>CM060931.1:241644282-251644282 GCA_030765085.1 Allium cepa
GTGATGATTATCTGTTTATGGATGATACAGATTATCTGTTATGATATGAATGTGCTTATCTATTGCTAGATGTAGTTTATCTATCTCTGTAAAGTAGATAGTAATGTAATGAATTAATTGTTTAAACCCTTAAGTACAACTTGGACATTAAAATGGCGTTTGGTTTCGATGAGACCGGGATCGGGTTTCCATATTTGGATATCCGAAAACCACATCGATTCCAATTAAACGTTAGGTCGTTAATCCAAGTGGAGCAAGTGAAGACTCGAGGTGTAAGGGCTATACGTCAGTATAACTCTGTGGGTGATTCCGTAATGAGTTTGACGGAATAGTACTTATAGATTCGAGATGGTGGTTTAGAGTGCAAGGGTTATTGTCGTTAACTCTGAGGGTGATTCCAATACGAGTGTAACGAGATAATGCCTTCGGTTTCGTTCGAACCCGGAACGAACTTGTATGGATTGAATGCTTTCAGCACATCGTCAGGCGGACGATGAGCATTCTAAGATAATTGGTCCTATAAAGGTAATCGCAGCCTCAAGCCTCATCAACCGGGAATGGCTAAAACAGGGGAGGTGCAGCAAGGCTTCGTGGGTCGCGCCCACTGGAGGGCAAGGTACATCCCTGTCTAGAGGTCCCTTTATATTTCGGCTGTGTGGGCAGATGGTGACGACCAATCTGCGGGGTGGTCTTGTTCGGGACTGTTCAGTAAGGAATGGTCCCGGTCTTGTGTTGCAGGGGATGAAGGGAGTAATCCTCGGTACGGTGATCTAGGCCACGTACTGTGACGGGCGGTACCCCAGTAGCCCTGCCATTGATGGAAACCCATTTTCCCTACGAGACCCTACGGTTTTGTTTGTATTACCCACTTTTGTGGCTAGTAGCTGGAATTTAATAGATGTAACAATTTCGGCTATTTCTTATTTACTTGAAAACCCTAGACACTATTATAATATCACTGGATTTCCTATCAAATGTTTTGGTTAGCGTAAGGTAAAAACTTTTCCATGTTTATGTGTGGGAAGTCTTACGTGATACCTTTTGTTTTCAAAGGATTTTCTAAAGTTAAGCAACTTTTTATCCCCGTTTACTCACACCAGACCCCTGTCTGACCTGAGTGTTTATTTTCTGTTTTATTAAACTCTTGGGTACTCATATTACGTATGAGTAGTCAAGTGTTTTCAGGATTGCTTTGACGAGTTCTGGAGGAGATAATGGAGCAGGAGGCTTCAGCGTGTAGATATATGTAGTAGTTCCGCTGTGTTTGTGTTGTATTGATTCTCTCTGATGTACTTGGATTGTAATAGCTAGACAGATGTTTATAACTGTCTAGTTTTGTGTTGTATTAGCTGTATTACTCTGATGTATAAGATACTATGTAAAGTTTTATGTGATATATTATAATTTATTCGATTCCGCTGTGAGATTCTGATGTTGTTTGTTCTTTCTTTCCTTTCTTTTCTCTTTTCTATCCCTTTCTTTCTTCTTAACGATGCAACTTTCTGGAGTATGGAAGTTGGGTCGTTACAAAGTGGTATCAGAGCATTAGGTTGAGTGAATACCTAGGCTCTGTAGTGGTGTTTTCTTGAGAGAGCATATTTGTAATTTTGAATATATATCTATATATATATATATATTTATTTCTACCTATTAGATTGGGTTACCTGTTCAGGTTTTCCAATATAAGTAATAAAGGTAGATAGGGTAGTGGTGTGTGTAACACAACTACCAATGGTTGGAGTTCGAGTGTTTGAGATTGGAAGTGGTCTGCTAGGGCAGTTTTGGGCATCTTGAGTAGTTTGGTAGTTTGGTGTGAAGGATTTCACCAATCTCTGAAGGAAATCTTTTTAAGATTCGGAGTTCTTCTTTGGATTATAAGCTTGGTTGCACTCGTGTGAGTGGTTTTTCTTGAGTTTGGATTAGTAAGAAGTTCTGAAGCCAGCTAATGGTATCTTGGCAACTTCAGGAAGGAGTTCTGTCTGTTTTTGAGTTTGAGACTCAGTATGGCAAAAAGTTTTGAGCTTGGTTTGGGAGCGAGTTTCCTGAGAGATATCTGTCTATCTGGAATGCTCTATTGTGAAAAGGCTGGTGTAGCTTTGAGGTTCGATGAGCTTTTGGTTAAGGAAGTTTTGGCAGTAGTAGCAGCAGTGAGTGACCTGTTCTTCGGTGGTTTAGGAGTCTCTGTGATTCTTCTGTCAGTAGTCTGGACTTATGGTGGAGCATGTCCATTTCTTCTGGAAGCTCAGTTGGGAGTGATGTTAGTGGTTAAGAGGTGGACCACTAGTTTCTTCTTTTGAAGGTTTTAGCTGTTCTGATTGTTGCTGTGAGAATGATTTCTTGGGATCTGAACTAGGTGGAATCGCAAAAGTGACTTGCGATGGTTTGAAAGTTTTTAAGTAATCTTTGTTTGGATTGAAGCATCTCTAGAGGATGTTAGAGTTATTGAAGTGGTTTGAGATTTTATAGAATTTGATGAATAATGTTTCCGGAGTGAGTTGATCAAGTTTATACTTGTGTTCATCAACAGCATTCTCGAATCAGAGTTGCACAGTGGAAGCATGGTGGCAGCTATTCCAGAATAGGAGCACCCGATTCTTTGGGAATTTGAGTTTTGTTTTGGATCAAAGGATTTCTACAGGAAATTCATTTTGGATCTGAAGACTTGATTGTTTTGTATCTGTTGTTTCCCGGATAGAGTTGTTTGTCTGAAGTCTTCTGATTTTTGTAGCAGAGTTTGTGTGGTAGATTTTGTTTGATCTAGAAGGTTGAAGGCGGCCCAAGATCGATATGGGAGATTTGTGGATTTGAGTATTGGATCTTTCTGTTTCTCTTAAAGATTAAGAGTTCGATCTATAGGACAGAATTTCCAGTTCGGATGGCTGGAATTTGTTTGTTTTCACGTATCTCTGAGGGAGTACGTGTATGGTTTATCTCTGGTTTTGGACTCAGTAGTTCTGAGGGGTTTGGGAGTTGATCAGGACTTGACTGTAGTCCTGTATTCTGTTTAGATTTGTAGATCTAGATATAGGAGCTCTAGATCTGAGTGGTTTAGTTAGTTTAGATTCTGTAGGGCGAGTGTCCCGGTGTTGGTACCTGGGAAACTCTAGGGAATTCTTATACAGAATTTTTGTCTGGATAATTAGAACTGTTTGTTTGAATTGGTTGTTATGGTTGCTAGTATTTGATTGATAGTATTTGATTGCTCTTTTAAAATTTAAAATCTGTATAGAATTATTAAATTACCTTTGCTTTTAAATTTCGGGGACGAAATTCTTTTAAGGGGGGAGGAATGTGATGTCCCGGAAATTTAGGCAATAATTATTTAATAATTTCATTGATAATTGTTGTAAAATGTGAAATATTATTTTAATAACTTAATTCAAACAGAAAATCTCTTTTGAAAATTTATAATTAATTTATTTGTTAAATGGTATTCTTTTCAAAGATTAAAAATATTTTATTTATAATGTATAAATGTTTATACATTGTAAATAGAGATTTGGTTTTAATTCTAAATTTATATTTAATAAAGTATATTTTCTAATTATTATATATAATGTAAATTTGTAAATTGATTTAAATTAGTAAGTAAGTATTTATTTGTTTATAGAATAAATATAGTTTAATTTTGTTTTATAATAAAAATTTGTTTTGTCTATTTTAAAAATTGTTTTTCTCTTTGAAATGAGAATTAATTCATTTGTGTTAAAGTATAACATTGATAAAATTTAATTCAACCTCTCATTTCTTTTAAAATCTTTTCTTTTGAAATTTTGTTTTATAAGTAATATTATTTTAAAAATATTTAAACAAGCAATTAAGTGTAATTGTATAGTTTTATAAAGAAGTGTATGTGTATGTATTTCAAAACTAATGTTAATAAACATTTGAAATATGCTTAAATAATTTTAAATAGTTTAAGATAAACTCTAAAACACTTATAAATTTAAAATTGCTTTTAAACATTGATATATACATGTGTTAAGTTCTTAAACTATAAAGAGACACTTGTAAATCATTTATCTTACTTAAGATAACAAGTGGCATGTTAATACATTTTGAAATTTATTTTTGTAAATAAGGAAAACTTAGAAACTTATTTTGTTAAAAACACTTTCTCTTCAAATTGAGAAATCTGAAAATCATATTTCAGTAAATTAAATCCCCTCAAAACAAAAGCATGTCAAAATCTGCAATTTCAAAACCAATTCTACAAATCTGCAAACCAAACTTCTTCAAATCTGCACCTAAATTCAATTCTGCAAACCAAATACAAATAGATCTGCAATCTTAAGTCTGCAAATTACAAACTTCAATCAAGCCTGCATGCTCAATTACAACCTCAAATCTGCAAATCATTTCTTCAAAATACAACTTCATATTTGCAACCTATCTTCAAACTTCAACCAAACCTAAATATCTGAATAACAAAATGAAGTCCAATTTAAAGTCTGAACTATTAGATGAGTCTGCATGCATCATAAGACAGAAAAGCAACTTCAACTTCAAATTTGCATCTCTGGAACAATCTGCATATCTGAAGCTAAGATTCAGTGATCAAATTGGAAGTCCAACATCAACTTGCTAATGGCATTCAAGTTCATCATGCATTTCAAATGTAAGCCCTGGAAATGAAGTCTGCACCTAAGATTTGCTCTGCATTCTTCAATTTTATTGGTGAGTAAACCTTTACTTTTAAAAACAGTTTCTTTTTAATCAAACTGTTTACAAGATTGTTCTGTTTTGTTTCTAAAATAAAATAAAAATAAAGTGAATAACCCCACATGCACCAAAGTTTGAGATATCAGAGCATATGAATTGAATAATATGAGCTTGTAGAATGATGACTGTTCTGTGTACAGGTTTGATTGTGTTTAAAAGTTGCTTTTGCCTGTAGCTTTATATCTTGTAAATTAAGATTTTCTTTTACATAAAATCTTTACCACTTGAATTGATTCCAGTTAGTAATTTTTGTGAAATAAGATATGTTGTTTGGTATAGCTTAGATTTATAAATTTTCTGTTAGTTTAAGAAAATGTAGTCTCTGTAAAACAATGGAAATCAGTTATATTCAAATAACCAAATCCAAACTCATAATGATTGGGGCATGCTGTAATATGTATGGAGGTAGAGGGGTTGATAAGGGAAGATGGTCAGTAATTTATGTCAGAGGAGATGGTGATTGAATTGAGGTTTCCAGGTTTTCAAAAGCCTGCTTTTTAGTGTGCAGTTCTTAATATCTGCATATGCTCTATGTTGCATTAAGTGAGTTAGGAACTTGAGAGGTTGTAGAGAGGACTTGAGGGAGGGTTTGCCGGAGTCTCAAGGGTGTTGATGGTCGGAGGTGAGATTGGGAGATGGAGACAGGTTTGGTAGTTGAGTTCTGGTGAACTCAGATGGGGTGTGCAGGGTTTGTTGTGACTCGGGTAATACTCGGGTAGTTGTGCTTCTAACTCGAAGCAGAGGAGATTGGAACTCGAAGTAGTAGATGGGGTAGCTCGGGTTTATGTGCAGGGTTTTTAAATCCAGAGAGTTGCAGTTTTTTTTTAGAAATTTGAATTGAATTCAAATTCTAGTGTAGGGTTGATTTAAGTATGGATTGAACTAAACCTAAATAGAGTTTGAATTCATAGTTTTTAAAGGTAAATCTTAAACTTAAACAGGATTTAAAACTCTGTTTTAAATCAAGAATTTAAAACAGTTGCAGGTTTAAATCCAGAGAGAATTTACAGTTTTAATTTTAATAGAATTCATATGTTAAGTTGGAACTTGGATTTAAGTATGAATTGGAATTGAATCCAAATAAAGTTCTGAGTTCAAAGTTTTAAAGATGAAAATTTTAAATTTGAACAAAGTTTTAAATTCTGTTTAAATCAAGAAATTTTTAAAACTGTTTCAGTTTTATAACAGAGAGTTGCAGTTTTTAATGTTTAAATGAAATTCATGTTTTAAGTTGTAATTTAATTTAAATGCAAGTTAAGTTTGAATTCAAATAGAGTTTGGAATTCAAAGTTTTCAAAAATGAAATATGTTAAATTTAAACTAGTTTTAAATTTGGTTCTAAATAAATATTAAGACAGTTGCAGGTTTATTGAACCTGTATTTTTGCAGTTTTAAAGTATTAAATAAAATTCATATTTTAAAGATTTTAAATTAAATCAAATGCAAGATTTAGCTGAATTCAAATGAATTTTGAATTCAAAGTTTTTAATTCTGTTTTTAATCTAGATTTAAACTGTTTCAGGTTTAAGCCTGAGAAATTTACAGTTTTAAACTTTTTGAATAAATTCATATTTTAAGGTTGCAACATGATACAGGTGTAACTTGAATTTGAATTCAAATGTTATTTGAATTCAAAGTTTTTAAAAATGAAAATCTTAAATTTAAATAAGATTTAAGTTCAATTTTAAATTAAGTTTAAACACAGTTTCAAGTATTATCTTTTAAAAACCAGATTTTTATTTAAATAAATTTTGTAAGTTTTAAACATTGAATAGATTTAAACATTTTTAAATAAGATTTAAATTGGTTTGAAATCAAATTAAAAACAGTTTCAAATTTACTATGAAACCCAGTTTTGATTTCAAACAAGTTTATTAATTTAAAGAAGATTGAATGAACATATTTCAATGTTAACATAGATTTGAAAATAAAACTTGATCTCAAATAAGTTTAAACTTGATAGAATTTAGTTCCTTTAGAATTTGAAGGTATTTGAATTAAAATATGAAGTGTTAATTTAGATTTTTGTTTAAATGGTTAAACATTTTAAAATATCAAAATTTTAAAATGGAATTTAAATTTAGAAATGTATTGTGTAAATACATTTTGAATGTAAATGAAGTCATTTGATAATTAAGGATTTACTTAATTATTTGATTTTAAAGTTAATGGTTTAGATAAATTTTTAATTAGAAATGATTTATTAATCTAAATTAAATTTTCTTAAGTATATAATTAATGAAATGTGTTAAATAATAATGATGATAATTATCTAAGGATAATTTAGTAATTAATTAAGGAAATTAATTTTGGGTAATGAATTAGATTAATTGATTGAATCTAATTAATTGTAATTTGTTAAATAATTAAGTAATTAATTACTTATTGTAATTTATTTTGGATTGTGATTTATTTTAGTTAATTAATTTAATTTAATTAATTTTAATAAATCATTTGATGATTTTAAGAATGTAATTACTTAATGTAATTAGTGGAGCAGGATTACTTGATGAAGTAATAATGTTAATTACTGGAATGTAATTAGTAATTTGGATAATTACTTTTGTAATTAATTAAGGAATTAATTAATGATTAATTATTGGTTAATTAATTTGTTAATAAGTAATTAAAGGTAGTTAATTACTTAATTGAATATTAATCAAGGTGATTAATAATTAGATTTAATTACTAAATGTAATTAATTTTAATTAAGTAATTATTTAAATATTGGAGATCATTAATTAATATTAATGATGTAATTAAGGATTGTTTAATTAAGTAATAATTGATTAATTAAGTGATTAATTAATTGTAATTAATTAAGGATAAATATAATTAATTATAATTAATTAATAAATGAGTAATTAAATGTTAATTACTTATGATTAAGGTTAATTAATTAAGGACTAATTACTTATTGTAATTAGTGAATGATTAATCAAAGTTGTTTAATCAAGTTTAATACTTAGGAAGTGAATTAATTAACTGGGTTAATTAATTAATGGATGTTAAGCAGGATTTAAAAGTGTTAATTAATTTAATTTATTTTAAATTAATTAGAGATGATTGTAATTAATTTAATTCATTTTAAATTAATTATAATTGATGAGTAAATCATTGCTTATGGATGTTATTGATTGAATGGTTGTGATCTCAGTAATGAGATGAGTTGTATTTGTATGATATGAATGTATGGTTTAAGTATGATGGTTTGTGATGGATTGTTTGGTTGTGATGATTATCTGTTTATGGATGATACAGATTATCTGTTATGATATGAATGTGCTTATCTATTGCTAGATGTAGTTTATCTATCTCTGTAAAGTAGATAGTAATGTAATGAATTAATTGTTTAAACCCTTAAGTACAACTTGGACATTAAAATGGCGTTTGGTTTCGATGAGACCGGGATCGGGTTTCCATATTTGGATATCCGAAAACCACATCGATTCCAATTAAACGTTAGGTCGTTAATCCAAGTGGAGCAAGTGAAGACTCGAGGTGTAAGGGCTATACGTCAGTATAACTCTGTGGGTGATTCCGTAATGAGTTTGACGGAATAGTACTTATAGATTCGAGATGGTGGTTTAGAGTGCAAGGGTTATTGTCGTTAACTCTGAGGGTGATTCCAATACGAGTGTAACGAGATAATGCCTTCGGTTTCGTTCGAACCCGGAACGAACTTGTATGGATTGAATGCTTTCAGCACATCGTCAGGCGGACGATGAGCATTCTAAGATAATTGGTCCTATAAAGGTAATCGCAGCCTCAAGCCTCATCAACCGGGAATGGCTAAAACAGGGGAGGTGCAGCAAGGCTTCGTGGGTCGCGCCCACTGGAGGGCAAGGTACATCCCTGTCTAGAGGTCCCTTTATATTTCGGCTGTGTGGGCAGATGGTGACGACCAATCTGCGGGGTGGTCTTGTTCGGGACTGTTCAGTAAGGAATGGTCCCGGTCTTGTGTTGCAGGGGATGAAGGGAGTAATCCTCGGTACGGTGATCTAGGCCACGTACTGTGACGGGCGGTACCCCAGTAGCCCTGCCATTGATGGAAACCCATTTTCCCTACGAGACCCTACGGTTTTGTTTGTATTACCCACTTTTGTGGCTAGTAGCTGGAATTTAATAGATGTAACAATTTCGGCTATTTCTTATTTACTTGAAAACCCTAGACACTATTATAATATCACTGGATTTCCTATCAAATGTTTTGGTTAGCGTAAGGTAAAAACTTTTCCATGTTTATGTGTGGGAAGTCTTACGTGATACCTTTTGTTTTCAAAGGATTTTCTAAAGTTAAGCAACTTTTTATCCCCGTTTACTCACACCAGACCCCTGTCTGACCTGAGTGTTTATTTTCTGTTTTATTAAACTCTTGGGTACTCATATTACGTATGAGTAGTCAAGTGTTTTCAGGATTGCTTTGACGAGTTCTGGAGGAGATAATGGAGCAGGAGGCTTCAGCGTGTAGATATATGTAGTAGTTCCGCTGTGTTTGTGTTGTATTGATTCTCTCTGATGTACTTGGATTGTAATAGCTAGACAGATGTTTATAACTGTCTAGTTTTGTGTTGTATTAGCTGTATTACTCTGATGTATAAGATACTATGTAAAGTTTTATGTGATATATTATAATTTATTCGATTCCGCTGTGAGATTCTGATGTTGTTTGTTCTTTCTTTCCTTTCTTTTCTCTTTTCTATCCCTTTCTTTCTTCTTAACGATGCAACTTTCTGGAGTATGGAAGTTGGGTCGTTACACATAGGAACAGAGAAACCCTTGTTGTAAAGTACACCTTCTTGTATTATATATCTCGAAGCCTGTCGAAGGATCTTTCATCATTCATTCCTTCTCTTCGAAAGGATTCCTTTTGCAAATAATCCTTTACAACCTCAAGGGTCCAATCGATGGTCGATGCTTGGAGCCGAAAGTACTTCCATCAGTCCAAGCCCATGACTTGCACATCTCCAGAACTAGCCAATTTAGCCAGTGGGTCGACCTTCTCATTCTCCTATCTAGGAATATGGATGATCATGTAATATTCGATGTCACTAAGAAGCTCAAAGACTCGGTTTAGATAAGGAGCTAGCCTCACTCCTTTCGCCTGAAACTCTTTTCCGACTTGACACACTACCAGCTGGGAGTCACAGAAAATGTGCGACATCATTATTCCTAGTTCTTTGGCAATCTTGAATCCCGTAATCAAGGCACCATATTCAGCTTCATTGTTCGTTGCAGGAAAGTCGAGTTTCAAGGCATAACAGATCAGGTGTTCCTCAGGGGTGATAAGTATAACTCCAGCACCAAAACACTATTCATTTGACGCACCATCTATGTACATCTTCTATCCAGTCTCTTTCTCACCATTACCCTTTGGAGGATCATCTCGTGCAGTGAATTCAGCTATAAAATCTGCCAAAGCTTGACCCTAGATTATTCTCAAAGAGTGATAAATTATGTCGTATTGGATCGATTTAATGTTCCATTTTAATAGCCTTCTAGAAGTTACAATTCGCCATAAGACTTGTCGTAAAGGCTGATCAATAAGAACTTTGATCGGATGAGCCTGAAAATAGAGGTGGAGCTTTCTCTTAGTAACTGCCGCCCGGATTTATTTTTTTGCTCAAAAATGCGTGTGTTCCTCTCACGCCAAATAGCAGAGACGAAACACCTAAGAACTACAAGCATACAATCCCCCTCTCGTTCCGCCATCTCGATCGTTTAAATATCTTGAACCATTGTTGCTCGCGTCACACATTTGTGTAATATATCTCAGCAGCAAGAAGAACAGCCTTCCATAATCGATATGTCACCATGCACTGGAAAAAGATGTGGTCTTTGCTCTCGGGGTGATTATTGAAAAAAACACAGTTATTTGAGTCTATGAATCCCCTCTCTAATAATTTATCTCTAGTCAGCAACGAGTTGTGTATAGTTTTCCAATGAAGGAAATTGTCTTTTTCATAGCCAAGTCTATTCCATATATGACGATACCAAGGATTATTACAAGCATTATTATCAGGAAGAATAGCTTTGTATATAGTTGCAATGGTGTGTAAAGAGTATTTGTCAGTCCATTGGATAGAGCTGCGTAGTGTTACTGTGTTTAGCCCGAGTTATCTTCCTTCAAGTTCCTGCACCACCGTAGATGCAGCAGAAGGTAAGTGTATCTCACCACGGTTGATGAAGTGTTTTACATTTGCTCTGTATGGAATGCCTGTGGATATCTTTTCCATATTGTTGAGCACATCGTTTAGAATGATACCAGATGATGACCTTTTGGAGTGCCAGAAAGAGATGGGATGATCATAGTAAATATTGTATTTAATATGAGGCAGAATGATATCAAGAATGCTAAGAATGTTCCTCCAGAAATAGCTTGAAGTGGAAGTGGGACACATATTCTAGAAATGCTTGTCGAATAGGTAGTTCTTTCTTATCCAGCAAATCCACAAAGTCTATTTGTCTGACAGGATATCGTTGATGTGTTTGGAGGCCGCGGCGATATTCCAGTATCGTAAATTTATTATACCCAATCCCCTTTTTTCCTCGGTCTGCATATCTTGGAGAACGCAATCAGAATAGGCTTGCGAGAATGGCAATCACCATGCCATAAGAAATGGTTCATTGCCGTATTTATCATGGATATTAATTTCTTTGGTACTATAAAAATACGAGACCAGTATGATGTCATGCCAAATATTATTGATTTAACAATTGAAATTCTACCTGCCCGCGAGAGGAGGTGAGTAGGCCAATTTCGAAGTTTAGCAACAATCTTCTCGTACATAGAGATTCATTAAGTAGTACTAATCCTAGATTTTGTGAGTGGAATACCCAAGTAAACATCATTATTTGGCATGGCCGGAAGACCAGATAGTCTAGTGATACGGCAATTGTCATTCTCACTAAGTCCTGCGATAAGAATATAAGATTATTCTTATTAATTTGTAGCCCCGTCATGTCATGCAATTGTATAAGTGTAGCATTGATGGCAGATATGGTACCAGTGTCTGGTTTAGCAAAGACGACAACGTCGTCGTCGAACATGAGTGAGGTAATTAGAGGATTCTTACACTTCGAGTGGGTCTTTATAGTCTTATTTAATGCATGGTTAGTGAAGATAGAATTAAGTAGCTCCATCACCATGATAATAAATATGGGAAGATCGGGTCACCCTGACGAATCCCCCTAGACTATTTGAAATACCCAGTTTAATGGCCATTGATCTTAATAGTGTAAGAGGAGGTCGATATGCAAGTGTATATCCAAGCGATGTACGATTCCGGGATTCCCATTCTAGACATAATAGCAACAATAGAAATCCATTCAATAGAGTCAAATGCCTTCTAAATATCGATCTTCATCATACATCTCGGGGATATATTCTTTTGGTTGTATCCTCTAAGTAATTCATGTGTGAGTAGAATATTATCCGTGATATTCCTACCGTGAAGAAAGGCGGTTTGGTTTGGAGATATAATTTTATTCAAAATCGGCTTCAATCTGTTAGCAAGGATTTAGTGATGCATCTGTATATCACATTACAACACGATATCGGCCTGAAATGTGTGATAGAAAGCAGTGAATCGATTTTTAGGATCAAAGCAATATTTGTGGCATTGACACCCCCGAGCAAAATATTTGTGGAGAAGAAGTATTGTATTGCCTTTACAAAAATGACATCGATGGTAGACCATGTAGTTATAAAAAAATTTGTATTGAAACTGTCTGGTCCGCCCACACTGCTAGGATTAAGATCAAATAAGGCCATCTTGATGTCATCATATGCAACCGATTTGAAAGGAAAATAGCATCATCCTCGGTTATCTTCGGAAAGTTGATATCTGTAATGTTGTAAGGTTTAGACTTTCGTCAGTTTCTGAAAAACAAGCATAGAAGTAATTTATGAAAGCGTCATCGATAAGTATATTGTCAATTTGTAGCCCTCCGTCCATGTCAACAATAGATGTGATTTTTTGTGCAGATCTTTTGATGCTGAGTGCTTGATGGAAAAAGGAAGAGTTTTTGTCACTAAAGAAAAATTGTCTTTATCAAGAATTTCTTTATTCATATCGAGTTCATAATTAAGAGGTTGTCAAAGTTGTTTATTTATGTATTCCTCTTTATCAGATAGTTCAACATTTCTAGGGGAAGCAAGCATTTCCTGTTGGGATTTACAGAGTTCGATGCGCAGCTGATCGGATTTGGATGTTCCTTTGCCAAAAGTGGATAAAGCCATTTTTTCAAACATTGTTTCACATTCTTTAGCTTTGCCTGTAGAATATACATAGGGTTTCCATATGTACGAGTGTTCCATCCCTGCAAAAAAATATCATAGAACTGTGCATGTTTAGTCGAAAAATTTAAAAATTTAAAAGAGGCATGGTATTTCATTATTTTCGATCCCTATGAAAGAATAAGAGGGCAATGGTCTGAGGTTCCTGGGTGGAGGATAGTGGATAAGATGTTTGGCCAGTTTGTAAGGGCATGGATATTGAAGAGAGAATGATCAAGAGTGAAAAAAGTACGTCTGCCACTACGACGGTTATTCCAAGTATACATAGGGCAAATAGAAGGAATTTTGTGCAGAGCCACGAGCTGCATAGTTTGGGACAGAGGCCTAATGACATGAATGGAAATGGGATTTCCATCGTATTTCTGAGTCGATGCGTACATGCAGTTGAAATCACCAATGAGAATCCATGGGTAATTGATATTATTCTAGGATTGAATGAAGTTGTGAAGACGAGTTCTGGTGTCTTTGCTACATGAAGCGTATATAAAAGTGATATTGAAACAGGTGGATGTTGGTATGTGGGTAACAAAAAGGTGGGTATACTGGTCAGAAGCTGAAATGGTGATGGTGTTGTATGAAAGAGGGTTCCATAACACCACCACACGACCATATTCAACATGATCTAAATTGTGAATGAATTTCCATTGGGGGTTGATATAATTACACATTTTCAGAGTTTGAGCTTTGTTGAGTGTTGTTTCCATAATTCCAATCATATGCAGATTGTTGCTTCTGATTAGTTTTTTTGCTTCCTGTTGCTTTAAAGGAAGGTGTGCTCCCCTTAAATTCCTCGCACCTATGTTGTCAAGCATTTGAGACGTTGCATTTCTTCTTCCTACCTGATTTCCTTTACCCTATGAGATTTGTCTGTTTTATTTGTATTTCATTATCTTCCAAACTCGTGTTGTTACTCTGTATATCTTCAATTTGGTATGTATGCCCATCATCATTATCCTCGACTTCATCGATGTCTTTGGTTACCTTTTTTATAATTTTTCTTGTTTTTCTTTTTCTTACTTTGTGTTTGATATGATGATAAATTGGATGTGGGTGATTTGGATGTGGTTGGCTGGCTGTTGAGTTGAAATTTTTTGATGGCAGTGTCCGGGGAATCCTGTTGAAAAAGAAGTTTGAGGCCTATATTTTGATCTTGGAATGTATCATGCTGAATGATGTTGTGTTCAACAAGCTTTTTGTTAATGTCAGGGGATAAGTGGATGTGTTCGTATAGTAGAGCATGTGTTTCTTCAGCTAGTTGTTTTTCAGTGGTAACAGGAAGAGGAGGTATGTTAGTAGTGTGTGTAGGAATGGTGAAGGTTGGAGTTAGGCCGGGTGGAGCAGCGAAGGGGAGGGTAGATATTGATGTGTCAGGTATGGTACTTGTATCATTGAGTAAGTCAAAATAATTTGATATGTGAATATTAGAGTAAGGTTGAACGAGTTCATTCAATTGGCGGTGGGAATTAGATGTATGTCAGTGGATAGTGTGTCAGATAGCGAGGTATTAGTTGGTTCTGAGGATAGAATAGTATTCTCTTGTTTGTCTTGAGCATTCAACTGTGCATGTATATCACTGACATCCCTTGTTTTGTTTACTTCTATTTTCTGTATCAGCTGTTCAGAACTAGTTTTTGTTTTTTTTCTTGTCCATTGTTTGTGTGTTCTGTTTTTCCACATATCCTTCTCATCTTTTTTTATGGGGATTACCGAGTGTGTCATCTTTTCCTACAGCATAGTGAATATGCTTAGTATCAGAGTTGTTATTAGCATGTCCGGTTTGTTCCTGACCCACAGCTGCATTGGATAGGAGTTTTTCATGTCAATGCATGTAGATATGTCGTGTCCAAAACTTCGATGGTGAACGCATATTTTTGGTCGCCATTCATAATATACTTTGACATACACAACATCATCATCATCCCCATATTTAATTACATCAGGAAGTTCCTTATCAGGTGTAATTTCGATAAGGCATTTGGCATATTCAAAATGCTGAATCTTCTCTGTTGCTTCGTTATAACATACCAAATTACCCAGATGACATGCTAGCCAATTTATACGCAACAGCGTCCAAACAATAGTGGGGATTATGTGAAAGTAGATCCAAATTGGAACCGATTTAATACTCGACTGTGCATTTTTGAAAGTTGGTTTCCAAGATGATATAATAAACATTTTACCACGTATGAAAATAGGATCACTCTCAAGTATACGCTGTCTATCAGATTCATCAGAGAATTCAAAATCAAAACTAGAGTGATCAGATTTAACATGATAAGATCCTTTAAGGTGCCAAATTCAAATGGTCACATTGTATGGCAGACAATCATCAAGGAAGAAACCGACCAAATGTTTGTTCCACGATGTCGTACTAGCCTCATGGACTTTCGATGGCATCTTCAGAGCCTCGCCCTTATATGACAAGTCAATGAACTTTGGAATGTAAAGGCCTGCGTTCCTAGGTTTGGTTTTGAAAAGGGAGACCCATGGAGTAGGGGAAGGAGTAGTCAATGTGTCACTGCTTGGAAAGGACGCGATGGATGGTAGAGGAATCGATGTAGGCAAAGATAGTGAATAGGGGATGATTGGTGTAGAGTCTGGTGGCTCGGGTAAGGGTGGCGTCGATGTTACAGTGATGGTTGTCGGGTCGATGGGGGGATGATAGAGAAGGTGGATATGGGGAAGTCTAGACGTCGACGGTGGTGGGTGGGAAGACAGGACAAGGTACGATACTGTGAACATGAGCAGTGGAAGTGATGTGGGTATGGTCAATAGGAATAGGGGATGTGATGCAGATAGAAGAAGTATGTATGGAGACAGAAGGTATGGAGGGAGAAGAAACCATGGAATAATGCAATTGAGCAGAAAGTATGAGGTGGAGCTTTCTCGAAGCGATCAACGGGTAATATGTGAGCTTTTCCAATCTCAGGCAATTCTTTCTTCTCCCGTCAATCATTTAATGATATAATAGACTTGTCACTGCATGTGGGACTCCTCTCGCATGAGTGCGACACCAACAGCATGCAATGACACTGCAAGGTATGAAAACTGGTCCTCGTCATCTAATGGCTTCAAGAGGACGGGGGGTCTCTTCAGGTGATTCACCAAAGCCTGGAATGTGTTTTTACACTCTTGGTTCCACTCGAAATTCCTTTCTTCCTTTTGATGACATCAAAGAAAGGGATATGTTTGTGGCTCTGAAAATGAACCGACTTAGGGCGGCAACCTTCCAATTCAAGCTTTGGACCAACTTAATCATCTTTGGGGCCTAATTCATTCTCAGTGCATCGATCTTTTCTAGATTGGCTTTAATCCCATGGAAATTCACAATTAAGCCCAAGAATTTCCCAGTTGTAATGCCAAGAGCATTTCAAAAGGTTGAGCTGCATTACGTATTTCTAGAGCACACTAAAGATCTCAGTTAAATCATCCATATGGTTCCCCGATCGTACTGACTTCACAAGCATATTATCCATATAGACCTCCATCGAAAGTCCAATCCGATCTTAAAAATCTAGTTCACTAGCCTTTGGAAAGTTTCTCCAGTATTCATTAACCTAAAAGGCATGACCAGATAGTAATACAGTCTGAGGTTGGTTAAAAAAGCTAGTTTGTTCGTGATCTGGGACGTGCATCTGGATTTGATTGTGCCCATAGTAAGCACCCATGAATGAAAGTAGCTCATGTCCAGTTGTTGAATCCATTAACTTATTGATCCTCAAGAGCGGGAAGCTATCCTTTATGCACGCCTTATTTAAATTAGAATAATCGATGCATATCCTCCACTTCACGTTTGCTTTCTACACCAAGATAGGATTAGATAACCACTCTGGATATAAGGCATCGTGGATGAAGTCATTGTCCTTTAGCTTATCCTCCTCCTCTTTGAGTGCAGTGGATCTCTTCGGGCCCATGCTGCGGTGTTTTTGTTTCAAAGGAATGTATTTGGAATTTTTGTTTAATGCATGGCTTGCTATCCTGGGCAAGATCCCACATAATTCCGTGTGTGTCCAGGCAAACACATCTAGGTTTGCCAAGAGAAAACTAACCAACTCTTTCATCACTCTTATGCCAAGTTGCGATCTAACCTTCAGGACCCTATTTGGATCATCCTGGCTAACTAGAATAGAAAACAATAACTCGGACGGAGCTGCTCTTTCATCCTCTGGCTCTTACATCAACCCATGTCCTCATGGAACTGATTAGGACGCCTAAGCCGGGGATCAGGCTGTAGTTACTATGCATCCAAAGTGTTAATGCAGCCTCCTTTAGTTCGTTGACGTAACATGCGCGGCCAGCCACCTGATCTCCTTGGACAATCCCTACACCATTTTCGGCTGGAAACTACATCATCAAGCACCAATGAGCTATTGCCACTCTGAATTCAACCATGACCGATCGGCCCAAAAATGCATTGTAGGTTAAGTAAATATTCAATACCAAAAAGGCACGACCGACACTCGCTTGTAGTCGCCCTCTCCCAATACCACTGGTAATTCAACTTATCCAATTGATTTAGTAGCTATCCCATTGAAACCCTATATTCTAGATTTACAAAGTTTCAAATCCTTCGCTTTTACAAGGAAAAATTGAACCCCTATATTCGAGATTTGCACCTCCGAGTCATGCAACCATAATGATGAATACTCTAAAAAACCACACGATTTAATTAATTTAGAATTGATGTAAATTAATTAAATTAATTAATATTTGTAAAATATTAATTGGCAAATGTTAGTTGATATATAAATACCATTAATATTTAACAAAGTGCATGTACAAAAGCTATAAACGCACATATCGATATCTGTTATTGATAGACTATTTAAATTAAATTTTAACGGAACAAATTCTAAATGGACTTGGAAATTTTTGAGACCCACTATACCTCACTCTATAGTCAATCATGCATAATGGGGGTAAGATCTGATGAGATTTAATTGGAAAGTTTTTAATGGAGGGAATCGAAAAGTTTCGATGTTTCCTTTAATACGTATTGTCTCTCTAACCCATTCAACATTATTCTCCAATGACGAAATTTTTTCTCTTCCTCCCATCAAGCAACAGCCAAAGTTTTCATGGTGGTATAGAGCTAAAAAATTCTAATATCAAATACAAATTAAATCAGTTTATCAAAGGTGGTTTATGCCTCCGACCTTTGCAACATCTGGAGGTTGATTCAAGAATCTAAAAGGTTTTGATTCATCAATCAAGGTACGATTTTTGGTAAAATCCCAAGGTAATTGTCTAATTTAACTTATTTATGATTATTCATATGTTTGGATTCCATATTATTTTTTAGGGTTTTAGTGGTTTATCTTGCAATAAGTAGTTCATACCCTTGTTAAAAGTATGTCTAATATGTTCATTTAATTTATATTTTTTTCCTTCATCCATTTTCTAAACATGTTAATTATTATTGATATTATTTAGAACTTTTTCCTCTTTATTAATTTTGTAGTTATTTTCTATGTTGTTTTGATGTGAATATGCTATCAGGAATTTACATATGCCTAAGTCATCGAAATCCTTGTTATTTTTCCTTTTGTTATTTTGTAAAAATAACTAATTTTGACTAGAAACCATATTTGTAATATTATACTGTATATGTATTAATCATTTGTATTTGCATTGTAAACTAATTTATTTTATTTCATTTATCGATTTTTTGAATACAATTGTTTTGAATACTGCTTTCACTTAGAGGAGAATTTTTTTATTTATGTGTGGACTTTTGTATAAAATCTAGTATATCTATTTCCTTTTTAAATTTAAGTACTATGTAAAAAAAATTTGCTATTATTTCTCCTCTAAATTAAATGTTTGTTCAAATATTGTTACCTTTAAGTTTTAACAAACTTATACATTGATATATATATATATATATATATATAATTAAATTTTAAATAAATAAGTCAAATTTAAGATCTAAAACATCATATGTTATTTTATACATATGGAAACGTATTTGTAGATCCCGATTCAAATTAGTAAGATAAATTTTATGCATTATTGTAATTCTTGACTTCAAATCTTTCTCTAATGGAAAGTCAATTCATTAATGTTAATTTTAGAATTTAAATAAAAGTTTGCCTAATGTAATATATATATATATATATATGTATGTATGTATGTATGTATATATAAAAAATTGTGCATCTTTTATTATATACTTTTAATTGAAAACCACCTATAATAAAGGAAAATGGATCTGTTACTGTGTAAATCGCAGCACCAATTTACAGTCACATTAATTTTGAACATTTCTTATCTATTGCACTTTAATAATATACATTAAAGTACATCTAAATATACTCATAATTTAGACTGTGTATAAATCATTCAGTAATGACATTTATTAAATCAATAATTTAATTAAAGAGAGAGAAATGAAAGGTTTCTCTCTCTAATTGAAGAAAAATCTTCCCTCAATTAATTGCATAAGTTTTTGAGATAGAAACAAAAGGTTATCCTCTCTAAATTAACTTTAACTTGTAAAAGTTACACACGTGGGTGTATTTGAAACCCTTATGAATTCAAATTTAATTATTTTTTTAAAATAAACTTTTTTAATATATTAAATAAAATGAATATTTTGTTTAAAATATTTTGGATTGGATCTAAAATCCATTTAAGCTTCATAAACTCAACTAAGATCAAAATAGGAATTTTTTTAAATCTACCTATTTGACCCGCTTTCTACTGGCCTGGTTCCAACAATAGCATTGAAGCGAGGTTGGTTAAAGCGTTGACTTGGTGCGTTGGATGTCCCATGTTCGATCCCTGCTACTAGCATGATAGAGGGTTCTCGTATTGCAATCTATGACGAAGCATTGCCTCTTGCCTCTACGTATCATGTGATAATTATGCTACTCGAAAGGCTACATGTAAAACTCGCTCATGAGGTACCTAGTTAGGTCACCTGAAAGATTTTGGGTTAGACCAACATTGGTATCAAAGCCATAATGGTTAACACAGTCTAAAATTAGCAATATTAGAGCTAATTGATTAAAGCCTACCCATTTAGTAGGGTGTCTAGAAAGGTAGTTTCAAAGGTTGGGTTTGGGTAACACGTAAGCTGCTGGCCTAGCCCGAAGGATGAAGCAAGCCCAAAAGTTATCCTCTAAAGGCTCAAACTGATTTTAGCTCTTGGGCTAGTTTCTCAAAATATATTTTGAACTTTTTTATATATTTTTATTTTAAAATTTAATTCTAAGATATGGCAAGTTATAAATGTTACAAAATTTTCAAAATTGTGTTTGATTGTTAACATACTAATAAAAAATTCTTTTACCTTAATTATTTATTTAATTGGATTAAATAAATAAATAATAAATAATTAGAAGTTAACTAATTAAATTTAAACATATATAATGATATATGCATATTTGTCTTATATTGTTCAAGGTAAACGAAGATAAAAATTTAATTTAATTGATGTTATTTTAATTAAAATTTGTTTTACTAATTCAATTAATTAAAATTTTATTAATAAAGAATATGTATGTACAATGATATGTGTGTATAATTATTATAAATGTTATAAGTTATATTCATCTTTAATTAGTGAGGATGATAAAGTAAAATTCAATAGTTGAAATTTAAATTCAATCAATCAAAATGTTAATTGAATAAATTGATTAGTTAATTTAAGTACATAAGATTTGATTAATAAAATTAAAATTATTTTTATAAGGTACATGTATATATTATATAAGTAAATTTAATTGAAAAACTTATAAAAAATTAATACTTATATAACAACATATGTGCAAAATTAAGTGGAATTGGAAAGAAATCCAAATTAGATTTAAGAAGTGAATAAATACATATAGTGTGAGAACTACAGATTACGGATCTTAAGGCTAAGATTAACACTAGAGGGGGGGGGGGGGTGAATAGTGTTAATAAATAATTACTAAATCTTTTCAATTTATGTTAATTTAGACACAAAAGTATGCAATATACAGACACAGATATGATCACAGAAATAATCACAGATACAGAAATAAAATAAAAGCAGTAAAGGAAAGAGCACACCGGATTTTATACTGGTTCAGAGTTACCCTACATCCAGCCCCGCAACACAAGACGAATTTCCTTTCTAAACCAATTGTACAGTTACAACCTCGGTTTCAAGGCTACGAAGTACACCCTCCAGAATTTCGATCCTCTGGGTAGAGATACTTGATTTCCGGGCCACAAGTTTACCCAATTGATTTACCAAGGCTACAATCACACCTTTTCCCTTTTGATTGATTTCCAAGGCTACAATCACACCTTTTCTCGCTTGATAGATTACAAAGAAGTGTATAACTCTGAATAGCACTGAGAATCTTGTAGAGATAGTGATACAGAATTAAACTAAAAGTAATCGAGTATGATTCAATGTTGATTTCGGCAGAGTAATGATAAGAATATGTATTAAGAAAAGAGGAAGAAGAAGAGGCGTGAAAACCAGAAAAAAGTGATTAAAAATTCATTCAAACTGACCCCTATTTATAGGAACAACAACCATGTCCATTCATGAAGAGTTATGGCGAATAGACACTTCTTTTGAAATTTGAATTTTTGAATGAAACTGTCACCATGTGACATGGTACCCATAGGCGTGTCGACATCCCAAACCTTTTTATGATGTTTTGAATTTCTTTGAAAATAACCTTTATCTTATATAAAAACTAATTTAAACTTTATAAATATACTTGACTATAGTTGAAATTCATATGTAAATATAAAGAATAATATATATAGAATTTAACCATGATTTTATATTTAAATCTAAGTATAAATATGTAAAAGTTAAATATATTATTAAAAAAGATAGTTTAGAATCAGGAGTAATTTGACTTTGAAAATAAAGATGTTTTTGAAGCTAAAATTATTTAAAATCAGGATCGAGGGTTTTGAATCTTTTAAAAGGAAAGTTTTGAAATCATTTTGAAAATAAGATAATTTTGTAAAATATTTTGAATTAAAATTAGTGGATACAAAACAATGTCCCACTAGATTTTCGTAGGATCCATCCTACTTAGGGTTCCATCCCTTTAACAGGCTCGAAGAGGATTCCATTCCACGAATAAATTGAATTTTAAGATGCCAGTGCTTTTCTACGAGTTTTAACAAAAATTCCTAACAATAATAAAAAATACTTATCCTTGAAATCTTGAACTCTTGATAGTCTCGATACTCATGAGTCTTCTATCTTGATATTTTATCTTGATATCTCGAATCTGTATACTGTACAGTCTTCATTCTTAGTACCAACATGGTTAAATCCTGCATATACATATATATCTAAACTTATAATGTTAGTATTTATATTTTATAATCTATTCTAAGGTTGTTGTCATCAAAACCATCATCTCATGGACTAACAATCTCCCCCTTTTTGATGATGACAACCTTTGTTTATAAAATATTATTTCTATCCTAATAACTCCCCCTTAATCTATACCTAACTATCCTATTTTATATTTCTCCCCCTTTGTCATCAATAAAAACTTACTCCCCCTCATTCTTGGACTTCAGTACTTGCATTGATAAACTATACAATGGAATATATAGAATAGGAAATAATTATACTTCTAAGCATGATAACTAATTCAATATGTATATATATATGTTTTACACACCAATCTTCAAATCAATAAGAAATCAATCCACACAAAGTATCAATTCAAACTAAGTCCGTTCAAACAAATCCAACAAAGTAAATAAAAAATCAAACGTTACATGGAACTTCCACCCATCCTTCTTCTCCAAAGATTGGGTCTTCCTTAATAGCATCCCAATTATCATTGTCATTGGTGAGAGAGATAGAAGGATGTGCTTCGTTATCATCCTTGTGTAGAGAGGAGATCATCCATCGTATCGCATCGAAGTGCCTTTCTTGTTCCTTTATCATCTGCATTTGACTTAATTCTAAATGACACTGGTTTCGTAGAATAAATGAGAGAATATTTTTGAACGAATTAAGAGTTTCTTCAAGATTTTCGGATAAATTGTGAATATGATTAGCCATAGTTGAATTTGTGAAAGGATACAGATGATAAGAAATAAATTTCAGTGAAGAATTCTGGAAGAAACAGGTATATATAGGTGTAGAGATTCGTTTGAATTGAATAGACATGTGGTAGTTATTCAAATTTCAAATTCAAAATCAATTGCCATTTCTGACTAGTACATGTCGACATGGTCACATAGGGGATGTCGACATGGGTTAGTGAAATGTTATGACTAATTTGATTTTGTGAATAATTTTGTGTGTATATATATATATATATATAATATTAACATTTATTCTAGAGATAAGATAAGGTAGATAACAGAAAAGAAATTTCATTTCATTGCATACTACGATAATACAATGATTAAGCACACAATAAACTACATGAACATTCGAAATAAAGCAAACTAAAACAAATACAATAAGATACGAAAAGATAAAACTAGTTAGAGGATGAAGATGATGAAGATAGTCCAAGTTTCTTGCTGACTTTGGAAAAGAACTTGTTCATCTTCGAAGAAATGTTATCCAACTTTTTACTAATGGATCATTTTAGAATCTGTTGATTCTCCACAATTATCTTTTGGTTTTTCAGAAGGGTTTTGTTGGATGGATTGGAAGGATATTCAATGCTTTCTAAAGACGTTTCACCTTCTTCTTCTTCTTCAATTTCCATTTCATCCCCTTCTTCTTCTTCTTCTTCTTCTTCAACTTCCTCTTCTTCCATTTCCTCATGAGCCAAATGCTCTTCCTTTTTGGTAAGTGTCTTATAAGGTTGAAAAACAAATGGAATTTTCACAAGCGAAATGTTGGAATGATTGAAAACTTTTCTAGAAACAAATTCTTCGCCTTTGAAATCCACACCAAAATAGTTAAAAATCCGAGTGAGATAAATTCCATGGTATAAAATATTCTCACCCATTTCAAGATTTTTAGGACGAAGTTCATCCAAAATAACTTGCGCCCAATTTATGTCATAGTTTTCGAAAATAGCAAAAAGAGCGTTGCAAACTTTTGAAGTAGGATTGTTAAAATTTCCCGATCTTGGGGTCAAATATGTTGCAAAAGAAGATTAACAATTCTTTCTTTTGGTCGAAAATTTCTATTTTAAATTCAAAATCATCATCTCTTTCGAAAATGTGATGAAATGTCTCACGATGATGTTCGTCGATTTTAAAGTTAGAAAGATCTATTCCTGAACTCTTGCAATTGAGAATGGTACCCAAAAGATCACAATTCAAAAAAATTTGAGTGCCTTTGACACTACTCTAAATTTCATCTTCATTTCCAACATAAAATCCGCGATTTAAATTCGCATAGAAAATTTTGACAAGATTAGGACAACAAACAAAATCATTTTGAGAAGCATCAATAAGACTAAGAACACCATTGTTTCCAAAAAGAGAATCAATTTCATAAGAAGAAAAATCTTGAAAAATAGCAAATTTTCCGGGATGGACTTTGGCATAGTTAACATAATTGATGTATGCTTTAATTGCCTCCGATCATTGAATAGTTGCTCTTTGATTTTTCTGGAAATTCTCGTGGTTGAGGGGTTGCTTGAAGAAGCCATTAGAGTAGAGAGTAGAGAGCTTGAAGTTATGAAGAGAGAGTTTGAATTTGAAAATGAAAGTGAAAAGATATGATAAAAGATAGGGAATAAATAGATTCTTAAATGACATATTCTCTGGTCAAAACTTTTCAGAGAATTGAATGAAGTGAAAGGTGGAGGGAAATTCAAACATTTGAATTCAAATTTTAAAATTCAAATTCAGGTGGCCATGTCGACCTCATGGTCGGGACCATGTCGACATGTGCTTTTGAATTTTCATGAATTGAGTTTTTCTAAGATCTCTAATATATATATATATATATATATATATATATTATTAATGTCCATTATATATTTCTGAAATATTATTATACTTATAATATATTTCAGAAAATAATAAAAATAATAATAAAAATAATAAAAAATAGAAAATAAATTTTAAAATTCAAACAACACACCAATTCAAAAATCAATCAATCAAACAATCAAGCAACTAATCTTAAGCAAGCAATTTCAACAAATTATATTGTAAAAGTGTACCTTTTTCAAAGTCCGTTTCTCCGAATTCTTCAGAGTCCTGAACAGCTGTGAAACACAAATTCGAATTTTCTGTCTGCTGATCATCATCACTTGAGGACGAGTCTGAGTCATCTAGAGTAGCAGTAAATGCATGCTTCCATTTCTTTTCTGGTTCATTGTTCATAGGAGAATTCTGCCTTTCTGGGTACGGACAGTCTCTTTTGAACTGGCCTGATTTATCACAGTTGTAACACTTGTCATTATTTGGCACTATATTCTGATTTCCAGAATTCTTATAGTTGTTTCTCTTGAGATTATTCATCTTTCTGTATTTCAGGAATCTCCTAAAATTTCTGGTCATAAAGGCTATCTCTTCATCATTATCGCTGTTTGAGTCTAATCCATCGGTCAATGCATTGAATGCCATTGATTTCTTTTCAGATGCTTTACTTTCTCTTCTTCCGATCATTTGAACTTCATACGACATTAGATTTCCAATTAATTCTTCTATCTTCAAAATACCTCTTCGATCACAAGTGTCTTTTGATCCCATTCTGGAGTTAGAGAATTTAAAATTTTTCTGACTTGATCTTCTTCAGAAAATTCCTTTCCCAAAGATATTAGAGAAAGCACAATATCCTGAAATCTACTATACATATCCGAAATAGACTCATTAGCATTCATTTTAAATAAGTGAAACTGATTTGTGAGTATGGAAATTTTGGTTTGTTTAACTTTGCTTGTTCCATCGTGAGTAACTTGAAAAGTTTTCCAGATTTCATATGCAAACTTACAAACTGACACTCTATTGAATTCATTTCTATCTAGTGAACAAAACAGAATATTCGTTGCCTTAGAATTATTTTGTGCAACAGTCTTTTGCTCAGCAGTCCACTGTGCAAAATCAATTATGAGTTCAGAATATTCAGTTTGTGTGATATTCCAAGTGTCTAATCCTATAGATTGTAAATATATTTTCATCCTACATGCCCAATATGCATAGTTACTTCCATTAAGAAGTGGTGGTCTGACAGTAGACTGACCCTCTACAAATGAACTAGTGACAGGGATACTAGTGTTAATAACAGTACCAGCGTTGGTAGCCAATTTGAAATTTTTTCAAAAATCAGATTATGAAACTTTGAAAATCTTGCTCTGATACCAATTGTGAGAAATGCGGATTACGGATCTTAAGGCTAAGATTAACACTAGAGGGGGAGTGAATAGTGTTAATAAAGAATTACTAAATCTTTTTCGATTTATGTTAATTTAGACACAAAAGTATGCAATATACAGACACAGATATGATCACGGAAACAGTCACAGATACAGAAATAAAATAAAAGCAGTAAAGGAATGTAACGACCCGTAAATTTCCGATAATTAAAATAGCTAATTTAATAAGATTTCGTGAATTAGGGTTAGAAAAAAATTATAATTCGTTTGGAATAATAATAACTGAAAGGAATTGCGACAATAATTATCCAAGTAATGTAAAATGAAAGCTACTTAGTGAATGCCTTTGAAATCAAAAGTTGAATAGGATAATAAATGTTGAATTCATTGGGTATAATAGGGTAATTGATTGATAAGTAAAATCTATTGAAAATCAAATATGGAATATTGAACAGGTAAAGTGTTTAAATTAAATATTTAAAACTTATTGAATAATTGAATAACTGTAAAATGAAAATAGTGTTCTAAATTGTGAATTGGTTTTAAAGGTTGAATCTTATAAGTTAAATTTCAATATTTCAAAAGATAATGAATTATTGGATAATCGAAATTGTTTAAATTAAATATTTGGAATCAATTGAATAATTTAATAATGGGAATCGAATAACTGTTTAATGAAAATGGTTGTTCTATAATTTGAATTTGTTAAATTTTATAAGTTCGTTTGAATAATTCAAAGATAGTGATTTAAGAATAATCAGATTTGTTTAGATTTAATATTATAATGTTTGAATAAATTAAATTTCGAATTTGATATGATTAATTGGATATTGAAATTTAATATATGAAAATAGAGTGAATATTTGAAATTTGATTTAATATGATTCAAATTGGTTTCCAAAATGAATGTAAGTTATATTTGGATTTTAATAGAGTTAATAAGATTTTAAAATTGGAATTTATTGGATAAATCGAATAACGGGTTTAATATGATTAAAAATGATTTGTAAAGTTTTATTTTATCATATTGGAGTTATAGTGATGCTATAGAACTTTTAAAACTGAATTTAAAATTTATTTGTGAAAATTGAATATTTTAATATTTAATTATCGCCTGGAAATTAGCCAAATTTTGAACAGTCTCAGAATTTGACGAAACTAGTTCCATTGGATCCGTAATAGTTAATTATTATCGGATTTTAATTTTCGTAACAGTCGGAGTTGTCGTTTGACCGTGGCAGCTCGAAACGCGTTGGAATTGTTTAATATTAATTTGCCGAGTTAAAAATAGTCATTTTTCAAACGGTCTCGGATTTCGACGAAACCAGTTTCATCGGATCCGTAATGTGATATTATTGTAATATTTCAAATTTCAAGTCAAACGGATTTACCGTTCGTCCGGGGCAAGCCAAAATGCATAGAAATTCGTTTAAATTGGTTTAATTTAAAATGTATACTTTGACTAGTCAACCCTTCTTTTCAGCTGTAAACTCTGCATTGTCCCAGTAGCTTTCCATTCACATCTCCCTCTACTTTGTTCCACACGCAATGGCAGAAAGGAGAGGAGAAAGAAAAAATGAATGATGAAACTTTGAAAAAATCATAACTCTATTTCTACTCGACTAAAAATCACGAAACCAGTTTTAAAATTCCTATTTCATCGAGTGCTTCAATTTGATATGCTCTTTGCTGGGTGCGGCAAGGTTTGGGGTCGAGGCCGTTCATAGTGGCGATCTAGGGTTTGGGAAATCGAGGGATTCAGCGATCGATTCGCGAAACGGAGCTTGGATTTGAACTCGTCGTCGAAGATAGCATCTCGGAGCAAGTTTTGGTGGCGTGCGGCTAGGGTTTGGGACGCGCGACCTGCTCGCGTTCGTGCTTGGGGTCTCCAGGTCGCGACTTCCAAGTGGTGGCCGAGTCTGATGTTGATGGTACGGGGAGGTGGAGATCGTGAAGGAGAGTTCGTCGGTGAAGACGGATTCGAATTTCGTCAACTATCGCTCCGTATCACTAGGATTGATGCACGGCAATGGTGGGTTGTGCATTTTGTTCACGTACAGGCTTCGTTGGGGAAGAAGATGTTAGTGGGCTGGGCTCCTTTCTGGCTTGGGTATGAATTCATTTGAATATAATAAATTGTTTTACAAATTTAAAGGTCGATAACTTATAAAATGTATAACTCTCACATACGAGGTCCGATTGAGACGAGACTTTTTGCGTTGCGATCGTGATGACGAAAGCTTCGAAATGAAATTGGTTTGGATGAATTTGGAGATAGTTGAAATTTGGGCTAAAATTGGAAGTCGTCCGGTTTAGTTCCAAACCGGAACTTCTCGGTAACAACAGGAAAATCAAGGTGAGTGTTTTATAACGCTCACACCGTACTAAATATCTTTATGCTAGTTAAATTTGACATTATGAAGTGATATGTATTTTATTTGCCGTTGTTTGATATAAATTTAATTGTCATATAGATCATTGCTTGAATTAACCGTTGGAAAAAAAATAATTTAAATTGACAGTTAAATTGAAATCGAAATTGAATTGCGATTTACTTACCTGACATCGATAACTATGAAATTGCCATGAATTGTATTGCTTATTGGACGATGTATTTCGATGGATGTTATTGGTTGATATTTGAGTGTTTGGATGTTTATTTGCTTATATATATCCTGTTATGCATACATATGATACTGTGATTTAATTTAAGTAATATATATTCATCCCTGACATTTAATTGAAATAAATAATTACTTGGCCATAGGATAGAAAATTATATACGGACACCGAATTGGCTAAATGAATAATTTTAAAAAAATCGTCGATTTGAAGTTTATTTAAATGTTTTGATTTAAAGGTTATAAATAGAAATCAATTTATAGAAATCGAATTTATTGAAAAATTGAGTTTTGGAATGATGAAATAAATCTTGGTTATAAGAAATTGTTAAGTAATATGATTCGAGACTTTGAAATTTAAAAATTAGAATTTGATTGAATTTCGAAAATTGATTTGTTTAAAGATTTAACCTTAATTCGAGCTTTGAAGATTACCAAGTAAATGTGATATAAAAATGACATTTTGACATCGAGTTTGGAATTGAATCATATTTGAAATTGGAATTTAGACTTGAATATTGATGGAAAATTTGTTAAGAGTTATAAATGGATATTTTGAAATCAAGCTCCAAATCGAAAAAATAATAATTGAAATTGAATAAATTGAAGGTGAATGTAGAATTGAATTGATTTGAAGTTAAAGTTGACATTGTTTTGAATTGAAATCGAAATTGAATCGGTAAAATGGAAATTGAAATTGATTGGAATTGGGAAGTTGTAATTGAAATGGATTGGTTTTGAAGCTGTTTTAAATTGTTTTCCAAATTACTCTGTTATATAAACCATTTTGAATACTTAAACTATTTTAATCTATTTTTAATCTACTTAACCCAATTTAAATTATTTTAAACTAATTTATCTATTTTAAATCCATTGCAAGATTTTAATTATTTTTAACTATTTTAATTATTTAAACTACTTTTAAACTACTTAAAACTATTTTCTAAAAATTTCAAGCTGGTTAATAAGGTGGAATGTTTATGTTTAAATCTTGAATTTAAATACGAATTGGGTTAAATGAAGTTGCAACATAAAATTTAAATTCGGGATGATTTTGAAACCGAAATAAGATATTGAGACGCAAAATGATTTTTGAAAAGGAACCTTATACTTTGAATGGCTATGTCGATATTTGAAATGGATTTGATTTTGAAGTGAATATGACATTTGATATCAATCATGAATCGATTCGAAATGTAAAGGAGCCAACGGTGTAATAATACGTAGTTATTAAAGAGACCGGGATCGGATATGGACATACTCTCTGTCGATACCGAAAACCACTTTAATAACTATTATACGCGGAGTGTTGATCCAGAATGAAGTGGATGGTTTGGTGAACGCGTTGACTGAAGAAAGAGAACGATTATTGGATGACCCCTGACATGACTAAAACAGGAGCCGCGCCGGGCCATTGAGGTTCGCCACCTCTAGCGGACACACTTCTTCGATACCATATCTATTACATTTGTGATGCGATTTGGGTGCACCCCTTGATTTCGGAGTGTTGTTTCGCGGTGTTGGGGTAGCTGCTGGCTATGCCCAACATCAGTCCGGATCACGCAACTACTAGTATCCTAGTTGGTATTGCCTCATGTACCTTGTCATACTGATTATCCTATTCGCGACCACTACGTTTTGATTTGTACCTTGAGTATATGGATTGCCCTCTGGTGACTTCCGGTTTTGGGGAAACTACGGTCTTGTATATGCTTTTGGGAATATAAAATGTGTTAAGGGGGATTATGGTAACGCCTTAACGCTATTTTGATATTTTATATTACTGATAGACATTATCTACTTAGCGTATATTACTACATAGTAGATAGTTTCACGGATCCTTGAGAGATGGAAAATCCCGTAACATCTCTTAAGTTATTGCACGCACGTTGACACTGGATATGAGATGTAAAACCCCGTAAACATCTCTGACGCCGTCACACTCATATTTATTGACGATTGATTTAACTTTCATAAGGATATTTTAGTCCTGACTCGAGTGTTTTGTCTTTTCATTACGCTCGGGTCAGTCCTGAGTTTTCAGTTTAGGTGAAGATCATTTCCTTGGAGGACGGAGACGAAGATTTGGTATATTATCTACTACTATTATATTCATTCCATTCCGCTGCATTGTTGTATGATATTTGTTGTGTATGTAACTCTGATAAATGTTGTATAATAATAATCAAATGTATTCATTTCAAATGTATTCATTTAATTAACAGCTTCATGAACTGTTATTTTATTATTATACTTTAGCCTTCCGCTGTGAGATTCTGTGTTGTTTCATTTCCTTTATTTCCCTTCCTTTTCTTTTCTTAATTACCCCAATAACTATCTGCCCTTTTAATGGTTTGGAATCGACATGGGTATTTGATCGTCGGTTTAAACTGTCCAAAGGCGGGTCGTTACAAGGAAAGAACACACCGGATTTTATACTGGTTCGGAGTTACCCTACATCCAGTCCCACAATACAAGTACGCATTTCCTTTCAAAAGCAATTGTACAATTACACCCTCGGTTTCAAGGCTACAAGGTACACCCTCCAGAATTTCGATCCTCTAGGTAGAGATACTTGATTTCCGAGCCACAAGTTTACCCAATTGATTTACCAAGGCTACAATCACACCTTTTCCCTTTTGATTGATTTCCAAGGCTACAATCACATCTTTTCTCGCTTAATAGATTACAAAGAAGTCTATAACTCTGAATAGCACTGAGAATCTTGTAGAGATAGTTATAGAGAACCAAACTAGAAGTAATCAAGTATGATTCAATGTTGATTTCGGCAGAGTAATGATAAGAATATGTATTAAGAAAAGAGGAAGAAGAAGAGGAGTGAAAACCAGAAAAAAGTGATTAAAAATTCATTGAAACTGACCCCTATTTATAGAAGAACATCAGCCATGTCCATTCATGAAGAGTTATGGCGAATAGACACTTCTTTTGAAATTTGAATTTTTGAATCAAAATGTCACCATGTCGACATGGTACCCATTGGCATGTCGACATCCCAAAGCTTTTTATGATGTTTTGAATTTCTTTGAAAATAACCTTTATCTTATATAAAAACTAATTTAAACTTTATAAATACACTTGACTATAGTTGAAATTCATAAGTAAATACAAAGAATAATATATATAGAATTTAACCATAATTTTATATTTAAATCTAAGTATAAATATTTAAAACTTAAATATATTATTAAAAAAGATAGTTTACTATCAGGAGTAATTTGGCTTTGAAAATAAAGATGTTTTTGAAGCTAAAATTATATAAAATCAGGATCGAGGGTTTTGAATCTTTTAAAAGGAAAGTTTTGAAATAATTTTGAAAACAAGATAATTTTGTAAAATCTTTTGAATTAAAATTAATGGATACAAAACAATGTCCCACTAGATTTTCGTAGGTTCCATCCTACTTAGGGTTCCAACCCTTTAACGGGCTCGAAGTGGATTCCATTCCACGAATAAATTGGGTTTTAAGATGCTAGTGCTTTTTTATGAGTTTTAACAAAAATTCGTAATAATAATAAAAAATAATTATCCTTGAAATCTTGAACTCTTGATAGTCTCGATACTCATGAGTCTTCTATCTTGATATCTTGAATCTCTATACTGTACAGTCATCATTCTTAGTACCTGGATGGTTAAATCCTGCATATACATACATATATATATATCTAAACTTATAATGTTAGTATTTATATTTTATAATCTATTCTAAGGTGGTTGTCATCAAAACCATCATATCACGGACTAACATATAGTATGTACACCATATTTTAGATGTGTTTGACACTTGAATCACAAGAGTATTTGATAAAAATACATTATTTTTTAAATTGGCACCACTTAATTAAATATATCAAAGGTTATGAATCTATAGTATAAAAGTTGTCCACTACCATTTATATATTAAAAGATTATGTTAACCTGCATTTCGGCAAGGCCATATACAGGCAGATTTAACTCAATGGATTGCATGGTTATCGAGGCTGGAATGTTATGGTTTTGGTTCGAATGGATGGATGGACAATCGATTGCAGATGATAACTATGAATATGAAGTTAGGATTCAACACAGTCGATGGATAATTGAAGCTGGGTACTTGGAATATGGATTTCGGGAAAGGACGAGTTGCTTTGGGTTATCCAAGGGTTTGCTTCGAGTCAGGCAAGGGTTCACTTTAGGTCGGTGAGTGATTGGCTTTGGTTCTGCTATGGGAGATGCAAGGGTCGGCATAAGGAGATGGCAAGGGGTCGGCATTGGTTGGACTTCGGGTTGGCATAGCCTATGCTTCGGGTCGGCATAGCCTATGCTTCGGGTCGACACTTGGGAAACTTCAGGTCGACATGTTAAACATGGGTCGGCAAAGAAGAAGGAGCTTGCGGTCGGCATTGAAGAGGAGTGCTTTAGGTCGGCATAGCATTGGCTTTCAGTCGGCATACTAAGTGCTTCGGGTTGGCATACTTCGAGGGGTCGACGTACTTCGAGGGGTCGGCGTACTTCGAGGGGTCGGCATACTTCGAGGGGTCGGCATACAGAAGTAATTCAAGTGATTGTAGCATTTACTTTAGGTCGGTGTATTTGGACATGGGGTCGGCAAGGAAGGTAACAAGGAATCGACATTAGCTTTGCTTCGGGTCTTGCTATGAGGTGGCTTTAGGTCAGCAAGGCTCCATCTCCGGGTCGGCGTTGAGAGGAGATGGGATGGGATCGGCCTAGGCTAGAGATCGTGCTACTTCGGGTCACTACGGTGATTACTTCAAGTCAACACACTGGTAACTTCAGGTTTGACTTTAGGTTAGCATAGGATGGATGGGTTCGGCTCGGTAATCGTGATGGTTGGCCCACGAAGGCGAGGAGGCCCTTTAGCCAAGATTTCCCCTATAAATACAGTATGTGTGGCTTTAGAAAGGGGATCTCCATTTTGTTTCTCTTCATCTTCTTCTACAAAAAACTACTCTTTCATTTTTGTTTCAGAAATTTCGGACTCTAACTGTAATCAGATTTCATTATAATGAAAAGGAAATATATGTGGACGTAGGCCAAAGTTAGCCGAACCACTATAAATCTTGTCTTTCTTAATGCTTTCATTTTAATTTTAATTATTCTTCATATTATATCTCTACATATACTCTATCAATGATCTGTGACTGGATATTGGTTCTTTCGCTTGTAAATGGGTGTTGATGGTCAATTTTAATGCCAACATTTTGGTGATTTCACTGAGAAAGCTAGCATTCAGGGATTTGGAAGTTAGGATCTTGGATTTGGAAGCTTAGGAACTTGGATTTGGGAAGCTTTAGCTAGAAGATTAACAAGGAGATAGAGAACAGAGAGGACCCATCATGAATGAAGTTAAGAGGCTTCCTCAGGAGTTAATAAGACCTGAATTTACATTACCAGGGACGAGATGGAAATGATGATGGATACTATGCAGGAAAGGATGCTCAAAAGGCAAGAGGATATGATGTAGAACTTATTACGATAGATTTGATAAGTTGGAACGCAAAACCAAGAGAATGGAGCTATAAGGATTGATGGAAATGTGGATCACGAGGCTAAAGCAGTAGGAATAGAGGAAGTCCAAAATCAGAACTAAGGAAATGAAGCAAACATGATGCGGGATAGAGCGGAACCACAGAGGGATACCCCTGATCGTTCCACACTCGGGTGCATTCCCCAGATCATATTGCTTCGATTCCAGACAGGATACCAGGCGGTGCTATGTATTTTGGCATTGATCGGGATATAGATGCTCATCCAAAAGGTTAGGTTTCATGATTCCCTCGTGGACTCGGAGGGTAAGTTGGAGACGACGGGAAAAATTTACCACTTGATGATAACGGCATGTTAGCGGATATGATCAGACGCGCCATGAGAGGAGGATTGCTATATAGAGATTTGGAGGATGTGAATAGGAGTCCCTTTTCTCCTACGATTAGGCAAGATAGGAATCCGTCGGATTTCAAACTACCAATACTGGAGATGTATGATGGAAGTACGGATCCCACTGTTCATCTAACAAGGTATATGAGGCATATGGAAGTACTGGGGCATCAAAGAAGGTCGTGGCATGGTGCTTCCCTTTGTATTTGACGGATACAGCAGCACTGCGGTTCAGACAATTGGAAAGCAATTCTATTGGGACATGGACGGAATTGGACGAAAGGTTTATGAGGCAATTTTGGGTTCACATCATGAGACCCAAGAGTGTGAAAACTTTAACATCGATGAAGCAATGGAAAGGAGAATCACTTAGGGATTTCTCAGCCAGGTTCAATACAGCAATGGCTTTGGTGGATCGACCCGATCCATCATGGTTCTGATGGCAGCGTTCTCAAGGATCATAGATAATTCAGATTTCAAGGTATCATTGGAATGATATCCAACGATGGAGGGGGAATTTTCCCACAAAGAAGAAAGGTTTCTATGACAGGAAGATGCGAAGGCTGATAGAGATGGGAGAGAGGAGGCTGAAGTTTATGTTGTAAAGGGTGGAGGTCCGCATAGGGATGATTCAAACAAGAACGATAACGGCAAACAGAAGATGAATGACGATAGTAATGTCTATAAAAGGCAACGGAGACAACCAAAATTCTCTTCTCACAAAGATTTGACTGAAAATCTGTAAAGGAACTATTTGGATACTCAAGGGCACATCTAGTCTCGAAGGCCGGCAAAAAGGGAACCCTCCGAATACGAGCGGGCATCAGGAAAGCATTGCTTAATTTATGACCTGGATGGGCACAACATGAATGAATGTAGGCATTTGAAGGATATCGTTGAGGAACGTGTGAGGAATGGTCATTTGCAACAATATATAAGGAATCAAGCTGTGGCAGTGGGACAAGAGAAGCCACCACCCACCTCGAACGAAGATGGCACTGGATCAAGGCATCGTCGTCAGCTTATTATTAGCTGATTGGATTTATGGTATGGAATAAGTAATAAACCCCGAAGTAATACGACTAAGTCACTTACAATAGTCCGATAAAGATCAATAAAAGGAATGGATGTCAAGTACATTGAATGGAAAGTGCAATTTCAAAAACAACTTAGGTGAATTCATAAGAAGATTTGACTATACAAAATATCTTTTCTATTAACATTCAAAATGGAACTTAGAAAGCCAAGTGCAAGTTTATTCACGCCTATAACAAAAAGAAAAAGTTGGGGTTGAACCCCCACAAAGCCGACTAAAAACCAAAATAGACTACTATTATTGCAAACTAGAAGAGTGTGTGCGCACACAAAATAGGCTGAAAACTACCTCTTTGGCTTATGCTTCCTCTTCTTAGTGCCGGGAGAGACATCGCTCGAGCTTTCACCTTTCCTTTCCCTCCTCTTCCTTCACTTCCTTTATCTTTGGAAGGAGTGCTCTATGACGATTTGATAGGTATGCTTTGAGCACTCCAGGTGGAGGAAGGGAGGTTGGAATGCTTTGTGAAGACCCCACAGGTGTACTCTGAGTATTGCAAGGCAGAGAAATATAAACTGGCGCGTATATAGTTTGGCTAGGTAGGACAACGGATAAAGAGGAAGGGATGACCTCTAACTTCTCCTACTTAATATCTGTGGTAAGGAGGATTTGTTTCTCAATTTTCTCTAGCTTGACCCCTTTGGCAACAAGTTCCACTACGCCATAGATGGCATATTGCAACGAAAATATAAGATGTTGCTAGCTACAATGTAACGATAGCTATGTTGATTTTTGTCTATTACAACATTAGCTTCAGGATGTTAGCATAGATATCAATACTATGTTGCAGTAGCTATAGACTTATAAAAATATTATAAAAAATGAGTGTGGGCTGAAAAAAAAGTGGGCTGAAATAATTTTTAACGCGGGAAGCAAAAAAAAGCGGCAAAAGTTAGGGTTTCACTCAAACACCTAACAAAATACGTACTTTGCCGCTCAACCTCTCAAACACTCAAACACTCTGCGATTTTAATTAGGTCCAAAATGTGAAAGATACTGACTACGTTGCCTTCATCCACGACCGCATCGCGAGAATCAAGATTGGCGGTGGCGGGGTCGAGATGAAGCAGATGGCTCTGGATTATCTTTGCCAGCTGGTAAGTTCTAACCACCCTAACGAATCCAAAATTTGTGTCATGGTCGAAAAGGAAGGGGACATCAGGGTTTTGATTAGGCTTCTCGATCCTTCAAATCATTCAAAGCAACTTATTTAAGTCGATCCAAACAGGTTATTAGTTTTCAATCAAAGCTGATGAATCACCTATTGAATCACCTACAAATTAACTAGGGATTGTTTAGACTGACGGCAAAATTAGCTGTAGAGATATATTCATGGAAATTCATTAAACATGCATTAGAAAGCTACAAATTTGTTTCGGATGAGTCCATAGCTTATTTTTTTGGTTTTCTTTATTATTATGCACTTAATAATCCATAGTTTCTAGCATTTCAATCGTAGACTTTTCTGTTCAACTTTAATATTAAACCGTGCGTCTGATACTTATAAACAATATTAAACATCACCATCTATATATTATTTAACAAAAAATTTTGACCAGTTATGTTCCATGTGTATGGTAGTAGGAATATAGTGGAAAAAAAAATATAATTTTGTTGCATTTAAAAGTTCGATTTGGTATTTTCTAACCCATCCAAAATCGTAAATCAATGCTAGTCTATAATCAAATTTTCTAATCATCTAAATTCTATTTAAATCATCTAAATTCTGTTTAAATGGATAGCATCCACAAAATTTTGTTGAATTCGGAAATTTTATGGTGCAAAAAAACGGTAGGTGGAATTTGGAGGGTTAAATAAAAGGAAAAATGTGGGTCACGCATATATGCCATCCTCAATAAACCACTACTTTGTTTATGTCCTCAATAAACCAGGCAACACATATAATGTTAAACTGGTAATATCTCTAATGTGGAAAGTTCACTGACCAAGCAAACACTAATATATTCACGTGATTTACATTAACACGATTTTTTCTTCAAATTGATAATTTATCCTCTTTGAGAAATTTTACAATTCACTAGCAATAACTGAAATCAATTAGGCTGTTTGTTTGGTTTCTGAATGTTTTAGGTTACTTGATGATGGTTTGGTATACACACATACACACTCACAATATCAGTTCTGTGCTCTTATCAGATTAACAAATTGAATTAAATTTATATGCTGCCTCACCTTCTTCTGCCTTTCACATTACTTGCTTGGTCATGGGGTTTGGTACCTCAAATATAACTATAGGTCTAATGTTATTGTTGAAACTACTTCGAATTCATCTATTGTTGAAAATACCATGATTTTGGAATATATTTGGAAGTTAAAATTTTATTTACCCTGAGGCTGTTTATTTTGATTCATACAGTTTTCTTCTTTTTGCTTGATGAATGTCCGCTGCTAAACATAAATAATTGTCAGCACTCTAACATAACACAAGCTATGTTAATATGTGCCATCATGTCTTCTACTAGCCTTTCACATTACTTGGTTGGTCGTGGGACTTATTAGCTCACACTAAATAATAGATCAAATATATCTTTTCTTGAAACTACCATGATTCTAGATTGAGTTCGTGTATGTATGTGCATATATGCTTAGTTATGGAAGTTAACAATATGTTTTCTTACGAGGCTTTCTATCTTTCTTATTTTCTTATGTTGCTTGATGACGTTCCGGTGCTGAGTATAAATAATTGTCCGCACTCTAACATTACACAAGCTATATTAATACATACCATCATGTCTTTTGATGGCCTTCCACATTACTTTGTTGGTCATGGATTTGTAGGCTCACATTACATTGTATTAGCTTTACCTTTTCTTGAGACTACCATGCTTCTAGATTGAGATCATGTATGTATGAATGTGTTTATTTGTGGTGGTTAAATATTGAGGAAGTAAACAAACACGTTTTTTCGCAAGATCTTTCTATTTTTCTGAATTTCTTATGTTGCTTATGGCAGCCCTATGTTGAATGTATGTAATTTGTCTGCACCCTAACATTTCACAGGTTATTAAAGTATGTGTTACCTAGTCCTCTACCTTCCTGTAATACTTGGTTGGACATCAGACTTGGTGGCTTGCAATGGGGTTATGGATAATGGAAATTAAATGATTTTTTGCTCTTGATACATCTATTTATGCGGGACATGTTTAAAGATGAATATATTATTTTGGATCTTTTATAATGCTTCTGTTAATTTATGTATCTATATTGTCATAATCAATTTCTTATATCAATTGTCTTTCCGTAGTGCATGAAACCAGTGACAAAGAGTTTAATAGTATCAACATGCATGATCTTATAGGGTTGCTAGTTAAAAAACTAATGCGGGGGTGCTAGTGTATTATGGTTTTATTTCGAGATGTTAAGGTCAATGTAGAGGGTGTAGATGGAGTGTAGGTGGTGTAGTCAAACTTTATATTTTCTCAAAGTTAAAGCAGAGTGGTTCCATTTTTGTGCTGAATTTGAGTGTTAGTTACGCTTCTGTACCCCATCCACTCTTTTGCTTCGGGTTTTGAATTTGGGTTAAAATTCAGTTTAAGTTCCGTTCCTACAAATTTATGGATCAATTTGTGTAGCTTCCTTTTAATGACCAAAATAAACCTTTCATAATAGGAAAATTAGAGGTATGGGAGTTGGGTACAAGCTCAAGACTCATAGAAGGAACCAAAGGTGGGCTGATAAATCATACAAGAAAAGCCACCTTGGTAACGAGTGAAAGAATCCATTTGCTGGATCATCTCATGCTAAGGGTATTGTCCTGGAAAAAATGTTCATTTTCAAATTGATATTGGTTAAAAAATTCTTTTAATTTTAGATTTTCAACCAAGTTTCATGATTTTTGACATGATATACAGTGGTATTGAAGCCAAACAGCCTAACTCTGCAATCCATAAGTGTGCAAGAGTTCAGTTGATCAAGAATGGTAAAAAGATTGCAGCTTTTGTGCCGAATGACAGTTGCTTAAATTACATTGAGGAAAATGTAAGCTTTCGTTTTACAGTTTTTGGAGTTATTTGTGTTTGGCCCCTGGTTTTTGGACCAATTTCGATTTTTTGTCCATATTATTTCATCAACCGTGGGAGATTACTCAATTAACCCCAACTCAGTAAACCATACTTGCTTTACCTGTTTGATGGATAATTGATGCTAACTTCTTATTTTAATAAGTTGTCTTGAAACATGTAGTGAGCTACAAAATAAAGCTTGGCTAATTTTATTATTATCATTGTATAACTGGAGGCACTGGGGGCACTAGAGGCACTGATGGCACTGATGGCATTGGAGGCTCGCAAATATGAATGTACTGTTAATAAGTAGAATTTTGTATGTACTGGCTGTTACTATGAATACACTGGCTATGTTTTTATGTATGTTTGTTATTTTGTACTTGACTAAGTAAAACTTGTGTTGCTGGTTATTCTGAAATGAAAAGTTCTTTGTTGTAGTATAAAGTTGCCATTAGATAAGATATAATGTTGCAGTATAATGTTGCCATAGATATGATATAATATTGCAGTACATTTCCAATTTAAATTGCAAAAGGTATTGCCATAGATATGATATAATGTTGCAGTATGTGATGTTAAATGTGGTAATAAACTGGCAAAGTGTTGCCATTGGATGGTAAAAGTGTTACCATAGATTAATGAATATGGGCCCCACAACAGGGTTCCATAAAGGTGGGCCACAGAATTAGTGGGCGCCACAATGTGGGCCCACATTGTGGTGCCCACTTTTTAGTAAATTTGGTACCTATGGCAACAACAGAACCGATGTTTCCCTAGGGCCGCAAAGATGTTGCCTTTGACTCTAGGGCAACACGGCAAAATGCATCACCGAGAAAGTGTTGCCTTTGCCCTTTTTTAGCCTACAACTACATTTTTTGGCACTTCCTGCATCATTCTTGGGTGTTGCAGTATGAAATCTATGGCATATTGTTCCCACTCAAGATCACACATGGTAGGACCCAACAAGGGCTTATAAACTCTAGTTATCACAATATCATCATCGGCCCAAGCACCCAGAGTTCTTCCAGTCCCCTCATCCGACAAAGCATCAATCATTTGCTCATCAAGGCCAAAAGTATTAGCCAAAACCATCATTTTCTGCATAAAATCATGGGTGTTTGTGCCATTTTTGTTTCAAACAACAATTATTTTTAATCTTATTACTTTAGCCAGAGACTTTGACTTTGAGTTGACTACAGTTGACCATGACGCGAACCACATATAATTATGGAGATGAATTATCTATGGAATTGTGTTTTCGTTCGATTGCTTCAACTTAGACCAAATATAGTCATTTGATGAATGTCATGCCATAATTTAGCTATAATTAAAGTAGAGTGTCCATACTGAAGTTCCATGGTGTTCTCAAGTCGAGGGAACTACATAACACCATTACTTCGAGATTCTCTATTTAACCTTAGTTATTAACTAATAGAGAACTCTCGAGTGAGGTATGCCATTGTTATCAAATAACTATCAATACGTAAACCATTAGTACCCCTGCAGCCCTGAGTAATTATAACATCTCGTATCTGGAGGCCAAAAGCTAAGCTCTATGGATGCTGTAGTCATCTACAGTATTAACTTATGGTGACGAAATATTGTAGTTCTAATGATATCCGTAATATCAGAAGCACTTGAATATGAAAAAAATCATAGATTTCCAAAAACAATAATTATCAGTGACTACATTTCAAATGATATCATATCCAAGTTACAAAAATCCCAAAACGTATCCCAGGCATTGATCAACTGTAATTTACAGCCATTCGCCAAGAATGACAAATAAAGAAGCCCCCTTGGATGATCAAAGTAATATAGAAATACTTGTCATAATACACAGTGGAAACAATTTTAAAACAGAATTCCTAGAATAGCTATCCGTCAGCCACCTGCTCGTCTTCGGAAGCTTATTCGTCAAAATCTTCTAATACACCCTCAGGCTACTTAAATCAAATTTTAAGCACCCAATAGTTTAAGTGGAAACAAAAACTTCGAGTCAGACATAAAGCCTGGTATGAATAATATATGTTACATCTCGATTTACTGATAAATAGTGAGACCATGCCGCTTAGCGGAACGGGTTTACCATCACTACTATCTCTTTTCTAAACATATGATTTGCAAATCCTTTTTTGCAACCAAATTGGTTAATCAACTAAGTGAAATAATATCCATTATGCTAAAATAGGAAGTAAAATAGACTATCGGTCTAAAATCTAAGCGATTTGCTCTATACTGGACTATCTATCCTAAATTCTGAGCTAACTGCTTCTTTTTGGACTATTTGTCCTAAAACCGATTATACCAAAATAGCAATATCTTGTATCCTAGATAATAGGCTATCTGTCCAAACCAAGTAAAAAGGGTGGGATGACTGTCCTACAAATACCAAGGTCCGTTATGCTAATAAATGAATTCATATCAGAGGTGACTTCTCTTTCTGGACTAACTGTCCTCTAGGCCGATTGCCCTCAAAATGAACTAACTGTCCGAATTTAAATTAGCCGACTGCTTAAATTTTCTTTTAGGATAACCACCTTTTAAAATATCCGGGCTAATTGCCCTTCATTTATCTGATCTATCTTCTCTTCAAAAGTTTTCTTGAAAACCTTTTCAAAATGATTTAGTCCGTCAAATCATACATATACAAGGAAAATATATCTTTAGCCTTACTCTAAGCTATTTTTCCATGTTATATATACTTTACTCAAAATAATGTTGATGATGTCCAATAAGGATTATCTATCCTTTTGAAATAAGTTAAAATCCTTTAAAATAAGTTAAAATCCTTTATAACTTAAAACACTTAGGCTATCCGCCTAGTCCTTATATTCAAAACCTTTGTTTAAAGCTTTTAAACAATCTTTCAAAAATATAGAAGGTAACACCTTCTAAACCTTTAATAAAACCCTTCGAAAGCATTGAAGGCAACTTCTTCATTTCCTTTTATAAACCTTTCGAAAGAATCACTGAAGGCTTTAAACCTTTTAAAAGCTTTAAAACATATGATGTCCGCCTTTTAAATCCTTTAAACCTTAGCCTTTTGAAAACATTGCAAAACCATACCTTTTGACCTTGATCGAAAGGTCCTACCTTTCGACCTTAACGAAAGGTTTCTTTTCGACCTAGTCGAAAGCCTAGCGTACCTTCCTATAAAATCATTTATAAACCTTTCAAAATTAATGAAACTCAAAACCTTTCGAAGACATTAGGTTCAGTTTAAAACTAGTGGAAACCTTTCAAAACCATTCAAAGTTAACTACTTTGAAACCTTTAAAACGTTTCGACTTAAAACATTTGGATTATGCCTTCAATTACATAAAATCTATATGAACATACATTTTAAAACATGTCACAAAATCTTAAAACATGCCTTCATTTGATAGGGTTTTCATCCTAAAATATGTCATAAAATCTATATCAACATACATAAATCATCAACATGTACATATAATCACTTATCGTTCAAAAACATGGCAAACCTTTGCAAAATCATTCGAAATTAACCATAAAACCGAAACCATAAAATTTTTAAGATGTAAACATTATTCACCTTTGCTTTATTGATCAAGAAGCTTGAAATTTGAATGAGTTTGATTTGAATATGTTTTCCTTAAGCTTTTCTTTAGGTTCCTCTTCTTCTTTCTTTGTTAATAGTGGCCGGCCTTTCTTTTAAATTTTTAAAATGAGACTGAACGTGTGAAGAGATACACGGCCTAAGGAAGGTGATATAGGAATGGATCTTTCCCATAATACCACTCCTCTAATTCATTTTAAACTCTTCGTTTAATTTATTAGTTAAAAAAGAACGACTACCTTAATTCAATCAAATCTCAATCCTTTTATCGACACATTATTTTATTTAGTTTATCTAACTAAATCTCCTAAATAATGTTATAAAAAATCTTGGGTGTTACAGACTCCCCTCCTTAAAAAATTTCGTCCTCGAAATTACTATAAGGCTCAAAACAAAAAAAAGGTAAAACGTACCATCAAAACGAGTCAGGATAAGTATCTCTAATCCTGCTCTCAACCTTCCAAGTACAGTCTCTGTCATCATCACTCCACTGGACTTTGACCAGTCTGACCGTCTTGGTTCTAAACCTCTTCTCATCTCTTGCAATAATGCGAACTGGCTTCCTCACTTGGTCAAGTCCGGTTCTACCACTAAATCATCTAGCACTGTCGGTGCAATAGCAGTCTCCGGGTCTCTCACACACTTTCTGAGAAGAGAAATATGATAAACATTATGGACACCTATCATACTGCTCGGTAATTCAAGTCTATACGCAAGCTTTCCGATCCTCTTAAGAATAGGAAAGGGTCCAATGAACCTAGGAGATAACTTCCCCAACTTCCCAAATCTAAGCATGCCCTTTATCAGTGATACTTTGACAAAAACCTGATCCCAACTGAGAACTTCAAATCTTTCCGTCTCTTATCTGCATAACTCTTCTGCCTAGACCGAGGCTCCTTCATCCTAGCCCGATTGATCTCAATCTTTTCTGCAACTTCTCTAAAATCCGAACCAAGAATTAACCTATCCCCGGTGTTCAACCAACAAACAGGACATTTGCATGGTCTTCCATATAAAGCTTCAAATGGTGTCATCCCAATACTAATCTGATAACTATTGTTATATGAAAACACGACTAGATGTAGATAGTCCTCTAATGATCCCCCAAAATCCAGAACACAAGCTCTTAACAGATCTTCCAAGATCTTATTAACTCTTTTTGTTGCTTATCCGTCTACGAATGGTAAGTGGTACTCATCTTAATCTTGGTTCCCAAAACTTGCTGCAGACTCTTTCAAAACTCGCTAATGAACAAGGAATCTCTATCAATAATTATGCTGCTAGGAACTCTATGCAGTCTGGCCACATTCTTCATGGACAACCTTGCTAAAACGGGTGTTGTCTTGGTTGACCTGATTGGAATGAAATGGGCACTCTTAGTCAATCCGTCCACTATAACCCATATATTTTCATTTCCTCTTTTGACCTCGGCACCCCGCTATAAAGTCCATAGAAATAAAATCCCACTTTCACAATAGAATGTCTAACGGCTGAAGAAAACCACTTGGCTTCTGGTGTTCGGCCTTTGCCTGCTGGAAAATCAAGCACTGCCTTACACACAAACCAATATCCCGCTTCATTCCTTTCCAGAAGAACTCCTCTTCATATCCTGATACATCTTGGTACCTTTGGGATGTATAGTGAATTTTGAACGATGGCATTCATCAAGGCTTCCTTTCTTATGTTTCCTACACTCGGAGCACATAATCTTCCTTTCTTTCTCAACCACCCATTCTGTCAAGATTGAAATCTTTTAAGTCATCGCTCTTGGTTCCTTCTTTTCGCTTTCTGATCCGTTCAGCTAACACTGGATCTTCTATCTGCTTAGAAGTAATCTGTTCGATCAACACTGGTCGAACTTCCAAACAAGACATTACAACTGTATTACCACTAGACCCTGCCTTGGATCTCCACCGCACTATGAAATCTGCTAATGCTTCTAAATCTTTCCACTCAGCCATCATAGATAACACTACATTCTAATGCTTCCTGCTAAGTGAATCTGCAACCCTGTTGCCTTAATGTGTACTCAATCCCAAAATCATAAGAGACTATGAATTCTATCCATCTTCGTTGTCTCACGTTCAGCTCCTTCTAAGAGAAAAAAAATACTTCAATGACTTATGATCAATATACAGCTCAAACCTTTCTCCCAAAAGGTAATGTCCCACACCCTCAAAGCTTAAATCATTGCAGCCAATTATAAATCATGTGTCGGATATCTGGCCTCATGCAGTCTAAGCTGTCTAGAAGCATAAGCAATCACTTTACCTCTCTGCATCAGCATAGCTCCTATTCATGTTCCATACACATTGGTATAGACTTCCAAATCCTCATTCCCTTCTGGAACAACCAACACAAGTGCATGATCAATAAGTGTTTCCAACTCTGGAACGCTTCCTCACACTTATTGGACCACACAAAGTTCGCATCCTTCCTTGTTAGCCTAGTCATCGGTGCTACTATCCGCGGGAAATCCTTAATGAACCTCCAATAACAACCAGCCAACGCAAGGAAACTCTTAATCTCGGTTACTGTCTTGGGTCTCTTCCAACTATTCACTGCCTCAATCTTAGTTGGATCTACAGATAACCCTTCCTCTGAGACTACATGACCATGAAACTTCACCTCCGTTTTCCAGATGTGACACTTCGAAAACTTCGCTTTCAGCCGATGCTACCTCAGCGTCTCAAGCGCCACTCTAAGATGAACTACATTTTTTCTTTTATCCTAAGAGTAAATAAGGATATCATCTATGAAAACAAGCATGAACCTATCCAAGTGCTCTCGGAAAATCCGTTTCATGAAATCCACAAAGAAAGCTGGATCATTCGTTAGTCCAAACGGCATAACTAACCATTCGTATGATCCATACCTGGTCCTGAATGATGTCAAAGTATATTATCCTCTGCTACTCTGAGCTGATGGAAACACATTGCCAAATCCAACTGAGAAAATACCTTTTCTCCACTCAATTGGTCGAACGAATCTTCAATTTTGGGCAATGGATATCGATACTTTATCATTCTCTCATTCAAATTTCGATAATCTATACATAGCCTCTACAATCCATCCGGCTTCTTAGCAAACACTGCCGTTGCACTCCATGGCGAACTGCTTGGCCTGGAAAAGGGCACCAACTGCACCTTCAACTCCCTCACTCTAAAGGGGTCATCCTGCTTGGCGGTTTACTCAATGGTTCGCTCCCGAAATCCAATCTATCCAAAACTCAATGGCTTATTTCGATAGTAATCCTACTACAGACTCAAACACATCTGCAAATTCTCTAACCATGAAAACTCGACTCAACACATCATCTGAATACAAAGCACCCAACAAAGCAAACACTGCACCGCTAGAACCTCCTACGGTGTAGACAATCTGATCGCTACAATCAGGGTCTCTAAGAGATATCTTCCTACCCTGGAAAAATATCTTAGCATCGTACTCACTTAACCAATCCATGCCAAGCATAATCCAAAACCCCACAAAATCAAACATATGCAAATTGCATACAAAAGTATGACCTAACACGTCAAACTCAAACTGGTCATACCTTATCCCTAGAGTTGCATACCCTTTTATTGGATTCGTAACTCATAAGGAAGTAACTAAATATATGGTTTCAAGGTTAAGCTTATCTATCGAACATCTAGATATAAAAGAATGTGATGCACCAGTATCAAATAAAACATTAACAGACATACCATGAATCTAAAAGCGTTCCTCCAAGAACTGCCTTCCCCTTCTCCTGTGTTGTTGGCTTGGAAGCGATAGGCTCCAATGCACACACATTGCCCTTACCATCTCTAATGGGCTCCTTGCACTGGTTCTTATAATGGCCTATCTGGTCACAATGAAACACTTGACGTTCTTCGCCTTAGCCGCATCCTTCGCTTTCCCTGAGCGACACTCATTAGCAAAGTGCTCTTTCTTGTCGTATTTATAGCAGACAACCTCAGACCACGTTTTCTTGGCTGCTTCATCCTTCTGAGCACTTTCTTAGGAAAGAACTTCCTCTTTTGGCTCTACCCAACCTGGACCCCTTTTTCCTTGCTCTTCTCTAGAGACTCAAAGACTTCTTCCTTTCTCAAATCCATCTCTACAACAATATCGAAAGGATCTCTAAGATGAGACAAATTAGCACTAGCCAATTCTAGTGTCAATCCTCTGATGAACTTCTCATTCTGCTTCAATACAGTATCTATAGAAGCATAACCATACCGGGTCAACTCTTCAAACTTCTTGGCATACTTATAACAGATATCTCTCCCTGCACTAGCTCATCAAATTTCCTAATCAAAGCTGATTGTCCCATTATTGACATAAACCACTCTTGGAATCTCCTTTTGAAATCCTCCCAAGTTATCGATTCCTCATCAAATGTCGCTGTTACATTGTTCCACCATAACAATATGGCTTCTTGAAGCTGCCTAGATGCCAACCTCCTCTTCTGCTTATCATTGAGCCCTAGGTCTGCAAAAATCCTCCCGCTGTGCAACAACTAATTCTCAACTCCAATGGCATCCTCGGTTCCTGAAATGGGTTTCCTCCTAAATTTACATAATTACCGCCCATCTTAATGAAATGATTAACAACCGGAACTTTTGGAACCTTTGCTCTTGCAGCATTCCTCCTAAAACTCCGGTTGTAACTCCTGCTTGCATCATATTCCTGAAAAACTTTGGCTTCCATTCCGACCTGTGGGACATCTGCACCAACATTCTTCGCCTGATCTTGGCCTCTCCCTACATTAGGTCCGACATTCCTTTTGGTGCTTCCCCTTACTTGGTTAACTCTGCTTCTTCTACCATCCATATCAAACCTCATGATATAAAGAACGATAACCTAATCAAAGATAGATGAATGGAGATAAAGCACATACTTATATATAGCAAATATAAGTACCTTACTATAGCGTTAAACCAACCCAAAATCTTACCCTAATTACTTTGGAATTTTTTTTCAAAACCAATTTTTAGTTAAATTTTTCATAAACCTATGCTTCGATACCAAGTTGTAACATCGTGTATCAGTAGGCCAAAAGCTAAGCACTAAGGATGGTGTAGTCATTCACAGTATTAACTTCTGGTGACAAAATATGGTAGTGTTAATAATATCCATAATATCAGAAGCATTTGAATATGAACAAAATCACAGATTTCCAAAAACAATAATTATCAGTGATTACATTTCAAATAATATCATATCTAAGTTACAAAAATCCCCAAACGTATCCTTAGCATTAATCAAATATAATTTACAACCATACAACATATGAAGATGCCCCTTGGATGATCAAAGTAATATATACATAGTTGTCTAAACACATAGAGGAAATAATTTTAAAATAGAATCCCTAAATTAGCTATCTGTCAGCCACCTTCTCGTCTTCGGAAGCTTATTCGCCAAAATCTACTAAAACCTGAAAATCTAAACCCTTGGCCTACTCAAATCAAATTTGGAGCACTCGAGAGTTAAGGGGAAACAAAAACTTCCAGTAAGACATAAAGCCTGGTATGAATAATATCCATTACATCTAAGTTTACTAATAAATAGTGAGACCACGTCGCTTAGCGAAACTGGTTTCCCCTCACTAATATCTCTTTTATAAACATATATTTTACAAATCCTTTCCTACAACCAAATTGGTTAGTCAACTGATTGTAATAATAATATAGCAATATCCATTATGCTAAAATAGGAAGTAAAATAGAGTATCTCTCTAAAATCTAAGCGATCTGCTCTATACAGGACTATTTGTCCTAAATTCTGAGCTAACTGCTCCTTTCTATACTATTTGCCCTAAAACTGATTATACCAAAATAATAAAACCTTTTATGCTAGATAATGGGCTATCTGCCCAAAACAGGTAAAAATGGTGGACTAACTGTCCTACAAATAGCAAGGTTCGTTATGCTAATAAATGAGTTCATATCAGAGATGACTGCTCTTTCTGGACTAAGTATCCTTTAGGGCGACTGCCCTCAAAATGGACTAATTTTCCAATTTGAATGAGAAGACTGCTCAAATTTCCTTTTGGGGTAACTACCCATTAAAATATCTAGGCTAACTACCCTTTATTTATCTGAGCTAGCTGCTCTTTAAAATTTTCCTTAAAATCCTTTTCAAAATGATTTAGTCCATCAAATTATACATATATAAGGAAAAATATCTTTAGCTTTACTCTATGCTATTTTGCCATGTTATATATACTTTACTCAAAATAAAGTTGATGATGTTCAATAAGGATTATCCATCCTTTTAAATAAATTAAAGTCATTTATAACTTAAAACACTTAGGCTATCTGTCTAGTCCTTATATTCGAAACCTTTGTTTAAAACTTTTAGAAAACATTTTGAAAATATAAAAGGTAACTCCTTCTAAACCATTAATAAAACCCTTCGAAAGCATTGAAGGTAACTTCTTCATATCCTTTTATAAACCTTTCGAAATCATTGAAGGTAACTCCTTTAAAACCTTTTTAAAGCCTTTCTTTTCCAAGCTTTAAAACATATGATGTCCGCCTTTTAAATATTTTAAACCTTGGCCTTTTGAAAATATTGCAAAACCATACCTTTCAACCTTGTCGAAAGTCCCTACCTTTCGACCTAGATGGAAGGTTATTTTTCGACCTAGTCGAAAGATTTCACCTTTCGACTTTGTCTAAAGCCTAGGGTACCTCCCCTATAAAATCATTTATAAATCTTTCAAAAGCAATGAAACTCAAAAACTTTCGAAGACATCGGGTTCAATTTAAAACTAGTGGAAACCTTTCAAAACCATTCAAAGTTTACTACTTCGAAACATTTAAAACGTTTCGACTTAAAACATTTGAATTATGTCTTCAAGTAGAGCAAAAGGATCAGAAAAACATTGGAGTCGAAAGCAACTGCTTCAAAACCATTATAAAACCTTTCGAAACCGTTTAAAAATAATGAAATGCTGGTGTTGGAACCAACTCTTCAAAATCAATGGAGAGAGGCGGCAAGTTTTAAAAAAAACAATAGATTACCTTCGACTCCATCTGTGTCGAAAGGTTAGGAAGCACCAACTATTCTTTCGACCTTGTCAAAAGCTATACCTTTCGACTTTATCGAAAGGTTTCAATTAAAACAAGAAAGCAAACCAATCGAAACCTTTTTCTTTTAAACCATTTGACAACGTCGAAAGCTCTTTGTCGAAAGCTAGTAGGCGTATTTTCTTTCAAACCAAAGCAAAATTACATCTCCTTCGAAAGCTCTAACCTTTCGTCCCTAAACCTTTTGACCCTTTTCAATTCACTACTTATCAGTCGCTTGATACACATACATTGGTTTTTGACCTATTCGAAAGGTTTGATACCTTTTGACCTTGTTGGAAGGTTTCGAATGAAGGCAGAAGCTCTTGTCGAAAGAGTTGAAATAGTGAAAATACTATTTTAAAATAGTTCTTTTGTACCCCACTTGCCGCTCTTGTCGAAAGAGTTGAAATAGTGAAAATACTATTTTAAAATAGTTCTTTTGTACCCCTCTTGCCTGGTTTGTCTAAATCTCATTGATTGACAGAATTTATATTTGCCGACTTTCCTTATTTGGAAATTTAAATAAATTTGAAAAATTCCTTTTCTCCTTTATAATTATACAAAACATTTAAGTCTCATACTTTAAACAATTTTATATAACTATTAAAACATCATGAAAAATTATGGAAAAATTCTTGAAAATCAATTAATTTGTTCTCTTCAACACATAAAATTTTCAGATCCAAACAATAATTATTTTTTCTGTAAATAATTTAATAATCCAAAATACCATTTTCTTCCTTAGAAAATTCATAATAATTCCACAAACATTCAGAAAAATCTGAAAATGGAAATCCATCTCTAAAATGACTTTTTAGATCTTCATAAAAATTCTCAAGGCTAACGAATTTCATTTGAAGGGTTTTCATCTTAAAACATGTCATAAAATCTATATGAACATACAAAATCATCAACATGTTTATATAATCACTTATCATTCAAAAACATGGCAAACCTTTGCAAAATCATTCGAATTAACCATAAAACTGAAACCATAAAATTTTAAGCTGTAAACATTATTCACCTTTGCTTTAATGATCAAGGAGCTTGAAATTTGAATGAGTTTGATTTGAATATGCTTTCCTTAAGCTTTTCTTTAGGTTCCTCTTATTCTTTCTTTGTTAATAGTGGCCGGCCTTTCTTTTAAAATTTTAAAATGAGAATGAATGTGTGAAGAGATACATGGCCTAAGGAAGGTGATATAGGAATGGCCTATTTTCCATAACACCCCTCCTCCAATTCATTTTAAACCCTTTGTTTAATTTATTAGTTAAAAAGGCACGGCTGCCTTAATTAAATCAAATCTTAATCCCCTTATCGACCTGATATTTTATTTAGTTTATCTAACTAAATCTCCTAAATAATGTTATCAAAACCTGAGGTGTTATAGTAATACGATGCCCAACACTAGGAGAGTGTTACACACTTTAGTCTCAATGGATGTATTGATATCTCATCTTGAATCATCTTAACTAGGAATATTTAACATAATATGTAATTTTAAAGGTGACAAATTTCTCATGTTACAGTACATTGTAATTACTGTTACTTAACATATTATTTAAGGTTTTTCCATTTGATATACTTTATTAATTGCTTAATTAATTATATCACAATATAACAAGTATATAATAGGAAGAAAGTCACCTTTTATTTTGAACAAGGTTGGTTATCGAGTTAGATACATATAACAAATTACATAATTGCCCCTTGGGCATACCCTTATCTTTATCAATGTTGACCCATGCAAGCGCCTAATTATATAGTTTCTAAAGGGCTTGGTTGTGTTAATTATTGCACTAGAATAAGAGCTACAAGATGTTCCTCGATCAATAAACTATCAGTTTGAAAAGTTTACATGAAATGCAATTTAATATATATCCTTAAATGTTAAGGATGACCAACATTTTCATAAAGAGTTATTCATGGCCTTAAAGTAAATGTTTCCTTTTTTAATGGTTCGACTATTTGGAATGGAAAGCGAATGTCCGACTAGATGTTAAATAGGCATAGTTGGAATGAAGAGAGTGAACGGTCACATCTGCTTCATAAAGAGACATTGGAAACAAGAATTGTATAAACACTAAAAGATATTTAATATGGAATGAGAAATGTGATACCTACTCTAAATATATTTTTATATAGAATAAAAGCTATTTCTTTGAGTTCAGGATAATTGAACCGAAGCTCATGATTATAACCTATTTACAATAAATAGAATAAAATCCCATAATTAATGGTTGAATGGAGCTTCATATTTTTAGGTTATTATAGTAACGGTGGAAATAGTAAGAGCATACCACATAACACTTCTTGGTGGATGCATCTAGTTGCGAATATTATTCTCATAAACGTACCAAATATTATTTATGAAAAAATAATTATTTTCAGTTTTGATTGAAAATAGTCTTAATTTTATTTCTATAGGAATATTGTAAATATTCGTCATAAGATAAAATTATAATAATACTATTTGTTTTTGTAACATAATGATGCATCAGAAAATATAGAAGTATCTAAAGTTTTAAAATTATTTCGGAATTATAAACTAAGCCACTATTTTGAGAAATAACTCTTTAGTTGTATGAATATGAATCATATAGTACTGGTGAATCGTATCTCGAATAATTAAGGGCAACGCACCTCTATTCACTAGGAGTGACATAAGAGTTGGTGAACTCTTAGGAATAACACATATAGATGTATGTAATCGTAGGTAATGATATCAAAACTGTTCCACATACTTTATTAAACTTGCTAATGAATTATCTCAAACATGAACATTTGTATTTGATACACATATAATGACTACGATAAGTTTGTAGAATATAAAATGAAATAAATAACACAAGATGCAAAAGTAAATAAAATGATTTAATCGAATAAGTGAGTGTATTGGAATGGAGTTCCAAATGTACTAGAACAAATTAGATTCAGTTCAAAAGTCAAGCCTCCTGATAATACATGATGATGTATTGATAAGAAGTAATCGCACTTTGTTGGACAAAGTACGGTTGATAACGAGTGAAGTTGATTAATTTCTTGTAATATGAATGCATACTTAAGAGTTAGCACATATGTTATGATAGAGTTATGGGTAGCTTTAGCGACAATTATGAATTTGTTACACATGTCTAACCCACTAACTAATCTTGTTTAAAATAAAAGGCATTTTCTTTTTATTATATACTTGTTATATTATGATATAATTAGCCATGTAATTAATTTAAAGTACATTAAATTAAAAATCCTTAACTGTATGTTATGTGATAGTAATTACAGTGTGTTGTAATCATGAGAAATTTATCACATTAAAACGATATATTATTTTAAATATTCCTAGTTAAGATGTTTCGAGATAGGATATCGATACATCCGTTAAGACTAGAGTACGTAACACTCTCTAAATGTTAGGTAGTGTATTACTCATGATTGTTGGGGAAACCAAAGGGTTACGTATGAATAGTTATTGGATAACCATGTAATGAACCACTCAAAAGTTTATGTTAGTTAATATAATTAAGGTCAAATAGAGAATATCAAAGCCACGATGTTACACATTTCCCACGACTTAAGAATACCGTGGAACTTCAAAATGAACACTCCACTTTGAATATAGGTAAATCGAGGCATGGCGTCCATGAACAGCTACAGTTAGGTATAAGCTGAAGCATTAGAAGTAAAATACTATTCAGTAGAAAATTCTTCTTCTTGGTTATATGGGTTAGTATCACGGTCAACTGTAGTCAACTCAAAGTCAAAATGTATGGCAAGAGTAGTAAGGTTAATAATAGTTTTTATTATTGAACCATGTACTTTTTTTAGGGACTAACCAAGTTGAATGTGGCTGATATTGGAATTTTGACCAAAACCAAATTTCATAAGTTATAATGTGATATTGTGTTAGCGAAGAGAATTGGCTTAAATAAACTTACTACTGGGTGCTGCTTATAACAAGCAAAATTGATTTTATGGAAAGAGATATGTAAGGGATAAATTCAACCAAAATGGATAAATTCAACCAAAATGTCACACCAATAGATCAAGTGACGTGTGAATGTAAATGTTTAAATTGTTTGATATTAATCACTGACTGAATTTACACTTTTGAGTCGCACAACCAAAATGACGAATATTGTGAATAAAACACTCGATTTAATTATTATATAATCATTGTAAATTTATTAATGGTGGTTTTTACCTCTTAATCTTTACATTAGAGGTTGATTCATGAATCTAGGAGCATCAATTTAATAATAAAATGTGACTTTTTTGCAACATTCTAACGTATTTTGATTTAACATATTCATAAGCTTGAATTCACTATTAGTCATCTTGCCTTTTATTTTTCATCTTATAACATTTAATTCAAATCCCATTTTACCATCTAAATTTTAAGTATGCTCAGTGTATTGTGTTTTTTCGTAAACATCCATCTTTTTTCTTAAATCCATTTATTCATAGTCCATCATGATTCGTATAATTTAGATTCTCTATCTTCTATGATAGTTTATAGTTATTCTTTGTACTGTTTGGATGTGAATATTCTTATAATAGATTTACGTATGCCCAAGTTGTCCTAATCCTTATTGTTTTTCCACTTATGAAAAAAAAATTGATTGGAAACCATCCTTATAATTTTATACTATATATATGCTAATCATTTATTTTTGTATTGAATACTAATTTATTTTGTTATTTTGTTGATGTTTTGAATGCAGTCATTTAAAGTATTATTTTCATAAAAACTGGAAATTCTTTTTTGTATCAATGTATAGACTTTTGTGTAAAATCTAACAATTTTATTTCCTTTCTGAATTTGAAGTATCGTTTTGTATGGAGCGTAATTTTAGCGCTTTTAAATGGAATATCTAATTAACTTTAAGTATTCAAATATAGAATTTTCAAACTTAATAATCATGTTTTATATGATAAATAAGAATGGTGAACTTATTTTTAGAATTACTTTATAAAAATAAGAGATTTTAGAGTTTCATTGTAAAATGACAAAAGCCGGTTTTCGATAAAATTTGAGATACATTCGAATAATTGTTATAAATGGGAAATCGCTCTTTTTAATGGTTATACAATGATTTGACAACAATAAAAAATTTATTTGATGGTTTTATTAACATATATACTTATTTTATAAAGATTGATAAATTTCGCCGCAAGTTGACAAAATCGATGTCGTATTTTTACAATTGGATTTAATATTATTAAATGTGCTTTTACAGATCAAACACGTTGTTTTAATAATTTAAAGATGATAAGAAACTTATTTTCAAGTTTTGTTTACATAAATAAATAGTTTAACAAAAACGTCAAAATGTGACTATAACACGTTTTGTCGAAAATCAATGTTTTGTTAGATATAATTTTTGCAACGTTGTTGCACCTTTGTTAACATGTTTTAAACACACACACACACACATATACATTTTACAAATAATCAAGTTTACTTTCACTAAGTATCATTAGAAAATTCTAGAATGTCATTAGTAAAAGTAAGTAAGGTAATTAAAAAGGTGAAAAAGTAAACATCAAATCAAATCTCACCAAAACCAAGGAAAATCTGCACTTTAATCCACTTTCCATCCAAATACATTCCTTAAGTATTAAGTGAAAATGACATAAAGTAATGCAGTGATGAATGATGGTAAATGTTGAAAAAGGTAAGTTTATTTTAGAGTTAAGAAAGGATATTTTGGCAATTTGGCAAGGGGTTAATTTAGTAACTTACCACTTCTTTCTTTTCCTATCAATACGCAAGTTTTTTTCTCATTTTATCACACACATTCTCTTCTTCTTCTTCTTCTTCTTCTTCTTTTTCCTTTAAGCTATTTTAATGGCTTCTTCTTCTCTTCTCTTCCTTACTAACTTTCTTAAAACCATATCAAACCAATTCCAAACTCCACCAAACTTTTTCAAAGACCTTAGAACACCGTTAAAACGGTACCACAAGCATCAGTGTATACCATTATCTCTTCATACCTACTTGGAATAGTCAATACCGATGCATTCGTCAACATTTCTTTTAGACTCATGAATGCATGTTCACATCTCGCATCCTAAGTAAAAGCATGAATCTTTTTCTTCAACCAAGTTAATTATGCGGCTACTATGGGGAAGTCCTAGATGAATTGTCTATAATGTCCAGCTAACCTGTGACGACCCTGAATTTTGGACAATTGAAATTGAAATATTTAATTGAATTTAAATATTTGGAAGTTATTCTAAACTTGAATTTGAAATATTAGAATTTATTTGTGTAGTTAAATTATTGAATTTAACAAAAGAAATTGGGTCAAATATTGAATCTTGACTTTTTAAGCTTGTTTAAAATATTTTAGAGGCCTAGAAAATTCATATTGATGATACTGAAGGTGATAGAATTTTTGAAATTGAATTTAACAGTGTATTGTTCAGTTTTGAAGTTATATAGTTAAATCGATATTTAAAAAAATAGCCTTCCAAGGCACAGTCTCGGAGTTCGACGAAACAAGTTCCATTGGATCTGTAATAGTGTTTTATTATCGGATTTCAATTTTCGTAGTGTTTGAAGTTGTCGGATGATCGTACAATAAGCAAACACGCTGAAATTTAATTGAAATTTAAATTAATAACTAGGTTTCAAAACTATCTTCTCCATATGATCAAATTTGGACTCAGAACCCTTTCTATTGCGTTCGGAATGGGTGTATAACATTATAAACGCTTGGCGGCATGCCTCGATTGGAGATCGAGATTTTGAGTTGCGAAATTGATACGATTTGAATTTGAATTTAAAAAAATTAAATATAATATATATGTTTATTTTAATATAATTTCCTAAGACCAATTACACGTTTCATTATCTTAAACAGTTGGCAAATTAAAGGGACACGCGTTCGTTTGAATTAAATACCGAGGTAAAAATCTCGTTTAAAAAAAACACGATGAACCAAAACAAAATCAAAAGAAGAAGAAAAAAACTTTCCTCTTGTTCGATTCAAAGATTTTTAATAGCCGCGCGTATTATTTCAAGATCGAAATCAAATCCATGCCGCCTCCTATTTCCAGAAAAAGAAACAAAATAAAAATAAAATACAAATGGCCGATCGATTTTTATTCTCCCTCTTCATCTCAGATAATCGAAATCGATCCTTTTTGATTCGTCTTGGCTTTGGTTCGTGGTGCAAAAATTAAGGAAAGTGAAGCGCCTGGAGGTCGAAGGCGAAGGGAGAGGGCTTCGTTCTTATGTGCGCATAGGAAGGTGGAGTCGCGACGTGATTTCTTGAGTCGACGTAGGGTTTCGAACGAGAGTAACTCGAGCAATGGAAGGCGACGCGACCAAATGTCGCTATTGGAAAAGGGGGTCGGCTTGGAACCCTTGGCGAGGCTGTGGTGTGCTTACCGAGATGGAGTGCTGAAGGGAGGATCGCAAGGCAAGTCGAGTTCGACGAGTTCAAGTTCGATGGTTTGGCATCCAGAGGGAGGTTGCTCACGAATTGGTCGCGATCTCGTTCTGGTGGCTGTTCGAACACTGGTGGGAGTCTGGGCTTTCTGTTTAACATTGAGGTAAATTTAAAATTTATATTTTCAATTCTGTACATATATATAAAAGAATATATGGATTAGAAAATATATTATAAATCAGTTTGCTGTTTAAGATTTAAAATAAGTAAAAGAAATTTTTCACAGTAAAAGTAAACTGTTTTAGTTATTCATAAAAATAAAAAAAGGGAAATTTTAGAAATGTTGAAGTTATATATGAATTTGATTTCTATAAAACCTATATAAATTATTTTATACAAGCAGTTTGGAAAATAATAAATACAATTTACGAGTTTGTTTTAAAATAATTTATTAAGGTGTTTAATTTATTTAATTAACTTATTAAACAATTTTAGAATTGTTAAAGGGAAAATTAGTTTAAAATTAAAGCACTAGTTAAACTGATAAATAGTTATTAATTGTTAAGTAAATTCAAATAATAATTAATCGTTTAATTTTTACCGAGTGTTAATAAAAATTATATAATGTTTATACAAGGTCTAAAATCGAGAAAACAAGCCGGAATGGGAAATGGATTGCAAATTAAAAGCAAAGGTGAGATCTTCTCACTCAATCAAATATTTTTGTGATTTAAATTTTAAATAGTTAAATTCAAAATCTGTTGATGGTGTGCTAGGATGATTGATTTATTATCAGTTATATTAGTATAGACCCTATGCGCCACATAATAGCGGATGATACCATATTAAACCCATATATCGCGATATTCCACCTCAAACTGGAAATGGTACTATATATGTATTTGGAGTGATTAATTTCCTACATTATATAGCCGATGGGACCCTATGCTCCGCATAATAGCGGATGATATTTTATAAATCCCATATACCACGATATTCCACAACGAAGTGGAATTGGTATTTAATTATTGTGCTAACGTCTGTGGATGCAGGGTAACAAGTTGGAGGGATCCAACTGGATTCCTCAAATGATTGAATTTGTTTCAATAATTGTGTATTGATTTGTTTATAATATGTGTGTGAATATATTGTGATTTAAATCGTTGAAGGTTATAGTTTGGCTGAATTTAGTTTTGGTATCGTAGGATACCAGAAATAAATAAAAAATTGAATTTTAAAAAAAAATTCAAGTAGAAAGTCTACAGAAAAATTTATTTTTGAAAATTGGATAAATTTAAAAGAAGGAATTTGAAAAGGATAAAGTTTTATTTTTGAAATCCTGTTGAATAAATTTCAAAAATATGGAGAAGGATTTTAATACATGGATTTGGGTAATACTATTCAAAAGTTGAAAAATTTATTTAAAATATGGATTTTAGATAGTTTGGAGGAGATAAAGGGAAATAAATTTTAGAAATTAAGATTTGGAATTTAATTCGGTGTTTGAAAAGATTTTAGAAATCAATTTGAAAATTAATTTGGTGTTAAAAATAAACCTTTGGGAAATCGATATGAAAATTGATTTGTTGATTTAAATAAATTTAGAAACCAATTTGGAATTGGATTTGGTAATTGGAATAAATTTAGAAATCAACCTGAAAATTGATTTGGTGTTGAAAGTGAATACTTGGGAATCGATTTCAAAATTGTAAATTAGTGGATATTTAAAAATTTAAATGCACAATGGGAATTTATAAAAGAGAGGGAAATTTATTTTAAAAATAAATATTGTTTTATTTTTAAAAGTTGGAAAGGAATTTACGGATTTTGGACGTAAATTTAAATATAATCTGGGAAGATTTATAAATTGATTTGAATGAACCATTTTAGAATGGAAAGTGTATTTTCTCTAGAAAGCCGAGTATATTTGCAAAGTAGCTTTTAAAATATAAATTAAAAGTTATAGAATTGGTTTTTTAGAGAAATTATTTTCTTAAGTTATTTTGAAAATCTTTAAAGTAAAGATTTATTTAGTAAATTATAGAAGGGATTATTTTAAAGATTAAATTGATATTTAATTTAGAAAATGGTTATTTAAATATTTATACTTTATCTACTAGTTTTATTTTAAAACTAGTTTGGACTTGAAGTTTTTATATAAGATATTGATATAAAATTTCATAACTAATATTTTAAATATAATGTTCCAAAATAGTATTTTTTATGTTTCCAAATATATGTTTTTGGATAAGAAATTTAAATTATTTGACCTCGGCAGATTTTCAGTGGAAATAAATAAATGTTTGGAAATATTTTCCGCATAAGGAACATGATTTAAAATTTGTTTTCAAAAAAGGTTAAAAGATGAAAATATATCTTGCGAAGATATGTTGAAAATAAATAATTAGGGAAAATTATTTAAATTGGTGATTGTTATGAATTATTGATTTATAGTTAAATAACCGACAATCAATATTGGCCTTTTTAATGTCATTAGAATTTCAATGCGACTGGAGGTCGGATTCCAAATGGATATTCGAAAACCACATCGAATCTTTGTGATGGATCTTTTGTTTAAAAGATCAAAGTGGAAATTTGTTGTGATTTGCTTGAAATCTGAACGTAAAACTTATTTTTTGAAATAAACACTCATTATTCGGATTAGCCGGGAGAGGAACTTGTGTCATAAAACCCATTCCGAATAATGATACGACGAAATGGGATTGCATTTGAAGATGGTGTTGAAGACCAGGTATTTTCGAAAGCGAAAGGATTACCCATCGAATGTCTCTGCACCGAGTTGCTTCGGTATAGAGATTTTATCACCCTTTGTGATGGGGATTCCGGACGTGATTAGTGAATATCCGGATTGCAAGGGCTTCTTTGGAAGTGCCTTCAGTTCCGTTCGATCTCGGAACGGAATTGTATGGATGTGTGTCTGACGTTAAACTTTGAGATGTAAAGATGGTTTCTATCAAATACATTTCTGTTGGTGGCGGAGAGTTTACTCTCTTAGCTTAACACGCTTCTCTGAGGCGTACAAGCTCACATGTTATGTAGTTGATGGTTACTAGTGATACATTCCCAATTTGGTAATGTGGCATACGAAGTGCTACTGATCATTTGTTGATCGAAGCATGACTTTTGTGAAAAGCATAGCTTTGTGGACGAGGCTTCGTCGGACCTCACAACCCAGAATGGTCAAAACAGGAAGAATGCAGCAAGGTTATTTGGGGGTAGCGCCCCATGAGGGTATGTCATTTCCTTTTGGCAAAGGGTAGTATCATGGTATGGAGCCTAGATATTTTACCTATGTTGGTGCTGCAAATTTATTATACTTTGTGGTTGTTGCTTTGTAGTTGAGGATCCTCGGATAAAGGTCGCAAACAACCGGGGGATGACATACTCGTGTAGTAGTTACCTAGGTACATAGGTAACTCGGCCTTGTGTTAGCAGAGATCCGGTTAGGGTCTCGGGGCGTCCCTCCAGAGGCATACCCATGTGGCCCAGGTAGTTCCTCAGCCTGACCATTAGTTGGAAATCCAATTACCAATACGCGCCTTGTGCGATTTTAGTGGTAGAACATGCCATCTAATATGGTAGCTATAGTAGGCATACTATAATGATACGTATACTGGCTAAGATTAATATTATACTTGCAAATGTTTTTCCACTATGCACTAATGATAATATTAAAAAGAGATTTTGCGTATCAAGCATGTTTGACTATCATAAGGAGAAATCTCCCCCAAGTGTGCGATTGCATTGTGTGTGTGCCGGGAGGCCTTATGGTTGTTTCATTTTCCAAAAGCATTACAGATTTCTTTTAAATTCTTTTGTTTTTTGGTTAAAGATAACTGTTTTTAAGATCTCACACCAGTCCCATGACTGACCTGGAGTTCATTGTTCCCTTTCTAAACTCTGGGTGCCCATAATTTTCCACACGGGCAGCCTAGAGTTAGGTTATCATTATTCTGGAGCGAAGTCGAAAAACAAGTTGCTGTGGAGATCGAAAGTGAAGCTGGAAGGCGAGACGTATCGTTATACTATGTGTTATCCGCTGTGTTGGGATTGCTGTAAGTTTAGTTTTAATATGGATTAGTTATTGTAAATGCCTAGTGTTGGATGATGTCATTGTAAACTATGATGTTATGTTGTATTAACATAGATGATTCTTTGTTTCAAAGATTATTCTTTTATCTATTATGTATTGTTCTGCTGCGAAATGTGAGATTCTGTTTTCTTCTTCTATCTTCTTATTCTTTAACCCCAACAGTTCGGTTTTCCAGCATTCGATTGTGCGGCATTTGATACAGTGGACGTATTGATGTCGACTTTCGAAAGTTGAAAAATTGGGTCGTTACAAATTTGGTATCAGAGCATTTGGTTAAGCGATAACCTTGGCTCTGGTTGGGTTACTCATTAGAGATAGGGTCAGTCGTACTCTGGAATGAGTTTGAGTGTTATTATAGATATGAGCGCGTATTTGTTAGTGAATATAATTTTTTTTATATTATGATGATTGGTTTGTTGAGTGGTATATGGACTCTGGTCGGTATAGTTTGTACAACTCTATCGATAGGGATCTCTAAACACTCGTACCGAACAATTCAACACGATATTGTTTTAAATAGGGTAAATGAAATAATTTTAACCAAAACTATTTTGTATATAAAAAGAATAATTTTCCATAAATTATTATAGTATATGGTTGCTTGGCTGTTAGGAAGAGATAATACTTAATTATTATCTTTTAAGTGTGAAAGTCGAATAAGAAATTGAAATCATAATCAAAAGCTGATAAATAAAATTTATATACAAATGAGATTTGTAAATTGTAAATGTGATTTATAAATTGTAAATGTGATTTATAATAAAATTCTAGAGGAATATTTTTTTTTTTTTTTAAAGGATTTGAAGTTTTGAGATTTAAGAAATATTAAATTCCTTTTGGTTTGAAAATGAGTTCTCAAAGGACTTGGGAAAAAATATTTTTGAAGGGATGAAAAGCTCTAAACCCTTTCGGTTGTTGGAAAATAACTTCGGTGATGACTGCAGCATCATCGATGTTCATTTTCGAGTTTCCAAGAGAGGAATTGCTGCCGAATTATTTTAAATGGAGGTTGTTTACAAACTGGGTGTGGTTTTGGGAGTTCAAAAGATAATTTGAATTGATTTCAAAGATGATTTTGAAAGGTTGAAAAGACTTTGGAATCTGATAAAAATAGTTATGGAATAATAAATAAGTTTGAAAACTTAGAAAATTCAGATTTAAACTGAAATTAACTTGAGTTAATTTGAATAAGGTGAATTTGAGAAGTCTTATAGACTAAATGATTGGAATAAAATTTATTAAGGTAGAAAATAAAACTGTGAATAAATGAATTTACAATTGCAATTAAATGAAAGTGAAATTGAATGTTGAAATTAATTTCGAATTTGTAAGTAAACAGAACTGGAATTGGAATTGAATTTGATTTGTGATAGCCAAAGCGAAGTATTGAAATAAAAATTAGTAAGCGAAACGAATTGGAATGACAACTTTAATATGGTTTGAAATGAATTGAATTCAATATTATAAATAAAAGGTAAATTAAATTCATACGGAGTTTGAAATCCATTTTAAATATAAGTGGTTGTAAGCCAAAATGGTGAATTGAAATTGAATTGTGTTTGGGAATTGAAACTGAATATTGAAAACCAATTTAAATAGTGTGAAATAAAATGAAGTTGTAGAATTAGTTTTAAGTGAACTAAAGATAATAAAGGGGGAAATAATAAAAGTTTGAGATAAAATGAATTGGAATTTGTGATGGATTAGTAAATGAAACTAATTTAAAATAGTGATATGAATCAGTTGTGAATGAAAGATAATTGAAAAAATTCAATATTCAGAAGGTAAATTGAATCCAAATAGAATTGAAATTGTAAATTCAATTCAAGTGAAATTGATAATGCAAGATTGAACGAAAATGGATATATAACTTCAATAGTGTAGTGAAAAAAATGTATAAGAAGTAAGTATTCAAACTTTTGTAATGGAATGTGCAAAATGATTTTTGAATGTAGAAACTAGATATGGTTGTTAAATAACATATAGGTGATATAAAGGAAATGGAATTGGGATTTTGACTTCGAAGATAAAATTGAATTGCTGGACAAAAAGGTATGTATTTGAATTTCAGTATGAAATTTGATGATTTTCTCGTCCAGCCGCTTGGCTTTTCGTTTTCTTTTTGAATCTGGAGGCCGTTGTGGCATTTTGTAGTCGTACCGAGCTAGCCGCGCAAAGGAGACACTGGCGAAATTTTTCGAATATTAGCGAGTTAGAAAAATTTTGAGAAATTTTTTGATAACTTAAGATTTGAATTTAAGTTTGAATTTTTAAAGAAAACGATGTTCTTTGGAAATTATGGAAAACTTGGAAGGTTAGTTGAAATGATGGTCTTTAATGAAAATATTTGTTGGTAAATTAATAAAACTGTTTGGCTTTGCGAAAAAGATAAAAGGGGTAAGGATCATTCTTCTTAACCAGTAATTTCAGGACGAAATTCTTTTAAGGGGGAAGAATGCGACGACCCTGAATTTTGGACAGTTGAAATTGAAATATTTAATTGAATTCAAATATTTGGAAGTTATTTTATATTTGAATTTCAAATATTAGAATTTATTTGGGTAGTTAAATTATTGAATTTAATAAAAGAAATTGGGTCAAATAATGAATCTTGACTTTTTAAGCTTGTTTAAAATATTTTAGAGGCTTAGAAAATTCATATTGATGATACTGAAGGTGACAGAATTTTTGAAATTGAATTTAACAGCGTATTGCTCAATTTTGAAATTATATAGTTAAATCGATATTTTAAAAAATAGCCTTCCGAGGTACAGTCTTGGAATTCAACGAAGCCAATTCCATTGGATCCGTAATAATGTTTTATTATCGGATTTCAATTTTCGTAATGTTTGGAGTTGTCGGGTGATCGTACGATAAGCAAACGCATTGAAATTTAATTGAAATTTAAAGTAATAACTGGGTTCGAAAAGCTATCTTCTCCATACGATCAAATTTGGACTCAGAACGTTTTCCATTGCGTTCGGAATGGATGCATAACATTATAAACGCCTGACGGCATGCCTCGATTGGAGATTGGGATTTTGAGTTGCAAAATTGATAGGATTTGAATTTGAATTTAAAAAATTTAAATATAATATATATGTTTATTTTAATATAATTTCCTACGACCAATTACACGTTTCATTATCTTAAACACTTGGCAAATTGAAAGGGACACGTGTTCCTTTGAATTAAATACTGAGGTAAAAATCTCGTTTAAAAAAAGAACAAAACACTTAGTACCAAAACAAAATCAAAAGAAGAAGAAAAAACGTTCCTCTCGTTCGATCCAAAAACTTTAAATGGCCGTGCGTGTTATTTAAAGATCGAAATCAAATCCATGCCGCCTCCTATTTCTAGAAAAAGAAAAAATAAAAATAAAATACAATTGGTCGATCGATTTTTACTCTCCCTCTTCATCTCAGATAATCGAAATCGAATCCTTTTGATTCGTGGTGCAAAAATTGATGAAAGTGAAGCGCCTGGAGGTCGAAGGCAAAGGGAGGGAGGTTTCGTTCTCGTGTGCGCATAGGAAGATGGAGTCGCGGCGTGATTTCTTGAGTCGACGTAGGGTTTCGAACGAGAGCAACTCGAGCAATGGAAGGCGATGCGACCAAATGTCGCTTTTGGAAAAGGGGGTCGGTTTGGAACCCTAAGCGAGGCTTTGGTGTGCTTATCGAGATGGAGTGCTGAAGGGAAGATCACAAGGCAGGTCGAGTGCGACGAGTTCAAGTTTGATGGTTTGGCATCCAGAGGGAGGTTGCTCGCGAATTGGCCGCGATCTCGTTCTAGTGGCAGTTCGAACTCTGGTGGGAGTCTGGGTTTTCTGTTTAACAATGAGGTAAATTTACAATTTATATTTTCAATTCTGTACATATATATAAATGAATATATGGATTAGAAAATATATTATACATTAGTTTGCTGTTTAAGGTTTAAAATAAGTAAAAGAAATTTTTTACAGTAAAAGTAAATTGCTGTTGTTATTCATAAAAATAAAAAGGGCAAATTTCAGAAATGTTGAAGTTATATATAAATTTGATTTCTATAAAATCTATATAAATTATTTTATACATGGAGTTAGAAAAATAATAAATACAATTTACTAGTTTTTTTAAAATAATTTATTAAGGTGTTTAATTTATTTAATTAACTTATTTAACAGTTCTAGAATTTATTAAAGGGAAAATTAGTTTAAAATTAAATCATTAGTTAAGCTGATAAATAGTTATTAATTGTTTAATAAATTTAAATTATAATTAATCTTTCAATTTTTGCCGAGTGTTAATAAAAATTATATAATGTTTATACAAAGTCTAAAATCAAGAAAACAAGCCGGAATGGGAAATGGACTACAAATTAAAAGCAAAGGTGAGATCTTCTCACTCAATCAAATATTTTTATGATTGAAATTCTAAATAGTTAAATTTAAATTTTGTTGATGGTGTTCTTGGATGATTGATTTATTATCAGTTATATTAGTATAGACCCTATGCATCGCATAGTAACGGATGATACTATATTAAACCCATATACCGCGATATTCCACCTTGAAGTGGAATTGGTATTATATATGTAATTGGAGTGATTGATTTCTCGCATTATATAGTGGATAAGACCCTATGCGCCGCATAATAGCGGATGATATTTCATAAATCCCATATACCGCGATATTCCACCTCGAAGTGGAATTGGTATTTAATTGTTGTGCTAACGTCTGTGGATGCAGGGAACCAGGTTGGAGGGATCCAGCTGGATTCCTCAAATGATTGAATTTGTTTCAATAATTGTGTGTTGATTTGTTTATAATCTGTGTGTGATTATATTGTGATTTAAATCGTTGAAGGCTATAGTTTGGCTGAATTTATTTTTGGCATCGTAGGATACCAGAAATAAATAAAAATTGAATTTTAAGAAAAATTCAAGTAGAAAGTCTATAGAAAAATTTATTTTGAAAATTGGATAAATTTAAAAGAAGGAATTTGAAAAGGATAAAGTTTTATTTTTGAAACCCTGTTGAATAAATTCCAAAAATATGGAGAAGGATTTTAATAAATGGATTTGGGTAATACTATTCAAAAGTTGAAAATTTTATTTAAAATATGGATTTTAGATAGTTTGGAAGAGATAAAGGGAAATAAATTTTAGAAATTTAAATTTGAAATTTAATTCAGTGTTTGAAAAGACTATAGAAATCAATTTGAAAATTAATTTATTGTTAAAAATAAACCTTTGGGAAATCGATATGAAAATTGCTCTGTTGATTTAAATAAATTTAGAAATCAATTTGGAATTGGATTTGGTAATTGGAATAAATTTAGAAATCAATCTGAAAATTGATTTGGTGTTGAAAGTGAATACTTGGGAATCGATTTGAAAATCGTAAATCAGTGGATATTTTAAAATTTAAATCCACAATGGGAATTTTATAAAATAAAGGAAATTTGTTTTAAAAATAAATGTTGTTTTATTTTAAAAGTTGGAAAGGAATTTATGGATTTGGGATGTAAATTTAAATATAATCCTGGAAGATTTATAAATTTGAATGAACCATTTTAGAATGGAATGTGTATTTTCTCTGGAATGCCGGGTATATTTGCAAAGTAGGTTTTAAAATATAAATTAAAAGTTCTAGAATTGGTTTTTTGGAGAAGTTATTTTCTTAAGTTATTTTGAAAATCTTTAAAGTAAAGATTTATTTAGTAAATTATAGAAGGGATTATTTTAAATATTAAACTGATATTTAATTTAGAAAATGGTTATTTAAATATTTATACTTTATCTACTAATTTTATTTTAAAACTAGTTTGGACTTGAAGTTTTATATAAGATATTGATATAAAATTTCATAACTAATATTTTAAATAGAGTGTTCCAAAATAGTTTTTTTATGTTTCCAAATATATGTTTTTGGATAAGAAATTTAAATTATTTGAACTCGGTAGATTTTCAGTGGAAATGAATAAATGTTTGGGAATATTTTCCGCGTAAGTAAAATGATTTAAAATTTGTTTTCAAAAAAGGTTAAAAGATGAAAATATATCTTGCGAAGATATGTTGAAAACAAATAATTGGGGAAAATTATTTAAATTGGTGATTGTTGTGAATTATTGATTTATAGTTAAATAACCGACTATCAATATTGGCCTTTTTAATGTCATTTGAATTTCGATGCGACCGGGGGTCGGATTCCAAATGGATATTCGAATACCACATCGAACTTTTGTGATGGATCTTTTGTTTAAAAGATCAAAGTGAAAATTTGTTGTGATTTGTTTGAAATCTGAACGTAACACTTATTTTTTAAAATAAGCGCTCATTATTCGGATTAGCCGGGAGAGGACCTTGTGTTATAAAACCCATTCCGAATAATGATACGACGAAATGGGATTGCATTTGACGATGGTGTTGAAGAACGGGTATTTTCGAAAGCTAAAGGATTACCTGTCCAATGTCTCGGCACCGAGTTGCTTCGGTATAGAGATTTTATCACCCTTTGTGATGGGGATTCCGGACGTGATTAGTGAATATCCAGATTGCAAGGGCTTCTTTGGAAATGCCTTTGGTTCCGTTCGATCTCGGAACGGACTTGTATGGATGTGTGTCTGACGTTACACTTTGAGATGTAAAGCTGGTTTCTATCAAATTCATTTCTGTTGGTGGCGGAGAATTTATTCTCTTAGCTTAGCACCCTTCTCCGAGACGTACGAGCTCATAGGTTATGTATTTGAGGGTTACTAGTGATACATTCCCAATTTGGTAATGTGGCATACGAAGTGCTACTGATCATTTGTTGATCGAAGCATGACTTTTGTGAAAAGCGTAGCTTTGTGGACGAGACTTCATCGGACCTCACAACCTGGAATGGTCAAAACAGGAAGAATGCAGCAAGGTTATTTGGGGGTAGCGCCCCCTGAGGGTATGTCATTTCCTTCTGGAAAAAGGTAGTGCCATGGTATGGAGCCCAGATATTTTACTTATGTTGATGCTGCAAATTTATTATGCTTTGTGGTTGTTGCTTTGTGGTTGAGGATCCTCGAAGAAATGTTGCAAACGACCGGGGGATAGCATACTCGGTAGTAGTTACCTAGGTACAGAGGTAACCCGACCTTTTGTTGGCAGAGACCCGGTTAGGTTCTTGGGGCGTCCCTCCAGAGGCGTACCCATGTGGCCCAAGAAGTTCCTTAGCCTGACCATTTGTTGGAAATCCAATTACCAATATGCGCCATGTACGGTTTTAGTTGTAGAACCTGCCATCTAATATGGTAGCTATAGTAGGCATACTACAATGGCACGTATGCTGGCTAAGATTAATATTATACTTGCAAATGTTTTTCCACTATGCACTAATGATAATATTAAAAAAAGATTTTGCGTATCAAGCATGTTTGACTATCATAAGGAGAAATCTACCCCAGATGTGCGATTGCATTGTGTGTGTGTGCCGGGAGGCCTTATGGTAGTTTCATTTTCCAAAAAGCATCGCGGATTTCTTTTAAATTCCTTTATTTCTTTTGGTTAAAGATAACTGTTTTTAAGATCTCACACCAGTCCCATGACTGACCTGGAGTTTACCGTTCCCTTTCTAAACTCTGGGTGCCCATTTTCCACACGGGCAGCCTAGAGTCAAGTTATCATTATTCTGGAGCGAAGTCGAAAAACAAGTTGCTGTGGAGATCGGGAGTGAAGCTGGAAGGAGAGACGTATTATTATACTATGTATTATCTGCTGTGTTAGGATTGCTGTAAGTTTAGTTTTAATATGGATTAGTTATTGTAAATGCCTAGTGTTGGATGATGTTATTGTAAACTCTGATGTTGTGTTGTATTAACAGAAATGATTCTTTGTTTTAAAGGTTATTCTTTTATCTATTATATATTGTGCCGCTGCAAAATGTCAGATTCTGTTGTTGTTTCTGTTTTCTTCTTCTATCTTCTTCTTTTTTAACCCTAACGGTTTGGTTTTCTGGCATTCGATTGTGTGGCATTTGATACAGTGGACGTATTGATGTCGACTTTCGAAAGTCGAAAAATTAGGTCGTTACATAATCTCAAGAAGCTTTTTACATCCATTGCGTTGGGTCTAGTCTAATCTCGAACTGCCGTGACTTTTTCTTAATCCATGACAATGCCCTTCCCGGAAACAACCTAACTCAAGAATCTCACTTTCGTCCTCTAAAAGTGATACTTTGGAAACTTTGCTTTAAGTCTATGCACTCCCAAAACCTCAAGCATCATCCTCAAATGTGCCTTAGGTTCCTGCTGTCCGTGAGTAGATGAGAATATCATCGACGAATACAAACACAAATTTATTTAGCCGATCCTTGAAAACATGGTTCATAAGATCTACGGAGTATGTCAGGGCATTAGTTAGCTCGAATGAAATAACCAACCACTCATGGAAAATTGAAGACATATGAAATGATGTAACCGACACACTCTCCTTTACTACTCTGAATTATGGAATCCCATTGCAAGATCCAACTGAGAAAGTACCCTGTGTCATTAAGCTGATCGAACAAGTCATCAATACTTAGGAGTAGATACTTATTCTTCCTCGTCACTTTATTTAGCTCACAGTAATCACCACATAATATAAGGGAACCATCCACCTTAATGGCGAATACTACGGGATCACCACTCAGAAATACTTCTACAAATGAATCATCGCCGTGATAGGTCATTCACTTGCATGTCGAGCTCCTACTGCTCTCTAGATACCATCCTCCTCAAAGGTATCACCATCTGTCTAGCATCTTTAAACAAATCAATATGAAACTCGATCTCTCTGTATAGCAAAATTGTGATCACTTCTCGAATACATTCGAATACTCCCTAATAATAGGCGCTGATAACAACTCATTATGTGGGGGGTATCGAGTGAATACAAAAGGCTGACCATCACATCATTATCTGGTAAGCAACCTAACATTACCATCTGCTCATTATTTACCCTTTTCGTCACCAATGACTTCTCACAATCCACCATCACTCCATATCTATGAAGTCAGTCCATAGCCAAAATAATACCAAACCCAATGAAACCCAATACAAAGCAATCATAATCAAAAGAATATCCATAACTCGATAAAAAAACCATGAAAAACCATACACAAGCTAGTGGAGCCTCCAATAGGGTTTGTTACAATCAAAGTCGACCAAAAACTTCTAGCATCAATCCAAATCTGTCTACCAAATTACTAGATAAGAATGAATGTGAAGTCATAGTATCAAACATAACATGGATGGGAACATCGTAAATGGAAAGCATACTTAGAATAATGACGCCCTTCCCCTTCTTTTTTGCCAATGGAGCACTCGATGAAGTCGGGACAACATTGAGAGCATACGCTTTTTCCATCTGCTTTTGCTTCAATGGCTCTGAACAGTCCTTCTAAATAGGCATAAGCTTGTTGCAATTATAGCCTTTCTTCTTCTCGGCATTGCAATCTCTACAGTAATGACCTTTATCACCACACCATTAGCAGACCGTCATAGTTTTGCTCTTTTTTAACTATCCTTGCCTTAAAATTATATCATCTTCTTATTATTCCACTTCTTCTTGCTTCCCTGCCAGATTGTGGCTTTGGCTTTTTCTTAGGAATAACGGTCTTTGGCTTTGGATAGAAACTCTCATGCCTTAGGGACTTCTCAACTACCATCTCAAAAGTCTCATCAACATGGACCATGAGCCTCTCTTGCAAGAAATTATTTAAGAGAATAATGAACGTCTCATTCTTCTTTAGTGGAGTGTCAATAAAGGACATCCTATATTTCGATAGGGCATCGAACTCAGCAACGTACTCAAGAACAGACAAGCCCCTTTGCTTTAAACTCGCATTGTAGGACATTACTGACTTTTGAGCCGTTGGAATAAAGTTTTCTTCAAATTGGGCTTTGAACTAGTCCTATATGAACTGGGCTTCGAGAGTTGTAACAACCCAGGTTTTAGCGATTACCTGAGGATATTAAATTATAACGGCAGTTATAATTTAATAGTGTAAATTAATAATTAAAGAGAAATTTAAATTGTTTATTAGAAATAAACAATATATTTGAGTATAAAATGAGAAAATAGAATTTCGGAAACTTTATTAAGATGGTTTGAGTTAAAAGATTGAGGAAATGTGTTTTATTTAGAGTTAAAGCAATAATTTTGTTAATTATTGCTATTTACTTCTTTTAATAATTTTTAAAAGTAGTAATTAATTTTTAAAATGAGATCTTTAATAAAATGATGGAATTGAGTTTAAAAAATAATTTGAGCATAAAATTATATTTGAAACGAGTTATAAAATTTTATTACACAAAAATGTGATTTTTGTGTAATTTATAATGTTAGTTATAATGAGTTAGGTAATTAAAGATGTAAATTTGCTATTTTATTTAAAATAGAGAAATATGATAATAATGTTTTAAATATATAAATAATCTTTTGTTTTGAGTATAAAACATTTTATTCATCAAGAGTATGAAGTTCATAATTTTTAAAGAAGAAAAACTTGTATTATTGTGATTTTATTTGTTAACATACATGGTTAAGTGTTTAAATAAGTGAATTAATATTATCTTAAGCTAATTTTCTTTTAAATTGGACCTTAACCCATTAACCTAATCCCAACTTGGCCTGTAAGAAATGAGAAAAAGAAAACCTGTATGTATCTTTTTCTCACTTCTTCCTCTAGCCTCCAGAAGCATACTAATGGCTGAAACCCTCTTTCCTCCTTCAATCTATGCTAAATCCATAAAATTAAAAGAAAAATTGATGATTTAAAAGGTTAAAGCAAGAGCTAAACTCAGGTAATCGATTTCTAAAACCCTTCTCTTCATCAAAAAATCTATTTTTGTAATGATAATTGTTGATTTGCTTCTCTCCTTGTTTGCATGTACCTGTCCTTACTTTTACTGGTTTGGATGCTCTGTTCTTGGCTAAAAGCATCAACCTTTGGCATCTAAATCATAATTCAATCTTCATGAAGGCAAGGTGAGTGTAAAACTCACAAACCCTAGCTCTTTATATGATCAAAATGTTATAATCAGTGAATTACTGAAGCTGAAATAAATTTAGGCATAACTTTCTCGTTTTTGATCCGATTTTGATAATTTGGATGTTCCGAAAAGCTTAATTCATGTGCTACAACTTTTCTGTTTTGTGTTTTATGTAATTTTAATTTTAGCTACGTCAAAATTTAATTTTTCTACTGCAAACCCGAGAGCAAAACCAATATTTGCTCTTTCATTGATGCTGAAACGAATTTGACCATAACTACTTCGTTTCTTAGCCGATTTTGATGATCTTGGTCATTCCAGAAAGCTTAGAAACTAAGTTACAACTTTAATTTTATTCATTTTGCCTGATTTCAAAGTTATATATGCTAAAATTGCAATTGTTTGTCGCTGTCCTGTAAATGCATAAGTTCAGGCTGAGTTTGATGTTTTTTTAGTAATTTGATCATAACTTTCTTGTTTCAAATCAGAATTTTGAAATTTTAGATGTTCTGAAATCCTTGTAAAATATTCCACAACTTTTCTGTTTTCAATTTTGAATGATTTTGAAGTTTACATAGTGAATAACTGGCTTTTTTATCGTTGGCCTGTGTTGATAGCCAGTGCACATAAATTTTTCTAAGTAGTATTTCGCTCATCACTTATTCGTTACTGATCAATATATCGAAATGTATGATGTTATGGAAATCGTATGATGTAGGCTACAACTTTCATGTTTTATGTTTTGTAGAATTTCGAAGTTTAAATGGTGGAAAATTGACGTTTTTACTTCTGGCCTGTCATTGACAGACACAATATTTATATATTTGTCTGATTTCGACGATTTCATTTGCATTCTTTTGCTATTTTTTTGTATGAAATTTGATGCTAATATTTGATCATTTTGTCCAGCAATGGACTAATCAAGTTAGGATGAGATTTGAATTTAAATTCGATTTAAATTTGAATATCGGTTTAGGCCGATTATAATTGCAAATTGATGTTTTCTTGAGTTTTAAAAAAAAATCCGAATAAATTCCAAAAAATCTTATAACATCATGGTTGGAGTCATAAATGTTTTTATGTATTTTTAAATGTTTTTTTTTATCAATTATTCTTTATTTTTAAGGCTTTCAAAAATTATTAAAATCCTTTTTAATGATGTGTTTTCTCTCACAATCTTTTAGAAAAATTTCTAAAATTTGTTTTATAACACCGTTTTCTCAAGTAAAATATTTTATAATTAATTTAGTTTATTTTAATTACTTTGATGCTTTTTCGGACGTATGAGGTAGTAAATTAAACGATTTAGTAAAAAAACACGTGGTATGGGACATGTATTTTTGCTTTATCGCTTAATATCGTACTTCTACGATCAAAACCAATTTGAAGTGTTATTTTGAGTTGATTTAGAAGTTACCAAATTTTGGTGAAGATTATTGGTTTTAGAATTACTCTTTGAGTACATCGATGACGAACCAATCTAGATGCATTTTGTGATGGCCGATGAAATGAGGCAATATTGATGTTAAGTTTTAATTTGCAACTATGGTTAGAAATAACCCTCACGATGTTCTTTTACTTGCCTAGGAGATGAGGCAAGTTGTTATGATGGATTGATGATAATTTCGATATTTATGATGAATTTTACTTGTCGATGAAATGAGACAAGTCTCGATGTCACCTAAAACTCGTCCAAGTAAGAGATAAGACGAGTTACGGATCTTACACTCGCCGATGAGATGAGGCAGTTTTATTTGATGATGTTTTATGATGGTTTTCTAATGTGGCATCGACTAAAGATTAGTAAACCAATAGGTATGAACGTATGGTATGGGACGTACGTTGACGCCTATTGGGTTCCTATTCGAGAAGTTGAGACACATTCATGATGTTACTAGTGCTACAGACCGACTACTCGATTGGAGTCATCATGATGTTCATGAAGTTATTACTCGACTCCAATCATCATGATGTTATTACCTGGGTTTTGTGACTGGGTGTCATCAAGATGTTTCCGACTATAGTCAATCAAGATGATCACGATGTTATGATGTTATGTGACCCCATGTCATCATGATGAATGGTACCAAATAATGGTAGTACTAGTCAAGATGTAAATGCACGTGCTGTTTTCCATGAGGTTGTAGGTGTTTCGATTTCACTATTTTGATGATGATGCTTTAGTATAGCCTTATGTAAGAAAAAGGCTTATTGACATACATGGTTTTATTTATGATTTCGAATATGATGTTTTGGATTCTTTCCGGGCTCCATCAAGATGGATTTGAGACATTATATATATTTATACCAATGAGACGAGGTATAAATTATGGTAATGCTTTTATGATGAGTGTTGATAATAGATTTAAGATATATTTATATTTATACAAATGATATGGGTATAAATGATTATGGAGATTCCTTTATAATGAGTTTAATGATGGATTTGAGATGTATTTATATTTATACCGATGAAATGAGGAATAATAATTAAGAAGTTTCTATTAGATGAGTTTTATTTATGATGGATTCTTGAAGTTTTAATTATCTTATGAAGATTTACTTTATGGTCCATATCCTCACCCATTTCATTTAGTTATATATATAATTAGATGAACCATGTCTATCTAATATACGTATTGTATTCCTCTATGCAATCATGATGAACCATTGATGTATCACTCTAGAGATAATTTGATGACCTATATCATTCCATTGGTAACGATGGAATGGTTTTCCCCTTATCTCTTATCATCACCTTTACTAATAATAAGTTCTAGCTAGCCTGACCCGTGTGTTTTCACTTGGTCAGACCGAGTTGTTTCAGGTATCATCTATTGGGCTTAGCTTGAAGTTGATGTTGGATATCAGCTCTTCTTTCTCTTGAGTAGTTTCTGTTATTTCGCATACTCTGATGTAGTTATATTTAATTCGATGTATATAGTGTGGTCGAGCGCCACCTTTATTGTATTCATATATACAATGTTGATTACTGTTCTGTGATGTGCTTTTCATTTAGTTATTGTATTTCGTTCTGATAGATCTGTTAGCCACCTATAGTTTTGGGTTAAGCATTTACTGGGTATGTCGATCCTCTTGAGATAGAAAAGAAAAATCATATTGCATTTATCGACGTATTTAGTAGATGTTTAAGACAAAATTATAGATGATCGCCCTTAACCAGCCCTATTCTCCGCTTTAATAGACAGAATTACTCGTTGATTCTCTTTGCTATGGTGGGTCTCGGGGTGTGGCGTTACAGGAGTCGTGAGCTTCATAGCATTCCACTAGTTCATGGCATACAGCTAAAGATATTGGGAAACCAATCACCTTTTCATAGCATTATTCATCTCTAAGTCATTTGTGATATCCCGGAAGTTTTGGCAATATCAATTTAATAATCTATATTAAAAATTAAATTGATTTGATAATCTTTATCAATAGTATTTAAATTAATTTAATAATCCAATTAAATAAATATTTAATTGATAGATTTTATCTTTTAAAAGCTAATAAATTATTTTCTATTTATAATGTATATAGAAAATGTATATATTGTAAATAGATAAGCCTTGTTTAAAATTTAATAAATAAATAAAATTTGTTTTCTTATATATATATCTTTGGTAAAATTGGAATTATGACTTATTTAAAGTTAAACTTTTAGAAGCTATTTTATAAATAACAATATGGTTTGAAATACTTAGGGTAAGTATTTATTTTAAAAAAATAAAATAAAATAAAAATATCTTTAATTTAGATTTTAAATAAGATTTGCAAAATGATTGTTTAACATTCTTTTTAAAAATATTGTTTAATAAATATGATTTGTAAATTAGCTATGAAAGTTTAAAATTAATATATGAAACATCAATTCATTTAAATAATAAGTAATTTATAATCTCTTTATAAATTATTTAAAATTGTCAAAGGTGTTATTTTCATATAAAAGAATATATGTATTGTTTTTATATATAAATATAATTGGTTTTATTCTTTAAAAGTTATCTATATATAACTAAGTATTAAAAAATAATTAATTTAGTTAAAAGCTTTTATTAACACTTAATTATAAATACAAATTACCTACAAGACAAGTGCAAACATCCTAGAACTTAATGTAACATGTGTTAAGTAATAAACAATTAAAGTGACAAATGTATAGTTTTCTACAAGTGTCATGTTTTACTTTCATTTTTCTTTGATTTTTAAATAAATCATAAAATAAGTTATATAAACACGTCTTCCATTTCCTTTTTCTTTTTCTCATTTTTATTTCTAAACAAAGAAAAATTCAGCTGAAACCCTCCTCATAACCAAATCTGAGAACAACTTCCTCAAAAATTAGATCAAAACCTTCATTATTTTCAAACCAATGCCTGTATATTTTCTTCAACCTGAAAAGCAAAGCTTACAACATCTTTTTCAAACTTAAGATGAATCAAACCCTGTATTTCATTTTCAAAAGCAAGACTGCAGATCATTTTCGAAAAGAAAACAAGCCTGCATTTTCATTTCAACCTGCAAATCAAATCAAGCCTGTAATTATTTCAAACATGTAAGCAAATATGTGAAGCCTGCATTTTTCTTCAATATGGAAATCAAAAGCATCTGCATTCTTTAAACCTAAGTTATCTAAAGCAAGTTTTAATTCAAACAAATCAACAATTCAAGTTTGTCTGTTAAAAGCTTTTCAAAATATGCTCTGTTCATCTTCTTTAATCAGGTGAGTAACATCACTTTTAATGAGTTTAAGTATTTAAATCTGTTGCATGTTGATTTCTATGTTAAGTATGTATGATATGTATATATATCAGTAGATCTTCTTATGTATATATGAATGGATATATTTGTAAATGCTGTGGTCTCTGTATTATACTGTTCTTAAGATCCCAGGTTCAAGAAATTGTTCAAAACCCATTATCACACGATGTAATCTATCTTAGTGTTTAAGATTCATACAAAATATGTTTGTTGTATCATGAATTAAAGTTTAAAAATTTATTCAAGTTAAATTTTTTTGAATTGTCTTTAAAAATCAAGAACAACGGAGCAAGTTTGAAGTAAAGTGAAAATCCAATCATTTTATTTCATCAATTCAGGAACCTAAACTAAATCCTTAACACAAACATGATTTTTAAGAATAAAATCATAATTTATAGTTTGAGGAGGAGGGCGTAGTTCTGGGATGAACTGAAAATGGAAAATAGAAGTTTTCTGATGATCTCTGTAGACTGAGAGGTCGGGTTCTTCAGTGTTGATGGAGCAGTGATCGAGGATGATGGGAAAAATATTTGATGGTGATGCATTTCACTATAGCGGCAGCGGTGATGGATTCTTGTCTGGAACCCTAGTTTTAACTAGGTCTGGAAAATTTGATCTTCTCGTCTTCTCCATTTGTTCGAGTTCAACAAAATCATGGGTGGTGGGAACTTGGCCGTCAATGAAGACTTAGCTGGAGTTTCAGAAGTAACGGCGGTCGGAGGATCATGGATGAGGCAGTTTCCAGGTTTGATGTGGAGTTCCTGGTTTCGTTCTAGGTCTGGTTTGAGCTCCAACTTGATTTCGAGTGTGTTGTAACGATCTGATGATCGTGATGTGGTATTTGGGTGATTGTTGATGTGGAGAGATCATCGGAGGTGAGTGAAGATGGACGGCGCCACCGTGCATATACACAGTGCACTTCCATTGTTTCCTAATGAAGTTGGGTTTGAGGGGATTTGTGAACTCGAGTTTTTCACGAGAATTTAGGTGCTTTGCTCGAAGTACTTTAGGTTTTGACTCGAAGCAGAAATTGGGTTGGCTCGGGTTTAGTAATTGTAATAGGTTTTAAACCGAAACCTGAAATGTTTTGTTTTAAAATTTTAAACTGTATTTAAATTGTAAAGCAATGATTTAAAACAAAGTTTAAACCTAAGTGTAAATTTTGTATTCAAGTTTATTTTGCATCTCAGATTTAAAAATAAAATAAAGCTTTTTAAAATTTGAATTGTTAAACTACCTGAAAAATGTTTAAGTAGTTTGAATTTTAAAAAAATAAAGTTTTAAAATGTAAGTAGAGTTTTAAAATCAAAAGATTGATCTGAATTCAAATTTAAATATGTATTCCAATTTTGAAATGAAGAAAAGTTTTTAAATTTAAAATGATTTAAACAATTTTGAGTGTTTAAAGTGTAATTTAAATTGATTTGAATTTAAAAATGAATTGGGTTTTAAATTCTTTTAAACCTCTTTATTAAATGAGTATTTCTTTAACATGTAAAATAAAGGTTTTTAAATTGTCTTAAACTTTGCTAAAGTTAATTTGTATTCATTTTAAATCTTAAATTTAAAATGATATTTGAAAGTAAATTTAAAGTAAATAGTTTTAAAGTACTTTGTAAATGAGAACTTGATCATTAATAAGAACAAATTTTTATCTTAAAGTAAATTAGAATTTAATGATTTGTAATTCATTAAATTTATAAGGAAATTTAATGGATAATTAATTTATTGGATTAATTAATGATTTAGATTAATTAAATAAGTAATTAAAGGTTTAAATTAATTAATTAATGATTGAGATTAATTAATTAAGGATAATTAATTTGTAATTAAGGATTATTAATTAGAATATTAAGTAATAATTAGAGATTAATTAATCAAGTAATTATGAATCAATTAAGTTACAGTTAACACTTGATTAATTAAATAATTAAAGGTTAATTAATTAGATATCAAAAATTAATTAATTTGAAATTAATAACGATTAATGTAAGTTAATTACTTTAGAAAAGTAATTAAAGAATTTTTAATTGTTAATGATGGTCATTAACTTGAGATTATTTAATAATTAATTAATATGATTAATTTCAATAATTAATTAGATTAATTAATTTATGATAATCATTTGTGAAATTGTTTAAATATAATTACTTAATGAAAACAATTAAGGAATTAATTGAGTTTAATGTGATTAGTTTAGATTAATTAATTAAGTTTAATTAATTTTAAACAAAGGATGATTTGATAAATAATTACTTAATGTAATTAATGAAGTAGAATTACTTAGTGAAGTAATTAATGATAATTACTAGATGTAATTAGTGGAAGATGGTTTAATTATGGAAGTAATTTGGATTAAATTACTTTGTAATTAATCAAGGGATTAATTAAAGAAATTAATTAAGGAGTAATTAATTTATTTAATGAAGTAATTATGAGTAGTTAATTACTGAATGTGATTAATCAAAAGTGATTAATAATGGTGGTTTAATTAAAGATTAATTACTTATTGTAATTAATTTTAATAAAGTAATTAATTAAAATGTTATTAGGGATTAATAATTATATAATTAATGATGTAATTAAGGATTGATTAATTAAGACTAATTAATCAATAATAAGTGATTAAAGGTAATTAATTAATGTAATTAATTAAGGATTAATGTAATTAATTATGGTTAATTAATTAATGAAGTAATTAAAGGTTAATTACTGTATTTGATTTAGAATAATTAATTTGTGAAATTAATTAAAGGATAATTACTTGAATGTAACTAAGGGATAATTAATCAAGGGTGATTAATTAAGGTGGATAATTAGAGAATAATTAATTAATTAATTTGTAATTAAGTAATGGTTATGTAAGCAAAGTTTTAATGATGAAAGTAATTAATTTAAATCACTTTAAATTAATTAGAGATGGAAGTAATTAATTTAATTCATTTTAAATTAATTATAGATGGTTTGATTGTACATCATTGCTTTTGTATGGATAAATGATATTGGTCGCCTTGAATGGTTTGAAATCTCAAAAATGAGATAAGTAATGTTGTGTTTTATGGATGCATTGGTTGCATTGTGATGATAATATGGATTATCTTTTGATAATGATAATATGGATTATCTGTTGTGATGATAATGATGATTATTTATTTTGGTATGTGAATTATCTATCTGTGTATATATAAATAATGAAATTGAATTGTTTTAAGCTTTAAAACAACTTGGCCTTAAAAGATATGCTTTGGATTTCGATGAGACTGGGATCGGGTTTCCAGATTTGGAAATCCGAAAACCACATCGATCCAAATTAACGATTGGTCGTGAATCTCAAGTGAAGAGTGAAGACTTGAGGTGTAAGGACTATTCGTCGTTAAAACTCTGAGGGTGATTCCAATACGAGTTTAACGGGGTAGTACTTTCATATTCGAGATGAAGATTCAGAGTGCAAGGGTTATTGTCGTTAAATCTGAGGGTGATTCCAAAATGAGTGTAACGAGATAATGCCTTCGGTTTCGTTCAAACCTGGAACGAACTTGAATGGATTTAATGCTTTCCGAACATCGTCAGGTTGGCGATGAGCATTCTAAGATAGATGTGTTCTATAAAGGTAATTGTAGCCTCAAGCCTCATCAACCGGTAATGGCTAAAACAGGGGAGGTGCAACAAGGCTAAGTGGGTCATGCCCAAGTAGGACGAGATTTCGCCCTGTCTAGAGGTCCCTTTTATTTCGGCTGTATGGGCAGTTGGATATGCGCACCAACTGCGGGGTTGTCTTGTTTGGGACTGTCCAATAAGGGATGGTTCCGGCCTTGTGTTGCAGGGGATTAGGAGTAATCCTCGGTACGTTGATCTAGGCCACATACTGTGATGGGCGGTACCCCAGTAGCCCTGCCATTGTGTGAAATCCAAAATCCAGTAAGTTCCATCGGTTTTGATTGTATCACCCACTTTTGTGGCTAGTAGCTGGAATTTAATAAATGTAACAATTTCGGCTATTTTCTATTTACTTGAAAACCATAGACCTATTCTAATATCACTGGATTTCCTATCAAATGTTTTGGTTAGCATAAGGTAAAAACTTTTCCATGTTTATGTGTGGGAAGTCTTACGTGATACCTTTTCTTTCCAAAGGTTTTTTTCAAAGTTAAGAAACCTTAACCTGTTACTCACACCAGGCCCATGTCTGACCCGGAGTTTATTTCTGTTTTTCTTAAACTCTTGGGTACTCAAATTTTTACGAGTAGCCAAGGGATCCAGGTAAGCTTTGACGAGTTTTGGAGGAGCAATGTAGCAGGAGGCTTCAGCGTTGTAGATATGTTTAGTGTTCCGCTGTGTTTGATATCTCTATGTTTTCTCTGAGTTGTATTGAGTTGTATAACTGGACAGGTGTTTATAACTGTGTAGTATGTGATATATAAGCTGTGTATCTCTGATAGATGTTGTAAATGATACTATGTAATGTCTTATGTTATTAATGTAATTTATTCGTTCCGCTGTTTAGATTTTGATGTATTTTCTCTTCTTTCTTCTCTATCTTTCTCTTTTCTATCCCTTTCTTTCTTATTAATGATGCGTCATTCTGTGGAGATGAATGACGGGTCGTTACAGTGGTATCAGAGTGCTAGGTTGAGTGAATACCTAGGCTTTAGAGTGATTTCTTTCTCGAGAGGGCGTATTTTTAATTTTAAGTGTGTATGTATATATATATATATTTATCTATTTCTACCTATCTGTTGGCTTACCTGTTCGGGTTTTCCAATATAAGTTATAAAGGTAGATAGGGTAGTGGTGTATGTAACACAACTACCATTGGTTGGAGTTGTATGTTTGAGGTTGGAAGTGTGTCTGTCGAGACTGTGACCTAATACCGTCTCGAGTAAGCTTTGCAGCTCGGTGTTAAGATTTCATTGATCTCTGAAGGAAACCTTTTTAAAGGTTTAGAGTCCATCTTTGAAGTGCAGAGTTTGGTGAGTAGAGTTTGGATCTGTCGGCTGAGCAAAAGCAAGTGATGATATCTTGATTCCTCAGGAAGTAGTAGGTGCGTGATGAGATGCATCGATTATAGTTGTGTCCGAAGAAGTTTTTTTGGAACAAGTTTTAGGAAGTGTGTCTGCTTCGGTGTTCTGGCTGGGTTCAGCAGGATGTTGTGGTTAGCTTTGAGGTCCGAGTTTCTCGAAGAGCTTTGGATTAGGAAGTCTTTGGCTTTGGTGTCAGCGATGCAGCTCGGAGTGTTCTGTGTGCTAACAGAAAGTTTTCTGGCTGAGTAATTTTTCTGAAGGTAAAGTTCAGAAGCAGCAGAGTGGATCCATTTCTTCGATGGATTGGTTAGAAGAGTGTAAGCTGTTCTGATTGGTAAAGAGAGAATAGTTTTTCTTTAGAATTAGGCTGGATTGATCGCAAAAGTGACTTGCGATAGTTGAGTGTTCTCTTGTGTTATCAGAGATTTTTCGGATGTCTTTAGGGAAGTCAGAGGTTTGTCCGCATCGAGAGATTGAGTTTTCTTATCAACTAGGATTCCAGGAGTGGAACTGGTGGTTCAACTTAGTAGAAGATGGTTCCTAGAGATAGAGTTTGATGAAGCAACTTAGGTTTCAGAGGAATTTCTGAGTTTTTTTTATGGATCCGTTGAACCATATTTCTCGGATGTGTCGTCCAGTTTATGCTTTTGTTCATTATTAGCAGTATCTTCTACTTCGGATCAGAGTTGTGCAGCGGAAGCAGTTTGGGACAACATCTGTTTTGTCTTCTCTCAAGATAGGAGAAGTCTGTTGTCTTCTGATGTTTGAGGAGTAAGGCTTGTTCTTAGTTTTGGATTGATCGTAGAGAATCATTTTGTTGAGTTGGTTGGTTTTGTTTGTTTCAAGAGGCGTCAGCGTAGGGTTGAACTGATCAGGAAGGATGTAGGAAGCCCTGGATCATCTGAAGAATTTGGTAGATAAGAGACGAAAGAATTTGGATTCTGGAGTCAAGGATTTGATTTTGGATAAGTTTTCTCCGATCAAAGGAGCTATAAAGTTTTGGTAAGAATGGGAAGCCAGCTCCGAGATGTTTTGGATCTTTTCTGTGTACTTGTAAGGATAGGTGTTTGATTTTCAAGATTGAATTGCCAGTTTGGATAACTGGGATTCAAAATGTTTCACGTATCTCTAAGGGAGAACGTGTATGATCTATCTCTAGTTATGGAACCAGCAGTTCTAGAGGATTTGGTTGTTGAGTCAGACTTGTCTGAAGTCTGATATGCTGTCTAGTTTTTTAGATCTAGATGAGTAGGAACTCTGTAGCTTAGTAGTTTTGATTGTTTGGATTCTGTAGAGCGAGTATCCCGGTATATATACTTGGGAAACTCGAGGAAATTCTATCCAGAATTTTGTCTGTATAGTTAGATTTTTTGATTGGATGAATTGGTTGCTATAGTTGTTAGCATATGTTTGATATATGCTTGTATTTTAAAATTAAATTTTTTAAATAGATTATTAAATTACCTTTGTTTTAAATTTCGGGGACGAAATTCTTTTAAGGGGAGAGGAATGTGATATCCCGGAATTTTTGGCAATGTCAATTTAATAATCTATATTAAAAATTAAATTGATTTGATAGTCTCTGTTAAAAAGATTTGAACTAATTTAATAATCCAATTAAATAAATATTTAATTGATATATTTTATCTTTTAAAAGCTAATAAATTGTTTTCTATTTATAATGTATATAGAAAATGTATATATTGTAAAAAGATAAGCCTTGTTTAAAATTTAATAAATAAATAAATTTTGTTTTCTTATATATATATCTTTGGTAAAATTAGGAATTATGGCTTATTTAAAGTTAAACTTTTAAAAGCTATTTTATAAATAACTAGATGGTTTGAAATACTTAAGGTAAGTATTTATTTTAAAAAAAATCTTTAATTTAGATTTTAAATAAGATTTGCAAAATGATTGTTTAACATTCTTTTTAAAAATATCGTTTAATAAATATGATTTGTAAACTAGCTATGAAAGTTTAAAATTAATATATGAAACATCAATTCATTTAAATAATAAGTAATTTTTATTCTCTTTATAAATTATTTAAAATTGTCAAAGGTGTTATTTTCATATAAAAGAATATATGTATTGTTTTTATACATAAATATAATTGGTTTTATTCTTTAAAAGTTATCTATATATATATCTAAGTATTAAAAACAAATTAATTTAGTTAAAAGCTTTTATTAACACTTAATTATAAATACAAATTACTTACAAGACAAGTGTAAACATCCTAGAACTTAGTTTAACATGTGTTAAGTAATAAACAATTAAAGTGACAAATGTATAGTTTTCTACAAGTGTCATGTTTTAATTTCATTTTTCTTTGATTTTTAAATAAGTCATAAAATAAGTTATATAAACACATCTTCCATTTCCTTTTTCTTTTTCTCATTTTTATTTCTAAACAAAGAAAAATTCAGCTGAAACCCTCTTCATAACCAAATCTGAGAACAACTTCCTCAAAAATCAGATCAAAACCTTCGTTATTTTCAAACCAATTCCTGTATATTTTCTTCAATCTGAAAAGCAAAGCTTACAACATCTTTTTCAAACTTTAGACGAATCAAATCCTATATTTCAGTTTCAAAAGCAAGACTGCAGATCATTTTCAAAAAGAAAACAAGCCTGCATTTTCATTTCAACCTGCAAATCAAATCAAGCCTGTAATTATTTCAAACATGCAAGCAAATCTGTGAAGCCTGCATTTTTCTTCAATCTGGAAATCAAAAGCATCTGCATTCTTTAAACCTGAGTTATCTAAAGCAAGTTTTAATTCAAGCAAATCAACAATTCAAGTTTGTCTATCAAAAGCTTTTCAAAATATGCTCTGTTCATCTTCTTTAATTAGGTGAGTAACATCACTTTTAATGAGTTTAAGTATTTAAATCTGTTGCATGTTGATTCCTGTGTTAAGTATAGATCTTCTATGTATATATGAATGGATATATTTGTACATGCTGTGGTCTCTGTATTGTACTGTTCTTAAGTTCCCAGGTTCAAGAAATTGTTGAAAACCCATTATCACACGATGTATTCTATGTTAATGTTTAAGATTCATACAAAATATGTTTGTTTTAACATGAATTAAAGTTTAAAAATTTATTCAAGTTAAATTTTTTTGAATTGTCTTTAAAAATCAAGAACAACAGAGCAAGTTTGAAGTAAAGTGAAAATCCAATCATTTTAATTCATCAATTCAGGGACCTAAACTAAATCCTTAACACTAAACATGATTTTTAAGAATAAAATCATAATTTATAGTTTGAGGAGGAGGGTGCAGTTCTGGGATGAACCGAAAATGGAAATTGGAAGTTTTCTAACGATCTCTGTGGACTGAGAGGTCGGGTTCTTCAGTGTTGATGGAGCAGTGATCGAGGATGATGGGAAAAATATTTGATGGTGATGCATTTCACTATGGCGGCGGCAGTGATGGATTCTTTTCTGGAACCCTAATTTTATCGAGGTCTGGAAAATTTGATCTTCTCGTCTTCTCTAGTTGTTCGATTTCAACGAAATCGTGGGTGATGGGAATTTGGACGTCAACGAAGACTTGGATGGAGTTTCAGAAGTAACGGCGGTCGGGGGTTCGTGGATGAGGCAGTTTCCAAGTTTGATGTGGAGTTCCTGTTTTTGTTCCAGGTCTGGTTTGAGCTCGAATTTGATTTCGAGTGTGTTGTGACGATCTGATGATCATGATGTGGTATTTGGGTGATTGTTGATGTGGGGAGATCATCAAAGGTGAGTGAAGATGGATGGCGCCACCGTGCATATGCACAGTGCATTTTCATTGTTTCCTGATGAAGTTGGGTTTGAGAGGATTTGTGAACTCGAGTTTTTCACGAGAATTTAGGTGCTTTGATCGAAGCACTTTAGGTTTTGACTCGAAGCAGAAATTGGGTTGGCTCGGGTTTAGTAATTGTAACAGGTTTTAAACAAAAACCTGAAATGTTTTGTTTTAAAATTTTAAACTGAATTTAAATTGTAAAGCAATGATTTAAAACAAAGTTTAAACCTAAGGGTAAATCTGGGATTCAAGTTTATTTTGCATTTCATATTTAAAAATAAAATAAAGCTTTTTAAAATTTGAATTGTTAAACTGCCTTAAAAATGTTTAAGTAGTTTGAATTTTAAAAATATAAAGTTTTGAAATGTAAGTAGAGTTTTAAAATCTAAAGATTAATCTGAATTCAAATTTAAATGTATATTCCAATTTCGAAATGAAGAAAAGTTTTTAAACTCAAAATGATTTAAACAATTTTGAATGTTTAAAGTGTAATTTAAATTGATTTGAATTTAAAAATGAATTGGGTTTTAAATTCTTTTAAACCTCTTTATTAAATGAGTATTTCTTTAACATGTAAAATTAAAGGTTTTTAAATTGTCTTAAACTTTGTTAAAGTTAATTTGTCTTCATTTTATAAATTTAAAATGATATTTGAAAGTAAATTTAAAGTAAATTGTTCTAAAGTACTTTGTAAATGATAACTTGATCATTAATAAGAACAAAGTTTTATCTTAAAGTAAATTAGAATTTAATGATTTGTAATTCATTAAATTTTTAAGGAAATTTAATGGACAATTAATTTATTTGATTAGTTAATGATTTGGATTAATTAAATAAGTAATTAAATGTTTTAATTAATTAATTAATGATTGAGATTAATTAATTAATGATTGAGATTAATCAATTAAGGATAATTAATTTGTAATTAAGGATTATTAATTAGAATATTAAGTAATAATTAGAGATTAATTAATCAAGTAATTATGAATTAATTAAGTTACAGTTAACACTTAATCAATTAAATAATTAAATTTTAATTAATTAGATATTAAAGATTAATTAATTTAAAATTAATAATGATTAATGTAAGTTAATTACTTTAGAAAAGTAATTAATTTTTTTTAATTATTAATGATGGTCATTAACTTGAGATTATTTGATAATTAATTAATATGATTAATTTCAATAATTAACTAGATTAATTAATTTATAATAATCATTTGTGAAATTGTTTAAATATAATTACTTAATGAAAATAATTAAGGAACTAATTACTTAATGTAATTAATTGAGTTTAATGTGATTAGTTTAGATTAATTAATTAAGTTTAATTAATTTTAAACACTGGATGATTTGATAAATAATTACTTAATGTAATTAATGAAATATAATTACTTAGTGAAGTAATTAATGATAATTACTGGATGTAATTAGTGGAAGACGGTTTAATTGTGGAAGTAATTTGAATTAAATTACTTTGTAATTAATCAAGGGATTAATTAAAGAAATTAATTAAGGAGTAATTAATTTATTTAATGAAGTAATTAAGGGTAGTTAATTACTGAATGTGATTAATCAAAAGTGATTAATAATGGCGGTTTAATTAAAGATTAATTACTTATTGTAATTAATTTTAATAAAGTAATTAATTAAAATGTAATTAGGGATCATTAATTAACATAATTAATGATGTAATTAAGGATTGATTAATTAAGACTAATTAATCAATAATAAGTGATTAAAGGTAATTAATTAATGTAATTAATTAAGGATTAATGTAATTAATTATGGTTAATTAATTAATGAAGTAATTAAAGGTTAATTACTGTATTTGATTTAGAATAATTAATTTGTGAAATTAATTAAAGGATAATTACTTGAATGTAACTAAGGGATAATTAATCAAGGGTGATTAATTAAGGTGGATAATTAGAGAATAATTAATTAATTAATTTGTAATTAAGTAATGATTATGTAAGAAAAGTTTTAATGATGAAAGTAATTAATTTAAATCACTTTAAATTAATTAGAGATGGAAGTAATTAATTTAATTCATTTTAAATTAATTATAGATGGTTTGATTGTACATCATTGCTTATGTATGGATGAAAGATATTGGTCGCCTTGAATGGTTTGAAATCTCAGAAATGAGATAAGTAATGTTGTGTGATATGGATGCATTGGTTGCATTGTGATGATAATATGGATTATCTTTTGATAATGATAATATGGATTATCTGTTGTGATGATAATGATGATTATTTATTGTAATATGTGAATTATCTATCTGTGTATATATAAATAATGAAATTGAATTGTTTTAAACTTTAAAACAACTTGTCCTTAAAAGATACGCTTTGGATTTCGATGAGACCGAGATCGGGTTTTCGGATTTGGAAATCCGAAAACCACATCGATCCAAATTAACGATTGGTCGTGAATCTCAAGTGAAGAGTGAAGACTTGAGGTGTAAGGACTATTCGTCGTTAAAACTCTGAGGGTGATTCCAATACGAGTTTAATGGGGTAGTACTTTCAGATTCGAGATGAAGTTTCGGAGTGCAAGGGTTATTGTCGTTAACTCTGAGGGTGATTCCAAAATGAGTGTAACGAGATAATGCCTTCGGTTTCGTTCAAACCTGGAACGAACTTGAGTGGATTTAATGCTTTCCGAACATCGTCAGGTGGGCGATGAGCATTCTAAGATAGATGTGTTCTATAAAGGTAATCGTAGCCTCAAGCCTCATCAACCGGGAATGGCTAAAACATGGGAGGTGCAACAAGGCTAAGTGGGTCATGCCCAAGTAGGACGAGATTTCGCCCTGTCTAGAGGTCCCATTTATTTCGGCTGTATGGGCAGTTGGATATGCGCACCAACTGCGGGGTTGTCTTGTTTGGGACTGTCCAGTAAGGGATGGTTCCGGCCTTGTGTTGCAGGGGATTGGGAGTAATCCTCGGTACGTTGATCTAGGCCACATACTGTGGTGGGCGGTACCCCAGTAGCCCTGCCATTGTGTGAAATCCAAAATCCAGTAAGTTCCATCGGTTTTGATTGTATCACCCACTTTTGTGGCTAGTAGCTGGAATTTAATAAATGTAACAATTTCGGCTATTTTCTATTTACTTGAAAACCATAGACCTATTCTAATATCACTGGATTTCCTATCAAATGTTTTGGTTAGCATAAGGTAAAAACTTTTCCATGTTTATGTGTGCGAAGTCTTACGTGATACCTTTTCTTTCCAAAGGTTTTTTCCAAAGTTAAGCAACCTTAACCTGTTACTCACACCAGGCCCATGACTGACCCGGAGTTTATTTCTGTTTTTCTTAAACTCTTGGGTACTCAAATTTTTACGAGTAGCCAAGGGATTCAGGTAAGCTTTGACGAGTTTTGGAGGAGCAATGTAGCAGGAGACTTCAGCGTTGTAGATATGTTTAGTGTTCCGCTGTGTTTGATATCTCTATGTTTTCTCTGAGTTGTAACATACCAAAATTTATCAATTTAAATTTGGTTATTATTAAACTTTTATAACGTAATTTGAAAAGTTTCAAAATATATAAATAATAAGTGATAAATTAAATGAATAAAAATTTCTTTTGAGTTTAAAATTTGAAATACTAAAAGTTTTAAAATCATTGGAATCTAAATTCTATACTTATTTGTGAATATATATGTATGTGTGCATATATGGGAAAATTTGAATTTATATATTGAATTTGATTTTTAAATTTGAATTTAAATTTTAAAATAAATGTTTTAGCAAAATAATTTGGATTTTATATATATGTATCTATGTAATATGTAATTAATTTCAAAAATATTCTCTTTTTAATAATATGCATTAATATAAGGCTAACATTTTTTATGGGAAATATAAGTTTAAATATAATTTACATAATGTAAATTGTTATGTTAATAAATTAAAAAATTTATTAATTATTTACAAGTGTTAAACTAATAATGACTAAGGTGCCAAGTGTAATTCATGGGAAGAAAAAAAATTAACATGTCATGTTATCATTTCCATTTTCCTTAGAAATTTATAGAATAGAAAATAAAAATTATATTGTAATTCATCTTCTACTTTATCTCATTTTCAAAAAGAAAACAGATCTGAGAAGAAAAGAATTTTTTGTTCAAGTCCTCAATTCACAAACCAGAAAACAAATTTACAGGAAAAAAAGAAGAGTTTCTCTATTATTCAATCTGTAAGAAATCTGGAATTTTTTTTTGTTATTTTTAACGATTGAAATAAATGAATACAACATGGGATTTGATACAACAACATCTAATTTTTTTTGCAGGAAGAATCAAGGATTAAAAGCATTAATCTCTTTTGGTTTCTAGTTGCAGAAAATAGAAGAGTTCTCTATTTATTAAGAATTGACTGTAAGTAAGTTAAAATTTTAGTCACTGATTAATTAAATGCATAAATATAACAAGAGTAATTATTGATCTGTAACCATCAATTTGCAGATCTAAGTTTAAAAAAAAATAATTAAAGTAAGAAAAAGAAGAAGAAATTCAGGCTCATCTCTGTTTGAAAACTGTCAGGACTTCTGGAAAAAAAAACAGGCGAGTAAACCCTGTTTTCTTTTTATCATTGTTGCTATGTGTATGTTTTGGGTAAAGTAGGAAACTTAAACTTTGTTTGCATGCAAGAATATGGTATATGATTGTAGTTTGACTGTGCATGTTGATGTTTTTTCAAAATGCTAGCTCCTGTTTAACTTCAGGAAAGCAAAAACAAAACAAAAAAAATCGACAAACCCCAATTTGATTTTTTGCTAGCTTTGCATAGATCAAAGTGTTTAACTGAAAATAGTACAGATGCATCTAAAATTGAATTTTTTAAAATATTTGTATGAATCAAAACCAAGAATGCCTGCTTGGAAATGACATTTCTTTTCCCTGTTTCCTTAGCCTTCTGATTTACAGTAAAAGAAAAAAAAAACTATGTTCAAATCCCAATCTTCTCTCCCCTTATTCCTTCTGAAATAAATTGAAACAAGTTAGAATTTTGTTTTTTTATCCTGTACCATGTTTCAGAAATAAATCTAAGCAGCTTTTTTTTGTGATTTTCCTTTTTTTTTTTTTGGAAACAGGGTTACAAAAATAACCCACATCAAAATTCTAGCTCTCTCTCTCTCCTTACTCCAGGAAAGAAACATAAACAAGTGAAATTATGGTTTAAACCTTGTTTTACTTCAGTAATGAATTTAAAGCAAATTATATATATACACTTTTTCCTGGAAGTTATGAAATACAGTACCATTCAAAAATGTCAAGAATTTCGAACTTCCTAAATTTTAATTTCGATAATACCATATGAATCTACTTCAAAAGTGATGATTTTAGAAACAAAAATTTAATTTTTTCATCGAACATTTCTCTAGGAAATGGAGGTTGAATTGAAGTTGAATTTTTGAGCAATTCTGGTGGTCTATGAAATTTTGGGCATTGAGATCGTTGTGGCAGCATGATTTAATGTTCGCAATCATCAAAAAAATACTAGATTAATATATAAACCCTTAAAACTTTGATTCGAAAGCAAACTAGGGCTTAAAAACCTTTTTTGTTCACGTGGGAAAACAATGGTGCTGCGCCAATTAGGGATGGTCGGGATGCGCGGCAGTGGCCAAAATCGAAGCGTAGCACGTGTGCGAGGCTTCGGGCCAAAGTTGGTGGCCGATAACGGTCAGAGGTGGTGGCACGAGGCAGTTATTAGATGACATTTATGATGGGTAGTTGGGTCGAGATTCCTCAATCTTCGTTTTCGAATTTTTTTTTGAAATCTGGGTACTGGTGATGTTTTGGGGAATGGACGGCGACACGTTTGCGGCCATAGCTCTGACCAACGTTGACGAAGGTGGCCGTGCACGTGCACGTACTTGGTTGTGTGTCAGGTCGTAAAATTTGGGGAAGAAAGGATGGTAGCTCGAAATAGTACGCGTGGGATTCTGGGTGGAAACTTGAAGGTGAACTCGAGTTGTTTCAGTGTTGCATAGCGTTGATTTGGAACTTAAACAAATTTTTTGTGAAAATTTATAACTCGGGTTAGTTTTGGCTAAAACCCGAAGAAAGGGAAAGTTTGTCTCGGGGTACGACTCGAAGCAAGTCTTGGGGAAGACTCGAAGGAGCTTGGGGAACTCAGCATACCAGGGCTATTTTCTCAAATAAAAACAATAAAATTCAAAACTTTTAAAATTTTAAAACCCATGTTTTAAAGGATAATTTTGATCTGGATATAAAACGGATTAAAGTTAAGTAAGACATTATTTCTAAGTAATTTAATTTAATTTAATTTGTGTCACATTACTTATTAAAATCAGTTATAAAATGCAATTAAAAATGATGTTAAAATGAAATGTTTTACAAAATAATTTTGATCTCTCAAGACAATTCATATGATGAATTTAAATTAGATTTACAAGAAAAATCAAAATGGTTAACAAAGATAAGAAGGTTTATCTTTTGAATTTAATAGGTAATTTATGATTTACTTATGTAATAAATGATTTGCTTAAATAAACTATTTAAATTAATTACTTAATATTTAATGATTAATTAATGATTAATTTATTAAGCTAATTGATTAAGGAAAAAAGAAATTAAGGTTTAATTTATGAACAATTAAGGATTAATTAATTAGGGTAATTAATTGAAGAATGATTAATTAATGAAGATGATTAAAGATTTAGTTAATTTTAATTAAGGATAACTAATCATTGATTAAAGATAATTAATGAAATTAATTATGCGATTAATTAGTTTAAATCACACAATTGATTCATCTTAGCTGGACATGATTGATAACTATTGTATGATGTGTATTGATTGATATCTTTAATTTTATTTGTGATTCTTTGTGATTGAATTGCGTTATGCCAAGCTATGTTATCTGTGATGAATATACTTCTATGTGAATATGAAACACCTTTTGCCCGTAAAACGGCACTTGAAATTCGATGCGACAGGGAGTCGGATTCCAGTTGGTTATCCGAAATCCACATCGAACCTGTGAATCTTTGTGAATGACATATCCACATGTTTTAAAATTGACGCTCACTATTCGGATTAGCCGACCCATTCCGAATATGTGATACGACGAAATAGATAGAAATTGAAGACGGTGGTGAAGACCGGACGTCTTCGACAACGATAGGATAACCTATCCATTGTCTCTACACCGAGTTGCTCCAGTATAGGGATTCCCTAAGTGATGGGAAGTCCGATCGGGATTGTGGACGCCCGGATTTGCAAGGGATTCTTCCTTTATTGGACGAAGTGCCTTCGGTTCTGTTCGAACCCGGAATGTCTGACACTACACTTTAAGATATAAAGCCGATTTCTTTCAAATACATATCTGTTGATGGCAGAGGATTTATTCTCTTAGCTTAACACCCTTCCCTGAGACGTACGAGCTCAGAGGTTATGTAGTTGAAGGTTATCAGCGATATACTCCCAATTTGGTAGTGTGGCACGCTAAGTGCTGCTGTGTATTGATGATCATTTGCTAATTATTAGTTGATCAAAGAATGGCTTTTGTGAAAAGCGTAGCTTTGTGGACGAGACTTCGTCGAACCTCACAACCCGGTAATGGTCGAAACAGGAAAGATGCGGTAAGGTTATTGGGGGTAGCGCCCCTTAGGGTATGTGCATTTCCTTCTGGATAGAAGTGGTGTCATGGTATGGAGCCCAGATATTTAACTTATGTAGATATCACAAATATATATATATATATATATATATATATATATATTACTTTGTGATTATTGTTGTTGGGGCGCCGGATAAAGGTTGGTCACAACCGGGGAATGGCATACTTGTGTAGTAGTTACCTAGTTATAGAGGTAACCCGGCCTTGTGTTGGAAGAGATCCGGTTAGGTTCTTGGGAGGTCCCTCCAGAGGCGTACCCATGTGGCCCAAGAAGTTCCTTAGCCTGACCATTTGTTGGAAATCCAATTACCAATACGAACCCAGTACGGTTTTAGTTGTAGAACCTGCCATCTAATATGGTAATTATAGTAGGCATACTATAATGGTACGTCTGCTGGCTAAGATTAATATTATACTTTCGAAAATGTTTTTCTACGCTATGCACTAATAATAATATCAAAGAGTTTTCTCGTATTAAGCATATTTGACTATCATAAGGAGAAATCTCCCCCAAGTGTGCGATTGCATTGTGTGTGTGCCGGGAGGCCTTATAGTAGTTTCATTTTCCAAAAAGCATGAACGTGTTTCTTTTAAAAAATCTGTTTTTATTCAAAGCAACTGTTTTTGTTTACTCATACCAGTCCCATGACTGACCCGGAGTTATTGTTTCCTTTCTAAACTCTGGGTGCCCATAATTTCCAAACGGACAACCTAGTAGCAGGTCTTCCATGTTTTAGAGCTAGTTGGATTTTGAAGCCTTAGGGTTTGGAGGCTATCGGGTTTTGAAGGCTTTTGACTTGGAGATATTTTGAAAACTTTTGGATCTCAAGGTTCTCAGTTTGGAAGTTCGTTATCACTTTATCTCTTCGAAGACTTTCTTGGAATGCAATCACTTGTGGTTATGTCGTGATGGTCTATTTTGAAGTTGTGTTATATGTATAAGATACTCTGATGTTGGTGATGTTTTTGTAATGAATATTGTGATGATGTTGTACCTGGGATATTGATGTATGGCTGTTTATTTTGTTTTCGCTGTTTATATTCATCTAATGTTGTTATAAGCTCCATCCGAACTGGAATTCGACGTTCGAATCTCCGGCAGTCGAATACAAGTGAGGTATTTGATGTCGATTTTTGAACGCTGAATTTTGGGTCGTGACAAGTGGTATCAGAGCTAAAGGTTGAGTAAGAACTTTAGCTACGTAGTATAACACATTAGATGGCTCATTAGAGATAGGGTGAAGTATACCCTAGAATGAGTATAAACCGAGACTGAAACCTCAAATTTTCTTAGTCTATTTCCTTTAACTGCTGATATTCCTTAAGATATCTCGTCTGAATCTCTGAATCAATTTCTTACTAATTACAGATAGTAAGGATGAGCAGGCGAAGAGGTAGAGCTAGGGGTCAAGGGAATGCTACAACAGCTAGTCAAGTTTCCCCTACAGCAGAAGCAGTTATGCCTACTCAGTATCAGCCGAATCTGGCTGATTTGTATAAGAGATTCTCAAGGCTTGGTGGTAGGCCGTTCACCGGAAAAGAGTCGATTATTGAGGCCCATGCTTGGATCAGATCATGTGAAAAGATCTTTAAAGGGCTTAAGTTGCAAGATGATCAGATGCATCTCATTGCTTCTTGGCAACTTCAAGATGAAGCCTCAGCCCGGTGGGAAACAATCACAATAGATGAACCAGAAGAAGAGTTTACTTTGAGTCAATTTAAGGAGGTGTTTGAAAAGCGCTATATGCCGTCGGCAGGAATTTCTCGAATGTATCAAGAATTTATGGATTTAAAGCAAGAAAGCTTGTTATTTGAGGAGTACTTAAACAAGTTCAACGAACTATCCCGTTTCGGTCCCGAGTTGGTAAATATGCCTCTAAAGGAAAATGAAAGGTTCATTCGAGGAATGAACAAGAAGTATCACGAAAGGATGACAGCACACGTCAAAGAATCTTTTTGGGATCTTATTAATATGGGATATAGGTATGCCACCCTGGATATGCAAGAGATTCTAAGGGAAAGCGGAAATTCAAGTAATCAGAATTGGAAAAAAGGAAGTTTGGGGGCAAGAAGCCACATCAAGGCAAGGATAAGAGGAGGAGTCAAGGAAATTCGGTTAGAAATGTAACTTGTTAAAATTTCCAAGAAAAGGGCCATTATCCAAGCAACTACAAAAACCCGAAGAAGCAAGTTAGGAAGGAACAACCTGCGAAGAATGATCAAGGAGTTAGAGAATGTTATAATTGTCACAAGCCTGGACATGTTGTTAAGAATTGCCCGGTGATGAAGCAAGCACACATGGCAAATGTTTATGCGATAAAGGAAGAGCCTTCAACTTAGAAAGCAGATAAAGGAAAAGGTGTTCTGGAAGGTAACCTTACTATTTATGATAAAATTGTTAGAGTTTTATTTGACACGGGCGCTACATATAGCTTTATCTCCCAACAAACCGTAAATGAATTAAAACTTAAACCTAATTTTATCGACAAGCCCATTTGTGTGAAAAACCCAGTTGGTGGTCCTGCAAACCTTTTTCTACGATGTAGAGGCATTCCTATCTCGTATTCTTGTTACCGATTCCCTATCAGTCTCTTTGTTCTTGATTTTAATGAATTCAAAATTTTACTCGGAATGGATTGGCTAACAAAATACGAAGCTAAACTAGATTGTAATAATCGAACGATCTCGATCAAAAAAAAATTGGAAATTTTATTGAAATCTCTTGTGAGGATCCGAGTCCAAAGAGAGATAAATTAGTGTATACTTTGGGATATCCTGAACCCAGTCTGGAGTCTATACCTGTTGTTCGGGAATTTTCCGACGTATTTGAAGAAGTGAAATCCTTACCTCCACACAGAGAAATAGAATTCCGAATTGACTTAGTACCCAATGCCCGTCCTGTCGTTCATGCAAGTCGCAGGATGGCACCTAGGGAAAGGATTGAATTAGTCAATCAAACTCGAGATTTGCTAGAGAAAGGATTGATTCGCCCTAGTGTTTCCGAATGGGGTTCAGCTGTCGTATTTGTGGCTAAATCAGACGAATCTTTGAGATTGTGTGTAGATTACCACGATCTCAATAAACAAACACTCAAGAACAAATTCCCTTTACTTAGAATAAACGATCTATTCGATCAACTTCATGGCGCTCGATTCTTTTCTAAGATGGATTTAGCTCAAGGATTCCATCAACTGCAAATAGCTGAGGATTGCGTTCATTTGACTGCCTTCAGAGGTCCTAACATGTTCTACGAATGGTTAGTCATGCCCTTCGAACTAACCAACGCTCCCGCGTACTTCATAAATTTAATGACCCGAGTGTTTCGAGAAGTATTGAACAAATTTGTCCTTGTATTTATTGATGGTATCTTGAGTTACTCCAAAACCGAAGAGGAGCATGCTGAACATCTCAGAATTGTTTTGGATATATTGAGGAGGAATATCCTATTTGCTAAATTCTCTAAATGTCACTTTTGGGTCAAAGAAGTCAGATTTCTCAGTCATATCGTCAATGAAGAAGGGATTTCTGTTGATCCAAGCAAGATTTCAGCAATTCTGGACTGGAAGCGACCCACTACTCCTAGAGAAGTTCAAAGTTTTCTGGATTTAGCGGGATATTATAGAAAGTTTGTCCAGGATTTTTCGAAGTTGGCCAGTCCACTGACTAAGCTAATAATGAAGAATGCTAAATTCGATTGGACTCCAAAGTGTGATGAAGCTTTCCAGGAATTGAAAGGGAGATTAACTACCGCTCCCGTTCTCGCTATCATTAATGGGAACCAAGGGTTATCTGTCTATACTGATGCTTGTGGAGAAGGTTTGGGTGTGGTACTAATGCAAAATGGGAAAGTAATTGCCTATGCGAGTAGACAATTACACCCGCATGGGAGAAATTACCCAACACACGATTTGGAGCTTTTAGCTGTCATTTTTGCTCTGAAAATCTGGCGACACTATCTTCTGGGTGAGAACCTTTTTCAGCTTTCTTAACGATACAAGAAATTTAACTTAACTGAATAAATATACTTAATGAACTCTCTTTGTTTTAGGTGAAAAAATTGAATTATTCACCGACCATAAATCTTTGAAATATCTCTTCACCCAGAAAGATTTAAATCTACGGCAACAACGATGGTTAGAATTTCTAGCGTCATATGACCTGGATATTCTATATACACCCGGAAAAGCAAATATTGTTGCCGATGCTTTAAGTAGGAAGCACGCTATTCTTGCTCATCTTGTTGTCATCCTACTCTCCTTGAGAAAATCGCCAGCAAGCAAAATGAAGACAAATTTCTTCGAGATATTTATGGGAGAATTCTTCGAGGCGAAGATACTAGTTTTGAAACCAATCATAGTGGAGTTATTAGGCTGAAAGGCAGGTTAAGTGTGCCAGATATCCCAGAAATAAAGCGCGAAGTTTTAGATGAATGTCATAAGTCAAAACTCAGTATCCATCCAGGAGTTAATAAGATGTATAGAGATATTAAAATAACCTTCTGGGTGAAGACAATGAAAAGAGACATATCAATATATGTGAGTCGCTGTGCCACTTGTCAACAAATGAAAAGCGATCAGAAGAAGATGGCAGGTTTACTCAGCCTTTAGAGGTACCAAAGTGGAAGCGGGATCAGGTATCGATGGATTTCATTGATGGGTTGCCCCGCACTTGAAAGGGGAATAAAGCAATCTGGGTTACTGTAGATCGTTTGACTAAAACAGCCCATTTCATTCCAGTGAAATCCACTCGGACAGCAGCAAGTTTAGCTGAGCTATATATCAAAGAGATTGTCCGTCTCCATGGTATACCGAGCAGTATAGTGAGTGATCGTGACCCGATCTTCACCAGTAGATTTTGGGAGGCATTTCAAGCCACGTAGGGAACAAAGCTAAATTTTAGCACTGCTTATCACCGATAGTCTGATGGGCAGACTGAAAGGATAAATCGAATGTTAGAGGATCTTTTGCGAGCCTGTATTCTCGACTTTGGTGGTCCTTGGGAGGACTATTTACATTTGGTCGAATTTTCATATAATAATAGCTATCAAGCCAGTATCAAAATGGCTCCTTTTGAAGCTCTATATGGTCGTCCATGTCGATCATCGGCATGCTGGATTGAATCCGGTAATAGACTCGTTCTTGGACCAGATATGATTAAGGAAGCCACTGAAAAGGTTGATTTTAATCGAAAGAAGTTAATAACTGCTCAGAGTCGCTAGAAGAATTATTACGACCGTAGAAGAAGAGCTCTGGAATTTCAAGTTGGAGATTCCGTTTTCTTGAAAGTATCTCCAATGCGGGGTGTCTTAAGATTCTCGAAGACAGGTAAGCTGGCACCACGATACATTGATCCTTTTCCTATTCTGGAAAGGATCGGTCCTCTAGCATATCGAGTCCAACTACCTAATTAGTTATCCGGCGTACACGATGTACTTCACATTTCACATCTTAGAAAGTACGTGCACGATCCAGACAGTATTATCGAAGAGGCAGCTCAGCAGGATCTAGAGATCACACTAAATTTAACAGTTAAAAGAGAACCAATAAAGATTGTGGATCGTGATGAAAAGCAATTAAGGAATAAAATTGTAAAACTGGTTAAAGTACAGTGGAGCGGTGATCCAAAGGACTGTACTTGGGAGACATATGACAGTATGCCAAAATCTTATCCCAATTGCAGATTGGATATCTCGGCTTGAACTGGTAAGCCATTTCTCTATCCTTTTCTGAATTCGTATATTCTTTGTTTGCTTTCCTCTCTCTTTCAAATTTCGAGGACGAAATTTTCTTAAGGGGGGAATCTGTAACATACCAAAATTTATCAATTTAAATTTGGTTATCGTTAAACTTTATAATATAATTTGAAAAGTTTCAAAATAAATAAAAAATAAGTGATAAATTAAATGAATAAAAATTTCTTTTGAGTTTAAAATTTGAAATACTAAAAGTTTTAAAATCATTGGAACCTAAATTTTATACATATTTGTGAATATATATGTATGTGTGCATATATAGGAAAATTTGAATTTATATATTGAATTTGATTTTTAAATTTGAATTTAAATTTTAAAATAAATGTTTTAGCAAAATAATTTGGATTTTATATATATGTATCTATGTAATATGTAATTAATTTCAAAAATATTCTCTTTTTAATAATATGCATTAATATAAAGCTAACATTTTTAATGGGAAATATAAGTTTAAATACAATTTATATAATGTAAATTATTATGTTAATAAAGAAAAAAATTATTAATTAATTACAAGTGTTAAACTAATAATGACTAAGGTGCCAAGTGTAATTTAAGGGAAGAAAAAAATTAACAAGTGTCATGTTATCATTTCCATTTTCCTTAGAAATTTATAGAATAGAAAATAAAAAATTATATATGTAATTTATCTTCTACTTTATCTCATTTTCAAAAAGAAAACAGATCTGAGAAGATTTTTTTTTTTTCAAGTCCTCAATTCACAAACCAGAAAGCAAATTTACAGGAAAAAAAAGAAGAGTTTCTCTGTTATTCAATCAGTAAGAAATCTGGAAAAAAAATTGTTATTTTTAATGATTGAAATAAATGAATACAACATGGGATTTAATACAGCAACATCTAATTTTTTTTTTTTGCAGGAAGAATCAAGGATTAAAAGCATTAATCTGTTTTGGTTTTTAGTTGCAGAAAATAGAAGAGTTCTATGTTTATTAAGAATTGACTGTAAGTAAGTAAAAATTTTGGTCACTGATTAATTAAATGCATAAATATAACAAGAGCAATTATTGATCTGTAACCATCAATTTGCAGACTAAGTTTTAAAAAATTAATTAAAGTAAGAAAAAGAAGAAGAAGAAATTCAGGCTCATCTCTGTTTGAAAACTTTCAGGACTTTTGAAAAAAAAAGAGGTGAGTAAACCCTGTTTTCTTTTTATCATTGTTGCTATGTGTATGTTTTGGGTGAAGTAGGAAACTTAAACTTTGCTTGCATGCAAGAATTTGGTATATGATTGTAGTTTGACTGTGCATGTTGATTTTTTTCAAAATGCTAGTTCCTGTTTAACTTCAGGAAAGCAAAAAAAAAACCGACAAACCCTAGTTTGATTTGTTGCTAGCTTTGCATAGATCAAAGTGCTTAACTGAAAATAGTTTAGATGCATCTAAAATTGAATTTTTAAAGTATGAATCAAAACTAAGAATGCCTGCTTGGAAATGACATTTCTTTTCCCTGTTTCCTTAGCCTTCTGATTTACAGTAAAAGAAAAAAAAAACTATGTTCAAATCCCAATCTGCTCTCCCCTTATTCCTTCTGAAGTAAATTGAAACAAGTTGGAATTTTTTTTAACCTGTACCATGTTTCAGAAATAAATCTAAGCAGCTTTTTTTGCGAGTTTCCTTTTTTTTCTTCTGAAAATAAGGTTACAGGGTTACAAAAATAACCCACACAAAAATTCTAGCTCTCTCTCCCTCCTTACTTCAGGAAAGAAATGTAAACAAGTGAAATTATGGCTTAAACCTGGTTTTACTTCGGTAATGAATTTAAAGCAAATTATATATATATATATATATATATATATATACACTTTTTCCTGGATTTTATGAAATACAGTACCATTCAAAAATGTTAAGAATTTCGAACTTCCTAAATTTTAATTTCGATAATACCATGTGAATCTACTTCAAAAGTGATGATTTTAGAAACAAAAATTTAATTTTTTCATTGAACATTTCTCTAGGAAAAGGAGGTTGAACTGAAGTTGAATTTTTGAGCAATTCTGGTGATCTATGAAATTTTGGGCATCGAGATAGTTGTGGCAGCATGATTTAATGTTCGCAATCATCAAAAAATTACTAGATTAATTTATAAACCCTTAAAACTTTGATTCGAAAGCAAACTAGGGCTTAAAAACCTTTTCTGTTCACGTTGGAAAACAATGGTGCTGCGCCACCTAGGGATGATCGGGATGTGTGGTAGTGGGAAACATCGAAGCGTAGCACGTGTGCGAGGCTTCGGGCCAAAGTTGGTGGTCGATAAAGGCCAGAGGTGGTGGCACGAGGCAGTTGTTGGATTACATTTCTGATGGGTAGTTGGGTCAAGATGCCTCAATCTTCGTTTTCGAATTTTTTTTCAAACCTGGGTACTGGTGATGTTTTGGGGGATGGACGGCGACACGTTTGCGACCGCAGCTCCGACCAACGTTGACGAAGGTGGTCGTGCACATGCGCGTACTTGGTTGTGTGTCAGGTCATAAAATTTGGGGAAGAAAGGATGGTAGCTCGAAGTAGTACGCGGGGGATTCTGGGTTGAAACTCGAAGGCGAACTCGAGTTGTTTCAGTGTAGCATAGCATTGATTTGGAACTTAAACAATTTTTTTGTGAAAATTTATCACTCGGGTTAGTTTTGGCTAAAACCCGAAGAAAAGGAACGTTTGTCTTGGGGTACGACCCAAAGCAAGTCTTGGGGAAGACTCGAAGGAGCTCGGGGAAGTCAGCATACCAGGGCTGTTTTCTCAAATAAAAACAATAAAATTGAAAACCTTTAAAATTTTAAAACTCATGTTTTAAAGGATTATTTTGATCTGGATTTAAAACAGATTAAAGTTAAGTAAGACATTTTTTTTAAGTAATTTAATTTAATTTAATTTTTGTCACATTACTTATTAAAATCAGTTATAAAATATACTTAAAAATGATGTTAAGATGAAATGTTTTACAAAATAATTTTGATCTCTCAAGACAATTGATATGATGAATTTAAATTAGATTTTCAAGTAAAATCAAAATGGTTAACACATATACGAAGGTTTATCTTTTGAATTTAATAGGTAATTTATGATTTACTTATGTAATAAATGATTTACTTAAATAAACTATTTAAATTAATTACTTAATATTTAATGATTGGATTAATTTATTAAGGAAAAAATAAATTAGTAAAAGAAATTAAGGTTTAATTTATGAACAATTAAGGATTAATTAATTAGGGTAATTAATTGAGGAATGATTAATTAATGAAGATGATCAAAGATTTAATTAATTTAAATTAAGGATAACTAATCATTGATTAAAGATAATTAATGAAATTAATTATGTGATTAATTAGTTTAAATCACACAATTGATTCATCTTAGCTGGACATGATTGATAACTATTGTATGCTGTGTATTGATTGATATCTTTGATTTTATTTGTGATGCTTTCTGATTGAATTGCTTTATGCCAAGCTATGTTATATGTGATGAATATACTTCATTGTGAATATGAAACCCCTTTTGCCCATAAAACGACACTTGAGATTCGATGCGACAGGGAGTCGGATTCCAGTTGGTTATCCGAAACCCACATCGAACCTGTGAATCTTTGTGAACGACATATCCACATGTTTTAAAATTGATGCTCACTATTCGGATTAGCCAGGAGAGGACCTTTGTGTCATATAACCCATTCTGAATATGTGATATGACAAAATGGATAGCAATTGAAGAGGTGGTGAAGACCGTACGTCTTCGAGAACGATAGGATAACCTGTCGATTGTCTCTACACCGAGTTGCTCCGGTATAGGGATTCCCTAAGTGATGGGAAATCCGATCGGGATTGTGGACGCCCGTATTTGCAAGGGCTTCTTCCTTTATTGGACGAAGTGCCTTCGGTTCTGTTCGAACCCGGAACAGACTTGTATGGTCATGTGTCTGACACTACACTTTGAGATATAAAGCCGATTTCTTTCAAATACATATCTGTTGGTGGCGGAGGATTTATTCTCTTAGCTTAACACCCTTCTCTGAGACATACGAGCTTAGAAGTTTTGTAGTTGAAGGTTATCAGCGATATACTCCCAGTTTGGTAGTGTGGCATGCTAAGTGCTGCTGTGTATTGATGATCATTTGTTGATTATTAGTTGATCAAAGCATGGATTTTGTGAAAAGCGTAGCTTTGTGGACAAGACTTCATCGAACCTCACAACCCGGTACTGGTCGAAATTGGAAAGATGCGGCAAGGTTATTGGGGGTAGCGCCCCTTAGGGTATGTGCATTTCCTTCTGGATAGAAGTGGTATCATGGTATGGAGCCCAGATATTTAACATATGTGGATATCCCAAATATTTACATATTACTTTGTGATTATTGTTGTTGGGGCCCCGGATAAAGCTTGGTTACAACCGGGGGTTGGCATACTCGTGTAGTAGTTACCTAGTTATAGAGGTAACCCGGCCTTGTGTTGGCAGACATCCGGTTAGGTTCTCGGGACGTCCCTCCAGAGGCGTATCCATGTGGCCCAGAAAGTTCCTCAGCCTGACCATTTGTTGGAAATCCAATTACCAATACGAACCCAGTACGGTTTAGTTGTAGAACCTGCCATCTAATTTGGTAGCTATAGTAGGCATGCTATAATGGTACGTCTGCTGGCTAAGATTAATATTATACTTTCGAAAATGTTTTTCTACACTATGCACTAGTAATAATATCAAAGAGTTTTCTCGTATTAAGCATATTTGACTATCATAAGAAGAAATCTCCCCCAAGTGTGCGATTGCACTGTGTGTGTGCCGGGAGGCCTTATGGTAGTTTCATTTTCCAAAAATCATGAACGGTTTTCTTTTAAAAAAAATCTGTTTTTATTCAAAGCAACTGTTTTTGTTTACTCATACCAGTCCCATGACTGACCCGGAGTTATTGTTTCCTTTCTAAACTCTGGGTTCCCATAATTTCCACACGGGAAGCCTAGCAGCAGGTTTTCCGTATTTTGGAGCTAGCTGGATTTTGAAGCCTTAGGGTTTGGAGGCTATCGGGTTTTGAAGTCTTTTGACTTGGAGATATTTTGAAAACTTTTGGATCTTGAGGTTCTCAGTTTGGAAGTTCGTTATCGCCTTATCTCTTTGAATACTTTCTTGGAATGCAATGACTTGTGGTTATGTCGTGATGGTCTGTTTTGAAATTGTGTTATATGTATAAGATACTCTGATGTTGGTGATGTTGTTGAAATGAATATTGTGATGATGTTGTACCTGGGATATTGATATATGGTAGTTTATTTTGTTTCCGCTGTTTATATTCATCTAATGTTGTTATAAGCTCCATCCAAACTGTAATTCGACGTTCGAATCTCCGGCAGTCGAATACAAGTGAGGTATTTGATGTTGATTTTTGAACGCTGAATTTTGGGTCGTGACACTGAGTTGTATTGAGTTGTATAACTAGACATGTGTTTATAACTGTCTAATATGTGATGTAAAAGCTGTGTATCTCCGATAGATGTTGCAAATGATACTATGTAATGTCTTATGTTATTAATATAATTTATTCGTTCAACTGTTTAGATTCTGATGTGTTTTCTCTTCTTTCTTCTCTATCTTTCTCTTTTCTATCCCTTTCTTTCTTATTAATGATGCGTCCTTCTGCGGAGATGAATGGCGGGTCGTTACATCATTAAACATTCTTTCGTGGGTATCAATCCAATCCTACACTTCAATCGCCGACTTTGTTCCTTGGAACAATTTGCCACCCTGACTAGCAAAGTCTTTGTTTAGCTTAGGTAAATTGGCTTAGGCACATGCATCGGAGCACTACCATCCAAAGCAACATTTGGAGTGGCTACTTAAGCAATCTATAGCATGCTCCACAGCATGATATTGAACATGGTCTACAAGTCATGGTTAGCTACTCTTGAGCAAGCTCCCTCTTCAACTCCAAAGACGAAGTTCCTAGCAGAATCCTTGTTTGATGACTCATCCTTCAATCCGTAATAAGGACGATCAATCTCTCTATAAGGAATTCTACTTAAATAGTACCCGTTCACATAGTGTGACTTATATACTATACACTACTATATAGTAGCAAGTACATGCTCTTGCATGTATACACACTTCAGTCTAGGGTAAGAACTTCTACCCTATCTCTACTAGATCACGGTATCCCTTAGATTAAAATATGCAATCTAAGCTCTAATACCAAAATGTAACGATCGCTCTACACCACCAGCACCCAATATAATTGTATATTATGCTACAAGGGTGCCCAGTTGATGTAGGAAGATAGTCAAAGTTGTAGTAAAGTAAATCAATTATCACATAACGTGTCGTATATCACACAGCGCATCGATTAAAATATACTAATAAACATCTTAGATATAAAATAGGCAAGATGGTAATAACGGGATGAATTACATAAATAAGAGTACCTAGATCCATATAGTATACATCATATGCGATAGAGTTATACTTTAAATAATAACTCATAAATAGACTGTCTGTAGGTAATAAAGGCACTAATAAGCTCCATATTGTTGTGCACTGGAATAGCAAATCATAATAAGTACGAGAGTATGACCTCATGTCCATCCTCTAAGCAGCTCCACATGCTTATCGAACCTAATATCCCTAATCTACTCATTAAGAGTACTCAAAATAATAGGAAGGAATAATAGGAAGCAAAGCATAAAATTCCGAGTTAGACAATAGTCTTATCTGAGAAGTACAAAATCTCAAACACTATAAAGCCAATATACTAGGACATATAATATGGAAAATCATAATTATCTTGTCCCTACAACCACAGAGCTAGCACGTACGCAAGATTTACATTATTGTACAACATAGTCATCATGGGTGTAGAAAGGGGTATCCAAGTACCAACATCAGTAACGTCTGGAACATGTGACATCCCTATGGTGATAAGTTTCGAGCAAACATAGCATCCATCATCCATTCTTACATTTACTCACTCAGTGCATTGGATATTTGGTAACTTGCCTAATCCATCACATTCGAGGACTTAACAACCCATCACGAAAGTCAATGTCCTGGTTTCACTGTACTCTAATTCATGCCACTCATTAGGCCATGAACTAAACTAACTATCAAGTTAGTCTGTGGTAAACAAACCTCTCATTTGAAAACAAAGAGCTATCATGCTCCAGGAGACATCATGCCCTAAGTGCATATCCTACTTTATGAGTAATCTAAAAACCCTCGAGTATAAACTAGCCTTTTACACATATCATTCGTAGCAGAGCTCATCTTGGAGTTGTCCTTACAAGTCCCAACTAAAGTCATCGCGGTTGGGACTATTCTCGACAACCATCTTTAGTCACATGATAACATAGTTTATCCTATAGCCCTCCTCCAATAGCTCCTTCAATTTGACTCATAGTCCTCTACTCTGCATCTCAAAGTATAGCTATCACTTCCCATTATATAATCACCATCATTGAATCATGCATCTTCATCGTCGAAAGTCACAACCAAACCTTATAGTTCGATACCGACCCTATCCTTAGCCCAAAGTAGAAGCACTCAGGGCTTGAAATAGGTACTAACATAAAGGCTCGAAGAACTAGTTCCTAGGACTCAAAGCAAGCATGTGGATGACTCAAAGCCTTCTTACAAATCTCCATCACTAGTCCATCACCACTAAACCGTGAAGCCCGATTCATCATCATTGATCCATCCTACTACCGACGGTACACTAAAATGCAAAAAGACCATGCTTCACCACGTGAAACCCCGCTTCATTGAACCATCACTATCATCGATTGGTGCCCAATGGATTGTTATTGATCAGTGGCTACCGATCCATATCTTAGTTTAACTTCTCCTTCTTTTGCTCTATCGGCCTACACTTCGAAGCAAGTGCTCATGACTTGAAGCAAAACACCCCAAAACATGAAGCATTGCTCACGACCGATTCCATACTTAGGGTTTTCCTTCATCTTCCCATGAAATCCATCCATGTATGCTGGAGATCCAAAGCATTCTATCATATAACTCCAAGTGATCCATCTCATGACATAAGCAAACATCGAAGAAATCTTCCACAGATCCATAGTCTCAATATTACCACTTATCCATCTTCAATTGGCCATAACTCGAGCAAAGAAACTCCAAATGAGTTGAAATTTAAAATGTATCTTTAGGGTATCCTTCTTGACCTACTATGTAGATCGCATGTCATTTGGAAAGTTTGACTTTTATGGGTTACCACCGATCCATATCTTATTTCTATACTAAATCGTCATTCGATCAACTTTTCAACCATTCAACCATTTTAACCAACATACATTCAAGCATGCATCCATACACATCAAAGTGAAACCTAAATCTAATGAATAAGATCCACAATCCATAATATACGTTTTACAAATCTCTTCCAAATTGTTTGAAATGTATATATGTGTTAAAAGAGGTTTAAAACATATTTTATAGTTTAAAAACTATTTTAAAACATCATTTTAAGGTATATAATAATTAGTTAGTAAGAGAGAGGTCCTAATCACTTATTTAAATCCAAAAAGAGTCCAATCAGTCATAAATCCCAAGATGAACAACAATTCCAAGTTGTAACAACCCTGGTATTGGAGATTACTGATGACATTAGTTATAATTTAATATCATCGGTAATCTCCAATACCAGGGTTGTCACAAGTTATCTCCAACAATAAATCTTCAAATCCAAGTGCTAATTACATCAGCCTCCTATTAATAAGATTTGGCCAATTAAAGTATGGTTTGGATTAAATTTTTTTGCTCTAGAAGTGGTTAATGGTGATTTTCTATTTATTTTTGGAATGTGTGTAATGATGGAGAGAAGTTCCATTAGACCCAACATTATGCTAATTCCGAATGGGTTATGGGCCTAACCATTAACTCGTTAATTACCCTTTAAGCTATTTAAAATCAAGTGAAACTTTAAGCAACCATAACTTCATAGAGATAAGTCCATCTTCCATTTATGACCACTCTACATAAAGAGAACTATCATCTTGACTGAATGGAAATGGTTTCAGACCCCAATTTGGCTCCTATAAAAACTTATAGTCCATACAAGATTTTTATGGTCAAAATAGTCCGATAAAAACTCTAAGGATAGAAAATATCTCCAGTAGTCATTTCCCAAGCTTACAGAATCATACAACCCTAAATAAAATTAATATTAATATTCTATAACCTTTTCAATATATGGAATACAGGTCATTAATACGTAATCGGGTACGTGTGGATACAAAAGCTAATCGGATGCATAACCTAGTTGGGTACGTATAGGTGTAAAAGCTAACTAGCCGAATAACCTAATCAGGTACATATGGGTGCAAATTTGTAACAAAATTAGAACAATTGTTTAACAAGCTTATCATTGAGCTAACCGGATGCATAATCTAATTAGGTACACAGTGAAAACAATTAGTAACCCATTCAGAATAGTGGTTAACCGGTCTTACCGCATAATGCAAAAGCTTATCGGATGAACAACCTAATATGGCACTTATGGATGTAAAAGCTTATCAAATGCACAAACTAATCGGGTATAGGAACAAATCTGTAATTGAATTAGAACAATAGTTAACCAACCTAATCACCGAATGCAAAAGCCAATAGGATGTATAATGTAATCAGGTATGTATGTATGCAAAAGCAAACTAGACGCACAACCTAATTGGTACGTATAGATGTAAAAAATAACTAGATGCCTAATCGATTACATATGGAAACCAATCTGTAATCGAGTAATGTAATGGTTGACCAAGATAATCACCAAATGCATAAACCAACTGGATGCACAACCCAATCTGTTACGTATGGTCACCAATTTGTAACCAAGTTAGAACAATGGTTAATCTAGCTTTTCACTGAACATAAAAGCTAATCAAATGCGCAACCTAATGGGTACTTATGGATGTAAAAGCTAACCTATTGCATAACCTAATTAGGTATATATGGAAACATATTTGTTACCAAATTAGAAAAATGGTTAACAGAGCTAATCATCGAATGCAAAAGCTAACTGGAAGCACAACCTACTCGAGTACATATGGATGCAAAAGCTTACTAAATGCAGAACCTAATCAGGTACATACGGATGTAAAACCTAATCGGATAAATAACCTAATCAAGTACTTACAGAAATAATAGCTAACCGAGTAATAACCTAATTGGATGTACATGGAAACCCATCTGTAAACGATTTAAAATAATGGTAAACTGGGCTATGCACCAAATGCAAAAGCTAACCAGATAAACAACCGAACTGGGTACACATGGAAACTAATCCGTAACCGAGTTCGAACAATGGTTAACCAAGCTAATAGCTGAATGAAAAAGAAAATTGAATACACAACCTAATTCACTTTATATGGAAACCCACATGTAACCTAGTTTGAACAATCATCAACCGAGCTTACCACCATAAGCAAAAGCTAATCAGATGGATAAACTAATTAGGTACTTATGGATGTAAAAACTTAGCGGATGCACAAACTACTTGGGTACATATGGATACAAATCTCTAAATGAGTTAGAATGACAGTTACCCGAGCTAGTCATTAAATGCAAAAGCTTACCAAATTCAATATCCAATTTGGCACTTGTGGATGCAAAAGCTGACTGAATGCACAACCTAATTTGGTATGTATGGATGTAAAAGTGAACCAGATGGACAACCTAATCAAGCATATATGGAAACAAATCTGTAACCGAATTAGAATAATGGTTAACGAGCTAATCACTAAATGCAAAAGCTAACTAGATGCATAACCTAATCGAATATATATGGAACCAATATATAGCCAAGTTAGAATAATGGTTTACCGAGTTTACTACTGAGCACAAAAGCTAACCGGATGCACACCTAATTGGATACATATAGATTTAAAAGCTAATTAGATGAACAACCTAATTGGGTACACATGAAACAAATCTATAACTGAGTTAGAAAAATGGTTAACTGAGCTAATCACTTAATGTGAAAGCTAATCTGATGCACAACCTAATCGGGTTTGTATGGAAACCAATATGTAATCTTAATAATAGCAATGGTTAATTAAGCTTTCCAGCAAATGAAAAACCTAACCGAACAGAGCAACTAATCGGGTACTTACTGATATAAAATCTAACCGGATGCACATCCTAATTGGACACATACAAAAGCAAATCTTTAATTGAGTTAGAACAATGGTTAATCGAGCTAATCAACAAATACAAAGGCTCAACGAATGCACAAACTAATCTAGCACGTTTGGAAGTAAAAGCTAACTGGATGCACAACCTAATCGGGTATATATGGATGTTAAATTTAACCAGATGAACAATAAAATTATGTACATGTTGTAACAAATTTGTAAATGAGTTAGAACAATGGTTAACCGAGCCTACAACCGAATGCAAATACTGACCAAATACTCAACCTAATTAGATATGTATGGAAACCAATCCGTAACCAAGCTTACCATCGAATGCAAAAATCGGATGCATAGTCTAATCGGGTATTTATGGATGTAAACGGTAACAAGTTGCATAATCTAATCAGGTACATATGGAAACAAATATGTAATCGAGTTAGAACAATGGTTAACCCAGCTAATCATTAAATGCAAAAGCTAAGTGGATGTAAACCTAATTGGTTATGTACGAATGCGAAAGCGAACTAGATGCACATCTAAATCTGGTATGTATGGATGCAAAATCTAACCAGATGAAGAATATAATCGATTACATATCGAAACAATATGTAACAAAGTATGAATAATGGTTAATCGAGCTAATCACTAAATGCAAAAGCTAACCAGATGCACATACTAATCTGGTTCATATGGAAGCCTACCTATAATTAAGTTAGAAAAATTGTTAGCCGAGCTTATCACTAAACGTGAAAGCTAAATGGATGCCATGCCTGGCTGGGAATTTATGGATGTAAAAGCAATTCGAATGCACAATCTAATCAGCCACATATGGAAATGAATCTATAACTGAGTTAAAACATTGGTTAACCAAGCTAATGAATGAATGCAAAAGCTGGCAGATAGACGACCTTATTAGGTACATATGGATGCAAAAGCTAACCGGATGTACAACCTAATTAGGTACATACTGATGTAAAACCTAACTAGATAAACAACCTAATAAGGCACATATGGAAACCAAACTGTAACCGAGTTCTAACAGTGGTTAACCAGCTAATCACCGAATGAAAAACTAAATGGATGCAAAAACTAATCAGGTATGTATGGAAACCAATTTGTAACCAAGTTAGAACATTGGTTAATTGAGCTAACCACTGAGTGCATAAGGTAACTAGATGCATAACCTAATCAAGAACTTATGGATGTTAAAGCTTATCCGATGCACAACATAATCGGTTACATAAGGAAAAAAATCTATAATCGAGTTAGAACAATGGTTAAATGAGCTAATTATCACATGCAAAAGCTAATTGGATGCATAATCTAATTGAGTATATATGAAAATAATAGCTAACCGAATGCACACCTAGTCGGATACATATGGATTTAAAAGCTAACTAGATGAACAACCAAATAAGGTACATACTGAAACTGATCTATAATTGAGTTAGAAAAATAGTTCAAGGAGCTAATCAATGAATGTAAAAGATAATCGGATGTACATCCTGATCGGGTATGAATGGGAACCAATCTATACAGAGTTAGAACAATAGTTAACCGAGCGTGCTACCGAATGAAAAAGCTAACCATATGCACAACTTAATTATTTACTTATGGATGTAAAAGCTAACCTGATGCACAACTTAATCGGGTACATACGAATACCTATCTATAATCGAGCTAGAGCAATGGTTAATCGTGCTAATCACTGAATGCAAAAGATATTTATATGCACAATCTACTCGAATACGTTTCGATGTAAAAGCTAACTGGATGCATAATCTAATCTAATACATGTGGAGGTTAAAGTTAACCGGATGAACAACCTAATCGATTGCATATGGAAACAAATTTATAACCAAGTTAGAACAATGGTTAACCAAGATAATCTCTGATTACAAAAGAAAAAAAAATGCACAAACAAATCATACTATAGAAACCAATATATAACCAGGTTAGAACAAAGGTTAACTTAGTTAACCAATGAATGCAAAAGCTAACCGGATGCACTCCTAATCGAATATGAATGGATGTAAAAGCTAACCTAATAAACAACCTAATGGAGTACATATGAGTTACAATCCGTAACTGGGGAACAACGGCTAGTCGAGAAAAGCATTGAATACAAAATGTAACTGGATGCACAACCCAATTTGGTATGTATGAAAGCTAATATGTAACCAAGTAAGAACAATGGCTAACGAACCTTACCATCAAATATAAAGCTAACCGGATGCAGAAAATAATTAGGTACGTACAGATGTAAAAGCTGATCGGATGCACAAACTACTTTCTTACATATGGATGTAAAAGCTAAGCAGATGAACAAGATAATCGGTTAGATATGGAAACCAATTTGTAATCGAGTTAAAAAGAATAGTAAACCGAGCTAATCACCGAATGCAAAAGCCAACTGACGGCACAACCTAATCAGGAATGTATAGAAACAAATAAGTAACTAAGTTAGAACATTGGTTATCCGGGTTTACCACCAAATGTAAAAGCTAACAGGATGCACAACCTAATCAAGTACTTAAGGATGTAAAAGCTAACTGGATGCTCAACCTAATTAGGCATGTACGGAAACAAGTCTGTAACGGAATTAAAACAATAGTTAATTGAGGTAATCACTGAATGCAATAGCTAATCGATTGCACAACATAATTAGGTATGTATGGATGCAAAATATAACTACATGCACAACCTAATTGGTGTATGTAGACGTAAAAGCTAACTGTACGATTAGCATAATCGGGTGAGTTAGGACAATATTTAATAGATTAAATCATTGAAGGTAAAAGCTAACCAGATGCACAACCTAATCGGGTACACATGTAAACCAATTTGTAAATGAGTTAGAACAATGGTTATCCAAGCCTAACACTGAATGCACAATCTAATCGAGTACTTATGTCTGTACAACTTAACCAGAGACATAACCTAGTTGAGTACATATGGAAATAAATTTGTAACCGGGTTAGATTAATAGTTAACTGACTTAACCACCAAATGCATAAGCTATCTGGTTGCATAACCTAGTCAAGGATGTATGGATGCAAATGCTAACCAAATGCACAACCTAATGGGGTACATATGTATGTAAAAGCTAATCGGATAAACAACCTAATCAAGTACGTATGGAAACCAGTCTATAACCAAGTACGAACAATGATTGACCAAGTTTGTAACGACCCAGAATTTATGTCATTTGAAATTCGTATATTTAATTGATTTTAAATATTAAAAAGTAAAATTTGTAAGTTGAATAAATTTTATTTCGAATATCTAGATTTAATTGGATAATTAAATCGATAATTTAATATTGAAATTTCAGAAATAATTGGAAATTGGGTTTAATGTGATTAAATTTGATTTGCAAAGTTGTGTTAAATCATATTAGAGTTAGAATGATGTTATAGAACTTTTAAAATTTAATTAAAAGTTAATTTGTGGAAATTGAATATTTTAATATTTAATTGACGAGTAAAAATAGTCATTTTTCAAACAATCTCGGATTTCGATGAAACCAGTTTCATCGGATCTGTAATGTTAAATTATTGTAAGATTTCAAATTTCATGTCAATCGGATTTATGGTTTGTCCGAGGCAAGCTAAAACGCGTAGAAAATCGTTTGAGTGAATTTTGAATTTAAATTAGTCGATTTGAAAACTTATCTTTCTAATATGATCGAATTGGCTCCCGATATATATTCCATTGCATTCGGTATGTGGGTAAAACATTATAAACGCCAGGCGGTACGCTTCGATTGGAGTTCGGAAAATTTCGGGATGAATAGTGTTTCTATATTTTCTATAAAAGGCCTCCATCTTTCACAATTTACACAAAACCCTAATTTCTAACCCTAGCCTCCAGAAGATGATTAATGGCCGAAATTTGTTCTTCTTCCTCCCTCATTTTCTTCAAATCCACAAATCAATTCACGAAACTTCCTAAATGAAAGTTGTAGACAACGACGAGAGCTAAATATCCAACGGTGATGATCGAAAACGAAGCTATGAATCGATGACAAATTTCATTCGAACGTGCTGCGTTCGTGCGCGTTTTTCAAGCGAAGGGGGCGCCGAGTTTGATGGTATCACGGCCCAAGGTGGAGTCGACGATGCTCTTTATCGTGGAATTCGCCGATCATCCTCAAAATCGACGTGGAGGTTGCGTTAATTAGGGTTTTAGATGGCGGCATGGGTTCTTTATCGCGTTCGTTACTTGGAGATGGAAGAAGGGTTAACGCGTGCAGCTTGGATCTAGGGCAGGGGATGGACGGCTCAGATTGAAAAGGTTTAAAAATAAAAAAAGAATTTGTAAATTAATTGATATATAAATCATGTGATGTTTAAAATGCTATTACTTGTTCATACGAGGTCGAAAACTGATGAAACAACTTGCGTTGGGTTCATATGGACGAACACTACGCAATGGAGCTGGATTGGAATCGATTGGAGCCAGTGAAAATTTTGGGTAAAATTAAACGCGCGTTTAATTTTATTCGAAATAAAATGCTGCAATTGCTATTTGAAACAAGTTGAGAACTTCTCACTCAATCGAAATTGTTTCGATTTTAATTTTAAATAGTTAGATTTAAAATTGCTTGATTGTATGTTTGGATGATAAATTATTATCTATTGTTTTGAAATTGACCTTATACGCCGTATATTAAGCGGATGTTATTTATTAAACACATATACCGCGATATTTCACCTTGAAGTGGAATTGGTATTATATATTTACTTGGAGTTGATTTTCCCGCATTATATAGCGGATGAGACCCTATTGCGCCGCATAATAGCAAATAATATTTTATATAAACCCATGTACCGCGATATTCCATCTTGAAATGGGATTGGTATTGTGCTAACATCTGTGGATGCAGGGAAACAGGTTGGAGGGATCCAACTGGATTCCTCAACAGTATTGATTTATTTACAGATATTTGCGATATATTCTGTTATCATATTGATATATGATGTTTGGATGTCGTGATTGTTATATTTAGTGCTGTTGCAGCATTGGGCCTATTTTGGAAAATTAAAAGTGTTAAAGTGATGATTTTCAAATTTAAAAGGATTTTTAAAGTGATTTTTGAAAGTATACATTTTATTCAATTTTGAAATTGATTCATTTTAAATAAATAAACATTACAATTTTTATGTTATAAAAATTATGATTTTTGTGAAATATAACCGAAATGTGATTTTTGGAATAAGTAGTTGATTAATTTTTAATTTGGTTTAAATTGGGATTTTTGAATTATTATAAACGGTTTATATAAAAGATTTATAAAATTGATATTTATAAATTAAAATATTGGAACTATAAAATGAGTTTTTTTTATGTGTTAAAATGAAATATAAATGGATTTTACAAGTGAATGAAATTTGTAGATTTATAAATTATGAAGTTATAAAATGAATAGATTTAGTAAAATAAAAGAATTATAAGTAATTTACTTATAAAGTGGATTTTGGCATTTAAATGATATATAAATTGAATTTGTTAATTAAGGGATTTTATAGGTTGAAGTTTTTATAAAATATATAAAGGTGAATTTATAAACGTTGTTTTATAAATCCGAAACCAATTGAATTTGATAAGTAAATATGAAAGCTTATTAAAGGAGATATATCCGCGATTTTGGATAGTGGATAATCCTTTAAACAAAATGCGTAGAAATGTTGAATTTGGTTAACGAAGTATATTCACGATTTTGGATAGTGAATAATATATTAAAGAAATGTTTAGGAAGTGATCTTTTAAATAGAATTAAAACGATTTAAAAAGGGTTTTAAAATGTATTAAGTATCGAAACCATAGATTTCAACATTCATTGTTGAAATAGACGTTTTCGAGAAATAAGGAAAAGATGGACTATAACACTGTTGTTATAGTAAATGATTGTTGAAAGGAAATGTTTTTGTATAGTATTGGGATTTATATATCTATCTTAATTTCGAATCCCTATACTAGTGTTTTTGGGTTGTCGTAATGATGTTTTACGCAACATTCGTTTTAACTCAAATGAATGTGTTTAAGAGAATGTTTTCCTTAAAGAAAAAAAATATACTTAATTGTGATTTAAGTATATTGAATATTTTCCAAATGTTGAAAATAAATAGATCTGTGAATTACTTATTATTAAATAAGTATGGAAATGTTTTCCAATATGAAGTGAAATGTTTTGAGATTATATCTTTTAAAGATAAATTGAAAGTGAATAATTGAAATCGATTTGAAAATCGTATATCAGTGGATATTTGGAAATTTAAATTCACCATGCAATTTATAAAGGAAAGGGAAATTTGATTAAAAATAAACATTGATTTATTTTTGAAGTGTGGAAAAAATTATATCTTGTAAAGATATTTTTGGAAAATAAATAATTTGGGAAATAATTTGAAATCTGGTGATGTTGTGCATATCAATTGATAGTTAAATAACCGACTATCAATATTTACCTTTAAATGGGTATTTGTTGTGATTTGCTTGAATTTGAATGCTACACTTATTTTAAAAATAAGCGCTCGTTATTCGGTTTAGCCGGGAGAGGACCTTTGGGTCATGAATCCCATTCCGAATAGTGATACGTCGTAATGGATAGCATTTGAAGACTGGTGTTGAAGACCGGATATTTTCAAAAATGGTAGGATTACCGTCGAATGTCTCCGCATCGGCTGATCTCCGATATAGAGATTTTATCACCCTTTGTGATGGGAAGTCCGGTCGTGATTAGTGAATATTCGGATTGCAAGGGCTTCTTTGGAAGTGCCTTCGGTTCCGTTCGATCCCGGAACGGACTTGTATGGATGTGTGCCTGAAGTTACAATTTGAGATGTAAAGCTGGTTTCTATCAAATATATTTCTATTGGTGGCGGAGAATTTATTCTTTTAGCTTAACACCCCTCTCCGAGACGTACGAGCTCAGAGGTTATGTAGTTGATGGTTACTAGTGATACATTCCCAATTCGATAATGTGGCATACGAAGTGCTGCTGAGCATTTGTAGATCAGAGCATAGATTTTGTGAAAAGCGTAGCTTTGTGGACGGGACTTTGTCGGACCTCACACCTCGAAATGGTCAAAACAGGAAAGATGCAGCAAGGTTTTAGGGAGTAGCGCCCCTTAGGGTATGTCATTTCCTTCTGGATAGAAGTGGTATCATGGTATGGAGCCCATATACTTAACTTTGGTGGATGTCGCAAATATTATGACTTTGTGATTGATGTTGGTTGAGGATCCTCAGATAAAGGTTGTTTACAACCCGGGGATGGCATACTCATGTCAGTTGTTACCTACTTTTGCAGAGGTAACCCGGCCTTGTGTTGGCAGAGATCCGGTTAGGTTCTCGGGGCGTCTCTCCAGAGGCGTTTCCATGTGGCAATGGGAAGTCCCTTGGCCTGACAATTTGTTGGAAAATTCAAAGAAACAATACGCGCCTTGTACGGTTTTAGTTGTAGAACCTGCCATTACTTATGGTGGCCACCACTGTTTAGATGGTAGCTATAGTAGACATAGTTCGGAATGTCTATGTTGGCTAAGATTTATATCATACTTTCGAAATGTTTTCCTACACTTTGCACTTATAGTAATAATATCAAAGAAATCTTTCTACGTATCAAGCATGTTTGACTATCATAAGGAGAAATCTCCTCTGATTCTACGTTTGCATTATGTGTGTGTGCGGGAGGCCTTATGGTAGTTACATTTTCTAAAAGCATTGCGAATCTATTTTAAAATATTTCTTTGTTTGTTTTAAAAATAAATAATTGTTTTAAGTTCTCACGCCAGTTCCGTGGCTGACCTGGAGTTTATTGTTTCCTTCCTAAACTCTGGGTGCCCACCAATTTCCATACGGGAAGTCTAGAGTCAGGTTATCAGGTCATTCTGGAATTCAGGAGTTGCTGTAAAGATCTGGAGGTAAGCTGGATGGCATGGCGTATCAACTAGTATATAGTATTTCTTTTCCGCTGTTTGTTGTTGTACGCTCTGATAATGAAATGTAATGATAATGTAATGTAATGTGATGTAATGTAGTAACTGATACAGTTCTTTTGATTTAAAGATTATTCATTTATCTATTATATGTTGTTCCGCTGCGATTGTGAGATTCTGATATTGTTTATGTTGCTTTTCTTTCTTTCTTTCTTCTTCTATCTTTTTCTTTTTCTTAAACCCAAAGGGTTCGGTTTTCCAGCATTCGATTGCTCGGCAATTGATACAGTGGACATATTAATGTCGACTTTCGTGAGTCGAAAATCCCGTTCCTGACAAAGCTAATCACCCAATGCAAAAGTTAATCAGATGCGCAAATCCCAATCTGATTCGTATGGAAACCAATCTATAACCAATTAGAAGAATGGTAAACTAAGCTTACCACCAAATGCAAAAGCTTATTTGATGCCCAACCTAATCAGCTACTTATGGATGTAAAAGACAATCGAATGCACAACCTAACCAGGAACATATGGAAACAAATCTAGTTAACCGAGCTAATCATCGAATGCAAAAGCTAATGGATGCATAACTTAATCGGGTATGTATGGAAAAGCTAATCGAATGCATAACCTAATCGGGTCCCTACGGATGTAAAACATAATCGGATGAACAATCTAATTGGGTATATATGGAAAGCAATCTATAACTGAGTTTGAACAATGGTTAACTGAGCTAATCATCAAATGAAAAGGCTAACTTGATGATATCTTAATCAGTTACATTTGGAAACTAGTTTGTAACCGAGTTAGAATAATGGTTAACCAAGTTAAATACCAAATACAAAAACTAACCTGATGCACAAACTAATCAGGTATTTATGGATGTAAAAGCTTACCAGATGTACTACCTAATCAGGTACTATAATTACTCTCAATTTTAAGAAATGGATATTTAAATAATTAATTTAAATATTTAATTATTAGTTAACGGAACGCTCATTATACTCATTTTTTAGGTATGGATGAATTGGGACTTGAGAAACTCGCATTGGGACTACAATTTTGTCAAGGGAAGACTGATTATAAAGGCTATGTTTGAAGTCAATTAATGTTGGAGTGAATAACGGTTTCTTGAGAAAGAAATGAACTTAGGCTAAGGCCTATTAACTTGCATATAAGTTGGCTAACCCTTTCATTACTTCCATTCAATTTTCATTTCATTTACGTTTTCTCTTTTTCTCCTAATCTTTTCCTAATTACTTTCTTATCCCTCAGCCTTAATCTTCAAATCAAGCTTAAATAAAATTAAATGCATCCCGATAAAATCACCATAATTCCTTTCATCTAATTCTTCACATAACCCATCAAGGAATTAGCTCAAATCGGAGTTCAGATCTTGATTACAAATTTAAGAGAAGCATATAATGGTTTAATGTGTTTTGAAGCTTGGTTTGGAGAAGAAGAGGCAAGTGGGATGATTCTCCAATTATATTTACTTACTAAACTTCTTTAATTTGTTCATTAATGATTATGGAGTTATATGAAATGATTTAGAGATTATTTGGATTGATTTAGGCTTATGTTTATATTGCAAACATGATTATTTTAGCTAATAATTTGTCGAAAACCTTATTTTCTAATTTTAGAAAAGTTATTAAGCCCTAGAATGGATATGGTTTGATTGAATGATTGTGTATAATTTTATGATGGATTAGAGGCTAATTTTGCAATATGATTATGTGCATACCATTATTTACTATTAATTAAGCTATTTTATGCTATTTGAATGAGGTTTTGGAAAGTTAGTAAGTTAGTATTGTACTCTACACTTATTAGTAAAGTGATTAGAGATTTAATGAAGCTTAATCGATGATTATAAATATATTTAAATAAATAAATAATTTTATAAATAAATAATTTATTTTATAAAGTGGAAGATTCTATAAAATAGTATAAATGATATATTTTATAAAAAAGTATAAAAAATATTTTCTAAAGGAATGAGATTTTGTAAAATAGTACAAATGATATATTATATGAAATAGAACGAGAATTTATAAAATAGTATAAAAGAGGTATTTTATAAAAGTATGAGATTTTACAAAATAATATGAATGTGATATTGTATAAAATAGATCGAGACTTTATAAAATGATATAAATGATATATTTTATAAAATGGAGTGAAATTTTATAAAGTAATATAGAGGAATTATTTTATACAATAGTTATAATGTTTTATAAAATAATTATGAGGTAAATACATAATTTTTAGTGAGAAAATTAGGTATTATGAAGGCTTAAAATGATTTTTAAGCGAGTATTGTATTTCATAAACAATGAAATAATTGTATAAAATAGTAGAAAAGTTATTGTCCTTTTATAGAAAGATTTGATAAATAATGGATAGATTTGATTTTTAAAATAATCAAAATGTTTATTTAAATATATGTGTATATATATTTATATGGATAAATGTATGTGTATATGTATTTAAATTTGTATAATAATAAAAAAAATTCATGAATAGTAGTTAGAATTGTTGATAATGGGTATGCATGAATGAATATAAATATAACCGTGTAATTAGTTTATACGCGTATGGAAATATCTGTGTGTAATGCAAGTTACGATCAATCTCATGTAGCCATATCGACTATCGAATACATTATGTTGAGTGAGAGAATACCGGATCGAGTAATTGCTCTGATGATACTCAAAACGTGATTTGTGAAGTTTTTAACATGTTTGCATGTACATGTATGCATATGCGTGCACATGAAGGCATATTGGCATACAAGTGAGCATCACGTGAGGCGAGATGGTCAGTTGAGTTCATTTTGGCATGTTAGAGGAGGCTGTGTCAATGAAATTGTCCCGCGAAACCCTAACTGTAAAAGAGTGGATTTTGTATCGAAATTGATTTTCAAATAAATAAGGAACCACTTCCAAAATTTCAACCAATAGATTCCAGAAGAGGTCCGATGTGGTGGAAGTAGGCTAAAGGAACCTGTAACTCATCAGGTGAAGCGATTGAGGAAATGACATGCGAATTGAAGGTCCTTGTGGTGGGTAAGTTACATGCCTAGGCTTACCGCCTGGTGCAGGCTACTATCAGCCCATAGTTGGCTATATCACATGTGCATTGGTGGGATATAGGCCTGGGTAGTAAGTGCAGATGGTGTGCAAAGAGATGAGGATTTTTTTCCTTGGTTCTAGACGCGGTTCAACGCAAGACTTTGGCCTGACTTCAGGAAGGCATGGAGACTATTCGAGAGAGTGAAATGCAAGGTGAAGTTCGGGATCTCGATGTAAATTTAGTTGATGTTTGTGAGATTAATAACAATTTGGTATGCGTATAGTACAATGATTGGTTGCCCGATCACATCCGATTAGTGTGTATGATCGAGCGAAGTTGGTCTATGCCTCTTGTTTTGGCCTCGGGGTAGATATGCTTTGATGATTGGTACTAGTCTTTTATTTGTTAATATGCCTAGTATTGGTCTTATAGTTTTATCCATACGTGTTATTTTTCTTTTAGTAGTGACCACACATATAGATAGACCATGAAGATATAATGGTCTTTGTTCATAGTAGGTGTATGTGATTATGTGATGTATACATTGATGTATATATCTATATGGCATTGGTGTACTTTTTTAGCTCCCGATAGCTTATTACATGATACATGCCCTTTGTTCTCTTTTTTATAGAGGCATATGTAAGTTAGTTGAGAAATCCATGATGATTAAGAAGGTGAAGGTGACGTTCTTTTATGACGACCATCTACAACTGGATCATTTATCACTTATGCTCCACATTGGGGTATGGTGAGATCCACATAGGTTCCAAATATCTAAAGTAGGTCATATATCACTTTTCTCGATATTAGGGTACGGTGAGACCTATATGAGTTCGATCAAAGCTGGATGCAGCTAGGGGTTTATGGTATAATTAGGTACCGACTCTCTTTATTTGGGACCCTGCAAAGGAATAATTAGTTTGCGATTGATGTGACAACACAATTCGGTACCGACTCTAATTATTTTAGATCCTTAACAGGGATCATTGAATCACGATTGATGTCCACTACAAACTCCACCTATTAGCAATGATGAGTAACAATTTGTATTCTACATTTGATGTATATCATTATGTAGTTGACAACGTGTAGTATAGCAATTGGTTGATACTACTGTTGTGTATATTCTAGGATAGGTTTATATTATGATATTTATATTACCCTACATTTATATATTAGGTTTCCATTATCATGATATACCGTTATGTATCAGCCACATTATATTGGTTATTCTAACTCGTTGATTACAGGAGCAGAGCAGGATATGGTATGATACTTTAGTTGCTTATAGGCAGTCCGGATTATCCTTGAGCACATTTGTAGAGAGGACCTAATGTGCCTTTGTAGTTTGCTATTTTAGATATTTATTTATGTTTTGATACATAGTATTTTAAGATAGTTCTCCTCGCACCAGGCTTAATGTTTGACCCATGTTTTGTCTTTCTATGTTCATGCCATGATAACTCTCGGGTAGTCGATTGTGTAGTTTAGGGGTTAGGTGCTTTTGGGGATATGAAATCAAAGTGGTGCAGATGGAGCATGTTGGAGGCATGATGTTGCTATTTTGGATATATATACTTGATATTATAGTTTTACATAGAGACATTTTATTTATATATGAGAGTTGTTGTAGTAGATATTTTATTTCGACTTTCTATATTGGTATTTATTATTAGTTACTTCTGCCAGTGTAGTCTCTTATATATTATTCATCCTTTTCTATTAATGTATATTCAATATATTATATGTTATCCTTTCATCTTCAGATTCTATCAATATGCCTTGGCATAGTGTTTTATTTTAATTTTATCCCGACAAACAATCCTCTGTGGTATTCGAAAGTTAAATGTTGTTATTCAACATTAGTTTCAGGGTATTACGAAGGACGGGTTGTTGCATTTGGTATCAGAGATCAGGTTCAACACTCAAGACCAAATAGACCAATTTGTGTTAAAACTACCTGGTAAAAGGAGATAAGTAAAGAGAGCATACTTGTACATTTCTACTATATAATATTGTACACGCTTCTTGTCTTTTGAGCTCTGATATATTTCTATCACTATTCACTAAGGTATCTCCGTTTAAGCTATCAGTATGACCAGACAAGGTATACGAGCAATCGCGATTGGTGTAGCAATTGGGAGCACTGCTATTCTGATGCAGCGCAATCTAAAAACTCAATGGAGTTGAATTGCTCAAAGGTCTTAGGTTGTTCACGACCTAGTGAAGGTCGCTCGCGAGTGCAATCTACATTGGATTTAGGTGGGCTTCGACCTAGTATGATGGTAGGTCATCCAAACGACCTAACGAGTCAAGATGACCAACCTAACGAGCAAACTTGCCAAACAACAATGCAACAGGTCGCTCAACGACCTATGGAAGTTGACTCGCGTGAAGGGCTAGGTCGCACAAGCCAATGCCGCATGCTATCAACATATGCCGCATTGACTTAGGTCGCGAGAGCCTTAGGTCCTTTGTTTTGTTTCCTTAAGTCGTTCATCCAAGGTCGTTGATTTCTGGAGTCACCGTGGTTCTTGAGTCGCGTGAAGAGTTCCTGCTGCTAGGTTGGTTAGGTCATTCTAGGTGTTAGGTCGTAACTCGTATGCTGCGGTTAAGTCGCTTGGTGTTGTAATATGTTGTAACTTGTATATATGTTAAGTCGTAAGTCGCGTGTTTTGTTATGTCGCTGAGGTCCTGTATTTTGTTAAGTCGTTTGCCTGTTAGGTCGTGGGTCGTTTGTAATGGTAGGTCGCTTGAAGTGATGAGTGGTATGTCGCATTTGTTAAGTCGGCCGTGTGTTAGGTCGGCTATGGTGGGTTGTGTGTGTGTAACTGCCTATAAATATGGGTCGTGTCATTTGTAAAACTTGGTTGATTTTGAATAAAACTTTGTGTTTTTGTGCTTTGTGCCACTTTTAAAATTGGTAGTTGAGTGTTATCTCCTATCTCCACTTTCGGCATTCGAGTGCGCTCGAATCAACGATTGTTGAAGCCAATTCACGGAATCAAGTGCGCTTGATCAATGTTCGAAGAATTGTAGATCTTCTCTCACGGTATCGTGCGCGATCAAGGTGTCAAAGATTGCTAGAATCCGGTATCTCTTGAGATCAACGGATTTGGGCCTTTGGGTATTTTCAATCCATCGATTTATATTGCTTCATCTAATCGTTCTTCGATTAGTTTGACACGAAATCTTCATTTCGTCGTCATCCGTTAATATCCGCTTCGTCAGTTTGGTATCGGAGCTAGACTTAGCCAATCATAGCTGAGCCGAGTCTTGGAGCCAAGGAGAAGTGTTGAAGTGTAGATTCGAGCTAAGCAAAGTCGAGCTAAGTTGAAATGTAAGATCAGGTTCGAGCTAGTGAAGCCGAGCATTCTTTTCATAAGTCAAGCTGAGAGTTAAAGTGTTTGGATTAGTTGAAGTTTCTATAATGCCGCCAAGGAGAGCTAATCGTCATCAGAATGTTGAAGCGTTGTATCAAAGAGAAGAAGCTGAGCAAATGGAACAACACATCAATGAAAAGTTTGATGAAGGAATTGGAAAGTTGGAGAAATTGATGAATGATATGATCAAAGTCAAAGGAGAAGGTCACCAATCTCGAACCATGGAGGAAACAGAGTTTCGCCATCGGTTGCGGAAGCGAGGAGGGTGTCACCACAATCCCATCGAGATCGAAGAGAATCATCAGTTTCCATAAGAAGAGAACACTATGGGTATCGAGGAGAAGAGAGAAGAACCCCACGTGGATTTGAAAATGAGTCATATCATGATGTTGAAAGACATAATAGAAGAGATATGCGTGATCGTGGTGATGTTAATGGTCGAGATCGATACAGAGTACATTTGATTATGATGAAAATAGTGATAGAGGTAGTGTTCATTATCGAGATCGAGACCAAGTACGAAATCACTATTGGGAGGTAGAAGATGATCGTAAATGGGAGTCGGGGTTGAAAACAGAAATTCCAGAATTCAAGGGTGGAATGATTGCGGAAGAATTTTTGGATTGGTTATCTAATGTTGAAGAAATTTTTGACTTTAAGGAAGTTCCTAGCACCGCAGAGTTAAGTTAGTTGCTACTCGTTTGAGAGGGAGAGCTTTAGCATGGTGGCAGCAAACTAAACTTACATGGGAGAGAATGGGGAAGTCAAAGATTGAGTCATGGGAGAAGATGAAAAAGAGCTACTTTCTTAGCGTATAATTATCAATCTCTTATGTATCAGCGATTGCAGAACATGAGACAGGGAACAAAGTCTGTGAATGATTATGCGGATGAATTTTATCAACTGATTTCCAAGAATGATATCATGGAGACAGAGGAACAGTTGACTGCTAGGTTTGTTGGAGGGTTGAGAATGTAGATCCAGGATATGGTGAATATGTTTGATCCGAGATCTGTTGCAGAAGCACATCAGAAAGCACTTGCTTGGGAGAAACAAGGGAGACGAGGAGGTGGTGTCCTTACGAATTCCCACAACCAGAATAAGGGTGCTAGTAGCAGTGCTAATGTTTCCAAGACTGTCAGTAAACCAGTTGTGAATGAGGTTGCGAAGGCAAAGGTCAACAATAGTTTCAAATGTTATAATTGTCAAGAGTTTGGTCACAAGAGCAATGAATGTCCGAATTTGAAGAAGCGAGTGATGGTTGATGAGGCTGAGGATGAGGATGTTGGTGAAGGTTATTCTAGTCCAGTTGAGGGGAATGAACAGGATATCGCGTCGGGAGATGAAGGATGCAATCTAATGTTGAAGAGATCATGTTTGACACCGAAGCAGGAAGAGGAGGCTAGTTGGTTGAGGAGTAATATCTTTCAGTCGACATGCACTATACTGGGGAAGGTTTGTAAATTTGTGATTGACGCGGGAAGTTGCGACAATATCATTTCTACCGAAGCTGTGAGAAAGTTGAAGTTGAAGACGGAGAAGCATCCAAATCCTTACAAGTTAGCGTGGTTAAGGAAAGAAGGAGAGGTGAAGGTGGACAGGCGAGTTCATGTTTCATTTTCTATTGGGAAGAAGTATAAAGACAAAATCTGGTGTGATGAGGTGGAGATGGATGTTTGTCACTTGCTTTTGGGAAGACCATGGCAGTATGACCGAGCAGTGCAGCATGATGGACGAACCAATAGCTACCGTTTTATGTTTGAGGGTACTAAGATCATTTTAGTTACGAAGAAGAGACAACAAGAAGAGAGCAAGTCAAAAGAGATTGAGGAACTGAAGACTTTGTTGACTTTGAAGGAGTTTGTTGGAGAAGTAGAGGAGAGTCCAGAGGTGTTCTTGTTGATTGGACATAAAACTACTGAATCTGTTGAAGTTCCAGAGGGAGTAAAGCTAGTATTATAAGAATTCAGAGATGTGTTTCCTGAAGAGTTGCCAAAGGAGTTACCACCGTTGAGAGATATTCAGCATCAAATTGATCTTGTGCCAGGGGCGGTATTACCTCATAGGCCACATTACAGGATGAGTAATAAGGAGCATGAGGAACTGAGAAGGCAGGTGGAGGAATTGTTAGGACAAGGGCGTGTTCAGGAGAGATTGAGTCCTTGTGCAGTGCCAGCCTTATTGGTACCGAAGAAGGATGGTTCGTGGAGAATGTGTACAGACAGTCGGGCTCTAAACAAGATCACTGTGAGATACAGGTTTCCTATGCCGAGGTTTGTTGATTTGATTGATCAGTTGAGTGAGGCTGTTGTGTTCTCAAAGATTGACTTGAAGAGTGGATACCATCAGATTTGTATTAGACCGGGTGATGAGTGGAAGACTGCTTTTAAAACTAGGGAAGGTCTATACGAATGGCTGGTTATGCCGTTTAGCTTGTCAAATGCTCCTAGTACTTTTATGAGAGTGATGAACCAGATTTTCAGACCATTTATTGGGAAGTTCGTAGTAGTTTACTTTGACGATATTTTGATCTATAGTGGGAGTATCGAAGAGCATATCCAGCATTTGCGAGTAGTGCTATTTATTCTACGACAGGAGCAATTCTATGCAGCAGCGAAGAAGTGCGTGTTCATGACGCACAGTATTTTGTTTCTGGGATATATTCTGTCGAAGGAGGGTATTCAAGTGGATGAAAGAAAAGTGGAAGCTGTCAGGAGTTGGCCACAACCCAAGACAATTACTGAAGTGAGGAGCTTTCATGGGTTGGTATCATTTTATCGGAGATTTATACCACACTTTAGTAGTGTGATGGCGTCGGTTACTGATTGTATGAAGGGCAAGTAGTTTTCATGGTCGGAGGAAGCAGGAATTGCTTTTGAGCGAATCAAGGAACTTTTAACGACAACACCAATTCTAGTTTTGCTGGATTTTCAGTTGTTGTTTGAGTTACATACTGATGCATCGAAGGTTGGGATTGGAGGGGTGTTGAGTCATAAGGGACGTCCTATTGCTTATTTCAGCGAGAAGCTTTCGGGAGCAAAGATGAGATATAATAAAAATGATGTGGAATTTTACGCGATTGTTCAAGCTGTGAAGCACTGGAGGCATTATCTGTTTCAGAAGGAGTTTGTTCTTTATACTGATCATGTGGCGTTAACGCACTTGCAAGGGCAGGACAAGATAACAGCTAGGCATGCATCGTGGATTGCATACTTGCAGCAATTTACATTTGTAGTGAAATATAAGTCGGGAATTATGAATCGCATGGCAGATGCATTGAGCAGGAGAAATCATTTATTGACTACAATGAAAGTTGAAGTGACCGAGTTTGATGTGTTGCCAGAATTGCTTGGGGATGATCCTTACTTTGCTAAGGTTATGGATGAAGTCACAAAGGGGAAGATGGATGAGTATATTTTGGTGGATGGTTTTCTTTTCAAAGGAAATCGATTATGTATTCCAGATTGTAGTTTACGACTGAAGATTGTGAAGGAATTACATGAGGAAGGCCATGTGGGTAGAGATCGTACATTGCAGTTGATTTCTCAATCTTATTTTTGGCCGTCAATGAGAAAAGAAGTCGAAAGGTTTGTGGAGAGATGTCATATCTGTCAAGTTTCGAAAGGAACCACTATAAATGCAGGATTATATATGCCGTTGCCTATTCCTACTAGACCATGGGTTGATATTAGCATGGACTTTGCGCTGGGTTTACCAAGAACTCAGAGAGGGAATGATTCTATATATGTTGTGGTGGATCGATTTTCGAAGATGGCATATTTTATGGCTTGTAAGAAGACAGCTGATGCAGTCCGTGTTGCTCAATTATTCTTTAAAGAGGTTTATCGACTACATGGGCTACCTGAAACCATTGTTTCTGACCGGGATACTAGATTTTTGAGTCATTTTTGAAAGAGTCTATGGAAGATGGTTGAAACGAAGTTGAATTTTAGTAGCGCCTATCATCCACAAACAGATGGGCAAACAGAGGTGGTTAACAGATCATTGGGAAACTTGTTGAGATGTCTTGTGAAAGATAATTTGAAGAGCTGGGATATGAAATTATGTCAAGCAGAATTTGCACATAATCACGTTGTTAATCGAAGTACTGGATTCAGTCCGTTTCAAGTTGTATATTCAGCAATTCCGAAAGGACCGTTGGATTTGACGACAGTGCCATGTCAGAAGGGAATTGTTAAGTGAGTTTGTGATTTCATGAATGAGCTGCAGGAGTGTCACAGAACGGTTCACGAACGATTGCTTGCATCAAATGAGAAGTATAAACAAATGGCGGATAAGAAGCAAAGGAGTGTGAACTTCAGAGAAGGTGATTTGGTTTACGCCGTTTTGACGAAAGATCGTTTTCCAGTTGGAACATATAGCAAGCTAGTTGCTAGGAGGATTGGTCCTCTAGAGATCGTGAAGAAAATCAATGAGAATGCGTATCAGTTGAGAATGCCGGATAATGTTCATACTTCTGATGTTTTCAATGTCAAATACTTGGTCCGTTTCATGGGAATGAGCCTGTCAAGGTAGAGGAAAGTGCAATTTCGAGGTCGAATTCTTGTCAACTGGGAAAGGATGATGCAGCGCAATCTACAAACTTAATGGAGTTGAATTGCTCAAGGGTCTTAGGTCGTTCACGACCTAGTGAAGGTCGCTCGCGAGTGCAATCTACGTTGGATTTAGGTGGGCAGCGACCTAGTGTGATGGTAGGTCGTCCAAACGACCTAACGAGTTGAGATGACCAACCTAACGAGCAAACTTGCCAAACAACAATGCAACAGGTCGTTCAACGACCTATGGAAGTTGACTCGCGTGAAGGGCTAGGTCGCACAAGCCAATGTCGCATGCTATCAACATATGCCGCATTGACTTAGTTTGCGAGAGCCTTAGGTCGTTTGTGTTGATTCCTTAAGTCGTTCATCCAAGTCGCTGATTTCTGGAGTCACCGTGGTTCTTGAGTCGCGTGAAGAGTTCCTGCTGCTGGGTTGGTTAGGTCGTTCCAGGTGTTAGGTCGTAACTCGTATGCTGTGGTTAAGTCGCTTGGTGTTGTAATATGTTGTAACTTGTATATGTCAAGTCGTAAGTCGCGTGTTTTGTTATGTCGCTGAGGTCCTGTATTTTGTTAATTCGTTTGCCTGTTAGGTCGTGGGTCGTCTGTAATGGTAGGTCGCTTGAAGTGATGAGTGGTATGTCGCATCTGTTAAGTCGGCCGTGTGTTAGGTCGGCTAAGATGGGTTGTGTGTGTTGTAACTGCCTATAAATATGGGACGTGTCATTTGTAAAACTTGGTTGATTTTGAATAAAACTTTGTGTTTGTGTGCTTTGTGCCACTTTTAAAATTGGTAGTTGAGTGTTATCTCCTATCTCCACTTTCGGCATTCGAGTGTGCTTGAATCAACGATTGTTGAAGCCAATTCACGGAATCAAGTGCGCTTGATCAACGTTCGAAGAATTGTAGATCTTCTCTCACGGTATCGTGCGCGATCAACGTGTCGAAGATTGCTAGAATCCGGTATCTCTTGAGATCAACGGATTTGGGCCTTTGGGTATTTTCAATCCATCGATTTATATTGCTTCATCTAATCGTTCTTCGATTAGTTTGACATGAAATCTTCATTTCGTCGTCATCCGTTAATATCCGCTGCGTCATACTCAAACATGATGCATAAGATTTTGAGTTAAGTGGGGTCGGTTGATGAAGTGTGACTTGGACATGCGTCCAAGTAGGATTTAGTGGATAACAAGTATGAGCGAGGACCAAGTGGATGACTTACATGCATTTTGCATAGAGTAATTCGTGTTAGAAGTGTTTGTATTTTTTGTTAATAAACCTTTGGTGGCAGGTTAATCCCATGTGATAAATAGATACTTTTTAGGGATCGGTCCATTCATGTATCATTTCCTAATCACTATTTCAATCGTAGTGTTTGTAGATTTACGCCAACTAAGAAAGAGTTTTTTCGTTTGGTTCTAAAGGCAAGCACTTGAGCTGGGTTCTTGAAGTAGCTGAGAGATTTATGAAATGCGATTAGTTATGCAAGGAAATTTCAGTGGTCGGACTAGAACCAGATCGAAGTTCACATGAAAGGAGTCTGGTGGTTGACCGCATTTTAACAAAGAAACCATGTAAGCGAATAAAGGATTAGCTCAGGTATCATATATTATTTTAGATGATCTTTATTCATTACAAAATTATTTATAGTATAATTAGTTAAGGTAGCTCGTGGTAGTTTTGGGAAGGACTTATTGACCGGTTTTATGAAGATTCGAATAATCTTTTAAGTAGCGATATAATACTTTCTTAGACAAGCATCATGGTACATTTAGCATTTTATCCTTATTAACATTGTGTGAGTGAGCCAAAGAATTTGTGTATTTTCATTTAATAATAATTTTATTTGTAATGTTTTCTTCTTTGGTGAATGATTTCTGTTCGGAAGGAAAGGAAAATTTAAAACTTAGGTTGTTGGGTTTATTCAAGAGCTTTGAAGATTGTTGATCCAACATATCATATAATTTTTCATTTTATACTGGGAAGTGTAATGGATTTTCATATACTATATGCATGAAAGGGTTTGCTCCACTTAGGCATTTTATTCCTCCTAATGTCGAACACCCATGAGAGTTTATATTTTGACATGGATCCTTCAACAATTATTGATTACCATGCATGTTGGAATAAAGTTTTTGGTGTTTTTGGTTGTTAGTGTGCTAATTATTGTTGTTGATGATTGTTTTTATTGTTTTTAATGTTTGTTATCGTTTATTGTTATGTGATGATTGATTGTTGCCAGCTACTGATTGAGTAATTGTTGCTAATTATTATTATTACTAGTGTTGCTTGTTGATTGATTTTTATTGATTTTTAGCTTGTTGTTGCTTATTATTACTTGTTATTATTTGTTATTATTTGCTATTACTTATTGTTGCCTGTATTGTTGTTGTTGCTTGATTGATTATTGTTGCTCATTATTGCTTATGTTGCTTTTTGTTTGATTAATGATTGATTTTTGTTGATTATCGTTGTTTGTCTTGTATGTCTTGTTGCTTGTATGGTAGTTATAGTTACCTGTTATAGCATGTTTAGAGAGAGATAACAATAGCTATTTAGGATAGACCATATATCATCCTTAATCACTGTAGGGATCAAGGCGAGAAATATACGAATTTTTGCACCTTGATGTGACTCGGGGTCTATGGTATATTTAGATACGACTTATTTTAGCACTCTCCAATTATTAGTTTTGTTTGCGCCAAAATTGGTCATAAACTTCGAATACTATGAAAGCACCAATATGAGAATATAAATCAACAATGTCCAAACGCAAATCTCGGATCTAAGCAAAACAGGGAATAACAATCGACAAATAACGAACAAAATACACGAGATTTATAGTGGTTCGGCTATCTTCGGCCTACGTCTACTTCAAATGATAATCCTTTTATTGATGTTCTTGCTGGTTACAGTAGACTAAAGCAGTAACTTTCAAATACAATGATAGAATTTGAGTGCAATCGTGATTTCGGCAGAGTATGGACGTCGCAGGATCGCAAAAGTCCCTTTTCTATACGCTCTAAGGTGCTATTATAGGCTTCCTTGCAAATATCTAGCCCAAACTTCGGGAGATTCCTTCTGGCACATGAGTTGGCCCACACGATCAATCCCATGAAGATTCGACTCGATCCGTGATCGATATGAACCAATTTCGTATCTAGACTTAGTCCAATCAATTTGAAATTTGGCATGAACCATCTTCAGCTTGTACGTAAGCTCCTGTGAAAATTTCGTAGCATTTGGACTTGTAGATTGTAAGATATGATCGAGGTGAGGTTGCATTTCTATGAGTGCTGTCGCGTTCGAATCGATCGTTCGAATCGATCAGTTTGTATCGATCCAAACACGTGGTAGCATGTTGACGTGGCGCGCACTCTTCGGATTGATCCACTTTTTATGTCGAGTTGATCGAGTCTTATCTTGTTCGTATCGATGAACTGTCTGTTTGTATCGATGAAAAGTGTTGTCTTCGAATCGATCCTTTGTAGCTCTGTTTACATCGGTGTTTTTAGGCTACTTCACATCGATGGCTGAGGGTCATTTCATACCGATATCTGGAGGTAGTGTTTCGCATCGTTCGTTCGATGATTAATCGATACGAATTGCTCAATTGAGACCGATACGAATTGATTCCGAGTGTTCGATGCGAAGTAAAACCGAGTCGAGTAAATACGAAGCAGAGCATTTGTGATGGATACGAAGTAGACATTGATGATCGATTCGAAACTACGGCGAATTTCACTTTCATCGACACAAACTCAATGGATTCGAATAGCGCAACCATAGGTCGTTTCGAACTTGATGGATTCGAACGGATTGAGGTGAAGTCTTTCTGATGGATACGAATTCGATCGATTTGAATAGTTCAACTCCATGGCACTCTGATGGATACAAACAGCGTGTCTTTCTTAACTTGAATCGATCATTTCTCAATCATACAAACTCCGATTGACCTGAAATTTGAGATGTCGGCTTTTATGGCTTTGCTTGTCATGTCTTGTCAATTGTAGCCCGACCCGGACTCGGACAAAATTCATCGATATCCATAGTGAACCTACGACGTACAATCGATATTTGTGACTATTAATCATTGATTTTCAGTTAGTTTCTTTTTATCTCGACTTCATCAAAAGGTAGGTAACACTTTGCCCCCCAAAACATCCTTTTTGTAAAATGTGTGTTTTGAATAATGTCAGATCGAATGCGGTGAGTTCATGTTGTACTCATAGCTATAGTATTGTCAATCAAGTTTAATGGCTGTTCGAAGCCAAATCAGTATCCATTTCCTCATGTGGAAGTCAAGAACAAAATTCTATAGTCTCTTCGAACTATCAATGGTCACTCTGGAGCCTTGCCAAGTCCATTCCAGACTTAGCGATCAAATAGAAAGATATTGTTGCGCTCTGGCGTTGCTTTCTATTCCTTGCACTGCAACCCCAATGAGGGCATATACGATGTCTTGGTCTTTCTGGACCGATCATAGCCTCTTCGGGTTCTTGTTGGATCCCATTCTGTCACTCTCCGGTGAAGGGGAAACAGCGTCGAGTGAGCCGATCCTGTCGCTCTCCGGCGAAGCGGCAACACCCTTTGCACTCCAGTTCGGTGTTTCTGAACATTAAACGATGTCATGGCCTAAATCCTAGGCCGATCATAGCCGCTCCAGGCTCTCATCGAACCCCGATCCAATCACTCTCCGATGAATGGGGAATGACTTTAGGTGAGTCGATTCTGTCGCTCTCCGGCGTAGCAACTCACTTCTTGCACTCCGGACCCTGCCTCTCCGGGTAGGGTCATAAAGCGCTCATTTTCAAGCTGGTTTTCAATATTCTTCCTTTAACTCTCAGGTCAAAGGTTTATTCCAAGAAATTCAAGTTCATTTATTAATTTCAAATCCTAGATGTTCAATCACAAACATCAGGAAAAACTAGACATTGCCTCTCCGGGTAGAGCGGTCTATTACCATCTCAGAGCATGCATGGAGATCACTCCGGTTCCCGTATATGTGTAAGTGGAATAGTCGTTTATTTTAAAACCAAATCAAAAGAATCTAATCGACCAAAGTCCAAATCCTGAACGTGGCCCTTGCCATCATAACCAATTGATGACGAGTCATGATCCCGATCTAGGATCAGTTCTGTTAGGTGGAGGCGGCGGTTGCCCAGGCCTTACGGTCGCTGTACAATCTCTGGCATATTGTGGCAATCTACCACGTCTGGCGTGTTCTTCCACCTCATCCTTTAAATGCGACATTCATCGGTAGTGTGCCCATCCATCTCATGGAATAGGCAGTGTTTCCTACTTCTACGTTCCCGTTCCGTGGGATCTCTCCTGGGTGGTTTTCGATAGGGGAGTTGCCCCCGAGTTCCGTATAAATCTGTTTCAGGCTTGCCGTCAAGTCTGTGTATTGCCTGAATCTGGGCTCTCAGAGTTTCTTCCGCTTATCGGGACCATGGTATCTTTCATCCTGCTTTCGCTTCCCTTTGTCTGCTTCAGGTTGTTCTTTGGTAGTTCCTTCGCCTTGCACAGCGTTTGCTTCTCGCCTCTCGACGCATGAATCTTATATCCGAATGAATCTTTCAGCTTCATGATAGAATTCTCCAAGATCTTGTGGTGGATCTCTAGCCAAAGAATCCTTAAACTCCATGCCTTCAGCAACTCCTGCTACTGCCACGATCAAAATCATCGATGGATCTGGGTAGTCTACTGATGCCATCGTTGCATTGAATCGCAATAGAAAATCTTTTATGGACTCTCCGGTCCTTTGCTTTATCGAAGCTAAAGTCATCACACTCTTGGGCCGCATCACATGGACCCTAAACGGTCACATGAAGCATTCCACAAGCTCGCCCCATGTTCTGATCGATCCATTCTCCAGTTGCCTAAACCAATGCGTAGCCAAATCTGATGAAAATAACGGGAAACATCATGCCATCACTTCTTCGGATGCTCCTAGCGCTTCCATATGCCTGATATATTTAGTAATGTGCTTGGTCTGGTCTAACTTTCTGTCTTAAGGATCCAACATAGGTAACTTGAACTTCAAAGGGTTCCTCACATTCCTGATATTCGGAGTAAGCGAACTTCGACTAACTTTCTCTAATCCTCCGCTTGACATTCCTCCTCTCATGATTCGTCGCACTAATCTAGCCATTCTTTCATCTCCATCCAGGGGTTGTCCCCTTAGCATGCCTCTATCCTGACCTCCAGGTCTCGAAGGGTATTCTGGATAGTATTCTTCATGTGGCTCATTAACGTTAGCAATGGCTCTAGCCGATTGAGCACCATCTATGGGTCTTCCAGTGTCAGATCCTGTGGGTCTTCCCCCAGGTCCTTGTTGATTGCCTTCAGGCTCTGCATTCTGATCTTGAATCTGACCTTCGTTGGTTTCTGCAATCCTAACTCCTTGTCCTGCATTTGTAGTTGTAGTTGGTCCCATGTTCTGTGTGGTTGCGCTCTCATCTGCTCAAAGAAGCTTTGCATCATTTCCTGTCGACTCTTCATTATTCTTTCATGTATTGAATCTGCCATAGCCTCCATCTCGCCCCTTGTGATGTAGATCGAGGCTTGTCCTTCTCCAGCTCTAGAGGATGCCTCTTGACTTCCTCCTTGTTGGCTTGTCTTGTCTCTTTGTCTTCTACTTGTTTGTCGCGTCAATGTCTCTTAAATTTGAGTTCTTTAAGCTTTCAAGTCTGGTATCTAAGCGGTAGAATCCCTGAGTTCAATTCTTAGTGAAATCACCAAAGTGTTTGCGCCAAAATTGGTCACAAACCCCGAATATCGTGAGAGCGCCAATATAAGAATATAAACCAACAATGTCCAAACACAAATCTCGGATCTAAGAAAAACAGGGAACAACAATCGAGAAATAACGAACAGAAAACACGAGATTTGTAGTGGTTCGGCTATCTCCGGCCTACATCCACTTCAAATGATATTCTTTTTATTGATATTCTTGCTGGTTATAGTGGATTAAAGTAGTAACTTTCAAATACAATGATAGAGTTTGAGTGAAATCATGATTTCGGTAGAGTATGGCGTCGCAGGATTGCAAAAGTCCCTTTTTTGTATGCTCTAGGGTGCTATTTGTAGGCGTTTCTTACAAATATCTAGCCCAAACTTCGGGAGACTCCTTCTGGCACGTGAGTGGGCCCACGCGATCGAACCTATGAAGTTTCGAATCGATCCTGACCGATACGAACCAATTGTGTATCGATCAAGACTTGGTCCAATAAAGTTGAAATTTGGCATGAACCTTCCTCAACATGTACGTAAGCTCCTGTGAAAATTTCATAGCATTTGGACTGGTAGATTGTGAGATATGATCGATGCAAGGTTGCATTTCTATGAGTGCTGTCACGTTCGAATCGATCAACTTATATCGATCTAAAAACGTGATAGCATGTTGACGTGGCATGCATTCTTTGAATCGATCCACTTTTTCTGCCGATTTGATCGAGTCTATCTTGTTCGTATCGATGAACTGTCTGTTCGTATCAATGAAAAGTGTTATCTTCGAATCGATCCTTTGTAGCTCTGTTCGCATCGGTGTTTTCAGGCTACTTCGCATCGATGGCTGGGGGTCATTTCGTACAGATATCTAGAGGTAGTGTTTCGCATCGATCGTTCGTTGATTAATCGATACGAATTGCTCAATTGGGACCGATACGAATTGATTACGAGTGTTCGATGCGAAGTAAAACCGAGTCGAGTGCATACGAAGTAGAGCGTTTGTGATGGATACAAAGTAGACTTTGCTGATCGATTCAAAACTACGGAGAGTTTCACTTTCATCGATACGAACTCAATGGATTCGAACAGCGCAACCATTGGTCGTTTCGAACTTGATGGATTCGAATGGATCAAGGTGAAGTCATTCTGATGGATACGAATTCGATCGATTCGAACAGTTCAACTCCATGGCTCTTTGATGGATACGAACATCGTGTCTTTCTTAATTTGAATCGATCATATCTCAACCATACGAACTCCGATTGACCTAAAATTTGAGGTATCGGCTTTTATGGCTTTGCTTGTCATGACTTGTCAATTGTAGCCCGATCCGGACTCGGACAAAATTCATCGATATCCATAGTGAACCTGCGATGTAAAATCGATATTTGTGACTAGTAATCATTGATTTTCAGTTAATTTCTTGTTATCTTGACTTTGTCAAAAAGGAGGTAACAAGTTTTGTATAATTGTAGTAGTATTGGTTACTATGCTTAATTTTACATGTTTTAACCTTGTGTTACTGTTAAGTTGGTCCATAATTCTTTTTATATTGTACAGTTATGTACTTGAGAGCCGAGGCATGACTATTTAAATGCTTAGCTGTTCATATTTGTATTTAAATGGTGAGAGGTTTTCTTAGAAAGCGATATGTATTTTTAGGAAATGTGAGATAATGTATCTTATCACATAGTTCCTTGTAATGTGATGCATTCTGGGAGTTTCCATAATGCTAGTAGCATAACAGGAAGTACTGCTTCAATTTTCTGAAATTAAGGTTAGGGAATTTTGGTCAATCCTATTACTTTCTCGTACTCATATGAATTTAGGGGATGAAATCCTTTTAAAGATGGGAGGATGTAACAACCCATAGTTTTAACGACTAGATATTCAAATAATTAATTTAAATATTTAATTAGTAATTAATGAAATGCTCATTATACTTATTTTTGACTTGAGGCACCCACCGTTGGCACGTAAATCTATTATAAGAAGAATATAAACCGGGCTAATTTTGGAGTTGATTGGAGTGAATAGTGATTTCCTAAGAAAGAGATGAGCTTGGGTTAAGGCCAATTAGCTTGCCTATAAGTCGTCAAACCCTTTCATTACTTCCATTCACTTTTCATTTAACATTACTTTTCCTCTTTCTCTCCTAATTTTTTCCTAATCGCTTTCTTGAGCACTAAATTTTCAAATCAATCTTAAATAAAAATCTATCAATCCTGATAAAATCACCATAATTCCTATATTTTAATTCCTTGCATAACCAATCAAGGGATTAGCTTGAATAGAAGTTTGGAACTTCTTCTCAAATTTAAAGAGAAGCACAAAACGAGTTTTGTGTTTTGGAGATTGGTTTGGAGAAGAAGAGGTAAGCGGGAAGATTTTATAATAATATTTACTTGTTAAACTTCGTTAATTTGTTTATTAATGATTGTGGAGTAATATGAAGTGATTTAGAGAATGTTTGGTTTAATTTTGGGTTATGTTCATATTGAAAACATGAATATTAGCTAATTATTTATTAAAAACCTTAATTACTATGTTTAGAAAAGTTAGTATGCCTTAGAATAGATTTTAGGTTAATTGAATGATTGTGTGTGATATTGTGATGGATAAGGTGCTAATTTGGTGATATAATTATGTGTATATATCATTAGCTCATACTAATTAAACTATTTGTAAGAGTTTTAGAAAAGTTAGCAAGCTAATAAAGCTAGTTTTGGGGTATTTACTTATTATTAAAGTGATTAGAGCCTAAATGAAGCTTAGTTAGTGCTTAAATACTATTTAAGTAAAGAAATGGTTTTATAAGTACATGATGTATTTTATAAAATGGAAGATTTTATAAAATAGAATAAATAATATATTTTATAAAATAGTGTGAGATATTTTAAAAAATATTATAAAAGAGGCATTTTATAAAAATATGAGATTTTATGAAATAACGTAATGACATATTTTATAAAATAGAATAAGAAGAGGTATTTTATAAAAGTATGAGATTTTATAAATTAACATAAATGTGATTTTTTTAATATACAGAAAGATTTTATAAAATACTATAAACAATATATTTTTGTAAAACAGAATGAAATTTTATAAAATAGTATAAAAGTCAGATTTTACATAAGTTTGAGATTTTGTAAAAGAGAATTAAGGAATTGTTTTATAAAATGGTTATAATGTTTTATAAATAATTATGAGATGGATACCTAATTTTAACGAAGAAACTAAGTATTATGAAGGCTTTAAATGATTTTTAAGCTAGTATTTTATTTCATAAAATAATGGAATGATTTTATAAAATAGTAGAATATATTGATCTTTTATAGAAAGATTTGATAAATGAAGGTAGTATTTGATTTTTAAAATAATCAAATTGTTTATCTAAATATACATGTATGTCTATGATATGGGTAAGCATACATATATATGTATTTGAAGTTATATAATAATAAATACAGTTCATGTACTGTAATGGAATTGTTGATAACACTTACATGTGATTATAAATATAATTGTGTTATTAATTATATATGCACATGGGAACATCCATTTATTTATATAAGTAAGTTAAGAGCAATTTAATGTAGCCATAACGACTATCAAGTGTGCTAAGTTGCGTGAGAGAATACTGGGTCGAGTAATCACTCTGATGAGGCTTGAAACGCGATTTGTAAAGTTTTTTGCATGTTTGTGTTTACATGTGTGCACATGCCTGTACGAGTAGGTGCATCGATATAAGTGTGAGCATCACATGAGACGAGAAGATCGATAGAGTTCATTTTGGCATGTTAACGCAGGCTAGGTCATTTAAATCATCTTTCGAAACTCTCTGCGTAAAAGAGTGGATTTCTTATTGAAATTAATTTTCGAACACATAATAAACCACTTCTAAAATTTCAACCAATAAACTTTGGAAGAGGCCTGATGTGGTGGAAGTAGATTAAAGGAGCTAGGCAACCCATCGGGTGAAGCGACAGAGGAAATAACATGCGATTCGGTGGTCATTATGGCGCAGGAGGTACCTTCATAAGCTTATTGCCTAGTGCAGGCTTACACCGTTTCACCGGTGGCTATAACACCGATGCGACAATGGAGTACAGGCCTGGCTAGTAATCCCAGGTTGTGTGTAAGGACATGGGGAATTTTCCTTAATTTATGATGCGATTCGATGCAAGGCTTTAGCGTGACTTCGGGATCACTTTTCCCTACTCGAGAGAGTAGAATGCAAAGCAAAGCTCGAGATTCGAATATTAATTTAATTAATGTTTATGTGACAAATAATGATCAAATATGTGGTTGGTATAGTGATTGGTTGCCTAATCACCTTCGATAAGCATGTACGATTGAGCGAAGTTAGTCTGTGCCTCTTGGTTCGACCTTCGTGTAGAGTTGTTTTGATGATTGGTATCGGTCTTATATTTATGGTTGCTCCTAATATTGGCCTTATATTAGTAGCCATACATGTTATTGGTCTTTTAGTAGCGACCATACGTATAATATATGATGATGATATAGTGGTCTTTGTTCATAGTAGGATTATATGATTACGTGATGTATATCTTTATGTATATGTCTACACGACATTAGTCCTCTTTTGTAGTTCCTGATAGCTTATTATACAATACACACCCATCATTTTCTTTTTGATAGAGGCATATACAAGTTAGTTGATAAATCCATAATGACTAAGAAAAGGGATATAACATTTTGATGACAACCATCTATGAGTGGATAGTTTATCACTTATGCTCGATATTTGGCTACAGTAAGATCCATATAGTTTCCAAATATATAAAGTATATCATAAATCACTTATGACCAATACAAGGGCATGGTGAGACCTAAATGCGTTCGATCAAAGTTAGATATGGCTCGAGGTCTATGGTAAAATTAGGCACCGCTCCTATTTATTTTGGACCCATCTAAGGGAATCGTTGGATTAAAATTGATGTCATAGTACAATTCGATATTGACTCTAATTATTTTGGATCTAATAGGATGACCGAATCATGATTGATGTCCACTACAAACTCCATCCATCAATGATGATGAAATTCAATTTGTATTCTCCGTTTGACATGTATCGTTATGTGATCAACAATACATAGTGTAGAGTTGGTTGATATTATTGTTTATGTATTCTAACATAGGTTTATGATATGATATTTATATTACTATTGCATTTGTATATTAGGTTACCTTTATCATGATACACCATTATGTATCAGATACATTATATTAGCTATTTTGACTCGTAGAGTACTGGGGAAGAGTAGGTTATAATATTATTCCCTGCCTTTGAGATGGGTTTACTTTAATTATTCACGGGCATCCCATACTATCCTTGACCCATGTGACGAATGAGAATTTTCGATCCTCGTAAATCGACATTATTACATCCTCAGTATTCACGTGCCGCAAATTCAAGAGCTGGAAACCCAATCGTTAGGGGTAAAAAGAAATAAAAATAGAAGATAGAACAAATAGAATCATACATCGCATTCAAACAACTTATAATTTTACATATAGAAGATTACATACAATCACTCCAAGTGATCTATAAGAGTTACAACATATGCTAACCCAGCAAGGATAGTTATAACGGTCTATCCATATAAGTATTGGTAGATACATAATACTGGTGTTGCAGAATATGATAACTTCTTTAGAAGACCTAAAATGCTCCATGCTCCATCCTGAAATGCTCCAAGCTTTCCTAACTACTTGGCTGCGCAGGGAAAATTAGGGAACCCAGAGTTTAAGAGAAAAGAAAAATAAACTTCGGGGGCCCTAATTTTCCTTGGGCAGCCAAGTAGTTAGGAAAGCTTGGAGCATTTCGGGATGGAGCATGGAGCATTTTTGGTCATCTGAAGAATTATCATAATCCGGTGTACTAGTATTATGTATCTACCAGAATTTGTAAGGATAAACCGTTATAACTATCCTTGCTGGGTTAGTATATGCCGTAACTCTAATAGATCACTTGGAGTGTTTGTATGTAATTTTCCATATGTAAAATTATAAGTTTTTTGAATGCGATACGAGATTCTACTTTTTCTATCTTCTATTTTTATTTATTTTTACCCCTAAAGATCGGGTTTTTAGCACTTGAATTTACGGCACGTGAATACCAAGGATGTATCAGTTTCGATTTTCGAGAGTCGAAAATTCATGTTTATCACATTTGGTATCAGAGCTTATGGTTGAGTGAATACCTAAGCCTGGTTGGGGTCAACTCATTAGAGATAAGGTTAGCAATGCCCTAGAATGAGTTTAGTACGAGAGAGTGCACATTTAAAAATCTTATCCAAATAAGAGCATTCGAATTTAATGTCATTCCCTAAGGTAATCTCTTCTATAATCCTAAAGATATTTCCTTACTGTATTCAGGTAGTAGGAAATGAGTACTAAAAAAGGACTGGAAAGGGAATCAAAAGGTTTAAGGAAATGATAGTTCATGTACAACCTCAAGTTAACTATGCAACTTTCTGCCTAACTTTTACCAACTTAGGAAGGAAATCATTTAGGGGTACAAAATCTATTAGTGAAGCTAAAGATTGGTTCCGCTCATGTGAGATAATCTTTAAAGTATTGGGCATCAAGGATGAGCAAAAAATGCTTCCTAACATCTTAGAAATTGCAGGATAGGGCTTTGGCTTGGCGGGAGTCAATTACCATCAATGAATCAGAAGATAATATTTCGTGGGAAAGATTTAAGGAAGTTTTTAGAGATTGATATCTACCCAATGTTGAGAAGTCCCATCTCTATAAAAGTTTCATGGATTTAAAGCAAGGATAACGCAGCGTGGGAAGTGAATTCGATGATGTAAATCGAATCCGTCCATGACCTCACACGATTAGCGGAAATAATCGATGAATCGGTGATAAATTGATGGATTTAAGAATGCCGAAAGGCCCAAATCCGTTGATCACGAAGATACCGGATTTTAGCAATCTTCGACACGTTGATCGCGCACGATACCGTGAGGAAAGATCTACAATTCTTTGAGCGTTGATCAAGCGCACTTGATTCCGCGAATTGGCTTCAACGTTCATTGATTCGAGCGCTCTCGTATATCGAAAGTGGAGATAGGAGATAACACTCAACTACCAATTTAATGGAGGCACAAAGCTTCACAAACAAAATTTTATTCAAATTCAACAAACGTTACAAATGACACAACTCGCCTATTTATAGGCTTACAATACAACACAGCACAACACTTCACGAAGTTCAACACATTACAAAGTTGTCACGACCTAGTACAACTCACGCTCCCTAAAAACAAAGATCTAAACAACAATCAGCGACTTAAAAAAAACGACTTAACTTCTTTAAAGTAGGGGCTCCAAAAAAAACAGCGACATAAGGAAACGACCTAAAATAACCCATTTCGCGACTTAAAATAAGGTCGTTCGCGACCTAGAGTGAAGACATACAAGAGCTCGCGGCCTAAAGAAGCTCGTTCACGCGATTTAGGCGAAGCTCGGCAGCGATTTATTGGACTTCAACATTTCTTTTTGTGGAGCTCGCGACTTAAGGGTTTCGTGCTCTAGTTATGTCGTTCGCGACACACGGGAAGGGTATTAGGTCGTGAACGCGGTAGGTCATAGGTCGCGCGATGGCTGATAGGTCGCTGTGGTTGATGGATCGTGGAGGTTAGGTCGCGGTTACACGGTGATGTCACGGAGAAGGGGAAAGAGTTAGGTCGCGGTGGGTAGTAGGTCGCTTGCGAGATGAATGGTCGCGACTTAGGCCTTTGGAATTCGCGACTTCGGGATAGGGTGGGAGCCGGTGATGTGGGTTCAGCTCCAGCGAGCTTCGGTATGTTGTTGTTTGGTGGAGATAGGCCGGCCATCGATCTAGCGTAGGTCATGGAGCGACCTAGGAGCAGTAACGGTCTGAAGGTGAGGTTCTCTGCTCGAATTCTCCGATACCCTGCATCATCCTCCCTGGGTACGAAAGAATTCGTCCTCGAATTTGATCATTAGCATAACACTGAATCAAGTGCTTCACGTTAAACACATCAGAAGTGTAAACATTCTCTGGCAGTTTCAACTTATAAGAATTTTCATTAATCCGTCTTATAATTTCTACGGGTCCAATCTTTCGAGCTTTCAACTTGTTGTAAGTTCCAACTGGAAAACGATCTTTCGTAAAAACGGCATATACAAAATCTCCCTCTTTGAAGACAACACTTCTTCGTTTCTTATCCGCCATTTGTTTACTTCTCATTCGTTTTAAGCAATCATTCCTGTACAACTTTGTGGCATTCCTGTAACTCATTCACCAAATCACTAGCCCGTTTAACAATTCCCTTCTGATACGGCACTGTTGTCAAATCCAACGGTCCCTTTGGAATGGCTGAATATACAACTTGAAACGGACTGAATCCAGTACTTCAATTAACTGCATGATTATGTGCAAACTCCGCTTGACATATCTTCATATCCCAGCTTTTCAAATTGTCTTTCACAAGACATCTCGGTAAATTTCCCAACGATCGGTTAACCACCTCCGTTTGCCCATCAGTTTGCGGATGGTAAGCGCTACTAAAGTTCAGCTTTGTTCCGACCATCTTCCACAAACTCAACCAAAAGTGGCTTAGAAATCGAGTGTCCCTATCAGAGACAATGGTCTCAGGTAACCCATGCAATCGATAAATCTCTTTGAAGAATAACTGAGCAACCCGGACGACATCAGCTGTCTTCTTACAGGCTATGAAATGCGCCATCTTCGAAAACCTGTCCACTACAACATATATTGAATCATTTCCCCTCTGAATTCTCGGCAAACCCAACACAAAATCCATGCTAATATCAACCCATGGTTTAGTAGGCACGGGTAATGGCATGTATAATCCCGCATTCGTCGCTATTCCCTTCGAAACTTGACAGATATGACACCTCTCCACAAATCTCTCTACCTCTTTCCTCATTGACGGCCAAAAATAAGATTGCAAAATTAACTGTAAGGTGCGATCCCGTCCAACATGTCCTTCTTCATGCAACTCTTCAACAATCTTCATTCTCAAGCTACAGTCTGGTATGCATAATCGATTTCCCTTAAGCAAGAATCTATCAACCAACACAAATTCATCAGTACTCCCATCCTTAACTTTCTCAACAAACTTTGCAAAGTAAGGATCCTCCTCAACCAACTCTGGCAATAATTCGAATCCTGTCACTTCAACCTTCAACGTTGTCAACAAGTGATTCCTCCTGCTCAAAGCATCCGCTACACGATTTGTCACCCCTGATTTGTGTTTCACAACGAAAGTAAATTGTTGTAGATATGCTATCCACGAAGCATGTCTTGCTGAAATCTTGTCCTGCCCTTGTAGATGTTTCAACGCCTCATGATCAGTGTAAAGAACAAACTCCTTCTGAAACAAGTAATGTCGCCAGTGCTTCACAGCTTGAACAATCGCGTAAAATTCTACATCATACGTACTATATCTCATCTTGGCTCCAGATAATTTTTCATTGAAATAAGCAACTGGTCTTCCATTCTGACTCAAAACTCCACCAATTCCAACCTTCGAAGCATCAGTATGCAGCTCAAACAACAACTGAAAATTCGGCAGTACCAGAATTGGTGCTGTCGTCAATAGCGATTTGATCTTTTCAGAAGCAACCCCTGCTTCCTCTGACCATGCAAACTTCTTTCCTTTCATGCAACTAGTTACAGGTGCCATCACACTGCTAAAATGTGGAATGAATCTTCGATTGAAAGATACCAATCCATGAAAACTCCTCACTTCAGTAATTGTCTTTGGCTATGGCCAACTCCTGACCGCTTTCACTTTATTTTCATCCACTTGAATACCTTCCTTTGACAGAACATACCCCAGAAATAGAACACTGTCCGTCATAAACACGCACTTCTTTGTTACTGCATAAAACTGCTCTTGTCGTTGAATCAACAATACTTCTCGCAAATGCTGGATGTGCTCTTCCGTACTCCCACTATAAATCAAAATATCATCAAAGTAAACAACCACGAACTTCCCAACAAATGGTCTGAAAATCTGGTTCATCACTCTCATAAAAGTACTAGGAGCGTTTGATAAATCAAATGGCATAATCAACCATTCGTATAAACCTTCCCTGGTTTTGAAAGCAGTCTTCCACTCATCACCCGGTCTAATACGAATTTGATGGTATGCACTTTTCAAGTCAATCTTTGAAAACACTACTGCCCCACTCAACTGATCTATCAAATCATCAAACCTCGACATAGGAAATCTATATCTCACATTGATTTTATTAAGAGCCCGACTGTCCGTGCACATCCTCCACGTCCCATCCTTCTTCGGTACCAATAAGGCTGGCACAGCACATGGACTCAAACTCTCCTGAACACGCCCTTGTTCTAACAACTCATCCACCTGCCTTCTTAGTTCTTCATGCTCTTTAGGACTCATCCTGTAATGCGGCCTGTGAGGTAAAATTGACCCTGGCACAAGATCAATCTGATGTTGAATATCTCTCAAAGGCGGTAGCTCCTTTGGTAACTCTTCTGGAAACACATCACTGAATTCTTCCAATATCAGTTTTACTTCCTCTGGAACTTCAATGGGTTCAGTAGCTTCATGTCCAATCAACAAAAACACTTCAAGACTCTCCTCTACTTCTTCAACAAATTCCTTTAAAGTCAACAAAGTTTTAGGCTCCTCAATCTCTTTTGCCTTGCTCTCTCCCTGTTGTCTCTTCTTTGGAACTAAAATAATCTTAACGCCTTCAAACATAAAACTGTAGCTATTGGTTCGACCGTCATGCTGCACTGCTCGATCATACTGCCACGGTCTTCCCAAAAGCAAATGACAAACATCCATCTCAACTACATCACACCAGATCTCGTCTTTATATTTCTTCCCAATAGAAAATGGAACTCGAACTCGCCTGTCCACCTTCACCTCTCCTCCTTTTCTCAGCTACGCTAACTTGTAAGGATTAGGGTGTTTCTCCGTCTTCAACTTCAACTTCCTCACAGCTTCAGTAGAGATAATATTGTCATAGCTTCCCACGTCTATCACGAATTTACACACCTTTCCCAGTATAGTGCATGTTGACTGAAAGATGTTACTCCTCAACCAACTAGCTTCATCCTCTTGCTTCGGTGTTAAACAAGACCTCCTTATCATTAGATTACATCCTTCATCTCCTGACGCGATATCCTGTTCATCTTCCTCCACTGGACTAGAATCACCTTCACTAACATCCTCGCCTTCAACTTCAGCAATCATCGTTCTCTTATTTGTCTTTGGACATTCGTTGCTCTTGTGACCCATTTCCTGGCAATTGTAACATTTGAAACTGCTGTTGACCTTTGCCTTCTCAACCTCTTTCACAACTGGTTTGCTGACAGCTTTAGAAACATTGGAACTCCCACTAACATCTTTGCTTTGAATATTGGAAGTTGTAAACACACCACCTCCTCGTCTTCCCTACTTCTCCCAAGCCAACTCTTTCTGGTGCGCTTCAGCCACAGATCTCGTATCAAACATATTAACCATATCCTGGATCTGCATTCGCAACCCTCCAACAAAGCTAGCAGTCAACTGTTCCTCTATCTCCATAATGTCATTTCAAGCAATCAGTTGATAAAACTCGTCAGCATAATCATTAACAGTCTTCGTCCCTTGCCTCAAGTTCTGCAACCTCTGATACATGAGTGACTGATAATTGTAAGGTAAAAATGTAGCTTTCATCAATTTCTTCATTTTCTCCCAATCAACAATCTTCGACTTCCCCATTCGTTCTCGTGTAAGTTTGGTTTGTTGCCACCACGCCATAGCTCTCCCCCTCAACCTAGTAGCAACCAACTTCACTCGACGATCTTTCGGTACCTCCTTGAAATCAAAGATCTCTTCAATATTAGACAACCAATCCAAAAATTCTTCTGCAACCATTCCACCCTTGAACTCTGGAATTTCCATCTTCATTCCCGATTCCCATCTACGGTCATCTTCAAAATCTCTGTCTCGATTTCGTACTTGACCTCGATCTCGATAATGCACACTACCTCTATCACCATTAAACTCCTCATCAAAATCTGAAGTATATCGTTGTCGATCACGACCACCAACCTCTCTTCTACCACCACTTCTTCGATCTTCATTCCTATCACGATTGTCAACACTTCTACGATCATGAACTTCCCTTCTCTCCCGATCTGACTGTGGTGAAACTCTGTCCCCCCCATGACTTGATTCAGGTGAAACCTTTCTTCTACTTTGATTCATTTCAATCATCATTCTCTCTAATCGACCAATCCCTTCATTCAACTTTTCGGTGAAACTCTCGTTGATTCGTTGCTCTATTTCATCGGCCTCTTCTCTTTCATACAAAGCATTAATATTGCGATGCCGTTGAGCTCGTTTCGGAGGCATGATTGTACTTCAAACAAACTCAAAAATAAATTTCAAACACTTTTCGAACTTTGATCCAAAGTGAGATCGATCGAAACTCCCAACTTGTTGCAACTTCACGATGAACACGATGAACACCAAACTTCTCAACAATTGCAAATTCGATCTCCAAACTTCAAATTCTCGAAACCCAAGCCTCCAAATGATGCAAACTTCTTGCGATCTAGCTCTGATACCAAACTGATGCAGCGTGGGAAGCGAATTCGATGATGTAAATCGAATCCGTCCAGGATCTCACACGATTAGCGGAAATAATCGGTGAATCGGTGATAAATTGATGGATTTAAGAATGCTGAAAGGCCCAAATCCGTTGATCACGAAGATCGGATTTTAGTAATCTTCGAGACGTTAATTGCGCATGATACCGTGAAGAAAGATCTACAATTCTTTGAGCGTTGATCAAGCCACTTGATTCCGCGAATTGGCTTCAATGTTCGTTGATTCGAGCGCTCTCGAATACCGAAAGTAGAGATAGGAGATAACACTCAACTACCAATTTAATGGAGGCATAAAGCTTCACAAACAAAATTTTATTCAAATTCAACAAACGTTACAAATGACACGACTCGCCTATTTATAGGCTTACAATACAACACAACACTTCACGAAGTTTAACACATTACAAAGCTGTCACGACCTAGTACAACTCACGCTCCCTAAAATCAATGATCTAAACAACAATCAGCGACTTAAAAAAAACGACTTAACTTCTTTAAAGTAGCGGCTCCAAAAAAAAAACAGCGACATAAGGAAACGACCTAAAATAACCCATTTCACAACTTAAAATAAGGTCGTTCGCGACCTAGAGTGAAGACATACAAGAGCACGCGACCTAAAGAAGCTCGTTCACGCGATTTAGGGGAAGCTCGGCAGCGATTTATTGGACTTCAACATTGCTTTTTGTGGAGCTCACGACTTAAGGGTTTCGTGCTCTAGTTATGTCGTTCGCGATACACGGGAAGGGGATTAGGTCGTGAACGCGGTAGGTCGTAGGTCGCACGATGGCTGATAGGTCGCGGTGGTTGATGGATCGTGGAGGTTAGGTCGCGGTTACACGGTGACGTCGCGGAGAAGGGGAAAGAGTTAGGTCGCGGTGGGTAGTAGGTCGCTTGCGAGATGAATGGTCGCGACCTAGGCCTTTGGAATTCGCAACTTCGGGATAGGGTGGGAGCCGGTGATGTGGGTCCAGATCCAGCGAGCTTCGGTATGTCATTGTTTGGTGGAGATAGGTCGGCTATCGACCTAGCGTAGGTCGTGGAGCGACCTAGGAGCAGTAACGGTCTAAAGGTGAGGTTCTCTGCTCGAATTCTCCGATACCCTGCATCAAAGGAGAATGTCTATAGAAGAATACTTAAGAAAGTTTGATGAATTATCTTTGGGCCTAGATGATTGCTACTCCACTTAATAAGAATGAAATGTTTTAGGCTGGGATGAGAAAGGAGTTTCATGACAAAATGACTGCTCACCTACATGGATCATTCATTAACCCAGTAGATGTAGGTTTGCGATATGAATTTCTTGATGAGGAGAAGCTAGCATCAGAACAAAATATTTGCAACAGAAGCAACAATCCCAGTTAGAAGGAATTCAATCCAAAGGCGTAGAGGAGACAAGGAGGAAAGAAGAAAAAGAATTTCACGGGTACCAGGTGTAGAAATTGTCAAAAGAAGGACATATTATTGAAGATTGTATGAGCGAGAAGAGGAAACGAGGAAACACACTCTGTTTAAATTGCCACCAACAAGGGCATATGTGATAGGTTGTCAATTTATGGAGATAGTCTGGTCAGCTAAAACTTATGCCATGGAAGAAGAACCATTAACTTCGAAAGAGACTAGGGAAATAGGAGTTTTGAAGGCTGTTATTTGGATTGAAGGCATTATAGTTAAAGTATTATTTGATACTGGGGATTCCCATAGTTTTATTTCTAAAGAATTGGTAGAAAAACTGAAGCTTACCAAAAAAATAAATGATACCCCTATTTGTATGTTAAATCCCATTAGTGGTAAAACAAGCCTTTGTATGATTTGTGAAAAGGCCCAAGTTACCTACCTTTCTTATTATTTTTCGTGCGACATGTTTGTCCTCGATTTTATCGGATTTGAAGTGTTACTTGGTATGGATTGGTTAACCAAGAATAAAGCTTTCTTGGATTGTGTTAAAAGAACGGTATCTTTAAGGACCAGCTTTGGAAAATTTGTAGACATATCTTATAATGATCCTAGCCCGGTAAGGGATAGTTTCCAGTATGCCCTTGATTCACCCCAAGAAAATTTAGAGATCATACCGATTGGTAAGAAGTTTCCAAATGTTTTTGAAGAGGTAAAAAGTTTGCCCCCACATCGATAAATTGAGTTTCGCATCGATTTAATTCCCGATGCAAGCCGCGTTCGCCAAAAGCGAAGAATGGCTCCGAGAGAGTTGGATGAATTGAGGGAACAAACAAATGAGTTATTGAAAAAGGGATCGATAAGACCAAGTCGCTCAATTGGAGGACAGCAGTAGTCTTTGTTGCCAAGTCCGATGGTTCCCTAAGGCTCTGTGTAGACTATCGAGACCTGAACAAGCAAACGATTAAGAACTAGTATCCTCTACCTCGAATAGATGACTTGTTTGATCAACTTCATGGTGCTAAGGCATTCTCAAAAATGGATCAGGCATCAGGATTCCATCAACTTAGAATAATAGAAGACTGTGTTCTTTTAACTCAGTTAGAGGTCCAGATTTCTTCTATGAGTGGTTAGTTATGCCTTTTGGGCTAACTAATGCGCCTGGTTATTTTGTAGACCTCATGAATAGAGTATTCAGAGATATGCTGAATAATTTCGTCTTAGTCCTTACTGATGATATTCTTATATATTCGAAGACTGAAAAAGAACATGAGAGACATTTAGAGATTGTATTGGAAATATTAAGAAGGAATGCGCTTAAAGCTAAATTCTCGCAGTGCCATTTCTAGGAGAAAGAAATAAGATTCGTACAGCAGGTAGTATCAAAAGGAGTTTCAGTTGATCCGGGGAAAGTTGTAGCCGTCCAAGATTGGAAGACACCCCAAACTCCAAAAGACGTCCGTAGCTTTTTAGGATTGGAAGGATATTACAGGAGGTTCATCCGGGATTTCTCTAAAATTTCCTCCCATCTTACAAAGTTAACAAAAAAGAATGTGAAATTTGAATGGACGCCGAAATGTGAAGAAGCATTTAATGAGTTGAAGAAAAGATTGACCAGCGCTCAAGTCTTAGCTATTGCTGATAGAAGTAGTGGTTTAATTGTATAAACTGATGCTTGTGGGGAAGCTGTATGTGCAGTCCTAATGAAATATAGGTAAGTAGTCGCTTATGCGAGCCGACAACTAAAGACACATAAGAAGATCTACGCAATGCATGACTTATAGCTATTAGCCATTGTGTTTGCATTAAAAGTGGAGGCACTATTTACTGGGTGATAAATTTGAGCTCTTCTCAGATCACAAATCTTTGAATTATCTCTTCACCTAAAAGGACTTGAACATGAGACAACATCGTGGTTAGAATTTCTAGCATCATATGATTTGGATATTCTATATGCACCAGGTGTTTGCATAAAAGTTGGACAAACACCTCTAAGTTCGATTTTAGTTACTTATCGTTTAAGTTGATTGATTTGGAGTTTTTAATTTTCCAACACGTTAAAGGATAATTTTTGTTGTCATAAACAATTCATAGGCTCAAAGTTGGAAAGCAGTTAAGGAAAGTAAATCATGCAGAGTTTCATAGTGGTTCAGCCAGAATGTGCCTACATCCACTATCCATCTTATTATTCTTACTTTGATTCGATTACAAATACAAGTTTGTTTGGAAAGAGTAAAAACTTAGAGTAGCTAGAGTGACTTAGTCTCAACAGATCTTTCCCTCTTTTCTCCCCAAAACCAGTCCCCACTGTTGTTGAGAAGCTCTGGTATTTATAGAGTGGAGGTGGAAATTATAACTCTTTGAATCTAGTACGGCATCTAAGCAGGAGCGTTTGGATCGGCGTTTGGGTCATGAAACTTGCCTGGCCTGGTTGTTCTTCCTTGTTTGGTTCGGTGCTTCTGCTCTAGAGTCTCTTATTTGCCGGACCAAAAATTTGATCCGGCATGCCTATGTACCGGACCAAATGTTTGGTCCAGTGATGGATGTGTCGTGCCGGACCAAATATCTTGTCTAGCATATCAGAGAATACCGAACCAATATTTGGTCCTACATATCAGAGGATGCCGGACTGGATATTTGGTCCGGCATATCAGAGGATGTCGGATCAAACATGTCGACCGGCATGCCGGATCGGCATTTTAGTGAATGCCGAACCAAGCATCTGATCTGACAGTTCGGTCTTCTACGCCGATGTCTGCTTTTGCTTCGTTTCTTATCTTTTTCTCTACTTGATAGAAAACCGAGCCAACACTTGCCCCCCAAAGTATGACGCCTAATTACACGACATGCTTTGTTTGGTTTGGCACCGAGCTCCTACCACTGATCGAAAATTGCTACCGTTCGTCTTCCTTCCTTTTTCTTCTTTAAATAATGCCTTCTCTCCTTATTCTTTTCCTCCTATTTTATTAATCAAATTTCTCCAACATATTTTCGATCGATTGGAGCCTGTTTTGAACTCATTTATATTGCTTGAATTCAAATATCTAAGCACCTTTATTGCTTGAGGTAAGATTTATCTAAAATCCATTCTTTTGGCCTGGGGTTTTTGGATTTTTGGTTTCTGATTCAGTGAAGAAGGTGATCGTGCTTGGTGGTTGTAACCCTAGGTTCAATGTTGGACTAGAGAGAAATGGAGAGGTATAGTGTCTAATTGAGGAATTGTTTTGGATATGAGGAAGATGAAGTAATGTAAACGAAGATGGTAAGGATGAGTGTGAAGTCCAGGCGACTGGTTATGAGCTTGTGATCGATTTTGTGCTAAGGATGGATCAGTAATGTTTGGTTCGACATAGGATGTCATTCAGCTTTAGGCATAGGATAATGCCAGACCAAATAGCCTAAGCACAAGGTTCATAGGTATGCCGAGCCAAAAGTGGAGTTTCTTAAGATGGTTAGGTTAGGAGTTCAACTGAGCTAGACGATAGGAGGTTCCCTGTGAATGTTTTAACTTCCATTCACGATTGTACCTCCATTGGACTTATGCTTGTCTTTTATTTCTTTGTGCAGGAATATGTCGTCTAGTCGCAAGCTTCGGTCCAAGCATGTGTCTTCACAACCTGCCAGGGCTGGTCCTCCTTCTGCTGATGTCCCTTTTTGTAACGACCCAAAATTTTAGTCATTTGAAATTTGTATATTTAATTTATTTTAAATATTCAAAAGTAAATTTCATAAGTCGAATAACTTATATTTCGAATATAAGGATTTAATTGGAAAATTAAATTATTAATTTAATATTTGAAATTGTGAAAATAATTAGAATTTGGATTTAATGTGAATGAAAATGATTTATAAAGATGAATTAAATTCTATTTGAGATTAAATGATGTTAGTAAACTTTTAAAATTGAAGTAAAAGTTGAATTATAGAAATTGAATATTTTAATATTTAATTGACGAGTAAAAATAGCCATTTTTCAAATAGTATCGGATTTCAACGAAACCAGTTTCATTGGATCCATAATGTTAAATAATTGTAAGATTTCAAATTTCGTGTCAATCAGATTTACGGTTTGTCCGGGGCAAGCTAAAACGTATAGAAATCTGTTTAAGTGAATTTTAAATTTAAATATTCGATTTGAAAACCTATCGTTCAAATATGATCGAATTGGCTCTCGATATATATTCCATTGTGTTTGGAATGGGGGTAAAACATTATAAATGCCAGGCGACATGCTTCGTTTGGAGTTCGGAAATTTTTTGGATGAATAGTGCGCGTAAATTTTATATAAAAGGACCTCAACACTTTCATTTTGCCAAAACCCTAACCAATCTAGGTCTAGCCGCCACTTGATTTTCAATGGCCGAAAATTGCCAAATTTCTTCTAATCCACATATCGATTCGAAAAACTCTCAACTACAGAAATGAAGATCGTACCGAGATCTATATTCTCAACGGTCGTGATTGAATATAGGCGAGTAGACTGTGGGAAAATGGGCCGTGTTCGTTCGTCGTTTGCACGCGTTTTCTAGCGTAATGGTGGAACCGAGCTTGACATGCTCATGGCCAAGACTAGAGTGGAGCATCGCCGCTCGAATGGCAGCATCTGATCGTCATAAAGATGCTCGAGTTGGCTCGTCGATCTAGGGTTTTGTGGCGGCCTATATGGGTTTGTGCGTGCGTGTTTTACTGATGAGGAAGAAGGATGCGCACGGTCCAGATCTAGGCAAGTGAAATCGAACGGCCCTGATGAACTTAGGGTAAAATAAAAAAAGAAAATTGATTTATATAATTATATTAAATTATGCAATCTTTAAAAATGCGTAACTTTTTCATTCGAGGTCCGTTTCTGATGAAATGAATTGCGTTAGAACCGTATTGTCGAATACTACGCAATGAGCTGGTTTGGAGTTGATTGGAGCTAGTGTGAATTTTGGATAAAATTAAACGCGCGTTTAATTTTATTCGGAATAAAACACTACAACTGCTATTGGAGACAATGTTAGTACAACTCACTCTTTCTGACTCACTGATATTTTTATATAAGTGAGAATAAATATTATTTATGATGATTGATGATTGTTTAGATGATATATGATATATTGATTGGTATTTGGATATATACCTGCCTAGTGGAGCAGATGACCCTATACGTTCCCGTGTATGAGCGGATGACCATTTGTACACGCGTCTGCTTCGAAGCGGACATTGTACACATATTCTAATATGTATATTTGTTGCAGGTGACAGGTTGGAGGGATCCAACTGGATTCCTCACGAGTATTGATTTATTTACAGATATTGTGATATATTCTGTTATCATGCTATATATGATGTTTTGGACGCCGTGATTGATGTATTTGGTGTTGTTGCAGCATTGGGCATATTTTTGGAATTTTAAAAATGTTAAAGTAACGATTTCGAATTTAAAAGAGTTTTAAAAGTGATTTTGAAAATAAATATTTTATTGAATTTTGGAATTAATTTATTTTAAATAAATAAATGTTATAATTCTTATCGTTATAATAATTATGATATTTATGAAATATAATTGAAATTATGATTTTTGTGAAATATAATCAAAATGTGATTTTTGAAATATTGAGTTAATGATTTGGTAAATAGTTTAAATTGAGTTTTTGAATTATATTAAATGGTTGGTATATGGGATTTATAAAATTGATATTTTATAAGTCAAAGTAATTGAATTATAGACAAGTTTTGTAAATGTTAAAATGAAGTTATAAATGGATTTTATAAGTGAATAAGATTTATAATTGTGAAGTTATAAAATAATGAATTTAGAAAATAAATAATTTATGAGGAATTAACTTATAAATTGGATTCTGGCATGTAATTAAGTTATTAAACGTAATTGATTTATAAAGGGATTTTATAAGTTGAAGGTTTTATAAAATATAAATGGAGTTTATAAACATTGTTTTATAAATCCGAAATTGATTGAATATGATAAGTTAAATATAAATGTATATTAAAGGAATTATATCCACGATTTTGGATAGTGGATAATCCTTTAATTAAATATGCAATAGGGATGAATTTGGTAAAAGAAATATGTCCACGATTTTGGACAGTGGATTATCCTTTAAATTAAATATATAGAAGTGTTGAATTTGGTTAGAGAGTTACATCCACGATTTTGGACAGTGAATAATATATTAAATAAATGTTTTGGGAAGTGATATTTTAAATGGAGTAAAACGATTTGAAGACATTTTAAAATGTGTTAAGTATCGAAACCATAGATTTCAACATTCATTGTTGAAATAGACGTTTTCGAGAAGTAAGGAAATGATGGACTGTAACACTGTTGTTATATTAAATGATTTCCACAAGGAAATGTTTTTGTATAGTATTGGGATGTATATATCTATCTAATTTTCGAATCCCTATACTATTGGTTTTGGGTTGTCGTAACGATGTTTTACTCAACATTCGTTTTAACCCAAATAAAAGATGTCTAAAGAGAATATTTTCCTTCTAGAATAAAATATATACTTAATTATGATTTAAGTTTACGTAATATTTTTTAAATGTTGAAAATAAATTGATTTGTGAATTACTTATTATTAAATAAGTATTTGGAAATGTTTTCCAAAATAGAAGTTGAAATGGTTTCGATATTATATCTTTTAAAAGATAAATTGAAGTGAATATTTGGCAAATAATTTAATTAATAAAAGATTAATTAAAAGGGCCCAGTGATTGTATATGGTGCTAAATATTTGTTTGTTTGTTTTGATAGCTAAATAACCGAATATCAAACTTTGCCAAATTTTAGTCCTTAACTTGATGTGGGAACTATTTAGTCGTACACTTAGTACGTAGCCTTCTGTATAGGCTTGATTATCGTTTGTGTTGAGAATGTTGATTCATATAGTGCGGAGTATTACTCCAATCTATCGAGCTTCCTTCTTGGCCCGAAGGATAGCAAGTTAAAAGTTGGACACGTGATAAGTCTATGAGACTTAGTTGCCGTGTGAGGTTGGGAAACGCTTTTGTGTTGTTGGTGCGAAGAGATCGGGATCAGATTTATCTGAAAATAACTTCGGACCAACGTATATGCGACGATTGTGCAGGTTACTTTGAGATGATATTGTTATTCTGGAGTTTCATAGTGGGGGACTGCTTGTTGATCGTTTGGGGTTAAATCCCAATATACATCCAGTAGCAGTGGTCTCTTCATTATGAAATATCCAATGCAAGGACTATTTGCTACTAATCCTAGGGATTTCCCGACAGGATGTGGTAGGAAAGTACCTTCGGTTTGTCCTGTTCCTGGACAACTTGTGTGGATGTTTGTCTAACATTGCATTTCTATAGATTACGTACATCGGTTTTGCTTGATTATGTTCAGCCTGATTGGGGGTTCTTGCTTCTTGTTAGGCTGCGAATGGATGACTGTTGCCCCTACATGTCCCTAGAGTGAAAGGGTTGGTTGTAGTCGAGAGGCTGGCCATAAAAGCAAAGCACAAGGTATCAGTGTGAGCTACGGTGGGTATTACCCACTGGTTGCGTCACGTCACAGCTGGTATCAGAGCTTAGATTTTGTATATTCCTAAGCTTTGATGTGTACTCATTATAGATAAGGACAGTAGCACCCTAGATTGAGTTTGAGTGTATTATATATATGAGCGCGTATTTGTTAGTGATATGAAATGTTATATATTGTGTTTACTTATCCGTTGAGCTGTTTGTGAATTCTGGTCGGTATTGGGACGCCATGTTATCATCCAAACACTTAAATGAGGCAAGTCGACATAGTATCATTTTAAATTGGGCAAATGAAATAATTTTACCTCAATTATATTTTGTATATAAAGGAAACCATTTTCAGGAATTATTAAAGTGCATATGAATTGATTGATTGGTTGTTTGAAAATGTAAAAATATATATAAATTAATGAAAGATGTTTGAATAATCTAAATAAAAACAACAATTGTAAGAGATAAATTATACAAGAAAAAGAATTATAAGTATGGAATTATAATTAATATGATTTACAATTGTGAAATAATCTTATATATAAGAAATGAAACTATTTGAGTTATAAATAAAAATGGATTTAACTAAGAATTTGGAAATGTTGAATCCCGTTTATTTTGAAGTTATTTTTCAAAGTGAAAAGATGTTATATTATTATAAATTTGAATAAGATAAAAGAATTTGGAATGATTTTATGTAAGTAAAGTAAAAAGTAAATTTATAAAAGATTTATAAATGTGATTTATAAATAAAATAAAATTTTAAAAAGAATATAAAGCACTGAATTCACTACTGTTACTTGGAAATAATAAAGGTGATGACTGCAGCATCATCAATATCATTTTCGAGTTTCTATGTGATAGATTTGCTACCAATAGTAAATCGAAAATTGAATTTTTGCTGTGATAAGCAAATTTGATTTAAAATCCAATTGAAAATTGATAAAATTAAGTGAAACGAGTTTTGGACTTACAAAATGAAGTAATGAAATTGACTTAAGTAAAAGTTAAATAAGATAGAAGTTGAAATAAAATTAGAAATAAACTTAAATTGTGTAGTGAAAGTAAATGCAAGTGAGTTGAAATGAAACATAGCTTAAGTAATGTTGAATGAAGTTGAATTTGGTATCAAAATAAATTAATAAAGTAAATTAATTGAACGTGAAATTGAGTTATATAATGAAATTTAACTTTAGTTGTAAAATGAATTAGCATAAAAAAATGATGTTGTTAAAAAGTTGTGAATTAATAATAATATTAGAAATGTTGTATAGAAATGTGATTATAATAAATACTAGAATTCAATTTAAATTGAATATTAAACCAATTGAAAGTAAAGTGTTAAACTAAATATGGATGTTGGAAGTAAAGTAAATAAATTTGGTTATGTTGGATATGCATTGATTATTAGATGAATGTTAATTGATAGTATAGAAAATTCATATGAAATTGAATTAACAAAATTGGAAGCTAAATAATTGAATTCAAATTGGAGTAAGTGAATTTAAGTAGAATTGAAATTGATCTGATTTGGAAATGAACAAATTGGAATATGAATTAGTGAATGTAAACTAACTGAAAATGAAAAAATGATGTTAATAAAGTCCAATGTTAATGTATCAAACATGATTTAATTGAAAATCAATCTAATGAATATTAAAGAGAAGTGAAAGTGTATTGATTTGGTTATGGATGTTAGTTGGATGATAGTTGGTTGATGGTTGGATTTGTCGTTTTGGTTGCATTTGCTATAATGGCATATATTATTGTTATATTGGTATATGTTGTATATTGATATTACTTTCATATATACATGTTTCTCATTTGTTTTTTGAGTGTTTAATAGGTGCGAATGGCGCTCGCTTCGCTTTTGGAGCTCGCTTTCACGCTATATTAGCCGTATATGCTTGCCAATAATATATAAGGTACATATCTCGGATTACATATCGTACTTTTTTACACCTTTTTCCCTTCGGGATGCCTCATCCTCGATGATGAGATGTATATTTGTGAGATATACATTGTTGTTTTTTTTCCGAACCGCGCAAAGGAGACGCTGGCGAACTTTTTTGAAAATTCAAGGCGTTAGAATTTTTTTAGGAAAATTGAAAAAAATTGTGAAAACTAAATTTTGATTTTAAGTTGAAAGTAAACTGATATTAGTTCATTTTAAAAGATAACTATATATGGATTTGAAAACTTAGTAAAGTTTTACATGAAGTTTAACTAAATGATTTTGGGAAAGTTAAACATTTAAGTGATTTTGGTAAATCTAAATTGAACGAGTTATTTTGAAAAGTTAATTATTTTGTGACTTTTTCTTACTTAGTAACTTGGAGGACGAAATTCTTTTAAGTAGGGGAGAATGTAACGACCCAGAATTTCAATCATTTGAAATTCGTATATTTAATTTATTTTAAATACTCAAAAGTAAAATTTATAAGTCGATTAACTTATATTCGAATATAAGGATTTAATTGGATAATTAAATTGTTAATTTAATGTTTGAAATTGTGAAAATAATTAGAATTTGGATTTAATGTGAATGAAAATGATTTATAAAGATGAATTAAATTCTATTTTAGTTTGAATGATGTTAGTAAACTTTTAAAATTGAAGTAAAAGTTGAATTATAGAAAGTGAATATTTTAATATTTAATTGACGAGTAAAAATAGCCATTTTTCAAACGGTCTCGGATTTCGACAAAACTAGTTTCATTGGATCCGTAATGTTAAATTATTATAAGATTTTAAATTTCGTGTCAATCTGATTTACGGCTTGTCCGGGGCAAGCTAAAACGCGTAGAAATCTGTTTAAGTGAATTTTAAATTTAAATATTAGATTTGAAAACCTATCTTTCAAATACGATCGAATTGGCTCTCGATATATATTCCATTGCATTCGGAATGGGGGTAAAACATTATAAACGCCAGGTGGCACACTTCGTTTGGAGTTCGGAAAAATTCCGGATGAATAATGCATATAAAAGGACCTCAACACTTTCATTTTGCCAAAACCCTTACCAGCCTAGGCCTAGCCGCCACTTGATTTTCAATGGCCGAAAATTGCCAAATTTCTTCCACTAATTTCTTCCAATCCACACATCGATTCGAAAAACTCTCAACTACAAAAATGAAGATCGTATCGAGATCTATTTTCTCAACGGTCATGAGCGAATATAGGCGAGTAGATGGTGGGAAAATAGGCCGTGTTCGTTCGTCGTTTGCACGCATTTTCTGGCGTAATGGTGGAACCGAGCTCGGCATGCTCATGGCCAAGACTAGAGTGGAGCATTGCCGTTCGAATGGCAGCATCTGATCGTCGTGAAGATGCTCGAGTTGGCTCGTCGATCTAGGGTTTTGTGGCGGCCTATATGGGTTTGTGCGTGCATGTTTTACTGATGAGGAAGAAGGATGCGCATAGTCCAGATCTTGGCAAGTGAAATAGAATGGCCCTGATGAACTTAGGGTAAAATAAATAAGAAAACTGATTTATATAATTATATTAAAATTGTGTAATCTTTAAAAATGCGTAACTTTTTCATAAGAGGTCTGTTTCTGATGAAACGAATTGCATTGGAACCGTATTGTCGAATACTACGCAATGGAGCTAGTTTGGAGTTGATTGGAGCTAGTGTGAATTTTGGGTAAAATTAAACGCGCGTTTAATTTTATTCGGAATAAAACACTGCAACTGTTATTGGAGACAATGTAAGTACAACTCACACTTTCCGACTCACTGATATTGTTATATAAGTGAGAATAAATATTATTTATGATGATTGATGATTGTTTGGATGATATATGATATATTGATTTGTGACAACCCGCCTTATTCTTCACAATAAGACGCACCATTATTAAGAAAGAAAGGGATAGAAAAGAGAAAAGATAGAAGAAAGAAGAAACATCATCAGAATCTAAACAGCGGAACGAATAAATTATATTGATCATATAACATATTACATAGTATCATATACATCAGAGTTACATAGCTTATACAACACATACTAGACAGTTATAAACACCTGTCTAGTTATAAAATTTAATATACAATACAAACAATCGACTCAGAGAACACACAACGGAATACTATATATCTACATGCTGAAGCCTCCTGCTCCATTGCTCCTCCAGAATTCATCAAACCTAACCTGAATCCCTTGGCTACTCGTAGAAATTTGAGTACCCAAGAGTTTAAGAAAAACAGAATAAACTCCGGGTCAGACATGGGTCTAGTGTGAGTAAACGGGTTAAAGTTGCTTAACTTTAAACACCTTTTGAAAAATAAGGTATCACGTAAGACTCCCCACACATAAACATGGAAAAGTTTTTACCTTACGCTAACCAAAACATTTGATAGGAAATCCATTGATATTATAATAGTGTCTAGGGTTTTCAAGTAAATAAGCAATAGCTGAAATTGTTACATGGTTAAATTCTAGCTATTAGCCACAAAAGTGGGTAATACAATCAAATCCGAGGGCGCTTATTGGAGTTTGGATTCCATACAATGGCAGGGCTACTGGGGTACCACCCGTCATAGTATGGGGCTTAGATCACTGTACCGAGGATTACTCCTAATCCCCTGCAACACAAAACCGAAACAATTCCTTGCTGAACAGTTCCGAATAAGATAACCCCACGGTTGTAGCTAGCAACCGCCCACACAGCCGAATAAAAAGGGACTCTAGATAAGGGTTCATCTCATCCTATTTGGGCATGACCTACTTAGCGTTGCTGCACCTCCCCTGTTTTAGCCATTCCCGGTTGATGAGGCTTGAGGCTATGATTACCTTTATAGAACACATCACTTAGAATGCTCATTGTCCACCTGACGATGTGCTGAAAGCATTCAATTCATACAAGTTCGCTCCGGGTTCGAACGAAACCGTAGGCATTATCTCGTTATACTCATTTTGGAATCACCCTCGGAGTTAACGACAATAACCCTTGCACTCTGAATCTTCATCTTTACTTGAGATTCACGACCTATCGTTAATTGGGATCGATGTGGTTTTCGGATATCCAAATCCGGAAACCCGATTTTGGTCTCATCGAAATCCAAAATGTATCTTTTAGGTCCAAGTTGTTTTAAAGTTTAAAACAATTCAATTCAAATCATTATCCATATACACACAGATAGATAATTCACAATATCACAATAGATAATCTACTTATCATCACAATAGATAATTCATATTATCTTCACAATTCAACCAAATTATCTCATATCACATATCACACATATCTCATCGGAGATATCAAACAATCAAGGCATTCAATATCATCCATCCATACATAAGCAAGGATCTATAAATCACACCATTTATAATTAACATTAAATGAATTAAATTAATTACTTTATCTCTTAATTAATTTAAAATAAATTAAATTAATTACTTTCATCATAATAAATCTTGCTTACTTATCCATTAATTAAACCAATTAATTAATCATCATCTTAATTAATCACCCTTGATTAATTATCTTAAATTACATTAAGTAATTAACCCTTAATTAATTATACAAATTAATTATCTTCAAACCATTAAGTAATTAACCTTAATTACTTTATTAACTAAAATTAATTACATTAATCCTTAATTAATTACAATTTATTAATTACCTTATAATCACTTATTATTGATTAATTAATCTTAATCAATCCTTAATTTCTCTCATTAATTACATTAATTAACGTTCCTTAATTAAGTACTTCCATTAATCAACTTTAATTAATCATAAACAGTAATTACCATCCCGTAATTACTTACCTTAATTAATCCTTAATTAATCACATTAATCCTTTGATTAATTATACTAAGTAATTAATCTTTAATTACCTCCTCCAAGTAGTTACCCTTTAATTGCTTCCCATTAATTAATTACATTCTTTAATTATACATTAATTACTTACCTTAAGTAATTACACTTATCCATCTCATTAAGTAATTATACTTAATCAATCACCAAATGATTATCTTAATTAATCAACCCATTTGATTAACTCAAATTAATCACACTTATTTGATTAATTACAATTGGGTAATTCATCCCTTAATTACCCCTTTTAAATAAATTGATTAATCTTTAATTACAGATTAATTAATTCTTAATTATTAATTAATAAACCTTAATTATTAATTAATAAAACTTAATAACAAATTAATTAATCCTTAATTAACAGTTAATCGATTCTTAATTAAAATTAATTAATCAGAAATAATAGTTAATTAATGCTTAATTAACTTTTATTATAGATTAATAATTTCTTAATTATTGATTAATAAAGCCTAATTATTAATTAATAAAACTTGATTACAAATTAAATTCCTTTTTAATTACAAAATAATTAATCTCTAATTACTAATTAATCAACCTTAATTACTTAATTAATTTATCATTAATTATTAATTAGTAATCTCTGATTACTAATTAATTATACTCGATTATAAATTAATTAACCTCTAATTAATTAACTGATAACCCTAAATTATTAATTTAAGCAAATTAATTAAATCGATTAATTATTCTTAATTAATTCATTAATTAATTCTTAATCATTTTTAATTAAATTAATTACTCATATCTAATTCCCTTAACTAATTTAATTATTATTAAGATATTAGAGCTTTAATTACCTTTAAGATAAAACAATATCTTACCATTAACTTAATTAAAACATTTATCTTAATAATTAACCTTTCTTAATTAAATCTTTAATTAAGTTTTAAAATACTCATTTAACTTGGTAAATTAAGGTTAACAAACATAATATCTTTTAAATGCTTTAACCATTGACAAGTAATAGTTTTAGACTATTTCGATTTAAATTCAAAAATTGTCTTAAGAATTCATTTCTACTTAAGTTTAAAAATAATCTTTAAATTAAACAAATTTCAACTTCTTAATGAAATGTTAAAGAAACATTTATTTTTATAAAGAATAGTATTCAAAAACAAATAGATTCCTTACAAAAGCTTAAAACTTCCTTATTTAAATTGAAACTTGTTTTATAAATACCTTTTTTCTAAAACTTATGAAATTTCTATTAAATTATCTGCTTCAGATTGAACCTAAGAAATACTCAAACCATTCCTAGTTCATTTTTTTTAAGTTTCAAAGGTTTAGTTTAGATTTTAAATTTTAAGAACCTGAAACAATTAAAACTACAGGCTACCACACCAAAACTACTCGAGTTTAAACTCGAGACATTAACCCAAAAGCACAGAGCTTCCTTCGAGTCGCCCACGAACCATCTCCCCAGACACGAGAATCAACATCATGCACGTGCACCAGAGCCTCCTCCGACCATCGAAGACACCATCGCCAAGTCACCGAACATCCCTACGAGCACTTACGATCAACAAAGCATCATCTCATGCCTCGATTCAAAATCGAGTATCCCAGAATGAACAGAGACCCAAACCCATCATCAGGAAATCCTCTGAACCCTCGATTCCGATCACGAATACTGCTACGATTCTGGCTATGGCTTGCCGACCCACCGCGCTTCCACTTTCCAGAGTCTTATGCAACTCGAATCACTAGAGGTAAAGCAGTGATTCAATTTCGCAGCTTGACCCAAAACTAGGTTTAGAACCTGGACCATCTTGCCGCCGTCGCCACAGCCATCAGACAACCATCCATTCATTTTTTCCGTACCACCAGATGCTTCCCCTACCACTACCCAAGATCCCGATCCCTCTAAACTTTATGGCCATCAGAATTTGCGTAGAAACCCACTTTCAGATAATCCTAAAATTCACATCCATAATAATGTTAAAAATTATGATATTAATTTTAAAATTTCTAACTTTAACAGTAGATTCAAGTTATCATCTTAAATTAATGAATTATAGTGATTGCTTTTAGCATTTTAAAAATAATTCTCACTGTATTCATCATTCCCAGATAATCCTATAAGCATTTTACTTAAATTCATCTTTAAAATTTAATTTAAGTCTAAACAAACCTTTATTGTTTGGAAAAAAAATCCTATAGGAAATCAGTGGAGAAGAAAATTTGAATTTTTGGTTTTAAACTTGAAAGTTCTGTAACAGGAACAGGGAAACAACATACATGCATGCATACTCTTCAAATGTGTAGAATACATTTAAACAATCATCATAGATAAATTTCACAAGTAACCCATTATTTACCTACTTAAATACATACATGCATGCTGAGCATCATCACAAAATTTCACAAGCAACCATATGTTTTACTTAAATTTTAAATTTAAAGGTTTACTCACTGGGAAAATGCAGAGCTTTTGAAAAAGAGCTGGGAAGGTTTGAAAATTTGCATGCTTGATTTTTGAACCTTGAATTACTAGAAACATAAAGACTGAAATGCTTTGAAGCTTGATTGTGTAACTTGAACAAGATGATGATGACTCAGGACTTTGAAAACTTGTTTGGTTCCAGGCTTTGAGAAAATGATTACAAGGTTTTCTCTGAGTTTCTCAAAGATTTGCTTTTCAGATTTGTTCTCTGGAAACAATAGGGTTTTGATATTCCAGGTTTTGAAAATTGATTTACAGGTTTATATTTGGGAATTTGATTACAGGGTTTTGGAAAAATTTCTGGTTTGAAGAGTGTTTACAAGTTTGACTTTTGATTTTGATTACAGGTTTGTGAACTTTTGATTTTTTTTTTTTGAAATGGTTTCAGATTATGATTTGAGGAAAATTTCAGATTTGGTCTGGCCATTGTTTTCTTGGTTTGAATATGCAAAGATAAGAAAAAAAAGAATGAATGAAGAAGGTAGAAGTTTTTATATAGATTAAATTTTGGTTTAATTAAAATTTAAAGAAAATAAAAACAAGTAATGACACTTGTCTCTTACTTAGATTAATATGTTAACACTTGTTACTTAACTTCTTAATTGAATTACATTTGTCTTTTTCATTTATTTATCTTTAAAAGAATTTTAAAAGCTCTTTTTTTAAAATATGATTTCCTAATTAACTAATATGTTTCTTAATTTATAAATGCTTTTTTAATTTTAAACAAATAAAACTTTTAAAAGAAAATAAAATAAAAACCAATTATCTTTTAAATAAAATCATATATAATATTGTAAACTCATTTTTACATGCTAATTCAAAAGGCTTTTGTATTTATTCCTATTAAATAAATACTTTTCCAAAATATATATATAAATTTCTTTTAAAGAAAATAATATAAACCATCTTATTTTAAATAAAAATCTTATCCATATATTTCAAATCCAAACTATGTTATTATTTCTATTTAAAGATATATATACTTTTAAATTCAATTTTTTTTTTAAATTCAAATTCAAAATTAGTTTAAAATCCTAGTTTAAAATCAATTCAAATTCACATATAAATATCAATTTTAAACAAACACATTATTACTTGTAAATAATTATCCTATTTAAAATCAATTTAAATACACAGATATATATTTAAACACACTTATTAAAATTTTAAAATAATTAGTCTATATATAAAAGAACAAAAATTAAATAATTATTCTTATTTAAAATCAATCTATAGCCATAATTAAAAACATCACATTACTAATTGTTTGGCAATTTATATTTGAAAATAACAATTTTATCAATTTCAAACAATTTAATTAAGAGATTATCACATTTTAAATTCCTTGAAATTCCTGGATATCACATGATTGGTATTTGGATATATACCTGCCTAAGATGACCATATACGTTCCCGTGTATGAGCGGATGACCATTTGTACGCGCGTCTGCCTTGAAGCGGACATTGTACACATATTCTAATTTGTATATTTGTTGCAGGTGACAGGTTGGAGGGATCCAATTAGATTCCTCACCAGTATTGATTTATTTACAGATATTGTGATATATTATGTTATCATGTTATATATGATGTTTTGGACGCCATGATTGATGTATTTGGTGCTGTTGCAGCATTGGGCCTATTTTTGGAATTTTAAAAATGTTAAAGTAACGATTTCGAATTTAAAAGAATTTTAAAAGTGATTTTGAAAATAAATGTTTTATTTAATTTTGGAATTGATTTATTTTAAATAAATAAATGTTATAATTTTTATCGTTATAAAAATTATGATATTTGTGAAATATAATTGAAATTATGATTTTGTGAAACATAACAAAATGTGATTTTTGGAATATTGAGTTAATGATTTGGTAAATAGTTTAAATTGAGTTTTTGAATTATATTAAATGGTTTGTATATGGAATTTATAAAATTGATATTTTATAAATCAAAGTAATTGAATTACAGACAAGTTTTGTAAATGTTAAAATGATTGTTATAAATGGATTTTATAAGTGAATAAGATTTATAATTGTGAAGTTATAAAATAATGAATTTGTAAAATAAATAATTTATAAGGAATTAACTTATAAATTGGATTTTGGCATGTAATTAAGTTATTAAACGTAATTGATTTATAAAGGGATTTTATAAGTTGAAGTTTTTATAAAACGTAAATGCAGTTTATAAACATTGTTTTATAAATCCGAAATTGATTGAATTTGATAAGTTAAATATAGAAGTATATTAAGCGAATTATATCACGATTTTGGACAGTGGATAATCCTTTAATTAAATTTGCAATAGCGATGAATTTGGTAAAAGAAATATGTCCACGATTTTGGACAGTGGATTATCCTTTAAATTAAATATATAGAAGTGTTGAATTTGGTTAGAGATTTACATTCACGATTTTGGACAGTGAATAATATATTAAATAAATGTTTTGGGAACTGATATAAAACGATTTGAAGACATTTTAAAATGTGTTATCTATCGAAACCATAGATTTCAACATCCATTGTTGAATTAGACGTTTTCGAGAAGTAAGGAAATGATGGACTATAATACTGTTGTTATAGTAAATGATTTCCGAAAGGAAATGTTTTTGTATAGTATTGGGATGTATATATCTATCTAATTTTCGAATCCCTATACTATTGGTTTTGGGTTGTCGTAACGATGTTTTACGCAACATTCATTTTAACCCAAATAAAAGATGTTTAAACAGAATATTTTCCTTATAGGATAAAATCTATACTTAGTTATGATTTAAGTATATGTAATATTTCTAAGTGTTGAAAATAAATTGATTTGTGAATTGCTTATTATTAATTAAGTATTTGGAAATGTTTTCCAAAATAGAAGTTGAAATGGTTTTGATATTATACCTTTTAAAAGATAAATTGAAGTGAATATTTGGCAAATAATTTAATTAATAAAAGATTAATTAAAAGGGCCCAGTGATTGTATATGGTGTTAAATATTTGTTTGTTTGTTTTGATAGTTAAATCACCGGCTATCAAACTTTGCCAAATTTTAGTTCCTCAACTTGATGTGGGAACTATTTAGTCGTACACTTAGTATGTAGCCTTCTATGTAGGCATGATTATTGTTTGTGTTGAGGATGTTGATTGGTATAGTGCAGAGTATTACTCCAATCTATTGAGCTTCCTTTTTGGCCTGAAGGATAGCAAGTTGAAAGTTGGAGACATGATAAGTCTATGAGAATTAGTTGCTGTGTGAGGTTGAGAAACGCTTTTGCGTTGTTTGTGCGAAGAGACCGGGATTAGATTTATCTGAAAACAACTTCGGACCAACATATATGCGACGATTATGTAGGTTGCTTTGTGATGATATTGTTATTCTGGATTTTCATAGTGGGGGACTGCTTGTTGATCATTTGGGGTTAAAATCCCAATATACATCTAGTAGCAGCGGTCTCTTCATTATGAAATATCCAGTGCGAGGACTATTCGCTACTAATCCCAGGGATTTCCCGACAGGATGTGGTAGGAAAGTACCTTCGGTTTGTCCTATTCCTGGACAACTTGTATGGACGTTTGTCTGACATTGCATTTCTATAACTTATGTACATTGGTTTTTACAAACGTACATCAGTGGTGGCGGAGAAGGCAACTTCTCTTAGCTTAACACCCTCCTTGAGATGTATGAGCTTAAGGGTTGTATTTTTGTGAAAGGCAATTAGTAGTCAACGGAAATGGCCGTATGGAATTCTAAGTGATGTGATATGTGATTGTGAAAGGTAATCGTTACCTCATCAGGCCTCATCAATCGAAAATGGCCAAAACAAGGTTAGATGCAGCAAGGCTAAGTGGGTCATTCCCAAGTAGGATATGATCATCCTCTTCTAGATATATCTTTACATGCTATGACATCGTGTATCTAAGTATGCGGTTTGTATGCTAGAGGGCCCTCGAGAAAGGTCGGTAACGACCGGAGGATGACATATTCGGTACCGTCTAGTTATAGAGGTAGGTCGTTCTTGTGTTGGTATAGGGTAGATGTTCTGTGCCTCTGGACATCCATCTAGAGGTGTACCCCTTCGGAAGGTAGTCCCTTCACCTGGTCATTTGTATGGAAATCCAAACTCTACTACGTGTTTTCCATTTTGATTGTATTACCCAATTTGGGCTATATGCTGGAATTTAATCAATGTAACAATTTCGGCTATGATTAATATTATTTGTATATAGTAGACACTACTATAATATGACATGAGATTTGATATAACATGTTTTAGTTATCGTAGGGTAAAAACATGTCCGTGTTTATGTGTGGACTTTTCTTACGAGATACTTTTGTTTTGAAAACTAAGGAAATTTTTGGTAATTTAATAAATTCAATTGAGTGTGTTTCTCACGCTGGTTTACCAGACTGATCCGGGTGTTCTTCCCTTTCAATGCTCGAGTCAGACCGAGTATATCTACAGGTTATGCTTTGGTGCTTTTGGAGCTTCAACAGGAGAGCTGGAGATCTTCATTTCATATACGCGTATCTGTTTTGTTTATTGATTATCTGCTGTCCTTAGTTGTTTATATTATCAGCCATTGTGAGGATAGGTTATTATAACCATTCAAGCTGATAACTATTGTTTGATTGTTGAACTCTGATTGATGTGTCTATATATATACAGTTTCTATTTTGTAAAGATCATTGATATGATATTATATGTTTTCCGCTGCGATGTGAGATTCTGCATTATTCTGTTTTGTTTATCTTCTCTCTTTCTTCTCTTCTCTTCTTCTCTCTTCTTTTATTTCTCTTGACTTTCCGTTAGTCTGTGCTTTTTGGGTCGGACATGTGTGGATTATTGTCGATTCAAAGGGTGCGGATTTGCGGGTCGTCACACTTTTAATCTTCGCCGACGACCCAGTTTTGCCTATTCTTTAGTAGAGGGCTACGCTCCTAATCAGACGTTGGTAAGACCATTAGAGTGCTACCCCAGCGTACTGATGATATAAAAGCTTAACTCCATAGCTACTATGTTCGGGATAGCTCCTCCAGACATGATACTACCCGGCCCGAATGATAGAGCCTGCTTTCCCCATGTGGATATATGGCATACAGTAAGTACCATTGTATGTGCAGCACAATTCCTCCGCTTACCAATTGGATCGCCAGTTTGTGATTTATTTGAAAGTCGCAGTTTCAACCGAACTCTTACGCCATCTCGACATGCTAATACCTGATATACGTGAAGCATTATCAAAGCCCCCTACCCATAGAGAGATCAGATACTTATAAAATGTGAGTAGTGATCGAAAGGGGAGTCCCTTCATCAGCTTAGAGTCCGCTCACAAATTTAAGCTTGTCCTTGATATATAATCCAAATTAGCATGTTCAAGAAGGATTTTTTCTTTGTGCGCGATGATGTCATTCCCTAACACGCTTTCACTTCTAGTAGTAAGTCATCATTATATCTTTTCTATGTTTTTTTCAACTTAGTTCCTTATTGATCCATATTTTTCAAGTTGTATGAAGGCGGCGGAGGACGAAGGCTTGAAAAAGATGGCCATGGAAATATTGGCTATCTTAGAGGTCGAGAGGGAAGCATCGTTCCTACTTCATGATACAGCCCTTCGCTTTTACAACTTAATCAGCCCTAGACAACCCGTGCGCAAGATCAGACCAAGCTTAAATGGGAAAGCGGCGGAAGCTGGAGGAGAAAGGGGAGATGTGGATAAACGCAAGACTCATGAGGAAGAGGGTGATAGGGTCAGAGCCTCAAAAAAGTTGAGGCGTGAGAAGAGCGCGGTTCATCCTCCCCGTTCGAGGAAATATTTGCATATATGGGATGCTCCTTCCCCGACAACGAGGAGGGTTCCTATCTGGAGGGAGAGAGTGAAGAGGAGGAAGGGCCAGAGGGAGATTCTGAGGCAACAGAATCGGAGGCTCGTGATTCTCCAAATGTGGAGGTCATAGGTAGCGAAGGCTTGGCTACGACTCCCTTTAAGAATGATGAAGCTGTGCGGGAGTGGCTTGAGCAGTTAGATCAATCTGAGTCGGCACTTGGGCCAAGTTTGCCACTGACCCCTTCTAAGAGAGTGTAGCTCTGGGTGACTTGGGTGGAATGCCGCTTTTCTAGTGCAAGGCGGAGCAGGAGTTGGCGAGGTAGTTGAGGTTTCCCTAAGTACTTTTGACTACTGTATGGATTTTGGGATACTTCTTGAGAACTTTTTGTTTTTCGATGTGTCCTAGTCTCCATCTGCTTCTTAATCCAATGAAGCCCGATCGTTATGTGTTCTCCTTCCTCCGAGTGGAGGCCCGTCCCAATGTATTCCCTACTTGAGTAAGACCCTGTCTTGGCCAATTGATCCAGTCTACCCTAAGGGTTTGTAGTTGCTCGTAGTGTCTCAATGTCTTGCACGTTTTGTTTTTATGCTTTCTCCATTTCTCTATTCTAACGTTGTTATTCGCATTATAGGGAAAAGGAGGAGTCCAAAGAGGAATGAAGTGTCTAGGCGGCTTGAGCAATTCAAATGGATGAAAGTGGCCTCTGTTTCTTCCAAGACAGCATTTCAGAAGGAAAAGACCACGCAGGGGAATATTAAGGAGACTCTGTCAGGCATGGATAGAGGAGAGAGTCATAAACCATCTTAGAAATGTGCGAGGTCTCCGGATATGGATGCCACCTCCCCTGGTTCCCAAACTTCCTCTTGTCGTCACCGTTAAAATCCGATGGGTCCTAAAGTGCACAAAGTGCCAGATGATTTAGGGGTGGGCAATGTCGACGCTAATTTCTCGGATTGTCAACAATCGATGTGGAATCCCTTTGAGAGTCATCCTGATGTCAATCCCGACTATGCGAGTCGTCATCCAACGAATCCTGATACCTAGTTTCTTCTGCCTCGAAATCCTTTGGTCCGGATCTTGGATAAGGCAAAGACTCTCGATTTTGCCAACATGACAATGAGGATAGTCTTGACTATGGATGAGACCAAGAAAATTATAGATTACCAGTCCCACTTAGCCAAGGCTAGCAAAGAAGTTGGGAGCGTCAATATACGACTGCATTTGGAGGTAGAGGATCTTTGCAAGGCGCTCAGGGAGAAGGAGAGATTAGGAAAGCCAAGGAAGAAGCATTGAGAGAGGCCGTCGACCTATGTAAGACACATATTGACATGACTATTAGCTCAGTGGATGAGGCTCGGTAGAAGGATCTGGAGCGGATCCGCTCCCTTAAGGATAAAGTAAAGAAATCGGAGGAGGCCTTGGCTAAGCTGAAGGAGTCACGGGGTGAGTGGCAAAAGGAAGAGGAATCATACCAGGCAAAGATTGATAGGTTGAAGGCGGAGTAGGCCCAACTGAGGTGAGATAAGGAACAGTACATGAATAAGGTGGTGTCTTTTCAAACCGAAGTAGACAAATCCAGCGACTTTTGTGATACAGTCAACCAGATGTTGAAGGATAAGTATGATTTGTTTTTGAAACAAAGGAACCTTCAATGGATGGATGATTTTCCACAAGTGATGGCAGGAATCCATGCTCGGATTATCGAGGAGACTAAGGCTGCAATCGCGTAGGGGGGAGGAGCCATTTATGACGTTGGGATGGTGAACAGCCAGTTCACAGTGGAAGAGACTAAAGCCATCGCCAAGGGTTATGATTTGCTGGTGGAGGACAAAGATGATGGGGATGGGTCAGATTTTGAGGGGCTTGGTGATCTATACCACATGACTGCGGGTATCTAGTTTTTTGCGTTAGCTCCGATATTACTTATCTTGGACTACGAAGCTTATGATTTCCCTTACTTGCATTGTGCAGGGACTTCTTCGGGACATGTTGGACCTTTGCAAAAGAAGGGCGAGTCTCTCGAGTGATCGGAGACTTCGAGAGACAAGGCTGGAGGGAGCAAGCCGAGCGACAAGGCTGTTCCTCCTCCTTAGTTGAGAAATTTTCTTTTCACTTTCTGCATGTACTCTTGAAGGATGTACGGCTATTAAGTATTTGTATATATAAATAAAAAGCTTTGTACATAAAGACTTCAAATGTGTAATGTTTAATAATGTTTAATTTATGTTTTCTGCATGTTTATCTGGAATGACTTTTATGATGCGTGATTTGTATAGTTTTCTCCATCTATTTGTGAACTGTTTACGACTTAGTTAATCGTTACTGTGTTCAGAGATGTAGAAAACCATAAACGTGTTGTTACATTCAAGGTCGATTGCAAACGGTAACTATTCAGGCATTTTCTCGTGTCGTGAGTATTATTTGCTTTATCGTTGCCGGCATATGTAATGCCGATCATCAATTGTGAACTGCCACTGGCTACAGCCATGCCTTAATCGTGGGGTTTATAATCGGTTCGCAATTGCCGATGATCCGAATGCCAATTATGAACTGCCTATTGTAACATTCCCAAATTTTGAACAAGTTTAATTTGACAATTAATCTATTTTTTGGAATCAAATTTTGAATAAATGTGAATTTTTCCAAATTTAATCAGATATTTGTACATAAATTTATTTTAAATTGAATTGTGGGATTGAAATTCAAGAATAAATATCTTAGGAAATAAATTGGATTTAAAAGCTATATTTTTAAAGATAATAAGAAATTGTTTTCTAAATTTTAATATATATAATATGTAGGTATATGACTAGAATTGTAAATATAATATGATGTTAAACAAGGTTAAATAAAAGATTTAAAATGCTTTTGTCTTATATACTTGCAAAAAAAAATATTTGATAAATACACACAAAGCTTTGATAAGAATGTATATTTTGATAGTGTAAAATTTAAAATACATGACATATACATGTAAATATTTTAGAAATATTAATAAACAGATGTAAACTTTAATAACATAAGGGTTTAAACCATAATGTATAAATTTATTTATAGTAAGGACTAGACATAAAAATGTCGCATTTTAACAAATGTGAAGAGAATAAACAATGAGCTTGAACAAGTGTTTACAAATGTAATATGAAGATTTACATGTGGCAAATTTCCTTTAAAATTTTATTTTAGTAAATATAAGAAAGAAAACAAAACCAGGCTTCTTCATTTTCTCAACTAAGTCTTCTTCTTTCTTTATCAAATCTTAAAAATAAAACCAGATCGAAATCTAGAGACCAAGAAAGTACAAAAGCAACAGATTAAACAAAATTGAAAACCAAGAATTAAATTCCAGATTTTCAGATTCAAAGCAATCAAAACTGAATCAAAGTGCAACCTGGAAATGAATTCAACCTGAGAACAAGCCTGAAAAGAAAATTAAACTAAGCCACTTTAAAACTGAAAGCAATTCAACAAGATCAAGCATGCAAGATCAACTACCTTCTCAAACAAATCAGGATCCAGATTAGGTTCAAGTGCATCCCAATCAACAAGTTGATGAAGTTCAAAATTGAAACAAAATCATAGAGCTAATCAAATAAGCAAGCTAAAGATCCAGGTCAAAAGTAAATAGTATTTCCTGACTTCAAAATCAATAACAGGTTCACTGTCCCTGTTCTCTTCAAGCACAGGTGAGCAAACATCATTTTAAACCCTTAATATGTTTATATCTATGTAATGTGTGATGATCTTTGAAGCTGTGATGTGAAATATGATTTTATGATTGAGTAAATATGCCAACATGTTTATAGAAAAGGTATGCGTATGCCTGTATACATTTGCCCCTGTTCTTGTTTTAGGCTTTAGCTTGAATTTTAAAAAAAAAAATCAAAATTTCCCAAATCCAATCGATATTAGACTTTGATATCTAAATGAAAGTTGCTTGTTATTGTATGATAATGGATTTAAAATAGTTCCAGGGTTTTAAATTTAACAAATTATTTTTAAAATTTTAAATAACAGTGAAATTCTTATATGGGTTAAAAATCAACTATTTTAATTTCTAAATTGGGTTACAGGAATGAATTCGTGACTGGAAATCATGAATTTTAATATTCATTTCGTGATTTTTAGTTCAATAATTCTTGGGAATTCTTGTGTTGTTCATTTTTGGCATTTGAGTTGATTGTCGATGAACGGCATGGTGGAGTTGTTCGATTTTTGGACTGGAGGCGGTCTGATTGATGGGGAGTGCAGGAAAAATGCAGGTGGATTTTATCGTTGGTGGAGGCGATGGAATTTTGGTGATATAGGGTTCGGTGGTCGTTTGAGAACGAGGTGGTTTGCAGGGCAATGGCGATGGCCATTGGGAATCGAAGTTGATTGCAATCATGGAAGCTTTGGTGATGATGGAAGGACTTCTCAAGGTCGGAGGCGATGGTGGGGTGTGAATTTCCAACAGTAATGGTCTTTGGACTTAGTGAAAACGTGTTCGATTTCGTTTCGACGATGTTGCTTTTGATCTGGGTTCTCGCTTGAGTTTATAGGGGTTCGAGTGGTCATTGAAGGTGGTCACGACGATCACCAGTGGTCAGTGATGCTGGTGTACGTGCACCACGTGCACGTCATGTCAGGAGGTGAGTTGCTCAAAGTCAGGTTCGGGAAAGTGAGGTTGTAGCTCGGGTTTGGCCTCGGGGTGTCATGCGAGTGTTTTATCTATGTAGTAGGTTTAAATTCGATAGTGAAACAAAGTATAAAATAGAGGAGGAGGAGTACTCGGGGAAAGGATCGGGTAATCTAGGGTTTTACTCGAAGTTGAGCTCGTGAATTCTGGGAGTCGTCTCGAGTTTTGAAATTTTTGGTAGTAAAAATTTAAAATAAAACAAGTTTACTCAAATTTTAATTAAATCAAGTTGTAAACCTCTGCCGATTCATTTTTGAAGAATAAATATTTTAATTTAGTTTTGATGAACAATTACCTTGTGTAAAAAAATATTAGGTTAATTACTTTGTAAATTGAGTTAAAAGTAAATTACTTTATGTAATTAAAGCTATTTTACTTTGTAGAATTTATTTAAAGCTAATTAATTAAAGGGTAATTAATCACTTAAAGGTAATTACTTAAATTTAAAACAATTGATTAATAATTAATTTAAGGATGATTAATCCACGCGATTGACTAATTAAAGTAATTGATCACTTAAAGATAATTACTAAATGAAAGTAACTAGGGTAAATTAATGAAAATGATTAAAGGATAACAAATTTGTGTGATTAGTTAATCAAGGTAATTAATTTGGGAATAATTGATTAAAGGATAATTACATAATAAGGGGTTAATCAATTTATTATTAATGGTTAATTAATAAATCCTTTAAGGAAAATTAATTAAGATGATTGAAATAAATTAACCAGGATTAGTAATCAATCTGATTTGAAATTATAAGATAACTAATTTATCTTCCTTATGGATGAATGTACTTTATTAAGCTGTTGTGAATTGTTTGATATCTCTATTACGTAATGCTGTGTGATGGATTGATATATTTGATATGTGATGTGATGCTACATAATATGAAATGCTTTGTGCTGAGCTGTGATATCTGTGATGAATATACTGCTGTATGAATGTGAAAACCCTTGGCCTGAAAATGACATTTGAATTTCGTTGCGACAGGGAATCAGATTCCAGTTGGTTATCCGAAACCCACATCGAATCGCAACAGTGAATCTTTGTGACTGATAAATTTACTTTATCTGTGAATCTGTGAATAAGGATAAGCATTATAGATTATACCGCTTATCAATCTTGTTGCACTATTGGGTAAAACCCCTGGACCACACTATACACACACAAATAAGGATTGCACGTGGAAAATCGGTTAAGTCACGGATATTTTGAATTTAAACATTATTTGTTTAAAAGATAAATTTGAATCTAAATGCTTTTGGAAAGGGTTGTAGATTAAATGTGGAAAGCTTTTGAAAAGGAGTTTCAAAGATAAAAGTTATTTTAAATAACTTGATTAAGTTTTGAAATTTAAATAATTTGATTTATTTTGAGTTCAAAATTTGAAATTTAATTCTATGTTACGAATTACGGTTCAAAAGGTTATACAAGTTATAAATGTGTTTATATGGGTTTTTAAACCATTTTAAAAGTATTGTTTTGGGAATTTGAATTTAAACCAAGCCTTATACTTGAAGGGCTTTAACTCATGCAAATGTAATCGGATTTTTCCGAAAACAAAAACTATTTGTTTTCAATTAATACTAACTTTCATATAAGAAAAGGGTTTCCAATTTGTGTTGAAAGATTTCAAATCAAAATAGTTTTGAAAATTGTTAACTAATCTTTGTGAAAGATAGTCAAACCTTGATTTGAAATTGAAGAACATTTTAAATGGTGTATCTTTTATATAAAAGATCTGGAATGGAATTGTTTTGTGGAAATGATTTTTGAAAGCTATAAATTGAATTTTTGATTTAAAGATTGAATGAGTTAATCCAATTTAAAAGGGAAATCGTTTTGAACAGCTATGAATGAATCATTGTTAAAGATTGGTGAAGTTTGTTTTCAAATTGGAAAGGGATCTGAAAAACGTATCTTTTGTATAAAGGATTTGAATTGGAAAGATATTAATGAATCTTTGTGAAAGATTGGTAAACTTTATCGACTTTGTAAACTTTGTGAAGTGAATCTTTTGTTCAAAAAGATTTGTAAATGGTAATTTTTTTAACCATTTGGAAGAAAAGTTTTGGGTAATAAGTTGTGACTTAACTGAGATCGCATATCCATATGTTTTTAAATATTACGCTCATTATTCGGTTTAGCTGGGAGAGGACCTTGTGTCGTATAACCCATTCCGGACAATGATACAACATAAATGGATAGCATTTGAAGACCGGTGGTGAAGACCAGATATTTTCGAAAACGAAAGGATTTCTTGTCGAATGTCTCTGCATCGGCTGATCCCCGGTATAGAGATTTGAGAACCCTTTGTGATGGGGAGTCTGTACGTGATTAGGAATTATCCGGATGTGTAAGGGCTTCTTTTTGAAGTGCCTTTGGTTCTGTTCGAACCCGGAACGGACTTGTATGGATGTGTGTCTGACGTTATACTTTGAGGTGTAAAGCTGGTTTCTATCAAATACACTTCTGTTAGTGGCGAAGAATTTATTCTCTTGGCTTAACACCCTTCTCTGAGACGTACAAGCTTAGAGGTTATGTAGTTGATGGTTACTAGTGATACATTCCCAATTTGGTAATGTGGCATACGAAGTGTTGTTGATCATTTGTTGATCGAAGCATGGCTTTTGTGAAAAGCGTGGCTTTGTGGACGGGACTTCATCGTGCCTCACAAACCGGTAATGGCCGAAACAGGAAAGATGCGGCAAGGTTTCAGGGGTAGCTCCCCTAGGGTATTACAATTCATTTTGGAAAAGAGTGGTATCATGGTATGGAGCCCAGATACTTACTCATGTGGACACTGTATGTTTATTACCGTGTGATGTTGTTGGTGTAGAGGACCCTCGGATAAAGGTCGCAAATGACCGGGGTGGCATATCTTAGGTTTTACTTCCCAGGAAGGGGGTAGCCGGCCTTGTGTTGGCAGAGAGCCAGGTAGGTTCTCGGGGCGTCCCTCCAGAGGCGTTCCTATGTAGCAATAGGAAGTTCCTTAGCCTGCCTATTTGTTGGTAATCCATTCATCCAATACGCGCCTTGAACGGTTTTAGTTGTAGAACCTGCCATCTAATATGGTTGCTATAGTAGGCATACTATAATGGTGCGTATGCCGGCTAAGATTAATATTATACTTTCGGAAAAAAATTCTACACTATGCACTAATAATAATATCAAAGAGTTTTCTCGTATAAAGCGTATTTGACTATCATAAGGAGAAATCTCCCCCAAGTGTGCGATTGCATTGTGTGTGTGCCGGGAGGCTTTATCGTAGTTTCATTTTCCAAAAAGCATTGCGGATTTCAATTTTATTTCTTTTGTTGTTTCTTAAAAGATAAAATGTTTTTGTTTGCTCATACCAGTCCCATGACTGACCCGGAGTTTATTGTTTCCTTTCTAAACTCTAGGTGCCCACTATTTTCCACACGTGCAGTCTAGAGTTGGGTTTTCAGATAATCAAGTAATAGGTGTAGATTTGATAGCCGTCGAAGTCTTTGGATTGGTAGCTTTCAGTCTTTGGGATCTCCTTCAGTCTTGGACGACCGACCTTGCTTAGCTTGGTGCAACTTGATGGTAGTTCGAGCTAGCTTAGGATTGGAGCATTTGATTTTGGAGATACGTTCTATTAAAGATATTCTTTCCGTTGTGTCTTGTATCTATGATAGTATTGATATGTATCGTATCATTCTATTGTATCATCATTGTATCTGGATATTGTATCAATGTTGCATATATTGATATTCAATTCTTTCTTCCGCTGTGTTGTTATACTTAATGTGTTACAAGCTCCGGCGAACCAGATTCGACGTTTGGATCTGCGGCATTTGAATATGAGTGTCGTATTCGGTGTCCATTTTCGAAGGAGTCAAGGTCGTTATATTTGGCATCAGAGCTGAAGGTTAAAACTTTGGCCCAGGAGTATAACACATTAAGTAACTCATTAGAGATAGGGTGAAGTATACCCTAGAATGAGTATATCCCTAAGATATCTGTTCGTGTGCCTCAGTAAATTCTCTTACTATTCACTAATAGTGAGTATGAGTGCAAGAAGAGGACGAGATAGGGGATAGGGAAGTACCACTTCAAATGGTCAATGCCCTGTAACAACAACAGAAACAACTTTCTCTATCAATCTCCTTAGATTCGTCTTTTCAATTCTTTGATGATTCCTGGCAGCTCCAGGAAGAAGCTTTGATATATTTGCATGGGACACAAACTCCAGATGGGTTAGAATAGTTTGTTTGGATGAATTGTTTGCTTTGGTTGCTATGGCTAATAGGTATATTTTGGTTGTTTAAACTAAAAGTTTTGGGATTGTATCCATATATCTGTCTATTCTTCGGGATATTTCGACTTGAGCTTGGAATCCATACCCAGTATTTGAGAATTATGGAAGATTAAATTCATTTATTTGTTCTTTTGGGTCTCGATATATTCTACGAGGGGTTAGTTATCCTTTAAACTAATCAATACCCCTATATATTCGTAGATCTGGTGACCCGAGTGTCTTGTATTGAATGAGTTCGTTCTCATAATTATTAGTGATATTCTGATTTGATAAGCCAAATGCAGAATAGATACCCAGTTTGATTTGGAAACTGTCTCTCTATCTTTGTGTATCCATCCTTTGTTGTCTCCCTACTTTCAAATTTCGAGGACGAAATTTTCTAAGGGGGGAATCTGTAACATTCCCGAATTTTGAACAAGTTTAATTTGATAATTAATTTAATTTTTGGAATCAAATTTTGAATAAATGTGAATTTTTCCAAATTTAATCAGATATTTGTATATAAAATTTATTTTAAATTGAATTGTGAGATTGAAATTCAAGAATAAATATCTTAGGAAATAAATTGAATTTAAAAGCTATATTTTTAAAGATAATAAGAAATTATTTTCAAAATTTGAATATATATAATATGTAGGTATATGACTAGAATTGTAAATATAATATGATGTTAAACAAGGTTAAATAAAATATTTAAAATGCTTTTGTCTTATATACTTGAAAATAAATACAGTTGATAAATACATACAAAGCTTTGATAAGAATGTATATTTTGAAAGTATAAAATTTAAAATACATGACATATACATATAAATATTTTAGAAATATTAATAGACAAATGTAAACTTTGATAACATAAGGGTTTAAACCATAATGTATAAATTTATTTAAAGTAAGGACTAGACATAAAAATGTTGCATTTTAACAAATGTGAAGAGAATAAACAATGAGCTTGAAAAAGTGTTTACAAATGTAATATGAAGATTTATAAGTGGCAAATTTCCTTTAAAATTTAATTTTAGTAAATATAAGAAAGAAAACAAAACCAGGGTTCTTCATTTTCTCAACTAAGTCTTCTTCTTTCTTTATCAAATCTTAAAAATAAAACCAGATCGAAATCTAGAGATCAAGAAAGTTCAAAAGCAACAGATTAAACAAAATTGAAAACCAAGAATTAAATTCCAGATTTTCAGATTCAAAGCAATCAAAAATGAATCAAAGTGCAACCTGAAAATGAATTCAACCTGAGAACAAGCCTGAAAAAATAATCAAACTAAGCAACTTTAAAACTGAAAGCAATTCAAGAAGATCAAGCATGCAAGATCAACTATCTTCTCAAACAAATCAGGATCAAGATCAGGTTCAAGTGCATCCCAATCAACAAGCTGATGAAGTTCAAAATTGAAACAAAATCATAGATCTAATCAAATAAGCAAGCTAAAGATCTAGATCAGAAGTAAATAGCATTTCTAGACTTCAAAATCAATAACAGGTTCACTGTCCTTGTTCTCTTCAAGCACAGGTGAGCAAACATCATTTTAAACCCTTAATATGTTTATATCTAAGTAGTGTGTGATGATCTTTGAAGCTGTGATGTGAAATATGATTTTATGATGGAGTAAATATGCCCGCATATTTATAGAAAAGGTATGTGTATGCCTGTATACATTTGCCCTTGTTCTTGTTTTAGGCTTTGGCTTGAATTTAAAAAAAAAAAAAATCAAAATCTCCCAAATCCAATCGATATTAGACTTTGATATCTAAATGAAAGTTGCTTGTTATTGTATAATAATGGATTTAAAAATAGTTCCAAGGTTTTAAATTTAACAAATTATTTTTAAAATTTTAAATAACAGTGAAATTCTTATATGGGTTAAAAATCAACCATTTTAATTTCTAAATTGGGTTACAGGAATGAATTCGTGACTGAAAATCATGAATTTAAATATTCATTTCGTGATTTTTAGTTCAATAATTCTTGGGAATTCTTGGGTTGTTCATTTTTGGCATTTGAATTGATTGCCGATGAACGACATGGTGGTGTTGTTCGATTTTTGGACTGGAGGTGGTCTGATTGATGGGGAGTGCAGGAAAAATGCAGGTGGATTTTATCGTTAGTCGAGGCGATGGAATTTTGGTGATATAAGGTTCGATGGTCGTTTGGGAACAAGGTGGTTTGCAGGGCAATGGAGATGGATGGCCATTGGGAATCAAGTTGATCGCAATCATGGGGATGGCTGCTGGATGGATCGACGAAGCTTTTGTGATGATAGCAGGACTTCTCAAGGTCGGAGGCTATGGTGGGGTATGAATTTCCGGCAGTAATGGTTTCGGTACTTGGTCAAAATGGGTTCGATTTCGTTTCGACGATGTTGCTTTTGATCTGGTTTCTCGCTTGAGTTTGTAGGGGTTCGAGTGGTCATTGAAGTTGGTCGCGACGATCACCAGTGGTCAGCGATGCTGGTGTACGTGCACCGCGTGCACGTCATGTCAGGGGGTGAGTTGCTCGAAGTCAGGCTCGGGAAAGTGAGTTTGTAGCACGGGTTTGGCCTCGGGGTATCATGCGAGTGTTTTATCTATGTAGTAGGTTTAAATTCGATAGTGAAACAAAGTATAAAATAGAGGAGGGGGAGTACTCGGGGAAAGGATCGGGTAATCTAGGGTTTTACTCGAAGTTGAGCTCATGAATTCTTGGAGTCGTCTCGGGTTTTGAAATTTTTAGTAGTAAAAATTTAAAATAAAACAAGTTTACTCAAATTTTAATTAAATCAAGTTGTAAACCTCTACCGATTCATTTTTGAAGAATAACAAATATTTTAATTTAGTTTTGATGAACAATTACCTTGTTTAAAAAAAATTAGTTTAATTACTTTGTAAATTGAGTTAAAAGTAAATTACTTTATGTTGTTAAAGCTATTTTACTTTGTGGAATTTATTTAAAGCTAATTAATTAAAGGGTAATTAATCACTTAAAGATAATTACTTAAATTTAAAACAATTGATTAATAATTAATTTAAGGATGATTAATCCACGCGATTGACTAATTAAAGTAATTGATCACTTAAAGATAACTACTAAATGAAAGTAACTTGGGTAAATTAATGAAAATGATTAAATGATAACTAATTTGTGTGATTAGTTAATCAAGGTAATTAATTTGGGAATAATTGATTAAAGGATAATTACATAATTAAGGGGTTAATCAATTTATTATTAATGGTTAATTAATAAATGATTTAAGGGAAATTAATTAAGATGATTGAAATAAATTAACCAGGATTAGTTATCAATCTGATTTGAAATTATCAGATAACTAATTTATCTTCCTTATGGATGACTGTTCTCTATTGAGCTGTTATGAATTGTTTGATATCTCTACTATGTAATGTTGTGTGATGGATTGATCTATTTGATATGTGATGTGATGCTATATAATATGAAATGCTTTGTGTTGAGCTGTGATATCTGTGATGAATATACTGCTGTATGAATGTGAAAACCTTGGCCCGAAAAATGACATTTGAATTTCGATGCGATAGGGAATCAGATTCCAGTTGGTTATCCAAAACCCACATCGAATCGTAATGGTGAATCTTTGTATTGATAAATTTACTTTATCTATGAATCTGTGAATAAGGATATGCGTTGTAGATTATACCGCTTATCGATCTTGTTGCACTATTGGGTAAAACCCCTAGACTACACCATACACACACAAATATGGATTACACATGGAAAATCGGTTAAGTGATAGATATTTTGAATTTAAACATTATTTGTTTAAAAGATAAATTTTGAATCCAAATGTTTTTGGAAAGGGTTTTGGATTAAATGTGGAAAGCTTTTGAAAAGGAGTTTCAAAGATAAAAGTTATTTTAAATAACCTGATTAAGTTTTGAAATTTAAATAATTTGATTTAATTTTGAGTTCAAAATTTGAAATTGAATTCTATGTTACGAATTATGGTTTAAAAGGTTATACAAGTTATAAATGTGTTTATATGGGTTTTTAAACCATTTTAAAAGTATTGTTTTGGGAATTTGAATTTAAACCAAGCCTTATACTTGAAGGGCTTTAACTCATGCAAATGTAATTGGATTTTTCCGAAAACGAAAACTATTTGTTTTCAATTAATAATAACTTTCATATAAGAAAAGGGTTTCCAATTTGTGTTGAAAGATTTCAAATCAAAAAAGTTTTGAAAACTGTTAACTAATCTTTGTGAAAGATAGTCAAACCTTGATTTGAAATTGAAGAACATTTTAAATGGTGTATCTTTTATATAAAAGATTTGGAATGGAATTGTTTTGTGAAAATGATTTTTGAAAGCTATAAATTGAATCTTTGATTTAAAGATTGAATGAGTTAATCCAATTTAAAAGGGAAATCATTTTGAAAGGCTATAAATGAATCTTTGTTAAAGATTGGTGAAGTTTGTTTTCAAATTGAAAAGGGATCTGAAAAACGCACCTTTTGTATAAAGGATTTGAATTGGAAAGATATTAATGAATCTTTGTGAAAGATTGGTAAACTTTATGAACTTTGTAAACTTTGTGAAGTGAATCTTTTGTTCAAAAAGATTTGTAAATGGTAATTTGTTTAACCATTTGAAAGAAAAGTTTTGGATAATAAGTTGTGACTTAATTGAGATCCCACATCCATATGTTTTTAAATATTGCGCTCATTATTCGGTTTAGCCGGGAGAGGACCTTGTGTCGTATAACCCATTCCGAATAATGATACGACGTATATGGATAGCATTTGAAGACCGATGGTGAAGACCGAATATTTTCGAAAAGGAAAGGATTTCTTGTCGAACGTCTCTGCATCGGCTGATCCCCGGTATAGAGATTTGAGCACCCTTTGTGATAGGGAGTCCGGACGTGATTAGGAATTATCCGGATGTGCAAGGGCTTCTTTGTGAAGTGCCTTCGGTTCTGTTCAAACCCGGAACAGACTTGTATGGATGTGTGTCTGACGTTACACTTTAAGGTGTAAAGCTGGTTTCTATCAAATACATTTCTATTGGTGGCGGAGAATTTATTCTCTTAGCTTAACACCCTTCTCTGAGATGTACGAGCTAAGAGGTTATGTAGTTGATGGTTACTAGTGATACATTCCTAATTTGGTAATGTGGCATACGAAGTGCTACTGATCATTTGTTGATCGAAGCATGGCTTTTGCGAAAAGCGTAGCTTTATGGACGAGATCTCATCGAGCCTCACAAACCGGTAATGGCCGAAACAAGAAAGTTGCAGCAAGGTTTCAGGGGTAGCTCCCCTATGGTATGACCATTCCTTCTGGAAAAGGGTGGTATCATGGCATGGAGCCCAGATACTTACTCATGTGGACACTTTATATTTATTACTGTGTGATGTTGCTGGTGTAGAGGGCCCTCGGATAAAGGTCGTAAACAACCGGGGGTGGCATATCTTAGGTTTTACTTCCCGAGAAGGGGGTAGCCGGCCTTGTGTTGGTAGAGAGCCGGGTAGGTTGTCGGGGCGTCCCTCCAGAGGCGTTCTCATGTGGCAATAGGAAGTTCCTTAGCCTGACCATTTGTTGGAAATCCAATCATCCAATACGCGCCTTGTACGGTTTTAGTTGTGGAACTTTCCATCTAATATGGTAGCTATAGTAGGCATACTATAATGATACGTATGCCGGCTAAGATTAATATTATACTTTCGAAAAAAATTTCTACACTATGAACTAATAATAATGTCAAAGAGTTTTCTCATATAAAGCATATTTGACTATCATAAGGAGAATCTCCCCCAAGTGTGCGATTGCATTGTGTGTGTGCCGGGAGGCTTTATGGTAGTTTCATTTTCCAAAAAGCATTGTGGATTTCAATTTAAATTCTTTTGTTGTTTCTTAAAAGATAAAATGTTTTTGTTTGCTCATACCAGTCCCATGACTGAACCGGAGTTTATTATTTCCTTTCTAAACTCTGGGTGCCCACTATTTTCCACATGGACAGTCTAGAGTTGGGTTTTCAGATAATCAAGTAATATGTGTAGATTCGATAGCTTTCGAAGTCTTTGGATTGGTAGCTTTCGGTCTTCGGGATCTCCTTCAGTTGACCTTGCTTAGCTTGGTGCAACTTGATGGTAGTTCGAGCTAGATTTGGATTGGAGCATTTGATTTTGGAGATACGTTCTATTGAAGATATTCTTTCCGCTATGTCTTGTATCTCTGATAGTATTGATATGTATCATATCATTCTATTGTATCATCATTGTATCTGGATATTGTATCAATGTTGTATATATTGATATTCAATTCTTTCTTCGGCTGTGTTGTTATACTTAATGTGTTATAAGCTCCGGCAAACAAGATTCGACATTTGGATCTGCGGCATTTGAATATGATTGTCGTATTCGGTGCCGATTTTCGAAGGTCGAGTCAGGGTCGTTATACCTATGCTATAAATCATGCCTAATCTATGGCTTATGATCAGTTCATCATTGCTGGCTTGGGTGTGCCGTTCGTCAGTAGTGAATTGCCAAGGCTTGTTTTGTGCCTTTTATCATTGCTATCTTACTTTCACCTCTATCGGCTAGTACCTACAATTGCTCGTAGTAGGAATAGTCATCAGATAAATAATTAAATGAAAGAATGCTCAAGTAAGACAAGTAATGCGAGACACCAAATTTTATAATGGTTCCGCCGAAATATGCCTATGTCACTGTCTTTCTTTTATTGTTTCATTTAGTACACATTTCTTTACAGCTCAAGAGAAGTAGTGGCGGAGATGTTGGAGATTCCATGCTTACCCAAACTTCTCTCCATCTACCGTCGGCAAGATGTAAGCTCCATTATGAAGATCCTTATGAACAATAAACGACCCTTCCTAAATTGGATTAAGTGCTTTTGGTCGTGGGAAGACTCGCTTGAGTACCAAGTCTCCCTCTTGCAGCGCTCGAAGCTTCATCTTAGAGTTGTATTGCCTTGCCACCTTCTGTCTATGAGCGGCATATTTAAGAGCTCCTTGTTTTCTTTCGGATTGTAATGCATTCTTCGGTGCGAGGGGACGACCATTTCGACGGGAAGCATGGCGTCGACTCCATACGCCAATGCGAATGGCATGTGCCCTGTTGCAGTCTTGTAAGAAGGTAGGCCCATAAAACAGTAGGCAGTTCATCGATCCATGCCTTCTGGGACTTTTCTAACTTCTTCTTGACCAATGTTTTCAACACCTTGTCTACCGCTTCGACTTGCCCATTTGCCTAGGGATATGCCACAGCCGAGAGGCTTTAGGCAATCCTACGTTCATGGCGCCAAATGGAGAATTCTTCACTATTGAATTGGAGTCTGTTATCCAATATGATCTTCTGCAGCACCCTATACCTGCACAAGATGTTACGTATTAGGATGTTTATCACTTTAGTAGATGATATTTTGTTCAAAGGCTCCGCTTCCACCCATTTGGTGAAATAATCCACTGCCACTATAGCGTATTTCACTCCTCCTTGATGCATCGAGAGTTCGCCGATCAGATCGTTTCCCCAAATGGCGAAGGGCCAGGGGCTGATCATCTAGATTAAACCGGTAGGTGGTACTCTTGGGATTTTAGCGAATCTTTGGCATTTGTCACATTTCTTAGCAAACTTGATCACGTCCTTGTTCAATGTGGGCCAAGATTATCCATAGCGTAGGATCTTTATGGCAAGAGTTTGCACTCTGATATGATCCTTGCAACTCCCTTGATGAATATTATTAAGGATATCTTTTGCTTCGTTCCCGGTGACACGTCCTAATAGTGGGTTGGAAAAACCACGACGGTACAGTATGCCGTTTTGGATGGTGTAGCAGGATGCCCTTCGTACGATTCTCCGGACTTTGTTTCGATCTGGTGGTATGGTTCCTTCTTGTAAGTATCTGATGATGGTGGTCATGCATGTCTCCTCCTTATCTGCGATAGTAATGATTTGTAGGCACTCGAATCTTGGTGTGTATTGTCTTATGACGGGGTTTCCTCAGGCAATGGCTCGGTTTTTACGCTGGCCCCTTTGGCGAGGGCGTCCGCCTCTTGATTTTCCCTTAGTGGGATGTGTTTTATTACATAGTAGTCTAGCTCATCAAGAATGGTTTTGGCCTTTTTGAGGTAGGACGCAAGCTTTTGTCCACGAGTCTGGAATTCTCTAAGGATCTGGTTAACAATTAGTTGAGAATCGCTGTGTATACATATCGACTTGACAACTATTTCTCTAATGATTTCTAAGCCGGCTATTATTTCCTCGTATTCAGCTTTGTTATTGGTTGCAGCAAACTCTAGTCTCAGTGCATTGCTTAATTTCTATCCTCGGGGTGTGACTATTATGATACTTGCCCCCGAGCCGAGCTCGTTCGATGCACCGTCAATGAACATATTCCATTTGACACTTTCCTCAATTCTTACTGCAGCTTCCTCATCTTGCATTATGAACTCAGCTATGAAATCAACCAACGCTTGTCCTTTAATTGCGATGCGTTGGTGGTAAGTAATGTCGTATTAGCTCAGCTCAATGCACCATTTTAACAAGTGCCCTGATGTGTCTGGTTTATGTAGGACCTGCTTCAAGGGTTGATCCATTAGAACTCTAATGGAGTGCGATTGAAAGTAACGTCACAATTTCCTACATGCTATGAGCAGACAGTAAGCCAATTTCTTGATCTTAGGGTATCTAGCTTCTGCGTCAGTGAATCTTTTGCTAATAAGGTATACTGGTCTTTGGACGCAATCATCTTCTCGTAATAATGCGGTACTTAATGCGTGGGTGGAAACAGCTTGGTACAAGTAGAGGCTCTCTCCATTCATTGAAGTGAAGAGTGCTGCCGGCTTCTGTTGGTGTTCTAGTAGGCTCTGGAAGGCTGAGTAGCATACATCGGTCCATTTAAATTTTCCTTTATCCTTTTTGAGGAATTCGAAGAATGGGAAGTACTTGTCCATGGCCTTGGATATAAACCTGCTCAAAGCGGCTACCTTCCCATTCAAGCTTTACTTTTCCCTTCGTGTAGCTAGGATTTGGACATCTTTCAAAGCTTGAACTTTTTCAGGATTCACCTCTATTCCTTTAGCGTGCATAATTAAACCTTAGAATTTACCCAAAGACACCCCAAAAGATCATTTCAGAGGATTCAGCTTTATTTGGTATTTGCATAATATCTGGAACATCTCGTCTAGGTGGCTCAGATGATCCGTTGCTTTTCTTGATTTAACAAGCATGCCGTCGACATAGACTTCCATGGAGTGACCAACTTGCTGCACAAACATCTTATTAACTAGACATTGATAGGTAGTGCCGACGTTCTTAAGCCCGAAGGGCATGACCTTGTAGCAATATAGGCTTAGATCCATGATGAAGCTAGTATGTTCTTAATCCGATGCATGCATGGGGATCTGGTTGTATCCTGAATATGCGTCGGCGAAATATAACAACTCATATCATGCGGTTCCGTCTACAAGTCGGTCGATTCGGAGCAAACGAAAATAGTCTTTGAGGCAAGCATTATTGAGGTTGAAGAAGTCAATGTAGCTCCGCCACTTCCCGTTAGGCTTTTTTACTAAAAATGGGTTGGGGATCCATTTTGGATAAATGGCTTCACGGATAAAACTATTGGCAAACAGGTTCTTCACCTCTTTGTTGAGACCAGTTGACCGTTCTATCCCCCATATTTCTTTTCTTTTGTTTGATCGGGATCTTGGTTGGGTCAATATTGAGGGAATAACAAGCTATTTCTGGGGATATTCCCACCATATCTTCGGGGTCCATCTTAATACATCCAAGTTCTTGCGAAGGAATCCTATCAGTTAGATTTTTAAGTTCTGGTTCAACTAAGAACCCATCTTTAAAAGTCTTGTGTTGTTGTGTTCACCTACCATCACATTTTCCATAGCCTCCTCGGGCTCGGTGCTGACCTCCTCCTCTCTATCTTTGGGGTCCAACTCATTAAATGGGTCATTGGTATATTTGAGAGGTGGGGCCTTCTTTGATTTCTATGCTTTTGCATTTTTGGTGTAGAGGGTGACCCCTACGGCTTTTCCTTTTTCCTTCTTCTTGTTTCGGTGAAGTTCTATCACGTAGAAATAGTGAGCTATGTCTTGGTCGCCTTCTACTTCTCTTATTCCGTTATCAGTTGGGAATTTCATCTTCAAACACCATGGTGCCAAGACTTTCTAGATATATGAAAACGTAGACCTTCCCAAGAATGCATTGTAGGCAGAGTGTCCATCCACCAGCATGAATGTTTGCTTTTTGACAATTGATCAAGGGTGACTTCCTAACTCAACGAACAAGTCTAGTTGTCCAAGTGGCATCGTGGCTTCCCTAGTGAACCCGTGTAAGGACTTGTGGCACGGGGATGCATCTTTCATCGATAACTTCATTTTTTTAAATGCATGTTTGAACAAAATATTCACCAAGCTTCCTATATCGACTAAAATGCGAAATACCTATGCCGGGCCAATCTAGGCAGAGATAACCATGAGATCAGTGTGTGGACACTATTTTCCAACTAGGTCTTCAACGTTGAAGGTTATGTCGGCTCTTTCTCCCCGTTTTGCGATGCGCCCTTTAGTTATGGAATGAACATATCCTTCCTTGTCTTTTAAGGATTTCCCATACCACTCCATTTCGGACCAACTTCTGTCGGCTATATGCTGGCCTCCAAATATGGTGTGGATAACTATCTTCTCCTGATTGGAGCGGCTCGTACCTACCCCTTCCTTGTTGTTCCCTTATGGGGGTTGCCTAGATCCCCCGTGAACCGGAGCGGGAGAGTTACGTCCTTTTTGCATGTATCATTTTAGTTTCTTTTTTCGGACGTATTCCTTAATGAGATCCCGCAAATGCTTGCATCCTTCGATGTTATGCCTATGAGACTCATGGAAGCGACAATATGTTCCTATTCTAATTGCTACTTCTGACTCCTTTTTGTACGGAGGGCATTTATATTTCAACTGATGTTGAGTAGCCATGTAAATGTTCTCCGCGGTGTCATTCAGAGGAGTGTATGAATCGAATCTTGGTTTAGGTTTGTATCGTCGCTTATTGCCTTTTTCAGTTCCAGAGTTGCCTTGGCGGTCATTTTTTCCTTCGTTGTTTGGTTTATGCCCTTTCCCTCGGAGTGGGGCACCACGTTTCCTTGGACGCTAGAAGCCTTTGTGGGTTGCTCGCTAAGTCAGCGGGCTGCCGTGTCCTCCAATCTCATGTACTTTCCAGCTTCATGAAAGAAATCTTGAAGAGTTAGAGTTTTTTCCTTCATTAATCTTCTAGCGAGCTTTGCATCTAGGTGGACGCCTCCGCACAATGCCATTAGTGTAAGCCTTTCATCCGCATTTTGTACTACTGCCACGACAGCGTTAAGACGGGTAAGATACCGCTGCAACGGTTCTTTTGCTTTCTGTTTTACATCCGTCAAGGAATAAGCATCCTTGGGCCGTTCCACATGGATTCGGAATTGACTTATGTATTTTTCCTACAACATTTCCCAAGAGCTAATGGAGCCACAAGGTAGGCAACAAAACCATTTGGTCGCTAGGTTTAACAGGAACAACAGAAAACATTTACATAGCACACCCTCTGTTACTCCATTCAAGAGCATGTGCTGGGTGTAGTGCTGCAAGTGGTCGGTTAGGTCGGATGTGTCTTTGTAGGGATCCATAGTGGGCATCTTCTATTCTCAAGGAGTTGCTGTCGTTTCTATGTCCATAGTGAAGGGGCTAGACACCCTTGCTCCTATCCCTCTTTCGAGTTGTTTTCCCCTAAGATATTCCCCGAAGAGGCATACCATCCTCTCCTTGGACTCTAGGATAGCCTTAGGAGAAGTGAAGGTTTCCCTTTGGTATTGATGGTGAATGGAACCATAGTTGAGTTTGGTTTGGCGATGGTTGGCTCGATGCATGAGAAGGTCAGCCACAGTCGGTTCTTTCCTGGTGCCCCCTTGACTGGGCCCAGCTCTTGATGCTCTTTCAGGATCGGCTTCGGGTTGAGTCCTGTCTCGGCTTTGACTTATTATATATTCTTAATTGAATTCTTCATTTGTAGGGGATCTGTTCTGTCTATGCAATTCTCCAGATTGAGACTCACCTCGAGATTCAGTGTTATGAGTGGATTCCTCTGTGCCTCTCAAGCATGTCATGAGTTGGTCCACTAAAGCTTTTGCTGAGCAGCGAAACAGTCTGTCATCTCATTCACAACCCAATTTAAGTCTTCTCGGGTGATAGTTGAGTCTGGAGGCTGAGAGTGGATAGCTAGGTTTTCTTGATCATGTGATGGGATTGAGTGCATTGGCAATGGCCACGCTCTTACCCTCATCGGTGTTGCGCCTTGATGGAGCCATGTTCTGACACTGAGTTTAGGTTTAGAAGAAGGGTGGATAGAGGAGTTCGACTCTCCATGCCATTCTCAATGAAAGCACTAAAAATGTTTGCACAAAAATTGGACAAACACCTCTAAGCTTTTTAGCTTGGTCTCATTTAAGTTGATTGATTTGGTGTTTTTAATGTTCTAGCAAGTTAAGGGATAATTTTTGCAGTCACAGAACAATTCACAGGCTCAAAGTTGGGAAAAAGTTAAGGAAATAAATCACGTAGTGTTTTATAGTGGTTCGGCCAGAATGTGCCTACATCCATTGTCCATCTTATTAGTCTTACTTTGATTCGATTATGGATACAAGTTTGTTCGAAAGAGTAAAAACTTGGAGTAGCTGGAGTGACTTAATCTTATCAGAGTTTTCCCTCTTTTCTCCCCAAAATCAGTCCCCATTGTTGTTGAGAAGCTCTAGTATTTATAGAATGTGAAATGGAGTGGGGATTATAAATCTCTGAATCCGGTTCAGCATCTAGGCAGGAGTGTTTGGATCGTTGTTTGGGTCATGAAGCTTGTCTGGCCTGGTTGTTCTTCCTTGTTTGGTTCGATGCTTCTGCTCTGGAGTCTCCTATTTGCCGGACCAAACATTTGGTCCGACATGCCTATGTACCGGACCAAATGTTTGGTCCGATAATGGATGTGTCATGCCAGACCAAATATATGGTCCAGCATATCGGAGAATGTCGGACCAGATATTTGGTCTGGCATATCAGAGGATGACGGACCATATATTTGGTTTGACATTTTAGTGAATGCTAAACCAAGCATCTGGTCTGCTTTTGCTTCCTTTCTTTCTTTTTTCCCTGCTTGCTAGAAAACCAATCCAACATCAAGAAAGGCCAAAGTTGCGGCAGACGCTTTGAGTAGAAAGCATGTCATTATAACTTATCTTGTAGCTATCGCTACTCTTCTGAAAGAAATGCCACCAAGCAAAAAAAAGATCAGCAGCTAAAATGGATTTTCAAAAGAGTATGCCAAGGGAAGAGTTCAAGCTTTGAAATCGATAACCGTGGGATATTAAGGTTAAAATGGAGAATATGTGTTCCAGAGGTTGACAACTTAAAGCACGAAGTATTGGCAGAATGCCATCAATCTAAACTGAATAACCACTCATAAGTTAACAAAATGTACAAGGACGTGAAGTAGAGATTTTGGTGGAAAAGCATGAGGAGTGACATCTCCATCCATGTTAGCAGATGCGTGAAATGTCAGTAGATCAAGAGTGATCAACAAAAGACTGCTGGACTACTCCAACCTTTTGAAATTCCGACTTGGAAATAGGACCAAATATCGATGGATTTCATCGACGGATTACCTCGATCAAGAAAGGGAAACACAGGCATTTGGGTCATCATATATCGGTTAACCAAAAGCGCACACTTTATCCCCGTAAAGCCAACACGAACTGCTGCATGTCTTGCAAAAATATACACGAGGGAAATTGTTTGATTACATAGTGTCCCAAGCAGCATAGTTAGTGACCGAGACCCGATCTTTACCAGTAATTTCTGGGAAGCATTACAAACAGATTTGGGAACGAAGCTGAGTGTTAGCACTACATATCGTCCCCAAACCGATGGGGAAACGGAAATGGTAAATCGAATATTGGAAGATCTTTTGAGAGGTCGAATTTTAGATTTCGGAGGTTCTAGGGAAAATTACCTTCATCTTGCGGAGTTTTCCTATAACAATAGCTATCAGGCTAGTATGTCATGACACCATACAAAGCTTTATATGGTCGTCCATGTAGATCCTCAAAATGTTGGATCAAGACCAGAGATCGATTAGTACAAGGCTCTGATATGATTAGAGAAGCCTAAGAAAAGGTAGACATGATTAGAAAGAAGTTGAAAGAAGCCCAGAGTAGGCAGAAGAGTTATGTGGTGTAATATCCCGGAATTTCACACCGAATTTAAATATGATAATCTATATAATAAATTAATTTAAATTGATAAACTTTGTTATTTTATTCAACAACAAATAAATGAATGATAAATATTAATTTATTTTAATTTGAAACTAATATAAGGAATTGAATGTATTAGAATTTTATTCATATCTAATTTGTTTTTGAATTGGATTTTTAGATTCAAATTGTGTTTGAATTGATATATTAAAGAATTTAAACTATGTTAAATTTTATTTTAAATTTTACTTTGAGTCTTGAAGAATATTCACATAATTTTATTCAAGTTATAATAATTGTTTATATTTATTACTTAAAATTGATATTTTCTAAGGTTTTACAAATATAAACATGTAAGAAAAAAAAAATCAATTAAGTGATATTTAAATTCTTTTTGCATGATTGTACACATGTTAACATCCAAGCTTATTAATAAACATGTGTTAGTAATTTAACTATGTAATTTGACAAGTGTCATAAATTGAAATTTTCTTTTCTTTAATTTTTATAAAACAAATTTTGTATGCATACTTTCATCATTTTTGTCAAAAGAAAATTTACACTCTTCTCTCTAAAAAAAACTGAAAAACCTTTCCAATCTTTGTTTCTTCAAACTAAATTTCTGCATCAATCATAAAGTTAAGCATCAACTCATTCAAGATCTGAAACATTTCAAAGCTAAGCAACAAATTCAAGTTGTGGCAATCTTCAAAGCAACAACATCAAGTAGGAATAGAAGAAGTCTGCAGTTCACATTCTGTTCCTGAGAAAAAAATTTGAATCTTCACAAATAACAGGTGAGTAAATCCTTAAATTAAAATCTTAAGTATAAAAGTTGTATGATGAATGTTAGTAATGAATGCTTGCATGTTAATTGATTTGTGAGATAATGTTTACAGTTTAAATTATTTGACTGTGCATGTTGATGGAATTTTGATCCTCTGTTGCCTCATGATCAAGCAGATTTTCTTAGCAACTTTAAATTAAAATATAGGATGGTGATGTTTGATATATATTTTTTTCAAATATATATAAGTTAGAGATAATGTGTTATAAGTAATAAATATTTATATTGATAAACTGTATACTGCAAAACAAACATATGCAGTAAACAAAAGGAAATCATAGCATGTAGATTAAGTTAATTTTTGATAAACCAAATATTTATGTTGAATCTAGATTGCATGTAATGAATTTTAAAATTGGAATCAGGATTTTTAACATGCAATTGAATTTGAAATTTGAAGTTTACAGAATTTGGTACTTTTGTCAAATTCGTGCAATTGGATTGATTTTAACTTCTGAAATTTAAATTTGAGCTATGTTAGAGTATGTTTATCACCAGAAAAATATAAATCAAATTTATTATACAGCATAGAATTTGAAAATTGGGTTTGTAGGGTTTTGAAACTGTTTTTGTTGAAGCTTGAAGTTTTCGATCGCGTGAAGTTTTGGGATGACCGAGCTTCAATCGGTTTGGGGTGGAGGTGCGTGAGAGTCTTGAGGAGATGTAGCCGAGGTTTGGTAACGATCGGTGGTGGTCTCGTCGTGGACGAGGGGATTTTCCGGTGATGAAGTTTTGGGTTTTGGTTTGAGCTGTCTCCATTTTGTTCGCGTTCGTGTGAGTAAGGATGAAGGACCGGAGTTGAGTCGTTGGTCGAATTAGAACTTGTGCGTGATGCCGTGGATGGTGGCAGCGGCGTTGGAGTAGCGTGCACGTGCACGAGAGGGCGACCGTATCAGTAATTTGGGTGTCGTGGTTACTCGAAGCGACAATGGGAAATTGGGTTCGTGGCTCGGGACAGGGCTCGAGTATGGGACGTGTTGTGGTCGCGTGTTGCTCGGGGTGTTTTGCTTGCTGTTCGAGTATGGGTTCAGGGAATGTTGAAGAGAGGGGGGGTGAGTGAAGATGAAGTTGGGCCTGGGTAACTTGAACTTGGGCCGGGCTTTATGTTTTAAGTGTGGACAAGGTTTAACTTGTTTAAATGTAAATTTGGTTTTATGTTAAATTTAAAACTTATATTTTTCTACTTTATAAAATGTCAAGTTCTATTTTTTTAAAGTAGTTAGTTATTAATAAAATTGAATACTTAATTATGTAAGAGTTTTTTTTAAGATAAATGAATATTGTTGTGTTTTGAATTTAATTAGATTTTGAAATTTAAGTCACTTTAATTCAATAGTAATTAGTGATGGAACTAATTAATTAATTTAATTGTTTATCACTTATGAATTATTTAATGAACAATTAAGGATTAAATTTAATAACAATTAAATTATTTATTAATTTAAGATTAATTCATAAGTAATTAATAATTGATTAATTTATTGATAATTGATTAATTAATTGATAATTGATTAATAATTTAGTAATTTAAGAAGTTAATTAATAAATGGATTTAAGAGTTAATTAATTAAGTAATTAAACATTACTTAATTTATAATTAATTGTAAATTAATTAATGATTAAGTTTTAATTAATTAAATAATTAAGGTTAATTAATGAATAATTAATCAGGTGGTTAAGATAAATTAATTTGTGATTAATTAAGAATTAATTAAGGTAATTAAGAATTAATTAAGTAATTAAGAAATAATTAAGGCTAATTAATTACAAATTAAGGGTTAATTAATAACCAATTAAGAAATATTAAATTTTTAATCAAAGTTTAATTAACAAATAATTATGGTAATTAATTGATAATTAAATAAAGATTATTAATTAATTAAGTAGTAATTAATTAATAGCAAGATGATTAAGAGGTGATTAATTAATTAAATAATTTTGATTTAATTAATTAATGATTGGTTAAGCAAGATTAAGTGATAAATTCTTAAGTAATTAATTTAATTTAAATTAATTAAATTAATTATGATATGAATTAAGTAATGCTTGCTTGTGGATGATAGTTTGGATAGATATCTGTATATGGTTGATATCTGTTGAATGATGGTTGATATATTCTATGATGGAATATTGGATATCTGTGATGTGATATTGTTTATATGTGATGGACATTGATTGTTATCTGTTGATAATATTGTGATGCTATGTTCAAACCTGAATTGAATTGTTTAAGTTAATTAGACAACTTGGACCTAAAAGACACGCTTTGGATTTCGATGAGACCGGGATCGGGTTCCATATTTGGATATCCGAAAACCACATCGATTCCAAATAACGTTAGGTCGTGAATCTTATATGAAGAGTGAAGACTCGAGGTGTAAGGGCTATACGTCAGTATAACTCTGTGGGTGATTCCGTAATGAGTTGACGGAATAGACCTTATAGATTCGAGATGGAGAATCAGAGTGCAAGGGTTATCGTCGTTAATTCTGAGGGTGATTCCAAAATGAGTGTAACGAGATAATGCCTTCGGTTTCGTTCGAACCCGGAACGAACTTGTATGGATTGAATGCTTTCAGAACATCGTCAGGTGGACGATGAGCATTCTAAGATAGATGTGTTCTATAAAGGTAATCGTAACCTCAAGCCTCATCAACCGGGAATGGCTAAAACAGGGGAGGTGCAGCAAGGCTTCGTGGGTAGCCCCCACTTGAGAGTGAGATTTACCCCTGTCTAGAGGTCCCTTATTATATTTTCGGCTGTGTGGGCAGTTGTTGGCCACAACTGCGGGGTTGTCTTGTTCGGAACTATCCAGTAAGGGATGGGTCCGGCCTTGTGTTGCAGGGGATGAAGGGAGTAATCCTCGGTACGGTGATCTAGGCCCCGTACTGTGACGGGCGGTACCCCAGTAGCCCTGCCATTGATGGAAATCCATTTTCCCTACGAGACCCTACGGTTTTGATTGTATTACCCACATCGTGGCTAGTAGCTGGAATTTAATGAATGTAACAATTTCGGCTATTTTCTATTTACTTGAAAACCCTAGACCCTATTATAATATCACAGAATTTCTTATCAAATGTTTTAGTTAACGTAAGGTAAAAACTTACCCGTGTTTATTTGTGGGAAGTCTTACGTGATACTTTGTTTTCAAAAATGATTTTTTTTAAAGTTAAGCAACTTTAACTGATTTACTCACACCAGACCCATGTCTGACCCGAAGTTTATTTGTTTTTCATAAACTCTTGGGTACTCAAATTTTTATGAGTAGCCAAGTGATTAGGTATGGATTAGCACATATTTTGGGAGCTGGAGCTGGAGACTAGACGTACTATCTATCTATATTCGCTGTAGTAGCATTTTGATGTGTATCTTGGGTTGTATGGGTTGGAGAACTATTATGAATGACTGATGTAAATGGAGTAGTATTATTTTGTGAACTCCGATATGTAAACTATGTAATGGATATGTGTAATATTATATTTTGTTCTGTTCCGCTGTGAGATTCTGATGATTGTTGTTCTTTTCTTTCTATCTTTCTATTTCTATCTCTTTCTTTTCTTTTTGATGATACGTTTTTCTATGGAATGAAAGACGGGTCGTCACAGTTGGTATCAGAGCATTGGTTGAGAAACACCTAGGCTCTGAAGTAGTTACTATCTTGAGAGTGCGTATTTGTAATTTTCATATATAACTATATCCCTATCTAAATTGATTGGATTACCTGTTCAGGTAGCCAATATGAGTTCAAGAGGCAGAAGGGGAAGGGTGGTTGGAAGTGCATCAACCGGTAATAGGAGAGAGCAGGCTGATAATGAGGCTGTTAATCCAGTTACGTCTCCAGTCAGTTTTGCTGCATTATGCAAGGACTTCGTTCATCTTGGAGGAAAACCGTTTCGAGGATCAGAAACTATAATAGAAGTCCAAGAATGGATTCGCTCGTGTGAGAAGATTTTTAAGAGCATGAAATTATCGGATGAGCAGAAAAGGATAATGGCTGCATGGCAATTACAAGGTGGTGCTGCTCTATGGTGGAATTCAGTGATTGCTAATGTCTCGGAGGATGATATGACTTGGGAAGAGTTTAAGGAATTGTTTGAGGAGAAGTTTATTCCATTGTCAGGGAGAACTCGTCTTTATCAAGATTTTCTGAATCTGAAACAAGGAAGCATGTCTGTAGCAGAATACGAGACTAAATTCAACGAGTTATCTTGCTATGGTCCAGGACTTATAGACACCTCTCTTAAGAAGAACGAGATGTTTGTTCAAGGTTTGAGGCCAGAGTTTCATGATAGGATGACAGCTCATCTGAAAGGATCTTTTGTGGAGCTTATTGATATGGCATTAAGGTATGAAGATTTGATGAAGAAGAGGTCAGTGGCACAAGTTGCTGCATCAGGTGGGAATTCTTCTAACCAGAATAAGAGAAAATTCAATCCTAACTGGAAGAAGCAAAACAAGAAGAAGTCTGGGAACAAAAATGAGCCTCGCAAATGCTATATTTGTCATCAAGAAGATCACCTGGCAAATAAGTGTCCCAGCAAAGGATCTCAGCAGCAGAGACAGCATTCTAGTGGACCAGGTTCAGCTTTAGTTCAGAAGTCTCTTTGTTTCAACTGCCATCAACCTGGACATATGATTAAAGATTGCCCACTCCTCCATAAAGTTCAACAGAACAAAGTATTTGCTTTAGAAGGTACACCATCGAACTCATCCAAGGGCAAAGGAGTTTTAGAAGGTACCTTACTTTTAAATGGAAAATATATTAAAGTCTTATTTGATTCTGGTGCTTCTTTAAGTTTTATTTCTCTGGAGACCGTAGAGAATTTCTTACTTACCCCTAGTACCGTTGACAATCCCATTTGTGTATCAAATCCTATAGGAGGAGTAACTAAATTAGGCAAGATTTGTAAGGATTTGAAAATCTCCTATCTATCCCATAGTTTCTCATGTGATCCTTATGTATTGGATTTTAAAGGCTTTGACCTTATATTGGGTATGGATTGGCTTGACAAATATAAGGCCATTTTAAATTGTGAAGAGAGAACAGTTTCGTTAGAAACTGATCTGGGTAGGATTGCCAGAGTAATGTGTGATAACTCTGGATTGCACTTGAGTAGTCTTTTACATGGAGTTGAGACTTCTCAAGAGGGAGTTGATGATATTGAAATAGTCCGGGATTTCTCTGATGTATTTGAAGAAGTTAAGTGTTTGCCTCCACACCGTGAGATAGAGTTTCGCATAGATTTGATTCCTGGAGCAGTACCCGTAATTCAACCTAGTAGAAGAATGGCTCCACGGGAGAGAGAGGAACTAGTAAAGCAAACTCAAGATTTGTTGGAGAAGGGTTTGATTAGACCCAGTTTTTCCTGTTGGGGTTCTGCTGCAGTTTTTGTCACTAAGTCAGATGGGTCGCTGAGGTTCTGTGTAGATTACCGAGAATTGAACAAGGTGACCATTCGTAATAAGTATCCTCTTCCTCGAATTGATGATCTCTTCGACCAGCTTCATGGAGCTTCAGTCTTTTCTCAGTTAGATCTAGCATCGGGTTTCCATCAGTTAAGGGTAGCTGAAGACAGTATTCCCTTAACTGCATTTAGAGGTCCTAATTGTTTCTATGAGTGGTTGGTTATGCCTTTCGGTTTAACCAACGCTCCTGCTTATTTTGTTGATCTGATGAACCGAGTCTTTAGAGATCTTTTGAATAAGTTTGTTTTGGTGTTCATCGATGATATCTTGGTTTATTCAAAGTCGGAAGAAGAGCACAAGCAGCACTTGAGAATAGTTTTGGAAACTCTGAGAAGGCATGTGCTGAAGGCAAAGTTCTCTAAGTGTCATTTTTGGAAATCTGAAGTAAAATTCTTGGGCCACATTGTTTCTGGTGAGGGAATATCTGTGGATCCAGCTAAAGTTGATACTATTCTGGAATGGAAGCAGCCTCGGACTCCTACAGAAGTTCGCAGTTTTCTTGGATTGGCCGGTTACTACAGGAAGTTTATTAAGGATTATTCTAAAATCTCTTCTCACCTAACGAAGCTGACAAGGAAGGGAGCCAAATTCAAGTGGACACCGGAATGTGAAGAAGCTTTTCAGAATCTGAAGGCAAAATTGACAAGTGCTCCTGTATTGGCGATTCCAGATGGGAAGAGCAAGTTTGAAGTGTATACTGATGCCTGTATTATTGGATTGGGAGCAGTGCTTATGCAGAATGGTAGAGTTATTGCGTATGCGAGTCGGCAGTTGAAGCCACATGAGAGAAATTACGCTACGCATGATCTAGAGCTGTTGGCTATTGTTTTTGCTTTAAAGATTTGGAGGCACTATCTTTTAGGAGAAAAGTTTGAGTTATTCACGGATCACAAACCGTTGAAATATCTTTTCTCTCAGAAAGATCTTAATCTAAGACAGCAGCGATGGGTTGAGTTCTTGGCATCGTATGATTTGGACATTCTGTATACTCCAGGGAAGGCGAACGTTGTGGCAGACGCTCTTAGCAGGAATGCGGTTCTTTCTCTTTTGGAGGTGGTTCCATCTCTTATGGAAAGAATTTCAAGCAAGCAGGAATCTGATAGTAAATTAAAAGGAATCATCAGAAGAGTTAAGAAAGGGGAGTGTCCTAGTTTTGAGATTGATGACCAAGGAACACTGAGGATTAATGGAAGAATCTGTGTTCCAAATGACAAGAAATTGAAGCAGGAGGTCTTAGCTGAAAGTCATCGATCCAGATTAAACATCCATCCAGGAATTTCAAAGATGTATAGAGATATGAAGAGAGTTTTTTGGTGGAAGGGCATGAAGGAAGATGTAACTGCTTTTGTTAATAGTTGTGCTATCTGCCAGCAAGTAAAAGGAGATCAGCAGAAGCAAGCCGGTTTGTTACAACCTTTGGAGATCCCGACATGGAAATGGGAGATGATTTCTATGGACTTCATCGACGGTCTGCCTAGAACTAAGAAGGGTAATGAAGGAATATGGGTAATTGTTGATCGTCTTACCAAAAGCGCCCATTTTATACCAGTGAAGGCAACCCGTACCGCAGCTTCGCTAGCGGAAATCTTCTTGAAAGAGATAGTGAGACTGCATGGCGTTCCAGTCAGTATTGTAAGTGATCGAGATTCGATTTTCACCAGCAAGTTCTGGGAGGCATTGCAATCGGCTATGGGAACTAGTTTGAGATTGAGCACAGCATATCATCCGCAAACTGACGGACAAACGGAAAGGCTTAATCGAATTCTTGAAGATATGTTGAGAGCCTGTGTATTAGATTTTGGAGGATCGTGGGAGGATCATCTGCATCTAGTGGAGTTCTCGTATAATAACAGCTACCAAGCAAGTATCAAGATGGCTCCTTATGAAGCATTATACGGAAGACCGTGTAGATCTCCAGCTTGTTGGATAGAGTCGAAGGACCGTATTGTGCTTGGACCAGATTTGATTCGAGAAGCATCTGCTAAAGTCGAGTTGATCAAGAAAAGGATGAGGGCTGCCCAGGATCGACAAAAGAAATATGCTGATAAAAGACGAAGACAATTGGAGTTTGAGATTGGTGATTTAGTCTTTGTCAAGGTTTCCCCTATTATAGGAGCTGTAAGATTTGGGAAGACAGGGAAACTCGCTCCAAGATATATTGGTCCGTTTCGAGTTCTCGAGAGGATTGGTGCTGTAGCATATAGGATTGAATTGCCAGTCCGGATGGCTGGAATTCACAACGTTTTCCACGTATCTCATCTACGGAAATATGTGCACGATCCATCTCTTATTGTGGAGCCAGCTGTGCAGGAGGAATTAGAGGTTGAGCCGGATTTGTCAGTTGTCCGACATCCTGTTCAAATTGTTGATCAAGATGAGAGGCAACTCAGAAGCAAGATAGTGAAGCTTGTTAAAGTCCAGTGGAGTGAGGATCCCAGAGATTGTACCTGGGAGACTCTGGATAGTATTAGGAAGACTTATCCGGATATGTGTCCGGATAGCTAGAGGTGTTTGTGTTGAATGTATGTTTGTTGGATGTTTTGTGTGATGGGTGCTTATGTATGGATGTTTTGTATGTTTGAAGTGTTGAATAAAATGAAATTTTTGGATTATCTTTTGTTTAAATTTCGGGGACGAAATTCTTTTAAGGGGGGAGGATTGTAATATCCCGGAATTTCACACCGAATTTAAATATGATAATCTATATAATAAATTAATTTAAATTGATAAACTTTGTTATTTTATTCAACAACAAATAAATGAATGATAAATATTAATTTATTTTAATTTGAAACTAATATAAGGAATTGAATGTATTAGAATTTTATTCATATCTAATTTGTTTTTGAATTGGATTTTTAGATTCAAATTGTGTTTGAATTGATATATTAAAGAATTTAAACTATGTTAAATTTTATTTTAAATTTTACTTTGAGTCTTGAAGAATATTCACATAATTTTATTCAAGTTATAATAATTGTTTATATTTATTACTTAAAATTGATATTTTCTAAGGTTTTACAAATATAAACATGTAAGAAAAAAAAAATCAATTAAGTGATATTTAAATTCTTTTTGCATGATTGTACACATGTTAACATCCAAGCTTATTAATAAACATGTGTTAGTAATTTAACTATGTAATTTGACAAGTGTCATAAATTGAAATTTTCTTTTCTTTAATTTTTATAAAACAAATTTTGTATGCATACTTTCATCATTTTTGTCAAAAGAAAATTTACACTCTTCTCTCTAAAAAAAACTGAAAAACCTTTCCAATCTTTGTTTCTTCAAACTAAATTTCTGCATCAATCATAAAGTTAAGCATCAACTCATTCAAGATCTGAAACATTTCAAAGCTAAGCAACAAATTCAAGTTGTGGCAATCTTCAAAGCAACAACATCAAGTAGGAATAGAAGAAGTCTGCAGTTCACATTCTGTTCCTGAGAAAAAAATTTGAATCTTCACAAATAACAGGTGAGTAAATCCTTAAATTAAAATCTTAAGTATAAAAGTTGTATGATGAATGTTAGTAATGAATGCTTGCATGTTAATTGATTTGTGAGATAATGTTTACAGTTTAAATTATTTGACTGTGCATGTTGATGGAATTTTGATCCTCTGTTGCCTCATGATCAAGCAGATTTTCTTAGCAACTTTAAATTAAAATATAGGATGGTGATGTTTGATATATATTTTTTTCAAATATATATAAGTTAGAGATAATGTGTTATAAGTAATAAATATTTATATTGATAAACTGTATACTGCAAAACAAACATATGCAGTAAACAAAAGGAAATCATAGCATGTAGATTAAGTTAATTTTTGATAAACCAAATATTTATGTTGAATCTAGATTGCATGTAATGAATTTTAAAATTGGAATCAGGATTTTTAACATGCAATTGAATTTGAAATTTGAAGTTTACAGAATTTGGTACTTTTGTCAAATTCGTGCAATTGGATTGATTTTAACTTCTGAAATTTAAATTTGAGCTATGTTAGAGTATGTTTATCACCAGAAAAATATAAATCAAATTTATTATACAGCATAGAATTTGAAAATTGGGTTTGTAGGGTTTTGAAACTGTTTTTGTTGAAGCTTGAAGTTTTCGATCGCGTGAAGTTTTGGGATGACCGAGCTTCAATCGGTTTGGGGTGGAGGTGCGTGAGAGTCTTGAGGAGATGTAGCCGAGGTTTGGTAACGATCGGTGGTGGTCTCGTCGTGGACGAGGGGATTTTCCGGTGATGAAGTTTTGGGTTTTGGTTTGAGCTATCTCCATTTTGTTCGCGTTCGTGTGAGTAAGGATGAAGGACCGGAGTTGAGTCGTTGGTCGAATTAGAACTTGTGCGTGATGCCGTGGATGGTGGCAGCGGCGTTGGAGTAGCGTGCACGTGCACGAGAGGGCGACCGTATCAGTAATTTGGGTGTCGTGGTTACTCGAAGCGACAATGGGAAATTGGGTTCGTGGCTCGGGACAGGGCTCGAGTATGGGACGTGTTGTGGTCGCGTGTTGCTCGGGGTGTTTTGCTTGCTGTTCGAGTATGGGTTCAGGGAATGTTGAAGAGAGGGGGGGGTGAGTGAAGATGAAGTTGGGCCTGGGTAACTTGAACTTGGGCCGGGCTTTATGTTTTAAGTGTGGACAAGGTTTAACTTGTTTAAATGTAAATTTGGTTTTATGTTAAATTTAAAACTTATATTTTTCTACTTTATAAAATGTCAAGTTCTATTTTTTTAAAGTAGTTAGTTATTAATAAAATTGAATACTTAATTATGTAAGAGTTTTTTTTAAGATAAATGAATATTGTTGTGTTTTGAATTTAATTAGATTTTGAAATTTAAGTCACTTTAATTCAATAGTAATTAGTGATGGAACTAATTAATTAATTTAATTGTTTATCACTTATGAATTATTTAATGAACAATTAAGGATTAAATTTAATAACAATTAAATTATTTATTAATTTAAGATTAATTCATAAGTAATTAATAATTGATTAATTTATTGATAATTGATTAATTAATTGATAATTGATTAATAATTTAGTAATTTAAGAAGTTAATTAATAAATGGATTTAAGAGTTAATTAATTAAGTAATTAAACATTACTTAATTTATAATTAATTGTAAATTAATTAATGATTAAGTTTTAATTAATTAAATAATTAAGGTTAATTAATGAATAATTAATCAGGTGGTTAAGATAAATTAATTTGTGATTAATTAAGAATTAATTAAGGTAATTAAGAATTAATTAAGTAATTAAGAAATAATTAAGGCTAATTAATTACAAATTAAGGGTTAATTAATAACCAATTAAGAAATATTAAATTTTTAATCAAAGTTTAATTAACAAATAATTATGGTAATTAATTGATAATTAAATAAAGATTATTAATTAATTAAGTAGTAATTAATTAATAGCAAGATGATTAAGAGGTGATTAATTAATTAAATAATTTTGATTTAATTAATTAATGATTGGTTAAGCAAGATTAAGTGATAAATTCTTAAGTAATTAATTTAATTTAAATTAATTAAATTAATTATGATATGAATTAAGTAATGCTTGCTTGTGGATGATAGTTTGGATAGATATCTGTATATGGTTGATATCTGTTGAATGATGGTTGATATATTCTATGATGGAATATTGGATATCTGTGATGTGATATTGTTTATATGTGATGGACATTGATTGTTATCTGTTGATAATATTGTGATGCTATGTTCAAACCTGAATTGAATTGTTTAAGTTAATTAGACAACTTGGACCTAAAAGACACGCTTTGGATTTCGATGAGACCGGGATCGGGTTCCATATTTGGATATCCGAAAACCACATCGATTCCAAATAACGTTAGGTCGTGAATCTTATATGAAGAGTGAAGACTCGAGGTGTAAGGGCTATACGTCAGTATAACTCTGTGGGTGATTCCGTAATGAGTTGACGGAATAGACCTTATAGATTCGAGATGGAGAATCAGAGTGCAAGGGTTATCGTCGTTAATTCTGAGGGTGATTCCAAAATGAGTGTAACGAGATAATGCCTTCGGTTTCGTTCGAACCCGGAACGAACTTGTATGGATTGAATGCTTTCAGAACATCGTCAGGTGGACGATGAGCATTCTAAGATAGATGTGTTCTATAAAGGTAATCGTAACCTCAAGCCTCATCAACCGGGAATGGCTAAAACAGGGGAGGTGCAGCAAGGCTTCGTGGGTAGCCCCCACTTGAGAGTGAGATTTACCCCTGTCTAGAGGTCCCTTATTATATTTTCGGCTGTGTGGGCAGTTGTTGGCCACAACTGCGGGGTTGTCTTGTTCGGAACTATCCAGTAAGGGATGGGTCCGGCCTTGTGTTGCAGGGGATGAAGGGAGTAATCCTCGGTACGGTGATCTAGGCCCCGTACTGTGACGGGCGGTACCCCAGTAGCCCTGCCATTGATGGAAATCCATTTTCCCTACGAGACCCTACGGTTTTGATTGTATTACCCACATCGTGGCTAGTAGCTGGAATTTAATGAATGTAACAATTTCGGCTATTTTCTATTTACTTGAAAACCCTAGACCCTATTATAATATCACAGAATTTCTTATCAAATGTTTTAGTTAACGTAAGGTAAAAACTTACCCGTGTTTATTTGTGGGAAGTCTTACGTGATACTTTGTTTTCAAAAATGATTTTTTTTAAAGTTAAGCAACTTTAACTGATTTACTCACACCAGACCCATGTCTGACCCGAAGTTTATTTGTTTTTCATAAACTCTTGGGTACTCAAATTTTTATGAGTAGCCAAGTGATTAGGTATGGATTAGCACATATTTTGGGAGCTGGAGCTGGAGACTAGACGTACTATCTATCTATATTCGCTGTAGTAGCATTTTGATGTGTATCTTGGGTTGTATGGGTTGGAGAACTATTATGAATGACTGATGTAAATGGAGTAGTATTATTTTGTGAACTCCGATATGTAAACTATGTAATGGATATGTGTAATATTATATTTTGTTCTGTTCCGCTGTGAGATTCTGATGATTGTTGTTCTTTTCTTTCTATCTTTCTATTTCTATCTCTTTCTTTTCTTTTTGATGATACGTTTTTCTATGGAATGAAAGACGGGTCGTCACATGTGGACCAAAAATGTAGAAATCGGGAATTCTTAGTTGGAGATTCAGTCCTTTTGAAAGTCTCTCCGATGAGGGGAGTGATGAGGTTTGGAAGAGCTGGAAAGTTAGCACCTCGATATGTTGGACCATTTCCCATTCTTGAACGAATTGGCCCACTAGCATACCGATTGCAATTACCAGAAAGGTTGGCTGGAGTGCACAATGTTTTTCATGTATCTCATTTAAGGAAACATGTGTATTACCTAGAGAAAATTATAGAAAAAGCTGCTCAGGAAGACTTGGAGGTAGAACCAAATTTGGAAGTTATTTTGGCAGTTATTAAACGACCCATTTGAATCTTTAATCGTGATGAGAAATGATTAAAGAGAAAGGTCGTATGGTTAGTCAAAGTCCAATGGAGTGGAGATGTAGAAGATTACATATGGAAAACGGAGGAAAGAATGAAGAAGGCATATCCGGAGTTTAGGATCGATGTATAGACTTTTATCCGTCGATTGAGTGCACTCACCGCCTATGGTATAGTTACTAATTTTATATATTCCACCTTATTGAATATATATTTCCTTTTGAGCTATTTTCTTCCTATCTAATTTCGAGGATGAAATTTCTTTTAAGCAAGTGAGAATGTAACAACCCAGAATTTGACCACCTTAAAATATAACATTTAAAGGGATTTTAAATATAAAATATATAAGGTTTTAGGATTCAAACAATATTAGATAGGAATTGGAAGTTGAAATATACATAGAGATAGTGACATTTGCTTATATTAACAAAAGTGACAAAATCCTGATTTCAGAAAAGTAAATTTCAACGGTTAAATAAATTATTGTTTTAATTTGTCTATGGGTGTTTATATTTTTAAATAGCATTATAAAAATTTATTTTTAAATTTGGTTTATGTAATAAATAGTTTAACTAAAACGTCAAAATATGACAGTAAAACATCTTGTCGAACATCGACGTTTTGTCAATTAAAGGTTGTCGTAATGTCGTTGCACGTTTAAATATACATTCTTATAAACATTTTAACATATAAAGAGTGATTTGCAATTAACTAAACATGATTAATTTTTAAATCACACTTAAAAAATTTTAGAAAGTAATTAGAAAAAGTAAACTAAAAAGACAAAACATGTAACAACCCACTATTTTGCACCATTCAAATTCGACAATAAATTAAAAACATGTCAAACTTGAATAGTTCAAAACGATAGATTGTTAATAAACTTGGAGCAAATGAAATCAAATCACAGAATCACAAACATAGAAATCAGAATACTCGCAGGGAATTTAAAAATAATTTAGTGGTTCATGAAGCCACTATCAATAGTCTCAAAATAAGTATAAAGTACATAGTCTTAAACCAAATATAGTTTGAAATCTCCACAGAAAATCTCCATATTAAATTGTCTTGATTACAAAGGTAAAAATAACAACTGAACAGAAACTTGGCAGCAGCTTGAAAAGAGAAAATCTTCAGAAGTCCTAGCTCCGGAGAAAAAGGTCCGAACTGAAACTCAGGCTGACCCGAGCATAAAATAAAACATAAACACTCGAGTCAGGACATACATACTTATACAGTGTAAGCTAATTCAAGTGAATTGTAATATAAAGGCAAGTAACTTAACGGATCCCACTCACAACTTCTAAAATTTCTTATGTTTGTTAAATTGATATATGATGTGATTTAAAATTTATTTATTGTTGTTTGGCATAGTTTTAATCATTATCTCAGTTAATTTCATTTATTTAAATTAAATTGCTATTTAATTTATTCAGTGCATTTAAACTGCCAGTTAAATTGTTAATTAATTATTTATTGCATATAAACTACAAGTTAAACAGTTATAATTTATTTTTGAATATAAACTTATAGTTGATACCTGTTATTTATCACCTGTTATATATTGATGTATTGTTTGAATTTTGATGATGATTGTGATAAATGGTTGATGGTTGATATTGGATGAACGGATGCTGTATTTTATACTGTTATAAACTGCAAGTTATTATGCATTTTCATTTCATTCGGGATTGCGGTTTGAAATGATATACAACCGCATTTTTTTATTTTCAAATTGCGGATTGAAATGATAAATATCCGTATCACTTGACCATATGATAGAAAATTATATACAGGCACTGCGGTATATATATAATTTATTTTGAAATGATTTTTCCATGGTTTTGGAAAGAAATATACAGTTTAATAAATAACAATTTTTGATGTTATATAAATATTATTTTATATATATATAGTTAAATTCCTGAATTTAGCTATGTATAAAATTGATTAATAAAAATGAGTTAACAATGGAGTTTGATTGTTTTATATTCTATGGTTTAGTACCTATTTAAGATATTGTATATATAGATTTTTTAATTGACATAAATGAAATTTAAGCTGGAAGATAAATATGAAATTGGTTAAATTTAATTATTTAAGAATTGTACTTGAATAAATTTGATTTGGAATTTAAATAAAAATGGAGATTTTTAAAGGATATGATTCTTATAACTTGATTTGGTTTAAAGTAATTTAAATGAATATAAAGATTGAGATAAATAAATTTATCAAGTTAAATAAATTGAAAGAATATCCAGTTGTTTGAAGTTAAAAGTTCTACTTAAATTTTATTGAAGTTATTAAGTAAACATTGAATTTGATATATTTGGAATTATTAACGAATTAGTTTAAATAGTTAGATATTTAAGCTTTGAAATATATTGAAATTGAAATGGTTTATTTGGAAATTCAAATCGGTATTTGGAATTTATTGGTGAAATTAAAGAAGCTATTTGATTATATAAAGTGATTAAATATTTAAACCATTTAAGTATTAGGAGTTATGTTTCAAAGCTATGGTTTCAAAGTATATAGATTTGAAAGTTCTATGATTTTGGAAAAAGATATATTTTGAAAAAAAATGATATCAAAATGATTTGGGTTTTAAAACAAAAAAATGATATCGTAATTACATGGTTTTGAAATGGATATTTTATTCTGAGGTTTTAAAGTATAAACTATTTTGAAAAAAAAGACCGCGGTGTTATAATAACGTTTGGTTGTTAAAGAGACTGGGATCGGAAGTTGTCATACTCTCTGCCAACTCCGAAAACCACTTTAACAACCGTGTACACGATGGAGATTCCAGAATGAAGTATGGCGACGGCGTTTCCTTTGAGATAAATACATGGACCCAACTCCCCTGAGTTGGCATAAGGTGGCTGAAACAGGAGCGATTGACGGGTTAATTGAGGTAGCACCTTTGATCGGACACATCCCTTCGATATTCTACTTTGACTTTTGGATTGATTTGGTGGACACTTTTGATTTATTTGATTTGGGGGTGTTGTTCGAGGTGGACGGTATAGCAGCTACGCGTTACCATCGACCCGGAAGCGTAATTGGTATATCTACCCTGGCATTGCCTAGTCGTGCCGTGTCACCTACCCTATCGCGCCTTGTACGAGTTTGGTTTTCTCCCGTAGCCCATGGAGTATTTAGGGTAGTCTCTCGATCTGGAGATGCGCTGATACTGGATGGACAACTGGGACTATGACTGTGTTATGGGGAATATTGGGTCACTCCTTAACGCTATTTAAACTTAAGCTTACTTTACTATAGACATTATTATAATAGCAAAATATACTACATAGTAAATAGTTTAACGGATCCTTAGGAGATGTAAATCCCGAGCATCTCTTGAGTTACTGCACTCATATTTCTGTTGATTTAACTTACATAAGATATTTTAGTTCTGACTCGAGTGTTTTGTTTTTTTCAATTCGCTCGGGTCAGTCCGAGCATTTCAAAATCGAAGACTTTATTTTTGGAGGACGAAGACGAAGATTTCATTATTATTATAATATTATATTCCACTACACTGTATTCTGCTGCATCGATTTTATTCGTTGGTATGTGCAACTCTGATATATATTGTATAAGAAAAATTAAATATTTTGTAAACAGCTTCATGAACTGTATATTTGATTATTATATTTTATCCTTCCGTTGTGAGATTCTGTTTTATTTTATTTCTTTCTATCTTTTCTTATTTACCCCATAACAATCCGCCCTTCCGTATGGTTTGAATTGGCACATGTGTCGATTTAAAGCGTGCGAAAAGGCGAACGTTACAAAACATGTCATTTCAAAAAGTAAACAAATCATTATATTCTTTACTTATCTCTTAAGTGAAAGTGACATAAAGTGGTGATTTGAAACATGATGTTAACTATTGAAAAGTTATTTCCTTAAAATTAGTATTTTAGTCTTTTCACAAAATATTATTTTAATTCCAAAAATTTTCTATAGACACACACACTTTCTCACTTTTTTCACATCTTCTTCTTCATTTTCTAAGCTATTTCTTACTTCCTTTAATGGCTTCTTTTCATAGTAAAATAATTCCAAAATATGCCTAAAAATAAAACAAAGAAAAATATCAACAAAACTCCATCCGAACCACCTCAAAACTCCTCCATTTCTCTTTCTCTACTCATGGCTTCAACCTCCACCACCCATGGTTAAGCCCTTCTGCCCCTCCACTGTAGGCCATGAGCAACATCCCCTCCCCCAATCCAAGTCGAGCCACTTTAAGTCCAAGCATTCAAAGATTCATGTGTGAAAACCATCAAGTAGTAAAGCTATAGCAGATTTTCCATTCGAATAACCAAAAGTGAGAAATCCTAAACTATTATATTATATTTTTGATTATGAAATGATGTTTGTAATAAATGTTTATTATGCTTTCATTATAAACTTTGGATATTCAAATAAGAATGTTGAATATATATGTAAGTCACGGAAATACACGCCGATAAGCACAAATGAAATCACTTTCCTTTATTTAATGAAATGATGTATATGGAATTGTTAAATATCTTAAATGTTTTAAAATGTATATGAAATGTTTTATAAGCATTTAAAAGTGTTTTGGTGAAGTTTGAAAAGAAATAGAAAATTTAGTAAAAAATAAGTGCGTCGTGTAAAGGTAGTTTGCGATTTCGCGCTATAAAAGTCAAACTAGTGTAAAAATTGAAATATAGCTCAGAATTCTTCGAGGTAAGAATTCTCCAAACTATTATATCCATAGTTTTCCAACAAAGAAAGAAAATCGATATTTCGATAAGTAGATTTTGAAATATGAGCAAAACAAGTTTTTGGAAACATCGCGGTTTTGCAGTTCGGAATTCAAAACTGGATTTCTTTGAAAATAATGTTTGAAAAATGTGAAAAAATCTTATAAGTCTTTTAAAATGTTTTAAAAGTTATTTGGGTAATAAAAATAAATTTTCAAATAACAAAAATTCGTTTTGATCAATATAGCTAAAAAGGCATTTTCCGCAGCACTTTCCGTAGTACTTTTCAATCACTTGTGAAATATAGTTTTAAACTTAACAATTTTTTTCCAATTCTTTTGTAAAATTTTCAAATTATTAATAAAGTATTTTAAAGCGGATTGAAAGGATTTACACAATGATAAAATGTTAAATGATTTAGAGTCGATCAAATTACATAATTGCCTTATTGGTGTTAGAGAGATAGTGTCTAGGCTTGAGTTTGGAAAACCAGTTTCTTGCTCTCTATGGCTATCTAGACTGGCCATACGGGGGGGATAGTTCGATTTACTCGGATCAAAATTTTCCAAAGGATAAAGAAAGATATTTTCCAGGATTTAAACAATTTGTATTTTATAGAGAAGATCTTCTTGTACTTGGTATTATAGTCCGAAGAGGGAACTCGTACTATTCGTGGAATTTAAGAGGTGATTTCACCATTATTCCACCTATAGTATGTGTTGAATATAGAAATTGATATTGAGTACAATTAGATGATTTCTATAGAGTCTGCTCACTTAATATTTACAGATTTTGGATTAACATCCTAGATAACATGGTTTTAACTCATTCAAAAGTATGAGTTTTGAATTAAGAAATCTTTGTTAAGATTTAAATAAATAATTTGGAAATATTTTCCTAAGAAAAGATGAAATAATTTGGGATGTAAAATGGTTTTAAAGTAATCAAAGGATTTGATAAAAGAGGTTTAATGACTCCGTACGTACCGAAAAGAATGTTTTGGAAATATATATCACCAAAAGAGACTTTGATAAAAAGAACTTAATCAATTAAAGAATGATTCCCTATTCAGTTAACATCTTTTATTAATGATTGCTTCGAGGGAACCGATGTCAGATTTGGGTAATTCTTATCCGAAGACCACTTCGAACCAATTTACGAATTTAAAATGAAGATATGGATATGATTTGAAAGATGGAATGTAGGACTGCTTGTCACGGACCTTCAGGGGATATCATATTATATGACAGTAGTTCTTCATTTTAGATCTTTGAAGCAAGCACTTCTCACTACTAATCCTAGGGAGAACTCCCGATAGGATGTGATAGGAGAGTGCCTTCGGTTTGTCCTATTCCTGGACAACTTGTATGGACGAATGTCTGACATTGCATTTCTAATTACTGATTAATCTCTATGAACGTATCATTTGTTTGGTAGGGGAGAAGGCAACTTCTCTTAACTTAACACTTTTCCTGAGACGTACAAGCTCGGGAGTTATACGTTTGTAGAAATCAGTTGTGTGACCATGGAATGGCAGTGTGACATTCAAAGTGCAATGTGCTATGAAAAAAGTAATACGTTATCTTAGGCCTCATCAACCGAAGATGGCTAAAGTAGGGTAGATGCGGCAGAGCTATGTGGTTCGCACCCATTAGGAGATGGTCATCACCTTTCTAAATTACTCTCTATATGTCGAGTATGTGTTGTATGCTTCGAGATCTTATTAAAGGTCCGTAATGACCAAGGTAATGTTATGTTGGTACTATCCAGCGAAGGGGTAGGCCAGTTCGATGTTGGTATAGGCATTCATTATTTGGACCATAGGTATATCCCTTTAGAGGTATACTATACGGAAGGTAGTCCCTCACCATGGCATTGTATGGAATCCGTTCTCTGAACAAGCCTTGTAAGAGTTTTTTCTGTTGAGCCTAACATATCCGGAATTTAATAATGGTAACAATTTCGGCTAAGATTTATAAGTTTACTTGCAAATGTTTTCAAATAATGTCATTAAAAATAATATCAAATGATTTTACATAGCAAATGTTTTGGTTATCATAAGGTAAAGTACGTTCCATGTTTAAGTGCGACATTGACTTATAAGATAACTTTTATTTTCAAAACATCCATATTTTGAGTTTCTCACACCAATTCCATGACTGATCTGGAGTTTATTTTTTCTTTTCCCTTAAAATTTAGGTGCCCTAATTTCTTAGACAACCAAGTAGTTAGGAAAGCGTGGAGCATTTTGGGATGGAGCATGGAGCATTTTGGGTCTTTTGGAGAAGTTATCATATTCCGCTGTACCAATATTATGTATCTACCGGCACTTGTAAGGATACGCCGTTTTAACTATCCTCACTGGGTCAGTACATGTCGTAACTCTGATAGATCACTTGGAGTGATTATATGTAATCTTCCATATGTAAAATCATAAGTTGTATGAATGCAATGTGAGATTCTATTTGTTCTATCTTCTATTTTTATTTCTTTTTACCCCTAACGATCAGGTTTCTAGCACCTAAATTTGCGGCACGTGAATATCGAGGATGTATTAGTGTCAATTTTCGACGGTTGAAAATTCCCATTCGTAACAAGACATGTTTGTGGAGAGGACTAGATGTGCTTTAGTAGTTTCCTATTTTGGATTTTTATTTGGTTTTGATATACAATATTTTGAGAGAGTTCCCCTAACACCAAGCCTTTAGGTCTGACTTGCATTTTATCATTGTCTGTTTATGTGATGACAACTTTCTGATATTCGATTAAGTAGTTTGATGGTTAAGAAATTTTGGCGATATGCTATCAAAGAGGCACAACTATAGAATGTTGGAGACATGATATCAATATTATGGATATATACTTGATGTTGTAGTTGTACATGTTAAACATGTTATTTATATATGAGACTTGTTGTATCAAATATTTTATTCCGACTTTCTATATTGAAATTTATATATCATTTACTTCCTCTGGTGCAGCCTCTTATATATTATTCATCCAGTTCTATTCATGTATATTCAGTATATTATACGTTATCATCTCGCTCTGAGATTCTATCGACTTGCCTTTGTATATTTTTTTTATTATATTTACCTCGACAACTATCCTTTGCGATGAGTTAGGCATTGTCACTCGACCTTTGTTTCAAGGTATTACATAGGATGCGTTGTTATAGGTACATATGGAAAAAATATGACCGAATTAGAACAATGGTTAGATGAGCTAATCACTAACTGCAAAAGCTAAACAGATACACAACCTAATCTGGTACATATGGATGTAAAAGCTAATTGCATACATACCTAATCTGATGTGTAAGGATGCAAAAGCTAGCCAGATATGACCTAATCGAGTAAATATGAAAACCAATCTATAACTAAGTTAGAACAATGGATAAGCGAGCTAATCACTGAATGAAAAATCTAACCGAATGCACAACTTAATTGAGTGCACAACCTAATCGGGAATGTATAGAAATCAATCTGTAATTGAATTAGAACAATAATTGACCGAGCATACCACAGAATGCAAAAGCAAACTGAATGCATAACATAATCGGGTACTTATTATTGTAAAAGCTAACTGGATGCACAACCTAGTCAAGTATATATGGATACAAATTTGTAACCAAGTTAGAACAATGCTTAACCGACCCAAATCGAATGCAAATGCTAGCAGGATGTGCAACATAATCAGGTATGTTTTAATGAAAAACTAACCAGATGCATAACCCAATTAGTTACGTATGGATGTTAAAGTTAACCAGATAAACAACCTAATTGAGTACGTATGGAAAAAATCTGTAACCAAGTTAAACGATGGTTAATCGATCCATTCACCAAATGCAACAAACAAAGCAGTTGCACAGCCTAATTGGGTAAGTATTAATCAAGTTAGAATAAGGGTTAACTGAATTTACCACCAGAAGCAAAAGCTAACTGAAGGAACTACCTAATCAAGTATATATGGAAACCAATTTGTAAATGCAGTTGAAAAATAGTTAACGGAGCCAATCCTTGGATGCAAAAAATAATTGAATGCACAACCTAATTGGGTATTTATAGAAACTAATATGTAATCGAGTTAGAACAATGGTTGATTGAGCTTACAAATGAATGTGAAAGATACCAGATGCAGAACCTAACTGAGTACTTATAGATGTAAAAGCAAACAAGATGCATAACCTAATTATGTGCATATGGAAATGAATCTGTAATCGAGTCAGAACAATGTTTAACTGAGCTAATCACCGAATGCAAAAGCTAACCGATGTTCAACCTAATTAGGTGCATATGGAAACTAGTTTGTAATTGAACTAGAACAATAATTAAACGAGTATAGCATCAAATCCAAAAGCTAACCAGATGCACACTTAATCAGATACGTATGGATGTAAAAGTTAACTGGATGAACAATCTTATCGAGTACTTATGGAAACCAACCTGCAATGGATTTAGAACAATGGTTAAACGAGCTAATCACTAATCAAAAAATCTTACCGGATGCACAACTAAATTGGGTATGTACAGAAACCAAACTATAAATGAGTTAGGACAATGGTCAACTGATATTATTGTAACAATTTGGCTTTTCGATCCTCAAACGTCGACACCTAATACATCCACGGTATTACAATGCCAAGCATCCAAGTGCTAGAAAGGCGGATTGTTAGGGTAAAATAAAAATAAAAAGAACAGAAGAAATAGAATCTCATTGTGGAATGACAATATATAATATAACAAAGATAATAAAAGCTGTCACTCTAAAATACATGGTATACTAGTGTTAAAAACAAACCTCATCAGCCTGGAGAGTAATAACTTCCTGGCCTTAAAATTGCTGATGGTATACATAATAATACAATGGAAAATAAAAATGCTACGGTAGATGAATATCCATCTCTACTCTATAAGCTCCATGTCCCACTAATGACAATTTGGAAAAATATTTGTTCTAACCCGACCATTATGATAAAATAACACCGGAATAAGTCTGGAAAACAATGTGTGAAAACAAAAGAAATAAGGTGAACATATAATAATCTGTGAGACCACATCACTAAACTCAAAACGGGTTTTACCTCACTAGAGTAACAACCATACATGGAAAAAAGGAAACAAATTAAAGCAAAATCTAGACTTGAGGATGGGCATAAATGAGGTAAAAATCTCAATGCGATCTAGAAAACAATTCAAAGGTTTGAATCTAAAAGAAAGAAAGAAATTTTCCAACAATGATTAGGAGGGTGCACCCCTTACCGAAAATATACCTCTAGAAAATATACTTGGGAACTACGATGGCTCTCGAAAAATGTATAAGTCGAAACCCGCCATCCTTACTGAGTACCTGAGTTTTCATATATCCATGCACATACAACCAAATCCGATCTACAGTAGATGTGAATATACCCTAATGGAAGCAACCCTACATAGCTTGACGTCCACTAGCTCTTTGGTTTAAGTCATTTTCGACAAAGAATATCAATGCTCAAATCTGCAACAAACCATCTTAGATTGATGAATCTCAAAAAAGAAATCCGATTGATGGTCAATAAACCAACTATCAACAACAACAAAATGGTCGTATATGAAAATTAAATCTCTTAAAAGATTTGTCTCACACTAGTGCTTGATTTTTATATTACAAATATTTGTAAAACATTTTAAAAACACTCTTTCAAAATATTATTTTTAAAGTGCCAATTATATTTTTAAGCGTACTAGAAAGAAGGCTAAAAAACAAATGTCATTAAAACATTGTTTACTATAAACCCAACACAAATTACACTCAACACTATTTTTAAATATTCCCTTTTAAAGATTTTCTCTATTATAAACCATCGTTTATAACTTTAAAATAGCATTTATTATCTTGAAAGATAATAAATCAATTTAAAAGACTTTTATAAATTTAAAAGAATGTTAATCATCCTGAAAGACAATTAATATAAATATTTTATAAATTTAAAACCACACTAATTATCCTGAAAAAAATTAATCCACTTTATCATCTTTTTATAAATTTTAAAACAATATTAATTATCTCGAAGGAAGCTAAACCAAATTTATAATCTTTCTATAAATTTAAAACAACATCAATTATCTCGAAAGATAATTAATCAAATTCACAATCTTTTCTTAAAGTTAAAATAACATCAATTATCCTGAAAGATAATTAATTAAATTTATAATATTTTAATAACTTAAAACCACAATAATTATCCTAAAAGATAATTAATCAAATTTAAATATTTTTAAAGGTTCAAAATAACATTTATTATCTCGAAAAAAGACTAATCAAATTTATAATATTTTTATTAGTTTAAAACAACATTAATATTTCTAAAGGTTCAAAATAACATTAATTATCTCGAAAGAAATTAATCAAATTTATTAAATTTTTATAAATTTAAAACAACACTAATTATCCCAAAAGATGATTAATCAAATTTATAACTCTTTTTTAAATTATAAACAACACTTATAATTTATTTCAATATTCTCAAAAATACATGAAAATGTTATTTAAACAATTATCGAAGTGCAAAAACGTGACCAAACATTTATTTTGTACCAATACAAGCACAAGTTCAATACATGCAAAGGTTTAAGAAGATGATCTTTCATAAGTGATGGTATTGCGATGATCGCAATAACGAAAATTACACTAATCAAATAGTACGTCATAAATATTTCAACCAAACATCAATATAATCGACATAAGAATAACAATAAATCAATATTAGCGAGAAACCCCTTACGTCTATCTATAAAAGTCCTCTTAAATCACATATGTGCATATATATTTCAAAATATTCTATAGTTACATATTCGCTGTGTGTACACTTCGAATTCCTATTGCTTTTGTTTCCTGCGGCACAATTGTTATTTATGCCATTCGCTTCCAAACGGGAATCAAATCCAAGCGAAATAATCAAATTGAATATATAAACTATCATCCAAGCATTCAACAATAATCTATAGTAGCACAGATATCATATAGTTTATTTAGACATGAGTAAACTCACCAAAATCTCATTTGACGCTTTCAAGTTCCAGTTTAATTTAAAATCAATCAACTTTAGCCCAAAATTATTATAGCTCAAGTTTAACGAATCTAACTTCAAGGTGTAGATAATATTGATACAATCCAAAGCAAAAGACCGCATCCAAATCCGACCTTGTATGAGTTAGATATTGTTTTTTTAAGATTTGGTATAAATCAAATTAACTAAATTAATTAATCACTTCTACTTAAACTACTTACCGTTTAAATACGTCTTCTGCAAATTACCAAATGCATAGGCCTTGCACCGATATACACTTACACGCACAATGCCCTGAACTTCCTTCCCTGATCTCTCCTCCAATACTCGATGAAATCATGTGCCACCTTCACCTACAAACTTCCCTATGAAATCCCCATGCCCCCGGCCCGAATGCATGAAGCTTGATCGCTTCCTAGGCATCACAACTGTGATGGCCCACCTTCCTGACCCCTAGAAATGACACCTAATACATCCAATTCATGTGCCATTTCCCAGGCATCCAATAGGCGAGTTTTTGTGGGGTAAAATAAAGATCAAAATAGAAAATATCATAATGGAACGATTAAATATAATTTAACAATAATATAGTGCATAAGATTACTCCTTAACTGGGGTTCTTGGAGTTACATAAAAGAACTACAATCAGCATATGTATTTATACACCCTACCTTTACACTTGCAAATACAGAATACATTCATAATTAACATAACATAATAGTGGAAATAGATAATTAGATTGATAAGGAGCAATCTACTTATCCATCATCTTCAAAGAGCCCTTAGAAACCTATTAATCTCATATTACTCAAAAATAATTGAGTACCTGAAAGTTTAGGGAAAACAAACGACTCGGGTTAGATGATAAGTCTACTAACAAAGGATGGAAGTAAATAACTATATGTGAGACCATGCCACCAAATACGAAATGGGTTTCCCCTCACAATAACAATATCCATCCATAAGTAATGGATACAAATAATTAAACTTCGTGAAGAGCACAAGACCATTCGTGATGCAATTAAGAAAGGATTATATTCATAGATTTTGAATCAAAGGAAGGGAAGGAAATTTTTCCAACAAATGACTAGGAGGGTGCAAGCCCCTACCAAAAGTATACCTCTAGACAATGTTCTTAAGAGTTTCATTTTCTTTGTGACTCTTTCAAAAATATACAAGCCAGACCCCGCCAACCTTACCGAGTATCAAAGTATTTCACATGTAAGTACATATATAATCGGAACCAATCTAGAGTAGACGCGAAAATAACCCAATGGAAGCAACCCCATATAGCTTGATGTCCACCTATGCTTCAGAATTAGTCATTTTCGACAACGGATAACACATTCAAATGTGAAACTAATCCTCTTAGATTGACGATACATAATGAAGAAAGGTGAGTCGATAGTCAATAAATCAACAATCTGGAATAATTAAAAATAATTGTATATGGAAAGTAAATCTCATATTCTAACCATTACTTATCGATTTTAAACTTGTATATTTCTTTGTTAAAAAAAAAGTCAAGAAAGTGAATGTAATGTTACCTCCAGGCATTGCCTTGATGATGATTTTAACTTTTAGGATAGGGAGGCATTTCCATACCTCGACTTTTAGTGCTAAGAGTATGACTAAATCCTTTACATATAAGCGATATTGGATTATGGAAAATTAAATTTCCTATCCTCCCCGACAAGCATTAACTGTTGGACGATAAGAGTTGGCCCTTCTGCCAGTTTTCACACAGGACCCTCCTCACGAGGAGGCACTATTCCACAACATACTATGGATAACCAAGCTACCGCCACTGCAGTTGACATAGGAGTTGATACCCGAAATCACTCCAACCAGAACTACCACCAGCAGGAGCATGTTCCAGGGCCATATGTCCCAGAAGACATCGAGCCAAGGAGGCGAGATACGGATCGTCGACAGCGCCCGATCCTACCTTGCACTGTGGAGCCCGACCACACTTTGGCTCGCCACCCTCTGAATATAGCAACACCTGATCTCTCAGCTATGTTACACCAAATGATTCGCGAAAGTCAGGGCTTAACAAATGACGATTGGGGAATTTCCCGTAGTCATACTCCGTTCACTGATGACATATTGTATGCTGAACCCCCTCGGCGATTCAGGATGCCGACTCTGCCCATGTATGAAGGAAGTTCCGACCCTAATAAACATATTCTGAAATATGAATGGTCGATGACTGCTGCAAGAGCTGATGATGCAGTAAAATGTCGTAGTTTTCCCATTTCTTTAGGGGGAATTACGACGATGTGGTTTACACGATTACCACCACGATCTATCTCTACATTTGACCAACTGGCTACTAAGTTTGTTGAACAGTTTCGTATGCACATTGCCAGGCCTAAGGACATAAATACTTTATCTAGTGTCACTCAAGCTCCAGGAGAGACACTCAGGCGATATTTGGAAAGATTCAATACCGCTTGTGCGGAAATCACTAACCCCAACGATAATTCAATCTTGATGGCCTTAACTAAGGGGATTGACCCCAACTCTGAATTTGGAAATTGGCTAGCTGGGAAACCTCCCACATCGTTGGATCGTTTCTACTCCAAAGCCACCCAATTCTTAAGGCGTGAGGACGCGAAACAATCTAGGAAGCAGGACGATGCAAGACCCAGCAATGAAGGAATTCAAAGCAATGTGGCAGTTAAACAGTCAGGGGAGAGCTCGAGAAAAGTACAATTGATTATTCAAAACAAACAAACCCAGCCGAGAAACGGCAATAATAGAAATAAAAAGCAGGATCAGAATCGTGGCCCGCGGTGTAGGGCGCAAATGTTTGAAAGCTATACACCACTGAATACGACACTGGAAAACGTGTATCTACAAACTTGTAATGCGATGCAGTATAAGAAGCCAACTCCGAAGCCATCGCCGGAGAGACAGATTCAAACGGGGAAGTTCTGTAGATTTCACGAAAGTTATGGACACAATACCAATGATTGCAGGCATTTGCAAGACCTTATTGAAAAATTGATCAGGGAAAGGAAGTTAGATCAATTCATGCGGGCACCGCAGGCTGGTGGTGTAGGCCCGTCAAACCAAAATCGTGCACAAAACCAAGAGAGACAGGAGGAGCCCACTCGTACAGGCGGGAGGTTGGTCATAAATGCAGTTAGTGGTGGTCCACATCCAGCGGATCAAAGCTGGAGGGAAATGGAATCGTACGCCAATTCGATCAGGCATGTGAGTTTCGAAAGCTGCAGTACACTTGATGAAGGGGCTCCGGCCAAACAACAGAGGATGATGGCAGATGACATCGTATTTAGAAACCGAGATGCTGATAAAGTTAAAGCCCCAACTATAGACCCACTAGTCATATCCTCCTAGGTTGGTCCTTCTTGGATGAAGAGCATCCTAGTGGACAGTGGGAGTTCAGTAAATATCTTGTTTAAGAGAGCATATGATCAAATGAAGATGGAAGCGAAAGACTTAAAGCCTTGTCATTCTAGAATCCATGGCTTTGATGGAAGTGCTAATATACCCACCGGAGTGGTGGAGTTTCCAGTGGAGTTGGGAGTTGGAGAGCGCCGAAGAGTCTGAATGTTACAATTTGTTGTCCTAGATATCCACTCTCCGTACAATGCTTTTTTGGGCCGACCGGCCCTTGCCGAATTCAGGGCAACAATCGCCCCATGGTGCTTAACTTTGAAATTCCCCACTGATAATGGGATTGGGGTCATTCAAGGAGATCAGGCTGCTGGGAGAGCCTGCTATGTTGCCGAACTGCGAGAAGCACAGAGAAAGGAGAAAGGAAAGGGCGTGGAGGAATCTCTCTGCGTCTGTTTTGCCGATGATTGACAATTAGTGCCTGGGCCTCGGCCCGGGCACCACGACTAATTCCAGAAGGGTCTTGACCCCAGAGACACTGAAGATAATAATGAATCCAAAGAGAGTCAAGCTGCCCCAGCCGAGCTGACGATTGATGTTCCAATTGATGATGATAATGATTCGAAAATGTTAAAAATTGGGTCTCAGCTAAACCTGCAAGCACAACAGGAATTGGTCGAATTTCTCCAAGCGAATCTAGACGTATTCGCCTGGACGCACTCTGATATGTGTGGAATTTCGCCAACATCTCGAGCCACACCTTAAATATTGACCCACGGTATATCCCGGTCAAGCAAAAAAGACGCGATATGGATCCAGAGAGATCTGCCGCCCTCAAAGAAGAAGTTGATAAGCTAAAGACGAATGGGTTTATCCGAGATGCTTTGTACCCGGAGTGGGTATCCAACCCCGTACTTGTCCGAAAACCGAATGGGAAATGGAGAACGTGCATTGATTACTCTGACTTAAATAAGGCTTGCCCGAAAGACAGCTTTCCACTTCCCCGAATTGATCAACTTGTGGACTCAACGGCCGGACACGAATCACTATCTCTCATGGATGCTTATTCTGGTTACAATCAGATACCCATGCATGTGCCCGACCAAGAACATACGAGCTTCGTAACTGACTTGGGACTATACTGCTACAAGGTCATGCCCTTTGGGTTAAAGAATGTCGGAGCAACTTACCAACGCTTAGTCAACCGAATGTTTGCCGACCAGATCGGAAAGACTATGGAGGTTTATGTAGATGACATGTTGGTAAAATCATGATACTCCACTGATCATGTCAAAGACTTAGAGTCAATGTTCAATGTCCTCCGGAGATATGGGATGAAGCTTAATCCGCTAAAATGTCATTTTGGAGTCGCATCCGGAAAATTCCTTGGGTTCATCGTCAACGCCCGGGGAATAGAGGCCAACCCCGAAAAGATCTGGGCGATCAGGAATCTTCAAACTCCAAGGACCATAAAGCAGGTTCAGAGTCTCAATGGGAAGGTTGCAGCACAGAGCAGGTTCATCTCGAAATCAACTGATAAATGCATACCCTTCTTCGATCTGATCCGAAAGGGGAAACGAAACTTCGAATGGACAACGGAATGTGAGGGCGCATTTCAATCACTAATTCAGCATCTTTCCACACCACCGATTCTTTCAAAACCTGTGATCACGAACAATTATACCTCTATCTGGCCGTATCTGAAAACGCAATCAGTGCTGCGTTAGTTCGCGAGGAAGACCGAGTGCAGAAACTAGTCTACTATGTCAGTAAACGGTTAACCGGGGCCGAGAGAAATTATCCAAGGTTAAAAAAATTGGCATACTGCCTAGTCATCGCCTCGAGGAAGCTCCGTCCATATTTTCAGCCTCACCCCATCTCTGTGTATACCGACCAGCCGTTACGACAAGTCCTCACACGACCTGAGACGTCTAGCAGGTTACTGAAATGGAACATTGAACTAAGTCAATTCGACGTCACATATACTCCGAGAAGAGCCATACACGGTCAAGTCCTAGCGGATTTCATTGCCGAATTCACTGTTCCTGAAGACTTACCTGAAACTAGTAAATCCCCCGAATACATATGGAAGCTATATACTGATGGTGCATCCAACGATCGGTGCTCGGGCGCAGGGATAGTGCTAGAAACTCCCGAGGGCCGATCCATATGCTACGCTCTAAAGTTTGATTTCCATGCAACCAACAATGAAGCCGAATATGAAGCTTTGCTTACTGGTTGAAGTTGGCCCGTGACCTAAGAATTATTGCTGTGGAAATCTATTGTGATTCCCAGTTGGTAGTATGCCAAGTTCGGGGTGAATATCAGGCCAAAGATCGAAGATTAGCCGCTTATCTAGCCCGGGTCCGGGAAGTACTTGATCAGTTTGATTATTATACCATTTTCTACGTACCCCGAGAGCACAATCAGAAAGCCGATTCGTTGGCAAAGTTGGCAAGTACAGGCGAAGCTCAACACTTGGGACTTGTTCCTGTCGAGACTTTATCCTCTCCAAGCATTGATCGAGCAGAGAATGAATTCACATTTGAAGCTACTTCCAATAGGGAATCATGGATGACCCCCTACCGAGACTACATTGAGCGTGGCATATTGCCCGAACGACGAAGTGAGAAAAGACAAATTTTTCGAAAAGCTTCACGGTTTGTCATTCAGAATGGAGTTATGCATCGAAGGGGATATTCTGTTCCTCTTCTCCGGTGTATCGCATACGACGAAGTCAAATGAGTGTTACACGATGTGCACGAAGGAGAATGTGGCGATCACACTGGGGGGCAAGCACTTGCCAAAAAAATACTTCGATATGGATATTATTGGCCTGCCATAAATCGTGATGCTATGGACTACGCCAAAAGGTGTGATAAATGCAAAAAAAAACACGCTCGAATTCCCAGAGCTCCACCTACTGAGATAACCCAAATGGTCAGCCCATGGCCATTTGCAATATGGGGAGTTGATATAATTGGTGCATTGCCTTTAGCTAAAGGTGGTGCGAAGTACGCCATCGTCGCAGTTGATTACTTCACCAAATGGGTTGAAGCTGAACCTCTTACAACAATTACAACAAAGAAAGTGATCAACTTCGTGGTACGCAACATCATCTGCTGATTTGGTCTCCCGCATACTATTATCACCGATAATGGAGCCCAGTTCGACAGTGTTGAATTCGAGAAATTCTGTCAACGATTTCACATCCACAAGAAATTCTCTGCAGTAGCACACCCTCAAGCAAATGGTCAAGTTGAAGCCGTCAATAAGGTTATCAAGTCTATTTTGAAGAAACGACTGGAAAAAGCCGGGGGCAAGTGGGTTGATGAACTGCCTATGGCTCTATGGGCTTACCGAACGACTCACAAGACTACAACCGGACACACTCCATTTTCTCTATCCTATGGCTCTGAAGCCGTTATTCCAGTCGAATTAGAAGTTCACTCTCATCGTGTGACATATTATGATCCAAAAAAGAATGCCATATTACTTGCTGAATCTTTAGATCTACTTGATGAGAAGCGTGAAGAAACTGATTTGAGGGCAGCCGCATATCGGGGTCGAGTCGCTTGAATATACAATGCCAAGGTCCGCCCGCGAACCTTTGAACCCGACAATCTCATACTCAAGAGAATTTATCCGGTCCCTTCGCACATGAAGTAAAATTGGGAAGGGCCGTATGTGATTTCACAAAAGCTCGGAGATGGCATGTTCAAGTTGTCAACCATTGACGGTCTTACTTTACCGAGAGCTTGGAATAGCGAAAGTCTCCGTCGCTACTACACATGACAGGCTTTATTTATCTATTTTTAGTCAATTTCTTCCTTAGCATTTTATTTTTGCATTTTGAAGTTTGAACTTGTAATAAGGCAACTGATTTTGCCATATTTCTTTTATTTCAGCAATAAAATGCCATCTCTTCGAGCCAAAAGTTGTGACTCACTGAAAATGACGCATAATATCACGATGCACGAAGAGATAAATTCCATCACGCAGTGGGATTTATTCAAATAGGGAGTGACTGTGATACGACCGGTCACTCACTAAGTGAAACCCGAGCTCGGGGACAGAACACTACACCAGCGTTTACAAGGATTGATACACAACAATCCTTTTACTAACTCCAACTTCCCAGAGTGTGAATTGGAGTATAAACATTCAGCAATTCGTTCCCGGAGTGCGAACGGACTCCAACTTCCTAAAGTGTGAATTGGAGTATAAACATTCAGCAATTCGTTCCCGGAGTGCGAACGGACTCCAACTTCCCAGAGTGTGAATTGGAGTATAAACATTCAGCAATTCGTTCCCGGAGTGCGAACGGACTCCAACTTCCTAGAGTGTGAATTGGAGTACAAACACTCAGCAATTTGTTCCCGGAGTGCGAACGGACTCCAACTTCCCATAGTGTGAATTGGAGCATAAACATTCAGCAATTCGTTCCCAGAGTGCAAACGGACTCCAACTTCCCAGAGTGTGAATTGGAGCATAAACATTCAGCAATTCGTTCCCAGAGTGTGAACGGACTCCAACTTCCCAAAGTGTGAATTGGAGTATAAACATTCAGCAATTCATTCTCGGAGTGCGAACCGGATTATCGATCTCAAATTATCCTAAGTCCCAGAATGTGGACATGTGCTTAAGATTTGCAATAAATGCGATCAACCACCAAAATACAAATGTTGTTCCCCGAGACTAGGGGGCAAAAAATCTAAGTGTTAATCACTAACCTAAGTGATACTATGTCCAGAGTTCAACTCATTCATCAAATCTTGACACGAAGTTATGTTTTCATACTTGGCAGATAAAAAAAAACAAACACTTTGGAGATGGTTCGAGATGGCCGTCGTCGTTGACCGCCGTCACTGAACCATCCCGATGTTGACAGTTGATTCAAGTTAAAGTTTGTTGTCACAGTGATAAGTTATAGTTCCATCGACGAGCTTCGAAGGGTAATCAAGTATGCACAATAAAAGTTTAGTCCAAATATGCAGAGATAAAGCTCGTTGGAATTATGCCGCTAAATATACAAAAGTTATGTATCCATATAAGTCACTTCGAATCGATCGAAGGGACAATCCTTCGAATCGATCAGGGCAAGGTTCCATTTGTTCGAATCGACCGAAGAGGCGAAGCTTCGAATCGATCGAAGGGACAATCCTTCGAATCGATCAGGACAGGGTTCCAATTGTTCAAATCGACCGAAGAGGCGAAGCTTCGAATCGACTCCGATTCGAATCAATATGGTTCGAATCGATGGTAACTGGAACCCTTCGAATCGATCAACAACTCAAGCATCGCATCCATCGTCAATGAAGGCATCGAATCGATCACCAGCAGCGAAAAACAAATGAAAGACTTAAGCTTCGTATCGATCGCATAGGTAAGATGTTCAAATCGATCACAAAGGATCGATACGAAGGACCCATCCGTGTTCCTTCTCCAGCCAGCCAAGATCGAAATGAACGAGACACGATGGAAAATTTGTTTTTAAATCTTCGAACCTAAGAAATTTCGTCTACCTGAATGTGTGAATCGATCCGAAAGAGTTGGATATTTCCTCGACTCGAAGGAAGGAAGAGTAGTTCAGCCTTGTTCTTGAAGGACCGAGATGGATTCGAAGATGCAGGAAGACGAAGGTAAAAAAGTAAAAAGTGAAAGTGAGCCGAGTCCCAGGTATTTATATGGATCCTAGAAAATAAACGAGGCGATTCACCTTCCGGTCACTTCAACCGGTCATTACCGGCAAAACGCAGGATGGGTTCGAACGATCGTGTTCGAATCCATTGCACTTCGAATCCATCGGTGCATACATGTTCGAATCCATCAAAGCGACATGACCACAAGGCTTCATCGATACGAAGCAATTAACGAGAGTTAACTTGAAATCGCCAAAACCTTATCGATTCAAAGCATGAGTTTCACGACCATCATCTCATAACAATTTGAAGACTATCGATACGAATGATCACTACGAATCCATCAAAAACCATCGATGAGGGTGAACACTTCGTATCCATCAATCCAACCCGCACCAACGTGGAAAGCTACTTGTCAACCTTTTACATCGATTCAGGAGAGGGTCGATACAAGAGGATGATAAAAAACAATTGTCAAAACATTGTTTCGAACTCAAATTTCAAAATCGGTTCAGGAGAGAATCGATACGAAATTCAACAACAAACAAAACCGACGACGACTCGTGAACACACAATGTTAATGAGGGTCAAATTAACGTATGTGCACATATGTCAAACTAATGCTCGGTTTTAAACACTTACAGGGATCGAACACTCATCTTGTTACGATTACAACAATCAACAGCTAAGCAATGTTCTACAGCAATAAATCATATCAACGCAAGGTTACAACCTTCGACAAAGGAACAATGATTGTTCAGAGAGAAATTGCAGTTTTCAAAGCACATCATGCTCCACAAGACGTATTTGGGGGGCAAATGTTATCCCACTTTTTGGCAAAGCCGTGATACCAAAAGATCGATTGAAGACATAGAACAATTCGTCTCGGAGATTGGTCATACTACGCTTCACTATGGATATCGATGAATTTTGTTCGAGTCCAGATTGAGCTGCAATTGATAGGATACGACAAGAAAGATCGTAGAAGTCGGTATGTCATATTTCAAGTCAATCCGAGTTCGTATGCTCAAGTTATCATCGATGCAAGTTGGAGGAAATAACCCTAAGTTCGAATCCATCAGAAGAGCAGGAGTTCGAATCCATCATGTTCTCCCTGCTTCGAATCCATGGGATCACTCCACTTCGCCTCCATCAAAGGACATAGGTTCGTGTCCATCAGCGTATGTTTGCTCCGAATCGATCGCCATCTCCTTGGTTCGAATCCATCCGGATAGGGCCTTGGTTCGAATCCATCGGAGCATTCCCTCCTTCGAATCCATCAAGGGGAAGACCTGCGAATCCATGAAGTTGAAGAACTTCGACTCCATCCCACGACCATCTTCAAATCCATTCAGCTGAGAAGCCTTCGTGTCGATCAACTATCGCATACCTTGATCGATACGAAGGAACATCCATTCGATCGAATCGAAGGAGCATATCTTCGAATCCACTCCTTCGAATCCACCAAGTCAAGGCGGAGAAAACCATGGGTTTGACCCAGTAAACACGGAGAAAAAGATGGATCAACACGAGAAGCGCGCGCGCCACGTCACCAGGCACATGCTCGAGTCATCGATTCGGCCCTATCGATTCGAAGGGATCGATTCGAACCAAGCGTGTCAACCGAGGATCCAACCATGAATCGATCATAACTCAAGATCTACAAGTCCAAATGCTATGAAATTTTCACAGGAGCTTGCACGCATGTTGAAGAATGTCCACACCAAATTTCACCTCGATTGGACACTTTTTTATCGACTCGAACTAGAGTTCGAATCGATCCTAAAGTGGGCCCGGATTTCCTGAGGCCGGGCATGTGGGCCCCCCTCACGTGCCAGAAATGGTCTCCTCGGATTTTAGGCGAAATATCAGCCTCCTACACCTATAAATAGAGCCCCTGGTCATTCAGAAAGGGGATCGGAGAATGTCTAAAGAAAAAGCACGCCCGAGCGCTGCCAGAATCACTCTACATCGTCTTCACTGCTGCTGATTTTGAATTTAAGTCTATTATCTGCTGTATTTCGCTCTAAAACACTTGTAACCTTTAAGAATTAAGCAATAAAGTGATAAAACTTCATAGTGGACGTAGGCAAAATGCCGAACCACTCTAAATTACTGTCTCCCGTGCAATTTACTTTTCTGTGACTTGGAGTTTTTGTTAGATAATCCTCATTTTCAATTTGATTTCTTCATTTATTATCTCTTCAAAAACTTCCGAAGGGTGTTGCCCAATTTTGGTGCAAACAATATACAAAGGGAAATAACAATGATACAACATGGAAAGAGCATTACATATACCTTGCTTAACCATTTTCGAGCAATCTTAAGTCACTTACTAAATACCAAAGATGTAACGTTTTAAAGCGATAACCAAGCCAATAATCAATCACTTTCTAACACATACACATACAAGTAATTAATATATATTTTCACCATAAAAATAAAGGTTGAAACTTTCTTTTAAAAGGTGAGATTAAATCAACCCTGACTTGAACTGAACTTCCACAACTTTTCACTCTACGAATGGACCAAGTTTTTTTCTTTAAAAAACTTGAGTTTAATGGGCTAGTAGGGTCATTTCATTTTGGTCAAGGTGGCTAGGGGCTTGGACTTGGCTAAAAATGGGAGCGTTGGGTCTTGTTTTTGAGGTGGAGTGATGTAGAGAAGAAAGGAAGAAGTTTTAGCAACTTTGCTTAGGGAAAAATGGAAAAAAGGTGATTTTAAATTTCAAATCTTTTTTAAAGCCATGTAAGAAGAACGAGAAGCTTGTAAAGGAAGGAGATACGAAATGAAAGTGAAAATGAATGAAGTAAAGAATGTAGTAAGGGAATGAAGCCTCTTTTATAGAAAATGAAAAATGCTAAATTACCAAACTAACCTTATCAAATACCCTCCACAAAATGATGCTACCTTACCTTTACCAATTCCGCACGTTATTCCTTCCCCCTTTTACACACTTACACCAATTCCTTCTTTTTAAAGTGTTTTCACTTGATTTATGTGTTCATATATATATTTTATTAAAAAGAAAAGTCAAATTTCTACTTTATTATCTTAAGTACTTTATTAAGTTTATTTTATTCTAATCACATTATCCACACAAGTATATGTCATTTATTTATGTTTGTTCATATATATTGTAGTGTACAGAATACATTCTGACAACTTTCGATCGATGAAAATTTGAAATCCTGAAAGAACGATTTTCGTTTTTTTGAACTAATCATTTTTGTAAACCAAATTTTAAAACATCACCACCATTAGTTATTAATTAAAAGAGATTTATTTATGTTATAAAATCCATTATTTAATATTTAAAGATATTTTAATATTCAAATTCAATGTGATTAAATTATGCGCCGTTACATTCTCCCCTTCTTATAGGAAATTTCATCCCCGAAATTTATCATACATGAGTAAAGATCTCAAAAGGAACCCAAATGATATCATTCGAACAACAGGTACAAAGAAAGTGACTCCACCATAGCCAGTGAGTACGCTAAAGAAATACAACAATATACAAGCAACTATGACCAGGGGGAAGAATCCCTAATATAATCCTCGGTTTCCTAAGTAGAATCTCTATCTTCCCTACTCCACCGAACCTTAACAAGATTCACATCCTTCATCCTTAATTGCTTTATACATCAAGCGATGATATGAATAGGCTGTCTAAGAATGGTAGGGTTAGACTAAACTTCCAAATCCTCTTGTTCTGAGGGTTCTACTATCGTCAAAGGGTCGTGTATGTATCTACGCAAATGGGATATATAAAATATGTTTAGCACATATGATAGTCTACCAGGAAATTACACTCTATATGTAAGTCTATCAATCAAGTCTAGTATGGAAAAGGGCCAATAAATCAAGGGGTTAGCTTCCCTGATTTTTCAAACCTTACAACACTTCTTGAGAAACCTTCACAAACACCGAGTCTCCAACTGAGAACTCCAAATCCCTACGCCTTCGATCCACAAAATACTTTTACCGATCATGCGCTTCCTTCAACTTCCTTCTGATATCAGCTGCTTTCTCACTGGCTTCTAAGATCATGTCGGGCCCAAGAACAACTTTATCAACTCGACCCAACATAAAGGAGAAGAGCACGGATAATCATAAAGAGCTTTGAAAAGGCCCATGTCGATACTTGCTCGATAGTTGTTGTTATTAGTGATTTCGACAAGGGTGAATGATCTTTCCAAGAACCTCCAAAGTCAAGAATGCATGCTCATAATCAATCTTCCAAGACCTAGTTCACTCTCTTTGTCTGCCCATCTTTATAGGGATGGTAAGCTATGTTCAAACTCAGCTCGGTCCCTAAGGAACTTTGCATTTCCTTCCAGAATCTACTAGTGAATATCGAGTCTCGGTCACTTACAGTAATATAAGGAATATGATAGATTCGCATAACCTCCTTCACATACAAACCCAACAGACTAGAAGCAGTCCTAGTCGACTTAACTAGAATAAAATGAACACTCTTGGTCAACCGATTGACAATAACCCAAATGCCTTCAGTCCATTTTCTTGACCTAAAAATCACATCAATAAAGTCAATATAGATCTAGTCCCACTTCCACTTCAGGATCTCATATGGATGAAGTAGTCCGTTGACTTATGTTGGTCACTCTTAATCTGTTGGCAGTTTGATACTGACTCACAAAGATCAAAACATCTCGCTTCATCCCCTTCCACTAACATAATCTCTTTATATCCTGGAACATCTTGGTCATTTATGGATGGAAAGATACCTTTGAACGATGACACTCCGCTGGCATTTCTCTTTTAAGCTCATTTACATTCGAAACATAGATACGCCCATTCATTTTGAATATGCCTCGGGGATCAATCTTCAAAGCTAGAAACAATACTTTCTTGCACATCCTTCTCAAGTCAAACAAAAATAGGATCTTCTTCTTAACTAGCTATAATCCTCTCCATCAACACTGGCTTGACTTCTATGTTTACAACATTGCAACACTCATACTCAATGCATCTGCAATAGCATTTTCTTTCCCAAGGGTATAAAGAATTTCAAAATCATAAGAAGCAAGAAACTTCGGCCATCTCTCCTGCCTCAAATTCATATCTTTTTGGTAAAAAAGATATTTAAGGATTTTTGGTCCATGTATAACTTGAACTTTTCACCTAAAAGATAATGCCTCCATATCTTCACTGCGAAGACAACAAACAAAGGCTCCAAATCATGCATAGTATATTTTCTCTCATATGGCTTCAACTGTCGACTGATTAGGCAATAACCTTCTCATGCTGTATCGGAACTGCTTCCGATCGGTACTACAAGCATTCATATATACGGTTAAACCTCCACTCCCATCTAGAATGGTAAAAACAAGAGAATTAGTCAATTTCTCCTTCAATTCATTGAATGCCTGATCATAATTAGGCATCCACACGAACTTAACATCTTTATTTTTTAACTTTGTTAGATGAGAAGCAATCCTTAAGAAATCTTTGGTGAACTAGATGTACAATCAAGCCAATCCAAAGAAACTTCTAAATTCTGTCACACTTTCGAGATTCTTCCAGTCTTGAACTACAACAACATTAGCTGGGTCCATAGATAAGCATTCTCCCAAAACAATATGCCCCAAAAACCTAACTTCGAATTTCCAGAAATGACACTCAGTAAACTTAGCCTTTTACACATAGCTCCTCAAGGTATTAACTATGGCTTGGAGATGGTACTTGTGCTCCTCCTCTATTTTTGAATAAACAAGGATGTCATCAATAAAGACGAGGAAAAGTTTATTAATAATATCCTAAAATACTCGATTCATTAAGTCTACAAAATAAACGGGTGCATCAGTCAGCCCAAACGGCATAACTAACCACTCGTAGAAACTATATGGAGTTCACAAGCTGTTAATGGCACACTCTCCCCTACTACCCTTAGTTGGTGAAAAATGGTGGTAAGATCCAATCTAGAAAATATTCAAGTGTCCTGGAGCCGATCAAACATGTCGTCGATCCTCGGCAAAGGGTATTTATTCAACTCCCAGTAGTCAACACATAATCTTAGTGAACCATCCAGCTCATGGCAAAGATGACTGATAATCCCCAACTCGAGGTACCATATCTTATCAATTTCTTCTACAACAAGTCAAATGGCTGGCTTCCAACTCTCTCTTCGCTTTTGGAGCTAACATTCGAGGGGGTTGTACAATAGGTCTTGTTCTTGGAGTCAAATCTTTAGAGAACTCCACCACATGTTGAGGGGAGTAACCTTGCATTTCAGCAAAAATATCAGTGAAATCCTTAACAACAGGTGTACCACTAAGCTCATCTTTAGCTACTTCGAGCGAATATAGAAAACTGCTCATTAATTCGTTGGGCTCTTTACAACATATATTAATACTTCTTCCTAACGCATTTGATTATGACCCTTCCCGTACCACGATCTAAGACAGCCTTTTACTTAGATAACCAATCCATTCTCGACAACATTCCAAAATATGTGAACCCAAGAATAAATAGATCGGAAAGAAAGAGACGATTTCGATAAGAAACAGGGACATTTAAACTCCTAGTGTCAAGATTTGTTGGGCCCCCAGTTGGGTTTGGCACACAAGAGAATTACTTAAATAACATATTTTTGGTTTAGTTTGTTCATCAGGTCATAGGAGATAAAACTATCAGAAGTGCTCATATCGAATAATAATCTAATAGGAAGATCATTGATGGATAGTATAGCAAAACCTACTTTCCCTTCTGTCACAAAGAAGTGGATTATATCGCCTCAATAGCAAAAGCATGTCCTTGCAATCCTTTCTTTGGAAAAGGGAACTCATTCTTGATGTGTCCATGCTTGTGGCAATTGAAATAGATTGGCCCACAGGAGGTGTCCGGGTATCGATTGGCAAAGCGGCCCATTTGGTTGCACTTATAACAAAAAATATTGGTTAAGTCATACCACTTCTTCTTTGCTGGATCCCCAACTCAAGGTTTTCTTCCCTAACAATTGCTTCTTACCCTTGTGCTTGAAATTTGACTTGCCTCCAACTAGCATCACTAATAAAGGCTCGACACTAATTGCTGGCACTACTCTTTTCTGAACTCCTTCCTTAATATCCGAGCTTCAAACCTCAAAGCCATACTTATAAGATTGGTGAATGTGCACGTAAGATGATTGGTCATTTCTCTTTGGAACTTTGGTCGCATACCGCTTACAAACATTTCATTCTTTTGAAGCGGTGTGTCCATCAATTCAAGTCTGAATTAGGATGATGTATTAAACTTATGCTCATACTGCGGTACCTTAATATCATCTTGCTTCAAATTCAAGAAGCTCCTTAATAACTTAGTCCATCCTGCTTTTGGGAAAAACGGTGCTTTAAAAATTTCCTTAAACTGATCCAAGGAAACTCTTCCTTTAGAGTATTAGTTGGTACAGAATCCCATCAATCCGTCGTTAACTTTTGAAGTTCTCGCGTTGCCAACAACCGTTTCTCCGCATCTTCCAAATGCAGATCTTCAAATATCTTTTCACACGAACGAAGTCATGCTTGCACTTTAAGAATATCTTCAGTTCAAAAAAACGATTTCCTGCCCAGAGTGATGTAATTCTTACATAAAGTTGCAAAGTTCATAAGGGGCTAAACCTGCGCTACTACTTCCTTACCGGATCTACATCTAGCATAGTAGCATCTCTAAGTATCCTACCATTGGCAGCCATGCTAGTTCCAGATCCTCTTCTTCCTCCTCTTCTTGTATTCTTTTTCTATTTCCTAGACAGATAATAGGAATCTCTAGAATATGAGAATAGGATCAAAATAGTTTTAAGGACCGCAACACCAACGAATCTAGAAAGAGTGTGACGAACCGACTTTCTAACACCAGAAAGACGCATCACTATTTAAGAATGAAAGGGATAAAAGAAGAAAAGATAAGAAAAGAAGAAACAGAACAACATCAGATACTCACAGCGGAACGAATGAAATATAGCATATCACATAAAATATTACATAGTATCAGATTACATCAGAGTACACAATTTATTCAACACATATTAGACTGTTATAAACATCTGTCTAACTATACAACTCAAGATATCACAGGATACAGATATCACACAAACACAGCGGAACCATAATATATCTGCACGTGGAAGCCTCCTGCTCCATATCTCCTCCAGAATTCATCAAGCAAACCTGAATCACTTGACTACTCATACATAATATGGGTACCCAAGAGTTTAATAAAACATAAAATAAACACTTGGGTCAGACAGGGGTCTGGTATGAGTAAACGGGTTTAAATTGCTTAACTTTTAGAAAAACCTTTGAGAGAAAAAGGTATCACGTAAGACTTCCCACACATAAACATGGAAAAGTTTTTACCTTATGCTAACCAAAACATTTGATAGGAAATCCCGTGATATTATAATAGTGTCTAGGGTTTTCAAGAAAATAAGAAATAGTCGAAATTGTTACATTATTAAATTCCAGCTACTAGCCACAAAAGTGGGTAATACAAACAAAATCGTAGGGTCTCGTAGGAAGAACGGGTTTCCATCAATGGCAGGGCTACCGGGGTACCGCCCGTCACAGTACGTGGCCTAGATCACAGTACCGAGGATTACTCCCAATCCCCTACATCACAAAGTCGGGACCATTCCTTACTGAACAGTCTCGAGTAAGATCACCCCGTGGTTGGCGTGACCAATCACCCACTAAGCCAAAATAAAAGGGACATCTAGACAGGAATGACCTCACCCTAAAATGAGTGCTACCCACCTAGCCTTGCTGCACCTCCCCTGTTTTAGCCATTCCCAGTTGATGAGGCTTGAGGCTGCGATTACCTTTATAGAACACATCTATCTTAGAATGCTCATCGTCCACCAGACAATGTTCTGAAAGCATTCAATCCATACAAGTTCGTTCCGGGTTCGAACGAAACCGAAGGCACTATCTCGTTGCACTCATTTTGGAATCACCCTCAAAGTCAACGGCCATAGCCTTTGCACTCTAAATCACCATCTCGAACCTATAAGTACTATCTCCGTCAAACTCATCACGGAATCACCCCCAGAGTTATACCGACGAATAGTTCTTACACGTCGAGTCTTCACTAAGCTCCACTTGGATTCACGACCTAACGTTTAATTTGGATCGATGTGATTTTCGGATTATCCAAATATGGAAACCAGATCCCGGTCTCATCGAATCCAAACGCTATTTTAATGTCCAAGTTGTTTAAGGGTTTAAACAGTTAAACTTATATTCAGGATGATATAAACAGATAGATGAATCACATTATCACAATAGATAATTCATATCAAACATTCATCTCACAAAGCAGTATATCGTATAACAGAGATATCCAAATCATCCAGTATCAACCAATCACCCAATATCAATCAATCATCCATAAGCAGAATTGATTAACTCTAAATCAATTCGATTACTTAAATCCTTCTTCATTAATTTATTCCAAATAAATAAATTAATCATCTCTTAATGATCTTCCTTAATTAATCTTCCTTGATTAATTATCTTATAATTACCCTTAAGTAATTATCCTTAACCATATACAATAATTAACCTTTAATTACTATCATTAATTACAATAATTAATGATTCTACATTTACTTCCATTAATTAATCAATTATGATTAATTACATTAAACCTCAATTAATTACAATTAATTAATCACACTTAAGTTAATCACTTTTATTAATCAACCTTGATTAATTAATTAATTAATTAACTAATGATCCTTGTTAATTAATAATTCCTTTAATAAATTAAATAATTAACTTGTAATTAATCATCTCATTAATCATAAACAGTAATTATCAACTTGTAATTACTTATCTTTATTAATTAACTTCTTAATTAATTATATTAACCCTTTGATTAATTAATCTAATTAATTAATCTTTAATTACTTCATTAAGTAATTATTATTCAATTAAATTAATTAATAATCCTTAATTAATTACTTTATCTATTAATTACATTTTTAATTAATTGCACTTAGTAATTAATCTTAAATTAATCACATTTGTTAATTAATTAATCACATTAATTAAATAACTAAAATTAACTAAGTAATTAATTCTTAATTACTTACATAAGTAATTATCTTCTAATTACTTCATTAGATGATTATTCTCTTAATTAATTACTTAACAAGTAATTAATTCCATGATTAAAATTCTTAATTCTTTAAATAATTACTCTATAATTAATTAACTTCAAAACAATTAACTTAATTAATCCTTAGATTAATAACATCAAGTGATTAACCCTTAATCATTTCAACTTTAATTACTTTCATAAGTAATTTCCTCTTTCCTTAATTACATTCAACAATTAACCATTAATTACTTCATTAAGTAATTACACTTAATTAATTCATAATTAAGTTATTATTTAAAATTTAATAAACAATTAACTAATCATTAATTAAATAATTAATTAACTTCTTATATTTCAAAATCCTTAATTAATTAAGAAAAACATTTATCTTAATTAATTCTTTACTTATTAATAAATCATATTAATTAAGTATTCTTAAGTTCAAAACAATAATAATTTAACCTTATTTATCTTCATAAATAAATTATTTGAAATTAATCAAATTTTAATAACTTAAAAACAAATTATTCTATTTGGTTTTCAAAATCATAACAATAACCTTAATTTGAAAATAAGGAATTTAGAAATCAATTTAAAATTTAAAACACTTTAATTATCTAATTCAAACTTATTCTTTTTAAATAAAATTTGAAACTTAGTTTTTAAACATTACTTTGAAATTTTACTTTAAACTTTGATTCAATATTTAAATTCAAAACATTCTTTTAAATTGAAATTCAAAATTTAATTAAGATAATTACTTTCAAAAACAAACATCTTAAACAATTTAAAATTTCAAAATAAATTCAATTTAATACTTCAAAAATTTGATTAACTTTTACTTCAAAGAACAAACTTTAACTTGTAAACTTATTTTCTTTCATAAAACTTGTTTATAATTTAATGCTTGATATATATTTATTTCAAACTACAAGTTAAATTTGCACTTTAACATGATACAGTATTACCCAGAAAACATACAACCTAAATACTCGAGACAAACACTCATACTACTCGAGCCAGTCCCGAGTCCTACTCCAAACTTCCCCTACTTCGAGTCGATCACGATGAAAATGCGAGCTCTACTTCGGGACGACCTCGTTTTCCCAACTCAAACATTCCAGTGCACACAGCATATACACGTGCACGTGCCCCATCACCTTCGGCCGTCGTAGGTCGTCGCGACCACCAACGATCATCGACCTCACCACCGAACGCCATGACCACGAGCTTCATCTCCCCCAAATTCGAACGACTCCGGTCCAGTCTTCATGAAGTAAAAACTCCGACAATCCAGCCGAACCACAAACAAGTATAAACCCTTGTTTGATCAAATCAGATCACCATGGCCACTGAAAAAATTCGAAAGCATTTTTCCCATTTTCCACAACACAAAAGCAAGCTTCGATCAAGATTCCAGTTAAAAACATTGAATCGATCAGCGGCAATTCGTCAAATTGCCGAAACCACACTTCTCCCTATAACCCAAAGAATATTACCCTAAAAATCGAAATTATATTATCTAAATTCAAGTTTTCTTGCTACAAATACCATCATACAATCCAAATTAAAAATTTAGTTGAGTGATTTTTATCATAAATATGAATTACTCTGTTATTTTCATTTTAAACATTATTTGTGGTATTTAAAAATCCTGAAACTATTTTATAATCTTCATCATACAATTACAAACAATTTTCATTTAAATACTTAAGGCTGATATGGATTTGATTCGTAAGTATTGAATTTTTTTTCTTTTAGCAGAACATTCACAGCAAATCAACAAAGAACACACTTGCATGTATACAAACAGACAAGCTCTCACAACATATATATACCAATTCATATAAATTCTAGCTAAAGAACTTTAATATAAGTCAATATCATCACATGCATGGCAGTATAAACCAGATCAAACTGTTTTTTTAAGAAATTTACTCACCTTTTTAATCTGCAGAGCACAGCAGAGTAGGTTTTTTTGAAATCTTTAAATCTGGAAAATGTTCTAATGATGAAATCTTTGCATGCCTTTAATTTGATGATCTAAAATGTTGAACTTGATCTTGAACCCTTTTAAGTTGCAGTAGATTTGGAGGTTGCAGCTTTTATTTTACCTTTCAGTTTTCAGGTTTGATTTGCCTTTTGATTTAATTTCAAATTTGATTTTTTTTTTTATGTTTTTTCCATTAATTTGAAAGAATGAAAGAAAAGAAAAGAAATGAGAAGAAGAAGGTTTGGAAACTGAAAGAGGAAAAAAAAATTTCTCTTATATGTTTAAACTTTAAATAAAAGAAAAATGAAGGCCACTTGTTTTTCTTAATAATTTACACTTGTCTCTTAATTCATAATTTTCCAACACATGTCACTAACATGTGTTAGTAAGTTTACACATATTTCTTAAACATTTTTAAATAAATTTTTATTTATTTTAAATGTTAATATAAACTTGCATACTTAACTCTAAATAAATAAATACTTATGTATGCATATACAAATTTAATCTTTAAAGAAAATATTATGAAACTAGTTATAATACAAATAAATTCTTATACATGTATTTTTAAAATCTAAAACATTTATATATATACATTTATAACCATTTTAATTTAAGCATTTTAAAAGAAAACAAAATAAAACTTTTATTAAATCCTTATTTAAACTATCATACTTAAAAATAAATAGTTATCTTATACTTTGAATACAACTGAATTAATCCTAAATTAACTTTTGAAAAATATTAATTTTAAAACAAAGCTTTAAATTACAATTCATACATATATAAATTATCAATAGATTAAATTATATTTCAAAACAATTCCAAATTCTAACATATACTTATATATATAATACAATTTGAAAATTTATCTTTTATTTCAAACAAAAGATCTTCTATTCACAATATATATCAAATGTATATATTATAAATAGAATAAAATTTTATTAGCTTTGAAAAATAAATCTTATCCATTTTAAATTGTTAGAAAGATATTGATCAAAATTACTAGATTAAATATTTATTAACCTTTAAAAATATTAAATTAACCAATCTAAATTAAAATTATAAATAAAAATTATCAAATCAAATTAATTATTAATACGGTTTATTAAATTGTTATTGCCTAAAATTCCGGGTCGTCACAAAGAGATTTTAGAGGATAGATATTACTATAAAATTAGAAATACGCTCTCTCAAGATAACTCTTCTAAGGCATCACTTCCCCTATCTCTAATGAGTTGTACCTCAATCATGCCAAGGTGTTCGCTCAACCAAAGCTTTGATACCAACTGCGACAACCCACCTTTCTTACCCTTGGCAATGGCATTTAGTACATCCATGGCATTTGTTTGTCATTGCCCGGTCATCTAAAAGACAAGTTATTATAGGATAAAATAAAGAACAGAACAGAAAACCTCACAATGGAATGACTAAATATAATTCAACAATAATATAATATATAAGGTTACTCCTTTACTTGGATTTATTAAGTTACACAAGAGTATTACTACAATTAGCCTAGGTAGTTATATACCCCCCCCCCTTACACTTATTGATATACAATACATTCATGACTAACATAATATAAAAGTGGAAATAGATAACTAGACAGATAAGGAGCCTCCTGCTCCTCCATCATCTTCAAAGAGCCCGTAGTAACCTGCTATTCTTGGACTACTCAAGATTACCCAAGAGTTTAGGAAAAACAAACAATTTGGTCAGACAATAAGTCTAGTAGATTAAAACTGTAAATAAAGCATGGAAATAAACAACAATATATGAGACATGCCATCAAATATAGAATGGGTTCCCCTTACAATAGCTACATTCAACCACGACATATATATGACTTGATTATATAAATGCAATGGCGATCGCATCTTCATCACAGAACAAAAACCCTAACCCTACAAACTTGACTTTTTCATTCGATCTACCTTCTCAAGAAGGAGAAGATGATGATAATTGGCAAGAGGTCAGAAGAAAAGGTAAGCAAAAGATGGCGGTTAACCTTAAATCAAATCGAATTCATTTGATTTATGTTGATGCACTTAGAACTCAAGTATTCTCGAAGGAAAAGGTCAAAAGTTGGACAAAAGCTACAGACTGTAAGTGGAACATAGATAATAATGTTCGATTTTATGATAAAACTGTTGATGACAAAGGAGAATTTGTGGAGATTGATGAGGATGTCTATGCAGAGGCTGTTAGCATGTGGAGAAACTCTGTATACATATATGTGGCAGGAAAAATACCATATTATATTCATTTTAATGCATATATTAAAAGGCAATGGAAACCATCAGGGGGATGGAACATTTTGCAAGAGAAAATGGTTACTATTTGGTGAAATTTGAACTGGAATCAGATTGTCAAAAAATTATTGACAATGGTCCATGGTTCATGGACAGTAAATTACTTTTCATTAAAAGATCGGAAGAAAATTTAAGATTGGAGCGTGATATTTTAAATTCGCATCCTATATGGATCAGGTCAATGAAACTTAACTTAGCATTATGGAGCAGCAGAGGAATAAGCAAACTTGCTAATTTTATAGGTAAGCCCATAAAGATGGATGAGGATAGTAAACACCTGAGAAAACTTAGATTTGCAAGATTCCTTGTAGAAATTTCAGTAGATTCTAAATTACCTAACAAGCTACGTGCTAAGGATAGAAATGGCAAAGAATATGAACAAGACGTGAAATATGAATTTGTTCCTCCAAAGTGCACAAAATGTTAGTGCTTTGGTCATACACAAATGCAATGTACAAGAAGTAACACACAAGAATGGAGGATTAAGGAGAAAAATCTTGAAGATTTAGATAATTATAGTATAAGTGATCAGAGGAGTGTTTCAAATGAAGTGGGATGTTCAAGCAATATACACGCAAGTCAAAATGAAGCATTAGAGCTACTAGATATATTACAAGGCCCACAAAAACCTACAATTGATGATATAAACATGGAACCAGCTGGTATACATAACACATATAATACTGATTGTACTATTACCGAATCAGTATATCATAGTAGTGTTGATAGTCAAATACACTCTGATTGTTTCCCAACGTCTGAAGTGGATAACCCTATGATTGACCAGCAACAGGAGAATTTAAACAATTCGATTCAAGACAAGGCACTGAAACAGGTGCGTATTGAGACTGACTAGAATGAAAAGGAACCTGAATCATTGGAAGATATTAGTAAAATGAATATAAACTTAGCTTCCAAGGATGAGGAGATGGATCATCATCCAAAAACAAGCACTTACACTAAATCAAACCAGGCATATATAGAATAGTTCAATAAGAAAGCAAGTAAGCATGGTCTAAAGAACTTTGCTCCTAGAAACTTGAGGAGTAATAAGGCACCACCTTCCCAATGACAATAATTTGCTGGAATGTTAGAGGTCTAATAGTGATGGAAGACAATTAGACCTCTTTAATTTAAGAAATAAATATAAACCATCATTATTTGATTTTCTTGAGTATAAAATGAATAATAGTACTATAGACAATTTTCATTATACTTTAGGTGCAAATTGGAGTATATATCAAAATAACCCATCTATTTGCAAAGGAAGAATCTTAGTTGCTTAGTGTTGTAAATTTTGGTCATGTAAATTGTTAAGCATGGATGATCAGCAAATTATAGTAAAAGCTACAAATACCGGTGGTTTGATAGTTTTAAATTACATTCATATACGCTAGTAATGTGCATCAGTTCATTCAGGACTCTCGAAACATCTTATAAACATTTCAAATCAATTAATGGTCCTCGGTTCACTATGGGAGATTATAATGCAATGTTAAAGGCAGAAAATAAAGTTGGTGGTCTCACATTAAAGGCATCCTAGCCGGAGGAATTTAATAGCTGTGTCACTGCTAGTGGATCGACTGAAGTTGCCTACACTGGGCTAAAATATACATGGAGAAGTGGAGAAGTTAAAAAGATTACATGCAAACTGGATAGAGTGCTTGTAAATGCTGAGGCTATTAACTTGTTCCTTAATATGAAAGTGATTATTTTGCCCTATTCTACTAGCGATCACTCCCCTCTTCTTATTGAACTCATTCAAGTTAACATAGAGAAGGGTAAGTCGTTCAGGTATGCCAATTTTTGGCCTTTGCGTAAAGATTATTATTGCTTTTGATTTTTTATTAATGGAGAATACCCAGTAGACTTACCTGTTGTGAAAACCAGAAGCTTGATTACTGAAGGGGGATGTCATATGCTGACCAGGAACATTGAAAGCAAGGAAATTGAGGAAATTGTTAAATCCATTCATCATGATTCCAGCCCATGACCAGATGGATTGGGCTCTCATTTCTATGTAACCCACTAGAGAGACCTAAAAGAGAAATTGAGATTAGCTTATCAGGAAGCTCTTGACACTGGTAGAATCATAAAAGAAATGAACTATACACTCATTTCTCTTATACCAAAAAAAGATAAGCCAACACAAATTTAGGACTACAGGCCAATTTCATGTTGTAATGTTTTACAAAATCCTAAGTAAAGTTATTTGTAATAGGATTAAACTTGTCCAGTCTAATTGCATATGGGAGTGCCAAAGCGCTTTTATTAAGGGAAGAAGTATATCTGAAAATTATTTGTTAGCTTATGAACTGGTCAGGAACTTTAAAAAGAAAGGAGCTGATAAAATATGTTTAAAAGTTGATCTTCAAAAGGCTTATGATAAATAAATAGAAAATTTATCATTCACATGCTAAGGTGTATGGATTTCCTAGTAAAATCTTGAATCCAATTAAAGAATGTATATGTTCATCCACTCACTCTATATTAATCAATGGTGTGCCTAAAGGGTTTATAAAGAGTAATAAGGGTTTGAGACAAGGTGATCCCCTATCCCCTTATTTATTTGCTATTGCAATGGAATTCTTAACTCTTCAAATGGAAATTTACACTCACAACAACATAATATAGCTAGTTTATAAAATTTAGTCTCAAATAACACATCTTCTGTATGCTAATGATCTTATTATTTGTTACAGAGCTAATTATGATGCTATTATGGGTTTGAAAGACATATTTCACCAAAGTGAGCAGTTTGTTGGGCTGAAGGTTAATGAGCAGAAAAGTAAATGCTACCTTAATGATCACTGCAATAACAAAGAGTCATTTTGTTCACTCTTTAATTTTGAGGAGGGCAGTTACCTGTTAAATACCTTGGTGTGCAATTATCAATTCATATTATTACTGATAGGGAATGTGGAGTTCTTGTCCCAAAAATTTGAAGCAAGCTTCAATGTTGGAGCACAAAATTGTTATCTTGCTGGTAGGATTGATTTGGTCCACACTGTTATTACATATGTTGTTAGATTTTGGTTACAAACATTTCAAATTCCTTATGCTTCCATTGATAAAATTAAAAGTATTTGTGCCAATTTTATATGGAGAGGGGGCATCCACAAAGTATCATATAAAACTTTATGCAAATCAAAAAATGAAGGAGGAGTTGGACTTAAAAACCTCAGGGATCTAAAAAAAAGCTTATGCGGCTAAACTAGCTTGGAAAATTCTCAGTGGAAAGGGACTTTGGGATGAATGGATGCAGAGCAGATATCTAGAATATAATCTCTAGATTTAGAAGGAGGATATAAACGCATCAGGCACATGGAAGTCAATTCTTAGGGCTAGAAGTGACATTCAGAACCTGGTATATAGAAAAGTTGCAACTGCAAAGAGCACAAGTTTCTGATTTGATCCCTGGATGAATAATGAATATGTTATAAATAAATTGTGCTGGGACTGTTTTACTGCTTATGGAGGAAGATACTTTATGTTGGATAAAATTATTCATGATAACTCATGGGTATTTCTTTCCGATTGTCCAACAACTCAGATTAGACAAGATATAACGAGTATTCCTTTCAATTCTTCTACATTGGTTGACTCTTGGTTATGGAAACCAAATAACAAAGATTTCACTCTAAAATCAGCTTGGGACCATCTCAGGGAAAGGGAAAATGAAATTGAATAGGCTCAAATAGTCTAAAATAGAGCTAGTACTGCTAAAATGTCTCAAACAACTTATAAGGTTCTCATTCATAGGCTTCCTACTATGGATAGACTAAGAAAATGGGGAATTATACATAATTCAACATGTGTTCTATGTAATGTAAAGGAAGAAAATCATAAACATCTTTTCTTTTCCTGTGAATTTACCAGAACCATTTGGGATAAATAAAACCTAATTCTGGATTGTAACTTACAAGATGAATTTTTAAGCGAAATTGCAATTTACTAGACTAGACGCTGGAAAACCAAAAGCTCGATGGAAAAATTTGCTTCCATTTTGCTGACCATTTCTGATTGGCATGTGTGGAAAGAGAGGAATCGACGTATTTTTCAAAAAACCACAAAAATGAGCATGCAATCAGTGAGATGATTAGAAGAGATGTTCAAATCGTCATGAAAATAGTAGGGAGATTTTTTTTGTAGATTTATCAGTTGCTGGACAAGAGACATTATAGAAGATGGGACTAAAAGTAGAAAATAACAAGATTCGCTTTGAGAGGACATGGAAATCACCTTGAAAAGCTTGAAGGAAGATGAAGCAGTTTCTTGTTTTCTTTATTTTATGCTGTTTGATGTACTTGCAAACTTTCCTTTACTTGATAGGTTTGTAATGGGTTGAGCTGGCCTCATGTTTGGGCTTCTGCCTTATTAATAAAGCTTTTACTCATTTTAAAAAAAAAAGATACAATTAATTAAACACCGTAAAATGCATAAGACACTTCCCAATGCAATTAAGAAAGAATTAAATTTAAAGATTTTGAATCAAAGGTAAGGAAAGGGAAATTTTTCAACAAATGATTAGATGGGTGCACTCCCCTTATTGAAAGTATACCTAGACAATGTACTTAAGAGGGTCATTTTCTCTATGACTATCTTAGAAATGTAAAAGCCAGACCCTGCCGACCTTACCGAGTATCTGAGTATTTCACATCTTAGTGCGCATATAACCAAAATCAATCTAGAGTAGATGTGAAAATACCCTAATGGGAGCGATCTCACATAGCTTGATGTCCACTTGCGCTTTGGGTTTAGTCATTTCCGACAAAGGATAACAACACTCAAATGAGCAAAAATTATCTTAGATTGACGATACACAATGAAGAAAGCCGAATAGATAGTCAATAAATCAATCTTGGAATTAAAAATGATGATATATGGAAAGTAAATCTCATATTCTTACCAGTACTCATTGATTTCAACTTTGTGCTATTTCTTGGTTAAAAATGAAGTCCGGCAAGTGAAGGTAGTGCGACCTCTAGGCATTGCCTGGACAACATTTTTATCTTTCAAGATAGGGACGCTTTCCATACCTCGATGTTTATTGGTAAGAATATGACTAAATCCTTTTCATATATGCGATATCAAATTACAGAAAATTAAATTTCCCATCCTTTCCATAACCGAACTAAACTTTTTAACTTTTAAATCCGAACTTGTATTGGGATTTTATATTACAGATATTAACTTTAAACAACATTATCAAAATGATTAATTAATTTTAATACATGATTAATTTGTTAAACATCATTATATAAAACGTTTAATCAACTATAATTAATGTTTAGTTACTTCAAACCTCTTTATTTAAAATAACTAATTAGCTTTAACCCTGATTGATTACTTCAAACATCATTATTTAAAATGATTAACTAAATTTAATCATCGTTACTAAAGTGATTAATTAACCTTAAAACATCCTTATTAAAATGATTAATTAACCTTAAAACATCATTATTAAAATGATTAATTAATTTTAAAACATCAGTATTAGAATGATCAACTAACCTTACAATATAATTATTAAAAATATTAATTAACTTTAATACATCACTATGGTTAACTAACCTTGAACATCATTAGTTAAAATGATTAATTAATTTTAGACATCATTAATAAGATGATTAATTAATTTTAAACACATTATCATTTAGATATAAATTTACCTTAATCATCATTATTTAAAATGATAAATTAATTTTAAATATCATTATTAAGATAATTAATTAATTTTAAACACACCATTATATTATAATAAATTAAATTTATAAAAGCCTAAGCACAAGATTAAACCAAAAGATTTCAAAAGAGATGGTGTTTTTCAAAAGTGTCGATATAGCGATAATCGCTATACAGATACTTCCGTAAACACTTTCAAATTGTCATTTATTTATCCAAGCATCACATAACATAAGCGTGGGCATATATACAAAGTAAAATAACAATTATACAGCATGTAAAGAACATTACATGTATCATTTGCTCAAACTTTTTCGACCAATCTTAAGTCACTTACTAACTAACAAGATGTCAACTTTTTAAAGCGACAACCAAGCGAACAGTCAATTACTTTCTAACACATACAAACACAATTAATTAACATATATTTTCACCACAAAATAAAGGTTAAAACTTCCTTTTAAAAGACGAGATACTCACCTAAATCAACCCTAACTTGAACTAAACTACCAAAACTTTTCAATGGCGAACGGACCTTGCATATGCTTAGAAAAACTTGAGTTTAAGGGGCAAGTGGGGTCATCTCATTTTGGCCAAGATGGTTAGGGGGGCTTGGACTTGGCTAAAAATAGGGGATTCAGGTCCTCTTTTGGTGGTGGAGTGATGGAGAGAAGAAAGGAAGAAGCTTTAGCAACTTTGCTTAAGGAAAAATGAAAAAAATAATTTTTAATTTCAAATCTTTTTAGAAACCATGGAAGAAGAAAGAAGAAGCTTGGAAAGGAAGGAGATAATAAGATGAAAGCAAAAACGATTAAAGTAAAGAAGGCAGTAGGGAAATGGAGCCTCTTTTATAAAAAATGAAAAAGCCTAAAGTACCAAACTAACGTTAACAAATACCCTCCACAAAACGATGCCACCACACCTTCACCAAGTCCACACGTTACCCCTTCCCCCTCTTACACCCTTCATCACTTCCTCCTTTTTGAAGTGCAGTTGTCGTAGTTTGTGTGTGTGTACATACATACATATATATATATATATATATATATATATATATATATATATATATATATATATATCTTTTTATTAAAAAGAAAAGTGAAATTTCAACTTTATTATCTTAGGTACTTTCTTAAGCTTACTTTAATCTAGTCACGTTATGAACACAAGAATATGTCATTTGTTTATGTGTATACATATCTTTACTATTAATAATGAGAATTCAATGAATATAATTCAACCGTGTCATTTTGAAATACCGAAAATACCCTTTATATCTCTAAAGAGAGATGTATGTGGCAACCGTTGGATCGTTGTTGAAGTAGTAGGTTAAAATTGTTTCAATTATTTCTCAAGTTGCATGTCATTCATCAGTGGACCATGTTAGGCAACATCTCAACTCAATTAGACACAATTGGAACAACTACCTTCTTAACCCCTTAGCTTATATAAAACAACAATTAATATATTTGGACGATGTGGAGCTACACTTGAAGCAAAAACTACCGCTGCACTGATTTGTAGCAAGCTATTTGTGGCTATTTGCAGGCTACATGAAATGCATAAATTATTATGTAAAAAATGTAATTGTTTTGTACAAGTAAAGCAACCCCGTTGCATGATTTGGTTGATGCATGCCCAAGCAAGAATAGAAGAATAGGAGTGTGGTGTAAAGAAAAGCCACCCCGTCATCTCCGATGCATTGTTGTCGTGATGCAGGATGGTACATGAAAGTGGACATGTACAAGAGAATGTGTACTGAAGCGGGCAGGTTAGGCACTGATGTACCACGATACAAGAAAATGGATCCTTGAACAGATTTGAAGCGATACATATGGCTCTGATGAATTACTTACAGGCTTGGAGGGGTCTGGAGCAAAGAAGATAAGTGGTTGAGCCTTAGCTTGAGTGATTGTCGAAAAACGGTAGTGTAGATTAGAATTTAATCACCGTTGGGAGCTATTGTGTAGTTGCAGGATTGAAAGCATGTGGCTAGCATTTGTGCTTAGCAGATTAGGTCAAAATTATAACACTGACCAAATATATTTCAACCTCCATGCATCTTTTAACTTTCAAGACACCGTAAGTTTATAAGAAGAAAGATAATACCTATAAACCATCTTAATATATAATTTACAATGAGTTATTTCATCAATACAAGTTGAATTTCAATTATATTCGTCGATTAACGTAAGTTTGTTATAACTTTAAGTTGTTAAAACACTACAAACTACCAAGTATGCTATGGTTATTGACTTATTTGTTATGGAAAAATAACAACATTATGTGGTGAAATTAGATTATTAATGCAAACAAAAAAGAAAATTTTGACCAACTATATTAACCAACGAGTGGAGCAAGTATCATTTATATTTTGGCAAAGTAATGCAACTATAATCCTACCTTTAACGTTCGTCAACAGTAAGATAGAAAATGAACCTGGTTTTACAACCATATCTATCAGAGGTAAAAAAAAATACAATTTAGGTAAAGATTTTAAAATTTAAAATTTACTAAAAGTATAAGGGTGTGACATTTATTAATGTATATAGATTAACAACTCAGATAACATATGGTATTTAACACTTAGCAATATTGAAGTAGAATATGTACACTAGTTGAAGTAGATCTGTACGAAATTTAAATGTCTACTTAAGGGAAAAAACACTGTAATTTACTATGGTACTAAACTAAAATGACAAATGATGCTACAACAATTTTTTTGAATGAAAGCACCATTTTACATTACGAATAAAAAGTTCAATGCTGTTTATATAATTTATACAATCATTTAAACTATGTACTACCATATACTATTCAGATTATAGGAACATATAATATTATAATAAATCATAAATGGTTCATGAAAGCATTGAAATGTGAAAAAGAAGAAGAAGGAAAATGAATAAAACAATAACACAGCCCTTGAAAGGTAATTTAATACCATCTTAGATTTAACCATATGCGTCAATATAACAAAGCCGTTAAAAAATTCCAATAGTAAGACAAAAGAGCCGCAAGTAAAGAACTTCCATATGCGTCACACACAAAAATAATCAAAAACATCAAACAACGTCAATAGTACTCTTTCCACTCATTATAAAAAAATATAAATCACACATACACTTTTAGAATACATTCTTGCTACACAAAAATGAAAATATAACATAACATTAGCGAAAAAAGTTGATACTTACAGTCTTAAAAATATAAATCACAATATGGTTATATACTATGCTCGTGTACGTAAGTACGGATCACACACTAGTATACGATAATGCACACAACACATTCTAACAAATTTTTGCCAATGAAAATTCGAAATCCCGAAAGAAAAATTTTCGATCACATTTTTATTTTTTTCGATCTAATTATTTTTGTAAACTAAATTTAAAAAAAAAAAATCAACATCATTAGTTAATACTTAAAAGAAGCTTATTTGAGCTATAAAGTGCATTAACTAAATATTTAAAAGTATTTTAAATATTCAAATTCGAAGTAATTAAACTACGTGTTGTTACAACAACCCGATGTCGGTCGCCATCAAAACCTAAATGTCGCACTCACCCAAGTATGATCGGACATCAACCACTACACCATAGATGGCCTATTGCAACGAAAATACAAGATGTTGCTAGCTACAATGTAATGATAGTTATACTGATTTTTGTCTGTTACAACATTAGCTTCAGGATGTTAGCATAGTTATCAACACTATGTTTCAATAGCTATAGACTTATAAAAATATTATAAAAAATGAGTGTGGGCTGAAAAAAGCGGGATAAAATAATTTTTAACACGGGAAGCAAAAAAAAGCGGCAAAATTTAGGGTTTCACTCAAACACTTAACAAATACGTACTCCGTCGCTCAACCTCTGAAACACTCAAACACTCTGCGATTTCAATTAGGCCCAAAATGCGGAAGATACAGACTACGTTGCCTTCGTCCGCGACTGCTTCGCGAGAATCAAGATCGGCAGTGGCGGGGTCGAGATGAAGCAGATGGCTTTGGATTCTCTTTGCTAGCTGGTAAGTTCTAACCATCCTAACGAATCCAAATTTTGTGTTATGGTCGCAAAGGAAGGGGACATCAGGGTTTTGATTAGGCTGCTCGATCCTTCAAATCATTCAAAGCAACTTATTTAAGTCGATCCAAACAGGTTATTAGTTTTCAATCAAAGCCGATGAATCACCTATTGAATCACCTACAAATTAACTAGATTGACGGCAAAATTAGCTGTAGAGATATATTTGTGGAAATTCATTAAACATGCATTAGAAAGCTACAAATTTGTTTTGGATGAGTTCATAGCTTATTTTTTTGGTTTTCTTTATTATTATACACTTAATAATCCATAGTTTCTAGCATTTCAACCGTAGACTTTTCTGTTCAACTTTAATACTAAACCGTGCGTATGATACTTATAAACAATATTAAGCATCACCATCTATATATTATTCAACAAAAAAATTTGACCAGTTATGTTCCATGTGTATGGTAGTAGGAATATAGTGGTAAACATATATATAATTTTGTTGCATTTAAAAGGTCGATTTGGTATTTTCTTACCCATCCAAAATCATAAATCAATGCGAGTCTATAATCGAATTTTCAAATCATCTAAATTATGTTTAAATGATCTAAATTCTATTTAAATGGATAGCATCCACAAAATTTTGTTGAATCCGGAAATTTTATGGTGCAAAAAAACGATAGGTGGAATTTGAAGGCTTAAACAAAAGGAAAAATGTGGGTCACACATATATGCCGTCCTCAATAAACCACTACTTTGTTTATGTCCTCAATAAACCAGGCAACACATCTAATGTTAAACTGGTAATATCTCTAATGTGGAAAGTTCACTGACCAGGCAAACACTAATATACTCACATGATTTACATTAACACGAATTTTTCTTCAAATTGATAATTTATCCTCTTTGAGTAATTTTATAATTCACTAGCAATAACTGAAATCAATTAGGCTTTCTGTTTGGTTTTTGAATGTTTTATGTTACTTGATGATGGTTTGGTATACACACATACACGCTCACAATATCAGTTCTGTGCTCATATCAGATTAACAAATTGAATTAAATTTATATGCTGCCTCACCTTCTTCCGCCTTTCACATTACTTGCTTGGTCATGGGGTTTGGTACCTCAAATATAACTATAGGTCTAATGTTATTATTGAAACTACTTTGAGTTCATCTATTGTTGAAAATACCATGATTTTGGAATATATTTGGAAGTTAAAATTTTATTTACTCTAAGGCTATTTATTTTGATTCATACGGTTTTCTTCTTTTTGCTTGATGAAAGTCCGGTGTTAAACATAAATAATTGTCAGCACTCTAACATAACACAAGCTATATTAATATGTGCCATCATGTCTTCTACTGGCCTTTCACATTACTTGGTTAGTCGTGGGACTTATTGGATCACATTAAATAATAGATCAAATATATCTTTTCTTGAAAGTACCATGATTCTAGATTGAGTTCGTGTACGAATGTGTATATACGCTTAGTTATGGAAGTTAACAATAGGTTTTCTTACGAGGATTTCTATTTTTCTTATTTTCTTATGTTGCTTGATGACGGTCCAGTGCTAAATATAAATAATCGTCAGCACTCTAACATTACACAAGCTATATTAATACATGCCATCATGTCTTTTGCTGGCCTTCCACGTTACTTTGTTGGTCATGGATTTGTAGGCTCACATTACATTATATTAACTTTACCTTTTCTTGAGACTACCGTGCTTCTAGATTGAGCTCATGTATGTGTAAATGTGTTTATTTGTGGTGGTTAAATATTGAGGAAGTAAACAAACATGTTTTTTCGTAAGGTCTTTCTATTTTTCTGATTTTCTTATGTTGCTTATGGAAGCCCTGTGTTGAATGTATGTAACTTTTCTGCACCCTAACGTTTCACAGGTTATTAAAGTATGTGTTACCTAGTCCTCTACCTTCCTGCAATACTTGGTTGGACATCAGACTTGGTAGCTTGCAATGGGGTTATAGATAATGGAAATTAAATGATTTTTTGCTCTTGATACATCTGTTTATGCGGGACATGTTTGAAGATGAATACATTATTTTGGATCTTTTTTAATGCTTCTATTAATTTATGTATCTATGTTGTCATAATCAATTTCTTATATCAATTGTCTTTCCGCAGTGCATGAAACCGGAGATAAAGAGTTTAATAGTATCAACATGCATGATCTTATAGGGTTGCTAGTTAAAAAACTAATGCAGGGGGTGCTAGTGATATTATGGTTTTATTTGGAGATGTTAAGGTCAATGTAGAGGGTGTAGATGGAGTGTTGGTGGTGTAGTCGAACTTTATATTGTGTCAAAGTCAAAGCAGAGTGGTTCCATTTTTGTGTTGCATTTGAGTGTTAGTTACGCTTCTGTACCCCATCCACTCTTTTGCTTCGGTTTTGAATTTGGGTTAAAATTCAGTTTAAGTTCCGTTCCTACAAATTTATGGATCAATTTGTGTAGCTTCCTTTTAATGACCAAAATAAACCTTTCATAATAGGAAAACTAGAGGTATCAGAGTTGGGCGCAAGCTGAAGACTCATAGAAGGAACCAAAGGTGGGCTGATAAATCATACAAGAAAAGCCACCTTGGTAATGAGTGGAAGAAGCCATTTGCTGGATCATCTCATGCTATGGGTATTGTCTTCGAAAAAATGTTTGTTTTCAAACTGATATTGGTTAAAAAATTCTTTTAGTTTTAGATTTTCAACCAAGTTTCATGATTTTTACATGATATACAGTGGTATTGAAGCCAAGCAGCCTAACTCTACAATCCGTAAGTGTGCAAGAGTTCAGTTGATCAAGAATGGTGAAAAGATTGCAGCTTTTGTGCCGAATGATGGTTGCTTAAATTACATTGAGGAAAATGTAAGCTTTCGTTTTACAGTTTTTGGAGTTATTTGTGTTTGGACCTTGGTTTTTGGACCAATTTCAATTTTTGGTCCATAGTTTTTCATCAACTGTGGGAGATTACTCAATTAACCCCAACTCGGTAAACTGTACCTGCTTTACCTGTTTGATGGATAATTGATGCCAACTTCTTATTTTAACAAGTTGTCTTGAAACATGTAATGAGCTACAAAATGAAGCTTGGCTAATTTTATTATTATCATTGTATAACTGGAGGCACTGATGGCATTGGAGGCTCGCAAATATGAATGTACTGTTAATAAGTAGAATTTAGTATGTACTGGCTGTAACTATAAATACACTGGCTATGTTTTTAAGTATGTTTGTTATTTTGTACTTGACTAAGTAAAACTTGTGTTGCTGGTTATTCTGAAATGAAAAGTTCTTTGTTGTAGTGTAAAGTTGCCATTAGATATGATATAATGTTGCAGTATCATGTTGCCACAGATATGATATAATGTTGCAGTCGTATAATGTTGCAGTACATTTCCAATTTAAATTACAAAAGGTGTTGCCATAGATATGATATTATGTTGCAGTATGTGATGTTAAATGTGGTAATAAACAGGCAAAGTGTTTCCATTGGACGGTAAAAGTGTTGCCATAGATTAATGAATATGGGCCCCACAATAGGGTTCCGTAAAGGTGGGCCACAGGATTAGTGGGTGCCATAATATGGGCCCACATGTTGGGGCCCAGACTATGGGGACCACTTTTTAGTAAATTTGGTACCTGTGGCAACAACAGAACCGATGTTGACCTAGGGCCGCAAAGATGTTGCCTTTGACTCTAGGGCAACGCGAAAAAATGCATCACCGAAAAAGTGTTGCCTTTGCCCTTTCTTAGCCTACAGCAACAATTTTTGGCACTTCCTGGATCATTCTTGGGTGTTGCAGTATGCAATCTATGGCGTAGTGACCATTTCATGGCCATGGGTGCTACTTACCAAGAGAAACTCAACGACATGCTCCACTTTGGCCATTTCCTCCTCATCAAATTCAAAGTCAAACCCTTGTTCATTGTCAAAGTGTCAACTATCACCAAACTGGACCGTAGCCACTCAAACTCGCTTAGATTTGTAAATCTCATCAACACCAACATAATGGAACCAATTCTATGATTTTTAGTTAAGTACTATATTTGATATTGAATTTTAAAGGAGGAAGGCTTAATTTCTTTTTGGTTATAGGAAATGATAAAAAGAAAAGAGAAAGAGGAAGAGAAAAGTCTAAGTGTTGAATAATCTATGTGATTGGTTTATACAAATATTTCTAGCAGTTCGCTATACAGAATTTTGTTTGCCTACAAAACCGTGGACAAGAGAAATAAAAATACAATCGCATACAAAATTGCGAGACGATCCTAAAAAACTAATAAAATAAACTGGTTATCTTTGTAACAACCTGATATTTTCAACCATTCGCATCCGCACATGTCAGACTTGAATTGCTCAAAATACCACGTTGTAAATAAAATTTGGCAAATCTCAGAATATACTGTAAATACATAAGCACAGATCACAGACACAGAGTAAATAATAATGCAGCGGAATTAAAAGAGATAGTAGTTCATGAAGCTACTATATAAAAATAAGATACATCCGAGTTAAACAAAATACAACAGAAGAGTAACAAGCTACATCAAGTACAAATCAGAATACATCACTGAAATCACTGGATACAGAAAGAAAAATAGATGGCTGGATTCCAACTCCGAAGTTGAATCTTGAATGCTAACTCACTCAATCTGACTCGAGTGTAAAGCAAAACAAAAAACACTCGAGTCAGGACATAAATACTTATGAACTGTAAATCAACTCAAGTGAACAGTAACAAAAATGCATCAGTAACTTAAAGGATGCTTGGGATCGCCCATCCTTTAAGGATCCGTTAAACTATGTACTATGTAATAATATTGCGCTATTATAATAATGTCTACAGTAAAATAAACATACTTTTAAATAGCATTCCGGGCTACCCATGTCACCCTTCACACATAATAGTCCTAGTAGTCCATCCAATATCATGATATCTCTAGATCGGGAGACTATCAAAGGATACCACACGGGCTACGGGAGAAAAACAAACTCGTAGTAAAGGCTCGGTATGGTAGGTGACACGGCACACAAGGCAATGCCAGGGAAGATATACCAATTACGCACACGGGCTGGTGGTAACGCAGCAGCCACATACGCCCACCTCGGAACACACTCCCAAATCAAAATCAGAGGATGGCCATCTAATCAATCACAAGTAAGAGTATAGTATCGAAGGAATGTGTCCGACCAGAGGAGCTACCCCTTTTGGCTCGAGATCGCTCCTATTTTAGCCACCTTAAGCCAACTCATGGGAGTCGGGTCCACGTAATATACCTCAAGAACGTCGCCACCATCCTACTTCATTCTGGAATCTCCACCGCGTACACGGTTGTTATAACTCTTTTAAAGTTATAACTCTTTCGAAACAAAAATACTTGAAATCGTTATACTTTGAAAAAAATCATAACATTTCGAAACATACATTTGAAATCATAGAACATTCATTTAATTCTTACATTTTACAAATTTATTCAATTAAACCCAAATTTCAAATTTCCAATTTAATTCAATTCAAACCATCAGTTTCAATTAAATTCAGTTTCCCAACAAAACATTTTAAATCTTATAAATTTCAAATATAGATTTGATCCACAAAATAAACTATTAAATCTTTCAATATAATTCAAAGCTTTAATATCACACATTTCAAAACTAAATTTTAATATTTCATATATCTCAAATTTAACTTCATTATTATTTAGTTTTGAAATATTCATTTCATAAATCCAATATCATTTAAATAAACTCAATTTACAAATAAACTCAATATCCTTTCATACTAATATAAACTTCAAATATTCATTTATCGAAATCAAATATCATTCCAAATTCATATTCTTTATCAAAATAAAGATCAAATCATTTCCAAACCATTTCAAATCATAAAATATCATATCCTTTCAAAACCTCATTTCAAATCATTATTTGAGTTCAAATTCAAATATTCAAATTTAAATACTTTTTTATTCAAATATATCACTCATTTATTATTTCAAGTATCATTACAAAACCCGTTTCAAAATTCCATTTGAAATTTCATTTATCTCATTACACTTCCTACCATTTTTCACATAACCATGTACACATTATTTAAATTCAAATTCAATGTAAATTCCTTAAAAATTCAAATTTAAATATTAAAATATATTCAAAACTCTTTAGATTTCACAAAATAATCTATTCCAAAAGTTAAATCATTTAACACTTTAAAATATAACTCAAACAGTGTTAAAATCTATAACATTTCAAAACATTGTCAAATTATAGCAACGACGGCATTTATAAAATGCTATCGTAGCTTATAGTTTCCAAAATGGTTTAGTTCAAGAATAACGGTATTTATAAAATGCCGTAATAGATATTTAGTTATTTCAAACATAGTTAAATTCAAAAACACAGCATTTAAAAATGCTGTCAAAAGACTACAACATTTGGAAATGCTATAAAATTCCAGATTTTATTTTAACTTTCAAAAACAATAAAACTTCAATTTAACAAATTTTAAACTTATAGATCATATTTTTAGACTTCAAAATTTCACATTTAAATAATTTTAACATATGATTTATCACAACAAAATTTTAAAATTAAATATCCAATTAAAACTCACTTCCATTTGTTAAGTCAAAATTCACTGTTTTCTTAACTTATAAATTAAATAAAAATTAACATTTTATTTCAAATATCATTTCAAAACTTTAAATTAAATTTCCATTATTTATTTACATTTAAAAATATAATTTAAAGTCAAACATCACATTTACTCCAAATTTACCTACTTGAATTCAATTAAATTCACAATTTCAAGATTTAATATTTAACTTTTTTAAAACCATAAAATATATATTTTTAAATCAAAATTTAATACTTTTAAAAATAGATATTTAATTCAAAAATCATTTAAAAATATACCACGGGGTCTGTATATAATTTTCTAACCTAGGTCAAGTGATACGGATATATATCATTTCAATTCGTAATTTACAAAGAAAACCGGATTCTATCATTTCAAACCCGTAATCCCATGTCAAATAAAATACAATAAAAATCGCTCAGGCCTATCATTTCAGCCCATAATGATTTTTTCCTATTCTAAAGTCCGTTCGGGTATGTATCATTTCAACCCATATTGATTCTATTCTAACGGGGAACTTGCAGTGTGAACATATGCATAAATAATATAACCAATGTAAATATCACAATATAATATCATATATCAGATGTTAGGTGATAATTAACAGTTTTAATATGGTAATGACATAGCATAGCATGTCATATGATCATCATTAACTTACATAAACATTTTATATTACTATATACTTGCCATCAATTTACTGTTTCATAAGTATAAATGTTAGAGTGAGAAAGACTCACCTTTTCAAGCTGAAGACCACTACGACACACAAAACAATTCCAAAAGCACGACAAGCACGATACAACACAATATTGGATTCAAGTGAGTGGGGAGCCTAGATGATGAGCTTGTATGCAACAATCAAAACAAGACATTCTAACATAAATATGAATATATTTAACACCAAAAACATTAAACCAATTTGAATTTAAAATACAACAATGGACAAGATGACTTTACCATGCTTTAACCATTCAAAAGCTTAGCCATAGCTGGACCTAGGCTCAACCATGATGTGTGTTAACCTCAGGTTATGGCATCAAAATAGCACGGCAACATGAAGATGAAGTATAGAGGTGAAACATGGAGCATACAAAAGAAACAAGGCAAAAAGGCAACTTTCGTTTCAACAATTTGGCTCGGCCAAAGGCTAATGGGTTCGGCCTATGGGGTTTCAGACCTGGACAGAGGTAGAGATGGCTGAAATGGTGTCTAGTGGAGGGGTAGCTACTGGTGGTGGCGGCTAAGGGGGTGGCCAAAGTGAAATAGGAAGGGTAGGTGAAGTATGAAGCTTGGTTAGGCAATTTGGAAAGGTTTGGTGCAAAGTTTGTGATGCTAACCTCCATGAATGGGCAAGTCTTGGTTAAAGTAAGAGGAGGGGGAGGAAGAGCTGCTGTAGATGGTGGAGGAGGTGGTCATGGAGTAGGAGGCCGAGCTATGCTAGAGGAGGAACAAGGTAGAAATTTTTGAAAAGAAGAAGGAAAGAAAGAATGAAGCCATAAGTTTTTTTTCTTCTTTTTTTCTTCATGAAGTCATGAGTTTTAGGGGGAAGGTGAGAAAGTGTTTTCACATGAAAAGGAAAATAGAATGTCGGCTGATGAGTGGAGTTAAGGCAGCCAATTGAAGAGATGTTGATTGAGAAATGAAAAGACAGAATACAAAAGGCTTAAGCAAATAAAGAGTCACAAACCTTTCAAATTTCCACCATTTCTTTTTAAATTTTAAATACATGTTAATATGTATAAATACAGATAAAAACCCGAAAATATAGTAAATAAACATAAATAAATAAATAAATATTAACTAAATATAATTAAATTAAGAAAATAGCAAAGAAAATGTAAACTAGGCTTGAAAATTTGAAAATAAATGAAATGAACTTTGAGAAAATTGTCTGTACATGAAAAATATTTATAACTAAAGATAAAAACATAAAAATAAAATGCATACATAAAAATGAATAAATAAATTTTAATTAAATATAATTTAAATGAAGAAAATAGCAGAAAAATGGAAACTAACCTTTAAAAATAGAAAATAAATTCAATGAGCTTTGGAAAAATTCAAACATCACTTTAAAAATATTTAAAAGGTAAAAATATATGTAACATAACATATAATAAAATTTATAATAATATATGACAATTAAAAAGATTATTTATATAATTTAAAATAAACAATATTGTTAAATAAAAACATTTACACCCAATTTTGTAAAAAGCATAACTTTCACAATATTATTCGGATTTCAACGAAACGAAAAGCAGTGTTCTTGAAATTTTATTTACTTTCATAACAAAGGATAAAATTCAAATTTTCAAAATTTAAAATTTAAATTTAAAAGTCAAAGTTTGACCAGATTGACAAAAATTCACATTTTCTGGAAATATTCAATTTATTCATGTTTGAAATTATAATTCACATACAAATCAAAAATTATATTTAAAATAACAAAACTTATTCATTTTAACAAATAATATAAAGTTTTTAAATTAGGAATTTAAATTGAAATAATTAAAATATAAAATTACAATAATAAAAAAATACAGGGTTGTTACACTCTCCCCCACTCAAAACTTTTCGTCCGCGAAAAGGAATGAGGTATGGGAAAGCATAGAAAAAGATAGAATGGAATAAGATTAGGACAGGATGACAAGAAGACTGAAATTATACCTGATAACTGTTGTTATAGGTAAGTATAACAAGGTGGAGTTGATCTTATCAAGATCCTCCAGAATCAAGAATACATGCACGAAAAACTCTTCTAGAATCCGATTCACCCTTTCCGTTTGACCGATGGTCTGTGGATATCAAGCAGTGCTCAGATTCAAAATGAGTACCAAAAGTTATAGAAAGATTTCTAAATAGACAGGTATAAGCAATAGCTTTCCCATTCTGTAGCAAGGTAAGGGAAATAAGGTCATCCAAAAGATAGTTTGAGAACAAAATAAGATAATAAATTTGAAACCATGAAAATTCCAACTTAAATTGAAAATTAATTTTACACAAGTTAAAAGAATCTTAACTATCTCAAATTTCATTATGTTATCATCAAATTATCTTAAATAAAAATCTTAAAAAATCATGGATTTGAAAAAATCATTTATTATACACATAATGTACTCAATAAATTAATTCTTCTTTATTCCTAATTAAAATTTAATTTATTCCTCTCAATGTATTTTATCACCTATGTTAAATATATTTATACTTATTATTACTGCTTTGAATTATTCTTAGTTCCTTTAACATCATTTATATTGTAAATTATTCCATCACCCTTTTTCTTTATTTACCTCTGTTAATCTTTTTATAACTAAAATTTAAGTGTATAATATTTATTATAACCACTCAAATTTTATTTAAAAAAAAATCCTTTTTATATTTTATATTTTCCAATTACATATTCAACTTCTGAAAATTAAGGTAAGTTATATTGGAATGAAATTGTGTATTATACAAATAAAACTTTCCAATTCAATCATTTTAAACTTGAATATTTATCCGAATCTTGAAATTACACTTAAATTTATCTTTCAAGATACAATTTAGGAATTAAATTCCTGATAAATTCCAAACTATTTAGAGATAAATAAATGCACATCTATTACTTAAATAGGAAAACAAAAACCAAATCATTATTATCACGATGTCTACAAAATTTTGCAACATACCATGTTCGTATCCTCTATAATTTCATCCCTCTTTTTCATTCCGTCAGTTACTCCAACCGCTACTTCATTCTCTCCGCCCTGCGCCTTTACACTTTACTCTCAGTCATCTTCCCCAAATTCATTTTTGTTCCTCTTACTGTCTTTTTATTTCTCTCCTAACCCTTCACCATTCTTTGAATCCCTTTTATACATCCTCGACTTTCACGAAATAGCGAGTAGATCTATGGATTTTTATACGGATCTTCTCCCTGGTTCATTGGTCGAATTGATGTATGAAATTGATGTCATCTCTATTTTTTGAAGATATCCGTTATATTCTGTAGAAAACATTTCTTATTCTCTCTATTATGAAAAAACTGATTTTGACATTTGGTTGTTTATTACAGATTATCGAATTGTAAGAACCAACTCCACAATAGAGGGGTTTTCGCGCAAACAGCAAATGCTAGCAGTGGATACACGGTACGGAAGAAAATGTGATGAGTTTAACTATTGTTATTTTCATGATTTGTTTTTCATAAGTCAAATGCAATTTGAAATATTTTATTTAATTTTCTCCCACATGGAGAATGTCAATATTACTCAATCTGTAAAGGTTCCAATCTGATGTAGATAATTAGACCGTAAGTTCAGCCAATGTATTTTTTTATCTGAATCCGATTAAAGAATTACCATGCTTTTCCTCTTCATAATTTGCATTTTGTTTGCAACTACTAATTTATGATCATTTTAAAGCCTCTTTACCAGTTGAAGATTACAGGCATGTTTATTCTTTAATAACCATATGTTTTTTCATCAAGGTTTAATAACCATATGCATCTCACTCAACTTATGCTTTTATTAAAGTTGACCCTATATTCATTTAGTCTGATTATGTGGAAATATATTTTTTCATTCAAACTAATTCATTTTTACTATAGTTATGTTGAAAAAAAATTGAATCATTTATGTAGTCACTATAAAATGAAATATTTCTCCGCGCTTGAATGTCCCAAGTACTTGGGATTCTGCATTATACGTCAAATACAAACATTTACAGGCATGCAGTGCTTTACCTCCTCTTTTTATCTTCTACTTATTCTTACTCTTCACTGGGATGCTCAACTGATAAATATGTAGCTACTTTGGCATCTATTCCATTATATGTAAAACAGAATAACAGACCATTGGTATTCTTTCACCTTATTTCCATCTCAAACCAAATACAGGTTTCTCTTTATTTTGTGTTCCTTTTTCGCATTAAGACCCTTTGTTTATTTGACTGTGCACAAGCTGTTCTACTTTAAATCTTTAATTAATGACCACTGCATATGTCTGTTGGGTTCGAACCTGACCTCATATTATTCCAGTTCCATTCCATTTCTATCATCATCTGCTGTACCGTGGAAAAAAAAATCTATATTGCAAAAGCTAATTTGCTAGACATTATGAAGTCGATCATTGTTTCGCTGATCCCCTTGAAATCTCAACATGCTCTTTCTCTTTCTAACAACCAAAACCACACCTATCTGAATAGTTCGTTTACCCTACTTTTAAATAGTACGTTGTATTGTCCTTAGCATAGCTTCAAGCTTATTTTACATTTCTGTATTTGTAATCTCAGGTTCATCCAAATACCTTGTTTTTTGTACGCATTTGTTGTTATTCCTGTTTATTCAAAACATATTTTGTTAGTAGGTTGTGGTTATAGCTGTGTGGGTTTTCTTTTACGTATTTGTTCTTCAATTTTCAATTTTGATATTTGAAAGAGTTGATTTTGTTGTATTATGGGATTCTAATAAAAAATTGATTGGGAAAAAGTTTGGTATTTTGATTCATCAAGGTTACCCAGTGTATATTCAATTTAGATGTAGACTTCAAAAACCCTACTCCGCCGCTGCCATTATGGAGTGGTTCTTCATTTCCTTGATCGCTCCAACATTTTAGCGTGCTCATTCTCTCTTCAACAACCAAATCTACACCATGTCGAACTGTATGTTTACCCACTTACATTTTTTGTTTAATTTCTATTATCATCTTCACATAGCTTCTAATTTATTTTAAATTTATGCATATGTTATCTCAAGCACGTCCAAATACTCTATTTTTGTGTGCAATTAGCGCTATTCCTATTTATTCAATATATATGTTGTTAGTAGGTTATCTATGGGCATGTTTTTGCCTCTGGGTCGACTTCTATGTATATTTTTTTCTTCCATTTACAATTTTAGCCCTGATCCTTTATTGTTTTTTAATTCAAGCATTGTAGTGTGCAATTATTTTATGAAATAATCCAAAATTGGATTCTGTGATTATTGGCTTATGTTAATTTTCTAATTCTTCAATCCATATTTCAGTATATAAACCATCTTGCCTTCATCCATTTTATATTTAATTTTGTATCATTATTTCAAACCTACAAACCAATACAATACTCAATTTTGGCTATTGAAAACACCAAAAGTGGATTTCCCCACTTATCAAGGATCTATGTGCTTCTACCAAACTATGAATGACACACTTGCACCTTAATATAGTGGTTCTGTTATAGATTATAAGACACGATCATTGACTAATTATCACAATTCCTGATCTCATTTATTGACATCACATTTTAGAGAAATATTAGGATTGTGGAAATTAATTGGATTGTAAGTTTCTTTAATTTAATATAATGTCAAATGTCTTAGGAAGAAAAAAAATCATAAAAAAATAACCTATGTTCAACTCAACCTCAAATGTGAAGATTAGTTTGCTGTGTCAAAATTGTTGGAAGCTTTATCTATACTCTATTACCTGATATGTAAAACTTGACAACTTCATATACTATTTGTATTTGATGATTACAAAAGAAATAATATTAAATGTTAATTTCATTTCAACTTAGTTTAACATCATCTGTATTTTAGTTTTACGTATAGGATTGTTGGATATCCAAATGTATATTATATCGTTGATGTAATAAAGTGTAATAAGGCCTTCTACGGAGAATAATTTTTAGCTCAACTGTATGCCTGTGTGACAGAAAACATACAAAATGAACAATGTTTATACTGTTAGCAAGAACATATAATTTAGATTTTAGAAGCAGGGTATCTGTTTTTTCATCCAATAAAATAAGTAAATAATGATTATATCAATTTAGAAACATCTACCTAAAGATAATCAAATGCTTGGCAATAAAAAAATTATTGTGATGAATTTGATTGCTTAATATATAAATAAAAGTGAAGACATTTCTCCTTCTTATGAATTTTTAATTGTTTTTTGGATAACAGAGTGGTACTCAAAAGACGAGAGCATTCTTATTATATTAGCAGGGAACTAAAAACCATATAAGTGTCTATGGAGATATGCAAATAAATAGATTAGATAATCACATGGACGATAAAAAATAAATAACAATAAAGCAAGAGCATAGAAATAATATACACTTATTTCACATTGTTAGGATTGCTATTAAGTGTATCGTAATGTGAAAACCTTCCAAAAGATTGCCCTTGCGCTAATTTAATATTCTAAATGCAACTGTTACAGGACTGAAGTGTTGATGTCAGGAGATGCTACTAGCAAGGTTGTGTTGCAGGAGGGGAATGTGTGTCAAGAGTTGCTGCTGAAGTATAAGCACAGGCAGGCAGGCAGAGAGAGAGAGTGACAAGGGACATGCATGCATGAATTGCTGAATGCGAAATATTGGATTGGATAAGAGCAGTAAGGCATAAATATAACGTTGCAGGTAGGATGCTTTGAGCTGTATGTTATAGTAAGCAAGTTGTTTTATTAATATTTATGTTATTTTAGTTCATATTTATCCATTTAGCCATTTTAAAAAAATAATCAAAATGGTCATTTACAGAGATATCATTAAGTATCCTCGACTATGGTACATCTGAGCATGCATGAAGTTGAAATGAAGATATAAAATGTACAGAACGACACATTGAAATGAAGCTGATATTATCCCTGGTATGTTTTAAAAGTTGACAATGTTTTCAAATCCTCTACACACATTTACACTATGGAATCTTAGTTTCATTGGTTGAATCCACAACTCAACTCGTTTATTGGTGCAAAGTTTTAGGAATATATTACACGAAAGTGACTCGAAGTTTGGTTTCTCTCTCCAAAAACATTTACTGTTCCTTGGAAATCCGTAAATTTACATCATTCAAACTTCACCATGAAGCAAAACTATAATTTGTGAAACATTGGAACATCTTATAATGCACATGATTTTGTTTTAAGTATAAACTAGATTTGGATGTACTGCTATATATATCTCAATTTTTCTGATGTTTTGGAACGGTTCGACTCTAAATTTTACTTTGAGACACATCACTGCATATTAATGTGTTAAATTTTAAGGAGATGTATGATATTTTCACCCTTATTGATGTATTTTAGGTTTGTTGCAGGAATTTTTTTTTCAAATTGCAGAGAAGATGGATCCAATTTCAATAGTATTTATATAATATATAACTAAATATCTTACTAGGAGGAAGTCATGGTTTTTATGGACAAAATTTTAGCAGCCTTTCTTAGTCGTACGTTAATATATTTTAATCGCATTTAATATATCTTAGGACATAGCAGAGCCTATACTTGCTGAAGGTGGTCACTCTAAAATTGCACAAGCAGAAGGTAGTGAAGATCACATGTCAATATATAATGGAATTTCAAAATGAAGCTAATATCAAGTCACATTTTCTAAACTTGGTATTGCACATTTTAATGTCATTTTTATTATTACAATTATCTTGCACATGTAACTGTAATTTAATTCAACATTATTAACATGTAACTGTATACGTACACTTTTGGATGATGTTATGGAAGAAAATAGCCATCATCTATATTATGCAGAACTGGAAATGAGCTATTTTATATGTCTGTAAGGGAATATAAACTGTTTTAGTGTTATAAATGGGATTTTGACCACTGTGTCCCATTTACAGTTCACTTTCAGTGACTGTGTTTTGATTCAACATCATTATTAACATATATAACAGTACACGTATTCCTTGGAATGATGTAATGAAAGAAAATAGCCATAATCTATTGTATGCATAACTAGAAATGAACTATTTTATATGCGTGTAAAGGAATATAACTTTATAATAACACTGAGTATGGTTGTTACCAAGAGGATCGATAATTTACTATCAGACATCTTCCATCTTAAATTTTTTTTATTCAACTGCAATGACTATGCTCATCTTGCACGACATTGGAGGAGAAAGCTTTAAAGCAGAATATGTCATGGAGTTCTACTGCCGTTCAGAAGATTACACAAGTGTGATATAAGTTGACAGACTTAAAAGTATTATGCATCATAACTACTTTAGTAAGTAATAATTTAAATTGGATGTAAATGATTTTATAAATTTTTTTGGTTATTTATATGATTTAAACTGATCCATCTTTAATCTATTACAAAACCTTACCGAATTTAGTTTCAAATAAATATAGGTTTTTGACTGAATTGTCCTTACCCATCGTTTTATTTTCTTAAAATTTGCAACTAGCCTAATTTTGTTAAACTCACACAAAAAAACTAACAAAACAAAAACTCTACAATTTTTAATCTGTCCATAATGAAATTTTAAGTGGATAATGAAGCCATGGAAGATAGTTTGGTTTTTATTATATATGGTTTCATTTTGTCATACAATATTGTCTTCACTCTATAACTACAATAGTTATGTAAAATATAATTGATATGATAGTACAAAGATCATGAAATATTGATGGGTATAAAATAGATTTGGATAAATCATGTGGATATATGCATTGAAATTGATTGCGCAATAAGTGCTAACTAAGTATGTGCTAAATTTTGAGCAGGAATAAAAAAAGTATTATTATTGTTTCTCTTTTAAATGGTTTTCTTTGCTCTTTTTATGCCAAACGTAATATATTTTTCCATCGTCTTTGCCTTTTTTTCTTTTATCAAACTATCTCATTCCTATGTCTGACCATTTGGAGCTCATGTAAAGCATCAGGAATGGCTGTGGATGATGATTCCAAGCTAAAGGAAAAACGAACTCGCAGTTTCATAGTTTCTAAATAGATGAAATGCATAAATAACTTTTTATTTAGAAGCTTGGCAAACCTGCTATGAAATATGAAGATTTCACTGCTTGCCTTCCTAAGAATGAATGCAGATACACTACTTTTGACTTTGGTTTTTTCATTACTGAGAATTTTCAACGGTATTTTTTTCATTGCATGCTCTTATGATACCGGAAGAGTAAAGAACAAGCTGCAAGGTTAAAGAACAAGTTGCAAGAGTAAAGAACAAGCCGCTTTACATGAGTTCCAAAGAATGTTGTAAGAGAGAATTGGACTGCATTCATGTGGAGCTACATGAAACTGATCCACGTGAAATGGATGTAAATGTTATTCAAGGCCACGCTAATTTACTGTGCAATTTACTTAGATTATGGTTGTTAAACTGTTTTTATGGCAACTGCCTGACATTGCTGTTGTTTATTACTGGTTTACTGTATCCTTCTATTATATTATGTGAAACTTACGAGATATAAGGAATCATTTATATCTATCTGTTTGTATCTTGAGATGTACTAGCTAAATAAACTGCATGTAATCCTAAATTGACATATTTGTAAAGTGGTCACTGTTCTTTTTCTGAAAAGTAGCATGTTTGTCCAATTATCATATTTTGTGTTTGATATTTCGATGATTTTTGCTTATAGTTTTCAGCCTCTTCATTTAAAACTCAAGTAACAGATTGAAAAGAATTGTTGTATTCCAGTTTAGATCAAATTTATGAAACATTGGTAAGGAATATGTTGGGAATAAATGATATTTGATTGATCTTCATGTTCTGACTTTTGAAGTTATATAAGATTAATTTTCTTTGTAAATTATGACAAAGTTACTGGTGTTGTTCTAGAAAAAGTTATCTAAACTCTTGCATGTTGTTATTTTCCAACCATTTTCTTTTTGTTATATTTTATAGAAGTGGTATTCTTAATTAATTTATCACTACATACATATGACCTTTTTACCCAGCTTTTGGCTAAATTTAAATCGTTGTTCTACTGAATGACCACATTGTAGCTGTTAAAATTTTGTTTAAACATCTTTGTATTAAACAAACATAAACAAAAATTATTAATTCTCATCGACTATGTTACTATTCGAAACCCATCAAATGTGCTCGGTCCAATATTCATACATCATTTTTTCTCTCATGCATATTTAAATAAATAATAAATTACTTATAGATTTATTAGTCTTAGTAGGTTTTCTCCATTTAATTTTTTTTTTCTCTGTACGCTATGTGTTAAATGGATATTTCTCTTTATTAACCTGTTACGTCCTTTTATGTTTGTTCAAAATTTTGAATGGTAGAATGTATTCTTCTATCTCAATGTCTTGGAACGATATTTTTTTTTTTTGCTTTTGTTTATTTACTTGAATGTTTTACAGATTTTACAATGATTAATTGTTTCAAAACAGTGAATATAATTTTATGTCTACAAATTGGACTGACGGGACCGAGTATCCACACATGGTAGTCGTCCAATAATTGGATTAAGTAGATACTCTAGCTGTCTAACTTAAATCTACAATGGTTTCACATACACAACATTACAACAACTACACCATAGTTTTCATGTACCATTAATTATATAAAAAAAACAGAGTTCACATTGACTCCTTCAGGTATACACAACATATATTACTGAATATTCAGAAAATCCAAAGGTTTCACATAAAATTAGATGCTCTGTTAAACTTCTACAACAGGGAGACAAGCGAGATAGAAGGTGCTTATTTGGACCAATTAATTTTCTATGACATTGGTGAAAATGGGTCAGATTGGGGTACTCGCTGCCAATGATGAAGAATCAAGAAAACCTTCACATATGTTAATTGATTGCTCAATGTAGTCATTTTTCTATCACCCATTATTGTTGTGAGAGACTACTTTCGTTTTACATGTAGAACTATGTCCGGATTTTGATAAACTCCATTTGTTGCTGACATTGCATAATTTACCTACACGGTGTCTCAGTTTAATGCCTATATTGTCCAAGTTACTCGACATAGATACATCATTGTCAATATATTAATTAAATATCAAAAGCCATACTATGCAGAGTGCTATACTTCTTTGTTTGCATGCAATTTCTATGGGACTCATTTTTCATCTTCATTACTTTAACCATATTCAATTTGTGGGTTAAAACTGAAGTGTGTGTGTATATATATCATTGATTCATATAATTTGTTTCAATACTAAATATAGTACTGGCTAATAGAACCACATATGTGCTTAATTTTTCAAAATTTGGTTTTTTCAGAAAGGCAATATGTATGCAAATTTGACATCTTTTAACATAAAAAATATTGATCAAAATTTACTGGTTTCCGCATTTTCATTCTATGGTATTTTCACTGTATTTTACTATGCTTTAAACAATGATTTTGTAGATAGAATAAAGATGTTAACTTATGCTAAAAAGCTACTATATTAATAAACTGATTCATATACATAATATATTTGTGTGTATGAACACACACACATACATTACGTTTGCATACACACATCAAAATACTATACAAATCTACCTTTCTCTCTATATAAAATTCATTTATTTTACATAGGTTATAGTCTAATTAACTTTCAGCATCAATCTAATAACCAACAACGCCCGTGTGCGTAGCACGGGCCACACACTAGTATACTATATATATCCATTCAGATTTAAATCATATGTCAGCATATGTTATAAATCCAGTCTATTTTAGAAATTCAAATCAATTAAATTTCCCAAAACAAAAATGTAGCAAGATTACAAAACCGTCTCTTCACTTCGAAACTCGAAAATGAATAACGATGATGTTGCAGTCATCACCGAAATTATTTCCCAGGGACAACGAGAAGAGTACTTATTTTAAAATTCTTTGGAAACAAATTTCTATTCGAAAATACTTTAAATAATATATCCTTTAAGACTTTAAATACAAGGTTTGAAATCCATTGGAAATTAAATTCTCAAATTTTTGTTTAAATTCATTTTAAATTTCCAAATAAATTTATAACCATGTTTTATAGTTTAGTTATTTATATATGAAACAAGAGATAATGATATAAAATCAATATTATTTCTTAACAACCAATTTAATAAAATCCAGAAAAAAATTTATAATATAGTTGCAAAATTTATTTCATTACCAAATTTGAAAAAACATATTGTGTCAGTTTGCTCTGTTCAAGTGTTTTGGAAATCTTATCGATAGCGTTGATCAGACGAATCGATCAGAAACCCAAATCAACATCAACAGCTCAAACAACACAATATATAAAACATTTTAAATATTAGTTTACAAATACACTTCAAAAATGATTTGAAGATAAGTTGGAAACAAATATGAGATGATTAAATAACAGAATAAGAAGATGGATAAGCTTATATAAATCGCGGGCAACCTTAATCGGTTAACCGTGACTTAAAGAATAAGATCGATGTGGATTTATTGGTAAATCAACATTCGATCTCAAGAGATAGAATTTGGGATAATAAGAGATACCAGCAACTAAACCGAGGATATAAAATCTTTGGTGAATCGATGCTGTTGTAAAGGAGTTTCACCCCTTTACAAATCAGTTTGGGATTGGCGAGACAGCCGACTCATTATAAAGATCATTTGAAGTGGAGTTATGGGATACTCCAGAATGAATAGTGAGGGATAAGAATGGATTTAGGAACCGCAGGGAATGTTCCAAAATTCAAACAAATTGAGTCAAAAAGGAAGAGATTCAAACTTGAATGAAAGTGATTATGTAAATACATTCACTCCATATGCTGAGTTTTGCCTAGAGCTACCAAAGCTCTGATACCAAATGTAACAACCTGATATTTTCAACCATTCGCATCCGCATATGTCGGACTTGAATTGCTCAAAATACCACGTTGTAAATAAAATTTGGCAAATCTCAGAATATACAGTAAATACATAATCACAGATCACAGACACAGAGTAAATAATAATACAGCGGAATTAAAAGAGATAGTAGTTCATGAAGCTACTATATAAAAATAAGATACATCAGAGTTAAACAAAATACAACAGAAGAATAACAAGATACATCAGGTACAAATCAGAATACATCACTGAAATCACTGGATACGGAAAGAAAAATAGATGGCTGGATCTTCAAGGAAAGCTCCAACTACGAAGGTGAATCTTGAATGCTAACTCACTCAATCTGACTCGAGCGTAAAGAAAAACAAAAAACACTCGAGTCAGGACATAAATACTTATGAACTGTAAATCAACTCAAGTGAACAGTAACAAAAATGCATCAGTAACTTAAAGGATGCTTGGGATCGCCCATCCTTTAAGGATCCCTTAAACTATGTACTATGTAATGATATTGCGCTATTATAATAATGTCTACAGTAAAATAAACATACTTTTAAATAGCGTTCCGGGCTACCCATATCACCCTTAACACATAATAGTCCTAGTAGTCCGTCCAATATCATGATATCTCCGGATCGGGAGACTATCAGAGGATACCACACGGGCTACGGGAGAAAAACAAACTCGTGGTAAAGGCTTGGTATGGTAGATGACATGGCACACAAGGCAATGCCAGGATAGATTACCAATTACGCACACGGGCTCGTGGTAATGTAGCAGCCACATACGCCTACCTCGGAACTCACTCCTAAATGAAAATCGGAGGATGGCCATTTAATCAATCACAAGTAAGAGTATAGTATCGAAGGAATGTGTCCGACCAAAGGAGCTACCCCTTTTGGCCCAAGATCGCTTCTGTTTCAGCCACCTTAAGCCAACTCACGAGAGTCGGGTCCACATAATATACCTCAAGAACGTCGCCACCATCCTACTTCATTCTGCAATCTCCACCGCGCACACGGTTGTCAAAGTGGTTTTCGGTATCGACAGAGAGTATGCCAAATATCCGATCCCGGTCTCTTTGCCAACCAATCGTTATTATATCGCCGTGGTCATTTCAAAATAGTTTATACTTCAAAAATCAAATCATTTCATTTCAAAATTATATCCCTTTCAAAATAGTTATACTTCGAAACCAAAACCATTTCAAACATATATTCACCATTTCAAAAATAATAATGCTTTCAAAGTTATAACTCTTTCGAAACAAAAATACTTGAAATCATTACACTTTGAAAAAAATCATAACATTTGGAAACATGCATTTGAAATCATAGAACATTCATTTAATTCTTTACATTTTACAAATTTATTCAATTAAACCCAAATTTTAAATTTTCAATTTAATTCAATTCAAACCATCTGTTTCAATTAAATTCAGTTTCCCAACAAAACATTTTAAATCTCATAAATTTTAAATATAGATTTGATCCACAAAATAAACTATTAAGTCTTTCAATATAGTTCAAAGCTTTAATATCACACATTTCAAAACTAAATTTTAATATTTCATATATCTCAAATTTAACTTCATTATTATTTAGTTTTGAAATATCCATTTCATAAATCCAATATCATTTAAATAAACTCAATTTACAAATAAACTCAATATCCTTTCATACTAATATAAACTTCAAATATTCATTTATCAAAATCAAATATCATTCCAAATTCATATTCTTTATTAAAATAAAGATCAAATCATTTCCAAACCATTTCAAATCATAAAATATCATATCCTTTCAAAACCTCAATTCAAATCATTATTTGAGTTCAAATTCAAATATTCAAATTTAAATACTTTTTTTTATTCAAATATATCACTCATTTATTATTTCAAGTATCATTACAAAACCCGTTTCAAAATTCCATTTGAAATTTCATTTATCTCATTACACTTCCAACCATTTTTCACAAACAAAGTACACATTATTTAAATTCAAATTCAATTTAAATTCCTTAAAAATTCAAATTTAAATATTAAAATATATTCAAAACTCTTTAAATTTCACAAATAATCAATTCCAAAAGTTAAATCATTTAACACTTTGAAATATAACTCAAACAGTGTTAAAATCTATAACATTTCAAAACATTGTCAAATTATAGCAACGACAGCATTTATAAAATGCTATCGTAGCTTATAGTTTCCAAAATGGTTTAGTTCAAGAATAACGACATTTATAAAATGCCGTAATAGATATTTAGTTATTTCAAACGTAGTTAAATTCAAAAACAACAGCATTTAAAAATGTTGTCAAAAGACTACTACATTCGAAAATGCTATAAAATTCCAGATTTTATTTTAACTTTCAAAAACAATAAAACTTCAATTTAACAAATTTTAAACTTATAAATCATATTTCTAGACTTCAAAATTTCACATTTAAATAATTTTAACATATGATTTATCACAACAAAATTTTAAAATTAAATATCCAATTAAAACTCACTTCCATTTGTTAAGTCAAAATTCACTGTTTTCTTAACTTATAAATTAAATAAAACTTAACTTTTTATTTCAATTATCATTTCAAAACTTTAAATTAAATTTCCATTATTTATTTACATTTAAAAATATAATTTAAAGCCAAACATCACATTTACTCCCATTTTACCTACTTGAATTCAATTAAATTCACAATTTCAAGATTTAATATTTAACTTTCTTAAAACCATAAAATATATTTTTTTAAATCAAAATTTAATACTTTTAAAAATACATATTTTAATAAAAAAATCATTTAAAAATATACCACGGGGTCTGTATATAATTTTCTAACCTAGCTCAAGTGATACGGATATATATCATTTCAATCCGTAATTTACAAAGAAAACCGGGTTCTATCATTTCAAACCCGCAATCCCATGTCAAATAAAATACAATAAAGTTCGCTCAGACCTATCATTTAAGCTAATAACGATTTTTCTCTATTCTAAAGTCCGTTCGAGTATGTATCATTTCAACCCATAGTGATTCTATTCTAACAGGGAACTTGCAGTGTGAACATATGCATAAACAATATAACCAATGTAAATATCACAATATAATGTCATATATCTGAGACGACCCGACTTTCTACCACCAGAAAATCGTATCATCTTTAAGAAAGAAAGGGATAGAAAAGAGAATAGAAAGAAGAGAAGAAAGAAACAACATCAGAATCTAACAGCGGAACGAATAAATTATATTAATAACATAAATATTACATAGTTTACAACCATTATCAGAGTTACACAGATAATCAACTCGTACTAGACAGTTATAAACACCTGTCTAGTTATACAACTCGATATAATACAAAGACAACAACTCAGAGAACACACAACGGAATACTAGATATATCTACACGCAGAAGCCTCCTGCTCCATTTGCTCCTCCACAATTCGCAAAGCAAACCTGAATCCTAACCTGAATTCCCTTGGCTACTCGTAAAAATTTGAGTACCCAAGAGTTTATGAAAAACAAAAATAAACTCCGGGTCAGACATGGGTCTGGTGTGAGTAACAGGTCAAAGTTGCTTAACTTTCAAAAACCTTTGAAAAGAAAGGTATCACGTAAGACTTCCTACACATAAACATGGAAAAGTTTTTACCTTACGCTAACCAAAACATTTGATAGGTCGATGATATTATAATAGTGTCTAGGGTTTTCAAAATAATTAGAAATAGCCGAAATTGTTACATGATTAAATTCCAGCTACTAGCCATAAAAGTGGGTAATACAGTCAAAACCGTTGGCACTTATTGGATTTTGGATTCCATACAATGGCTGGGCTACTGGGGTACCGCCCGTCACAGTACGTGGCCTAGATCAACGTACCGAGGACCACTCCCGACCCCCTGCAACACAAAGCCGGACCCATTCCTTACTGAACAGTTCCGAACAAGACAACCCCGTGGTTGTAGCTAGCAACCACCCACACAGCCGAATATAAAGGGACTTCTAGACAGGGGTAAATCATGCTCTCCAGTGGGTGCAACCCACGAAGCCTTTCTGCACCTCCCCTGTTTTAGCCATTCCCGGTTGATGAGGCTTGTGGCTACGATTACCTTTATAGGACTATCACTTAGAATTCTCATCGTCCACCTGACGATGTTCTGAAAGCATTTAATCCATACAAGTTCGTTCCGGGTTCGAAAGAAACCGAAGACATTATCTCGTTACACTCATTTTGGAATCACACTCAGAGTTAACGACAATAACCCTTGCACTCTAAACGCCATCTCGAATCTATAAGAACTAATTCCGTCAACTCATTACGGAATCACCCACAGAGTTATACTGACTCATAGTCCTTACACCTCGAGTCTTCACAAACCTCCACTTTGATTCACGACCTAACGTTAATTGGAATCGATGTGGTTTTCGGATATCCAAATATGAAAACCTGATCCCGGTCTCATCGAAATCCAAAGCGTGTCTTTTAAGTCCAAGTTGTTTTAAAGTTTTAAAATAATTCAATTACAGCATCTATATACACACAGATAGATAATTCATAAATCACAATTGATAATCAACATTATCAAATAACAGGCAATCCACATTATCAATATCACAAGAGATAATCCAAATATCACCATCACAATAGAAAATCTAAGTTATCATCACAATACAATCAAACATCCATACCACACAATATTATTTATCTCATTACTTAGATCACAAGGCATCCAAGACAATCAATGTCATCCATTCATACATAAGCAATGATTTATTCATAATCATATGGTTAATTTAAAATGAATTAATTTAACAATCTCTATCATTAATTAATTTAAAATGAATTAAATTAATTACTTCATCTTTAATTAATTTAAAATAAATTAAATTAATTACTTTATCAAATTATAACTTGCTTACTCAACCATTTAATTGATTCAATCAATTTATTAATCCATTATTAATCACCTTAATTAATCACCCATGATTAATTATCCTTAATTACATTCATGTAATTATTCTTAATTAATTTCACAAAATTAATTATTCTCAACTAAACGGTAATTAACCTTTAATTACTTCAATTAATTAATTAATCCTAAATTAATTAATTAATTCATTAATTACTTTTAATTACCTATTATTGATTAATTAATCATAATTAATCATCTTTAATTATAATAATTAATGATTCCTTTTATTAATTACCTTAAGTAATTAACTTATAATTATTAATCATCCCAGATTAAATACATTTAGTAATTATCTAGCTTAATTGCTTTATTTAAACCAAATTAATTATCCTTTAATTTAATTACTTAATTAATCACCATGATTAATTACTAAATAATTTATCCAAATTATCTCATTCTTAAATATCTCCACTTAATTACAATCATGTAATTATTAATCAATTACTTAACTAAGAGATTTTCAATCCATTAATTAAATACAGTAATTATTTTTAAAACTCAAGCGTTTAAATTTAATTAAACTTAATTAGTTAAAATAAACAATCATATTAAACTAAATTAATTACATTAAGTAATTAATTTCTTAATTACTTTATCAAGTAATTACACTCAAACCATCATAATTGATTATTATTAAATTAATTAATCTAATTAATTATAAAAATTAACTACATTAATCAATTATTAAATAATCCTGGTTAATGATCTTCATTAACCATCCTCTATTCTTTTTATAATGTAATTAACTTAAATTAATTATAATTTAAATTATCTTTAATTATTCATTAATTAAAGTTAATTATAAAATTAATTAATCTTAATTTAAAACTTAATTACATAATTAATAATATTCATCATCATTAATTAATAATCTAATTAATGATCTTAATTATAAATTGATTAATCATTAATCAATTATTAATTCCAAATTTAATTAATTAATTAAATTAATTAACCTTAATTACCTTGTTAATTAATTCTAAAACATAAATCTTAATTTGAATTTCAAGATAAAACATAACTTATTTATGTTTAAAAACAAAATTTATTTAAGTCAAAGTACTTTTGAAATTACCTTTAACTTCCATTTAAATACAAGTTTAAAATAAAAAAAATTTATGATCAATGTTTAAATAATTTAAAACTTTTTAAATTGCAAATCAAACAAGTGCTATGAAAAATTCTTAAAATTAAATTCTTTCAAAATTTTAATAACTTAAATTTTCATTTAATTTAAAACTTCAATTTAAACCTTCTTTAAAATTTAAAACTAAAATTGAAATTAAACTTTTACATTTCCAGATTTAAATAAAACTTCAATTCTTTCTCCTATTTTTAAAAATCTCATTACAAAAATGTTTAACTATTTTACCAAAACAAATAGTTAATTAAGTTGAATTTCTGAAACTTTATTTTATTTTAAAACTGGAATTTGAATTCAAATCAGAAATTCAAACTTGAAATGAATTTGAACTTAGACCTTAGTTTAAACCTAAAACTACAGATTTAAAAATCCTTAAACCCAGATTAAAAAAAACACAGTTTTCCTGAAATCTGTAAATTTACAGTTCAACCCGAGAAACTCCAATTTCTACTTCGAGTCTTATGCTTGCCTACTTCAAGTTTTCTTCCCATCCACTTCGAGTAAAACCCCTCAACCTTCCCCTGTAACACATCCAAACCCAAAATTTCACCAGAATTTTCATCGCCGTGCATATGCACTGCGACCGCCACCCCTTCTCATCATCATAGATGATCCAATCAACATCCATAAACCCAAGTATACCCACAGCAACCATCAGATCGAACAATATAACAAGGATTCAAAAATTAAGCTTCCCAATCCAAACCTGTAAACCTCAAACAGGTTTCAGCTACAACCCTATCAACGGCGACAGTTCGCCACCACCCCGATCATCTGAAACACTCGACCCTTTTGGCCACGAACTCCCTCACACTTCCACTACACAATCCCCAAAAATCAGTACACTCGATCCATCCTACCCTTCTTACTGACTCAATGCTCAACCCAATTCAAAACCAGGGTTCAATTCAGAAAAATCAAAACTGCAATCAATCTAGCAATATATATCCACTTCTCTGATTTTTCTAAGGATCTAAGATCCTTCCTTTATAACTCAGAAAGATCCTGAGTTATCTTAAATCACAAATTGCAAGAATTTGCTCAAATTCATATTTTTGTTCAAGAATAAACTGTCACTAAATCAAACACCTAAAAATCCTACTACTTGATTTAAAAATCAAGTTCCAGTTTATATTTTTGATTTGTATTACTAAATTACCATATTAATTTGATTGGGTTTGGAAAAATTTAAACATACATGATGTATATAACTTCCTAAAAACTTTTAAATGTTAACTTAAAACAACTTTGCTTTATTATTTTCATTATATCAGGAAACAATTTTAGTAATAAGTATATAAATAAAATTATGGGTGCTTGAAAAATCAGAGAAATAGAACAGGCAATTAAAAAGAAAAAAAACAGCATGCATACCATACATATTCATAATAACAGTTATTCATAACATAAGAATTTAGCTATTCCATTTTAAATAAACTAGTATGCAACCATTTAAAATTTTAAAGTTCAAAGTTACTCACCTTACTGGGAAAGATGAAGACAGAGCTTTATATATAAAAAGCTTTGAGTTGAATTTGCAGAAAAAGGGTGCCCGTGCTATTGCTAAATCTTGATTTACTTCATGTTGAATTGACATACAGATTTGCATATGATTTCCCTGACTAAAATGCTTGCATGCAGATAGAAGATGCAGTAACTAATCCCTCAAATGCATGCAGATGCCTTTTTCATCCCAGGTTTAAACAGAATGCAGAAATTGTGCAGGCTCTTCTTGGATTTTTAGGCAACGCAGATTAAATATGGTTTTGGGGACTTCTGACTAAGGTTTGAACATGCAAATTTGTGGATTAGTACAGGTATTTGAAGGGCTTAGATGTGAGGAGTTTATGATTTTGAATGTGGTTTAGATGAATTTATGTATGCAGATTTGAACAGGATGTATGTATGCAGGTTTATGAACAGATTTAGTTTTGATGAGGAGTTTTGATGAAAATGCAATATGGAATGAAGATGCAACTAAACTAATGTATTTTCAGTTTTAATGAAAGCAAAGAAAAATAAAAACTAAAATTAACACTTGTCAATTTTTACAACACTTGTCAAATTGTCTATTAGTTTTTAGACACATGTCTCTTTAAAATAATTAGTACTAATTACAAATTAATGTATATGTTAGCTTAAATTTAAGTTGTTAGTTTATACTAAAATATGTGTATGAATTTATAAATGAAAACAAACCATGTTTAAAAAACTTACACAAATAAAAATTAAAACAATTAAACAATTTAAAATTAATACTTTTGAACTTAAATTCAAACTAAGTTCAAAATCAAATAATTCCAAATCAAGTTATGAATATAAATTCAATTTGAAATAACAACTTGCAAACTTTATTCAAAATTTATTTAGAAAGATAATACATAGTTGATATTGTTTTATAAAAATCATTTTAAAAGAAATTATATTTTTACCAATAAAATATCTATTTTATTAAGCCATGAAACCATTTTGTTTGTTTACTCTAAGTTTAAAACTCAATATAATTTAATTTAAACATTTAATATTTTTACTTATCAATTTTAAAATCATATATTTATTCATGAAATAGTTTTAAAAACTCAATGCTAATTAAAATCAAAATTTCTAATTTAAAAATGTATATATTAGAATTTTAAAATATGATTCATTTATTAAATTTAAACCAAAATCATTTATTTAATTTTGAAAAGCTTAAATATTAAATAAAACAAAACTTCCAAATTACTATAAATATTAAAACTAGAAAATATACTTTACTTATTAAAATTAAAACAATACCAATCTATTTAAAATATAAACCATATATTTATTTATAAATAGAAATCAATTTATTATTTTTAAAAGATAAAATGACCAATTTAAATAATTATTGAAGAAGATTATTAAATCTATTTGAATAATTATTAACAGAATATCAATATCAATTTAATTTTAACTATAGATTATTAAATTGATATTGTTAAAAATTCTGGGATATTACAATCCTTCCCCCTTAAAAGAATTTCGTCCTCGAAATTTAAAACAAAGGTAATTTAATAATCTCATTAAATTTTAATTGTAAACACAAGCATATATCAAACATATGCTAACAATCAAAGCAACTAGTCAAACAAATCTAATTATCCAAACAAATTCTGGATAGAATTTTATCGAGTTTTCCCAGGTATATATATACTGGGATACTCGCTCTAGAGAATCCAAACAAACAATATTATGAAGCTACAAAGCTCCTATACAACTATATCTACAACACTAGACAAGATATCAGACTACAAACGAGTCTGACTCAACAACCAAAACTCCAGAACTGCTGGTTCCACAACCAGAGATAGATCATACACGTACTCCCTCAGGGATACGTGAAACTCATCGAATCCCAGTTATCCAAACTGGTAATCCAATCCTATAGATCAATCACTAAATCTCCAAGATCACAGAAAAGATCCAAAACACTTCAGAGCTAACTTCTCAGACTTACCCAAACTTATAGCTCACTTTTGATCGGAGAAAACTTATCCAAAATTAAATCTTCGACTTCAGAATCCAAATCCCTCCGACTCTTATCCACAAAACTCTTCAGACGATCCTGGGCAGTCTACAACTTTCCTGATCAGCTCAACCTTCGCTGATGCTCTAGAAACAAACTGACCAATCAACACAACAAAATGATCTCCTCAAGATCAACCAAAATCAAGATATCAAACTCTACTCCTCAACATCAGAAGACAACAACTTTTCCTGTCCAGCAAAGAAAAGCAGATACACTTCCCAACTGCTTCCGCTGCTCAACTCTGATCTGAAGTAGAAGAAAATGCTGAAGAAGAACGCAAGCACAAACAGGACAACACACCCCAGAGTATGATTCAGCAAATCCATAAGAAACTCAGAAATTTTTCCAAAATTCTGAGCTGCTACACCAACTCAACTCTTGGAACCATTCTTCTATAAAGCTGAACCACCGGTTCCATTCCTGGAATCCTAGACGATAAGAAAGCTCAGTCTCCAGATGCGAACCAAACTCTGACTTCCTGAAGACATCCAGAAAAACTCAGATAACCCAAGAGAACACTCAAACAATCGCAAGTCACTTTTTGCGATCCACCCAAACCAAATCCAAGAAAAACTGTTCTTCCTTAACCAAATTGAACAGCTTACACTTGACTAGCCAACCCATCGAAGAAAAGGGTCCACTTAACTGCTTCTGAACTCCACTTCAGAAAAACTGCTAAGCCAGAAGATCTCTTGCCGACACCGAGAACACTCCAAACTGCACAGCTGCCACAGATGCTAAAGATTCCTAAATCAAAGCTCTTTGAGAAACTCGGACTTGAAAGCAAACAGAAACACCAGCTGAACACAGCCACAACACTGAAGCAGACTCACCCTCTTAACTTGTTCCAAAGAAAACATCTTCGGGAACATCCATAGTCACTGCATCTCATCACGCAGCTCCTACTTCCTGAGGTATCAAAAATACCATCACTCGCTTCTGCCCAATCGATAGATCCAAACTCTACTTATCCAACTTCAGAAATGAACTCCGAACCTTAACATGTTTCCTTCAGAGATAAATGAAGTCCTTCATCACAACAGAACTTACTCGAGACGGTATTAGGTCTACAGTCTCGACAGATAGACTTCCAACTTCAAAACATTCAAACTCCAACCAATGGTAGTCGTGTTACACACACTACTACCCCATCTACCTTTATAACCTATATTGGAAAACCTGAACAGGTAACCCAACAGATAGGTAGAAATAAATATATGTATTAAAAATTACAAATACGCTCTCTCAAGAAAGACATCACTACAGAGCCTAGGTATTCACTCAACCTAATGCTCTGATACCAAATGAGACGACCCGACTTTCTACCACCAGAAAATCGTATCATCTTTAAGAAAGAAAGGGATAGAAAAGAGAATAGAAGGAAGAGAAGAAAGAAACAACATCAGAATCTAACAGCGGAACGAATAAATTATATTAATAACATAAATATTACATAGTTTACAACCATTATCAGAGTTACACAGATAATCAACTCATACTAGACAGTTATAAACACCTGTCTAGTTATACAACTCGATATAATACAAAGACAACAACTCAGAGAACACACAGCGGAATACTAGATATATCTACACGCGGAAGCCTCCTGCTCCATTTGCTCCTCCACAATTCGCAAAGCAAACCTGAATCCTAACCTGAATTCCCTTGGCTACTCGTAAAAATTTGAGTACCCAAGAGTTTATGAAAAACAAAAATAAACTCCGGGTCAGACATGGGTCTGGTGTGAGTAACAGGTTAAAGTTGCTTAACTTTCAAAAACCTTTGAAAAGAAAGGTATCACGTAAGACTTCCCACACATAAACATGGAAAAGTTTTTACCTTACGCTAACCAAAACATTTGATAGGAAATCTGATGGTATTATAATAGTGTCTAGGGTTTTCAAATAAATAAGAAATAGCCGAAATTGTTACATGATTAAATTCCAGCTACTAGCCACAAAAGTGGGTAATACAATCAAAACCGTTGGCGCTTATTGGATTTTGGATCCCGTACAATGGCCGGGCTACTGGGGTACCGCCCGTCACAGTACGTGGCCTAGATCAACGTACCGAGGACCACTCTCGACCCCCTGTAACACAAAGTCGGACCCATTCCTTACTGAACAGTTCCGAACAAGACAACCCCGTGGTTATAGCTAGCAACCACCCACACAGCCGAATATAAAGGGACTTCCAGACAGGGGTAAATCTTGCTCTCCAGTGGGTGCGACCCACGAAGCCTTGCTGCACCTCCCCTGTTTTAGCCATTCTCGGTTGATGAGGCTTGAGGCTACGATTACCTTTATTGGACACATCACTTAAAATGCTCATCGTCCACCTGACGATGTTCTGAAAGCATTCAATCCATACAAGTTCGTTCCGGGTTCGAACGAAACCGAAAGCATTATCTCGTTACACTCATTTTGGAATCACCCTTAGAGTTAACGACAATAACCCTTGCACTCTAAACCGCCATCTCGAATCTATAAGAACTAATTTCGTCAACTCATTACGGAATCACCCACAGAGTTATACTGACTCATAGTCCTTACGCCTCGAGTCTTCACAAAGCTCCACTTCGATTCATGACCTAACGTTAATTGGAATCGTTGTGGTTTTCGGATATCCAAATATGGAAACCCGATCCCGGTCTCATCGAAATCCAAAGTGTGTCTTTTAATTCAAAGTTGTTTTAAAGTTTTTAAACAATTCAATTACAGTATCTATATACACACAGATAAATAATTCATAAATTACAATTGATAATCAAAATTATCAAATAACAAGTAATTCACATTATCAATATCACAAGAGATAATCCAAATATCACCATCACAATAGAAAATCTAAGTTATCATCACAATACAATCAAACATCCATACCACACAATATTATTTATCTCATTACTGAGATCACAAAGCATCCAAGACAATCAATGTCATCCATTCATACATAAGCAATGATTTATTCATAACCATATGATTAATTTAAAATGAATATAGTTAACCATCTCTATCATTAATTAATTTAAAATGAATTAAATTAATTACTTCATCTTTAATTAATTTAAAATAAATTAAATTAATTACTTTATCAAATTATAACTTGCTTACTCAACCATTTAATTGATTCAATCAATTTATTAATCCATTATTAATCACCTTAATTAATCACCTATGATTAATTATCCTTAATTACATTCATGTAATTATTCTTTATTAATTTCACAAAATTAATTATTCTCAACTAAACAGTAATTAACCTTTAATTACTTCAATTAATTAATTAATCCTAAATTAATTAATTAATTAATTAATTACTTTTAATTACCTATTATTGATTAATTAATCATCTTTAATTACATCATTAATTATAATAATTAATGATTCCTTTTATTAATTACCTTAAGTAATTAACTTATAATTATTAATCATCCCAGATTAAATACACTTAGTAATTATCTAGCTTAATTGCTTTATTTAAACCAAATTAATTATCCTTTAATTTAAATACTTAATTAATCACCATGATTAATTACTAAATAATTTATCTAAATTATCTCATTCTTAAATATCTCCACTTAATTACAATCATGTAATTATTAATCAATTACTTAACTAAGAGATTTTCAATCCATTAATTACATACAGTAATTATTTTTAAAACTCAAGCGTTTAAATTTAATTAAACTTAATTAATTAAAATAAACAATCATATTAAACTAAATTAATTACATTAAGTAATTAATTTCTTAATTACTTTATCAAGTAATTACACTCAAACCATCATAATTGATTATTATTAAATTAATTAATCTAATTAATTATAAAAATTAAGTACATTAATCAATTATTAAATAATCTTGGTTAATGATCTTCATTAACCATCCTCTAATCTTTTTATAATGTAATTAACTTAAATTAATTACAATTTAAATTATCTTTAATTATTCATTAATTAAAGTTAATTATAAAATTAATTAATCTTAATTTAAAACTTAATTACATAATTAATAATATTCATCATCATTAATTAATAATATTCATCATCATTAATTAATAATCTAATTAATGATCTTAATTATAAATTGATTAATCATTAATCAATTATTAATTCCAAATTTAATTAATTAATTAAATTAATTAACCTTAATTACCTTGTTAATTAATTCTAAAACATAAATCTTAATTTGAATTTCAAGATAAAACATAACTTATTTATGTTTAAAAACAAAATTTATTTAAGTCAAAGTACTTTTGGAATTACCTTTAACTTCCATTTAAATACAAGTTTAAAATAAGAACAATTTATGATCAATGTTTAAATAATTTAAAACTTTTTAAATTGCAAATCAAACAAGTGCTATGAAAAATTCTTAAAGTTAAATTCTTTCAAAATTTTAATAACTTAAATTTTCATTTAATTTAAAACTTCAATTTAAACCTTCTTTAAAATTTAAAACTGAAATTCAAATTAAACTTTTACATTTCCAGATTTAAATAAAACTTCAATTCTTTCTCCTATTTTTAAAAATCTCATTACAAAAATGTTCAACTATTTTACCAAAACAAATAGTTAATTAAGTTGAATTTCTGAAACTTTATTTTATTTTAAAACTGGAATTTGAATTCAAATCAGAAATTCAAACTTGAAATGAATTTGAACTTAGACCTTAGTTTAAACCTAAAACTACAGATTTAAAAATCCTTAAACCTAGATTAAAAAAAAACACAGTTTTCCTGAAATCTGTAAATTTACAGTTCAACCCGAGAAACTCCAATTTCTATTTCAAGTCTTATGCTTTCCTACTTCAAGTTTTCCTCCCATCCACTTCGAGTAAAACCCCTCAACCTTCCCCTGTAACACATCCAAACCCAAAATTTCACCAGAATTTTCATCGTCGTGCATATGCATGGCGATCGCCACCCCTTCTCATCATCATAGATGATCCAATCAACCTCCATAAACCCAAGTATACCCACAACAACCATTAGATCAAACAATAGAACAAGGATTCAAAAATCAAGCTTCCCAATCCAAAATTGTAAACTTCAAACAGGTTTCAGCTACAACCCTGTCAATGGCGACAGTTCGCCGCCACCCCCGAACATCTGACACTCGACCCTTTTGGCCATGAACTCCCTCACACTTCCACTACACAATCCCCAAAAATCAGTACACTCGATCCATCCTACCCTTCTCACTGACTCAATGCTCAACCCAATTCAAAACTAGGGTTCAATTCAGAAAAATCAAAACTGCAATCAATCTAGCAATATATATCCACTTCTCTGATTTTTCTAAGGATCTAAGATCCTTCCTTTATAACTCAGAAAGATCCTGAGTTATCTTAAACCGCAAATTGCAAGAATTTGCTCAAATTCATATTTTTGTTCAAGAATAAACTATCACTGAATCAAACACCTAAAAATCCTACTACTTGATTTAAAAATCAAGTTCCAGTTTATATTTTTGATTTGTATTACTAAATTACCATATTAATTTGATTGGGTTTGGAAAAATTTAAACATACATGATGATTCTGGTTTTACAGAGGCTACAACATGTATATAACTTCCTAAAAACTTTTAAATGTTAACTTGAAACAACTTTGCTTTATTATTTTCATTATATCAGGAAATTTTTTTAGTAATAAGTATATAAATAAAATTATGGGTGCTTGAAAAATCAGAGAAATAGAACAGGCAATTAAAAAGAAAAAAAACAGCATGCATACCATACATATTCATAACAACAGTTATTCATAACATAAGAATTTAGCTATTCCATTTTAAATAAACTAGTATGCAACCATTTAAAATTTTAAAGTTCAATGTTACTCACCTTACTGGGAAAGATGAGACAGAGCTTTATATATGAAAAGCTTTGAGTTGAATTTGCAGGAAAAGGGTGTAGGAGCTATTGCTAAATCTTGATTTACTTCATGTTGAATTGTCATACAGATTTGCATATGATTTCCCTGACTAAAATGCTTGCATGCAGGTAGAATATGCAGTAACTAATCCCTCAAATGCATGCAGATGCCTTTTTCATCCCAGGTTTAAACAGAATGCAGAAAATATGCAGGCTCTTCTTGGGTTTTTAGGCAATGCAGATTAAATATGGTTTTGGGGTCTTCCGACTAAGGTTTGAACATGCAAATTTGTGGATTAGTACAGGTATTTGAAGGGCTTAGATATGAGGAGTTTATGATTTTGAATGTGGTTTAGATGAATTTATGTATGCAGATTTGAACAGGATATATGTATGCAGGTTTATGAACAGATTTAGTTTTGATGAAAATGCAATATGGAATGAAGATGCAACTAAACTAATGTATTTTCAGTTTTAATGAAAGCAAAGAAAAATAAAAACTAAAATTAACACTTGTCAATTTTTACAACACTTGTCAAATTGTATATTAGTTTTTAGACACATGTCTCTTTAAAATAATTAGTACTAATTACAAATTAATGTATATGTTAGCTTAAATTTAAGTTGTTAGTTTATAGTAAAATATGTGTATGAATTTATAAATGAAAACAAACCATGTTTACAAAACTTACACAAATAAAAATTAAAACAATTAAACAATTTAAAATTTATACTTTTGAACTTAAATTCAAACTAAGTTCAAAATCAAATAATTCAAAATCAAGTTATGAATATAAATTCAATTTGAAATAACAACTTGCAAACTTTATTCAAAATTTATTTAGAAAGATAATACATAGTTGATATTGTTTTATAAAAATCATTTTAAAAGAAATTATATTTTTGTCAATAAAATATCTATTTTATTAAGCCATGAAACCATTTTGTTTGTTTACTCTAAATTTAAAACTCAATCTAATTTAATTTAAACATTTAATATTTTTACTTATCAATTTTAAAATCATATATTTATTCATGAAATAGTTTTAAAAACTCAATGCTAATTAAAATCAAAATTTCTAATTTAAAAATGTATATATTAGAATTTTAAAACATGATTCATTTATTAAATTTAAACCAAAATCATTTATTTAATTTTGAAAAGCTTAAATATTAAATAAAACAAATTTTCCAAATTACTACAAATATTAAAACTAGAAAATATGCTTTACTTATTAAAATTAAAACAATACCAATCTATTTAAAATATAAACCATATATTTATTTATAAATAAAAATCAATTTATTATTTTTAAAAGATAAAATGACCAATTTCAATAATTATTGAAGAAGATTATTAAATCTATTTGAATAATTATTAACAGAATATCAATATCAATTTAATTTTAAATACAGATTATTAAATTGATATTGTTAAAAATTCCGTGATATTACAATATCGGATGTCAGGTGATAATTAACAGTTTTAATATGGTAATAATATAGCATAGCATATCATTTGATCATCATTAACTTGCATAAACATTTTATATTACTGTATACTTGTTATCAATTTACTGTTTCATAAGTATAAATTGCAGAGTGAGAAAGAATCACCTTTTCAAGATGATGACCACTACGACACACAAAACAATTCCAAAAGCACAACAAGCACGATACAGCACAATATTGGATTCAAGTGAGTGGGGAGCCTAGATGATGATCTTGTATGCAACAATCAAAACAAGACAATGTAACATAAATATGAATATATTAAACACCAAACACATTGAAACAATTTGAATTTAAAATGCAACAATGGACAAGATGAATTTACCATGCTTTAACCATTCAAAAGCTTAGCCATAGCTATACCTAGGCTCAGCCATGATGTGTGTTAACCTCAGGTTATGGCATCAAAATAGCACGGCAACATGAAGATGAAGTATAGAGGTGAAACATGGAGCATACAAAAGAAACAAGGCAAAAAGGCAACTTTGGTTCAACAATTTGGCTCGGCCAAAGGATAGTGGGTTTGGCCTATGGGGTTTCAGACCTGGATAGTGGTAGATATGGTTAAAATGGTGTCTAGAGGAGGGGTAGCTACTGGTGGTGGCGGCTAAGGGGGTGGCCAAAGTGAAATAGGAAGGGTAGGTGAATATGAAGCTTGGTTAGGCAATTTGGAAAGGTTTGGTGCAAAGTTTGTGATGCTAACCTCCATGGAAGGGAAAGGCTTGGTTAAAGTCAGTGGAAGGGGAGGAAGAGCTGCTGTAGATGGTGGAGGTGGTGGTCGTGGAGTTGGAGGCCGAGCTATGCTAGAGGAGGAACAAGGTAGAAATCATTGAAAAGAAGAAGGAAAGAAAGAATGAAGCCATAAGTTTTTTCTTTCTTTTCTTCTTCATGAAGTCGTGAGTTTTAGGGGAAAGATGAGAAAGTGTTTTCACATGAAAAGGAAAATAGAACGTCGGCTGAAGAGTGGAGTTAAGGCAACCGATTGAAGAGATGTTGGTTGAGAAATGAAAAGACAGAATACAAAAAGGCTTAAGCAAATAAAGAGTCACAAGCCTTTCAAATTTCCACCATTTCTTTTAAATTTTAAATACATGTAAAATATGTATAAATACAGATAAAAACACGAAAATATAGTAAATAAACAAAAATAAATAAATAAATATTAGTTAAATATAATTAAATTAAGAAAATAGCAAAGAAAATGTAAACTAGGCTTGAAAATTTGAAAATAAATGAAATGAACTTTGGGAAAATTGTATGTACATGAAAAATATATATAAATAAAGATAAAAACATAAAAATAAAATGCATACATAAATTGAATAAATAAATTTTAATTAAATATAATTTAAATGAAGAAAATAGCAGAAAAATGGAAACTAACCTTTAAAAATAGAAAATAAATTCAATGAGCTTTGGAAAAATTCAAACATCACTTTAAAAATATTTAAAAGGTAAAAATATATGTATCATAACATATAATACAATTTATAATAAGATATGACAATTAAAAAGATTATTTATATAATTTAAAATAAATAATATTGTTAAATAAAACCATTTACACCCAATTTTGTAAAAAGCATAACTTTCACAATATTATTCGGATTTCAATGAAACGAAAAGCAGTGTTCTTGAAATTTTATTTACTTTCATAACAAAAGATAAAATTAAAATTTTCAAACTTTTAAAATTTAAATTTAAAAGTCAAAGTTTGACCAGATTGACCAAAATTCACATTTTCTGGAAATATTCAATTTATTCATTTTTGAAATTATAATTCACATACAAATCAAAATTTATATTTAAAATAACAAAACTTATTCATTTTAATAAATAACATAAAGTTTTTAAACTAGGAATTTAAATTAAAATAATTAAAATATACAATTACAATAATCAGAAAATACAGGTTGTTACAATCTTATTCTATGAAATTTCAAAAATACCATCGTTTGCCAAAATATTCATCAAACAAATATTAGAATAATTTCCAAACTGAAAATTATATCCTATAAATTAAAATAAAATAAGCCATTAAAAATCAAGTCATTTTATTAACAATTAATTTTCTAGTTATTTATCCGATCCATTTATTATTGTAAATAAATTTACAAAATGAGTACACCATTACTGTTTATTAATTAAAAGGAGTAAATTAAGGCTATTAAATTTGTTTAATTAATATTTAATTCACAATTCAAATATTAATATAATCTCTATATTTGAATATAAGTAATTTACATTTTTTTGGGATGTCACATTCTCCTCTTAAAAGAACTTTGTCCTCGAAATTCCCAAAGGAAAAAATGTACTCTTACCCTTAGGTTTTTAAAATTTCCTTATATTATGGAAAATTTTGAAAGTTCCTCCTTTGCACGGCTAGATCAGAAGCTCGCCACAACTGGCCCAGACCAAAAAAAGAAAACAAAAGCCTAAAATTGGCATCCCATATCAGGGGTGAGAAACCATCAATTAGTTACCAATCTCTAAATCTGCTACATACCACTTTTTGCGTTTGATTTTTGGCTAGTAATCTACTATCTTGATGCGAATGCAGGTGCGTAAGAAATCAAATAGAAATCTTTGGCTTCTCTGTACCTATGTTGTACTTACGTGATCCAAAAAAGAATCATGCTAATAAAAGAGCAATACACTAGCAACATAACAGTATAACACCAAATGCAATAGAAATACATTGCATACACTGTAGTAAAATACTACGCTTCCAATCTTCTCAAAAGATAAATTTAATACTAAATGTCCAAGATTTTATATTTAAAAAATATATTTTCAAATTGCTGCAAAGACAAATAAATCTAAACAAAAATCAACTATGATAAGGAAGGGGCTTCTCCTACCAAAAAGGGTATAATTCTAGAATCAAAACAATACAGAGTATCCAGTGGTTATTTGGTTAATCCTGAGCAATAACCAGAGCAAACAAATATACCTAGCGAGTCTTCCAAATCAAAAAACTCCCAATCACCCAACTTTAGTCATAACAAAATATTTGAAAAATCACTTCATAAAAACTCTTTACAAATATCATGCAATAATAATACTTCACCAAAGTTTTCAAATAATAGTATTACTATTTCTTTCACAAATTCTTTCAAAATCGCTTTTTTTAAAACCATCGGGATTTAGGTCGTAATAAACATTAACTTTATAAGTCGTAATAATATAATCACACTATCAATCTAATCAAAAAAGGAATAAATTAACACTTAACTATATTTAAAATGCTAAATGACTTAACAAAAAATATTTATAACTTTGCTTAGGTTTATAACTTTCTCGATCGCCCAAGGATATAGATAATTTCCTAAGCGTACCCTTACGCTCTTCAGCCTTTAGTTGTCCTATAGAAAATTATTGAACCTACCTAAGAACAAAATTAAATGTCACTCCTCAAACTTTCCTAAGCCACATAACATAGCATGTCAATATACTTAAGCTTATATGATGTACATAAATTATTCGAAAGTAATATCTGATTCGACCGATTGCTCAGACACATAAACTTTACTTCACAATTAGTATCGCTCACTTGGCCTCCTTAGTGCTGACTTCGATCAGGTTCCTTGATTAGAAATCTCTATTGGCATATACTATGATAAAAAACCTCGGTATTATATCGAGAATCTGAATCAAGTGTTCGTTGACAAGAATCAAGCGAGAAATCATTTTTCCGACCGAAGTTAATCACCTCTAAGTTATCTACTTGAATCCTAAATCAAGAACCATGCAAATAAAATGATTTATATATACTTTACGTACTTTCTCTTATTAGTTTTTTAACTATACCAATCTTTTCTAAATCACATTCATTTTCATTTATAGTATTTCATTCAATACTAAAATTATTTATGAATTACTTCATAAATTTTCACTTAACTTTATAAATTATTTATAAAGACACATCTTATAAAATACTAAATTAAAAATTTACTCCATTTTTATTTACTTGTATAATACTCTTTCAAATCCTAAGAATATGTACAAAATGTCAATTTTTATTTTATTTTTTATTATTTTTTCCATAATTCAAATGAAGGCCCAACCAACCGAGTCGACTAATTCTACTTTTTACCTTAGAATGTTCTACAGAAATATATTTAATAGCCGGGCCAATAATAACAAATAGTTTATGAGACTAAGATATTTAAACAAAAACTAAGGTTTTAATAAAATAATGCCTACTAAAACCTTTATATCCAATTTAATCAATTTAAAAACTTAAGTTAAATTATCTCTCTTCTATCCAAGTGTTAATAACGTTCATTTATCAAAATACCTTTTATTTTAAATTAGCCTCCTTTAAGTAAATTTGAGAGCTAAATACCCAAATTTTATTTCAAAACCCTTTTGAAATCATACTACATATATTTCTACATATAAAATAACTTTTATAATTTATTCACTAACACTCACTTTGGGTTTGTTCGGATTCGAACTCATTTCAATCACATATTGATAAAGAGAATAATTTACTTAGTGCACTACAACGTTCGTCTAAACAAATATTCGATCGTCACTTAGAAGATTATTCAGATTACCATAAACTAATCTTGAAGTTTTCCCTCAAACTATCCAAAGAAAATGTATGTTGCTGAAAAAAATCTCTTTGAAATATATGTACTAATAAACACTCTAAGTAATACTACCATTACTTTTCTCAAAATCCTTTTGAAATCATTTCAAGCAATACTGGGAATTAAATTCTCAAAAACCCTTTATAAATCATTTTATATAACATATTTATAAAAAATGTACCTTTAAAATTATCTTGTATTATAATAATTCTCCTTTATTATAATAAAATTTTCTCAAATATTTATCCTCTAAATGTCTTATCTTTCCATTAAGATTATATTAAACAATTTTTGTTAGAAGTTTACTTTTAACTATTAAAAGACGACTTTTAACTTATCATTTTCATCAAACACCTATTGTCAAACTGCGAAACTTAATTCACAAAGGGTTTATTTTAATATACTCATATTTACCGAAATAATAAATGCCCATAAACTAATCGGACATAAATCAACAATTAACAAACAATATTCAATACTCTTAAACTATCCGAGTATCACAAATCAAACAATAATGATAATAAAGAGATATTATCATTAACCAATAAACACACCTTGAATAACTATGTAAATTTAAAAATTATTATTTATATATATATAATATATAATATTATATAAAATAATTCATTTGCCAATTTTCAAAAATCAATATTGTGCCTTGTTCCTTATTCAGGTGTTTTGAAATCCCTATCGATGCCATAGTGTCCAACGTCCCAACCATAATTCAAAATTCAAACTTAACGGACCAATTAACACGATATATTCTTATAACAATAGCAAATACTCTCTTATATATAATAATCTCATCTCATTATAGGGTGTCACTTACCTTATCACAAATGAGTTATCCTACCAAAGCTAAGGTTCTCGCTTAACCTTCAGCTCTGATACCAAATGTAACGACCTGCGTTTTCGACCCTCGAAAGTCGGCACTAATACATGTACAGTATTACAATGCCAAGCATCTAAGTACCGGAAAGGCATATTATTAGGGTAAAATAAAATGAAAAAGAACCGGTGAAATAGAATCTCACAGCGGAACGAAAACATGTGATATAATAAAGATAGTAAAAGTTGTAACTCTAAAATAAATGGTATATCAACATTCAAAACAAACCTCATCGGCCTGGATATTTATAACTTCATGGCCATTCAATTATTGACGAGTATATAGTAGAAAATAAGAATACAGCGTCAGGTGAACATCCAACTCTACTCTATGAGCTCCATTCCAACCAATGACAATTTGGAAAAATTACTCGGACTAACCCAAGTATTACAATAAAATAACACCAAGACCAGTCTGAAATACCAATGTGAGAAAAATCAAGAAATTTGGTGAATATATAATAGTCTATGAGACCACAATGCTAAACATGGAATAGGTTTTACCTCATAAGAATAACACATACAAGGAAAAATTGAAACAAATTAGAACAAAATTCAAATTTGAAAAAAGGGGAACAAATGAGATAAAAATCAAAACTTGAACAATGGGCACAAGTAATTAAACATTGAGAAGAGCTCTTGGTGCTTCTCGATGCAATTATGTAAAAAATTCAAAGTTTTAAATCAAAAACAAGGGAAGGAAAATTTTCCAATAGTGAGTAGGAGGGTGCACCCCCTTACCGAAAGCATACATCTGAAAAATATACTTGAGAACTATGATGGCTCTCAGAAATTTACAAGCCGGACCCTCCAACCTTACCAAGTATCCGAGTATTTCACATCTCTTTGCACATACAAACGAATCCAATTTAGAGTAGATGCAAAGATACACTAATAGGATAAACCCCATATAGCTTGGAATCCACTTGCTCTTTGGTTTTAGTCATTTTCGGCAAAAAATATCAATGCTCAAATGAGTAAAGAACTGTCTTAGATTGAAGAATCTCAAAGAAGAAATAAGTCAACTATAGGGAATAGTAAAATGGTCGTATATGAAAATTAAATCTCTTAAGGCATTTAATTCACACTTATGTTTGATTTTCACATAATAAATATTCGTAAAACACTTTAAAAAAATTCTTTAAAAATATTCTTTTTAAAGAGCTAATTATATTTCTAAGTATACTAAAAAAGAGTAAAAAAATAAATGTCATTAAAACATTGTTTACTATAATCCCAAAACAATTTTCACTTAGCTTTATTTTAAACATTCACCTTAAATATTTTCTCCATTATAAACTATCATTTGTAACTTTAAAACAACATTTATTATCCTTGTAGATAATAAATTAATTTAAAAAAATTTATAAATTTAAAATAATGTTAATCATAGTGAAAGATAATTGGTATAAATCTTTCATAAATTAAAAACCATGTTAACTATCCTGAAAGAAAATTAATCCAAGTTATAGTCTTTTATATAAATTTTAAACAACATTAATTATCTTGATAGAAAATAAATCAAATTTATAATCTTTTCATAAATTTAAAATAACATTAATTGTTTCGAAAGATGATTAGTCAAATTTATAATATTTTTATAAATTTAAACCAACATTAATTATACCAAAAAATAAATAATCAAATTTATAATCTTTTTATAAATTTAAAACAACATTAGCTATCCCAAAAGATAATTAACCAAATTTATAATCTTTTTATAAATTTAAAACAACATTAATTATCCCAAAAGGCAATTAATCAAATATATAGTCCTTAGATTTAAGACAACGTTAATTATCCCAAAAGATAATTAATCAAATTATAATATTTTTATAAATTTAAACAATATTGATTATCTCGAAAGATAACTAGTCAGATTTATAATTTTTTTATACATTTCAAACAACCCGAAAGATAATTAGTCGGATTTATAACTTCCTTTTAATTTAAAAACAACACTTATCCTTTATTTCAAAATTCTCAAAAATACTTGAAAATATTGTTTAAACAACTTTCAAAATGCAAAGAACACGGCCAAACATTTATTCTATAGAAATACAAGCATAAGTTCAACACATGCAAAGGTCTAGGGAGATAATATTTCATAAGTGATGGTATAGCGATGATCGCTACAACGACACTTATACAAATCGAACAGTATGCCACGAATATGTCAACCAAACATTAATATAAGAAACATAATGACATCACTAAATCAATAGTGGCAAGAAATCCCTTAGGATCTTCCTACAAAGTCTCTTGTAAATCACATATATGTTTGTGTACTTCGTAGTTTTCCATAGTGACCTATTTGCTATGTATACACTTCGACTTCCTCTTCAACATAGTGGTTATTTATGTCATTTGCTTCTACGGGAATCAAATCCAAGAAAAACTGTCAAATAGTAATATATAAATTATCATTAAATCATTCAACAATAATCTGCAGCAATATAGATATTGTATAGTTTATTAAGAGATGAATAAACTCACCGAAATTTCGGTTGATGCTTTTTGTCTTCTGGTTTGATATTCGATTTTGGCCCAAAATTCTACTAGCTCCAAATTCAATGAATCTGACTCCAAGGCATAGATAATATTGATTGAAATCCAATATAAAAAATCGTATCCAAATTCGATCTCGGGTGAGTGAGATATTAAATTTATAAAATTTGGTATAAATTAAATTAATTAGTCGGTTCACTTAAACTAATTACCATTTAAAAAAATTCTTCCTTAATTATAAAATGCATAAACCATGCAGTGATATGCATACATACAGCTAATTTCTTAAACTTCCAACGAGATCGCGTGATGCCTTCACCTACGAACTCTACTGTGAAATCTTCATGCTCCCTATCCAAACGTATGAAGCTTGATCCTTCTTAGGCATCACGACAAGATGCTTCTTAGCACCAAAACCCAAATGTCACACTCACCAATGCACGATCGGACATCACCATTTCAGGGCCACAGGTGCTACTGACCAAGAGAAACTCAACTACATCCTCCACTTTGACCATCTCCTCCGCTATCATAATTGAAGTCGAACCCTAGTCCACTGTCAAAATGTTGACTGTTACCAAAATCGACCGCAACCACTCAAATGCACATGGATTTGTGGATCTCGTCAAAATAAGCCCAATGTAACAAATTTTTTATTTTTAGTTAAGTGTTGTATTTGATTTTGAATTTTAAAGGAGGAAGGTCTAATTTCCTTTTAGTTACAAGAAATGATAAAAAGAAAAGAGAAAGAGAAAAGTTTGACCGCTGAATAATCGGTATATAGAGTTTGGTTTATACAAATATTTTCGGCACTTCGCTACATAGAATTTAGTTCGCGTACGTACCACAAATAACAGAAATAAAAATACAACCATGCACAAAAATGCTACACGATCCCAAAACAAGAATATTGTAACGACCCGGCTTTTTCAACAGTTAATTTGCGATATTTAAAATGAATTTAAATATTTAATTTGAATTATAATTTGATTTTGAATATGGAAAGCTGTTTTATTTAATAAAAAGAATTCAAAATTTAAAATATAACGACCTATTGAATTAATTAATTATTAAAGTGGTAATTAGATATTGGGTAAAATATAAAATCTGGTATAGTAAGCGTGTTGAAAATATTTTAACGGCTTATAAAATTTATATTGATAATACTGGAAGTAATAGATGGATTAAAATTGAATTTAACTGTCGTTTGTTTAATTTTAAATCTGTATCGTTTAAATTGACATTTAAAAATAACCTTCCGAGGCACAGTCTCAGAATTCGACGAAACTAGTTCCGTTGGATCCTTAATATTGAATTATTGCCGGATTTCAAATTTCGTAATTTTCGGAGTCTTCGTGTGAGCTTACGAGATAGAAACGTTTAAACAATAATTAATCGTTTTAATTAAAATATCTTGCATCTTTTCACATAGCCGACCTATTTCATCTCAGCTGACCTACTTTTCTCATCGTAATCATACTCTGTGTCTTCACTTAGAAGCTATAATCAAATCCATCTGCTTTATGAATCATGACACTTATTTTTTCGCCCAGAAATCAAAATCGAAAAGAAAATTATAATAATGGCCGAAGCCTTTATGTTCCAAAATCGCGTTTCTTTCTTCTATATCTCAAAATCAAAATACCCTTTTCTTAAATGAAATCAAATTTTCGTTCCTTTAAATATAATGGCCGCCTCGTTTACCTCAGCCGTGATTTTATCTTGAGAGAGAGAGAGGCTGCTTGTTTCGATCGCGAGTCGCACAGCGTGTTGGCAAGGGCTGAAGCGGTGGTCTCGATTTGGGTTTCGCGTGTGGTTCTAAGGGTCGTCGTTCGAAGTCGTGGCAGGAGTACGAAGCAGGTGGGGCTGCAACGTCGGTGGCGTAGCGGCGTGCGATTGGGAGATGACGAAGCTTGCGCGCGTGGGTGGTGTTGGCATCGCGCAACTAGGGTTTCACAGGGGGGGTTGCTAGGGTTGGTGGAGTGGGCTAGCGTATCCTGGTACACGAGCAGTGAGGTATAATTTGTGTATATTTGAAATTTAAAGTTTTACAGTAAGTAGGATTTTTATTTTTGAAAATTTAAAATTTGATAGTACTAAGGTTTTGGTTTTAAAAGGAAAAAAAAGGGAAAATATAAAATCTTTTTTCTGTTAAGTAGTTTTATATTTTAAGATTGATATTAGTTTAATTTAAATATATGTGCATACAAAGAAGGAAATGTTTACAGTGAAGTTTAAATGCTTTCTGTTGTAAATTTAAATTATCCGCTAGAAAGATACTTTATTTTCTTTAGAATATATATATATATATATATATATATATATATATATATATATATATATATATATTTAGGCAAGTCAGAAGTTTTATATATATATGGGACTTTGAAAACAATATAAAGATTAGATTTTTAAAATAAATATAAGTCCTTTTTGGTATAAGTAATTACAAAGAAGAAACTAAAATAAAAATATCTCTACAATTTAAATATTGCTAGTTCATTTAAAAATAATTTACTTAGGTGATTAATTTGTTTAATTAGTCACTAAAAGATTTTTATAAAGGAGAGTTCGTTTAAAATTTAATTATTTATTGAAATAAATTGTTAGTTAAAATTAAATTATTAGGGTTAAAGAATAAATTTACTTAAACGGTAATAAATTGTTCGATTTGTTCGAATATTAATAAAATCCATGCAATTGTTATTCAAGGTCAAAAATATGGAAACGAGTCGAGATTGGGAAGGATTGCAACTTAAAAGCAAAGGTGAGATTTTTCTCACTCATTTGGATCCATAAATAAAATTTAAATGTGAAATTTAAATCATTGGTTGTGTTTGGTTGATTTATGATAATTTATTCACTGGATGATAATATAAACCCATATACTGCAATATTCCACTTTGAAGTGGAATTGATATTTTATTTTGTGCTAACATTTGTGGATGCAGGGAAAACAGGTTGGAGGGATCCAACAGGATTCCTCAAAGATATTTATTTATTATATATATGTTGACATATGACAGAGCGTTAAATAACATGGAAATTAGAACTTACAAATTTTTAAAATCCTATAAATAATTTAATTGAAGGAAGTTAAATGAAATTTAAATTAAAAGAATATTTATTTAGGATTTGAATTTACTTCTATTGAGACTAAAGTAAAAATTAAAAGAATATTTATTACTTTGGTTAAACTTAAAATTAGTTAAAGTTGAGTTTGGGAAAAATTAAATTATGTACAAAGACTCTAAGAAATATTGTGATTAATAAATGAATTTGAAGTAGAGCAAATTTTATTAAGAAATAAAGTAAATAGGAACTTTAATAAGAAATAAAATAAAAGGAACCTTGTTAAGAAATGAAATTTTGTTAAAGAACAAATATAGATTTTATTAAAGAATAAAATTATAAAAATAGGATTTTTGAATAAATTGTTTTCATAAATAAATGAAAAAGAAAACTCAGGGAGTTATAAATTTATAAACGGAGTTTATAAATGGGAAAGGAAGATATCAGTGGATATGAAAAGGAATAAGTCATGAACTTATATTGAGTTATAAATTTGTTTGAAACAGAAATAGTAGAATATTTCCGAAAGTAAGAAGTGTGAATTTGGACAAGAGGCATTTATAGATGGATATTGGGTTTTCTAAAATTATAAACTTATTTTTAAAAGGAGTATTTTAAATTACTACACTATAAATTTTTGTAAACTATTACTTGAATTTAAAATGTTTCGAATTAGATATTTTCGAAGGATAGGCAAATATTTATAATAAACTTTAATTTTCTAAAACCAGTTTTAAAATTTATCATTAAGTGGATATGAACTCTAATTTTTATGTTAAATATTTCTTTTAAACCGTAAATTGTATAAAAGTATACTTCTTATTTTATAAATCTAAATGTTTTCAAATGCTTTTAAAATCCAATTAATAATCCTATTGCGATGATAAGTGAGTTATTAAACGAGATAAGATTTAGGAGAATCTTATTAATTGAAGGAATTGAGTTTGAAAATTTATAAGCAAATTATAAATTGATTTTTGAGAAAGGGACGAGAAAATAAGAAATATTTTCAAAGGTTAAATCAAATTGAGTGTGTATGAGAAATCAGATAAGTGATTTCATGGAAATAAAAGGACTGTGAAATTAGATTCAAATGGGTTAAAATGGGAATAATATCTGAATGATATTGAGATAAATAATTTGTGGAAATTATTTGATGGTTGCTTGTGAATGATTAATTGATAGTTAAATAACCGACTATCAATATTGGACAATGCGCTGATCGTTTCGAAGAGTCCGGGATCAGATTTAATTATCCGAAAACCACTTCAATCCGGTTTGAACGATTACGAATGAAGACCGTGAAGAGTTGAAGACGATGATTCGGTTTGTCCAGACCCAGGACAACTTGTATGGATTGAATGCTTTCAGAACATCATCGGGTGGACGATGAGCATTCTAAGTGGGATTCGTTCTTGAAAGGTAACGCTTAACCTCAAGCCTCATCAACCGGGAATGACTAAAACAGGGGAGGTGCAGCAAGACTTCGTGGGTAGCCCCCACTGGAGAGTGAGGTTTCCCCTGTCTAGATGTCCCTTTTATTTCGGCTTAGTGGGTGGTTGGTCGCGCCAAACACGGGGTGGTCTTGCTTGGGACTGTCCAGTAAGGGATGGTTCCGGTCTTGTGTTGCAGGGGAGTTAGGGTGGCTCCTCGGTACTCTGATCTAGACCAGGTACTGTGACGGGCGGTACTCCGGTAGCCCCCCCATTGTATGGAATCCAACTCCAATAAGTGCTTGTACGGGTTTGATTGTGCTCAACTATTGCTGAAACGTGAGATGCAAGCATTTCAGCTAGATTCTATTTTACTTTCTATAGACACTATTATGATATCAGACGAATTTAATAAAAATGTTTTAGCTATCGTAAGGTAAAAACCTGGCATGTTTATTTGTGGCGTGGTCTTACGAGATGCTTTTGTTTTCAAAGGATTTTTGAAAATATAATAATCCAATTGAGTGTGATTTTCTCACGCTGGTATTCCAGACTGACTCGGGTGTTGTTTATATGATGCTCGGGTCAGACCGTGTTAAACAGGTTCAGGTTAAAAGCTAAGGAGTTCAGGAGACGAGCTGGTGACAGAGCGTAATTCCGCATTTGACTATTATTTCCGCTGTGTATGGACAATTATTAAGTTGTCTCTGTATGGATGTTTGATGTACTCTGATGGTATGTATGTATATATGTATAACAGTACAGATTTCTTGTATTTAAAACTGTATTCTATATAATATATTTTGTTCCGCTGCAATGTGAGATTCTGATGTTGTTTTTATTTCTTCTTCTTCTACCTCTTTCTTCTTTTACCCGAAGACTCGTACTTTTGTGCCACTTTGGACAGAACTGTGGTGGAATTTTATTAGTTCAAAGGGGTACGGATTTGCGGGCCTTTACACTTGGTATCAGAGCTGAAAGGTTAAGCGAGAACCTTGGCTCTGGTGGGGAATTACTCATTAGAAATGGAGTCAATGGTACTCTAGAATGATTTGAGCGTATTAATAGATATGAGCGTGTGTTTGTTAGTGAATATAAAATGGTTTTATATTGCGTTGATTGATTTATTGAGTGGTATGTGAACCTTCTTCGGCACAACCTCGAAAACTGTATCGAAGGGGTTTCGAAACACTTAAATAGAGCAATTCGACACAATATTGATTTTCAAAAGTGGGCGAATGAAATAATTTCGTCCAAAATATATTTTGATATAAAAGGAATATTTTCTGAAATTATTATAACCTACATGTTTGGATGATAACATTTTTCACAAATGAGATAATTAAATTTAAAATAGTTATCTGATCAAGGAAAACATTAAATGTTGAATTTTGGAATTAAAATTTAAAGCGAAAAGTTAAAGATGGAAATTTAACTTGGATTAAAATTTAAAACTTGAAATTTAATTAATGATTTGGAAGGGATAAATTAGTAGAATTTAAATGAAGTTGAAATGAGAAATAAAACTTAAAGTGGATTGAAACTTATTTAAGTTATGTGAATGGAAGTAAATGGAAGTAAATTGAATTAAACTGAAAATAAAATTCAGTTGTATTTGAATTAAATTGTAATTGGAATTAAAAATGGGATTAGGAGATGAAACCCGAGTTATAAATAGAAATTCCATTGAAATGGTAAGTAAATTTAAATATGAATCACAATTATTATGAATTGGATTAAAGTAAAGATAGTTTGAATTTACAAATAAAATCCAAATCAAGTATGGATGGAATAAATTGGACTTGGATATTATCTTAACAAATTTAGAATGGCTAATTAATTCATATGGGATTTGATCTAGATGAGTATCAAACCAATTGGAAATGAATTTAAGTAAGAAGTTACAATAAATAAAATTAACTTAAGATTTAAAATTTATGGAAATGTGATTTCGAAGAAAGTGAAAGTTCACTGAATAAAATAGATTGGTAAAGTACCTTAAACTTTGGATGTGATTGGATGGTAAATAGAAAATTTTATTGGATTGAGAACTTTGATTGAACTGGAATTATCTTAAGCTAAGTTAATGTGTGAATTTGAATGAAGATGAATTAAATTGAGATGTAGAGGGTATTGTAATAAAACTCTCACGTGACTAAGTAAAAATGTATAAACCCGAAGTAAAACAAAATGGAATGTGGTTAACTGTAAATAAATGGAAGTGTGAGGATAAATAAGAAGTGGGACTTATAAAATTAAGGTGGAATAAATAAGTCAAATAGAATTGTTTGAATTTGGGAAATGAATAGAAATCAGAACCTGAATTACAAAATAGAATTGAACCAAAGAAATTTAAATGAAGAGATTTTCGAAGCTAAAAATCAAGTATTGAATTATAAATTGGGAGTAAACTAATTTGGGATAAATTAGTAACTTGAATATGTGGATAAACTTTGAATTGATTAAATAAAAGTTGAATGGTAAATTAATAAAAGTGGAGAGTGAATTAAAGTGAATGGGAGGAAGATACCTTGAATTATAAATATAAAATTCAACTTGGATTGGTTAGTAAATAAAATGAAATTGGATTAAATATAATGGTTAGAAGTGCAAACAAAATCCAATTGTGTATAAATAAAATGAAAATGGTCTTGTAATAAGTTAAATAAGTTCGAGAATGAATCGAACATGGGAATTGAAATTTTTAAATGAAATAATTAATTGAGCTAAGAAGTAAATGAAAGAGATTTGATTTAAATAAAATCAAATTAAATTGGAAAGGAATGTATGGGCAAATGAAATAAACTTAAGTTATGAAAGTTAAATAATTTGAAATAAATGAACTTAAGTCTAAAATTCAATGAAGCATGACTTATATAAATTTGGGACATGATTGTTAAATTTTAAGCATTGAAGTTGTCAAGCTTAATAAAAATGGTTTTGAATGCAATCAATGCAAAGATATGGTTTAAAAATAAATAAGAATGGAATGAAATTTCATAAAACTTGAGTTGGAATTAATTTTAAAACGGTTATAAAACTAAAGAAATTGTTTATTTGAATGAATATTGTCGAATTTGCTTAGAAATAATTGTTGTTGTCGTAAACAAGATTAAATAAAGTTCTATGGAATAATAGAAGTAAATAAACCTGATTTCTGAATAAAATTGCCATGAATACAAAATATTTCGGATTAAGAATGAATTGAATAAAAGAATGATATGAAAATCATTCCTAATTGGATAGGACGATATAAATCAAGTAAAAGCAACTGAATTAATCTGGAAACCTTATTACTTGTTTATAAAACTTGATTCGCGTATAATTCTTTATAAAATATGGTTTTGAATTGTTAAGAAGCAGAAATTGATTTTTGAAACCAATTAAATTGAAAATGGGTTTGTTTGGACATAATTATGAATTGGAGATAAGTAAATGTGTTGTAACCCACTTAAAGTTAAATGCAAACGGTGTTTGTGTCAGTTATAAACAAATTGAACTAAAGTTAGAAACCATACCAATTGCATACGTAAGTCATTTGGAATGCATTACTTATGTTATTAATGTGTTGTAGTTGCTTAAATGAATGCAATGTTATAAATTTCATAAATATGTTGCTTATATGTTTAAATTGAGAAAGTACAGGTACCAGAAGACCGTTTAGCGAGATTTTGGACGCGCATATGCTAAATTAAATAAGTCGCTTGCTTAAAATGCTAAATAAGTTACGCCTACGCAATACAAACTAGAAAATATGAACTGTTTTTGGTTTTTCCGACCGTGTGGGTCGATGTATATATATTTATATCTATTTTCAAATTGCAAAAGCTCCTCCGTACAAAGGGGACTCTACCAAATTTTTTAGAAATTTTAGGATATAGAAATTTTTTGAAGTTTTTGAAAATTTTGTTAACGACAAACGTTTTCAAATTGAAAATTGAATAAATTAGTGAATGAAACTTATTTAAAATAATGACATGAATTTGTTATAAATGAAAAATAGAATTTAAATATTCAGAGTTAAAGATAAATTGAATTCATATGGAAATGGAAGAATCAATTTGAATAGGAATGGATATAAACTAAAGTGGAAAGATGAAAATAAATATAAGAAACACATAAAATGCTTATACTAACTTGAGTAAGGAATGACAAATTCTCAATTGGGAATTGATATTTCAAATAAAATCTAAAATAATATTTGAATGGATAAATATTGACATTCGTAAGAAAGTCGATAAAATGTTTTGAATATTGTGATTGGACATATTGCTGTGTAAGATATGCAGGTAATATAAAGGTAAAGAGAATTGATTTTGATTTCAGAAGATAAATTTGAAATGCTCGACAAAAAGGTATGTGTTTAAGTTTCTAAATGAAAATTGATTGGGATTTTGATCGAGCCACTTGGCTTTTTGTTTTCTTTTGGATTTTTGGGAGGCCGTAGAGCCATTTTGTAGTTGCACCGAGCTAGCCGCGCAAAGGAGACGCTGGCAAAAAATTTCGGGAATTTAGGGAGTTAGAAAAATTTTGAGAAAATTTTGATAAGTCAAAATTTGGTTTTAAATTCAAACTGGAATGGTTAAACAAATAGTATAGTTTGAAACCAGGGAAAAGTTTGGAAAGTTAATAAGAAGGGTAATGTGTCTTTTATTAAAAAGATAGTGTGGTAGGATGTTGAATGGTTGGTTTTGGAAAAATAGTTAGCGGGTTAGGACATTCTTATGAGTTAGTAATTTCGGGGACGAAATTCTTTTAAGGGGGGAGGAATGTAACGACCCGGCTTTTTCAACAGTTAATTAGCGATATTTAAAATGAATTTAAATATTTGATGCAGCAAGGCATATAGGAATTCAGAAGTTAGACCATATTAAGTCATGCACGAGTCAAGGAGCTTCGGATTTAAGTCGTAAGTCGTACACGAGCTTAAGACGTGCATGCTTGATGAGTCGGACACGGGATAGTGGAAGCATGAGTCGGTGCCGATTTAACGAAGCTTGGAGGAGTTCGTACTTGATGAGTCGTCCACGACTCATCGGTCTATCCATAAGTCGTTTGCGACTTATTAAAGCAATGGGGAACAAGTTGCCGGGTCTAACTATGAGTCGTTCAGTATTGAGAGAACTTGAGTCGTCTACGACTCAACGTATAAGTCGTCAACGACTTAACGCGAAGCAAAGAAAAACCCAGCAAGTGAAGGCTTTGAGTCGGAGGGAGTTAAGGTGGCAAGGAGATGAGGCAGCATGCGCTTGAGTCGGTCGTGTTGAGTCGTTTGTTGTGATGAGTCGTGTACTGTTGTATGTTGTAAGTCGTATGTCGTGAGTTTTTAAGTCGGTATGTAGTTGGATCGGGTTGTATTTCAGGTCGTTACGGACCTATGGGTTGTGAGTGTTGTATTTTAGGTCGTTACCGACCTAGGGGTAATGTTGAGTCGGTCATGTATATGAAGTGTTGGGTCGCATACGACCTATGGTGAGTCGTCTTAAGGTCATATGATGATGTATGTAGGTCGTGCTTGTTAAGTCGGCCAGGGTTGAGTCGTTCTGGAGTTGAGCTGCCTTGTGTTGAGTCGGCCACGACCTAAGTTAGGTCGTAAGTCGTCGCCGACCTAAGAGTCAGGTGAGGGTTTGTGTGTGTTGAGTTGTGAAAGCTATAAATAGCGCGTGTGTTGTACATTTTGGGGGTTGATTTTTGAATAAAATTCTCTTTTGTTAGCTTTGTGCTTTCATACCAATTGGTAGTTGAGTGTAATCTCCTATCTCCACTTACGTCATTCGAGTGCGCTCGAATCCACGTTTGTTGAAGCCGATTCACGGAATCTAGTGCGCTAGATCAACGTGCGAAGAATCGTAGATCTTTGAACACGGTATAGTGCGCTATCAACGTGTTTGAGATAGCTAGAGTTCGGTATCTTTGGATCAACGAACTTGGGCATTTTGGTATCTTCAACTCACCGATTACTACATTTCATTGATTGAAGTTTTGTTTGATTAATCCGCTGCGTCATTATTGGTATCAGAGCGACACTTAGCCAATCATAGCTAAGTTGATTCTTGGAGCCAAGTTTTGAAATTTGAAGGAGTTCATCGTGTTCATATTGAAGTTGCATCAAGTTTGGAGTGTTTGATCCATTTCATTTTGGATCGAGGAGTTGGACTTTGTTTGGATTTTTAATTGGTGTTTGCGCGCCAATTTTTTTGGAGGGTTTTGGAGTAAGTGTGAAGCCAAGCCGTGAAATGTCAAGGCCGAGACAAGTTGGAGCCGACTTTACTTGAATCGTTAACTCGTTGCCGAGTTAGTGTGAGCCGAGACAAGCATAGCCGTGTATTGTTGAGCCTAGATTGCTTTGTTGAGTGGAAAGCTTGAAGTCTTGTGTTGAATTTTTGAAGTCTTGTGAAGTTTACAACCATGCCACCAAGGAGAGCTAACCGACATCAAAACGTTGAAGCTTTGTATCGTAGAGAAGAAGCCGAACTTATGGAACAACGTATTAATGATAAATTTGATGAAGGCATTGGTAAATTGGAGAAATTGATGAATGATTTGAATCAAAGGAGGAGGTCACCAAACTCGAACCATGGAGGAAACCGAGCTTCGCCATCGGTTATGGAAGCGAGGAGGGTATCACCACATTCTTGTAGAGATAGAAGAGAAACATCAATTTCATCACGAAGAGATCATCATGACTATGCACATGAAGAGAGAAGAAGTCAACGTGAATTTGACCATGAAGCATATAGAGATGAAGAGAGACATAGTCAAAGAAGCATGCATGAACGAAGGGATGATAATGGTCGAGATCGATGTAGCCGTACTTTTGATTTTGTTGAAGAGGGTGACAGAGCTAGTATTCATCATCGAGATCGAGACCAAGTTCGAAATTCTTATCGTGTTATTGATGATGATCGACGTTGGGAATCGGGTATGAAGATGGAGATTCCGGAGTTTAAAGGCGGGATGGTTGCTGAGGAGTTTTTAGATTGGTTATCTAATGTGGAGGAAATCTTTGATTTCAAGGAGGTGCCGGAGAATAGAAGGGTGAAGTTAGTTGCTACAAGGCTGAGGGGAAGAGCTTTGGCATGGTGGCAGCAAACTAAACTTACTCGAGAACGGATGGGGAAGTCAAAGATAGAATCTTGGGAGAAGATGAAGAAGTTGATGAGATCTACTTTCTTACCTTACAATTATCAGTCACTTATGTACCAAAGGTTGCAGAATCTGAGGCAAGGGACGAAGTCTGTTAGTGATTATGCTGATGAATTTTACCAACTCATTGCCAGGAATGACATTATGGAGACAGAAGAAAAGCTGACTGCTAGATTTATTGGAGGATTGGGAATGCAGATCCAGGATATGGTTAATATGTTTGATCCTAGATCTGTAGCGGAGGCACATCAGAAAGCGTTAGCTTGGGAGAAGCAAGGAAGGCGTGGAGGTGGTGTGTTTACTAACTCTAATAATCAAGCAAGGGGTGTTGGTGGAAGTTCTAATGTTCCTAAACCAGTTACAAAGCCAGTGGTGAAGGAGGCTGAGAAGGCGAAGGCTAGTAGTGGGTTCAGATGTTATAACTGTCAGGAGTTGGGTCACAAGAGTAACGAATGTCCAAAGCCGAAGAAGAGAACCATGGTTGCAGAAGTTGAGGAGGATGATGGTGAGGAGGCAGGATGTTCAAATACACCTTATGTTGAGGAGGAAGAAGAATTATTTGGAGATGAAGGATGTAATCTTATGATGAGGAGAAGTTGTCTTACACCAAAGCAAGAGGAGGATTGTAGTTGGTTGAGGAGTAACATATTTCAATCCACATGCACTATTCTGGGGAAAGTCTGCAAGTTCGTTATTGATGCAGGAAGTTGTGATAATATTATTTCTACAGAAGCAGTTAGAAAGTTGAACTTGAAGACCGAGAAGCATCCAAACCCATACAAGCTAGCATGGTTAAGGAAGGGTGGTGAAGTGAAAGTGTGTCGAAGAGCTTGTGTGAATTTTTCTATTGGGAAGAAGTACAAGGATGAAATTTTGTGTGACGTCGTAGATATGGATGTTTGTCACTTATTGTTGGGAAGACCATGGCAGTTTGATAGAGCAGTTCAACATGACGGTCGTGCCAACAGTTACAGTTTCATGTTCGAGGGTACTAAGATCACTTTGGTTCCTAAGAGACAACAGCAGAAGGAGAGCAAGCTGGAGGAGATTGAAGAATTGAAAACTCTGTTGACTTTGAAGGAGTTTGTTAAAGAAGTTGAGGAAGAACCTGAAGTGTTTTTGTTGATTGGGAGAGAGAGTAGTGAAGAAGTTGAAATCCCAGAAGAAGCAAAGCCAGTTTTGAAAGAATTTGAAGATGTCTTTCCAGAGGAGTTGCCAAAGGAGTTACCGCCACTTAGAGACATTCAACATCAGATTGATCTTGTTCCAGGAGCAGTGTTACCACATCGACCACATTACCGTATGAGTCCGAAGGAACATGAGGAGTTACGAAGGCAAGTGGAAGAGTTGCTTGAGCAGGGGCGTATTCAGGAAAGTTTGAGTCCATGTGCTGTGCCAGCATTGTTGGTACCCAAGAAGGACGGAACCTGGAGGATGTGCACTGATAGTAGAGCTTTGAATAAGATCACTGTTCGTTATAGATTTCCTATGCCAAGGTTGGATGATTTGCTGGATCAATTGAGTGGGGCAACTATATTTTCGAAGATTGATTTGAAGAGTGGTTATCATCAAATTCGAATCAGACCAGGTGACGAATGGAAAACAGCTTTCAAGACAAGAGAGGGGTTATACGAATGGTTGGTCATGCCATTTGGTCTATCAAATGCACCTAGTACATTCATGCGGGTGATGAATCAAATCTTTCGACCATTCATTGGGAAGTTCGTCGTGGTGTACTTCGATGATATTCTGATTTATAGCAGGAGTACGGAGGAGCATGTTCTACATTTGAGGGAAGTGTTGCTTATTCTTCGTGAAGAACAATTTTATGCTGCTACAAAGAAATGTGTGTTTATGACACCTAGTGTTTTATTCCTGGGTTATATTGTTTCAGGAAAGGGTATTCAAGTTGACCAGAGTAAAGTTGAGGCAGTCAGGAAGTGGCCACAACCAAAGACAATTACGGAAGTGAGAAGTTTTCATGGGCTAGCGTCATTCTACCGAAGATTCATTCCACACTTCAGTAGCGTGATGGCTCCGGTCACTGATTGCATGAAGGGAAAGCAGTTTATATGGTCAGAGGAAGCAGGGGTTGCCTTTGAGAAGATCAAGGAATTGTTGACGTCTGCACCAATTCTTCTTCTACCTAATTTTCAGTTGTTGTTTGAATTGCATACTGATGCTTCGAAGGTTGGTATTAGAGGAGTTCTGAGTCAGAATGGGAAGCCAGTTGCTTATTTCAGCGAAAAGTTATCAGGGGCAAAGATGAGATACAGTACATATGACGTAGAATTCTATGATGTTGTTCAGGCTGTTAAGCATTGGAGACACTATCTATTTCAGAAGGAATTTGTTCTTTATACAGATCACGAAGCACTGAAGCATTTACAGGGGCAGGATAAAATTTCAGCAAGACATGCATCATGGATTGCATATCTACAGCAGTTTACCTTTGTCGTTAAGCACAAATCTGGGGTGACAAATCGAGTAGCTGATGCTTTGAGTAGGAGGAGTCATTTACTAACGACAATGAAGGTTGAAGTAACGGGGTTTGAAATGTTACCAGAAATGATTGAAGAAGATCCTTACTTTGTGAAATATGTTGAGAAAGTGAAGGATGGGAGCACCGATGAATTTATGTTGGTTGATGGTTTTCTGTTTAAAGGAAATCGTTTATGTATTCCGGATTGTAGTTTGAGGATGAAGATTGCGAAGGAGTTGCACGAGGAAGGACATGTGGGCCGTGATCGTACTTTGCAGTTAATTTCACAGTCTTATTTTTGGCCGTCGATGAGAAAAGAGGTTGAAAGGTTCGTGGAGCGATGTCATATTTGCCAAGTTTCAAAAGGAACAGCAACGAATGCAGGGTTGTATATGCCATTACCAGTACCATCTAAGCCATGGGTTGATATTAGCATGGATTTCGTTTTGGGTTTGCCGAGAACTCAAAGGGGAAATGATTCGATATTTGTTGTGGTGGACAGGTTTTCGAAGATGGCACATTTTGTTGCTTGCAAGAAGACAGCAGATGCAGTTCGAGTAGCACAGTTATTTTTCAAGGAGATTTATCGACTTCATGGTTTACCAGAATCTATTTTTTCTGATAGAGATACTCGTTTTCTGAGTCACTTTTGGCTGAGTTTGTGGAAGATGGTGGGAACGAAACTGCAATTTAGTAGTGCTTATCATCCGCAAACTGATGGGCAGACAGAAGTTGTTAACAGGTCATTGGGAAATTTGTTGCGTTGTCTTGTACAGGATAATTTGAGAAGTTGGGACATGAAGCTATGCCAGGCAGAATTTGCTCATAATCATGCAGTAAATCGTAGCACCGGATTCAGTCCGTTTCAGATTGTTTATTCAAATTTACCCAGGGGGCCGTTGGATTTGGCAGTAGTACCACAGTCAAAAGGGACAGTTAAACGAGCTGTTGATTTTGTTGATGAGCTGAATGAATGTCATAAAATCGTTCAGGAACGATTGGATAAATCGAATGAGAAATATAAGAAGTTTGCAGATTCGAAACGACGAAATGTTGAATTTAAAGAAGGTGATTTGGTTTATGCTGTATTGACAAAGGATCGTTTTCCGGTGGGTGCTTATAACAAGTTGAAGGCGCGGAAAATTGGTCCAGTTGAAATTTTAAAGAAAATCAATGAGAATGCTTATCGATTAAAGTTACCAGATGATGTTTATACTTCTGATGTTTTTAACGTCAAGCATTTAATTCCATATCATGGGGGTGAGATTGTTGAGGAAGAATTTACAAATTCGAGGTCGAATTTTTCTCAACCAGGGGAGGATGATGCAGCAAGGCATATAGGAATTCAGAAGTTAGACCATATTAAGTCGTGCACGAGTCAAGGAGCTTCAGATTTAAGTCGTAAGTCGTACACGAGCTTAAGACGTGCATGCTTGATGAGTCGGACACGGGATAGTGGAAGCATGAGTCGGTGCCGATTTAACGAAGCTTGGAGGAGTTCGTACTTGATGAGTCGTCCACGACTCATCGGTCTATCCATAAGTCGTTTGCGACTTATTAAAGCAATGGGGAACAAGTTGCCGGGTCTAACTATGAGTCGTTCAGTATTGAGGGAACTTGAGTCGTCTACGACTCAACGTATAAGTCGTCAACGACTTAACGCGAAGCAAAGAAAAACCCAGAAAGTGAAGGCTTTGAGTCGGAGGGAGTTAAGGTGGCAAGGAGATGAGGCAGCATGCGCTTGAGTCGGTCGTGTTGAGTCGTTTGTTGTGATGAGTCGTGTACTGTTGTATGTTGTAAGTCGTATGTCGTGAGTTTTTAAGTCGGTATGTAGTTGGATCGGGTTGTATTTCAGGTCGTTACGGACCTATGGGTTGTGAGTGTTGTATTTTAGGTCGTTACCGACCTAGGGGTAATGTTGAGTCGGTCATGTATATGAAGTGTTGGGTCGCATACGACCTATGGTGAGTCGTCTTAAGGTCATATGATGATGTATGTAGGTCGTGCTTGTTAAGTCGGCCAGGGTTGAGTCGTTCTGGAGTTGAGCTGCCTTGTGTTGAGTCGGCCACGACCTAAGTTAGGTCGTAAGTCGTCGCCGACCTAAGAGTCAGGTGAGGGTTTGTGTGTGTTGAGTTGTGAAAGCTATAAATAGCGCGTGTGTTGTACATTTTGGGGGTTGATTTTTGAATAAAATTCTCTTTTGTTAGCTTTGTGCTTTCATACCAATTGGTAGTTGAGTGTAATCTCCTATCTCCACTTACGTCATTCGAGTGCGCTCGAATCCACGTTTGTTGAAGCCGATTCACGGAATCTAGTGCGCTAGATCAACGTGCGAAGAATCGTAGATCTTTGAACACGGTATAGTGCGCTATCAACGTGTTTGAGATAGCTAGAGTTCGGTATCTTTGGATCAACGAACTTGGGCATTTTGGTATCTTCAACTCACCGATTACTACATTTCATTGATTGAAGTTTTGTTTGATTAATCCGCTGCGTCAATATTTAATTTGATTTATAATTTGATTTTGAATATGGAAAGCTGTTTTATTTAATAAAAAGAATTCAAAATTTAAAATATAACGACCTATTGAATTAATTAATCATTAAAGGGGTAATTAGATATTGGGTAAAATATAAAATCTGGTATAGTAAGCTTGTTGAAAATATTTTAACGGCATATAAAATTTATATTGATAATACTGGAAGTAATAGATGGATTAAAATTGAATTTAACTGTCGTTTGTTTAATTTTAAATCTGTATCGTTTAAATTGACATTTAAAAATAACCTTCCGAGGCATAGTCTCAGAGTTCGACGAAACTAGTTCCGTTGGATCCGTAATATTGAATTATTGCCGGATTTCAAATTTTGTAATTTTCGGAGTCTTCGTGTGAGCGTACGAGATAGAAATGTTTAAACAATAATTAATCGTTTTAATTAAAATATCTGCATCTTTTCACATAGCCGACCTATTTCATCTCAGCCGACCTACTTTTCTCGTCGTAATCATACTCTGTGTCTTCACTTAGAAGCTATAATCAAATCCATCTGCTTTATGAATCACGACACTCATTCTTTCGCCCAGAAATCAAAATCAAAAAGAAAATTATAATAATGGCCGAAGCCTTTATGTTCCAAAATCGCGTTTCTTTCTTCTATATCTCAAAATCAAATTACCCTTTTCTCAAAGAAATCAAATTTTCGTTCCTTTAAATATAATGGCCGCCTCGTTTACCTCAGCCGCGATTTTAGCTTGAGAGAGAGATAGGCTGCTTGTTTCGATCGCGAGTCGCACGGCATGTTGGCAAGGGCTGAAGCGGTGGTCTCGATTTGGGTTTCGCGTGTGGTTCTAAGGGTCGTAGTTCGAAGTCGTGGCAGGGGTGCGAAGCAAGTGGGGCTGCGACGTCGGTGGCGTGGCGGCGTGCGATTGGGAGATGACGAAGCTTGCGCGCTTGGGTGGAGTTGGCATCGCGTAACTAGGGTTTCGCGGGGGGGTTGCTAGGGTTGGTGGAGTGGGCTAGCGTATCCTGGTACACGAGCAGTGAGGTATAGTTTGTGTATATTTGAAATTTAAAGTTTTACAGTAAGTAGGATTTTAATTTTTGAAAATTTAAAATTTGACAGTACTAAGGTTTTGGTTTTAAAAGGGAAAAAAAGGGGAAAATATAAAATCATTTTACTGTTAAGTATTTTTATATTTTAAGATTGATATTAGTTTAATTTAAATATATGTGCATACAAAGAAGGAAATGTTTACAGTGAAGTTTAAATGCTTTCTGTTGTAAATTTAAATTATCCGTTAGAAAGGTACTTTATTTTCTTTAGAATAAATATATATATACATATATATTTAGGCAAGACAGAAGTTTTATATATATATGGGACTTTGAAAACAATATAAAGATTAGATTTTTAAAATAAATATAAGTCTTTTTGGTATAAGTAATTACAAAGAAGAAACTAAAATAAATATGTCTCTACAATTTAAATATTGCTAGTTCATTTAAAAATAGTTTACTTAGGTGATTAATTTGTTTAATTAGTCACTAAAAGTTTTTTATAAAGGAGAGTTCGTTTAGAATTTAATTATTTATTGAAATAAATCGTTAGTTAAAATTAAATTATTAGGGTTAAAGAATAAATTTATTTAAACGGTAATAAATTGTTCGATTTGTTCGAATATTAATAAAATCCATGCAATTGTTATTCAAGGTCAAAAATATGGAAAAGAGTCGAGATTGGGAAGGATTGCAACTTAAAAGCAAAGGTGAGATTTTTCTCACTCATTTGGATGCCATAAATAAAATTTAAATGTGAAATTTAAATCATTGGTTGTGTTTGGTTGATTTATGATAATTTATTCACTGGATGATAATATAAACCCATATACTGCAATATTCCACATTGAAGTGGAACTGATATTTTATTTTGTGCTAACATTTGTGGATGCAGGGAAAACAGGTTGGAGGGATCCAACAGGATTCCTCAAAGATATTTATTTATTACATATATGTTGACATATGACAGGATGAATGAATGGATATAGAATTGCATGCGAATTGAATCATATAGCGTTAAATAACATGGAAATTAGAATTTACTAATTTTTAAAATGCTATAAATAATTTAATTGAAGGAAGTTAAATGAAATTTAAATTAAAAGAATATTTCTTTAGGATTTGAATTTACTTCTATTGAGACTAAAGTAAAAATTAAAAGAATATTTATTACTTTGGTTAAACTTAAAATTAGTTAAAGTTGAGTTTGGGAAAAATTAAATTATGTACAAAGGCTCTAAGAAATATTGTGATCGATAAATGAATTTGATGTAGAGCAAACTTTATTAAGAAATAAAGTAGATAGGAACTTTAATAAGAAATAAAATAAAAGGAACCTTGTTAACAAATAAAATTTTGTTAAAGAACAAATATGGATTTTATTAAAGAATAAAATTATAAAATAGGATTTTTGAATAAATTGTTTTCATAAATAAATGAAAAAGAAAACTCAGGGAGTTATAAATTTATAAACAGAGTTTATAAATGGGAAAGGAAGATATCAGTGGATACGAAAAGGAATAAGTCATGAACTTATATTGACTTATAAATTTGTTTGAAACAGAAATAGTAGAATATTTTCGAAAGTAAGAAGTGTGAATTTGGACAAGAGGCATTTATAGATGGATATTGGGTTTTCTAAAATTATAAACTTATTTTTAAAAGGAGTATTTTAAATTACTACACTATAAATTTTCGTAAACTATTACTTGAATTTAAAATGTTTCGAATTAGATATTTTCGAAGGATAGGCAAATATTTATAATAAAATTTAATTTCTAAAACCAGTTTTACAATTTATCATTAAGTGGATATGAACTCTAATTTTTATGTTAAATATTTCTTTTAAACCGTAAATTGTATAAAACTATACTTCTTATTTTATAAATCTAAATGTTTTCAAATGCTTTTAAAATCCAATTAATAATCCTCTTGTGATGATAAATGAGTTAATAAATGAGATAAGATTTAGGAGAAATCTTATTAAGTGAAGGAATTGAGTTTGAAATTTTATAAGCAAAGTATAAATTGATTTTTGAGAAAGGGATGAGAAAATAAGATATATTTTCAAAGGTTAAATCAAATTGAGTGTGTATGAGAAATCAGATAAGTGATTTCATGGAAATAAAAGGACTGTGAAATTAGATTCAAATGGATTAAAATGGGAATAATATCTGAATGATATTTGAGATAAATAATTTGTGGAAATTATTTGATGGTTGCTTGTGAATGATTAATTGATAGTTAAATAACCGACTATCAATATTGGACAATGCGCAGATCGTTTCGAAGAGTCTGGGATCGGATTTAATTATCCGAAAACCACTTCGATCCGGTTTGAACGATTACGATTGAAGACCGTGAAGAGTTGAAGACGGTGATTCGGTTTGTCCAGACCCAGGACAACTTGTATGAATTGAATGCTTTCAGAACATCGTCGGGTGGACGATGAGCATTCTAAGTTGGACTCGTTCTTGAAAGGTAACGCTTAACCTCAAGCCTCATTAACCGGGAATGGCTAAAACAGGGGAGGTGCAGCAAGACTTCGTGGGTAGCCCCCACTGGAGAGTGAGGTTTCCTTTGTCTAGATGTCCCTTTTATTTCGGCTTAGTGGGTGGTTGGTCGCGCCAACCACGCGGTGATCTTGCTTGGGACTGTCCAGCAAGGGATGGTTCCGGTCTTGTGTTACAGGGGAGTTAGGGTGGCTCCTCGGTACTCTGATCTAGACCAGGTACTGTGACGGGCGGTACCCCGATAGCCCCGCCATTGTATGGAATCCAATCTCCAATAAGCGCCTGTACGGTTTTGATTGTGCCCAACTATTGCTGAAACGTGAGATGCAAGCATTTCAGCTAGATTCTATTTTACTTTTTATAGACACTATTATGATATCAGACGAATTTAATAAAAATGTTTTAGCTATCGTAAGGTAAAAACCCGACATGTTTATTTGTGGCGTGGTCTTACGAGATGGTTTTGTTTTCAATGGATTTTTGAAAATATAATAATCCAATTGAGTGTGATTTTCTCACGCTGGTATTCCAGACTGACTCGGGTGTTGTTTATATGATGCTCGGGTCAGACCGAGTTAAACAGGTTCAGGTTAAAAGCTAAGGAGTTCAGGAGATGAGTTGGTGACAGAGCGTACTTCCGTATTTGACTATTATTTCCGCTGTGCATGGACAATTATTAAGTTGTCTCTGTATGGATGTTTGATGTACTCTGATGGTATGCATGTATATATGTATAACAGTACAGATTTCTTGTATTTAAAACTGTATTCTATGCAATATATTTTGTTCCGCTGCGATGTGAGATTCTGATGTTGTTTTTATTTCTTCTTCTTCTACCTCTTTCTTCTTTTACCCGAAGACTCGTACTTTTATGCCACTTTGGACAAAACTGTGGTGGAATTTTATTAGATCAAAGGGGTACGGATTTGCGGGCCTTTAAAAATATAATATACCAGTTCCTTTATTTTATGAAATATCAAAAATATCATCGTTTGTTGAAATATACATCAAACGAAATTTTGAATATTCCAAAAAAATCCTATGAATGGAAAAAAAATACATCATCAAAAATCTAGTCGTTTTATTAACAACTGATTTGCTTGTTATTTATTCGAACCATTTATTATTTAAATAAATTTACAAAATGAGTATTCACCATTTCTATTTATTAATTAAAAAGAGTTAAATAAGGCTATTAAATCCGTTTACTTAATATTTAATTCATAATTTGATTATTTAAATAATCCTTATATTTGAATATAAGTTATTTATATTTTTTCAAAACGTTACACTTACCATTGGATGCAGATCTTAATCGGATACTTTAGGATGTAAAAGCTAACCGGAAGAAGAACCTAATTGGGTACATATGGAAACAAATCTGTTATCGAGTTAGAACTTTGATTAACATGGCTAATCATCGAGTTCCAAAACTAACTAGATGCATGACCTAATCAGGCATGTAAAGATGCAAATGCTAACCAGATGCACAACCTATTTGGGTACATATGGATGTAAAAGTTATTCGGATGAACAACCTAATCGAGTATATATGGAAACAAATCTATAACCAAGTTAGAACAATGCTTAACCGAGAAAATCACATAATGCAAAAGCTAACTGGATGCATAACATAGTTTGGTACATATGGAAACCAATCTTTAACCGAGCTAGAGTAACTACTGAGCTAACCACTGAATGCATAAGTAATTGGATGCATAACCTAATTGGGTACTTATTGTGTAAAAGTTATCATGATGCAACACATAATAGGGTACATACGAAACATCTATAATTGAGTTAAAATAATGGTTAACCAAGCTAATCATTGAATACAAAATCCAACCGAATGCAGAACCTAGTCAGGTACGTATAATGTAAAAGCTAGTCAAATGTACCACCTAATCAGGTAAGGATGGATCTAAAAGTTAGCTGGATGAACAGCCTAATCGGGTACATACAGAATCCAATATGTAACCGAGCTAGAAAAATGGTTAACCAAGCTAATCTCTAAATGCAAAAGCTAACTGGATGCACCACCTAGTCGGGAACATATGCAAACCAATTTATAACCGAGTTAGAAATGTGGTTAACCGAGCTTACTAACGAATGAAAATACTAAATGGATGCACAACTTAACTGGGTACTTATGGATCTAAAATCTGACTAAATTCATAATTTAATCGGATACATATGGAGAAAAATCTATAACCAAGTTAGAACAATAGTTAGCCAACCTAATCACCAAATGTGAAAGCTAATCGGATGCACAGACTAATCAGGTGCATATAGATGAAAAGGCTAACTAGATACACAAAATAATATGGTATCTATGGATGTAAAAGCTAACCGAATGAACGACCTACTCGGATACATATAGAAACCAATATGTAAATGCCTTAGAACAATGGTTAGTCGAGCTAATCACTGAATGCAAAAGCTAACTGGATGCACAACCTAATTGGGTACGTATGAAAACCAATCTGCAATAGAGTTAAAAAATATATTTAATCGAGCCTATCACCGAATGCAAAAGCAAACTGGATACACAACCTAATCGGTTACTTATGGATGTAAAGGCTAACCAGATGCATAACCTAATTCGATACATATGTAAACAAATCTATAACCAAGTTAGAATAATGGTTAATTGAGCTAATCACCAAATGCAAAAGCTAACCGGATGCATAACTGAGTTGGGTAAGTATGGATGGAAAAGATAACCTGATGCACAACTTAATCTGATACATATGGATGTAAAGGCTAATAGGATGAACAACCTAATTGGGTACATATGGAAGCTAACCTATAACCGGCTTAAAAAAATTGTTAATCGAGCTAATCTCCGAATGCAAAAGTTAACTGGATGCACAATCTAATAAGGAACATACGAAAACCAATCTTTAACCAAGTCAAAACAAGGGTTAATCGAGTATACCATTGAATGCAAAAGCCAAAATGAATGCATAGCCAAATCACGTACTTGTGGTAAGAAAGCATGTCGAATGCACAACATAATTAGGTACATATGGAAACAAATCTATAACCGAGTTAGAACAATGTTTGATTGAGCTACTCACTGAATGAAAAAGCTAGTTGGATGCACCACCTAATCGAGCACTTATGGATGTAAAAGCTAACTAGAGGCATGACCTAATCATGTAGATACGGGAACAAATTTGTAATCAAGTTAGAACAATTGTTAACCAAGATAATCATCGAATGCAAAAGCTAACCGGATACACGAACTAATCGGGTACATATGGATCTAAAAGCTAATCAGATGCATAACCCAATCGGGTACATATGGGAACAAATCAGTACCTGAGTTAGAACAATGGTTAAGCGATATTAACATGCAAAAGTTAAACAGATCAGAATCTGGTCGAGTGTGTATATCAAAATGCTAACCAAATTCAAAACATAATTGGGATATATGGAAACATATTTGTAACAGATTTAGATTAATGATAAGCTTATCTCTGAAAGCAAAAACTAAACAATAAAATTGATTATCATAACAAAAATTATATTTGCATGATAAATATATTACAACCAAATATAACCTACTAAATTTTTTTGGGTAAATATTTTCCAATCAAACAAAGTTAAAGTATTAATTTATATTCAACAAGAATAAATAAAATAATAAGACAAAAAAGTATAACATTTGATTTATTCAAATTGAATATGAAAATACATCAACGGCCTTTAAAATATAAAGCATATAAGGTATAAAAACTACACTTGATTTCTTAACAAACAAGATCTTTTATTATGACCTAATTTCTTATATAAGCTGCAGCGTTTGTAACCTCACTAGCCGACTTAATCCATTTGAAAAAAGAAGACTTTCCTGCACCACGTTGTCTCTTAGGCGGATGTATTCCAACATCTTCCATTTGAAAACTAACAAGTGGATGAATCGGGTGAGAATAAGATGTTTGGAAAATGGATATTTTTTTATAGTCCTAAATATAAGAAAAAACATGAAATCAAAAGTAAGAATGCTTCTAACAGTAGGAGTACATGGAAACCTCTCAATAGGCTATAAGTTATAATTACACCGCCGAGCATTCAAATATACACTATAAAAATTGAGTTGATTGAACTTTATAAACATCATAGTAAATCTAGTAACTTTATATTGAATAACCTCGAGTCTAAATCCCTTAAATATTTTTCTGTAATAGGTTGACTATTCCATGGTTTACTTATTTCTCGTTGATTGAACTTAAGCTTCATAGGATTCAAACGAATTCTATCTAAACATCCAGTGATAAGTAAATATATTTGCTCAAAAATCCAACGATTAAAACTCTCTACATAGTTAGAATTTATTTATTCACATCAATTTCTAAAAAAAACATTAGCAAACTTTCCAAAAGGCAAACCATGTAAAAAAAACTTTCTACTACAGTCCTACTAGTACTCCTAAACTGAGACAAAGCTTGATAAAATACATCTATTATAGCAGCATTAGCAACTCAAAAAAAATAGTCTATTTTCTTTTGCCTTTAGGATATAGTTTTTGTTAAAAAATCTACGAATTATTCTTCAAATGGTAGTAACAAGAACCATGAGCCGAACTTAGAAAAACTTGAGAAACAACAAGCAAAGACTATAATGTTGATTAGACTCAAAAGTGAATTTATGATCACTATCACATAACATTTCCAAAAGCTTTGTTAAAAACCAATACCGATTATGTTCATCTTCACCAGATACAATGCTAACAAGTAGAGAAAAAATGCTAAAATAAAAAATAGGTATGCCACATTGATAAATTAAAATTTATAGGACAATATATACAAACTACAATGGCATAGGTATATGTCAAATATTTTCCATACAAATAATGCAAATATTTGAAGTGGAAATATTTGATAAGATGAAGTTTTCAAATATAACAAAGAAGATAAAACATACTAATTTTTTTTAACTCAATCTGTGCATGTCTTCTCTTATAAATACAACATGCATAGCGTCAGAAAAAGGATCTTCTTTATACTTATGTTCATCTCCAACCTAGATTACACTCTGTCAATTTTATTCTTGGATTTCAGATTGTAACTATAAATGAACTTCGGTATAATGAAAAGGATTATTTGAGAGTGGACGTAGGCCAGAGTTAGCTGAACCACTATAAATCTTGTCTCCTTTTACTTGCTTTTTGATTGTTTTCATTTTTTTCTTCATTTTTTTCTCTTAATATTTCTATGATTCGATTGGATATTGGAGCTTTTTCATAATTGGGTGTTGGTGGTCAATTTAGACGCCAACATTTTGGTGCTTTCATTGAGAGGACTTGGATCTGCAGATTTGGAAGCTAGGAACTCAGATTTGGAAGCTTGGATCTTGGATCTACAAAGTAATGGCTAGGTAATCAATAAGGAGAGTGCTACCGAAAAGGAGTCACCATGGTGGGAGTCAGGAGGCTTCCTCAGGAGCTAGAGCTAATCAAGCATCTATCTACATCACCAGGGATGAAATGTAAATGATGATGGATGCTATGCAGGAGATGATGCTGAAATGACAGGAGGGGATGATGCAGAATTTACTCCAATAGATTAGACAAGCTGGAGCACAGAATCAAGTAGTTGAAGCAGCATGAATCGCTGGAAATCAGAAGCAGGAATATGAAGATGGATCCAATAGAAAAAGGAATAGAATAGAGTAGCTAGGGGTAGTCCCCTGCATTCTAGAGGGATCAGCACCGATCTCTCCAAAGGGTTCGGTACCGATTCCCATAGGCTAGGGGCATGCGTCCGGGTTCGATTGATCGTGATGCCGGAGGACCTGCGATCGATCCCATGGAGCTTGGTGTGAATCAGAATCTGGATGCTCGTCCGGAGGAATACGTTTTAGAATTCCCTTATAGACTCGAAGGATGCTTGGACAAGATGACAGGAAACTACCATTCGAAGACAATAACAGGTCTGCAAAGATGATAAGGTAAGTCATGTGTGGAGGATTGGTGAACGGGGATCTGAAGGATGCAAATAGCAGTCCATTCGCTCCTAATATTAGGAATGCTAGGAATTCACTAGAATTCAAACTACCAACACTAGAAGCTTATGATGGAAAGTCGGATCCAACTATGCATATGGTGAGGAATATATGGCACATGGAGGTACCGAGGGCATTAGAAGAAGTCTTGGCACGGTGCTTCCACTTGTACTTAACGAATGTAGCTGCGATATGGTTCAGACAGTTGGAAAGTAATTCTACTAGCACATGGACAGAATTGGTCGAAAGATTTATGAAGTAGTTTTGTGTTCACATTACAAGACCTAAGAATGCGGTGACATTGATGTCAATAAAGTAGTGGGCAGGAGAATCGCTTAAGATTTTCTTAACCAGATTTAATGCAATAATTTTTTCTATAGATCGACCGGACCCATTGATGGTTTTGATGGCGGCTGTTTTAGGAGATGCAGGTAATTCCGATTTTAAGACATCGCTGATACGAGATCCTAGATCTCGGGGAATTCTACCATGAGTAGAAAGGTTTCTACGACAAAATGATGCGAAAGCTGATAAAGAGGCAATGGAAGTTAATAAGGTACAAGGCATGCAGAGAACCACCTGGTGAAAGCTCAGGAAAGGACCAGGGTAAATGGAACATGGAAAATAGCTTCGATGGATCAAAGCTACAAAAGGGAGAACTCAAATTTTCTTCTTACTTAGAATTGAATGAAACCCTAAAATGGATATATCTGGATACTCGAGGACGCCTTCTGTATCGAAGGCTGACAATAAGGGAACCCTTCGAACATGAACAGACATCAGGAAAGTGCTGCCTATTCCATGCACTGAATGTGCATAATATAGAAGACTATAGATATTTGAAGAATATCATTGAGTAATACATGAGGAATGGTCAGTGACATGTGAGGACTCGGGCTGTGGTGGTGGAATAGGAGCAGCCACCATTCAGCTTAAATGGAAATGGTACAGTGGATCAAGGCATCATCATCAACTTAACATCAATTGATCGGGATGGCATGGAATAAGTTCCAAACTCCAAAATAGGATGGTGAAGTCACTTACACATGTATGGGATCAAGGACGGTTTCCAAGCATGCTCTGAGATGATGGTAAACTGTAATGCTAGGGTTTGTGAAATTTGTTTTTTCCCTTGTTTGCTTCGAACTCTTGTTTTTCTAGTTTTATTTGAACTCTGGTTTATTGGTTGTATGGACTCTTATTTTATGGTCTTAGGAATGCTTAAATTTGGATCAATGTAATGGATAACGCTGGTCGTTAGATTTGGACTATGCCTGGAAAGGGGTTGGTCGCTTTGCGCGAATGTGATGGATCGACCTACTTAGGTCGTCAAGTATGGAATGTGCTCAGCAAGCATCCGAGAGATCAAGGTCGTCGGGTATGAATTATGCATGTCAAGGGGTAGGTCACGCTTGGACGCGATGGATTGACCTACTTAGGTCCTCAAGTATGGATTGTTCTCGGCAAGGATCCAAAGAGATCAATGCCATCAGTATGAACTATGCCTATTAAGGGGTAGGTTGCTTCACTCGAACGCGATGGATTGGCTACTTAGGTCGTGAGTATGAATTGTGCTCGGCAAGGAACTGATGAGGTCGAGGGTTCGTATAAAACAATCCGGAGAGATCGCAGATTCAAAATTGGACATTGACTCGAAATGATCGTAAATTTCTATAATGATCTAGAAAGATCATGGATTTGGACTGGCAATGGATTGGATAATATGGCTATCGATGGATTATGGATTTCTTATTTTGGATTAACGACAATTCAAAACATACCTTGCTATTACAAGGTATATTTTAGGGGGTAAAAAATGTTAGCTTGCTTTTTGGCAAGGCACTACACTGGCGGATTTAGGCCAACGGATATCATGATGATTAAAGCGAGAAGACCGGAGAAATGGTTACCAAGCTCGGAGATCGACTATAAACGAAACTATGGATGATGGTTAAGCAGATCGAATCCCTAATTTTTGTCCCGATCAAGGTGCAATTGGTATGAAGTGATAAGAAAGACCTCATGGCTACATTTCAAATTTCATGTCGATCGGAGTTCGTATGCTAGAGTCATGGGAAAAAGAAGAGGCAACAGATCATATTCAGCTCAACATCACAACTCAATGATGATCGCTCCATAACTCAACAACTATAAGGCGGATTGAAGTGAAAGTTTGGAAACAAGAAGAGGGGACACTAAGGAGACTACCCTAGGGATCGCATGGCATTTGGAGAAGTTGGAGGGGTCGACATCTATCCCTCGGTAGGGATCGGTACCTATCCCTCTTAGGGTTCGGCTAAGCCCAATTTCATAACAAGGATCGACCAATATCTTAACATCTGCACATCCAATTGACATGAAATTTGGAGGACAAGCTAACTAGAACATGTGGAACAACCCACAGGGATCACATGTCATTTTAAGAAGATTGGAGGGATCGATACCTATCCCTCTAAAGGGATCAACATAAATCAACCTTCACAACATATTGTAATAAAGATTGACCAATAACTCGAGTTCTATTATTCCAATTGGCATGAAACTTAGAGGCCAAGCGTAATACAATATGGAGAAGCTCCCATGGGGATCGCATGGAATTTGAAAGAAGTTGAAGGGACCGTTACCTATCCCTCCATATGGATTGGAAAAAGTCAGGATTTAAACAACACCACTTCGTGGAAAAACGCGATATCTCAGAAACCGTAAGTCGAAATTGCACGAAATTTGGAGGGCAAGTGACTAACATAACGGGGAACACCCTAAAGGGATCACACCTCTTTTTGAACACCAAAATAGGGGTCAGTATCGATCCTTATTATGTGCCCCAATGGCCTTGGAAATTTTTTGGTGGCCTCGTCTTGATCTCCAGGACCTTTAGTCAAAATTTCAGCTCGATCCGTGCACGGCTTCCCCTATAAATACATCAAGCATGGCATCATACAAAGGATCTTCTTTCTGTTTCTTTTAATCTCCAACCTAGGCTACACTTTATTAACTTTATTCTTGGATTTCGGATTGTAACTGTAAATAAACTTCAATATAACAAAAATGATTATATGGGAGTGGACGTATGCGAGAGTTAGCCGAGCCACTATAAATCATGTCCCCTTTTACTTGCTTTATGATTGTTCTCATTTTGTTCTTCATTAATTCTCTTCATATTTCTTTGATCGGATTGGATGTTTGAGCTTTTGCATAATTGGATGTTGGTGGCCAACTTTGACGCCAACAATTTGTTTTGAGGAAGGAGAGGAAGAAGAATTAAAGAAGCAACGGTTAAGGTTTTGAGTGAAGAGGGTAAGGTTTAGGTTTATATTCATAGTTGAAATTAGGGTTGTTAGGCTAAATCCCGAAATCATTAACTATAGAAATGCCACAACATCCAATTTCCATCGATTCTAGCCCATTTCCCAAACTAAACAAGTTATATATGTTTTCTAATTGTCAATGACATTCCAAATGCAATAAACTAGGTTTTAAGGCTTAACTTCAATGTTTGTGAAAAAATTACTATTTTTCCCTTTTATGTAAAATTATATGTTTACTCTTATTAGTATTTTAACTTATTACTAGAATTTCCGAGATGTTACATTCTCCCTTCTTAAGGTTTTCATCCTTTAAATCTCCAAGAAACAAAACAATGGAAACTCGCTCACAAAAACAATATCTACAACCATCTACTCAACTATCATCCACTTGTAAACATTTTTATTGATTTCAAAATTTCTAATGAGACATGTACTTATAGGTATGGAATTCATATAAACATATATGTAGTGCAAAATTAAGCGATCTTCTGCACTAGTTGACCTTAAGAAATGCAAGTGCTTTATCCAAAATGTATGCAACTCCCTATGCAAACATTTGCAATTTTATATGGATGAACAATTGTTTAATACATATGCAAAATGCAAAAACCATTATCAATATAATAAAATAGACAAGGTGTTGTACAATATAGGATAACATAGAGATATCATCCCATATATGCAATAGTAACTAATAAAATACATCCACTAGAAACCATCATACAAAACACGTTTTAATTACATGTTCATATTTATGCCTTGCATCCATACACAACTACCTATGGAATATACTAAGTTAAATAATATGCATTCAAGCAGTCACACTAACTTAAGTAGAAATTTACCAGAAAAGTGCTCGGGATGAGTAGCTCGAATTTTCTCCATAGACTCCCAAGTACTCTCAGGTAGATCATCTCCCCTATTGAACTCCAACCATTCTAATTACTTTATTGCAGAATCTCTCTATCCCATGCTCAACAATGCGTGTAGGTGCATGGCGAACACATGACTGTCTTTCTACTTCACCCTCCTCCAACTGACTCGGCTCGACCATATTAGATAGATCGTGTAAACGCTTTTACAAGTGTGGCACATGGAAAACATTATAAACCCTCACTAACTTTTTAAGAAGCTCCACTCTATAAGCTAACTTCCCTACTCTCTCTAAGATTGGAAATGGCTCTACAGATCTTGGTGCCAACTTTTCCAAACTACCAGACCTTATAGTGTTCTAAGTGGCGAGATCTTCACAAAGACCATGTTGCCCACTGCAAACTCCAACTCTATGCATCTTCAATCAACATATGATTTCTATTTATCATTTGCAGTCTTCATCCGTCTACAGATCAAATCTACTTTCTCCAATGTCTCTCTAATCATGTCTGATCCAAAAATGATTCTATCCGTAATGTCCCACAAAATAAATGGGATTGTACATGACTACTTATACAATGCCTAAAATGGTTCCATGTTAATACTTATCCGGTAACTGTTGTTATATGAAAACTCAACTAATGGAAAGAGATCCTCCCAAGGATCTCCAAATTCCAAAATACACCACCATAGCAAATCCACTAACACCTTATTCACCCCTGTACTCTGTCCATCCTTCTATGGGTGATATGCGGTACTTGGACTTAGTTTAGTGCCTAGGCCTACTGAAGACTCCTTTAAAACTCAGTAGTGAAAAGAAAATCTTGGTCAGTAATAATACTACAAGGAACTCCATGCAAATGAATTATCTCCCTTACATATAAGGTTGTCAAAGATAGTTGTCCTTGTTGTGATGCCCCACCTCTATACCCACATTAGCAAAGAGTATTACAAGATAATACCGTCTGCTAATACGGAGAATAAGGCTAGGGTGTCACACTTGTACTCCTAGTTGTGACAAAATGAGCGCATTTAGTCAGTTGATTGACTATAACCCAAATACTCTTATTCTCTCTTCTACTCATGGGTAGCTTATTAACAAAATCCATAGAGATGATCTCATATTTCCACTACGGAATATCCAAAGGTTATAATAATCATTAGGCGTCTTCTAGTCCGTCTTTACTCATTGATAAGTCACATACTTAGAAACCAACTCCGTTACATGTCTTCCCATATTAGCCAGTAAAATGCTCTCTTCATATCACAATACATTTTTTAACCATGAGGATGAATGGTCATCTTAGAAAGATGAGAATCTGCTACCACCAAGTCAATCAACTTCTTAGCAAGAGGAAGGCACAACCCACCATTTCTTCGCAGCAATCCCTAGAATGAATGGAATATTGTCTAAATGACACAAATGCTCACCTTTATTCAGCTTTTAAAAAATAAGTATCTTGCTTCTAACCCAAATCAATACGATCATAACTGAAGGCTGAACATTCAAGCTGCGAATAACCCTAGTGTAATGTTTAATGAAGGTCGAAAATCAAAGTAGAAATGAACTCCCAGTGCTCCCACTCCAAAAACATAAGTCTTACATCGTAAACTTTCTACTAAAGGCATCAGCTACAATATTACCTTTGCCTGGAGTATATGAGATAAATCATAAGATGCTAAGAACTTCATCTATCTCTGTTGCCTCAAACATAGATCTACTTAGGAGAACAAATACATTGTAGATTTGTAATCTATGAATAACTCAAATCGCTCCTCTAAAAGATAAAGCCTTCAAGATTTGAGAGAAAAAACATTAGCTAGCAACTCAATATCATGGATTGGATAGTTTCTATCATGTGCTCTCAACTATCAACTAGCATAATAAAAAACTCTACCCTCCTACAACAAAATGCATCCAGTTCTATACCACAAGCATCGGTATATATCGCAAATTCTTTCGAACCATCATGGAGTACTAAAACAGGTGCACTAGTCAACAACTCCTTCAACTTACTAAAAGCATGGTCACATTTTGAGTTTCATGAGAAAAATAAATTCTCCTTGGTAAGACATGTCAATGGTATAGAATTTTTGTGAAGTCCTTAATGAACTTCCTATAATAGCCGGTCAAATAAAGAAAACTTCCTACCTCCGTGGCATTTTTTGGTATGTGTCAACTCTGTATTGCATCAACTTTACTAGCATCCACTTTATTAGGAACGACTGATAGTGCACGCTCAAAAACAACATGTACTTGAAAGCTTCTTGTGCCAAAAGTGAAAACAACATGCTTGAAAATTTCGCCTTTAATTTATGTGTATAGAGAGTATTCAGCACTTCTCCTAAATGCAACCTGTGTTCTTTCTTTCTTTTCGAATAGAAAACTGTATCATCAACAAATATCACCATAAATTATTTAACAACCCTCTAAAGAAGTGACTCATGAGGTCGAAAAAATATGTCGGTACATTGGTAAGTCCAAATGGCATGACTACCATTCATAAAATTTGTCAGGTGTATGAAAAGCAATTTTCTGAATACTATCCTCGACCACACGCAACTAATGGAATCCAGTAGCCAAGTCAAGCTAAGAGAGTACCTTTACTCTAACTAACTAACCAAAGAGGTCATCTATACGTAGCAATGGATAATGATTCTTCTTTGTCAGCTTATTTGGCATACGATAATTGACACAAATCCTTAAAGAGCCACATCCATTAGTGGCAAAGACAACATGTGCTCCCCATTCTGAAATACTTCCTCAAATAAAACTTTTCTACAATAACTCATTCACCTGCTTATTCAACTCGTGCCTTTCTTTAGGAGCAATATGGCTAAGGGTTAGAGCAACAGGTCTAGCATTCGTTTTTAAATGAATTATAAATTTGATTTCTTGTGAGGGGTAAGCCAGAAACTTCAATAAAGACATCTTGGTAATCGATAACTATAGGTATGGAATCTAACTCATTCCATGACATGTATGGAGAATACAAGCAACTCAACATAGCAGAACTTTTAGCATCATTGTAAACCTTAAGATTGCACCCACTAAAAATACCAAAAAAAACCACATTCCTATCACAATCCAATACTCCTCCATACACAGTCATCAAGCCCATTCCTAAAGTTAAACCAAATCTAGATATATAATTTCAAACCTTTACAAATCATAGATAAATAGATCAAACCCCTAATAAGGCTCGACATTATAATAGGGTCTGTAACTATACTAGTCTCTAAGTGTGATTCATCTACTATCTAACATGAGTGTGATGATAAAAGAGAATAGATAAATCAGAAAGAGTTAAAACATCTTCTATGATCACTATCTTTCCTTTTTACATGGCTGGAGCTGCGATCGTGCTATGAACAACATTTAAGCATTAGTTGGACCACGTAGGTAGAAGTCTTAGATAAGGTTGGACACTCCCTCTTCAAATGAGTAAGATTGTTCTAGTTGCGGCATTTCATCTTTTCTAGACTCATTTTGGAGTTCATAGTTAAATGCCCTCTAAAATTGCACTTCCTATACCTAAGCTCTTGCTTCCATTTCTTGCACCGAGCCTTAATTCCACCATTATACTGATTCATCTGAACTATCCTCCCTTCCATCTTTATAGGTCCATCCTTAGTGATTGAATTCAACATTGTCATCTTAACCAAACTCTCAAAAGTAGCTCATATGGGTACATGACCCAAAGAAATATCCCTTAAAGTTAGACTTAATCACTTAGCTAACTTTGTCACTTTTTTCACTAGTGTACTGATAATGTTTATGCCATACTCTACTAGTTTAATAAATTCATTAACATAATCCTTAACACCGCCATTGCCTTATCCAAATGAATGAACTTCTCTAGCTCTACTCTTTATTCACCTTCAATATAAACCATAGTCTCAAAACTTCTCTTAAAATCAGTCCAAGCAATTACATTTTCATATGTGTTGGTAATAACAATCTTCTACTAGTTCAAGGCCTCTCATTGCAAGTGCCATGAAGCTAATTAAATGTCTCTTGATTGCATTACCCATCGTATTAAACATCATATCACAATTCCTCAGCCAAGCTAGCATCTCTATAAATGATTCAATCCTAAAATAATTATTTCACCTAAACTTTGAAAATCTTGACATAACTTAGAAAACTACAAAAAAGGCAAGGGAGATGGGGTTGAAACCTATGCTTGCACAGTGGGTGCTCCATGGGGTTAAGTTCGGTATGGCCTCTTGCTTGAAGATAGCAGTAGAACCATATAGGGACGTTCACACTTGGAACCTCAACTTCTTCACTAGATCCATTTCCAGCTTGATTACACATTTAATTTATCTATAATTAGGAATTACTTGCAACCTTCCTTGGATAGTATTAAGCATTACTGGTATATGAGGGTGCATTTTTATTATACTTATTTATAGCAATTTTGAAAATAAACAAGTACTTTCTCTTAATATGCCTAATCTCTAAGCCATCCTAAACTTATGCTCTGATACTAATGCTCTATTACTAATGAATTTTGATACCAAATGTAACAACCTGCACATTTGGAAACATCGATCCAAAGCCCAAAATGGCATTTTAACTCACGTCGTGCCAAGAAGTTCGAATCTTCAAGTTCTTATGGTTTACATGATACAGAGACAATTATAAATTAATAACATTCTAAACTTCCAGATCTCGCAACAGAAAAAAAGTACTGAAAATAACCTGATCAGATAGCAATCTCAACATAAACATGGTATATACAATTGTATCCAGTTAAAAATACAATAAGAGGGAGTGATTAATTTAGTATAAGGCACATGGGAAGATAAATCCCTATAACTGAAGTTTCTAAAGCAGCAAGTCATATTCTCCATGCACCTTATCTAAATCACTTCGGCTATTATCTAGTCCTCAATGTGCATACAGTTGATATTCTATTTAGTTGCTAGCAAAGATAGTTCATTTCCTCTTACCGGCCAGCATCTGCTCGTTGTGAGAGTGTTTGACTTATGGTCGACGATGGCTTAGCTGTCATCATGATGGAGTGGGGATTCTCCTTACTTTCGCCTTTCTTCGTGGGGCCTATGATATTTTTGCCTTTCTCCTTGCTTTTGAGTGCAGAATCATTGAAGTTCCTCCATAGAGATTTTTCTTCTTCTCTTTCAGTAAGCCTTATTGTTTTGGAATACTTCTACTAAAGGACCTTCTCTAGTAGTACGTACATTATTGCTATTTGCTGCCTTAAGTCTTTGATTTTGGCTTAACTATTTATTGGCCTGGGAAATTTTGAAGGTTGTCCAGTTTTTGAGTTTCTAGATAAAAGGTAGTAGTAACATTATTCTCCAATATTGTATGTTGCACTTTTTCCTCGTTCAGACTGCTGATTCTCCTAGTTTTCACCATTTCCTAAAAAGTAAAATAAACCACATAATTGAACTAACATTCATGATGCTATGTCGAATCAAGAAGTGTTCTAGCATCCTTGAGTATTATGTAATGCGTTTGTTAACCCCAAAAATGGATCAACACCCTAGTTTGAGTATGAAAGCACAAGCCATCTTCTTACCGAACAATAATACAGATAATAGGTATAGAAAAAGATAGTAAAGGAAAGAAGACAAGGAATTTTTATAGTGCTTCGGCTGTTAATGAAGCCTATGTCCACTTTATAGTTTTATTATGACTGAGTGATGTTGCAAGTAGTATTGATTACAAGGCTTTTAATTATCCTTAACTTGATTGAATCCCCAGAATTGGAATCACTGGGGAATCATAGTGAATCCCTTTGGAGATTGTTGTGAGGGAGGAAGAGAGTGAAGAAAGTTTCCAACAAAGCTTCAGCAACCAGTCCCGAGAAGATCCCGTTTATGTTGCAGGTATGATCGTATTTATAGAGGTTAGAGAGCTACTGCGCCAAGCCCATTTTCCAAAATGTTTGCACATAGCCGCTTGAAGGCGTACTGGAAATTGTGTCAGCAACTGAGCTAACTCTGTGGATGACTAGTGATCCATACATTAGGCTCGAAAGCGATCCAATGCCTTCATGCTTTCCCTGTGCTTTGTTGTAGCAGTGAACTAATAGCAATGTATGGATCGCTAGTGATCTATTGTATATGGATCGCCAGCGATCCATATACTTAGCCAATTTTTTAGTCTTCATCTTCTGGATCATGATGCACGAAGATAGGTGGGCTTTTGAGAAAATGCTATGGATCGATGTTGATCCATGTCCTTAACGTTTTTCAGCTTTCTTCTGGCTTCTTCTTGGCTTGCTATTCTAATCCTTTTGGTCGATTCTCGATTTGCTCTGGCTCGATGTAGATGTTCTAACTTTCTTTGACCAGACTCCCTTCGGATTCTGCTAGGTTAAAAACCCGGATAACATTTGCCCCCTAGAGTATGCCTTCGTTGAAAACAAGGAGCGCTCTGGAAGTAACTTCTTTAGTGTTTTCATTTTGTGATATCTAGTTGATCGTTTTGAGGTTACCATGAAAATTTGGTTTTGATTGTTGAATTTTCGTTGTGAATCATCAGAATCCACCTCAAGATGTTGTTCTCAATTGACCGACTTCTAACAACCATTCGTTTTTTGATTTCGATCTCAATTTCAATTCCTAGTATTGATGATGCAATCTTTGCTCTATAGTTTACGCAAGGTTTTATGTCGGTAAGTGGGTGCATGATATGTTTGGAGTTGTCCTATATAGTTTTAATTCGACCGACGGTGAAGCTAAGGTTTGTCCAGAATGATTGTATGCCATTCTAGAGAGAAGCCTCACTCTTTGTCATTTGCGTTTTCTTCTCGAGAATTTGGTTAAGTTCCTGCTGATGTTTTTGAATTCCAATGCGAAAGATGTAGTCAAAATCGGATACATTGCATAATTCAATCGTATTTCTCTTCCTATTTCTGTATTCCAGTGATCCTAGAAAGAAAAGCTTCCCACATTGCTTCGAACAGCAGCTCCGTTATCGATCGTTGATCAATAATGGGTAAGTGTGGAAGAGATAATTTCAAAGGACAATATGGATTGTTTTTCAAATGTAGGCAAGCTATCTATACTAGATTGTTTGTTTGCAATATCCAGGATACTGGACTCTTCCAGATAACACACTACATCTGTTTCGGTCAACGCTCAGAACCCGTCTGGTCAACATACACCGACTTCCCTTGGATTCTGGGCGTTAGTTACACAAGGATATTATTTAAAGTAAAACATACCCGATGAGGTTGAACGCTAAGTTTTGTTGTTGAAAATGATTTTTCGATCATCCATTATTTAGTCTGGTGGAGGTACTTCCACTCCTCCAGAAGCAGGGTCCTTCACAACTTAGGCTTCGATTATTATTCTGATCATATTGGGATGACATAGTACGGTTAAATTACAAGGCACAGTTGCTCTTGTAGATTTGTAGTCGAAGTTCAATCAGGCGCAGTTTTAGCCTTCAGAAACTAGCACATGATTTGTTCGATTGCAATTATCCTTCCTTTGCATTTTTCGAAATTCAACGCACTCCAACCTCTATCTTCGGGGACTATTGGCTTAATTGCTTAATTCCGAACATCGCTTTTCTCACTGTTGCACATCTTATGCTTATGTGCAGCATACTCATTTACTTTAATTCTATAAGTAAATAATACTTCTGAGATCATTTTGGCATATTCTATTCATAGATTTGTTCAAAACTATGTAGTAGCTTAATCTAGCCAATTCTCTAGCTAATCTTTACTTATGCTCAATTGAGTTCGTTTCAACAAAGTGGTGATGTAAATGCCTTAGTTCATAGGGTTGATTACTTTGACTATTGATCCATATTTTGGGAGACTAGATCTCCTAAGAAATAAATTCGGTTGCCCAGTTTGATTAACACGATAGCTCCTATCTTTGGGAATCAAGGACTTTGTTGCTTGACTCAAGATATGAGTTTTTTAATGATGTCGGTATGTATTAGAAAGATGCCTTTCTGGCATCTTTTGCTAAAGTAAATTCTTCTAAGTCCGGCGTTGAGATCCTAATCATGTGTTGGTTTCAATCTTTGGAAACTCATACACGGATGACTCAAACCTATAGATTTTTCCTTGATGTTGTGGATCTTCAAATAACATAAGATTCCAAAGGTAGGAATAAAGATTCAATTAAGCTTTTACTTCTGTTTTTGAAAGCCAAAGTATTGACAGGTTTATTTTATGGGTCTCTGCCTAGCATCACCAATCTTCAGGTGATGGTATATTCCCATAAGATAGGACCAAATGATCTAGTCGAATCGTAAGTAGGTCATCAATCCTTCTAGTTGTTTCCAGACTCCGAGTGACGATTAATTTCTTAAAATTGAATCCTTTATTTCCCTTACTAGCAATTTGTTGTTTGGAATATCTATTTGGCAGATCAAAATGTTATCTAACCCACTCTGTGGTTTGGACTGAGGATTCGTGTTCCTATCCCAATTTGCGGGATTAGCTATTTTGGATGCTCGTATTTAGATGCTCACAAGAGATGGAAACGTTTGGAGAGAATTTCTCAATTACCCCTCGTTGGGCTCTCAATCCCATTCTGAAATTGAGGAAGTTTGGGGATTTTATTTCCAATCTTCCATGATTGTTCCATTTTGTCCTTGGCCATGCAAGCTTTTCTTAGTAGATGATGCCATCATGGAAGTGTCAACTCCTTTCTTTGTGAGTTGATAACCTAGCTTCTTGGTTCTAAGTGAAATTTCCTCATGGTTGCCTATCTTTTGGCTGTATCTAAATTCTTTCTAAACTAAATTCAAGAAATTCGATTGTGCACCATCTTTCATCCCTAGAAATTAGCACACGAGCAATTAAATTCTAGAATTTCCTTTCGACGCTGCTTTTTTCCTATGCAGTGGTTGATTCCAACGATGAACGGTCAATGCTTCCAACTGACCTATGAAAGATTATGTCTTCCTGTTGTTGTCCATTTTTGGGCAACAATAGTTTTTTGAAGACAAAGGTAGAATCTCAGTTGAGAATCAACTTCTATCTCCGAAAGCTAGTGCATTGATTGTTTACTACGGTGAGTGTTTCTTATCGAACCTGTAGATAAAGTTTTCCAAGTGTTATCGAGGTAATACTAGTACATAGTGAATAAAAAATTATCGGCATTATTGAGGCAATGTCGGTACATAGGAAATGAGAAAAGGGCCTTAGCTTTGCCGGGCAACACCGACACTCAGGAGGTTAGGATCGATTTTCCCTACCAATCCGACAGTGCTTTTAATCCAAGCAGGCACTAGTTTTGGTCTTTGAAAACTTGCGCTTTGATGATTGGATTGTAGAAGTCATTTCTTAATGATGCTTGTCTTATGTAGTATTAAGTCATGTTGGTAAGGATTGAGTCATTCATCTGATTATGTAGATTTGAGTAGATTCCTTCTAACCGAATGTGGTTGTTTTCTTAGTGTTGCTTAACTTTGGGATGTGCCATTTTCTGAAAGGATTAGAGTCTCAGGTGCCTCTGTTACTTTGCTTTTTTTATAACCGCCAAATGCTCCTTTTGGTAGTACAGGGTCATTGTTTAACCAATTCCATGGTTACCCCTGTGTAAGATCAAATTTCCTCTGGCCGATTTTTGTTACAAATTGACTTCTATTTGTGGAATCCGCTATTCCTAAATGCTAAATTCCGAGCACGTGTAGAAGATTAGATGGCGTGGGGCGAGTTGTTACATGTCCACCTAGTATGCTTGCACTCTTCACATCATAATCGTGGATCAAAAGAGTTTGGTAATGTTTTTCTAAAGTCTCTGACAATTAACTTTGTTTGTTCCACGCCATATGTGCTCTGCTAGGGCATTGACGTTGATGCAAATATTCGCCTTATCCGTTGGTTCTAATCTTTGGGAATCAATGGCTTAGCTATTTGATTTTGAGCATTCTCTCCTTGTCATTGTCTGTCTTCAGATAACAGCTTATTTTCTACAAGTTAGGGTTTGAGATCTCAATCAAGCACCAGCTTCCGTCTTTGGAAACTGGTGCATCCATGATTTGATTCTGGAAATGCCTTCCTTCGTCATCTATCTTTGGGTGACCGTAAGTTCCTCCTTTTATTGCAAGTTAGAGCGATCATTTATCCTGACCATGCGTTCATGTGTTATATGCCCCTCGGTCCATAGGGCTGATTATTATGAAAAGTTGATGTGAGACTTGATGATCTGGGCGGATCCTTAGATGCCCCCAGTCAAAGGTGAATTGCAGCTCCTATCTTTGGGAACTCGTGACTTGGATGCCTTGAATTTAGAAAATTTGTACATTCACTTTGGTCAAAGATCAGAATTCTTTACCGACTTCTTAGTTTGTGAACTTTGCAGCAGTACCGGAGCAATGTTTGTTCTTTCGGGTAGAGGGAGTTGATCACTGTTAACCCTACAATTGATAAGTTTCCTGGTGTTGTCAGGACAACATTAGTACTTAGAAAATTTGAACGGTATCCTAATGATGTTGGAGTAATATCAAGAAATGCTTGCATGACTTATAAAACACGCTGCTTTCAAGAGTGCATGATTTACGAAATGCGTGGCTTTTAAGAGTGCCGGCTTGCGAAATGCGTGGTTTTTTAGAGTGCGCGGCTTTTGGCACCTCTCAGTGTTGACTATCTTCGGGAAATGTGAAGAGTGCAAGTTTTTTAAGAGTTAGAGAGAGGCTTACGAAATGCATGGCTTTTCGTGCTCCTCGGTTTTGCTTATCTTCAGGCAATGTGAGGATCGTACGTTTTAAGAGTTAGTGCACGGCTTATGAAATGAGCGGCTTTTGATATTCCTCAGTGTTGCCTATCTTCGAGCAATGTTGAAGAGCGTACCGTTTATGTAATGAGCGGCTTTTTATATTCCTCAGTGTTGCCAATCTTCGGGCAATGTTGAGGAGCGTATGTTATGGCATGGCTTATGAAATGCGTGGCTTTTCGTACTCCTCTATGTTGCCTATCTTTGGGCAATGTTGAGGAGTGTATGTTTTGATGTGGTTTATAAAATGCACGGCTTTTGGTACTCCCCAATGTTGCTTATCTTCGGGGAATGTTGAGAAGCGTATGTTTTGGTGCGGGTTATGAAATGCGCGGCTTTTGGTACTCCTCGATGTTGCCTATCTTCAGGCAACATGAGGAGCGTATGTTTTGGCATGACTTATGAAGCATGTGGCTTTTGGTACTCCTCAGTGTTGCCTATCTTTGGGCAATGTTGAGGAGCATATGTTTTGGCATGGCTTATGAAATGTGCGGCTTTTGGTACTTCTCGGTGTTGCATATCTTCGAGCAATGTCGAGGAGCGTATGTTTTAGCGTGGCTTATGAAATGTGCGACTTTGGGTACTCCTCGATGTTGCCTATCTATGGGCAATGTGAGGAGTTTAAGTCTTTTAAGAGTTAGTGGTATCTTATAAAATGCACGGCTTTACATGATCCTCGGTGTTCCTTATCTTCGGACAATATGAGAAGCATATGTTTCAAAAGTTTGTGCGCAACTTATGAAATATGCGGCCTTTCATACTCCTCGGTGTTGCCTATCTTCGGCAATATGAGGAGTTTAAGTTTTTTAAGAGTTATTGCACGGCTTACGAAATGCATGGCTTTTCATGCTCCTTGGTGTTTCCTATCTTCGAGCAATGTGAGAAGCGTATGTTTAAGAGTTAGTGCGCGACTTATGAGACACGTGGCTTTTGGTACTCCTCAGCGTTGCTTATCTTTAGGCAGCGTGAGGAGCGTATGTTTTGGAAGTTAGTGTGCATCTTATGAAATGCACGACTTTTGGTACTCCTAGTCCTCGGTGTTGCTTATATACAAGCAACGTGAGGAATGGAATATTGGGCCTTCCCAATGTTGCCGGAGCAACACCGGTTTTTAGAAAGTAAGGATCGAGTTTCATCAGTCCCGCGGTTTGATTCGATTTGCTTCCGTCGACCCGACTGGTAGTTACCATGAATATGGTTTATTGGTTCAAGAAGCGAGGCATGGCTTACGGGATGCGCACAATGGTTTGACCTTCTTGGTTCTGGAGGAGTGATACTAGTTCATAGAAGGTAAGGATCAAGTTTTCCCATCAATCCGGCGATTTAACTTCGATGGAACATGATTTCATCAATTCTAAGAGATAATTGGTTTTTGGATTGGGTAACCATGGCTTGGACGGTCCTTCCATATTTCAGGAAGATGTGCAAGACCAAACAAATAAGATTTCCATGGTGGAGAGATCAACAGCCGACCATATGGAGATGGTTAGGAAGAAAGAACTTATGGAAGTTTGGGGCAAGACTCTCAGTTTTTGGTCGAAACTGCCTCTAGAGAATTGGTCTTCAATTGGAATATAGTCCAAGAGGAAAAGGATCTGGTCACCAAGGGTGGTAAAGGAGGAGTTGGGAAGAAGTAAGCAAGTACTATGCTTTTATTTCGTTTGTTGCGCTAGTTAGGTCGTTAAATCCATAATTGTCAAAATGCCAGAATTTTCAATCGGACGTAACAGAACCATAATATGATTAGTTTGGGCTTTCCTTGTAGCTATTCAAGTATGTGTGGTTCCCCCGTGCCATAGGGCTGTTCATGTGCTTAAACTGTATCTGGGGTTTCTCCATAAATCATCTGGTTATCCCTAGTCTAGTGGGTGCGGTTCTCCCGAGTTCTAAATCTTAGCTTGATTCGAGTCAGCATCTGATTAAACACAAGGTCGGTTCAGTTTTGGCTTAGATCCTTAGAGCAACTATGAAGCTCTGGAGTTCAACACTGTTTGTTTGATCGGTCATTGGATGTAATTATGTTAATTACACAGAGTTACTAATATGATTGTCGATTTATGGCCCCAAAGCATGACTTCATTGACTTCAAAGGGCCTTGGATCAGATGACGGCTGATCTTCAAGTTCTCCTTCATGGATATCAATCACACATACATTTCGCTGATCTACCGGTTCGTCTTTATGATGTTTAGTTCGTGGTCGACCTTCACGTTCGTGAAGGGTTTCTTTGGATCAGATGACCGCTCATTTCCCGGTTTACCTTCATGATGTTTTAGTTCATGAAAGACCTTCATATTCGTGAAGGGTTTTTTTGATCAGATGACCGCTGATCTACCAATTTGCCTTCGCAATGCTTTAGTTCGTGTAAGACCATAATGTTCGCGAATGGTTTTTTGGATCAGTTGACCGTTGATCTACTGGTTCACCTTCACGATGCTTTAGTTCTTGAAAGACCTTCACGTTCGCGAAGGGTTTTTGGATCAGGTGGCCGCTGATCTACCGGTTCACCTTCTTGATGCTTTACTTCGTGAAAGACCTTCGCATTCACAACTGGTTTTTATGGTCGAATGTTCGACGACTAGACGGCCTTGGAATGAAAATTTATCGATTCCGAAAGGAGTTTTGGGTCGTGTGTCGGATGGCCCAGCAGTCTTAAGGCAATGATTCATCAACTTCAAAAGGAATTTTTTGTATTTAGCTCGAGGGCATACAGTTTTATCTGTTCATGTAGGCTAAGGTGTTGGATCTATTTGTTCGACGATCCTTTGGATGAGACTTCTTGACCCCACCAGCAATGCTGGTTCTCAGACGAGGGATTGACATGACTTGTCGAGGGCATATAAGCATTTCTTTCGCTATGCTGTCTGCAATGGCCCTGCTGTCCCGGTACGGCTCATTTGGAAAAGGAGAGTGGACAAGGATGGATGAGAAGGCATCGCTTTAGGTTGCCATCACATTCCTTAGTTGCCAGCTAGAGTGTTATTTGATAATCGTCTTTTCATCTGATTCCGTCAGTTAGCTGTGGTGCTTTTCTACCGGGTCTTAGTGGCCTTGCTTGCGTAGAAGGTCCCTGAGGTCTTGTAGGTCGTTCACCGTTTGGTATGTTCTTTGGCACACTGTCGGGTTTTCCTTCTTCTAATTTCACCAATTCTAGTTTTTAGAATTGGTTTTCCTTCCCATTAAATTCTTCCAAGATAGCGGGTTGTTTCATCCTTTAATGATTCCTGAGGGCCTTGCAGCAGACTGCATCCATCGCCCTCGCTTCTTTCATATGCTAGTCACACCTGTAAAGAAGTAATTTCGAATCAGTTGTAATGTTGTAAGAAAGGTATAGTTGGTGTGATAAACTTTATTCTACATGTTAAACTGCTTCGATGAATTGGTTTATTGGGGAAGATGCTCTAATCATTGTCAGACTCGTTCATTTTTCAAGTTACGGCTGTTTATAATACTTGAGAATGATACATGCATGATTTTCTATGCTTGAATGATTGGAAATTCTGAGGAATGACAAACCACTTATGATGGGGTCATGGATCAGTGATGATCCCAAAAATTTTGAAACTATTTGAGATCGGTCTAGGGTGACAAAGAAGGCTCCATAAGGTTACATCTCAAATTTCAATTTATTCAGAGTTCGCACGTTCGAGTCAAGGACAAAAAAAGATGGATTGGCATTGATGGATCAGTGGTATTTTACCTGGAGTTCAACCCGAGGAAATTTTCCATTTGTACGGAGTCAGCACATGGTTCGCTTGGATTCACGGAATTTGAAATGCTGGGTTGGTGAAAAATGTTGTTTGGAGCCATTTGCCTGTTTGTTTGGAGAAAATCTTAGTTTTACCCGAATATGATTTCGGACCGGAATTTCATAGGTTTGCTTTGAGTCAAATTGGTTATTACCCGAGTTTGACTTCGAGTCAGGACTTACAGAATCTGCTTTGAGTCAAATAGCCGATTAGGCATGTTCGACTTCGAGTTTGGCCCTGAAGTGAGTTTTTCAATGACTATTTTGATGATTTTTGATGATTTTTTACGACGATAATTCATGATTCGACGATGAGAGATCCATAATGGAATCGAGAGCTGGTTAGTTGAGAGTAGTCACAATATACCATAGGAGCTTGGTATTGTAATTGACCTCGATTTGTATCATATTTTATTGGTCCACCCGCCTCGAGGAATACCGTTTGAGTAGCAGTTCCTCATCCATTGCTTGATACTATGCTACGGAATGGTTTTTAGCTTCTTCTAGCGTTTTGCACATTGGCATTTTCATCCAATTTGTCTTCCTCAAATTGTTTGTCATCTTCAGAGCCGGAGAGAGCCATCCTCATATCCTTTCATGGGGTTTTCACCTCTAATTTCGAGTTTATAGCTGGTGCTTTTGCAGTAGATGGAGTGTTAATGTTTTTCTCCAGTTATATTTCTTGGAGCTTCGCCCATTGCTTCCTGCCGATTATATCCCCCACGAATGGCCCAGACGGCGATCCAATAAGTGTGCTGGAAAGCAAGACAACTCCTTAACATCCTTCTCCCATCTTGGTTCATGTAGGTCGCCGCAAATCAATTAAAAGGTATGGATCGCTAGCGATCCATAGCATAGCATATGGATCGTTCGTGATCCATGTACTTAGAATATTATTGGACTTTGCTTTCTAGAGTTTATGGCGGTCTGGTGAAAAGGTATAGATCACCGGCGATCCATAGTGCATAGATCGCTAGCGATCCATGTACTTAGTTGATTTCTAAGCTTTGCCTATTCGATCACATCTACTATCTCATGTTGATGGTCTCTGTCTAATTTCATAGCTTGTTGCCTTGTTTTATATGATCCATATGATGGTTGCATTGGACTACTATTCGATCATAATGCAAAGGGATTGTGGACCCACGAGCTAACCATATGGATCGCTAGCGATCCGTAGGAGATGGATCACTAGCGACCCATCAACTTAGCATGTGTATGATTGCTTTTTCTCCAATCCGTCTTGGTTGGTTCTTCTGCAGTAAACTTTCTAAGCAAAGATTAAGGATCTAACATCTTAACCTTTATGATCCAAATTAGATTGCTAGATTTAAGCCTGAGTTCAATTCTCAATGAAAACACCAAAATGTTAACCCAAAAAATGGATCAACACCCTAGTTTGAGCGTGAAAGCACCAGTCAAGTTCTTACATAGCAATAATACAGATAATAGATACAAAAAAAGACTGTAAAAGAATGAAGACAAGGAATTTTTATAGTGGTTTGGCCGTTAATGAAGCCTACATCCACTTTACAATTTTATTATGACTGATTGCCGTTATTAGTAGTATTTGATTATAAGGCTTTTGAGTATCCTTAGCTAGATTGAATCCCCAAAGTTGGAATCTACTGGAGAATCATAGTGAATCCCTTTGGAGATTGTTGTGAGGGAGGAAGAGAGTGAAGAAAGTTTCCAGCAGAGCTTCAGCAACCAGTCCCAAGAAGATCCTGTTTATGTTGTAGGTAGAATTGTATTTATAGAGGATGGATAGCTATAAGGCTAAGCCCGTTTTCCAAAATGTTTACACATGACCGCATGAAGGTGCACAAAAAATTGTGTTAGGAACCGAGCTAGCTCTATAGATCGCTAGCGATTCATAGATTAGGCTCGAAAGCGATCCAATGCCTTCATGCATTCCTCATGATTTTTTGTAGCAGCGAACTTATAAAAATGTATGGATCAGTAGCGGTCCATTGTATATGGATCACCAGCAATCCATATACTTAGCTAATTTTTTGGTCTTCGGCTTCTGGATCATGATGTAGGAAGATTGGTGGGCTCGCGAGCAAACGCTATGAATCGTTAGCGATCCACGTCCTTAACATTTTTTTGCTTTCTTCTGGCTTCTTCTTGGCTTGCTTTTCTAGTCCTTTAGGTTGATTCTTGGTTTGCTCTGGCTCGACATAGATGTTCTGACTTTCTTTGACCCGACTCCCTTTGGATTCTGCTGGGTTAATAACCCAAATAACAGCGTTGTTGAACTAAAAATTTGTTTGTCATTTACAACGCAATGCCAAACAAAAATTTAGTCTAATATTCTCAATGTCATGATCGCATTCTCGATATCATGAGTGCATTGAATAATCTAATATCTATCTAAGAATCAACATACAATGATGTTATTCGAAATAGATCTATAATGCCTAGGTATTTTCAGTTGGGTAATGAAATTGATAAAGAGCTTAATCCATATGTCCAGAGGCAAGAGAGAAAAGCCATTTTTATGCAATATTCCAACATTCATTTGTTAATGGACTAAATAGATTTACGTAAGTCACCATCCTTTGTCTGGATATCGTCTAAACAAAGTAAGCCTTGTGCAAGGTAATCCTTAATGTGGACAAGAACTTAAAAGCCTTTGTTACAAGTTCGAATCCAAGACAAAAATTCGTCATATGCATATTCATAGTTCGATAACAACTATATGTGCATAAGTCATGAAAATTAGGCAATGCTAGATATTTTTCAAATCCTTGTTCATATGAATTACCATATTTATAGTCAATTCAAGATTTTCGCAAATTTGATTTAGGGTTACAACTCTTTGATTTAGGAGTGAGAAAGAAATGATTCGCCCCCTTTTGAATTCCATTATGTTCATATCTATAAGAATGGAGATGTGCGACATAGGTGCTACATGTCATCTGATACCCTGGCTTTCAGCATCAATGTTGCTTTGATGGCATTCGACATCATCCTTTGCTTTGAAGACTTTTGATATCCTTTTGAAGTCCAATGTTTACCAACATCCCTTCAAGCATTGGCAATGTATGACATCTTTTTCAATGCTTGTAAGTTACGATATTCATTTTAGAGTGGGCTTTCGACATCCTACAACATTGCTAACATGCAGCATTTCTTCAATACATTGGTGATAGACGATATCTATAACATCCACTATATTAAGGCCTGAGGCTAAGCATTATGAATGTTTTAGTCATCCACGGTATTAATTTTCAATGACAAAATGCGGCTATGTTAACAACATACAACATCAGAAGCACATGAATGTGAAATTTTCAAAACTCAATTCATTAGATAATATTTCATTTCAAAAAAGATTTCATATGCATTACGTAACCTCATTCGCAATCCGACATTCAAAGAAAATATAATTATTACAAATACTCCAAGAGTGACATATGAAGATGCCCTCTTTAGTTGATCAGAATCTAATACTTGACAGTTATAACTTCCATCATTACATCCCTTTAGACATAAAACAACAAAGCGGATAAATAATGCTCCTAATACAGCTAGCTTACCTCCTGCAAGTCTTTGGAAGCCTATTCATCTACCTAGAATACCTGAGAACCCTTACTCTCGACCTACTCAAATTAAATTTTAAGCCCCTGAGAGTTTATGGGGTGAAACAAAAACTTCAGGTCAGACAAACAATCCGGTGTGAATAATAACCATCCATCCCAAACCAAAACAGATATCCAATGAGACCACGTCGTTGAGCGGAATGAGTTTTTCCCTCGCTAGTATCTTGACCATAACATATTGACCATATAGTGTGCTTCTGCATCCCTAATGGTTAGAACATATAAAATAATCATTTACATTTATACAACATACAATGGATTACCCATCCCAATTTATTTGACCATCCGTTTCAATTTCATATGACTATCTGTCTTATATTTATGTAGACTATCCATCTCATATGTATAGGTTATATGGATTACCCATCCCACACCATGTGGACTACCCATCACACATGATTTAACTATTTAAATTATGTGGCTTATCCAACACACATGTCTCATTATCTAAAATAATGTGGACTATCCATCATACATTTCATAGTTTTTCTAGGATCACTATGAACCCATATTAACCATATAGACACTATCCATCTCAGGCCGATGTGGATTATCCATCACATATCTCATAGTTTTCGGAGGATGGCTATGACCAATAAAATATCAATTTATAACTAGGTTATAATATCATTTTCCATAAGCATTTAAATTATTCTATTTAAACTATCAAATTAAATTTCCCGAATAGTGTTAACCTAAAATTAAGGGTGCTACAGGCTCCCTCCTTAAAGAATTTCTTCCTTGAAATTAAGGACCACACAATAAGCATATCAAACATGTAAACAACTGTAACAACTAATGCTAGTATATCCTAACAGCTATAAAGTCTATATAACAAATATAGAACTTATCCTCATAAAAACTTAGGATAAGTGTCCTTATCTTGTTCTCTTTTTCGAAGTGCGGTCTTTCTCATTGTCACTCCACTGGACTTTCACTAATCTGACTGCCTAATTCCTTAGCCTCTTCTTATCTTTGGCCACAATACAAACTGATTATCACACAAAAGTCAGATCTAGGTCTACTACTAAATCTTATAATGCAGTCAGAGTAATACTAGTCTCTTGATCATGCACATATTTTCTAAGATGAGTAACATGAAAAACATTATGGACTCTTGCCAAGCTACTTGGTAACTCTACCCAGTATGCAAGTTTCCTGATCCTCTCAATAATAAGGAACGATCCAGCATATCTAGGTGCCGATTTCCCTAACTTTCCAAATCGTACAACATTCTTCATCAGTGATACCATAATGAAAACATGATATCGAATTAAGAACTCTAGGTCTTTTCATCTTTTATCTATGTAACTTTTCTGCCTAGATCGAGACTCCTTCAACCATACTTGCATCAACTCAGCCTTTTCCGTGGCTTCCCTCGCCATATCTAGACCAAAAACTAGTCTGTCTCCAGTCTCCAACCAACACATTGGTGATTTGTCTGGCCTTCCATATAAAGCTTCAAAAGGCATCATTCCTATACTAGTATGATGACTGTTATTATAGGGAAACTTGACTGAGTGCGAAGAGTCTTCCCATGACCCACCAAAATCTAGTACACAGACTCTCAATAAATCTTCAACTATCATATTGACTCTCTCTGTCCGCCCATCTGTCTATAGATGATAAGCGGTACTCACATTAAGCTTCGTGCCTATTACCCTTGTATACTCTTCCAGAATTCATTAGAAAATAAATACCTCTTTCACTAACTATACAACTAGGAATCCCACGCATTCTAACAATATTCTTCATAAACAATTTAGCCAATACAGGTGCTATCTCGGTTGACTTAACGGGAATGAAATGGGCACTCTTAGTCAGATTATCCACTATGACCAAAATACTTTCATTCCCCCTATTCGACTTTGGTGTCCCATCAATAAACTCCATGGATATTAAGTCTCATTTCCAGATTGGTGTATTTAAAGGCTGAAGCAATTCACTTGGTTTTAGATGCTCGGCTTTCACTTGCTGGCAATTTAAACAATGCTTTACCTATGAGCCTACATCCCTTTTCATACCTTTCCTTGAGATGAAATGTTACGAGCCGATCTTTTACCTGGCTTTAGATACAGTCATTATCTTTTTCCTTGAGATTAAGCATATCTTTCACAATCTTGTTGGCTATGTCCTTAAAGTATGCTTCATCATCACAATTGTCCTTCCTATTGGGCTTATACTCTTTTCCCAAGACTAAGCCGCCGGTCTTCTTGGAAGATCGTTTTACTATTCTTTCTTGGTTTTCCCTTTGTTGATTCATCTAAATTTGTTTTCCCTATAAGTTTAAGGAGCACAATATTAGTCCTTTATTTTTAGATCCTTTCATTCTCGGTGGGCCTATGGTATTCTTTCCTTTCTCCTTGTTTTTGAGTGCTGAATCATTAATATTCCTCCTTGAAGATTCTGCATCTTCTTCTTCAGTGAACCTTGTTGTTTTGGAAGACTTCTATAAAAGGACTTTCTCTAGTAATTCTTGCATTATGCCATTTACTACATTAAGTCTTTGATTTTGGCTTCTCTGTCCGTTAGCCTAAGAAATTTTGAAGGTTGTCCAGTTTCCAAATTTTCTAGATTGAAGGTAGGACTAACATTATTCTCCAATATTGTGTGTTGCAATGTTTCCTCGTTCAGAATCTTTATCTCTTAGTTTTCACCATTTCCCTAAAAGGGAAAATAAACCACATAATTTGACTTAAATAAGGAAATAATGAGTCGGAGGTTCGAGTCCTCCTTTTAGAGCCAAAATGTTAACCTAAAAATTGGATTAACACTTATTATGCTATGTCGAATTAAGGAGTGATCTAGCATCCTTGATTGTTATGTAATGCGTTTTTGAACTGAAAACTGGTCTACAATTTACAATGCAATGCCAAACCAAAATTCAATCTAACATTCTCAATATCATAATGGCATTCTAAATGTCATGATGGTGTTGTCATTGTCGTGATGGCGTTGATAATTAAGTATCTATCTAAGAATCAACATGCAATGATGTTATTTGAAATAGATCAATAATGCCTAGTTTTTGGTTGGGTAATGAAATTGATAAAGAGTTTAATCAGCATGTCTAGAGATAATAAAGATAGGTCATTTTATTATGCAATAGTCCACTATTCATTTGTTAATGGACTAGATAGATGATTCATAAAATTCACTATCCTTTGTTTGGATGTCATCTAAACACATTAGGCCTTAAGCAAGGCAATCCTTAATTTGGACAAGGGCTTAAAGGTCTTTGTTACAAGTCCGAATCCAAGTCAAAAATTCATCATATGCTTATTCATAGTTCGCTAAATTATATGTGCACAAGTCATGAAAAATAAGGTATGCTAGATATTGTTCAAATCCTTGTTCATAGAATCACAATGTTTATAGTCAATTAAAGATTTTCCATAATTTGATTTAGGGTTATAACTCTTTGATTTAGATAGAAGGAGAATGAAATGATTCGCCCCCTTTGAATTCCCTTGAGTTCGTATTTATAAGGGTGGAGATGTGCAACATAGCTTCCATGTGTCATTTGATATCTTTGGCTTTCAGCATCAAAAGCTGATCTGATGGCGTTCATCGTCATCCTTTGATTTGAAGACTTTCGATATTCCTTTAAAGGCCAATGAATAGCGACACCCCTTCAAACACTAGTATTATACGCCGTCCTTTTCAATGCTGGTAAGTTACGATATTCATTTCATATTTGGCTTTCAACATCTCCAACATTGCTAATAGCATCATTCCTCTATACATTGGTCATAGATGACATCCTTTAAAGGCTGATGATCTACCATATTCCTTAACATTTGATATCACTAGCTGGATTGGTTTCGTATAGTAAGCTTCTTTGCATTGTTAATATGTGGCAATTTCATTGGTGAGTTACGATATCTTACATATCACCTTCAGAGGTTCAAGAACCCTACATTTTCTTGCATTCGATGTCTGCTTTTATTGATGAGATGTGGCAATGATATACGATATCCTCAATTTCATTGACGGTTTATGATATGCTGCATTCGAAATCCTTCCACTTTCCAATGCTCGACATCATTTTTTTGAAGCATGGCATCTTGCCTTGTAGACATTCAACGGCATCAATACTTATGTTGATGGTATTTGACATCATTGCTTCCTAATATTTAATAAACTATGAATCTCTACATCCTTTGTTGCCTGATATCCTTTTAAGGCACTTTGAGAAGCGACATTCTTTATTGTATCTCGTTTTTCTTTAACTTCGACATTCTAGACTTCGACATACTGTGTTCATGCTTTCAACATCAAACACCTCCTCTGCATGCTTTCTTGCCTCTTCTTCAACATTCTTAATATCGACAAACTTTCTTACTTTCGACATCATGGTTTGTAGTAATAGTTTCCTTTAGAAAATATGTGGATAACAATTCCAATGTTAGTTAAGCCTTGAAACATAATTCACCATATTTTTTTATCGATCCCAACGATGGGGTAAATGACATTGAGGATAGTGTTTTCGTTAGTTTCATAGTCACTATATTTGTTACCTTCATTTTCAAATGGGTTTAACATGGAAACAACCTAGAACATAATTTTATAGAGAAGAAAAGATGTTGAAATGCAAGAGCTTTTAGGGATGACTCTCCTTTTAGTGCCACAATGTTAACAATAACTTTAGCCAACCCTAAAATATGACTAAAGAATTCGTATTTAGAAAAGGATACTTTCTACTAGGCCTAAAAATTGAAAATAAGGGGAAAATGATGAGTTCAAGTAAATAAAGCAAGGATATAAAGTGGTTTGGCTAAGCATGCCTATAACGACCCGCAAATCAAGCATAATTCATATTAAATTAATTAAAAATGAATTTTAAATAAAATGGTGCATTAGATGTCATATATATAATCAGTTGTGTATTAATTTCATATATTATAGGAAATGCAGTATGTAGGTTAGCAATTAACTGCACCTTGATTGACATATAGGTAAGTTATTCTTATTATTAATAGCGCACTAATTGACACATTGGTAAGCTAATCTTTTTATTTACGAAGATTGATTCCCTATAGATTGGAAATTAATTTTCTATGTGTAAAAGGTAAACTTTTAATAAATATTCGTATCTCTTTACATGCGTATGTTTAAAATTCCTTTATCCATCATCCCACACTATAAATAAAAATGTTGAGGTGGGAGGAAAGGAACTTTTGAAAGAAGCGGTCATTATGTTTTTTTTTTACAATCTTCATTCCCTTCTTAATTCAAAAGGTATAACATCTAGTTCAAAAGAGAATAATAACTGAAAAAAGGCTACGTGTTCATTTAACAACACATACACCTGGATTTTGAAAGTGATTTGGGTTGTAATAGAAGGAGAAAAATGTTAATTCATTGATTTGAAATAAATCAACATTAATCATCATCTGAGATGAGTGCTTCTTTTTCATTTTATCCCTTAACATTTAATATTTACAATTTAAACCCTAAAGCTTCTAAAATCTATACCTTGCGCATACTATTTCATGCGCGGTTTCTTCCTTTAGACCAGTGTTGGAATTTTGAATGACTTGGCACTGAGTTTGCTAGTTTTGAGGTTGTTGCATAAATGTGTTGATAGAAGCAATAATTGAGCAAAAGATCTGGAATGTGCCATATCCAAAGAATGGTTCAATATATCTCTTGCATTATAGCCGTATAGTTATTTCTTAAAAATTGATGTATTCAAATGTGTATATTACGCAATGTATAAGATTTGAACAATATTTAATTAAAAGTGATAAATTTGTACATGTACATATTGATGTTTAGAATTTATTATGAGATTTCCTTTTTTGTTCATTGTTTTAGAATTTTAAAATTTTATATACCCATTGTACACTATCTTTAATACTTGGAATTAGTTGTAAGCATATTTTGATAGCATTCATTATTATTTTTAAAAGTTAAAAATAGTGGGTCGCGCACTTGATATCGGAGCTTAGGTTTAGTGATCCCCTGAGCCTTGGGCAGGTTTAAAAAACTCAAGGTAGTTTAATTCAAACCTTAGGTTGGATTGGGACACAAATGAGAGAGCATTTGATTGATAATTTTATGCTTTTTGCACCGGGGTTTTTTTTTAACCACCTTTACCCTATCCTACAATGATGTTTATTTATGATGACCATTGTATGGAAGATAAACAAAGTAGGAGTGGAGTATAATGAACTTATAGGAGGATATAAGTGTTGGTTGTACCCAAGTGGCATGCATCTAATGTCAAATTATAATTGAAACTCGACGTTAATAAGATGTAACCACTTTTATTCTTAGGTGAATAATATCTATTTGAAAAAATTTAATAAAGTATACATTTCTAGTTTTAAAGTTATTTTATTTAAGAAGGGAAAATGTTTATTTTGAGGGATAAAGTGATTTATTGAAATTCTTGGTAAGAACAAAGAATTTAATTTGGGAATAATATATATTTATGAAATTGTTACATTCGTTCTTATCAAGAAATGCTTTAAAGATACGAGGGAGCCAACTCGAAGTCAAAACACCTAAACCTACCCAAGCTCATAAACCGATGGAACGATGGTAAGGGGATAAATACTGCACATATTAAGAAACAGGGGCAGGTCATAGTGGCTACATCTAAAATTGAAGGCAAATATTGCATGTACTGAGAAAGAGAACACCGCACTGAAGCCTAGGGATAGTATAAACAGAGTTGAGTTGACCGCATCTCTAAAGTTCAAATTTTGTCAAACCTACGGAAATAGGCCCACACTAGCACAAACAGGGGGCAACCTAGTTTCCTCCACAAGTAGTCAAAAGGACTTCAAAGGGGCTATATATAGGGTCACTTAGGATATCCTTAATCATAGAAACATACTTACAGCTCGAGCACGTTCTGACCTAATATGTTATTAATTCCGGCAAAGACGACAAAGGTACTAGCAGGTAACATGACTTGTGCACTTAGCAATATTTTCCATTGTACCTCGTCATATGAATCAACACCCTAACATCATGCAGAAATCATATACCGCTCAGCACGGACATAATGAGGCCAACGAGTGACAACAAATGTCTCTTTGGAGGCCTACAAGCAAGGTCAATTCAAATTTGAATTCTCCCGCCACAATTTCAGGCATTTTTGCTTTAGTTTGGGAATTCCTGCCTCCAACAAACTTTCCACCAAAGATATGTTAGTAATCCTGTCACGTCAAATAAACAATGCAGATAGAAAACATCTTGTAGAATCTAAGGGTTGAGGCATAACGATGAGAAAGAAATTCCAGTAACCCGCGTGCATTTCATGACTATAAATAGAAAAGGCACAGTAGTATGAAAGGGACTTTCTCTTTTGACATTTTTTTTCTTTTTCGAAACCTTTAAGGTTCACCTATACCATCTGCCATGAAATTCTATGCTAAATCAATGAAAAAAGAAGAAAGATAAACTTTCCTTGTAGATGTGGGATTTCTTAAAATATGAACCACATAAATCCCTTGTGTCCTCTACTATTTTCTGCTATTTCCTTAAATTAGTTGTGTATTATATTTTATCTCAATTGTACTTGAATTAAATATTAGATAGGTCTAACAATTTAACAAACAATTGAAGTGAAACTACCTGATTGTGTAAGCATTTAGTTACATAATCACCATTTCAGGGCAAAATTAAGATTACTTAGTTTTGTTAATTCAAAATCAACAAAGTAATTAGCGGAAATTACTTTGCACATAATCGAGGTATTGAAGGACAAAAAAGTTCAACAACATTTTTTGGCACTAGAAGGACGGTCCGAACCTCCGTACCTCTGTTCATTTCCCACATCCAGTAAAACAATACACTACGAATCATAAATCCTACTAATTCTCCTATTGCTGCAATTCAAGAGCCTTCACATGTAGTAGCAAAGACGTGGAAACTCCAACCGAGGCTCCTACAGATCCCATACTAGCTGCATTCCAATCCTTTCCACATCAATAAATGAACATATCGAAGGAAGAGACAAAATAATGACCCAATGTGTTATTCATAGGCCATCTTCACCTCTCCACTCCACAGCCAACCGCTTCATTCTACGGCTGCATTGAACATTCAACAGAAGAATGATAATGGCGCTCCTATTAATGGGAATGGTGATGCTGGACTAAAAACTAACACCAAATTGAAGAACAAAATCTAGACTAATCCCTGGATCAAAACCAAGCTGGCCAATATAAACCCTCTACTGTTGGAAAGACCCCTGTTCTTCTGGAAATGATGAGGACAACATGTCCAATGGTAACTCATCCCAAATTGATCTAAGAGAATACGAAATCCAATAACTAAGAACTCGGGTAGAGCAACCAGTAAAGATTTTTCAGTAGAATACCAGAGAAAGGATAGAGGAAGGAATTCGCACCCCTTTCAGTGAGACCATTATTTGTGCCAAAATTGGTCACAAACCACAAAAGTCACGAAAGCACCAGTGTTTGCACATAGATCCATAATATTCAAACACAGATCTCAGATCTAGATAAAGTAGAGAATAAAAATGAAGAAATAGCAAAACTAAAATGAGTAAGAGAGCAAAGAACACAAGGTTTATAGTGGTTTGTCTATCTCCGGCCTACGTCCACTTTGAATCAATCTTTTTATTCCTTTTATACTGTACTTGCAGTTATAAGCCTTTGAAATCAGTATAAAAAGTCGCAGAGTTTCGCTTAGGAAAGCAAAAGAAGAAGAAGAAGAAGAAGATCCCCCTTTAGTTGCCATAGAGCTGCTATTTATAGGTGCAGATCTGAAAATACGGACCCCAAAACCTAGAATACCTCTTCTCATGCACAGTTGGGCCCACCAAATCGATCTGGAGTCGTTTGGGATCGATCCTGATCAATCCAAGTATAATTTGTATCCATCCAAAAATGGTCCAATCAAGCTGAAATCCATCATTAACATTCTTGAGTGCATAAGGAACTTTTGTAAAAATTTCATAACATTTGGATCCATGGTTTGAGAGTTATGATCGATCCAAGTTTGTGTTTTTCAATGTAGGCTGAAAGCTTCAGATCCATCAACTTGTCTCCATCAAATCCTATCCATCTCCTTCGTATCCAGCAGTATATATTGTTCGTATCCATCCACCAATCCTCATTCGTATCGATCCACACTTGCCATCTGCCTTTCGTATCCATGTTGTTCGTATCGATCCAAGCTTTGCATTACCACTTCGTATCGATCGATATGAATAAATCAGTATCCAACACTGCCTCCTTTTATGTGTGTCCTTTGTATCAATCATAATCAAATTGATATGAAATGCTTTTCCAGGCTCTTACAACTGTTGCCTCATATCCATCTATTGCCCCTTCCTTCGTATCGATCCAAGCTCCCTCTATTCGCATCAATCTCGATGGATGTGAATGCTTTTCTACATTTGTATCGATCTAAAGTATATAGCTGCATCCATCTTGATCGATACAAATCAGATCGATACGAACAGTTTCCCATGAACCTTGATTGATTAAAAAATCGAGCATACGAACTCTGATTGACCTTAAATTTGAAGTGTAGCCTCACCTAGCCTTATTTATCATTACCTATAGATTGCACCTTGATTGGAGCTTAGTCCAATTTGACGGTATCGATCATAGCCTTGTTTTCAATGGATCTACGATCCTGATATCCATCCTTTTTAGCCAACTTGTTGATATCCCAGCCTTGTCCAAAAGGCGGGGTAACATTTTCCCCTCAAAACATGTCTTGCGATAGGAAGGCATGTTTTTAATAGCTTTAAATCCGTCATCTGAAATCCATGTTCCATCCATAGTCATACCATCTGATCCATAATCTAATCCATTACAAAGCTATTTTATCCAAGTGCCATAGCCATATCCTTGTCCAAATTTGTGATCGCTCCAAGTCGATATCCGATTTCGAATCTAGTAAACAAATCCTTAGCTAATTCCATATCCATCCGACCTTGTCAACTGAGTTTTAATACATCCATATCCAATAACCAAATCCATGACCTCTCCGGGTCGACATCCAAACCCGGGACCGCTTCGGCCCATTTCTAAAGTCAAGACCTCTTCGGGTCCAAACCCAAAGCTAGGATCTCTCCGAGCCCAAATCCAAAGCCATAGACCTCATCAGGTCATTTTATCCTTCTCCGACCGTGACTCTTCGGTCGAGGCATTTAAATCTCTGGCCTCAACTCTTTGGTCGAGGACTTTTTATATTCTTCGACCTCGACTCTTCGGTCGAGGGCTTTTTATATTGCGTTCGAGTCCATTCCATCGCTCCCCGGCAAAGGGACTCTTAATTTGCAATTACTGCCTCCTCTCTCCGGTCGGAACCGTAATCACATGCCTGTATTATTTATTACCTTAATCCAAATACAATCAACACAAAGTCCAATTGAAAAAAATAAAGTCCATATAACCAAGAAAATCAAATATCTATAGTACCAAGAAAGAAACTAGAGTCCACAGAAAACAAAAAGAAAACAAGATTTCACAAACTTGAGAATCATGGTTTATCATCATCTCAAAGCATGCCTACGGAATGTCCTCAATCTTGTACATGTGTAAGTGACTTAGCCGCATCACTTTGGGGTTTATTACTTGTTCAATGCCATAAACCCATTCAGGTTATAATAAGCTGATAATGCCTAGATCCAGTGCCATCTTGTCTGGGGTGGGCGATGGCTGCTCTGGTCCTACTGCCACAGCTCGATTCCTTACGTACTGTTGTAGATGACCATTCCTTACATGCTCCTCAATAGTATCCTTCAAATGTCTATAGTTGTTCGTGTTGTGCCCATCCAGGTCATGGAATAGGCATTGCTTTCCCGATGTCCATTCGTATTCAAAGGCTTTCCTTTTTGCCGGCTTTCGATACTGGAGGCGCCCTCGAGTATCCAAGTAAATCCTTTCTAGAGTTTCAGTTAATTCCATGTTAAGAGAGAATTTAGATTCCCTCCGTTTCCTTTTCGACATGCTACTGTTGTCGTTCATTTTCCTTTTTCCTCTATCATCCTTGTTTGAATCCTCCCTGGGTGGACCTCCACCTTTTACTACATAAACCTCAGCCTCTCTTCCTTCTCTTTCAGCCTTTGCATCTTCCTGTCTTAGAAACCTCTCTGCTTCATGGTAAAACTCCCCGAGATCCATCGATGGTTCCCGGTCCAATAATATCTTGAAATGTGAATCATCCTCAATTCCTAAGACTGCTACCTTCAAAACCATCGACGGATCGGGTCGATCCACTGGAGCTACTGCCGCATTGAATTTGGTTAAGAAGTCCCTAAGTGATTATCTCTTCCATTGTTTCATCGATGTTAAAGTCATCACCTTCTTGGGTATTACAATGTGGACCCGAAATTGCCTCATAAATCTCTAATCAACTCCATTCAAGTGCCAATTGAGCCACTCTCCAGTTGTCTGGACCATAGTGCTACTATATCCGTCAGATACAAAGGGAAGCACCGAGCCATAACTCCCTCCGATGCCCCCCGGTTCTTCCATATGCCTCATGTACCTCGTCAAGTGAACAATGGGATCTGTTCTCCCATCATACATATCCAGCGTTGGTAGTTTAAAATCCGATGGATTCCTAGCTTGCCTGATCAAAGGAGTGAAAGGACTCCTTTTCACATCCTCCAATTCTCTATTCACCAATCCTCCCCTCATAGTCTGTCTGATCATATCTGCTAACCTATCGCTGTCATCAAGTGGTAGCCTCTATCTACCATCTCTAACTTACCTCTCGAGTCCATGAGGGAATTCTGAAACTTGTCCTTCTGGACGAGCATTCATATCCCGATCAATGCCAAACTGCATAGCGCCACCTGGTACCCTTTCTGGAATTGAGCCAACATGATTCGAAGGCATGCACCCTAGCTCACGGACTAATCCTGGTGGTCCTACTCTATCCTGAATCTCGATTGCTCCATGTTCCTGATCCTAATTCCAGACTATCTCCGCTCCTGCTGCTCCAGCTTCACGATCCCTATTTCCATCATTTCCTGTAGTTACGTTCTCTTGATTTTGCACTCCAGCTTGTCCAACTTGTCGAAGAAGGTTCTGCATTATCTCCTACTAACTTTTTAGCATCCCTTCCTGCATAGCATCCATCATCATCTCCATATCATCTATGGTGATGAAAACTGAGGTCTGATTAGCTCCTAAAGAGGCCTCCTGACTTCCTTCCTACCGACTCCTTTCTGTTCTCTGTCTCCTTGTTGATTGCTTAGCCATTGCTTCCCAAAATCCAATCCTTCAGCTTCCCAAATCTAAACTCCAAATCCGGTATAGTGGGTACTAGTCCTTCTCAGTGAAAGCACCAAAGTTGTTGCACAAAAATTGGTCACAAACCCTGAAAGTCGCAAAAGCACCAGTGTTTGCACACAGATCCATAATATTCAAACATAGATCACAATCTAGGTAAAGTACAGAATAAAAATGAAGAAATAGCAAAAATAAAATGAGTAATAAAGCAAAGAACAGAAGGTTTATAGTGGTTCAGCTATCTCCGGCCTATGTCCACTTTGAATCAATCTTTTTGTTTCCTTTGTACTATAATTACAGTTACAAACCTAAATAAAATAGATCGCCTAGGAAAGCAGAAGAAGAAGATCCCTCTTTAGTTGCCATAGAGATGTTATTTATAGGTGCAGATTTGAAAATATCCACCCCAAAACCTGGAATACCTCTTCTCATTCGTAGATGAGCCCACCAAATCAATCTGGATTTGTTTGGAATCGATCCTGATGGATCCAAGTATAATTCGTATCGATCAAAAAATGGTCCAATCAAGATGAGATCGATCATGAACATTCTTGAGTGCATAAGGAAACTTTTATGAAAATTTCATAACATTTGGATCCATGGTTAGAGAGTTATGATCGATCCAAGTTTGTGTTTTCCAATGTAGGCTAAAAGCTTCAGATCCATCAACTCGTCTCCATCAATTAATATCCATCATCTCCGTATCCATCAGTATATACTGTTCGTATCCATCCACCAATCCTCCTTCGTATTGATCCCCTCACGCCATTTGCCTTTCGTGTCCATGCTGTTCGTATCGATCTAAGCTTTGCATGATAACTTTGTATCAATCGATACGAACAAGATCAATATCCAAAGCTGCGGCCTTTTATGTGTGTTGTTCATATCGGTCATAACCAGATCAATACGAAATGCTTTTCCAGGCTCCTACAATCGTTGCCTCGTATCCATCTGTTGCTCCTTCCTTCGTATCGATCCAAGCTCCCTCTCTTCTCATCTATCTTAATGGATATGAATGCTTTTTACATTTGTATTGATCTGAAGTATATGGCCACATCCACCTTGATTGATACGAATCAGATCGATACAAACCAGTTTCTTATGAACCTTGATCGACCCCCAACTCAAGCATACGAACGCCGATTGACTTGAAATTTGAAGTGTAGCCTCACCTAGCCTTCTTCATCATTCCCTATCGATCCTACCTTGATTTGAGCTTAGTCCAATTTTAACGGCATCTATCCTAGCCTTGTTTCCAATCGATCTTCGATCCTGATATCCATCCTTTTTAGCCAACTTATCGATATCCCAGCCTTGACCGAAAGGCAGAGTAGCAACCATAATCAAAGCTGATTTTCTTGATAATTTTGAAGCCCCTATGATTGATAAGTTTGACGAAACTAATAACCCTGAGGATCACCTCAGCACCTTTAAATACTTCATAAACATCCTAAAGGTTGAGTGGATGGCCCTGTGTACACTTTTCACCGTACATTTATCTTGTGCGGCCTCATAATGGTTTAGAAGGTATGAATAAGGAGGGGTCAATTCTTGGAGGTAATTATCTGCTGATTTCTTAAGGCAGTTAAATTCAAGAAGGGAAGCCTCCCCGAACGTCCATACCATGTCCTATATGAAGCAAAGGGAGAATGAAAGCCTAATAGTTTCTTTAAGTGCTTTAAGACGTAAGCTCTTCAGGTTAAGGCAACAGCGAAGAAGCATTTTTAGTTGTGGCACATGCTGGAGTTAGGAGAGGAACCGCTATATGCCAAAATATAAGGAAATCTTACCACAGCATGAAAGCCTTTTATGAGAGGGAAAATGGTTACATCAGGATAGAGGAAGCTGGGTCTATCTCTTAATCTCATGGGATTTCTACCCCCAGCTATAACAGGAAAAAAGAGGCAGATAGGTTTCATCCATCTGCAAAGTGATAAAAGGAGCTAAACCTCACTACAAAGATCCCCCTCTCACATCCCCTCGGGTAGATGTTGAGATAGCCAAAGATGAGTTAACTTACAATTTGTCGACAAAGGAAAGAAATTAGAACAGAATAAAGGTAGATCATATTACCGCTTCCACAAGGAAAATGGTCATCATACTGATAGCTACTGACACCTGAAGAAGGAAATAGAAAGGCTAATCGAGAAGGGATATTTAGGCATCTTCCAATGTGAAAATGGGGAGGTAGGACCAGTAATGTGACTCCAAATCCTAATGAATGCTAAGCTGGCAACCCTTAAAACTCGATAGCTTCAATCCATGAAGGACCAAACCTCGCTGGAGCAAGCAAAAATTCACAAGACAGATACATATAGGAAGCCAAAACCTAAAGGGCAATCTTCCACATCAAACAGAAGCTTGCAACACAGATAGCTTTCATGGTGGCTGATGCAGTAGAAGTTTTATTTCTACATCAAGACCCTATCGTTACAGTACAAGTGTCAAATTGTGACGTGAAGATAGTCTTTGTCGACTTGTGAAGCTCATTCATTATTTTCAAGTCTATTTACGACCAATTGAAGTTACCTTCATGTTGGATGCGTTTCCAAGCAATGCCGAACCATCCCCTCTCCAAGCACTACCGGTCCGAACTCCACTTCCAAGCAATGTCGAACCATCCCCTCTCCAAGCAATGCCGGTCCAAACCTCACTTCCAAGCAATGCCGAACCATCCCCTCTCCAAGCACTGCCGGTCCAAACTCCACTTCCATGCATAGCCGGACCAGAGTGCTACCAAACCAGCTACCTCCTTCCACTGCAAAACCAGAAGCAAGGTAGGCCATGACCGGATCACTCTCCACCGGGCCAAGTGCTACCGGACCAAGGCGTTCCGGACCAACTTTGCCAGGCCAGATTGCATCAGCCCAGGCCCACCAGCAACCATATACGTCAAAGACCCCTGCCCCCAGCCTCACTCTATAAATAGAGGGGCAGGGGTACAACAATGGGAGACAAGTTTGAGAGCTCAAGCACGGATAGAACTTTCAAACAACTTTCAGATACTTGTAATCAAAGCTTTGTACTTGTAATCTGAACAGGAAAGGACAATAACATATAAAGTGGACGTAGGCACATTCTGCCCGAACCACTATAAATCGTGTGTCTTTTACAGTTTAGTCCATCTATTTTATATATTTTCATAAATCACCCAAATCACTAAGAACAACACATAATCAACTAAATCATACGACTTGGAGGTGTTTACCCATTTTTTGTGCAAACATAATGGCCACGAACATGCAATGATACCTACTATAAGTGAAATATCCTTCAGGTGGGTCGTGCGGCATGACTCCATTCCCTGGCAGCACCATGAGTGCTCTATCAATCCCGAAAGAACGAGATATAACATCAAGCTGCTCCTCTTTGAGGGAGCTAGGAAAGCAGTCAGGAGGAGAGTTCTAGAGCTCCTGAGGGCCATATCCATCCACTAGTGATCTCGGGGTGGGTCCCTGTCGTCCCAGTCCTGGCTGGGCTGGGGGCACTGTTAGGGATGCGGATTAAGGATCTTAAGGCAGAAATAACACTAAAGGGGGGTGAATAGTGTTTTAAAGAATATATGAACTATATGACTAAATTAAAACTTTCAACACAAATCTAAATAGAATTCTAACATAGAATAATCACAGAAGATATAACAAATGCAAATAGTAAAGTAAAGCAAGTAAAAGGAAAGAACACACCGGATTTTATACTGGTTCAGAATCCTCCTACATCCAGTCCTGCACCAAGGCAATATCCTCGTACAGATTTTTATAAGCCAATATCCAAATTACAACCCTCAATTTCTAAGGCCTTGAGGAACCCTCCTATCTCCGAGTCTGGGGTAAATTCTCTTGATTTTCGGGACATAAGATCACCCTAATACTTCTTAATCACAATCCTTTTGAATGGATAGACACTATGGACTTTTTGAATACAAATTAATCCTATAACTCTGAATAGCACTTTGATCTTTAGTAGAATGATGGAGAATCAAATAGAGAGAGTATCTAAATGATTTCCTATTGAGAATTTAGCAGAATGATGGCACGATCTTGAAAATATGAAGTTTTATGGATATGGAATGGTGAAGAAGAAAGAGTGAAGAAAATAAGAAAGTAGTTGTTAAAAAAATTCGTTTTGGAAGCCTTTATATAGATGCACAACAGTCATAACCATTGGCGAAATGTTTTCGAACGAATGGACACTTCTTTTGAAAATTGAATTTTGAATCCAACTATCACCATGTCGACATGGGGTATCCCCTTATGTCGACATGGGGTATCCCCTTATGTCGACATCCCTTAGTTCAAAATTATAGAGATGTTGTTTTGTAAAGACAATTGAATTTAAAACAAGTTGAAACTTCTCTGAAGCAAAGTAGAGTGTTTAAACAATATTTTGAGATAGAGAATGAATATAAAACATTATTTTAAATATGTATATATAATTGATATAGACCATCAATTATATAAGTAATATTTAAAATTAGAATAAGTTTTGATGTTTTTATAAATAGAAGTTTTTTTTAAAATCAGAATAGAGGAATATTTCAAGGCTAAAACAAAGTTTGAAAATATTTTTGAAAACATGATTTTGAAAGCTAAAACATTTTGAAAACAGATTTAAAAACATTTTGAAAAATCTATTCAAACTGAAATTGCAAGAACCTTCCTACAGAGCTCCTCCATAGGACTCGAGAACTTGTACAAAGTAGTTTAAATGATTTTGATTTTCGTGGGTTTGTAAGCCACTTGTCGTAGGTTTGTAAGCTACTTGTCGTGGGTTTGTAAGCCACTGGTTTCGATAGAAATTGTGTTCCATCCCAAAAGAAAATTGGAAGAAAGATGAGAGTGCTATTATGAAGTTTTAACAAAATACTAGACACTTATCTTGAGATCTTGAAATCTTGATTCTCTAGAGTCTTGAATCTTGAATCTCTAATCTTCATCTTGATGCTTGAGTCTTTATACTGATCAGTCTTCGATGATACCTGCATATACTTCCTATATATATATATATGGAAATGTTAGTATATATTTTATAAAGTAAAGTATAATAACTATATAAGGTTGTTGTCATCAAAACATCATCAACTCAGTTCCTAACAATCTCCCCATTTTTGATGATGACAACCTTTATTTATAAAATATTCTTACCATACCATAACTCTCCATAACTCCCCCTTACTCCATGAATTCTTCTTAAAACTACAACTCCCCTTTATTCCATGACTCCCCCTTACACCAAGAACATATATTTTTATAGCATTCTCCCCCTTTGTCATCAACAAAAACTATTGACTACTTAAGAATTCAAGAATGATTAGTATGAACAAATAATATGTATAGAACAAGCATGAAACAATGAGTATAAGTGAACACATTTTAGTTATTACAACATATATAAGAACATACATAAACACGAAAAAAAACAATTTAAAACAAAGAATAAAAAAGAAAGTACGCTTTAATGGCGATCCTTAACTATAGGAGACTTATGAATCGAACAATTGGGGTAGTGGAGACAAAAGTTTCCACGTTGTTCTATTATGTTTCCATTAGTATCAACAAGGATCTCACCAACGCAAATAACGCTCTCGTCCGTATTCATAGGGACTTCGGGTTGAGGTAAAGGTTGATCTTCCTCTTGGTCTTCTTTTGGTTCTTCCATAGGTTCTTCTTCGTCGGATTCCATAGCTTCTGAAGAGTCTTCAATATTAATAGGATTTGTACGGTTATCCATAAGGAATTTTTGTACATTCCTAATAATATTCCCTTGCCTTTGTTGTTCTCTAGCCATCCTAAGTTGACTTACTTGAATTTCAGTCATCAATTAAAGGATATCTTTCATCTTCTCTTGCAATATGATCACTCGAGCGTGCGTAGTTCGTTGAAATGGACCAGAATGAGGAGATGTGGGTGAAGTGGGTTCATTAGTAGAAGAGAAGGCCATTATTTTACTGTTTCAAAAGTTATTTACAGAGAATATAGTGAAGAAAGAGGAGAGAAAACGAAATGAATAGATAAATAACCAAATAACTAACTTTGGAGGAAAATTCAATTTTCAAATTTTTGTTGGGTATGTCGACATCATGATATGGGGCATGTCGACATGTTCATAAAAAAAATGTAATTTTTTTTTTGAATTTTTATTGATTATTATTTTATATTATTTTATATTTTAGATTTTGAACAAATACCTAAATCTCTTCTAAATTTAGTAAAATTCTGTTCGGTTAATGGTTTAGTTAATATATCAGCAATTTGTTTTTCAGTATTTATATAATCTAGAGTTATTATTTCTTTAGTTATATTATCTCTAAAAAAATGATGTCTTATATCAATATGTTTAGTTCTAGCATGATGAGTTGGATTTTTAGATAGATTTATTGCACTAGTATTATCACAATATATTGGTGATTTACTTATGTTAATTCCAAAATCTTTTAAAGTTTGTTGCATATATATGACTTGTGAACAGGCCAGAGCAGCAGATATATAATCTGCTTCAGTTGTTGACAAGGAAACAGTATTTTGTTTCTTGCTGAATCAGGAAACCGGTGAATGTCCTAGAAAGTGACAAGTTCCACTTGTACTCTTTCGTTCTGATTTACAACCAGCATAATCAGCATCACAATATGATATTAAATCAAAAGTATTATTTTTAGAATAAAATAAACCATAATCTAAAGTGTATTTTACATATCTTAAAATTCTTTTAACAGCTTTTAAGAGAGTTTCTTTAGGTTGTGATTGGTATCTTGCACAGAGACAAACACTATGCATAATATCAGGACGACTCGCTGTTATATAGAGTAGCGAACCAATCATTCCCCTATATAAAGTTTGATTAATATCTTTTGATTTATCTTCTTTACTTAAACCTACATTTGTTGACATTGGAGTTGGTTTCCCTCTAGAGGTGCTTAAACCAAATTTATTGATTAAGTCTTTAGCATATTTTTCTTGACTTATGAAGATTCCATTTTCTAGTTGTTTAATTTGAAGCCCTAAGAAGAAACTTAATTCTCCCATGTGACTCATTTCAAATTCTTTAGTCATTATATCTGAAAATTCTTTATTCATTATGTTATTAGTTGATCCAAAGATTATATCATCTACATATATTTGAACCAATTGAATATCTTGATTATTTCTTTTAATAAAGAGTGTTGTATCTACTTTACCAATTTCAAAACCAAATTGAAGTAAATAAGATCTTAGTCTTTCATACCAGGCTCTAGGAGCTTGCTTTAGACCATATAGAGCTTTCTTTGACTTGTATACATGGTTTGGAAATTTATTATCTTCAAAAAGTGGAGGTTGTTCAACATAAACATCTTCTCTTACAAAACCATTTAGAAAAAGCACTTTTAACATCCATTTGATATAATTTGAAATTATTATAATTAGCGAAAGCAAGTAGAATTCTTATAGCTTCTAATCTTGCTACGGGGGCAAAGGTTTCATCATAGTCAATTCCTTCTTCTTGACAATAACCTTACGCGACTAAACGAGCTTTATTTCTTACGACCTCACCGAGTTCATTCATTTTATTTTTATAAACCCATTTAGTTCCAATTATACTTTTATCCTCAGGTTTAGGAACAAGTTCCCATACATCATTTCTGGTAAATTGATTCAATTATTCTTGCATAGCAAGAACCATGAATCATCAGACGATGCTTCCTTTGGATATTTAGGTTCAATTGTTGATATAAAGGCTACATTATTCATACTACTTAATTGATTTCTAGTTCTTACTATAGATTCAATATTTCCTAAAACATTTTCTATAGGATGATCTTTTGATATTTTAAATCTCTTATTAGGTTGATTTATTTCACTAATAGTTTCATTAGATTGATTTAAATTTATAAAATCTTCTTCATCATCTATTTGTACAATATCTTTAAGATTTTCATCAAAAGATACATGCATAGTCTCTTCAATAGTATTAGTTTTTAAATTAAAAACTCTAAATGCTTTGCTTCTATTAGAATAACCAATAAAGAATCCTTTATCAGCTTTTGGTTCAAATTTATCTAAATTATCTTTTGTATTAAGTATGAAACATTTACTCCCAAAGACTTTAAAATAATCTACTATAGGTTTCTTATTATAAAGTAATTCATATGGAGTTTTATTTGTTAATGGTCTAATTAAAATTCTATTTAATATATAACATGCTGTAGCAACTGCTTCAGCCCATAAATATTTAGGTAAATTACTATCAGAAAGCATTATACGAGCACACTCTTGAATCATTCTATTCTTACGTTCTACTACTCCGTTTTGTTGTGGAGTTCTTGGAAATGAAAAGTTGTGAGTAATTCCCTTTTGAGTACAGAAATTCTCAAAATTTTCATTTTCAAATTCACCACCGTGATCACTTCGAATAGTTTTAATTTTGAAAGAATGTTGTTTTTGAATTCTTTTAGAAAAGTTTTTAAATATTTCAAAAGCATCATTTTTATGTTTTAAAAAGATTGTCCAAGTATATCTTGAATAATCATCTACTATAACAAAAACATATTTACTATGGTTAATTGATTGAACTTAAGATGGACCAAATAAATCTAAATGAAGTAATTCTAGAGGACTAGAGGTAGAAATAGCATCTTTTAATTTAAATGAACTTTTCTTAAGTTTTCCTAATTGACAAGCATCACAAATACTATCTACTTTAAAGTTTAACTTAGGTAGACCTCTAACTAAGTCAAGTTTTGATATCCTAGATAATAATTTGAAATTCAAATGGCCAAATCTTTTATGCCAAATCCAATGGTCACTTGTATTAGCCAAAAGACATAGATTATCATTTGAAATTTTCATACTAAGGATATAAATATTTTTCTTCCTAATACCTTCAAAAATTATATTAGACTTATCATCTTCAATGTGACATTTATCTTTTCCAAATTTAATTTTAAAACCATTATCGCAAAGTTGACTTATACTAAGCAGATTATGTTTTAAGTTCCTAACTAATAAAACATCAGAAATAAGTAAAGTTTTAGAGTTACCGACATTGCCGACGCCAACCACATATCCTTTAGAGTTGTCACCAAAATTGACTAATCCACCATCTTGATAAGTAATGTCCTTGAGTATCTCGGGATTTCCAATCATGTGCCTCGAACAGCCACTATCAAGTATCCATTTATCTTTCTCAATTTGCACAGTTTGTCCATTGGGTGTTGATTCGTCAAAAGCCATATGACATGTCTGTCCCTGCATAACACACCAATTCGGTAGATAACTTGATTTTTCAAAATAACTATATGCAGACTTATGATACTTTGATGAAATGCATAGATTCAAAACAGTTTTAACACAATTTTCCAAAAATGCCATTTTTATATTTTTCAAGTTTCAGATTATGAAAACAATGAAAACCAATGCTTTGATACCAATTGTTAGGGATGCGGATTAAGGACCTTAAGGCAGAAATAACACTAGAGAGGGGGTGAATAGTGTTTTAAAGAATATATGAACTCTATGACTAAATTAAAACTTTCAACACAAATCTAAACAAAATTCTAACACAGAATGATCACAGAACATATAACAAATGCAAATAGTAAAGTAAAGCAAGTAAAAGGAAAGAACACACCGGATTTTATACTGGTTCGGAATCCTCCTATATCCAGTCCTGCACCAAGGCAATATCCTTGTACAGATTTCTATAAGCCAATATCCAAATTACAACCCTCAATTTCTAAGGCCTTGAGGAACCCTCCTATCCCCGAGTCTGGGGTAAACTCTCTTGATTTTCGAGACAGAAGATCACCCTAATACTTCTTAATCACAATCCTTTTGAATGGATAGACACTATGGACTTTTTGAATACAAATTAATCCTATAACTCTGAATAGCACTTTGATCTTTAGTAGAATGATGGAGAATCAAATAGAGAGAGTATCTAAATGATTTCCTATTAAGAATTTGGCAGAATGATGGCATGATCTTGAAAATATGAAGTTTTATGGATATGGAATGGTGGAGAAGAAAGAGTGAAGAAAATAAGAAAGTAGTTGTTAAAAAAATTCGTTTTGGAAGCCTTTATATAGTTGCATAACAGTCATAACCATTGACGAAAGGTTTTCGAACGAATGGACACTTCTTTTGAAAATTGAATTTTGAATCCCACCGTCACCATGTCGACATGGGGTATCCCCTTATGTCGACATCCCTTAGTTCAAAATTATAGAGATGTTGTTTTGTAAAGACAATTGAATTTAAAACAAGTTGAAACTTCTCTGAAGCAAAGTAAAGTGTTTAAACAATATTTTGAGATAGAGAATGAATATAAAACATTATTTTAAATATGTATATATAATTGATATAGACCGTCAATTATATAAATAATATTTAAAATTAGAATAAGTTTTGACGTTTTTAAAAATAGAAGTTTTTTTTTTAAATCAGAATAGAGGAATATTTCAAGGCTAAAACAAAGTTTGAAAATATTTTTGAAAACATGATTTTGAAAGCTAAAACATATTGAAAACAGATTTAAAAACATTTTGAAAAATCTATTCAAACTGAAATTGCAAGAACCTTCCTACAGAGCTCCTCCATAGGACTCGAGAACTTGTACAAAGTAGTTTAAATGATTTTGATTTTCGTGGGTTTGTAAGCCACTTGTCGTAGGTTTGTAATCTACTTGTCGTGGGTTTGTAAGCCACTGGTTTCGATAGAAATTGGGTTCCATCCCAAAAGAAAATTGGAAGAAAGATGAGAGTGCTATTATGAAGTTTTAACAAAATACTAGGCACTTACCTTGAGATCTTGAAATCTTGATTCTCTAGAGTCTTGAATCTTGAATCTCTAATCTTCATCTTGATGCTTGAGTCTTTATGCTGATCAGTCTTCGATGATACCTGCATATACTTCCTATATACATACATACATATATATATCTATATGGAAATGTTAGTATATATTTTATAAAGTAAAGTATAATAACTATATAAGGTTGTTGTCATCAAAACATCATCAACTCAGTTCCTAACAGGCACAACGAGGGACTCTCTTCTGTCCATAGATTTCCTCTTATCTGATCGAGTTTCCACTTTATGAGACATTTATCTGCAACTCAAGAAAGTACATTGTTAAAACAGAAGGTATAAACATGCAAGTATATGTAGTCCGGAATTTCACTCGTAATTCAAAACATAAAAATTCAAGTATATAAGGTCCATTCGGCACTCAAATCCCCAAGTTTCATTCGGCAATTCAAAAATGAAAGTTCATTCGGTATTCGAACCCCATTTCCATTCGGTAGTCTAGCCATAAAAGTTCATTCGGCAAAAGCAAACTCACCTGGTTCGGCAGTTAAGTATGATTCGGTGCTCGGTTGATTCGGCTGTTTGGAACAGTTAAGTTTGGTTTGGCACTCAGTTGATTCGGCTATCTCACTCGGTAGGGAATAACGAAAGCATGACGCCCATACTTATAGGCAAATGAGAGCGACCGGACCACTGGTTCGGCACACAGGGCCGGATGTGCATGCCGGATGAGAATGTCCAAGCTAAAACAAAGCGCGGCATATGCTGGCCTATGCCCCACTTTGGGGGGCAAATGTTGGATGCGTTTCCAAGCAATGCCGAACCATCCCCTCTCCAAGCACTACCGGTCCGAACTCCACTTCCAAGCCATGACGAACCATCCCCTCTCCAAGCACTGCCGGTCCAAACCCCACTTCCAAGCAATGCCGAACCATCCCCTCTCCAGGCACTACCGGTCCAAACTCCACTTCCATGCATAGCCGGACCAGAGTGCTACCGAACCAGCTACCTCCTTCCACTGCCGAACCAGAAGCAAGGTAGGCCACGACCGGATCACTCTCCACCGGGCCAAGTGCTACCAGACCAAGGCGTTCCGGACCAACTTTGCCAGGCCAGATTGCATCAGCCCAGGCCCACCAGCAGCCATATACGTCCAAGACCCCTGCCCCCAGCCTCACTCTATAAATAGAGGGGCAGGGCTACAACAATGGGAGACAAGTTTGAGAGCTCAAGCGCGGATAGAACTTTCAAACAACTTTCAGATATTTGTAATCAAAGCTTTGTACTTGTAATCTGAACATGAAAGGAGAATAACATCTAAAGTGGACGTAGGCACATTCTGACCGAACCACTATAAATCTGTGTGTCTTTTACAGTTTAGTCCATCTATTTTATATATTTGCATAAATTACCCAAATCACTAAGAACAATACATAATCAACTAAATCATACGACTTGGAGGTGTTTGCCCATTTTTTGTGCAAACACTTCAAAAATCATAAAATCTAACCCTGAAGGTTTTTAATTTCAATGATACTACTACCATTCCAATAGGGTCAATCCATCTGCTTATTACGGTTGGGAGTGCCCCATTACATAATTCGTTTTATACAAGTTTCCTAATCATTGATCAATCCTCACCCTCCTACGCTTTCTTAGAAGACCTGCTTTAATTGATGTAGGTGCAATCATCTCTCAAAAGGACCTGCTCATGAAGTTCAATACTCAAGTTGGAATAGGATCAATCAGGGGGAGCAATTTTTTGCTAGGGAAATATATAATATAACTCTTAGCTCTAACAATAAAATTGTTCCAAACTATTTTTATGTCTTTGCTGATATTCCTAATAATAAGAATGAAGTTAAATAAAATTACAGCAACATCGGACACTCAAACTGACATAGAGGAAAGTAATCCTATGCCCCCCAAAACCTAAAAGGAAAGAAAAAAGAATGTATATGCATGTGATTAGCACTGATGAATGTAATTTAGTTTATATGTAGTATTTCTCTAAGAAAGCCTAGAAACAGGTATTTTCTATAAACTCATAAGGAAAAAGGAAATAGAAAGTGAGATAGATTCAAGTTTACGGGAGAGAAAGAAAGAATTAAAGCAAGTGGATGATACCGAAGACATACAAATAGATCAAGAAGACCCCATAAAGTTGCTCAAAATAGGGAAGAACCTTAGTCCATAGGATCGAGATGAATTTATGGACAACCTAAAATGGTTACTATATGTGTTTGCCTGGACTCATTCATATATAGTAGGAATAGACCCGACCATCATCTGTCAAGCACTGAACATTGACCCACATGCACACCCAATCAGACAGAAGCACAAAACCCGTGACCATGGAAGATCAACTCTATACATGAAGAGGTTAAGAAGTTAAAGGAAAACGGGTTCATAAGGGAGGTATATTGTCCAAAGTGGATCATCAACCAAACACTGGTAAGAAAGCCTAATAGAAAATGGAGAACTTTTATATATTTTATCAATCTCAAGTAGGCTTGCCCGAAGAATAGTTTTCCCCTACCAAGGATTGAGTATTTGGTAGATGCAACAATTGGGCATGAATTACTCTCATTCATGATGCATATTCAGGGTATAATCAGATAGCTTTATTTGAACTGGACCAGAAAACACACCAGTTTCATAACAGACAAAGGGTTATACTCCTCTAAGGTCATGCCATTCAGACTTTTGAATGGCGGGGCAATCTATCAAAGGAAAGTTAATATGAAGTTTACTGAACAGACCTGAAAGAATATGGAGGTAGATTTAGATTACGTGCTAGTCAAATCAATGGAGCATCAGACAATGTCAACGAGTTGGAACATTCTCAATCCTCAGGCAATACTGTATGAAACTAAATCCCATGAAATGCACCTTCGCTTTCCAGTCAGGAAAGTTCCTAGGGTATATAGTAAGCGCATGTGGTATTGAAGCCAACCCTAAAAGGATCGATGCTCAAAGGAATGGAAATCATAAAGAAACCAAAGGATCTGATGAGTCTAAATGGTATAGTAGCCAAGAAGATTCAAATTTAAAGCCACAAACAAGTACATCTCGTTCTTCAATCAAGTGAAGAAGAGGCAAAACTTGAATGGGCTGAGGAGTGCGAGGTAGCATTCTAAAACCAAAAATCATTTGGTTAATTGTAACACCCTAGATTTTGATAACATTATTTAGGATATTTAGTTAGTTAAACTAAACAAAAAATGCATGATTAGGGGATTGAGATTTGATTTTGATTAAGGTAGCCGTTCCATTTAAAATAAACAAATTAAAGAGGGGTTTAAATGAATTAGAGGAGGGTAATATGGTAAAGAGGACATTCCTATATCTCCAAACCTAGGTCGTGTATAATGTACACATTCATTTCATTTCAAAATTTTCATAAAAAAGGTCGGCTGCCATTATCAAGGAAAGGGGAAGGAGAAGTCAGAAAAGCTAAAAGAAAATCTAAATACACCTCAAATTCGTCCAAATCTCAAGCTCTTTTAATCTTTAAAGCAAAGGTGAATAGTATTTTTATCTCAAACTTTTTTTGCGTTCGATTTTATGATTAAATTCGAATATTTTGCAATTGGTTGCCATGTTTTTGAATGATGGAATGACTATATATGATTGTTGATGATTTATGAATGTACATATAGATTTTATGACATGTTTTGAGATGTAAACGTTTTTAGTCGACATTCTATTGCCTTGCAAATTTTTATGAAGATCTAAAATGATATTTTAAAGATGGATTTCAATTTTCAAATTTTTCTTAATTTTCGTGGATTTAATATAAAGTTTCTAGTAAAGCAAATAGTATTTTGGATTATAAATTATTTATCGATAAATAATTAACTGCTTGGTTTCGAAATTTTTATATATTAAAGAACAAACATAAAGTGATTGTTTGGAATTTTTCCATATTTTTTTTGAGTGTTGATAGTTATATAAAATTATTTAACGTATGGGACTTAAATGTTTTATATAATTAAAGAGGAGAATGGGCTTTTTATAAAAATGTTTAAATTGCTAAATAAAGAAAGTCGGCAGCATTTTTGAAAAGAAAAATATGACAACCAACCAGATTTAGACAAACAAGGCAGGTTAGGCATAAAAGCATGGTTTTAAAGTACAAATGAACAGACTTTTTATAGTTCGTCTCCTTCAACATCAAGGTTCGGCTTCTATCCCTCCGCTTCCAACACAGTCGAAACCAATGCATAAGGTATCAAGTAACTGATATGTAATAAATTAGAAAACGGCGAAAGGTGTAGGGTTGAAACCATGAGGTTCCGAAAGAGGCGAAGCACTGTTTTGGTCTCAAAGGAATGAGCGTCTGCTTGCTTTCGACAAAGATGCTTTCGACCTAAATGCTTTCGGTTAAGTCAAATAGTTTTAAAATGAAGGTTTCGATTGGGTTTCTCTTTTGTTTTAAATGACTGCTTTCGACATGGTCGATACCTATAGTTGTCGCTTCCTTTCTTTTGATCCAAATGGTTTCAATGGGGTTCTTTTGTTTTCTAAAATCTACCTCCTCTCCAAAGCTTTTGAAAGGGTGGTTTGGACACCATCACTTCTTTGTTTTATAAATGGTTTCCAATCAAATGCTTTCGACCCTATTGATTTTCTGATCCTTTTTCTCTACTTGAAGGCATAATCCAAATGTTTTGATCGAAACATTTTAAAAGGGGTTTTGAAGTAGTTAACTTCGAATGGTTTCGAAAGGTATCCATATGTTTTAAAATTGAACCCAAAGTGCCTTCGAAAGGATTGTTTTGACTCTTTCGAAAGGTTTTCGTGAATGGTTTCGAAAGGGGTGGTTTCCAAGGTTTCGACAAGGTTGAAAAGGATGGTTTTTCCTATGTTTTCGAAAGGTAATATTTAAAAGGTTATAAAAGGAGGATGTCTGATATTTTGAAGCTTTCGGAGAAAAGAAAGGTAAGGCTTTTCCAATATTTTCGAAAGGCAAGTTTAATGGTTTCGAAAGGGCCTTTCAATGGTTTCGAAAGGGTTATTTAAAGGCAATAAACAAAGGTTTCGAATATAATAGGAAGAATAGCCTAAGTGATTGTAAGTTATAAATGACTTTAACTTATTTTAAAAGGATAGGTAATCCTTATGAATACCATCGACATTATTTTTAGTAAAGTATATAAAACAGGGCAAAAATAGCATAGAGTAAAGCTAAAGATATATTTTCCTTTTATATATTTATGATTTGACGGACTGAATCATTTTGAATAGGTTTTCAAGGGAAAGAAGGGAAGCTAGCCTAAAGAAAATTTTGGACAGTCGGTCCATTTAAATTCAAATAGTTAGTCCATTTTGAGAGCAGTCGGCTCAGAGGACATTAGTCCAATTTAGGGAAATCGGCCCAGATTATGAACAGTTAGTTCATTTGTTAGCATAATGGACTGGGATAGATAGTCTACCTATTACTTGTTTTATGGATAGATAGTCCATTTATTAGCATAAAAGATATTGCTATTTTGATTTAATCAGTTGAGGACGGTCAGCACAGATTTAGGACAGATAGTCCACATAATTCATGTTTTAGCATAATGGATCTTGCTATGTTATTATTATAATCAGTTGATTAACCAGTTTGGTTGTAGGAAAGGATTTGAAAAATATATGTTTTGAAAAAGGATATTAGTGAGGGAAACACGTTCCGCTAAGCAGCATGGTCTCACTCAATATCGGTAAACCGAGATGTAACAGAATTATTCACACCAGGCTTTTTGTCTGACTCGAAGTTTTTGTTTCACCTTAAACTCTTGGGTGCTCAAAATTGATTTGAGTGGGCTGAGAGTTTAGGTTTTTAGATTTTCATAGTTTTGGCGAATAAATCTTCCGAAGACGAGCAGTTGGCTGACGGATAGTTATTTTAGAAATTCGTTTGTTTTGTTTCCACTATGTATGAAGTCAGTTATGACTATATTGCTTTGATCATCCAAGTGGGCATCATCATATGTCGCCCTTGGCGTATTATTGTGAATTATATTTGTTCATTGCCTAGGATACATTTTGTGGATTTTTTAATTTGGATATGACTTTGTTTGAAATATACTCATTATTATTATTGTTTTTTCTAAAATCTGTGATTTTGTTCATATTGAAGTGCTTCTGATATTATGGATACCATTAGCATTACCGTATTTCATCACTAGAAGTTAATACTTTGGATGACTGTAGAATTTATAGCGCTTAGCTTTTGGCATCTTGTTATAAGATATTACAACTTGGTATCAGAGTATAGGTTTATGAAATTTTTTAACTAAAAATGGTTTTCAAAACAAAATCCAAAGGTATTAGCGAAAGATTGGGGTTTGGGATAACGCTATAGTAATGTACTTGTATTTGCAATATAAAAGTGTGCGCTATCATATCTTTGATTAGGTTATCTTTCTGTATCTCATGATATTTGAATACAAATATGGATGGTAGAAGAAGAAGGGTAAACCTAGGAAGGGGAAGCATCAAAGGGAATGCAGGATCTAATGCGTGGTGAGGTCAAGGTCGGCTTAAGCTGAGAATGTTGGTGCCGAGGTCCCAAAGGTCGGATTGGAAGCTATCTATCAGTTTTTTGGAATATGATGCAGGCGAGTGTTGCAGCTGGAGTGTTACAAGGAAATGCTGCAGGAGTAGGGGTTTCGAAAGTTCTAGAGGGTAACCATTTTCCCAAACTGAGTGGAGATTATCTTAAGCTTGGAGGGAAGCTGTTTATGGGAACGAAGGATGCCATTGTTGTGGATAATTGGTTATTGCACTACGACAGGATATTTGTAAATTTGGGGCTCAATGATGAGCAGAAAAGGAGATTGGCATCTAGACAGCTTTAGGGAGCTACTTTGTACCGGTGGAATAGTGTGACCATAACAATTGATGAAGAGACAATGACCTGGGAGGATTTCAAGAGGAGATCCCAGGAGAGTAGGGCCGTCAATAGATACCTGAAAAATCTGAAATTCGTCCGCATCCGTATTCGAAAAGCGGATAATATCTGTTATCCGGAAAAAAGGATGCGGATGCGGATACGAAGACATTCGCATCCGAAAATTATCCCTCCGATCTTTGTCAAGATTATAGTATAAATTATGTTTATTTTAGTATAATGAAAGATATTTATTTATTATTTTATTAAGTTAGTAGTTTATATTATATGCACTTAATGCTTATTAACTGCTCAAAACTATTTACTATCACCATATTTGTTTATATTTAATAATTTTATAACCAATTGGATTGAAAAAGATGTATGTTAAATTTAAAATTTATATTTATATTTCTTGATTTATCGGCCGTTAGCGGATAAGATAATTATCCGATATCCATCTGTATCCGTGGATGCTATGCAGTTAATGCACTCGGCAGATTTAAAGCGGTAAAGGTGCAAAAAGTCAAAGCGGGAATACAGCGAGGATATAGCGGGATATAGCGGATGGCTCTAAAATAGCATGTAAAACTCATACTTAATGTTTTTACAAATATATAAATGGTAATTAAATGAAAAATTATCATTCAATTGAATTATAATTAATACATAAATATTTTTAAATAAAAACATGTGCGAATATACTTTAAATAAACGTAAAACTGTTATATATAACATAATTAAATTTAGTAGAATATTAGAGTATTTTCATTTCTGAAAATATATTAAAAATTAAATTAAATTAATTAGTTTCATAATTTTTATAATATATAAATGCAATTGTTTAACTCATTTTATTAAAGAAGATATAGCGGAAATAGCGGAATATAGCGGAAATAACGGGATATAGAGGAAATAGCGGGGATTAAAGCGGAAAGACTATATTTTGGGGCTACATGGAAAAATCGAAGCGGTAGAAATCCGCTATGAGATATAGCGGGGTTATAACGGGGTAATAGCGGGGCATTAACTACACAGCGTGGATGCGGATATCGGATATTCGAAAATCATTTTGGATACGAATGCAGATATGGTGCTACCCGCATCCGAAAGTATCCATTGACAGGCCTACTGGAGAGATTCATGTATATTATGGCACAGTCGGCTCTTATGAAGAAGTTTGCTGAATTAGAGCATGGAGAGATGTCGGTTGTAGAGTATGCCAGGAAGTTTGAAGAGTTGGCTGGGTACGGGTATGCTTTGGTAAATACAGTGATGAAAAGGAATGAGAAGTTCATCGGAGGATTGAAGCTTGAGTTGTCTAGGGCTACTTTGTCCCATCTTAGGGATCCTTCTGATATTGTTGTGGAGATGGCCATGAGGTAGGAGGAGGTCCTTGAGTCTCTTGAGAAGAGCAAGGCCAAGGAGGTCCTGGTTTGGCAGGACCAGAAGAGGAAGTTCTATCCCAAGAAAGGCGCTCAGAAGGGAGGAGCAGCCAAGAAAGGGAAGTCAGAGATTGTTTGCTATAAGTGCGATAAGAAAGGGCACTTTATGAATGAGTGTCATGCTGGTAAGGCAAAAGATGTGGCTAGGGGAAAGAATGTTAGGTGCTTCAATTGTGACCAGATTAGAGATTATAAGAACCAGTGTAAGGAGCCCGTTAGAGATGGTAAGGGCAACGTGTATGCATTGGAGCCTGTTGCGCCCAAGCCAACAGCCTAGAAGAAGGGAAGGAAATTTTGGGAGGTACGCTTTAGATTCTTGGTATGTCTGTTAGTGTTTAATTTGGTACTGGTGCATCACATTCTTTTATATCTAGATGTTTGATAGATAAGCTTAACCTTGAACCCATAAATTTACTTACTTCCTTACGGGTTGCGAATCCAATGGGAGGATATCCAACTCTAGGGTTGAGATGTGACCAGTTAGAGTTTGACATGTTAGGTCGTACCTCTGTTTACAATTTGCATGTGTTTAATTTTGTAGGGCTTGGGATTATCCTTAGGATGGATTAGCTGAGTGAGTACGATGCTAGGATAATTTACCAGGATAGGAAGATATCTCTTAGACACCCTGATTGTAGCGAACGAATTATTTGTACCATAGAAGGTTACGGCGGTGAGGTTTTTGCTTTGTTGGGTGTTTGATGCAGCGCGAACTACAAAATCACAAGGCCTAGGTCACTCACGACCTAATGGAGGAGTTTTAGGTCGCTCACGACCTAATGAAGGAGTTTTAGGTCGCTCACGACCTAGTGAAGGTCTCTCACGACCTAACGAGTCACGTAATGTAGAGTTGCGACCTAACTGAGAACGGAAGAAGGAATTTGCGCTGAGTTCGCGACCTAACAAGCTCACGAGTCGCGAACTAAAAGAGCCACGACCTAACCGGGAACAAGAGATGGAAGTTGCACTGAGTATGCGACATAAAAAGCTCGCGAGTCACGACCTATCAACCTATGAGATAACGAGAAGTGTAACGTAACAGCATGTGAAACTTTAGGTTGCTCGAAGATTTCCAGGCACCGCTTCTTTAGGTCGTTCACACGACCTACCGACCTAGGATAAGTCGCTGAAGAGTTAAGCCGCTTGGAGTTTAGGTCGCGACCTTGTTTAGGTCGTTAAGTCGTATCATTAAGTCGTTAAGTCGTGTTTTTGAATCGTGTATATGTTGTGTTTGTTAAGTCGCTATGTTCTTAAGTCGTTTGTATTTTAGGTCGTAGCTTTTGTTGCCGCTGTCATGAGTCGTGTCTGTTGTATATATGTGCGGGTATGTTGGGTGTGTTGGTTTGTTAAGTCGCTAACGACCTTGTTAGGTCATAAGTCGTGTGTTTTTTCTTTTATAAGCCACGGACGACCTAAGTTAGGTCGGTGGTACTGTTTAGTTGAACCGTGAGATGTTGTAGCCTATAAATAGGCATTGTGTTGGTCATTTGTAACAAGTTCATTTTGAATAAAATTCCTCTTTGTTAGCTTTGTGCTTTCATCTAAATTGGTAGTTGAGTGTAATCTCCTATCTCCACCTACGGTATTCCAGTGCGCTCGAATCAACGTTCGTTGAATCCAATTCGTGGAATCAAGTGCGCTTGATCAACGCTCGAAGAATTGTAGATCTCTTTTCACGGTATCGTGCGCGATCAATGTGTCAGAGATAGCTAGAATTCGGTATCTTCGGATCAACGAATTTGGGCCTTTCAGTATTTCTCAATCCACCTATTGCTACTTTCACAGTTTCATTCCTTTTCGTAATATCCGCTGCGTCAGTTTGGTATCAGAGCCTGACTTAGCCAATCATAGCTAAGCCGAGTCTTGGAGCCAAGGAGCTTGAAGTGTTTGTTCAAAGCCGAGTCAAGCTTGTTTAAGTTTGTGGGAGAGTTGTTCAAGTGTGGATCCGAGCTAGTTGAAGGCCGTGCATCGCTTTGTTCATCAAGGCCGAGAGTTGAAGTTTTTGAAGTTTGTATTTGAGTTTGTTGAAGTATTTGTGATTTGTGTTGAAGATTATTTGATTCAATCATGCCGCCGAGAAGAGCTAACCGCCATCAAAATGTTGACGCGTTGTATAGAAGAGAAGAAGCCGAGCAAATGGAACAATGTATCAATGAAAAGTTTGATGAAGGCATTGGAAAGTTAGAGAAACTGATGATTGACATGAATGAAGGTCAAAGAAGAAGGTCGCCAATCTCGAACCATGGAGGAAACAGAGTTTCGCCATCAGTTACGGAAGCGAGGAGGGTGTCGCCACAATCTTTTAGAGAAAGAAGAGAAATGTCAATTTCATCGAGAAGAGATCACCATGAATATAGACATGAAGAGAGAAGAACTCCACGTGAGTTTGAAGATGAGCCATATCGAGATGAAGAGAGACATAGTAGAGGAGACATGCGTGATCGAAGGGATGTTGATGGTCGAGATCGATATAGACATGCATTTGATTTTAATGAAGAAGGTGATAGAGCTAGCATTCATTATCGAGATCGAGACCAAGTACGAAATGCATATCGGGATGTTGAAGATGATCGACGTTGGGAGTCGGGTATTAAGATGGAAATTCCAGAATTCAAGGGTGGAATGGTAGCAGAAGAATTTTTGGATTGGTTGTCTAATGTTGAAGAGATCTTTGATTTCAAAGAAGTTCCGGAGAATCGTCGAGTGAAGTTGGTTGCTGCTAGGTTGAGGGGGAGAGCTATGGCATGGTGGCAGCAAACCAAACTTACACCAGAACAGATGGGGAAGTCGAAGATTGAATCATGGGATAAGATGAAGAAGTTGATGAGAGCTACATCTTTACCTTACAACTATCAATCACTTATGTACCAGAGATTACAGAATCTAAGGCAGGGGACGAAGTCAGTTAAAGATTATGTAGATGAATTTTACCAACTCATTGCTAGAAATGATATTATGGAGACGGAAGAACAACTAATTGCTAGGTTTGTTGGAGGGTTGAGAATACAGATCCAGGATATGGTGAACATGTTCGATCCTAGATCAGTTGCAGAAGCACATCAGAAGGCGTTGGCTTGGGAGAAGCAGGGAAGGCGTGGAGGTGGTGTGTTTACAAATTCCAACAATCAAGTGAAGGGTGTTAGTGGAAGTTCTAATGTTTCTAAATCTTTTAGTAAACCAGTGGTGAAGGAGGCTGAGAAGGCAAAGGTTAACAATGGTTTCAGATGTTACAATTGCCAGGAGTTGGGTCATAAAAGCAATGAATGTCCAAAGCCGAAGAAACGAGCAATGATTGCTGAAGTTGAGGATGATGATGAAGATGCAGAATGTTCTAATTCATTACCAGTTGGGGAGGAAGACTTGTTGTCAGGAGATGAAGGGTATTCACTGATGATGAGAAGAAGTTGCTTGACACCGAAGCAAGAGGAGGAAAGCAGCTGGTTGAGAAATAACATTTCCAGTCTACATGCACTATTCTTGGAAGAGTTTGCAAGTTCGTCACTGATGCTGGAAGTTGTGATAATATTATCTCTACAGAAGCTGTGAAGAAGTTGGAATTGAAAACTGAGAAGCATCCTAAACCGTACAAGTTAGCATGGCTGAGGAAAGGTGGTGTGGTGAAAGTTGGGCGAAGAGCTTGTGTCAATTTTTCAATTGGGAAGAAATACAAAGACGAAATTTGGTGTGATGTTGTGGACATGGATGTGTGTCATCTGTTGTTGGGCAGACCATGGTAGTTTGATAGAGCAGTACAACATGATGGTCGTGCTAATAGCTACATTTTCATGTTTGAAGGTACTAAAATCACTTTAATTCCCAAGAAGCAACAACAGAAGGAAAGCAAGTTGGAGGAGATTGAAGAATTGAAAACTTTGCTATCTTTGAAGGAGTTTGTTAAGGAAGTTGAAGAGGAGGTTGAAGTCTTTTTGTTGATTGGACGAGAGTGTAATGAAGTGGTTGAAATTCCTGAAGAAGTGAAGCCAGTACTAGAAGTATTTGACGATGTATTTCCTGAGGAGCTGCCAACGGAGTTACCACCGTTGAGGGATATTCAACATCAAATAGATCTTGTTCAAGGAGCTGTGTTGCCACATCGACCACATTACCGAATGAGTCCAAAGGAACATGAGGAGTTGCGAAGGCAAGTGGAAGAATTGTTAGAGCAAGGGCGTGTGCAGGAAAGTCTAAGTCCTTGTGCGGTTCCAGCCTTGTTGGTGCCGAAGAAGGATGGAACATGGAGGATGTGTGCCGATAGTCGGGCACTGAATAAGATCACGAAGAGGTACAGATTCCCAATGCCTAGACTGGATGATTTGCTAGATCAGTTGAGCGGGGCTACTATCTTTTCGAAGATTGATTTGAAGAGCGGATATCATCAAATTCGAATTAGACCAGGAGACGAATGGAAGACAGCTTTCAAGACAAGGGAAGGGTTGTATGAGTGGATAGTTATGCCGTTTGGTCTTTCAAACGCACCAAGTACATTCATGCGGGTGATGAATCAAATTTTTAGACCATTTATTGGGAAATTCGTGGTGGTGTATTTCGATGATATTCTGATATACAGTGGAAGTCCAGAAGAACACTTGCATCATCTGAGAGAAGTGTTGATGGTACTACGACAGGAAAAATTTTATGCTGCAACAAATAAATGCGTGTTTATGGTGATGAGTGTATTATTTTTGGGATACGTTATATCAGAAGGAGGTATCCAGGTGGATTAGAATAAAGTTGAAGCAATCAGAAATTGGCCACAGCTGAGGACTATAACAGAAGTGAGAAGTTTTCATGGGCTAGCGTCATTCTACCGAAGATTCATTCCACACTTCAGTAGCGTGATGACACCAATTACTGATTGTATGAAGGGAAAGAAGTTTGCATGGTCAGAGGAAGCGGGAATTGCTTTTGAGCGAATCAAGAAACTGTTGACGTCAGCACCAATTCTTGTATTATCAGACTTTCAGTTGTTGTTTGAGCTACACACTGATGCATCTAAGGTTGGGATCGGAGGGGTGTTGAGTCAGAAGGGGCGTCCTATTGCATATTTCAGTGAGAAGTTATCAGAGGCAAAGATGAGATATAGTACATATGATGTAGAATTCTATGCTGTTGTACAAGCTGTCAAGCACTGGAGACATTATCTATTTCAGAAAGAGTTTGTTCTTTATACTGATCATGAGGCGTTGAAGCATATGCAAGGGCAGGACAAGATTTCAGCAAGGCATGCATCGTGGATTGCCTATTTGCAGCAGTTTACTTTTTTCGTGAAGCACAAATTAGGGGTGACGAATCGTGTAGCTGATGCTTTGAGCAGGAGGAATCACTTATTGACGACAATGAAATTTGAGGTGACAGGTTTCGAACTATTGCCAAAGCTGATTGAAGAAGATCCTTCCTTTATGAAGTTTGTTGAAAAGGTTAAGGAGGGAAGTACTGATGAGTACGTATTAGTGGATGGTTTTTTGTTCAAGGGAGACAAGTTATGTATTCCAGATAGCAGTCTGAGATTGAAGATTATCAAAGAATTGCACGAAGAAGGACATGTGGGTCGTGATCGTACAATGCAGTTGATAACGAAATCTTATTTCTGGCCTACAATGAGGAAAGAGGTGGAAAGGTTTGTGGAGAGGTGTCATATCTGTCAGGTTTCGAAGAGAACAGCGACCAATGAAGGATTGTATATGCCATTACCTGTACCGACTAAACCTTGGGTTGACATGAGTATGGATTTTGTTTTGGGTTTGCCTAGAACTCAAAGGGGTAACGATTCCATTTATGTGGTGGTTGACCGGTTTTCGAAAATGGCACATTTTATTGCTTGCAAGAAGACGGCGGATGCTGTTCATGTTGCTCAGTTATATTTCAAAGAGATCTATCGACTTCATGGGTTGCCAGAGTCTATTGTGTCTGATAGAGATACTCGTTTTCTGAGTCACTTTTGGTTAAGTTTGTGGAAGATGGTCGGAACGAAGTTGAAATTTAGTAGCGCTTACCATCCGCAAACTGATGGACAAACAGAGGTGGTTAACCGATCGTTGGGAAATTTATTGAGATGTCTAGTAAAAGATAATTTGAAAAGCTGGGATATGAAAATATGTCAAGCGGAATTTGCACATAATCACGCTGTGAATCGAAGCACTGGATTTAGTCCGTTTCAAGTTGTATATTCTGAAATACCGAAAGGACCGTTGGATTTGACAACAGTGCCATATCAGAAGGGAGTTGTTAAGCGGGCTAGTGACTTCGTAAATGAGTTACAGGAGTGCCACAGAACAGTTCATGAACGATTGCTTACATCAAATGAAAAATATAAACGACTGGCGGATAAGAAACGGAGAAGTGTGAATTTCGGGGAAGGTGATTTGGTTTATGCAGTATTGACAAAAGATCGTTTTCCGGTGGGAACGTACAATAAATTGAAGGCACGAAAGATTGGTCCTGTTAAAATTTTTAAGAAAATCAATGAGAATGCGTATCAATTGAAATTATCAGATGATGTTCATACTTTTGATGTTTTCAACGTCAAATACTTAATTCCGTATCATGGAAATGAAATTGTTATGGAAGAAGATGGTGAAAATTCGAGGTCGAATTTCTATCAACTGGGGGAGGATGATGCAGCGCGAACTACAAAATCACAAGGCCTAGGTCACTCACGACCTAATAGAGGAGTTTTAGGTCGCTCACGACCTAATGGAGGAGTTTTAGGTCGCTCACAACCTAGTGAAGGTCTCTCATGACCTAACGAGTCACGTGATGTAGAGTCGCGACCTAACCGAGAACGGAAGAAGGAATTTACGCTGAGTTTGCGACCTAACAAGCTCACGAGTCACGAACTAAAAGAGCCACGACCTAACCGGGAACAAGAGATGGGAGTTGCACTGAGTACGCGACATAAAACGCTCGCGATTCACGACCTATCAACCTACGAGATAACGAGAAGTGTAACGTAACAGCATGTGAAACTTTAGGTTGCTCGAAGATTTCCAGGCACCGCTTCTTTAGGTCGTTCACACGACCTACCGACCTAGGATAAGTCGCTGAAGAGTTAAGCCGCTTGGAGCTTAGGTCGCGACCTTTTTTAGGTCGTTAAGTCGTATCATTTTAAGTTGTTAAGTCGTGTTTTTGAGTCGTTTATATGTTGTGTTTGTTAAGTCGCTATGTTCTTAAGTCGTTTGTATTTTAGGTCGTAGCTTTTGTTGCCGCTGTCATGAGTCGTGTCTGTTGTATATATGTGCGAGTATGTTGTGTGTGTTGGTTTGTTAAGTCGCTAACGACCTTGTTAGGTCGTAAGTCGTGTGTTTTTTCTTTTATAAGCCGCGGACGACCTAAGTTAGGTCGGTGGTACTGTTTAGTTGAACCGTGAGATGTTGTAGCCTATAAATAGGCATTGTGTTGGTCATTTGTAACAAGTTCATTTTGAATAAAATTACTCTTTGTTAGCTTTGTGCTTTCATCCAAATTGGTAGTTGAGTGTAACCTCATATCTCCACCTACGGTATTCGAGTGCGCTCGAATCAACGTTCGTTGAAGCCAATTCGCGGAATCAAGTGCGCTTGATCAACGCTCGGAGAATTATAGATCTCTTTTCACGGTATCGTGCGCGATCAACGTGTCAGAGATAGCTAGAATTCGATATCTTCGGATCAACGAATTTGGGCCTTTCAGTATTTCTCAATCCACCTATTGCTACTTTCACAGTTTCATTCCTTTTCGTAATATCAGCTGCGTCAGTGTTATGGAATCAGATGATGAGTTGAGTCGAGTTTTCATGGTTAGAGAATTCAAGATGTTTTTAAGCCTATAGTTGGATTACCACCGAAGCAAGCCATTGATTTTTGGATAGAATTGGTTTCGGGAGCAGAACCAGTGAGTAGGCTACCAAGCATGATGACCCTTATAGAGATGAGGGTGTTGAAAGTGCAGTTGGTGGAGCTGGAAGGAAAGAGTTTTATCAGGACGAGTAGTTCACCTTGGGGTGCAGCAGTAGTGTTTGCTAAGAAGCCGGACGGATCGTTGAGGCTATGTATCGATTATCGTAAGTTGAATGAGAGGACAATAAAGAATCGATATCCATTGCCCAGGATTGACAATTTGTTCAATAAGCTGAGTGGAGCCAAGGTATTTTCCTAGTTGGATTTGGCAACAGGGTTCCATCAGCTCAGAGTAGCAGAGGATAGTATACCTTTGTTGGTGTTCAAGACTAGATACGAGTCGTATGAATGGTTAGTTATGCTGTTTGGACTGACGAATGCGCCAGCTTTCTTTGTGGATTTAATGAACTGGATTTTCCGAGAGCACTAGGATAGGTTCGTATTGGTTTTCATAAATGATATCTTGATTTACTCTAAGGATGAGAGAGAGCATGCAGTTCATCTTAGAGTGGTGCTTGAGATGCTGAGGCAGCATCAGCTGAAAGCAAAGTTTTTGAAGTGTCGCTTGTGGAAGAAGGAAGTGAAGTTTCTTGGTCATGTAGTCTCAGAAAGAGGGTTGTCAGTAGATCCGACTAAGATCGAGGCAGTGAATAGATGGAAGAGGCCCCAGATAATAACCGATATAAAGATTTTTCTTCGGTTGGCTGGTTATTATTGGGAGATTCATTAAGGATTTTTCGCGGATAGCGACACCGATGACCAAGCTAACGAGGAAGGATGTGAAGTTTATGTGGATCAATGAGTGTAAGGAAGCATTCGAGAGTTTGAAACACTTATTGATCTATGGACCTGTGTTGGTTGTTCTAGGAGGGAATCAGGATTTGGTAGTTTACACCAATGCGTATGGAATTGGATTACAAGTTGTGCTGCTACAGTGAGGTAAAGTGATTGCCTATGCTTCTAGGAAGCTTAGATCGCATAAGGTCAGATATCCGACACATGATTTGGAATTGGCTACAGTGATTTTTGCTTTAAAGGTGTGGAGACACTACCTTTTGAGAGAAAGTTTTGAGTTATATACTGATCATAAGTCACTGAAGTATTTGTTTTCTCAAAGGGAGCTGAACATGTGACAGCAGAGATGGTTAGAGTTTATAGCCGCTTATGATTTTGGGATTGAGTACACACCAGGTAAAGGCAACAAGGTTGCAGATGCATTTAGCAAATAACATCAAAATGCAGTGTTAGCGATGATTGTTGAGTGGAGAGAATTGGAAGAATTAGCAGAGTGCAGAGTGAAGTGGAGATCTGAGGCTAGGTCTAGTGGGGATACAGTTGTATTATCTTGCTTGGAAGTTCAATCTGTATTGATCGAACGGATTGCTTCTAACAAGATGGAGGATCCAGTTTTAGCTGGATGGATCAGAAAGCTTAAAGAAGAAACTGAGAACGAGGCTTGAAAGATCTTAGTCATGAAAAAATGGAAGGCTGGGAAAGAAAGGAAGATTATGTGTGCCGAGTATAGGAAACATAATGAAGAAAGTCTTGGAGGAATGCCATCGTTCAATGTTCACTATACATCCCGAAGGTACCAAGATGTATCAGGATATGAAGAGGAGTTTCTTCTAGGAAGGTATGAAGCGGGATATTGGTTTATTTGTAAAGCAGTGCTTGAATTTCCAACAGGCAAAGGCCGAACACAAAATCCAAGTGGTTTGCTTCAGCCGCTAGATATTCCAGTTTGGCAGTGGGATTCTATTTCTATGGACTTCATTGACCGGTTTCCAAGATCGAACAGAGGAAATGAAATTATATGGGTCATAGTGGACAGATTAACCAGGAGTGCCCATTTCATAACAATTAGGTCAACCACGACGACACCTGTTCTAGCGAGGTTGTTCGTGAAGAATATGGTTAGAATTCATGGGATTCCTAGCAATATAGTTAATGATTGAGATTCCTTATTCACTAGAGAGTTTTAGAAGAGTCTATAGGAAGTTTTGGAAACCAAGCTTAAGATGAGTACCGCTTACCACCTGTAGACAGATGGGAAAACATAAAGAGTTAACAAGATCTTGGAAGATTTGTTAAGAGCTTGTATTCTAGATTTTGGGGGATCATGGGAAGACCATCCGCATCTTGTCAAGTTTTCATATAACAATAGTTATCAAACTAGTATTGGGATGGCACCGTTTGAAGCTTTGCATGGAAGGCCATGCAAATCTCCCGTTTGTTGGTTTGAGACTGGGGATAGGTTGATTCATGGTCCAGATTTAGTTAGAGAAGCTGCAGAAAATATTAAGGTCATTCGGGCTAGAATGAAGGAGGCTCGGTCTAGGCAGAAGAGTTATGCGGATAAGAGACGGAAAGACTTAGAGTTCTCAGTTGGATACTAGGTTTTCGTCAAGGTATCATCGATGAAGGGTGTGATTAGATTTGGGAAATCAAGGAAGTTATCATTGAGATTAGTTAGACCTTTTCCTACTCTTGAGAGTATCGGGAAGCTCATGTATAGAGTTGAGTTACCAAGCAGTTTGGCAGGTGTCCATGATGATTTTCATGTTTCTCATCTCAGAAAGTGTGTTAGAGACCCGGAGACTACTATTGCACCGACTGTGCTAGATGACATAATGGTAGAACCAGACTTGACCATAGCGAGGAAGCCAGTTCGCATTGTTGCGAGGGATAAGAAGAGGCTTAGAACTAAGACAGTTAAATTAGTCAAAGTCCAGTGGAGTGATGATGACAGGGACTGTACTTAGGAGGTTGAGAGCATGATTAGAGATATTTATCCTGACTTATTTGATGGTATGTTTTACCCTCTTGTTTAATTTATTGTGTGCCTTATTGTACTTTCGGGGATGAAATACTTTAAGGAGGGGAGTCTGCAACACCCTAGATTTTGATAACATTATTAAGGATATTTAGTCAGTTAAACTAAATAAAATAATGTGTAATTAGGGGATTGAGATTTGACTTTGATTAAGATAGTCGTGCCATTTAAAATAAACAAGTTAAAGAAGGGTTTAAAATGAATTAGAGGAGGGATAACATGGGAAAGAGGCCATTCCTATATCTCCAAACCTAGGCCATGTATAATCTACACATTCATTTCATTTCAAAAATTTCACAAAACAAGGCCGACACCATTAACAAGGAAAGGGAAAGAGGTAAGAAAAGCTAAAGGAAAATCTAAATATAACTCAAATTCATCCAAATCTCAAGCTCCTTTAATCTCTAAAGCTAAGGTGAATAATTTTTACATTTTAAACTTGTTATGGGTTCCGTTTTAAGATTAAATCCAAATATTTTGCAATTGATTGCCATGTATTTGAATGATAGAATGATTATATATGTTTGTTGATGATTTATGAATGTTTATATAGATTTTATGACATGTTTTGCGATGAAAACCCTATTAAATGACATCCTATTTCCTTGCAAATTTTTATGAAGATCTAAAAAGATATTTTAGAGAAGCGTTTCAATTTTCAGATTTTTCTAAATTTTCATGGATTTAATATGAATTTTCTAGCAAAGAAAATGGTATTTTGGATTATAAATTATTTAGGGGTAAATAATTAATTGTTTGGATCTGAAATTTTTATATGTTAAAGAACATATATAAAGTGATTTTCTGGGATTTTTCAAGATTTTCCTAGGTGTTTTGATAGTTATATAAATTTTTTTAAGGTAAGGGACTTGAATGTTTTATAAAATTAAAGAGGAGAAGGGGCTTTTTACAAAAGTGTTTAAATTGCTAAATAAAGAAAGTCAGCAGCATTTTGTGAAAAGAAAATTTTGACAACCAATCAGATTTAGACAAAGAAGGCAGATTAGGTACAAAAGCATAGTTTAGATTACAGATAAACAGCCTTTTTACTGTTCATCTCCTTCGGCACCTAGGTTCCGCCTCTATCCCTCCTCTTCCGACATAATCGAACCAATGCATATGGTATCAGGTAACTGATATGTAATGAATTGGCAAAGGGCAAAAGGTGTATGGTCGAAACCATGAGGTTCTTAAAGAGGTGAAGCATCGTTTTGGTTTCATCGGAAAGAGCGTTTGCTTGCTTTCGACAAAGATGCTTTTGGCTAAGTCAAATGGTTTAAATTGAAGGTTTCGTTTGGGTTGCTCTTTTGTTTTAAATGATTACTTTTGACATGGTCTAAATCTATAGTTGTTACTAGGGGTTCTTTTGTTTTTTAAAATCTGCCTCCCCTTCAAAGCTTTTGAAAGGGTGGTTTTGACACAATCACTTATGTTAGTCCGTGAGATGATGGTTTTGATGACAACAACCTTAGAATAGATTATAAAATATAAATACTAACATTATAAGTTTAGATAAATATGTATATGCAGGATTTAACCATGCAGGTACCAAGAATGAAGACTGTACGGTATAGAGATTCAAGATATCAAGATTGAAGACTCATGAGTATCGAGACTATCAAGAGTTCAAGAATTGAAGTAATTTATTCTTTGATTAGAAATTTTGTTAAAACTCATAGAAAAGCACTGGCATCTTAAAATCCAATTAATTCGTGGAATGGAATCCACTTCGAGCCTGTTAAAGGGATGGAACCTTAAGTAGGATGGAACTACGAAAAATCTAGTGGAACATTGTTTTTTATCCACTAATTTTAATTCAAATGATTTTACAAAATTATCTTGTTTTCAAAATGATTTCAAAACTTTCCTTTTAAAAGATTCAAAACCCTCTATCCTAATTTTAAATAATTTTAGCCTCAAAATTATCTTTAATTTCAAAGTCAAATTACTCCTGATTTTAAACTATCTTTTAAAATAATATATTTAACTTTTAAATATTTATACTTAAGATTTAAATATAAAATTATAGTTAAATTTTATATATGTTATCCTCTATATTTACTTACGTATTTTAACTATAGTCAAGTATATTAGAAAAGTTTAAAATAGTTTTAATATAAGATAAAGGTTATTTTCAAAGAAAATAAAATCATCGAAAATTGCTTTGGGATGTCGACATGCCTATGGTGACCATGTCGACATGGTGTCAGTTGAGTTCAAAATTTAGATTTCAAAAGAAGTGTTTGTTCGCCATAACTCTTCATGAATGGACATGGCTGTTGTTCTTCTATAAATAGGGGTTAGTTTAGGATAGCTATTTTATGAATTCCTTTGTTTTGTTTCTGTTGTGTATTAAGTCAGTTATGAATATATTACTTTGATCATCAAAGAGGGCATCGTCATACGTCGCTCTTGGCGTATTATTGTAAATTATATTTGTTCATTGCCTGGGATACGTTTTGGGAATTTCGTAATTTGGATATGATTTCGTCTGAAATGTAATGACTATAATTATTGTATTTTTGAAATCTGTAATTTTGTTCATATTCAAGTGCTTCTGATATTGTGGATACCATTAGCATTACCGTTTTTCATCACCGTAAGTTAATACTATGGATGACTACAACACCTGTAGCGCTTAGCTTTAGGCTTCTAGATACGGGATGTTACATTAATACCCTTATACAATCAAAATAGAAGATAATTGAGAACTTGTACATTTACTTAGCTGTAACTGATCAACCTATTAGTGCTGTAGTGATACGAGAGGATGAATGAATGCAAAAACCCATCTATTTCAGAAGCAAGCGGTTGTCATGGGCGGAGCTAAACCACTCAGTTGTCGAAAAGCTTGCATACAACCTGCTTCTTACAACGAGAATACTACGACCTTACTTCTAAGCACATCCTGTTAAAGTCCTCATAGACAAACCAATAGACTAATACTACATGAGCTAGAGACATTGGGTTACCTATTAAAATGGGTAATGGAGCTTAGCCAATATGATATTACCTACTGGCCCAAAAAGGCAATCAAAGGCAAGCGCTTATAGACTTTGTAGTACAATGCAACTTACCAACCGAACCCCATTCAGGAGAAGAAAAAAGCCCTATAGTTTTGGAACATGTTCATATATGGAACATCGAATTAACAAGGGCTAGGAATTGGATACGTATTGACTACCCCAAATGGGCAAAAGCTACATGGAGCAGTACAGATTGGTTTCAAAGCAACCAACAATGTGGCAGAATATGAGGCCCTTCTCCCATGCCTACGAATGACCAAGGTAATGAAGGTAACACATATTAAGGTTCACATTAATTCTCAGTTAATTATGAATCAAGTGCGAGAAATTACCAAGTGAAGGAGCCAATCACGACCAAATATTCTAAGCTACCTAAGATAAAAAATCCCCCATATAAGCAACTCATCCACTGACTCTTTAGCAAAACTAGCTAGTAACAAAATGTCCAATGAAACAAAGGCGGTACCAATAGGTCGTTTGGTAGAGCCAAGTATAATAGAATCAAATTAAATACTGGTCCTGATCCGAGCCTAATGGATCGCCATTCAAGGCACACAAAATCAAAAGACGATGGAAAGCTATAGGCAACCCATCGTGAAATCGTGAAATCCGCGCCTCAAGAAATTAAGGATAACAACCAGATAACTCCAATTAAACAATTCCTCCTAAATGGAATCTTACCTCCAAACAGAAATGAGGCTTAAAAGATAAGATACCAGACTCCGTACTACTCCTTCTTTGATAGAATATTATACAAGATAGGGTATTCTACCCTATGTCTTAGGTGTATTTCCGAAGAAGAAGGGGCATGGGTTTTAAGGGAGGTATATGAGGGACAATGTGGAGATCACTTTGGAGGAAACAAATTAGCAAAGAAGGTGCTAAAACTTAGCTACTATTGGCCCACTATGCTTCAACAAAGGAATTTATAGGAAAGTGCGATAAATCTCAACGATTCGCAAGTATCCCCAAACAACCACCCCACGAGCTCATCCCACTCTCACGCCCATGGCCATTCAATGTATAAAGGAAAGAATTGATACGACTGCTTCCAATGTCGAAAAGAGGAGCTAAATACTCCATAGTGGCCAAAGATTACTTTACAAAATTGTCAAAGGCGGAACCCCTAGCCATGGTTACTGCAAAGAAGATAGTCACTTTCATAGTAAGGAATATAATTACCAGATGTGGGATACCTTATAAAGTATTTCAAACAATGGCACCCGGTTTAAAAGCAAGGAATTCCCAGAGTTTTGCAAGAAGAATTGTAGAAAAAACAGCTTCTCCTTAGTCACTCATCCATAGGGAAACAGACAGGTTGAAGCTACATACAAAATCATCAAAAAACTACTAAACAAAAGGCTGCAAAAAGTTTAAGAAAAATAGGCAAAGAAACTTCCTTTAGCATTTTAGGCCTATTGAACTTCGACCAGATCCCCTATGGCTCATACTCCTTTTTCGCTAAATACGGATAAAAGGCCATGCTACCTGTCAAAGGAAAAATCCTATCATATAGAAGAATATCGTATACCGCCGAAAAGAATAAGAAATTAAAGTATTATAAAGAAGGGATGAAGGATGAGCAGTGATAGTAGTGGTCACATATCGACGAAGATGGCAAAGAATTATAATGCGAAGCTCAAAGAAAGAAATTTTTGCAAAAAGGACTTGTACCACAGAGAGCAATGGCTCATAGAAGAATCCAATGGATGGAGTAATAGGACCAAATTGGGAAGGTCCACTAGCTATAGCAGAAATTTTAGCGAATGGGGCATACCAGTTAGCTAGACTTGATGCAGCTTAGTTCGAAGAACTTGGAACTCGGAGCATCTCAGACCTTACTTTGTCTAACTTACATTGCTTTTGTGATGTACGTTGTAATATTGCGAAGAAGTAACTATACTATAAGTTGGACGTTGGGATATTATACAACCTAAACTACAATAAAAATCTCTGTATTGTCCTTAACAAAGCAAATTCACATTTATGGGTCACCGCTAGAAGTTACTGATTTAGCAAAACGTAAGGTCAATATGCAAAAATAGCAATCACAACACCAAGAACGGTGATACTGGCCTTTCACACTTAGATTTGCATTAATGCAAATCCGGCTCTTCTGCCTAAATATCACACTAGACGGGATATTAGACTGCCCTACCCCAGTATAAATATTTCTCTGGTAGCACTCATATAATAGCTGCAACAACCCAATTTTAAAGATGTAATATTAAACTAATTTAATTAAAATAGAAGTGTTTGGATTCGATTCTAACAATTATTATTCTTGGAATCAAATTATTATTTAGTTAAAGTCTATTTAATAAAGAATTTTATTATAAAATTTAATTAGTTGATAAACTCATTTTTAGATAATATTTTATAATTCAAATGATATTTTTAATAAATATAAAATATTTTAAATTGCATATAATTTTATATACTTGAAATTAATGAACGAAGACTTCTTTGATATTCGGTAAACCCAATATAGGAAGCTCATTATCGCCTTGCCTAAAATGATGATGGAGGTTTGCAACGTTGAAGTGGAGGCGATGAGAGGAGCTTAGCTTAGCTATGGGCGAGATAATGCTCAACATTTGAACTTGTTGTTCACGACAATGGAAGTTGGGATTTTGGGCAATGAGTCGAGTTAAAAATTTTGTTCTTATCGAAGCCTATAAGGATGTTTCGATCGACAACTGGTTAAGGTTAGTTATGTTATAAATCACATAACTATATCTATATTATTATATCCTTTTTGTGCCTTGTTTAAGATAAAAGATGCATAGGTTTTCGATAGTAATTAAAAGAAATTATTGAAATGCCAGCTATGAATTCAATTGGTTGCTTATTGTGATTCATCTAATTTGTCGAATGATATCGATTAGATTTGTTTGTTTGGTATTATGTAGATTAAAAGAGGCCAATTTGCAAACAGAGTTCCATTTGTTTGCAAATTAAATTCTTCTAACTTATATAGAAGTACATACATTGTTTATATGGCTGAAGTTGTCGAAAAGCAACTCGGGTCGCTAAATAATTCCACATCATAGAATTATATTTTATAGAGCGATGTTGGCTCTAGATTTTGAATTTCCAACGGGTTTATTGTTTGAATTGTTTGAAAATAAATTCAAAAATGAGGTTTTATCTATTTTGATCCGTATTGGAATTTAATTTATAAAATGTAGTTAAAATTTTATTACATTCTTTAACTTAAATTTCAAAATTTCTATTCAAAACTTTTAAAAATGAGTAATATTTAATTATAAAAGCTTTCTAAATTTAGTAATTGAAGTATTTAAGTTTGAAACTATTTCAAAGGCAAAAGATAAAAGATAATATTATTTCATAAAAGCTGTTATGAAAGTAATAATTTTAGTTTCAAATGAATTTAGTTATAAAAGAGGTTTAAATGATTTTTAAAGAGTTTCAAAAGCTTTTGTAAATAAATAACCAGCCGTTAAAATGTGTTTAAGGATTTAAATGTGATTTTATGAAATGATATCTTTGTGTATATAAAATTAATTTAAAACTCTTTTATTTTATTTATTATGGATTTGATATTTTGTTGAGATTTCGTGCTTTTCTATGAAACAAGAAATTTTAATAAATGATTCAATTGTCAAATTGGTGTAGGGCTTTTCGTACAATTCTTTCGCTTATTATTATAATTTTTAAATAGAGTTCAAGTGGAAATGACGAGCTTTTAGTAAATACTTGAATTTACTATCTGGTATGGGACAATTAGTCAAATTCATATGGTTACTTGAGTGACAGTAATTAACACTTAGAGTTGTATTATCTTAGGGTGTTCTGATCTCATTTTTAAGTTGATAGATCCTTGAGAGATAAAAACTCATTTTTCATCGACCTAAGAGTCAATACATTCTTAGATTTGGATAAGCAAACCTATTTGGTTAGGTTAGGTTTATTATGGTGTAATCCATCTGTCCTTTTGTTGTTTGGATAGGTGTTACATTCAGACCTATCAGCTTATTTGGCATACAGTTAGACAATGTTTGCCTATTTTTTTGAGTTAAGCAGATTCGCATAGCTAGTCTATTTGTTGAGTTAGACTATTAGTCTATTTTATTGAGTTAGACTATTACATTATGTAGTAGAGTCTATTTTGTTGAGTTAGGCTCTGTGTCGCTGTTTTAGAATTGATAGTTGACTGCCATTATTATCTTATTAGTGAGGATTTTTCTTCAAAGATTTTGGATGGAAACTTAGTATCTTTTGGTTTTGGAGAATTTTGAATTGTTATCACCATATTTTTTATGAGTCCATTTGAGAATTAATATGGTTTTATGGAATGGTTATTTCGTTTGACATGCCTTATTCTGATCATTTGTTCTGGCATGTTTTTATTATGGTTTATTGTCACGGGCCGGATTTTCGACGCTCAAAAATCGACATCAATACGTCCACTGTATAGCATGCCGAGCAATTGGGTGCTGGAAATACAGATCGTTAGAGGAAAAGAAGAAAGTGGGAGAAGAAGAAAGAAATAACAACACAGCATCTCACAATCGCAGCGAAACAATACGTAATAGATAATAACATGTCTTTATACAAAAAGAACTACAACTATTAATTAAACATTACGTCATCAGAGTATAATACATCAATAACTCAATACTGGACAGTTATAATAACTTGTCCTCACAAGTGTTGAATATACAGCCTATAATACACAGTAGAATAAGATCAAATATGTGTAATAGGTCTTTGTCATCCAACTCATCTCCTAAGCTCCATTGCATCCTATTCTGTATTTGTAATACTCAATCTGACCCGAGCATTACAATAAAATAACACTCAAGTCAGTTTGGAAAACCAGCGTGAGAAACACACTCAATTTGAATTTATTAAAGTTATCAAAATCCTTTGAAAGACAAAGGTATCTATTAAGACCATGCCACATATAAACACGACATGTTTTTACCTTGCGATAACCAAAAAATTTTATATCAAAATCATTTGATATTATAATAGTGTCTAGGTACAAATACTTATTCAAATAGCCGAAATTGTTACATTAATTAAACTCCATCATACTAGGGTCTGCAGCCAAAATGGTAAAGGCACGTATTGGATAATGGATTCCACACAAATAACTAGGCACCGGGGTACCATCCATCATAGTACACATCTAGAAAAATGTATCGAGGACCTCATCGGGATCCCCTGCAACACAAGACTGGACTACCCCTAACCTGGATAGACCGAACATGCTATCACCTAGGGTGTTCCCACCCTTACCGAGTTCTTCCGTGCACCATAGTAATAATATCAGAGGGTATCTAGAAAGGTGACAAACATACCCTAATTGGGTGCGACCCACTTAGCCTTGCTACATTTCCCCTGATTTTTAGTCATTCCCAATTGATGAGGCTTGAGGCTACGATTACCTTTTGAGGAATTTATACTTGGAATAATCATTGTCCTCCAATAACAAAAACTGATAGCATTCATCCATACAAGTCCATTCTGGATCTGAAAGAAACTAATGGCACTATTCCAACTATATCCATTTTGGAATCATCCTCAGGAATAGTAGAGATTAGCCCTTGCACTTCACTGCTCCATCTCGATTCCATGCTCTTGTCTTCATTTCGAAAATGTACTCGTTGGATCGAAGTGGTTTTCGAATAACTTATCCGATCCTGGTCTCTTCGAAACAACATTCGACATTTTTATTAAACTCAACCCCGGTTCTTTAGGAAATGAACAAACGAAAATAAGATCGGAGATCACCTCCTATCCATTAGTTGATGGATTTCCTTATTATCGACGTAGAAGAACGAAATGAGTTTATACGTACAGTACACCTTCCGACGGTAACTGTACCATATAATTACCGTGTTCTTCAATATATTCCCAAAGTTATATTTTGGGTCCAGATTTGATAGTTGGTTATTTAACTATCAAATAAACAATCATTCAGCAAAAGAGTTCATTTTCCACTGAAACCACTATGTCTCATTTAATTTAATATTAATCAATTAAATCTCTTAATCAAAAGGTATGTACTTATCTAATTGGAGTAAGGACATTCACTAACCGTTCTTTTCAAAAATATCTGAAAAATATTTAAAATAAATATGGAAAGCACCACGTGGTATCCATCATGGATTCATAGCTCAATGATTACATCCCTATCCTAGAGAAATCCAAACTTAACTGCAAGCATTCTCTGCCTCCAATTTCGCCATGAAAGTATACCATTACCTTCAGAAAATTTTATTTAATAATTTTCTCAAAATAATACTTATAAAATTTCTATATAAGTTTCCAAGTTAACTTTAGCAAATACTCATAAATAAAAGTTATTATATAAACTATATAAATGTTGAATAATTTGTCCTTTAAAATAATAATACTATTTATTTCTTAAATAATATTTAACTCAATATCAACTCATTATAAACTAACTTAATTAATAATTAAATATACTTTAAACAATTTAAAATAATTACGTAACTTTGAAACAATAATAAATTTTCATTTATTAATAAAATTCTAATCGATTTACAAAACTTATTTATAAAATTATAATCCATTTTGACAATTTAAAATATTTAAATAGCTAATTTTTTGTATTGTATGCTAAAAACATTTTTGAAATTACCAAGTTTAATAATTAAAAATTCTCCTTTTATAAACAACTCAACTTCTCGATAAAAATAAATTTTCTAATTCCAATATAACCAGTCTAACATTTATAAATCTCTCTCGATTTATCACCAATTTATTTACGTCCCAATTTCGTAAATCCCCTTTCACATTTCTAAAAGAAAATTTATCAACTACATTTTAAACTGGTTTACCTATCTTATTATAAATCCTCATCATGAATTTATAACTTCAATTTATCAACTGATAATCATTTCACTTTATTTATAACACTGTTTATAAATCTCAAAGTTTTCAATTCTTGTTTTTAATGGTTTCACATCGCTTAAAACCATTATAATTGATTTCTAAATTAAATTCCATATATAAATCAATTCTTTAAATTGAATTCCATTTATAACTTAACTTCTTAAATAACCCAACTATATTCCAGAAGCAACCAAATTTCGATTTTACTTCCATTCCGTAATTTAGAAATCTTATTAAGGATCTAATATAACCAAATTTTACAATTATTTCCAAATTCCCTTTTTATTCTTCCAATCTATTTTTTTCAATCTCGATTTTTAAAACCTTTTATATTTAACAAGTATCACTTAAGAATTATTATTAAAAAATCCTTTATGCACATTATTCCAAAACTCTCTATTTATAATATTCCAAAATAGTTAAGTACAAATTTTAAAGTCAAACTATTTATTTTAGCCAAATAAAATTTCTTTTAATTAATCCAAAATTGACTATAACTATTTCACTTCCATTTTTTTTTAATTTCTTTCAAATTCAAAAACATATATTACTGGCATTTAATACTTCCAAAATCTAGGCTAAAACTACCATAGCATCCAATAAATTCAAATCACGCTATAATCTGCCACAGATTATTCAAACGAATCATATATCAATATATATATATATATATGAAATTTAATTCAACATTTTTGAGGAATCCGGTTAGATCCCTCCAACCTGTTTCCCTGCATCCATAGATGTTAATAAAACATAAAAGTACCAATCCTACTTTGAGGAGGATATCGCGGTATATAGGGTCATCCGCTATTAAGCGGGGGGCATAGGGTCTCATCCGCTAAAAATATGCGGAAATATCAATCCAACTATCAATATATACTACTATATATAATATCACATTCAACTGATAATAATTTTATCAAATCATCCAATCAACTAATAATTAAAATTTCAACATTTAAACTAGCAATCCAAAAGAGTGAGATTTACTTACATTGATTTGTATTGTTGCTTTAGCATTTCGTTCAAATTAAAATTAAAAAGTGTTTTAATTTTAATCTAAATTTCTTCTAGCCCTAGTCGACTCTAATCCAATTCCTATGCATAGTATTTGCAGATACTAGTGCAACGCAACTCGTTTCGTTATATTCTATCATCGCACGAAGAAGATACAATATTTTTGAAATAACGATCAACATAAATTAATTAATAACCTTATTATTAACATTAAAATGAATACTACCTTATATAAATGCTCGGCCCACAAAGCCCAAATCCAACACTTCATCTTCCCCAAATGGTTCCCTCGTGCATGACTGTCACCAGGGGACCGAAAATCGAACGTGCACGCACACCCCATAAGCCTCCACACTCGATGATTCCTTGAACTGACAACTCTGATCAACTCCTCTTCATGCTTTCATCTTCACTACCACCACTTCGCAGTATCTACCACCCTTGAGTGAATCACGACCAATCCAAATGCCCAGGCCATACACAGGGACGTGAAACCCAAACGGCCACCAAGTGCCTCGAAAAACCACCTGTAGATGCGACTCAATATGCGGAACCCACATCCCATCTCCGATCGAGCTAAAACCCCTTCAATCCCAAACAAAAACAAACCCTAGCCATTAACTCGCGTTCGACCATTACTGATGACCAACCCAAGCATGATCGCATCTCTCAACATATATGTCAGATCGGAGAGAATGAAAAAACATGAATTTACAAACTTTTTTTGGATTTTTTATCAAGTATTTTGCTAATATTTTTTTTGAAGTTTTCCATGCTTTTATTTCCTTTTCTATGGCTCAGTTTTTCTACAAGAAAGAAAGAAGGAAGCGTTTCGAACAAGCAAAAGGTACGATCACATCATCGGGGCTGATTGGATAGAACTTTCGGCTGAAAAAAAATGTTGAATTGACAATATATATTAGTTTAATTTTCAAAATACCTCGATTTAAGCAGCTTAAAATTTTGAACCCCAATCGAGGCGTGCCACTGGGCTTTTATAAAGTTATACCCCTATTCCGAAAGTAATGAAAAAGGTTTTAAGTCTTGATTTAATCGTATTGAGAAGATGGCTTTTTGAACCCAATTATTATATTGAATTTACGATATAAAATTCAATGCGTTTCTATCCCATTCGACCAAAAGTTAACTCCTAATGCTACAAAATTTTAAATCCGATAATGATACTCCATTACGGATCTAATGGAACTAGTTTTCTTGAAATCTGAGACTGTACCACGGATGGCTATTTTTACTCGTCAATTTAAACGAGTTATTTTTAAATTCGAACAAAATAACTTTTAAACTCAATCAAAAAGTTCTATTTCCTTCATTCTTATTAATATGAATTTGGTAAGCCTTTAAATTATTTTTATTAAGCTTAAAACTTAAGATTCAATATTTTAACCAATATCCAATTATTAAACTCAATAATTAAGTTGTCCAATATATCTTTATATTTGAAATTCAAGGTAAATTTAACTTTTAAATATTTAAAAAACAATAAAATATTCAAATTTCAAATATACAAAATTCTGGGTCTTTACATTCCTTCCCCCTTAAAAGAATTTAATCCGCGAAATTTCCAAGGTAAGAAGAATGGCCCAAAACCCATTTACTATTTCAAAACCAAAAAGTTTAAACAACTTCCCGAAATCAACATTGAAAACGCATTAACACTTTTAATAATTTCCAACTTCATCCATATATTCCAAATAATATTTTTTTCTGAACCATTTCAAGTTATAAAGCAAAATCGAATTTTAGTTATTAAAATTTTCTTCAAAATTTTCTAACTGCTTAAATTTTCGAAAAAAAATTGCCAGCGTCTTCTTTACACGGCTAGAACAAACAACTACAAATTGCCACTACGGGCTCAAATTATCAAAAAAAAAACAAAAGCCAAGTGGCTCAATCATATAATCATCAATTTCAAACAATAATTTAAACATGTACCTTCTAGTCGGGCAATCCAATTTTCTTTTAACATCGAAGACATCAATTTAGTTCTTCCTTTTGTATTCCTGCACCTAATTTACTAACGATATCCAATCATATAATTCAAATCATATCATTCAACATTTCCAACATTTACTTCATCGAAACTCGTACGATGTACATATATCATCCGTACACAATATCAAAATCCGATGGCTCGCTCGATCACAAAATTTAACTTCCGAACTATATCATTCACACAACTCTCTAGTACGAACTCAGATTTAGTTTCTTGATTAAAAATCATCATTCTCCTTGCATATCCACATACTATGATAGAGAATTCCAAAATCAATCAAAAATACATATCCAGTGTTCGTCGTCGAAAATCGAGCGAAAAATCCTAATTCGGGTCGATATAAATCATCTCGAAATTTTGCACTCAAATCTGTATCAAACCGTCATGCGGATAAAATAGTATAGGTGCAACTTACATATTTATTTCAATTGATTCTTAGCTATATCAAATTCTTTTTATTCACATTTATACTTCACATTCACCTTCTATTCATTATATTCACTTTTATTTCATTCACTTCCAACTTTCCACTTTCAGTTATTTACCTTTATTTGATCCGCATTCAAATATTTACTTGGTATATTTTACAATACCAATTATCACTTAAGAATTTTCTCATCAAATTTTTCTTATTCCCAAAATAAAAATTTTGTATAGACTTTTAGATTAATTACCACTTCATCACTTTAGTTCATATTCGTTTCCAATCAAATTCAATTTCAAATTTTCCAATTCCACATTTGATTTTTATCAATCAATATCCAAACCGTATCAATTAAATAATTTATTCAATTAGTTCCTTTATTTATTTGTTTATTTATTTCAAATCTCAATAAATTCCATTTCCAATAACTATTTCGTTTAGCCTACTTAGGCTAAATTTTCAAGATTCACTCTTATTTAACTTAATTTAAGTTAAATTTCATTCCAAAATCACATTTCAAATTTTTATAAGTTATCAAACTTATTCATATTCCATTCACTAATTTTCTTCCAATTCACATCATTTAATTGGTTTTCTTTACTAATTTATTTCATTATCACACTCACTTTCATTTACTTTTCTTAAGTTAAATTTCGTTCTCCGTTTTCAACATTCACTTTTATCCCCTCTATTTAACTTACCTTAAGGTAAGATTCATTTCAATTTTTGGTTTCCATATTTTATAAGTTCAATCTTTTTTTCTCATACTTCCAATTAAACATTTCAGATCAAAAACCAATAGTTTACACACTTTATTCTAAGTGTTTCAAGTTATTTTTGAAATCATATATATACATATATATCTCATTAATATATATCAAATCCAAAAAATTTAAGCTTCTTTAAATCAAAAACTTGTTTATCAAAACAAGACTCCAATAGAAAATCATTACGGTAGCAATTCATCACTCAGAAACTCCAAAATGAATACCGATGATGTCGCGATCATCATCGAAAATATTTTCCAGCGACCGAAGGGAGATCAGTGCTTTTATTTCCTTCAAAAATCATTTTAAAAATATTTCAATTCATAAATATTCTCTAAATAATAACACTATTATTTTCCAAAACATTGAAAAACATTTAAAAACTAACGGGATTTAAATTTCCAAATTTCCAACCTTCAAACCCTTTTAGCAAATATATTTAGATATACTCTGGAATTTCATTCCATTTCAAATTATAAATCACATTTATAAAATCATATTCACAAAATCCTATTTTGTTATATGAAATTGTTTCTTTACTTTTGATTATAATTTCAACTTTTATTCAATCACCATAACAACAAATGATAATGGTTTAATATTATCATTTCCTAACAACCAAGCACACCATATGCAACTATAATAATTTTCAAAAATTTATTTCTTTCATATATAAAAATAATTTAGACAAAATTATTTCATTTACCCCATTTCCAAACAATATCATGTCGAATTGCTCTGTTCAAGTGTTTAGAGATCTCTATCAATAACGTTAATTACTCATAATTACCAGAATCCATAAGCCACTCAAATATCAATCACCATAATATAAAACATTTTATATTTACAAACAAGTATGCCCTCATATCTATTAATACACTCAAACTCATTCTTGGGTGCTACTGACCCTATCTCTAATGAGTTACCCTATCAAAGCCAAGGTTCTTGCTTAACCTTCAGCTCTGATACCAAGTGTCACTCCCCGAAATTTCAATACTTCAAAATCGATATCAATACGTCCACTGTATAGCATGTCGAGCAATCAAGTGCCGAAAATACTAAATCGTTAAAGGAAAAGAAGAAAGAGGCTGAAGAAAAACAGAAAAAACAACACAAAATCTCACAATCGCAGCGGAACAATATATAATAGATAATAACATGTCTTTATACAAAAAGAACTACAACTGTGACTGACACATTACATCATCAGAATGCAATACATCAATTACTTGACAGTTATAATAACTTGTCCTCGCAAATGCTAGATATACAGCCTACAATACACGGTGGAATAAGATTGAATACGTGTAATACGTCTTCGTCATTCAGCTCTTCTCCTGAGCTCCATAGCATCTTATCCTGTATGTGTAATACTCGGTCTGACCCCAGTAGTATAATTAAATAACACCCAAGTCAGTCTGGAAAACCAATTTGAGAAACACACTCAATTTGAATTTATTAAAGTTATCAAAATCCATTGAAAAACAAAGGTATCTCGTAAGACCACGCCATACATAAAAACGGTGTGTTTTTACCTTATGGTAACCAAAACATTTTATATCAAAATCATCTGATATTATAATAGTGTCTAAGTACAAATAGTTATTCAAATAGCCGAAATTGTTACATTAATTAAATTCCAGTATATTAGACTCTATAACCAAAACCGTAAAGGCACGTATTATAGAATGGATTCCATACAAATGACTAGGCACTGGGGTACCATCTATCACATTACACATCTAGAAAAATGTACGAGGACCTCGCCGGGATCCCGTGCAACACAAGACCGGATTACCCCTAATGTGGATAGACTGAAAATGCCATCACCCTAGGTGTTCCCACCCTTACCTCAGCGCACCAAAGTAATAATATTTGAGGGTATCTAGAAAGGTGACAAACATACCCTAATTGGGTGCGACCTACTTAGCCTTGCTGCATCTCTCCTGATTTTCAGTCATTCCCAATTGATAAGGCTTGAGGCTATGATTACCTTTTAAGGAATTTATATTTGGAATGCTCATTGTCCTCCAATGTCAATTACTGATAGCATTCATCCATACAAGTCCATTCTGGGCCTGAACGAAACGGAAGGCACTATTCCTACTACGTCCATTTTGGAATCATCCTTAGGATTAGTAGGGATTAGCCCTTGCACTTCACTGCTCCATCTTCGATTCCATGCTTTTGTCTTCATTTTGAAAGCGTACTCTTTGGATCGAAGTGGTTTTCAGAAAGCTTATCCGATCTCGGTCTCTTTGAAACAACATTCGATATTTTCGGTAAATTCTACCCCGGTTCTTTAGGAAATAGACAGACAAAAATAATATCGAAGATCACCTCTTATCCGTTAGTGGACGGGTTTCCTCATTATCGTCCTAGAAGAACGAAACGAGTTTACACGTATAGTATAGCACCTTCCGATGGTAACTGTACCATATAATTCTCGAGTTTCTTCTAGATATTCCCAAAGTTATATTTTGGGTCCAGATTTGATAGTTAGTTAATTAACTATCAAATAAACAATCATTCAGCCAAAGGGTTCATTTTCTACTGAAAACACTGTCTCATTTAATTTAATTCTAATAAATTAGATCTCTTTATCAAAAGGCATGTACTTATCTCATCGGAGTAAGTACGTTCACTAACCATTCTTTTTAAAATATCTTTGAAAACTCTTTAAAATGAATATAGAAAGCACTACGCGGTATCCACCATGGATTCCTAACTCAATAATTATGTCCATGTCCCAAAGAAATCCAAACTAGACTGCAGGCAATGTCTATCTTCGATTCCGCCATGAAAGTATACCATTACCTTCCGAAAAATTTATTTAATAATTTTCTCAAAATAATACTTATAAAATTTCTATATAAATTTTCAAGTTAATTTTAGGAAAGTACTCTTAAATAAAAGTTATTATATAAACTATATAAATATTGAATAATTTATCCTTTAAAATAATAATACTAGTTATTTCTTGAATAATAATTAAATTAATAGCAACTCATTATAAACTAACTTAATTAATAATTAAATATACTTTTAAACAATTTAAAAAAATTACATAACTTTGAAACAATAATAAATTCTGATTTATTAATAAATTTCTTATTTATTTACAAGACTAATTTATAAACTTGTGATCCATTTTGAAAATTTTAAATATTTAAATAACTAATTTTCTGGAATATTTTTATGCTAAAAACATTTTTAAAATTACATAGTTTAATAATTGAAAATCCTCCTTTTACAAACAATTCAACTTCTCAATAAAGATATATTTTCCAATTCCAATATAATCAGTCTAACATTTATAGATCTCCCTCGATTTATCACCAATTTATTTATGTCCAATTTCGTAATCCCCTTTTCACATTTCTAAAAGTAAATTTATCATCTATATTTTAAACTGGTTTACCCATCTCATTATAAATCCTCACCGTGAATTTATAACTTTAATTTATCAACTGATAATCATTCAACTTTTTTTATAACATTGTCTATAAATCTCAAAGTTTTCAATCTAGTTTATAACGGTTTCACATCAGTTAAAACCATCATAATTGATTTCTAAATTAAATTCCATTTATAAATCAATTCTTTAAATTGAATTCCATTTATAACTTAACATCTTAAATAATCCAACTATATTCCAAAAGCAAGCAACCAACTCTCGATTTTACTTCCATTCCGTAATTTAGAAATCTTATTAAGGATCTAATATAACCAAATTTTATAATTATTTTCAAATTCTCTTTTTATTCTTCCAATCTATTTTTTCAAATCTCAATTTTTAAAACCTTTTATATTTAACAAGTACCACTTAAGAATTATTAATAAAAATCTTGTACACACATTATTCCAAAAATCTCTATTTACAATATTCCAAAATAGTTAAGTATAAATTTTAAAGTCAAACTATTTATTTTATCCAAATAAAATTTCTTTTAATTAATCCAAAATTCACTATAACTAGTTCGCTTCCAAATTTCTTTTTAACTTCTTTCAAATTCAAAAACATATATTATTCGTATTTAAAAATACCAAAATCTAGGCCAAAACTACCATAGCATCCAATAAATTCAAATCATGATATAATCAACAATAGATTATTTAAACATATCATATATTATATGTATGTTTGAAATTTTATTCAACATTTTTTAGGAATCCAGCTGGATCCCTTCAACCTGTTTCCATAAATCCACATATGTTAACCAAACATAAAAATACCAATCCCACTTAGAGGGGGATATCGCGGTATGTAGGGTCATACACTATTATGCAGGGCGCATAGGGTCTCACCCGCTAAAAATATGCAGGAATATCAATCCTACTACCAATATATACTACTATATATAATATCACATTCAACATAATAATTTTATCAAATCATCCAATCAACCAATAATTAAAATTTCAACATTTTAGTTTAAATTAGAAATCCAAAAATGAGTGAGATTTACTCATATTGATTTTTATTGTCGCTTTAGCGTACCGTTTGAATTAAAATTAAACAAGCATTTTAATTTTAATCCAAATTTATACTAGCCCCAATCGACTTTAATCCAATTCCTATGTATAGTATTTGTAGATACGAGTGCAACGCAACTCGTTTCGTTCAATTTTGTCATCGCATGAAGAACACACAATATTTTTAAAATCACGATCAACATAAATCAATTAATAACCTTATTTTAAATTAAAATGAATACTACCTTATAAAAATGCTCGTCCCACAAAGCCCAAATCCAATACTTCATCTTTCCCAAATAGCTTCCTCGTGCACGACTGCCACCAGGGGACCTAAAATCGAACGTGCACGCATACCCCATAAGCCTCCACACTCGATGATTCCTTAAACTGACAACACCAATCAACTGCTCTTCGCGCTCTCATCTCATCCGCCGCCGCTTTGTAGTCTCCGCCGCCCTCGAGTGAATCACGACCAACCCAAATGCCCAGGCCATACGTAGGGATGCGAAACCTAAACGACCACTGAGTTCCTCGAAAAACCATTCGTAGGTGCACCTCGACATGTCGAACCAACATCCCATCTCCTATCGAGCTAAAACCCCTTCAATCCTAAACAAAAACAAACCCTGGCCATTAACTCATGTTCGACCATTACGGACGACCAACCCAAGCATAGCCACATCTCTCAACATATATGCCAGATCGAAGAGAAATCAAAAACATGAATTTACAAACTTTTTTCAGATTTTTTTATCAAGTATTTTACGATTTTTTTTTAAGTTTTCCATGCTTTTATTTCCTTTGCTCTGGCTCGGTTGTTACAAAAGAAAGAAAGAAGAAGCATTTTGAAGAAGTAAAAGGTACGATCATATCACCGGGACTGATTGGATAGAACTTTCGGCTGAAAAGAAATGTTGAATTAACAATATGTATTAATTTAATTTTCAAAATATCTCGATATAAGCAACTTAAAATTTTGAACCCCTATCAAGGCATGCTGTCGGATGTTTATAATGTTATACCTCTATTCCAAATGCAAGGGAAAAGGTTTCGAGTTCTAATTCGATCGTATGGAGAAGATAGCTTTTTGAACCCCATTATTATATTGAATTTACGATAAAATTCAACGCGTTTATATCCCGTACGACCAAATTATAACTCCAAACGCTATGAAATTTGAAATTTGATAATAATACACTATTGTGAATCCAACAAAACCCGTTTCGTCAAAATCCAAGACTGTGCCTCGGAAGGCTATTTTTACTCGTCAATTTAAATGAGTTATTTTTAAAATCGAATAAAATCACTTTTAGACTCAATTAAAAAGTTCTGTTTCCTTCATTCTTATTAACATAAATTTAATAAGCCTTTAAATTAATTTTATCAAGCTTAAAACTCAATATTCAATAATATAACCAATATTCAATTATTAAATTCAATAATTAAATTATCCTATATATCATTATATTTGAAATTAAAGTTAAAAATTAACTTTTAATATTTAAAAATAAATTAAATATTCAAATTTCAAACATCCAAAATTCTGGGTCGTTGCACTTATTTTATTGTTAAGTCATATATTGATATGGATTTTGAGATGATGATTTAGTTTGATATGCCTTATTATGATCAATTGGTTTAAAGCATTTTTTGAGATGACTTATTTTATGGTTAAGTCATATATTTATGATATCAGTATCTCACTTTTTATTAGATATAGTCTAACCCGTTTTCTTAGGTCAGACCGTGACTCTACAGGTATCAGGACTCGTTAACCTTTGGATTTTGGGCTAGCATTGAAGTAGACTATTTTGACCATTTAGTTTACTTCATCATTGTACTTGACATTTAGGAGGATATATCATATATATTATTTAATAGTCACAGTGTAGCTGATATGCTATTTTGGATGTGATGTATATATTATGTGGGTTTAGTGCTGATATTTTGTAGACTCGCATTTTATTATGTATATGATGTATATTATTCTGATGTGATCAGTGACTGTGATTTGAATTTGTCTATATTATATACTTTTCTAAATATTTTTAATCATTGTGTTTATTACTTTGTATTAATAGTATACACGTTAAAATTTCAGTTCAGCTCCTTTAGAGGTAATAAAGACATGTCAGTGTTAGTCTAAAGATATATTCACATTCGATCGCCATTAACCAATCGTATTCTCCATGTTGCTAGATAACATTACTTGTAATGTTCTTTAATAATATAGGTATGGCTTATAAACTTTAGCAAGCTGAAAAGTACTATGGAAGGAAATTTTAATTTCGAAAAGTAATTTTTATAAAAATATGGGAAATAGTTGCATAAGCTAATATTAGTCAAAGGATGGTATTTCGTTTAAGATAAAGTTTATAAATGAAGTTTGGGAATTACATATAAATCATGGAATAAGAAGAAGAGAAGAGCGAAGGGAAACCTAGAAAGAATGGAGATGGGAAACACTTGATTGTTTTTTAGTTATATTTATTATCAAATGCTTGATTAATAATATCACAATGTCTTTAATCAAAATGTAGACCTTTACCTCATTACAAAAGATTCTTCAAAAATCAAGAAAAGAGGGTACTTGTTTTTGTGGTTTCTTTTTAAAATCATTGATTAATTATATAAGTAGCAACTTATCTTTTTACTCATTAGCATTCTACACATCATCTGTTTGCTTGAATTCTTAAAAGAATTTTTCTCCATTTTGACTCCTTTGCATTGTGGTTTGTTCTATTGGAAGTAACCTTGTTGTCAAATTTATTCAGGTATAAGATTTGTGTACAAATAATGTACTATGTACTAATAGTCAATAGTACAAATATAGAGAAAACCAAATGTATATCATAGAACAATGTCCTAACTCTTTATGCTTCAGTCCTTGCTAGTAGAAAATAATGCATTCGGTAAGATGGATTTCATCAACAAAAATTTACGTTCTTTTTTATTTACAGTCTAATAGAAGGACCTTACCAAACACTTGAATTAAAATTCTTACTTAATGCCTAGAAATCAAAATATAGTATGATATTAAAAGTTCTTTCAAAGTTGAGATTTAGGTGAAAATATTTTATCTTATAATACCTAATGAAAACATAATACTTGCTAAAGAATTTAGTTACATACTTTGAGTATAAATAGAAGCTACTTATTAGATGTTATTTCCATGGCTTTGACATGCAAATAAACAACCCACTAGTTCTGTTTTATTTCTTTCCTTCTCATGTCATTTCTGAGCAAGCACATGGGGCTAGCATTTGCAGTTAATTAATGAATTTGATTTATTTTTTAATTAAGAAGACATGTTGCATCCTTTTAATATTATCCAAAAATTAATGATGTTTGATGATAGGTGTATTAATTCAACATTAAATATTGGAGACAAATATTTTGCTGTGAATCCTATTCACATCTTAGTTTGTGTTTAATTATGAATGGTTGTAGGTCTTTAAAACATTTTCAATAAGTGGCTTAACTAAATGCATGATGCCTACATACAAATGAATGCATATTTAATATTTTTGTATCAGTATGAGCTTATGAGTTTGATTGAGATAAGAATAAGCGTTCAAGAGGCTATTTGGACTTATGAGTGACCATGGCTCAATTGTGCATGCTTAATAGCTAATATAGTTGTTTTAAATGCTAAAAAGGTTTGCTTTCTGTAACAACCCAGAATATTTGTCATTGAATTTAAATATTGGATTAATTTTAAATATTTTAATAATTGGATTTTGGAATTAAAGAATTTATATTCAATTAAAACGATTATTTAAAATATTTGAATTATGATTTAATATTTGAATAGTGTTTCAAATAACCATTTTTTAAATTGAACATTTATGTAATGGATTGAATAACAGTATTTAACTCTTATTAATTTTAAATAATGACTGCGAATTCGTTGTAAACTCATTTGCAGTAATAAACAGTTTGAATAAATAATGAGAAAAAATTATTTTTATTTTACGAATCAATTCCTATTGACATATTTCTAATTTGATTTAATTAATTTTTTCATAATTTCTAATTTGGAAAATAATGAAATTTTCGTTTAATAATTTATCGGCAAACGACATGTTTTTGGTTATATTTTTTGAATTAAATAACTGGTGTATTTTTATTGTTTTATGGTCGCTCACTGTTCTGGGCTCAACCGTATTATTTTTATTCGCCGTTTATTTGCGAATGAAAATCATATGGCGAGATGCCAAAAAATTTCAATATATAGTAAATCAAAAATATCAAGTTGACCAAAACGCCACTTGTTTTTTCTTCTTTGTCATTCCAATCCTTTCTTTTCACTAAAACAAGAATAAAATTGTAAACCTTACATAAATATATTGCCTGTACTAGCTTCAACATTTTAGTGGCTAAGAAAAAGGTGTTTTGCTGATAATCCAAAGTCAGCAAACACTTTACTCAAATTCTTCATAATCTTGTTTCCCTTTTATCAATTCCACTAAACAAAAAAATGAGAAAACCCATTACCTTTAAGCTTCTAAAATTCAGAACTTTAAATCCATTTACCAAAAAATTCTAAAACAAATATCCTTGAGAGTAGATCTTCAATTCGGTATACATATTATAAAGAAAGGTCAGGTTTAGAAAGATTGTCGTATTAATTAGGAAACTAAGGTTTGGAAATTCTCTAAATTTAAGTGTCGATGGAAGTATTGGAGTTTGGATTTGGGTTTAGGGAAGAGAGGAGCTTTGATGCCGTAGTTTTGGCGAAGTAGGGCTCATTTTAATGATTCACAATGTGACAGCCCGCAAACCCGTACCCCTTGAATCAACACTATTCTACCTTTATCGACTCAAGTGGCACAGAATTACGAACCATTAGGGTTAAAGAAGAAGAGATAGACGAAGAAGAAACTAAACAATAACAGAATCTCACAATCGCTGCGGAATAAACTATAATAATGAATATAGAACTTTACACAAAATGAAATCTATAACTTTTTATACATCATATCATCAGAGTGTCTCATACATCAATAGTCATAAATCAGACATACCATGCAATCACAGCAGCGGACTATACATATATATAAATAATACGTCTCGGGCTCCAGCTCCTTTCCTGCTCCAAAGCATCAAGTCCTGTATAAATAATACTCGGTCTGACCCGAGCATTATAACGAAATAACACCCGAGTCAGTCTGGAATACCAGCTGATAATAATGCATCCAAATTGATTTTTAAAGTTCAAAAATCCTTTGTAAACAAAAGCATCTCGTAAGACCACGCCACAAATAAACATGTCGGGTTTTTACCTTACGATAGCTAAAACACTTTTTATCGAAAATCCTCTGATATTATAATAGTGTCTATTTACAAATACTTATAAAATAGCCGAAATTGTTACATCTATTAAATTCCAGCTACTAGCCACTGAAGTGGGTAATACAAACAAAACTCGTACAAGGCTCGTAGGGAAAATGGATTTCCAACAATGACTAGGCACTGGGGTACCACCTGTCACAGTACGGGGCCTAGATCACCGTACCGAGGACTACTCCCTTCATCCCCTGCAACACAAGGCCGGAACCATTCCTTACTGAACAGTCCCGAACAAGATAAACCCCGTGGTTGGCGCGACCAACCACCCACTAAGCCGAAATATATATAAGGGACATCTAGACAGGGGAAATATCTTGTCCTGCTTGGGCATGACCCACCTAACCTTGCTGCATATCCCCTGATTTTCAGTCATTCCCATTTGATGAGTTTTGAGGCTAAACGTTAACTTAGAACGTTTTCACTTAGAATGCCCATCGTCCACCTGACGATGTTTTCGCAAGCATTCGTCCATACAAGTCCGTCCCGGGTTCGAACGGAACCGAAGGCACTACTCCTACTACATCCATTTTGGAAATATCCTCAGGATTAGTAGCGACTAGCCCTTGCACTTTCACTGCTCCATCTTCGACGCCGAACACGTTTTTCGCACGAAACGTACAAATCGGATCGAAGTGGTTTTCGAGAAATAAATCTCGATCCCGGTCTCTTCGAAACGATCAACGCATTGTCCAATATTGATAGTCGGTGATTTAACTATCAATTTATATTTATAAACATCCATAAGCATCCATCACACAATAAATAATATTCCATATTATTTATTTACCTCAAATATCTTTTAAAGGATATGTTACCCAATTTTCAAATCTCATTTGAAACCATTTCCCAAAATTTCTCCTTTACAAGGTAAATCATTTACCATATATTCCCATTGGAAATATCCAAGTCCAAAACAGTTTAGATTTAAAAACAATTTAAAACATTTTAGTTTAAAATATATACTTTAAAATAGGTAAATTTACTACTAATTATTTACTCAAAATATAATTTCAAAATATTTAAAACAAAACTATTATGCAAAATATACTTGGTTTGAAATAAGGTTTTAGTTATACTATAATTAAAAAGTAGAGTTTTTAAAGAAATTAATAAATTTCAACAACTTTATTCAAGAAACTAGCTTTAAGCGAAAGTCCATTTGTAAAGTTAATTATTAAGGTATTTATAAAATTTACTATTGCTAATATACATATAATTACTTTAAAATAGTAATTTCCAAACCACTCTTTTTAAAACAAGCTTAACTTTTAGAACTTTCTTCTTATAAAAACAGTTTAAACTCGAACTTGGGTTTTTCCTAGGAAATCTCATTTTCCACTTAAACATCACAGAAATCCTTCTCTCAATTTCTGTCGAATTATTTCAATTTAGTTTTATATTTTGAATAACATAAATTTACTTTCCCAAATTTTCAACTAATAACATTTATCTTTGATTACCATTCCAGATTCCCCAAATTTTCAATTTCCATTCTAAATAGATTTCAAATTTTAACCCTTTAAAATTCTTTATTAACCATATCTTTTGTTTCTCAAAAATTCAATTTATCCATTTATAATTAATTATGGATTTAAAATTTACTCAACATTATTCCAATTAAATTTTAGTTCAGTTTTCCATCCAAAAGATTCTAATTTTATTTATTCTTTTAAATTTCTTATTTATTAATTTTCTTAGCTTCTTGAAAACCCAATTAAATTCCTTTATAATTAAAACTCCAAATCTCTTTATAATTAACATTTGGGTTTACAGTTTATTCTACAATGTCACCATACAATTTAATTCCAAATTTACCAATCACAGAATATAACAGGCATCATCATCAATATAAAAATATTACTACATTGTGAGGAATCCAGTTGGATCCCTCCAACCTGTTTTCCCTGCATCCACAAATATTAGCACAACCACATATATCAATTCAAATTTGATAATAATTAACATAAACAGCTAAACATCCAACAATAATCAATATTAACTGTCTAACTTTACTAGTATCCAGATGTGAGTGAGAATAACTCACCTTGAGTTTCGGCGAGCGTTCGAAATTCAAATTAAACCGAACGGTGTCCGTTTTAACCCAAATTTCTACTTGCCCGGAATAAATCTGAATCTGCACCATCACGTAGTGTTCGTCTCTGCGATTCCAACGCAACCAATTTCGTCCGAATCTGATTACGTACGAAAAAGTTATGAATATTTAAAGTTAAATCACCAATTTTTTAAACCAATTTCCTTTATTTAATTACCAAAGTAAATCAAGACCGTTCATACGAAATCGAGGCCCCTCCTTCTCCTTCCTCTCGCGCATGATACCCAGGTCGGCACCGAAACCCAACAACGCAACAAAAAACCCTAACCACGGCCTCACAACGATCGCCGAGACTTCGATCCAACGCCTCCATCGTGAAGCCCTCCATCGCCTCGACCCCCACCCCAAACCTCAAGAAGTTCGGTCGCTTCCAGCTCCTTGGAATCGAGCACGAACGAAAGTATGTCGCGACTTTCAAAACGTAATTTCTCTCAAACCACACAGCAAAAGACGATCATACCCGTTGATAAGGAAGAGCTCGAGAAGCATTACGACTTTCCAGTTGGTGCTATTTGACGAAAATCGATGGATAGAGATAAAAATGAGAAAGAACAAGGTGAAATGTCGGCCATTGATAACATAGGAACGGCGGCCTCGCGTTTTGGCTAGGGTTTAAGAAATTTTATAATATATATATGTTATTTAATAATATTTTAATCAACAAATTTTCTCAATTTATCCACAAATGCAAACGAACTCCAATTCTCACATTCCGATAGGCGATTCTAGGGTTTTTCCGCGTTCCGGACACAATGGAACAAGTTTCGTAAGCTAATTTGATCGTATGTGCGAGTTACGGAATTAAACGTTCAATTTTAAATTAAATCGATTAAAACGATTTCAATGCGTTTCGAGCTGCCGGGGTCAAACGACAACTCCGATTGCTACGAAAATTGAAATCCGGTAATAACTAACTATTACGGATCCAATGGAACTAGTTTCGTCGAATTCCGAGACTGTGCCCCGGAAGGCTATTTTAACTCGTCTATTAAATTAAGCGATTTTCGAAATTATCGAAATCACTCAAAATTTCCACTTTTCAAATTTTATTAAATTAACAATAATTCATATAAAATTTATAAGCACATTAAAAATCATTTTGGCTCATTCCGGACTTAAATCGAATTAATTGCAATATTTAATAATATTAAATTCATTTTAAATTAATATAAAATTCCAAATATTAATTTATCGACTATAAAATTCTTCTAAAATTTCCACCCCGCTATTTACACTCAAATAACTCAAGATAAACTTTTAAAACCATTTTTATCACTATTTACATCCTGAATTACCTTTTATCTCAATTTCGAACATTAAATTATTATTATTCAAATTCCAATTAAATCCTCGTATTTGAAATTTGACCAATTTTATTATCTTAACCAAAGTCATTTATTTAAAAATTCAAATTATAATCTATATTAAACATTTAAAATGAATTAAATGTTCAAATCTGGCGACCCAAAATTCTGGGTCGTTACATTCCTCCCCCCTTATAAAAATTTCGTCCCCGAAATTTGTATAAGGTAGAACATACTTTCAAACCCATTTACTTACCCTATTTGCTTAGTTAAAAGCTTATATACACTTCACAAAATCTTTTTGTTCGATTCCCAAACCTATTTGCTTTATTAACTCTAAAGCTTAAATTTTTACTTATAACTTCCCAAGTTATTTAACTTTTCCCAAAACCCCAAAAATTTTCTAACTCCCAAAATTTACGGAAAATTTCGGCAGAGTCTCCCCTGTACGGAGGAGCTTCTGCGATATCGCAGGATACACAAATATATATACATCGGCCCACACGGCCAGAAACCAAAATATAACACAATATATATATATCATTTCCCAATTATATTTGCGTAGGCGTACCTTTTTAGCAAATTTTAATAGCAAGCAGCTAATATAATGCATATACTCACTCCAACTCTCTCAAACGCCTCCCGCACCTGTGCTATACTCAACAAACACATTAGTTACAAGATATAAGCATTTTAATCTCATTTCCAATGTAAGTGCAAGCCAAACATGTCTATTCACATTTCAAACAACACTTTGCATAATTTCATAAGTAAACTGTATTTTATAACATGCACACAGTTCATTTTCCAATGCTACTCCAAGTTAACTCAAATGATTTACATACAGATTCTGCCTTTAATCCATTCACCTTTCTTTTACTTAACCTGTATTTATTAACAAACTCACTAAATAGGTTCCAAACCCTTTATTAAGATTTGTAGCCCATTCTATTTTCATCCAAACTAGCTTCAATTTACTTCACTTGAATGACCTACATTCAAGTTCTCTATATATCATTCATATTTATTACAACCAATTCGTTTCTTTTTCAATATAATTCCAAATTGATTTACAAACCAACTTCACCTTCAATTTTGAAGCATTTACATTCTTATGCAAAATTACTTAATAACATTTCAATGCATTCCAATTTATTCAAGACCAATTCAGTTGTTGCTTAAACAACTCAATTCTGAATACATTCAATTATTCATGTCATTCAAGCAAAACAATTGCTACTTAAGCTTATAACCATTTAAAATTAATTTCAACTTAAATTTATATTATTTTACTCCATTCTGAATCATCCATTTCAATTTTTAAATAAAAATTTTATTCACACTTCAAGATCATCATTTAAGTTCAAATTAATAGCATCCAATTCTATTTTATTTACAGCCCCAACATTTTTGCTTTATCACAATTATTGAATTATATCTCAAATCTTATATTTCCAATTCATTATCCAATAGATTTATATGAATATCCTTCCATTCTGGATTATTGACAACTCATACATCTTTAATTTATCACAAAAATTAATTAATACCATTTCACTTGCAATTCAAATTTTATTTTTTATTTTTCATATCAATCAAATTCCAATCCCTTTACAAATTTTGAATGTTCTTTGTCTATTTATTCAATCCATTTTATATTTATTTTATTAGCAAAGAGCCCACTTAAATTATTTCACTCATTTGAATTTTATTCACAATTCAAATCATCATTAATATATTCAAATTCCATTATTCATTCTCCCTTCCAATATTTATTACCAAAATTAAATCCCAATCCAAACTGGATTTTTATTTACCTTCAAATTTTGACTAATTATCAAATTCTATCCATTACAATACAAATTCCATTAATTTGTAATTTAATTCAGTCAATAACCTAATCCATATTAGGTTTAATTCACTTTCCCAATTTACTCTGAATCCATTTATAATATCACCATTTTCCCATTATTCCATTTAACAATTTAAATTCCTACCTTTCCCTTTTGTTTTTATATTATTCATTTATTCAATTGAAATTCAATTTCAACTTCATTACCAAAACAAGTTTTTTTTTCCATACATAAGTTCAAGACTTATTTGCCACTTAAGAACATCCACATTTATGTTCTCACTTTACAATTCATTTATGAACAAATTTTGAATTTGCCACACCATTCAACTCTTTCCATTAATAGATTTCAATTTCACTTCCATTCAAGAGTTTAGATTGTTTACTAAATTCATTTTCATTTTATAATCATAAGTTTAAATTATAACCCTTAATAACTTAAGAATATGAATTTCTTTATGCAATTATAAGAAATTTACATTTCACCTTTATATCCAATTCAATTTAATTTTAATTCATTTAGATCTAATTCAAATTCAAATTCTCAATTTTAAATTTTCCATTTCATTTAGATTTACTTCCATTTCAAATTCACAATTTTAATTCACCAAATACAAGTTCAAAACTTGTTTACTAAGTGAAGATTATTCACTTCTTTTATACCCCACTTTACCTTATCTCAATCCACATTCATTTGAGATTAAATTTAGAATCCACCCTTCCATTCCATTATTTCCCATTGTGATTATAATTTCCATTTCTATTTTATAAGTTCACCAACTTATTTATTTTAAAGCTTATATAGCTCATTTTAATCCATTTACATCTTATAATCACAATCTCAGATTTTACATATATATGTTTCACTGAATTCTTAAGGTTACTAATCTTCTTTCACCTTAATCCTTTGCTAATTTCAAATCCATAGTTTCAACTATAAGCATAACACCTGATAGCTCAGGAGTTCAATTCATTTCACAATGACCCACAATTCCTAGGTCATCTTACATTTTAATTTAATTCAAATCAATTTTATTTTAAGTCCAATTTATTTTACTTATCCAGGTTTAATTCAAATTTCAATTCACTTCAACATATTTTAGCCACTTTCATTTTCTTAAGTCAAGTTTTAATTCTAAGATTAAAATTTTCATTTCTTCCTTCTTATTAGCATCAACTTTACGTAATAAATCCAATACTTAATCCAATTTAAATTTACACATTATATAATTAGAATTTTCCCAGAATTCAATTTACCCGGTTTTATTTCAAAACCATTTTGAAATAATAATCAATACCTACCCATTAGGTATATCAAATCAAATCCCCAGGTTTTCCAAAACAACTTGTTTATACTAAAACAAATCTTCCTCCTTTGAAATTTCCAAAACAACTAGCATACCCAAAATCCAAACAATACCTTAACAAAGTACTAGGGAAGCAATCCATCACTTTAGAAACTCGAAAATGAATTCTAATGATGTGGCCAGCATCATCAGGATTATTTTCCAGCGACTGAAGTAAGTTCAATGCTTCTTGCTTTCCCAAATTCATTTCAAAACAGTTGCCATTCAAAAATACTTCTCAAAACAATATTCCATTATTGCCTTTCAAACACTTGGAAAAAAATACTATCAAACATTTCCAAGATTTTAAATTTCCAAACCTTTGGTTTTCAATCTATTTAAAATCTTTTTCAAAACTTTCGGGATTTAAATTCTGGTTTAATTTAAGTTTAGTTATCCTCTTTTGTATAATTTATACTCACAGAATTTATTTCGTTATAACCATTTCAAATCTTAAATCAAATTTTAGATTCTTATTTGATTATAGTATCCACATCCAAACAATCAAACATATATAATATTTCAGAAAATTATTTCTCTTATATCAAAATATAATTTTGGGTAAAATTATTTCATTTACCCACCTTTAAAAACAATACTATGTCAGTTTATCTTGTTCAAGAGTTTAGAAACCCCTATCGATACGGTTGTACTTCCCGTACCGACCAGAATTCATAAACACTCAACCGATAAGTCAACACAGTATAAAAAAACAATTTTATATGCACTAACAAGTACGCTCTCATATCTATTATTACTCTCAACTCATTGTAGAGTACTATTGACTCTATTAAATGAGTAATTACCCCACCAAAGCCTAGGTTGTCGCCAACCTAAGCTCTGATACCAAGTGTGACAGCCCGCAAACCCGTACCCCTTGAATCAACACTATTCTACCTTTATCGACTCAAGTGGCACAGAATTACGAACCATTAGGGTTAAAGAAGAAGAGATAGACGAAGAAGAAACTAAACAATAACAGAATCTCACAATCGCTGCGGAATAAACTATAATAATGAATATAGAACTTTACACAAAATGAAATCTATAACTTTTTATACATCATATCATCAGAGTGTCTCATACATCAATAGTCATAAATCAGACATACCATGCAATCACAGCAGCGGACTATACATATATATAAATAATACGTCTCGGGCTCCAGCTCCTTTCCTGCTCCAAAGCATCAAGTCCTGTATAAATAATACTCGGTCTGACCCGAGCATTATAACGAAATAACACCCGAGTCAGTCTGGAATACCAGCTGATAATAATGCATCCAAATTGATTTTTAAAGTTCAAAAATCCTTTGTAAACAAAAGCATCTCGTAAGACCACGCCACAAATAAACATGTCGGGTTTTTACCTTACGATAGCTAAAACACTTTTTATCGAAAATCCTCTGATATTATAATAGTGTCTATTTACAAATACTTATAAAATAGCCGAAATTGTTACATCTATTAAATTCCAGCTACTAGCCACTGAAGTGGGTAATACAAACAAAACTCGTACAAGGCTCGTAGGGAAAATGGATTTCCAACAATGACTAGGCACTGGGGTACCACCTGTCACAGTACGGGGCCTAGATCACCGTACCGAGGACTACTCCCTTCATCCCCTGCAACACAAGGCCGGAACCATTCCTTACTGAACAGTCCCGAACAAGATAAACCCCGTGGTTGGCGCGACCAACCACCCACTAAGCCGAAATATATATAAGGGACATCTAGACAGGGGAAATATCTTGTCCTGCTTGGGCATGACCCACCTAACCTTGCTGCATATCCCCTGATTTTCAGTCATTCCCATTTGATGAGTTTTGAGGCTAAACGTTAACTTAGAACGTTTTCACTTAGAATGCCCATCGTCCACCTGACGATGTTTTCGCAAGCATTCGTCCATACAAGTCCGTCCCGGGTTCGAACGGAACCGAAGGCACTACTCCTACTACATCCATTTTGGAAATATCCTCAGGATTAGTAGCGACTAGCCCTTGCACTTTCACTGCTCCATCTTCGACGCCGAACACGTTTTTCGCACGAAACGTACAAATCGGATCGAAGTGGTTTTCGAGAAATAAATCTCGATCCCGGTCTCTTCGAAACGATCAACGCATTGTCCAATATTGATAGTCGGTGATTTAACTATCAATTTATATTTATAAACATCCATAAGCATCCATCACACAATAAATAATATTCCATATTATTTATTTACCTCAAATATCTTTTAAAGGATATGTTACCCAATTTTCAAATCTCATTTGAAACCATTTCCCAAAATTTCTCCTTTACAAGGTAAATCATTTACCATATATTCCCATTGGAAATATCCAAGTCCAAAACAGTTTAGATTTAAAAACAATTTAAAACATTTTAGTTTAAAATATATACTTTAAAATAGGTAAATTTACTACTAATTATTTACTCAAAATATAATTTCAAAATATTTAAAACAAAACTATTATGCAAAATATACTTGGTTTGAAATAAGGTTTTAGTTATACTATAATTAAAAAGTAGAGTTTTTAAAGAAATTAATAAATTTCAACAACTTTATTCAAGAAACTAGCTTTAAGCGAAAGTCCATTTGTAAAGTTAATTATTAAGGTATTTATAAAATTTACTATTGCTAATATACATATAATTACTTTAAAATAGTAATTTCCAAACCACTCTTTTTAAAACAAGCTTAACTTTTAGAACTTTCTTCTTATAAAAACAGTTTAAACTCGAACTTGGGTTTTTCCCAGGAAATCTCATTTTCCACTTAAACATCACAGAAATCCTTCTCTCAATTTCTGTCGAATTATTTCAATTTAGTTTTATATTTTGAATAACATAAATTTACTTTCCCAAATTTTCAACTAATAACATTTATCTTTGATTACCATTCCAGATTCCCCAAATTTTCAATTTCCATTCTAAATAGATTTCAAATTTTAACCCTTTAAAATTCTTTATTAACCATATCTTTTGTTTCTCAAAAATTCAATTTATCCATTTATAATTAATTATGGATTTAAAATTTACTCAACATTATTCCAATTAAATTTTAGTTCAGCTTTCCATCCAAAAGATTCTAATTTTATTTATTCTTTTAAATTTCTTATTTATTAATTTTCTTAGCTTCTTGAAAACCCAATTAAATTCCTTTATAATTAAAACTCCAAATCTCTTTATAATTAACATTTGGGTTTACAGTTTATTCTACAATGTCACCATACAATTTAATTCCAAATTTACCAATCACAGAATATAACAGGCATCATCATCACTATAAAAATATTACTACATTGTGAGGAATCCAGTTGGATCCCTCCAACCTGTTTTCCCTGCATCCACAAATATTAGCACAACCACATATATCAATTCAAATTTGATAATAATTAACATAAACAGCTAAACATCCAACAATAATCAATATTAACTGTCTAACTTTACTAGTATCCAGATGTGAGTGAGAATAACTCACATTGAGTTTCGGCGAGCGTTCGAAATTCAAATTAAACCGAACGGTGTCCGTTTTAACCCAAATTTCTACTTGCCCGGAATAAATCTGAATCTGCACCATCACGTAGTGTTCGTCTCTGCGATTCCAACGCAACCAATTTCGTCCGAATCTGATTACGTACGAAAAAGTTATGAATATTTAAAGTTAAATCACCAATTTTTTAAACCAATTTCCTTTATTTAATTACCAAAGTAAATCAAGACCGTTCATACGAAATTGAGGCCCCTCCTTCTCCTTCCTCTCGCGCATGATACCCAGGTCGGCACCGAAACCCAACAACGCAACAAAAAACCCTAACCACGGCCTCACAACGATCGCCGAGACTTCGATCCAACGCCTCCATCGTGAAGCCCTCCATCGCCTCGACCCCCACCCCAAACCTCAAGAAGTTCGGTCGCTTCCAGCTCCTTGGAATCGAGCACGAACGAAAGTATGTCGCGACTTTCAAAACGTAATTTCTCTCAAACCACACAGCAAAAGACGATCATACCCGTTGATAAGGAAGAGCTCGAGAAGCATTACGACTTTCCAATTGGTGCTATTTGACGAAAATCGATGGATAGAGATAAAAATGAGAAAGAACAAGGTGAAATGTCGGCCATTGATAACATAGGAACGGCGGCCTCGCGTTTTGGCTAGGGTTTAAGAAATTTTATAATATATATATGTTATTTAATAATATTTTAATCAACAAATTTTCTCAATTTATCCACAAATGCAAACGAACTCCAATTCTCACATTCCGACAGGCGATTCTAGGGTTTTTCCGCGTTCCGGACACAATGGAACAAGTTTCGTAAGCTAATTTGATCGTATGTGCGAGTTACGGAATTAAACGTTCAATTTTAAATTAAATCGATTAAAACGATTTCAATGCGTTTCGAGCTGCCGGGGTCAAACGACAACTCCGATTGCTACGAAAATTGAAATCCGGTAATAACTAACTATTACGGATCCAATGGAACTAGTTTCGTCGAATTCCGAGACTGTGCCCCGGAAGGCTATTTTAACTCGTCTATTAAATTAAGCGATTTTCGAAATTATCGAAATCACTCAAAATTTCCACTTTTCAAATTTTATTAAATTAACAATAATTCATATAAAATTTATAAGCACATTAAAAATCATTTTGGCTCATTCCGGACTTAAATCGAATTAATTGCAATATTTAATAATATTAAATTCATTTTAAATTAATATAAAATTCCAAATATTAATTTATCGACTATAAAATTCTTCTAAAATTTCCACCCCGCTATTTACACTCAAATAACTCAAGATAAACTTTTAAAACCATTTTTATCACTATTTACATCCTGAATTACCTTTTATCTCAATTTCGAACATTAAATTATTATTATTCAAATTCCAATTAAATCCTCGTATTTGAAATTTGACCAATTTTATTATCTTAACCAAAGTCATTTATTTAAAAATTCAAATTATAATCTATATTAAACATTTAAAATGAATTAAATGTTCAAATCTGGCGACCCAAAATTCTGGGTCGTTACACACAACCTGACAATTGTCGCGCCCAGGTGCTTAGGTCACTTTTGCTGCGGTTGGGTTGAACTCTGGGTTGTTGATGTGGATGTGTAGCACTCAAGAAGTAGTGTGCATAGAAGGCGGTGGCTCATGTTTTTGTTGGGTGTAGCGCCGGCAAGGATGATGAAAGTGCATAGTGGATAGGTTGTTCGTGTACAGATGATAAATATCACTGTGCATATTTGTTTTAGAAAGAAGAATGTGACACCCAGCCCCAAGACCCACATTAACAAAGAGTATTACAGGGTAATACTGTCTGCTAATGAAGAGAATAGGGTTGGTTAGGAGCAACCATCTATAGTCCTTTCTTAAATATCTATTGAATACGTTGATTAGTGCTCTATATTTTTTGCATCTCATGTGGATTGACATATCCAATAAATGCTTAATACAAAACCACAGGTGGCTATAGGAACTATCATAACAAAATACAACAACTCAAATGCATAACAATCACAGAACTGTAAACAGATATATACACACACACACACACACACACGTATATAATGATAAGTCCTAATATAATAAAAATAATATATCATAAGTGGTATGACAACCACAATATACACACGAGTCAAAACAATATACATATCAATATCAGAGTAGCGACAAAAAGACTATAACAAAAAAGGCTAGCAGATAAGTCCGTGTGGAAGTAGAATCGGCTAAGTCCATAAGAGTACCTAACCTGAAACACCTCGGTCTGACCCAAGTATAAATACACGGGCCAGCCTAGCTAAACAAATCAGTTTATAAAGATAAGTGATAATATAAGCATAAGGCAAGGTGATAAACTGCTCAAAAGAGTGGATACAATTCTACACATATGGTTACTTCAAGTGACATAGTCAAGTAAGGATAGTTACTTCATGTGGTATAAGGTATCACAAAGCATGAGCAAAATCTCAAAAGAGATGAAACTCTAAAAAAAAAATCTCCAACAAAAGTGTGATTCATATCATCGGCGTTTCTCAAAACATCAAATATGGTTTAGGGGTAAATCCCAAACCCGCCATATTAGCAAATCAAAAACATACTCAAAGAGATCACATCTCAAAAATACATCGTAAGGAAAGTATATCTCCAAATAGGAGATTAAAAACTCAAATATACGCAAAAGGCAAATCTCAAATAATAACGCCAAGAGAAAAATCTCAATAATAACGTCAAAAGGAAAATCTCAAATAACGCCAGTGTAGGCAACTCAAATTCCCAAAAATAGAACTCCAAAGAGTTCAAATTCTTGAAAGGTAATAACCACAAATATATATCGAATGGTTCAAAGGACCAATTTCGGAAAGGGGCGATACACTAGGGAAAAATAGTTAAATAAATCATCTCAAAGATATAACAAGTACTTATGGCCGAAGCCCGCCATGTACTGTTCTCCCAAAATAAGGCGCCACGTCTCTTAGACAAACGTCCAGAAAGACAAATAAATACGCCTCTTAGACAAACACCTGAAGGACAACTTCTCAAAGGATAAATACGTCGCAATGACGAACATCTCTTAGACAAACATTTCGAAGGACAAATGACCCGAAGGTCCAGTACTGGCAAATATGTCTCTTAGACAAATGTGTCACAGATTCTCGGATAGGAATCCAAATAGTGTTAACGTTTGTCCCATACCACATGTTTGCACTAAACAGTTTACTAACCGCTAGTAAATTTTACACTCAAAGTAGTAAAAAGTTTACCTCATCTCATCGGTAAACTTGACCCGAAGGTCAAAACGATCAAACACACAAGTCGAAAATCAACCGATAAGATAAACGCACATGTCTCATACCGCGTGTTTTACCAAACCATTTAATTCTCCTCCACATTCGCTCAAATAGTGCAAAACATTTATTTATACATAAAATAATTTACTTGAGAAAACAAGCTTTTAAAACCAATTTTCGGAATGAATTTATAAAAAACCGTATTTGAAAATTCCCGTGTTATGGAGAATAAATAGGTTTTCTATTTGAAAATTCTTTAAAAATATCATATAACAATAATTTTAAATGCTCGGTAATTTTAAAAATTATTCCAAAGAAGTTTGGAAAAATCCATGCTCGAAAATGAATAAAAACAAAGAAAATCACTCAAACCGACATTCGAATTCAATTCGAATTCAACTCAAAAATCACTTCAATTCAATTCAAATTCAAATCAAATTTGAATTTCAAATTCACAATATCTTGGCTAGCCTATTGATATGCATCACAGCCCTCAATCACATTCAAAAACATCCAAAAATCAAGCAACAAATGCAAGAAAAGCAAGATGGAACAAAAGTAAAACAAGGCAGAACACTAGAGAAAAGAAGCAGGCAAAATACGTGCCTAGGTCGGCCCCCAGGTCAACATGCATGTCAAACTAGTATAAGCCTAGGTCGATCTAGGTGGATGATGGTGTCGATCTATCATATGTGAATTTCTACAGGCTTATTTTATGCTTCGCACTGATTTTGCAGCCTTCTTTCCAAATAGCAAATGAAAGCATAAAGCTATGAAATTTTACAATAATGAACTACGGCATCTTAACCATGATCCGAAAGAGATCCGACAGCAATTCAACAAGATAATAAGAAGATATTCATACTAAAAGAGGTAACCAGAAATAGATTTTTATACTGTAACCAAAAGAAACAAGGTAAAGTGTTACAGTAAACGTTTTTGCCCAAATTCTTGCTTGCAAATTTGGTTTTAAGCTTGAAATGTTAGATGCTACTCACCATAGCACCTTATTACAAGATCTAGAGCTACAAGATATATAATGACCCTGACTCGGCCTTCGAAAATCGACACCGAATACATTACCCGTATTCGAATGTCGCAGATCCAAACGTCGAACCTGGTTCACTGGAGCTTATAACACATTAAGTACAACAACACAGCAGAAGAGAAATGAATAATATCATTGATACGACAATGGATACAATGTCCGATACAAATGAATATCAACACTATCAGAGACAATATACACAGCGGAAAAGATAACATCAACAACAAAGGCTTCAAAGAGATCCAACGCCCATACTGTAACTCCATCTCATGCTCCAAAACCAAATAGCTCATCCCAAAAACTTCGAAGACTCCAATCCAAAAGCTCAAAACCACCATCAAACCGAATTATGCAAACTCGATCCACAACGCAATTTTCCAAACCAAAGAATTCGAAGGCTATTAAATTCACATCTGCTAGCTGATTATCTGAAAATCTAACTCTAGGTTTCCCGTGTGGACAATTATGGGCATCCAGAGTTTAGAAAGGGAACAATAAACTCCACGTCAGTCATGGGACTGGTGTGAGAAGACAAAAATAGTTTTATCTTTAAAACAAATAACAAAAGATTTTAAAGTTGAAATCTTCTATGCTTTTTGGAAAATGAAACTACCATAAGGCCTCCCGGCACACACACAATGCAATTACACACATGGGGGAGATTTCTCCTTATGATAGTCAAACATGCTTGATACTCAAAAACCATTTGATATTATTATTAGTGCATAATGGAAAACATTTGCAAGTATAATATTAATCTTAGCCAGCATACGTACCATTATAGTATGCCTACTATAGCTACCATGTTAGATGGCAGGTTCTACAACTAAAACCGTACAAGGTGCATACTGGTGATTGGATTTCCAACATTGGTCAGGCAAAAGAATTTCCTGGGCCACATGGGTACGCCTCTGGAGGGACGCACCGAGAACATAGCAAGCTCTCTGCCAACACAAGGTCGGGTTACCTCTGTAACTAGGTAACTACTACACGAGTATGCCACCCTCGGTCGTAACCAACCTTTACCTGAGGCGCCTCTCAACCAACAACCACAAAGTAATAAATTTGCAGCAACCACATAAGTTAAGCATCTTTGCTCCATACCATGATACCACTTCCATCCAGAAGGAAACGGACATACCCTCAGGGGGTCTACCCCCAAATAACCTTGTTGCATCTTTCCTATTTCGAACATTCTAGGTTGTGAGGTCTGACGAAGTCTCGTCCACAAAGCTTTGCTTTTCCCAAAAGCCATGCTTCGATCAACACATGATCAGCAGCACTTCGTATGCCACATTACCAAATTGGGAATGTATCACTAGTAACCATCAACTACATAACCTCTGAGCTCATACGTCTCAAAGAAGGGTGTTAAGCAAAGAGAATAAATTCTCCGCCACCAAACAGAAATGTGTTTGATAGAAACTAGCTTTACATCTCAAAGTGTAATGTCAGACACGCATTCATACAAGTCTGTTCCGGGTTCGAACAGAACTGAAGGCACTTCAAAGAAGCCCTTACGATCCGGATAATCCCTAATCACGTCCGGATTCCCTATAACAAAGGGTGATCAAATCTCTATATCGAGGACCAGTCGGTGTAGAGACATTCGACAAGTAATCCTTTCGCTTTCGAAAAAAATTCGGTCTTCACCATTGGTTTTCAAATGCGATCCATAACGTCGTATCATTATTCGGAATGGGTTTTGTGACATAAAGTCCTCCCTCGGCTAAACCAAATAATGAGCGCTTAATTTCAAAAGCATATGGATATTGGGATCTTAGTTAAGTGACAACTTATTACTCAAAGCCTTTCTTTCAAATGGTTTTAAAAAATACCATTTTAATCTTTTGAAAAAAAGATTCACTTTACAAAGTTCACCAATCTTTCACAAAGATTCATTCATAGCTTTCAAAACTATTTCAATTCCAAATCTTTTATAAAAAGATACACCTTTAAGATCTTCTTCAATTTGAAAACAGAGTTCAATAATCTTTCACAAAGATTCATTCATAGCTTTCAAAACAATTCCATTTCAAAATTTGAAACCCTTTCAACGGAAACTGGAAATCCTTTCTTTATTTGAAAGCCATTATCATTTGAAAACAAAACCTTATCGTTTCGGAAAAATCCGATCAGTTATGCACAAGTTATAACCTTTAAAGTATAAACTTGGGTTAAATTTTAAATTCCCAAAATAATACTTTTAATATACTTCAAAAGTGATTTAAAATCCATATATATATATATATATATATATATATATATATGGTATAACTTGTATAACCCTTTCAAAACATAGTTTCCAAAATAATTTCAAATCTTAAATAAGATATATTATATTCGAACTAAATTTCAATTTCAAAACTTCCTTTTCAAAAGCTTTTCATATTCAACCCAATTCCATTTCCAAAACCATTTGGATTCAAAATTCAATTTTAAAACCATTTCATTATTTTGAATAAAATAATATTAAACTCAAATTATCTGTGACTTAACTGATTTCCTCGTGCAATCCATATTTGTGTGTGTATAGTGTAGTCTAGGGGTTTTACACAATAATGGAACATCATTGATCATCATAATCCAAACACAACAATATTGATAAGAGGTATAATCCTATAATGGTTATCTTCATTCACAGATCTACAGAGATAAATTCATCATAGATAAATAAATTACACTCGTCATAGATAAATAAATTACATTCATCACAGCTCAAATCAAAATAGAGCATCACACATTAGGGATATCAAACAATTCAACATTCAATAGAATCCAAACATCCATAAGTCAGATTGCTAATTGTTCAATCCCTAATTAATTCACTTTAATTAATTACATATGAATTAATCACCCAATCCTGATTAATTAATTACAAATCATTTGATATTAATTAATGAAATAAATTAATCAACTTTAATTACCTATCTTAATTAAATGTCCTTAATCAATTAATTATTCCTTAATTAATCACATTAATTAAACTAACCTTTAAGTTAATTACTTGATTAATTAACCTTTAATCATAAATTAATTACCCTTTTAATCATAAATTAATCTTAATTATTAAATTAATTAACCTTAATTGATATTGGACTAACTTTAATAAATATTTAATTAATCTTAATCAATCATTAATTAAGTAATTATTCTTTAAATAATTATCCTTTAATTACCTTCATTAAGTAAATCATTAATTACTTAAGATTTTAATTAATTAAAAGATAAAACATTTTATCTTAATAAATTACTTAATTATCATTAAAATCTTCATTTAAAAATCTTGGAATTAATTATTATTAACAAATAAATTAACTTAAACTCTTAAGTTAATAAACAATTGAAAACATCTTTATCTTCTTAATTTAACTCCTTAATTGCATTTTTTTTAATTTGTATTAAACAATTAAGGAACTAATAAAAGGTCATATAATTAAATAATTAATTCTTACTTCAAAATAAATTATTTTAAAACCTTTAATAAATCCCAACTTAAAAACAAATAATTATTTAAGAAGAATTTGTTAAGAATTATTTAAACTTGATTTTGATTACAGTTTTCTAAAGTGTTTTAATACCCAAACCCCAAAAACCCGAGCCAAAATCCAATTTACCCGAGCCTTTTCAAACTTTTCCCCGAGCAAACTTATTTCCTAATTTTCTTCGAGAAAAATTACCATTTCCTTCGAGTTTGCCCCGAATCTTATTTCTCTGGCCCATTGTATTTTTTTTTCTTTTTTTCTATTTCAGCCCGAAAGCCATAACCTATAGATAAAGGAATCAACCCGATCCCATTTATTAGCCTAAACCAAACGGGACGAAGCCCAGACCCAAAGAAAAAAACAAACAAAAACCATCCCACCTTCTTCCCCATCTCTCTCTTCTCTAAATCCAGGAATATAATCCCAAATCACTCGAAACGATTCCACGAAACCGAAGAGAACATCTCTGACCAAATTGACATCTCCTAAACGAACATCAATGCATGCGAAACAACCCAGCCTGGAACTAATCCTATTCTCCTCGCCTACCGCCAATTCAGCCATGCCGAGTAACCACGTGCACACGGTGAACGTGCACCGGTGCTCTGTTGACCTTTTCGGCCCCGTTAACCCCTAAGACGATGCCTCTTCCCCCATAAGTCACCATCGACACTTAACAAAACTTTGAATTCGCCTCCTCGTAAATCGATCCTTCAGCCGAGCCATCGAAAAAACTCAGGGGAAAACTTCAAAGAACAGCTCCCATCCATCTCCACCGATCTGATCAACTCCACTACCGACCGGAAGGGCTACCCGGACGCTACCTCTCTGCCAAAAATCATACGCCCCGGTCATGCCACAAGCTTCCAAATCGATCGCGAATCCACCATAATCAAAGCCATCACTAAACCCTAAAATCAATCGGCTACACCAAACCAAGCCTAAATTCGACATTCCGCCATGGTCTACACCTCCCTGATGTCCACCAGCACCCTCCAGTCAAAGCCACGTCATCTCTCGTTAACTAGATCGACAGAAAATAATTTTTGAACGGAAAACGTTCATCTATCAGTTTCTCGAGATTTAGAACACTAAAATTTATAATTTTATTACTAAAATTCATATTTTTACGCAAGAATCTAGATTGCATGCATGAATTCTTATTTAAACACATCAAATTTTCACTAAAATTTGTTATTCACTGTAAAACTTAACATTTGTCAACTACCCATCATAGTCCATCCACAAAATTATTTTTAACTTAAACTACAGGCAAAAATAAACATTTCCCTAGTTTACAACATCATCAGATATATAATAGAATTTAAGATATGGATTTTTTAAACTGGAATGAACAAAAAGTTTCACGGTTAACAGAGCAATAAACTATATCTAGGTTTATGGAGTTTACTCGCCTGATTTTAAGACAGAGAACAGGAAATTGTTTTGATCTGCTTATCTGAAGCTTGGTATTGATTTGAACAGATCTAAACTTGAATTTGTTTTGACGATGATCTGCTACCTTTGAACTTATTAGATTACTTGATTAAGTTTGATTTGAATCTACTTCTGCTTGTTTGTTGAATTTGAACTTGATGTTTGCATGCTTTAATCCAGTTTGAACTTGAAGCTGTTTGCTTTTGATTTTGATTCTATTTTGATTTTCAGGTTGAAAGCTTGAAATCACAGTTTGTTTTTTGTTTTGATTTTTATTCCAGGTTTTTGACTTTCTTTTGAGAAGATGAAGGTAAAAGGATTTTGAGAATTTTGAACTGAAAATGAAGTAGCCAGTTTTTTTTCTTTTTCTTACTTTGCATATATTTCAATTTAAAGAATTTAAGCCACTTGTATTCATTAGCTACAGTTGTAAAATAATTATGAAATATGTTTACACTTGTTTTAAAGCATGTGTTATTATTCCACAAATGCAATTTGTTATTTAATTTGTGTTTAACTCCTTGTTTTAAATTAATTTATAACTTTGTTTTAAACCCCTACTTTATTCTTATTTATAAGTCATGTTATCTTATTTATACTTTTATATATATATTTACAAACTATATTAAACTAAGTTTATTATACTTTTAAATGTATATATATACATACAAATTACATTTAGTCATATATAAATTTAAAATTAAACATAAGTTATTATACTTAAATTTTATATAAATAATATTAGTTCTGAAAATATTCAAATTTAACTTTTAGAAAATTACATTAACTTCAAAATAAAATTTTAAATCATCGTATTATAAATAAAAAACAAATTTTTTCTATTAATATTAAATTTTAGAGTTTCTGAATCCAATATATTATTTTAAAACATTTATTTTTAAATTCCAAATTCAAATTCCAAAAAATAAAAACATTTTAGATTTCCAAATCAAATCCTTTATTTAAAAACTTATATATATATATATATATATATTTGTTCTGGGATTTTTCACATTAATTTACCAATAAATTAACAATTTAATTTCAAAAATTAAATTAATTACCAATTTATATTTGGTTTAAAACCGGAAATGTTACAGATTCCCCCTTAAGAAAATTTCATCCCCAAATTTGCTAGGGAGACAATCAAAGAATAGATGAACACACAAAGATAGAGAAATAGTTTTCCAGGTCAAACTGAATATCTATTCTACATTTGGTTTACCAAATCAGAATATCATCAATAAATATGAGAACAAACACTTTACGAACTACTCGGGTCATCAGAATTTATGAAATATGCAAGGGCATTGGTTAGTCTGAAGGGACGACTAACCATTCGTAGAATAAATCTGGACCCTAAGGAATAGATAAATGGATTCAATCTTCCATAATTCTCAAACATTAGCTATGGATTCCAAACTCAGGTCGAAATACCCCAAAGTTTACACCGGCTTGTCCCTCTTCGGACTTTGATCCTCACAAGAAATTACAATAGAATTTCAAATTCGGATTTAATCGAAATTGTTTTATCATTTTAATATTCATATTTTATTAACCAATTCATTTTAAATAAATTTTCAAATTTATTAAAGTTCAAAACGAAAAGCTGATAAGAAACTAATAATCAGAATACGAAATAGGAACTTATCTACACGATTCGTAGGGCCACCATCGCACCAAAGCTCCTTCTTGTAGCTGCCACGAAGCAATCAAAGAATTTGAAATCGGATGATGAACAAAAGAAATTGATAGAGAAAGACTATTCCTTGTTGTTACAGGGTATTGACCATTTATAGTGGTACTCCGCTGTCCCATACCTCATCCCCTTCTTGCACTCATACTCACTATCAATGGATCGTAAGAGAATTTACTGAGGCATACGGATGAATATCTTAGGGATATACTCATTCTAGGGTATTTATAGCCCTATCTCTAATGAGCCACCTAATGTGTTATACTCCAAAAGCTAAAGTTCAACCTTTAGCGTTGATACCACTTATAACGACCCTGACTCGACCTTCAAAAATCGGCACCGAATACATTACTCGTATTCGAATGCCGCAGATCCAAACGTCGAACCTGGTTCACCGGAGCTTATAACACATTAAGTATAACAACACAGCAGAAGAGAAATGAATAATATCATTTATACAACAATGGATACAATGTCTGATACAAATGAATATCAACACTATCAGAGACAATATGCACAGCGGAAAAGATAACATCAACAACAAAGGCTTCAAAGAGATCCAACGCCCATACTGTAACTCCATCTCTAATGCTCCAAAACCAAATAGCTCATCCTAAAAACTTCGAAGGCTCCAATCCAAAATATCAAAACCACCATCAAACCTAATTAAGCAAACTCGATCCACAATGCGATTTGCCAAACCAAAGACTTCGAAGGCTATTGATTTACATCTACTAGCTGATTATCTGAAAATCTAATTCTAGGCTACCCGTGTGGAAAATTGTGGGTAGCCAGAGTTTAGAAAGGGAATAATAAACTTCAGGTCAGTCATGGGACTGGTGTGAGTAGGCAAAAACAGTTTTATCTTTAAAAAAACAACAAAAGATTTTAAAGTTGAAATCCGCTTTGCTTTTTGGAAAATGAAACTACCATAAGCCTCCCGACACACACACAATGCAATCGCACACTTGGGGGAGATTTCTCCTTATGATGTCAAACATACTTGATACACGAAAACCATTTGATATTATGATTAATGCAAAGTGGAAAATGTTTGCAAGTATAATATTAATCTTAGCCAGCATACATACCATTATAGTATGCCTACTATAACTACCATGTTAGATGGCAGGTTCTACAACTAAAACCATACAAGGTGCGTATTGGTGATTGGATTTCCAATAATGGTCAGGCAAAAGAACTTCCTAGGCCACATAGGTACACCTCTGGAGGGACGTCCCGATAACTTAACCAGCTCTCCGCTAACACATGACCGGGTTACCTCTGTAACCAAGTAACTACTACACGAATATGCCACCCCTCGATCGTAACCAACCTTTATCCGAAGCGCCTCTCAACCAACAACCACAAAGTAATAAATTTGCAGCAACCACATAAGTTAAGTATCTGGGCTCCATACCCTGGTACCACTTCTATCCAGAAGGAAATGGACATACCCTTAGGGGACGCTACCCCTAAATAACCTTGCTGCATGTCCGACGAAGTCTCATCCACAAAGCTACGCTTTTCACAAAAGCCATGCTTCGATCAACACATGATCAGCAGCACTTCGTATGCCACATTACCAAATTGGGAATGTATCACTAGTAACCATTAACTACAAAACCTCTGAGCTCGTACGTCTCAGAGAAGGGTGTTAAGTTAAGAGAATAAATTTTCCTCCACCAAACAGAAATGTATTCGATAGAAACCAGCTTTACATCTCAATTTGTAATGTCAGACACGCATCCATACGAGTCTGTTCCGGATTCGAACAGAATCGAAGGCACTTCAAAGAAGCCCTCACGATTCGGATAATCCCTAATCACGTCCGGACTCCTCATCACAAAGGATGATCAAATCTCTATACTGGGAGCCAGTCGGTGCAAAGACATTCGATAGGTAATCCTTTCGCTTTCGAAAATATCTGATCTTCACCACCGGGCTTCAAATGCGATCCATAACGTCGTATCATTATCCGAAATGGGTTTTATGATATAAAGTCCTCCTCCAGCTAAACCGAATAATGAGCGCTTAATTTCAAAAGCATATGGATATTGGGATCTTAGTTTAGTCACAACTTATTACCCAAAACCTTTCTTTCAAATGGTTTAAAACAAATTACCATTTTAATCTTTTTAAAACAAAAGGATTCACTTTACAAAATTCACAAATCTTTCACAAAGTTTCATTCATAGGTTTCAAAACTTTTTCAATTCCAAATCTTTTATGCAAAAGATACACCTTTAAGGTCCTCTTCAATTTGAAAACAAAGTTCAACAATCTTTCACAAAGATCCATTGATAGCTTTCAAAACAATTCCATTTCAAAATTTAAAACCCTTTCAACGGAAACTGGAAATCCTTTCTTTATTTGAAAGCCATTATCATTTGAAAACAAAACCTTATCGTTTCGGAAAAATCCGATCAGTTATGCACAAGTTATAACCTTTAAAGTATAAACTTGGGTTAAATTTTAAATTCCCAAAATAATACTTTTAATATACTTCAAAAGTGATTTAAAATCCATATATATATATATATATATATATATATATATATATATATATATATGGTATAACTTGTATAACCCTTTCAAAACATAGTTTCCAAAATAATTTCAAATCTTAAATAAGATATATTATATTCGAACTAAATCTCAATTTCAAAACTTCCTTTTCAAAAGCTTTTCATATTCAACCCAATTCCATTTCCAAAACCATTTGGATTCAAAATTCAATTTTAAAACCATTTCATTATTTTGAATAAAATAATATTAAATTCAAATTATCTGTGACTTAACCGATTTCCTCGTGCAATCCATAATTGTGTGTGTATAGTGTAGTCCAGGGGTTTTACACAATAATGCAACATCATTGATCATCATAATCCAAACGTAGCAATATCGATAAGCGGTATAATCCTATAACGCTTATCTTCGTTCATAGATTTACAGATATAAATTCATCAAAGATAGATAAATTACACTCGTCACAGATAAATAATTACATTCATCACAGCTCAAATCAAAACAGAGCATCACACATCAGGGATATCAAACAATTCAACATTTAATAGAATCCAAACATCCATAAGTCAGATTGATTAATTGTTCAATCCCTAATTAATTCACTTTAATTAATTACTTATGAATTAATCACCCAATCCTGATTAATTAATTACACATCATTTGATATTAATTAATGAAATAAATTAATCAACTTTACTTACCTATCTTAATTAAATGCCCTTAATTAATTAATCATATTAATTAAACTAACCTTTAAGTTAATTACTTGATTAATTAACCTTTAATCATAAATTAATTACTCATAAATTAATCTTAATTATTAAATTAATTAACCTTAATTGATCTTTGATTAACTTCAATAAATCTTTAATTAATCTTAATCAATCTTTAATTAATATTTAATTAAGTAATTATTCTTTAAATAATTATCCTCTAATTACCTTCATTAAGTAAATCATTAATTACTTAAGATTTTAGTTAACTAAAAGATAAAACATTTTATCTTAATAAACTACTTAATTATCTACTTAATTATCATTAAAATCTTCACTTAAAATTCTTGGAATTAATTATTATTAACAAATAAATTAACTTACACTCTTAAGTTAATGAACAATTGAAAACATCTTTATCTTCTTAATTTAACTCCTTAATTACATTTTTTAATTTGTTTTAAATACTTAAGGAATTAGTAAAAGGTCACATAATTAAATAATTAACTCTTACTTAATTCAAAATAATTTATTTTAAAACCTTTAATAAATCCCAACTTAAACAAAAATAATTATTTAAAAAGAACTAGTTAAGAATTATTTAAACTTGATTTTGATTAAAGTTTTCAAAACTGTTTTAATACCCAAACTCCAAAAACCCGAGCCAAAATCCAATTTACTCGAGCCATTTCAAACTTTTCCTCGATCAAACTTATTTCCTAATTTTCTTCGAGAAAAATTACCATTTCCTTCGAGTTTGACCCAGGTCTTATTTCTTTGGCCCATTCTATTTTTTTTCTTTTTTTCTATTTCAGCCCGAAACCCGTAATGTGACGACCCGACTTTTTCTCCACAAAAAGTCGTATCATCTTTGAGAAAGAAAGGGATAGAAAGGAGAAAAGAAAGAAGAGAAAGAAGAAACAACACCAGAATGTCAACAGCGGAACGAATAAATTATATTAATAACATAAGTATTACATAATATACAACATCTATCAGAGATACACAGCATATACATCACATACTAGACAGTTATAAACACCTGTCTAGTTATTACAACTCAATACAACTCAACAAAGAGATACCAACACAGAGAACACACAGCGGAAACTATGTATCTATAACGCAGAAGCCTCCTGCTCCATTGCTCTCCACAATTTCGTCAAAGCTAACCTGAATCCCTTGGCTACTCGTAAAAATTTGAGTACCCAAGAGTTTTAAGAAAACAGAAACAAACTCCGGTTCAGACATGGGTCTGGTGTGAGTAACATGTTAGGTTGCTTAACTTTAAAAATCTTTTGAAAACAAAGGTATCACGTAAGACTTCCCACACATAAACATGGAAAAAAATTTACCTTACGCTAACCAAAACATTTGATAGGAAATCCGATGATATTATAATAGTGTCTAGGGTTTTCAAGTAAAATACAGAAATAGCTGGAATGCTTACATCTCACGTTCCAACATAGTTGGGCACATCTAAAACGTACGACACTTATTGGAGATTGGATTCCATACAATGGCAGGGCTACTGGGGTACCGCCCGTCACAATATGTGGAAAAGATCATCGTACCGAAGATCACTCCCAATCCCCTGCAACACAAGGCCGGGACCATTCCTTACTGAACAATCCGAAACAAGATAACCCCGGTAGCTGTTGCAATCAATTGCCCCACACAATCGAATATAAAGGGACTTCTAGACAGGGGTAAATCTCGTCCTACTTGGGCATGACCCACTTAACCTTGCTGCACCTCCCCTGTTTTAGCCATTCCCGGTTGATGAGGCTTGAGGCTACGATTACCTTTAGAGAACACATCTCTTAGAATGCTCATCGTCCACCTGACGATGTTCTGAAAGCATTCAATCCATACAAATTCGTTCCGGGTTCAAACGAAACCGAAGGCATCATCTCGTTACACTCATTTTGGAATCACCCTCAGAGTTAACGACGATAACCCTTGCACTCGGAATCTTCATCTTCACTTGAGATTCACGACCTATCGTTAATTTGGATCGATGTGGTTTTCGAATATCCAAATATGGAAACCTGATCCCGGTCTCATCGAAATCCAAAACGCCATCTTTTAGGACCAAGTTGTTTTAATGCTTAAAACAATTTCAATTCATTATCTATATACACCCAGATAGATAATTCACAATTTCATAATAGATAATCAACATTATCATCATAATAGATAATTCATATTATCATCACAAACAGATAATTCATATTATCAACTCAAATGCAACCAAAGCATACATATCACACAACATCACTTATCTCGTATCTGAGATCTCAACTATTCAGGGTAATCAGTATCAATCAACATTCATCAGTAATGACTTATTAATCACCATTCTATAATTAATTTAAAATGAATTAAATTAATTACTTATTCCCAAATAATTTAAAGTAAATTAATTACTTTATTACATAAATCTTGCTTACATATCCATTAATTAATTACAAATCAATCAATTAATTAATTACCCTTAGATAAATCACCTTAATTAATCACCTTTGATTAATTATCTTTTAATTACATTCAAGTAATTAAACTCTAATTAATTTCACAAATTAATAATTCTAAACCAAATTCAGTAATTAACCTGTAATTACTTCATTAATTAATTAACCATAATTAATTACATTAATCCCTAATTAATTACATTAATTAATTCCTTCATTGATTAATTGTTCTTAATTAATCAATCCTTAATTACATCATTAATTATATAAATTAATGATCCCTAATTATTTTATTTATAATTACCCTATTTAAATTAAGTAATTAATTATCAATAATCCATATTGATTAATTGCTCTTGATTATTCACATTAAGTAATTAACTTAATTAATTACATCTCTTAATCATCTTCAAAATAACTTTATTAATCAAATCTTAATTAATTACACTAAGTAATTAATTATTAATTACTTCTTCTAAGTAATTATCCTTCATACTAATTACATATTAATTACACAAAGTAAGTAATTTCCGAAACTCTTTCATTACCCAATTATCCTTCAATTCAATTACATCAAGTAATTTATCTTTTTAATTTACTTCACTAAGTAATTATTCACTATTAATTACATTGAGTATTCCTTTCTAAGTTATCCAGTGATTATTTTAAATTAATTAAACTTAATTAATTAACTTAGACTAATTAAAATAAACTTAATTTATTACAATTAGTAATTAATTCCTTAATTACTTACATTAAGTAATTACACTAAACAATTCTCAAATGATTATCTTTAAATTAATTAATCCAATTAATCATTAAAATTAATCATATTAATTAATTATTAAACAATCCTAAGTTAATAACCTTCATTAACCATTAACAAATCTTTAATTACTTCTCTAAAGTAATCAACTGATATTAATCATTATTAATTACAAATTAAATTATCTATAAAACCCATTAATTAATCTCTAATTATTTAATTAATTAAATGTTAATTTATAACGTAATTAAATTTCAAATCATTAGTTAAAAATCAAATCTTATTTAATTAATGATTTCTTAATTACAAATCAATTAATCTTAATTAACTTACTTAATCATTAAATTAATTAAATTAAACCCTTAATTACATAATTAATGAACCAAATTAGTAATTTAAAATTAATTAATTACAAATCTTAATTACCTTAATAATTTAATGAATTATAAATTATAAAGTCCTAATTAACTTTAAGATAAACCTAAATCTTATTAAAGATTTAATTATCATTATCAAAGTAATTTAAAAACAATTTGCTTTTAAATTTCCTCTAAATTCCATTTTAAATTAAGATTTAAATGAAATCAATTTTAACTTAAACAAAGTTTAACAATTCAAAACCTTTATAATTACATGTTAAATAATTACTTATCTTCTAAGGGAAATTTAAAATAGTTTTAAATCCATATTCAATTTAAACTAATTTAAGATATACTTTAAATATTCCAAGTTGTTTAAACATTTTAAATTCAAAAACTTTGTTTTATTTCAAACTAGAATTCAAACTAAACTTTGAATTCAGATTTAAACTTAAATTTTAAAATCTTGTTTAAATCTTATATTTCAGATGTTATAAAATACTTAAACATTCAACTTATTACAACATTAGAATTTATAAGCTTTATTTTCTTTTCAAAAACTTAAGATTCAAAATCGAATTCAGATTTAAAATTTAACTTAAATTTAAAATCCTACTTAAATCTCATTTCAGATTTTAAAAAAAAACACTTTATAAAATACTTTAACATTTTAAAGTGGTTAAAACATTTCATTTTTATACAATTTATTTATGTTAAAAAAATAGAATTCAAACTCATATGAATTCAGATTTAAACTTATTTTAAACTTTTGTTTTTAAAACTTTCTTTGCTTTTTATTTAAACTTAGTTTTAAATTTCAAAACTGCACACTGACAGGTTTCAAAAACCTCAAACAAAAACTACTCAAGCCAGAATCTATTTACTCCGAGTCTTTCATCACCTATCTTCAAGTAAATACTCGAAATACTCGAGTGAAACCCGAGTACATTTACACCCATCCCAAAACCACTTTACCAGAAAATAAAAATGCACGGTGGACGTGCACCGTGACGCCGATCAACTCCGGCCTCTCACCATAGCTTCATCTCATCGGCAACCACCCTCTCACCATTCCACGATCATCAGATCGTCTCCATTCACCTAAAATCAAAATCCATACACTACACCCAAACGTGGAAACACAGAGCCTCCCCCAAACCCAAACCTGTCAACGCCAAAACCCAGCTCCTCCGACCACCGTAAACGCTGCAGTTCCAATCATACCCTCATCATCGACCCAGCTACCATCCCTCAAAGCCCCTTCGCACTCGATCAAACATAGAGACAGAGATGATCCAATTTCCTAACTTGTTTAAAACTAGGGTCAAAATTAAAAATTGACAGCCGCGGCCACCACAACTCATAGGTCATCATCCTGACAATTTTGCTGACCCCTCCGACCTCTGTTCTATCTTTAGAAAGAACTCTGCACTTCAGATCAACTAGATCGCCAGAGGCCACCCAGAACCTCCAAATTGAACAAACAGGAGCTTCTCATTCACTACTTAACTAAAAATCATAATTTCATTTTTAAAATTCATGTCTAGGGTTAAGGATTTAGTTTATCTACTTGAATTGCATAATTAACATGATTGAATTTTTACAGAGACTTTGAGTTTCCTGTTTAATTTGATTTCCAAAGCAATTACAGTTTTTATTTAAGTTAAATAAATTTTTAAAATTTAGTTTATAACCAAACAAACAATATTTATTTAGATCCTAAGTCTTAAAAATTAATGGATTAAGGGGAAATGATTTAAATTGAAAAACTGGACTTGAAATCTAGATTAGAGATGTTCTACAGGCATTTCAAAATCAAACATGTATCACGCATCACAAATGCACAGGAGTTTTTCAACATATATATACATATACAACTTATTTTAAACATAAATCAAACAACCAGATTTACCTTTAAATTTTAAAAAAAAAGTGTTGCTCACCTGATTTTTAAAAAGAACAGAGCAGTTGATAATATCTTGAAACTGGAATGGCCAAAAACTTGAATGCTTTTGCTTCCAGTTTTAAAAACTTCATGCATGCAGGAGTTTTCCAAATTTTAGAAGAAATTGCAGGTTTGAAAATGCTTTAATTCCAGGTTACTTATGCTGCTTGGCCAAAACTACATGCATGTTGATGATTTCCAGTATGTTGAAGTGGTACGCATGCTGATGATTTACTAAGTGGATTACAGTTTTTAAAATGTTTGCAGGTTGAAGAAGTGATATAGGTTTAAATGCAGGCTTTAATTCTGGTTTTAGAGGAAGGTAACTCACACATTAGAAGAGTGATGTTTTTTAGGTTATTGTGATTTATTTTTGGTTTGAGGAGATGATTTTCAAATTTTGTTTCTCAGCTTAGAATTTGATTTTGAAAAAGAAAATGAAGGGGAAAATACTATGTTTAAGGGTTGAAATTTGATTTAACAAAATAAAAGAAAAAGATAAAAATAAATTGACACTTGTCATGTTGTTTAGTTCATACATTAACACATGTTATTTGATTATCTAATATGTCAACACTTGTCTTGTTAACTTTTCTTTTTATTTTAAATGTTAATAGAAGTTTTAATTAATTTATTTATACTTATGTAAATATACAAGTGAATTGCTTATGTAAAGAAAATGTAAATAAAACAAATTACAAATTAAACCTTGTCCAAATATTTTTAAGAATCTTATTATTTTGAATTACAAAATAAATTCAAATTAAACTTTTGAAATCCAAATTAAAGACAACTTATTCAATTTAAAATGATAATTTCATTTTCTTATTTTAATTCTTTTTATATTTATATGGAAAAATAATACATTATTAATATGGCTTGAAAATAACAAATTTAACAATTTTAAATGATTTATAAAAGAGATTATAAATCACTTCTATTATTAAATGAATTAAGATCATATACTATATTGTGATTTAAACTTATATATAAAATTTCCAAATCATATTTATATCAAGTAATATTTAAAAAGAAATAAAACAAACCTTTTATTTAAATTTAAAAATTAAGCTAAGATAAAATTTAAACAATTAACATTTATCTTAAGTATTTACAAACCATATAGTTATTAATTAAATAACTTTGAGAAACTTAATATTAATTTAAAACATAATTTCCCAATTACTAAATATATTATTAGAATTTTAAAACAAAACTTTATTTATTTATTAAATTCCAAATCAAAGACTATCTATAATATATATACAAACATATACACACACACACATTATAAACAGAAACATTTATTTAGCTTTTAAAAGATAAAATCACTAATTAAATATTTATTTAATTAGATTATTAAACCAATTCATACTTTATTAATCAATATTATCAAATCAATTTAATTTTAAATAAAGATTATTAAATTGATATTGCCAAAAATTCCGAGATATCACACATAACCTATAGATAAAGGAAACAACCCAATCCCATTTATTAGCCTAAACCAAATGGGCCGAAGCCCAGACCCAAAGCAAAAACAGAAAGAAAACCATCCCACCTTCTTCCCCATCTCTCTCTTCTCTGAATCCACGCAAATAATCCCAAATCATTCGAAATGATTCCACGAAACCGAAGAGAACATCTCCGATCAAATTGACATCTCTCAAACGAACATTAATGCATGCGAAACAACCCAGCCTGGAACTAATCCTATTCTCCTTGGCTACCCCCAATTCAGCCATGCCGAGTCACCACGTGCACACGGTGCACATGCACTAGTGTTTCGTTGATCTTTTCGGCCTCGTGAACCCCTGAGACGACGCCTCTTCCCCCACTGGTCACCATCGACACTCAACAAAACCTTGAGTTTGCCTCCTCGTAAATAGATCCTTCAGCTGAACCGTCGAAAAAACTCAGGGCCAAACTTTGACGAACAGCTCCCACCCATCTCCACCAGTCTGATCTACTCCATTACCGACCGGAAGGCCTACCCTGACGCTACCTCTCTGCCAAAAATCATATGTCCCGTTCATGCCACAAGCTTCCAAATCAATCGCAAATCCACTATAACCGGAGCCATCACTGAACCCTAAAATCAATCGACTACCCCAAACCAAGCCCAAATTCAACATTCCGCCATGGTCGACACCTCCCTGATGTCCACCAGCACCCTCCAGTCAAAGTCGTGTCATCTCTCGTTGACTACACTACAACAAAAACACCCTTTAATAGCGTTTAAAAAACGCTATTAGAAGCTATTATAGCGTTTTTTCTTACGCTGTATATTAACATGTTGTAATAGGTCAGTGACCTATAACAGCAACATACAAAACGCTATAAGAGACGCTATGGACAAGGACATTTCATAGCGTTTTATGAGTGTTGTAAACATGACTTTTAATAGCCTTGGAAAGTCGCTATGAAGTGAAACTATAGCGTTTTCATGACTGCTATGTAAAAACAGGCTGGCACACATATGACACATTGAAATGCTATAGAAAATTCATTACTATCTATTATAACACTGTCTTATTGCTATGAAAACTATTTACTCTTTGCAAAATATTTTGTATAGCACTAACATGATGCTATAGTATAACAAAGCTGAACAATTTTTCTTTTTATTGCATAGTTAGAACGCTATAAAAAAATTCTATTGCACATTTTTTGCTGCCATAACATTCAAAGCTTACAATTTTCAATTCTACTTGTATATTATAACTCAAAAAACCACAATCATCACATTAACATAAGTACACAAATTGAGTCATAAGCCAAATCACAATATATATATATATATATATCCATAATATTTCATACATGAAGAATTAAACATAAATATTTGTGATAAAAATTAAACATAAGTACACAAATTGAGTGTAGCATACCAAAACGATACATACTAAAAATATTTTAATGACCGTCGATAAGCATGACCGATTTAAAGGAGAAAGAGTGCGACATCATATATCAACCTCAAAAGCATCGTACAACACCTGTGAAGAAGAAACACAAACATACATATGTTAGTCAATATATACAAGTATGTATAAGTACAAAAGATGCATCGCCAAAGACTAAGTTACTGAAACAAGTTACTGAAACCATCTTCATTTGTTCACGAGTAGGAATGCGTATATAATGGGCTAGGCATATTCGAAAATTAACAAACACTAGTTCATAAAAATGTCAGGCATGTCGGTAAGGCATATTGATATTGCATATGATAAATTCTATATTGCATATCGACCCCTGACTAATATTTCAATACAAATATAAAATACTCGGATTATACCTGAACAAGGAATGCAGTGACGTTCTTCATTTGATCATCTCGGAGCTAAATAACCTAAAAAACACATTGCATGCATATTATCAATGACAAAAAAGAGTTGCAGTAATGATTAAGAGTGCGATATAAAATTTACCTAGCTAAGTTCAGGATCTTGGACTACAGCCCATTACAGAAAAATTCCTTTTTGAGATCTTTAAGAATTTTGTTGTAGCCGAACTCTTTGTTTAGTCCTTGCATAGTTGTCAGGCTCATTCTATCGTTGCACTGTTGTATTCAGACATAAGCGTACACTTTTGTTCCAACACAAAAGTCGCTAGCATTTGCCTCAGCAAAAGGATCTTCGCATACATATTAATCCATTGTTAAGATGGAATAAGAACGGAGGAAAATGCCTCAATTTAAATCATGGCTGCCTCATTAAAACTGAGGCAATAACTGATTCCCCAGTTAAACTGAGGCAATTTAATAATTAGCCTTAGTTTTAACTAAGGCATTGCTAAAAAATAATGGCTGAAAAAGTTAGGGAAAAAAGTTTACAAATACCAGCTTATTACAAAAGCGCTCAAAAGCCAAAAGTAGCTCAAAAAAAACTGTGATTAAAGCCATAAGTAGTCAAAAACTAATTACTTCCCAGCCTTGTGAATACTGTATAAACCATCGTTATGAACCAGGATGTTCTGCATACTAACTTACTTGACTCATCCAAACATAACAATTGAATCTTGACTCTAACAGTTAGATTGAAAATATACAATCGATAAATTGTAATTTGATGGTAGATAGATAAATATCAGAGCAGAAGATATTTCCTTAAATAAACGTTATTCTACACACTAAAGATGTTTCAGACGACTTCTATTGAAGAGAATGCAGTGTATGATGTTTATAATACTAGTTATGCAGTGTGAGGAAAAAGCGGACAACCAAAAATTTAGAGTAGGCTAAATTAATCATGAACAATGACAGATAGAGTTTATGCTAATTAAGATTAACATGCACCATCTTTTTCTTCAAGAAAGTTTAAAATGCGGTCTCAAATTATTTCCTATTTGTTGTATCAGAAAGCATATCGAGACATTATCATACATGCGACCACTTGTGCACATTGCACAAAAATCACATATAAAAATAAAAAGTTAAAACATACAGAGATTTTGTCTGTGTGCCATATTACTATGTTTGTAATTGTATGATAAAAAACGAGGTGATAAATTCAAACCTACTAGATATCGAGTGTTGTGTATGGCATGAAGCTTTGATATAAGATGGTCAATGAACTGGTCAGATTTGTTAATGATTCTTGCTGCCACAGCATAACTCAAGCCTTGCTTCCGCAGAAACAATGATAAAACAGGTTTTGCCTCCTCTTATTCAGCGACCAACAAGCTCGAAGGAACTGTTGTGACACTTCGACTTGTTCTAGATTCATCTGCTTGTATGAAAATAACATGAAGAAGACGATTTCATGAAACCGGACAAAAAGGAATTGTTGAAGCGATTAATTATGACTAAAAGGAGAACATACTCACAGGTATTTGCTCTACAGACTACCAACTGTCCAGAAAGTTTAAGTTGAACCCTGTGCAGTGAAAAATAAAATAATTGAAAATAAAAGCAATTGAGAAGCAAGCAAATAATTGGAACCTTATTACTAGTAACTCTGCTCAATGCTTAGGAAGAATTTTGGTCATATGGGACACTACTGTATGGAGTTTGTCTGCTCTATCTTAGACCCAGCATATCACTATGGCAGCTACAAATCAGGTGGTTTCATGATGATATGTACCGTAGTTTACAGTAGTAATAGTGATATAGAAGAGAGACACTTGGCATCATATTAGTCAAGAGGCGCCAAATATAACTTATGCATGGATGTTAATAGGGGACTATAATATGTATACATGCAGTGTATTTATATAGACTCACGCAGGAAAACACCCAGCAGTACACACGCGCCATATATATTCTTATACATGCATACATACACACACATACTCACATAACATAAATGAAATTATTGTATGTTATTTAAACTTCAATTACTAGACTAAGTAAAACATTGATGCCTTTAACAAGTCTTTGTTCATCATCTTTTTCCTAAATGATATCAGATTATAGCACAGCTCTAATATGTATACATTCTTATTCCCAGGACATGTACCCCTATTATATATAATATATACATATTCCATACATATATTTCACTTCATCATTGATATTTATTTTATTTTCTTAATAAATTAACAACTGCTATTCAAAGACACAAGTGCATAAGTGTCTAATGCTTTCCGGTCGCATATGTGCCTGATACCCAAGATCGAACATCAACAAAAGGCCCATTCAATCTGATATTATAGCGTGAAAACAACACGAGGACACAAATCTTCATTCATCCAAATACGTACTGATTTCAATATCCCAACATGCCTATGCCTCTAAATGATAAAACAGAGAATATTGTCTAATACCTAAACTGAATATCAAACTATTGCACAACATGTTTTCAAAAAATTTGATGAAATTCAGAGTTAATTTAGACAAAGATGTGAGTATTTCACTTACCTGGAAATGATTAACACAAGTTAGTTGCTTTAGCTCCCCCTTCTTGCAATCCCACTTGCTATAAATTTTTCAATGCATAGAGCAATATATTAAAGTAGAAATAAAAAAAAATACCAAAACCTATGTGGACCATCAATGGTCCAAGGCTCATAACATAAGGGATAGCTGCTGCAAAAGGAGATGATGAGGCCGTTGAAAGAAATATTCAAACTTAGGTTTTTTTTGAAGGTTAAAAGATAAAATAGTGGTTTTATAAGCAAATCGTATTGTATCCTGCACTTTTGAAAACAAAAAATTAGAATGGATTTTATTCTTCATTTCATCCTTATAATTTTCCTCTTTGCAAAGGGTAATGTAATCAAATAATGAAAATAGAATAAGTAGCCAAATACAAATCAGAACAAATAACCATTGAAATTCATGGCTTATGGTCTGACCATTGTAATGAAAAATGAATTTGTAGCTATGCAAAAATAGAACAATATGTACATTTACCTGTATCTGATGACTGCTGCAGCTCTTAGCATCTTAGCAGTTTCATTCAAGTATCCTGTATCATCACCTACCTCTCTTGCTTTACAGTAGCCTTCATGGAAATACTATGCAAACTCGATTGAATTACAAGAATTAGGATTTGCACTCTGTTCCTCATCCACTACATTGGGCAAGCATGGGTCTGAGATTTCACTGCTCATACTGCAACCAGATGATTTTATGCTCAATGAAATTTAGTTAGATTTTGAGAAATAGTTGATTTAGAGAAATTCAAGAGGGTATGTTATTTTACAGTCAGATTTTGAGAAATAGTTGATTTAGAGAAATTCAAGGGAACATGTTATTTTACAGTCAGATTTGAGCAAAGAAATAATTATATAGTTGATATTCCATCAAAAGATTATATATTGAACACCATTATCACATTTGATACTCCACACATCTATTTCTTATGAATTTTAATTCATGCTTTTCTAATCCTCTACTTCGGTATTTACAAACGCAAATTTTGACCATCTACTGCAACACCCATAATCTATTCGTGTAATAAAGTTTCTTCATTTCTTGTCATTTTAGATAATTAAAGGTTTTTCCATATTAACTCTTTTAAGATATGGGGATTCCTCTTTTATTATTTTGTTGTATTATTCTATGATCTTTTTTATCATTTTAGCTCACTTTTCAAAACATATAACAAATTTAGAAGCATTTCAAAACAATATTTTTCCACATTAACTCTTTTAAGATATTTGGTAACCTGGAAAGACTTTAATGTGTTTGTTTATGCTAACCTTTTACCTGTAAAGACTTTCATTTAAAAAACAATGCATTTTTCATTTTTATTTTCTGTATATTATTATTCATTCCAAGCCTGTTAGCACCTAGTCATAGTAATCAGTTCTTATAGTTTGTGGATCCATGTATTAAGAATCTTAAATAACCCTGAGGTTAAAAGTAATTTTGCATGTGAAGAAAGGATTGCCATAGAAATATTGGATTGTTTCAAAATGTGTACAATTTGGTCATTTTATTGATGAAGAAAATTATCAAATACGAAATTATGCTCATTTTTTAACAAAGCAACATGCCTAGTTTTTAACTGAGCAAACTTGACAAATTTTCAACTAAGCATATGCTCAGTTTTCAACTGAGCAAATTTGCTTAGTTTTAACTGAGCATTCTCTCAGTTTCTAACCCAGTTTTTAACTGAGCTTATGCTCAGTTTTTTACCTAGTTTTTAACCGATCTTATGTTCCATTTTTAACCGAGATCGTACTCAGTTTTTAGCTGAGAAACGTCGCTTAACTTTTAACTGAGCATAGACTCAGTTTTAACTGAGCAGATACTCAGTTAGATGTTCACTTATTAATTGGGCAAACTTGCACAGTTTTTAAACTGAACGTAGGCTCAGTTTTTAACTGACTCGCTCGGATTTTAACTGAGCATACGTTTAAAAAAAAATTCATGAAAACACTTCATTATATTTGTCTTAGGACATAAATATTATTTTATGTATTATAATTATTCTTTTACTGAATGTGCTTTTATTTGTATGAAAAATAATCTTGATCCATTATGAGTATGTTGTTTGAGTAGAGTAAGTATGAAATTGCAAGGAAAAGGTCATGCATTATTAAATGTTAAACTATTATTAATTATTTGGGCTTAGAAACAAAATATTATTAATTGCTAAATTATTTGTAAAACAAAAATCAATCATTAATATTGGTTTCTCCTTGAATCAATATTATGATTTGGTTCACACCTTGGCATTAACTCGACATTCCAACGCAAAAGCATTTCCACAACATTCAAATGTCCAGGATCTATGGCCCAGTGCAGAGGTGTCCTCCCTTTACTATCTGAATATTGACAAATCAAAATTTTAAATAATAAGGTGCTTGAGTAGACATCTTTAACATAAATATGTGAATGCTGAAAGGAGAAACCATTTACATATGATATTGAGAGTGCCTTACAAATACAAATGTGTTTTTGTTTCTAAGAATCAACAAAAAGCAGTGATATTATGCCATAATTAAATTACAAAAAAGAGAAGTGTTACCAGGTACATGATATATTTTCGTTTTGCTCTCTAAAAGGATAATTTGCATTGATGTTAAGATTAGTAAATAAGAAAAGGAGATGTAAAATTAACCTCTTGAATTCACGGCTATTCCATTCTCTAAATGAATAAGCAAGTTATCACAATCTCCTTTTCTTGCACAATCATGTATTTATTAAAGGTCTGCACTTTGTTGCTTTACTACATGGATTTTTATAAGTCTGAACAAAGCAAAATGCAGCATTTATTTATTTCATATTATTATTATTATTTGTAAAATAGAAATTATACGTCATGCCTCTTTTCTATATGTCAAGACCTGCATGCATTTTGCATTGTCTTTTTTTGCTTGCTAAATATATATCATATGGATAAGCAAGAAAAATTTGTGCAGGGTGCCTTTGGTGTCTGTTTCGTAGCCGTGATATGAAATTCAATCTTTGCATTAAATATCATTCAACATCACATTCAAAGCATTGGTGCATTCATTTAAATTCCTCATGGATTCTTACAGAAGTTTTATCCTTTCATCTTTCTTTTAAATTTTTTGCATTTAAATTATTTTAATTTGTAGACTTTTGATATGCCAAATTCTATAAGCCCCATTGATGATAAGCACAATATTGGATTATTTGAAGACCAACATTTATCATGATGGCAGTGGTACATTTCTTTTCGGATACTGGATAATTTTAAATGATGCATTATTTAAAGATGGTTGGTTCTTTATACTGTTAACAATGACATAATTAATAATAAACTGGAGTTACTCAAATGAATTGTATTCCGAATCAATCCTAATCCTAATATTCTGTTTACTATGATCTCCAGAAAATCATGAGTTGCTTCAAACCTAACTCAACAGGTAATTTAAAAGATGTCTACGTTCCATACGATAAACAGAGAAATATTCAACAAGTACTTTCCATGAAGTTAAGATAGTTGAAGATCAACTCTTCTTATCAGATTTGATATTGCATATACTATAAGCTCAAAGTAATTACCGATTTGTCATAAATCTGATATTTTGCTATGACTATGTCAAATTGAATTAACTATCAACTGCTTGATGTTATAACTATCACATTATTATGGTAGGAACGACAAGCACAACAAAGAAAGTAAACTAAAGTGTGGCATCCCTAGCAATAAAATTAAGAAGGATGAGGAAAATAGAAAACTAATTAAGTACAAAGCGTGCCAAGGATTCTGCATATAGCTATTATAACAAAGCAAAACAATTTGGAGCAATGGTCATCATCGGTTATAAGACATGCATCTCTCTGGAGTGCCAATGCATGGCCAATGAACTCAACCGTGCTCTCTTATAACTCATATTTACTGCATCGTAATACCATAAACTTCTACCCCATAGAAACAAATTTGCTTATAATTAAAAAAAGCAATAAAATATACAAATGCATTTTAAATTATCCGTACTCCATCATTTATTTAAGATTTTTTATCACCTTATTTTTTAAAACCTAAGATGTTATTGTTTAAACTAAGTACCAATTTCAAGCATTTGCTTCTATTAAAGACAAATGAATATGTGTGCAGCTGAGCAAATGATTTTATCTCAAATTCAAACCGTTTCAACCAAAAGCAGAAATCATCTTTTTTATTGATCCGTCCCAATTAGCAAATGGACCATTACATTTTGTTCTATAAATAGCTATGTACATATATATGATGAATCAATGAAATAAGATCAATTATACTCTCCAAATTCAGTTCTGTTAAATCAAATATTGCAAATCAAATTACATTACATCTTGTTTACTTTAGCTTAAAAAAACTAATTTGTAGGCCCCAGTGAAAAACTAATTTGCTTCAACAGAAAACTAGTTTGTAATCAACTGAATAGCATTATTTAATTTGCAAACAAGGAAAATAATCACAAGCCAATTCAAAATCGAAACCTATAAATAATAAACAACAAACTTTCTAACTCATTTTCGTGTACATCACCTATATATAATACTTTCTTCACCAAAGATTTCCAAAACCATTCAGAAAATTTTAATTCAAGCATTAAATGCACAATTAAAAAAACAGAAATTGAAAAGTATACCTAATATCAAGTTTGCGAGTTGAAATCATGCTTCAGTCGAGCTGTAGAATCATGCTTAAGATGCCTTGAGGAATCGCGCTTTAGCTTCACTGAGATTCGCGTTTTAGCTTCATGGAGGAATCGACTTCGTAGATGAATTTCGCGGCGAGCTTTGAATGTTTGTAGATGAATGTCACGGAATCGACTTCATGCAGGAATCGACTTCATTGAGATTTGCGATTGAAGATGATTTGTGTGGCCAGAGAGGAGATTCGTAGACGCTATTTTGGAATCTAGAAGCGATGGGAAAAGGAATGTTCGGCGGCTTAGGAATAAGAAGGAGCGAAAAATAAAATTTCACCGCCAAATTTTCGTTTAGGTTAAAGATGGCGTGAAGACAAGCTATGTTTTTACCTTGAATGATGGCTAACATACATAACTATAGCAAGTCAAACTCTCGTGCAATCCTCACTTGCTATTAATAGAACATTTTCTTGTAGTGCTAGATCAACGAAAAATAATTTTTGAACGGAAAACGTTCATCTATCAGTTTTTCGAGATTTAGAACACTAAAATTTATAGTTCTATTACTAAAATTCATATTTTTTCGCAAGAATCCAGATTGCATGCGTGAATTCTTGTTTTAAAAACATCAAATTTTCACTAAAATTTGTTATTCACTGTAAAACTTAACATTAGTCAACTACCCAGGGTAATCCATCCACAAAATTATTTTTAACATAAACTACAGGCAAAAATAAACATTTTTCTAGTTTACAACATCACCAGATATAAACTAGAATTTAAGATATCGATTTTTGAAATTAGAATGAACATAAAGGTTCACTGTTAACAGAGCAATAAACTATATCTAGGTTTTTGGAGTTTACTCACCTGATTTTAAGACAGAGAATAGGAAATTGTTTTGATCTGCTTATCTGAAGCTTTGTATTGATTTGAACAGATTTGAACTTGAATTTGTTTTGATGATGATCTGCTACCTTTGAACTTATTATCTTGCTTGATTAATTTGATTTGAATCTACTTTTTCTTGTTTGTTGAATTTGAACTTGATATTAGCATGCTTTAATCCAGTTTGAACTTGAAGCTGTTTGCTTTTGATTTTGATTCTATTTTGATTTTCAGGTTGAAAGCTTGAAATCACAGTTTGTTTTTGGTTTTGATTTTTATTCCAGGTTTTTGACTTTCTTTTGAGAAGATGAAGAGTAAAAGGATTTTGAGAATGTTGAACTAAAAATGAAGTAGCCATTTTTTTTCTTTTTCTCTTTTTGCATATATTCCTATATATTTTAATTTAAAGAATTAAGCCACTTGTATTCATTAGGTACACTTGTAAAAAAATTATGAAAAATGTTTACACTTGTTTTAAAGCATGTGTTATTATTCTACAAATGTCATTTGTTATCTAAATTCTGTTTAAGTCCTTGTTTTAAATTAATTTATAACTTTGTTTTAAATCCCTACTTTATTCTTATTTATAAATCATGTTTTCTTATTTATACTTTTATATATATTTACAAACTATATTAAACTTAGTTTATTATACTTTTAAATGTATATATATATATACATACAAATTACATTTAGTTATATATAAATTTAAAGTTAAACTTAATTTATTATACTTAAATTTTATATAAATAATACTAGTGTTGAAAATATTCAAATTTAACTTTTAGAAAATTATGTTAACTTAAAAATAAAATTTTCAAATCATCATATTATAAATACAAAACAAATTTTTTTCTATTAGTATTAAATTTTAGTGTTTCCAAATCCAATACATTATTTTAAAACATTTTTTTTAAATTTCAAATTCCAAAAAATAAAAATATTTTAGATTTCCAAATCAAATCCTTTATTTAAAAACTTATATATATATATATATATATATATATATATATGTTTTGGGAATTTTCACATTAATTTACTAATAAATTCACAATTTAATTTCAAAAATTAAATTAATTACCAATTTATATTTCGTTTAAAACTAGGAATGTTACAAGATACAACCTTTAGCCTTGAATTTGATTGTAGGAGCTAGAAACTTGATAACAATAGACATGCAGAAAAAGAAATAAGAGCTACAGATAAAATTTCTTCTCCAACAAAATAAAGGTACATAGATTTCAGGATTTGGATTAGATTACCTGTATTTGATTCTATTTGCAATTTACTCTGTTGATTTCTCTTTAAATTTTTAGTAATTTGAAGTAATTTTTATTTGTCAATAAGAAAAGGAAGCCTTTTTTCTTTCTTCCTTTTATTTCTCATTTTCTGATACAGGGAGTGAAAATTGTACGTACAAGAGAAGAGAATCTTTTCTCTTCTACAGGTTTGTACAAACTAATGGGCCTTGAACCAAAAAGAAAGCATTAATTAAGTTATGCTAATTCTAATTCAATACAAAGACAAATATGCACATATTTTTTTGGCAAAGCCGACGGGGTTAAATGGACCCCTACCATTTTATTGCTACACCAAGAGGACGAAGAAGAACAAGTCAAAGACTTGCAAGAAATACAAGGAAAACAAAGTGCAACAATCACTGGGAAAACAAAGAAAACACACCACAAAAAAGTAGAAAATAGAAGGGGAGACTAACAGAAGATGCCAGGGTCAAACGCAAAAGAAACATGGCAAAAGTCACGCCTAATTTCTTGCATCAAATGCTTCTCGAACTGTTCAGGCGTGAAGCCTTTATCCGGTTGGAAAGCACGTCAATTTCTTTCATCCCAGACCACTTTCATGAATCTTTTGACAACGTACAAGAAAAGTCTATTCGAATCAGCTTTACCACCAGTATTGTCATAGATGTACTTCCACTGAACAACATTGTTAACTCCTTTCCAATTTCTTCCAATTCTCCTAATCCAAGTCTTCCAAAGAGCATTCAGATAATTGCGTTCAAAAAACAAATGCTCGACCATCTCAGGAGATAGATGGCAGAAAACACAGTAGGCAGTAACATGAATCCCTTTGGTTATCAGCTTAATTTTAGTATTAAGAGCCCTATTCATCACTTTCCAGTGGAAAAGATTATTCGTCTGGACATTATCAGTGCACCATATTCTTTGCCTCCACTTGCATTTCTCTCCTACTTCCCCAGACAGGAAGGAGTATGTTTCTTTTATACTGAAACTATTAACATTACTTCCCCACTGAACACAGCAGCCACCATCATTTTTAATTTCACAATCAGCCGCCATATTCCAGAGTTGTTGAATTCTAAAGTTGGAAGTCCTAGGAAGTCGTAAGATGTTGCCGTGGATGAAGTTCTGAACAGTAGCTTCCTGTCTCACTCCAGTTTTCACTAACTCGGCATATGAAAGAACACGCCCCAAGATCACTCCACTATCTATCCATGGATCGTCCAAAAAGCTAATGACATTGCTATGATCAAGTGGGCATCAGACAAGGGGAAGAATAGCTTCCTTAAGCTTGAAATAGATCTCCACGTCCAGCTGATTTTGGTTGGAACTGCCATTTTCCAAAAATTGCAACCACGTAGCACGTGAATGTCGGACCATTTAACCCACATATTACTTTTGGCAGTAATGCAGTCGTAGATAAGACGAGCCATTGCTGACCGATTCCAGTGGAACATGTTAATGATTCCAAGGCCTCCGTTAGCTATAGGCTTTTCTAATTTCTTGAAACTAACAGGGGCTAAATATCGGCCCACTATTTTCCCAGTCCAAATAAATCTCATGAAAGCTGATCGAAGCATGTTGATGAGTTTCTGAGGTAATATGAAAGTTCTAGCCCAATAGACTTGTAAGGAGAAGATCACAGACTTAGTTAATGTAACTCTTCCAGCTTGGCTCAACAATTTGCTCGACCAGGACTCAAATATGCACATATTAATTCTATTTTACAAAACAATTTGCATTCCCCTTTTAAGTTTTCATAAAACAACCAATGCAAAATTATATACAATTGAAATAGAATATTTTACACTATATGAAAAGATTAATTTTTATTTTTAAAACATTATTATTATAAAAATCCTTTATTTTTCAAAATACACTATTTACTCAAATAAATGAATAAAACTCTATTTTTAACTTCTAAAATTCCACAAAAATACTTTTCTCACTTAGAAAAATATTTTAAACTAAAATTTATAATTATACTCATTTTTAGACAAATTTCCATCTTTTTACTTAAATAAACCACCTTTAAAAATCTCATACTTCTTTTAAAATTTATTAAAAGAAGTAATTAATACAATTATTGCACTTTCTCCAAATAAACCTATTTTCCAATCATTATTAACCCAAATAAGTGAAATAAAGTTCCACACTTTATTTTTCTCATTTTATTTTCAAAATTCATTTTTTACTCCAAATAACAATTAAAATTTCCAATTTTATGTTAATTTACAATATTAAACTATAATTACCATTATAATTTAATATTAAGAGGTAATATTAAAAATCAGGAATGTTGCAGATTCCCTCCTTAACAAAATTACGTCCTCACAATTTCTAGAGAAGTGTTTGTAATCAACATAAATATTTCATCAATCAAAGGAAGATAGATAAGCTCGAGTTTAAAATTTCTCTCACTCTTAGAATAGAATGGTAGAAAACCAAGATAAGGCTTGCTCGATTAATTCTATAGTTTTCGAAGTGCTAATAATGAAATTAGCGATCCATTGAATTTTTCGAGCAGCACACAAGATTTTGAAGGTGTCTCACTCGAATGAGAACATAACAAGATGCTAAACGAAGTATAAATCGAATGAGATTGATTTTTCATAAGCTCCTTCAATATGGTTGGGATATAGCACAACTCCAGCCCGAAGTCTAACCAACAAAATGACTATAGCTATGATTTTTTGTATGACACTATGGAAGGAACCACACCGATACAAGATAGGCACAAACGGGGCAAGGTAGATTAACCAAAAGGTGGCTTCTTCAAAGGTCACCATACTCAAACGACCGCATAAATGCACATAATTAGAAAATAATACGAGAGTAAGATAAACACAAGGAACTAAAATATATGTATAACTCTCAATCGAAAATTTTTAGAGTTCACAAATTCAATATTTTTATAATTATAACCACAATTTTCAACACTTCAAAATTTTTAAGACTTACTACTTAGATTTTAAATTTAAATTCATTACTCTTCATTAGAGTAAATAAAGTTTAAGTTGTTTCAAATTTTCTAGGTATTAGAAATTTTCAGAAAAATCGACGGAGTCGTTTTTAACTCTTAAAATTAATCCGAAAACATACCTTTCTTTTTAGCATTTTAAAGCGAGTTTACCCAATCTTATATATAATCTTTTTGCTCAAAATATATTCCAAATATCCTCTTTCACCTATACTTAAATCAAATAGATGATATTAGTTCATGTTCATAAATAAGAAGTGTTATATTTAATTATTAGGGGCAAATAGATCTATTTCATTTCAGACCTTCTGTACAGAAGACATGTTTAGACCCAGCAAACAAATAAATCTGAAAAAAAATAGAAAAAAAAGGTTGTTTTACTCAGCCTAAGCTTTCTAGCAATATAAAGATCATCAAAATCGGATTTACGGTTTGAAAGTTATACTAGATTTGCTTTCAGCTTAATCATAGAAATTTTCTTAAGAGGACAGAAATGTCCATCCACTTTCAAACCTATTTTAGACTTAGTAAAACAAAAAAAAAACTTTAAAGTAGTAAAAAGAAACTTTATAGCTTACTGAAATCCTTTTAATTTGCAAAAAAAACGAACTCATTTGGAGTTATAAATCACAAGTTATCGCTGTTTTAGTAGAACACTTTTCCAAACAAAATTTCATCTTTTAAATCAATTTAAATTTTGAAATTTACCCAAACCATTTTAGGCTCAAACTACATTTACAAACAAGCTTTTTGCTAAATAATTTATTAAATAATTTTCTTTTTCCCCACAAAGCTAAGACATACAAAATTATGATCAACTTATGTAATCATCAAAAAAAAAATCATTAAGTGGAAATAATTTCATTACTTTCCAAAATCTAGCTTTAAAAACAATTAATTATGCAAACTCATTTTGGAAGAGATAACAAGTCTCGTCTATTAGCAAGAGATGATTACTGATTATCCATCCAATATAATTTTTTGGGATATATATAAAAAGTTTATAATTATTCTCACAGTTTAAAATGATTATACTACATGAATTGTTCATTTATCAAAACAACCCAAATTCACATTTCCGCTTGTCACAAAAATTAAATCTCCATCTAATTATCAACATAAAACAAATTAAAGCTGATAATTAATTCAAACTATTTTCAAAAGAATTTTGCAATTTCAAACCTACAAGTTTCAGTACCAATTAAGTTTAAAATAAAAAATGGCTCACAAATTTAACCTAAATGTTTTAAACTAACACTTCTTTATTTTCTCTTAAGATAGAGTTTTATATCTATCCTCTATTATTACTCAAATAAATAAGTGTCATAACAAATTTTATAGTCATCATTAATAACTTGTACTGAAACATTCAATTAATGTTTTAATTTTTCAAACCAAAGTATTCTGTTACCTTAAATGCATCATTTTATTAATCAAAGTATCAAATGTTATTTTCTTCTAAATAATACATACCCTCAATTCGAATTATTCACTTTACTTATCCAAATTACCATATTAAATTCCTTAAATTTCAAATAATATAAGGGTATTTTCTCGCCATTGATTTATAGTGAATGGCCCATCGATTGGTTGAAGAGTTGATCAAATGATCAAAACTGCCTTGCCGCTCCTCCAATAGTCACTATAGTTCAATGGTTTCATTAAACATTTAAAATAAAATTAATACTCCACCATATTAATTATTTTCAAACTTTATTTATTAGAACTCAATTTACTGTGTCTGACTGTCTCATCACAGTGTTTAGGAAATTCTATCGATAACATTGGTCAAACGCATTAACCAGAATTCTTAAAGCACTAAATCAACAACCCAACACAAAAATTCATTTTCTTAAAAAGAAATACCTTATATATAATAATAAAAATATTCTTTTTTTCCTAAATAATCAAAATCTAATTTCTCTTAAAAATTTATCTTCAATTTGAAATATTTGAAAATTCAATTATAACTTGTGCTCAAAATCAAAGACACAAGAATTCATCGAGACATTCCCAGAATATTCGATTCACAAGACTGAAGGAATAGTCTAGAGCGTTCATTATTGCAAATGGTATAACCCACCACTCACAAGACTCATAGCGAGTGTGAAATGTGGTAAGAGTAACGCTATCCTCCGCGACTCGTAGCTCATGAAAAATTGGTATAGGGTCAAGCTGAAGAATGATCCTAGCACCACACAATAGATTCAAAAGAGAGAAATGATATATTAACGTAAGGATATGTATCTTTTCAAATGAGGAGATGTAACATTAACAACAAATCATTACTTAGAGTGAAGTAATACCACAAAGTAAATCAACAATTGAGTATCCAAAGAGGATATTTCGAAAGGGTAAGAATGGCAATATCAAACAAATTCAATGAATTGCCTCATTTCCCTAGTGGACATCGTCATAGGAGGATGACCGAAAGGCTAAGAACCAGAAGTGAAGTTAATAAAATATTCAATTTCCCGGTTGGGTGTCATACCCGAACGGACTCACAAAAATCAACAGAGTCACAATGACTAGAATCCGATATATATCATCAACATCTCAAAACTCAAGAGTGAATACAGAGACTTCAGAATCATTATTAACATTCCAAAGGACAAGAAACAACGAATCAACCGAACTAGGATATTTAATATAGGGTCCCTCTATTCACAAGATGTGGCTTGATCAAGGCAAGCCACTTCGTCTCAAACACTCCAAACTCTAGATATAAAATGGCACGAAATTCGCATAAAAAATAAGCTACAAGGAATAATCCCAAATCCTTATACATCATGTCAAATATTTTGGATCAACTCAATAGGATTCGCAATCCTCATAAAAGAACTAGACAAGAACATCCAAAAACATCAACAAACTCCTCTAATACGGATAGGTGTCAAGCACCTGTATTGAAGAGGACTCGAATAAAACAATCACAATTAGGGTTACTCCTAAGATAAGATGTCATCAATTCTATTTTTTGGTATACTACAGAATAAGAATATTCCAAGACATATCCCAAACTTCAATCTCAAAGGACACGGTAAGACAAAGGACACGATGATTAAGGGTCTGTAAAACTTGTACTATACTTGGATATATCGTAATATATGCTTCTGTTCTGTGTTTATCCTATTTTGTTCTAAACTCGGCTCTGATACTCACCCCGAGACCCACATCAACAAAGAGTATTACGGGGTAATATTGTCTGCTAATGCGGAGAATATGGCTGGTTAGGAGCGACCATCTATATTCTTGTCTTAAATATCTATTGAATACGTCGATTAGTGCTCTATATTTTTTTCCATCTCAGTGGATCGACATATCCAATAAATGCTTAATACAAAACCACAGGTGGCTATAGGATCTATCAGAACAAAATACAACAACTTAAATGCATAACACGTCACAGAACAGCAAATAGATATACACACACACACATATATATGGATACATTCCAATACAATACAAATAATACATCATAAGTGGTATGACGACCACAATATGCACACAAGTTAAAACAATATACATATCAATATCAGAGTAGTAACAAAAAGACTGCAACAAAAAGGGCTAGCAGATAAGTCCATGTGGAATTAGAATAGGCTAAGTCCATAAGGGTACCTAACTTGAAACACCTCGGTCTGACCCGAGTATAAAATACACGGGTCTGTCTAGCTAAACAAATCAATTTATAAGGATAAGTGATAATATAAGCATAAGGCAAGGTGATAAACTTCTTAAAAAAGTAGATACAATTCAATACATATGGTTACTTCAAGTGACATAGTCAAATAAAGATGGTTACTTCATGTGGTATAAGGTATCACAAGGCATGAGCACAATCTCAAAAGAGATGAAACTCTAAAACAAATCTCCAATAAAAGTGCGCCACATAGTATCGGCGTTTCTCAAAACATAAAATATAATTTAGGGTAAATCCTAAACTCGCTATATTGGCAACTCAAAAACACACTCAAAGATATCCCATCTCAAAAATACGCCATAAGGCAAATATATCTCCAAATAGGTGTTTAAAAACTCAAATATACGCCAAAAGGCAAATCTCAAATAATAACGCCAATAGGCAAATCTCAATAATAACCTCAGAAGGCAAATCTCAAATAATGCCAGTGTAGGCAACTCAAATTCCCAAAAACAGAACTCCCAAGAGTTCAAATTCCCAAATGGTAATCGCCACAAATATATATCAAGTGGTTCAAAGGACCAATTTCGAAAAGGGGCGATACACTAGGGAAAAATAGTCAAAGAAATCATCTCAAAGATATAACACGTATTTATTGTCGAAGCCCTCCAAGTATTGTTCTCCCAAATAAGGCACTACATCTCTTAGACAAACATCTCAAATGACAAATAAATACGTCTCTTAGACAAACATCCTAAAGGAAAAATTCGTCGCAATGACAAACGTCTCTTAGACAATCATCCCAAAGGACAAATGACCCATGGTCCAGTACTTGAAAATAGGTCTCTTAGACAAATGTGTCAGAGACTCTCGGATAGGAACCCAAACAGTATTAATGTGTGTCCCATACAACAAGTTCGCACTAAATGGTTTACTAACCGCTAGTAAATTTCACATTCAATGCAGTAAAAAGTTTACCTCCTCCCATCGGTAAACTCGACTGAAGGTCAAAACGATCAAACAAACAAGTCGAGAACTAACCGATAAGATAAGCGCACGTGTCACATACCATGTGTTTTACCAAACCGTTTAAAACTCATCCTCATTCACTCGAATAGTGCAAAAACGTGTATTTATATGTAAAATAATTTGCTTGATAAAATAAGCTTTTAAAACCAATTTTCGAAATCAATTTAGAAAACCGTATTTGAAATTCCCTTATTATAAAGAATAAATAGATTTTCTATTTGAAAATTCTTTAAAAATATCATATAACAATAATTTTAAATGCTCATTAGTTTTAAAAATTATTTCAAAGAAGTTTGTAAAAATCCATGCTCGAAAGCGAATAAAAACAAAGAAAATCACTCAAATCGACATTCGAATTCAATTCGAATTCAACTCAAAAATCACTTCAACTCAATTCAAGTTCAAATCAAATTTGAATTTCAAACTCACCATATCTTGGCTAGCCTATTGATAGGCATCATAGCCCTCAATCACATTCAAAAACATCCCAAAATCAAGCAACAAATGCAACAGAAGCAAGCTGGAACAAAAGTAAAACAAGGTAGAACACTAAGGAAAAGAAGTAGGCACAATACGTGCCTAGGTCAACCCCCAGGTCAACATGCTTGTCGACCTAGTAGAAGCCTAGGTCAATCTAGGTGGATGATGGTGTCGACTTATCATATGCGAATTTCTACCAGCTTATTTCAAGCTTCGCACTGATTTTGCAGCCATCTTTCCAAAAAGCAAATGAAAGTATAAAGCTATGAAATTTTACAAGCTTGAACTACAGCATCTTAACTATGATCTGAAAGAGATCCTGCAGCAATTCATTAAGATAACAAAATGATATTCATGCACAAAGTGACAACCAGAAACAGATTTTTATATTGTAACCTAAAGAAATAAGGTAAAGTGTTAGAGTAAACGTTTTTGCCCAAATTCTTGCTTGCAAATTTGGTTTTAAGCTAGAAATGTGAGATGTAACTCACCTTAGCACCTTATTACACGACTTAGAGCTGCAAGATACAACCTTTAGCCTTGAGTTTGATTGTAGGAGGTAGAAACTTGGGAATAGTGGACATGCAGAGCAAGAAATAAGAGCTACAGATAAAATTTCTTCTCCAACAAGATAAAGGAATATAGATTCAGCGATTTAGATTAGATTACCTGTACTTGATTCTATTTGCAATTTACTCTCTTGATTTCTCTTTGAATTTTCAGCAATTGGAAGTAATTTTTACTTATCAATAAGAAAGGGAAGCCTTTTTTTCTTTCTTTCTTTTATTTCTCATTTTCTGGTACAGGGAGTGAAAATTGTACGTACAAAAGAAGAGAAGCTTCTTTTCTCTCCTATTGATTTGTACAAACTAATGGACCTTAACCAAAAAGAAAGAATTAGTTAAGCTATGCTAATTCTAATTCAACGCTAAGACAAATATGCACATATTAATTCTATTTTACAAAGCAATTTGCATTTTCCTTTCTAGTTTTCATACAACTAATGAAAACTAATATAAATGTGAAATAAAATATTTTACACTATATGAAAAGATTAATTTTTATTTAATTTTTTTTTATTAAAATCCTTTATTTTTCAAAAATACACTATTTACTCAAATAAATGAATAAAACTCTATTTTTAACTTCTAAAATTCCACAAAAATACTTTTCTCACTTAGAAAAATATTTTAAACCATTTTAAACTCAAATTTATAATTAAACTTATTTTTAAACCAATTTTCATATTTTTATTTAAATAAACAACCTTTAAAAATCTCATACTAAAATTTTCTTTAAGCAAAACCCATTTTCCAATCATTATTAACCCAAATAAATAAAATAAAGTTCCAAATTTTACTTTTCTTATTTTACTTTCAAAATTAATTTTTTATTCCAAATAAACAATTAAAATTTCCAATTTTATTTTAATTTACAATATTAAATTATAATTACCGTTATAATTTAGTATTAACAGGTAATCTCCAAACCTAGGGTTGTTACCAAGAAGGCTTGGCATTGAAATTTAATGGGCTTTAGGCTGCGTTTATTGAGTTGATGGATATATATAAATGAATTAATTAAATTAAGTTGGTTAATTAATACTCGTTTTACTAATTAATTTATATCTTACTCATATTAGGTTCGAATCAATCGCGGTCAGTCACATTGGATTCATATGACAAGATCTACATTTTGAAATTGGATTGAATGAATTTAGAGCTTGTAGAAATTTATGCTAAAATTGAACGCTTGTTCGATTTTAGTCCAAACCAGAACGCTTCGACCATAACTGGAATTTCAATGAGTTTACTCATATTTGAATTGGCTATATAATATCTATGATACTATAAATTTATTATAGAACGCTTGGTTGCTAGTTTAGATATTGTTGTTGTTGTTTGATTGAATGTTTGGTTGAAAATCCTATTCTGTAAAAACTTAATTGTTGTGAACCCACAAGATTATATATTGTACGTAACAATTTTTTCTATATCATTAATTATTGAATATCATCTGTTAAACCATTTGGGTTTGTTGAAATTGAGTTTGTAGTTTCACAAATAGATATTTAAAATTCATTAATCATTTTAATTAGTGATATTTTAATTTAATTAATCATTTTAATTCATGTTTATTTGAACTTAATAAATCATTTTACCTAATGATGTTTAAAAGTAATTAACCATTTTAAATGACGATATTTGAGCTTAATTAATTTTTTTAATTAATGATGTTTTAAATTTAGTTAATCTTTTAGTTCAATGATATTCAATCTAATTTATCATTTTGATTAATGATATTTGAATTTAGTTAATATTTTAATTTATGGTGTGTTAAAAGTTAAATAACTGATTTAGTAAAAGAGTTTTAAAGCAAATTAATTGATTTAATAAAAATGTTTTAAAGTTATTTAATTGATTTAGTGTATTAAAGTTGACAATCTGATTTAATAAGGTTTAAAGGTTAATTTATTGATTAAATAAAGGTATTTTTGAGATAATGAACTGTTTAATGAAGATATTTGATTGGTTTATTAAAAGATATTATAAATTTGATAAATATCTTTTAGAATAATCAATATTGTTTTTAAAATTATAAAAGATTATAAATATGATTATTTTCTTTCAACATAATTAATGTTAGTTTAAATTTAAAAAAGGAATTTTTTTTAGTTTGATTTATTTTATTTGGGAAAGTTAATATGATTTTAAAAGTTATCAAAAGGTTATACGAATTATCATTCGGGATGATTTACCTTTGATTTAAAAAAATTAAAAGTAATTTAATTGATAATTATCTTTTGGGGATAATAAATATTATTTTAAAATTTATAAATAATAATTCATAAATAAGAAGATCTTTCAAAACGAATTGTTTCGAATAAAGCTAAATGTAAATTGTTTTGGGTTTATAATAAACAATGTTTTGACCTTTTTTTATGACAGTGGTTTAATACATACAGAAAATATAATTTGCCCTTTAAAAGAATATTTTAAAGTCTTTTTTTAAAAGTGTCTTTAAAAGTATTATGATTGAAAATCAAGCGCATGTGAAAACAACCATCTTATCATTCTCGATAGTTTATTTATCGACTATCGACTTTGACTCTGCTTTATTCTTTATATTTCGTCACTCTAAGATGATGTTTTGCACATTTAAGCCATGTTATCCTTGTCGAAAATGACTAAACACAAAGGGTAAGTAGGGGCTAAGCTATGTCGGGTTGCTCCCATTAGAGTTTGTTCACATCCACTCTAGATTGGATTCGGTGTTGCGTAATGAGATGTGAAATATTTGATATTTGGTAATAGTTTGCGGGGTCTGGCTTAGAGGTATCTACGAGCCATTGGAATTCTCATGTATATTTCTAGGGGTATAGTTTGGTAAGGCAGGCCCACCCTTCTAGACATTGTTGGAAAACCTTCTCGTTTTATTTTGTTGTTAATTCAAATCTTTATTTGTTTCCTTAATTGCAAGGAGAGTGCCTCATGCTCTTTTCCATGTTAAATTATTTTTAACCATTCTTTCAAGTTTGCAACATGATATTGTTTATGCCCATTCATTCGACATGGGATTTGTTCTTACTAGTACCCACCCTTTTATTTGGATTGTTTCTTTTGTTTATTTCCTTTCTTTTTTAGTTAGATTATTGTTCTGATTTGTTTTCTATTTCTTCATTTATGGATGGATGTTGTTCTTGTGAGGTAAAAACTCATTCCAAGTTAGTGGCATGGTCTCATAGAATTTTTATATGTTCATCATATTACTTGAGTTTTCTCATGTTAGTTTTCCAGGCTGACCCGGGTATTATTTTATTTTAATACTCGAGTCAGATCGAGTTTTTCGCAGGTTGGCTTTGGCGATTTGGAGTTGTTGAAGAAGAGCAGGATGTCCACCCATCGTAGGTTTTATTTTCTATTATATTATATTATACACCTATCAGTAATTAAAGGTCAGAATTTTATACTTACTCGACTGATAAGGTTTAATTTTTAACTCTGATGTACTTTGTGTTTTGAAGAAATGGTTTTTACTATCTTGTTATATTATATGTTGTCGATTTTGCTATGAGATTTTAGTTTCCCTGTTCTCTATTGTTTTCTTTTTATTTTACCCTAATAATCTGCCTTTTTGGCGATTGGATGTTTGGCATTTAAATACCTTGGATGTTTTCGGTATCGACTTCCGTTGGTCGAAAAGGTGCATCGTTACAATTTGGTATCAAAGCTGAAGGTTAAGCCAGAACCTTGGCTTTGATAGGGTATAGCTCATTAGAAATAGGGTTAGTAATACCCTAAAGTGGGTAACTCGTTAGAAATAGTGTAAGTGATATCCTAGAATGAGTTTGAGAGTATTATATACTACAAGAGCGTATTTGTTATTGTTATAAAAACACATTGTGTTAATTGGTCTATTGAGTTGTTTATGAATTCTAGTTGAGAGGTGGGACTCCATGGTATCAATAAGGATTTCTAAACATTTGTACAAGGCAAACAAACATGATATTGATTTTTGAAAATTGGTAAATGAAATATTTTACCTTTATTTTTATACATAACAAAATAATGTTTAGAAAAAAAATTTATAGTTATTAAGTGTGCTTGTTTGTTTGAAACTGATAATATTTGTTTATTATCACCGTTGTTTGATCAGTCATACTTAATTAAATTAGGAGTGTTGGTTGCCATTTCTTGATTACTGATTAATTAGGTTAACCTTATTCATAAGCATTTGTTGTTTGAATTTATAAACTAACCCTTTTTGAAATAAATTTTGCAATTTGGCTATAAGGTGTTTGGAGTAAATGTTAAGTTGAAGTAATCTTTTATCAAAGGTTGTTTAAAATAATCTACATGGTAGAATAAGATTTTTAGAGAATAAATATCTTAGAATATTTTATATAACAAAGGAGAATTATTACAATGTGAAATGATTTTATATAAAGGTAATTTTGTATAAATTTGATTTATAAAATGTGGTTTGAAAAGGGTTTTTGGATTTAAATCCAGAATTGTTTGTAATAATTTTGGAAGCTTTTCAAAAAAAATATGGTAGTGCTACTTGGAAGTGTTTCTTAAATATAAATATTTTGGAAGAGAAATTCCAAATGGAATGCATTTTCTTTAGGATAGCTCGGAGGAAAATGTTTCGATTAGTTTTGTACTAATCTGAATAATCTTCTAAGGGATGATCAGATATTTACTTAGGCGAACGTTGTGAGGCACTTAGTAAACTATTCTCCTTATCATTGTGCGATCAAAATGAGTTCGAATCCAAACAGACCTAAAGTGAGTTTTAATAAATAAATTATTGAAGTTAATTCATAAAGAAATATTTGTGGGATGTTTTTGAAAAGCAGATTTGAAATAAAAACTGGATAATTATTCTTAAATTTTCTTAAAGGAAACTGGTTCAAATTAAAAGTTATTTTGAATAATAATTTGATAAATGGAAATTTTAAAACTCTAGGAAAGAAAAAGAGATAATTTAATTCAAGTTTTAAATGGGTTAAGTGTGATAGAAAGGTTTCAGTAAATTTATTAAATTAAAACCATAGTTGTGTTAATAAGATAGGTTGTGTAAATTATTTAGTGATATTGAGCCAACCCACGAACATTTTCCCTTAGAGCGTTCTAAGGTAAAGAGGTCGAAGGGTTGACACAGTTTTAAAGACTATATTGTGTTTGGACTTCAAATTAAATTTTGAAAAAAGTAAACATAAATAAAAAAGTAAATAAAATAAAATTGGCATTTAGTGTATACTCTTAGGACCAGAAGAGTATTGTACAAGTAAATAAGATAGAGTAAGATTTTATGTGTTGTTTTTATAAAGAATTATCTGTGTAAAACATTTATAAACTTAGGTCAAAATTTACGAAGTAATTCATAAAATAATTTTAATGCTGAATAAAATACTAAATGGAAAATACGAGGGATTCAGAAATACGTTGGTATGATTAAGAAAACTAGCCGAACTAAGTACGTAAGTTATACGCAAATCATTTTATTTACCTAGTTCTCCGATCTTGGATTAGAATACATAACTTTGGGTGATTCACACTAGTCTAAAAAAGGATCTCTTACTTGATCCTTGCCCGCAAACACTTAATTCAAATTGCTGATATGATACTGAAGTTTTATATCATATAGTGTGGCTATGTAAGGAGAACGGAAGTTTCTAATCCAGAAACCTAGCTGGAGTTTACTCCAAGGGTGGTTGAGTGACGATACAAGTTTGAAAGTAGAAGTCTATGTATCCTAGTAAGTGATTAGAGCAAATATAGCATACAGATGATTTATGATATGATACAGACTTAAATATAATTGTACACTTAGTATGTGACTTAAGAAAATTTAGGAACTTAAGCAAAATCTAAAATCTTGTTTGATAACTCACCTAACATTTTAGTGGTGTTAGTTTATTTCTATATGGAATTTGATTTGATTTGATTTGAATTGATTGGTTGTGTGACTTATATACTATAGCTTACAAAGTTTGAATTTATAAACATATATTTTTGAATTGTTGTTTATTAGGACTTAAATCCTACTGGTTTTGAAATTATTTTGAAAAAAAATTAGAATGATCGTGGATAGAAATAATAATAGTATGATTTGAAGTATTTGAGAAATATTTTTATTTCTAAAATAAATTGCAATTTGTTTTAATAAATATCTACAAAGTGTTTTACAAATATTTTTATTTATTACGATGAATGACTAAAATCAAAGCGCTATTAGGTGTTTTCCCCATTTCGGGACTCACCAGGTCTATTTACTCTATTGTTTTTAGGAGGTACCAAAATACCACTGGAGGCTCCATTGTTTTGTTTAGAGTTATATCGTGCTCGGATGGGGGGCGCACTCTCCTAATCGTGTTGGATCTAGTTTTGATATATTTCTTTCTGAGAGATTTTTAAAATATATTTTTGAATATAAAACCCGGTCATTTAGTTCTAAATTTATCTTTTGAAAATATTGGATGCCTACATTTATTATAGAGTATTCTCTGTATTTTGTTGCATATGGTTGATATGTTGCTTTTGCGTTCATGTAGATTTATATCATGCTAGTTTTGAATTTAGGATTGCCACGTTATTGTCAGATGCATCTTATTACCTTGTTACATTATTTATGCTATTTGAATTTATAATAGAGATAGCTAGCACACTTCTTTTGTTATCAGCATGAATCTTTTGGGTACTACAAGTATAGGTAAGTAAGAGATTCCTGCTTGATATCTTGTGCACCTGTATTAGCATTGAGATAATAAGTTGTCTGCAAAATATAAATAAAATGCAAAATGTCATGTGGTAGATTTAGAAATTTAAATTGGTTTATGACTTTATGCCTCAGATATGGGTGGTTACTTGGCTTTTGTTTTCGTTTGATTGGTTTGGGCCCGTAGTGGTAATTTGTGGTTCTTCTGATTCAGACACCCAAAGGAGGTGCTACCAAAAAATTTCATAATATTAAGGAATTAATTAAGTAATAAGTTAAATAACTTGTTTTAACTAATAATTTTTTAAACCTTAGAGGTCTATAGACATTTTCTACCTTGGGAATTTTGGGGACGAAATTCTATTAAGGAGGGGATAATGTAACAACTCAAAAATTTATCATTGAATTTTAAACATTGGATTAATTTTAAATATTTTAATAATTGGATTTTGAGAATTAAGTACTTATACTCGATTATAGAAATTATTTAAAATATTTGAATTACGAATTAATATTTTGATAGTGTTTCAAATAACAGCATTTTAAATTGAATATTAACGTAATGGATTGAATGACATTATTTAACTCTTTTAATTTTTTAAATAATGACTTGAATTCATTTTGGAAACTCATTTGCACCAATAAATAGATCGAATAAATAATTGAATTTTTATTTATTTTTACAACTGATTCCTATTGACATATTTCTAAATTAAATTAAATTAATTTTCCATAATTTTTATTGTTTAACGATTTATCGGCAAACGACGTGTTTTCAGTGTTTTTTTAAATCAAATAAATAGTGATATTTTTATTGTTTTGGGGTCGCATTGCTATTCTAACCATGACCGTAATTTTGTTTTATTGTTCGATGTTTATGCGAATGAAAATCTATGAAGAGGGTGCCAAAATTTCTTAACATATAGTAAATCAAAAACATCAAGCCGACCAAAACACCGCTTGCTTTTTCTTCTTTGTTATTCCATTCCATTCCATTCTTTTTCACTAAAACAAGAAAAAAGTTGCAAATCTCGCATAAATATATTCCCTGTACTTGCTTCAACATTTTGGTGGCTAAGAAAAAGGTGTTTTTTGATAAACCAAAGTCAGGAAACACTTTACTCAATTTCTTCATTGTCTCGTTCTAATTTTATCCATCCTAATGAACAAAAAAAAACAAGAAAACCCATTACCTTTCAGCTTCAAAAATTCAAAATTTAAAATCCATTCATCGAAAATTCTAGAGCAATAATATACTTAGGAATAGATTATCTTATGTCAATTATAATTAACTAGTGATGTGACAATTCATAACTTAAAAAATTAAACATTAAATATAAATATATATTATTAAGTGTTGTCATATCTTAGTATTTTTCATAATTGGACATCATTACTCATCATGAATTTAAGATTTGACTAGAGAAGGATGGGGATGTGACAAGAGAGAGGGGTAGAAGGATTGGTTATTAGTTGCTATCCGAAAACCACTTCGAACCAATGTAAACATTCTAATTGGAAATAGTAAAGGTAAGGTCCAAGTTGAGTGAGCGATACAAGTTCGAAAGTAGAAGTCTATGTACCCTAGCAAGTGATCCAGCAAATATAGCATACGGATGATTTACGATATGATACAGACTTAAATATAATTGTATGCTTAGCATATGACTTAGGAAAATTTGTGAACTTAAGAAAAATCCAAAATCTTGTTTGATAAGTCACTTAACATTTTAATGGTGTTAAATGTTTGTTTACTCCTATATGGAATTTGATTTGATTTGAATTGATTTGATTGGTTGTGTGATTTATATACCATAGTTTACAAAGTTTGAATTTATAAACAATGATTTTTGAATTGTTGTTTATTAGGACTTAAATCCTAGTGGTTTTGAACTTGTTTTGAAAAAAAATTAGAATGACCGTGGATTGAAATAATAATAGAATGATTTGAAGTATTTGAGAAATATTGTTATTTCTAAAAAATAAATTGCAATTTGTTTTAATAAATATTTGCAAAGTATTTTACAAATAGTTTTATTTTTACGATGAATGACTAAAATCAAAGCGATATTGGGAGTTTTCCCCATTTTGGGACTCGCCAAGTCTATTTACTCTATTGTTTTTAGGAGGTACCAAAATACCACTGGAGGCTCCCTTGTTTTTGTTGAGTTATATCGTGCTTAGATGGGGGCACACTCTCCTAGTCGTGTTGGATCTAGTTTTGATATATTGTTTTTTGAGAGAGTTTTAAAATATATTTTTGAATATAAAACTTGGGCATTTAGTTCTAAATTTATCTTTTGAAAATATTGGATGCCTAGCATTTATTATAGAGTGTTCTCCGTATTTTGTTGCATATGGTTGATATGTTGCTTTTGCTTTCATGTAGATTTATATCATGCTAGTTTTTGATTTAGGGTTGCCTCTTTATTGTCAGTTGCATCTTATTACCTTATTGCGTTATTTATGCTATTTGAATTTATGATAGAGATAGCTAGTACACTTCTTTTTTTATTAGCATGAATCTTTTGGATTCTATAAGTACAGGTAAGCAAGAGAATCCGCAACTCTATTAGCATTGAGATAATAAGTTGCCTGCAAAATATAAATAAAATTCAAAATGGTTTGTAGTGGATTTAGATATTTAAATTGCTTGTGACTTTATGCCTTAGATATGGGTGGTCACTTGGCTTTTCTTTTCGTTTGATTGGTTTGGGCTCGTAGTGGTAATTTGTGGTTTTTCTAATTAAGACAGCCAAACGAGGTGCTACCAAAAAATTTCATAATATTTAGGAATTACTTAAGTAATAAGTTTAATAAATCGTTTTAACTAATAATTTTTTAAACCATAGAGGTGTATAGACATTTTCTTCCTTGGGAGTTTCGGAGACGAAATTCTATTAAGGAGGGGAAGGTATAACAACCCAAAAAGTTGTCATTGAATTTTAAACATTGGATTATATTAAATATTTTAATAATTGGATTTTGGAATTAAGGACTTATATTCAATTATAGAAATTATTTAAAATATTATAATTATGAATCAATATTTTAATAGTGTTTCAAATAACAGTATTTTAAATTGAATATTAACGTAATGGATTGAATGACATTATTTAACTCTTTTAAATTCTTAAATAATGATTATGAATTCATTTTGTAAACTCATTTGCAGTAATAAATAGATTGAATAAATAATCAAATAATTTATTTTTATTTTTACGACTCCATTCCTATTGACGTATTTCTAATTTAATTTAATTAATTTTTCCATAATTTTTATCGTTTAATGATTTATCGACAAACGACGTGTTTTGGTGATTTTTTTAAATCAAATAACTAGTGTATATTTTTATTGTTTTGGGGTCGCATCGCTATTCTAAGCATGGCCATATTTTTGTTTTATTGTTCCCTGTTTATGCGAATGAAAATCTATAAAGCGGGGTGCCAAAAATTTTTAATATATAGTAAATCAAAAACATCAAACCGACCAAAACACTGCTTGTTTTTTCTTCTTTTTCATTCCGTTCCATTCTTTTTCACTAAAACAAGAAAAAAATTGCAAACCTTACATAAATATATTTTCGGTACTTGCTTCAACATTTTGGTGGCAAAGAAAAAGGTGTTTTTTGATAAACCAAAGTCAGCAAACACTTTACTCAATTTCCTCATTGTCTCGTTCCTTTGTTATCTATCCCAGTGAACAAAATAATGAGAAAACCCATTACCTTTCAGATTCAAAAATTCATAACATAAAATCCATTCATCGAAAAATTATTGAAGAAATATCTTAGGATTCCTAGAGAGTACATCTTCATTTTAGTATACATATTATAGAGAGAGGTTGGGTTTTTGAAAGCTTGTCCTATTGATTAGGAAATCAGGATTTGGAAAATCTCTAAATTTAAGTGTCGATGGGAGTATTGGAGTTTGGATTTGTGTAACAACCTTGATTTTTGAATTACCGTCGAAATAAAAAAAAAGTTGCAAATGAATTGCAAAGTCAGTTGGAAAAATAACAAAATTGTGCTGTAATTTCTTGTTGCCTTCACGTGTATGTAAAAGAAGGCCCATTCAAAAGCAAGTTGGAACGTGCTGTCACCACTAAGATTTTTTAAAAAAACCAAAGTTTGAATACTTTGCTTTTTTCATCATCGTTTTTATATGCAGCCGTGTACTTTCTTTTCATTAATGCACATTTTCTATTAAATGCAATTGTACAATTCTTTCCAGCACTTCATTCCTTGACTTGTTCACAAATTGGTAAAGGAAAAGTAAACACTACATCATTCTTTTGTTCCATTTTATTTCTAGTAGCTCGGTAAAGCTTTAATGGCAGTTCAAAATTCTTGCTCTCTTTTGGATCTCAGTTTCTTATTGGTTTTGAAAAAAATTAGAGGTGAGTGCAAACTCACACTTCTAATTAAAACTATGCTGCCTGTTTTTATGCTGTTTTGTTGTTTATAAAGGTTTGAAACTTTTCGTTAGTTAAGTTGTTTACATATTTTTATGCGTGCACTTGCAATGCACTGGATTATAAGGGATAGTAGCATACACAGAACACAGTTGCACCCATGTTAGAAATGCTATCAGACCATTATGTGATTTTATGCGTGCATATAGAAATCAAGTCCAGGCATTTTAATTGTTACATGCGTTCCAGGTCTCTATTCTTTTGTTACGTGTGGCCCTGGCATTTTATTTTATTTATATTTTTTTACTACTTACGTATAGGTAAGGGTTGTCCAAGCAAAAATAATTTTCGTGCAAAAATGTTTTAAAATTTTGTCAAGTATGTTGTGTAAGTTGTATTGCGTGAAAAACCAAGTTCCCGGTCACGTTATTTTTATTAACTTCATCACTGCGTGCATAGGTGAAGCAAGAAAATATAGTCCAAGTTATTATATTTAGTCTATAGTTGTGACTTGCATGCAAATGTGAGAAGCACGAAAGTGAGTCACCAAATTTAAGCTCCGGGTCATGTATTTCATTATGTTTGTGCATGAACTAATGCCAGCTTACATTATATTTTTGAAATCCATTTACGTGTATTCATGTAATACATGAAAGCTTGAGCCAATCACTTTATTTTTACTTTAGTACATGCGCATATATAGCTTTGCCCAAGTATTTGTTTACATTTTATACGTGTAAAGTAAATATAGTGCCAGGTCACCTTCTTTTACATTTATATTTTACCCCAGTTCGTGCATGCAAATATGCGTGCACCAGATATGGCCTGAGTCATTATTTTTATCAACTATGCATGTAGTGTGTAAGTGCATTTCAAAGAAAAAAACTGAGTACAGTTTTTAATTACTTCATTACTAGCGTGCACGTGTAGTTAGTCCCCAGGCAGTGTTATATTTGATGAATGTATAAGTTATGCAGTCTAGTGATTAATTTACTTTGAACCGATGTTTTGTTTTAAAACGTATTTTGTTGTCGTTATTTTTATAATGGATTTTTACCCTGGTATTTATATTAGAAGTATGTTGATTTGATGAGATTTTTGACGAATAAAAATTACTGTTGTTTTGACTTCAGTAACTTTCAATTTAAAGTGAATTTCCAAGCGGCTATCTTGCAACTAAGAAAACCCGCAACGCTGATTTTATATCCTTTTTTTGGTGTTTTGTGAAGCGCAATTTCCTTGTCGAAATTGCTATATAAGTTGCTGTTTTAATCACGTATTTTTAAATCGTTTTAAAATATAATTTGTAAAGACCCGAAAATCCGTACTCCTTTGAGCTGGCAACATTCCACAACAATCCAGCCAAGGAGGAACGAACTTCCGAATCTTTAGGGTATAAGAAGAATAAAGAGGTAGAAGAAGAGAGAGAAAGATAGAAGAAACAGAAACAAACAACAGAACAGGAAAACAATATCAGAATCTCACAATCGCAGCGGAACAACATATAATAGATAAATGAATAATCATTAAAACAGAAGAACTATACATTTTATACATTACATCACATTATCAGAGAGTACAACAACAAGACAGCGAAAAAGAAATACAACAATAGAAATATACAACGCCATCCAAGCTCGCCTCCAAATCTGCACAGTAACTCCCGAATCCAGAATAACCTGATAACCTTACTCTAGACTGCCCGTGTGAAAATTGGTGGGCACCCAGAGTTTAGGAAGGAAACAATAAACTACAGGTCAGTCATGGGACTGGTGTGAGAACTCAAAATAGTTTATCTTTGAAAACAAACAAAGAAATATTTTTTTTTTTAAAAGTAAATTCGCAACGCTTTTTTTAAAATGAAACTAACATAAGGCCTCCCGCCACACACACAATGCAAACGCAGAATTGGAGGAGATTTCTCCTTATGATAGTCAAAGATGCTTACTACGCAAAAATCAAATCATTTTTGATATTATTATTAGTGCATAGTGTAGAAAACAATTTCGAAAGTAGAATATAAATCCTAGCCAGCATACGACATTTCGTCGTATGCCTACTATAGCTACCATGTTCAATAGCAGGTTACCTCCACATTCCATGGCAGGTTATACAACTAAAACCGTACAGGGCGCGTATTGTTTTGATTGGATTTCCAACAAATGGTCAGGCTAAGGAACTTCCTACTGCCACATGGGATCGCCTCTGGCGGGACGTCCCGAGAAACTAACGTTACGGTTAGATCTCTGCCAACACAAGGCCGGGTTACCTCTGTAACTAGGTAACTACTACACGAATATGTCATCCCCCGGTCCTTTGGGACCTTTATTCGAGCGCTCGATTCCAACAACACCACACAGTAATAGATATAGTGTATCAACATGAGTAAGTATCTGGGCTCCATACCATGATACCACCCTTTTCCAGAAGGAAATGACATACCCTAAAGGGCGCGACCCTCATAACCTTGCCGCATATTCCTGTTTCGACCATTTCCGGGGAGTGAGGTCTGACGAAGTCTCGTCCACAAAGCTACGCTTTGGCACAAAGCCATGCTTTGGGTCAACAGATGACCAAAACAATGATCACAAAGATAAATGATCAAACAAATGATCCTATCACAAATGATCAACCAATGATCATCACACAGCAACACTCAGCATGCCACATTACCAGATTGGGAATATATCGCTGATAACCTTCAACTACATAACCTCTGAGCTCGTACGTCTCAGAGAAGGGTGTTAAGCTAAGAGAATAAATTCTCCGCCACCAACAGAAATGTATTTGAAAAGAAATCTGTTTATATCTCAAAATGTAATGTCAGACACGTAACCATACAAGTCTGTTCCGGGTTCGAACAGAACCGAAGGCACTTCCAAAGAAGCCCTTGCAATCCGGGTATTCACAATCCCGATAAAATTTCCCATCACAAAGGAAATCTCCATACCGTAGCTAACGATGCAGAGACAATCGATAGGTCATCCTATCGTTTTCACAAATACCCGGTCTTCAACACCGGTCTTCAAATGCTATCCATAACGACATATCACATATTCGGAATGGGTTATACGACGTAAAGGTCTTTTCCCGGCTAAACCGAATAGTGAGCGCTTATTTTAAAAATAAGTGTAGCATTCAATTTCAAACAATCACCACAAATACCATCCAAGGGTAAATACTGATAGTCGGTTATTTAACTATTAATATAGATGCGCAACATCATCAGATTCCAAATAATTTTCCAAAATTATTTAATCCCAAAAATATCTTCACAAGATATATATACACCTTCCAAATAATTGCCTAATTTTTTTTTTGTTTCACCAAAAATATCTTTACACGATTAAATTTCCACACTTCAACCATTTGAAAACTAATTTCAAATTACTTTTCATCTTTTATAACCTTTGAAAACAATTCCAAATCATCAAATAAATCCTTACCGATTTATTTTAAACTTACGTACCAAATTCATAAATTTATTTCCATACTTCAAAAATAAATCAATATTTATATTATTTATTTTATTTTTTTTACAAATTTCCCCTCCTTTATAAATCCCATAGTGAATTTCAAATTCCCAAATATCTACTCATATACGATTCTCAAATCGATTTTCAAAATATTCGCTTTCAATTCACCTTAAAAGATAAATTCTCAAAATCGTTCCATTTCATATTGGAAAAGCATTTCCATACTTATTTAATAATAAGAAATTGAAAAATTTATTTATTTTCAACAATTTGAAAATATCCCATATACTTAACCCATAGTTAAGTATATATTCTATTCTTTTAAGAAAACCATTCTCTTATTCACATTTATTTGGGTCAAAACGAATGTTGCGTAAAACATCGTTACGACAACCCAAAATCACTAGTATAAGGATTCGAAATTAAAATAGACATATAAACCCCAATACTGTATAAAAATATTTCCTTTCGAAAATCATTTACTATAACGACAATGTTATAGTCCACCATTCCCTTATTTTCTCGAAAACGTCTTTTTCAACAATGAATGTTGAAATCTACGTATTCATTTCCTTCTATTTCTCGAAAACGTCTATTTCAACAATGAATGTTGAAATCTATGTATTCGATACTTAATGCATTTTAAAACGTCTTTAAATCGTTTTAAATTCTATTTAAACATCTTTTTCCAAAACATGTCCATTTAATATAATAATATATTCACCGTTCAAAATAGTGAGTATAACTCCTTTCACAAATTCTATATTCAATTTATCAAATCCCATTTATTTCCGAATTTATAACAATGTTTATAAATTCCATTCCTATTTATAAACTTCGATTTATAAATCTCTTTTATTAATCCAATTCAATTTACATAACCAATTATATACCAAAATCTATATTATAAGTTAAATACTTATAATATTATTTATTTACCAAATCGTTCCTTTAAACTTCACAAATTTTTAATCTTAATACCTTTAAGCTTCCTTTATATTTTATAACAACTTCGAGTTGTAAATCTCCTTTATTAACCAATTCTCTTTTATATTTCATTTATATGTCAAAATCCAGTTTATAAGTAGGTTACTTAAAATCCATTCATTTACAACTCCATTCTTTTACATTTTATTTATTTATAAATCTAAAATTCCCATTTACTTATAAATCTTTTATTTTCAAAATCGTTCATTTTATAATACTTATAACTCTCATTTCATAATTCCAATATTTTTATTTAGAAATATCAATTTATAAAATCTTTTATATTCATCCTTTATAATAATCCAGAAATCCAATTTAAATTATTTTACAAATTAATTAATTTTTTTATAAAAGTCATCTCTTGGTTATCTTTCACAAAAATATAATTTTTATAACTTTACAATTAAAATTTTAATTTATTTCAAATGAATCAATTCAAAAATTAAATAAAAACATATACTTTGAAAAATCACTTTAAAATCCCTTTTTAAATTCAAAATCGTTATTTTTAACTTTAAGAAATGAATCCGATGATGCAACAGCATCAAATAGTCAATCACGGGGACAAACATCATATATCGATATGATGGTCAACAATCATCACAATATTTATAATCAAATAAATATTTGTGAGGAATCCAGTTGGATCCCTCCAACCTGTTTCCCTGCATCCACAGGCATTAGCACAATACCAATTCCACTTCAAGGTGGAATATCGCGGTATATGGGATTCTATAAAATATTATCCGCTTAATAGGCGGCGCAATAGGGTCTCATCCGCTATACGAGGCGGGAAATTAATTTCAATATATACATACGCCAATATATATATATATATTGCTATATATAGATATATCCTATTATATCTACTATCACAATCAAACAGCAATCATCAATCAACATTAACTATCTAAAATTTTAAACCGAACTGTTCGATTGAGTGAGGAGTTCTCACCTTGGTTTTATTTCCGGTTTCAGCGTTCGTTTCGAATAAAATTAAACGAACGTTTAATTTTACCCGAAATTTTTGCTAGCTCCAATTGACTCCAAACTGGTTGCATCGCGAAGTGCTCGTCCATATGAAGCCAACGCCGCTTGTTTCATAATTTTTCGACCTCGCATGACAAAGTTACACATATTTTAATATCACACATATTATTAAATCCATAAATCTGCATTTTCTTTTACAAAACCCTAACCAAAATCGTGGTCGTTGATTTCAACTTGGAGACATCAGGGATGCATGCGTGCTACACTGCTTCTTCTCCCAGGTCGCATTCGTTTCCCAAACCCATAGCCGCCCATCTAGGGCTTCGAACCCCAACCACCACGCTCGACCGTTCGTCGATCAACAACTTCCATTTCGTTCGCCATCATGAGAGCTACCCACGCCCTGAACATGGTCAAGCTCGGCTATCACATGGCCTTAGAAAACGTGCTCAAACTCCAGGCCGACGCGGCCCCCTAGCGGCCACTCTGCTGCCCCGAATCCGATCACAACCGTTGGATATGTCAATCACACTGCCCTCTACGAATCTCCAGTTGATAATTTCTTCAATTGAAACATGGATTGATCGATAATTGGAGATGAAATTAAGAGAATTTCGGCCATTAAACATATAGGAGGCGGCTGGTGAATATCTCGCTAGGGTTTAGAAAGAAAAATTAATATGCACACACACACACACACACACACACATATATGTTATTAATATTATTTTAATAATAAAATTTCCAATTTAACAACTTACGCAAACGACCTCCAATCTACGCGTTCCGACAGGCGATCTTGGGGTTTTTCCGCGTTTCGGACGCAGTGGAACAGGTTTCGAAAGCTAATTCCATCGTACGTGTGAGATACGGCCAATAAACGATCGATTTAAAATTAAACCGATTTAAACGATTTCTAGGCGTTTTGGCTTGAACCGGACAAACGATAAATCCAATCGAATTGAAATTTGAAATCTTACAATAATATCATATTACGGATCCGATGAAACTAGTTTCGTAGAAATCCGAGACCGTTTGAAAAATGGCTATTTTAACATGCTAAATTAATATTAAAACGATTTCGATGCGTTTCGAGCTGCCACGGTCAAACGACAACTCCGATTGCTACGAAAATTGAAATCCAATAGTAACTAACTATTACGGATCCAATAGAACTTGTTTCGTTCAATTCTGGTACTGTTCAAAAATTGGCTATTTTTCAGTCGATAATTAAATATTAAAATAATCAATTTTCACAAATTAACTCCAAATTCAATTTTAAAAGTTCTATAACGTTTCTATAACTTCAATATGATAAAATAAAATTTTCCGAATCATTTTCAATCATATTAAACTCAATATTTAATTATTTCTGGAGTTTCAACCATTAATTAATCGATTTAAATTACCCTATTAAATCCAAATATTTGATAAATAAATCGTTCGACTTACAAATTTCACCTATGAATATTTAAAATAAATTAAATACTCAAATTCAAATTATCAAAAATTCTGGGTCGTTACAATCTTCCCCCCTTAAAAGAATTTCGTCCTCGAAATTGCGAGTTAGGAAGAACGACCCTAATCCGTTTATTATTTTTCCAAAACCAATTAGTTTTATCAACTTTTTAACACAAATCTTTTTGTTAAAGATTCACTATCAATTCAATTAGCTTTCCAACTTCAATTATAGGTTTCAAACAACATTGTTTACTTAACAATTCAAATTTAAATTTAAATTCAAATTCCAACTATCAAAATTTTCTCAAAAATTTTCTAACTCCCGAAATTTCGAAAAATTTCGCCAGTGTCTCCTTTGCGCGGCTAGATCGGTACGACTACAAAATGGCACTACGGCCCCTCAGAATCAAAAAGAAAAGGGAAAGCCAAGTGGCTGGGGAAGGAAATCATCAAATCTCATACTAAAATTGAAATACGTACCTTTTGTCGAGCAATTCAAATTTCAACTTCAAAATCAAAATCCCAATTCCATTATATACCCGTATATCCTGCTAGTAGTAGTATCCAATTCCAACATTCAAACCATTTTGCCAATTCCATTACAAAATTTCGATACTTACTTTTTATCTCAATTTTAGCTTTACTATTGAAGTTACATATTCATTTTCATTCGTTCCCAATTAGTTTACATTCACCAATTAAATTCACATTGGTTCACTTTCAACTCAAATCAAATTCAATTCTATTCAAATTCATTTACTTTACTTTCAATTTGAATTTAATTACATAGCTTTTAAATTTTACTAATTCAATTTCATTAACACTTAATGAATTTACATACAATCAACCAACAACAAGTTAACAACCAATGTTTATCCAATAGAGCCAAATTTATTTATTTTACTTACATTCAATTTGGTTCAACTGTTTCAATTCCAATTGGTTTAACATTCAATTGATTTCCATTCAATTATTCAACTAGCTTCAAATGAATTTACACTTACATACATCATTTCATATCAACTTATTTACATTCGATTGATTAACATTCAATCCATTCTTTAATTCAATTGCTAATTCTTTTACAAATAAAATTGAATTCCATTTATATAACTCAAGTTCACATTTTTAACGATTTCATTTCATTAATTCACTTTATTCACTTACTTTGATATCAACATCAATTCTTTCAACATTACTTAAGTTATATTCCATTTCAACTTCATTTACATTTACTTCCACTATTTAACTTAAGTACACTCCTAATTCATTTCAAATTCTATTCCATTTAACTTTTACTTAAGCCAAATTCATATCAATATTCAAATTCGTGTTTCATTTTGCTTAACTTAATGGTTTAACCACTTTTAATGATTGGTTTCACTTACATTTTCTCATTCTATAAGTTATACAGCTTATTATTCAACTTCCAACTCATATTATAAGTTCAAAACCTTTTTCACTTATATTTAACAATTTCAAGTTGAATTTTAATTTCAAATTTTTTTATTACAATAAAACCTCAATTTTAAATTCATTATTGTAGCAAATCCATCACATAGAAACTCGAAAATGATACTGATGATGCTGCAGTCATCATCCTTATTATTTCCCAGTGACAATAGTGAAATCAGCGCTAAATATTCTTTCAAAAAGTTTTCTTTTATTTATAAATTACATTTATAAATCTTACTTATAAAATTTCACTTCTTATATATAAGATCATTTTACAATTGTAAATCATTCTAATTATAAATTCATACTTATAATTCATTGGCTTATACAGTTATTCTTTTACAATAAGTTTTATTTAACTTATTCAAACAACTTTGATTGTCTTATATACATTTACTTTTTTTTTCAACAATCAAGCAATCAATTCAAATACACTTTAATAATTCTCGAAAAATTATTTCCTTTATATATAATATATAATCGAGGTAAAATTATTTCATTTACCCAATTTAAAACAATATCGTGTCGAATTGTTCTGTATAAGTGTTTAGAGATACCTATCGATAGAGTTGTACAGACTATACCGACCAGAATCCATATACCACTCAACAAACCAATCATCACAATACAAAACAATTTTAATATTCACTAACAAATACGCGCTCATATCTATTATTACACTCATGCTCATTCTAGAGTACTACTGACTCTATCTGTAATGAGTAATACCCAACAGAGCCATGGTTGTCGCTTAACCACATGCTCTGATACCAAATGTAAAGACCCGAAAATCCGTACTCCTTTGAGCTGGCAACATTCCACAACAATCCAGCCAAGGAGGAACGAACTTCCGAATCTTTAGGGTTTAAGAAGAAGAAAGAGGTAGAAGAAGAGAGAGAAAGATAAAAGAAACAGAAACAAACAACAGAACAGGAAAACTATATCAGAATCTCACAATCGCAGCGGAACAACATATAATAGATAAATGAATAATCATTAAAACAGAAGAACTATACATTTTATACATTACATCACATCATCAGAGAGTACAACAACAAGACAGTGGAAAAGAAATACTATAATAGAAATATACAACGCCATCCAAGCTCGCCTCCAAATCTGCACAGCAACTCCCGAATCCAGAATAACCTGATAACCTTACTCTAGACTGCCCGTGTGAAAATTGGTGGGCGCCCAGAGTTTAGGAAAGGAACAATAAACTCTAGGTCAGTCATGGGACTGGTGTGAGAACTCAAAATAGTTTATCTTTGAAAACAAACAAAGTGATATTTTTTTTTAAAAGTAAATTCGCAATGTTTTTTTTAAAATGAAACTACCATAAGGCCTCCCGCCACACACACAATGCAAACGCAGAATTGGAGGAGATTTCTCCTTATGATAGTCAAAGATGCTTACTACGCAAAATTCAAATCATTTTTGATATTATTATTAGTGCATAGTGTAGAAAACAATTTCGAAAGTAGAATATAAATCCTAGCCAGCATACGACATTTCGTCGTATGCCTACTATAGCTACCATGTTCAATAGCAGGTTACCGCCACATTCCATGGCAGATTATACAACTAAAACCGTACAGGGCGCGTATTGTTTTGATTGGATTTTCAACAAATGGTCAGGCTAAGGAACTTCCTACTACCACATGGGATCGCCTCTGGCGGGACGTCCCGAGAAACTAACGTTACGGTTAGATCTCTTCCAACACAAGGCCGGGTTACCTCTGTAACTAGGTAACTACTACACGAATATGTCATCCCCCGGTCCTTTGGGACCTTTTTCCGAGCACTCGATTCCAACAACACCACACAGTAATAGATATAGTGTATCAACATGAGTAAGTATCTGGGCTCCATACCATGATACCACCCTTTTCCAGAAGGAAATGACATACCGTAAAGGGCGCGACCCTCATAACCTTGCCGCATATTCCTGTTTCGACCATTTCCGGGGAGTGAGGTCTGACGAAGTCTCGTCCACAAAGCTACGCTTTGGCACAAACCAATGCTTTGGGTCAACAGATGACCAAAACAATGATCACAAAGATAAATGATCAAACAAATGATCCTATCACAAATGATCAACCAATGATCATCACACAGCAACACTCAGCATGCCACATTACCAGATTGGGAATATATCGCTGGTAACCTTCAACTACATAACCTCTGAGCTCGTACGTCTCAGAGAAGGGTTTTAAGCTAAGAGAATAAATTCTCCGCCACCAACAGAAATGTATTTGAAAAGAAATCTGTTTTATATCTCAAAATGTAATGTAAGACACGTAACCATACAAGTCTGTTCCGGGTTCGAACAGAACCGAAGGCACTTCCAAAGAAGCCCTTGCAATCCGGGTATTCACAATCCCGGTAAAATTTCCCATCACAAAGGAAATCTCCATACCGTAGCTAACGATGCAGAGACAATCGATAGGTCATCCTATCGTTTTCACAAATACCCGGTCTTCAACACCGGTCTTCAAATGCTATCCATAACGACATATCACATATTCGGAATGGGTTATACGACGTAAAGGTCTTTTCTCGGCTAAACCGAATAGTGAGCGCTTATTTTAAAAATAAGTGTAGCATTCAATTTCAAACAATCACCACAAATACCATCCAAGGGTAAATACTGATAGTCGGTTATTTAACTATCAATATAGATGCGCAACATCATCAGATTCCAAATAATTTTCCAAAATTATTTAATCCCAAAAATATCTTCACAAGATATATATACACCTTCCAAATAATTGCCTAATTTTTTTTTTGTTTCACCAAAAATATCTTTACACGATTAAATTTCCACACTTCAACCATTTGAAAACTAATTTCAAATTACTTTTCATCTTTTATAACCTTTGAAAACAATTCCAAATCATCAAATAAATCCTTACCGATTTATTTTAAACTTACGTACCAAATTCATAAATTTATTTCCATACTTCAAAAATAAATCAATATTTATATTATTTATTTTATTTTATTTTACAGATTTCCCTCCTTTATAAATCCCATAGTGAATTTCAAATTCCCAAATATCTACTCATATACGATTCTCAAATCGATTTTCAAAATATTCGCTTTCAATTCACCTTAAAAGATAAATTCTCAAAATCGTTCCATTTCATATTGGAAAAGCATTTCCATACTTATTTAATAATAAGAAATTCACAAATTTATTTATTTTCAACAATTTGAAAATATCCCATATACTTAACCCATAGTTAAGTATATATTCTATTCTTTTAAGAAAACCATTCTCTTACTCACATTTATTTGGGTCAAAACGAATGTTGCGTAAAACATCGTTACGACAACCCAAAATCACTAGTATAAGGATTCGAAATTAAAATAGATATATAAACCCCAATACTGTATAAAAATATTTCCTTTCGAAAATCATTTACTGTAATGACAATGTTATAGTCCACCATTCCCTTATTTTCTCGAAAACGTCTATTTCAACAATGAATGTTGAAATCTACGTATTCATTTCCTTCTATTTCTCGAAAACGTCTATTTCAACAATGAATGTTGAAATCTATGTTTTCGATACTTAATGCATTTTAAAACGTCTTTAAATCGTTTTAAATTCTATTTAAACATCTTTTTCCAAAACATGTCCATTTAATATAATAATATATTCACCGTTCAAAATAGTGAGTATAACTCCTTTCACAAATTCTATATTCAATTTATCAAATCCCATTTATTTCCGAATTTATAACAATGTTTATAAATTCCATGCCTATTTATAAACTTCGATTTATAAATCTCTTTTATTAATCCAATTCAATTTACATAACCAATTATATACCAAAATCTATATTATAAGTTAAATACTTATAATATTATTTATTTACCAAATCGTTCCTTTAAACTTCACAAATTTTTAATCTTAATACCTTTAAGCTTCCTTTATATTTTATAACAACTTCGAGTTGTAAATCTCCTTTATTAACCAATTCTCTTTTATATTTCATTTATATGTCAAAATCCAGTTTATAAGTAGGTTACTTAAAATCCATTCATTTACAACTCCATTCTTTTACATTTTATTTATTTATAAATCTAAAATTCCCATTTACTTATAAATCTTTTATTTTCAAAATCGTTCATTTTATAATACTTATAACTCTCATTTCATAATTCCAATATTTTTATTTAGAAATATCAATTTATAAAATCTTTTATATTCATCCTTTATAATAATCCAGAAATCCAATTTAAATTATTTTACAAATTAATTAATTTTTTTATAAAAGTCATCTCTTGGTTATCTTTCACAAAAATATAATTTTTATAACTTTACAATTAAAATTTTAATTTATTTCAAATGAATCAATTCAAAAATTAAATAAAAACATATACTTTGAAAAATCACTTTAAAATCCCTTTTTAAATTCAAAATCGTTATTTTTAACTTTAAGAAATGAATCCGATGATGCAACAGCATCAAATAGTCAATCACGGGGACAAACATCATATATCGATATGATGGTCAACAATCATCATAATATTTATAATCAAATAAATATTTGTGAGGAATCCAGTTGGATCCCTCCAACCTGTTTCCCTGCATCCACAGACATTAGCACAATACCAATTCCACTTCAAGGTGGAATATCGCGGTATATGGGATTCTATAAAATATTATCTGCTTAATTGGCGGCGCAATAGGGTCTCATCCGCTATACAAGGCGGGAAATCAATTCCAATATATACATATGCCAATATATATATATATATATATTGCTATATATAGATGTATCCTATTATATCTACTATCACAATCAAATAGCAATCATTAATCAACATTAACTATCTAAAATTTTAAACCGAACTGTTCGATTGAGTGAGGAGTTCTCACCTTGGTTTTATTTCCGGTTTCAGCGTTCGTTTCGAATAAAATTAAACGAACGTTTAATTTTACCCGAAATATTTGCTAGCTCCAATCGACTCCAAACTGGTTGCATCGCGAAGTGCTCGTCCATATGAAGCCAACGCCGCTTGTTTCATAATTTTTTGACCTCGCATGACAAAGTTACACATATTTTAATATCACACATATTATTAAATCCATAAATCTTCATTTTCTTTTACAAAACCCTAACCAAAATCATGGCCGTTGATTTCAACTTGGAGACATCAGGGATGCACGCGTGCTACACTGCTTCTTCTCCCAGGTGGCATTCGTTTCCCAAACCCATAGCCGCCCATCTAGGGCTTCGAACCCCAACCACCACGCTCGACCGTTCGTCGATCAACAACTTCCATTTCATTCGCCATCATGAGAGCTACCCACACCCTGAACATGGTCGAGCTCGGCTATCACATAGCCTCAGAAAACGTGCTCAAACTCCAGGCCGACGCGGCCCCCTAGCGGCCACTCTGCTGCCCCAAATCCGATCACAACCGTTGGATATGTCAATCACACTGCCCTCTACGAATCTCCAGTTGATAATTTCTTCAATTGAAACATGGATTGATCGATAAGTGGAGATGAAATTAAGAGAATTTCGGCCATTAAACATATAGGAGGCGGCTGGTGAATATCTCGTTAGGGTTTAGAAAGAAAAATTAATATATATATATATATATATATATACATATATATATATATGTTATTAATATTATTTTAATAATAAAATTTCTCATTTAACAACTTATGCAAACGACCTCCAATCTACGCGTTCCGACAGGCGATCTTGGGGTTTTTCCACGTTCCGGATGCAATGGAACAGGTTTCGAAAGCTAATTCCATCGTACGTGTGAGATACGGCCAATAAACGATCGATTTAAAATTAAACCGATTTAAACGATTTCTAGGCGTTTTGGCTTGAACCGGACAAACGATAAATCCAATCGACTTGAAATTTGAAATCTTACAATAATATCATATTACGGATCCGATGAAACTAGTTTCGTCGAAATCCGAGACCGTTTGAAAAATGGCTATTTTAACTTGCTAAATTAATATTAAAACGATTTCGATGCGTTTCGAGCTGCCACGGTCAAACGACAACTCTGATTGCTACGAAAATTGAAATCCGATAGTAACTAAGTATTACGGATCCAATGGAACTTGTTTCATTCAATTCTGAGACTGTTCAAAAATTGGCTATTTTTCAGTCGATAATTAAATATTAAAATAATCAATTTTCACAAATTAACTCCAAATTCAATTTTAAAAGTTCTATAACGTTTTTATAACTTCAATATGATAAAATAAAATTTTCCGAATCATTTTCAATCATATTAAACCCAATATTTAATTATTTCTGGAGTTTCAACTATTAATTAATCGATTTAAATTACCCTATTAAATCCAAATATTTGATAAATAAATCGTTCGACTTACAAATATCACCTATGAATATTTAAAATAAATTAAATACTCAAATTCAAATTATCAAAAATTCTGGGTCGTTACATAATTGTTTCCAAAAATTTCACGGTTTACGCTTTCAAAAGAATGAGAAATCGATTTAAACGCTTTAGCAAAACTAAAGACTATGAACCCTTACTTTTACTGATTTGATTAATTCCAGACTTGTCCATTTGAGAACGTAAAAATTATTTATATAAAATACACAATTTTGCACTTTCAAGGGAACGATGATGAGATTTAAATGACTTAGCAAAAGTGCGGAATATGGAACCACGCTTTTACTAATTCGGTTAATTCCGGACTCATTAATTGAAATATTTGCCGTGGAATTGCTGTATGAAAATTTTGATGATTTTGTTGGGCTTTCGAGCCACTATGCTGGACCTTCAGGTCAATTACCAGCACTAGACCTTCGGTTCATTCGTTGGGCGCCAAATATTATGCTGGCAGTACTTGGTAGGCTTCAACCATTTGAGATGCATGTGCAGCATAGTTTAGACTCGCCATATGCTGGGATCGATCCATTTTATGCTGATTTTTCTAGTTATCTTATTTTGATTTCTAGATTTTTGTGCATTGTTGTGACGACCCGGAATTTCTAACTATGTAAATTGGAATAATTAATTGATTTTAAATATTTAAAAGTTAATTTTAACTTGAATTTCAAAATATCAATGTTTACTTGATAATTAAATTATTGAATTATATAGTTTAAATATTGAATTTAATAATTGAAATTGGGTATATTGTTGAATCTGAGATTCTAAGCCTGTTTAAAATAATTTGAAGGCTTATAAAATTTATAATGATGATACTGAATATAATAAAAGTGTTAAAATCGAATTTGGAAGTGTTTTGTTCCATTTTGAAAATATATCGTATAAAATGGAATTTGAAAATAGCCTTCCGAGGCACAGTCTCAGAATTCGACGAAACCAGTTCCATTGGATCCGTAATAGTTAGTTATTATAGGATTTCAATTTTCGTAGCCATCGGAGTTGTCATTTGACCCTAGCAGCTCGAAACGCTTAGATTTATTTTGATTGATTTAATTTAATATGGATCGTTTAATTCCGTAACTCGCACATACGTTCAAATTAGCCTCCGAAACACATTCCATTGTGTTCGGAACGCGGGTAAAACCTTATAAACGTCTGTCGGCATGTGTGATTTGGGGTTTGGGATTTTGCGTTATGCAACTCGAGATATTTGCTATATTTAATTATAATAATCAACAAGCGTACGCGAGAAGCTATTTCCCAAACCAATATTTATTTTCGTCTTCCTCTATAACCTACAACAGAAATCGAATGCTTATCAAAAAAAAAATAGTAATGGCTGAAGTCGTTTAAAGAGAAAAGGGGGAAAGATTCAGTTGAAAGAAGAAACGCAAGCCCCCTTCTATATAAATCCCAAATCTGTTTTTCCTTCCCCAAATCGAACACAAGCCTCTTCGTCTTAATTCACGTTCAAAAAAAATGGACGACTTCATTCTTTCGAAAAAATAATAATAATAATATAATAAGTAGTATCGACCCGAGCCAGAGGTGGAGGTCAGCATTTGAAATCCAAGTTCGGCGCAGAGCAAGCGTGGGTGGGAGGTCGCGACTACGGCGGTAGCGAGTTTGGCGAACGAGCAAGCTCGCGGCAGTGAGGTGTTGCCGAAGTCTGGGTGGTCGAATGAATTAAAAATTCGAGGACAGGGTTCGATCGAAGGGGATGGGTTGCGCGCGTATGGTCTGACTCTGGAATCGAGGGGAAGCTGGGTCGAGATTTAGCGAAGTCGCGATGGCATGGAGGTGACGAGGGATGGTTCGCGTGGAGACGGGAAGCCACAATATTTTTGGTGATGGATTTGAAGTTGTTCGATGGTCTGGGTGAGTTCAATCGTGGAATCAAATCGAGAATGAAGTGGATTTGCAAATTTAAGGGGCAAAGGCGAGTAAATCTCACTCAGCTGTGTTTTATTTAAATTTTAAATGGTTAATTTAAATAATTGATGGAATGATTGAATTGATTTGATATGCACTGTGAAATAATGATTGGGTGACTTTGGTTTTGGATGATTCGTGAATTGATTGTTTTTTGACTCGAAATATTTGGGTTTTAAATAGTTTTAAACTCTAATTATTGAATTTAGTAATTAAAGGGTTGAATTAATTAATTTATTAAGTTTTAAATTAATTAATCACGTGTAAGTAATTCAGAATAATTATTGGATAGTTGTTAAGTAATTACTAAATGTAATTAATAAAAATATAATCACTTTGCGGAATTGATCAAGAGATTTATTAAGATGATTAATAAAGGAGTAATTGATTTATTTAATGGAAAAAATAAAAGGATAGTTAATTATAGTTTGGGATTAATCGAAAAGATTATACGGTGGTTTGAAGTAAGATAATTGAATTTGATTAGGATAAATTAAAATATAATTGGAAATCATTAATTTATAAAATCAATGATGAAATCAAAGATTTATTAATTAAGATGAATCAATCAATAATAAAGGACTTGTGAGAAATTAATTAATACGAGTAATTAAGGATTCACGTAACTAATGTAGTAAATTAAATTATGAATAACTAAGATTACTTATTGATTTTGGTTAAGGCTAATGAATGTCGTGAAATTAATTAAAGATAATTACTTGAATAAAATTGAATGGTAATTAATCCAGGGTGATTAATTAAAATGAATGAATATGGAAGATTTGATTAATTAATTGGTTTGGAAATAAATTAATAAAGAAATCTAAGTAATTGAGGTTGGAATTCAATTAGGATAAATTGAGTTGGCTTGTATGCGATTGAGCTTTGTGTATGGGTTATTGAATGGTATTGGATGTTTTGAATGAGTTGATTTCTCTGATATGAAATGTGGTGTATTCCATTTGGATAAGTTGGGTTAGGATGACATGAGACTCAAAGAGACTAGGTTCGGGTATTAGGAAATACCCGAAACCACTTCGAATTTTTTTTAAATTGATGTGAGAAATCAATAGGCTGGAATAAAACGATTAAGTGAATTGGATTATTTTATCTAAGTTTCGTGCCTAGAAATTGATATGTGAAATAAATGTTGACTATAGAAAATTGCGAATTTGTTAAATCGACAAATGTTACCCTGGGTTTATATAAGTTGATTGCTTTGGTATTCTATGTTATTTGGGTTTACTCACGCTGGTTTCCAGCCTGACCCGGGTGTTACTTTGGTGTAATGCTCGGGTCAGACCGAGTATTACAGATTTCAGGTAGGTACGTTCTGGAGCTCAGGAGGCGAGTTGGATGGCAATATCGTATAGAGTATTTCCGCTGTATTTATATTATTGTTCATCTGAGACATGATAATTGTAAATATTCGGTGACTGTGTATAATGAGAAACTCTGATGTATTAGAATGTAACTGACAGTTATAATATTCTCTTGTAGACTGTTATTATTTATTATTATATTTTATCCGCTGCGATTGTGAGATGTTTGGTGTTTCTGTTCTTCTTCTTCTATCTCTTTCTTTTTTTTCATAACTATCTGGAATTTTCGGGTTGGAAAATTTCGGACCGAAAATTTCGGGTCGTTACATTTGGTATCAGAGCTGAAAGGTTAAGCGAGAACCTTGGCTCTGATGGGAGTTACTCATTAAATAGAGTCTGTAGTACTCTAAAATGGTAAAGTGTAAATACATATATATGAGCGCGTACTTGTTATTTTCTTATATAAAGATTTTAAATGATTTTATAAAATATATTTTGATATATAAAGTAATATTTCCTTCTAATAAATATTAAAGCGATTGGTTGTTAAATTTATTGTAATTAAATTAAGAAGTAATATATAATACAACCAAATTAAATTTAATTGATTGAAAATAAAATTTTAAATCTGGTCCCGGAATTTGAAATTTTGTTTCAAAGTGATGAAAAATAATGAATAAGTATTATTTGGATAACTGGGACTTGTTGGAAACAATGGGTTGTTTGAAGTTTGATTTGAATTTAAAACCAAGGGTGGTTTAAAATTTTAAAACATGGCCGGGAGGGCCAAGAAATAAATATGTATACATGTATGGATATACATGATATCAAAGATAATTTGAAATAATGAAGTAAACTCTAAGAGGTCGAGTTTTGATTTTTCCTTGAAGTGTGATGTAAAAACCCACGGTGATATAAGTTTTTAAGTGGGAAGAGTATTATTGTGAAGTTTAAGGATTGAATGAGGTTGATTGGATTAAGTAAAATTTGAATTTAACTTTGGGAAAGTTAAATAAATGTAAGCAACCTGAATTGGAAATTTCAAGATGAGATTGGAATTTAACTTGGAAAGTTAAATAGTTGATTTGAATTGGGAATTTGTGTAATCTCAAAACGGGTTTGAGATTTAAAAATTAAAATGGATGGATGTTTTAAAATAAATTGGGTGATATCATCCTATTGTTAGTGAAAATCTTTAAATTGAAAATGGTATCGTACAAATAAAATAAATTTGAATAATTGAATTATAAAATAAACTTGTTTAAGAATTGGCTTCAAACTGGAAGATTAAGTTGAATAATAAATTAAAATTTTAAAATAAAATTGTATTGAATTCTTATTTGAACTTTGAAATACGTAGTAAAGATAATTTAAAATGGAATTTTGAGAATTGAACTCAGAAATTAAATTGATTAAAAACTTTGAATAAAGGTTAATTTTGTTTAAAAGGGTAAACCAACCTTTGAGAATTTAACTTGAATTTATATAATTCGGAGATAGTTTAAATTCAAGATTGAAATTGAATTAGTTAAAAATTTAATTTGGTTTGAATTAATTGAATTGGTGATTGAAGATGTATAAGTTTAAGAATTTAAATGAGAAATTGAATTGGATTATGTTGAAATAATTTGAATTTGAAATAGGTTAAATTGATAATAATTAAAATCCATTGGAATAATTTGAAATTTAATTAAAGTCGAACAGGATTAAAATCAAATGGAATTTGATTTAAATTGGGAAGAGAATCAAGATTGATTCGATTTGAATTGGGTTTAAATAAAATTTAATAGAAATTGAAGTTATTCAAGCTGGAATTGAGTCAATTAAATGGAAATTAGTTGGGAAGTGAACAGTTTGACTCTTGACTACTTTTAATATAAATAGTTTTTAATATAAACTTATTTTCCTAGCTATTATATATATATATATATATATATATATATATATATGTATATATATATATATATATATACAACCCTTCTTTCTTAAAGCCAAATTATTTTATACTTGTTTTACAATTATTTTTGGAGCTATTTAATCATTTTTCAACTATTTTCTAAACTAATTACTATTTTTCAACTATTTCACAAACTAATTTCTATTTTACAACTATTTTCCAACTATTTTACAATTAGTTAACTATTTTATAGGTATTTTGCAAACTAATAATTTTTCTCAACTACTTATCTATTTTTAAACTTTTCGAGCTATTTTCTAAATATAAACTGGTCGGAGTTCAAACTGTTATTGGTAAAATACGCAACTGAGATGAAAATCGAAGTGATAATCCAAATGGGGATTAATGTAAAGGTGGATAAGTGAATGGGAAAGAAATTGATACTAAAAAGAGTAATCAAATTGGAATATGTGATTTTGAATAAACAAAGTTGCATATATCTTTGTTATATAAGATAAATCTCCCCTCGTTGAATCTATTGCTGGAAGAAAAGGATTTTTGAAGGTATTTGAAGTATAAAAGGAATTTTATACAAGTTTGGAAGATCCAAAGTTTTTTTTTAAATTTTTTTTATATATATCCGAATATATATATAAAGGATCTTATGAGGATTTTGAAAAAGATTTTGGGAACCTTTGGCTTTGGAAAGGCTTTTGATTTTTCGGTAAAATCAATATTGAAATTTGGAAAGCCTAGTTTGAGAATTATCGATTTTGGGATAATCGATTTTGTGTAAAGAGCTTTGTATGAGATCATACTAGGTGTATGATTTGAAGATACTATATGTGTATAGTATAAAGTGTTTTGATGATGGCTTTGGGGAAAAAGGCGCTCCCTTGAAATGAACTTCTCAAGAGTACCACCGGGTGGTGCTGCCTTGAGCCCCAAGGGGGGGTTTCTAAAGTAGATCCTGTGAGGAGTCCGGACAAAACTAGTTCCTGAGGATTGTTGGGTAGCGAAAGTCGAGGGCGCTGATGCCTACAGGGGCATTTGGGTTATGCTGTGACGACAGTGTAACTCGATGTCGCTGCGATCTACTGTGGGTACCATAGCGAAATCGTGTGGAGGATGAGTGCCAACAGTCTACACTTGATTTTGCCGGGAAGGCAACGCAACATCGGTAAACTACGATCTATGGTCAAGTGGAGTGGAGAAGTTTCATTTTTGGCAGCGAAATTCGATGGCGCTGATGCCTACAGTTATATGGGTTTTTGCTGTGATAGCTACGTAACCCCAGTTGTAGTTGCGATCCGTCGTGGGTTCCATGGTGTAATCGAGGGGCGTGGAGGCCTATAATTATCTATGGATTTTGTCGGGATGGCAACGTAACCATCTGGTTAACTGTGACCATGGATGGGGGTGATGATTCCCAGAGATCCTCACCAAAGATATTTCCTCTATTTTCAAAAACTGTTTTCTATATCTTCAATAAAATTATTTTCCCAGTATTTTCACTGGGTGTTGAAACGGGTTTACCAAGTACTTATAGATTTTCAGTCCTACGCCTGATCAACGTATGACTGAATTTCTGTGAGAACAAGGATGGACTGGTTGAGACATCGAGTTATAAAAGGTATTTTTATAAAGAGTTATTTTAATAGTATTATGTGACTTTAAAAGCTTTTCTAAAATTTTGAAATAAAGGTGTTGGGATTTTGGAAAATCGAAGGAAATCCAAACTGAAATTATAAAATTGAAACTCGGGAAAATTTAATGAAGTGATTCTTTATAATTTAAGGAAATCGAATATTAATTTAAAAGTGAAAGTAAACCAATCAGCTAAATAAATTATTTAATAGTGTATGTTAGTAAAATTTAACTTGGGTAAACAAATGGTTGTAAATTAATAATGGAATTTGGTAATGAATTCGAATTATAAATAGAATTCGACTTGGATTTGATAATGAATAAATAAGAAGAGATGTTGTAAAATAAAATATAAAATAGAGTTGGATTGAAAATGTGATTGGTTTGAATTACAAATAAAATTCAAGGGTGATTTGAATAATGTTCAATGAAATTTGCAAGAAAATTGGATATAAGAAAAGTGATTATAATAGCAATGTTTTGAGTTGCAAAACAAAACCCAAGTGAATAGAAATAAATTGAGAGTGGCCTTGTATTAATAAAATAAATTCGATAACGAATTAAGTAAGCAAATTAAAAATATAAAACGGGTTAATTGAGCTAAATGATAAATGGATGAAGTCTGGTTGAATTAAAAAAAACTAAATCAAAGATGTGATTGAAATTAGGTTATCAGACTGAACTTAAATTTGGTGATATATTAATTTGAAGTGTAAATGAGTTCAGTATGTGGTTGGATATTATTTTGATAAATTGAGAAGATGAATTAAAATTAAAATTAAAATGGATGGGCTTACTGAATTTAATGGAAGTTGATTAAATGAGAATCAAATAGAAGTAAGCTTAAGTTGTTATTGGAATAAATTAAAGTAATTTAACTAAGTTTAAAATTTATGGAAGCTTGGCTTCGAATAAGGGTGAAAGCCCATTCAATAAAAACTTGGATTGAATTAATTTGGAAAATGGTTATTAATTTATAAGTATTGGATGTGCCAAGCTTAACAAATTGTTTTGAATGGAACAATTGCGGAAATGAAATGAAATGCAATGAATGGTTGGTGAATAAATTAGAAATGAAGTGGAATTAATTACAGAATGAGTTGAAAAGTAATTTGAAGTAGTTATAAACTAAATAAATACTCTATTAAGCGAATATTGACGAATTGGTATAGAATGAATCGTCGTATGACAAATTCTATGGGCTGATAGAGATTAAATAACTTGATTTTGAAATTTATTGGATGGAATATGAGCTTGTTTGGGTTAAAATAAATTGGATGTAAGCAATTGAGTTGTAAACCATTTGAATTGAATGAAGATGTTTGTGAATTGGTTGTAAACAATTAAAATTTAAGTCGGAACTCCATAAGTGGCTTATAAAGATTGTTTAACCTGCATTGCTTATAGAAACTTGTATGTTTGCTAGTTAAGTATGTTAAATGTTGTTAAAATTACATGATTTTAGTGCTTACATATTTAAATTGAGTAAGTACAGGTACCTGAAGGTCGTTTGGCTGGATTTGGTTGCGCGTTTTGCTAAAATAAATAAGCTGCTTGCTTAAAATGCTAAATAAGGTACGCCTACGCAATAAAAATAGGAAATATGAACTGTTTTTGCTTTTTTCGACCGGGTGGGTCGATGTATATATATTTATATCTCTTGTCAAATTGCAAAAGCTCCTCCGTACAAGGGATACTCTGCCAAAACTTTCCGAAAATTTTGGGAGTTAGAAAATTTTTGAAAAAAATTTTGGTTAACGACAAAATGATTTCAAATTGGGAATTAAAGTAAATTAGTAAATGAAACTAATATGAATCTGATATACATGAAAGATTAAATTCAACATTCAAAATTTAAAGTAAATTGAATTCGTATAGAAGTAGGGAAAACTAGTTTGAATAGAAATGGATATGAAAACCTATATAGGTGGATGTATAAAATGATTTGTAAAGTTATGATTGAATGTTGTTGCTAAACAAGATATGCAGGTATTAAAAGGGGAAAAGAAAATTGGATTTGATTCCAAAAGATAAATGTGAATTGCCCGACAAAAGGTATGTATTTAAGTTTCTGTATGGAATTGGATTGGGTTTTTGATGTATCCACTTGGCTTTTGTTTTATTTTGGAATTTGGGAGCCCGTAGAGGCCTTTTGTAGTTGTACCAAGCTAGCCGCGCAAAGGAGACGCTGACAAAAATTTTCGAAAATTTAGAGAATTAGAAAAATTTTGGGAATTCAAAATTTAGTTTTAAATTGAAATTTGAATGATCGAACAAAAGAGTATTGTTTGAATCTATAGAGGGTTTTGGGAAGTTGGTTAAGGTGATAATGGGTCTTTAATAAAAGATAGTTGGTAGGATGTTGATTGTGGGTTTTGGGAAAAAGTAAACGGGTATTGGTCCATCCTTCCTAACTAGTAATTTCAGAGACGAAATTCTTTTAAAAGGGAGGAATGTGACGACCCGGAATTTCTAACTATGTAAATTGGAATAATTAATTAATTTTAAATATTTAAAAGTTAATTTTAACTTGAATTTCAAAATATCAATGTTTACTTGATAATTAAATTATTGAATTATATAGTTTAAATATTGAATTTAATAATTGAAATTGGGTAAATTGTTGAATCTGAGATTCTAAGCCTGTTTAAAATAATTTGAAGGCTTATAAAATTTATAATGATGATACTGAATATAATAAAAGTGTTAAAATCGAATTTGGAAGTGTTTTGTTCCGTTTTGAAAATATATCGTATAAAATTGTGTTAGCACCAAAATTGGTCACCAACACCCTTAGAAAGATTGTGTAGAGAAATTAATGAAGAAAATAAATTAAAATAGAGAAGACAATATAAATTAAAATGCGGGAGACGAGAACACAGAATTTATAGTGGTTCGGCGTTGTAGCCTACGTCCACTTTGAAGTTGATCTTTATTTCTTTCCTTGATACTTGATAACAGATACAATCTGTTTCTAAGTATTTGAATACAATTGCAAAGTAAAAGAAATAAGTCTTGAATGAGTCTTGAAAATGGCAGAGTCTCCTCAGCGTTCTCTAAAATCTGATCACTTTTTCTGTGCCCCTGCCTCCCTATTTATAGACGATAGTGGGTTGGACTTCCCTGGTGGGCCAGGTGGCTGAATAGCTCGGTCCAAGTAGCGTAAGTACTATGCGCCGAACCAGAGAGGCCGAACGAGGTATGCCGAGCCTCCCTCTTTATACCGAACGAGGTATGTCGAGCCTTCCTTTTTGTGCCGAACGAGGTATGCTGAGCCTTCCTCTTTGTGCAGAACAAGGTATGCCGTTGAGTGAGGGATGTAGGTTGAATGAGGCTGAGATGCCGAACAACTTGGGAATGTCGAATGTTCCTTGGAGGACGAACGTTCATGGATGCCGAACGCCATCCCATGCCGAACGATCATTTGTATGCCGGACGCCCTTTGACCGAGCGTTTACTTCAGCCGAACGTTCACCTCGGCCGAACGTTCTCTCTGGCCGGACGTGTTCTGGATGCTGGGTGTCCTTCGAATGCTGAACACACTTTACACCGAGTACTCCTTAGAGGCCGAACGCTCACTTTGGCCGAACGTACTTGGGTGGCCGAGTACCCTTTGGATGCCGAACCTTCCTGGGAGGCCGAGCAGTGGTCAAGCCGAGTACTAAGTTGCCTGGTCAATCCCTTGGGAAACACTTGCTCCCCAAAGTGTGTTACGTGACCGAACGTGATACGCTTTGATCAAACCTTGGTCATCATCCTTGTTTTAGAGCTCTCTTGGCCGAACGCAGTAGGGAAGGCCGGGCGTAGTAGGAAAAAGCCGAATGATATATATTACCCTGTGTGACTTTGTATGCCGATCCATCGAGCCGAACGAGACAAGTGCTGAAAGATCCAAGTTGGCCCAAGCCGAACGAACCGAGGTGGTCGCTCGATATTGTTTTGACCGGTAGAGCCGATCAGAACCTCTTCGACTTCCTCTTCCCCTTATAAAACCCGTCTCCTTCTTCTTCCTCCTCTTTTCTTTACTTTGCACCTATTTTTCTTTTACCATTCTATTCCTTCGCGGATTCGCTATTGTCTGATTGCAGGTGACATTGGGCGCTCTCACGGATACGACCGCCTTCGCGGTTCGTCGACTTTACGCCAGTCTGGTCGGGACTCGGGCATCGGGAAGCGCCGAGACAGAGACAGCGACAGCGACCGAGATTATCATGCCCGGGACTCGGCATCCCGGAAGAAAACTTATTATCAGCCCGAACACCGCCAGGAGACCTCTTCTTATCAGGAGCGAAGCAAAGACAAACGCGGCCATAAGAGGTCGCATTCTGATGCTCCCCGGGACCAACACTCTGACTCTTCTTCTACCCGGCACTCCTGAGATTCTCATAGGAAGGGCGAACTTTCAAAGCCGTCTCCTCCCGCTCCCGTAACAGACCCGACAGTGTCGGAGAGATTGAACGAACTTAAGGCTAAGTTTACGAAGATTTGTTTTGATGGGTTAAAGTTCCTCCTGGCGATTCATCCTATTCCCGGAGATGTCAAACAAAATGCTATCGCCTGTACCAATGACGTCTACGTGCAACATGATGCGTTCATCCATCTGGCTGAGAAACTTTCTAAAGTCTCTATGGAGCGCCAGCACGAAATTGACCGCCTAAAGCTTGAAGCTATTCATGACAGGGATATCATTAAGGCCCAGGATGAAGAAATTGCCGCCTATAAGTCCGAGCTTGAAGCTACTCGTCAGATTGCTAAGGACATCGCTGAGGCTGTTTCCCGCCTTGAATTGACTCATAAGAAAGAGCTCGACGAAGCGGTTCAACGGTGTGGGGCATTAGCTTTGGAGAAACACTCCGTTCAGAAGGAGCGAGATATGCTTAATAGGCGAGTTAAGGAGCTCGAGGAGCAACTTTTCGAGGAGAGGAAAGAGAAAGTGGCTGCCCAGGTTGAGGCACAACATTATTGTGATGAGATTGTCGCCACCCGACTCCTAAAGGAGAAACTAGAGGTCGATCTCTCCAAAGTTGAGGCCCTAAAGAATGAAGCCCATGAGGAGGGTAAAAAGATAGCAACTGTCGATGTCGACTCTCGCCTTGAGGCAGCTAGGGAAGAAGGTAAGGAGGAAATTAAGACTGAATTCGACCCGCTGATCGCCAAGTTCAATGCCCGAGTCCTCATGCATAGGGATTTAAATTTTCTGGGCGACGGCTACCTCGAGTCTCTGATCGAGGCGTGGGAAACTTTGATTCAGATCAAGAAGGTCGAGAGCGGTGTCGAGGAGGTCGATGAGGGAGCTTTAATTAAGGAGTTCTTGAAGGGAAAAGAACCCTCAGACCTATCAGTGGCCAAGGCCCTTTACAGCAAAGATTCTCCTTCGAGGAAAGGAAAGGAAGTGATTTCAGGTCCATCCGTGTTATGCCCCCAGCTCGTGTGCCTACCCAGCCGGCTAGCCGGCCGATGCTTGATCCCTTCGAGCGGCATCTTGGCTACGACCCGGATGCCCCCGGGCTTAGCGTTCATGTTCTATCTCCCATCCCGGAGGGTGAGACCCCTCTGACAACCGAGATTCCACCGGCACCTGGTAAGCAACTTCTTTGTTTTATAGGGTTCCTGTGTTTTTCTAGAAGCTAGCGCGCTCTAACATCTGCTCTCTTGTGACTTTGTGCAGGTCGTTCTGACCCCGAGCCCACTCCGAGGAGCGATGCCGCCAAGGAGGTGGAGATAAAAGGCGAGTGAGGCTACTCAAGTCGGTGGAGATCCTGGTCCAGATGCTCAAGTAATCGGGGCGCTGGATGAAGGCAAATCTGACTCTTCCTCGGAGATTTTCGAAGTAGACATCACAGGCGCCTCTGAGCACACATCCGACTTGAGCATAAAGGAACGGCTCGAGAAAGAGAAAAGAGATACGACCTCAGTCAAGGTCGAGCCGCGTGAAGTGGACCTGGGCGATCCTCTGAACAAACCATTGAAGGTCATCCTTCCTGGAAAGTCCCAGCCCATGGATGTTCCCCCTACATCTTCGGTCGTCACCCCTCCGTTAGGGAAGGATTCCAAGAGTAAGCGCTCTGGGAAGGAACCATCCGGGAAGAAGTCAAAGAAACACAAGAAATGACCGTCGTCCCCGTTCAACGAGAACTAGTTTAAGTCATGTACTAATTTTCGTAGACTGTGTAAATGGGCTGTTGGCTCCGGACTTCGGAGCGTTTTTGTAACGGGAAGCTTTTTGTGAATAAAATTTGATCTTCACTTTTGTCTTCTCAAAAGACTTTTATTATTCAGTTTCTTTTGTGGTTGTGATTGAAATCTGAATTGTTATGGGTAACTTAGACTTCTTGGTCCGTCTTTACATGGCTTAGGAGCTTCCCTGGGTTTGATCAATCTCCACTTGGTGCTTCAAGCACTTAGAATATTTCATAGCCCGTATGTTGGGGACTTGACATATCCAAGTCATTTGCGTCGTAGTTCCCATTCAAGGAACTCGGAGGTCTGAACTGCTTGTAACTAAGTCTATACACCGGACTTCGAGTACTCCAGTCCGTGCTCCGGGGACTTGGAGATTTTGAGTCATTTGTATTCGAGTCCGCACTCTGGGGACTTGGAGATTTCGGATCATCTATGCTCGAGTCCGCATTCTGGGGACTTAGAGTACTCCAGTCCGCGCTCTGGGGATTTGGAGGTTTCAAATCGTTTATACTCGAGTCCGCACTCTGGGGACTTAGAGTACTCCAGTCCGCACTCCGGGGACTTGGAGATTTCGAGTCGTTTATACTCGAGTCCGCACTCTGGGGACTTAGAGTAATCCAGTCCGCACTCCGGGGACTTGGAGATTTTTTGTCGTTTATACTCGAGTCCGCACTCCGGGGACTTATAGTACTCCAGTCCGCACTCCGGGGACTTGGAGATTTTTAATCGTTTATACTCGAGTCCATACTCCGGGGACTTAGAGTACTCCAGTCCGCACTCCGGGGACTTGGAGATTTTTAATCGTTTATACTCGAGTCCGCACTCCGGGGACTTAGAGTACTCCAGTCCGCACTCCGGGGACTTGGAGATTTTTAATCGTTTATACTCGAGTCCGCACTCTGGGGACTTAGAGTACTCCAGTCTGCACTCCGGGGACTTGGAGATTTTTAATCGTTTATACTCGAGTCCGCACTCCGGGGACTTGGAGATTTTTAATCGTTTATACTCGAGTCCGCACTCCGGGGACTTAGAGTACTCCAGTCCGCACTCCGGGGACTTGGAGATTTTTAATCGTTTATACTCGGGTCTGCACTCCGGGGACTTGGAGATTTTTTGTCATTTATTATAAGCGTTCGTACGCTAGCCAGGATATCATAATTTTTAATTGCGCGTCATAGGAATATCATACGAAGAGACATTGGTCATTCATGGAAAAGATGGCTTCAAGCCTTTATTGATGAAAACGAGCTAGATTATCTTATTACATGCCAAGAAGAAAGCATACTGGAAATAAATGCAACTACCTCATAAAGGAAATAGACTAAGTGTAATAACGCCGCAAATGCTCGTTGTTCCATGCTCGGGGGAGTGTCGCACCATCGACGGTCGTTAGCTTGAAAGTTCCTTATCCAAGCCTCCGTTCGATGACGTATGGACCTTCCCATGCGGGATTCATGTGCGAAGGGGTTGGAAAGACTCGTTTCAAAACGAGATCTCCCACACTAAAGGTTCTTGGCTGGACTTTTCCATTATAATATTTAGCGACTCGGTGTCTGTATGAGGCTGCTCTCAAATCAGCTTCTTCGCGTTTCTCATCAATGAAGTCTAATGATTCCAATAAGAGATCCTGGTTTGACGCAGGATCGTAATAGGTTACCCGGTGTGACGGAACTTCAAGTTCTACGGGTATGACGGCTTCCGTGCCATACGACAGTGCGAATGGTGTGTGGCCAGTGACGGTCTTGTGGGTAGTTCTATAGGCCCAAAGCGCTGTTGGGAGTTCATCCACCCACTTGCCTCTAGCCTTTTCCAAACGCTTCTTCAATATGGACTTGATGATTTTATTGACGGCTTCTACCTGCCCATTCGCCCTCGGGTGAGCAACTACTGCGAACCTTTTCTCAATGCCATACCTCTGACAGAACTCTTTGAATTCCTTGCTTTCGAATTGAGTTCCGTTGTCTGTTATGATGGTCCGTGGGAGGCCAAAACGACATATGATATTTCGTACAACGAAATTAATGACTTTCTTGGTGGTGATTGTGGCCATTGGCTCTGCTTCCACCCACTTGGTGAAATAATCGACTGCCACTATTGCGTATTTCGCGCCTGCTTTGGCTATGGGCAGAGATCCAATTAGGTCGATTCCCCACATTGCAAATGGCCAGGGACTAACCATTTGTGTGAGTTCCGTTGGCGGAGCTCTCGGAATCTTTGCATATATCTGGCATTTGTCGCATCTTCTCGCATAGTCTGCAGCATCCCGATTTATAGTCGGCCAATAATATCCATAGCGGAGGATTTTCCTCGCCGAAGTTTGCCCCCCGGTATGATCACCACATTCTCCCTCATGGACTTCTTCCAACACCCGTTTTGCCTCGTCATGGGCCAAGCACCGGAGTAAGGGGGTCGAGAATCCCCTCCGATACATTATCCCGTCTTGCATTACATAACGCGAAGCCTTACGAAGGACTTGGCGTCTTTCGCTTCTTTTCTCAGGTAAGTCCCCGTATAGCAAGTATTGCTTGATCGGGGTCAGCCATGATCCCCTTTCGAGTTCGGTCTCCAAGACGAGATCTATCTCCATCATGTCTATACTTGGAGCAAGCAAAGTCTCGACAGGGAACAATCCCATCTGCCGTGCATCGCCAGTACTCGCGAATTTAGCCAACGAGTCGGCCTCCCTGTTCTGTTCGCGCGGGACATGCGAAATGTCATAATATTCCAGGTTTACTAGTAGCTCCCGGACCCGAGCAAGGTAAGGAGCCAGTCTCTGTCCTTTCGCTTGGTAGTCTCCCCGTACCTGATATACCACCAGCTGTGAGTCGCAGATGATTTCGATGGACTTTACCCTCAGTTCATTGGCAAGTCTTAAGCCAGCAATCAGTGCTTCGTATTCAGCTTCGTTATTTGTCGCTGTAAATTCGATCTTCAAAGCGTAGCAAATCGATCGGTTTTCAGGAGTTACCAGAACTATCCCAGCTCCCGACCAACGGTCGTTAGATGCCCCGTCAGTGAACATCTTCCATCAGACAGGAGGGATTACTTTGTGATTTTCACTCGGTTCATCCGGAATGGTGAACTCAGCAATGAAGTCAGCTAATGCTTGCCCTTGGATGGTCCTTCGCGGTAGGTAGGTGATTTCAAACTGGCTTAACTCGATGTTCCACTTTAGCATCCTACCGGAAGTTTTCGGTCGTTGGAGTACCTATCGCAAGGGTTGGTCAGTGTAAACACTGACCGAGTGCGCCTGAAAGTAGGGACGAAGCTTGCGTGATGCAATCACCAGGCAATAGGCAAGTTTCTCGATCTTTGGATAATTCTTCTCTGCCCCCGTCAGTCGTTTACTAACATAGTACACCGGCCTTTGAACCTTGTCTTCTTCGCGAACTAGGGCTGTACTGATAGCGTGTTGAGACACAGCCAAATATACGTACAACGTCTCGTGGTCTACTGGTTTTGACAACACGGGAGGGCTTTCCAAGTGTCTTACCAGGGCTCGGAATGCTTCCTCGCAGTCAGTCGTCCATTCGAAGTTTCTCTTTCCTTTCTTTATGACATCGAAGAAAGGAACACACTTATCTGTGGCTCTGGATATGAATCGACTGAGCGCGGCTACTTTCCCGTTCAAGCTCCGTACCTGTTTTATGGTCCTAGGTGCCTGTATATCTCGGATGGCCTGGATCTTTTCTGGGTTAGCTTCAATTTCTCGTGCATTCACAATGAACCCCAAGAACTTCCCTGACGCCACGCCGAATGAACACTTTGAAGGATTGATCTTCATCCCATAGTGCCTTAGTACATCGAACATTTCTGCCAAGTCTCGGATGTGGTCGTTTGACTGTCGTGACTTCTCGAGCATGTCATCCACATAGACTTCCATTGTTCTACCAATCTGATCCTTGAACATTCGGTTCACCAGGCGTTGATAGGTTGCTCCTACATTCTTCAACCCAAAAGGCATTGCTACATAGCAATACAGCCCGACGTCTGTGACGAAGCTGGTGTGTTCTTGGTCCGGGATGTGCATCGGAATTTGGTTGTATCCAGAGTATGCATCCATAAATGACAATAACTCATGCCCTGCAGTTGAATTGACCAGTTGATCAATTCATGGTAGCGGGAAGCTATCCTTCGGGCATGCTTTGTTTAAATCAGAATAGTCAACGCAGGTTCTCCATTTCCCATTTGCTTTCTTTACCAACACAGGGTTGGACACCCATTCCGGGTAGAGGGCGTCGTAGACAAACCCATTGGCTTTGAGTTTATCCACCTCCTCTTTGAGAGCTGTAGACCTCTCCAGGTCCATGCCTCTTCTTTTTTGCTTCATAGGTACGTGTTTCGGGTCTATATTCAACATATGGCTCGCAATTGCAGGGGAAATCCCACACATATCAGAGTGTGTCCAGGCGAAGACATCAAGATTCGCTCGGAGGAAATCAGATAAATTCTCTGCCATTAGGGGATCGAGCTGTGACCCAATTTTAAGAACTCGTGTCGGGTCGTTGTGGCTAACTGGAATATCAATTGTTAGTTCGGCCGGTGCTGCGTCTGGTTCCCTGGGTTCCCCTTTGTCATCTCTCGGATCTATGTCTCTAACGATCCGAGAATGTCGCCCGAGCTAGGGCTCGGGCGCTAATTGTCAATCATCAGAATTCGGGATGCGGATGACGTTGTCCGCAGTCTTCCCCTTTTCTCTGTGCTGGGCCTCTCTCAGCTCAGCCACGTAACATGCACGTCTGGTTGCTTGGTCGCCATGCACTACGCCAACTCCTTTGTCCGTCGGGAATTTCAGTGTGAGACACCACGGGGCCAAGGCTGCCCTGAAATCTGCGAGGGCTGGCCGTCCCAAAAACACGTTGTATGGTGAATCAACATCCAGCACTATGAATGGTAGGATTCGCACTCTCCTGCGTTCACCTTGTCCCAGTTCAACTGGTAACTCCACATATCCTACTGTGTCTGTGGCTGCGCCGTTAAAGCCATGGATTCGGCCTTTAGATGGCTTCAAATCCTTCGTCTCCAGCTTCATTTGGTCATACGCTTTCTTGAAGATGATGTTAACGGAACTTCCGCAATCAATTAGGATTCTCCTTACGAATGTCGGTTCGATGGTTGCGGATATGACCAAAGGATCGATGGTGGGAGCTTCCACCTTATCCGCGTCTCTATTCCTGAATACAATATCGTCGTGCATCGTGCGCTGCTGCTTTGTGGGAGTTCCATCCTCCACATTTGAACAGCACTCATGCTCTGTATGTCTCAAGTAATTAGCATATCGCTCCATTTCCTGCCAATTTTTATCCGCAGGATGAGGTCCACCAGCAATTGTGTTAATAATCAATCTTCCCATAGTTCTAGTAGGTTGCTCTGGTTGGTATAGAGCTGGGCCACGTCCGGGGTCTTAAGTCTCTTGTCTTCCTTCTGGCGTATCTTTGACGAATTCCTGCAGCTTCTTCTGCCTAATCAATTTCTCAATAGCGTCATGGAGATGCCTGCATTCGTCTGTGTTGTGCCCATAAGACTCGTGAAAGCGGCAATACTTTCCAGTCCGCTTTTGCTCCTCTGTTGATTCCTTAGGGCGTGGTTTTCTGTATTGAAAAGTGTTGCAGGTCGATAAGTAGATGTTTTCAAGAGACGCATTCAGTGGAGTGTATTCGTTGTAGGTTTGGATCCTTGACTTCCATCTCCCCGTTTCCTTCTTCTTTCCAGGATTTCCAATTCCAGTTCCCTTAGGCTACCCGGGCTTATTTTGGACGCTGGCCTGAGTCTTTCCAGGGTTATCGTCGGTTGCTTTCATAGCGGTGTTGCCCTTTACAGACTCCTGAATGGACCCTGGGGCCTTGTCTTTCCTTATCCACCGAGCTTCTTCCCTCCTTATGAACTGGTGGGCTTTCGAATAGAAACGTTCCAACGTAGCTGGTGGCTTTTCCGCCAACCAATCCCCAAATTCAGAGTCTGGATACACTCCACGCATTACTGCCATCAAAATCGCGTGGTCGTTTGGATTGCTCACTACAGTAGCGGCAACATGAAATCTCTGCAAGTATGCTTTCAGTGATTCTCCAGGAGCTTGGGTCACGCTTGATAAGGACATCACATCCTTGGGTCGAGTGGCGTGTATCCTGAATTGTTCTATGAATTTCCTTGCTAATTCGTCGAAGTTTGAGATTGACCGTGGAGGAAGTCGAGTAAACCACATGGTGGCAATTCCGGACAGAGTTATTGGAAAGCACCTGCACTTAGTTGCGTCGTAGGCCCTTGCTGAATCCACCATCCATCCATACCTCATTACATGTTGTCTAGGGTCAGTTTTGCCTTCATAGGCGGGTATGGTGGGCATGTTAAACTTCCTTGGGTATTCAGCCTGTAGAATGGTATCTGTGAAGGGAGTATGACTCTTAGACATTCCCTAATCTTCATTAGTCAAGCCTTGATTCTCTCTCATCAACTGCCTGACCATAGCTGCCAAATCCGGGGTTTGTATGGTAGGAGGTAGGTTGGGTTCCGCTCCACGGGCTTGACTTCTAGTAGAGCGATCAGTGGCACCTGCTTGGTCATCGTCATCCTTGCGGCGTCTACGCCTGGGAGGTTCATCAGCTGAAGTTGAGCTATCATCTTCAGAGTAGGGGACAGGGCTACCTCCAACATTCTGATGCTGCTGTTGAGCAAGTTGGGCCATGAGGTCAGCATTAACTTGCATTTGCTCAGCGAGTTGCCTTCTACTTTCCGCAAGATCTTTTATCAAGTCATTCAATTCTGCTCGTGAAACAGCTTCTGCTTGGTTTTGGCTGGAGGGCCTCATGCCTCGAATTGCTTGTTGATCGTGAGGTCCAAGTTGTTGAACACTAGCAGTTTCGCGGGCATCTACATTTTGGGAGGTCGATCTTGTTCATGGCCTTCCCATGGTAGAGTCGTTGGTCGTAACTCTGAGTAGAATCAACAGATGCCTTATGGATAATTACGGATCTTCTTCGGGGGATTTATGCAATCCAGTAACTACAAAGTAGATCCTAATAGCCTGAGAATTCAATTCTCAGTGAAAGCACCAAAATGTTAGCGCCAAAATTGGTCACCAACACCCTTAGAAAGATTGTGTAGAGAAATTAATGAAGAAAATAAATTAAAATAGAGAAGATAATGTAAATTAAAATGCGGGAGACGAGAACACAGAATTTATAGTGGTTCGGCGTTGTAGCCTATGTCCACTTTGAAGTTGATCTTTATTTCTTTTCTTGATACTTGATAACAGATACAATCTGTTTCTAAGTATTTGAATACAATTGCAAAGTAAAAGAAATAAGTCTTGAATGAGTCTTGAAAATGGCAGATTCTCCTCAGCGTTCTCTAAAATCTGATCCCTTTTTCTGTGCCCCTGCCTCCCTATTTATAGACGATAGTGGGTTGGACTTCCCTGGTGGGCCAGGTGGCTGAATAGCTCGGTCCAAGTAGCGTAAGTACTATGCGCCGAACCAGAGAGGCCGAACGAGGTATGCCGAGCCTTCCTCTTTATATCGAACAAGGTATGTCGAGCCTTCCTTTTTGTGCTGAATGAGGTATGCTGAGCCTTCCTCTTTGTGCCGAACAAGGTATGCCGTTGAGTGAGGGATGTAGGTTGAATGAGGCTGGGATGTCGAACAACTTGGGAATGTCGAATGTTCCTTGGAGGACGAACGTTCATGGATGCCGAACGCCATCCCATGCCGAACGATCGTTTGTATGCCGGATGCCCTTTGACCGAGCATTTACTTCAGCCGAACGTTCACCTCGGCCGAACGTTCTCTCTGGCCAGACGTGTTCTGGATGCCGGGTGTCCTTCAAATGCTGAACACACTTTACACCGAGTACTCCTTAGAGGCCGAACGCTCACTTTGGCCGAACGTACTTGGGTGGCCGGGTACCCTTTGGATGCCGAACCTTCCTGGGAGGCCGAGCAGTGGTCAAGCCGAGTACTAAGTTGCCTGGTCAATCCCTTGGGAAACAAATGGAATTTGAAAATAGCCTTTCGAGGCACAGTCTCAGAATTCGATGAAACAAGTTCCATTGGATCCGTAATAGTTAGTTATTATCGGATTTCAATTTTCGTAGCCATCGGAGTTGTCATTTGACCCTGGTAGCTCGAAACGCTTAGATTTATTTTGATCGATTTAATTTAATATCGATCGTTGAATTCCGTAACTCGCACATACGTTCAAATTAGCCTCCGAAACACGTTCCATTGTGTTCGGAATGCAGGTAAAACCTTATAAACGTCTGTCGGCATGTCTGATTTGGGGTTCGGGATTTTGCGTTATGCAACTCGAGATATTTGCTATATTTAATTATAATAATCAACAAGCGTACGCGAGAAGCTATTTCCCAAACCAATATTTATTTTCCTCTTCCTCTATAAGCCTACAACAGAAATCGAATGCTTATAAAAAAAATGGCTGAAGCCGTTTAAAGAGAAAAGGAGGAAAGCTTCAGTTGAAAGAAGAAACGCAAGCCCCCTCCTATATAAATCCCAAATCTGTTTTTCCTTCCCCAAATCGAATGAAAGCCTCTTCATCTCAATTCACGTTCAAAAAAAAATGGCCGACTTCATTCTTTCGAAAAAATAATAATAATAATATAATAAGTAGTATCGACTCGAGCCAGAGGTGGAGGTCGGCATTTGAAATCCAAGTTCGAGCGCAAAGCAAGCGTGGCTGGGAGGTCGCGACTACGGCGGTAGCGAGTTTGGCGATCGAGCAAGCTCGCGGCAGTGAGGTGTTGCCGAAGTCTGGGTGGTCAAACGAATTAAAAATTCGAGGCCAGGGTTCGATCGAAGGGGATGGGTTGTGCGCGTTTGGTCTGACTCTGGAATCGAGGGGAAGCTGGGTCGAGATTTAGCGAAGTCGCGATGGCATGGAGGTGACGAGGGATGGTTCGCGTGGAGACGGGAAGCCACAATATTTTTGGTGATGGATTTGAAGTTGTTCGATGGTAAGGGTGAGGTCAATCGTGGAATCAAATCGAGAATGAAGTGGATTAGCAAATTAAGGGGCAAAGATGAGTAAATCTCACTCAGCTGTGTTTCATTTAAATTTTAAATGCTTAATTTAAATCATTGATGGAATGATTGAATTGATTTGATATGCACTGTGAACTAATGATCAGGTGACTTTGGTTTTGGATGATTCGTGAATTGATTGTTGTTTGACTCGAAATATTTGGGTTTTAAATAGTTTTAAACTCTAATCATTGAATTTAGTAATCAAAGGGTTGAATTAATTAATTTACTAAGTTTTAACTTAATTAATCAAGTGTAAGTAATTCAGAATAATTATTGGATAGTTGTTAAGTAATTACTAAATGTAATTAATAAAAATATAATCACTTTGCGGAATTGATCAAGAGATTGATTAAGATGATTATTAAAGGAGTAATTGATTTATTTAATGGAAAAAATAAAAGGATAGTTAATTATAGTTTGGGATTAATCGAAAAGATTATACGATGGTTTGAAGTAAGATAATTGAATTTGATTAGGATAAATTAAAATATAATTGGAAATCTTTAATTTATAAAATCAATGATGAAATCAAAGATTTATTAATTAAGATGAATCAATCAATAATACGGGACTTGTGAGAAATTAATTAAGACGAGTAATTAAGGATTCACGTAACTAATATAGTAAATTAAATTATGAATAACTAAGATTACTTATTGATTTTGGTTAAGGCTAATGAATGTCGTGAAATTAATTAAAGATAATTACTTGAATGAAATTGAAAGGTAATTAATCCAGGGTGATTAATTAAAATGAATGAATATGGAAGAGTTGATTAATTAATTGTTTTGGAAATAAATTAATGAAGAAATCTAAGTAATTGAGGTTGGAATTCAATTAGGATAAATTGAATTGGCTTGTATGCGATTGAGCTTTGTGTATGGGTTATTGAATGGTATTGGATGTTTTGAATGAGTTGATTTCTCTGATATGAAATGTGGTGTATTCCATTTGGATAAGTTGGGTTAGGATGACATGAGACTCAAAGAGACTAGGTTCGGGTATTAGGAAATACCCGAAACCACTTCGAATTTTTTTTTAAATTGATGTGAGAAATCAATAGGCTGGAATAAAACGATTAAGTGAATTGAATTATTTTATCTAAGTTTGGTGCCTAGAAATTGATATGTGAAATAAATGTTGACTATAGCAAATTGCGAATTTGTTAAATCGACATATGTTACCCCGGGTTTATATAAGTTGATTGCTTTGGTATTCTATGTTAGTTGGGTTTACTCACGCTGGTTTCCAGCCTGACCCGGGTGTTACTTTGGTGTAATGCTCGGGTCAGACCGAGTATTACAGATTTCAGGTAGGTACGTTCTGGAGCTCAGGAGGCGAGTCGGATGGCAATATCGTATAGAGTATTTCCGCTGTATTTATATTATTATTCATATGAGACATGATAATTGTAAATATTCGGTGACTGTATATAATGTGAAATTCTGATGTATTAGGATGTAACTGATAGTTATAATATTCTCTTGTAGATTGTTATTATTTATTATTATATTTTATCCGCTGCGATTGTGAGATGTTTGGTGTTTCTGTTCTTCTTCTTCTATCTCTTTCTTCTTTTTCATAACTATCTGGAATTTTCGGGTTGGAAAATTTCGGGTCGTTACAATTGTTGTTTTGAATTTAATTTTGAATTTGGGAGTTGAATTTGATGGTGTTTAATGAGATTTCTTCATTTAAACAATGTTGATTATTTATGCTGAATAGTCTCATTTGAGATTATAATTTACTTGCTTTGGTGTTGTTTTTCCTGCATTCATTTGTAAGTCTAAATTAGACTGATCCGTTTATTATTTTCTTTTAAATAATACTCGGGTCAGACCGAGTTATTTCAGGATAATCTTTATCTCTGATTCAGTTGCTGCTTCAGCTTTTGGGATTTCACCTCACCTTTTGTTTAGGCTTCGAGGTGTTGCTTTTGGGTGTATTGACTCTCATCTCATGTATGTTGATGTCTATGTATATGTACATTTGGTTGATGTGAACCATCGATTGTTGTAGCATGTATCCAGACTTATCTTCCGCTATATCTGATATTTCTATTCTGATGTGATTATTCTTACCTGTGTTGTTATTATGAGTTGTTACGAATTTTTCATAAGCCACCGTGGTTTCGTTTTAGACTTGGATTGAATTTATATCGGTGGGAGTAATTACACAACTCCTATCGATGTAATCAATACTCGTCTAAGGCATAACTTACGGATGGTCGCTTCTAACCAGCCTTATTCTTCACAATAGCAGACGTTATTACCTTATAATAACCTTTATTATTGTGAGCATAGAGGTGGGGCATCACAGCTTGGTATCAAAGCTGAGGTTCAGAACAAATTATAATAAACACGGAACAGAAGTAGAATGGAACATGTATTACAACTATTCGAGGATTTTATTCGTGCCTTTCTAATCTATTCATTCGTTGTTCTTAAACTTTTATCCTCTTTAATATGTTGGAATATGTCTAGGAATAAATCTCATATTTCCATAGTATTCCATTTGTTAAATTCCTTATCAATCTTGTATTGATTTAACTAATCCTTATCTTCTCTTGTTCTCTCAGCCTATGGCTGGAAGAGGTGGAGGGAAGCATTCTACTGCAGGTCCGTCTAGTGGTTCTCATCCAAACGGAGTCTATATGTCAGCTGATTAGTTTATGGATCTATTTCGGGGTACTCAGCCTTCTGTTGCTACTCCTGTAGCTCCTACTCACAAGTCTGCCTTCGCCCGCATGTGTAGTGACTATTCCCACCTTGGAGGAAAGCCTTTCAAGGGATCGAAAAGTGTATTGGAGGTTCAGACTTGGTTGCGTGCTAGTGAGCGCATATTTTCTTGGATGGATCCTTCAGATCATCATCGCGCTCTCGTGGCATCTAGCATGTTGCAAGAACGTGCGCTTGATTGGTATGAGCTTTTGATTGTGGAAGTTGATGAGTCCTCTCTCGTGGAATCAGTTTAAGGAACGATTCAAACTTAAGTTCATTCCTGAATCAGAAAAAGCCAATCTTGCTCGTAGTTTCCTTGAGTTAAAACAAGAAAAGTCCTCTGTTTCTGGTTATGTTGCATTTTTCGAGGCCTTGTCCAAATACGGAGTTGAGTTCATTAACACTCTGCATAAGAAGAATCTTAGATTTGTCGAAGGTTTGAAGAAGTATTTGAAGAAAGTCCTTTTGCTTCAGCTTAAGCTTCCTTTTAAGGAATTTGTTGATTCGGCTTTTTGCCTTGAAGCTGTCGAAAAGGAACGTGATAGTAGTGATGAGGTTGAGGTTTCTAAGAACCCCAACAAGAAGAGGTTTCCATTTCATAAGCCTAATTCTTCTTCCAAGAAGAAGAAGCAAGCTACCTCTAGTTCTCAGCCTAGTAGTGCACCTTCTAATCAGAGGGCGTGCTATAATTGTGGTTCTCTAGATCATCTTCTTCGTAGTTGCCCTAAGCCTCGCATTTGCCGCTATTGTAAGAAAGAAGGTCATTGGGTTTTTGATTGTCCTAATGCTCCTAAGGGTTTCAAATCTGGAAAGCTTAATGTTGCTAAAGCTTTTGGTGATTCTTCTCAGCCTAAAGGTATTCTTCCTTCTGTTTTGGAAGGTTTTATTTTATTTCATGGCCGTTCTATTAGAGTTCTTTTCGATACGGGTGCATCACATTCATTCGTGTTAAAAGAGCTTGTTGATATTATTCCTTTGGATGTTATTAGTCTTTGCGACGCTTTGAGGATTGTAAATCCTACTGGTGGATCCGCTATTCTTGGTTTATTATGTGTTGATGTTGAGATTATTCTATGTGGTTTTTCCTTTCATGCAAATCTGCATGTTATGGATCATCTTGGTTTTGATATGATTTTGGGGATGGATTGGCTCGTCCGTTATGAAGTTCAAATCCTATGTCCCGAAAGAACTTTATATCTCAAGCTTCCCAATGCTATCGAGCAGTTATCTGTTATGTTTCAAGACATGGATCGTGCTTCGAATGCTCTCATTTCTTCCTTCGAATTGGAGGATGTCATAGATAATATTCCGGTTGTTTGTGATTTTCCATATGTCTTTGAGCCTATTTCGAGTTTGCCGCAGAAGAGGGCAATTGAGTTCCATATTGATCTTATCTCTGGTGCTCATCCTGTCAGTCGTCCTCCCACGAGGATGTCTGCTAAGGAAAATGAGGAACTCAAGCAACAGTTATCTGAATTGGAAGCCAAGCAATTTATTCGTTCTAGCTCATCTCCTTGGGCATCGCCGTTGTCTTCGTTAAGAAGCCAGATGGTACTCTTAGGCTTTGCATTGATTATTGCAAGCTTAACGAGCTCACTATCAAAAATAGGTATCCATTACCTAGGATCGACGAAATGTTTGATCAATTAAGTGGCGTTAAGCTTTTCTCCCAACTCGATCTTGCTACCGGTTTTCATCAGTTACGAGTTGCGGAAGATAGCATCCCTCTACCGCATTTCGTATTTGTTATGGTTCTTACGAATGGCTTGTTATGCCGTTCGGTTTGACGAATGCTCCAGCGTATTTTGTTGATCTTATCAATCAAATATTCTGGGAATATCTCGATAATTTCGTTTTGGTTTTCATAGATGATATTCTTATTTATTCCAAATCTGAAGCCGATCATATTCAACATTTGAAGATTGTTTTGAGTACTCTTCGTCGGCGTCGGCTTTATGCCAAATTCTCCAAGTGTCACTTATGGAAGAATATGGTGAAGTTTCTCGGTCATATTGTTTTCTTCCGATGGTATCTCTATCGATCCTTCCAAGATTGGATCTATTCAGAATTGGAAAGGCCCGAGACCGTTACTAAGATCCGTAATTTCCTTGGATTGGCAGGATATTATCGCAGTTCATTAAGGACTTTTCTCGTATTGCCTTACCGCTTACCACTCTCATGAGAAAAGCTGTTCCTTTTATTTGGTCTGATAAGTGTGAGATTTCGTTCATGAATTTAAAAGATCTCCTTACTCATGCTCCTATCTTAGTGGTTCCCGAAGGTAATCATGATCTTGTTGTTTACACCGATGCCAGTGGTTATGGACTCGGTGCTATTCTCATGCGAAAGGATAGAGTAGTTGCCTATGCTTCTAGACAACTAAAGCCTAACGAGATTCGTTATGCTACCCATGATTTGGAATTAGCCGCTAGAGTCTTTGCTCTAAAGATTTAGTGACATTATTTATTGGACGAGCATTTTGTGGTCCGTTTTGTTCTCTTCACTGACCACAAATCTCTGAAATATCTCTTCACTTAGAAGGAACTTAATATGAGGCAACAGCGTTGGCTCGAATTTCTTGTTTTCATATGATTTTGATATTCAGTAAACCCCTGGTAAGGGTAATCGAGTTGCTGATGCGCTTAGTCGCAAGCAGCAAGTTGTTGTTTCCATGATGCTAGCAGAGTGGAATATGTTGGAAGATTTATCTCATTGTGATATTAGAGACCGTCCTTCAGTTTTCGATTCCCCCGTGCTTTTATTTAGCATGAAGCTCGTCCTAGTTTGTTGGATCGTATTGCCGATGCTCAGAAACAAGATCCAGATCTCTCTTATCTTATTCAGAGTTGTAAATCGGAATCCCAATGTGATAATCTAAAGGATTTCGATATTGATGTCCATGGTTTTATTTGGAAGAAGGGAAGGTTGATCATGCCTAATGTTCCTAATCTTAGAAATGACATTCTTGAGGACTGTCATCGTTCTAAGTATACTATCCATCCGAGCAGTAGTAAGATGTATGCTGACATGAAACGCTTATACTTTATGGAGGGTATGAAGCGTGATGTTGCAAGTATTGGAGTCGTTGCATGACTTGTCAACTTGTTAAGCGGAACACCAACGTTCTAGTGGTCTTTTGTAGCCTCTTGAGATTCCATTATGGAAATGGGATCAAATTTCTATGGACTTCATCGATGGTCTACCTCGTTCGAGGTCGGGCCATACTAGTGTTTGGGTGATTGTTGACCGATTGACCAAATCAGCCCATTTTATTCCTATTAAGTCCAATCGGACTGCTCCTTTGTTGGCTAAGCTTTTTATTAAAGAAGTCGTTTGACTTCATGGAGTTCCTAGTTCCATTATTTATGACAGAGATCACCTTTTTACTGGTGGTTTCTGACATAGCCTTCAGAAAGCTTTGGGCGCTAAGCTCAATCTCTGTACAGCTTATCATACACGGTCTAATGGTCAGACTGAAAGGGTGAATCAAGTCTTAGAAGATCTCCTTCGCGCTCGTATTCTTGATTTTGGAGGTAGTTGGGAAGACCACTTATCTCTTATTGAATTTTCTTACAATAACATTTTCCAATCCAGTATCAGTATGGCTCCTTTCGAAGCCCTTTACGGAAGGCCGTGTCGATCGCCATCTTATTGTTTGGAATCTGGGGAAAAATTAGTTGTCGTCCCCGATTATATTTTTGAATCTTCTGGGAAGATTGATATTATTAGAAGAGAATGAAAGAGGCTCAGAATAGGCAGAAATCTTATGCCGATCATCGTAGGAAGCCTTCGGAATTTTCTGTTGGCGATCGCGTGTTCATTCATGTTTCTCCGATAAAAGGTGTGGTGCATTTTAGTAGCTCTGGGAAATTGGCTCCTCAATATGTTGGACCATTTCCTATTATGGAATGCATTGGCCATGTTGCTTATCGTGTATCGCTACCTATTCAGTTTTCGGGAATTCATGACGTATTTCATGTATCCCACCTTCGTCGATGCCTTCGAGATTCGGATTCTATTATTCATCCTCATGTGTTGCAAGATCTTGAGATCTCACCCGACTTGTCTATGGTGCAAAATACTATTCGTTTGCTAGCTTCGGAGGTTAAACGCCTTCGGAATAAAGAAGTCCCGCTTCTAAAAATTCAATGGTCCGCAAACCCTAAAGATTGCACCTGGGAAACCAAAGAATTCATCGAGCGTTCTTTTCCTGGTTTTCTCTCCTCTTCGAGTGGGGGTGTGCATTCTTAGTTCGTCTATTCTATTTAAATCTTTGTTGTGATGAATAATTTTTTGTTATAAACAACTTCTAGTATGAAAATTGCGGGGATGCAATTTTTATAGGGGTAGTTTGTAACAATCTTGATTTTTGAATTATCGCCGGAAAAAAAATTCAAATGAATTGCAAAGTCAGTTGGAAAAATAACAAAGTTCTGTTGTAATTTCTTGTTGCCTTCAAGTGTATGTAAAAGAAGGTCCATTCAAAAGCAAGTTGGAACGTGCTGTCACCACTAAGTTTTTAAAAAAAACCAAAGTTTGGAACACTTTGCTTTTTCTATCATCATTTCTATATGCAACCGTGTTCTTTCTTTTCACTGATGCATGTTTTCTATTAAATGCATTTGAACAATTCTTTCCAGCACTTCATTCCCCGACTTGTTCACAAATTGGTAAAGGAAAAGTAAACATTGCATCATTCTTTTGTTCCATTTTATTTCCAGTAGCTCGGTAAAGCTTTAATGGCAGTTCAAATTCTTGCTTTCTTTTGGATCTTGGTTGCTTATTGGTTTTGAAACAAATTAGAGGTGAGTGCAAACTCACACTTCTAATTAAAACTATGTTTCCTGTTTTTATGTTGTTTGGTTGTTTATAATGGTTTGAAACTTTTTGTTAGTTAAGTTGTTTACATATTTTTATGTGTGCACTTGCAACGCACAGGATTATAAGAGAAAGTAGCATACACAGAACACAGTTGCACCAGTGTTTGAAATGCTATCAGACCATTATGTGATTTCATGCGTGCGTATAGAAATCAAGTCCAGGCATTTTAATTGTTATGTGCATTCCAGGTCTCTATTCTTTTGTTACGTGTGGTCCTGGCATTTTATTTTATTTATATTTTTTACTACTTGCGTATAGGTAAGGGTTGTCTAAGCAAAAATTATCTTCATGCAAAAATGTTTTTAAATTTTGTTAAGTATGTTGTGTAAGTTGTATTGCGTGAAAACCAAGTTCCAGGTCACATTATTTTTATTAACTTCATCACTGTGTGCATAGGTGAAGCAAGAAAATATAGTCCAGGTTATTATATCTAGTTTATAGTTGTGACTATCTTGCAAATGTGAGAAGCACGAAAGTATGTCACCAAATTCAAGCTCCAGGTCATGCATTTCATTATGTTTGTGCATGAAGTAATGCTAGGTTACATTATATTTTTGAAATTCATTTACGTGTATTCATGTAATACACGAAAGCTTGAGCCAATCACTTTATTTTTACTTTAGTACATGCGCATATATAGCTTTGCCCATGTATTTGTTTCATTTTGTACGTGTAAATTAAATATAATGCCAGGTTACCTTCTTTTACATTTATATTTTACCTCAGTTCGTGCATGCAAATATGCGTGTACCAGATATGGCCTGAGTCATTATTTTTATCAATTGTGCATGTAGTGTGTAAGTGCATTTCAAAGAAAAAAATGAGTATAGTTTTTAATTACTTGCGTGCACGTGTAGTTAGTGCCCAGGCAGTGTTATATTTGATGAATATATAAGTAATGCAGTCTAGTGATTAATTTACTTTGAACCGGTGTTTTGTTTTAAAACATATTTTGTTGTCGTTATTTTTATAACAGATTTTTACCCCGGTGTTTATATTTGAAGTATATTGATTTGATGAGATTTTTGACGAATAAAAATTACTTTTGTTTTGACTTTAGTAACTGTCAATTTAAAGTGAATTTTCAAGCGGCTATCTTGCAACCAAGAAAACCCGCAACGTTGATTTTATATCCGTTTTTTGGGTATTTCGTGAAGCGCAATTTCCTTGTCGAAATTGCTATATTAGTTGCTATTTTAATCATGTGTTTTTAAGTCGTTTTAAAATATAATTGTTTCCAAAAATTTCACGGTTTACGCTTTCACAAAAATGAGAAATCGATTTAAACGCTTCAGCAAAATTAAGGAATATGAACCCTTACTTTTACTGATTCGATTAATTCCGGACTTGTCCATTTGAGAACGTAAAGATTATTTATATAAAATACACAATTTTGCACTTCCAAGGAAACGATGATGAGATTTAAATGACTTAGCAAAAGTGCAGAATATGGAACCACGCTTTTACTAATTCGGTTAATTCCGGACTCGTTAATTGAAATATTTGCCGTGGAATTGCTGTTTGAAAATTTTGATGATTTTGTTGGGCTTTCGAGCCACTATGCTGGACCTTCGGATCATTTGTTAGACCTTCGGGTCATTCGTTGGGCGCCAAATATTATGCTCATAGTACTTGGTAGGCTTCGGCCATTGAGATGCACCTGCGGCGTAGCTTAGACTCGCCATTTGCTGGGATCGATCCATTTTATGCTGATTTTTCTAGTTATCTTATTTTGATTTCTAGATTTTTGTGCATTGCTGTTTTGAATTCAATTTTGAATTTGGGAGTTGAATTTGATGGTGTTTAATGAGATTTCTTCATTGAAACAATGTTGATTATTTATGCTGAATAGTCTCATTTGAGATTATAATTAACTTGCTTTAGTGTTGTTTATCCTACATTCATTTCTAAGTTTAAATTATACTGATTCGTTTATTATTTTCTTTTAAATAATACTCGGGTCAGACCGAGTTATTTTAGGATAATCGCTATCTCTGATTTAGTTGCTGCTTCAGCTTTTGGGATTTCGCCTCACCTTTTGTTTAGGCTTCGAGGTGTTGCTTTTAGGTGTATTGACTCTCATCTCATGTATGTTGATTTCTATGTATATGTACATTTGGTTCATGTGAACCATCGATTATTGTAGCATGTATCCAGACTTATCTTCCGCTATATCTGATATTTCTATTCTGATGTGATTATACTTATCTGTGTTGTTATTATGAGTTGTTATGAATTTTTCATAAGCCACCGTGGTTTCGTTTTAGACTTGGATTGAATTTATATCGGTGGGAGTAATTACACAACTCCTATCGATGTAATCAATACTCGTCTAAGGCATAACTTACGGATGGTCGCTTCTAACCAGCCTTATTATTCGCAATAGTAGACGTTATTACCTTATAATAACCTTTATTATTGTGAGCATAGAGGTGAGGCGTCACAATTTCGGTTTAGGGAAGAGAGAAGCTTTTATGCTTTGGTTTTGGCAAATTGCAGCTCGTTTAGCAGATCGCTGTAACGACCTTGAATTTGATCGTTTTAACAAGGCAATTAAATATATATATATATATATTTATATTTTACAATCAGTAAATAGATTTTTATTAATAAATAAACTCATGTTAATTAATTTTTAATGAGGGAAAAATCATTTTCACAATTTGTTTACCAAATTAAATAGTTGATAGAAAAATAGAAAATATGACCAAAGAGCGTTTTCCAAAATTTTAACCTTTCGACATCGAAAAGTTGTCGCAAATGTTGTTCGTCTTTGTGCACTATATGTACACATATATAGTTGACAATTAAATAAACAATAATATACTTAGGAATAGATTATCTTATGTCAATTATAATTAAATGGTGATGTGACAATTCATAACTTTAAAAAAATAATAAACATTATATATAAATATAAATTATTAAGTGTTGTCATAACTTAGTATTTTTCATAATTAGACATAATTACTCATCATGAGCTTAAGATTTAACTAGAGAAGGATGGGGATGTGAAAAGAGAGACGAGTGGAAGGATCAGATATAAGTTGTTATCCGAAAACCACTTTGAACTAATGTAAACATTCTAATTGGAAATAGTAAAGGCAAAGTCCAAGATAAAGACTTTGAAGGGCAAGAGCTATTTGCTACTAACCCGGAGGATGATTCTAAGACGAGTGCAGTGGAAATAGTGTCGTCGGTTCGTTCATCTCCTGAACGACTTGTATGGATGAACGCTGACATTGTGTCAACATTTGAAAGGCGATGTAACATTCTAAGTGGAAGTGCTCTAGAAAAGGTAAACGTTTCCTTAGGCCTCTTCAACCGGAAATGACCAAAATAGGGTATGCAGTAGGGTTATAGGGGTCGCTTCCATAAGGGTATGTCAGCATCGTATCTAGAATCGATATTTGATCCTTTTTTTGTATGCTCTGGTACAGTTGTCGAACCCAACCATGGCGGTGATGTATTCGGTACTACTAGTCAAGCGGTAGGCCTGTTCTTTGTAGTAGGGGCACAATATGTTCTTGTCAGACCCCAAGTGTATTTTATCTAGAGGTGTATCTTCGGAAGGTAGTTCCTTACCTGGTCATGCATGGAATCCATTATCCAATAAGTGCCATACGGAATTAGTTGTGCCCAGATATGTTAAAATGTGAGATGCAAGCATTTTAGCTATGTTCTATCTTACTTGAAAACCATAGACCTTATTATAATGTCATTGAATTTCAATACAAAGTATTTTGGTTATCGTAAGGTAAAAACCCATCAATGTTTATGTGCGGCGTTGTCGTAGGAGATATCTTTGATTTTCAAATTGATTTATAAAAGTAAGAATTAAGTTGTTTGAGTTTACTTACACCAGACCTATATCTGACCCGAAGTTTTATTTATTTTTTCCTAAATCTCTTGGGTACTCAAAATTTTATAAGTAGCCAAGTGATCAAGGTTTCTCACGATAACATTTTGGAGGAGCTGGAGCAGGTCGCTTCAACGATAGCTAGCTAGTATATATTTTCGATGTGTATGTGTGTGTATTGGACTTGTGATGTAGGAGCAAGTTGTTAAAATTGTCCTAGTGTGGAGCATGTGCTATTATGACTCTAATGTATTATGATAGTAGCGACTATGTATAATCCTATGTTATATATTATATGTGGTTCCTTTCCAATGTGAGATTCCGTGATTATTAAATTTTCTTCTTATCTTTCTTTTTCTTTTACCCATAATGACTCGTCTTTCGAAGTAAGAAAGGCGGTTCATTACAGTTGGTATCAGAGCTTAGGTTAAGCGAAACACCTAGGCTTTTAGGTCGAGTCAATCTTGAGAGAGCGTATTTGTAAATTTTTATTCATATACCCTTATGGTAGATCAGCTTGGTAAGTTTGATTAGTAACTTTCTTTTAAGTCTTATCTCATTCAAATTCTAAGAATTTTCTTACTATATCTGGGTAGTAAGAAATGAGTAACAGAGGCAGATGAGGTAGGGGAACAGGTAGCACTACAACTACAAGTGGTCGAACCATAAATCCTAGAGGAGTTTGGGTTACTGAAGAGGCCGCACTAGATTAGCCGAGAGTGAATTTCGCAATCTTATGCAAGGATTACACTCATCCTGAGGGAAACTATTTAAGGGGACCGAGTCTATCATGGAAGTGCAAGCTTTGTTGCAATCTTGGGAGTAGATTTTTAAAGGTCTTGGTTTATTCGACGAACGAAAGAGATTTTAAACATCATGGAAACTGCAAGAGGGAGCAGCAGCTTGGTGGGACTCCCTTACTGCAAATATTCCAAAAGAAGAGTTTTTGTGGGCATGATTTAAAGAAGTTTTAGAGGATCAATTTTTGTCTACAGTAGGAAGGACAAGGATGTATCGCAACTTCATGGATTTGAAGTAGGGGAATTTATCTGTAGTGGAGCATGAGAAGAAGTTCTATGAGTTGTCTTGTTTTGGACCAAAATTGATTAACACCCAGTTAAAAAAGAATGAGATGTTTGTTTTGGGTATGAGGGAAGAATACCATGAGTGTAATGACCCAGAATTTCTGTCATTTGAAATTCATATATTTAATTGATTTTAAATATTAACAAGTAAAATTTTGTAAGTCGAATAAATTTTATTTCGAATATCTAGATTTAATTGGATAATTAAATTGATAATTTAATATTTGAAATTACAGAAATAATTGGAAATTGGGTTTAAAGTGATTAAAATTTATTTGTAAAGTTGTATTAAATCATTTTGGAGTTAGAATGATGTTATAGAACTTTTAAAATTGAATTAAAAGTTAATTTTTGGAAATTGAATATTTTAATATTTAATTGACGAGTAAAAATAGCCATTTTTCAAACATTCTCATATTTCGACGAAACTAGTTTCATTGGATCCGTAATGTTAAATTGTTGTAAGATTTCAAATTTCGTGTCAATCGGATTTGTGGTTTGTCCGGGACAAGCTAAAACGCGTAGAAATCGGTTTAAGTGAATTTTGAATTTAAAATAGTCGATTTGAAAACCTATCGTCCAAATACAATCGAATTGGCTCCCGATATATATTTCATTGTGTTTGGAATAGGGGTAAAACATAATAAATGCCAGGTGGCATGCTTCGTCTGGAGTTCGAAAAAATTTCGGGTGAATAGTGCGCGAATATTTTCTATGAAAGGACGTTGTTTTTCCCATTTGCAAACAGATCTGGCTAGGGTTTACAGTCGGCCCTAGTTATTTCCAATGGCCGATATGTTTCAATCTTCCTCCCTCATTTTCTTCAAATCCATCAATCAATTCGTAAATCTTTCTTCTGTAAAGTTGTAGAGAGCAACGAGATCTACAAGTTCAACGGCTGTGATCGAGAATGGGCTGTGGATCGACGTGAATATGGGTTTGAATGGCCGGACTTCGTGTGCGTTTTTCGAGGGAAGGGAGCTGTCGAGCTTCGTGTCGTTTGGGCCGTGGGTGAGTTTCGTGCAGGCGCATGCATCGAGGGTTTTTGATCGACTTTCGGTCGTCGTAGGGTGGTGCGACATCGATGGAATGGCCGCGTGATTTGGGTTTTGGTTTCCTAGGAGCGACGTTGAGGGAAGAAGGGAACGAGTGGCCTTGATCTGCAATTCAAACACGTGCAGCCTGGATTAAAAGTTGGGTTAAAATTATAAAAAGAAATTAGTAAATTTATTTATAAATTCGTTCAATCTTTAAAACTTTATAACTTTTTGATATGAGGTTGAAAAATGATGAAACAAATTGTGTTGGAATCGTATTGACGAATACTACGCGTTGGAGCTAGATTGGGATTGATTGGAGCTAGTGTGAATTTTAGGTAAAATTAAACGCGCGTTTAATTTTATTCGAAATAAAACGCTGAAACTGTTATTGGAAGCAAGGTGAGAACTTCTCACTCGATCGAATTTGTTTCGATTTAAATTTTAAATAGTTAGATTTAAATTTTAAATAATTAGATTTAAAAATTGCTTGATAGTGTTGATTGTATGCTTGGATGATAAATTGCTATCTGTTGTATTGAAAATAGACCCTATACGCCGCATATTAAGCGGAGGTTATTTATTAAACACATATACCGTGATATTCCACCTTTGTGTGGAGTTGGTATTATATATGTACTTGGAGTTGATTTTCCCGCATTATATAGCGGATGAGACTCTATTGCGCCGCATAATAGCGGATAATATTTTATATAAACCCATGTACCGCAATATCCCATCTTGGAACGAGATTGGTATTGTGCTAACATCTGTGGATGCAGGGAAACAGGTTGGAGGGATCCAACTGGATTTCTCAAATAATTGAATTTGTTTCGATGTTGTGTGTTGATTATTTATAATCTCTGTGTGATTATCTTTGTGATCAAAATCGTTGAAGGCTAAAATTTAGCCGAATATAATTTTGGTATCGTTGGATACCGAAAATAAATAAAAAATTGATTTTTGAAAATACAGGTTGAAAGTTTATATCAAAATTTATCTTTGAGAATTGGATAAATTGAAAAGAAGGAATTCTACAATAATAAAGTTTTATTTTTAATCTTATTGAACAAAATTTCAAAATATGGGAAAAACTTTAATAAATGGATCTCGGGTAATATTATTTAAAAGTTGAAGAATTTATTCAAAATACGGATTTTAAAGAGTTTGAAAAATAAAAGAATTTGTTTTCTTTAAAAGGTATTTATTTTTTTAAAAGGAAATAAAATTTGAAACCCATTTGGGAATTGACTTTAGTGATTGAAAATAAATCTTTTGAAAATCCATTTGGAAATTTGTTTGGTGTTTTGAAATGAATTTGGAATCAATATGCAAATTGATTTGGGGCTTAGTAGAAATTGATTTCAATTTGAGATTTGAATGAAATTCACTTGGTGTTTAATTTCTTGGAAAATCAATATGGAATTTGATTTGGTTGTTTTTGAAATCAACTGTAAAATTGAATTGTTGTTGAAAGTGAATATTTGAAATCAATTTGAAAATCGTATATCAATAAATATTTTGGAAACGTGAATTCACATGGAAATTATAAAGGAAAGGGAAATTTGTTTAAAAATAAACATTGATTTATTTTTGAAGCGTGGAAATAAATTTACGGATTTGGAACGTAAATTTAAAATAAATTGGTAAGGATTTATTTAAATGGTTTAAATGAACCATTTTGAAATGAAAGCGTATTCTCCCTGGAAAGCCGAATAAAATTTCTAAATAGCTTTAAAATGTATATACATACATACATACATACATATATATATATATATATATATATATATATATATATATAATTCTAGAATTGGTTTCGAAAAGGGTACTTTGGAGAAATTAACTTCTTAAATTGTTTAAAATCCTTTAAGTAAAGATTTGTGAAGTTGATATAGAAATGATTTTTTTAAGATTTAATCAATAATTGTTTTAGAAAATAGTTATTTAAATAGTTATACTCTATCTACTAATTTCATTTTGAAAATTTGTTTGGACTTAAGTATTGGTATAATATTTTTATAACTAATATTTTAAGTAAAGTGTTTAAAGAAAAATAGTTTTATTTCAAAGTGTTTTCCCGTTATATTTTGGATAAGTGTTTTAAACTATTTTAAAGTATTTGAACTCGATAGATTTCTAATGAAAATGAATAAATATTTGGAAGTGTTTCCACGTATGGAAAAATGATTTGAAATTTGTTTTCAAAAGTTGTAAAGGTGAAAAGTGATTTGAAATTTGTTTTCAAATAGTTGAAGTGTGGAAAAATATATCTTGTAAAGATATTTTTGGAAAATAAATAATTTGGGAAATTATTTGGAATCTAATGATGTTGTGTATATCTATTGATAGTTAAATAACCGACTATCAATATTTACCTTTAAATGGGTATTTATTGTGATTTGCTTGAATTTGAATGCTACACTTATTTTAAAATAAGCGCTCGTTATTCGGTTTAGCCGGGAGAGGACCTTTGGTTCATGAATCTCATTCCGAATAATGATACGTCGTAATGGATTGCATTTGAAGACTGGTGTTGAAGACCGGATATTTTCGAAAATGAAAGGATTACCATCGAATGTCTCTACATCGGCTGATCACCGATATAGAGATTTTACCACCCTTTGTGATGTGAAGTCCGGACATGATTAGTGAATATCCGGATTGCAAGGTCTTCTTTGCAAGTGCCTTCGGTTCCGTTCGATCTCGGAACGGACTTGTATGGATGTGTGTCTGATGTTACAATTTAAGATGTAAAGCTGGTTTCTATCAAATACATTCTATTGGTGGCGGAGAATTTTTTCTTTTAGCTTAACACCCTTCCCTGAGACGTACGAGCTCAGAGGTTATGTAGCTAATGGTAACTAGTGATACATTCCCAATTTGGTAATGTGGCATACGAAGTGCTGCTGATCATTTGTTGATCAAAGCATAGGTTTTGTGAAAAGCTTAGCTTTGTGGACGAGACTTCTTCGGACCTCACAACCCGGTAATGGTCAAAACAGGAAAGATGCAGTAAGGTTATAGGGAGTAGCGCCCCTTAGGGTATGTACATTTCCTTCTGGATAGAAGTGGTACATGGTATGGAGCCTAGATACTTAACTTATGTGGATATCGCAATTATATATATGACTTGTGATTGTTGTTGGTTGAGGATCCTCGGATAAAGGTTGTTTACAACCGGGGGATGACATACTTGTGTCAGTAGTTACCTACTTTTGCAGAGCTAACCCGGCCTTGTGTTGGTAGAGATCCGGTTAGGTTCTCAGGGCGTCCTTCCAGAGTCGTACCCATATGGAAATGGGAAGTTCCTTGGCCTGACCATTTGTTGGAAATCCAAAGAAACAATACGAGCCTTGTACGGTTTTAGTTGTAGAACCTGCCATCTAATATGGTAGCTATAGTAGGCATACTATAATGGTACCTATGCTGGCTAAGATTAATATTGTACTTTTGAAATGTTTTCTTGCACTTTGTACTTATAGTAATAATATCAAAGAAATTTGCGTATCAAGCGTGTTTGACTATCATAAGGAGAAATCTCCTCCAATTCTATGTTTGCATTGTGTGTGTGGCGGGAGGCCTTATGGTAGTTACATTTTCTAAAAGCATTACGGATCTATTTTAAAATATTTCTTTGTTTGTTTTTAAAGATAAATTGTTTTAAGTTCTCACACTAGTCTCATGACTGACCTGGAGTTTATTGTTCCCTTCCTAAACTCTGGGTGCCCACCAATTTCCACACGGGCAGCCTAGAGTCAGGTTATCCGGATATTTTGGAATTCAGGAGATGTTGTAGAGATCAGGATCAAGCTGGATGGCATGGCATATCAACTTGTATATAGTATTTCTTTTCCGCTGTTTTTTGTTGTAAACTCTGATAATGTAATGTAATGTGATGTGATGTGATGTGATGTAATGTAATAACAGATATGATTCTTTGTTTTAAAGATTATTCGTTGATATATTATATGTTGTTCCGCTGCGATTGTGAGATTCTGATATTGTTTAAGTTGCTTCTTCTTTCTTGCTTCTTCTACCTCTTCTTCTTTAACCCTAACAACTCGGTTTTTCGGCCTTCGATTGCTCGGCAGTTGATACAGTGGAGTATAAATGTCGATTTTCGGAAGTTGAAAATCCTAAATTTTACATTTGGTATCAAAGCATTTGGTTAAGCAACAACCTTGGCTCTGTTGGGTGTTACTCATTAGAGATAGAGTCAGTAGTACTCTAGAATGAGTTTGAGGGTATTAGTAGATATGAGCGCGTATTTGTTAGTGAATATAAAAGTGTTTTATATTGTGTTTGCTTATCCGTTGAGTTGTTTGTGAATTCTGATCGGTATGTGGGACGCCATATTATCGATAGAGGTTTCTAAACTCTTAAACGAGATAAACTGACATAGTATCATTTTAAATTGGGTAAATGAAATAATTTTACCTCGATTATATTTTACATATAAAGGAAATAATTTTTCAGAAATTATTAAAGTTTATATAAATTGATTGCTTGGTTGTTGAAAACGTAAGAATATATATAAGTTAATTTAAAGATGTTTGAATAATCTAAATAAAAACAACAATTGTAAAAGAATAATTGTATAAGCAAATGAATTATTAAGTATGGAATTATAATTAATGTGATTTACAATTGTGAAATAATCTTATATATATATAAGAAGTGAAACTATATGAATATATTTATAAATATGAGTTGTAAATAAAAATGAATTTGGACTATGAATTTGAAAGTTTTGAATCCCATCTATTTTGAAAGTTGTTTTTCAAAGTTAAAGATGTTATTAAGTAAGATAAATCAATTTGGAATAATCTTATGTAAGTAAAGTGGAATAGTGAAATTATATAAGAAAAAGATTTATAAATGTGATTATGAATAAAAGGAAAATTTTGAAAGAATATTAAGCACTGAATTCACTATTGTCACTGGGAAATAATAAGGGTGATGAATGCAGCATCATCAGTATCATTTTCGAGTTTCTATGTGATGGATTTGCTACAATAGTAAATTGGAAATTGAAGTTTTGTTGTGATAAACAAATCTGAAAATTTAAAATCCAAGTTGTAATTGTTGAATATAAGTAAAGCGAGTTTTGAACTTATAATATGAGATAATAGATTTTATCTTTGGTAAAGTTAAAGAATTTGAGTTGGCATAATAAAGCATATGATTTGAAATTTAACTAAAAAAAGGTTAAATAAATTGATTTGGATTAGGTAAGCTACCGAAATGGAAATTAAACTGAAGTGATTATATAAAATAACTTTGAAGTTTAAATAAGTTGTATAATTTATTAAATGTGAAAATGTAAGTGAAACCAAATGATAAAATGGTTAAACAATTTTGTTAAGCAAAAAAAGATATGAATTTGAATAAGTGACGAAATTTGACTTGGTAAAAGTAAATAGAATTTACTTTAGAATTGGGATCTGAATTGGATTTATAAGGGGAAATTTAAGTTAAGTTAAACAAATGATGTTTGAAATGGAATATAACTTAAGTAATAATGAATGAAGTTGATTTTGGGTATCGAAGTATATTAATAAAGTGAAGTGAGGAATATGAACTTGAGTTATGTAATGAAATTCAACGTTTGTGGTTAAATGAATTAGCAATTGAATTGAACTAATGAATTGAATATTAATAAATCGAATGTAAAAGAATTGATATAGAATAATGAATGTAAGTGTTAATTCATTAGAAGCTAATGAAGTTGAAGAAAAATTGAATAATTGAATGGAAGTCAATTTAATATTAACCAATTGGAAATTAAAAGTGTTAAACCAGATTGAATGTAAATTTAATAATTTGGTTATGTTGTTTATGATTTGGTTGTTATATGATTGTTAGTTGATTGTATATAATTCATTAAGTGTTAATGAAATTGAATTGATAAATTGAAAGCTATGTAATTGAATTTGAATTGAAAGTGAACTAATGTAAATTGGTTGTAAGCAATTAAAATTTGTATCGAAACCTTATAAATTGCTTATGGGAATTATTTTGATTGCATTGCTTATGAAAACTATGTATTTTTATTGAAAATTAGTGAAATGTAAATAAATTTCCTATATATGTCACTTACATGTTTAAATTGAGTAAGTACAGGTACCGGGGCTGTAGTTGGCTGGATTTGGTCACGCTAAAATTCTAATAAATAACTGCTTTGCCTAAAATTCCTAAAAAGGTACGCCTATGCAATAAAAATAGGAAATATGAACTGTTTTTCTATTTTCCGACCGTGTGGGTCGATATATATATATATATATATATATATATATATATATATATATATATATATATATATATATATATTATATCTATTGTGATATTGCAAAAGCTCCTCCGTACAAGGGAGACTATGCCAAAATTTTCAGTAAATTTTGGGAGTTAGAAATTTTTTTTTTGAAAATTTTGTTAACGAAAAGTCAATTTCTAAATTGAAATGAAAATGTAGGAATTGAACTAGAAAAGTGTAACCATCGGGTTTTGGAAAAGTTAAGAAATTAAAATGAATCTGAAATCGAGTTGGAACGGTTTGTTTTTGAAAAAAAAATTAATGGATTTCAAGACTTTTTCTTACTTGGCAATTTCGAGGATGAAATTCTTATAAGGGGGAAGTTTGTAACGACCCGGAATTTCTGTCATTTGAAATTCGTATATTTGATTAATTTTAAATATTAACAAGTAAAATTTTGTAAGTCGAATAAATTTTATTTCGAATATCTAGATTTAATTGGATAATTAAATCGATAATTTAATATTTGAAATTACAGAAATAATTGGAAATTAGGTTTAAAGTGATTAAAATTTATTTGTAAAGTTGTATTAAATCATATTGGAGTTAGAATGATGTTATAGAACTTTTAAAATTGAATTAAAAGTTAATTTGTGGAAATTTAATATTTTAATATTTAATTGACGAGTAAAAATAGCTATTTTTCAAACAGTCTCGGATTTCGACGAAACCAGTTTCATTGGATCCGTAATGTTAAATTATTTTAATATTTCAAATTTCGTGTCAAACAGATATGCGGTTTGTCCGGGGCAAGCTAAAACGCGTAGAAATCGGTTTAAGTGAATTTTGAATTTAAAATAGTCAATTTGAAAACCTATCTTTCAAATACGATCGAAGTGGCTCCCGATATATATTTCATTGCGTTCGGAATAGGGGTAAAACATTATAAACGGCAGGCGGCACGCTTCGTTTGGAATTCGGAAAAATTTCGGATGAATAATGCGCGAATATTTTCTATAAAAGGACGTTGTTTCCCATTTGCAAACAAATCTGGCTAGGGTTTATAGCCGTCCCTAACTATTTCCATTGGCCGATATGTTACGATCTTCCTCCCTCATTTTCTTCAAATCTATCAACCAATTCGTAAATCTTTCTTCTGCAAAGTTGTAGAGAGCAACGAGATCTACTAGTGCAACGGCTGTGATCGAGAATGGGGCTATGGATCGACGTGAATATGGGTTTGAACGGCCGGACTTCGTGCGCGTTTTTCGAGGAGAGGGAGCTACCGAGCTTCATGTCTTTTGGGCCGTGGGTGAGTCTCGCGTAGGCGCACGCATCGAGGGTTTTTGATCAACTTCCGGTCGTCGTAGGGTGGTGCGACATCGATGGAATGGCCGCGTGATTTGGGTTTTGGTTTCCTGGGAGCGACGTTCAAGGAAGAAGGGAACGAGCGGCCCTGATCTGCAATTCAAAAACGTGCGGCCTGGATTAAAAGTTGGGTTAAAATTATAAAAAGAAGTTAGTAAATTTATTTATAAATTCGTTCAATCTTTAAAACTGTATAACTTTTTGATACGAGGTCGAAAAATGATGAAACGAATTGTATTGGAATCGTATTGACGAATACTACGCGATGGAGCTGGATTGGGATTGATTGAAGCTAGTGTGAATTTTTGGTAAAATTAAACGCGCGTTTAATTTTATTCGAAATAAAATGCTGAAACCGTTATTGGAAGCAAGGTGAGAACTTCTCACTCAATCGAATTTGTTTCGATTTAAATTTTAAATAGTTAGATTTAAAAATTGCTTGATTGTGCTGATTGTATGCTTGGATTATAAATTGCTATCTGTTGTATTGAAAATAGACCATATACGCCGCATATTAAGCAGAGGTTATTTATTAAACACATATACCGCGATATTCCACCTTGTAGTGGAATTGGTATTATATATGTACTTGGAGTTGATTTTCCCGCATCATATAGCGAATGAGACCCTATTGCGCCGCGTAATAGCGGATAATATTTTATATAAACCCATGTACCGCGATATCCCGTCTTGAAACGAGATTGGTATTGTGCTAACATATGTGGATGTAGGGAAACAGGTTGGAAGGATCCAACTGGATTCCTCAAATAATTGAATTTGTTTCAATGTTGTATGTTGATTATTTATAATCTCTGTGTGATTATCTTTGTGATTGAAATCCTTGAAGGCTAAAATTTAGCCGAATATAATTTTTGTATCGTTGGATACCGGAAATAAATAAAAATTTGATTTTTGAAAATACAGGCTAAAAGTTTATGTTAAAATTTATTTTTGAGAATTGGATAAATTTAAAAGAAGGAATTCTAAAATAATAAAGTTTTATTTTTAATCTTATTGAATAAAATTTCAAAATATGGGAAAAACTTTAATAAATGGATCTCGGGTAATATTATTTAAAAGTTGAAGAATTTATTCAAAATATGGATTTCAAAGAGTTTGAAAAATAAAAGAATTTGTTTTCTTTAAAAGGAATTTATTTTTTACCCATTTGGGAATTGATTTTAGTGATTGAAAATAAATCTTTTGAAAATCCATTTGGAAATTTATTTGGTGTTTTGAAATGAATTTGGAATCAATATGAAAATTGATTTGGGGTTTAGTAGAAATTGATTTCAATTTGAGATTTGAATGAAATTCACTTGGTTTTTAATTTCTTGGAAAAACAATATGGAATTTGATTTCGTTATTTTTGAAATCAATTGTAAAATTGAATTGTTGTTGAAAGTGAATATTTGAAATTGATTTGAAAATCGTATATCAATAAATATTTTGGAAATGTGAATTCACATGGAAATTATAAAGGAAAGGGAAATTTGTTTAAAAATAAACATTGATTTATTTTGGAAGCGTGGAAATAAATTTACAGATTTGGAACGTAAATTTAAAATAAATCGATAAGGATTTATTTAATTGGTTTAAATGAACCATTTTGAAATGAAAGTGTATTCTCCCTGGAAAGCCTAATAAAATTTCTAAATAGCTTCGAAATGTGTGTGTGTTTATATATATATATATATATAAAATTCTAGAATTGGTTTTGAAAAGGATACTTTGGAGAAATTAACTTCTTAAATTGTTTTAAATCCTTTAAGTAAAGATTTGTTAAGTTGATATAGAAACGATTTTTTCTAAGATCTAATCAATAATTGTTTTAGAAAATAGTTATTTAAATAGTTATACTCTATTTACTAATTTTATTTTGAAAATTTGTTTGGACTTAAGTTATATGTAATATTGGTATAATATTTTTATAACTAATATTTTAAGTAATGTGTTTAAAGAAAAATAGTTTTATTTCAAAGTGTTTTCCCATTATATTTTGGATAAGTGTTATAAATTATTTTAAAGTATTTGAACTCGACAGATTTCCAGTGAAAATGAATAAATATTTGGAAGTTTTCCGCCTAAGGAAAAATGATTTGAAATTTGTTTTCAAAAGTTGTAAAGGTGAAAAGTGATTTGAAATTTGTTTTCAGATAGTTGAAGTGTGGAAAAATATATCTTGTAAAGATATTTTTGGAAACTAAATAATTGGGGAAATTATTTGGAATCTGGTAATGTTGTGCAGGTCTATTGATAGTTAAATAACTGACTATCAATATTTACCTTTAAATGGGTATTTGTTGTGATTTGCTTGAATTTGAATGCTACACTTATTTTAAAATAAGCGCTTGTTATTCGGTTTAAACGGGAGAGGATCTTTGGGTCATGAATCCCATTCTCAATAGTGATACGTCGTAATGGATAGCATTTGAAGACCGGTGTTGAAGACCGGATATTTTCAGAAACGGAAGGATTACCATCGAATGTCTCTACATCGGCTGATCTACGATATAGAGATTTTATCACCCTTTGTGATGGGAAGTCCGAACGTGATTAGTGAATATCCGAATTGCAAGGGCTTCTTTGGAAGTGCCTTCAGTTCCGTTCGATCCCGGAACGGACTTGTATGGATGTCTGTCTGATGTTACAATTTGAGATTTAAACTGGTTTCTATCAAATACATTTCTGTTGGTGGCGGAGAATTTATTCTTTTAGCTTAACACCCTTCTCTGAGACGTACGAGCTCAGAGGTTATGTAGTTGATGGTTACTAGTGATACATTCCTAATTTGGTAATGTGGCATACGAAGTGCTGCTGATCATTTGTTGATCAAACATAGCTTTTGTGAAAAGCGTAGCTTTGTGGACGAGACTTCGTCGGACCTTACAACCTGGTAATGGTCAAAACAGGAAAGATGCAGAAAGGTTATAGGGAGTAGCGCCCCTTAGGGTATGTGCATTTTCTTCTGGATAGAAGTGGTATCATGGTATGGAGCCCAGATACTTAACTTATGTGGATATCGCAATTATATATATGACTTTGTGATTGTTGTTGGTTGGGGATCCTCGGATAAAGGTTGTTTGCAACCGAGGGATGACATACTCGTGTTAGTAGTTACCTACTTTTGCATAGGTAACCCGGCCTTGTGTTGGCAGAGATCCGGTTAGGTTCTCGAGGCGTCCTTCCAGAGGCGTACCCATGTGGCAATGGGAAGTTCCTTGGCCTGACCATTTGTTGAAAATCCAAAGAAACAATATGAGCCTTGTACGGTTTTAGTTGTAGAACCTGCCATCTAATATGGTAGCTATAGTAGGCATACTATAATGGTACCTATTGTTATCCTACTTTTTGGCCAAAACTAGAATAACAACAAATTGGCAAGGAACGATGGATATCGGGATTGGAGATCGATTGGAAATAAGGCTACAATCGATGACGTCAAAATTTGGTCGAGCTCCGATCGGGACGAAATTGATTGGAGATGATGATAAGGACTAGGAAAGGCTATGTTTCAAATTTCAGGTTAATCGGAGTTCGTATGAAGGAGATATGATCGATGCAAGGTAGGAAGGACATACTATTCGAACCCATCGGCACACAAGGATGGTTCGAATCGATCAGGGGTTGCGTTCGTATCGATACCTTTCGTATCGATACCATTTCGAATCGATGCCATTCGTATCGATTGGTATGGGTTTGGCTCAGAGAGGTTCGCATCGGTTAGGTGTTGATTGGACTTGATAGCGTTCGTATCGGTCAAAGGCAAAGCAGGGTGAAGGACTTCGAATCGATACACTTCGTATCGATCGGCATGGGCAAGACTCGGTTATTTCGTATCGATCGGAAGAGAAGGATAGGTGGACTTCGACTCGATGACAACATAGGTCTCCTTCGTATCCATAAGGTGTGCACGAGTTGGTTCGTATCGATGGTGGTTCGAATCGATATAGTTCGTATCAATCAAGAGGAAATGTAGGAGTTTGCTTCGAATCGATGCGCTTCGCGTCGTTGTAGAGTAATGGGATGGATGCGCAGAAGTCCTTCGTATCGATCAAGCGTTGGATCGATACGAAAAGGAAGTAGCAGTTTTGGGATTGTGGATTCGTACCTATCGATACGAAGAGGGACAATGTTTGTATCTATTCGAAACGATCGACACGAAGGAAATGGTCAGAGCGATACGAACAGAAGGGTACGAACTGAGGTACAAAGCATGGATACGAGCGTGTCTTCAGGAAAAGAAGCGTTCAATACGAATACAAAGGTGGATCGACCTGGAGAATTCGCGACATGTCATCAATACGCACGCGCTTTGGATGGAGTCGAAGGATATGGATTCGAAGTAATGGATTCGAACCAGGCAGAACATACGGAGCTTTGATCTCGAATCGATCATATCTTCCAAACCATTGATCCAAATGCAATGAAATTTTTACAGGAGCCTGCATGCATACTGAAGAATGTTCACACCAAGTTTCACATCGATTGGATCATTTTATGATCGATTCGAATGGAGTTCGAATCGATCCCAAAGTGGGCCCAAGTCTTCTGAGGCCGAGCCTGTGGGCCCCCTCACGTGCCAGAAGTGGTCTATCGGATTTTCAGCGAAATATCAGCCTCCTACGCCTATAAATAGAGCCCCTAGTCATTCAGAAAAGGGGTCGTAGAATTTGGGGAGAACAAGCATGCCCGGACACTGCCAGAATCACTCCATATCATCATTACTACCATTGATTTCGAATTTGGACTTTGTAACTGCTGTAATCACTTGTAACCAGCAAGGATAATTGATAAAAGGATAAAACTTTGGAGTGGGCGTAGGCCGGAGATAGCCGAACCACTATAAAACTTGTGTCTCTGTTCATTATTTCTGATTTGCTGCTCGTTATTTGTTGAGATCTGTTATTTGTGTTTGAATATTGTTGATTCGTACTCATACACTGGTGCTTTCACGGTATTTGGGGTTTGTGACCAATTTTGGCGCAAACACCTATGTTGGCTAAGATTAATATTGTACTTTCGAAATTTTTTCCTGCACTTTGCACTTATAGTAATAATATCAAAGAAATTTGCGTATCAAGTATGTTTGACTATCATAAGGAGAAATCTCCTCTAATTCTGCGATTGCATTGTGTGTGTGGCGGGAGGCCTTATGGTAGTTACATTTTCTAAAAGCATTGAGGATCTATTTTAAAATATTTCTTTGTTTGTTTTTAAAGATAAACTGTTTTAAGTTCTCACACTAGTCTCATGACTAACCTGGAGCTTATTGTTCCCTTCCTAAACTCTGGGTGCCCACCAATTTCCACACGGGCAGTCTAGAGTCAGGTTATCAGGATATTCTGGAATTCAGGAGATGCTATGGAGATCAGGTCAAGCTGAATGGCATGGCGTATCAACTTGTATATAGTATTTCTTTTCCGCTGTTTGTTGTTGTAAACTTTGATAATGTAATGTAATGTGATGTAATGTAATAACAGATATGATTCTTTGTTTTAAAGATTATTCATTGATATATTATATGCTGTTCCGCTGCGATTATGAGATTCTGATATTGTTTCTGTTGCTTCTTCTTTCTTTTTTTCTTCTTCTACCTCTTCTTCTTTAACCCTAACAACTCGATTTTTCGGCCTTCGATTGCTCGGCAGTTGATACGATGGACATATAAATGTCGATTTTCGGAAGCCGAAAATCCTGAATTTTACAATGAGACTCACGTCAAAGGTACTTTTGTGGATTTTGTTGACATGGATCTGAGGTACAAGACCTTGGAAAAGAAGAAGCCCACTCCAATAGCACCTGGTAAAAATAGTTCTAACAAGAGGAAGTTCGATATGAATTGGAAGAATTAGGGAAAAGGAAAGCCTAGAGGTGGAGCCCAAAGAAGTTGTTTTAAGGATTTTGTTTGCCATAAATATCAGAAAAAGGGCCATATTGCAAAGTTTTGCAAGAATTCTAGAATGCAGCAACAACATCAACAACAAAGAGGACCTATCTCCCTGATGATCAAGAAGACTCTTTGTTTTAATTTCCATCAGCCCGAGCATATGGTAAAAGACTATCCACTAATGAAGAAAGTGAAGCAGCCCAAGGTGTAAGCTATAAAGGATGAGCCATCGACTTCAGCGGATGTGAATGAGAAAGGCATCCTTGAAGGTACCTTACTTATTAATGGTATTTATGTTCGAGCATTGTTTGATACCGGTGCCTCTCATAACTTTATTTCTTTAGAATCAGTAGAAAATTTTAGTCTTATTCCTAGTATTATTGAAAACCCTATGTGTGTCTCTAACCCCGTAGGTGGTGTGACCCATTTGAATATGATTTATAAGAATGTGCCAATTTCCTACGTTTCTCATCACTTCTCTTGCGGCCCATATGTTTTGAACTTTAAAGGAATTGACATTATTCTTGGTATGGATTGGTTATCAAAATATAAATCTGTCTTAAAATGTAGTAAGAGAATTGTATCCTTATTGACTGATATAGGATGGAAAGTTAAAATATCATGTAAGGAACCCGGTATTCATATGTATAGTTTCTTGTTTGCCCTTGAAGCGGCCCAGGAGAGTTTAGGGTCTATTGAAGTTGTTAAGAAATTTTCCGATGTAACTGAAGAAGTTAAAAGTTTACCCTCGCACCATGTGATTGAGTTCTATATTGATTTGGTCCCTGGTGCAAGGCATGTAGTTCAATCTAAGTGGAGGATGGCGCCAAGGGAGAGAGAGGAGTTGGTAGATCAAACCCAGGTTTGCTGAAAAGAGGATTGATTAGACCCGGTCATTCGAGTCGGGGACCAGCAGTAGTTTTTGTAGCAAAGTCTTTAGGATTGTGAGTGGACTATACGGAGTTGAATAAGTTGACCACTAGGAACAAGTATCCCTTACCCTGTATCGATGACCATTTGATCAACTTCATGGAGCTAAAGTGTTTTTCCAAATGGATCTAGCTAGCGGATTTCATTAATTAAGGGTCGCTAAAGATAATATACCCTTAACTATTTTTATTGGCCCGGAATGTTTCTTTGAGTGGTTGGTTTTGCTGTTCAGGCTAACCAATGCACATGCATATTTTGTAGATCTCATGAACCGTACTTTCCAAGATGTTCTAGTTAAGTTTGTGTTAGTTTTCGTCGATGACATCCTTATCTACTCCGAAGGCGAGGAGGATCATAAATACATTTGGAAGTGGTGTTGGCAACATTGAGGAGACATGTCCTGAAGGCGAAATTTTCTAAGTGCCATTTTTAAAAATTGAAAGTAAGATTCTTTGAACATATTGTGATGGGAGAAGGTATTTCGATGGATCCAGTGAAGTTGAATGTCGTTCAAGAATGGAAGCAACCGCAAACTCCTACCGAGGTTCATGGTTTCTTAGGATTGGTTGGATATTATAGGAGGTTTATTCAAGATTATTCCAAGATTTCATCCCATTTGACTAAGCTGACTAAGAAGCAGGAGAAGTTTGTATGGACTCCGAAGTGTGAAGAAGCAATTTTAGAGTTGAAGGAGAGACTTACCAGTGCACCAGTTTTGGCTATTACAGATGGTAATATTGGGTTCATAGTTTACATAGATGCTTGTGAAGTGGGTAAGGTGCTTTGTTGATGCAGCATGGTAGAGTGAATGTGTATGCAAACAGGCATTTAAGCCTCATGAGAATAATTATGCTACCCATGACTTAAGAACGTTTTTCAAAATTTCGGCCTTTCGACATCGAAAAGTTATCAGGAATGTTGTTCGTCTTTGTGCACCATGTGTACATATATATAGTAGATAATCAACTAAATAATAATAAACTTAGGAATAGATTGTCTTATGTTAATTATAATTAATAGGTGATGTGACAATTTACAACTTTAAAAAAATAAAGATTATATATAAATATATATTATTAAGTGTTGTCATATCTTAGTATTTTTCATAATTACACATCATTACTCATCATGAGCTTAAAGATTTGACTAAAGAAGGATGAGGATGTGATAAGAGAGAGGAGTAGAAAGGCGATGTGATTTTTCAATATCATGACATATTATATTAAATCATTAAAGGGTAAATTAGTACTTTTCTCCAATTCTTTTTACTTATAAATATACGCCCATACACACACATTCACATTTGCTTTCTCCTCTTCACTTTCTAAAATTTCCTCTCCAAAATATCCATGGCTTCCATAGTTTGTAAAAATTAAAAGAAAAAAATCACTCTTTTCCACTTAAACTCTTCTCTCTAGCTCACTAAAACTGTTCTACATCCATCTCTACAATTCCTCTTTCAAAATAAAGTCCCATTCAACCAAAAAATACATCAGGAAGAGCCTAAATATGAACATGGCCGAGCCTAATCTAGGTGTTTAGGCGTCCAAAAGCTTCACGTTTGTAAGTTAGGACCAAGTGCTAGCATATATAAATGTTATAGTGGAAGTTGCGTTGAAATTTGTAAAGCTTTCGGTGAGTAAACTTCTAATTTTTGAAAAATAAAATTCAACTTGTTTTGATGCTATATATGTTGTTAAATATGTTAGGTTGATATGTTGAATTACCATGTGAATTGGATAATATGTGACTGCAAGTTGGTTGTTTGAATTGCATAAGTGATTTGGTTAAATATGTGATATATTTGGATATTTATATGTTTTATATGGATTATATGGATACGGTCGTAGACATGCTATATTAGTTGTTATATGTTGGCAGTATTGGTTGTAAAAGGAACCCAAGTTACTAATAAGATGGTTGTGAACTAGTGTTGAAATGGTCGCAAAGCGATTTGAGGTCCGATGGAAAGAAATATGTTTTCTTTGGTTTGATTTTGGGAATGTTTTCCAAGTTAAAAAACCTTTCATGTAAGTTTTTTTTTAAATAAGTATGGAGTTGCTTGATTCAAGTATAAATTTCGCTTAGAAATCAATTCTAGCGAGCTGCGCTTATAGCGATAGTCGATATGGATGCACTTCGGAAAAATTTCACGGTTTCAAGCTTTAAGTGTTTTCTTTTGGATTGTTTTTGAAAGCTCATTTTGAATTAATTTAGTAAGTCAAAAGTTTAGTTTTAACTATTTAATTTAAATTAGTATAGGTAATTATTAAGTAATTAACTACGCAATTAGGTCAAATAAGTAGAGTTAAGAAATTATTAACTAAGTAAATTATTTTTAATTAAGTAAGTTTTAAATAATGGTTAATTAAAATAAAAATAAACTAATTTTTACTTAACCATGTTATTTATTTTAATTATTTTTAATTAGAGTTAATTATTTGATTAATTGTTATTTAATTAAAGGTTAATTATCCACTTAATGAGGGTTTAATTTGTTAAATAAATGTTAATTAAATATAGTATAATTAGGGTTTATTTATAAATGAAATTTGGATTATTAATAATTATCCACTTATGATTTAGTTAAAGTTCATTTGTTTTTAAAGTTTCCTTAAAAAACCTATCGGTTATTTATCTTTAAGCAATTTTCTTGTCCAAATGAATTGTTTTAAAACCAAGGATCTCTTATCCATGTTATTAAGTAGCCAAACCAATTGAAGTACCAATAAAACAATTATGCATCTTATTGAAAGTAAGTCGACTTGTACTCATCACAAATACCGCACTTCGGGAACGTGATAAATACAAGGGGTTTAATTTTGATAAGCGAGTCATGATAATCTAAGCATATGGAACATATGTTCATATGTAAATCTTCATAACTGATAGTGGGATAGTCCACTATAAATAACTTGATCCTTTAAAATCATCGAAGGTTGATTTGGAGAGACCATGATCGGATATTAATTGTTATTCGAAAACCACTTTGAACCAACGTAAACATTCAAATTGGTAAAGACAATGAAGTGCAAGGGCTATTTGCTACTAACCCTGAGGGTGATCGCAAAACGGGTGTAGTGGAAATAGTGCCTTTGGTTCATTCATCTCCTGAACGACTTGTGTGGATGAATGATGATATTGTGTCAACATGTAGAAGGCTATGTAGCTTTCTAAGTGGTAGTGCTCTAGAAAAGATAAACGTAGCCCGAGGCCTCATCAATCGAAAATGACCAAAACAAAGTATGTAGTAGGGCTATACGGGTCGCTCCCATAAGGGTATGTCACCACCGTATCTAGAAGCTATATTTGACCCATTTTTTGTATGCCCCAGTACGGTTGCCGATTCCAACCATGGTGGAGATGTATTCGGTACTACTGGTCAAGTGGTAGGCCGGTTCTGTGTAGTAGAGGTACATGATGTTTTTGTCAGATCCAGGTGTATTTTATCTAGAGGTGCATCTTTGGAAGGTAGTTCCTTACCTGGTCATGCATGGAATCCATTATCCAATAAGTGATATACGGAATTAGTTGTGCCCAAATTTGTTGAAATGTGAGATGCAAGCATTTTAGCTATGTTCTATTTTACTTGAAAACCGTAGATATAATTACAATATCATTGAATTTCAATACAAAGTTTTTTTGTTATCATAAGGTAAAAAGCTTTATGTGTTTGTGTGCGGCTTGGTCTTACGAGATACCATTGATTTTCAAATTGTTTTATAAAGTAAGAATTACGTTGTTTGAGTTTACTCACACCAGACCTATATTTGACTTGAATTTTTTTCCTAAAACTCTTGGGTACTCAAATTTTTATAATTAGCCAAGTGATCTAGGTTTCTCACGATAGCATTTTGGAGGAGCTAGAGCAGGTTGCTTCACCGATAGCTAGCTACTATCTATTTCCACTATTTATGTATATATATGTATTTTGGACTTATGATGTAAGGACAAGTAGGTATAATTGTCCTTGTGTGGAGCTTGTACTATTATGACTCTGATGTATTATGATAGCAGTGACTATATATAATAGTACGTTATATATATTATATTTTGTTCCTTTCTGATGTGAGATTATGTGATTGTTAAATTTTCTTCTTATCTTTCCTTTTCTTTTACCCATAATGACTCGTCTTTTGTAGTAAGAAAGGCGGTTCGTTTCAATCGCGACCTGCCATTTGTCGCGCTCAGGTGCTTAGGTCACTTTTATCGTAGCTGGGTCAAGCTTGGGGTTATTGATATGGATGTGTAGCACTCATGAAGTGGAATGCATAGAAGGCAGCAGCTCGTGTTTTCGTTGGGTGTAGCGCTGGCAAGGATGGTGGAAGTGCATGGTGGATAGGTTGTTCGTGAACAGGCGATAGGTAGCACTGTGCATATTTGTTTAAGGGAGAAGAAGGCCCGACATTGAAATTTAATGGGATTTGGGCTGCGCTTTGTTGTGTTAAGGAATATATAAATATTTTAGTCAAATTAAGTTGGTTATTTAATATTGGTTTTAGTATTAATTCATATCTTACTCATGTTTGGTTCGAATCAAAAGTGTTCAGTCATATTGGATTCATAATTACAAGATCTATGATCTGGAATTGGATTGATGGAATTTAAAGCTTGCGAAAATTTATGCTAAAACGAACTCTCGTTCGATTTTAGTTCAAACCAGAATGTTTCGCGATAACTGGAATTTCAGCTAGTTTACTCACCTTTAAATTTTCTATGTAATATCTATGATGCTAAAAACCTATTATTGAATTCTTGGTTGCCAATTTACATATTGTAGTTATTGTTTGATTGATTGTCTGGTTGAAAGACCTATTTTGGAATGCATATGATATATTAACTTAATTGTTGTGAAGCCATATGATTATAATATTGTTCATAACCATTGTTTTGCTGGGAAAATTGGTAGAGAAACCGTATGTGGTTTCTTGCCAATAATAATTATTTATTTCTTTATGATGCATACTATTAAAATTACTTAGTTTCATTATAACAGTTTTCGCTATATTGTCAATTATTGAATATCATCTCCTAAACCCTTTGGGTTTATAGAACTTGAGCTTGTATTTTCATAAAATTAGAAATTTAAAATTCATTGATCATTTTAATTAATGATATTTTAATTTAATTAATCATTTTAATTAATGATTATTTAAATTTAATAAATCATATTAATTAGCGATGTTTAAAAGTAATTAACCACTTTAAATAATGATATTTGAGTTTAATTAATTATTTTAATTACTGATGTTTTAAATTTAGTTAATCGTTTAATTTTGATAATGTTTGAATCTAATTTATCATTTTAATTAATGATATTTGAATTTAGTTAATATTTATAATTAATGGTATTTTAAAATTTAATCAAATGATTTAATAAAAGAATAATTAATTTATTTTAAAGTTAATTAACTGATTTATTGTATTAAAGTTAATAATCTGATTTAATAAGGTTTAGAAGTTAGTTTATTGATTAAATGAAGGTTGTTTGAGATAATGAACTATTTAATAAAGATATTTGATTGGTTTATTAAAAGAGATTATAGATTTGATAAATTATCTTCTGAAATAATTAATATTGTTTTCAAAATTATGAAAGATCATACTTATGGTTAATTATCTTTTGGGATAATTAATGTTGGTTTAAATTTATAGAAGGAATTTTTTTAATTTTATTTATTTGGTTTAGGAAAATTAATATGTTTTAAAAGTTATTAAAAGTTTATAAAAATTATCCTTTAGGATGATTAACCTTTGATTCAAAATTTATAAAAATAATTTAATTGATTTATTATCTTTTGCAGATGGAAAATATTATTTTAGAATTTATAAATAATATATAAACAAGAAGAGCTTTTAAAAAGAATTGTTTCGAATTGGATTTATAATAAACAATGTTTTGACATTTGTTTTGACATTTGTTTTGACCTTAGTTTTAATACACTTAGAACATATAATTTTCCCCTTTATAAGAATAGTTTAAAGAGTGTTTTTAAAAGTGTCTCTAAAAGTATTGTGATTGAAAATCAAACGCAAGTGAAAACAACACTTATTATTCCCGATAGTTGATTTATCAACTATCGACTTTGACTTTGCTTTCTTCTTTATATTTCGTCACTCTAAGATGATGTATTGCTTATAGTGAGCCTTGTTATTTTTTGTCGAAAATGACTAAACCCAAAGAGCGAGTGGGGTCAAGCTATGTAGGGTTTCTCCATTAGGATATTTTCACATCCACTCTAAATTGGATTCGGTGTCGCGTAACGAGATGTGAAATATTTGGACACTCGGTAACAATTGGCAGGTCCGCGTTGGTGGTTTTCGAGAGCCATTTGAGTTCTCAAGTATATTTCTAGAGGTATAGTTTTGGTAAGGAGGCGCACTCTCCTAGTCGTTGTTGGAAAACTTTCTATTTTTCCCTTGTTGTAACTCTAAATCTTTGAATTGCTTCCTTAATTACACGGAGAAGTGCCTTGTGCTCTTCTCTATGTTCAGTTATTTGTGACCATTCTTTCAAATCTAGAGTTTGATATTGTTTATGCCCATTCATTTAGTGTGTCATTTGTTCTTACTAGTACCCACCCTTTTATTTGATTGTTTCTATTGTTTATGTTCATTCATTCTTTATTGGATTGTTGTTTTGATTTGTTTCTCATTTCTTCATTTATGGACGTTGTTCTTGTGAGGTAAAAACTCGTTTCGCATTAGTGGTATGGCCTCAAATTTTTTTTATACTTCATCATATTAGTTGAGTTTTCTCGCGCTGGTTCTCCAGACTGACCAAGGTGTTATTTTATTATAATGCTCGGGTCAGACCAACTTTTTCCCAAGTTGGCTTTGGCGATATAGAGTTATTGGAAAAGAGCTAGATGTTCATCTATCGTAGTGTTTTATTTTCTACTGTATTATATTGTATACCTATCGGCAATTATAAGTTCAAAATTTTATAACTGTCTAGTTGATAAGGTATGTTTTTAACTTTGACGTACTTTTATGTTTTGGAGTAACAATTTTTACTGTTTTGTTATATTATACGTTTTCAAATCCGCTATGAGATTCTGATTTTCCTGTTCTCTATTTATTTCTTTTTAATTTACCGTAACATCTACCTTTCCAGCGATTAGATTTTTGGCATTTCACATTTTTAAAGAACTCGAAAAAAACAATAAAAGCAAAAAAGAAATTTAGAAGTTATAAGAGTTTTCAAAGAAAGAGGAAATAGGGATCTAAAAGTTTTAAAAAAACAAGATGGGTCATTAACATAATTCTATTAATGGACCTAATAATAAAAGAACTTGAAAAAGTAAAACCCATATTAAAATCGAGTAGGGTAAAATTATATGAATCGATTAAAAATAAAAATGGAAAAGGTTCTAATATAGGTAATAAGATTCGTCGCGAACCAACAATTGCAATTCATTTCCTAAATTGCGAGAACGAAAATTATTCGGATTTGCTCGGTGTCGACTTTCGATGCCTAAAATGGCAGGTCGTGACACTTGGATTAAAATATAGAAGTTCTAGAAATATTGATATATGTATATATATTATGTTTTTGACCATATGGTCGGTGTATATTGTCTATATTATATTTGTAAAATTGCAAACGGCTTTCCATACAAAGGAAACTCTGTCGATTTTTTTCGAAAATTTTAACACTTAAATTTTTTTAAGTAATTTTCATAAATAAAGGTTAATAAATGAGTCTACTTAAATTTATAACTTATAATAAATTTGATTTTAGTGTTAACCAATTAGAGAATTGAGCGAGCTCCAACTTGATTGTACAATACCGAAAAAACTAATATTAGAGTTTAGTACGACATTTACCTATTAAAAATTGTGAGAATGCAATTTTCATAAGGAAGAGGTCTATAATAACCCGTTTTAAAGTTGTAATATTAAAAAAATTAGTTAAAATAGAAGTATTTGGATTCGATTCTAACTATTGCTATTTTTAGAATCCAATTATTGTTCAATTAAAATCTATTTAATAAAGGATTTTTTATAACAAAATTTAATAGTTAATTAATTCCCTTTTAGATAATATTTTTAAAACTGAAATGAAATGTTTTAATAGATATAAAATATTTTAACGTGCAAATAATTTTATACACTTGAAATGGATGAAAAAGGATTTCTTTGATATTCGGTAAAATCAATAAATCAACGAAGATGAACAAATTTGTATATATCAGTTTAATGGATGACTAAAAACAATGAAATAATATTAAATTGAATAGAATTGTTTAGTAATCAAACTTTATTGCATCGATCGAAGTGTAAATCAGTTTAAATTAAATGGATATATAATTATACAGAAATTAGAAGAGTTATTTGAAAATAGGATAAAAAGAAAATAAAAGATGAATTAAAACTTAATAACAAAATGAAAGCCTACTTACTCCCACAAAGCCCAAAACCCACTTCCTAACATTATCAATTCAATAACCATTTTCTCCCTCAAGCCCTAGTTCCTGAAATCACATATTACAAATCAAAATAAGGAATCGCTAAGTGGCACGAGGCTTGGCGTAAGCGAGCTATTTTAGGGAGATGCAATTCACGAGGAAACTATGAAGGGGCCGCGTGCTAATGACTGGGACGTGGAAGGTAAAGACTGTTCTGGCGAAGTTCGTGTGGAGCTTGGCTAGTTGCGAGTAGGGCAGAGATGAACCTAGTCTTGATTGCGACATGAGGGCTCGTGGCGATGGTAGAGACGTAAGGGTTTTTGGTGCAAGGAGGTTCGACGATGTTAGGTTATTGGTTGGCTTGGCCATGGCTGCTGTAGCATTGGAGCACCATGAATTGGTGGCTGATCCTGATGTGGTAGGCGAAGTGGCAATGGTATCTAGTGCTGCGTTATTGTCTTCTATTCAAATAAGTGAGTTATTCTTAACTCGTGATTATATATCAACCTTTAGAAATATCGTTGCATACTATTGTTTGATAGATTGTTTTTTGACAATTGTTGGTATTAATTATTGACTTAGTTAATGTATGAACGCATGCGATGAACTGTTCTATATTTTTCTCATAGTTTGGATAAACGTGATTGGTTGGGATGTTGATTCCTTGAATGGCTTGATAGTGTAAATTTACAAATGTAACTCCGTCTATTAGCAAACTTAAATTTTATAGTATGTTAATACTCCTATATCATCATGTGATTAGAATTGTTGGAAAGCAACTCAGATCTCTAAGAAATTTTATATTATGGAATGATGTTTTATAGGGCGATATTAGCTCTAAAAGATGCATTTTGGATGGATTTATTGTCTAAACTATTTAAATGTTTTTAAAAGGATCTCAAAATGAGATTTTATCTACTTTAATCCTTATTGGATTTTAGTTTATAGAATATAATTAATTTATATTAAAATATTAACTTATTTTATTTCAAAAGTTTTATTTAAAGCTTTTAAAATGAGTAGTATTTATTTATAAAACCTTTTTAAAATTTCTATTTTAAATGTATAATTTTTGGAAATATTTAGAAGAAAACGATAAAATATAGTATTATTTTATAAAAGCAATTATGAAAGTAATGAACTTTTAATTTCAAGTGATTTTGTTATAAAAGATATTTAAATGATTTTAAAAGACTTCCAACAGTTTTTGTAAATAAGCAACTCTTTTTACAATGAGTTTATAGGCTTAAAAGTTATTTTGCATATTATATCTTTGTATATAAAATTAATTAAAAGCTCTTTTATTTTATTTATGGATTTGGGTTTTAATGTGATTTCATATTTTTCTATGAAACAAAATTGAATTATCGGATTGGTATGGGACATTACGTACAATTCCCTCGCTTATTATATAATTTGTTAAATAGAGTTTGAGTTTAAATTACTAGCTTTTAGTAAATACTTGAATTTACTTTCTAGTATTGGACCGTTAGTTAAATTCTAGTGATTACTAAAGTGAAAGTGATCTACACTTTAGGGTCATATAATCTTATGGTGCTTGTGTTTCATGCCGTTAGATCCTTAAGATACATGACTTACTTTTCATCGGTCTGAGAGTCAATACATTTTTAGATTTGTGTAGTTCTTGATGAAACTGCTTGAGAAAGTCTTACCAACTTTGTCATTCTGGGTGAAAGTGCTTAGAGAGGTGTTGGCGACCTTGCCATTCAGTGTGAAACAGCTTAATGAGGTGTTACTGACCTTGTTATAGCCGATGCAACTGCTTAGAGAGGTGTTAACGCCCTTGTCATTCAGGGCGATATTGGTTGAGGAGATGTTGGCGAGCTTGTTAGGGTCGACAAAACTACTTGAGGAGGTGTTATCGACCTTGTCAAGGCTATCATAATCATTTTTCGATCCGAGGTTATGATTATTTATTAGTGATGATTGTTTCTTTGAAGATTTTTGGATGGATATTTAGTATTTTTGGCTTTGGAGAATTCTGAATTGTTATCGCCATATTTTTTATGATAGTCCATTGTTGACTTGATATGGATTTATGAAATTGTGATTTGGTTTGATATGTGAAACACCCCCACACCCCTTACTATACCCAAAAGGACACACTAAAAGATGCGGTACGTTGTTGGTATAACTAAAACTAATAGAGAATAAGATTCATAAGACAAAATAGATAAAAACAGTGGAAATAATTAAAATAATAATTTGCTAAAAGTCAAACTTCATAATATAGAATTATAAAACCAAATATATCTTATGTCTAAAAATACCAATATATGTCTCATGAGATCAAAACCTCAGTCTCGTAAATATCAAAGTACAAACTATCCCTCACAAAGTGCCAGTACATGGAATAGAAAATGCTTTTTGGTATAGGTCCTACTTTCATGTTTGCTTATTAACTTAGATAAAGTATTTAAATAAGCCTTTATTATTATCTTCACTATCTTTGCTTATTAATTTATCCTAAGTCTTAAAATAAGCCTCATTCCACTTTTTTCATATTATAACCTACGTTATAATCATGTTTATTACTTAACCCAAGGTCTAAGTGTGAAAATAAGCCTCTTTTATCTTATACACTTTTTAGTTATAATTGAAAGTTAACTAGGCCACTATCTTTAATTCAGTCCAATTAATATCATAATTAGGCATAATTTCAGTCTTAATTCCATTTTATTATATTCTTTATAATTTACATCTTATCTTCCGTTATTTCAGAATTCTTATAATTTGATCCAATTTTGCATTAATTATACTTTAATCCACACGCAAAGAAGAACAAGGATAAATAAAAGAAAACTGAAAATAGAAGGAAATCCAAAGCATAGGAGTACGATGTAAATAACACAAAAATAACGGTAAATAAATTAAAATACTGTAAATAAACTATAAATTGATGGAAAAGCTATAATTAACAGAAATAAACTAAAATTAACTTAAAAGAATAACTAAAAGATAGACTGAAAATAATTCTAAAATCTGTAAATAAACTACTAAAAAGGTTATTCCAAAAATCATAGTAAAACTACAACAATTGGAAACTCTATTATTTCAAATTACTTTAAAAACAATCTAAAATAATTACAATTACTTACCTGTGGTCCTAAGCTCTTCCCTTTCGGACTTCCCGGATCCACTTGGGCTTGTTAAATGTTTCAATTGAAAATGATTTTCTCCTTGGAAAATTATTCCGCTTAGGGTCCTTCCTTAAAAGGTGAACCCAATTGGAGAAAATCTTAGAATGAGAAAAAGTGTTAGGCCTAGGGTCTTATTTATAGGGGGTAAAAGTGGATCTCAGACTGTTAGATTTAGGGATTGAATAGGATGCAACCACATCATATGCTGAATAGGAGCCATCAAATGGAAGCACGAAAGGACCAGATGAGCTGAAAGAAGGAAAATGATGTATAAAATTTGCCACGAACTTTACAGGAATGAAGGAAAAATTCCTTCATTCATTACCCAAGGCGAGTGAACCGGGCTGTCTACCATCCTCCTCCTAGGTCAACCTCTTGGTCGACCTAGCCCAATATACACACACACACACACACACACACACACACACTTTTTTTCGATCTCTTGTTCATCTCGTATATTGCTCATATTAGCTTGGATTCTGACGTTCTATATATGTAAATTGAGTATAAAATTACCACAGACACAATGGTACAACTTCCATGGATCAATTCTGATAATTTTACAAAGTTATTTTACTATTTAATTAATTTGTTAATCAATTATTATAGCATAATTTCTGGGATGTTACATTCTCCCCTCCTTAAGGGATTTCACCCTCGAAATCTCTAAGGATAAAAGAATAAACTAAATGTTTTCATCCAAGTTCTACAACCAACTACTCAATCATCATCCATTCATCCATTGCCCTTAAGTTTTTTATTCTAGCGCAATTTATGATACCTATGCAATTAGTGCAGTGTTAGTGTCCTAACTAATGCAAAAGATAAGGAGGTCCACTGATTCAGTTGACCTCCTTTCATGCAATTATGTCCGTGCCATGTATCCAAATGAAAGCAAAAATTCCTAATGGTAACTCATAGTTCTATATGCGTGCTTCAATCATCATCCAAATGCAATAACCATGTGATAAACATCCATTTATAACGACCATGAAAATAAATAAAAATGCAAATGTGTACACATCCATATGCATATGCTCTAGTGTCCCAGTTAGGCTGATCCCTAAAAGATAATAGTGCCTAGTGTAAGTATATGCGTCCACTAGCATCCACTAGCAAACATTTGAAATCACTAGCATACATCATATTGAATATGCGAGTATATGATTTTTGTTTGATGATAATAAACATATATATATTCATTTAAATGTATTTGTTAATGTACTATTTTATTTTTCACATAACTAAATAAATATTTGTTGAATAAAATAAATAACACAGAATTTAAATTCAAACGGATATTTTATTCAACCAAATATTTATTACAATTTCGAATAGTACAAATTTGAGCTCTCACTATATATATACAATTTGCGATTACAATACATTTCAATTTACATAACTGTCCTCACTACATATCGCTCATTCACTCATATTTTATCTTCAACTCTATTCCAGATTGAATCCAACATCTGAGCTATCTGCAAAAATATAAACTGACGCAGTAAAATTGAAAATGAAATATTTTTTTGCAGTATAAAATAAAATATATTTTGGAAATATTATTTGCCTTAGTTATTTGGGTTGTTCGTCATCATTTATTTTTGAATTCATCTACATGAACAACTTGTGACGTGCACAGTGTGTCACTGTACATGCCACAAGGCCTTGCACACCGATATACACTTGATAAAATTATAGGGACGGGTGAGCACATGTCAAACCCAAATGAAAAGCCGGGTTCAACTCAAGTAAAATACAAATAAAGTCACACAAGGTCAAACCCAAGCTATAAGCTGGATTCAACACAAGTGCAGACCATAAAATCCAAATGGACACATGAATGATATGCTTAAAGGCACAAAGGCACAAAGGGAGCGGAGAAATGGTCATGAGCAAGCCAGTCAAAGGTACACATGAACCAGAATAGTTCGATTCAAGACAGCGACTCAATCAGACATGACTCAAGTGCAATCAGACTAAATGAAAACAGAGCAACCTGACCATAATACATCATTGAAATATAAATGCTACTCTTTTACTTTGTCTGGCAACAATGAAAGATTTTTCAAAGCATCAAATGCATATATGTACAGCATGAATCAAAGGCATGAATGCAATAACCAAAGGCAGTTCACAAGTCAAAGACCAGAGACTGCACAGTCACAGTCAATGGTGAAGCAACTCGAGCTACAAATGGTACACAAGATAATAGCATAATACAGTGCAACAAAATGAAACAGTGCACAACAATGAATTATGTAATCATAGGATACATGAAGCATACAAGCAGTTGACAGTGCACACAAATACACAAAGAACAAAAATGAAATAGAGGAGGCGACATGGATGTGCAGACCACATGAACACAGAAGCAACTCATCATAATTCAAACTACAACAGAGTGGCAACCAGCACATTGCAACCCAGAGCTTAACGCAACCTCAGACTCAAATGGCAGTGGTTGGTGCAATGCAAGACCGAGTCGTAAACAATAGATGCATGCAGAAATTGTCAACAAGACCACATACAAGTAGCATGATCAGACCAGTGAAGACATGAAACAAGTTATGCAGTGAAACCAAGCAGAAACAAAGTCAAGCAGGAAATCAAGTCAAATGCTCACATGTAAACTTCAGGATAAATCAGAGAGTACATAAAGAGCATAACAAAAATAGTTCAAGTGGCCGAAGTCATGTAACGACAAGGAAAAATCAAACAGGTCAAGTATGCTATAGGGACGAACAGACATGCCGAAGTCAAATGAATAAAATGAACAACACAAAGAACGAAATTAACATCGTCAAATCAAGTCAAGCCGTGGTGGCCACGAAATCGATCAAAGCCGTGATTATCATGTAAATACAGAAATATATGAATTTGAAAAGGTCAGAAATCATCACGTTCATCCATAAAAAATCAAACGGGCGACCATATTATCAGATGAACGAAAATAAAGGGATTCGAACCCTATATAAACATTTAATATCATCGGCAGTTGATCATTCGAGTCCAAGCAAAAAGGAATAATCTTTCAACTAGAATCAAGATCGAGTTCAAGAAAGCTAACGAGTAAAAGCAGAAAAGCATAAAATTACGTACAAGAATTTATGAATTGAACTTGATCGTCGAAGCAGCCATGTGCAAACTGAAGGAGACGGTCGATCGATAGCGCAAGGAGTGAAATCACATATTCGATCAATCAACTATTGTCGGCAGCTTCTATCCCAAAGCCCTAATTTTAGCAAAGAGGAACGAATGAATAAAAGAGAAAAGAGGCCGACATTTTTACTGAGCAAAGTAGAGCAACAAAAGAAAAGAAACAGGAAATTATTTTTACTGACTACTTAATTTCTAGTAGAAACCTTAGGGGCAGCACGTAGGCAGGGTTTTGCCGAAGCTAGGTAAATCTATGTGTTTTGTTTTCTGCTTTTACTATTCTGTGTTGCTATTATTCGACTATTATCTATGCTGAAATTATTTTACAAACTTCCATAATAATTTTTATAATTAATAGTACCACCTTATTCACCCCTCCTCTAGGGTGAAACCGATCCTACAAGTGGTATCAGAGCTAGGACCAAAAGCAATTTAAAAAAAATTAGATTTGTTTTCAAAAATCAAATTTTGTTTTAACATTTGAATTTTTAAAATGGGTTCTTTTAATAACGCTTTTGTTGAGGATCAGTCTATAATTAGACCACCAATGTTCAATGGCGAGTATGCTTACTGGAAAAATAGAACGAAATTTTTTCTGAAAAACATTGATTCTTGGAATATTGTTGAGACAGGTTACAGAGCGCCAACTATAGTAGTAAATAATCAGGAAATTGAAAAAACAGTTGATCAATGGACAGATCTAGAAAATAAGTTACAGAATGCTAATTCTAAAGCCATGAATTCTATTATCTGTTCATTGGATCATATTGAATATGATCGTGTCTCACATCGACTAACTGCGCAAGAAATCTGGCACACACTTGATGTTACTCACGAAGGAACATCTCAAGTCAAGGAATCTCGCCTTGCAATGATTAGTAGTAGATACGAGAACTTCACAATGGCCAAGGATGAGAATGTTAAAGAAATGTATGCACGACTTTCCAATCTCATATACAAATCAACAGCTCTTGGAATATCATACACAGAGTTGGAAATAGTCCGAAAAATCCTTAGAGTCCTTCCATGGAATTTTAAAGCAAAAGTTACAGCCATTCAAGAATCAAAGGATTAGAAACAAATCAAAGTTGAAGAGCTCATCGAAAATATCACCACTTATGAGCTAGAAATGAAATTCAAGGAAGAACGAGAAGGAGGTGATACTCAAAAGAAATCAATAGCGCTTAAAGGAACAACGGAAAGTGATGATGATGATGATGGAGCAGTTGAGCTGGCACTATTAATGAAGAAATTCAAAAATTGGAATCACAAATACAGAAATCCAGCTCTAAATCGAAAATTGAAAAGCAGAATAGCCACAGCACTAGACAACCCAAAAGAATGGGAGATCATCTGTCACAAGTGTAACAAACCCAGATACATCAAGCCAAATTGTCCTTAGAATCGACGCTGCCTAGAAAAGAAATCAAAAAGGAGAAATTTTACAGCCATGTGGAATACAAGTGATGAAGATATTAAAAGTGCTAGCAGTGAGAGTGAGAAAGCAAATATGTGTCTTCGAGGTGATATAACAGATAGCGACGATGACGAGCCAAGCGAGGTATCAAAACTCACCCACTTAGAATTACTTATATACTTCCACAAAGTAAATGGCTGTTTTGAACGACTTAGGGAGAAGTATGCCAAACTTGAATCACAAAAAGATATTTTGATAGATTTAAATAAACAACTTGATCAATTAGTTAAAAACTATCAAAGTACGCTCCCTAAGTGTGATAAGTATTCATCATTCGAAGAGGAGATTAAAAAATCAAAAATTAAAATAAATCACTTGAAAATGAAATTCTTATTTTGAAAGAAAGAGAAAACACGAGGAAAGAAAATTCCATTAAAATGTGCACACAATTATTGAACGAAAATGAATCTTTCAAAACACAAGTCCAACAACTGTCAACGACTTTAGAAAAAATTTTCAAAAGTGAAAGATCGTTGAAAATGCTATTAGGGAAACAAACTGTTAATACATATATACAAGGACTTGGATATAATCAATCTGAACTTAATAGAAGCAAAATTAATCAAGTCAAATTCAAGTGCACAATTTGTGGAAAATTGGACACAATCACAATATTTGTTGGCATAGACCCAAACATGTGAAAACTATACCAATTTGGCTTCCAAAAGGCACGAATATAGAATCTCTTAAAATTAAACAAATCTGGGTGCCGAAAGGAACACATATAAATAGTTTTGGGTTTCCACAAAATTATTTTTTAAAATATTTTGCCACTAACAACCATGGACCTATTAAACACAAATAGGTCACAAAAACCTTTTATCGTGTAGGTGTGGTGGCAGGCTAAGGAACAACAAAAGTGTTATCTGGATTCTAGCTGTTCCAGACACGCAATGGGCGACTAATAAAAGTTCCTTAGCCTAGTATAAAGGTGATAGAATCATAATTGACAACAACGAAAAATATCATAAAGGTAAAAAGGTAATGGTATATTTATTTTGAACGATATATTAAATGTGATAATCTGCACCGTAATCTGAATTAAATCAGCCAGTAATGTAATGATGAAATGAATGATGATTTTGATTCTGACTTATTCAAAGTATTGACCAATCATCTTTGAACTATAGATTTGCTTAGACTAACGATGATGTTTTACTTATTGTTGATTACTCACGATAAACGCGGATATATTTGCTTGACTTATTGCTTTGAGATCTAACACTATGGTCATTGTTTGACCATTTACACGGCTTCAATTCATATTCAAGAGAACTTCATTTAAAAGCTGTTAAAAATTATATTAAGAAATTTGTTGAAACTTCATAGTCTAGTCTACAATATTCAATTAATGATAATCTCGAGTTAAAGAAAAATTCAGATGCAAATTACACTGGTAATCTAGTTGATAGAAAAATTTCTAGTGGAACGTGATTTATATTGAGACATTCGGTAATTGCATCGTTTTTCAAAGAAAAAAATCTGCATATTTTTTCATTTCAAATAACTTTCAAATGAGCAGACATTTTTCTTATAAAACCCTTCCAGAAAATATTTTTTGTTGACCTTGTTTCAAGTTAGTCATCTTAAAATATTTGATTTTATAATTATATTTGGATTTGATCTTAAACGATTACATTGACTATCTGACTCCCTACTAATTATCGAAAAGATAAATAGTGATTGAAAAAGTGATGAGTGTTGATATTAATCATATATTATAACTTGAGACGGTATATTTAGTAAATTTCTTTAGAAATTTGAACAAGAGTTATAAAAACTTTTTGTTGGTAAAAATTCCATGACTATCTCTATTTCTATCATATTTCTAACGACCATCACTCATCAGAATTCAATATAGTTTGCCAATATTGGTATTTTAAACAGGAAATCATTCATTTTTCATTATATTTTAAAAAAAAAATCCAAAGTATTCACTCTCGTTTAAAAGTCCTCACGGTTATGCATGGGTGAATTACTTGGAAATTTTGATTATGTGTTTCCATGCTCATTTAAAAGTCCTCGGGGTTATGCATGTATGGAACGCACATCAAAATTGATTGATTTAATAGACAAGTTGATTCTAATCTCATTTAAAAGTCCTCATAGTTATGCGTGGTTAGAAGACACTTGAGTTCATTTTCTGAATAAAATTTTTGGATACTATTAATCTAATTTAAAAGTTCTAACGATTATGCATGCTTAGTAGATATTCAAATTCCTGAATTAAATATACCATAGATAGACACAACTATATGGTTTTATATGATGACATCACCTCTATCATTCTAAAGTGGAATATGCGCCTAACAGAATGTTTATGATTTTTGTTTGATTTTCTATTGAAATTTAAAATTTATACTCTATTGTGTATTAATGTTGTATTAATGTCTATACTTTATCTCTATTTTTTCTAACACTTTTACTCTTTTGATGATAACAAAAGAGGGAGAGAAAAGTTAGGATTTTGTCAAATAAAAACAAACATATGTTAAATATTTTATTTTATATTTTCTATATTCATCTAAGTTCATTTGCATATTTTTATTTATTCTCATGCATATATGAAGGGGGAGCTTTGTGTAGAGAGGGAGCATTCAAATAGGGGGAGCAAATTGAATGATCAAATACATTTAACAAATTCAAAATCTTAAATATATGTTTTCTATCATCAAAAGGGAAAGATTGTTGAATATGCGAGTATATGATTTTTGTTTGATGATAATAAACATATACATATATATATATATATATATATTCATTTAAATGTATTTGTTAATGTACTATTTTATTTTTCACATAATTAAATAAATATTTGCTGAATAAAATAAATAACACAGAATTTAAATTCAAACGGATATTTTATTCAACCAAATATTTATTACAATTTCGAATAGTACAAATTTGAGCTCTCACTGTATATATACAATTTGCAATAACAATACATTTCAATTTACATAACTGTCCTCACTACATATCGCTCATTCACTCATATTTTGTCTTCAACTCTATTCCAGATTGAATCCAGCATCTGAGCTATCTGCAAAAATATACACTAACACAGTAAAATTGAAAATGAAATTTTTTGCAGTATAAAATAAAATATATTTTGAAACTATTATTTGCCTCAGTTATTTTGGTTGTTCGTCATCATTTATTTTTGAATTCATCTACACAAACAACTTGTGACATGCACAGTGTGTCACTGTACATGCCACAAGGCCGTGCACACCGATATACACTTGATAAAGTTACAGGGACAGGTGAGCACAGGTCAAACCCAAATGAAAAGCTGAGATCAACTCAAGTAAAATACAAATAAAGTCACACAAGGTCAAACCCAAGCTATTAGCTGGATTGAACACAAGTGCAGACCATAAAATCCAAATAAACACATGAATGCTATGCTTAAAGGCACAAAGGCACAAAGGGAACACAGAAATGGTCATGAGCAAGCCAGTCAAAGTACACACATGAACCAGAATAGTTCGATTCAAGACAACGAATCAATCAGACATGACGCAAGTGCAATCAGACTAAATGAAAACATAGCAACCTGACCATAATGCATCATTGAAATATAAATGCTACTCTTTTATTTTGTCTGGCAACAATGAAAGATTTTCAAAGCATTAACTACACATATGTATAGCACGAATCAAACGCATGAATGCAATAACCAAAGGCAAATCACAAGTCAAAGACCAGAGATTACACAGTCACAATCAATGGTGAAGCAACTCGAGCTCCAGATGGTACACAAGATAATAGCACAATACAGTGCAACAAAATGAAACAGTGCACAACAATCAATTATGTAATGATAGGATACATGAAGCATACAAGCAGTTGATAGTGCACACAATTACACAAAGAACAAAAATGAAATAGAGGAGGCGATATGGATGTGCAGACCACATGAACACAGAAGCAAATCATCATAATTCAAACTACAACAGAGTGACAACCAGCACATTGCAACCCAGAGCTAAACGCAACCTCAGACTCAAATGGCAGTGGTCAGTGCAATGCAAGACCGAGTCTTAAACAATAGATGCATGCAGACATTGTCAACAAGACCACATACAAGTAGCATGATCAGACTAGAGAAGACATGAAACAAGTTATGCATTGAAACCAGGTAGAAACAAAGTCAAGCAGGAAATCAAGTCAAATGCTCACATGTAAACTTCAGGATAAATCAGAGAGTATATACAGAGCATAACAAATTAGTTCAAGTGGCCGAAGTCATGGAACGGCACGGAAAAATCGAACAGGTCAAGTATGTTACAAGGATGAACAGACATGCCGAAGTCAAATGAATAAAATGAACAACACAAAGAACGAAATCAACATCGTCAAATCAAGTCAAGCCGTGGTGGCCACGAAATCAATCAAAGCCGTGATTATCAAGTAAACACAGAAATATACGAATTTGAAAAGGTCAGAAATCATCACGTTCATCCATACAAAATCAAACGGCCGACCAAATTATCAGATAAACAAAAATAAAGGGATTCGAACCCTATATAGACAATTAATATCATCGGCAATTGATCATTCAAGTCCAAGCAAAATGGAACAATCTTTCAACTCGAATCAAGATCGAGTTCAAGCAAGCTAACGAGTAAAAGCAGAAAAGCATAAAATTACATACCAGAATTTACGAATTGAACTCGATCATCTAAGCAGCCATGTGCGAACTAAAGGAGACGGTCAATCGACAACGCAAGGAGTGAAATCACAAATTCGATCAATCAACTATTGTCGCCAGCTTCTATCCCAAAGCCCTAATTTTAGCAAAGAGGAACGAGTGAATAAAAGAGAAAAGAGGCCGACATTTTTAAAGAGCAAAGTAGAGCAACAAAAGAAAAGAAACAGGGAATTATTTTTAATTCTATTGGGTCGGCTTTTATAATTCATATTTGGGCTTTAACATTCAAAATAGGGTTTTGATTTCTTTAAATTGTGTTTTAAATTGTATTTTTCTTTTTAAACTTGTGTAAATTCTAGTCGTGTGATTAGGGGACGAACTATGGTGGTGTAGTTCGAGAATTCGCAACTCAGTAGCTGAATTGTGGCAGGGTTTTGAGCGTAGAGTTAAGATTAGTCGATAGCGTGTGTATATTTACTCATATTATTTGCCTAGTCGATAACTGATTGGCTTAGTCGATTGGCTTAGTCGATTGGCTTAGTCGATTGGCTTAGTCGATAATTCGGAAATTAGTTGGCTGAGTTGTACTCGTATACGCTATCAACTAAGCCACTTATCGATAAGTGGATTAGATAATAAGATAATTAGTCGATAATTAGGAAATTAGTTGATAAGTGGCTGAGTTGTGGCAGGGTTATGGCTGACTAGAATTTACTAATTTCCTAATATTTAACTTACACTTTACTTTTCAGAAAAACTCATTTTCAAAACTGTTTTAATATATCCATGACCAGAAAACATTTTCTTACACTTATTATAATAAGTGTATTCACAAATCATATTTATTTCTGTTCCTATAAATTATCTTTAAAAATACATTTTTATTTGGGTTCAAAACAGATGTTGTGTAAAACACCGTTACTGCAATCCAAAAATACTAGTGCATGGATTCAATTAAAATAAATACTAATAAAACTCATATACTATGTAAAAACATTTCCTTTGGAAGTTACCTACTATAATAATAGTGTTATAGTCTATGCTTCCTTTACTTTTCATGAAACCATCTATAACAACAATAAATATTGTAACCTACGTTTTTGATACTTAACAACCTCTAGGTATTTATATTCAAAATCTTTGTTTATCTACAAACAAACTAGCGAGCTATAATTCTTCAAAAATAATCTTACTTTTAAAGAATTTATATCATATAAAAATCAATTTAAATTTCATACCATTTTTCAAAAACCAAATGTTTATTTCCTAAAAGAAAATATTAACAATGAAAATTTTCATTCTAACAATTATATTCTATAGATCTAAACATATGGTGGATTTTCTTCTCACTACCCTAGGAGTACCATTCCTAAATTTTCGTAATCCCATTTCGTTACTAAAGTCTTTTAGTACTACCTTTAAATCCACTTATATGAAATAGTTGTAATTTCTAGAATTATCTACACATGGGCTTTCTTCTTTTCTATTGTATATCCCCAACCTTTTCTTATCACTCTTTGGATTTTCACAATCCAAACCTAAATATACAAAACTGTATGTCAAACTCTTTCCATGTGTAGACCTTCTCTATGCCCTATGAAACACACTTCCTTATGCCAAAAGTGGTACTTCAAGAACTTTGCTTTCAACTGAAGAAAGCAAAGTGTACGAGAACCTCCTCTAGATGAATAGCATGCTTCTCTTTACTCTTGGAAAACACCAAAATATCGTCCACGAATACAACCATAAACTTATTTAGCACTTCTCTAAAGACGTGTCTTGTTAAATCTATGAAGTAGGCTGGGGCATTGATCAGCCCAAAAGACATAACCAACCACTCATAAAATCCGTCTGGAGTCCTAAACGCGGTCTTATCAATGCTGTCATCAGCGACCCTAAGCTGATGGAATCCCATGGCTAAATCAGGCTGAGAGAATACTTAAAAGCCAACTAGTGGTCAAAAAGATCATCTATCCTTGGGAGTGGATAACGATTTTTCTTCGTGAGCTTATTCAATTCTCTATAGTCTACGTAAAGTCAAAGGGAACCATCCGCCTTAGTAGCGAAGACGACTGGCGCTCCCCACTTTGATATGCTCCTTCTTATAAATTCTTCCTCCAAAAGCTCACGGATCTGCTTGCTCAAATCCTTCCTCTCCCTAGGTGCATGTGCCTCACAGGTAATGCTACTGGTTAGCATTATTAGTTAAATAAATCCTGAAGTCAGTCTCTCTCTAAGAGGTCGCCCCTAACCTCCTCAAAAACGTATGGAAAATCTCTGACGATGGAAACTGAATCTAACTTTGACGATGATGAATCGAGGGAATAAAGGAAGCTCAATATAACCGACCCTTGCAAGTCGCGAGAAACCTCGAGAGTTCTACCGCTGCATGTCTCTTGTCTAATGACTCTCCACTCGCAATCTAATATAGCTCCATATGTGGATAAACAATCCATTCCCAAAATCATCCCATACCTCGAAAATCCCAAAACATAGACATCACAATCAAATTCTACGCCTAGGATAAAAAAATTCAAAATCATACAAGTCATAGACAAGTGTGCCGATCCTCCTACGGGGTTTGAAACAACAATGGGGTCTACTACTAAAGATGTCTAAGCGTAAACAATCTACTAGAGAACTAGAGATGAAAGAGTGTAATGCTCCAGAATCGAAAAGAATTCGAATGGGAAAATCAAAAAGAGAGATCAATCCTTCCAAAGAGATTTTCCAACCTCTATCTAGCCCATTGCTATAACCAAATCTTGTATTTGCGTTGTAGGTGCGCCTGCTCTCCCCGTTTTCTGAGGTCAAGTTCTATTAAGGTGATGGAGCTGCCCATAGTTGAAACACCTCCCCTTTATCGTTTTATTCTTATAGTCCCTTGCGTAATGACCAACCCATCCATAGTTATTGCATTTCCCGCTTTACTTGATCCACTTTTGAGGTCCTCCAAATCTAACATCCTAAACCTTTGCCCCATAACCTACAACCTAGCCCGTGCCTTCTCAAAGTCCTCTATGCCAAAAATCCTTCTGCCTTCTAGACTAGTGAAGTTCTTGCATATCTTAAAAAATTTGCTACTGTAGATAGATTAAAAGGACCTCCACCTACTGATGTTGTATTGGGCGCTTGCCCTTGCACCTTTGATACAGAATCTCTACGGAACCATTTAGCCATATTATGTAAAGAAAAGGAAACTTAGGCTCGAAAGAATCGAAAGAAGGTTAAATTGAACTTTTGAGGGAATTTTTATAAAAACTATTTTATACTTGAAAAACTACTCTATAATAAAAGTTTCTTTCTGAAAAATACTTCTAATTTGAAGATATGCTACTTATAAATAGGTTGCTTTTGGAACCATACTTACTTTTAAAACAAGTTTTTAGGAATCGTGTAACCTTAGGCTCTGATACCAAATGAAACACCCCACACCCCTTAATATACCCAAAAGGACACACTAAAAGATGTGGTGCGTTGTAGGTATAACTATAACTAGCAAAGACTAAGATTTACAAGACAAAATAGACAAAAACAGCGAAAACAGTTAAAATAATAACTTGCTAAAAGTCAAACTTCATAATATAGAATTATAAAATCAAATGCATCTTATGTCTCAAAATACTAGTATATGTCTCATGAGATCAAAACCTCAGTCTCATAAATATCAATGTACAAACTATCCCTCACAAAGTGCCAGTACATGGAATAAGCTAAAAACTGAAAATAAAGAAGAGAAAAACATATGAAATCTCTACCAAAGAAGTCTCTAAGTGTCTGCAACCTATCTTCTTTGCTCTTGCTAGCCTATGGGGGGAAGGGGAAAAGGGAGGAGTGGGTCAGACTAAAAGTCTGATGAATGATAATAATTACTAGAATCTTTAAGCAAAGTAAAAGTAATATATTTTACAACAGTTCTAGTATATTAAAAGATACAAAGGAAATAAAAGAAGGAAAAAGCTGGAAATATATACGAATTTACTAAATTGACATGATTGATTAACTTTAATTGTTTGCACTTGCCTTTGATAGCTTCTTTGATTGGGTTGAAATCCTAATTCTATCATTAGGCTGAAATCCTAATTCTACGCTTTGATCGACCTGCTACTCCATGAACTTACTGCGGACTAGACGCTATATAACTCCCTACACATAAGGTAATTACATCTATGAAAAACGCACAAAGTACAATGGTGTCTATGAAAGACGCACAAAGTATTTATTGTGGACTAGACATTATATAGCTCCTTATACAGAAGGCAATGGTGCCTACAAAAGTCACACATACTTAAATGTTTGGAACTCATAGCGATTACTGAGCACTGAAATGGAAGTTGCACGCGTAACTGCCACCATGCTCATGCTACATGTTAGTCCACCTATCGGGTCTTCTTATTACCTGTGCTCCATCATAAGCACGCCCCTCGTCTCACTTCAATATTATGTGAAATACCGAGTCCATAGAAAAATAGGGGAAATGTTGTTGGTACTGGCCTGTCATCCAAACAATATCTAGTTGCGTCTCTTGTCCAAATCCCCCATGATTTGGACTTCTGTTTGACCAATTACTATCACTATTAGCATATAAGCGTGTGTTCATCTCACTTCAGGCTAATGTGAGACTACCATTTTGTCTAATAGAGAATGCTTTTTGTTACAGGTCCTACTTTCATCTTTGCTTATTAACTGAGATAAATTATTTAAATAAGGCTTTATTATTATCTTCACTATCTTTGCTATCCTAAGCTTTAAAATAAGCCTCATTCCGTTTTTTTTCTTATTATAACGTACGTTATAATCATGCTTACTAGTTAATCCAAGAACTAAGTGTGAAAATAAGCCTCTTTTATCTTATACTCTTTTTAGTTATAATTCTAAGTTATAACTAAGCCAATCTCTTTAATTAAGTTCAATTAATATCATAATTAGCATAATTTCAGTCTTAATTCCATTTTATTACAGTCTTTATAATTTACGTCTTATCTTCCGTTATTTCAGAGTTCTTAAAATTTAATCCAATTTCACATTAATTCTATTCTAATCCAAATGCCAAGAAGAAGAAGGAGAAATAAAAGAAAACTGAAAAAAGAAGAAAATCTAAAGCATAGGGAAAAGATGTAAATGACGCATAAATAACAGTAAATAAATTAAAATACTGTAAAAAAAAGTATAAATAAATGGAAAATATATAATTAACATAAATAAACTAAAATTAACTGAAAAGAATAGCCAAAAGAAATAGACTGGAAATAATTCTAAAAACTGTAAATAAACTACTAAAAAGGCTATTCCAATAATGGTAGCAAAACTACAACTATTAGAAACCCTATTATTTTAAATTACTTAAAGAATCTAAAATAATTACAATCACTCACCTGTGGTCCTAAGCTCTTCCCTTTAGGTCTTTCCAAATCCACTTGGGGTTGTTAAATATTTTAATTTAAAATGATTTTCTCCTTGGAAAATTATTCCGCTTAGGGTCCTTCCGGAAAAGGTGAACCCAATTGGAGAAAATCTTAGAATGAGAAAAAGTGTTAGGCCTAGGGTCTTATTTATAGGGGTGGAAGTGGATTTCAGACCATTAGATTTGGGGATTGAATAGGACGCAACCATGTCATAGGCTGAATAGGAGCCATCGGATGGAAGAAAGAAGGGACCAGATAAGCTGGAAGAATGAAAATGACGTATAAAATTGGCCACAAACGTTACAGGAACGAATGAAAAATTCCTTCGTTCATTACCCAAGGCGGGTCGACTTGGTGGTCGATCGCCCATCCTCCTAGGCCGAGCGGCCGATCAACCTAGGGCGTGGTTAGGCCGACCTCTTGGTCGACCTAGCCCAATATTTTTTTTCCGATCTCTTGTTCGTCTCATATCTTGCTCGGATTCTAACGTTCTATATGTGGAAATAGACAAGAAAATTACCACGGACACAATGGTGCAATTCCCATGGTTCAATTTTGATAATTTCACAAAGTTATTTTATTATTTAATTAATTCTTTAATCAATTATTATAGCTTAACTTTCGGGTTGTTACAATATGTCTTATTATGCTTAATTGGTTTAAGGCATATTTTGAGATAACTTATTTTATGGTTAAGTCATAATTGGATTTGTGAAATGGTGATTTTGATTAATACGCCTAATTATAATCATTTGTTCTGGCATATTTTTATTATGGCTTATTTTTTCTTAAGTCAAATATTTATGATATCAGTATCTCAACTTTCTATTTGATATAGTCAGATCCGTTTATTTTTACAATACTTGAGTCAAACCAAGACTCTACATGTACAGGGACTTGTTGACCTTTGGATTTTGTGCAAGCATTGGAGTAAACTATTTTGACTGCTTCAGTTTACTTTATTCATGTATATATTGACATTTAGGAGGATATATCTTGTATATTATTTAGTAATTACTGTGTACCTAATACAATATTTTGGATGTGATGTATATATTATATGGGCCTAGCACGGATATTTTATATACTAACTTTTATTATGTATATTATTCCTCTATGATCTATGACTTTGATTCTAATTTATCTATATTATATATTGTTCTGAATATTTTAATTTTTGTTTTTATTACTTTGTATTAATACCGTACATGTCAAAATTGTCAGTTCAAATCTTCAAAGGTAATAAAGACATGATAGTTTAGAATGAAGATATACTCACATTCAATCGCCCTTAACCAATCGTATTCTCCATGTTATTGGAAGAAATTACTTGTAATATTCTTTAATAATATAGGTATAGCGATGGGGTCATTACAATAGTTAAACTAGTCGTAAGGATATTGGATGGCCAAAACCAGTATGAAAACACCTCTCTGTTAGCTAATTTAACATAGCACACTGGACGTATGGATATCGAACACCCAAAACCAGTACAAAAAACCATGCACATGCGACAAGGGTTATATATACATGACCTGACTTCTCAGTCAAATGTCCTTTTAGTCCTCCTCCAAATAGCGGGGGGAACCATACCAAGTGCATGAAATCTTTATAGCCTACCACCTTCCTTCTATAGTTTTTACGCAATCTACTAGCGACAATGTAATCTCAGAACTGAGAACGGTGACACTAGACCAAAATATGGCTCAGTATGCATATGCCATTACATCTCTAAACACAGTGACAAGTAAATACCCAGTATGCGGTCAAGGACATTACACTCCCAAACAAGGGGGCAGGTCATAACCAAAATACTGTCAAAGACACGGCTAAGGACATTCTACCCCAAATAAAAAGAGCAGGTCATGCCAAATCCACAACCCACCATTGTTACTCAGTGGTGGTACTAACAAACACCACATACGAGTGACTATGTTGATATCATAAATGAGAACGGTGGTATTAACAACAAATCTACCATGACTTATGATCACAGCAAACTTAGGGGCTAAGGGTTACACCCATTCTTACCAAGAACTACTTTAAATATACAAGGGAAGCAACTTGAAGTCAAAACACCTAACCCGACCAAAGCTCAATAACCAATGGAACTGCGGCAAGAGATAAATAGTGCACGTAATAGGAAACAAGGCAGGCCACAGTAGCTGCATCTAAAATCGAAGGCAATACTGCATGTATCGAGAAGTAGAATACTACATAGAAGCTTGGGGACAGTACATACAGAGCTGAGTTGTTGCATCTTCGAAGCTCATATATTGTCATTCCTATAGATATAGGTCCGCATGAGCACATACCGAAGGCAACCTAGTCTGCTCTGTGCATATTCAAAAGCACTTCAAAGGGATCGTATACAGGACCACTCAGGATAGTCTTTAATGCAGAACCATACTTACAGCTCAAGCCGCAAGCACATTTCAACCTGACATGTTATCAAGTCAAGCAAAGTTGACCGTATTAGTAGGGCAGCATGACCTGGGAACTAGGCAATATTCACCATTATACCTCTTCATATGCATCTACACCATAACATCATGTAGAAATCATATATTGGTCAGCACAGACACAATAAGGCCGACGAGTGGCAACGAATGTCTCTTTGGAGGCCCATAAGCAAGGTCAGAATCCTCCCGCCATAATTTTAGGTATTCCCTCTCTAGTTTTGATAATTCCCACCTCCAATCAAATTTCATGTGAAAGATACATAAGTAGTCCCGTCGTATCAATTAGACAATATGGATAGACGATATCTAGCAGAATCGAAGAGTTGAGGCATAACGATGAGAAAGAAAATCCGTGCACATTTCATGACTATAAATAGAAAAGGCACTGTAACATGAAATGGACTTTCTCTTCTAAAAATTTTTCTTTCTGAAATCTATAAGATTCAGTTGCACCTTCTGCCATGAAATTTTATACTGCAATAAAAAAAGACAAACTTTCCCCTTGGATGTAGGATATTAAAATCCAAACCATATAAATACCTTGCATCCTTTATTATTTTCGGTTAGTTTCTTGACTAGTTTAGTACTATATTTTATCTCACTTGTACTTGATTTAAATATTAAATAGATCTGACACTTTAAAAAAATATTAATGTGCAACTACTTGATTGTATGAACATTCGGCAGTAGAATCACTATTACATGGTAAAATTAAGATTACGTAGTTTTGCTAATTCAAAATGAAAAAATTAGTTACTGAATTAATTACTTTGCATGTAATCGAGAGTTGAAGGATGAAAAATCTCATCAATGAAAATACTTTCGGAAGTAAAAGAAACGTTGAAAAATATTTTATCTGAACATTTTTAGTAAATTGATGTTTTAATTAGATATTGGAAATTGAATTCGGTCTTTGAAGAAACATTTTTGTTAAGAAACTTTGATTGGTTTTAAACATCCTTTGAAATATATTTCTATAATAACATTATATTTTAGAAATGCTTTACTAAAAGTGGAAAAATAAATTCTATGGAAAGAAATAAATTTATTGATATTCTATTTAAGAATGTTTTTATGAAAGAATGTTTTGGTTTAAAATATTTTATTTGACAGAAATGTTTTAGTGAGAACATCCTAACTAAAATTGTTTTTAATTTAGGAAGATCTTTTGGAAAAATATATGTTGAAAAGTAGCTTGTAACCTTATATTTGATTTAGAATACTTTGTAAGAATATACTATTAAAGGATATTTTGGAAAGGAATATCCTTTGTTAATGGATATTTTAAAATATATATTGAATGAGTATTATTTGTTTAAAAGGATGCTTTATGGGAGAAAAATATTTAATGATGGTAAAAGATTTAAAGCGTTTTTGTTAAAAGTATCTTATTGGGGAATATTTAATGAGAACCCTTATTTTAAAGAAAATATTATTTTATTGGAACACTCTTTACGGTGAATATTATTGGACTTGGAGAATGTTTATTTCAAAAGTACTTTAGATGAAGGTTATTGCAATAAAAAGATATTTAATTTGAAGGAATTATTTTCTCAAAAAAAATATTTGAAACAAGAAAATAGACATAGGGAAGAAGTTGCAAAAAAATTTAATCTCAAGGACAATAAGTTTGCTTTTAGTCCGAAGGACGCTTTTTAGTGTAAACAGAAAATAATAGTTACAACTATGATTCTGTGATTTACACTAAAAAGCGTCCTTTAGGTTAAAAAGCAAACTTATTGTCCTTAAAACTAAATTTTTCTTCAACTTTTTCCTTAAGCCTAAAAACCCCTTTTTGAAATTGTTGTAGTGAAAATATTTGAGAAATGTTTTATGGAAGTATTTTTATTTGAAAAGTATCTCTTTGAAGTAAATAATGCGAAAAATATTCATTTGGAAGAAGATTATTTATCAAAGGGGTATATTTGATGTCAAAAAACTTTTGTTTGGAAATTGATTTTGGTTGTGAGGATTTTCACTTAGAGAGTACTCTTTTGATATATGATGTTTTGAAAAAAAAACATTTTTAAGGTAAGCAATTTTGGGTTGAAAAAACCTATATTGAAATTGTTTTATAAAGGATATATTTACAGATATATCATTAAAAATGATATATTATAAAATATATGTTTTAAAATATGTGGAGAAAATATTTACTAAAATATGGATGATTTGATTTGAAATATAAATGGTTGAAAAAATATTAAATAACAAACTTTGAAGGTGTTTGTTAAACATGTATTTTATTAAAATGAATTTTTATTTAGAAATCCTGACCAAGGACTATAAAATTAGACTTTGTAACATGGGTGTAAGACGACGGGATAAGGTGAGTTTTTAGTTTCCCCGACACCTATTATGACTACGTTACTTTTATGACTATGTGTGTGATTTTTCTCAACAAGCTTTAGGGGCGTCTAGTTATTTCCTCCCAAGGAGAGAGTTGAGATATGAAGAAGGGATTTCCCATTTCGATATTTGGGATAGTAACCTCGTTGGTTGAATTATTTGTATTGCGTTGTTATTTGTTAAATTAGTTGCAATTAAAAAAATTTAGCTGCTTATTTACCCATGTCTTCTTATTAGTTTATGTTATGCTTGTTTGAATATATTTTTATGATTGTATCATGTTGTTGATTGCTTGTTTTACTATGATTGATTTGAATTATTTGGTTTCTTACTTGTTTATTGATGTTCACCTATTAATTCATTTCATATTTGTTTAGATTAATCTCTTTTTCTTGTATTGGTTTGTTGGTAATCATTTGTTTGCTCGCTGCTTGTTTGATTGGTGTTTTTTGTTTAGTTGTTTACTTGGTAGCTTGTTATTTGACATAATGTAATTTTTTATACCATGTTTGACCAAGAAATGTGAAGATATTCCATGAAGATGAGTAATAGTGATTGGAGGATTTTAGTGACTAAAGGCTTGATGGATACCACTACAGAATCAAGGATGGATGGGAGGTCCATTATACGAAATTTTAAAAGTATGTGTTTTAAAATATTTATTTTTGCCACCATAAATATTTTAAAACAAAAGTTCCTATTTCAAAAACAATTGATTTCTTATATTAAATGATTTTTCTCAAAAATTATTTAGATTTGGTTTAAAATAATGGAAAATATTTTGATATTTTTTTTATAAATTGATGATATACCTTTAGAAAGAAAATGATATTTCATTTTAAAGGGAGATAGAAGCTTTGATTTTGAAATTAAAATGTTTTGGTAAATGTCTTGCTTTTAAGATGTATTAGAACTCTCTTTGATAGCATGTCCTTCTGTGGTATTTCGGGTGGTTTATACCAGTCATTTGATAGAGAAATTACTATGGAAAATTGAATAAGGACAAGTTTGGAGAAAGGAGCACGTGAATAGAAAGGGAAAGGGTTCTACAATGGAAAAAAGAATAAGGATGAGTACGAGGAAATGAGCTCGTGGGTAGAATGAGGAAGGGTTCTACCATGGAAAGTGGAACGAGGAAGGGTTCTACTACGGAAAATAAAATGAGGAAGGGTTCTATTATGGGAAATGGAAATAAATGGAGTGAGGAAGAGCTAGGAGACACATGCAAAGAGATCTTTGATACTCGGAGTGTTTTGAAGTATGCTCGTAAAGCAAGGTTATGTGAGGAAATTCACTTGGGAATTTGGAGGTTTACCCTGGACCGAGGAAGAGATCCGTATATCTTAGATGGAGGAAAATATCTGTTTTTTAGGCATTTATGTTTGGTTGGGTTCGAGCACCTAAAAGCCGAGATTTTTCCATTAATCTATAGTCGAGGCATGGACAAACAAGTTATCATATATCCAAAACATGCAAGTGATATGAGGATCGATGCAGCAACAACACAAGTGGATGACCAAATTATATGAAAAATGTAGACTATGAACATACTATTTTTACGGATCTGATCATGAGTAGGTGCACATGATATTTTTGATTATGTAAGTATGAGATGGTATACCAGTTATTTAGATGAGACTATAAGGAAGTTCATTAACTATTTAAGGATACACATATTGTGATGGATGTGTAGTTAGTACAAGGATAGAGCATCTATGATATTGGTTGGTATGATAGTGTAATGTTACCATTTTGCATACGTGTGCTTCATTTCGGTCAAGTACACTGTATATTGATCTAAAATCATTTATTTGAACATGCATATTTATTTCAACTTATTTTTGTTGTGGAATTTCATTATGGTTAATTATGGTTGATGGTTGAAATGCATGATATGACTTGTGAACAGAATTGATATGATTGAAATTTTTTCACCCTTATTGATGGAGTGTTATTTTTACATACTGCAGTTTGGATTGTATGATCGAGGATGAGTATGTGTTACTATAGTATGTACATGTATATAATTGAATACACTATTGTGAATGAATTGTTTTATGTCATGACCGATGGTGTTATGTGGTTGTTATATGATGCTTTTATAAATACTTAAACTATGCTTGATATATTTTCCCACGTTATGTGATTAAACCCATAATGATGATTTATTGATTTGGTCGGGGTTGTATTTGAGGAATTGCAATGGCACAGTCCTTTTAAGGGGGAAGTACAATGACCAGTAAATCAAACACGGTACATATTAGATTAATTTAAAATAAATTTTTAGTAAAGGATAAATTTTATGTCCTATTTATAACCGCTGCGAAGGTCTTTCCTAGCTGACCAGTTTGATATTTAATTTTGATGGATTTGGAGTTACGGCTTAGAAGGTATTAAATTTATAGTATTAAATTTTGAGTACAAAAAATGTTTAGTGCAGTTGGTTGAGAGAGTAGATTTCACTTGGAGAGGTCATGGGTTCAATCCTGGTTGCCAATACATTTTTGAATTTTTACTAAACATTAAGAAAAAGGTACACATATATAGAGAGAATGTGTGTGTAGTAAATCTAATGTAAGGGAATAAAAATTTGGTAACTATGCACCAATTCATATTTTATGAAATTGTAGATATATAAATATACGTATACTCAATGCAACATATATATGTGTGTGTGTGTGTTAAAGTCTTGCAAAATCCACACTATAGCGTATAGCGCTCTCTAACCGCTATACTATTTCAGTTTAGCGCTATTAAACAGTAGATTCACTTTAAGCCCCACTATTTTCCGCTATACCTACTAAATTAAGGCTTTTTAGCACCCACTATAGAAATATAAATATAAAAAGGTTGATTTTGACTAAATTTCTTTTAAACAAAATAAATAGTGTTATGGTAAAGATTTAATCTTAAGGCGTAAGTGCTCAATACAAGTTAGAAATCTATTGTAATCACCAAAACTAGTTTACATAAATCATGATATTCTCCAATTTTGTTAGATAAGATTAAAAGATATCTCTTTTTCCTACACAAATGATGTGAGAATAAGAATAAATTAATTTTAAATATATTTTTATATCCAGTGAAGCTTTTTAATGCTTCCTCTATATCCCCGCTTTATTCCTGCTATAAATTTTTACACCTCCATCGTTATCGAACAACTAAGCGCTTTAATTGTACAGATATATATACACACACACACATATATATATATATATATTATGTGTGTGTGTGTGTCTTCGAATATGTGTATGTATGTAATCATAAATGGTTGTATATATATTCATATATTGTAGGAAATTAAGTGTGTATGTTAGCAATTAATTGTACATTGATCAAATTTAGGTAAATTAATCATTTTATTGATTGCATATTGATTGACATATATGTAAATTATTCATTTTATTTAAGGAGATTAATTCTCTACAAGCTGAAAATTAATTTTCTAGATGTAAAAGGTAAATTTTTTAATAAGGGGGAAACAACATTTAAGAATTTTTATTTTTTTACAATCTTCGCCCTCTTCTTAATTCGAAAGGTATAACATCTCTTTCAAAAGAGAATAGTAATAGAAAAAAGGCTAGGGGTTCATTAAACAATGCGTACACTTGGATTTTCAAAGCAATTTGGGTTTTGATGAAAGGAGAAAATGCCACTCTTTATTGATTTGGAATAAATCTAGGTTAATCTTCATTTGAGGTGAGTGCTTATTTTTCATTTTAGCCCTTAACATTTAACATTGACAATTTAAACCAAAAACTTCTAATCCCTATATCTTGCACATACGAACTCTGTTTCACGTGCGGTTTCATTCGTTGGACTTGTGGAAAAATTCTGGACGGTTTGGCATTGAGTTTACTGAGTTTTGAGGTAGTTTTCATAAGCCCATTAGTGGAAGCAAAGAAATGAGCAAAGGGTTTGGAATGAATCATATTAGCATGACGGTTTGGTATATCTCTTGCATCATAGCTATATAGTTGTTACTTGATAATTAATATATTGGAATGTGTATATTATGCAATGTATAAGATTTGAATAATGTTAATTGTTAAAGTGATATATATATATATATATGAATATGTGTATATTGATGTTTAGATATCGCTGTGAGATTTCTCTTTTTGTTCATTATTTTACAATCTTTAAATTTTACATATCCACAGCCCACTTTGTTTTAACATTTTAATTTAACTGGAAGCATAATTTGTTGGCATTTATACTTATTATGAGATGTTAAAAATAATCATCACTTTTCCTATGTCTACTGTGAAGATTCGCTACTATGTTTCCCTTTTATAGTTACAATGAACTATAAGAGAATAATAAGAGATTGACACTGAAGCTTACAATGCTACTAAATTTTAGAGCTTTAGGGTGTGATTTCCTTTAGAAAGTAACTCTGGTAAGAAATAATAAGAATTCAACCCATTTGATGTTGTATGGCATGGGGTACTTGTAGTAGCTGATATGGAAAATGGATGACCAAGATTGTGCTATGAAATTGATGGAAACAATGCTGGTTGTACATCTTGTCGCATGGGCTGATGAGGGATGGCTGGAAAGGTGATAAGACCGATTAGCTTGGGTGTTTTCCAGCTAACATTCCATACTAGGTGTGCACTTGCATTTAATGCGCACTTAATGTGGCGAAATGCTACAGGATTAGGTAAGCATGCTACTGGTAATAGTACACCTAGGTGTTAATACTACTTATCGTATACTTTTCTTTTATTGGGGACAGAATGGCAAGAGAAGCTTTCTTCATGGAATGACAGTCGGCTGCTTATTTTCGAAGATTGCTGGATAAAGTTTGAATATTGCTAAGGCTAGGAATGGCGAGTCAGGATGAGCTCAAGTTAACAAGACATAATTTTAGCTAAGACCTAACTGGTTGTCCTATAATTTTGGCTCATATGCTGTAAGTGTGTAGGACACTGGAGGACCGGGCCGGGCTTATGAGGATAGTTGGCTTGTCGTAGGCGTTTGTTGAGAGCAACGCTGAAGATTGCTAAGGACGGAGCAGAATGTTGTGTTGAACTGATCATCTGATGACAAGACGAGCTACTTGGGACTAGTCAAAGGCGAGCTAAATTGAGCCTAGCCAAAGATGGATCGCGCTTAAGCTGAGCATGGTCAAATGAATTGGTGGTTGAAGTCGTCTTGGGTCAAGCCGGGAAACTGCAAAACTAGAGTACTCTGAGTGGATTGGCTGGCACTAGGCCAGATTGAGTGCAGGGCAACAATAATTGAACCGGACGTAGGAATAACTTGGTCAGCTTGAGTTAAGCCAAACTTTCATGTGCTAACTAGCTAATTATACCTATAAGAAACTTAAACAACAATACCCAATGGAAATCGTCTTAAATTCATAACTAATAGGGTCACCTTGCAAATGAACAAGACTACCAAGATCATCTTGTAATGGAAGGGATGTAACTTATAAAATAAAATAAAATAAAATAAGCATGTGTCTCAAATTTCCACCTATTTATCAAATCACTCACTAAGAGCATCTCCAACGGTTCATCATTCTGGCTTAATATTTAGAAAAACAACTTACCTCGCTCCAAAGGCTCGAATAAGATATTACATTAAGATGAATATTCAGTGGCTAATTCAAAATTCTGAATTAGCCACAAGTGCTGATTTAAACAACACCCATCTCTTGGCACTAGTTTAATCAGTGCCCAAGTCCCAACGGAAATGCCCAATAGCTCCCCCCACAACAACTTCTTTCTTCCTCTCCAACTCCATAAATACACTACTTTCATTCTTCATATCCACATAAAAATCTTCATTGCTTCCTTCTCCAACACACATTATCTTCAAATCAAAATCGATCATCATATTGTCTTCACCATTTGGAGATTTTATGTATCCTTCCAATCCCTAAAAATATGTCTTTGGAGATGACAATGAGCAACAATAAAGTACTCCTCCGAGTCAGCATTCATCCAATCCATGGCGAAACAACAATGACCTTGACTTATGCATTATCTACTATTATTATACCAAAGACCCGATTAGAGGTAATAAACAAAGCGATGACAAGTTTTGGAAGAAAATAATGAATACCTTCAGTCTAAAGCATCCTGAAAGCACACAATCTTTGTTGACGATTCAAGGTCGATTCGGAAAAACAATCTCCAAAAACATTTTTTTCAATCATGGATTTATAAAATAAAAAAGTGAATCCTAGTAGAATGAGAGGCGAAGAGCATTTGGCCTTTTTTATTTTATTAGTTTCTTAATATTTTATCTTATTATTCATTTATTTCTTTTTTGATTATCAGAAAAGAATGGTGAATAAGGAATTCATAAAGCTTTTTGCGAAGGAAAATGGTGCTACAACCCACACTATTATCAATTCCTGAATTGTTATGAGTTGTTCATGAGCATACCGAAGTGGAACCCTAATAATGCGAAGAGCGTCCGAGACATTCAAAAAAAATGAAGGGAGAGAACAGAGCATCAAAATCATCATGCTTGAGAGATTCATCATGTAGAGAAACCCCATTTGAGGGAGAAAACAAGGTGGATGTGCTCACCTAGGGACCTAATGAAGGTTATAGGCCAATTGGCGTCAAAGCAGTAAAGAGAAAGAATAAAGTTGATGTCACTTTGAATGCTAAAATGAACGTCACTCATGATATCTATGAAAGAAGGCATCAAGATAGAAGCATGCAGGCGTAGGAGAAGATCGATGTAATGCATAAATTTGTAGATATTGAGTAACAAAAGTTGGATATTGAATAGAAAAACCAAAATTTGAATATTGAACAGCATGAACAAATGATTATGGATAAATATTTAATAGAAATGGATGAAATTCAAATGCAGTATTGGACAGAGCATAAAATACAAATACTTATATCTAAGTTCCCTCAAAGTATTTTGTTTTAATGTTGGCATTGTATAATTTGTATTATTTTCAAAGTACTTCAAGTTTATATAAACCTGTTGTATTTGGTTATTAAGTTATGTTCTACTATTTTTGTTTTTCATCCATACAAAGTTTGTAACCAAGCTAAATAACATTTTGAAGGAAATGCAATATAATTGGTAAGTTAACTAAAATACGAATATAAAACAAACGCATACACATATGACTAATTAGATATAAAATTGAACTAACAATCTCTAAAGTAATTTCAAATATGATTCATAAGATCTTTTTATAGCCAGTTGTGAAGTTATGCATCTCGGAATGAAAGTTGACATTCTACGTGAATGTTGAAGCTTCTTTGGTTATAAGAATGTCATCTTGGAATATTTCTGGTATTTGCATTACACCATCATATCCGTAGTGACGATTTTCTTTATCCATATCTCTTTCGTTTTCAATAATCATATTATGCATAATAATACATACAAACATGATTGTGGACATTTTCCTCGATACCGCAATCGATAAGGAATACTAATCATTGCAAATCTGGATTGAAGAACACCAAAAGCTCTTTCTACATCTTTTCTCCGTCGCTCTTGCATCGCAACAAATTTTACTTGCTTTTTTGTTATCAAATTTGGACATGCTTTCAAAATGGTGCTCCATTTTGGATAAATCACATCGCTAAGATAATATCCATGGTCATAAGTGTTTTGGCCAAGAGTAATTGCCACTGGAGTTACACAACCAAGTTCCAGATCATTAAATAAGCGTGACCTCTCAATAACATTTAAGTCATTGTTAGATCAAGGTATTCCAAAGAAAGCATGCCATATCCATAAATCGTACAAAGAAATGACTTCCAAAATAATAATCGGTCTTCTTTCCTTACCATTGTAAGCTCCATGATATGCTTTCGAGCAGTTTTTTCATTCCCAATGCATACAGTCGAGACTTTATAGCATGCCAGGTCATCCTCTGCTCTCGTGCATTTCTCTAATCCGCACAACATTGTCCTCGTTTGGAGATCTAAGGTACTTAGTGCCGAAAATGTCAACTATAGTTTGGTTGAATTTTTCGAGGGTTTCTAATGAGGTACTTTTTGCAATCCGATATGCGTTGTCTAAAGCATATGTGGGGGTGCCATAAGCTAGCATCCTCAATGTGGTAGTCATATTTTGTTCGCCGCTAGGACATTGTGTTTTGCAGCATTTGGATTTTGAATAAAATATCTATTTTTGTTTTGAACACCTACTAAAATTTCCAAAAATAGATCTCTTCTCATTCTGTATCTTCTCTTAAACATATCTGGTCCATAAGTGCAAATTAGATTGAAATAGTCTTGCTGAGAGTTTTATGAAAGGCAAATTGATTACGATTTACGTGCTTCCAACCGATGACTGTTCCACCTTGTAATCAAGATATGGAACCACAGCTACATGACATAGGTCAATCATTTCTTGCAACTCCTTGGCCTCCTCTCGTAGGATATCTTCCTCCCTTGGATAATTATCGAACGCCATAATACATTTGAAGAAAGATAAAGTGTTATGAGAATTTATTGTAGTATTTAATTTATGCTATGAAAGAAAGAAGATTATAGTGTGACATCTACAATGGATTGAAATCCTTTTATATAAGTAAAATGATATGCACATAGCAACAAGGAATGGGTGACCACAATTGTTTCTTAAAATAATGAGTAGACGGCGTTAATTTAGAGTGCGGTCATCTCAATTGTAATAAGAGGCATACATAGAATTTAGAGTGTTGTTGTAATGCCCAGCCCCTATACTCATGCCAACCAAGGGATATACTAAGTATTACTGTCGGAAGGCACAGAGAATGGGACTCGATGGGCTAAACGCTATACTCATCCACTTGAACTAACACCGGCATGAAAAATTTAAGACTTATTAACTTTACCTTCTTGCTCAGTCTTAGTTCAAAGCAATGGTACAAGAAAAAATTTCACATGTTACATAATACATAATATAATAGAACATATAACTCAGCACAACAATAACAGTAGAATACATAATACTTATCATAATAGTAATGTCCATAGTACATGATACCACTCTCAAAATACATAATATCATACATACATAATAGATTACTAACTACTACTAGGTCCAAAGCTGCATAGTCCCAAACCCCAAAAATGAAAAAGAATAAGAGTGCTTCTACAGTCCATGCTAACCTAACCTGCCAACAAAATCCTCAGACTAACCCGAGGATTATAAAAATAAACCACACGGGTCAGACTATCTCTAGTGTGAGCGAAGTAAGATCTATGGACAAACAACAACAATTGTTATATTCAAAACAGTATGATAGAAGAAAAAATCAAGCCAAAGTATCAATACGACACTAACTAAATTAATCATATATAAAATAATATAACAACTAATAAATCCAACCAAAGTATCGTATATAAATCAATACAATACCATCAACAATTGGCATGTATAAAAAATCAATTTAATGTATCGTATATAAATCAATACGATACCAACAACCATTATCATAAATATGATAAAAGTAAATCAAGCCAGCGTATCTTATATAAACCAATACGATACCAACAACAATTATCATATACAAAACAATATGATAAAAAATAAATCTAACCAAAATGTCGTATATAAGTCAATACGATACCAAAGACAATTGTCATGTATATAATAATATCATAAAATAAATTTAACCACAGTATCGTATATAAGCCAATATGATACCATTAACAATTATCATGTATAAAATAATACGATAATAAATAAATCCAACTAAAATATCGTATATAAATCAAAATGATACCGATGAAAATTATTATATATAAATCAATATGATAATAAATATGTCAAACTAAAGTATCATAAATAAATCAATACAATATTAACCACTGATTCAGGTAAGGAACCTAAATTAAGTCAGCCAAGGTGGAGTTTTGGCCCATTGGTAAAAAAGAGTCCAATCTATCCCAACCCAAGATCAAAAAGAGATTTGAAAATATTATTTTATATATAACAAAAATCTCATGAAATTCGGAAGTGTTACGACTAGAATATAATTATGGCTGGAATAAATATGCAACATTAAACAAAGCAAAATGACCATTGCAGCCAGAAAATATGCCAAAAAAATAATAATTGATTCATAACCACTAATAAAAACACCAAGTCATAAACAAGACCATGCCTATCATAGGCCCATATAGAAATTACGGTGATTTACACATTAAATCAAACCACAACAGTTGCGATATAGAACTAAACAAAGAGGCACAATTATAAGGATGGCATAAAATAATGTCAACTCAAAGATGGCCTGAAAACACATCAACTCATAAAGTATCATATACCTTCCAAATAGTAATTAATCATGTAACGCCAGTGTGACTCATACCACATGGTATTACATGAATATTTACTAAAATGCAGTAAATTTCAATTACTCGAAATATAGACAAACAAATATTTTATATGGTGAGTCAAGAGAGTAATCAGAAAAGTACCAAACTTATAAAACCAAATTTTTTCCTTACTGTGTTAGCATTGCATAAAGCACAAGTTTACCAAAATTGGATTAACGAATTAATAGTTATGACAAAACAAGTTTATTCTTCATCACGGAATTTTACCTAACTGGACAGAGCTTACAGTTCTGTTTAAAACATGATTTCAACCAAGAAGACTTCAAAATCTGGGAAAATGATTGAAACAAAAGTTAATCTTTATGAAATTATCTTTCTTTTGCAAAAATATTCATCAAACACGGATTTACCAACCAAAAGATATGGTTGAAGAAATTTTCAAATTTTTGTTGCTTAAGCCTGTTTTTCATTCTCAGGACAGCGAAGGAAAATGCATTTTTGACCATTCAAACATCAAAATTATGAAAAAATCAAAACATGAAAATTATAACACCTAATCTAAGATTTCTATAAAATCAAGAATCATCGAACTCTGATAAATACTGAAAAAGTTATGATTAAAATAATTCTCAGATTTTGACTTCCTTATCGCTGTCATTTAATATCCGGACAGCGGCATTAAAACTTATTTTCGAGCATATAACCACAAAATATTACAAAGGTAAAAACATAAAAGTTTTAGCATAAATTTCATTATTTTCAAAACAGTAAAAATTATCTAAATCCGATAAGAACCGTGAAAGATATTCCCAATTTACTAACTGTTTAGTTTAGAGAATGTAATTATCAATGTAATAGAACTGAGAGTTTGCAATAGAATTTTGATCAACCTATGCTCAAAATTTGCAAATAGTTTCATAACTCAAAGAATTATTAAATTCCGATAAGTAACGAAAAATTTATGGGCAATTTATTTCAGGTTTAAACTCGGCCAATTACACATGGCAGTGCAACACCATCAGATTCAAACTCAATTTCGATCCTTTAAATCATAGAATTTTCAAATACTTATAACATGAAAAAAATTCCTTAATATCTAATATTTTCAATAAATAATTTTTGCACAATTTGGGTTTATGGTTCAAAAGTTATGGTGATTTTAGTTTTAGGTTTCAACTCATAAAATCGACAGAGCAGAGCATGCATATCAGTTTCAAATCCAATTTCGACCCTTTACACCACCAAATTTCAAAAAGTGATTAAAATATAACTTGTAGCTTATTCAAAGAGCTTTCTATCAATAAAGGATTGAACCAATTACGCTGATATATCACTGTAGTATACTACAGCGATTTTCACAAATAAATTTCTGCAACCAATTTGCATATTTCAACAATTCAATCAAATTACTCAAACTATCAACTGTTTAGTGATACTTATTACTCAATTCAGAACAATAAGACTTAATAGAGACACATATGTGAGTTTACAACTCATATCTAATTCAAAAGATGAAAAAAGCTTGCTAATCTTCTCCAAAGCCTTGCTACTAACTTGCAATCTTTTTGCTAATCTCAAATACACCTAAATGCTTAAAAACCTAAATCCAACAAGCAACACTAAGATTAAAAACAAAATAAAAAATCATACTTTTATGGGTCAAGAAGGTAGAGAAGATTATCTAGCTTTGATTTCTAAAGTATTGACCAAAAGCCCTATGATTTGCACTAGATTTGAGATGATTTAGGAGTTAGGGCTTTATACTTTAAAATTTTCGGTTTTATAGTTTCTAGAACTAAAATGAGAAGAGGAAGAAAGTCTACGTATTTTATTTCTCTTCTCACACTTATGTTGAATGGGCCAAGAGGGTAAGGTAGGGATCTGATAAGGGAATGTGTTACTAAATTTATACCAATCAGAAGCGTTGCTAAATTATAAAATACTATTCTTATCCTAATCGGTGTTTTATTGGACATAAACTAATCTCTCAAAATTTACTGAATCCATTCACAGGATAAAATTCTTATTTCTACAAGTATTGAAATATCATATTCAAATATATATATATATATATATATATATATATGTTGTAATGGCCCGTTTTTCCGTACCCTTTGAATCGACAATAAACCACGCATGTCAAACTCAAATTGCACGAATAAGCGGATCATTAAGGGTAGAAAGAAAACAAAGACAGAACAGAATCTCACACGAATGGGATAACATATATTATTTCAATAATAATCTTTACAGCAAAAATTTTTAAATATAATATCAGAGTCTAACCTAAATTCAGCCTGGACAGTTATAAACATCTATCCTTACAATTGCTGACAAACATCAAACAAAATACATTAAGTACAGTGGATAATAGAATGCGTCCATACGTAGATGAATATCTCCAGCTCTCCTCTGGAAACTCCAACCGTCTTCGACTAAACCTGAAACTACTCGGATCTAACCCGAGTATTGAAAATACCCGGATCAGGCTTGATAAACCAGCGTGAGAAAACTCAATAATAAATGACAGTGTCATATATCAGCCTTTGAAAAAAATCCTTTTGAAAAGAAAGAATATCTCATAAGACCACGCCCATACATAAACACGGACGGGTTTTTACCTTATGATAACTAAAACACTTTTATATATCAAAACGTTTGATATTATTTCTAATGAAATTCTTTTGAAAACACTTTTCAAATAAACTTATTCAAATAAGATATCAATATCTGGACTAAGTCTAAGGTAATATATCCAGATTAGGTCAACGGAATATATGATACCAAAAAGGGGTAGCTGAAATGTTTGCAAGTCATTACAGCTATTTTGGGAATACAATCAAAATCGTAAATCTCGTAGGGATTGGATTTCCAACATGATAGGAAACTAATGACGTTTTCTCCGATCCACGCATAACAAACATAGTTTCCATGGTGCCTTAATCGCTTTTCTCAAACTAGTCACTTGGAAACTATACTTGCTACACTACAAATGATAACCAGTAGTTCCCTGCTTTTCTCAAGCTAACCACTTTGTCCATATGGGGAAATAAATGCCTTGAGGCCCAGACGTATCTGGTACCTAGGGCTCAGAACATCTGATCACCCAAATCACTACTATCCAAAATGCGAGCATACATCTGACCACATAGAATCCCATCATAATCGGGGTGTGAGGCTCACGAAGCTACGATCAATTTCATCAAAGCCACTGTAACGACCCGCAAATCCTTACCCCTTGAGTCAACACTATTCTACAACAATCAATTCAAGTTGCACAGAAATACGAACCACTAGGGTTAAAGAAGAAGAGGTAGAAGAAGAAAAATAGAAAACAACAACAGAATCTAACCATCGCAGCGGAATAAAATATAATAGATAGTAAATAATCTTTACTCAAAATCAAATATATCTATTTACATATATTACATCATCAGAGTACATCACTCACAGCTCACATCAATAACATACAATGGATACACAACAACCCAAACAGCGGAATATATATATAACAAGTACGACTGTACGTATCGTCATCCAGCTCGTCTCCTGATCTCCATGGCATCATATCCTATATCCTATAATACTCGGTCTGACCCGAGCATTACAGTTAAATAACACCCGAGTCAGTCTGGACAACCAGCGTGAGAAAATCACACCCAATTGATTATTGAAGTTTCAAAAATCCTTTGAAAACAAAAGCATCTCGTAAGACCACGCCACAAATAAACATGTCGGGTTTTTACCTTACGATAGCTAAAACATTTTTATTAAAGTTCTTTGATATTATAATAGTGTCTATAGAAAGTAAAATAGAATCTAGCTGAAATGCTTGCATCTCAAGTTTCAGCAATAGTTGGGCACAATCAAAACCGTACGGGCGCGTAGGGAAAATGGATTCCAACTAATGGCTAGGCACTGGGGTACCACCTGTCACAGTACCTGGTCTAGATCAGCGTACCGAGGAGCCACCCTAACTCCCCTGCAACACAAGACCGGAACCATCCCTTACTGGACAGTCCCGAGCAAGATCACCCCGCGGTTGGGATCAGCAATCGCCCACTAAGCCGAAATAAAAGGGACATCTAAACAGGGATGACCTCACCCTCCAGTGGGGGCTACCCACGAAGCCTTGCTGCATATCCCCTGATTTGTAGCCATTCCTATTTGATGAGGCTTGAGGCTAAGCGTTACCCTTTTTAGAATATATTCCTTAGAATGCCCATCGTCCACCTGACGATGTTTCGCAAGCATTCATCCATACAAGTCCGTCCCGGGTCCGAACGGAACCGAAGGCACTATTCCTACTACATCCATTTTGGAAATATCCTCAGGATTAGTAGCGACTAGCCCTTGCACATCATTGCTCCATCTTCGAATCCAAAATCGTTTACACAAAACGTACAAACCGGATTGAAGTGGTTTTCGTGAAATAAATCTCGATCCCGGTCTCTTCGAAACGATCAACATATTTGTCCAATATTGATAGTCGGTGATTTAACTATCAATTATATTCACAAACATCCATCAAACAATAAATAATTTCCCAAATTATTTATTAATCCCAAGAATATCTTCACAAGATATACTTCACTTACAAACCCCGTTTGAAAATAGTTTCAAACATATTCCTTTCCCGGAAAAATTTTCCAATATTTATTCCCACTGAAACGCCAAGTATAAAATACTTTTAGCTTTAAAACAATTTAAAAGCACTTAGTTATAAAATATACTTCATAGCCTAAAATTTTCAAAACTACTTTAATACTTTATTAAAATATATACTTTAGAAATATTTAATAAATAAGGCTACTTTTATAAAATATAAAACTAGATTTTTCTTTAAAACAAATATCAAGTCATTTAATAATTAATACGATAATATTTTGAAAAATATTTATTTTAGATTTTAAACATTTAAAAACAATAAACTTTCTAAGATATTCTTTTTTTAAAAAAAAATCATAAAACCTTTAACTTATTTTTAAAATTGCTTGAAAATCGTACTTGGCTATCCAGGGAAACACTTCTCTTCTCATCCTTTTAAAAATAAATTACCATTTATTTTTAAACGAGTTTCCATTCCTTTATAAATTTCCACTTTGAATTCATATATATAAATATCCACCGATATTTTATTTTACTACAAAAAATCCAGTTTAAAATTTTCAAAAATCTCACTTCCCTTTTTAGATTTCAAATCCCAAAACACTTTAGTCAATTTACAATTTATTCCCAATTTACTTTGCTTAAAATAAATTTTCTTTCTTGCTTTACTTAATTCAAATTTCATTAACATTTAGATTTTGTTTTCTCATTTTGTGTAAAAACTCTTTAAACTGAAGATACCAATTTCAGAATCCCAAAATTTCTTCTTTATCTCTTACTTAATTTTAATCCTAAATTAAAAATAAATGTTTTGTTTTCTTAAACAATAACATTGAAGTTTAAGTTTCATTAACTCTCTGTTTATTTAAATTTCCCTTCCTATACTCAAGATTTATTTATTAAAAATTTAAAGTCAATTTATTTCTTTTCCAGTTCATTTATAAATTTATTCAACTTTTCTATAATTATTTTACTTACAATTTTCTTCTTTTATTTTCATTCCCAAACTCAAATTATATATTTGGTAATTCATTATTGCCTAATTATAACAGTCAAACCATGGCATTCAATATTTCCACATAATTCATTACAGGATATCAAATATTCAGGACAGAGAATATTAAATAATTAAATAAAGTTGAGGGGTCCAGTTGGATCCCTCCAACCTGTTTTACCTGCATCCACAGACGTTAGCACAACAAAATATGCCACTTTCAAAATGATATCATACTATATCATATCAATCAATTCAAGCGTTCAAACAATTATTTAAAGTTAACCATTTGGATTTAAATTTAAATTTTTAAACTGAGTGAAATTAACTCACCTTTGAGTATTTTTGCTGTTCGCAATCTACTTCCCTCTTAACTATTTTCTTCATGATATTTGGACCTTGAATAACAATTTATAATTTATTAATATTTGAAATAAATTGAACTATTAATTTCCTTTACATATTTTAATTAAATTTAATAATTTGTGCTTAAACTAATTCCTTAATAAGTTTATTAAATACTTTAATTACCCTACACAATATTTTAAAATTCCTACAAAAAAAAAATTCGAAAAAAAATAAACTTCTATAAACAAATTTATGCTTATTTATTTCATACATATACAAATCTAAAATTATTTTCTCTGTTTTCAAGCATATATATATATTCATAAATAAGTATTGTAATTTAAAATTAAAACAAAACGATACCTCAAACGCGAACAGGAATTCACTATCACCAAGCTTCTACCCAAAATACATAACGTGCTTGGCCAACCTCATCCCACAGTGAAACCCTTATCCTCTCGCTCCATGAAATGCTCCGGAACCACCCATCATTCTTTCGGCCACTGCTCAAACGCGACCCCCAACCCTCGATCGCACTACTCAAAAATCACCCACCAAGTACGTTCGACGCTATAATCGAAATCGACTTCGAATTTAGCTAATGCTCCATCAATTATGCGAATCCCCTTACCAAGACCTAACCCTAAATCACCAGACGTCACCGAGCCTCCATCGCGAGTTGACTCGCGACATCCAAACCTTAAATCGCTCACGCACGCTCGCAGTCCTCACGCCTTTCTTCGATTCACGCGGCCTTTGATTTAACTACGACATCGAGGAGGAGATGCTATTTGGCTGAAGAGGGAAAGAGTACGCGGCCATTAATTTCAATTTTGAAGATGGCTTCGGCTTGTAATTATATATTTTTTTTTTTAAATCTGAAGCATCGGCTTTAAATAAAAAAAAAATTCAAAGTAGATCTCGGTTTCGATTAAGAATGATAAAGCTTCGGCCAAATTCATTAAATTGAAAATGAAGCTTGCGTTAGAAGCCAGGGTGTGTGACTTTCATAAAAAGATTTGACTAAGTAAATTAAATTTAATTAGCTTTCTTTATGCATTTACGGGTTGCACGAACAAACGGTAACTCCGAACCCTGCGAAAATCGAAATCCGACAATAATAAAATATTACGGATCCAATGGAACATGTTTCATTAAATTCCGAAACTGTGTCTCGGAAGGCTATTTTTAAATTCAATTTAAACGATTAAAATTTCAAAACTGAACAAACCACTGCTAATTTCAATTTTACAACTTCTATTATCTTCCATGTTATCAATATAAAATTTTATAAGCCTTCAAATTATTTTCGACAGGCTTAAAACTCCAGATTCAACCTTTAACTCAATTTCAAATTATTTAATTCAATAATTTAATTATTAAATAATTAGTGATATTTGTAATTCAAGTTAAAATCACTACATTGAATATTTAAAATCAATTAAATATTTCGATTTAAAGGCTTAAAAATTCCGGGTCGTCATATTCCTCCCCCCTTAAAAGAATTTCGTCCCCGAAATTACTAGTTAGGAAGAATGGTCCAAAACCCGTTTATTATTATTTCCCTAAACCAAACAGTTTCTAATAATTCCACATCTTACCAACTATCTTTTTATAAAAGATCCATTATCATTCTTATTAACTTTCCAAACCTTTCCCTAGTTTCAAACTATACCATTTGTTTAACCATTCAAGTTTCAATTTTAAAACCAGATTTTGAAGTATCAAAATTGTCATCAAAATTTTTCTAACTCTCTAAATTCTCGAAAAATTTCGCCAGCGTCTCCCTTGCGCGGCTGACTCGGTACAACTACAAAATGGGTCTACGGCCTCCCAAATCCAAAAAGAAAACAAAAAGCCAAGTGGCTCAATCCAAATCCTAATCAAATTTCATACCAAATTTAAAATACATACCTTTTATCGGGCAATTCATATTTATCTTTCTGAAATCAAAATCAATTCTCTTTTCCCTTTAGATTACCTGCATATCCTGCAGCACTAATATCCAATCACAACATTCCAAAACATTTTATTGACTTCCTTACCAGATGTCAATATTTATCTAAATGTCAACTTAGAATATATTTGCAATATTCAATTTTCAATTTAGAATTGATCATTCCTTACTTAAGTTAACATAAGCATTTTATATGCTTCTTTGTTTGTTTTCACTTTACCACTTTAGTTAATATCTATTTCTATTCAAATTGATTTCCACATTACATATGAATTTTATTTATTTTCAACTTTGAACGTTTAAATTTTATTTTTCATTTATAACTAATTTATGTCATTTCAATTAGCTTCCTTTACTAATTTATTACAACTTCCAATTTGAAACCGTTTTGTCGTTAACAAAAGTTTCCAAAATTTTCAAAAAAATTCTAACTCCCAAAATTTCTGAAAATTTTTGGCAGAGTCTCCTTTGTACGGAGGAGCTTTTGCAATTTGACAAAAGAGATAAATATATATACATCGACCCACACGGTCGGAAAAACCAAAAATAGTTCATATTTCCTATTTGTATTGCGTAGGCGTACCTTATTTAGCATTTTAAGCAAGCGGCTTATTATTTTTAGCAAATAGCACAACCAAATCCAGCCACACGACTTCCAGGTACCTGTACTTACTCAATTTAAACATGTAAGTACGATATAAATAAAGTTTAACTACATTTTACTTATTTACAATAGTTAAACATGTAAGAAATTCACACCAAATATTTTTCCATAAGCAATTTATATAGTTTCCATGCCAATTCAACTGTTTTAATTCATTTATAACCATTTTCATTCAATTCGAATGGTTTTCAATCCATTCGTATACATCTTCATCAAATTTGAATGGTTTAAAACACAATAGCTTACTTTTAATTTATTCTTAAGCAAACTGAACTCACATTTAATTCAATTGAAAACCAATTTATTTTACTCCTATCCATCCAAGGTATCTTAATAACTTCTATTTACTTTCAATAACAATTTATTTTATGCAATTTGACGAGATCTATGTGAATAAATAAGCACTTGAGTTTTATAATAAATTTAAATTGACTCCGACTCAACTTACACTTAATTATAGTCCATTTCGGATTTATTCACAATCCGTACATTCTCATTTTCATTGCATTTAAAGTTGAATCCATTCACTTGCATTCATTTTATTAATCAAACTAATTCATTCAAAACCATTAACAACTTAGGTCCATCTTCATTACCAATTAAATTTCCTTTTTATTTTAATCCATTCACAATGATTTATTTAGCTCGACACATCCCATTTAAATTTCATTAACAATCCATTTATTTACATTTCATTCCATATTTGTTTATTCCAAACTATTTTATTTAGCCCGAAGACAATCCAAGCTATTTCATTCAATAACCATTTCTCAACTTATTTAAGCCACATTTCATTTGATACTTATTTATTCCATCATTTATTTATTCAATATAATGAGTTTATCCACGTTCACTTAAACCATTCTAATAAACTCAAAACATTCTATTTTCCTTATTGTCTCAAGTTATTTCAATTCCTTAATAATTTTAAATGGTTTACAATTATTTATTTAAGCATTTTCATTCCATTAAATATTATCGGCAACTCACCGAATTTTATTTCAATTAAAATTTATTTTTACTTGATTTAAAACCAATCCAATATTATTAAACTTTTTTTAAGTTGAATTCAACTCAACTCTCCTTCATTCATTTAGCTTAAGTCAATTTCCTTCAATTTATTCAAATTTTATACTTAAGCTCATTCTCATCTTGTAAACAAAGTTCTCTTTTCAATTTAACTTGATTCTATTTCAATCCTATCTCATTTCAAACTACAAAATTATTTAATCAGTTATTATACATTTTAACTTTTTAGATTCAGCTCATTCGATTTATTACAAAGTCATTTCCAATTTACTTCCACTTATTTGGAATTTATTGGCAATTCAAACCATCACTATTTTAATCTAATTACATTTTTATTCCATATATTTCAATTATATTTAATTTGTTAACACTTCAAGTTAAATTCGAATTTATAACTCAAGTTCTGAATCCACTAGCCATTTTCAATGTACCACCAAATTACCAGAACTCACAATTCAATTACATTTACTTCACCAACAATATAGGTCGATTTTAATTCATAACTTGAGTTTTATCTCCAACCTTCATCATAATCTCATAATTCAGCTCCTATCTAACTACATTGAACTCCATTTACACATTTCAGTAACTAATTTATTATCAAATTAGTTTTCTCCTATTTATGATTCAATACATGATTTTAAATCTCAAAATTTCTTCATTTAATTTCCTTCAGTTCAAATTTATTTTATAATTCAAGTTTGGATTTTTTATTTTATTTCCAATTCATCAAACAATATTTATTTTGGGTTTTCTATCCCACTTTTCAAAATTTTATAAGTCACAACTTATTATTTACACAATTCCATTCATCATAGGCTTGAATATATTATTCTTTTATTTTGACTCCAGCCTTATGCTTATTTATATCCCAAGCATATCTTGTTCCATGGATTCTGATTCCTTTACAAGTTATTCTAATTTATTTACTTCAATCCAATCCTTAACCAATTTAATTTCCATTTATTCAGGTAAGAATCTAATTTCATTTAATAATTTAATTGAATTTTTATTCCAATTCAATTTTATTTTAACTCGGATTTATTTAACTCAATTCGATCTCAACTTAATTCGAATACAACTGGATATTATTTTCAGCATATCCAATTTACTTCCAATCCAGTTAAATTTTTATTTCCCATCCAAGTTAATTCCACTTTTAACTTTTCCTTTAAATTTAAATTCCAACATTCAAAGCTTATATTCATTTCCTATCTTAAAAATCATCTCAATTTATAAGCTTACAACCCATCTTATCAGGATTTTTAAACACCCGGTTATTGGTTTCAAATTATGTTGAAATCTCCAACATTTCAAAATCACACTTCTCAAAAATTAAACCAACCCTGGTTTTATTCCCAACAAATTTCCTTTGGAATTTCAAAAACAACTTGCTTTTCTAAACAAATCAATTTGGTAGCAATTCTTCACTTAGAAACTCGAAAATGAACATCGATGGTGCTGCAGCCATCACCGAAGTTATTTTCCAGTGACTGAAGTGAATTCAATGCTATCTTACTTCCAAAATCCATTTTAAAACAAATTTCCATTCAGAAATACCTCCAAAACAACAATGTTATTATTTATCTTCAAAACACTTCGATAAACATTCCCAAAATCTCTGAAATTTGAATTTCCAAATCCTGCTTAAATAAATTTTAACTATAATTCATATGCACACTTTATGCTTATACAAATTCTCATCTGATTGTATTTCAATTCATAAATTATATTTATAATTCATATTTATAAATTGCATTTCATAATGAATTTATTCCCTTAAATTTTAGTTATATTTCAATTTTCTAATTAAATTTTCACTTAACAATGATAATACTTTAATATTGTCATTTCTAACATCCAAGCAACCATATATTAGCAAAATAGTTTACAAACACTTTCTTTATATCGAAAATATATTTTTGGGCAAAATTATTTCATTTACCCACATTTAAAACAATACCGCATCGATTGTTCTAGTCAAGTGTTTAGAAACCCCTTCGATACAGTTGCGCAGACTGTGTCGACGAAGGTTCATACGCCACTCTATAAATCAATCAACACAATATTAAAACAATTTATATTCACTAACAAATACGCGCTCATATCTATTAATACGCTCAAACTCATTGTAGAGTACTACGGACTCTAATTGAGTAATTTCCTACCAGAGCCAAGGTTATCACCAACCTCGCTCTGATACCAACTGTAACGACCCGCAAATCCGTACCCCTTGAGTCAACACTATTCTACAACAATCAACTCAAGTTGCACGGAAATACAAACCATTAGGGTTAAAGAAGAAGAGGTAGAAGAAGAAAAATAGAAAACAACAACAGAATCTAACCATCGCAGCGGAATAAAATATAATAGATAGTAAATAATCTTTACTCAAAATCAAATATATCTGTTTACATATATTACATCATCAGAGTACATCACTCACAGCTCACATCAACAACATACAATGGATACACAACAACCCAAACAGCGGAATATATATATAACATGTACGACTGTACGTATCGTCATCCAGCTCGTCTCCTGAGCTCCACGGCATCATATCCTGTATCCTATAATACTCGGTCTGACCCGAGCATTACAGTTAAATAACACCCGAGTCAGTCTGGATTACCAGCGTGAGAAAATCACACCCAATTGATTACTAAAGTTTCAAAAATCCTTTGAAAACAAAATCATCTCGTAAGACCACGCCACAAATAAACATGTCGGGTTTTTACCTTACGATAGCTAAAACATTTTTATTAAAGTTCTCTGATATTATAATAGTGTCTATAGAAAGTAAAATAGAATCTAGCTGAAATGCTTGCATCTCACGTTTCAACAATAGTTGGGCACAATCAAAACCATATGGGCGCGTAGGGAAAATGGATTCCAACTAATGGCTAGGCACTGCGGTACCACCTGTCACAGTACCTGGTCTAGATCAGCGTACCGAGGAGCCACCCTAACTCCCCTGCAACACAAGACCGGAACCATCCCTTACTGGACAGTCCCGAGCAAGATCACCCCGCGGTTGGGATCAGCAACCGCCCACTAAGCCGAAATAAAAGGGACATCAAGACAGGGATGACCTCACCCTCCAGGGGGGGCTACCCACGAAGCCTTGTTGCATATCCCCTGATTTTCAGCCATTCCCATTTGATGAGGCTTGAGGCTAAGTGTTACCCTTTTTAGACTATATTCCTTAGAATGCCCATCGTCCACCTGACAATGTTTCGCAAGCATTCATCCATACAAGTCCGTCCCGAGTCCGAACGGAACAGAAAGCACTATTCCTACTACATCCATTTTGGAAATATCTTCAGGATTAGTAGCGACTAGCCCTTGCACTTCACTGCTCCATCTTCGAATCCAAAATCGTTTACACGAAACGTACAAACTGGATCGAAGTGGTTTTCGAGAAATAAATCTCGATCCCGGTCTCTTCGAAACGATCAACGCATTTGTCCAATATTGATAGTCGGTGATTTAACTATCAATTGTATTCACAAACATCCATCAAACAATAAATAATTTCCCAAATTATTTATTAATCCCAAGAATATATTCACAAGATATACATCACTTACAAACCCCGTTTGAAAATAGTTTCAAACATATTCCTTTCCCAAAAAAAAATTCCAATATTTATTCCCACTGAAACGCCAAGTATAAAATACTTTTAGCTTTAAAATAATTTAAAAGCACTTAGTTATAAAATATACTTCATAGCCTAAAAATTTCAAAACTACTTTAATACTTTATTAAAATATATACTTTAGAAATATTTAATAAATAAGGCTATTTTTATAAAATATAAAACTAGATTTTTCTTTAAAACAAATATCAAGTCATTTAATAATTACTACGATAATATTTTGAAAAATATTTATTTTAGATTTTAAACATTTAAAAACAATAAACTTTCTAAGATATGCTTTTTTTTTTTAAATCATAAAACCTTTAACTTATTTTTAAAATTGCTTGAAAATCGTACTTGGCTATCCAGGGAAACACTTCTCTTCTCATCCTTTTAAAAATAAATTACCATTTATTTTTAAACGAGTTTCCATTCCTTTACAAAATTTCCACTTTGAATTCATATATATAAATATCCACTGATATTTTATTTTACTACAAAAAATCCAGTTTAAAAATTTCAAAAATTTCACTTCCCTTTTTAGATTTCAAATCCCAAAACACTTTAGTCAATTTACAATTTATTCCCAATTTACTTTGCTTAAAATAAATTTTCTTTCTTGCTTTACTTAATTCAAATTTCATTAACATTTAGATTTTGTTTTCTCATTTTGTGTAAAAACTCTTTAAACTGAAGATACCAATTTCAGAATCCCAAAATTTCTTCTTTATCTCTTACTTAATTAAATCCTAAATTGAAAATAAATCTTTTGTTTTCTTAAACAATAACATTGAATTTTAAGTTTCATTAACTCTCTGTTTATTTAAATTTCCCTTCCCATACTTAAGATTTATTTATTAAAAATTTAAAGTCAATTTATTTCTTTTCCAGTTCATTCATAAATTTATTCAACTTTTCTATAATTATTTTACTTACAATTTTCTTCTTTTATTTTCATTCCCAAACTCAAATTATATATTTGGTAATTCATTATTGCCTGATTATAACAGTCAAACCATGGCATTCAATATTTCCACATAATTCATTACAGGATATCAAATATTCAGGACAGAGAATATCAAATAATTAAATAAAGTTGAGGGGTCCAATTGGATCCCTCCAACCTGTTTTACCTGCATCCACAGACGTTAGCACAACAAAATATGCCACTTTCAAAATGATATCATACTATATCATATCAATCAATTCAAGCGTTCAAACAATTATTTAAATTTAACCATTTGGATTAAATTTAAATTTTTAAATTGAGTGAGATTAACTCACCTTTGAGTATTTTTGCTGTTCGCAATCTACTTCCTTCTTGACTATTTTCTTCATGATATTTGGACCTTGAATAACAATTTATAATATATTAATATTTGAAATAAATTGAACTATTAATTTCCCTTACATATTTTAATTAAATTTAATAATTTGTGCTTAAAATAATTCCTTAATAAGTTTATTAAATACTTTAATTACCCTACACAATATTTTAAAATTCCTACAAAAAAGAATTCCGAAAAAAAATAAACTTCTATAAACAAATTAATGCTTATTTATTTCATACATATACAAATCTAAAATTATTTTCTCTGTTTTCAAGCATATATATATATATATATATTCATAAATAAGTATTGTAAAATTTTAAATTAAAACAAAACGATACCTCAAACGCGAACAGGAATTCACTATCACCAAGCTTCCACCCAAAATACAGAACGTGCTTGGCCAAGCTCATCCCACAGTGAAACCCTTATCCTCTCGCTCCGTGAAATGCTCCGGAACCATCCATCGTTCTTTCGACCACTGCTCAAACGCGACCCCCAACCCTCGATCGCACTACTCAAAAATCACCCACCAAGTACGTTCGACGCTATAATCGAAATCGACTTCGAATTTAACTAATGCTCCATCAATTACGCGAATCCCCTTACCAAGACCTAACCCTAAATCACAAGACGTCACCGAGCCTCCATCGCGAGTTGACTCGCGACATCCAAACCTTAAATCGCTCATGCACGCTCGCAGTCCTCACGCCTTTCTTCGACGCACGCGGCCTTCGATTTAACTGCGACACCGAGGAGGAGATGCTATTTGGCTGAAGAGGGAAAGAGTACGCGGCCATTAATTTCAATTTTGAAGATGGCTTCGGCTTGTAATTATATATATATATATATATATATATATATATATATATATATATTTAAAATCTGAAGCATCGGCTTTAAATAAAAAAAAATTCAAAGTAGATCTCGGTTTCGATTCAGAATGATAAAGCTTCGGCCAAATTCATTAAAGTGAAAATGAAGCTTGCGTTAGAAGCCAGGGTGTGTGACTTTCATAAAAAGATTTGACTAAGTAAATTAAATTAAATTAGCTTTCTTTTTGCATTTACGGGTTGCACGAACAAACGGTAACTCCGAACCCTGCGAAAATCGAAATCCGACAATAATAAAATATTACGGATCCAATGGAACAGGTTTCATTAAATTCCGAAACTGTGTCTCGGAAGGCTATTTTTAAATTCAATTTAAACGATTAAAATTTCAAAACTGAACTAACCACTGCTAGTTTCAATTTTACAACTTCTATTATCTTTCATGTTATCAATATAAAATTTTATAAGCCTTCAAATTATTTTCGACAGGCTTAAAACTCCAGATTCAACATTTAACTCAATTTCAAATTATTTAATTCAATAATTTAATTATTAAATAATTAGTGATATTTGTAATTCAAGTTAAAATCACTATATTGAATATTTAAAATCAATTAAATATTTCGATTTAAAGGCTTAAAAATTCCGGGTCGTCACAACCACGCTTTTCATACAAAACCACGCTTTGATCAACAGGTTCCATTTTGAATGTCACACTATCATTCCTTTGATCACTATTTGACTTCCACAAAAATGCAACCCTTGAGCTCGTACGTATCAACGAGGGTGTTAAGCTAAGAGAAGTTACCTTCTCTGCCGCCACTGATGTACATTTGTAAAAGACAAACGTTGTGTCTCAGATCCATACAAGTTCGTTCTAGGACTGAACGAAATCGAAGGACTTTCCTCGGCCATTACTAGGCGAGAAGCCCTTGCAATCCGAAAAATCTCTATCACGAGAAGACCACTGCTATAAATAACTCTATAATGGGAGCTACCCAGAGCATGTTCAACAAGCAGTCTTCAAGCTATAAAGATCCACGGTCTTCAAAAATCATCATCTTCAACATGTCTTCACTTTCGAACGTATACATTGGTTCAAAGTGGTTTTCGGATAGGAATTACCCAAATCTGACTCTGGTTCCTTCGAAACCAATCATCGCTTTTAAAAAGATGTTAAGTTCATACATGGATATCAATCATCAATCAATTACTTCATCTTTTCTCTAATCAAATCTTTCTTAGATATATTCTTTTCAATTTATTCCATTTTCTTTTCAAATGTATATGGAATCATTAAGCCTCATTTATCAAATCATTTGGTTTATTTAAACCTTTCTAAAATCCTGGAATAATTCCAAATCTTTTTCCCTTTTACTTAAGAAAACTTTTCCAAATCATTCATTAAATCTTAATAAAAGATTTCTTATATTCCAATTATAACTTTAACTTAGGGAATATATTCCCAAATCAATTTATTAAATCTTAATCAAAGATTTCTTTCTTAACTTCAAATCATATTCTTGCAAATCGAAGATTTTCATAACATAGTACTACTGCCACTTTAAATATGGTAAATTTCACCTCTAGGGACTAATGGAAAGTTTCACCTCCACTGGAAAAATACATGATTTAAAAAAAAAGAATTTTGCATTTTGATTCTGTGATGAAGAAGTTATGGTCGAGAGAAGAAGATGTAAAATATGGAGAAAAGATGAGTTTGATTTGAAGAAAATGAACATTGATTTCTTTTGAATATTTTGAAAATATTTTGACATTATTTCTTTTTAATTTTTTGTATGGCATGGAAGCCATTAAAGAGAAGAGGGAGAAGATGAAGAAGCTTGAGAAAAGAAGAAGAAGAAATGTGAATGAAAGTGAAGAAGTAGGTGGATATTTATAGAAAAAGAAAGAAGTGGTAATTTTACTAAAATAACCTCTTACCAAATTGCCAAACTAACCTTACTTCCACCTAAAGTAATCTCCATTTTTTTCAAAACTTAACATCATCCTTTCACTTCTTACTTTATGCCTTACTCACTTAAAGATTAAGTAAAGAATATCATAATTATGTTGGCTTTGATTTGATGTGATTTGATGTTTACTTTTGACTTTTCTTACTTACTTTTCTTAATTCTTACTTACTTTTCTTAATGACTTCTAGAAGTTTCTAACTTTATTTAGTAAAAGTAAACTTGATTAGTGAATTAATTAATACTTACACTATTTGAATATATGTTCCTATATAAGAAAATAAAGGTGCGACGATGTTGCGACCACTTTTAAATCGACAAAACGTCGTTTTTCGACAAAATGTTTTACGGTCACATTTTGACGTTTTAGTTAAACTACTTATTTATGTAAACCAAATTTAAAAATGAACTTTTTACTTTTTTAAATAAATTAAAACACGTCTCTTTTATATTTTAAAATCATATTTAAATAATATCAAAATCTCTAATTTTACAGTGTATGTAAAAGTGACAAAATGCGACAAAATCTGGTTATTTTTATAAAACGATTATTAACATACTTATAAGTATTTTAATATACTTTTATTATCCTTATTAGATGTTTTCAATAAGATTTATCTTTTTAAATAAATATTTAAACTTATTTATTTAAGCATTTATTTATTTTTAACAAAACTTAACTTTTGTTGATTTGTTTTAAAATACAAATTTTTTTTTTTAAAATTATCAACTATAAGAATAAATAATTTCTCTATTATTATCTATTATATTTAACTTATTTATTTAAGTTTAAAACCTTTTTAAACTCAAAACAAACGAAATCTCTTATTTTCAAAGTAGCGAAATTACGGGTCGTTACGTTCTCCCCTACTTAAAAGAATTTCATCCTCGAAATTACTCAAACAAAAGTTTGCCTAAAACATTTATCTTTAAACTTAATTCCATATAATATACACGGATCATCCGTATGAAATATCTTATTCGATCTCCTATTCGAATAGACAACTTACTTTCCGAACTAGTATCGATTCCCCGATCCTCTAGTGCGGACTTTAATCAGGCTCTTTACTTAGAAACCTTTGCTTTCCTTGCATAGTGCTCAACTATGATAGAAAACTCAAGTACCCAACAATAAACCCTAATCAATGTTCTCCGTCAAGAATCGAGTGATAAATCCTTTTTCGGATTGGCGAAACACCTTAAAGTTTCGTACTCGAATATTAAATCAACATTAATGTGACGAAATGATCTACATATAATATATGTATTTATTACCTCTCAAAACTTTCATAAAAACTTTATCTTAAGCTCAAACACTTTATAAATGTGCTTCTTTATATAATCCCTTTAATTATTTATTTCCAAATATTTTTTTATAAAGGAAAATATTTTAAAGAAACCATTTTTCACTCAAAAGATAATTTATCTTTATAAAAAAGTTTTCCCACAATCTTTTAACTCAATATATTTCCTGTAACGCTAATATTATTTACGAATCATTTCATAAAACTATTAGTTAAGTTTATTTCATCTTATAACTTATGCAAATCAATCACATTCTAAAGACTTAAGTCCAATTGTTAATTAATGCTAGGATTCATTAATAAAACATCTTCTATCCTATAATTTACCTTTTTTATTATCAAATTTATAAATTATACTTATCCGATTTCCTTTACTCAGAATATTTCACAATCTTTTAGTTTTCATAAATTTCTTAGCTTTGAGTTAGGTATGAAACGGAAATTTTCGACTGTCCAAAATCATCGGAATCCCTCTTTATCTTATCAATTAGCGATCCCAATTTATCTTTGGTTTAAACACTTTCATAAAGATTACTACACAATTTATCAGTTAATGATTCACATTATCCCTTTACTTAAGAAAATTATATAGATTAAGCAACTGCAAAACAATCCAAGGAACTAGGTACTATCAATAGTATCATATATCCTCTTAACAAGAAGAGTAATACTTAAGAGAAGTGCTTTCCATCTGAACACATCGCCTGCCCATTTTTAGTTTATTTTCAAGCCAGTCGAATTATATCATAAGATACCTTTTTATATTTGAAATAATACCATTTTCAAAATCCTTTAGATATTACTTTGTAAAACCTATCTTATAAATTCATTTTATCTTATATTAATTAACTTCATTTAAATTACCATAATTGTTTTAATTGAACTTAAATTCTCATTCCTTTTATATATAACTTTTACAAAATCATTTTCTATTATTTAAATACATTTCCATCTTATATGTTCATTCCTTAAACAAATCTTATTATCAAACACCTTATAGTCAAATCGTGAAACTTAATTCATAAGGTATTTGTACTTAAACTTTTAAATCAAACAATTGATCACTTTATGATAGTAACTTAACATTATCATTTCTTAATTTATTATTTTTGGAATAAGTATTAAAGATCTTAATTTCCTTATCAGATTTCTTACTTAGCGATTATCTTTATGAAACATCTTATAGTCAAACTGTGAAATTATAATCACAAGATATTCATATTTAAATTTCACTAATCCTGATTTCTAACTATGCCACCTTTCAAAATATATACTTTAGATTCAAAAATATAGTCCTAGGTAAAATTATTTCATTTACCGATTTTTTCAAAATCAGTGTGTCGGTTCGCCTTGTTTAAGTGTTTAGGAGCCCTCATCGATAACGGTGATTAGGCGCATCAATCAAAATCCATAAATCACTCAATAGATAAATCAACACAAAACATTTTTATTAGTCACTAACAAACACGCGTTCATATATAATACACTCAAACTCATTCTAGGGTGTTACTAACCCTATCTCTAATGAGTTACTCATCCTAGGGTATTGCTAACCCTATCTCTGATGAGTCTTTACCCAACCAAAGCCAAGGTTCTCGCTTAACCTTCAACTCTGATACCAAATGTAATGATCTAGGCTTTTCAACCATCGACATCGGCCACTTTCCGCCGTAGCTTACACTGGTACCACATGCTTTTCTTTTACGGCCAGCCTCTCGACTGTAACCAACCCTTCGATACTCGATCTCAGGGACATGTAGGAGTAAGAGTTATCCGTTCGCTACCTAACAAGAAGCAAGAACCCCCTATCGTGTACGAACCTCACTAAGCAAAGTGGATAATAGAATACGTCCATATGTAGATGAATATCTCCAGCTCTCCTCCGGAAACTCCAACCGTTTTCGACTAAACCTGAAACTACTCGGATCTGACCCGCGTATTGAAAATACCCGGATCAGGCTTGATAAACCAGCGTGAGAAAACTCAATAATAAATGACAGTGTCATATATCAGCCTTTGAATAAAATCCTTTTGAAAAGAAAGAGTATCTCATAAGACCAAGCCTACACATAAACACGGATGGGTTTTTACCTTATGATAACTAAAACACTTTTATATATCAAAACGTTTGATATTATTTCTAACAAAATTCTTTTGAAAACACTTTTCAAACAAACTTATTCAAATATGATATAAATATCTGGACAAATCTAAGGTAATATATCCGGACTAGGTCAACGGAATATATGATACCAAAAAGGGGTAGCTGAAATGTTTGCAAGTCATTACAGCTATTTTGGGAATACAATCAAAATCGTAAACTCGTAGGGATTGGATTTCCAACATGATAGGAAACTAGTGACCTTTCTCCGATCCACACATAAAAAACATAGTTCCCACGGTGCCTTAATCGCTTTTCTCAAACTAGTCACTTGGAAACTATACTTTCTACACTACAAATGATAACCAGTAGTTCCCTGCTTTTCTCAAGCTAACCACTTTATCCACATGGGGCAATAAATGCCTTGAGGACCAGACGTATCTGGTACCTAGGGCTCAGAACATCTGAACCCAAATCACTACTATTCGAAATGCGAGCATACATCTGACCACATAGAATCCCATCATAACCGGGGTGTGAGGCTCGCGAAGCTACGATCAATTTCTTCAAAGCCACGCTTTTCATACAAAACCACGCTTTGATCAACAGGTTCCACTTTGAATGCCACACTACCATTCCTTTGATCACTATTTGACTTCCATAAAAATACAACCCTTGAGCTCGTACGTCTCAAGGAGGGTGTTAAGCTAAGAGAAGTTACCTTCTCTGCCACCACTGATGTACGTTTGTAAAAGACAAATGTTGTGTCTCAGAAATGCAATGTCGGACATTCGTCCTTACAAGTTCATTTTAGGACTGAACGAAACCGAAGGCACTTTCCTCGGCCATTGCTAGGCGAGAAGCCCTTTCAATCCGAAAAATCTCTATCACGAGGAGACCACTGCTATAAATAACTCTATAATGGGAGCTACCCAGAGCATGTTCAACAAGCAGTCTTCACGCTATAAAGATCCACGGTCTTCAAAAATCATCATCTTCATCATGCCTTCACTTTCTAACGTATACATTGGTTCGAAGTGGTTTTCGGATAGAAATTACCCAAATCCGACTCTGGTTCCTTTGAAACCAATCATCACTTTTAAAAACATGTTAAGTTCATACATGGATATCAATCATCAATCAATTACTTCATCTTTTCTCTAATCAAATCTTTCTTAGATATATTCTTTTCAATTTATTCCATTTTCTTTTCAAATGTATATGGAATCATTAAGCCTCATTTATCAAATCATTTGGTTTATTTAAACCTTTCTAAAATCCTGGAATAATTCTAAATCATTTTCTCTTTTACTTAGGAAAACTTTTCCAAATCATTCATTAAATCTTAATAAAAGATTTCTTATATTCAAATTATAACTTTAACTTAGGGAATATATTCCCAAATCAATTTATTAAATCTTAATCAAAGATTTCTTTCTTAACTTCAAATCATATTCTTGCAAATCGAAGATTTTCATAACATAGTACTACTGCCACTTTAAATATGGTAAATTTCACCTCTAGGGACTAATGACAAGTTTCACCTCCAGGGACTAATGGCAAGTTTCACCTCCAAGGACTAATGGCAAGCTATCCTACATTATGAATATCTTTGTCTTTTAACGATCTTTGTCTTCAATATGTTTTATTTCAAAAATTAGTTTGAAGTTATTTTCGGATATGAATCACCCAAATCTGATCTCGGTACCTTTGTACTAATCATTGATAAAAAGATGTTAAGTGGTTATTTAACATTCAAAGAATTTATTTCTCTTATTTTGGAAAAATTTAAATATGATCTTTTAGAGCATCCGGGCTTTCCTTTCGATCTGTTCCATCTCTCGCCTAAAAAGAGAAAACATAGGCCAGGTAAGTTCAGAGCACTGGTTGCTCCATCCCTAACCTTAGTTGAACACCTTGTTTTACCATCCCAGATCTCACAGGCGGGACAAATGTACTAGTCGTTTCCGCATACTCAGCTTGTTATTACATTCAATATTTTTCACTTTTTGTTTAAGTGGTATAAACAATTCATCTTAACAATTTATTCAAACTCTTATTAAAACTTCCAAATCATCTTTACATTACTTAATTATTCCTTTAAAGTCATTCACAAAAGATTTAGGAAAGAATTGTTAACATTAAAACTACATTTCAAAAGGTTATATAATTCGCACAGAAAAGTGTTGCAGAAAGTGCTATATAAGCTTATTTGATTTAAACAACTTTTTGATATTTGAAAATTCATATTTTCCATTCCAAATCTCTTTTAAACCATTTTAGTAAATTTATCAAATTTATTTCATATTTTTAATCATTTAAAAATATCATTTATAAAGAAATCACGTTTTGGATTCCGAACTGCAAAACCGCGATGCTTTTAGAAAATTGTTTTGGACATATTTCAAAATCCACTTGATAAAATCTTGATTTTCTTTCTTCATTGGAAAACTATTATCATTGTGGACCAAAGAATTTTTATTTCGAAGAAATCTGACTTATAAATCATTCTTTACGTCAATTTGAAGTTACGGGTCGAAATTTACGAACCGCCGTTACGCGACGAGCTCGATTTTGACCAATTTTGTGAATTGCTTCGGAATTTATCCGAAACACTTCAAATTTGTTTTAAACCATATTTAAACTTATTTAAAATCATTAAGAGGCTAAATAACTTCCACACACATTTTTGTATGGATTTAATTCTCATTTAATTAATTATGGTTACTCTTATCATTTATCAAACAAGTTATCAACCACATAATCCATCACATAATCAACCAATTTGCAACCAAGTTATCAAACATTTAGTCATTCAATATATTTAAACTTTTCAAATCATTATACTTGAAATAATTTATGGATTTATTAGTAAATATGAGTACTCACCATAAACCAAAGCAGTTAACTTCCTACCAGCATTCATATCATCCAACACTTCACTAACTACTTCCTACTCCATTAAACACTAGCAAATAACACCCTCTCCCTTCCAATAGCATGGCCAAGGCTTGAGATGGAGGTTGGCTGAAAATATAGACAAGAAGCAATAGAGCTTTGAACTTGAATTTTCAAGATTTTGATCCAAAAAGGGGTCATCTTCTCTCTTGTTTTTGACTCTCTTACTCTCAAAATTTAAAAAACTTGTTAACTGAAAAGTTGTTGAAAATCTTTTCTATTGAATTTAAAAAAAAGAATCATTTGAATAGAAGTTGTTTTGAGGGAGATATAACAGAATTAAGAAGAGGTATTGTTGGATTGACAAAAATAAAGCCCGAAAATGCACTTCAAAGAATTGATTTCAAGTATAGCAAACCACAAAACTTGAAAAAGTAATCAACAGAAAAGTTGTTGCCATTGGAATTTCATACGGTTTAGAAAAAATAATTTCTTAATTTGTGCCTATTAAGATCAAGTTATGATAAAAAAAATAGGTTATTTTCTGTGTTAAAAACTGGGCCAGAAAATGCACTGTAAAGAAGTGGATTTTTAGCATGGTTACCTTTAGAATGAGACAACGTGGTCAACATGAAAGTTGTAGCCACTGGAAAAATACATGATTTAAAAAAAAAAGAATTTTGCATTTTGATTCTGTGATGAAGAAGTTATGGTCGAGAGAAGAAGATGTAAAATATGGAGAAAAGATGAGTTTGATTTGAAGAAAATGAACATTGATTTCCTTTGAATATTTTGAAAATATTTTGACATTATTTCTTTTTAATTTTTTGTATGGCATGGAAGCCATTAAAGAGAAGAGGGAGAAGATGAAGAAGCTTGAGAAAAGAAGAAGAAGAAATGTGAATGAAAGTGAAGAAGTAGGTGGATATTTATAGAAAAAGAAAGAAGTCGTAATTTTACCAAAATAACCTCTTACCAAATTGCCAAACTAACCTTACTTCCACCTAAAGTAATCTCCACTTTTGTCAAAACTTAACATCATCCTTTCACTTCTTACTTTATGTCTTAGTCGCTTAAAGATTAAGTAATGAATATCATAATTATGTTGGCTTTGATTTGATGTGATTTGATGTTTACTTTTGACTTTTCTTACTTACTTTAATTTTCTTAATTCTTACCTACTTTTCTTAATGACTTCTAGAAGTTTCTAACCTTATTTAGTAAAAGTAAACTTGATTAGTAATTAATTAATACTTACACTATTTGAATATATGTTCCTATATAAGAAAATAAAGGTACGACGATGTTGCGACTACTTTTAAATCGACAAAACGTCGTTTTTCGACAAAATATTTTACGGTCATATTTTGACGTTTTAGTTAAACTACTTATTTATGTAAACCAAATTTAAAAATGAACTTTTTACTTTTTTAAATAAATTAAAACACGTCTCTTTATATTTTAAAATCATTTAAATAATATCAAAATCTCTAATTTTACAGTGTATGTAAAAGTGACAAAATGCGACAAAATCTGGTTATTTTTGTAAAACAATTATTAACATACTTATAAGTATTTTAATATACTTTTATTATCCTTATTAGATGCTTTCAATAAGACTTATCTTTTTAAATAAATATTTAAACCTATTTATTTAAGCATTTATTTATTTTTAACAAAACTTAACTTTTGTTGATTTGTTTTAAAATACAAATTTATATTTTTTTTAAATTATCAACTATAAGAATAAATAATTTCTCTATTATTATCTATTATATTTAACTTATTTATTTAAGTTTAAAACCTTTTTAAATTCAAAACAAACGAAATCTCTCGTTTTCGAAGTAGCGAAATTACGGGTCGTTACATATGTGTGTGTATATGTATGTATGTATGTATGTATGTATGTATGTATAACTTTTACGAATAAAAGTTATTATCTTTATTTCAATAAAAGAATTGAACTAGTAATTTTAAAATTCTCATTTTGAAAACAATAAATAACAATATTCATATTTAATTAAATTTATACTATTCTCCAAAATTATTCTTATATTACCAAATATAAGAATTAAGTTCACAAAATAATGTCCATTGAACTTCCAATTTATTAAATCTCAAAGTTAAATATAAATTGGAAATTATACTAATAAAATTCGAAATTTAATATCCTAAGATTATTTAAGATAAATTAAATCAACTATTTACAAAACTAGATTTAATTTCTTAATTAAATTATACAAATAAAAAAATTAGAATTTATTTATCCACAACCAAATTTAATTAAAGATGTGGCTAATAACAGGGTTGTTACAGTTGTCATCTCTACTTTAACAAGTGGCAGACAACATTAATTCTGAGTGTGGTCATCTCAACTTTAGCAAGTGACAGACAAAGAATATAAAGTGTTGTCATCTGAACATTAACTAGTGGTAGATAGCATTAATTCAGAGTGTGGTCATTTCAACTGTAATAAGTTGCAGACAAAGAATTCAGAGTGTTGTCATCTCAACTTTAACAAATGGCAGATAACATTAATTTAAGTGTGGTTATCAGCTGTAACAAGTGGCAGACAAAGAATTCAAAGTGTTCTCATCCCAACTTTAATTAGTGGCAGACAACATTAATTCATATTGGTCATTCAGAATTCGTGTTTTTAAGTGAAAATTTTATACGTTGTGAATAAACAAACACACCTTTTTTTGTTTCTAAGTTCACGGATGTTCGCTACGTAGTCGTTCAGATCATACTTGACTCGTATGACATGGATTATGAACTGTCTATTTAAGTGAAAAATTTATTCTATTTACAACAAATTCAATGGCAGATGAAAGTTGGACTCCATAAGATTATTTGATACTAATCAAGGCATATATAGAAGCCGATACAAGACACATGGAAAAGGAGTTGAATTAAGATTTTTGGGTTACTCTAAATGAAGCAATTAATAATTATCCCGATTGTAGATTAATTAGAAGGGTTCTAGAAACTCAGAGTACTTATGTCATGTTTACTAGAGCTTGTCGAAGATACAGAAGCATCATAAATATAACGGAGGAAGAAGACCTATTTCAGTTAACAAGATCTATGTTTGATTCACGATATTTATGGGAGTATCGAACTAACTTTATTGGACATGCTGCATATGGTCTTTGGGTTAGCTATATCCGACAATTTGAATGACGTGTGATTTAGCTAATTATTTTTATTAAGTTATATGTACTTTCAGTAAGTTCTATATACTTTCGAATTCAAGAAAGGTAGTTAAGTAAGTTGTATGTATTTTCAATATCTACTAAGTACTTAAGAGACAAATATTTAGTTAAAACGATACAAACAAGACAACCAACGTTGAAATAAACTGATACAAACAAGAGATCCTAATAATTGAAATGAAACAAAAAAGACAACCAACATTGAAATAGATTGATACAAACAAGACAACCTGATAATTGGAATGATGCAAGCAAGGTAACAAATGATATCATAGATCTAAAACGAACAATACACCGATTATAAAAACTGTCTTCGACCACCTGATAATTACATTGAACCAAGTGCCCACTGAAGCATTTCAATTTGTTCTTCAAGTTCAGTTGCATGAACAGCTACTTAATGAGGTAAAGGATCGTCAAGCCATTGCCAAAGTCCACAAGCATCTGGAAAATTGTGTCATCTATAGTGGCGTCGATCGATGTCAGATGCGTTTCTTATGGCAGAACACAGAACATAAACTCTACAATTACAGTATATTTATCCAGAGTCAACCTCTTGATCTGTATGAGGTACCTGGTGGCCTGCTTCAAGCCTTATTGCATTCTTACATTGTGGCTATGCCGCTCCGCTCTTTGCTTTCTACCATTCTCCATCAGCCCGTGCTCTTGCAACTCCCTCTCATGCTCTCTTACATTTTTATTGTGTCTTTCCTCCATTTCAACATAACACTCAATTGGTGGTTGGAAGGAAGATGTATTTGACAGAGTGTCGTGACTTATAGGATCTTCATATGAGTAAGTTGAGGGCAAGGAAGTATAGTTGTAATCCATCATTTTTTGTATGCTTAATGAGATGAGATAATTGTAGAGGTATTTGCCAAGCAATAGAATATAATAGTAAGCATGCTGAAATGTGAATAAAATAAAGTTGGTTGCATGTGAATAAAGATGTGCAACGTGGCTATACTGGTCGAATATGATAGAACACTATGTCACTTTGTCTTTGGTAAGTATGCTGAAATGTGAATAAATATGTGCAACATGGCTACAGTGTGAATGTGAATTACACTATGCCACTTTATCTGTCTTTGGCTTTAGCTACACTGCCACAATGTGAATGTGAATAACACGATGTCACTTTGTCTTTGGCTACACTAAGCCACTTTGTCTTCGGCAAGTATGCAAAAATATGAATAAAGTTGTGCAATGTGAGTAAAGCTATATGACGTGACAGAACAATGGTAACTAAGTGTAACAATACAGTACGTAAACATAATAGTACAGTCATACAACGGTAACATAAATGTAACAGTACAGTAAAATAACATTCACATAAGTGTAATAATACAGTCATCGGTCATCCTAAGTCTACAGCACCGTCGTCGTCGTCGTCCGCTGCATCATCAAAATCAGCAGGACAGTCATGATCAAACCGAAATGCAGCCAACTGAGCCTGCAAATCATCAATCCGTGTATGCATTGCCTGCTGAGCCTTCTAATAAAGTATTTGAGTATGAATGAGTGTCATATGCTGAATAGCAACAATATATCATTTATGTTGGTCTAACTTACCTGCATATTGTAATTACATATACCACTATACGTTTACTTAACTAATATTAAACAATGAATTATTAATACATTGAATTACCTCAAAAGGCGAGTAAAGTCGAGTAGTAGGGATACTAGCAATCTCATGATTATGTGGATAAACTATTGGCTGTTCGATAAGATTACCGCTGATATCATATGCTCTAAAATAGTCATCAAGATCGAAGTCCATGCGCTGTTAAAAGTACTGAGATAATAGGAAAATGAATTGTTGGTTTGAAATTCTCAATCTTAGTTTTGAAATTCATTAAATACTCAAAGTTGAAAATATTGAAATCGAAGTGTTTTATTCAAACTGAAAGTGGTTCTAAAAATTATGGGTTTAGACTGAATTTAAAGTGAATAAAAATTGTGAAGGTGTGGAAATTATTTATTTTTAAAGAAATTTTAAATTCAACTGTTTTATTCTACATACTGTTGAATATCCAAACCATTTAAGTTTTTGAAAGTTATGGTTTTAAAACTATGGATTTCGAAGTATTATGTTGAAAGTTAAAATTCAAATATTTGGTTTCGAGGTATTATAAATTTTAAAAGTGGCATGATTTTGGAAAAGAAATATATCTGAAGTAAAATGATATCATATTTATTTGGGTTTTAAAAGGAAATGATATCGTATTTATGGGTTTTGAAATGGAAAATTATATTCTGGTTTTGAAAGTATAATTATTTTTAAATGACCGCGGTGTTATAATAACGTTTGGTTGTTGAAGAGACCGGGATCGGAAGTTGTCATACTCTCTGCCAACTCCGAAAACCACTTTAACAACCGTGTACGCGGTGGAGATTCCAGAATGAAGTAGGTTGGCGGCGGCGTTTCCTTTGAGGTAAATACGTGGACCCGACTCCCGTGAGTTGGCACAAGGTGGCTAAAATAGGAGCGATTCTCGGGCCAATGAGGTCATTCCTCTGATCGAACGCACTCCTTCGATATTATACTCTGACTTTTGGATTGATTCGGTGGCCACTTTTGATTTTGATTTTGGGGGTGTTGTTCGAGGTGGACGGTAGCTGCGCGTTGCGTGTTTCCCCCAGCCCGGATGCGTAATTGGTATATCTACCTTGGCATTGCCTAGTTGTGTCGTGTCACCTACCATACCGAGCCTTTACTACGAGTTTCTATTTATGTCGTACCTATGGAGTATCATCTGGTAGCCTCCCGATCAGGAGGTATTACGGTACTGTATAGACTATTGGCATTATTTGTGTTAAGGGCTATATGGGTAACCCGTTAACGCTATTAAAAAGTAAGTTTATTTTAGAATCAGACACTATTATAATTGCGAAATATACTACATAGTAAATAGTTTAACGGATTCTTAAGAGATGTAAATCCCGAGCATCTTTTGAGTTACTGCACTCACATTTATTTCAGTTAATTTAACTTACATAAGATCTTTTAGTTCTGACTCGAGTGTTTTGTCTTTCCAATTCCCTCGGGTCAGTCCGAGCGTTTCAGGATTTGAAGTTTTAGCTCTGGAGGACGAAGACGAAGATTTGTATTACTATTATCTACTATTATTCCACTGCACCATTTAATTCCGCTGCATTGATATTTATTGGTATGTGAACTCTGATATTTATTGTATAAAGAAGAAGCAAATGTTTGTAAACAGTTTTATGAACTATATATTGATTATTATATTTAATCCTTCAGCTGTGAGATTCTGTTTTATTTTATTTCTTCTCTGTTTTTCTCATTTACCCCATAACAATCCGCCCTTCCGTATGGATTGAATGGGCACGTGTGTCGATTTAAACCGTGCGAAAAGGAGGTTGTTACATCTTGTATCAGAGCTTTGGTTTAGCGATAAACCTTAGCTTTGTGGGGTTTGACTCTTTATTAATAGGGTAGTAATACCCTATGGGAGTCGCTAAGTGTATATATATGAGAGAGCGTATTTGTTAGTGTTATAAAAACATTTTTATATTGTGTTAATCTGTTTCGTTTTGTATTTATAAATTCTGGTTGATGCATGGGACGCTGTGACATCAATAGGGATTTCTAAACACTTAATAGGACATACCGACATAATATTTGTTTATCTAGGTGAATGAAATAATTTTGCATATTATATTTTCTATGTAAAATAAAAAAATTCAAATGATATCTATATTTGGCTGCAATAGATTGGTTGATAGGTAATAAAAGTTATAATAATAGTTGAAATGAGATTTAAAATAAATAAAATTGGAAATTTAGAACTTAAGTTCCGGGGTTTTGGAAATTCTTTCAAATGATTTCGGAATATTATAATAATATTAAAAGAAGTATTTTCTGATATAAGTATTTCAATAATTTGAAAGAAATGTTTTTAAAGGAAGATTTTGGAGAAAATAAGTTTTGCACTTTCCTCTCTGTCGCTGGAAAATAATTTCGGTGATGGCGGCCGCATCATCGACTTTCATTTTCGAGTTTCGAAAAGGGAAGGCCACTATAGTAGTTCTACTGCAGATTTATTTTTGAAAAATATATAAATTTTGAATTGTTTAAATATAATTAGAGATATATAAGTTGTAAGAATATATTTATCTATTATTTTAATAATTTGAAATTTAACCCGGTATTTAATTCTTAAATTTCCGTTAATTAATTGTTTCAATTATTGTAGTGAAACGAAAGATAAGTAATTAATAATTGAAACCTCTAAATTTAGGTAAGAAGTTTAATGCCAAGTTATAAAGGAAATAGAAGGAAGTTGAAATTGTAACTTATAAGAAAAAGGAGTAAAAATTTATTGAACAATGAATTAATTAAAAGAAATGAGAAAACTTGTATAACTTTCAATTACATTATTTAAAAGCATATATATAACTTACCAAATATTAAAAGTGGAAATGTTTAATAAGAAATGTAATGAAATTTTACAGTCAAAGTATGTAAGGAAAGGGTTCAATAAATTGCTTTTATTTATTAAAATTGGTGGTATAATGTTATAAACTTAAGTTATAATTGAAACTTTACTATAAGTAAATATAATTTAAGGTAAGTAGTATATATGGAAGATAATAAACTTAAGTAAAAGATTGAAGCTATTTGTTAACAAAATAAGTATAAAAAGATGAATGCAGTAAGTATAACAAGGATGTAAGCATTAAATAAATGTAAATTTAAAGGATAAATCACTGTGTAAATAAAAAGAAAATCATACAACAAGGGTATGAAATGAAATTAATAATAAGTTAAGTTGATTATTGTTGGATTTGTTGTTGATGGTTGTTTGGGCAAGGGTACTTTAAAATCGGATTTGGGGTGAATGAATAAACTATTTAGTTTTATCTAAGACTGTTGAGTAAATGTTGCACTAGTAGTTTATTCTTCATTTCGTACAATTTAAAAGTTTTAAACCCGAACAACTATTTGTTTGTTTGGTTGAATGATTGTTTTGTATTTGTTGTGTATGTTGAATTGATGGTTGTTGTATTGATTTGTTGTTAGTGATTGAAACCACTTAAATATTTCACTTTATATAAATAGTTAACCCTGTGGATTTTATAAGTGAAATGCAGGTCATGGAAGCAATTGCTACTGCTTTTGGTTCCTAAATTAAGCGTAAAATTTATCCGACAAATAGGTACGTTTCGGATTTCGGTTTAAAGCGCTATTTTATATATTTTCCCGGGTTGGGATATAATATTTTGGATAATATATGTAATATAATTGTTATATTTTGATAATATAGTTTCTCCCGAGCTCTACGTACAAGGGAGACTCTGCCGATTTTTTTTTAAAATTTTGGACTTAGAAAAATTTGAAAATGTTTACAAACTTTAATAATTTATGTATAAAAGATTTAAATGGGTATAAATTGGTATATTTTATTTTAAATTATTTTATTTTGTAAACTTATTTGTTTATAAATTTAATATTTAAGAAAGATATATTGATTTCTTATTTCTTCTTTTCCCTTCTTCTCCTTTTCGGGGACGAAAAGTTTTGAGTGGGGGAGATTGTAACGACCCGTAAATTTCGTTAAATAGATTTGTCATATTTCTAAGATTTTGGAATTAAATTATAAAGATATATAATTGTTATAATTAGTAACGAAGTAAATGTAATAACAATTAACCTATGAAGTATTACATTGGTTGTAATAGACTAAATTATAAAGATTGAATTTAATAAACCCTATTTATTTGGAACCTTGTTTATTTATATGCAAAAGTATAGTAAATGAGTTATTGCAAGAGATTGAAATTTTAATATAATTCTAAATAATGAATAGTGGAAAGGATTACACAGGTGTATAATTTAATACGAGAAAGGAAAGTATTTAATTGATTTTGTAATAAAAACATTGAAATGGAAATTGGAATAAATTAAGGAATTATGTTAATGCGAGTAATAATCTATAAACTTGGATGAACATTTCAATTTGATAAATTATTTCTAAATGATAAGGCTTAGTATAAATGAAATAATTAGGGTAATTGGTATTTAATGAAATTAAGTGCTGGTATATTACGTAGATAAGGATTTAGATGAAGTGGGTTAATTTATGAAATAAAATTTAAGGATAGCAACTATTATAAATTACCCAATAAAATTGGTCAATGAATTTATTGTAAATAAAGTTCATTTAAAATGTTAGGTGATTATAATGTTGTTATTAATAATAAACGTTACTTAAATGATTTTTATTATAGTAACGGAAGTGTAAAAGTAAATTGATAAAAGCATAAATTTAGTTAAGTAGTAATTTGTGGTTTGGGAATAACAACGGATTAGTGTGATTCAAGTTTAACGGTGACAAATATTTTAGGACACCTATTTATCTAGCCTGTTAATTTAATATGGGAAATTTGCAATAAAACTAAATCTAATCATTGGTTGGTTAATGTTATTTTGTTAATAATAGAAATTATATGAAACATGCATTTAAGGGCGTGAAACCAAGTGAACCAATTTATTTAGAATAGTTAATCGTAATTAAAGGATATAATTTGCTAGGTTATAATGAATGGAAATAGGAAGGTTATTAACTACGGAAGAAATAGGTAATAATTGCATTTATTTGTAAGAGGAAATAAAACGTTAATGATAACAAGTATTTAAGATTAACCATCTATTTAGTATTTTTAATTATAACTGATAATCAACTGCGATAAATAATAAATATTATTACATCAACGTTAACTAAAGTAATACCTGAAATTTAATATTTAGATATTATGTAAATATAAATTTAGATGAAATTAGAGATATTTACGTAATGAAATATGAATCCAATGATAAATTCATCTATTTGACAATAATATATGAAAAGTAAATTAAATTAAATTAAATTATTGGAAATTAAATTTATAATTGGGTGTAATTAATGAAATTTGGGAATTTCAAAATTTTAATTCGACAAGTTAAATTTTGTTTAAATTAGTATAGATGATTGAAAAATTTATAATAATAAGAATCGTCAGTTATCAAAGAGGAATGGGAAATTTGATTTAATTGACTAATTTTTAATTTAATTAATATAAAAATAGCCATTTTGGTCACGGACTCGGATTTCGACGAAACCAGTTTCATCGGATCCGTAACAGTGAATTATTGTAGGATTTCAAGTTTCGTAGTGATCGGACTTGTCGTTTGATCGTACGAACGCGAAACGCCTTGAAATCGATTTAATCGAAATCAATTCGAAATCAATTCGAAAATATTGTTTTCAGCATAACTTCTTCATACGATCGAATTTGGACGTGAAACTTTTTCCATCGCGTTCAAAATATTTTAAAACACCTATTTGGATATACGGGTTTAACAAATTTTGTTCCGAGGTCAGAACGGGCTTTTTGGGCCAACTATCGTTCAGCACGTTTGTTTATCGGACCCATCCACTCTATTTCTAACCTACCAATATAAACCCAGTTATAAACCCTAGCCTCAATTTATTCTCATTTTCTTGTGCGTTCATTTCCTCAACTCTGCCTCTTCCTCAATGGATCAAACCTATATCCAAATTCAATCAGATCCAAAGTCAAAAATTCAAAGTCCCTAGAAAAATTCCAAAAAAATATATGTTGATGCTCTCGATGAGTGTAGTCCCCTGGTGGTATTGGTTCTTCGATTTGAGTCGTTGCTCGTCTTGGAATTTGCAATTTTTTCTCGGCCGTTCATGGTATAGCATCGAGTTTAACGGTGGATCTGCAATGGTTTGGCGATCGGTCGGCGCCAGAGTGTAGAGGAGGTCAGGAGTGTTCGATCTATGGGTTTCGTGGTGGCCAGAAGGGTTTGGATTGACCGATATTGGCGCGTGAAGGGGGAACGTTTGCTGTGGTGGCGCGGCACCAAGTGACACTGGAATTCGCGCTGACGTCAGGGCAGGGGCAGCGTGATGAGGGCGAGCCGAGGGTGTGGGCCGATCGAGCTAAAGTTCGTCAAGGAAGCGGCAAAAATTCGGCAGAGGGTAGCGGCTCATTAGGGTTTCATGCCCTGTTATGTCACGCGCGTGATTTCCGCGTAAGAGAGAGAGAGAGGATGATTTGCGTTAATGACGTGGCATATTAGTATAATTAAGGTTTGTTTTGTTATTTATTTATTATAATTTTCAAATTTCAAATCATTTTATCGCTATATCTTTCACGTACGTGATCCAATTCACACGCGGTTTTCTCCGCTAGGTTCGTATTGGAATTCTGGAGATTCTGACGCTGGTTTGGACGGATTTGAAGACTGTCAAATTTTTGGGTTTAAATCGGATTTAAATTCGATTTAAATTCAAAAGGTGAGTGTTTTAACCCACTTACAACTTCTAAATTTTCTTATGTTTGTTAAATTGATTTATGATATGAGTAGAAATTCATTTATGACTGTTTGGCATGTTTTATTCATCATCCCTGTTAAATCGCATTTATTTAATTCAACTGTTAATTAATTTTATGATTGTATATAAATTGACAGTTAAATTTTATTATTTGCATATAAACTGATAGTTAAACAGTTAATAAATTTATTTTGAATATAAACTGTTAGTTAATAACTGTTATTCATTTTCTGTTATATTTTATATGCTATATATTGATGGTTGTTTAAATTAATGATGATTGAAATAAATTGGTGGATGTTTGATATGGGATGAATGGATGATGTGTCCTATCTTATATAAACTACAAGTCATCTTGCATTTTCATTTTATTCGGGATTGCGGTTTGAAATGATATACAACTGCATTTTTATTTTTAAATTGCGGATTGAAATGATAAATATCTGTATCACTTGACCATAGGATAGAACATTATATACAGGCACCGCGGTATATATATAAAATTATTTTTGAAATGATTTTTATGGTTTGGATATGATACGGTTTAATAAATAGTAAATTTGGATATGATAAATATATTTTATATATACATATATAGTTAAATTGTTGAATTTAAGCTATGCATAAATCTGTTAAATAAAAACGAATAAGTTGAAAAATGGAATTTGATAATTTATATTATATGATTAAGTACAGGTTTAAGATCTTGTATATACATATAGAGTTTTAAATGATTCAAATCAATCAAGATTGAAAGATAAATTGGAAATTTAATTGGAATTGAGCTTATTTGAAAAATTAACTCCATAGTTGATGTTAACTTATTAAAATTGGAAATTTTAAGGTATGATATTTAAAACTGGATTTAACGAATAATTCTAGTATAAATAAATGGAAGGAAATAATTAGTGTTAATAAATTTAGTTTATTTTAAATGGTTATGGATTTATCATGTAAACCTTTCAAACTAAATAATAGAAAAATGAATTATTGGTTTAAAATTCTCAATCTTAGTTTTGAAATTCACTAAATACTCAAAGTTGAAAATATTGAAATCGAAGTGTTTTATTCAAACTGAAAGTGGATCTAAAAGTTATGGGTTTAGACTGAATTTAAAGTGAATAAAATTGTGAAGGTGTGGAAATTATTTATTTTTAAAGAAATTTTAAATTCAACTGTTTTATTTTATATACCGTCGAATATCCAAACCATTTAAGTTTTTGAAAGTTATGGTTTTAAAACTATGGATTTCGAAGTATTATGTTGAAAGTTAAAATTCAAATATTTGGTTTCGAGGTATTATAAGTTTTAAAAGTGGCATGATTTTGGAAAAGAAATATATTTGAACTAAAATGATATCATATTTATTTGGGTTTTAAAAGGAAATGATATCGTATTTATAGGTTTTGAAATGGATAATTATATTCTGGTTTTGAAAGTATAATTATTTTTAAATGACCGCGGTGTTATAATAATGTTTGGTTGTTTAAGAGACCGGGATCGGAAGTTGTCATATTCTCTGCCAACTCCAAAAACCACTTTAACAACCGTGTAGGCGGTGGAGATTCCAGAATGAAGTAGGTTGGTGGCGGCGTTTCCTTTGAGGTAAATACGTGTACCCGACTCCCGTGAGTTGGCACAAGGTGGCTAAAACATGAGCGATTCTCGGGCCAATGAGGTCATTCCTCTGATCGAACGCACTTCTTCGATATTATACTCTGACTTTTGGATTGATTCGGTAGCCACTTTTGATTTTGATTTTGGGGGTGTTGTTCGAGGTGGGCGGTAGCTGCGCGCTGCGCATTTCCACCAGCCCAGATGCGTAATTGGTATATCTACCCTGGCATTGTCTAGTTGTGCCGTGTCACTTACCATACCGAGCCTTTACTACGAGTTTCTATTTGTGTCGTACCTATGGAGTATCCTCTGGTAGCTTCCCGATCAGGAGGTATTACGGTACTGTATATACTATTGGCATTATTTGTGTTAAGGGCTATATGGATAACCCCTTAACGCTATTAAAAAGTAAGTTTATTTTACAATTAGACACTATTATAATAGCGAAATATACTACATAGTAAATAGTTTAACGGATCCTTAAGAGATGTAAATCCCGAGCATCTTTTGAGTTACTGCACTCATATTTACTTCAGTTAATTTAACTTACATAAGATCTTTTAGTTCTGACTCGAGTGTTTTGTTTTTTCAATTCGCTCGGGTCAGTCCGAGCGTTTCAGGATTTGAAGTTTTAGCTCTGGAGGACGAAGACGAAGATTTGTATTACTATTATCTGCTATTATTCCACTGCACCATTTAATTCCGCTGCATTGATATTTATTGGTATGTGAACTCTGATATTTATTGTATAAAGAAGAAGCAAATGTTTGTAAACAGTTTTATGAACTATATATTGATTATTATATTTTATCCTTCCGCTGTGAGATTCTGTTTTATTTTATTTCTTCTCTGTTTTTCTCATTTACCCCATAACAATCCGTCCTTCCGTATGGATTGAATTGGCATGTGTGTCGATTTAAACCGTGCGAAAAGGAGGTTGTTACAATATTTGTATCCGAAAGTATCCATTTACAAGCCTATTGACAGTCAACCGTCGACCAAACAATATGCGGCCGGCGGTTTACTGTCGACTTTGGTGCTCCAAGCAATAGTTGTGGTGCCTTTAGCATTGGACTAAACTGAATGCAAATTAATTAGAGTAATTTTTTGAGTAGAGCTTACAGTTTAAAGCTGCCAAGAACCATACTGATGAAAGGGTAATTGGGCCGCCCTGCAACTCAGAAAGCAATTCACTTTTCCTCAATTGTGTAAAATCTTGCATAGCATCCTGTGCGTGTGATAATGATTACGTATTTGCAGCATTTAAGAATATGTGAAAATCATAAACCTTACGAGGCTCATCAAGTGTTTTGAAACTAATCGCTGTTACAAACTTTAGCTACAGGAAAACCTCTAAACCAAAATGAATACAGATGGATATCTTAAAAGGTTTTTTCAAGGAAAAAGAAAAAAGAGAGAAGAAAAGAAAGAAAGTTACAGGAAGCGAAGCATACTGGAAAATTGCAAGTACCTGAGATTTTCCATCCAGCACAAATATCAGAACCAATTCTCAGATGATAAAGTCCTGCTCTTCTGAACTGTTATGACCAACCACCAAATTAAATCATATCTCCCTTCGAACTTATACCGTAAATTTATCATATCAAAAAACCAACTAATTTTTTTGTTAAGGAATATATAATGTTCCTAACTTAAAAAATGTACTGAAACATCGATACAATGATACTCAATAAGAAATTATAGATGCGACATTAAGTAATACCTCTAACTGTTACAAAATTTACCAAAAGATCATGGAAAATAAACACCAAGTAAAATTACAAGGACCGACATATTGTAGGATCTAGATTAACCCTAGAGGGGGGGTGAATAGGGTTATAGCAAATTTTCTCGATTTAAACGTAAAAACAAACTGCAGAAATAAATATGCTGAAAAGTAAATCACACACAAAATTTACCCAACTTCGGCAACCCCTGCCTACTGCTGCATTTCCAGATTTCTATTAGAATTAAACAGTATCCCGCTTACAAACACTCTACTAGACTCGCAAATCTTTGCTCCCGCTCACAAACACTCTACTAGACTCGCACACCCTGCTCCGCCTATAGAGTTTCGCTTACTCGCAAACTCTGCTCCCGCCTATAGAGTTTTGCAAACTAGCACACCCTGCTCACTGAACTAATTCTAACTAGACAATCTGACACTACCTACAACCTAGGTGGTGATTTACAAATTCTTTTGACTCGAAAAGAAAAAACAACTTCAAAAATAAAACCAGGAGCAAAAATTAAAATATAAACTTTAATCCCTAATTTTTGCTCAAAATAAAAAAGACCCCATTTTAATAAAACCCTAACTAAAAACTAAAGCCCTTTAATAAAACAGCCGGCCCATTTGCAATGTTTAACCCGATCCACTTCTTGTTTGAGAAGAATAATGTGGCCGATCCTTTTTCTTTTGCTTGGCCCGTTCCTTTTTGTCGAATTAGGGCTTCGGTCCTTTTCTCTTCCTTCTGAAACAATTGCGGCCGATCCCTTTGTCGAATTAGGGCTTCAGCTTCTTTCTCGAATTAGGGCTTCGGCTCTGTTTTGTGATGCTCTTGCTCGCGCTCGTTCTCTGATGATTGATTCTGGTTGACTTGCTCTTGCTCGTTCTCTGATGATCGAGTTGTTGATTCGGTATGTAATTTCTCTGTTTGTGCTATTATGATTTTGTACTTAAACTCGATGCCGATGATGATCACTTGAGTTTGGTTTATATGAGTTCGAGTACACTTGAATTCGTTCGTATCAATTCGATACTTTCCTGATTTTCTATTGCTTGATGCGCACGATTTTCCTGATATAACTTCAACCTTAATGCGCACGGCTTTGATTTTGTTGCGTTCGATTTTCTTGTTTCATACGGCATTAAAAATTTCCAATTTTTTGATTACTTTGACTATTTCAAAGAATACAGATACGCACTTGATTTTTGAAATTGATTTCGTCTTGATTAGTATTTTACTTCGGTCATCTCTGCAATGTTGAACTTTGTCCATCCACTGATGCTTTCGACTTTACACGGCATTGATTCTTTTGGCACGTCTGCATCCTTATCTGCGTTCATCTCTGCACTTTCCTTTTTCACTGTAACAGATGCTACACTTGTTTATGTATTCGACATTTTTCGTTTTGACACAAATGCTTTGACACATTGCCATGCTATTCACTGTTGCATTTTGCATTTGGTCTGCACTTTCAGTGTTGCACTCGAGTTTTGTTCATCCAATTCGTTGATACTTGTAACTTTCTGCACATATGAACTTGCATTCATGTATACTGATGTTGTGCACTGATTTGAGCTTCACTGAACTTTGGCCTTGAGCATTGCTGTGTCATTGAGCATTTGGTTTTGTTTGCATTGTTGGTTCATCACTTCGTTTGATATGTTGTCCACCTGAGTTTGAGCATTTGCACATTTGTAGCCTTGGTCTTCATATTGTATTCTCTGTTTTGATTTGGTTACACTGCATAGCATATTGGTACATAAACAATGCCGCATATATGTGAGTAATTCTGTTCTTTGACATTCCTTCATGCCTGACTTGATGATGCACTTGGTATTTTGTTATAATTGGACCTATTGCCCTCAGTTGCTTGTTTGTATGTTGTAAATGTTGCATTCACTTGCATCTATACTGTCACTGGTTTTGCTTGTTGGTCTTGTGGCACTGCTTGAAGTCATATTGAATTGAGTTTGTTCATGTTGCATCGACTTGTTTTGTACTGGTTCACTTCTGTTCACCTGTATCATGCTTGTGCATTTCTCTTGGACTTGATCATGGCTTCTTCTATTGTATACATGTCCACTGCAGTTTCCTCACTGATGCATTTGGACCTGACTGTGTCACCATATGTACACATTTTCATCAATGCATGCTTTGTACTTCATTCAGTCTTCATGCATGTTCTCTGTTCATTGCTTTTGATATCCATGTTACAACTCGTTTGGTCGAGACTTGAATCTTTGTTGGCACTGGACCTGATCTGCATACATGTGCTTTGATGGAGTTTTAATTTGTCGAAGCTTTGCATTCTTCAAGTTGCCTTGTGTTGAATCCAGTTTCAAAACTCGGATTTGACCTTATGCTCGTGTCGTGATTTTATTTATGTTGCACCTGAGTTGAATCCTGTATTTGGGTTTGACCTGTGCTCACCTGTCCCTGTAATTTTATCAAGTGTATATCGATGTGCACGGCCTTGTGGCATGTACAGTGATGCACTGTGCATGTCACACTGTTCGTGTGTGATGAATTCAAGTGTGAATGATGACGAACAACCCAAATAACCGAGGCAAATCATATTTTTAAAAGTCATGTTTCATTTTATATTGCAAAAGTATTTATTTTTCAATTTTACTGCATTAGCGAATATTTTTGCAGATTTCTCAGACACTGGATTCAAACTGGAATGCAGTTGAAGACAAAACTACGAGTGTGAGTGATATGTAGTGAGGAATTTATGTAAACTGAATTGTGATGTAATTGTGATGTAATCAAAATTGTATATGTATAGTGAGAGCTTGAATTTGTACTATTCAAGATTGTATTAAATATTTGTTTGAATAAAATATTTGTTTGAATTCAAATTCCATTCAAATTTTGTGTAATTTATTTTATTCAACAAATATTTATTTAATATATGAAAAATAAAATAGTACATTAACAAATACATTTAAATGAATATATATATATATATGTTTATTATCATCAAACAAAAATATATAACGCATATTCATACAATCTCCCCCTTTTGATGATAACAAACATATATTTAAGATTTTGACCGTGTTAAATGTATTTGATCAATGATATACTCTAATTGCTCCCCCTATTTAAATGCTTCCTCTCTACATGATGCTCCCCCTACATATATGCATGCAAATAGAAATATTCAAATAAGCCTTGATGCAAATGGAAAATTATTTGACCTTTGCTTGATTCTATTTGACAAAATCTTAACTTTTCTCTCCCCCTTTTGTTATCAGCAAAAGAATAGTAGTGTTCGAGAAAATAGCGATAAAGTGATCAATATTAATCCAACATTAAACTCAAATTGAATATAAATATTTAAACTTCAATATAAATCAAACAAAAATCATAACTACCCTTGTTAGACGCATATTCCACTTTTAGAATGATGGAAATGATGTTCTCATATATAATCATACAATTGTATCAACTTGTGGTACATTTATATCAGGAATTTGAATATCTACTAATCATGCATAACCGTTAGGACTTTTAAATGAGATTAGTAGTATTCCAATTTAATTTAAAAAATGAAATCAAGTATCTTCTAACCACGCATGACCGTGAGGACTTTTAAATGGGATTAGAATCAACTTGTCTATTTAATCAATTAATTTTGATATGCGTTCCATACATGCATAACCGTAAGGACTTTTAAATGAGCATGGAAGCACATAATCAAAAATCCAAATAATTCACCCATGCATAACCATGAGGACTTTTAAATGAGAGCGAATACTTTGGATATTTATTTATTTTTACAAAAAAAAATTGACATGAAAAACAAATGATTCATGATTATAGTACCACATATCGACAAACTATATTTAATATTTGATAAACAATGGTTGATAGAAATAATGATAGATATAGAAATGGTCATGGAATCTTTACCCAACAAAAAGTTTTATAACTCTTGTTTGAATTCCTAAAGAAATTTTCCAAATATACTCTCTTGAGTAATGTATGTTAAATATCAACACTTATCACATTTTCAATCACTATTTATCTTTATGATAATTAGTAGGGAGTCGGATTAGTCAAAATTTGTCATTTAAAATCAAATAAAAATGACTAATCTGAAAATATGGTCAAAAAAATGATTTCCTCGAGGGGATTATATGAGAAAAAAAATTCTGCTATTTGAAAATTATTTCAAGTGAAAAATATGCAGATATTATCTTTGAGAAAACGATGCAGTTACTAAATGTTTCAAAAATTAATCACGTTACACTAATAATTTTTCTATCAACTATATTACCAGTGTAATCTGCATCTGAATTTCTTTTTCACTCTAAAATATCACTAACTAAATTTGATAAACCAAGACCATGAAAATGTGCATTAGAAACTCAAACTCAATTTTTAACAGCATTTCAAATGACCTTCTCTTGAATTTGGATTGAAGCCATGTAAATAATCAGAAAACCGTGAATATAGAGCCAGCATGTTGAACAAGTAAGAATCAAAAACTCATTTCTTTTCACCATCACAATATTTGGCTGATTTCATTCAGAATATGGTACAGATTATCACATTTAATATACCTTCACCTATTTTACCTTTACGATAATTTTCGTGGTTGCCCATTGTGATTCTGTCACCTTTGTACTAGGCTAAGGAACTTTGCTTTGTCGCCCGTTGTGTTTCTGAAACAGCCAAAATCCAGAGAACACCGTTGTTGTTTCTTAGCCTGCCACCATACCTACACGGGAAAAGATTTATGTGACCTATTTGTTTTTATAGGTCCATGATTGTTAGTGGCAGAAACATTGTGAATAAGCAAACCTTTTGGAACCTAAACTTGTTTAGTCCTTTTACTCTTGTTCCAATAGACATGAAATTTGTTTGTAGAATTCTTAGGAACCCAAACTTGTATAAATTTTGTGTTCTTGTTCCTATGACTACAGTTTTCAACACGATGTCCAATGGTTTCCTTAAGACTCAAGTTTTCTTTTTCAAGTTTCTCAAAGCTATTCTTAAGTCTTGATAATTCTGAATCTAAAATTTTACATTTTTTACATTCTAGGTTTTGAATATTTTCAAGTTCAGTTTCTAACCTAAAATTTTCACGAGCAAGTTCTCTCCTATCAGATTTCAGTTTTTCAATTTTAGATTCAAGAGCATCAACTACTTTTGTGAGATCAAGACACATAAAAACAAGGTCTCTATAGGAATAGTTACCTGCCCCACTAGATTCCTCTGAGCTTGCTTCTGAATCCGATTTTGCCACAAGACACAAGTTAGCCTCTTCTGAGCTATTATTCGAGACTTCCTCTCCTTCTTCATCATCCCAAGTCGCTGCAAAGGCCTTCTTTTTCTTTTTCTTTCCTTTGTTGTTTTTGAGAAGTGGACATTTTTGTATGAAGTGTCCGGGATTCTTGCAGTTAAAGCACGTCGGTTCATTATCGGAATGGTCAGAATCTTTTGGCCTATTATGACTTGCTTTCTTCTTGCGTGGCTTAAATCTAGACCATTTTCTAAGATTATTGACAGCCATTGCAAGCTCTTCAATTGGATCTTCTTCATCTTCATCGCTCTCTTCTTTGCTTTTCAAGGCAATCGTCTTCTTCTTTGGTTCGGAGTTGTTGCGTTCTTCCTTTGCTTTTAGCTCAAGCCCATATGTCCTCAAGTTACCGAGCAACTCCTCCACGCTTAGTTTACTCAAATCTTTCGATTCTTGGATTGCCGTGACTTTTGCCTCAAAGTTTATTGGTAAAACTCGTAACACCTTCCTCACAAGCTCTACCTCAGTGAATACCTTCCCGAGCGCTCTAGCATTGTACACCAAAGCTGAAAAACGTCCAAACATATCCTTTATGCTCTCGCCTTTGTCCATCACAAAGTTTTCGTATTCATTGCTGAATAGGGCTAGACGAGACTCCTTGACTTGAGAAGTTCCTTCATGTGTCACCTCGAAAGTGTGCCAAATTTCCTGTGCTGTTAAACAATGAGAAATTCTATTAAATTTATTTTTATCAAGAGAACAGATCAAAGCGTTCATTGCTTTGGCATTTGTAGTTTTTATTTTCTTATCGTTAGCATCCCACCTATCCTTAGGTTTAGAAATCTCAGTATCACCAACAGTTATAGTGGGAGATTTATAGCCAGTTTCAATAATATCCCAAACATCATAATCAACAGAACTAAGATAAATGCCCATCCTAACTTTCCAATAAGCATAATCACTCCCATTAAACATGGGTGGCCTAACAATAGATTGCCCCTCAGAAAAAGCATTATTTGATGAATTCATGACTCTAGAGTTAAAGATAAATACCGTGCTCTGACACCCCTTATAGGATCTAGATTAACCCTAGAGGGGGGTGAATAGGGTTATAGCAAATTTTATCGATTTAAACGTAAAAACAAACTGCAGAAATAAATATGCTGAAAAGTAAATCACACAAAAAATTTACCCAGCTTCGGCAACCCCTGCCTACTGCTGCATTCCCAGATTTCTATTAGAATTAAACAGTATCCCTCTTACAAACACTCTACTAGACTTGCAAACCTTTGCTCCCGCTCACAAACACTCTACTAGACTCGCACACCCTGCTCCGCCTATAGAGTTTCGCTTACTCGCAAACTCTGCTCCCGCCTATAGAGTTTTGCAAACTCGCACACCCTGCTCACTGAACTAATTCTAACTAGACAATCTGACACTACCTACAACCTAGGTGGTGATTTACAAATTCTTTTGACTCGAAAAAAAAAACAACTTCAAAAATAAAACCAGGAGCAAAAATTAAAATATAAACTTTAATCCCTTATTTTTGCTCAAAATGAAAAAGACCCCCTTTTAATAAAACCCTAACTAAAAACTAAAACCCTTTAATAAAACAGCCGACCCATTTGCATTGTTTAACCCGATCCACTTCTTGTTTGTGAAGAATAATGCGGCCGATCCTTTTTCTTTTGCTTGGCCCGTTCCTTTTTGTCGAATTAGGGCTTCGGTCCTTTTCTCTTCCTTATGAAATAATTGCGGCCGATCCCTTTGTCGAATTAGGGATTCAGCTTCTTTCTCGAATTAGGGCTTCGGCTCTGTTTTGTGATGCTCTTGCTCGCGCTCGTTCTCTGATGATTGATTCTGGTTGACTTTCTCTTGCTCGTTCTCTGATGATCGAGTTGTTGATTCGGTATGTAGTTTCTCTGTTTGTGCTATTATGATTTTTGTACTTAAACTCGATGCCGATGATGATCACTTGGGTTTGGTATTTATATGAGTTCGAGTACACTTGAATTCGTTCGTATCAATTCGATACTTTCCTGATTTTCTATTGCTTGATGCGCACGATTTTCCTGATATAACTTCGACCTTGATGCGCACGGCTTTGATTTTGTTGCGTTCGATTTTCTTGTTTCATATGTCATTAAAACTTTCCAATTTTTTGATTACTTTGACTATTTCAAAGAATACAGATACGCACTTGATTTTTGAAATTGATTTCGTCTTGATTAGTATTTTACTTCGATCATCTCTGCAATGTTGAACTTCGCCCATCCACTGATGCTTTCGACTTTACACGGCATTGATTCTTTTGGCACGTCTGCATCCTTATCTGCGTTCATCTCTGCACTTTCCTTTTTCACTGTAACAGATGCTACACTTGTTTATGTATTCGACATTGTTCGCTTTGACACAAATGCTTTGACACATTGCCATGCTATTCACTGTTGCATTTTGCATTTGGTCTGCACTTTCAGTGTTGCACTCGAGTTTTGTTCATCCAATTCGTTGATACTTGTAACTTTCTGCACATATGAAATTGCATTCATGTATACTGATGTTGTGCACTGATTTGAGCTTCACTGAACTTTGGCCTTGAGCATTGCTGTGTCATTGAGCATTTGGTTTTGTTTGCATTGTTGGTTCATCACTTCGTTTGATATGTTGTCCACCTGAGTTTGAGCATTTGCACATTTGTAGCCTTGGTCTTCATATTGTATTCTCTGTTTTGATTTGGTTACACTGCATAGCATATTGGTACATAAACAATGCCGCATATATGTGAGTAATTCTGTTCTTTGACATTCCTTCATGCCTGACTTGATGCTGCACTTGGTATTTTGTTATAACTGGACCTGTTGCCCTCAGTTGCTTGTTTGTATGTTGTAAATGTTGCATTCACTTGCATCTATACTGTCACTGGTTTTGCTTGGTGGTCTTGTGGCACTGCTTGCAGTCATATTGAATTGAGTTTGTTCATGTTGCATCGACTTGTTTTGTACTGGTGCACTTCTGTTCACCTGTATCATGCTTGTGCATTTCTCTTGGACTTGATCATGGCTTCTTCTGTTGTATACATGTCCACTGCAGTTTCCTCACTGATGCATTTGGACTTGACTGTGTCACCATATGTACACATGTTCATCAATGCATGCTTTGTACTTCATTTAGTCTTCATGCATGTTCTCTATTCATTGCTTTTGATATCCATGTTACAACTGGTTTGGTCGAGAGTTGAATCTTTGTTGGCACTGGACCTGATCTGCATACATGTGCTTTGATGGAGTTTTAATTTGTCGAAGCTTTGCATTCGTCAAGTTGCCTTGTGTTGAATCCAGTTTCAAAACTCGAATTTGACCTTGTGCTCGTGTCATGATTTTATTTATGTTGCACCTGAGTTGAATCCTGTATTTGGGTTTGACCTGTGCTCACCTGTCCCTGTAATTTTATCAAGTGTATATCGATGTGCACGGCCTTGTGGCATGTACAGTGATACACTGTGCATGTCACACTGATCATGTGTGATGAATTCAAGTGTGAATGATGACGAACAACCCAAATAACTGAGGAAAATCATATTTTCAAAAGTCATGTTTCATTTTATATTGCAAAAGTATTTATTTTTCAATTTTACTGCGTTAGTGAATAATTTTGTAGATTTCTCAGATCCTGGATTCAAACTGGAATGCAGTTGAAGACAAAACTACGAGTGTGAGTGATATGTAGTGAGGAATTTATGTAAACTAAATTGTGATGTAATCAAAACTGTATATGTATAGTGAGAGCTTGAATTTGTACTATTCAAGATTGTATTAAATATTTGTTTGAATAAAATATTTGTTTGAATAAAATATTTGTTTGAATTCAAATTCCATTCAAATTCTGTGTAATTTATTTTATTCAACAAATATTTATTTAATCTATGAAAAATAAAATAGTACATTAACAAATACATTTAAATGAATATATATATATATATATATGTTTATTATCATCAAACAAAAACATATAACGCATATTCATACAATCTCCCCTTTTGATAATAACAAACATATATTTAAGATTTTGACCGTGTTAAATGTATTTGATCAATGATATACTCTAATTTCTCCCCTATTTAAATGCTTCCACTCTACATGATGCTCCCCCTACATATATGCATGCAAATAGAAATATTCAAATAAGCCTAGATGCAAATGGAAAATTATTTGACCTTTGCTTGATTTTATTTGACAAAATCTTAACTTTTCTCTCCCCCTTTTATTATCAGCAAAAGAATAGTAGTGTTAGAGAAAATAGCGATAAAGTGATCAATATTAATCCAAAATTAAACTCAAATTGAATATAAATATTTAAACTTCAATATAAATCAAACAAAAATCATAACTACCCTTGTTAGAGCATATTCCACTTTTAGAATGATGGAAATGATGTTCTCATATAAAATCATACAATTGTATCAACTTGTGGTGCATTTATATCAGGAATTTGAATATCTACTAATCATGCATAACCGTTAGGACTTTTAAATGAGATTAGTAGTATTCCAATTTAATTTAAAAAATGAAATCAAGTATCTTCTAATCACGCATGACCGTGAGGACTTTTAAATGGGATTAGAATCAACTTGTCTATTTAATCAATTACTTTTGATATGCGTTCCACACATGCATAACCGTAAGGACTTTTAAATGAGCATGGAAGCACATAATCAAAAATCTAAATAATTCACCCGTGCATAACCATGAGGACTTTTAAATGAGAGTGAATACTTTGGATATTTATTTATTTTTACAAAAAAAATTTGACATGAAAAACAAATGATTCCTGATTATAGTACCATATATCGACAAACTATATTTAATATTTGATAAACAATGGTCAATAGAAATAATGATAGATATAGAAATGGTCATGGAATCTTTACCCAACAAGAAGTTTTATAACTCTTGTTTGAATTCCTAAAGAAATTTTCCAAATATACTCTCTTGAGTAATGTATGTTAAATATCAACACTTATCACCTTTTCAATCACTACTTATCTTTTTGATAATTAGTAGGGAGTCGGATTAGTCAAAATTTGTCATTTAAAATCAAATAAAAATGACTAATCTGAAAATATGGTAAAAAAAATGATTTCCTCGAGGGGGTTATATGAGAAAAAAAATTCTGCTATTTGAAAATTATTTCAAGTGAAAAATATGCAGATATTTTCTTTGAGAAAACGATGCAGTTACTAAATGTTTCAAAAACTAATCACGTTACACTAATAATTTTTCTATCAACTATATTACCAGTGTAATCTGCATCTGAATTTCTTTTTCACTCCAAAATATCACTAACTAAATTTGATAAACCAAGACCATGAAAATGTGCATAAGAAACTCAAACTCAATTTTTAACAGCATTTCAAATGACCTTCTCTTGAATTTGGATTGAAGCCATGTAAATAATCAGAAAACCGTGAATATAGAGCCAGCATGTTGAAAAAGTCAATATCAAAAACTCATTTCTTTTCACCATCACAATATTTGGCTGATTTCATTCAGAATATGGTGCAGATTATCACATTTAATATACCTTCACCTGTTTTACCTTTATGATAATTTTCGTGGTTGCCCATTGTGATTCTGTCACCTTTGTACTAGGCTAAGGAACTTTGCTTTGTCGCTCATTGTGTTTCTGGAACAGCCAAAATCCAGAGAACATCGTTGTTGTTCCTTAGCCTGCCACCATACCTACACGGGAAAAGATTTATGTGACCTATTTGTTTTTGTAGGTCAATGATTGTTAGTGGCAGAAACATTGTGAATAAGCAAACCTTTTGGAACCCAAACTTTTTTAGTCCTTTTACTCTTGTTCCAATAGACATGAAATTTGTTTGTAGAATTCTTAGGAACCCAAACTTGTATAAATTTTGTGTTCTTGTTCCTATGACTACAATTTTCAACACGATGTCCAATGGTTTCCTTAAGACTCAAGTTTTCTTTTTCAAGTTTCTCAAAGCTATTCTTAAGTCTTGATAATTCTGAATCTAAAATTTTACATTTTTTACATTCTAGGTTTTGAATATTTTCAAGTTCAGTTTCTAACCTAAAATTTTCACGAGCAAGTTCTCTCCTATCAGATTTCAGTTTTTCAATTTTAGATTCAAGAGCATCAACTACTTTAGTGAGATCAAGACACATAAAACAAGGTCTCTATAGGAATAGTTACCTGCCTCAATAGATTCCTCTGAGCTTGCTTCTGAATCCTATTTTTCCACAAGACACAAGTTAGCCTCTTCTGAGCTATTATTCGAGACTTCCTCTCCTTCTTCATCATCCCAAGTCGCTGCAAAGGCCTTCTTTTTCTTTTTCTTTCCTTTGTTGTTTTTGAGAAGTGGACATTTTTGTATGAAGTGTCCGGGCTTCTTGTAGTTAAAGCACGTCGGTTCATTATCGGAATGGTCAGAATCTTTTGGCCTATTACGACTTGCTTTCTTCTTGCGTGGCTTGAATCTAGACCATTTTCTAAGATTATTGACAGCCATTGCAAGCTCTTCAATTGGATCTTCTTCATCTTCATCGCTCTCTTCTTTGCTTTTCAAGGCAATCGTCTTCTTCTTTGGTTCGGAGTTGTTGCGTTCTTCCTTTGCTTTTAGCTCAAGCTCATATGTCATCAAGTTACCGATCAACTCCTCCACGCTTAGTTTACTCAAATCTTTCGATTCTTGGATTGCCGTGACTTTTGCCTCAATGTTTATTGGTAAAACTCGTAACACCTTCCTCACAAGCTCTACCTCAGTGAATACCTTCCCGAGCGCTCTAACATTGTACACCAAAGTTGAAAAACGTCCAAACATATCCTTTATGCTCTCGCCTTTGTCCATCACAAAGTTTTCATATTCATTGTTGAATAGGGCTAGACGAGACTCCTTGACTTGAGAAGTTCCTTCACGTGTCACCTCCAAAGTGTGCCAAATTTCCTGTGCTGTCAAACAATGAGAAATTCTATTAAATTCATTTTTATCAAGAGCACATATCAAAGCGTTCATTGCTTTGGCATTTGTAGTTTTTAATTTCTTATCGTTAGCATCCCACCTATCCTTAGGTTTAGGAATCTCGGTATCACCAACAGTTATAGTGGGAGATTTATAGTCAGTTTCAATAATATCCCAAACATCATAATCAACAGAACTAAGATAAATGTCCATCCTAACTTTCCAATAAGCATAATCACTCCCATTAAACATGGGTGGCCTAACAATAGATTGCCCCTCAGAAAAAGCATTATTTGATGAATTCATGACTCTAGAGTTAAAGATAAATACCGTGCTCTGATAGCACTTGTAGGATCTAGATTAACCCTAGAGGGGGGGTGAATAGGGTTATAGCAAATTTTCTCGATTTAAACGTAAAAACAAACTGCAGAAATAAATATGCTGAAAAGTAAATCACACACAAAATTTACCCAGCTTCGGCAACCCCTGCCTACTGCTGCATTCCCAGATTTCTATTAGAATTAAACAGTATCACGCTTACAAACACTCTACTAGACTCGCAAACCTTTGCTCCCGCTCACAAACACTCTACTAGACTCGCACACCCTGCTCCGCCTATAGAGTTTCGCTTACTCGCAAACTCTGCTTCCGCCTATAGAGTTTTGCAAACTCGCACACCCTGCTCACTGAACTAATTCTAACTAGACAATCTGACACTACCTACAACCTAGGTGGTGATTTACAAATTCTTTTGACTCGAAAAGAAAAAACAACTTCAAATATAAAACCAGGAGCAAAAATTAAAATATAAACTTTAATCCCTAATTTTTGCTCAAAATAAAAAAGATCCCCTTTTAATAAAACCCTAACTAAAAACTAAAGCCCTTTAATAAAACAGCCGGCCCATTTGCATTGTTTAACCCGATCCACTTCTTGTTTGTGAAGAATAATGCGGCCGATGCTTTTTCTTTTGCTTGGCCCGTTCCTTTTTGTCGAATTAGGGCTTCGATCCTTTTCTCTTCCTTCTGAAACAATTGCGGCCGATCCCTTTGTCGAATTAGCGCTTCAGCTTCTTTCTCGAATTAGGGCTTGGGCTCTGTTTTGTGATGCTCTTGCTCGCGCTCGTTCTCTGATGATTGATTCTGGTTGACTTGCTCTTGCTCGTTCTTTGATGATCGAGTTGTTGATTCGGTATGTAGTTTCTCTGTTTGTGCTATTATGATTTTTGTACTTAAACTCGATGTCGGTGATGATCACTTGGGTTTGGTATTTATATGAGTTCGAGTACACTTGAATTCGTTCGTATCAATTCGATACTTTCCTGATTTTCTATTGCTTGATGCGCATGATTTTCCTGATATAACTTCAACCTTGATGCGCACGGCTTTGATTTTGTTGCCTTCGATTTTCTTGTTTCATCCGGCATTAAAACTTTCCAATTTTTTGATTACTTTGACTATTTCAAAGAATAGAGATACGCACTTGATTTTTGAAATTGATTTCGTCTTGATTAGTATTTTACTTCGGTCATCTCTTCAATGTTGAACTTCGTCCATCCACTGATGCTTTCGACTTTACACGGCATTGAGTTTTTGGCACGTCTGCATCCTTATTTGCGTTCATCTCTGCACATTCCTTTTTCACTGTAATAGATGCTACACTTGTTTATGTATTCGACATTGTTCGCTTTGACACAAATGCTTTGACACATTGCCATGCTATTCACTGTTGCATTTTGCATTTGGTCTGCACTTTCACTGTTGCACTCGAGTTTTGTTCATCCAATTCGTTGATACTTGTAACTTTATGCACATATGAACTTGCATTCATGTATACTGATGTTGTGCACTGATTTGAGCTTCACTGAACTGTGGCCTTGAGCATTGCTGTGTCATTGAGCATTTGGTTTTGTTTGCATTGTTGGTTCATCACTTCGTTTGATATGTTGTCCACTTGAGTTTGAGCATTTGCACATTTGTAGCCTTGGTCTTCATATTGTATTCTCTGTCTTGATTTGGTTACACTGCATAGCATATTGGTACATAAACAATGCCGCATATATGTGAGTAATTCTGTTCTTTGACATTCCTTCATGCCTGACTTGATGCTGCACTTAGTCTTTTGTTATAACTGGACCTGTTGCCCTCAGTTGCTTGTTTGTATGTTGTAAATGTTGCATTCACTTGCATCTATACTGTCACTGGTTTTGCTTGGTGGTCTTGTGGCACTGCTTGCAGTCATATTGAATTGAGTTTGTTCATGTTGTATCGACTTGTTTTGTACTGGTGCACTTCTGTTCACCTGTATCATGCTTGTGCATTTCTCTTGGACTTGATCATGGCTTCTTCTGTTGTATACATGTCCACTGCAGTTTCCTCACTGATGCATTTGGACTTGACTGTGTCACCATATGTACACATGTTCATCAATGCATGCTTTGTACTTCATTCAGTCTTCATGCATGTTCTCTGTTCATTGCTTTTGATATCCATGTTACAACTGGTTTGGTCGAGACTTGAATCTTTGTTGGCACTGGACCTGATCTGCATACATGTGCTTTGATGGAGTTTTAATTTGTCGAAGCTTTGCATTCTTCAAGTTGCCTTGTGTTGAATGCAGTTTCAAAACTCGGATTTGACCTTGTGCTCGTGTCGTGATTTTATTTATGTTGCACCTGAGTTGAATCCTGTATTTGGGTTTGACCTGTGCTCACCTGTCCCTGTAATTTTATCAAGTGTATATCGATGTGCACAGCCTTGTGGCATGTACAGTGATACACTGTGCATGTCACACTGTTCGTGTGTGATGAATTCAAGTGTGAATGATGACGAACAACCCAAATAACTGAGGCAAATCATATTTTCAAAAGTCATGTTTCATTTTATATTGCAAAATTATTTATTTTTCAATTTTACTGCGTTAGTGAATATTTTTGCAGATTTCTCAGATGCTGGATTCAAACTGGAATGCAGTTGAAGACAAAACTACGAGTGTGAGTGATATGTAGTGAGGAATTTATGTAAACTGAATTGTGATGTAATTGTGATGTAATCAAAATTGTATATGTATAGTGAGAGCTTGAATTTGTACTATTCAAGATTGTAATAAATATTTGTTTGAATAAAATATTTGTTTGAATTCAAATTCTGTGTAATTTATTTTATTCAACAAATATTTATTTAATGTATGAAAAATAAAATAGTACATTAACAAATACATTTAAATGAATATATATATATATATATGTGTGTGTGTGTGTGTGTGTGTTTATTATCATCAAACAAAAACATATAACGCATATTCATGCACATATATCATATTACAAACAAAAGGATCAAAGATTTGTCATTCAAGTTCAAATAAATACATCATTTTTCTTAGTAAGATGGAACTTGGAAAAGTTAACAATTTACAAAAATTACAAGGTCATTACAAGTACAAAGAATGAAATAAATGTATTCTCTTATCAAGATCAATTGAGGAGATCTGTACATAAACGATGTTGGACAAAAATATTGCAACTGTGACGGCATTGGACTAAGATTTAGTTGAAGTAGAGTCCAGCTTAGACTATCCCTCTGATACAAGCTTTGATCAAATAACACCTTATAAAAATAAAAGGGTATAAAACTGTTAATATTCATTTATTGAATTCCTCTGATACAAGATTTGGCACCTTTATTCTCTCCAACCAAATATGTTGCATAAGTGAAGCGGTTTGAAAAGGTTGATTAAATCAAACAAAAAATATGTTGCAGACTTCTTCCAAGTTCTAAGTTGACATTGTGCTCTTCAAACTTGAAAGAGCGCAGACCTCGCTTTCGCTGCATTGGCAATTTAGGGCTTGCTGACAATCTACAGGGAACCTGTTAATATAGCGAGATTGGTAGATATAAAAGTATTGAGCAATAACATTAAAAATAGCAAGATTGGATTAAATCCCAAGATGTGAAATGATAATATTGGAAGTGATATAGCATTGCAGCTGGACCAACGTACACAACAAATATTTTAACATTTCTTTTTTCCTTTCCTAACACAAATATTTTTAATTTGCTTGCTACCGGCTTTGGCAAATTTAAAAAAAAAAAGAAAAGAAAAAAAAAAAGAGAGGAGTCACTAATTTTGCTGTTGTTGGAAGAAAATCATCTCTTGTAAGAAAATTAGGTAGCGTTTGGTTTGAAAACAAGTTGTGTTTTACGTTCTCAACGTGTAATCTAAAATGGACGGAAGAGGAGGAAGAGATGGAAAGCGGTTTACTATGAAAATAGTTTTAACATATAAAACTGAAAATGATTTTTTTTTATGTCCGCTTTTTACGAAATATCAACAACCATCTTCTCTCTTACCCTTCTCCCCTTCGTAGGAATGACAAGGTTTTTTCATCCACTATTTTTCTACCACACCATTTGACATACATATTAAAAACGTAAAACACAAAACTCGTTTTCAAGCCAACCAATTACCTTAGATATTTTTTCTACAAGGAAAATAACCTCAAACACAAAGTTTAGAAAAATTTGACTTCAAGGAGAAGAAGTTTTAAATTCAAACTCAATGACAAACGCTTTGCAATAATCCAACATAAAGCAAAATATCATTCAGCTCAAATCATACAGCGGCACCAACAAGGCTAGGTGGATGGCGGTGCAACAGGTGGAGGCAGCATGGGATATGAGGCGGCGGTGGCAGCTTGGAGAGCGAAACGGCAGTGGTGGGTGTAGGGCTAGGGTTCGATTTTCATGAAGGAGGACGATTTTGATTGGAGCATTGACGAAGGTGATTGGTGGGGGTGCTGCAGCACTACTAGATGGAGTTTCAATGGTAGCGATGGCAACAGGACTGGTGGCTGCCTTTTTTTTTTTTTTTTTTTAAGTTTACAGTTGAAGATGCTAAACAGAGCTAGCATTATTTGTATCATAAGAATGAAAATCACCATATTTACTTCTAGTTTAATTTAGTAATCTTTTGAACTGTAAAAAAGAACATAGCGTTAGATTCGTATAATTTTGCCTTTTTCAAAGTGTAAAAGTGAATTTAGAATTATGTACACTAGTATACATCGCACGTGCGTGCATCTAATATCGAAAGTTTGTTTACCTTGGATGAATGTGTGTTTTAAGTACAAATATTTTTGTAGTCACAACACATTTGAAGTTGTTTTTGTTGGTGATATCGATGATAAATTGATAGTAAAATTCCGTTGGTGGGTAGGCGGAAAGGATGATGAGATTCCATTAACGAATGGGGGTAATTTTGAAATTTAAAAAAGATACCGTGTAAATCATGTTGATTAAATTCTTTTTATTAATAGTAGAGATATGATGCTATTTTGATTTAGCACTTTCTCAACTGTAAAATTAAATTATATATTCATATAGTGTAAGCTTAATTTAAAATTTTGTACTGTTTGTTTTTTAAGGTGATTGCCAGATGCAGTGGTCGTGTCGATTAGTGTTCTGGTGAGTCGTGGTGGTTCAGTGCAGTGTCCAGATCTGATGTTGATTAGGGTTTGTATCGTTCTAGGGTTATGGCTGGAGATGTCGGCGTTGGTATAAGTGTTGGCGATGGGGCAGGGGATAGCAGCAAGTGAGGCAGGGAAGACAACGAGTTGAGACGGCAGTGGTGGTGGGTATTGGTGCGGAGATAGCAGGTTGCGGGTTGGAGGTGTCAAATAAGATTTCAGGTCTGGAGAGCTAAAATGAATTTGGGGAAGAAGTTTGTTCTAATTCCTAAGTTTTGAAAACATTTTAAAAAAATTCTCAAGATTGCCTTTTACCTAATTCATTATTTCTATTTTGAAAAAACAGAAAGTTCGAGCTAACTTTTCAAAAGCCAAATTGCACTTTCCGGAAAGATTTTCAGAGTAAATATAAAATTTGACAAAGGAAAAAGATTAAGTTATTTAATATATATATATATATATATATATATATATATAAAATATTAATAACAACTACACATGCTTATGAAAAACGCAAATCAATTTTTAAATTTAATTCAAACTTTTTGGAAAGCACAAATTAATATGCTTTCTATTTTCAAAAATATGCACCAAACTTACATACTTATTTGACACGAACTCTTTTTACAGCAACAAATATGGACCTAATACTAAAAGTCCCTTTGGCAAACCCGTTTTCTTGAAATCTCTCGGACCTTTATATTTTGGTATGCAAACATTAAATTAGGCTATTATGATATCTGTTGCTATTACCAATGCTGAATAATCATTATCATAGTGATTCTACTAGCAAAGCAATAAAAGAAACCGTTACCATTACCAATGCTTTGGTGTACCAATGATTGCTGTACCGGTAAATTGGTTGTCGTTGATCTATAATGGTAAATTTACCGTTAGGTAGGAAAAATAAATATTTAGCTCTATATTTACATTTTAGCATACATATTACTCAAATTTACCCTAATTAATATACTTGATTTACTAATACATAATATTTTATTATATTGACATATGTTTTAAAATGCTATGAATTTTGAATTGACGCAACATATATAGCTCATAAAATACATCAAAATTCCATAAAATAAATAATGTTTTAAAAAAAAACTGAAAGATAAACAAGATTTCAAAATCGTAAAATAGTTTAAAAACCATCTTAAATTATATGTTAATTCAAAAGTTACAATTGATTAGCTTTAAGAATAAATATATGAAACAAAAGGTAAATATATCGTTGCCGCCACTAATTTACTGACAATGTCGGTAAAGTTACTATTACCATACCAATATTGCTGGTATACTGATTTTATTTATTTATTGTTATTAACAATTTGGTTATAGTACGGTAATGATAAAATTATTGTTTATCGTAATAGAGCTCATTAACCTACATATGCTACTAATTTAAGGTAGCAACATTTGATCATCACTTCACACTAGTAGTCAACGAAGAGTTGTGTCTATGACAAAGAGTCGGTGATGGAATTAGCAAATTGAAAATACAAACTAATGAGGTTTATAGCACATCTAGAAGTGCCGTTAAAAAAGTATACCAGTTGAATGAAGAAGCTCGAAGTGAATTGGTCTCATCATCAAACAGAAAGGAGGCCAAAGTACTCAGGTCTGAGGTCTCCAAATGGCAGACGTGAATCGGTGCTTGAGCTATGGAAGCATCTGCATTATTATAGCATGGAACTTCTTTCGGACACAAGAAGAAAAAAGTTAAAATTTAGCGTATGATTTCATGCACTGCCCTATGACTAGAACAAGTGTTAAGGGAACCTGCATGTTTTTTTTCGTTTCTTTTATTCTCTTTTTTTCCCCTTAAAAATGAAAATAGTAATAATAACAACTCTGATCAATACAACTCTTAATACTTCTGACCTCTTAGAGAACATTGTTCAGCATATTATTTTAACTTTGATACTTAATGTAACAAGTATAAAATATCTTCTTCTTTGTTTTCTTCTTTTTTCTTAAATTTAGTACAATTTTTTTGATGAAATTAAAATTTAGTACATAGTTTGAACAAGTTACCTTACAGATTTAATGCTGAGATGTATATCCATAGTCTCCTCCTGAAGCATCATCTTGCTTCAAATTCCTGCAAGCAATACATAACAAGTTTGTTCATTGTATTCGTTCCTCAGAACAAGCGCGGCACACACGTACATATATAGTATGTATGCATTTATGTGCATATACTCGTGTATATAAAAGTTTGAAATGATTCAAAATTTTGCATTCGTGATTTCGCTAAGAAATAGAATACATCTACAAAAATTCTATTCAATATTCTTTTGCACAAAAAGGAATAGGGAGGATGAAAGGGGGTATAAAGGATGGGGATGTATTCCCTTCCCCTTATACATACATGATACATACATGCATACATACATGTATGTATGTAGAAGTGTGTGTATGTGTGTGTATCTAAAAACACATGTATGCATGTAGGTGCATACCTAAGATTATCCATTAATATATTCCCATTCCATAATACATTGTCCTCTTCATTGCGAGCTTGTGAAATAAATAAAAAATTTAACTGGAAGACGTATAAGTCAGTAAATTATAGGATTAATTTTAACTACTATACAATATATATTACCAATAACACTCCAATGTTAATTCTAAGACCAATGTTAGCTAAACTACTACTAGTACCTTTCCAAATAAACCATATACATGAGTCAGTACAATCATCTACAACTCTCTAGTTTTATTCCTCTCTGTTAAATGATAATGAAATATAATACTTCAATAATGCTTGATTAACTAGTGTTTGCCACTTTTACTTTTGTTCAACATAGGTTACATCAATTACTAGTTCAAATCCATCAGAAAGAATATAATACATTATAGGACAAGTTTCGATGACACTACATAGTATAAAAATTAAGATGAAATAAAATTATACCAGTGTCTAAAAGAAGGGAGGAAATTTAAACTTGTTATTTGGGTAGGCCTAGATGATATGAAATTTGGAAGTCACGGTGGGAAATGTGGTCAGAAAGCTCAATAATTACAACAGTCAAAGTTTATCCATATATATATCTTACTTATTCTCAGGAGACATGACACACCAAAAAGAAAAGAGATCGTAAGTTTCAGAATGAATAATTGTATTTCTATATTTCAGATATACCAAAATAATAAACAAATAAATTACACCATGCTTTCGTATGAAAATCTGCTAAGATATAATGAGTACTTACACATTATACAAGCTCATATTCATTTATTCAATGGCCAAGGTTAAAGAATATTGAGTCAATGCTAATCTCATCCGTCGACTTCCAATTTTGAACTCTAAGAAACAACTCCCAGTACTTGCAAAAATCTTGTCTATGTGAAATCAAATCAAAGTATAACTTAGCCGTATCCACCTCAATTGTGAAATTTTGTTCTTTTATTTTCTTTAAAAATTTAATAGCCCTTGTCAGTTCACCTCTCTCAAGAAAACTTTTAGCAATGGAATTAAGCATACGTGAATCTGGAGAACATCCAAAATGTTCCATGCCCAATAATAACTCATTAAGTTCGTTTACCAACCCTTCTTTAATGAGGAATCGAGCCATAATTGTGTATGTAATTACATCTGGCCTAATCCCTTCATAAATTATAGTGTTAAGTAAATACTTAGCTTCTCTCCATCTTCGTAATCTACAAAAGCCGTATAACAAAGCATTATATGTCACAGCATTCGATGCTATCCCTTGGTGTACCATAAGGTTTATGATATTTCTAGCATCACCTACCCTACCAAGTTTGCATAGGCCATCTACCAACGTGGTGTAGGTTACTACATCAGGATGTACTCCTTCCATTTGCATTATTCTAAATACATCTGCAGCCTCATTTATTTTTTTGCTGTTAGCATATCCACTAATATGTGGACTATACGTTACTATATGGTTTATGATGTTTCGAACATCACCAACTCTACCAAGTTTGCACACTCCATCTATTAATGTGTTGTAGGTTACCACATCAGGATGCACTCCGTCCATTTGCATTATTCTAAACACATCAAAAGCCTCGTCTATCATTTGGAATTTAACAAATCCATGAATAAGTGAATTGTAACAATGAAGGTCGGGTTTTATGCCATCATAATTCATAAGTTCGATTACCTTATGTACCAAACCGAAATTCCCTTCAAGAGAATATCCATGCAAAAGTATACCATACGTCACTATAGTCGGCTTCTCACCTCTCTCAACCATCACATTCAACAGTTTTAAAGCTTCGGAAACTGCCCCATGCTTAACAAGATAATTCATCAATGTATTGTATGTAACAATGTCCGGAGTAATACCACTATATTCCATTTCCACGAATAACTGAATCCCTTCTGTCCACTTTCCCTGCATGCAATAAGCATGAATAAGAGTGCTGTAGGCAACTACATCTGGTTCAATGTCGCGTTTGTTCATTTCTTCAAGTAATCCAAAAGCCTTTTTCATATCACCAAGTTTGCAAAGTGCATGTAATACAGTGCTATATGTCACAATGTCAGGAAGTGCAGAAATCGTAGTCATTTTGGATAGCAACTCCAAAGCTGAGGTGATATTACCACTCCTACATAGACCTTTTATCAGTGTGTTGTAAGTGAACAGATCAGGCAAGCAGTTGAGTTTCATCATAGACCCCAAAATGCTAAAAGCAAGTTCAGCATGATTCATAAGAATGCAGGAATTGATGATGATGTTGTATGTGGAAGTATTTGGTAATATATGGTGAAACATCATACGCTTGTAGAAGGATAAAATTGAATGATAAAGAATGGGGTTTTTCATCCGAATCATCTTTGCAAACAGTCTAGCATAAGATTTAATTGAAGGTTGAGGATAAGACAGAAGCATTTTACCGAATAATTTGTGTGCGTCTTGAGTTCGGAATCTGATCGAGTTACATCTCTTTCTCACTTCCTTGTCGATATTAATACAACCAATGGCGGCAGCGGCGGCTGAAGTGCTGTACTTGGTTCTTCCGTTGGCGAATAAATTGAATAATGGTTTTGTCTTCATCTCAGTCCAACTAGAATGAATGTTCCTTAAATTTGTTCCTAATGAATACTGGATTGAAAGGAAAAGAACAGTAGAAGGTAAAACTGGTTACTAAAGGAGATTTGGATTTGACGCGAAACGGATTGTAGAAGAGGAGTTTATTCTGGAGAACGAGTGATTGTGGAAGAAGGAGGTCCATGAATAATCAGTAGTTGCCTTCTATTTTGACCATCCTTTGTTGAGCTTGCAAATCTTATTTTGGCGAACCTTTATTTATTTTAACCGATTGTAAATCGGTAAATCGAGTTAGGTATAGAGCTTTTGACTATTGTTTAAGCGTGCTCATGTCGTAAAAATCCTGGATTTTTGATCCCATTTAGACGTCTGAGGAGGCGTACAATTAATCTCGGTGCCTCATCAGATTATTGAGGTTCTTAGACAATAGAGGTTTGATGATTTGTTTATAGATGGTATTGTTTGCATTCACGTAAACACTTACTAGCATTACTTTAAATTTTAATAAAATCAAATCATAAAATCTACTTCGAAAACCTACTTTAAACTTAAAGATGATCTATAAACAAACGGGATAGGTTATGCGTAATCATACAATGTATAAATATAATGAAATACAATAATCGAACATAATTATTTTAAATTCTCCAATCATTCGTGACTGAAAAAAGTAAGACTAACAAAGCAAATAAAAATATTTTACCAATTTCACATTAAAAGTTGATGAGTTAATATATCTAATTGTAGCTGAAATATGGGCGTAAATCAATATTTTTGCAATCCTGTTAAATTTCTAGGGAAATGATAATGATAATTAATTATATTTGACTATATCGTAATATTTTCTATTGCATTTGGTTTCGTCGGTCTTTTTTGTTTTCTTATTAAAATAACGTAAGTAATAATAATCGATATTTTCGATCAAAGTGCTAATGAAGGATTTTTACCATGTTATACCATAACATCAAATTTGAACCGCAAATCATTCTTTGCTATGTTAATATTAACTAGGCAACACAACATACAAAAAAGTGGAAAAATCTACTTACAATTAAAGTCGATGACATTAGTCGTAAACAAACAATTTGATTCATATGTATTGATGAAGCATTAGATGAAAAATTAAAGATTGGTTGTGGAGATATTAGATGAATACGTTTTAATTTCATTGTTTGAAGAGAGGAGAAATCGAGTTACGGTTTAGAGAAAATAAAACAGAACTATGGAAAGGTTGGTGTATATGGGTAAGTAAAATAGTTGACCAAGTGAGAGGATAAACGAGTACGAAAAGGTATTTTGGTCGGTGTAAATTATATCACCCTTGTTTAAGCATTTTATGCTAATATTAGGCAGTCTTCCATCATTGGTTATTTATGATCCCACTCAAACCACTAAAATTTTAATTTATACCAATATACTAAATCAAAATTTTATTAATATCCAATAGCATTGACCCAATTACCTAAGCTAATTAATTCATACATGTAACATCCCTAATTTTTGATAACATCATTCAGAAAATTTAATTAGATAAATATTATAGAATAATGAAGATAAGGGAATTGAGATTTGAATAAATCATAATAGGGTCGTGCTTATTAATAAAGTAAATGGGCTTTAAATTGGTTTAAAGGTTAATTAATTGACACATGGGCATATTAGTAAATATCCATCTCATTTTACACGGCTATACTCTTTTGTAATTGTCCATTCGCGTTTCATTTCCCACTTTCACAAACGAAAACAATAAACCTAAATAAGAGCCGACCACTAACAAGGAGGAAAAGAGGAAAATTCAATCTAAAGCTAAGGATCAAAGCTAGGAAAGATTGATCAACAACAAATCTCAAATTCCTTATCATATCTAAGGTGAATAATAATTTCATACAAGCTGTATTCTATTCTATGATTATTTATTTTTGAATTTATGATTAAAATTTGTTTTTATGATGATATGGATGATGATATGCTTGAGCTAAATCATATTTAATTTATTTTAATTCATTCACATATGAATTTGCACGGTTTTGATGCAAAGATATGATTTTAGAATGCTATGGAAAAAATTTATGCTAAGTAAAACATGATTTTGGAGATGGGTTCAAATTTTCAGAATTTTCCGACCTATAGAAAATTTATTATAAATTTCTAAAGGAAGATATGATATAATTGGGTTTAAAATTTATTTAGAGTATTTTAGAAAGAAATTGGATCTAAAATTTTAATATCTTTGATTACATGATAAAGTTGAATTACTGTGATTTTTTGGAATTTTTCCCAATTGATTTACTAGGAAAAATAAATTATTTCACGAGAAGGATTTGTTTGCAAATACTTGTTTTGTTAATAGAAGGGCTCAAATGTTATAATTACTTTGGTTTGGATCTGATTAAATGCGGCAGTTATCTTTGTAAAGTATTTGAAAAGTTTTATGGCAACCAATCAAAGATTTACAAATAGGCAAGTGACTATAAAGTAATTACTAAAAGTAGCTAAATTTCAGCCTTTAATTCAGAAAAGTAGGTTCCGCCTAAAACAGCAGTACCTTTTGACTCCATTTACTCAGCTCCATTACAGTCGAAACCATCCCAGTCGAAACCCACATAGTCGGAACCAATACACAAGGTATCACTTAGAATGTACATAGTAGATTAGAAGGAAGGAGGAAGCCTTGGTGTCGAAAGGAATGCTTCCAAAGGAGTCAAAACCCTATTTACTTTTCAAAAGTTAAGTATTTGCTTTGTTTTACGTAAAGCTTTCGACATAGTCGAAATATAAGATTCCGAAAGAGTTTTATAAATAGCTTTCGAAGAAGGTTCCTATATTATATAAAGGTGTTTTCGAAGGAATGCTTTTTCCTTTAAATAAGAGCTTTCGAAAGGATTGGTTTCGACCAAGCGAAACCCAAACGCTAATTTCCCCTTTCGACTACATTGAAGCCATCTATGCTGTCGAAGGGTTACCTCTATTTTAACTTAAACTAAGGCCTTTCCTGAATGCTTTCAAAGGGGTTGGGGTTTTCGAAGGCAATGGAGTCGAAAGGGGGTTTCGAATCTATCCTTCAATGTTTTAATTTAAAAAGTTGTGGCTTTCGAAAAGAGGGTTCCGACACCATCAACTTTTTTTCCTAAAACAATTTTATAATTGGTTTTGAAAGAGCTACTTTCGTATATAACCATTTTGACCTAAATGGTGTTTTTAAAGAGTAAACCCAATGCCTTCGAAAAGGATACTTCCATTTGTTTTGAAGCTATGTTTTAGAGGGCGTTTTGATACCATCGCAAGCTATATTTGATTTCAAAGGAAATTGTTTATTAAGGGTTTTATAAGGCATTTTTGTTGTGTTTTGAAAAGAGATTTTCTTTGAGTTCGAAGGAAGTTATCCAGAGGTTTCGAAAGAGATGTTTTAAGATTTCAAAACATAAACCCAATCTCAATTTAAAGGAATAACCATGGCATAAATAAACTAAGGGATTTGAAATGAAGAAGTTTTCCTTAATTAAAAAGGTTAAAGGGTTTAACCAGGATATATATATATATATATATATATATATATATATATATATATATAAAATCATGGATAATAAACCACAGGTGTTGGTATTATTTTGTTGTTATGTTTACTTCTTCATATACTTATTCACATTGTTATTAACCCATATTAGTATTTTGGAAAAGGGCAGAATAACCAGCTAGGTTGACCCAGAAGTGAATATAATTTAAGAAATGTTAAAATCTTAACTAAAGATATTGGTATGGGCCAATAGGTTCGCAGTAAGCCCATGAAAACTTTGTATAACAAATGATATTGGTAGGGATCAATAGGTTCATAGTCAGCCAATGAAAACTATGATTGATACTGGCAGGGGCTAATAGGTTTGTAGTTAGCCCATAAAAACTATATCTGGATTAAGATATTGACATTTAGTCAATAAGTTCCTCATTAGCCCATGAAAACTAGGATAAGAGAAGAGTTATTGGATTGAGATAGATAGTCAGAATAAATAGGGATGTGTAATTCGTATTTGATTTACTTGTTTTGCATATCATCATAATGTTTTGAGGGACTATTTTTTTAACCATTATGGATGAAGGAGCATAGCTTATGGTTTTATAAATGTTTAGGATACTAGTGAGGGGAAAACCCGTTCCGCTTAGCCGCTTAGCGACGTGGTCTCACTAGATATTCAAATGGATTGAGATGGTGAATTATTATTCATACGAGGCTTTATGTTTGATTCGAAGTTTTTGTTTTCTCCTTAATCTCTCTAGTACTCAACTGATTTTGAGTAAATTGAGATTTAAGGTTTTCAGGCGTTCTTTTAGACGAATAAAGCTTCTAAGGACGTGCAGAAGGCAAGATTATTAATAGAGTTCTTTTATTTCCGTTGTGCGTTTTGTTTATAAAGACAAATTTGTTTTCTTGCCTATTTATATACTTTGATCAACCAAGGGGGCATCATCGTACGTCGCTCTTGGCGTATTTTGTAATAATTATATGTTATCTGAAAGTGGACTGCGCATTGGGATTATGTAATCAATTTAGAATATTTTGAAATGATAATGTGGAATTTGTTTACTATTTAAAAAATTTATATATCCTTGTGTTTCTATGTTTCAATGTATATAATATCGCTGTATTTTGTCGCCAAGGATTAATAACTATGAATGACTGCAGCATCGGTAGCCGTTAGTTTTGGACCTCCAAGTAGGGGGATGTTATAGGCTGGAATCAGAGCATAGGTTTATGAAACTTTAAAGGAAACTCAAACCTACAAGGATTTTCCAAACATAATCCGACAAATTATATAATAAGATTGGGGTTTAGATTAACGTTATAGTACGTATTCCGCGCTCTCTTAGACCGTTCTTCTGTATATTACTAAGGCTCATATGTAGATTTACGAGTAAAGAGGGATGGAAGCATAAAACAGAAGAGGAAATTTCGGTGGAGGAAGCACCACAACTAGTGTAAATGCTCGTCCCACTATTAGGAGGAACGTGGGTCAACAGGCTAATGCTTGTAATCAAAATGCCGACGCCGATGTGAGTGTTAGAAATCCACTAGTAGATATGGGGGTGATGTATCAGTTTTTTGTTGGTTTGATGCAAGCAAGAGATGTTGCTGGAAATGTAGGAGGAGCTAATCCTGCGACTTCTTTCGGGAATAATTATGCTTTGTTGAGTAGAGATTACACCATTTTAGGTGGGAAGCCATTCTTGGGAACGGAGAGTGCCATAGAGGTTCAGATTTGGCTGTTGCATTGGCTGTTGCATTGTCACCAGCATGTTGGTTGGAGGTTGGAGACAGACTAGTCCTAGGTCCAAATTTGGTCAGAGAGGCATCAGAGAAGATTGAGTTAATCCTAGGAAGGATGAAAGAAGCTCAGTCAAGATAGAAGAGTTATGCAGATAAAAGGCGTAAGGACCTAGAATTCTCAGTTGGGGATAAGGTTTTCATTAAGGTATCACCAATGAAGGGTGTGTACGATTTGGAAAGTCAGGGAAGTTAGCCCCAAGATATGTAGGTTCATTCCAGATTATAGAGAGGATTGGAAAGCTCGCATACAGAACAAAGTTGTCGAGTAGTATGGCTGGTGTCCATAATTTCATATGTCTCATCTTCGCAAGTATATGCATGATTCAGAGACAACTATTCCTCTGACAGGGTTGGATGACTTAGTGGTAGAGCCTAATTTGACTTTTGCTAGACAATCAGTTCGGGTTGTAACTAAAGATGAGAAAAGATTAAGGAGAAAAACGGTCAGGTTGGTGAAAATTCAGTGGAGTGACAATGAAAAGGACTGTACTTGGGAGACAAAGGACCGGATTAGAGATACTTATCCTGATCTGCTTTGAGGCTATGTCTATATTAGATTTATATAATAATTGCTAGTCAGTTAGACTAGTATGGTTGTTAGTAGTTGTTATAGATGATTGCTATGTTTAATATTAGTCCTTATTGAATTTCGAGGATGAAATTCTTTAAGGGGGGAGCCTATAACATCCCTAATTTTTGATAACATTATTCAGGAAATTTAATTTGATAAATTAAATAGAATAATGATGATAATGGGATTGAGATTTCAATACACCATATAAAAGACCGTGCTTATTAATAAAGTAAATGGGCTTTAAATTGGTTTAAAGGTTAATTAATTGACACATAGGCATATTAGTAAATAGCCATTTCATTTTACACAGCTATACTCCATTGTAATTGTCCATCCATGTTTCATTTCTCACTTTTGCAAACGAAAACCATAAACCTAAATTAGGGTCGGCCGTTAACAAGGAGGAAAAGGGGAAAATTCAATCTAGAGCTAAGAATCAAAGCTAGGAAAGGTTGATCAACAACGAAACTCAAATTCCTTATCATATTTAAGGTGAATTATAATTTCATACCATCTCTATTTTATTCTATGAATATATGTTTTAGGATTTATGATTAAAATTCGTTTTTATGATGATATGGATGATGATATGCTTGAGCTATATCTTGTTTGATTTATTTTAATTCATTCACATTATGACTTTGCACGGTTTTGATGCAAAACCGAGAGTATATGATTTTAGAATGCCATTGATAATTTTCATGTTAGGTAACATATGATTTTGGAGGTGGGTTCAAATTTCTAGAATTTTTCGAGATATAGAAAATTTATTATAAATTTCTAAAGGATGATATGATATAATTGGGTTTAAAATTTATTTCGAGTATTTCAGGAAGAAATTAGGTCTGAAATTTTAATATGTTTGATTACATGAAAAGTTAAATTTCTTTGATTTTTGATGGTTTTTCCCAATTGATTTACTAGGAAAAATAAATTATTTCAAGAGAAGGATTTGTTTGCAAATAGTAGTTTTGTTAATAGAAGGGCTTAACTGTTATAATTCCTTTGGTTTGGATCTGATTAAATGCGACAGTTATCTTTGTATAGTATTTGAAAAGTTTTATGTTAACTAATCAAAGATTTAAAAATATGAAAGTGATTATAATGCAATTACTAAAAGTAGCTAAATTTTACCCTTTAATCCATAAAAGTAGGTTTTGCCTAAAACATCAGTACCTTTCGACTCCATTTACTATGCTCCGTTTTAGTCGAAACCGTCCCAGTTGAAACCTACATAGTCAAAACTGATATACTAGGTATCACTTAGATGGTACGTAGTGGATTGGAAGGAAGGTGGAAGCCTTGGTGTCGAAAGAAATGCTTCCAAAGGAATCGAAACTCTATTCAGTTTTCAAAAGTTAAGTATTTTCTTTGTTTTACTTAAATCTTTCGACATAGTTGAAATATAAGATTCGAAAGAGTTTTACAAATAGCTTTCAAAGAAGGTTGCTAAATTATATAAAGGTGTTACCTTTCAAAGGAGTACTTATTCCTTTAAATAAGAGCTTTCGAAAGGATTGGTTTCGACCAAGTCGAAACCCAGCTGCTAATTTCTCCTTTTGACTGCATTGAAGCCATCTATGTTGTTGAAGGGTTACCTTTGTTTTAACTTAAACTAAGGCCTTTCCTAAATGATTTCGAAGGGATTGGGGTTTTCGAAGGCAATGGAGTCGAAAGGGGGTTTCGACTTTATCCTTCAATGTTTTAATTTAAAAGGTTGTGGCTTACGAATAGAGGGTTCCGACACCATCAACTTTTTCCCCAAAACAATTTTATAATTGGTTTCAAAAGGGATACTTTCGTATAGAACCATTTTGACCCAAATGATGTTTTTAAAGAGAAAACCCAATTCTTTTGAAAGGGATACTTTCATTTGTGTCAAAGCTATGTTTTAACGGACATTTTGGTACTATCGAAAGGTTTATTTAGTTTTGAAGGAAATTATTTATTAAGGGTTTCGAAAGGAAATTTTTTTGTGTTTTGAAAAGAGATTTTGTTTGCTTTAGAAGGAGGTTATCCAGAGGTTTCGGAAGAGATGTTTTAAGATTTCAAAACATAAACCCAATCTCAATTTAAAGGAATGACCATGGCATAAGTAAACTAAGGGATTTGAAATGAAGAAGTTTTCCTTTATTAAAAAGGTTAAAGGGTTTAACCAAGATATATATATATATATATGTATGTATGTATGTATGTATGTATGTATGTATGTATGTATGTGTGTGTGTATGTATATGTATAAAGATGATTTCAAGGATAATAAACCACAGGTGTTGGTATTATTTTGTTGTTATGTTTACTTCTTCATTTACTTATTCATATTGTTATTAACCTATATCAGTATTTTGGGGAAGGGCAGAATAACGGCTAGGTTGACCCTATTGTGAATATAACTTAAGAAATGTTAAAATCTTAATTAAAGATGCTGGTAGGGGCTAATAGGTTCGTAGTAATCTCATGAAAACTTTGAACAACAAATGATATTGGTAGGGGCAAATAGGTTCATGGTCAGCCCATGAAACTATGATTTATATTGGTAGGGGCCAGTAGGTTTATAGTTAGCCAATAAAAACTATATCCGGTCTAAGATATTGACAGTTAGTCAATAGGTTCCTAGTTAGCCTATGAAAACTAGGGTAAGAGAAAAGATATTAGATTGAGACAGATAGTCAGAAATGGAGATAGGTAATCCAGATTTGATTTACTTGTTTTGCATATCATCATAATATTTTGAGGGACCATGTTTTTAACCATTGTGGATGCATGAGCACAGTTTATGGTTTTATAAATGTTTAAGATAGTAGTGAGTGGAAAACCCATTCCGTTTAGCAGCGTGATATCACTACATATCTAAATGGTTTAAGATGGTGAATTATTATTCATACCAGGCTTTATGTCTGACTCCAATTTTTTTCTTTTAAACTCTTGGATACTCAATTGATTTTGAGTAGGTTGAGAGTTAAGGTTTCCAAGTATTCCTTTAGACAAATAATGTTTCCGAGGATGTGCAAATGGAAAGCTTATTAGTAGAGTTCTTTTATTTACATTGTGTGTTTTGTTTGTAAGGGAAAATTTGTTTTCTTGCCTATTTATATACTTTGATCAACTAAGGGGGCATTCATATGTCGCCATTGGCCTGTTTTGTAATAATTATATGTTATCTGAACGTGGTCTGCGAACTGGGATTATGTAATCAATTTAGAATATTTGAAATGGAATGTGGAATTTGTTTACTGTTTAAATTGTTTTCATATCCTTGTGTTTGTTTGTATCAATGTATCTAATCGCCGTATTTGGTCACGGAGAATTAATGACTACCTCCAAGTTGGGGGATGCTATAGTATGTTTGCGCCAAAATTGGTCACAAACACCCAATTGCCGATGAAAACACCAATTTACAATCACAGATTATAGATGACAAGTATGTAGAGAATAAAAAATGAAGATCACTCATAAAATTAGTAGGAAAGCAGTAAAGAACACAGAATTTATAGTGGTTCGGCAATCCGGCCTACATCCACATTGAAGTTGATCACTTTATTGATGTTTTCTCACTGATTACAATTGATTACAGCGGATTACAGTGATGAATTTCGAGTACAACAGTAGCCTTGAAGTGTAAAAACGAATTTAGTAAAGTCCGGACGTAGAAGAATCAAAAATCCCCTTTCTTTTGGCTCTAGGATGCTATTTATAGGCGTAGGCAACAAATATCTCACCCAGATCTCGGGAGACCTCTTTTGGCATGTGAGTGCCCCACGCGATCAGTTCCATGTGATTATGACTCGATCCTCGATCAAGATCTTGTTCAATCGAGTCGAGATCGATCATGGACATTCTTTACGTTATGCGTAAGATCCTGTAAAAATTTCATAGCATTTGGGGATTGTGAGTTATGATCGATGCAAATTCGAGTTTTTGGTAGGCTGTTTAGTTCATATCGATCCCTTCATATCACATTGTTCGTATCGATATGAGCACATGTACATGTTGACGTGGCGCTAAATTCTTGGATCGATCCACTTTCGATGCTGAATTGACCGAGTCATTCCAAGGTTTTCACTTTATTCGTATCGATCGGTCACATTGCCTTGTTCGTGTCGATCGGTCACATTGCCTTGTTTATGTCGATCAATCACAATAGCTTGTTCGTGTCGATCGCTCACATTGCCTTGTTCGTGTCGATCGGTCGCATTGCCTTGTTATATCGACCGATTGCGTATCGGTGGACTTAATCGATACTAACCAGACACCCACGTTTCAGTTGATGGATTCGAAGTAGACTGTCTCCGATGGATTCGAAAAAGACAGTTGCATGGAGCTGGACACGAATAGATAGATATATGATGGATACAAAATCGACTGATGCGAAATGATGGATTGTGGCCTGATACGAAATGACGAATACAAGTAAGTTGTTTCCTTGACTTGCATCGATCATATCTTGAGCATATGAACTCAGATTGATTTGAAATTTGAAATGTTGGCTTCCACGGCTTTGCTTGTCATATCTTGTTAATTATAGATCGATCTGGACTCGAATAAAATTCGTCGATATCCATATTGATCCTAAATATAACCGATCTTCGGGATGAATTGTCTTTGATTTCCAGTCAATTTCTTGGTGTCATGGCCATGTCCAAAGACGGAATAACACTTGCCCTCCAAAATATGCCTTGTGATAGGAAGGTGTGTTTTGTAATGGCATAAGTTGGATGTTCGTATCCTTTTGATGATCTGTAAAAAAGATTGATAGTCTTACCTGATTTTGAATGACGATCGTCCGAGATCGCATGTCATTTGAGGTGGTATGTGACCGTTCGAGGTCAGATGCCATTCGTGGCGAATAGTGACCGTTCGCGATCAGGGTGCCATTCAAGGCGATTTGTGATCGTTCGTGATCGGGTGCCGTTCACGGGAATTGTGACCATTCGCTGTCGGATGCCTTTCGAGGTGAGTTGTGACCGTTCAAGGTTGAGTGCGTTCAAGGCGAATTGTGATCGTTCGAGGTCAGGTGTCGTTCAAGGCGAGTTATGTGTGCACGGGAGGACTTAGTATCATTAACGTCAGATTTCACGTTCAAGTGAGTTTCTGAATTGTTTATGGTGGTGGTTTATCGCCATCTCAGAGCATGTCTGAGGACCGTTCGCGATCTCGTACATGTGTAAGTGGCTTAGCCATTATGAAATTACAGTAGCAGAGTTACATTCAAAATGAGTCTTTCAACAAAAATGTCCAACAAAACCAAATCCAAACATGAGAAATAGAAAATAAAAGCAACATAGAGACGTCAAAGTGCCAACACCTACACCGATGCGATTAGTAGTCGTATCAGAGCATGCCTGAGGATCGTTCATGGTGCTGTACCTATGTAAATGACTTAACCATGTTGGTATGGAGTTTGCCACTTATTCGTCATTATTTCAATCAATTGACGACAAGCTGACGCCCCGATCCTGAGCCGTTCCCAGTTGATGCAGGTGGTGGACGCTCTCGTTCCACCGTTGTTGTTCCCCTTCTCACATACTGCGATAGAAGACCATTCTGGATATGCCCCTCAACCCCATCCTTCAAGTGCCTGCAGTCATTCGTGCTATGACCATTCAGCTCGTGGAATAAGCAATACTTTTCTGATCTTCTTTCATTGCTGGTCGGATCCCTCCTCATTGGCTTTTGATAAGGAATCTGCCCCCTTGTATCCTAGTAAATCCGTTCCAAAGTTTCATTCAATTCCGAATAAGAGGTGAATCTCGGTCCCTTTTGTAGTTGCTTTGGTCCATCATCGTTATCCTTGGCCTTTCATTTCACTTTATCAGTTCCTGAATCTTTTTCAGGAAGATTTCCACCCTTGACTGCATAAACATCGACTCCTTCTCCTTCCTCTCTTTCAACGTTTTCGTCCTCTAATTACAGAAATCCTTCAGCCTCATGGTAAAATTATCCTAGATCCATAGGGGGATCCCTTGTATATGAATTCTTGAATTCTGTGCCATCAGCTATGCCAGATACAACTGTCATCAAAACCATGAATGGATCTGTCAATCCACCGATGCTGCCGCTGCATTGAATCGCGTCAGAAAGCTCCTCAAATATTCCTTGGTTCTTTGCTTTGATGTTGCCAAACTCATCACATTCTTGAGTCTCGAAATGTGAACTTTGAATTGCCTCATAAACTTCTCAATCAAATCGGTCCATGTTCCAATGGAGCCACTCTTCAGTTGTCTAAACCATAGCGTTGCAATGTCTGTCAAGTACAATGGGAAGCACCGGCCCATGACTTCGTCCGATGCCCCCAACACCTCCATATGCCTCAGGTATCGTGTCAGATGAACTGCACGATCCGTCCTCCTGTCGTACGTCTCCAGTGTTGGTAGCTTCAATTCTGGTGGGTTCCTAGCCTATCTAATTACGGAAGCAAAGGGGCTTCTGTTCATGGCTTCCAGATCTCTATTCACTAGTCCGCCTCTCATGGCTCATTTGACCATCTCTGCCAATCTATCACTGTTTCCAAGCAGTGTTCCTTATCCGTTGCCTCTGATCTACCCCCGGAGTCCACGAGGGAATTTCGAAATCTATTCTCCTGGATGAGCATTCATTTCACTATTAACTCCATGTCGAATAAATCTGTCTGGTATCCTGCCCGAGGATGGATCAACATACTCCCTATGAATGCCCCTAGCTCTTGAGCTGCTCTTGATGGTCCCGCTTCGTTCTGAATTCTGGTTACTCTGGGCTCCCGATCCCTATCTCCAACATCTCTCGTGGTTGCATTCCCTTGATTTTGCACTCCAAGTTGCCCAACCTGTCGAAACAAATTCCGGATCATCTCCTCTTGTCTTTCAACATCATCTCCATCTCATCTCTAGTGATGAAGACCGAGGCTTGGTTCGCTCCTGAGGAAGCCTCCTGACTCCCTTCATGCTGACTCCTTTCGGTTCTTTATCTTCTCGTTGATTGCTTGGCCATGATTGCTTCTAGATCCGATCCTCTAGCTTTCCAAATCCAAACTCCAAGCTTTAGAATCCCTGAGCGCTAGGTTCTCAGTGAAAGCACCAAACATGGAGGTAGCATCCATTTGTAGTAGTGATACTTCTTTTAAGGAATACAAAAAAAATGTTGAACTTTTCTATATGAATTTATGAAGGGAGAATCATTAAGTAAATGAGTGTGAGATGCGTATATCAAGGGTATAGGCAAGATGATTAACATGTGGAAGCATATAGGGTTTATGAGTGAAATTGCATAAATGTTAGATATATTTGCTTTATACAATAGTAAATTAAATCTGCATAAAATGTATAAAATACTGTAAAAATATGACTGAGTTTATTAAAAACACATAACTTTGAATAATATTCAATTAATCTCTACCTAAATGATTCATATCTAGTCTAGACCTACCCTCCAATGTAATAGCTTTTCACCATTAATCCTCTTACTTTCGCATTATTAGAAAACTATAAATCTCATATCAGCACGAGAATTATGTAACTACTCACATTTTTATGTATCAGCGGATCATAAGAGTATTATTTTCATAACCAAATTGGGCATATAAATTTTGGAATATTGAATGTTGACATGTTTGACCCCTGGAATAAATTATGAATGGTTTTGACCCTAAAAATCTTGTAAGAGCTGCAGCTTTTGGTAAAAGCCGAATTTGGGTTTGAAACCACCTCCAAATGAAAGATTTGATGGTTTCTCCTTTCTAGAGTGGTCATAATTATTTTTTGAGTTTACAATCTGGGGGATATGGCTATTTGAAGTTTGAAGAGCTTTTAGGAAGATTAGTGGGTAATTAACCCAAGTCCACAATTAAGCCTATTAATGATTTCAGGATTAGGGTTAATTGTTGAATCTCTAGCAGTCACTAATCACTTACCATCTTTATAAAAGCATCTCCTAACCTCCATTAATCTATTTCTTTGTGAATTCTATCAAATCATCACTAATGTAGAGATAACACTTCGTCTTCGAATATTGAAATGTTTTGAAATATAACTATTAAGCATTATAAATATGATTTTATAACATTGTTAAACTTCATTTAGTTAATAATTAATGATAAGAAACTTGTTATTGAAATTTGTTTACATAAATATATTATTCGAAGAAAAATCGATAATGTAACTGAAAATCGGTTTATCTGTAAACAACTTTTCAATTGATATAAGTTGTTCAAACTCTTATGCACTTTTCTAATGAACAAATGAACACTTTAGCAGCTAATTGACACACTCTTCTCTTTATAAAGCTTGGAATATTCTTGAAGCTTCTAATGGATAAGAGATATTATAATGAGAAGGGTATATGAGTAATATGCATAAAAGAGAAGTGATGGGAGGTGAAGCGTCCATGGCATGATTGGGGGAGGGAAGGGGTGTGTGCAAGCTTAGGCAACACCATTCTTATTCCTATATGAGAAGAGGCATACCTTAGAGTAAGAATCACAAATTCACAAAGCTTAAGTGATAAAAATAAATGGCTTCTTCATCTTCTTCATCTCTTATATTCTAATGAAAATACTTGCAAATCAACTCAAATCATTTCAAACTTTTCCACAAGGCTTAGTATAATATTAAAACACCTTCCACAAAGCCAAAACTTGAAGAAGTCAAGCAACACTCACCCTATTGGGATAGACCGTGAACAATATAGGAGAAGGAAGGGGCAAAAGAAAGAAGAGAAGGAAGGAAAGGTGTTTTTTAGGTTGAGCTTGGACTTGATAAGCTTGGATCTTGGTAGTTTGTGTGATCAAAGGTGAGTTAATACCTCACTTTGGATGAACATATATATGCTAGTATTTGATTGTGTTTATATTGTTAACTTATGTTAAAACATTGGCTGGAATTCTTACTTTAAAAGTAAATGACATATGTGATCCATATATATGAACTTGAACAAACTTGGAATGACTTGAATGGACCTGTATGATTGTGACAAGACCTTGAATAAAGTACATAGGTTATAGATTAGCTTTGGTTCAAATCGGACTCCGATTTGGAAATGCACTTATAGTGATAGTCGCTATAGATGAAGTTGTGAATTGCCTTTTTTTGGCGATTGCTATGCAACTTTATAGACAGATCCTTAGGGGTTTCTCATCATGTTTATAATGTTTATGTATATTTTTTGTTATTAAAAGTTTGAATAGTAAAAAGTTAACTAACATCTTGAAAAGTGGCCGAACATCACTAGTGCAAAAATTGCTCCATTTAGCCTTGATTTTGGACTCTAAAAGGGTAGAAAAAATGTATTTAAATTTAAGTATTTTACTTCATTCTTTTTGCAAGTGTTTACTAACCCATATTAGATTATTTCAAATGTGGTTTGAGATATTTATGAATTTTTAAGAATTAGTTGTAAATTTTTAAAGAAAGATATTTTGTTAGAAAACATGTCATTTTCAAGTTTTAAGGAAATTCGTAAAGTTGTTATTTTTAAGTAATATTTTGGATAAATGTTTTATAACCTATTATAAGTGTTTTCAAGTATTTTAAAAGTATACAAAAATGTTTTCGAAAAGGGGTTAGAATTTCTAAATGGCCAAATGGTTGATTATTTAGTTACTTGTTTGAAAAGTAATTAACTATGCTTAACACTAAAAGATGATGAAATAAGGCTTATCTATTTGTGAGAGTTAAGATTGATGTCGAGTAAGGATGGAGAAATAGAGCTCTAACCTATCGGGCTTCCCTCTTGACCGAGGAATAGTAAGTTGAAAAATGTCGGAAACGTGTTGATCGTGTTGATTTCTTATTATTTATGAAAATCATTGATATCATGATTTCTTATTATTTATGAAAATAATTGATATTATACTTAATACTGAAAATATGTGGTAGACTTATCAACTTGTGAGATTCAAAAATGAAGTGTCTAGGCAAGGCTTTGATGCTAATAATGCTTTAGCTTACCTTGCTTCACCCTTGAATGAGGAATAGATAAGTTGGAATGTCGGAAATGAGTTCAGCGTACGAATCATGATTTGTATAAGCAATTGTTTTGACTAGATAATCAATTAGTCGATTACCGAACTTAACCTAATATTCACTTAAGAAGTTATTGAAAGGTTTCACGATTTCATACCAATAAGAACCCCCGAGGAGGAGTATTGGTGCAAAACATTTCTAGCTTTCGCTTACTTCTGAGAGAATCGGAAATAAGTTAACCGGGAACTAATCGATTGATTATGGAGAGTCCGATAAGTGGCAAGAGCATACTTATATGAGATGACTCAAAATCCACAATCACTTCAAAATCATACACAATATCTATGTTTTGGAAGCGGTTGTTAAGTGGAATGCTATGGAGTTGAACTATCTATTCTAAGGTTAAGTCCAAGGGAAATGTCAGCATTAGCCTTTCGAATGATGATATCGTGAGGGACTGTCTATCTTGAGGAGTATTCCAAGAGAGAGGGCAGTGTTAGCATTTGTCGAAGGACTATGCAGGGAACCTATGTTGGAGTTCGAGATCTGTTCAAGATGCTCGAATCCATATAGTGATATGTTCGAGATAAAGGAACCCAACTGAGGATTCGTATGATGTTCGAGTAATCAAGATTCGAGTAAGAGTTGCCGAACGTAGCCTCAACATCGGAAATGACTAAAACCAGAGAAGGACGCACAATCTCGGGTTTAGCTTACCCATGAGGGTATATCAACTCCATACCTAAAATATGCTTATCGATATTTTGCACGTAGAAGTGGTTGATACTTGGTACCACACAGTTCATCATTGGGCTAGTTGTGTTTACCTTAGAGTACATCCTATCTAGAGATATACGATGCTTGAAAGGGAGTTTCTGATCTTTGTCATGGAGATCCGCTTTTGTAACGACGTACAAATTTATCATTTTGATAAATTATATCTATTTTCATAACCATTTAGATATGGGTTTAAAAGTAAGAAATAATCATATTTTCTATGGTAAATAATAATAGTTATTTTGTTTGGAAAAATATTTGCGGTCAAATTACCGAGGTAAAAGATTGATAATTTGTAATATCGTCCGAGGTAAAATATCGATAAAATAGCCGAAAATCGTTTTACCAATAAAATTGCTTTTAAACAATAAGAATCGTGCATGGCTTTAGATTCATTCAGTAATATATGTATTCAAACAAGATTATAAAATAAAATAACTTATTTTATTTTTGGAAAATAAAATGTATTTATAACATCAACAATTGTTATCATTAGTTTTATATATTTCTTCAAGAATTCAAGTTAAGTTTAAATATTAAATAAATGGGTTTTTATTTACATATAAACCTTTTTAAATCATTTAATAATGATGGTAAAATATTTTTTAATTTTTTTTACCAAAATAGGTAGTTCATAGAAAAATAGAAAATGCGACCAAATAATGTTTTCCGGAATTTCGACTTTTCATCACCAAAAAGTTGTTGGAAACGTTGTTCACCTTTATGCATTATATATACAAATATATAGTAGATAATTAACCATATGATTATATATTTAATTATGTTTTATCTTATTTTATATTTAATTATGTTTTAACTTATGTTAAATATGGTTAGTAAGTGATGCGATAAGTCATGGTTTGAAAAAAAAAACATATATATACATATACACTTATATATATATATATATAAAGTACATACCCATTATATCTTGCCATATCTTTAGCCTTATCATCATTTTCCAACATGACCTAGAGGATGTGACTAGAGAGGGGAGTGTGACATATAAGAGGGATGAAGGTGGTGATGTAACTTGTTAAAATAATGACATGTTAGGATTTGATCTAAGGTTAGTTTGGTAATTTTCCTGCATTCTTTCATCTATAAATACACATCCCCTTCATCATATTTTCATTTACTTATCCATTTCCATTTCCCTAAACCTTTCTTCATAATTTCATGGCTTCTTGTGTTAGTTTTAAGTTTATTAAAATCAAAAGATTTAAATTGTTTTCAAGTTGCGAACTTGTTTTTAAACTTTTTCTTCTCTATTTTTCCTCTACATTATTTGGCCATAACTTCCTCTATTTTAGACCAAATCAAGGTTTTCTTTTTTTCAAATCATATCAAATTTCAGTAGCTGCAACTTTCTTTTTATCACTTTTTCTAGTTTCAATCTTAGGTATGTCAAAATCTTATACTTTACTGTATACTTTTAAACGAAAAAATTCAGGTCCGAAAATTACTCTCCTTTTTTTAACCATATCTACCTTAAATGGAATCTGATTTGTGTGATTATTTTTTTAAATTGTAGAGAAAGGAATTTTTCGAATCTTCTCTTTTGATCACTTTTCTAATATCGGAGAGTAATATGTCCAAAAATCAAGTGGAAGTTGACATAATTTTAAGGTGATTTTAGCGCATTTAAGGCATTTTAGGTTTCAAAGATTTTTGGTGAGTAAAACTAATTTTTTTGGAAAAGTTTTTGACTTTATTATGATGTGTTCTTGTGTGATAATATGATGAGAAAATTGAATGGTTATCATGTTATTCGATGGTGATTTGATGGATGTTATGTTTGGTATTGAATTTAAGATATGATTGTGATGTTGTCGAGTTAGTAAGCATATAACCTTATGTTTATATGTGTGTTTCATTATGATGTTAAGAGTATGGTAGTATGAATGTATGGTTGTGATTTAAGAATCAAGTATGTTGGCTTGAAACATAGTTAACAACTGTGTGTGTTGCGATGGAAGTGAGATTTGATTTGAAAATCAAAACTATGATTTCTAGTTCTATGATTTCTAGTTCTATGATTTCTAGTTTTAAAGTTTGAAAATGGTTTTAAGTTTTATCTTGGTTTAAGGTTTCAAAAATTTCTGAATTTTATTTCAAAACATGTAGGAGCAAGAAATTAAGTGAAGTATTTCACTTAAAATAAGATAAAGCGAACTGCGCTCATAGCGATCGTCGCTATGGATCCAGTTTGATAAAAATTCACGATTTCCATTATTAAGTGATTCATTTTGGAATTGTTTTGCGGAAGAATTCCAAAATTAATTAGTAACATAAAAATAAATCGAGTTTAGATTATTTAATAATTTATTTATTTAATAAAATAATTAAAGGTAATTAGCAGTTAAGCGATTAGGTTAAGTAACACTTAAGGAAGGTTAATGATTAATTAGTGATTAATAAAGATAAGAAGTAATTAAACGGTTAATAATTAGCTGATTAATTATTGTTAACCTGCCTTCTGTCAAGGAAGTATACAAGTAAACTTGACTCAACAAACTTCACGATTATCAAGGCCAATGGGTGGAGAGCGATGATTGTAGGGCCCGAAAGTCAAGTACAGATAATAACACGAAGCCGGAGTTGGATGGAGTCGGTAGGTAACCTATGCAGGGCGCTTGAGATGTGGATGTTAGCTTGGAACCCAAGGGATCGGCATAGCATAGGAGGGATCGACATGCCTCCATAGCATAGGAAGGATCGGTATACATCCATGGAATATAAGGGATCAGAATAATTTCATGAAGCAGGAGGGATCCGCATACCTTCATGGCATAGGAGGGATCGACATACCTTCATGACATAGGAGGGATCGACATAGTTTCATGAAGTAGGAGGGATCAGCGTAGCATTTTGAAGTAGTATGGATCGACATAGATTGGTAACGTCAGAGGAATCGGCATGACTAGTTACATAAGGGATCGGTAAAGACGAGGTGAAATGTGGATCGGCATGGTTGGTTCTAGAGGGATCAGAATACTTCGTTAGCTTGGCAAGATTGGAGTCAGCATGGTTGGTTGCATTGGATCGACGAGCTTCATTGGTAGGGGTCGGCGCTTATTAATGCAACAACTACATTGTTACATTCAACAATCAATAACTCGAGCTCTCTTATTCCAAATAATGTGAAACTTAAGGATTAAGCATATTTCATCATGAGGAATCCACCATAGGAGTCGCTGCCCAGGAATCAACTGAGGAAGGGATCGATATCGATCCCTCTTCTTGGAGATTTGGGTCTAGCGACCCTTATGGTGGGCCCATATGGATAAAAAGGTCTCGTAGCCGAAGTTTCATCTATAAATATAGTAGGCATGACTTCAAAAAGGAGATCTTCATTTTACTTCTCTTCATCTTCTAGCTAGGCCATGCTCTGCCATTTTTATTCTCTAATTTGATAGAATTGTAACTGTAATCAGCAGTATAAACTAATAAAAGGAAAATCACTGGAGCAGATGTAGGCTGAAGTTAGCCAAACCACTATTAGTCTGTGTCTCTATTTACTTGCTTTCTGATTGTTTTAATTTTTTTTCTTCATTTATTTCTCTTCACATTTCCATGACTGAATTAGATTTTGGTGCATTCACATAATTGGGTGTTCGCGGTCAATTTTGATGCCAACATTTCGGTGCTTTTATTGAGAGGACTTTGCACCCGTGGATTTGGAAGCTAGGATCTTAGATTTAGAAGCTTGGATATTTGGATCTAGGAAGCAATGGCTAGGCCATCAACAAGGAGACAAAGAACAGACAGGGGCCATCGTAAAGAGAGTCAGAGGACTTCCTAAGGAGCTAATCAAACCTCAATCTTCATTACTAGGGACGAGATGAAAACAATGATGGATGCTATGTAAGAAAGGATGTTGAAGAGACATGAGGAAATGATGCGGAACCTACTTCGATAGGTTGGACAAGCTGGAGTGCAAAACTAAGGAAATGGAGTAGCAGGGAATACTGGAAAAATAGATCATGTAGTTGGAGCATCAGGCGCTGAGGAAATCCAAAATCAGAACCATGGAAATGGGCCTAATAGGTAGAGGAGGGAATAGAGCAGCTGTGGGCAGTCCCCTGCCATCCAAGAGGGATCAGTACCAATCCCCAAAGGCTGGGGGGCATGCCCTCAGTCTGGGTGATCGTGATGCTGGAGGACCTACGATCAATCCCATGGAAGCTAGTGCCAACCGAAATTTGGATGCACGACCGAAGGAATACGTTTCAGAACTCCCTCATAGACTCGACGGGGTAGCTTAGGCATGATGATAAGAGACTACCATTGGAAGACAATGACAGGTTTGCAGAGATGATAAGGCATGCTATGAGTGGAGGATTAGTGAACAAGTATCTCAAGGATTTAAATAGAAGTCCATTCGATTCAAATATCAGGCAATCTAGGAATCCGCCAGAGTTTAAATTGCCAACACTTGAGATATAGGATGGAAAAAACGGATCCAGTTGTTCATTTGATGAGGTATGTAAGACATATGGAAGTAATAGGTGCATCGAAGGAAGTAATGGCACGGTGCTTCCCCTTGTACTTAACGGATATAGCCGTACTATGGTTCAGATAGTTGGAAAGTGGCTCTATTAGCACCTGGATGGAATTGATCGAAGGTTTATGAGGCAGTTTAGGGTTCACATCTCGAGACCCAAAAATGTGATGAGTTTGGCAAAACTAAAACTGAGGACTGGAGAGTCCCTGAGGAGTTTCTTAATACGGTTTAATGCCATAGCAGCATCAGTGGATTTTTCAGATCCATCCATGGTTTCGATGGCAGTTGTATTTGGAATCGCTAATGGCACGGAGTTCAAGGATTCACTGGCATAAGATCTACCTGTGGATCTCAGAGAGTTTTATCATGGGGCAAAAAGGTTCCTACGAAAGGAAGATGTACGAGCGAACAAATTGAAGGTGAATGCTGTGAAAGGGTCCGTCCGAAGAAGGTTCAAAAAAGGATAAAGGAAAATAAGAAGTGAAGGATGATTTTGATGGATCGAAGTGTCCACGAAGGGAACCGAGATTCACCTCTTACACGTAATTGACTGAAACATTAGATCTGATATATCTGGATGCTAGGTGGCAGGTCCCCTATCGAAGGCCAATGAGGAGAGAGCCTATAAACGATGAAAAGAAATCAAAAAAAATATTGTCTGTTACATGAGCTGAATGGGCATAGTAAAAACTACTGTAGACACTTAAAGGATGAAGTTGAGGGACATATCCAGAGCGGTAGGCTATTACAATACGTGGGAAATAGGATAGCGGCAGTGGAACATGAGCAACCACCATCCACATCGAATAGGAACAGCCCAAAATCGAGGTTTCAACTTGTCATCAATTATTCGGAATGGCAAAGAATAAGTAATAAACTCCACAATAAAACGGTTGAGTCACTTACACATGTACATGTTTGAGAACGGTCATTGGGCATGCTCTGAGATGACAATGAACCGTCACACCCGGAGATGCATGCATCGTATTGTTTAGTTTTTAATTTTATTTCTTTTTTGGTACTTAGTTATGAAACTCACTTGAAGGTGAAATCTGATATTGGTAATTTTGAGTCCCGTCTTGACAATCGCATTTCCCCTCGGATGGCACTCGATCTCAAACGATCACATTTCACCTCGAATGGCACTCGATCTCGAACGATTACATTTCACCTCGAATGGCATTCGATCTCGAACGATCACATTTGGCCTAGAATGGCACTCGATCTTGAACGATCACATTTCGCCTCGAATGGCACACGTCTTGAACGATCACATTTTGTCTTGAATGACACACGATCTCGAATGATCATATTTCACCTCGAACGGCACTTGATCTCGAACGATCACATTTTGCCTCGAATGGCACTCGATCTCAAACAATTACATTTCTCCTCGAACAACACACAATCTCAAACGAATGCATTTCGTCTCAAATGGCATATGATCTCGAATGATCGCATTTCGCCTCGAATAGCTTGATCTCATGCGATCGTCATCAGCCTTAGATGGCTATGAGTTCGATTAACGGTCTCGAACGGTCATTACTAACAATCAGGCAGATCACTGTTTGTTCACAAATTATCAACGGGTTTCAAACATTGAACTTAAGGCAATTCAAAACACTCATTCCTATCGCAAGGCATGTTTTGGGGAGCAAAGTGTTAACCTGCCTTCTGTAAAGGCAGTATACAGGCAGACTTAACCTAATAGACTTCATAATTACATGACCAATGAGTGTAGAGCAATGATTGTAGGGTCAGGAAGTCAAGTACAGATAATAACACGAAGCCAGAGTTGAATGGAGTTGGTAGATAATCGATGCAGGTCACTTGAAATGTGGATGTTAGCTTGGAACCCAAGGGATCGGCATAGCATAGGAGGGATCGACATGCCTCCATAGCATAGGAGAGATCGGTACACCTCCATGGCATATGAGGGATCGTCATAGTTTCAAGAAATAGGAGGGATCGATATACCTTCATGGAGTAGGAGGGATCAGCATACCTTCATGACATAGGAGGGATCGACATAGTTTCATGAAGTAGGAGGGATTGACATACCGTTGTGAGCTTGGTAAAGTCAGAGGGATATACATGATTGGTTACACGAAGGATCGGAAAAGACGAGGTGAAGTATGGATCGACATGGTTGGTTCTAGAGGGATCAAAATTCTTCATTATCTTGGAAAGATGGAGGGGTCGGCATGGTTGGTTGCATTAGACCGACGAACTTCATTCATAGGGGTCGACGCTTATCAATGCAATAAGTACATTCTTACATTCAACAATCAATAGCTCGAGCTGACGTGAAACTTAGGGATTAAGCATATTTCATCATGAGGAATCAACCATAGGATTCGCTGTCCAAGAACCAACTAAGGAAAGGATCAGTACCGATCCCTCCTTATGGAGATTTAGGCCTAGGACTCCTATGGTGGGCCCATATGGATAAGAAGATCCTGTAGCCGAAGTTTCACCTATAAATATAGCAAGCATAGCTTCAGAAAGAGGGATCTTCATTCTGCTTCTCTTCATCTTCTACCTTGGCCATACTCTGCCATTTTTATTCTTGAATTTCACATATTTGTAACTATAATCAGCAGTATAAACTAATAAAAGGAAAATCATTGGAGTGGACATAGGCCGAAGTTAGCCGAGCCACTATTAATATGTGTCTCTATTTACTTGCTTTCCGATTCTTTTAATTTTTTTCTTCATTTATTTCTCTTCACATTTCAATGAATGAATTAGATTTTGGTGCCTTCACATAATTGGGTGTTGGTGGTCAATTTTGACGCCAACATTTATTATTTAATTAAATAATTATTTAATTAATTTTTTTATTAATTAGGGTTTAACTAATAATGAATTGTTTAAACCTTAACTAAGATACATTAGGAAGTTAATTAGGACTTAACCAAGTTCACGAAGTTAATTGAAGTTTAATTATGAATTAATATTGATTTAATTAAGATATAATTAGGGTTAAGCCAACTAAATATACTTTAACCTTTTCAAAGCTATTTTAAACTTAATCGGTTATATTTTAAATCAGTTTTCTTTTTAAGATTAATTGATTTTAAATCAAAGCATCTCTCATCTGGACCATTAAGTAGCCAAATGAATTAATGTAGCGACATGTTTTAGGGGAAGTAAGTTGTCTTGTGTTTAGCACAAATGTTGAATATCAACAACATGATAAATACAAAGAAGTTAATTTCAATAAGCGGGTCTTGGTAACTTAAGCATATAGAATATACTTCTATATGTACATTTTTCAACGAAAATGGATGTATCTATATTTGTAACTTGGACATCTACCTATAATTGATTGTATGTTATATGTGAATCCCTTACATAAATGATGATAGACAATACCTAAGATATAACTTGGATAAGTAAGCTCAAATTTAATGATCCGTTGTAGCCATTGAGCCTCAATTTGGTTCTGTAAAGTAAATATTTCATTTCTTTTTGAAATGGTCTTCAATGTCATTCTATTGTGAATAAGAAATTTGAAGAATGATTTGGTAATTGTTTTTGAATATTATACAAAGAAGTTTATGAATAATTTAGGGTATTCATAGAAAGATTTTTTAGAAACGGTTCTAAATGTTTATAAAAGATTTTATAAATGGATTTAAATGTCTATAGAGGAAAGTTTTATGCAAGGTTTGAAAGTTTATAAACAAGTTATACAAGCAGGTTTGAATAATTATAAAGAGTTTCATAAAGTAGTATGGAGGTTGATAAATGTTTTGTAACGGGTTTGGGTTAAAGAAAAAAGTATTTCATGGGTAAGGGAAATTTATAAAAGAATTTATTGAAGATAATTACAAAAGGAATTCAAGGTTTGGGTTTCTTGAGGTTGACCTTTTAAAAAAATGGTGGTATGGAACATCCATTCCATACTTAACACCGAAGGAACAATACTTAGAGTTATCCTCCTCTCTTATTTAAATAATGTAATTAAATCCGTTTAAGAGATTTGGAAATGGGAAATCTTATACATATTTTGTAAATATACTTATGTGAAGGAGATAAGTATATGAATGATGATAAATGTTTGGGAAAAGCGATTTAATAAATGAAAATGGTTTTGAGTCTTAATGATTACTTTGGGTAATTAAATCTCTAGATTTTGTTGCTTTTATTTGATAAACAACCAACAATCAAATTTGGCCTAATTTGACTTAGGAAGTATGAATGTAAATTCAGCTTCCCTGATGAGGACATGAAAACTCACTTCCAAAAGAACCGGGAATGAGTCAGGTTGAAACTATCGGTTATTGGTATGGAGAGACTGGGACCAATATATATATTCGGAAACCAATCTGCACCATCAATGACGTTTGAATGGAAGACATCTTGATGATGATTGAAGAAGGTGGTCTTTGAAGTGGATGGACTACTGCTGCTAATCCTGAGGGTGATTCCAAAATGAATGTAGTAGAGTAAGTTCGGTTTCATTCAGACATAGAACAAACTTGTATTGTTGAATGTTGTCATTGCGTTGACGTCTGGAGGGCAGTGTTAGCATTACAAGATGGATTGCTATTCAAAAATGTAAAATGTGGCCTCAAGCCTCATCACTGGGATTGATTAAAACAGGGGATACGCAGCAGGGCTATGTGGGTTACACCCGTTTGGGTATATCATCACCCTTCTAGATATACACAATCATCAAAGAGTTCATGTACGTGGAGCGCTCGGTTAAAGGTTGCAAACTAACTGGGGTGATGATATATTCGATACTATTTAGCAAAGGGTAGGCTGGTACTGTGTTGGCAGTGGTCATTAGGTACGACCTCGGTACATTTTTCTAGAGGTATATTATGGCAGGCGGTACCCCCGTAGCACATTCATTAGTTGGAATCCATTCTCCAATATGTTCCTTATGTTATTGATTGTAGAGCCTAGTATGCTGGAATTTGAGATGCAAGCATTTCGGCTATTTTACCCATTTACTTTAAACCTAGACGTTATGATAATATCACTACATTTTGATATAAAATACTTTAGTTATCGTAAGGTAAAAACCTGTCCATTTTTATGTCCGTTGTGGTCTTACGAGATACCATTTGTTTGAAAAGTTTTCAAATGTTGAAATTAGTTTGGTTGTTCCTTGTTATCGACTTTTACTCATGCTTGTTTACTAGACCGACCCATGCATTATTTTATGTAATGCTTGGTAGACTAAGCATGTTTTTTTCTAGGTTTGCCTAGATACTTTGGAGTTGGAGAGGAGCTGGATGGTAAAGACGTATTCACGTATATTTTTACTTTCGCTATATTATAGAGTATGTATGTTTGTCAACGTGAGGACAAGTTTCTATGGCTGTCCAAAATTTTAGGATAAGTCTAATGTACTCTGATGTTGTATATATGAATAAAGATGTTTCCTTTTTGCAAAAATCTTTATTGTATTATATATTATTCACTGCTTTATGAGATTCTTTGCGGTTTAGTTTTATTCTATCTTCTTCCTTCTTATTTCATCCTAATAAATTGGTATTTCTAGCACTTGAATGTTCGGCATGTGATATGTGGAAGTATTTATGTTGATTTCCGAGGTCGAAAATCTAGTTCGTTACATTTGGTATCAGCGCTAAAGGTTGAGTGGAACCTTGGCCTTGGTGGGTTATGCTCATTTGAGATAGGGTAAGTGAAACCCTAGAATGAGCCCAAGTGTATTAAAAATAGGAGTGTGTATCTATTAGTGAGTAAAAATGTTTTATATTGTGTTGTTTGATCTATGAGTGGCTTAAGAACTCTGGTCGATGCGTTTAGCAAACATTATCGATGGGGATTTCCTAAGCACTTGAACAAGTCCAATTAATATAATATTGTTTTAAAATTGGTAAATGAAATAATTTTACGTAGTATATATTTTTTATATATATAAGAGAATGATTTTCAAAAGTCTATTTAGTTATGGATGGGATGTGGGTTAAAACTGGATCTAGAATAGAATGTATTTAGTTAAAAGAAAAATCTTTAGATGACCTTATAAAAATGAAAACGATTGTCAGAATATTAAATCTCGGTGGCTTTGATAAAGATTTAAATGATTTTGGAAAAGTTCTACTAATTGTACTTAAAGAGGTTTTAAGATATAAATATTTTAAAATGGATTTGACAGCAATGTTTTCTTTGGACAGTTTGGGAAGGAGTTTTGATCTATTTTGTGATAATTGGAATAATCTTCTGAGTGACTTGCTTAGGCAGATATGATAGTGCACTTAGTAAATTATCCTCTTTGTCATTGTACAATCAAAATGAGTTCGAATTAGATTGAATCCAAAGCCAGTGGATGTTTTATTAAAGAATGATTTATATATAAATAGCATTGTTTCAAAAGGGAATTTGTGAAGAAAGAAATATTTTTATGATTAACTAGTTCGAGTGTCTTAGAAATGTCTAAAAATGGGTAAGAGATGTGTCTGGATGACAAACACTTCTCTTGAGTATTTCTCTACTTAGTAGAAGGAATATATAATACTATTTGGTAGCACCTAGTTTCTTGGCATCATTTTTTAGTTACTCGGTATAACAACCCAGACTCGACCTTCGAAAATCGGCACCGAATACGACACTCATATTCAAATACTGCAGATCCAAACGTTGAATCAGGTTCGCCGGAGCTTATAACACATCAAGTATAACAACACAGCGGAAGAAAAAGAAATGAATATCAATATATACAACATTGATACAATATCCAGATATACAACAATGATCAATATCAGAGATAAAAGAGATGCTACAACAGGAAACCTAATGAACTAGCAACAGAAACAACAAGAACTTGAAACTCCAGAAGAAACACCAATATCAGCAATCTCCATAGATAGCTCGAACCACCATCAAGCTGCACCAAGCTAAGCAAGTTTCGTCCAAACCAAATACTTCAATATCCAAAGTCTTCAAAGAATACCAAAGAGAAAGCCAAAAGCTTCCGAATAGATATCTATATCTACTATCTGAAAAACCCAACTCTAGACTGCCCGTGTGGAAAATTGTGGGCACCCAGAGTTCAGGAAGGGAACAATAAACTCCGGGTCAGTCATGGGACTAGTATGAGAAAACAAAAAATCAGTTTTATCTTTAAAAACAAACAAAGAATTTAAATTTGAAATCCGCAATGCTTTTAGAAAATGAAACTGCCATAAGGCCTCCCGCCACACACACCATGCAAACGCAGAATTGGAGGAGATTTCTCCTTATGATAGTCAAACATGCCTGATACGCGGAAATCATTTTGATATTATTATTAGTGCATAGAGTAAAATATTTCGAAAGTATAACATTAATCTTAGCCAGCATGGACATTCCAAACTATGCCTACTATAGCTACCATCCAAACAGTGGGCGCCACCATAAGTAGATGGCAGGTTATACAACTAAAACCGTACAGGGCGCGTATTATTTCTTTGGGTTTTCCAACAAATGGTCAGGCCAAGGAACTTCCCATTGCCACATGGGTACGCCTCTAGAGGGAAGCCCCGTGAAACTAACCGGATCTCTGCCAACACAAGGCCGGGTTACCTCTGTAACTAGGTAACTACTGACACAAGTATGCCATCCCCTGGTCGTAACCAACCTTTATCCCGGGATTCACCAACAACCACAAAGTAATAAATTTGCAGCAACCACATAGGTTAAGTATCTGGGCTCCATACCATGATACCACCTCTATCCAGAAGGAAATGAACATACCCTCAGGAGGCGCTACCCCCAAATAACCTTGCTGCATTCTTCCTGTTTCGACCATTCCGGGTTGTGAAGTTCGATGAAGTCTCATCCAAAAAGCTACACTTTTTACAAAGCCAGGCTTTGATCAACAAATGATCAGCAGCACTTCGTATGTCACATTACCAAATTGGGAATGTATCACTAGTAACCATCAACTACATAACCTCTGAGCTCGTACGTCTCAGAGAATGGTGTTAAGCTAAGAGAATAAATCTCCACCACCAAACAGAAATGTATTTGACAGAAACTGGTTTTACATCTCAAAGTGTAACGTCAGACACACATCCATACAAGTCTGTTCCAGGTTCAAGCAGAACCGAAGGCACTTCCAAAGAAGCCCTTGCAAATCCGGATAATTTCTAATCACATCCGGACTTTCCATCACAATGGGTGCTCAAATCTCTATACCGGGGACATTCGGTGTAGAGACATTCGACAGGTCATCCTTTCGCTTTCGAAAGTATCCGGTCTTCACCACCGGTCTTCAAATGCTATTCATATCGTCGTATCATTATTCAGAATGGGTTATATGACACAAGGGCCTCTCCCGGTTAAACCGAATAATGAGCGCAATATTTTAAAAATATATGGATAATGGGATTTCAGTTAAATCACAGCTTAAAGCCCAAAACCTTTCATTCAAATGGTTCAAACAAATTACCATTTTCAATCTTTTAAACAAAAAGATTCATTTCCAGAAACCTTTCAATGGTTTAAACAATTTCCACACTTTAATCTTTTAAACAAAAGATTCACCGTTTAAAACCCCTTTTTAATTTAAAAACAGGGTTCACCAATCTTTAACAAAGATTCATTTATAGCCTTTCAAAACAATTCCATTTCAAATTTGAAATCTTTTCATCATAATTTGGAAATTCTTTCCTTATATAAAAGCTATTATTATTTGAAACCACTTGTTTCCGTTTCGGGAAACTCGATTATAATTTTCACAAGTTAAGGTCTTTCAAATATAAACTTGGGTTAAATTTAAATTCTCAAAACCATACCTTTAAAATGGTTTTAAAACACATTTATAGTTTGTATAACTTTTTTATGTCATAAATACCAAATATAGAATTCAATTTCAGATATTGAATTCCAATTTAAATCAAACTATTCAAATTTCAAATCTTAATTAAGTTATTCAAAATAACTTTCATTTTTAAAACACTTTTTCAAAAGTTTTTCACTTTAAACCCAATCCATTTCCAAAAACCATTTGGATTAAAAATTGGAATTCAAAACTATTTTAAAAATCTGTGACTTAACCGATTTCCACGTGCAACAACAATCATCGCATCGTAGATTAAAACACATAAATACCGATAAGCGGTATAAACTATAACGCTTATCTTCATTCATAGATTCATAGATAAAGTAAATTTATCAATAACAAAGATTCATCGTTACGATTCGATGTGGGTTTCGAATAACCAACTGGAATCGGACTCCGTGTCGCATCGAATTTCAAATGCCATTTTACGGCCAAGGGGTTTTCATATCTACACAGAAACAATCACAAATATTACAATTCAGCACAAAGCAATTCATATCCCATAGCATTACAATTACATATCAGAGATATCAGTCCAATACACAGCATTCAGTAATAATCAAACTTCTTCAATTAAGATGAATAAATCGTGTGGTTTAATTTAATTAACCACATAATTACTTCATTAATTATCTTTAATCAATGATTAATTATCATTAACCACGTCTTAACCACCTTCATTAATTAATCGTTTCTTTAATTAATTATCTTAATTAATTAACCCTTAATTGTAATTAATTGAATCCTTAATAAATTATCCCTTAATTAATAATGATTTCTTAATCATTTTAAATTAATTAACCTTCAATTAATTATTCTTAATTTTAATTACCTTTATTAATTAAACACATTAATTAATTATTCCTTAAATTACTTATTCTTTGATCACTTGGTTAATCAACCTTCAATGATAAATTAATTACTTTTAATTAAGTAATTATCTCTGAGCAATCAACTACCCTTAATTACTTAATTAACAATTAATTACCTTTATTAATAAATCATCCCTTAAATACTTTCGTTGATTAATTAATTTATCTCTAAATCATTATTTAATTAACCTTAATCGTGTAATTGTTTTACCTAGTTCTTGATTGATTAACAAAATTAAATCAATCACCTTGATTTGAAACAAATAATCCTTTAATTAATCATATTGATAAATTAATTACCTACCTTAATAATTAATTATAAAATTCCATTTGAAAGCGTTAGAAAAACAAAATAAACAACTAAATTTTAAATATTCAACATAAAAGTTTAAATTTTTGAGACTTAGTTAAAAACTTATTAAATTTTCATTTTAACTTCTAAATCATGATTTAAATTCGTCATTACCCTTTTAAGCTTTCTTTACCCTTCTACATTTGTTAAACCTTGTTTTAAACTTTTATATATAGTTTACCTTGTTTAAATATTTCCCTAAAATTCTAAAACCCTACTGACCCGAGCAAAACACGAGTTTACCCGAGCTCGTCTTCGGGTAATCTTTTCCTACCCATTGCTTCGAGTTGTTGCTCGTGTTTCTTCGATTTTGCTCCCAAGCCACCGTCATATTCCCCAAATCAACAAATACGCAACAATATTCATGCACGTGCACCGCCGACCAAAGCCATTCCGACCATCGCCACGATCACCGACACATCCCGTTGATCACTCTAATCCTCACGACCATCCAGATCGAAGAACACAAACGCGAATCGAAAACGAACACTTCGTTCCAAATTCTGGAACCAACCCGATCAGAAAACCCATCATCACCGATGATCTCGCCCACGATCATCCATGCCTTCACGACCCAAGCTCCATCTCGGTCTCCAGCTTCGATTCTTCCACTTGCGGTGGGGTCCGATCCACTTCTGACATCACAGTGAACTCAAACACCTTGTCCCCTCAACCATCTCACAAAGCCCTAAAATCACCTCGCTTGGCCATCACGATCGATGAAAATTTTTGCGCGTATTTTTCCTGGAATCGCCAACGTTCAAGCTAACTTCAGCCACGACCTCGAGGTCCAATCCCACTTCGATCGCTGTGAATTGCCCAAAACCCATTCCACGTTCAACCCATAAATTTGCTCGATTCACTAAACTAAAATTCATGATTTTTCTTTTAAAAATCATAATTTCCAGAAGCAAAACACATTATATAAAGGAATCAAGTAATTAAGATACTTGTAATTTGACATATATATTAGTTTTACTTTTCTATCTTCTTCCTAGATAAACTTTCTTCCAATTTCAACTTAAAATTATTTTTAAAAACTTAATTACATTTAAACACACGACTTTTGTTTAGATCCTCTAGTTTAATAATGATGAAAGAAAAAGAAATCAAATTTTGTTGGTCAGGCTTATGCTTATGAACCTAGAATAAAATCAGATTGATGCACCAAGACATGCATTTCCCATTTTCCAGATGTAAATACATGCAACAATACTTTTACTTTAAGTTCAAAAGTGAAATTACTCACAATTTCACATGCAAACATAGCACAACAAATTTTTTTCTCAGGCATCATCAAACTTCAAAATGGATTTTAGCCTTTAAGTTGAAAAGTTTTTTCTCACCTGGTCATGTGAATAGAGGACAGGAAAACAGAGACAGTTTTCAAGCAGAAATTGATACTTTTGTGACATATACGATTTTGTCGGGATCCGAAGGTCGGCATTCTTACGTCCACTGTATCAAATGCCGCATAATCGAATGCCAGAAAACCGAATTGTTAGGGTTAAAAAGAAGAGGTAGAAGAAAAAGATAGAAGAAGAAAGGAAACAGAACAGAAACAATATCAGAATCTCACAGCCGCAGCGGAACAACATATAATAGATAAATGAATAATCTTTAAAACAAAGAACTATATCAGTTTATACATTACATTACATCATCATCATAGTGTACAGCATCAATATACAACACAACAAAACAATGGACAGTTATACAAACATGTCCTTACAAGTGAATTTACAGCGGAAAGATAATATCATATACAAGTAATACATCTCGCCATCCAGCTCGCCACTTGAGCTCCAAAGCACTCTTAAATCCAGAATGACCTGATAACCTGACTCTAGACTGCCCGTGTGGAAAATTATGGGCACCCAGAGTTTAGGAAGAGAACAATAAACTCCAGGTCAGTCATGGGACTGGTGTGAGAACTAAAACAGTTATTTATCTTTTAAAACAACAACAACAACAAGGAAAGTGAAAAATATCCGCAATGCTTTTGAAAAATGAAACTACCATAAGGCCTCCCCCCCCCCACACACACAATGCAAACGCAGAATTGGAGAAGATTTCTCCTTATGATAGTCAAAGATGCTTACTACGCAAAACAAATCAATTTTGATATTATTATTAGTGCATAGTGATGAAAGCATTTCAAAAATAGAATATATATCTTAGCCAGCATAGACATTCCGAACTATGCCTACTATAGCTACCATCCAAACAGTGGGGCGCCACCATAAGTGAATGGCAGGTAATACAACTAAAACCGTACAAGGCTCATATTGTTTCTTTGGATTTTCCAACAAATGGTCAGGCTAAGGAACTTCCTACTGCCACATGGGATCGCCTCTGGCAGGACGTCCCGAGAACCTAACCGAATCTCTGCCAACACAAGGCGGGGTTACTTTGTAACTAGGTAACTACTTCTCGAGCATGCCACTCCCCGGTCCTTTGGGACCTTTATCCGAGGGCCCTCTATCACCAAGCGACAACCACACAGAAAAATGAGATTGGAGCAACCACATAGGTTAAGCATCAAGGCACCATACCTGACACCACCTTTTTCCAGAAGGAAATGGCATACCCTCAAGGGCGCGACCCTCATAATCTTGCCGTATATTCCTGTTTCGACCATTTCCGGGGTGTGAGGTCTGACGAAGTCTCGTCCATAAAGCTGTGCTTTTTCACAAAGCCACGCTTTGATCAATAAATGATCAGTAAATAATCATCACACAACAACACTCAGCATGCCACATTACCAAATTGGGAATATATCGCTGATAGCCTTCAACTACAAAACCTCTGAACTCGTACGTTTCAGAGAAGGGTGTTAAGCTAAGAGAATAAATTCTCCACCACCAACAGAGATGTATTTGAAAGAAATCTGCTTTATATCTCAAAATGTAATGTCAAACACGTAACCAAACAAGTCTGTTCCGGGTTCGAACAGAACCGAAGGCACTTCCAAAGAAGCCCTTGCAAATCCAGGTATTCACAATCCCGATCGAATTTCCCATCACAAAGGAAATCTCCATACCGTAGCTAACGGTGCAGAGACAATCGATAGGTCATCCTATCGTTTTCACAAATACCCGACCTTCAACACCGGTCTTCAATGCTATCCATTACGTCGTATCACTGTTCGGAATGGGTAATCCGAATAACGAGCGCAATAATTTAAAAATAAGTGTAGCATTCAGTTTCAACCAATTCACAACAAATAGCCATTTAAGGGTCAATATTGATAGTCGGTTATTTAACTATCAATCAATATTCACAACATAACCCGATTTCAAATAATTTCCCAAATTATTTATTTTCAAAAATATCTTTACAAGATATAATTTTCACACTTCAACCATTTGAAAACAAATTTCAAATCAAATTTCACCTTTACAACTTTCATTTCAGAATGGTTCATTTAAACCAGTTAAATAAATCCTTACCGATTTACTTTAAATTTACGTTCCAAATCCGTAAATTTATTTCCACACTTCAAAAATAAATCAATGTTTCTTTTTAAAACAAATTTCCCTTATAAATTTCCATTGTGAATTTACATTTCCAAATATTCACTTTTTATACGATTTTTCAAATCGATTTCAATTATTCACTTTCAATTTATCTTTAAAAGATATAATCTCAAAACATTCACTTCATATTGGAAAACATTTCCATACTTATTTAATAATAAGCAATTCACAAACCCATTTATTTTCAACATTTGGAAAACATTCAATATACTTAAATCCCAGTTAAGTATATATTTTATTCTTTAAGGAAAACGTCCTCTTAAACACATTTATTTGGGTCAAAACGAATGTTACGTAAAACATCGTTACGACAACCCAAAATCACTAGTATAGGGATTCGAGATTAAGATAGATATATAAATCCCAATACTATATAAAACTTTTCCTTTCGGAAATCATTTACTATAACAATAGTGTTATAATCCACCATTTCCTTCTATTTCTCGAAAACGTCCATTTCAACAATGAATGTTGAAATCTATGGTTTTGATACCTAACACATTTTAAAACATTTTTGAATCGTTTTAATTCTATTTAAAATATCACTTTCCCAAAATATTTCTTTAATATATTATTCACCGTTCAAAATTGTGAATATACTTCGTTAACCAAATTCAATATTTCTACGTATTTTGTTTAAAGGATTATCCACTGTCCCAAATCGTGGATATATCTCCTTTAATAAGACATAATAATTAAACTTATCAAAATAAGTCAATTTCGGATTTATAAAACAACGTTTATAAATTCCATTTATACTTTATAACAACTTCAACTTATAAAATCACTTTATTAACAAATTCTATCCATATCCCTTTTACACGCCAAAACCCAATTTTATAAGTTAATTACTTATAAATCCTTTATTTTACAAAAATCCATTCATTTTATAACTTCACAATTTATAAATCTATAAATTTCATTCACTTATGAAATCCATTAATACTTCATTTTAATACGTATAAAAACTCGTTTTATAATTCCAATATTTTAATTTATAAACATCAATTTTTATAAATCTTTTATATAAATCATTTATAATAATTCAAAAATCCCAATTTAAAACCATTTTATAAATTAATCAATTACTTATTTCAAAAATCACATTTCGGTTATATTTCACAAAAACCATAATTTTTATAACATAAAAATTTCAACGTTTATTTATTTAAAATGAATCAATTTCAAAATTAAATTTTATTATGAATTCTCAACTTAGATTTTCAGAAATCCAATTTTATTTATTTTCGGCATCTAACGATACCAAGAATATATTCGGCTAAAATTTAGCCTTTAACGATTTCAATCACAAAGATAATCACGCAGATTATAAATAGATCAATAAATAGATCAACACACAACATTGAAACAAATTCAAATGTTTGAGGAATCCAGTTGGATCCCTCCAACCTGTTTCCATGCATCCAAAGATGTTAGCACAATACTAATTCCGCTTCGAGACGGAATATCATGGTATATGGGATTTATAAAATACTATCCGCTATTATACGGCGCAATAGGGTCTCATCCGCTATATAATGCGGGAAAATCAACTCCAAATACATATATAATACCAATTCCATACAAGTTGGAATAATCGCGGTATATGTTTTTAATAAATAACCTCCGCTTAATATACAGCGTATAGGGTCTATTTCAATACAACAGATAATAACTATCGTCCAATCACACAATCAAGCAATTTTAAATTTAACTATTTTAAATTTAAATCGAAACAATTCGATTGAGTGAGAAGTTCTCACCTTGAGTTTCTGATAATAGTTGTAGCGTTTTATTTCGAAAAAAAATTAAACGTGCATTTAATTTTACCCGAAATTTTCACTAGCTCCAAACGACTGCAAACCAGCTCCCTTGTGTAGTGCTCGACAAAATAATTGCAATGCAACTTGTTTCGTAATTTTTCGACCTCGTACGACAAAGTTATACACTTTTAAACATCGTACAATTTATAATATAAAATTTAATAACAAATTTATTATATTTTTCAACCTAAAACGATCAGGGCCGCACGTTCTTTCTAGAGAATCACGGCCGCATGTGTTCTCCTTCTTCCCTTCACGTTTTCTGCAGGCTATTCATGCAAAAACCCACTAGCCGTCGAACTAGGGCTTCAAATCGCCTCCACCCCGCTTAACGAGAACACGATCCAGTGATGCCATCGCAAAGCCTTCCACACAAGCCACCGTCGGCTTGATTTGCTTGAAGCTCAGCCTCCCTAGGCTCGAGAAAAACGTGCATGAGCTGAAGGTAAACGCGACACTCCTGACGACGCCGTGGTGCTCTAAATTCGATCATCACCGTTCAGAATATAGATCTCGTCGCCCTCTTCACTTTTGTAGTTGACAACTTTCGATAATTGTTGGTGGATTTGAAGAAAAATGAGGAAGAAGGAATATGAATTTCGGCCATGGAAAATGAAGGTGGCAGCTGAATTAAGAAACTAGGGTTTTGGTTATCTTGTTTGCAAAAGTGAATAAGGAGGTCCTTTTATAGAAAATTTCCAAAAACACTATTCATCCCGAATTTTCCGAACTCCAAACGAAGCATGGCGGCTGGCGTTTCTAGGGTTTACCCCACGTTTCGGACACAATGTAATAGGTTTCGGAGGCTAATTCAATCATCTGTGCGAGTTACAGCAATAAACGATCAAATTTAAATTAAATCGATTAAACCAATTTCTATGCGTTTTGGCTTGCCCCGGACAAACGGTAAATCCGATTGACACGAAATTTGAAATCTTAAAATAATATAACATTACGGATCCGATGAAACTTGTTTCGTCGAAATCCAAGACTGTTTGAAAAATGGCTATTTTAACTCGTCAATTAAATATTAAAATATTCAATTTTCACAAATTAACTTTTAATTCAATTTTAAAAGATCTATAACATCACTATAACTTCAATATGATTTAATAACTTTATAAATCATTTTTAATCACATTAAACCCAATTTCCAATCATTTACGCAATTTCAAATATTAAATTATTGATTTAATTATCCAATTAAATCTAAATATTCGAAAATAAATTTTTCGACTTACTAATTTTACTTGTTGATATTTAAAATCAATTAAATATCTGAATTTCAAATGACAGAAATTTTGGGTCGTTACAACTTTTATCTTTGAACTTGATTTCTACCTTTATCTCATTTTCCAGAGATTTTACACTGTCAAAAACTACAGTTCTGTAATTTTATAAATCTTCAAAAAAAATTTGAATTTGTTTTTATGTTAAAACTTGATTTTGAAATCACAAATCTATTAAACTTTAAAGTTTACATTTACCTGAGAGAAGGAACATAAGTTACAGCTTGATTTGTTACTTGATACTTGAACTGGAAATGCTTTTGTATTGAAAGATCTGGAACACTTGATCTGGTTGTTTGATTTCCAAGTTTTGTTTTGATCTTTCTTTTGCTTGCTCAAATCTTTTTGAACAGGTTTGTTTCATTTCAGATTTAAACTTTGTTTTTAAGATTTGAGGATGAATTTAATACAGATTTGTTTGAGAAATGGTTTAAGTTTTAAGTTTTTTTTCTTGGCTTTTGAATTAGGAAGATAGAAAAAGTATGAAGAGAAGAAGGCTTATGTTTTTATAAGTAAATTTTGAGATTTAATAAAAATAAAAGAAAAGTGAAAATTAAGGAGTGACACATGTTTAAACATTTAACAATTGTCATAACTCTTTTCAATCAATTAACACTTGTTATATTAAGCCTTGATGTTTTTACACTTGTCCTTTAAGTATTAAATATTTATTATTAATGTAAATAAAAAGCTTTTACTTAATGTACTATTTCTTATCTAAATTTATATATGAATTTCTTTTTATTGAAAATGTAATAAAGCTAATTATATATAAATAAAAGCTCATCCAAATATTTTTAAAATGTCCATCTTTTGAAATTTAAAATTAAATTCAAATTTAATTTAAATTTGAAAGTCCAATTTAAAGTCAACTTAAATACACATATATAATCAACACACTAATGTATATTATAGGATTTAACATTTAAACAATTGTTTGCAAATCATTTTGTATTTAATTCAAAATAATTTTTTTAAAATTATATGTATATTAAAATTAGAAAACAAATTCTTATTAATTTCAAAATATAGTTTTAAATCCAATTTATTTTTCAACACATTTATATTTGAATTTCAAATCCAAATTTCAATTTATTCTCAATTTTTATTTTTAATCTCAAATCCAAATTCTATTTTAAAAATTAATAAATATACATATATAATAAATAAACAAATGTCTTGTTAAAACTAGCTACACTTGTTAACATATAGACATTTTATATATTTTCATATTAATTTACCAAATTAATTCTTAATTTAATCTAGGAATAAAATTAATTACAAATTTAAATTTGTTTAAAAACAGGAATGTTACAGATTCCCCCCTTAAGAAAATTTCGTCCTCGAAATTTCTAAGGGAGACAACAAAGGATGGATACACAAAGATAGAGAAACAGTTTTCAAATCAAGCTAGGTAGCTATTCCGCATTTGGCTTACCAAATCAGAATATCACTAATAATTATGAGAACGAACTCATTCAACAAGACATTCGGGTCACCAGATCTACGAATACACAAGGGTATTGATTAGTTCAAAAGATAACTAACCACTCGTAGAATATATCGGGACCCAACAGAATAACAGATATATGGATGTAATCCAAAACTTTTAGTTTAAACAACCAAAATATACCTATCAACCATAGAAACCAAAGTAAATAATTCATCCAAACAAACAATTTTGACCCATCTGGAGTTTGTATCCCATGCAAATATATCAAAGCTTCTTCCTGGAGCTGCCAGGAATCATCAAAGAATTGAAAAGACGAATCAAAGGAGATTAATATAGAAAGTTGTTTCCATTGTCACAGGGTATTGACCATTTGTACTGATATTTCCCTGTCCACTATCTCGCGCTCTTCTTGCACTCATACTCACTGTCAGTGGATAGTAAGAGAATTTATTGAGGCATTTAGACGGATATCTTAGGGATATACTCATTCTAGGATATACTTCACCTTATCTCTAGTGAGTAACTTAATGTGTTATACTCCTGAGCTAAAGTTCAACCTTCAGCTTTGGTACCAATTATAACGACCCTGACTCAACCTTCGAAAATCGGCACCGAATACGACACTCATATTCAAATGCCGCAGATCCAAACGTCGAATCTGGTTCCCCGGAGCTTATAACACATCAAGTATAACAACACAGCGGAAGAAAAAGAAATGAATATCAATATATACAACATTGATACAATATCCAGATATACAACAATGATCAATATCAGAGATAAAAGAGATGCTACAGGAGGAAACCTAATGAACTAGAAGCAGAAACAACTAGAACTTGAAACTCCAGAAGAAACACCAATATCAGCAATCTCCATAGATAGCTCGAACCACCATCAAGTTGCACCAAGCTAAGCAAGTCTCGTCCAAACCAAATACTTCAATATCCAACGTCTTCAAAGAATACCAAAGAGTAAGCCGAAAGCTACCGAATAGATATCTATATCTACTATCTGAAAAACCCAACTCTAGACCGCCCGTGTGGAAAATTGCTGGCACACAGAGTTTAGGAAGGAAACAATAAACTCCGGGTCAGTCATGGGACAGGTATGAGCAAACAAAAAACAGTTTTATCTTTAAAAACAAACAAAGAATTTAAATTTGAAATCCGCAATGCTTTTAGAAAATGAAACTACCATAAGGCCTCCCGCCACACACACCATGCAAACGCAGAATTGGAGGAGATTTCTCCTTATGATAGTTAAACATGCTTGATACACGAAAACCATTTTGATATTATTATTAGTGCATAGTGGAAAATATTTCGAAAGTATAATATTAATCTTAGCCACCATAGACATTCCAAACTATGCCTACTATAGCTACCATCTAAATAGTGGGACGCCACCATAAGTAGATGGTAGGTTATACAACTAAAACCGTACAGGGCGCGTATTGTTTCTTTGGGTTTTCCAACAAATGGTCAGGCCAAGGAACTTCCCATTGCCACAAGGGTACACCTATGGAGGGGCTCCCCGAGAACCTAACCGGATCTCTGCCAACACAAGGCCGGGTTACCTCTGTAACAAGGTAACTACTGACACGAGTATGCCATCCCCCGGCTGTAACCGACCTTTATCCCGGGATTCACCAACAACCACAAAGTAATAAATTTGCAGCAACCACATAGGTTAAGTATCTGGGCTCCATACCATGATAGCACCTCTATCCAGAAGGAAATGAACCTACCCTTAGGGGGTGCTACCCCCAAATAATCTTGCTGCAGTCTTCCTGTTTCAACCATTCCGGGTTGTGAAGTTCGACGAAGTCTCGTCCAAGAAGCTATGCTTTTTACAAAGCCATGCTTTGATCAACAAATGATCAGCAGCACTTCGTATGCCACATTACCAAATTGGAAATGTATCACTAGTAACCATCAACTACATAACCTCTAAACTCGTACGTCTCAGAGAAGGGTGTTAAGCTAAGAGAATAAATCTCTGCCACCAAACAGAAATGTATTTGATAGAAACCGGTTTTACATCTCAAAGTGTAATGTCAGACACACATCCATGCAAGTCTGTTCCGGGTTCGAACAAAACCGAAGGCACTTCCAAAGAAGCCCTTGCAAATCTTGATAATTTCTAATCACGTCCAGACTTCCCATCACAATGGGTGCTCAAATCTCTATACCGGGGCCATTCGGTGCAGAGACATTCGACAGGTCATCCTTTCGCTTTCGAAAGTATCCGGTCTTCACCACCGATCTTCAAATGCTATTCATATCATCGTATCATTATTCGTAATGGGTTATATGACATAAGGTCCTCTCTCGGTTAAACCGAATAATGAGCGCAATATTTTAAAAATATATGGATAATGTGATTTCAGTTAAATCACAGCTTAAAGCCCAAAACCTTTCATTCAAATGGTTCAAACAAATTACCATTTCCAATCTTTTAAACAAAAAGATTCATTTCCAGAAATCTTTCAATGGTTTAAACCACACTTTAATCTTTTAAACAAAATATTCACCTTTTAAAACCCCTTTTTAATTTAAAAACGGGGTTCACCAATCTTTCACAAAGATTCACTTATAGCCTTTCAAAACAATTCCATTTCAAATTTGAAATCTTTTCATCATAATTTGGAAATTCTTTCCTTATATAAAAGCTATTATTATTTGAAACCACTTGTTTCCGTTTCGGAAAACCCGATTATAATTTGCACAAGTTAAAGCCTTTCAAATATAAACTTGGGTTAAATTTAAATTCTCAAAACATACTTTTAAAATGGTTTAAAAACACATTTATAGTTTGTATAGCCTTTTTACGTCATAAATACCAAATATAGAATTCAATTTTAGATATTGAATTCCAATTTAAATCAAACTATTCAAATTTCAAATCTTAATTAAGTTATTCAAAATAACTTTCATTTTTAAAACACTTTTTCAAAAGTTTTTCACTTTAAACCCAATCCATTTCCCAAAACCATTTGGATTAAAAATTCAAATTCAAAACTATTTTAAAAATCTGTGACTTAACCGATTTCCACGTGCAATCCATATTTGTGTGTGTATAGTGTAGTACAGGGGTTTTACCCAATAGTGCAACAACAATCATCACAGATTAAAACGCATAAATATCGATAAGCGGTATAAACTATAACGCTCATCTTCATTCACAGATTCATAGATAAAGTAAATTTATCAATAACAAAGATTCATCGTTACGATTCGATGTGGGTTTCGGATATCCAACTGGAATCCGACTCCCTGTCGCATCGAATTTCAAATGCCGTTTTACGACCAAGGGGTTTTCATATCTACACAGAAACAGTCACAAATATTACAATTCAGCACAAAGCAATTCATATCTCATAGCATTACAATTACATATCAGAGATATCAGTCCAATACACAACATTCAGTAATAATCAAACGTCTTCAATTAAGATGAATAAATCGCGTGGTTAATTTAATTCACCACATAATTACTTCATCAATTATCTTTAATCAATGATTAATTATCATTAACTATAATAGATTATGTCTTAACCACCTTCATTAATTAATTTTTTCTTTAATTAATTATCTTAATTAATTAACCCTTAATTGTAATTAATTGAATCCTTAATAAATTATCCTTTAATTAATAATGATTTCTTAATCATTTTACATTAATTAACCTTTAATTAATTATTCTTAATTTTAATTACCTTTATTAATTATACACATTAATTAATTATTCCTTAAATTACTTATTCTTTGATCACTTGGTTAATCAACCTTCAATGATAAATTAATTGCTTTTAATTAAGTAATTGCCTCTGAGCAATTAATTACCCTTAATTAATTAATTAACAATTAATTACCTTTATTAATAAATCGTCCCTACTTTCGTTAATTAATTAATTTGTCTTTAAATCATTATTTAACTAACCTTAGTCGTGTAATTGTTTTACCTTAGTTCTTGATTGATTAACAAAATTAAATCAATCACCTTGATTTGAAATAAATAATCCTTTAATTAATCATATTGATAAATTAATTACCTACCTTAATAATTAATTATAAAATTCCATTTCAAAGCGTTAAAAAAACAAAATAAACAAATCAATTTTAAATATTCAACATAAAAATTTAAAATTTTGAAACTTAGTTAAAAACATATTAAATTTTCATTTTAACTTCTAAATCATGATTTATAAATTTAAGAAAAAAATCGATTGAATTCGTCATCACCCTTTTAAGCTTTCTTCACCCTTCTACATTTGTTAAACCTTGTTTTAAACTTTTATATATAGTTTAACTTCTTCAAATATTTCCCCAAAATTCTAAAACCTTACTGACCCGAGCACAACACTAGTTTACCCGAGCTCGTCTTCGGGTAATCTTCTCCTACCCATTACTTCGAGTTCTTGCTCGTGTTTTTCGAGTTTGCACCCGAGCCACTGTCATCTTCTCCAAATCAACAGATACGCAACAATATTCGTGCACGTGCACCGTCGACCAAAGCCATTTCGACCATCGCCACGATCACCTACACATCCCCGTTGATCACCCTAATCCTCACGACCATCCAGAATGAAGAACACAAACGCGAATCGAAAACGAACACTTCGTTCCAAATTATGGAATCAGCCCGACTAGAAAACCCATCATCACTGATGATCTCGCCCACGATCATCCATGCCTTTACGACCCAAGTTCCATCTCGGTCTCCAACTTCGATTCTTCCACTTACGGTGGGGTCCGATCCACTTTTGACATCACCGTGAACTCAAACACCTCGTCCCCTCAACCATCTCATAAAACCCTAAAATCACCTCGCTTGGCCATCACGATCGATGAAAATTTTTGCACGTATTTTTCGTGGAATCGCCAACGTTCACGCTAACTTCAGCCACGACCTCGAGGTCCAATCCCACTCCGATCGCCGTGAATTGCCCAAAACCCATTCCACGTTCAACCCATAAATTTGCTCGATTCACTAAAATAAAATTCATGATTTTTCTTTTAAAAATCATAATTTCCAAAAGCAAAACACATTATATAAAGGAATCAAGTAATTAAGATACTTGTAATTTGATATATATATTGGTTTTACTGCTCTATCTTCTTCCCAGATAAACATTCTTCCAATTTCAACTTAAAATTATTTTTAAAAACTTAATTACATTTAAACACACGACTTTTGTTTAGATCCTCTAGTTTAATAATGATGAAAGAAAAAGATTGTTTGTCAGGCTTATGCCTATGAACCTGGAATAAAATCCAGATTGATGCACCAAGACATGCATATCCCATTTTCCAGATGTAAATACATTCAACAATACTTTTACGTTAAGTTCAGAAGTGAAATTACTCACAATTTCACATGCAAACATAGCACAACAAATTTTTTTCTCAGGCATCATCAAACTTCAAAATAGATTTTAGCCTTTAAGTTGAAAAGTTTTGCTCACCTGGGCATGTGAACGGAGGACAGGAAAACAGAGACAGTTTTCAAGCAGAAATTGATACTTTTTGTGACGACCCTAACTCAACCTTCGAAAATCGGCACTGAAAACGACATTCGTATTCAAATGCCGCAGATCCAAACGTCGAATCTGGTTCGCCGGAGCTTATAACACAATTAAGTATAACAACACAGTGGAAGAAAAAGAAATTAATATCATACACAATTCAAATGAATACAATATCCAATGATACAATATGAATCAACATCAGAGATACAAAATAACAATGCTACAACGGAATAACAATATGATATAGCAGCGGAAACCAAAAACTCCAAACAGCAACAGCAACTCTAACCCCAAAGCACACAAAGCAAAAACTCCAAACTACTAGCTCGAACCACCATCTATTTGCACCAAGCTAAGCAAGTCCCATCCATGAATTCGAAGACTTCAAAGAATCCCAAAGAGAATGCTAAAAGCTACATAATCGATATCTATATCTACTATCTGAAAAACCCAACTCTAGACTACAGTGTGGAAAATTGTGGGCACGCAGAGTTTAGGAAGGGAACAATAAACTCCGGGTCGGTCGTGGGACTGGTGTGAGCAAACAAAACATTTGGTCTTTAAAAACAAACAAAGGAATTTAAAATTTGAAACCCGCAATGATTTTAAGAAAATGAAACTACCATAAGGCCTCCCGCCACACACACAATGCAAAAGCAGATTTGATGGAGATTTCTCCTTATGATTGTCAAATATGCTTGATACGCGAAAACCATTTGATATTATTATTAGTGCATAGTGGAAAACATTTCGAAAGTATAATATTAATCTTAGCCAGCATACGTACCATTATAGTATGCCTACTATAGCTACCATGTTAGATGGCAGGTTCTACAACTAAAACCGTACAAGGCGGGTATTGGTGATTGGATTTCCAACAAATGGTCAGGCCAAGGAACTTCCCATTGCCACATGGGTACGCCTCTGGAGGGACGCCCCGAGAACCTTACCGGATCTCTGCCAACACAAGGCCGGGTTACCTCTGTAACTAGGTAACTACTGACACGAGTATGCCATCCCCCGGTTGTAACCAACCTTTATCCCGGGATTCACCAACAACCACAAAGTAATAAATTTGCAGCAACCACATAGGTTAAGTATTTGGGTTCCATACCATGATACCACCTCTATCCAAAAGGAAATTAACATACCCTCAAGGTGCGCTACCCCCAAATAACCTTGCCGTATTCATCCTATTTCGACCATTCCGGGTTGTGAAGTTCGACGAAGTTTCGTCCACAAAGCTACGCTTTTTTACAAAAGCCATGCTTTGATCAACAAATGATCAGCAGCACTTCGTATGCCACATTACCAAATTAGGAATGTATCACTAGTAACCATTAACTACATAACCTCTGAGCTCGTACGTCTCAGAGAAGGGTGTTAAGCTAGGAGAATAAATCTCCCCCACTGAACAGAAACGTATTTGATAGAAACAGGTTTTACATCTTAATGTATAACGTCAGACACACATCCATACAAGTCTGTTCCGGGTTCGAATCGAACCGAAGGCACTTCCGAAGAAGTCCTTGCAAATCCGGATGATTTCTAATCACGTCCGGACTTCCCATCACAATGGGTGCTCGAATCTCTATACTGGGGATCAGCCGACGCAGAGATATTCGACAAGAAACCCTTTCGTTTTCAAAAATATCCGGTCTTCACCACCGGTCTTCAATTGCTATCCATAACGTCGTATCACTATTCGGAATGGGTTAAATGACACAAAGGTCCTCTCCTGGCTAAACCCAATAGTGAGCGCAATATTTAAAAAACATATGGATAATGGGATCTCAGTTAAGTCACAACTTATTACCCAAACCTTTTCATTCAAATGGTTAAACAAATTACCATTTACAAATCTTTTAAACAAAAAGATTCATCTCAAAAACCTTCAATGGTTTAAAACAATTTCCATATTTAAATCTTTTAAACAAAAGATTTACTTTTAAGACCCCTTTTAATTCAAAACAAGGTTTACCAATCTTTCACAAAGATTTATTCATAGCCTTTCAAAACGATTTCCCTTTTCAAATTGGATTAGCTTATCTGGTCTTTAATTCAGAGACTCATTTCATAGCTTTCAAAACAATTTCCAAAGATTCCTTCATAACTTGGACACTCATTTCATTTCAAATTGAAATCTCTTTAACACAAATTGGAAATTCATTCCTTATGCGAAAGCTTTATTATTTGAAAACTAATAGTTTTCATTTCAGAAGAATCCAATTATATCTATACAAGTTAAAATCTTGGGTTAAATTCAAATTCCCAAAAACGACATTTTTAAAATGGTTTAAAAACCCATAAACACATTTATGAGTTGAATGACCCTTTTTAACCCATAGTTTCCAAATCATAGAATTCAATTTCAAATATTGAATTCAAATTTAAATCAAATTATTTAAATTTCAAACTCAATCAAGTTATTCAAAATAAATTTTATTTTTGAAATCTATTTTCAAAAGCTTTCAATTCCGAAACTATTTTGGATTCAAAATTCGATCTTTAAAAGTATTTCAAAATCTGTGACTTAACCGATTTCCTCTTGAAATCCATATTTGTGTGTGTATGGTGTAGTCTAGGGGTTTAACACAATAGTGTAACATTATTCAATCATCACAGATCAAAACACAGAAATATCGACAAGCGGTATAATTTATAACGCTTATCTTCATTTACAGATTCACAGATAAATGTATCACAGATGAATAAATAATAAATGAATAAATTACACATAGCTCAATTCACAGAACAGAATATCACAGATCAATCAATTCAAGGAAATTCATACAAGGAAAACATTCATAAGCAAGGTCAAGCATTCAATAATCATTTATAGGTAGGATTAACTAATCGTTTAATCCTAATTAATCCAATTAATTACCAATTAAATTAATTACTTATGAATTAATTATCCAATCCTCATTAATTAATTACAAATCATTTGATATAAATTAATTTATCAAACACTTTAATTAATAACATAAATTAATCACCTCATTATTAATTATTCCTTAATTAGTCCATTATAAATCACATCATTAATTATATTAATTAATGATCTCTAATTTTATTTAAATTAAACTACTTTATTTAAATTTATTACATTAAGTAATTAATTTTTAATTAAACACAATTATTAATCACCTTTGATTAATAACAAAAGTAATTACCCAAGTTACTTCGTTTATAAATCATATTCACTAATTACCTCCCTGTAATTATCATTTATTACTTCCCTAAGTAATTATCTCCATTAATTACACTAAGTAATTACACTTATCCAATTATCAGATGATTTTCTTAAGTTAATTAAACTAAATTAATTAATTAACTTAAATTAATCACATTACCAAAATTAATTACAATGAGTAATTAATCCCTTATTGAAAATAAACATTTAGAAATCTATTTGAAATCTAAAATAATTTAATCATCAAATTTAAACTTATAAATCTTTGAAACTTTTCAAATCAATTACAAATATTTATCTCTGGAAACCTAATCATCGTATCTTTAAACTTATTCATTTCAATATAATTTGAAACTTAGTTTTTAAACATTACTTAAAATTTACTTTAAAATTTCATTTCAAATATGAAATTTAAAATGAATATAATTTAACTTAACAAAGTTTTAAATAATTTAAAAACCATTTTAAATTACATAGTAAAGAAATGCTTGTCCTATACAAGAAATTTATAAGAGTTTAATTCAAATTCATTTTTAAAATTCAATAAATTAAATTTACACTTTGTTTAAATCTTTCAAATTTAAAAAAAACTTCTTTTATTTCAAACCGAAATACAAATTTAAATCTTTGATTTCCAGTTTTAAATTTAACTTTAAAATTTGATCAAATTTACGAAACTTCATTTTTAAAATTCAAACTACTTACTATTTTAAAGTAGTCTAACAAGTTCAAGTTTAAAATTTTATTATTGTTTTTATTATTTAAAACTGAGATTTAAATTTTAAACTTGGATTTCTAGTTTTCAAACTGGAACTTAAAACTTAGTTCAAACTCTTGCTTTACATTTAAAAATTTCAGTTTTGAAATTTTTTGAAACATACGGTACAGGATTTTGTTTAAAACCTGTAACATCCCCTAAACCCGAGACACCCCCAATATACTTCGAGTTCCAAAACAAACTTCCTCGAGCAATCTTTCCCACAAATTCGAGCAACTCAGAGATTTACTCGAGTACAAAACTATGGCCAACCTAACATCACCAGTACAATTTCTTCACCGTGCATATGCACGGTGGCTCCGGCCGCCACTGATCATCAGAGATGATCGCAACTCATCAAAAGTTGACTCAGCAACCCACCATGATCACCAAAACGAACTTCCATTCTCGAAATCGAAATCGAGACCTCGACCCCAAACCTGGAAACAAGGGCAGTCACCCCTAACCCAAACCTGTCAACGCGCCGCTTACAATATTTCGACCACTTGATGTTCTGCAACTCCGGCCTCGACTTCATCTACTGCCCAACTACCACTGCCCAAAATATCGTAACACTCAATCAACAATACACGCTGTGATGATCAATATTTTAAACATAGTTAAAACTAGGGTTTAAAAAGAAATCTCAAGGCTACAACTTTCCCAATGATTTTCATCACCAAAAACTATTTTTCCCATCCACTCCTAACTCTGCTCCATCACCTGGAAAAACCCCGAGCCCTCACGATACAAAGATCACCAGAAAATTCCTAATATTCCCATTCCAGTCAATACCAAACTGCACCTTCACTTAATTTCTAAAAATCCTAATTCTTGTATTAAAAATCATATTTTTGTTTAAGTATTTAGTTTATAATACTGGATTTACAATTTAAAAAGGTTTGAGTTTGATTTCATCTAACATGCACCGATGTTCTTATGTTTCCAGAGACATCAAGCTAAATTTTTAACTTACTTAAAATTTTAAATATTAACTTAAGATAAATCAGACAACTTTAATTTATAAATTGCATTCTATCACAACTAATTAGAAGACAAGGATTTAAATAAAAAATTAGCCTGAAAATTAGAACAGAACAGAGTAATTATAACAGCATGCACACAGTACATTTTCACATCAACATTTACTTATAAACACAAGGAATACTTATTCATTTCAGTATACTAGCATGCAACCAATTTTTTTAAATTTTAAATTTTGAAAAGTTACTCACCAATTTTGTTTGAAGATGTAGAACAGAGCTTCCCAGATTTCAATTTTGCTTTTGAAACTTGTAAAACTGCTTTTGCCCCTTTTGATACTTTGAACTCTTTAAATAAAACTGAAATGCTTTTAATACTTTGAATTCTAAGATCCTGAGTTGCCTTGAAAATGAAGTTTGTTTGCAGAACCAATTTTCCATATTATAGAAAGAAAAATGATGTAGACTTGCTTTATGTTTGAAATGTATAGGCTACTGATATGTACAGGGATTTGTATGTAGAAGATAATCCCAGATTGAAAAGAAAAATGCTTTTTGTTTGATTTTAAACTTTTTGCAGGCTTCAAGATTTGATAATGAGGAGTTTGTTTAAAGAGTTGTTTACCGATTGTTTTATAAGGAGAACTATTGATTGCATGTGAACAGGTTTTAGAATTTACAGGGAAGTGGTTTCAGATTTGAGAAATGAGGAGTTTTTGATTTGCAGGAAAGTAATTTCTGCTTGATCTTGAATCTGAAAATGGTTTTCATGTTTTCAGATTTGTGTTTTCTTAACTTTTGAACTATGAAGATAGAAAAAAAAGAAATTGAAGAGAAGAGGCAAATGTATTTATAAGATGAAAATATAATTTAATAAACATGAAAGAAAATACTAAATTGAAAATGACACTTGTATAAATTTCAACATTTGTCAATTTAGGTTGTTTATATTTTAACATTTATTAAATGATGCTTAAGAAATCAACACATGTCTTTTAAAAGTAATTTGTATTTAATTTACATGTTAATATATAAATTATGCCAAATAAATTAGTTAATTAGTATTTTATATGTATATAAATTTTTAAAAGAAATAAGAACAAATTATACTTATAAATAAAGCTTATGCATATAAAAATCAAAACAATAAAAAACCTATACTTTGGATTCTAAAACTTTATATTCAAATTCTATTTATAATCCATTGGATTTTAAATCAATTAATTTTATTTACAATCCTTTGAAATATTTTATCATTTGCACAAATAAAAATTTATTTCAGTTATTTCTCACATTAAATCTTAAAGCTTTATAATTCTATTTATAATCTAAAATATCTATTTATTCTAGGAATTTTCTGATTTATTCACAATTTAATTCTAAAAATTAAATTAATTATCAAATTATCCTAGAAAAATTCAGGGATGTTACAGATTCCCCCCTTAAGAAAATTTCGTCCTCGAAATTTGTAAGGAAGACAATCAGGAATAGATGAAAGATGGAGAAATATCTTTCCGATAAAATTAGATATTTATTCTACATGTGGCTTCCCAAATCAGAATATCAATAATGGATACAAGAAAGAATCAAGATACTCGGGTCACCAAATCTACGAATATATAGGGTTATTGATTAGTTCAAAAGATAACTAATTACTCGTAGAATTATCGAGATCCAAAAGAACAAATAAATGAATTTAATCTTCCATAATTCTCAAACATTGGGTATGGATTCCAAGCTCAAGTCGGAATACCCCAAAGAATAGATAGATATATGGATGCAATCCAAATTTTTTTTAGTTTAAACAACCAAAATATACCTATTAATCATAGTAACCGAAACAACAATTCATCCAAACAAACAATTCTGACCCATCTGGAGTTTGTGTCCTATGCAAATATAATCAAAACTTCTTCCTAGAGCAGCCATGAATCATCAAAGAATCGAAAAGACGAATCAAAGAAGATTGATAGAGAAAGTTGTTTCCGCTATTGCAGGGTATTGACCATTTATAGTGGTATTCCTCTGTCCCCTATCTCGTCCTCTTCTTGCACTCATACTCACTATCAGTGGATAGTAAGAGAATTTACTAAGGTATTCAAACGGATATCTTAGGGATATACTCATTCTAGGGTATACTTCACCCTATCTCTAACGAGTTACCTAATGTGTTATACTCCTGAGCTAAAGTTTCAACCTTCAGCTCTGATACCAAATGTGACGACCCTGACTCGACCTTCGAAAATCGACACCGAATACGACATTCGTATTCAAATGCCGCAGATCCAAACGTCGAATCTGGTTCATCGGAGCTTATAACACAATTAAGTATAACAACACAGCGGAAGAAAAAGAAATGAATATCATACACAATTCCAATGAATACAATATCCAATGATACAATATGAATCAACATCAGAGATACAAGAAAACAATGCTACAACAGAATAACAATATGATATAGCAGCGGAACCCAAAAACTCCAAACAACAACAACAACTCTAACTCCAAAGCACACAAAGCAAAAACTCCAAACTATTAGCTCGAACCACCATCAATTTGCACCAAGCTAAGCAAGTCCCGTCCATGAATCCGAAGGCTCCAAAGAATCCCAAAGAGAATGCTGAAAGCTACATAATCGATATCTATATCTACTATCTGAAAAACCCAACCGTAGACTGCCCGTGCGAAAAATTATGGGCACCCAAAGTTTAGGAAGGGAACAATAAACTCCGGTACTGTCGTGGGACTGGTGTAAGCAAACAAAACAGTTGGTCTTTAAAAAAAGACAACGGAATTTAAAATTTGAAATCCGCAATGCTTTTAAGAAAATGAAACTACCATAAGGCCTCCCGCCACACACACAATGCAAACGCAGACTTGGAGGAGATTTCTCCTTATAATAGTCAAATATGCTTGATACGCGAAAACCATTTGATATTATTATTAGTGCATAGTGGAAAACATTTCGAAAGTATAATACTGATCTTAGCCAGCATACGTACCATTATAGTATGCCTACTATAGCTACCATGTTAGATGGCAGGTTCTACAACTAAAACCGTACAAGGCGCGTATTGGTGATTGGATTTCTAACAAGTGGTCAGGGAAAGGAACTTTCCATTGCCAAATGGGTACGCCTCTGGAGGGACACCTCGAGAACCTAACCGGATCTCTTCCAACACAAGGCCGGGTTACCTCTGTAACTAGGTAACTACTGACACGAGTATGCCATCCCCCGGTCGTAACCAACCTTTATCCCGGGATTCACCAACAACCACAAAGTAATAAATTTGCAACAACCACATAGGTTAAGTATCTGGCTCCGTACCATGATACCAGCTCTATCCAGAAGGAAATAAACATACCCTCAAGGGGCGCTACCCCTAAATAACCTTGCCGCATTCTTCCTGTTTCGACCATTCTGGGTTGTGAAGTTCGACGAAGTTTCGTCCATAAAGCTACGCTTTTTACAAAAGCCATGCTTTGATCTACAAATGATCAGCAGCACTTCGTATGCCACATTACCAAATTGGGAATGTATCACTAGTAACCATCAACTACATAACCTCTGAGCTCGTACGTCTCAAAGAAGGGTGTTAAGCTAAGAAAATAAATCTCTGCCACCAAACAGAAATGTATTTGATAGAAACCGGTTTTATATCTTAAAGTGTAACGTCAGACGCACATTCATACAAGTCTGTTCCGGGTTCGAACAAAACCGAAGGCACTTCCGAAGAAGTCCTTGTAAATCCAGATAAGTTCTAATCACGTCCGGACTTCCCATCACAATGGGTGCTCGAATCTCTATACCGGGGATCAGCCGATGCAGATATATTCGACAAGAAACCCTTCCGTTTTCAAAAATATCCGGTCTTCACCACTGGTCTTCAATTGTAATCCATAATGTCGTATCACTATTCGGAATGGGTTAAATGACACAAAGGTCCTCTCCCGACTAAACCGAATAGTGAGCGCAATATTTAAAAAATCATATGGATAATGGGATCTCAGTTAAGTCACAACTTATTACCCAAAACTTTTCATTCGAATGGTTAAACAAATTACCATTTACAAATCTTTTAAACAAAATGATTCATCTCAAAAACCTTCAGTGGTTTAAAACAATTTCCACATTTAAATCTTTTAAACAAAAGATTTACTTTTAAGACCCCTTTCAATTTAAAACAAGGTTTACCAATTGTAACGGGTAGGATTTTTCGACTCCCAAGGTCGACATTAATACGTCCAATGTATCAACTGCCGAGCAATCAAAGGCCGAAAAACCGTACCGTTAGTGTTAAAGAAGAGGTAGAAGATAGAAGAAGAAAGAAAAGCAACAGAACCAATAACAGAATCTCACAATCGCAGCGGAACAACATATAATAGATAAATGAATATCTTTAAAACAAAGAACTATAACAGTTATTACATTACATTACATCACATTACATTACATTACATAATCAAAGTTTACAACAACAAACAGCGGAAAAGAAATACTATATACTTATTGATAAGCCAAGCCATCCAGCCTGCTCCTGATCTCCACAGCAACTCCTGAATTCCAGAATATCCTGATAACCTGACTCTAGATTGCCCGTGTTAAAATTGGTGGGCACCCAGAGTTTAGAAAGAAAACAATAAACTCCAAGTCAGTCATGGGACTGGTGTGAGAACTTAAACAGTTTATCTTTAAAAATCAACAAAGAAATATTTTGAAACTAGATTCGCAATGCTTTTTAGGAAATGAGACTACCATAAGGCCTCCCGCACACACACACAATGCAAACGCAGAATCGGAGGAGATTTCTCCTTATGATAGTCAAATATGCTTGATACGTAGAAATTTTCTTTGATATCATTATTATAAGTGCAAAGTGTAGGAAAACATTTCGAAAGTAAAGATATAAATCTTAGCCAACATAGACATTCCGAACTATGCCTACTATAGCTACCATCTAAACAATGGTGACCACCATAAGTAAATGGCAGGTTCTACAACTAAAATCGTACAGGGTTTCGTATTGGAGTTTGGATTTCCAACAAATGGTTAGGCCAAGGAACTTCCCATTGCCACATAGATACGCCTCTGGAAAGACGCCCCGAGAACCTAACCTAACATTACGGTTAGATCTCTGCCAACACAAGGCTGGGTTACCCCTAACTGGGTAACTACTGACATGAATATGCCATCCCTCAGTCGCAACCGACCTAAATCCCGGGATTCACCAACAACCGCAAAATAATAAGTTTGCAGCAACAACATAGGTTAAGTATCAGGGCTCCATACCATAATACCACCTCTATCCAAAAGGAAATGACATACACTAAGGGGGCGCGATTCCCTAATAACCTTGCTGCATCTTTTCCTGTTTTGACCATTTTCGGGGTGTGAGGTCCGACAAAGTCTCGTCCACAAAGCTACTCTTTATACAAAAGCCACGCTTTGATCAACAAATGCTCAACAGCACTTTGTATGCCACATTACCAATTTGGGAATATATCACTAGTAACCATCAACTACATAACCTCTGAGCTCGTACGTCTCAGAGAAGGTGTTAAGCTAAGAGAATAAATTCTCCGCCACCAACAGAAATATATTTGGTAGAAATCAGCTTTACATCTCAAATTGTTATGTCAGACACATAACCAAACAAGTCCGTTCTGGGATTGAACGGAACCGAAGGCACTTCCAAAGAAGTCGTTGCAATCCGGATATTCATTAGTCACGACCGGACTTCCCGTCACAAAGGGTGATAAAATCTCTATATCGAAGATCAGCCGATGCAGAGTCATTCGATGGTAATCCTTCCGTTTTCAAAAATACCTGGTCTTCAACACCGGTCTTCGAATGCTATCCATTACGACATATCACTTATTCGGAATGGGATTTATGACACAAAGGTCCTCTCCCGACTAAACCGAATAATGAGAGCTTATTTTCAAAATAAGTGTAGCAATCATAACAAATACCCACTTAAAGGTAAATATTGATAGTCGGTTATTTAACTATCAAGGCCAACAACCAAATATCCAGCACCATAACAATCACTAGGCCCTTTTGATTAATCTTCCATAAATAAATAACTTGTCAGATATTCACTTCAATTTATCTTTAAAAAGATATATTCTCTAAACCCTTTCAATTTCTTCATTAGAAAACATTTCCAAATACTTATTTAACAGTATGTAATTCACAAATCTATTTATTTTCAATACTTAGAAAATGTAACGATCTCGAATTTTATTAAGTTTATATTGATAATTAAATTTAATTTTTGTATAAAAATTTGTGAAATTAATTGGTGATTAATATAAAATATCAGTTAAATTATGAATTATTGAAAAAATGTTTTTAAATTAAATTGAATTGAGATTTATAAATAATATAAAGATATTTGAAGTCAATCCTATGAAATGGGTTTTTGAAGTTGTGTAAATATAACAAAATTTTTGAACTAAAAGTTTAATTGAAAATTTTAAAGCAAGGTTAAACTGAAGTTTTAAATCACGTTTAAATATAACTTCGAGTATAGTTGAAACTTAGTTCGTGAATAAATAAGTTTTTAAATTTAAACTTGTTTAAATAACTTTAAAGTGATTAAAGGGTTAAAAGGATTTGAATTTAAGTTGGAAGTTGGAATGGTAAAGTAAGCAAGTTAAACAAAGTCTAAATCAAAATTTTGTAACCTGAATTTAATTTGAATTCCAGATTTTGAAATAAAACCTTAGTTATAAATGAAATGTTTAAATAAGTTAAATGCTAAATTATTCTTAAATATGTGAATTTAAGGAAAAGTTGATTTTTACTCATTAAACATCTTTTTAACAAAAGTACTACTTTAACATGAGAATTTAAAGGTTTACAAGGTAGATTTAAACCTTATTTAAAATCAATTGGTATTCATTTTAAAATCTTGATATTTAAAAGTGAACTGAATATAAATGTTTCAAACATATTTGTTAAGCGATAAAATTTTTAACCATAAATTAGATTAATAAATTTAATGATAATAAATTGTGGAACTACTAAGTATAATTACTTAATGATAGAAATTATGGAATTGATTTATTTAGCATAATTAATTGAGTTAATTTGATTTATTCAAAATCTAAATTTCTTAAGTTAATTAATTCAGAATAATCACTTGATAATTTTGAAAATATAATTACTTATAGAAGTAATTAATAGATAATTAATGAATGTAATCAATTAAATGATGATTTGAAATTTTAGTAAATTATTTGTTAATAAATTTAAAGGATTAATTAATAATGTGATTTATTAAGATTAACTTAATAATTTAAAGATTAATTGATTCATTAATTAAGAATGATAGTTAAAAATTAAGGGTTAACCAACAAATTGTGAAAGGGAATTTATTCAAATAATTTGTAGTTAAATTATGATAATTAACCCGGATTTATAATTGATACATCCGATTTAAATTAATTATTTGATTAATAAATTCAATTGTGAATGTTTGGACTTGGCTGAATAATTGTTTTGTTTGATACCCCTGATATGTGATACTTTGTTCTGAGCTGTGTGACTTATTTATCTGTAATTTATTATCTGTGAATCTGTGAATAGACGATAAGCGTTATAGTTTATATCGCTTATCAACTATATTTCTACGTTCTGATCTATGATGATTGAATGATGTTGCACTATTGTGTTAAACCCCTGGACCACACTTATACACACACCAATATGGATTTCACGAGGAAATCGATTAAGTCGCAGATTTTTGAAATAGTTTTAAATTTGAATATTTGAATTCAAATGTTTTGGAAATGGATTGGGTTTAAAGTGAAAAGCTTTTGAAATGGAATTTCATAGATGAAATTTATTTTGAATAACTCGATAAAATATGAAGTTGAATAATTTGATTTGAACTTAAATTCAAGATTTGAAGTTGAATTCTATGATTTAAAACTAGGGATTAAAAATGCTATACCAGTTATATATGGGTTAAACTATTTTAAAAGTATTGATTTGGGGATGTGAATAGAATTCAAGGGCTTTAACTCGTGTAAATATAATTGGATTTTTCTGAAACGAAACCTACTTGTTTTCAAATAATAACAGCTTTCATTTTAAAGGAAGGATCTCCAAATTATGTTGAAAAGGTTTCAAGTTTGAAATTGAATTGAAATTGTATTTGAAAGGCTATGAATGAATCTTTGGAAATGATTTTTAAAAGCTATAAGTTGAATCTTTGATTTAAAGATTCAACAAGTTAATCGAATTTTGAAAGCTATGAGTTAAATCTTTGATTTAAAGATTTAATGAGTTAATCCAATTGGAATGGAAATTGTTTTAAAGTCTATAAATTGATCTTTGTGAAATAAATCTTTTTTGTAATATAAAGATTTGAAATGGTAATTGGTTTAAACCATTTGAAGAAAAGTTTTGGGTTTTAAGTTGTGACTTAATTGAAATCCCAATTCCATATGTTTTTGAAATACCGCGCTTACTGTTCGGTTTAGCCGGGAGAGGACCTTTGTGTCATATATCCCATTCCGAATATGTGATATGTCGTTATGGATAGCATTTGAAGACCGGTGTTGAAGACCGGATATTTTTGAAAGCGAAAGGACAACTCGTCGAATGTCTTTGCATCGAATGGTCCCCGGTATAGAGACTCCGTATGTGATGGGAAGTCCAAACGTGATTAGTGAATATCCGGATTGCAAGGACTTCTTTGTAAGTGCCTTCGATTCTGTTCGATCCCGGAACAGACTTGTATGGATAGTATGTCTGACATTACAATTGAGATATAAAGCTGATTTCTTTCAAATATATTTCTGTTGGTGGCGGAGAATTTATTCTCTTAGCTTAACACCCTTCTCTAAGACGTACGAGCTCAGAGGTTATGTAGTTGAAGGTTATCAGCGATATATTCCCAATTTGGTAATGTGACATGCTGAGTGTTGCTGTGAAATGATCATTGTGTTGATCGTTTGTGATAGGATCATTTGTTTGATCGTTTATCTTTGTGATCATTTCTATGATCATTTGTTGACCCAAAGCATGGCTTTTTTATAAAGCGTGGCTTTGTGGACGTGACTTCGTCGAACCTCACACCCCGAAATGGTCAAAACAGGAAAGATGCGGCAAGGTTATGAGGGGTAGCTCCCTTTAGGGTATGTGCATTTCCTTCTGGAAAAGGGTGGTATCATGGTATGGAGCCCAGATACTTGCTCAAGTTGAAACACTTTATTTATCATTATGTGATGTTGGCTAGAGAGCTCTCGGATAAAGGTCCCAAAGGACCGGGGGATGGCATACTCGTGTCAGTTGTTACCCAGTTAGGGGTAACCCGGCCTTGTGTTGGCAGAGATCCGGTTTGGTTCTCGGGGACGTCCTTCCAGAGGCGTTCTCATGTGGCAATGGGAAGTTCCTTGGCTTGACCATTCGTTGGAAATCCAAAGAAACAATACGAGACTTGTACGGTTTTAGTTGTAGAACCTGCCATGGAATGTGGCAGTAACCTGCTATTGAACATGGTAGCTATAGTAGGCATACGATAATGGTCGTATGTTGGCTAAGATTTATATCTTTACTTTTGAAATGATTTTTACTACACTATGCACTAGTAATAATATCAAATGTTTCTTTTAATCCGTATCATGCATCTTTGACTATCATAAGGAGAAATCTCCTCCGATTCTGCGTTTGCATTGTGTGTGTGCGGGAGGCCTTATGGTAGTCTCATTTTTAAAAAGCATTGCGAATTGACTTTGAAAATCTTTTGTTGAATGTTTTAAAAGATAAACTGCTTTTGTTGCTCACACCAGTCCCACGACTAACCCGGAGTTTATTGTTTCTTTCCTAAACTCTGGGTGCTCATTATTTTCTACACGAGCAGTCTAGAGTTGGGTTTTTCAGATAGTCAGATGTAGTGGATTATCTAGAGTTAGTTCAGTCTTTGGATCGCACCAGTCTTACTCATCTTTGTGCATCGTTATTGGGAGTTCGAGCTATTGCTGGATTGGTTCTTAGAGATGGAGTTGCAGTTCTCGGAGTTCTCTTTTGAAGACTATCTTAGAGTTATATTGTTCCGCTGCTAGATGTCATCTATTTTCTTTTCCGCTGCTATTTATTGTATCATACCTCTGATGTATATTGATATCTATTGGATCATCTGTTGTATCAGATATTGTATCAAAGCTGTATATCAATGTATTATTCTTTTATTCCGCTGTGTTGTTTACTTAATGTTGTTACAAGCTCCGGCGAATCGGATTTGAACGGTCGAATCTACGGCATTCGAGTATGATGTAAAGTATGGATGTCGATTTTTGAGCGGGCATTTCCGTTACAGAAAATATTCAATATACTTAAATTACAATTAAGTATATATTTCATTCTTTAAGGAAAACATTCTCTTAAACATATTTTTTTGGGTCCAAACGAATATTGCGTAAAACATCGTTACGACAACCCAAAATCACTAGTATAGGGATTCGAAATTTAGATAGATATATAAATCCCAATACTATGCAAAAACATTTCCTTTCGAAAATCATTTACTGTAACAACAGTGTTATAGTCCATCTTTTCCTTTTATTCCTCGAAAACGTCTATTTCAACAATAAATGTTGAAATCTATGGTTTCGACACTTAATACATTTTTAAAACATCTTTAAATCATTTTAATTCTATTTAAAATATCACTTCCCCAAAACACTTTAATATATCATTCACTGTCCCAAAATCGTGAATATAAATCGTTAACAAATTCAATACTTCTACATATTTAATTTAAAGGATTATCCACTGTCCAAAATCATGAATATATTTCTTTAATAAACTACGAAAATTAACTTATCAAATTCAATCAATCTTGAATTTATAGATCAATGTTTATGAATTCACATTTATATAATATAAAAACTTCAAGTTACAAAAATCTCTTTATTAACCAATTCTATTTAAATCTCATTTAAATGCCAAAAATCAAATTTTCAAGTTAATTATTTTTAATTTTCTATTTTACAAAATCTATTCATTTTATAACTTTATAATTTATAAATCTATAATTTCATTCATTTATGAAATCCATTTATACTTCTTTTTAACACTTATAAAAACCAGTTTTAAAATTTCAACATTTTGAAATTATAAATATCAATTTTATAAATCTTTTAAATGTTTATGAATTCACATTCATATATTATAAAAACTTCAAGTTACAAAAATCTCTTTATTAACCAATTCTATTTAAATCTCATTTAAATGCCAAAAATCAAATTTTCAAGACAATTATTTATAATTTTCTATTTTACAAAATCTATTCATTTTATAACTTCATAATTTATAAATCTATAATTTCATTCATTTATGAAATCCATTTATACTTCTTTTTAACGCTTATAAAAACTCGTTTTAAAATTTCAATATTTTGAAATTATAAATATCAATTTTATAAATCTTTTATATAAACCGTTTATAAAAATTCAAAAATCTCAATTTAAACTATTTTATAAAATCTATTAACTCTATATTTCAAAAAATCACATTTTAACTATATTTCTCAAAAATCATAAATTTTATAACATTAAAATTATAACGTTTATTTATTTAAAATCAATTAATTCCAAAATTTAAATAAAACATATACTTTCAAAAATCACTTTAAAAAAATCCTTTTAAATTCAAAATCGTTACTTTAACATTTTTAAAACTCTAAAGTAGGCCCAATGCTGCAACAACACTAAATATAAAAATCATGGTATCGAAACATCATATATCAATATGATAACAGAATATATCACAATATCTGTAAATAAATCAATACGGTTGAGGAATCCAGTTGGATCCCTCCAACTTGTTTCCCTGCATCCACAGATGTTAGCAAAATACCAATTCCGTTCCAATACGGAATATCGTGGTATATGGGTTCATAAAATATTATCCACTATTATGCGGCGCAATAGGGTCTCATCCCCTATATAATGCAGGACAATCAACTCCAAGTACATATATAATACCAATTCCAATCAAGATGGAATTATCGCGGTATATATTTTTAATAAATAACATCCGCTTAATATACGGCTTATAGGGTCTATTTAAAACAACAGATAATAATTTATCATTCAATCATACAATCATACAATCAAGCAATTTTAAATCTAACTATTTAAAATTTAAATCGAAACAATTTCGATTGAGTGAGAAGTTCTCACCTTGCTTTCAATAACGGTTGCAGTGTTTTATTTCGAATAAAATTAAACGCGCGTTTGATTTTACCCAAAATTTTCACTAGCTCCAATCGATTCCAATCTAGCTCCATTGCGTAGTGTTCGCGAATACGAACCCGTCGCAAATCGTTTCGTCCAAAACGGACCTCGTATGAAAGAGTTACAACATTTTAAAATTTACACGAATTTAAAATATAATAAATTAACAATTTCTTTTTATTTTATAACCTAAAAATTTCAGAGCCATTGATTTTGATTCATGAGAATCTCGGCCACTAGCTTAAGCTTCTTCTTCCTCCAGGTTATCACGCGCTCGTATAACTCATTGCCGTTCGAACTAGGGTTAATAGCCGCACCCTCCACGACCTTCTAGACGTTGATCAACTACACCCATCGCGAAGCCAAAGTCGAGCACCACCTTCAGCATAAAACACGTCGAGCTCGGTTCCCCCATTGCATAAAAAATCGTGCGTGACCCTATGACGAACGCGAGCTATTTGCCATTAATCCGTAGCTTGAATTTCGATCATGACCGTTGGATACGAAGGTCTCGTTATGATCTACAAGATTGTAGTTGGGAGTTTCTCGAATTAAAGTATGGATTTGAAGAAATCAGAGGAAGAAGATGATTCAATTTCGGCCATTAAAATTATATGAAACGGTGGCTAGGGTTTTCTGAGTAGGGTTTGTGAAAATAAGAAAATCTTGTGGCCTTTTATAGAAAATTAAGCGACACTATTCATCCCGAATTTTTCCGAACTCCAAACGAAGCGTGCCGCCTGGAATTTATAATGTTTTAACCCTATTCCGAACGCAATGGAATATATATCGGGAGCCAATTCGATCATTTTTGGAAGATAAGTTTTTGAATCGACTATTTAAATTTAAAAATTCACTCGAATCGATTTCTACGCGTTTTAGCTTGCCCCGGACAAACCGTAAGTCCGATTGACATGAAATTTGAAACCATAAAATAATTTGACATTATGGATCCGATGAAACTGGTTTCATAGAAATCCAAGACTGTTTAAAAAATGGCTATTTTAACTCGTCAATTAAATATTAAAATATTCAATTTCTACAAATTAACTTTTAATTCAATTTTAAAAGTTCTACAACATCATTCTAACTTCAATATGATATAACTTTACGAATCATTTTAATCACATTAAACCCAATTTCCAATTATGTCAGTAATTTCGAATATTAAATTATCGGTTTAATTATCCAATTAAATTTAGATACTCGAAATAAAATTTATTCAGCTTATTAAATTTACTTGTGAATATTTTAAAAATCAATTAAATATACGAAATTCAAATGACAGAAATTCTGGGTCTTTACACCAATCTTTCACAAAGATTTATTCATAGCTATTCAAAATGATTTCCCTTTTCAAATTGGATTAACTTATCCGGTCTTTAAGACAGGGACTCATTTCATAGCTTTCAAAACAATTTCCAAAGATTCCTTCATAACTTGGACACTCATTTCATTTCAAATTGAAATCTCTTTAACAAAAATTGGAAATTCATTCCTTATGTGAAAGCTTTTATTATTTGAAAACAAATAGTTTTCATTTCAGAAGAATCCAATTATATTTATACAAGTTAAAATCTTGGGTTAAATTCAAATTCCCAAAAACGACATTTTTAAAATGGTTTAAAAACCCATAAACACATATATGAGTTGAATGACCCTTTTAACCCATAGTTTCTAAATGATAGAATTCAATTTCAAATATTGCATTCAAATTTAAATCAAATTATTTAAATTTTAAACTCAATCAAGTTATTCAAAATAAATTTTATTTTTGAAATCTATTTTCAAAAGCTTTCAATTCCAAAACTATTTTGGATTCAAAATTCGATCTTTAAAACTATTTCAAAATCTGTGACTTAACCGATTTCCTCGTGAAGTCCATATTTGTGTGTGTATGGTGTAGTCTATGGGTTTAACACAATAGTGTAACATTATTCAATCATCACAGATCAAAACAGAGAAATATCGATAAGCGGTATAATTTATAACACTTATCTTCATTTACAGATTCATAGATAAATGTATCACAGATGAATAAATAAATAAATGAATAAATTACACACAGCTCAATTCTCAGAACAGAATATCACAGATCAATCATTTCAAGGCAATTCATACAAGGAAAACATTCATAAGCAAGGTCAAGCATTCAATAATCATTTATAGTTAGGATTATTAATCGTTTAATCCTAATTAATCCAATTAATTTCCAATTAAATTAATTACTTATGAATTAATTATCCAATCCTGATTAATTAATTACAAATCATTTGATATAAATTAATTTATCAAACACTTTAATTAATTACATAAATTAATCACCTCATTACTAATTATTCCTTAATTAGTCCATTATAAATTACATCATTAATTATATTAATTAATGATCTCTAATTATATTTAAATTAAACTACTTTATTTAAATTTATTACATTAAGTAGTTAATTTTTAATTAAACACAATTATTAATCACCCTTGATTAAAAACAAAAGAAACTACCCAAGTTACTTCATTCATAAATCATATTCACTAATTACCTCCCAGTAATTATCATTTATTACTTCCCTAAGTAATTATCTCCATTAATTACACTAAGTAATTACACTTATCCAATTATCAAATGATTTTCTTAAGTTAATTAAACTAAATTAATTAATTAACTTAAATTAATCACATTACCAAAATTAATTACAATAAATAATTAGTCCTTTATTGAAAATAAACATTTAGAAATCAATTTGAAATTTAAAATAATTTGATCATCAAATTTAAACTTATAAATCTTTGAAACTTTTCAAATCAATTATAAATATTTATCTCTGGAAACCTAATCATCGTATCTTTAAACTTATTCATTTCAATATAATTTGAAACTTAGTTTTTAAACATTACTTAAAATTTACCTTAAAATTTCATTTCAAATATGAAATTTAAAATGAATATAATTTAACTTAACAAAGTTTTAAATAATTTAAAAACCTTTTTAAAATGCATAGTAAAGAAATGCTTGTCTTATACAAGAAATTTATAAGAGTTTAATTCAAATTCATTTTTAAAATTCAATAATTTAAATTTACACTTTTTTGAAATCTTTCAAATTTAAAAAACTTCTTTTATTTCAAACTGAAATACAAATTTAAATCTTTGATTTCCAATTTTAAATTTAACTTTAAAATTTGCTCATATTTATAAAACTTCATTTTTAAAAATTCAAACTACTTACTATTTTAAAGTAGTTTAAAGTTTAAGTTTAAAACTTTATTTTTTTATTATTATTTAAAACTGAGATTTAAATTTTAAACTTGGATTTCTAGTTTTCAAACTGGAATTTAAAACTTAGTTCAAACTCTTGCTTTACATTTAAAAATTTCAGTTTTTTAAAATTTTGAAACAAACAGTACAGGTTTTTGTTTAAAACCTGTAACATCCCCTAAACCCGAGACACCCCCAATATACTTCGAGTTCCAAAACAAACTTCCCCGAGCAATCTTTTCCACTACTTCGAGCAACTCAGAGATTTACTCGAGTACAAAACTATGGCCAACCCAACATCGCCAGTACAATTTCTTCACCGTGCATATGCACGGTGGCTCCGGCCACCACTGATCATCAGAGATGATCGCAACTCATCAGAAGTTGACTCAGCAACCCACCACGATCACCAAAACTAAATTCCATTCTCGAAATCGAAATCGAGACCTCGACCCCAAACCTGGAAACAAAGGCAGTCACCCCTAACCTGTCAACGCGCCGCTTACAATATTTCGACCACCTGACGTTCTGCCACCCCGGCCTCGACTTCATCTACTACCCAACTACCACTACCCAAAATATCATAACACTCGATCAACAATACAAGCTGTGATGATGAATATTTTAAACACAGTTAAAACTAGGGTTTAAAAAGAAATCTCAAGGCTGCAACTTTCCCAATGATTTTCATCACCAACAACTATTTTTCCCATCCACTCCTAACTCTGCTCCATTACCTGGAAGAACCCCGAGCCCTCACGATACAAAGATCACCAGAAAATTCCTAATATTCCCATTCCAGTCAATACCAAACTGCACCTTCACTTAATTTCTAAAAATCCTGATTCTTGTATTAAAAATCATATTTTTGTTTATGTATTTAGTTTATAATACTGGATTTACAATTTAAAAAGGTTTGAGTTTGATTTCATCTAATATGCACTGATGTTCTTATGTTTCCAGAGACATCAAGCTAAATTTTAACTTTCTTAAAATTTTAAATATTAACTTAAGATAAATCAAATAACTTTAATTTATAAATTGCATTCTATCAGAACTAATTAAAAGATAAGGATCTAAATAAAAAATTTAGCCTGAAAATTAGAACAGAACAGAGTAATTATAACAGCATGCACACAATACAATTTCACATCAACATTTACTTATAAACACAAGCAATACATATTCATTTCAGTATACTAGCATGCAACCAATTTTTTTAAATTTTAAATTTAAAAATTACTCACTAATTTTTTTTAAAGATGCAGAATAGAACTTCCCAGATTTCAATTTTGCTTTTGAAACTTTTAAAACTGCAGTTGCCCCTTTTGATACTTTGAACTCTTTAAATAAAACTGAAATGCTTTTAATACTTTGAATTCTAGGATCCTGAGTTGCCTTGAAAATGAAGTTTGTTTGCAGAACCAATTTTCCAGATTACAGAAAGAAAAATGATGCAGACTTGCTTTATGTTTGAAATGTATAGGCTACTGATATGTACAGGGATTTATATGTAGAAGATAATCCCAGATTGAAAATATAAATGCTTTTTGCTTGATTTTAAAAAGTTTGCAGGCTTCAAGGTTTGATAATGAGGAGTTTGTTTGAAGAGTTGTTCACAGATTGTTTTATGAGAAGAATTACTGATTGCATGTGAACAGGTTTTAAATTTTACAGGGAAGTGGTTTCAGATTTGAGAAATGAGGAGTTTTGATTTACAGGAAAGTGATTTATGCTTGATCTTGAATCTGAAAATGGTTTTCATGTTTTCAGATTTGTGTTTTCTTAACTTTTGAACTATGAAGATAGAAAAAAAAAAAATTGAAGAGAAGAGGCAAATGTATTTATAAGATGAAAATATAATTTAATAAAAATGAAAGAAAATACTAAATTGAAAATGACACTTGTATAAATTTCAACATTTGTTAATTTAGGATGTTTATCTTTTAACATTTGTTAAATGATGCTTAAGAAATCAACACATGTCTTTTAAAAGTAATTTATATTTAATTTACATGTTAATATATAAATTATGCCAAATAAATTAGTTAATTAGTATTTTATATGTATATAAATTTTTAAAAGAAATAAAAACAAATTATACTTATAAATAAAGCTTATGCATATAAAAATCAAAATAATTAAAAATCTATACTTTGGATTCTAAAACTTTATATTCAAATTATATTTATAATCCATTGGATATCAAATCAATTAATTTTATTTATAATCCTTTGATATATTTTATCATTTGCACAAATAAAAATTTATTTCAATTATTTCTCACATTAAATCTTAAAGCTTTATAATTCTATTTATAATCTAAAATATCTATTTATTCTAGGAATTTTCTGATTTATTCACAATTTGATTCTAAAAATTAAATTAATTATCAAATTATCCTGGAAAAATTCAAGGATTTTACACTTTTATCTTTGAACTTGATTTTTACCTTTATCTCATTTTCTAGAGATTTTGCGCTGTCAAGAACCGCAGTTCTGTAATTTTATAAATCTGCAAAAAAAATTTGAATTTTTTTTATGTTAAAACTTGATTTGAAATCACAAATCTATTAAACTTTAGACTTTACATTTACCTGAGAGAAGGAACATAAGTTACAGCTTGATTTACTTGATACTTGAACTGGAAATGCTTTTGTTTTGAAAGATCTGGAACACTTGATCTGGTTGTTTGATTTCCAAGTTTTGTTTTGATCTTTCTTTTACTTGCTCAAATCTTTTTGAACAGGTTTGTTTCATTTAAGATTTAAACTTTGTTTTTAAGATTTGAGGATGAATTCATTACAGATTTGTTTGAGAAATGGTTTAAGTTTTAAGTTTTTTTTTTCTTGGCTTTTGAATTAGGAAGATAGAAAAAGTATGAAGAGAAGAATGCTTATGTTTTTATAAGTAAATTTTGAGATTTAATAAAAATAAAAGAAAACTGAAAATTAAGGAGTGACACATTTTAAACATTTAACAATTGTCATAACTCTTTTCAATCAATTAACACTTGTTATATTAAGCTTTAATGTTTTTACACTTGTCCTTTAAGTATTAAATATTTATTTTTAATGTAAATAAAAAGCTTTTACTTAATGTACTATTTCTTATGTAAATATATATATGAATTTCTTTTTATTGAAAATGCAATAAAACTAATTATATATAAATAAAATCTCATCCAAATATTTTTAAAATGTCCATCTTTTGAAATTTAAAATTAAATTCAAATTCAAATTAAATTGTTTGCAAATCATTTTGTATTTAATTCAAAATAATTTTTTTAAAATTATATGTATATTAAAATTAGAAAACAAATTCTTATTAATTTCAAAATATATTTTTAAATCTAATTTATTTTTCAACACATTTATATTTGAATTTCAAATTCAAATTTCAATTTCTTCTCAATATTTATTTTTAATCTCAAATCCAAATTCTATTTTAAAAATCAATAAATATACATATATAATAAATAAACAAATATCTTGTTAAAACTAGCTACACTTGTTAACATATAGACATTTTATATATTTTCATATTAATTTACCAAATTAATTCTTAATTTAATCTCGGAATCAAATTAATTACGAATTTAAATTTGTTTAAAAACAGGAATGTTACACTCGGATTATATGTATGCTTTCAAATGTTTTTTTTTCAAATAAAGCTGGACATTATGTTCTCGAATCCCTTAAAAGAATAGAGTTTTCAAAATAAAAAGATGTCTTGATTAAGAGTGGATTAATAAACAATGTTTTAAATTTGTTGAACATCCAAGGTTAAGTAAAACCAATTTAAGATTTGAAATTGTATATACTCTTTTGGATATAGAAGAGTATCGTACTAAAACGAATTTGAGTTATAGAATGTTAATAAACTTAAGTAATGTTCTTAAGTAAAATGGTGATTCTTTAAAAAGGGTAACTATAATCTTGGAAAGTAGGAACCAATGGGATTAGTACGTAAGTTGAACATAGACCACTTCTCCTTTTTACATAGTTGTCGATCTAAGGCTTGAGTGCATAACTCAAGGCGTTTCACACCATTTCGAATAGAGATTTATTGCCCAATTTTTGACAGCGAGCATTGATGAGGGCTCTTGGGTGGAACCAAAAGTTTTCTATCATAGTTTATGGCTATGCAAGGAGAACAGAGGTTTCTTATTAAGAAGCCTGATCAAAATCCGCACTAGAAAGTCGAGTGAGCGATACTAGTTCGAAAATGAAGTTATGTACTCGAGTGAGTAATTGAACCATATTTTTACACCAGAATGATTTATGTAAATCATACTGATCGATGAATAGTTTTAAGTATTTCTAGGGATAGGGTTGTGGTATAATTTCGAGGTTAAAATTCTTTTAAGAGGGGAAGAATGTAACGACCCGCAAATTTATCAATTAGACAAATTATATTTATTTTTAAAACTATTTAGTATGGGTTTAAAAGTAAGAACTAATTATGTTTTAAGCGATAAATAATAATAGTTATTTTATTTGGAAAAATATTTGTAGTTAAATTACCGAGGTAAAATATTGATAATTTGTAAATATCGTCCTAGGTAAAATATCGATAAAACAGTCGAAAATTGTTTTATCAATAAAAATGCTTTTAACAATAAGGATCGTGCACGGCTCTAGATTCATACACTAATATGTGTATTCAAACACAAGATTATGAAATAGTTTTTTTATTTTTGGAAAATAAAATGTATTTATGACATCGACAGTTGTTATCAGCAGTTTTATATATTTCTTCGGGAATTCAAGTTAAGTTTAAATATTAAATAAATGGCTTTTTATTTACAAACAAACCTATTTTAATCATTTAATAATAATGGTAAAATAGTTCTTAAATTTTGTTTAACAAAATAGATAGTTTGTAGAAAAATAGAAAATGTGACCAAAGAACGTTTTTCGAAATTTTGACTTTTCGACACCGCAAAGTTGTCGTGAACGTTGTTCTCCTTTATGCACTATATATGCACATATATTATAGATAATTAACCATATAATAATATACTTAATTATGTTTTATCTTATGTTAAATATGGTTAGGAAGTAATGTGACAAGTCATGGTTTAAAAAAAAATATATACATAAACACTTATATATATACAAAGTATATACCCATTATCTCTTGTCATATCTTAGCCTTATCATCATTTTCCATTATGACCTAGAGGATGTGACTAGAGAGGGGGGATGTGACATATGAGAGGGAGGAAGGTGGTGATGGACTTGCCAAAATAATGATATGTTACGAGGAAGTAGATTTTCGGTGAGTAAAACTACTTTGTTTTGGAAAAGTTTTTGACTTTATTATGATTTATTATTGTGGTCATAACATGATGAGAAAATGGAATGGTTATTATGCTAGTCGACGATGATTTGATGGATGTTATATTTGGTATTGAATTTAAGATTTGAATGTGACGTTGTCGGGTTAATAAACATATAAGCTTATGTTTATATGTGTGTTTTGTTGTTATATTAAGAGTATGGTAGTACGGATGTATGGTTGTGATTTAAGAATCAATTATGTTCAATTGAAACAAAGTTAACAACTTTGTGTGTTGTGACAGACGTGAGATCCGATTTGAAATCAAAACTATGATTTCTAGTTTTAAAGTTTGGAAATGGTTTTAAGTTTTATCTTGGTTTAAGGTTTTGAAATCTTTCTAAATATTATTTCAAAGCATGTAGGAGCACGAAATTAAGTGAAGTATTTCACTTAAAATAAGATAGAGTGAACTACGTTCATAGCGATAGTCGCTATGGATGCAGTTCGACAAAAGTTCACAATTTACATCTTTTAGTGATTCATTTTGGAATTGTTTTGCAAAAGATTTCCAAACTTAGTTAGTAACCTAAAAAGAGATTAAGTTTAGATAATTTAATAATTTATTTATTTATTAAAATAATTAAAGGTATAGTTAATTAGTAATTAAGTAAGTGATTTGGCTTAAGTAACACTTAAGGAAGGTTAATGATTAATTACTGATTAATAAGGTTTTATTTAGTGATTAATGAAGACAAGAAGTAATTAAATGGTTAATTATTATTTAATTTAATGATTATTTAATTAATTTTTAATTAATTAGGGTTTAACTAATAATGAATTGTTTAAACCTTAACTAACATACATTAGGAAGTTAATTAGGACTTAACCAATTTCATTAAGTTAATTAAAGTTTAATTATTAATTTGTCTTGATTCATATAATAAGAGTTGAGCAACTTAAATATACTTTAATCTTTTTAAAGCTATTTTACTTAATCAATTATATTTTAAACCAGTTTCCTTTTTAAGGTTAACTGATTTTAAATCAAAGGATCTCTCATCTGGACTATTAAGTAGCCAAATGAATTAAATTAGCGGTTATAAAAGGTTGACACGTTTTATGGGAAGTAAGTTGACTTATGTTTATCATAAATGTTAAATATCTATAACGTGATAAACACAAGGAAGTTAATTTCAATAAGCGGGTCATGGCAACTTTAGCATATCGAATATACTTCCATATGTACGTTTTTCACTAATAATTGATGTATCTATATTTGTAACTTGGACATCTACCTATGATTAGTTGTATGTTATGTGTGAATCCCTTACATATCTGATGTTAGCCAATACCTATGATATGACTTGGGTAAGTAAACCCAAATTTAATGATCCATTGTAGCCATTGAGCCTCCGTTTGGTTTTGCAAAGTAAATATTTCACTTCTATTTCAAATGGTCTTCAAGGTTATTCTATTTTGAACAAGTATTTGAAGAATGATTTGACAATTGTTTTGAATATTATATAAAGAAGTTTATGAATAATTTTGCAGTTTTCATAAAAAGAGTTTTTAGAAAGAGTTTTGAATGTTTATATAAAGATTTTTCTAAATGTCTATATAAGGAAGTTTTATGCAAGGTTTGAAAGTTTATAAAGAAGTTATATAACTAGGTATGAATGATTATAAAGAGACGCATAAATGAGTATGGAGGTTGATAAATGTTTTGTAATAGGTTTGGGTTAAAGAAAAAAGTATTTCATGGGTAAGGAAAAGTTATAAAAGGATTTATTGAAGATAATTATAACAAGAATTTAGGTTTGGATTTCTCAGGGTTGACCTTTTAAAAAAATGATGGGATGGATAATCTGTTCCATACTTAACACCTGAGGAAATGGTGCTTGGAGTTATCCTTCTCTCAAATTTAAACAATATAATTAAGTCCGTTTAAGTGATTTGAAAATGGAAAATATTATAAATGTTTTGTGAATATACTTATGTGAATGAGATAAGTATATTAATGTTGATAAATGTTTGGGAAAACATATTTAATAAATGAAGACAGTTTTGAGGCTTAGTGATAAGTTTGGGTAATTAAATCTCTAGATTTTGTTGCTATTATTTGATAGTTAAGCAACAGTCTATCAAATTTGGCCTAATTTGACTAAGAAAGTATGAATGTAAATTGGAGTTCCTTGATGAGGACTCGAAAACTTACTTGCAAAAGAACCGGGAATGAGTTAGCCAGAAATTATTGGTTGTTGGTACGGAGAGACTGGGATCGGATTTATATGTTCGAAAACCACTCTACACCAACGTATACGTTCGAGTGGAAAACATTTTGATGATGATTGAAGATGGTTCTCTTTGGAGCGCAAGGGCCACTGCTACTAATCCTGAGGGTGATTCTAACATGGATGTAGTAGAGTTAGTCCTTCGGTTTCATTCAGACCTGTAATGAATTTGTATTAATGAGTGATGGCATTGCATTGACACCTAGAGGGCAGTGTTAGCATTCCAAGATGGATTGGTATTCAGAAAGGTAAATGTAGCCTCAAGCCTCATCAACCGGGAATGACTAAAGCAAGGGATATGCAGTAGGGCTATGTGGGTTACACCCATTAGGGTATATCATCACCCTTCTAGATATATACACAAGCATCAAATAATTCGTGTACGTGAATCACTCGGTTAAAGGTTGCAAAGCAACCGAGGTGATGATATATTCGGTACTATCCAGCAATGGGTAGGTCGGTCCTGTGTTGGCAGGGGTCTTTATATACGACCTCGGTACATTTTCTATAAGTGTACAATGGCAAGTGGTACCCCAGTAACCTAGTCATTAGTTGAAATCTGTAACGACCTAGGATTTTTAGAAATTAAAATTTGAATATTTAATTAATTTTAAATATTAATAAGTGAATTTATAAGTCAAATAAATTTTTATTTGAATTTTTGAATTTAATTGGATTTTTAAATCAATAATTTAATATGTCAAATTATGGGAATAATTGAAAATAGGGTTAAATATGATTGAAAATGATTTGTAAAATTTTATTTTATCATATGGAAGTTAGAATGATATTTTAGAACTTTTAAAATCGAATTAAAAGTTAATTTGTGAAAATTGAATATTTTAATATTTAAATCGACTAGTGAAAATAGTCAATTTTTGAACAGTCTCATAATTGAACGAAACTAGTTCCATTGGATCCGTAATAGTTAGTTATTACCGGATTTCAAATTTCGTGTCAATCGGAGTTATTGTTTGATCGTGGCAGCTCGAAACGCATCGAATTGTTTTTAATTTTAATTTAGCGAGTTAAAATAGCCATTTTTCAAAAAGTCTCGGATTTCGACGAAACCAGTTTCATCGGATCCGTAATGTGATATTATTGTAAAGTTTCAAATTTCAAGTCAATTGGATTTACCGTTTGTCTTGTACAAATTAAAACGCCTATAAATCGACTTAAATCGGTTTAATTCAAATTGAGCGTTTATAGCCATAACTCGTACAGATGTCCGAATTAGCTTTCGAAATCTGTTCCATTGTGTCCGGAACGCGGGATAAACCCTAGGTACGTCAGTTTCGGCGCCTAAATCGGAGTTCGGAATTTCCGGAATGAATAGTGTCGTTCGTTCTCTTATAAATAGCCCCTCACTCAAGAAAAAAAAAAAATAGAACCCTAGCCGCCACTATCAGGTTGAAGGGCCAGAAATTGATCTCACTTTTCCCCTTTGATCTCTCAATCCATCAAGTTTTGGCTAAAACTTTCAACATGAAAGATGTAGAGCACATCGAGATCTTGAAATTCAACGGGTATGATCGCAAATAGCTTCACGAATCAACGGGAATTCATGTTCAAAGGTAGGCCGTTCGGCCTTGAAATGCGAGCCAAGATGAAGGCCGAGCTCTGCAAAATTGGGGCCGAGTGTAGCTAGTGGTATGGCCTTCGACATGGTGGTGATGTGATCGAGTATAGGCGAGTGATCGAGGCATAAATTAGAACCCTAAATTTTTGTGTATGGGTTCTTGGTTGCGTGATTTCCTGTAGAGTTAACGTGGGGAAGATAAAGCAAGGGTGTGGCCGTGATTTGCAGATGGAGATCCAATGGTGGTGTTGCAATCTAGGTTTAAAGTTAAGATAGATTTGTAAATTATATGTATATATAAAATCGTGTAATCTTTAAAAATGTATAACTTTTTCATACGAGGTCGAAAAAATGCAAACTCAGTTGCGTTGGAATCGTATGGATGAGCACTACGCGATGGAGTTGGTTTGGAGTCGTTTGGAGTTAGTGAAAATTTTGGGTAAAATTAAATGTCCGTTCGAAATAAATCGCTAAAACGGAATTTAAAACCAAGGTGAGAACTTCTCACTCAATCGAATTAGTTTCGATTTTATTTTAAATAGTTAGATTTAAAATATTTGAATGCATGTTTGAATGTTGATTGATATCTATTGATTGTTAAAATAGACATTATACGCCGTTAGTAAGCGGATGTTATTTATTAAAAACATATACCGCGAATATTTCATAAACAGTGAAATTGGTATTATATATAATATCAATATATATATATTGGCATATGTATATATTGCAGTTATTGATTTCCCGCATTTATTTGTTTAGCGGATGAGACCCTATTGCGCCGTTATTAAGCGGATAATATTTATTAAGAACATATACCGCGATAATTTCGTACTGGAGCGAAATTGGTATTGTGCTAATGTTTGTGGATGCAGGAAAACAGGTTGGAGGGATCCAACTGGATTCCTCAACAGTTTTTATTTGATTTCAGATATATTGATATTTGATGGATTTTCATATTGATATGTGATATCGTTGTTGTCGTGATCGACTATTTGGTGTGTAGCATCATTGGACCCAAATTTTGGGATTTTAAAATGATTTTAAAGTGATTTTAGAAAGTATACGTTTTATAAAATAATTTTGGAATTGATCCATTTTAAATAAATAAACTTTATAATTTTTAATGTTATAAAAATTATGATTTTTGAGAAATATAGTTAAAAACTGATTTTTGAGAATATGATGCTAATGATTTTATAAAATAGTTAAATCGGAATTTTTGAATTTATTATGAAAAGTTTAAATATAGGATTTATAAAATTTAATTATTTTATGAATCGAAATGGTGAAATAATAAAGGAGATTAAAGATGTTTTTAAAGAATAATATAAATTGATTTATATTAAGAGATTTATAAATGGATATTTATAAATTGAAATATGGACATTATAAAACGAGTTTTTATAAATGTTTGAATGAAGTGAAAATGAATTTCATTAAAGTATGAAATTTATAGAATTTTAAACAGTGAAGTTATAAATGGAATTTTATAAACAGTAGGTTTACAAAATTTATAAAGTTATTGAAAGAACGAATTTTGGATAAATAAATGAATCTTATAAGTTATAAGATTTATGATTTGGAAAGTCTTTAAAAGAACGATCTTTGTAAAATAATCGTTTTATAAGCATTTGACTTATAATATGAACTTTTAGTTTATAATTGAGTTATAAACTGGAATAGGGTAATAAAAGAATTTATAAAAAGGAAGTTTTTATAAATAAATAGAAATGGAATTTATAAACGTTGTTTTATAAATTCGCAAACGACTTATTTTGACAAGAAAATTTGTTGAAACCTATTAATGGAGTTATATTCACGTTTTTGAATAGTGAATAATTCTTTTAAATAAAATGAATAAAAGGATGAAATTTGTTAACAAAATATATTCACGTTTTGAATAGTGAATAAGATGTTAAAGAAATTGTTTTGAATGTGATATTTGAAATAGAATTAAAACGATCTAACGATGTTTTAAAATGTGTTGAGATTCGAAACCATAGATTTCAACATTTATTGTTGAAATAAACGTTTTCGAGAAATAAAAGGAAATGGTGGACTATAACACTGTTGTTATAGTAAATGATTTCCGAAAGGAAATGTTTTGTATAGTATTGGGATTTATATATCTATTTTAATTTCGAATCCCTATACTAGTGATTTTTGAGTCGTCGTAACGATGTTTTACGTAACATTCGTTTTGGCCCAAATAAATATGTTTAAGAGAATGATTTCCTTAAAGAATGAAATATATACTTAATTTCGATTGAAGTATATTGAATATTTTCTAAGTGTTGAAAATAAATAAAATTTGTGAATTACTTATAAATAAGTAAGTATGGAAATGTTTTCCAATATAAAGTGAATATTTTGAGAATTTATCTTTTTGAAGATAAATTGAAAAGAAAATTGAAATGAATAATTGAAATCGAATATTCATTGATATCTTGGAATTATAAATGCACTAAGGAATTTATAAAAGAAAGTGGAATTTGTTTAAGAATAAATATTGATTTATTTTTGAAGTGTGAAATTTTATATCTAGTAAAGATATTTTTGGAAAATAAATAATTTGGAAAATTATTTGGAATCTGGTGATGTGTACATATCCAGTAATAGTTCAATAATCGACTATCAATATTTCCCTTTGAATGGGTAATTGATGTGATTTGTTTGAATGTGAATGCTACACTTATTTTTGAATAAGCGCTCACTATTCGGGTTAACCGGGAAAGGACCATGGGGTCGTATAACCCATTCCGAATATGTGATACGTCGTTGTGAATTGCATTGAAGATCGGTGTTGAAGACCCGGTATTTGCGAGAGCGATAGGATGACCTGTCGATTTACTCTGCATCGAGTTGCTCCGGTATAGAGTTCTCCATATGTGATGGTGAATCCGATCAGGATTGTGAATATCCGGATTGCAAGGACTTCTTTGTAAGTGCCTTCGGTTTTGTTCGAGCCCGGAACAAACTTGTATGGATTGTATGTCTGACATTACAAGTTGAGATATAAAGCCAATTTCTTTCAAATATGTTTTTGGTGGCGGAGAATTTATTCTTTTAGCTTAACACCCTTCTCTGAGACGTACGAACTCAGAGGTTATATAGTTGAAGTTATCAGCGATATATTCCCAATTTGGTAATGTGACATGCTGAGTGTTGCTGAAATGATCATTGTGTTGATTATTGTGATAGGATCGTTTATTTGATCGTCTATCTTGGTGATCATTGTGTTGATCATTTGTTGACCCAAAGCATGGCTTTTGTATAAAGTATGTTTTTGTGGACGTGACTTCGTCGAACCTCACACCCCGGAAATGGTCAAAACAGGAAAGATGCGGCAAGGTTATGAGGGGTAGCACCCTTTAGGGTATGTACATTTCCTTCTGGATAGAGGTGGTATCATGGTATGGAGCCCAGATATTTAACCTATGTGGTTACTACGAATTTATTACTTTGTGGTTGTTGGCTTTCGGGATCCCGTGAGAAAGGTCGTTTACGATCGGGAAATGGCATGCTCGTGTCAGTAGTTACCCAGTTAGGGGTAACCCGGCCTTGTGTTGGCAGAGTTCCGGTTTGGTTCTCGGGGACGTCCTTCCAGAGGCATTCTCATGTGGCAATGGGAAGTTCCTTGGCCTGACCATTTGTTGGAAATCCAAAGAAACAATACGTGACTTGTACGGTTTTAGTTGTAGAACCTACCATCTAATATGGTAGCTATTAGTAGGCATAATATAATGGTACCTATGCTGGCTAAGATTTATATTCTACTTTCGAAATGAATTTTTTCTACGCTATGCACTAATAATAATATCAAAATTGATTTGATTTTAATACGTATCAAGCATCTTTGACTATCATAAGGAGAAACCTTCTCCAAGTCTGCGTTTGTATTGTGTGTGTGGCAGGAGGTCTTATGGTAGTCTCATTTTTAAAAGCATTGCGAATTGAATTTAAAAATATTCCTCTATTTTGATTTTAAAGATAAATAAACTGTTTTGAGTTCTCACACCAGTCACATGACTGACTTGGAGTTTATTGTTTTCCTTCCTAAACTCTGGGTGCCCACCAATTTCCACACGGGCAGTTAAGAGTTAGGTTTATCAGGATATTCTGGATATTCTGGAGTTGCTGGAGGCAAGTTGGATGGCATGGCGTATTACTAGTATATAGTATTTCTTTTTCCGCTGTTTGTTGTTGTATATTGTTGTACACTCTGATGTAATGTAATGTATAAAATGTAATAACTGATATAGTTCTTTGTTTAAAGATTATTCATTTATTATTATACGTTGTTCCGCTGCGAATTGTGAGATTCTGATGTTGTTCTTGTTTTCTGTTCCGTTCTATTTTCTTTATTTTCTATTCTCTTTTTCTTCTATTTTAAAATTTTCTATCTTCTTTTCCCTCCATTTTCTATTCTCCCTAATTTCTATTTTCTATTTCCTTCTTTTCTATCTTCTTATCTTCTCTTTCTACCTTTTTCTCTTTTCTTTTCCTAAATTCTTTTTCTTAAAACCCCTAAGGGTTCGTATTTTCATTCATCTTGAATTAAATCAATGGAGATTAGTGTCTATTCAAGGAGTACGGATTTACGGGTCTTTACAGTTGGTATCAGAGCTTATGGTTAAGCGACAACCATGGTTCTGTTGGTTATAACTCGTTAGAGATAGAGTCAGTAGTACTCTAGAATGAGTTTGAGTGTAATAATAGCTATGAGAGCGTATTTGTTAGTGAATATAAAATTGTTTTGTATTGTGTTGACTTATCGGTTGATTGTTTATAGATTCCAGTCGATGTAGTCTAGCTAACTATCGTAGATAGGGGTTTCTAAACTCTTAAACAAGATAAACCGACACGATATTGTTTTAAATTGGGTAAATGAAATAATTTTACCTTGATTATATTTTTATATGTAAAGGAATAATTTTTCAGAATTATTAAAGTGTATATAAGTTGATTGTTTAGATGTTTGAATAATCTAAATAAAAGAATAATTGTATAAGCAAAATGAATTATAAGAATTGAATTATAATTAAAGTGATTTACAATTGAGAAATAAACTTATATATATATATAAGAAGTGAAACTATATGAATATATTTACAAATATGAGTTGTAAATAAAAAATGAATTTAAAAGTTAAATGGAAATATAACTTAAGTGATATGGAATGAAGTTGATATTAGTATCAAAGTAAATTAATAAAGTGAAGTGATAGATATGAACTTGAGTTATATAAATGAAATTCAACTTTAGTAATTGAATTGAGTTAATGGATTAAATGTTAATCAATTGAATGTAAATTAAGTTGATATGAAATAATGAATATAAGTGTTAATTCATTAAAATTCTAATGTTATTAGAAAGTTGAATAATTGAATGAAAATCAATTAATTAAACCAATTGAAAGCAAAGGAATTTGGTTGTAATTATATATACATTGGTTGTTATATGATTGTTAGTTGATTGTATATAATTCATTAAGTGTTAATGAAATTGAAAGCTATGTAATTGAATTCAAATTAGAAAGTTAAGTGAATTTTGAATAGAATTGAATTTGATTTGGAAGTGAACCAACTTGAATATGAATTAGTGAATATAAACTAATTGAAAATGAATGTTAGTAAGAACATCCACTGTTAATGAATCAAATGTGATTAAATTGAAAACCATTTCATTGAATATTAATGAGAATATGAATGAATATTTATTGGTTATGGATGATAGTTGGTTGATGTTTGCATTTGTTGCTTTAGTTGCATTTGCTATGTTGACATGTATAGTTATTATGTTACTATATGTTGTATTTTGAGATTATTGTCATATATGCATGTTCTCATGTTGTTTGTTGAGTGATTAGTAGGTGCGGATCGCGTTTGCTTCGCATTTGGAGCTCGCTTTTGCGCTATATTAGTCGTATATGCTTGCTAATAAAATATAAGGTACATATCTCGGATTACATACCCTACTTTTACACTTTTTTCCCTGCGGGATGCCTCATTACTTGATGAGATGTATATTTGTGATATATATACTGTCATTTTTTTTTTGGGATCGAGCCGCGCAAAGGAGACTATGGCGAATTTTTCCGAAAATTTAAGGCGTTAGAAAAAATTTGAGAAAATTGGAAAATTTTGAAAACTTAAACTTTGATTTTAAATTGAAAGTTAAATGATATAGTAGTTGTTTTTGAAAAGATAACTAAGTATGATTTGAAAACTTAGTAAAGATTTGTAAGAAGTTTAATTTTGAATTTTGGGAAAATTAATAGATTCTGTAACTTTTCTTACTTATAATTTCGAGGACGAAATTCTTTTAAGGGGGGAAGATTGTAACGACCCAGGATTTTTAGAAATTAAAATTTGAATATTTAATTAATTTTAAATATTAATAAGTGAATTTATAAGTCAAATAAATTTTTATTTGAATTTTTGAATTTAATTGGATTTTTAAATCAATAATTTAATATGTCAAATTATGGGAATAATTGAAAATAGGGTTAAATATGATTGAAAATGATTTGTAAAATTTTATTTTATCATATGGAAGTTAGAATGATATTTTAGAACTTTTAAAATCGAATTAAAAGTTAATTTGTGAAAATTGAATATTTTAATATTTAAATCGACTAGTGAAAATAGTCAATTTTTGAACAGTCTCAGAATTGAACGAAACTAGTTCCATTGGATCCATAATAGTTAGTTATTACCGGATTTCAAATTTCGTGTCAATCGGAGTTATCGTTTGATCGTTGCAGCTCGAAACGCATCGAATTGTTTTTAATTTTAATTTAGCGAGTTAAAATAGCCATTTTTCAAAAAGTCTCGGATTTCGACGAAACCAGTTTCATCGGATCCGTAATGTGATATTATTGTAAGGTTTAAAGTTTCAAGTCAATTGGATTTACCGTTTGTCCTGTACAAATTAAAACGCCTAGAAATCGACTTAAATCGGTTTAATTCAAATTGAGCGTTTATAGCCATAACTCGCACAGATGTCCGAATTAGCTTTCGAAACCTGTTCCATTGTGTCCGGAACGCGGGATAAACCCTAGGTACGTCAGTTTCGGCGCCTAAATCGGAGTTCGGAATTTCCGGGATGAATAGTGTCGTTCATTCTCTTATAAATAGCCCCTCACTCAAGAAAATAAATAAAAAAAAAAATAGAACCCTAGCCGCCACTATCAGGTTGAAGGGCCAGAAATTGATCTCACTTTTCCCCTTTGATCTCTCAATCCATCAAGTTTTGGCTAAAACTTTCAACATGAAAGATGTAGAGCACATCGAGATCTTGAAATTCAACGGGTATGATCGCAAATAGCTTCACGAATCAACGGGAATTCATGTTCAAAGGTAGGCCGTTCGGCCTTGAAATGCGAGCCAAGATGAAGGCCGAGCTCTGCAAAATTGGGGCCGAGTGTAGCTAGTGGTATGGCCTTCGACATGGTGGTGATCTGATCGAGTATAGGCGAGTGATCGAGGCGTAAATTAGAACCCTAAATTTTTGTGTATGGGTTCTTGGTTGCGTGATTTCCTGTAGAGTTAACGTGGGGAAGATAAAGCAAGGGTGTGGCCGTGATTTGCAGATGGAGATCCAATGGTGGTGTTGCAATCTAGGTTTAAAGTTAAGATAGATTTGTAAATTATATGTATATATAAAATCGTGTAATCTTTAAAAATGTATAACTTTTTCATACGAGGTCGAAAAAATGCAAACTCAGTTGCGTTGGAATCGTATGGACAAGCACTATGCGATGGAGTTGGTTTGGAGTCGTTTGGAGTTAGTGAAAATTTTGGGTAAAATTAAAGGTCCATTCGAAATAAATCGCTAAAACGGAATTTAAAACCAAGGTGAGAACTTCTCACTCAATCGAATTAGTTTCGATTTTATTTTAAATAGTTAGATTTAAAATATTTGAATGCATGTTTGAATGTTGATTGATATCTATTGATTGTTGAAATAGACATTATACGCCGTTAGTAAGCGGATGTTATTTATTAAAAACATATACCGCGAATATTTCATAAACAGTGAAATTGGTATTATATATAATATCAATATATATATATTGGCATATGTATATATTGCAGTTATTGATTTCCCGCATTTATTTGTTTAGCGGATGAGACCCTATTGCGCCGTTATTAAGCGGATAATATTTATTAAGAACATATACCGCGATAATTTCGTACTGGAGCGAAATTGGTATTGTGCTAATGTTTGTGGATGCAGGAAAACAGGTTGGAGGGATCCAACTGGATTCCTCAACAGTTTTTATTTGATTTCAGATATATTGATATTTGATGGATTTTCATATTGATATGTGATATCGTTGTTGTCGTGATCGACTATTTGGTGTGTAGCATCATTGGACCCAAATTTTGGGATTTTAAAATGATTTTAAAGTGATTTTAGAAAGTATACGTTTTATAAAATAATTTTGGAATTGATCCATTTTAAATAAATAAACGTTATAATTTTTAATGTTATAAAAATTATGATTTTTGAGAAATATAGTTAAAAACTGATTTTTGAGAATATGATGCTAATGATTTTATAAAATAGTTAAATCGGAATTTTTGAATTTATTATGAAAAGTTTAAATATAGGATTTATAAAATTTAATTATTTTATGAATCGAAATGGTGAAATAATAAAGGAGATTAAAGATGTTTTTAAAGAATAATATAAATTGATTTATATTAAGAGATTTATAAATGGATATTTATAAATTGAAATATGGACATTATAAAACGAGTTTTTATAAATGTTTGAATGAAGTGAAAATGAATTTCATTAAAGTATGAAATTTATAGAATTTTAAACAGTGAAGTTATAAATGGAATTTTATAAACAGTAGGTTTACAAAATTTATAAAGTTATTGAAAGAACGAATTTTGGATAAATAAATGAATCTTATAAGTTATAAGATTTATGATTTGGAAAGTCTTTAAAAGAACGATCTTTGTAAAATAATCGTTTTATAAGCATTTGACTTATAATATGAACTTTTAGTTTATAATTGAGTTATAAACTGGAATAGGGTAATAAAAGAATTTATAAAAAGGAAGTTTTTATAAATAAATAGAAATGGAATTTATAAACGTTGTTTTATAAATTCGCAAACGACTTATTTTGACAAGAAAATTTGTTGAAACCTATTAATGGAGTTATATTCACGTTTTTGAATAGTGAATAATTCTTTTAAATAAAATGAATAAAAGGATGAAATTTGTTAACAAAATATATTCACGTTTTGAATAGTGAATAAGATGTTAAAGAAATTGTTTTGAATGTGATATTTGAAATAGAATTAAAACGATCTAACGATGTTTTAAAATGTGTTGAGATTCGAAACCATAGATTTCAACATTTATTGTTGAAATAAACGTTTTCGAGAAATAAAAGGAAATGGTGGACTATAACACTGTTGTTATAGTAAATGATTTCCGAAAGGAAATGTTTTGTATAGTATTGGGATTTATATATCTATTTTAATTTCGAATCCCTATACTAGTGATTTTTGAGTCGTCGTAACGATGTTTTACGTAACATTCGTTTTGGCCCAAATAAATATGTTTAAGAGAATGATTTCCTTAAAGAATGAAATATATACTTAATTTCGATTGAAGTATATTGAATATTTTCTAAGTGTTGAAAATAAATAAAATTTGTGAATTACTTATAAATAAGTAAGTATGGAAATGTTTTCCAATATAAAGTGAATATTTTGAGAATTTATCTTTTTGAAGATAAATTGAAAAGAAAATTGAAATGAATAATTGAAATCGAATATTCATTGATATCTTGGAATTATAAATGCACTAAGGAATTTATAAAAGAAAGTGGAATTTGTTTAAGAATAAATATTGATTTATTTTTGAAGTGTGAAATTTTATATCTAGTAAAGATATTTTTGGAAAATAAATAATTTGGAAAATTATTTGGAATCTGGTGATGTGTGCATATCCAGTAATAGTTCAATAACCGACTATCAATATTTCCCTTTAAATGGGTAATTGATGTGATTTGTTTGAATGTGAATGCTACACTTATTTTTGAATAAGCGCTCACTATTCGGGTTAACCGGGAAAGGACCATGGGGTCGTATAACCCATTCCGAATATGTGATACGTCGTTGTGAATTGCATTGAAGATCGGTGTTGAAGACCCGGTATTTGCGAGAGCGATAGGATGACCTGTCGATTTACTCTGCACCGAGTTGCTCCGGTATAGAGTTCTCCATATGTGATGGTGAATCCGATCAGGATTGTGAATATCCGGATTGCAAGGACTTCTTTGTAAGTGCCTTCGGTTTTGTTCGAGCCCGGAACAAACTTGTATGGATTGTATGTCTGACATTACAAGTTGAGATATAAAGCCGATTTCTTTCAAATATGTTTTTGGTGGCGGAGAATTTATTCTTTTAGCTTAACACCCTTCTCTGAGACGTACGAACTCAGAGGTTATATAGTTGAAGTTATCAGCGATATATTCCCAATTTGGTAATGTGACATGCTGAGTGTTGCTGAAATGATCATTGTGTTGATTATTGTGATAGGATCGTTTATTTGATCGTCTATCTTGGTGATCATTGTGTTGATCATTTGTTGACCCAAAGCATGGCTTTTGTATAAAGTATGTTTTTGTGGACGTGACTTCGTCGAACCTCACACCCCGGAAATGGTCAAAACAGGAAAGATGCGGCAAGGTTATGAGGGGTAGCACCCTTTAGGGTATGTACATTTCCTTCTGGATAGAGGTGGTATCATGGTATGGAGCCCAGATATTTAACCTATGTGGTTACTACGAATTTATTACTTTGTGGTTGTTGGCTTTCGGGATCCCGTGAGAAAGGTCGTTTACGATCGGGGAATGGCGTGCTCGTGTCAGTAGTTACCCAGTTAGGGGTAACCCGGCGTTGTGTTGGCAGAGTTCCGGTTTGGTTCTCGGGGATGTCTTTCCAGAGGCATTCTCATGTGGCAATGGGAAGTTCCTTGGCCTGACTATTTGTTGGAAATCCAAAGAAACAATACGTGACTTGTACGGTTTTAGTTGTAGAACCTACCATCTAATATGGTAGCTATTAGTAGGCATAATATAATGGTACCTATGCTGGCTAAGATTTATATTCTACTTTCGAAATGAATTTTTTCTACACTATGCACTAATAATAATATCAAAATTGATTTGATTTTAATACGTATCAAGCATCTTTGACTATCATAAGGAGAAACCTTCTCCAAGTCTGCGTTTGCATTGTGTGTGTGGCAGGAGGTCTTATGGTAGTCTCATTTTTAAAAGCATTGCGAATTGAATTTAAAAATATTCCTCTATTTTGATTTTAAAGATAAATAAACTGTTTTGAGTTCTCACACCAGTCACATGACTGACTTGGAGTCTATTGTTTTCCTTCCTAAACTCTGGGTGCCCACCAATTTCCACACGGGCAGTTAAGAGTTAGGTTTATCAGGATATTCTGGATATTCTGGAGTTGCTGGAGGCAAGTTGGATGGCATGGCGTATTACTAGTATATAGTATTTCTTTTTCCGCTGTTTGTTGTTGTATATTGTTGTACACTCTGATGTAATGTAATGTATAAAATGTAATAACTGATATAGTTCTTTGTTTAAAGATTATTCATTTATTATTATATGTTGTTCCGCTGCGAATTGTGAGATTCTGATGTTGTTCTTGTTTTCTGTTCCGTTCTATTTTCTTTATTTTCTATTCTCTTTTTCTTCTATTTTAAAATTTTCTATCTTCTTTTCCCTCCATTTTCTATTCTCCCTAATTTCTATTTTCTATTTCCTTCTTTTCTATCTTCTTATCTTCTCTTTCTACCTTTTTCTCTTTTCTTTTCCTAAATTCTTTTTCTTAAAACCCCTAAGGGTTCGTATTTTCGTTCATCTTGAATTAAATCAATGGAGATTAGTGTCTATTCAAGGAGTACGGATTTACGGGTCTTTACAAAATCCATTCTCCAATACGTACCTTATGTTTTCGATTATAGAGCCTAATATGTTGGAATGTGAGATGCAAGCATTTCAACTATTTTATCTATTTACTTTAAACCTAAAAACTATTATAAAATCACTGGATTTTGATACAAAATGTTTAGGTTATCTTAAGTTAAAAACTTGTCCGTTTTTATGTGCAGTGTGGTCTTATGAGATATCCTTTGTTTGAAAAGTTTTCAAATGTTGAAATCAGTTTGGTTATTAACTGTTATCGACTTTTAATCATGCTGGTTTATCAGACTGACCCGGGCATTATTCCATGTAATGCTCGATCAGATCGAGCATGTTTTTTCAGGTTTGGCTAGATACTTTACAGTTGAAGAAGGGCTGGATGGTCAAGACATATTCACGTATATTTTTACTTCTACTGTATTATAGATTCTGTATGTTTGTCAATGTGAGGATAGGTTTCTATAACTGTCTAAAAATTTAGGATATGCCTAATGTACTCTGATGTTGTATATATGAATAAAGATGTTTCCTTTTTGGAAAGATCATTGCTGTATTATATATTATTTGCTGCGTTGTGAGATTCTATGTTGTTTAGTTTTCATCTATCTTCTACCTTCTTCTTTCACCCTAACAAATTTGTATTTCCGGCACTTAAATGTCCGGCATATGATAGAGTGGATGTATTAGTGTAGATTTGCAAGGGTCGAAAATCTGATTCATTACAGCTTTAGTTTACTATATGCGTCTCCACAAAAAATCAGTCCATATGAGAACACGCCTTAGCAGTATTGATTGTATACCTATTATTGTTGTGGCATTCACACAATGGTTATTTGATGTGATTTATGTGTTATACTCTAGACATTATCTGTCATATTACTATATAAAACTTAATGAATGGTTGGTTCATTTGAGAGGAAAACCTTTATGGTAGTCTATACGGTCTCAACGGTTAATATTACTTGATTCATTTTTCTTGAGTTTCTCATGCTGGTTTACCAAAGTAACCCGAGTGTTATTTTCATATAATGCTCGAGTTAGCCCCGTGTATGTTTTCAGATTTAACTATAAATGCTTTGGAGCTTATAAAGAAGAGCTGGATGATTACCTTCTGTAGTATTCTTCTCTCTGCTGCATTTCTATATTGTATATATCAGCATTGTGAGGATATGTGGTTCTAACTGTCCAGGCTGATGATAATTATTAGGTTTTAGTACCCTGATATTTCTATATTCAAAATACCTTTTGTAATATTTTTTAGATATTATATACTATCGTTCCGTTGTGAGATTCTGATATTGTGTTTTTCTTTTCTTTTTCCCATTTATTTTCTTTTATTTTACCCTAACTTTCTATCTTTTCGGCACTTGAGTGCTCACACACGAATACCGTAGATGTATAAGTGTCGATATTTGAGGGTCGAAAAAATGGGTCGTTATAACTAATTCAAGTGTAATTAAGTATTTAAGAAGGGATTGACAAGGGTATTAGCATATGCTCTAAAATTTGGCTTTTTGGGTGCTTTGGATTTGTGCAACTGCTGATCAGACCTAATTTACTTTTGGTGATTTTGATTGATTCTACACCTTAGATGAGTATTCTTTGCTCTCATGACCATTTAAACTATTTTGTGGCATGTAAATGTGTTTTTAAAATGATTTTAAACCTAGAAATGTGATTTTTGAACTGGTCAAGATTTACAATTATTTACAGATGAATTTCACTGGTTTTCAGTTGATTTTATCCTCCAGATCTATGACTTGAATATTGATTGAAATACTAAACTAAGTAATAAATGATATAATGGACTTTAATGAATGTATATTGTAATTTGTAACATCCCCAATTTTGAGATCCAAGAATGAATGCCGGTGACGCTAAAGTCGTCAGCAAAATTATTTTGAAGCGATAAAATTTGGGATCAATATATCTTTTTCACAACTTTAAGTAAATAGAACGGCTAAATAAATTTCATTACACATAATTGTTATTACATTGTTAATAATCCCAAAACATGCCTAGGCTTAGATAAAATACAATAAGACATAAATAGAAATTTTTTGGCTGACATATATGAAGATGCTGGCATGAACACTTAACCATTTATAAACTATGGATTTACAACAATGGAATAAAAATCTTTTATTAGCTACAAGCTTCTAGTTCATCTTCAGCTTCTTTATTTGCCTTTCCAAAAATAACTTGCCCAAGTCCATAAACTCGGCCTACTCGAACGAGTAGTCGTGGTTCACATGAATTAATAAAAACATGGATCAGACATAAGCCTGGTATGAGTACAACTTTATCCTAAATATACACATAGCGAGATCATGCCTCTAAAGCACGGAATGGGGTTTCCCCTTACTTATACATCACAATAATTATATTATATCATGTAAACAATCATCACACACGAGCATTTATATAGCATCATCTTAGTTATAAGTATACCATATAGTTAACATTTAGTTATAAACCTTGTCATATTAATAATCATCCATTTCAATTTAAGTATACCTTATATTTATCATCAAATTGTTATGAACCATGTCATGCAATCATCACATTCACAAACATCACATAATCTCTTTTTTAAGTGTCGATCTTAAAATATCATTAACTTATTTTTGTGATTAACTCCCCAGGCCTATCTATCACCAATTTATCTTTTTCTCGAACAAGTCACCGATGAAATAACCACTCGTTCCACAATGAGAGTCACCCTAACTAGAGCCAACCTGACTCTCCTAGGAGGTTGATTGTAAGCACCCTGAATACATTATAACAAGCATCCTTACTAAGCATCAATAGCCTTTCTAATCCCAGAAGCACTTTTGTTTCATGTTGTTGATTCATTTACTAAATTACATTCATTTAGATGTTTGGCACCGTACCATAAACTCACGCTAAAGTTTCAATTTTCAGAATTGAATCCTATAGACTTCCCAAGTCGTGGCACCTTACAGTATGCTATTAAAGTTTAGACATCATTAGTCTCCCACCATGTCATTCAATAACTCCATGATCTGGTATATTTTACGATCTTGGGTTCAATTTTATTTCTTTCATTTATTTGTTGTATACCCTATGCATTTAGATAAAACACTTTTATCTTTAATTTAAATGATGTAATATCATTTCTTAGCTTCCCTAAGCTTAGTTCGTTCCAAATTTAAACAAGTTAACATAACTAACTTATAAAATTTCTTTCATAGTTTCATCCAAGAGAAATTTCAAAACCCACATTTTGGAAACTGACTTCCATAACGAAACTAAGTATTTTTTTGGTTTTTTTAGGAAATTTTTAGCTCTCCTAGCTAACGCATGTTGAAGCTACCGCACTAGGCCATCACATCTTGACCTATGCACCGCAAGGCTATTGAATGTTGAAGCCATCATACTTTAAAGTTATCTCTCTTTGAACCTATCACACCTTGACCTATCATATTTCAAATTTTAAAGCTATCGTAGGTTGAGTCCTTACAGCCATCACTCACATGTTAACATATATAAGTTATCGTAAGTTTAACGTTTATAAGCTATCATACCTTGACCTGAACAAGCCATCACATTTTGAGCTATCGCATGTTAAGTCTTATAGCGATCACAAGTAGACCTATACAAGCTATCACATGTTGGCATTCATAAGCTATCACAGGTTGAGCATTTATAGCTCTTGCAGGTTGAACATTTCTAAGCTATCGCAAGTTGAATTTTTAGGGTTATCAAAGGTTAAACAAAGCTATCGCATGTCATCATTGACATGAGCTATCTTGGTTGATATTTTTACAATCCATTGCATGTTGATATGGAAATTTGGTAATTAGATGGAAAATAATATTTTTCCTTAACACTACATTTAACCGAACCTATACACATGTATTTATTCGGTGTTACTTTTCTTTTGCAATAGTATTCTCTGGCTATTACCAAAAATTTATCTCTATTTAATCACCATTTCCTTAATTACATTATTAATTAAGGTATATTTTCCTTAGTCAATTAACTCATATCAATTTGATAATTAATGGGAACGTTCTAAAAAATTCAAAAAAAATTCTAAAACATCTTCTTCTACTTCTAGTAATTTTTTTAAAACAAAACGTTAAACTGTAATATTTTAAATATTAATTTATATCCAAAATAAGCTATATTCCAATTATAAAATTTGTAATAAAATTTTCTACATCCAAAAATTACAAAATTTATAACTCATCTTATTTTATCTTTAGAAACACTACATTAATTTTGTAGTATATGGAAATGATTAACTCATGTTTTACCCTAAAACACATCCAAATTCTATTAATTTAATTCACTAAACACAAACAAAATAGTTTACCATCATCAAATCAAACTTATCAACATTTAAAACATCCAAACAATGTTAAATCTGACCCCAAATGGGTTTAGGAGGTTGTTAGACAAAGCCTTACTCTTCTAAACCTTGAAATCTTCGATTAAACCTTCTTCTTTCTTTAGAAATTTAAAGCATTTCCCTTTGATATGATCTTCCCTTATTTTCCTTGAGAAATAGTGATCGACCTTGATTTCTTTTTTTCTTGAAAAGAGAATGAAAGTAATGAGAGGAAGATATAGGTAGGGGCTTATATATTAAAGGTTTTGATTTGGGCTAAAATCCCTCATATCTATTTCCATTAATTTATTTCCCTTAATACAAGATTCCTTTTCATTCAACATTTTAAATTTATTTATTCCTATTAGTAAGACAGACTTTAAATTCTCAAACTACCCTTAATCTACTTAATTAACTTTTAAAGTGTCCTATGCTTAATTAATCAAATCCCCCTAGATAATTCTTACAATTAAATTACCTTAATTATCTTTCCATAATTCTTTATTATTAATTTACGTTTTCATATTGTGACACTCTAAAATATAGGATGTTGCATATATGATGTTGGTTGTTGTTTTAATGCATGCTTGTATGGATGTATCATTTGAAAACGCTTATTGATTGCGAAATTAGGATAGGGTATTCCTTAAGAAGAGATCTTGTTCATATTACTGATCGAGTTGATGGTCATTCAAGATGGTTTCACAAACGATGAATATCTAAATTGATGGAGAAAACTTAGATGAATTGGTTCCAGATTTGCAAAAGATATATCGATGTAGAACAGAAGACTGCATTCAAAACAAAGCCATAGTATAGAAGACGATCGATATAGGAAGTTAGAAATTGACTTAGCTAGAATTTTGGCTAAGACATATAGATCTGCAACGACCAACATGAGTTGATACAGAATGATAATGGAGGGGAAAAGTCCAAGATTTGCACTTAGGTGAAGAATCTAGGGTGGTCCAGGGCTTACTTGAAGCATACACCATGGTGCTGTGTAGTTAATGCCCTGCTATTACCCCGCTATAACCCTGCTATATCTCATAGCGGATTTCTACCGCTATGATTTTTCCATATAGCCCCAAAATATAGCCTTTCTCCTTTAATCCCCGCTATTTCCTCTATATCCATTATTCCCGCTATATCTTCTTTAATAAAGTGAATTAAAAATTGCATTTATACATTATAAAAATTATGAAACTAATTTATTTGACTTAATTTTTAATATATTTTCAGAAATGAAAATACTCTAATATTCTACTAAATTCAATTATATTATACAACAGTTTTACGTTTATTTAAAGTATATTCGCACATGTTTTTTGTTTAAAATTATTTACGTACTAATTTTAATTCAATTGATTGATAATTTTTTTATTTAATTACCATTTATATATTTGTAAAAACATTAAGTACGAGTTTTATATGCTATTTTAGAGCCATCCGCTATATCCCGCTATATCCTCGCTATATCCCCGCTATGACTTTTTGCATCTCCACCGCTTTGAATCTGCCGAGCGCTTTAACTGCACAGTGGTGGTGACTTTTGGATTTTATAAAGGAAATGTAGCGAAAATCCTACCACTAATCCATGTGACTACCGATCTATATGAAGTGAAGCTAGCACATAAGTTTTCGATGTTGACTTTGGGCATGCAAAGGTAGAGGCAAGGAGTTTGTATTTAGCCAATTTTTAGGTAAGAACAACTCTAAATTGGCCGATGTCGACCCATATGGGTCAATGTCGACCTATGCATTTTTTGGCAAGTTGGAGGACTCATCTTGGAAATTATGTATGATCCATCATATGAAGTTTTGATGTGTGGTTTGTGAGGTACAACCACGACCAATCGATCTAGTTATGATGTAGAGGACAAGATCAAATGGAGGAGCTATACGGGACTTTCTTTGGGCTTGGAATGAGGTGACTTCGAAGTTTACACAAGGCAACTCCGAGGTTTTCATAAGGCAATCTAGGGAGCTTTAAAATCTTCGATGACCCGACGATGTGAATTTTTTGGATTGAACGCTTAAGGAGGAAGGTGTTCGTAACATGGAGTGATGTTCCGAGGAAGCAAATTCAAATGAGGTGAACTTGTAGAGTGGAATGAATAAGGAGTTCTACTATCGAGACGTGTACCAAGGGACCATTAATAACTTGGAAGTTTCGATGCATGAGCTTGTAAAGAATGGGGTATGTCATTGTGCAATGTGATTCATTTACCATGTATTGTGTGACATGATCCTTTTATCTTGGATTGTGTGATGTGATCCAATTTTTAGTTGTATGATGTGATTAGGGTTCAAGCATTTATAGGACCGAGATGTCGAGTAGTCTTTGATTGTACAATATGATCATGAGTTATTTATATTCAGTTGAGCAAAAGATGTGAGCTTTCTTAATGGTTGCAATGTTTTTCGAATTTGATGCATTTAATTAGGATGTCACAAGATGTAGATATTATTGAGTTGTAAACTTGGACACCTTAGACTTTACTTAGAGTAGTAGTATGATGATGGTAGATTACCATATATCGATGTTATATGCTAACTTGTTGGATGCATGGACATGGCAGATATGATTCAACATACATTCTATTCCTATTTATTATGTTATGATTTTTATTATTAGAGTTTGGGGTATGTCCTAGGGGCAATCATGCAATTTATTACATATATCTAATTCGATAACCAATCTTGTTCAAAATAAAAGGTGTTTTCTTTCTATTATATACTTGTTATATTATGATATAGTTAATTAAGCAATAATTAAAAATATATTAAATAGAAGATGCTTAAATTACACATTATGTGATAGTAATTACAATGTGTTGTAGAATTTTATCAGGTTTAAAGATAACGTATTATTTTAAATATTCCCAAACAAGATAATTCAAGAAAGGATATCGATTCATCTGTTGAGACTAGAGTATGTAAGCTCTCTAAATATTGGGCAGTGTGTTACTTATGTCTATTGGAGAACCAAGGGGATACATACTGATAGTTATTACTAATTATAGAATGACTTACTCAAGAATTCTCTATTGGGTAACAAAACCAGGTCAAACATACAAGCTTAAAGTGACGATGTTATATCATTCCCTCGACTTAAGAGTACCACAGAATGTAAATATGGACACTTCACTTTGATTATAGTTAAATTATGACGTGACATCCATCAAAGAATTATAGTTGGGTCTGAGTTGAAGCATTGAAAGTTAAACACCGTTCAATAGAGAATTTGTCTCATCAGTTATATGAGGTTTAGTATCACGATCAACTACAGTCAACTCAAAATCAAAATCTCTAGACAAAGTAATATAGTTAATAATAATTATTATTATTATTGAACCAAGTATTTTGTGCTTGTACTCACAAAATTGAATAAGGTTGATATTGGAATTTTGACCGAAGCCAAATTCCATAAGTCATAACATGATATAGTTTTGATGAAGAGAATTGGAGTAAATAATCGTTAGTACTAGGTACCGCTTATAATAAGTAAAACTTGATTTTATCAAAAGATGTGTAAGCGATAAATTCAGTCAAAATATCACACCATTAGCTGAGATGATGTATGAATGTTAATATTTAATTGTTTGATGTTAATTGCTGACTGAATTTGCACTTTTGAGCCACACAACTAAAATGACGAATACTCCAGACGAACCACATGATTTAATTAATTTATTATCATTGTAAATTAATTAATTAATTTATATTTATGAAATACTAATTATTAAATTTTATTTTATTTTTAAAATACTATTAGTATTTGATAAAGTGCTTAGATAAAACTTAGAAAAGCGTGTATCAATATACGATGTCTATAGAATATTTAAATTGGATTTAAATTAAATAAATACTAAGTGTGTTTTAAATTAATTAATATTCACTAAATATTAATTATTATAATTTTATTTTTTCTATTTGAATACTATTAGTATTTAATAAAGTGCGTAAATAAAAATTATAAACGCGTATATCGATATACAATACCGATAAAGTATTTCAATTATATTTAAATAGGTTAAATACTAAACAGATTTAGAGTTTTTTGAGTCCCATTACCTCCTTGATATGGCCAGCCAAAACAGGGGAAGGAGGAGTTTTCGATTTTGAAATGCATAGGTAAAGAAAAATTATAGGAAGAAAAGATACCCTATCTTTAATGATCATTATTACTTCCTTTGTGTCATTCTTTCATTCGGTCTTTTCCTTCTATTCCTTAATCGAGTTATGGTCGAAATAATTAATGGGAAATGACAAAAAATTCGAAAATCAAAAATACAATAAAATAAAGATGGTTTTAATTTTTGATCTTTGTAATATCCGGAGGTTGTTTTTTGGATCTAGGAGCTTTTAGTTCATCGTTCAAGGTGTGATTTATAGGCAACATCCTAAGACAATTCTCTAATTAATTTATTAATATTTTTTTACCATTCATATACTTGATGTATGATTCATTATGTGTTTAGTTGACTATCTTGTAACATGTGAATTAAAACTCCTTTATCTCAGTTAAATGTATGTATATTTTATTAATTCAATCCATATCTATATGTGTTTTTCATTCACTTATGATATATGTTCATACCAACAAATATGTTTTTGATTCCATGTCATATAATGACCTATAATTTAATCACTTTAAGTAGGAATATTTGACATATTTTTAAATAATTAATTAATAGATTTTATAACTTAGATAAACCACTTTTATATAATAACTAGTAATGGTGAAGTTGTTTTCAAATTTGGTTTACAAAAATAATTAGTTCGAAGAAAAATAAAAAATGTGACCGAAAATCATTTTTCAAATTTTTTAATTTTCATCTTCTAAAAGTTGTCAAAAACATTATGTATACTAGAGTGTATACATACATATTTATATAATAACATATGAAATGGTTAGAGTTAAATTAGGTTTTAAATATTTACTTTAGGAAGTAAGGTAAGTTGACTTTTCTTTTTAAAATTTAATAAATAAATAAAAAGAAAAAAGAAATGCCACATAACATGACAACTCATTCTAGTACATGCAAAAAGTGGTGAAGTGATGGATAAGAGGGGGAGGTTGCATGTGCTAGGGGTAAGGGAGGAGGTGATGTGGCACAAAAATATGGAGGGTAAATGGGTTAAGGGAAAATAGGTAATTTTCATATTCCATTTTATATAGAAACATTGTTCTTTTTTTTCTCGATTCTCATTTTCATTTCATTAACTCATTTTAAAAATTTTATTTCCTCTATTCTAAGCTCTCAATTTTATCTCTACGGCTTCCAAAATTTTCTAAATTTAAGAAAATCCTTCCTTTTTCTTTTAGTCCTTTATAAAAGTATTTAAAAACCTTTCTTTCCCTCCCTGAACCTTCTCCTTTTCAAAAACCCACCACAAATACCCTCTCAAGGCCAAGGTCAAGCCCACATCACCCTAGGCCAAACCCTTTAGACCACTTTAGGCTTCCAAAAATCAAACTTTTACAAATAACATCCAAGTTTGGGTGTTGGTGCAAAGTGGAAATGATTTTGACTTGACTTCGTGTTGATTTTGGCGAGTAAATTTCACCTTTAAAACTGAAGTTTTTAACTTTATTATCATTGATAACAATTGTTGTAGGTTGTTTAGCTTGGAAAGTAATATTGCTTGTGTTTTACATATATGTGTTATATGTAATGTTTTGTTATGGACTTGAAAATGAAGTCGAATTGTTAAGTGATGGTTTAAAAAGGATGATCTTTACTTTGTGTATGAATGATATTGCATTTGAATTTTTTTGTGAACTTTTGTATATGAATGTTGTATGTTAAAAGGAAAGTTAGCACTTGGACTTGTTTATGTCGTGACATCAAGATCGTGTGTGTTTTAAACTTGTTTACTTATTTATTTTCTAGAAATGTTTTATAAACTTTTAAAAAACTTTACTTTTAGTTTCCAAAACTTTATACAAAGTTTATAAAGTAATTTAAAATGGAAGGGTTGAGTTTTTAAAAGTTAATTTGATTTGTAAAACAAGTTCTTAAGGTTATGGTGTCCATTAGGGCTGTCAATTTCCTACACGACCCGAAACACGACCCAAAACCCGCATGGAATTAGCAGGTTAACCCGACCCGTTTAAGTTGGCGGGTCATTTTCGGGTCAACCCGAATTTGACCCGTTTATGAATGGGTGGGTTTCGGGTTGACCCGCTAACCCGAAATTGACCCGTTAACAACCCGTTTATACTTATACGGGTTGACCCGACCCGTTTACGACCCGTCCCGACCCGTTTACGACCCGTCCCGACCCGTTTACGACCCGTCCCGACCCGTTTACGACCCGTCCCGACCCGTTTACGACCCGTTTCGACTCGTTTACGACCCAATTATACCTTATACGGGTTGACCCAACCCGTTTACGACCGGTTTACACCTTATACGGGTTGACCCGATCCATTTACGACCCGACCTGACCGTTTACAACCCATTTATAAAGGGGCCGGGTCAACCCATCTATAAACGGGTCGGGTTCGGGTTGAGTTTTTATGACCCGTTTAATAAACGGGTTGACCCGACCCATTTAAAATCAACCCGAACCCGACTTGACCCAACCCAAACCCGACCAGACCCGACCCATTGACAGCCCTAGTGTCCATAGCTATAGTCATTATGGATGTAGTTTGTAAAACGACCATTTTTTTATAAACTAAAGGAGTTTTCACTTTTAGTATTTTCGAAAAGTAATTTAAAATATATTATAAGTTTTAAAAAGGAATTTTAATTATTAAAAATATTTTCATAGATTAATCATTAATTTGTTAAGTAAAGGTTTAAGTTATAATTAAATTATTTGTACATTAAGTAAAGAATTAAATTATCTTTTCATTATTACATTAAGGTTTAATTACTAATTATTAAATAAGAAATGAGTGTAATTATTTGAATTAGTTATTAATTGAATATGTTTAATTATTAATTAATTACTTATTAGGTAAGGTTTAGTTATAACTTACTATTAATTAAGTTAAGATTTAATTATTATTAAATAAAAGGTTTAAACATGTTATTGTTTAAATAAAAGTTTTTAATTTTTTATCACTTTATTCACTAGGATCGATTTTGTTTAAAAAGAAACTTTTTTTTACAAATGAATGGTTTTAAATACAAGAGATTTTTTTGTCTGTGCCTTCAAGTTACCAAGAAAAATGATAAGTTGTACTATAACTATAACGATCCCGTTTTTAAGCCAAACATAATTTAGTAATTAAATATATTTTTTTAATTATTTTGTGAATTAGTTTGAATTATTTTTCCAAATTAAATAAGATACGTGCTTGCTTATTTATATAAATAGATTGTAATTTGAAATTTGATTTGAAATTCAAGAATAAATATATTAAGAACAAATTGGATTTAGAAACTAAAACATATGTTTTATATGAACATTTACTAGTATAATTTGTTTTAAATCATTTTTCTTTAAAAAGTTATATAAGTATAAACAATAGAAAATGTATGAATGAAAATATAAAATATGTATATATATATAAATAATTAAAATTGATATAATAATTATATATACATAGATAAATAAAAAATAAATATTTGGTAATAGGCATAATAACTCAAGTTTGAATAGAAATTGATAAAAAGGGATAATACATTTTCTTTTAAAATTTAAACATGGGATGAATTAAATCTGTATATGAAAATAAAAGGCATAATATAAATGAATTTAATAAAAGTTATAAACATAACACATATATTAATATAAAGATAATACATAATTGAATAATTAAAAAAGGTTTTAAACATAAAAATATATATATATATATATATATATATATATATATATTTAATAACATAAAAGAGGCATGTGTAAGTATTATAACACGAGGTTAAAACAAGTGTAATGATCTTAATATGAAACTTAACAAGTGCTAATAATTCTAACATGCAAGATTGCAAATGTCATGTTTTTAAATTTCTTTTCTTTTAAAACAAAAGAAATCAAGCCTATAAATATACTACTTTCCCTTCTCTTTCATTTTTTTTCATAATTTCAAAAAGCTAAAAATCTGTAAAACAAATCAGAAAAGAAGAACTTAAACCAGAAAACAAATTCAACATCAAAACAAAATGATCAGATCAAACTCATGAAACTAAAATATACAAACCTGAGACAAATTAAAGAAATCAAAAAATCAAACAGCAAAGCAAAAGATTCAACTCAACCAAATTTCATCTAAGCAAGCTAACAATTCAAAGACCAATCAAAGCAAAGATTAAAGCTTCAACTCAACAATCATCGAACAAAGATTCAAGATTAGTTTCAAATCAATAAAACAATTTCCAGATTTACAAAGTTTCTCTGGTTCATGTTCCAGGTGAGTAAACCCTACTTAAATTTTCTTCAATGTCTTGATGTTTGGACTTACATTTGAAGTATATTATGAAAAGTGTTTGTTTAGTTGTTAAAATATGACTGCATGTCTATGTATATATATAAATGACTGGATATTTGTTTGCGTATATACATCTCTTTGTAGTTCTTCAGACACAAGAATTCCTTACAAAATTTATATCTCAAAATACAAATAGATTTACGTGGTAATCTTTAAATGAAATATGTTGGTATAATCAAGTTTTAAGTTTTAAAAACAATTTCAAGTGTTCAAGTTGAATATTTATTTCAAAAATAGGAAATTGCAGGTATAATCAAATATAAGTTCAAAATCAATTGTCTGGAATTCTTGATTTGATTCTATAACCTGATTCAAACTTACAAATGATGAATTTTAATATTGAAATCGCTATTTTTAAGTTTGGGAGTGACGAGATTTTTGGAGATGAACGATATTGGAACTTTGGTCGAATTACGACGAACGACAAAATGATAGTCAAGGTGATCAAGGCTGGAGGTGGCTCGTGTGTCGTAGATTAAAGGGAAAATGGTAAGGGATTTTTTAGATCATTGTGGTGATTGGGCGACATTGATTTAGGATTTAGCAACTCATTTTGGTCAGTATTAAAATCGAGAAGACTTTGTCATCATGGATGATCTAGAGGCATTCGGACCTAGGGGAATTGATGCGTGGGTCGAAGGCGAAGGTTCTGGTGGATTGGCGTGGATTCTGGTGAACTAGATCGAAGGCAGGAGGCGTTTTAAGGTGATCGGGTTGGGTTCCAAGAAGCTGCTTGATGGCTCGATTTTGATTTTTAGGTGAGATCGTCGACCTGGGTGCTCGAGTTGATCGTCGAGATCATCGGTGACAGGTTGAGGGTCTCGACGATGGTCGGATGGCATTGGATCATCGGTGCACGTGCACCTATGGTTATGCCTGGGTTTGACTTGTTACTGATGGGAACAAGAAGTAGAAGTTAGATCGAAGTCATGCTCGGGGAATTTGGGTCCTAGCTCGGGTTCGTTCTCGGAGAAAATCGTGTGGGTTTTAAAGCAGGTTTTAAAATTTTAAAACATAGCAAAATTTTAAAAAGAAAAGAGTAGCTCGGGAAAGGCTCCGGGAAAATATGAAAAGACTCGGGTTGATACCCGAAGTAATCTCGGGTCTGATTTTTTAAATTTTTAATTAAACGAGTTTTTTTCCTAGTTTAAATTTAAAACAAGTTTGAACACCTTCTTATTAATTCCTTTAAAATAATAAATGTCTTATTCTAATTTTGGAGTTAGTTAAAGTGTTTAGAGAAATTATTTCAAATTAATTAAGTTTTAAAGTGTTTTAATAATATCATCTTTATTTTAAAGTTTATTTTAAATAAATTTAATATTGAAATTGAATAGTAATTTAAGGAAATGAAATTCTTTCAATTGTTAATTAAATTAAGTGACTTAAGTTAATTTATTTATGGTGATTTATTACCAAGGTTTATTAAATGAAGGTTTTAATGATAATTAAATAATAAAAGATGTTGATAATTAAAGGATAATTAATTGCTTAATGATTATTTACTTAAAGTAAGTAATTAAAAGATAATTAGTGATTAAAGGTCAATTAATTAATAATTAAAGGATAATTAATTAAGTAATTAAAGGATGATTACTAAATGAAATTAATTACTTAATGTAATTAATGAAAGATTATTACTTAATGTAATTAAGGAATAACTACTTTGTGTAATTACATTAAGGGATAATTAATTAATTAAGATTAATTAATGAAAGTGATAAGGATAATTAATTAATGATTAAAGGTTATTTTACCAAGTGATTAAAGAATAATTAATTATAAGATAATTTGTAATTAAAAATTAATTAAAGGTTAATTAATAATCAAGTGTTAATCATTTAAAAATAAAAGGTTAATTAATTAATTAGAGGATGATTAATTAATGAAATTAATTAAGGGTTAATCAATTATGTAATTAACTTAAGGTAAATTTATTTATGTTATTATTTAAGGAATAATTAATTAATTAATTAAGGATAATTAATTAAGAGGGATGATAAAGGATGATTAATTAATTTTCATTAATTAATCAAATTAATAACAAATGGTTGGTAATTAGTTAATGTTAATCGATCAGGTTTAGGTGATTAATTTATTTTGAGATAATTAAATTAATTATAATCAGGTGATTAATTTAATCTTGTTTATAGATGTTTGGATTGTATTAAATGCTTTGAATTGTTTGATATCTCTGATATGTGACATTCTATGATATGAATTGTTTTGGATTGAGTTGTAAACTGTGATTTATTTATCTGTAATGAATTTACTCGTTTATTTGTGAATGAAAGATAAGCGTTATTGGATATACTTCATACTGATATTGTTGTGCTTGAATATATGACGGTTGATATTTTATTGTTTCCTGTGAAACCCTTGGACTACACCACACACACAAATATGGATTTCACGGGAAATTGGTTAAGTCATGGGTTTTTAAATTTAATATTATTTTATTCAAAATAGTTTTAAAAGTTGAATTTTGAATCCAAAATGGTTTGGAAGTGATTTGGGTTAAATATGAAGATTTTTTTCTTCTGAAAGTGGAATTTTGAAGTTAAAATCATTTTCAATGCAGTATGGTTTGAAAAAGAAGTTTTGAAATTTAAAATAATAATATGGTTTAAAAAGGATATACAGGTTATATAATGTATATATATTGACTGTAAACCATTTAAATATTTTAAATAAATTATTTTAGGAATTTGAATTTAATTAAAATAGAACTTGCCGAGGATACGACAGTTCGTTGATTTTCTGATTTTACTTTAAAAGGCTATAACTTGAGCATATTTAATCGGATTTTTCCGAAACGAAAAACATTTGTTTTCAAATGATAATAGCTTTCATATAAAGAAAGAACTTCTTGTTTTTGTTGAAAATATTTCAAGTTATGGGTGAATAAAAATGGAAATAGTTTTGAAAACTATGAATAAATCATTGTTAAAGATTTAGTGAACATTGTTTCAAATTGAAGAGGATCTTAAAGGGTGAATCTTTTTTTTTAAAAGATTTCGAGTGGAAATTTGTTTAAACCATTTAAAAAGAAAGGTTTTGGGGAATAAGTTGTGACTTAACTGTAACGACCCAGAATTTCTGATAATTTGAATTTGAGTATTTAATTAATTTTAAATATTAATAAGTGGAATTTTTAAGTAGAATAATTTATTTTTCGAATATTGGATTTAATGGGATAATTAAATCGATAATTTAATAGTGAAATTCCAAAAATAATTAAATATTGGGTTAAATGTGATTGAAAATGATTTGGAAAATTTTGTTTTATCATATTAAAGTTATAGAAATGTTTTAGGACTTTTAAAATTGAATTTGGAATTTATTTGTAAAAATCGAATATTTTAATATTTAATTATCGACTGAAAAATAGCTAATTTTTGAACAGTCTCAGAATTGAACGAAACGAGTTCCATTGGATCCGTAATAGTTAGTTATTATCGGATTTCAATTTTCGTAGCAATCGGAGTTGTCGTTTGACCGTGGCAGCTCGAAACGCATCGATATCGTTTTAATTTTAATTCGGCGAGTTAAAATAGCCATTTTTCAAACGGTCTCGGATTTCGACGAAACTAGTTTCATCGGATCCGTAATGTGATATTATTGTAAGATTTCAAATTTCAAGTCAATCGGATATATCGTTTGTCCGGTACAAGCCAAAACGCCTAGAAATCGTTTAAATCGGTTTTAATTTAAATTGATCGTTTAATTCTATATCTCACACATACGATCGAATTAGCTTACGAAACCTGTTCCATTGTGTCCGGAACGCGGAAAAACCTTAGGATCGCCTGTCGGAACGTGAGAATTTGAGGTCGTTTGCATAAGTGTTAAATTGGAGATTTTATTATTAAAATAATATTGGTATATATGTCATTTTCTTTTTCTAAACCCTAATCAACATAGCCGGCCGCCGTTAGTTATATTAATGGCCGAAATGCTCCCATCTTCCCTCTCCAATTTCTTCAAATCCACGCACTGTTTACAGAAACTTCCAACATAGAAATTGAAGAGCACGCAACGAGCTTCACATCCGTACGGTTGAGATGTTGGTTTGTCAACCAGAGGAGGGCGATTTTGGCCGCGTTTGTTCGTCGCTTGCGCACGTTTTTATAGGTGGTGAGGGGGCCGAGATTCATGACGCTCCAGCCGAGAGTAGGGGGAAGCACGTGCTATCGAATGGTGACCTCGGATCATCGTCAAAGCAAGTGTGATGGGCTCGGCAATCTAGGGTTTTGGTTCGTGATGGGTTTCAAGTCGCGTGTTTTGACCTGGGAGTTCTTGCGTGAGGGGGAAGAAGGTGGAGTGCGGCCAGATTTTGATCAAGGGGAAATGGATGGCAGATATGAGATGTGGGTTTTAAAATTTATTAAAAGTTGTAATTAGTCATATTAAAATTTGTATTAACTTCAAAATGTCATAACTTTGCGATGCGAGGTCGGAAAATTGTGAAACGAAGTGCATTGGAATTGTATGATCGTGCTCTTCGCGATGAAGCTAGTCTGGAGTCGATTGGAGCTCGTTTGAATTTCGGGTAAAATTAAACGTTCGTTTAATTTTATTCGAAACGAACGCCGAAACCGGAAATAAAATCAAGGTGAGAACTCCTCACTCAATCGAACAGTTTGGTTTAAAATTTTAAATAGTTAATGTTGATTGATGATTGCTGTTTGATTGTGCTAGTAGATATAGTAGGATATATACTATATATAGCGATATATATATATTGGCATATGTATATATCGGATTTGATTCCCCGCCTCGTATAGCGGATGAGACCCTATTGCGCCGCCTATTAAGCGGATATTTTATAAAATCCCATATACCGCGATATTCCACCTTGAAGTGGAATTGGTATTGTGCTAACGTCTGTGGATGCAGGGTAACAGGTTGGAGGGATCCAACTGGATTCCTCACATATTTATTTGTTTATAAATATTGTGTTGATTGTTAACTATCATATCGATATATGATGTTTATTCCCGTGATTGACCATTTGATGCGGTTGCATCATCGGATTCATTTTTAAAAAAAGTTAAAAATAACGATTTTGAATTTAAAAGGATTTTTAAATGATTTTTCAAGTATATGTTTTTATTAAAATTTTTGAACTTGATTCATTTTAAATAAATTAAGATTTTAAAATATTAAAGTTATAAAACTATGATTTTTATGAAATATAACCAAAAGGAAAATTTTAAAATAAATAGATTTATAAAATAGTTAAATTGGGTTTTTGGGTAATTTTTATTAATAGTTTATGTAAAAGATTTTATAAATTGATATCTATAAATTTAAAAATTTTGGAATTATAAGACGGGTTATTAAGTGTTAAAATGAAGTATAAAAATGGATTTCATTTAAACTATAGTTTTATAAATTATGAAAGTTATGAAATGAATTGATGTTGAAAATAAAAGTTTATAAGTAATTAACTTATAAAATGGCTTTGGGCATTTAAAAGGGGATATTTATAGAAATTGTTAATAAAGGAGGTTTTTTATAAGTTAAAAACTATTATAAAATATAAAGGAATCTTATCAGTGATAAGATTTAAAATTTGTGAAGTTTAAAGGAACGGTTTAGTAAATAAATAGATTATAAGCTCTTGACTTATAATATGAACTTTTGGTATAGAAATTGGGTTTATAAATTGAATTGGCTTAATAAAAGAGATTTCTAAACCGAAGTTATTAATAGAAATAGAATTTATAAACGTTGTTTATAAATTTGAAATCAATGTAATTTGATAAATTGAATTTAGAATTTGTTAAAGGAGTTATATTCACTCTTTTAAACGATGAATATATTATTAAGTCAAATGGGCATGTTTTGGGAGAAGAATGTTTTAAAGGGAATTTTAAAACGATTTTAAGATGCTCTAAAATGCATTAAGTATCGAATACTGGGATTTCAACATTCATTGTTGAAATAGACGTTTTCGAGAAATAAAAGGAAATGAATACGTAGATTTCAACATTCATTGTTGAAATAGGCGTTTTCGAGAAAATGAGGAAATGATGGACTATAACACTGTTGTTATAGTGAATGGTTTCCAAATGGAAATATTTTGTGTAGTATTGGAATTTATGTTTCTATTTTTATTTTGAATCCCTATTCCAGTGATTTTGGGTTGTCGTGACGGTGTTTTACGCAACATTCGTTTTGACCCAAGTAAAAGTGAATAGAAGAATGTTTTCCTTAAAAGAATGAAATATATACTTGGCTATGGTTAAGTATATCGAATATTTTCAAATTATTGAAAATAAATAAAATTTGTGAATCCTTATTATTAAATAAGTATGGGAATGCTTTTCCAATATGAAATGAAATGTTTTTGAGAATTTATCTTTTTGAAGATAAATTGAGATTGAATAACTGAAATCTATTGAAAACGTTAGGTCAGTAGATATTTTGTAATATAAATTCACTATGGAATTTATAAAAGGAAGGGAAATTTGTTTAAAAATAAATATTGATTTATTTTGAAGTATGGAAATGAATTTACGAATTTGGAACGTAAATTTAAAATAAATCGGTAAAGATTTATTCGATGATTCGAAATCTGTTTTCAAAGGGTATAAATGATGTAAAGTGATTTGAAATTGGTTTTCAAATGGTTGAGGTGTTTAATTTGAAATGGGTTTTCAAATGGGTAAAGTGTGGAAAATTTTATCGTGAAGTGGTTTTGGTAAATCAAATAATTTGGGCAATTATTTGGAAATTGTGTATATATATCTTGTAAAGATATTTTGGGACTTAATAATTTTGGAAAAATTATTTGGAATCTGATGATGTGGCGCATCTTTATTGATAGTTAAATAACCGACTATCAGTATTTACCCTTGGATGGTAATTGTTGTGATTGTTGAAATTGAATGCTACACTTATTTTTAAAAATAAGCGCTCGCTATTCGGTTTAGCCGGGAGAGGACCTTTGTGCCATATATCCCATTCCGAATATGCGATACGTCGTTTGGATTGCATCTGAAGACCGGTGTTGAAGACCGGGTATTTGTGAGAACGATAGGATGACCTATCGATTGTCTCCGCATCGTTAGCTACGATATGGAGATTTCCTTTGTGATGGGAAATTTTATCGGGATTGTGAATACCCGGATTGCAAGGGCTTCTTTGGAAGTGCCTTCGGTTCTGTTCGAACCCGGAACAGACTTGTATGGTTACGTGTCTGACATTACGTTTTGAGAGATAGAGCAGATTTCTTTCAAATACATTTCTGTTGGTGGCGGAGGATTTATTCTCTTAGCTTAACACCCTTCTCTGAGACGTACGAGCTCAGAGGTTATGTAGTTGAAGGTTATCAGCGATATTTCCCAATCTGGTAATGTGGCATGCTGAGTGCTGCTGTGTGATGATCATTGGTTGATCGTTTGGATATGATCATTTGTTTGATCATTTATCTTTGTGATTATTGCTTTGGTCATCTGTGGACCCAAAGCATGGCTTTGTTGCACAAAGCGTAGCTTTGTGGACGAGACTTCGTCAGGACCTCACTCCCCGGAAATGGTCGAAACAGGAATATGCGGCAAGGTTATGAGGGTCGCGCCCTTTAGGGTATGTCATTTCCTTCTGGAAAAGGGTGGTATCATGGTATGGAGCCCAGATGCTTACTCATGTTGATACACTATATATATTTCTGTGTGTGGTGTTGTTGCGAGCGCTCGGATAAAGGTCCCAAAGGACCGGGGGATGACATATTCGTGTAGTAGTTACCTAGTTACAGAGGTAACCCGGCCTTGTGTTGGCAGAGATCTAACCGTAACGTTAGTTCTCGGGACGTCCCGCCAGAGGCGATCCCATGTGGCAGTAGGAAGTTCCTTAGCCTGACCATTTGTTGGAAATCCAATCAAAACAATACGCGCCTTGTACGGTTTTAGTTGTATTACCTGCCATTCACTTATGGTGGTCACCACTGTTTGGATGGTAGCTATAGTAGGCATAGTTCGGAATGTCTATGCTGGCTAGGATTTATATTCTACTTTCGAATTGTTTTCTACACTATGCACTAGTAATAATATCAAAAATGATTTGATTTTCGCGTAGTAAGCATCTTTGACTATCATAAGGAGAAATCTCCTCCAATTCTGCGTTTGCATTGTGTGTGTGGCGGGAGGCCTTATGGTAGTTTCATTTTCCAAAAAGCATTGCGGATTTAAAAATTTAAATTTTCTTGTTGCTTGTTTAAAGATAAACTGTTTTGAGTTCTCACACCAGTCCCATGACTGACCTGGAGTTTATTGTTCCTTTCCTAAACTCTGGGTGCCCACTATTTTCCACACGGGCAGTCTAGAGTTAGGTTATCAGGTTATTCTGGATTCGGGAGTTGCTGTGCAGATGTTGGAGGCGAGCTTGGATAGCGTAGTCTATTATCTATTGTATATAGTATTCTTTCCGCTGTTTTATTGTTGTACACTCTGATGATATGATGTATTGTGATGTATGTATAAAATGCATAGTTCTTTTGTTTTAATGATATTCATTTATCTATTATATGTTGTTCCGCTGCGATTGTGAGATTCTGATATTGTTTCTCGTTCTGTTACTTGTTTTTCTGTTTTCTCTTCTCTTTCTTTTCTTTCTTCTTCTACCTCTTTCTTCTTCAAAAACTCTAACGGTTCGATTTTTCGGCAACGAAAAATCTCGATCGTTACATTTGGTATCAGAGCATGTGGTTAAGCGACAACCATGGTTCTGTTGGGTATTACTCATTAGAGATAGAGTCAGCAGTACTCTAGAATGAGTGTGAGTGTAATAATAGATATGAGCGCGTATTTGTTAGTGAATATAAAATTGTTTTATATTGTGATGATTGGTTTATTGAGTGGCATATGAACCTTCGTCGGCACAGTCTGTACAACTGGATCGAAGGGGTTTCTAAACACTTGAATAGAACAATTCGACATGATATTGTTTTAAATTGGGTAAATGAAATAATTTTACCTTGATTATATTTTCTATATAAGAAAATAATTTTTTCAAGAATTATTGAAGTGTGTGTATAATTGATTGTTTGATTGTTTGAAATATATATATATATATAAGTTAATTAAAAGTTGTTTGAATAAGTTATATAAAAACAACTATCGTAAAAAGAATAATTGTATAAGCTAATGAATTATAAGTATGGAATTATAATTAAAATGATTTACAATTGTAAAATAATCTTATGTATATAAGAAGTGAAATTTTATAAGTAAGATTTATAAATGTAATTTATAAATAAAGGGAAATTTTGAAAGAATATTTAGCATTGATTTCACTATGGTTACTGGGAAATAATAAGGATGATGACTGCAGCATCATCAGTATCATTTTCGAGTTTCTATGTGATGGATTTGCTACAATAATGAATTTAAAATTGAAGCTTTGTTGTAGTAAACAAATTTGAAATTAAAATTCAACTTGAAATTGTCAAATATAAGTGAAAAAAAGGGGTTTTGAACTTATAATATGAGTTGGAAGTTGAATAATAAGTTGTATAACTTATAGAATGAGAAAATGTAAGTAAAACCAATTATTGAAGTGGTTAAACAATTAAGTTAAGTAAAATGAAATACGAATTTGATTGTTGATATGAATTTGACTTAAGTAAAAGTTAAATAGAATTTACTTTAGAATTGGAAACCGAATTGGATTGATAAGTGGAAACTTAAGTTTATTTGAACAAATTATGTTAAATGGAATAGAGTTTGAAATGAATTAGGAGAATACTTAAGTTGAATAGTGGAAGTAAATGTAAATGAAGTTGAATGGAATATAACTTGAGTAATGTTGAAAGAATTGATGTTGATATCAAAATAAAATGAATAAAGTGAATTAATGAAATCGTTAAATGATGTGAACTTGAGTTATATAAATGAAGTCCAATTTTATATGTAAAAAGAATTGGCAACTGAATTAAAGTATGGATTGAATGTTAATTAATCGAATGTGAATAAGTTGATATGAAATGATGCATGTAAGTGTAAATTCATTTCGAGCTAGTTGAATAATTGAATGAAAATCAGTTGAATGTTAAATCAATTGGAATTAAAACTGTTGAACCAAATTGAATGTAATGAGAGAAAAATTAATAATTTGGTTTTATTGGATATACATTGGTTGTTAACTTGTTGTTGGTTGATTGTATGTAAATTCATTAAGTGTTAATGAAATTTAATTAGCGCATTTGAAAGCTATGTAATTGAATTCAAATTGAAAGTGAAGTAAATAAATTTGAATAGAATTGAATTTGAGTTGAGTTGAAAGTGAACCAATGTGAATTTAATTAGTGAATGTAACTAATTGAAACGAATGAATTGAATATGCAACTTCAATAATAAACCAAAAATGTATAAGAAGCATGTATTGGAAATTTTGAACTTGAATTGGCAAAATAGTTTGAATGTTGGAATTGGATACTACTACTAGCAGGATATACAGGTATATAATGGATTGGAATTTTGATTTTGAAGTTAAAAATTGAATGGCTCGACAGAAAGGTACGTATTTCAATTTTAGTATGAGATTTGATGATTTCCTTCTCCAGCCACTTGGCTTTCTCTTTTCTTTTTGATTCTGAGGGGCCGTGGTGCCATTTTGTAGTCGTACCGATCGAGCCGCGCAAAGGAGACGCTGGCGAAATTTTTCGAAAATTAAGGGAGTTAGAAAATTTTTGAGAAAATTTTGAAAGTTTGAAATTTGAATTTAAATTTAAATTTAAATTGTTAAGTAAACGAAGTTGTTTGAAACTTATAATTGAATTGGGAAAGCTAATTGAAATGATAGTAAATCTTTAATAAAAAGATTGGTGTTAGAAGGTTGATAAAACTATTAGTTTTGGAAAAATAATAAACGGATTATGAATTATTCTCCTTAACTTGCAATTTCGAGGACGAAATTCTTTTAAGGGGGGAAGATTGTAACGACCCAGAATTTCTGATAATTTGAATTTGAGTATTTAATTAATTTTAAATATTAATAAGTGGAATTTTTAAGTAGAATAATTTATTTTTCGAATATTGGATTTAATGGGATAATTAAATCGATAATTTAATAGTGAAATTCCAAAAATAATTAAATATTGGGTTAAATGTGATTGAAAATGATTTGGAAAATTTTGTTTTATCATATTAAAGTTATAGAAATGTTTTAGGACTTTTAAAATTGAATTTGGAATTTATTTGTAAAAATCGAATATTTTAATATTTAATTATCGACTGAAAAATAGCTAATTTTTGAACAGTCTCAGAATTGAACGAAACGAGTTCCATTGGATCCGTAATAGTTAGTTATTATCGGATTTCAATTTTCGTAGCAATCGGAGTTGTCGTTTGACCGTGGCAGCTCGAAACGCATCGATATCGTTTTAATTTTAATTCGGCGAGTTAAAATAGCCATTTTTCAAACGGTCTCGGATTTCGACGAAACTAGTTTCATCGGATCCGTAATGTGATATTATTGTAAGATTTCAAATTTCAAGTCAATCGGATATATCGTTTGTCCGGTACAAGCCAAAACGCCTAGAAATCGTTTAAATCGGTTTTAATTTAAATTGATCGTTTAATTCTATATCTCACACATACGATCGAATTAGCTTACGAAACCTGTTCCATTGTGTCCGGAACGCGGAAAAACCTTAGGATCGCCTGTCGGAACGTGAGAATTTGAGGTCGTTTGCATAAGTGTTAAATTGGAGATTTTATTATTAAAATAATATTGGTATATATGTCATTTTCTTTTTCTAAACCCTAATCAACATAGCCGGCCGCCGTTAGTTATATTAATGGCCGAAATGCTCCCATCTTCCCTCTCCAATTTCTTCAAATCCACGCACTGTTTACAGAAACTTCCAACATAGAAATTGAAGAGCACGCAACGAGCTTCACATCCGTACGGTTGAGATGTTGGTTTGTCAACCAGAGGAGGGCGATTTTGGCCGCGTTTGTTCGTCGCTTGCGCACGTTTTTATAGGTGGTGAGGGGGCCGAGATTCATGACGCTCCAGCCGAGAGTAGGGGGAAGCACGTGCTATCGAATGGTGACCTCGGATCATCGTCAAAGCAAGTGTGATGGGCTCGGCAATCTAGGGTTTTGGTTCGTGATGGGTTTCAAGTCGCGTGTTTTGACCTGGGAGTTCTTGCGTGAGGGGGAAGAAGGTGGAGTGCGGCCAGATTTTGATCAAGGGGAAATGGATGGCAGATATGAGATGTGGGTTTTAAAATTTATTAAAAGTTGTAATTAGTCATATTAAAATTTGTATTAACTTCAAAATGTCATAACTTTGCGATGCGAGGTCGGAAAATTGTGAAACGAAGTGCATTGGAATTGTATGATCGTGCTCTTCGCGATGAAGCTAGTCTGGAGTCGATTGGAGCTCGTTTGAATTTCGGGTAAAATTAAACGTTCGTTTAATTTTATTCGAAACGAACGCCGAAACCGGAAATAAAATCAAGGTGAGAACTCCTCACTCAATCGAACAGTTTGGTTTAAAATTTTAAATAGTTAATGTTGATTGATGATTGCTGTTTGATTGTGCTAGTAGATATAGTAGGATATATACTATATATAGCGATATATATATATTGGCATATGTATATATCGGATTTGATTCCCCGCCTCGTATAGCGGATGAGACCCTATTGCGCCGCCTATTAAGCGGATATTTTATAAAATCCCATATACCGCGATATTCCACCTTGAAGTGGAATTGGTATTGTGCTAACGTCTGTGGATGCAGGGTAACAGGTTGGAGGGATCCAACTGGATTCCTCACATATTTATTTGTTTATAAATATTGTGTTGATTGTTAACTATCATATCGATATATGATGTTTATTCCCGTGATTGACCATTTGATGCGGTTGCATCATCGGATTCATTTTTAAAAAAAGTTAAAAATAACGATTTTGAATTTAAAAGGATTTTTAAATGATTTTTCAAGTATATGTTTTTATTAAAATTTTTGAACTTGATTCATTTTAAATAAATTAAGATTTTAAAATATTAAAGTTATAAAACTATGATTTTTATGAAATATAACCAAAAGGAAAATTTTAAAATAAATAGATTTATAAAATAGTTAAATTGGGTTTTTGGGTAATTTTTATTAATAGTTTATGTAAAAGATTTTATAAATTGATATCTATAAATTTAAAAATTTTGGAATTATAAGACGGGTTATTAAGTGTTAAAATGAAGTATAAAAATGGATTTCATTTAAACTATAGTTTTATAAATTATGAAAGTTATGAAATGAATTGATGTTGAAAATAAAAGTTTATAAGTAATTAACTTATAAAATGGCTTTGGGCATTTAAAAGGGGATATTTATAGAAATTGTTAATAAAGGAGGTTTTTTATAAGTTAAAAACTATTATAAAATATAAAGGAATCTTATCAGTGATAAGATTTAAAATTTGTGAAGTTTAAAGGAACGGTTTAGTAAATAAATAGATTATAAGCTCTTGACTTATAATATGAACTTTTGGTATAGAAATTGGGTTTATAAATTGAATTGGCTTAATAAAAGAGATTTCTAAACCGAAGTTATTAATAGAAATAGAATTTATAAACGTTGTTTATAAATTTGAAATCAATGTAATTTGATAAATTGAATTTAGAATTTGTTAAAGGAGTTATATTCACTCTTTTAAACGATGAATATATTATTAAGTCAAATGGGCATGTTTTGGGAGAAGAATGTTTTAAAGGGAATTTTAAAACGATTTTAAGATGCTCTAAAATGCATTAAGTATCGAATACTGGGATTTCAACATTCATTGTTGAAATAGACGTTTTCGAGAAATAAAAGGAAATGAATACGTAGATTTCAACATTCATTGTTGAAATAGGCGTTTTCGAGAAAATGAGGAAATGATGGACTATAACACTGTTGTTATAGTGAATGGTTTCCAAATGGAAATATTTTGTGTAGTATTGGAATTTATGTTTCTATTTTTATTTTGAATCCCTATTCCAGTGATTTTGGGTTGTCGTGACGGTGTTTTACGCAACATTCGTTTTGACCCAAGTAAAAGTGAATAGAAGAATGTTTTCCTTAAAAGAATGAAATATATACTTGGCTATGGTTAAGTATATCGAATATTTTCAAATTATTGAAAATAAATAAAATTTGTGAATCCTTATTATTAAATAAGTATGGGAATGCTTTTCCAATATGAAATGAAATGTTTTTGAGAATTTATCTTTTTGAAGATAAATTGAGATTGAATAACTGAAATCTATTGAAAACGTTAGGTCAGTAGATATTTTGTAATATAAATTCACTATGGAATTTATAAAAGGAAGGGAAATTTGTTTAAAAATAAATATTGATTTATTTTGAAGTATGGAAATGAATTTACGAATTTGGAACGTAAATTTAAAATAAATCGGTAAAGATTTATTCGATGATTCGAAATCTGTTTTCAAAGGGTATAAATGATGTAAAGTGATTTGAAATTGGTTTTCAAATGGTTGAGGTGTTTAATTTGAAATGGGTTTTCAAATGGGTAAAGTGTGGAAAATTTTATCGTGAAGTGGTTTTGGTAAATCAAATAATTTGGGCAATTATTTGGAAATTGTGTATATATATCTTGTAAAGATATTTTGGGACTTAATAATTTTGGAAAAATTATTTGGAATCTGATGATGTGGCGCATCTTTATTGATAGTTAAATAACCGACTATCAGTATTTACCCTTGGATGGTAATTGTTGTGATTGTTGAAATTGAATGCTACACTTATTTTTAAAAATAAGCGCTCGCTATTCGGTTTAGCCGGGAGAGGACCTTTGTGTCATATATCCCATTCCGAATATGCGATACGTCGTTTGGATTGCATCTGAAGACCGGTGTTGAAGACCGGGTATTTGTGAGAACGATAGGATGACCTATCGATTGTCTCCGCATCGTTAGCTACGATATGGAGATTTCCTTTGTGATGGGAAATTTTATCGGGATTGTGAATACCCGGATTGCAAGGGCTTCTTTGGAAGTGCCTTCGGTTCTGTTCGAACCCGGAACAGACTTGTATGGTTACGTGTCTGACATTACGTTTTGAGAGATAGAGCAGATTTCTTTCAAATACATTTCTGTTGGTGGCGGAGGATTTATTCTCTTAGCTTAACACCCTTCTCTGAGACGTACGAGCTCAGAGGTTATGTAGTTGAAGGTTATCAGCGATATTTCCCAATCTGGTAATGTGGCATGCTGAGTGCTGCTGTGTGATGATCATTGGTTGATCGTTTGGATATGATCATTTGTTTGATCATTTATCTTTGTGATTATTGCTTTGGTCATCTGTGGACCCAAAGCATGGCTTTGTTGCACAAAGCGTAGCTTTGTGGACGAGACTTCGTCAGGACCTCACTCCCCGGAAATGGTCGAAACAGGAATATGCGGCAAGGTTATGAGGGTCGCGCCCTTTAGGGTATGTCATTTCCTTCTGGAAAAGGGTGGTATCATGGTATGGAGCCCAGATGCTTACTCATGTTGATACACTATATATATTTCTGTGTGTGGTGTTGTTGCGAGCGCTCGGATAAAGGTCCCAAAGGACCGGGGGATGACATATTCGTGTAGTAGTTACCTAGTTACAGAGGTAACCCGGCCTTGTGTTGGCAGAGATCTAACCGTAACGTTAGTTCTCGGGACGTCCCGCCAGAGGCGATCCCATGTGGCAGTAGGAAGTTCCTTAGCCTGACCATTTGTTGGAAATCCAATCAAAACAATACGCGCCTTGTACGGTTTTAGTTGTATTACCTGCCATTCACTTATGGTGGTCACCACTGTTTGGATGGTAGCTATAGTAGGCATAGTTCGGAATGTCTATGCTGGCTAGGATTTATATTCTACTTTCGAATTGTTTTCTACACTATGCACTAGTAATAATATCAAAAATGATTTGATTTTCGCGTAGTAAGCATCTTTGACTATCATAAGGAGAAATCTCCTCCAATTCTGCGTTTGCATTGTGTGTGTGGCGGGAGGCCTTATGGTAGTTTCATTTTCCAAAAAGCATTGCGGATTTAAAAATTTAAATTTTCTTGTTGCTTGTTTAAAGATAAACTGTTTTGAGTTCTCACACCAGTCCCATGACTGACCTGGAGTTTATTGTTCCTTTCCTAAACTCTGGGTGCCCACTATTTTCCACACGGGCAGTCTAGAGTTAGGTTATCAGGTTATTCTGGATTCGGGAGTTGCTGTGCAGATGTTGGAGGCGAGCTTGGATAGCGTAGTCTATTATCTATTGTATATAGTATTCTTTCCGCTGTTTTATTGTTGTACACTCTGATGATATGATGTATTGTGATGTATGTATAAAATGCATAGTTCTTTTGTTTTAATGATATTCATTTATCTATTATATGTTGTTCCGCTGCGATTGTGAGATTCTGATATTGTTTCTCGTTCTGTTACTTGTTTTTCTGTTTTCTCTTCTCTTTCTTTTCTTTCTTCTTCTACCTCTTTCTTCTTCAAAAACTCTAACGGTTCGATTTTTCGGCAACGAAAAATCTCGATCGTTACATTAACTAAGACCCAATATATCTATATGTTTTTAAAATTAGCGCTCATTATTCGATTTAGCCGGAAGAGGACTTTATGCCATAAAACCCATTCCGAATAAATGATACGACGAAATGGATATCAATTGACGATGGTGGTTGAAGACCGGTTATTTTCGAGAACGAAAGGATTACCTGTCGAATGTCTCTGCACTGAGTTGCTCCGGTATAGAGACCTCCATATGTGATGGGGAGTCTAGTCAGAATTGTGAATATTTCGGTTTTGCAAGGGCTTCTTTTGAAGTGCCTTCGGTTTCATTTAGACCCAGGATGGACTTGTATGGATGTATGTCTGACGTTACACTTTGATATGTAAAGCTGGTTTCTATCAAATACATTTTTGTTTAGTCATAGGGAATTTATTCTCTTAGTTTAACACCCTTCTTTGAGACGCACGAGCTCAGAGGTTATGTAGTTGATATTTACTAGTGATATATCCTCAATTTGGTAATGTGGCATGCTAAGTGCTGATCATTTGTTGATCGAAGCATGGCTTTTGTGAAAAGCCTAGCTTTATAGGACGAGACTTCGTCGAACCTCACACCCCGAAAATGGTCGAAACAGGAAGGATGCAGCAAGGTTATGGGGGTTGCGCCCCTTAGGGTATGTGCATTTCCTTCTGGATAAAAAGTGGTATCATGGTATGGATCCCAGATATTTAACTTATGTAGTTGTTGCAATTTGTTGGTGAATCCCGGGATAAAGGTCGGTGACGACCGGGGAATGGCATACTCGTGATAGTTAGTTACCTAGTTACGGAGGTAACCCGGCCTTGTGTTGGCAGAGATCCGGTTAGGTTCTTGGGGCATCCCTCCAGAGGCGTACCCATTCGGTGAAGGAAGTTCCTTAGCCTTGACCATTTGTTGGAAATCCAATCACCCAACACGCGTCCTATACGGTTTTAGTTGTAGAACCTGCCATTTAACATGGTAGCTATAGTAGGCATACTATAATGGTACGTATGCTAACTAAGATTATTATACTTGCAAATGTTTTCTACACTATGCACTAATAATAATATCAAAAGGATTTTCACGTACCAAGCATATTTGACTATCATAAGAAGAAATCTCCTCCAATTGTGTTATTGCATTGTGTGTGTGGCTAGAGGCCTTATGGTAGTTTCATTTTCTAAAAAGCATAACGAATTTTTTTTCTATTTTTTTGTTTTTTTTTGTTAAAACAACTATTTTTGTTTGCTCACACCAGTCCCATGACTGACCTGGAGTTTACTGTTTCCTTTCCAAACTCTTGGTGTCCATAATTTTCCACACGGCAGCCTAGAGTTAGGTTATCAGATAGTCAGCTAGTAGGCGTAGATTTGGCCATCTTTGGAGTCTTTGGTTTGGAGATCGCATTGTGCACTGGATTTACCTCAAGTTCAGCATAATGGTGGTTCGATCTTTTGGTTTGAAGCTTTGACAATGAAGATATTATCTTTCTGCTGCTGCTGCTGTTGCTGCTTCTTTTTCTGCTATTGTGTATCTCTGATAATGTTGATCACTTTATATTGTATCAATTATGGTGTATCAATAAAGTTATTCATTTTGTTTCCGCTGTGTTGTTATCACCGAATGTTGTTATAAGCTCTGGCGAATCGGATTTCAACGGTTGAATCCATCGTTTCGAATACAAGTGAAGTATGGGTGTCGATTTTCGAGCGCTTGAATTCTGGGTCGTCACAAAAACGTTGACACCTTTTGCTAAAAGTATGTCATCTCATATTTAGCTCTAAGAGCCGATGAGTAGACTTTCCTCTATTTGTGAGATATAGAACTTGATTTCCGAACGAGGGGTAGAGAAGTCAAAATGTCGAAAACGTGACGCATATAAGGAATTAATTTCGATAAACGGGTCATGATAAATTAAGTATATGGAAGATATTTCATTATATACTTAACACTAAATTTTGAGGTATGGAAACTAGTTTCTATCCCAAGAAGTAAGAATGTATGTCAAGTCAAGGTTAGTTTTCTAATTTGTTCGACCTTATTATTAATCAATGGATGGTACGGATTGAAATCGAAAAGTGGGGATGAGTATGGGGTGTCTTATTTTCCATATGCAAATCTATACATTCCCCAGATAGTGGATTTGTCCGCTATCGAATGTTGGTTTGGAGAGACCGGGATCAGGTAGCATGAGTTATATGAAAACCACTTCGAACCAATATAAATGTTCGAATTGGAAACGTTTGGAAGATGACTAAATCGAAGACAAAGATCTTTGATGTGCAAAGGCTGCTTGCTACTAATCCTGAAGGTGATTCCAAAATGGATATTGTAGAAGTAGTGCCTTCGGTTTGTTCATATCCTGAACAACTTGTATGGACGATTCCTAGCATTGCATTGTCGCCAAGAAGGATTTGTTAGCATTCTAAGTGGGAATGCAATATGAAAATGTAAAATGTGGCCTCGAGCCTCACAACTAGTAATGACTAAAACAGGGTGATGCCGTAGAGCTATGTAGGTCGCTCCCATTAGGGTATGGTCATCGCCTAATCTAGATTGGTATTCATATATTTATGTATACTACGGGCCTGATATGGTTGTTGATCGCAACCAAGGGATGACATATTCGGTTACTATCCAGTAGGGTTTGGTTTGGTCCTAATTTGCAAAGGTGAAAATGTTTTGCAGCCTCGGTACATTTTCTCTAGAGGTGTACTATACGGAATATAGTTCTTTACCTTGTCATTGTACGAAATCCAATCTCCAATAAGTGCTTTTACGAAATTAATTATATACCATGTATCCTGGAATGTAAGTAAAGTAAACAATTCGGCTATAATTCTAGTATTTTATACACTAGACACTACTATAATATCACTGGATTTTCTTTAAAAATGGTTAGGTTATCGTAAGATAAAAACTCATTTGTGTGTATGTGTGGTGTGGTCTTACGAGATACCTTTATTTTTAAGTAGTTTTACAAGTATAACATTTCCATTGTTTGGAGTTCACTCATACCAGACCCATATCTGACCCAGAGTTTTTCTTTCTTTCCCAGGAACTCTTGGGTGCTTAAATTTGTATGAGTAGCCAAGTAGTCCAGGTTCTTATGGATGCATTTTGAAAGAGCATGGAGCAGGAGGCTTTGCCATTACCAAGTTATTCATTTTATTTCAGCTTTGTATGTGTATTTTGTATCAGCATTGTGACGGCGGACAGTTATAACTGTCCCTGGTTGAAGTTAGTACCTGCTGTAACTCTAATGTTTCTTTTTGAAAGTGATTATATGTACTATCTTATATTATATTATATATGATTGTCTTGCACTGTGAGATTCCGTGTTTCTTTCTTCTTGTCTTTCTTTTCTTTTTACCCCAACGACTTATCATCTGAATGCCTAGATGAACAGCAAATGAATACCATGGATATATTAAGTGTCGTCCTTTTAAGTAAGAAAGGTGGATCGTTAAGTGTCACCTTTGCTTATTTATTGTTGTTCTATGTATTACGTATATCTATTTGTTCTATCATGAATTTACATATGCCTAACTTGTCTGATTTCTTTTCTTCCGTTCTGATAATTTTAAGAAAACTTTGAAAGCTAATTTTGATTTAGATCTATTTCATACTTTTATAAAATTTACATTCACAATTGCATATGAATTGTATATGTCAATTATTTATTATTCCATGAAAATTGATTTCTACGATTTTATGCTAAGTTTTGGACACAAATATCTGAAAATTGTTCGAGTAGGATGGAAAGTGTTTTTCGGGTCTAAACTTCATGAATAGGCTTTTACGCAGAATTTAAATCTTTTGTTTCCTTTTCTAAGTTTATTATTCTATGAAAAATACTAAACTTTAGCTTTTTTGTAAACTAAAAGTTTAATCCAAATTGTGAATCTTTTAAATCCAACTTACTTACACACAAAAAACAAACACACATACACACATGTATGTATGTTTGGTCTAGGAATGATTACACTTTAAATCCCCCTGATTCAACAACATATTCTGAATCAAATTGTAATGAAACAGATTTTCAACCCTCGAAAATCGACACAAATACATCCACTGTATTACATGCCGTGAATGTCGGAAAACCCGATTGTTAGGGAAAAAGAAAGAAGGAAGAAGATAAAAAGAACACTAACAATACAGAATCTCATAGCGGAATGAATAATCTATAATATAAGACAAATCTTTACACAAAAGCAAAACTGTAATATGTATATATACAAAAATCAATCATAGTATACTAACCTATTTCAGCCTGGATAGTTAGAATACTCTGTCCGCACAATTGCTGGTAAACACAACAATGAATACAACGGAAAATAACCATCTACATGAATACATCTCTAGGCCTCCAACTCATCTTTTGAAGCTCCAAGCATCCAGCTAATCTTTAATATGCTTGGTCTGACCCAAGCATTATAATAAAATAACACCCGAGTCAATCTGGAAAACCAACATGAGAAAACACACCTAACAGGATTTTTAAGTTATACAATTTTTTTGAAATCAAACGTATCTCGTAAGACCATGACGCACATAAACACAGACGGGTTTTTACCTTACGATAACCACAACATTTTCTATAGAAAATCCATTTATACTATAATAATGTCTAAGGGTCAAAGTAAAATATGAATATAGCTGAAATGCTTGCATCTCATGTTTCAACATAATTGGGCACAACTAAGTCCGTACGGTGCTTATTGGAGAATGGATTCCATATAATGACTGGGCTCCTGGGGTACCGTCCGTTAGGGTGCATCTATAGATAAAATAACACCGATGTCCTCACTTGGATCTCTTGTAGGACCGTCTTACCCCTTGCTGGATAGTACCAAATATGATCACCCCTCCATTAATGGGCCCTGAAGCATACAATTAAAAGATAATAACGACTCTAAATAGGGATGATCATACCCTACCTGGGAGCAACCGACTTAGCTCTGCCGCATCTCCCATATTTTAGCCATTCTTGGTTGATGAGGCTTGAGGCTACAATTACCTTACAATAACATTTACACTTAGAATGCTCATTGCCATCCAACGACAATATGCTAGTAGCATTCATCCATACAAGTCCATTCTGGGTCTGAACGAAACCGAAGGCACTATTCCTACTATATCCATTTTGGATTCACCCTTAGGATTAGTAGAGATTAGCCCTTGCACTTTACCCCTCTATCTTTGATTCCATACTCTTCACGATGTCTTCAGTTCACAATGCTTGAGTTTGATCGAAGTGGTTTTCGGATAACATATCTGATCCTGGTCTCTTCGAAACAACTTTCGATAATTTTTGTAAACTCAACCCCGGTTCTTTAGGAAATAAACAGTCAAAGATAAGATCGGGGAACACCTCCTAACCGTTAGTAGATGGATTTCCTTGTCATTGTCCGAGGAGAACAAAACGAGATTTATATGCACAGTACAACATCATCAAAGATGACTGTGCCATATAACTCACGTGCTTCTTTAAGATATTTTGAAAGTTACATTTTGGGTCCAATTTCGATAGTCGGTTATTTAACTATCGAATAACAAACATTCAATAAAGGATTTATTTCATAGGGAAAACCAACCTTGGTTAAGCACCTAAGCCATCACTAGTTCGTTTTATAAATCTTCTACAAATAAAACCTACTTTTTACTTGTATATAAACACCTTTACAAAGATATACCCGTAAATCCCTATATTTCAATACTTAGAAATATCCATACACTTATCTCAATGGTATAAGTATATCCACAAAATTTAGAAAGATTTTCTTTTTATTCGATTCTCTAATCATTTTTAAAACTCCTTATAATCCATCTTAAAACATTCATAACTCATTTTATAAATCTTATGGGCCATTTATAAATTTGTTTTTATACATTCCAATCATTCATAAATTATTTTTCTACATTTCAAAAATCATTTGTAACGCCTTTATAAATCCATAAAACTATTTATAAAACTTGTTTCATGAAACAATAAATCCATTTCTAAAATTCATTTATAAATACCTAACCATTTATAAACACTTTCACCTTGCAATACCCCTTTCTTGCATCTTCAAACCATTTTATAAACTCCTTTATAAAATCCAAGTCTTCCAGCTCTATTCATGGGTCTTGAAAACATTTATGAAAATTAAAAATCTTTTACTTCAAAACACCATTATCTGATAGTAATTTTGAACAATAAACATTATAAATAAATGAAATCTACTAATTTTTAAACATCTTAAAAATAAATAATTTCAAAATATTGTCTGAGAAACAATAATAATTAATCTTTACGCCTTTTATAAATATTAATCGTTTATTTTCAATAGCCATATTAATGAATCCTTACTTTTAAATTCAAACCATAGTTATTCTTGAAATAATGAACTTTCTAATATTTTGATAAATTCTTTAAAGCCATATTACTATAAACAAATAACTTTAAACAATACTAATATAATTTAAATAACTTTAAAATAATATTACCATAATTAATTAACATGTAAAACAATACTAATATAACTATATAACATTAAAATAATATTACTATAATTAAATAAATAATTCTTAGAACAAAATATTTATGAAATTCAATTTCGGATTTTAGAATCGTTTCTCGTCTCAAAAACCAATTCCGACTTAAACGGCAATTTAGAGTGTAACAATCCGTATATTTATCGATTGTATATTTAAATATTTTATTTAAATATTTCATCATTCGTCGGATTTTAGTCCGAAAACCTACTTTGTTGCAAATAATCGAATTAGGACTCGAGACCACTTCCATTGAGTTCAAATTGCCGTTCGCAACCTTTTTGAGTATAAACATTGATATGTTTGGAGCTAGCTAATAATTTTACCCTTTTCACTTTGGGTTTGGGTTTGGGTTCAGCCCACTAGCCAACTTAATACCCCAAACTGAACCACTTCTCTTCATTCATTCCCTCTTCCTTATCTTTTTAGTTCTAAAGAGAATAATGGGGGAAAAGAAAGAGAATTAAAATCCTAAGCCCTAGTTTCCATTTGCAAATCAAGTTCAAGCTCCAAATTCAAAGAGAAGCATTGGTAAGTATCATCTTCTTCTTCTCTAACTCATTCTCTCTCTGATTTCAGAAAATTCCTAAACCTAATTTGGGAAATGTTTCTCTTTTTATCTTAGATTCAAGCTTCTTATGTTGAGATTGAAGTGTGGTTGATCTTCCCTTGTCTTCAAGCTTCTCATTCATTTGTTTTGGGTTTAAAGGTGAGATTTTTTTTTATCTCACATCTATGTCTATAACTATCTTTGGTTGTTAAGTAAGAATTCCTACTCATATTCATGTGCATTTGACTTTGGTTTGGATTGATTGGGTATATATTCCAGCTTTTGGTGCTTCGAAAGCAAAACCTATGAAAATCCTTTTATGGATGTTTGAACGTGTTCTAGGTGATGCATCGAAGAGCCTATAGGACTGGGTTGCCGATTGGCATAAATCCCTAGCGCCATTGCTCGATCGGTCGTGAATTTGTTGGGTTTGCACGTTATTTTGCATAGGCGGAAAAACTGCCTAGGTTCCAGTCAGTCGAATGGACTTTGAATCCAGTCGACTGGCTGTAGCCAATTGGCGTACCGACAGATAATAGAGATTGGAGGTCTCTGTTTCCTGCAGTCAGTCGACTGAACTCATTGAGCCAGTCGACTGACCTGCTCTTAAATGCCTATTATGCCTATTTTTGTCTATTTCTCTTGTATTTCCAAATTTAATCGATTCGGGTTTATTCCCACTTGTTGTATCAATTGCTATTCGACTTTGATGACTTCTATTTTGGGATTTTTGTAGATATCCATTTCGATGGATTTGATATCGATTTCTTTGGATTTTATTCACGTCTTCGAATGTGAATTTTAGTGATTGATTGTTTCTATAATCATTTCTGTGATTTGTCACTTTAAAAATATAAAGGTTTCAATACTAGTAGTAAATATCAAAACTCTTTTATCAAAACGATTTCAACACTATTTTGTTATAAAGCTCATTTCTTAAACCGTTTTCCAATCTACCAGCATATACAAACCTTTACCTCACTCGTATGAGAAATCTAATTAAACGACTTAGTAAAACAAGTGGTATGACATGCTTGCGTTTACTTCGTTGGTTAATTCTTGGACTTGTTCGATTGAATCTCTTATGACAATTTTCTAGTGGAGTTCTACAATTTTCTCCTAAATATTTAAGTTAAGCTAGTGGTTATGGGACATGAAGCTAAGCTCATATATTTACTAGCTTAGAGTAATTGACACTTTCTTCATGATCATTGAGGATCATTTTTGTGTTTTAAACTAGCGCTATGCTATGTTTCTTTGTCCACGAAGGAGACGGTACCTCGTTTTATTGAGTTTCGTCTCATTTTTATTATAAGCTAACGACCTATTTATTTCTTGGGGTTTCGACCCAATTTGTGTGGGCTAGCGACCCATGTTTTTATGGAGTTCGGATCTTCGGAGTACCATTGTACTACATCGTTGTTTCGAATTTTACGAGTTTCTGGTTCCTCGGGTGTACCGTTGTACTACGTCTTTACACCGGCTCTGTGGTTAGCGACCATGGGATAGCGTCCCATTTGTGATACACGTGTTGGTGAGTTTTCAGGCTCCCGTTTTGTGATAGGCCTCCTCCTTTTTGTGATTCCTGGATTTCTATTGATGATTTCTAGAATTTGAATTTCACCAATTTTATGATTGGCATTTATATGTTGTCAATATTTGTGGCTTGGTGAATGAAATAAGGAGTATGACATTCCTTTTGATCTTTGAGAAGATTCTTGTGATATTGATTAATCTCTGGTTGGTTTTCAATTACATACTTATCATAGTATGGTATTATGGTTTTATATGTTTATGCCATATCTCTTATTCTATATCATTACATCTGATATTTATAGTTGGACTGATCCGCTTATTATTTTCTTATTAAATAATACTCGGGTCAGACCGAGATGTTGCAGGTGCTTCTACTTGACTCCTCTTCTGGAGTTATTATTCTGACTTTTGGCTAACTACTTAGATTAGTAGTTTATTTTGTAGTATACATTTGAGATATAGACTCCAGGATGTATACTTATTCTTTTGTCTAGCACTTGTAACTATTCTTTTGTGATATTGTGGATCTTGTTTGACCACTACTCTGATGTACACTTCTATGTGTAATATTCATATCTTTTTCCGCCTTTGCGATATGGATATCTATGACTGATTTAGGTTATGTTTATTCCTATGTTTGTTTCCGAAGAATATATATAGCCACTGTGTAGTAGTTTTGAGTTTGTATCGGTATGTCGGATTCCCTCTTGAAAAGAATGCATGTTATACTATCTGACATATCGGTGCTCGCACTAAGCAATTACACGGATGGTCGCTCCTCAACAGCCTTATTCTCCGTGCTAGTTGACGACATTACCTCGTAGTGTCCTTGGCTAGCTTGGGTATAGAGTTGGGGCGTCACAACTTGGTATCAGAGCAAAACTTCGGAATAGTGTAGAATAATTTAACAAGGATCATCGTCCTAAGTCCATCTTAGGAGTCGTGCCTTAGGATTTAATTCGTGTCTTCGTACCGTCCTATCCTGTTTTCTTTTGTGATTCCTTGTTTCATCAATCATTATTGTTTGATATTCATTTTGTGAGTAACCTTTTTCTTCTTCTTCTTTCTTTCTTAATGAAGAGAAATGGTTAGACCTGGCCGTCCCAGTGCCGGTCAATCTAGTGCTACTCCCCAAGATGGAGTATTTATGTCTGCCCAACAGCTTCTTGATCTAGTAAAGAATGCTCAAGCAGCCGGTTCTAATCTGGAGTCTACTCACCCTAAGTCTGGATTTGCACGTTTGTGCAACGATTATACCAATTTGGGTGGGAAGCCATTCAAAGGTTCTGAAACCATTATTGAAGTCCAGGCTTGGCTAAGAGCATGCGATCGAGTCTTTTCCCGCATGAATCTTATTGATCTTCACCGAGTCCAGTTAGCCTCTAGCATGCTCCAAGAAAGGGTATTAGACTGGTACGAGCTTCTGATTTCTGAAATAAATGAAGCGGATCTTACTTGAGAGAAATTCCGAGAACAATTCGAGTTAAAATTTTTGCCAGAAGCTAAGAAGGTGACATTGGCTCATCGTTTCATTGACCTTGTTCAAGGTGAATCCTCTATGGAAGATTATGTCGCATCATTCGAGTCACTTTCTAAATACGGGGTCGAATACATAAACACCCCATTGAAGAAGAACCAAAGATTTGTCCATGGCTTGAACAAAAATCTCAAGAAGCCATTACTTCTAAAGTCAGAAGTTTCTTTTGATCAACTTGTTGATATCGCTCTTCGACTTGAATAGGCAGATAGGGAGAGTGATGTTGAGGTTGTGGGTGCCAAACCAAACTTCAACAACAACAAAAAAAGGCTTATTAAGTGCAAAGGCCCGTATCCTAATGCAGCAAAGACTTCTTCCTCTAATAGTGGGCAATGCTTCAATTGTGGTTCTAAAGACCATTATGCCAATAAATGCCCGAAACCTCTCTTTTGTCGCTATTGCAAAGGTTCGGGTCATTTTATATCTGCATGTCCCAAACTCCAAGGCAAGAAGGAGGGAAAGTTAAATGTTGCACAAGCCCCTAGCAACACTTCTCGTGGTCAAGGTATTTCTCATTCTATCCTTGATGGCATTATTATGTTTCATGATCAACCTATTCGAGTTCTTTTTGATATGGGTGCATCCCATTCTTTTATATCGAAAGAACTTGTTGATACTTTTTCTTTAAGTGTTATTGCTTTAATGACTTCTTTGAGAATTGCGAATCCGGTTGGTGGATACACAACACTTAGTTTGCATTGTAAAGATGTGGAGATCATTTTGTGTGATTTTTTTTCCTAGCCGATTTGCATGTTATGCGTTACTTAGGCTTTGGAATGATTTTGGGAATGGATTGGCTTAACCTCTATGAAGCTCAAATCCTATGTCCTGAGCGGACTATTCATCTTCGACATCCTCAATCTGTTAAGCAGACTTCTATTGATCTTAAAGATTCGGATTCCAACTTGGTTGCATCTTTATATTCTTTAGATCCTCATGATGACGATAATGATGATGAGGAGGATGTCATTTCCCTTATTCACGTTGTTCGTGAATTCTCCGACATATTTGAGCCCGTTTTAGGACTACGACCTAAGCGAGTAATTGAGTTCAAAATTAATCTCATCCCCGGAGCTCAACCTATTGCTCATCCTCCTTATCGTTTGTCCAATAAAGAAAGTGAGGAGATGCGTAAATAATTATCCGAATTGGAGACGAAGCAATTTATTCTCTCTAGTTCCTCGCCTTGGGGAGCTTCGGCTATTTTCGTGAAGAAATTCGATGGTACACTTAGGCTTTGCGTTGACTACCTCAAGCTTAATGATCTTACTGTCAAAAATAAATATCCTTTACCTCGGATTGATGATCTATTCGATCAACTTAGTGGTGCTAGAGCCTTTTCACAATTGGACTTGGCAACCGGTTTTCACCAGCTTCGTATTGCAGAGGATAGCATTCCTTTGACATCGTTCCGTACTCGTTATGGATCTTATGAATGGCTTGTTATGCCATTTGGTTTAACGAATGCTCCGGCTTATTTCGTTGTCCTTATGAATAGATTTTTCAAAGACTTCCTCGATCGATTTATTCTCATCTTTATTGATGATATTCTTGTGTATTCTAAAACCAAGGAGGAGCATGAAAAGCATCTTCAGATTGTGTTGGAAACTCTTAGGAGCAATCAATTGAAAGCAAAATTTTCTAAATGCCACTTTTGGCAATCTCGTGTGAAGTTTCTTGGTCATATTATTTTCGAATCCGTAATTTTCGTGGATCCTTCAAAGATTAAAGCGATTCAAAATTGGAAGAGAACGGAGAGTGTGACGAAGATCCATAGTTCTCTTGGATTGGCAGGTTATTACCGCTGTTTCATAAAAGACTTTTCCAAAATTTCTGTGCCTCTTACTAGTTTGACAAAGAAGGGAGTTAAATACATTTGGTCGGACAAATTTGAAGCTTCTTTTCAGAAATTAAAAGAACTCCTTTCCGATGCTCCTATTCTTGTTATTCCCAAAGGGAATCAAGATTTTATTGTTTATACCGATGCTAGTCGCATTGGTTTGGGTGCCGTTCTTATGCAAAGAGAACGTGTTATTGCTTATGCTTCTAGGCAGTTGAAGCCAGCCGAGGCTAGATATACCACTCATGATTTAGAGCTCGCGGCTATTGTTTTCGGCCTTCGAATTTGGCGACATTATCTTTTGGGAGAAAAATTTACTCTTTACACCGATCATAAATCTTTGAAGTATTTATTTTCGCAAAAGGAACATAATTTGCGTCAACAACGTTGGCTCGAATTCCTTGCATCTTATGATCTTGATATTATTTAAACTCCGGGAAAGGGAAATCGTGTTGCCGATGCACTTAGTCACAAGCAACAAGCGATTGTTTCTATGATGATATCCGAATGGAATGATCTCGGAATTTTATCCACTTGTGAGATTCGAGGTGGTGTTTCCGATTTATGTTCATCTCTTGTTTTATGTAGCCTTGAGGCTCATCCTTCTCTTTTAGACCGCATTCTTGAAGCTCAAAAGTTAGATCCCAAATTGGCTCATCTTAGTCAAACTTGTAGGGATAAAATTGATATTGAAGGTTTGAAAGACTTTGATATTGATTCTCGTGGCGGTATTCGAAAATTTGGTAGACTTATCATGCTAAATATTAGTGATCTTCGTAAAGGTATTTTAGAAGATTCTCATCATTCTAAATTTACCATTCATCCCGGTAGTAGTAAAATGTACGCGGATATGAAGCGACTTTATTATTGAAAGGGAATGAAATCTGATATTGCTAACTTTGTTATGTGTTGCATGACTTTCCAACTTGTCAAGGCCGAGCATCAAAGGCCCGGTGGGTTATTGCAACCTTTAGAAATCCCAATTTGGAAGTGGGATCAAATTTCCATGGATTTTATTGATGGCCTTCCCCGTTCTCGTTTAGGCCATGATAGCTTATGGGTGATAGTTGATAAACATACTAAATCCGCCCATTTTATTCCTGTTTGGTCCAATCGAACCGTTCCTCTTTTGGCCAAACTCTTTATTAAAGAAATTGTAAAATTGCATGGAGTTCCTTCTTCTATTGTTAGTGATCGTGATCCATTGTTTTCTAGTGGATTTTGGAAGAGTCTTCAAAAAGCTTTGGGAATGAAGCTTAATTTTAGCGCCGCTTATCATCCTCAGTCCGATGGACAAACTGAGCGTGTGAATCAAACTCTTGAAGATTTTCTTCGTTCATGTGTTCTTGGTTTTGGTGGAAGTTGGAAAGATCATATTTATCTTGTCGATTTTTCCTATAATAATAGCTTCCAATCTAGTATTGGTATGATATCTTTTGAGGCTCTTTATGGAAGGCCATGCCGATCACCTTCTTGTTGGCTTGAGACCGGTGAGAAGCTGGTTTTAGGTCCAGATTTTATTCGTGATTCCACAGAAAAGATTGACCTTATTCGTCATAGGATGAAAAGGCCCAAAGTAGACAAAAATCCTATGCCGATAACCGAAGAAGGAAATTAGAATTTTCTATGGGAGATTTTTTGTTTATTCGTGTTTCACCTATGAAGGGTGTTGTACGTTTTAGTCGATCGGGAAAGTTAGCACCATGATATATTGGTCCATTTCCTATCACCGAACGTATTGGTTCCGTGGCTTATCGCCTCTTATTACCGGCTCAGTTTTCTGCTATTAGTGACGTGTTTCACGTTTCTCAATTACAGAAATGCCTTCGAGATTCCGATTCTATTCTTGAGCCCGGTATTGTGGAAGAAATTGAAGTTTCGCCGAATTTAACTTATGAGCAACATCCTATTCGTATTACTGCTTCGGAGGTCAAACGCCTTCGAAATAAAGATGTCCCGCTTGTGAAAGTTCAATGGTCCTCAAATCCTAAGGATTGCTCTTGGGAATCTAGAGAATTCATCGAGCGAGCACATCCGGACTTACTTTCTCGTGCTCTTTGAGTTGAACTTTCTATGTCAAATTTGTTTTGTGTTGATATGCTTTTATGGTTGCTACTTCTATTCATTTATTTCTTAAGATTGCGAGGACGCAATTTCTTTAAGAAGGGGAGTCTGTAACAACTCGCATATTTATCGATTGTATATTTAAATACGTTATTCAAATATTTCATCGTTCGCCGGATTTTAGTCCGAAAACCTACCTTTTGCAAATAGTCGAATTGGGACTCGAGACCACTTCCATTGAGTTCATATTGCCGTTTGCAACCTTTTTGAGTATAAACATTGATATGTTTGGAGCTAGCTAAAAATTTGACCTTTTTCACTTTGGGTTTGGGTTTGGGTTTGGGTTCAGCCCACTAGCCAACTTAATACCCCAAACTGAACCACTTCTCTTCATTCATTCCCTCTTCCTTATCTTTTCAGTTCTAAAGAGAATAATGGGGGAAAAGAAAAGGAATTAAAATCCTAAGCCCTAGTTTCTATTTGCAAATCAAGTTCTAGCTCCAAATTCAAAGAGAAGCATTGGTAAGTATCTTCTTCTTCTTCTCTAACTCATTCTCTCTTTGATTTCAAATAATTCCTAAACCTAATTTGGAAAATGTTTCTCTTTTTAGCTTAGATTCAAGCTTCTTGTGTTGAGATTGAAGTGTGGTTGATCTTCCCTTGTCTTCAAGCTTCTCATTCATTTGTTTTGGGTTTAAAGGTGAGATTTTTATCTCACATCTATGTCCATAACTATCTTTGATTGTTAGGTATGAATCCCTAACTCTTATTCATGTGCATTTGACTTTGGTTTGGATTGATTGGGTATATATTCCAACTTTTGGTGCTTCGAAAGCAAAACCGATGAAAATCTTTTTATGAATGTTTGAACGTGTTCTAGGTGATGCATCGAAGAGCCTATAGGGCCGGGTTGCCGACTGGCATAAATCCCTAGCGCCATTGCTCGATCGGCCGCGAATTTGTTGGGTTTGCATGTTATTTTGTATAGGCGGAAAAACTGCCTAGGTTCCAGTCAGTCGACTGGACTTTGAATCCAATCGACTGGCTGTAGCCAATTGGCGTACCAAAGGCAGATAACAGAGACAGGAGGTCTCTGTTTCCTGCAGTCAGTCAACTGAACTCATTGAGCCAGTCGATTGACCTGCTCTTAAATGCCTATTATGCCTATTTTTGTCTATTTCTCTTGTGTTTCCAAATTTAATCGATTCGGGTTTATTCCCACTTGTTATATCAATTGTTATTCGACTTTGATGACTTCTATTTTGGGATTTTTGGAGATATCCATTTCGATGGATTTGATATCGATTTCTTTGGATTTTATTCACGTCTTCGAATGTGAATTTTAGTGATTGATTGTTTCTACAATCATTTCTGTGATTTGTCACTTTAAAAATATAAAGGTTTCAATACTAGTAGTAAATATCAAAACTCTTTTATCAAAACAATTTCAACACTATATTATTACAAAGCTCGTTTCTTAAACCGTTTTCCAATCTACTAGCATATACAAACGTTTACCTCACTCGTATGAGAAATCTAATTAAACGACTTAGTAAAACAAGTAGTATGAAACGCTTGCGTTTACTTCGTTGGTTAATTCTTGGACTTGTTCGATTGAATCTCTTATGACAATTTTCTAGTGGAGATCTACAATTTGCTCGTTAATATTTAAGTTAAGCTAGTGGTTATGGAACATGAAGCTAAGCTCATATATTTACTAGCTTAGAGTAATTGACACTTTCTTCATGATCATTGAGGATCATTTTTGTGTTTTAAACTAGCGCTATGCTATGTTTCTTTGTCCACGAAGGGGACGATACCTCGTTTTATTGAGTTTCGTCTCATTTTTATTATAGGCTAACGACCTATTTATTTCTTGGGGTTTCGACCCAATTTTTGTGGGCTAGCGACCCACGTTGTTATGGAGTTCGGATCTTCGGGCGTACCGTTGTACTACGTTGTTATTTCGAATTTTACGAGTTTCTGGTTCCTCGGGCGTACCGTTGTACTACGTCGTTGCACCGGCTCTGTAGTTAGCGACCATGGGATAGTGTCCCGTTTGTGATACACGTGTTGGTGAGTTTTCGGGCTCCCGTTTTGTGATAGGCCTCCCCCTTTTTGTGATTCCTGGATTTCTATTGATGATTTCTAGAATTTGAATTTCACCAATTTGATGATTGGCATTTATACGCTGTCAATATTTGTGGCTTGGTGAATGAAATAAGGAGTATGACATTCCTTTTGATCTTTGAGAAGATTCTTGTGATATTGATTAATCTCTGGTTGGTTTTCAGTTACATACTTGTCATAGTATGGTATTATGGTTTTATATGTTTATGCCATATCCCTTATTCCATATCATTACATCTAATATTTATAGTTAGACTGATCCGTTTATTATTTTCTTATTAAATAATACTCGGGTCAGACCGAGATGTTGCAGGTGCTTCTACTTGACTCCTCTTCTGGAGTTATTATTCTGACTTTTGGCTAACTACTTAGATTAGTAGTTTATTTTGTAGTATACATTTGAGATATAGACTCTAGGATGTATACTTATTCTTTTGTCTAGAACTTGTAACTATTCTTTTGTGATATTGTGGATCTTGTTTGACCACTACTCTGATGTACACTTCTATGTGTAATATTCATATCTTTTTCCGCCTTTGTGATATGGATATCTATGACTGATTTATGTTATGTTTATTCCTATGTTTGCTTCCAAAGAATATATATAGCCACTGTGTAGTAGTTTTGAGTTTGTATCGGTATGTCGGATACCCTCTTGAAAAGAATGCATGTTATACTATCTGACATATCGGTGCTCGCACTAAGCAATTACACGGATGGTCGCTCCTCAACAGCCTTATTCTCCATGCTAGTTGGCGGCATTACCTCGTAGTGTCTTTGGCTAGCGTGGGTATAGAGGTGGGGCGTCACATATAGCGTTTTTAAAATACTAATTTGAGGCTAATAGCCACCCAATACTTAACCAACATCAATATTGATTCTCTATCACTACTGATTTTTAGTTTTCAACATATAACAATGTTATAACCATAATGTGCACCATCGGGTTCATTTTTCAATAATCCATATAAAGAAATATTATTGAAAACAATTCAACAATAGCGAGGAATCCTGTTGGATCCCTCCAACATGTTTCCCCCTACATCACAAACGTTATATAATCATAAAATATAAATCAACTGCTTCGAGACGGGATTCGTATATAAAGGGTCATCCGCTCTTACACGGGAACGTAATAGGGTCTCATCTGCTCCAATAGGCGAGAATATATATAAACCAACAAATAAATATAACAATTCGTCCAAAAAAACATTCAATAATTTTTATCAACTATATATCATACTAGTTAACCAAAAAGGTGAGTTTAACTCACCGAAATCTTCTGTTGTCACCGAGGCATTTCGTTTTGGAACTAAAATCGAACGACGTCCGAATTAGCCTAATTTTTGATAGTCTGTAAATTCATCCAAACCAGTTCCATTGTAAAGCTTTCGTCATCACAAGCGCAATGCAAAAAGATTCATTTCGATCGAACCTCGTATGAGAGAGTTATGTAATTTATAAATTATCAATTTTTTAATAATAATTAAATAAACAAATTATAACTTCACCATATTTACCACTATGCCCCTCTTTCATCTTCCCTCCCCCATTCCTCTGTGCATGAAGTAATGGTGCATACTAGCACTTAATACTGCTCCAACAACCATCAAAGCCTCGCCAAACAACGCCAACAGATATCACTCGCCGTCCTCTCTTCAAATACACCCTTCGCCTGACCTTCGACCTTTTTAATCAAAAAGCGACATGGCACAACCTCCTATTTTGACATGATGACATCGCGACTCCAAAAGGTGATCGAGTTCGCTAAAACTAGGGGAGAAGGTGCACGACGCCAAAGGGAGCTCAATGGCAACCACCACTTCACCCCAATCCACCTCCAATGACAAAAAAACCAAACCCTAGAATCGCTGCTTCCAGCTAAAACCCACAAAAAACACTGCCGCGCCCTATGCCATGGCCATGGATTGAAGATCTCGATCCCATGAACGGAGTGGAACGAATGGCAAGATTTTTGGTTGAGAAACAATTTTGAAATATAAAATTTTGAATTCAAAAACCTTTTTTTCTCTGTTTACCAGTAGCGTTTTTATAAGAAAGGAACGATGGGAAAGAACGAGGAGGCGTGGGCTTGTACAGGGTTGTAAGCTAATTGAATGAACATATGTATGGTTGATCTAAACCAAAAAATCTATATTATTTAAATTCAAAATATCTAGCTATATAATTTCAGACCCCAATGGAGACGTGCTACCTGGCGTTTTATATGTTATACCCCTATTCTGAACGCAATGGAACCGATTTCGAGATCTAATTCGATCATATGCACTTTTGAACCCAATTATTAAATTAATTTTTCAATATTAAATTCTACGCATTTCGATCTCGCATGGTCAAACGATGCGTCTGATCGCTATGAAATTTGACGACGTATTATAATTCATTATTACGAATCCAATAAAACCAGTTTCATCGAAATTCAAGACAGTGCCCCAGAAGGTTATTTTCACTCGTTAACTAAAACGAGTTATTTTCAAAATCAGTTAAATCACTTTCAAATCCAATTTAAAAGTTTTATTATCTTCATTCTTATTTAATAGAAATTAAATAAGCTTTTAAATCATTTTTATCCAACTTAAAACCCAAGATTCAATTATTTAAACGATTTTCAACTATTAAATTCAATAATTAAATTATCCAATAAATCGCTATATTCGAAATTCGAGTTATTTACTTTATAAAATTAGGTTTTCAATATTTTTAATTAATTAAATGTTCCAATTTCAAATAACTAAAATTCTAGATCGTTACACAAATAATATACCTTCTCTCACCAGCAGTGACAAGAGAGAGTTCGTATATTATTTAATTCGAAACATGCGGATGAAATCAGGGGATTTATGGTGTAGCAAAATTAAGGTGAATCAATCCTTTCCATATATATGTATGTATGTATGTATCATATTTGTAACGACCCAGAATTTTAGTCATGTAAAATTCGTATATATAATTTATTTTAAATATACACAGGTAAAATTTATAAGCTAAATAACTTATAATTCGAATATCTTGATTTAATTAGATAATTAAATTGTTGATTTAATATTTGAAATTGCGTAAATAATTGGAAATTAGATTTAATGTGAATAAAAATGATTTATAAAGTTGAATTAAATTTTATTTGAATTAGATCGATGTTAAAGGACTTTTAGAATCGAATTAAAAGTTGAATTACAGAAATTGAATATTTTAATATTTAATTGACGAGTAAAAATAGCTATTTTTCAAAAAATATCGGATTTCGACGAAACCAGTTTCATCGGATCCATAATGTTATATTATTGTAAGATTTCAAATTTTGTGTCAATCGGATTTACGGTTTGTCAGGGGCAAGCTAAAACGTGTAGAAAATCATTTAAGTGAAATTTTAAATTTAAAATAGTCGATTTGAAAACCTATCTTCCAAATACGGTCGAATTGGCTCGCGATATATATTCCATTTCGTTCAAAATAGGAGTAAAACATTATAAATGAGGCACACTTCGTTTGGAGTTCGAAAAAATTTCGGGTGAATAGTGTCGTCAAATTTTACATAAAAGGACCTTAACACCTTCATTTTACTAAAACTCTAGAACAACTAGGTCTAGCCGCCATTATAATTTACATGACCAGAAACTTCCAATATTTCCCCTTCAATTTCTTCACATCCGTTAAACGATTCGAAAAGTTTCCAACTACAAAGATGTAGATCGTAGCGAGATCTTCGAGACCAACGGCTATGATCAATTTTAGTCGAGTCGATCGTTGGAAAATTGTGTTAAATGGCCGCACGTTTTGCCACAACTTTTGAGGCCATCATAGGGGCGAGCTGCATGAGATTTAGGGCAAGAGTTGAGCGGGAGACGACCGTTTGAACAGTGTAACCTGATCGTCGTGGAAGTGGAAGATGTGGTCGCGGCAAGCAGGGTTTGAAGGCGGCTTTATGCGTTATCTTGCATGCGCATTTTTACTGATGGGGAGAAGAAGAAGCATGGGGCTGAGATCTAGGGAAAAGGAACGAACAGCTGTGATGATGAGAAGGTTTAAAAATAAAAATAAAAGTTGAAATTTTAGTATATATAATTCGTTCAAACTTTGTAATCGCATAACTTTTTCATACGAGGTCCGTTTCGCACGAAACGACTTGCGTTGGATCCTTATTGATGAATACTATGCGATGGAGATGGTTTGGAGTTGATTGGAGCTAGTGTGAATTTTGGATTAAATTAAACGCTTGTTTAAATTTAATCGGAATAAATCGCTATCGCGACGACGACAAGCAATGAGAGTACAACTCACTCTTTCCAACTCACTGATATTTTTATATAAGTGAGAATAAACATTATTATATGACGACTGATGATTGTTTGGTTGATATATGATATATTGATTGGTATTTGGATACATATACCTGCCTAGTGGAGCAGATGACCCTATACGTTCCCGTGCATGAGCAGATGACCCTTTGTACGCGCGTCTGCCTCGAAGCGGACATTGTACGTATATTCTATTATGTATATTTGTTGCAGGTAACAGGTTAGAGCGATCCAACTAGATTCCTCACCAGTATTGATTTATTTACAGATATTTGTAATATATTCTGTTATCATATGATATATGATGCTTTGGATGCTGTGATTGATGTATTTAGTGTTGTTGCAGCATTGGGCCTATTTTTGGAATTTTAAAAATATTAAAGTGATGATTTCCAAAATTAAAAGGATTTTCAAATGATTTTGAAAATATATGTTTTGTTGAATTTTGAAGTGTTAAAGGAATGGATTTATTTTAAATAAATAAATGTGATAAATTTTATGCTATAAAATTATGATGTTTTGGGAACATAATTGAAATTATAATTTTTGTGAAATAAAGCCAGAATATGATTTTTTGGAGTGTGAAGTTATCTATTTTGTAAAATGGTTTAAATTGAGATTTTTGACTAATATAAATGGTTTATAAAGAAGATTTATAAAATTGAATTATTGTAAATCAGAATAATTGAGTTATAAAGGTGTTTTTATAATTGTTAAAACGATGTTATAAATGGATTTTACAAGTAAATAAGATGTATAGATTTATAATTTGTGAAGTCATAAAATGAATGGATTTTGTAGAATAAATGAGTTATAAGCTATTAGTTTATAATTTGGATTTTTAGCATGTAATTGAGTTATAAATGGAATTGGTTAATAAAGTGATTTTATAAGTTGAAGTTTTTATAAAATATATAAATGTGAATTTACAAAGATTGTTTTATAAATCCAAAATCAATTGAATTTGATAAGTTAAATATAGAAGTTTATTTAAACTATTATATCTACGATTTTGGATAGTGGATTATCCTTTAATAGATATATATATAAATATTGGATTTGGTAAACGATTTATAATCACGATTTTGGAAAGTGAATAATCTTTTAATAAATGTTTTGAGAAGTTATAATTTTAAATGGAGTAAAATATTTAAAGATTTATTAAAATGCATTAAATATCGGAACATAAATTTCAACATTCATGTTGGAAATAGATGTTTTCGACAAATAAGAAAATGATGGACTATAATACTGTTGTTATAGTAGATGATTTCCGAAAGAAAATGTTTTTGTATAGTATATGGGATTTATATATCTATTTAAATTGCCAATCCCTATGCTAGTGATTTTGGGTTGTCGTAACGATGTTTTACGCAACATTCGTTTTGCCCCAAATAAAAGATGTTTAAAAGAATCTTTTCCTTAGAAGAATAAATATATACTTAATCCTGATTTAAGTATATGGAATATTTTCTAAGTGTTGAAAATAAATTGATTTGTGAATTACTTATTATTAAATAAGTATACGGAAATGTTTTCCAATATGAAGTGAAATGTTTTGAGAATATATCTTTTTAAAGATAGTTTGAAGTGAATATTTGGCAAGCGAATTAATTAATAAAAGATTAATTAAAAAGGGCCCAGTGATTTTTATGGTGCTGAATATTTGTTTGTTTGCTTTGATAGTTAATAACCGACTATCAGACTTGGCCAAAATTTTAGTTCCTCGACTTGATGTGGGAACTATTTAGTCGTACATTTAGTATGTAGCCTTCTGTGTGGGCTTGATTATCGTTTGTGCTAAGGATGTTGATTCGTATAGTGCGGAGTATTACTCCAATCTATCGAGCTTCCTTCTTGGCCCGAAGGATAGCAAGTTGAAAGTTGGAAACGTAATAAGTCTATGAGACTTAGTTGCTGTGCGAGGTTGAGAAACGCTTTTGCGTTGTTGGTGCGAAGAGACCGGGATCAGATTTATCTGAAAACCACTTCGGACCAACGTATATGCGACGATTGTGCAGGTTGCTTTGTGATGATATTGTTATTCTGAAGTTTCATGGTGGGGGACTACTTTTTGATCGTTGGGGTTAATATCCCAATATACATCCAATAGCAGTGGTCTCTTTATAATGAAATATTCAATGCGAGGACTATTTGCTACTAATCCTAGGGATTTCCCGACAGGATGTGGTAGGAAAGTACCTTCGGTTTGTCCTGTTCCTGGACAACTTGTATGGATGTTTTCCTGACATTGCATTTCTATAGATTACATACATCTGTTTTGCTTGATTATGTTCAGCCTGATAGGGGGTTCTTGCTTCTTGTTAGGCAGCGAACGGATGACTCTTGCCCCTACATGCCCCTAGAGTGATAGGGTTGGTTGCAGTCGAGAGACTGGCCGTAAAAGAAAAGCTCGAGGTATCATGTGACGCCCCTCCTCTATACCCACGCTAGCCAAGAACACTACTGTAGTGCTGTCGACTAGCACGGAGAATAAGGCTGTTGAGGAGCGACCATCCGTGTAATAGCTTTGTGCGAGCACCAGTATGCCAGATAGTAAAAACGTGCATTTCATTTCAGGAGGAAATCCGACATGCCGATGCAAACTCAAAGCTACTACACGGTGGCTATAATAGTCTAGGACAAAAATATAAAATAATAACACAGATAATATAAATGCGGAACACAGATGAAACAGAAAGTCTCATATATATATATATATATATATATATATATATATATAATAACTACTGTCAGTCACAATACATTTGACACGGTACATGTGATACAACTACAACAGTCGACTCAGGAAGTTATATATACAAGTACATTAACGACTAATATACATGAATACATATCAACCTATACTATGACACGACAACTCCAAAAGATATGAAAAGTCTTCATAGCTCAAGCAGCACCCCAAAGTAGAATATCTACAACCTGAAAATACTCGGTCTGATCCGAGTATTAAATTCAAAAGAAAATAATACTCGGGTCAGTCTAATTCAAACTCAGTTATTAGTGCAAGAAGCAATAATAATTAAATAATGAATAGACGACAGTCACAGAAATAAATTTACCTATCCGATTCTTAAGTAAGAAATCGGATAACGGTAAATATAACGCGAACCAATTCAAAACAATTGGAACATCAATTAAAAGGTCAACACGAGTAGGGCTGCAGTATACGCACGCGTATACTGCCTCGCCACTACAACATATGGAATACGAAATAGATCCATAAATCAAAAGCAAAAGAAATAACAATGAAAGCAGTACCGTGTGGCTGCAGTTCACGCTTGCGTGCACTGCCTTGCCACTACAGTGATGACGTGCCCAATGAATAACGTGTGGCTGTAGTTCACGCTTGCGTGCACTGCCTTGCCATGACAGTGATGATATACCCAATGAAAATTCACAAGCAAACACAAGATCAAACCCGAGTCACCGGATTCAACTCAAGTGTAATTCAAAAATCAATCCAAATGCCATCAAGTGGTACAAGGCCACATATATAAATATGTAGAAAATGACAATAACTAACTCAGAAATGCAGTACAGTGTACCACAAAGTAAACCCATATGACATGCATACGGGGATTTCAAGTGAACTCAACAAGATTGTTGAATCCAAATGAACAAAATAATGCAAACCAACATCAGTGACACATGTGCAAATATTGACCAGAAATGTAACTGCAAATTACATGGGGGATGACACTGTAAAATGAACCAAAGTTCGACTGATAAATGAATAAGGCAAGCCGACATCAGTGACACAGCCTCAAAATGAAATGGTTATAAATAACCATATATGCACACTGCAGCAAAGTCAAGTCAAGCCGTGGTCTATCAACCAAATGACACAAATGCATCAGCAAACACTAAAAGAAATTGGACAGCAACACAAGGTGCATGAACAAAGCATGCAACAGCCGAAACAACAATGAAGACTAGAAAACAAAACAATGCACAGCACATCAGGCTCAAGAAAGAATGGACCTGGGCCTATCAAGTGCAACTTCAAGTGACACAAGTGATACAAGACAGAAACTACAAACTGCATGTGAATTACATGAAGGAAGTAGGATGAAGGTGAGGGCACCAAAATTATGGCACCACAGCACACAACCAATTAAATACAATGGGCCAAATGCAAATGAATACAATGCATTAATGCAATGTATCAAACTCGAGCACTAACAAAGGCGATATAATTACAACTACGCAAACTGGCAACTATCAAATTGTTTTAACTGGGCCTTAAATGAAGTTATGACCAAAACAGTAACTACTCATAAATACAGCAAATTCAATGTGCACAGAGAAATGTACACAGGGGTGTACATCAATCATCTACCCTGTTCTAAACTCAATACAGAAACTATGTGATGAATGGGTAGGCAAGTGAATGCATTTTGAACCAAATGAGGCACCAGTAATCAAATACATAAAACTGGATAATGCAAGCATCACAACCAAAAACAAAGCACATTGCCGAAGCAACAACAAAGGCCAGCAACTAACAGAGCACGAGGCGGTAACAACATAAAATGAGGACCAGGCTACAATATACTCAAGTGAAGTCAACAGCATCTGGGTGAATGTAAGTCAATGATCGAACAGATCGAACCAGTTATACTCATGAATGAACACTAGTGGTAAACGAGGTAAAGACAGACAGAATTCAAAACAAAGTTCAGTGCTATGCAAGTGCAAACCCAAAATAACAAGAAATCGAACCAAACCAGATCAAAGAGTCGAACATGTCAAGCCAAGATCAAAAGCAGACCCAAAATCAACTCAAGGCAGAAAAGCATCAACACGAACAAATATCAAATCGAAGACGAAACAACCACGAAAACAAATTAAGCATACAAAGTCAATCAGTTTCGAATTAGAAGTGAGTAATGTAAATTACTCAGCTTTGCTATGAAAGTGAAGACGGCTCGACCAATTTTGAAGTTGCCGTTCGAATTGGGGGATCGATTGCCGAAGCCCTAGCTGCTGAAGACGTGCGAAGGCTCCATGCTCCATCGAAGATGAACTCGATTGAATTGAAGACGACGCCCCTGACTTTGAAACGCCCTAATTATCGAAGAGAACGAAAGGAACGACCACCATTATTTTCGTGATTTGGTTAGGGTTGGTGAACGAATGAAAAATGGATAAAGGGGGATCAGGTTTTATGCTTTGAGAATTAATCACGGCCCAATATAAAAACATGGACCACTATTTAGTTTCAAAGCCCAGAATTTCTTTTAACAATTTATAAAAGAATTTTAGTTCAAATTTAAAAACTTCAAATGGAAATTTGTGTCAATATTAATCGTTTAATGTCGATTGTAAATCGACGCGAAATATCGGGTTGTTACAGACTTCCCTCCTTAAAGAAATTGCGTCCTCGCAATCATAAGGAATAAATGGACAAAAGGTAACAACCGTAAAAGCATGTCATCATAAAATGACGAAATTTGAAAATAAGAAGTTCACCATATAGAGCATGAAAGAGAAAGCCCGAACGTGTTTGCTCGATGTCAAATCTGGTGAAACTTCAATCTCTTCAATAATACCGGGCTCAAGAATAAAATCGGAATCCCTAAGGCATTTCCATAGAAGGAAGACGCGTAAAACACGTCATGAATAACAGAAAATTGAGCCGGTAATAAGAGGCGATAAGCCAAGAAACCAATACGTTCAGTGATAGGAAATGACCCAATATATCGAGGCACTAACTTCCCCGACCGACTGAAACGCACAACACCTATCATAGGTGAAACACGAATAATTTGGAACAACAGCGTAGTACAATAACGATACGCCAGATGAATCAAAGCTTCATTAATTCGGAACGCCAACGTAGTACAAAACGGTACGTCCAATGAACCGATCAACATAAAAGAACATCACACGTAAGTCCATAAAGGAAATGAGACGAAGCTCAATAAAATGAAATACATCAAAACATCCGATGAACTTGGTAAAAAGATGATTCCATTCGGACATCATCAAAGAAACAACCACTTGTTGCCTACGAATAAGTGTATCGGCAACACGATTTCCCATCCGGGAGTGGTAAATAATATCAAGATCATAAGATGTAAGGAACTCGAGCCAACGTGGTTGACGCAAATTAAGTTCCTTATGAGGAAATAAATGTTCCCAAGATTCATGATCAAGGTAGAGAACAAATTTCTCACCCAAAAATAATGATGCCAAATTTTTAAGAGCGAAATCAATAGCCAAGAGCACTAGATCATGCGTGGCATATCTAGTCTCAATAGGCATTTATGATTTAGAAACACAAGAGACAGCACGTTCTCTTTTGTGAGAGAATGGCATGAAAACCAATACGATTAGCATTGGTACAAACGATAAAGTCTTGGTTCCCTCGGGAATCACAAGAATAGAAGTATCGGAAAAGAGTTGTCTTAAATAATATTCTTACCCGAAAAGCTAAAGCTTTCGAAATTTACAATTTACTTTATGTAATTATCTTTTCAGAAAAATTTACATTTTATAATTTAATTTATTGTGTCTGATTGTCTGATCAAAGCGTCTAGGAGATTCCTATCGATAACGTTGATCAAGCGCATCGACCAGAATTCTTAAAGCACTCGATGGGCAATACAAGCACAAAATCATCTTCTAAAAATGGATGAAATAAACTGAATAAATGCAATTATCAGTAATATTCAATTTTCAGAAACGATAATCAAATTTCAAATCAACAAGATTATCAAAAAAAACGATAATCGGAAATTTCAAATCACAAATATTTAATTATCCCAAACAGTAATTGAACCTCAAATATTTGATTATCACAAGCGATAAATCAGAAACAAGAAATATCTGATTATCAAAAACGATACTCATAAATTACAAAATGAGTATGAAAACTCAAACGGGAGTATGAAAACTCCAGCGGGAGTATGGCATAGAATAAAAGATATGGCATAACATAAAATATCCATAATGACATACTACTATAAGTATGTAAATAATGATCAACAGGAGATCAACCGATAAGAGGTATGGCATAAACATGAAATATCCATACTGACATACGACTATAAATATGCAAATGATGATCAACAAGAGATCAACCGATAAGAGATAATCAATATCACAAGAATCTTCTCAAAGATGGAAAGGGGTATCATACCCTAGACTTGTATTCATAACAAGTCAATTACACACGAATTCACCAATGCACAAGAATTGATAAAACTTATCAATAGAAATCACAAAAATTGGTGAAGCGCAAATTCCAGAAGAATACACAAGAAATCCAGAAAATCACAAGATGAGAGTATGAAAACTCGAACGGGAGTATGGAAACTCGAACGGAGTATGAAAACTCGAAGGAGAGTATGAAAACTCGAACGGAGTATGAAAACTCAAAGGAGAGTATGAAAACTCGAACGGAGTATGAAAACTCGAAGGAGAGAATGAAAACTCGAACGGAGTATGAAAACTCGAAGGAGAGTATGAAAACTCACCTACACGCGAGCATGAAAACTCATCAACACATGTAACGCATAACGAGAACGGGAGCACGAAAACTCACCTACACGCGAGCATGAAAACTCATCAGCACATGTAACGCAAAGCGAGAACGGAAGCACAAAAACTCACCTACATGCGAGCATGAAAATTCATCAGCACGTGCAACGCATAACGAGAACGGGAGCACGAAAACTCACCTACATGCGAGCATGAAAACTCACCAACACGTGCAATGCAAAGCGAGAACGGGAGCACGGAATCTCACCTACACGTGAGCATGATAAATCATCAACATGTGCAACGCAAAGCGAGAACGGGAGCACGGAATCTCACCTACACGTGAGCATGAAAATCACCAACACGTGCAACGCAAAGCGAGAACGGGAGCACGGAATCTCACCTACATGTGAGCATGATAAATCATCAACATGTGCAACGCAAAGCGAGAACGGGAGCACGGAATCTCACCTACACGTGAGCATGAAAATCACCAACACGTGCAACGCAAAGCGAGAACGGGAGCACGGAATCTCACCTACACGTGAGCATGAAATCACCAACACGTGCAACGCAAAGCGAGAACGGGAGCAGGGAATCTCACCTACACGTGAGCATGAAAAATCATCAACACGTGCAACGCATAACGAGAACGGGAGCACGGAATCTCACCTACACGTGAGCATGAAAAATCATCATCACGTGCAACGCATAACGAGACGCTATCTCATGGTTGCAAGCCATTAATTTTGACACACGAATGGCCCGAAGACCGTGGGGCGCTACCCCACATGTGTGAGTCGGAATAACACAGATTGAGGTCTAGACTAACCAAAATTCAAAAAGGTATGTGTGAGTGGAATCACACAAGTGGTGTCTAGTCTAACCTCGCAAACAAAAGGAAAGTATGTGTGAATGAAATCACACAAATGGTGTCTAGACAATCCTCAAAGCCCAAGAGATACGTGTGAGACGAAATCACACCGATGAAGCCTAGTCTAACCGAAAAGGTATGTGTGAACGAAATCACACAAATGGTGTCTAGACAATCCTCAAAGCCCAAGAGATATGTGTGAGACGAAATCACACCGATGAGGCCTAGTCTAACCGTAAAAATGATCGTCATGATCAACGAGAAGTGTCAATTACACTAAGTTAGTAAATATAAAAGTTTAGCTTCATGTCCCATAACCACTAGCTTAACTTAAATATTTACGAACAAACTGTAGATCGTCACTAGAAAATTGTCACAAGAGATTCAATCGAATAAATCTAAGAATTAACCGACGAAGCAAACGCAAGCGTTTCATACCACTTGTTTTACTAAGCCGTTTAATTAGATTTCTCATCCGAGTGAGGTAAAGGCTCGTATATACTAGTAGATTAGAAAACGGTTTGAGAAAAAGAGTTTTGTATTGAAAATAGTTTTGAAATCATTTTGATAAAAGGGTTTTGATATTTACTACTAGTATTGAAAAACTTTATATTTTTAGAGTGACAAATCACAAAAATGATTGTAGAAACAATCAATCACAAGAATTCACATACGAAGACGTGAATAGAATCCAAAGAAATTGATACCGAATTCATTGAAAGGTATGTTCACAAAAATCCCGAAGAAAAGGTCATCAAAGTTGCTAATAAATGATAGCAACAAATCGGGAAATAATCAAGAATCGATTAAATTCGAAAACCGAATCAATTCACTAAGATTCACATTCGAAGACGTGAATAAAATCCGAAGAATTCGATTCCAATCCATCAAAGTAGGAATACCCAAAAATTCCTGAAATAGAAGTTATCAAAGTCGACAAAGGTGATAACAACTAATCGGAAAAGAAGAATCGATCAACAATTGGAAAAACGAAGCAAAACAAGCACAGATGCAAGAATGACTTTAACAAAAGTAAAAGTCAAGTCAATGTCGATATCGACCAGGCAAAGTCCAAGACAATTTCTTTTATACCAAAGAAATTTTAAAACTATCAAAGAGAGGCACATGAAAGCCAACGAACCATGGATAAACAGACAGAGTCGACAATTGAAATGCAATATGTCGGATAAACAGACAGAGTCGACAATTGAAATGCAATTTGTCTCAAAGATTGATACCGAAAACCCAATTGTATGGAGACTACATTAAGTACACGAATCAGAGATAAGAATGCATATATACAACAGTTCGAATAAACACTGCGAGTCCAAATCGAAGTAGGTACGAGTTGCAGCAATATGCAACTTGGTAAAGCATATACACAATGATACTTAGCAGTGCATATTGAAATGAGCAAGTGCAATAGAGAATAGCAGCAATGCTTATGAATAAGAGTTAGGAATTCATACCTAACAAATCAAAGATGATCTTAAGCAAAGATGAGAGAGAAAACATCGACAAATAGTTGCAACACATGTACTATCTAAGTTACGTTTTATATTTGTTCTAAACCCCAGGCTCTGATACCAAGCTGTGACGCCCCACCTCTATACCCACGCTAGCCAAGAATACTATGGTGTAGTGCTATCGACTAGCACGGAGAATAAGGCTGTTGAGGAGCGACCATCTGTGTAATTGCTTTGTGCGAGCACCGGTATGCCAGATAGTAAAAACGTGCATTTCATTTCAGGAGGAAATCCGACATGCCGATGCAAACTCAAAGCTACTACACGGTGGCTATAATAGTCTAGGACAAAAATATAAAATAATAACACAGATAATATAAATGCGGAACACAGATGAAACAGAAAGTCTCATATATATATATATATATATATATATATATATAATAACAGCTGTCAGTCACAATACATTTGACACGGTACATGTGATACAACTACAACAGTCGACTCAGGAAGTTATATATACAAGTACATTAACGACTAATATACATGAATACATATCAACCTATACTATGACACGACAACTCCAAAAGATATGAAAAGTCTTCATAGCTCAAGCAGCACCCCAAAGTAGAATATCTACAACCTGAAAATACTCGGTCTGACCCGAGTATTAAATTCAAAAGAAAATAATACTCGGGTCAGTCTAATTCAAACTCAGTTATTAGTGCACAGAAGCAATAATAATCAAATAATGAATAGACGACAGTCACAGAAATAAATTTACCTATCCGATTCTTAAGTAAGAAATCGGATAACGGTAAATATAACGCGAACCAATTCAAAACAATTGGAACATCAATTAAAAGGTCAACACGAGTAGGGCTGCAGTATACGCACGCGTATACTGCCTCGCCACTACAACATATGGAATACGAAATAGATCCATAAATCAAAAGCAAAAGAAATAACAATGAAAGCAGTACCGTGTGGCTGCAGTTCACGCTTACGTGCACTGCCTTGCCACTACAGTGATGACGTGCCCAATGAATAACGTGTGGCTGTAGTTCACGCTTGCGTGCACTGCCTTGCCATGACAGTGATGATATACCCAATGAAAATTTACAAGCAAACACAAGATCAAACCCGAGTCACCGGATTCAACTCAAGTGTAATTCAAAAATCAATCCAAATGCCATCAAGTGGTACAAGGCCACATATATAAATATGTAGAAAATGACAATAACTAACTCAGAAATGCAGTACAGTGTACCACAAAGTAAACCCATATGACATGCATACGGGGATTTCAAGTGAACTCAACAAGATTGTTGAATCCAAATGAACAAAATAATGCAAACCAACATCAGTGACACAGGTGAAAATATTGACCAGAAATGTAACTGCAAATTACATAGGGGATGACACTGTAAAATGAACCAAAGTTCGACTGAGAAATGAATAAGGCAAGCCGACATCAGTGACACAGCCTCAAAATGAAATGGTTATAAATAACCATATATGCACACTGCAGCAAAGTCAAGTCAAGCCGTGGTTTATCAACCAAATGACACAAATGCATCAGCAAACACTAAAAGAAATTGGACAGTAACACAAGGTGCATGAACAAAGCATGCAACAGCCGAAACAACAATGAAGACTAGAAAACAAAACAAAGCTCAATGCACAGCACATCAGGCTCAAGAAAGAATGGACCTGGGCCTATCAAGTGCAACTTCAAGTGACACAAGTGATACAAGACAGAAACTACAAACTGTACGTGAATTACATGAAGGCAGTAGGATGAAGGTGAGGGCACCAAAATTATGGCACCACAGCACACAACCAATTAAATACAATGGGCCAAATGCAAATGAATACAATGCATTAATGCAATGTATCAAACTCGAGCACTAACAAAGGCGATATAATTACAACTACGCAAACTGGCAACTATCAAATGGTTTTAACTGGGCCTTAAATGAAGTTATGACCAAAACAGTAACTACTCATAAATACAGCAAATTCAATGTGCACAGAGAAATGTACACAGGGGTGTACATCAATCATCTACCCTGTTCTAAACTCAATACAGAAACTATGTGATGAATGGGTAGGCAAGTGAATGCATTTTGAACCAAATGAGGCACCAGTAATCAAATACATGAAACTGGATAATGCAAGCATCACAACCAAAAACAAAGCACATTGCCGAAGCAACAACAAAGGCTAGCAACTAACAGAGCACGAGGCGATAACAACATAAAATGAGGACCAGGCTACAATATACTCAAGTGAAGTCAACAGCATCTGGGTGAATGTAAGTCAATGATCGAACAGATCGAACCAGTTATACTCATGAATGAACACTGGTGGTAAACGAGGTAAAGACAGACAGAATTCAATAAAAAGTTCAGTGCTATGCAAGTGCAAACCCAAAATAACAAGAAATCGAACCAAACCAGATCAAAGAGTCGAACAAGTCAAGCCAAGATCAAAAGCAGACCCAAAATCAACTCAAGGCAGAAAAGCCTCAACACGAACAAATATCAAATCGAAGACGAAACAACCACGAAAACAAATTAAGCATACAAAGTCAATCAGTTTCGAATTAGAAGTGAGTAATGTAAATTACTCACCTTGCTATGAAAGTGAAGACGGTTCGACCAATTTTGAAGTTGCCGTTCGAATTGGGGGATCGATTGCCGAAGCCCTAGCTGCTGAAGACGTGCGAAGGCTCCATGCTCCATCGAAGATGAACTCGATTGAATTGAAGACGACGCCCCTGACTTTGAAACGACCTAATTATCGAAGAGAACGAAAGGAACGACCGCCATTATTTTCGTGATTTGGTTAGGGTTGGTGAACGAATGAAAAATGGATAAAGAGGGATCGGGTTTTATGCTTTGAGAATTAATCACGGCCCAATATAAAAACATGGACCACTATTTAGTTTCAAAGCCCAGAATTTCTTTTAACAATTTATAAAAGAATTTTAGTTCAAATTTAAAAACTTCAAATGGAAATTTGTGTCAATATTAATCGTTTAATGTCGATTGTAAATCGACGCGAAATACCGAGTTGTTACATATCAGTGTGAGCTATGGTGGGTATTGCCCACTGGTTGCGTCCCGTCACACTTGATATCAGAGCTTAAATTTTGTATGTTACTAGGTGTTGATGTGTACTCAGTATAGATAGGGACAATAGCATCCTAGATTGAGTTGAGTGTATTATATATATGAACACGTATTTGTTAGTAGATATAAAATGTTTTATATTGTGTTTGCTCATCCGTTGAGCTGTTTGTGAATTCTGGTCGTGATGTGGGATGCCATGTTATCGATAGGGATTTCCAAACACTTAAATGAGGCAAGTCGACATAGTATCATTTTAAACTGGGTAAATGAAATAATTTTACCTCGATTATATTTTATATATAAAGTAAATAATTTTTCAAGAATTATTAAAGTGTATATAAATGAATTGTTTGGTTGTTTGAAAATGTAAAAATATATATAAGTTAATAAAAGCTGTTTGAATAATCTTAATCGAAGACAACAATTGTAAAGAATAAATTATATAAGCAAATGAATTATAAGTATGGAATTATAATTAATATGATTTACAACTATGAAATAATCTTATATATAAGAAGTGAAACTGTATGAATATATTTATAAATATGAGTTATAAATAAAAATGAATTTAAACTAAGAATTTGTGAAATTTGAATCCCGTTTTATTTTGGAAGTTGTTTTTCAAAGTTAAAGAGGTTATATTATTATAAATCTTAATGAGATAAAAGGATTTGAAATGATCTTATGTAAGTAAAGTGAAAATAATGAAATTATATAATTAAAAGATTTGTAAATGTGATTTATGAATAAAAAGAATATAAAGCACTGAATTCACTATTGTTACTGGGAAATAATAAGGGTGATGACTGCATCATCATCAGTATCATTTTCGAGTTTCTATGCGATGGAATTGCTACCAATAGTAAATTGAATTTTTGTTTTGATAAATATATTTGAATTTAAAATCCATGTTGAAATTGATAAATATAAGTGAAATGAGTTATGGATTTATAATATAAAGTATAAAATTTTAGCTTTGATAAAGTTGAAATAAATGTGAGTTAGCATAATAAATATATGATTTGAAATTTAACTAAAGGAAAGTTAATAAAGTGAATTGGATTTGAAATTATAAAGAACGAGTTTAGTGAATAGAAGTGAATGTAGGTAGATGTTCACGGAATTATGGAATAATAAGTTGTATAACTTAGAAAATGAGAAAATTTAAGTAAAACGAATTATTAAAAATGGTTAGACAATTTTGTTAAGTAAAAAAAAAATCTGAATAGTGATATGAAATTGACTTAAGTTAAATAAAATTAACTTTAGAATTGAAATCTGACTTAGATTTATAAGTTGAAATTTAAGTTAAGTGAAACCAAATGATGTTTATAAAAAGGAATATAACTTAAGTAATTTTAAATGAAGTTGATTTCGGTATCGAAGTAAATTAATAAAATGAATTAGATAAATATGAACTTGGGTTATATAAGGAAATTCAACTTTATTTGTAAAATGAATCAACATTAGAAATGATGTTGCTAAGAATTGAATAAAACTTAAGTTAAGAAGTTGTGAATTGAATGAATGTCAATTGAATATTAAACCAACTGGATTTAAAGTGTTGAACCAAATTGAATGAATGTAAAGTAAATTAATTTGGTAATGTTGGACATGCATTGATTGTTAGATGAATGCTAGTTGATTGTATAGAAGTTCATTAAGTATTAATAAAATTGAATTAATGAAATTGAAAGTAAAGTTATCAAATTCAAATTGGAAGTAAGTAAATTTAAATAGAATTGAATTTGATGTAATTTGGAAGTGAATCAACTTGAATGTAAATTAGTGAATATAAACTAATTGAATATGAATGAATGAATGTTAGTAAAATCCAATGTTAATGAATCAAATGTGATTTAAATTGAAAACCAATTCAATGAATATTAATGAGAAGTGAATTTATATTGATTTGGTTATGTATGGATTGGATAGATATTGGTTTGTTGGATGATAGTTGTTTGATAATTGGATTTGTTGCTTTTGTTGCATTTGCTACATTGGCATATATAGTTGTTGTATTGGTAAATGTTGTATATTGATATTACTTTCATATATACATGTTTCTAATTTGTTTATTGAGTATTTAGTAGGTGCGGATGGCGCTTGCTTCGCATTTGGAGCTCGCTTTCGTGCCATATTAGCCGTATGTGCTCGCTAATAATATATAAGGTGCATATCTCGGATTACATATCGTACTTTTACACTTTTTCCCTTCGGTATGCCTCATCCTTATTATGAGATGTATATTTGTGATATATACATTGTTATTTTTTTTGGATCGAACCGCGCAAAGGAGACTATGGCGGTTTTTTTTGAAAATTTGAGGCGTTAGAAAATTTTGAGAAAATTGGGAAAATTTGTGGAAAACAAAATTTTGATTTCGAGTTAAAAGTTAATGGATATTAGTTGTTTTGAAAAGATAACTATGAATGCATTTGAAAACTTAGAAAAGTTTTTGTAATTTTAACTATTGGATTTTGGAAAATTTAAAATGTTTAAATTGGATTTGATATCTAGTTTTAACGAATTGTTTTGAAAAGTTAATAGATTTTGTAACTTTTCTTACTTGGTAACTTCGAGGACGAAATTCTTTTAAGTAGGGGAGAATGTAACGACCCAGAATTTTAGTCATTTAAAATTTGTATATATAATTGATTTTAAATATACACAGGTAAAATTTATAAGCTGAATAACTTATAATTTGAATATCTTGATTTAATTGGATAATTAAATTGTTGATTTAATATATGAAATTGCGTAAATAATTGAAAATTGGATTTAATGTGAATAAAAATGATTTATAAAGTTGAATTAAATTTTATTTGAATTAAATTGATGTTAGAGGACTTTTAGAATTGAATTAAAAGTTGAATTACATAAATTGAATATTTTAATATTTAATCGACGAGTAAAAATAGTCATTTTTCAAACAGTCTCGGATTTTGACAAAACTAGTTTCATCGGATCCGTAATGTTATATTATTGTAAGATTTCAAATTTCGTGTCAATCGGATTTACGGTTTGTCCGGGGCAAGCTAAAACGCGTAGAAAATCGTTTAAGTGAAATTTTAAATTTTAAATAGTCGATTTGAAAACCTATCTTCCAAATACTGTCGAATTGGCTCCCGATATATATTCCATTGCGTTTGGAAGAGGGGTAAAACATTATAAACGCTAGGCGGCATGCTTCGTTTGGAGTTCGAAATTTTTTTGAGTGAATAGTGTCGTCAAATTTTATATAAAAGGACCGCAACACCTTCATTTTACCAAAACCCTAGAACAACTAGGTCTAGCCGCCATTATAATTTACACGGCCAGAAACATCCAATCTTTCCCCTTCAATTTCTTCAAATCCGTTAAACGATTCGAAAAGTTTCCAACTACAAAGATGTAGGTCGTAGCAAGATCTTCGAGACCAACGGCTATGATCGATTTTAGTCGAGTCGATCGTTGGAAAATTGTGTTCAATGGCTGTACGTTTCGCCACAATTTTTGAGGCCATCATAGGGCAGAGCTACACGAGATTTAGGGCGAGAGTGCAGCACGAGACGAGCATTTGAACAGTGTAACCTGATCGTCGTGGAAGTGGAAGATGTGGTCGCGACAAGTAAGGTTTGAAGGCGGCTTCATGGGTTATCTTGTGTGCATGTTCTTACTGATAGGGAGAAGAAGAAGTATGCGGCCAAGATCTAGGGCAAAGGAACGAACGGCTGTGATGATGAGAAGGTTTAAAAATAAAAATAAAAGTTGAAATTTTATTATATATAATTCGTACAAACTTTGTAATTGCATAACTTTTTCATACGAGGTCCTTTTCGCATGAAACGACTTGCCTTGGATCTGTATTGACGAACACTACATGATTGAGCTGGTTCGGAGTTGATTGGAGCTAGTGTGAATTTTGGATAAAATTAAACGCTTGTTTAATTTTAATCGGAATAAATCGCTAACGCGACGACTGCAAGCAATGTGAGTACGACTCACTCTTTCTGACTCACTGATATTTTTATATAAGTGAGAATAAACATTATTATATGATGATTGATGATTGTTTGGTTGATATATGACATATTGAATGGTATTTGGATACATATACCTGCCTAGTGGAGCAGATGACCCTATACGTTCCCGTGTATGAGTGGATGACCCTTTGTACGCGCGTCTGCCTCGAAGCGGACATTGTACACATATTCTAATATGTATATTTGTTGTAGGTAACAGGTTGGAGTGATCCAACGGGATTCCTCACCAGTATTGATTTATTTACAGATATTTGTGATATATTCTGTATCATATGATATATGATGTTTTGGATGCTGTGATTGATGTATTTAGTGTTGTTGTAGCATTGGGCCTATTTTTGGAAATTTAAAAATATTAAAGCGATTATTTCCAAATTTAAAAAGATTTTCAAGTGATTTTGAAAATATACCTTTTGTTGAATTTTGAAGTGTTAAAGGAATGGATTTATTTTAAATAAATAAATATGATAATTTTTATGTTATAAAAATTATGATGTTTTGGGAAATATAATTGAAATTGTGATTCTTGTGAAATAAAACCAGAATATGATTTTTTTGGAATGTGAAGTTAGCTATTTTGAAAAATGGTTTAAATTGAGATTTTTGACTAATATAAATGGTTTATAAAGAAGATTTGTAAAATTGAATTATTATAAATCAGAAAAATTGAGTTATAAAGGAGTTTTTATAATTGTTAAAACGATGTTATAAATGGATTTTACAAGTAAATAAGATGTATAGATTTATAATTTGTAAAGTCATAAAATGAATGGATTTTGTAGAATAAATGAATTATAAGCTATTAGTTTAAAATTTTGATTTTTGGCATGTAATTGAGTTATAAATGGAATTGGTTAATAAAGTGATTTTATAAGTTGAAGTTTTTATAAAATATATAAATGTGAATTTATAAACATTGTTTTATAAATCCAAAATCAATTGAATTTGATAAGTTAAATATAGAACTTTATTAAAAGGTATTATATCTATGGTTTTGGACAGTGGATTATCCTTTAATAAATGTATAGAAATATTAGATTTGGTAAGCAATTTATTATCATGATTTTGGACAGTGAATAATCTTGTAATAAATTTTTTGGGAAGTTATAATTTTAACTGGAGTAAAAGGATTTAAAGATGTATTAAAATGAATTAAATATCGAATTCATAGATTTCAACATTCATGTTGGAAATAGACGTTTTCGATAAATAAGGAAATGATGGACTATTACACTGTTGTTATAGTAGATGATTTCCTAAAGAAAATGTTTTTGTATAGTATATGGGATTTATATATCTACTTAAATTTCCAAATCCATATGCTAGTGATTTTGGGTTGTCGTAACGATGTTTTATGCAACATTCGTTTTGACCCAAATAAAAGATGTAAAAGAATCTTTTCCTTAAAAGAATAAATATATACTTAATCCTGATTTAAGTATATGGAATATTTTCTAAGTGTTGAAAATAAATTGATTTGTGAATTACTTATTATTAAATAAGTATACGGAAATGTTTTCCAATATGAAGTGAAACGTTTTGAGAATATATCTTTTTAAAGATAATTTGAAGTGAATATTTGGCAAGCGAATTAATTAATAAAAGATTAATTAAAAAGGGCCCAGTGATTGTTATGGTGTTGAATATTTGTTTGTTTGCTTTGATAGTTAAATAACCGACTATCAGACTTGGCCAAAATTGTAGTTCCTCGACTCGATGTGGGAACTATTTAGTCGTACACTTAGTACGTAGCCTTCTGTGTAGGCTTGATTATCGTTTGTGTTAAGGATGTTGATTTGTATAGTTCAGAGTATTACTCCAATCTATCGAGCTTCCTTCTTGGCCCGAAGGATAGCAAGTTGAAAGTTGGAAACGTGATAAGTCTATGAGACTTAGTTGCTGTGTGAGGTTGAGAAACGCTTTTACGTTGTTGGTGCGAAGAGACCGGGATCAGATTTATCTAAAAACCACTTCAGACCAATGTATATGCGACGATTGTGCAGGTTGCTTTGTGATGACATTGTTATTCCGGAGTTTCATAGTGGGGGACTGCTTGTTGATTGTTTGGGGTTAAAATTCCAATATACATCCAGTAGCAGTGGTCTCTTTATTATGAAATATCCAATGCGACGACTATTCGCTACTAATCCTAGGGATTTCCCGATAGGATGTGGTAGGAAAGTACCTTCGGTTTGTCTTGTTCCTGGACAACTTGTATGGATGTTTGTCTGACATTGCATTTCTATAGATTACGTACATTGGATTTTACAAACGTACGGTGACGGAGAAGGCAACTTCTCTTAACTTAACACCCTCCTTGAGACGTATGAGCTTAAGGGTTGTATTTTTGTGGAAGGTAATTAGTAGTCAACGAAAATGGTCGTGTGGCATTGTAAGTGATGTGATTGTGCTTTGTGAAAGGTAATCGTTATCTCTAGCCTTATCAACCGGAAATGACCAAAACAAGGTTAGATGCAGCAGGGCTAAGTGAGTCATCCCCAGTAGGATATGATCATCCTCTTTTAGATATATCTTTATAGGCTATGACGTCGTGTATCTGATTATTATGGTTTGTATGCTATGAGGGCCCTCGGTAAGGTCGGTAACGACCGGAGGATGATATATTCAGTACGATCTTGTTATAGAGGTGGGCCGGTCTTGTATTGGTCGAGGATCCTTAGTGATGGTCCTCGGAACATTTTTCTAGAGATGTACTGTTGGAAGGTAGTCCCTTCACCTGGTCATTTGTATGGAAATCCAAACTCCACTACGTGTTTGCCACTTTGATTGTATTACCCAATTGGGCTATGTGCTGGACTTTAATCAATGTAACAATTTCGGCTATGATTAATATTATTAGTATATAGTAGACACTACTATAATATAACATGAGATTTGATATGATATGTTTTAGTTATCGTAAGGTAAAAACATGTCTGTATTTATGTGTGGACTTGTCTTACGAGATACTTTTGTTTTGAAAACTAAGGAAAAGTTTGGTAATTTAATAAATTCAGTTGAGTGTTTCTCACACTGGTTTACCAGACTGATCCGGGCGTTCTTCTCTTTCAATGCTCGGGTCAGACCAAGTATATTTACAGGTCTAGATTTGATGTCTTTGGAGCATCAGCAGGAGAGCTGGAGATCTTCATTTCATATACGTGTATCTGTTTTGATTATTGATTATCTGCTGTGCTGTTTGTTGTTGTATATTATCGGCAATTGTGAGGACGGGTTATTATAACTGTCCAAGCTGATAACTATTGATTGATTATTGAACTCTGATTGATGTGTACATATATAAAGTTTCTGTTTTATAAAGATCATTGATATGATATTATATATTTTCCGCTGCGATGTGAGATTCTGTATTGTTATGTTGGTTCTATCTTCTCTCTTTCTTCTCTTCTCTTCTTCTCTCTTCTTTTCTTTCTCTTGACTTTCTGTCGGATTGTGTTTTTTCGGTCGGACATGTGTGGTTTATTGTCGATTCAGAGGGTACGGATTTGCGGGTCGTCGCAATTACAATGTTCTTAGATATTTTTTGTTCTAAATTTAAATGTTAAATGTTAAATTGTAATTTTATATACATGGAAACTTACATACGTTGTTTCATTCAAATATATCGAATAGATCTTGTGTAATAATGTAACATTTAATGTTATACATTTCTTTAATTGAAATCAAATTCATTAATGTTAATGTTGGATTTCAAATCACATAAAATTATCTAATACGATTTTAATACATATATACTTTTATTATATATATGTATGTATGTATGTATTTGTGTGTGTGTGTGTGTATATATGTATATGTAGATGTATATTTATAAATGTGTGTGTATATATATCAATATTATGGACGACAAAGGCATATGTAAAGAGGAACTGGATCCGTTGTAGTGTAAATCCCAACACGTACATACAGTTTCATTAACTACAAACATATCTTATCAATATCACATGCACTTCACATAAACAAGTGTATTCGATGCATTTGTAAACCAAAACCTTAAAAAAACTTCTTTCATACAAATTTAAACAAAATAAAGACTTATTTAAAATAAATTTTAGATTGAATATAAAATCCATTTAGACTTCATAAGCCCAACTGATCCAAAATGGGAGTTTTATTGAAATCAACCTATTTACCTACTTTCGACTAGCCCAATTCCAATAATGGTATCAAAGCCAAATGGTCTATGCAATCTAAATTAGCAATTTTTGGGCTAAATGATTAAAATCTACCCTTTTAGTAGGGTTTCTAGAAAGGTAATGTCAAAGGATTAGGTTTGGGTAGTCAAAGGATTAGGTATGGGTAGACATGTACCCATTTAGTATGGTGTCTAGAAAGGTAGTATCAAAGGATTATGATCTAAACAATAAAATTATGATTGTTAACGATGTATTTATGCCAAAATCATTTCAATTTGGTTGTTTAATACTTGACCTTAGACTTGAATATGACACTTTTATAATAAGTATAAATGGATGATGGAATTGTCCCAAATGATATAAGTAGACATGATATTAAGATTGTTTAATATGAAGCATGTAAGATGAGTTCTGTATGCATTGGCAATAGGAATTATCATACATGCATATTGCCTACAATATCACACTTTGCTCATGTATTTGATACATAGAGTAAATTTTAAGTCCAAATTGAGATCGCTTAATGACAATTTAAAGTGTTCTCAAGTATAATGAAATATTAGAGAAATGTTTATAAAAACAACAAACTCCTTATAAAGGAGTGCGTAGACTCGAACTTCATTATTGATATCGAATATTATATATCGACCCTAAATTAATGTTCAAACTCATTTAAGAACTTTAAGTTAGAATTTTTCCACTATAATGTAAGAAGTGTAAATAAATGCACAAATTTATAATTGAGCTAAGGTGATTCCAAATGTTGAGAATCTCATTACATTGTTATATGATAACAATGTCGCGATGCAGTTTGTAAATGAACCTAGAGCTCGCTAGAAGTCAAGAGATATACTCCAAGTAGTTCCACATGATAAAGGCAGTTTATCGATGCCAAAGAGAGTTGATTGACATAGTAGATGATTAAAACAAAATAGCATACATTTTCTCAAAGGAACTGACCTGTTAGTTTTTGAGAAAACCAATCAAAGAATTTTTCTGACGACCTGTAAATTTTTAACTATTTTTATAATATAATTAACTGAAATTTTGCTTGAAATGAAATGATTAAATTTAGAAGTGAAAACTCGATATTTGGAATGCATCTATTTTAACATAACAACTAGTAAATTTTTATTGGAAAATGTGGAAGTTAGTTCTGCGGTCTAATTTTCACTTTCAATTTAAAATCAGTTAATTTGATGAAATTAAAATGTTTTCGAATCCAAATATTTTTATATAATAAAAATGTAAAATATTTTCTGAGTGAGGCGTTATATTTCGTTTCGTCAAATTCGGACTTCTCTAGCCCCGTTTATCTTATTTTCGATGAATTAGCCACATTTTTGGCAAAAAAGCATCGACTTTTGATAGGATGATTGCATTGCTAATATTTGTGTACCATTTTGTTCATCTCATCGTGGTCATCTCCGTAGTATATTCATTTGTGCATTTCAGTGTCCGGTACATGGGGAAAACCGCGAAATGAGTAGCCATATCGATTCCGCAATTGAGTCCTTTTGTTTCCTATGTCCTTTCATTTTCATTGTCCACCCGTGATAAACTAATAGTCGGCAGCTTTAATATACTTTCCAGAATTCAATTCTGACTTACTATTTCCTATTTCAATTTACTAGGAGCCAATTCATTTATTTACTTTAGTCTCTTCAATTTCCATTTTCATTCTGCTTTTGAATAAAGGAAAATAATACAATGTTCTATAAAATCTATAGCCTGCTGCGACCATTATCACTTTCTTCCTTTTTTCTGCCTCATCTTCGTTTTGCTCTGCCTTCCTCTCTTTCTTTGTTCTGCCATTTTCTAAGGAAAAAAATCAAAATATATTTTGCTCCTATTTGCTTTGGCCGAAACTTTTCTTCTCAGCACTTCTTTTCGCCTGCCCCTGAACCCTTCCCGAACCTTCCGCCTAACCCTCCCTCCCAGACAGCTCACCAGACCGAGCCCACCTCCGATCCACGTCTAACAGCCCCTCCAACCAAACGCCACCGCGCTGCTCCGCCCCTTCCTTTCCATATCCGCCAACACCAACCTTCTAGTCAAGAACTAGTAACCCTTCCAACCTCCTGAACCCTACCTTCAACCCATGTTCGCCATCACCCCTGGCTGAGATCATCCTGCCTCCTATTTCCTTCCCAACTCCGAACTCCGCTCTACCGAACGCCTGCTACAGCCTCACCTTTTCCCGTCTACACCAAGTAACCCTCGAACAACCACCACAATGGCCTTTGCCCCAGACTTCTCAACACCACGGCCTCCTATTATAATTTTTTTATACTATGAGATACATATTTAAGTCGCTGCTTGTTTCATCTTTATGCTATGAAGCCTTTCTTTCCAGCCTCCACATTCTATTCTTCATCTTTACTACTAATAAGGAGAATTCATTGAATAACTTTATTTGGTGTCTTTTTGAAATACCAAAATTACCCTTGCTCTCATGCGCTTCCGCATCTTTCGTCTCCTGTGAAAATAAGTTAATCAGCGTCTGTTATATCCATAGCCAAATGCGGCCCATTAAACTATGTTTTAACGCATTTCCCCTTTTCCTATTTTTACCTTTATCCCAAACCATCCCTTCCTCCCAAATCTGAGAATTTCCTTCAAACAAAAAAAATGATAAGTCTACGAGCAATCCTCGCGATCCCAAACACACATCGATGTGTCCTCCACCATCACTGACTACCCCGCTGCTACCATCGTCTGCCCTTACACAACTACAACCCCAACCCCGGTTATAGTAATCATCCTAATTATAACCCGAATCTCAGTTATAACCCACCAATCACCAACATCACCCTTACCCTAAACCCAAACCCCAACCGTCTGGACCGCCGCCTCCTCATCTTCGCCATTGGCATCCTCACCATCGTCACGCGGTGACCAATATACCCGTTACTTTCGAATCCAACTGATTCGTAATATGCAGTGCAGATCTGATTGTTTTTTGTTCGTTCAATCGAACTAAACATTTTTGTAATAAACGATCAATAATAAGACACGTCAAAAGAACTAGCGGCAAAATTGAAGTTAGATCTTTATTGAGGTAATTTACATGTGTTTCTAGTTCCAAATTAATTGTATAGAGAACTAGAATTTTCTTACCTGTTATTCAAACGCAAACCGGGAGTATGAGTCCATTGCATCTGTATAAATATGTACATCATTGACCATTCGATATGCATATAGTTTGATAATGATTTATTCTTAATTAACAAAATTGGATAGATGCTTATAGTCAACGAAAGAATGGAATGGAAGAAGATGATATTGATTACACTTTTATGCAAGAACTGATTGTTCTAATAAGGGGGAAAATTCCTCTAAACATGTGTTTAATTTAATTGTTCCTCTGCAAATAGTAACAATACTTTGGTTGTATTGTTTTTATTTTGGCTTGATAAACCATGAAAGTTGTTTTTGATGCTACAACCAGGGTAATACTTCATCATCTTCGTAACCAGTATGGGTTGTAAAAGGAAAGCAAAGGAGGTTCCAAGTCGTGTGGAGAACTAGAAAAAAAGAGTTTCCACTTGCTCAGCTATGTAAGTTACAACTTCAAACTTATTCTTTTGTTTATATTTTACTTTAAATTTCTGTCTTTTTTGTGTTTAGAATAATGGTTTAAACAAATATCACAATTACATTGAAACTGAATGAATGAGTTTTTTTATATTAGTTTATGTTTCACGGGATTCAAGCAAAGGGTTTGAATAGAAAATTAGAAATCGATGATTACATCTCATTAGTTAACATATCCATTGCCAATTTAAGCTCCAAAATGCGATGCTATGTCAATATGGATAATTTCTTAATTATCTCATAGATTGAGCACTGTGTATACAGCAGTCTTTTATTTTTTAGAAGCTGTCAATAGTTCAAATTCAAACCATTCAATATGAATAACCATTTGAAACAACTTGCTACTATGTTGCATATCAATGAATTATCATTATGAGTTTATTTATGAGGATATTATATATTATAAAATATCCATTTTATAAAATACTTATAGTCATTTCACAATGAACAAGTACAAATGTGATGATTTAAGCAGCATGAATATATGTATTATATGCTCATAAAAGATTTTCAAATTTAGGATATAACGAGTCATTTATTCTGACAACTTTTATACCAAATATAATTTTTTATATTTCTACAAATAGAAAATTTTAGAACCAATTAAACTTTACATCCATGCAGCTTATAATGATATAAGTTGTAGATGAATAAAAAATCACATCCACACCATAATTTATGCGCAACCCAATTTTTAATAATCATATATTATCCAAATTTGAACAAATATATATTTCATTGTTAGTGATATATATCTATATATATAAATTGACAAATGAAATTAACCATTAAATATTATTTTAAGAAATACAACAAAAAATTAAAGTCTTTAGTCCCAAAGACTTTAATTTATTTTAGAAAACACGATATGAATATACCCCTTAGATGCAAAGTTATGCATAGACGAAAAAAAGTAAAGTGCTGTCGAAATTAAAGCTTTTAGTCCCAAAAGGCTTTAATTTGTTTTAGACAGAAGGAAGGAGTTGTATGCATTTTAACAGAGGCATTTGGATATTAACAAATAAGGCAACTAAATATCTTTCATTCACCAAAAACTGCTGTACTTATTTTTAACATGCATCTTCTTTTACATTCAATTATATAATACATAAGTCGTGATTAAAAATTCCGTGATACTGCTTACACTTGATTATTACTGCATTGTTAAAATCTTACGCTTCTTATTATTGCATTGTTAAAAACGTATTATTCTTATTATTGCATTATTATATTTTAAGTTCTCTTGCATTTTTCTTTTTTTGTCTTACTTTCAATTTGTTTGTTCTGCAGTTTATATTATCAGAAGAACTTTTTCGTCTTCATCGCTCAACTTTGACTGTTACTCAAGAGGTACGTCTTGGAAATTCAAATTTGGTAAAAATTGAATAGCGAAAGTAACTTAGTTTGTTGATATCTAATATTCTTTTAGCTTATCTAAACATTAAATACGATGATATTTGTGGAAGATATGTATTTTTATATTCTATTCATAATAACATGTCCCACCTACTAACTGCATAATACAAGTTAAATATTTTTTTGTTAAATAATTATTTTGTTAACTACAATTACTTCCCATTCTGTGAAAAATTATTTTACATATTTTCTATTACATCTACATGTTGTAAAGCATGTTCCAACTGTTACTATGAAACATATTATTACTTATATTAGGTATTTTAGTTTTACTAATAAATATATGCAACTTAGCTCTAAAGGCTTAAATGGTGATGTTCACTTATAATACAAATTGCGCCAGAGAAATTCCAAAACTAAATAACTGTACTACGTACACAGTTACAATAATTTTTACGTCATACGTCGAAACTAAAAATTAAATCATAGGAAAAATATAAAAATTAATGTGTACAATCGCTTCTTCTTTCCGCTAACGGCTAACGCACAGTACATACATATTCAGTTGAAGAACGTTTACGTATGATTAGAAGCAGATTTCATTGGGCCCATGTAAATTGGAACCAAATTCAAACTTTACAAGGAATAACGGTCATGAAAGGAAAATTGGAATGCTCATGTAAAATTTAGTCTTGCAGTTTTGTATTCTTCCAAGCAAACACAAAATGTCATACCATCGTGATCGCTATCGTCACAAATGTCTGCCGAATTAAGAAGTCTAAAGAAAGTCAGTGTACATCTTTTCAAGTTAGGTAGCTAAAACGATATGCTTTAATTTGTGCACCTTCTACAAAAAAATAAGATAACAGAAAATGATGCAATTCTTCCTCTTTGATGTTCTAATAAATGCACAGACTGCCTATAAACTTGAATATCCATCTATCTCATAGTTCATACCTTTGCATATATTCATTGACATCACTGAATTAGGTGTGGATGTACTGTTAAGAAGAATAAATACTTTGTTGTTAACAATACATGCTTTTGTGTTCTTTATACATAAAAGCGACGCGATAATTTACATATTGCGCATATACATGTATGATGGTCTTCTTTATTGGGCCCAAAAAACGATAATACCTAAATTAGGTGGTTAAATCCAATGCATCATGTAGAACTTTAACTAATATAATGATTCAAAAGAGCAATATACACAATACCCAATTGGAGCACTAGGTAAACTATATATATATATATATATATATATATATATATATATATATATATATATATATATATATGTATGTATGTATATATAGAAAAAATTCATAGTAAATGTTGCAGTCATATTTTTTTTATAGATATTTGTGTTTGCCCTGATTTAATTTTGACTTTGATGTTTGTTGTACTTTTTGGTACTCTGTTAATGAATAATTTCAAGTTCAGTTTCGCTTTAGTTTTTGGTACTTTCATGCGCATGATGCCTCTATTGATGAATTGAACTGCAGCTTAACTTAGTAATTGAGGCAAACTGCATCGGATTTAACTGAGGCTTTTATGCCTTAGTTAAATCTCAATAAAGGGAAATATGCCTCAGTTAAAACTGAGGTATGTTTCCCGAGTTAAAACTAAGGCAACAAGCTTCATTTTTAATCGAGGCATATTTTCCGTAGTTAAAACTAAGGCAACACCACTATATCCAAAGTATCATATCCTACTCTTGAACGGCCGTATTATATTCTTTTCATTAATTATACTCTAAATTTGGCAAATATAGCATGTAAGATTATGACAGTGCCATCTACATAAAGTTTCTTTATGGTTTCAGGTTTTTATTTTGAACCATCATTTGCTCCAGCATCTTGCTCCATTACACCTTGGTTTTCCATAAATGCATACGTAATGCACATAAGTACTTCTGTACACACATATGCATGTTTGTAAGTTATATATATATATATATATATATATATATATATATATATATATATATATCAACTGTTATTATACTCTTATTTGAACAAATTTACTATATGATTTCTAAATAACCATTAAATCCAGATTACATCACTTGATTGGTATATGCAAGAATAACTATTATATCACTTCACTAATTATGTTTTCCAAAAAATAATTATACCAACCAAATTACATTTTATCTTTCATATTTAGCAAATGCTACATTCATCAAAAAAAATTAGGCTTACAAAATTATTATTCCCTAAATGGTATAACTGTTGATATTAACACAATAAAGAACTAACCAATCTTTAGAAACTATACATACATACATACATATATATATATATATATATATATATATATATATATATATATATGGAAAAAAGTCATAGTAAATGCTGCAGTCATATTAATTTTTTCAGATATTTGTGTTTGCCTGATTTAATTTTGACTTTGAAGTTTGTTGTACTTTTTGGTACTCTGTTAATGAACAATTCCAACTTCAGTTTCGGTATAGTTTTTGTTACTTTCATGCGCTTGATGCGCCTCTATTGATGAATTGAACTGCAGCTCAACTAAGTAACTGAGGCATATTTGCATCAGATTTAACTGAGGCTTTTATGCCTCAGTTAAAAATCAATAAAGGGAAATATGCCTCAGTAAATAATAATATGATGTGAGTTTATGGTAAACAAGAGGCTCTCCATTTGTTCTCACTCTGTTCTATTTTTACTACATTAATTTACTTCCTCTATTCTTTTCTGCATACGGAACTGCTATTACTTCGTTTGGGATCTGTATTTGGGGTTTTTGCTGCAAGATCGAGCAAAGCAGCTAATTGCTCAACTGGATTTGTCAATGTAACTAAGCAGTACATGACTTCAAATAATTTGCTTACTCCAATACTGCTGTTCTCTAACCCTTAGGTTAGAACACAATTCTCAATTGCTTTGGAGAGAAGATAACATAAGTGTTCGAACTGACAAATTTTGCCTTTTATTACATTCACATGCTCCTTTTCTAATACACTGTTCTTCCCGTTCTATTTTGTAGGCATGAATCAGGCTGACTTCTCTGCTCAAAGTCTTCTTTCTTATAATTGCAAATTAAGGACAAAAATTTGCACTCAAATCTATATAAAAGACTGTACTTCCACTATTAGCACCAGGTCCAGTACCAAATTAATCTTCTCTGTCACCGAAAATTTGTCATTGCTATTTTGGATAATTTGATTCATACTTGCAGTGGGGTATCTTTTCAGCTATTACATACTAATTCCAGTTATGTATTTACTCATTGGATAATTTCATCACACTGCATAAACTTAGTTGTTTGGTAATCAATGGATAATTTCATTTCATCACTGTAAATAAACCTGGCTTGAATTGCTTCTTTGTCATCATTTAAGAATAGTTCTCTTTTCAGTAAGTTAGAATAATAGGACTGAATAACACCTATGCGAATTTTGGACTGCACAAATATTGTAAACATGCCAATAAAGCTTGGAAACATTATCAACGTAAGAGCAAGATTTATTTTAGGGCTTCTTTCGATTTCTTTTCAATGCAAAGCAACAGTGAAATAAGTACGAATTGGAAGATGAATGTTTATATTTATTTATTATAGTTTGTGGATGGCATATTACAGGCTCAGATAGGACATAATGTTATATGTTGCTTTTTGATATGCTAATACAAACTTAACACACACACACATATATGGTATTTAAGTGGAAATCAATATTACTTTCTTATACATGAATTAGTAGTATAAAATTTGAATGATTAATGAGTATATTTGGATGCAAGACATATTAGAAATAAAGTAAAAAGATGAAATTAAAGTTGGTTATAGATTTCAATATTTTATCAGAAACATTGAATCAGTACTAAAGCATAATGTTCAGTAGTAAAATGAAAAAAGTTGAGTTTCATTTGTAGCATCTGAAGAAGAGTACGCATATGGTTTTTTTTAAAATACATTCATTTAAGGTTAATGAACACAGAAGAAAATAGCTAATTCATTAATATTTTTACTTTTTAAGTACGGTTCTTCACATTATTATTTATGAAAGATGCAAATGATGGGGCAAAATTTTTCTTGCACAAAGATTATAACTAAGAAAGAAGAGAAATCTTAATTGGAATAATGTAATATTAAGACAAGGAAAAATGCAATCAACGTATGAATAAATAGCAGCAAATTCGATGATCATCAAATAAATTGCAATCAAGGGAAAATAATATGGGTTGTTATTGAAAATGACAGTAGAGATGTTGTAATGCATAAATTTCAAATACCCAAGGGATTAGACACAGGCCCATTAGGGCGTGCATATATACTCGTATATATAAAATGGAAGAAATATAATAATATATATAGTAAATATATAAAAAGTTTATAAGTTGCATATCTATTTTTTTGTCTGCTCATTTCTCTTTCTTTACGCTTTTGCTTTGGAAAGTATAGTATAATTTGAGTATATAGTGTCTATATATATAGCATGTATAAGTTATACGCATACTATATTAAGTTATATTTGTTTTAACGTATAAGTTCTGTTTATATAAAATATATGATTTAAATCTGGTGTATATACATATAAAGTTATATAAAGTTGTATATCATCTATTGTTATAAAATATAAGTTTATATAGATGTGTGTGTGTGTGTGTGTATATATATATGTGTAGGTTATACGTCATTTATATAGTAGTTTATATATGTGTGTGTTTATATATATTGAAATGTACATGAGTTTTATATTGATCGCTTATACATATTTTGGTAGGAGATAAGTGTATTCGGAGATTTATGATTTTAAAGATTTTATAGTATGTGTTTGGTTTTCAATAATGGTATAAAAGCTTTATTTTAGATTTTAAGATGTATTTAACCTACAATGATTTTGAAATATATATATATATACATATAAATGATGGTTTTGAAATATATATAAAAGGATGTTATTTTGGATGTGTTTTCATTGAATATCTCTACTACTAATAATGACAATTCATTGAACTACTTTACTTAGCGTCTTTTTGAAATACCGATAGTACCCTTTCTCCTTCTGTAAACTTCACATCCACATACCCTTCGTCCGCTCTCCCTTTTTTACCTACAAACCCTTCGTCTGCTCCGCTTTTTTGCTTAGAAACCCTTCCTCCGTTCCAATTTTGCATTCACCAAAAAAAAAACTAAACGATCTGCCGATCGATATCATGACCTTGAGTGGTCATAAAAATCAATTTTACATATTTACAGATCGATACTATGTATTTTGCGTCCACCATCGCCAAATCGATTTCGAGTATCCTCGCCAATAATCCATTTGTCGATTATTGATTACTGATGTCCATTTATTTCCGACCACTCCAATGCTGCATCTATCGACTGATCGATTCCAAGTATTTTCTATTTTATCTTCGACTACCAATACAGATCGATTCCAGGTATTCTCTATTTTATCTTCGATTACCAATATCGATCGATTCCAGGTATTTTCTATTTTCTTCTCCATTACAAAATAGCCGAGTGAAATGTGAAAAGTTGATGTGTTTAGACTGACAAATAGAAGAAGCTTATTTGTGCTGAGTGCTAGATTTAGCTATAATATGGCATAATATATTTTGTCCTCAACTGGAAAAAAATGTAAAGATACAAACCTCTGTTTGTGGTCCTCACCAATTAACAAATAGATGCACAAGATCACTCTTTGTGAATATTTTAGTAAATGTTTACTATTTTCAACTGATCGATACTATTTTAGTGCAAGAAATGACTTTTATGATTGTTATTTTTGTTTGTCACCTTTTATGATTGAATCAATATTGAAGGATGAGATGAAAATTTGAAACATAAGTTGAACTGTTAAGATTCATTGTTTTTACGCAGCCATGAATGTTTATTGTTTAGTGACTGAAACAACTCTAGACTAGGTATTATAATTTCTCAAAGTAGACAAGTTATTAATCTTATTTTTGTTAGAATTCAAAATCTATGGAAAAATTATGTTCTCTTTCTCCTTGCAATTGTTCCTATCTAACATTGATGATTGCCAATAGATAATGTGATTATACTTGCAGGGGCATACAAGTAGGCAGCTTTTGCTGTCAAAACAATTATTATAGGTGCCAGATCAGGCTTTGATTATTATGCTTGCACTAACAGTATGCCAGTATTCATTCATGGCAGTATTTTATTGTTTAAATGTAATCTTCTATTCGCAATCTTACGTTCTATTAAAATGGTGTTATTTGTTCATTCTCAATGAGTATATTGATTATACTTAGCTAAATGTAAATGTTTTATCTAAAAGGAATAAGAATAATTGATAATCATTTCTTTAAATCTTTCAGTGGAGCAGTTACTCTAAACCAGTTAATTGTGAATGTACGATATGTGGAATTTGAGGTTTGGGACTGAAATGACTGATGCAACCTTTCTGAACTGTGGGATTTCTGTAATTTTCCATCCATATTGGATTAGTCTTATTCTATTTTTATTTCTTCCACGTTTCAACTTCTAAAAGACAGATATGTATGTGTAACACTGTAACCTATGCCAAGCATCATCTCTAATTTTCTATACATATTGGATAGGATTTTTCCTAATTTTTATTTCTTCCACATTTAAATTTCTGAAAGACGATTTTATATATAACTACTATGCCACTTTCACCCATATTGTTGCTAATCAACAGTTAAGTTACTTATCCGTAAATGATGATGTCTAATTGCTCTATTAATCCGATCTTAAACACTATAAAATGTTGTGATATTATTAGCTTGGTATGCAGGTTATTGGAGCTGTTCTTTAACCGCAGCTTTCAAATAATGTGTAACTCGGCTGTTGGTGGTGGTGATGCAATTTCGATGTATGCTTCATGTATCGGGGATAAGGTTTGTTAAATTGTAATCCATTGTCTATTTGTTTGGATGATTGTGATCCGCTATCTATGTGTACGTCGCTGGGTACCAAAATCCTTTGTTTGGTATTTGTATGTTCAGAAGTACCTACACATTAGGCATCAAACTCCTTAATGTCCTAATTATTTACATTTTTGTATTCTCCATGATTAATCCTTAGTTTGCAAATATATTGGTATAAGGATTGCTTGCAATTTTTTTGTTCACGATTTTGAAACAAAACCTGGCAACACTAATCAAAGCATTGGAAGAAGAAGCATCGCCTAGCAAATTCTTTGATGCTTTAATGGTTAAAGGACATCAAGTTGATGTAATCGAGCATGGCAGAGTTGTTTGCACCATAAAAATTCCTCCTCGCCACACCCATGTACAATATATTCAGCCATAATACTTGAATATTCTTTTACTATTTTAATTTACGTGTTGACAAATGTGAATACACTTGAGAAATGATGCAGGGTTATATTCTACGAAGTGGTGCAGTGGCATCTCTGGTCGATTTGGTTGGGTCTGTAGTGTTTTTCACTACCAGTTCTGCCACGAGTGGAGTTTCCTTGATATAAACATTTCTTACCTGGATGCAGCTTATGTTCATGTAACTTAATTTACACTAGCTACTTTTATGTATAAAACATGTATAACTTTGCTGAATTATCATGCTTCTATGTATGTACACCATATAGGATGAAATTGAGCTTGAAGGGAAAATATTGTGTATGGGGAAGTCAGTGGGACTGTCAGTTATGGAGTTGAGAGAGAAGAAGACTGGGAAACTGATAGCACAAGGCTGCCATGCAAAGTACCTTGCCGTCTCCAGTAAAATGTGATCTGCAAATCCTGTATCAATTATCACCAATTTTTAATAGCGCTATGGGTACACTACTAATGGACAACAATTGCCAATGCATTGCTGCTTCAAAAAGTCATGGTTTAGTTGGATTTATTTTGTTACATCTAATATATTTCAAATTTTGCAACCTAATATAGCAAAAAAGATACCAAATTTCTTTTTGAATAAAGTTTGCTTCGGATATCTATCTAAAGAATAGCATCAAATGAAGTTCCATTGTAAAATTTAATATGAGTTTTTTATATATATAATGATTAGAGCGAACCCTTTCTATGCATGTTTGTCCTACTTATTTCCCCTTTTAACCTATTCACTTTGCACTTGATTCGAAGAAGATCCATTTTGACGTTATTTTGTGACATGCAGACAAATTATCAGGAAGAATAATCCACCAAGCGCTGGCTTGCTAAAATAATCTAACTCCTACTATTATGAACCCTCAATATGCTAATAGATATGGAAATCTGATCTGTTAAAATAATGATATACAATTCGCACTCAATCTTCTTCTCAACTATTGTTTCGAATAATTTGGAAATCCATTAATTTTAAAGAAGAAAACCAATTGACAAGTGGATGCAATAACTAATATTAGTCAACAAATAAATAATTAATTGCATCTTCTCTTCTAAGTGTTAAAAAAAAATAAGGGACTATATCATAATTTCTTGACCCAAATTGTTTAAACAAATTTCTTAATAATTACACTATGAAAAAAAATCATTATTAAGAATGAACACTAACAGTTAATAATTAAGAGGGAACACTAACACTAATCTTTGGCGTGGCGTGCCTAAGTATGTATACATAGATTGTAACATTATTCTTTGCGGTACGTAACGTGTGTTTGTTACTATTTGTTTGTGATGTGTATGATTATCGTTAATTTCATATGACGCATATGAGAGTGATTCATTTCTCTCAAATTTTGTATTCACACCAAACATATTTGTTATAAATGATAATTTAGTGATTTATAATTTTTTTTTAAAAACAGTCTTTATAAATATATTTTACAATGTACAGTTCCTAAACTTATACCCATAACTCACTAATTTTTTAAATTATGCGACTAATAATGTATAATTTATGAGTGTGGCCTGGTTTATTTATTATAGAGAAAAAACTAAATACGCAAATATAAAGAAAAACCTCCATATCCTAAATAAAAGATAAAAAGTAAATGGTGAAGTGACCATGACCAAATGCAGGTCCAACTGGACGTGCATTTATACTCGTATGTATAATATGTTTAAATATGTATTTGTACTTATGACAAATAGGTTAATACATTGTAAATATTTTTATATAAATATGAAATATTTTCTCTATCTATTTTTCATTGAATTCTAGATCGTGCTGTTTTGTTCCACCGTTGCCTGGATTCGTTCAGCAGCAGTTTTTCCAGCCTGTTGTTTATCCATGTCCATGTCACCATTATCGCCATCGTTGTTCTCTAGCCTTGAAAGGTGAGCAATCACTCACGATTAACATTCTTATAGTTAGTAAATTTGATTTCACTTGCAACGACAATTGAAATATGATGTTAAATTTTAATTGCTAGTTATTTAATTTTTAATGCGATATGTCATTATCTGCAATTGTTCACCTGTGATATATAACACCATATACTGTTGTATATACTTTATTTAATTTGTCACTGATGATATATGCATGTTGTTGATATGTTATATTATTTTCGTATTTGTTCTCACTCTACAAGTTCCTTGTTAGTTAGAATTCCCTATGAGTTGAAATGATACATGCTCAAACGATCTTGTAGAATAAGGGAAAAAAATTATGGGTTGAAATGATAAACCCAAGTGATTTTCATTGATTTTGAATTTTGAGATTGCGGGTTGAAATGGTATATAACCATAGATATTTAAAATTACGGACTAAAATGATAAATATCCGTATCACTTGACCATAGGGTAGAAAATTATATACGGACACCGTTGGTCTATATTTTGAAAATGAATGCTAAAGTTTGAAACGAAATATATTGGGTTTTAATGAATATTTATTTTAAAAATATAATATACATATGCTATTTTTATATATGTATAAAATTTATATTTTTAAAGTAATATGTTTTGGATAATTTGTAATTTATAAGTTAGTTGTGAAAAATATAAATTTTAAGATTTTACTTATAATTTTATCATTTTAAAAATATAAAATAATACTTAATATAAAATAAATTTAATAATAAGATTTAAGTTAATAAAATTTAATTTAATAAGTATATAATATGTTTAAGTATTTATTTAAATTTATATTAATATTTTAAAAAAATTATAACTTTAATAATAAAGGTTGGGAAGATAAATTAATGTTAACTTGAAATTTAAATTTTGTTACTAATTGAATTTAAATAAGCATTGATTTAAACTTATTGATTATCGAGGTTTTGTAAGATATGATTTATAACATGATATGATAAATGGTGATTTAATGAATATTCTCTATTTTAAATAAAAGTGAAACTGAATATTTAATATTGATTTAAATATGTAAATTAAGATTTTATTTGATTGTTATTAAAATTATTAAGTGAATATTTTCCAATTTGAATAAAATTAAAAGTTAAATTTTGAAATATAAATGAAATTTATATTGTAAATGCTCGAATATTTAAACTTGAATCTTATTGGAATTGAAGTGATGGTTTAAATTTGGATTTAAAATCGATACAAACTGAAATGGGTTATTGAGAATTTGAATTGAATCTTTGACCTTTAAAATGAAATGGTTAAACTGGAATTGATTTAAATTGAATTTTGAAATTTAAGCTGATTTGAGCCGATTTGCAAAATTGGAGGAAACTATTTTTTTTATATAAACCATTTTTAATATATACAAACTATTTTATTATATAAATTATTTTAATATATAAACTATTTTAATTTATAACTATTTTAATATATATATATATATAATATCTAAACTATTTAAGTCAAAAGTGTTATGACTTCCAAAGTTTTATGATTTCAAAAGTGTTATGATTTCCAAAGTGCTATTATTTCCAAAGTGCTATGATTTCAGAAGTGTTATGATTTTGAAAGTTTCATAATTTTTAAAGTGTTACGATTCTAGAAATGAATATTATTTAAAGTGAATAATGATATTGAATTGATATGGTTTAAAAAGAATATGATATTTTGATATGAAGTATGAACTATTTGAAATGAAATGACCATGGTGTGAAATAAGCGTTTAGTTGTTAAAGAGACTGGGATTAGATATTGTCATACTCTCTGCCAATACCAAAAACCACTTTAACAACTGTGTATGTGGTGGAGATTCCAGAATGAATTAGGATGGCTTGGTGAAGATTTTGTATGGTGTTTACGTAGCCCTGACTCCCGTGAGTCAGCTTGATGTGGCTAAAACAAGATCTATACCGGGCCAAGTGAGGTTGCGCCTCCGATCGGGCATATTTCTTCGATACCATTCTATTGCTTTTGTTGGGTAAACCTTTAATTTGGGAGTGTGTCACGAGGTGGGCGGTAGTACCTGCTATGCGTTAACACTAGTCTGGAGTGTAAATGGTATATCTACCTTAGCATTGCCTCGAATGCCTTGTCACATGCTCTATCGTGCCTTCTACGAGTTTGTTTTGTGTCGTACCTATGGAGTGCTCACTGATAGCCCACCTGCGAGTGGAGTTTACAGTATCTGTATAGACTATGACATTATATAAAATGTGTTAAAGGGGATATGGGTAATGCCTTAACGCTATTTAAATGGTTTACTTTACTATAGACATATTATAATAGCGTACATTACTACATAGTAGATAGTTCCATGGATCCTTAGAGGATGGAAATCCCAAACATCCTTTACGTTACTTGTATTTCAGTTGACATTTTACTTGAGTTGAATTTATTAATATAAGAATGTTAATCCTAACTCGAGCATTTTGGCTTTTTCTTTATGCTCTGGTCAAACTGAGTGTCATAGCATTTGAGACTCACCTTTGGAGTTCGAGCTTCACGTGGAGATCCATCTATATCTATTCAGCTTTTAACTATCCAATTGTTTTGTTTAGACTAGCCATTTTTTGTATTCGATACTACATTGTATTTGAGATATTCTGTTGTATTTTGTTTCAAACTCTGTTGTTTGTATAGTAGATTCATGAACTACTATTTATCTATTCCGCTGCTTATTGTTGTAATACTCTGTTTCTATGATTCTGTGATTGATTTATTTACCGGATATGCTAAGTTTTGCTAAATATAAATTAACAATCTGTTGTTTTGAGTAATTCAAGTCCGACATGTGCGGATGCGAATGGTATAAAATAGTGGGATGTTACAGTATGGAACATGATTCCATGATTGGCCCCAAGTGCAAGTGGAAGATTGATGGAGTTAAGGGTATGCCTTAAGGTTAATTATGTAATTTATTATATATATCTAATCGATAACCAATATTATTCAAAATAAAAAGTGTTTTATTTCTATTATATGCTCGTTGTATAGTGATATAATTAATTAAGTAATTAAATTAAAGTATATTGAATAGAAAATCTTTAAGTGATATGTTATGTGATAATAATTGCACCGTGTTGTAATCGTGAGGATTTTATCACATTGAAAACTAACGTAATGTTTTAAATATTCCTAGTCAAAATGATTTAAGAAAGGATAAGGATTCATCCATTGAGACCAGAGAATGTAATGGTCTTCAAATGTTGGATAGCGTAATAGTCATGGCCATTGGGGGGCACCAAGGGATTACACAATAATAGTTATTATATAAATACTGAATGACACACTCAAGATTTTTATATTGGTTTATATAACTAAGGTCAAACATGTAATCTTAAAGTGACGATGTTGCATAATTACTTCGACATGAGAACAATAAAACTTCAATATGGAAAATCCACTTAAATTATAGCTAAATCATGGCATGGCATCCATCGGATGGCTATGCTTGGGTCTGAGTTGATGCATTGGAAGGAATACACTATTCAATAGAGAATTCATCTCCTCGGTAATATGAGGTTGGTATCACAGTCAACTTTAGTAAATTGAAATTCAAAGTCTCAGGCTAGAGCTATTGCCAATAATAATTGTTATTATTGAACTAAGGATTTGGGGTTTGGACTTACAAAGTTAAATTGGGAAGATGTTAATTTTAAAGAAAACCAAATTCCATAAGTCCAAACGTGATATAGTTTTGTCGAAAAGAATTGGTGTAAATAATCCTTATTACTAGGTACCACTTAAAATAAGTAAAACTGGATTTTGGAAAAAGATATTTAAATGAAAAATTCAGAAAAAAACGTCACATCACTAGCTAAGGTGATATGTAAACGTTAATATTTGAATTGTTTAATATTAATTGCTGACTGAATTCACATCTTTGAGTCGCGCAAACAAAATGATGAATACTCTCGATGAACCACCCAATTTAATCAATTTATAATCATTGTAAATAAAGTAAATTAATTAATATTTATGAAATATATATCATTAAATTTTATTTGATTTGTTTATATACCATTAGTATTTAATATTTTTCATATATAAAAGTTAAAAAAGTGTGTATCGACATACGATGTCGGTAGAATATTTAAGTATATTTAAATAGAATAAATACTGAGTGTGTTTTTAAATTAAATAAAATTAGTCAACTATTAATTATTAAAATTTTATTTTATTTGTTCGAGTACCACTAGTATCTAATAAATTGCATAAATAAAAGTTATAGACGATCTTATTAATATACAATATCGATTGAGTATTTAAATTAGATTTAATTGGATTGAACACTGAACGAGTTTGGAAATTTTTTCAGGCTCATTCCCTTCTTGATATGGCTAGCCAAAGCTGGAAAGAGGAGGAGTTTTCAATTTTGAAATGAAGAGACAAAGAAGAAATTAAAGGAAGTAAAAGGTACCCTTTCTTTTAATGAACTATATTGCCTCCTTTATGTCATTGTTTCATTCAGTCTTTTCCTTTTACTCCTCAATCAAGTCATGGCTGAAATTATTGATGGCAAATGAGAAAAAAATCCAAAATAAAAAATAAAATAAAAATAAAAAGGTGGTTTTGCTTTTTGATATTTGTAATATATGGAGGTTGATTTTGAATATACGAGCTTTTGATTCATCGTTCAAGGTATGATTTATAGAAAACATCCTAAGGTAGTTTTGTACGGAATTTATTTAGATATTTTATCATTTATATGCTTCGATTTGTACGATCCATTATATGTTTAATTGACTTTCTTTTAACATGTGAATTAAACCCTTTTATCTCAACTAAATGTATGTCTATTGTATTGATTCAATTCAGATCTGCATATGTACTTAATTCCCTTATAATACTATTCATCTTAATTAATCTATTTTTGATTCCATCTCACCTTTGTTTATTTAATATTATTCTAAGTAAAACTTAGATCTGATTGTTATTATCATGAATTTGCATATGCCTAACTTGGCCAATTTCTTTTATTTTGTTTTGGTAATTTAAAAAAACATTAAAAGCCAATTTCAATTTAGGTTTATTTTATACTTTTATAAAATTTGGATTCACCATCGTAAATGAATTGTATACATTAATTATTTATCATTCCTTGAATTTTTTTCCATAATTATATGGCTGATTTATGGAAACAAACACGTAAATATTGTTCATGTAAGAAGGAAAGTTTTTTGGTCCAAGCTTCACGATTGGAATTTTATGCAAATTTTAAATCTTTCATTTCCTGCTTTAAGTTTATTTTTTTATGAAAAATCTTAAACTCTGGTTTCATTTTTAAGTAAAAGCTTAATCCAAATTGTTAGCCTTTTTAAATCCAACTTATATATAAATATGTATATATGTATGTATGTGTGTATGTATGTATGTATCATAACTACAATATTCAAAAATATCCGTTGTCCAAAATTTTAAATTTCAATTTTACTTACATGGAAATTTACATATGTTATTTAAATTCAAATTTATAGGAAGGGTATTGTGTAATAATGTAACATTTAATGCCAAACCTTTCTTTAATTGAATAAAATATATTAATGTTAATTTTGGATTTCAAATCACAGAAAATTATCTAATGTGATTTTAATACTTATATATGTTAACCCAAAAAATGGATCTACTCCTAAATATCGAATGAAAACACAAATGCTGTCGTAATCAAAGTAAAAGCAAGAAGAAAGACGAGATCACACAAGAATTTTTATAATGGTTCAGCGTAACCTTCGGTCTACATCCACTTTAATCTCTTTTACTAGTTGTTCTCTCTCGAGATTACAATTAGTTATAACAGATTTGGTCACAATCTAGTGGATCCTATATTTACAATAGAGTTTCTAAAGTGTTGTTAAGGTCTGAGATAAAGAGGAAGAAGAAATCTCTAATGGCATGGAAATCAGATCCCAGACTTAGAGTGTTGGAGAAGATGAATCAGAAAGATCCCTCCTTGGTTGTAGCTAGGCTTGTATTTATAGGGGAAACAGTTTTGTTAGGTCAGAAGTCCACTTGGAGCAGTGTCAAGACATTGTCCCAAAGTCATGTGCCAAGTTATAGAGCTTTCCGATTTAATCAAACATGTTGGTACCGACATAAACATGTCGGTGCTGACATGTTTCCTTAGTTAGAACCACTTCAAACTTTCTCGCATCCTTCTTCTTACTTTGTTTTTTTCCGTGTTGTTTTCATCGATTGTTAGTTGATTTTGGTGATCGTTCCTTCATTACTTGGTTTATTATATCATTCTAGCTGTTAACTCTTAATAAAGATCATCAATAACCATTGGAAATCAATTGGACGTAGATGGAAAAGGTAGATAATAATTCTTGTAAATTTGGGGTGGAGGAATTTGGCTCAAAACAAGTTGTCCAAAACAAGTCGGTACAAAACATGTTGATGCCGACTTGTTTCCTTAGTGCATTTTTGGTGGAAATTTTCCTGAGCTATTTCCTTGCTTCATCTAAGTGTGCTTGCCAATTTTCAAGCCGTCTTGTCTGATTTTTAATCTTTCAAATCCGATGAAAGTTAGCTTCGGCTCAAAAGTAAGTTCATTATTGTATTAATCCCAACACCTACATATAACCCCATTAACTATATATACATCTTATTTATAGCACGTGCACTTCACATAAACAAGTGTATACGATACACTTATAAATCAAAAAAGTAAAGGAAAAAACAACTTCTTTTATAAAATTTAAATAGAATAAAGATTTTATTTAAAACAAAATTTTTATTTTATCTTAAATCTTAGACTTTATAGGATTAAAAAATTCAAAATAGAAAAGTTTCCAAAATCTACCAATTTCACCCGCATCCAACTGGCCTGGTTCTAAAATTTATATCAATTTCACTCACACCAGACTATTATCTAACCCATTGTTATTCGTATTTCTTTTTATAATTTTGGGTACTCTTAAATGAGTAGATTGAGATAGCATGTATGAAGTAGAGTATGGAGCTATGCAAATGGCAAACAAATGGCTAATGCTTTCTTATGTCTATTTTTTTTGAAGGTATTATCTTTGTTTCTGCTGTGTATTACTATGGAGATATATCACTATTTGTTTATCTATTAGAGACATCTTTCTATTTGGAATTTATTTATTCCAATATATAAACTTTATTTCCATTTTATTTTGTATAACTATGGTAGACTTGATGGACTCATATTTATTTTGCTTCGTTTAGTTATATTGTTGTCTTGCCCTTTTTATATCTATGTGGTTATTATATTTTATCCTATAAACTATAAGATATACGACATGTTCCACTTTAATTTTCTATTACCTTACCTTGACTGCCATTCTACACTGACCAAGTACTGTAGCAACACATATTTATTATATTTAGGCACTAAAGGCGCATGGTGGCTGTCATATTTGATATCAGAGCTTAGGTTGAATAATTTACCTAAGTTGATACTAGGATCCATTAGAGTAAGGAGGAGTTATCACCTTTGAATGAATTGAGTGATATATAATAGAGCGTACTTGTTATATATTTTGGTTTTTAAAAATATATAGCAGTACATATATAGTAGTTAGTAGCATTACACACATGAGTACTATTTATGCTAGTATTCCATTTCGAGAGACAAATCACTGTTATTATAAATTTTAAGGATGAGTAGGCATACAAGGAACACAGCTAGGAAATCTACATTTGGGGTCGATACCGCAACAGGTATCGAAGCAGCTGTGAACCCTGATATGCGGACAATGTTCAATACTATGATGATGAAAATGATGCAAAATGCCCATGGAAGATCTCATGGTCAAGTAAGTGGTAATGCTCCGGTGCAAGCACCAAGGGAAAACCTTTCCAAGCTGAATAAGGACTATTAGTCTTAGGGAAAACTATTATTGAGAATAGAATCAACTGATGAAGTGTAGGATTTGCTTGATACCTATGAATGCATCTTTGACGATCTTGAGTTGGAAGATGCATAGAAGAGGAAGTTGGCTTCCAAGTAACTTCAAGAAAGGACCATAGGCTAGTGGAATGCCTTGAAGATTGCTTTTCTCAAGGACTAGTTCACTTGGGAACAATTCAACTTTGATTTGAGGAGATATTTATTTCAACTACTCAGAAATCAGTCTTATTTAGGAAGTTAGCAAATCTAAAATATGGTGAAATGTCTCTTTCAATGTATGTTGCTGAGTTTGACATATTGTCGAAATATGGGATGTCGATTATCGATACTTCCATAAAAAAATGAAAAAAATATATTATTATGGGCATGGACGAATATCTTAGAGAGAGGCTAGTGGGCCACATAGATGAAAGCTTCGAGAAGTTTGTTGAAAAGGTTTTGAGACAAGAGGGCTTGTATTAAAAGTCCAATGGTGTTGCTATTCCAAAGGAGCGGCTTAAGTCGCAATTGTGCGGAGGTGGAAAAAGGAAGTGGAATAATAAGGGAAAGAAGCAGCCTTAGAATAAGGATGGTTAAAAGAAAGGAAAATGGGAACCCGCTTATTTCAATTTTAGAGAAAGTGGCCATCATAGCAAGAATTGCAGGAGTGCAGAAAAGCAATGCTACAGTTGCAATAAGTTCGAGCATGTCAAGAAAGATTGTCCTGAGCCATTGAAGGAGAAGCAAGTTGGGAATGAATATACTTGTATTTCTATTTCGACTTTGTCGAGTGCTATATCGGTGAGGGATAAAGGAATGGGCATTATCTCAAGGGTATGCTTTCTATTTACGATGTACCTCACAAATGCCGTAGATGCTCCCTACGGTGAACTACTCAGCCTAACGAAAATTTTATGGTCAGTTTAAACCATATGCCTCTTAAATTCCTCCATCTCCTTGGGTGGCATTCTACAGGTGGTTTACCAGTAGATTGTTCTCCCGACATCAATTCTATTCACAATTCAATCATTCTTTAACGATACTCCCATTATTGGTTTGAAAACAAATATAAATTCTCAAACTACTAGTACTCTACTTATCCCATCCTTATGATCCTTCATTGCATGCAACATCAATCCTGAATTTTCCTTCATTATGTCTAATGCTACCATGAAACTTCTTTCATCCCTTGAGTTTTATAAAAGCAATTGGATGGCTCACTACAAATGTGTATTAATTATCAAAAATTGGATGAGTTAACAGTGGACAATCGTTATCCTTTACCTAGGATAGACAACTTTTTTGACCGATTGAGTAAAATATTCTCATAGCTAGATCTAATAATGATGTTCTATCAACTAAGGGTAGTTGAGGAGTGGTCCACTGACTAAGTTTAGAACAAGCTAGGAATTTTATGAGTGGTTAGTCATGCTTTTTAGACTGACTAATGCCCCTGTGTTCTTCGAAGATCTTATGAACTGAACCTTTCATGATCATATCAATAGATTTATGTTGCTCTTCATCAATAATATTTTATTGTATTCTAGGAATGAGAGAAACCATGAAGTACATTTATGTTGGTGTTGGAGACGTTAAGACAACACAAATTGAAGGCAAAATTTTCGAGTGTCATTGCTAGCACCAGGATAATAAATTTCTTGGCCACGTTGTTTTAGAGAATGGATTGGTAGTATATACATTGAAGATAGAGACCATCAACAACTGGAAGAGGAGAGAGCGGCTATTGTGATCAGGATTTATTGGGATTGGATGGTTATTACTGCAGATTCATAAAAGATCTCTCATAAATAGCAGCCTCTTCAACTAAGTTGATTATGAAGAACGAGAAGTTCATTTTGATGGATAAATGTGAAGGGTTATTTCAAGATTTAAAGGAGTTATTGACAAATGCTCATGTCTTGATCGTACCCCAAGGGAACCAGGATTTGGTGGTGCATACCAATGCTTGTGGAATAAGTTTGGGAGTGAATTGATGCCAAAAGGGAGAGTGATAACCTATACATCAAGGCAGTTACGGCTACATAAAGTTAGATATTCGACTCACAACTTGGAATTGACAATGGTAGTTTTTATGCCAAAGATTTGTAGACACTATTATTTGGGAGAACTATTCAAGTTGTATATAGACTATAAGTCTATTAAATATTTATTCTTTAGAAAGAGTTGAATATAAGGTAACATAGGTGGTTAGAATTTCTGGTGGCATATGATATTGGTATAGAGTATACACCAAGAAAAAGGAATAAGGTTGCAGATGCTTTAAGTATAAAGAATTAAAATAAAGTGATAGCCATAATTAAGGAACGAAAGATATTTAAGACATTAGCGTCTAATGGGGTGCATTATAGAACAAATGCAGGATCAAGTTGAGACTTGGGAATTATAGCAAGTTTGGAAGTATATCTAGCCCTTGTAGATAAAATTACTACGAGGCAAAGAGAAGACCCATTGTTTGCCAAGAGAATTAGGAGACGGGGGGTGGGAGTGGATGTTGAGGGTTTGAAAGGTTTCAATATAGATTTAAAATGATAGCTTAGGAAGAAATAAAGACTTATTGTTATGAATATGGGAAATCTTCAGAAGGAGCTCTTGGATGAAAGTCATCGACCTATGTAACGACCCATAAAATTTTAGCAATTTTTAATTGGTATTTAACGTATTGAATTAGATTTTGAGAAATTATTAATAATAAAATTTTGAAAAAAAGAAAAGAAAATATGTTATGTTTATTAATGATTTGTAGTGCGAGCTATGTACATATATTTTAAAGTTTGGTTGTGGTTATACCTATAAGATCTAGTACAAAAACTTTATAAACTATTATTTATACTATAATATAAGTTAAGTTTGATGTAAATTGGATAGCATAGTTCATTTCTGTTGGGTATAAATATCAATAGTGTGGGTAATAAATTTACGGTCTCCTTTTGCTTTTCAGCAAGGTGTGTAAATTTTAAGTATATTGAGTACGTTCCATATATATTTATTTTGGAAAACCACTGTATATGTATGATGGTCTATTTGAAGTGTATATATATAGTAACGCATATTTATACCGAATTTTATTTTATTTATATGTGTTATAATAGCTATATATACATATATTAGTCTTGGTACTAGTATATAGTTTTACTGAAGTTTGATTTCAAGTCATGTTAAATATATATATTTGATTTTGGGTTTTTGTGTCACCATTTCCAGTTTATTTTAGTGCATATTTAGTATATCTATACATATGTCGTCAGCTATAAATACGATAGTTAAGGGTTTCATATATCATATGAACCGAAGAAGAAGAGAAGTATATACTATATTTAACTATATATATGAAGTATATGTTTTAAGGGTTGATTTAAGGTCTGCATTAAAATTGGTAGTCTGCATGTTTGTTATGTACAAAGATAAGCATATATGAATTCATTCATACGTAGCCTTTACATTTTGAAAGAATATACATCATATTAAATGAATATTGATTTTTTTTTAATATTATATATAAGGTTACCTTCATCTTCATTTGTCTCATATTCATTTATTTACATACGTTTTCGTTTCAATTATTGTACACATCATGGTTCCTTTTATAAATCGATCATTTCAATTTATTTTATGGTCCGTTACTCTGCCTTTTCAAATTTGAACGTGCAGCTGGTGGCATTAAAAAGTTGCTTTAATTATCCACTGAATTATCGTGACCATCCCACTACTCTATATTTATTCCTGTACGTTTTATCTTCGCTTAAATTTCTCTGTCCATTCTTTTTTCCATTTTAATATCCTTGCCTTTCCATACTCACGCGCTTTCCAATCAAGCAATAAATTGTTTAAATATCCACCTTATCAACTTGACCGTTATCAAACCAGTATATAATTCAAATCTATCATTATTCTACCGTTTGTTCTTTAATAAATTATATGTAACAGTATATCATAAATGGACAGCTCATCTCCACCCATTCATTTCTCCTATTCAATTAATAATGGAATATTAAGTTATATATTTGGTATACAATTCAAACAATCGTTACCATTAATACCTCCTAAATTCTAGCGATTGTCCCCTCTATTTCCATGTTTCCAATTTTAGTCGCTGGATTACTCATTCCTACCGTTCAACTATATTAAATATTTATAACGTGTAGTCTCTGAGCCTATTTAGCTTCATTTTTTCTTCCTCTCTGTTGCTTCTTGAAAAAAAAAGAGTTTTTTCCCATTACAATGCTAAAACACATATGATGGAAAAATGAAAAAGGACCAGTTCTCGTTCCTATAGCTTCGTCAAAACTCCTCCACCACAGCTCGAACCACCTATCAAGAGCCACAACCCACTCCATGCCTCCTCCCCTCGTCATCCATATTTTTATAAACGGTATGCGTATCATATTGCAATAATATGTTTCGTTTTTAAATGTTTACATATAACATGAATATGTACTAGTACTATATATAGTCTATTTTGTTTAATGGATATGTTATACAAGCTGTGTTTTCTTTTGTCTAATGGATTTCGAAACTTAAAATAAATATTATTGCATAGTTGTTTTTTTCAACTTCCTGCAACACTTTGTTTTTTTATTATAAATTTTAGCTTGCTGCAATTCTCTTTTCATCTATATTATTATATTCTATTATCTAATATATACATTTATCTAGTTATATATATTATACTATAAGGTATATATATATAAGTTTTCATAACCCTTTATAATATGTAGCTATGTATATAAGATTGGACCTGTTATATATGAAAGCATTGGTTATAGCAATTAAAAATATGCAAAGGAATTTATGGTGATATTTACTTATGAATAGAACAAGATACGTACCACCATCTGTATCTTAGTCTCTCTCCCCATGTTTTTTTATTATTATTATATATATATTTTCTTTCTTTCTTTCTTTCTCTTTTCACTCCTTTCATTTTATAGCTTTTAAATAAATTGACAAACGCTTTGGAAGTATTTAAACGCCGTACACGACAAATTTAATAAGCAGCAGTGTTTTACGTCATCTATAGCCAAAAAATTTTTTTTGATAAGTTCATACATTTCTAAACTGAAAATAATAAATATATGATGCAATGGAATTTGAGTTTTCATACGCCGTGCCATGAGCCGATCTTAAATTTAAAAGAGGTATAATATATCAATCGCTTACAAATAAGACGAAGATAACGTCCTAAATTAACTTTTAGCAAATTGAACGTTACTGTCGTTATTAAGAAACCAACGTATTGTGTCATTTGATTATTTGGGTACTAATAATACGTTACTTTATTCATTCCATCAATTCATTTCACACCACGTTATTTTAAATAAATTGCTACTCTTCTACTGAAATTTTTCCAAAAATTTAATAAAAATGATCTGACGGTGTATTAGCCTTCAGGTCTAATCCCTGAATTCCAAATGTTGGATCCACTTTGCGTTATGTTTTTTCTCTTTTTCCATAAAACATATATAAAGTATAAAGTTTATATTTGTTTTCTGATGTTAGTTGAAATGTAAATATTGATTTTTAAATAGTATATCTATATATATATAAGCAACTTTTGTTGTTCGTATATAAATGGTATTGTATGTGCATTTTTATGAAATAGAGCCCACTGTATATTATTTTATAAAAGAATTCATTTGTTATGTCAACTAAATATATGTTACAATTGGTTTATATAAATATATTATAACTGATGTTGACTTCTTTCATTATACTCTTTCTTACAGCTAAAATATGTCAGTATTGTAACCTAGCACATGATTTATATTAGTCTGTTTATATAAGTATTTATTTCAAATTTCATATTGTATATATGCTTAATTCTAATTTATGTGTTTTAAATAAAAAAAACAATGATTTTGGAAAATATAAATACATATATATTTAATTTAATTTAATATATGTTGAATTTAGAATATGACTTTATATATATAGTTATATATATGAGTCCACTTATACCACTATCTTCGCCGATCCCGTTCTGACTTGTTCCATCAATTCTTGTTATCAGCTTTGATCGTTGAATTCGTGCCGATTTTGCTTTGCTTCGATTCATAATTCAAATTTTAGTGTCTATAGCAGTATGCATATCCGTGTCATCTTCTGTATTCTCTAGGCTCGAGTGTGAGCAATCACTCACGATTAACATATTTTTATTCATTAAATTTGATTTCAATTGAAACGACAATTGAAATATGCTGCTGTAGTTATTTAAATTTGTTATATATGCTATTATCTGTAACTGTTCACCTGCGAGATATGACACCATATCCTGTTGTTTATATTATATTGTTATTGATGATATATGCCTGTTATTTTATTGTATTTTCTTTTATCACTCTGCAAGTTCCCTGTAGTTTAGAAATCACTATGGGTCGAAATGATACATACCCGAACAGACTTTAGAATAGGAGAAAATCGTTATGGGTTGAAATGATAAACCCAAGCGATTTCCATTTAATTGAATTTGGGATTATGGGTTGAAATGATATCCACCCGTATATATTTAGTATACGGATTGAAATGATAAATATTCGTAGCACTTGACTATATGATAGGAAATATATACAAACACTGTTAGTCCATATAAATATTTTGAAAATAATTTCTATAATTTTGGAAAGAAATATATGGTTTAATAAATTTGATTCTTAAGATATTATATAAATGGAAATTGTATATATAGATTTAGTAGTAATATTTGATTTAAATTGAGTTGAATTTAAATTGATAAATTGAGATTGAATTTAATTTGAATGGGAAGGTCGAGTTGATGTTGGAACGTTTTGTTAAGTTGAGGAAATTGAAAATACTTTACTGTATAAATTATTTAATATATAAATACTATTTTGGGAAATATAGAGATATTTAAAGTGAAAATGAGATTTGGTTTTGAAGTATAAATTAAGATGAAATGACCATGGTGTTATAGTGTATATTTCTACCTTGTTGAAAGTTCCATGGACCCTTAGAGGATGGTTATCCCAAACATCCTTTAAGTTATTTGTATTTCAGTTGATATTTCACTTGAGTTGAATTTATTGATATAAGAATGTTAATCCTGACTCGAGTGTTTTGTGTTTTGCTTTATGCTCGGGTCAGACTGAGTGATACAACATTTGAGACTCACCTTTGGAGTTCGGAGCTTCATTTGGAAATCCAACTATCGATTCAGATTCCAGCCTTTCCAGTTGATTGGTTCAGAGAAGTCATCTGTTGCATTGGAGACTCCACTGCATTTGAACTATTCGGTTGTATTTTTCTAACTTTGATGTATATAGTAGCTCCATGAACTACTATTCTTTATCTATTCCGCTGCATTATATTACTCTGTGATCTGTGATTGATTTATTTACTGTATATTTTAAGTTTTGCCAAATTTTAATTAACAATTCGGTATTTTGAATTATTCAAGTCGGATATGTACGGTTTTATTGTCGATTTGAATAGTCCAAAACAGCGGGTCGTTACAATCTAAGTTTATGATTCATCCCAAAGGCACGAAGATGTATCATTACATGAAGAGATTATTCTTTTGGGAAGGGATAAAGAGAGATGTTGGTGAATGTGTGAATAGGTGTTTCACATGTCAATAGGTAAAAGCTAAGCATCAACAGTTGAGTGATTTTCTTCAACCTTTAGAAGTATCGATTTGGAAGTAAGATTCAATATCCACAGATTTTATGATGGGTCGCCCAGGTCGAAAATGGGAAATGATAGCATTGTGCAATAATCGATCGATTGACCAAGAATGCCTATTTTATTCCAGTGAAGTCTATAAGAATGGCAGTTGGCTTAGCAAAGGTATGCATGAAGAATGTACTAAGACTGCATGAGATTCCAAGCAATGTTGTTTGTGATAGAGACTCATTATTCACTATTGAGTCCGTAGGAAGTTTATAGAGTGCATCGGGTATAGAAATGGATATGAGCACGGCTTAGCACCATCAGACAGATGGTCAACAGAAACTGTGAATCGTGTGTTAAAAGATTTGCTAAGGACATGTGTTTCGGATTTTGGGTTTCTTAGGAAGATCATTTGCATATAGTAGAGTTTGTCTAACAACTATAGTTATTAGTTGAGTATCAACATGGCACCATTTGAGACACTTTATGGTGGTGCATGTGAGTAACCTATTTGTTGGTTGGACATAAGAAATAGACTTATATTAGGGCTCCACTTGGTAAGAGAAGCCACAAAGAAGATAGAGTTAATTAGCACTAAAATGAAGATTGCACAATCATAATAAAAGAGTTATCTTGATAAGAGGAGAAAGGGAATAGAGTTCGCAATTGGCGAACATGTGTTTATGAAAGTTCCACCGATGTGAGATGTTATGCGCTTTGGAAAGGCGAGGAAATCGACACTTAGATATGTGGGACTGTTTCCATCAATTGAAAGGATTGGTATGCTCAATTATCGATTTGAGTTACCAGGTAGTTAATGGGTGCGCGTAATGTTTTTTACATATCGCATTTGAGGAAATGTATGCAAGACTCAAATTTGTAGTAGAATCGAGGGCGATTGAGGACTTATCTATAGAACAAAATATGACTTATGTTAGACGGTTGAAAGGTGAAGTATGTCATGATATGAAAGTGAAACGATCTAGAATTTTGGTTATTTGAAATTGGAATTTTTAATTGATTTAAATATTTAAAAATAATTTTTTAACTTGAATTTCAAATATAGCGATTTATTGGGAAATTTAATTGTTGAACTTAATAAATTGAAAATTGGTTAAAACATTGAATCTTGAGTTTTAAGCTTGATAAAAATACTTTAAAAGCTTATTAAATTTATATTAATAAAAATCAAGGTAATAGAACTTTTATATTTAATTTAAAAGTGATTTGTTCGATTTTAAAAATAGCTCGTTTAAATTAACGAGTAGAAATAGCCTTCTGAGAAACAATCTCAAATTTTGGAAAAACTAGTTCCATTGGATCCGTAATAGTGTGCTATTATGGATTTCAAATTTTGGTAGCGTTTGGAGTTATCCTTTGGCCGTACGGGATAGAAACACGGTGAAATTAATATCAAAAATTTAATAATATAATTGGGTCCAAAAAGCTATCTTCTCCATACGATCGAATTAGGACTCGAAATCTTTTCCATTCCGTTCGGAATAGGTGTATACCAATATGAACGCCTAGTGGCATGCCTCCATAGGGGTTTGGAATTTTGAGTTACTTAAATCAAGATATTTTTGAAATTTAAATAATATATATATTTTATTGACTTGACCATATTCCCATCGGTTTTTTCATTCATTTCAAAAACACTATGGGCAGTACCCTACACGCCTCCTTCTTATCTTTCATCTCGTCCCTCCCTCTTTTAAATCTAGAGCTACAGTAAATAGAGAAAGAAAAAAGAAATGAAAACTTTAAAAATCAATTTCCTCAATTCTACAAAACGAAAAATCCTGAAACTTGCTTTAAATATCTTGCTTTGCCAAGTGCTTTGATCTGATATATATATATATATATATATATATATATATATATATATATATATTGTATGGTGCGGCGACAGATCGATGAGCTTGAGAGGATAGTCGAACTTTAGTTAATATGAGGTGTGACGCCCCACCTCTATACCCACACTAGCCAAGAACACTACGGTGTAGAGTTGTCAATTAGCACGGAGAATAAGGCTGTTGAGGAGCGACCATCCTCGTGATTTCTTATCACGCGGTGGCTATAATAATCTTCGGAAACAAACATAGAAATATGCATAACACAAATCAGTCACAGACATCCATATCACAAAGGCGGAAGAAGATATGAATATATAACTAACACATGAAAGTGTACATCAGAGTAGTGGTCAAAAAGATCCACAATAATACAAAAGAATAGCAACACGTGCTATGCAAAAGAATACATCTATGAGTCTATATGTCAAGTGTAAACGACAAAAACTGCTAATCTAAAAGGTCAGCCAAAAGTCAGAGTAGTAAATCCCTGGGGGGAGAAGTCAAGCAGAAGCACCTGTAACATCTTGGTCTGACCCGAGTATTATTTATAAGAAAATAATAAACGGATCAGTCTAGCTATAAATATCAGATAACATGATATAAACAATAGATATGGCAAGAACATATAGTAACCATAAAGACATACTATGATAAGCATGTAAATGAAGATCATCAAGAGATCAAACAATATCAAAAGAATCTTCTAAAAGATCCAAACTCACCTAAACATAAAAGTTGGAAAATCATAACAATGAAAGTCATGAAAATAGGTGAAGCACAAATTCCAGAAGACTACACAAGAAATCCAGAAATTACAATATAGGAGCATGAAAACTCACAAAATGGGAGCATGAAAACTCACCTACACGTGTAACACAAAGCGAGAAGCTATCTCATGGTTGCAAGCCATTAATTTTGACACACGAATGGCCCGAAGACCGTGGGGCGCTACCCCACATATGTGATGGCGAAACATCACACAAATGAGATGGCGAAACATCACAAGAGCGGGGTCTAGTCTCCCTCGCAGACAAAAAGACATCGCACAGTTGCTAGTCTAAAACACAAAAATGATCGTCATGATCATCAAGAAGTGTCAATTACACTAAGTTAGTAAATATAAAAGTTTAACTTCATGTCCCATAACCACTTGCTTAACTCAAATATTTACTAACAAACTGTAGATCTCCACTAGGAAATTGTCACAAGAGATTCAATCGAACAAGTCCAAGAATTAACCGACGAAGTAAACGCAAGCGTTTCATACAACTTGTTTTACTAAGTCATTTAATTAGATTTCTCATACGAGTGAGGTAAAGGTTTGTATATACTAATAGATTGGAAAACGGTTTAAGGAAAAAGCTTTGTTATTAAAAATAGAGTTGAAATCGTTTTGCTGAAAGAGTTTTGATATTTACTACTAGTATTAAAACCTTTATTTTATTAAAGTGACAAATCAAAAAAACTTCGCGTTCAAAGACGTGAATGAAATCCAAGGAAATCAACTCAAAATGCATCTTTCATCAAAGAGCCCCTACGGAGGGGGGGTCCAGGGGGGTGGCAACCCCCAAGGTGGGGGTGCAGGGGCAACGCCACCGCTTACGGGGTTTGACCTAAGAGGAATAGGGTCGAGCCCACAATAGGATTGAACTTATTCGACATAGGATTCGAGCCCACAATAGGATTCGGCGGGGTGCGGGGCAGCGCCCCGTCCAAAACGGTACGACCTAGTGAAGACAAAATGAGGTCTAACGACCTAAGGGGAATTGGGTCGAGCGACCTACTGGTTGCGACCTAAGGGTCTTCGCGACCTAACGACCTAAACAAGGTCGAGCGAGTTAAGGTGATGCGCGACCTAGTGTGTCACGCGACTTAACGAAGGCAAGGCCGTATGAGTCAGGGGGATGCACGACCTAACGGAGGCGAGCGACTTAAGGGACTCGCGACCTAACAGAGGTGAGCGACTTAAGGGACTCGCGACCTAACAGAGGTGAGCGACTTAAGGGACTCGCGACCTAACAGAGGTGAGCGACTTAAGGGTTATAAGGTGGAACGACCTAACTGATACACGGCTTAAAACCCACGCGACCTAACGACCTAACAGGTCATACGATCTAGTGGTCGAGCGACCTATCGATTTTAACTCGCGAGCGACCTATCAGTTCTACGACTCAAGGGGTCAACGACCTACGGGATATAGATCACGCGACCTAACGTTTTAACACGCGAGCGACCTAACGTTATACAGGCCAAACGACCTAAAGCTTAACTCGCGAACGACCTACGGCTTAAGACTCAACTCGCGAGCGACCTAACACTGCAGAGGGGGTTTAAGGCCAGCAACGACCTAAGTGTTAGCGACCTAACGACCTATGGGCCAAACGACCTATGACTTAAAGCCCAACGACCTAATTCCGAGATGACAATACGTGCAGTGCGACCTAGCCCGTTAACACGCGAGCGACCTAAGGGTTATGTCGCGAACGACCTAACTCCGAACACACGAAAATGGCCAGAACGACCTAAATGCAGAAAATTCACCAAAACGCTAAAAATTGGAGTTTTTCGCCAATCCAATCCAAACCAAATGCAAATGTGCATGCAAAAGTGATAGGGAATCATTCCCAACGGTCCAATATAGTTATAGGCTAGAATTGTGAGATAAAAATCTCACCTTTGCACTAAAATTTATGAAGATGAAGCTTGAAAGCAAGGAAAAGCAATCCAAAGCTTGAATCCAATATCTTCTATTTGAATTTGGAGTTGAATGTTGGATTTGCAATTGAATTTGTGCTTGGAGTTTTAATTTCCCATTCTCTTCACCATTAATGCCAAAGCTTGAGTTAGTTAGGAAATTTATGAAGAGTGAGGAGAAGGGGGTTGGAACTTGGGCTTAATAGGCTAAACTAACCCAAAGTCCAAGGCGGAAAAAGTTAGTGAAATTTCACTAAGTCCAAACCTATCAATGTTTATACTTAAAAAAGTTGTAAACGGCATTTCGAACTCAATGGAAGTGGTCTCGAGTCCTAATTTGACCGTTTGCAAAAAGTAGCTTTTCGGACCAATATTCGATTAACGATAAAATATTTAAATAAAATATTTAAATATAAAATCGATAAATATGCGGGTTGTTACATGAGGGTTTGGGAATTTCTTCACTGCGGTGATCAATTGGGATTTTGGTGATCATATTCGAGCATCTTATATCGAATGGCAGCTATGGCCAAAGATTGGTGTGGTCCGATCAACCAATGGGTTCGCGTGTAAACACTGTTGTAACGACCCGTAATTTCGCTACTTCGAAAATGAGAGATTTTCCTTATTTTTAAATTTAAAATAATTTAAAACTTAAACAAATAAGCTATATATGATAAATAATAATAGAGAAACTACTTATTCTTATAGTTGATAATTAAAAAGTATAAATTTGAATTTTAGAACAAATCGATAAAAGTTAAGTTTTGTTAAAAACAAATAAAGGCTTAAATAAATAGGTCTCAAAATTTATTTAAAAAGTTAAATCTTATTAAAAACATCTAGAAGATAATAAAAATATATTAATATATTTAAAAATATGTTAATAATCATTTTACGAAAATAACTAAATTTTGTCCTATTTTGTCAGTTTTACATACACTGTAAAATTAGATATTTTGATATTGATTAAATATGATTTTAAAATATAAAGAGACATGTTTTATTTTATTCAAAGAAGTAATAATTTTATTTTCAAGTTTGATTTACAGCAATATATAGCTTAATAAAAACGTGAAAATGTGACCGGAACACGTTTTGTTGAAAATCAATTTTTTGTTCAAAATAACTTGCCGTAACATTGTCGCACCTTTATTAACATGATTTTAACACATATTAACACACATTTAAAAAACACAATTAGTCACATCAAAAGTTAAGAAAATATCTAAGATATTTTCATAATATAATTAAATAAGCATACTTAAAAGTTAAGTAATTAAAAATAGCAAACTTACCATCACCTTTCATCTCCTTACACTCATTTCCATCACCAAAAATGCATGTCTTATCTTACATGGAAAACAAGAAAAAGTTATTTTAACATTTTAAAGTTTAAGAAAAAGAGGCAAACATCATTTCTTAAGTACAAATCACATCTTAACATACTTTTCACCATTAGTGCACTTAACATCATGCTTAAGCAAAAGTCAAAAAGTAAGGTAACAGTATTTAAGTTATTTACCTTTCCAAACTCAATTATAAATGAGCATGCAAACGTTTCATTTTTGCACACTTCATTCTTTACCTCTTTTCTTCACTTTCTCTATCTTCTTCACCTCTATTTCCATGGCTTCCCACCTCTACATTCTCTTCCACCATCTCCGCCCAAGCTCCACCTCGGCCCAAGACACCTTCCCTAAGTCGTACCCACCTCCTACACTGCCTACCCGCCTCCTAAAACCCACGGACAAGCTCCACTACCCCACACCCGAGGTCCACCCACCACCTATAGCAAAGGTTGAGTCCCCTGAATCACTTGCCCACCACAAAACACACGCCTGCCTCACTTACCCACCTATCCAAAGCCACATACACCCATACACTAGGCCATACTCTCCATTCCCCTTCCAAAAGCCATGTCCACTTTTATATAAAAAATAGAAGAAAAATGGAAAAGTAAAAGAAAGAAAGAAAAAGAGAAGTAAAGAAAAGTGGCTAATTCGAGATGTTCGAAAAATAACACGTTAGCGTGAGAGACTAGTATCTTACGTAAAAGATTGATGGAGTGGAAATGAAGGTGGGAAAATTCTCACCGCTATATAATTTATATTAATCTTTAAGTTGATTTATTATGGAAGATAATCATCGTTTTATGATATGGATGTTTGAATAATTGTTTGAATGTTATACCATCTATAGTAATATTGTGAAATTTATCGTACCATACCCATATTGAAAATGTTAATGTCATAAGATTATTTGTAGGTTGTGATGTTAATACGAACATCAAATTTCTGTCATTATTGATTAAGTGATCCCTTTGTTAATTAAGATCAATTTTTGTGATATGATATACTTTAAAAAAATAAGTCTCTTTTCAATTAGAATTAAAATTAAAGTAAACATAAAAGAGAATTTAAACTTTGAAGTGAAACGGGATTAAAAAGGATAGTTAAAGTGAAATTGAATTTGAAATCGATTTTGAAAATTAGAATTGAGGTTAAGGTTGAATTGAAGTTTAAATTGAAATTATATTTGAAATATATGTTTTAATTGAGTTTAATTTGAAGTTCCTAGAGGAGAGCTGGAGAAATTCATCTACGTATGGACATATTCTATTATCCGATGTGCTTTGTTAGTTTTAGTTTGATGTTTGTCAGCAATTGTAGGACATATGTTTATAACTATCCAAGCTGAATTTAGGTTAGACTCTGATATATGTATTTTAAAAGTTTTCTGCTATAAAGATATTTGTTCAATATATATATATATATATATATATATATATCATTTCATTTGTGTGAGATTCTGTTTTGTCTATTTTTTTAACTACCCTTGATCATCCATACTTCCCTGCAACTTGGGTCGGACATGAGTGGTTTATTGTCGGCTCAAAGGGTATGAAATTGTTGGTCGTCGCATTTGGTGTCGGAGATTTTGGTTGAGCAAATACCGAAGCCTGATATGGTAAGTCTCATCAGTGATAGATTAATAATATCGTAGAATAAGTAACTCATTAGAGATAGGGTTTGTAACATCCTAGAATGATTTGAGAGTATTATATATACGAGCGCGTATTTGTTAATTTTATGAAAATGTTTTGTTTTAAAAGATGGTAAATGAAATAATTTTACCTTTGGGTTTAAATTTTAAATATTAAAGGGGATATTATTATTTTTGAGTTATAAATTAAGGATTGGTTGTAATTTAGCTTAGTAAAACTAAAAAATGAATATCTTGTGATTAGAATTGCACAATTTGATTATAAGATATTCCATATAGAATCAATTAGTTGAAAGCTAGAATTTAGAACTTTAATCATATACCCTTAGGTATTTAGTATTAAGAAATAATAATGATTAAGTGATTATCATAATGGATGGATTTAAAAGCCAAGTACAAGTATTTGTGAAGTAAAATTCACAATTTGACTATAAGGTATTTGATGATAATATTGAAGCTAGAAGTTGTAATTAGAGAAAGTAAAAAAGAAAATGCACACTTAGAAAAAATTCTTATTAACAAGATAGAAAAAGATAAACCTTAATTGAAATTTTGGGTAAATATAATATAAAAGGGTAAGTTCAATAAATTAAAAAGGAGATAAGGTAATTTGAAATTTAGACACTTTGATTAGGTTAAAAAGTAAAGTGAAATTTAGAAATAAGAGATATAAGAAATATCATCCTAATATAAAACTTTTTATTAGTGATGCATTTAGGGTAACATTTGTAATTCAAAATGAAGTAAGATTGGAAGTGGATAGGTTAGAAAAAGTGAACATAGAAGATTTGAACAATATGGTTAATAGGTTGATGGATGAAAATGTTTAAATAACAAATACCATGTGAATTAAGTTTGACAATTTAACTATATGGTATTTGATGGATTTAAGGTCAAGAAATTCGATTTAGAGATGGATAGGTAATTAAGTTAAGTAGATAATCATAGAATTAGTATGAAAAAGATGTACGCTTTGTAAAGTTGTCTTATTAATACATGGATAAGATAAATAATATTAGCTTAATTAAGACCTTAGATAAATAAAACTAAGGATTAAGTTTTATAACTTATTAATTTGTGACAATAGTAAAAATACACATTAGTTAAACCCTAATTGAAGTTTTACAATTTTAAGTTTAGGGATATGCATATATACTCTTAGGAAGTAAAGGTATATTATGCAAGTTAAGTCATATTTGTAAGCTCAAGTAATAATGGATTAGTAGAAATTAAATGGTTGTAAAATAAACTTGGATCAATAAGAATTTTTTTTAAAAATGTATTAGGTAAAGATGAATGTGAATAAGTACATAAGTTAAATGTACATCATTTCGGCACATAAATTTTTGATCTAAGATTTGAGTACAGAACTTTGAGGTGTTTACATCAATCCGAAAAAGGATTTATTACTTGATTCTTGACGATGAGCATTGATGAGGGTTTATGATTATGTACATGAGTTTTCTAGTTGAGAGCTATGCAAGGAAAGAAAGGGTTTGTAATTAAGAAGTTTGATCAAAGTCTGCACTAGAAAATCGGGGTATCGATACTAGTTCGGAGGTAAAGTTGTGGAGTGAAATAATAGATCGAATCAAATATCACATATAGTATGATGTTTTGGGTCATCTACATAGTAGTTAGATAGTTATCTTAAATAGTAGGCACTAAGATATAGGGGTTAGACTTATGTTTTGGTGTATGTGTGTGTGTATAGACCTCAGGTATAGTATATGCTCAGGTCAGGAGATGAGTTATGTGGATGTATTCGCTTATGCTGAAATAGTATCAATTTGGTTTTTTTGGATGTATAGTCTTATTTGATGGTTGTATATGTTATCTTAAATGTGCAGTACGTACTAGGATGGGCACGATATAAGTCCGACTTGATGTATGTATATATATCCTTAAGTACGTTATAAGTACTAAGGTTAGTATGGAGAATCTCTGTATGTATGATTGGTATCCGTTGTTTCAGAATGTTATGATATCGACCTTCTTATATGCATTTTCTTTCCATCATTAGTATAAATAAGTCAAAATGTTTGAGGATACGAGTATGACATTGATGCCTTTATCTAACTTTCATTTCTAGGATGAAATGCTTTTAAGTAGGGAAGAATGTAACAACCTGTAATTTCACTACTTCGAAAATGAGATATTTTGCTTATTTTAAATTTAAAAGAATTTTGAAACTTAAATAAATAAGTTACATATGTTAACTAATAATAGAGAAACTACTTACTCTTACAGTTGATAATTAAAAAGTATAAATTTGAATTTTAGAACAAATCAACAAAAGTTAAGTTTTGTTAAAAATAAATAAAGGCTTAAATAAATAGGTTTAAATATTTACTAGAAAAGTTAAATATTATTAAAAACATCTAATAAAGATAATAAAAGTATATTAATATATTTAAAAAATATATGTTAACAATCGTTTTACAAAAATACCCAAATTTTATCGCATTTTGTCAGTTTTACATACACTGTAAAATTAGAGATTTTGATATTAATTAAATTGATTTTAAAATATAAAGAGACGTGTTTTAATTTATTTAAAGAAGTAAGAAGTTTATTTTTAAGTTTGTTTTACATCAATATATAGCTTAACAAAAACATCAAATCATGACCGAAACACGAAAATCAACATTTTGTTCAAAATAAGTTGCTGCAACGTTGTCTTATCTTTGTTAACATGATTTTAACACATATTAACACACATTTAAAAATATCACAATTAGTCACATCAAAAGATAAGAAAATATCCAAGATATTTTCATAATATAGTTAAATAAGCATACTCAAAATTTAAGTAATTAAAAAAGCCAAACTTACCATCACCTTTCATCTCCTTACGCTCATTTCCATCACCATAAGTACATAAATCTTATCTTACATGGAAAACGAGAAAAAGTTATTTTAGCATTTTAAAGTTTAAAAAAAAGAGGCAAACATCATTTCTTAAGTATAAATCACATCTTAACACCCTTTTCACCATTAATGCACTTCACATCATACTTAAGAAAAAGTCAAAAAGTAAGGTAAGGGTATTTAAGTCATTTATCTTTCCTAACTCAATTATAAATAAGCATGCACACCTTTCATTTTTGAAAATTTTATTCTTTACATTTCTTCTTCACTTTCATCATCATCTTCACTTCTATTTTCATGGTTTCCCACCTCTCCATTCTCTTCCACCATCTCCACCCAAGCTCCACCTCGGCCCAACACCCCTTCCTTAAGCCGTACCTACCTTCTACACCACCTACCCACCTCCTAAAACCCATGTCCAAACTCCACTACCCCACACCCGAGCTCCACCCACCACCTATAGCCAAGGCTGAGCCTACCGAATCACCTACCCACCTCAAAACACACGCCTACCCCATCTACTCGCTTATCCAAAGCCACACACACCCATACCCTAGGCCGTACTCTCCATTCTCCTTCCAAAAGCCACAGCCACACCTATATAAAAAAAGAGAAGAAAAAAAGGAAAAAGAAAAGAAAGAAAGAAAAAGAGAAGGAAAGAAAAGCGGCTAATTCGAAATGTTCGAAAAATAGCACATTAGTTTGAGAAACGCGTATCTTACGTAAAAGATTGACGGAGTGGAAATGAAGGTCAAAAAATTCTTACTGCTATATAATTTATACTGGTTTTTAAGTTGATTTGTTATGATAAATAATCACCGTTTTATAATATGGATGTTTGAATAATTGTTTGAATAATTGTTTGATGTTGGATAATCCATAGTAATGTTGTGACATTTATCGTACAATACCCATATTGAAAATGTTAATGTCATATTATTTGTTTGTATGGTTGTAATGTTAATATGGGCATCAAATTTCTATCATTATTGACTAAGTGATCCCTTTGTTAAATAAGAACAATTTTGTTTATATGATATAATTTGGAAAAATAAGTCTCTTTTTCATTAGAATTGAAATTTGAAGTGAAATAGGATTAAAAAGGATAGTTTAAGTGAAATTGAAATTGAAATTGAGATGAATAGTGAAATTGAAATTGAAACCGATTTTGAAAATTGAAATTGAGATTAAGGTTGAATTGAAGTTTAAATTGAAATTAGATTTGAAATCTAAGTTTTAATTTGAAGTTTCCAAAGGAGGGCTGGAGATACTCATCTACGTTTGGACATATTCTATTATCCGTTGTGCTTTGTTAATTTTTGTTTGATGTTTGACAGCAATTGTAAGGACAAATGTTTATAACTGTCCAAGGTGAATTTAGGTTAGACTGTGATATATGTATTGTAAAAGTTTTGCACTGTAAAGATATTTGTTCAATATTATATATCATTCCATTCTGTGAGATTTTGTTCTATCTATTTTCTTTATTACCCTTGATTATCCATACTTCCGTGTAACTTGGGTCGGACTTGAGTGGTTTATTGTTGGCTCAAATGGTACGAAATTGTGGGCCATTACAACTATAGCATGGATAAGGGAGACCAGTCACGTTTTTCTACGGAGGGTCGGGCCTTGATTTATGGGTATGGGTGAGTCGAGATTGGTGAGAGGCATTTGTTAGTGGCATCAGGATAGTCGATGGAGGAGGGAGGCGGCGTATTAGTGCACGCGTGCACGTATTGAAGCTTCATGTGAAATAAAGAAAAAGGGGGAGAAATAAGAAGTTGCAATGTTAGGGCCAAGATGATTTTCTTAGGGTAATTGATTTTTTAATAAAATTAAGGAAATCATATATTAAAGCTTGTAAACTTATAAATGCTATATTTTTTCATACGAAATCAAATTTTGACGAGACGAGTTGCATTTCATTCATATCTACTAATGCTACGCACATGGATTAGTTTGGGTTCGATTAGAGCTTTTGTAATTTTCAGATAAATTCAAACATGTTCAAATTTAATCGAAACCAGAATGCGAAAGCGTCAATTAAAAATCAAAGTGAGTAAAACTCACTCATCTTAGATAACTAGTTTTTTTACATGGTTAAAATTTATCTATTGATTAATTAGATGAATTATAAATCACATTATCTATTTGATGATATATAATATATAGTAGTATATATTAGTAGTTCGATTGATTATTCCGACCTATTGGAGCCGATGAGCCTATATTACCATGATATCCCGCCTCAAAGTGGGATTAGCATGTTATGTTGTATTAACATATGTGGATGCAAGGAAATAGGTTGGAGGATCCAACTGAATACCTCAAAAAAAATTGAATTTAATTTCATATATAGTGATATATGATATGTTTGAATAATCTGCCATAGATTATTGTGTGATTTGAATCTACTGGATGCTATGTTAATATTGGCCTAGATTTTGGTATTTTAAAATACCATAAATATATGTGTTTTGAATTTTAAAAGAAATTAAAAAGGGATTTTTGAGGTAAAATATTTATATACAGTTTTGGATTAACTAATTGGATAAAATAAATATGGTTTTGAATTTGTACTTATCTATTTCGGGATATTGTAAAAAGGGATTTTGGAATAATGTATATAAAGGATTTTAAATAATAAAGGTTTAAAAATCGAGATTTTAAATAGGTTGGGAGAATAAATGGGAGTTTGGAAATAAATATAAAATTGGTTATACTGGATCTTAAATAAGATTACTAAATGACGAAATGGAAGTAGAATCGAGATTTGGTTGGTTTTGGAATATAGTTTGGGTTATTTAAGAAATTAATTTATAAATGGAATTTAACTTAGAAAATGATTTATAGTAGATTTAAGTGAGGTGAAACCGTTGTAAACTTGAAATGAGGCTATGAGATTTATGAAAAATGTTTATAAATAAAGTGAAATGATTATCATTTGATAAGATGAAGATATAAATTCATGGTAAGAATTTATAATGAGATGGGTAAATCGGTTTTAAGAAGAAATGATAGATTTTTCTTTTGGAAATGTAAAAAGGGATTTACGAAATTGGGACGTAAATCAACTGGTGATAAATCGAGAGAGATTTATAATTATTAGACTGGCTATATTGGAATTGAAAAATATATTGTTATCGAGAAGTTGAGTGTGTTTTAAGAAGAGGATTTTTAAATATTAAACTAGGTAATTTAAAAATGTTGTAGCATAAGAATATTTTCAGAAAGTTAGTTATTTAAATATTTTTTAAATTGTCAAAATGAATTATAGGTTTTATGAACAAGTCTTGCATATCGATTAAAATTTTATTAATAAATCAGAATAAATTATTGTTTCAAAGTTATGTAATTATTGTAATTGTTTTAAAAGTATAGTTAATTATTAAATAAGTTTTCAAAAAGTAATGGTATACTTTCACGACCAAATCGGAGGCAGAGATTGCTTGTAGTTAATTTTGGATTTCTCTGGGATAGAGACGTAATCATTGAGCTGCAAATCCATGGTTGATACCGCATGTTGCTTTCCTTATCTAGTTTAAAAAGTTTTCAAATATTTTTGAAGGGAATGGTTTGTGAATATACTTATTTCGGTGAGATAAGTATATACTTTTGAATAAAGAGATTTATTAAGGATCCCGGAACTTATAGAATTCGTTATAAACGAGTTAAGGAATTTACAATATAAATTGTGAAGGGTTTTTGAGAAAAGAGAAATAAATGTAACTTTCCTAAGTGTTGGGAAATAAGGGGTTTAGAAAAATACATTTTAGATATTTTTCTAAGTGTTGAAATCAGAGATGGTTTGAAATATCCTGATATGGATATAAGTATTTGAGTTGTCTCAAAAATTGATAATTTGGAACGGATTTGAATATATATCCTAAAAGGATATTTTGAAATTGAAATTTATAATATGGTCATAGTAACTGCTTATGGATGTTATTTGATAGTTAAATAACCAACTATCAAGTATTTGGTCAATTTCGTTGATCGTTTCGAAGAGACCGGTATCAGATTTAATTATTCGAAAACCACTTTGATCCGATTTGAGCTTTATGAATGGATATCATAAAGATGGTGAAAACGGTGATTCAGTTTGTCCAGACTCAGGACAACTTGTATGGATGAATGCTATCAGAACATCATCATTGGAGGACAAGTGAAATTGTTCTTGAAAGGTAATCGTATCCTCAAGCCTCATTAACCGAAATGACTGAAAAGCAAAGGTTATGCAGCAAGGTTATGTAACAACCCGCATATTTATCGATTGTGTATCTAAATATTTCATTGTTTGTCGGATTTTAATCCAAAAACCTACTTTTAGCAAACAGTCGAATTAGGACTCGAGACGACTTCCATTGAGTTCAAAATGCCGTTTGCAACCTTTTTGAGTATAAGCTTCGATATGTTTGGAGTAAGTTGATTTTTGCTACTTTTTCACTTAGGGCTTTGGTTTGGGCTGAACCCTTTAATCACTTACTAACTCAGTCCCAACCCCCTCTCCTCTTCATTACTTCATTCCTCATTTCCTTACACTTCAAGCTAAAGCAAAAATGGGGGAAAGAAGAGGAAATTAAAACTCCAAGCCCTAGCTTTCTTTGCAAATCCAACTTCTAGCTCCAAATTCAAGAGAACCCATTGGTAAGCCTTCTCTTCATCTTCCCCAACTCATTCTCTCTTTGATTTCAGAAAATTCCTAAACCTAATTTGGGAAATATTTCTCTTTTAAGCTTAGAATCAAGCTTCTTGAGTTAGGATTGAAGTGTGGTTGATCTTCCTTTACTTTCAAGCTTCTTCTTCATTACTTTGGGTTCAAAGGTGAGATTTTTATCTTACATCTTAGTCTATAATTATCTTCGATTGTTAGGTATGAATTCCTAACACTTATTCTTGTGCAATTGATTTTGGTTTGGATTGATTTTGTGTATATTCCAATTTTTGGTGTTTTGGTCTAATTTATGAAAATCCTTTTTATGGACATTTGGACATTGATATTTGAGGCGTATCGAAGAGCCGTTAAGGCTGGGTTTTCGCTCGACGTAAATCCTTAGTCGTCGTTGCTCGTCCGATCGCTTCCGGTATTTATTTCGGCCATTTTTGGTCTAGGTTCAGGGAATGCCCTGAACCCCAGTTTCAGACGTCTGAAACGTTAGATTCAGACGTTTGAATATTATACTGGGAAGATTTGTATTCCCAGATTCAGACGTCTGAATCTATGTTTCAGACGTCTAAATTAGTTTGTTTTGGACCAGAAAGGAAATAGGCTAAAAATTGCCTATTTCAGACGTATGAAATACAGGGTTCAGATGTCTGAAATATACTCTGGAAAACTTTTGTTTTTCCAAATTTAGACGTTGAATCCTTGATTTCAGACGTCTGAATCTACACTCTTTTGCCTATTTGCTTGAGAATTCCAACTTTAATCGATTCGTGTTGATTCCCTTTTTGTTGCTACCATTTATTATTGACTTTGATGACATTTTCTTCGTGATTTTTGGGAATATCCATTTTGATGGATTCGGTAGCGATTTCTTTGGATTTTATTCACATCTTCGAATGTGAATTTTTATGATTGATTGTTTCTACAATCACTTCTATGATTTGTCACTTTAAAAATATAAAGGTTTCAATACTAGTAGTAAACATCAAAACTTCTTCATCAAAATGATTTCAACTCTATTTTCAATATCAAACTCGTTTATAAAACCATTTTACAATCTACTAATATATACAAACCTTTACCTCACTCGTGTGAGAAATCTAATAAAACGACTTAGTAAAACGAGTGGTATGAAACGCTTGCGTTTACTTCGCCGGTTAATTCTTGGACTTATTCGATTGAATCTTTTGTGATAATTTTCTAGTGAAGATCTACAGTTTGTTCGTAAATATTTGAGTTAAACAAGTGGTTATGGGACATGAGGCTAAACTTTTATATTTATTAGCTTAGTGTAATTGACACTTCTCGTTGATCATGATGATCATTTTATGATTTAGACTAGAAATTGTGCGATGTCTCTTTGTTGCGAGGTTAGGCTAGACACCATTTGTGTGATTCCACTCACACATACCTTTTTGCTTTTTTGGTTAGCCTAGACACCATTTGTGTGATTTTGACTCACACATATCTTTTCTGTTTGCGAGGTTAGGCTAGACACCATTTGTGCGATTCCACTCACACATACCTTTTTGCTTTTTTGGTTAGCCTAGACACCATTTGTGTGGTTTCGACTCACACATATCTTTTCTGTTTACGAGGTTAGGCTAGACACCATTTGTATGATTCCACTCACACATACCTTTTTGGTTTTTGGTTAGCCTAGATCTCATCTGGGTGATTCCGACTCACCCATATGGGGTAGCTCCCCATGGTCTTCGGACCGTCATGTGATAGGCCTCTTTCCCTTTTTATGATTTCTGGATTTCGTGTGTTGATTTCTGAAAATTTTATGCTTCACCTATTTTCGTGATTTCTATTGATAAGCTTTATCAATTTTTGTGCCTTGGTGAATTCGTGTGTCATTGACTTGTTATGAATATAAGTTTTGAGTATGATACCCTTTTTGGATCTTTGTGATGATTCGTGTGATATTGATTAATCTCATGTTGATTTTCAGTTACATACTTATTGTAGTATGCCCGTATGGTTATCATATGTTTATGCCATATCTTTTATTTTATACCATGTCATCTGATAACTATAGCTAGACTGATCCGTTTATTATTTTCTTATAAATAATACACGGGTCAGACCGAGATGTTACAGGTGCTTCTGCTTGACTTCTTCCCGGGATTTGCTACTCTGACTTTTGGCTAACTATTTAGTTTAGCAGTTTTTGTTGTATTCACTTGAGATATAGACTCATAGTTGTATTCTTTTGTCTTTCACTTGTATCTATTCTTCTGTGATACTGTGGATCTTATTTGACTACAACTCTGATGCACACTTTCATGTGTTATATTCATATCTATTTCCGCCTTGGTGATATGAATTGTCTGTGACTGATTTGTGTTATGCTTATTTCTATATTTGTTTCCGAAGATATATTAGCCACTGTGTAGTAGCTTTGAGTTTGTATCGGTATGTCGGATTTCCTCTCGAAATGAATTGCATGTTATTCTATCTGACATATCGGTGCTCGCACAAAGTAATTACACGGATGATCGCTCCTCAACAGCCTTATTCTCCATGCTAGTTGATGGCATTACCCCGTAGTGTCCTTGTCTAGCGTAGGTATAGAGGTGGGGCATCACAGCTTGGTATCAGAGCCAAACTTCGGAACAATGTAGAATAATCTAGCAAGGATCATGTCCTAAGTCTTTCTTAGGAGTCGTGCTTTAGGATTTTATTCGAGTCTTCGTACCGATTCATCCTATTTTCTTTATGATTCCTTGTTTTATCTATCAAGATTGCTTGATATTTATTTTGAGAATAACGGTTTCCTCTTCTTTCTTTCTTTCTTTCTTTCTTAAAGAAGAGAAATGGTTAGACTAGGTCGTCCCAGCGCCGGTCAATCTAGTGCTACTCCTCAGGATGGAGTATTTATGTCTGCCCAGCAGCTTCTTGATCTAGTAAAGAACGCTCAAGCAGCAGGACCCATTCCAGAGCCTACTCATCCTAGATCCGGTTTTGCACGCTTGTGCAGAGACTATACCGATTTGGGTGGAAGGCTGTTCAAGGGATCCGAGAGTGTTATAGAAATTCAAGCTTGGCTCAAATCATGCGATCGTATCTTTTCTCGCATGAACCTTGTTGATCTACATCGAGTCCAAGTAGCTTCTAGCATGCTCCAAGAAAGAGCGTTAGATTGGTATGAGCTCTTGACTTCGGAGGTTATCGAAGCGGATCTTACTTGGGGGCAATTCCGGGAAAGATTCGAATTGAAATTTGTGCCGGAGGCTGAAAAAGTAACTTTATCACGGCGTTTTATTGACCTTGTTCAAGGTGAATCTTCTGTGACAGACTATGTCGCATCTTTCGAATCTATGTCCAAATACGGGGTTGAATACATTAATACCCCATTGAAGAAAAATCAGAGATTTGTCTATGGCTTGAATAAGAATCTTAAGAAGCCATTACTTTTGAAACTTGAAGTTTCATTTGATCAGCTTATTGATATCGCCCTTCGTCTTGAAGAGGCCGATAATGAAGGTGATGTTGAAGTTGTGCGTGCCCAACAGAACTTCGACAATAACTTGAAGAGGCCTATCAAATTCAAAGGCCCCAATTCTAAAAAGAAAAGGAAGCAACGAACTCCGGTAGCAAAGACTCCTACCTCTAGTCGTGGACGATGCTACAATTGTGGTTCCACAGACCACTATGCAAGGGAGTGCCCGAAACCCCTCTTTTGTCGGTACTGCAAAGGTTCGGGCCATCTTTTATCTTCATGTCCTAAGCTTCCAAGCAAGAGAGAAGGAAAGCTGCAAGCCCCTAGCGACTCTTCTCTTGGTCAAGGTATTTCTCGTTCAGTCGTTGATTTCATTTGTTTTGTGATTATCCTTTTCAAGTTCTTGTTGATATAATCATCTCGTTATTTTATGTTAAAAGAACTTGTTGATTCTTTTTCTTTAAACATTTTTGGGCTTGTTGACTTCTTTGAGGATTGCGAATCCTGATGGTAGATCCGCAACACTCAACTTGATTTTTATTGAGGTCAAAATTATTTTATGTGATTTTTCTGTCCGAGCCGATTTTTACTTAGGCTTCGGAATTGATTTTTGGAAAGGATTGGCTTATTGCGAAGCCCATATCCTATTTTCCGTGAGAACTAATCATCTTCGACATTTTTAATCTGTTAAGCAGATTTCTATTTTTCTTTGTGATTTCGATTTCAAATTTTTGGTGGCATCAATTTTTATTCTTTAAACCCTCATGATGAGGAAAGTTTTATTTCTCTCATCTAAATAGTTTGTGAAATTTTTCGATTTATTTGCACTTGTCTTAGGATTATCACCTAAGCAATATCTTGTGTGGTGATAAGGTCTTCTCAACTCGACCTTGCCACCAATTTTCATTTGGCTACGAGTTGCGTGAGTTAGCATTCCACTTACGCACTTCGCACTCATTATGATTCTTACGAATGACTTATTATGTCATTCAGTTTGCCCATCTTGTTTCATCCATTTTATAAATCGAGTATTCTATGAATATCTCGATGACTTCATTTTTGTATTTACTAATTTTGGATGAAAATAGAAATTTAAAATTCTGTAAATCTTTTTCATAAGATTTATTTATAAGTACGATTTGATTTTGCTCTTAAACGAGCAAAGAATATTCTTAAAGGTTTTTAAGAAACATGTTTATCATATAGAAGATGATTTTGTGATTGTATTGCCCGTTGAGTGCTTTAAGAATTCTGGTCGATGCACTTGATCAACGTTATCGATAGGAATTTCCTAAACGCTTTGATGAGACAGTCAGATAAGATATATTGACTTGTAAGAATGTAAAATTTTCTAGAAAGATTATTACATAAAGGTAAATGTAATTTTGAAAGTTTTAGCTTTATGGAAAAGAAGATTATTTAAATGAAATTCTTTCTTTTCGATACTCTTATTCTTGTGATTCCCGATGGGAACCAAGACTTTATCTTTTATATCGATGCTAGTCGTGTTAGTTTGGATGACGTTCTCTTGTAAAAGAGAACGTGCTATCACTTGTGCTTCTAACCATTAAAGCCGATCGAGACTAGGTATGCCACTCATGATCTAGTGCTCGCGGCTATTGTTTTATCTTTTAGAATTTGGCATCATTATTTTTAGGGGAGAAATTTGTTCTCCACCTCAATCATAAATCTTTGGAATATTTATTTTCTCATAAGGAACTTCATATTGGCTTGGGTTCCTTACATCTTATGATCTTTATATTCTTTGTACTCCCAGAAAGGAGAATCGTGTTGCCTATGCACTTAGTCGTAAGCAACAGGTGGTTGTTTCTTTATTAATGACCAAATGAAATTATCTTTTTACCAAGTTCATCGGGAATTTTGATGTACTTCGTTTTATTGAGTTTCATCTCATTTCTTTTATAGACTTGCGTCGTATGTTCTTTTATGGTGTTCGGTTCATTGGACGTACCGTTTTTGTACTACGTCGGTGTTCCGAATTATTTGAACTTTGGATCATTGGACGTACCGTTTTTGTACTACGTCGGTGTTCCGAAATTATTCGAGCTTTGGTTCATCTTGCGTACCGTTATTGTACTACACCGTTGTTCCAAAAAGTGTTCGAGTTTCTAGTTTCTCGGGTGTACTGTTATTATACTACGTCGTTGCACCGGCCCAATTTTCTGTTATTCATGACGTTTTCTCACGTCTTTCTACTACGGAAATGCCTTAGGGATTCCCATTTTTATTCTTGAGCCCAGTGTTATTGAAGAAAGTGAAGTTCCACCAGATTTAACTTATGAGCAACATTCCATTCGCATCATTGCTTCGGAGGTTGAGCACTTTCGGAATAAAGATGTTCTTCTTGTGAAATTCAATGGTTCTCAGATCCTAAGGATTGCTCTTGGGAATCCTGGGAATTCATCGAGCGATCCCGTTCAGGCTTACTCTTTCATGCTCTTTATGGTGAACTTCCTATTTCGAATTTTTTTTTTTGATTTGCATTTATGGTTGTTACTCTTTATTTTCTTCTTAAGTATTGCGAGGATGCAATTTCTTTAAGGAGGGGAGTCTGTAACAACCCGCATATTTATCGATTGTGTATTTAAATATTTCATCGTTATTCGGATTTTAGTCCGAAAACCTACTTTTAGCAAACAGTCGAATTGGGACTCGAGACCACTTCCATTGATTTCAAAATGTCGTTTGCAACCTTTTTGAGTATAAGCTTCGATATGTTTGGAGTAAGTTGATTTTTGCCACTGTTTCACTTAGGGCTTTGGTTTGGGCTAAACCCTTTAATCACTTACTAACTCAGTCCCAACCCCCTCTCCTCTTCATTACTTCATTCCTCATTTCCTAACACTTCAAGCTAAAGAAAAAATGGGGGAAAGAAGAGGAAATTAAAACTCCAAGCCCTAGCTTTCTTTGCAAATCCAACTTCTAGCTCCAAATTCAAGAGAACCCATTGGTAAGCCTTCTCTTCATCTTCCCCAACTCATTCTCTCTTTGATTTCAGAAAATTCCTAAACCTAATTTGGGAAATATTTCTCTTTTAAGCTTAGAATCAAGCTTCTTGAGTTGGGATTGAAGTGTGGTTGATCTTCCTTTGCTTTCAAGCTTCTTCTTCATTAATTTGGGTTCAAAGGTGAGATTTTTATCTCACATCTTAGTCTATAATTATCTTCGATTGTTAGGTATGAATTCCTAACACTTATTCATGTGCAATTGATTTTGGTTTGGATTGATTTTGTGTATATTCCAATTTTTGGTGTTTTGGTCTAATCTATAAAAACCCTTTTTATGGACATTTGGACATTGATATTTGAGGCGTACCGAAAAGCCGTTAAGGCTGGGTTGTCGCTCGACGTAAATCCTTAGTCGTCGTTGCTCGTCCGATCGCTTCCGGTATTTATTTCGGACATTTTTGGTCTAGGTTCAGGGAATGCCCTGAACCCCAGTTTCAGACGTCTGAAACATTAGATTCAGACGTCTGAATATTATACTGGGAAGATTTGTATTCCCAGATTCAGACGTCTGAATCTATATTTCAGACGTCTGAATTAGTTTGTTTTAGGCCAGAAAGGAAATAGGCGAAAAATTGCCTATTTCAGACGTCTGAAATATAGTGTTCAGACTTCTGAAATATACTCTGGAAAATTTTTGGTTTTCCAGATTCAGACGTCTGAATCCTTGATTTCATACGTCTGAATCTGTACTCTTTTTCCTATTTGCCTATTTGCTTGAGAATTCCAACTTTAATCGATTCGTGTTGATTCACTTTTTGTTGCTACCATTTATTATTGGCTTTGATGACATTTTCTTCGTGATTTTTGGGAATATCCATTTTGATGGATTCGGTAGCAATTTCTTTGGATTTTATTCACATCTTCGAATGTGAATTTTTATGATTGATTGTTTCTACAATCACTTCTATGATTTGTCACTTTAAAAATATAAAGGTTTCAATACTAGTAGTAAATATCAAAACTTCTTCATCAAAACGATTTCTACTCTATTTTCAATATTAAACTCGTTTATAAAACCGTTTTCCAATCTACTAATATATACAAACCTTTACCTCACTTGTATGAGAAATCTAATTAAACGACTTAGTAAAACGAGTGGTATGAAACGCTTGCGTTTACTTCGCCGGTTAATTCTTGGACTTATTCGATTGAATCTTTTGTGACAATTTTCTAGTGAAGATCTACAGTTTGTTCGTAAATATTTGGGTTAAGCAAGTGGTTATGGGACATGAGGCTAAACTTTTATATTTACTAGCTTAGTGTAATTGACACTTCTCGTCGATCATGACGATCATTTTATGATTTTGACTAGCAATTGTGCGATGTCTCTTTGTTGCGAGGTTAGGCTAGACACCATTTGTGTGATTCCACTCACACATACCTTTTTGCTTTTTTGGTTAGCCTAGACACCATTTGTGTGATTTCAACTCACACCTATCTTTTCTATTTGCGAGGTTAGGCTAGACACCATTTGTGTGATTCCACTCACACATACCTTTTTGCTTTTTTGGTTAGCCTAGACACCATTTGTGTGATTTCGACTCACACATATCTTTTCTGTTTACGAGGTTAGGCTAGACACCATTTGTGTGATTCCACTCACACATACCTTTTTGCTTTTTGGTTAGCCTAGACCTCATCTGGGTGATTCCGACTCACCCATATGGGGTAGCTCCCCATGGTCTTCGAACCGTCATGCGATAGGCCTCTTTCCCTTTTTATGATTTCTGGATTTCGTGTGTTGATTTCTGGAAATTTTATGCTTCACCTATTTTCGTGATTTCTATTGATAAGCTTTATCAATTTTTGTGCCTTGGTGAATTCGTGTGTCATTGACTTGTTATGAATACAAGTTTTGGGTATGATACCCTTTTTGGATCTTTGTAAAGATTCGTGTGATATTGATTAATCTCATGTTGATTTCCAATTACATACTTATTGTAGTATGCCCACATGGTTATCATATGTTTATGCCATATCTTTTATTTTATACCATATCATCTGATAACTATAGCTAGACTGATCCGTTTATTATTTTCTTATAAATAATACACGGGTCAGACCGAGATGTTACAGGTGCTTCTGCTTGACTTCTTCTTGGGATTTGCTACTCTGACTTTTGGATAACTATTTAGTTTAGCAGTTTTTGTTGTATACACTTGAGATATAGACTCATAGTTGTATTCTTTTGTCTTGCACTTGTATCTATTCTTTTATGATATTGCGGATCTTATTTGACTACTACTCTGATGTACACTTTCATGTGTTATATTCATATCTATTTCCGACTTGGTGATATGAATTGTTTGTGACTGATTTGTGTTATGCTTATTTCTATATTTTTTTCCGAAGATATATTAGCCACTATGTAGTAGCTTTGAGTTTGTATCGGTATGTCAGATTTCCTCTCGAAATGAATTGCATGTTATTCTATCTGACATATCGGTGCTCGCACAAAGTAGTTACACGGATGGTCGCTCTTCAACAGCCTTATTCTCCGTGCTAGTTGACGGCATTACTCCGTAGTGTCCTTGGCTAGTGTGGGTATAGAGGTGGGGCGTCACAGGTTAAGTGGGTCATACCCAATTAGGATATTTTATCACCTTTCTAGATACCCTCGGATATATTATGAATTATGGATACGTTGGTGTGTAGAAAAGGGCTCTCAATAAGGGTAGGAACACCCGGGGTGATAACATATTCGGTTCTATCCAGGTTAGGGCCAGACGGGTCTTGTGTTGTAGGTGATCTCGGTAAGATCCTTGGTACATTTTCCTAGACGTGTACTTTGATAGGTAGTACTCCAATGCCTAGTCATTGTATGGAATCCATCCTCCAATAAGTGTAGTACGGTTTTGATTGTGCCCAACTATGCTGAAACGTGAGATGCAAGCATTTTAGCTATTTTGTATTATACTTTCTATAGACACTATAATAATATCATATGATTTTGATATCAAATGTTTTGGTTATCGTAAAGGAAAAACCCATCGTGTTTATGTGTGACATGATCTTACGAGATACCTTTGTTTTTCAAAGGATTTTGAAAATAGTAATAATTCAGATTGAGTGTGTATTCCCACGCTGGTTTTCCAGACTGAAAAGGATGTTATTTTATTATAGTGCTCGGGTCAGACAGTGTATTACTGATTCAGGTTAGGATGCTATGGAGTTCAAGAGACGAGCAGAATGACGAAGACGCGTATTTCACATACTTGATTATATTCCGTTGTGTATTGTAGGCTGTATATTCAGCTTAAGGACAAGTTATTATAACTGTCCAGTATTGAATTATTGATTTGTTGTACTCTGATGATGTAATGTATAAGTAACGGTTATAGTCATTTTTGTACAAAGACATGCTATTATCTATTATATGTTATTCCGCTCCCATTGTGAGATTCTGTGCTGTTGTTTTTTTCTTCCACCTCTTCTTTTTTCTTTTCCCCTAACAATTGGGTTATTTCGGCATCCGATTGCCTGGCATGTAATACAATGGACGTATTAGTGTCAATTTTCGAGGGTCGAAAATTTAGATTCGTTGCAGAAAGTTTTAAGGAACAAAGTCGCCAAACTTGTTAGCATCTAAGTGAGTAACGATGTAGATGACTGTACCTGGGAGGTAAAGGATAAGGTTAAGAATATCTATCTTGAATTGTTTTGACATTATGATTGAATATTTATGTTTTGCTGTATAAACTAGTAGTGACAATAGTATGATTGTGAGATATGATATATTATGTGTTAGCAGTGGAACTAATGCATTATGATTGTTGATTTGTGATTTACATTAGTAAAGAACCAGTCGTGACCCCTGGATGCCGAAGGCGTCCTTGGGCGATCTCGTAGTTCCTACGGGGTGGAGACGATGGGGTTGGTCCATGGATTTTCCTTCCTTTTGCCACATTTCGCTCAAAGAAAAGGGCTGAAGGGAGATAGTGCATCAAGCTATTCGCAAGGACCAGCTTGATCCTCTTCCCCAGGGACATTAGTAAAGAACCAGTATGATTGTTATACTTGTGTGTACATTGTTTTAATGATGGCAATCATTACCTATCTTGTCTGAATTTCGAGGATGGAATTATTATAAGGATGGGGATTGTAACACCCAATATTTTAGAGTGCCATGATATAGGGGATGATTTTGTATATTAAATAATTAATGATATAATTTATTAAGAGATAGTGAAGAGCATTTAATTTAAAGAGTTATGAAGGAGTAAGGATTAAATAAAAGATTTAAGGGGACTTGTATTGAGGGAAGCATATACCCTTAGCCACATTTTCTTTCCCTCCACATCACATTCATTTACTCAAAATGTAACGAACTGAATTTTCGACTCTCGAAATCGACAATAATACGTCCACTGTATTACATATCAAACATTCAAATGCCGGAAGTACTGATTTGTTTGGGTGAAAGAAGATGGTAAAAGACAGAGAAAACTAAGACAACACAAAATCTCATAATGTAGAATATATATATATATATATATATATATATAATACAGTCATGATCGTTACAGAAAGGAAACGTCATTATTCATATATACAACATCAGAGTACATTAGACTTATCCTAAACTTTTGGACAGTTATACAAACATGTTCTCACATTGACAAATAAATAGACTATATAATACAGTGGAAGTAAAAATATATGTGAATACGTCTTGACCATCCAGCCCCTCTCTAACTCTAAAGTGTCCAGCTAAACCTAGGGAAACATGCTCGGTCTGACCCGAGCATTACATGGAATAATTCCCAGGTCAATTTGATAAATTAGTATGAGTAAAACTTGATAACAAGTAACATCCAAATTGATTCCGACATTTGAAAACTTTTCAAAAAAGGGTATGTCGTAAGACCACACGACACATAAAAACTGATCGGTTTTTACCATACAATAACCAAAACATTTAATATAAAAATCTAGTGATATTATCACATTGTCTAGGTTTAAAGTAAATAGATAAAATAGCCGAAATTCTTGCAACTCACATTCCAACACATTATGCTCTACAATCAAAACCATAAGGCACATTGACATGACCCAAAATCCAACGTTTAAAAATCGACATCAAGTACCTCACTTGTATTCGACTGTCGGAGATTCAAACATTGAATTCTAGTTCGGCGGAGCTTATAACAACATTAGATAAATATAAACAGCGGAAGCAAAAGATGATTTCATTTATAAACAACACAGATACAACATGGATATAACTTTTGATTACAATAATTAACCACCATTATCAGAATGTTATATACATAATACAACAACAGAATGATAACACCACAGTGGAACAATAACCATAGAGTCTTCAAAAAGTTTCCAACATACTCTGACTTCGATAAGGTCTTCCAAAACTCCAAACACTTTTAGATCCAAAAGGCTTCAAAAGATCTCCAAAAAAAAAATCTTCCAAAATCCAACAGCTTCCAAAAGACTTCTAAATCCAAGATAGCTCCGAAACATGGATAACCTGCTTCTAGGCTGCCCGTGTGGAAAATTATGGACACCCAGAGTTTAGGAAGGGAACAATAAACTCTAGGTCAGTCACGAGACTGGTATGAGTAAACAAAAACAGTTGTTTAAACAAAAACAATTTAAAAAGAAATCCGTTCATGCTTTTGGAAAATGAAACAAGCATAAGGCCTCCCGGCACACACACAATGCAATCGCACACTTGGGGAGATTTCTCCTTATGATAGTCAAATATGCTTGATACGAGAAAATACTTTTTGATATTATTATTAGTGCATAGTGTGAAGACATTTCGTAATTATAATATAAATCTTAGCCATCATAGGTACCATTATACTATAGCTACTATAGCTACCATTTAAGACTGGCAGGTTATACAATTGAAATCGTAAAGGGCTCATATTAAATGATTGGATTTCCAACTATGGTCAGGCTAAAGAACTTTGTCATCGAATGGGTACGCCTCTAAAGGGACGCCCCGAGAAATTAACCAGCTCTCTGCCAACACAAGGCCGAGTTACCTCTGTAACTAGGTAACTACTGACATGAGTATGTCATCCCCCGGTCGTAACCGACCTTTATCGGAGGCCTCGACACCAACAAATTCCAACAACCACATAAGTTAAGTATCTAGGCTCCATACCATGATATCACTTTTTATCCAGAAGGAAATGCACATACCCAAAGGGGCGCTACCCCCGTAACCTTGCGGCATTCTTCCTGTTTCGACCATTTTTGGGTTGTGAGGTTCGACGAAGTCTCGTCCACAAAGCTATGCTTTTCACGAAAGCCATGCTTTGATCAACAAATGATCAGCACTCAACATGCCACACTACCAAAGTGGGAGTATATCACTAATAACCATCAACTACATAACCTCTGAGCTCATACATCTCAGAGAAGAGTGTTAAGCTAAGAGAATAAATTCTACGCCACCAATAGAAATGTATTTGATAGAAATCAACTTTATATCTCAAAGTGTAATGTCAGACATACAACCATACAAGTCCGTTCCGGGTTCGAACGGAACCGAAGGCACTTCGTCCAATAATGGAAGAAGCCCCTGTAATCCAAGCATCCACAATCCCGATCGGACTCCCCATCACATATGGACCTCTATACCAGAGCAACTCGGTGCAGAGTCATTCGACAGGTTATCCTATCGTTCTCAAAAACACCTGGTCTTCACTACCGTCTTCAAATGCTATCCATTTTGTCGTATCACTATTTGGAATGGGTTGCATGACACAAAGTCCTCTCCCGGCTAAACCGAATAGTGAGCACTTAATTTTAAAACACATGGATATATTAATCACAAAGATTCACCATTAAGCTTCGATGTGGGTGTTGGATAACCATTTGGAATCCGACTCCCTGTCGCATCGAAATTCAATTGTCGTTTAAAGGCCAACAGTTTTCACATTCATACAGACGTACATCAGATATATCACAGTTCGAATTCACAGGAATTCACATCACAAAGTATCACAATCACATATCGGGGGTATTAATCAGTTCAAGGCATTCAATAATAATCAATCATCTATAAGTAAAATGAATTAATCGTGTGATTAATTAATTAATCACATAATTATTTTCATTAATTATCCTTAATTATAAATTAATTAGTTATTAATTATTAATTAATTAATCTTAATTACTTTCATTAATTAAATATTTCTTAATTAATTACACTAATTAATTAATCCTTAATTATTAATTAATTAACCTTAAATTAATAATTAATTAACTGTTAATTAATTATTCTTTAATTATTAAGTAATTATAAATCATTTATCTTAATTAATCATTTAATTATTATGAAAATCTTTAATTAATAAACCTCATAATTAATCACCAACAACACATTAATTCAAAAGGTTAAGGTTAATTAAAATAACATTTCATCTTAGTTAACTTTTTTTATTACATTATTTACTTGAAATAATTAATTTATAAATAATGTCACAAAGTTAAATAAATAAAATTTAATTACTTTAAAAACATCTTACTTAAAACCTTTATCAATCCAAACTTAAATCAAAACCATTATTTAAAAGCATGGATTAAAAATGTTTAAAATTTGAATTTGGTTTTAAAATAAAAAACTATTTTTATACGTCAAACTCGAGACCTTCCCGATCGTCACCAAGCCAAACCACCATTTGCTTTGGTCCTCCCCCAAACCAACCCGCATTTTCTTTTCAAGCTTTAATTTTTGTTTAAGTTTTAGAAAACCTGGTGTATACACAAAATTACCCGAATCAAAACTCTAGGCAGCAACACGATTACTCGAAGACAACTTCAAGTCACGGTCCTACTTCCTCAAACCCAAATCTCTGATACAACCTCGATACCATGCACATGCACATGCATTCCAGCCATCTTCGGTCTATGCTACGACCGTCGACAAGTCGACGCAACTTTCTCTGGCCACCAGAGCACCCAGAAACCCACAACGTCGACGAACTCAAGTTTTTGTTGTTTATCTTCAACTGGAACAAAACTTCGATCACCAAGAACACCTCGTACTTTCTCCTCCGACCATCAGAGATCACGCCAATGTACCCGAAGCTTCGTCGATGTCCAACGCCTTGTTCCCCCCGTGTCTGGTATAGTCCTATTCGACAATGACGAAACAATTGCCTCGAGAACAAGATCGACCGGAAACTGTGCTAAAACCCTAAAACCTTGCCGTAATGTCGCCATGGCGCATTAGAATTTTACCGAGCATTTTTTCCAAACTCCCGATCCTTCCAGAAAGCTTCAACTTCGATTATATGACCAACCATGTCTCTGATCATCAGAGTTTACCCAAATGTGATTTCTGTTCATCCACGTATTTCTTGCCCAATACCCAATTTAAAATCTTGATTCCAATTTTAAAAATCAACCTTTTCAAAAACGTTTTAGGTTACATAATTAAATCAAAAAATTAAGGGAATCAAATTTTTATCATAAATTGAGTTTGCTGTGATTTCTTGTTCCAGATTACATACATCTGCTATTTATTTTTAAAAGCATTTTTAAAATTAAGTTTTGGTGAATTCAAACACATTTTGTTTTGACAACCCGACCTAACAAGAAGTAGAAGAAGATGTTTGGGTTTTTGAACAGGTTTTTGAAAACCTGGAAGTAGAAAAGGGAAGAATATACCTGTATATTAAACATGCACAGACAAACATATACATATTTATACATATTTGTACACATGCAAATGATTTTCACTTTTCTTCAGGCAAGATTTCAAACAACAAGTTTATAATCCATATTTAAAAAAGAGTTTACTCTTTAAGAGAAGAAAACAGAGAGCTTGTAAATCAGGAAATTGGTTTGTCCTTGAGTTTGAAACCTGAGTTTGATCTTGTTGTTTTGATGATGAAAACTTTGATTTGTTTAGTTGAAGCCTTGAATTTTCTTAACCACTTGATGGCTCCACTGTTTGAAATTTGTTAACCGACTTGAGCTTTTAATCTTTGTTTCTTTTAATTACTTTTGATCTTGATTTACTGGAAATACTGGGTATTTGAGATGATTTTGATTAACTTATCTTTGGATAAGGTTGAATAAATTTATACAGGGTTGAGTTTTTTGAGACTTTTCTCTGGTTTTGTTTTACAGGCTTTCAAAATGAGATAAAAGAAATGAGAAAGAAGAGATGAAATGTTTATATAGATTTAAATTCTATTTTTATTAATTATATCAAAAATAAAACAATAAGAATGGCACTTGTTAATTTTAATTACAAGATCATTACACTTGTTAAATTATATATCTTATTAACTTACACTTGTAATTTTACATGATTACATGTTTTAATTAAAGTTATATATTACATTTTCTTATTTGTATAAATACATTTCTTTTATTTACATATATATAACCTTAAAGAAAATAGTTTGAAACTAAAATATATATATTAATAAATAATCACACGTATTATTTTTCAAATCTAAATTATTTTACTAAGATATTTATTTTTAAATTCAAATTCAAATCCAAATTCATATTCAAATTAAAATCTATTCATATATATATATATATATATATATATATATATATATATATATCTATATATATATTTAATTCAAATAATTTTAAAACATTCATTATTTTGAATTCTAAACTCAAACGCAAATTACAGTCCATTCATATATATATATATATATATATCAATACTTATCTAATTTGTTTTGAAAATTTTCAAATAAATTTTAATTCAATTTCAAAATTAATTCCAAAATTTATATTAATTACTAATTTTAATCTGATAAAAATGGGGATAATACACACATATTGGAGATTAGATCCCAACAATGGCAAGTTAAGGGACTACCTTCTGATGATACACCTCTAGAAAATGCACCGATGCTAACATAAAGCCGGATGCCCCTTTAACATGGCAGACCAGATTACCTCATCTTCTTGACACCAAGGCCTCATACTACCACGGTGTTTGTGTGCAAATCAATTCTAAAAGGGACATTTAGAATGGGGCGACCGCTCCTAATGGTAGCTAACCACATAGCTCTACTACATGCCCTGTTTTTTCCATTCCTCCCGGTTGTGAGGCTTGAGGCTACACTTTACCTTTATGAATAGCAATCCATCTTGGAATGGTAACACTAGTCTCTAGACTTCATTGCAATGCCGCCATTCATCCATACAAGTTCGTTCTCGGTCTAAACGAAACCATAGGCACTAACTCTACTACATCCATTTTGGAATCACCCTCAGGATTAGTAGCAGTAACCTTTGCACTTCAAAGAGCACCATTGTGACGACCTAGAATTTTTGGATATTTGAAATCGGAATATTTAATTGATATTAAATACTTAAAAGTGAATTTTTAACTTGAATTAAAATATCACTAATTATTGGATAATTTAATTATTCAATTAAATTATTTAAAGTTGGGTAAAATGTGAAATCTGGAATTTTTAGCTTGTTAAAAATAATTTAAGGGCTTGTAAAATTTATATTGATAGTACTGAAGATAGTAGAAGTGTTAAAATTGAATTTGGAAATGTTTTGTTAAGTTTTGAAAATATACCATTTAAATTGACATTTAAAAATAGCCTTCCGAGGCGCAATCTTAGAATTCGACAAAACCAGTTCCATTGGATTCGTAATAGTTAATTACTATTGGATTTCAATTTTCGTAATGTTTGGAGTTGTTGTGTGAGCGTATGATATATAAACGCACTGAAATTTATATCGAAAATCTAATATATAACTGGGTCCGAAAAGCTATCCTATCCATACGGTCGAATTAGGACTCGAAAGCTTTTCCATTATGTTCGGAATAGGGGTTTAACATTATAAAAGCCTAGCAACACGCCTCAATTTGAGTTCGATAATTTAAGTTGCATTTTTATAGACATTTTAAATTTGAATTTAAATTCAGATATAAATAATATATCAAACCACCCTAGCGGGTGCATACACGTTGAGTACATTTCAAAACACGTGTTCTTCTAGTTTAACATGCGCCTCTTACTTCCGTAATAAGCTAGCCGAACATTTCTCGAAAAAAATATAATAGATTTGAGCTCCCTCTTTTCAAAGCTAAAACAAATTCGCAGCCTCTCATTTTCGTTCGATTTAATCGAGATCTGTCTCCCTCTCTAAAAGTTAAACAACCAAGATTCAAAATAAAATAACTCGAAGCTAAGGAAATGGCCGCCTTCATTCTGACCCAAATCCAACAAATCGAAGTCGATTCGTTATAAAAGTTCGACAATGTCGAGAAAGGGAGAGCCTCATTCGACATTCCTGGTTCACGAACCCTTACATCGAAAGTCGTTGATCTAAGCAAGAGCTAAATCGCCGCGCATGGGCGCACGCGCGCGTTGGGGTGTCGGCGACTCAGATTCATGGTCGTGGAAGAGGCGAACATGATGCTGGTTGCTTGAGGAAGGGAGCAGTGGCGCGTTCGAGCGAGGCGCTCGTGCTCGTGCGTCGTGATGATTGGAGGGTGTTGGGGATGGCGAAGTCGTGCCTGAGGGTTTTCGCGTGAAGGTCTTTTCGCGTTTTGGTTTCTATCAGGTAAGTAATTAACAATTATTTAGATTAAATTAAATTAAATAAAGTGATTTAATGAATATTGATATTTCTTAAAAATAGATTTTTGTCATGGTTAAAATATGCAATAAGGCCAAATTTTGTATATATAAATACAGTGACAAATATATGAGGATAACATTTAAGAAAATAGAAACTTTGAACGGTAATATTAATTATTTTGTATCGATAAAGTTTGAATTTTAAAATGCTATAAAAATTGGATTTCTAAACCTACAATTTATTTTGGAAATAAGAAATAAAAAATATATATCTACATACATATTTTATTTACTAGATTAATATTAAAGTAATATATCTGTTTAAATTATTTTGGTCGCTAAAAGATTATTAAAGGAAATTACTTTGAATTTAATTATTCACTAAAAATTTAAATCATTGGTTAAGATTAAATCATTTTCCAATTAAAATTATTATATGGAAATTGATTATTAGTTAATTCAGAATATTAATAAATTGTATATAATGTTTATGCTAGGTTTTAAACCATGGAAACAAGCCAGTTTGGATCGGATTACAAATTAAAGGCAAAGGTGAGTTAATCTCACTCTTTTGGATTTTTATTTATATTTAAATGTTAAATTTAAATAATTGGTTGATTGATTGATTTGATTGGATGTGCTATATTATATAGTAGTATATAGTATATATATTGGAGTGATTGATTTCCCGCATTATATAGCGGATGAGATCCTATGCGCTGCATAATAGCGGATGATATTATATTTAAAACCCATATACCGTAATATTACAGCTCGAAGTGGAATTGGTATTTTATTGTGCTAACATCTGTGGATGCAGGGAAACATGTTGGAGGGATCCAACTGGATTCCTCAAATTATTTAGATTTGTTAAAATATTCTGTGATATAATTATTTGCTATCCTGTGATGAATTATATTGATAATTGGAATATTTGATGCTATGGTTTGCTTGAATATATTTTGGTACACTGGGTTATCAAAATATGTAGAATTAGATTTTCGAAAGAAAATAAAAGAGTGGATTTTTAAGTAAAATAATTGTTGAGAATTTGAATAAATTTAAGAATGAACTGGATAAGAATGAAAGTGATTTTAAAATTCTAATAAATAATTCCGAGTATGGAAAAAAAGGGATTTTGAATAAACAGAAAATAATGAATTATAAAACTTAAGTGATATTATTTAAAGGAATAAAGAATTTACTTTAAAATTTTAAGGTTTACATTTATTGAAAGGATAAAGAAGAAATTTGGGAAATCTGATATTTGTGTTTTCACTTAAAAAGATTTTAGATCAGAATTAGGGTATAAAATCTAAAGTTAATGGATTATGAAAGAAATTGAGAAAGTAAAGAAATTTATTTCAAATGGAGTAAATTGGGAATCAGAATGTAAAAAGGGAAGTTCAGTCTATGAAACTTATAAACTTGGTTTATAAAAGCAAAGCAATATATCAGCGGATGTTTGGAAGAGTAAATTCACGGTGGGAATTTATTAAGAAATGGGTAAATTTGTTTAAAAATAAATAGTGATTTATTTTTAAAGGATGTGAAGAGAAGTATATTTCCCTGAATAGCCAAGTATGTTTTCAAAGTAAAATTTTAATAAGTAAAAGTTTTAAAGTTGATTTAAAAGCATGTTTAGAAAATTTATTATTTCTGTTTAAATTCTAAAGTAAGTATTTTTCAAATCTATTATAGTAGTAATTATTTAAAGGTGACTTGGTATTTTGTTTTAAAAGAGAAAATCTAGTTTTATATTCTATAAAGTAACCTCATTTTCAAATATCCCTATAGTATATATTTTAATAAAGTATTAAGGTAATTTTTAATTTAAATATTTTAAAGAATAATTTATAATAAAGTGTTTAAAATTATTTTAAAATCTAAAGTATTGTACTTGGTGTCTTTTGTGTAAATAAATAATTGGGAATTCATTCCATGAGAAAAGTATGGTTTGAAAACTGTTTTCAAAGGGGTTGAAAATAGAAATATATCTTGCGAAAATATTTTGAGGTTAATAAATAATTTGGCAAAATTATTTATGTTGGATGGTTGTTGTGAATGTTAATTGATAGTTAAATAACCGACCATCAATATTGGCCAATGCGCTGATCGTTCCGAAGAGACCGGGATCGGGATTTATTTCTCGAAAAACCACTTCGATCCGATTTGTACATTTTCGTGAGGAAGATGAGTTTGGATTCGAAGGTGGAGCAGTGAAGTGCAAGGGCTAGTTGCTATTAATCCTGAGGATGATTCCAAAATGGATGTAGTAGGAGTAGTGCCTTCGGTTCCATTCGAACCCGGGACGGACTTGTATGGATGAATGCTTTCAGAACATGGTCAGGTGGGCGATGAGCATTCTAAGTGAAAAGATCTAAAAAGGTAGCGCTTAGACTCAAGCCTCATCAACCAGGAATGACTGAAAATCAGGGGTTATGCAACAAGGCTAGGTGGGTAGCGCCCATTAGGGTGAGGTCATCCCTGTCTAGATGTCCCTTTTTATTCGGCTTAGAGGTAGGTTGTTGATCCCAACTGTGGGGTGATCTTACTCGGGATTATCCAGTAAGGGGTAGTCTCGGTCTTGTGTTGCAGGGGGTCGGGAGTGATCCTCGGTATGCTGATCTAGACCAAGTACCGTGATAGGTGGTACCCCAGTGCCTAGTCATTAGTTGGAAATCCATTCTCCCTACGCGCCTTTTACGAGTTTTGTTTGTATTACCGACTTTGTGGCTAGTAGCTGGAATTTAATAAATGTAACAATTTCGGCTATTTGAATAAGTATTTGTATATAGACACTATTATAATATCAGAGGATTTTAATAAAAAGTGTTTTGGCTATGTAAGGTAAAAACCCGACATGTTTATTTGTGGCGTGGTCTTACGAGATGCTATTGATTGTCAAAGGATTTTTGAAACTTTAATAATCCAATTGAGTGTGATTTCTCACGCTGGTATTCCAGAATGACTCGGGTATTTAACTATAATGCTCGGGTCAGACCGAGTGTTACAGAATACAGGATATGATGCTATGGAGCTAAGGAGGCGAGATAGATGGCGATACATACTTCCGTACTTGATTATTATTCTGCCGTGTATTCAGTTCTGAGGATAAGTTTATATGACTGTCCAGATTATATGTTATTGATGTTGTTGAACTCTGATGGTGTATTCTGATGATGTATGTATAAAACATATATAGTTTTATTTTATGTAAAGATCTGTTATTATCTATTATATTTTATTCCATTGCGATGGTAAGATTCTATTGTTGTTTCTATTTTCTTCTTCTACCTCTTTCTTCTTTAATCCAAATGGTTCATATTTCCGTGCATCTTGAGTTGATTGATGGAGAATAGTGTCGACTCAAGGGGTACGGAACTGCGGGTCGTTACAGTTGGTATCAGAGCTTAGGTTAGTGATAACCTTGGCTCTGGTGGGGATTACTCATTGAAAATAGAGTCTGTAGTACTCTATAATGAGTTGAGCGTATTAATAGATATGAGCGCGTATTTGTTAGTGAATATAAATTGTTTTAATATTGTGATGACTTATTGGTTTAGTGGAATATGAATGCTGATCGGGTAAGTTGGTCGCTATTCGAGAAGAGTTTATAAACATCTGACAGCATAAATTGACACAATATTGTTTTAAAGGTAGGTGAATGAAATAATTTTGCCCAAAATTATATTTTGATATAAAAGAAATATTTTCTTAAATTGTTATATAACTTGGATGTTTGGATGATAATAATTTAAACAAATAAGGGTCATAAAAATTGGAATGACTTGTATAATCAAATGGAAATTTATATGAGCAAATTATACAAATAAATTATAGTTCAAAATTTGATTTAAATGATATCTGTAAATTTAAAATCCCGGAGATTTTGGAAGTGTTTTTCGAAGTGTTTTGAAGATAAATAATAACATTATTATTTTAAAAGTATTTCTGAAAGGAAATTGTTTCAAATAAATTTTGGGATGGGATATATCATTGAACTCACTTCAGTCGCTGGAAAATAATTTCGGTGATGACTGCAGCATCATCGATGTTCATTTTCAAGTTTCTAAATGACGAATTGCTGCCAAATTGATTTGTTCAGAAGAACTAGTTTTGTTTTTGAAATTTCAAAGGTAATTTGTTAGGGATAAAAACCAGGATTGGTTTAGAAATTTGAGAAATGTGATTTTGGGATAATGGTGGTTTTAAAATAATTTGAACCAAAAGCCAGGTGTTTGAAATCCTGAATCCTTATTTGAATTGAAGATCCTGATGAGGTAAGTTATAAACTTGAAAAGTTGAGATGATTTTTAAATAAGAGAGGAAAATATGAGCTTTGAATGTTGGAATCAAAATCTAAAGTGAAACGTTAAAAATGAAATTAACTTGGATTGAGGAAGAAAATTGAATTGAATTGAATTAAATAAATCTGAGTTAAAATAGAATTGAATTGGAATAAAATTCAGTTGAATTATATGTGATATTGAATGGAATTAGATCCTTACTTAAATAAATGGAAATAAGTTGGATAAGAATTGGACTAGAATAAATGAGTTAGAATAACTTATAAAAGAATTAAAAATCCATCGAATAAAAATATGCTTGGGTTATAACTAAGCACAAATCTGGAGTTAAAAATAAAAGATGAATATATTCAAGCCTAGAATGAATGAAAATGTGTAAAATAATAAGTCGTGACTTGTAAAGTTGAAAAGTGGAATAGAAAACCCAAAATAAATTTTGTTTGATGTTTAAAAAATGAAACAAAAATCCAAACTTGAATTATAAAATAAATTGAACTTAAGAAAATTAAATGAAGTGATTCTTGAGATTTAAAATCAAGTATTGAATTATAAATAGGGGGAGAACTAATTAGATAATAAATTATTTAATGAAATATGTAAATGGAACCTAATGTAGTTAAATAGAAGTTGAATTTGTGAGTTCATATTAAAGTTTGGAAAAATAACTCAAGTTATAAATCATATTCGACTTGAATTGTTAGTGAAGTAAACATAATTGAAAATGTTGCCAAATAAAATGAAATTGGATTAAAATAGGGATGGTTTTAGTTGCAATAAAACCTAGATGAGTGGGAATAAATTGATAATGGCCTTGTAATTAATTAAATGAATTGAGAATGAATTGAATCTGGAAATTTAAAATTTATACGAAACATATGAACTAATCAAATAAATTTGTAGTTTGAAATGAGATTTTACTGAAATAGAATCAAGTTAAATTGAAAGGGAAAATTTATTTGCAAAATGAAAATGAGCTTATGTATGAAATTTGAATTATTTGAAGTAGATTAATTTAAGTTTAAAATTAGTGGAAGCTTAGCTTCGAGTAAGGGTAAAAGTCCATTAAAAAAAAGCTTGGGTAAATTTAAATTGGGAAATAGTTATTAATATATGAGCATAGAATGGTCAAGCTTAATAAAATGGTCTCAAATGGAATGAAAAGTAAATGAATGGATCGTGAATAAAGTTGAAAAGGGATGAAATTGAAATGGAATGTGTCGAGCTAAATAAAATTGTTGTGAATGAATTAAAGTAGAAGGAATTAAATATAAATTGAGTTGGAATCAATTTAAAATGGTTATAAGCTTAAGTAATTATTTATTCACATGAATATTGTAGAATTGCATAAGAAAATGGGTCGTTCAATGTAATCGAGATTAGATAAAATCCTATGAGTTATTAGAAGTGAAATAGGATAATTTTGAAATCAATTGGAATGAATATGAGTTTGTTTTTCTTAGAATGAATTAAATATAAGGGAGTAAGTTGTAAATCACTTAAAGTGAATGGAATGGTTTGAGAATTGGTTGTAAGCAATTGTAATAACTGTCGGAACCTTGTATGTGCTTACGGAAATTATATAACATGCATTATATGTGAAATTTATGTGTTAGCTATATTAAAATAAGTGAAATACTAGTAAATTGCATATATTTTGGCACTTACATATTTAAATTGAGTAAGCACAGGTTCATGGAAGCCGTTGGGCCGGATTTGATCACGCAAAATGCTAAAATAGTAAGCCGCTTGCTTAAAAATGCTAAATAAAGGTACGCCTACGCAATAAAAATATGAAATATGAACTATTTTTGTTTTTTCGACCGGGTGGGTCGATGTATATATATTTATATCTCTTGTCAAATTGCAAAAGCTCCTCCATACAAAGGTGACTCTGTCAAAAAATTTCGAAAATTTTGGGAGTCGGAATTTTTTTTGAAAATTTTTGGAAATTTTTTTGTTAGCGACAAAACGATTTCAAATTGGAAATTGAAGTAAATTAGTGGATGAATCCAATTTAAAATAATGATATGAATCAGTTATAAATGGAAGGTAAAATTCAATATTCAGAGTTGAAGATAAATTGAATTCATATGGAAATGGGAAAACTAATTTGAATAGAAGTAGATATGAAAACTTCTGTAAGGAAATGTATAAAATGATTGTAAAAGCTATGATTGGATATTATTGCTGAATAGGATATGCATGTATTATAAAGGGAAAGGAAAATTGGTTTTGATTTCAGAAGATAAATTTGAATTGCTCGACAAAAATGTATGTGTTTAAATTTTTGTATAAAATTTGATTAGGTTTTTGATCCAGCCACTTGGCTTTTTGTTTTCTTTTGGAATTTGGGAGCCCATAGAGGCATTTTGTAGTTGTACTGACCTAGCCGCGCAAAGAAGACGCTGGCGAAATTTTTCAGAAATTTAGGGAGTTAGAAATTTTCCGCTTTTGTGATATGGATATCCGTGACTGATTTGTGTTATGTTTATTTCTATGTTTGTTTCCGAAGATATTATAGCCACTGTGTAGCAGCTTTGAGTTTGTATCGGTATGTCAGAGTACTATCTGACATATCGGTGCTCGCACAAAGCAATTAAACAGATGGTCGCTCCTCAACAGCCTTATTCTCCGTGCTAGTTAACGGCATTACCCCGTAGTGTCCTTGGCTAGCGTAGGTATAGAGGTGGGGCGTCATAGCTTGGTATCAGAGCCAAACTTCGGAACAATGTAGAGTAATCTAGCAAGGATCATCGTCCTAAGTCCATCTTAGGTGTCATGCTTTAGGATTTAATTCGAGTCTTCGTACCGATTCATCCTATTTTCTTTATGATTCCTTGTTTTATCTATCAAAATTGCTTGATATTCATTTGGTGGATAACCATTTCCTTCTTCTTTCTTTCTTTCTAAAGGAAGAGAAATGGTTAGACCTAGCCGTCCCAGCGCCGGTCAATCTCGTGCTACTCCCCAAGATGGAGTATTTATGTTTGCCCAACAGCTTCTTGATCTCGTAAAGAATGCTCAGGCAGCCGGTTCAAATCCGGAGTCTACTCACCTAAGTCTGGATTTGCACGTTTGTGCAACGATTATACCAATTTGGGTGGAAATCCATTCAAAGGTTCTGAAACAATTATTGAAGTCCAAGCTTAGCTGAGAACGTGCGATCGAATCTTTTCTCGCATGAATCTTGTTGATCTTCACCGTGTTCAGGTGGCCTCTAGCATGCTCTAAGAAAGAGCATTAGATTGGTATGAGCTTCTTATTTCTGAAATAGTTGAAGCGGACCTTACTTGGGAAAAATTCTGGGAACACTTCGAATTAAAATTTGTGCCAGAAGCTGAGAAGGTGACATTAGCTTGTCGTTTTATAGACCTTGTTCAAGGTAAATCCTCTGTGACAGACTATGTCACATCCTTCGAGTCACTTTCTAAATACGGGGTCGAATATATAAACATCCCATTGAAGAAAAACCAAAGATTTGTCTATGGCTTGAACAAAAATATCAAGAAGCCATTACTTTTAAAGTTAGAAGTATCTTTTGATCAACTCATTGATATCGCTCTTCGTCTTGAAGAGGCAGATAGGGAGAGTGATGTTGAAGTCGTGGATGCCAGACCAAACTTCAACAACAAGAAAAGGCCTAATAAGTTCAAGGGTCCTTATCCCAATAAGAAAGGGAAGCAATCAACTTCGGTGTCAAGGACTTCTACCTCTAGTAGTGGGCAATGCTGCAATTGTGGTTCTAAGGACCATTATGCGAACAAGTGTTCAAAGCCTCGTGCTTGTCGCTATTGCAAAAGCCCGGATCATTATTTATCTTCTTGTCCCAAACTTCAAGGCAAGAGGGAGGGAAAGCTTAATGTTGCTCAAGCCCCTGGCAACACATCTCGTGGTCAAGGTATTTCTCATTCTATCCTTGATGGCATTATTTTATTTCATGATCATCCTATTCGAGTTCTTTTTGATACGGGTGCGTCCCACTCTTTTGTTTCAAAAGAACTTGTTGATACTTTTTCTTTGGATGTTTTGTGTTTAATGACTTCTTTGAAAATTGCGAATCCGGTTGGTGGATCCGCAACAATCAGTTTATTGTGTAAAGATGTCGAGATTATTTTGTGTGATTTTTCTTTCCAAGCTGATTTGCATGTCATGCGCTACTTAGGCTTTGGAATGATTTTGGGAATGGATTGGCTTAACCACTATGAAGCCCAAATCCTATGTCCTGAGCGTACTATTCATCTTCTACATCCTCAATCTGTTAAGAAGATTTCTATTAACCTTAAAGATTCGGATTCCAGCTTGGTTGCATCTTTATATTCTTTAAATCCTCACGATGACGATAATGATGATGAGGAAGATATTATTTCTCTTATTCACGTTGTTCGTGAAATTTCCGACATATTTGAGCCCGTTTTAGGATTACCACCTAAGCAAGCAATTAAGTTCAGAATTAATCTCATCCCTGGAGCTCAACCTATCACTCGTCCTCCTTATCGTATGTCCAATAAAGAAAATGAGAAGATGCGTAAACAATTATCCGAATTGGAGACGAAGCAATTTATTCGCTCTAGTTCCTCGCCTTGGGGAGCTTCGGCTATTTTTGTGAAGAAATCCGATGGTACACTTAGGCTTTGCGTTGAATACCGCAAGCTTAATGATCTTACTATCAAGAATAAATATCCTTTACCTCGGATTGATGATCTATTCGACCAACTTAGTGGTGCTAGAGTCTTTTCACAATTAGACTTAGCTATCGGTTTTCATCAGCCTCGCATTTCAGAGGATAGCATTCCTTTGACATCGTTCCATACTCGTTATGGATCTTATGAATGGCTTGTTATGCCATTTGGTTTAACAAATGCTCCGGCTTATTTTGTTGACCTTATGAATCGGGTTTTCAAAGATTTCCTCAATCGATTTGTTCTCATCTTTATTGATGATGTTCTTGTGTATTCAAAAACCAAGGAGGAGCATGAAAAGCATCTTCGGATTGTGTTGGAAACTCTTAGGAGTAATCAATTAAAAGCAAAATTTTCTAAATGCCACTTTTGGCAATCTCGTGTGAAGTTTCTCGGTCATATTATTTCCGAATCCGGAATTTCCGTGGATCCTTCAAAGATTGAAGCGATTCAAAATTGGAAGAGACCGGAGAGTGTGGCGGAAATTCGTAGTTTTCTTGGATTGGCAGGTTATTACCGCCGTTTCATAAAGGAATTTTCCAAAATTTTCGTCCCTCTTACTAGTTTGACAAAGAAAGGTGTTAAATACATTTGGTCGGACAAATGTGAAGCTTCTTTTCAGAAATTAAAAGAACTCCTTTCCGATGCTCCTATTCTTGTGATTCCCGAAGGAAACTAAGATTTCATTGTTTATACCGATGCTAGTCGCGTTGGTTTGGGTGCCGTTCTTATGCAAAGAGAACGCGTTATTGCTTATGCTTCTAGGCAATTAAAGCCAGCCGAGACTAGATATGCCACTCACGATTTAGAACTCGCAACTATTGTTTTCGCCCTTCGTATTTGGCGTCATTATCTTTTGGGAGAGAATTTGTTCTCTATACCGATCATAAATCTTTGAAGTATCTATTTTCCCAAAAAGAACTTAATTTACGTCAACAACGTTGGCTCGAATTCCTTGCACCTTATGATCTTGATATTCTTTATACTCCCGGAAAGGGAAATCGTGTCGCCTTTGCACTTAGTCGCAAGCAACAAGCGGTTGTTTCCATGATGATATCTGAATGGAATGATCCCGAAGTTCTATCCACTTATGAGATTCGAGATCGTGTTTTCGATTTATGTTCATCTCTTGTTTTATGTAGCCTTGAGGCTCATCCTTCTCTTTTAGACCGCATTCTTGAAGCTCAAAAGCTAGATCCCGAATTGTTTCTTCTTGGCAAAAATTTTAGGGATAAAACTAATGTTGAAGGTTTGAAAGACTTTGATATTGATTCTCGTGGCGGTATTCGAAAATTTGGTAGACTTATCGTGCCAAATATTGGTGATCTTTGTAAAGACATTTTAGAAGATTCTCATCGTTCTAAATTTACCATTCATCCCGGTAGTAGTAAAATGTACGCAGATATGAAGCGACTTTATTATTGGGAGGGAATGAAATCTGATATTGCTAACTTTGTTAAGTGTTGCATGACTTGCCAACTTGTCAAGGCTGAACATCAAAGGCCCGGTGGGTTATTGCAACCTTTAGAAATTCCAATTTGGAAGTGGGACCAAGTTTCCATGGATTTTATAAACGGTCTTCCCCGTTCTCGTTCGGGTCATGATAGCTTATGGGTGATAGTTGATAGACTTACTAAATCCGCCCATTTTCTTCCCATTCGGTCCAATCAAACCGTTCCTCTCTTGGCCAAACTCTTTATTAAAGAAATTGTAAAATTACAGGGAGTCCCTTCTTCTATTGTTAGTGATCGTGATCCATTGTTTACTAGTGGATTTTGGAAGAGTCTTCAAAAAGCTTTGGGAACGAAGCTTAATTTTAGCACCGCTTATCATCCTCAGTCCGATGGACAAACCGAGCGTGTGAATCAAACTCTTGAAGATCTTCTTCGTGCATGTGTTCTTGATTTTGGTGGAAGTTGGAAAGATCATATTTCTCTTGTTGAGTTTTCCTATAATAATAGCTTTCAATCTAGTATTGGTATGGCACCTTTTGAGGCACTCTATGGAAGGCCATACTGATCTCCTTCTTGTTGGCTTGAGGTGGGTGAGAAGCTGGTTTTAGGTCCAGATTTTATTCGTGATTCCATATAGAAGATTGATCTTATTCGTCATAGGATGAAAGAAGCCCAAAGTAGAAAAAAATCCTATGCCAATAACCGGAGAAGGAAATTAGAATTTTCTGTGGGAGATCTTGTGTTTATTCGTGTTTCACCTATGAAGGGTGTGGTTCATTTCAGTCGATCGGGAAAGTTAGCACCTCGATATATTGGTCCATTTCCCATCACCGAACGCATTGGTTCCGTGGCTTATCACCTTTTATTACCAGCTCATTTTTCTGCTATTCATGACGTGTTTCACGTTTCTAAATTACGGAAATGCCTTCGAGATTCCGATTCTATTCTTGAGCCCGGTGTTGTGGAAGAAATTAAAGTTTTGCCTAACTTAACTTATGAGCAACATCCTGTTCGTATTATTGCTTCGAAGGTCAAACACCTTCGAAATAAAGATGTTTCGCTTGTTAAAGTTCAGTGGTCCTCAAATCCTAAGGATTGCTCTTGGGAATCTAGAGAGTTCATTGAGCGAACACATCCGAACTTACTTTCCCGTGCTCTTTGAGGTGAACTTCTTATTTCAAATTTCTTTTATGTTGAATATGCTTTCATGGTTGTTACTATATATTTTCTTCTTAAATATTGCGAGGACGCAATTTCTTTAAGGAGGGGAGTCTGTAACAACCAGCATATTTTACGATTGAATATTTAAATATTTTATTTAAGTATTTTATCGCTAGTCGGATTTTAGTCCGAAAAGTTACTTTTTGCATACGGTCGAATTAGGACTCGGAACCACTTCCATTGGGTTCAAAACGCCGTTTGTGATCTTTTTGAGTATAAACTTTGATATGTTTGAAGTTAGTGGAAATTTGCCACTTTTCACTTTCGGCTTTGGGTTTGGTTTAGCCCATTAGCCTAAACTATTAATTCTAACTCAACCCCCTTCCCTTCATAACTTCACTTTCATTTCCTAACGGTCAAGCTTCATCAAAAATGGAGGAAGGAATGGGAAATTAAAACTCCAAGCCCTAGTTCATTTGCAAATCCAACATCTAACTCTAAATTCAAAGAGAAGCCGTTGATTCTTCCTTTGCTTTCAAGCTTCTTCTTCATTGATCTTGTGTAAAGGTGAGATTTTTATCTCACATCTTTGTCTATAACTATCTTTGATTGTTGGGTATGAATTCCTAACACTTTTCATATGCATTTGCTCTTGGTTTAGATTGAATTGGTGAAAATCCCAATTTTTAGTGTTTTGGGTTTAAATCTTTAAAAATCCTAACTTTGATGATTGAACACGTTTTTGGTGATGCATCGAGGAGCCAATAGGACTGGGTAGCCGATAGGCGTAATCCCCTAGCGTTCGTGCTCGATCGGTTGCAATTGAGAGAGTTTTTTGGCATTTTTGTTGCTTAGGTCGTTCGGCCTGCACATATGATTCTGTGCCTTAGGTCGCAACCTATGGGTCGCGCCATGCTAGGTCGTCCCTATTAAGTCGCACGGCCTTCTTTACCCCTTAGGTCGTTTCATCCCTAGTTCGGTCGACCATATGTTAAACCGTATTTGTTAGGTCGCTCGGCTAGGTCGCGTCACTTAGGTCGGCCACTGGGTCGTCCCACCCCTATAGGTCGCACCCCTAGGTCGGCCTGCCTTATCTTGCAACCACTTAGGTCGCAGTCCCTTGGGTCGCTCGGCCATGTTATGCCGCTAGCTCATTAGGTCGTTTTCCCCCTAGGTCCCTCGGCCTTGTTATGTTGCCTGCTCTATTAGGTCACGCGCTCGGCCATTAGATCGCTCCACTCCATAGCTCAACCATGTTAAGTCGCACCTGCTATCTCGCAACCATGTTAGGTCGCTTGCATCCTTATGGCCCAACTCCTTAGGTCGCTTGGCTTGTTAAGTCGGCCTGCACATAGGTCGCAACCACTAGGTCGCTTGGCCTTTTGATTTAGGTCGCACCTACTCTTAAGTCGCTCGGCCGGTTATGTCGCACCATGTTTTGTTGCTCTGTTAGGCCGTATGCTATTCCTTGACCCGTTGATTTCTTGTGTTGACTTATGTTTAGTCGTAAGTCGTGACTGCTAAGTCGCAAGGGTATTTCCACTTTGATGGACTTGGAATCGAATTCTTTGGATTTTTATTCACGCCTTCGAATGTGAATTTTTGTGATTTATTGTTTCTACAATTATTTTTGTGATTTGTCACTTTATCTCACTCGTACGAGAAATCTAATTAAACGGCTTAGTAAAACAAATGGTATGAAATGCTTGCTTTTACTTCGCCGGTTAATTCTTGGACTTGTTCGATTGAACCTCTTGTGACAATTTTCTAGTGGAAATCTACAATTTGTTCGTAAATATTTAAGTTAAGCTAGTGGTTATGGGACATGAAGCTAAGCTTTTATATTTACTAGCTTACTGTAATTGACACTTCTTTATGATTGTGATGATCATTTTGTGATTTAGACTAGCAAATGTGCGATGTCTCTTTGTCAACTAGGGAGACTAAACCCCATTTCTGTGGAGCTTCGGCTCAATTTGGTGGGGTAGCGACAAATGGTCTTCGGGCCGTTTTGTGGAGCTTCAGCTCAAAATTAATGGTTAGCAACCATGGAATGGCGTTCCATTTTGTGATACACGTGTTGGTGAGTTTTCATGCTCCCGTTTTGTGATTTCTGGATTTCCATTGATGATTTCTAGAATTTGTGTTTCACCAATTTTCGTGATTTACATTGATAAGTTTTATCAATATTTGTGTATTGGTGAATTTGTGTGTCATTAACTTTTGTGATTGGCAATGATATTATTGTCAATATTCATGGTTTTGGTGAATGAAAATATAGAGTACGACATTCCTTTTGATCTTTGAGAAGATTCTTGTGATATTGATTAATCCCTATTTGATTTTCAATTGCATACTTATCACAGTATGGCTTTATGGTTATCATATTTTGTTGTCATATCTCTTATTCTATGTCATTTTATCTAATATTTGTAGCTAGACTGATCCGTTTATTATTTTCTTATTAAATAATACTCGGGTCAGACCGAGATGTTACAGGTGCTTCTTCTTGATTTCACATCTGTGATTGCCACCCTGACTTTTGGCTAACTACTTAGATTAGTAGTTTTTGTTGTATACATTTGAGATATAGACTCATTGATGTATCCATATTCTTTTGTTTAGCACTTGTAGCTATTCTTTTGTGATATTGTGGATCTTCTTCAACCACTACTCTAATGTGTACTTTCATGTGTTATATTCATATCTTTTTCCGCCTTTGTGATATGGATATCTGTGACTGATTTGTGTTATGTTTATTTTTGTGTTTGTTTCTGAAGATATTATAGCCACATCGTAGCAGCTTTGAGTTTGTCTCGGTATGTCGGAGTACTATCTGACATCTCGGTGCTCGCACAAAGCAATTACACGGATGGTCGCTCCTCAACAGCCTTATTCTCCGTGCTAGTTGATGGCATTATCTCGTAATGTCCTGGGCTAGCGTGGGTATAGAGGTGGGGCGTCACATGTTTAATATTTCCGAACCAAACAGTTTCAACTTTCCAAAAGAAATCTTTCTATTAGAGATCCATTATCATTCCAACTAACTTTTCGAAATGTTTCATGGTTCCAAAACAACATTGTTTTCTTTAACAATTTAAATTTAAATTCAAATTTTAAACTTTCAAAATTTCTCAAAATTTTTCTAACTCTCTAGATTTTCGAAAATTTTTCCTAGCATTTCCTTTGCGCGGCTAGCTCGATACGACTACAAAATGGCACCACAGGCCCCTAGATTCAAAAGGAAAACAAAAAATCAAGTGGCTAGACAAGAAAATAATCAAATTTCATACTGAAATTTAAATATATACCTTTTCGTCAAGCAATTCAATTTTATATTCAGAATCAATATCCAATTTATCCTTTGTCTTTAACACACCCGTATATCCTGATATCCACAATATCCAATTTCAACATTCAAAAATCATTTTTGCACATTTCTTTACAATAGTTTGAATACTCCTTATACCATCTTTACTTCACTATTGAAGTTATACATCCATTTTATTTCAATCTTGCATTTCCAATTTTATTTGAATTCAATTTACACTTTCAATTTAATTTGGATTTAATTTACCTTCTGAACATTGAATTATATCAACTATCTTTCATTCATAACTGATTCATATCGCTATTTTAAATTAGTTTCATTTACTAATTCATTACAAATTCCAATTCATTTTACCTCAAACCAAAAAAAATTCTTTTATTTCTTCCACTTTTATTATCTTTAGTTCACTTCGAACTAATTTTACAACTTCATTTGATTTCACACAATTCAAATTGGTTTTCAATATTCAGTTTCAATTCCAATTTTATTCTTTTATTCATTCTCTTATTCACAATTACCATTTCACAATTTTCAATTTAACCTTCACTTAATTATTAACCTGGTATATTCCCAATACAAAATTTACTTACGAATTTCACACTTCATTTCTTAAGTTCAATGATAACATTATATATACTTCTTATATTTATTTTAAATTCATCACTTTGGTTTATATTCACTTATATTAAACTGGATTTCCAATTCTATATGAATTCCATTTACTTTCATTTAAAAAATATTGGATTCAATTCATTTTAAACCTTATCCATTTGGTCATTCATCAATTAGTTTCACTTACTAATTTTAGTTTAATACTTCACTTTGTTTATCACAAATCAATTTCAATTCCAACTCCTGTTCTATGTACTTATAAATTCGAAATGAATTTCAACATTCAATTTCACTTTCATTTACTTGCAATTGTAAATTTATTTATTCATTCACAACTTTATTTTCCACCTTATAAAATTTTATTCCATAAAAAGCTATTTTTTACAAGATTCCAGAGTCTTTTCAACAATTCAAAACCATTTTTGAAATCAATTCAAATCATCCCTTTAAATTTCAAAAACTAATCCAGTTTTAAAACAACTTCCATTTAAAATAATTTGGCAGCAATTCCTCTCTTGGAAACTCGAAAATGAACACCGATGACGTCGCGATCATCATCGGAATTATTTTCCAACGACCTAAAAGATTTTAGAGCTTTTATCCCTCCAAAAACATTTTTCCAAACCCTTGAAAACTATTTCCAATCCCTAAAGGAATTTAATTTCCAAACTTCCCGAATTTCAAATATTTTCAAGAACATTTCCAAATATTTCTTTGGAATTCTATTTCAAATTATAAATCTCATTTACAATTCACATTTACAAATCCCATTTGGATTTTTATTTTCTTAGCTTTTGGTTTTGATTTCAATTCCTCATACAACGATGATAATAATTTAATATTATCGCTTCCTAGCAACCAAGCAACCATATATTATAATAATTCACAGAAAATTTGTTTCTTTCATATACGAAAATAGTTTGGGTAAATTTATTTCATTTACCCTATTTTAAAATGATATAGTGTCGAATTTTTTCTGTACAAGTGTTTAGAGATCCCTATCAATAACGTTAATTACTCGTATTGAGCATAATCCATATACCACTCAACAAACCAATCAACACAATATAAAATAATTTTATATTCACTAACAAATACGCGCTCATACCTATTATTACACTCACACTCATTCTACAGTACTGCTGACTCTATCTCTAATGAGTAACACCCAACAGAGCCAAGGTTATCGCTTAACCAAATGTTCTGATACCACTTTGTAATGACCCAATTTTTCGACGCCCGAAAGTCGACATCGATACGTCCACTGTATCCAATGCCGCACAGTCGAATGCCGGAAAACCGAACCGTTAGGGTTTAAAGAAGAAAGAGGTAGAAGAAGAACAGAAACAACAATAGAATCACGCATTTCGCAACGGAACAACATATAATATATAAATGAATAATCTTCAAAACAAAGAACTATATCAGTTGTTACATTACATCACATTTCATTATCAGAGTGTTACAACAACAAACATCGGAAAAGACTATAACATATACTAGTGATACGCCTCGCCATCCAGCACCAACTCCTGATCTCCACAACAACTTCTTCAGTTTGCTCCCGAATAACTGCTAACCTGACTCTTGGCTGCCCGTGTGGAAAATTATGGGCACCCTGAGTTTAGAAAGGGAACAATAAACTCTAGGTCAGTCTTGGGATTGGTGTGAGATCTTAAAACAGTTATTTTCACAAAGAAAATAAAAATAAATTCGCTATGCTTTTGGAAAATGAAACTACCATAAGGCCTCCCGCCACACACACAATGCAAATGCAGAATTTGAGGAGATTTCTCCTTATGATAGTCAAACATGCTTAATACGCTAAATCCTTTCGATATTATTATTAGTGCATAGTGCAGAAAACATTTCGAAAGTATAATATTAATCTTAGCCAGCATCCAACCATTATTGTATGCCTACTATAGCTACCATGTTGAATAGCTGGTTACCGCCACATTCCACGGTACGTTATACAACTAAAACCGTACATGGCGCGTATTGTTTCTTTGGAATTCCAACAAATGGTCAGGCTAAGGAACTTCCTACTGCCATAATATTTATGTACATGTATATTTGTAAAATATGTACATGTATATTTATAAAATATGTACATGGTCAGGCTAGAATATGTACATGTATATTTATAAAATAACTTATAGATTTCATAAAAACTAATTTATATAAACTTTCACATTTTTTTCAAAATTCCTATTTTTTTCCAATCTTTATCTGTGTATAATAATTTTCTGTTTTACTGTAAATAAAAATGACTTTCTCTTTTCACCTCACCATTTATCTACATATGTTTAAATTAATTTAAGATTAGCTTCATCATTTTTTTATTAAAAGAACTGCTTAACAAATTATTATTATTTTCTTCTTCTCTGTTGTAAACTCTTTTCTTTACTGTATAAATATGTACATATACACAGAACCAAACTAGAATAGGGCTATACCTTACTACCTACACGAAATTCCAGGCTCGAGCTTCACCATGCATTCGTGTGCACGAAACCCTAGCCTGCACGCGCTCGCTACAACCATCGCTGAACCCAAATCGAGAGCGCAGCCTCAAACGAATGTCGCTCGCCATCGCTTCAAACGATTCCCAAGTCGCCACGACCACGCCTTCGAATCACCTTAATCGGTCTTGATTCAAGAATGAACGCAGGCTCCTCTTTCCCAAATCGAGCTTGCTCGAGAACAGCATGCAGCCCCTTCAATCGCGGTCACCACTCCTACACGAGCTAGGTCGGGGCTAACCCTACATCGCAACCCTTGTCACCACACTGCTTCGCCGTCACTGCTACCCCTCGCATACACGAGCGCTACTTGCTCTGCCATTGACCCGCCATGCTCGAACTCGAGTCCCTCGTCGTCGCCATTCCTCTCGCCGCGACTCGATCGCAATTTTTTTTCTCTGAACGAATCGATTTTGATTCGATTGGGAATGAAACGAGCGACCATGGATTAAAATACTCGCTGTTTTTTCTTTGATTTGGTGGCTCGGCCATAGTTTTTTTTCTCGAATGATTTATTTTCTCAGATTGAAGGAGATAAGGCATCGTGCTTTATAAGATTGGAGAATAGCGGCTTCTAGTATAAGATAGGCCGATTATAGGAGATAATAGAGTTTGACTTTGAAGTTTTAAACGTTATACTATGGTCAAAATATCTCGTTTAAAAAAAATTATAAATTCTGAACTCCTATCAAGGCGTGCCGCCTAGCGTTTCTAATGTTATATACCTATTCCGAACGCAATGGAAAAAGTTCCGCGTCCAAATTCGATCGTATGGAGAAGATAGCTTTTTGAACCCAACTACTAAATTAAATTTCGATTTAATTTTCAACGCGTTTGTTTATTGTACAGCCAAACGACAACTCTAAACATTACGAAAATTGAAATCTGATAATATCTAACTATTACGAATCCAATGAAACTGGTTTCATCGAATTTCGAAACTGTGCCTCGGAAGGCTATTTTTAAATATCGATTTAAACAATATATTTTCAAAACTGGATACCAAATCAAATTCCGAAGCTTCCACTGACCTCAGTATTATCAATATAAATTTTATAAGCCTTTAAAATATTTTTATTTAGCTTAAAATTTCAGATTCAAATTTATCCAACCTTAATAAATTAAATTCAAAAATTAAATTGCCAAATTCATAGTTAATTTTGAAATTCAAGTTAAATTAACTCCCAAATATTTAAAATCACTTAAATATTTTCAAATTCAAATCCCAAAAATTCTGGGTTGTCACAGTGGCACACCTCGGTGGGGATTCGAGATTTTGAGTTATGCAAATGAGATATTTTGAATATAATACTATTCAAAATCCATCTAAAGTTCAACCCAGCTGCCCTAACTCTGAAGAGGCCGGCCTATGGGCCACCCAACCTACGTTTATACTCATATAACTCACATTCCTCCTTCCTTCGAACGAAAGCAGCACGTAATAAAAAAAATCGATTGATCGAAATCTATTCGATTATTTAAAAAAAGCAAAATCGGAGAAAGTGGCCAACATCAAAGTGGAGCACAACAACGTGGGGAGTGCATCGTCACTTGTTGAGGGACAATCAGAAGTCTAGTTTGGCATGGATCTGACTTTGAAGTGATGGAAGTTTAGGTTGACTTTCTCAAAGGCATTGAACTTTCAGATGACGAGGCTAGCGCTAGGGTATGGCTGGAGTTGAGGCGTGTCATTGGGGTTACATGGTCGGGGCTTCTGTCATTTGGTGGTGCGGCAATTGATGAAATAGCGAAAGTCGAACCTTGGTAAGCACGATTTTAATTTAACGAAGGGGAGGATTATAGCATGGTAATGATGCATTCAGGGTAGGTAGTAATTAACATTTTAATTAAGCTATTTCGAATTTAATTAATCTCCAGATGTTCTAATATTCGTATATTGTTGGTTCGAGATCGGATTTGAGAGCCGTCGATTGCATTAGATTCATTGCTATGAAAAATACAATCTAGAATTAGTTTTTGATTTTTCGAAGTCAGTTGGGATTTTAAATTTAAATCGAACGTTCTTCGACTTAATTTAAAATTGGAACAAATTACAAATAAAAATCAAGGGGAGTAAATCTCACTCATTTGGACTACTGGAATTAATCTATAATAATTAAAACTAATTATTGGATGATTGGTTAAATTGATATATATTATTATCAGTTGAATATTATAGTTTATATATTAGTATATATATTAGTAGTTGGATATAATTCCCGCCGATTGGAGCGAATGAGACAATATGCGCCCTGCGTAACAGCGGATGACCCTATATTATCGCGATATCCCGCCTCGATGCGGGATTAGTATTTTATGTTATATAATATCAATGGATGCAGGGAAATATATTGGAGGGATCCAACTCGATTTCTCAAATATATTGATTGTTTTTCATATATAACAATATATGATGTGATTAAGAAATCTATTTTGGATTGTTGTGTGATTTATTATATTGGATGCTATAGTAGCACTGGCCTTAATTTTGGTATTATAAATGCCCTGGATAATATTTTTGTATTTAAAAAGGAAATTCAAAGGGGAAATTTTGAAATGAAAATATTTATATAGAATTTTGGGATTTTTTAAAAAAAAGGGGATTGATTGGATAGAAATAATAAATTTGTTTTTGGATATTTAATTAGCTATTTCGTAAATGGTTTGAAATGGAAAATTTTAAATTGAGTATGTTTAAAATGATGATTATCAAATGTGATTTCTTTATATAAGAAATGGAAGTTAAAATTGAGATTTGAATAGTTTGGAATCTAGTAGGATTATTAGGAAATAGATTTCCAAACGGAATTTTTCATAGATAATGATTTAAAAGTGGATTTTAGTAATATAAATATGCTATAAACGGGAACGAGTTTATAAATTTATAAACGATATTTATAAATAAGGGAAATGATATCAGTTTATTAATTGGGGATATAAATTCATAGTGTGAATTTATTTCGAGTTATGGGAATAGGATTTTGGAAAAAAATAATGGATTCCATTTTTGGAAAGTAAGAATGGCTAGGGAATCGGAATGAAATTGATGTGTTTTGAGTTGAAAGGGATTTATAAATTGAAATGAGTCATCGGAATTTAAAAAATATATTTTTATCAAGAAGTTAAGTTCTGTTTTAAAAGGAAAATTTTATTTATTATACTATGTAATTTAAAGTTGTTTTAGTATTGAAATGCTTCGAAAAAATTGGATTTTTCAAATATCAAATATTAATTGAAATAAATTCTATTTTTTTAAAATCAGCTTTGTAAATCGATTAGTTTATTTAAAAATGAATTGGAAATGGGTTATTGATGTTTATTTAAAATTTTAATATTTTAAATAATTACTTACACATGTTTTTTTTACATTATTCTTTAAAAATACTTTTCATATATATAGAGTTTTGAAATGATTGTAATTTATTTATAACTCTCGAGATTGTAAACGGGATTTATTTAACGAATATGATTTTTTAAAGAGAAATCTTGTAATGGAATTTTGGAAACTTAAGGAAAACTTTCGAAATGTTGAAATATGAGAACTTCGAAAATGAATTAGAATTCATAAAAGAAGTTAGAAATGGGTAGTAGGAATTTTAGACGACAGTAATCAATTTTGGAAATTTTAAGGGAAATTAATTAATGAATTCCAGAGATTTATAGAATTCGTTATAATGAGTTAAGGAGTTTACAAGTATAATTGTAAAGGATTTTGAGAAATATGAAATAAATGGAATATTTCCTAAATATTGGAAATAAAATAATTATAGGAAATATACTTATAAATAATTCCTAAGTATTGGATTGGAAGGATTTGAAATACTTTAACTACGATATTGTTATTATAGAAATATTCTCAAAGTGTTGAATTAAAAATGGAATTGGAAAAAATATTTCTAAGTATTGATATAGTTTGGAAATATCCTGTTATGGATTTAAGTATTTGAAATTGTTTTCAAATATTGAAATATTGAAAGAAATGAAAATATATACCTTTGTAAAGATATTTTGAAATAAATGTTTGAAGATTGATAACATGGGCCTAGTGACTGTTTATGTGTGTAATTTGATAGTTAAATAATCGACTATCAAATCTGGCCAAATTCATTGATCGTTTCGAAGAGACCAGGATCAGATATAATTATCTGAAAACTACTTCCATCCGATTTGTGCATTATGAATTGTGATATCGTGAAGATAGTGAGATGGTGATTTTGGAGATTTGGTTTGTTCAGACCCAAAACATCTTTTATGGATGAATGCTATCATTTGCATCGTGGTCTGGAAGGCAGTGTTAGCATTCCAAGTATGAATGTTGTTCTAAAGGTAAAACGTAGCCTCAAGCCTCATCAACCAGGAATGAATAAACAGGGAAGATGAAGCGGGGATAAGCAGGTCGCACCCAAGTAGGGTATGTTATCACTTTTCTAGATACCCTCGGATATATTATGATATAATTATGGAAATGGTTATGAATGGAAAAGAGAGCGCTCGATAGGTGGGAACACCTGAGGTGATAACTTATTCGATACTTTCCAGTAAGGGTAGGCCGGTCCTGTGTTGGCAGGGATCGTTAGGTACGATCTCGGTACATTTTTATAGAGATGTACTGTGGCGGGCAGTATTGCAGTAGTCCAATCATTGTATGGAATCCAATATCCACTACGAGCCTGTACGGTTTTGATTGTGCCCAACTATGTTGAAACTTGAGATGCAAGCATTTCAGTTATTTTCTAGTTAATTTTCTGTAGACACTAATATAATATCAAATGATTTTGATATAAAATGTTTTGGTTATCGTAAGGTAAAACCCATCATATTTATATGTGGCGTGGTCTTATGAGATACCTTTGTTTTCAATGGATTTTGATAACAGTAATAATTCAAATTGAGTGTGGTTTTCTCACTCTGGTCTTCCAAACTGATACGGGTGTTATTTTATTATAATGCTCAGGTCAGACCGAGTATTACAGATTTAGGTTAGGATGCTATAGAGTTCAGGAGATCAGCTGGAGGATTCTCAGGCATATTATACGTAATTGGTTATTGTCGTCGCGTGAGTCATGCTGTTTGGTTAGTATTTGTGAGGACAAGTTATTATAGCTATCCAGATTGGTATGGCTAACTGTTGTACTGTGATGATTGTATGAATATTAATTATTATAATTTCTTTTTGTATAAAGATCAATTATTATATATTATAAATTGTTTCCACTGCAATCTGTGAGATTCTATGTGTTATTTCTATTTTCTTATATCTCTTTTCTTCTTTACCCCTAATGATCTGGTATTTTCGGCACTCGATTGTTCGGCATGCTATACAGTGAACATATTGATGTCGATTTTCAAGGGTCGAAAATCCCAGGCAATTACATTAACTTAATTAAATGATAGTTAATCATAAAATTACTTCTTAACTTCATTAATCACTAACTAAAACATTATCAATCACTAACTAGTCATTATCCTTGTTTAAGTGTTACTTAACCCTTAATCACTTACTTAATTATCAATTAAGTGCTATTTATTTTTATTTAATTTATTAAATAATAAAATGTTAATTTAACAAAACTTAATCGCTTTTTATATTACAAATTAAGTTTGAAAATTTTTTGTAAAACCATTTCAAAATAAAACATTTTAAAACGAAAATCGGAAATTTATTTACTAGTTAATTTATTTCATATTCTATAATAAACATATTTCAATTAATAATAGATAATTTCAATATTGAATCCAACATTTAGTTTATTACTTATTTACAATTATAGCCAAATTAACTTTATAATTATTTCAATTGATTGAAATTACATTAAAATTATAACAACCTACCTTTTTGGATGGTTTAAATCAACAATAAACCATATATGCCAACTCAAACCATTCTAAAGGGAGGATTGTTAATGGGGTAAATAAAAAAATAAGAGAAAAGTAAAGAAAAACCAAACACAAAATCTCACAGCGGAATGACAAAATATAATAATCAAATAAATAGTTCATGAAGCTGTTTTGCAAATAACATTTGATCACACTTTTACAATACAGATCATAGTTATACATACAGTAGGAATAAATAAATAATGCAGCGGAACAACATGATGCAGTAGAATAAATAAAATAAATAGTAATAATATACTAGTTCTTAATCTTCGCCCTCTAGAAATAAGGTCTTTAACATTAAAATGCTCAAGCTGACTCGAGTGTAATGAAAAGACAACCCTCGTGTAACAACCCGCATATTTATCGATTTTATATTTAAATATTTTATTTATATATTATATCGTTAATCAGATTTTGGTCTGAAAAGCTACTTTTTGCAAACGGTCAAATTAGGAGTCGAGACCACTTCCGTTGAGTTCGAAATGCCGTTTACAACTTTTTTAAGTATAAACATCGATATGGTTGGAGTCAGTGGAATTTCACTAACTTTTCCCGCTTTGGACTTTGGGTTGGTTTAGCCCATTAAAACCCAAGTCCCAACACCTTCTCCTCACTCTTCATAAATTCCTAACTAACTCAAGATTTGCATTAATGGTGAAGAGAATGGGAAATTAAAACTCCAAGCTCAAATTTAATTGCTAATCCAACATTCAACTCCAAATTCAAGTAGAAGATATTGGATTCAAGCTTTGGATTGCTTCTCCTTGCTTTCAAGCTTCATCTTCATAAATTATGGTGCAAAGGTGAGATTTTTATCTCACAAATCTAGTCTATAACTATATTGGACTGTTGGGAATGATTCCCTATCACTTTTGCATGCACATTTGCCTTTGGTTTGGATTGGATTGGCGAAAAACTCCAATTTTTAGCATTTTTGGAAATTTCCTGCACTTAGCTCGTTCTGGCCACTTGACTCGTTCAGTGATAGATCGCAAGGTCGCTGGGTCGTAGGTCGCTGGGCTTTAGGTCATTGTGGAAATATTGGCACTTCGGAGTTAGGTCGCTCGCAAGTTAACTCGTTAGGTCGCTCGCGAGTTAATACCGTAGATAGTTTGGCTTTTAGGTCGTAGGTCGTGGGGAGTTAGGTCGTGGTCCTAGGCCGCTCGCCTTTATCCTCTGGCCATTTCGTCCCCAGGTCGCTTGACCTCTAGGTCACGGGTACCCTTAGGTCGCTCGGCCTTGTTTAGTGCTAGGTCGTTGGACCATTTAGGTCGTTCGACCCTTAGGTCGCGGGTTTTTAGGTCGCATGACCTTAGGTCGTTGGACCTCCTTAAGTACCGATAGGTCGCTGGACCTTAGGTCATCCCACATTAGGTCGTTGCTGGCCTTAGGTCGCGTGACCTTGTTTAGACCGTAGGTCGTTAGGTCGTAAGACCTTAGGTCGTATACCCCCTAGGTCGCTCTCCTATTTTAAACCGTTAGGTCGTTGGACCGCGAACACCACTAGGTCGCTTGACCCCTTAGACCCCTAGGTCGCAACCATTAGGCCGCTCGACCCTATTCCCCTTAGGTCGTTAGACCTCATTTTGTCTTCACTAGGTCGTACCCCGCAACAGGGGCGTTGCCCCCGCACCCCCACCTTGGGGGTTGCCACCCTCCCGGACCCCCCCTCCGTAGGGGATCTTATCTGAAAAACATTCAACAGAACTTGCTGAGTTGATTCCCTTGGATTCTTATCACATCTTCGATGTGATCTTTGTGATTGATTGTTTCTACAATCGCTTCTGTGATTTGTCACTTTAAAATATAAAGGTTTCAATACTAGTAGTAAATATCAAAACTCTTTCAACAAAATGATTTCAACTCTATTTTTAAAAACAAAGCTCTTTTCTTAACCCATTTTCCAATCTATTAGTATATACAAACCTTTACCTCACTCGGATGAGAAATCTAATTAAACGGCTTAGTAAAACAAGTGGTATGAAACGCTTGCGTATGCTTCGTCGGTTAATTCTTGGAATTGTTCGATTGAACCTCTAGTGACAATTTTATTAGTGAAGATTTATAGTATGTTCGTAAATATTTAAGTTAAGCTAGTAGTTATGGGACATGAAACTAAACTTTATATTTAATAACTTAGTGTAATTGACACTTCTCGTTGATTATGATGATCATTTTACGATTTAGACTAGCAATTGTGCGATGTCTCTTTGTTTGCAAGGTTAGACTAGACCTCATTGGTGTGATTCCGACTCACACATATCTCTTTGTCCACAAGGTTAGTCTAGACACCATTTGTGTGATTCCACTCACACATACCTTTTTGTTGCGAGGTTAGGCTAGACACCATTTGTGTGATTCCACTCACACGTACCTTTATGCTTTTTGGTTAGCCTAGACCTCATTTGGGTGATTCCGAGTCACCCATATGGGGTAGCTCCCCATGGTCTTCGGACCGTCATGTGATAGGCCTCTTTCCCTTTTTATGATTTTAGGATTTCTCGTGTTGATTTCTGGAATTTATGTCATTGACTTGTTATGAGTACAAGTTTAGGGTATGATGCCCTCTTTGGATCTTTGAGAAGATTCTTGTGGTATTGGTTTATCTCTTATTGATTGATCTTCTATTGATCATCATTTGCATACTTATAGTAGTATGTCAGTATGGATATTTTATGTTTATGCCATATCTTTTATTTTATATCATGTCATCTGATATTTATAGCTAGACTGATCCGTTTATTATTTTCTTAAATAATACTCGGGTCAGACCGAGATGTTACAGGTGCTACTACTTGACTTCTTCCCGGGATTTGCTACTCTCTGACTTTTGGCTAACTATTTGGACTAGCAGTTTTTGTTGTACACACTTGAGATATAGACTCATAGTTGTATTCTTTTGTATAGCACGTGTTGCTATTCTTTTGTATTATTGTGGATCTTTTGACCACTACTCTGATGTACACTTTCATGTGTTATTTATATATTCATATCTTCTTCCGCCTTTGTGATATGGATGTCTGTGACTGATTTGCGTTATTCTTATTTCTATGTTTCTTTCCGAAGATTATTTATAGCCACCGTGTGATAAGCAATTACATGGATGGTCGCTCCTCAACAGCCTTATTCTTCATGCTAGTTGACAACACTATAACTCGTAGTGTCCTTGGCTAGCGTGGGTATAGAGGTGGGGCGTCACACCTCGAGTCGAAACTAAAAGATCTATGTAATTTAAATCAACAGTAACTAAATATGAGTATAACGGCTTCAATGATGTTTACAGGATTTTACATTTCCTATATAGTGTTTAACGTGTGTGTAATAACTTAAGAGATGTTTGGGATTCTAACTCCTAAGGATCTGTTAAACTATCTACATATGTAATACAATGCACTATTATAATATGTCTACAATAAAGTAAAGTATTATAATAGCGTCAAGACATTAGCCATTTCCCCCTTAACACATTTTTATAAATGTTGTATTCTATACAGTTCCATAATTCCTCCTTAATTGGTGGGCTGTCAGATGACACTCCATAGTATACGACACAAAACAAACTCGTTGTGGGCTCGATAAGGCATATGACAAGGCATGCAAGGAAATGCCCAGACTAGGATACTACCGTTTTGCTGATCCGGACTGGTGGTAACGCATAGCAGCCACTACCGCCTACCTCGAGACACACTCAATCAAATCAAAGGGTGGCCCCCAATCAATCACAAAGTAACAGATAAGGTATCAAAGAAATGCACCCGATCAGAGGAGCAACCTCACTTGGCATGGCGTGGCTCATGTTTTAGTCATATCAAGCTGACCTGAGGGGGTCCGGGATGCGTTCATACCTTATACAGTATTGTTCGCCAAACCATCTTACTTCGTTCTGGATTCCCCACCACATGCACAGCTGTTAAAGTGGTTTTCGGTATTGGCAGAGAGTATGATAATATCCGATCCCGGTCTCTTTAACAACCAAACGCTTATTACACACCGGTTGGTTCTTTTACATTTCCAAAACTTATTCATAATTCATATCAAAATATCATATTCACTTCAAAATCAAATCACTTTCGAAATCTTGTTCACTTTTGAAATCATTATTCACTTTAAATCATATTCATTTCCAATATCATTACCACAAAACAGGTTAAACCCTCATCTCAATATATTTGCATTTAAACCAATTAAATCTAAATTATAATAGTTCTAACTTTAAATAGTTTGACTAATGAAAGTAGTTTATACATTGGAATAGTTTTATATTAAAATTAGTTTATATTTAGGAAAAAAATAGGTTATAGATTAAAATAGTTTATGCATTCGAAATTATTTATATATTAAAAATAATTTATATTAAAATAGTTTATATATTAGAAGTTGTTTATAAATTTAAAATAATGTATATTAAAATAATTTATAATTTAAAAATAGGTTATAGATTAAAATAGTTTATATATTAGAAATAGTTTATATATCAAATATAGGTTATATATTAAAAATAGTTAATGTATTAAAGTTATTAATATATTAAAATGGTTTATATGAGAAAAATAGTTTCTATGCTAAAAGAGTTTTTATATAAAAGAGATTATTTTGAAAATAGTTTCAAATTAGAATTATTTCTTCCAATTTCACAAATCAATTCAAATCAAAAGGCTAAAGGTTTAAATTCAAATTCTTATTAAAACCATTTCAATTTTATATCGATTTCAAATCCATGTTTGAACTACAAATTTAAACTACTTCAAGTTCAATAGGTTTCAAAGTTTAAATATTCAAACATTTACACCAACTCAATTTTTGATAAATTCATTTTTATTTCAAAATTCAACTTCAGGATTCCAATTTAAATTCTTTAAACAATTCATTTAAACCAATTTCAATTTCAACATTTTGAAGCTTGGATTTTGAAAATAATTCAATTTATATAAATCTAATTTTATTTCATGATATCATTTAACTGGATTAAAAAAATAAGGATTTAAAAATCACTTAATTTAACTAACCCGGTGCCCATATATAATTTTCGACCCTATGGTCATGTGATACGAATATATATCATTTCAACCTGCAATAAATTTAAATTTACGGGTATATATCATTTCAACCGCTATCCCGAATCACAATTTGCAAATCCATAAAACCTCTTGGGTTTATCATTTCGACATATAACGATTTTTTCCTAATCTATAAGATCGTTCAGGTATGTATCATTTCAACCATCGTGATTTCCCAATGAGAACTAAGGGAACTTACCGTGTGATAATAACATATAAATAAACATACATCCGATCATCCAAAAATATCAACAAATAAGCGTCCATCATGATAATCATTCAAATCAACCAATAAATAAAAAAATAAACTGTTATCATTATCAGGTATTTAACTAGCAGTTAAATTCCAATATTAATTTAAATGACAATTTGATTCAATAAAAATTCAAATTAAACTTGAATGACAATTTAAATATATAAACAACAATCCGTAGATTTCTAATCACACCATAGATTTAATTTAACCAACATAAGATGATTTAGCATTTGTGAGTGGGTTAAAACACTAACCTTTGGTTAGTCGTCGATTTAATACCCAAATTAGGCCTAAAAAATTAACAGTTTCAGAATGCAGCCAAACAGTTCCATAATGTCTAGAATTTTGATACGATCGCAACGGAGAAAATCGCGCATCAGTCCGAGCTCGCATTTAAAATTTATCGATATTAGAAGATTTGAAATTAAAATATAATGAATAAATTAATAAAAAACACATCACCTATTAAACCCTAGCTTGTACGCGTTTGAGCCAGTAGCAGCCGCTGACCATCTCTCCTAAATCGCCGCTTACCTATGCGCTGTGCCCTAGAGCCAACCACTCTAATATGCTCGTCATCCAGAACTGCCCCTCTACCCAAGGTGCGAATACCTCCGCCGCCGCCTGGTGATGGCCACCGCCTTCATGGCCTAATCATGGCGAATTCTGGCTGCTGCCAAAAGGACATCCACCATTGATCGACTCCTCTCACCATCCTCTACACGCTTGAACCCTCCGATAGACTCATCGACGAAGATCCACTGTCGAATTGATAAACCTAGCAACAGTCGGCCGAGGATAAATCGATGATTTCTAGCCAAAACGTGATTCGATTGCCTAAATGAATTGCAATAGTAGATTGTGCTCATCAAGAGCTTTCCAACGACATGTAATTTTCTATGGTTTGAGGAGTTTGAATTTCGAAATTAATTTTTGAAATTGAAAAATAGGGTTTTGGATTTGGGAATTAGGTTTCTACCATTGAGAAACAGGAAAGGAACAGACATATAGAATTGTACGTATAGGAATAAGAAATAAAAGGCTACTAGAGTTAGGAAAACTATTTGAATTGACAGAGATAGAGAAGAATGAATGGACATATCAGATTGGGTTGAAACGATAACAACGACCCGAAAAGCCCGTTTCATTTCCGAAACGAAATTGGGTCATCCAATATACCGAAATATAGGTTTTCGATATTTTAAACTCAATGGAACTAGTTTCAAGCCCAAATTCCATTGTATACAGAAGTTAGCTTTCAGAATTGAATTAAATTCTTTTAAATTATATTAATTGATTTCTACGCGTTTCGAACCCGCACGATCAAATGACAAGTCCGATCGCTATGGAACTTGAAATTCTACAATAATTCATTGTTATGGATCCGATGAAACTAGTTTCGTCGAAATCCAAAACAGTGGCCAAAATGGCTATTTTCACGTAAAGTAAATAAATTATTATTAAATCGGTTTAATGACCTTTCAAATTCAAATTTAAAAGTTAACAAATTTATCACTCTTGGTTAAATATAAATTTAAAATCTATGAAAATAAATTTTATATGTTAAGTTCAATATTTAAATGTTGCACTAATTACAGCGTTCAATTACAACTGTAATAAAATTTCAGTAAAGTATATTTTAATTTCAACTAAATTCTTTTATTTCGATTTACATTCTTATTATTAAATCAACTATCACATTATGGATATAATTAACATAAGTTTACATTTTATTACAATCATATTCCACAATTATCATCTTTTACCATATTGATTATAATATTTCGATCACAGTAATTCCATTAATTACCAATTTAATTCCTTATTTACAATTATAGCCAAAACAACTTTACAATAATTTCAATTGATTTAAATTAAATTAAAATAGTTGTCAATACCATCCAAACAACTTTATTAAATCATATTCTAAACATTTTTATTATTAATAAATCATAAAATTTTAATTTCCCCAATACTAAATTTAAAAATCTTCTTTAATTTAATATTTTTAATTATTAGAAAAATACGGGTTGTTACAAAATAGTTGTCAATAACACTCAAACAACATTATTAAATCATATTCTAATTATTTTTCTCATTAATAAATCATAAAATTACTCATTTACGCTGACCTCACGCATTGAAAAAGAAAATTTAATTTCTCACAATATTAAATTTCAAATCTTATTTGGTTTTACAGATTTAATTATAAAAAATACAGGTCATGACACTCTCCCTCACTAAAAACTTTTCATCCTAAAAAGGAAACAATAAGGAATTAAGAAACTTGATATAATTTTATTCAAATTATTGAATTTATAAACACTTTAAATTTACATCATTAAGTTTTAAAATAACTTTAAAACTAACCACGTTTACACAAAAAATTCTAAGTCCTAAATTTACGAAAAATTTCGATAGAGTCTCCTTTGCACGGATAGTTTCGAAAAAATAATAATATCAATAATTACAGTATATATATATATATCATATTTAAATAATAAAACATCCCAAACCATGGGGAAAACAATTAAAATATCGTTAGAAAACCTAATATGAAAACGTACCTTTTTATCGGGCAAACAACTTATTTATGAAACCAAAAGTAGAAGCTATTGCTTCCATAAACCTGTATTTATATAATCTAAAGTGTTAAAATAACGTGAAAGAATAATATTTTAGTAATTTCAAATCAATAGCACAAGCTACATATAATTAACAATCATATGTGAACAAAAGCAGTACAACCATTATATGCAATAAGAGAATCCATCAACCATTTATAGCAACCAAAACTAATGGTTTGTCTAGGTTCAGAAACTTTTCATTGTACAAGGGTGATAAATAAACTCTCAACAGCCTTAGATAATTACTTAATAGATTATTCACACATCCTTAACCAATTTGAAGTATCATTTCTCAAACTTCTCATCAGCCAAAACAATAAAGAATTTAAGTATTATTTAATTTCCACGATGTGCATAAATTTTTTATACACAATATCAATTCTAATCGCTTACTTGAATACACACATTCCACCTTCAAACTAGTATTGTTAACCCGACAACTCTAGTGTGGAATCTGATCCGTTTTCCTGATTCGAAATTTATGTTTCCCTTATATAGCCATAAACCATAGTAGGTGTAATGAACGGGATTTCAACCCTCGAAAATCGACATCAATACTTTCACTGTATAGAATGCCGAGCAACCGAGTGAGGAAAATGCCAGTTCATTAGGGGTGAAGAAGAAAATGGCAGAAGAAGAAACAAAAACAACAATATAGAATCTCACAAACGCAGCAGAATAAAATATAATATACAATATTAGATTTTTATACAAAACAATCTACTACTGTTTTATACCCACAATCATCAGAGTACAACAATCAATACATCATTCTGGACAGTTATAATAACTTGTCCTCATACAGTGGAAATATAAATCAAGTACGGATATACGTGTAATGACCCATAAAATGTTAATAATTTTTAATGGTTTTATTTTCGTAATTAATTGAATTTTGGTGAAATTTTAATAATAAAATTTAGAAATAAAAATTTAATATTTGAAATACGTCTATTTAAATATAGCAAAAGGTAAATTTTCATTAGAAATTATGAAAGTATATTTTATTATGTAATTCTATTTCAATTTAAATCAGCTAATAATTGATGGTAATAAATTTATTTCCAAACCTGGATATTTTTCCATGGAAAATTTCTAAATCTTCTTCTAAGTAAGGCGTCATATTTCATTTCTTAAAATTTTGATTTCTATTGCCCCGTTTATCTTATTTCTGGCAGATTTGCAGCATTTCGGTACCAGATATCGACTTTTGATCGGATGGTCGTACCACTGATATTTGTATACTGTTTTAACCGTCTCGTCGTGCTAATTTCTACGGTATATTCATTTCTATGTTTCGGTGTCCGGTACGTGACGAAACCGTGAAACGACTAACAGTAACGGTACCAATGTTGAACCCTTTTGTTTTCTTGTCTTTTCAAATGCTAGCCGTGTAATCTAGGCAACACCTGGCTTTAATTATTTCTTGAATTCAACTTATTGGCTTCCAACTGTTCAATTGATGACTTTTGTTTTCCTAGTTTTGATTTTTGGTCCGTTCATTGTCCAAGCCTGTGAAAATTATATATATATATATATATATATATATATATATATATATATATATATATATTTCTCTATTATATTAACTGTTCGTTTACTACCCTTCTCTCCCCTTTCATTTTCTAATCTGTTTGTTCATTTGATAATATATTTTGGTTGCCTTCTACCTGTATCTCCCATTGCCTAGCCCACAAATCACACCGTTCAGCTCACCTACACACACGCTAACCCTTCCCCTTGCGCGCAACCCAAGTGCAGCCGACCAACACCCAATGCCACCTTTGCCTCCACGCGTGTAAGTTTCCCCTCCTCCGGCTCTTCTACCCAAGGCCGTACATCCCGCAATTCATCACTAGCCGACCCAATCGCCGTTCCCGTCCTCCTTTCTCCGCCTCTCCTTGCTAGCAGCCTGTGCCGAGATCTCCTCTGTATCGGCGAAATCCCCTCATCTGCCGCTGTTCATCTGTTCTGCTGCCCTCTCTTCCATTTTACATAAACGTGTTTGTGAGTTATATGTTTTATTTAGTGAGACATATATATATTAGTTAATATACAAAGTTTACATTGCAGTATACATATATGTTGGTGCTTATATGTATTATGTATACATTTTGTTTTCTCAGTATGTATATTAGTGTTTTTAATAAATGAAAATACATGAAGTTATATACGTATAAAGAAGAAAATATATATAAGTTTATAAGCTTTTACAAAATTGTACACTATTAGTTATATATATTTAGTTGTTTGTTAGATAGGATCTGTAAGTATATCATATTTGTCATTTATGATACATAAGTCATATGAGAGTTATTATGATCTGTTATATAAGATTTACATATAAGTTGTTTGTATATATTGTATTAAAAATAAACACATGTATGCATATTTTCCGTAGCCTGCATGTATATAACTTCTAATTTATATATGTAAACTTATTGAAGTTATATAAACTATAGATCAGTTGTATGTAAAATTTTACATAAGATTTTATATAATATGTTATGATGTATATATGTCTATATAAGGATATACAATCTGTTTGTGTTGATTAGTGCACTCATATATTTTGGTTCATTTTGTTTTACTTATATATTGATTGTTTTTGCCCTTAATGTGCTCAAAATTGATCTTATATCCATTTCCTTGAATAAGATTCTGCAGGTTTAACCATCGTGTTCTATTTACCTTTTTAGAGTTTTCGTTAGATATGAATTTGACAATTGCTTCACAATCAGTGCGTATTGTAAATTCTTTGTTAAGATAAATTTTGTATTTATCTAATGCATTGATTAATGCCTGGATTTCAAAGTCTAAGGATGTCCATTTTGATGTTGTCTGAAAATTGCCGCTTGCATAGGCTGCAATTTTTTCTGTCGATCGATTACTGTACTTAGATGGTTTACATTTCAAGATGGCTCCCCATCCTTCTTTGCAACCGTCACATTCTATTATAATATAATCTGATTCTAGAGGTAATTCTAGAGGTTTAATCTTTTTTACTTCGTTTTTAATTTTTTGAACAAGTTTTATATCCTCTGAATTAAATCTAGCTTCACCGTTTTTTGAAATTTTTCCGTAAAGTGGTCCAACCATCTTTGCTAGATTAGGTATAAATTTTCTAGCATAATTTACTAGGCCTAAGAATGCTTGAATTTTCTTTTTATTGTCTAATTTATCTGGGAATTCAATAATTTTTTGTGAAATGTGAGGTTGAAGTTCAACCTTACCGTTTCCGATTTCTAGTCCTAAAAATGAAATCTTTTGTTTAAAAAGTTCCATTTTGCGTTTTGATACTACTAACCCGTTTGTTTCTATTTCTTGAAAGATCGTTTTAAGATGACTTTCGTGTTCTTTAATATTATTGCTTGCAACAAGAATGTCATCTATGTAGACTAAACAAAATTCATACTTTTTAAAAATACTGTCCATAAAACGTTGGAAAATTGCTGGGGCCGTTTTTAGGCCAAAACTAAGGACATTCCATTCAAAATGCCCTTCTGAACACATGAATGCTGTCCAAGGCTTAAAATCTTCTTCTAATTTTAATTGATTATATCCAGATTTTAAGTCAAATTTGCTAAATATTCGTTTGTTTTGAATTAAATTTATTAACGTGTCTTTATTGGGTATATTGTATCCGTCGTCTTCTGTATTATCGTTTAGTCGTTTATAGTTATAAACGATTCTAGGTTTTCCTCGTTTCTGTTCAGAATGATTTCTTACAATAAATGCTGCTGATCTGTGTCTACTATCTGATCTGCGATTTAACTTTTGATTAAGCATTTCATTAATCTGTGTTTTAAATTCTTTTACATCTGCTGGACTGTAATCTATATTGGCTGTTTTAATCGTAATTTCTGGATTTATTAATTTTATCTTACATATGTAATTAACTTTATTTTTGGTGACATCATCACCAATCAATCCTATCTCTTCTAATTTGGATATAATCTGATAAGGGATATATTTTACCTCTTTTCCCTTTTCTAATTCTCTAAATATTTCATTTGCTAAAATTACTAAAGCATTTTTATGTTCTTTATGTGTTGAAGAGATTTTATTAGTTTTAGTTTCGTTGCCTGTTAAAAAATCTAATTCCCCCTGTCCACCACGCTTTCGAGCGCACTCTGATTGAAAAATGTGGTAATTGGTGGGTAACGTATAATTTTGTTTATTTTGGTTCATTTTGTTTTACTTATATATGTATAATTTTAAACATCTGTCTACATATTTTAGTTTGTACGTTGTTTATATAATATATATATATATATATATATATATATATATATATATATATATATATATATATATATATATATATATATACACACACACAATTTGTTAGTTTACACGTATATATCTAATGATTTTTCCAGAGTATGTAATTATACTATATTTGTGCTTCAAAAGTTTAAACTTTGTATTGTATTAAAACAGATTTTCTTCTACATGTGTAAAATATGTGTCCTATATTTATCTATATTAGTCTTGCTGTTGGATATATACGAGTTTGGTTTTAATATAAAGACTACTTGAAGAAACTACTATCAACCTTGTGTTCGATTTCTTTGCTTTGTGGTAGATGATGCTCTCGATATATATATATATATATATATATATATATATATATATATATATATATATATATATATATATATATATATATATATATATATATATATATATATATATATATATATATATATATATATATAGGCACGACAACAACATATAGGATATGGTTTAGCCGATATATACCTTATAGATGTTTAGCTTACCATATAGTCTGCTAGAATAGTGAAAATAGTATGCTTCAGCACTTCATTTTATGAGTAGTATATAGGACCGTGCATTATTATATCATAAAGTAATATATGTATTTTTGTCTATATAGGTTGCGTGTGCGGTGTGCTGTTATATAATGTAAGTTTATTTATATATTATGTCTAAAGTTTCCTATCTTGCCTTGGTTCTAAAGTATACATATATTATAATAACTGGTTATGTTATATATAGAAAAGAGAATAGATAGTTTTATAACAGTGTTATAGTCAAGTACATACGTGTATATAACAGTTTCTATATCTATCTGCATACGAAGTTGTAGGATATCAATGTATATTTCAGTTTATATTTTGTTATATATTTGTTGTCTTAAAACATAACTTGTATGTAAGCTTTAATGGTTTACATACATATATTTAATGTAGCACCCATATGCGTAGTCTGATTTGCTTAATATAAGGGTGATATTTTGTTTTATAAAATGTTGGTTTGGTTTTATATAATATAAGTGTGTTCATTGAATGGTTATACTTGTTGTAATCTAGGTTTTTTATTTTTGATTTTGAAATATATATATATACACACAATTTAATACGTGTTTAAATTAATGTTGATTTGTAAATAAATATAATGTATATATATTTGATTTAATATATGTGTGAATTTAGAATTTGATTTTTTTTATAGTTATATATATAAATTCACTTATATCATGTATCTTCATCGATCCAGTTCTGATTAACTTTGTCAATTCCTATTTATTAGCCTGTCCATCAAATTCATGTCCACTTCACTTTGCTTTGGATTCGTAACTCATTTATTTGTCAAACCTATCTAGCCTCAAAAGGCGAGAAATCACTCACGATTAACATTCTTGTATTTGTTAGATTTGATTTCAATTGAAATGATAATTAAAATATACTGCATAGTTATTTAAATTGTTATATATGCTATTATCTCCAATTGTGCACCTATGGGAGATGACACCATATCCTGTTGATTATATTATATTGTTATTGATGAAATATGCATGTTATATTGTTATATTATTTGTTATCACTCTGCAAGTTTCCTGTAGTTTAGAATTCACTATGGGTTGAAATGATACATACCCGAACGAACTTTAGAATATGAGGAAATTGTTATGGGTTGAAATGATAGACCCAAGCAATTTTCATTTGAATTGAATTTGGAATCACGGGTTGAAATGATATCCACCCGTATATATTTAAATTACCGATTGAAATGATAAATATCCGTATCACTTGACCATAGAATAGAAAATTATACACCGTTGGTCTATTTAAATATTTTAAAAATAAATTCTATGGTTTTGGAAAGAAGTATATATGGTTTTAAATAAATATTGATTTTTATTATTTATATATAAATGATATTTTATATATAGATTTAACAACAATATTTAATCTAATGAAGATTGATTTAATTAATATATAGTATGTTTAAATATTTATTAAATTTATATTTCAAAAATAGATTTTTTTGTAATAATTTGAATAATTATGGTCGGGAAGGTAAATTTGAATTTATTTGAAATAGTATTTAATTAATAATTATATCCAATTAAATCAATTTGAAACTATTGAATTCGGGATTTAAGATATGATTTTTAACATGGTTTGATTTAAGTAAAAGGGATTAAATAGATATTTCATGTTTAAATAAACTGAAGGAAGTATTTAGTTTAATGGAATTTAAGGTTATTTAATGGTATTGGATTTATTTAAATGATTTTTTCAAAACTAAGTGATAATGAAGTTAAATTTTGATATATAGGAAATGATCGGAATTAGTTTTGAAATTGTGGAATATATTTAAAGCTTTGAACATATTGAAACTTTAAAATGGTTTATTGAGAACTGAATTGTATTGATGAATTGAGCTTTGAAAAAATTTGAATTTGAAATTTGGGTTGATTTGATTCGATTTGTGAGACTTGAGGGAACTATAAATACTTTACTTTATAAATTAATTAATATATATATTATTCTAGAACATAGATATATTTGAAAATGAAAATGATATGTTGGTTTTGAAGTATCAATTAATTTGAAATGACCACGGTGTTACAGTGTATAGTTCTACATTGTAGATAGTTCCACGGACCCTTAGAGGATGGTTATCCCAAACATCCTCTAAGTTACTTGTATTTCAATTGTTATTTCACTTGAGTTGGATTTATTGATATAAGAATGTTAATCCTGACTCGAGTGTTTTGTGTTTTGCTTTACGCTCGGGTCAGACTGAATGATACAGAATTTGAGACTCACCTTTGGAGTTTGGAGCTTCATTTAGAGATCCAACCACCGATTCAGCTTCCAGCTTTCCAGTTGAATTGTTCAGAGAGGTCATGTGTTTGTACTGGAGACTTCACTGATTTGAGATATTCTATTGTATTTTATTCCCAACTCTGATGTTTATATAGTAGCTTCATGAACTACTATTTATCTATTCCGCTGCATTATTTATATTATTCTGTGTCTGTGATTCTGTGTTCGATTTATTTACTACATATGCTGAGTTTTTCCAAATTTAAATTTACAATCTGGTATTTTGAACAATTCAAGTCCGACATGTGTGGATGCGAATGGCTGAAAAATACCAGGTCGTTACAATACGTCTCTATCATCCAGCTCGTCTTCTGAGCTCCATAGCATCCTATCATGAATCTGTAATACTCGGTCTGACCCGAGCATTATAATACAATAACACTCAAGTCAATCTGGAAAACCAGCGTGAAAAAAAACACTCAGTTTGTATTATTTCACGTTATCAAAATCCTTTGAAAAAAAAGGTATCTCATAAGATCACGTCACACATAAATATGATGGGTTTTTACCTTACGATAACCAAAATAATTTTTATCAAAATCATCTGATATTATAATAGTGTCTATAGAAAGTAAATAGAGAATATATGAAATGGTTGCATCTCACGTTTCAGCATAGTTGGGCACAATCAAAACCATACAGCGCTTATTGGAGAATGGATTCCATGCAATGACTAGGCACTAAGGTACCACCTATTTGAGTACACTTCTAGAAAAATGTACCGAGGACCTCGCCGGGATCCTTATAACACAAGACCGGCCCTATCCCTAACCTGGATAGAACCGAATATGTTATTACCCCGGGTGTTCCCACCCTTATCGAGCACTCTTTTTTCATGCCGAGGGTATCTAGAAAGGTGATAACATACCCTAATTGGGTGCAACCCACTTAGCCTTATTGCATCTCCCCTAATTTTCAGTTGATCCGGTTGATGAGGCTTGAGGCAACGATTTTCTTTCAAGAAAAATTCCACTTAGAATGTTCATCATCCTCCAATGACGATGTTATGATAGCATTCGTCCACACATGTTGTCCTGGGTATGGACAAACCGAATCACCGTTTTCACTATCTTCGCGATATCCATTCCTAACATTTAAACTGGGTCGAAATGGTTTTCGGATAATTAAATCCGATCCCGGTCTCTTCGAAACGATCAATGAATTTGGCCAAAATTGATACTCGGTTCTTTAACTATGAATAAAACATCCATAAGCAAATATCAAGCCTTATTATAAATTTTCAAAAATTTATTTCAAAATATCTCCGTAAGATATATATATTCAAATCCCTTCCAAATTTCCAACATTTAAAACGATTTCAAATCCTTATATTTTCAATGGAATATTCCCAAAACCTTTCCAATACTTAGAATATTTTTTCCAACTCCATTTTTATGTCAAACACTTAGAAAGTATTCCATTTATATTTTATTTTCTCAAAATCATTTAAAATTTATTTGTAAATTCCTTAACTCGTTTAAAACAAATTCTATAATTTATGTTTCCCTTAATTAATTTCCTTTAGTATTTTCCAAGTGAAACACTTGTCTAAAATTCCAAATATCCATTTCTAACTTATTTTACGAATTCTAATTCATTTTTTGAAGTCAACTTTTATTTAACTATTTTCAAAATTTTCTTGCTTCTTCCCGAATTCCTTTTTTGAGAACTTCTCCTATAAACCCATATACTGAATAAACCCCGTTTCGAGAATTTCGAGAAGATTTATAATTAAATTTCAATCATTACAAAATTCTCTCTCTTTATATATGTAAATAAATAAATATTTAAAAGAATAATAATTTATTTTAAAAACATATTCAAGTAATTATTTAGAAATATCAAACACGTTATATAAACATCAATATCCATTTTTGGACAACAGATCAATTTTCAAAGCCGATTATAAAAATTTGAATTTAATTTCAATTAATATTAGATATATGAAAAATTCACTTCCAAAGTATTCCAATACTAACTAGCTTAAAATTACATAGTTAAATAAATAGAATTTCCCTTTTTAAATCAAAAACTTAACCTCAAAATAAAATATATTTCTAAAATCCCAATAACCAATTCAATTCATAAATCCCTCTCGATTTATCACACATCGATCCCATTCCTATTTTTCCAACCATTCTCACTTTTCAAAAATTGAATTCGCTTTTTTCCCTAAAATATATTTTTCATATCTCGGTATAAATTCACCCTGTGAAATTATATTTCAATTTATCAATTATTTTTCATTTTCCCTCGTTTATAAACATCGTTTATAAATTTATAACTCCTTTGAGTTTCACTTGTTTATAAAACTAATCCCATTTATAAAATCTCATTTTATAAATCCATTTCATAATAAATTCCATATAATTCACTAATCTATTTACATTATCGATTTTAACTCCTTTTTATATTTTCCGTAAATATCGTTAAAAAATCCATCCTTTAAAAGTCTTATGCATAAATTATTTGAAATTTCCATTAAAAACATTTAACGAATAGTTAAATACAAACCAAAATCAATTATTGTCTTTGTCCAAATCAATTTCTAAAAAATAATCCAATTTCTGTATGAATATTATATTGAAAATCTCCTTTTAAATCTTTCAATTTCTAAAAATAATATTTATGGTATATAAAATACCAAAATTTAGGCCAGTGCTATTATAACATGCAATAATTCACATCACAACTATAACGGATTATTCTAACACATCATATATTATAATATATGTAAAACAATCAATATTTATTTGGGAAATCTAGTTGGATCCCTCCAACCCGTTTCAATGCATCCAGAGATGTTAATATAACATAAAAATACCAATCCCATTTCGAGGGTGATATCGCGGTATATAGGGTCATCCGCTATTATGCAGGGTGCACAGGGTCTCATCCGCTCCAATAGGGGGGTATATATCCAACTACTAATATATATATATATATATATATATATATATATATATATATATTACTATACATATTATAACATCCAAACTGATAATAATTATTAAATTCAACCAGGCATCAATAATTAATTTTAACTATTTAAAAAATAATTGGGTAATCCAATGAGAGAGAATTTCTCATCTTGATTTTCACTTACAATCCATTCCAATTTTAAATTAAATTGAACCGACGTTCAATTTAATTTTAAAATCCAAGCTGACTTCAACAATCTCCAAACCATTTCTATCGCATAGGTTTCACAGCCATGAACCAAACTTAACTTGATCAATTTCGAACTTCATATGCAAATTTTATTAAATTTTATTAGCTACCTAAAATTTCAAAATTTTAACTAAATAACTGAATATATAATTAAATTTTATTACAGTAATACCTTATCTCCTACCAAGCAACAGCCCCTCGACTCAAACTCGAACCCACCATAGCAGACCTTCCACTCTTGCTCTCCCCCTCTCCGCCGACTGCCACGCCATTGATTCCATCATTTTATTCCAATTACAATTCCATTTTCTTGAATACCAAGCATGGTACCTCCTAGGAAAAAGTCGCTACTGAAAAAGATTATTCCAAAACTGCTAACCATCGCCATTCTCCTCCTCTCGACCGCTTTACCCATCTAGCCCATTGAATCGAGTTTGCATTGCCCTCGAGATTCCTCATGACCTGACCTTTCATTTCGTTGTGCATTCTGACGCCTCACCCAAACAATATGCTGCCCCCCCTCAACCACGCGAGCAATCCACCTTCGCAAGCTACCCATCATCACCGATTGTCGCTACAGCCTAAGGCGACCCCAACACCCAAACCCTAAAACACTGTCAATTCCCCGCTCCAGCGGCACCTCACGCGTGACTCCCAGTCAATCACCTCCCTACCATCGAAATCGCCTTCGATCACGATTTTTTCTCTCTCATACAATCAAATAGAGGAATAATGAAGAAGGGAATCGCGATTTCGTATTATATTTTTTTTTAAAACGAGATGTCGACTGAACGAAATGAAAGGGGAAAGGAGATGCGATTTAACAAAGTAGTGTAAAGCGCAATGAACATTGTAGGTTGAAAAGGATAGAAACGACGTGCATGAGTTGATTTTAAATTTTATAATACAAATTTATTCCAAAATATCTTGTTTTTAACAATTTAAAATTCCAATCTCCTATCGAGGTGAGCCACTTGGCGTTTATAATATTATACCGCTTTTCCAAACCCAATGGAACAAGTTCCGTAGCCTAGTTCGATCGTATGTGAAAGATAGCTTTTCAAATCGACTATTTAAATTAAATTTGATTAAATTATTTCCAGGCGCCTTCAAATCGTACGACCACATGGTAAATCCAAGTGCTATGAAATTTGAAATCCGATAATGATACACTATTACAGATCCAATGGAACTTGTTTCGACGAATTCCATGACTGTGCTTCGGATTGCAATTTTAATGTGTCGATTAAATCAACGATTTCTAAAATTTATGAGATCGCTTGAATTTTAGTTTTAAAATCTTACTAGCTAAATTATAATCCAAAATCTAGTATTTAAAATCATTTAAATATTCCAAATTAACAGTGGAAAAATCTAGGTCATTACAATAGAATACTTCAAATTCATATCAAAAATTCATATCAATTGTTCGTCTTCAAGAATCAAGTGAAAAATCCTAATTCGAAGTGGTGTGAATTACTACAAATCTTGTATTCAAATCTGATTTATAACTTCTATGCAAATAAAATGATTTACGCATAATTTACATATTTTATTCTGTTGGTTTCTTTTCACATCATTATTTAGTTTTCATTTTTTAAATTCATTTCATACAATAGTTGTCTTTAATTAATATTATTTCATTACATACACAATTTATTTCCCGTTTTAATATTTGAAATCATTAATGAATCCGTTATTAATGTATTACGTACATTTCATTGCAGTTTGTTTCACATTTATTATTTACTTATAACCTTGATATCCATTTTAATATTAATATTCATTAATGAATCATTTCAGTCATTTTCTTGAGTTTATAATCATTTACTTAAACAGTATTCACCTTTTCTCTATTTAATTTAATTACTAGCATTTCAAAATGTTAAACTATGTTTAAAATATTTCTTGTACATCATAATTCTTATTCGTAGGCATAACTCCATTACATATTCATATTGACATTTCAACATTTAAACATTTCTAGTAAGTTTCATATACGTTTTTAGAATGTAATAAAGTGTTATACAAATTTATCTTATTCATTTTAGTTAGCAAAATATTCAATAATTTACATCTTCTAAATTTCATTACCCTTTAATTTACAAGTGGAAAATCCCATTTCTTTACAATTTTCATTAATCACTTAGCTTCTAATTTCTTATTCTCATTTTAGAAGTTTCCAACTATTAAAATAGTTAATATTTCTGAAATCCTTAATTTATAGAAACTCAAGAACTAAATACCTGGGTCCATTTCAAGTTATCTTAAAGTAATATACACACACACACACACACACACACACTCATATCTTTTTTATATATCAAATCATATCTAAGAAATTAAATTTTTTTTTTTTATCAAGACAAATGTGTTGCAATGCTACTAAAGTGGTCTTCCTATTTTGAAACTCGAAAATGAACGTCGATGATGTCGCGATCATCACCGAAATTGTTTTCCAGTGATAGAAGAGGGGAGTACAGAACTTATTTCCTTTTAAAATTCTTTTAAAACATTTCTTTCAAGTCACATTGAAAATATTTATATCCGAAAATACTTCCAAATAATACTAATATTATATTCCAAAATTTTTGAAAACACATTTTAAAACTCCGAAACTTGAGTTCTTAAATTTCCAATTCATGTTCACTTTATTTGTAAATCCTATTTTGCAACCAGTATTTATAAAATTTTACTTCCTAACAAACAAACATATCACATACAACTATATCCATTTATTATAATTATTCTTTTATACACAAATATAATACTAGGTAAAATTATTTCATTTACGTGTATTTCAAAAACAATATTGTGTTGGTTTGTCTTATTAAGTGTTTAGAAATCCCCGCCAATGCCATAACATCCTATATACCGACCAGAATTCATAATTACTCAACATAAAAAACTAACACAATGCAAAATATTTTATATCACTAACAAATATGCTCTCTGATATATATACTATCAAACTCATTCTAGGGTACTAATAACCCTCTCTAATGAGTTAACCACGAATAGGCTAAGATATCCATAAACCAAAGCTCTGATAACAACTGTAATAACCCACCTAATTGGACAGTTTAAATCGACAATGAACCACACATGTCAACTCAAACCATTTAAAAGCAAGGATTATCAATGGGGTAAATAAGAAAATAAGAGAAAAGAAGGAAAAGACAAAACACAGAATCTCACAGCGGAATGACAAAATATAATACTCAAATAAACAGTTCATGAAGCTGTTTTAAAATGTACATTTGATTACACAATTTTTACATCAATTAGAGTATAAATAATGACATACCAATAATGATGCAGCGAAAAATTACTAATAACATAATATACCAAACTCCACCTTCGTCCTCTAGAATTGAAGTCTTCAACACTTAAATGTTCAGCCTGATCCGAGCATAATGAAAAGACAAAACACTCGTGTTAGAACTAAAATATCTTATTTAAGTTAAATCAACAACAAATAAAATGAGTGTAATAGCTTCAGAGATGTTCACGGGATTCCACATCTTCTATATAGTGTATAACATGCATGTAATAACTTAAGAGATGTTTTTGAATTTTCCATCTCCTAAGAATCCGTTAAACTATTTATATGTAGTAAAATACGCTATATATATGTAGTGTTTATCGGTAAAGTAAAGTATTAAAATAGCATTAAGGCATTACCCATATTCCACTTAACACATTTCTATAGGCATCGTAGTCTATACAGTACTGTAAACTCCACCGTAAACTGGTGGGCTATCACGAAGCACTCTGTAGGTATGACACAAAACAAAATGGTAGTGGGCTCGATAAGGCATATGACAAGGCACGCGAGGAAATTCCCAGGGTAGGATTCTACCGTTTGCACGTCCGGACTGGTGGTAACACATAGCAGCTACTAATGCCCACCTCGAGACACACTCCCAAAATCAAAGGTGCGCACCAAATCAAATAACAAAATAATAGAGATGGTTTCAAATAAGCGTGTCTGATAGGAGGAGCGACCTCACTAGGTTCGGGATAGCTCCTGTTTTTGTCATATAAAGCTGACCCGAAGATCAGGACTGCGTTCTTACCTCATACCAGTAGCGTTGGCCAAACCATCCTACTTCGTTCTGGATTCACCACTACGTGCATAGTTGTTAAAGTGGTTTCGGAAGTGGCAGAGAGTACAACAATATCCGACCCCGGTCTCTTTAACAACCAAAAGTTTATTTCACACTATGGTCATTTTATAAAACATTTTTAATAATAAATGCAGAAAACGGTTTATACCTTCATATCAAGATATTCATATACTTATTCCAAAAGTATAAATATATTCATAAATACCGAGGAAGATTTCTTTCAATCAATTTCGAAAATAATTTATAAATCTCTCTTAAACCATTTATAATCTATTTATATGCTTTAGAACCGTTTATAAAACTATTTATAAATTCCAAAACAGTCCTCAAGTCTTTCTCTTTTCATTAACCCCTATGCAAATTCCTTTAAAACACTCCAAAATCCCTTTATACAAGTTCTTTTATAAAATCGTTTATAAAATCCTTTAAAACCTTTATAAAATCTTTTATAAAACCATTATAAAATCCTTTATAAACGTTTTAAAAATTCTTTTATAAAATCTCTTATAAAATTTTTATAAATTCCTTACAAAACTTTTTATAAAATTCTAAAATCTTTTGCAAAAATCTTTTATCTATTAAAGTTATTATAAAAGTCTATATTTATTATCTTAAATTATTTTTAAATGAATCTTTTAAAACTATATTGAATATTTTATTAAATTAAATTTTATATTAACTTATAATTTGAAGCTTTAAAATATATAAAATAAATTATTTTCCAAATATAAAGTTTTAATAAATCTATTAAATCAAATTTATAAATCAAATATACTTTATCATTTAGAAAATAATTTAAAACCGAACAACGGTGTCCGTGTATTATTTTCTACCATATGGTCAAGTGATTGGGTATGTATCATTATAATCCAAAATAGTTAAATTTCTCGGGTATATATCATTTCAACCCGTATCTCGAATCAATAATTTTTGAATCAATAAAATCGCTCGGGTATGTATCATTTCAACCCATAACGATTTTCGCTAATCTATAAGATCATTCGGGTATGTATTATTTCAAACCATAGTGATTTTCCCTAACAACAAACCAAGGGAACTTGCAATATGATAACAACATGCATAATAAACATAACATCCAATCATCCAAAATGTTAACAAATGAACATCCATCACAATCAACATCCAAATAAGTTAATAAATCACAATAATTAACTGGATATCTATATCAGGTTTTTAACTATCAATTTAATTTCAATATTTATTTAAATGGAAATTTGATTCAAATTTAATTTAAACGAAAATTTAAACTACCAAACAACAATCAATAAAATTCTTATCAATTCATAAATTTAATTACATTAACATAAGAAGGTTCAGTACTTCGTGGGTGGGTTATATTACCCACCTTTAATTTATAGCCCATTTAAAATCCAAATAAAGCCCAAAATTCCAACAGTCTCCGACTTCAACCAAACCAGTGTCATGTTGTCCGATATTTCGATATAGTCCCAACTAGGAAGAAAATGCGTCCAAATCCGAGTTCGTATGCAAAAGTTATACGAGTTAGAAAATTTGAAAATTTAAAAATTCAAAAATTAAATTTAAAATAAAGTAGTGGCAATTTCGTAATTAAGTACCTTCCCCACCCTAATAAATCACATACACAAATCCTCACGCAACTCAGCTGCCACATCTGACCACTGTTACAGGTGCCTACGTCCGCCACCACCAAGATCGGAGCCTACTACCGGGTTCGCCGCATCCAGGCGCCCCCACGCCTTAGCCGCCACCACCTTCAGCCTTGCCATATGGACCCACCACCACCTCCCTTCCCTCTTCATTCCTGGCGAATTCGAGCACCACTAGCATGAATGAAGACCACAGATGCACTCATCTCCTCGCCCTCTACGTTGCAGTTCCCTTCGATCACTCCAAAGTCGAAGATCCACCGCTTAATCGACAACCCTAGAACGAACAACCACGACTGTTTCAATAATTTCTGAAAAAACCATGATTCGATTGCAAAAATGAATTGTACATGTAGGTTACACTCGTTGTGAGCTTCACGATGATACATAATTCGGTAGGTTATGATGAGTTTAAGTTTTTCAATTGATTTAGAATTGGGAATTAAGGTTTGGGATGACAGCCATTTGAGAAGAAACCGATGAGAATAAAAGTACGTACAGAAAAATGAAAATAAGAAGCTGCTAGTTTTTATAATAGCCTATATATAAGCAAAGTTGAAATAGAAATGGATGGACCAGATTGAATTGGGTCGAAGCGATACCTAGACCTGAAAAGCCCATTTCGCCCCTGAAACAAAAATGGTCATCCAATATATCAAAATATTGGTTTTCGATATTTTTAAACTCATTGGAACTTGATTCAAACCCTAATTCCATTGTATATAGAAGTTGACTTTTAAAAATTAGATTATATTCATTTCAATCCTATAAATCAATTTCTACGTGTTACAAGTTCGCATGATCAAACGATGAGTCTGATCGCTACGAAACTTGAAATCTTAGAATAGTCCACTATTACGGATCCGATGAAACTTTTTTCCTCGAAACCGAGATAGTACCCAAAACCCCATTTTTACACATTAATTAAATAAATTATTATTTTACAATTAATTTAGTTACCTTTAAATTCTAGATTGAAAGTTAAAATTTTATATCATTCTTAATTTCACAGAAATTTATAATCTTTTAAAATAAATTATCCATATTAAATCCAAAATTTAAATATTGCACTAATTTCATCATTTAATTACAACTATAATAAATCCATTTATTATAATTTAAATTTCAAACACAATCTTTTATTTAGATTCAAATTCTTATATTAAATCACTATTACCTGATGAATTAATTTAACATAAGTTTCCATCTTACTATTCTCATCACTCAATAGTTAACATCTTTTACCGTATTAATTGTAATATTTCAATTTTATTAATTTTTTATATTTCCAAATTAACTTCAAATGGATTAAATAATAAAATAACAATTAAAACAATTATTACACATTAGTAATTAAAACACATTTCTAAGTCTATTGTTTATAAACAAAAGCTAATAAATTTATGTACTAATTAATTTATTTCATATTCTATAATAAACCTATTTAAATTAATAAAAGATAATTTCAACATTTAATCTACCATTTAATTTATTCCTTATTTACAATTATAACCAAATTAACTTTACAACTATTTCAATTGATTGAAATTACATTAAAATAGTTGTCAATAACATTCAAACAACATTATTAAATCATATTCTAATTATTTTTCTTATTAACAAATCATAAATTTTAATTTCTCACAATATTAAATTTCAAATCTTATTTTATTAAAAGTTTTAATTATCAATAATACAGATCATTACAATTTACTAAATTACCCTTAGATTTAACAATATATAATATGTCAGCATATGCAACGTCACATCGCCTATCTACCCTCCCTCTTTTGTCCTGCCCCTATTACCTACCCTCATAAGCTTAGAGTTTGATAGTTATGGTGATGGAAAGGAAAAGACAAGAGGTAATGGGTATGTACTTTGAATATATATAAGTGTATATGTATATGTGTCTATATATATATATATATATTTGTGTGTATGTGTTTTTTTAAACCATGACTTGTCACATCACTTCCTAATCATAGTTAACATAAGATAATATACCAATTGGGTATTATTATTTGATTGATTAACTCTTATATATACATATATATAGTGAAGAATGATGAACAACGTTCCCGACAACTTTTCGGTGTCGAGAAGTCAAAATTTCAGAAATCATTCTTCGGTCATATTTTTTATTTTTCTATGAACTATCTATTTTGGTAAAAAAAATAAAAAATATTTTACCATCATTATTAAATAATTTAAATAGGTTTATTTGTAAATAAAAACCCATTTATTTAATATTTAAGTCCCTAAGAAATTAATAAAACCGATGATACCAATAGTCGATGTCATAAATTAATTTTATTTTCCAAAAATAAAATAAAATATTTTATTTCATAATCTTGTTTGTATACATTTACTAGTGTATGCATCTCCAGCTGCGCAAGATCCTTATTGTTTAAAAGCATTTTTAAAGATAAATCGATTTTCAGTTGTTTTATCGATATTTTACCTAGGACGATATTTACAAATTATCAATATTTTACCTCGGTAATTTGCCCGCAAATATTTTTCCCAAACAAAATAACTATTATTATTTACCACTTAAAACATGATCATTTTCTTACTTTTAAACCCATATCTAAATATTTTAAAATAAATATAATTTATCCGAGCAATAAATTTGCCGGTCGTTACATTCTTCCCCCTTAAAAGAATATCATCCCCAAAATTATACCACAACCCTATAACCATAAATAATTAAAACTGTTCATCAATCCATATCATATACATAGATTATTCCTACATAAAAATATGATTCGATCACTCATTTGAACGCATAACTTTCCTCCCAAACTAGTATCGCTCATTCGACTTCCTAATGGGGACTTTGATTAGGCTTCTTCATTAGACACTTTTGTTCTCCTTGCATAGCTATAAACTATGATAGACAATCTTTGGTTCTACATAAGAACCCTCATCAATGCTTGCCGCCCAAGATTAGACGATAAATCCCTATTCGAAATGGTGTGAAACACATCGAGTCTTATACTCGAATCTTGGATCGAGAACTATATAAAAATGAGAAATGCTCTATATACAACCTACATACTAATCTCATTGGTTCCAACTTCCCAAGATTATAATTACCCTTTTTAAAGAATCACCATTTTACTTAAGAACATTACTTAAGTTTATCGACATTCTATAACTCAAATTCATTTTAATATGATACTCTACTATATCCAAAAGAGTATATACAATTTCAAATCTTAAATTGGTATTACTTAATCTAGGCTTTTCAATAAATTTAAAATTTTATTTATTAACCCGTTCTTAATCAAGACATCATTTTATTTTGAAAACTGTATTCTTTTAAGGGATTCGTCAACATAATATGTGGGCTTTATTTCAAAAAAATTTCGAAATGATACTTTATATTTAACCCTTTTGAAAACATAATATATCGCCGGAGTAACTCTAAAATAATATCAAGAAACCAGGCACTGCCAAATAGCATTATATATCCCTTTTACTAAGTAGGGAAATAGTCAAGAGAATTATTTACCATCCGAACACATCTCTTACCCAATTTTAGTCATTTCCAAGACACTCGAAGAAGTTAATCATAAAAATATTTCTTCCTTCACAAATTCGCTTTTGAAACAATACATTTATTGATAAATAGTTCTTTAATACAATCATCCGTTAGCTTTGGTTTCATTCGGATTCGAACTCATTTCGATTGTACGATAACAAAGAGGATAATTTACTAAGTGCACTATCATATCTGTCAGAGAAAACATTCGATTATCACTTGGAAGATTATTCCAATTATCACAAAACCGATCGAAACATGTTCCCGAACTGTCCAAAGAAAACTTTGTTTTCAAATCTAATTTAAAACATTTATATCTTAAAATCTCTTTAGCCACCAAGACTTAATATTCTCACAATCCATTTCATTTTTATAAGGACATCTAAAGATTTTCTTTTAATTAAACACATTCTATTCTAAATCCAATTTTAACCCTGCATCTCATCGATAACTATATAGACTGTTGAAAATCATTCCTTTATATATAAAATATATCATAGGTAAACTTATTTTATTTACCAATTTCAAAACAATATTATTTCAATTGGACATGTTCAAGTATTTAGGAAATCCCTATCGATAACGTTGGCCAAACGCATTGACCGGAATTATTTAGTCACTCAACTGATCAAACAACACGATATAAATCATTTTTACTCGTTAACAAATACACACTCAATTTATAATACACTGAGGCTCATTCTAGGGTCTCATTTACCCAATTTCAACCGAGTTTACTGTGAAAAATGCGGATTACGGATCTTAAGGCTAGGATTAACACTAGAGGGGGGTGAATAGTGTTTATAAAGAATAACTAAATCTTTTTGAGTTTTTGTTAATTTAAACATAGATGTGTGCAATATACAGACACAGATATGATCACAGAAACAAATACAGATGCAAACATAAAATAAAAAGCAATAAAGGAAAGAACACACCGGATTTTATACTGGTTCGGAGTTACCCTACATCCAGTCCTGCAACATAAGTACGGATTTCCTTTCAAAAGCAATCTTTACAATTACACCCTCGATTTCAAAGCTACGAGGTACACCTTCAAGAATCACAATCCTTTGGGTAGAGATACTTGATTTCTAGGCTACAGGTTCGCCCACTTGATTTTACGGGCAATAAGTTCACCCAATTGATTTTCAAGGCTACAATCACACCTTTTCATGCTAAGTTGATTACAAAAGCCCTATAACTCTGAATAGCTATAAGGATCTTGTTGAGATAGTGATAGAGAATCAAACAACGAATGATCGAGTTCAATTCAATATAGATTTCAACAGAGTAATGATAATAATTTTTATTAAGAAAAGTGGAAGAAGAAGAGGAGTGAAAAACCAGAAAATAACCTTTATCTTATATTAAAATTATTTCAAATTTTGCAAAAAATACTTTACTATAGTTAAAATTCGAAAGTAAATATAGAGAATAATATACATAGAATTTAACTATAATTTTATATTTAAATCTATGTATAAATATTTTAAAAGTTAAATATATTATATTAAAAGATAGTTTAAAATCAGGAGTAATTTGACTTTGAAATTAAAGATGATTTTGAGGCTAAAATTATTTAAAATCAGGATAGATGTTTTTGATGCTTTTAAAAGGTTTTGAAATCGTTTTGAAAACAAGATATAATTTTGAAAAAATCATTTTATATAAAAGGTTAGCGGATACAAAACAATGTTCTACTAGATTTTTCGTAGGTTCCATCCTACTTAAGGTTCCATCCCTTTAACAGGCTCGAAGTAGATTCCATTCCGCGAATAAATTGGATTTTAAGTTGCCAGTGCTTTTCTAGGAGTTTTAACAAAATTTTCTAATTAAAGAATAAATTACTTGAATTCTTGAACTCTTGATAATCTTGATACTCATGAGTCTTCAGTCTTGATATCTTGAATCTCTATAATGTACAGTCTTCATTCTTGGTACCTGCAATATTAAATCCTGCATATACATATATATCTAAACTTATAATGTTAGTATTTATATTTTATAATCTATTCTAAGGTTGTTGTCATCAAAACCATCATCTCACGGACTAACAATCTCCCCCTTTTTGATGATGGCAACCTTTGTTTATAAAATGCTACTTCTATCCTAATAACTCCCCTTAAAACTAATAACTCCCCCTTAATATATGCCCCAATTACCCTATTTTATACCTCTCCCCCTTTGTCATCAACAAAAACTAACTCCCCCTCATTTTTGGACTAAAGTACCTGCATTGATAAACTATACAATGAAATATAAATAGATAGATTAAGAAATAATTATACTTATGAACATGATAATTTAATCAAAGACTATATACATTTCAATGTATATTTACATGTTTTATACACCAAACATCGAACTAAATTAAGAAATCAATCCACACCAAGTATCAATCTAAACCAAATCAAATCAATTCAAACAAACAATTCAAACAAAGTAACAAAATTTAAATGTTACGAGGAACTTCCACCCATCCTTCTTCTCCAAAGATAGGGTCTGCATTAATAACATCCCAATTTTCATTGTCATTGGTGAGAGAGACAGGAGGATGTGCTTCGTTATCATCCTTGTGTAGGGAGGAAATCATCCATCGTATTTCATCGAAATGCCTTTCTTGCTCCTTGATCATCTACATTTGACTCAATTCTAAGTGTCGCTGGTTACGGAGAATGAACGAGAGAATATTCTTGAATGAATTAAGAGTTTCTTCAAGATGTTCGGATAAATAATGAATTGGATTAGCCATAGTTGAATTTGTGAAAGAAATGAAGGATTAGAAGATAAGAAAGAATTTTCAGTGAGGAATTCTGCAAGAAATAGGTATATATAGGTGTAGAAATTCGTTTGAAATGAATAGACATATGGTAGTTACTTAAATTTCAAATTCAAAATGAATTGTCATTTCTGACCAGTACATGTCGACATGGTCATAGGGGGTATGTCGACATGGGTTAGTGAAAAAATATCACTAGTTAGATTTTGTGAATAATTTTGTGTGTGTGTGTGTGTATACATATTTATATAATATACTAACATTTATTCTGGAGATAAGATAAGCTAGATAACAGAAAGGAAATTTCATTTCATTGCATACTAAGATGATACAATGATTAAACATATGAAACTACATGAACTTTCGAATTAAAACAAGCTAAAACACTTACAACAAAATACGAAAAGATAACACTAGTTAGAGGATGATGATGATGAAGAAAGTCCAAGTTTCTTGCTGACTTTGGAAATGAACTAGTTCATCTTGGATGAAATTTTGTCCAACTTTTTACTAACGGATCGTTTAAGAATCCGTTGATTCTCAACAATCTTCTTTTGGTTCTTGAGAAGGGTTTTGGTGGATGAATTAGGAGGATAGTTGATGCTTTCCAAAGAGGTTTCACCTTCTTCTTTAATTTCCATTTCATCCCCTTCTTCTTCTTCTTCCTCTTCTTCTTCTTCCATTTCCTCATGAGCCAAATGCTCTTCCTTTTTGGCAAGGGTCTCATAAGGTGAAAAACAAATGGAATTTTCATAAGCGAAATGTGGGAATGATTGAAAACTTTTCTAGAAACAAATTCTTCGCCTTTGAAATCCACTCCAAAATATTGAAAATCCGAGTGAGATAAATTCCATGATACAAAGTATTCTCACCCATTTTAAGATTTTTAGGACGAAGTTCATCCAAAATAATTTGCGCCCGACTTATGTCATAATTTCCAAATATAGCAAAAAGTGCTTTCAAACTTTTGAAGTAGGATTGTTAAAATTCCCCGATCTTGGGGTCAAAGTATGTTGCAAAAGAAGATTGACAATTCTTTCCTTTAGTCGAAAATTTTGATTTTTGAATTCAAAATTATCATTCCCTTCGAAAATATAATGAAAAGTCTCACGATCATTTTCATCGATTTTAAAATAAGAAAGATCCAATCCCATACATTTGCAATTGACAATGGTACCCAAAAGATCACAATTCAAAACAATTCTAGTGCCTTTGGCACTACTCCAAATTTCATCCTCATTTCCATTATAAAATCCACGGTTTAAATTAGCATAGAAAATTTTGACAAGATTTGGATAGCAAACGAAATCATTTTGAGAAGCATCAATAAGACTAAGAAATCCATTGCTTGCAAAAAGAGAATCAAGTTCATAAGAAGGAAAATCTTGAAAAATAGCAAACTTTCCGGGATGGACTTTGGCATAATTAGCATAACTGATGTATGCTTTTATTGCCTTCGGATCATTAAAGAGTAGCTCTTTTATTTTTCTGGAAATTCTCATGATGTAGAGGTTGTTTGAAGAAGCCATAAAAGTATAGAGAAGAGAGCTTGAAGTTTTGAAGAAAGAGAGTTTGAATTTGAAAATGAGAGTGAAAAGATATGATAAAAGATAGTGGATAAATAGATTCTCAAAGGACATATTCTCTGGTCAAAAGGTAGCTTTTCAGAGAATTGAATGAAGTGAAAAGATGGAGGAAAATTCAAATATTTGAATTCAAATTTTGAAATTCAAATTCTGGTACCCATGTCGACATCATGGTAGGGACCATGTCGACATGTGCTAGTGAATTTTTGTGAATTATTTTTCCTAAGTTATAGAAGATAAAATTTTAAAATTCAAACAACACACCAATTCAAATCAATTAATCAAGCAATCGAACATCTAATTCTAAGAAAGAAATTTCAACCAATTATATTGTAAACGTGTACCTTTTTTTAAGTCCGTTTCTCTAAATTCGTCGAAGTCGTGAACTGCCGTGAAACACAAATTTGAATTATCTGTTTTCTGATCATCATCACTTAAGGACGAGTCTGAGTCATCTAGAGTAGCAGTAAATGCACGTTTCTGTTTCTTTGATGAATCATTATTCATAGGAGGATTTTGCCTATCTGGATACATACAGTCTCTTTTGATATCTCCTGGTTCATCACAGTTGTAACATTTGACATTATTAGGCACTACATTCTGATTTCCATAGTTCTTATAGTTTGAGACGACCCGACTTTTTCTCCACAAAAAGTCTTATCATCCTTAAGAAAGAAAGGGATAGAAAAGAGAAAAGAAAGAAGAGAAAGAAGAAACAACACAAGAATCTCAACGGCAGAATGAATAAATTATATTAATAACATAAGTATTACATAATATACATCAATTATCAGAGTACACAGACAATACAACACATACTAGACAGTTGTAAACATCTGTCTAGTTATTACAACTCAATACATTACAGACAAACATTCAGAGATACCAACACAGCGGAAAACTATATAACTATACGCAGAAGCCTCCTGCTCCATTGCTCCTCCACAATTCGTCAAAGCTAACCTGAATTCCCTTGGCTACTCGTAAAAATTTGAGTACCCAAGAGTTAAAGAAAAACAGAAATAACTCCGGGTCAGACATGGGTCTGGTGTGAGTAACAGGTTAAAGTTGCTTAACTTTGAAAATACTTTTGAAAAGAAAAGGTATCACGTAAGACTTCCCACACATAAACATGGAAAAGTTTTTACCTTACACTAACCAAAACATTTGATAGGAAATTCGATGATATTATAATAGTGTATAGGGTTTTCAAGTAAATAAGAAATAGTCGAAATTGTTACATTCATTAACTTCCAGCTACTAGCCACAAAAGTGGGTAATACAATCAAAACCGTTGGCACTTATTGGATTTTGGATTCCATACAATGGCTGGGCTACTGGGGTACCGTGCGTCACAGTACGTGGCCTAGATCACCGTACCGAGGATTACTCCCAATCCCCTGCAACACAAAGCCGGACCCATTCCTTACTGAACAGTTCCAAACAAGACAACCCCGTAGTTGTGATCAGCAACCACACCACTAAGCCGAAAATAAAGGGACCTCTAGATAGGGATAAATCTTGCTCTCAAGTGGGGGCTACCCACGAAGCTTTGCTGCACCTCTCCTGTTTTAGCCATTCCCGGTTGATGAGGCTTGAGGCTACGATTACCTTTATAGGACATATCACTTAGAATGCTCATCGTCCACCTGACGATGTTCTGAAAGCAATCGATCCATACAAGTTCGTTCCGGGTTTGAACGAAACCGGAGGAATTATCTCGTTACACACGTTTTGGAATCACCCTCAAAGTTAACGACAATAACCCTTGCACTCTGATTCACCATCTCGAATCTATAAGTACTATTCCGTCAAACTCATTACGGAATCACCCACAGAGTTATACTAACGTATAGCCCTTACACCTCGAGTCTTCACTCGCTCCACTTGGATTAACGACCTAACGTTAATTGGAATCGATGTGGTTTTCGGATCCCAAATATGGAAACCCGATCCCGGTCTCATCGAAATCCAAAGCGTGTCTTTTAAGGTCCAAGTTGTTTTAAGTTTAAAACAATTCAATTCATTAACTAAATATACACAGATAGATAATTCACAACACAATAGATAATCAACCTTATCATTACCAACAGATAATTCATATCATAATCAGATAATCCACATTATCGTCCAAAAGCAACCAATGCATCCATATCACATACATTTACTCATCTCATAACTGAGATTACAAACCATACCAGACAACCAATACCAATCATCAAACATAAGCAATGATCTAATGATCATACCATTTATAATTAATTTAAAATGAATTAAATTAATTACCTAAGCTCTAATTAATTTAAAATGAATTAAATTAATTACTTCATCATTAAAATTCTGCTTATCTTAATCATCAATTGATTACAAATCAATTTATAAATCATCATCTCAATATTTATTTCACTTAATCATTACTGATTAACCATCTCTAATTACAATAATAATTAGCCTTTAATATTAATTACACAAGTTAATTATATTAAACCCTTTCCAAATAATTAACTTGTAATTGCTTAATTAATTAATTAGCTAAAATTAATTACATTAATCATTTATTCATTATTAATTATACCTTAATTAATCAATTTCAAATTACATCATTAATTAATTAGTTTCAGATTACATTTAATCAATTTCTCAAAATAAATTAATTACATAAGCAATTAATCTTCAATTTAATCCATATATATTAATCACCCATGATTAATAATACTAGTAATTAACTACTTTAATTACTCATTCCATAATTAATTATTCTTAATTAATTACTTCCCTTGATTAATTTTCAAAGTAATTTAAATCCAAATTACTTCCATAATAAATTCCTTAATTACATTCAGTAATTATTAATTAATTACTTCCTTAAGTAATTACAAATTCATAAATTACATAAAGTAATTATTAACAATCCACAAATGTTTAAATTAATTTAACTTAATTAATCTAAACTAATTACATCAATCAAATTAATTACACCAAGTAATTAATTCATTAACTACTTTCATTAAGTAATTAAACAATTGATTATTATTAATTAATTAATCTAATTAATTATTGAAATTAATCTCATTAATTAATTGTTAAATAAACTTAAGTTAATGACCTTCATTAACATTTCTTAATTATTTAATTAATAATTAACTTATTTAAATCATTATTAATTATCAATTAATTAATCTTTAGTTACAATTTAATTAATCTCTAATTATTAGTTAATTAAGTGTTAATTAAAATCTGAATTATCTTTAATCACTTGATTAAATAAATCTTAATCATTAATTAAAATTTAATTAACCATCCTTAATTATAGATTAATTAACCTTAATTAATTAATCTCAAATCTTAATTAATTAACCTAAAAATTATTAATTACTTAATTAATCATCCACATTAATAATTAATATTCCACTTAAATTAATTTAACAATTTAAATGAAACCAATTTCTTAAGATCAAAATTAAGAAACATTTTTCTTTATACAAAATATTTTAAACACTTTATTTCAAACCAAATTCAATTTAAAAATCTCTTTTAAATTTCAAACCGAAACACAATTCAAATTTTCATTTCAGATTAAATCTTAAAAATTTAAAACATTACTTACTCTTCCATTTTCATTTTTAAATTCAAATTATTTAAACTTTCTAAATAGTTAAAACAAATTTAAATTCAAAAACTTATTTAATTTTAAAAATTGTCATAAAAATCAAATTTCAGGTTTAAAACTGAATTTAAACTTATTTTAAACTTTATTTCATAAATTTAATACTCATAGTTTAAAATTCAAACAGATGTTCCTTTATACTCTAAAAAGTTTAAAGTCTAAATTTAACTTCCAGATTTAAATTCAAACTCAGGTTCCATATTTCTGTTTTCCAGATTTAAACTTGTTTTTAAATTTTCAATTGCATTTTAAAAATTTGCTTTTAAATTCAAAACAGAAAAACAGAAAAAAAAAGCAGTTTCCTGTTTTAGTTTAATCATCTTACATTTTTGAATTCAAAAATGATTCAAAATCTCAGATTTAAATTATTAAATTCAAAATTAAGTTTCAGGTTAAAAATTCTAGTTTGAACTTCATTTACAATTTGAAATTTTACTTTTAAATTTTAAACACAGAAAGATAGTTTTTCTGATTTTAGTTTATAGCCAAACTTAAATTTTAAAAGCATTTCAAATTTATTTCAAAGGTCTAAAATTTAAAACTTACTGAATACAAATTCAATTTCAGATTCAAGGCTTATTTCAGGTTTTTGATTGCATTTTACTTTTTACTTCAATTTTATAAAACCTGGAAACAAATTTCTGTCTAAATACTAAAACCCTGAAACATTTATTTCAAATATCCACATTTAAACTTATAGAATTCAAATTAAATTCTCGATTCAAACATAGGTTTACTTAATTTAAACCTTAGTTTACATTTTAAAACCTGGTTTTAAAACTAAAACAAAAACAGGTTTTGTTTCTATTTGAAATCCTGAAACAATACATGAACCCAAGCCTACCCAGTTTACTTCGAGTCACATGATTCCCTGCTTCGAGTCACTCACTAATTTCCCCTAGGTCATCACGAGGAATAAAACCCTGCACCCAAAAACAGAACACCACCATCATCACCATAATCACCTTGCTCCTGTGCACCTGCACACGGTCTCCGGCCATCACTGGCCACCCATACAACCACCCCATGCCAACAATCATCCCTTCAGACCATCTCAACATCAACCTCTACAACATATACTCGAATTCAATTTCGAGGCCCAATTCCAAACCTCGAAACAATCAATATCCAATACCACCAACCTGTCAACATGCCGTTCCCCCGTGTCTTCGGCCACCATCTCCACTCAACCTCCGTCAACGACTTCGCCAACCTATCATCTACCATTACCTAAAAGATCTTTGAACTCGATTCACTTTTGAAGCTGCAGCACCCGATTTCTTGAACCCAGTAAAACTAGGGTTCCTAACTGTAATTCCCAAATCTCATCATCAAAACCAAATGCAATCCTAATCTAAGAATTTTCTCATCATCCTAGATCTTTACACAATCTCCAGAAGCAGATTCAAGCAAATCAAAAGCAAGTATCAATTATGCTAATCAAATATGTATGATACAGTAAATTTAAAACTATACCTTGTTTAAAACACTATAAATTGTAATATTGTTTTTAAAAATCATACTTTTGCATAATGTTTTGATATATAACCCTGATTCAATAGGTTTTGACACTAAGATTTTCACTTATTTGAACCTGATCTTTTGATTCAGTTTCCAAATACAACCTAAGGTTATTTTAACTAAGTAAAATCCTAAATTAAAGTTTGAAATTAATCTAACAAGTTTCATTTGAAACTCAGATTTAATAATGATTAAATCAAGATATTTGTACTTGAACAAGAACTGTACAGGGTAGATTCTGTAAATAAACAACAAGCAGATTCATACAACCAGAAGTACAACCATCTATAAATATACATAACAATGCATTTATAACAAGTATTCATATTCCAGTTTTTAAATCAGGCAACCATAATTCATATTTTTAAATTTAAGAAAAGAATTTGTTACTCACCTGTTTAATGATGCAGACAGAGCACATTCCCAAATTTTCTTTAGCATGCATAATCCCTTGCAACATGCTTGAATGCTTTTTAAACTTGAATGATGCTTTCAGATTAAAGAGATGCAGACCTTCTAGTTAATTGTTGCTTGCATGTCCTTTTTGTTTCCAAATTGAAGAAACAAAAGATGAAGGTTTGTAGAGTTTTGATTTACAGATTTTAGAAGAGTTGAATGTAGAAAATATTTGATGAATAGATTTGCTTTTTGAGGAGAATGAATGCAAGTTAATTACAGGAGCATGAATTATGAAGAAGGGTTTCAGATTTGTTTGTTCAAAATGAAAAATGAGAAAAAGGAAAGGAATGAGTATATGCAAGTTTATAAAGCTAGTTTATGATTTAATTAAAATTAAAGAAAAATAAATATTGAAACATGACACTTGTATAAAATGTTAACACTTGTAAAAGAAATAGAAACTTGTAAATTCTCATGTTCAAATTCATAACACATGTTCATTTAGGATTTTAAGATGCTTACACATGTATCTTTCAAGTAATTAGTAATTTGGATTAAGTGTTAAAGATAAATTAAACTTAATGAATGCATGTTCATATTTTAAATTGTATTTTAAATTTCAAATTAAATTAACAAATCACATTTTATAAATCAATATTTTAAAAAGGAACAACACAAACATTTTTAGAACCTTATTTTAAATATCCAAACTTAAGTTAAAAATGAATTTTAAACAAATAAAACATTTATTTTACATATTTAAAATCATATAGTATTTTATTAAATGCTTTTGAAAGCTTAAATTAAAAATAAATCACAATTCCTATTTTCAATACATTAAAATTATGTTATACTAATTTAACCGCTTGTCTATTTAAAATATATATAAATACATATACATTATTAAATAGAAAATAGATCTATTAGTTCATTAAAAAGAAATTCACAAATTAAATATTTAAATAAAGAAGATTGTTAAATCAAATCAAATTTATTAACAAAAATCATCAATTCAATATAAATTTAAACACAGATTATTAAATTTATATTGTCCAAAATTCCGGGATATTCTATCCTTCCCCCTTAAAAGAATTTCGTCCCCGAAATTTAAAACAAAGGTAATTTAATAATCTATTAACAGATTTTATTTTAAAACACAGCATATGTTAATCATATGCCAACAACCAAAGCAACCAATTCACACAATCAGAGCAAATCTAATTATCTAAAAGAATTTTGGATAATAATTTCACGAGTTTTCCCGGTATATATATATCGGGATACTCGCTCTATAAAATCCAATCAATCAATACTACTAAGCTATAGAGCTCCTAACAACAATTCTATATAGAATATCAGACTACAAACGAGTCTGACTCAACAATCAATCCATCCTAAACTGCTGGTTCTATAACCAAAAATATCAAAGACATACTCCCTAAGAGATACATCAAAACACTCTGAATCCCAGTTACCCAAACTGGCAATTCAACTCTAGAAAACCAAACACCCAAAACACAGAAGAAACCAAAACACTACGGAGCTAGCTTCTCAAACTAATAACTCCTTGAATCAGAGAAAAACTTATCCCAAACCAAATCTCCGATTTCAGAATCCAAATTTCTCCGTCTCTTATCCATAAAAACTCCTCAGACGATCCTGGGCTACCAACATCCATCCAGATCAGCTTAACTCTGCTGATTCTATTAGAAACAGACCGAATCAAAACAATCCAATGATCTCCTCAAGATCACTCAAAAAAGAACAAGAACACAAACCCTGCTTCTCAACAACAGAAGATAGAACAAACTTCTTCTTATCCGGAAAAAGAAAACAGAAACATCCCAAACTGCTTCCGCTGCACAACTCTGATCCGAAACAGAAGAAAATGCTGAAGAACACAAGCACAGGCTAGACCACCCAGCACAAAAATAAAGTTCCATATATCCATAAAGAAAATTCAGATGTTCCTCCCAAACCTGAGCTGCTTCACCAACTTCTACCTCAAAGAACCATCTATCTATTAACTGAACTACCAGTACCAATCCTGGAAAAAAAACTCGATCTCCAGATGCTGACAAACTCTGACTTCCAAAAGTCATCCAGACAATCTCCAACAATCCAAAAGAACACACTATCGCAAGTCACATTTGCGATCAACCCAGCCTAAATCCAAAGAAAACTGCTCTCTCTCTCTCTACCAAACAGAACAGCTTATGCTGGCTTAGCCAACTCACCAGAGAAAGGAGTCCACTCTACTGCTTCTGAACTCCATTTCAGAAAAACTACTCAGCCAGAAGACTCCTTACCAACTCAGAACACTCTGCTAAACTCATACACATCACCGAGCAGACCCACTTCTTATTCTTGTTCCAAAGAAACATCTTCGGAAATATCCATAGTTACTGCATCTCATCACGCAGCTACTATTTCTGAGATATCAAAATATCATCACTTGCTTGCTTCTGCCCTACCGACAGATCCAACTCAATTCTGCACTTCAAAGATGAACTCCGAACCTTAACGGGTTTCCTTCAAAGATCGATGAAGTCCTTCATCACTACGGAACTCACTCTAGACGGTATTAGGTCTACTGTCTCGACAAATACACTTCCAACCTCGTCCATCAAACTCCAACCAATGGTAGTCGTGTTACACACACTTCTACCTCATCTACCTTTATAACTTATATTGGAAAAACCCGAACAGGTAAACCAACAAATAGGTAGAACCTAATATATATATATATATAATAAAAATACAAATACGCTCTCTCAAGATAGACACCACTACAGAGACTAGATATTCACTCAACCTAATACTCTGATACCAAAATGAGACGACCCAACTTTTTCTCCATAAAAAGTCGTATCATCCTTAAGAAAGAAAGGGATAGAAAAGAGAAAAGAAAGAAGAGAAAGAAGAAACAACACAAGAATCTCAATACCGGAATGAATAAATTATATTAATAACATAAGTATTACATAATATACATCAATTATCAGAGTACACAGACAATACAACACATACTAGACAGTTGTAAACACCTGTCTAGTTATTACAACTCAATACATTACAGACAAACATTCAGAGATACCAACACAGCGGAAAACTATATAACTATACGCAGAAGCCTCCTGCTCCATTGCTCCTCCACAATTCGTCAACGCTAACCTGAATCCTAACCTGAATTCCCTTGGCTACTCGTAAAAATTTGAGTACCCAAGAGTTAAAGAAAAACAGAAATAACTCCGGGTCAGACATGGGTCTGGTGTGAGTAACAGGTTAAAGTTGCTTAACTTTGAAAAACCTTTTGAAAAGAAAAGGTATCACGTAAGACTTCCCACACATAAACATGGAAAAGTTTTTACCATACGCTAACCAAAACATTTGATAGGAAATCCGATGATATTATAATAGTGTATAGGGTTTTCAAGTAAATAAGAAATAGTCGAAATTGTTACATTCATTAACTTCCAGCTACTAGCCACAAAAGTGGGTAATACAATCAAAACCGTTGGCACTTATTGGATTTTGGATTCCATACAATGGCTGGGCTACTGGGGTACCGTGCGTCACAGTACGTGGCCTAGATCACCGTACCGAGGATTACTCCCAATCCCCTGCAACACAAAGCCGGACCCGTTCCTTACTGAACAGTTCCAAACAAGACAACCCCGTAGTTGTGATCAGCAACCACACCACTAAGCCGAAAATAAAGGGACCTCTAGATAGGGATAAATCTTGCTCTCAAGTGGGGGCTACCCACGAAGCTTTGCTGCACCTCTCCTGTTTTAGCCATTCCCGGTTGATGAGGCTTGAGGCTACGATTACCTTTATAGGACATATCACTTAGAATGCTCATCGTCCACCTGACGATGTTCTGAAAGCATTTGATCCATACAAGTTCGTTTCGGGTTTGAACGAAACCGACAGCATTATCTCATTACACTCATTTTGGAATCACCCTCAAAGTTAACGACAATAACCCTTGCACTCTGATTCACCATCTCGAATCTATAAGTACTATTCCGTCAAACTCATTACGGAGTCACCCAGAGAGTTATACTAACTTATAGCCCTTACACCTCGAGTCTTCACTCGCTCCACTTGGATTAACGACCTAATGTTAATTGGAATCGATGTGGTTTTCGGATCCCAAATATGGAAACCTGATCCCGGTCTCATCGAAATCCAAAGCGTGTCTTTTAAGGTCCAAGTTGTTTTAAGTTTAAAACAATTCAATTCATTATCTAAATATACATAGATAGATAATTCACAACACAATAGATAATCAACCTTATCATTATCAATAGATAATTCATATCATAATCAGATAATCCACATTATCGTCCAAAAGCAACCAATGCATCCATATCACATACATTTACTCATCTCATAACTGAGATTACAAACCATACCAGACAACCAATACCAATCATCAAACTTAAGCAATGATCTAATGATCATACCATTTATAATTAATTTAAAATGAATTAAATTAATTACCTAACCTCTAATTAATTTAAAATGAATTAAATTAATTACTTCATCATTAAAATTCTGCTTATCTTAATCATCAATTGATTACAAATCAATTTATAAATCATCATCTCAATATTTATTTCACTTAATCATTACTGATTAACCATCTCTAATTACAATAATAATTAGCCTTTAATATTAATTACACAAGTTAATTATATTAAACCCTTTGCAAATATTTAACTTGTAATTGCTTAATTAATTAATTAGCTAAAATTAATTACATTAATCATTTATTCATTATTAATTATACCTTAATTAATCAATTTCATATTACATCATTAATTAATTAGTTTCTGATTACATTTAATCAATTTCTCAAAATAAATTAATTACATAAGTAATTAATCTTCAATTTAATCCATATATATTAATCACCCATAATTAATAATACTAGTAATTAACTACATTAATTACTCATTCCATAATTAATTATTCTTAATTAATTACTTCCCTTGATTAATTTTCAAAGTAATTTAAATCCAAATTACTTCCATAATAAGTATCCTTAATTACATTCAGCAATTATTAATTAATTACTTCCTTAAGTAATTACAAATTCATAAATTACATAAAGTAATTATTAACAATCCACAAATGTTTAAATTAATTTAACTTAATTAATCTAAACTAATTACATCAATCAAATTAATTACACCAAGTAATTAATTCATTAACTACTTCCATTAAGTAATTAAACAATTGATTATTATTAATTAATTAATCTAATTAATTATTGAAATTAATCACATTAATTAATTGTTAAATAAACTTAAGTTAATGACCTTCATTAACATTTCTTAATTACTTAATTAATAATTAACTTATTTAAATAATTATTAATTATCAATCAATTAATCTTTAATTATAATTTAATTAATCTCTAATTATTAATTAATTAAGTGTTAATTAAAATCTGAATTATCTTTATTCACTTGATTAAATAAATCTTAATCATTAATTAAAATTTAATTAACCATCCTTAATTATAGATTAATTAACCTTAATTAATTAATCTCAAATCTTAATTAATTAACCTAAAAATTATTAATTACTTAATTAATCATCCACATTAATAATTAATATTCCATTTAAATTAATTTAACAATTTAAATGAAACCAATTTCTTAAGATCAAAATTAAGAAACATTCTTCTTTATATAAAATATTTCAAACACTTTATTTCAAACCAAATTCAATTTAAAAATCTCTTTTAAATTTCAAACTGAAACACAATTCAAATTTTCATTTCAGATTAAATCTTAAAAATTTAAAACATTACTTACTCTTCCATTTTCATTTTTAAATTCAAATTATTTAAACTTTCTAAATAGTTAAAACAAATTTAAATTCAAAAACTTATTTAATTTTAAAAACTGTCATAAAAATCAAATTTCAGGTTTAAAACTGAATTTAAACTTATTTTAAACTTTATTTCATAAATTTAAAACTCATAGTTTAAAATTCAAACCGATGTTCCTTTATACTCTAAAAAGTTTAAAGTCTAAATTTAAATTCCAGATTTAAATTCAAACTCAGGTTCCATATTTCTGTTTTCCAGATTTAAACTTGTTTTTAAATTTTCAGTTGCATTTTAAAAATTTGCTTTTAAATTCAAAACAGAAAAACAGAAGAAAAAAAACAGTTTCCTGTTTTAGTTTAATCATCTTACATTTTAGAATTCAAAAATGATTCAAAATCTCAGATTTAAATTATTAAATTCAAAATTAAGTTTCAGGTTAAAAATTCTAGTTTGAACTTCATTTACAATTTGAAATTTTACTTTTAAATTTTAAACACAGAAAGAAAGTTTTTTTGATTTTAGTTTATAACCAAACTTAAATTTTAAAAGCATTTCAAATTTATTTCAATGGTCTAAAATTTAAAACTTACTGAATACAAATTCAATTTCAGATTCAAGGCTTATTTCAGATTTTTGATTGCATTTTACTTTTTACTTCAATTTTATAAAACCTGGAAACAAATTTCTGTCTAAATACTAAAACCCTGAAACATTTATTTCAAATATCCACATTTAAACTTATAGAATTCAAATTAAATTCTCGATTCAAACATAGGTTTACTTAATTTAAACCTTAGTTTACATTTTAAAACCTGGTTTTAAAACTAAAACAAAAACAGGTTTTGTTTCTATTTGAAATCCTGAAACAATACATGAACCCGAGCCTACCCAGTTTACTTCGAGTCACATGATTCCCTGCTTCGAGTCACTCACTAATTTCCCCGAGTCATCACGAGGAATAAAACCCTGCACCCAAAAACAGAACACCACCATCATCACCATAATCACCTTGCTCCTATGCACCTGCACACGGTCTCCGGCCATCACTGGCCACCCATACAACCACCCCACTGCCAACAATCATCCCTTCAGACCATCTCAACATCAACCTCCACAACATATACTCGAATTCAATTTCGAGGCCCAATTCCAAACCTGGAAACAGTCAATATCCAATACCACCAACCTGTCAACATGCCGTTCCCCCGCGCCTCCGGCCACCATCTCCAATCAACCTCCGTCAACGACTTCGCCAACCTATCATCTACCATTACCCAAAAGATCTTTGAACTCGATTCACTTTTGAAGCCGCAGCACCCAATTTCTTGAACCCAGTAAAACTAGGGTTCCTAACTGTAATTCCTAAATCTCATCATCAAAACCAAATGCAATCCTAATCTAAGAATTTTCTCATCATCCTAGATCTTTACACAATCTCCAGAAGCAGATTCAAGCAAATCAAAAGCAAGTATCAATTATGCTAATCAAATATGTATGATACAGTAAATTTAAAACTGTACCTTGTTTAAAACACTATAAATTGTAATATTGTTTTTAAAAATCATACTTTTGCATAATGTTTTGATATATAACCCTGATTCAATAGGTTGTGACACTAAGATTTTCACTTATTTGAACCTGATCTTTTGATTCAGTTTCCAAATACAACCTAAGGTTATTTTAACTAAGTAAAATCCTAAATTAAAGTTTGAAATTAATCTAACAAGTTTCATTTGAAACTCAGATTTAATAATGATTAAATCAAGATATTTGTACTTGAACAAGAACTGTACATGGTAGATTCTGTAAATAAACAACAAGCAGATTCATACAACCAGAAGTACAACCATCTATAAATATACATAACAATGCATTCATAACAAGTATTCATATTCCAGTTTTTAAATCAGGCAACCATAATTCATATTTTTAAATTTAAGAAAAGAATTTGTTACTCACCTGTTTAATGATGCAAACATAGCACATTCCCAAATTTTCTTTAGCATGCATAATCCCTTGCAACATGCTTGAATGCTTTTTAAACTTGAATGTTGCTTTCAGATTAAAGAGATGCAGACCTTCTAGTTAATTGTTGCTTGCATGTCCTTTTTGTTTCCAGATTGAAGAAACAAAAGATGCAGGTTTGTAGAGTTTTGATTTACAGATTTTAGAAGAGTTGAATGCAGAAAATATTTGATGAATAGATTTGCTTTTTGAGGAGAATGAATGCAATTTAATTACAGGAGCATGAATTATGAAGAGGGGTTTCAGATTTGTTTGTTCAAAATGAAAAATGAGAAAAAGGAAAGGAATGAGTATATGCAAGTTTATAAAGCTAGTTTATGGTTTAATTAAAATTAAAGAAAAATAAATATTGAAACATTTTTAGAACCTTATTTTAAATATCCAAACTTAAGTTAAAAATGAATTTTAAACAAATAAAACATTTATTTTACATATTTAAAATCATATAGTATTTTATTAAATGCTTTTGAAAAGCTTAAATTAAAAATAGATCACAATTCCTATTTTCAAAACATTAAAATTATGTTATACTAATTTAACCACTTGTCTATTTAAAATATATATAAATACATATACACTATTAAATAGAAAATAGATTTATTAGTTTATTAAAAAGAAATTCACAAATTAATTATTTAAATAAAGAAGATTATTAAATCAAATCAAATTTATTAACAAAAATCATCAATTCAATATAAATTTAAACACAGATTATTAAATTTATATTGTCCAAAATTCCAGGATATTACATAGTTGTTTCCCTTGAGATTAATCATCTTTCTATATTTCAGAAATTTCCTAAAATTTCTGGTCATCAAGGCTATTTCTTCATCATTATCGCTGTTTGAATCTAGTCCATCAGTCAATGCATTGAATGCCATTGATTTTTTTTCAGATGCTTTGCTTTCTCTTCTCCCAATCATTAGAACTTCATATGTCATTAGATTTCCAATTAATTCTTCTATCTTTAAAGTACTGATGTCATTTGCCTCTTTGATAGCAAGTGTCTTTTGATCCCATTCTGGAGTAAGAGAATTTAAAATCTTTCTGACTTAATCTTCTTCAGAAAATTCCTTTTCCAAAGATAGTAGAGAATGCACAATATCCTGAAATCTATTATACATATCTAAAATAGACTCATTAGAATTCATTTTAAATAATTGAAACTGATTTGTGAGCATGGAAATTTTGGTCTGCTTAACTTTGCTTGTTCCTTCGTGAGTAACTTGCAAAGTTTTCCAAATTTCATATGCAGATTTACAAACTGACACTCTATTGAATTCATTTCTATCTAGTGAACAAAACAAAATATTCATTGCCTTAGAATTATTTTGTGCAACAGTCATTTGCTCAGTAGTCCACTGTGCAAAATCAGTTATGGGTTTAGAATATTCAGTTTGTGTAATATTCCAAGTGTCTAATCCTATAGATTGTAAACATATTTTCATCCTACATGCCTAATATGCATAGTTACTGCCATTAAAAAGTGGCGGTCTGACAGTAGACTGACCTTCTACAAATGAACTGGTGATAGGGATACTAGTGTTAGTAACAGTACCAGTGTTGGTAGCCATTTTGAAATTTTTTCAAAAATCAGATTATGAAACTTTGAAAACCTTTCTTTGATACCAATTGTGAGAAATGCAGATTACATATCTTAAGGCTAGGATCAACATTAGAGGGGCGGGGGTGAATAGTGTTTATAAAGAATTACTAAATCTTTTTGAGTTTATGTTAATTTAAACTCAGATGTGTGCAATATACAGACACATATATGATCACAAAAAAAACACAGATGCAGAAATAAAATAAAAAGTAGTAAAGGAAAGAACACACTGGATTTTATACTGGTTCGAAGTTACCCTATATCCAGTCCCGCAACACAAGTATGGATTTCCTTTCAAAAGCAATCTTTACAATTACACCCTCGTTTTCAAGGCTACGAGGTACACCCTCCAGAATCACAATCCTCTGGGTAGAGATACTTGATTTTCTGGGCTACAAGTTCACCCACTTGATTTTATAGGCAACAAGTTCATCCAATTAATTTTCAAGGCTACAATCACACCTTTTCTCGCTAAGTTGATTACAAAAGCCCTATAACTCGGAATAGCACTGAGGATCTTGTTGAGATAGTGATAGAGAATCAAACTATGAATGATCGAGTTTAATTCAATGTAGATTTCGGCAGAGTAATGATAAGAATTTTTATTAAGAAAAGTGGAAGAAGAAGAAGAGGAGTGAAAAACCAGAAAATCTGATGTAAAATTCGTTGAAACTGACCCCTATTTATAGTAGAACAACAGTCATGTCCATTCGTGAAGAGTTATGGCGAATAGAAACTTCTTTTGAAATTGAAATTTTAATCTCAACTGACACCATGTCGACATTGTCACCATGAGTATGTCGACATCATAAAGCATTTTTTAATGATTTGATTTTCTTTGAAAATAACCTTTATCTTATATTAAAGCTACTTTAAACGTTATAAATATACTTGACTATAGTTAAAATTCAAAAGTAAATATAGAGAATAATATATATAGAATTTAACTATAATTTTATATTTAAATCAAAGTATAAATATTTTGAAAGTTAAATATATTATATAAAAAGGTAGTTTAAAATCAGGAGTAATTTGACTTTGAACTTAAAGATGATTTTGAGGCTAAAATTATTTAAAATCATGATAGATGTTTTTGATGCTTTTAAAAGGAAGGTTTTGAAATCATTTTGAAAAAAAGATATAATTTTGAAAAAATCATTTTGAATAAAAGGTTAGCAGATACAAAACAATGTTCCATTAGATTTTTCGTAGGTTCCATCCTACTTAGGGTTCCATCCCTTTAACATGCTCGAAGTGGATTCCATTCCACAAATAAATTGGATTTTAAGATGCCACTGCTTTTCTAGGAATTTTAACAAAATTTTCAAATTAAATAATAAATTACTTGAATTTATGAACTCTTGATAATCTTGATACTCATGAGTCTTCAGTCTTGATATCTTGAATCTCTATACTGTACAGTCTTCATTCTTGGTACCTACATGGTTAAATCCTGCATATAAATATATATCTAAACTTATAATGTTAGTATTTATATTTTATAATCCATTCTAAGGTTGTTGTCATCAAAACCATCAACTCACGGACTAACATTTACCCTACCAGAGCCAAGGTTCCCGCTTAATGTAATAATCCAAAATTTTAATTCTGTAATGTTTAATTGATTTAAATATTAAAATGATTGGTTTAAAAGGTTGGATAATTCCAAATTCAAATTTTTTTGATTTTATTATAGTTAATTATTGAAATTAAAATAAAGTGATTATTAAAATATTTGAATTACGGGATTTAATATCGAATAGTGATTCAAATAACTGGATTTTAAATTGAATCCCAATTCAATCAATTTAATGGGCTAATTTAACTCATTCTAATTGAACAGATAATAATAGTGAATTCAACCGTTGATTCAGTTGTAGTGATAAAAGTTCGAATAAATAATCAAAAAATAAATTTTTATTAATTCGACTCGATTTCTATGGACGTGTTTTTAGTTTAATTAATGTGATTTTTCCATAATTTTTAATTTGAAAATATTGAAATTCTTGTTTTACGTTTTATCGGCAAACACCGGTGTTTTTATGCTTCTATGGACTTCAATAATCGGTGTATATTATTATTGTGATAGGATAGCCTCGTTGTTCTAAGCACAATCGAATTTTTGTTTTGCTGATTTGGGGTCCGTTTGCGAATGAAAAGTGGTGCGATGAAATGCCAAAATTGTGAATTTGTAAACTAATTTAGAGACATTATGTAAAAAGCCGCACGCATTTTTTTATCTCCCTTTCTTTCCTCCTTTTCATCTTTTTGTACCTTAGCTGCTATGTACTTAGGGGACACGATAGACATATTGGTGGCTTTAACAGAAGGAATGATGAAAATGTTGTTTAGGAATATATATGCACACACACATTTCCACCATATATTTCTTTCGATTTTCATTCTCCATTTCAACTTCTCCCTCTCCTTCATCTTTCATTTCCTATAAGAAAAGAGGAACAAAAAAAGAGTAACTTTATACAAAAAGAAAGCACTTTACTGATAAAACAAATTTTATTCTCCTTCTCTTCTTGCCGTGCTTCATTCCTAGAAATCAAAAACGAGAAATACACTTCTTCAATTTTTAATATAAATCATACATTTATTTAAAAGTTCTAAAGCTTGTTTCTTTGGTAGAGTATCGATGAGATCCTCGTCTTTGTATGAGTTAGGCGGGTTTGGGAAAGTTTCAAGGGGTGCTCGGTTATGATTTGGTATCCGCTTACATTGAACTCGCAAGACATATTGGAACTAGGGTTAGGGACTAGGTTTGATTTAGTCAATGTTTTTCGAATCGGAGTTTGGAATCGGGGCCGTCGAGTGAAATAACACCTAGACACTAGGTTTTGTGAAAAGCGGTTTAAGGAGGAGCAAAGCGACTTCTGGAGGTCACGTGGGTTTGTAGCTATGTCGGAATTTGTCGGGTGAAGGCGGAGTCGAGTGGTGGGATGCGTTTTGATAGGGTTTTGTAGAGAAGTGCAATGGTGGTAATTGGGGGAACTCTGTGTCCAATGAGGATGTATCGATTACATGGCTACGTGTACAAGATGGGTTCGATAATGTACATAAATGGGGAAATGTAGTTTGAAAGGGAAAAGGGATTATCAAGATGTTTATCTAATTGAATAATTAAATTTGTATATCAAATAATTAATTATATTATTAATCTCCAAAATTTACTAACGAAATAACTGACTCATACAAGGTCCAAACTGAACGCCGTGTGTCACATTGGATTCGTATCATCACCCTCCACACAATGAAGTTGAATTGGATTCATTTAGAGATAATTGAATCTTAAGCTAAAATCGAACGCCGTTCGATTTTAGACGGAAACAGAATGCGAAAAGCGACAACTGGAACTCTAGTGAGTTAAATTCACCTTTCTGATTTATCAATATAATATTATGTGGATTAAATTTGGTTATATCTTCTTGAATTGATTGAATTGGTTGATTGATTAAATATGATTTAGGACGACGATATAGCATCCTGAAATGCTATTAAATATGATTTGATATTATTTTTAAACTTATTCCAAGTATTGAATCATATATGGAATTGATAGATAAAATTGATTTAATTATGTTGTTTAATTATAACGTAATCAAATTAAATATGCTTGGTGTTATATATTTGGCCAAATAAACACCGCTGAATAATAAACAAAAGAGTTTTATTATGAATGACATTTGGTTAGCAGAATCAATCCATGTTCTGCTATTAGATTAATTTGGATATTTATTTATCTACCAGTTGATTTACACTGGATAATTGATGTGTTAATAATTGAATGTTAATTATGGATTTGATTTACGTATATGCCTATTGTTATGTAAATGCATGTAATTTAACTTGAAAAGTTAAATTTAAATTTTTGGGTAGCTTGTTTAAGTACCATTGAGATTGCTGAGCCTCTTTCTAAATTTGGAAATTTTGGATGTTGTTTTACTTCAAATTCTATAATTTGTTGTAAAAAGTTTAATTCAATTATTATATATGTACTAACTGTTTTGTTTAATTGTTATTTTACAAATATTTCGGTAAAATTATTTATCTAGTTAAGTTAATTTTGTTTTAGAATTAATTACTTATTTGATTTCATTTAAGGTAATGGATTATTTTATTTATATTTATTTTAAACTAGAAAATTATTTCGTTCATAGTACTATTAAAAGTAAATTGCTTTTATTTAAAAGTAGATTAAATTTATTTATTTACATTAGATTCTTTTAACAAAAGGTTAAAGGTTAAATTATTATATTATTTGTAACGTTTTAAAAGTTTATTTTTATATATTATTAAAAATGGTTAAGATATTTTATGATGTTTAAAATCTTATTTATTATAATTATATAATAAATTGTTTATAAAAGAAATCTTTTTGTAAAAGAATGTGTTAAAGGATTTTATAAATTTGAAAGTGGTTCGAAATTTGGAAAAAAAAGAAGGATGTTTTATAAATGGTTTGAGATTTATAAAAGAATATTTCTCTAAATTAAACTTTGAAATATTTAATGAAGTTTTATAAATAGATTTCGAGGTATTTATAAAATAAAGAGACTTTGGAAGGAAATGGTTAAATTTCATAGCATAATTTGAGGGGCAGAGATTACCTACCTGTTGTTATAGATTTGCTGGGATAGTGACATAACCATTTGTGCAGACTGCATCTATGGATGATTTTATGGCGTAATTCGAGAGGCAGAGATTGCCAGCAGTTAAGTTTGGATTTCTCTGGGATAGAGACGTAACCATTAAGTTGCTATCCATGGTCGATACCGAATGGTGCTTTCCATATTCATTTTAAAAAGTTTTCTAGTATTTTTGAAAGAAATGATTTGTGAATATACTTATTCCAGTTAGATAAGTATATGATCGTTTTTGAGACAGAGATTCATTTTATCGAAATTAAATTAAATGAGGCTTAGTGATTTCAGTGGGAAATGTAATCATTGGTTGAATGTTTGTTTAATTGATAGTTAAATAATCGACTATCAAATCTTGGCCTAAATATGTAATCCTTCTTAATTTTGGTGGTAGGAAAATGATTCCCTAACTAACCGAAGTATTTTAACTCTGGAAATATCTAGGAGAAACATGGAAATTATATGGTAGAGTTACCATCGATGATGCTATACTGTACGTATAAACTCGTTTGTTCTTCTAGGATAAATGATAAGGAGATCCATTCACTTAAACGGTTAGGGGATGATCCCTGCTCTTATGTATTGTTTGATTACTTTCTAAAGAACTGATATTTAGCATTCTGGAAAATCGATAAATGGTTTATGGAGCGCTCGAGAAGCGGAAGAGTGTACTCGTAAGAGATGACTCGAATCCATAACCATTCCGAAACCATATACGAATCTATGGAGGTGTTTCATGTTGTATTAAGATGTTGGAATCCATGTGAGGTTTCAAGACCCGTTAAAGGTGTGGGAATATATATGTGATTCCAAGATCTACTTGAGATGTAGAAATCTATATGCGATTCCAGGACCATTATGGTATGGGAATCCATGTGGGATTCCATGATTTATTTTCGTGCGGTGCGTAAGCAGGAACGATGGACGTAGCCTCATCAACAGAAATGACTAAAACCAGAGATTAGCAGACAAGCCTCATCAGGAAGGATATCTCTGACCCTTATGCAGGAGGATCGTTATCGAATTACTGAGGGCACTTCCGTGGAAATCCTACACAATTAGCGGACAAGCCTTATCGAGTTTTGATTTTTATACCTAATAATGTTGTGACATACACTACACGAACATCACAGCTACTCGATTACTATTATTTTTTCCCTAGATATTATTATAATATCACTAGACTTTCTGTATAAATGGTTTGGTTGTCGTAAGGTAATACCCGTCCGTGTTTATGTGTGGAGTGGTCTTACGAATAACTTTATATTGGAAAGGGTTTTGGTAACTTTAAAATCAAATTAGGTGTTTTTTCTCTAGCTAGTTTACCAGACAGATCCATGTGTTATTATTTTGTAATAATGCTTGGTTTAGGCCGAGCGTATTACATATTTAGATTTGGATGCTTTGAAGCTCAAGAGATGAGTTGGGGCCCGAGATGCATTCTCGTACTTACTTATTCCGCTGCATTTTGTTTGTGTAAAATTATCAACATTTTTTAGGACATGTTGTTGTAACTGTCCAGGCCGATGATTAGTGATTTGTGTACTCTAATTAGAGTTATGTATATTACAGTTTTTCTTTGTATAAAGACCTATTTATTTATATTATTCATTACGCTATGAGATTCTGTGTTGCTTAGTTATTCTTGTCTTCTTCCATCTTCTTTCTTTCCCATAACAATCCGCATTTTTTGCGCAATTTGAGTTGGACATATGTGGTTTATTGTCCGCCTAAATTGTATGAAAAAGTGGGTCGTTATAGCTGGTATCAGAGCATATGTTGAGCGAATACCTAGGCTTTGGTTGGGATACTCATTAGAGATGGGGTCCGTAGTGCCCTAGAATGAGTTTGAATGTGTGTGTGTGTGTGTATGAGTGCGTATTTGTTAGTGCTATAAAATGTTTTGTATTACATTGACTTATCTGTTGAGTGGCTTGTGAATTTTGGTTGGTACGTAGAACGCCACGATATTGATAGGAGTTTCTAAACACTTAAACAAGCAAACCGATACAATATTATTTTGAAAGTGGGTAAATGAATTAATTTTACCCAAACTCCATTTTGATATAAAGGAATAATGTTTCCTAGAAATTATTATAGTTATATTTGGTTTGTTTGAATGTTAGAGGCTGATGATATTTAGTTATCATCATTTATGTCTGTTCTAATAAGAACATTAAAATGATGTAAATCAGGATAAACAATTAAGAAATGGTTTATGTAACCAAAGTGGAATGGTATAAACGAAAGTTGTGAATGAGATTATAAGTAGAAATAAATTTAAAAGTTGAGAATTTAAAATCCTAGTGGTTTTGAAATTGGTTTCAGAAGGTATTTTGGAAAAATATAATGGTATTGGTTTGAAAATGTTTTTGAAGCGAAATGTATTAAAATGTGATGCAAAAGAAATTGAAAGCATTGAACTCACTCGGTCACTGGAAAAATTCTGACAATGACTGCAGCATCATCAGTATTCATTTTCGATTTTCTAAGCGACGAATTGCTATTGTAAGGGTTTTTTTAGCACCAAAGATTGTTTAGATTTCAAAAAGTGGGATTTGAAGTACAAAGGGAATATGTATATTTTTAATTTGAAATGTTTTGAATTAAAACCCGGGTGTTGGAATTCTGGAAATTTCGATTAAGTAATATTGAAAAATCATGTATTCTATCCATTTGGATAGTTTAGTTATGCATCTGGGTGAAAATGTTATTTGATAATTTTCAGTTATGAAAATAAAATGGTTTTTTGATGATTATGGACAGTCGAAAACTACTAAATGGATATTGTAAGTTAAGTTAAGTGTTTTATAGAAATTATAAGAATAAGTTTTAGTAACCTTTGGATTTAAGAAAAATAAAAGTTAAAAATAAAATTTAAATTTGTTGGATATTCATATTAAGAAGGGAAAATTTTGAACTAAGCTATGAAGTGAAATTTGCCTTAAGTAAAGTTAAATAAAATGAGTTTATGAAATGGTTCATAAGTGAAATTAGTACTGAAAGAAATATATTAATTAAAAATGAATGTGAATAAGAAGAAAAAGGAAATTGGGATAATTTAGAAAACCAATTGAAACACAGTTTTGGGTATACAATTTCGAGATGATTTACACTGGTCTGAGTTAGGATTTTTCACTCGATTTTTAACGGTGGACACTTGATGCGATATTTTGATTTGATTCTAAAGTTTCTCTATCATAGCATATGGCTATGCAAGGAGAAAGACGGTTTCCAATCAAGGAACCGAATTGGAGTCTGCACTAGGGGGTCGAATGGACAATCCTAGTTCGGAAGTAAAATTGTATGAACGAGCGAGCGATTGTATTTGATATTATGTATAGATGTTATATATACATCTACAGGCCTTATCATAATTATATGTTGGGACATTTAGAAGATGAAATTGAAAATTTTAAGGGTTTGGAGGCATTTTTCCCACCTTGGGAAATATGGGGACGAAATCCTTTTAAGGGGGACGAATATAACGACCCAGAATTTTGGTCGTTGATTCTGTAATATTTAATTGATTTAAATATTAAAATGATAGGTTTAAAAGGTTGGATAATTCAGAATTCCATATGTTGTGATTTTATTATAATTAATAATTGAAATTCAAATACAGCGATTATTAAAATATGTAAATTAAGGGATTTACTATTGAATAGTGATTCAAAAAAACTAGATTTTAAATTAAATAGCAATTCAATCAATTTAATGGGCTAATTTAACTCATTTAATTGAACAGATAATAACGGTGAATTCAGCCGTTAATTCAATTGCAGTGACAACAGTTCGAATAAATAATTAGAAGATAAAATTTTATTAATTCAACTCGATTTCTATGGACGTATTTTTTATTTAATTAATGCAATTTTTCCATTATTTTTAATTTGGAAAATATTGAAATTCTTTTTTACGTTTTATCGACAAGAAACGATGTTTTTGTTATTTTACGGACTTCAATAATCGATGTATATTATTATTGTTTTAGGATAGGGTCATTGTTCTAAGCACAACCAGATTTTTGTTTTGTCAATTTGGGGTCCGTGCGTGAACGAAAGTGGTGTGATGAGATGCCGAAAATTGTGAATTCGTAAACTAATTGAGAGACATTTTATACAAAGTTGCACACTTTTTTTATCTCCCTTTCTTTTCTTCTTTCCATCTATTTGTACCTTAGCTGCTTTGTACTAAGGGGACAAGGTAGACATATCGGTGGCTTTAATAGGAGGTTAATGATGAAAATGTTGTTTAGGAATATATACAAACACACACATTTCCACCGTATATTTCATTTGATTTTCATTCTCCATTTCAAGTTCTCCCCTTCTTCATCTTTCATTTCTTGTAAGAAAAGAGGAACAAAAAAAGAGTTAGTTTATATAAAAAGAAAGCACTTTAATGATAAAACAAATTTTATTCTCCTTCTCACTTTGTCGTGCTTCATTCCTGGAAATCAAAAATGAGAAATCCACTTCTACAATTTTTAATATAAAATCATATAATTATTTAAAAATCAAAAGCTTGTTTCTTTGGTAGAGTATCTATAGATCGTCCCCTTTATATAAGTTAGAGGGGGTTCAGGAAAGTTTCAAGGGGTGCTCGGTGATGATTTGATATCCACTTATAGTGAATTCACAAAACATATTGGAGCTAGGTTTAGGGGTTAGGTTTGATTTAGTCAATGTTTTTCGAATCGAAATTTGAATCGGGGTTATCGAGTGATATAGCACATAGGCACTAAGTTTTGTGAAATGCGGTTGAAGGAGGAGCAATGCGACTTCTGTAGGTCGTGTGGGTCTGTAGCTATGTCGGAATTTGTAGGGTGAGGGTGGATATCGAGTGGTGGGATACATTTCGATGGGGGTTTGTTGAGGAGTGCAATGGTGGTTGTTGGGGGAACTCTGGTGTTCGATGTGGATGTGTCGATGTCATTGCTATGTGTACAAGATGGGTTCGACGATGTACACAAATGGGAAAATGTAGCTTGAAAGGAAAGAGGGATTAATAAGGTGTTAATCTAATTGAATAATTAAGTTTGTATACCAAATAATTCATTATATTATTAATCTCCACGACTTACTAATGATATAACTGACTCATACAAGGTCCAAATTGAACATCGTCTGTCACATTGGATTTGTATCATCGTCCTCTACACTATGGAGTTGAATTGGATGCTTTAAGAGATAATTAAATCTTAAACAAAAATCGAACATAATGCAAAAGCAACAACTGGAACTCTGGTGAGTTAAACTCACCTTTTTGATTTATCAGTATAATATTATGTAGATTAATTTAATTATACCTGCTTGAATTGGTTGAATTGGCCAATTGAGTAAATATGATTTAGGATGATGATATAGCATCTTGAAATGCTATTAAATATGGTTTGAGATTATTTTTAAACTTATCCCAAGTATTGAATCGTATATGGAATTAAAAAATAGAATTGATTTAATTACGTTGTTTAATTATAACATAATTAAATTTAAATATGTTTAGTGCTATCTTTTTGGTCAAATAAACACCATTGAATAATAAACTAAAGAGTTTTTATTGTGAATGACATTTAATTAGCAAAATCAATCCCTGTTCTGCTATTAGATTAATTTGGATATTTATTTAAGTGCCAATGGATTTATACTGGATAATTGATGTGTTAACAATTGATTGTTAATTATGGATGTGATTTCAATATATGTCTGTTATTATGTAAATGCATGTAATTTAAGTTGGAAAGTTATATTAAAATTTAATGGTAACTTGTTTAAGTACCATTGAGATTGCCGAGCCTCTTTCTAAATTTGGAAATTTTGGATGCTGTTTGACTTTAGATTCTATAATTTGATGCAAAAAGTATATTCAATTATTATATATATATACAAACTGTTTTGTTTGGTTGTTATTTTACAAATGTTTTGGTAAAATTATCGATCTAATAAAGTTAATTATGTTTTAAAACTAATTGTTTATTTGATTTCATTTAAAGGTAATCGATTATTTAATTTATATTTATTTAAAACTAGAAAATTATTTCGTTAATAATACTAATTAAAAGTAGATTAATTTTATTTAAAAGTTGATTAAATTTATTTATTTATATTAGATTTTAAAAAAAATGTTAAAGGTTAAATTATTATATTATTTTTATATATTATTAAAAATGGTTAATATATTTTTGTGATGTTTAAAATCTTATTTATTATAATTATATAATAAATTGTTTATAAAAGAAATCGTTTTGTAAAAGAATGAGTTAAAGGAGCTTATAAAATTGAAAGTGGTTTGAAATTTGGAAAAAGAAGAAGGAAGTTTTATAAATGGTTTGAGATTTATAAAAGAACATTTCTCTAAATTAAACTTTGAAATATATAAAGAAATTTTATAAATAGATTTCGAGGTATTTATAAAATAAAGTGATTTTGGAAGGGAATGGTTAAATTTCATGGCGTAATTCGAGGGGCAAAGATTGCCTACCGGTTGTTATGGATTTGTTGGGATAGCGACATAACCATTTGTGAAAACTGCGATCTATGATTGATTTCATGACATAATTCGAGAGGCAGAGATTGCCTGCAGTTAAATTTGGATTTATCTAGGATAGAGACATAACCATTGAGCTGTGATCCATGGTCGATACCAAATGGTGCTTTCCATATTCATTTTAAAAAATTATCTAGTATTTTTGAAAGAAATGATTTATGAGTATACTTATTCCAGTAGGATAAGTATATGACCATTTTTGATAAAGAGATTCATTTTATCAAAATTAAATTAAATGAGGCTTCTTGATTTCAGTGGGAATGAAATCATTGGTTGAATGTTTTTTTAATTGATAGTTAAATAAATGACTATCAACTTGGCCTAAATATGTACTCCTCCTTAATTTTGGTGGTAGGGAAATGATTCCTTATTTAACACCGAAGGATTTTAACTCTAGAAATATCTAAGTGAAACCCAAAAATTGTATGGTACAACTACCATCGATGGTACTATACTATACATATAAATTTCTTTGTTCTTCCAGGATAAATGATAAGGAGATCCATCCACTTAAATGGTTAAGGGATGATTCCTGCTCTTATGTATTGTCCGATTATTTCCTAAAGAACCGGTATTGAGCATTCTAGAAAATCGACGAATGGTTTATGGAGCGCCCGGGAAGCGGAAGAGTGTACTGTAAGAGATGACTTGATCCGCACTCCGAAACCATATAGGGTTCTATGGAGGAGTTCTGTGCTATATTTAGATGTTGAAATCCATGTATGGTACCGAGACCCGTTAGGGTGTGGGAATCTATGTGTGATTCCGAGTTCTAATTGAGATGTGGAAATCTATATGCGATTCCAGGACCAATGTGGTATTGAAATCCATATGGGATTCCGTGATCTATTTTGATGTGGTGTGTAAGTTGGAACGCCGGACGTAGCCTCATCAGTGGAAATGACTAAAACCAGAGATATGAGACATGACCACCAGGGTTCGCAAACCCATAGGGTGTAGTCGGCTCTCTTTTCTTGCAATATATTTATCAATTTTGGGCATGCCGGGAGCGATGCATTCGGTTTTAGCAAGACCGGTTATGTTTTTCCTATAGTACCCCGGTTGGACGGGTATGATGCTTCAGAAGGATATCTCTGATCCTTGTGCATGGGGACTATTCTCGAAGTATGGAGGGCACCTCCGTGGAAATCCTGCATAATTAGTGAACGAGCCTTATCGAGTTTTGATTTTTATACCTAATATTATTGTGATGTACACTACACGAGCATCACGGCTACTTTATTATTATTATTATTTTCTCCCTAGACATTATTATAATACCAATGTACTTTCTATATAAACGGTTTGGTTATCGTAAGGTAAAAACTCGTTCGTGTTTATGTGCGGAGTGGTCTTATGAATACCTTTATTTTGGAAAGGGTTTTGGTAACTTTACAAATCAAATTGGGTGTGTTTATCTCACGTTGGTTTACCAGACTAATCCGTGTGTTATTATTTTATAATAATGCTAGGGTCAGACCGAGCATATTACATATTTAGCTTTGGATGCTTTGGAGCTCAGGGGACGAGTTGGAGCCCGAGATGTATTCTTGTACTTGCTTGTTCCGCGGCATTATATTTGTGTAAAATTATCAACATTTGTGAGGACAAGTTATTATGACTGTCTAGGTTGATGATTAGTGATTTGTGTACTCTGATTTGAGGTATGTATATTACAGTTTTATTTTCTGTAAAGACCTGTTTATATTATATATTATTCATTCTGCTGTGAGATTCTATGTTTTTTAGTTCTTCTTGTCTTCTTCTATCTTCTTTCTTTTCCATAACAATCTTCCTTTTGTGCAATTTGAGTTGGACATGTGTGGTTTATTGTCATCTTAAACTATACGAAAAAGTGGATCATTACACTTAACCTTCAGCTTTGATACCAAATGTAATGAACCGCAATTTCGACCCTAAAAAATCGACACTAATACGTCCACTGTATTGCATGCCGAACATTAAAGTGCTGAAAATATTGATCTATTAGAGTGGAAGAAGAAGGTAGAAGATAGAGAAAACTAAAACAACACAGAATCTCACAACGTAGAAAATATATATAATACAACCATGATCTTTGCAGAAAGGATACATCTTTATTAATATATATACAACATCAGAGTACATTAGACTTATCCTAACTTTTGGACAGTTATAGAAACATGCCCTTACATTGACAAACATACAGACTCTATAATACAGCGAAAGTAAAAATATACATGAATACGTCTTGACCATCCAGTTTCTCTCCAACTCCAAACTATCCAACTAAACCTGGGAAAACATGCTCGGTTTGACCCGAGCATTACATGGAATTACGCCCGGGTCAGTCTGGTAAACCAATGTGAGTAATTCGATAACAATTAACGTCTAAACTGATTTATTCAGCTTTTCAAACAAAGGGTAACTCGTAAGACAACACTGCATATAAAAAAGGATTAGTTTTTACCTTACGATAACTAAAACATTTAATATAAAAATCTATTGATATTATCATGCTGTCTAAGTTTAAAGTAAATAGATAAAATTGCTAAAATGCTTGCATCTCACAATCTGTCATACTAGGCTATACAATCAAAACCGTAAGGAACGTATTGGAGATTGAATCCTAATAAAGGAAAGGTAAGAGACTGCCTTCCAATGATACACCTTTATAAAATGCACTGATGCTAACACAAAGCCGGATGCCCCTTTAACATGGCCGACCGGATTACCTCCCTCCTAACGCCGAGGCCTTATAATACCACTGTGTTTGCATGCAAACCAACTCTGAAAGGGATATCTAGAATATGGTGACCACTACTAATGGTAGCTAACCACATAGCTCTGTTGCATGCCCTAATTTTCTATTCCTCTCGGTTGTGAGGCTTAAGGCTACGCTTTAACTTTATGAAGAGCAATCCATCTTGAAATGCTAACACTACTCTCCAGGTGTCAATGCAATACCCGCATTCATCTATACGAGTTTGTTCTAGGTTTGAATGAAATTGAAGGCACTAACTCTACTATGTCCATTTTGGAATCACCCTCAGGATTAGTAGCAATAACCCTTGCACTTCAAAGAGCACCATCTCAATCATCATCAAGATGTCTTCCACTTGAACGTACATGCTGGTTTGGAGTGGTTTTAGATATATAAATCCGATCCCATTCTCTCCGTATCACCGATCGATAATTTCCGATTAGCTCATTCCCGGTTCTTTTGGAAGTAAGTATTCGAGTCCTTATCGGAAACTTGAATTTTACATTCATACTTCCTAAGTCAAATTAGGCCAACTTTGATAGTTGATTATTTAACTTTCAAATGAAATCAAAAAAATCTAGAGATTTAGTTATCCAAAGTGATCACTAAGACTCAAAACCATTTTCATTTATAAATCTCCTTTCTCAAACATTTATCAACATTCATATACTTATCTCCTTTACATAAGTATATTCATAAAACATTTATAAGATTTCCCATTTCCAAATGTCTTAAACGGATTTAACTACATAATTTAAATTAGAGAAAATGATAAATCTAAGCATTATTCCTTCTGTGTTAAGTGTGGAACGGATGTTCCATACCACCATCTTTGTAACAACCCATAATTTTAATAAACATTTTAATCCAATTAACTTGAAAACTTTGATTTTCAAACCATTTAAAATTGAAATTTTGAATTTTGCAATGTAATTTTGGATTTTGTTTATAATTATTTTCCAAATATAATAAAATAAAGATCTTCTAAAAAATTTATATTTTTGTCAACTGTGGACAAACTTTGACTTTCAGTTGAAATTTTTAAATTAGAATGATTAAATTCTAATCTTTTTCTTTGAAGCTGAATTTAATTTTAATATTGATTCTGCTTTTCGTTTTGTTAACTTCTGTTTTATACTTTTTAAATCATATAAATTTCAGCGTTTTACACGCGATTATTTTCAGCATTTTTCTATTTATTTTCTATTATATATTTTCTACTTCATTTCTAATTTATATTTATATTTTCTATTTTCTATTTTGTTTGGACTTTTTATGTGATTTTTATTTGATTTTATTGGATTTTTGGGCTTGGAAATTCAAAGGACTTAAGTTTCTTTTCTCTATTATGTAGTGAGACCTTTCTAATTCATAGCCGTCCAAATATTTTGATAACCCTAGGCCCCACTTCCCATTATCATTTCATACAAAAAAATATTTCTCATCTCTCTTTCTCATTTGTTTCCTGTAGAAAGTTTTGCAGTAAGTTTCATATCTTCTTTTCCTCCTCTTTTTCATTTTTCTTTCTTTTATTCACAAGCATATGCTCGGCCTTCATACCTTCCTAGTTGACCATCATCTCCACATTCACCACCTTAGACCGGCCTCCACCACCTCATCATCTCCACCACCTATGCCGTGAAACTCTGGATCTAAAAACCTATCACCAAATAATGCTTGAAACCCTAGTCGAGCACCATGTTGATCCCCTCCTTATTCCCCTAGCCTCGGCCACCACTTGCTACTCCACCTCCTCCATCCCCATGCCATGAACACACCATGTCCATGCCCTTTCTGATGTGACCAGACCTGATCCAATCCCATGAACCCAGAGCGAGCCATGCTAACCAATAGCCGAGCTGTGTTAGCCTAGGGTCAAGCCCAAAGCATCAACCTGTCCTTGCCTTTTGCCTTATACATGAATTTTGGTTTCCACCCTTCATATTCCAAGCCTAGCCGTGCCTTGTACTTGTCGTGGCCGAGCATATGTGTCTCTGATCTAGTCATGGCCGAGCCATGTTGTTGGTGATCTAGCCTATTTGAAAGTGGTCGAGCCACTTGTCTTAGTCAAGCCATACTTTGTTTCTTTTGATTTAGATTTGAACATTGTTTTGATTTATAATCTTTGAATAATATAGTTGCTTATATATGTTGTATTTGTTTGTTTAAAAGATTTGAATCTTGGCTCTCTGGCCACTCGATTCTAGTTCATACTTTGTCGTGCTTTTTGAAGTTTGTTCATGTGTCTTGATTTTCATCTCCGGCTTTAGAATGTGAGTTTATCGCTCTCAACATTCATAATTATATAATTGTGAAACAATGGAATGTGAATTGTAGTTGATGATATGATAGTAATTTATACATGCCTGTGATATGATATTTCATGATGTTATAACCTGATATATATATTTGTTACATCACCTGATATGATATGCTATTATATGGTTTATCTATTTTCTGCTTTCACACTGCAAGTACCCTGTTAGTAAAGAATCGCTATGGGTTGAAATGTGACATACCCGAATGGAATTTATAATAGGGAAAAATCTTTATGAGCTGAAATGATAGGCTCAAACGATTTTTATTTTATTTTATTTGACTTATGATTGTGGGTTTGAAATGATAGAACTCGAATTTTTATTTTTAAATTACAGATTAAAATAATATATATCTATATCACTTGACCTATGTTGGAAAATATTGTACAGTCCCATGGTTAATTTTAAATATTTTATAAAAATTATTAAGTATTTTTGAAATTTAAAATATGAAATTTAACTCAAATTGGATTTAATGATTTAAATAAATGTTATAGTGATTTTTTATAAGTTAAAAATGCATAAGTAAATAAATGGTTTAAAATGTAACTTAAAATATGACTTAACTTGACAACTGAAAATTTAGTTTTCAAATGGAAATTTTAAGATTAACTTAATAATAAGAATATTTTATTTATGAAATGGGTATTTTAAAAATAAAGTATTAAGTTATTCATTAAGATAAAAAGTTCAGTGAAATAATGTACTTTCGACTTAATAAATGAATTATTGTTTAATCTGGATATTTTATTTGTAAAATTTTATTTTATTTAATCATAAGTTAAATGATATCTAAATAAATATTTTTGAAACGTGAGATATGTTTTATAAGTTAAAAATGGTGAAAACTGAAATTATTAATATTTCTGAAATGTTATAATAAATCTTAGTTTTGTATTGGCAGCATTTCCAAAATGCTGTGGTTTTTAAGGTAGTGTTTTCTAAGGACTACCATTTCTAAAATGTACTGTTTTTCTGAAATACAAGTAGATTTAAGGTAGAGTTTTCTAAGTGCTACCATTTCTGAAACGTAATGTTTTTCTGAAATACTAGCATATTTAAGGTAGCGTTTTCTAGGTGCTACCATTTCTGAAATGTACTATTTTTCTGGAATACTATTATATTTACAGTAATGTTTTCTAAGTGCTGCTGTTTCTGAAAAAGACTATATTTTTGAAATACTATTATATTTACAGTAACGTTTTATAAATGCTGCTATTTCTGGAAAGACAATATTTCTATGTATTATCATACTTTCCAAGTGCTACGATGATATGATACAATGTGTTTTTCTGAAATTGTTATAATTAAATGAACTTAGAAATGCTACAACTTTGGAAATGAATATTACTTTTTTGAAGATATTGATATTGAATTTAAATGGTTTAAATGAATATGTTTTGATTTGAAATATAAACCATTTTAAAATTTATAACCATGGGTAAAAATAACGTTTGGTTGTTAAAGAGACCGGGATCGGAAGTTGTCATACTCTCTGCCAACTTCGAAAACCACTTTAACAACCGTGTACGTGGTGGAGATTCCAGAATGAAGTAGGATGGTGGCGACGTTCTATTGAGGTATGTACGTGGATCCGACTCCCGTGAGTTGGCATAATGTGGCTAAAACAGGAGTAATTGATGGGCTAATGAGGTCGCTCCTCTAATCGGGCACACTTCTTTGTATGACATTCTATTACTTTGTGATTGATTGGGGCGCACCTTTGATTTTTGGGAGTATGGCTCGAGGTGGGCGGTAGTGGCTGCTATGTGTTACCATCGGTTCGGAAGTGCAATTGCTATATTTACCCTGGCATTGCCCAGTTGTGCCGTGTCACCTACCCTAGCACCCCTTATACGATTTTATTTTGTACCATACCTATGGTGTGCCCTCTAACGACACCTAGTATGGGAGAGATTACGGTACTGTATAGACTATGGGAATATATAAAATGTGTTAAGGTGGAAAATGTAAAGCTTTAACGCTATTTTTAAATATATTATACTTTACATCTAGACATTATTATAATAGCGTATATTACTACATAGCAAATATTTTAACGGATCCTTAAAGGATGGGCGGTCCCAAGCATCCTTTAAGTTACTTGTGCCTTTATATTATAGTTCACTTGAGTTGGTTTACATTGTATAAGTATGTATGTCCTGACTCGAGTGTTTTGTGTCTTTTCTTTACGCTCGGGTCAGCCTGAGTATCAGCTTCGGATTTCACCTTCTGGAGCTAAAGGATTTGATGGAGACTATCTATCTACCTAGTTGTTATCTATTTCTATTCAGTATTTCTATTCAACTTTTGTGTTAGTGGACATTTATGTGTTGGAATTTCTGTTGTATTTACTTTTCAAACTTGTATTTACTTTTCAGACTCTAGGTTTTGTACTTGTTCTATGACTGTGTTTGAAGTAACTTCATGAACAGTTATGGTTATTTTTATTCCGCTGTGAGTTATCCTGATTTATTTGTGTCAGTGATTGGTTTTGTTTTCTCCAATTTGTATTACAATTTACTGTTTTGAATTATTCAAGTCAGACAAATGTGGTTTTATTGTCGATTTGATTGGCCCAAAATAGTGGATTGTACATTTGGTATCAAAGCTTTGGTTTTAGGCAAATCTTAGCCTACGGAGCAAAAACTCATTAGAGATAGGGTAGAAATACCCTAGAATGAGTGAAATCAATCTTGGAATCCTTTCTTTGCGAGAGAACGTACTTTAAAGTATAAAATAATTTTTCAAATGATTTTAAAAAAATTTCAAATTTTATTTTGATATAAACTTTTCTTGTTTTGAAACAAATTTTCTTAACCTCTTCCCTTCCTTATCCACCAGGTTAGTAATTTCTTTGTTTAGGATATTCATTCAAGTTGAATCTTATCTTATCTTACCTTATCTAATCTTGTCTTTTTTTCTCAATTACCTTTGTCCTAAAATTCATTCTTAATTTTTCGGGATGAGTCATAGAAATGCTAGAGGCAGGGGTCGTGGTGTTGCCCCGGCTCCTGAGCCTGCTGCACTAGTTAGGTTCACTACCTTCTATAAGGAATACACTGAGCTTGGTAGCACCAAGTTTACAGGATCTAGAGCATTATTGAGGAACAGCAGTGGTTGAAGGATTTGGAGAGGATTTTCTCTACTCTTGAGATCACCAATGCCCAGCAGCTTGGCAGTTGATGGGAGCATCCTTGGATTGGTGGGAGTTTGTCACAGCTCACACCGCTGAGGCTGACATTTCTTGGGAGCGGTTTAGGTATCATCTCCTGTTTGTTTTGAATTTGGCTTTATTTTTCTCTTTTTGAAATTTGTCTGATGTTCCTTTATCATGCTTTAGGGATGCTTTTGTTGTGAAATGGATGCCCGAGGCAGGGAAGTCTCGGCTGTATCGAGAATTCATGGATCTCAAGCAGGGTGATATGTCATTTGCTAAGTATGAGAGCAAGTTCAATGAACTTTCCAAGTTTGGCCCTAATTTGATTGACACTCCTCTCAAGAAGAATGAGAAGTTCATTGCTGGTGCCCGTCCAGAGTATTATGATCGTCTCATCTCTCATGTGTATAGCCCTTTCACCAGTCTGATGGATATGGCCATTAGATACGAGAATCCTACTTCTAAGAATCCTCAGTTGCTCATGCCGCTTCATCTCAGTCTTTCTCAGGTAATCCTAAGAATAGAAAGCCCAACTTTCATTAGCAAAAGAAGAATTGGAACAAGACTCCAGGTTCGGGATCTTCTTCTTCCCAGATGCAGTATATAGACCCATCCTCCGTTACCAGCTTCAGATGTAATCAGAAAGGACACTATGCTAATAGTAATCCTACTTTAGTTGGTGCTGCTATTCCTCCTCTAGCTCAGTTGACTAGGCGTGATCTCTTCCACATTTATCTACAGCCTAGCCATTTCAAGAATAATTGTCCTACTCAGCAGAAGGGCAAGTCATCTGGTATTTTTGCTGTTACCTCTGCTTCTTCACCTGCTCCACCTCCTACACCTGCACCTGCTCCTGCTCCTAGTGATACCCAAGGTATCCTTCAGGGCACTTTCTCTCTATTTTATTTTCTTGTTCATGTTTTATTCGATACTAGAGTTTCCCATAGATTTATTTTTGTGGACCTTTGTGATAAATATGAGCATCTCCTTTCTCCTAAGTTTGCTGATGAGCCTTTGTGTGTTTCAAATCCTATTGGGGGTCCCACGAACCTTAGTAGGATTTGTTGCCAAGTCGAACTCTCTATTTTGATCACCGTTTCAGTGGTGATTTCTAGCTGGGTTTTGATGCTTTTGATCTATTACTTGGGGGTGATTGGCTGAAGAGGCATGATGCCATTATCTCTTGTAAAACTCAGACTGTTTCTCTTGTGGATGATTTTGGTAATTTTTTGGGGATTCAGTGTTGCTTGCCTCAGGATTATGCGGGCAGTTTTATTTATTCTCTTGACTCTTCTCCGAATGATCTTGATTCTACTCCTATGGTCAGACTATATCCCGATGTATTTGGTGAAGTCATTTCTTTACCTCCTAAGCGGGAAATTGATTTTCAAATTGATCTTATTCTTAGAGCTCGACCTGTAGTTCTTCCTCCTAGAAGAATGGCACCCCGTGAGAAGGTTGAGTTGAGGAAGCAAATGAGGACTTGTTCTCCAAAAGTCTGATCAGACCTAGCCATTTCGAATGGGGAGCAGCGGTGGTTTTTGTCACTAAGTCCAATGGTTCTTTGAGGATGTGTGTTAATTATAGGGAGCTGAACAAGCTCATTATGAGGAACAGATATTGTGTGCCTTGCATCAATGATGTGTTTGATTATCTCTATGGAGCTAGTGTCTTCTCTCAGCTTGATCTTGCCACATGCTTTCACAAGCTCGGAGTTGTTGAGGATAGTATTCCTAAGACTGCTTTCTGTACTGAGAATGGTTTTGTGAATGGTTAGTTATGCCTTTTGGCTTGACTAACGCTGTTGCTTTCTTTGTCTATTTGATGAATCGTGTTTTTCTTGATGTTCTTAACAAATTTGTTCTAGTTTTTATTGATGATATTCTTGTGTTCTCTAAGTCTAAGGAAGAGCATAAATCCCACTTGAGCTTTGTTCTGGGGACTCTTAGGAGTCATCAGTTGAAAGATAAATTCTCTCAATGCCATTTTTGAAAAGATGAAATCTGATTCCTTGGACACATTGTTTTTAGTAATGGAGTTTCGGTTGATCTAGTCAAGATCGGTGCAATCAATGACTAGGAAACTCATAGGACTCCATCTGATATTCACAGTTTTCTAGGCCTTGCAAGTTATTATCAAATAATCATTGAGAATTTTGCTCGGATTGCTACACCTCTCACACTTTGACTTGTAAGAATGCTAAGTTTATATGGAGTGATTAGTGTAAAGCTGCATTCAATAAGTTGAAGCGTAATTTTACTTCCGCCCCAGTGCTCACCATTCCAAATGGAAATGAGGGACTATAGTAGTGAGGATTTGGGAGCTGTTCTGATGCAAGATGGGAAGATCATTGCTTATGCCAGTCGCCAGTTGAGGACCTATGAAGCTAATTTTGTAGCTCATGATTTGGAATTGTTTGTTGTGGTTTTTGCTTTGAAGCTTTGGAGGCATCATTTTTTGGGTGCTAAGTATGAGCTCTTCACCGATCACCAGTCTTTGAAGTATATCTTCACCCAGAAGGATTTGAATCAACGTCAGGTTAGGTGGCTTGAGTTTCTTGCTTCTTATGATCTCGACATTAGCTATACCTCTAGGAAGGCTAGTGTTGTAGCCGATGCTTTGAGTAGGAAGAAGGCTTTGTTGTGTCAGCTTGTTATTTCTCCTTCTCCTTTGGATCGTATCATAGCTAAGCAGGATGAGCATGATATGCTTAGGCTTATGAAGGAGAGTGCTCCTAGTAGAGTTGGTGGTGGTAGTCCTGTTGATAGTGGAGCCCAGATCGATGATAGAGGTAGTTTGAGGATTAATAATCAGATTTGTGTCCTAAGTGTTGGTGGATTGAGGCAAGAGTTACTGTGGGAAAATCATCGATTCAGAATTTCTATTCATCTTGGGGTGACGAAGATGTATCAGGATATGAAGAAGCTGTATTGGTAGAAAGGTATGAGGCAAGATATCTCTATCTTTGTTAGTAGGTGTGCAACTTGTCAGCAAGTCAAGGTAAATCATTAGAAGACCCCTGGTTGGTTGCAGCCCCTTGAGGCTCCCAATTGGAAATGGGAACAGTTTCCATGGATTATATTGATGGATCATCGAGGACTTGGAGGGGTAATGAGAGTATTTGGGTTGTTGTGGATAGATTGACCAAATCAGCTCATTCATCCCGGTCAAATCTACCCGTTCTGCTTCTAGTTTGTCTGACATTTATATGAGGGAGATTGTTTGTCTCCATGGGGTTCCTATCAGCATTGTTTATGATCAAGGTCCTATCTTTACCAGTCAGTTATGGAAAGCTTTTCAGGAATCTTCCAGTACTCATCTGAATCTGAGCAATGCTTACCATCCGCAGACCGACGGTCAAACGGAAAGAGTGAACCAGATTCTTGAGGATCTTCTTCGTGCCTGTGTTCTTGATTATGGAGGATCTCGGGAAGATCATCTCAATCTGGTTGAATTCACATATAACAACAGTTATCAGGTATATTTTCAATCTTCGATTTTAATCTTATCTTGGCCTTTTATCTATCTCATTCCGTCTTTGGGTTCAGGCTAGTATTGAAATCTCCCTATTTGCTGCTCTTTACGGAAGATCTTGTTGATCTCCATCTTGCTAGATTGAATCCGGTAATCGTTTGGTTCTTGGTCCTGATGTGATTTTAGAGGCTTCTGAGAGGGTTAAGGAGATTAAGAGAAAGTAGAGGAGTGCTCAGGATAGGCAGAAGAAGTATGTTGATCGGCATATGAGGAGTTTGGAGTTTTCAATTGGCAATCTGGCTTTTCTTAAGGTCTCTCCCTTAAGGAATGTGCTTCAGTTTGGTCGGAGAGGGAAGCTTGCTCCTAGGTTTGTTGGTCCTTTCCGTTCGGAGAGGATTGGTTCTTTAGCTTATCGTTTGGATTTGCCTGAGATGTTTACGGGAGTGCATAATGTATTCCATGTTTTACATCTTCATCAATATCTGCATGATCCATCTATGATTGTCCAGCCTTCTGCTCTCGAGAATTTGGATATTGAGCCTAATCTGACTGTCGAGAGGAAGCCACTTCGTATTGTCAAAAGAGGTACGAAGCAGCTGAGAAGGAAATCTGTCAACCACGTCAAAGTGCAGTGGAGTGCGGATGATCGGGATTGTACCTAGGAGACAGAGGAAAGCATGCGTGCTTTGAATTCGAAATTATTTGTTTCAGGTGCTATTTGTTTTTTCTATCGTATCTTTCCTTGTTTCGTGTCTCATCCCTTTTCGAGGACGAAAAGTTTCGAGTGGGGAAGAGTGTAACAACCCATAATTTTAACAAATATTTTAATCCGACTCATTTGAAAACTTTGATTTTCAAATCATTTAAAATTGAAATTTTCGAATTTTCCAATGTAATTTTAGATTTTGTTTATAATTATTTTCCAAATATAATAAAATAAAGATTTTCTGAAAATTTTATATTTTGGTCAATTGTGGTCAAACTTTGACTTTCAGTTGAAAATTTTAAATTTGAATATTTAAATACCAATCTTTTTCATTGAAGATGAATTTAATTTTAATACTGATTCTGCTTTTCGTTTCGTCAAATTCTATTTTATACTTTTTAAATCTGATAAATTTCAGCATTTTACACGCGATTATTTTCAGCATTTTCTGTTTATTTTCTATTCTATATTTTCTACTTAATTTCTAATTTATATTTATATTTTTCTATTTTCTATTTTGTTTGGACTTTTTTTGTGATTTTTATTTGATTTTATTGGATTTTTGTGCTTGGAAATTCAAAGGACTTAAGTTTCTTTTCTTTATTATGTAGCGAGACCTTTCTAATTCCTAGTCGTCCAAATCTTTTGATAACCCTAGCTGCCCCTTCCCATTATCATTTCATGTACAAAAAAATATTTCTCATCTCTCTTTCTCATTTGTTTCCTATAGAAAGTTTTACAGTAAGTTTCATGTCATCTTCTCCTCCTCTTTTTCATTTTTCTTTCTTTTGTTCACAAGCATATGCTCGACCTTCATGCCTCCCTAGCCGACTATCATCTCCACATCCACCACCTTAGACCGGCCTCCACCACCTCATTATCTCCACCACCTATGCCGTGAAACCCTAGATCCAAAAACCTATCACCAAACAATGCTTGAAACCCTAGCCGAGCACCATGTTGATCCCCTCCTTATTCCCCTAGCCTCGGCCACCACTTACTACTCCACCTCCTCCATCCCCTTGCCATGAACACACCATGGCCGCACCCTTTCTGGTGTGACCAGTCCGGATCCAATCCCATGAACCCATGTCGAGCCATGCTAACCAATAGCCGAGCCATTTTAGCCTAAGGCCGAGCCCAAAGCATTAACCTATCCTTGCATTTTTCCTTCTATATGAATTTTGGTTGCCACCCTTCATAATCCAAGCCTAGCTGTGCCTTGTACTTGCCATGGCCAAGCATATGTGTCTTTGATCTAGTCATGGCCGCGCCATATTGTTGGTGATCTAGCCTATTTGAAAGTGGACGAGCCACTTGTCTTGGTCAAGCCATACTTTATTTATTTTGATTTAGATTTGAACATTGTTTTGATTTATAATCTTTGAATAATATGGTTGTTTATATATGTAGTATTTGTTTGTTTGCAAGATTTGAATCTTGGCTCTCAATCCACTCGAATCTAGTTCGTGCTTTGTCATTCTTTTCAAAGTTTGTTCATGTGTCTTGAGTTTTTCATCTCCAGCTTTAGAAGGTGAGTTTATCACTCTTGACATTCGTACTTATATAATTGCAAAACAATGGCATGTGATTTGTAGTTGATGGTATGATAGTAATTTATATATGATTGTGATATGATATTTCATGATGTTATAACCTGATTTATATATTTGTTACATCACCTGATATGATATACCATATTATACTGTTTATTTATTTTCTGCTCTCGCATTGCAAGTTCCCTGTTAGTATAGAATCACTATAGGTTGAAATGATATGTACCCAAACGGACTTTAGAATGGGGAAAAATCATTATGAGCTGAAATGATAGGCTCAAATGATTTTTATTTTATTTTATTTGACTTGGGATTGTGGGTTCGAAATGATAGGACTCGTATTTTTATTTTTAAATTACAGATTGAAATGATAAATATCCGTATCACTTGACCTAGGTTAGAAAATATTATACAGACCCATGATTAATTTTAAATATTTTCCAAAAATTATTAAGTATTTTTGAAATTTAAAATATGAACTTTTAACTTAAATTGGATTTAAATGATTTAAATAAATGTTATACTAATTTTTATAAGTTAAAAATGCATAAGTAAATAAATGGTTTAAAATGTAACTTAAAATACGACTTAACTTGATAATTGAAAATTTATTTTTCAAATGGAAATTTTAAGCTTAACTTAGTAATAAGAATATTTTATTTATGAAATGGGCATTATAAAATTAAAGTATTAAGTTATTCGTTAAGATAAAAAGTTAAGTAAAATAATGTACTTTTGACTTAATAAATGAATTATAGTTTAGTTTGGATATTTTATTTATAAAATTTTATTTTATCTAATCATAAGTTAAATGATATCCAAATAAATATTTCTGAGATGTGAGATATGTTTTATAAGTTAAAAATGGTGAAAATTGAAATTATTAATTTTTTTGAAATGTTATAATTAATCTTAGTTTTGTATTGGCAGCATTCCAAAATGCTGTGGTTTTTAAGATAGCGTTTTCTAAGGGATACCATTTCTGAAATGTACTGTTTTTCTAAAATACTAGTATGTTTAAGGTAGCATTTTCTAAGCGCGACCATTTCTGAAATGTACTATTTTTCTGAAATACTAATATATTAAAGGTAGTGTTTTCTAAGTGGAACCATATAACAACCCGATATTTTCAGCCATTCGCATCCACACATGCCGGACTTGAATTGCTCAAAATACCGCATTGTAATAAAATTTGGAGCAAATGAAATACAATTACAGAATCATAAACACAACAATATCAGAATAACTCACAGCAGAAATTAAAATACCATAATAGTTCATGAAGCTACTATAATAAACTCTCAAAACAAATACATAAAATCAGTTTGAAAAACATATACAATAGATATCTCAAATGCATAGAAGTTTATAAATACCAGAGCTGAAATAGAACAACTGAAACTAAAAGAGAATAGATAACTAGACAAGTAGAATCTCCAGCGATTCCTAGCTCCAGAAAAGAAATCCAAAGCAAAGCTGTAAATACTCAGGCTCAGGCTGACCCGAGCGTAAAGTAAAATACAAAACACTCAAGTCAGGACATACATACTTATATAATGTAAAGCAAACTCAAGTGAACTGTGGCAGTAATGCACAATATCTTAAAGGATGCTTGGGATAGCCTATCCTCCAAGGATCAGTTAAACCATAAATTAAATACATCCTGTGGTTAAAGGTCCAAAATGGTATTTTATACTTCTAAATCAAATGTCAATTTCAAAATTCAATATCATTTCAAATTCATTTCAAATATCAAAATATCATATCTTTCAAAACCACATTCATTTTATTTAATTTAAATATCCTTCCAAGTCACATTTCAAAATGGTTTATATTTCAAATCAAATTACTTCATTTGAACCATTAAAATTTGAAGTCATTATATTGAAAATCAAATATTTAATTCTCAAAATTATTCTAACGACCCGGAATTTTAGGCAATATAAATTCAATAATCTTTATAAATAATTTAGTTGATTTGATAATTTTTCTTTATAATTTTAATTTAAATTGGTAAATTTAATCTTTTATGGTTAATAAATATTTAATCTAATAAGTGTGATCAATATCTTTCTGACAATTTAAATTGATAGGATTTGTTTTTCAAAGCTAAGAAATTTTATTCTATTTATAATATATATATATATATATATATATATATATCTGGTATATATTGTGAATAGAAGATCTTTTGTTTTAAATAAAGGATGAATTTTTAAATTGTAAAATATATGGATGTATATGTTATAATTTGAGTTGTTTTGAAAATTTAATTTAATCAATTGATAATTTATTTGTATGTATTGTAATTTAGGAACTTTGTTTTAAATTTCAATATTTTTTTTCAAAAAATAATTTAGTTTAATTCAATTTGTTTTCAAAAATAAGATAATTGTTTATTTTTAAATAAGATAGTTTAAAGGGGGTTTGACCAAAGTTTGTTTTGTTTTCTTTTAAAATTACTTATTGTAAAATGGTTATAAATGATAAATATAAATGTTAGACTTTAAATAACATGTATAAGATGAATAATTTAGTTTTAGAATAATTTCTTTTAAAAGTAAATTTATAAATACTTATGCAAACATTTATTCATTTTGTAACTAAAGAAAGTAAGTTTTATTTACATTAAATTAAATAAAAGTTTTATTTTGTTTTCTTTTGAAATGCTAATAAAATACATGTATAAAGATTTCATACTTGTATATTTATTTACAATTCAAAGTTTATTAACAAGCATTTCATAAATACAAATATTCATATTACATAGAAAAAATAAGATATAAATATTATTTTTATAAGGTTTTAAAAAAAAATTGCAAAGATCTTTAACACTTGTAATTTTTAAAACATGTTAATGACATTTGTCTAAATTCAGGAACAAGTGGCAAGTTTCTATTTTTCTCAAATATAGAAAAAAAGGAAACTTAAGTAAACAAAAGGTTGTAAAAGAGAAAAAAAATCTGAGTCATTTTTTTTACAGATTCTAAAACTTTTCTTTTCTTCTTCATTTCTTTCCAAAATCAAAACCTAATAATGAAAACCCAAAAGCAAATCAAAAGCAAAAGTAAATTTGGAATTAAAAACTGCAATTCAACAAACCTGCAATTGAACTGAATGTTCAACCTGCATTTGCAAATCTTCCGAAATCCAAATGGATGATCAACTCAACATTTTCAACATCTACAGCAAGTTTCAACATTCTAAATCAAAAGGTTTCAAGCATGCAAAAGTTCATTTTTTCATCAGCAAGCATCTAAGGCAAAGTAAAAACATTTTTCAAATTTAATGATTCAAGAGCTTGGAATGTTTAAAACTGCCCTGTTCCTTGCATATTGAAAAGGTGAGTAAATTATATTTTAAAAACAGTTTTGATTTAATTTTTAATTGAATGTTGCATGCAAATAGATTTGAGTTTGATGATGTATTTAGTCTACCTGGATGTATGTTTGTTAAATAAAAATAAATAAAAAATACGGTGAATGCCTGTATATGTAGACTGTTGATTATACAGGTTGTGTTTTTCCTTTTTAAAATCAATAACTTGATTTTGATTACAAATTGGACTGTGATTTGTGAATGAAAATTGTTTGTAATCAAGTGATTTATCATCTAAAAATAGTTGTAGGATTTTAAGTGAACTAGTTATTCATATTTTTTCAAATTTACAGTAAAAATCAAAACTTGGGCAAAAATTTATGATTTCAAACTTTAGTTTTGAATGTATATCTGGATTACAAAAGGAAAGTTATGATTTTTAGATTTGGTATCATAATTTTTAATTGTTTATTTAAGTTGAATTTTTGGTTTGAATATTTTGGAAACTTTTATGAATTGCGGATTGTATACTAATAATTTGAGTCGATTCTTGGACTGTAGCTTGATCTTAAGTTATAGATTTTAGGAAAAAATGCAAAAGAATTTTTCAATTGAGTAATTTGTTGGGGGTTGAAGACAGTAGGGTTTAAGCTTGTTTTTTTTACTGGGATTTACTGTTGAGGTGAATGAGACGCGAATGAAGAATCGAGGGTGTTCGCACATGGGGGAAAGTGGAGCTCGAGTCGTGGCGGTGCTATGGAGGGAACGACGAGGCCCATCAGTGTTGGGTTGGCCGGCGGCGATGGAATTTGTGGGAGATGTTTTCTGTAGTTGTTTTCACAGTTTTGGTTCGAACGATCGAAATTCGATTCGATGATGCTGTGATTGATCTGAGTTTGGGATCGTGCTCGCGAGTGATGTTGTGACCGAAGTAGGTCGTCGCGATGAACGATGGAGGCAGGCGGTGAAGGTGCATGTGCATCGTGATTGGGTTGTGCACTGGGAAGTTTCGTGTTGGGAAGACGAATGGGAACTTGGGCGAACTCTCGTGTTTTTGTTGACTCGACTCGAAGATGAGAGGGTTGGGGTTTGGCTCGGTGCAGGATCGTGATGATGCCGTGGTTTGCTCGAGTGTTTAGAGGGTATGGGATTCGGGTTAACTGCTGTGTAATTATTAAAGGCTAATTCAACTTGTTATTGAATAATTTGAAGAGTAATTGCAAAGGTAACTCGAGTATGAATAATTGAAAGATCAAGCTTCAATATTGTAAACAAGTTTTAAAGTTAAAATTTGTTATTTTCAAATAAAGGAAAACCAAACGTTTAAAGGTGGAATTTTAATTTATATTTAAGTTTAAAAATGTTTTAAGATGTTTGTTTTAAAATAATTATCTTAATTAAAGTTTTAAAATTCAAATTGAAAGAGTGTTTAAATTTAATTATTAAATCAAAAATTTTAAGTTAGAATTGGAAGTAATGTTTTTAATAACAAAGTTTTTCAAATTATTTTAAAATAGATAAGTTTAAATTGGATAATTAAAGAATTTTAATTTTATTTCTAAAATTCCTTATTTCCAAATAAGGTTGTTATTATGATTTTGAATCTAAATTGAATAATTTGTTTAAGTTGTTAAAATTGGATTAATTCAAACAATTTATTTATAAAATTAAATAAGGTTAAATTATTTGGATAATTTATTTAAGAATACTTTTTTAATATGATTTGTTAATAAGTTAAGTTTGATTAAGATTCATGGTTTTCTCAATTTATTAAAGATTTTCTTTAATAATAGAAGTTAATTAATTAATTGTTTAATTAATTTTAAATAATTAGTTAATTATTTATTTAATTTTAAATAACCACTTAATTAAGAATTAATTAAGTGTAATTACTTAATGAAGTAATCAATGGTTAATATTTGAATATAATTAAGAATGAAAGTAATTAATAATGGAAGTAATTAATGGTAATTACTCATGGAGTAATTAGTTGAAGTGATTATTGGTTAATCACTTGATGATATCAATTAAAGAATTGATTAATATAAAAGTTAATTAATTATGGAGTAATTAATTAATTTATGAATTAGGGATTGTTTAATAATAGGATTAATTAATTATTATGTAATTAATTAAGCGAGAAATCAAGATTTATTAATGAAGTAATTAGAAATAATTACCTGTTAAGTAATTAAGAGTTAATTACTTAATTATTTTAGTTAATTAATTAATGAGATTAATTAATTAATGAAATGTGTTTAATTAAAGATTAATCACTAAATGTGATTAATTAAAATGTTATTAATTAATAAAGTGATCAATTTAGGGATTTATTTATTAATTTAATTGTTTAATACTTACTTAATGAAGTAATTAAGGATTAATTAATTAGATTAATTAATCAAAGATTAATATAATTAATTTAGAAGATTATTAATTAAGAAGTTAAGTAATTACAAATTGTTAATTACTGATTATGATTAATAGAATGATTAATTATAAGTTAATTATTTAATTAATTTAAAGTAATTATTAATTAATAAGGATCATTAATTAATGTGATTAATGATACTAATCAAGGTTGATTAATATAAGTAATTAGTTTAAGTGTGATTAATTAATTGTAACTAATTAAGGTTTAATGTAATTAATTATAATTGATTAATGAAAGTAAATGTATGATCATTAATAATTGGAATTAATGATAGTAATTAAAGGTTAATTACTGAATATGGTTAAGGATAATTACTCAAATATAATTAAAATATAATTAATCAGGGAAGATTAATTAAAGAAGATCATTAGAGATGATTAATCTATTTATTTGAAATAAATAAATAAAGAAGGATTTAAGTAATCCTAATTGATTAAGAGTTAATCAATTCTGCTTTGGATGATTTGTTAATATTGGTTGATTGGATGATATTGGATGACCAATATTTGTTGATTGATATTGAATGATTGATATTGGGTGTTTGGTTGATACTGGTTGATACTGGATATCCCTGTTATGTGATATGTTGTTGTAAGATGAATGTTGTTACAAACTATCTATTGTGATGATGTGATTCATCTATCTATTTATATATCACCCTAAATATAAGTTTAAACTGTTTAAACCCTTAAGTACAACTTGGACATTAAAATGGCGTTTGGTTTCGGTGAGATCGGGATTGGGTTTCCATATTTGGAATCCGAAAACCACATCGATTCCAATTAAATGTTAGGTCGTGAATCCAAGTGGAGCTAGTGAAGACTCGAGGTGTAAGGGAAATACGTCAGTATAACTCTGTGGGTGATTCCGTAATGAGTTTGATGGAATAGTGCTTATAGGTTCGAGATGGTGATTTAGAGTGCAAGGGCTATGGTCGTTGACTCTGAGGGTGATTCCAAAATGAGTGCAACGAGATAGTGCTTTCGGTTTCGTTCGAACCCGGAACGAATTTGTATGGCTTGAATGCTTTCAGAACATCGTCGGTGGACAATGAGCATTCTAAGATAGATGTGTTCTATAAAGGTAATCGCAGCCTCAAGCCTCATCAACCGGGAATGGCTAAAACAGGGGAGGTGCAGTAAGGCTTCGTGGGTAGCTCCCATTGAGAGCGAGATTTACCCCTGTCTAGAGGTCCCTTTCTATTTCGGCTGTGTGGTTGTTGGTCGCGCCAACTACGGGATGGTCTTGTTCGGGACTGTCCAGTAAGGGATAGTTCCGGCCTTGTGTTGCAGGGGAGCGGGCGTACTCCTCGGTACGTTGATCTAGGCCACGTACTGTGACGGGCGGTACCCCACTAGCCCTGCCATTGATGTAAACCTATTCTTCCTACGAGACCTTACGGTTTTGATTATATTGCCCATTTTGTGGCTAGTAGCTGGAATTTAATCATGTAACAATTTCGGCTATTTCTTATTTACTTGAAAACCCTATACACTATTATAATATCACTGGATTTCCTACCAAATGTTTTGGTTAGCTAAGGTAAAAACTTCTCCATGTTTATGTGTGGGAAGTCTTACGTGATACCCTTTCTTTTCAAAGGTTTTTCTAAAGTTAAGCAATGTAAACCCGTTTACTCACACCAGACCCCTGTCTGACCCGAGTGTTTTTTTTCTGTTTTATTAAACTCTTGGGTACTCATATTATATATGAGTAGTCAAGTGAATCAGGTTAGCTTGACGAATTCTGGAGGAGATATGGAGCAGGAGGCTTCGACATGTAGATATATATTGATTTCGCTGTGTTTGTTGTATCTGTATCTGTTGTACTTGAGTTGTATAATTAGACAGAAGATTATAACTGTTTAATATCTGTTGTTTTAAGTTGTGTACTCTGATGTAATAAGATACTATGTGATATTTTATGTGATATATTATATTTCATTCGTTCCGCTGTGAGTTCTATGTAGTTGTTGTGTTTTCTTCTTTCTCTTTCTTTTCTTCTTCTCTCCCTTTCTTTTTTTCAAGATGATGCGATTTCTTGGAGATAGGAAGTCGGGTCGTCTCATTTGGTATCAGAGCATTAGGTTGAGTGAATACTTAGGCTCTGGATTGGTGTCTCTCTTGAGAGAGCGTACTTGTAATTTTTATATATAACTATATATATATATATATATATATCTGTATCTACCTAATAGGTTGGGTTATCTGTTCGGATTTTCCAACATAAGTTTTAGAGGTAGATAGATTAGTGGTCTGTGTGTAGCATGACTACCACTAATTGAAGAGGTCCATATGTTTGAGGTTGGAAGTGTATTTGTCGAGACTGTAGACCTAATACCGTCTTGAGTAAGATTTGTAGTTTGGAGTAAGGATTTCTCTGATATCCGAAGGAAATCTTTTCAAAAGATTCGGAGTTCATCTTTGAAGTGTAAATTTGGATTTCGCTCAGGTGAGCGAATTTTTCTTAAGTTTGGATCTGTCGGAAGTGCAGAAGTATGTGATGATATCTTGGTAACTGCGTGATGAGATGCAGTATCCATGGATTTTTTTCTGAAGATGTTTTCTTTTGAAGCAGTTTTAGAAGAGGTTGAGGAGCAGTCTTTACTTTCCACAGAGAAGATTCATCTTTGTAGAAGTTGTCGGGATCTTTGGCATGGAGGTTAGCTATTCTAGAATATGAGACCAAGGTCTATGAGTTGCTTTGCTTTGGCATGGTCTCATTTGTCATTTCTTAAGAAGAGCGAGATGTTGATGCTTGGTTTGGAGTCCGAGTTTCTTGAGAGGTTGTCTGCCATCTAGAAGGTCTGTTGTGTGGTTTGTTGAAGGTTTTGGTTTTGGAGAAGCCTCTTGGATTAGAAGTCTTTGGTTAGCTGTGGTAGCAGTGCTGTTCGGAAGTGTTCAGTGTGCTGACGAGAAGGTCTTTTAGCTTTGCAGTATCATCGAGGTAGAGTTTGGAAGCAACAATATTGGATGTTTCTCCGATGGTTCAGGAATCTTGGTGTTTCTTCTTTCAACAATCCGGGCAGTTGGTGAAAGTTTTTCTTGAAGAATTAACCTTGTTTGGAGAAGCTTTAAAGCTGTTTTAATTGGTAAAGAGAGGACAGTTTTCTTTGGAATCCGAACTAGGTTGGATCGCAAAGGTGACTTGCGATTAGTTTGGAATTTTTTTTCTTGGGCAATCTTTTGTTTAAGATTGAGGATTCTCATGTGGAAGTAGGAGCTACTGAAGTATTCATAAGGTTGTCTGCATATGGAGTTGAGTTCCATATTGTTTTGGTCCCAGAAGTAATTTTGGTAGCTAGCCTGGTTGTAGGATGGTTCTTGGAGAAGGTAGAGTTGGTGTAGCAGCTCAGAAATTTTTGGAATTTGGATTAGTTAGATCTAATTTTTGAGTTTGGATTTCTGTTATAAGGTTGTGTGACTGTGTCAAATGAGTCACTCAGATTTTTATGGATTTGATGAACAAAGTTTTTGGATATTGGATAAGTTTGTATTCGTGTTCATCAACAAATATTCTCATCTATTCCAGAATCAGAGTTGTGCAGCGGAAGCGAGGTAGCAGCTGTACAAGGAAGGAAGTAAGTTCTGTTTGCTATTGATTGAGTAGTAGAGTTTGTGTTCTGGATTTCGATGGATTTTGGAGGACTTTTCATTTGAATAGGATCCAGAAACTATTTGCTTTGGTCTAGTTGTTTCTGGAAATATCAGCATAGGTTGAGCTGATCAGGAAGAGATGGGCAGCCCAGGATTGTCTGTGGAATTATGCAGATATGAGATTAGAAGTTTGGAATTCGAAGTTGGAGACTTTTTTTGTTAAGATTTATCTGGTTAAGAGAGAGCAGTACTGGGTTAGATTGGTTGGTTAGTGCTGTGGCATTTGAAGATTTCTTATCTGTGTTTTGATAGGATGAGATTGAATTGCCAGTTTGGATAGCTGGAATTCATTGTATTTCACGTATCTCTGAGAGAGTACGTCTATGATTCATCGTTGGTAGTTGAATCTGTAGTTCAGTTGGATTTAGAAGTTGAGCTGAACTTGAGTATAATCTGATGTTCTGTTTAGATTGATTGATCTGGAGATGAAAGGAGCTCTGGATGTTGGTAGTGTAGTTAGTTTATTGGCTTTTGTAGAGCGAGTCTCCCAATGATTTATACTTGGGAAACTCGAGATAGTATTAGCGATTTATTCTGATTTGTGTCAAGATAATTATTTAGGTTTGTTTGATTGGTTGCTATGGTTGTTAGTTTCTGGTTGATAGGAATGCTTTGCTGTTTGAAATGAAATCTGTACTGGGTTATTAAATTACCTTTGCTTTTAAATTTCGAGGACGAAATTCTTTTAAGAGGGGAGGATTGTAACGACCCAGAATTTTGGGCAATATAAATTTAATAATCCGTATAAATAATTTGATTGATTTGATAATTTTTCTTTATAATTTAATTTAAATTGGTAAATTTAATCTTTTATGGTTAATAAATATTTAATCTGATAATTGTGATCAATATCTTTCTGACAATTTAAATTGATAAGATTTGTTTTTCAAAACTAAGAAATTTTATTCTATTTATAATATATATATATCTGGTATATATTGTGAATAGAAGATCTTTTGTTTTAAATAAAGGATGAATTTTTAAATTGTAAAATATATGGATGTATATGTTATAATTTGAGTTGTTTTGAAAATTTAATTTAATCAATTGATAATTTATATTTGTATGTATTGTAATTTAGAAACTTTGTTTTAAATTTCAATATTTTTTTTCAAAAGATAATTTAGTTTAATTCAATTTGTTTTCAAAAATAAGATAATTGTTTATTTTTAAATAAGATAGTTTAAAGGGGGTTTAACCAAAGTTTGTTTTCTTTTCTTTTAAAATTGCTTATTATAAAATGGTTATAAATGGTAAATATAAATGTTAGACTTTAAATAACATGTATAAGATGTATAATTTAGTTTTAGAATAATTTCTTTACAAAGTAAATTTATAAATACTTATGCAAACATTTATTCATTTTGTAACTTAAGAAAGTAAGTTTTATTTACATTAAATTAAATAAAAGTTTTATTTTGTTTTCCTTTGAAATGCTAATAAAGTACATGTATAAAGATTTCATACTTGTATATTTATTTAAAATTCAAAGTTTATTAACATAAAAGCATTTCATAAATACAAATATTCATATTACATAGAAATAAGATATAAATATTATTTTTATAAGGTTTTAACAATTTTGCAAAGATCTTTAACACTTGTAATTTTTAAAACATGTTAATGACATTTGTCTAAATTTAGGAACAAGTGGCAAGTTTCTATTTTTCTAAAATATATAAAAAAGGAAACTTAAGTAAACAAAAGGTTGTAAAAGAGAAAAAAAAAATCTGAGTTCATTTTTTTTACAGATTCTAAAACTTTTCTTTTCTTCTACATTTCTTTCCAAAATCAAAACCTAATAATGAAAACCCAAAAGCAAATCAAAAGCAAAAGTAAATTTGGAATTAAAAACTGCAATTCAACAAACCTGCAATTGAAGTGAATGTTCAACCTGCATTTGCAAATCTTCTGAAATCCAAATGGATGATCAACTCTACAGTTTCAACATCTAAAGCAAGTTTCAACATTCTAAATCAAAAGATTTCAAGCATGCAAAAAATTCATTTTTTTCATTAGCGAGCATCTAAAGCAAAGTAAAAGCATTTTCAAATTTAATGATTCAAGAGCCTGGAAAGTTTAAAACTGCGCTGTTCCCTACATATTGAAAAGGTGAGTAAATTATATTTTAAAAACAGTTTTGATTTAATTTTTAATTGAATCTTGCATGCAAATAGATTTGAGTTTGATGATGTATTTAGTCTACCTGGATGTATGTTTGTTAAATAAAAATAAAAAAAATGGTGAATTCCTGTATATGTATACTGTTGATTATACAGGTTGTGTTTTTCCTTTTTAAATAAATAACTTGATTTTGATTACAAATTGGACTGCGATTTGTGATTGAAAATTGTTTGTAATCAAGTGATTTATCATCTAAAAATAGTTGTAGGATTTTAAATGAATTAGTTATTCATATTTTTTCAAATTTACATTAAAAATCAAAACTTGGGCAAAAATTTATGATTTCAAACTTTAGTTTTGAATTTATATTTGGATTACAATAGGAAAGTTCTGATTTTTAGAGTTGGTATCATAATTTTTAATTGTGTATTTAAGTTGAATTTTTGGTTTTGAATATTTTGGAAATTTTTATGAACTGCGGATTGTATACTTAATAATTTGAGTCGATTCTTGGACTGTAGCTTTATCTTAAGTTATAGATTTTAGGAAAAATGCAAAAGAATTTTTCAATTGAGTAATTGGTTGGGGGTTGAAGAAAGTAGGGTTTAAGCTTGTTTTTTTTTACTGGGCTTTACTTTGAGGAGATTGCGACGCGAATGAAGAATCGGGGGTGTTCGCACATGGGGGAAAGTGGAGCTCGAGTCGTGGCGGTGCTATGGAGGGAACGGCGAGGCCCATCGGTGTTGGGTTGGCCGGCGGCGATGGAATTTGTGGGAGATGTTTTCTACAGTTGTTTTCGCAGTTTTGGTTCGAACAATCGAAATTCGACTCGATGATGCTGTGATTGATCTGAGTTTGGGATCGTGCTCGCGAGTGATGTTGTGACCGAAGTAGGTCGTCGCGATGAACGATGGAGGCAGGCGGTGAAGGTGCATGTGCATCGTGATTGGGTTGTGCACTGGGAAGTTTCGTGTTGGGAAGACGAATGGGAACTTGGGCGAACTCTCGTGTTTTTGTTGACTCGACTCGAAGATGAGAGGGTTGGGGTTTGGCTCGGTGCAGGATCGTGATGATGCCGTGGTTTGCTCGAGTGTTTAGAGGGCATGGGCTTCGGGTTAACTGCTGTGTAATTATTAAAGGCTAATTCAACTTGTTATTGAATAATTTGAAGAGTAGTTGCAAAGGTAACTCGAGTATGAATAATTGAAAGATCAAGCTTCAATATTGTAAACAAGTTTTAAAGTTAAAATTTGTTATTTTCAAATAAAGGAAAACCAAACGTTTAAAGGTGAAATTTTAATTTATATTTAAGTTTAAAAATGTTTTAAGATGTTTGTTTTGAAAATAATTATCTTAATTAAAGTTTTAAAATTCAAATTAAAAGAGTGTTTTAAATTTAATTATTAAATAAAAAAATTTAAGTTAGAATTGGAAGTAATGTTTTCAATAACAAAGTTTTTCAAATTATTTTAAAATAGATAAGTTTAAATTGGATAATTAAAGAATTTTAATTTGATTTGTAAAATTCCTTATTCCTAAATAAGGTTGTTATTATGATTTTTAATCTAAATTGAATAATTTGTTTAAGTTTTTAAAATTGGATTAATTCAAATAATTTATTTATAAAATTAAATAAGGTTAAATTATTTGGATAATTTATTTAAGAATACTTATTTAATATGATTTGTTAATAAGTTAAGTTTGATTAAGATTTATGGTTTTCTCAATTTATTAAAGATTTTCTTTAATAATAGAAGTTAATTAATTAATTGTTTAATTAATTTTAAATAATTAGTTAATTATTTATTTAATTTTAAATAACCACTTAATTAAAAATTAATCAAGTGTAATTACTTAATGAAGTAATCAATGGTTAATATTTGAATATAATTAAGAATGAAAGTAATTAATAATGGAAGTAATTAATGGTAATTACTAATGGAGTAATTAGTTGAAGTAATTATTGGTTAATCACTTGATGATATCAATTAAAGAATTAATTAATATAAAAGTTAATTAATTACGGAGTAATTAATTAATTTATGAATTAGGGATTGTTTAATAATAGGATTAATTAATTATTAAGTAATTAATTAAGCGAGAAATCAAGATGTATTAATGAAGTAATTAGAAATAATTACTTGTTAAGTAATTAAGAGTTAATTACTTAATTATTTTAGTTAATTAATTAACGAGATTAATTAATTAATGAAATATGTTTAATTAAAGATTAATCACTAAATGTAATTAATTAAAATGTAATTAATTAATACAGTGATTAATTTAGGGATTTATTTATTAATTTAATTGTTTAATAATTACTTAATGAAGTAATTAAGGATTAATTAATTAGATTAATTAATCGAAGATTAATATAATTAATTTAGAAGATTATTAATTAAGAAGTTAATTAATTAAGTTAACTAATTACAAATTGTTAATTACTGATTATGATTAATAGAATAATTAATTATAAGTTAATTATTTAATTAAATTAAAGTAATTATTAATTAATAAGGATCATTAATTAATGTGATTAATGATACTAATCAAGGTTGATTAATATAAGTAATTAATTTAAGTGTGATTAATTAATTGTAATTAATTAAGGTTTAATGTAATTAATTATAACTGATTAATGAAAGTAAATGTATGATCATTAATTATTGCAATTAATGATATTAATTAAAGGTTAATTACTGAATATGGCTAAGGATAATTACTTAAATGTAATTAAAATATAATTAATCGGGGAAGATTAATTAAAGAAGATCATTAGAGATGGTTAATCTATTTATTTGAAATAAATAAAGAAAGAAGGATTTAAGTAATCCTAATTGGTTAAGAGTTAATCAATTCTACTTTGGCTGATTTGTTAATATTGGTTGATTGAATGATATTGGATGATCAATATTAGGTGATTGATATTGGGTGTTTGGTTGATACTGGTTGATACTGGATATCCCTGTTATGTGATATGTTGTTGTGAGATGAATATTGTTATAAACTATCTATTGTGATAATGTGGTTCATCTATCTGTTTATGTATCACCCTGAATATAAGTTTAACCTGTTTAAACCCTTAAGTACAACTTGGACTTTAAAATGGCGTTTGGTTTCGGTGAGACTGGGATCGGGTTTCCATATTTGGAATCCGAAAACCACATCGATTCCAATTAAACGTTAGGTCGTGAATCCAAGTGGAGCTAGTGAAGGCCCAAGGTGTAAGGGCTATACGTCAGTATAACTCTGTGGGTGATTCCGTAATGAGTTTGACGGAATAGTGCTTATAGGTTCGAGATGGTGATGTAGAGTGCAAAGGTTATGGTCGTTGATTCTGAGGGTGATTCCAAAAAGAGTGCAACGAGATAGTCCCTTCGTTTTCGTTCGAACCCGGAATGAACTTGTATGGATTGAATGCTTTAAGAACACCGTCAGGTGGACGATGAGCATTCTAAGATAGATGTGTTCTATAAAGGTAATCGCAGCCTCAAGCCTCACCAACCGGGAATGGCTAAAACAGGGGAGGTGTAGCAAGGCTTCGTCGGTAGCTCCCACAGGAGAGCGAGATTTACCCCTGTCTAGAGGTCCCTTTCTATTTCGGCTGTGTGGTGGTTGGTCGCGCCAACTTCGGGGTGGTCTTGTTCGGGACTGTCCAGTAATGGATGGTTCTGGCCTTGTGTTGCAGGGGAGCGGGCGTACTCCTTGGTACGTTGATCGAGGCCACATACTATGACGGGCGGTACCCCAGTAGCCCCGCCATTGATGTAAACCCATTCTTCCTACGAGACCCTACGCTTTTGATTGTATTACCCACTTTTTTTGGCTAGTAGCTGGAACTTAATCATGTAACAATTTCGGCTATTTCTTATTTACTTGAAAACCCTAGACACTATTATAATATCACTGGATTTCCTATCAAATGTTTTGGTTAGCATAAGGTAAAAACTTCTCCATGTTTATGTGTGGGAAGTCTTACGTGATACCCTTTCTTTTCAAAGGTTTTTCTAAAGTTAAGCAATTTAAACCCGTTTACTCACACCAGACCCATGTCCGACCCGAGGGTTATTTTCTGTTTTATTAAACTCTTGGGTACTCATATTATATATGAGTAGTCAAGTGAATCAGGTTAGCTTGATGAATTCTGGAGGAGATATGGAGCAGGAGGCTTCGACGTGTAGATATATATTGATTCCGCTGTGTTTGTTGTGTCTGTATCTGTTGTACTTAAGTTGTATAGTTAGACAGAAGATTATATATGTCTAATATCTGTTGTTTTAAGTTGTGTACTCTGATGTATTAAGATACTATGTGATATATTATATTTCATTCGTTCCGCTGTGAGTTCTCTGTAGTTGTTGTGTTTTCTTCTTTCTCTTTCTTTTCTTCTTCTATCCCTTTCTTTTTTTCAAGATGATGCGATTTCTTGGAGATAGGAAGTCGGGTCGTCTCAATTTTATCCCTTTCAAAGTTCATTTATTCACTAAAATTTATTAAGTGAAAATTCAACTGTCACAGCACTTAGAAAATGCTATGGAAAGTTATGTTTAAAAACAATTCAATTAGCAAAAGACAGCATGTAAAATGCTGTAATATGTTTAGATTTCAATTCAAACTTTAGTTAAGTCCAGCAACTACAGCACTTACAAAGTGCTGTAATAGCCCTTAGTTCATTTTAGCCATTTAGTTCATTTCTATCAATTACAGCATTTACAAATGCTGTAATATCCTTTACATTAGAAATAATAACATTTCAAAAATGCTGTTAATTAAATTCCAAATATTCAATATAATTTCACAAACAATTAAATTTTATTTAAATCATTTTAAACTTATAAAATCATATATTTTCACTTTTAAAACAACCAATTGAATACCCTTATGTTCATGATTTTATAAGGTTAAATTTTCATTCAAAAATCAATTTAATAATAATTTACTTATATAATTCAACATTCAATTTCACTTCTTTATAATTAAATTTTTAACTTAATGCTTAAGTTTAAATTTTCTAATATAACTTATTTTTCATTTTATTTACTTAACTTAAAATTCATTTTTTTTAAAATTTCACAAATTTCCAATCTAAGTTATATTTCAAAATTCAACTTAAACATTCATTTATTTCATCTTTACTTTATTCAAAAATCATTAGTACTTTATAAAAATCATTTAAATTCATTTTAATTCAAATTTAAATATACTTATCATATTTCCTACTTAATTTAACTTCCATTTATAACCAAATCATAATTGCCGAAATAACTTATATTTCAAATTTCTAACTTTACCATTAATTTATTTCACATATAAATTTTTAGAAAATCAATAATGCTTTATAAAATCATTTTTAATTGAGTTTAAATCAAAATATTATAATATTTACATTTCTAAAATATTTTAAATTTTTTTAGAAAAATATATTTTAACCACGGGTCTGTATATCATTTTCTAGCCTAGGTAAAGTGATACGGATAAATATCATTTCAATCTGTAATTTACAAAGAAAACCCGAGTTCTATCATTTTAAACCCGCAATCCCAAGTAAAAATGAAATAAATAAAAATCATTCAGGCCTATCATTTCAGCCCATAACGATTTTTCCCTATTCTAAAGTCTGTTCGAGTATGTATCATTTCAACCCATAGTGATTCTAATCTAAAGGGAACTTGCAGTGTGATAAACTGATATAAATAAACAGAATAGTATTATATTAAAGTAACAAATGATAGGACATGTGTATAAATAGGGTGACCATCATATAAATAATATCACAAGCAGTAATAACATAAAAATATAACCTACAGATTCAAATAGTGTCAATTTACTAATTATATAAGTACAGAATGTCTGGTGAGAAATACTCACTTGTATAGCTGGAGATGACAATCAAATGCACAAAAAAGGAACTTCAAAGGCACGATAACACGACAATGATTTGAGAGTGGGAGAGCCAAACTAATTTCCTTGTTAAATTTCAAACAAAACAAAGTACAATATGAATTACAACCAAACTATTTATAAACAATGTAGAGATAAACATGTTACACAAAGCTAATGCTTTTGCACTTGCATTCAACGACTTATGCTTCAGCTATGGACTGGAAAAGAACTGTAATGGGATGTATTTGGATCAGGTTTGGATCAGGTTAAGGTCCAACAGGGGTCGGCCATAAAAATATAAAGGAGATAAAGGGTATGTGTGCATGAATTTACAAAACAAGGCAACACAAGTGGATTTTGTTGCCATTTAAGGTCTCGGCCAAGCATGGATGGACAAGGTCAGATCTGGGAAGGTAACTATAGGTGTTACAGAGGTCCTAGGCTCAGGTTGTGGCTGGTGGTGGTGGTGTATGGGTCGGCCAAAGCATGATTGGAATGGTGGAGACAAGGGTAGTTCGGCTATGGAGTTTTAAAGTGGAGTTTTCTTCAAAATTTTGGTGGATCTTCAACTTGGAGGGTCTCGGCCATGGAAGGTCAGTGGAAAGGAGGAGATGGTTGCTGGAGTAAGTGGTGGTGGAGGCGGCCAAGGGGCTGGAGATGGAGGAGCCAAACCTAAGTAGGTGATTGCAAGTGCAAAAATCAACAAAAATCAAGTAGAAAATGAAAAAAAATGAAAGATTTTTACGAAAATTTTGTACAGGAGATAGATCAAACTTTTTAGGGTTGAGAAGTACTTTATTTTCACGTGAGAAGAATGAGAAAGTCGGCTGAAAGAAAGGTATAAAGCAGCAAATTGAATTGGTGCATTGATTGGTGAAAAGGTGGTTAGAATAGGAAAAGACAAAGCACTTAAAAGGTCACAAAACCATTCAAATTTCCTTAATTCTTTTTGCAATGTTAAATACATGAAAAATACTTATAATTAAAGATGAAAACACGAAAATATGATGCATGCACAAAAATAAATAAATTAATTTTAATTAAATATAATTAAATTGAGAAAATAGCTAAAAATTGGAAACTAGGCTTTAAAATTTGAAAATAAATTCAATAAACTTTGAAAAAATTTAAACATCACTTTAAAAATATTTTAAAATAAAATATATACCTAACATGTCATATAACACATATTAGAACATGATTTGACAAATAAAAATATTATTTATATAAATTAAAATAAACAATATTGTCAAATAAATTAATGTACACACAATATTGTAAAATGCATAACTTTCACAATATAAATCAGACTGCAATGAAACGAAAAGCATTATTCTCAAAATCTAATATATTTTCATAATAAAAGATAAAATCCAAAAACTCAAATATTTAAATTTTAAATTTAAAAGTCAAAGTTTGACCAGATTGACCAAAAATCCTTTTTTATGGAAATATCCTATTTATTCAGGTTTGAAATTATAATTCACACAAAAATCAAAATATACTCTTAAAATAACAAAATCTATTCATTTTAATAAATATAATAAAGTTTTTAAATCAGGAGTTTCAATTTAAATAATTAAAATAAATAATTAAAATAATCATGAAATACTGGGTTGTTACACTCTCCCCCACTCAAATCTTTTCGTCCTCGAAAAGAACGAACAAGAAAAATAAGGAAAAGCAAGATAGACAACAAATAGTACATGGAAAAACAATTTCGGATTCGAAGCATGAATGCTCTCCTTCGTCTCTCAAGTATAATCTCGATCATCAGTACCCCATCGTACCTCGATCAGACTAATAAATTCCCTTCTTAGCTGCTTCGTACCTCTGCTGACAATACGAAGTGGCTAACTCTCGACGGTCACATTAAGCTAAATATCCAAACTATCAAGAGCAGTTGGCTTAACAAAAAGAGATGGGTCAAGAAGATACTAGAGGAGATGTGAGACATGGAATACATCATGCACTCCAGAAAGTTTCTCGGGCAAATCTAAACGATAAGCCAAAGAACCAATTCTTTCCACAATGCGGAAAGGACCCTCGAAGAGGAAGAAGGTAGGAATAGCTAGAAAGAAAAATAGGTTGGAAGACAAGGATGAACCATATTTTAAAACCATATACATTTCAATTTAAAATTTTATAACATTTTAAACATTTTATAATATGATCAATAGCCATTTGATTCAAATCTGATAGTTCGAAGTAAACAATATTTTAAAGCATTTTAAATTATTTAGGAAAGTAAAATAAATGATCAAAATATCCTTTATATATAATACTATATCAACATACTTCTATAACTCGATGTCTTAACAAGTTTACTTTCGTTCCTGCAGACTCTGGCCATGCGTTGATCAGGTGCAAAGCTAGAATTCTCCAAGTTCTTAGTATACTTGTTTCAACACCCAGTGAAAATACTTGAAAAACCTTTTAATAACAGATATGGAAAGTACAATCCAAACAAATCAACCAAACCAAAACATTTGTCTAACCATCGATCGTAGATACACAATGATTACGCCCGAATCCCATAGGAAACAATCTGTATCCGTAAGCTTTTCAGCCTTGGGAGTTACGCAATGATGACTAGTAGAATGCAGGATACATAATGGTTACGCCTGGATCCCTCAGGAAACAATCCATACCCCTAGGCCGTCTCAGCCAGGCAGTTTCGCTACTAATGCGACCTACATAGATTACAGGATACACAATGGTTTCGCCTGGATCACCCAGGAAACAATCTGTACCCCTAGGACATCTCAGCCAGGCAGTTGCGGTATGCAGTCGCGCTCGTAAGACTATGGAGATGGCCATGGAATTTGATGGACACTCGAGTATCATATCCGAAAAACCCAGATCAGAGAGAATAATATCGATAGAATGAATCCACAGGTGGCCATAAAGCGGATATCAAGCAGAAGGCACTTTTCGTATCTTTACTTTGAAAATATGTATCATATAGTACCTTCCAAAATCGCTTTCAAATATTATACTGATATAAAGTCCATTATATATAAGATTTCATTCTCAAATCAAATACTTCCCAAAATCAATAGTATATCAAATCACACTTATATAGACTTCGATTATATAAGATTTCAATTTACAAGTTGTGTACCTTTACAAATCAATAGTTCTCAAATCACTTCATACTTATACAAATCAATTTTATATAAGTTCGATAACTTCCAAATTAAAAGTATTTAAATAAACAAGGTTCTCAATTTCAAACCCTTTCAATATCAATTCAGTTTCAAAATCACATATGATTTCGCCAAATCATTTCTTCCTAATTACATATATTCAGTTTCAAGGTTTCTTAAAACAATAGATTTAAAAATAATCCAAATTTCTATGTCAACAAAATTTTTGTCAAGCAAATTCATTTCTATTTCAAACATATATTCACTTTAAAAAATCATAATACTTTCAAAGTTATAAATCTTTCGAAACCAAAATACTTGAAATCATTACACTTTGAAAATCATAACCTTTCGAAATCATACATTTGAATCATAAAACAATCCTTTAATTCTTTACATTTCACAAATTTATTCAATTAAACTCAAATCTAAAATTTCCAATTTTAATTCAATTCAAACCATCAGTTTCAATTCAATTAGTTTTCCAACAAAACCATTTCAAATATTATCAAATTTCAAATAAAGATTTGATCCATAAAATAAACTATTCAAGCACTTATATATTTCAAAGCTTAAATATACCATATTTCAAAACTAAAATTTATAATTTCATATATCTCAAATTTTACTTCATTATTACTTAGTTTTGAAATATTTATTTCATAAATCCATCATTTTTAAGTAAACTCAAATTACAAGTAAACCAAATATCCTTTCATATAAATATAAACTTCAAATATTAATTTATCAAAATCAATTATCATTTCAAATTCAAATTCTATATCAAAATAAAGATTAAATCATTTCCAAACCATTTCAATCATCAAAATATGTAAAATGGTTACTAAGTTTAAAACCATCTCTTTTTAAAACCTTCAAACTATTTATTTCTATATGAAAAATCCAATTTACCATTGGAAAGATTATTATTCTATATATATACTTTATTAAAAACATTTCAATTCTATATTTCATACCAGTATAATTCGAAAGTCTTATTTATTTCACTCAACAAACAGTTTCAACTTATATAATCATATTGCTTTACACTTTAATCATACCAAACTAAACTTATATTCTTTATCAAATACCTTATACCTTTCAAAATTTCTTAGCTTTGAAAAGTTAACCTTGATTTGGAAGTGCTCGAATCTTCAAAATAGTCGAAAGGACCAAATTTTCAAATCCAAGAGTTGAAAATCGGTAACAAATCCATAAATCAAATCCAGTAGATAAGGTTATACCAAAACAAATGTGAATCTCTGGGACTAAACATCGGCTTACTTTAAATCATTTCAAATATATATATATATATATATATACATACATACATATATACATACATATACCTTTCGAATATCAAACCATACTTCGAAATCTGAAATAAAAATTTGGTTTTCACATAATCACTCGCATAGAAAAGCTACTAGAGTGGCCTCTCCCCCGCTCAGAAACTCGAAAATCAATGTCGATGATGCATGCATTCATCACCGAAATTATTTTCCAGCGACATAAGTGGGTTCTGGACTGTTTTTTATTTTCTTGAAACTTCTTTGAAATCTCTTCAAAATCATTGGAATTTGTTCGAATACATTTGAAACGTTTCTTATTCGAAAAAATAACATTAAATCATATTATTATTATTATATATTTTCCAAAATCTTAAAGCCGATTTCAAAACACCGGAGTTCGATTCCTCTAAATTCGAATTCAAAACCCTTCAGTTATAAATCATTTTTATATAAATCAAAGTCTTATAAATTTTCAAATTTTCAAATTTTCATTTTTAAACGGTATATAATCCTTATCGAAAGCATTTCACTTTTATATAAAAAGGTGGTCATCCTTATCAAAATAATAATTTCGATGTATGCACAAATTCAAAATACAATCAAACACAAATTTCCAAAGAATGATTCAAGGTTAGATTTCAAACAAACAGAGCTCGAATTTAGAGAAAATCTAATCAAATAGAATTCTGGTTCGAAGATAAGCTCGAACAGAGATGAGATAATTTTATTACCAAATAGAAGATGGATAAGCCTATATAAACCGTGGGCGACCTTAACCGGGTCAACCATGAATTCAGGAATATAATCAATTCAGAAACCTAAGGCAAAATCGACATTCGATTGCCAGAGATAGAATCCAGGTAGAGCAGGAGATAGATAGCATTGTAAACTGAAGATACAGAAATCTCCGGTGAATCAATGCCAATTGTAAAGGAGTTTCACCCCTTTACAAATTATTCAAAGATTGGTGGAATCACCGATCTTTAGAGAGGTCATTCCAAAGTGGAGTTATGGAATGCCCCAAAATCAAAAGGGTAAAATAGAGAAGACAAGACTGGATTTCAGAACAAGTGGGAGCGTTCCAAAGTTCAAGGAATCTTAATCGATAAGAATCCTAACCAAGAGATTTCTAGCCAGGTGGATACTGAAGGGATGAAGTTGAGAAAATCTTGATTAAAAAAATAATTTTTTATACCAATGTAATCTTTTAAAATCCTTTAAAAATCATTTGGAAATCACTTTATACTTCGAAAATACATTCTCTCGCAAAGAAAGGATTCTGAGATTGATTTCATTCATTCTAAGGTATATCTACCCTATCTCTAATGAGTTTTTGCTCCGCAGGCTCTGGTTTGCCTAAAACCAAAGCTTTGGTACCAACTGTAACAATTTGATATTTTTAGCCATTTGCATCCACACATGCCGGACTTGAATTGCTCAAAATACCGTACTGTAATAAAATTTGGAGCAAATGAAATACAATCACAGAATCATAGACATAGAAATATCAGAATAACTCATAGTGGAAATTAAAATACCATAGTAGTTCATGAAGCTACTATAATAAACTCTCAAAAAAAAATACATAATATCAGTTCGAAAAACATATACAATAGAAATCTCAAATACATAGAAGTTTATAAATACCAAAGCTGAAATAGAACAACAGAAACTGAAATAGAATAGATAACTAGACAAGCAGAATCTCCAGCGATTTGTAGCTCCAGAAAAGAAATCCAAAGCTAAGCTGTAAATACTCAGGCTGACCCGAGCGTAAAGTAAAACACAAAACACTCGAGTCAGGACATACATACTTATATAATGTAAAGCAAACTCAAGTGAACTGTAGCAGTAATGCACAATATCTCAAAGGATGCTTGGATCGCCCATCCTCCAAGGATCAGTTAAACCATAAATTAAATACATCATGTGGTTCAAATTCCAAAATGGTATTTTGTACTTCTAAATCAAATATCTGTAACGGGCCGCCTTAAATCGACACACATACCAATTCAAACCATACGGAAGGACGGATTGTTATGGGGTAAATAAGAAAAAGCAGAGAAAGAAAAGAAAAAAATACAAAATAGAATCTTGCAGCGGAACGATAAAGTATAATAATCAAATAAACAGTTCATGAAGCTATTTTACAAAACATTTGATTATACTTATACAATACATATCAGAGTTATACATACCATAGAATAATAATTATGCAACGGAATAAAATGGTGTGGTGGAATAATATAGTAGATAATAGTAATACAAATCTTCGTTTTCGTCCTCCAGAGCTAAAATCTTCGAATCCTGAAATTCTCTTGCTGACCCGAGCAAATTGAAAAGACAAAACACTAGAGTCAGAACTAAAATATCTTATGAGAATTAAATCAACAGACATAAATATGAGTGTAGTAACTTAAAAGATGCTCGGGATTTACATCTCCCAAGGATCCATTAAACTATTTACTATGTAGTAATATTTCGCTATAATAACAATGTCTAATAGTAAAATAAACTTACTTTTAAATAGCGTTAAGGGGTTACCCATATAGCGCTTAACACAAATAATGCCAATAGTCTATACAGTGCATGCATATCTCTTGATCGGGAGACTACGAGAAGACACTCCATAGGTACGACACAAATAGAAACTCATAGTAAGGCTCGGTATGGTAGGTGACACGGCACAACTAGGAAATGCCAGGGTAGATATAACAATTACGCACACGGGATGGTGGTAACGCGTAGCGCGCAGCTACCGCCCACTTTGAGCCACACTCCAAAATCAAAAAAAATCAAAAGTGGCCACAGAATCAACCCAACGGTCAGAGTATAATATCGAAGGGATGTGTTCGATAAGAGGGGCTACCTCCTTGGCCCGAGATCGCTCCTGTTTTAGCCACCTTATGCCAACTCACGGGAGTCGGGTCCATGTATGTACCTCAAAGGAAATGCCGCAACCATCCTACTTCATTCTGGAATCTCCACCGCGTACATGGTTGTTAAAGTGGTTTTCAGAGTTGGCAAAGAGTATGACAATTTCCGATCCCAGTCTCTTCAACAACCAAACGTTATTATAACAACGCGACCATTTTAAAATAATTATCTTCAAAACCAGAATAAAATATTCATTTCAAAACAATATAAATACGATATCATCTTCGTTTTAAAACCAAATCAATACGATATCATTTATAAAACCCAAATTAATATAATATCATTTTTATTTCAAATATATCCTTTTCTAAAACCAAAACATTTTCAAAGTTATAATATTTCGAAACCAAATGTTTGAAATATAGCCTTCCAAGACTTAAAACTTTGAATTTCATAACTTTGAAATATAACTACACCACTTAAATGGTTAAAATATTAAATTACTTTATAAAATTAAATAGCTTCTCTAATTGCACAAATAAATTCCAAATACCGATTTGAACCTCCAAATAAACCATTTCAAATTCAACATATTTCAAAGCTTAAATATTCCACCATTTTAAACTAATTTTTTGATAATTCCATATATATCAAATTCAATTACTATTATTTAGACTTGAAATGTTTACTTAATAAATCAAATATCATTTAAGCAAAGCCTTTAAACCTCAAATAACAGGATATACTTTCTATTTAAATTAACTTGATAATATTCATTTTAAAGTGATAGATATATTTTTTATCCTCTAAACCAAAGTCAAATTATGCAAATCATACCTTTTAAATCTCATATTTATTTAAATTTCAAATCAATTTTTATTCGAGGATGATTCTTAAAACACTTTAATTCAAATCAATTCGTATTTCTTTTCCAGCCTTCATTATATAAGTCATTATACTCTACACATATAACATAAATAAATACTTCACTTTATCATATCTTAATAAAATCAACTTTTATTATTAAACTTCTTTTATACTTTAAACCAATTTATACATAGCTTAAATCCAAGAAATTAATTATATATATAAATATAACATTTATAAATATCTGAATCAATATCTCATAAACCATATTTTTCTTACAAAACCATAGAAATCCTTTCAAAATATTTTTATATATAGGCCGCGGTGCCTGTATAAAATTTTCTATCCTATGGTCAAGTGATACGGATATTTATCATTCCAACCCGTAATTTAAAATAAAAATTACGGTTATATATCATTTCAAACCGCAATCCCGAATGAAATGAAAACGCATAATAACTTGTAGTTTATAACAATATAAAATACAATATCCATTCATCCAATATCAACCATCAACCATTTATCACAATCATCATCCAATTCAAACAATAGCATTAATATAGAACGGATAATAAACAACAGGTATTAACTAGTAATTTATATTCAATGATAAATTAAATAACTGTTTAACTGGTAGTTTGTATGCAATAATAAATAAATACAATTTAACTGGCAGTTTATATGCAATGAATAATTAAATAACAATTTAATTAAATAAATGCAATTTAACTGAGAGGATGCTTAAAAAGGCCAAACAATCACAGATAAATTTTAAATTACATCAAAAATTAATTTAACAAACATAAGAAATCTTAGAAGTTGTGAGTGGGCTAAAACACTCACCTTTTGAATTTAAATTAAATTTAAACCCAAAAATTTGACAGTCTCGGAATTCATCCAAACCCATGCCATAAAGTCCGGAATTCAGATACGATCCTGAGAAAGGAATCCGTGCATAAAACGGATATCCTATGTAAAAGTTATTTGATTTAAACGAGTTGAAAATCAAAGATTGAAATAAAAAAAATAAAACAGGCTCGCCCAAATTTATTGCCACGTCAAGCATGCCCTGTACGCAATTCACAGAGCAGCGAACCCAACCTTCCTCCAGAACCATCGTAGCGATCTAGCGTCCATCACCCACGATCGAACTGCCGCCTAACCTTCGCCACAACCACTCAGGCGCCCCCTTCGCGTCGCGCCGACCTCCTAGCCTCACGGCCTCACGCGACCTCGCTTCACATGCCCAGATCGAGAACGAACGCAGCTGCCGCCCCTTATTTCCTAACCCTAATCGAGTTGTTGCGACAAATCTGACCGTTAACTCGCCACGAAACCCACATAGATTGACTCCCTTCAGTCCCCTCTGCAATACCCAGAAAGGATTTGATGATCCGTCGTAGTTGATCGGAGCGCGACGGACGGCCGAAACTTCTTCCTAAATTTCCGGCCAAACGGAAACCCAGATCGAAAAACAGACTGCAGATCTGTCTTGCACTCTTTGAGAGCTTCGAAATATATATTTTTTGTATTTTTCTGAAGTGTTTGGATTTTTGACTTTGATTTTTGAATTGAAAGTTGAATTGGATAAATTAGGGTTTTCAGCCATTGAGGAAGAGGAGCACAGAAGTTTCTGTACGTATAGAAATAAGGGATAGGGGCTGCTAGGGTTTATAGAAGGATGTATATAGGCAAATTGAAATAGAATAGATGGATCGGGTTGAATATACACGCTAACGACAAAGTGGCCCAAAAAGCCCGTTTCGACTCCGGAATGAAATTGGGTCAACCAATATATAAAAATATATGTTTTAAAATATTTTAAACGCAATGGAAAAGGCTTCAGGTTCAAATTGGATCATATGAAGAAGTTATGCTAAAATCAATAATTTTCAAATTGATTTTAATTGATTTCAATTTAATCGATTTTAAGGCGTTTCAAGCCCATACGATCAAACAACAAGTCCGATCGCTATGAAACTTGAACGAAAATTGAAATCCTACAATGATTCATCGATACGGATCCGATGAAACTGGATTCGTCAAAATCTGGGTCAGTGGCCAAAACGGCTACTTTTACATAAATTAAATAAGTTAATAATTAATTAATAAAATCCAATTTTAAATTTCAATTATATAATTGATAATTTTATCACTTTTATATTTATTAATCATTTACACAAATTTAAACAAGTTTAGATGTAAATTAAAAGTTGATAAATCTATCAATTGCAGTGTTAATTTCTCCACTTCATTATATTCAGAAATTTTAAATTAAATTCTCAAAAACCCATTTATTAAATTTTTAAACCTTCTTATTCACATCTTTTCCCAAAATAAGGATGCCACTAACGTTGGTTCATGATTTATTACATCATTATCCACAAATTTCATTTTAATTTCAATAACGTAATATTTAAACGTTTAATTCCAATTTATTTTGCAATAAATAAAATTATTGAATTTTATACTTCAATTAAATTATAAATCTTGCTTTCCATACTTTAAATCAACCAAAAGTCATATTATGGATGGATTAACCATTGGATTCAAAACTATTACATAAATTTCCTCATATTTATCTTTACTTCAAATTGCATAACCTTAAATTTCAATTGCTACAAACATTACACTTATAAGTAATCACTAACAGACAAGTGTTGAAATTGATTACATACACTGTTCTCATCCTATTTCATAGATTTTACACTAATTCACCAATTAGTTCGATATGTACACTTGTTTCCTTGTATTCAATTAGCAGCTAAGTATAACATCTACATTATTCCTAATTTACAAATTTTGATTTAATTACTATTTATTATTATTACTTCATTTATTAATTCAATATTTGCATTGGTTTTTCTTATATTAAATTTATTACCCATATTAATTAAGGTTTTAAAACAAATTAATAAAATTTCCTTAGTCCAAGCTGTTTTTACCAATTATTTACCTTATAAATAAATTCATGTTTCTATTAAATTTACATTTACACTTCCGTTATTATTCTAACAATTATTAAAATAATGTTTATCCTCAACAAAAAACATTATGATTAATTAATTAACATTGATCGTATAAATTTTCCATTTATTACGTACTATTGTATCAATGGATAAAATTTTAAACATACTACTTTCAATCAATTAAACTTCACAATTGTTTAAATCAATTGGGGTTACACTACATTTATTATTTATCAGCTTGTTTTAATCTTATTACCTAAATTTACATTCAGTTACTATTGAGCAATACTATTTCATTTAATTCAATATTTACACTTTTTTTACTCAAATTCCCGTTATTGTAAACCTTTTATTTGTTCATTAAAATTAAATTTCAATTCCAATTCAATCAACAATTTCAACATGCAACTTATAACAATTATTTGCAAGTAAGAATGGAATTAACATTAATTTCAAATATTATCTTAATTTACATTAACATAATAATTAATTACCTTTAATGAATTTTATTCCTCAATTTATTAAATGCAATCAATTTGGACCTTACATACTTCAATATTCCCATTTTTATCTTAATTCCAATTCACTATAGTATCAAATTTCAATTTCTTGCAATAAACTCATTTATTATAAATTTGCATACCAATAAATTAGTTTCCAATAAATAGGATTGATTCAATTCAACCCTTTTTAATTAAGTCTATATTAATCAATATAATATTTCATATGTAAATTGTTCATATTTACTTCATTAAAAATTATAAAAAATTTATTTCTTTACAAATTTAATTCAAAATCTTATTAATATGACAAATTTGATTAATAAAATTTACGGGTCGTTACACTCTCCCCCACTCAAAACTTTTCGTCCCCGAAAAGGAAAACGAAGGGAAAAGTAGAATTTAGAAATCAATATATCTTATTCAAAACATTAACTTTATAAACAATTAAATTTACAAAATTTATTAATTTATATAAAATATACCAATTTTATAACCATAAAATATTTAATGCTCAAATTAAGAAAGTTTGGAAAAACATTTTCAAAATATTTTCTAGGTCCAAAATTTACGGAAAATTTCGGCAGAGTCTCCTTTGTACGGAGAGGCTCGTGAGAAAATATAATATCAAAAGTAACAATATATAACATATAATTTACAAAATAATATATATCCCAACACGGGAAAATAATATAATAGCGCTATAAACCATAATCTGAAAACGTACCTATTTATCGGGCAATTAACGCTTATTTTATGGAACCAAAAGCAGTAGCAATTGCTTCCACAACCTACATTTCACTTATATAATCTAGAAGAGTTAATAATTATATAAAATGCAATCTTTAAAGTGGTTTCAACCATAAGCAAACAAATCAATACAAACATCAATCATTTGCAACAAGCCTACAACCATCACATATAATCATCACAAATCAAGCAATCATTCATATCAAAAAAACAAATAGTTGTTCGGGTTCAAAAACTTTAAATTGTACAGAATGAAAAATAAACTATCAAGTGAACCATTTACTCAACAGTCTTTGATGAAACTAAATAAATTATTCATATATCCAACCAACTTTAAGGTATCCTTACCCAAACAACCATAAAACAAAACAAACCAACAACAATTTCCAACAACTGGTTTAGTTTATCCTTATCGATTCCATTCATACATTTGTTGTTTGATTTCGCTTTTTTTATTTATTTATGTAATGATTTATCTTTATATTTACATTTATTTCTTGCAAATTTCCTTTTTATTGCATTACATTCGTTTACTTCATTTAATTATAGTTTTCATGTTAAACTCGATTTTATTTATAAATAGCTTCAACATTTCTTAAGTCTATAATTACTTACTTACAACATTTACCTTGCATCATATTTAATTATAATTAGATTTCCGTTATAACTTCAATTTGTAACAATTATAACATCAAATTCATATTTATTAAAGAATTTCATTACTTATGTTTAAAATTTCTTTCTTATATTTTCTTAAAATTTTCATTTATTTGTAGTATCCATCTTTAATTCAACTTCTTTGACTATTAATTCATTTACTTAAGTGTACAATCTTATGCTTTCAATACTTACTTCCTACTTCCTTAAGTTAATTACTTGTATAATATCCATTACAATTTCTTTTAACATTCTAACCTTTTATAGTTGGTAAGTTATATACATGCTTTTAAGGATGTAACAGAAGTTACATAAGTTAATTTCTATTTCTTTAAAATTACTAAATGTTCAATAATATTATTCTTTGTTTCATAGGTTACGGCTTCAACTTACCTTTAATTTCATTCATAACCTAGCATTAAATTTCTTATCTTAGTTAAAGTCTCCAATTATTTATTAGTTTCATTTCGTTATACTTGAACTATTAATTATTGGAAACTTAAGAATTTAAAAATCGGGTTTTTTTAATTAAAAATCATTTAAAATAATAGATAAATGTATATCCTTACAACTTATATATTTAATTATATTCTAAACAATTCAAAATTTATATTTGTTTATCCAAATAAACCTGCAGTAAAACTACTACAGTGGCCTTCCCATCTTGAAACTCGAAAATGAATGTCGATGATGAGTGCACTCATCACTGAAATTATTTTCCAGCGAAAGAGAGGGGAGTACAAAACTTAAATTTTTTCAAAAATTCTTTTAAAACATTTCCTTCAAATTATATTGAAATATTTATATCAGAAAAATACTTCTAATATTATTATTATTATTATATTCCGAAATCATTTGAAAGAAAGTTTTAAAACCCCAAAACTTAAGTTCTAAATTTCCAGTTTTCATTTATTTTATTTTAAATCTTATTTTTCTATTATTTATATATTTCATTACCTAACGACCAATATAATACAACCAAATATAACCTTTATAAAAATTTCCTTTATATGTATAGAAAATATAATAGGCAAAAATTATTTCATTCACTTATATTAAAACCAAATATTATGTCAGTCTGTCCTATTAAGTGTTTAGAAACCCCTATTGATGTCATAGCGTCCCATGCATCAACCAGAGTTTATAAATACAAAACGGAACAAATTAACACAATATTAAAACCTTTTTATAGCACTAACAAATACGCTGTCTCATATATATACACTCATCGAATCCTCATAGGTTATTGCTACCCTATTTAAAAAGAGCCTAACCCCACAAAGCTAAGGTTTATCGCTAAACCAAAACTTTGATACCAGATGTAACGGGCCGCCTTTTCGCATGCCCTAAATCGACACATGTGCCAATTCAAACCATACGGAAGGCTGGATTGTTATGGGGCAAATAAGAAAAAGCAAAGAAAGAAAAGAAAAAACAAAATAGAATCTTGCAGCGTAACGATAAAATATAAAAATCAAATAAACAATTCATGAAGCTGTTTTACAAAACATTTGATTGTACTTATACAATACATATCAGAGTTATACATACCATAGAATAATAATTATGCAGCGGAATAAAATGGTGTAGTGGAATAATATTGTAGACAATAGTAATACAAATCTTTATCTTCGTCCTCCAGAGCTAAAATCTTCGAATCCCGAAATGCTCAGGCTGACCCGAGCGAATTGAAAAGACAAAACACTCGAGTCAGAACTAAAATATTTTATGTGAGTTAAATCAACAAACATAAATATGAGTGCAGTAACTTAAGAGATGCTCGAGATTTACTTCTCCTAAAGATCCGTTAAACTGTTTACTACGTAGTAATATTTTTCTATTATAATAATGTCTAATAGTAAAATAAACTTACATTTAAATAGCGTTAAGGGGTTACCCATATAGCCCTTAACACAAATAATGCCAACAGTCTATACAGTGCCTGCATATCTCCTAACCGAGAGACTACGAGAAGACATTCCATAGGTACGACACAAATAGAAACTCGTAGTAAGGCTCGGTATGGTAGGTGACAGGGCACAACTAGGCAATGCCGGTGCAGATATACCAATTACGCACACGTGCTGGTGGTAACGCGTAGCGCGCAGCTACCACCCACCTCGAGCCACACCCCCAAACCAAAAAAATCAAAAGTGGCCACCGAATCAATCCAACTGTCAGAGTATAATATCTAAGGGATGTGTCCGATAAGAGAGGCTACCTCCTTGGCCCGAGATCGCTCCTGTTTTAGCCACCTTATGCCAACTCACGGGAGTCGGGTCCATGTATATACCTCAAAGGAAACGCCGCCACCATCCTACTTCATTCTGAAATCTCCACCACGTACACGGTTGTTAAAGTGGTTTTCGATGTTGGCAGAGAGTATGACAACTTCCGATCCCAGTCTCTTCAACAAACAAACGTTATTATAACACCGCGGCCATTTTAAAATAATTATACTTCAAAATCAGAATAAAATATTCATTTCAAAACCATATAAATACGATATCATCTTCGTTTTAAAACTAAATCAATATGATATCATTTATAAAACCCAAATTAATGCAATATCATTTTTATTTCAAATATATCCTTTTCTAAAACCATAACATTTTCAAAGTTATAATATTTCGAAACCAAATGCTTGAAATATAGCCTTCCAAAACATAAAACTTTGAATTTCATAACTTTGAAATATAACTACACCACTTAAATGGTTAAAATATGAAATTACTTTATAAAATAAAATAGCTTCTTTAATTTCGCAAATAAATTCCAAATACCGATTTGAACCTCCAAATAAACCATTTCAAATTCAATAGATTTCAAAGCTTAAATATTCCACCATTTTAAACTAATTCTTTGATAGATCCATATATATAAAATTTAATTATTATTATTTAGACTTCAAATATTTACTTAATAAATCAAATATCATTTAAGCAAAGCCTTTAAACTTCAAATAACGGATATATTTCTATTTAAATTAACTTGATAATATTCATTTTAAAGTGATTGATATTTTTTTTTATCCTCTAAACCAAAATCAAATTATACAAATCATACATTTTAAATCTCAAATTTATTTAAATTTTAGATTTATATAAATTTCAAATCAATTTTTATTCGAGGATGATTCTTAAAACAGTTTAATTCAAATCAATTCATATTTCTCTTCCAGCCTTCATTATTTAAGTCATTATACTCTACACATATAATATAAAAACACACTTCACTATATCATATCTTAATAAAATCAACTTTTATTATTAAATTTCTTTTATACTTTAAACCAATTTGTACATAGCTTAAATCTAAGAAATTAATTATATATATATATATATATATATATATATATAACATTTATAAATATCCCAAATATCTCATAAACCATATTTTTCTTACAAAGCCATATAAATCCTTTCAAAATATTTTTATATATAGGCCGTGGTGCCTGTATAAAATTTTCTATCCTATGGTCAAGTGATACGGATATTTATCATTTCAATCCGTAATTTAAAATAAAAATTACGGTTATATATCATTTCAAACCGCAATCCCGAATGAAATGAAAATGCATAATAACTTGCAGTTTATTACAATATAAAATACAACATCTATTCATCCAATGTCAACCATCAACCATTTATCACAATAATCATCCAATTCAAACAATAGCATTAATATAGAACGGATAATAAATAACAAGTATTAACTAGTATTTTATATTCAATGATAAATTAAATAACCGTTTAACTGGTAGTTTATATGCAATAATAAATAAATACAATTTAATTGGCAGTTTATATGCAATGAATAATTAAATAAATGCAATTTAACTGAGAGGATGCTTAAAAAGGCCAAACAATCATAGATAAATTTTAAATTTCATCAAAAATTAATTTAACAAACATAAGAAATCTTAGAAGTTGTGAGTGGGTTAAAACACTCACATTTTGAATTTAAATTGAATTTAAATTCAATTTAAACCCAAAAATTTGACAGTCTCAGAATTCATGCAAACCCGCGCAAAAAGTCCGAAATTCAGATACGATCCAAACAAAAGAACCGCGCGTAAAACGGATATCGTATGTAAAAGTTATTCGATTTAAACGAGTTCAAAATCAAAGATTGAAATAAAAAAAATAAAAACAGGCTAACCCAAATTTGTTGCCACGTCACGCATGCCCTGTACGCAATTCATTGAGCAACGAACCCAACCTTCCTCCAGAACTATCGTACGCGACCTAGCCTCCATCACCCATGATCGAACTGCCGCCCAACCTACGCCGCAACCACTCAGGCGCCCCCCTTGGCGTCGCGCCGACCACCTAGCCTCACGGCCTCACGCGACCTCGCTTCACGTGCCCAGATCGAAAACGAACGCAGCCGTCGCCCCTTATTTCCTAACCCTAATCGAATTGTTGCGACAAATCTAATCGTTAACTCGCCACGAAACCCACATAGATCGACTTCCCTCAGTCCCCTCTGCAATACCCAGAAAGGATTTGATGATCCCTCGCAGTTGATCGGAGCGCGACGGACGATCGAAACTTCTTCCTAAATTTCCGGTCAAATGGAAACCCAGATCGAAAAACGGACTGCAGATCTGTCTTGCGCTCTTTGAGAGCTTCGAAATATATTTTTTCTGAATTTTTCCGAAGTGTTTGGATTTTTGACTTTGATTTTTGAATTGAAAGTTGAATTGGATAAATTAGGGTTTTCAGCCATTGACAAAGAGGATCACAGAAGCTTCTGTACGTATAGAAATGAGGGATGGAGGCTGCTAGGGTTTATAGAAGGATATATATAGGCAAATTGAAATAGAATAGATGGATCGAGTTGAATATACGCGCTAACGACAAAGTGGCCCAAAAAGCCCGTTTCGACTCCGGAATGAAATTGGGTCAACCCATATATCAAAATAGATGTTTTAAAATATTTTAAATGTAATGGAAAAGGCTTCATGTTCAAATTGGATCGAATGAAGAAGTTATTCTAAAATCAATATTTTTCAAATTGATTTCAATTTAATCGATTTCAAGGCGTTTCAAGCCCATACGATCAAACGACAAGTCCGATCGTTACGAAACTTGAAATCCTACAATGATTCACCGATACGGATCTGATGACACTAGTTTCGTCAAAATCCGAGTCAGTGGCCAAAATGACTATTTTTACATAAATTAAATAAATTAATAGTTAATTAATAAAATCCAATTTTAAATTTCAATTTTATAATTGACAATTTTATCACTTTTATATTTTTTAATCATTTACACAAATTTAAACAAGTTCAGATGTAAATTAAAAGTTGATAAATCTATCAATTGCAGTGTTAATTTCTTCACTTCATTATATTCAGAAATTTTAAATTAAATTCTCAAAAACCCATTTATTAAATTTTTAAACCTTCTTATTCACATATTTTACCAAAATTATGATGCCACTAACATTGGTTCATGATTTATTACATCATTATCCACAAATTTCATTTTAATTTCAATAATGTAATATTTAAACGTTTAATTCCAATTTATTTTGCAATAAATAAAATTATTGAATTTTATACTTCAATTAAATTATAAATCTTGCTTTCTATACTTTGAATCAACCAGTAGTCATATTATGGATGGATTAACCATTGGATTCAAACTATTACATAAATTTCCTCATATTTATCTTTACTTCAAATTGCATAACCTTAAATTTCAATTGCTACAAACATTACACTTATAAGTAATCACTAACAGACAAGTGTTGGAATTGATTACATACACCATTCTCATCCTATTTCATAGATTTTATACTAATTCACCAATTAGTTCAATATGTACACTTGTTTCCTTATATTCAATTAGCAGTTAAGTATAACATCTACATTATTCCCAACTTAAAAATTTTGATTTAATTACTATTTATTATTATTACTTCATTGGTTAATTCAATATTTGCATTGGGTTTTCTTATATTAAATTTATTACCCATATTAATTAAGGTTTTAAAACAAACTAATAAAATTTCCTTAGTCCAAGCTTTTTTTACCAATTATTTACCTTATAAATAAATTCATGTTTCTACTAAATTTACATTCACACTTCCGTTATTATTCTAACAATTATTAAAGTAATGTTTATCCTCAACAACAAACATTATGATTAATTAACTAACATTTATTGTATAAATTTTCCATTTATTACGTATTATTGTATCAATGGATAAAATTTTAAATCGACTACTTTCAATAAATTAAAACTTCACAATTGTTTAAATCAATTGGGATTACACTACAATTATTATTTATCAACTTGTTTTAACCTTATTACCTAAATTTACGTTCAGTTACTATTGAGCAATACTATTTCATTTAATTCAATATTTACACTTGTTTTACTCAAATTCCCGTTATTGTAAACCTTTATTTGTTCATTAAAATTAAATATCAATTCCAATTCAATCAACAATTTCAACATGCAACTTATAATAATGGTTTGCAAGTAAGAATGGAATTAACATTAATTTTAAATATTATCTTAATTTACATTAACATAATAATTAATTACCTTTAATGAATTTTATTCCCCAATTTATTAAATGCAATCAATTTGGACCTTACATAATTCAATATTCCCATTTTTATCTTAATTCCAATTTACTATAGTATCAAATTTCAATTTCTTGCAATAAACTCATTTATTATAAATTTTGCATACCAATAAATTAGTTTCCAATAAATAGGATTGATTCAATTCAACCCTTTTTAATTAAGTCTATATTAACCAATATAATATTTCATAGGAAAATTCTTCACATTTACTTCATTAAAAATTACAAAATTTTTATTTCTTTATAAATTTAATTCCAAAATCTTATTAATATGACAAATTTAATTAACGAAATTTACGGGTCTTACACTCTCCCCCGCTCAAAACTTTTCGTCCCCGAAAAGGAAAAAGAAGGGAAAAGAAGAATTTAGAAATCAATATATCTAATTCAAAACATTAACTTTATAAACAATTAAATTTACAAAATTTATTAATTTATATAAAATATACCAATTTTATAACCATGATTTTTTTATACTCAAATAAAGAAAGTTTGGAAAATATTCAAAATAGTTTCTAGGTCCAAAATTTACGGAAAATTTCGGCAGAGTCTCCTTTGTAGGAGAGGCTCGGAAGAAAATATAATATCAAAAATAACAATATATAATATATAATTTACAAAATAATATATATCCCAACATAGGAAAATAGTATAATAATGCTATAAACCGTAATCCGAAAACGTACCTATTTGTCGGGCAATTAACGCTTATTTTATGGAACCAAAAGCAGTAGAAATTGCTTTCACAACCTGCATTTCACTTATATACTCTAGAAGAGTTAAAATTATATAAAATGAAATCTTTAAAGTGGTTTCAACCATAAACAAACAAATCAATACAAACATCAATCATTTGCAACAAGCCTACAACCATCACATAGAAACATCACAAATCAATCAATCATTCATATCGAACAAAACAAATAGTTGTTCGGGTTCAAAAACTTTAAATTGTACATAATGAAAAATAAACTATCAAGTGCACCATTTAATCAACAGTCTTTGATGAAACTAAATAGATTATTCATACATCCAACCAACTTTAAGGTATCCTTACCCAAACAACCATAAAACAAAAAATAATCAACAACAATTTCCAACAACAGGTTTAGTTTATCCTTATTGATTCCATTCATACATTTGTTGTTTGATTTCTCTTTTTGTATTTATTTATGTAATGGTTTATCTTTATATTTACATTTATTTCTTGCAAATTTCGTTTTTATTGCATTACATTCATTTACTTCATTTAATTATAGTATTCATGTTAAACTCGATTTTATTTACAAATAGCTTCAACATTTCTTAAGTCTATAATTACTTAGTTACAACATTTACCTTTATTTGTATATTAAAATTAAATTTCAATTCCAATTCGATCAACAATTTCAACATGCAACTTATAATAATTGTTTGCAAGTAAGAATGGAATTAACATTAATTTCAAATATTATCTTAATTTACATTAACATAATAATTAATTACCATTAATGAATTTTATTCCCCAATTTATTGAATGCAATCAATTTGGACCTTACATGCCTCAATATTCCTATTTTTATCTTAATTCCAATTCACCATAGTATCAAATTTCAATTTCTTGCAATAAACTCATTTATTATAAATTTTCATATCAATAAATTAGTTTCCAGTAAATATGATAGATTCAATTCAACCCTTTTTAATCAAGTCTATATTAATCAATATAATATTTCATAGGTAAATTCTTCACATTTACTTCATTAAAAATTATAAAAATTTTATTTCTTTATAAATTTAATTCCAAAATCTTATTAATATGACATATTTAATTAACGAAATTTACGGGTCGTTACAATATCAATTTCAAAATTCAATATCATTTTAAATTCATTTCAAATATCAAAATATCATATCTTTCCAAAACGGCATTCATTTTATTTAATTTAAATATCCTTCCAAGTCATATTTCAAAATGGTTTATATTTAGAATCAAATTACTTCATTTAAACCATTAAAATTTGAAGTCATTATATTTAAAATCAAATATTTAATTCTCAAAATTTTAGCCCTTTCAAAGTTCATTTATTCACTTAAATTTATTAAAACAATGAAAATTCAACTTTCACAACACTTACAAAAGGCTACGGAAAGTTATATTTAAAAACAATTAATTAGCAAAAGACAGCATGTAAAATGCTGTAATAGGTTTAGATTTCAATTAAAACTTTAGTTATGTCTAGCAACTACAGCACTTACAAAGTGCTGTAACAGCCCTTAGTTCATTTTAGTCATTTAGTTCTTTTCTATCAATTACAGCATTTACAAAAGCTATAATATCCTTTACATTAGAAATAATAACATTTCAAAAATGTTGTTAATTAAATTCCAAATATTCAATATAATTTCACAAATAGTTACATTTTATTTAAATCATTTTAAACTTATAAAATCATATATTTTCACTTTTAAAACAATATTTAAATACCCTTATATTCATGATTTTATAAGGTTAAATTTTCATTCAAAAATCAATTTAATAATAATTTACTTGTATAATTCAACATTCAATTTCACTTCTTTATAATTAAATTTTTAACTTAATGCTATATTTAAATTTTCTAATATAACTTATTTTTCATTTTATTTACTTAAATTAAAATTCATTTTTTAAAAAATTTCACAAATTTCCAATCTAAGTTATATTTCAAAATTCAACTTAAACATTCATTTATTTCATCTTTACTTTATTCAAAAATCATTAGTACTTTATAAAAATCACTTAAATTCATTTTTATTCAAATTTAAATATACTTATCATATCTCCTACTTAATTTAACTTCCATTTATAACCAAATCATAATTGCCGAAATAACTTATATTTCAAATTTCTAACTTTACCATTAATTTATTTCACGTATAAATTTTTAGAAAATCAATAATGCTTTATAAAATCATTTTTAATTGAGTTTAAATCAAAATATTATAATATTTACATTTCTAAAATATTTTAAAATTTTTAGAAAAATATATTTTAACCACGGGTCTGTATATCATTTTCTAGCCTAGGTAAAGTGATACAGATAAATATCATTTCAATCTGTAATTTACAAAGAAAACCCGAGTTCTATCATTTTAAACCCGCAATCCCAAGTAAAAATGAAATAAATAAAAATCGTTCAGGCCTATCATTTCAGCCCATAACGATTTTTCCCTATTCTAAAGTCCGTTCGGGTATGTATCATTTCAACCCATAGTGATTCTAATCTAAAGGGAACTAGTAGTGTGATAAACTGATATAAATAAACAGAATAGTATTATATTAAAGTAACAAATGATATGACAGGTGTATAAATAGGGTGACCATCATATAAATAATATCACAAGCAGTAATAACATAAAAATATAATCTACAGATTCAAATGGTGTCAATTTACTAATTATATAAGTACAGAATGTCTGGTGAGAAATACTCACTTGTATAGCTGGAGATGACAATCAAATGCACAAACAAGGAACTTCAAAGGCACGATAACACGACAATGATTTGAGAGTGGGAGAGCCAAACTAATTTCCTTGTTAAATTTTAAACAAAACAAAGTACAATATGAATTACAACCAAACTATTTATAAACAATGTAGAGATAAACATGTTACACAAAGCTAATGCTTTTGCACTTGCATTCAACGACTTATGCTTCAGCTATGAACTGGAAAAGCACTGTAATGGGATGTATTTGGATCAGGTTTGGATCATTTGAGGTCCAACAAGGGTCGGCCGTAACAATATAAAGGAGATAATGGGTACGTGTGCATGAATTTACAAAACAAGGCAACACAAGTGGGTTTTCTTGCCATTTATGGTCTCGGCCAAGCATGGATGGACATGGTCAGATCTGGGAAGGTCAACTACAGGTGTTATAGAGGTCCTAGGCTTAGGTTTGGCTGGTGGTGGTGTATGGATCGGCCAAAGCATGATTGGAGTGGTGGAGACAAGGGTAGTTCGGCTATGGAGTTTTAAAGTCGAGTTTTCTTCAAAATATTGGTGGATCTTCAACTTGGAGGGTCTCGGCCATGGAAGGTCAGTGGAAAGGATGGGATGGTTGCTAGAGTAAGTGGTGGAAGAGGCGGCCAAGGGGCGGGGGGTGGAGGAGCCGAACCGAAGTAGGTGATTGCAAGTGCAAAAATCAACAAAAATCAAGTAGAAAATGAAAAAAAATGAAAGATTTTTACCAAAATTTTGTACAGGAGATAGGCCGAAAATTTTAAGGTTGAGAAGTACTTTGTTTTCACATGAGAAGAATGGAAAATTCGGCTGAAACAAAGGTATAAAGCAACAAATTGAATTGGTGCATTGATTGGTGAAAAGGTGATTAGAATAGGAAAAGACAAAGCACTTAAAAGGTCACAAAACTATTCAAATATCCTTAGTTCTTTTTTCAAAACAAATGAAAAATACTTATAATTAAAGATAAAAACACAAAAATATGATGAATGCACAAAAAATAAGTGAATTAATGTTAGTTAAATATAATTAAATTGAGAAAATAGCTAAAATTGGAAACTAGGCTTTAAAATTTGAAAATAAATTCAATAAACTTTGGAAAAATTTAAACATCACTTTAAAAATATTCTAAAATGAAATATATACCTAACATGTATATAAAACATATTAGAACATGATTTGAAAAATAAAAATATTATTTACATAACTTAAAGTAAACAATAATGTTAAATAAATAATGTACACACAATGTTGTAAAATGCATAACTTTCACAATATAAATCAGATTCCAACGAAACGAAAAGAAGTATTCTCAAAATTTAATATATTTTCATAATAAAGTATAAAATTAAAAAAATTCAAATGTTTAAATTTTAAATTTAAAAGTCAAAGTTTGACCAGATTGGCCAAAAATCCACTTTTTTTTTGGAAATATCATATTTATTTAGGTTTGAAATTATAATTCACACAAAAATCAAAATATACTCTTAAAATAAATTTTTTTATTCATTTAATAAATATAATAGAGTTTTTAAACTAGTAGTTTCAATTTAAATAATTAAAATAAATAATTAAAATAATCACGAAATACTGGGTTGTTACATACCATTTCTGAAATGTACCGTTTTTCTGAAATACTATTATATTTACAATAACGTTTTCTGAGTGCCACCATTTCTAAAAAAGACAATATTTTTGAAATACTATTATATTTATTTTAACCTTTTATAGGTGCTACTGTTTCTGGAAAGACAATATTTCTATGTATTATCACACTTCCCAAGTGCTACGAATGCTATGATACGATGTGTTTTTTTTGAAATTGTTATAATTGAATGAACATAGAAATGCTAAAACTTTGGAAATGAATATTATTTTTTTGGAAGATATTGATATTGAATTTAAATGGCTTAAATGAATATGTTTTGGTTCGAAATATAAACCATTTTTAAATTAATAACCGCTGGTAATAAGAACATTTGGTTGTTAAAGAGACCGGGATCGAAAGTTGTCATACTCTCTGCTAACTCCGAAAACCACTTTAACAACCGTGTACGCGGTGGAGGTTCCAGAATAAAGTAGGATGGCGGTGACGTTCTATTGAGGTATGTACGTGGATCCGACTCCCATGAGTTGGCATAAGGTGGCTAAAACATGAGCAATTGACGAGCTAATGAGGTCGCTCCTCTTATCGGACACACTTCTTCGTATGCCATTCTATTACTTTGTGATTGATTAGTGCGCACCTTTGATTTTTGGGAGTATGGCTCGAGATGGGTGGTAGCGATTGCTATGCATTACCACCAGTCCGGAAGTGCAATTTTGGTATATCTACCCTAGCATTGCTTAGTCGTGTCGTGTCACCTACCCTAGCAACCCTTATACGATTTTGTTTTGTACCATACCTATGGAGTGCCATCTAACGACGCCCAGTATGGAGGAGATTACGGTACTGTATAGACTATGGGTATATATAAAATGTGTTAAGGTAGAAAATGTAAAGCCTTAACACTATTTTTAAATATATTATGCTTTACTTCTAGACATTATTATAATAGCGTATATTAATACATAGGAAATATTTTAACAGATCCTTAAAGGATGGGCGGTCCCAAGCATCCTTTAAGTTACTTGTTCCTTTATATTACAGTTCACTTGAGTTGGTTTACATTGTATAAGTATGTATGTCTTGACTCGAGTGTTTTGTGTCTTTGCTTTACGCTCGGGTCAGCCTGAGTATCAGATTTGGATTTCACCATCTGGAGCTAAAGGATTTGCTGGAGACTATCTATCTATCTATTTGTTATCTATCTCTATTCAGTATTTCTATTCAGCTTATGTATTGGTGGACATTTATGTGTTGCGATTTCTGTTGCATTTACTTTTCAGACTTTTATTTACTTTTCAGACTCTGGATTTTGTACTTATTCTATGACTGTGTTTGTAGTAGCTTCATGAACTACTATGGTTATTTTTATTTCCGCTGCAAGTTATTCTAATTTATTTGTGTCTGTGATTCTATGATTGGTTTTATTTACTCCAATTTATATTACAATCTACTATTTTGAATTATTCAAGTCAGACATGTGTGGCTTTATTGTCGATTTGAATGGTCCAAAATAGTAGGTCGTTGCAACTTTTTTAAAATTTCATCCTCGAGAAACCCAAACCTCGAATTTCTGTTGTAATTATCGTCAATAAATCCTTTTCTAAATTTCCCTTACCCACGAAATCCTTTTTGCTTTAACTCAGACCCATTTGCAAAACATTTTCAACCTCCATACTCATTTCCGAGACTCTTTATAAATGTTCAAACCTGGTTATGTAAAATTCTTATAAACTTTCAAACTTTGTATAAGACTTCTCTTTATAGACATCCAAACCCATTTATAAAATCTAAAACTGCTTTTATGAGTACCACAAAATTATTTATAAACTTCTTTATATAGTGTTCAAAATAATTGTTAAATCATTCTTCAAATTGAACAAAATAGATTAACCTTGAAGATCATTTGAAAAGAAAATGAAATATTAGTTTTCCAAAACCAAACGGAGATTTAATCGCTACAATGGGTCATTAAATTTATTTGTACTTATCCAAGTTATATCATGGGTATTGCCAAACATAAGATATGCAAGGATTCACGCATAACGTACAATCAATCAAAGGTAGATATCTAAGTTACAAATATAAATACATCCATTATCGGTGAAAAATATACATATAGAAGTATATTCTATATGCTTAAGTTATCATGACCCGCTTATTAAAATTAACTTCCTAGTGTCTATCACGTTACCGATGTTTGGCATTTCTCTAAACACAAATCACTTGCTTCCCATAAAATGTGTCAATGTTTTACAATCACTACTTTAATTCATTTGGCTACTTAATGGTCCAGATGAGAGATCCTTTGATTTGAAATCAATTAACCTTAAAAAGAAAACCGATTTAAAACATAACCGATTAAGTTTAAAAATAGCTTTAAAAAGATTAAAGTATATTCAATTAGCTTAAACCTTAATTATATGTTAACTAAATCAAGAATAATTCATAATTATACTTCAGTTAACTTAATGAACTTGGTTAAATCCAAATTAACTTTGTAATGTATCTTAGTTAAAGTGTAAACAATTCATTATTAGTTAAATCCTAATTAATTAAAAATTAGTTAAATAATAACTTAATTAAATAATATATAGTTAACTTAATTAAATGATAATTAATCATTAAATTACTTCTTAACTTCATTAATCACTAACTAAAACTTTATTAATCACTAATTAGTCATTAACCTTCTTTAAGGGTTACTTAACCTTTAATCACTTACATAATTATCAATTAAGTACAAATTATTTTTAATTAATTTATTAAATAATAAAATATTAATTTAACTAAAATTAACCTCCTTTTATATTACTAATTAAGTTTGAAAAACTTTTGCAAAACCAATTCAAATGAAAACATTTTAAAATGAAAATCGAAAATTTTGACGAACTACGTCCATAGCGACTATCGCTATGAGCACGTTTCTCTTAAACATATTTTAAGAAAAAACACTTGCTTATTATTTCATATTTCATGTTTAGAAACGTAACTTCTTAATTTTTTGAGACTTAGAAATAAAGATAGAAACTTTGAAACAATTTCCAAACTTTAAATAAGAAAACAAAATTTTTGATTTCGAATCGGATCTCCCGTCCATCGCAACACACAAAACTATTAACTTTATTTCAACTCAACATACTTTGGTTCTTAGATCACAACCATGCATCCATACTACCATACTTTTAATATCACAATGAAAAACATATATACACATAAGGTTATATGCTTTCTAACTCGAAAACATCACACTCAAATCTCAAATTCAACATCAAACGCAAACATCCATCAAATCACCATCGACCAACATAATAACCATTTCATTTTCTCATCATATTATCACCACAATAAAACATTGTATTAAAATCAAAAAAATTTGCAAAATAAAGTAGTTTAATCACTGAAAATCTTTGAAATCTGAAATGCTTTAGATGCGCCAAAAATTACCCCAAAAATATGTCAACTTCCACTTGATTTTTTGACATATTACTCTCGGATTTTGAAAAAGCGATCAAAAGAAAAGTTTTATAAAATTATTTTCTCTATAATTTTGAAAAAAACAATCAGTAAAATCAGATTGTGATTGAGGTAGATATGGTCACAAGAAGGAGAGCAATTTTTGGATCGAAATTTCCGAGTTTAAAAGTACATTGCAAAGAAATGAGATTTTGACAAACCTAAGCTTGAAATTAGAAATAGTGGTAAAAAAAGAAAGTTACATCTATTCAAATTTCATATGATTTGAAAAAAAGAAAATTTTGATGTAGTGTAAAATAGATGTAGTTATGGCAAAATAAAGTGGGAGAAAAATGAAGAAAAAAGAGTTTAAAAACAAGTTTGCATCTTTAAAATTTTTCAATCTTTTGATTTAAAAAAACTTAAACTTAACATAAGAAGGCACGAAATTTTAGCGAACGAAGTTAGAGAAGATGGAGATGAGAGTGTAAATGAATTTATATGAGTATGGACATGTATTTATAGGCAAAGAATTAAAGAATTTACAAAATTACCTTTAGATTTGACAATACATAATATGTCATGATGTGTAAGGTCACATCACCTATCCTCACTCTCTTGTCTTTTCCCCCTTTACCTACCCCCAGGCTTAGGCATTGATGTTTATGGTGATGGAAAGGAAAAGACAAGAGGTAATGGGTATGTACTTTGTATATATATAAGTGTATATGTGTGTGTGTGTGTGTCTATTATATATATTAAACCATGACTTGTCACATCACTTCCTAATCACACTTAACATAAGATAATAAACTATTAGTGTATTATTATTATTATTTGATTAATTAAATCTTATATATGTGTATATATATTGCATAAAGACGAACAACATTCTCGGTAACTTTTCGGTTTCGAAAAGTCGAAATTCCAGAAAACGTTCTTCAGTCACATTTTCTATTTTTCTACGAACTATCTATTTTGGTAAAAATATTTTAAAAACTATTTTACCATCATTATTAAATAATTAATATATGTTTATTTGTGAATAAAAACCCATTTATTCAATATTTAATCTTAACTTGAATTCCCAAAGAAATATATAAAACCGATGCTATCAACGGTCGATGTTGTTAAATACATTTTATTTTCAAAAAATAAAATAAATTATTTTATGTTATAATCTTGTTTTAACACATAAATTAGATCTTTCCACGATCCTTATTGTTTAAAAGCAGTTTCATTGATAAAATGATTTTCAGTTGTTTTATCGATATTTTACCAAGGACGACATTTATAAATTATCAATATATTACCTCGGTAATTTGTCGGCATATATTTTTCCTAAACAAAATAACTATTATAATTAACCACTTAACACATGATTATTTCTTACTTTTAAACCCATATCTAAATATTTTAAAATAAATATAATTTATCCAAGCGATAAATTTGTAGGTCGTTACACAAAACAAAATAAATAAAACCAAAGAAAGGTTGATCTGATTTTCAAAAGAGAATAAGAAGAGAATCAAAGTGAAAGAAAGAGCTTTCATTATTAAAAATATAAATAGGTTTTCATCAAGTTCTAATTAAATTTAGGTGAGTAAAACTTCGCTTAATCCTTTCCAAACCCATTAGGGTTTGGATTTTATGTGTTTGTGATGGTTTTAATGATATTGTACAAATATAAGTATAGTAGAATGCATTTGTTAATGTTTGGAACATAAATGGAATGATTTTGACATGTTTTAGGGTAAATGTGAACCAAACTTTCTCCAATTCATTTGATATTTTTATATGATTTTTCGAAGGTTTATTAAAGGATGATTTTTAATTGCATAATTTCGAGAATATTTGGATTTTATATGAATTTTCTAGTTTAGAAAAATGCCTAATTTCAGCGTTAAATATTTATAATAAGAAAAATATTATTTCGACCCAAAATTTTTATGTGAGGTTAAGAATAACTAAATATTTTTATGAGTTTCTAGGGATTTTTTCCATGTATTTTCGAACTGATATGAATTATTTAATAAAGGGAAGGGTTAACTACAAATAATAATTTAAATAATTATTAAGGAAATAATTAGTAAGTGTGGGGAAAGGAAACATCACTCAGATTTTCCTAAAAAGATAACTGTAAAGATCCATGTTTACCAATGAGAATTCAACATATTGTATGATTTGGTGAAATGTAATTACTTTTGGTAATAAAATAGTTTGCAAGTTAATTACAAAAATGCCCGATAGCTTTGTAAACATTGACACTTGATAGCTAGAAAATTCCAACATACGATGGCTTTTGTAAAGCTTTAACATTCAATTGCTTAAGCCCTAACCTTATATAGCTTCAAAGTGCCAACTTGCGCTTGTGAACTCAACATGAGATAGCTATAATTTATATACATGCGATAATTATAAATTGTTAACAGATGATAGCTTATGATATGTTCTAGGTTTCGACGTGCGATAGCTTCTTAGCACACGATAGCTTTTGGCATGTGATATGTTTAGGCATGGGATTGTTTCTAACATGCGATAGGTTTCAACATGTGATAGCTTTTTATATGCAATAGGCTTTGGTATGCGATAGCTTTTCATATGCGATAGGTTTCGTCATGCAATAGCTCTTTCACACTCGATAGCTTTTGAAATGCGATAGGTTTAGACATGTGATAGATTGGCACGATAGCTTTGACCCGTGATATCTTTAGGCATGTGTTAGCTTTGCAACTTTAACATACCATGGTTTAACCTTAGATAACATTCGACCATGACATTTTATATCTATGTAATGTCAGCAGGCAATAGCTAATAATGATAAGAATTTCTAAGTTAATAAATGAATTATTTGTAGAACTTTCGAAGCCATCTTCCAAAACGTGTTAGGGAATTTCATAGAGATGAGAAATAACTTATTTAAAAATGGAAAATTGATATTTTACATAAGAAGATAAAAGATTACAAGCAGTACCATTCGAGATAATAAAATGCGATGTAAGGCCTAAATGGTTATCATTCTTTTAAGAATGACATTATATTTGGTAATGTTGGTGTAAGACGAAGCGACAACCATATATCTGAATACGATATTATATCTGATAACACTAGTGTAAGGCCGAAGCTACTCTAATAAGATAGGTACCAATACAAGTATCTCCCATCTCATACCAATATATTGGTGACTTACGTGGTATACATACAATGTCTCAAAAAGTGTTGTCCCTATGCTGGATTGGTAATTATTATTGCATGTAAATTTTACCAAATGTAGGTGTAACGATCGCCTTTCTTGCACCAAAAGCTGAGCAATTAAGGGTAGAAGAAAAAAAGATAAGAAGAAACTACACAATCATAGAATCTCACCACGAATCAGAATAACATATAATAGATAACATAGGATATTACATTGCCATTCCCGTAATAATAATACATCAGAGTCATTACATTACAAGCTTCAACTGGACAATTATAGCTACCTGTCCACAAAAAATTCCATAGATCATAATAACATAGTGGAATAAGACTATAATTAGCTAAGGTGAAGCCACCTGCTCCAGCTTCTTGAAAATTCTTCCATAACAAACCTGTATCACTTGGCTACCCACACAAATTTTAGTTCCCAAGAGTTTTAGGAAAGAAAATACAGGTTCGGGTCAGACATTGGTTTAGTGTGAATAAACTGAAACAACTTAATTTTTTACTTTTATAAAACACTTTGGAAATCAAAGGTATCTCATAAGACCATGCCACACATAAACGTGGACGGGTTTTTACCTTATGATAACCAAAAACACTTTATATAGATCCAGTGGTATTATGATAATGTCTAGGGTCTTCATGTAAAATGGAACATAGCTGAAATGTTTGCATGTCAACTTTTAACGTATTTAGGTAAAATTAAATCCGTATGGCACTTATTGGAGAATTGATTCCATACAATGACCAGGCTACTGGGGTACCGCCCGTCACGATCCATCTCTAAATAAACAACACCGAGGAGTTCTCCTGGATCCATTGTTAACATAAGACCGCCCTACACCTTGCTGGATAGTATCGAATAAGATCATCCCTTGGTTAGGATCAGCAGTCGTACTGAAGCATACATGAATTGATGGTAGGGACTCTAGATAGGGATGACCTTACCTTAATAGGAGCGACCCACTTAGCCTTGCTGCATCTCCCCTATTTTAGTTATTCCTGGTTAATGAGGTCTGAGGCTACGTTTGCTTTTATTATAGCATTGCCACTTGGAATGCAAAATTTCCTTCCAAATGTTGACACAATTTCAGCATTCATCCATACAAGTCGCTTAGGAGATGAACGAATCGAGGGCACTTCAAAGTCTTTATCTTGGACCTTGCCTTTACTATTTCCAATTTGAACATTTAAATTAGTTCGAAGTGGTTTTCGGATTAATATTTGATCCTAGTCTCTCTAAAACAACGCTCGATAGTTTTGAAGGGTCAAGTTGTTTATAGTGGACTGTACCACTATCAGGGTGTAAATATTTACATTTGGACAAACGTTCCATATTCTTGGATTATCATAACCCGCTTATCAAAATTAACCCCCTCGTATTCATCACGTTCTCGAAGTGCGGTATTTTTGATAAGTACAAGTGGAGTTACTGTCAATGAAATGCACCATCGTTTTATTACAACTGCATTAATTCATTTGACTACTTAATAGCATGGACAAGATATACTTGGTTTTAAAAACAATTCACTTAACAAGAACAGTGGTTAATAATAAATAACCGATAGAGTTTTAAAATAAACTTAAACAAACTTTAAAATAAATAACCCTTAATTAAATCATAAGTTTAAAACTCAATTAATCCTTAATTAATCTTAATTTAATCGTTAATAATACTAATTTTATTTATAATTAAACCTTAATGAAATTCAATTGAATAACATTTATTCAAGAAATTAAGCCCTAATTAAGTGGATAATTAATCTTTAATTAAATAATAATTAATTTAATAACTAACTCTAATTAATTAATTAATTAAAATTAATTAGCTTGAATAATTAAAAATTAATTTTTATCTTATTTAATCATTATTTAACATTTAATTAATAAAAATATTTAACTTAGTTAATAATTTCTTAAACTCTAATTACTTAACCTGATTAATTAATTAATAATTACCCTAATTAATTATTTAAATAATTAAAAAATTAGACTTTAGATTTGCTTAATTTAGTTTGACATGAGTTTACAAAAACAATCTAAAAGAAAACACTTAAAAACTCAAAATCGTGAAATTTACCGGACTGCATCCATAGCGACAATCGTTATAAGCGCAATTCGTTAGAATTGATTTCTAGGTGGAAATCTCACTTAACACTAGCTGCACCATGTTTTGAAAACTAAATTGAAAGGTTTCGAAAACTCTAAACAAATGGTATAAACTTGGAAAACATTTCCAATGTCAAGACTAAAAGAAAGTTTTCCTTTTCCATTGGATCTCGAGTCCTTTTTCGACCATTTAAAGTGCTAGTTTCATAACCATTTCACAACGTACTTGGTTTTGTTTCACAAACAATATACCATCATATCATAAACCAATATCACATATCCATATCCGTATACTTATCTAACATATCAATATATTATCCAAATCGCCAATCTATTCCTAACAACCTACTTGCAATCATATATTATCCAAAGAACATGATAATTCAGCACGGCAAATACTATATTTTCATAACATATAAATCATTAAAACAAGTAGTTTCTCTTCCAAAAATATTAGTTTTACTCACCAAAACTTTTTAAATCAAAGCGGACTTTTACCGAAACTCGAAAATGCTTTAAAAACTTTGCAAAAATTGAATTTTAATTGCTCGAACACTTGAAATGGCTCGATCAAGTGGACCTTTAGCTTAGCCTAGGCCTTGTTGGGCATGATCATGTGGAGATTTCGCTTGGCAATGTGTTTTTGGGGTGGATGGTTGCTTGTATTTTGGAAGAGAAAGCGTTGTAGGAGATATAGCAGTGTTTTGTGAATAAAAGAAGGGATTTTGGCAAAAAGAAGTTGTTTTTCTCACTTTAGAAATCATGAAGAGGAAGCCATAGCTAAGTTTATTAAGCACTTAGGAATTTGAAATGAAGAAGATGATATAAAAATGAGAATATGAAGATAAAGGAGTATATATAGGCTTAGGGAATTAATAAATATACATAAGTGTTTATATTGAAATATATATATATATATATATATATATATATATATATATATATATATATGCTTGCATTACCATACCCCTCTCCCTCCTAAATTCTGTCCACACCTAGTACCCACCCTCACCTTGCACTATTCAAGTAAAATAACATGTATTTGTGTTGAAAAAGTTTATTTTTATATGTATATATATACTTTTCCTTATAATATATTTTCTTTTATCCTTATATGTTAATATGCCTAAGGAGGAACATGTACATGCATATGTACATGTACAAAACATGTTTAAAATAGTTTGTAGTGTGTACATGTGTGTTTAACATAGTGTTATGAAATTTTGAATAAATTTTAACAAATTAAAAATTGGAATTTCGAAAAATAATTTTCGGTCACATTTTCTATTTCTCTATAAACTATATATATATTGGTAAACAAATTTTGAAAACGATTTATTATCACTAGTTATTATTTAAAATAGTTTTATTTGTTAATAAAAATTTATTTATTAATTATTTAAAATATAATTAAATATTCATTTAAATAGAGATTAACTTGTGGGTCGTTACACTCTCCTCTTTAAAAGAATTTTGTCCTGAAATTAGCAAACAAAGAGATAATTCAAACTACGCAAAAAGTCATACATTCATATAACAAAACACATACAAATACGCCAAGCATACATAGAAAAATATATATACTATACATACAACCTAGGACTAGCTATCCTAACATCAACTCGGGGTAGGCTTCTTTCATACGATCCATCATCTCCCAAGCGTGGTCTCTTTGATCCTTGCTCCACTGAATCTTAACTAGTCACGCCACCTTGTTGCGCAATCTCTTTTCATCCTAACCCACAACATAAACTGGATATCTAATGTGATAACCCGTATTTTGGACCTCTGATAATTTGATAATTAACTGGTTTATTCAATTGAACAGATAAAAATTGTGATAATAAAAGATATCTGGATATATAAATAAATTTGAAAATATAATAAAAGTTGAATTATAAGTATCTAGATAAATATTTATTTGATAACTTCTGATATAATTACTTAAAATTGACAAATTATTCTTTTAAAAACAAATAATAATGACTGCTTATATATAGATACAAGAAGATTTTGAATTAAAAAATTATTATTTTCAAAACAAATTAAATTTGTATTTGTTTAATTGTACATATATATATATGTGAGTTAATTTTAAATTGAATTTGAATTTTAAATTTGAAATTTAAAAGATTGATATCTTAAAATATTTTGGATTTAAAAATATATATGTACGATTTTATTAGAATATAATTTGTTTTATATTATTTTCTTTAAAGGGTTTTATATATATAAATTAAGAAAAGTATTTATTAATTAGGAAATTAAATATGAAAGCTTTACAAACCATTTCAAAATTAATAAACTCATGCACAATTACAAGAGTTAGTTTATAAAGCTTGGTAATAACATGTGTATGGTCATAAACAAATGTAAATGACAAATGTTTGACGAATAAACAAGTGTCAGTATTTTTATTTTATTTCTCCTTAATTTTTAATAAGTCATACTTAAGTATGTATATACATCTATCTTTTCTTTTCATCTCTTTTTCCTATCTTCATTCAAAAAGAAAGAAAAAAACCTCAAAGCCTATAACACAAATTTTCAAACTAGATCAAACCAAAACATATAAACATTATAACTCATACCAGAAAATTAAACAAGCAATCATCAAGCAAAGATCATCAAAGCAACATCAATTCAGTTTTAAAAGCTAGATCATTTCAACATCAAGATTTCTAGCTTCAGTTCATCAAGTTAAATCATCTCAGTCACAACAAGTTTCAGATTTTCAAGCATTATCAAGTATTTTCCAGTTTCAAAAGATCAAAGCAATTCAAGTTTTCAAAATTTTCAAACTGCTACAAACTCTCTGTTCAACATCTACAGGTGAGTAAACAATTTGACTCTTGTTTTAAACTGTTGTTTGAGATGAATATAGTTAATAAGTGATTTGACAATTGTTGCATGGATGAAATTTTTTCTTGCATGTTTTAAATATGCAAATATAAACGGTGCATGTTTGGATATGTCTGGTTCTTCTCTGTTCCAGGTTACAAAATTTTAGAATAAGTAAAAAAAATTAAATTCTCTTTAATTGATCTCTGGTAGGCTTTGGTTTTCAAACAAAATATGTTTGTTTGAACATAAATTAAGATGTAAAAATGTATTTAAGTGAAACAAGTTTATATATCTCTGTAAATCAAGAAAGTACAGTAAAAATTTAAAACCTAATGAAATTCAAGCATCATAATTCCATATTTCGTTTTATAAAATCTTGATCGTCGTCAAGATTTAAGAATTTTAAAAGTAAAATCATAACTTTTAGATTAGGATCGAGTGGGCATTCGGGGTTTGAACAGAAAATAGGTTTTGAGGTTTTTCTAGCGATCGAGGAACCTGGGAAGGACGAGGTCTTCACTGGAGGAGACAAGGGTGAAGACGAGCTCAGTAAAAAATGGGTGGAGGTTTTCTTAGCCACCGTGGCGGCGGCAAATGGTCAATTTAGGGTTTTATCAATTGTGGATAAGTGAATGGAATCTAAGTGAAGGTGAATAGAAAGAAAATTGATTTAGCAAATAATCAATAAATATAAATACGTAGGACGTACGTATATTATTATATTCATATAATGATTTGATCAGATTCGAGCACAGAATTTTGAGATAATATATCGATCCGAGTTAGGATTTATCACTTGATTTTCAACGGCGAACCCTGGATATGGATTTTTGGTTAATTTTGGGAATTCTCTATCATGGTATGACTTGCAAGGAGAATAATGATTTTCGATTAAGAAATCAGATTTGAGTCCGCACTAGGAGATCGGTTAGACGATGCTAGTTTGGAAGTGAAATTGTATGATCTAGTGAGCGATCAGATTTGAAATTACGTACGGATGATATGTGTACATCGTACGTGCTTGAATGAAATTGATATTGAAATTTGAAAGAAATGAAAGATGATTTTTTGTAAAGAAAAGTATGTTTTAAGAAATATATATGAATAAAGGTGGAAGATTGATATCTTTTGAAATTCACTTTTTGAAAAGTAAAGTGATATGGTAAGTAAATTTATAAGAGAAAATCAAATTTAAATATTTGATTTAGAGTGTGTGTGTGTGTGTGTGTGTGTGTGTATGTATTTGTTATATATGATAAGCTCCCCCCATGACTGAATCTAGAACTAGAAGAAAGGGTTTTTGTAAATATTTGAAGTATAAAAGGGGAATCTGTATAAGTGATCCAAAGATTATTTTCAAGTTGGAAAGGATAAGTTGTATATAGAGGCATTTCAGTAGAAGGACAAACTTTTCTGTCCAATTAGTTTCTAGGACACACATCCACATAAATTAATTTCAAGGCCAAAGTCAGCAGAAAAATTACTTTTAAGGACAAAGTCAGCAGTCCAACTACTTTCAAGGACGTAATTTCGTAGGTTTTTAGGCCTTAGAAACTAATTATTTTGCATGTTGTCCTTAAATGTAATTATTTCAGTTGTGTCCTAGAAACTAATTACGCTAGCTAAAGAGGCCCTTATGGTTAATTTCCACTTGTGTGTGTGTGTGTGTGTGTGTGTGTGTGTGTGTGTGTGTATAAATGGTTTTATGAGAATGATTTTAGGAAAAGGGTTTTGGAACCTATGGATTTTGAAAAGGCTTTTGATTTTTGGGAAAAATCAATTTTGAAAATTTGAAAAGCTAAGTATGGAACTATCGATTTGAGATATCGATTTTGTTTAAAGGAGATTTTGATTTAAATCATAAAGAGTATGATTTGGAAGATACTATAAGTGTATAGTATAAAATGTTTTGAGATTGGCTCTGGAGGAAAAAGGCGCTCCCATTGGAATGAACTTCATTAGGAGATCCACGGTGTAGGTCTGCCTTGAGCCCGAAGGGGGAGGCTCTAAATTGAATCCTGAGAGGAAATTCGAACAAATCGAAGTTCCTGAGGATTATATGTAGTGGGTTGTGAAAGTCGAGGGCGCTGATGCCGACAAAGACATTTGGGTTATGCTGTGACAATAGTGTAACTCGATGTCACAACGATCTACTGTGGACCATAGCGGAAGTCGTGTGTGCTGTGAGAGCCAACAGTCTACGTTTGATTTTGCTGTTATGGCAATGTAACATCGATAAACTGCGACCTATGGTGACACACCGAAAGTCGAGAGGCCGTGAGAGCTTAAGGCTACATTGGGACTTGACTGATGTAGACTGCGACCTATGTGGGAGTGGTGAAGTTTCATTTGGCAGCGAAAATCGAGGGCGCTGATGCCTATAGTTACATGGACTTTTGCCGTGATGACAACGCAACCTGGGATGTAACTGTGATCTGTGGCGAGTTCCACGGCGTAATCGAGGGGCGTGGAGTGCCTACAGTTATCTATGTATTTTGTAGGGATGGCAACGTAACCATCTGGTTAACTGTGACGATGGAGGGGGTGATGATTTCTAGAGCATTCTCACCAAATATGTTTCCTCTATTTCAAAAATGTTTTCTATATTTTTATGAAGTTTTTGAAAATGTTTTCTAAGTATTTTCACTGGGTGTTGAAAATGGGTCTGCTAAGTACTTATAGATTTTCAGTCCTACGTCTAATCAACGTATGACCGAATTTTTGTGAGAACAAGGATGGACTTGTGGAAACATCAAGTTATAAAAGTATTTTTATAAAACTTTTTTGGTGATATTATATAGATTTTAATTTTTTTTTTAAATTCTTAAATAAAGGATTTATAGTTGAAATGATCAAAGAGTAATTTAGCATTAATTAGCATTTCAATAAAATTCTGGTTTCGTTCCTTTTCGAGGACGAAAAGATTATAAGGGGGGAGGAATGTGATAACCCGTATTTTGGACCTTTAATAATTTGATAATTAATTGGTTTATTAAATTTAACGGATAAAAATTCTAATAATAAAAGATATCTAGATATGTAAATAAATTTGAAAATATAACAAAAGCTGAATTATAAATATCTAGATAAATATTTATTTGATAATCTTCTAATATAATTACTTAAAATTGACAAAGTATTCTTTTAAAAACAAATAATAATGATTGTTCATATATATAGATATAAGAAGATTTCAAATAAAAAAATTATTATTTTCAAAACAAATTAAATTTGTATTTGTTTAATTGTGTGTGTGTATATATATATCTGTGTGAGTTAATTTTAAATTGAATTTGAATTTGAAATTTGAAATTTAAAAGATTGATATCTTAAAATATTTTGGATTTAAAAATATATATGTATGATTTTATTAGAATATAATTTTTTTATATTATTTTCTTTAAAGGGTTTTATTTATTAAATTAAGAAAAGTATTTATTAATTAGGAAATTAAATATGAAAGCTATATAAACCATTTAAAAATTAATACACTCATGCATAATTACAAGTGTTAGTTTATAAAGCTTGGTAATAACATGTGTACGGTCATAAACAAATGTAAATGACAGATGTTTGACGAATAAACAAATGTCACTATTTTTATTTTATTTTTCCTTTATTTTTAATAAGTCATACTTAAGTCTATATATACATCCATCTTTACTCTTCATCTCTTTTTCCTATCTTCATTCAAAAATAAAGGGAAAAAACTCAAATCCCGTAACACAAATTTTCAAACTAGATCAAAAAAAAAACCTGTAAACATTATAACTCAAACCATAAAATTAAACAAGCAATCATCAAGCAAAGATCATCAAAGCAACACCAATTCAGTTTAAAAGCTAGATCATTTCAACATCAAGATTTCTAGTTTCAGTTCATGAAGTTAAATCATCTCAGTCACAACAAGTTTCATATTTTCAAGCATTATCAAGTATTTTCCAGTTTCAAAAGATCACAGCAATTCAAGTTTTCAAAATCTTCAAACTGCTTCAAACTCTTTGTTCAACATCTACAGGTGAGTGAACAATCTGACTCTTGATTTAAACTGTTGTTTGAGATGAATATAGTTAATAAGTGCTTTGACAATTGTTGCATGGATGAAATTTTGGCTTGCATGTTTTAAATATGCAAATATAAATGGTGCATGTCTGGATATGTCTGGTTTTCTCTGTTCTCGGTTATAGAATGTTAGAATAAGTAAAAAAAATTAAATTCTCTTAACAGATCTCTTGTAGGCTTTGGTTTTCAAACAAAATATGTTTGTTTGAACATAAATTAAGATGTAAAATTGTATTTAAGTGAAACAAGTTTATATATCCCTGTAAATCAAGAAAATACAGTAGAAATTTAAAACCTGTTGAAATTCAAGCATCATAATTCCTTGTTTCATTTATAAAATCTTGATCGTCATCAAGATTTATGAATTTTAAAAGTAAAATCATAATTTTTAGATTAGGATCTAGTGAGCATATGGGGTTTGACCAGAAAATAGGTTTTGAGGTTTTCCTAAGATCGAGGAACCTGGGAAGGTCGGGGTTTTCACTGGAGGAGACCAAGGTGAAGATGAGCTCGGCAAAAATGGGTGGAGGTTTTCTTAGCCACCGTGGCGGCGGCAAATGGTCGATTTAGGGTTTTAGTATAGAATTTGGTCGAGTTCGGAATTGAGGCTACTTCGTCGCCATCATAGCATTGGGGGAGACTAGTCGTGGGGGAAAAGAGAGAGGAGACTCGAGTATAGCTCCAGGCGTGGTGACGTGAACTACGGTGATCGGATTAGGGTGGTGTCGGGGGGAATAGGTGGTGGGTTTTCTTCCTGATGGATTCGTGTGTGTTCGATTTTGTTTTACAAGGAGGATCGTAGTTCCGAGTGGTCGTTCATGACGAGATGATCATCGTCGACTTATGGGAAAACACCATGGTGATCGGAGTGACGCTGAGTTGCCGTATACGTGCACATCGAAGTCAATGTCAGTATTTGTAAAGGAGTTTTGTGACTCGGGGAGGTACGCGGGGAAGAAGAGTCAAGGCTCGAGTACTATACGGGTTGGACCCGAAGTTAAATCTAAACAATTTTTAAGTTTAAATATAAACAAGTTTTAAAATTAAAATGAATTTAGTTTAAACTGTTAAATGACAAATGTTTTAAAATTATTTGATTAAAGAAGTTATATGATTTGTTAACATGAATTTGTTAAATGCTTAAGTTATTTCAAACTTAAATTAAATGATTTAATTAAGTAAGTTAATTATAAAGATAAATGTTTGTAATATGATTATGATAATTAAGAAATTAAATAAAGATAAATGGTTTATCTTAAGGTTAATTAAGACCTTGGATGATTAAGGATTAGTTAAATTAATAAAGTAATTAAAGAGCAATTAATTTATTTAATTAATTAATGATTTTAAGGGTAGTTAATTAATTAAATTAATTATGAGAGATTAATTAGTTCGTAATTAAGGATGTGATTAAGTAATTAGAGATTAATTACTTAATTGATAATTACTTGATGTAAGTAATTAAAGGATAAATTTGTTAAGGATTAATTAATTTAATTAGTAATTAAAGGTTAAATTAAATAATAATTAAAGGTTAGTTAATTGAGGATAATTAACCAACGGGATAATTACTTAATGGAAGTAATTATGGATAATTAATGGATAATTAAAGGATGATTAATTAATGGTTTGTAATTAATGATTAAGTAAGTAGGATTTAAGAGGTGATTGAAGTAATTAATTTATTTTATTTAAATTAATTAGAAATGGTGTGACAAATTAATCTTGCTTATGAATGATTGAATGATATTGTATGCCTTGGAATCTCTGATAAGTGATTTGTGATGCTATGTGGTATGATATGTTTGGACTGAACTGTGATACTATGGTTTGTCTATCTATGGAGAATGGCTAGGTAAATATGTAATTCTGGATATAAATCGAATTATTTAAAACTTAAACAACTTTGTTTTTAAGATGATATTGAATTCGAAGAGACCGGAGTCGAGTATCAGTACATACCTGAAACCTCTTCGATTTGGAATCTGCAATAATTCTTTATGAATTTGACTTTGGGATAAATAGGCTGGAATGGAATAAATGATGTAAACTTGGTCATTTAGTCTAAGTAATAATACTTAGATATGATGGTAAGATGTGTATTTGACTATGGCAAGTTAAGAACTCGAGTAAGGTACGAGTTACCCTGGGCTTTAAATAAGTTTTATGCATTAGAATTTCATGTTCAATGGGTTTACCACGCTGGTTTCCAGCCTGACCCGGGTGTTACTTTGATGTAATGCTCGGGTCAGATCGAGTATTACAGCTTTCAGGTTAGGACGTTCTGGAGCTCATAAGGGAAGCTGGATGGAAGGAACGTATAAAGTGTATTCCGATATGTATTTGAGATTGTTGTGATATTAGTGTGGATAGGATGAAAGAACTGTCTAGTCTATTTGTAAATGGTTGTAACTCTGGTAAATTGTATATAACTCTGATGTATGGTTATAAAGTTGATAGTTACAGCTTTTCTTTGTATATATTTTATTATGCGATATCGTATTTTAATCCACGACGAATGTGAGATGTTGTTGTTTTCTGTTCTTTTTCTTCCTTCTATCTTCTTTTCTTTAAAAATATGAAACTTTTGGCATTTGATTTCTCGGCACTTCTACAGTGAATGTATTAGTGTCGAATTTTCGAGGTCGAAATTTTAGGTCGTTTCATCTAACCATCGTCAAGTTTAGCCCTATTTTCAATTCCTCTTGAACCGGTGGACCTACAATCAAAGATGGGTCATGAACATATTTCCTCAAATGAGACACATGGAACACATTATGAACACTCGCTAACCATTCTGGCAACTTGACCCTATAAGCAAGTGATCCGATCCTCTCAAGAATATGGAAGGGTCCAACATACCTTGGAGCTAACTTCTCAGCTTTTCTAAGTCTAACATCTCCTCTTATTGGTGAAATGTTTATGAACTCTAAGTCTCTAACCACAAATTCCAGATCCCTTTGCTTCTTATCTATATAACTCTTTTAGCGATCTTGGGCTTCCTTCCTTCTTTTCTTAATCACCACAACTTTTTCTATAACCTCTCGGATCATGTCCAGTCTAAGTACTAGTCTATCTCCCATCTCAAACCAAATTGCTGGTGACTTGCATGGACTTCCTTTCGGGGTTTCATACAGTGCCATTCTGGTGCTCGCTAGGAAGCTATTGTTGTAGAGAGCTCAACTAAGTGCAAATGATCCTCCAATGATTCACCAAAATCTAGAATACACACCCTTAAGAGAACCTTTAGAATCCGATTCACCCACTCCGTCTGTCTATCTATTAGGCGTGATATGTTGTGCTTAAGCTTAACTTTGTTCCTAGAGTTGTTTGCAATGTTTCCCGAAATTGACTAGTAAATATAGGGTCTCGATCACTTACAATATTAATAGGAACTCCATGCAACCCGACTATCTCCTTAATAAATTTTTAGCTAAAGAAGCAGCGGTCCTTTTTGGTTTCACTAGAATAAAATGTGTGCTCTATGTTAGCCGATCCATGATATCCCTACTCCTTCATTTCCTTTTCTGGTTCTGGGTAAACATCGATAAAAATCATTGATATCATTTCTCATTTACAATTTAGTACTTCCAAAGGTAGTAACAATCCGGCCATCTTCTGATGATCACCTTTGATTTGTTTATAGCACGAACACCTGCTAACATAGACCGAAACATCTTTCTTCATTCTCGGGCACCAAAATACTCTTTTTCTTTCCTTATACATCTTATGAACTCCTGGATGATTACTTAACCTAGATTTGTGTCATTTGGACAAAACTTCCTTCCTCAGCCCATCCACATCTGGAACACACAATTGTCCATTCATTCTTAAAGTACCTCGACTATCCACCTCAAAATCCAAACATCTATCTCCATTGACTCCTTGAATTAACCCTTCCAGTATCTCATCATTCCTTTGATTTCTCATAATCATTTCCTGAAGTGTCGAGGTAACTCCAAGTAAGTCAAAGCGGCATTCTATCTTAAGGCATTTGCCACCGCATTAGCCTTTACTAGAATTTGAAGATTATACAAGCCATAAGCCACCAAAAACTCTAACCACCTCTGTTGCCTCAAGATCAGATCCTTCTAAGTAAAAAGTGAAAGTCTACGAGGTGGATCGTGTAGTGTATATGCAAGTATATGTGAAAAAGTATATGATGCAACTAAAATAATATTAATCTAAGTAAATATAGAATAAGCACACCAGAAGTTTATACTGGTTCTGACCTCTCGTCCTACATCCAATCCCGAAGCTCCCTTTCGGAATTCGACTATCAAAAACCCTCGCTTCGTCCAGAGGAATATGCTTAGTTACAATAAGTTATTCTTGTCAAATGTGCGTTCTAATGTAACAAAGAATGTTGACTAATTAGTACAATTGCTTTATAATGTATTTCTAAGGAATATTGTCTATGAAGAACTGAGTATATGAAAGAGTGAATACAAGTAAAGATTGCTTGAATGGAGAGATCAAGAATATAGGATAGAATATTGAATTAGAAAGCGTAAGTAAGTGAAGTAAGTTTGTTCTCTTGATTCTTGATGCTAAATATAGTTGTAGATAGGTACCTTGAGCAGTCTCATCCATTAATGAATCCTCTACGGTTTCTTCTGCTGATGGTGAAGAGTTGTGGCGAAGAGAAGCGGAGATGTCCATTCACATATGGTAGTTGTAGTACATTTCTAAAGTTCGAGTTTGAATTCAGATGTTTGGTATTTGTTTCAGATGTCTGGTACTATATATTTTTTGAATATAGTAAAGGATCAGGCGTCTGAGTGCTAATATCAGACGTTTGATTTATCTCGTTTGTTGTTCCAAAGAAATTTTTCAGACGTCTGATATGGTACATATCAGTTTTGCGCATCTTTTCTTTTACGTCTTTGTTCCTATCAACTTGTAGTCTCTTGCAATGTCCTTTGAGCCTCGTTCTTGTCTTTCTAGTGATTTTGTTCTAGCAAGTACCTGTATATATATATATATATATATATATATATATATATATATATATATATATATATATATGTATGTTTGATCTCCATTGTATAGTCGTTGTCATCGAAACCATAGATTGGATTTCCTAACATTCTCTCCCTTTTTGATGATGACAACTGTATAATGTACTTAGATATAATTTTATAAATCTCCCCCTAAATATGTGCTTACCATTATTTCTCCCCCTTTGGCATTATCAAAAACCATTAATACAAGAGTATGTATGATACAATCAATAATCATGAAAGATGAAAGATAACTAATTACTCATAAGTAACAAGCCAAAAAGCATTTTTATAACCAATAAACATAGTGATTACATGCATAGATTTTTGATTTCAAAAGATGGAAAAAATATCTAAGTATCTTTAAGGGAAGCTTTGGCTTGATCGTCTCCTTCATCTACATTCTTGGAAGAACTAGCTTGTATTGTAGGAGACTTTGGAGTATGTTCTAAGAGGTTCTTTTTCCTCTTCAAAAAGTTTAGAATGTTTTGAAGGAGGAGGAGAAGGCATTGGAGTTGGCCAATCTTCTAAAGGTGGTGTTGGACCACGGACTCGTTGGAGAACCTCTTTTAGAACAGATAATGTTGTTGAAAGCGATGTCTCAACTATGGCTAGGTGAGAAGCAAATGTTCTTCGAAGCTACCGATACGCTTAGCCAATAATTTTTGATTTCTTGATAAGATAAGTTGATTGTGGAGAGTTAAGTCCAGAATGCTTTCATTTTGATTTAGTTTCAGTGTGAGTCTTCAAAATGTCGTCTTGCCCTAGATAGTCAAAAGGTGCAGGAGGAGGAGGAACGTATTCTTCTTCTTGTTGTTCTTCTTGTGATGGTTGTGGTGGTTGAAGTTAGGGTTGATTCCTAGCTTGTTTAGCTTGTTGACGACGTTGCGTCCATTTGTCAAACGAAATAAAATTTGAGGGATTTTCTAGTAAGTTCATAAGGGAGAATAATTTTATGGAGGCCTAATTGGGGGCAATCTCCTCAAAAGTCGATAAATATGATGGAATGTTGTGGGCTTGTAGAAGCTGCATGATGTTGGTAAGGTAAATAATTTATGGACGAGATCGAGTCCAATAATGTTTAAGCTCGTCAAATATAAATTTAGCCCCATTTACCCTAGTACCATTAAAGATAGCATTTAGAGCTTTGTGCTCCAACTCTGTTATTTGCTCATGGCTGCCAAGTTGAGGAATGATTGTGTTAATAATCATCCTAGTGAGTAGCCTTGCCTTAGGTCGTACGTATTTCGAAGCAAATCGTGGCATTTTATCTTCCCAAATTCGATGGGTAATATTATTCCTCGGTTTGAAGTGCATATCTGGGATATCATTCAAATCTTCTTCGGAGTCGGAACAACCTAGAGTATGGCCTATTATTCCCGGAGTAAGTCGAATAGTGTTACCGTAAACACTCGACCAAAGCCAATTATCATCATTATCGGTATTCCATACGACAGTGCTATCTAGATTAGCATAGAAAAGGAATATTGCAAACTGATCGATTTGGACATTATTCGAATTGTATGAAATCAAATGTTGTAACCCAGCATTTTCACATCTCTCATACAAATCATAAATAGGGAATTTAAGAAAATTGTAGAAAGGACCTATGTGTAGCGTTTTCTTTTGGATATCTTCATATCTTTTGATAGAATGAGGTACTCGATTCATCCACTTCTCAATTTGATCGTCGGAGCATACTTGTGGGTTAGAGGATGTAGCTTGCTCTTACTTTCTCTTATGAATTCCAGGGTTTTTAGTTTTGGGCGCCATGAAATCGAGCAAAATTATGGAGATAGTGATTTGGAGAATTAGGGTTTCAGTTTTGAAAGAGGAATGGAAATGAAAATGTGAATTGAAAATTTGGAAAAAACAGTTGTTTTAAGTGCACGAATACGTGTCGATTGAATTTCAAACGTCTAAGTAGTGAATCAGACATTTGGTTTAACCCTTGTTTGAAGACAGTAAACATTTTCAGACGTCTGGAATAGGCAGAATTGTAAATTTTGAAGGCAGAGAGTTTTGTCAGTCGTCTGGATATAATATCAGACGTCAGAAATTAGCTTGTTTTTTGTATTAATAAGGTAGAGACAATTTTCAGACGTTTGGAAGTTTATATAAGACATCTAATATATGCACCGGATTAAAAAATGGGGTGATATAATGGTGCCAGACGTCTGACGGTGTCATTTAGACGTCTGAAATCTCCAGTATCACCACACCATAATCATCTATTAGAAACGGTTTATAACCGTTGCTTACACCATTACCAACGGTTAAAAACCGTTTCTAATAACGGAGTGGTAAATTTTAGCAACGGTAACTAACCGTTGTTTTTTGATCATAAGCAACAGTTTTAAACCGTTGCTTAATGTCCATAAAGCAACGGTTATTGCCCGTTGTTTATTTACAAATAGCAACGGTAATTAACCGTTTCTTTTAGATCATAAGCAACGGTTTTAAACCGTTTCTTAGTGTCTATAAAGCAACGGGTATTGCCCGTTGTGTTATCGTAAATAGCAACGGGTTTTAGCCGTTCCATTTGAGCCATAATTCCATGGCCTTTACTCATAACGAAACGGGCAGAAACCGTTGTTATGTACTATATTACAACGGTTCTTACCCGTTGTAATTCTGTCCGTTTGAAAAAAAAAATATAGGCATTAAAAGCATTAGTCATGACACAGTATTATCATACATTTACAAACAGCTACCAGACATACAATTACAAACAGCTACCCGACATACAAATACAGTGCTACCAGACATACAATTACAAACAGCTACATAAGTCATGACACAGTATTATCACAGTGTTATTACATAACATATAATAATAGCATCCATCGTCCTAAGTTTGAAGATAACAGTATTTTCACCATACATATGATAACAACACTTAACTTGAGCAGTCTAAGATAATTCACACAAGCATACGTTCTTAATACAGCGTTCATTTACATGCTCAAACAGCTTTCCTCGTAACCAGGCCTTCCATGCAGCTGCAAAATGAATAAACATGAGTTAGCATTAAACTAACCTATACATATAAATGTTAAAACCCAACGCATTCTGGTTACTGAATCATATATAACATGAAATACAAGAGAACATAAAATGGTATTAATAGTTTAAAGGTTATAAATTAAGAGATTTTACTAGACTGCACATAAGAAAACATGTTTCCTATGATGTCCAAGGATCAATCAGTTTCAGGTTATGATTAAATTAAGACTGATATGAAACAACAAAGTGCATACTAAAATTGAAACAACAAAGCCCCAAACTTCCAGTCCACTTTCAAATTAAGACTGAATTCTTAAAAGTCTGATACTCATGCTCCAAAAATATTTCAGTTTGTAATAACTGGCCATACATCAGCATGCTACATATCAGACAATGGTTTTAGGTGCTTCAAACACTTCAACTCATTGGTACAACTACAACAGAACATTGCTCGTGCAGTCTATCTAGTCTTAATAGTCCAACTCACCTGATCAACCCTATTGCCACAACTCCTGATTCTATCAATTTACTACTGACCAGTCATGTGTTTCAGCAACTATGATGTGTGCTTTCATCAGAAATCACTCCTACATGACGTTTGTTCATTGTTGTTTTAGCTACAATTTTCAGTATGGTATACTATTTAAAATCCTGTACACATGGAAATATGGAACCTAGATTGTACCAGTAAACAATTTAATCATAACGTTCTTGTTACATGGGTAATTTTAAGCCAAGTAATTCTAATTAAGATATCATTTGCTTTACATAAAACGAATATAAATAACTAATCTAAATATCTGTTACTACTTGCATTCGAGAAAGCAGACATAGAACAAAAATGACGCAACGAAGCCATTACGTGGTTTGAATCCAAATCAGGTTTACATATAAATTATTTCATGTTTACATATATGAAATGAACCAAGATTGGCTACATCCACAAATTTTGGTCAATGTACAGGCAATCGAAGTGAACCTAAATAGTTTAATCAACATAAGCATACTACTCATTTTGATCAAATTAGTCATAATTTCTGATTTAAAAGGTACAAAGTAGGCTAATTCAAATTGACTGAAATTCACAACAACTACTCTCAAATTATTTAGCAACCCAAATTTACTAATCAAATATAATTATGTATAGAACAGTCTTGTAAGAAAATGTACCAGTGCTCTTTCGTTTGGACACCTGAATGTAAGTACAATAGAAGCTGCCTGCACATAAATCAAAGAAATTCCATAAGCAATAGTGAAAACTCAACATACTTCGCCACAATAAAGATAAAACAAATATGATTGATATCGTATCAATAAAGATAAAACAAATACATATTACAAGATATATTAATCATGCTCAAGTAAGTAATACAAAAATAGTCTTAGATGAGTAAACATTCTGAGAAATTTTAGAAGTGAGATCTTGTTATAGAATACGTTTTCAATTGCCATCAGATTTAGAAGACTTCATCCAATAAGCTCTACGCGATGGTATAAGTCACGTCGTCTAATTTCAATATTTGTAAAATTATCATTTTGCCTTTAGTATTAAAATAACGATTAATACAGGGTATTATACCCACCCACCCAGACCTCCACCCCCGCCCAAATATTTTGAAAAAACTTCTAACAGGTGGTGCACCAGGCCCCTTGTATTCAGATGCAAACAATTCTCCATTATTTGTCTGAGCTTGTCTATGCAGCATTGCAGCATCTTATGATTCTTATCAGCTAATAAATCCAAAAAAAAAAAATTGTATCACATTCACATGTACAGATCGGTTACCCTATCTTAATCCATGTATGATTAATTTTAGTAATTGATGATTCCTCACGGCATCCCGTTCAGTAGCCAACGCACTGCATTAGCAGCCAATATCACGGGGTATAAACCACCTACTCCCTTTCATTCCAAAATTATTTTCAAATGCAACCATATAACATGGACGATGATATCAAAAACTCATTATTTACATCACAACCATGCTCAGAAAATGTGAAACAACTTGAGTAACAAAGAAATCGACTACTCACCCTTCACGTCCCTTCATTCAAATTCAGTTTGTGTTTACATACACAACATCCTAACCATCTATACAAGATTTCTTATTGAAAATATATAAATAATACTACCCATTTACCCAGAAAAAAAAGAAAAATTTAGTAAGAAAAATACATGTATAGTACTTCCAACCCAAAGCATCCTTGTATAACCATCCTCTCCTTTTTCAGCATTGATCAATTTGACCTCTGTAACGACGAGATAGCTCTCATCTAAAATAATGTATTCAAAATGATGTGCAACTCTACCTAACAAAATGGACTACTATTCTCAAACAAAAGATTTGCCTTTCAGTTACACAAAATGTGTGCACTTCATTTCAAAACAACAGAATATAACGTGAATGTTCATCTGCATAGTTATCACGAATTCACTATAAACCAAAGAGCGATCGCTAACATTGAAGATCCGATGCTAATGTATTGTTATAATAACGTAAAAATACAAATTACCATGGAAAGCAAGCTGTATATTGCTAAACAAATATAAAACAAAAGACATACCTCCGACTAAAGATATCGTATCAAACCCTTTTGATGGCACACATAACCTCCGACTCCAATGTCCCTAAAGGTCTCGGCCATATGTCGATTCATTTTGGCAGTTCGCTCATCCTCCAACAAAATTTTGTCTAACAAAACTTTTTCATATGCGAGTGGTACTGGTTTTCCATGACATACTGATTGTGTGGAATCTCGGCATATAGTACCTGTTATATCATTGGTATATGTATAATATGGATTTAATAATATCATACAGATTTAATAAGCATTCCAGGAGTAAATATATGTCGAATTATATACACTGATATATAAAATAGTACCTGTTGCAATTACTTCATCCTCGAAGTTCAGGATTTCACATCTTTGGTCGATTGACGGATTGGTCGGAATGAGATTCTGAGAAGTACCGGTGCTACTGCCTACTTGACCACCTTCGGCTAGCTTGAGAATACGCTCCAGTTTATCATCCATGCTATCCACCTTCAACAGTTTTTGCTCCACAGCTTGCAGCCGCTGCTCATATTCTCCTTTGGCCTCTTTGAGTCGTTTGCATGGAATGGCAGCACCCTTAACTTGACTAGGAGATATATTGGTCCCAATACATCGGCTCCTGCCCTTTACATCATTACCAAACACTTTTATAAAAACTTCTTCATCACCACCACTCGCCGTTTCCTTTTCTTTTCCAATTTTGTCCTGAAATGTAAATACATATATATATATATATACATATAATGAATAATGAATAATTAATTTAAAGGCGTTATTATTTGTTTAACTTACAAAGAACGAAGATGACGCATCAGACACGCTGCCATCTTTTTTCTTATGTGTTTTCTCCCATACTTGAAGACGTGATACTTCTGCTCCCGAACTTGTATCGACCTGCATACAAGAAATCAAATGCAGATAAAAACAAATATATATATATATAAGTATGGTATTTAAGCAGCTGTACTTTGCATGTGCTATGCAAACATGAGAAAAGAACATACAAATTTCAAATCTTAAAAACTACCAGCATTTTCATCCATTGTGCATTTTCAAAGTATGTATAGACTGGGTTATTCCCAAAGTTTATTTAGTCAAAAAGCATGGAATAGTGTAAAACGAGCGATGCGTTGCTATATCAATTCAACTTGCATACTTTGCTGTCATGTTATAAATCTAAACAAGGGAACATGCTGCCATTTGAGTTTAAGCAATAAAACATGTATAAGAAGTTTTTTTTTCTGCACACATTCACTGTCGTTTTTTGCTCCAAGGTCAATTTCTTTGAAGTTTGAATGGGTTTGAAATAGAGTGAGCATACTCCCTTGTTTGAAGTTTTTTGCTCACTCTACAGTATAATATGCAACTACTATAACATGATTAAACTACAAAACTTAAATGCAAATTCTTCTTTTAATGCAAATTAACAAAGAAAATAAAATTCACTAAAACCTGATAATACATTGACAGTACAAAATCTCTGGTCAAGCAACGATATACCGGTTATGCATTTGTAGTGCCAAAAATCAGGCATAGTGTTCGTTTCTGCAAGTCTAAAACAGTAGCATACACATAGTACAGTCACGGGAATAGCAGTACATAAAACTTCTCCCTAAATTTGATGTTGATATTGCATGTGAATTCCTGTTATCTTTTAGATAAACCACTGTCACATTGTGCACTAATCCCAGTATTATACTTTAAATCCTAGACCTTGCAGCTAACAAAATACAAAGCACCAAATTTGAAAAAGCAATGGGAACTGGAGCACTTATATCCACGCTCTTACCACACTTATCCCCTGTACTACATCCACTACATGACAAGACATTCTTAAAAGAAAAACTACAGTATATTCACTGACCATGACAACCCTCAAAACAGCATGATCATACACACAAAGGTAGATCAGAAATACCCCAAGACATCTCAAAACATTCGAAAACAGTATCACAACTTGAATAATACTGCACCACTTCACCTGACACCCATTCATGCATATATAGTATAACAAATTTGACCTAGGTCGTATAGGAGTCTTTTTAATCCTATCTGAATAATCAATTTTAATACACAAAAAACAACCCTTCAATAAAAAAAATTGAATTACATACCTATTTTATTTCTGATTATGTTATCTTTATATGCATAGCTCAATTTCTTGAATCGGTATGTAAGGAAAACATAGTAAAAACACGTACCATTTCTTGAGTAATCCTAGCGTGACTCTTACGTCCCGAATGATGACAATATTCGAGCTTTGATCTATTTTGTTTGCCTTTCTTCCTTTTTTCTTTTGCCTCGGGTGTTGATTCGTATCTTATGAACTCCTCCCAATCATTTTTACCAATTTTCGGCGGACAATTTTTCATTCTTTCTTCGTCAGTGTTGAAAATATCATAATAATTCTTGCGCAAATCACTCTTGTGTCCCCTAAAAATCTCGGACATCTTTTTGAACATAAGGTCCTTTGATAGAGGATCGAGCTCAAAATATTTCTGTATAACAAACCAAGATAAAGGGATTATTTCACATACAATATAACAAATGACATAGGCTACAACCATGCATGTCTAATGGAGTATGACTGTGTTCTAATATACATGTTTTACACTTGAATTAATTATAGATGTTTTACAGATGTTTTACACTTGAATTAATTATAGATGTTTTACACTTGAAATTAATCAAATTAGCATAAGCCTATACTTCTCATACAATGCACTGAATCAAATCTCCAGTGGATGATGTGTGACCGTATCATATGATACTCCAAATTGAAAAAACAATACCTCCAATTGATTCCACACGTCTTCCTTGTAATTTGACGGAACTTTTTTCCAACTTGGATAGGAGATTGGCACATGATTTCTTACTAGTTTACCCATCTTCGAGGCGACCTTTGAAGCATTTTTTCCGACTGGAGAACCGTAGTTGTCTATATCAATTTTCTCCCGGTTTAAAGTGGATGATTGTGACGATTGTGACATTATTTCCTGCAAAATGCAAACTTGATTTCATTAATATGCAAACTTGATTATTATTATCTAAAATACTGGCATCGCACAAAATCTTTTAATACAGAAAAAAAGGAACATGACTCAAACAATATAAAAATATAACTTCCAAAATCAAATAGAAAACATACCTTAAAATCATAATTTGAGTGTCTCTTTCGCGTAGGCCTGTCCAAAATAGTTAAAGGAACTGCGTCTTCGTCATCATCTATGAATACATAAGCATTAGTATTGACAAAAAAGAAAAAAATGATTGTGATTTCAGCGGAAGAACCTATTAATAGAAAAAGGAGTTTACCATCGAGGACAACATATAACACACCATTTTATATTTTACAACATATATCAGGATATTATAATGGCACTAATAAAAAATATAATGCATCTATTACTATCATATAACACACCATTTTATATTTTACACCATTTTAAATAAATATTTTGTTAAGGTACAATAACATAACTGAAATACAAAGTTAACATATGCATTTGATAAGATCTTCTAATTTTTCATTGTCTTCAAAAGCTGATTGATAAACGGTGGGAAACTCAGTGTCATCCACATTTATGGTCAACCGTTTTGGTGTATGCAAAACCACAAACCATCCATCATTTTTTAAATCTTTTGAGTAGAACACTTGACTCGCTTCCGATGCAAGAATAAATGGCTCATCATTCACGCTGTCTTTACTCTTCAATTTTCCCAAGTTAACTGTGATCAAGTTTGAAACAGGATCTATTTTACAACCATTGATCTTATCTTCGACCTTTACCCAATCACAATAAAAAACTGTTTGTTTGAAGTCAATGTAATCCAACTCAATTATTTGTTGAATAACTCCGTAATACGTTGTTTCTGCTTCCTTAAAATTTTTATCCTTCCCACTCGCTCTAAATTGTGTAATTGCTCTCATGCATACACCACTATCCTGTGTTAGCTTTCGCTCTTCATAACTTTTTGGAGAAAATAAAAACCCATTCACTTGGTACTTCATATAACTACGGGCATCAAACATCGGCCCGTTAACTAGCCGCCAAAGAGTTGAGTCAACATCGACGGTCTTCAACAACCACAACAAACACAATAAGTAAAAAAAACATTGTCAAGGAGGTGTATGACCAACTTAAAAATACGTTAAATATCTAATATGTATACCTCCTCACGTAACCAAAAAGTGAAATTCTTAATAGCTTCCCCAGATGTACCCCCGCCTCGAGTTCGAGATTTGGTGCTTTGAACATAGGAGTTATACCTCCTACGAAAAACACACAATAATTACTATATATATGAATTGATGAATTGATTTACAATAATAAAAATTCAGAACAAATTTATGAACTTACTTCTTCCACTCATCCAATCCGTCATATTTATCAAGGACCCATTTACGCACTTGTTCAAATTGCACTCGAGTTAACGTTATATCTTTACCATTATCTAGTGCTATTTCATCAGCAAACTCATCATCCTCATCTAAAAACGCTTCACGGGTATGTTTATGAGTGCCATCACCTCCCTTTGGCATATACTCCATGCAGTAAAGACTAGCTTCTTGTACAATATTTCCTTCTGCAATACACCCTTCAATATATCTTTTGTTGCGCACATATCCTTTATATGTTTTCATCAACCTATGAAGATGAACAGTTGTAAATTGTAGACATCAATAGCTATTTAAATCGAATAATGATGTACATAATTGAAATTAGTAATTTACCGTTCAAATGGGTACATCCACCTATATCTAACAGGACCAGAAATCAATGCTTCATCGGCTAAATGAATCATAAGGTGAATACTGATATCAAAAAATGCAGGCGGAAAATGTTTTTCAAGAACACACATTGCTTCTACCAAACTAGCCTTTGCTTTTTGAAGATGTTCCCTATTGATCACCTTTGAACATAAAATATTATAAAAGAGACTTATGCGGTGAATAGCATTCCGTAGATCCTTATGTTGCGGAAAACAATGCTGAAGCAATACCGGAAGTAAATGTTGCATTATGACGTGGTAATCATGCGACTTCATATTTCTTAGTTCAGGAGGGTTGATGCTCACATTGTTACGGAAGTTAGAAGAGAATTTGCTCGGCACTTTCAAAATTTTCAAAATGGTGCAAAACCTTATCTTTTCTTCTTTGCTCAAAGTGAAAGTCGCAATTGGTATGGTTAGTTTACTTGTTTCAGGATCTTCTATCACCCACAACTTTTGTTTTATACCCATGATTTTCAAATCCTTCCGTGCATTGAAGCCATCTTTTGACATGTCTTTATGGTCCATAATTGTGTTAATCAAATGTTTCATGACATTCATCTCTGTATGCATAACATCAATATTATGTCGGGTCAAATTTGCTTTCCAATATGGTAAATCAAAGAATTTCGACCTCCTATACCATGCAGGAACTTCTTCATCGATTATCTTTTTTCGTTTTCGACCAATTTCTCGTTTTTCTTTACCAACTTTCATTTTTATATTCGCTACCTTTTTTTCAACTTGATAACCAGTCAGTGGCTTTGGAGGACGCTTAAGTTCTTGCTCGTTGTTGAAATTTGTCTTATCGTATCGAAACTTGTGTCCGGACGGAAGAAATCTACGATGTCCCATGTAACAAATTTTCTTACTTTCAGGGAGATAATAAGAATCAGTTTCTTCCCCACAAATAGGACATGCAAAGTAGCCGTGAGTTGTACATCCCGATAAAGTCCCAAGAGCGGGATGATCATGGATTGCCCACAACACTCTAGCTCTCATTATGAACTCAGAATTCGTAAATGAATCAAATGTAACGACTCCTTCCCATAACTGCTTTAACTCGTCTATCAAAGGTTCTAAATAAACATCAATATCCTTCCCTGGTTGTTTTGGCCCAGAAATCAACAGTGTTAACATTGAGAACTCTCTTTTCATGCACAAAGACGGAGGAAGGTTATATGGTACTACAATCACTGGCCAACAGCTATAAGGATTTGTTAAAGAAGCATTCGGACAAAAACCATCTGTTGCTATTCCAAGCGTGATATTTCGTGGTTCGGCAGCAAACGAAGAATCAAAAGAATCTAAAGTTTTCCATTGAGAAGTGTCACGCGGATGACGCATTACGGTTGTACCGGACTTGGCACGACCATGCCAGGTCATCGCTTCTGCTATCCATGGTACAGTATACAGCCTCCTCAATCTAGAAATTAAAGGAAAATGTCTTACCGTCTTTTGAGGTACTTTGGTAGCTTTTCTCTCTTCGTCGAGCGTTGTCTTATATCTTGGTTCGGGGCAATTTGGACAACAAACTTTGTTTGCATTATCTTTCCGGTACAAGATGCAGTCATTAATGCATGCATCATAAGTTATGTAATCCATCCCAAGTTGCCTAATGATCTTCTTCACGTCGGGATACTTTGACGGTAGCGTGTTACCTTCGGGGAGTAACTCCTTTATGAATTCGAGTAGTGCAGTCACACCATTGTCTGAAAAGCCGTATTGGGTCTTCAAGCTATTCAGTTTAACAATGGCATACAACTTTGTAATCCCTTTTGGACATGAAGGATACAATGGCTCTGTTGCAGTTGCACTACCGAAAAATGATTTATCCGTAGACTGCTCTCCAATACTAGCATTATCATGCAACTGACTTGTAGGTTGAAAATGATGGAATCTATCCGCATCATTGACCAAATCTTCCATCCTAATTTTTGCAGACTCATCGGTATTAGTGGCATGACTAACCGGTTGTTGTTTTGGCTTCTCCGGTATTCTTTCCCCGTGAAAATACCACACAGTGTATGATTGATCAATACCATATCTAAGCAAATGATAATGAATTTCCTTTAATTCAAATGTATCTTCGTTTTTGCACCGCGTGCAAGGGCACGAAAACTTTTCCTTATTGCCACCATTTTCAGTAACAAATTTAATGAAATTTATCACTCCTTGCACATATTCTTCATTTCTTCGATTAGATTCATTCATCCATTGTTTGTCTATATTAAAAGACATACTGAAAGAAAATAATGAGCTACTAAGTACGTGAATAATTTCATGTTTAAATGCAAAGGCTTCGAGGATTAAAATGCATAATAATTCTAAAATAATTATCATAATTAAATAAATTAACTAAGTTAACATAATTTTATCATAATTAAATAAATTAACTAAGTTTATTATTTTAGTATCAAACTATTTCCAAAAAAAATTGACATTACAACGATTAACTAGGTTTATTATTTTACTATGTTTTATAAAAATTAACTAAGTTAACAAAATTATATCATAATTAACTAAATTAACTATGTTTTATAAAAATTAACTAAGTTAACAAAAAAGTTATTCTTATTTTTAACATTAGCACCAAACTGTTTCCAAAAAAATTTGACATTACAACGACATGAATTTTAGCACCGGCATAACGTCTATGCGCTACTCCTCTTTTACGCAACACATGGCTCGCGTCATTTACAAAATTTAATTTACCCAATAATAGTTATCTACAATTACTACTAAACAATTATTTATCATCGATTAATAATCAACTACCAATCGAATAATATCACTAGTTGATATTATCCTACAACAATCAACTCAATCAACTACCAATCAAAAATATCCCTACTGGTTATTATTTTTCACAATCAATCTTATTTTTAACACTAGCACTAAACTAGTGAATGTGACAACTAGTGAATGATTCAACCGAACATATATATCAAAATAAAAGGACTGATAATTAAGGAATCCACATACTACAAATCAATCTTTTGCTTCTTCTGATATAAAACCAAATGAAGCCAAATAAAACCAAAATCGAATACTGTAAATAAATAAAACATGTAACACATAATCTAGCATGCATGTACAACATATAAATAAATAGTAATCATGCATGCATGTACAACATATAAATAAATTAGACAAATGATATAAAACTTTTATTTAAGGGAATTAAATGGTAAACTAAACTTTTATCTAAGAAACCACTAAAATAAACAAAAACAACAGAACCACGGGAAGAACAGAAACTGAGGGTGGAGAAACTAATGATGAAAACAGATTTTGTCATATTAAAATCTTTGACTTGGTGAATTCTTGAATGTATCATGTATGGGATTAAGTTCATGTTAGGTTTGCTTTTACATCATGATTCTGAAAACAGATTCTGGGTTACTAATTTGTACTTACAAATTAATTATGGCGATTATGAATTTCTTTTTTTTTTGTACATCTGAATACTTGTAATCCTTTGGATTGACAGTGGCAATTAATCACCAAATGAGACGTATTCAGATACGAAAATTTATCACCAAATTGCATAATTAATAATTTAGAAGCAGTTTACAATTGGTACCAATACGTATTCAATGTACGTGATCAATCCAGTTAGATGTACCTAATTAACTAATACCTGATACCAATACGTATTCAGATGTACCAAATTAACTAATAGAATTCACTTTGATAACTTTAGAAGCTGAAATCAATTTAAGTGCAATAGTTTAGAATGATATTAAGTACATCTGAATATGTGTAGACGTTTAATGCATCATCAAAATATAAAATACACATAATTTAGTAATTGATTTGAGTAGCAAACTTAATAAATAAAAAAGCAGAAAATCAAATTTGGGTACTAATTAATGATAATTAAATAATTCATGCATACAAATTCTGTAAGCAAATTAAAACTGCTAATAAAATCATTCAATCCTAACAATTTAAGTAACCTAAATTTTGACCTAGCCATTCAACTCGTCCTAATACTCAAGCCCTAATCAGTCCCACTGCAATTTCACAATTTCAGTAAGCGAAACGACTTACTCGCCGCGATTGGTGGCACGCTCCTTCCTTGATTGGCACGCCGCGATTGATTGGCACGCTCCTTCCTTGATTGGCACGCTCGGCAGCAACCTGCTCCTCGAAGTGGTCTTAGCTCTGGCTCTTTCGGAAGAGGCGGAGGTGGTGGAGATATTTTGGGGCGAAATCGATTAATTTAGGTCGAATGGGGAAATAATTTGGGACGAGAAATGTTTCGTGGTTTGTTGTAAACATTATGGCGCAAAGGTACTAAATTATACCGCCAGAAATTAGCACAATATAAACGACGGTTAAATCCCGTCGCTAAAAGAAAAGAAACGGGCAAAACGTATGGCGCCAAAGGTGAAATTTCCCTCCAAGTTGCTAAATACATAACAACGGTTAAAACCCGTTGTATTTTAACAACGGGAAATTACCGTTGCTAATTAGGCGGAAGGCTTGTTGTAAAATTCAGCTTTTGGTGTAGTGTATGTCTAAGAATAGTCTGATTTTGGAAGGTTTTGCTTGATTTTCGAGGGATCGATTTTATTGAAACATAATATTATTTATTTTTGAAAACAAATACAAATATAATTAGAAGAAAATACAATAAAAATAGGCAAGTTTATTTAGATGAGGATGGAGCATTGCGATCATCAGATTTTCTACCCTTCCATGGCTTGGGTCGAGACTAAATATTTCCACGTTCGTTGGTTCTCGTAGAACCGTAGAATTGCTTAGGTGGAGGATCCCAAGGTGTATGATAAGAGGCAGATGGATCCAGAGGATTGCAAGGAATCAGAAGTGGTTCATGTACATCCTTTTTTCGTGAATTGCAAAATTTGATTGCTACTTGCTCTAGAAAACTCAGTCGTCTTGCAGTGACTTTTTGTTCAAAGTATAATTCTTGTTGTAAATCCATTTGTTGCTTTTGGTAATGATGTACATCATCGATTTTTTCTTTTGAGTTAGAAGAGACAAATAGAGATCGTTTGGACCATTTTTTGTTGGGAGTGAATCTCGTGTGATAGGAGGACCATCAGTTGGTCGGCTCTTGACCTGGTGTCGGAGTAGGAAGTCGATGAGGGGTATCCACTGAACTATCCGAGGTTGGTGTTGAAAAAGAGAGGTGAGATTTGTCGGAAGACATGTTTTTTTTTGCTTTTGTTTGTTTTAAAAGGAACCAATATAAAATCTATATTTTATTTGTAAAAGAAGGAGCTATTTATTCATGTTTTAAATGGTTATAAATAGTTCTTTTTATAAAACAAACATTCTAAAGAAATTGTTGGTCAGTGTTAAAAGATATTTTTTTTGGATTAAAACATTTTAACCAAAAAATAGAATCAATGAAATTTAGAGTTAGCTAATAAGATCATTAAGAGAACATATTCCTAAATGACGTCGTAGTTGAACCAACGTTTGTTCATTTAGTGATTTTGTGAAAATATCGGCTATTTGATTCTCAGTATTTAAGTATTCTAATGTAATAGTTCAATTTCTACATTGTCGGGTAAAAAGTGATGTCGTACATCTAAGTGTTTAGTAAGTGAGTGATTTACAGGGTTTTTCGACAGATTTATTGCACTCGTATTATCGCAGTATATTGGTGATTTATCGATAAATTTTCCGAAATCCTTAAGCGTATGTTGCATGTATGTCACTTGTGCACGTGCTAAGGCCGCTGAAATATATTCGGCTTCGCAAATGGATAAAGAGACATAGTTTTGCTTTTTGCTAAACCATGAAACCAACGATTGTCCGATAAGATGACATGTTCTGCTAGTACTCTTACAATCTGTTTTACATCCACCGAAATCTACGTTGCTATATGAAACAAGTTCAAACGATGATCCCTTACGGTATGTAATCTCAAGTACTAGATAAATATTGTAAGATATGTTTAGCGGCTCTTTAGTGAGACTCTTTTGGTTTTTCTTGAAATCAGACACAATAACATACGCTCATCATAATGTCGAGTCAACTAGCCGTCAAATATAATAAAGGGGCAATCACACTGTGATATAATTTTTCATCAAAATCTTTTCCATTATCATCCTTTTCTAAGTGAACATTAGTACTCCTTGGTGTTGGTTTGCTCGAAGTTTTATTCATTCCAAAACGGCTTACTAAATCGTTACAGTATTTTTCTTGATGAATAAAATACCATTTTCAAGTTGTTTAATTCGTAAACCTAGAAAGAAATTTAATTCGCCCATGTGAGACATTACAAATTCACTTTTCATAATATTTGAAAATTGAGTACAAAGAATTTTATTAGTTGAATCAAAAATAATACCGTCTACGTAAATTTGTACAACTAAGATGTCATTATTTTCTCGTTTAATAAATAGAATCGTATCTATTTTATCTATTTAAAAACCAGATGCAATTAAATGATTCTTATGATGTTCGTACACGGCACGGGAGGCTTGCTTTAAACCATATAGAGCTTTATGCAATTTAAAAACATGATCGGAATATTTTTCGTGAAACAATGATGGAGGTTGTTCAACATATACGTTTTCTTTAATAAAACCATTTAAAAAAGCACTTTCGACGTTCGTTTGAAATAATTTAAAATTGTGATGACTTGCCAAAGCAAGTAATGTACATATGGCTTCCAGTCTTGCTACTAGAGCAAAAGTTTCGTCATAGTCGATACCTTCTTCTTGATTATAACCCTGGGCGACTAAACGTGCTTTATTCCTAACTATATTTCAGTTTTCATCTGCTTTGTTTTTAAATACCCATTTTGTTTCAATAACTGATTGATTTTCTGGTCTTGCTACTAATTCCCAAACATTATTACATTCAAATTGATATGATTCTTCTTGCATGGATATTATCCAAAAATCATCGTTCAAAGCTTCTTAATAATTCTTTGGTTCAAAGTTTGACACGAATGCAATATGACATATTTGGTTAAATTGATTTCTAGTTACTCTGGAATTAAGATCCCCAATGATATTATCTTTTGGATGATCTTTTAGAATTTTAGGGGGTGACACTAGAGTATTATTTTGTGCACTTGTCTAATTATTAGATGAGTTTGTTGTATTTATTATTGGAACAATTTCCTCATCGTCATTATTATGATTGTTAAGGAAATTTTCAATAAATAAAACATGTAAACTTTCTTCGATTGTGTTAGTATGTTTACTAAAAATTCTATATGCCTTGCTACGATCCGAATATCCAACAAAGATTCCTTCCTCGGCCTTCGGGTCGAATTTTTCGAAATTATCTTTGTATTTAATATAAAACATTTTGATCCGAAAGTTTTAAAGTATGATACTTTAGGTTTTCTTCCAAAAAACATTTCGAAGCAAGTACGTTTAGTCATAGGTCGTATGGTTACTCCATTCAAAACATAACAAGTCGTAGCAATAGCTACAGCCCAAAAATGTTTTGGTAAATCACCACTATTTAATAGTTTTCGTGCACATTCTTATAAAGCACGATTTTTTCTTTCTACTACACCATTTTGTTGTGGAGTGCGGGGAAAAAAGAGAAATTATGACTAATGACATTTTTATTATAAAAATTAGTAAAAAGATCATTTTTGAATTCTCCACCGTGATCATTTGAATATTCTTAATTTTCAAATTCATTTGAGTTTTAATTCTTTTAGCAAAAATTTTAAACATACCAAATGTGTCGCTTTTATGTTTTAAAAATAAGATCCATGTATATCTTGAAAAATCATCAATTATTACGAAAACAAATTTGTTGTGATTTATAGATCGTACTTGAGTTAGACCAAATAAATCTAAATGTAATAATTCTAATGGTTGTTTTGTAGAAATATTATTTTTAGATTTAAAAAAGCTTTTCCTTAGTTTACAGATTTGACAAGCATCACTTAAATTTTCTACGTTATAATTTATTTTAGGTAAACCTCTAACTATCTCATATTTTTCTACTTTATTAATATATTTAAAATTAATATGACAGAATCGTTTATGCCACAACCATGGATCTTCATGTTTGGCGGTTAAGCATAAGTTTGAATTTCGATTTATATTCATATTTAAGACATAAATATTTTTGTTTCTAAACTCTCAAAGATAAATTGTTTGTTATTAAAATATTACATTTATCATTTTCGAAATTAATTTGAAAACCTTTGTCGCATAATTGACTAATGCTAAGTAGGTTGTGTTTTAAGTTTTCTACTAACAAAACATTTGCAATAATAGGAAAGTTAGAAATACCAGAGTTGATGACTTCTCCGATGCCAATGGGGTATCCTTTTGAGTTATCGCCAAAAGTTACCGTTCCACCATCGATGTATGTTATATTTGATAACATTTTTGAATTTTCAGTCATATGCTTTGAGCAGCCACTATCAAGTATCAATTTCTCCTTATTTTTTATTTTGGGTACCTGCAAGAAAAAAATGATTTAGTTGGTACCCATATACTTTGTTAGGGTCCTAAATGTTAGGAGGAGCAGGTAGCCACACCCAAGAAGGTTTGGTACCTTTATGAACATAATTTTTGTTATAGACTACATTATCTTGAAAATTATTAATATGTTTTTGTCTAATCAAATTATTATTTGTCTTAGGAATGCAAATTTTTATGTTTTTGGTATTTGTATTAGACTTAGGCAATCTTTTAGTCTTTTGATAAATGAAACTATATTTCTTAATATTATTCCCTTTTTGTTTACGAATATTTTTAATCCTATTCCATTTCTATTACCTGAAGGTTTTGAAGTTTTGATAAGATTTTCCAAATCTTGTTTTCCTTTATTAAATTTTGAAACATTATTTATAATTTTATCTAATTTTTCTTTTAATTCAAAATTTTCAATTTTCAATGTTTCCATATTACTTTTCAAGTTGATATTTTCTTTTAACAAGTTATCTTTTTCTAGTTTAACTTTTCTAAAATCAATGGATATAGTCTCATATTCAACTAAACTACTTTTATTTTTTTATTAAGAAAATTCTAGTGCCTCCTCTAAAATAATTTTTTTCATATTTTAACATTCCTATTTCAAGTTCTAATCGATTTATTTTGGCTGTGTTCTTTTTCAATATTTTAATTTGTCTAAATTTATCATCTAATTCCATGCTAAGCTCTAATAATTCATCATAGCTAAGTTCGGGACATAACTCATTAGTTTGTGCCATAAAACATACATTAGCTTGTTCTCCGTCACTATCGCTGTCACTATATAATGATGATGAAGAGCCCGAGTCATTCCATGTTACTTTGAAAGATTTCTTCTTTTTGAATTTTTCAAATTTGCTCATCTTTTTATCATTGTTGAGCTTGGGACAATCTTTCTTCATATGTCCAAATTGATCACATTCATAGCATTTGATTGATGTTTGATTTGTTGAGCTTGATTTTCCTCCTTTCTAAAATATGGTCATTTTCCTAAACTTCTTGAATTGTTGTAGTTTTTGGAAATAAATACGATTTTTTCCTCATCTAAGTCGGAGTCTTCATTTGTTGCTGGAAATGCTATGCTTTTCTTCTCTGAATTTTTTTCTTTTCTTGCCTACAGATTAACTTCATAGGACATTAAATTTCCTATTAATTCTTCAACTAAGAGTGTTGAGAGGTCATTAGCTTTTTCGATAGGTAATACTTTTCTTTCCCACTCTGGAGTTAAAGAATTGAGTATTCTAGATACTAAATCAAAATTTGTGAATTTAACTCCTAGTGCCATTAAATCATGTTGAATAGTTTGGAATCTAGAGTACATGTCCACTACAGATTCATTTTTTTTCATTTTAAATGATGAAAATGGATTTTGTAAAATTGAAATTTTAGTTTGCTTAACTTTGTTTGTGCCTTCGTGTGTAACTTGTAAGGTATGCAAAATATCATATGCAATGTTACATAACATGACATGTGAAAATTCATTCTTATCTAATGAACAAAATAAAACATTCATAGCTTTGGCATTATAGAAGCTGCGGTTTTTTATGCATCATTCCATGTGTTCACAGTAATGTCAAGTGTTACATATTTATTTTGAGTGGCTGACCAAATTTCTAATCCATTAGCTTCCATAAAAATTCTCATGTTTGTTGACCAATATGCATAATTAGAACCATTAAAAAGTGGAGGACGTGCTGTGGATTGTCCTTCTTGAAAAATACTTACCATATTAAAGTGATTCAAGTAAGTGTTACTGTACTTTGATCAAACCTTGCTCCGATACCAGTTGAAAGTCTACGGGGTGGATCGTGTAGTGTATATGCAAGTATATGTGACAAAGCATATGATGCAATTAAAATAAAATTAATCCATGTAAATATAGAATAAGCACTCTAGAATTTTATACTGGTTCAGACCTCACGTCCTACGTCCAGTCCCAAAGCTCCCCTTCGGAATTCAACTATCAAAAACCCTCGTTTCGCTCGAGGGTTTAGGCTTGGTTACAATAAGTTGTTCATGTCAAATGTATCTAGTATTACATGAATGTAGACTAAGTAGTACAATTGCTTCCAATATATTTCTAAGGAATATTGTCTATGAAGAACTGAGTATATGGAAGAGTGAATACAAGTAAAGATTGCTAGAATGCAGAGATCAAGAATATAGGATAGAATATAGAATTAGAAAGCGTAAGTAAGTGAAGTAAGTTTGTTCTCTTGATTCTTGATGCTATATATAGTTATAAATAGGTATCTTGAGTAGTCACAACCATTAATAAATCCTCTAAGTTTGCTTCTGCTGATAGTGAAGAGTTGTGGCGAAGAGAAGCGGAGATGTCCATTCACATATGGTAGTTGTAGTTCATTCCTGAAGTTCAAGTTTGAATTCAGACGTCTGGTATTTGTTTCAGACGTCTGGTACTATATATTTTTTGAATATAATAGAGGATTAGACGTATGAATGCTATTACCAGATGTCTGGTTTAGCCTGTTTTTGTTCCAGAGAACTTTTTCAAACGTCGGGCTTATGCACCCAGACGTCTGATATGGCGCATGTCAGTTTTTGTGCATCTTTTCTTTTACTTCTTTGTTCCTATCGACTTGTATTCTCTTATTGTGTCCTTTGAGTCTTGTTCTTGTCTTTCTAGTGATGTCATTCTAGCAAACAACTGTATATTTAAACATATATATGTATATTTGAATTCCGTTGTATAGTTGTTGTCATCGAAACCGTAGATTGGATTTCCTAACATAAAGTACTTCACGGATTTATGACATGTGAAGAGCTTGAATTTTTTAGCTAATTAAAGAAAGAAAATTTAATCCTAAAATTTCTTAAGATTAGAAAGGAACTAAAAGGAATAGAAGGATCCTTACCCGGCAAGTAGTATCTCTACATTCTTAATGCAAAACAACAGCTAGCAACTCCAGGTCATGCGTAACATAGTTCTTCTCATGAGGCTTCAACTGTTTGCTTGCATACGCAATCACCCTAACATGCTGCATCAAAACAGCACCAGATCCCACTCCACAAGCATCAGTGTAAACCGTGAACCCACTATTTCCATTTGGAATACCCAAAACTAGTGCACTGACCAATCTCTTCTTCAATTCCAGAAATGCCTCTTCAAACGTTAGAGTCCATATAAAATTATCCTCCTTCTTAGTCAGCTTAGTCAAATGGGATGAAATCTTGGAATAATCTTGAATAAACCTCCTACAGTTTCTAGCCAAACCTAAGATACTGGGAACCTTGGTAAGAGTCTGTGGTTGCTTCCATTCCTGAACAGCTTCCACCTTCATCAGGTCCATTGAAATACCTTCTCCTGTCACAATTGTCCTAAGAATCTCACTTCCTGTGACGAACCACAAATCCATACCCCTGAATCAACAATAAAGCACACATGTCCGACCCAAAAAGCACAGACTGACAGAAAGTAAAGAGAAAGAAAAGAAGAGAGAAGAAGAGAAGAGAAGAAAGAGAGAAGATAGAATAAAACAGAACAATACAGAATCTCATATCGCAGTGGAAAACATATGATATCATATCAATGATCTTTACAAAATAGAAACTGTATATACGTACATCAATCAGAGTTCAACAATCAATCAATAGTTATCAGCCTGAACAGTTACATTAACCCGTCCTCACAATTTCTGATAACATAAACAACAAAGCAACTAAGCAAGAATGCAGCGGATAATCAACCAAAACATGTACGTGTATACGAAATGAAGATCTCCAGCTCTCCTGCTGAAGCTCCAAAAGCACCAATCTAAACCTGTAAATATACTTGTTCTGACCCAAGCATTGAATGGGAAGAACACCTGGATCAGTTTGGTAACCCAGCGTGAGAAACACACCCAACTAAATTTATTAAATTACCAATTTCCTTTATCAAAAAAAAAGTATCTCGTAAGAAAAGTCCATACATAAACACTGACATGTTTTTACCCTACGATAGTTAAAACATCTCATATCAAACTCATGTGATATTATACTAGTCTAGTATACAAATAATATTCAAAATAGCCGAAATTGTTACCATTATTAAATTCCAGCATATATTCCAAAATGGGTAATACAATCAAAATGGCAGGTACGTAGTGGAGCTTCGATTTCCATACAAATGACTAGGTAAAGAGACTACCTTCCGAAGGGGTACACCTCTAGATGGATGTCTTGAGGCACATAACATCTGCCCACTACCAACACAAGAGCGGCCTACCTCTATAATTAGATGGTATCGAATATGTCATCCTCCGGTCATTACCGACCTTTACCGAGGGCCCTCTAGCATACAAACCACAATAATCAAATACACGACGTCATAGCGTGTAAAGATATATCTAGAAGATGATGATCATACCCTAATGGGAGCGACCCACTTAGCCTTGCCGCATTTAACCTTGTTTTTGTCACTTTCGTTTAATGAAGCCTGAGGTAATGATTACTTTTCACAAATCACAAATCACATCAATTTGAATGTCACATGGCCATTTCCGTTGACTACAAATTTCCTTCCATAAAAATACAACCCTTAAGCTCATACGTCTCAAGGAGGGTGTTAAGCTAAGAGAAGTTTCCTTCTCTGCCACCACTGATGTACATTTGTAAAAACCAATGTACGTAATCTTTAGAAATGCTATGTTATACAAACATCCACAAGTTGTCCAGGAACAGGACAAACCGAATGTACTTTTCTACCACATCCTGTCGGGAAATCCCTAGGATTAGTCGCGAATAGTCCTTGCATTGGATATTTCATAACGAAGAGGCCACTGCTACTAGATGTATATTAGGATTTTAACCCCAAATGATCAACAAGCAGTCCCCCACTATGAAAATCTAGAATATCAATATCATCACAAGCAACATGCACAATCGTCACATAAGTGTTGGTCCGAAGTGGTTTTCAAATAAATCTGATCTCGGTCTCTTCGCACCAACAACGCAAAAGCGTTTCTCATCCTCACACAGCAACTATCTCAAAGACTTATCACGTTTCCAACTTTCAAATTGCTATCCTTCGGGCCAAGAAGGAAGTTCGATGGATTGGAGTAATACTTCGCACTATATGAATCAATATCTTCAATACAAATGATAATCAAGCCTACATAGATGCCTACGTACTAAGTGTATGACTAAATAGTTCCCACATCAAGCCGAGGAACTAAAATTTGGCCAAGTTTGATAGTCGGTTATTTAACTATCAAAGCAAACAAACAAATATTTATCACCATAACAATCATTAGGCCCTTTTAATTAATCTTTAATTAATTAAATCTCTTGCCAAATATCCACTTCAAATTGTCTTTAAAAATATATATTCTTAAAACCATTTCGATATTTCCATATTGGAAAACATTTCTATATACTTATTTAATAAAAAATAATTCACAATTCTCTTATTTTCAACACTTAAAATTATATTTTATATACTTAGATCACGATTAAGTATATATTTTATTCTTCAAGGAAAACATTCTCTTTAAACACATTTATTTGGGTTAAAACGAATGTTGCGTAAAACATCATTACAATCCAAAATCACTAGTATAGGGATTCAAAAATAAGATAGATATATAAATCCCGTATACTATACAAAACATCTTCTTTCAAAAATCATTTCCTATAACAATAACGTTATAGTCCATCATTTCTTTATTTCTCGAAAATGTCTATTTCAACAATGAATGTTGAAATCTGTGTGTACGATATTTAACACATTTTAGAACATCGTGAAATCAGTTAACTCCTTTTAAAATATCACTTCCCAAATTACCTATTTATTTCAAAGGATTATTCACTGTCCAAAATCGTGAATATACTTCATTTGCCAAATCCAATATTTCTACACATTTATTAAAGGATAATCCACTGCCCAAAATCGTGGATATAGCTCCTTTTACCAAATTCATTAATTCTACATATTTATTAAAGGATTATCCACTGTCAAAAATCGTGGATATAATACCTTTAATAAGCTTCTATATTTAACTTATCAAATTAAATTGATTTAGGAATTATAAAACAATGTTCATAAATTCCATTTATATTTTATAAAAACTTCTATTTCTAAAATCCTTTTATTAACAAATTCCATTTTATATCATTTATATGCCAAATCCAAATTATAAGTAAATTCACCTATAATTCTCTTATTTCCAAAATTCATTCTTTTTAGAACTTCACAAATTATAAATCTATAAATCTTATTTACTTATAAAATCCATTTATAAATCCAATTCAACACTTATAAAACTCCTTTATAATTCCTTCATTCTGATTTATAAAAATATCAATTTTATAAATCTTATATATATAAAACCATTTATAATTATTCAAAATTCCTACTTTAAACAAGCTTATTCTTTTAATAATTTACAAATTGTTATTAAAACTTATATAACTCCAAAAATCATACTTAAGTATTATTTCACAAAAATCATAGTTTTTATAACATAAAAATTATAAATTTTGTTTATTTAAAATAAATCAATTCTTTATAATTCAAAATTTAATAAAATCTCTATTTTCAAAATCACTTTAAAATCCTTTTAAATTTGAAAATCATTACTTTAAACATTTTCAAAATTACTAAAATAGGCCAAATGCTGCAACAGCACTAAGTACATCAATCGCGTCATCCAAAAGCATCATATATAATATGATAACAGAATATATCACAACATCTGTAAATAAATCAATACAAGTGAGGAATCCAGTCGGATCCATCCAACCTGTCACCTGTAACAAAAATACATATTAGAAGTATATGTACAATATCCGCTTCAAGGTAGACGCGCGTACAAAGGGTCATCCGCTCATACATGGGAACGTATAGGGTCATCTGCTCCAATAGGCAGGTATATATCCAAATACCCATCAGTATATCATGTATCATCCAAATAATCATTAATCATCATAAATAATATTATTCTCACTTATATAAAAATATCAGTGAGGCAGAAAGAGTGAGTTATACTCATATTGCTTGCAGTCATTGTGATAGCGATTTATTCCGATTAAAATTAAACAAGCGTTTAATTTCAACCAAAATTTTCACTTGCTCAAATAAATCCCAATCCAACTCCATAATGTAGTTCCCATCAATACGAACCCAACGCAATTCATTTCATGCGAAACGGACCTTGTATGAAAAAGTTACAGCGTTTTAAAGATTACACGATATATATATATATATATATATATATATATATATATATATATATATATATATATATATATATATACAGACACACACACACAAACTTTTATTTTATTTTTTAAACCTAACCTAAATCTCTGCCGCATGTTTTCAAAATGGGTTCATGGACGCTTGCTTTATTCTTCTTCCCAGGCACGAACGAACTGCTCGAACCCATCACACCGCCTCATGCTTGAATTAACGCGCGACCTATGTCGATCTATATGATGATCGAATACCATCATTCGAACCACCGTAGCGACCTCCCCAATGGCCAGAACCACGTGCAACTCAATCGTCTATTGGTCTTAAATTTATGCTTGAACACGCGACGTGCGACGTCGATTTGCAGCCAATCTACCACCCTAAATCGATCACGACCGTTGAACCGCTAGATCTCGATATGATCTTCAATCTTGTAGTTGATAATTTTTCGAAATAATCGATGGTTTTGGGGAAAAAAAGAGAATGGATCGATCATTTTTGGCTATTGGAACTCTAGAAGCGGCTAGGGTTTAAAACCCTAATATTTTACAACATAAAAAAATTGATGTCCTTTTATAGAAAATATTCGTGCACTATTCATCCGAAAAATTTCCAAACTCGAAACGAAACGTGCCCCCTGGCGTTTATAATGTTTTACCTCTCTTCCGAATGCAATGGAATATATATCTAAAGCCAATTCGATCGTATTTGAAAGATAGGTTTTCAAATCGACTTATTTAAATTTAAAATTCACTTAAACAGATTTCTATGCATTTTAGCTCTGCTCGGACAAATGGTAAATCCGATTGACACGAACTTAGAAATCTTACAATAATATAACATTATGGATCCAATGAAACTAGTTTCGTCGAAATCTGAGACTGTATGAAAAATTACCATTTTCACTCGTCAATTAAATATTAAAATATTCAATTTCTACAAATTAACTTTTAATTCAATTTTTAAAGTTCTGTAACATCATTCTAATTCAAATAAGATTTAATTCAGCATTATAAATCATTTTCATTCACATTAAATCCAATTTCCAATCATTTACACAATTTCAAATATTAAATTAACAATTTATTTATCCAATTAAATCCTTATATTTCAAAATATACGATATCCAGCTTATAAAATTAACTTGTGAATATTTAAAATTAATTAAGTATACGAATTTCAAATGACAAAAATTCTGGGACGTTACACTTCCAATTTTCAAAAATGGCACTGAGAAAATTTCGTCTTTAGGACATGTCTCCTCAATGTCTCCAACACCACTTCCAAATAATGCTTGTAACGACCCGCAAAATTTTGTTAATTTTTAATGGTTTTATTTAGTGTATTAATTTGATTTTTGAGAAATTTTAGATAATAATATTTTGAAATAAAGTCTTACATTTGGATTACGTATAGTTAATTGTGGCAAATGATAAATTTTCATCAAAAATTAAGAAAGTAAATTTTAGGGTGTGATTCTTTTCAATTTAAGTCAGTAATAATTGATGTTCATAAAATAATTTATTTTGGAAAATTCAACGCATAGCTGTTACTTTTTCTACTGATTTCAATTGCTTAATAATTTTTCAAATTCACAGATAGACTTCCCCATTCCTAGCCATTAATAAACTTTGAAATCATCGTCCTTGCCTTTCGTTATTCCCCGTTTTATAATAATAATTGAAATTTATAGCCGTTTTAGTACATAACTTTTACACGTTTTATGCTCATTTAATTTCAGCAGTCCATTGCCTTTAATTTTTAAACTGTTCAATTTTCTTCCCAGGCAACAGTTCACATTCCATTTCGCTCATAAATCAGTTTCCACTTTTACACACCTGCTCAACTTTTCTTCCATCTATCCGTTTAATAGTTATATATAAGTTATAATACTTTTCCGTGATTCATCTCCTTTCCTTTTTTCATTGACATATAAATCCTGGGAAGTGATTAATTTAAAAAAAACCATCCTCCCCTCATTTCTTTAAACTTTCAGCTAAATTTTAGCTTGCGACCATTGTTGTATATTTCATTAAAGAGGTACGTTACCTTATTAATCTCCGGAATTAAGGGTGAACTTTTTCTTCTAACCTTTCTTTCCTATGCTTCCTGTTTCCACTTCTTTCATTATGACCGTTCATTATATATACACACTACAGTTGGAAAGTTATAAACGTATAAACTTAGATATGTTTTGTATTTATTAAAAATTTAAAGCTTACCTTTAATTGGACCTTTGGTTTCCTTGCTTTCAAAAAAATTTGAACCATAGCCACGGTAATAAATTATTATAAATTTTTCAACTTAATCTAAGATGACCGTTGCTACTAGAATCGTTACTTTTCTATTATATTCATTCCTACTTTCACTGACCTTTTATTTCTTCATTTTTCCACCGTCTAAAAAATAAATAAATGGTTATTCATTTTATTTTATTCAGTAATCAGCGTGACTGTTACCATTTACACCGCACCATAATTGACTGTTGATTTTCGTTCAGCATTCTTATTTTAAAAAACATAACGCGGAGTAACTTGCCTTCACAATTTAAAAATTGCTTTAATAGCTCTTGAATAAATGTGTAGCTGTTACTTTGATATTTTTTCGAAATTGTGACTTTTCTCTTTCCTTCCGTTCAAATTTGAAACGTGCTATCATTTATTTGCTTTGATTATTTTCCTGAATCAACGTGAATATTTTGCCTTAAATCCTCCACTGAATCATAGCGCATGATTGTGCTATTTCTTTGGTTACTTTTATTTAGTCATTTCCATTTACTTATGTTCGTATTTTCTTCCCCTTATTATTGCTTCTTCCCAGATTTCTCTTCTTTCGCTCTCTATTGTTTCTTCCTCTTCCATATAAACTTTCCTGGCACTACAAATTTCGGCCTCTCCTTCACCTTTTCCAAACTCCGCTCCTCCATCGAACCCACTCTTCCCCTTGCGCAATATCCATCGAAGACGCAGCGACCCTCCCCTGTTTCCTCTATTGTTCGCATAACCAGGCATAGGTAAGTTAAGTTTATATTTGCAAGTGTTATTTATATAATTATATATAGTTTTATATTTAGCTATGATATGGATGATTTTATCAATACACGTCCCCTGTACCTGTTGTTGATGCATATTCTAGCATTCAAAGTTGGTACGCATATTGACGACCCGGAATTTTTAAGCAATTTAAATTGGAATATTTAATTGACTTGAAATATTTAAAAGTAAATTTTTAACTTGAATTCAAATATCACTAATTAATTGTTAATTAAATTTTTGAATTTAATAATTTGAAATTGGATAAATGTTGAATCTGAAGTTTTAGGCCTGTTAAAAGTAGTTTAAAGGCTTGTAAATTTATATTGATAATATTGAAGATAATAGAAGTTGTAAAATTGAAATTAACAGTGGTTTGTTTAGTTTTAAAATTTTATAGTTTAAATTGAATTTAAAAATAGCCTTTTGTGGCACAGTCTCGGAATTCGACGAAACCAGCTCCATTGGGTCCGTAATATTAAATTATTATCACATTTCAAATTTCGTAGTGATCAGAGTTGTTGTGTGAGCGTACGTTATATAAACGCGCTGAAATCTATATCGAATCCAATTTAATAACTGGGTACCTAAACAAGATATTTTTGAATATAAAAATATTAATTTTATATCAGCTGCTACCCTGTAATTCCTCTAGCCAGCATATCTCTGTTGAAGCCGACACACAGAAACAATTTTCACGCGAAACGTCTTTCCCTGTTCCCTTGTTATCCCTTTTATAATGCAATCCTTATCGATCTCGTACCCTTTTGCCTTCCATACGAAGCTTTAACCAAATCAAAAAAAATGGTGGAACAGGGGGAACTCGCATGCTCGAACACGCGAGCAAATCGCGTCGTCACCATCAAATCGAACTGGGGGGCTCGTGCTAGGCGACGGGCCGATGGGAGATTTCAGGCGGGCGACTCGAGATTTAGGGTTTACGCGCTGCTTCTTGGCGCGACAATGTTGACGTAAGTTGGCGATGGTGGTTGTGTTGCTCTAGGTGGCGGTGATGAAGGGAACGGGTTCGCGAGGCCGGTGTTCAAGCGATGCTAGGGTTTCGATCTTACGGGGTTATTTGAACCAGAGGAGTAGCGCGTTTGGATTGGGCGCGTACGAAGGGGTCGTACCTTGACCGCATTTTTGTGCTGTAGCAGCGGCTTCGGTAGTGATTCACGACAGCTTCGCGATAGTGAGGTATAAGCAAGTTTCATTTTATTAAAGTTTAATGAGTACTATATTCATATGAGCATATATATTAGAAAAAAAATATATGTATAAAAGATTTTGGGAAAATAATGGGGATTTTAAATGTTTAAGGAGTTTTTATAAAGTCAAAATTTTAGCTGAGTTAAATTAAATTGTTGGTTGGTAAAATAATTTAAAAGGGAATTGATTTTTCGAGTATTAATAAAATTTTATAATGTCTGTACAAGGTCTAAAACTGTGAATCAAGCCGAGAATTGGTATAGGTGACAAACAAAGAAAAGGTGAGTTAATCTCACTCGGTTGAATTTTAATTTTAATTTAAATGATTAAATTTAAATAATTGTTTGGATGGTTGAAATTGATTGATGTGTTGTAGTATGGTAATTTTGGAATTGGCATATTATATTGTGCTAACATTTGTTGATGCAGGGAAAACAGGTTGGAGGGATCCAACTGGAACCCTCAACATTTATTATTTAATATTCTCTGTTGTGATTACTTGATATTCTATGAGGAATATATTGGAATATTGAACATTATGATTTGATTGGATATATTTGGGTATAATGAATTACCAAAAATATATATATTGGGTTTTGGAAAGAAAATAAAGGAAGTAAAGTTGTAAACGAAATAATCTTAGAAAATTTAATAAATTAAGAATGAACTGAAAAAGAAATGTAAGTATGTTAAATACTAATAAATAACTTCGAGTATGAAAAGAAAAGGGTTTGAATAAACAGAATTAATGAATTGTAAAATTATGTGATATTAGTTTAAATGAATAAAGAATTATTTTAAAACTTACAGTTTTAAATTTATTTAAAGGAATAAGAAGTAAATTGAGAAATCTAAATTAGTGTTTCAATTAAAAGTATTTTAAATCATAATTAAGGAATAAAATCTAAAATTAAAGGATTTTTGAATAAATGAAGTAAATTGGAAATCAATTTGGAATTTGATATTTGGAAGAATAAATTCAAGGTGGGAATTTAGTTAAGGCAAATGAGAAATTTGTTTAAAGATAAATAGTGATTTATTTTTAAAGGATGTGAAGAGAAGTATATTTCCTTTGATAACCAAGTACGTTTTCAAATTAAATGTTTAAATATAAATTAAAAGTTTTTGAGTTATTTTGAAAAAAGCAAGTTTTGGAAAATTTATCATTTTTAATATTTAATTTTTAAATTAAGTATTTCCTTTTAACCTATTATAGCAATAATTATTTAAAGAATGATTTAGTATTTGTTTAAAAAGTGAAAATTTAGTTTTATATTTTATTAAAAAAACCTTACTTCCAAATATTCATATAGTATGCATTTTTAAAAAATTATTGAAGTAGTTTTTAACTTAAATGTTTTAAATATATATCAAAGTAAAGTGTTTTAAATAATTTTTAAAAATATAAAGTTTTATGCTTGATGATTTCAGTGGAAATAGAAAATACTTGGAATTTATCCTGAGAAAGGAAGATAGTTTGAAAACTGTTTCAAAAAGGTTGGGAAAGTGAAAATTAATCTTGTGAAGCTATTTTTTGGGATTAATAAATAATTGGGAAAATTATTTATTGTTGGATGGTTGTTTGTGAATGTAAATTGATAGTTAAATCACCGACTATCAATATTGGCCAAATGCGCTGATCGTTTCGAAGAGACCGGGATCGAGATTAATTTCTCGAAAACCACTTCGATCCGGTTTGTACGTTTCGTGGAAACGAGTTTGGATTCGAAGATGGAGCAGTGAAGTGCAAGGGCTAGTCGCTACTAGTCCTGAGGATATTTCCAAAACGGATGTAGTAGGAATATGCCTTCGGTTCCGTTCGGACCTAGGACGGACTTGTATGGATGAATGCTTGCGAAACATTATCAGGTGGACAATGGGCATTCTAAGGGATATGTTCTTTAAAAGGTAACGCTTAGCCTCAAGCCTCATCAAATGGGAATGACTGAAAATCAAGGGTTATGCAGCAAGGCTAGGTGGGTTGCACCCAAGTAGGGTGAGGTCATTCCTGTCTAGATGTCCCTTTTATTTTCGGCTTAGTGGGCGGTTGTTGATCCCAACCGCGGGGTGATCTTACTCGGGATTATCCAGTAAGGGGTAGTCCCGGTCTTGTGTTGCAGGGGAGCGGGCGTACTCCTCGGTATTGTGATTTGGACTATCTACTGTGACAGGTGGTACCCCAGTGCCTAGTCATCAGTTGGAAATCCATTCTCCCTACGAGCCTTGTACGAGTTTTGTTTGTATTACCCACTCTGTGGCTAATAGCTGGAATTTAATAATGTAACAATTTCGGCTATTTTATAAGTATTTGTATATAGACCCTATTAGAATATCAGAGGATTTCTATAAAAATGTTTTAGCTATCATAAGGTAAAAACCCGACATGTTTATTTGTGGCGTGGTCTTATGAGATGCTTTTGTTTTCAAAGGATTTTTGAAACTTTAATAATCAATTGGGTGTGATTTCTCATGCTGGTATTCTAGACTAACTCGAGTGTTATTTAACTGTAATGCTCGGGTCAGACCGAGTATTATAGGAACAAGAATTGATGCTGTGGAGCTCAGGAGACGAGCTGGATAACGATACGTACTCCCGTACTTGTTTATATATATGTTTCGCCGTGTTGTTTAGTTGTGTATTCAATTGTATGTTATTCATGTTGAGCTATGATTGATGTACTCTGATGATGTAATATATAAACAGATATATTTGATTTCGTGTAAAGATATGTTAATATCTATTATATTTTATTCCACTGCGATGGTTAGATTCTGATGTTAGTTTCTATTTTCCCTCCTACCTCTTCTTCTTTAACCAAATGGTTCGTATTTCTGTGCAACTTGAGTTGATTGTTGTAGAATAGTGTTGACTCAAGGGGTGCGGATTTGCGGGCTGTTACACTTGGTATCAGAGTTTAGGTTGGTGATAACCTTAACTTTGGTGGGAATCACTCATCAAATAGAGTCAATAGTACTCTAGACTGAGTTTGAGCGTATTAATAGATATGAGCGCGTATTTGTTAGTGAATATAAAATGATTTTATATTGTGTTGATTGGTTTATTGAGTAGTTTATGGATTATGGTCAATACGAGTAATTAACGTTATTAATAAGGATCTCTAAACACTTGAATAGAACAATTTGACACAATATTGTTTTAAAGTAGGGTAAATGAAATAATTTTACCCAAAGTATTTTTGTATATAAAGGATATAAATTTTTGTAAAGTATTATAGTATTTGGATGCTTGATTGTTAAGGAATGATAATATTAAATTATTAACACTTGGTGTAGAAATTGAATAAGAAATTGAAAACTTATAACCAAAGTTGAAGAATAAATTTATATAACAAAATGGAATGTGAAATATAGATTATAAATGTAATTTATAAATTGGAATAAACTACATATACAAATGAGATTTGTAAATGTAAACTGTAAAGGTGATTATAATTTTGAAATAGAATTCCAGAGAAACATTTCAAATTGAAATGAGATAAAATTCCAAAGAATGCTTGTATATAGATTTGAAGGAATTGCAATTTGGAATTTTTGGTGAAAGTTTAAATTTCTTTGGGTTTGAAAATGTTTTTCAAAAGCGTTGGAGAAATAATGGTGATAGTATTTGAGGAATATTTTGAATTGGATTTGAAATCTGGTGAGATTTTAAATTAAGAATATTTGAAATGTTTTTTTAAAGACATAAAAGCATTGAACTCTTTCGATCGCTGGGAAAATAACGTCGGTGATGACTGCAGCATCATCAGTGTTCATTTTCGGGTTTCTAGAAGAGAAATTGCTACCAATTTTTTTTAAATTGGAATTGTTTGCGAACTGGGTTTGGTTTTGAAATTCAAAGGGATAATTGAATTTGCCAAATAATTTTGGATATAGTTGAATTCTAAGGTGATATTGAAATTTTGGAAAATTGTTTAAACTCTGGAATCTTATTTAAAATGTTTATGGAATAATAAAAACATATTGGCTAAATAACAGGTATAATTCTGAGTAAAAAAGTAAAATGTGAATGAGATTGATTGTAAATAGATGAAGTATGGAAATAAATAAGTTAGTGACCTATAAATTTAGAAGTGGAATAAATAAGCCAAAATAAAATTGATTTGAATATTGGGAAGTGAATGGAAAATTCAAAACTTAAATTATAAAATAAATTGACCTCCAGTAAAATAGTTAAAGTGGTTTTGAGATAAAAATAAAATACTGGGAATAAACCTTGAATAAATAAATTAATAATTAATTGGTAATGAAATATGGAGATGGAACTTGAATTGGTTAAATGAAAGTCGAATACCAATTTAATGTGGCAAATGTTTAGTTTGCAAATAAATTATGAAAGAGTATTTGATGTGACCAATATGAAATGTACCAAGATTAATAAATGGATTTAAATAAAATGAATGAGAATATAGCATGCAAAATAAATTGAACGGAATCGATTAAAATGAAATCGAATTAAGTATAGATGGAATTGGTATTAATTCAAATTAGTTATAAACTGGAATGAATATTCTTTTAAGTAAATATTTTGAACTTGCACAAAAATAATAATTGTCATTTAACGTAAACGAGATTGTATAAATTATATGGGTTAACAGAATCCGATAAAATTGGTTTTTGAATCAATTAAAATAAATATGGGCTTGTTTGGATGAGAAATAAATTGAATGTAAATAATGAAGTGTAAATGAAATCAGTTTGGGTTGTAGGTGAATTGAATATAATTGGAAAGTGTTTATAAAATATATATAACTTGAGTTTAAAAGTTGAAATAACTTCACGAAAATAAAATAACTTGAGTAATATTTGAATAAAAGCTTGATTTAAGTAAAATTGTGAAATGGTTGTATCGAGTTTTATGAAATGATTTTGAATAAAACAACTAACGAGAGAAAAAGAAAAAAAATATTAAAAATTCAGGATGGAATTGAAAAATTCTGATGAGATGAGTTATAGAATCATAACTTGAATGGGAGTGGGAAAAAGTAATAAGTGTATGACTTATAAAAATCTGCAAGAAAAGTATTAAGCCTGAGTAAATTTGTTGGGTATTTTGGAATTTGATGAGAATAAAATAAAATGGAAATGAACCTAAGTTATGAAATTGAAATGATTTGAAGTAAATTAATTTAAGTTTGAATTTATGGAAGCTTGGTTTCAGATGAAAATGAAATCCATTAAACAAAAGTTTGAGTTCAATTACTTAGGAAATGGTTATTAATATGCAAGCAAGAGAAGTGGTCGAGCCTAAATAAAATGGTTTCCAATGAAAATTATGCAAATATACAATTGAAATAGGTGTTGAAACCATATAAATTACTTATAAAATGTTTTTCGGGTATATTGCTTATGTTATACAAGTGTTTAGCTATTATAATTTTGGTGAAATGTTAATAAACTCTGTATATTTGTCACTTACCTGTTTAAATTGGGTAAGTACAGGTTTTTGGAAGCCGTTGACTGGTTTGTCGCGCTACAGCTAAAATAAATAAGCCATTTGCTTAAAATGCTAAATAAGGTACGCCTATGCAATACAAATAGGAAATATGAACTGTTTCTCTGTTTTCCGACCGTGTGGGTGATGTACGTATATTTATATCTCTTGTCAAATTGCAAAAGCTCCTCCGTACAAAGGAGACTCTGCCAAAAAAATTCGGAAATTTTGGGAGTTAGAATATTTTTGAATCTTTTGAAAATTTTCACTAACGACAAAGGATTTAAATTTTTTAAGCAAATAGAATTATAACTGAATGTTGAAATTTAATTTAAATTGTATATATGTAAAGTAAGATGAACCGAAGAATTGTTCAAAGAAGCTAAAAGAAGGAAAAAGTTTGCAAATAATCTTTTATTTGAGATTTTAACTAAATTAGTAAGTAAAACTAATAAAGGAAATGGTTAATTAAATATGGATTGAGATAGGGTGAATCAAAATTCAATATTCAAAGTTTGGAAATGAATTGAATTCAAGTAAAATTGAGAAGAAGTATTTATATTTGAAATTAATTAATAAAGTGAAGCAAATTGAAATTTTTATGGAATTCTAAAGGCAAATTGAATAAAATGGATATAAGCTCCAATAGTGAAGTGAAAACAAATTCAAGAGGTATATAAAATATTTATATTAAACTTAAGATATGAAGGTGAAATTCTTAAGTAAGTTGGCATTAGAAATATACTAAGTGAATAATTGAATGAAGATTAAAACTGGAAGTTGTGATAAGGGATAGTGAGAATAAGTGAATAACAATCAAAATAAACGTGAATAAAAAGGAAACTGATATAGTTGATAATCAATTGGGGCAAATACGTAGGATGTACGTATGTTATTTATTCGCATGGCTATATTGATCCAGAATTCGAGCACAGAATTTCGAGATAGTTATATCGATCCGAGTTAGGATTTTTCACTCGATTTTCAACGGCGAACCTGGATATGGAATTTTGATTGATTCTGTATATTCTCTATCATAGTTGGTGGCTATGGAAGGAGAATGGCGGTTTCTAATCAAGAAACCAGATCTGAGTCCGTACTAGGAAGTCGGGTGAACGATACTAGTTTGGAAGTGAAATTGTGTAATCGAGTGAGCGATCGGATTTGGTATTGTGTACGGATGATATATGTGCATCCTTCGGGTTTAAGTAAAACAAATATTGAAAATGTGTAAAAGAAGTTAATAAAATGTTTTTGAATGTTGTGATTGGATATTATTGCTAAACAGGATATGCAGGTATGAAAAGGGAAAGGAAAATTGGTTTTGATTTTAGATAATAAATTAGAATTGGCCGACTAAAAGGTATGTGTTTAAATTTTTGTATGAAATTTGATTGGGTTTTTGGATCTAGCCACTTAGCCTTTTGTTTTCTTTTTGGATTTGGGAGGCCGTAGAGCCATTTTGTAGTTGTACCGAGCTAGCCGCGCAAAGGAGACGTTGGCAAAAAATTTCGGAAATTTAGAGAGTTAGAAAATTTTTGAGAAAATTCTGATAATTTTAAATTTGATTTAAAATTGAAATTCGAATGATTGAGTAAGTAATATTGTTTGAAACTATGGGAAAGTTGGGAAAGATTAGTAAGAGTAGTAATGGGTCTTTATAAAAGATAATTGGTAATTGTTTGGTTTTAGGGATAAATAAATGGGTATTGGACCATTCTTCCTAATTAGTAATTTCGAGGACGAAATTCTTTTAAGGGGGGAGGAATGTGACGACCCGGAATTTTTAAGCAATTTAAATTGGAATATTTAATTGACTTGAAATATTTAAAAGTAAATTTTTAACTTGAATTCAAAAATCACTAATTAATTACTAATTAAATTTTTGAATTTAATAATTTGAAATTTGATAAATGTTGAATCTGAAGTTTTAGGCTAGTTAAAAGTAATTTGAAGGCTTGTAAAATTTATATTGATAATACTGAAGATAATAGAATTTGTAAAATTGAAATTAACAGTGGCTTATTTAGTTTTAAAATTTTATAGTTTAAATTGAATTTAAAAATAGCCTTTTGAGGCACAGTCTCGGAATTCAACAAATCCAGTTCCATTGGGTCCGTAATATTAAATTATTATTGGATTTCAAATTTCGTAGTGATCAGAGTTGATGTGTAAGCGTACATTATATAAACGCGCTGAAATCTATATCGAATCCAATTTAATAACTGGGTACCTAAACAAGATATTTACGAATATAAAAATATTAATTTTAAATCAGCTGCTACCCTGTAATTCCTCTAGCTAGCATATCTCTGTTGGGGCCGACACGTAGAAACAATTTTCACGCGAAACGTCTTTCCCTGTTCCTTGTTATCCCTTTTATCATGCAACCCTTATCGATCTCGTACCCTTTTGTCTTCCATACGAAGCTTTAACCAAATAAAAAAAAAATGGAGGAAAAGGGGGAACTCGCATGCTCGAACACCCGAGGAAATCGCCTCACCATCATCGAATCGAACTGGGGGGAGCTCGTGCTAGGCGACGAGTCGATGGGAGATTTCAGGCGGGCGACTCGAGATTTAGGGTTTACGTGCGGCTTCTTGGCGCGACAATGTTGACGTAAGTTGGCGATGGTGGTTGTGTTGCTCCAGGTGGCGGTGATGAAGGGAACGGGTTCGCGAGCCTGGTCTTCAAGCGATGCTAGGGTTTCGATCTTACGGGGTTATTTGAACCAGAGGAGTAGCGCGTTTGGATTGGGCGCATACGAAGGGGTTGTACCTTGACCGCACTTTTGGGCTGTAGCAGCGACTTCGGTAGTGATTCACGACAGCTTCACGATAGTGAGGTGTAAGCAAGTTTCATTTTATTAAAGTTTAATGAGTAATATATTCATATGAGCATATATATTAGAAAAAAATATATGTATAAAAGATTTTGGGAAAATAATGGGGATTTTAAATGTTTAAGGAGTTTTTATAAAGTCAAAATTTTAGCTGATTTAAATTAAATTGTTGGTTGGTAAAATAATTTAAAAGGGAATAGATTTTTCGAGTATTAATAAAATTTTATAATGTCTGTACAAGGTCTAAAACTGTGAATCAAGCCGAGAATTGGTATAGGTGACAAACAAAGCAAAGGTGAGTTAATCTCACTCGGTTGAATTTAAATTTTAATTTAAATGATTAAATTTAAATAATTGTTTGAATGGTTGAAATTGATTGATGTGCTGTAGTATTGTAATTTTGGTTGGCATATTATATTGTGCTAACATCTGTGGATGCAGGGAAAACAGGTTGGAGGGATCCAACTAGACTCCTCAACATTTATTATTTAATATTCTCAGTTGTGATATTCTATGATGAATATATTGGAATATTGAATGTTATGATTTGATTTGATATATTTGGGTATAATGAATTACCAAAAATATATAAATTGGGTTTTGGAAAGAAAATAAAGGAAGTAAAGTTGTAAACGAAATAATCTTAGAAAATTTAATAAATTAAGAATGAATTGAAAAAAAATGGAAGTATGTTAAATACTAATAAATAACTTCGAGTATGAAAAGAAAAAGGTTTGAATAAACAATAATTAATGAATTGTAAAATTATGTGATATTAATTTAAATGAATAAAGAATTATTTTAAAACTTAAAGTTTTAAATTTATTTGAAGGAATAAGAAGTAAATTGAGAAATCTAAATTGGTGTTTCAATTAAAAGTATTTTAAATCATAATTAAGGAATAAAATCTGAAATTAAAGGATTTTTGAATAAATAAAGTAAATTGGAAATCAATTTGGAATTTGATATTTGGAAGAGTAAATTCAGGGTGGGAATTTATTTAAGGGAAATGAGAAATTTGTTTAAAGATAAATAGTGATTTTTTTTAAAGGATGTGAAGAGAACTATATTTCCTTGGATAACCAAGTACGTTTTCAAATTAAATTTTTAAATATAAATTAAAAGTTTTTAAGTTTTTTAAAAAAAAGCAAGTTTTGGAAAATTTATTATTTCTAATATTTAATTTTTAAAGTAAGTATTTCCTTTTAACCTATTATAGCAATAATTATTTAAAGAATGATTTAGTATTTGTTTAAAAAGTGAAAATTTAGTTTTATATTTGATTAAGAAACCTTATTTCCAAATAACCATATAGTATGCATTTTTAATAAATTATTGAAGTAGTTTTTAACTTAAATGTTTTAAATATATTTCAAAGTGAAGTGTTTTAAACAATTTTTAAAAATATTAAGTTTTATGCTTGATGATTTCAGTGGAAATAGAAAATACTTGGAATTTATCCTGAGAAAGGAAGATAGTTTGTAAACTGTTTCAAAAAGGTTTGAAAAGTGAAAATTTATCTTGTGAAGATATTTTTTGAGATTAATAAGTAATTGGGAAAAATATTTATTGTTGGATGGTTGTTTGTGAATGTAAATTGATAGTTAAATCACCAACTATCAATATTGGCCAAATGCGCTGATCGCTTCGAAGAGACCGGGATCAACATTAATTTCTCGAAAACCACTTCGATCCGGTTTGTACGTTTCGTGGAAACGAGTTTGGATTCGAAGATGGAGCAGTGAAGTGCAAGGGCTAGTCGCTACTAATCCTGAGGATATTTCCAAAATGGTTGTAGTAGGAATAGTGCCTTCGGCTCCATTCGGACCCAGGACGGACTTGTGTGGATGAATGCTTGCGAAACATCGTTAGGTGGACAATGGGCATTCTAAGAGATATGTTCTTTAAAAGGCAACGCTTAGCCTCAAGCCTCATCAAATGGGAATTTAGTTGCAAATTCGGCTCCATTCGGACCCAGTGCCTAGTCATTAGTTGCAAATCCATTCTCCCTACGAGCCCTGTACGAGTTTTGTTTATATTATCCACTCTCTTGCTAATAGCTGGAATTTAATAATGTAACAATTTCGGTTATTTTATAAGTATTTGTATATAAACCCTATTATAATATTAGAGGATTTCTATTAAAATGTTTTAGCTATCGTAAGGTAAAACCCGACATGTTTATTTATGGCGTGGTCTTACGAGATGCTTTGTTTTCAAAGTATTTTTAATCAATTGGGTGTGATTTTCTCACGCTGGTATTCTAGACTGACTCGGGAGTTATTTAACTGTAATGCTCAGGTCAGACCGAGTATTATAGGATACAGGAATTGATGCTGTGGAGCTCAGGAGATGAGATGGGTAACGATACGTACTCCCGTACTTGTTTATATATATGTTCCGCTGTGTTGTTTAGTTGTGTATTCAGTTGTATGTTATTGATGTTGAGCTATGATTGATGTACTCTGATGATGTAATATATAAACAGATATATTTGATTTTGTGTAAAGATATGTTAATATCTATTATATTTTATTCTGCTGCGATGGTTAGATTCTGATGTTATTTTCTATTTTCCCTCCTTCTACCTCTTCTTCTTTAACCAAATGGTTCGTATTTCTATGCAACTTGAGTTGATTGTTGTAGAATAGTGTTGACTCAAGGGGTACGGATTTGCGGGTCGTTACAGCATATTTGTTTATATGGAGTATAGCTATGATATATTGATAGTGGTATAAAAATGTAAGATGCATACATATAGTGGTTTATATAAAGTTGTTGGATTTGAATACATATATATAAAAAACGTGGTTTCCATTTTTTTTGAAAAGTTTGTTTTGTTTCTAAAAGTGTATTCATATTTAATATGTGTGAGTTGTGTTGGATCTGCAAATGGAGTCTGCATATTTGGCAAGTAGATTTATATTCATTTTTGTTTTAACTTTGAGTCCATATATGTATATTTTACAAACCATATTGTATGATTTATTTTATAAGTTTTGTAAATCCGTTATTATATATATAGTTTTATAATAAACATGTTTATAACTTTTATTGAAGGTCAATTTACATGTTATTATTATGGAAGTTGTATAGGATTTTTGAAGTTGTTTATTTTCTTAAGTTCGTATATGACATATATTTATATAAAGTTATAATAATTATAGATGTATCTTTATGGCCTTATATATATATCAATATACTTTGCATACACATATGTATGGAGTTAGTTTTCTAATATATAAGCTTTCGTTTCAGTTGGCATGCATGTTTGCATAAAAGTTAAGGGTGTATATGTGTTTTAGTGTAGACCAGTTGCTTTCGCAAAAAAAAAGTTATATTGGTTGCTATTTATATATATTGCATAAAGTTTACATTCTAACTTATACTTTCGGTCTGCATAGGTTACGGTATTGTATGTATTTATAAAATAAGTCATAAACGGTATTGTATGTATTTATAAAATAAGTCATAATATAAGTTATATAAGTAATTCGTACATCCGTGGTCTAAAATTTTATATAAGTCTGTGTATAGGCTTTACTGTTTATGTATGGGTAGTTGTATATTAGTTTATATATATAGGTAAAGTGTTTAAAATTTATAATTGTATTGTGAAGTGGATTTTGTACCATATGTATATAGTAGTTTATAAATGAGATTTGAACAGTGTAATTTGTTGAAGTTTTATATATTAATCTTATTTTAAAATATAAATCTTAATGATATTATATACATAGGTCGTATGGGGTGGTTTGGGTCTTAGATTTGCAAATAGAAATTTTGATCTATGTGTAAAAATTAAAATGGTTTGGAAAAATTGTAAGGATTTTTATTTAACATATACGTTTTATTTCAAACGTTAAAACTATTGGTTTATGTATGAAAAAAAAGGTAAATTATATATATATGTGTGTGTGTGTGTGATTCGACTTTAAATTTTTCTTAGGGATGCAATTTTGATTTTTATTAAAATAGAAGAAATTTCTGTATATATCAGACTGATTCTGATTCAATTCATAAATTCTTGATTATCAGCCTCGTTCATCCAATTCGTGCCAATCCTACTTTGCTTTAAAATTCGTGCTCGGATTTATAATTCAAATTTCAGTGTCCGTATCAGTGTGCGTATCCATGTCATCTTCTGTATTCTCTAGCCTCGAAAGGTGAGCAATCACTCACGATTAACATTCTTTTTTTTGTTAAATTTGATTAAATTGAAACGACAATTGAAATATGATGCTGTAATTGTTTAAATTGTTATATATGCTATTATCTGTAACTGTTCACTTATGGGATATGACACCATATCCTATTGTTTATATTTATTTTTGATGATATATGCCTGTTGTTATTATTATTTTCATATATGTTATCACTCTGCAAGTTCCCCTGTTAGTATAGAAATTACTATGGGTTGAAATGATGCATACCCCAACCGATTTTAGAATAGGAGAATTTCGTTATGGGTTGAAATGATAAACCCAAACGATTTTCATTTGAATTGAATTTGGGATTACGGGTTGAAATGATACCCATCCGTATATATTTAACTTACGGATTGAAATGATAAAAATCCGTATCCCTTGTACATAGAATAGAAAATTTTACATCGACACCGTGGTCTATATGAATGTTTTGAAAATAATTTCTATGGTCTTGAAAAGAAATATATGGTTTTAATGAATATTGATTTAAAGTATTATATATAAAGGTTATATTTATATTGATTTAATATTAAGATAATTTAATTAAGATTGATTTTATTAATATGAAATATGTTTAAGGATTTATTAAATTTGTATTTCTGAAATAGATTTGTGGAATAAATTTTATAAGCTAAGGTTCGAAGTTATATTTGGGACTTATTTGAATTTGTCATTAATTAAGGATTTTATTTAGTTAAATCAATTTGAAACTACTAAATTCAAAACTTTAACATATGATCCTATAACTTGAATTTTTATTTAAGAAATTTAATGGATGATTCATGTCTAAAGAAATCGAAGGTAATATATAGAAAATGTAAATTTAAGGTCGTATAAATAATATTGAATTTATTAAGTGAATATTTCAAAACTAAATAATAGTGAAGTCAAGTTGGGAGATAAACGCAACTATCAAAGTTTAATCTTTGAAATGTTGAATATTTAAAGCTTCGAAATATATTAACTTTGACTTATATTGAAATTTAAATGGTTTATTTTGTGGTTCAAATCCGTATTTAAAATAGATAAAATTTGAATTAGTTTATTCAGAAACTAAATTGAATGGAAATTGACAAATTTTGATTTAATTAAATTTGAACGGGAAGGCCGAGTTGATTTTTGAAGCGATTTGTGAAGTTTGAGGAAATAAAAAATACTTTACTTCAAATCATTGGATATATATACTAATTCGGAAAATAGAGATATTTGAAATGAAAATGATATTTTAGTTTTGAAATATAAATAAAATTGAAATGACCACGGTGTTATAGTGTATATTTCTACCCTGTATATAGTTCCTTGGATCCTTACAGGATGGGTATCCCAAACATCCTCTAAGTTAATTATATTTCAGTCGATATTTCACTTGAGTTGGATTTATAGATATAAGAATGTTAATCCTGACTCGACTATTTTGTGTTTTTCTTAACGCTCGGGTCAGAGACTCACCTTCGAAATTGGAGCTTTGCTTGAAGATCCAGCTATCCATCCTTTCAGTCATCCAGTCGATTGGTTCAGAGAAGTCATCTGCCCGTGGAGACTTAACTACATCTGGGATTTTTTGATGTATTTTATTTCTAACTCTGTTTATATAGTAGCTTCATGAACTACTATTCATTTATTCCGCTGCGTATCATTGTACTACTCTGTATCTCTGGTTCTGTGATTGATTTATTTACTGTAGATGTTAAGTTTTGCCAAATTTCAATTAACAATCTGATATTTTGAGCAATTCAAGTCCGACATGTGCGGATGCGAATGGTTGAAAATATCAGGTCGTTACAGTTGGTATCCGAGCTATGGCTCTAGGCAAAACTTAGCATACATGGTAAATTTATTTACAGAATCTCTTTCGTTTGAGTTGAATCTCTTCCTTTTTGACTCGATTTCCTTTGAATTTTGGAATGTCCCTCGGTTCCGAAATCATCCTTGTCTCTTTCTATTTATATTCGTTTGATTCTGGAGTATCCCATGACTCCACTGAATGTTTTGAAAAGGGGGTGAAAACTCCTTTACAATTGGCATTGATTCACCGAAGATTTCTTTATCCTCGGTTTACGATGCTGCTATATCTTGATACGGTGAATTCTATCTCTGGCGATCGAATCTCGATTTGTTTTGGAATTCCGCATCGATTATATTCCTGAAGTCAAGGCTGACCCGATTAAGGTCGCCGCGATTTATAGAAGTATATCCATCTTCTATTTTGTAATTTAATTATCTCATCTTCGATGGAGTCTATCTTCGAATCAGGATACTACTGATTGGAGTTCCTCTAATTTAAATCTCTATCGTTGGTTTGAAATCCATTCTTGAATCATCCTTTGAAAATTGGGTTATGTTTGAAATCTATTGATTTGAAAGGTACTCAATTTGGAAAGAGAATTTTATATAATCGAAGTCTATATAAGTGTGATTTGATATACTATTAATTTGGAAAGTATTCGATTTGAGAATGAAACCCTACATATAATGGACTTTATATAAGTATGATATTTGAAAGTGATTTTAAAATGTACTATATGATACATATTTTCGAAGTAAAGATATGGAAAGTGCCTTCTGCTTGATATCCGCTTTATGGCCACATTGTGGATTCATTCTATCGATATTATTCTCTTTGATTTTTGGATTCCCGGATGCGATACTCGAGTGTTCCCACCATGGCGTAACACATGGTTTTTTTTCTCTCGCGACTGCATAGCGCAACTGCCTGGCTGAGTCTGGCCTAGGGGTATGGATTATTTCCTGGGGATCCAGGCGTAACCATTGTGTATCTGCGAACCATGGTTGGACAAAGGAATTTGGTTTGATTGTTTTGTTTTGATTGTACTTTCCATATCTGTTTTTTTAAGGTTTTTCACATATTTTCTCTGGGTATTGAAGCAGGTCTACTAAGTACTTAAAGAATTCTAGCTTTGCGCCTGATCAACGCATAGCCAGAGTCCGCAAGAACGAGGATAAACTTGTTGAAACATCGAGTTATAAAAGTATTTTTGAAAGGAAAAATTCATTTCGATATAAAAGTATTTTATTACAACGGTATTTCCAACAAAGAAATTTTGTATTAATATTTGAGAATAAAATTTTATGGTTTGATTTAATTATTCGAGCCCGATACTATCCCTTTGAACCTACCTTATCTTCTCAGCTTTATTCATTCACCTATATTCCATTTTTTCGAATCTACCCTCCTTTCCATTTTGAATATAATCTTTAAAATATTGTTTATTTATATACTACATGGTTTAATAGTAAATCTTTAGTATCATTAATATTTCAGAATTTATTAATTTAATATAACATATTTAAGAAATGAGTATTAATTTATCTATAATGTTGAAAGTGTCTTAAGATAAAGTAGTAAATTTATAAACTATGGATTTAATGTTGTCAAATAACTTCCTTGAAAATATAACCAAGGATGTGAATAATTGTTTCCAAATAGTTTTCATATATATTTATAAAGGTGTTATTTTAAAACTTATAAATGGTATCTATAAAGGAAGCAAGAAATTTTACAAATGGGTTTGAATTTTTTTTAAGTATTAAAGAAAATTCAATTTCAAATGAATATTTCAGGTAAAATTTATATGGTCTTAAATTAATTGTTTATCCTTGTCTTTCAATCAATTTATCTTTCTGGTTGTTTCTATTCTCCTACCTTCTTCCTTTTCGGGGACGAAAAGTTTTGAGTGGGGGAGAGTGTAATGACCCGTAAAATTTTGTTAATTTTTAATGGTTTTATTTAGCGTATTTAATTTGATTTTTGAGAAATTTTAAATAATAATATTTTGAAATAAAATCTTACATTTGGATTACGTATAGTTAAATGTGGCAAATGATAAATTTTCATCAAAAATTAAGAAAGTATATTTTAGGGTGTGATTCTGTTCAATTTAAGTCAGTAATAATTTATGTTCATAAAATAATTTATTTTGGAAAATTCAACGCATAGCTTTTACTTTTTCTACCGATTTCAATTTCTTAATAATTTTTCAAATTCATAGATAGACTTCCCCATTCCTAGCCATTAATAAACTTTGAAATCATCGTCCTTGCCTTTCGTTATTCCCCGTTTATAATAATAATTGAAATTTATAGCTGTTTAAGTATATAACTTTTACACGTTTTATACTCATTTAATTTCAGCAGTCCATTGCCTTTATTTTTTAAACTGTTCAATTTTCTTCCCAGGCAACAGCTCACATTCCATTTCGCTCATAAATCAGTTTCCATTTTACTCACCTGCTCACCTTTTCTTCCATCTATCCGTTTAATACTTATATATAAGTTATAATACGTTTCCCTGATTCACCTCCTTTCCTTTTTTCATTGACATATAAATTCTGGGAAGTGATTAATTTAAAAAAACCCATCTTCCCCTCATTTCTTTAAACTTTCAGCTAAATTTTAGCTTGTGACCGTTGTTGTACATTTCATTAAAGAGGTACGTTACCTTATTAATCTCCGGAATTTAAGGGTGAATTTTTTTTCTAACCTTTCCTTTCCTACGCTCCCTGTTTCCACTTCTTTCATTATGACCGTTCAATATATATGTACACTACAGCTGGAAAGTTATAAACGTATAAACTTAGACACGTTTTGTATTTATTAAAAATTTAAAGCTTACCTTTAATTGTGACCTTTTGGTTTCCTTGCTTTCAAAAAAATTTGAACCATAGCCACGGTAATAAATTATTATAAATTTTTTAACTTAATCTAAGATGACCGTTGCTACTAGAATCGTTACTTTTCTAATATATTCATTCCTATTCTCACTGACCTTTTATTTCTTCATTTTTCTACCGTCTAAAAAATAAATAAATGGTTATTCGTTTTGTTTTATTCAGTAATCAGCGTGACTCTTGCCATTTACACCGCACTATATTCGACTGTTGATTTTCATTCAGCATTCTTATTTTAAAAAATATAACGCGAAGTAACGTTGCCTTCACAATTTGAAAATTGCTTTAATAGCTCTTGAATAAATGTGTAGCTATTACTTTGATATTTTTCCAGAATTGTGACTTTTCTCTTTCCTTCCGTTCAAATTTGAAACGTGCTACCATTTATTTACTTTGATTATTTTCCTGAATCAATGTGAATATTTTGCCTTAAATCCTCCACTGAATCATAGCACGTGATTATGCTATTTCTTTGGTTACTTTTATTTAGTCATTCCCATTTACTTTTGTTCGTATTTTCTTCCCTTTATTATTGCTTCTTCTCAGATTTCTCTTCTTTCCCTCTCTATTGTTTCTTCCTATTCTATATAAACTTTCCTGGCACTAAAAATTTCGGCCTCTCCTTCACCTTTTCCAAACTCGCACCTCCACCGAACCCACTCTTCCCCTTGCGCAATATCCATCGAAGACGCAACGACCCTCCCCTATTTCCTCTACTGTTCGCATAACCAGGCATAGGTAAGTTAAGTTTATATTTGCAAGTGTTATTTATATATATTATATATAGTTTTATATTTAGCTATGATATGGATGATTTTATCAATACACGTTCCCTGTACGTGCTGTTGATGCATATTCTAGCATTCAAAGTTGGTACGCATATTTGTTTATATGGGGTATAGTTATGATATATTGATAGTGGTATAAAAATATAAGATGCATACATATAGTGGTTTATATAAAGTTGTTGGACTTGAATACATATATATACCAAACGTGGTTTTCATTTTTTGGAAAAGTTTGTTTTGTTTCTAGAAGTGTATGCATATTTAATATGTGTGAGTTGTGTTAGATCTGCAAATGGAGTTTGCATATTTGGCAAGTAGATTTATATTCATTTTTGTTTTAACTTTGAGTCCATATATGTATATTTTACAAACTATATTGTATGATTTATTTTATAAGTTTTGTAAATCCGTTATTATATATATATAGTTTAATAATAAACAGGTTTAAAATATTTATTGAAGGTCAATTTACATCTTATTATTATGGAAGTTGTATAGGATTTTTGAAGTTGTTTATTTTCCTAAGTTCGTATATGACATAAATTTATATAAAATTATAATAATTATAGATATATCTTTATGGCCTTATATATATATATATATATATATATATATATATATATATATATATCTATGCATACACTTATGTATGGAGTTAGTTTTCTAATATATAAGTTTTCATTTCAGTTGGCATGCATGTTTGCATAAAAGTTAAGGGTGTATATGTGTTGTAGTGTAGACCAGTTGCTTTCGCAAAAAAAGTTATATTAGTTGCTATTTATATATATTGTATAAAGTTTACATTCTAACTTATACTTTCGGTCTGCACAGGTTACAGTATTATATGTATTTATAAAATAAGTTATAATATAAGTTATATAAGTAATTCGTACATCCGTTGTCTAAAACTTTATATAAATCTGTGTATAGGCTTTACTGTTTATGTATGGGTATTTATATATTAGTTTTTATATATATATATAGATAAAGTGTTTAAAATTTATAGTTGTATTGTGAAGTGGATTTTGTACCATATGTATATAGTAGTTTATAAATGAGATTTGAACAGTGTAATTTGTTGAAGTTTTATATATTAATCTTATTTTAAAATATAAATCTTAATGATATTATATACATAGGTCGTATGGGGTAGTTTGGTTCTTAGATTTGTAAATAAAAATTTTGACTTATGTGTAAAAATTAAAATGGTTTGGAAAATTTGTAAGGATTTTTATTTAACATATATGTTTTATTTCAAACGTTAAAACTATTGGTGTATGTATGAAAAAAGGTAAATTATATATATATATATATATATATATATATATCTGTGATTCGACTTTAAATTTTTCTTGGGGATGAAATTTTGATTTTTATTAAAATAGCAAAAAAATTTGTATATATCAGACTGATTCTGATTTAATTCATAAATTCTTGATTATCAGCCTCGTTCGTCCAATTTGTGCCTGTCCTACTTTGCTTTGAAATTCGTGCTCGGATTTATAATTCAAATTTCAGTGTCCGTATCAGTGTGCGTATCCATGTCATCTTCTGTATTCTCTAGCCTCGAAAGGTGAGCAATCACTCACGATTAACATTCTTTTTTTTTGTTAAATTTGATTAAATTGAAACGATAATTGAAATATGATGCTGTAGTTATTTAAATTGTTATATATGCTATTATCTGTAGCTGTTCACTTATGGGATATGACACCATATCCTATTGTTTATATTTATTTTTGATGATATATTCCTGTTGTTATTATTATTTTCATATCTGTTATCACTCTGCAAGTTTCCTATTAGTATAGAAATCACTATGGGTTGAAATGATACATACCCGAACGGATTTTAGAATTGGAGAATTTCGTTATGGGTTGAAATGATAAACCCAAGCGATTTTCATTTGAATTGAATTTGGGATTACGGGTTGAAATGATATCCACCCGTATATATTTAACTTATGGACTGAAATGATAAATATCCATATCCCTTGTACATAGAAAAGAAAATTTTACATCGACGCCGTGGTCTATATGAATGTTTTGAAAATAATTTTATGGTCTTGAAAAGAAATTTATGGTTTTAATGAATATTGATTTAAAGTATTATATATTAAGGTTATTCTATATATAGATTTAATATTAAGATAATTTAATTAAGGTTGATTTTATTAATATGAAATATGTTTAAGGATTTATTAAATTTGTATTTCTGAAATAGATGTGTGGAATAAATTTTATAAGCTAAGGTTTGAAGATATATTTGGGACTTATTTGAATTTGTCATTAATTAAGGATTTTATTTAGTTAAATCAATTTGAAACTATTAAATTCAAAACTTTAACATATGATCCTATACCTTGAATTTTTATTTAAGAAATTTAATGGATGGTTCATGTCTAAAGAAATCGAAGGTAATATATAGAAAATGTAAATTTAAGGTCATATAAATAATATTGAATTTATTAAGTGAATATTTCAAAACTAAATAATAGCGAAGTCAAGTTGGGAGATAAACGCAACTATCAAAGTTTAGTCTTTGAAATGTTGAATATTTAAAGCTCCGAAATATATTAACTTCGAATTATATTGAAATTTAAATGGTTTATTTTGTGGTTCAAATCCGTATTTAAAATAGATAAAATTTGAATTAGTTTAGTCAGAAACTAAACTGAATGGAAATTGATAAATTTTGATTTAATTAAATTTGAATGAGAAGGTCGAGTTGATCTTTGAAGCGATTTGTGAAGTTTGAGGAAATAAAAATACTATACTTCAAATTATTGGATATATATACTAATTCGGAAAATAGAGATATTTGAAATGACAATGATATTTTAGTTTTGAAATATAAATAAAATTGAAATGACCACGGTGTTATAGTTTATATTTCTACCCTGTAGATAGTTCCTTGGATCCTTAGAGGATGGGTGTCCCAAACATCCTCTAAGTTAATTATATTTCAGTTGATATTTCACTTGAGTTGGATTTATAGATATAAGAATGTTAATCCTGACTCAAGTGTTTTGTGTTTTGCTTTACGCTCGGGTCAGACTGAGTGATACAGAATTTGAGACTCACCTTTGAAGTTGGAGCTTTGCTTGAAGATACAGCTATCTATCCTTTCAGTCATCCAGTCGATTGGTTCAGAGAAGTCATCTGCCCGTACTGGTGACTTCACTGCATCTGGAATTTTCTGATGTATTTTATTTCTAACTTTGTTTATATAGTAGCTTCATGAACTACTATTCATTTATTCCGCTGCGTATCATTGTACTACTCTGTATCTGTGATTCTGTGATTGATTTATTTACTGTAGATGTTAAGTTTTGCCAAATTTCAATCAACAATCTGATATTTTGAGCAATTCAAGTCCGAATGTGCGGATGCGAATGGTTGAAAATACCAGGTCGTTACAATGCTTATGGTCTTCTTCAGACTTGGAGTAGATAAGATTGTCATCAATGAAAACTAGCACAAACTTACTAAGAACATCTTGAAAACACGGCTCATGAGATCCATAAAATATGCAGGTGCATTGGTTAGTCCGATACGCATAACCAACCACTCACTCAAATAAACAGTTAGGACCCCTAAACGCAGTTAAGGGTATACTGTCTTCAGCAACCCTCAAATGAAGGAATCAAGTAGCTAGATCCATCTGAGAAAATACAGTAGATCCATGAAATTTGTCAAAAGGATAATCGATGTGGGGGTAAGGGATGCTTGTTCCTAATGGTCAACTTGTTCAAGTCCTTATAATCCACGCACAACCTTAAAGATCCATCAAAGTTAGCCCCAAACACCATAACGGACCCCCAACTCGAACAGCCGGGTCTAATCAATCCTCTTCTTAATAGGTCCTAGGTTTGACTTACCAACTCCTCTCTCTCCGTTGGAGCCATCCTACGCTTAGGTTGAATGACAGGCCTTGCACCAGGGATCAAATCAATGCGAACTCTATCTCTCGGTGCGAGGGAAAACTTTATACCTCTTCGAATATGTCTGAAAATTTCTTAACAACTTCAATAGACCTAGATTTTCTTAGGATGCCTCTAGGGCATACAACAAACTACATATATGATTATCGGGTTCCTTACATGATATCTTAGCAACTCTTTGCAATTTGGTTACTAATGACATAGTTCTTTCATTACAATCTAAAATACCTCCATATTTCAATAACCAATCCATACCAAGAATAATGTCAAATCATCTAAAGTCCAAGACATACGAGTCGCAAGAAAAGTGATAAGAAAGGTAGGAAATTGACACATCTTTACAAAATATATTCAAATTGGTTACACCACTTATGGGGTTAGACACACATAGAGTTTTCTAAAGTACTAGGAAAAAGATGAAATTTACCTCCTGATTCACAAGAGATAAAACTATGTAAGGCACCAGCATCAAATAATGTCGAACAAATATACCATTAATCAGTAAGCTACCTTCAAGGACGCCTTTCTCCTTCATAGCCGTTAAATTCGACAGTTCATTCTTAATGGCATACATTTTGGGCTGATGTACCTTCTTAATGAGTGGGCAATCCTTTACCATATGCCTAGGCTGATGGCAATTAAAACAAAGAGTCTTCTGGACCATCAGAGAGATGGGTCCACCTTGCCGCTTTGGAACTTCACGATTCGGACAATACCTGGCAACATTCCTTTCTTCTTGCAAATGAAACAACCACTATCCTTAGGCTTGCCTCCTTGACCTTCTCCTTGTTTCCCTTTTTCCTTGATTCTTCCAATTTGGATTGAACTTCCTCTTTTTGGAAACATTTCCACCGGTATTTCCACTAGGTGCTGCTGGAGTAGGCTTCTTCTTTTCCAAGGCCTCATACTCAAAGCCGTATCAATTAAATCCACAAAAGTACCTTGGACATGAGCAGTCATTTTCTCATGGTACTTTCTTTTATACCCAAAACAAACATCTCGTTCTTCTTTAATGGGGTGTTGACCAATTCCGGTCCAAAACAAGACAATTCACTGAACTTCGTCTCACATTCCGCTATAGATTAATCCCCCGTCAAGTCTATGAGGTTTCGATACATCCTCATCCTTCCTGATGCTAGCAAGAATTATTCCTCAAAAACTTCGTTAAATAGGGTTCATAAAAACTTTTCTTTTGGAATATTTGCAATAAGGGAGTCCTATAAGCTATTGCTCCCTCTTGCAATTGCCATGCTGCTAAGAATCTATTATGTTCATCGGATAAACCAAGACCTTTAAAAATCTTTTCGTAAGATCACAACCAAGCTTGCACTTTCATGATAAACTCAGTTCCCTTTATTGATTTCCCTCCTAGATTGGTGTAATCCTTGCACAAGGCTGCAAAATTCACTCTTGGCTGCTCTGGCGCTACCTCTTTAACAATCCAAACTCCTCCAAGGTTTAGGTTTGACCATTTGTAGTTGTAGTGCTACCTTCTCCCCTACCTCGTCTGCCTCTATTACTCATGTCTTGCTACCTGGAATAGTAAGATAATTCTTAGAATACTTGGATGAGATAAATCTTGATGGAAAGGTACTAATCAAACCTATCGAGCTGATCTATCTACCGAAGACACACACACACAAATAGATATATATACACACACACACACACACACACACACACAAACAAATAAAAATTACAAATACATACTCTCGAAGTTGACCCTGAACCCAAAGCCTAAGTGTTAACCTAGGCTCTGATACCAATGCCTTTCTTTCACTAAAAGACGAGCCATTAAGGTTAGAAGAAAACAAAAGATAAGAAGAAACTACACAATAATAGAATCTTACCATGAATCAGAACAACATATAATAGAAAACTTAGGATATTACATTGTCATTCCCATACAAAAGATAACACATCAGAGTCATTACATTACAATCTTTAACAGGGTATTTATAGCTACCTTGTCACGACCCGATTCTTCGACTTCCGAAAATCGACTTCAATACGTCCATTGTATCAACTGCCAAGCAATCGAATGCCGGAAAACCGAACCATGAGGGTTAAAAAGAAGAGGTAGAAGAGAAAGATAGAAGAAGTAAGAAAACATAACAGAAACAATATCAGAATCTCACATATCGCGACGGAACAACATATAATAGATAAATGAATAATATTTAAAACAAAGGACTACATCAGTTATTGTAACGACCCAGAATTTTTAGTAATTAAAATTTGAATATTTAATTAATTTTAAATATTAATAAGTGAAATTTATAAGTCAAATAAATTTTTATTTGAATAATTGGATTTAATTGAATAATTAAATCGATAATTTAATATGTTAAATTATGGAAATAATTGAAAATTGGGTTAAATATGATTGAAAATGATTTGTAAAATTTTATTACATCATATTGAAGTTAGAACGATATTTTAGAACTTTTAAAATCGAATTAAAAGTTAATTTGTGAAAATTGAATATTTTGATATTTAAATCGACTAGTGAAAATAGTCAATTTTTGAACAGTCTAAGAATTGAACGAAACCAGTTCCATTGGATCCGTAATAGTTAGTTATTACCGGATTTCAAATTTCGTGTCAATCGGAGTTATCGTTTGATCGTGGCAGCTCGAAACGCATCGAATTATTTTTAATTTTAAATTTAGCGAGTTAAAATAGCCATTTTTCAAAAAGTCTCGGATTTCGACGAAACCAGTTTCATCGGATCCGTAATGTGATATTATTGTAAGGTTTCAAATTTCGTGTCAATTGGATTTACCGTTTGTCCGGTACGAATTAAAACGCCTAGAAATCGATTTAAATCGGTTTAAATTAAATTGAACGTTTATTGCCATAACTCGCACAGATATCCGAATTAGCTTCCGAAACCTGTTCCATTGTGTCCGGAACGCGGGGTAAACCCTAGAAACGCTGGTTACGGCGCGTAAATCGGAGTTCGGAATTTCCGGGATGAATAGTGTCGATCGATTTTCTTATAAATAGCCCCACCCTTCATTAAAAAAATAAAAAGAAAATACTAAAACCCTAATCTATTTACCCTAGCCGCCTCTTTTATAATGGAAGGCCAGAAATTGTCGAAATTCATCCCTTAATTACTTCCAATCCGTGAAGTTTTAGCCAAAGTGATCAACTACAAAGATGAAGAGCAAGGCGAGAGCTTTCAATCCATACGGATATGATGGGGTTTAGTGTCGCGTAGGGGGAGCCAGGGGGTGCGTGCGTGGGCTGTTCATGGACGTGCGCGTGCGTGTACAGGTGGCCGAGCTTCATTCTGTTGGTGGTGGAGGTAGCTCTCGCGAAGGGCTTCGACATGGCAGTAATTTGATGAAGTTTAGTTGAGTATGGGTGTTGCAAAATTAAACCCTAGTATTTGATAATGGGTTTGGGTGTGCGGCAACAACCTGTAGGTTGCGCACGTGAATGAAGGGGAGAGGAAGAAAGCAAGGTGCGGTGGTGATTGCATGATGAAGGATCCTAAGGCCAAGATTGATTTAGGTTTATAAAAAGTAAATTATATGTTGTAATTGTTTATATAAAAACTCGTGTAACTTCAAATATTTGTAACTTTTTCATACGAGGTCGAAAACGCGCGAAACCAGTTACGTTGGAATCGTATGGACGAGCACTACGCGATGGAATTAGATTGGAGTCGTTTGGAGTTAGTGAAAATTTTGGGTAAAATTAAACGTCCGTTTAATTTTATCCGAAATAAATCACTAAAACAAAATTGAAATCAAGGTGAGAACTTCTCACTCAATCGAATTAGTTTCGATTTTATTTTAAATAGTTAGATTTAAAATATTTGAATGCATGTTTGAATGATGATTGATATCTATTGATTGTTAAAATAGACATTATACGCCGTTAGTAAGCGGATGTTATTTATTAAAAACATATACCGCGAATATTTCATAAACAGTGAAATTGGTATTATATATAATAGCAATATATATATATATATATATATATATTGGCATATGTATATATTGGAGTTATTGATTCCCCGCATTTTTTGTTTAGCGGATGAGACCCTATTGCGCCGTTATTAAGCGGATAATATTTTAAATCCTATATACCGCGATAATTTTGTACTGGAGCGAAATTGGTATTGTGCTAATGTTTTTGGATGCAGGAAACAGGTTGGAGGGATCCAACTGGATTCCTCAACAGTATTTATTTGATTTCAGATATTTTGATATTCGTTGATTATCATATACGATATATGATATCGTTAGAGTCGTGATTGACTATTTTGGTGTGTAGCATCATTGGACCAAGTTTTGGGATTTTAAAATGATTTTTAAAGGGATTTTTGAAAATATACTATATGTTTGGAATTTGATCCATTTTAAATAAATAAACTTATAATTTTTAAAGTTATAAAAATTATGATTTTGAGAAATACGGTTAAAGACTGATTTTTGAAAATATGATGCTAATGATTTTATAAAATAATTTAACCGGAATTTTAGAATTTATTATGAAAAGTTTAAATATAGGATTTATAAAATTTAATTATTTTATGAATCAAAATGGTGAAATAATAAAGGAGATTAAAAACGTTTTAAAGAATAATATAAATTGATTTATATTAAGAGATTTATAAATGGATATTTATAAATTGAAATATTGACATTATAAAACGAGTTTTTATAAGTGTTAGAATGAATTGTGAATGAATTTCATAAATGAATGAAATTGATAGAATTATAATCGGTGAAGTTATAAATGGAATTTTATAAGCAGTAGGTTTATAAAATTTATAAAGTTATTAAAAGAATAGATTTGGATAAATAATTGAATCTTATAAGTTATAAAATTTATAATTATGAAGTTCTAAGAAACGATTTTGTAAAATAATCGTTTTATAAGCATTTAACTTATAATATGAATCTTTGGTTTATAATTGAGTTATAAAGTGAATAGGTTGATAAAGGAATTTATAAAAGGAGATGTTATGAAATAAATAGAAATGGAATTTATAAACGTTGTTTTATAAATCCACAAACGACTTATTTTGATAAGTAAATTGTTGAAACCTATAAATGGAGTTATATTCACGTTTTTAACTGTGAATAATCCTTTGAAATAAAATGAATAAAGGATGAAATTGATTAACGTAGTATATTCACGTTTTTGAATAGTGAATAATATGTTAAAGAAATTGTTTTGAATGTGATATTTTAAACAGAATTAAAACGATCTAACGATGTTTTAAAATGTGTTGAGATTCGAAACCATAGATTTCAACATTTATTGGTGAAATAGACGTTTTCGAGAAATAGAAGGAAATGGTGGACTATAACACTGTTGTTATAGTAAATGATTTCCGAAAGCAAATGTTTTGTATAGTATTGGGATTTATATATCTATTTTAATTTCGAATCCCTATACTAGTGATTTTGGGTTGTCGTAACGATGTTTTTCGCAACATTCGTTTTGGCCCAAATAAATATGTTTAAGAGAATGATTTCCTTAAAGAATGAAATACATACTTAATTTCGATTTAAGTATATTGAATATTTTCTAAGTGTTGAAAATAAATAGATTCGTGAATTACTTATTAAATAAGTATGGAAATGTTTTCCAATATAAAGTGAATACTTTGAGAATTTATCTTTTTGAAGATAAATTGAAATGATAAATTGAAATCGTATATTCATAGATATTTTGAAATATAAATTCACTATGGAATTTATAAAAGAAAGTGGAATTTGATTAAAAATAAATATTGATTTATTTTTGAAGTGTGAAAATAATATATCTTGTAAAGATATTTTGGAAAATAAATAATTTGGAAAATTATTTGGAATCTGGTGATGTTGTGCATATCAATTGATAGTTCAATAACCGACTATCAATATTTCCCTTTGAATGGGTAATTGATGTGATTTGTTTGAATGTGAATGCCACACTTATTTTTGAATAAGCGCTCACTATTCGGGTTAACCGGGAAAGGACCATGGGGTCGTATAACCCATTCCGAATATGTGATACGTCGTTGTGAATTGCATTGATGACCGGTGTTGAAGACCGAGTATTTGTGAAAGCGATAGGATGACCTATCGATTGTCTCTGCACTGGGTAGCTCCTGGTATAGAGATCTCCTAAGTGATGGGAAATTCGATCGGGATTGTGAATACCCGGATTGCAAGGGCTTCGTAAGAAGTGCCTTCGGTTTTGTTCGAGCCCGGAACAGACTTGTATGGATTGTATGTCTGACATTACAAATTGAGATATAAAGCCGATTTCTTTCAAATATATTTCTGTTGGTGGCGAAGAATTTATTTTAGCTTAACACCCTTCCCTGAGACGTACGAGCTCAGAGGTTATGTAGTTGAATGTTATCAGCGATATATTCCCAATTTGGTAATGTGATATGCTGAGTGATGTTGTAAATGATCATTGTGTTGATTATTTGTGATAGGATCGTTTATTTGATCGTCTATCTTTGTGATCATCTCTATGATCATTTGTTGACCCAAAGCATGGCTTTTGTATAAAGTATGTTTTTGTGGATGTGACTTCGTCGAGCCTCACACCCCGTGAATGGTCAAAACAGGAAAGAAGCAGCAAGGTTATGAGGGGTAGCGCCCTTTAGGATGTGTGCATTTCCTTCTGGAAAAGGGTGGTATCATGGTATGGAGCCCAGATACTTACTCATGTTGAAAACACTTTGTTATGATTGTGTGAATTGATTACGAGCGCTCGGTGAAAAGGTCCCAAAGGACCGGGGGGATGGCATATTTGGTCAGTTGTTACTCAGTTAGGGGTAACCCGGCCTTGTGTTGGTAGAGATCCGGTTTGGTTCTTGGGGATGTCCATCCAGAGGCATTCTCATGTGGCAATGGGAAGTTCCTTGGCCTGATCATTCGTTGGAAATCCAAAGAAACAATACGAGACTTGTACGGTTTTAGTTGTAGAACCTTCCATTTAATATGGTAGCTATAGTAAGCATACTATAATGGTACCTATGCTGGCTAAGATTTATATTCTACTTTCGGAATGAATTTTTCTCTACACTATGCACTAGTAATAATATCAAATGTTTCTTTTTAAATGCGTATCAAGCATCTTTGACTAACATAAGAAGAAATCTTCCCCAAGTCTGCGTTTGCATTGTGTGTGTGGCGGGAGGTCTTATGGTAGTCTCATCTTTAAAAGCATTGCGAATTAAATTTAAAAATATTCCTCTATTTTGATTTTAAAGATAAATAAACTGTTTTGAGTTCTCACACCAGTCACATGACTGACTCGGAGTTTATTGTTTTCCTTCCTAAACTCTGGGTGCCCACCAATTTCCACACGGGCAGTCAAGAGTTAGGTTTATCAGGATATTCTGGATATTCAGGAGTTGCTGGAGGCAAGCTGGATGGCATGGCGTATTACTAGTTTATATAGTATTTCTTTTTCTGCTGCACTGTTTGTTGTTGTTGTTGTATACTCTGATGATGATATGATGTAAAGTATAAAATGTAATAACTGATATAGTTCTTTGTTTAAAGATTATTCATTTATTATTATATGTTGTTCCGCTGCGAATTGTGAGATTCTGTTGTTGTTCTGTTGTTTTCTATCTGTTCTATTTTTTTCTATTTTCTTTCCGTCCTATTTTCTATTCTCTATTTTCTGTCTCTCTATCTTCTCTTCTTTTCTATCTTTTTTTTCTTCTTTTTCTTTTTCTTAAAACCCTCGGTGTTCGGTTTTCTGTCGTTCGATTACTCGGCAGTCGATAAAGTGAGTATCGATGTTGAATTTTCGGAAGACGAAGAATCGGGTCCTGACAATGTGGTATCAGAGCATATGGTTAAGTGACAACCATGGTTCTGTTGGGTGTTACTCATTAGAGATAGAGTCAGTAGTACTCTAGAATGAGTTTGAGTGTAATAATAGCTATGAGAGCGTATTTGTTAGTGAATATATAAAATTGTTTTATATTGTGATGATTGGTTTATTGAGTGGCATATGAACTTTCGTCAGCGTGGTCCGCAAGACTATGCCGAAGGGGTTTCTAAACACTTGAATAGAACAATTCGACACAATATTGTTTTAAAAATGGGTAAATGAAATAATTTTACCTTGAGTATATTTTATATATAAAGAAATAATTTTTCAGAATTATTAAAGTGTATATAAGTTGATTGTTTAGATGTTTGAATAATCTAAATTGAAGAATAATTGTATAAGCAAAAGAATTATAAGAATTGAATTATAATTAAAGTGATTTACAATTGTGAAATAAACTTATATATATATAAGAAGTGAAACTATATGAATATATTTATGAATATGAGTTGTAATAAAAATGAATTTAAAGTTAAATGGAAATTTACTTTAGAATTAGGAATCTGAATTGATTTATAAGTTGGAATTTAAGTTAAGTGAAAACAAGTGATGTTTGTTAAATGGAATATAACTTAAGTAATTGAATTGAAAGTGAAAGTATTAAGCCAAATTGAATGAATATAGCAAAGTAATTTGGTTGAGATTAATAAACATTGATTGTTGTATGATTGTTAATTGATTGTTTATAATTCATTAAGTATTAATGAAATTGGAAGTTAAGTGAAACTTAAATAAATTGAATTTGAATTGGAAGTGAACCAACTTGAATATGAATTAGTGGATATAAACTAATTGAAAATGAATGTTAGAAAGATCATCCACTGTTAATGAATCAAATGTAATTAAATTGAAAACCTATTTCATTGAATATAATGAGAATATGAATGAATATATATTGGTTATGAATGATAGTTGGTTGATGTTTGCATTTGTTGCTTTTGTTTCAATTGCTATGTTGGCATATATAGTTATTATGTTACTATATGTTGTATATCGATACTATTATCTATATGCATGTTCTCATGTTGTTTGTTGAGTGTTTAGTAGGTGCGGATCGCGTTTGCTTCGCATTTGGAGCTCGCTTTCGCGCTATATTAGCCGTATATGCTCGCTAATAAAATATAAGGTACATATCTCGGATTACATACCGTACTTTTATACTTTTTTCCCTTCGGGATGCCTCATTACTTGATGAGATGTATATTTGTGATATATATACTGTCATTTTTTTTTCGGATCGAGCCGCGCAAAGGAGACTATGGCGAATTTTTCCGGAAATTTAAGGCGTTAGAAAAAATTTGAGAAAATTGGAAAATTTTGAAAACTATAATTTTGATTTAGAGTTGAAAATTAAACAATAGTAGTTGTTTTTGAAAAAGATAACTAAGTATGATTTGAAAACTTAGTAAGTTATTATAAGAAATTTAATTATGGATTTATGGAAAGTTAATAAATTCTATAATTTTTCTTACTTGATAATTTCGAGGAAGAAATTCTTTTAAGTGGGGAAGATTGTAACGACCCAGAATTTTTAGTAATTAAAATTTGAATATTTAATTAATTTTAAATATTAATAAGTGAAATTTATAAGTCAAATAAATTTTTATTTGAATAATTGGATTTAATTGAATAATTAAATCGATAATTTAATATGTTAAATTATGGAAATAATTGAAAATTGGGTTAAATATGATTGAAAATGATTTGTAAAATTTTATTATATCATATTGAAGTTAGAACGAAATTTTAGAACTTTTAAAATCGAATTAAAAGTTAATTTGTGAAAATTGAATATTTTGATATTTAAATCGACTAGTGAAATAGTCAATTTTTGAACAGTCTCAGAATTGAACGAAACCAGTTCCATTGGATCCGTAATAGTTAGTTATTACCGGATTTCAAATTTCGTGTCAATCGGAGTTATCGTTTGATCGTGGCAGCTCGAAACGCATCGAATTATTTTTAATTTTAAATTTAGCGAGTTAAAATAGCCATTTTTCAAAAAGTCTCGGATTTCGACGAAACCAGTTTCATCGGATTCGTAATGTGATGTTATTGTAAGGTTTCAAATTTCGTGTCAATTGGATTTACCGTTTGTCCGGTACGAATTAAAACGCCTAGAAATCGATTTAAATCGGTTTAAATTAAATTGAACGTTTATTGCCATAACTCGCACAGATGTTCGAATTAGCTTCCGAAACCTGTTCCATTGTGTCCGGAACGCGGGGTAAACCCTAGAAACGCTGGTTACGGCGCGTAAATCGGAGTTCGGAATTTCCGGGATGAATAGTGTCGATCGATTTTCTTATAAATAGCCCCACCCTTCATTAAAAAAATAAAAAGAAAATACTAAAACCCTAATCTATTTACCCTAGCCGCCTCTTTTATAATGGAAGGCCAGAAATTGTCGAAATTCATCCCTTAATTACTTCCAATCCGTGAAGTTTTAGCCAAAGTGATCAACTACAAAGATGAAGAGCAAGGCGAGAGCTTTCAATCCATACGGATATGATGGGGTTTAGTGTCGCGTAGGGGGAGCCAGGGGGTGTGTGCGTGGGCTGTTCATGGACGTGCGCGTGCGTGTACAGGTGGCCGAGCTTCATTCTGTTGGTGGTGGAGGTAGCTCTCGCGAAGGGCTTCGACATGGCAGTAATTTGATGAAGTTTAGTTGAGTATGGGTGTTGCAAAATTAAACCCTAGTATTTGATAATGGGTTTGGGTGTGCGGCAACAACCTGTAGGTTGCGCACGTGAATGAAGGGGAGAGGAAGAAAGCAAGGTGCGGTGGTGATTGCATGATGAAGGATCCTAAGGCCAAGATTGATTTAGGTTTATAAAAAGTAAATTATATGTTGTAATTGTTTATATAAAAACTCGTGTAACTTCAAATATTTGTAACTTTTTCATACGAGGTCGAAAACGCGCGAAACCAGTTACGTTGGAATTGTATGGACGAGCACTACGCGATGGAATTAGATTGGAGTCGTTTGGAGTTAGTGAAAATTTTGGGTAAAATTAAACGTCCGTTTAATTTTATCCGAAATAAATCACTAAAACAAAATTGAAATCAAGGTGAGAACTTCTCACTCAATCGAATTAGTTTCGATTTTATTTTAAATAGTTAGATTTAAAATATTTGAATGCATGTTTGAATGATGATTGATATCTATTGATTGTTAAAATAGACATTATACGCCGTTAGTAAGCGGATGTTATTTATTAAAAACATATACCGCGAATATTTCATAAACAGTGAAATTGGTATTATATATAATAGCAATATATATATATATATTGGCATATGTATATATTGGAGTTATTGATTCCCCGCATTTTTTGTTTAGCGGATGAGACCCTATTGCGCCGTTATTAAGCGGATAATATTTTAAATCCCATATACCGCGATAATTTTGTACTGGAGCGAAATTGGTATTGTGCTAATGTTTTTGGATGCAGGAAACAGGTTGGAGGGATCCAACTGGATTCCTCAACAGTATTTATTTGATTTCAGATATTTTGATATTCGTTGATTATCATATACGATATATGATATCGTTAGAGTCGTGATTGACTATTTTGGTGTGTAGCATCATTGGACCAAGTTTTGGGATTTTAAAATGATTTTTAAAGGGATTTTTGAAAATATACTATATGTTTGGAATTTGATCCATTTTAAATAAATAAACTTATAATTTTTAAAGTTATAAAAATTATGATTTTGAGAAATACGGTTAAAGACTGATTTTTGAAAATATGATGCTAATGATTTTATAAAATAATTTAACCGAAATTTTAGAATTTATTATGAAAAGTTTAAATATAGGATTTATAAAATTTAATTATTTTATGAATCAAAATGGTGAAATAATAAAGGAGATTAAAAACGTTTTAAAGAATAATATAAATTGATTTATATTAAGAGATTTATAAATGGATATTTATAAATTGAAATATTGACATTATAAAACGAGTTTTTATAAGTGTTAGAATGAATTGTGAATGAATTTCATAAATGAATGAAATTGATAGAATTATAATCGGTGAAGTTATAAATGGAATTTTATAAGCAGTAGGTTTATAAAATTTATAAAGTTATTAAAAGAATAGATTTGGATAAATAATTGAATCTTATAAGTTATAAAATTTATAATTATGAAGTTCTAAGAAACGATTTTGTAAAATAATCGTTTTATAAGCATTTAACTTATAATATGAATCTTTGGTTTATAATTGAGTTATAAAGTGAATAGGTTGATAAAGGAATTTATAAAAGGAGATGTTATGAAATAAATAGAAATGGAATTTATAAACGTTGTTTTATAAATCCACAAACGACTTATTTTGATAAGTAAATTGTTGAAACCTATAAATGGAGTTATATTCACGTTTTTAACTGTGAATAATCCTTTGAAATAAAATGAATAAAGGATGAAATTGATTAACGTAGTATATTCACGTTTTTGAATAGTGAATAATATGTTAAAGAAATTGTTTTGAATGTGATATTTTAAACAGAATTAAAACGATCTAACGATGTTTTAAAATGTGTTGAGATTCGAAACCATAGATTTCAACATTTATTGGTGAAATAGACGTTTTCGAGAAATAGAAGGAAATGGTGGACTATAACACTGTTGTTATAGTAAATGATTTCCGAAAGCAAATGTTTTGTATAGTATTGGGATTTATATATCTATTTTAATTTCGAATCCCTATACTAGTGATTTTGGGTTGTCGTAACGATGTTTTTCGCAACATTCGTTTTGGCCCAAATAAATATGTTTAAGAGAATGATTTCCTTAAAGAATGAAATACATACTTAATTTCGATTTAAGTATATTGAATATTTTCTAAGTGTTGAAAATAAATAGATTCGTGAATTACTTATTAAATAAGTATGGAAATGTTTTCCAATATAAAGTGAATACTTTGAGAATTTATCTTTTTGAAGATAAATTGAAATGATAAATTGAAATCGTATATTCATAGATATTTTGAAATATAAATTCACTATGGAATTTATAAAAGAAAGTGGAATTTGATTAAAAATAAATATTGATTTATTTTTGAAGTGTGAAAATAATATATCTTGTAAAGATATTTTGGAAAATAAATAATTTGGAAAATTATTTGGAATCTGGTGATGTTGTGCATATCAATTGATAGTTCAATAACCGACTATCAATATTTCCCTTTGAATGGGTAATTGATGTGATTTGTTTGAATGTGAATGCCACACTTATTTTTGAATAAGCGCTCACTATTCGGGTTAACCGGGAAAGGACCATGGGGTCGTATAACCCATTCCGAATATGTGATACGTCGTTGTGAATTGCATTGATGACCGGTGTTGAAGACCGAGTATTTGTGAAAGCGATAGGATGACCTATCGATTGTCTCTGCACTGGGTAGCTCCTGGTATAGAGATCTCCTAAGTGATGGGAAATTCGATCGGGATTGTGAATACCCGGATTGCAAGGGCTTCGTAAGAAGTACCTTCGGTTTTGTTCGAGCCCGGAACAGACTTGTATGGATTGTATGTCTGACATTACAAATTGAGATATAAAGCCGATTTCTTTCAAATATATTTCTGTTGGTGGCGAAGAATTTATTCTTTTAGCTTAACACCCTTCCCTGAGACGTACGAGCTCAGAGGTTATGTAGTTGAATGTTATCAGCGATATATTCCCAATTTGGTAATGTGATATGCTGAGTGATGTTGTAAATGATCATTGTGTTGATTATTTGTGATAGGATCGTTTATTTGATCGTCTATCTTTGTGATCATCTCTATGATCATTTGTTGACCCAAAGCATGGCTTTTGTATAAAGTATGTTTTTGTGGACGTGACTTCGTCGAGCCTCACACCCCGTGAATGGTCAAAACAGGAAAGAAGCAGCAAGGTTATGAGGGGTAGCGCCCTTTAGGATGTGTGCATTTCCTTCTGGAAAAGGGTGGTATCATGGTATGGAGCCTAGATACTTACTCATGTTGAAAACACTTTGTTATGATTGTGTGAATTGATTACGAGCGCTCGGTGAAAAGGTCCCAAAGGACCGGGGGGATGGCATATTTGGTCAGTTGTTACTCAGTTAGGGGTAACCCGGCCTTGTGTTGGTAGAGATCCGGTTTGGTTCTTGGGGATGTCCATCCAGAGGCATTCTCATGTGGCAATGGGAAGTTCCTTGGCCTGATCATTCGTTGGAAATCCAAAGAAACAATACGAGACTTGTACGGTTTTAGTTGTAGAACCTGCCATTTAATATGGTAGCTATAGTAAGCATACTATAATGGTACCTATGCTGGCTAAGATTTATATTCTACTTTCGGAATGAATTTTTCTCTACACTATGCACTAGTAATAATATCAAATGTTTCTTTTTAAATGCGTATCAAGCATCTTTGACTAACATAAGAAGAAATCTTCCCCAAGTCTGCGTTTGCATTGTGTGTGTGGCGGGAGGTCTTATGGTAGTCTCATCTTTAAAAGCATTGCGAATTAAATTTAAAAATATTCCTCTATTTTGATTTTAAAGATAAATAAACTGTTTTGAGTTCTCACACCAGTCACATGACTGACTCGGAGTTTATTGTTTTCCTTCCTAAACTCTGGGTGCCCACCAATTTCCACACGGGCAGTCAAGAGTTAGGTTTATCAGGATATTCTGGATATTCAGGAGTTGCTGGAGGCAAGCTGGATGGCATGGCGTATTACTAGTTTATATAGTATTTCTTTTTCTGCTGCACTGTTTGTTGTTGTTGTTGTATACTCTGATGATGATATGATGTAAAGTATAAAATGTAATAACTGATATAGTTCTTTGTTTAAAGATTATTCATTTATTATTATATGTTGTTCCGCTGCGAATTGTGAGATTCTGTTGTTGTTCTGTTGTTTTCTATCTGTTCTATTTTTTTCTATTTTCTTTCCGTCCTATTTTCTATTCTCTATTTTCTGTCTCTCTATCTTCTCTTCTTTTCTATCTTTTTTTTCTTCGTTTTCTTTTTCTTAAAACCCTCGGTGTTCGGTTTTCTGTCGTTCGATTACTCGGCAGTCGATAAAGTGAGTATCGATGTTGAATTTTCGGAAGACGAAGAATGGGGTCCTGATAGTTATTACATTACACATCATCATTAGAGTGTACAACCACAATATACAACACAACAAAACAATGGCCAGTTATACAAACATGTCCTTACAAGTGAATTTACAGCGGAAAGATAATATCATATACTAGTAATACGTCTCGCCATCTAGCTCGCCACTTGAGCTCCATGGCACTTTTGAATACAGAATGACCCGATAACCTGACTCTAGGCTGCCCGTGTGGAAAATTATAGGCACCCAGAGTTTAGGAAGAGAACAATAAACTCCAGGTCAGTCATGAGACTGGTGTGAGAACTACAGAAGTTATTTATCTTTTAAAACAAACGAAGAAATATTTTAAAGTAGATTTGCAATGCTTTTAGAAATGTAACTACCATAAGGCCTCCCCGCACACACACAATGCAAACGCAGAATTGGAGGAGATTTCTCCTTATGATAGTCAAACATGCTTGATACGCAAATTTTCTTTGATATTATTACTATAAGTGCAAAGTGTGGAAACCCATTTCGAAAGTATAATATAAATCTTAGCCAGCATAGGTACCATTATAGTATGCTTACTATAGCTACCATATTAAATGGCAGGTTTTACAACTAAAACCGTACAAGGCTCGTATTGTTTCTTTGGATTTCCAACAAATGGTCAGGCTAAGGAACTTCATACTGCCACATGGGTACGCCTCTGGCGGGACGTCCCGAGAACTTAACCAGCTCTCTGCCAACACAAGGTCGGGTTACATTTGTAACTAGGTAACTACTACACGAATATGCCACCCCCGGTCCTTTGGGACCTTTATCCGAGGGCCCTCAATCACAAAGCAACAACCACACAGAAAATGAGATTGGAGCAACCATATAGGTTAAGCATCAGGGCTCCATACCTGACACCACCCTTTTCCAAAAGGAAATGATATACCCTAAAGGGATCGACCCTCATAACCTCGCCTCATATTCCTGTTTTGACCATTTTCGGGGTGTGAGGTCCGACGAAGTCTCGTCCACAAAGCTACGCTTTTTCATAAAGCCATGCTTTGATCAACAAATGATCAGTAAATAATCATCTCACAACAACACTCAGCAAGCCACATTACCAAATTGGGAATATATCGCTGATAACCTTCAACTACAAAACCTCTATGCTCGTACGTCTCAGAGAAGGGTGTTAAGCTAAGAGAATAAATTCTACGCCACCAACAGAAATGTATTTGAAAGAAATCTGCTTTATATCTCAAAATGTAATGTCAGGCACGTAAGCATACAAGTCTGTTCCGGGTTCGAACAGAACCGAAGGCACTTCAAAAGAAGCCCTTGTAATCCAGGTATTCACAATCCCGATCGAATTTCCCATAACAAAGGAAATCTCTATACTGTAGCTAACGGTGCAGAGATAATCGATAGGTCATCCTATCGTTTTCACAAATACCCGGTCTTCACTACCGGTCTTCAACGCTATCCATTACGTCGTATCACTTATTCGGAATGGGTTATATGACACAAAGGTCCTCCCCGGCTAATCCGAATAGTGAACGCAATATTTTTAAAACATATGGATATTGGGATTTCAATTAAGTCACAACTTATTACCCAAACCCTTTCTTTCAAATGGTTTAAACAAATTACCATTTTAAATCTTTAAACAAAAAGATTTACTTCACAAAGTTTACCCAGTTCCACAAAGATTTATTCCCAGATTCCCAGATAAATTTCCATTTCAATTGGATTAACTCATTAAATCTTAAATCAAGATTTAACTTATAGCTTTCAAAACTATTCACAATTCAAGTCTTTTATAATATAAAAGATACACCATTTGAAATACTCCTTTATTTCAAGTCAAGTTCAACAACCTTTCACAAAGATTAATTCATAGCCTCCAAAACAGTTTAATTTCAAATTTACATTCTTTTAACACAAATGGGAATTTCTTTCCTTATGTGAAAGCTATTATTATTTGAAAACAGATAGTTTTCGTTTTAGGAAAAACTGATTACAAATTTTCATGAGTTAAAGCCACTCAAGTATAAACTTGGATTTAAATTTAAAATTTCCAAAACTATCTTTTAAATGGTTAAAAACCCATATAAACACATTTTATAACTTGTACAATCTTTTAGACCATAGTACCCAAATCATTGAATTCAATTTCAAACATTGAATTCAAAATTTAAATCAAATGATTTAAATTCCAATTTTTATTAAGTTATTTAAAATAACTCTTATTTTTGAAATTCATTTTCAAAAGCTTTCAATTCCAATTCCAAAACTAATTTGGATTCAAAAATTCAATCTTTAGAATTGTCAAAAATCTGTGACTTAACTGGTTTCCACGTGAAATCCACATTTTGTATGTGTATTGTGTAGTCCAAGGGTTTAACACAATAGTGCAACAACATTCAACCATCATAGATCAAAATATAACAATATATTTTTGATAAGCGGTATAAGCTATAATGCTTACCTTTCATTCATAGATCACAGATATATATATATATATATATATATATATATATATATATATATATATATATATATATCACAGATAAACAAATTACAGATCACAACACACATCAGGATATATCACAAAGCATCACATATCAAAGATATCAAACAATTCAACATCCAATATAATTCAAACATCCATAAGTAGGATAAATTTAATCATCTGATTAATTTAAATCAAATAAATTTCTATGAATAAAAATTTGCTAGTTATGGTAAATTAATAGCCAATTTATTATAAAAACATTTAATAAATTATCCTTTCATTGATCATTAATTAACTCTTAATTAATACTTAATACTTGATTAATTATTCTTAATTAATTATCAAAACCAATTAATTTCCGCTTAATAAATTTCCAATGAATTTACAACATCATTTCTTTTTAAAATAAATTTCTTCAACTTATAATAATATAAATCGAAATCCATTTACTTAGCCCCTTTTTTCCGTAATTTGGAATTTTATTCAATATGGTTTCAAAAATAACTTTGTCTTTTTTAAAACTCCTTTTTTTTAACTTATCCAATTCTCAAAAAAAAATTACTATAAACTTTCAACCTGAAATTTCAAAAATCCAATTTTTATCCATTTTCGGTATCCAACGATACCAAAAATATATTCGGCTAACCTATAGCCTTCAACAATCTCAATCACAAAGATAATCAAACGGGTTATAAATCAACCAACACACAACATATGAAATAAATTCAAATGTTTGAGGAATCCAGTTGGACCCCTCCTACCTGTTTCCCTGCATCTAAAGATGTTAGCACAATACCAATTCCACTTCGAGTTGAAATATCATGGTATATGGGATTTATAAAATACTATCCGCTATTATGCGGCGCAACAGGGTCTCATCCGCTATATAATGCGGGAAATCAACTCCAAATACATATATAATACCAATTCCATATCAAGTTGGAATTATCGCGGTATATGTGTTTAATAAATAACATCCGCTTAATATACGGCGTATAAGGTCTATTTCAAAACCATAGATAATAATTTATCATCCAAGCATATAATCAACACAATCAAGTAATTTTAAATTTAACTATTTAAAATTTAAATCGAAACACATTTCGATTAAGTGAGAAGTTCTCACCTTTGCTTTGCATACAATCCACCATTCTGACTTGTTTTCTCGATTTATAGACCTTGTATAAACATTATATAAATTCATTAATATTCGAACCAATCGAGAAACTTAAATTTCTATTTGATAATTTAAATTAACCAATGATTTTATTTTCAACTAATTTCTTTTAATTTATTTAACTAGAAACTTAAATTTGAACTAAATTTCCTTTTTAATGGATTAATTAACCAGTGATTTATATTTAAACTAATGGTTTTAAATCTTAAGCTAACTTCCTTTTAACAATTCTAAAATCGTTAAACAAGTTGATTAAATAATTTAAACGCCTTAATATAAAAATAAGAACTTTATCTTACTGATGAAAAAATATTTTTCTATTTTCATAAAAAAATTCACAGTGACCATTTCAGTATAACTTCATTTTTTCCTTTAAACTACATACAAGTTTGGGAAATAGTTAAACTTTTAAAATGATTATATACATATTTCATAACAAAATATGTCTGATACTCAATTTCCATAGTCTGCCACAAAATACTTAAGTGATACGGTTTATAATGACATTTGTTATTAATCAAATTCAAATAAACTAAAGTTTCCTGTTTTCTGAACATATTCACCAAAGGTCGAATGTAAATTTTTAAATAAATAACCGATACCTTACAGCTTCGACTCTCCTTCCCGAAACCCTCGCCTCATCCTATCACGCAACCAAGATTGCGACTGCAAACACCTGGCGCCACCCCATCACCTTCGATGTTCGCGACCATCAATCGAATCTATAACGAAAACGAATTGCTCCACTCACCTCTGCGAACCATCCAGAGCCCGAGCCTCGTGCCTTTATTCGCCGCGAACCCTAAATCGCCGCTACACCCAAAACCCATACTCACTGATCGAGATCCACGCGACCAGCTCCTCAAAGCCACTGTGATGAACTTGCAACCTCCAATCCCATACGCGAACGCGTGCTCCCCTGCCGCCGATCTCGATAATGTCGCCCAGGCGCGATCAATTTTTCAAACTCGAGATTCAATTTAGGAAAAAGAAATGAAGGCGGCCATTTTATTTCTTTCTGATTTCTTGTAAAGGTGAGAGGGGCATACGAATATAAAGCTGAAGAAGTCAGCTTAGTGTACATTGCTAGGTCTGCTTGAGAAAGGTAGGCCGGCAGATGGAGATTGAAATTTGACTAGTGAAATAATATATGATATTTAATTAAAACGATTAATTATTTTCTAGGAGTTTTTATCTCGTACGATCACACGATGACTCCGAACGCTACGAAATTTGAAATCCGGTAATAATTCAATATTACGGATCCAATGGAACTGGTTTCGTCGAATTCCGAGACTGTGGCTCAGAAGGCTATTTTTAAATATCGATTCAAACGATATAATCCGAAACTGAACAAATCACTTTCAAATTAAACTCTGAAGCTTCTATTTTCTTCAGTATTATCAATATGAATTTTACAGGCCTTTGAAATATATTTAATCAGCTTAAAACTGAAGATTCAAATTTTTACCCTAACTTTTCAATAGATTAAATTTTATAATTTAATCGCCAAATTCATAGTTATATTGGGAATTTATGCTAAACCATCATTCAAATATTTAAAATTAATTTAATATTTTCAATTTAAATTGTCCAAAATTTAGGGTCGTCACATACCTATCCACACAAAAGTACTTAGATCATACATAACACAACAGAATAAGAGAATAATTAGCTAATGGTGAATCCATCTGCTCCAGCTTCTTCAAAATGCTTCCACAAGGAACCCAGATCAGTTGGCTACTCATACAAATTTGAGTACATAAGAGTTTTAGGAAAAGAATATAAAGCTCTGGGTCTGACATGGGTGTGGTGTGAATAAACTCAAAAAACTTAATATTTACTTTTATAAAACACAGTGAATCAAAGATATCTCATAAGATCACGCTCCGCATAAACATAGATGGGTTTTTTACCTTATGGTAACCAAAAACACTTAATATGGAAATCCGGTGGTATTATGATAGTGTCTATAACGATTAAGCATTTTCGACTTTCGAAAATCGACATTAATACATCCACTGTATTAACTGTCGAGCAGTCGAAAGCCGGAAAACCCAACCATTAGGGTTAAAGAAGAAGAGGTAGAAGAAGAAAGAAAGGAGAAGAAGAAAACAGAATCTCATATTTTGCAGCGGAACAACATATAATAGATAAATGAAAAATCTTTAAATCAAAAGAACTGTACTTTTTATACATTACATCGTCAGAGTCAATATACAACACAACACAATAATGGACAGTTATATGAACTTGTCCTTACAAGTGGATACACAGCGGAAAAGGTAATATCATATACAAGTGATACGTTTCGCCATCAAGCTCGCCTCTTGAGCTCCACAGTACCTTCTGAATTCCAGAATATCCTGATAACCTGACTCCAGACTGCTCGTGTAGAAAATGATGGACACCCAGAGTTTAGGAAGGAACAATAAACTCCAGGTCAGTCATGTGAATGGTGTGAGAACTTAAACAGTTTATATCTTTAGAACAAACAAAGAAATATTTTTAAAGTAGATCCGCAATGCTTTTAGAAAATGTAACTACCATAAGGCCTCCCGCACACACACACAATGCAAACGCACAATCGGGGGAGATTTCTCCTTGTGATAGTCAAACATGCTTGATACGCAAATTTCTTTGATATTATTGCTATAAGTGTAGAGTGCAGGAAAATATTTCGAAGGTATAATATAAATCTTAGCCGGCATAGGCATTTTGCAGTTATGCCTACTATAGCTACCATGTTCAATAGCAGGTAAACACCAAATTCCATGGCATGTTATACAACTGCAATCGTAAAGGCTCGTATTGTTTGATTGGATTTCCAACAAATGGTCGGGCAAAGGAACTTCCCAAGTAAAATGGAACGCCTCTGGTGGGACGTCCCCGGATCCTAACCGGATCTCTACTAGACAAGGCCAGGTTACCTCTGTAATAGGTAACAACTGACACGAGCATGCCATCCCCCGGTCGTTTGCGACCTTTATCCGAGGATCCTCTCAACCAACAACCACAAAGTAATAAGTTTGCGGCAACCACAAAGTAAGTATCTGGGCTCCATACCATGATACCACTTATAGTCTAGAAGGAAATGACATACCCTCAAAGGGCGCTACCCTCGAATAACCATTCTGCTACGATTCCTGTTTCTACCATAACCAGGCTGTGAGGTTCGACGAAGTATCGTCCACAAAGCTATGCTTTTCACAAAGCCACTCTTTTATCAACAAATGATCAGCAGCACTCAGCATGCCACATTACCAAATTGGGAGTATATCACTGATAACCATCAACTGCGTAACCTCTGAGCTCGTACGTCTCAGAGAAGGGTGTTAAGCTAAGAGAATAAATTCTCCACCACCAACAGAAATGTATTTGAAAGAAATCTGATTTATATCTCAAATGTAATGTCAGACATACAATCCATACAAGTCTGTTCTGGGTTCGAACAGAACCAAAGGCACTTCCAAAGAAGCCCTTGCAATCCGGGTATTCACAATCTCGATCGAACTTCCCATCACAAAGGAAATCTCCATACTGTAGCTATCGGTGCAGAACAATCGATAGGTCATCCTATCATTCTCGCAAATACTCGGTCTTCAACACCGGTCTCCAAATGCTATCCGTTACGACGAATCACTATTCGGAATGGGATTTATGACCCAAAGGTCCTCTCCCGGTTAAACCGAATAATGAGCGCTTATTTTTTAAAAATAAGTGTTCATTCAGATTTCAACAAATCACAACAATTTTCACTTTGATCTTCTAAATAAAAGATCCATCACAATCACAAAGATTCGATGTGATTTTCGGATACCCATTTGGAATCTGACCCCTGGTCGCATCGAAATTCAAATGTCATTCAAAGGCAAATATTGATAGTCGGTTATTTATCTATCAATCAACATTCACTATGATTTCCAGATTGAAATAATTTCCACAATTATTTATTTTCAAAATATCTTCGCAAGATACATTTTCACACTTCAACCATTTGAAAACCAATTTCAAATATTCACTTTCAATTTATCTTTAAAAGATATAATCTCAAAACATTTCACTTCATATTGGAAAACATTTCCATACTTATTTAATAATAAGTAATTCACAAATCTATTTATTTTCAATACTTAGAAAATATTCAATATACTTAAATCACGATTAAGTATATATTTTATTCTTTAAGGAAAACATTCTCTTAAACGCATTTATTTGAGTCAAAACGAATGTTGCGCAAAACATCGTTACGACAACCCATAATCACTAGTATAGGGATTTGAAATTTAGATAGATATATATATATATATCCCAATACTATAAAAAACATTTCCTTTAGAAAATCATTTACTATAACAACAGTGTTATAGTCCACCATTTCCTTATTTCTCGAAAATGTCTGTTTCAACAATGAATGTTGAAATCTATGGTTTCGACCCTTAACACATTTTAAAACAACTTCAATTCGTTTTAATTCTATTTAAAAGATCACTTCCTAAAACATTTCTTTCATATATTATTCACCATCCAAAATCATGAATATAAATCGTTTACCAAATTCAACACTTCTACATATTTTAATTTAAAGGATTATCCACTGTCCAAAATCGTGGATATATCTCTTTTAATAAGCTTTCATAATTAACTTATCAAAATAGGTCGATTTCGGATTTATAAAACAATGTTTATAAATTATATATATATATATATATATATATATATATATATATATATATATTTCATAAAAACTTCAACTTATGAAATCCCTTAATTAACAAATTCTATTTATATCTCATTTAAATGCCAAAATCCAATTTATAAGTTAATTACTTATAAATCTTTTATTTTACAAAATATATTCATTTTATAACTTCGCAATTTATAAATCTATAAATTTCATTCACTTATGAAATCCATTTATACTTTATTTTAACACTTACAAAAAATCGTTTTATAATTCCAATATTTTTATTTATGAATATCAATATTATAAATCTTTTACATAAACCATTTATAATAATTCAAAAATCCCAGTTTAAACCATTTTATAAATTAATCATCTACTTATTTCAAAAAAAAAATCACATTTCGGTTATATTTCACAAAAATCATAATTTTTTTATAACATAAAAATTTATAATGTTTATTTGTTTAAAATGAATCAATTCCAAAATTCAATAAAATATATATACTTTCAAAAATCACTTGAAAATCCTTTTAAATTCGAAATTGTTACTTTAACATTTTTTAAAACTCCAAAAATAGGCTCAATGCTGCAACAACAATACATCAACCACGACATCCAAATCATCATATATTAATATGATAACATAATATATTGCAAATTTCTGTAAATAAATCAATACTGTTGAGGAATCCAGCTGTTTCCCTCCAACCTGTTTCCCTGCATCCATAGATGTTAGCACAATACCAATCCCGTTTCAAGACGGAATATCGCGGTACATGGGATTATATAAAATATTATCCGCTATTATGCGGCGCAATAGGGTCTCATCTGCTATATAATGTGGGAAATCAACTCCAAGTACATATATAGTACCAATTCCACTTCACGGTGGAATATCGCAGTATATGTGTTTAATAAATAACATCCGCTTAGTATACGGCGTATAGGGTCTATTTCAATACAACAGATAGCAATCATCATTCAAGCATAAAATCAACACAATCAATCAATTTTAAATCTAACTATTTAAAATTTAAATCGAAACAAATTCGATTGAGTGAGAAGTTCTCACCTTGTTTCAAATACAGTTGCTGTGTTTTATTTCGAATAAAATTAAATGCGCGTTTAAGTTTATCCAAAATTTACACTATCTCAAATCAACTCCAATCTAGCTCCATTGTGTAGTGCTCGTCAATACGAAACCAACACAATTCGTTTCGTCCAAAACAGACCTCGTATGAAAAAGTTATAGCATTTTAAAGTTTGAACGATTTAATATATAATAATTTTACTAATTTATTTTTTTTATTTTTAAACCTTAATCCTTTCTGGCCGTTAGATTTTCCTTCATCAGATCAAGGCCGCATATCCCTTTCTTCCTCCTTGCTTTCAAAACCTTGCACAAAACCCATATAGCCGCCGTTTAAACTTAGGTTAACGCGCCAAGCTCGAGCAACTCCACGACGATCAACTAGTGCCAAATGAGAGCACGACCCAAACTCCATGCTCGGCCTGAGTATGGTGAAGCTCAGCCCCTTCTTGGTGTTGAAAATCGTGCACGAATGGCAGGACTTCAAGCTCAAATTGCCATTGATTCTTTGCGAAATTTCCGATCATAACCGTTGATCTAGAAGATCTTGACATGCTCTTCAACTTCGTAGTTGAACGTTTTGCGTAATTGTTGATGGATTCGAAGAAAATGAGGGAGAAAAAGGAACAATTTTTGGCCATTGGAATTATTAGTGGCGGCTGAAGGTCCTAGGGTTAGGGTTTGTGTAAAATGCGAATTATGGTGGCCTTTTATAGAAAATTACAAAACACTATTCATCCCGAAATTTTCCGAACTCCAAACGAAGCATGCCGCCTGGTGTTTATACGGTTTTACCCCTATTCTGAATGCAATGGAATATGTATCGGGAGCCAAATCGATCGTATTTGGAATATAGGTTTTCAAATCGACTATTTAAATTTAAAAATTCACTCAAACCGATTTCAGTGTATTTTAGCTTGCCCCGGACAAACCGTAAATCCGATTGACACGAAATTTGAAACTTACAATAATTTAATATTATGGATCTAATGAAACTGGTTTCGTCGAAATCCGAGACTGTTTGAAAAATGGCTATTTTTACTCGTCAATTAAATATTAAAATATTCTATTTCCACAAATTAACTTTTAATTCAATTTTGAAAGTTCTATAACATCATTCTAACTCCAATATGATTAAATACAAATTTACAAATCAATTTAAATCACTTTAAACCCAATTTTCAATTATTTCTGTAATACAAATATTAAATTATCGATTTAATTATCCAATTAAATCTAGATATTCGAAATAAAATTTATTCGACTTACAAATTTTACTTGTTAATATTTAAAAATCAATTAAATAGACGAATTTCAAATGACAAGAATTCTGGGTCGTTACTGTGTCTAGGGTTTTCAAGTAAAGTAGAACATTGTTGAAATGCTTGCATCTCACATTTCAACATATTTGGTTAAAACTATATCCATACAACACTTAATGGAGAATAGATTCCATACAATGACTGCACTACTGGGGTATCACCCATCGTGGTGCTTCTCTAGACAAATAACATCAAGGACCTTGCTGGATCGCCTATCAACACAAGACCGGCCTACCCCTTGCCGAATAGTACCGATTCAGATTACCCCTTTGTTGGGATCAGCAATCATACCAAAGAATACATGAGTTGATGGTAGGGTCTCTAGATAGGGACGACCTTACCCTAATGGGAGCGATCTACTTAGCCTTACTGCATCTCCTCTATTTTAGTCTTTCTCGGTTGGTGAGGTCTGAGGCTACGTTTACCTTTATTATAGCATTGCCACTTGGAATGCCAATATTGCTTTCCAGATTGACACAATCCTAGCATTCATCCATACAAGTCGCTCAAGAGATGAACGAACCAAAGGTGCTTCAATGCCTTCATCTTGGACCTACCCTTTACTATTTTCAATTCGAACGTTTACATTAGTTTGAAGTGGTTTTCGATTAATATTCAATCCCGGTCTCTCCAAATCAACGCTCGATAATTTTGAAGGGTCAAGTTGTTTACAGTGGCCTATCCCACTATCAGGTTGTAAAGATTTACAAATGGACATACATTCTGTAACAACCCGCATATTTATCGAGTTTGTATTTAAATATTTTATTTAAATATTAACTCGTTAATCGGGTTTTGGTCCGAAAAGCTACTTTTTGCAAACGGTCAAATTAGGACTCGAGACCACTTCCATTGAGTTCGAAATGTCGTTTACAATTTTTTAAGTATAAACATCGATAGGTTTGGAGTTATAGCAATTTCACTAACTTTTCCCGCTTTGGACTTTGGGTTAGTTTAGCCTATTAAGCCCAAGTTCCAACCCTCTTCTCCTCACTCTTCATAAATTTCCTAACTAACTCAAGCTTTGGCATTAATGGTGAAGAGAATGGGAAATTAAAACTCCAATCTCAAATTCAATTGCAAATCCAACATTCAACTCCAAATTCAAGTAGAAGATATTGGATTCAAGCTTTGGATTGCTTCTCCTTGCTTTCAAGCTTCATCTTCATAAACTTTAGTGCAAAGGTGAGATTTTTATCTCACAAATCTAGTCTATAACTATATTGGACTGTTGGGAATGATTCCCTATCACTTTTGCATGCACATTTGCATTTGGTTTGGATTGGATTGGCGAAAAACTCCAATTTTTAGCGTTTTGGTGAATTTTCTGCACTTAGGTCGTTCTGGCCATTTTCGTGTGTTCGGAGTTAGGTCGCTCGCGACCTAACCCTTAGGTCGTTCACGTGTTAGCGCGCTAGGTCGCACTGCCTTGAATTTTCACTTCGGAGTTAGGTCGTTTCACGTTAGGTCGTATGGGGTTTAGGTCGTAGGTCGTTTCTGGCCTTAAATCCCCTCTGCGGCGTTAGGTCGCTCAGCCTTTCCTTGTTAGGTCGTCACCACTTAGGTCGCGACAAATGTTAGTACGTTATGGCGCTTAGGTCGTAGGTCGCATCACCCTTAAGTCGTTCGACCTGATGCCTCTCTTAGGTCGTGCATCCCTTTAGGTCGCACATCGCCTTAAGTCGCTCGACCTGCTCTCACCTTAGGCCGCGCCATCTTTTAGGTCGCGTACCATACTTTAGCCCGTTGTCCCTTAGGTCGCTTGCACCTTAGGTCGGCCTCGTTAGCTCGCAGATCCTCTAGGTCGCGTGGCCTTTAGACCGTAGGTCGTAAGACCTTAGGTCGCCTGACCACTTAGGTCGCTTGACCTATTCAAATGTTAGGTCGCGAGTTCCTTAAGTCGCTCGTCTCTCTTAGGTCGCTCGCTTCGGCTAACTCGCGAACACCACTAGGTCGTTTGACCCTTTAGACCCTTAGCTCGTGAGCAGTTAGGTCGTTAGACCTAGGTTGCCTTTTCCCCTTAGGTCGTTGGACCGATAGGTCGCTTCACCTGTGCTCACGTTAGGTCGTTCGACCCATTCATCTTTAGGTCGTTCCACTTGCCTATCTCGTAGGTCGCATTCCACCAAGGTCGCGTGAACCTATAGGTCGTTGGACCCTTAACTTTTAGGTCGTTAGACCTCATTTTGTCTTCACTAGGTCGTACCGTTTTGGACGGGGCGCTGCCCCCTAGACCCCCGCGACCTGACCGGGCAGGTCGAACCCCGTAAGCGGTGGCGTTGCCCCCGCACCCCCACCTTGGGGGGTTGCCACCCCCTGGACCCCCCCTCCGTAGGGGATCTTATCTGAAAAACATTGAGCTGATTTCCTTGGATTTTATTCACATCTCCGTATGCGATTTTTGTGACTGATTGTTTCTACAATTGCTTCTGTGTTTTGTCACTTTATAATATAAAGGTTTCAATACTAGTAGTAAATATCAAAACTCTTTTAACAAACAATTTCAACTCTATTTTTAATAACAAAGTTCTTTTCTTAAACCGTTTTCCAATCTATTAGTATATACAAGCCTTTACCTCACTCGGATGAGAAATCTAATTAAACGACTTAGTAAAACAAGTGGTATGAAACGCTTGCGTTCACTTCGTCGGTTAATTCTTGGACTTGTTCGATTGAACCTCTTGTGACAATTTTATTAGTGAAGATTTACAGTTTGTTCATAAATATTTAAGTTAAGCAAGTGGTTATGGGACATGAAGCTAAACTTCTATATTTATTAGCTTAGTGTAATTGACACTTCTCGTTGATCTTGATGATCGCTTTATGAATTAGACTAGCAATTGCGCGATGTCTCTTTCATTGCAAGGTTAGACTAGACACCACTTGTGTGATTCCATTCACACATACCTTTCTGCTTTTTGGTTAGTCTTGACCTCAATCTGTGTGATTCCATTCACACATGCGGGGTAGCTCCCCATGGTCTTCGGACCGTCATGTGATAGGCCTCTTTCCCTTTTTATGATTTCTAGATTTCTCGTGTTGATTTCTGGAATTTATGTCATTGACTTGTTATGAGTACAAGTTTAGGGTATGATGCCCTCTTCGAATCTTTGAGAAGATTCTTGTGATATTGATTATCTCTTATTGATTGATCTTCTGTTGATCATTATTTACATACTTATAGTGGTATGTCGTTATGGATGTTTATGTTTATGCCATATCTTTTATGTTATATCATGTCATCTGATATTTATAGCTAGACTGATCCGTTTATTATTTTCTTAAATAATACTCGGGTCAGACCGAGATGTTACAGGTGCTTCTGCTTGACTTCTTCCCAGGGATTCATCACTCTGACTTTTGGCTAACTGTTTAGATTAGCAGTTTTTGTTGTATACACTTGAGATATAGACTCATAGTTGTATTCTTTTGTATAGCACGTGTTGCTATTCTTTTGTATTATCGTGGATCTTTTTAGACCACTACTCTGATGTACACTTTTATGTGATATATATTCATATCTCTTTCCGCCTTTGTGATATGGATATCTGTGATTGATTCGCATGTTCTGCTTACTTCTATATTTGTTTCCGAAGATCATTTCATAGCCACCGTGTGATAAGAAATTACATGGATGGTCGCTCCTCAACAGCCTTATTCTCCGCGCTAGTTGACAGCACTACACCGTAGTGTTCTTGGCTAGCGTGGGTATAGAGGTGGGGCGTCACACATTCCATATGCTTAGATTGTCATGACCACTTATCGAATTTAATCCCCTCGTATTCATCACTTTCCTTAAGTGCAGTATTTGTGTACAAGTCGATTAAAACGCGTCATCGTTTTATTACAACTACTTTAACTCATTTGGCTACCTAATAGCATGGACAAGAGATCCTTGGTTTTAAAAACAATTTACGTAAACAAGAATGGTGGTAAAAAGAGTTTTAAAAGAAACTTTAAAATAAATAACCCTTGATTATATCATACGTTTAAAACTCAATTAGTCCTTAGTTAATCTTAGTTAAATCAAAATTTAATCATTAATAATCCTAATTTTATTTATAATTAAACCCTAATGAAACTTTAATTAAATAACATTCATTTAAGAAAATAAACCCGAATTAAGTGGATAATTAACCTTTAATTAAATAATAATTAATTAATAACTAACTCTAATCAAATAATCAATTAAAATAAATTAAATTGTTTAGTTAAAATTAATTTTGTTTTATTTTAATTAAGCATTATTTAAAACTTACTTAATTTAAAATATTTAACTTAGTTAATAATTTCTTAAACTCTAATTACTTAACCTAATTACTTAATTAATTAATTAATTAATAATTACCCAAAATAATTAATTAAATTATTAAATTATTAAAAGCTTAAAATAGTTTGAAATAAGTTTTCAAAAATGGTCCAAAAGAAAACACTTAAAAACTTGAAATCATGAAATTTGCCGAACTGCTTCCATAGTGATTATCGCTATAAGCGCAGTTCGCTAGAATTGATTTCTAGATGGAAATCTCACTTAACACTAGCAGTGCCATGTTTTGAAAACTAAATTGAAAAGTTTTAAAAACTTTAAACAGTAGATATAAACTTGGAAAACATTTCCAAAGTCAAGACTAAAAGAAAGCTTTTCTGTTTCCATCGGATCTTATGTCCTTTTTTGATCATTTAAAGTGCTAGTTTCATAACCATTTTACAACATACTTGGTTTTGTTTCATAAACAGTACTACCATCATATCATAAACTAATATCACATATCCATATCCTTATACATATCCAATATATCACATATTATCCAAATCACCGATCTATTCCAAACAACCAACATGCAATCTTATATCATCCAAACAATATGATGATTCAACATAACAAACACTATATTTTCACGACATATAGATAATTAAAACTAGTCGTTTTATTTTCCAAAAATATTAGTTTTACTCACTGAGACTTTTTAAATCAAAATGACCTTTTGTCGAAACTCGATAACGCTTTAAAAACATTGCAAAAATTGAACTTTTGGTTGCTCTAACACTTGGAATGGCTCGGCCTAGGTCTTGTGGGGCACGACCATGTGGAGATTTGGCTCGCCTTGTGGTTTTAGGGTGGATGGTTGCTTGTATTTTGGAACATAAAGTGTTGTAAGAGATGTAGAAGTGATTTTGTGAATAAAAGGAGGGATTTTGGCAAAAAGAATTTGGTTTTCTCACTTTAGAAATTATAAAGAGGAAGCTATGGTTAAGTTTACTTAAGCTCCTAGGAATTTGAAATGAAGAAGGAGGTTGTAAAAATGAGAAATGAAGATAAAAGGGGGATATATAGGCTTAGGAATTAATAAAAATATGTAAGTGTTTATATTAGAATATATGTATGCATACATTACCATACCCCTCTCTCCCCTAAATTCCGTCCACACTTAGTGCCCCTATATACTTGCACTATTCAAGCCATATCAGATACTTGCCTTGAAAAAGTGTATTCTTATATGATTTTATATATATATATATATATACACACACACACACACTTTTCCTTATAATACATTTTCTTTTATATGTTAATATGCTTAAGGAGGAACATGTACATGAATATGTGTATGTACATAACATGTTTAAGATAATTTGTAATGTGTGCATGTGTGTTTAACACAGTGTTATGACATTTTAAATAACTTTTATCAAATGAAAAATAGATATTTCAAAAAATAATTTGCGGTCATATTTTCTATTTCTCTATGAACCATATATATTGGTAAAAAAATTTGAAAACGATTTTATTATCATTAGTTATTATTTAAAATAGTTTTATTTTTTAATAAAATCCATTTATTAATTAATTAAAATATAATTAAATATTCATTTAAATAGTGATTAACTTCTGGGTCGTTACAGCAGGTGATTTTCACACGATTTACGAATGCTTAATATGCAAGCTCGCAATAAGTCTTCCAGCACTCGGTTGACTCTTTAATCTGCCTATCTGTTTGTAGATGGTATGCAATACGCATGCATAACTCCAAACCCAATGCACTCTGCTTGTTCTGTCATAACTCACTGACAAATAAATAGTCTTAGTCACTTATTATTGTACCCAACATTCCATGAAACCTCTCTTCAAATAAACATCAGCTAACTTTAATGTTGTCTTTCAAGGTCTCGCTGGGATAAAATGGGTACTCTTAGTTATTCTATCAACTATGACCCATATACTTTCATTTCCAGCCCAAGAACTCGATAAGCCATCTATAGAATCCATAGAAACCGAGCCGCGTTTCCACATCAGCTACTCTGAAGGATGTAACAACCCACTCGACTTGTGATGCTCTACCTTTACTTGTTGGCGTGTGAAGCATCTCTTCATAAATTCACCAATATCCCTTTTCATTCCTTTCCAGAAAAGCCCATCTTCATGTCTCGGTACATCTTAGTACCTCCTAGGTGAGTGTAAAACTTTAAATGATGGCATTCGTTCAGGACTTCTTTTCGAAGGCCTCCTATATCTGAAACATACAACCTTCCATTTTTCCGAAGTCTTTCTTCTTCATTAATCATGAAACCTCTCATCCCATCTACTTTGTTTTCAGACTCTGGGCACCTAATTCTCTTGGCATAAAGTTAATCTTCTCTTTGCTTCTCAATAATTCTTTTCATGAGAACTGCCCAAACTTCCAAGCATGATAGTGTCTTGGAAATTCTACTTGACCCGGCACTTGATTAAAAATGGACATTACATGAAGATAATGTCCCAAACACATTCCATCCTCAATCATTGCCAAAAAAATAATTTGCTACTTTCTACTCAAAGCATCCGAGACATTGTTTCCCTTCCTTAGGGTATAGTCTATCCTAAAGTTATACGATGCCAAAAACTCTAACCATATCCATTGCCTCATATTCAACTCCTTTTATTAGAACAATTATCTCAAGGATCCATGGTCAGCAAATAGATTAAAACTTTCTCCCAAAAGGCAATGTCTCCAAAGCTTCAATGTGAAGATAATAATTACAACCTCTAAGTCGTGTGTCGAATATCGAACTTCATGTGGTCCCAACTGACTGTATGCATAAGCTATTACTTTACCTTTTGCGTCAACATTGTTCCTAACCCCAAACCTAAAGAAACTATATCCGTAACTATATCTTCATTTCCTTTAAGCGTAACTAATTTTGGAGCATTTGTCAACCTAAGCTTCAACTCTTAGAATGACACCTCACATTCATCGGTCCACACACAGTTCTTGTTCTTTTGAGTAAGTCTCGTAATTAGGTGCGACAAACCGAGAGATATACTTAATGAATATTTGGTAATAACCCACCGAACCAAGAAACTCCAAACCTCTCTAACGGTATATATTCTCTTTCGTCCATTCGCAGCTTCTACTTTTGATGGGTCAGCGTCCAAACCTCTCCCGAGACTACGTGGTCTAAGAATGTAATTTCCTTTCTCCAAAAATGACACTGAGAAAATTTCACCGTTAACTTATGTTATCTCAATGTCTCCAACACTGTCCTTATGTGAACTTCGCGCTCATTCTCATCCTTCAAATATACTAAGATGTCACATATAAATATCTGCACATATTGGTTGAATTGGTCTCGAAAATCTAACTCATAAAATCTACAAAGAATGTTGGCGCATTAGTAAGTCCAAACAACATCACTAGCCACTCATATGAACCATGCCTAATTTTGAAAGTAGTTAATAAGACACTTTCTTCCACAATCCATGGTTGATGGAGCCTCAAAACCAATTGTAGATGCGAAAGCATCTTAGCTTCATTCAACTGATCGAACAAATCACCAATCCTTAGTAAAGGAAGTCCATTCTTTATTGTTCTTCTTTTCAGCTTCGATAGTTAATACATAGTTTTAAGGACCCATCGGACTTCTTTACAAACACTATCGAGGTAACCCATTATGGACTACTTGGCCTTATAATGTTCTTACCTTCTAACTCCACTGGTTGTTTCTTTAACTCCTCCATCTCTCTCGAAGGCATTACTAAAGGGTTAGCCAAATGGTTCTGCTTTGGTATCAACTCAATCAGAACTCAATAGTATTTTGTAGTTATAATCCTGAAACTGGTTTAAACATATCCAGAAAGTCTCTCACCGCTTGTGCTTCTCTAACTTTTGCTTCCTCCAAAACTAAGGCAAACACTCCTCTTTAGCATCCCGATCTTGATTTTTCTAGAGCTACGAACACTCTTATCATTCGATCTGGATATCTTAGTATTACGTTCATCTTAGCATGATATATCTTTGTACCGTAACACTCTAACTGATTGGTCACCAAATAATTCTAAAGTCTATGAAGTCACACAAATAGGGATCATGCAAGAACCAACACCTACCTAACTTAACAACTATGTCGGTGCATTTTAATCCAAGAGCGACATATCCCCTTATCAGATTAACTACACAAATAGAAGTAACTAAATAAGTCATCTTTAACAAAAGACTTTCAACTAAGTCCTTTGCTATAAATGAATGCATAGCACCGGTATGAAACATTAATCTAATTAAAATACTAGAAATCAAAGCCACATCTTTTAAGATTTGTACCTTGTCTTTCTTTTTAGACGGATCTCGCTTCCGCCCTTTCAAAGAAAAGACCTACACTTTAAGCTCTAAATAAAACTTCCTTTTATGGTCGGGGTTGTCACAAATGAAGCATTTGATCTTCTCTTCTCCCTTCAGCCCTGGACAATTTAAAGCACTAAATAAGCTTTCGGACCCACACCTTTCCTCTTGGTATTCATCATCTTATATTGTCATGTTCATGTCCACTACTTCGTTGAATTGAAGTGCTAGATGGGCTATGGTCTTGTCGCCTAATCCCAACCTCATCCAAGATTAATCTTCTCCACCTTCTTTCTTGATTTTCGAATCAAGTTTGCCCCATACTTTGATAGAGCATTACTTCAAAACATATTCCGGTACAAACATGCTTCCATGCTGCAATTTAACAAACTTGCAAATCATAGCTGATAACTCTGATCCTGGAACGAAATGCTCTTTAAATATCTCTTTTATCCTTTTATAAGTAATTTATTACTCAGGAACTTCCATCCTCATGGTTTTCCACCAAGTACCAACCAATCTTTTAAACTGCCTAGATTCCAACCTCACTCTCTGTGCATTTATTAACCCCAAGTCTTCATAAATTCTTTCTTTCATCTTCACCCAATCAGTTTCTCCCAAAGATGGTTTCATTCCATCAAACATTTCCCCACCAATGCTTTAAAATTCTTAATTCATCTTAGCATATTATCTCCAATAGCCGACATTAGGGACTTCGAAACTTGTGGGGCTTGCGGAGGCTCTAGCTGTCGAACATACTGCTACACTAGGTTTTCCATAAACTTTTGGAAAAGCACATTTACATCTTGCTTGTTTTACTTAATTTTCCCCTTGTTGAATATGCTCTTTGCGCTTATATGATTTTTGTTTGATGATAATAAACATATATACATTCATTTAAATGTATTTGGTAGTGTACTATTTTGTTTTTCATAGATTAAATAAATATTTGTTGAATAAAATAAATTACACAGAATTTGAATTCAAACGAATATTTTATTCAAACAAATATTTATTACAACTTTGAATAGTACAATTTCAAACTCCCACTATAACTATACAACTTTGATTACAATTACATCACATTTCATATTTACAGTTGACCTCACTACATATCACTCACACTCGTATTTATCTTCAACTACATTCCAGTTTGAATCCAGCATCTGAATAATCTGCAAAAATATTCACTAACGCAGTAAAATTGAAAAAGAAATATTTTTGCGACTTAAAATAAAATAAAAGATGAATTTTGAAAATAATATTTGCCTCAGTTATTTGGGTTGTTCGTCACCATCTAAATTTGAATTCATCATACACGAACAACTTGTGACATACACAGTGTATCACTGTATATGCCACAAGGCCGTGCACGCCGATATATACACTTGATTGATTTACAGGGACAGGTGAGCATAGGTCAAACCCAAATAAAAAGCCGGGATCAACTCATGTGCAATAACATAAAAGTCACAACTCTCAGCACAAGGTCAAACCCAAGTTTTAAAACTGGATTCAACTCGGGCGCAAATCAAAAGTACACATGAATGCTATGTTCAAACATGACACAGCCTCAAACATGAAACAAGACTAAAGCCAAAAACAGTGTCAACAATCAAGTAAATAGAACAAGCTACATGAAGGCAACATGAAGCAATGTCGAGCCCAGTACAAACACATGAAGGGAATGCAACTACAAATGAAACCGACAACAACAAGTTCAAGTAAGTCAAGTTCAGGCCAGAAGCTCAAGAAACTTCAATGATACAAGAGAGGTGAAGAACAATCAGTACAGTATGCAAACATGAAGTGAACAATGTCACAACAAACATGGACTGCAACGCAAACCAGGCATAAGTTCAACAGAGAAGCAAATTCAAAGTGGAAGCACCACCAAAGACTCAACAGGGAACATGGATGTCACAAGCAAAGACCAAGTGAACAACTACATGTTGAACAAATGAAAACAGTATGCAAGCTCGAGCACAAATTATGAATACTGCAACAATATCCAGTATGAAGTATCAGACTCAATAGCAAGTTCAGTATGGCAATGCAAAGACCTCAAACCAAAGATATGACATCACAGCAAATATGACAGCAAGCTTCAACTACATGGAGACGAGACCAAATACACAAGTTCACATGTGCAGCCAAATGGACAGAGAGAATAACAAATATACAGAGACGATAACCACTTCACAAAAGTCAAAACATATTCAAGTTGAAGTCGTGAATGACACAAATACAGGCAGTGAAGAATACTGAAATGAATGAAGAGTAGTAAACATGTGAAAGTGCAACATGGAACACAAGATAGTGGCAAATGCATATATATCAGAGTGAACTATGAAGATCAACAAGTAAAGGCCGCAACAGAATACATCAAAAGCAAGCCGAGTAAATGTACTCAAAGCTACATACAATGATACATGTGCCGGTGAAACAGGGTGACTCAGGCAAATATACAGATCAAACACCAAATGCCACTGTGATTTCGACAAACCACTAAAAGTATCAATGACTGAGCCGATAAATCAAAATATATAACCAAGTCAAAGCCGGTGGTCATCACAAAATCCAGGTCGAAGTCAACCAGAGAAAACCACGAAATTAATCAACACCGTAATGTACAAGCAATGAAAATATATACGCATATGTACAAGTCATAATTGACCAAGTTAAAGTCGTGACCATCAAGGTATGATAATATACACTTTTTGAACAAGTCAAAATCATCTCAAGCATCAAAACATTATCAAGCGGCCAAAGCACAGTGAAGACGAATTCAAACAAAACTTATATGAACGCAAAAATAGGATTTCGAATCCTATATAAACCAATTCATCATCGGCAATCAAATCATCGAATTCCAAAAAGCACAAAATCAGTAAAGCAAAAGGATATAATTACATACGGGAATTCGATCAACGAAGCAGCCGTGGTGAGCAAATTATAGAGCATCGAAGTCGAACAGTATCAAAGGTCGGCGCTTCAATTTTCAAAAAACCCTAATTTGGATCAAGGACGCAAGCCCTAATTCAAGCGCAAAAAGGAACGAAAGAGAGCCACCATTTTTACAAAGGAACGAGACAAAAAGGAACGGGCTAGAGTGAACGAATGGGGCCGGCCTTGTTAAAAGAAAAAAAACGGGGGATTAATTTTTGTTTAGGCCTTTAGTGTTTTATTAAGGGTTATTAATTTTTGTCTTTTAATTGTTGTTTTTATTTTTCGAATCGAAGAATTTGTAAATCACCACCTAGGGATTAGGTCGTGTCAGATTGTCTAGTTAGAATTAGTACAGTGAGAAGGGTGTGCGAGTTTGCAAAGCTCTATAGGCGGGAGCAGTGTTTGCGAGTAATCAAAGCTATATAGGCGGGAGCATAGTTTGCAAGTAAACGAAACTCTATAGGCGGGAGCAGGGTGTGCGAGTCTAGTAGAATGTTTGTGAGCGGAAGCAAATGTTTGCGAGTCGAGTAGAGTGTTTGTGAGCGGGAGCAAATGTTTGCGAGTCTAGTAGAGTGTTTGTGAGCGGGAGCAAAAGGGTCTGCGAGTCTAGTAGAGTGTTTGTAAGCGTGATACTGTTTAATTCTAATAGAAATCTGGGAATGCAGCAGTAGGCAGGGGTTGCCGAAGCTGGGTAAATTTTGTGTGTGATTTACTTTTCAGCATATTTATTTTTGCAGTTTGTTTCTGTGTTTATATCGAGAAAATTTGCTATAACCCTATTCACCCCCCTCTAGGGTTAATCTAGATCCTACAAGTGGTATCAGAGCCTGGTATTTTGTTTTTAACTCTAGAGTCATGAATTCACCGAATAATGCTTTTTCTGAGGGGCAATCTATTGCTAGGCCACCCATGTTTAACGGGAACGATTATGCTTATTGGAAAGTTAGGATGGGTATCTTTCTTAGTTCTGTTGATTATGATGTTTGGGATATTATTGAAACTGGCTAAAAACCTCCCACTATAATCGTTGGTGATACTGAGATTCCTAAACCTAAGGATAGGTGGGATGCTAACGATAAGAGATTGAAAACGACAAATGCTAAAGCCATGAATGCTTTGATATGTGCTCTTGATAAAAATGAATTTAATAGAATTTCTCATTGTACAACAGCACAGGAAATTTGGCACATTTTGGAGGTGGCACACGAAGGAACTTCTCAAGTCAAGGAGTCTCGTCTAGCCCTATTCAGCAATGAATACGAAAACTTTGTAATGGACAAAGGCGAGAGCATAAAGGATATGTTTGGACGCTTTTCAACCTTGGTGTACAATGCTAGAGCGCTTGGGAAGGTATTCACTGAAATAGAGCTTGTGAGGAAGATACTACGAGTCCTACCGATGAACTTTGAGGCAAAAGTCACGGCAATACAAGAATCGAAAGATCTGAGTAAGCTAAGCATAGAGGAGTTGATTGGTAACTTGATGACATATGAGCTTGAGCTAAAAGCAAAGGAGGAACGCAACAACTCCGAACCAAAGAAGAAGACGATTGCCTTAAAGAGCAAAGAAGAGAGCGATGAAGATGAAGTAGATCCAATTGAAGAGCTTGCAATGGCTGTCAATAAACTTAGAAACTCATCAAGATTCAAGCCACGCAAGAAGAAAACAAAGGGTAATAGGTCAAAAGATACTGACAACTCCGATAATGAATTGACGTGTTATAACTGCAACAAGCCTGGTCACATCAAACCAGAATGCCCACTTCTCAAATACAACAAAGGAAAGAAAAAGAAAAGGAAGGCTTTTGCAGCAACTTGGGATGGTGAAGAAGGAGAGGAAGTTTCAGATAGCAGCTCAGAGGAGGCTAACTTGTGTCTTATGGCAAAATCAGATTCAGAAGCAAGCTCCGAGGAATCTAGTGAGGCAGGTGAGTATTCCTATAGAGATCTTGTTTTTATGTGCTTAGATCTTACTAAAACAATTGATAGTCTTGAATCAAAAATTGAGAAACTGAAATCTGAAAGGAGGAAACTCGCCCATGAAAATTCTAGGTTAGAAACTGAACTTGAAAATATTCAAAACCTAGAATGTAACCAATGTAAAATTTTAGATTCAGAATTGACAAGACTTAAGAATAACTCTGAGAATCTCGAAAAAGAAAACTTGAATCTTAAGGAAAACATTGACACTAGGAAAAAGGATTTTATAAATAGATGCACCTCACTTGTAACTGAAAACACAACATTAAAAACCAAAGTCCAAAATCTTGAGAAATCTCTGAATAACTTTTCAAAAGGGGAAAAATCTTTCAAAATGTTATTGGGAAATCAAATTTTTGCTAACAACAGAAAAGGACTAGGTTTTGGGAAATCACAAGATGATGATAATGCAAAAGGTAAAAGTGTCTTTGCTCGATCTGAAATAACTGGACATCATGTTGAAAATTATAGTCATAGGAACAGGAACACAAAATTTAATCAAGTCAATTTAATGTGCAAAATTTGTAGAAAATTTGGACACAATCAAAATAATTGTTGGTATAGACCCAAACACGTGAAAACTATACCAATTTGGGTTCCAAAAGGCACAAATATAAAATCTCTAAAAGTCAAACAAATTTGGGTGCCAAAAGGAACATATATAAATAGTTTTGGGTCTCCAAAAACATATTTTTCATATTCTACCGCTAACAATCATGGACCTATAAAAACAAATAGGTCACATAAATCTTTTCCCACGTAGGTATGGTGGCAGGCTAAGGAACAACAACAGTGTTCTCTGGATTTTGGCTGTTCCAGAAACACAACGGGCGACAAAGCAAAGTTCCTTAGCCTAGTACAAAGGTGACAGAATCACAATGGGCAATCACGAAAAATTATCGTAAAGGTAAAACAGGTAAATTTGTTTTGAACGATATATTAAATGTGATAATCTGCACCGTAATCTGAATTAAATCAGCCAGTAATGTGATGATGAAATGAATGATGTCTTTAATTCTGACTTATTCTTAATTGATATGATTTTTTGACTTGTTCTTATTTATGACCTTGATTTGTGCTTAAATGATGACCAATCAGATTGTCAACTTTGAACTAATCTATATAAATTTGTTCGGTCAAATGATGGTATTTGATTACTCATGCTACACGTAGATATATTTGGCCACTGCTTGTAAATTTGCACGATTTCATGTGAAAGCTGTTAAAAAGATTTTAAGAAATTGTTGTACTTCAAGAAATTATTTTTGAAATAATTATGATGTTGATTGACTGTTGATTACTCATGAATATAACTGTTTATCCTACGGTTTTTGAAATTAACACTATGATATTTGTTTGAGTGTTAACATGGCTTCATTTCAAATTTCATTCTGAGATAGCTTGTTAACATTTCACAATCTGGTCTTTGACATCCAACAAGTGAATATTGAGTGAAACTTAAATTCAAATGCAGATTACACTGGTAATATAGTTGATAGAAAAATTACTAGTGGAACGTGATTAATTTTTTGAAACGTTCATTTGCTGCATCGTTTTTCAAAGAAAATATCTGCATATTTTTCACTTGAAATAATTTTTTCAAATAGCAGATTTTTTTTATATAACCCCTTCGAGAAAATCATTGTTGACCATATTTTCAGATTAGTCATTCTTATTTGATTTTAAATGACTATTTTGACTAATCTAACTCCCTAATGATTATCGAAAAGATCAATAGTGATTGAAAAAGTGATGAGTGTCGATATTTGTCATACATTACTCAAGACAATATACTTAGAAAAATTTCTTTAGAATTTCATAACAAGAGTTATAAAAACTTTTTGTTGGGTAAAAATTCCATGATCATTTCTATTTCTATCATCTTTCTATTGACCATCACTCATCAAAATCATATATAGTACGTAAATTTGTGGTAGTTTACAAAGGAAATTATTCGTTCTTCAATTTATTATTATAAAGGAAATTATCTGTGCTTCAATTTATTATATTCTTCAATAAAAATAAATATCCAAAGTATTCACTCTCATTTAAAAGTCCTCACGGTTATGCATGGGTGAATTACTTGGATTTTTGATTATGTGCTTCCATGCTCATTTAAAAGTCCTTACGATTATGCATGTATGGAACGCATACCAAAATTAATTGATTAAATAGACAAGTTGATTCTAATCCCATTTAAAAGTCCTCACGGTCATGCGTGGTTAGAAGATACTTGATTTCATTTTTAAATAAAAATTAAATTGGAATACTACTATTCTCATTCAAAAGTCCTAACGGTTATGCATGGTTAGTAGATATTCAAATTTCTCGAAATAAATGTACCACAAATAGACAGAACTGTATGTTTTTTTTGATGATTTTATCCCCATCACTTCTGAAAGTGGAATATGCACCTGACAAGGGTAATTATGATTTTTGTTTGAGTTTTATTGAAATTTGATATTTATATTCAATTGCGTTAAATATTTGATTCATGTTTGTCACTTCATCCCTATTTTTATAACACTGTTATTCTTTTACTGATTACAAAAGGGGGAGAGAAAAGTTAAGATTTTGTCAAATAGAATCAAGCAAAGGTCAAATAATTTTCCATTTGCATATAGGCTCATTTACATATTTTTATTTGTATGCATATATGTAGGGGGAGCATCATGTAGAGAGGAAGCATTTAAATAGGGAGAGCAAGTTGAACGATCAAATACATTTAATACATTCAAAATCTTAAATATATGTTTGTTATCATCAAAAGGGGGAGATTGTTGAATATGCGCTTTGCGCTTATATGATTTTTGTTTGATGATAATAAACATATATACATTCATTTAAATGTATTTGGTAGTGTACTATTTTGTTTTTCATAGATTAAATAAATATTTGTTGAATAAAATAAATTACACAGAATTTGAATTCAAACGAATATTTTATTCAAACAAATATTTATTACAACTTTGAATAGTACAATTTCAAGCTCCCATTATAACTATACAACTTTGATTACAATTACATCACATTTCATATTTACAGTTGACCTCACTACATATCACTCACACTTGTATTTATCTTCAGCTGCATTCCAGTTTGAATCCAGCATCTGAATAATCTGCAAAAATATTCACTAACACAGTAAAATTGAAAAAGAAATATTTTTGCGACTTAAAATAAAATAAAAGATGAATTTTGAAAATAATATTTGCCTCAGTTATTTGGCTTGTTCGTCATCATTTAAATTTGAATTCATCATACACGAACAACTTGTGACATACACAAGTTGTTTAACTGTATATGCCAAAAGGCCGTGCACGCTGATATATACACTTGATTGATTTACAGGGACAGGTGAGCATAGGTCAAACCCAAATAAAAAGCCGGGTTCAACTCACGTGCAATAACATAAAAGTCACAACTCTCAGCACAAGGTCAAACCCGAGTTTTAAAACTGGATTCAACTCAGGTGCAAATCAAAAGTACACATGAATGCTATGTTCAAACATGACACAGCCTCAAACATGAAACAAGACTAAAGCCAGAAACAGTGTCAACAATCAAGTAAATAGAACAAGCTACATGAAGGCAACATGAAGCAATGTCGAGCCTAGTACAAACACATGAAGGGAATACAACTACAAATGAAAACCGGCAACAACAAGTTCAAGTGAGTCAAGTTCAGGCCAGAAGCTCAAGAAACTTCAATGATACAAGAGAGGTGAAGAACAATCAGTACAGTATGCAAACATGAAGCGAACAATGTCACAACAAACATGGACTGCAACACAAACCAGGCATAAGTTCAACAGAGAAGCAAATTCAAAGTGGAAGCACCACCAAAGACTCAACAGGGAACATGGATGTCACAAGCAAAGACCAAGTGAACAACTACATGTTGAACAAATGAAAACAGTATGCAAGCTCGAGCACAAATTATGAATACTACAACAATATCCAGTATGAAGTATCAGACTCAATAGCAAGTTCAGTGTGGCAATGCAAAGACCTCAAACCAAAGATATGACATCACAGCAAATATGACAGCAAGCTTCAACTACATGGAGACGAGACCAAATACACAAGTTCACATGTGCAGCCAAATGGACAGAGAGAATAACAAATATACAGAGACGATAACCACTTCACAAAAGTCAAAACATATTCAAGTTGAAGCCGTGAATGACACAAATACAGGCAGTGAAGAATACTGAAATGAATGAAGAGTAGTAAACATGTGAAAGTGCAACATGGAACACAAGATAGTGGCAAATGCATATATATCAGAGTGAACTATGAAGATCAACAAGTAAAGGCCGCAACAGAATACATCAAAAGCAAGCCGAGTAAATGTACTCAAAGCTACATATAATGATACATGTGCCAGTGAAACAGGGTGACTCAGGCAAATATACAGATCAAACACCAAATGCCACTGTGATTTCGACAAACCACTAAAAGTATCAATGACTGAGCCGATAAATCAAAATATATAACCAAGTCAAAGCCGGTGGTCATCACAAAATCCAGGTCGAAGTCAACCAGAGAAAACCACGAAATTAATCAACACCGTAATGTACAAGCAATGAAAATATATACGCATATGTACAAGTCATAATTGACCAAGTTAAAGCCGTAACCATCAAGTTATGATAATATACACTTTTTGAACAAGTCGAAATCATCTCAAGCATCAAAACATTATCAAGCGGCCAAAGCACAGTGAAGACGAATTCAAACAAAACTTATAAGAACGCAAAAATAGGATTTCGAATCCTATATAAACCAATTCATCATCGGCAATCAAATCATCGAATTCCAGAAAGCACAAAATCAGTAAAGCAAAAGGATATAATTACATACCGGAATTCGATCAACGAAGCAGCCGCGGTGAGCAAATTAAAGAGCATCGAAGTCGAACAGTATCGAAGGTCGGCGCTTCAGTTTGCAAAAAACCCTAATTTGGATCAAGGACGCAAGCCCTAATTCAAGCGCAAAAAGGAACGAAAGAGAGCCACCATTTTTACAAAGGAACGAGACAAAAAGGAACGGGCTAGAGTGAACGAAAGGGGCCGGCCTTGTTAAAAGAAAAAAAAAAAGGGGATTAATTTTTGTTTAGGCCTTTAGTGTTTTATTAAGGGTTATTAATTTTTGTCTTTTAACTGTTGTTTTTATTTTTCGAATCGAAGAATTTGTAAATCACCACCTAGGGATTAGGTCGTGTCAGATTGTCTAGTTAGAATTAGTTCAGTGAGCAAGGTGTGCGAGTTTGCAAAGCTCTATAGGCGGGAGCAGTGTTTGCGAGTATTCAAAGCTCTATAGGCGGGAGCAGAGTTTGCAAGTAAACGAAACTCTATAGGCGGGAGCAGGGTGTGCGAGTCTGGTAGAGTGTTTGTGAGCGGAAGCAAATGTTTGCGAGTCTAGTAGAGTGTTTGTGAGTGGGAGCAAAAGGGTCTGCGAGTCTAGTAGAGTGTTTGTAAGCGTGATACTGTTTAATTCTAATAGAAATCTGGGAATGCAGCAGTAGGCAGGGGTTGCCGAAGCTGGGTAAATTTTGTGTGTGATTTACTTGTCAGCATATTTAAATTTGCAGTTTGTTTCTGTGTTTATATCGAGAAAATTTGCTATAACCCTATTCACCCCCACCTCTAGGGTTAATCTAGATCCTACACCCCTAACCTAAGCTATGATATCAAAATTTCCTCATTTCAAGATCAAAAGATGGAATTCCAGTGTGCTGCATTCACCTTAGAGTTATCTTTCGATGGCCGAATGAGTTCAGTATATACATCAGTCTAAGTGAACAAAGCAACTTCCATTACACAAAATTTTCTTAATAGTCTTTAAATTTTTTTCCATACATCCCAAAACTTATCCATGAAGGGATCAAATATAATAGAACATGAATAGACTACCACGCCCGACATATGAGGATGCCGTCATCGACACTTAAATAGTGAAAATCAAGGAAACTATTATTTGAACAAAGCCCCTTGCTTCTGTCTTTGGTATCTTATTCCCACTTCCCTAAGTTACCTACCTAGTCTCATAGACTCAGCCAACTCAATCGAGTACTGTGAATTTATTAGGAAAATAATAGTAAAAACAAGGGCCCGACATAAATCCTGCTATTAGTAATATATTTTTCATCTAAAGTTCCTCCACTAGTAGGACCACGCTAATTGATCATGGAATGGGTTTTCTTCCACACTAGCCTTGGTTACACAATCAGTAAGACAATCACAAGTTTTAGAAAAGTATATGTTCACTCTAACATACATAAACATGTCTCAAAAAACAATATTTAACCCGAATTATATACTGAAAGGCACACCCCTCCCAGCCTTGTAACCTTTGGTTAATCTTTTACTGCAAGATATGATCCCATATAGTTTCAGTTAGTTTTTAAATTATTTATTCTACAATGTACATTCCTAAGTATTCTCAGTTCTCCTAGTTTTATAATTTAAAGTATGCCCTAAGAAATCTCAGTTCTTTTAGTTTATACTACAAAGTACACCTTTAGCACTTTTGGTTATTTTAGTTTGTATTGCAAAATATACCTTAAGTAGTTTTGGTTCTTTTAGTTAATATTGTAAGTATATCCTAAGCAGTTTCAGCTCTTTTAGATTATACTACAAAGTACACCCTAGGTTACCTCAGTTCTTCTAGTTTATACAACAAAGTACACCTTATGCAATTTCAGATCTTTTAGTTTATACCACAAAGTATGCTCTATACAGTTTTGGTTCTTTTGGATTATACTGCAAAGTGCATTCTAAGAAGATCATTTATTTAGTTTATACTGCAAAGTGCACCCTAAGTAGTCTTGGTTCTTCTAGATTATACTACAAAGAACACCCTAAACAGTTTTAGTTGTTTTAGTTTATACTACAAAGTACACCCTATGTATTTTTGCTTCCTTAAATTTATACTGCGATGTAAACCCTATACAGTTTCGGCTGTTTAAGTTTATACTATAAAGTATACCCTAAGCAATTTCTGTTGTTTTATATTTATACTGAAACCTGTAACCTATGCAGTTTTTATTCTTAGCAATTCATTAAGCTACATTAGGCACCCCACCCATTTGTGGCTATCTTAAGCCTTGGCCTTAGAGTTAGCTTTCCTCTAAAAGGTAACATGTCTCAATACCGACTCTCCCCGAAATTCAATTGCCTCGAAAATTGATTCACTACCGTTAGGTCTCATCCTAAGGAAGCTTGGTTCACTCTTGTCCTGAATTCCCACATTCAACATCGACATCCAGAACCTTTAACTAAATCCCTCAAAATTAAAATAATGAGAAACTGTAGAGAAAGTGAAAAAAAATAGTATTTGATGTATTGTAAATTGATGCAAATTCGGTACACTTGTATACAGTATTTATAATACATCACTGAGGGTAAAAAGACAGATATACCCTTGTAACCCTAAAATAAATAACACAGCAAATACGGCCCATTACAACACTTCGTTACATTAAGCTGTTATGTTTATTTCCCCCCGACAATGTCGGCTAGGGTTTTCTCCATCTCTTTCCATGTCAGATCAGTGCTTTTGCTGAGGCAAATGAGAGCCTAGAAGTTGACTTGAGCAAGATGTATGCAAAGATTGAGACTATCGAAGGAAGGCTAGGTTAATATGAAATCGCAGGCAAAATTACATGCTTCATGTGGTTTTGTCCGCGAGATCCATCTTATTCAAGCTTCGAATGTTGGATCTGAGTCAATCTTCTCACTGAGATCTGGATTTTCCTCAACTTTAAGATCTGACCGAAGCTTTGCAAAATTGTTCTTCGAAATTGGCTTAGTGAGAATGTCGGCCTTCTGATAAGAGGCTGGAAGATGATTTATGCTGAGCTTTCCTCTGATGACTTGCTCGCGAACGAAGTATAGGTCAATTTCAATATGCTTCGTTCGCGAGTGAAGAATGGGATTAGCAGACAGAGATACGGTGCTGAGATTGTCACACCATATAACGCGCATCATGCTGGTTGTAATTTTTATCTCTTGAAGAAGAGATTCCAGCCACATAATTTCATTCGTAGCGCACGCAACACTGCGATACTCCGCCTCTGTGCTTGATCGAGAGACAGTTTGTTGTTTGCGTGAGCACCAGGAAACAGGATTGCCACCCAGATAAATGCAATGACCAGTTGTAGACCTTCGGTCGTCAGAATCAGATGCCCAATCTGCATCTGCGTATCCTTCAATATTTAATGATTTACAAGCTTTAATGCATATGCCATAGTTCATTGTCCCCTTTAAGTATCGCAGGATCCTCTTCACTGCCTTCCAGTGTTCATCAAGAGGTTCCTGCATAAATTGACAGACCTTATTTACACTGAATGATATATCTGGTCTTGTAATGGTAACATATTGCAAAGCACCTACAATGCTTCTGTACTGTTTAATGTTCTCGATGTGCTCACCTTTGAATTTAGATAAATGTAAGTTACTTATCATAGGTGTTGGCATAGGTTTTGCATCATTCATATTAGCCCTAGTAAGAATTTCAGATATATATTTACTCTGAGTCAGTAACAATTCATTTTGATATTTTCTGTGTACTTCTATCCCTAAAAAATAACTCAAGTTGCCTAGGTCTTTGATAGAAAAAGTTTGATGTAGATAACAAGTGACATGTTTAATTTCTTCATTACAATTACCTGTAATTATAAGATCATCAACATACACAAGTATATAAGTAGTACTACTGTCATTTATCTTGACATAAAGAGAATTGTCAGACCTGGTTGGCTTGTATTCAAGACTGAGCAAAGTAGATTTAAGTTTTTCATACCACACTCTAGGAGCTTGCTTCAGTCCATAGATGGCTTTATGTAATTTGCATACCATTTTCTTGCCATCTTTTATAACATATCCCGGTGGCTGTTGCATGTATACATCTTGTTGTAGTTAACCATGAAGGAAAGCATTGTTGACATCAAGTTGTCTAATGTCCCATTTATTATAAACAGCAACTGTGAGAATTACCCTGATAGTAGTTGGTTTCACTACTGGTGAAAAGGTTTCTGTGAAATCAAAGCCACTCTGATGAGAGTACCCTTTAGCTACTAACCTTGCTTTATGTTTAGTGACTTTTCCATCTGCGGACTTCTTGAGTTTGTAGATCCATCTGCATCCAATTACATTTTTATCTTTTGGTGCCTGAACAATGCTCCATGTTTTGTTTTTAATTAATGCATTATATTCATAATCCATGGCTGTCTTCCAATTACTGTCTGTTCGAGCTTCTTCATAATTGACTGGCTCATGTTGTTGAAGAACAGTAGAATAGATTTTGGGTTTGAAAATACCATGTTTTGATCTTGTCATCATATGATGTCCTTCTCTTGCAGGAGATGGTAATCTACTTGCACTTGTATCATCAACTTGGTCTGGACTTGAGGAAGTGTCCATGCTTGATGAAGTATCCATGCTAGAACCTGAAGTGTCACTGACTTGACAGTGATTGTTTGGATCTTTAGATCCATTAAGCTCAAACTGATCATCTGATATGGTTTGTGTGTGTTCTCTTATCTGATGACCAATATGAGTCTTATTTATTTGCTCACATGATTAAGTTGGAACACACTGTTTTTGAACAGGATGCATAGATGATTTAGCATCATATACTTTATGTGTAGTTTTCAACTCACCCATAGAGTATGGAAAGACATGTTCATTAAAAGCAACATGTCTGGAAATAATTATCTTACCATTATTGGTAAGACATTTGTATCCCTTTTGATTAGTGGGATAACCAATAAAAGTACATGGCAAGGATCTAAAACTTAGCTTGTGTGAACTATATGGTCTTAAATATGGATAGCACAAGCAGCCAAAAGTTTTAAGTAACAAATAGTCTGGTGATATGTTGAGTAATTTCTCAAGTGGTGTTTTGTTTTTCAACACCTTTGTAGGCATTCTGTTGATCAGAAATACAGCAGAATTAAATGACTCTGGCCAAAACTTTAGAGGCATTGAGGCATGAGCCAGTAAAGTTAGGCCAGTATCAGCTATGTGCCTGTGCTTCCTCTCAACAAGACCATTCTGTTCAGACGTGTATGGACAGGTAACTCTGTGTATAATACCTTTTTTGATAAAATATTCTTTCAAAGGTTTGAATTCAGTACCCCCATCCGTCTGAATTATTTTTAACTCATTGTTTGTTTGTCTCTCTGCCTGATTAATAAACTGCATCACAGTATCTTTGGTTTTTGACTTAGATTTGAGAAAATATATCCATGTATATCTAGTAAAAGAATCTACAAAAGATATATAATATTTAAAACCATAACCAGAATTAATTTGGGCAGGACCCCACAAGTCAACTGCTACCATTTCTAGAGGTTTTGTATATCTAGTTGATGATTTAGAAAATGGTAGTTTATGACTTTGTCCCATTTGACATGATGTACATACATATGGTCTGGATATTTTTTCAAAATTTAAATTCATGTTTTTCAATACATGCTTTACAGTATCCAAACTGGGATGACCCAGTTTATTGTGCCACAAATCAAACAGTCTTTCATTTTCAACAATTGAATTGCATCTAGTATAATTGCACCAATTTCTCCTTTGTTGAGGCTTAATTTTCTTCGACAGTTTGAAAATGTAAAGGCCATTGTGCACATTACCTGTAATAAGATTTCTTTACTCAGTAAATCCCTAACTAAGCAGAACTTTGGATAAAATTCAAAGAATACTTGATTGTCATTAGCAAATTGAGAAACACTCAATAAATTCTTCTTAATTTGTGGTACTCTAAGCAAATTATTGAGATGTAACTCTCTTTTGCCTCTGATTCTGGCATTTCTAGTATGAGTTATTTGAATTGATTTACCATTACCCATAAAAATAGACTGTGTACCTTTATATTCTCTGTTTCCAAGATTAAGATTGTCAAGATTGTTAGTGATGTGATTTGTTGCACCTGAGTCTGGATACCATTCTTCATACTGTGAATCATCAGTTTTTGTTTGTTGATCTCCATCTGCTTGACTTCTGGAATCGTTACTTTGTTTTCTTGCATCAGGATTAGTATGAGCAATATTGATAGATGGATTATTGTTTTTCTGAACATTATTCTGCTTATTCATGTTAAAACTTTGATCAAATCTAAAGTAGCACTTTTGATTGCAGTATGCCCAAATTTCTCACAAATCTGACATCTAAGTCTTTAGAATTGTTCCACCTTCCACGACCTCTGTCTCTGACATTTAAACCTCCTCTCTGATTGTTTGGCTGAGATCTGTTATTGGTTGATTTTTTGTAACGACCCGCCGCCCTAACCGCCTCTAGTCGGTAATTAAACCAACTAGAAACGTTCAAGATGACGGATTGTTATTTAGTTTATAACATTTAAACAGAATCAGCTACAGAATCACAGAACAATAATATATTTTATAAACAAACTTTTCTTTTATATACAAATATCAGAGTTATACAATAAATTACATTTGAATTTATACAGCGGAAACAATTTATATTTTAAAGTACAAGAAAAATTTTGCTGAAAACTTTAGTGAATGCCGAAATCCCCCTCTCTCTAACTTCGCTGCGAGAAAATCTTCAAGCTGTAGAAATACTCGGTCTGACCCGAGCGTTTATTGCAAAACACAAAAACACTCGAGTCGGGATTAATCTTAACTCAAGTAAATAAATTTGTAATGAACTGAATAAAATGGATCACATGAATCAATTCAAAATCTATTATGGATTTTCATTATTAACAGCTTTAATTTTTAAAATCTGTCAATCCCGTGTGGCTGCAGTACACACATGTACTTTGCACACATGTGCACTGCCTCGCCAACACGTGTGCACAGCTCCATTCAGAAATACAAAATGACCAAACAGCAATGCAAATGCAGTAATGGGTGAACAGTCCACAAGAGTGCAACACAGTGAAGATGACAAGTAAAAAAAAAACAAGTCAAAATGGAAGCAGTGATACAAAGGCCAGAACAAAGCCCAAACAAAGAACTTTAACCAAACAGGGTTACAACAGGGACAATACTTTTAGAATTTATGTTGTTTCTAAACTGTAGTTACAACAGGGACAAGGTATATTCACATACAGTCCTCTACATTCATATACCCAAAGCCACAGAACAGAACAGAGAAAGTTACAGCATGCCCACAAATACATTTCACACCAGAGCTTTATCAATACACATACAATACTTATTTATATCCAACCATGCTAGCATGCAACCTAATTAATAATTATTATTTTTTATTTAGAAGTTATTCACAGGAATTTTAAAAATAAGAAAAGTGAAGTTTTGCTCACTTGGTGATTTCAGATAGACAGAGACAGTGAGGTATCATCGCATTTTTTTTTTTGAAAACAGGAACTGTTGTCTTAAATTTTTTTTTCCTCTGAATTTTCTTTAAGAAAATGGACCTGACTCACAACAGAGATATGCATTTATACGTACTCATACATTTACATCCATAAAAATGTGTAAATTCAAACATGCAGTCATCTAACCCATCATACTTCAGGCATCATCAAAGCAGATTCAAAGCTTCAACAGATCGGAACAGAATGGAAGCAGTAATTCAAGGTAAACTAGCAACAAACATGAAGTGAATCATGTCAAAGGCAATACACGAGAGCATACAAGTGCAGACAACAGGGCTCAAACCAGTGTCAACAAAATAGCAATTAAGCACATGTATGCAGACCAGTCAAGTAAATGTAGAGAACAAGCTACATGATGAACAAGTGCAGACCAAATGCAGTGAAACCCAAGTATACAATGCACTATGTAGTGCACACTAAGTCTAGCTACTCAAATGAACACAGCATGTACAAGTTACAAAAACTCAAGTGAAACAAGTACAGTGTGACAGTGAATGGGAAAGCATGTGAACATAGCAACTGCCACAAGAAATGCAACAGTGTCCAACTCAAATGACAGCAATGCACAAATGCAAAATGGAGTAAATGCTAACATGAAATGATCAAGAATCAAAATAGAGACAAGGTAAATCAAGGCAGTGCATCAAAAGACCAATGATATAACCCAGTGAAACAACTCAGTGATCAACACAGCAGCTCGAAGACAGAGTACATGCAAATGCATCAAAGCATCATGAACATACACAAATGACCAAGCTACAAGTATGGCAGTGAAACAACTCAAGAGATCAACAATGCAACACTTGATTGAGCTACAGACAGGTTTAGACTAAAGTTTGAACTTGCTTTCATTTATTTCTGAAAATATAGAACAGGTCTTAAACCAAAGTTAAGCTTGTTTACAATTTTTTTTTCAAAAGCAAAGAGGAGGAGAAGGTTTTAAAACTGTTTTTAAAAGATGTTTATTCACATTAAAAAATGCAGAGATCCCCTTTGAAGCTGGAAAGGGATTTGCATGCTCATGTTTTTTTTTTATTTTATTCCAGAAACTTTAAAATTTTGAAAATTGCATCTTGATGTTTGATTTCAGAAATTTAAATTTCTTGAAACATTAAGAAAACATTAAGACAGAAATGCTTTGAAGCTTGTTTTCAGGTTGAACTCATGGACACTGGTTTCCCTTTATTATTTTTACAGACGTTGTTTTTAGCTTGTTTAAACAGAGACACACATCCCTGTAACATTCATGCATACAATTTCACACACACATACTTATATAAACATGCAACATTATCATTCTTGCACCACATTACTTCTTGAATCAATCCCAACATCAAGCTGTAATAGGTTAAGTTTGCACACAAACAAAAGTAAACATATTCAGGCTTAATATCTATTTCCAGATTTTATGCATAAAGAAGATATATACACACAGGCATCACCCAACATCATACTAATCAGATCATCACATACAATAGATATTCAAACAAACCTAAGGCTTTAAGATTAAAGGGTTGCTCACAAATAAACACATGCAAGCACAAATAACATATATCAGAGAAGAAAGTAAATGCAGGCACTCATGCATGACAGATTTAAGGCCAAGTTTAAATAGCATCTGTTCTTATCAGTTTAAAAATAAATTCCAAATTGTTTCTGTTCTTATCAGTTTAAAACGAATTATCAGAGCAAATGATAGCAAATAACACCCCAAATCATAGCATGCAACCAAACACCCAATTCAAACAAATCTAAAAGCTTAAAATAAAATTAATCGTGAGAAAACTCACCATATCTCGAATCGAATACGGCCGAGGTGGGAATGAGCACACTCGAACGAAGAATGAAGCCCCAAATTAGATCGCAAGCCCTAGTTGAGACGATCGGAGGAAGAAGGAACGAAAGAGGATTCGTGGCCGCCATTTTTTTTTTCTTCGTTTGTTTATTTCGTTTAGGGTTAAAAATGAAACGGGTAAAGTGAGATAAAGGGGAATCGGGTAAAACTAATAAGGTCGGGGGGATTTTTCCTTTAAGTTACGTTTATTTATTTATTTTTTTATATATTTTTTTATTTTAAATTCAATTTTTTTTTTGTATAAATTATTTTCTTAAGTTATTAGTTTGAATTTCAATTACAAATTAAATATTCAATTTCAGCTCCAAAGTCAAGTTTAAATTTTTATTCAACTTCTTATAGATTAAATTTAAAAATTTAATCGCCAATTTCATTGTTATATTGAAAATTCAATTTAAATTATCATTCAAATATTTAAAATTAATTAAATATTCACAATTTAAATTGTTCAAAATTTAGGATCGTTACAATCTCCCCTCCTTAAAAGAATTTCGTCCCGAAATTACAAGTAAGGAGAAATGATTGTTGAAATTTCACTAATATTTATATTTTACACAATTTTATCTAGTTCGAAACTTATTAGAAATAAATGAATATAGGATTCATTCCATTTGTTTTATCTCACTAGCTTTGTTTGTTAACTCATTTGTCTATTATTTTTCTACAATCAAGACACAAAAATCTTTACTAAAATTTTCAACTTACAAAACCCAAATTTTAAATTTGAACTTCTTCATTTAAGAAATTTACATAGTATAACTTTTCCAAAGCTGCGGACTTTTCAAAACATTTCAAAAATCCTCTCCCTTAATTTATTAAGTTAGAATTTATGTCACTTTAATTTCAGATAATTGATTTTCTATTTAAAGTTTGAAAATACTTGCTAACTCGAAATTTAACAAGTCTACTGTCGTTCTTAAAGACATTAGGCATACGCTGGCCAGGCGCATGTCTAACAATCTCCAAGTACTAAATATACTTGCTTCAATTCCCAGTGAAAATACCTTTTTTTTTAAAAATTCTTTTAAAAATGGATATGGAAAGCACGTTCCCCATGGATCACAGTTTACTCGGCGGTTCCTCTACTATCCCAGTAGAGTCGCTTGTAACTGTGGATATCTCATCCCTTGAATTTCGCCATGGTTGTTGCCAAAGATCGCGGTTCACACGGCGGTTACGCTACTATCCCAGTAGAATCGCTTGTGACCGTAGGCATCTCGCCCCTCGAATTACGCTTTGGTTTGTAGATTGCAGTTTACACAGCGGTTACGCCACTATCCCAGTGGAATCGCTTGTAACTGTAGGCATCACGCCCCTCAAATTACGCTACCACCCGAGTGTAACTAGATCGCGGTATACACGGCGGTTACGCCACTATCCCAATGGAATCGCTTGTAACCGTAGGCATCTCGCCCCTCGAATTACGCTAGCACACTATACCAGTCCAAAAGGACATTCCAACTAATGGAAATACTACGTAGCTACGATTTTCAAATGGACACTCTTCTCGAGTTCCAACAACCTTCACAAAGTTTAAATGGAAGGTACTTTTCCATATCCTCAATTTGGAAAACATAATATCATACATACATATATAATATTTCATTTCACATTTTTGTACATATCATACTCATGTACTTACATAAGTTTTCCACAACAATTACTTTTCCAAACTAATTGGTTTTCGAATTAATCGTATTCACAAATATACGTTATGAAAACCACAACATTTCATACCCATAACAAATAGAGGTTTCACAAATTTTTTCATTTCATCATCCATTTAAAATTTTCCTCTAAGTCGATTTGGAAATTTTTAAGGTTATCTCAAACCAAATTCACATTCATAATCCAATTTATTATCGACTTCACACTCGATTTGGATTTCACGTTACATCGTCAATCCTCAACACATAATTGATTTCTATCGATATATAACCTCTGAGCTCGTACGTCTCAGAGAAGGGTGTTAAGCTAAGAGAATAAATTCTCCGCAACCAACAGATATATATTTAATAGAGATCAATTGATATGTCGTCAATTCACGACGTTAGACATACAATCCAAATCATCCATTTAAAATTCAAAGTTCAACTTACATTGTTTTTGGGTGTCAAAGTTAAACTCAATTTTAACTCAAGATTCAATCTTTTTGAAAAATTTCCAAGTTGAACTAATTGTTCAAATTTCTCAAAATAATATCTTTACAAGATATATAATTTTCACACTTAGCCATTTGAAACAAATTTCAAATATTCATTTTTCAATTTATCTTCAAAAGATAACATTTTAACCCTTACACTTCATATTGAAAAATATTTCCATACCTATTCAATAATAAGTAATTCACAAATCCATTTATTTTCAACAATTTTGAAAATATTCGATATACTTAAACCAAAATCAAGTATATATTCCATTCTTAAGGAAATCATTCTTTTAAACACATTTATTTGAGTCAAAACGAATGTTGCGTAAAACATCGTTACGACGACTCAAAATTACTAGTATAGGGATTCGAATTTAAGATAGATGTATAAATCCCAATACTAAATAAAACATTTCCTTTTGGAAATCATTTACTATAACAACAGTGTTATAGTCCACCATTTCCTTTCTTACTCTCGAAAACGTCTATTTCAACAACGAATGTTGAAATCTATGCTTTCGATTCTTAACACATTTTCAAAATGGATTACTTCATTTCATAGTGTTGCTTCCCAAAAACATTCTCATTTAAGTTTTTCAACTTCAACTTAATTCATAGTTTGAATTCTGCATACATTTCAAAATATTGGTTTTAAACCAACTTCAAATTTCCAATATTAAGTTTTCCACTTAACTTATTTCCATGCCCATTCAAATTCAAATTCTTCATTGAATCTATTTAAATCTCTTATAAATTTTCATTAGATTCATATCTCCTTTTATATCTCATTTATTGTCCAAAACCATAGATATAACTCCTTTAATAAGTTACAACAATTTACTTATCAAAATATGTCGTTTGCGGAATTTACAAACATCTTTAGAAATTCCATTTCTATTTATAAAACTTCGATTTATAATCTCCTTTACTAATTTGATTTAAACCAATTTAGACCAATTCATTAATTCACTTAACTCATATTTCATTTTCCATAACTCTCAAAAATTCGATAATGAGTTTCCGAATGATCGAAACTCAAGTCTAACGAGACCTCACCGAAGAGAAACGGTCGCAAACCTAAATTTAGAGAGGGGAATCTTCAAAATAATTCTAATTTTCAAAATACTTTTTATTTTAAAGAAAACAATTTTAAACTTCTTTAGATTTGAAAACACTTTCTTTAAAGTGATTCTAGTAACTATTCATATTAAATGCCATAAACTAAGCTTTGTGTAAACCAAAGCTCTGATACCACTTTGTAACGACCCGCCGCCCTAACCGCCTCTAGTCGGTAATTAAACCAACTAGAAACGTTCAAGATGACGGATTGTTATTTAGTTTATAACATTTAAACAGAATCAGCTACAGAATCACAGAACAATAATATATTTTATAAACAAACTTTTCTTTTATATACAAATATCAGAGTTATACAATAAATTACATTTGAATTTATACAGCGGAAACAATTTATATTTTAAAGTACAAGAAAATTTTTGCTGAAAACTTTAGTGAATGCCGAAATCCCCCTCTCTCTAACTTCGCTGCGAGAAAATCTTCAAGTTGTAGAAATACTCGGTCTGACCCGAGCGTTTATTGCAAAACACAAAAACACTCGAGTCAGGATTAATCTTAACTCAAGTAAATAAATTTGTAATGAACTGAATAAAATGGATCACATGAATCAATTCAAAATCTATTATGGATTTTCATTATTAACAGCTTTAATTTTTAAAATCTGTCAATCCCGTGTGGCTGCAGTACACACATGTACTTTGCACACATGTGCACTGCCTCGCCAACACGTGTGCACAGCTCCATTCAGAAATACAAAATGACCAAACAGCAATGCAAATGCAGTAATGGGTGAACAGTCCACAAGAGTGCAACACAGTGAAGATGACAAGTAAAAAAAAAACAAGTCAAAATGGAAGCAGTGATACAAAGGCCAGAACAAAGCCCAAACAAAGAACTTTAACCAAACAGGGTTACAACAGGGACAATACTTTTAGAATTTATGTTGTTTCTAAACTGTAGTTACAACAGGGACAAGGTATATTCACATACAGTCCTCTACATTCATATACCCAAAGCCACAGAACAGAACAGAGAAAGTTACAGCATGCCCACAAATACATTTCACACCAGAGCTTTATCAATACACATACAATACTTATTTATATCCAACCATGCTAGCATGCAACCTAATTAATAATTATTATTTTTTATTTAGAAGTTATTCACAGGCATTTTAAAAATAAGAAAAGTGAAGTTTTGCTCACTTGGTGATTTCAGATAGACAGAGACAGTGAGGTATCATCTTATTTATTTTTTTTGAAAACAGGAACTGTTGTCTTAAATTTTTTTTTCCTCTGAATTTTCTTTAAGAAAATGGACCTGACTCACAACAGAGATATGCATTTATACATACTCATACATTTACATCCATAAAAATGTGTAAATTCAAACATGCAGTCATCTAACCCATCATACTTCAGGCATCATCAAAGCAGATTCAAAGCTTCAACAGATCAGAACAGAATGGAAGCAGTAATTCAAGGTAAACTAGCAACAAACATGAAGTGAATCATGTCAAAGGCAATACACGAGAGCATACAAGTGCAGACAACAGGGCTCAAACCAGTGTCAACAAAACAGCAATTAAGCACATGTATGCAGACCAGTCAAGTAAATGTAGAGAACAAGCTACATGATGAACAAGTGCAGACCAAATGCAGTGAAACCCAAGTATACAATGCACTATGCAGTGCACACTAAGTCTAGCTACTCAAATGAACACAGCATGTACAAGTTACAAAAACTCAAGTGAAACAAGTACAGTGTGACAGTGAATGGGAAAGCATGTGAACATAGCAACTGCCACAAGAAATGCAACAGTGTCCAACTCAAATGACAGCAATGCACAAATGCAAAATGGAGTAAATGCCAACATGAAATGATCAAGAATCAAAATAGAGACAAGGTAAATCAAGGCAGTGCATCAAAAGACCAATGATATAACCCAGTGAAACAACTCAGTGATCAACACAGCAGCTCGAAGACAGAGTACATGCAAATGCATCAAAGCATCATGAACATACACAAATGACCAAGCTACAAGTATGGCAGTGAAACAACTCAAGAGATCAACAATGCAACACTTGATTGAGCTACAGACGGGTTTAGACTAAAGTTCGAACTTGCTTTCATTTATTTCTGAAAATATAGAACAGGTCTTAAACCAAAGTTAAGCTTGTTTACAATTTTTTTTTCAAAAGCAAAGAGGAGGAGAAGGATTTAAAACTGTTTTTAAAAGATGTTTATTCACATTTAAAAATGCAGAGATCCCGTTTGAAGCTGGAAAGGGATTTGCATGCTCATGTTTTTTTTTTTTTATTCCAGAAACTTTAAAATTTTGAAAATTGCATCTTGATGTTTGATTTCAGAAATTTAAATTTCTTGAAACATTAAGAAAACATTAAGACAGAAATGCTTTGAAGCTTGTTTTCAGGTTGAACTCATGGACACTGGTTTCCCTTTATTATTTTTACAGACGTTGTTTTTAGCTTGTTTAAACAGAGATACACATCCCTGTAACTTTCATGCATACAATTTCACACACACATACTTATATAAACATGCAACATTATCATTCTTGCACCACATTACTTCTTGAATCAATCCCAACATCAAGCTGTAATAGGTTAAGTTTGCACACAAACAAAAGTAAACATATTCAGGCTTAATATCTATTTCCAGATTTTATGCATAAAGAAGATATATACACACAGGCATCACCCAACATCATACTAATCAGATCATCACATACAATAGATATTCAAACAAACCTAAGGCTTTAAGATTAAAGGGTTGCTCACAAATAAACACATGCAAGCACAAATAACATATATCAGAGAAGAAAGTAAATGCAGGCACTCATGCATGACAGATTTAAGGCCAAGTTTAAATAGCATCTGTTCTTATCAGTTTAAAAATAAATTCCAAATTGTTTCTGTTCTTATCAGTTTAAAACGAATTATCAGAGCAAATGATAGCAAATAACACCCCAAATCATAGCATGCAACCAAACACCCAATTCAAACAAATCTAAAAGCTTAAAATAAAATTAATCGTGAGAAAACTCACCATATCTCGAATCGAATACGGCCGAGGTGGGAATGAGCACACTCGAACGAAGAATGAAGCCCCAAATTAGATCGCAAGCCCTAGTTGAGACGATCAGAGGAAGAAGGAACGAAAGAGGATTCGTGGCCGCCATTTTTTTTTTCTTCGTTTGTTTATTTCTTTTAGGGTTAAAAATGAAACGGGTAAAGTGAGATAAAGGGGAATCGGGTAAAACTAATAAGGTCAGGGGGATTTTTCCTTTAAGTTACGTTTATTTATTTATTTTTTTATATATTTTTTTATTTTAAATTCAATTTTTTTTTTGTATAAATTATTTTCTTAAGTTATTAGTTTGAATTTCAATTACAAATTAAATATTCAATTTCAGCTCCAAAGTCAAGTTTAAATTTTTATTCAACTTCTTATAGATTAAATTTAAAAATTTAATCGCCAATTTCATTGTTATATTGAAAATTCAATTTAAATTATCATTCAAATATTTAAAATTAATTAAATATTCACAATTTAAATTGTTCAAAATTTAGGATCGTTACATTTTTCTTGACCTTTTCCTTTGTTGTTTGATGCATAGTTTATAGATAAATCTGCATTCAATGATTTCTTTTGATCAATTTTGCCTTCTTGAGCAAGAAGTGTGGACTGAACATATTGAATTGATGGTAAAGTTTCTCTAGAGGAAATAATTGCAACAACTGACTCATAGTCGTCATCTAAACCACTGAGTATGGTGAGAATCTGCTCTGTATAAGTCACCTTGTGTCCTGCTGTCTCAAGTAAATCACAATATGTTTTTGCTTTAGTTAAGTATTCTTGCATTGACATACTATCCTTTTTCAGATTCTGTAACTGTCTTTTGTAATGTAAGATTCTTGCAGCAGTTTGAGAGTTAAAAATTTGATTGATTCTTGACCATATTTCTTGAGAACTCTTACATCCAACAATTTGAGACAAAAAATTGACACTGATGGATGACATAAGCCAAGAAGCTAGCAGACTGTCCTGTCTTTGATAGTTTGTGTAATCTTGATTTGAAATCAGATTTCCACTTGTGTCACTTATCATCATGGGTGGTATGGTTAATGTTCCATTGACATAATTTTCCAAACCATAACCATGTATTGCTGTTTCTGCCTGATATTTCCATAGTAAATAGTTACTTTCATCTAACTGAACTGAGATCTGACTCTTTGGCTTTATCATGCACAGACTGGCTGAATCATGACACGAGGTTGATGAATTTCTTCTTGTGGGAGATGTTGTTGCAGAAATACCTTCAGCCATGTCTTGATCCTTCACTGATGATATGAGTCACTTGATTATGGCAAGGCAGTTTATAATTGCAGCCAGAAAAGTGATTTCTTCTGAAATCTTGATGAAAGAAACAGTGTTTTTTTAAATCAAGAAACTAATTCTTGGCTTAAAAAACTGTTTAACTGAGACAGAGAAGATCTTCTCTGATGAGGAATATCCCGAAGAGATGATGATATTTTAATCTGAGGAGAGAAACTGAAATAATCATCCAAAAATCGATCGTTTGATCATATGAATGATAATTTCAGTTTTAATCTGCCGTTTGGCAAAAAGTGCTCTGATACCAAATTAAAATAATGAGAAACTATAGAGAAAGTGAAAAAAAATAGTATTTGATGTATTGTAAATTGATGCAAATTCGGTACACTTGTATACAGTATTTGTAATACAGCACTGAGGGTAAAAAGATAGATATACCCTTGTAACCCTAAAATAAATAACACAGCAAATACAGCCCATTGCCCATTACAACACTTCGTTACATTAAGCTGTTATGTTTATTTCTCAACTATACTTTTTCTTAGTTCTTTTACTTATATCTCCTATAATATTTCTAAGGTCTATTTAGATTTCGGGTGTTATACCTCTGGCATCCCACCTTCGGCCTTTTATCTATCTAAAGAAACCATGAAAAAAGCCTTCCATGCTAGCTACCCTGTTTGTACATATGCGCCTAGCCTTCCATATGTCGCGTTCTTATTCACTCTGCCCCAAATTTCAAGTAGTGGCAATTTCTTTATTTACTTTTACAATAGTATTATAGAGTGTTGTCACTTTATTGCTAAGTCTCGTAAACTGCATGCATAATTTACATTCTGATTGCCTTATGTTTTGTTTTGACATTTCAATTTAACTTTCGGGTATAATTATTTTTACTTTCACAACATTCTAAAAATTCAAAAATAATTATTTTAACACACATTTACCCATATTTCCATATTCGATCCGTTCTCTTATTTTATTATACGCAAGTGCCTTTAAAATTTCAAAATGAAATATTTCTATGTTGGAAAGTTCTCCAAATCAAAATCAATTTCCAAAAACATGCCTTAGTCATTATATTGAATTTTCGTAGTGTATAAAAGTCATTAGAGTAGAGAATCATAGCAAAACTTCCCAAGTAAAGGTATTACAGCCTAAATTTTTTATAAAAACATTGTTTATCTCATATAAACAACCAATTCATATATACTCTATTGTATTAAGTCAAAAACGAATTCAAACAACAACGAAAATGATAAAATGGGAATTTTATTACTCACCTAGGTCTTTAAATTAAGCAGATCTTTAGTTTCCTTGAGTTCTTTAGCATTTCTCCTCAATTTCTTCTTTTTCTTCCTTAGGATGCCATTAATAAGTTTCCAAGCTTTTGTTTTGTTTGAGTAAAGTGAGGTCCATCTAAAAATACAAGGGTTTCTTTGTTTTATTTGGGTTGCTGATCTTATTTCCCTATTTTTAATCCATTCTCAAGTCATGTTACTGTATTACAATAAGTAAATGTGCACCCAAGTACTTACTATAATAAGCCAATTATTTATTTAAATGAAAGGCACCTGAAAATAAATTTTCGCTAATTATTTACCTTGTCTAAACTTATGTTTCCCTTAGTTAATTATTTATTAAAATTTAGGGTATTACAACTAATTCTATCCAAAGGCTAAATACATAACCTTGCATAGTGTCACAATAAAAAATATACGTATATATAATGCACAAATTTATAGTTGAGATGGAGGTGATTCAAAATGTTGAGAATCCCATGACATTGTTCTATGAAAACAGTATTGTGATAAGGATCGTGAAAGAACCTAGAGCTTACTAGAAGTTGAGAAATATATTTCGAAAAGTTACACTTGATAAAGGCTGTTTATCAGCGTCGAAGAGAGTTGATAGAGAAAGATAAAATTAAGACAAAATAGAATATCCATTCGAAGGGCCTCGCTGATTAGTTTTCAGCAAGTAGATCGAAGGGATGAGATGAGATTCCATAATTGACTCCAAGTGCAGATGGGAGATTGAGAGAGTTAAGGATATGCTCTAGGAGCAATTATAATTTACTGTAAATTATTAACTTAGCAATAAAATCTATCTCGAAAGAAAATGTGTTTCTTTTCTATTTTATACTTGTTATATTGTGATACATTAACTAAGAAATTAACTTAGGTATATTAAAATAGAAAAACCTTAAATGATATGTTATGTGATAATAATTACAAGGAGTTGTAATTATGGGAAAATGATCACAATATAAAGTAACATATTATTTTAAATATTCATGGTCAAGATGCTTTGATAAAGGATATCGATACATTCACTGAGACAAAAGTGGGTAATGCCCTACAAACATTGGGTAGAGTGCTACTACTCGTGTCTGTTGGAGTCCCTAAGGGGTTACATACTCGTAGTTATTGGATAGCTACGGAATGACTTGCCTGATAGTTTCCTGTTTGTTAATAATAACTACTAGGTTAAATAGGAAATCTTAGGGTGATGATGTTACATGGTTCCCTTAACTTGAGAACACTATGGAATTTCAATATGAATACTCTACTTTAGTTAAAGTTAAATATGGCCAGGCGATCCATCAAGTGAACATAGCTGGGTCTGAGTTGAAGTATTGGAAGTGAAGCACTATTTAATAAAGAATTTATAACCATGATTCTGTAAAGCTAGTATCATGGTCAACTCTACTCAACTCAATGTCAAAATCTATGGTTAGAGAAGAATAAAAGTTGTTATTGAACCAAAGACTTTGTTTATAGATAGAATAAGGAAGATATTGAAAATTTTACCAAACTAATTCTATATCTCCTAAATTGACATACCATTGACGAATAGAATGTGTGTAAATTACCATTACTAAAAGGTACAGCTTAGGAAAATATAAAATTGGATTTTGCCCAAAAGACCTATAAGCGATAAGTTCGACCAAAATGTCACATCCCTAGCTAAGGCAATGTCATTTGTGAATTCTTCGAAAAAACACATGATTCAATTAGTTTGTAAATTTTTATAAATAATTAATATTTGAGAATTCTGAATTTATTTGATGTTTGGGGTGTTGATAGTAACTATTTGATGTATACATGAAAATTATATAAACATGTATTAATATAGATATCAATATGTATTTAAATAGGCTTTAAATATAGTTAATTACTTAACTAGCTTTTTGGAAGACTAATCCATGTATGAGTACATTCTTGGCCAGCCATGCAAAGGAAAGGAGGTGATTTGGCTTAATTGTTAATTGATTAGGAATTAAAAGGGGTAGGTTTTAAATAAAGAATATGAAAGGTCTCTATTCTTCCATTTAAACAAATGTATGTCACTTATTTCCTCATTCAACTTTCTTTTCTCTTGTTCTCCAAAAACTACGCCAAAATTTCCTTATCCTATTTCTATATATTATAAACTCCAAAACAAATAAAACATTTAAAAAGTTAAAAGGCTAATTGGTTCTTTTGTCTCTTGCATAGATTGGGTGTTGAATCAAGAATCTAAGAAGGGATACCCCAAAAAAAGTGTAACTTGTTGGCTATATCTGAAAGGTAGGTTCTAATTTTAATTTTTTTCCTCGTATATAATATGTTTACTATAATTTTATATGAATGTATTGTTTCCTTACCGTGATTTAAAATTAGTTATGCTATTTAAATAATTTGTTGAACGATTTGACTTGTTTTAATCTAAAAATAAAAACATAAATTTATTTATGACTAAAACAAAGTTTTGGTTATAAATCTATGTTTTAAATTTAACATTCTAAATATGTTATATAATTTAATATTTTAAATAAGTGCCCATGGTTGAATGTTTTAAAAGATTATTGATATCTTATTTAATTTGTGCGCAATTTTGGTTTTATATTATTTTAACTTATAATAAAAAAGAAAATTTAAATATGGGTTGAACTTTATTTTTATATATATGTGTATTTTATTAGGTATATGTATGTTCGCAAATACATCAAAAAAAAAAAATATAATATGCATGTTTGTTTTTGAATCAATGGGAAGGTTTTGGAATATATATATATACATATATATATATATATATATATAGTGTGTCTGTGTGCATGCGCACGCACGTGCATGTGTGTAAACATTTATATTTATAATTTGTATTGTTAAGGCATGTTTTAGAGACATTTAAAAAAAATATTAGGCAATAATATATATGTGTGTGTGTGCGTGTGTGTGTTTGTGTGTATGTTCGCACACGCACGTATAGCGAATACATACATGATAGATATAATCCTCATGTCTACACATGTATATATTAACAATGTTATTTTTTGGGTAATTTTTATATCATATCATATCTTGTATATTAATTAGATGCGTGTAAGTTAAAATTTTCTAAAGAGGAAATGTGAAATCGATCGGTGATGCCTCCCTTTCGTCTTTTTCGGTTTTAGATTTTGAGGTGGTTACATCTAGATCTACTTTCATGTTTATTCTCATCTTTTAACACCTAACAATTATACTTGCTTTATGTTTTACATTTGTCACAAAATTAAAATATGAATACATTTGATATATTCAAATCTTTTCAAATTTCACACTTAACTGATATAGAGTTAATTAATAAGATTAAGACAATATTAATTTAATATGAGTTTATTTAAGTCAAATAGATTCGATCTAGTGCAACACATTAGACTTCATAAATGACAATGATTCAAATAGAAATTTTTTGAAATCCATCCATTTTACCCATTGTAGACTAGGCCAATTCCTTCAACAATCATATTTGTGAATTCTCCAAAAAACACAGAATTTATTAAGTTTATAAAATGTTATAAATTAATTCATATTTAATAAATATTAACTATTTAATGTTTCGGGGTTACTTGTAGTTATTTGAATGCATATCTAAAAGTTATATTTGTATGTATTGATATACGAGATTAGTATGCATTTGAATAGGGGTCGAAATGAGAGATATTTACTTGAAGGGTTTCTTGGAAATTTTGTATCATAAGGATGGCAATAAAAGCCTTCCATACAAGGGGGTGATTAGGTGGATTGATTGAAAATTAAGGAGGGATTAACTAGAGAAGTTTTAATAAAAAGAATTGAAAATGTTTCATTCTCTCAATTAATAAAAACCACTAATCTTAATTCTCTTTGCCATTCATTCATTTCTCTTTCTCCTTATTTTCCTCTTGCTAAGGGTGAAAATTCCATTATCCACGACTAAATAAAATCAACTCCTAAATAAAAAAATCATAAATTAAATATAAAGACTGTCTGGTTCATCCATCTCCCGCAAAGTCGGGTGTGGAGTCAAAAAGGAGCGATTACCAAATCAAAGTGTCACTTATTGACTACATCTGAAAGGTATATTCTAAATATATATTTTTTGAAAGGTAACGAGCTAAGGCAGCCTAGCCTACCTATTCATTTTAAAATAATTACAAAAAAGCCTAAAGGCGTACAAAAGAATATTACAAAATTTTAACAAAATTGAGCAGCACTAATCATTGAGCCAAGCTCGAATGACTGACTAGCCACTCAAGTTTCAAATGTCTAATAGTATAATGCTATGGATTTTATGATAAAGCTCTAGCATAATTTTAGTTATGTTCCCAAATATTCAATCATTTCACTCAGCCCAGATTGTGGAGATGGATCTTTTGAGAATAATTAGGAGAATTTTTGTTTATGGTGTTTTCCATCTTATAGCTTTAAAAATATTGCACCATTCTTGCCTAGAGTTGGTGGAGTACCTATGGAAGTTGCCATTAACAAACAGCCTACACCAAAGCTCGTTAATTCAGCCAAAAAATATATGAATGTTGCCCTTCGAGTAAGCTTCACATAAAGGGCACGTGTCATTGTTAATAACTCATAATAAGGCAAGTTTAGATTTAGTATGCAAAGCATTAGCCATTACTTTCTATAGAAGGAGATTTTCCATTGTCGGGCTTCCCATATTTCAGATTCTAGATGACTAGTAAAAGTTTCATGAGGCAGAGCTGTTGACTAACTCATTGTAGACCATTGAAATAGAGTGTTTCTTACATTTGTTTGTCCAAAGAACATATAGGTCTAATTGCGGTAAGGTGTTATAAGATATGTTATTGCTTGAACATGCGCCGAGTTATAGAATTAGAGTTGAATTATATTGTTGTTGGCATAAAAACTTGCTTTGGTTGATAATGTAATTCCACTCAATAGCTTTATGAATAGGTGTTTGCTGCCCCAAAATAATTTCAGGCTTAGCACAAGGGTAGTCCAGAAGATTAAAATTGGATTCCTCAGCAGGTTGCATTCCACAAATGGAAGGATGGTACCTCTTAGTTTGAGAAAATTACACCAACTCTAGCTTACATGGGTTAGGGAGATTTGCATGGTCCAGAAATCCTTACACTTGAGCAGAGGTTGATTAACCCATTGGCTCCGTAGAGTACTACTACTAGCTAGGATCTTGTCAAAGCAGGTTGAAATGGTTGCCTTGTTCCAAAGTTTTAAATTTGTTATACCAAGTCCACCTGATTTCTTTGGCAATTAGATTTTGGGTAGTGCAATTGGGAAGAGCTTCTTTGATAATGGATCACCATTCTACAAAAACCAGCTTCGTGCATTGTTAAACATTGATATGAGTTTTGGATGGTAGGATGTAATTAAGTCCTTGTCTAGTAGCAGGTCATTGCTATAGCAATTGATTGAACAATTACCAACCTACCTGCTAGAGATAGCTTAGGGTTGGGCCATGATGTAGGTTTTGCAATAATCTTCAGAAAAGGCATTTGGATGTGGTAATCCTTGAGTTATGATATGTAAGCCTAAGTAGTATGCATAATGGGGAATTTCCTAGAGGCACGATTACAAGATGATGTTATTTTTGGCAATTGAGTTTATTCCGGCTATCAGAATTCGATATTTGTGCAAGTTAATTTTTAGGCCAGTAAGAGAGTGGAATTTTTGTAACATGTGAAGTATGGTCTGGAATTTCCTGGGTTTGGCTTTGTGAAAATGCCTAGGTCATCGGCAAAGAGGAGGTGGGCGATTAATGGTTGCATGCAGTTGGGTGTAGATCAGACTTCTTAGCAGTAACTTGCTAAGCAATTAGAGATTCAGCATCTCCATGACAACGAAAGATATATAAGACAAGGGCTCAGCTTGTCGAATACCGTGTGTTCCTTCGAAGAAAACATCTAGATTACCATTCCTTCTTATGGAGAAGTGTGGAGTTGATATGTAAGTATAATCCAATGTAGCATAGGGTTTGGAAAATTCATTTTTATAAAATAGCTATGATGTAGCTCCATAAGATGGTCTCCAAGGCCTTTTGAAGATACGGTTTAAGCATACATCTTAGGGATAAACTGTATAAGAAATATATTGTATAAGAAATATATTGTCACTAATAGCTCTGTCATATCCTCTCAGCATATCTTGTATAAGAAATATATTGTCACTAATAGCTCTTTAAAGAAGAAAGGAAACTTGGTTGCTTGAGATAATTGATGGAAGTACTCCCTTCATCATGGTTGCAATGATTTTTGAGATTGCTTTGTACGACACATTACACCAAGAGATAGCCTGTAGTCTGAAACTAAAGAGGGGCTTTCATATTTTAGGAAGCTAGCGAAGCTTCATTAACAGCAGTTGGAAGCTTATTTGAAAAAAAGAAGGGTTGTAACGTCCCCGTTTGATGTTAAAGTAAAATAAATATATTAAAATGGGTTTTTTGAATTTAATTGAATATTTGAATTTAATATTTGGAAATGAGATTTAAACTTAGTTTTAAATATTGAAGACATGTCTTATGCGGTTAAATAAAGTTAAAAAGTTATTTTAGATAATAAATTGAATTCAATAAATTGAATTATTGGATTTATTTCCCAATAAAAGGAGAATATTGATTTAAAATTCAAATTTTAAATTTGAATTTTAGATTAATTTTCAAAAGTTGTCTGAGAATTTATTTTGGTAATAAATAATAATTTTCAAAATTTTGGATTTTTTTTGAACAAATAAACTATTATTTTAAAATTGTTTAAATGATTGAAAGATGGTATTTTAGCTTTGGAAAATTTATTTAAGATAGATAAAATTGGGAAATTTTTATAAGGACTTGAATAATTTTTATAAGCATTAAGTTACTTGAGTTGGTCGAAGACATACTATTTGCTTGTGAATTAAAGAGGAAATTGATTTTCTTTTGCAAATGGGCTTAAAATATTTTCCAAGGCCTAAAACTCATATCTGTCAAACCTTGTCCTCATCCCATTTTCATTTTCCATCCTTATCCACCTCAAAGCCCATGATCATTTCCCTTTTATCTCCCTAGCCCTAAAATAGATTTCTACATACGAAAAAGAACATCGTGTACGAAAACAAAATGATGCATGCTCATTCGTCAACGTGTAGAGCTTGGCAAGACTAAATATGACGCAGAGTTTGCCTTTGTTATCATGTAGTCAAAGAAGGCACGATGTGAGGTGATGGTGGAGATGTGTGTCATGGTAGTTGTGGCATAGAGTTGCGCCTACGTGTGTGACTTTTGGCACATGATGTTTGGAGGCCAACCTCCTTGCAAGAATTTGACTTTAGATTCGGCGATTGGTGCAACCAGAGGAGGTGATGCCTGGGTAAATGGAAGATTTGCTAGAAATGACCAAATCGACTAAGTTAGTGAGTATAATATACCATTTTATTGAATCACAATAAGTATAATCTCTCATTAACTGTTATCTAGCTTTAAGAATGTGCCATATCTAGATAAGCCAAAGTGGATGAATGGTAAAATCTCTAGGCAAGAATATACAGTGATAACTGGAAAAATCGTATATTAAACAAGGTCAAGACACAAAGTTATCAACTTTCCAAGGGCTCCCAAAATGGTAAGTAGGATAAACAAACCCAACCGTAAGATCCAGATTTGGATACCAATCAAAGTCATGTATCAAATGCATGATCATGGATCGGTACTGATACATGACCATGGATTGGCAGCGATACTGATGCATGACCATGGATCGGTACAGATCCATGGAAGTTACATCACGGTACTCTAATTTTCATGACATGCAATGCCAAGACGTCATCAACTCAACAATGCAATTAGATGATGGTTATCCGCCTACCATTCACAAGCCAAATGCTTGATAGAAGAACCAAGTGCAATCAATCAACATTCAAGACAAGGAAGTCAATCAAATTCAAGCTTGTATCAACACAACTAAATGCCAAGAACAAAGGAACATGCCAAGCAAGCCACTACATCGACTCGAAGAAGGATTTTCCATTCATCTTATGGATCGGTATCGACCATTGGCATAGGTCGGTACCGATCCATGGAAATTGATGACGTGGCTACATCCTTCTTTGAGCAACTTCCTCTGATGGGGGACATGGGCATGATCGTGGATGAGAAAATTTCGATGGCCTTCTGCTATAAATAAAGGTGAAGGGCTACATTTGGAGGGATCTTTTTTCACTTATTCATGAATTCTCGTAACTCTCTTGTATTCCCGAGGATCCATACCGATCCATAAGAACATCACTTGTAAAGGTTAACTAAATCACCAATAAAGCTAAGTAGACACATGCAACGATTAGTCGAACCACTATAAAACTTTTATGTCCTATTATTTATTTTTTTCTTCACTATTTACTTTTTATTATAATCTCTTGGGTGTTTATGCCATATTTTGGTGCAAACATTTTGATGCTTTCACTAAGAAATACTTGAATTCAACGACTTGGGACTTGAGATCGAAAAGGATGACGAGAGCATCAACTAGGAAAACTGCTGCTGAAAGGATCCAGAAAAGACATGAGGGAAACTAAGAGGTAACCTCGAGATCTAACCCTCCTTCCTTCTACCTACCCAGAGATGAGATGGAAACGATAATGATGGAGATTTAGAACAGAATGATAGCCCACCAGAACGAGATGGGGAATGGATTCTTTAGAAGAATAGAACAACATTGGACAACCGAAATTGTCGTGGATTAAAATCAAATCACGAAGGCCAGAATATATCAAAATGGGGTGGAGCAAAGCGGGACAACCCTCGAAGGGATGCCATGGATCGGTACCAATCCCCTAGCACGAATAGTTATCGATCCTCAAGGACTTGAAGGCATAGCCAGCTTGAATCCAAGAGTTGGAGATGCTCATGTAAGGGATGTTGTTGGATAACAGAACTTGAATAGGAATGTAGATGAGCAACTAGAGGAATACGTGCAAGAATTTCCCTGTAGAAACTGAAGGCATAACGAAAATATGGAATAGAGGCTTCTATTAAATGACGACGATAGAATAGCAGAGATAGTTAGACGAGCCACAAGAAGTGGACTGCCAAATAAGAGTTTAGAAGACGCGACCAGGAATCCATTCACTCCTAGCATCTAATACATAAGGATTCTATCTGATTTCAAGCTACTGACGCCGGAGATGTACAATGGAAAACTGATCCAATGGTTCATTTGATGAGATATATCTGACATATGAAGATGTAGGGTGCATTTGAAGAAGTGATGGTATGGTGTTTCCCATGTTATTTGACGAAACCAGTAGCATTGCAGTTTTGAAAGATGGAAAACAGTTCCATAGGCACATGGACCAAGTTGGTAAATACATTCATGAGGCAGTTCAGCGTGCATATTTCACGATCGAAGAACATGATGACATTATCGAGCATGAAGCAAAGGGCCGCAGAGACCTTGAGAAGTTTCTGACTAGATTTAACATAGCGGTTGTTGCGATTCATAGATTGGACCCATCTATGGTTCTGATGGTGGCCATTATATGAGTAGCTAGTAAGACAGATTTCAAAATTGCTTTGGAAAGGGATCCACCGATGGATCTCACAGAATTTTTCATAAGGCCAAAAGATACTTGTGTCAGGAGGATCTAAAATCCTAAAGGAAAAGGTTTATGCTTTGATGATGGAGGACAATCCGAGGTAGAATTTAGAAAATATAAAGAAAAACCAAAGCCTAACGATGGCTTTGGACAACTGAAGCGGTAGAGAAGAGAGTATAAATTCTCTTCTTACATTGAATTGAACGAAACCCTAGAAAGGATTTACCTTGATGCTAGAGGCCAAATTCCCAATCGAAACTGGCATAGAGAGAAACCACCGATTAAGAGAGAAGATTGGGAAAGGTTTGCCTATTCTACAAGCTGGATGGGCATTAAACAAATGATTGTAGGCACTTTTGTGACCTAATTGGGGAACCGGTTTGGACCAAAAAGTTACAAAAATACGTAAGAGGCTGAGCTACGGTGGTAGAACAGGAGCAGCCATCGTCTGCAACAAATGGAAATGGCCTTGGATCTTTGTCAAGGATAGTTATCTCTTGATCTAGATGGTAAAGAATCAGGCTTGACTCTTTTCTTTGCCTCTTCTTTTGATAAATGTTCTGACACTACAACCAAGCTACTTACTCATGCATAGGACCTTGATCAGTCTCTAGGCATGCTCTATGTTAGATGCTAAATTGCAGTGATTGATAGGATGAATGCAGTGTTGTTTGCTTGATATTTTGAATGTGAACTCCATAAATGAATACCTGACTTGGAAAATCACTTAAACTTGATAACTAATATTAATTTCTAAACACCGAAGGAGATTGATTACCCCTTGAAATTGACTGAGATTTTATGAACCACTTGAATGTGATGATCGATATTGGTTGTGGTAATCTTGTTTGGAGAAACATGGCGATGACCATAAGGTGTAATCTCCCTTGTCAGAGGGTAAGTAGATTGGGCTAGTGAAAAAGCGAGCCATCCTACCAGAGTATAAGCGGTTGGGCTTGCTTAGTCATTGAGTCCCCTTGTCGGAGAGCAAGTGGATGAGACTCAGCAACGATCCGGAGAGATCGATCGCTAAATTGGAGGATAAACGATCCGGAGAGATTGATCCCTACATTGAAAGATAAACGATCTAGAGAGATTTATCCCAAGATTGGACAAAAAATGATCCGGAGAGATCGATTCCTAGATTGGATGATAAATAATCCAGAGAGACTGAACATTAGTTTGGATGATAACGATCCAGAGAGATCGAGATATAAAAAATTATCTAGAAAGGCTATGAATCCTACTAATGATCCGGAGAGATTGTGGGTTAGACTGATGGTCTGAAGTGATCAGGAATTGAATTGGTCATCGAATATATAGCCCTGAGATCTTGCAAAGTAGATTTTGGTTTTGAATGCCAATTGACTTCAAAACAATTAGATAATGATTATCGAATTAAACCACTGACTCTAATATATGTTTATTAACTCCTAGTTGAACATCGAACAATCCTGATTTACGATGTACTATATGATACAATGACACCGAGAGAACATGGAACAATGATTATTTGTGATTAACTCTCAAGCAAGGACTCAAGTCCTTAGATATCATAGTTTGGAACAATCTCTGATTTATTGGTGAATCCAATGGAACTAGATGATTCACATTGTTTGGTATGTTGATAGTCAGATAATTCAGCCACTAACTTTTCATTGACTTTGATACTTGTCCTTGAGAAAAGCACACCTTCTATTCACAAGGCATGTTTTGGGGGAAAATGTTATCCAGCTGTGTGATCGAGCCATATCTGGATGAGCCAGAGCTATCGAACAAGAAAGTTACCAAATATGAATCTAGAGTGATAACTGGCAAACATAGATATCAAACAAGATCAAGAGACAAAGTTACCAACTTGCCAAGGACTCCTAAAGTGGCAAGTGTGCTAAACAAACCCAATCGTAAGATCTACATTTGAATACCAATCAAAGTCATGGATCAGAATTGGTCCATGACCATGGATCGGTAACAATCCATGAAAGTTACCCCAAAATACTCCGATTTTCATTATTGCAATGTTAAGATGTCACCAACTTAAGAATGCAATTAGTGATGGTTCGCTTACCATATACAACCCAAATGCTTGATACAAGAACCAATGCAACCAATCAACATTCAAGCCAAGGAACTCAATCAAATTCAAGCTCATATCAACATAACTAAACGCCAAGAGTAAAGGCACATGCCAAGCAAGCCACTACATAAACTTGAAGAAGGATTTGCCATCCATCTTATGGATTGGTACCGATCCATGGAAATTAATGACGTAGACACATCCTTCTTTGAGCAACATCCTTTGATAGTGGGAAACGTAGGCGCGATCTGGCCAAATCCTTCTTTGAGCAACATCCTCTGATAATGGAGAACGTAGGCATGATCGTGGATGGGAAATTACGTTGGCCTTTGGCTATAAATAGAGGTAAAGGGATACATTTTAAGGGGCCTTTTTTCACTTATTCATGAATTCTCATAGCTTTCTCATATTCTTGAAGATCCATGCCTATCCATAAGAACATCACTTGTAAACAGCAACCAAATCAGCAACAAAGCTAAGCGGATGTAGGCAACGATTATCCAAGCCACTGTAAAACTTTTATGTCTTGTTATTTCTTATTTTTGTTGATTACTTCACTCTTTTCTTCCAACTATAATATCTTGGGTGTTTGTGCCACATTTTAGTGCAAACATTAACTTACATATTGTTGTTAGTGAGTATAGCCTATTTTCAATTTTCTATTAGTAAAATCGAAACCTATTTTATTTTGATCTGTACAAATATCATCACTTCTTGGCAAGGTTGATTCAATTTTAAGTTAAATTATTTTATACAAATTTAATTAACTAATACAATTTGTGTGATTAAACATTTTAATACAATTATGAGAATTGATAATATATTGATTGTATAAATACATGTTCATATAAACATGTCGATGGCTATATAATATTGGTAAGTTAACTAATTTAATTTTGCAAACCTATTTCATTTGATTTATTGAGCAATTTGGCCTGGATGCCATGATTACTATTAGTAGATGTTCGATGGTTGATTATTTGATCTATGATAATCAATCAATAGTTGTTTGAATTGAACTATATATGCTTTGACATATGCATTTGGATGCTTAATGGTTGTATAGTAAAGAATGTCATCGTTTAAATTATTTCAAAAAGATATTTTCATATACGACACTATGTGGTTACTGAAATAATATAGTTGATTATTAGTTAGAAAAATACATAATATATATTGATATATATATATATATATATATATATATATATATATATATTTTGATAATTGATTTTAAGAAAATGAGAATAAAATACTAATATTATAGCTAGTATGGTGTTTAAAAAAATTTATTTTGAATACATTTGAATTTATTTTTGAAAGAAGTTGAAATTGATTTATTTGAATTTATACAATGAAAGAATACTTTATATTTAAATTCTTTAAAAGGAATATTTAATGGATTATATTACTAGAAATATTTTCATATAAAATGATTTGAACTATCTTGACATTAAAAGAATTCGAATTTGAGTTTAAATTATTTTTAAGTGGAAAATAATGAGATTTCAGTTAAAATTGAATTTAAAATCCTATATGAACATTGTTATATGGATTTTGAGGTTGAAAAGCTTTTGATAAAATAAAGATTGATTTATTTTATATAAATTTAAAATTTGAATTTAAGCCATAAAGGATGAATGGTTTATTTATACAAGCTTTTCTGTAAAAGGAGTTTTAGAGAATTATTCGGAAGATTGCTTTATACATTTTGTTCAAATTCAACCAGAGGTAATTTGATAGCATTTCTACTACTTATAATTTCTCAATTTGAAAGATATAAATTCATTTCCACATTTAGAAATGGTTTTGATGATTTTACCTTTTTCAAGTGGATCGCTACTTGTCTTATAATCCGTTTGGATATTGTTAATTTTGGTATCGCTCAAAGGTATTGCCTGAGCCTAGATTATAAGGATTGGATTAACAGGTGCTTTCCCTAGGTGTCTATTATGGATGAGTAATGTTATGATTTGTTATGATATGTTATGATCTATTATGATGGGCATTCACCTTCTGAGATATTTAAACTAGTTTAGTGAAACTGTATTGTATTTTGAAATCTAGTTTTGATGAAATTAACAAATATTTTAGATCGAGAATTAAAATTTTAACCTATGAAAGGGGAAATACTATTTTGCATAATGTTTTGGAAAGGAATTATGAGATAAATCATATTTGCGAAGTGATCTGGAAAATATACTGCAAAAGTTAGTTTTATACAAATTGGAAAATATTTTGATAAATTATTTGCATATTAAAACAAGTATATTAACTTCATTTGCAAAGTGGACCACTGTATATGATTTCTACAAGTATGGGGTTTTCGTAAATAAAGTAATTTCTCAAAATTGGTTTGGAAACCTAATTTGAAGTGACCTTTTGGAAATGGTTTGAATGAAAACTATTTGGTAAAACTATTTTAACAATGGTTTTAATTATTGAGCTTATGTAGAATTATTTATAGGTGTTGACTACAGTGGCGTATTTTGCTCATAACCAAGTAGAGTTATCTTTAAAATCGCTGCTCTCATTATGTTATAATTTTGAGCTCGGTTACACTCACCTTAGTTTCTAGCCTAATTTGGGATTATTTGTTTGACAACTTCGAGTTAGACTGAGGTTGTTTTACAGGTCAATAGTATGACTGCATACGCCTTGTGGGCTACGATATTGAGTGGGGTAAATAATGGTGATAAGTATTTATTTTTTCTTGTACTTTTATTAAAATTCCACTACATTGGTTGATATGATTTATTTGTGTGATGAGTTGTATATATATGAGATAATGTGTCGGATTTTTAGATATAATATACTATTCATCGTTTTTATTCACCCTGACTCTGTATTTCGGGAACTTTCATTTGTTTTTAATAGTGTATTATGTAGTCTATCACTTAATGTACATTTCCTTATGTCAAGATGAGATAACATATTATTTCAAATTGGTTCAAGTGTTGTAATGTACCCATGTTGACCCAAAGTAATGTGTATGAGAGATTGCTCCTTCCATGATAGTTAATCGAAGCTATCGGACGGCAAACTCCTATTTTTGCTAGTTAATCGAAGCTATCAGAGATATATTTTGACTTTAGAGAAGTAATAATTTGGTTTTATTACCCATTTTTATACGACTTGCACTTGTAAGGTGCAAGTCGTGAATGATCGACAGGGTTGATCATCGGATAGTATATTTATATATGAATGTATGTATATAAACCCAATGTGTGTATATAAACGCACACGTATTGTATTGAAAATTTATTAATTAAAAATTGTTTATTATTTGAAATAAAAATAAAATAATATTCAGACATATGATGTGAATATTTGTGTGTAATTTTGATGTGTTAAAATGAATTATATTTGGACATAATGAATGGCTTGTGTATGCGCTTAAATATGCATTCAACATGTAGTGCATTTTTATATCTAAAGTTGTATAGCTATTAAGCTTTATTTTATGGTTACTTGATTGATTTATTGTTTGTTTGGTAACCTGAAAATTACTAAATAGATTTGTAACACCTACATCTATGTCAGTCGTAGGCTTAAAATGAACTTACGGTACGTTTCAGATATAAAATTGGTTGAAAGTGTGTATGTATTTACATAAATTGCCCATCATTATTGCCTATCATGTACCTCCTAAAATATCATCTTGTTACCAAAAATTCACATCTCATTGTTATGAAGTTTGTTTAACTTGAAAATTTGATTATGTTGGACAGTTTTTAAGAAGGGAATAATGAAAAACAACAATTAATACTTCACATGTGCACCATTTGACCTATTTAAAACAAAGGATGGAAAATAAATGTGTTTTTGTGTTTTTACACACACACACGTGTATATGTATTATAACTATGGAATAATTCATGAGTAGGTAAAGGATAATAAAGTTAGAAATTTTACACTTTAAAAGTGTTGTGCGAATATGGTCGTAACTTTTAATTTTATGGTCCAATTTTTTGATGAATATTCTTTCACTTGAAAGATATTTTATTATGGAAAAACTTCAGTTTTCTTCACTTTTAGAAATTTTAAAATTTATTGGTGGTAAGATTGGCTTGAATTTGGATGAAAATTCTGGCATGTGCTATAAATTTTGGAACTACAGTGTTGTGTTCGTTTCATCGTAAATTTCAAATGCTACATCTGAATTCAGTAGCCTTGTACTAATTGGAAAGGTACTACAATGGGGACCAAGATCTTTTTTGAAAGTTTCACCATAATATTTTCTAGGTGAAAACTGCAATTTTATAAAGTGGGCTTGCATATTAAATATCGTTTTGGAATTTGCAAAGTTTAGTAAAACACCCACAAATCAAGTTGAACTCCATATTTTCACAATCTGAAAAATGTTTTGGAAAGCTAATGAGTTATGCGACAACCTAACTTCTGAAACATTACATGATTTTGTGTATCGACTCTTAAAACTTTGACAAAAAGTTGCTTATACGTATAAAAATTAGTTGAATGAATGGCATGTTATTAAAATTTAAATGTATCAGACTATTGTGTCTAATTTAAGTTGAAATTAGGTACAGGGAGACTTGTTGGCCAACTTTTTGAGCATATTTGCATACTAAGCAAACTGACTTAAAATTGCTAAACAAGGTATGTTTTACGCATTTGTTTATCGATATATATACACACACACATACATATACATATACATATACATTCATACATACATGCATGCAGATAGACATATATATATATGTGTGTGTGTGTGTGTGTGTAATATTGTGTTATATATTATGACCCGATCATGTTTTGATTGTATTCAGTTATACATTTGTATTATAATTGTTTGAAAGACCTTCCATACAAAGGAGACTGGCAAAAAATTTCAAAATTTTTGACACTTGGAAATTGTTTGAAAATTTTATACATTTTGGAATTTAAGAAAAGTTAATGATTAGCTATTTAAAACTATAAATATATTGATCGCTATGTTTTTAATACTGTATGATACATTTGAATAAATGGGTCGTTTATTTTTTTATATAAGGTTGAGTCAACAAGATAAATACATACATGTGATAAAGACTATCTGGGTTTTTATCAAAGTGGCACGGTGAAAGCGTAGTAAAGAATGATGTGTATATTATATTTTATTGTTGATGTTATTGGTTTAATCGATTATAATACTCTCCACTACATTGTGAGGATGAAATTTCTTAAAGGAAGAGAGTCTGTAATGTCCAAGTTTGAAGTCAAAATAAAATAAATATATTAAAAGATTTTGGGTGTTTAGTTAAATATTTGAATTTAATGCCTGGAATTGAGATTTAAACCAAGTTTTAAATGTTCAAAAACTGTTTTATATAATCAGCTAAAATAAAAAAGTTATATTAGGTATATTATTAAATGTAATTCAATAAATTGAATTTTTGGATTTTTTTGATAATAAAAGAAGAATTTTGATTTAACATTCAAATTTGAATTGTCTTAAAAAAGCCAAAAGTTGTCTGAAATTTTATTTTGGCAAAATAAATAATAATTGTTAAAATTTGCATTTTTTCTAGACAAAAAAACCATTATTTTAAAATTGTTTAATAGACCGAAATGCAAAGTTTTAGCTATAGAAAAAATTATTTCAAACAAAGAAAAAATTAGGAAATTTTTTATAATAGCTTCAATAATTTTTATAAAATTAAGTTACTTGGATTGGTCGAAGACATACCAGTTGCTTTGCTGAATTAAAGTGAAAATTCATTTTCTTTTTCAAATGGGCCTAAAAAAATTTCCAAGGCCCAACGCCCATATTGCTTAGACCTTATCCTTATGTCATTTTCATTGTACATCCTTATACACTTTAAAGCCCATATTTATTTTCCCTTTATCTTCCCAACCCTAGAAAATTGATTCAGGCATACGTGCGTGAAAAAAAATCGTTGATGTTGAATCGTCGATAGTAAAAGCTTGGCGAAGCCAAATACAATATGGAGCTTAGTAACGTGTAGTCAAGAAGGCATGATGTGAGGTGACGGTAGCAACGTATGTTCGTGGCAGCTATGCTTATAATATGAATTCTAGAACATAACATTTGGAGGCCAACCTTCAAGTAAGAGCTTGACTTTAGATTCAGCGATGGGTGCAGCCATAGGAGGTGATGCTTAGGTGAATGGACGACTTGCTAAAAATGATAAAATCTACTAATCCAGTGGTACGATCTACCTTTTTATTGAAATATAATGAGTATAATCCCTCATTTACTTATACTTTACTATTAGTAAGTATAACATATTTTCTATTTTCTATAAGTGAAAAACATAGATGTATACAAATTTCATCACTTCTTAGCAACTATGAATCAATTATGAGTTAAATTATTTTGCACTAATTTTATAACCAACATGATTTATGCAATAACTATTTGAATACAATCATGAGAATTGAATGTGTGATAAATGTCCTAACAAAAGAATATATTGATTATATAAATACAAACGTTCATATAAATATATTACTAGCTAGATAAAAATGGTAAGTTAACTAATTTAATAATTTGATTGTAAATATATTTCATTTGAATTTATATTGAATAATGTTGGCTTAGTAGTCTTGATTTCTACTTGTAGGTGTTTGATGGTTGATTGTTTGATCAATGACTGTTTCAACTGAATATATATATGGTTGGATTACTTCTTAAACAAAATCAAATCTAAACTAAAAAATTAAAAGTATTCAAAAATGGCAACTCTTGCCTTTCCCCATCTTTATCCATCTTCTAATTATTCTCGTGTGATTCCATCTTATATTTCTCCTTCTTTTGAGGTTTTTAGTTACTCTTCTCAAACTGATGCTTCTCATGCATACACCGATTTTATCAAGAACAGGTGTCCTACTTTGTTGAATCTGCATTAGTTTAGTTCTTATTAGGCAAAATCTTAGATAGATCATAAGAAATGTTGCTTATTCATTTTTAGATGTGGATATAATTAACATTTTGCTGGAAATAGTAAGGATTCTATTCGTTGTACTGAGTGTGGAAGATTTGGGCATAAAAGACTAAACTGCGCAGAGTTGAAAAATCCTACCCTTCCAAAGCTTTTCTCAAAGAAAGAACATGGGTATTATTTTGCACTTGAATACTGCAATCTTAAAAGCTTGTTTCTTGCTTGTTGTCCAGAAAAAAGAATTGATAGGAAATATTATTTTTTTCATAAATTGGTATGGCATTTTGACTCATACATATTAGAGATGTTTTATAATGATACTTCTATGAAAGAAGGGTCGAGAATCTAATAATTCACAAAATTCTGCTAAAGTTCAATCACCCGAGTCTAAAAGCCTGAATACAACAAAGTCAAAACACGATAATAACACTGGGATTGCCAATTCGGTCATGATATTTGATGCTCTAAAAGTAGTAATAAGCAAAGACAATAACGTTGTTGGCTCTACAGGTACTTCTGTCTTTCTCAAAATTATTCTAAAAATAATTAAGTTAGAAATGGAGATTTTGTTAAGGTGTTTCATCCGGCCTTGAGATATATACCCAATATGTTTACTATAAATTATCATAATAAGTTTGAAAATCTTGATATAAAAGAGAAAGATTATCATAGTGGATTAAATTATGAAGTGAATGATAATGTTTTGGCAGGGGAAGTGAATCTATCGATCTTTCTTTATGATTGTAATTAGGATATGTTTATGAAAGGTATTTCAGAAATGCTAGCAGTGAAGTGTACTGATGATGTTTCAGTTCAGGTTGCGGGTTTAAGGCATGAAAAATGGCTTTATGCATAGATAATTGCGGTTACACATGCATAGAATGTGTTAACTGGGTTTTTAACCTAGCAGAATTCAACAGGATTTAGAACATCCAGACTAAGCCAGAATGACTTGAAACTTGAATAAGGCAATTAAAAGAACAAGCCATGAACTCAAGAGAAGCAAGCTAAAAATCCACTCGATAGATGGATCGTTGGAGATCCATCATCCATGGCTCGTTATCGATCCAAAAGGAAGCAGCATGAGTTGTCAAAGCCTCTTGCATCATGATCCACTACCTCTTCTAAGAATACTTACAAAGTTTCATAGCATTCCAAGTAGCATAGTTCAAGAAGTAAAGACTCATCTGATTGAAGATGTTTTGACCAAAGCAGCTAGCATAAACTAGATCTAGAGAACTCATACGAAATTGAATTGACTTGAAATTTGAAGGAACACTTAAAAGACATAAAAAAGGCTCATAGAAAAAATGAGCATGATTGGAGAAGATATAATGGATCATTGGAAATTCATCCTGATGGATCGCTAGAGACCTATGTAAGTTGGTCCCATCAGCTGAAATTCACCGTGTAGGTCCCATATATCCTCTAGAGTGTACCTGCAAAGTTTCATCTGAATTCGTTAAATTTTAAGTGATTTATGGATGATTCTTCTTGACCAGATGACCCATGAAGAAGGATGATCAAACAAACTTCAAATGACTTGATATTTGGAAAAGGCACTGAAATAGAAGATAGGAAGATAACCAAATGTAAATCACTCAAAATGGTCTAAGTACATGGATCTCCAGCGATCCATCACTTGGATCACTAGTGATCCATCATGATAGGTCGGATCGCACTCAAACTTTCCAACCTCCTTCGTAGCACTAAGTAAAGACTTCTGGTAGTAAAATATGTTAAGTTAATGGATAACTAACGATCCATCCCTATGGATAGCTAGCGATCCATTAAAATGACTTAGATTAATTTGAGGTTTTCCCTGATAAACTTGGCATAACAACTGGACTCTTCTTCTCTTGGACTTCTGGCCTAATACTCACTGAATTCCCTTATTAATACTCACCTATCTACAATATAAAGAAGATCTTCTGGGCTGGTTTCTAGAACTCTGCAGAGATTATTCTTCACTCTTCTCCTCGCATACAGTAATCATCTAGTGGCCCACCGTGATTCTCCAGTGAACTCTTGTAGTTGTGACTTGATCTAACTTAGAAGATTTAATCATATTCTAATCTGATTCAACTTATAACAACAGTTAGTTAATAGAAAATTATAAAGTGGATGTAGGCTTCATTAACAACCGAACCACTATAAAAATCTTCTTGTCTTTTTAATATTTCTGCTATTGTTATATTATTTTCTATACAATTGCTCTGCAAGAATAGGACTGGTGTTTTCACACTCAAACCAGGGTGTTGATCCATTTTTTAGGTTAGCATTTGGTTAGCATTTGATGCTTTCATGGAAAATCCAACTTAGGCTTAGATCTAGCTATCTACTTTGGATCAGATAGGTTTATAAGTTAAATCATCAATCTCTACTTAGAAGATTTTCCGTTGAGAGTAAACGGCACCAGGGAAAAAGTGAACTAGCTCCGAAGATCCATAGGACTACCATTGCTGGAGAAGAAACAAACTCTCCACGAATTGAAGTCAGCCCCAACAACCTGCTGTTAGGAGCTAACTCTGGGGATCGGGTTTCAGGATCCTTCACATAGCATGAAGTTGTGACTAAGGGAGAACTGAACAAGATTGTTGATGAAATTAACCAGCATACATTCAAAAGGCTCGCATGGAAAAGATATATGCTCTCTTAGCGCTCCAGTCACTAACTACTCACAGAACGGTGCCTAAAGCTGTGGTTGCTATGGAGCAAGAGCATTTTTCTACTGCTAACTTGAACGGAAGAAATAGAAGGCAGAAGAAAAGGGATGTAGTGGGTGGAGCTCCAAGATTTACGATGGAAGAAAACGTTAACACTCCACCCACCGCAAGAGCACTTACTACAAACCCGAACATAAGGGTGAAAACACCAAGGGGAGATAAAATGATCTCTCTTTCTGGCTCTGAAGATGACAAACAATTCGAAGAAGACAAATTGGATGAAAATGCTACTGTGCAAAACTCTAGAAGAATTCTTAAAACCCATGTTGTAGCACAGTGCTAAGCAATGGATGAAAAATGGCTACTCAAATGGTACTCCCAGAGGTTGGAGAACCAAGAAGATATGACATAGACTGGGATCAATTACAAGGCTAAGCTCCAGTGGTATATTGTGACCACTCCCAACTTACCAACTTCCAATCCTATCATGGAGTTACCATCGTCGATTCATCAATGGTCGTTGTTGAAAATCATCAAAAATCGTCAAAATGGTCGTTGAGAAACTCACTTCGGGGTTGACTCAAAGTCAAAATTGGGTAATCACCTATTAGACTCATAGCAAATTCTGAAAATCCTGACTCAAAGTCGAACTCGGTTAATCACCTGTTTGAAGCAAACCTAGGAAATTCTGGCCCAAAATCAGACTCAAGTAAAACCAAGGTTTTCTCCAAGCAAACGTATAAATGACTCCAAGCGTCGTTCGTCACCAACCAAGCACTTTAAATTCTATGACATCAAACAAATCATGTGCTGACTCCAAGCAAGTGGAAAATTTACTCGGGTCGGACTCCAAGTAAAAGGCCATTGGTCCCGTAACGCTGATACATTTTCTTTTGCCCATAATTCAAACATGCAACATCCAAATACCTTGAAATTTGGAAACCAAACTTATGGGGCCTTCCTTGTTGCCCCACAACGATCTCACCTAGTTTGAAAATTTTTGAGGGTCGTCACTGATCATTGACCCCATCTTAAGTGATTTTCCATTAAAACAGCATTTCCAATCATTCAAGCATAGGACAATCATGTATATATCATATTCAAGCAGTATAAACAGCCGTAACTTGAAACCGGACCAGACTAACAACAATTAGAGTATCTTCCTCAATCAAAACCAATTCACCGAAGTCGTTCAGCATGCAGAATATCCAAAGAAGTTTATCATGCTAACTATACCTTTCTACAATTGTACAACTAATTTGAAATTGCTTTTTTATAGGTATGACTAGCATATGGACTAAGCGAGGGTGATAGATGTAGTCTACTGCAAGGCCCTCAGGAATCATTAAAGGATGAAACAGCCTACTACGCCGGAAGAATTCAATGGGAAAGAAAACTAGTAGTGGAGACTAAAGGTAGTGCAATTGGCAGGAGGAAAACACAAAAATTTGCCAAAGAATATAACAAATGGTGAAGGAGCTATTGGACCATACGGACCTTCTACCCAAGCAAGGCCACTAAGACCCAGTAAAAAAGCACCCCGACTAACTAAAGAAATCAGATGAAAGGATGATTATCAAATAACTCTGGCTAGCTAGCTACTTAGGAATAGGGCAGCAACTTAAAGCGGTGCCTTATCATCCATCCATGTCTACTTTCCTTTCCTAAATGAGCCGTACTGGGATGATAGGTGCATTGTAGATAGCACGGTGAAAGAAACGCTTCTATGCCCTTGACAAGTCATGTCGATCCAACCCTCTGAGAACCGGTGTTGTTCTGGTAGCATCGAGAAGGCTTTTCCAAAGGATCGTCGAACAAATAGATCCAACCCAATAGTCTCCAGGAACCGATAAAACTATGATCCGACGAGCCAAATGCCAAAAATTCCTTTTGAAGTCGATGAATCGTTGCTTTAATACCATCGAGCCATTAGACAAATGACCTAGAACTCTTCTTATAGTCTATGAATTATCGTTCCAAGGCCAACTGGTCACCAAACATCCGACTAAAATTTCATTTGAATTCGATGAAACATAGCTTTAAGACTGCCGGGCCATCGGATACATGACCTAGAACTCTTCTTGGAGTCGATGAATTATCGCTCCAAGGCCTTCTCGTCACCGGACATCCGACAAAAATTCCTCTTGAAGTCGATGAATCATCACCTTAAAACCACCAGGCCATCGATTACACGATCCAAAACACTTTTTGGAGTCGTTGAATAATGGCTCTAGGGCAGTCTGCTTGCTGGAGGTCTGACCAAAATTCCTCACGGAATTGATAAATTATCGTTCCAAGTCCGTTTGGTCATTGGATATCGACCATAAAAACTCCTTCACGAACTAAAGCATTGTGAAGCTCCATCACGAACTTAAGTGTCTGAAAGCCGAAACCAAATGAAAGAGACTATGCTATAGGATCATGTAATATGAAATACTAACTAATCTATTTACTTGTGCGAAATGTAAAAAAAATGTAAACAAGAAAGTAAGTGACACCAGAGTTTTTTGTACTGGTTCGAACTTCTCGTTCTACTTCCAGTCTTAGACTCCTTCTGAAATTCATCTATCAACCCTCTCTTAACCCGAAGGATCAGGTATTACACCGCTGGGCAACCGAACATGACTTAAACTGCCTAGACAACTGAATAGGAATTTTACTGCCCGAGCAACCGAACATGACTTCAACAATACAGAAACAAGTAGTGTAATAAATGTTACTTTCTGACACAGCGCATCTTGATATATAGAATGCCACTTTGATTTACAATAACTCCTATAACCAAACCAAATGGTATCGAGTGGAGCTGTAGAGGTTAAGGAGTTTATTCGACTAGAATATGGGATGAGGAAATGAAGCACACTAGTCGAAATCTCTGAATCACATGAATTTCTTGGAATTCGGTGTATTGCTTAGGAATTGAGAGATTAAGGTCTGGAATTCAAAGCATAGAGTTGTTTTTGAGGAATGGTTAGGGGATTATATAGCTGTCATAGGGATGCTAACATAGGGTTGAAACCTTCCAAAGTCGCCATTGATGAAGAGAAGTGGCTGCAGGAGCGAAGAGATGCAAATTATGGAGCGAAGAGACATAAAGGCACCAATTCGGAAAAATAGCCGTTTTTGTACTAGCTCAGTCGACCGAGGATCAAATTCAGTCGACTAAAAGTGGCAAATTTTGGTCCAGAACTTCGAGCTTGATTCGGTCGGTTGTTTTTTATAAGTTAGTAAATTTAGACTAGTTCAGTTGACTGAGCAAGATTTTCAGTCGAGTGAATAAGCAAAATTTAAAGCACACACGTTCTTCTCCCCCTTTGTCATCAACAAAAAGGGATAATAGCATTGGCGCACTATATGATAAAAAACTCCCCCTAAATGTAATGTTTCTCTTTAACTTTTAACTATGTACTCCCCCTATCAATATGCTCATTATTTCTCCCTATTTATCATTGACCAAAAGTATGAGAAAATCAATTTTTAAATGGAGAATATCGTAGAGAAGTCATAAATAATAATTTTTAACATTATTGTGAAGCATTGAGTCTCCAATAGATATGTCAAATGTAAGCAAAATGATCCTCATTTATAATAGATATAAGGTTTATGACTTAGGAAACAATATTCAATTGGATGTGGTTGATCTCATAATATAATTTCCATTATTATTCATAGCGTCATAATAATTCTAATGTATGATTATTTATGATAATCAGTTAGATAGTAGGAACCTGTATATCAGCATTAATTCTCACTGATTTACTATTCAAAGGATTTTTTTCTATTTTCAAGCATAATACTATCATGACATGGATTAACTTTAGAACTATCTCTATTTTTAGTACTAGCATTAAAATGTGTATACATGAATTCATATCTAGTATTTTTTCGACAATTATTTTGTTTATAGTCTAAACAAGTTTTATTATTGTGAGTTTTGCTATTAGTAGTTAAGGAAGACAAATCATCTTTTTCTCTATTAAAATTTATGATTTTCTCATTTAATTTATCAAAAGCGGGTTTGGAATCACAAATTTCTTTTTGCAAAACAATATTATTATTTTTTTAAAAATTCACAATCTTTAATTAATTCTAGATTCTTATCATTTAATGTCCTATTCTCTTTTTCAAGAGACAAAAGTTTAGAATTATAATCATTTAAAGAATTTTCCAAAAATATATTTTTATTTTTCAAAACTTCAATTTTCTTTAAAATATCAGCATTTTTATTGTTTAGGCGCTCATTTTCTTGTAGTAGATTTGTAAAACAAGTTCTTCCAATGTACTTTCAAAAACTTCAATTTGTTTTACTAAAAGCTTCCATTCAAATACTAATTTTATGCTCACAACCGTCCAATTTAGGTAAAGCAATGGAATTGACCTTTTGTTATTTTTAAAATCTTTTAATAAATCTTCATGCATTTGTAAAAGATCATTATATATAGAATCTAAGCATACCGATTTTGATCCATGATTAGCCATACAACACATGTACCTTGATTCAATTAATTGTTGCTCGATTCCAGAAACTTGCTTTTCCTCGACTGTCTTTGAGCTCTGATTGGATCTTCTCTTTCTGGCCATTATTCCAAGATGTTGTAACGATCGACAGAATTCCGGGCTCTGATACCAAATGAAAGAGACTATGCAATAGGATCATGTAACATGAAATACTAACTAATCTATATAATTGTGCGTAATGTAAAAATAAAAGTAAATAATAAAGTAAATGGCACCAGATATTTTTATACTAGTTCGAACTTCCCATTCTTTGTCTAGTCCCAAAATCCTTCTGAAATTCAATTATCAACTCTCACTTAACCCGAAGGAACAGGTATTACACCACTTGAGCAAGGGAATAGGACTTCAACTGCCTAGATAACTGAATAGGACTCTTACTGCTTGGGCAACCGAACAGGACTTCAACAATACAGAAACAAGTAGTGTAACAAATGTTACTTTCTGACACGGCATATCTTGATATACAAAATGTCACTTTTATGCACAATAACTCCTATAACCAAACCAAATGGTATTGAGTGGAGGTGTAGAGGCTACAGAGTTTATTCGACTAGAATATGGGATGTGGAAATGAAGCACACTAGTCGAAATCTCTGAATCGCATGAATTTCTTAGAATTCCGTGTATTGCTTAGGAATTGAGAGTTTAAGGTCTAGAATTCAAAGCATAGAGTTGTTTTTTTAATGTGTTATGATTCAGGAATGATTAGGCGATTATATAGTTGTTGTTGGGATGCCAATGTAGGGGTGCAACCTTTCAAATTCACCATTGATGAAGAGAAGTGGTTGCAGGAGCAAAGAGATGCAACTTCTGGAGCGACGAGACATGAAGGCACCAATTCAAAAAAAATAGCCGTTTTTATACTAGCTTAGCCGACCAAGGATCAAATTCAGTCGATTAAAAGTGGCCAAGTTTGGTCTAGAACTCCGAGCTTAATTCAGTCGGCTATTTTTTGTAAGTTAGTCAACTTAGACTAGTTCAGTCGATTGAGCAAGGATTTCAGTCGATCGAATAAGAAGAATTTCCAAAAGCTTGCTTAGTTCAGTGGTAAAGACATGCGCTTATCTCTTTACCCACCCGAGTTTGAGTCCCAGCTTCACATACTTTTAGCCAATTTATTGTTCACCTTTTCCATCATCATTTTGACCTGAAATAACTTAATAAACGTACAAGTATAATTATTGTATGGTTATTATCATCAAAACACCACATATATGGTTCTTACAGATCAACGGGCATTTGGTTCAAAAATCCTTCCCGAACTAAAGCATCGCGAAGGCCAACTGGAAGATCAACGGTCATCTCATCCAGAACTGCTTGAAGTCAGGGAAGTCATGCTCTAGGGACGCGTATTGACAATCACATCAGTCACTCTGTAAAATTAACAGAATAACTTCCAACGACCAATAGACGGGCAGTGCTAAATTCCAGAGTTTCAATGTCACTCAAAGAAACTAAGTCAAAACTGAACCAACCTTGTGATCAATCAGAGGCCAACTCAAATCAAGCCAAGATACAGCACCAGGGAGAACCAATTATCTTAAATCCATAATATATATGTCTCTAAAGATAGAGGCTTTCCCATGCTTTAATCGTCTAGAAGACAAAGTTGCATCCACTGGATCGCATGCGATCAAACATATTGTAGAGAAATCCTGGATATAGTTCAAGCATATGAACAGCCCTGTAGCATGTGGGGCACCACACAAACTTGAATATCTGTAAGAAAAGCCAAGACTTATCATACCACAATTCTGTTACGCCCTTCTGGCATTTTGACAAGTACAAACTTAATGACCTATTTAGCACAGAAAACGATTTAGAAGCATTATACTTGCTTATTTCTTCCCAACTCCTCCTTTACCACCCTTGGTGACTAATTCCTTTTCTTCTAAGATTGTATTATAGTTGAAGACCAATTCTCTAAAGGCCGTTTGGACCAAAAACTGAGAGTCTTGCCCGAAACTCCCACAAGCTCTTTCTTCATAATCATCTCCGTGCGGTTGGCTGTAGATCTCACCACCATGGCAACCATATCTGTTTGGCCATGCATATCTTCTCGGAATATGGGAGGATCGTCCAATCCATGTCTCCCCGATTCAAAAACCACTTATCTCTTAGAACTGACGAAACTGCATTCCAATGAAGTCAAATCGTCGGGTTGATGGAAAAATTCGATCCTTAACTTCTAACAACTAGTGTCGCTCCTCCAGCACCGGAATGGCTAAACTGTTATGCACACATCTATAAGCCGCACATCACTTCTTGAGCCATGGTACCAAGCTCTCGAAGCATGAACTCCTCACTTTACCTGAAGATTGGCAACATCAAGAAGTTCCAAACCATTCTGGATCGATGGGTCTTATCGATCCCATAAATCATGCACTACCATAAGTTGTGCATCACTTCTTGAGTCATGGAACTATGCTCTTGAAGCACGAACTACTCACGTTACCCGTAGATTGGAAATGTCGAGAAGTTTCAGGCTGTTCAGGATCGATGGGTCATATCGATCTCATATGTCGCGCATCACTTCTTGAGCTATGGAACCATGCTCTTGAAGCATGAACTCCTCACGTTACCTAAAGATTGGCAACGTCAAGAAGTTCCATACCGATTTGGACTGATGAGTTATATCGATCCCATAAGTCGTTCATTGCAAAAAGCCGCACATCACTTCTTAAGCCGTGGAACCATGCTCTTGAAGAACGAATTCCTCATGATGCTCGAAGATTGGCAACGTTGAGAAGTTCCAAATCATTCCAGATCAATATATCTTATCCATTTCATAAGCCTCACACTCCCATAAGCCGTGCATCACTTCTTGAGCCATGGAACCATGCAGTAGAAGCACGAAGTCCGTATATTACCCGAAGATTGGAAACGTTAATAAGTTCCAAACCATTCCAGATCGATAGGTCATATCGATCCCATATGTCGCGCACTACCACAAGCCTCACATTACTTCCTGACCTATGAAACCATGCTCTCGAAGCATGAACTCCTCACGTTACTCAAAGATTGGCAATGTCGTGAAGTTCCAAATCGTTCCATATCAATGAGTCATATCAATTTCATAAGCCGTGCATTCCTATAAGCTAAACATCACTTCTTAAGCCATGGAACTACGCTCCTGATGCATGAACTCCTTACGCTACCTGAAGATTGGCAATGTCAATAAGTTCCAAACCATTCTGGATCGAAGTGTCATATCGATCTCATAGGCCATCCACGCCCATAAGCTGTGCATCACTTCTTAAGCCATGGGACCACACTCTTGAAGCACGAACTCCTCACATTATCCGAAGATTGGAAACGTCAAGAAGTTCCAAACCATTCTGGATCGATGGGTCATATCAACCCAATAAGCCGCGCATTTCATAAGTTACACACTCTTAAAAGTTGCGCATTTCGTAAGCAACGCACTCTCAAAAGCCGTGCATTTCGTAAGCCATGCACTCTAAGCCATGTATTTTCATAAGTCATGCATCTGATAAGCTGTTGAAATAATGCTTGATGTTGCTTTGGCATCATCAATGAATAGTTAAAATTTTCTATGTCACGAGTTCCCAGAGATAGGAGCTACGATGCACCTTTGACCGAGGGCATCCATGGAGCCGCCCAGAACATCAAGTCTCACATCAATTGTTCAGAATAATCAACCCTATGGATCGAGGGACACATAACACATTAACACTTGGTCAAGATAAAAAATTGGTCCAACTTGAAATAAAAGGAGGAACTTATCGTCGTCCAGTGATAGAAGACAACAGAAGGCATTTCATGAATCAAATCATCAATGCATCAATTCCTAAAGACAGAAGTAGGTGCTTGACTGAGGACTCAAACTCCAACTTGCAAAAAACAAGCTATTATTCGAACAGACAACACAAGGAGAGAACGTTTGAAATCGAGCAGCTAAACCGTTGATTCTCGAAGATTGGAACAAAAGAATAAGATTGATATCTGCAACAATTCTATCAACCGAGCCTAATGCATATGACCTGAAATATCAAGGTTAATTGCTAAAGATTCTAGACAAACATATCGAACTCTATCGGTCCGTGACCGAGATAGGAATAAGGACGTTCGTACCGAAGAAATGTGATGACTCACTCTACAACTTCTAATTTTCTATAAAAACCTAGAGTTTGACACCTCGAAATAAAGGGTTGCACCTAGAATTGAAGGGTTCCGTAGACAGAAGTCTGATCCTAACAAAAACTAGTTGGAGGAAATCCGATTTTTCGTGAACAAGAATTACTATGGAATTGGTTAAGCAACAACCCTACATTTCTAAGGGTAACACTTGACGGTGATAAACAAGGCTAGGCGACGGAAACGATTGGAACTCCCAACCTTCCAGAACATGGCGTATCCTGAAGTTAAGCAACGTTGACAAAAACAACTATGTGGGTTGAAAGGGATCCACTCAACTATACAAGATTGGATGAATGATACAATCCTAATCAGCATGACTTTAACATTGCCCGAAGACAGGCATCAATAAGAAAAGACTTCCTGCAATCCAATCATCGAAGTGCAAATTTGTGAAGATCTAAATTAGTGCCCACATGGATTAAAAGCATTGCCGGCTCGGTGGGAAAAATCGATACCAACCTCCTGTGTGTTGGTGTTAACCCCAACAACGCTTACGCCTTTTCTCATTTCCTAAGTACCGGTGTTGCCCCGGTAACGTTGAGAAACTTTCTATTTCATAAGTATCGGTGTTCCGCTGGCAACATCTAGAAAACCTCTATTTCCTAAGTACCGACATTGCTAAGGCAACGTTGAATTTTTTTTTATTCACTATGTAACGATGTTGCCTCAGCAGCCTAGGAAAAGTTTGATCCACAGGTACGATGAGAAACACTCATCATAGTAAACCATTATTGTACTAGCTTTCGGGGATAGAAGTTGGTCCTCAACCGAGATTCCTCCCTTGTCTTTAGAAAACTACTAGTTCCTAAACATGGGCAACAACATTAAGATATAACCTTTCACTGGTCAGCGGGATGGTTTGACCTTTAATCATAGGAATCAACCACTGCATCGGAATAAATCAAAGCCGAGAGAAAATCCTGGATCGAATTGCTCTTGTGCTAATTTATAGGGATGAAAGCTGATGCACAATCGAATTTCTTGAAATCAACTTTGAAAGAATTTGGATACAGCCAAAAGATAGGCAGCCTCTAGGAAATGTTGCTTGGAACAAAGCAGCTAGGTTATCAGTTCCTGAAGATAGGAATTGGCATATGGATAGAACTTCCGTGATGACAGTAATCAAGTAAAGGATGCACAACTGCCATGTAGGGACAACCATGGAAGGTCGGAACTAACACCATCAGATTTCCTTAATCCTTGAATAAGATTGATAGCCAGACCAAAGGCAATCATATCATTTGTCCCAAACTTTTCCATCTCTCATAATCACACAAATACAGGCATTCAAAATAGCTAGTTCCTTAAGTAGGGATAGATGCACAGATACTTGATCGAAAGGAATGTTGCATAGTCCAAACAAAAATAACCGCGAGGTTGGTTAGATAATGATTATGTATCAAAAAACAGAGCATTCTGGGAATGAAATCACCAACAAAGGAAATGAAAGATTTAATATTCAGAAATCAACCATTATTTGCGGTTTGGCGATAACGAGAAGGATCGATAACCTACTTACGGTCTAACTAGATCATTCGGTTCCAACTTTTAGGAATACTTCATTACCCAAAGTTTGGTGATGCTAAGAATAAACCCCATAATGAAACTATCGATACATCGACTTTCGAAAATAGAATCAAGAGTTTGATTGGATCTTCAACACTACCATTTGGAATTTCATGCTATTTAAAGATTTATGGCATCAAGGATAAGTCAAAAAAGTTGATTCTTCCACGTGTGAGTTTCTGAAGATAGAAACCATTACTTGATTAGGGTCTCAAAACTTGATTTCGAAGAATTCACTTTAGCAAAAGATGATGGCAATGTGTATTTCTAGCACTTGTATCCAGAATAACATTAGATGACGATGTCAACTTGAAGGAATTCAACAATAGTCAGGAAACAAACATCATTGAAAAAATTAGAGCTTAGAATCAAGCAACAAAGTCCCTAGTTCCAGGAGATATGAGCTATCATGCCAATTAAACTGGGGTATTGAACATATTGCCCAGGAGACCTAGTCTCCTGAAAACATATAGACTTAGTATTCGGAGAAAAACTAGCCCTAGCTAGGGAGATATACCAACATTTTTTTAAAGAACTCAATTGAGCATAAGTAGTGATTAGCTACAGAGCCTGCTAGACCACGCTACCTCATAATTCTGAAGGAAGCTATGAAATAGAATATTCTAAAATGACCGCAGAAGTATTACTTCCATGTATAGAATTACAATAAACTTGTATGCTGCGCATGAAGACAAGAGGTGCAACAACAAGAAAATGCAATGCTCTGAATTGAGCAATTAAACCGATAGTCCTCGAGATAGAGGCTGGTGTGCAGGTGAATTCCGAAAAACACAAAGAAAGGATAATTACAATCAAACAAATCAAGCGCTAGTTTCCGGAGACTAAAATTGTGCCTGATCGAATTTCGACTACAACTCTACAATTGCAGCTATGCCTTGCAATTTAACTATAATCAATCAACCCAATATGGCAGAAATAATAAGTGAAGCCTAAGTTGCAAAGGACCTAGCTTTTGGAGGAGTGGATGTCACTCTGCCGAACTAAAAATTGGATGACCAGAAAGTCATTCTCAAAAATAAAACTCGGCATTCAATCTTGTCGGGTATGTCTTATTTTAAATAATATCCTTGTATAAGCAACTCTTGAAATCCAAGATAAGTCGTCGTAGGTTGAATAGTCGGGTTCGAAGCATCGATCGAGGCAGATGTAGTGTGTTATTTACATGAAAAGTGTCCAGTAATCCGAATACTGCAAATGAATAATCTAGTCTAGATAGCTAGCTTCATTTGAAAAACAATCCATATCATTCTTTGAAATCATCTTTTCCACACTTACTCGTATCGATCAACGATCAATAATAAAGCTGCTGTCCAAAGCGACGTGGGAAGCTTTTCCTTTTAGGATCACTGGAGTACAAAAACAGAAAGAGCAATATGATTGAATCATCCACTATATCTGATTTTGGAATAAGTTGTCACATTAGAATTCAAAATGGCAACAGGAACTTAACCAAGTCCTCGAGAAGAAATACTTAACGACAAAGAGTAAGACTTCGCTCCAGAATGATGTACAATCGTTTGAAACAAAACCTAGCTTCATTGTCGGTCAAGTTAAAACTATATAGGCTGACTCCAAAACCTACATCATGCACCCACTTACCGACCTAAACCCTTGTGAAACAACGGAGCAAAGATTACATCATCAATACCAGGAATTAAAATTCAGATCAAAATCAAAAAACGAATGGGAAGCATCATGAGTTGTCAAAGCCACTTGGATTATGATCTAGTACCTCTTCTAATACTTACAAAGTTTCATAGCATTCTAAGTAGCGTAGTTCAAGAAGCAAAGACTCGTCTGATTCAAGCTATTTTAACCAAAGTAGCTAGCTTAAGCTAAAATTAGAGAACTCATATGGAATCGGGTTAACTTGAAATTTGGAGGGAACACTTAGAAGACAAAAAGAAGGCTCTTAGAAAAAATGAGCATGATTGGTGAAAACAAGACGGATCATTGGTGATCCATCTTGATGAATTGCTAGCGACCCATATAAGTTGGTCCCCATAACCTAAAATTCATAATATAGGTCCCACACACCCCAAGATTGTACCTGCAAAATTTCAACTGATTTCGTTAAGTTTTGTGTGAGTTATGGATGATTATTCTAGACTAGATGACCCATGAAGACGAATGATCAAACAAACTCTAAACGACTTGATATTTAGATAAGGCATTGATAGAAAGGAAACCAAATGGAGATCACTCAAAAATGAACTAAGTACATGGATCTCGATCGATCCATCACCAACAGATCGCTAGCGATCCATCATGAAAGATCAAATCGCCTTTAAACTTTCCAAGCTCCTTCGTAGCACAAACTAAATGCTTCTGGTAGAAAAATATGATAAATTGATGGATAGCTAGCGATCCTTCCCCTATGGATAGCTAGCGATCCATTGAAATGACCCAGATTAATTTTAGATTTTTGGTGATGACTTGGCATAACAACTGGACTCTTCTTCGCTTGGACTTTTACCCCAATACCCATTGAATTCCCCTATAAATACACACCTATCAGAACCATAAAGAGGATCTTCTGGACTGGCTGCTAAAACTCTACAGAGATTATTCTTCACTCTTCTCCTCCCACACAATAGTCATCTAGGGGTTCACTGTGATATCCCGCAAATCGATACCCTTTGAGTCGATAATAATCCACACATATACGGCCCAAAAAGCACCGACCGATGGAAAGTCAAGAGAAAGAAAAGAAGTGCGAAGAAGAGAAGAGAAGAAAGAGAGAAGATAGAAGCTAACAAAACAATACAGAATCTCACATCACAGCAGAAAATATATTCATATCAATGATCTTGACAAAATAGAAACTTTATATATACATACATCAATAAGAGTTCAACAATCAGTCAATAGTTATCAGCTTGAACAATTATAATAACTTGTCCTCATAATTACAGATAATATAAACAACTGAGAACAGCGGATAATAAAAACAGATATGTGTATACGAGAACGAAGATCACCGGCTCTTCTGTTGAAGCTCCAAAAGCACCAAAACTGAACCTGTAAATATATTCAGTCTAACTCGAGCATTGAAAAGGAAGAATGCCCGGATCAGTCTGGTAAACCAGCATGAGAAACACACTCAACTGAATTTATTAAATTACCGAACTTTTCCTTTATCAAAACAAAAGTAATTCGTAAGACAAGTTCGCACAAAAACATGGACATGTTTTTACCTTACAATAACTAAAACATCTCATATCAAATCATCTGATATTATATTAGTGTCTACTACACAAATAATATTAATCATAGCCGAAATTGTTACATTGATTAAATTCTAGCATATAGCCCAATTGGGTAATACAATCAAAATGGAGAACGCGTACTGGAGTCTGGATTTCCATATAAATGACCAGGTGAAGGGACTACCTTCCGAAAGGGTACACCTCTCGATGGATGTCCCGAGGCATAGAACATCTGCCCTCTACCAACACAAGATCGGCCCACCTTTATGACTAGATGGTACCAAATATGTCATCCTCCGGTCGTTACCGACCTTTACCGAGTGCCCTCGAATCATACAAACCACAATAATCAAATACATGATGTCAAAGCGTGTAAAGATATATCTAGAAGAGGATGATCATACCCTAATGGGAGCAACCCACTTTGCCCTGCTAAATCTAACCATGTTTTGGTCATTTTCGTTGATGAGGCCTGAGGTAATGATTAACTTTCACGAATCACAATCAAATCACTTTGAATGCCACATGACCATTTCCTTTGACTACTAATTGCCTTCCATAAAAATATAACCCATAAGCTCATATGTCTCAAGGAGGGCGTTAAGCTAAGAGAAGTTGCCTTCTCCGCCACCACTGATGTACGTTTGTAAAAACCAGTGTAAGTAATCTTTAGAAATGCAATGTCAGACAGACATCCATACAAGTTGTCCAAGAACAAGACAAACCGAAGGTACTTTCCTAACATATCCTGCCGGGAAATCCCTAGGATCAGTAGCGAATAGTCCTCACATTGGATATTTCATAACGAAGAGACCATTACTACCGGATGTATATTGGGATTTCAACCCCAAACGATCAACAAGCAGTCTCCCACTATGAAAATCCAGAATATCAATATCATCACAAGCAACCTGCACAATCATCACATATACATTGGTCCAAAGTGGTTTTCAGATAAATCTGATCCCAGTCTCTTCGCACCATGGAAAAGCGTTTCTCAACCTCACACAGAAACTACACACAGAAACTAAGTCTCGTAGACTTATAACGTTTCCAACTTTCAACATGCTATCCTTCGGGCCAAGAAGGAAGCTCGACAGATTGGAGTAATACTCCACACCATACAAATCAACATCCTCAACAAAAACGACAATCAAGCCAACACAGAAGGCTGCGTACAAAGTGTAAGTCTAAATAGTTCCCGCATCAAGTGGAGGAACTAAAATTTGGCCAAATTTGATAGTCGGTTATTTAACTATCAAAGCAAACGAATAAATATTTTGCCCCATAAGCAATCACTAGGCCCTTTAAGTTAATCTTTTATTAATTAAATCGCTTGCCAAATATTCACTTCAAATGATCTTTAAAAAGATATAATCTCAAAACCATTTCAATACTGGAAAACATTTCCATATACTTATTTAATAATAAGTAATTCACAAATCAATTTATTTTCAACACTTGGAAAATATTACATATACTTAAATCACGATTAAGTATATATTTTATTCTATAAGGAAAACATTTATTTAAACGTCTTCCATTTGAGTCAAAATGAATGTTACGTAAAACATAGTTCGGACAACCCAAAATCACTAGTATTGGGATTTGAAAATTAGATAGATATATAAACCCCAATACTATACAAAACATTTTCATTCGAAAATCATTTACTATAACAATAGTGATATAGTCCATTATTACATTATTTCTCGAAAACGTTTATTCCAACAATAAATGTTGAAATCTATGTATTTGATACTTAACATATTTTAAAACATATTTTAATCATTTTATTCCATTCCAAATATCAATTCCCAAAAATATCCGTTTTATTTAATATATTTTTCACTTTTTAAAATCGTGAATATACTCTGCTTACTAAATTCAATACTTCTACACATTTATTAAAGGAAAATCCACTGTCCTATAAATTTATTAAAGGATTATCCACTGTCCAAATCGTGAATGTAATACCTTTAATAAACTAAAATAATTAACTTATCAAATTAATTTGATTTAGGATTTATAAAATAATGTTTACAAATCACATTTATAATTTATAAAACTTCAATTTATAAAATCTCTTTATCAACAAATTCTATTTATATCTCACTTACATGCCAAAATACAATTTATAATAAATTGCTTATAAATCCTTTATTTTCAAAATTCTTTCTTTTTATAACTTCACAGATTATAAATCTTATTCACCTATAAGGTTGATTTATTCTTCATTTTAACACTTATAAAAACTCCTTTATAATCCCATTATTTTTATTTATAAAATATCAATTCTATAAATCTTATATATAAATCATTTATATTAAGCACAAAATCTCAATTAAACTTGTTTTTCAAATAAATCAACTTCATATTTCAAAAATCACATTTCAATTATATTTCGCAAAAATCATAATTTTTATAACATAAAATTATCACATTTATTTAATTAAAATAAATCCATTTCTTTTTACAAATCAAAAATCAATAAAACATTTATTTTTCAAATCACTTGAAAATCCTTTTAAATTTTGAAAACATCACTTTAATATTTTTAAATTACCAAAAATAGGCCCAATGCTGCAACAACACTAAATACATCAATCACGACATCCACAACACCATATATCATATGGTAACAGAATATATCACAATATTTGTGAAAAAATCAATATTGGTGAAGAATCTAGTTGGATCCCTCCAACCTGTCACCTGAAACAAATATATATATTAGAATATGTGTACAATGTCCGCTTCGAGCCAAACGCACACACAAAGGGTCATTCGCTCATACACAGGAACATATAGGGTCATCTGCTCCAATGGGCAGGAATATATCCAAATACCAATCAATATATCATATATCATTCAAACAATCATTAATCATCATAGAATAAAATTATTCTCACTTATATAAAAATATCAGTGAGTCGGAAAGAGTGAGTTGTACTCACATTGCTTCCAATAGCAGTTGTAGTGTTTAATTATGAATAAAAATAAAACGAGCGTTTAATTTTACCCAAAATTTACACTACCTCCAATCAACTACAAACTAGCTCTAATAAACTCCAAACTAACTTTAAAATGTAGTGCTTGTCAATATGGACCCGATGCAACTCGTTTCGTCAAAAACGGACCTTGTATGACAAAGTTAAGACATTTCTAATATCACACGAATTATTATATAAACTAATTAACATTTTATTTTTATTATAAAACCTTGCTTCCATCAGAGCTGTTCATTTCCTTTTCCCTAGATCTGGACCGTTTGGATAAGCTTCTCCTTTCTTTCTTCCCCTTCGTGAAAATCACGTATGCACTTTAATCCATTGCCACCGTTCCACGAATTAACGCGACCACCTCGAGCACGTAGAATTTGATCGGCGACCATGGTTTTGAAGCCCAACGCGAGTGCTACCATCGGCCACGAGCACGGTAGGTCTGTTCGTCCCCTAACCTTGAAATTCATGCGCGACCGTGGCGACTTTGAGCGAGGATTGATGTCGATCTGCTTTGTAGTTTTCGATCATAACGTTGATCGGCTAGATCTCGTCTGCTCTACATGTTTGTAGTTGAGGACTTCGTCTGATTCTGCATGGATGAGGAGATCGGAGGGGAGAAAATTGGTTATTTTCGACCATTGAACTGTAAGTGGCGGCCTGCCCTCGTTGTTTTAGGTTTTGCAAATAGAAAGAACAACGTCCTTTTATAGAATATTCCACGACACTATTCACTCGAAAAAATTTCAAACTCGAAATGAAGCGTGCCGCTTGGCGATTATAATGTTTTACCCCTATTCCAAACAAAATGGAATATGTATTGGAAGCAATTCGATAGTATATGAAAGATAGGTTCTCAAATCGACTTATTTAAATTTAAAATTTACTTAAACGGATTTCTACACGTTTTAGCTTGCTTCGGACTAACCATAAATCCGATTGACATGAAATTTGAAATCTTATAACAATATGACATTACGGATCCAACAAAATCCGAGAGTGTATGAAAAATGGCTATTTCTACACGTTAATTAAATATAAAAATATTAAATTTCTACAAATTAACTTTTAATTCAATTTTAAAAGTTCTCTAACATCATCCTAATTCAAATAAGATTTAATTCAACTTATAAATCATTTTTGTTCACATTAAATTCAAATATCAATCGTTTTTGTAATTGCAAATATTAAATTAATAATTTAATTATCCAATTAAATCCGGATATTCGAAATAAAATTTATTCAGCTTAAAAAATTAACTTGTGAATATTTAAAATTAATTAAATTTACAAATTTCACATGACTGAAATTCTGAGTCGTTACATTCTTCCCTACTTAAAAGAATTTCATCCTCGAAATTAACCAGTAAGAAAAAGTCACAAAAATCCATTAACTTTTCAAAACAATTCATTTAAATTAGATCACCAAAATCTCTTAAGTGTTTAACTTTCCCAAAATCATCTAGTTAAAATTCTTATATAACTTTCTAACTTTTCGAATTCATTCTTAGTTATCTTTTCAAAGCTAACTAATATCGTTTAACTTTTATAACTCAAAATCCAAAACTTATAGTTATCAAAATTTTCCAAAATTTTCAAAAAAATTTACAAACACCTCAAATTTTCAAAAAAATTCGTCAGCGTCTCCTTTGCGCGGTTCGATTGTAGTAGGATCACAACGTATATATATCGCAGATATGCATCTCGTCTTCGAGGATGAGGCATCCCGTAGGGAAAAAAGTGTAAAAGTGTGATATGTAATCCGAGATATGTATCTTATATATTATTAGCGAGCATATACGGCTAATATAGCGCAAAAGCGAGCTCCAAATGCAAAGCAAGAGCCATTAGCACCCACTAAACACTCAACAAACCATTAGAAACATGTATATATATGAAAAATAATTTCAATATACAACATATATCAATACAACAACTATATATGCCAATATAGAAAATGCAATGAAAACAACTAATCCAACTATCAAACGACTATCATCCAACTAACATCCAATAACTCCAAAACCAAGTCAATATACGTTCACTTTTTATTAATTTTCATCGAATTGATTTTTAAATTTAAATCTCATTTGATTCATTAACATTGGAACATTCAATCATTCGTGTTCAATTAGTTTACATTCACTAATTTACATTCAATTTTGGTTTACTATCTAATGTAAAGAACCGCAAATCCGTACTCCTTTGAGCTGGCAACATTCCACAACAACCCAGCCAAAGAGAAACAAATTTACGAGTCTTAAGGGTTAAAGAAGAAAAAAAAAGTAGAAGAAGAGAGAAAAAGATAGAACAGAACAAAAACAACAGAAGAATATCAGAATCTCACAATCGCAGCGGAACAACATATAATAGATAAATGAATAATCTTTAAACAAAAGAACTATATCACTTATTACATTACATCATATTACATTACATTTCATCATCACAGTGTACAACAACAAACAACAACAAATAGCGGAAAGGAAATACTATATACTAGTAATACGCCATGCCATCCAGCTTGCCTCCAGCAACTCCTGAATTCCAGAATATCCTGATAACCCTTACTCTTGACTGCCCGTGTGGAAATTGGTGGGCACCCAGAGTTTAGGAAAGAAAGCAAAAAACTCTGAGTCAGTCATGTGACTGGTGTGAGAACTAAAACAGTTTATTTTTATTTTTTTAAAACAAAGTATAGGATAATTTTTTAAAAAAAAATAGATTCGCAATGCTTTTTAGAAAATGAGACTACCATAAGGCCTCCCGCACACACACACAATGCAAATGCAGAATCGGAGGAGATTTCTCCTTATGATAGTCAAAGATGCTTGATACGCATTAAAAAGAAACATTTGATATTATTACTAGTGCATAGTGTAGGAAAAATCATTTCGAAAATAAAGATATAAATCTTAGCCAGCATAGGCATTCCGCACTTATGCCTACTATACCTACCATGTTCAATAGCAGGTTACCGCCACATTCCATGGCACGTTATACAACTAAAACCGTACAAGATCGTATTGTTTCTTTGGATTTCCAACAAATGGTCAGGCCAAGGAACTTCCCATTGCCACATGGACACGCCTCTGGAATGACGGCCCGAGAACCAAATCGGATCTCTGCCAACACAAGGCCGGGTTACCCCTAACTGGGTAACTACTGACACGAATATGTCATCCCCCGATCGTAACCGATCTATCCGAGGATCCTCGATTTCCAACAACCACAAAGCAATAAATTTGCAGCAACAACATAGGTTAAGTATCTGTGCTGCATACCATGATACCACCTCTATCCAGAAGGAATGACATGCACTAAAGGGGTGCTACCCCCTAATAACCTTGCTGCATCCTTCCTGTTTTGACCATTTCCGGGGTGTGAGGTCCGATGAAGTCTCGTCCACAAAGCCACGCTTTAGAACAAAGCCATGCTTTGGGTCAACAAATGATCAAAGTAACGATCACAAAGATAAATGATCAAACAAATGATCATATCACAAATGATCAAACAATGATCATTCCACCGCAACACTCAGCATGCCACACTACCAAATTGGAAGTATATCACTAATAACCTTCAACTACATAACCTCTGAGCTCGTACGCCTCAGAGAAGGGTGTTAAGCTAAGAGAATAAATTCTCCGCCACCAAAAGAAATATATTTGAAAGAAATCAGCTTTATATCTCAATTTGTAATGTCAGACGTACAATCCATACAAGTTTGTTCCGGGCTCGAACAGAACCGAAGGCACTTACGAAGAAGTCCTTGCATTCCGGATAATTTCTAATCATGTCCGGACTTCCCGTCACTTAGGGTGATAAAACCTCTATATCGGAGATCAGCCGATGCAGAGTAACTCAACGGTAATCCTTCCGTTTTCAAAAATCTCCGGTCTTCAACACCGGTCATCAAATGCAATCCATTACGATGTATCACATATTCAGAATGGGTTATACGACCCCATGGTCGTTTCCCGGCTAACCCGAATAGTGAGCGCTTATTTTAAAAATAAGTGTGGCATTCAAATTCAAGCAATCACAACAAATACCTATTTAAAGGTAAATATTGATAGTCGGATTATTTAACTATCAATAGGCATGTTCAACATCACCAAATTCCAAATAATTTCCCAAATTATTTACTTTCCAAAATATCTTTACTAGATATAAAATTTCCACACTTCAACCATTTGAAAACAATTTTCAAATCACTTTCACCTTTACCACTTTTGAAAATAAATTTCAATCATTTTTCTTACGCGAAATACTTTCATTTCAACATGGTTCATTTAAACCAATTAAATAAATCCTTAACAATTTACTTTATATTTACGTTCCATATCCGTAAATTTATTCCCACGCTTCAAAAATAAATCAACGTTTATTTTTTAAAACAAATTCCCCTTTTCATTAATAAATTCCATAGTGAATTTACATTCCAAAATATTTATGAATATACGATTTCAATTATTCATTTTCAATTTATCTTCAAAAAGATAAATTCTCAAAACGTTTCATTTCACATTGGAAAAACATTTCCATACTTATTTATTAATAATAAATAAGTAATTCACAAATCCATTTATTTTCAATACTTAGAAAATATTCAATATACTTAATATCGAAATTAAGTATATATTTCATTCTTTAAGAAAAACATTCACTTAAACACATTTATTTGAGTCAAAACGAATGTTGCGTAAAACACCGTTTCGACGACCCAAAATCACTAGTATAGGGATTCAAAATTAAAATAGATAAATAAATCCCAATACTATACAAAATATTTCCTTTCGGAAACCATTTACTATAACAACAGTGTTATAGTCCACCATTTCCTTATTTCTCGAAAACGTCTATTTCAACAATGAATGTTGAAATCTATGGTTTCGATAGTTAATCCATTTTAATACATCTTTAAAACAAATTAACTTCTTTATATAATATTCATTTTCCCAAGCATATCCATTTTATTTGATAATATATTCACTGTCCAAAATCGTGAATATACTTTCTTAACCAATTTCAACTTTCAATTTATCAAATTTCATTGATTTCGAATTTATAAACAATGTCTATAAATTCCATTTCTATTTATAAGCTTCGATTTATAAATCTCCTTTATTAATCCAATTTAATTTATATAACTCAATTATATGCCAAAAGTCCATATTATAAGTTAAATGCTTATAGTCCATTTATTTACAAAATCGTTCTCTTAAAACTTCACAAATTATAAATCTTATTACTTATAAGATTTCATTTATAACCATATTTTCAACATTAATAGAACTCCTTTTAAAATTCCATTATTTCGATTTATAAAATATATATTTTATAAATCTCAACTATAAACCATTTTTGCTTCATCAAAGATTTCAATTTAAATGCAAAAATCCGATTTATAAGTTAATTCCTTAAAAAAATTTGTCCTACAACATCTATTCATTTTATAACTTCACAATTCATAAATCTATAAATTTTCATTCACTTATGAATCCATTTATACTTCATTTTAACACTTATAAAAACTCGTTTTATAATTCCAATATTTTTAATTTTAAAATATCAAATTTATACATCTTTCATATAACCCGTTTTAAAATAATTCAAAAAATCCCAATTTAACCATTTTATAAATTTATCAACTACTCATTTCAAAAATCACATTTCAGTTATATTTCGCAAAAATCTTAATTTTTATAACATAAAAATTTATAACGTTTTAATTATTTAAAATGAATCAATTGAAAAATTTAGTAAAACCTATACATTGAAAAAATAATTTTAAAAATCCTTTTAAAATCAGAATCGTTATTTTTAAACTTTAAAAATGGATCCGATGATGCAACAACACCAAATAGTCAATCACGACATCCAAATATCATATATCGATATGATAATCAACAAATATCACAATATCTGTAAATAAATCAATACAGTTGAGGAATCCAGTTGGATCCCTCCAACCTGTTTCCCTGCATCCACAAACAATAGCACAATATCAATTCCGTTCCAGTACAGAATTATCGCGGTATATGGGATTTATAAAAATATTATCCGCTTAATAGGCGGCGCAATAGGGTCTCATCCGCTATATAATGCGGAAAATCAACTCCAAGTACATAAATAATACCAATTTCACATTGTAGTGAAATATTCACGGTACATGTTTTTAATAAATAACATCCATTTACTAACGGCGCATAATGTCTATTTTGACAACCAATTGATAACAATCATCATTCAACATACAATCAATAATTTTAAATCTAACTATTTAAAATTAAAATCGAAACCAATTCGATTGAGTGAGAAGTTCTCACCTTGGTTTTAATTCCGTTTTCAGCTTTTATTTCGAATAAAATTAAACGTGCGTTTAATTTTACCCGAAATTCAAACTAGCTCCAAACGACTCCAAACCAGTTGCATTGCGTAGTGCTCGACAAAACGAATCCAACGCAATTCGTTTCGTCTCAATCCGACCTCGTATGAACAAGTTATAATATTTATAAGTTAACACGAATTTATATATAATTAAATCACATTTCCTTTAATATTTTTTTACCCCAAAACATCCTGGCCATTCCTTCCCATCTTCCCCCTCACGTTCCCTCTCCAGGTTTCATACGTGAAACCGAACCCATCAATGCCCATTTAGGGTTCCAAATCGCAGCCACCACACGCCCCTCTAGCTCGATCAAAGAATACCATAACGTAGCCCATATCCCCCTCTACTTTCGGTCCGAAGAGCATGAAGCTCGGCTCCGCCTTATGCACACAAGTTGATGATACACGGCCACGAACGCAGCCCCCTAACTCCCTCCACGTCGCGCCGTTTTCGATCAGCTCCGTATAGATTCGAAGCTCCCCTCGTCCTCTTCAATTTTGCTGTTGAACACTTTCTCTAATTGCTTATGGATTTGGAGAGATTGAGGAGGAAAGAAGATGAATTTCTGGCCATAGAAATTGAAGGTGACGGCTAGGGTTTGAGGTTGAGAGGGTTTGCAAATTTATGAAGAGGGAGGTCCTTTTATAGAAAAATACGCGACACTATTCATCCCGGATTTTTCGAACTCCAAACGAAGCGTGCCGGTTGGCATTTCTAAGGTTTACCCCACGTTCCAAACACAATGGAACATGTTTCGGGAGCTAATTCGATCATCTGTGCGAGTTATGGCAATAAACGATCAATTTAAATTAAACCGATTTAAACTAATTTCTAGGCGTTTTAGCTTGCACTGGACAAATGGTAAATCTGATTGACTTGATATTTGAAACCATACAATAATATCACATTACGGATCCGATGAAACTGGTTTTGTCAAAATCCGAGACTGTTTGAAAAATGACTATTTTAACTCGCCAAATTAATATTAAAACAATTTCGATGCATTTCGAGCTGCCACGGTCAAACGAAAACTCCGATTGCTATGAAAATTGAAATACGATAATAACAAACTATTACGGATCCAATAGAACTAGTTTCGTCCAATTCTAAGACTGTTTCAAAAATGGCTAATTTCACTAGTCGATAAAATATTAAAATATTCAATTTTCACAAATAAACTTTTAATTCAATTTTAAAAGTTCTAAAATATCGTCCTAACTCCAATATGATAAAATAAAATTTTACAAATCATTTTCAATCATATTTAACCCAATTTTCAATTATTTCTGAAATTTCAACAACTAAATTATCGATTTAATTATCCAATTAAATCCAATTATTCGAAATAAAATTTATTCGACTTATAATCTTACTTATTAACATTTAAAATCAATTAAATATTCATATTTTAATTGACAAAAATTCTGGGTCGTTACAAACTTCCCCCCTTAAAAGAATTTCGTCCTCGAAATCACAAAGCAAGAAAGAGTTACAGAATTCATTAATTTTCCAAAACAAATCGTTCAAATTAGATTTTACAAATCTCTTAAGTGTTTAACTTTTTTCAAAATTCATAGTTAAACCTCTTACAAAATCTTTACTAAGTTTCTAAAATTTTCAAATTTCTCAAAAATATCCTAACGCCTTATATTTTCGGAAAAATTCGCCATAGTCTCCTTTGCGCGGCTCGATTCGAAAAAAAAATGACAGTATATATATCACAAATATACATCTCATCAAGTGATGAGGCATCCCGCAGGGAAAAAAGTGTAAAAGTACGGTATGTAATCCGAGATATGTACCTTATATTTTTATTAGCGAGCATATACGGCTAATATAGCGCGAAAGCGAGCTCCAAATGCGAAGCAAGCGCAATCTGCACCTACTAAACACTCAACAACAACATGAGAACATGCATATATGAAAATAATATCAATATACAACATATATCACTACAACAACTACATATGCCAATATAGCAAATGCAACAAAACAACAAATGCAACCACCAAAATCAATATAAATTCACTTCTCATTTCATTGAATTGGTTTACCAATTGATTCATTAACATTGGAATTTTACTAACATTCATTCATTCGATTTCAGTTAGTTTACATTCACTAATTTATTCACATTAATTCGCCTTCGATCCAATTCTATTCAAATTTATTTACTTCCAATTTGAATTCAATCACATAGCTTTTAATTTCGCTAATTCTATTTCATTAACACTTAATGAATTATATACAATCAACTAACATTCATATGACAACCAATGTATATTCAACATAACCAAATTATTTAATTTACATTCAATTTGGTCCAACACTTTTAATTCCAATTGGTTGATATTTAATTGACTTTCATTCAATTTATTCAATTTCCAATAACATTAGCTTTTAATGAATTAACACTTATATTCATTGTTTCATACTAATTATTTACATTCAATTGATTAATATTTCATCCATTCATCAATTCAATTGTTAATTCCTTTAACAACTATAAAGTTGAATTTCATTTATATAACTCAAGTTCAAATTCTAAATGACTTCACTTCATTAATTCACTTATTAATTTACTTTGACACCAAAATCAACTTCATTCAACTTTACTTAAGTTATATTCTCTTTCAAACATCATTTATTTAACTTAACTTAAGCTTCCACTTATAAATTCAATTCAGATTTCAATTCTAAAGTAAATTCCATTTAACTGCCAATTTTTATCAATTCGACTTTGTTTAAATACAACTGAATTCATTTATTTATTTATTTATATCAAAATATAATTTGGATGAAATTATTTCATTCATCCCTTTCGAAAACAATATTGTATCGAATTGTGCTATTCAAGTGTTTAAAAACCCCTTCGGCATAGTTGTGCAGACCGTGCCGACGAAGGTTCATATGCCACTCAATAAATCAATCAACACAATATAAAATCATTTTATATTCACTAACAAATACGCGCTCATATCTATTATTACACTCAAACTCATTCTAGAGTACTACTGACTCTATCTCTAATAAGAAATACCCAACAGAGCCATGGTTGTCGCCTAACCATACGCTCTGATACCAAATGTAAAGAACCGCAAATCCGTACTCCTTTGAGCTGGCAACATTCCACAACAACCCAGCCAAAGAGAAAATCATTTCAAAAATAAAGATATAAATCTTAGCCAGCATAGGCATTCCGCACTTATGCCTACTATAGCTACCATGTTCAATAGCAGGTTACCGCCACATTCCATGGCAGGTTATACAACTAAAACCGTACAAGATCGTATTGTTTCTTCGGATTTCCAACAAATGGCCAGGACAAGGAACTTCCCGTTGCCACATGGAAACGCCTCTGGAATGACGTCCCGAGAACCAAACTGGATCTCTGCCAACACAAGGCCGGGTTACCCCTAACTGGGTAACTACTGACACGAATATGTCATCCCCTGATTGTAACCGATCTATCCGAGGATCCTCGATTTCCAACAGCCACAAAGCAATAAATTTGCAGCAACAACATAGGTTAAGTATCTGGGCTCCATACCATAATACCACCTCTAACCAGAAGGAATGACATACACTAAAGGGGTGCTACCCCTAATAACCTTGCTGCATCCTTCCTGTTTTGACCATTTCCGGGGTGTGAGGTCCGACGAAGTCTCGTCCACAAAGCCACGCTTTGGTAAAAAGCCGTGCTTTGGGTCAACACATGATCAAAGTAATGATCACAAAGATAAATGATCAAACAAATGATCATATCACAAATGATCAAACAATGATCATTCCACAGCAACATTCAGCATGCCACACTACCAAATTGGGAGTATATCACTAATAACCTTCAACTACATAATCTCTGAGCTCGTACGTCTTAGAGAAGGGTGTTAAGATAAGAGAATAAATTCCCCGCCACCAACAGAAATATATTTGAAAGAAATCAGCTTTATATCTCAATTTGTAATGTCAGACATACAATCCATACAAGTTTGTTCCGGGCTCGAACAGAACCGAAGGCACTTACAAAGAAGTCCTTGCATTCCGGATAATTTCTAATCACGTCCGGACTTCCCGTCACTTAGGGTGATAAAACCTCTATATCGGAGATCAGCCGATGCAGAGTAACTCAACGGTAATCCTTCCATTTTCAAAAATATCCGGTCTTCAACACCGGTCATCAAATGCAATCCATTACGACGTATCACATATTCGGAATGGGTTTACGACCCTATGGTCCTTTCCCGGCTAACCCGAATAGTGAGCGCTTATTTTAAAAATAAGTGTGGCATTCAAATTCAAGCAATTACAACAAATACCTATTTAAAAGTAAATATTGATAGTCGGATTATTTAACTATCAATAGGCGTGTTCAACATCACCAAATTCCAAATAATTTCCCAAATTATTTACTTTTCAAAATATCTTTACTAGATATAAAATTTCCACACTTCAACCATTTGAAAACAATTTTTCAAATCACTTTTCACCTTTACCACTTTTGAAAATAATTTTTAATGATTTTTCTTACGCAAAATACTTTCATTTCAACATGGTTCATTTAAACCAATTAAATAAATCCTTAACGATTTACTTTATATTTACGTTCCAAATCCGTAAATTTATTCCCACACTTCAAAAATAAATCAAAGTTTATTTTTTTAAACAAATTCCCCTTTTCATTTATAAATTCCATTGTGAATTTACATTCCAAAATATTTATGAATATACGATTTCAATTATTCATTTTCAATTTATCTTCAAAAAGATAAATTCTCAAAACATTTCATTTCACATTGTAAAAACATTTCCATACTTATTTATTAATAAGTAATTCACAAATCCATTTATTTTCAACACTTAGAAAATATTCAATATACTTAATATCGAAATTAAGTATATATTTCATTCTTTAAGGAAAACATTCACTTAAACACATTTATTTGAGTCAAAACGAATTATGCGTAAAACGCCGTTACGACGACCCAAAATCACTAGTATGGGGATTCAAAATTAAAATAGACAAATAAATCCCAATACTATACAAAATATTTCCTTTCGGAAACCATTTACTATAACAACAGTGTTATAGTCCACCATTTCCTTATTTCTCGAAAACGTCTATTTCAACAATGAATGTTGAAATCTATGGTTTCGATAGCTAATCCATTTTAATACATCTTTAAAACAATTAACTTCTTTCTATAATATTCATTTTCCCAAGCATATCCATTTTATTTGATAATATATTCACTGTCCAAAATCGTGAATATGCTTCCTTAACCAATTTCAACTTTCAATTTATCAAATTCCATTGATTTCGAATTTATAAATAAAGTCTATAAATTCCATTTCTATTTATAAGCTTCGATTTATAAATCTCCTTTATTAATCCAATTTAATTTATATAACTCAATTATATGCCAAAAGTCCATATTATAAGTTAAATGCTTATAATCCATTTATTTACAAAATCGTTCTCTTAAAACTTCACAAATTATAAATCTTATTACTTATAAGATTTCATTTATAACCATATTTTAACCATTAATAGAACTACTTTTAAAATTCTATTATTTCGATTTATAAAATATATATTTTATAAATCTCAACTATAAACCATTTTTGCTTCATCAAAGATTTCAATTTGAATGCAAAAATCCGAATTATAAGTTAATTCCTTAAAATCATTTGTCTTACAACATCTATTCATTTTATAACTTCACAATTCATAAATCTATAAATTTTCATTCACTTATGAATCCATTTATACTTCATTTTAACACTTATAAAAACTCGTTTTAGAATTCCAATATTTTTAATTTTAAAATATCAAATTTATACATCTTTCATATTTAACCCGTTTTAAAATAATTCAAAAATCCCAATTTAACTATTTTATAAATTTATCAACTACTTATTTCAAAAATCACATTTCGGTTATATTTCGCAAAAATCTTAATTTTTATAACATAAAAATTTATAACGTTTTAATTATTTAAAATGAATCAATTCAAAAATTTAATAAAACGTATACTTTGAAAAAATCATTTTAAAAATCCTTTTAAAATCAAAATCGTTATTTTTAAACTTTAAAAATGGATCCGATGATGCAAGAGCACAAAATAGTCAATCACGACATCCAAATATCATATATCGATATGATAATCAACAAATATCACAATATCTGTAAATAAATCATTACAGTTGAGGAATCCAGTTGGATCCCTCCAATCTGTTTCTCTGCATCCACAAACATTAGCACAATAGCAATTCCGTTCCAGTACGGAATTATCGCGGTAAATGGGATTTATTAAAATATTATCCTTTTAATAGGCGGCGCAATAGGGTCTTATCCGCTATATAATGCGGGAAATCAACTCCAAGTACATAAATAATACCAATTTCACTTTGCAGTGAAATATTCGCGGTATATGTTTTTAATAAATAACATCCGCTTACTAACGGCGCATAATGTCTATTTTAACAATCAATAGATAAAAATCATCATTCAACATACAATTAATAATTTTAAATCTAACCATTTAAAATTAAAATCGAAACCGATTCGATTGAGTGAGAAGTCCTAACCTTGGTTTTAATTCCGTTTTCAGCTTTTATTTCGAATAAAATTAAACGCGCTTTTAATTTTACCTGAAATTCAAACTAGCTCCAAACGACTCCAAACCAGTTGCATTGCGTAGTGCTCGACAAAACGAATCCAACGCAATTTGTTTCGTCTCAATCCGACCTCGTATGAACAAGTTATAATATTTATAAGTTAACACGAATTTATATATAATTAAATCACATTTCCTTTAATATTTTTTTACCCCAAAACATCCTGGCCATTCCTTCCCATCTTCCCCCTCACGTTCCCTCTCCAGGTTTCATACGTGAAACCGAACCCATCAATGCCCATTTAGGGTTCCAAATCGCGGCCACCACACGCCCTTCTAGCTGGATCAAAGAATACCATAATGTAGCCCATCTCCCCCTCTACTTTCGGCCCGAAGAGCATGAAGCTCGGCTCTGCCTTATGCACGCAAATTGATGATACACGGCCACGAACGCAGCCCCCTAACTCCCTCCACGTCGCGCCGTTTTCGATCAACTCCGTATAGATTCGAACCTCCCATCGTCCTCTTCAATTTTGTTGTTGAACACTTTCTCTAATTGCTTACGGATTTGGAGAGATTGAGGAGGAAAGAAGATGAATTTCTGGCCATAGAAATTGAAGGTGGCGGCTAGGGTTTGAGGTTGAGAGGGTATGCAAATTTATGAAGAGGGAGGTCCTTTTATAGAAAAATACGCGACACTATTCATCCCGGATTTTTCGAACTTCAAACGAAGCATGCCGGTTGGCGTTTCTAAGGTTTACCCCGCGTTGCGAACACAATGGAACGTGTTTCGAGAGATAATTCGATCATCTGTGCGAGTTATGGAAATAAACGATCAATTTAAATTAAACCCATTTAAACTAATTTCTAGGCGTTTTAGCTTGCACCGGACAAACGGTAAATCCGATTGACTTGAAATTTAAAACCGTACAATAATTTCACATTACGGATCCGATGAAACTGATTTCATCGAAATCCAAGACTGTTTGAAAAATGACCATTTTAACTCGCCAAATTAATATTAAAACAATTTCGATGCTTTTCGAGCTGCCACGGTCAAACGAAAACTCTGATTGCTACGAAAATTGAAATACGATAATAAAAAACTATTACGAATCCAATGGAACTAGTTTCGTCCAATTCTAAGACTGTTTCGAAAATGGCTAAATTCACTAGTCGATGAAATATTAAAATATTCAATTTTCACAAATAAACTTTTAATTCAATTTTAAAAGTTCTAAAATATCGTTCTAACTCCAATATAATAAAACAAAATTTTACAAATCATTTTCAATCATATTTAACCCAATTTTCAATTATTTCTGAAATTTCAACTATTAAATTATTATCGATTTAATTATCCAATTAATTCCAATTATTCGAAATAAAATTTAATCGACTTATAATATTACTTATTAATATTTAAAATCAATTAAATATTCATATTTTAATTAACTAAAATTCTGGGTCGTTACAATCTAATTGACTTTCATTCAATTATCCAATTCCCAATTTCATTAGCTGTTTAATGAATTTACACTTACATCCTTTATTCCAAATCAGTTTATTTACATTCTATTGATTAACATTCAATCCATATTTCATTATTTCGATCGCTAATTCATTCCACAATTAAATTTGAATTTCATTATATAATTCAAACTCATATTCATTTAATGACTTCATTTCGTTAATTCACTTTATTGATATACCGCGATACCAAAACCAACTTTATTTAACATCACTCAAGTTATGTTTCATTTCATCTTCACTTGCATCTACTTCCACTATACAACTTAAGTTCACTACTAATTTAATTGAATTTCTATTTTATTTAACTTTTATTTAAGTCAAATTTCATATCACTATATAAATTCAGATTTTGTTTTGCTTAACCAAAATTGTTTAAATGTTTAACAATTAGTTTTACTTACTTTTTCTCACTTTACAAGTTATATAACTTATTTGTATAAACTTTCAAATTCATATTATATAATCACTTACCCCTTATGTTTAATTTTCATTCCAATAACTTATCAAATCTGGTTCAAATCCAATTCAATTTATTTAACTTTCCTTCAGTTAAATTTCAAATCGTATATTTATTATGCTAACTCAAATTTATTTCAACTTTACCAAAGCTGAAATTTTATTTCATATTATAAGTTCAAAATACATTCTACGTATATTCGTCAATTTCAACTTGGATTTTAAATCAAATTTGTGTCTCAAAATAAAACTTCAAATTTTAATTTACTATTGGTAGCAAATCCACCACATAGAAACTCGAAAATGATACTGATGATGCTGCGGTCATCACCCTTATTATTTTCCAGCAACAGTAGTGAATTCAATGCTTTATATTCTTTGAAAAATTCTTTTATTTATAAATCTTTCACTTATATAATATTACTATTTCTCTTTACTTGTATAAGATCATTCTAAATTCTTTTATCTTATTTAGATTTATAACAATATAACCTCTTTAATTTTGAAAAACAACATTCAAAATAAGTAGGATTTAAAATTTCAAATTCATAGTTTAAATTCATTTTTATTTATAACTCAAATAGTTTCATTTCTTACATATAAGATAATTTCATAATTGTAAATCATTTTAATTATAATTCCATACTTTATAATTCATTTGCTTATATAATTTCATTCTTTTACAATTGTTGTTATTATTTAAATTATTCAAACAACCTTTTATTAACTTATATATACTTACATTTTTAAACAACCAAATAACCAATTTATATACACTTTAATATTTTCAAAAAAATTATTCCCTTTATATATAAAATATAATCAAGGTAAAATTATTTCACTTACCCAATTTAAAATAATACCATGTCAACTTGCCTCGTTAAGTGTTTAGAAATTTCCATCGATAATATGGCGTCCCACATACCGACCAGATTTCACAAACAACTCAACGGATAAGCAAACACAATATAAAACATTTTATATCACTAACAAATAAGCGCTCATATATATAATATACTCCACTCAATCTAGGGTGATATTGTCCCTTTCTATACTGAGTACACATCAAAGCTTAGGAATATACAAAATCTAAGCTTGATACCAAATGTGATGACCAGCAAATCGATACTCTTTTGACAATAGTCCACAAATGTCCGACCCAAAAAGCACCGACTGACAAAAAGTCAAGAGAAAGAAAAGAAGAGCAAAGAAGAGAAGAGAAGAAAGAGAGAAGATAGAACCAAATAGAATAATACAGAATCTCACATCGTTGCGGAAAACATATAATATCCTATCAATGATCTTTACAAAATAGAAATTGTATATATACATACATCAATCATAGTTGAAAAATCAATCAATAATTATCAGCCTGAATAGTTATAATAACTTGTCCTCACAATTGCTGATAATATAAACAACTGAGTTCAGCGGATAATCAAAACAGATACGTGTATATGAGAATGAAGATATCTAGCTCTCCTGCTGAAGCTCCAAAAGCACCAAAACCGAACCTGCAAATATACTCGGTCTGACCCGTGCATTGAAAGGGAAGAATGCTCAGATCAGTTTAGTAAACCAGCATGAGAAACACACTCAACTGAATTTATTAAATTATGAAACTTTTCCTTTATCAAAACAAAGTATCTCGTAAGATAAGTCCACATATAAATACGGACATGTTTTTACCTTACGATAACAAAAACATCTCATATCAGATCATCTGATATTATACTAGTGTCTAGCATATAAATAATATTAATCACAGCCGAAATTGTTACATTGATTAAATTCCAGCATATAGCCCAATTGGTTAATAAAATCAAAATGGAAAATGTGTAGTGGAGTTTGGATTTCCATACAAATGACCAGGTGAAGGGACTACCTTCCAAAGGGGTACACCTCTAGATGGATGTCTCGAGGCACAGAACATCTGCCCTCTGCCAACACAAGATTGGCCCACCTCCATAACTAGATGGTACCGAATATATCATCCTCCGGTTGTTACCGGCCTTTACCGAGGGCCCTCAAAGCATGTAAACAACAATTATCAGATACACAACGTCATAGCGTGTAAAGATATATCTAGAAGAGGATGCTCATGCCCTAATGGGAGTGACCCACTTAGCTCTGCTACATCTAACCCTGTTTTGGTCATTTTCGGTTGATGAGGCCTGAGGTGATGATTACCTTTCACGAATTACAATCGCATCACTTTGAATGCCACACGACCATTTCCTTTGACTACTAATCGCCTTCCATAAAAAATATAACCCTTAAGCTCATACGCCTCTAGGAGTGTGTTAAGCTAAGAGAAGCATCCTTCTCCGCCACCACTGATGTACATTTTTAAAAACCAATGTACGTAATATTTAGAAATGAAATGACAGACAAACATTCATACAAGCTGTCCAGGAATAGGACAAAACGAAGTTACATTCCTACCACATTCTGTTGGGAATCTCTAGGATCGGTAGCGAATAGTCCTTGCATTAGATATTTCATAATGAAGAGAACACTGCCACTGGATGTATATTGGGATTTTAACTCCAAACGATCAACAAGCAGCCATCATAATTAATATACTGGCGTCTAGAATTAATATACTGTGTATAATGGACCTCTAATTAAGATATTGGGTCCTCCTGTTAGTGGCCTCCCTATCAGTCTTGGGTCCTCCTATTAGTGGCCTCCCTATCAGTCGCCTCGCCCTAATTAATATACTGGCCCCTCAGTTGATCGGGGTTGCCAATGAATATATGGGCCTTCGGGCGCCTACTGAGCAAAATGAATTGCGATTTCCTCTTCTGTGGACGCACCTCCGCCTCACTAAGCAACCTGCACAGTCATCGCATATACATTTGTCCGAAGTGGTTTTCAGATAAATTTGATCCCGGTCTCTTCGCACCAACAACGCAAAAGTGTTTCTCAACCTCACACAGAAACTAAGTCTCGTTGACTTATCACGTTTCCAACTTTCTGTCCTTCGGGCCTAGAAGGAAGCTCGATAGATTGGAGTGGTATTCTGCACTATACGAATCAATATCCTCAACACAAACGATAATCAAGCCTACACAGAAGGCTACGTACTAAGTGTACGACTAAATAGTTCCCACAACAAGTCAAGGAACTAAAATTTGGCTAAATTTGATAGTCGGTTATTTAACTATCAAAGCAAACAAACAAATATTTAGCACCATAAGCAATCACTAGGCCCCTTTATTTAATCTTTCATTAATTAAATTACTTTCCAAATATTCACTTCAAATTATCTTTAGAAAGATATAATCTCAAAACCATTTCAATACTGGAAAACATTTCCATATACTTATTTAATAATAAGTAATTCACCAATCAATGTATTTTCAACACTTGGAAAATATTACATATATTTAAATCACGATTAAGTATATACTTTATTCTATAAGGAAAACATTCTTTTAAACGTCTTTCATTTGAGTCAAAATGAATGTTGCGTAAAACATCGTTACGACAACCTAAAATCACTAGTATAGGTATTTGAAAATTAGATAGATATATAAACCCCAATACTATACAAAAAATTCTTTCGAAAATCATTTACTATAACAACTGTGTTATAGTCCATCATTAACTAATTTCTCGAAAACGTCTATTCCAACAATAAATGTTGAAAACTATGTATTTGATACTTAACACATTTTAAAACATCTTTTAATCATTTTATTCCATTTAAAATACCACTTCCCAAAGATATCCATTTTATTTAATATATTATTCTCTATCCAAAATCGTGAATATACTCTACTTACTAAATTCAATGCATCTACACATTTATTAAAGGATAATCCACTGTCCAAAATGGTGAACATAACTCCTTTCCCTATATTCATCACTTCTATAAATTTATTAAAGGATTATCCACTATCCAAAATCATGAATATAATACCTTTAATAAACTAAAATAATTGACCTATCAAATTAAATTGATTTCAGACTTATAAAACAATGTTTACAAATCACATTTATATTTTATAAAACTTTGGTTTATAAAATCCTTTTTTCAACAAATTCTATTTATATCCATTTACATGCCAAAATCCAATTTATAAGTAAATTGCTTGTAAATCGTTTATTTCCAAAATACGTTCTTTTTATAACTTCACAAATTATAAATCTTATTCGCTTATAAGATTCATTTATTCTTCATTTTAACATTTATAAAAACAACTTTATAATCCCATTACTTTTATTTATAAAATATCAATTCGACAAATCTTATATTTAAATATTTTATAATAAGTACAAAATCTTAGTTAAACTTGTTTTACAAATTAATCAACTTCATATTTCAAAAATCACAAAAATCATAATTTTTATAACATAAAATTATCACATTTATTTAATTAAAATAAATCCATTTCTTTTACAATTCAAAAATCAATAAAATATTTATTTTTCAAAATCACTTGAAAATCCTTTTAAATTTGGAAATCATCATTTTAATATTTTTAAATTACCAAAAATAGGCCCAATGCTGCAACAGCATTAGATACATCAATCACGGCATCCACAACATCATATATCATATGATAACAGAATATATCACAATATCTGTAAACAAATCAATACTGGTGAGGAATTTAGTTGGATCCCTCCAACTCGTCACCTGCAACAGATATACATAATAGAATATCTGTACAATGCCCGCTTCGAGGCAGACGCGCGTACAAAGGGTCATCTGCTCATACACGAGAACGTATAGGCTCATCTGCTCCAATAGGCAGGAATATATCCAAATACCAATCAATATATCATATATCATCCAAACAATCATCAATTATCAATCATCATAGAATAAATTTATTCTCACTTATATAAAAATATCAGTGAGTTAGAAAGAGTGAGTTGTACTCACGTTGCTTCCAATAGCAATTGCAGTATTTTATTCCAAATAAAATTAAACGAGCGTTTAATTTTACCCAAAAGTTACACTAGCTCTAATCAACATCGAACTAGCTTTAAAATGTACTGCTCATCAATATGGACAAGACGCAATTTGTTTCGTCTAAAACGGACCTCGTATGACAAAATTATAGCATTTTTAATATCACACGAATTATTAAATAAATTAATTAACATTTTAATTTTATTTTAAAACCTTGCTTCCATCAGAGCCGTTCATTTCCTTTGCCCTAGATCTAGGCCGTTTTCATAAGCTTCCCTTTTCTTTCTTCCCTTTCGTGCAAATCACATATGCAATTTAACCCATTGCCACCGTTCCATCACGAATTCACGCGATCACCTCAAGCATGTACAAGTTGATCGACGACCATGATTTTGAAGCCCAACTCAAGTGCCACGATCGGCCACGAGCACGGTTGGTCTAGTCATCCCCTAGCCTCGAAATTCGTGCATGACCATGGTGACTTTGAGCGAGGATTGACATCGATCTACTTTATAGTTTTCGATCATAACCGTTGATCGGCTCGATCTCGTCGTGCTCTACGCGTTTGTAGTTGAGGACTTCATCTAATTCTTCATTGATGGGGAGATCGGAGGGGAGAATATTGGTTATTTTTAGCCATTGAACTGTAAGTGGCAGCCCGCCTTCGTTGTTTTAGGTTTTGCAAATAGAAAGAATAACGTCCTTTTATAGAAAATTCTACGACACTATTCAGCCGAAAAAATTTCGAACTCCAAACAAAGCATGCCACCTGGCGTTTATAATGTTTTACCCCTATTTCGAACATAATGGAATATATATCGGAAACTAATTCAATCATATTTGAAAGATAGACTTTCAAATCGACTTATTTAAATTTATAATTTACTTAAACAGATTTTTACGTGTTTTAGCTTACTTCAGAAATAATGTAAATCCGATTGACACGAAATTTGAAATGTTATAATAATATAACATTGCGGATTCAATGAAACAGGTTTTATCGAAATCCAAGACTGTGTGAAAAATGGATATTTTTACACGTCATTTAAATATTAATATATTCAATTTCTACAAATTAACTTTTAATTCAATTTTAAAAGTTCTCTAACATCATTCTAATTCAAATAAGATTTAATCCAACTTTATAAATCATTTTTATTCACATTAAATTCAAATATCAATCATTTCTTTAATTTGAAATATTAAAATAATAATTTAATTATCCAATTAAATCCAGATATTCGAAATAAAATTTATTCAGCTTATAAAATTAACTTGTGAATATTTAAAATCAATTAAATATACATATTTCAAATGGCTAAAATTCTGGGTCGTTACATTCACTGTGATTCTCAAGTGAACTCTTCTGTTGTTACTTCATCAAACTTAGAAGAGTTAATCATATTATAATCCGATTCAACTTGTAACAACAATTGGTTAATAAAAAGTTATAAAGTGGACGTAGGCTTCATTAACAACCAAATCTATATAAAAAATTTCTTGTCTTTTGACCATTTCTATTTTACTACATTTATTTTCTATATTATTTCTTTGTAAGAACAGGGCTGGTACTTTCACACTTAATTCAGGGTGTTATTCTATTTTTGGGTTAACAGAATGGATGACTGGATTTCATTTCAGTTTGATCATGTTTCACCAGTCTAAGGTTAATTCTCTTATAGATTGTGATTATGGTTCAGGTGATTGTTTGTGTACCATGTTTGAGGAGAATTTGGAGATTATTAATAGTGATAATTTGCATCTTACTGATCTGACTGAGGATGTAAGGAAAATATGGGAAAGATGGAGTTTCAAAATATAGTGAGGGTTTGGCCTAATACCATAATTGACATTTGTGATAATATAGAAAATGCAACTAATGAAGTAAGCAGAGATATTATACACAAAGATGATGAAAGCATAGAAATTTTGGAGATTAATATTGTTGATAGGTAGAAAATGTATGTAGAGATATTGTGCGGTTATTAATGGAAAAATTAAAGAAAGCGGGTTTATAGTGTGTAATGGTAGTGAATGGAGTTTTGGTACTTGTGTAGGAAGGTTATTGAAAATGAGGAAGGTTTACATGAATTCATACGTAGAAATAGAAACTGAAAGGAAGTATGTTGATGATTTGTATAAGACTAATAAAAGGAACAAAAAGGAGTTACTAGAGGGTGGTATTGTATGGGTTAGGAGAAAGTGTGTTACAGTCATGGTTTTAAAAATTGCTAGGCTAACACTAGGCGGTTAGCACAGACTAGGGATTAATCATTTAGGCGGGGATTAATAGAGGATTAATCAAAGCTAGGAAATTTCGATAATTCATGTACTTTGGATAAAGTTTTAGTGTTTGTTAAGTGTTGATTGATATAAATTTAGAATTTTGGAATTTTAAATGTGCTTAAAAGTAACTAGGGAGGCAAAACCGTCTAAAACTACCACATTGATGCTTATACGTGGCATTGAACTTTAAATATTGCCAGACTAAAGCAGATTATTACAAGGGGCGGTAAACCTTGTCTATGAAGGCCTAGGCAAATCGCAGGCGGTAAGCCTAGACTAGTACCTAGGTGGGGTCTAGGTGGAGGCCTAGAAGGATTTTTACAACAATGGTTATAGTAAACGTGGAAAAATTATACGATAATGCTTCTAGATAGGAATTTCTTATACAAGATAAGATGGAAGCTAATACTATTAAATATGTAAAAGTGTGTTGTAGGGGAAGATTGAGATAAATGTACATGCGCATGACGAAATTGTGCATGCCCGTGACTTTTTGGATAATTTTATTAGAGTGAGTTGCAAGTGCATGAAAATGTGATATTATATGACTTAATTGTGCATACTCAGTAGATACAAACTCAACATATGATGATAGGGATTTGGTGAAAATGCATGGAGAGGACTGTTTTGTTGATCCTTGTTAGACCTCTTTAAGATCAGTGAGAAGAAGTGCTCGCCTTTGTAGTGTTGAGACTAGAACTTCTAATAGTTGTAGCTCAGGCATTGGATCTATTCAAGTGTGTCAAGATTTATGAGGAGGAGTTCTCATCTGCGTCGAGTAGCTACTAGAGCTTCGGATAGCTCTAGCTCATATATGGATTTTCTTTTTGGTAGTACATAGAGTCTTTGTGCTTTGAGTAGTCTATCCACTAGTGATATGCAGTATTTAGCTAGGAGTTCTAACTTTATTTTTGATGATGTTCAAATAAACATTGACTATAATTGGAGTAAAGAATTTGAGTGGGTTAGATCAGTTGGACCACGAGATACATCATTGGAACATTAGGGGTTTACACGATGTAGGAAAATGTAGTAAAATTAGAACATTTTTTAAAGATAATAACATTGAAATTGTTTTATTGCAAGAAACAAATGTAGAACACCCCGACTATAGATATTGTAGGAGTTTAAGGGGTCACCATATCAGTCGTTGGGTTCATCTTCCTATTAAGGTTAGCACTGGAGGATTAATGGTAGGTTGGAAAGAAAACCTTGTTAATCTTTTACAATCTATCGTTAAATCTCATTCGATATATTTAATTTTTTCCAATTTTATTGATGGCTCTTTTTGTAGAATATAGTACTTTATGACTTCTTATTTGATGATAATTAACGCGCGCACAAACACACATATATATATTGAATGTGTTTGATACATTACTATTGTAATGTCACATAATGAAATAATAAAATCCAAATTTCATTTCAAAAAAATATTTTTTCAATACAATTTCAACAGTACACACGATTACAACAAAAGCCTCCACAATATGTAATTAACAATATTTTATACAATGATATTTTGCATTCTCCTATACCACACACTTTCAAATATGACAATCACTCCCAAGTTTGCTCGAATTCAATTTTTATCTTCATGATCCAATTATTATTTTCTCAATCAACTGCTTTACCAGTTAATAACGCGCAACAAAAAAAATGAAACAAATTGAAACTACAAAAATAGAAATATATTTGAACTCAACGTTGCCTCGGCTTATTGGTTTTGTTCTTTTCACATTATGAAATAAGCACCAAAATATCAATAATGTACACGAGCAATCTACAACATGCATAATGTATCAGTGTACGTGCTATAAGACCGAGCATATACACAAAATACATTTGTATCCATGCGATCTCAGGCAAAAAGGCAAGGTCAACCAGGTCAGGTGCAGGAAGGTTAAGTCCTAAGGCTCAACACAGTGCATTAATGGAGAGGTGAACACATGCAGTGCAAGGTCAAGCTAAATAGCTCAACACAAGCAAAAGAAAAACATTAACATAGAAAAAGGTTAAGGAAAGCGCACACATGCAGCAAAACAAACCAAGTTGTAACGACCTGTCTTTTCAACCTTAAAATATCAACGTAATACATCCATGGTATTTATATGCCGAGTATCCAAGTGTTGGAATGATAGATTGTTAGGGTGAAAGAAAATATAGAACATAATCCCACATCATGAAAAGTAATATATAATATAAAAATGATTTTTACAAAAGAAAAGTTTATATACATACACAATCAGAGTAAACTAACTTGTCATCGGTTTGGATAGTTATAACAACCTGTCCTTACAAATGCTGATAAATACAACATAATAAATGCAATGGAAATAAAAAGATATATGAATATATCATGGAGGTATCCAGCTCGTCTCTTGAAGCCCTAAAACATCCATAACCAAACCTGGAATTATACTCGGTCTAACCCGAGCATTTTAAGAAATAATGCCTGGATCAGTCTGGTAAAATCACCATAAGAAATCACAATCATACAGGCTTTTAATATTTTAAAACTCTTTCAAAAATAAAGGTATCTCTTAAGACCATTGTGCATATAAATATAGACATGTTTTTACCTTACGGTAACCAAACAATTTTGTTAGAAAATTCAGTGATTGTAATAATGTCGAGGGTTTAAAATAAGTATTATTCATAGTTGAAATGGTTACATTAATTACATTCTTGTATAATAGGTGCACAACTAAGTCCATAAAGGCACATATTGGAGATTAGATTCCATACAATGACAAATAAAGGGACTACCTTCTGTACAGTACACCTCTTGGTAAAATGTACCGAGGCTGCAAACCTTGAACCTCTACCAACACAGAGTATGCCGCCCATTTAACATGACATATAGGATTATATCATCCGTTGGGCACCGCGGCTGCAAACATTGCCCTCCGATCACCCCATGCACACATACCAAATCCAAAAGTCCTAACCTAGATATGAGAAATGATACTTCTAATGGTAGCAAACCACATAGCTCTGCTACATTTCCTCTGTTTTAGTCATTACCGAGTTGTGAGGCTTGTGAGGTCACGTTTTTACCTTTTCCTCCAAGCCATTCCCTCTTGGATTGCTAGCACTGTCCTGCCAGCAACAATCCAATGCTAGCATTTATCTATACAAGTTGTTTAGGATTTGAACAAACTAAAGGCACTACTTCTACTACATCGTTTTTGGAATCACCCTTAGTATTAGTAGTAAGTACCCCTTGCACTAGGATTAGTAGTAAGTATCCCTTGCACTTTAAATAATTCTGTCTTTGATTCCATCATCTCGAACCACTCTTGAACTTCTTTTAGCGTAGAGCGCACATATATTTCGGGGAGGTAACGGTTTTATAACGATCCGAAACTTTTGACACTTCGAATAGCAATATTTATTTATTTAAATATTTAGATTGATTTAAATTCAATGAATTATAATTGAATTTTTTTTAATAAAATGATTCAATTTCTATTGATGTATTTTTAATTAAATTTATATAATTTTCTAACATTTTTTAATATGGAAAATATTTACATTATCGTTTGGTGATTTTTTGGCAAAAGATGGAATTTTTGTGATTTTACAAAAAATGGTAACATGTGTACATTACTATTGTTTTGGGATCGTGTTGCATTTTTTAGCGCGATCGTATTTTCGTTTTATCATTCGCTGTTCATACGCGGGAGAAATACTATGCAGCGTGATGCCGAAATCATAAAATATATCAAATCCACACTTAGTTTGCTCAACACAATTTTGACCTTTCTCTTTTCCCTCTCTCTTTTCATTATCATTTCTCGAAAATCAAAAAAATAGTAAACTCTCCTCAAAAATTAAAAATAAAATTAAATATTCAACTAATTAAAATAAAATTTAGAACTTTGGGTTTGTATGAACTAGATCTACATCTGTTGGTGTGTTGGGATGGGTGCGGTGATGTCCTTGGTTGTTCAATGGTTTTGGTCAAGAGGAAGTTAGAGCTAGGGTTTGATTTTTCTCAAGCCATGGTCTACATTAGGCGAAATGAGGGATGATTTGGGTTTCTCTTGGCGAGACGAAAGGATGGTGAGGTTTTGATGGAGGCAGATCCACAATAGCAAATCAAGATTAGGGTTGTCTTGACCTGATGGCTTTAGGCACATTCTAAGGGGGAGTGCCGAGCAAGAATTAGTATGGGAGATGTCAAGAGATTTCTTAGGATAGATGATAGCAATTTTCGATCAATGTTTTCGTGTAGAAACGAGCAAGAGAGGAGGAGATAGGTGTGGGGCAAGGATATGGTGTGTTTGTTTCATGTACAGGCATGGGGTAATATGAGTTTGGGAGGGAAGAAGTTAAAATTTAATTAGTTAATTTAAGATGTAATTAATGTTTAAATTATATTATTTAAAATTCAATAACTTATAAATTGAATAACTTTTCCATATGAGGTCCAATCGAGACGCGGTCTTTTACATTGTTGTAACGACCCAGAATTTTGAAAATTAAAATTTGAATATTTAATTTATTGTAAACATTAATAAGTGAATTTATAAGTCGAATAAATTTTTATTTGAATTATTGGATTTAATTGAATAATTAAATCGATAATTTAATACGTTAAATTATGGAAATAATTGAAAATAGAGTTAAATATGATTGAAAATGATTTGTAAAATTTTATTTTATCATATGAGAATTAGAATGATATTTTAGAACTTTTAAAATTGAATTAAAAGTAAATTTGTGAAAATTGAATATTTTAATATTTAATAATCGACTGTAAAATAGCCAATTTTTGAACAGTCTCAGAATTGAACGAAACCAGTTTTATTGGATCCGTAATAGTTAGTTATTACCGGATTTCAAATTTCGTGTCAATCGGAGTTACCGTTTGATCGTGGCAGCTCGAAACGCATCGATTTATTTTTAATTTAAATTTGACGAGTGAAAATAGCCATTTTTCAAAAAGTCTCGGATTTCGACGAAACTAGTTTCATCGGATCCGTAATGTTATATTATTGTAAGGTTTCAAATTTCAAGTCAATTGGATTTACCGTTTGTCCGGTACAAATTAAAACGCCTAGAAATCGACTTAAATCAGTTTAATTCAAATTGAGCGTTTATAGCCATAACTTGCACATACTTCCGAATTAGCTTCCGAAACCTGTTCCATTGTGTCCGGAACGCGGGGTAAACCCTAGAAACACTGGTTACGGCGCGTAAATCGGAGTTCGGGATTTCCGGGATGAATAGTGTTTCGATTTTCCTTATAAATAGCCCACTATCTCAAAAAAATTTATAAAAAAAAAAATAAACATAAAACCCTAAACCTAAACTGCAGCCGCCACCCTAATATTCAATGGCCAGAATTTTCTCCTCTTCCCCTCAAATTATCTTCCAATCCGTCAATCTATTCAAAAATCATTCAACTAGTAAAGCGTAGAGCTTCACGAGACCTTCGATATGAACGGTTGTGATCAAAATTCGAGAAGTGGATCAACATCTACAGGGCTGCGTTCGCCCACCAGTCACGCACGCAATTCAAGGGGAGATTGGGGCCGAGTTCAACTTGCTTCTGGGCGTGGGTAGCTTAGGTTAGGGGCTTCGCGATGGTGGTTGTATGATGGAGTGTAGTCGTGTGATTGAGGAGGATAATTAAACCCTAGATTCATTATATGGGTTCGGCTATAACCTGGGCATTTGCGTGATGATGAGGAAGAAAGGGGGGACGGCCAAGATCTACAGGTGATGGATTGAAGGGCTGAGATGAGTTGTGGTTTATAAATTTTAATTATGTTGTAATAGTTATATATAAATCGTGTAAAACTTCAAATATAAATATCTTTTTCATACGAGGTCGAAAAAATGCAAAATCAGTTGCGTTGGAATCGTATGGACGAGCACTACGCGATGGAGTTAGTTTGGAGTCGTTTGGAGTTAGTGAGAATTTTGGGTAAAATTAAACGTCCGTTTAATTTTATTCGAAATAAATCGCTAAAACGGAAATAAAATCAAGGTGAGAATTTCTCACTCAATCGAATCAGTTTCGATTTTATTTTAAATAGTTAGATTTAAAATATTTGAATGCATGTTTGAATGTTGATTAATATCTATTGATTGTTAAAATAGACATTATACGCCGTTAGTAAGCGGATGTTATTTATTAAAAACATATACCGCGATATTTCATAAACAGTGAAATTGGTATTATATATAGTAGCAATATATATATATTGGCATATGTATATATTGGAGTTATTGATTTCCCGCATTTATTTGTTTAGCGGATGAGACCCTATTGCACCGTTATTAAGCGGATAATATTTAATAAGAACATATACCGCGATAATTTCGTACTGGAGCGAAATTGGTATTGTGCTAATGTTTGTGGATGCAGGAAAACAGGTTGGAGGGATCCAACTGGATTCCTCAACAGTATTTATTTGATTTCAGATATTTTGATATTTGATGGATTATCATATCGATATATGATATCGTTGTAGTCGTGATTGACTATTTGGTGTGTAGCATCATTGGACCAAGTTTTGGAATTTTAAAATAATTTTTAAAGTGATTTTTGAAAATATACTATATTTTTGGAATTGATTCATTTTAAATAAATAAACGTTATAATTTTTAAAGTTATAAAATTATGGTTTTTGTGAAATATAGTTAAAAGCTGATTTTTGAGAAATATGAATTAATGATTTTATAAAATAGTTTAAATAGAGAATTTGGAATTTATTATAAAGAGTTTAAATATAGGATTTATAAAATTTGATTATTTTATAAATCAAGAGAATGATGAAATTATAAAGGGAATTAAAGTCGTTTTAAAAGAGTAATATAAATTTGATTTATATTAAGAGATTTATAAATGGATATTTATAAATTGGAATATTGACATTATAAAACGAGTTTTTATAAGTGTTTGAATGAAGTGAAAATGAATTTCATAAATAAATGAAATTTATAGAATTATAAACTGTGAAGTTATAAATGAAATTTATAAATAGTAAGATTTATAAATTTGGTGAGATTATTTGAAGAATAGATTGGTTAAATAAATGGATCTTATAAGTTATAAGATTTATAATTTGGAAAGTCTTAAAAAGAACGATTTTGTAAAATAATCGTTTTATAAGTAATTAACTTATAATATGAACTTTTAGTTTATAATTGAGTTATAAACTGGAATAGGTTAATAAAAGAATTTATAAAAAGGAAGTTTTTATAAATAAATAGAAATGGAAATTTATAAATGTTGTTTTATAAATTTGCAAACAACTTATTTTGATAAGTTAATTGTTATAACCTAGAAATAGAGTTATATTCACGTTTTTAGACAGTGAATAATCCTTTGAAATAAAATGAATAAAAGGATGAAATTTGTTAACAAAGAATATTCACATTTTTGAATAGTGAATAACACGTTAAAGAAATTGTTTTGAATGTGATATTTCAAATAGAATTAAAACGATCTAACGATGTTTTAAAATGTGTTGAGATTCGAAACCATAGATTTCAACATTTATTGTTGAAATAGACGTTTTCGAGAAATAGAAGGAGATGATGGACTATAACACTGTTGTTATAGTAAATGATTTCCAAAAGGAAATGTTTTGTATAGTATTGGGATTTATATATCTATTTTAATTTCGAATCCTTATACTAGTGATTTTGGGTTGTCGTAACGATGTTTTACGCAACATTCGTTTTGGCCCAAGTAAATATGTTTAAGAGAATGATTCCCTTAAAGAATGAATTATATACTTAATTTGATTTAAGTATATTGAATATTTTCTAAGTGTTGAAAATAAATAAAATTCGTGAATTACTTATTTAATAAGTATGGAATTGTTTTCCAATATGAAGTGATATTTAGAATTTATCTTTTTGAAGATAAATTGAAATGAATAATTGAAATGATATGCATGGATATTTTGAAATATAAATTCACTATTGAATTTATAAAGGAAAGGAGAATTTGTTTAAAAATAAATATTGATTTATTTTTGAAGTGTTGAAATAGTATATCTAGTGAAGATATTTTTGGAAAATTATTTGGAAACTGGTGATGTGTGCATATCAGTGATAGTTCAATAACCGACTATCAATATTTCCCTTTGAATGGGTAATGGATGTGATTTGTTTGAATGTGAATGCTACACTTATTTTTGAATAAGCGCTCACTATTCGGGTTAACCGGGAAAGGACCATGGGGTCGTATAACCCATTCCGAATATGTGATACGTCGTTGTGAATTGCATTTGAAGATTGGTGTTGAAGACCCGGTATTTGCGAGAGCGATAGGATGACCTGTCGATTTACTCTGCACCGAGTTGCTCCGGTATAGAGTTCTCCATATGTGATGGTGAATCCGATCAGGATTGTGAATATCCGGATTGCAAGGACTTCTTTGTAAGTGCCTTCGGTTTTGTTCGATCCCGGAACAGACTTGTATGGATTGTGTGTCTGACATTACAAGTTGAGATATAAAGCCGATTTCTTTCAAATATATTTCTGTTGGTGGCGGAGAATTTATTCTTTTAGCTTAACACCCTTTTCTGAGACGTACGAGCTCGGAGGTTATATAGTTGATGTTATCAGCGATATATTCCCAATTTGGTAATGTGATATGCTGAATGTTGCTGAAATGATCATTGCGTTGATTATTGTGATAGGATCATTTATTTGATCGTCTATCTTTGTGATCATTGTGTTGATCATTTGTTGACCCAAAGCATGGCTTTTGTATAAAGTATGTTTTTGTGGACGTGACTTCGTCGAACCTCACACCCCGGAAATGGTCAAAACAGGAAAGATGCGACAAGGTTATGAGGGGTAGCACCCTTTAGGGTATGTACATTTCCTTCTGGATAGAGGTGGTATCATGGTATGGAGCCCAGATATTTAACCTATGTGGTTACTACGAATTTATTACTTTGTGGTTGTTGGCTTTCGGGATCCCGTGAGAAAGGTCGTTTACGATCGGGGAATGGCGTGCTCGTGTCAGTAGTTACCCAGTTAGGGGTAACCCGGCCTTGTGTTGGCAGAGTTCCGGTTTGGTTCTCGGGGATGTCTTTCCAGAGGCATTCTCATGTGGCAATGGGAAGTTCCTTGGCCTGACCATTTGTTGGAAATCCAAAGAAACAATACGAAACTTGTACGGTTTTAGTTGTAGAACCTGCCATCTAATATGGTAGCTATAGTAGGCATAATATAATGGTACCTATGCTGGCTAAGATTTATATTCTACTTTCGAAATGAATTTTCTACACTATGCACTAGTAATAATATCAAATGTTCTTTTTAAATGCGTATCAAGCATGTTTGACTATCATAAGGAGAAATCTTCTCCAAGTCTGCGTTTGCATTGTGTGTGTGGCAGGAGGTCTTATGGTAGTCTCATTTTTAAAAGCATTGCGAATTGATTAAAAATATTCCTCTATTTTGATTTTAAAGATAAATAAACTGTTTTGAGTTCTCACACCAGTCACATGACTGACTTGGAGTTTATTGTTTTCCTTCCTAAACTCTGGGTGCCCACCAATTTCCACACGGGCAGTCAAGAGTTAAGGTATATCAGGATATTCTGGATATTCTGGAATTGCTGGAGGCAAGCTGGATGGCATGGCGTATTACTTATATAGTATTTCTTTTTCCGCTGCACTGTTTGTTGTTGTACACTCTGATGATATGATGTAATGAAATGTAATGTATAAAATGTAATAACTGATAGTTCTTTGTTTAAAGATTATTCATTTATTATTATATGTTGTTCCGCTGCGAATTGTGAGATTCTGATGTTGTTCTGTTCCGTTCTATGTTCTACCTATTTTCTTCTGTTTTTCTTTTTCCTCTATTCTCTTTTTCTTCTAATTTTAAAAAAATTAAAATTTTCTGTTCTCTTTTCTATTCTATTTTTAAATTTTCTATCTTCTTTTCCCTATCTAAATTTTCTATCTTCCGTCTTCTCTTCCCTCTATTATCTATTTTCCTTTCTACCTTCTTATCTCTTCTTTTCCTTCTTCTTTTCTTTTCCTAAATTCTTTTTCTTAAAAACCCTCAGTGTTCGGTTTTCCGTCGTTCGATTTCTCGGCAGTCGATAAAGTGAGTGTCGATGTCGAATTTTTCGGAAGACGAAGAATCGTGTCCTGACAATGTGGTATCAGAGCATATGGTTAAGCGACAACCATGGTTCTGCTGGGTATGACTCATTAGAGATAGAGTCAGTAGTACTCTAGAATGAATTTGAGTGTAATAATAGCTATGAGAGCGTATTTGTTAGTGAATATAAAATTGTTTTATATTGTGTTGACTTATCGGTTGATTGTTTATAGATTCCCGTCGATCTAGTCTAGCTAACTATCGTAGATAGGGGTTTCTAAACTCTTAAACAAGATAATTCGACACAGTATTGTTTTAAAATTGGGTAAATGAAATAATTTTACCTTGAGTATATTTTATATATAAAGAAATAATTTTTCAGAATTATAAAAGTGTATATAAGTTGATTGTTTAGTTGTTAGAATAATCTAAATTGAAGAATAAATTGTATAAGCAAAAGAATCATAAGAATTGAATTATAATTAAATGTGATTTACAATTGTGAAATAAAACTTATATATATAAGAGGTGAAACTATATGAATATAACTTAAGTGATATGGAATGAAGTTGATATTAGTATCAAAGTAAATTAATAAAGTTAAGAGATAAATGTGAACTTGAGTTATGTAAATGAAATTCAACTTTGAAATTGAATTGAATGAATGGATTGAAAGTAAATCAATTAAATGTGAATTAAGTTGATATGAAATAATGAATATAAGTGCAATTCATTAAAATCTAATGTTATTAGAAAGTTGAATAATTGAATGAAAATCAATTAAATTAAACCAATTGTAAGCAAAGGCATTTGGTTGTAATTAATATACATTGATTGTTATATGATTGTTAGTTGATTGTATATAATTCATTAAGTGTTAATGAAATTGATTTAATGAAATTGAAAGCTAAAGTAATTGAAATTCAATTGAAAGTTAAGTGAATCTTAAGTAAAATTGAATTTGAATTGGAAGTGAACCAACTTGAATATGAATTAGTGAATATAAACTAATTGAAAATGAGTGTTAGTAAGAACATCCACTGTTAATGAATCAAATGTAATTAAATTGAAAACCAATTCATTGAATATTAATGAGAATATGAATGAATATTTATTGGTTATGGATGATAGTTGGTTGATGTTTGCATTTATTGCTTTAGTTGCATTTGCTATGTTGGCATATATAGTTGTTATGGAGATATATGTTGTATATTGAGATTATTTTCATATATGCATGTTCTCATGTTGTTTGTTGAGTAATTAGTAGGTGCGGATCGCGTTTGCTTCGCATTTGGAGCTCTCTTTTGCGCTATATTAGCCGTATATGCTTGCTAATAAAATATAAGGTACATATCTCGGATTAAATATCGTACTTTTACACTTTTTTCCCTTCGGGATGCCTCATTACTTGATGAGATGTATATTTGTGATATATATACTGTCATTTTTTTTCGGATCGAGCCGCGCAAAGGAGACTATGGCGAATTTTTCCGAAAATTTAAGGCGTTAGAAAAAATTTGAGAAAGTTGGAAAATTTTGGAAAACTTTAACTTTGATTTTGGAATTGAAAGTTGAGCAATAGTAGTTGTTTTTAAAAAGATAACTAAGTATGATTTGAAACTTAGTAAAGATATTATAAGAAGTTTAACTATGGATTTTGGAAAATTAATAAATTCTATAACTTTTCTTACTTGTTAATTTCGAGGACGAAATTCTTTTAAGTGGGGAAGATTGTAACGACCCAGAATTTTTAGAAATTAAAATTTGAATATTTAATTTATTTTAAACATTAATAAGTGAATTTATAAGTCGAATAAATTTTTATTTGAATTATTGGATTTAATTGAATAATTAAATCGATAATTTAATACGTTAAATTATGGAAATAATTGAAAATAGAGTTAAATATGATTGAAAATGATTTGTAAAATTTTATTTTATCATATGAGAGTTAGAATGATATTTTAGAACTTTTAAAATTGAATTAAAAGTAAATTAGTGAAAATTGAATATTTTAATATTTAATAATCGACTGTAAAATAGCCAATTTTTGAACAGTCTCAGAATTGAACGAAACCAGTTTCATTGGATCCATAATAGTTAGTTATTACCGGATTTCAAATTTCGTGTCAATCGGAGTTACCGTTTGATCGTGGCAGCTCGAAACGCATCGATTTATTTTTAATTTAAATTTGACGAGTGAAAATAGCCATTTCTCAAAAAGTCTCGGATTTCGACGAAACTAGTTTCATCGGATCCGTAATGTGATATTATTGTAAGGTTTCAAATTTCAAGTCAATTGGATTTACCGTTTGTCCGGTACAAATTAAAACGCCTAGAAATCGACTTAAATCGGTTTAATTCAAATTGAGCGTTTATAGCCATAACTTGCACATATTTCCGAATTAGCTTCCAAAACCTGTTCCATTGTGTCCGAAACGCGGGGTAAACCCTAGAAACGCTGGTTACGGCGCGTAAATCGGAGTTCGGGATTTCCGGGATGAATAGTGTTTCGATTTTCCTTATAAATAGCCCACTATCTCAAAAAAATTTATAAAAAAAAATAAACATAAAACCCTAAACCTAAACTGCAGCCGCTACCCTAATATTCAATGGCCAGAATTTTCTCCTCTTCCCCTCAAATTATCCTCCAATCCGTCAATCTATTCAAAAATCATTCAACTAGTAAAGCGTAGAGCTTCACGAGACCTTCGATATGAACGGTTGTGATCAAAATTCGAGAAGTGGATCAACATCTACAGGGCTGCGTTCGCCCACCAGTCACGCACGCAATTCAAGGGGAGATTGGGGCCGAGTTCAACTTGCTTCTGGGCGTGGGTAGCTTAGGTTAGGGGCTTCGCGATGGTGGTTGTATGATGGAGTGTAGTCGTGTGATTGAGGAGGATAATTAAACCCTAGATTCATTATATGGGTTCGGCTATAACCTGGGCATTTGCGTGATGATGAGGAAGAAAGGGGGGACGGCCAAGATCTGCAGGTGATGGATTGAAGGGTTGAAGGGCTGAGATGAGTTGTGGTTTATAAATTTTAATTATGTTGTAATAGTTATATATAAATCGTGTAAAACTTCAAATATAAATATCTTTTTCATACGAGGTCGAAAAAATGCAAAATCAGTTGCGTTGGAATCGTATGGACGAGCACTACGCGATGGAGTTGGTTTGGAGTCGTTTGGAGTTAGTGAGAATTTTGGATAAAATTAAACGTCCGTTTAATTTTATTCGAAATAAATCGCTAAAACGGAAATAAAATCAAGGTGAGAATTTCTCACTCAATCGAATCAGTTTCGATTTTATTTTAAATAATTAGATTTAAAATATTTGAATGCATGTTTGAATGTTGATTAATATCTATTGATTGTTAAAATAGACATTATACGCCGTTAGTAAGCGGATGTTATTTATTAAAAACATATACCGCGAATATTTCATAAACAGTGAAATTGGTATTATATATAGTAGCAATATATATATATTGGCATATGTATATATTGGAGTTATTGATTTCCCGCATTTATTTGTTTAGCGGATGAGACCCTATTGCGCCGTTATTAAGCGGATAATATTTAATAAGAACATATACCGCGATAATTTCGTACTGGAGCGAAATTGGTATTGTGCTAATGTTTGTGGATGCAGGAAAACAGGTTGGAAGGATCCAACTGGATTCCTCAACAGTATTTATTTGATTTCAGATATTTTGATATTTGATGGATTATCATATCGATATATGATATCGTTGTAGTCGTGATTGACTATTTGGTGTGTAGCATCATTGGACCAAGTTTTGGAATTTTGAAATGATTTTTAAAGTGATTTTTGAAAATATACTATATTTTTGGAATTGATTCATTTTAAATAAATAAACATTATAATTTTTAAAGTTATAAAATTATGGTTTTTGTGAAATATAGTTAAAAGCTGATTTTTGAGAAATATGAATTAATGATTTTATAAAATAATTTAAATAGAGAATTTGGAATTTATTATAAAGAGTTTAAATATAGGATTTATAAAATTTGATTATTTTATAAATCAAGAGAATGATGAAATTATAAAGGGAATTAAAGTCGTTTAAAAAGAGTAATATAAATTTGATTTATATTAAGAGATTTATAAATGGATATTTATAAATTGGAATATTGACATTATAAAACGAGTTTTTATAAGTGTTTGAATGAAGTGAAAATGAATTTCATAAATAAATGAAATTTATAGAATTATAAACTGTGAGGTTATAAATGAAATTTATAAATAGTAAGATTTATAAATTTGGTGAGATTATTTGAAGAATAGATTGGTTAAATAAATGGATCTTATAAGTTATAAGATTTATAATTTGGAAAGTCTTAAAAAGAACGATTTTGTAAAATAATCGTTTTATAAGTAATTAACTTATAATATGAACTTTTAGTTTATAATTGAGTTATAAACTGGAATAGGTTAATAAAAGAATTTATAAAAAGGAAGTTTTTATAAATAAATAGAAATGGAAATTTATAAATGTTGTTTTATAAATTTGCAAACAACTTATTTTGATAAGTTAATTGTTATAACCTAGAAATAGAGTTATATTCACGTTTTTAGACAGTGAATAATCCTTTGAAATAAAATGAATAAAAGGATGAAATTTGTTAACAAAGAATATTCACGTTTTTGAATAGTGAATAACACGTTAAAGAAATTGTTTTGAATGTGATATTTCAAATAGAATTAAAACGATCTAACGATGTTTTAAAATGTGTTGAGATTCGAAACCATAGATTTCAACATTTATTGTTGAAATAGACGTTTTCGAGAAATAGAAGGAGATGATGGACTATAACACTGTTGTTATAGTAAATGATTTCCGAAAGGAAATGTTTTGTATAGTATTGGGATTTATATATCTATTTTAATTTCGAATCCCTATACTATTGATTTTGGGTTGTCGTAACGATGTTTTACGCAACATTCGTTTTGGCCCAAGTAAATATGTTTAAGAGAATGATTCCCTTAAAGAATGAATTATATACTTAATTTGATTTAAGTATATTGAATATTTTCTAAGTGTTGAAAATAAATAAAATTCGTGAATTACTTATTTAATAAGTATGGAATTGTTTTCCAATATGAAGTGATATTTAGAATTTATCTTTTTGAAGATAAATTGAAATGGATAATTGAAATGATATGCATGGATATTTTGAAATATAAATTCACTATTGAATTTATAAAGGAAAGGAGAATTTGTTTAAAAATAAATATTGATTTATTTTTGAAGTGTTGAAATAATATATCTAGTGAAGATATTTTTGGAAAATTATTTGGAAACTGGTGATGTGTGCATATCAGTGATAGTTCAATAACCGACTATCAATATTTCCCTTTGAATGGGTAATGGATGTGATTTGTTTGAATGTGAATGCTACACTTTTTTTTGAATAAGCGCTCACTATTCGGGTTAACCGGGAAAGGACCATGGGGTCGTATAACCCATTCCGAATATGTGATACGTCGTTGTGAATTGCATTTGAAGATTGGTGTTGAAGACCCGGTATTTGCGAGAGCGATAGGATGACCTGTCGATTTACTCTGCACCGAGTTGCTCCGGTATAGAGTTCTCCATATGTGATGGTGAATCCGATCAGGATTGTGAATATCCGGATTGCAAGGACTTCTTTGTAAGTGCCTTCGGTTTTGTTCGATCCCGGAACAGACTTGTATGGATTGTGTGTCTGACATTACAAGTTGAGATATAAAGCCGATTTCTTTCAAATATATTTCTGTTGGTGGCGGAGAATTTATTCTTTTAGCTTAACACCCTTCTCTGAGACGTACGAGCTCGGAGGTTATATAGTTGATGTTATCAGCGATATATTCCCAATTTGGTAATGTGATATGCTGAGTGTTGCTGAAATGATCATTGTGTTGATTATTGTGATAGGATCATTTATTTGATCGTCTATCTTTGTGATCATTGTGTTGATCATTTGTTGACCCAAAGCATGGCTTTTGTATAAAGTATGTTTTTGTGGACGTGACTTCGTCGAACCTCACACCCCGGAAATAGTCAAAACAGGAAAGATGCGGCAAGGTTATGAGGGGTTGCACCCTTTAGGGTATGTACATTTCCTTCTGGATAGAGGTGGTATCATGGTATGGAGCCCAGATATTTAACCTATGTGGTTACTACGAATTTATTACTTTGTGGTTGTTGGCTTTCGGGATCCCGTGAGAAAGGTCATTTACGATCGGGGAATGGCGTGCTCGTGTCAGTAGTTACCCAGTTAGGGGTAACCCGTCCTTGTGTTGGCAGAGTTCCGGTTTGGTTCTCGGGGATGTCTTTCCAGAGGCATTCTCATGTGGCAATGGGAAGTTCCTTGGCCTGACCATTTGTTGGAAATCCAAAGAAACAATACGAAACTTGTACGGTTTTAGTTGTAGAACCTGCCATCTAATATGGTAGCTATAGTAGGCATAATATAATGGTACCTATGCTGGCTAAGATTTATATTCTACTTTCGAAATGAATTTTCTACACTATGCACTAGTAATAATATCAAATGTTCTTTTTAAATGCGTATCAAGCATGTTTGACTATCATAAGGAGAAATCTTCTCCAAGTCTGCGTTTGCATTGTGTGTGTGGCAGGAGGTCTTATGGTAGTCTCATTTTTAAAAGCATTGCGAATTGATTAAAAATATTCCTCTATTTTGATTTTAAAGATAAATAAACTGTTTTGAGTTCTTACACCAGTCACATGACTGACTTGGAGTTTATTGTTTTCCTTCCTAAACTCTGGGTGCCCACCAATTTCCACACGGGCAGTCAAGAGTTAAGGTATATCAGGATATTCTGGATATTCTGGAATTGCTGGAGGCAAGCTGGATGGCATGGCGTATTACTTATATAGTATTTCTTTTTCCGCTGCACTGTTTGTTGTTGTACACTCTGATGATATGATGTAATGAAATGTAATGTATAAAATGTAATAACTGATAGTTCTTTGTTTAAAGATTATTCATTTATTATTATATGTTGTTCCGCTGCGAATTGTGAGATTCTGATGTTGTTCTGTTCCGTTCTATGTTCTACCTATTTTCTTCTGTTTTTCTTTTTCCTCTATTCTCTTTTTCTTCTAATTTTAAAAAAATTAAAATTTTCTGTTCTCTTTTCTATTCTATTTTTAAATTTTCTATCTTCTTTTCCCTATCTAAATTTTCTATCTTCCGTCTTCTCTTCCCTCTATTATCTATTTTCCTTTCTACCTTCTTATCTCTTCTTTTCCTTCTTCTTTTCTTTTCCTAAATTCTTTTTCTTAAAAACCCTCAGTGTTCGGTTTTCCGTCGTTCGATTTCTCGGCAGTCGATAAAGTGAGTGTCGATGTCGAATTTTTCGGAAGACGAAGAATCGTGTCCTGACAATTGTTCTCGTAATGGCGAAAGCTACCCGATGAAACTGATTTTATTGAATTTAGAGAAAGTGAAATTTTGGAATGACATTCGATTTTAGTTCAAAATGGAACACCTAAGCGTCCATTGGAATTTTGGTGAGTTAAACTCACCTTTTTGGATAATCAGTGCTATATATAGTAGATAAAAATAAATACTTTTATCGTTGAATGAATTATTGGTTTGATTTGGCTAAATATCCGATTTTGAAAAGCGAATTTTATAGGGAGAAATCCAAATTTCTTGTCAATGTGATTTTTAGTTATAGTTATATACATATTTATTTTAGTCATATACCTATTATATAGTTTGAATGTTAAAATTTGATCGTTTGGCTATATTGGATGTGACACCAACATATGTTAAAAGTCGAACCTTTTTAGTAAAAAATGTAGTGATAGAATTGGTTAAGTGCTATAGCAACAATAGACATTTTATTGTATTTCATAAAATGTTACTTAGTGTTGTTTTGATCTAGAAATGGTTTCAATTTGGAAAAATGATTTTTAATCCAACCTTTTTGGATTTTCTAGGATGTTTTATATAAAGATGGTTTTGCTACTTATCAATATTACTTCAACTTCTTATCTTATTCTTTTCTAATATATGTGTGTATACATATTCGTAAATGTTTAAAATTAATCTGAAAGTATCTATCTTTATAGAAAAGTTATTATAATGATGGATGTTTATTTTAAAGGAAACAAAAGGGGTTTATCTTTATGTTAAAGTGATTTTTATTTTTAAAGGGTGATAGAAATGTCTTTGGGATAAGTACTTATGAAACATTTTATATAAAAATGTTGTAAATACAAAACAAATTTATAAAAGGGTATTTTATTAAGAAAAGAGATATTATAAGCAGTATTTTAAAAATAAAAGGATAGGTTTATAAATGGAATTTTATAAAGATAAAAAAAATATCATTTGATAAATAGAAGAAATAAATCATAGTTATGAATTTATTATATAATATATAATGGTCGTGTTATGGGAAGTATATGAGATTTACAACTATATTTGGAGGTTTGTTTTATATTTGGAGTTTGGGTTATATTTGGAGTTTGCTGTCTAAAGGAATTTTGCAAAAATTTATAAAGGGATTTTATAAATGAATATGAAGTTTTTATAAAAAGAATTGAAAATAAATTTAGGGATTTATAAAATGAGTTCTATAAATGACTATTTTATAAAAGTAGTTTTATAAAAGAGTTTTACAAAAGCATAGAGGACATTTATAATGGGGTTTATTGAATAATTTTAGGGATTTATGGTAATTATGTTTATATATTTATAAAGGGAATTTTATAATTTATAAATAACATTTTATAAAAGGAGTTTGTTCGTATAGAGAAGTAGTGCCTTCAGTTTGTTCATATCCTGAACAATTTGTACGGATGAATGCTAGCATATCATTGTTTCTTGGAGGGCAGCGTTAGCATTCCAAGTGGGATTTGTTAAAAGGTAAACGTAGCCTCGAGCCTCACTATCGAGAATGACTAAAACAAGATAGTGCTTCCAAGCTATGTGGGTCGCGCCTGTTAGGATAATGTTAGACCCTTCTAAATATATTTATTTATTTATGGATTTAGTTGTGCATTTGAGCTCTCAGGAAAAGGTTGCAAAGCAACCGATATGATGGAATATTCGATATTATCCAATAAGCGGTGGGCCAGTCCAGATTTACAGGGGGTCATTGCGAGGCACTTGATATATTTTAGAGGTATACTGTAGTAGGCGGTATCTCTGTGCCTTGTCATCAAATGGAATCCATTCCCCAAATGCGCCTTTCGGACTTAGTTCTATACCTATTATGCTGGAATTTAATTAATATAATAATTTCGAAGAAGATTCAATATTTCTTTTAAACCCTAGGCATTATTATAATACCATAACATTTCCTATGAAATGATTTGGTTGTCGTAAGGGTAAAATGCATTCGTGTTTATATGCGGCGTGGTCTTACGAGATACCTCTATTTTTGAAAGATTTATAATATTAAAATCCATTTAATGTATGTTTCGCATGTTGGTTTACCGGACTTATCCTGGCATTATTTTCTTATAATGCTCGGTTCAGCCCAAGCATATTTCCAAATTTTTCTTTGAAGCTTTAGGAGATGAGATGGATTCCTCCAAGACATATTAACATTATTTTATTTCCATTGCACTAGTTGTTTATATGTATCATCATTTTTGACGACATGTTGTTATCTGTCTAGGCTGATCATAGATTAGTTTACTCTGATTGACGTATGTATATTGCAATTTTACTTTTTAAAGATATGTTATATATTACATATTACTTGTCATGATGTGAGATACTATTATGTCTTTTATTTCTTTCCCCCAATAATCTATCCTTTGGCACTTGGATGCTCGACATGTGAATACCATGGATGTATTAGTGTTGACTTTTGAAGGTCGAAAATGCACGACATTACAAGTGGTATCAACATTTAGGTTGAGTGAATGCCTAGGCTTTAATGGGGTACACTCATTAGAGATAGGATAAGTGGTACTCTAGAATGAGTTCGAGTGTATATATAAGAGAACGTATTTGTTAGTGTTATAATTTTTTTTTATAATATGTTAATTTACTAGTTAATTTATGATGTGTTTGTTTGTTAGGAAATGATAATCTTAAGTATTATCATTTATTGTTTGATTAATCGTGCTCGCCCAATTTAGGAGCATTGCTGTTGCTTGTTGATTGATTCTTTGTGCTCAGATAGTTTATGACCATTTATTTTTTTGGTTAAATTAGTACGAACACCTTGAGAATTCGGTTTCGCGATTTTGATTTTAGGTGTTCAATGATAAAGTTGAGTTATTTTAATAAAAGTTGTTTATCATAATTTAAACGGAGACAAACATTTATGAATTGTGTTTATAATAGAAAGTGAAGATTTATAAATATAATTTATAAATATGGTTTACAAATAAATAAGATTTAAACTGAGAATTTGAGAACTTAAATCCCGGTGTTTTGGGAAATTGTTTTCAAAAGCATTGAGAAAATAATAATAGCGCCACTTGAAAGTATTTATGAATAGAAATATGTTAATGGATTTTAAAAGAGATTGAAAGCACCGAGATCACTTATGTCACAAGAAAATAAATTTGATGATGACTGCAACATTCTCGGCGTTCATTTTTGAGTTTCTAAGTGAGGGATTGCTACTATAGAAATTTGCTATAGAGTTGTTTTGGTAAAATGGATCTTGATTTAAAAATCCCAAGATTATGATTTTTTATACAAAAAGGAGATATATTTATATATTATTATTATTATTATTATTATTATTATTATTATTATTATTATTATTATTATTATTTCAAATAGAGTTGAAAGAAAACCGGGGTGTTTAATTCTAAAGTTTTTAGTTAAGTTATTTACGGACTCGTTTATCCTATACGATTAGGGCAGTTTGTGTTGTGCATCCCATTTTGATACGTTGTTGGGTGGTTCTTATTTGTTAAAATGAAATGGAATTTTCGGCAATTTGGATAGTCAAAAACTTCTAAATAAATTGAGAAATTGAAGCTAGTGTTTTGTGAAAATATAAGTAAATTTTTTATAGCTTATAGATTTGATGAGATAGTAAGTTAAATGAATTTTAAATTTGTTGAACGTCCTGGTTAAGTAAAACAAAACTAAAAGTTGTATATATATATACACACACACTCTTAGAGTATAGAAGAATGTTATAAAAATATGAACTTATGTTTTAAAGTGTTGGAAAAGATAAGCTGTGTTTTATAAGATGTTTGTAAATTTAAGTAATGGTTTTAGGAAATGGTTCGTAAATGATTTTAGTATTAAATGAAATATATGGTAATTAAAAAGGAAATTGGTATAGTAATAAACCGATGGAAAAAATGCATAAGTTGTATGTTGATCATTTTATTCGCATAGCTATTCTTGATTCGAGTACATAATTTCGAGGTGATTTGCACTGGTCTGGGTTAGGACATTTCACTCGATTATTAATGGCGAACACTTTATATGCATTTTTGATTTGATATAAAATTTTCTATTATAATATATGGCTATGCAAGGAGAATAGATGTTTCTGATCATTGAACCCAATCAGAGTCCACACTACAGAGGTTGAGTGAGAAATACTAGTTCTAAAGTGAAATTTGGGTGATTGAGCGAGTGATCAGATTTGATATTGCATATGGATGGAATATTTACATCATACATGCCATAATATAATTGTATTTTTTGAAAATAGATAATGCAAATTAAGTGGCTATGAATTATACGGTTTGATGACATTTGTAATACAGGTCCATTGAAGCAAAGGTTAGCTTGGTGCTTTTGGTTTCATTAGTAGAGTTTGTTTGCTCGACTAACTAGTACATGCTTATGTTCCCATTGATGATTTTATGCCCCAGATATGGGTGTCCAGTTTTGGACTTTTGTTTTTTTATTGGTTTGGGTCCATTATGGCAAGTTGAAGTTTTTTCAGATCGGGGGCATGCAAAAGAGATGCTACCGGATTTTCCTTATCATGTGAGACTTTAAAAAAAACACATTTCAACTAATTGATTTCAAAAGCTAAGGGTTCGAAAGCACTTTTTTTCCTTTGGGAACTTCAAGAACCAACGACTCGAAATTTTTAACGTTTTGGATGGAAATGTTAATTTAATTTACTTAAATATTCAAATTGATTCAAATTTAATAAACTATGATAAAATTTAATTGTTTATAAAATGACTTGATTTCTATTGACAAATTTTTAATTTGATTTATATGATTTTTCCATAATTTTTAATTTGGAAAATATTTTGATTATCATTTGACGATTTTTCGACAAACGATGGTGTTTTTGTTATTTTATACAATAAGGCAACCTGTGTATATTATTATTGTTTTGGGATCGTGTCATATTTATCGCCCGATTGTATTTTTGTTTTGTGGGTTGCGATACGTATGTGGACGAAATGTTGTGCAGCATGATGCCGAGAATCAGAAAGTATATCAAATCCACACTTATCTTGTTCTACATAACTTAGACCATTCTCTTTTCCCTCTCTCTTTTCATTATCATTTCGTAGAAACAAATAAATAGTAAACCCTCCATCCTAAAAATTCAAATAAAATTAAATACTCAACAAAAAATACAAAGTTTTGATCTTCGGGTTCGTATGAACTAGATCTACATTTCTAAAGGTATTGGATAGGTGCGGTGATATTCTTGGTTGTTCGACAGTTTTGGTCGAGAGAAAGTAAGAGCTAGGGTTTGATTTTTCTCGAGCTATGGTCGACAATAGGCGAAGTAGGGAATAGATTTGGGTATCTCTTGGCGAGACGAACGGATGGTGAGGTTTTGGTGGAGGCCGATCCACCATAGCAAATCACGACTATGGGTTGTCATGACCTAATGGCTTTGGGTCACATTCTAATCAGGAGTGTCGAGCTGGAATTGGAAAGAGTGATGGCAAGAAGTCATGTTGGGTAGTTGATAGCAATTTTCGTTGGATGATTTCTTGTACAAACGAGCAAGAGAGGAGAAGAAAGGTGCACAGTTATGGTTTGATGTCTCTGTGCCATGTACAGGAATGGGGGTAATTTGATTTTGGAAGGGAAATAGGATAATTGATTAATTTAAGATGTAGTTAGTGTTTAAATTATATTATCTAAAATTCATTAACTTATAAATTTAATAACTTATATTATCATTTATTGTTTGATTAATCATGCTCGTCCAATTTGGGAGCAATGTTGTTGATTGTTGATTGATTGGTTGTGCTCAGATAGTTTATGACCATTTATTTTTTTGGTTAAATTAGTACGAACACCTTGAGAATTCGGTTTCACGATTTTGATATTAGGTGTTCAATGATAATGTTGAGTTATTTTAATAAAAGTGGTTTATCATAATTTAAACAGAGACAAACATTTATGAATTGTTTTTATATTAGAAAGTGAAGATATATAAATATAAATTATATGTATGGTTTATAAATAAATAGGATTTAAACTGAGAATTTGAGAACTTAAATCTCGATGTTTTGGGAAATTGTTTTTCAAAAGCTTTGAGAAAATAATAATAGTACCACTTGAAAGTATTTATGAACAGAAATATGTTAATGGATTTTAAAAGAGATGGGAAGCACCAAACTCACTTGTCACTAGAAAATAATTTTGATGATGGCTGCAACATCCTCGGCGTTCATTTTTTAGTTTCTAAGTGAGGAATTGCTACCATAGAAATTCGCTATAGAGTTGTTTTGGTAAAATGGATCTTGATTTAAAAATCCCAAGATTATGATTTGTTATACAAAACGGAGATATATTTATATATATATATATTATTATTATTATTATTTCAAATAGAGTTGAAAGAAAACCCGGGTGTTTAATTCTAAAGTTTTCAGTAAAGTTATTTTATGGACTCGTTTATCCTATACGATTAGGGGAGTTTGTGTTGTGCATCTCATTTTGATACGTTGTTGGGTGGTTCTCATTTGTTAAAATGAAATGGAATTTTTGGCAATTTGGATAGTCGAAAACTTCTAAATAAATTGAGAAATTGAAGCTAGTGTTTTGTGAAAATATAAGTAATTTTTTTTATAGCTTATAGATTTGATGAGATAGTAAGTTAAATGAATTTTAAATTTGTTGAACGTCCTGGTTAAGTAAAACAAAACTAAAAGTTGTATATATATATATACACACACACTCTTAGAGTATAGAAGAATGTTATAAAAATATGAACCTACGTTTTAAAGTGTTGGAAAAGATAAGCTGTGTTTTATAAGATGTTTGTAAATTTAACTAATGTTTTAGGAAATGGTTCGTAAATGATTTTAGTATTAAATGAAATATTATTTGTGTGAATAAATGGTAATTAAAAAGGAAATTGGTACAGTAATAAACCGATGGGGAAAATGCATAAGTTGTATGTTGATCATTTTGTTCGCATAGCTATTCTTGATTCGAGTACATAATTTCGATGTGATTTGCACTGGTCTGGGTTAGGACATTTCACTCGATTTTTGATGGAGAACACTTTATATGCATTTTTGATTTGATTCTAAAATTTTCTATTATAGTATATGGCTATGCAAGGAGAATGGATGTTTCTGATCATTGAACCCAATCAGAGTACACACTACAGAGGTTTGAGTTAGCAATACTAGTTCGGAAGTGAAATTTGGGTGATTGAGTGAGTGATCAGATTTGATATTGCATACGGATGGAATATTTACATCATACATGCTATAATATAATTGTATTTTTTTACAATTGATAATGCAAATTAAGTGGCTGTGAATTATACGGTTTGACGACATTTGTAAATGTGATACAGGTCCATTGAAGCAAATGTTAGCTTGCTGCTTTTGGCTTCATGAGTAGAGTTCGATTGCTCGACTAATAGGTACAAGCTTATGTTCCCATTGATGATTTTATGCCCCAGATATGGGTGTCCACTTTTGGACTTTTTTTTGGTTTGGGTCCATTGTGGCAAGTGGAAGTTTTTTCAGATTGGGGCATGCAAAAGAGGTGCTGCCGGATTTTTCCTTATCATATGAGACTTTAAAAAAATAACACATTTCAACTAATTGATATTGCAAGCTAAGGGTTCGATAGAACTTTTCTTCCTTTGGGAATTTCAAGGACCAACGACTCGAAATTTTTAACGTTTTAGATCGAAATGTTAATTTAATCTACTTAAATATTCAAATTGATTCAAATTTAATAAATTATGATAAAATTTAATTGTTTATAAAATGACTTGATTTCTATTGACATGTTTTTTATTTGATTTGTATGATTTTTCCATAATTTTTTATTTGGAAAATATTTAGATTATCATTTGACGGTTTTTCGACAAATGATTGTGTTTTTGTAATTTTATAAAATAAGGTAACCTGTGTGTATTATTATTGTTTTGGGGTCGTGTCATATTTTTATGCCCAACTGTATTTTTGTTTTGTGGGCTGCGATATGTATGTGGATGAAATGTTGTGCATCATGATTCCGAGAATCACAAAGTATATCAAATCCGCACTTAGCTTGTTCTACATAACTTAGACCTTTCTCTTTTCCCTCTCTTTTTTCATTATCGTTTCGTAGAAACAAATAAATAGTAAACCCTCCATCCTAAAAATTAAAATAAAATTAACACTCAACAAAAAAATATAAAGTTTTGATCTTTGGGTTCGTATGAACTAGATCTACATTTCTAAAGGTGTTTGGATAGGTACGATGATGTTCTTAGTTGTTCGACAGTTTTGGTCTAGAGCAAGTAAGAGCTAGGGTTTGGTTTTTCTCGAGCTATGGTCGATAGCAGGCGAAGTAGGGAATAGATTTGGGTATCTCTTGGCGAGACGAACGGATGGTCAGGTTATAGTGGAGGTCGATCCACCATAGCAAATCACGACTATGGGTTGTCATGACCTAATGGCTTTGGGTCACATTCTAATAAGGAGTGTCGAGTTGGAATTGATAAGAGTGATGGCAAGAAGTCATGTTGGGTAGTTGATAGCAATTTTCGTTGGATGATTTCTTGTACAAACGAGCAAGAGAGGAGAAGAAAGGTGCACAGTTATGGTTTGATGTCTCTATGCCATGTACAGGAATGGGGTAATTTTGACTTTGGAAGGGAAAACGATAATTTGATTAATTTAAGATGTAGTTAGTGTTTAAATTATATTATCTAAAATTCAATAAATTATAAATTTAATAACGTTTTCATACGAGGTCTAATCAAGACGTAGTTTTTCACATTGCGCTCGTAATGGCGATAGCTACATGGTGGAACTGGTTTCGTTGAATCTGGAGCAAGCAAAATTTTAGGCTAAATCTAACGTCGTTCAGTCTTAATTCAAAATGGAATGCCTAAGCATCTCTTGGAATTTCACTAAGTTAAACTTGCCTTTTTGAATAATCAATATAATACATAGTAGATAAAAATAATTGCTTTTATGCTTGAATAAATTATTGGCTTGGTTAAAAATCATCTTTCGAAATGTGAATGACATTTAAAATGAAATACAAGGAATTTTATAGAGAGAATCTAGATTTCTTGTTGTTATGATTTTTAATTCTAGTTATATACCTAGTGATTTTATGTCAGTCATATACATGTTATTTACATTGTTAAATGTTAAAATTTGATTGTTTGGCTATATTTGATGTGACATTGACATATATTAAAAGTTAAACCCTTTTAGTGGAAAATGTAGTAATGGTATTGGTTAAGTGGTATAGTAACTATTAACCTAGTAATAATATATCTTAAAATACTATTAATTGCTATTTTGACCTTGAAATGGTTTTGATTTGGAAAAATAATTTCTAACCTGACCTATATCAAAATAGTCTTTTTACTTCCCTATTTTACTTCAACTTCCTTTAGTGTTCTTTTCTACTATATGTATTTCTGTAAATGTTTTAAAATTAATCTAAAAAGTATTTATATTTCTAGAAAAGTTATTATTATAATAACGAACATTTATTTTAAAGGAAATAATAGGCGTTTATCTTTATTTTAAAGTGATTTTTGTTTATAAAAAGAGATAGAAACATTATGGAATAAACATTTGTGAAACGTTTTATATAAAAATGTTGTAAATAATGAATAAATTTATAAAATGGTACTTTATAAAGGAAAGAGAGATTTATAAGTAGTATTTTAAAAATAAATGGATAGGTTTATAAATGGTATTTTATAAAGGGAAAATATTATAATTAAATAAACTAGAGAGATAAATTGTAATATATGGAATGATTGTGTTATGGGAAGTACATGAGATTTATAATTATATTTGGAAGTTTGTTTTATGTTTGGGGTTTGTTTTATATTTGGAGTTCGGTTTATATTTAGAGTTTCTTTTACAAAGGAATTTTGTAATTATAGTTAGAAATTTATAAAAGGAGTTTTATAAATGAATTTGAAGTTTTTATAAAAAGAGTTTTATGGGGTTTTAGAAAATGAAATTTATAAATGACTATTTTATAAAGAAGTTTTATATAAGAGTTTTATACCAGCATAAAGGAAGTTTATAAAGGAGTATACTGAGTAAGTTTGGGGATTCATAGAAGGAGGTTTATAATTATATATATATATATAAAGGGAATTTTATAATTTATAAATAATGCTTTATAAAAGGAGTTTAGAAATATTAGAGTTCTATAAAGGTTTTTTTTAAAAAAGGATTAATAAAAAGGTTGAGAGCCGATTTCCATAAATGATCATTTAAATTACGGCTGTATGGAAAATGTTCTTTCCATACTTAACACCAGATTCCAAGGTATTTAAACTCATATCTTGAGAATTAGGACTGTGTGTCGAGTTGATAACATTGTTAATCGAGACATATTACTGTTTGAAATCGAAAAGTTGTAGTAAATATATTGGTTTAATTTCCAGACGATCAGTTTACTTACTCCAAAAGTGTTTTAGGTTTATTGTTCCCAATGTTTTTAATTGAGATTTGTTTAACCCAAATTAAGTGTGGTTTTGCAAATGAAATCTTCTTAAGATTTTGTGAATATACTTATACCATCGAGATAAGTTATAAATATTTTTTCTATGTATTGAAACCAGTAGCGGAGATTCGTGAATATATCTTTGTAAAAGTATTTTTATACAAGTATTTACATAGTTGTTTTTATTAACGTAAGAAGCAATTGAAGAGGCAAAGGGTTGCTTATGTGTTTAGCCCATGTAGTTACCATATGGAATTAAATCTCTGGTTGAATTTTTTGTTTATTTGATAATTAAATAACCGATTATTAAATGTTGGCCAGTTTTAAAATATCGTTGTCGGTTCTAAGAGACCGGGATTGGATATAATGTTCGAAAACCACTTTGAACCGACTTAAGCGTTCAAATTGGAGATATGTTGAAGATGATCAAAGATAAGTTCTTTGAAGTGCAAGGGCTACTTGCTACTAATGTCGAGGGTGATTTCAAAATGGATGTAGTAGAAGTAGTGCCTTCAGTTTGTTTATATCCTAAATAACTTGTATGGACGAATGCTAACATTGCATTGTTTACAGTGTTATCATTCCAAGTGGGATTTGCGAAAGGTAAGTGTAGCCTCAAGACTTACAGCCGGGAATGACTAAGCATGGGATATGTTTAAGGGCTATGTGGATTGCACCAAATAGGGTATTGTCATCACCCTTCTAGATATTTACTTATGGATTTGGTTATGCAAGAGAGCTCTCGGGAAAAGGTTGCAAAGCAACCAGGCGATGAAATATTGGGTGCTATCCAGTAAGGGGTAGACCGATCTTGATTTGTAGGGGGCCCAAGTGAGGCCTTCAGTACATTTTATAGAGGTGTATTATGGCAGGCGGTACAACAATGCCTTGTCATTGTATAGAATCCATTCTCAAACGAGTTACTTTCAAACTTAGTTGTATACCTATTGTGTTAGAATTTAATTAATGTAACAATTACGGTTAAGAATCAATATTTATTTTAAACCCTAGACATTATTATAATATCACAAGTTTTCCTATGAAATGGTTTGGTTATCGTAAGGTTGAAACCTATCTGTGTTTTTGTGCGGCGTGGTCTTATGAGACTCCTCTATTTTTGAAAGGTAATATAATAGTAAACCGTTTGATGTGTGTTTCTTACATTGGTTTGCTTGACCGATCCATGCGTTTTTTGCTTATAATGATCAGGGTCGGCCCTAGCAAATTTCTAGATTTAGCTTTAGAGAATTGGAGCTTCAAGAGAAGATCTTGATGCCTCCAAGAAAGTGTATTTTATTTGTGCTTCATTGGTTGGTTATATTTTTAGAATTTTTGCCGATAGGTTGTTATGATTGTCCAGGATGATGATAGATTTGTTTACTTTGATTGTGTATGTTTATTACAGTTTTGTTTTGTAAAGATCTATTGTATATTACTCGTTATGATGTGAGATTCTATTCTGTCTTTTCTTTCTTTTCCCCCAACATTCTGCCTCTACGGCACTTGGATGCTTGTAATGTGAATACGTGGATGTATTAGTGCTGACTTTTTAAGGTCGAAAAGGTGGGACGTAACAGGTTTTGAATCATCTCATTTAAGTACACAGCCCCGCTTATCGGTTGGTTCAAAACCAAATCGGTATTTCTAGTAAACTCAACTCTAGTTCTTTTGAAAATAATCCGATAATACATAAGAGTGGACATCACCTCCTAACCATTTAAGTAGATGGATTTCCTCATCATATCCTACGAGAAAAAAGTAAGATTTGTATGCACAGTATAGTTCCATTATGGATAACTATGCGATATAACCCGCTTGTTTCTCCTAAATATTCCAGAGTTATATTTTGGCTAAGATTTGGTTGTTGGTTATTTAACTATCAAATAAACAAAGAATTAAACATAGATTTAATTTCATGTGGTATTTACTAGGACTCTATTAATTAACATTTCATTAATAAAATCTCCTTTCAATTATTTAATTCAATATGCCATCACAGAGTATATTTTCACAAACCCCTTATACTTCTTTCAAAACATGGAAAAACATTTGCATACTTATTTCATTGGTAAGTATATCAATAAAACATTATACTTCCAATACTAAAAAAAGATATCCATATACTTATCTTAATGATATAAATACATTCACAAAATATTAAGAAAGATTTTCTATTTCAAAATCATATTAAATGGCGAAAAACGAATATCATGCTTACTCTAAACCCAAATCATTTGTTCTTCAGTGTTAAGTATGGAAAGAATGCTTCTACATCATCATAATTAAGAAAGATTACCTACCAAAATCAAATCCCATTCCTTTTATAAAATTTCTTTTTATATACCCATTCCATATTCGCAAATACACTAATGAATCTTCAAATTAATTTATAAACTTATTTTGTATTGACCCACCTCTCTAACTATGAATGACGACACTCGACACTTAATACATCCTCGGTATTCGTATGCTGATCATTTAGCCATTCGAAAGATGGGTCACTAAGGGTGAAAGAAAGAAAAGATAGAAGAGAAGAAAACTAAACAAAATAGAATTTCACAACGCAACGAAATAATATATATTACTCAACATAATATATTACAAAAGTCATTCCAGAAATGTTACATCAGATTCATACTAATACAAATTCTACCCTAGGACAGTTATAACAGCATGTCCCAACTAAATGGATACCGTATAAATATAATACAGTGGAAGACAATTAGTATCTAACTATCAATGAAGCCACATGTTCTAAGCTCCTCCAAATGAATCTGTGGAAAAAACTGATCTCCTTCGATGCCTATTCAAATTTGAGCACTCAAGAGTTTAAGAAAAGAAAATAAACTCTGGGTCAAACATGAGTCTGGTGTGAGTAAAGCATAAGTCTTTAACTTTATAAAAACATTTAAATCAAAGGCATCTCATAACATCATTCCTCACATAAACACAGATGGGTTTTTACCTTACGATAACCAAAATAATGTATATAGAAATCCAATGACATTATAATAATGTATATGGTTTCAAATAAATATCAAAATAGTTCAAATTGTTACCATATTAAATTCCAGTATACTAAGCTCTACAATCAAAACCGTAAAGTCATGTATTGGAGATTAGATTCCATACTATAGCAAGGCAAGGGACTACCTTCCAGTGGTACACTTCTAGAAAATGCATCGGAGTCCGATAAGAACTTTTTGTACCCCACCTGCACAGTGCTGGCTGCCCCTTTAACATGACAAGCCAGATTACCCCGTACCTTTCTGACACCAACATCTTATACTACTACGGTGTTTTTATGAAAAGCAATTTGAATATGAATAATCTAGAATGGGTAGCTCTGCTGCACACCCTATTTTTTTCATTTCCCGGTTTGTGAGGCTCATGAGGTCACGTCTTTGCCTTCTTCCTCTTAGCAGACCATCTTGGAATGCTAACATTACCCTCTAAGCAAAGATACAATGCCATCATTCATCCATACAAGTTTTTCCGGGATCAAACAAACATTCTACATCACTATCTTCCTTTTGGAATCACCCTCAAGAATAATAGTATAACTCCACAGCATAATTCAAAATGATATAACATCATTCATTATTATTTTGGAGTGGTTCGGATAAATCCAGGGACCGATATCTCCAAAACTAAGTGGTAACTTTTGGCAAACACAATTCCAATTCTTTTGGAAGTATGCACTAAGCAATCAAGTCCTCACCGGGGAACTCGAATATACCCGACATATCTCCTGCGTCGAAACTGATCCAGATTTGACAGTTGGTTATACAATCAAATAACAAACAACAACCAATTCCATTTGAGATTTATTTATCCATAGCAACTACTAAGCCTCAAAAAAAATCTTTATTTAATAAATCTCTTTTCAAAACATTTGTCTAAAACATTCATATACTTATCTCTCTGACATAAGTGTATTCACGAAACATTTGCGACTAACTTCTTATTTCCAAATCTGATTAAAAAGGAACAAACAAATGTTTTTTAAATTGGAGGTAAGGACAACCCTAAACACTATTCCCTCGGTTTTAAGTGTGGAATGGAGGTTCCATACCATCATTTTTGAAAGGACAATTTAGAGAAATCAAGATCTCAAATTATTTTTATACTTCTTTCGGTAAATCCTTTTTAATCAAATCCATTTCATTCAAGAAATCTCTTTCACTTGAAATCCAAATACATTTCAAAACTTGCCAAATTTCCAAATTCATTTATAAAATCCTTTTATAAGCTATTCAAATTATTTTTATACTTCTTTCGATAAATCCTTTTTAATCAAATCATTTCATTCATGAAATCTCTTTCACTTGAAATCCAAATCCATTTCAAAACTTGCCAAACTTCCAATTCATTTATGAAATCCTTTCATAAGCTATTCAAAATCATTTACATAAATTTCTTTGATGAATATCCAAACATTTTTTATAAATTTCTTACAAATATCCTAACCTTTTTATAAACTCCCTTTGTGAATATCCAAATCTTTCTCTAAAATTTCTTTTATAAATACCCCAAAGTCATTTATAAAACTTCTTTATTAACCTTTCATGTTAACAACTTCTTAGATAATCTTAAATCAATTTAACTTCCTTTAAACAAATCCATTTTATAAATCTCCTTTATTATGAAATCTTCTTTTCTTAAAAATTCAAATCCATTTACCTAAATTCTTTTATAAATTTCCAAATTCCTTTATAAAATTCTTTGTAAAAAATTCTTTTGACCACATGGAAAACCATTCCCATCAGTTAAAACATTTTTAGAAAACCATTTGTCAAATCATTCTTTAAATATCTTCTTCAAAATGCAATAACTTTGCAACCATTTCAAAAAGAAAATGCAATATTTATCTTTACAAAACCAAATGGAAGCTTAATGACCAAAATGGTACTTTTAATTTGGTTTTACTTATCTAGTTTAAGATGGCATCACATAGCAATAGGTATATAAGGGGCAACACATAACAATCAATCAACTTATGTATATGTCCAAGTTAATTGTAATAGCAGAATGGTGTTTTGTTTTGCTAATGGATGTCATTTAGTTTTCCTTGTTAAATAGTAATTTCCTTTGTAAGAATCAAATCCTTGTTAAATAGTAATTTACTCTAATTAAGGGTAATTAAACCTTATTAAAATATAATTAACTTTGATCAAAAATTAATTAAATAAAAACCCCTTCGTAAAATAATAACTTATCAAAAGTTATATTAAATAAATAATTGAACAATCCTTAATTCAAATTAAAAAATAATTAACTTAAATTAAATAACCAATCATGATTAACTTAATTGATTAACACTTAAGTGTATAAACAATGACTAAGTACTAATTATCTTTATTTATTAATTAATCATTAAATAAATAAATAAATAAATAATTAGTCTCTAATTACTTAATTAAAGTTATAAAATATTTTCTAAAAATATTTCAAGTTGAAACATTGTTAGGTTAGAAAAATAGTTAGATTTTTCGAGCTGAGCGTATGGCGAGTAACGCTATACGAACCATAATTTTCAAACTTGTTTTTTTTAAGAAAATTAACTTCAAAACTCTATTTAACACTATAAAACTTATAAAAAGTTAGAGAACATTTTCTAAAAAGTTTTTAGGTGGAAACAAGTTTTGGATTTGGAAATAGTTTGGTTTTTGTGTACTACGAGTGTAGCGACTATCGGTATACGGACCCGTAATTTCAAAACTTGAAAATTTGATTTTCTAACTTTTAAAACTTCAACTTTTAACTTATTTCTTCTTTAAACATGAAAATAAAATTTTGAAACCAATACAAAAGATTCAAAATTAGAAGCTTTTCACGCTGAAAACAAAAATCGTACTTTCGACAAAAAGCGGATTTTTACGTCGATTTTGGTTAGCGAATCGCTGCCTTTGTGTCATGAATCCACATACAATACATTAAAAATTCCATCATAATATCACATCATAACATTATAGCACTATCATAAATAAAGAATTACTTCACAATATTGACTAAGTTTTCCAATTCAATGTAAAATCTTTATCGCCTACTCAAACTTATGCATAAACAACCAATACTAAATCAACATATATGCATGCATACACAACATATAACACTTGAACTCATAAATTTTGCAACTTTAAAAGTTAGTAACTTAGGTTTTAAATACACGAACTTTACTCAACAAAGTGAATTGAAACTAAGCCTACTTTCCACCGAACTTGAACATACTCCTAGCAAACTGCCTTAGCTTGAAAATATGACTTTGTGTGGCCTTGAAGGGACAAGTTAGGCTCACCCTTGGCTAGTATTGGGTCGTCCTAGGTTAGTTTGGGGTGATGGAGCTTTTTTTTGGAGAGGAATGATATTCAAAGTGAAGTAGGAAGGTTTAAACTTGATTTGTAGAAGTGTATACACAATATTTTAACTTAGGAGTTTCTCTTCGAAGCCATGGATGAACTTGTAGACATGACAAGGATATAAATGAATATGGAAATGATGGTGTAAAGGAAGTGTTGAATATGCGCTTTGCGCTATATGATTTTTGTTTGATGATAATAAACATATATACATTCATATAAATGTATTTGGTAATGTACTATTTTGTTTTTCATAGTTTAAATAAATATTTGTTGAATAAAATTAAATTACACAGAATTCGAATTTGAATTCAAACAGAACAAGTTAAACAGATTTTGAATTCAAACAGAAATTTTATTCAAACAAATATTTTGAATAGTATGTATTTGGTTAGATAAATATCTGTTGAATAAAATTAAATTACACAGAATTCGAATTTGAATTCAAACAGAACAAGTTAAACAGATTTTGAATTCAAACAGAAATTTTTATTCAAACAAATATTTATTACAATTTTAAATAGTACAATTTCATGCTCTCACTATACATATACATTTTTGATTACAATCACATCACATTTACAGTTAACCTCACTACATATCACTCACACTCGTACTTTGTCTTCAACTGCATTCCGGTTTGAATCCAGCATCTGAGTAATCTGCAAAAATATTTTCAAACGCAGTAAAATTGAAAGAGAAATATTTTTGAAATTTGAGAGAAACGATGATTTTGAAAACATTGTTTGCCTCAGTTATTTGGGTTGTTCGTCATCATTTTTGACTGTGCAATATCTGTGCATATCAGTATTTTTATCAGGGACAGGTAACTATGAGTGGCTGCAGTACACACGTGTACATTCGTATACGTGTGCACTGCCTCGCCAACTCGTGTGCAAAAATCAAACAAAAGCACAGAAATCAAAAACAAGGTCAAACCCAAGATAGGTTCAACTCAAGGCAGTAGTGTATATGCACACAATCAAACTACAACACTGTACAAGTGCCACAAGCAACATCAACAAGCAGTGCAGACTCAAAGCACCACTGACCAGAATACAATGCAACAACACAGTCAACAATGCAACTCAGTGGCAAATGAGTACAACATGACCAAAAGTGTATGCAAACAGTCAAAGGCAAGACACATGGAACAATGCAACACAGACCAAATGCTCAAGCCAGCAAGATGACCAAGCAATGATCAGAGACCAGAAAGGTCAGAAGCACAGTGACAATTTTATGAAGACAAGTACACTTGAACAACAATGAACAAGTGTAGCATCCGTGTCAAAGAAAATGTCAACATAAAGTGTATGCAATTCAAAGTAATATATCAGCAAATACCAGCATCATCAAATCAACATGAATATCACAAGCATGCAACAGCAAGCATGTAACAGAGACCAAGCAAGGCATTGCAACTGCACAGCAACAGTAAGGCAATGCACAAATACAGGTGAATCAAGTGACCAATAAACTACTGAAGTTCAAATATCAAATTCAAGACAGACCAACATACTACAGTGAACCATCAAAGAATGCAACACAGTAATGAGAACAGATACAAGCTAGTTCCAGTGCCAACATATTCAACTCAATGTGCAACTGCAAGTGTCGACCAAGTGACAATACAACTAAGACAACATCAATAGCACAAAGATGGGTCAAAGCAGTGTCAAAGCAACACAGAGGGATCTGAAATCACAACGGAGTTCAACATAACTCGAAGTACACTCTAATGCAAACTGCCTCAAAAATGAATACAACATGAAGCACTGCTACTCAAGGCAACTAGGAATGAACAGAATCACAAGGCAAGTGCACCACCACACAAGTATACACAAGCAACATATATGCACCAGTAAACCAATGAACCAACACGAGCATGAAACCAGTCAATGCCGAGACTAAACAAATCAGTGACATCAAAACATGGCAGTAAGGATGTAATGGCTGTGAACAACAAGAGGGATGCAAGCATCAAGCTGCAGTTTTCAAAACAAGTGACCAAAGTCAAAGCATCAGAGGGAATCATCAATATCCAAACTGCAGATACAAAGCTAAATTTATCAAAGCCGTGTGTTTTAACAAGTCAACAGAAAAAGGAACGAAAACCGTGGCCATCACGAAATTGATTCAAAGCCGTGGGACGCAAGAAATGAAATTATACGCGTATGAAAAAGTCAGAATCAATCTCATTCATTCAAGCATCATCAAGTGGCCGAAGTGATTCAATGAAAAATTCAAACACGAATATACGAACGCAAAAATAGGATTTCGAATCCTATATAAAACCCTATATCATCATCGGCATATCATCGAGTTCAAGTATCAATTTAGAAAAGAAAAAGGAGACAGTACATACCGAATTCACAAGCAACGAACTCGATCGAGCAACTCCAAAACGAGCAATAGTCAACCATCAGAGAAGCAGCGAGCTAGGGCAACAAATCACAGATCAATTGAAGAAACCGAAGCACTAATTGAAACAAAGAGCCGAAGCCCTAACTGGAACAAAAGGGAACGAAGCCCTAATCAGAACGAAGCCGCCATTATTTCTCACGAACGAGACAAAAGAGGATCGGGTGAAATAAGGAAGTGGGCCGGTCTTAAAAATAAAAGGGGGTTTTGTTTTCTTTTAAATTTAAGGCTTCTTTATATTGTTAATTAGTTTTAGGGTTATTGTCTATTGTTTTTAAATTATTGTTTTTTATTTTACGAATCAAAGAGTTAGTAAATCACCACCTAGGTTTAGGTAGTGTCAGATTGTCTATTTTGAATTAGTTCAGTGAGCAGGGTGTGCGAGTTTGCAAAGCTCTATAGGCGGGAGCAGTGTTTGCGAGTGAGCGAAACTCTATAGGCGGGAGCAGGGTGTGCGAGTCTAGTAGAGTGTTTGTGAGCGGGAGCAAAAGGGTCTGCGAGTCTAGTAGAGTGTTTGTAAGCGTGATACTGTTTAATTCTAATAGAAATCTGTGAATGCAGCAGTAGGCAGGGGTTGCCGAAGCTGGGTAAATTTTGTGTGTGATTTACTTTTCAGCATATTTATTTCTGCTATTATATTTCTGTGTTTAATTCGAGAAAATTTGCTATAACCCTATTCACCCCCCCTCTAGGGTTAATCTAGATCCTACAGGAAGAATGTGTTGTGATAGGTGGTATTTATAGAAGATGAGAGGAGTAATTTTGTAAAACGACTTTAGTATAAAACAATAATAAACTTATCATGAAAGCCTGCTTGCCATACCTCCCCACAATCCTCTCCATATGTTTTTCCCCCTCTCATGCTCTCATGTACTGGACTGGGTGATATAGATGATGGATGAACTTCACTTATGGTACTTATGTTACTATTTGACATTATTCACAACATGCTTGATTAATTTAAGTCAAATCACCATTATATTAATCTAATACTTACTTTAAATTAATATAAAATCATCTTAATCCTATGATACATATTTATGCATGTGCATATTACACAAATGTGCACAACATTTCCAACTACTGTCGGGCGTCGAAAAGTTGAAATTTCAGAGAACGTTCTTCGGTTACATTTTCTATTTTTATTTGAACTATGTATATTGGTAAACAAAATTTTAAAACTATTTTAAAATAATTATTAATTAATTAAAATAGGTTTATTTGCTAATAAAAATACATTTATTGATTATATACCATATATGTAAATAGCCTATTTCAATGTGGCAAAACCCTAGGTTATTACAAATCTATTTTACCATCATTTGTTATTATTTAAGAGATTTGTATTATTTTTAATTTATAAAACCTACTATTTGAATATTTAAAATTTATTAAATATTCACAAATTAAGGAGGTAAAATTTCAGGTCGTTACACTCTTTCCTCCTTAAAAGAATTTCGTCCCCGAAATTGTACCATAACCCTAACTCCTAGAAACACTTAAACTATTCATCAATCTGTATGATGTGCATAGATAATCTCTATGCAAAATCAGATTTGATCATTCACTCGAGCATATAACTTCACTTCAAAACTAGTATCGCTCACTCGACTTACTAGTGTGTCGATTAGGCCTCTTAAGTTAGAAATCTCTATTACCCTTGCATAGCCATAAACTATGATAGAGAACTTTCGTTCCATATAAGAACCCTCACGAACGGTTGCCATAAAAAATTGTGTGATAACTCTTTATTCGAAATGGTGCAAAACACCCTCAGTCATATGCTTGAATCTAGGATTGGGAACTATGTAAAAAGGAGAAATGATTTACATACAACCTACGTCTTGAAACTAAGTCGACCAAATCAACCTTTTTACCATAATTTGCATGGTAAGTAGCTAAAAAAAGTAGGATGATGGTATGCGAACTCCATCATAGATTCTACTTTTTCTTAGACATTACTACGGTAAAATGTCTATTAGTTGGCCTAATAACATCAAATGATTCATCACATCTTAAATTTTAAAGTCAAAAGACACAATTTTAAATAAACAAATTTCATTAAACCTCCTTATTAAATTTAACCTGATTAAACTTCATTTATTAATCCACCATTTTAATCAAAATATCATTCTGTTTTGAAAACTATTCCTTTTAAGAGATCCAAGAGCACAATACCCGGATTTTATTTCAAAAACCTTTTGAAAACATACATATATCCCGAGTAACTCCAAAACGATGTTAAGGAACTGGGTGTTACCAAGTAGTACCATATACCCCTTTACTAAGAAGGGCAATACTCAAGAGAAGTGTTTGCCATCCGAACACATCTCTTACCCATTTTTAATCATTTCCAAGACACTTGAACTAGTTAATAAAAATATTTCTCTTAATTTTATTTTTAAAATTTCTTCTCGAAATAGTACAATTTATAAACAAATAGTTTTTAACAAAATCATCAACTTGTTTTGGATTCATTCTAATTTGAACTCACCTCCATTGTACAATGGCAAAGAGGATAATTTACCAAGTGCACTATCTAATCTTCCCAAGAAAACATTCGATTATCACTTAAAAGATCATACTGATTATCACAAAACAGATCAAGACTTATTCCCGAATTGTTGTAAGAAAACCTTACTCTGAAACTTTATTTTATAATATCTATATCTTAAATATCTTTAAGAAAGATTACTACTATTTTCCAAAATCATTTGGAATTTATCAAAGCCATTGAGATTTAACATTCTCAAAAGCTTTTTCAGTTTTAAAACACGTCTAATAGTTCTGATTTGTAAAAACATCTCTTTTAATTTATCTTATAAAACTATCTGAATATTTACTTTTAATAAACACCTTTATTAAAATTCAATTTTCAACCTTACATATCGTTAAATGCCTTATAGTCAAATTGTGAAACATAATTCACAAGGTGTTTGATTCAATGTTCCTACAAATTCTATTTACCCAACCCATGATGGAAAAAGGAAATCTACCATTAAATCCGAAAATTGTCAATGCTCAAAACTGGACGAGCATGACTAGCTAAATCCTAAATGCTAATAATTTAAATATTATTAACTTCTAACTTATTCTCCTCATAGATAACTACATAGATTTTGAAAATCATCTATTTTTATATATAGAAAATAAATTCCTTTTAAATTATTAAATCCTAACCTATTCTCCTCATAGATAACTACATAGATTTTGATAATGATACTTTTTTATATATAGGAAATGGATTCCTTGGTAAAATTATTTGATTTATCAAATTTAAAACAATATTATGTCAATTTAACTTGTTAAAGTGTTTAAGAAATACTATCGATAATGTTGATCAGACGCTTCAATTAGAATTCTTAAACCACTTAACGGGTCAAAATAATATAATATAAAACATTGTCATACACTAACAAATACGCATATATATAAATATATCACACTCAAACTCATTCTAGGGCACTATTGACCCTATCTATAATGAGTTTACCCCACCAAAGCCTAGGTTCACTCAACCTAAGCTCTGATTCTAAATGTAACGATCCGCCTTTCTTACTACCAAAGATGACACTTAATACATCCTCGGTATTCATATGCCAGTCATTTAGCCGTCCGAAGGATGGGACATTAGGGGTGAAAGAAAGAAAAGATAGAAGATAAGAAAACTAAATGGCACAAAATCATATAGCGCAACGAAACAATATATGTTATTCAAAATAATATACTACAAAAGTCATTTCAAAAATGTTACATCAGATTCATACTAATACAAGTTCTACCCTAGGAGAGTTATAACACCCTGTCCCTACATGACAGATTCTATAAACATATAATATAGCGGAAGACAACTAATATCTAACTATCAAGGAAGCCACCTTCTCCAAGCTCTTCCAAATATATCTGTAGAAAAACATGATCTACTTGGCCGCCCATTCAAATTTGAGCACCCAAGAGTTTAAGAAATGAAAATAAACTCCGAGTCAGACATGGATCTGGTGTAAGTAAAGCATAAGCCTTCAAATTTAAAAACACCTTTAAATCAAAGGCATCTCATAAAACAGTGTCGCACGTAAACACAGATGGATTTTTACCTTACGATAACCAAAACATTGTCTATGAAAATCCAGTTACATTATAATAATGTCGATGGTTCCAAATAAATATCGAAATAGCTAAAATTGTTATCATATTAAATTCAACGCACTAGGCTCTACAATCAAAACCGTAAAGGCATGTATTGGAGATTGGATTCCATATATGGCAAGGTCAGGGACTACCATCCAATGGTACACCCATAGAAAATGCATAGGAGTCGGACAAGAACATATTGTACTGTGCTACATAGAATCGGTTGCTCCTTTAACATGACGAGCCGGATTACCCCATCTTTTTTTGACACCGATGCTTTATACAATCACAGTGCTTGCACGCAAAACAATTCAAATATGGACAATCAAGAATGGGATTGAAGCTCCTAACGGTAGCTGAGCACTTGGCCCTGTTGCATACCTTATTTTCCATTTCCCGGTTTGTGAGGCTCATGAGGTCACGGCTTCACATTCTTCCTCTTAGCCGACCATCTTAGAATGCTAACACTAACCACCAAGCAGAGATACAATACCAGAATTCATCCATGCAAGGTTATCCGGGATAGAACAAACATTTTACATTACTATCTTCCTGTTGGAATCACCCTTAGGAAGAATAGTATAACTCCACAGCATACTTCAATATGATTTAACATCATTCGTTATTAGTTTTGAGTGGTTCGGATAAATCCAGGGACCGGTATCTCCAGAACTAAGCGATAATTTCTGGCTAACTCAATTTTGGTTCTTTTGGAAGTATGCACTAAGCAGTTGAGTCCTCACCGGGAAACTCGAATATACCCGACATATCTCTTGAGTCAAAACAGGTCCAGATTTGATAGTCGGTTATAGTATCAAATAACAAACAATAACCAATTCAATTTGAGACTCTTTTATCCATAGCAACAACTAAGCCTCAAAAAAATCTTTATTTAATAAATCTCTTTTCCAAACATTTGTTTAGAACATTCATATACTTATTTCTCTGTCATAAATCTGTTCACAAAACATTTGGGAATAAGTTCTTACCTCCAAATCTTGTTAAAATGGATTAAACAAATGTTGTTTAAATTGGAGGTAAGGACAAACCTAAACACTATTCCCTTGGTGTTAAGTATGGAATGGATGTTCCACACCATTTTTGAAAAGTCAGATTAGAGAAAGCCAGATCTCAAATTCTTTTTATACTTCTTTCAATAAATCCTTTTTAATCAAAACCATTTCATTCAAGAAATTTCTTTTACTTGAAATTAAAGTCTATTTCAAAAATTTCCAAACTTCCAAATTCATTTATAAAACCCTTTTATAAATTATTCAAAATCATTTATATAAATTTCTTTAATAAATATCCAAACTTTTAATATAAATTTCTTATAAATATCTAAACCTTTTTATAAACTCCCATTATGAATATCCAAATCTTTTTCTAAATTTTTTTTGTAAATACACAAAAATCATTTATAAATTTTTTATAAACATTTCCTATTTAATAACTTCTTAGATAACTTTAAATCAATTTAGCTTCCTTTAAACAAATCCATTTTATAAATCTCCTTTATTATTAAATCTTCTTTGCTTATAAACTCAAATCCATTTGCCTAAAGCCTTTTATAAATTTCCAAATTCCTTTATAAAAACTTCTTTCTACCACATGGAAAACCATTCCCATTAGCTAAAAACATTTTTAGTAAAACCATTAGTCAAATCATTCTTTAAATATCATCATTAAAATGCAATAACTTCGCAACCATTTTCTTTTTATCTTTACAAAATCAAATGGAGGCTTGGCGGCCAAAATGGTGCTTTTAATTTGGCTTTACTTATCCAGTTTAACATGGCATCGCATAATAACATGTATATAAGGGGCCAACACGTAACAATCAATCAACTCAAATAAATGTCCAAGTTAATTGTAATAGGAGAATGGTGTTTTGTTCTGCTAATGGATATCATTCAGTTTTTCTAATCATATAGGCTTACTTGTGGTAATCGACGTAGAAATCCCTTGATTTAAAAACAAACTCAAAAAGAAAATATTTTTGGACAAAACTGATTACTTAAAATCCAAGCGACATTAAAATAATTTAAAACCATTGCAAATGAGAATCAAATCCTTGTTAAATAGTAATTAACTCTAATTAAGGGTAATAAAACCTTATTAAAATATAATTAAGTTTAACCGTAGATTAATTAAATAAAACCCCTTTTAAAATAGTAATTAACTTAAAATTGTTCTAAATAATTAATTAAATAATAATTGATCAATCCTTAATTACAAATTAAACAATAATTAACTTTAATTAAATAACCAATCACGATTAACTTCACTAATTAACACTTAAGTTTATAAATCGTTATTAATAATGATTAAGTACTAATTACCTTTATTAATTAATTAATCATTAAATACATAAATAATTAGTTTCTAATTACTTAATTAAAGTTAGACACTTTTTTCTAAAAAGGTTTCAAGTTAAAACAAGGTTAGATTAGAAATATAAATTAATTGTTCGAATTGCACGTATAGCGACTATCGCTATACGGACCCGTAATTTTCAAACTTGTTCTTTATGCTAATTAACTTCAAAACTCTATTTCACACTTTGAAACTTATGACAATGTTAGAAAACATTTTCTAAAAAGTTTCTAGGAGGATACAAGTTTCAAATTTGGAAATAATTTGGTTTTTACGAACTGCGCTGTAGCGACTATAGCTATACAGACCCGTAATTTCAAAACTTGAAGTTTTGATTTTCTAACTTTTAAATCTTCAACATTTAAATCTTGTATTCTTTAAAACATGAAAATAAAATTTTGAAAAAAAACCAAGGAATTATACATAAAAACTTTTCACTTTGAAAACAAAATTCATACTTTCGATACAAAGCGGATTTCTACGTTGCTTTTGGTTAGCGTATCGTCACCTTTGTGTTATGAACCCACATACAACATTCCATCATAATATCACATCATAACATTATAGCACCGTCGTAAACAAAGTATTACTTCACAATACTAACTAAGTTTTTCAATATTCATGGTAAAATCCTTATCGCCTACTCAAACTTCGATGTAAAGCAACCAACACAAAATCAACATATATGCATTAATACACAACATATAGCCCTAATACACACTTAAGCAGCATTTTAACTCGTAAATTTTGGAACTTTAATAGTTAGTAACTTGATTTCAAAATACATGAACATTACTCCCCTAAGTGAACCGAAACTAATCCTAACTTCCACCGAACTTGAATATTCTCCTAGCAAACTGCCGTAACTTAAAAATATGGCTTTATGTGGCCATGAAGAGATAAGTTTGGCTCAGCCTTGGCTAGTATTGGGCTCGGCCTAGGTTAGTTTGGGGACGATGGAGCTTGTTTTTGGAGAGGAGCGATACTCGAAGTGAAGTAGGAAGGTTTAAACTTGATTTTAGAAGTGTATACACAAAATTTTAACTTTTGGAATTTCTCTTGGAAGCCATGGATAAACTTTTAGACGTAAAGGATAGAAATGAATATGGAAATGATGGTGCAAAAGGAAGAATGTTTTGAGATAGGAGGTATTTATAGAAAATGAGAAGGGTAATGTAGCAACCCGAATACCAGTGGGTCCGAGTTTTTCGCAAAAATGCTAAAATCCAAGCCCACTGAAGCCCAAGTTGTGTATCTGGTATCCTACAAATAGGCAAAGATAAATATATCAGAGCTCAAATAAATATCTCACAGTGAAACTGACAAAAATATAATAGTAAGTAAATACTCACCAAGATAATAACACTTTCTAAACAAGTGTCTCAAAGCTGGAAGATCTCTGCCATCTATCTAACATGTGGGATGTTATGAGGAATGGACAGAACTAAAGTTCTGGTGAATGGATAAATTATACGCTTCTAAGCAAAACTCTACATATATCATTCTTTTTTTATTTTCTGTTATATTAGGTTTATTGGGTTTATAATACTCTCTTCTCTATGCGTGAATCATACCCATCTACTCCCTAGTAGATTAAGCCCTAATAACCAATATATACATATATAGCTACATGCCCAAAGACTGCGTCGGTCCTAGATACTACCCATAGTACCTTTCATATCCTCCTCGAAAAGGACCCATCGTCTCGCTACTAGAGCGTACTATAACTACATCGGTAAAGGACAGCTTTATGAGGCCTACAATATAGATGTTCCGATGTCTACTATAAAAGCGTGAAACTGCATCTACCCTAGCTTATACTAGTGCTCGGACATCTACAATGTACCACCCAGTGCGTAACTTGAGAACTACATGTAATCGTTATGTCTACTCCCCGAATTCTGTCAGCAAGGTCTACCTTGTACGGAACTTGGTTGGGGATTTTCCTTATTAGTAAAGACCCGCTTCGCTTCATTAGGCCTACAATATCACGCAGCAGCTAGCTCAACTAATCGAAAGACCTTTTAAGAGCTAAGTGGTCGTGCCCGACTACAAACAATCTAAACATCCAATTGGTTGTGTCTCTCATCAAATGTTTCAATAGTGAAAGAATCATTGGCCTATTGGTTTAATTTTAGTCTTTCCCGAACTCGCTCTAAGTGATGATGGCTTGATCTCCATGCGACTATCCTTTTGGGTCTGGTCCACTATAACCTATTCACAAACTAGATAATGGCTTCGTATCCTCTTCTTTAATTTCTTTAATGCTTCACGTTATTCTCTTTTATTCTAGAAAGTAGTTTTATTCTATTTGGTTGGTTACAAAAACTGTATTAAAAAATCAATTTCCATATTTTAATACTAAATAGTGCTATAAACAATAACTCGTAACCGCATGATATTTCTTTTATTATTTCTTTAATTATTCGGTAATGCAAAATACAGTAATGTCTCTAATTTGCACGAATTCCATTTTTCTTGATTTTATTCTTGTAATTGCGTTTGTCGTTCTTCTAACAATATTAAACTATGAAAATGTATTCCCTTTTCTAAACCAACCAACTAATCTATCACTAATTTCCAAATCAAGTTATTAAATTTTCCTCTTTTTAATTCATTTCTCATGTTTTAACATAATTTACCTTAAATTTCTCACTAGGCTTATTCCTTTCTCTACAAATGTTAAGCCTAATATTATTTATATTTAATTGGATTCCTTTCTTTTTTCATATAAAAAACATTTAAATATAAGTACACTTATCTTATAAAATTTACAGTTTCAACCTAACCGACTAGTGGAACAAATTACTGAAATAAATGCTGAATTAAATATTTAATGGGAATTTAACGATATTATATATCATAAACATAAGAGAGATATAATTTAAATCCACTCACTGTCATCCTTAGCTTTATTCCATGGCCTTCCTGGACCCCCTTCCAAGATGTCTAATATTTTTATTAAGAAGATGTTCCTTCCAGGAAATATTTTCTATTTAGGGTTCAACCTCAAGCAATGAACCCAACTTGGTGAAAATCTGATTGTGAGAAAATAGCTAGGCCCAGGGTTCTATTTACAGTGTAGTTTAGGGCCCTTAGGCCACTGGATTTAGTAGATTGAATCTGAAGCCACCGCATCATAGGGTCGCTCAGAGCCATTAGATCTATCAACATATGGCTCTGATCGAATTAAATCAACCGAATTCGTCACCAAAACAAACTTCGGCTCTGCCAAAGTGTGGGTCGACCCTTCATCATTGCTGGTTGACCTATAGGTCGACCTAGGGAGGATGAGGGTCGACCTATAAGGTCCTTTCAATTATTTTTTCGTTTTTATGATTTCTTATTCACTCGTATCTTCTGCATAATAACTCGGATTTCGATAAGTTATATATAGAAAGTGATCAGAAAATCACCACGAGCACAATAGTATAAGTTTCGAGGCCATATTCTGACAATTCCAAAAATGCTTATTTTAATGTTTAATAATTATTATTTGATTATTTAATAATCTAAAAATGTGGGGTGTTATATTCTCCCACCCTTTAGAAAATTTCATCCCCGAAATTCGACAAGGGTAAAATTATGTAATTCCTCGCGCCAGTCACATCCATTTTGTACATCTAATTTTGCGACCATCTATGTCATTATGCAAAGTATCATTCAATATAAAATATATGCATGTAATAACCCGGATTTTGAAGTATCTATTAGCCGATAGTAATTGGGTTAATTAATAGAAATACCGAATTGTAAATTTAAAAAATGAATCTAATCGTAAATATTTATGTTTGGATAAATATTTATTTGATCATATCTTAATATAATCACTTAAAATTAACAAAGTATTCTTTTAAAAATAAATAACGAGGATTGTTTATATAAGTAAATTATTTAAATTAGACAAAATTGTTAATTTCAAACCAATAATATTTATGTGATATTTTTATACAAATAAAGTTACATTTACAAATTTATAAATGTATTTGTGTATTAGGAATTTAATTAGAAAAGCATTTATAAAAAAACATATTAGTTAATTAGGAAAGCTTATTTAAAAAGCTTTTAAAATACTATTAGGATAAATATAAATAAATTAGAACATGTGTTAAGATATAAATCTCTTTGATAACAAGTGTTAACATACTAATGTAAGATAATGACATGTGTCACATTTTTTTTTAAATTTTCTTTTAACTTTAATTAAAACTGAAATTAGCCAATACAAACACTATATTCTCTTCATTTTTTTTTCTTTCGCTTTATAATCTATGTTTATTCCTAAAAGAAAACTAGAATATCAATGCAATCTTTACTCTTCAAAAAATCAAAAAATCCTCAAATCAAATCTGAAATTTTCTTCAAGTTCAAATGCAATCTTCACTTTCAAATCTAAAAATTCCTCAACCTGTAAAATACTCCTCAGCATTTCATCTTCTGGAATCAAACATATGTTTGTAATCTCCTCTAAAAAAAATTGTATTTTCATAAAATCTGGAAAAAAAAGGATTTCTGCATGCACCTGGAAATGAAGCAAGTTTGCTATTTTCCCTTAAATCTGGAATTTGTTACTGCATCTTCAAATCAAGTATAAGGTTTTAAATAATGGCAACTGCACTTTCAAATAAGGAAGCAACTCTGTTCCAAAGCAATTCATATCTGTTTTCAAGCACACAAGTTTTCAAACAAGTAATTCAAGTTTCAAATTCCAAACTGCTCTGCTCATATCGGCAAGGTGAGTAAGCTTAGCTTAAACTGTTTAAACCTGATTTCTTATGAATGATTGCTGTGACAGTTGGTTGCATGAATGAAAAATGTGTTTTTGCAAGATTGGTTTATTAGGTAGGAATGTATAAACATTTGTTGATGTTTGGTTGTATGTATGAGTTTCCAAACTTTGGCCTCTGTCTGAATATTCAGGATTTTAACACCTGGTTTTAAAGACTCAAAAATCTCACCTAAATGGATTCTGGGCTTTGATCTATAAATATAGGTGCTTGTATTAGTATACAGCATAAAAATATAAATTTGAGTTAAAATAAATAGTAAAGCCTGACCCCTGTTCAAACATAAACAAGTGAGAATACTGATACACCCATAATCTTGAATTTGTTTATTTATCTAATGTTTATATCTGGTTCTTGTTGTGGAAAGCATTTGTATAGAACATCACAGTGCTTGCACGTGATATTAATGTATGGAAATGAGTGTGCATGTTGGTTACAGGTATACTGTTCTATGAGAATAGTTTTACAGGCTTAAGATGTATTCAAAAATTAAAATCTTTTTCACCAAATTTCTTTTAAGTCATGGTGTCTGAGCAAGATGTGTTTATATTAGCCTGATTTATCCTTTAAAATATAAATTGAAGTATAAATAATTGGTAACACTGGAGGATTTTATAAATTTCAGTAAAAGCATATTGTGTTCAAATTTTTATTTATTAAAATTTAGAATTTGATAGTTTGGTCTGGTTCATATACATAAACGATGAATTTTAAGATCAAAATCAAGTTTTTAGTATGGTATATCGCGGTGAATTTCGTGTTGATCGAAATTTGAAAATGGGTCAAATTCGGGCGATCGTGGTTTTGGTAGATGTCGAGTTTGATGTTGGAGCAAGATCTCGAGTTAGGTGTTTGGGAAAATTAATCTTAAGGATTATCACTGGCCGTGGTAGCACGACGAGGTAATATTAGGGTTAAAGGTCGGAATGGTTGTCGATTAGGTTGAGAAGGGATTTCGTCGTCGTTAGTAAAATTGAGTGAATCGGACGAGGGGGAAAATGAAGCTTAGTGTTCGTTGAGGCCTTGGACGAGGTGGAGATGCCTCCCATGGTCGCCGTGGCTTGGACGAATTGATTTTGGTCATAGTATTTTGGTTCATGTTGGGCTGATAGCTTCAATTTTGGTTTCGAGCAGATTTGGTAACTTGGATGCTTAGGAACGATGGAGGTAGCTGTAGGCGACTCGTAGAAGTTGGACTTGGGGGTCCGATCGCCATCGTCGTTGAGTGCAAGTGCACCGTGTGTCAGTGGTGCCAGTTTCGGTTTTTGGAAAAAGACTCGAAGGGAAGCTCGAGTTATTGGGCTAAAGGCACAGGGTCGTTTATGTGTAATTCGAGAGTGAAAACATTTTTTTTTTCAAGTTTAAATCTTCAGCAAAGTGGAAGAGGTTGATGAAACTCGGGTATGGACTCGAGCTATTCTCAGGTTGGACCAGAAGTTGGTTCAAGTGCTGGTATTGAAAAAACAAAAAAAAACAAACTGGTTTTAAATTTAAATTGAATTAAATCTTAAATTTTTTATGTAAGATAAGTGTTTTCTTGAATATTTGATCTAGAAGATTTGAAGTTGTTTAACTTAAAATTTGTTAAGTAAAATTTTAATTTATTTTAAATTCAAAGTTAAATTTTAAAGTGGAATGTTTTGGAAATGTAATTAAATTTGTTAATGAGAAGTAAGTCGTTAAATAAAATAAAGATTTATCATAAGAGATAATTAAGATTTGGACGATTAATGACTAATTAATTAAATAAGGTAATTAAGGGTAATTAATTGGTTTAATTTAATAAAGTTTAAGAGTTATTAATTAATAATTAGAGGCCAGATAATTAAGAAATCAAGTGGTAATTAGCGACTAAAATAATTACTTTATGAAGAAATTAAAGGAATTAATTACTCAGTATGATTAATTAATTGGATGTGGTTAATTTTTGTTAATTAATTCAGTTTAATTAATTAAAGTTAATCATTTGATGTTGGGTTAAGTAGGTTACTTAATGTAATTAATGAGGTGTGGTTTCTTAGCAAAGTAATTAATTACTGGATGTAATTTAATTAAATTACTTAATGGGTAGTAATTAAAGGATGATTACATGATGGAAGAAATTAAGTAATGATTATTCAGTGTAATTGAAGGATCAATTTATATAATTAATCAAGGAGTTGGTTTAATTGTTGAAGTAATTAAGGAAAGTTAATTTCTGATTGTGATTAATCAAGATTTATGATGAATGTAATTAAAGGTTAATTATTATGTGAAATTTAAGAATAATTAATTAATGAAAGTAATTTGTTAATATAATTAATGAAGTATCAATCTTGCTTATTAATGATTAAATGATGATGAGTGCTTGGACTGGTTGATATTCTGATATGAATTGCTTTGTGATATGATATGTTGGATGAATGGTGATAATGTAATTATCTATCAATTATGAATTGATGTGTTAAAATGTTATTTGGTAATTAAAGTTGAATTGTATTTAATTGGATAATTGGGTTAAGATGATATTGGACTCGAAGAGACCGGAGTCGGGTATGAGTAAATACCCGAACCCACTTCGATTCTTGTAAACTGATTTGAGAAAACAATAAACTGACATGGAATGATTTGAATGAATTTGACTGTTAATCTAAGTTCTGGTACTTTGATATAGATGTGTGATATCAGTGATGTCTATAACAAGTTGTGAATTTGTAAATTGATACGAGTACCCGGGTTTATATATGTTGTATGCTTTTGTATTCCATGTTAGATGGGTTTACTCACGCTGGTTTCCAGCCAGACCCAGGTGATACTTTGATGTAATGCTCGGGTCAGACCGAGTATTACAGATTTTCAGGTAAGGACGTTTTGGAGCTCAGGAGGAGCCGGATGGCAGGGACGTATGAAGTGATTCCACTTTGATATTGTATATATCTGAGATACGTAAAATTTTATCAAATCCAATGTTGTATAAAATTGTTGTAACTCTGATATATCGATGCAAATTGATAGATACAGTTTCTTTGGTATAACTATTATTATTGATATTATATTTTATCCGCTGCGATTGTGAGATTGTGTGTTTCTTTTCTGTTCTTCTTCTATCTTTTCTTCATTTCTCTAACTATCTGGAAATTTCGGGATCGAAATTTTCAGGTCGTTACATTTGGTATCAGAGCTGAAGGTTAAGCGAGAACCTTGGCTCTGTTGGGGATTACTCATTAAGGATAGGGTAAGTGGTACCCTATAATGAGTTGAGTGTATAAATATGAGAGAGCGTACTTGTTATTTTCTTATATAAAGGTTTTTAAATTGATTTCCAAAGTAAATGAATCTTATATAAGAAATAGATTATCTATTATATTAAGGTAATTCGTTGTAGTATTAATTAAACTAAAAGTAATAGTAAGAATTAAGTGGTAATAGAATTATAACCAAATTGAAATTAAATTAAAGTCAAGTTTGAAATGGATTCAAACTAAAATTAAATCTTGAAATTGGGAAAGGTTTCAGGATAAGGATAATCAATTAATTTATGTAATTAATTAAACTTTGTTTAATGAGATTAATTAATGGATAATAATTGGAAATGATAAATTAAGAGGGTGTTACTTAATGAAGTAACTAGAGGTAAGTAATTTAAGGGACAATTACTTAATGAAGATAATTAAGAAATAAGTTAATTACCGAATGTGATTAATTAATAATGTAATTAATTTAAAGAAGTAACAAATAATATTATTTAATGCAATTGAATGAAAAGGTCCCATTTCAAACAAGAGTTGTTTGAAAATTTAAAGGAAATTTGTTTTGAATTAAAACCAAAGGTGGTTTAAAATTTTAAAGTATAACTTGGTATGTAAAAGAAATTAATATGTATACATGTGGATATACATAATATCAAAGGTGATTGGAAATAAACTCTAAATGGTGAGTTTTGAATTTGGAATAAGATGTGATACTCAAGGTGATAAGTTTTTGAACTTATAAATGGAAAGATTGTTAATGTGAAGTTTAGAGTTTGAAATGGAAGTTCAAACTGGGTAAGGTTGACTGGATTAAGTGAATTGAGTTTAACTTGGGAAAGGTTAAATAAGTTGAAATGATCAACCTGATTTGGAAATTTCCAGATGTAATTAAGTTTTAACTTGGAAAGTTAAATGATTGATTATATTTGAGAGTTTGAGTGATCTCAAATTGGGTTTGAGATCCGAAAATTGGAAATGAATGGATGTTTTGAAATAATTGGATGATATCATCCTATAGTTATTAATAATCTTTAAAATGTGAATTGGATTTGTTTTAATGAATGAGAAATGGAGTATGGTAATCCATTATTGGGATAAAAAGGTAAATTGATTTAAAGGAATTAAATCAACAATTGAAGTATTAACTCGAATTTATGTAATTCAAGATGGTTCATAGTGAACTGGAATTTGAAGTTGGTTCAAATTGAACTTGATTTGAATTAATTGAAATGGTGATTGAAGATGTATGAGTATAAGATTCAAAGGGAAAATTGAATTGGATTATTTGGAAACGATTTGAAATTGGGATTAGTTCAAACTGGAGATGAAGTAAATTGAAATTGGAACTAGTTCAATTATAATTTATTTGAATTAGTATAATTGGAGATCAAGGTTGAATAAAGTAAAATTTAGAAAGAAACTAAGGAATTCAACTTGAATTGGGTTAAATAGATTTCAATGGAAGTTGAAGTTATTTAAATTGGAATTGGGTCAATTTAAATGGAAGAGGAAATTTAAATTGAATTGATTGAGAATGAAGATTAGGAAGCGAACAGTTTTGACTCTGGATTATTTTTAATATAAATTGTTTTAATATAAACCTATTTTTTCAAGCTATTCATTATATATACAACCTTTATTTAAAAAGCCAAACTATCTTACACTTGTTTTACAATTATTTTTGAAGCTGTTTAACAATTTTTCTAACTATTCTATAAACTAATTACCATTTTCAACTACTAATTACTATTTTATAGCTATTTTGCAATTATTTAAAATTTCTATGACTATTTAACTATTTTCCAATTATTTTACAATTACTGAACTATTTTACAGCTATTTTACAAACTAGTAATTATTTTTCAACTACTTATCTAATTCTTTAACTTTTCAAGCTATTTTCTAAATAAACTGGACAGAGTTTGAACTGTTTATTGGTTAAAATACCCAATCGAGATAAAATAGAGGTAATAATCCAAATGGATTTAAGTAATTGTGAGTAAGTGAATGAAAATTAAAGTGAATGTGAATAGGAAGAGAATTAATTTGGCTAATAACCAATAAAGACAAATACGTAAGGTGTACGTATGTTATTCTATTCGCATAATGATTTGATCCAGATTCAAGCACAGAATTTCGAGATAGTTATATCGATCCGAGTTGGAATTTTCCACTCGATTTTTGAAGGCGAACCTGGATATGGATTGTTGATTGGTTCTGGATATTCTCTGTCATAGTTAGGACTATGCAAGGAGAATGACGGTTTCTGAACAAGAAACCAGATCTGTGTCCGCACTAGGAAGTCGGATGGACGATACTAGTTCGGAAATGATATTCTGAGATCGAATGAGCGATCAGATTGGTATGGCGTACAAATGATATGTATACATCGTACGAATTTGAATGAAATTGAAATTGAAAAGGGTAATCAAATTTGAATATTTGATTTCGAATAAACAAAGTTATATATCTTTGTTATATAAGATAAAACTCTCCTTAATGAATCTTTTGTCGGAAGAAAATGGTTTTTGGAGGTTTTTGAAGTATAAAGGAGTTTTATACAAGTTTGAAATGATCCAAAGTTTTAAAAAATATATATCTATATATATATATATAAAGGTTCTTATGAGGATTTTGGAAAAAAGGGTTTTGGGAACCTTTAGATTTGGAAAGGCTTTTGATTTTTGTGTAAAATCAATATTAAATTTGGAAAGCCTAGTTTGAGAATTATCGATTTTGGGATAATCGATTTTGTATAAAGGAGCTTTGAATGAGATCATACTAGGTGTATGATTTGAAGATACTATATATGTATAGTATAAAATGTTTTGATGATGGCTCTGGGGAAAAAGGCGCTCCCTTGGAATGGACTTCTCAGGAGTACCACCGAGTGGTGCTGCCTTGAGCCCCAACGGGGGTTCTAAAGTTGATCCTGTGAGGAGTCCGGACAAACTAGTTCCTGAGGATTATTGGGTAGCGAAAGTCGAGGGCGCTGATGCCTACAGTGGCATTTGGGTTATGTTGTGACGATAATGTAACTTGATGTCACTACGATCTACTGTGGGGACCATAGCGAAAATCGTGTGGACGATGAGTGTCAACGGTCTACACTTGATTTTGCCGGGAAGGCAACGCAACATCGGTAGACTGCGATCTATGGTCAAGTGGAGTGGGGAAGTTTCATTCCTTTGGCAGCGAAATTCGAGGGCGCCGATGCCTATAGTTATATGGGTTTTTGCTGTGATAGCTACGTAACCCCAGTTGTAGCTGCGATCTGTAGCGGGTTCCATGGTGTAATCGAGGGGCGCGGAGGCCTACAGTTATCTGTGGATTTTGTCGGGATGGCAACGTAACCATCGGGTTAACTGCGACCATGGATGGGGGTGATGATTTCCAGAGCATTCTCACCAAAGATATATCCTCTATTTTTAAAAACTGTTTTCTATATTTTCAATAAAATTATTTTCCAAGTATTTTCACTGGGTGTTGAAACGGGTCTGCTAAGTAATTATAGATTTTCAGTCGTACGCCTGATCAACGTATGACCGAATCTCTGTGAGAACAAGGATGGACAGTTAAAACATAGAGTTATAAAAAGTATTTTTATAAAACCATTTTATAATATTATGTAGATTTTTAAAAGTGCTTCAAAGAATAATTTTTCTAAAAAGTAACCATTTTCGTTCCTTTTCGAGGACGAAAAGATTCAAAGGGGGAAGGAATGTAATAACCCGGATTTTGAAGTATCTATTAGTTGATAGTAATTGGGTTAATTAATAGAAATACCGAATTGTAAATTTAACAAATGAATCTAATCGTAAATATTTATGTTTGGATAAATATTTATTTGATCATATCTTAATATAATCACTTAAAATTGACAAAGTATTCTTTTAAAAATAAATAATGAGGATTGTTTATATAAGTAAATTATTTAAATTAGACAAAATTGTTAATTTCAAACCAATAATATTTATGTGATATTTTTAGACAAATAAAGTTACATTTACAAATTTATAAATGTATTTGTGAATTAGGAATTTAATTAGAAAAGCATTTATAAAAAAAACATATTAGTTAATTAGGAAATCTTATTTAAAAAGCTTTTAAAATACTATTAGGATAAATATAAATAAATTTGAACATGTGTTAAGATATAAATCTCTTTAATAGCAAGTGTTAACATACTAATGTAAGATAATGACATGTGTCACATTTTTTTTTAAATTTTCTTTTAACTTTAATTAAAACTGAAATTAGCCAATACAAACACTATATTCTCTTCATTTTTTTTTCTTTCACTTTATAATCTATGTTTATTCCTAAAAGAAAACTAGAATATCAATGCAATCTTTACTCTTCAAAAAATCAAAAAATCCTCAAATCAAATCTGAAATTTTCTTCAAGTTCAAATGCAATCTTCACTTTCAAATCTAAAAATTCCTCAACCTGTAAAATACTCCTCAGCATTTCATCTTCTGGAATCAAACATATGTTTGTAATCTCCTCTAAAAAAAATTGTATTTTCATAAAATCTGGAAAAAAAAGGATTTCTGCATGCACCTGGAAATGAAGCAAGTTTGCTATTTTCCCTTAAATCTGGAATTTGTTACTGCATCTTCAAATCAAGTATAAGGTTTTAAATAATGGCAACTGCACTTTCAAATAAGGAAGCAACTCTGTTCCAAAGCAATTCATATCTGTTTTCAAGCACACAAGTTTTCAAACAAGTAATTCAAGTTTCAAATTCCAAACTGCTCTGCTCATATCGGCAAGGTGAGTAAGCTTAGCTTAAACTGTTTAAACCTGATTTCTTATGAATGATTGCTGTGACAGTTGGTTGCATGAATGAAAAATGTGTTTTTGCAAGATTGGTTTATTAGGTAGGAATGTATAAACATTTGTTGATGTTTGGTTGTATGTATGAGTTTCCAAACTTTGGCCTCTGTCTGAATATTCAGGATTTTAACACCTGGTTTTAAAGACTCAAAAATCTCACCTAAATGGATTCTGGGCTTTGATCTATAAATATAGGTGCTTGTATTAGTATACAGCATAAAAATATAAATTTGAGTTAAAATAAATAGTAAAGCCTGACCCCTGTTCAAACATAAACAAGTGAGAATACTGATACACCCATAATCTTGAATTTGTTTATTTATCTAATGTTTATATCTGGTTCTTGTTGTGGAAAGCATTTGTATAGAACATCACAGTGCTTGCACGTGATATTAATGTATGGAAATGAGTGTGCATGTTGGTTACAGGTATACTGTTCTATGAGAATAGTTTTACAGGCTTAAGATGTATTCAAAAATTAAAATCTTTTTCACCAAATTTCTTTTAAGTCATGGTGTCTGAGCAAGATGTGTTTATATTAGCCTGATTTATCCTTTAAAATATAAATTGAAGTATAAATAATTGGTAACACTGGAGGATTTTATAAATTTCAGTAAAAGCATATTGTGTTCAAATTTTTATTTATTAAAATTTAGAATTTGATAGTTTGGTCTGGTTCATATACATAAACGATGAATTTTAAGATCAAAATCAAGTTTTTAGTATGGTATATCGCGGTGAATTTCGTGTTGATCGAAATTTGAAAATGGGTCAAATTCGGGCGATCGTGGTTTTGGTAGATGTCGAGTTTGATGTTGGAGCAAGATCTCGAGTTGGGTGTTTGGGAAAATTAATCTTAAGGATTATCACTGGCCGTGGTAGCACGACGAGGTAATATTAGGGTTAAAGGTCGGAATGGTCGTCGATTAGGTTGAGAAGGGATTTCGTCGTCGTTAGTAAAATTGAGTGAATCGGACAAGGGGGAAAATGAAGCTTAGTGTTCGTTGAGGCCTTGGACGAGGTGGAGATGCCTCCCATGGTCGTCGTGGCTTGGACGAATTGATTTTGGTCATAGTATTTTGGTTCATGTTGGACTGATAGCTTCAATTTTGGTTTCGAGCAGATTTGGTAACTTGGATGCTTAGGAACGATGGAGGTAGCTGTAGGCGACTCGTAGAAGTTGGACTTGGGGGTCCGATCGCCATCGTCGTTGAGTGCAAGTGCACCGTGTGTCAGTGGTGCTTTGATCTATAGATATAGGTGCTTGTATTAGTATAACAGCATAAAAATATAAATTTGAGTTAAAATAAATAGTAAAGCCTGACCCCTGCTCAAACATAAACAAGTGAGAATACTGATACATCCATAATCTTGAATTTGTTTATTTATCTAATGTTTATATCTGGTTCTTGTTGTGAAAAGCATTTGTATAGAACATCATAGTGCTTGCATGTGATATTAATGTATGGAAATGAGTGTGCATGTTGGTTAGAGGTATACTGTTCTATGAGAATAGTTTTACAGGCTTAAGATGTATTCAAAAATTAAAATCTTTTTCACCAAATTTCTTTTAAGTCATGGTGTCAGAGCAAGATGTGTTTATATTAGCCTGATTTATCCTTTAAAATATAAATTAAAGTATAAATAATTGGTAACACTGGAGGATTTTATAAATTTCAGTAAAAGCATATTGTGTTCAAATTTTTGTTTATTAAAATTTAGAATTTGATAGTTTGATCTGGTTCATATACATAAACGATGAATTTTAAGATCAAAATCAAGTTTTTAGTATGGTATATCGCGGTGAATTTCGTGTTGATCGAAATTTGAAAATGGGTCAAATTCCAGCGATCGTGGTTTTGGTAGATGCCGAGTTTGATGTTGGAGCAAGATCTAGAGTTGGGTGTTTGGGAAAATTAATCTGAAGGATTATCACTGGCCGTGGTAGCACGACAAGGTAATATTAGGGTTAAAGGTCGGAATGGTCGTCGATTAGGTTGAGAAGGGATTTCGTCGTCGTTAGTAAAATTGAGTGAATCGGACAAGGGGGAAAATGAAGCTTAGTGTTCGGTGAGGCCTTGGACGAGGTGGCGATGCCTCCGATGGTCGTCGTGGCTTGGACGAATTGATTTTGGTCAGAGTATTTTGGTTCATGTTGGACTGATTGCTTCAATTTTGGTTTCGAGCAGATTTGGAAACTTGGATGCTTGGGAACGATGAAGGTAGCTGTAGGCGACTCGTAGAAGATGGACTTGGGGGTCCGATCGCCGTCGTCGTTGAGTGCAAGTGCACCGTGTGTCAGTGGTGCCGGTTTCCTTTTTTGGAAAAAGACTCGAAGGGAAGCTCGAGTTATTGGGCTAAAGGCACGGGGTCGTTTACGTGTAATTCGAGAGTGAAAACGTTTTTTTTTTCAAGTTTAAATCTTCAGCAAAGTGGAAGAGGTTGATGAAACTCGGGTATGGACTCGAGCTATTCTCAGGTTGGACCAGAAGTTGGTTCAAGTGCTGGTATTGAAAAAACAAAAAAACAAAAAACTGGTTTGAAATTTAAATTGAATTAAATCTTAAAATTTTTATGTAAGATAAGTTTTTTCTTGAATATTTGATTTAGAAGATTTGAAGTTGTTTAACTTAAAATTTGTTAAGTAAAATTTTAATTTATTTTAAATTCAAAGTTCAATTTTAAAGTGGTATGTTTTGGAAATGTAATTAAATTTGTCAATGAGAAGTAAGTCGTTAAATAAAATAAAAATTTATCATAAGAGATAATTAAGATTTGGACGATTAATGACTAATTAATTAAATAAGGTAATTAAGGGTAATTAATTAGTTTAATTTAATAAAGTTTAAGAGTTATTAATTAATAATTAGAGGCCAGATAATTAAGAAATCAAGTGGTAATTAGTGACTAAAATAATTACTTTATGAATTAATTACTCAGTATGATTAATTAATTGGATGTGGTTAATTTTGGTTAATTAATTAGTTTAATTAATTAAAGTTAATCATTTGATGTTGGGTTAAGTAGATTACTTAAAGTAATTAATGAGGTGTAGTTTCTTAGCGAAGTAATTAATTACTGGATGTAATTTAATTAAATTACTTGATGGGTAGTAATTAAAGGATGATTACTTGATGGAAGAAATTAAGTAATGATTACTCAGTTTAATTGAAGGATTAATTTATATAATTAATCAAGGAGTTGGTTTAATTGTTGAAGCAATTAAGGAAAGTTAATTTCTGATTGTGATTAATCAAGATTGATGATGAATGTAACTAAAGGTTAATTATTATGTGAAATTTAAGAATAATTAATTAATGAAAGTAATTTGTTAATATAATTAATGAAGTATCAATCTTGCTTATTAATGATTAAATGATGATGAGTGCTTGGACTGGTTGATATTCTGATATGAATTGCTTTGTAATATGATATGTTGGATGAATGGTGATAATGTAATTATCTATCAATTATGAATTGATGTGTTAAAATGTAATCTGGTAATTAAAGTTGAATTGTATTTAATTGGATAACTGGGTTAAGATGATATTGGACTCGAAGAGACCGGAGTCGGGTATGAGTAAATCCCCGAACCCACTTCGATTCTTATAAACTGATTTGAGAAAACAATAAACTGACATGGAATGATTTGAATGAATTTGACTGTTAATCTAAGTTCTGGTACTTAGATATAGATGTGTGATATCAGTGATGTCTATAACAAGTTGTGAATTTGTAAATTGATACGAGTACCCGGGTTTATATATGTTGTATGCTTTTGTATTCCATGTTAGATGGGTTTACTCATGCTGGTTTCCAGCCTGACCCAGGTGGTACTTTGATGTAATGCTCGGGTCAGACCGAGTATTACAGATTTTCAGGTAAGGACGTTTTGGAGCTCAGGAGGAGCCGGATGGCAGGGACGTATGAAGTGATTCCACTTTGATATTGTATATATCTAAGATATGTAAAATTTTATCAAATCCAATGTTGTATAAAATTGTTGTAACTATGATATATCGATGCAAATTGATAGATACAGTTTCTTTGGTATAACTATTATTATTGATATTATATTTTATCCGCTGCGATTGTGAGATTGTGTGTTTCTTTTCTGTTCTTCTTCTATCTTTTCTTCATTTCTCTAACCATCTGGAAATTTCGGGGTCGAAATTTTCGGGTCGTTACAATGCATTTGCATGAATTTCTAAGTGGTACCTCTCATATGAATGCTTTTCTCCTTTAAAAACTCCTTTTCAAAATATGATGCACACATCCTAAATATACTTGCAATTTTTATTTGAATGCAATATTTTGAAAACTCCAAACATTTTTCATCAATTTTTCCCACACTCCTATTGAATAGGGCATAGTTCAAAGAATTTTACATCCAAATCCTACCAATCAACTTTTAATATTTGAATTTCAAAAAAATCTAATTTTTTCCAAACTCGATTTGTTATGTCCGAAAGAAGGTAGAAAATGGAAAACCTCACATTTATCATTTTACTTTTGCGCACCTCTTTCTCCGTACTTGGAACTTTTTCCACTATTCTATAAAAATCTCCATTTTCTTTTCCAAGCACAGTCACATAAGAAAATTTTTCTTTTCGAATTTTTCCATTGACATTTTTGTCGCTTTCTTTAAATTTGTTGTTTTCCTTTTAGTTACTCGTTTTGGCTTTTACTTTTCTTTTATTACTTACATCTGATGTTTTTGTTCTCTTCATGTGAACGTCATAGAAAATGAGCATCATACTAATCAGTTGCAATAATAAAGGCAAAATGCTTACATAGGAGTACGATCTCATAACTAAAAGAGATAACAAGTCCTACTACAAAACGATAATAAGCAAATAAATATAGCAGCTAACCACAGCTATCATCTAGGGCTAGAAGGCCTTGGATCATGTCCACCTTCACACAGAAAGGTTCTACTCTCGGAATCCAAGTAACTCATATGCTTCTCCTATCGTCCATTACTACTAACTTATGTTGTATTCCTCACGATGAATAAGATCTATTCATCTCTTCCATTCCATACTTAAAATAGAATAACCAAGTCTCATTTACTGCAACGAATAAGGATTTCAATCGGTGCAGTCTCTATCTAAAAAGGCAACTAAGCTCTGGGAAATTTTATCTTTACCTTCATTTTTCTCCAACTAAGATCTACCTATCTCAATCACGTGTGTCTTACCATCTTACTAATATCACTTCACTATTCTTCTATAGTCTACACACATGAAGCAACATTCCTAGGTTCTTATTAGTGTCCTATATATTTTACAGGAACTTTTATTATTACTACTAAAAGTAACACTACTATCTCCTACATAGCCTTAAACATTTCCCGCGTCACCTAAGAAATGATTCCTATCTACTCCATATTTAAAAGTTTGGTTTAATATTATTTATATTCAAAAATTAAAGATTTTAAATTTTGAAACATCAAATCCCAAAATTCTTGCCTTTGAAAGTGTTACTTTGAAGTTTCTATTAAATTTAAAGGTACTTGGTTACTCAACATTTTATTTTCCTAGACTTGCGTCTTTACAGCCTTTTGAATTTAAATTATTCCCTAAACCTAGAGGGGAAAACTTACAAATTCTAAGTTCAAAACTTATTTTATTTTCCTTTTAAAGACTTTTACAGCTTTCCATAAAAAAATTGGATTATTAATTTAACTATTTACTAAGTTTTTCTCTTCCAAAAACTTATTTACTTTTTCACCATTTTTTTATTAACTTTCGAAAATGTCCTCACATGTTTTCAAAACATCTTATTTTCATATATTTTCAAATTTATGAATGTCGGAGTAAATAAGAACAATTATTTTATCACAAATCCCTTAATTGTCCTGCTCTTCCAATTACCTAACCTTGAAGGAGTTTCTGACTTACTACAAATGGAGACTTTCTACAAGGCAAGCAATCAATGGAAAAATATGAAAATTTTCCATTGCTTAGCTTTCCTAGTAAGCTCTCTATAATAATCCTCCTAACTAACTCTGTCTCTAATTATACACTTCTTATTACACCTAATGGTTTTATACCTTAATGTATTGGAACTACTTTCTCTTATGATAAACCATTAACGGTAAAGCCTTCTATAAATCCTTTAAAAGAGGATTTCACATTTATGTGAAATTACAAGGAACTTATTTTATATTTTATCGAAATAGGCTATACAAAATATGGTGCTTTCCATACCTTGTACATCTCTTTCATGTTTTCCTTATAAGTTGCACAAAACATCTTCATTTATGATTTGATTTCATAGAAAATTATATCATTATTCATTTCATTCCAAGAGATAAAAGTGTCTTTAATCTATATTAACTTACAATGGATATTTCCTACGAAATTTATCAATTTCCTAATATTTAACTTACATCTTCTTTTTTTTCAAAAGAACTCATTTTCAAAACTATTTTAATATTTTCATAACCAAAAAAAAGTTCCATATACTTATTTAAGTAATAAGTGTACTTACAAACCACTTTATTTCCATACTTAGAAATCATCTTCAAAACACATTTTTATTTGGGTCAAAACAGATGTTTCGTAAAACACCATTACTACAATCCAAAATACTAGTATGTGGATTAAATGAAAATAAATATTAATAAATCCCATATGCTATGTAAAAACATTTCCTTTGGGAGTCACCTACTATAACTATAGTGTCATAGTCTATGCTACCTTTATTTTTCATGAAAACATCTGTTACAACAATAAATATTGTAACCTACATTTTAGACACTTAACACACTCTAGGTTTTTATATTTAAAATCTTTGTTTACCTATAAAGAAACCAGCGAGCTATACATACTCTATAGTTCTTCAAAAAGAATTTCACTTTTACTAAAATTTGCATTATATAAAAGCGTATTTAAATTTCATGCCACTTTTTTTTCAAAAACCCAATATTTACTTCCTCAAACATATTAACAATTATATTTTTCAATTCCAAAAGTTTCATTCATTGAGCTCGACATAAAGTGGATTTTCTTCTTACTACCCTAGGAATACCCTTCCCGAACCATGGAAATCTCATTTTTTTACTAAAATCTCTTATTCCTTCTGAAATAAAAATACTCTCCCTACTAACCCTAGAGAACTTTACCACTTCCTATAACTTGTGGATAACAATCTTCTCTCAAAACATAGCTTACTGTACACTATAAATCGGCAATAACATAAGGCTCAACATCATTGGGTCATCCCAAACCAAACTAGGAAACTATGCACAAATATACTTCTAAAAATTTCCATATGTTAAATATATAATTGGGGACTATTTGGATTTTAGTACATAATATATTTATATTTTATTCAAAAATAAATACAGGTTTACTCATATTTCCTAATTTACTTAGGATCTACCAACCTTAGCTCTGATACCAAATGTGACAACTCGAATTCCAGTGGGTCCGAGTTTTTCGCAAAAATGCTAAAATCCAAGCCCACTGAAGTCCGAGTTGGGTATCTGGTATCCTGCAAATAGGAAAAGACAAATATATCAAAGCTTAAATAAATATCTTACAACAGAACTGACTAAAATATAATAATAAGTAAATACTCACCAAGATAATAACACTTTCTAAACAAGTGTCTCAAAGCTGGAAAATCATGGCCATCTATCTAACCTATGGGATGTTATCAGAAGGCAGTCAGAAATTAACCATACACTTCTAAGCATAACTCTACGTATACCATTCTATTTCCATTTTCTGTTATATCAGGTTTATTGGGTTTATAATACTCTCGCCTCTACGCTTGAATCGTACCTATCTACTCCCTAGTAGATTAAGACCTAATAACCAATACACACATACATAAATATATATAGCTATATGCCCAAAGACTGCGTCGGTCCTGGGTACTACCCATAATATCTTCCGTGTCCTTCTCGAAAAGGACTCCATCATCTTGCTACTAGAGCATATTGTAACTACATCTGTGATGGACTGCTTTGTGAGGCCTACAGTAAAGTGTTCCATCGTCTACTATGAAAATGTGAAACTGCATCTGCACTAGCTTATACTAGTGCTCAGACATCCACAATGTACCATCTCATGCATCCCTTGAAGACTATACGTAATCATTCTATCTACTCCCTGAATTCCACCAACAAGGTCTACCTTTTACGGAATTCGGCCGGGGATTTTCTATACCTATAAAGGTCTGCTTAATTAGGCCTACAATGTAGATATTCTACTTGGTCTGTGTCTTTTCTTATCATAGCTATGGCCCCATGCACCCACTCCCTCAACTAACCGAAAGACCTTTTAAGAGCTAAGTGGTGATGCCCTATTACAAACAATCTTAACATCCAATTGGCTATGCCCGTCATCCAATATCTCGATAGTGAAAGAATCATTGGCCTATTGCTTTTAACTCTACTCTTTCCCGAACTCGCTCTGATCGGTGATGGCTTGATCTTCGCATGCGACTATCCTTTTAGGTCCTGCCTACTATAACCTATTCGAAAACTAGAGTATGATGTCATACGAATATCATACTCCATCATCAACTTTTTGACTACCTACAAAGGTCCTTTTGTTAGGCATGCAATGCAAAAGCAGTCAAGGCATACTCTCTTAATGGAACACCTACAGACCTGCCTCCGGGGGTGCAGGTTCGTTAGGCCTACCCAAGAGGGTCATCCTAGAGTATCTGCATGTCCCGTTGAAGTCTCATACTCCTTTCTAGCCCAAAATAACTAAGTTGGATGTGCTCTTTCTGTACTAAAAATCTACGATGAACTGCTTCTTTAGGCTCTTTATCCAGATTCTCTTTCGGGCTGCTCCAAACGCAACTTATCATTTTATTAGACCCTGCGTATAGTCCTTTACTATTTATTTAGTTTATTTTTCTTATTCTGTTGGCTACTTATTTACCCTAATCAGCATGCCCAGTCCCACCCATATGTGAGACCATCAATCCTAGACCTGAAAGAGAATGCTGCCGGTATGGGCAACTTCTATTATTTTACTTATTAACTTAATCCAAGATCTAAATTTAATAAAATAAACATCTTCTATTTCTTTATTTTTAATTATAACGTACATGTTACAATTATACTTGCAATTGTCACTTTTATATTTTTTTCTTTCTTTTATAACCTACATGTTATAAATGTAATTGCAAATGTCTCTTTTCTAGCCCATCTTTTTTATTATGATACTAAATTCTCTTTAGTTCTCTTGTATTATATGACAGTCTTAGTATGGGACTACGTCCAACTATCATAGATTACTTATCATAATAACTGCTTTACTTTTTATTCTACTATCTGCATAGTAAATGTAGAACTAGTCATTTTTTTTTAGTCTAGTCAAATATTTAACTAGATTATTTCCTCTTCTTTAATTTCTTCAGTGCTTCACGTTATTCTCTTTTATTCTAGGAAGTAGTTCTATTCTATTTGGTTGGTTACAAAAAATGTACTGAAAATCTATTTCCATATTTTAATACTAAATAATGCTATAAACAATAACTCATAGCTGCAAGATATTTCTTTTATTTTTTTTTTAATTATTGGGTAATGCAAAATACAGTAATGTCTCTATTTTGCATTAATTCCATTTTTCTTACTTTTATTCTTGCAACTACGTTTATCGTTATTCTTATAATATTAAACTATGGAAATGTATTCCCTTTTCTAAACCAACCAACTAATCTATCACTAACTTCCAAATCAAGTTATTAGATTTTCCCTTTTTAATTCATTTCTCCTGTTTTATTATTATTTACTCTAAATTTCTCACTTTTAGGCTTAAGCATTTCTCTACAACTTTTAAGCCTAATATTACTTATATTTAATTGGATTCCTTTCTTTTTTCATATAAATAACATTTAAATATAAGTACACTTCTCTTATAAAATTTACATTTTCAATATAACTGACTAGTAGAATTAATTATTGAAACAAATATTGAATTAAATATTTAACGGGAATTTAACGATATTATATATCATAAACATAAAAGAGATATAATTTAAATCCACTCATCCATCGTCCTTAGCTTTACTCCGTGGCCTTTCTGGATCCCCTAGTAAGGCGATTAATATTTTTATTAAGAAGATCTTCTCCCTAGAAATATTTTTATTAAGAAGATCTTCTCCCCATAAATATTTTCTCTTGAGGGTTCAGCCTCAGGCAATGTACCCAATTGGGAGAAAATATGGTTGTGAAAAAATAGCTAGGCCTAGGGTTCTATTTATAGTGTAGCTTTGGGATCTCAAGCCACTGGATTTAGCAGATTGAATCTGAAGCCACCATGTCACAGGATCGTTTGGAGCCATCAGATCTATCAACGTACGACACCGATTGAATAAAAACAAACGAAGTCCTCACCAAAACAAACTTTAGCTCCGCAAAAGAGCGGATCGACCCTACATCATAGTGTGGTTGACCTGGGGAGGATGGGGGTCGACCTATAAGTCCTTTCTATTTATTTTATTTTTTTCGTTTTTCTAATTTCTTATTCACTCGTATCTTCTTCATATTAACTCGGATTTCAGCGAGTTATATATGGATATTCATCAAAAAATGCCATGAACAGAATGGTATAAGTTTTGAGGACATATTCTGACAATTCCAAAAATGCTTATTTTCAATGTTTAATAATTATTTGATTATTTAATTATCTAAAAATGCGGGGTGTTACAGGTAATTTAGTAAAATGACTTTAGTATAAAATAATAATAAACTTACCATGACAGCATGCTTGCCATACCTTCCCACCATTGTCTCCACACATTCTTTCCCCTTGCTTGCTCTCTTGCACTAGACTAGGAGATATAGGTGGTGGATGATCTTAACTTACGATACTTATGTTACTGTTTGACACAATTCATACCATACTTGATTAATTTAAGTCAAATCACCAATATCTTAATCTAACACTTAATTTAACTTAATATAAACTCATTTTAATCCTATGATACGTATTTATGTATGTGTATGTTACACAAATGTGCATAACGTTTTTGATGACTGTGGGGTGTCGAAAAGTCAAAATTTCAGAGAAAGTTCTTCGGTCATATTTTCTATTTTTATTTGAACTATCTATATTGATAGAAAAAAATTTAAAACTATTTTGCCATCAATATTAAATAATTAAAATAGGTTTATTTACTAATAAAAAATTCATTGATTGATTATGTAAAATATATTTAAATAGCCTATTTCAAAGTGGCAAAATCCTGGGTCGATACAGATCTATTTTTCCATCATTTGTTATTATTTGAAAGATTCATATTATTTTCAATTTATAAAATCAATTATTTGATATTTAAAATTTATTAATATTCAAAAATCAAGGTGGTAAAATTTCGGGTCGTTGCATCTTTTGTAAATCTCTAAAATTATTTGTAAAATTCCTTTCTAATTATAAAAATCTTTCGATTAATAAAACTCTTTTATATTTCTAAAAGTTTTTTATAATCTTCCTTTATAAATTCCTTTATGAAAGTTCTTTATAAAAACCCTTTTATAAATTCAAAACTCATTTTTACAAATCTTATATATTTAAGACAATCTTCTTTATTTTTAAAATATCACTTATAAATCCATTATTTCATTTATAAATTAACATTTGTTAATTTATCTTATATTTATAAAATATCATTTATAAACCTCTCTACCAAAATATCACCTATAAAACTCCTTCATAAGATATCGTTTATAAATCTCCTCTATAAAATATCATTTGTAAGTCTTCTTTAAGCGAATCCTTTTTAGTAAGTAAAATCTCATTTATAACACAATATATTATTTATAAACACCTTCATTAAATTAATCGATTACCTTTAAACATCATAAATAAAATAATCAATTAATTTTAAAACATCATTAATAAAATAATTAATTAACATCCCATCATTAATAAAAATAATTAATTAAATTTGACCTCGAATTGTTATAAAGTCGAAGTTAACTTAAATCTACAACTTTTTAAATACGGAAAGAGGCTTAGCGACAACCTCGCTACTAAACAAGCCACCAATAATTTTAATTCAACTTTTTGAGTCATATCACCAGTATTTAATTAAGCAAGCATATATGCAATAAAATCAATAATTTATAATAACTAGCTAGTCCGTCATTTATCCAGCATTAATTAATCCACATTTTATTAACTGACATATGAATAAATGTCCGTATTAGTATAATTGCAGAACGAGGATTTATTTTGCTAAAAATATGTCATTAATAATCTATTCAATTTAATTATAGCAGAACGGTATTTTATTCTGCTAAATAGATGTCCAAAATAATTTATTCAATTTAACTATAGTAGAATGGTGCTTTATTTTACCAAATAGATAACGCCAATGAGATATAATTAATTTAACTATGTTATTATTTAAATAACGTAATTAAATTCAATCACCATTATTATATTATAAAATTATTCATCCAAACTATTAACAAGTTATACCATAGTGTTGTACTCATCAATACAAGTCTAACACAAAAATCCCTGGGTCATTCGGATTTAATGCGAATAAGATATTGCTTTTAAACTTAACAAACTTAGTTAATATAATATAAAAAATAAATTACCCCGCACCAAGGCCCAGCCCAAATCTCCTGGCCCGATTCGAGAGCTTCAGAACCTTCCTACTTAATTTGAACATGCCAAATATGTCCAAAAAAGAAAAGCAAAGCAAACGAAGCATGCCCAAAAGTGAACCAACCCCTTGGACTACTACGAAAAACACCATCAGATTTTAAAGTAGCCCGGTCTAATTCAAAATTTTCGCCTAATTGTGCGCGCCTAGCATATTTTTTCAAGCGTCCCTACTTGCTACCCAAAACACGCACACATTACCTTGATCAACTCCACATCGCTGTCGCGTCGGCCATCAATGGCCCGTGCCACCTATGCCAATTAAATCGTCACCTACCTACCATAGCACCACTAGCCTCCTCCATACCCAGCTCGGCTACCCCTATATCCGCCTGTAGCCAAGAATTCGAACCCACAAAAAAATATGGTCAAAACCCTAGTTTGAGCATGTTGATCCACCATGGACCATCGGACTTCCAGCGGCCATTACTAACAGCTCCGCCATGACCAACACTGCCTCCAGTACCAACTAGAGCTCCTTTTCACAATTGGTTTACCGAAAATGAATAGATGATCGTAATACAATCGTTTCCTTCCTCATGGTGATTATGGCCACCAAAAATCACGAGATCAACTCCAAAAATCTCGACTCGACTGTACAAACCCATCCACACCTCTCCATTCTGTGCTCATCGAAAAATGAACAAAATAAGTCCACCATCGTAATCGATCAATTTCTTCCACCATACATGATGAAATGATGAATTACTATTTTTAAAAATAACTATAGGTTGAAACGAATAACTTTCTTGTTGAACATTTGGGCTAATTTCAATTGGTTGTAGTGATATGGATTTTTGAATGGAGAAGGGTGGAGTTTTTCTCTAACAGTGAAGTTAAAACGATAAAAGAAGAATAGGAAGAGAAGTAAATCAGTGAAATAGAATGATATATAGTGAAGTGGAGTTGATATGCACACATGTGCACCAAAACCAAATTACTTAACCCGAGTCAGCACTTTCACCAAATTAAAAGGCAAATCAAAATCAAATTACTTCTAAGTTAAGCAACCAAAAACCCATACTCCAAGCTAACCAAACTTCACACTTCAAGTTGCCCACCTTATCCCAATTGAATCACATTAAGGCAAGTTGAAAACTTTTGAATTTTGATTTGATTTGGAAAGGTTTCAAAAAGAAGATTTTTGGTACTCTGCTTTATAATATCGTGTTCACATACGAACCACGAGCAACCTAAATAAAAATACGATTGTGCACAACAACACGACACAATCACAAAATAATTATAAAATACACCGGTTATCAAATCTTGTTAAATTTCTGAAATACCAACTTTTGTCGTAAAATACGTCCAACAATAATTTAAATATTTTCTAAATTAAAAATTATGAAAAAAATCCTATAAATTTATTTGAAAATAAGTTACTATAAATCAAGTCATTTTGTCAAAATTTTATTTTCTTATTATTCATTATATTCAAATCAAATTTGAATTTTAAATAAATTAAATATTCCATTTGAAATGTTAAAAATCTCAGGTCATTACATTCTTCCACTTAAAAGAATTTCGTCCCTAAAACTTCATGACTATTAAAATCAGAAAGAAGTAAACCCACATGACTGCTTAATATTTTCCATAAGCTTGTATGATATTTATAAATCATCCATATGCAATATTTGATTCGGTTACTTACTTGAATATATAAACTTTTCTTCCGAATTACTATCGCTTACCTAATTCCATAATATGGACCTCGATCAAGTTCCTTGATTAGAAACCTCTGTTCTACATACATAACCATAAACTGTGATGGGAAATATTTATAACCTATCAATAATCCTCACCAAGTGTTTTCCCTCAAGAATCAAGTGATTAATCTTTATTTGGGTCAGTGTAATCACCACAAAGTCATATGCTTGAATCTTGGATCAAGAACCGTGTGATGAAATGATCTACTTATAACTTGCATACTTATTTTTGTTGGTTCTTACTTATACCAATTTCTTGTTTACCTCCAAAATCATTTATGAAAAAATTTCATAAAACTTAATGTGATAAACCGGAATTTTGGATATTAAAAATAGAATATTTAATTGATTTTAAATATTTAAAGGTTAGTTTTTTTACTTGAATTTCAAATATCACTATTCGTTGGATAATTTAATTATTGAATTGAACAATTGAAAATTGGGTAAAATGTTGAATCTGGAGTTTTAAGTTTGTTAAAAATAATTTGAAGGCTCATAAAATCTATTTGATAATACTGAAGGTATTAAAAGTTTTAAAATTGAAACTGAAAGTGATTTGTTCAGTTATAAAAATATATCGATTAAATTGACATTTAAAAATAACCTTCCGGGATCAAGTCTCGGAATTTGAAGAAACTTGTTCCATTGCATGCGTAATAGCGTATTATTATTGGATTTCAATTTTCGTAGCGTTTGGAGTTAGCGTGTGGGCGTGCGGTATATAAACGCGTTGAAATCTATATCGAAAGTTTAATATAATAACTGGGTTCAAAAAGCTGTCTTCTCTATACAATCGAATTAAGACTCGTAATCTTTTCCATTGTGTTCGAAATAAGGGTATAACATTATGAACGCCTAGCAGCACGTCGCGATAGGATGTTAGGGTTTTAAGTTGTGAATTCAAGTCGACTTAAATTTAAATTTGATAAAATATTATATATATGTAGACTGGTCAGTGAAATTCACTTCGAATCTTTTTCTCTTCAGCATCACAGTAGCCTTTTCTTCCACATGCCTCCTGCCTCTTCTAATCACGTACCAAATGTCCACCTCGTTTTCTCTTTAAAACTCAAGCCGGTAAAAAAGAAGAAAAGAGGATATCGCTACTTCGAAATTTAATGGTAGAACCCCAAATTCGATTTCGAAATCTGGAATAAAAATATATACATGGCTTGTAAATCTTTTTCACCCCTCTTCAACTCGAAGTCCACTTCGTCAAAGAAGCAGTAAACCCCATTCTTTTTTCTCTTCCATCGATTGCTCGAAATCGATTTTGGTGGCATGTATTCTTGTGTGAAATCGATAGTCGATTTCAATTCAAAATCGTTAAAGGGGGGAATGGGGGATAGTGCATGTGACCTGGGATGGATGCTATGAATGTCGCGATGATATCAGGAAAGCTCTCGTGGTTGTAGGGTTGTCTCGCGGTGAAGGTAGTTTTGTCAAGGTGAGGTGGTGCGCATAGACTGTTCGAGAGGTAGGGCGGTGGCACTCGATGATCGGACAGAGGAGTTGGATGCGCTGGTGGATTTGTACTCGAGTTCGAATTGGATTTTGGGCGTTGGAGGTTTGCTGGTGGTCAATGGTATGCGTGCAGCAGCGTCTTAAGCAGTAGGTGGATGGCTTACCGTGATTCTGCATGGAAGGTGATCTCTGTTGTTAATTTAATCTATTATTTTTGTGTGTGTATATATATATATATATATATATATATAAAATTAAAACAGTTCTATCTATACTTAATATGTATATAAGTTAGAAAGAATTCTACTTCAGTAATGTATAGAATAATTTTTCTTTTTTATAAATAAATAAATATATATATATGTCCTCATGCATGCTCTAATTTAAAACCGAAAAAAAAAATTGCTTTTGGGGTAATATAAAAATTTTAAGATGTTGTAGAGATTTTATAAAAGTTAGATCTTTGAAATCTATTTTTATGAGTATATGGGTAGTCTCAAAAGTAAAATAAATTATACATATTATTTTAAAATAATGAATTTGGTGATTAATTTATCCAATTTATTTTAGTCACTAAAAGGTTTTATAAGGAAAAAATTTGGCTCAAAATAAATTATTAGTTAATAAAATTTTGAATGGTAGTTAATTGTTCGATTATTTCAATATTAATAAATAATATAATGTTATGCAAGGTCTGAAATCGTGAAGAAAACAAGTCGGTTTGAAGTGGATTGTAGACAAAAGTTAAAGGTGAGTTAACATCACCCATTTGGATTACCATTTAAATTTAAATAGTCAAATTCAAATTATTGGATTGACTGCTTGAATTGATGATCGATTATCAGTTGGACGTGATGTTATATATATAATAGTATATATATTGGAGTGATTGATTTCTCGCATTATATAGCGGATGAGACCCTACGTGCCCCGCATAACGGCGGATGACCATATATACCGAGATATCCCGCATTGAAGCGGGACTGATATTTTATTTGTTATGCTAACATCTATGGATGCAGGGAAATAGGTTGGAGGGATCCAACTGGATTCCTCGAAATTTTTGAATTTATTTTCATATTCAGTTATATGAAATGTGAATAATTATGTGATATATTATGTTGGAAAGTTTTTATTTATTTGATGTTAACCTATTATTGGGCATATTGTGGCATTTTAAAAGTATAAATATTTAAAAGGGAAATTGAAAGTAAGAAATTTATAGTAAAAATGGATAAATTTTAAAAGGAAAGAATCAGGAATATAAATATTTTGATTTTTAAATCCTATATAATAAATTCCGAGATGTGGGAAAAATAAGGATGTTGCATAAATATGAAAGAAAAGAATTTTAAAATAAAGGGTTAAGCTAAAGTTGTTTGAAAGTACGAAGAAATATATTTTTGAAAATTCAAGATTTAAATGAGTTTGGGAAATAAAAAGAATAATTTTGAAATAAAGTATGAAATTGGTATTTTCAGTTTAAATAAGATTTTAAATCATAATAATGAAGTGAAATATGAAATTAATGGGTTTTGAAATAAAATTGAATAAGTAAAGGAACTCATTTTAAAATGATGTAAATTTTGGAAATCGATTTAGTTTTTGAAACTGTTTTTTAAAAGGAGGATGAGACTATGGAATTTATAAACTGGGTTTATAAAGGGAAATAATAGGATATTTGAAAGAATAAATTCATGGTGGGAATTTATAAAGGAATGGGTAATTTGTTTTAAAAAATAAATAGTGGTTTTATTTTTAAAGGCGTGGAAATGAAATTTACTGGTTGAGACGTAAATTAAATTGGGATAAATTAAGAACGATTTATAAACGATTAGACGGTTATATTAGAATGGAAAGTGAAATTTCGCGAAAAGTCAAGTATGTTTTCAAAGCATATTTTTAAGTATAAATTAAAAGTTTTAAATTGCTTTAAAAGAATGATCTAGAGGAATTTATTATATAAACTATTTTAAGATTTTAAAGTAAAGATTTATTAATTTAGTTATAGTGGTAATTATTTTAAAAGTTAAATTAGTATTATGATTTAAAAGTTTGTCACTAAATATTTATACTTTATATAAATAACTTTTATTTTAAAGGTTGTTTTGGCTAAGTTTTTACTTGAAAATTATTATGGAATTTCATAACTATTATTTTGAATAAAGTCTTTTAAGTAGTTTTTATTTTAGATGTTTTAAAGTATATATATCTTTGGATAAAATGATTTGAAATATTTAAAATCTAAGTTATTAAGACTTGGTGCTTTTCATTAGAAATAAAACAATTGTTTGGATGATTGTGTGATTTGATAGTTAAATAACCGACTACCAATATTGGCCAATACGTTGATCTTTTTGAAGAGACCGGGATCAGATTTAATTATCTGAAAACCACTTCGATCCGGTTGTAACGTTTGCGAATGAAGACCGTTAAGATAATGAAGATGGTGATTCAGTTTGTCTAGACCCAGGGCAACTTTTATGGACGAATGCTATCAGAACATTGTCAGAGGGACGATGAGCATTCTACGTGAATGTGTTCTAAAAAGTTAACGCGTAGCCTCAAGACTCGTCAACCGAGAATGGCTAAAACAGGTGAGGTGCAGCAAGGCTAAGTGGCTAGCAACCAATTAGGGTAAGGTCATCCCTATCTAGATGTCCCTTTTATTCGGCTGTGTGGGCGGTTGTTGATCCCAACTATGGGGTGATCTTATTCGGACTATCCAGTAAGAGGTAGCTCCGGTCTTATGTTGTAGGGGATCGGGGGGATCCTTGGTACTTTGATCTAGACTTGGTACTGCGACGGGCGGTATCCTAGTAACCCTGCTATTGTATGGAATCCAATCTCCAATAAGCGCCTGTACGGTTTTGATTGTGCCCAACTATTGCTGGAACGTGAGATGCAGGCATTTCAGCTAGATTTTATTTTACTTTCGATAGACACTATTATAATATCAGACAGATTTGATTAAAATGTTTTGGTTATCATATGGTCAAAACACGACATGTTTATTTTTGGCGTGGTCTTACAAGATACCTTTGATTTCAAAGATTTTGAAAACTTTAATAATCAAATTGAGTGTGTTTTTTTCACGATGGTTTTCCAGACTGACTCGCGTGTTATTTTAGTATAATGCTTGGGTCAGACCGAGTATTATAGGATACAGAATAGGATGTTGTGGAGCTCAGGAGACGAGCTGGATGGCGAGATGTATCACACATATTTGATGTATTATCCGTTGTGTATGGTTTACTACATAATCAGTTTCTGTGAGGACGAGTTATGATAACTATCCGGTTGTGTGCTATGGATTGTGTTGTACTCTGATGATTGTAAGTAAAATACAGTCACAGATTCTTTGGTATAAAAATATGTTGTTATATATTATATGTTGTTCCACTGCGATTGTGAGATTCTGTTGTTGTTTGTTTTCTCTTCTTCTACCTCCTTCTTCTTTCCCTTACAGTCTGTTTTTTCGGCATTCGATTACTCGGCAGTTAATATAGTGGGCGTATTGATGTCGATGTTTGAACGTCGAAAAATCAGGTCGTGACATTTTGGTATCAGAGCAGAAGGTTAAGCAAGAAGCTTGGCCCTGGTGGGGATTACTCGTTAGAATAGAGTCAATGGTACTCTAGAATGAGTTTGAGCGTACTAATAGATATGAGCGCGTATTTGTTAGTGAATATAAAATTATTTTATATCATGTTGATTGGTTTATGGAGTAGTTTATGGATTCTTGTCAATACGAGTAATTAACGTTATTGATAGGGATCTCTAAACACTTGAATAAAACAATTCGACATATGTTGTTTTAAATGGGGTAAATGAAATAATTTTGCTCAAATTATTTTTATATATATGAAAGAAAATAATTTTCGTAAATTATTATAGTTGTATATGGTTGCTTAGTTGTTAAGAAATAATAATATTTAATTATTATCATTATTGTATAGAAATCAAATAAGAAATTTAGGTAATAACCAAAAGATAAGAAAAGAATTCATATAACAAAAGGAAATTTATAAATGGGAATTATAAATGTAATTTATAATTGAAATGAGATAAAATTCCAGAGTAATGTTTGAATATAGATTGGAAGGATTTGAAAATTTAAATTTTGGTAAAAGTTTAAATTCCATTGGCTTTGGAAATGATTTTCACAAGTTTTGGAGAAATAATAGTGATATTATTTGGAAATATTTTTGAAGTGGATACGAAATCTGGTGAGATTTGGAATCAAAAATATTTGAAAATGTTTTTAAAGAGATAAAAGCACTAAACTCTTTTCGGTCGTTGGAAAATAATTTCGGTGATGACTATAGCATCATCGATGTTCATTTTCGAGTTTCCAAGAGAGGAATTGCTATCCAAATGTTTTAAATTGGAATCATTTGCAAAATTGGGTTTGGTTTTGGAATTCAAAGGAATAATTAGATACACAGATTTTGGGATACACTTGATTTCAAAAATGGTTTTGAAGTGCTAAGTAATTACTTAAACTGCAGGAGTTTAAATAAAAATGATTATGAAATATAAATAAGTTTGGGAACTTATAAAATTGAAATTCGTTGGAATAAAAATTTAACCTGAAGGAGAGTTAAATTAAAATAAGGTGAAAACGAAATAAGTTAGAAAAGTAAGTCAATTAAATGAAGTAAATTAAAAGAAGTCAGCAAATGCAATTTCAATAAGTTGGGAAACTTATAGAAGTTTAAAATTTGGATTGAATTGGAGTGTAACTGAATCAAGATAAATAAAAGTGAATTTGAGGAAAACTCTAAGTAGACTAAATGAAATGTCATTGAAATTTACTAAGTTTGAAATATATTTCTGTATGGACAAATGAATTTACATTTGTATGTAAATGGAATTGAAACTAAATATTGGAATGAAAGATGAATTGTGTTAAATAAAGTGAAATTGGAAGATTAGCTCAGGTTGGACTAAAGAATAAAAGTTCTGGAAACCAGAATTCATTGGATTTTTTAATAAATTTGTAGATGAAACTAATATAAAATAATGATATGGATTAAATATGAATGAAAGATAGTTAATAAAAATTCAGTATTCAGAACTTAAAGAAAAAAACTGAATTCAAATAGAATTGAAATTGTAAATTGAGTAAAAATGGATATAAAGCTTAAGTGATAAAGAGGAAATCAAAATAAGAAGTCATACAAAATATTTATATTGAACTTAAGAAGAAATAGTGAAATTCTTAAGTAAAAATTTGGTATTGGGAAAATTTTCTAAATTAACACTGAATAAAGGATAAGTAAAGTTGTGAAGTGGGATAATTGCGAATAAGCGAATGAAAATCAAAATAAATGTAAATAAGAAGGAAATTGATATAGCTAAAAATCAATGGAGTTAAACACGTAGGATGTACGTATATTATTGTATTCGCATAATGATTTGATCCAGATTCGAGCATAAAATTTTGAGTTAGATATATCGATCCGAGCTGGGATTTTTCACTCGATTTTCGAAGGCGAACCCTGGATATGGTCTTTTGATTGATTCTGGAAATGCTCTATCATAGTTATGACTATGCAAGGAGAATAGCGGTTTCTGATCAATAAACCAGATCTGAATCCGTCTTAGGAAATCAGGTGAAAGATACTAGTTCGGAAGTGAAATTTATGTGATCGAATGAGCGATCGGGTTCGATATTGCATACGGATGGTATATGTACATCGTACGGCTTAAGAAAAGCAAATATTGAAAATTTTGTAAAGTAATGAATAAAATGATTTTGAATGCTATGATTGGATATTATTGCTAAGTAGTATACAGGCATTTAAAAGCAAAAAGGAAATTGATGATTTTGATTTCAGAAGATAAAATTTTAGGGCCCGACAAAAAGGTATGTATTTAAATTTTCATATGAAATTTGAGGATTTTCCGATCTAGCCACTTGGCTTTTCTTTTCTTTTGAAATTTGGGGCCCGTAGTGGCATTTTGTAGTTGTTTCGAGCTAGCCGCGCAAAGGAGACATTGACGAAATTTTTCAAAAATTGAACGAGTTATCAAAATTTTGAGAAAATTTTGATAATTTAAAATTTTGGTTTAAATTAAAATTTGAAATGGTTTAGCAAATAATATTGTGTGAAACCTATGGATGGGTTTGGAAAGTTAGTAAGGGATTTAATGTGTTCTTAATAAAAAGATTGTTTGCGGAGTCGTTGAAAAACTGTTTGGTTTTGGGAAAAATAATAATGGTATTGGACCATTCTTCCTAACTAGTAATTTCGAGGACGAAATTCTTTTAAGGGAGGAGGAATGTGACAACCGGGATTCTAGATATTTGAGATTGGAATATTTAATTGATTTTAAATATTTAAAGGTTAGTTTTTTTACTTGAATTTCAAATATCACAATTTACTGGATAATTTAATTATTGAATTGAACAATTGAAAATTGGGTAAAATGTTGAATCTGGAGTTTTGAACTTGTTAAAAATAATTTGAGGGCTTCTAAATCTATATTGATAATATTGAAGGTAATAAATGTTTTAAAATTGAATCTGGAAGTGACTTGTTCAGTTATAAAAATATATCGATTAAATTGACATTTAAAAATAGCCTTCCAGGACACAGTCTTGAAATTCGAAGAAACTAGTTCTATTGGATCCGTAATAGTGTATTACTATCAGATTTCAATTTTCGTAGCGTTTAGAGTTATCGTGTGGCCGTAGGGTATATAAACGCGCTGAAATCTACATCGAAAGTTTAATATAATAGCTGGGTTCAAAAAGCTGTCTTCTCCATACGATTGAATTAGGACTCGAAACCTTTTCCATTGTGTTCAGAATAGGGGTATAACATATGAACGTCTAGCAGCACACCGCGATAGGATGTCAGGGTTTTAAGTTCTGAATTCAAGTCGAATCAAATTTAAATTTAATAAAATATTATATATATATATATATATATGTGTGGACTGGTCAATAAAATTCACTTCAAACCTTTTTCTCTTCAACGTCACTGTAGCCTTCTCTTCCACGTGCCCCCTGCCTCTTCTAATCATGCACCAGATGTCCACCTCGTTTTCTGTTTAAAACTCAAGCGGTTAAAAAAGAAGAAAAGAGGATATCGCTGCTTCGAAATTTAATGGCCAAATCACAAATTCGATTTCGAAATCTAGAATAAAAATATATACATAGCTTGCAAATCTTTTTCACCCCTCTTTAACTCGAAATCCACTTCGTCCAAGAAGCAGTAAACCCTATTCCTTTTTCTCTTCCATCGATTGCTTGAAATCGATTTTGATGTTATGTATTCTCGTGTGAAATCGAGAGTCGATTTCGATTTGAAATCATTAAATGGGGGAATGGGGGTTAGTGCATGTGACCTGGGATGGATGCGATGAATGCCACGATGATATCAGGAAAGCTCTCATGGCTGTAGAGTTGTCTCGCGATGAAGGTAGTTTTTCCAAGGTGCGGCGGTGCGGTGTTGCACGTAGACTGTTTGAGAGGCAGGGCGGTGGCACTCGATGTTAGGACAGAGGAGTTGGATGCGATGGTGGATTTGTACAAGAGTTCAAATTGGATTTTGGGCGCTGGATGTAACATCCCGGAAATTTTGTTAAATTAAATTCGTTAAATTGTTTGAACTTTTAAAAAATTTTAATTTGAGAATGCCAAAAGGAATAAAAATTGTTGATATTAATATTAAACATTTATATAGAATTAAATAAAAAGAAATATTGATGGTTAAGTTTAAATAAATGATAAAAAAAGTAACAAAGAAAAAAAACATTTTATAAATAAGAAATTGTTTTTAAACAATAATTTAAAATATGTAGAAACTAAGTTTTTTTTAAAACCTTTGAATAGAACTAAAAAGAAATTATGAATGTAAGTTGTGATAAAAATTATAAAATAAAATCACATGGTTATAAAGTGACATATAACATACATGTGCAATAGGAATTCATTTATATTACATCCAATATGTAGACATAAGAAAACCATAACTTAACGGATTTTTCAATTAGCATATGCTGTAAGTTATGATAAAAAATTTAAAGTTATAAAAAAAAGACACAAGGTTGTATTCAGCAAACAAAACATTAGATTATACAAATCTACAATGTAAAATATAAAAAATGTACTTATAAAAAAAATCAACAGCATACTGTTGTAAACGTGCTTTCATTAAATGCCAGTTACTCCTCAGCCACCCTTGAAGAAAGGAGGAAAGCATGGGTTGTACAAATACTGTATAAAGCAACTATACAAAAATTAATGTTTCAGTACTTCACTTAAACCTGCCCACCTCTTTATATACTTGAGATTTGTATTAGTTCATTCGTTCAACAAATCATAACAAAGAACAAAAATTAAAGAGAAAAGAAATCACTTTGTATTCAAGTTGAAAGACAATTTGCTGAAGAAAGAAAAGAGAGAAGAATCAAAACTGCATTTATTATCAAAACCAAAGTGCTCTCTGTTTCAATAAATATGTGAGTAACATCAACCTTTTAAATTTTTTAACGAACTTGACTTAGTTGCATTTACATCTGGAAAACAAGTATAGTTTTATATATTTGAATGCTCTGAGAGTATACATAAGTTTGTAAACAGTTTTATTTTTAATCTGTGTAAATTTACTTACTTGTTCTCTGTCTTTGTTTCAGAGTTGACTAGTTAATCAAAAACTCAAAATACTTTCATCCAACCATTGTTAGACTTAGAACTTGAACAAAATTAGTTAGTTTAAACATAATCAAGATTTTAAAACCTGTTGCAAGCTAAACAGTGAGGTAATGTCTCTGTGAGCTTAGTTTTACAATGGAAGGCTAAACATATGGAAAATTCGAACATTTCAAAACATTGATTAAATTTCATAACTTGAATCCCCACTGAAAATCATGACTTTTAAACCAAAAATGAAGATTTTTAAATGGGTATTTTGTGTGCAGTTCGTAAGTGAATAAAAACTATATTTTTACAAATTTAGGATGATTGAAAAAAATTTAATCGTTGAAACTTGAGTTGAAGCAAGTTTAACCCTTTATGATTTTGGGAAAAATGCTAAATAATTTTTCCAATGCATCGATTTTGAGGTTGAATCAAATATAGGGTTTGGTTTCCAGTTTTTCTCGTATTCTGTAAGAATTTAATTTTGCCACTGTGGAGCGTTCGAGTGGTTCGCGAAGGAGATGGTCGAGGAGAGTATGGCGATGACGTGGACGAAGTGGTGTCGCCTCTATGGGTTGGTGTTGGCCGGACGTGGCGATTTGCTGTCGAGCGTATGGGTTTTGGTTCGAGTTTCAGGGTTTTTTTCGTTTTCATACTTTTCATGAGGATCTGGGTTTCGCATTTGAGTGAGAGGTCGTATTGTGGTTTGCCAAGGTAGGTGGTGTTCGCCAGAACGTTGGCCAGAGGCTGTGCACGTGCACAGCGTTGGTGTGGCTGCCAGGCAGCTTTCGCGTGTGCCTGGCTTCAGGAGAGACTCGAAAAATTCGTGAAGTGCTTCGGGTTTTCTCGCGTTCAAAGGTGTTGGCCCTGTACAAATTAAGTTTTAACTTAGAAATAAAAGAAAAAGGAAGAAGAAGGAACAGAAGCGGGGAGAGAGAGAAGGGGCTTGGGAAAGTGACGAGGAGGACACAGGTTTTACTCGAGTGAAGCCCTATTTTTACTCGGGCTTTTGAAAATTTGGGTTAGGCCCAATAAGATTTGAATAATTTCAAAGTTAAGTAAATTTTTGCATTTCAAGGTAAACAATGTCGATTTATGTTAAGTGAAAACTTATTATGAGTTTACATCATTTAATAATGTTTTTAAAATTTAAATTAACCCTTTATTTAAATGATTAAATCTAAAATAAGAGTTTGAATTAATTTACATTAGAACTTTTAAATGCAACAATAAATTGATTCTTAAGATATAAAGAAGATTTTTCAAATAATAATTAAGGTGAATAATTTTTATTAATTTATGATTTTGAAAGAAATTAAGAAGGATATACAATTTATAATTAAATTGATAAATAAACAAATAAGTGTTCAAATTAAATTGTAAATTAAGAATTTGTTATTCAGATAAATTTAAGTCGACAAATCAAATTCGGCGGTTAAATAAAATAACTAATTTTGAAACGATAAATCGAGTAAATTAAGATTTAATCTATTTATCCAAATTCTTATCATTAATTTAATTTAATTTTGTGGTAAATTTATTTAAATCACATTGGAAAGTAATTAACTATTGCTATGCACTATATTGATATTTCTATTCTGTTTGTGATACTATGTGATGTAATTGCCATGTACTGCACTGTGATTTTGGTTTGTTCTATATTGATGTGAAAACCCTGTTGCCCGTAAAACGACATTTAAACTCCGATGCGACAGGGAATCGGATTTCAGTTCGTTATCTGAAACCCACATCGAACCTGTGAATTTTTGTGAATGACATCCACATGTTTTAAAATTTGACACTCACTATTCGAATTAGCCGGGAAAGGACATTTGTGTCGTATAACCCATTCTGAATATGTGATACGACGTTATGGATAGCATTTGAAGACCGGTGTTGAAGACCGGGTATTTGCAAGAGCGATAGGATGACCTATCGATTGTCTCTGCATCGAGTAGCTACGGTATAGAGATTCACTAAGTGATGGAAAATCCGATCAGGATTGTGGATATCCGGATTGCAAGGACTTCTTTGGAAGTGCCTTCGGTTCTGTTCGAACCCAGAACAGACTTGTATGGATTGTATGTCCGACATTACAAATTGAGATATAAAGCAGATTTCTTTCAAATACATTTCCGTTGGTGGCGGAGAATTTATTCTCTTAGCTTAACACCCTTAGAGGTTATGTAGTTGAATGTTATCAGCGATATATTCCCAATTTGGTAATGTGGCATGCTGAGTGTTGCCGGTCATTTGTTGATCGAAGCATGGCTTTGTGAAAAGCGTAGCTTTGTGGACGAGACTTCGTCGAGCCTCACACCCCATAATGGTCGAAACAGGAAAGATGCAGCAAGGTTATTGGGGTAGCACCCCTTAGGGTATGTGCATTTCCTTCTGGATAGAAGTGGTATCATGGTATGGAGCCCAGATACTTAACCTATGTTGATATCGCAGATATATATATATGTATTACTTTGTGATTTGTTGCTGGGGCCCCGGTTAAAGGTTGGTTACAACCGAGAGATGGCATGCTCGTGTCAGTAGTTACCCACTTAGGGGTAACCCGGCCTCGTGTTGGCAGAGATCCGGTTAGGTTCTCGGGTCGTCCCTCCAGAGGCGTACCCATGTGGCCCAGGAAGTTCCTTAGCCTGACCATTGTTGGAAATCCAATTCCCAATGCAAAACCCTGTACGGTTTTAGTTGTAGAACCTGCCATTTACTTATGGTGGCGCCCCACTGTTTAGATGGTAGCTATAGTAGGCATAGTTCGAAATGTCTATGCTGTCTAAGATTAAGATTCTACTTTCGAAATGTTTTCTTCACTATGCACTAGTAATAATATCAAAGAATTCTTTTTCTCGTATCAAGCATATTTGACTATCATAAGAAGAAATCTTCTCCAATTCTGCGTTTGCATTGTGTGTATGGTGGGAGGTCTTATGGTAGTCCCATTTTTAAAAACATACCGGAAATTCTTTTATAAATCTAGTTCCTTGAAAGTAACTGTTGTTTTTGTTTACTCATACCAGTCCTATGACTGATCCGAAGTTTATTGTTTTCTTTTCTAAACTCTGGGTGCCCATTATTTCCACACGGGCAGCCTAATAGCAGGTTTCCGTATTTTGGAGTAAGCTGTATTTTGGAGCTTTTGCTTTGGAGATATCTTAGGAGCTTTTGGAGATTTCAGATGTTTAGCTTTTGGAAGTTCGTTATCACTTCTTGCATTTGAAGACTTTTGGATATATGATCACTGTTGTATTACTATGATGTCTATTGGAGTTGTGGTGTATGTAGTATATACTCTGATGTTGTATGGATATTATGTTGATGTTGTATCTGTGATGATATTTATAATATTCATTCTGTTCCGCTGTTTTATATTCATCTGATGTTGTTATAAGCTCCGGCGATACGAATTTGATGTCGTTTGTCGGACATCGAGTTCGGGTCGTCACACTGGAGGTTCACTGGTGGTCGATGGTGTGCGTGCAGCAGCGACTTAAGCAGTAGGTGTATCTCCCACCATGATTCCGTATGGAAGGTGGCCTCTGCTGTTAATTTAATCTATTATTTTTGTATATATAAAAAAATTTAAAACAGTTCTGTCTTTACTTAATATATATATATATATATATAAGTTAGAAAGAATTTTATTTTAGTAAGGTATAAAATGATTTTGTTTTTTTATAAATATATATATATATATATATATATATATATATATATCCTCATGCATGTTCTAATTTAAAACAGAAAAATATATTTATATGATTTTGGGGAAATAAAGAAATTTTAAGATGTTGTAGAGATTTTATAAAAGTTAGATCTTTGAAATCTATTTTTGTGAGTATATGGGTAGTCTCAAAAGTAAAATAAATATACATATTATTTTAAAATAATGAATTTGGTGATTAATTTATCCAATTTATTTTAGTCACTAAAAGGTTTTAAAAGGAAAAAAATTTGGCTTAAAATAAATTATTAGTTAATTAAATTTTAAATGATAGTTAATTGTTTGATTAGTTCAATATTAATAAATCATATAATGTTATACAAATCGTGAAGAAAACAAGCCGGTTTGAAGTGGATTGCAAACAAAAGTTGAAGGTGGGTTAATCTCACTCATTTGGATTATTGTTTAAATTTAAATAGTCAAATTTAAATTATTGGGTTGATTGCTTGAATTAATGATCTATTATCAGTTAGATGTGATATTATATATAATAGTTTGTGTATGTGTGTGTCTATATATATATATATATATATATATATATATATATATATATATTGGAGTGATTGATTTACCGCATTATATAGCGGATGAGACCCTACGCACCCCGCATAACAACGGATGACTCTATATATCATGATATCCCGCCTTGAAGCGGGATTGGTATTTTATTTGTTGTGCCAACATCTTTGGATGCAGGAAAATAGGTTGGAGGGATCCAATTGGATTCCTCGAAATTGTTGAATTTATTTTCATATTCAGTAATATGAAATATGAATAATTCTGTGATATATTATGTCAGAATTTTTTTATTTATTTGATGTTAACCTATTGCTGGGCACGTTGTGCCATTTTAAAAATATAAATATTTAAAAGGGAAATTGAAAGTAAGAAATTTATAGTAAAAATGGATAAATTTAAAACGGAAAGAATCGGGAAAATAAATATTTTGATTTTTAAATCCTATATAATAAATTCTGAGATATGGGAAAAATAAGGATGTTGACTAAATATGAAAGAATAGAATTTTTAAAATAAAGAAGTGAAATCTGAAATTAATGGGTGTTGAAATAAAATTAAGTAAGTAAAAGAATTTATTTTAAAATGGAGTAAATTTTGGAAATCGATTTGGATTTTGATTTAGTTTTTGAAACTATGTTTTAAAAGGAGGATGAGACTATGGAATTTATAAACTGGGTTTGTAAAGTGAAATATGATACCAGTGGATATTTGGAAGTATAAATTCACGGTGGGAAAGGAATGGATAATTTGTTTAAAAAAATAAATAGTGGTTTTATTTTTAAAGGTGTGGGAAAGAAATTTACGCGTTGAGGCATAAATTAAATTGGGATAAATCAAGGAGAATTTATAAATGATTGGACGGTTATATTGGAATGCAAAGTGAAATTTCAGGAAAAGCAAAGTATGTTTTCTAAGCAGATTTTTAAGTACAAGTTAAAAGTTTTAAAGTTATTTAAAAGAATGATCTAGAGGAATTTATTGTATAAATTGTTTTAAGATTTTAAAGTAAATATTTATTAATTTAGTTATAGCGGTAATTACTTTAAAGGTTAAACTGGTATTATGATTTAAAAGATAGTTACTAAATATCTATACTTTATATAAATAACTTTTATTTTAAAGGTAGTTTTGGCTAAGTTTTACTTGAAAATTATTATGGAATTTTATAACTATTATTTTGAATAAAGTCTTTTAAGTAGTTTTATTTTAAATGTTTTAAAGTATATATATATATATCTTTGGATAAAGTGACTTAAATTATTCAAAATCTAAGATATTAAGACTTGGTGCTTTTCAGTAGAAATAAAATAATTGTTTGGATGATTGTGTGATTTGATAGTTAAATAACCGACTATCAATATTGCCCAATACGCTGATCGTTTCGAAAAGACCGGGATCAGATTTAATTATCCGAAAACCACTTCGATCCGGTTTGAACGTTTGCGAATGAAGACCGTGAAGATAATGAAGACGATGATTCGGTTTGTCCTGACCCAGGACAACTTGTATGGATGAATGCTATTAGAACATCGTCAGGGGGACGATGAGCATTCTAAGTGAATGTGTGCTAATAAGGTAATGCATAGCCCCAAGCCTCAACAACCGAGAATGGCTAAAACAGGGCAGTTACAGCAAGGCTAAGTGACTAGCAACCAATTAGGGTAAGGTCATCCCTGTCTAGATGTCCCTTTTATTCGGTTGTGAGGGCGGTTACTGATCCCAACTTCGGGGTGATCTTATTTGGACTATCCAGTAAGGGGTAGCGGCGGTCTTGTATTGTAGGAGATCAGGGGGATCCTCGGTATTCTGATCTAGACTAGGTATTGTGACGAACGGTACTCCAGTAGCCCTGCCATTGTATGGAATCCAATCTCCAATAAGCGCCTGTACAATTTTGATTGTGCCCAACTATTGTTGGAATGTGAGATGCAACCATTTCAGATATTTACTTTCTATAGGCACTATTATAATATCAGACAGATTTGATAAAAATATTTTAGTTATCGTAAGATAAAAAACCCAACATGTTTATTTGTGGCGTGGTCTTACGAGATATCTTTGATTTCAAAGATTTTGAAAACTTTAATAATCAAATTGAGTGTGTTTTTGTTACGCTAGTTTTTCAGACTGACTCGGGTGTTAGTTTACTATAATACTCGGGTCAGACCGGGTATTATAGGATACATGATAGGATGAAGTTGAGCTCAGGAAATGAGCTGGATGGCGAGATGTATCATACGTATTTGATGCATTATCCGCTGTGTATGGTTTACTGCATAATCAGTTTATGTGAGGACGAGTTATGATAACTGTCTAGTTGTGTGCTATGGATTGTGTTGTACTCTGATGATTATAAGCAATATACAATTACATATTCTTTGTTATAAAAATCTGTTGTTATATATTATATGTTGTTCCGCTGTGATTGTTAGATTCTGTTTTGTTTGTTTTCTCTTCTTCTATCTCCTTCTTCTTTCTCTAATGGTCTGTTTTTTTTTTGACATTCAATTGCTCGGCATAAAATACAGTAGACGTATTGATGTCGATCTTCGGACATCGAAAAATCAGGTCATGACACTTAAGTTCTGTATAATACCCCACGGTATCCTGAGAGTATATGTACAATATCAGATTTGTTTTTCTTAACCAGAATGTTCAACAAATTCAAACTTGTAGAAAAATGATAAACTGGGTGCTAATTTGAGATATCTCCGAGCCAGGGCCGGTCCTGAGCACATGGAGGCCCAAGGCAAGATACTTTGCCTTAAATACAATAAAAAACGCAATACCACTAGACCAACTGATCCTTTTAAAGTAAGATTATAACATACTGCATATATAACTTTTTTTATAATTTTGGGGCCCTATAAAATTGGAGACCCTAGGCCACCGCTTTGGTGGCCTTGGGTCAGGGCCGGCCCTGCTCCGAGCAAGAATATGATAGTACTTGCTGCCAATCATTACATCAACATCAACGATGAATAGACATGGATTTTCTTGATTTCTTTATCGCTAAAATCATTGAAAATATGTCAATTAAATTTATAAATTAAAATCTGAGAAACCTTAGCGGTCCGAATAATAACGTTGAACTTAAAATGCGGTTGACATGAATTCTTGATTGCTTTTAAACTGTTTGGTTCTAATGCAAATTCATTTCCCCTCACCGGTCGTATGCACATAATTGTACACAATACCCATCAAGAGAGAAAAATCCAATGTTAAAAACACATTAAGGATGACAATAATATTGCTGTTTTGTTTAAAGCAACATTCATCTTCACACAATCAGGATTTCAAGCTTAAATCTTGTGATCTTATATGACAGTCATTAAATGTGTCAATATGGATGTTTTATATCATTCAACGAAGGCTATCATTTATATCGGAGTGGATAAATGTTCTTTCTTGACAAACTTAGCTGAGCATAGCCCGTTATACAGTATAATTTTCATATTTTGATACATGAGACAAACAACCACATGCAATGCAAAGTACAGAGAAAGTTATAGCTCATGCACAAACGTAGTTGTAAAAAACATAAAAAAGAATTCCCCGGCTATTAGTTAAGCAGCAGTAGCAATGATGAGCCGTGGTAATTCATAAAAATAGATATATTACCAATAAAAGTTTAATATTTTGTATTGTAGATGAAGCAGTATAATTTCTGTGGAAGTGTTCCCTGAAGGTCCATAGAGCAGCATGCATACAATATTATTCCAAACGACGGTGTAATAAAAAACATCAAACAAATCCACATAAGTTGAAGATTATATTGTCAACCTGATATCTATCTAAAACCTAACTATATAGGAATCGGTGGACGTACATAATGCAAAATCTGAAGAAGAAAAACAGAGGAAGAATAAAAGTAGGAACGATACAAATTATGGCAGCTATTTGATTTTGAAACCATGTAAAAGTTGAGGAAACTAGCAAATGTTTTCCGACATACTACGGGTAACACGTTAATTAAAAGGAACGAACGCGTATGACTTTGCCCACACTCCCATTTTCGGGCCTTCTCTCCCATGCCAACGTCAATCCCTTTAATTCTTTAATTCGCACAGAGAGAGACCAGGGAGGATGAGGACTCGGCTACTGTAACAAACTGGGATTGGCAGCTATGGTTTCGTTGGAGAAGGATTGCTGTCACTTTCAGAAAATTATTATTTTAACATAAACCGAAATCAACTCAAGTTAACATTACTTACCAATAATAAAAAAATTACCTACCAATTTATGTGGCAACAAATTATGAAATAGATAGGGATTGACTTGTGAGTGGAACCAGTCGTTATTGCATCAGTTGACGATTGAATATATGATGGTGGAAGAGTGGTAGGATTGTTATAGAGAGGTAGGATTATTACAGAGAGCTATGGTTATTTGAGAGGTTGGGAGACTGGATAAAGATTTTTTTTGGGGAATTTTTTAGGGTTTTTGTTTTGTTTTGGGGGATCCTTTAGGATTTTTTGTTTTTGGGTTTTGCACGAAGGGTCCATATTTCTATTGTTGTTATAAGAAAAGTCCATGTACAAATGAGTATATAATTTAGGTCTCTATTTTTTCCAAATCAAAAAGTGAAAGTTAGCTTGCGCTTTTTAATCATTAAAAAGATTTCAAAAATTTCAAAAATTTAAACATATTTCAAAATCAGAAACTAGCTTGCGCTTTCTTAAAAAAAATCGTACTTGCGCTTTTTGAAAATTTCAAAAATGTCAAAAATAATTTTAAAATCAGATAATGCAAACTGATAGGAATTGCACGTTAACTTGCGCTTTTCGAAATTTTGAAAATTTTCGATAAGTTTCATAATTTCCAAAAAAAATTCCAAAATCATAAAAGTGCAAATTACCTTGCATTTTCTATCGGAAAAGTGCAAGACTTCTTGCGTTTTTTATTTTTTTAAAATAAAGACCAAACTTACATATTCATTTCTGTAGGGATTTTCTTATAACAACATCAAAAACAGAGACCTATGACTCTTTTCTTGTTTTGTTTTTGGGTAGACGAGGAGGAGAAAAAACAAAGTGGAGAATGAAAACGAGAAAGCAGAAAGCAAAACCTGAGCGACCAAAATTTCATCACGTAGAGCATGTATGAACGACACAGTTGCATTAATCATGTTGAAATGATAGCAACCTCCGTTAACATGTTACACTCTTTAACTATTAATATCATCTTTTCTTGTAGTGAGGGTATGCAAGTAATTTATTAACGTGTAAATGGTAGAGGATAACTTATATACTATAGATTCATAATCTTTAAATTTTTATTCGAGTGATATCGATTTAGAGAATAATGTTTTTCTTTTAAAATACCCTCATGATTCAAAGTGTCTAAAACATCTAAAATCACGCTACATGATATACGTATTTATTCCTTGGATATAATTAGGGTTTCTATCCAATTCCACTTAATTTAAACATATATAGTCATATAAGTATTAACTTATTTATTACTTTTATAATTAAATTTCTTATATTATATATACACATATATATATTAGAATTTAAAGCCAACAATTTACAAATTTTTAGTCTAGAAAGGAAACTAAATTTTGGTATCTTACACAAAACTTTAAACTTAGAAAAGACGCAAAAGATTTATAATTTACACAAAAGTCCATTTATGAATTTTAGATCAAAACCTTTATTCTCATGTAAACAGTATCCAAAGTACTTGTACTTCAAATATCAATCGTACAACGTAAGAAATTAATTTTCAAGGTAAAATCAAATAACTAACATATACAGTTTATTTACCTTTGTGTATGTAACTATTTTAAAATTATAAAATAGACTTCAATCAAAATTAGCATTTTTATTAATAAAATTTCAAAAATAAGAGAATAGGAACCGGACAAATTAGGCATATGTAAATTCATGATAAAAACATCCAGCTCCAAGTAATACAAAGAACAACAATAATCCAATAAGACAGAGGATCTAAATCATATCCATTATGATGAATATATAATAAAAGGATATGAAGAACAAAAGGTAGATTTGAATCAGATAACCATTATAGACATATTTTTAGTTGAGATGGAGATGAAAAATTAAAACACAACGCGAATCGCATATAGTTCAAGCATATGAGTAATAAAAACATGTAAGAAAATTAAATTACATAATTAACTTAGGAAGTTTCCAAAAGTCACACCTTGAATGTTGTATCAACGCTCTTAGATTCGTGAATCAACCTTCGAATTTTGCAAAGATAAAGAATTAAAAACCATGTTTAATAAATTGATTTAATTGGTATTTGATTTTGGATTTCATCCCTTTACTACAATGGAAATTTCGACCATGACTTGATAAGATGAAGAGAGGAAAAGACAGAATGAATTGAATCTCACACTGGAGGAAATAAAAGATAATTAAAGTGCGTGGTTCGCCTTCCTTTATTTCTACCTTAGCCCTTTCATTTCAAATTCAAAAATCCTCCGCTACCCCCCCTTCGATCAGCCTTCACAAGAAGGAGTTTGGCCTAAAAAAGATCCAAATTTAATTAGTATTTATTCCATTTAAATCCAATTTAAATGTTCTATTGATATCTTATATCGATATACTATGCACAACTTTTTATATATACACATTTATTAATATTTAACATCAAATAAAATTTAAAAATTAATATTCCACAAATATTAATTATTAATTATATTAATGATCATAAATTAATTAAAAGGGCATTTTACTAGACGAACAAACTTTGCAGTCTAATTAATTTATAGGACACATGTCCACAGAAATTAATTCAAGGCCAAAGTCGGCAGAATAATTACTTTTAAGGACAAAATCAGCAGTCCAATTACTTTCAAGGACATAATTTCATAGGTTTCTAGGCCTTAGAAACTAATTATTTTTCATTTTGTCCTTAAAATTAATTATTTCAGTTTTGTGTCCTGCAAACTAATTGCACTTGGTAAAAAGGCTCTTGTGGCTAAATCCACTTAATTAAATTATGTGGTTTATACGGAGTATTCATCATTGCGGTTGTGCGACTTGAATGTGTAAATTTAATCTGCTATTAATATCAAACAATTCAAAAATTAACATCCACACATCGCCTTGGCTAGTGGTATGGTGCATTAGCAGAATTTATAAGGGGTCATCGGTAATAATGATGATTATTTATATTAATTCTCTTCGTCAACACTATATCACTCTTTTGGAATTTGGTTTTGGTCAAAGTTTTAATATTGTTCATATTCAACTTATTTAGTCCACAAATAAAGTCTTTGGTTTAATAATATAAATAAAGTCCTTTGTTTAATAATAACATTTATTATTAACCATACAACTCTAATCAGAGATTTTGACTTTGAGTTGACCATAGTTGATCGTGATGCTAACCTCGTATAACTGAGTAGATGAGTTCTCTATTTAATATTTTCAGATCTAATGCATTAATTCAAACCCTACTTTAGTTATTCGATGGACGATATGTCATGCTTTAATTATAAACAAAGTGGATTGTCCATATTGAAGTTCAATGGTAATCTCAAGTCGAGAGAAATATGCAACATCTTCACTTTAAAATTCTCTGTTTGACCTTAGTTATATTAACGAATAGAAATCTCAAGTGAGTCATTTCATAGTTATTCAATAAATATCAGTACATAACCTTTAATGCTCTTATACCGTAACAATACATTACCTAAAAATTGAAGAGTATTATGTACTCTGGTCTTAATGAATGTATCGATATCCTATATCAAAACATCTTGACTAGGAATATTTAAAATAATATGCCATTTAATGTGATGAATTTATAACAATTACAACACATTGTAATTACTATCAAATAACATATCGCTTATGGATGTTCAATTTAGTATACTTTAAAGTAATTACTTATTTAATTATGTCACAATATAACAAGTACATAATAGGAAGATGACACGTTTTATTTTTAATAAGATTGGTTATCTTGTTACTTATATATAACAAATTATATAATTGCCCTTGTGGTATACCCTTAATTCTATCGGTACTGCGCTCAAAATGTTGGGCAGTGTACAGTACTCATGGTTATTTGGGACACCAAGAGTTATGTAGTGATAATTATTGGATAACTATGCAATGACTCACTCTAGAGTTTTCTGTTGGCTAATATAACTAAGGTCAAACAAAGAATCTTATAGTAACAATGCTATATAGTTCTCTCGACCTAAAAATACTATTGAAGTTCAAAATAGACACTCTAGTTTTGTTATAGTTATATCGTGGTACAACATCCGTCGAATGACTATAGTTGGCTTTAAGTTGAAACATTGGAAGGGAAAAACCATTTAATAGAGAATTCGTCTTCTCGGTTATATGGGTAGTATCATCATCAACTGTAGTTAACTCAAATCAAAACCTTTAGCCAGAACAGTATGGTTACTAGTAATTATTATATTAAACTAAGTACTTTATATTTGTTTTATTCGAGATGAATGTGGATGATGTTGGAATTTTGACCATAACTAAATTGCATAACTCCTAAAGTGATATCATATTTACGAAGAGAATCGGTGTTAATAATCATTACTATTGGTATGCATATCATAGTAAAATTGGATTTCACCAAAAAAGAGATAATTCAGCTAAAATGTCATAGCACTAACTAAGGTGACATGTGAAAATTAATATTCGAATTATTCGGTTTTAATAGCTGACTGAATTTACAATGTTGAGTCACACAACTATAATGATGAATACTCCAAAAACCACATGATTTAATTAATTTATAAATTACTGTAAAATAAATAAATAATTATGAAATATTAACTGCTAAATTTTATTTGATTTGTTTGAATACCATTAGCTTTTAGTAAAGTAGGTATATAAAAGTTTTAAACGCGTGAATCGATATACAATATGAATAAAATATTTAAATTGGATGTAAATATATTAATTAAGTGGTTTTGGAAAAGTTTTGAGCTTACATGCACGATTAAAAGAGGAGAAGTTTTCAAGTATGATTTGGATATCCAAAGAAGCAATTAAAAGAAGGACATAAATCTCCATTCTTTTCTCCTCCTTATGACTTACTTAAATCTCATTTATAAAATATATTTTTCCTTTTTCTCTTTATTTCTAATTTTCTTGTCGAAATATAAAGAGGGGGGGGAGATCTAATGGGATTTAATAAAGAATTAAATATGGAAGGTTTTAAATTAGGGAATTGAAAGGTTTCAATGTTTTTTTAAAAATATATTCTCTCTCCTTCTTACAACTATTCTTAAAATTTTCTCCTCTCTCTTCCTCATATAATGGTCAGAATTCATGGGCTCTATGGCTTAAAAACCTTTAAAAAAATCAAAATAAAATCAAAATATTCAATGAAGTGTTTTTCCTTAGATCTTATAAAATCCCGTAGTTGATTGTCTTGAATCAAAGTTTTATTCTTCATTCAAGGTGTAAACCTTTGGCTAAATCTTTAGGTATTCTAATTTTATTCGATTATATATTCACTATGTTAATGATGTTTACATCCTATATATGCTACATCTAATCTCATTATTTGTCATTATGTAAATTCATAGTTAGATCCAATACATGTTACATTTAGTTGATTGTATGTTCATCTTGATAATATAATTACATCCTACACTTGCTACATCTTTCTCACCATATGTTCGCCTTTTTTGTATAGTTTAGATCTTATTCATTTTATATTGAATTTATATGAGCCTAAGTTGTCTGGTCTATTTTTGTCATTGCTTTAGAAATTATTAATTTTTAACCAGACAAACAATTTTGGGTTGGAAATTAATTTTAATTAACAGATGCATTTTGCAACTCATTATATACATAAATATAACTTAACTATATATGTTAATTATTCAAAATTACTTTAAAGATTGAATACAGCTTTACATATTTATTATTTTGAATATAATTCTTTTGTTGTTGTTTACATTTGTTTAAAAGTTGTTTTAATTAGAAAACATAAAAGGAATTTTCTACAAAACATCATAAACCCTATGAATACCTCTTAAGTTAAAGTTAGATTTCAATTTGAACTTTAATTTTAAAACATATAACAGATTATAAAATTTATACACACAAATACACACATGCACATATGCATGTATGTGCGTTATTTTAATTTAAAACACAGTTTGCAACTATTCATACACATATATGTTTTTGAGTGCCCAAAATTTCTTTGAACCGACATTAAAGATGACTAAATGAAAAAGAGACGATGCCTAAACCTTTTCCTTCCTTTGTTACATGCTTACTTAAACACAGTTGATTGTCATTTAAAATATAAGTATACTTTTGATTAATTAAAATAACTTTATAACGTATTATATATGTGATGTAAATATAAGTAATATATATAAATACATTTTTGTATATAATTTCAAAATAAACAATAGATAAAAAAAGGCATATATAAAGGAATAGATGGGTCTTTTGCAGTGCAAATTCAAGTACCTGCATATAATCACATTAGCCATCAACGCTTAATATTTGTTGCACGTGCACTACACATATATAAGTGTATTTGATACATTTATTAATTAGAAAAACATTTTAAAATAAATCAAACAAATTTAAAAAAAAAATTAGATTGAATCTAAAATCTTTTTAGATTTTTATAGGCCCAATAAATAAAAGAGGATTTTTATTTGACATCTACCTATTTCACCTGCTTCTGATTTGCCATGTACTTCACATAACTTATGCATCTCAGCATTTGATGTTGCATGATGTTCGTTGTTTGATCCATGATTGTGAGTTGGTGATAGTGGTCTCTACATTAAATATTTTGAGACATTGCTTGTTTGGAGAATGGTTCGATTAACATATTGACAATAAGTATCTTAAGTGCTTATTCTTTAAAAAGGAGTTGAATATGAGGCAACGATGGTGTTAGAATTATTGGCCACATATGTATTTGATGTTGAATATATGTTGGAAAAGAGAAAAAAGTTGCCAATGCTTTGAGTATGAAGCAGTAGCTATAGTTGAAGAATGGAAGGCATTAAGACCCCAGCATCTTATATGGCGCATTTTAGGCTGAATGCGAGAATAAGTTAGCATCCCGATACATTAGCTAGTTTGGAAGTTTGTCCAGCCTTGTGGATAAAATTGTGACAAGGAAAAGCAAGGACCTATTGTTAACCAAAAGAATTAGATGATTTGAGATGGGTATGGATGTAAAAGATCAAAAAGTTTTTGAAATAGCCTCAAAGGGATAGCTTAAGAAGAAAGGAGGTCTATGTGTTCCAAAGGTGGGAGATCTTTGGAAGGACATCTTAGAAGAAACTCGTTGATCTAAATTTATGATTCATCTTAGAGGAATAAAGATGTATCGCGACATGAAGCTTGTCTTCTTTTGAGAAGAGATGAAAAGGGACGATTGTAAGTTTGTGAAGAAAATTTTCACATGTCAACAAGCGAAAGTTGGGCATCAGAGGCCATGTGGTTTACTTCAACACTTGGAAGTGCCGACATGAAGGTGGGATTCAGTATCTATTGATTTTATAGATGGACTGCCAAGGTCGAGAATAAGGAATGGTAGCATAAGGGTAATAGTCGAAAGATTGACTAAGAGTGCCCATTTTATCCTAGCAAAGTTGACATAGACTGTGGTTAGTTAGCGAATCTATATATAATGTGTCATAAGACTACATGGGATTTCGAGCAGCATCATTAGTGATATAGAGCATTGTTTGCCGTTGAGTTCTGGATGAGTTAGCAAAGTACATCGAGTACAGAATTATATTGCGATATGACTTATCATCCATAGACACATGTTCAAAAGGAAAGGGTGAACTGTATACTGGTGGATTTGTTGGGAGCATGTGTCCTAGACTTTGGAGGATCTTGGGTAGATCACTTGCATTTGGTAGAGTTTGCATATAATAATAACTACCAATCAAGTATTGGAATGGCAGCGTTGGAGGCACTTTATATTAGACCGTGTAAGTCACTGGTGCGTTGGTTAGGAGATAGGCTCATGTTAGGACCCAACTTGGTGAGAAATGTTACTTAAAAGGTAGAACTTATTCGCATTAGAATGAAGGTTGCACAATTGAGGCAAAATAGTTAAACTGATAAGAGATGAAAGGAACTAGAGTTCGAAGTAGGCGATCAAGTGTTCATAAAGGTTTTATAGGTGCAAGCTGTTATTCCTCTTGGAAAGGCGGAAAAATTAGTACCTAGGTATGCATGCTCATTTCTAGTTATCGGACTATTGGTAGACTTACATATCGAGTCGAGTTACCAAGAAGCTTGACAGGTGTGCGTACTCGCATTTGAGGAAATGTGTGCATGACCCTAACACGGTAGTGGAACAAAGGATGATTAAGGACTTATCTATAGAACAAGATTTAACTTGTTCTTGACAACCGAAAGGAGGTCGAGATGTGAAGGAATTAAGGAGCAAGAGTATTAGGATTTTTCATGTCCACTAGAGTGGCGATATAGATGATTGTACCTAAGAGGTAGAAGATAAGATTAGAAATATATATCGCAAAATATTTTGACTTGTATGAGTAGGCATGTATGCTTAGTTTTGTGAACTAGTAGTGGCACAAGTATGTTTTTGTATCATAATATGGTAATGTATTAGTAGTGGCATTAACATGTTTTGATTGTTAATGGATGATTTACATTAGTACAGAACTAGTGTAATGGTTGTATTTATATGTACATTTGTGTTGATGGCATTGGCCATTATCCTACCTTGTTTGAATTTCAAGGTCGAAATACTTATAAGAACAGTAGGATGTAACATCTCTTCCTTCGGAGTGCCAAAATATGGGACTAAATTAATAATAGAATATTATTAAATAATAAATAAGGAAATTTAACAAAGAGAATCACTTAAGGAAGATTGATTGATTAAATTGGAGTAAATTTGAATATGGTTAATTAAATGGATCTAGGTTAATAAGAATAACTAATTTCATATATACATATGTGTGTGTGTGTGTGTGTATGGGAAAAAAGTTAATATTTGAATGACTTATATTAAGAGAAATGAATTATTGAGATCATGGAGGGGTTTTAGCGCATGCCAAATCAATAATATATACCCTTAACTGTCCTTCTCTTCATTCCCTTTTCATTTTAAAATTAAAACCCAAGCACAACAAAGTTAGGTCAACTACCATTCTGAGGAAAGGGAGACAAATCAAATCATAATGGAGAAGGATTTAAGAAAGAAGAAGAATTAATCAAGTTTTCAAAGCTTAGGTGAGTAATACTCTCTTTATTTACCACCAAACCTCTTTGCGTTCGGATTTGATGTGGTTTTGATATTTTATATTAAAATAAATATGTTTTGAGCATAATATAATGATTTTAATCATGTTTGGGTATGAAACTACATTATTTTTGATATGTTTAAGGGTAAGATATGAGTTAATCAATTCGAAATGCTCTGAAAACTTAATATGATGTTTAACGTTAAAACAACGGTTGGTTTTAACTTTCATAATTATTGGATGAAGGAATAATTTATTATGAATGTCCTAAGAGGAAATATGCAATTTTGGTATAAATTAAACTTTAAAATATTAAAATTCAATATTTTGATCCAAAATTTAACTGGACGTAAATGATATCGTTCTTTAATTTCGGTTCACTTTTAGGAATTTTCCCATCGATCTGGAATTATTATGAATTAATTTGTAAGGAAAAAAATATCTTAATTAAAGGAAATAATTAACCATAATCAAGAGGGGGATAATTATAGGCTATGGCAAGAAAGTATTGTTGCAAAATGGAAGTAACAAAAAAATAAATGATAAGTGTAAAGAATTAGTCAAAAGTTGGTACTTTATTAAGGAAAATATCAGTTTTCCATTTAATCGCAGATTTGCCACTAAACTCATGATGGCTTATATTCTAGCTTATGCGATGCACGATATCTCTAAAATGAGGCATACGATAGCTTAATACAAGGCCTATGATATCTCCATAATAAGGAGTATGATAGCACAAAATGAGAATAACAAAAGCATTACTTATGATTTACGTTGGCCTTGGACTATGATCTATAATAGCTTTACATTTGGGACTTGTGATGGTTGTGCTTGTGATAGCTTTAGATGGATGATAGCGTGAGAGGCGCGATAGCTTAAATGTGTGATAATGAGATATGATAGATTTGGAGTTGTGATAGCTTTGGTTGCACGATAGCCTTGGGAGCATGATAGCTCTAAGGGCATGATAACCTCAAAGGCCTAATAGCTATGTAGGCGATAACTATGAGATAGGGGCCACAATAGCTATAAGAGGACTCGTGATAGCCATTGAACAACATATGTGATAACCAGTTGTAATAAATTCCTTAAATAGATAAGTGGATTTGCTTATAGCATTTTCGAAGATAGTTTCCAAGTTGTTGGTTTTGAATTTCATTTGGATGAAATTATGGAAGAAAACAAGTTAAAAGATGTTAAATTATTTAATTGTGAGAAATGAAGCTAGATTAGATAAAAACAATAAATAGTATCTTTGGAAATGACAAAAATATGCGGTGTAAGGCCTAAGTGGCAAGGCAATGTCTAAATTGTAATAGGGAATATGGTGTAACTCCTAAATGGTAACCCAACGTATAAATACGATATTGTTATTGGGATTTTGGTGTAAAACCTAAGTAGCAACCCAATGCCTAAATATGACATTATGACCGGTAACGTAGTGTAGTCTAAACACTACATTGTATTCGAAAACATGGGGTAAGGCCTATATGGCAACCCAATATCTAAATACGATTGCATTTGGAAGCGTTAGTGTAAGGCCTTTGTGGCACACTAAAAAAAAATATTCACCACATTGTATGGTAGTACTAGAATAAGGCCTGAATGGCAATCTAAAGTGTCAAAACTCGATATTAAATAGGCTATCGTTATGAAAGTGACTTTAAATACTAGCCACGATGTAGTAGCAAGTGTAGGGCACTATTTTGTAGGAAATAACAATTTGAATTTATGATCCATGTATGATGATCGATATGTTTGCTACAATGAATTTTATATTGTTGGGACAATTGGAATAGTGAGGAAAAACATGTTCCATGCTTTAATGGCGTGGTTTCGCTATATGTTATATTTAGGAAAATGTATTACTCATACTAGGACTTTTGTCTGACCTATGTTTTTATTATTATTTTCCACATAAACTCATGGATGCTCATTGGTATAAGACGAGTTTATGGTTTAGGTAGGTTTTCTGAAAGACGAATAAAGACTGTGAAGATAAAGCATGAAGTTTAGTAGCTAATAAAAGTTTTTTATGTTATTCCATTGTTATAAACTAAGCTTTATAACTAGTTAAGTGCTCATGTTGGCATCATCATTTGTCAGGCATGACACTGTAATTTATGTTTTATTATCTTTACTCTTGCAAGGGCATGTTTTAGGAAATGTAAACTAACGACAATTTTATGTAATTAAGGTTTTAGTTGTGCTATTTACTTAATATTGTTGAAAAATGTAATGACCTAGAATTTCGAATACTTCATATTTAAATACCCGAAATATTTAAATATTTGAACCTTTGATTTGATGTGTAAAAATTAATTTTATAACATTGTTAACCCCCTTTTAATTAGTTGCTAATGATAAGAAACTTTTTTTGAAATGTGTTCACAAAAATAAACAGGTCGAAGAAATATATATAGTGCGATCAGAAATCATTTTATCGACAAACGGCTTTTTACTGGATATAAGTTGTTCGAACTTGTTGTGCTTGCTTAGAAAATAAATGTGCAAATAATTCGCAACTAAAAATATTTTGTGTGTAATGGCTAACTAATTTTTAATAGTGAGAGATTAGCAAAAGTAATTAAGGAGAAGATATTTTGGAGGTAATAAAAAGTTTTGGTTAAGTGCAAGGTGAAAAGTAAGAGCACATAAGGGTTTAATTGAACATATAGGGCTGTAAAGGTGATAATTACCTCTTGTAAAAGTCTACATATGTGATAACTCATACACCAATAGGCCCGAATTTTCACTAGATCGAAAACCCAAATCCACTAAAGAGCGGATCATTAGTTTGGTATCCTACAAGTAAATAAATACATATATGAGCACTATTGATATAAACTCACAACGGAATAGCAAAATGTAATAAAATATATAGTTACTGAACGAAGTTGACACTTTGAGATTAAGTGTCCTTATCAATGTCGAGCATGCATAAGGAAACCTGTCCTTAACCATTTCAACCTTGCACTAGTACCTGTCTCTCCAAAGAATCTTGTGGGTTGTAATAAAAAGGGGGTAGGAACATTGTTCTGGTGATTGGTAAATTATACCTTTTACATATAACACTAGTTTATGTTGATTGCCTTCCATCACATGTTATGTCATTTTATTTTACTTAATCATCTCAACTTTATGTACGTGTAAGATATGCCCCATCTACCTAAAGTAGACCAAAACTACATGGATGCACGCACGCGTGCATGTGCCTTTATATATATAGTACCACAGTTCCCATGTGGAACAAAATACTATCCTTGCTAGTATTCGTAACCCTGCACCTCATCAAGATTCATCATCAATGCAATACTACATCCTCATTGTCATGCATACTAAGGAACACCAATAGTGTCTAATAACGACATCATAATAGTTTACTGTATTTTATCTCACCTTGGGGATTTACTTAATTGTCCGCTTATTATTATCGACTCGGCTCTACGGACTATGGAGGACTCAGCTCCTCGGACTCACCACTCATTTTGAAAGACCTTTAAGGGTTAATAAGCCTTGCCCCTAACAAACAAACTAGCAAACAACTATGGCAGTGCATGACCTAAACGTGACAAACACTAGTATGAGGTGTATCCCATTTAGATGTAACTTTAGTATTTTCCACTAATCGCTTAGGACCAATGTTGTTCTTAACATATATATCGCTCTTACTCCCTAATATGGTACCAACACATTAACATAGCACCGACTCTTTCTCACTGTCCAATTTAGATTTCCTAATGCTATCAAGGCAATACCCCTACTAAAAAGATTGAAGTAGATCTTACCGGAGTACCCCTACACCTATATGCAAGCGTGATTCCATGGGTCCTGCAGTTGGACATGTATTACATAAATAAAATGCACACATAACTGTTGTTACCTTCACGCAGTGGGAAGACTTTTGTTGTGCAACACTACCGACCTTGCATTCCAACTCATTCTAATGACTATGTCATTCATATCCATGTAAGTTATTTAATAACTTTAATCATTCACATCCGTCATAAACACACACTTAAGGCTATATATATGTATGTATGTATTCGTTCTTACTTGTTTAATTATTACGTCTCCATCATTCAATATTAATAACTTACATTACTTTTTCATGCGTTTACATATTATTTAACATGAGGTCATTAACCATTTTCTTTTAAACGATCTAAATGCCTTTTCCCATTTATTTCTAGTTCCTTTTATTGTACTTTTCTTTCTATTCCTTTTTTACATTTACCACTCCTCTTGTTTAATAAACTTTCCATTCTTTTCTTTTTCAGTTACTACTGGCCTACTTTTCATCTTAATTTTTATTATTTAGTTTCCATCTTGTCATTATTGCATATATTTATATCTTGATTTTTACAAATTAACCCTTGTTATTACCATATTTCAATTCTTTAATTCATATGTAAAGATTTTTTATTTTAATACATTGGAACTACATTTCCCTTAAAAGGAAAGGTGAACGTTATAAATCTCTACATCTTATATAAAAAGGGAATTTGTATTACAATTGGAATTACACGTAATCATATTTTGTAGTTGTTGAAATAAATAGTAAAACAATATGGTGAAATATCCCTATTTAATACATCTCTTTCTTTTAGGTATATTCCATGTTATTTCAAATGATACACTTTTATTTAAAAATCTATGTCACGACCCAAAATCCGGCGTTCGAAAATCGACATTCATACTTCACCCGTATTCGAATGTCGCAGATTCAAACGTCGAACTCCAGTTCGGATGGAGTTTATAACACATTAAATACAACAGAACATAGCGGAAAAAGAATGAATATATCATATATCTCCAACGAATACAATATCCAAATATGACATAACACTGCCCAACATATATTAGAGCAAATATAATGCTACAGCGGAATACAAAACACTAGCAGCGGAACAACAGAGGAATATGATAACATAACTTAACTTCTAAGAGAGAACTCCAACATTGCATCTCCATATCAAATGCGCCAATCCAAAGAAAACTCGAACCCCCATCAAGTTGTATATAGCAAGGTCAGCCATCCAAAGACTCCAAAACTTTTGATCCACATCAATACTTGACTAGCTTCTGATTCTACTAAAACCTGACTCTAAGTTGCCCATGCGGAAAATTGTGGGCACCTAGAGTTTAGGAAGGGAACAATAAACTCCGGTCAGTCATGGAACTGGTATGAGCAAAAAAAAATAATTTTGAACAAAATCAAACAACAAAAGAATTTAAAATTGAAATCCGAAATGCTTTTTGGAAAATAAAACTACCATAAGGCCTCCAGCCACACACATAATGCAAGCGCATAATTGGAGGAGATTTCTCCTTATGATAATCAAACATGCTTGATACGCAAAAATCTTTTAATATTATTATTAGTGCATAGTGCAGAAAACCTTTCGAAAGTATAATATTAATCTTAGCCAGCATACAACCATTATTGTATGCCTACTATAACTACCATCTAAACATTGGTGACCACCATAAGTAAATGGCAGGTTATACAACTAAAACCGTACAAGGCGTGTATTGGATGATTGGATTTCCAACAAATGGTCAGGCTAAGGAACTTTCTATTGCCACATGGGTACGCCTCTAGAGGGATGCCCCGAGAACCTACCCGGATCTCTGCCAACACAAAGCCGGGTTACCCCTGCATGGAAGTAACACCTACAAGTATGCCATCCCCGGTCGTAACCAACCTTCATCCGAGCGCTCGACACCAACAACCACAAAGTAATAAATTTTCAGTAACCACATAGGTTAAATATCTGGGCTCCATACCATGATACCATCTCTATCCAGAAGAAATGGACATACCCTAAGAGCGCAACCCTTAAATAACCTTGCTACATTCTTCCTGTTTCAACCATTTTCGGGTTGTGAGGTCCTGATGCAGTCTTGTCCATAAAGCTATGCTTTACACAAAAGCCATGCTTCGATCAACAAATGATCAGCAGCACTTCATATGCCACATTACCAAATTGGGAATGTATCACTAGTAACCATCACCTACATAACCTCTAAGCTCGTATGTCTTAGAGAAGGGCGTTAAGCTAAAAGAATAAATTCTTCGCCACCAAACAGAATGTATTTGATAGAAACCAGCTTTACATCTCAAATTTTAAGTGTCATGCAAACATCCATACAAGTCTGTTCCGGGTTCGAACAGAACCGAAGGCACTTCACAAAGAAGCCCTTGCAAATCCAGATAATCCCTAATCACGTCGGGACTCCCCATCACAAAGGGTGATCAAATCTCTATACCGGGGATCATTCGGTGTAGAGACATTCGATGAGTTATGCTTTCGCTTTCGAAAATATCTGGTTTTCACCACCGATCTTCAAATTCAATCTATAACGTCATATCATTATTCGAAATGGGTTATATGACACAAAGTCCTCTCATGGCTAAACCGAATAATGAGCGCAATATTTAAAAACATATGGACATATGGGATCTTAGTTAAGTCACAACTTATTAACCAAAACTTTTCTTCAAATGGTTTAAACAAATTACCATTTTCAAATCTTTAAACAAAAAAATTCACTTCACAAAGTTCACAAATCTTTCGCAAAGATTCATTCATAGCTTTCAAAACTATTTTCAATTCCAAATCTATTATATAAAAGATACACCATTAAGATCCTCTTCAATTTGGAAACAAAGTTCACAATCCTTTCACAAAGATTCAATTATAGATTTCAAAACAATTCCATTTCAAATTAGAAACCCCTTTTAACAAAACTGGAATTCCTTTCTTTCTTTGAAAGCTATTATCATTTGAAAACTAAGAGTTTTTGTTTCGGGAAAATCCAATTACATTTGCCCAAGTTAATGCCATTCAAGTATAAATTTGGGTTGAATTTAAATTCTCAAAATAATACTTTTAAAATGGTTTAAACCCCATATAAATACATTATATAACTTGTTAAACCATAATTCAAATCTTAAATTCAAATTCAAATCAAACTATTTAAATTTCAAAACTTAATCAAGTTATTCAAAATAACATTTATCTTTAAAACTCCTTTTCAAAACGTTTCATATTTAACCCAATTCTATTTCCAAAACAATTTGGATTCAAAATTTAACTTTTAATCAAAATAATATTTAAATTCAAAATATCTGTGACTTAACCGGTTTCCTCGTGCAATCCATATTTGTGTGTGTATAGTGTAGTCCAGGGGTTTTACACAATAGTACAACATCATCAATCATCAATTATCACAATCCAAACACATCAATATCGACAAGCGGTATAACCCTATAACGCTTATCTTTATTCACAAATTTACAGATATAAATTCATCACAGATAAATAAATTACATTCGTCACAGATAAATAAATTACATTCATCACAGCTCAAGTCAAAACATTATCACAAAGCATCACACATAAGGGATATCACAAAATTCAAAATTCAATTGAATCCAAACATCCATAAGTAAGATTAATAAATTATCTGATTAATTTAAATTAGATTAATTACTTATGAATAAACTACTAATCCTGGTTAACTAATATTAATTAATTTCAAACCTTAATCATTAATTAGCATTTAATTCTTTATAAATTAATTAACCTTCAATTATTAATTAATCAACCTTAATTAATAAATTAATCAACCATAATTAATAAATTAATCAACCTTTAATCATTAAATAATTAACCCCTAATTATTTAATTATCCTTTAATTAATCTCATTAATTAATTAGCCCTCAATTAATTATCATTCCATTTAATTAATTATCTTTAATTAATTACAATAAGTAATTATCCTTAATCATTTTCATTAATTAAATAACCTTTAATTAATTATCCTCAAACTAGTTACCTTAATTAATCAATCACATTAATTAATTGTCCTTTAATTAATTATTCTTTAGTCACTTGATTAATCATCTTTAATCATTAATTAATTACTTTTAATTAAGTAATTAATTACTTTTAATTACTTTTATTAAGAAATTATTCTTATTTACCTCCATTAATTTACCTTATGTAAATCACCTTTAGCAATTCATCTTATTAATTAATCATTTTAGGGTATATAAGTAATTACACTTTAATTACTTTTTATTAATAAGACCTTAAATATTTAAGATAAATCATTTATTTCAACTACCACTTAATTACATTATTTAATTTGATTAAATGCTTAACATAAATTTGATACAAAATTTTATTTGAGAAACCTTTGGTTAATCACCTCTTAACTTCATCATTTTATTATGTTTGGAAACACTTGGAAATTTATTGAATCGTCTTAACATAATTACAAAACCACATTAATAAACTTTAAAAACACTTAATCTTTTTCGAAATCGATCTTGGAAATTTATTTAAAATCTTGTAAATAAATTTTCTTTGAAAAACATGACTTATCTTCCTTTTAAAAACTTATTTAATTTAAGAAATTTTAAAACTTGTTCAACATTTATTTGGAAAATTTTATTGAATCATCAAGTTTAAATAAAACCTGAATCATACTACTAAAATCTCGAGCCAAATCAAACATTTTCTCGAGCAGCCTTATTTTCAAATATGCTTCGAGTCAAAACACCTACAAACTCGAGCTTGAACCCAAGCTATCCTTTTCTTCCCCGATCTCATGATTTCCAAACACGCCAAAAACAAGTGTCCATATGCACATCCATTCCGACCTCCTATGATCACCGTCATGACCACCAGAATATCGTTGACAACCACAATCACTAACCCAAACACCCATATTATCGAATTTAACTGGGAATCAAAATCGAGCCATCTAGAATTTCTTGGAATCCAACTTCGATCGACACATTCGCCTCGACCTATCGCCACCGACCACCGGTGTGTTTGCCGACCAACCCCAAGCTGTATTACATCACCATGCATCGTTTCCACCAAGTCCCCACGACTCCGATGCTATCCTTCCGCTGCTATCACTTCGGAAATAACATCGACCATAACAGGTCGATGAACCCTAAATCACTGCCATTCCATCACCATGGTGATTGATAATCTCAATCACTATTTTACCTAAAACCCTCTATCCACGAGCTACCTCCAGTGATGATCATGATGATCAATTTGTCGCCGATCGTTAAAAAATTACCCAAGCATGGTTCCCGTTCATCTCGAGATTTCTCGATATTGACTTGCTTAAAAATCATGAGACCTTCATCTAAAATCATCATTTCGTTATACAAACATGATTGTGCAATCAGATCTTAAAGTTAAAATGTTCAATTTTCCTGATATATATTGATCTTACTGTTAATTTATTATTTTCAAAATATTTACTTAACATTTTTACCTAATTTTATTTTTAGATATAACTTTACGTTGTTATAAACGACTTTCTTTCAGGGATCATAATTGGAAATGATTTAGATACGAAGATATGATTTTTTTTTCTTGATTAATGGTAGCCTGGATATGTTAAACAGAGAGATGTACATGCCTACACAAACATGCATGCATCATTCACACACATATATCTGTATATACTTGCAGCCAATTTATTTTTCTATGGCATTTCAAATCATCACCATCACAAGCATAAGAATAAAAAAGATCTGGTTTTAAAAGTAAGGTTTGCTCACCTGGATAGTTTGAAAATAAAGAGAAAGCAAAAGCCTGGAAATTGATGATGATCTTTGATCCGATACATGCTTTAAATCTGAAACTGATTGTTAACCCGCCTTTAGTCAAGGCCATGAACAGGCGGATTCAGCCCAACCAACTTCACGATTATGGAGGCAGGAATAGGATGTATTCGGTTTAAAAGATTGAAGTTCACTTGGATATGTCATTTGTTCAAGAAATGGGGGGATTGCATGGCTCGGTCCGGAAGATAAGCTCCAATCGGCATACCTCCCCTCGTTCGGCATACCTCCCCTCGATCGATATACCTCCCCTCGATCGGCATACCTCCCCTCGATCGGCACACATCCCCTCGTTCGTCATACCTCCCCTCGATCGATATACCTCCCCTCGATCGGCACACATCCCCTCGTTCGGCACACATCCCCTTGTTCGGCATACCTCCCCTCGTTCGACATACCTTCCCTCGTTCGGCATACCTCCCCTCGTTCGGCATACCTCCCCTCGATCGGCACACCTCCCCTCGTTCGGCACACCTCCACTCGCTTGAAGCCTCGCTCTGCATTGGTTGTCGCTCGGCATTGGATGTCGCTCGGCGTCGCACCTCGCTCGGCATCACACCTCCCTTGGCATCGCAATTCGTTCGACATCGTACCTCGCTCGACATCGTACCTCGTTCGGCATACCAACTTCTTAGGATCGGTCGGTATAATGAAGTAGGGTTCGGCTATGGCCTTGGTGGCCCAAAGTACTCAGGAGGCCCAACATCCTGGTTTTTCATATAAATACAGCATGCATACCTCCCCTCGATTGACATACCTCCCCTCGTTCGACACACCTTCCCTCGTTCGGCACACATCCCCTCGATCGGCACACATCCCCTCGATCGACACACATCCCCTCGGTCGGCATACCTCCCCTCGGTTGGCATACCTCCCCTCGATCAGCATGCCTTCCCTTGATCGGCACACCTTCCCTCGTTCGGCACACCTCCCCTCGCTCGGCATGAAGCCTCGCTTGGCATTGGATGTCGCTCAGCATTGGATGTCGATCGGCATTGGATGTCGCTGGGCATCGCACCTCGCTCGGCATCGCACCTCCCTTGGCATCGCAAGTCGCTCGGCAACGTACCTCGCTGGACATCGTACCAACTGCTTAGGATCAGTCGGCATAATGAATTAGGGTTCGGCTATGGCCTTGGTGGGCCTAAAGTACTCAGGAGGCCTAACAACCTGGTTTTGCCTATAAATACAACATATGGGTCTCCAGATGGGGGATCTTCTTCTTTCTGCTCTCTAACTTTCTATTTTCTAAGGAGGTTACTCTATCAATTTGTAACTGTAATTGATTCGAACATCAATAAAAAGAAAACTTCTAGTGTGGACATAGGCCAAAGTTAGCTGAACCACTATAAAATCTGTGTTCTTTGCTGCTTTCATTTTAATTTCGACTGATCTTCATATTATTACTCTCTACGTATATTCTATCTGTTATCTATGACCATTAGTTGGTGCTTTCATCTAGATTTGGGTGTTAGTGACCAATTTTGGCGCTAACATTTTGGTGCTTTCACTGAGAACGAAAGCACTCGGGAATTTGGGAGCAGGAACTTGGATTCTAGGAAACAATGGCTAGACCATCAGCAAGGAAGCAAGTGACAGAAAGGAGTAATCAGGAGGGATGTCAAGAGGCTTCCTCTGGAGCTGGAGCAGGTCAAGCATCCATCTACATCACTAGAGATGAGATGGAAGCGATGTTGAAAAGACAAGAGGAGATGATGTAGGCTCTTCTCAGACAATTTGCACAAGCAGGAAATGTAGGCGCTCAGATCCATGGAGCTGAATCAGAAGCGCTCAACCAGCAAGCAGAGGGAATGGATCAGTATGGGGCAGCCCCAATTAGTAGACGGCTAACAATCTAGATGGACCTAGAGTCGGGGGCACACCACCAGGAAATGTTGGACCAATCCATGGAGGGATACCAGATGACGTTATGCCACCCAACACCAACAGGAGTGCATGAGTACGAGATGAGGAGTATGTTCCTGAATTTCATCATGAACTCGGTACGCAGATCGGAGGCAACAGACAAGGATTACAGCTTGGCGACAACGACAGCCCGGCGGCGATGGTTAGACGAGCGATGAGAGGTGGATTGGTAAACAAAGACTTGGAGGATGTGAATAAGAGTCCCTTTACTTCTACTATCAGGCGAGCTAGGAACCCACCGGATTTCAAGCTACCATCATTGGAGATGTATAATGGAAGGACGGATCCTACGGTTCATCCGACAAAGTATATGAGACATATGGAAGTGTTGGGGGCATCAGAGGAAGTCATGGCCCGATGCTTCCCATTGTATCTAACAGACATAGCAGCACTATGGTTTAGACAATTGGAGAGCGGTTCCATTAGGATGTGAGCCGAGTTGATTGGGAAGTTTATGAGGTAGTTCATAGTTCACATTTCGAGACCTAAGATTGTGATGAGTTTGGCAGCGCTAAACCAGAGGACCGGGGAATCTTTGAGAAGCTTTCTGGCGCAACTCAATGAAGCGGCAACATCAGTGGATCGACCAGATCCATCCATTATCTTACTGGCAGCTGTATCTGGCATAGCTAATGGAACAGAGTTCAAAAATTCACAGACACTGGATCCACCTATGGATCTAGGGGGGTTTTATCATGAAGCTGAAGGATTTCTATGGTTAGAGGATGCAAATGCTGAGAGAGAGGAAGGAGAAGGAGATCATGTTTATGCAGTCAAGGGTGAAAATCCTTCTAAAAAAGATTCAGGAACTGATAAAGGGAAACGGAAGGCCAGGGATAATGATGATGGACCAATCCGACCAAGAAAGGAACCGAAGTTCACCTCTTATTCAGAGCTGAACGAGACTTTGGAGCATATTTTCCAAGACACTAGAGGTGGTTTCCCTATCGAAGGCCAATGGGAAAGGATCCGACCAGCAATGAAAGAAGATCAGAAAAGTATTGTTTGTTCCATGAACTGAACGGTCATAGCATAAATGATTATAGGCACTTGAAGGATGAAGTTGAGGGGCATATCCGAAATGTTCTGTTGTCCCAATATGTGAGAAGGAGGGCCACGACGGTGGAACAAGAACGACCACCACCTGCACCTACTAGGGATGGCTTAAGATCAAGGCATCATCTTATTATCAACTGATTGAAATAATGACGAATAAGTAGCAAACTCCACATAAACGCGATTAAGTCATTTACATATGTACAAGACCGTGAACGATCCTCATGCATGCTCTGATACGACTATAAATCGCATCAACGTAGGTGTTTGCACTTCGACGTCCCTATTTTTCTTTTATTTTCCATTTCTCATGTTTGGTCTTGATTTTGTTTGACTTTTCTATTGAAAGACTTATTTTGGATTAAAGTATGCCATCTGTGATTCTATAACGGCTAAACCACTTACTCATGTAAGGGATCGCGGACGGTTCTCAGGCATGCTCTGAGATGGCGATAAACCGCCATAACAGACAAGTTAGAAATTCACTCGAATGTGAAATTTGGCTTTAATAATACTAAGTCCACCCCAGGCACACACAACTTGCCTCGAACGGAACCCGATCGTGATTGATCACCAATCGCCACAAACGGCACCGGATCGTGAATGATCACAAATCGCCTCTAACGGCACCCGACCGCGAACGATCCCAACTCGCCTCGAATGGCACCCGACCGCGAATGGTCCCAACTCGCCTCGAACGGCACCCGACCGCGAACGGTTCCAACTCGCCTCGAACGGCACCCGATCGCAAACGCTCACAAATCGCCTCGAACGGCACCCGGCCGCGAATGGTCCCAACTCGCCTCGAATGACACCTTATCACGAACGATCACAAATCGCCTGGAACGGCACCCAATCGAGAACGATCACCATTCGACGCGAATGGCACCCGACCTCGAACGGTCACATACTACCCCGAATGACATACGATCGCGAAGATAATCACTCATGGTCAGATAAGACTATCAATTTCTTTGCAGGTCATTAACAGGATACGAACATCTAGCTTATTGAGCTACAAAACACACCTTCCAATAGTAAGGCATGTTTTGGGGGGAAAAGTGTTAACCCGCCTTCATTCAAGGCATGAACAGGCGGATTCAACCCAACCAACTTCACGATTATCGAGGCTGGAATAGGATGGATTCGGTTTAAAAGAATGATGTTCACGTGGATATGTCATTTGGTCAAGAAATAGGGGGGTTGAACGGCTCGATCTGGAAGATAAGCTCCGTTCGGCATACCTCCCCTCGTTCAGCATACCTCCCCTCGATCGGCATACCTTCCCACGATCAGCACACATCCCCTCGTTCGGCATATCTCCCCTCGATCGGCATACCTCCCCTCGGTCGGCACATGTCAAGGCCCGTTTTTCCATACCCTTTGAATCGACAATAAACCACACATGTCTAACTCAAATTGCACAAAAATACGGAACATGAAGGATAATAAATAAAAATAGATAGAATAGAATCTCACACAAATGGAATAACATATAATATTGAACAAATATCTTTACAGCGGAAAACTTTTAAATACATATATCAGAGTCTAACCTAAATTCATCCTGGACAGCTATAAACATCTGTCCTTACAATTGCTGACAAACATCAAACAAAATACACTAAGTACAACGGATAATAGAATATATCCATACGTAGATGAATATCTCCTGCTCTCCTTTGGAAACTCCAACCGTCTTCGAATTAACCTGAAACTACTCGTATCTGACCCGAGTATCAAAAATACCTAGATCAAGCTTGATAAACCAGCGTGAGAAAAACTCAATAATAAATGACAATGTCATATATCAGCCTTTGGATAAAATCCTTTGAAATAAAGAGTATCTCGTAAGACCACGCCCACACATAAACACAGACGGGTTTTTACCTTATGATAACTAAAACACTTTTATATCAAAACCTTTGATATTATTTCTAACGACATCTCTTTGAAAACATTTGCAAATAAACTTATTAATCTTATCCGAAATGGTTACCATATAGCATTTCGAGGCTATTCATTATGCCAATACAAACAAAACCGCAGGTTCTTATTGGAGAATGGATTTCCATACAAATGACCAGGCAAAGGATCTACCTTCCGAAATGGGTACACCTCTAGATGGATGCCCCAAGAAACCATCACACAGCTTCTCTACCAACACAAGACCGACCTACCTCTATAACTAGATAGTACCGAATATGTCAACCCCCGGTCGTTATCGACCTTTAACCAAGCGCTCGTTTTCCATACACCATATTAATTTACATCCCGAACATCATAGCGGGAAGAAATATATCTAGAAGGGGATGATCATACTCTAACTGGGAATGACCCACTTAGCCTTGCTGCATCTAATCATGTTTCAGTCATTTCCGGTTTGATGAGGCTTGAGGCAAACGATTACCTTCTCACATAGCACATCTTTGAATGACACATTGCCATTTCTGTTAACTACTAATTGCCTTCCACAAAAATACAACCCTTGAGCTCGTATGTCTCAAGGAGGGTGTTAAGCTAAGAGAAGTTGCCTTCTCCGCCATCGCTAATGTAGATTTTCAAAAACCAATGTACGTAATCTTTAGAAATGCAATGTCAGACAAACGTCCATACAAGTTGTCCAGGAACGAGGAGACCATTGTCATATATAACTCTATAATGGGTGCGACCCCGAGCAAATAAACAAGCAGTCCTCACGCTATGAAGATCCACGGTCTTCAATAGTCGTCGTCTTCAACATGTCTTCACATTATAACGTATACATTGGTTCGAAGTGGTTTTCAGATAGGAATTATCCAAATCCGGCCATGGTTCCTTCGAAGCCAATTATCGATTTAAAAGATGTTATGTTCATATGTGGATATCAAGCATCAATCAATTACTTCATCTTTTATAAAATATCTTTTTTAGATATATTCTTTTTAATTTATTCCATTTTCTTTTCAAGAGTATAAGGAATCATTAAGCCTCATTTATCAAATCATTTGACTTATTTAAACCTTTCTTACATCCTGGAATAATTCTAAATCATTTTCTCTTTTACTTAGGAAAACCTTTCCAAATCATTCATTAAATCTTAATCAAAGATTTTCTTTCTTAACTTTTAACTTAGGGAAAATACTACCTTTTTATAATATCACTTTCCCAAACATCCATTTAATTAAAAAGATTATTCACTGTCCAAAATTGCGAATATAATTCCTTAAACAAACTTTCACATTTAACTTATCAATTTAAATTGATTTCAGATTTACAAAACGATGTTTATAAATTCCATTTTTATTTTATAAACTCCCACATACAAAATTTGTTTACTAATAAATTCCTCTTATATCTCACTTAAAAGTCAAAATCCAATTTTAATTTAATTACTTATAAAACTCTTATTTACAAATTCATTCCTTTCAAATCTTATTATTTATAAAATCCATTATAAATTCTTTTCTATATTTCAGTTGTAACCCATACGTAATTTTGATTACAATCCCCTTTATAATATTTATAAAACACTTTTATAATTCCATTACTTTTATTTATAAAATATCAATTTTATAAATCTTATATCTAGACCATTTATAATAAATTCAAAGAATTTATTTCTTTTTTTTATCTTAGAAAAAACTTAATTATGATCTTTTAGAGCATCCGGGCTTTCCTTTCGATATGTTCCACCCCTCGCCTAGGAAGAGTAAATATAGGCTAGGTAAATTCAGGGCACTGGTTGCTCCATTTCTAACCTTAGTTAAACACCTTGTTTTATCTTCCCAGATCTCACAAGCGGGACAAATATACTAGTCTTTTCCGCATTACTCAGTTTGTTGTTATATTCAATCTTCTTCACTTATTGTTTAAGTGGTATAAACAATTCCTCTTTCCCGTTTATTCAAACTTTCGTTAAAACTTCCAAATCATCTTTGAATGACTTAATTATTATTTTAAAATCATTCACAAAATATATAGGAAATAATTGTTATGTTTAAAATTGCATTTCAAAAGTTATTTCAAACTACTGCGAAAAACCTTGCGAAAAGTGTTGCAAATAGCGTTTTAAAAGCTATATTCTTCAAGACGACTTTTATATCATTTAGAAATCCATATTTTAAACTTAAATCTCTTTCAATACATTTTAAAAGATTTTTAGGATTTATTTTATATTTTTAAAACATGTAAAATATCAATTTTAAACTTTGATCATTTTACTGCAAAAGCGCGATTTTTCTGGAAAATTGTTTTGGACATATTTAAAATTTACAAGACAAAATCTTGATTTTCTTCCTTTATTTCTTAATACATATTTAAATTTTTATAAAACATTTCTAACTCATTTTAAAACTATTTCCAAAAGGTTCAAGCATTTCATGTACACCATTTCATTTTCAAAAGGAAAGTGCTTTCCTTTGTGCTTATCGACGTGTATTAACGTGACTTGGTAAAAAAGTTTAACAATCGTATCAAACAATCAATAATTGATGATCAAAGAATATACAAGCATCCATAGCATCATAACACAACATGAAATATGTATATATATAAATAGAGATGCTAAATAGAGTTTCTCACCATTAACCAAAGCGATTAACTTCCTACCAGGATTCTAATCAACCAACACTTCACTAATTAATTCCTACTCCATTAAACACTAGCAAAAAACACCCTCTCCCTTGCAATAGCTTGGCCGAGGCTTTAAATGGAGGTTGGCCGAAAATATAGAGTAGAAGCGGTAGAGCTTTGAACTTGAATTCCCAAGATTTAGATCCGAAAAACAGGTCATATCTCTATTGTTTTTGACTCTCTAACTCTCAAAATTTGAAAAACTTGTTAGCTGAAAGTTGTTGAAAATTCTTTTCTCTTGAATTTAAAAAAAATGAATCACTTGATTTTGATAAATATTGAGGAAGATATGATAAAACGAAGAAGAGGTGTTGTCGGATTGACAAAAATAAAATCCGAAAATGCACTTTAAAGAATTGAGTTTCAGGTACAGCAAACCTCAAAACTGAAAAAGCTAATCAACATAAGAGTTGTAGCCACTGGATTTTATATGATTAGGAAAAAATAATTTCCTAATTTGGATCTGTTATGATTAAGTTATAATCAGAACAAAATGGCATATTTTCTGGCTTAAATACTGGGCTAGAAAATATACTGGAAAGAAGTGTGATTTTGACATAGTTAATTATAGAATGTGACAAAGTGATGAACATAAAAGTTGTAACCGCTGGAAAAATACATGATTTGAAAAAAAATATTTTTGCATTTTGGTTCGGTTTGAAGAAGATATGGCCGAGAGAATAAGAGGTAAAATATGGAGAAAATATGAGTTTGATTTGAAGAGAATGAACATTTTTGAATATTTTGAAAATATTTTGACATTATTTATTTCTAATTTTTTTTATGGCTTGGAAGCCATTAAAGAGAAGAGGAAGAAGATAAAGAAGCTTGAGAAAAGAAGAAGAAGAAGAAATGTGAATGAAAGTGAAGAAGGAGGTGGGTATTTATAGAAAAAGAAAGAAAGTGGTAATTTACCAAAATAATCTCTTGCCAAATCACTGAACAAACCTTACTTCAACCTAAAGAAATCTCCACTTTTTCAATACTTAACATCACCTTTCACATCCTTACTTTGTGTCTTAGTCACTTAAAGATTAAGTAAAGAATATCATAATTATATTGGCTTTGATTTGATGTGATTTTATTTTTACTTTTTCTTACTTTTGTTAATTCTTACTTACTTTTACTAATGACTTTTAGAAGTTTTCTAATCTTATTTAGTAAAATCAAACATATTTAGTGAATTAATTAATATTTATACTATTTGAATATATGTTCCTATATAAGAAAATAAAGGTGCGACGACGTTGCGAGAACTTTTAATCGACAAAACGTCGTTTATTGACAAAATATTTTACGGTCACATTTTGACATTTTAGTTAAACTATTTATTTATGTGAACAAAATTTAAAAATAAATTTGTATAATGCTATTTAAAAATAAAACACTCATAAATTAATTAAGATAATTTATTTAAACATTGAAATTTACTTTTGTAAAATCTGCATTTTGTCACTTTTGTCGATATAGGCAAATGTTACTATTTTTATGTATACTTCTCTTTTCAAATCCTATCTAATTTTATTTGAATCATATAACCTTACTAATTTTACATTTAAAATCATTTTAAATATTATATTTTAAAGTGGTCAAATTCTGGATCGTTACATTATCCCCTACTTAAAAAGAATTTCGTCCTCGAAATTACCCAAACAAAAGTTTACTTAAAACATTTATCTTTAAACTTAATTCTATATAATATACACAGATCATCCATGTGAAATATCTTATTCGATCTCCTATTCAAATACAAAACTTCATTTACAAACTAGTTTCGATCTCTCGATCCTCTAGTGCGGACTTTAATCAGGCTCTTTACTCAGAAACCTTTGCTTTCCTTGCATAGTGCTCAACTGTGATTGAAAACTAAATTACCTAACCAAACATCCTCATCAATGTTCGTCGTCAAGAATCGAGTGATAAATTCTTTTTCGGATCAGTGTAAACACTTCAAAGTTCCGAACTCGAATCTTAGATCAAAATTGTGTGATGAGATGATCTACATACAACATACGTATTTATTAACCCTTAAAACTTTCATAAACGTTTATCTTAAGCTCAAACACTTTATAAAGGTTTTTTTATATAATGCGTTTAATTATTTATTTCCAAATATTTTTATTAAAGGAATATATTCCAAAGAAATCATTTTTCACTCAAAAGATAATTTATCTTTATACAAAAGTCTTCCCACAATCTTTTAACTCAGTAAATTTCCTTTAACACTAATATTATTTATGAACCATTTTATAAATTTATTACTTAAGTTTATTACATCTTATAACTTATGTAAATCTATCACTTTTAAAGACTTAAAGTCCAAACTAATGCTAGAATTCATTAATAAAACATTTTCCCAGTTATAATTACTGTTTTGAGGACTCATTATTTTACTTAATAGTTCATGATTTAAATCTACATTTGCATGATATACCTTTACACCCTAAGAGTATATACAAACCCCAAATTCCAAATTGGTTTTACTTAAATCCGTCTATCTAACAAATTTAGACTTTTTATAATTTACTATTATCTCAAATTCATAAGTTATAAAACTTATTTCTATTTGATACTATTGTTAATTTTCTAGCTTTGAAAAAAAAAATTTAAAACCACCTTTATTTAAGTCCTTATACTCTTAACTCTTAAATCTTTTTTTCTTTATAAATCAGATTTATAAATTATCCTTATCTTATTTCATTTACTCTAAGTATTTCACAATGGTTTATCTTTTGTCGGAATATTCCATAAATTCCTTAGCTTTGAGTTAGATGCGATTTAGAAATTTTCGACTGTCCAAAATCGTCGGAAATTCTGCTTTATTTTAGCAATTAGCGATTCCAAATTTATCTTTTGTTTAAACACTTTTATAAAGATAACTAATCAATGGTTCATATTATTTCATTAACTTAAGAAAATTATATTGATCGAGTAACTCCAAAATAATCCAAGGAACTGGGTACTACCAATAGTATCATATATCCTCTTAACAAGAAGAGTAATACTTAAGGGAAATGATTACCATCCGAACACATCTCTTGCCCATTTTTTTGTTTATTTTGAGCCAACCGAATTAGTTATCATAAAATGCCTCTTTTTATTTGAAATAATAACATTTTCAAAATCCTTTAGAGATTACTTTATAAAACCTATTTTATAAATTCATTTTATAAATTTATCTTATATTAATTAACTTTATTTAAATTACCACAATTATTTTAAATTACTCGAATTTTAAACCTTCATTCCTTTTATATTTTCCATTTTACACAATCATTTTCTATTATTTAAATACATTTTTATCTTATATGTTCATTCCTTAAACTAATCTTATTATCAAACACCTTATAGTCAAATCGTGAAACTTAATTCACAAGATATTTGTACGTTAACTTTTAAATTAAACAATTGATTAATTTGTGATAGTATCTTAACATTATCATTTCTTAATTTATTATTTTGGAACAAGTATCAAAGATCTTAATTACCTTATCAGATTTCTTACTTATCGGTTATCTTTATGAAACATCTTATAGTCAAATTGTGAAATTCTAATCACAAGATGTTCATATTTAAATTTCACTGATCTTGATTTCTGACTATACAACTTTTCCAAATATATACTTTATAATCAAAATATAATCATAGGTAAAATTATTTCATTTACCCCTTTTTTTAAACAAAATCATTTTTATAAAATTAACAATTACGCGCTTACATATATAACACTCTCATAACTCATTCTAGGGTGTTACTAACCCTATCTCTAATGATTTACTCATCCTAGGATATTACTAATCCTACCTCTGATGAGACTTACCCCTATCAGGCTTCGATGTTCACTTAACCAAAAGCTCTGATACCATATGTCACGATTGGGTTTTTTCGGACCCGCCCTGGTAGGCTTTCAACCATCCCGCTACCCTTCTTCTTTTCAACATGGGGGCACTCCTACTTTTCAACATGGAGGTGACAACATGTGGTACCTCGGATCTGCTTTTACGGCAAGCCTCTCGACTATCAACCAACCATTTCACAATAGGGACATGTAGGGGTAAGAGTCTAAGCTTCGTCACTGTTCTCAAAGCGAGAACCCCCTATCATGCTGAACATAATCAAGCAAATCCGATACCGGTTACTTCGAAGCCATTTATCGATTTAAAAGATGTTAAGTTCATATGTGGATATCAAACACCAACCAATTACTTCATCTTTTATAAAATATATTTGTTAGATATATTCTTTTTAATTTATTCCATTTTATTTTCAAGAGTATAAGGAATCATTAAGCCTCATTTATCAAATCATTTGGTTTATTTAAACCTTTCTTACATCTTGGAATAATTCTAAATCATTTTCTCTTTTACTTAGGAAAACCTTTCCCAATCATTCATTAAATCTTAATCAAAGATTTTCTTTCTTAATTTTTAACTTAAGGAAAATATTCCCTTTTTCTAATATCACTTTCCAAAACATCCATTTAATTTAAAGGATTATTCACTGTCCAAAATCGCGAATATAATTCCTTTAATAAACTTTCATATTTAACTTATCAATTTAAATTGATTTCAGATTTACAAAACGGTGTTTATAAATTCCATTTTTATTTTATAAACTCCCACATACAAAATTACTTTACGAAAACTTCCATTTATATCTCACTTACAAGTCAAAATCCAATTATAATTTAATTACCTATAAAACTCTTATTTATAAATTCATTCCTTTCAAATCGTATTATTTATAAAATCCATTATAAATTCTTTTCTATATTTCAGTTGTAACCCATACATAATTTTGATTACAATCCCATTTACAGTATTTATAAAACACTTTTATAATTCCATTACTTTTATTTATAAAATATCAATTTTATAAATCTATATCTTGACCATTTATAATAAATTCAAAGAATTAATTTCTTTTCTTTTATCTTAGAAAAAACTTAATTATGATCTTTTAGAGCATCCGGGCTTTCCTTTCGATATGTTCCACCCCTCGCCTAAGAAGAGTAAATATAGGCCTGGTAACTTCAGGGCAGTGGTTGCTCCATTCCTAACCTTAGTTAAACACCTTGTTTTATCTTCCCAGATCTCACAAGCGGGACAAATATACTAGTCTTTTCCTCATTACTCAGTTTGTTGTTATATTCAATCTTCTTCACTTATTGTTTAAGTGGTATAAACAATTCCTCTTTCCCATTTATTCAAACTTTCATTGAAACTTCCAAATCATCTTTAAATGACTTAATTATAATTTTAAAACCATTCACAAAATATATAGGAAAGAATTGTTATGTTTAAATTGCATTTCAAAAGTTATTTCAAACTGCTGCGAAAAACCTTGCCAAAAGTGTTGCAAATAGCGTTTTAAAAGCTATATTCTTCAAGACGACTTTTATATCATTTAGAAATCCATATTTTCAACTTAAATCTCTTTCAATACATTTTAAAAGATTTTTAGGATTTATTTTATATTTTTAAAACATGTAAAATATCAATTTTAAACTTTGATCACTTTACTGCAAAAGCACGATTTTTCTGGAAAATTATTTTGGACATATTTAAAATATACAAGACAAAATCTTTATTTTCTTCCTTTATTTCTTAATATATATTTAAATTTTTATAAAACAATTCTAACTCATTTTAAAACTATTTCCAAAAGGTTCAAGCATTCCATATACACCATTTCATTTTCAAGAGGAAAGTGCTTTCCTTTGTGCTTATCGACGTGTATTAACGTGACTTGGTAAAAAAAATTAACAATGGTATCAAACAATCAATACTTGATGATCGAAGAATATACAAGCATCCATAGAATTATAACACAACATCAAACATGTATATATATAAATAGAGATGCTAAATAGAGTTTCTCACCATAAACCAAAGCGATTAACTTCCTACCAGCATTCTAATCAACCAACACTTCACTAATTAATTTCTACTCCATTAAACACTAGCAAACAACACCCCCTCCCTTCAAATATCTTGGCCGAGGCTTGAGATGGAGGTTGGCCGAAAATATAGAGAAGAAGCGGCAGAGCTTTGAACTTGAATTCCCAAGATTTAGATCCAAAAAATAGGTCATCTTCTCTCCTGTTTTTGACTCTCTAACTCTCAAAATTAGAAAAACTTGTTAACTGAAAAGTTGTTGGTAATTCTTTTCTATTGAATTATAAAAAAAGAATCATTTGATTTTGATTAATATTGAGGAAGATATGATAAAATGTAGAAGAGGTATTGTCGGATTGACAAAAATGAAGCCTGAAAATACACTTTAAAGAATTGAGTTTCAGGTATAGCAAACCTCAAAATTAGAAAAAGTATTCAACATAAAAGTTGTATCCACTAGAATTTTATATGGTCAAAAAAAAGAATTTCAAAAAAAAGAATTTTTTAATTAGGATCTGTTATAATCAAGTTATGTTCAAAACAAAATGGTCTATTTTCTAGCTTAAAAACTGGGCCAGAAAATGCACTGGAAAGAAGTGTATTTTTGATGTAGTTATCTTTAGAATGTGACAAAGTGGTCAACGTAAACATTGTAGCCACTGAAAAAATACATGATTTGTAAAAAGTAATTTTGCATTTTTGCTCGTTTTTGATGAAGATATGGCCGAGAGAAAAAGAGTTAAAATATAGAGAAAATATGAGTTTGATTTGAAGAGAATGAACATTGATTTCTTTTGAATATTTTGAAAATATTTTGACATTATATATTATAATTTTTTTTATGGCTTGAAAGCCATTAAAGAGAAGAGGAATAAGATGAAGAATTTTTAGAAAAGAAGAAGAAGAAATGTGAATGAAAGTGAAGAAGGAGGTGGGTATTTATAGAAAATTAAGAAAGAAAGTGGTAATTCACCAAAATAACCTCTTACCAAATTACCAAACAAACCGTACTTCAACCTAAAGCAATAATCACTTTTTCAATACTTAACGTCACCTTTCACATCCTTACTTTATGTCTTAGTCACTTAAAGATGAAGTAAAGAATATCATAATTATGTTGGCTTTGATTTGATGTTTACTTTTTCTTACTTTGGTTAATGCTTACTTACTTTTACTAATGACTTCTAGAAGTTTTCTAATCTTATTTAGTAAAAGCAAACATATTTAGTGAATTAATAAATATTTACACTATTTGAATATATGTTCCTATATAAAAAATAAAGGTACGATGATGTTGCGACAACTTTTAATCGACAAAACGTCGTTTTTCGACAAAATATTTTACGGTCACATTTTGACGTTTGAATTAAACTATTTATTTATGTAAACCAAATTTAAAAATAATTTTTTACTATTCTATTTAAAAATATAAACACTCATAAATTAATTAAAATAATTTATTTAACCATTGAAACTTACTTTTCTAAAATCAGCATTTTATCACTTTTGTCGATATAGGCAAATGTTACTATTTTTATGTATACTTCTCTTTCCAAATCCTATTTAATTTTGTTTGAATCATATAACCTTACTTATTTTACATTTAAAATCACTTTAAATATTATATTTTAAAGTGGTCAAATTCTGGGTCGTTACAGCACATATCCCCTCGTTCGGCATACCTCCCCTCGTTCGGCATACCTTCCCTCTATCGGCACACCTCCCATCGTTCGGAAAACCTTCCCTCTTTCGGCACACCTCCCCTCGCTCGGGATGTAGCATCTCTCTGCATTGGATGTCGCTCGGCACTGAACGTCACTCGGCATCACACCTTGCTCGGCATCGCACCTCGCTTGGCATCGCACCTCGCTCGGCCTCGCACCTCGCTCATCGTCGTACCTCGCTCAGCATCGTACCTCGTTCGGCATACCGACCGCTTAGGATCGGTCGACATAATGAAGTAGGGTTCGGCTATGGTCTTGGTGGGCTCAAAGTACTCAGGAGGCCCAACAACCTGGTTTTGCCTATAAATACAGCATTTGGGTCTCCAGATGGGGGATCTTCTACTCTCCGCTCTCTAACTTTCTATTTTCTAAGGCTAAAGGTTACTCTATCAGTTTGTAATTGTAATTGATTCGAACATCAATAAAAAGTAAACTTCTAGAGTGGACGTAGGACAGAGTTAGCCGAACCACTATAAAATATGTGTTCTTTACTGCTTTGATTTTAATTTTGACTGATCTTCATATTGTTACTCTCTACATATATTCTATCTGATATCTGTGACCGTTAGTTGGTGCTTTCATCAAAATTTGGGTGTTAGTGGCCAATTTTGGCGCTAATACTGATCCTCTTTGCTTTTGATTTTGTTCTAGGTTGATTTGAATTTACATGCTTTCAATTTGAAATCGTTGAATCATTGCTTTATCTTGAAGATTTAATCCTCAGGTTGAAGATGTTTTTATTTCCAGGTTGAGTTTATCCTTGCTTTTGTATTTGAAAAGAGGCTTGTTGTTTTAATTTCTTAATCTGTTTTACATATTTTTCTTTGTTCTCAGATTTTGATTCAGTTTTGAATAGAAGATATACTATAGCCTGGTTTTCTATTCTTATACATATTTTCTATAATTTCTAAATAAAAAGAAATTTTATTTTGCCACTTGTATTAGCAAGATATACAAAGGCCGACACTTGTTCATTTGTTTGCCTAATCATTTTACAAATATCTTTTGTTATTCAAATTGTGTTTAAGCCCTTTTCTTTTAATTAATTTATAGATTTATGTTTTAACCTTTGTTTAAATATGTTACTTAATTTATAAACAACTATTTTATGTTAAACCCTTGTCTAGGTTTATATTTACATATACATTATATTTTCAGATCTTATACTTATACTTTCAAAAGATATATTCATATTAAGCTTTGCATATATACTAACTATATTTTTTTCAAGTACATAAAAGAAAGTATTTTAAATCTTTTAATTACATCTCATTTTATAAATTTACAAACCAATTTTAAACATATATATGCTTTCTTATTAGTTTCCAAAAGATATATATAATTTAATTTTTTTTATTAATTCTTATGTTTAGAAAACAAATTTCTATTAATTTCAAAAGTATAAATTTTTAAGTCCAATTTATTTTAAAAATACTTATCTTCGAATTTCTAATCCAAATACTATTTATAATCAATTTATATACATATATATTTTCATTCTGGAAATTTTCAAAATAATTTAACAATATATTCACAATTAAATTCAAAAATTAATTTACTTACCAATTTAAATTTGATTTAAAAACAGGGATGTTACAATCTAAACTTGATAACCTCTACACATTTACATTGCAACGTACCACATTCCAATGAACTAAAATACTATTGAAATCCCCATAATTTATCGTGGTAACCTCTAATTTGTATTCACTTGCATAAATCAATTAATCAAAAAAATTGGAATTATAATATAGCCTTTCAAATTTAGGGCCTACTACAACCCAATACTTCTAGATTCACATACACGAAATATACAATTAAAGGTATAAATCACAGAATATGTAGGCAGTCTCAAAAGATTCATTATATGTATACAATTTTAGCCTATAACTCCCATTTACATTTCTAGGCATGCAGAAATTTTTTTACCACGATATAAATCTAATATTATATAAAAACATATAATTTATTACCCACCTTTTTGCTCTACAAATCACCAAATCTAATCCCTAATATTCCAATTTGACTGCCTTTGCTCACTGTTTGGATATTACACTACAAACGTACACGTATGTTTCAAAAGTCTAGATTATAAAAGAGATTTGGAATCGATTCACATTTTAGATCCGGATTCACAATTTATCTTGGCTATGGCGATTTTATTTGACCCTATTCTTATTCTCAATTATTCTATGCCATTCTCCAATTGTATATATGTATAACTATAACTACTTTTAAGATTTAGAATTTGAAGGAGATAAGGAAAAAGCAGAGCTCCGGCATCACTTCGAAAATATGAGTTTAGAAGTGAGGTTTTAAGTTTGTATCTATGATGGTACAAACTAATGTCAGTCATCTGATCGAAGTATATTAAATTCCAGCCATTGGGCCATGTTTTATTCGCAAATTTATAGCTCAAATAGTCGATTGCTGTCCTTCTAACATCGACCGCTAGCGTCGACCAGTGAGATACAAGTATCGGTCGTTGGGAATTGATTTGTGTTGCACGGTTCTCTTTGTTTGTTTCCGCTTTTAATATATATTATACGATATTATCAATGTTAATTAAACTTAACGCCTAAGCTATCGCTAAAGTTACAATTAATGTTAATTAATTATTTTAATTTCCATAATAACATATTTAATTATTTTAATTCTGAACTTTCAAATATTAACTGCTCCTTCATTTGAATTCAAATTGTAAAACTTTATATATGAAAATTAATCAGAAAATCACCATGAACCCAATAATGCAAACTTCATAGCTAATTCTAAAATTTTATAAAAATTCTATTTTATGGCATTATTATTTATTAATCAAACTCTTTTAATTGATTTTTATCAAAATTGAGGGGTGTTACATTCTCCACCTTTTAAAAAAATTTAGCCCTCAAAATTCCTTAAGAACAAAATTGCATAACATAATGCACAACCATTCTAAAGTAACCAACCAACTAGCGTGCAGCTAATTTTTGCAATTAATCGTGTACAAATGCATAGTGTATCATAAGATATATCATATGCATACCGTGCAATTCTAAATCGGAATCTCCTTTATGAATGCATCTTTTTAAAAGAATTTTGAAAATATGATGCAGACAACCTATACATATATACTAGTAGTTTTATATGTATGCAAATTTTTGAACATTAAAATCTTTGTTTTGCATCCAAATTTTCCCACACTTTCATGAGCGGAAATATAGTTCAACCAATTTTTCATCCAATCCTTAGCATTCAAAATCCTAGCACACCATTGCTAACATCCAAGTTTTAGACCCAATTCTCTAAACCTATATTCTAATGCCGAAAAAGGGTTTAGGTGGAAAATTGCATATTTCCATCCTTCTTTTATGAACCTTTTTTCCACTATACTTTAGAACCTTCTCTTTTGCTTCCAATTCTCTTCCAACCTTTTCCAGTACGAACCGCATAAGTAAATTTTATTACAAGTCTTTAAAATTTCAAATTAGAATTATTTTTAAAATAAGTTCTTGTTCACTTATTTTATAAGGTATGAAGAAATAGTTTCCATATCCAAGATAATTTTTATCCCTTAACACTAACTAAATCTTATTTTACTATGACTTCTACCGCATACAAAAATTTCTATTTACTAACCCATCAACTTCTTCCCCTACTAAACTTGTGGCATTTCCATAATCAAAAAATTTCTCTTTCTCCGCACAAATCATTTTAGACTTAATTATAAACTACTTGGAAAAACTCATAATTTTTTTTATAATTTCATCATCATTTTTCAAAACTTTTCATAAAATTATTTTATCTCTAAATTTATGAATTTTGAACAAAACTTTCAAAAGTTTTTGTGTGTGTGTGTATTTAAAACAATTTACCACATATCCTATGTAGTGGGATTTAGTCAATAGTCTAACATCCATAATGGACCCTATCCTACCATGCTGTTAATTCTCAATTTAAAAAAAAACCCTTTTCTTTTACCTTAAACAACTGTCACACGCGTTCATTTCAAATTTTGGCTTTTACGGTGCAGGAACACAAACCTATGGCTTCCTAAAAAACTTTCCATATCCTTAGCTCGCTATTCCATAACTTTAAGGCTTTTGGGACTTAATTTTACTTTACATTTGGTAGCTACTTTAATAAATTCCCTAATTAATTTTATAAAATTCCAGCCTATTATTTATTTATTTTGCATTAGTTAACTATCTACATGAAACTTTCTTACATAGTTTTCCAATTAATACAGCAATCCGCTAAAAAACCAATTTTCAAAAGGAAGATTTCTCATGATATCATACATTCTTTATAGAAACAACTTGTGATATTCCGGAATTTCAAACCCAATTTAAATGTGATAATCTTTTTAATAAATTAATTTAAAGTGATAAATTTGTTATTTCAAACAATAATAATAAATGGATTGTAAATGTATATTGATTTTAATTGAAATTAATATATACACATGGAAATGGATTTGTTAAAATTATGTACATATCAAATTTAATTTTTAAATTGAATTTGAAAATCAATTTGAATTTGAATTGTTAAATTGAAATTTCAAAATTGGGTTGTTTATATTTTAAATTTATACTTTGCTTTTAAAAGTGTATTTCTTTGATTTTATTTAGAATATAAAATTTGATTTATATTTATTTCTTTAAGAAGAATTGATTTTATATAAATTAAAAATGTATTTTAAATTTAGAAAATTAATTAATAAAAACATTTAAAAATTCTTTTTGCATGAAGATTACATTTGTTACAATTCAAAGCACACTAATAAACATGTGTTAAGAAGATAACAATGTATAATGACAAGTGTCACAATTTTAATTTATTTTCTTTAAATTTTTATAAAAACAAAACTTTTATATAAAAGGCTACTTCATATTCTTTCTATAATTTTTCCCATTCTCATTTTCTAAAGCAATAAAAATCACTCTTCATCTTCAAAATCTAAACTTCATAAATTTCTACTCTTTCAACCAAAATTAATCAAACATTCAAGCCTCATTTCAAAATTGTCAATTCTGCAAAACAAATTACAGGAAAAAAAATCTACCAATAAATCAGGTTTCTAAAAAAAAATTACAAGCATCAAATCTGCAGAAATTTCTCACAGTTAGGCATCACCAAAGAGCCTTCTCAGATTTGAAAAGCAAAATCAACAAAATTGGCTCAAGATCAAAAATCAAATTATGGGAAACAAGCCGGAACCTATCTCTGTTCAAAAATAAACGGTGAGTAAATTTTTATTTGGGAAATTCAAGTAAAGTTATTTTCTGTGATGTGAAATGTCTTGCATATATAGATGTAATCTTTGTGTTTATTTTTGTTTTAAAATATGCATGTTTAAATTTCCTGATGCTTCTCTGTAATTTCAAGATACAGAGTAAATTTAAACAAGAATTTCAAAATTTACTTAACAACTCATTGTTAAGCATGAATCTTCAAATGTAGAAGGTTTATTTAAAACACGAATTAAGGTTTAAATTGTTATTCAAAAAGAATTTGTTTAAAATCTTCTAAATCAGAGTGTTACGGTAAGAAAATTTATAACATGATAAAATCAAGTATTGTGTTTTGTTGAATGAATTTTATTTCTTAAATCTACTCAGAGAAACATGATTTTTAAAATAAAAATCCTGATTTTTAGTTTGGATTTGGGGTAGAAATTGTGTGTTGACTAGAAATTGTTTTCTGGGCAATTTCTGGTGACCGAGAAGGTTTTAGGATTGGAGCTTTGGGTCGAAGTTGTATTAGTGATCGATGAACCCCAGAAAAATCATAGAACTGGAAATCTTTCACTGAAGAATTGGGATTTGGGGGAGCAAGGGTTTTTGTTCTGTGTTTGGTTGAGCTCGAAAGTTTCGTGACTGGGGATGATTGGTTGGATCGAGTCGCGAGTATTCTTGGGGTTAGGTGCGTGGAGGGCTGTGCGGTGATGTGGCCGAGGTAGCGTAGCGATCGATGGGCGAGGTTGGTGGTTACGGTGAGTTTTCTGATGAAGGGTCTGTTCCAGTACTGGTGTGATTATCTCGATTTTGATTGGAGTCGTGTGCTGCTGATCAACAGTGGAGGTTCGCATCTGGGGTGGACGTAGAGTTTGCAACTGGGGTCGCTGGTGGTGGCGGCGCCGTCGACGCGACGTACACGTGCACCGTGTCAGTGCTTGTGTCAGGAAGAATTTGTGATGGATGACTCGAGTTAGTGATTGGGTAGGGGAAGGTCATGCTCGTGTTTTTCTCGTGTGGTTCTAAAGTTTGCCCGTGCTAGGTTTCTTTTGTGTTAATTCTTTCCGGAACAATGTATTTGAGTTAGTTGAAATTTAGCTAAGGAAATAGGAAGGGAAGAAGAAGTTTGGGTTCAAGTGATCGAGTTGGGTCGGTCGAAAACCCGGAACTAGTAATGTTTTAGTTTTAAGTTTAGAACTTTAAAATTTTATTTCAACTACTTTATGAAATGTTAAATATTTTTTTAATTCAAAGTATTTTATAACTTGATAGTTAAGTTTAAAAAAATGATTTTATATTCATTTAAATTTAACTTTTAAAAAGGTAATTAGTTTAAACAAATTGGAATGTTATAATTATGTAATAATTTTTAAGTAATTAATTAAATTGTTTTGTTTTGAAAATTAATTAAGTTTTATGATTAAAGTTTTCTTTAATTAATAAAGTAATTAAGGTTAAATTAATTAATAATTTTATGTTAATTAATAATTTTAGATTAATTAATTTATTAAGGTTTACTTAATCAATTATGGATCAATAAATGGATAATTAAGAATCAAATTAAATTATAATTAATAGATAATTAATTAAATAATTAAAATTAATTAATTAATTAAGTAATTAGTAATTAATTAAATTAGTAATCAAGAATTAATTAATTGATTAAGGTTAATTAATAAAGTAATTAAACATTAATTAACTTATAATTAATAGTTAATTAATTGGTGGTTAAGATTTAATTAATTAAATAATTAAGGTTAGTTAATTATAGTTAATTAAGAAAATAAAATAAATAAATTAAGTAATTAATAAAGATTAATTAATTAAAAATTAAGGGTTAATTGGTAATCAATTAAGGAATGATTAATTTTTAATTTTTAATCAAGTTTTATTAATGAATTATTAATTAAAAATTAAAGGATTATTTATTAATTATTAATTAATTGATAATGAGGATAATTAAAAAGTGATTAATTAATTAAATGATTGTGATTAATTAATTAATGATTGGTTGAGCAAGGTAATGTGATTAATTCTTAAGTAATTAATTTAATTTGAATTAATTAAATTAATTATAATATGAATTAGAGATATGCTTGCTTATGGATGATTGTTTTGAATTGAATATCTGGATTGGTTGATATCTGTTGGATGATAGTTGGGATACTCTGTAATAGGATATTTTATATATCTATAATAGATGTTTGTTATTATCTGTAGATAATACTGTGTGGATGCTATGTTTAAATTGAATTGGATTGTTTAAATCTTTAAACGACTTGGCCATTAAGATGGCATTTGGATTTCGATGAGACCGGGATCGGGAATCAAATTTGATTTTCGGAAACCACATCGATCCAAGTTAAATTTTAGGTTGTGATATCTCAAAGTGAAGATCAAGATGGAGTTTTAGAGTGCAAGGGTTATTGTCGTTAACTCTGAGGGTGATTCCAAAATGAGTGTAATGAGATAATGCCTTCGGTTTTGTTCGAACCCGGAACGAACTTGTATGGATTGAATGCTTTCAGAACATCATCAGGTGGACGATGATCATTCTAAGAATGTGTCCTATAAGGTAATCGTAGCCTCAAGCCTCATCAACCGAGAATGGCTAAAACAGGGGAGGTGCAGCAAGGCTAAGTGGGTCATGCCCAAGTAGGACGAGATTTTCCCCTGTCTAGAAGTCCCTTATTATTTCGGCTGTGTTGGTGGTTGTTGGCCACAACTGTGGGGTTGTCTTGTTCGGGACTGTCAAGTAAGGGATGGTTCCGGCCTTTTGTTGCAGGGGATCGGGAGTGGTCCTTGTTCGTCGAAGGAAATTCTATCGGTTTAGAAAACCGTCGAACGAATTTTGAAATAAAATTTATACCGCAAGCGCACGGTGTACGAATGTAGCACGTGGCGAATACGGGTCGATCCACAGGGAATTGATGATTTTAAAATTCTACTCAATCAAATTATACCAAAGTCGAGAATGTGTTTAAGCTAGAAAATGAGAAAATGAACTAGCTAACAAAAACAAAAGAAATGCAAATATGAGAGTTAAATGACAATTTAGAGAATAAATCCACTCTCTAGATCATGTAGTTCAACACGTGAAATCATGATTTCTCTTTTATGGTCATTAGTGTTTTAATTGATGTGTTTATCATAAGTATGACATATTTGAGCTATTGATTAGCCAACATAAGCCATTAAACTATAACACACCCCTTAAAACACTTACTAACTTTCATGAAACTTGACAAAGAAAATGAAAATGAAATCTATTTCAAGTATGGCCTATTAACTATTGATTAGAAACATAGACCATCAAATTTTAATTTCAAATCACTTTCTTATGCCATAATCATATATTGATGAAGAGGCATTTGTGTTAGTGATTGTTTAAGCATAGCCTATTTGATGTCAACAGTATAGACTATCAAATTCAAAGCAAAAACAAGAAATAAAACCAATTCTATCATCATCATTAAGCACAAAAAGAGAGCATGAATTAATAAAATGTTGAAGCTACATTAATTAGAGAGCTTCATTACCCCCAAATTGAAGGGGTTTAGCTTCTCATATTTGTCATTTTATTAACAAATGTAGCTAACAACATGAAAGCAAAATGAAGAGGAAAAAGAGAGCAAAATGAAAAGATAAGCTAATTAACTTGCATAAAAGAAAAGAGATCTACACTACAACATAAAAAAGAGGCGTGTAAAAGGAAAGAGCATGTATTAATAATATAAAAAAAAGGAAAATTACATGAAAATAAAAATGGCTAAGTAGCCATGAAAAGAGAAAGAGAGCTTTCTTTTATTTTATCTAAACTAAACTAAAGAGAAGGAGGCCTAAGAGAGACTAAGAGAAGAGAGATGTTACATGAAACATAAGGGGTATTTATACAAGTGTTAAAACCCTAATTCATTTTTTGGGTAATGCCCAAAATGCCCCTTAGGAAGTGTAGAGGCCAAGTAATCATCAACATGTCTTAATCCCCCATTAAGTGTACATGAAGCCATTAGTTCCATAAGCATGTGCATTAGCCTCTAGTTTGTACATTAAGGTGGTGGGTAGGTGGGGTCCTCCATGATCTTCACTTTGAATTATTTCCATCTTCATTCCTTTATATTCTTTGTGCATGCATATTCCTTCATGAAACCACTCCTATTTGAGACCATTTTCCTACAAAAATATATATAAATTTCCAATCAATTTTTCTCAAAGAAATATATGCACACAAATGACCGTTTTGCCCCTATATGAAGATGGATATGTGACAATTTAGAATTAATATGGATTTTGATTAAAACAAGTTAAAATATCCAATATGATCATTTATTAAATTTAAATAGAATAAATATGGTGGTAAAAATATGCACATTTACGTGCACATCAGTCCTCGGTACGGTGATCTAGGCCCTGTACTGTGACGGGAGGTACCCCAGTAGCCCTGCCATTGATGGAAACCCTTTTCCCTACGAGACCCTACGGTTTTGATTGTATACTTATGTATGCTGGAATTTAATAAATGTAACAATTTCGGCTATTTTCTAGTTTATTTGAAAACCCTAGACCCTATTATAATATCACTGAATTTCCAATCAAATGCTTTGGTTGGCGTAAGGTAAAAACTTACCCGTATTTATTTGTGGGGAGTCTTACGTGATACCTTTTGTTTTCAAAATGATTTTCAAGTTAAATAACATTAACTTATTTACTCACACCAGACCCATGTCTGACCCAGAGTTTATTTTGTTTTTCATAAACTCTTGGGTACTCAAATTTTTATGAGTAGACAAGTGATTAGGTTGGGGTTGGCAAATGTTTTGGAAGCTGGAGTTGGAGTCCAGGCGTACTTATCTATCTCTATCCACTGTAGTGACTTTGATGTTGTATTTTGGGTAGTATGGTTTGGCAAACTCTTAAAAATGTCAGACGTAATGTAGTCGTATTATTTCGTGTACTCTGATATGTAAAACTATGTAATGGATATGTGTAATATTATATTTTGTTTCGTTTCCCTGTGAGATTCTGATGATTGTTGTTCTTTTCTTTCTATCTTTTCTATTTCGATTTCTTTCTTTTCTTATTGGTAATACGTTTGTCTGTGGAATGAAAGATGGGTCGTCACAGTTGGTATCAGAGCATAGGTTGAGAAACACCTAGGTTCTGAAGTAGTATCTATCTTGAGAGTGCATATTTGTAATTTTCTTATATAACTATATCCCTATCTAAATTGGTTGGGTTACCTGTTCAGGTAGCCAGAATGAGTTCAAGAGGCAGAAGGGGAAGGGTTGTAGGAAGTGCATCAACCAGTAATAGGAGAGAACAGACGGATAATGAGGCTGTTAATCCAGTACCGTCTCCAGTCTGTTTTGCTGCATTATGCAAGGACTTCGTTAATCTTGGAGGAAGACCATTTCAAGGGTCAGAAACTTTAATAGAGGTCCAAGCATGGCTTCACTCGTGTGAGAAAATCTTTAAGAGCATGAAATTATCAGATGAGCAGAAGAGGATAATGGCTTCGTGGCAATTACAAGGTGGTGCTGCAGCCTGGTGGGATGCAGTGACTGCAAATGTATCGGAGGACGATATGTCTTGGAAAGAGTTTAAGGAGTTGTTTGAGTAAAAGTTCATGCCTACTGCAGGGAGAACTCGTCTTTGTCAGGATTTTCTAAATCTAAGACAAGGAAACATGTCTATAGCTGAATACGAGACTAAATTCAACGAGTTATCTTGCTATGGTCCAGGACTTATAGACACCCCTCTTAAAAAGAATGAGATGTTTGTCCAAGGGTTGAGGCCAGAGTATCATGAAAGAATGACAGCACATTTGAAAGGGTCTTTTATGGAGCTTATTGATATGATGTTAAGATATGAGGACCTGATGAATAAAAGATCAGTGGCACGAGTTGCTGCATCAGGAGGGAATTCTCCTAACCCAAATAAAAGAAAATTCAATCCTAATCGGAAGATGCAAAACAAGAAGAAGTCTGGAAACAACAATGGACCACGCAAATGCTATATTTGTCAGCAAGAAGATCACCGAGAAAATAAGTGTCCTAGAAGAGAGTCGCACCATCAGCGGCAGCATTATAGTGGACCAGGTTCAGCTTTAGTTCAGAAGTCTCTTTGCTTCAACTGCCATCAACCGGGACATATGATTAAAGATTGCCCGCTCCTTCATAAAGTCCAGCAGAACAAATGTATTTTCTTTAGAAGGTGCACCATTAAACTCGTCTAAAGGCAAAGGAGTTTTGGAAGGTACCTTAAATTTAGATGGCAAATATATTAAAGTTTTGTTTAATTCTAGTGCTTCTTTGAGTTTTATTTCTCTGGAATCTGTAGAGAATTTCTTTCTTACCCCTCGTACCGTAGACAAACCCATCTGTGTATCTAATCCTATAGGAGGGGTAACCAAGTTAGATAGGATCTGTAAGGATTTGAGAATCTCCTATCTATCCCATAGTTTTTCCTGTGACCCTTATGTACTGGATTTTAAGGGTTTGGACCTTATATTGGGAACGGAATGGATTGACAAATATAAGGCTATCTTAAATTGTGATGAGAGAACAGTTTTGTTGGAAACTGATATGGGTAGTATTGCCAGAGTAATGTGTGATAACTCTGGAATTCACTTGAGTAGTCTTTTACATGGTGTTGAGACTTCTCAAGAGGGGATTGAAGATATTGAAGTAGTCTGGGATTTCTCAGATGTATTCGAGGAAGTTAAGTGTTTGCCTCCGCACCGAGAAATAGAGTTTCATATAGATTTGGTTCCTGGAGGAATACCCGTAATTCAACCTAGTAGGAGGATGGCTCCAAGGGAGAGGGAGGAACTAGTGAAGCAAACTCAAGATCTGTTGGAGAAGGGTTTGATTAGACCCAGTTTTCCTTGTTGGGGTTCGGCTGTAGTATTAGTCACCAAGTCGGATGGGTCGCTAATGTTCTGTGTAGACTATCGTGAATTGAACAAAGTGACCATTCGGAATAAGTATCCACTTCTTCGTATTGATGATCTCTTCGACCAGCTTCATTGAGCTTCAGTCTTTCCTCGGTTGGATTTAGCATCAGGCTTCCATCAGTTAAGGGTAGCCGAGGACAGTATTCCCTTAACTGCATTTAGGGGACCTAATTGTTTCTATGAGTGGTTGGTTATGCCTTTCGGGTTAACCAACGCTCCTGCCTACTTTGTAGATCTGGTGAGCTGAGTCTTTAGAGATGTTTTGAATAAGTTTGTTTTGGTGTTCATCGATGATATCTTGGTTTACTCTAAGTCACAAGAAGAGCACAAGCAGCACTTGAGAATAGTATTGGAAACTCTGAGAAGACATGTTCTGAAGGCGAAGTTCTCTAAGTGTCAGTTTTGGAAATCAGAAGTAAAAATTTTGGGCCACATTGTTTCTGGCGAGGGAATATCTGTAGATCCAGCTAAAGTTGAGACTATTTTGGAGTGGAAGCAGCCTCAGACACCAATAGAAGTTCGCAATTTTCTTGGATTGGCTAGTTACTACAGGAAATTTATTAGGGATTATTCCAAGATCTATTCTCACCTAACAAAGCTGACAAGGAAGGGAGCTAAATTCAAGTGGACACCGAAGTGTGAGGAGGCTTTTCAGAACCTAAAGGCAAGGTTGACAAGTGCTCCTATATTGGCTATTCCAGATGGGAAGAGCAAGTTTGAAGTTTATACTGATGCATGTATTGTTGGATTGGGAGCTGTGCTTATGCAAAATGGTAGGGTAATTGCGTATGCGAGTCGGCAATTAAAGCCACATGAGGGGAACTACGCTACGCACGATCTAGAGCTGTTGGCCATTGTTTTTGCTTTAAAAATATGGAGGCACTATCTTTTAGGAGAAAAGTTCGAGTTATTCACGGATCACAAACCATTGAAATATCTTTTCTCTCAAAAAGATCTTAATCTAAGACAGCAGCGATGGGTCGAGTTCTTGGCATCATATGATTTGGATATTCTGTATACCCCGGGAAAGGCAAACGTTGTGGCAGATGATCTTAGCAGAAATGCAGTTCTATCTCTTTTGGAAGTGGTTCCATCTCTTCCGGAAAGGATTTCAAGCAAGCAAATGGAGGATAAAACTTTAAGAAAAATTATTCAAGGAACCAAAGAGGGACAATATCCTGATTTCGAGATTGACGATCAAGGAATTTTGAGAATAAATGGTCGTCTATGTATGCCGATTCTGGATGGATTGATGCAATAGGTGTTGTCAGAAAGTCAACGTTCCAGAATAAATATCCATCCAGGAATATCAAAGATGTATAAGGATATGAGAAGGATTTTTTGGTGGCCGAGTATGAAGAAAGATGTAGCTGCTTATGTTAATAGTTGTGCTATCTGCCAGCAAGTTAAAGGGGATCGGCAGAAGCCAGCCGGTTTGTTACAACCTTTGGAGATCCCGATGTGGAAGTGGGAGATGATTTCGATGGACTTCATCGACGGTTTGCCTAGAACTAAGAAGGGGAATGAAGGAATATGGGTGATTGTTGATCGTCTAACCAAGAGTGCCTATTTTATACCAGTTAAGGAAACTCGTACTACAGTTTCACTGGCAGAAATTTTCTTGAGAGAGATAGTCGGATTGCATGGTGTTCCAGTCAGTATTGTAAGTGATCGAGATCCTATCTTCACCAGCAAGTTCTGGGAGGCTTTGCAATCAGCTATGGGAACAAGTTTGAGATTGAGTACAGCATATCATCCCCAAACAGATGCAAAGACAGAGAGGATAAATCGAATTCTAGAAGATATGCTGAGAGCACGTGTGTTGGATTTTGGTGGATCGTGGGAAGACCATCTACATCTAGTGGAATTCTCTTATAATAACAGTTACCAAGCAAGTATTAAGATGGCTCCTTATGTAGCACTGTTTGGAAGGCCGTGTAGATCCCCAGCCTGTTGGATATGATCAAAAGACCATCTTGTGCTTGGACCAGATCTGATCCGTGAAGCATCTGCTAAAGTTGAGCTTATCAAGAAAAGGATGAGAGCTGCTCAGGATCGTCAAAAGAAATATGCAGATAAAAGACGAAGACAATTGGAGTTCGAGATGGGTGATTTAGACTTTGTCAAAGTTTCCCCTATTAAAGGAGCAGTAAGATTTGGGAAGACAGGGAAACTTGCTCCGAGATATATTGATCCGTTCCGAGTACTCGAGAGGATTGGTGCCGTAGCATACAGGATTGAATTGCCAGCTCGGATGGCTGGAATTCACAATGTTTTTCACGTATCTCATCTACGAAAATATGTGCACGATCCATCTCTTATTGTGGAACCAGCTGTGCAGGAAGACTTAGAGGTTGAACCGGACTTATCAGTTGTCAGACATCCTGTTCGAATTGTTGATCAAGACGAGAGGCAACTCAGAAGCAAGATAGTGAAGCTCGTTAAAGTCCAGTGGAGTGAGGATCCTAGAGATTGTACGTGGGAGACTCTGGATAGTTTTAGGAAGGCTTATCCGGATATGTGTCCGGATAGCTAGTAGTGTTTGTATTGGATGAATTGTTGTTTGGATGTTTTTTTTGTTGATTTCTTATGTATGGATGATATGTATGCTTGAATTGTTGAAATATAATGAAATTTTGGATTATCTTTTGTTTAAATTTCGGGGACGAAATTCTTTAAAGGGGGAAGGAATGTGATATTCCAGAATTTCAAACCCAATTTAAATGTGATAATCTTTTTAATAAATTAATTTAAAGTGATAAATTTGTTATTTTAAACAATAATAATAAATGGATTGTAAATGTATATTGATTTTAATTGAAATTAATATATACACATGGAAATGGATTTGTTAAAATTGTGTACGTATCAAATTTATTTTTTAAATTGAATTTGAAAATCAATTTGAATTTGAATTGTTAAATTGAAATTTCAAAATAGGGTTATTTATATTTTAAATTTATACTTTGATTTTAAAAGTGTATTTCTTTGATTTTATTTAGAATATAAATTTTGATTTATATTTATTTCTTTAAGAAGAATTGATTTTATATAAATTAAAAATGTATTTTAAATTTAGAAAATTAGTTAATAAAAACATTTAAAAATTCATTTTGCATGAAGACTACATTTGTTACAATTTATAGCACACTAATAAACATTGTTAAGAAGATAACAATGTATAATGACAAGTGTCACAATTTTAAATTATTTTCTTTAAATTTTTATAAAAACAAAAATTTTGTATAAAAGGCTACTTCATATTCTTTCTCTAATTTTTCCCATTCTCATTTTCTAAAGCAAGAATAATCACTCTTCATCTTCAAAATTAAACTTCATAAATTTCTACTCTTTCAACCAATATTAATCAAACATTCAAGCCTCATTTCAAAAATTTCAATTCTGCAAAAAAAATTACGGGAAAAAAATCTGCAAATAAATCAGGTTTCTAAAAAAAATATATACAAGCATCAAATCTGCAAAAATAAACGGTGAGTAAATTTTTATTCGGAAAATTTAAGTAAAGTTATTTTCTGTGATGTGAAATGTCTTGCATGTAAATATATAGATGTAATCTTTGTGTTTATTTTTGTTTTAAAATATGCATGTTTAAATTTCCTTATGTTTCTCTATAATTTCAAGACACAGAGTAAATTTAAACAAGAATTTCAAAATTTACTTAATAACTCATTGTTAAGCATGAATCTTCAAATGCAGAAGGTTTATTAAACAACGAATTAAGGTTTAAATTGTTATTCAAAAAGAATTTGTTTATAATTTTCTGAATCAGAGTGTTACAGTAAGAAAATTTAAAACATGATAAAATCAAGTATTGTGTTTTGCTGAATGAATTTTATTTGTTAAATCTACTCCGAGAAACATGATTTTTAAAATAAAAATCCTGATTTTTAGTTTGGATTTGGGGTAGAAATTGTGTGTTGACCAGAAATTGTTTTCTGGGAAAATTTTGGTGACTAGGAAGGTTTTAGGATTGGAGCTTTGGGTCAAAGTTGTATTAGTGATCGGTGAACCCCAGAAAAATCATAGAACTGGAAATCAGTCACTGAAGAATTGGGATTTGGGGGAACTAGGGTTTTTGTTCTGTGTTTTGTTGAGCTCAAAAGTTTCGTGACTGGGGATGATTGGTTGGATCGAGTCGCGAGTATTCTTGGGGTTAGGTGCGTAGAGGCAGTGCGGTGATGTGGCCGAGGTAGCGTAGCGATCGATGGGCGAGGTTGGTGGTTACGGTGAGTTTTCTGATGAGGGTTGCGTTCCAGTAATGGTGCGATTATCTCTATTTTGATTGGAGTCGTGTGATGCTGATCAACAGTGGAGGTTCGCATCTGGGGTCGACGTGGAGTTTGCAAGTGGGGTCGCTGGTGGTGGCGGCGGCGTCGGCGCGACGTACACGTGCACCGTGTCAGTGCTTGTTTCAAGAGGAATTTGTGATGGGTGACACGAGTTAGTGATCGGGTAGGGGAAGGTCATGCTCGTGTTTTTCTCGTATGGTTCTAAAGTTTGCCCGTGCTAGGTTTCTTTTGTGTTAATTCTTTCCAAAACAATGTTTTAGAGTTAGTTGAAATTTAGCTAAGGAAATAGAAAGGGAAGAAGAAGTTTGGGTTCAAGTGATCGAGTTGGGTCGGTCGAAAACCTGGAACTAGTAATGTTTTAAAATGTTTTCAAATTTGTTTTAAGTTTAGAACTTTAAAATTTTATTTCAACTACTTTATGAAATGTTAAATATTTTATTAAATTAAAGTATTTTATAATTTGATAGTTAAGTTTAAAAAAATGATTTTATATTCATTTAAATTTAACTTTTAAAAAGGTAATTAGTTTAAACAAATTGGAATGTTATAATTATGTAATAATTTTTAAGTAATTAATTAAATTGTTTTGTTTTGAAAATTAATTAAGTTTTATGATTAACGTTTAATTTAATTAATTAAGTAATTAAGGTTAAATTAATTAATAATTTTAGGTTAATTAATAATTTTAGATTAATTAATTTATTAAGGTTTAATTAATCAATTATGGATTTATAAATGGATAATTAAGAATTAAATTAAATTATATTTAATAGATAATTAATTAAATAATTAAAATTAATTAATAAGTGATTAGTAATTAATTAATTAAGTAATTAATTAAATTAGTAATTAAGAATTAACTAATTGATTAAGGTTAATTAATAAAGTAATTAAACATTAATTAATTTATAATTAATAGTTAATTAATTGGTGGTTAAAATTTAATAATTAAATAATTAAGGCTAGTTAATTATAATTAATTAAGTAAATAAAATAAATAAAGTAATTAATAAAGATTAATTAATTATAAATTAAGGGTTAATTGGTAATCAATTAAGGAATGATTAATTTTTAATCAAGTTTTAATAATGAATTATTAATTAAAAATTAAAGGATTATTAATTAATTAAAGATTAATTAACTGATAATGAGGATAATTAAGAAGTGATTAATTAACGAAATTTTCCTTTCAAAAATGGGGACCTTCCCTCTTTCTAATCTTCTTCCCGCTAAACAGTCCCATCCCCTTTCTCCTCGTCAACCCTGTCCTTCTTCTCCGATTCTTGTACCTCCGTCCGTATCTACCCATCGCCCTGTGTCAGTTCCCTCTGCATCTTTTGTCAGTGTGCCTGCAATTGTTGCAGATGCTAATCCGTTACTACCTTCTCCTGTTCCTTTTCTTCATCAACCTCCACCGTCTCCTCCTCGTGCTTGGAATTCACTCTTCAAAGTAAAACCCAGCAATGCAGGGAAATATGTTCCGCGTGAGTTACAACTTGATTTTATTGGTAATTCAATTGTGCCACCTCCTGATGTTGTGCAGGCTGGAAATGCGATGTGGAAAGAGTTCCTTGTTGGTTTTTTCCTTGATAACCCTCTCCCATATTCTACAGTGGTGTACTATCTCAAAAAGGTTTGGAAACTTCGTGGTTCTATAACTGTTAAGTCTGATGGTTTTTTGTTTCTCTTCAAATTCTCTAATGATGAAGATAGGTCAAGAATCGCCGAATCTGATCCTGTAGTTATGAGAAACAAGCTTTTTATCGTGAAACCATGGGATGAGAACATTGGCAATACTTGTAGTAGTATTAGAACAGTTCCAGTTTGGATTAAACTCTACAATATTCCACTGTATGCATGGTCGCCATTGGGAATCAACTGGCTAGCTACTAGAGTTGGGAAGCTGCTTTGTTTGGATGCCTCAACTGAGAAATTTGAGCGCATTTCTTTTGCGAAATGTTTAGTTGAAGTAACTCCAAATCAAGATTTACCTGATGATTTTCCAGTTCAATTGCTTAATGGTTCTGAGCAGATTGTAAAAGTCGAATATTTGTGGAAACCTGAAATATGTATTGAATGTAAGGAGTTTGGTCATACTGTAGAAAGTTGTAAGAAAGTTGAATGTTTAGGTGTTGTAGAGCAATGTTTAGGAAATGAGCAGTTGACTACAAGTGTTGAAGGTATGAATAAGATGAAGAAGGGGCAAAGTAAAGTAAAGCAGGTCACAGTTAAAAAGATATGGCAAAAAGTAGTTAACAATAAAGGGAAAAAAGTTGTAGTAAGTGAACAAAATCAAGAAAGTGCCTTGAAGACATTAGGAGATAATGGAACTGTAATACATAATGGTACTGAACAAAGCAATAAAGTTAATGGTAAGGAGAGTTTACAACCAAGTGTTGAGCATATTTGTACAGTAAGCACACAAAACCAGTACAACTTGCTACAATGTGCTGAAAATGAATGTTATAATTTGGAAATGAATGATAAGGAGGAAGGAGAAATTACAGTTGAAGATCAAAATAGACAAGAGAACAATGTGACTATCAAGTATTCTAAAGAGAATGATACAAATGATACACAAAATGAATTATGTACTCAAATTCAGGTTCCTAAGCCTAGTGACAAAGAAAGTAATAAATTTCTATCCACTACAATAATGAGTAGTACAGGTGATGATAATGCTGCAAATGAAGAACATGCACACAATCAAGTATCTGCAACTGATTTTGAAACAAGATGGTGTCAAACTTTTGAAACACAAATAATTCAGCTTATTTCCACCCTGCATTCTGCTTCTGTTCAAATTCAACCATCTACCTCTCCACATTACAATTTCTCAATCCACCTCCCTGGTTGGCCAGCACCCAATACAAACTCTCAAACTTCTGTTCATCATGATCCTCCCACTCATTCTAATTCTCAGCCAACATCCCCCCGGACTGTTCCAAGAAGGAAAATAGAAACTAGGTCTCTGTCAGCACAGAGGAGAAATAGCAGCTTCCAAAACCAAATTCCTTTTAATGTTTAAAAATATTGCATCTTGGAACATAAGAGGAGCACATAGTAATTTGAAACTTGATCAAGTTAAAAGCTATATTGCAGAGCATAACATTTGTATTTTTGGGCTTCTTGAAACAAAACTCAACAGTACTTTATCCCATAAAGCTGCTAAATACATAAATCCAAAATGGTTGTTTCATCATAACCTTGAAGCTGCTTCTTATGGGAGAATTCTGGTCATATACGATCCTTCTATTATAACTCTTTCTCCTATTCTCTCTGCTAGGCAGTATATTCACTTTCATGTCCTTGTTTGTCAATCTCAAATTTCTTTCTACCTAACATTTGTATATGCTGATAACTCTGTCTCCTCTAGAAATGCTTTCCTTAATTCATTGCCACCTTTAAGACAAGCATCTCACCCTTGGCTTGTTCTAGGAGATTTTAACTCCTGTCTTGATTATGATGATAAATTTGGTGGTTCTCCTCTTCTACCTAGAGACATTGAAACTCTCAATCTTGCAGTTCATGATTCTGATTTGTTATTGATTAACAAATCTGGAGCTAAATTCTCTTGGAATAATAGAAGTCGTAGTGGTGTGAGAATATTCACTACTATTGACCATGCTTTTAGTAATTTACAATCTCTCTTACAATGGCCATGTCTCTCTGTTTTTCTTCCTCAACCTATTCTATCAGATCACTCCCCCCTTGTCTTAACTTTTGGGAACCATTTGAGAAAGGAAAAAAGAAGTTTTAAATTTTTTAATGCATGGTCCAAGCATGAACATTTTTTGAGCATTGTTAATCAAGCTAGCTCTGATTTTAAATGTTATGGTAACCCTATGTATAAATTTTGCAGGAAGCTAAAAAGTATCAAGATTGCAATCAAACTGTGGGTTTCTTCTACCTTTGGTAATGGTAGCCTACTGTCCACTACACTTAAAGAGCAGCTAAAGAACAAACAAGAGTACATGATGGAACACCCACTTGATATCCAAGCATCTGTTGAAGAGGGGAAATTACACAAGGAAGTTCACATTGCTCTCTCTATGGAAGCTAGCATGAAGAGGCAGCAATTGCACAAGAAATGGATAGTTGATGGGGAGAGAAATACAAAATTCTATCATGATTCTATTAAGGTTAAACAATCTAGAGAGAACATATTTACAATTACTGATGAGCATGGTACTCTTTTCAATACTGCAGATTCTGTTGATCAAGCTTTTATACAATACTTCACTAATATGTTTAGCAATGCTGATGATTTCATTCCTGATCTGAACCTAATATCCACCCTTGATCTTCCCTGCATTTCTGATATTGATGCTTCCTCACTAATTTTGCCTGTTTCAAATGAAGAAATCAAAGCCACCCTTTTCTCTATGAACAAGCAGTCAACTGGTGGCCCTGATGGTTTAAATGTCATTTTCTTTATAACAACTTGGAATGTGCTAGGTGATGAATTTTGTGCTGCTATTCACAATTTTTTTAATAAATGTAAGTTGCTTGGGGAAGTCAATAGCACCAACATTGCCCTGATACCTAAGGTCACTCCTCCTACAAGTGTTACTTCTTTCAGACCTATATCATGTTGTAATGTTGTTTACAAGTGTATTTCAAAAATCATAGCTTCACGACTTGTCAAAGTTCTGCCTTCTATTATTTCAAATAACCAATCTGCATTTTTACCTACTAGAGACATAATTGATAATGTTCTCCTTGCTCAAGAATTACTCAAAGGTTATGGTAAGAAAAATGTGGTTCCTGCTGCAACAATCAAACTTGATATTTCCAAGGCTTATGATACAATCCATTGGGACTCTATTGTTAGGATAATGGCTGTGATGGGGTTTCCTAAAGTTTTTGTGTCCTGGATATATGTTTGTATATCCACCCCTTCCTTTTCTGTTGTCATTAATGGCAGACCAGTTGGTAATTTCAGAAGTAGTAAAGGAATACGCCAAGGTGACCCTATATCATCATACTTATTCTTGATGGTTATGGAAGTGTTAACAGTTATGCTTAGTGATAGGTTCAAACTTAAATCCATTAAGTACCATCCTAAGTGCTCTAATTTACAAATCACCTCTGTTATGTTTGCTGATGATGTTATGGTGTTTACTAAACCAGATATGCATTCTTTGAATGGAGTTTTGGAAGTTTTGCATGAATTTCACTGTATGACAGGGCTTTCTATTAATCATAGCAAGTCTTCTCTATTGGTCTCTGGTGTTAATCAAATTCAGGCTGCTGCTCTTCTTTGTCATACTGGAATCTCTTGCATGTCTAATGATATGAAGTATCTTGGACTTCCTTTAATATCTAAAAGAATTACTAAGGCTGATTGCATTCCACTTTTCAATAAGATCACCTCTGCATTATCTTGTTGGGACAATAGGAGTTTGTCTCAGAGTGGTAGGCTAGTTATTATTAAGTCTATTGTTTTTCCCTCATTGGTATACTGGGCCAGATCCATTATACTACCTGTTAAAATGTTGCAACTAATTAGGTCTGCAATGATTAGGTTTTTTTGGACTGGAAGTATTCATAACAGGAAGATTGTGCCTTGTTCTTATTCTAGAATTGAGACATCTATGAAACTTGGTGGATTGGGAGTTATAAATATCAGGAAATGGAATACATCTGCTATTAGTAAGCAATTTGATGCCCTCATAAATAATAAGAAAAGTTTGTGGGTTAGTTGGACATTGAAACACAGCATTAAGAATAAACATTTTTGGACTATGGATACACCTCAGAGCTGCAGCTGGATATGGAGAAGTATGTTAAATCTAAGACATGTTTTCCTTCCAATGATACTTTATGCTGTGAATTCTAATATGCCTGTAAGTTTTTGGCATGACCCATGGGTTAGAAATGGTCATATCCTATACAATGTATGTGATCATGCTCAGATGATACAGTCTGGAATACAACAAAAGGCATTAGCTAAAGACTATCTTCATAATGGCAAAATACTGTTACCAAATACCAGTAATCAAGTGCTAAAGTTGTTGTGGGATGATATACAACAGCAATATTATAGTGTGAAGCAGGGTACTTGTGTAACATGGGATAACAAGCCTCACACTGTCAAAACTGTTTACAATTACATTACTGATGGTGTTCCTCTTATAGCTGCCAAGTGGTACAAAGTGATATGGAATACTGATTCAACTCCTAAACAAAATTTAATGATGTGGAAAGTCATAAATCAGGCCTTACTAACTAGAAGTGTTATCAGTAGCTTTGGAATGGTTTGTTCCAACTTGTGTCTATTCTGTCAAATACATGATGAGACAACTGAACATCTGTTTTTTGGTTGTCCTGCTCTTCAGTTCATTATTGACAGGATTTGTAGTATTTCTGGATATCACTTAACTGGATCAACTACTAGTACTCTTTGGCATTTAATCTATAAAGCAACTAAGTGGAGAAAGGAGCAAGATAGAGCACTTACAGTTGCATTGAAAGTTAGTATGAGTGTGATCTGGAAAGAGAGGAACTCTATGGTATTTGACAATACTAGAAGAACTGATGCTATAATATGGAAGGATATCAAGTCACGTACTCATTCTCAGCTTGAATTTAGTGATGCTGTTTTCCCTTCTTCAATGGTTGATGCTTGGGGATGAGGTTGATGTTTATGTTGTTTTCTTTTTTTTGTTTTTTTTCTTCCTTTATGTTGTAGCCTTTTATTGTTATGCAATAAATCTGGTAGGGGTCCAGTTAACCCCGCTGGCTTTGCCAAAAAAAAAAAAAAGAAGTGATTAATTAATTAAATGATTATGATTAATTAATTAATGATTTGTTGAGCAAGGTAATGTAATTAATTCTTTAGTAATTAATTTAATTTGAATTAATTAAATTAATTATAATATGAATTAGAGATATGCTTGCTTATGGATGATTGTTTTGAATTGAATATCTGGATTGGTTGATATCTGTTGTATGATAGTTGAGATATTCTGTGATGGGATATTTTATATATCTATGATAGTTGTTTGTTATTATCTGTGGATAATACTGTGTGGATGCTATGTTTAAATTGAATTGGATTGTTTAAATCTTTAAACAACTTGGCCTTTAAGATGGCGTTTAGATTTCGATGAGACCGGGATCGGGAATCAAATTTGATTCTCCAAAAACCACATCGATCCAAGTTAAACGTTAGGTCGTGACATCTCAAAGTGAAGATCGAAATGGAGTTTTAGAGTGCAAGGGTTATTGTCGTTAACTCTGAGGGTGATTCCAAAATGAGTGTAACGAGATAATGTCTTCGGTTTCGTTCGAACCCGGAACGAACTTGTATGGATTGAATGCTTTCAGAACATCGTCAGGTGGACGATGAGCATTCTAAGAATGTGTCCTATAAGGTAATCGTAGCCTCAAGCCTCATCAACCGGGAATGGCTAAAACAGGGGAGGTGCATCAAGTCTAAGTGGGTCATGCCCAAGTAGGACGAAATTTCCCCCTATCTAGAAGTCCCTTATTATTTCGGCTGTGTGGGTGGTTGTTGGCCACAACTGTGGGGTTGTCTTGTTCGGGACTGTCAAGTAAGGGATGGTTTCGGCCTTTTGTTGCAGGGGATCGGGAGTGGTCCTCGGTACGGTGATCTAGGCCCCGTACTGTGACGGGAGATACCCCAGTAGCCCTGCCATTGATGGAAACCCATTTTCCCTACGAGACCCTACGGTTTTGATTGTATACCTATGCATGTTGGAATTTAATAAATGTAACAATTTCGGCTATTTTCTAGTTTATTTGAAAACCCTAGACCCTATTATAATACCACTGAATTTCCTATCAAATACTTTGGTTAGCGTAAGGTAAAAACTTACCCGTATTTATTTGTGGGGAGTCTTACGTGATACCTTTTGTTTTCAAAATGATTTTAAAGTTAAATAACATTAACTTATTTACTCACACCTGACCCATGTCTGACCCGGAGTTTATTTTGTTTTTCATAAACTCTTGGGTGCTCAAATTTTTATGAGTAGCCAAGTGAATAGGTTGGGATTGGCAAATGTTTTGGAAGCTGGAGCTGGAGTCCAGGCGTACTTATCTATCTCTATCCGTTGTAGTGACTTTGATGTTGTATTTTGGGTTGTATGGTTTGGCAAACTCTTAAAAATGTCAGATGTAATGAAGTCATATTATTTTGTGTACTCTGATATGTAAAACTATGTAGTGGATATGTGTAATATTATATTTTGTTTCGTTTCCGCCGTGAGATTCTGATGATTTTTGTTCTTTTCTTTCTATATTTTCTATTTCTATCTCTTTCTTTTCTTATTGGTGATACGTTTTTCTGTGGAATGAAAGATGGGTCGTCACAGTTGGTATCAGAGCATAGGTTGAGAAACACCTAGGCTCTGGAGTAGTATCTATCTTGAGAGTGCGTATTTGTAATTTTCTTATATAACTATATCCATATCTAAATTGGTTGGGTTACCTGTTCAGGTAGCCAGAATGAGTTCAAGAGGCAGAAGGGGAAGGGTTGTAGGAAGTGCATCAACCAATAATAGGAGAGAACTGACCGATAATGAGGCTGTTAATCCAGTACCGTCTCCTGTCAATTTTGTTGCATTATGCAAGAACTTCGTTAATCTTGGAGGAAGACCATTTCAAGGGTCAGAAACTTTAATAGAGGTCCAAGCATGGCTTCGCTCGTGTGAGAAAATCTTTAAGAGCATGAAATTATCAGATGAGCAGAAGAGGATAATGGCTTCGTGGCAATTACAAGGTGGTGCTGCAGCCTGGTGGGATGCAGTGACTACAAATGTCTCGGAGGATGATATGTCTTGGAAAGAGTTTAAGGAGTTGTTTGAGGAGAAGTTCATGCCTACTGTAGGGAGAACTCGTCTTTATCAGGATTTTCTTAATCTAAAATAAGGAAACATGTCTATAGCTGAATACGAGACTAAATTCAACGAGTTATCTTGCTATGGTCCAAGACTTATAGACACCCCTCTTAAAAAGAATGAGATGTTTGTCCAAGGGTTGAGGCCAGAGTATCATGAAAGAATGGCAGCACATTTGAAAGGGTCTTTTGTGGAGCTTATTGATATGGCGTTAAGATATGAGGACTTGATGAATAAAAGATCAGTGGCATGAGTTGCTGCATCCGGAGGGAATTCTTCTAACCCTAATAAAAGAAAATTCAATCCTAATTGGAAGAGGCAAAACAAGAAGAAGTCTGGAAACAACAATGGACCACGCAAATGCTATATTTGTCATCAAGAAGATCACTTGGAAAATAAGTTGTTGAGTCAAGATTTTTATAGAGTTTTGATTTCTGACAAAGGGATAAGCCGTGATCGACAAAAAGAAGTTATTCAGACACAAAGAGCTCCATATGATTAGAGGTTGATTATTTGGTATGTTAGTAATGATTACTTATGTTAAAATCTATCCTCAAATAATCTTATGCCTTTAGTCTTCGAATATATATATAAATATATATGAGTGCACATTAATTGTGCAGTCTGGACAAAACCGGTCGACCGGTCAAAAACCAGGTGGTCGACCGTTTTTGCCCAGAATGCACAGATAATGTGCATAAGTGAACATAACGTATATATATATATATTCAAATTCCTGTCTACTGGTCATTTTTTTACCTGTCGACCGTTTTTAAACAGAGAGCAACCTTTTCCAAAAGACACTTCTTTCTCCAATGGTTACATCTCTTACCTTTCATCAAATAATCATATCTATTAATGGCAACTGTTCACAAAGAGTTACAACTATTTTACTCTATATATACTCATCTAAATCATTGATTCAATACATATGAAAACATGATTATATATGCTTTTTAATCTAATCTCTGAACTTACTACATACTCCTGCATTCTAAAAGCTCTCGATTATTTATTGAATCATTGAAACTATTTCATATCTTTTGATTCAATAAGTAATATACTTTCCTTGATCTTTTCAAAACATCATTCGCATACTTTGAGGATAAGATTATAGGAAGGGTGTACTACTAGTGACAAATCCGTGTTTTCAAGAACACAAGTTGTCAACAACAATTGTATTTGTTTTTGTGTTGAAGTCCTCTGTGTTGTAAGAGGCAAGTGTTGAAGTCCTCAGTGTATTAGAGGCGTGAAATCCCGTTCGGTTGTTCGGGTGTTGTAAACCTGTTCCTCCGGGTGAAGCGAGGTTGTTAATAGTGAAAATCCAGATAGAAGTCTGGGACTGGACGTAGGACGGTGCTCCGAACCAGTATAAAAATCTCTGGTGTGATTTTTCTATTTTTATTTACTATGCTATTATCATCTATTTCCGCATTTATATTGTAGTCCATATTACACGATCCGTGTGTACTATATTAGCACATATAATTGTATACACACCGCACTTACAGTTGGTATCAGAGCCTGGTTTTCTAGAGATCGTAACAACATCCTAGAATAAATGGATACAAAGAGATCTAGTCAAGGCAATAAGAAGAGGAAGAGCAATAAAGAACAATCAATGGAGCAAACAAACAAATGCTTCATGGCAAAAGATAACGAGGTTAGTGATCTAACTTTTGAAGATATGATAGAAATAAATTCAGAACTTCTAGACACTTTAAAAAGTCTCAAAAGAAAATATAAGGAAGCTCTGGAAAATCAGAAGAAAGCAGAATTCGAAAGAGATATGCTTAAAGACGAGAAGAGAATATTAGAAGAAGAACTTGAGAAAATTCAAGATTCAGACAATTCTCAACTCGCTCTATTAAGTCAAGAAATAGAAGCTCAAAAAGAAAAAAATAATGCTCTAGCTTCTGAAAATCATGAGTTAAAAACAAAAATTAGAATTGTTGAGTTAGATAACACTAGTCTCAAAACTAAGCTTGATGACATTACTAAAAATATTTCCAATTTTAATAAAGGGAGAGAAAATTTATCCAGGATTATTGAAAATTCTCAACCTGCTTCAAATAAGAAGGGAATAGGTTATGTTAAGAATTCAAAAGCTCACAGTGATAGAAGTGGTGTAGGCTATAAACAAGCTAAAAGTAAAAATAGTACTAGATATGCATTCATGTATACTAACTTTAGTGCTAGTACTAGTAATCAAGATAGTTTTAAAACCAGTTATAGTCATAATGGTACTTTGTTTAGAAATGATAGAAATTATTCTTCAAGTACTAAGCTAATGACTAATAGTATTAAGATATGGATTCCAGCTAATATGATTGATCATGATAAACAACTTTATATTAGCAACTATTATAAGAATGTAATTTGTAATGAAAATTATATTTATAAAGGTTCAACCACACCCAAATGGGTATGGTTTCCAAAGACCTAACCCCCCGGACCCTAACATAGTAAGTGGGTACCGAAAATTATTATTATTTTTTGCAGGTACTCAGAGAAACAAAAGGAAAATGATAGATTTTGGAATTTCAAAGAATGTTCCGTATGTTTAATAGAATTACGTGCTTACAATAAAATATGGACTTCGGTAAATATGGTAAAATTTATTTTACTTTTCCTTCATAATTAATAATGAGTTTATCTCGTTATATACAAGATATTTTATATAATTTTATGTATTTCCCCATTCTTTTTTATAATGACAAAAGGGGAGAAATTCATATGCATATAAATAGAGGGGGATATTATACTTAGGGGGAGATGTTATACTTAGGTGGAGCTCTAAAGATATTATCTGGCACTTGTACTAAATAGTGTCGTGTTTTAATTCGTACTAGACTTGTGTGTATTATCATCTTGTGTGAATGTTACTCTTGATCTATGGTAGTAGTTTTATGTTGCTTATAATCTTCTTCTTTTTTTTTTTTACATCCTCCATTTAAACAACTCCTTTTTGTCGATGACAAAGGGGGAGAAAATTGTGCTAACAGTATATATGCAGGACACAATCTCAGGGGGATATCTTATACATGTTGTCATCAATCAAAAAGGGGGAGAATGTTGAGTCAAGATTTTTATAGAGTTTTGATTTCTGACAAAGGGATAAGCCGTGATCGACAAAAAGAAGTTATTCAGACACAAAGAGCTCCATATGATTAGAGGTTGATTATTTGGTATGTTAGTAATGATTACTTATGTTAAAATCTATCCTCAAATAATCTTATGCCTTTAGTCTTCGAATATATATATAAATATATATGAGTGCACATTAATTGTGCAGTCTGGACAAAACCGGTCGACCGGTCAAAAACCAGGTGGTCGACCGTTTTTGCCCAGAATGCACAGATAATGTGCACAAGTGAACATAACGTATATATATATATATTCAAATTCCTGTCTACTGGTCATTTTTTGACCTGTCGACCGTTTTTAAACAGAGAGCAACCTTTTCCAAAAGACACTTCTTTCTCCAATGGTTACATCTCTTACCTTTCATCAAATAATCATATCTATTAATGGCAACTGTTCACAAAGAGTTACAACTATTTTACTCTATATATACTCATCTAAATCATTGATTCAATACATATGAAAACATGATTATATATGCTTTTTAATCTAATCTCTGAACTTACTACATACTCCTGCATTCTAAAAGCTCTCGATTATTTATTGAATCATTGAAACTATTTCATATCTTTTGATTCAATAAGTAATATACTTTCCTTGATCTTTTCAAAACATCATTCGCATACTTTGAGGATAAGATTATAGGAAGGGTGTACTACTAGTGACAAATCCGTGTTTTCAAGAACACAAGTTGTCAACAACAATTGTATTTGTTTTTGTGTTGAAGTCCTCTGTGTTGTAAGAGGCAAGTGTTGAAGTCCTCAGTGTATTAGAGGCGTGAAATCTCGTTCGGTTGTTCGGGTGTTGTAAACCTGTTCCTCCGGGTGAAGCGAGGTTGTTAATAGTGAAAATCCAGATAGAAGTCTGGGACTGGACGTAGGACGGTGCTCCGAACCAGTATAAAAATCTCTGGTGTGATTTTTCTATTTTTATTTACTATGCTATTATCATCTATTTCCGCATTTATATTGTAGTCCATATTACACGATCCGTGTGTACTATATTAGCACATATAATTGTATACACACCGCACTTACATAAGTGTCCCAGAAGAGAGTCTCAGCAGCAGCGACAACATTATAGTGGACCAGGTTCAGCTTTAGTTCAGAAGTCTCTTTGCTTCAACTGCCATCAACCGGGACATATGATTAAAGATTGCCCGCTCCTTCATAAAGTCCAGTAGAACAAAGTATTTGCTTTAGAAGGTGCACCATCAAACTAGTTTAAGGGCAAAGGAGTTTTGGAAGGTACCTTACTTTTAGATGGCAAATATATTAATGTTTTTTTGATTCTGGTGCTTCTTTGAGCTTTATTTCTTTGGAATCTGTAGAGAATTTCTTTCTTACCCCTAGTACCGTAGACAAACCCATCTGTGTATCTAATCCTATAGGTGGGGTAACCAAGTTAGATAGGATCTGTAAGGATTTGAGAATCTCCTATCTATCCCATAGTTTTTCCTGTGACCCTTATGTACTGGATTTTAAGGGTTTTGACCTTATATTGGGAATGGATTGGCTTGACAAATATAAGGCTGGCTTAAATTGTGATGAGAGAACAGTTTCGTTGGAAACTGATCTGGGTAGGATTGCCAGAGTAATGTGTGATAACTCTAGAATTCACTTGAGTAGTCTTTTACATGGAGTTGAGACTTCTCAAGAGGGGGTTGAAGATATTGAAGTAGTCTGGGATTTCTCAGACGTATTCGAGGAAGTTAAGTGTTTGCCTCTGCACCGAGAAATAGAGTTTCATATAGATTTGGTTCCTGGAGCAATACCCGTAATTCAACCTGGTAGGAGGATGGCTCCAAGGGAGAGGGAGGAACTAGTGAAGCAAACTCAAGATCTGTTGGAGAAGGGTTTGATTAGACCCAGTTTTTCTTGTTGGGGTTCGGCTGCAGTATTTGTCACCAAGTCGGATGGGTCACTAAGGTTCTGTGTAGACTATCGTGAATTGAACAAAGTGACCATTCGGAATAAGTATCCACTTCTTCGTATTGATGATCTCTTCGACCAGCTTCATGGAGCTTCAGTCTTTACTCAGTTGAATTTAGCATCAGGCTTCCATCAGTTAAGGGTAGCTGAGGACAGTATTCCCTTAATTGCATTTAGGGGACCTAATTGTTTCTATGAGTGGTTGGTTATGCCTTTTGGGTTAACCAACGCTCCTGCCTACTTTGTAGATCTGATGAGCTGAGTCTTTAGAGATGTTTTGAACAAGTTTGTTTTGGTGTTCATCGATGATATCTTGGTTTACTCTAAGTCGAAAGAAGAGCACAAGAAGCACTTGAGAATAGTATTGGAAACTATGAGAAGACATGTTCTGAAGGCGAAGTTCTCTAAGTGTCATTTTTGGAAATCAGAAGTAAAAATTTTGGGCCACATTGATTCTGGCGAGGATCTCTGTAGATCCAGCTAAAGTTGAGACTATTTTGGAGTGGAAGCAGCCTCAGACACGAACAGAAGTTCGTAATTTTCTTGGATTAGCTAGTTACTACAGGAAATTTATTAGGGATTATTCCAAGATCTCTTCTTACCTAACAAAGCTGACAAGAAAGGGAGCTAAATTCAAGTGGACACCGAAGTGTGAGGAGGATTTTCAGAATCTAAAGGCAAGGTTGACAAGTGCTCCTGTATTGGCTATTCTAGATGGGAAGAGCAAGTTTGAAGTTTATACTGATGCCTGTATTGTTGGATTGGGATCTTTGCTTATGCAAAATGGTAGGGTAATTGCGTATGCGAGTCTGTAATTAAAGCCACATGAGAGGAACTACGCTACGCACGATCTAGAGTTGTTGGCCATTGTTTTTGCCTTAAAAATATGGAGGCACTATCTTTTAGAAGAAAAGTTCGAGTTATTCACGGATCACAAACCGTTGAAATATCTTTTCTCTCAAAAAGATCTTAATCTAAAATAGCAGCGATGGGTCAAGTTCTTGGCATCATATGATTTGGATATTTTGTATACCCCGGGAAAGGCGAACGTTGTGGCAAATGCTCTTAGCAGAAATGCAGTTCTATCTCTTTTGAAAGTGGTTCCATCTCTTATGGAAAGGATTTCAAGCAAGCAAATGGAGGATAAAACTTTAAGAAAAATTATTTAAGGAACCAAAGAGGGACAATATCCAGATTTCGAGATTGATGATCAAGGAATTTTGAGAATAAATGGTCGTCTACGTGTGCCGATTATGGATGGATTGAAACAAGAGGTGTTGTCGGAAAGTCAACGTTCCAGATTAAATATCCATCCAGGAATATCAAAGATGTAAGGATATGAGAAGGAGTCTTACGTGATACCTTTTGTTGTCAAAATGATTTTAAAGTTAAATAAATTTAACTTATTTACTCACACCAGACCCATGTCTGACTCAGAGTTTATTTTGTTTTTCATAAACTCTTGGGTACTCAAATTTTTATGAGTAGCCAAGTGATTAGGTTGGGATTGACAAATGTTTTGGAAGCTGGAGCTGGTGTCCAGGCATACTTATCTATCTCTATCTGCTGTAGCGACTTTGATGTTGTATTTTGGGTTGTAGGTTTGGCAAACTCTTAAAAATGTCAGATGTAATGAATTCGTATTATTTTGTACACTCTGATATGTAAAACTATGTAATGGATATGTGTAATATTATATTTTGTTTCGTTTCTGCTGTGAGATTCTGATGATTGTTGTTCTTTTCTTTCTATCTTTTCTATTTCTATCTCTTTCTTTTCTTATTGATGATACGTTTTTCTGTGGAATGAAAGATGGGTCGTTACACAACTAATGCTTACAACCCAAAGCTCAAAGAAACAATTGCTGGAAGCCGCCTTTCAACATTAATTGACCTTAACGATGTTGCGACATAATCACTTTTTGCTAAAACTAAACTCCCAATATGCCATTTTCTGGTAACCCGCGTATCTTAATCCACCTTTCTAGTTTCTAGTAAATAAGCTCCACTCATTACTTCCATTACCATACCCAAATATGGAATTAAAAAGTGCATCCCCATATTGTAGTCGTTAAGAAATACAAACTATACACATTTTGGATAACTCGTCGACAAATTGGCTTAGGGGAATAACTTTTCCATCCTCTACCTTGCCTTCCTTAATTCTAAGTCTGTGACTGTCCTCTATATGTGTTCACTAACTCATTACCCTCTGTTACTATCTTCTTTTAATCCAAATCTCATAATCATACTCTCAAATTTTGGTATTTACCTTCTTATCCTTGATCCTTTGTAAGAGCATAACTTAGAACAAGTAAAAATATACTTTAATACAATTTATCATTCCTTTAAGGGTTCTTATGGTTTGCACACATGTCTTACAAAACATTCATATGTTCTCATCGATATTCTTTACAGTCTACGAGGATTCCTTATTGATACTCTATGAGCAATAATCACTATTTGCTTCATAGTCTAATTTTTACCCCGTCTTACCTAGGTCATCATTCTTATCTACTCCGTATTTAAAATTATGGTTTTGTCTTCACCACTTTTTTCAAAAATTAAAAGTTAATTTTTTCCAAGTACTTCATCTCAAAATTATTATCTTTAAAAGAATTATTAAGAAGCTTTTTATCAAATTCAAAAATAACTTGGTGTCTTAATTTCTAAAACTATAATTTAGGATCATTGAATTTAGCTTATTCACTAAGTCCAAAAGAAAATGTTAGCATTTTGATCTTCAAAAAAGTTTCTTTCACTTCTCTTTAAATCAGCTTTTCCTTTTAAAGACCCTTTTTAGCTTTTTTACTTCTTAAACATTTCGATTTTTAACATTTATTAAGTTTTCTTTTAAAAACCCAATTGTTATACCAAACCATTTCTTTTCAAAAATGCAACTTACAATATTTCTAAACATCTTTTATAATTTTAAATAATAAAAACTGGAGTAGATAAGGACAACTCTCACTTTATCATTTTCCTCTCACTTATACTATCGTCACTTTCAACATTAGAGGAGGGTCCACTAGCATATTAAGGGGACTTCTAAAAGATATGCGCCGCTACTGCACCAAATGTAAAGGTTGTCCAATTTTCTTTCTTTTAGTGTCTTATATTGTTTCTAATTACTAACATCATTTTATATGAATTTCTAACCTTGTTTCGATTAATATTTCGTAATATTACTACCATTTAACTTTCTTTTACCTAAACTACCCTTATTTAAATTGCACTTCTCGTACACCTTTTTCCACTTAATTAACTATCTTTTATTTTTTGTGATCTAGTCTTCTTTTCCATACTATTTACCCTATTTAAAACTAGTACCACTTCTTATCGTCCACCACTAAAAAGAATTATACAACTTAGAAGTTTTCATTTTAGAAAAATCAACGAGCTATATATGCGCTCTATATATTATTTTCAACAGAACGGTTTTATATTAAGACCCCATTCACTGAAATTTCTAATTTAACTCATTTTGATTTCTACTAAAACATTTTATTTAAGTAAAATGTAAATGTTATGTATTATCCCAAAAATTTAATATTTATTTACTTTTCATAAATAAGGTTTTTCTATCTTTAAATAATTCCTTTGAAAGTTATTTCAAATATATTATTTACATTTTTTCTCATGTCATCGTATTAAAGTATCTTTATATTAAATTCTTTCATATGGGGTCGGAATTTGAATGAATTTTTATTCGTCCCTTCTTTCGGACTTTTCTTCTTTTCTACTTACTTTCTAATTTATCTCCGTTTTCAAATATTAAAATCTGACTATCATCTTAGAGTGACTATTGCACATCTTCCTTCAAGAACTCAATTACTTTTGGATATCTACAGCATATAGACTCTTACTTTTCCATTATTTGGACCTACTGTACAGCATTAATCGGCAACCATAGGAAATCTACATTCATTGGGCTATCGAGGGACCGACAAGGAGTCATGTACTATCTAGTTTCAAGGCCAAATGATGCACTCATGCTCTTCTTAAATCAACGCCTTTCCATATAACTTATGTCCCATAGGGAATCAGAACAAATGTATATCTTCAACCACTTTCATTATTCCAACTCATAATCTACTTATTCATCTTTCAGTGCATGGTTGCAACTACTATATAATCCGAATTATTAGGATTTGGCATATAATATAATTATATTCATAGGAAAAATACAAGTATGTCCACTTAATTATCGACCAACCAAAGCTTCGATACCAAATGTGGCAACGCGCACCATAATGGGTCCGAAATTTCGCTAAATCGAAAACTCAAGTCCACTAAAGAGTGGATTGTTGATTTGGTATTCTATAAATAAATGCATATTAGAGCCCTATTGATATAAACTCACTGAAGAATAGTAAATTATAATAAAATATATGGTTACTAACCAAAGTTGACATGTCTAATTGTCCTTGTCAATGTCGAGCATACATAAAGAAAAATGTCCTCCAACTATTCTCGCTTTGCACCAGTACATATCCCTCCAAAGCCATCCTATGAATTTTAATGAGGAGGGGAACAATGTTTTGGTAACTAGTAAATTATACATTTTACACATAACGCTCATTTATGTCAATTTCTTTCCATCACAAGTTTTGTCATAGTATTTTACTTTGTCATCTTGACTACACATATGCGTACGAATCGCCCTATCTACCCGAAGGAGTCCATAATTACATATGTATACATATAAATATATAGTACCATAGTACCCATTTGGATCAAGATAATATGCTTGATAGAATCCGTAACCTAGCACCTCATCAGGATCCATCATCAATGTAGTATCGAGTTCTCTTCGTCGTCTATACCAAAGAACTCCCATAGAGCCTATAGTGGTGTCATAATAGTTTAGCCATATTATGTCTCGCCTTGGGGATTTACTTATTTTTCTAATATATATTTTGTAGACTCAGCTCCTTGGATTAACCCTCTTAATTTTAAAGACCTTTAAGGGTTAACTAGCCTTTCCCTTAACAAATAAACTAGTAAACAACTGTGGTGGTGCATGATGTAAACATGTCCTACATTACCAGGAGGTATTTGGGTGTAATCCTGTTTCCCGTCAACTGTTCAGGAACAATGATGTTCTCAACCTATGTAAAACTGCTACTCTCTAGTATGGTATCAATACACTAACATGGCATCAATTCTTACTTACCACCCCATTTAAATTGCGTAATGTAATCAATGAAATACCCATACTAAAAAGATTGAAGCAAACCCTACTGGGGTATCCCTTCACCTATATGCAAGCGTATATAATTCTAAAGCTCCTATATTTGGATATGTCCCACATCAATGCAATGTATACACAATTTGTGGTAGCCCCTTGAGGTAGGCACTTTTTTTGTGTAACACTACTGACCTCGCATTCCAACCGATTCTAATGACTATGCTTGTAACAACCCGCATATTTTACGACTGAGTATTTAAATATTTTATTTAAATATTTTATCGTTAGTCGGATTATAGTCCGAAAAGTTACTTTTTTCATACGGTCGAATTAGGACTTGAGACCACTTCCATTGAGTTCAAAATGACGTTTACGATCTTTTTGAGTATAAACATCGATATGTTTGGAGCTAGCCAAAAATTCGACCATTTTCACTTAGGGTTTGGGTTTGGGTTCAGCCCAATGTTCTAACTTAATACCCCAAAACTGAAACCCCCTCTTCATTCACTCCCTCTTCCTCTACTTTTCAATTCTAAAGAGATTAATGGTGAGTGGAATGGGAAATTAAAACTCCAAACCCTAGTTTCCATTTACAAATCAAATTCTAGCTCCAAATCAATAAAAGAAGCTTTGGTAAGCCTCCTCCTCTTCTTCTCCAACTCATTCTCTTATCAATTTCAGAAATTCCTAAACCTAACTTTGGGAATGTTCTTCTTTTAAAGCTTAGAATCAAGCTTCTTGAGTTGGGATTGAAGAGTGGTTGATCCTCCTTTGTTTTCAAGCTTCTCAATCTTATGCTTTAGGGTTCGAAGGTGAGATTTTTATCTCACACCTATGACTATAATTATCTTTGGTTGTTGGGTATGAATTCCTAACACTTCTTCACGTGCATTTGCTCTTGATTTGGATTGGTTTTGTGAATATTCCAATTTTTGGGTTTTTAAGTCAAATTTGTGTGGAAATCCTTTTATGGATGTTTGATCATGCTTTGGATGATGCATCGAGGAGCATATAGGGTCGGGTTGCCGATTGGCATAAACCCTTAGAGCCAATGTTCGTCCGGTTGCATTTTGGAAGAGTTTGCTCTTCATTCGGATAGGCTGAAAAACAACCCAGGCGTGACTCAGTCGACTGAAATCTCTGTTCAGTCGACTGAACCTGGAACCCGAATGTTTCCAGGCATGATACAGTCGACTGAAATCTCTATTCAGTCGACTGGACCTGGAAACAGAAAGTTCCCTGAACCTGGAACCCGAATGTTTCCAGGCATGATACAGTCGACTGAAATCTCTGTTCAGTCGACTGAACCTGGAAACAGAAAGTTCCCTGAATCTGAAAAGTTTCCATGTACAGGGTCAGTCGACTGAAAACTCTGTTCAGTCGGCTGAACCTGCTGTTTCAGCCCAGTTTGCCTTTTTGGATTGAATTTCCAATTTAAATCGATTCGTGAAGATCCAATTTGTTGTTATCATTTATTATGACTTAGATGACTCCCCTTTTTGGGATTTTTGAATATCCATTTTTGATGGATTCTTTATCGGTTTAATTGGATTTGATTCGCGTCTTCGAACGTGAATTTTTTTGATTGATTGTTTCTACAATCATTTTTGTGATTTGTCATTTTAAAAATATAAAGGTTTCAATACTAGTAGTAAATATCAAAACTCTTTCATCAAAGCGGTTATTTTATTACAAAGCTCTTTTCTTAAAACCGTTTTCCAATCTATTAGTATATACAAACCTTTACCTCACTCGTGTGAGAAATCTAATTAAACGACTTAGTAAAACAAGTGGTATGAAACGCTTGCGTTTACTTCGTCGGTTAATTCTTGGACTTGTTCGATTGAATCTCTTGTGATGATTTTCTAGTAGAGATCTACAATTTGTTCGTAAATATTTAAGTTAAGCTAGTGGTAATGGGACATGAAGCTAAGCTCATATATTTACTAGCTTACTGTAATTGACACTTCTTGATGAACATGACGATCATTTTTGTGATTTAGACTAGCAATTGTGCGATGTCTCTTTGCCTGCGAGGGAGACTAGACCCCGTTTCAGTGTGATTTCGACTCACACATGTAGTGTAGCGCCTCATGGTCTTCGGGCCGTTCGTGTGTCAAAAATTAATGGCTAGCTACCATGAGATAGTGTCTCGTTCGTGTGATATGTATGTTGGTGAGTTTTCATGCTCCCATTCGTGTGATAGGCCTTCCCCCCTTTTATGATTTCTGGATTTCGTGTGTTGATTTCTGGAATTTGTGCTTCACCAATTTTAGTGATTTTCATTGATATGATTTATCAATTTTTGTGTATTGGTGAATTCGTGTATCATTGACTTGTTTTGAATACAAGTTTTGGGTATGAAACCCTTTTTGGATCTTTAAGAAGATTCTTGTGATATTGGTTAATCTCATGTTGATTTTCAATTACATACTTATAGTAGTATGCCATTATGGTTATCATATGTTTATGCCATATCTCTTATTCTATATCATGTCATCTGATATTTATAGATAGACTGATCTGTTTATTATTTTCTTATTAAATAATACTCGGTTCAGACCGAGATGTTACAGGTCCTTCTGCTTGACTTCACTTCTAGGGTTATCTCCTTGACTTTTGGCTAACTACTTAGATTAGTAGTTTCTGGACATATACATTTGAGATATAGACTCTATGATGTATACTTATTCTTTTGTATAGCACATGTTGCTATTCTTTTGGGTTATTGTAGATCTTTCTGACCACTACTCTGATGTACACTTTCATGTGTTATATATATTCATATCTTTTTCCGCCTTTGTGATATGGATGTCTGTGACTGATCTGTGTTATGTTTATTTCTATATTTATTTGCGAAGATTATTATAGCCACTGTGTAGTAGCTTTGAGTTTTTATCGGTGTGTCGGATTTCCTCTCGAAATCAAATGCGTGTTATACTATCCGACATAGCGGTGCTCGCTCAAAGCAATTGCACGGATGGTCGCTCCTCAACAGCCTTATTCTCCGTGCTAGTTGACAGCATTGCTCCGCAGTGTTCTTGGCTAGCATGGGTATAGAGGTGGGGCCTCACAGCTTGGTATCAGAGCCAAACTTCGGAACAATGTAGAATAATTTAACAAGAATCATCATCCTAAGTCCATCTTAGGAGTCGTGCCTTAGGATTTAATTCGTGTCTTCGTACCATTCTATCCTATTTTCTTTTATAATTCCTTATTTTATTTATCAAGGTTGCTTGATATTCATTTGGTGAATAACCTTTTTCTTCTTCTTTCTTTCTATCTAAAGGAAGGGAAATGGTTAGACCAGGCCGTCCCAGCGCCGGTCAATCTAGTGCTACTCCCCAAGATGGAGTTTTTATGTCTGCCCAGCAGCTTCTTGATTTAGTTAAGAATGCTCAAGCAGCTGGTTCTAATTCGGAACCTACTCATCCTAAGTCTGGATTTGCACGTTTGTGCAACGATTATACCAACTTGGGTGGGAAGCCATTCAAAGGTTCTGAAACTATTATAGAAGTCCAGGCTTGGTTAAGAACATGCGGTCGAATCTTTTATCGCATGAACCTCATTGATCTTCACCGAGTTCAGGTGGCCTCTAGTATGCTCCAAGAAATAGCATTGGACTGGTATGAACTTCTTATTTCTGAAATCAATGAAGCGGATCTCACCTGGGTGCAATTCCGGGAACGCTTCGAATTAAAATTTATGCCAGAAGCAGAGAAGGTGACTTTGGCTTGCCGTTTAATAGACCTTGTTCAAGGTGAATCCTCCGTGACTGATTATGTTGCATCCTTCGAGTCACTTTCCAAATATGGGGTTGAATACATCAACACCCCATTAAAGAAGAACCAAAAATTTGTCTATGGCTTAAAAAAAAATCTCAAGAAGCCATTACTTCTAAAATTAGAAGTTCCCTTCGACCAACTCATTGATATCGCTCTTCGTCTTGAAGAGGCGGATAGGGAAAGTGATGTTGAAGTTGTGGGTGCCAAACCAAACTTCAACAACAAGAAGAGGCCAAACAAATTCAAAGGTCCTTATCCTAACAAAAAGGGTAAACAAGCAACTCATGCTGCTAGGGCTCCTTCTCCTAGTAGTGGGAAATTCTTCAACTGTGGGTCTAGGGGCCATTTTGTGAACAAGTGTTCAAAGCCCCGTTGTTGTCGCTATTGTAAGAGCCCGGATCATTATATACATCAATGCCTCAAACTTGAAGGCAAGAAGGAGGGAAAGTTAAATGTTGCTTAAGCCCCTGGAAACACATCTCGTGGTCAAGGTACATCTCATTCTATCCTGGATGGTATTATTATATTTTGTGATCATCCTATTCGAGTTCTTTTTGATACGGCTGCGTCCCATTCTTTTATATCAAAAGAACTTGTTGATACCTTTTCTTTGGATGTTATGTGTTTAATGACTTCTCTGAGAATTATGAATCCGGTTGGTGGATCCGCAACAATCAGTTTATTGTGTAATGATGTCGAGATTATTTTGTGTGATTTTTCTTTACGAGCCGATTTGCATGTCATGCGCTACTTAGGCTTTGGAATGATTTTGGGAATGGATTGGCTTAACCGTTATGAAGCTCTTATCCAATGTCCTGAGCGGACTATTCATCTTCGACATCCTCAATCTGTTAAGCAGATTTCTATTAATCTTAAAGATTCGGATTCCAGTTTGGTTGCATCTTTATACTCTTTAAATCCTCATGATGACAATAATGATGATGAGGAAGATATTATTTCTCTTATTCACGTTGTTCGTGAATTTTCCGACATATTTGATCCCGATTAGGATTACCACCTAAGCGAGCAATTGAGTTCAGAATTAGTCTCATTCCTGGAGCTCAACCTATCACTCGTCCTCCTTATCGTATGTCCAATAAAGAAAATGAGGAGATGTGCAAACAATTATCTGAATTGGAGATGAAGCAATTTATTCGCTCTAGTTCCTCTCCTTGGGGAGCTTCGGCAATTTTTGTGAAGAAATCCGATGGTACACTTAGGCTTTGCGTTGACTACCGCAAGCTTAATGATCTTACTATCAAAAATAAATATCCTTTACCTCGGATTGATGATCTATTCGATCAACTTAGTGGTGCTAGAGTCTTCTCACAATTAGACTTAGCTACCGGTTTTCATCAGCTTCGTATAGCAGAGGATAACATTTCTTTGACTTCGTTCCGTGCTCGTTATGGCTCTTTTGAATGGCTTGTTATGCCATTTGGTTTAACGAATGCTCCGGCTTATTTCGTTGACCTTATGAATCGAGTTTTCAAAGACTTCCTCGATCGATTTGTTCTCATCTTTATTGATGATATTCTTGTGTATTCAAAAACCGAGGAGGAGCATGAAAAGCATCTTCGGATTGTGCTGGAAACTCTTAGGAGTAATCAATTAAAGGAAAAGTTTTCTAAATGTCACTTTTGGCAATTTCGTGTGAAGTTTCTCGGTCATATTATTTTCGAATACGGAATTTCGGTGGATCCTTCAAAGATTGAAGCGATTCAAAATTGGAAGAGACCGGAGAGTGTGACGAAAATTCGTAGTTTTCTCGGATTGACGGGTTATTACCGCCGTTTTATCAAAGACTTTTCTAAGATTGCCATGCCTCTCACTTGCTTAACGAAGAAAGGTGTTAAGTACATTTGGTCGGACAAATGTGAAACTTCTTTTCAGAAACTAAAGGAACTTCTTTCTGATGCTCCTATTCTTGTTATTCCCAAGGGGAATCAAGATTTCGTTGTTTATACCGATGCTAGTCGCGTTGGTTTGGGTGCCGTTCTTATGCAAAGAGAACATGTTATTGCTTATGCTTCTAGGCAATTGAAGCATACTGAGACTAGATATGCCACTCATGATTTAGAGCTCACGGCTATTGTTTTCGCTCTTCGTATTTGGCGTCATTATGTTTTAGGCGAGAAATTTGTTCTTTGTACCGATCGTAAGTCCTTGAAGTATTTATTCTCTCAAAAGGAACTTAATTTGCGTCAACAGCGTTGGCTCGAATTCCTTGCATCTTATGATCTTGATATTCTTTATACTCCCAGAAAGGGAAATCGAGTTGCCGATGCACTTAGTCGCAAGCGACAAGCGTTGTTTCAATGATGATATCCGAATGGAATGATCTCGAGGTTTTATCCACTTGTGAAATTCGAGACCGGGTTTCTGATTTATGTTCATCTCTTATTTTTTGTAGCCTTGAGGCTCATCCTTATCTTTTAGACCGCATTCTTGAATCTCAAAGGCTAGATCCCTAATTGGCACCTCTGGGCCAAAGATTGAGGGATAAACTTGATATTGAAGTTTTGAAGGACTTTGATATCGGTTCTCGTGGCGGCATTCGAAAATTTGGTAGACTTATCGTGCCAGATGTTAGTGATCTTCGCAAAGATATTTTAGAAGATTCCCATCATTCTAAATTTACCATTCATCCCAGTAGTAGTAAAATGTACGCGGATATGAAGCGGCTTTATTATTGGGAGGGGATGAATCTAATATTGCTAACTTTGTTAAGTGTTGCATGACTTGCCAACTTGTCATGGCCGAACATCAAAGGCCCGGTGGGTTATTGCAACCTTTAGAAATTCCAATTTGGAAGTGGGATCAAATTTCCATGGATTTTATAGACGGCCTTCCCCGTTCTCGTTCGGGTCATGATAGCTTATGGGTAATAGTTGATAGGCTTACTAAATCTGCCCATTTTATTCCCGTTCGGTCCAATCGAACCGTACCTCTTTTGGCCAAACTTTTTATTAAAAAAATTGTTAAATTGCATGGAGTTCCTACTTCTATTGTCAGTGATCGTGATCCATTGTTTACTAGTGGATTTTGGAAGAGTCTTCAAGAAGCTTTGGGAATGAAGCTAAATTTTATCACCGCTTATCATCCCCAGTCCGATGGACAAACCGAGCGTGTGAATCAAACTCTTGAAGATCTTCTTCGTGCTTGTGTGCTTGATTTCGGTGGAAGTTGGAAAGATCATATTTCTCTTGTTGAATTTTCCTATAATAATAGCTTCCACTCTAGTATTGGTATGACACCTTTCGAGGCACTCTATGGAAGGTCATGCCGATCTCCTTCTTGTTGGCTTGAGGCCGGTGAGGAGCTGGTTTTAGGTCCAGATTTTATTCGTGATTCCACAGAAAAGATTGACCTTATTCGTCATAGGATGAAAGAAGCTCAAAGTAGGCAAAAATCCTATGCCGATAACCGAAGAAGGAAATTGGAATTTTTTGTGGGGGATTTTGTGTTTGTTCGTGTTTCACCTATGAAAGGTGTTGTACGTTTCAGTCGATCGGGAAAATTAGCATCTCGATATATTGGTCCATTTCCCATCACCGAACGTATTGATTCCGTGGCTTATCGCCTCTTATTACCGGCTCAGTTTTCTGCTATTCATGACGTGTTTCACGTTTCTCAATTACAGAAATGTCTTCGAGATTCTGATTCTATTCTTGAGCCCGGTGTTGTGGAAGAAATTGAAGTTTCTCCTAATTTAACTTACGAGCAACATCCTATTCGTATTATTGCTTTAGAGGTCAAGCGCCTTCGAAATAAAGATGTTCCACTTGTTGAAGTTCAATGGTCCTCAAATCCTAAGGATTGCTCTTGGGAATCTAGAGAATTCATCGAGCGAACACATCCGGACGTACTTTTTCGTGTTCTTTGAGGTGAACTTCTAATTTCATATTTCTTTTGTGTTGAATATGCTTTGATGGTTGTTACTATATAATTTCTTCTTAAATATTATGAGGATGCAATTTCTTTAAGGAGGGGAGTCTGTAACAACCCGCATATTTTACGGTTGAGTATTTAAATATTTTGTTTAAATATTTTATTGTTAGTCGGACTATAGTCCGAAAATTTACTTTTTGCATACGGTCGAATTAGGACTTGAGACCACTTCCATTGAGTTCAAAATGACGTTTGCGATATTTTTGAGTATGAACATCGATATGTTTGGAGCTAGCCAAAAATTTGACCATTTTCACTTTGGGTTTGGGTTTGGGTTCAGCCCAATGTTCTAACTTAATACCCCAAAACTGAAAACCCCTCTTCATTCACTCCCTCTTTCTCTACTTTTCAATTCTAAAGAGATTAATGGTGAGTGGAATGGGAAATTAAAACTCCAAACCCTAGTTTCCATTTACAAATCAAGTTCTAGCTCCAAATCAATAGAAGAAGCTTTGGTAAGCCTCCTCCTCTTCATCTCCAACTCATTCTCTTATCAATTTCAGAAATTCCTAAACCTAACTTTGGGAATGTTCTTCTTTTAAAGCTTAGAATCAAGCTTCTTGAGTTGGGATTGAAGAGTGGTTGATCCTTCTTTGTTTTCAAGCTACTCAGTCTTGTGCTTTAGGGTTCAAAGGTGAGATTTTTATCTCACATCTATGACTATAATTATCTTTGGTTGTTGGGTATGAATTCCTAACACTTCTTCACGTGCATTTGCTCTTGATTTGGATTGGTTTTGTGAATATTCCAATTTTTGGGTTTTTAAGTCAAATTTGTGTGAAAACCCTTTTATGGATGTTTGATCATGCTTTGGATGATGCATCGAGGAGCATATAGGGCCGGGTTGTTGATTGGCATAAACCCTTAGAGCCAATGTTCGTCCGGTTGCATTTTGAAAGAGTTTGCTCTTCATTTGGATAGGCTGAAAAACAACCCAGGCGTGATTCAGTCGACTGAAATCTCTGTTCAGTCGACTGAACCTGAAACCCGAATGTTTCCAGGCATGATACAGTCGACTGAAATATCTGTTCAGTCGACTGAACCTGGAAACAGAAAGTTTCCTGAACCTGGAACCCGAATGTTTCCAGGCATGATACAGTCGACTGAAATCTCTGTTCAGTCGACTGAACCTGGAAACAGGAAGTTCCCTGAACCTGGAAAGTTTCCATGTACAGGGTCAGTCGACTGAAAACTCTGTTCAGTCGACTGAACCTGCTGTTTCAGCCCAGTTTGCCTTTTGGGATTGAATTTCCAATTTAAATCGATTCGTGAAGATCCTATTTGTTGTTATCATTTTTTATGACTTTGATGACTCTCCTTTTTGGGATTTTTGAATATCCATTTTTGATGGATTCTTTATTGCTTTAATTGGATTTGATTCGCGTCTTCGAACGTGAATTTTTATGATTGATTGTTTCTACAATCATTTTTGTGATTTGTCACTTTAAAACTGTAAAGGTTTCGATACTAGTAGTAAATATCAAAACTCTTTCATCAAAGCGATTATATTATTACAAAGCTCTTTTCTTAAAACCATTTTCCAATCTATTAGTATATACAAACCTTTACCTCACTCGTATGAGAAATCTAATTAAACGACTTAGTAAAACAAGTGGTATGAAACGCTTGCGTTTACTTCGTCGGTTAATTCTTAGACTTGTTCGATTGAATCTCTTGTGGCAATTTTCTAGTGGAGATCTACAATTTGTTCGTAAATATTTAAGTTAAGCTAGTGGTTATAGGACATGAAGCTAAGTTCATATATTTACTAGCTTACTGTAATTGACACTTCTTGATGATCATGACGATCATTTTTGTGATTTAGACTAGCAATTGTGCGATGTATCTTTGTCTACGAGGGTGACTAGACCTCGTTTCTGTGTGATTTTGACTCACACATATGGGGTAGCGCCCTATGGTCTTCGGGCCGTTCGTGTATCAAAAATTAATGGCTAGCTACCATGAGATAGCGTCTCGTTCATGTGATACATATGTTGGTGAGTTTTCATGCTCCCGTTCGTGTGATAGGCCTTCCCCCCTTTTATGATTTCTGGATTTCGTGTGTTGATTTTTGTAATTTGTGCTTCACCAATTTTAGTGATTTTCATTGATATGATTTATCAATTTTTGTGTATTGGTGAATTCGTGTGTCATTGACTTGTTGTGAATACAAGTTTTGGGTATGAAACCCTTTTCGGATCTTTGAGAAGATTCTTGTGATATTGGTTAATCTCATGTTGATTTTCAATTACATACTTATAATAGTATGCCATTATGGTTATCATATGCTTATGCCATATCTCTTATTCTATATCATGTCATCTGATATTTATAGCTAGACTGATCCGTTTATTATTTTCTTATTAAATAATACTCGGGTCAGACGGAGATGTTACAGGTGCTTCTGCTTGACTTCACTTCTAGGATTATCTCCTTGACTTTTCTACTTAGATTAGTAGTTTCTGGACATATACATTTGAGATATAGACTCTGTGATGTATACTTATTCTTTTGTATAGCACATGTTGCTATTCTTTTGGGTTATTATAGATCTTTCTGACCACTACTCTGATGTACACTTTCATGTGTTATATATATTCATATCTTTTTCCGCCTTTGTGATATGGATGTCTGTGACTGATCTGTGTTATGTTTATTTCTATATTTATTTGCGAAGATTATTATAGCCACTGTGTAGTAGCTTTGAGTTTTTATCGGTGTGTCGGATTTCCTCTCGAAATCAAATGCGTGTTATACTATCCGACATAGCGGTGCTCGCTCAAAGCAATTGCACGGATGGTCGCTCCTCAACAGCCTTATTCTCCGTGCTAGTTGACAGCATTGCTCCGCAGTGTTCTTGGCTAGCATGGGTATAGAGGTGGGGCCTCACAGCTTGGTATCAGAGCCAAACTTCGGAACAATGTAGAATAATTTAACAAGAATCATCATCCTAAGTCCATCTTAGGAGTCGTGCCTTAGGATTTAATTCGTGTCTTCGTACCATTCTATCCTATTTTCTTTTATAATTCCTTATTTTATTTATCAAGGTTGCTTGATATTCATTTGGTGAATAACCTTTTTCTTCTTCTTTCTTTCTATCTAAAGGAAGGGAAATGGTTAGACCAGGCCGTCCCAGCGCCGGTCAATCTAGTGCTACTCCCCAAGATGGAGTTTTTATGTCTGCCCAGCAGCTTCTTGATTTAGTTAAGAATGCTCAAGCAGCTGGTTCTAATTCGGAACCTACTCATCCTAAGTCTGGATTTGCACGTTTGTGCAACGATTATACCAACTTGGGTGGGAAGCCATTCAAAGGTTCTGAAACTATTATAGAAGTCCAGGCTTGGTTAAGAACATGCGGTCGAATCTTTTATCGCATGAACCTCATTGATCTTCACCGAGTTCAGGTGGCCTCTAGTATGCTCCAAGAAATAGCATTGGACTGGTATGAACTTCTTATTTCTGAAATCAATGAAGCGGATCTCACCTGGGTGCAATTCCGGGAACGCTTCGAATTAAAATTTATGCCAGAAGCAGAGAAGGTGACTTTGGCTTGCCGTTTAATAGACCTTGTTCAAGGTGAATCCTCCGTGACTGATTATGTTGCATCCTTCGAGTCACTTTCCAAATATGGGGTTGAATACATCAACACCCCATTAAAGAAGAACCAAAAATTTGTCTATGGCTTAAACAAAAATCTCAAGAAGCCATTACTTCAAAAATTAGAAGTTCCCTTCGACCAACTCATTGATATCGCTCTTCGTCTTGAAGAGGCGGATAGGGAAAGTGATGTTGAAGTTGTGGGTGCCAAACCAAACTTCAACAACAAGAAGAGGCCAAACAAATTCAAAGGTCCTTATCCTAACAAAAAGGGTAAACAAGCAACTCATGCTGCTAGGGCTCCTTCTCCTAGTAGTGGGAAATTCTTCAACTGTGGGTCTAGGGGCCATTTTGTGCACAAGTGTTCAAAGCCCCGTTGTTGTCGCTATTGTAAGAGCCCGGATCATTATATACATCAATGCCTCAAACTTGAAGGCAAGAAGGAGGGAAAGTTAAATGTTGCTTAAGCCCCTGGAAACACATCTCGTGGTCAAGGTACATCTCATTCTATCCTGGATGGTATTATTATATTTTGTGATCATCCTATTCGAGTTCTTTTTGATACGGCTGCGTCCCATTCTTTTATATCAAAAGAACTTGTTGATACCTTTTCTTTGGATGTTATATGTTTAATGACTTCTCTGAGAATTATGAATCCGGTTGGTGGATCCGCAACAATCAGTTTATTGTGTAATGATGTCGAGATTATTTTGTGTGATTTTTCTTTACGAGCCGATTTGCATGTCATGCGCTACTTAGGCTTTGGAATGATTTTGGGAATGGATTGGCTTAACCGTTATGAAGCTCTTATCCAATGTCCTGAGCGGACTATTCATCTTCGACATCCTCAATCTGTTAAGCAGATTTCTATTAATCTTAAAGATTCGGATTCCAGTTTGGTTGCATCTTTATACTCTTTAAATCCTCATGATGACAATAATGATGATGAGGAAGATATTATTTCTCTTATTCACGTTGTTCGTGAATTTTCCGACATATTTGATCCCGATTAGGATTACCACCTAAGCGAGCAATTGAGTTCAGAATTAGTCTCATTCCTGGAGCTCAACCTATCACTCGTCCTCCTTATCGTATGTCCAATAAAGAAAATGAGGAGATGTGCAAACAATTATCTGAATTGGAGATGAAGCAATTTATTCGCTCTAGTTCCTCTCCTTGGGGAGCTTCGGCAATTTTTGTGAAGAAATCCGATGGTACACTTAGGCTTTGCGTTGACTACCGCAAGCTTAATGATCTTACTATCAAAAATAAATATCCTTTACCTCGGATTGATGATCTATTCGATCAACTTAGTGGTGCTAGAGTCTTCTCACAATTAGACTTAGCTACCGGTTTTCATCAGCTTCGTATAGCAGAGGATAACATTTCTTTGACTTCGTTCCGTGCTCGTTATGGCTCTTTTGAATGGCTTGTTATGCCATTTGGTTTAACGAATGCTCCGGCTTATTTCGTTGACCTTATGAATCGAGTTTTCAAAGACTTCCTCGATCGATTTGTTCTCATCTTTATTGATGATATTCTTGTGTATTCAAAAACCGAGGAGGAGCATGAAAAGCATCTTCGGATTGTGCTGGAAACTCTTAGGAGTAATCAATTAAAGGCAAAGTTTTCTAAATGTCACTTTTGGCAATTTCGTGTGAAGTTTCTCGGTCATATTATTTTCGAATACGGAATTTCGGTGGATCCTTCAAAGATTGAAGCGATTCAAAATTGGAAGAGACCGGAGAGTGTGACGAAAATTCGTAGTTTTCTCGGATTGACGGGTTATTACCGCCGTTTTATCAAAGACTTTTCTAAGATTGCCATGCCTCTCACTTGCTTAACGAAGAAAGGTGTTAAGTACATTTGGTCGGACAAATGTGAAACTTCTTTTCAGAAACTAAAGGAACTTCTTTCTGATGCTCCTATTCTTGTTATTCCCAAGGGGAATCAAGATTTCGTTGTTTATACCGATGCTAGTCGCGTTGGTTTGGGTGCCGTTCTTATGCAAAGAGAACATGTTATTGCTTATGCTTCTAGGCAATTGAAGCATACTGAGACTAGATATGCCACTCATGATTTAGAGCTCACGGCTATTGTTTTCGCTCTTCGTATTTGGCGTCATTATGTTTTAGGCGAGAAATTTGTTCTTTGTACCGATCATAAGTCCTTGAAGTATTTATTCTCTCAAAAGGAACTTAATTTGCGTCAACAGCGTTGGCTCGAATTCCTTGCATCTTATGATCTTGATATTCTTTATACTCCCAGAAAGGGAAATCGAGTTGCCGATGCACTTAGTCGCAAGCGACAAGCGTTGTTTCAATGATGATATCCGAATGGAATGATCTCGAGGTTTTATCCACTTGTGAAATTCGAGACCGGGTTTCTGATTTATGTTCATCTCTTATTTTTTGTAGCCTTGAGGCTCATCCTTATCTTTTAGACCGCATTCTTGAATCTCAAAGGCTAGATCCCTAATTGGCACCTCTGGGCCAAAGATTGAGGGATAAACTTGATATTGAAGTTTTGAAGGACTTTGATATCGGTTCTCGTGGCGGCATTCGAAAATTTGGTAGACTTATCGTGCCAGATGTTAGTGATCTTCGCAAAGATATTTTAGAAGATTCCCATCATTCTAAATTTACCATTCATCCCAGTAGTAGTAAAATGTACGCGGATATGAAGCGGCTTTATTATTGGGAGGGGATGAAATCTAATATTGCTAACTTTGTTAAGTGTTGCATGACTTGCCAACTTGTCATGGCCGAATATCAAAGGCCCGGTGGGTTATTGCAACCTTTAGAAATTCCAATTTGGAAGTGGGATCAAATTTCCATGGATTTTATAGACGGCCTTCCCCGTTCTCGTTCGGGTCATGATAGCTTATGGGTAATAGTTGATAGGCTTACTAAATCTGCCCATTTTATTCCCGTTCGGTCCAATCGAACCGTACCTCTTTTGGCCAAACTTTTTATTAAAAAAATTGTTAAATTGCATGGAGTTCCTACTTCTATTGTCAGTGATCGTGATCCATTGTTTACTAGTGGATTTTGGAAGAGTCTTCAAGAAGCTTTGGGAATGAAGCTAAATTTTATCACCGCTTATCATCCCCAGTCCGATGGACAAACCGAGCGTGTGAATCAAACTCTTGAAGATCTTCTTCGTGCTTGTGTGCTTGATTTCGGTGGAAGTTGGAAAGATCATATTTCTCTTGTTGAATTTTCCTATAATAATAGCTTCCACTCTAGTATTGGTATGACACCTTTCGAGGCACTCTATGGAAGGTCATGCTGATCTCCTTCTTGTTGGCTTGAGGCCGGTGAGGAGCTGGTTTTAGGTCCAGATTTTATTCGTGATTCCACAGAAAAGATTGACCTTATTCGTCATAGGATGAAAGAAGCTCAAAGTAGGCAAAAATCCTATGCCGATAACCGAAGAAGGAAATTGGAATTTTTTGTGGGGGATTTTGTGTTTGTTCGTGTTTCACCTATGAAAGGTGTTGTACGTTTCAGTCGATCGGGAAAATTAGCATCTCGATATATTGGTCCATTTCCCATCACCGAACGTATTGATTCCGTGGCTTATCGCCTCTTATTACCGGCTCAGTTTTCTGCTATTCATGACGTGTTTCACGTTTCTCAATTACAGAAATGTCTTCGAGATTCTGATTCTATTCTTGAGCCCGGTGTTGTGGAAGAAATTGAAGTTTCTCCTAATTTAACTTACGAGCAACATCCTATTCGTATTATTGCTTTAGAGGTCAAGCGCCTTCGAAATAAAGATGTTCCACTTGTTGAAGTTCAATGGTCCTCAAATCCTAAGGATTGCTCTTGGGAATCTAGAGAATTCATCGAGCGAACACATCCGGACGTACTTTTTCGTGTTCTTTGAGGTGAACTTCTAATTTCATATTTCTTTTGTGTTGAATATGCTTTGATGGTTGTTACTATATAATTTCTTCTTAAATATTATGAGGATGCAATTTCTTTAAGGAGGGGAGTCTGTAACAACCCGCATATTTTACGGTTGAGTATTTAAATATTTTGTTTAAATATTTTATTGTTAGTCGGACTATAGTCCGAAAATTTACTTTTTGCATACGGTCGAATTAGGACTTGAGACCACTTCCATTGAGTTCAAAATGACGTTTGCGATATTTTTGAGTATGAACATCGATATGTTTGGAGCTAGCCAAAAATTTGACCATTTTCACTTTGGGTTTGGGTTTGGGTTCAGCCCAATGTTCTAACTTAATACCCCAAAACTGAAAACCCCTCTTCATTCACTCCCTCTTTCTCTACTTTTCAATTCTAAAGAGATTAATGGTGAGTGGAATGGGAAATTAAAACTCCAAACCCTAGTTTCCATTTACAAATCAAGTTCTAGCTCCAAATCAATAGAAGAAGCTTTGGTAAGCCTCCTCCTCTTCATCTCCAACTCATTCTCTTATCAATTTCAGAAATTCCTAAACCTAACTTTGGGAATGTTCTTCTTTTAAAGCTTAGAATCAAGCTTCTTGAGTTGGGATTGAAGAGTGGTTGATCCTTCTTTGTTTTCAAGCTACTCAGTCTTGTGCTTTAGGGTTCAAAGGTGAGATTTTTATCTCACATCTATGACTATAATTATCTTTGGTTGTTGGGTATGAATTCCTAACACTTCTTCACGTGCATTTGCTCTTGATTTGGATTGGTTTTGTGAATATTCCAATTTTTGGGTTTTTAAGTCAAATTTGTGTGAAAACCCTTTTATGGATGTTTGATCATGCTTTGGATGATGCATCGAGGAGCATATAGGGCCGGGTTGTTGATTGGCATAAACCCTTAGAGCCAATGTTCGTCCGGTTGCATTTTGAAAGAGTTTGCTCTTCATTTGGATAGGCTGAAAAACAACCCAGGCGTGATTCAGTCGACTGAAATCTCTGTTCAGTCGACTGAACCTGAAACCCGAATGTTTCCAGGCATGATACAGTCGACTGAAATATCTGTTCAGTCGACTGAACCTGGAAACAGAAAGTTTCCTGAACCTGGAACCCGAATGTTTCCAGGCATGATACAGTCGACTGAAATCTCTGTTCAGTCGACTGAACCTGGAAACAGGAAGTTCCCTGAACCTGGAAAGTTTCCATGTACAGGGTCAGTCGACTGAAAACTCTGTTCAGTCGACTGAACCTGCTGTTTCAGCCCAGTTTGCCTTTTGGGATTGAATTTCCAATTTAAATCGATTCGTGAAGATCCTATTTGTTGTTATCATTTTTTATGACTTTGATGACTCTCCTTTTTGGGATTTTTGAATATCCATTTTTGATGGATTCTTTATTGCTTTAATTGGATTTGATTCGCGTCTTCGAACGTGAATTTTTATGATTGATTGTTTCTACAATCATTTTTGTGATTTGTCACTTTAAAACTGTAAAGGTTTCGATACTAGTAGTAAATATCAAAACTCTTTCATCAAAGCGATTATATTATTACAAAGCTCTTTTCTTAAAACCATTTTCCAATCTATTAGTATATACAAACCTTTACCTCACTCGTATGAGAAATCTAATTAAACGACTTAGTAAAACAAGTGGTATGAAACGCTTGCGTTTACTTCGTCGGTTAATTCTTAGACTTGTTCGATTGAATCTCTTGTGACAATTTTCTAGTGGAGATCTACAATTTGTTCGTAAATATTTAAGTTAAGCTAGTGGTTATAGGACATGAAGCTAAGTTCATATATTTACTAGCTTACTGTAATTGACACTTCTTGATGATCATGACGATCATTTTTGTGATTTAGACTAGCAATTGTGCGATGTATCTTTGTCTACGAGGGTGACTAGACCTCGTTTCAGTGTGATTTTGACTCACACATATGGGGTAGCGCCCTATGGTCTTCGGGCCGTTCGTGTGTCAAAAATTAATGGCTAGCTACCATGAGATAGCGTCTCGTTCATGTGATACATATGTTGGTGAGTTTTCATGCTCCCGTTCGTGTGATAGGCCTTCCCCCCTTTTATGATTTCTGGATTTCGTGTGTTGATTTTTGTAATTTGTGCTTCACCAATTTTAGTGATTTTCATTGATATGATTTATCAATTTTTGTGTATTGGTGAATTTGTGTGTCATTGACTTGTTGTGAATACAAGTTTTGGGTATGAAACCCTTTTCGGATCTTTGAGAAGATTCTTGTGATATTGGTTAATCTCATGTTGATTTTCAATTACATACTTATAGTAGTATGCCATTATGGTTATCATATGCTTATGCCATATCTCTTATTCTATATCATGTCATCTGATATTTATAGCTAGACTGATCCGTTTATTATTTTCTTATTAAATAATACTCGGGTCAGACGGAGATGTTACAGGTGCTTCTGCTTGACTTCACTTCTAGGATTATCTCCTTGACTTTTCTACTTAGATTAGTAGTTTCTGGACATATACATTTGAGATATAGACTCTGTGATGTATACTTATTCTTTTGTATAGCACATGTTGCTATTCTTTTGGGTTATTATAGATCTTTCTGACCACTACTCTGATGTACACTTTCATGTGTTATATATATTCATATCTTTTTCCGCCTTTGTGATATGGATGTCTGTGAGTGGTCTGTGTTATGTTTATTTTTATATTTATTTCCGAAGATTATTATAGCTACTGTGTAGTAGCTTTGAGTTTTTATCGGTGTGTCGGATTTCCTCTCGAAATCAAATGCATGTTATACTATCCGACATAGCGGTGCTCGCTCAAAGCAATTACACGGATGGTCGCTCCTCAATAGCCTTATTCTCCGTGCTAGTTGACAGCATTGCTCCGTAGTGTTCTTGGCTAGCGTGGGTATAGAGGTGGGGTGTCACAATGCTATTCTTATCCACTTAAGTTATTTGTTAACTTCAATAATTCACATCCATCGTAAATGCATACTTAAGGCTATATATGTATGTATGTACGTATGTGTGTGTGTGTACACACACATTTATATATATATATATATATATATATATATATATATATATATATATATATATATATATATATATATCTGTGTGTGTATTCGTTCTTACCTGTTTAATTATTACGCCTCCTCTGTTCACTAGTGAAAATATTATTGTACTTCTTTATACGTTTACATCTTATTTGATTTGAGGTCACTTGCCATTTTCTTTTAAAATAAAATACCTTTTTCTGTTTATTTCCATTTCTTTTTTATTTTACTTTCCTTTCTATTCCCTTTTAACATTTACTACCCTCCCTTATTTAATAAACTTTCCACGCTCTTTTTATTCTTAAGTGACTACTTGCCGACCTTTTTAGCATTGTTTTTATTATTTAGTTTCCATCTTATCTCTATTGCATATATTTATATCTTGTTTTTTACAATTTAACCCGTATTATTATGACACTTCTATTCTTTAACTCATACTTATGAATATCTACGTTTTATCGTATTGGAGCTACATCTCCCTCAAAAGGAAAGGTTAACACAGCAAATCTCTATATCTTATCCAAAGAGGAAATTTGTATTACATTTGGAATTAAAAAGAATTGTATTTTTTATTTTTTGAAATACGATAATACAAAATACAGTGAAATATCGCTATTTTATACTTCGTTTTCTTTTAGGTGTATTCCTTTTATTTCAAATGATACATTTTTATTTATGGATCTGAACTTGATAACCCATAGAAATTTACATTGCAGCATATTACACTCCAATGAATTAAAAGATTACTTAATTCCTTATAATTTATCATAATAACTTCTAATTTGCATTTATTGCATATATCGTTTAATCAACAAGTCTGGAATTATAATATAATCTATCAAATTCAAGGACTACTACTACCCTATACTTTCCATATCACATATATACAATATATGATTATAGTTATTAGTCATAGAATATGTAGGCAGAGTTTATTGATTCACTACACGTATACAATTTTTTCCTACAACTCTAATTTGCATTTTTAGGCATACAGGAATAGATTTACAATGACATAAATCTATATTATATAAATATATATGATTTTTCACTCACCTTTTTAGCTTTCTAGATCTCCAGATCTAATCCCTATTATTCTAGTTTGACTGCCTTTTCTCACTCTTTGGATATATACACCGCATTATGTACACATATTCAAAAATCCAGATCGAAAAAAAATTTAGACTCGATTTACATTTTGGATCCATATCTAGATTTTCCTTAGCTCTGATGATTTGAATTGACTATATTTTTCTTTTCAATCATCTTCTATAATTCTCCAATGTATATACGTATAAAATATAACTATTTTTTAGAATTTAGTATTTGAAGGAGAAGAGAAAATAGCAGAGCTTCGGCGTCACTCAAAAATTATTAGTTTAGAAATGACGGTTTATGTTTGTATTTGTAGGGGTTCAAATCAAAGCCAGTTATCTGGTTGAAATTTATTGAATTCGAGCTATAGGGCCACGTTTTATTCTCAAGTTTCTAGCTTAAACGATCGACCGCTATCCTCCTTAGGTCGACGGTTAGCGGTCAACTAGCAAGAACCATGGGTCGACAGCTAGGTACTGATTTTGTTATCTGATTCTATTCATTTGTTTTCGCTATTATATATTATATGTTACTGTTAACATTAATTATACTTAATGTATATGCTATCATTAACATTAAAATTAACGTTAATTAATTATTTTAAATTCCATAATCACATAAGCAATTATTTTAATTCAAAACTTTTAAATGTCAATAGCTTCTTCATTTGAATTTGGATAGTAAAATTTATATATGAAAATTGATTAGAAAATTCACACCAACTTGATGGTGTGAGTTTTATAGCAAAATTTTGACATTTGTAAAATTTCTACTTTTCCATGTTATTATTTATTAACTAAGTTATTTTAATCAATCATCATAAAAATTATCGGCGTTATAACTTAATAGTTTGATATGCTCAAAAGTTTATTTGATAAGTATTGAACAAAAAGACAGCCTTCTTCATGCCTCTTCTCCTTTCATTTTCCATTCCAAAATCAAGTCAAATAAAGTCCAAACTTTCTCAAACCTTTGGGAAGGTTGTAAGGAAACCTAGGAGCAAGGAAAATCAACTCAAATGTTGGGGTAAAGGACAAAAACCCTGGGGTCATCTCTGGTCGTGAGCAACTTGACAAGAAGGAAGCTTGGCTATGAGAATTTTAAGGCTAATGGTGGAATCATTGGTTCTTCAATGATGGTAGGAAATTATTCTTATGTTCTAGGTGGCATGTGCTTAGTTGTAGGCTTGGTTTTAGGCGAGTGAACTCACCATTGAAGCATATATATTATTTGTATATATGTTTGTTGTGTGAATATAAAGTTAAAGTAAAGAAAAAATGCAAGTTATTACTTTTGGATCCCCTTGCTTTGGAAAGCAAGCGATAACCTTTTGGGTAGTACAGTTCTATTTCTCTCTAAAACATGTATCATGGGATTGCGTGTGATGTGGAAATGTGTGAACTTATTTGTAGCGAATGAGTCATTATTAGGGCACTACGAAATCCCTTGTGATTAATTAGTTTTGAATAGTTATATGTGAATATATCATGAAATAATATATTTTGGTTGTGCTCTATACTTATAGTAGTGTATAGGACAATGAAGAAAATGTTTGGACATGTATAGGAAAGGTTGAAAAAAGTTGTAAAATTTATGGGGAGAAAGGCTAATATATAGGCCTTGTAAAAGGCCTTGTTTTAGGAATCTTAATATAATTTTAAAAGACATCCTTCTGGGTTTCTTTAATGTTTTATTGAGAAAAATATGTGTATTTCTTACTACAAAAATATTACAGTTTAAATCATTTAATAACTGGTTGAACGAAGTTGAAAAGGTTAGTAGCAAAAAGGTTGCTATATGAGCACTCTGTAAATAGCTTTTTAGGGAATTTTTAATATGACTTTGGAAGATATCCTTAGGGGTTTATTTGCATGATTTTTAAGTAATATAAATATAATACTTACTATAAAAATTTTGGATCTTAAAACCTTTGTTTGAGTATTGAAAACTGGGCGAAACTTTCATGCTTTTTATAAATGTCCTCTGTCTAGATTTTTTACGACTCTTATTAATGCTATCAACCTACAAAGAATTTCAGACGTGCTACAGCACTGTTATGGTGTATTTTTTAAGCAGGTTTTATTCTTTTAAATGAGTTTAAAATGATGTCTAAATTAATTATTTATATATTTCCTTTTAAGTTTAATAGTAGGTCTTAAAGTATTTTAAAAGTGGTTTCAAGTTAAATATATTTTTAATAATTATTTATGAATTTTTAAAGTAGAGGGCTTTATGTATATAATATGTGCTTTTTTATGGTTTTTGTAAAATTTTAAAGTAGTTGTTTTTAAGGAATATTTTATATGGATATTTAAAATGTATTTATAAGTGCTTTAAAAGTGTGTGTATATATATATATATAAGATTAGAATAACGAGTTAAGTATTTTATAAATGATGGTTTTGGCTATAACACTTATGAGGGCATTCTCTACACCAGCAAATGAGGGGAAAACTCTTATGAGTGGTGACGGCTTTCTCCTCACCGGTAGTAGTGATGTCATTCTCCTCACCGGCGAAAGGGAGAAAACTCCTATGAGCAAAGCCACAGCAATTGGTTCGATGGGGGGACATTAGCACACTCATAATCACGTCACTTCACCGCAAGATTCTCATTTATCCTTTGTTCATTGGCCAGTTATACGCTTTTGTTTGGTTTGTAGATGCGATGTCTCAATTTCGAGCTTTCAATCGCTTGAGGGGCTCCTCGACGCTGTACGGATCCAACCGCGATTTGGAATATGGTAGGCATAGAGAAAGGAGATGACGGCCGAGAAAGAAATCATCATTCGAGGTATTCTTCATTATTCCAAACATAAGTCCAAGTCTCGGTCGTCTCATTAGGAAGTTCAACCTAATCTTCCTGTACACAGTGGTTATCGGACTGCTTTTCATGATCCTCAAGTTATTGTACCGCTTGAGCAGTGATTTGGTTCATCAAGCTCTAAACAATCCCATGATCGTAGGTCAAGCAAACGCCCATTGGTCACTTCTAATCCATCTTTGCCGACTTGGCTCCTGAGGCTTCCACGGTGGAAAAATTGGCCAAACTTAAGGTCAACTTCCCAAAGATTTGCTTCAACGGGCTTAAGTTCCTTTACTCTATTCATAACATCCTAGGGAATGCAAAAGAAAGTTCTCTCATATGTGTCGATGATGTTTTTGTGCAACACGAATCATTCCTACACTTAGCAGAAAAGATCTCCTAAGTGTCTTTCGAGAGACAGCATGAAATCGATCGTCTCAAGCCAGAGAAAATTCATGATAAAGATATAATTAAACATCATGATAATGAGATCTCAAAGTTGACGGTGAAGCTAATGAAGCAAGAAAAAAGTGACCAAGAAACATCCGAGGTGGTGAGTCGTCCAAAAGATGCCCATAAAAGGAAATATTGTTATCAACCATAGCAGTGCACTTTCCTTGGAAAAACAAACCTTACAAAAGAAGAAAAATATATTCACCTGCCACATTGAGGAGCTTGAAGAACTCCTTAAAAAGAAGAGAGAAGAGAAAATTGAAGCTTGGGGGGAGTTATAAAGATATTACGAAGAGGCCATTGAAGCTCGGAATTTGAAAATTAAGCTTGACAAGCAACTTGATTAAATTGAAGTCGTCAAAGAAGAGGTAAGAGAATTAGGCCGCAATGAGATTAGAGAACAGATCGAGACCCAATTAGAAGGTGCTATGGAAGCTGGTCAAAATGGAATGAAGGACATGTTTGATCACTTGATCGTTGAATATAATGCTAAAGTCCTTATCCATCGCGATTTGATTTTTCTTGGAGAGGTCTATCATAAGTCATTTGCCAAGGCCTAGGAATACATTGTCAAAATGAAAAAGAAAACCCTTGGTGAAGCTAATTTAGAGGAAGAGAAATTGGTATGGGAGATTCTTCATAGGGATGAATCTTTAGATCTTGCTATTGTAAGACTCCGATATTTTGACATTCTTGCACCCTGTGACAAAGGGGAAAATACTGTCGAGTCTTTAGAGTCCAATCCCAAAGGCTCCTTCTCTTTTCAAGCAGTTGGAGTGTCATTTTCTCTTGGCCTGAGATAAGATCAAAGCTACGATCCGAACATATTCGGTTATCAATCTAAAGTGTTGACTCCTATTCTTGAAGGGAGCACTCCGGCGACAATTGAGAGTCGGTCGAATGTAGGTATTCCGCTTTGTTCTCCACTTTTCGAGAGATTCCGTTCTTTATGCCTAATAGTCGTGGGGTTATCTTCTTGTTTCCATGAATCTACAGGCATTCTAGATCCCATCCAAACTCTAAAAAGTGGTGTCTCCATGAAGCAACAATCGACATCCACTTAGATTCCGACGGCCACCAATGCTCCAGGACTTGACGCTCAAGTTATCGGGGCACTTGATGATGATAAAGCTAAAGACCCACCATTTCCTGATGAGTCTAGTGATGTTATGGTTACTGGTGCCACCGCACATATTGATGAGCTTAGCCTAAAAGAATTCATCGAGAGAGAGGAGTTGTTAAAGGAAAATCTGAGGCTAAACCTACCGATGCAGACATTGATGACCCAAATCTTGTTCCATTACAAGTCTTCCCACCTAGCAGGTTGGTTCCCCAAAAACTCCCTTCAATCTGTAAAAGCACTCCTGCCTAGTGCGGTAATGGATCAAGGAAAAGGACAGGTGGAAGTTCGAGAAGTGGCACTCCTAAGAAATCCGGAATAGAGAAAGGGCAGAAGATATAATCATCACTCTGGCTTAGTTTGTATATTGTTTGCATAACTGTTTTCTCTTGCGGCCCCCATTTTTAGATAAACTTGTATCACAATTTTTGAAGTTTGTTATATAAATATAAGTCCTTTTTTTCTGTTGAACTCTTATGTGAGTTTTTACATAGTCGAGCTATTACTTTCCATTCAATGTACTTGTAATTTGTTGCTCTTTTATTTGGATGATAATCCGTTAATTCTATCCCAATGCCTACATGCGGTCATGGTCTTGAGTCTTACCAAAGACGGGGCTCAAGCCCTAATGTTACGCTATCGAATTCAACGGTTCGAATGATTATAGTCCTCCTGTCGGTTCAGGCTGGAATTTATGGAATAGTGAGTGGCCGAACCGTACTCATCTACTTTTTTATACTCATATCCGCACTCTAAGGATTAGAGTTAGTTAGCGGGTGGTTGAATCGCTTCCGACTTATATTTATACTCCATCCCACACTTTGGGACATAGAGTCATTTCGGAAAAAGTCGGGACATACTTTCATTATTTGATTGATTTTCCCCTAAGTTTGCAGTTTAACTTAGCAATCGATTAGTCATGTCACAATCTCTTTTGATTCATATTTGTCCCATCATTTGATAGGATTATGTAGGTCATTGGATGGTCAAATCACATCCATTCCTCATTAGGCATTCCGTCCATCGGTTTGTGAGCGGGAATCATCACGTAAATGTCAGAACATTCTTATTTCATTTAGTTCAGTCATGAACTTATGTAATCGGCTAGCTCCAAACTCTAGGAACCTGCTTGGACATGTCAATAATAGTTAGTCCGGTATCGTAACTAATATGTAATGCTACAGCAAACATATACATGAAGGATATTCAAAACTTTATTTGTCAAAAGGAAAGAAATGACATAATTTGTCTTACTACGTATCTTGAAAATGAAATGCTGAAGCAAATACTAAAATTAAATATAACTGAATGAAAAAGAAATGAACTAAGTGAAATAGCATCATAAATGCTCTTTATTCCACGCCTTGGGAGTGTGATGCCGTCAATAGTCGCTAGCTTGAAAGTTCCATCTCCAAGCCTCTATTCAATGACATATGGTCCTTCCCAAGTAGGATTCATATGCGATAGGGCAGGAAAAACCCATTTCAAGACACGATCACCGATTTCAAAAGTTCTAGGTCAGACATTAGTGTTGCAGTACCGGGCGACTCGGGGTCGATGCCCAACCGCCCTCAAGTCATATTTTTTGCACTTCTCATCTATATAGTCTAAAGATTCCATAAGGAGATCTTTATTTGTTGTAGGATCTTAGTAGGTCACTTGATGAGAAGGAACTTCGAGCTCAACAGGAATAACGATTTTAGAACCGTAAGCAAGGGTGAATGGACTATGGTCAATCGCGGACTTATGAGTTATCCTATAAGCCTATAGTGCTGTTGAAGGTTCATCCACCCAATTGCTATTAACCCGCTTTTTGAAAAAGCCATAAGCAGGCGAATTTAACTAAGTCAATTTCTCAATTATCAAGGATGGAATGTGATAGGTTTGAGTCGATTGGATTGATAGGTAATGCAGCACGTTTTGAATGTGGTTCGGCTATGTTAGTGCGGCTCGACCGAATGTGGTTCGGCGTGAAGCTAGGATCGGCATGAGCTAGTGGTTCGACATGTGTTGGTTCGGTCTGGATGGTATGGGTCGTTGTGATGGACATGGTTCGGTATGGATGGTATGGGTCGTCGTGATGGATATGGTTCGGTCAAGGTGGATCGGTATAGTTTGGATCGTAGGAAGGCTAGTGATCAACTGGAGTGAATCGACATTGAGGAGGTTCGGCGTAGGAAGTGGTTCGGCATAGGTGGTTTGACAACCCGGAATTTTCGAGCAATATCAATTTAATAATTTGCATTAAAAATTAAATTGATTTGATATATCTTTGTTAATTTGATCTGAATTGATACTTTTCTTTTAATAAATGTCTAATTGGTAAATTTTATCTGTTGAAAATTAATTGATTGTTTTCTATTTATAAATATATATTTGTATACATTGTAAATAGTTGAGCATTGTTTTAAAATTTAACTAATAAATTATTATTTTCAAATTCTAATATACATTTTAGTGGATTGGGAATTAGGTTTTATTTAATATAAGTTTTTTTCAAAGCTATTAAATAAATGACTATGTGATTTTATATACATAAGTTAAATGTTAAAATAGTTTAAAGACTTGTTTTGGCTTAAGTTATTAACAAAAAGATTTGTTTGTTTTCTTTTTTAGTATAGCTTGATAAAAATATGGATTTAAAATTATATATGAGTTTTAATGCAATTTTGTCAAATGGTACATTAATAAAATAAGCAGTTTATAACAAAAAGATAATTTCTTTTATAAATCATTTCAAATTGATAAATGTGTTACTTTTAAATAATGTTAATAAATAAAAATACAAGACTATAAGATAAATTGGGAAAAATATAAAGTAAGTACATTGGCTAAATTTAATAACATAGCAACTATAAAATTCATTTAGATTTCAAACAACAAAACAAAGGAAATAACATTCACATACATTTCAAAAATATAAAACAAGACAACATTACAATATGAATATAAAATCTGGCTGGTAAGAAGAAACAAGTAAATAATCTTCAAGTTTGTAAACTATCATAAGAAAAACTGCAGCATGTATATAAGTTTAAAGCATCAAGACCAATATGAGATTGTACAAACAAAATCAAATAAGTAATGCAAGGCAAATATAAGATATGTCTTTGAACACATACAAGCATAAAGCACATATACATTAAATGTTTTCACCTCAGCCAACAAAGAAAGTCAATTCGAATGTTATAAAAATCATTTCAGTGTTTGCTAACCTCTAGCCAAAGAAAAATAAAATATGTGAAGGCTTGCTGAGGAAGACAACATTAGATATTCTTGAACCAACAAAAGCAAAGTAAAGTGAGATATGTTGTAGGCTGTATGGTATGCAGACAAGTTAAGGTGAGATTATTAACAAAGTAAGTTAAAACATAAAGTACTTAAACATTAAATGCAAGCCGCATTGTTTCTTATCTCAGCCTCCAAAAACAGGGAACAAATCTATTTAATCAATTAAACAATAGTAATTATTCTCTGTTATGGTACAAAGTGTACACATTCTTGTACAAGAATATACACTGTAGGTATAATCAACCTGTCTGCATATGCCCTGTAAAACTTGTTTATAAATTAGCTTCACCTTATTCAGTTCGAGCTGAGCAAAAATATAAAATAAACTTCATTAAAAACCTAAACAAATATCCAACAACAACTTAGCAAACCAGAGGATTAAACAGAGGAGATTTTCAGTTGCTTTAGATTTCAAATTTAAGGACCTGTTCAAATTCGTAGCCTCTGTTCTTTCACAAATGCAGGTGAGTAACATCATCGGTTAGATGTTTTAAGTATATATTAAATGGTGGTATGCTTATTCTCTGAATTTAAGAATGTTTGTAAAGATATTTCTGTGTGTATTTGAATAAGTGTGTGTACATTGCTCTGTGTCTGGATTGTTTCCTGACTTTGGTTCCAGGTTCAAAGCTAACCCAAATTTATTTGTTCCTGATTAAAGATTCGATTTGAACCTAAGTTTGAATAAATATATTTGTTATATCCTTGGCTTTAGTTTAAAATTATTAAAGCTCAAAAAAAATTGTATTTTTGCTCTGGAAATACTGAACCACTTAGGAAGCTTTAAAACAGTCAAAATCCAAACCTGATAGTACATAGATTCAAGTATGTAAATGGAACTAGTACACGAAAACTTGATTTTTAAAGCTTGAATCAGAATTTTTAGATAGGGATTGGAAGAGTAGTTCTCGGTTGATCGTGAAGTGGGTTTTTGTCGATCTCTGATGATTCCCGGGTTGGTGGTGGATGGGATCTTGGACGGAGGTGCAAGAGTGAAGGATGGTTGCAAAAAAAATATTTGTATGGTGGTTCGATGAACGTGGTAAAGGCGGTGAGCAATTTTTGCTCGTAAACCTAGTTTTGGAGGGTCGAGAACTTTTGATTCTTTCATCCTATTGGATGCACCGAGTGTCACGTGGGTTTGAGGAGAGGTAGAGGGGAGATGGACGAGGCTGTGGCTGGAGTTTTAGAGATGCCGGTGATGGGAAGCGCCTGGACGAGGGACGTTTAGGTGATGGGTTGGGCTCTGGAGGGAGCTGGATTGCTTGATTTAGTTGCTTCACGAATTCATGGGTGTTGGGTTGGTGAGGGCGATCGTTGGGAGATCATCGTCGTGTTGATGTCCTCGGCCGAAGATTAGAGGTGGTCTGGTGATCGTGCACGTGCACATGCACGTGGGTGATCTGGGTTATGTGGTTAGTTGGGGGAAAAGAAGTACAGGGGCTCGAGAACGCATGGGTTACTTCGTGTGTTTACTCGAAGTAAACAAGGGGGGGTGCTCGGGTTGTAGTTGTTCAGGTTTTAACCCTGTAAAAGTTTTTGAAATTTTTGTTTTAAATAAAAATAAAAGTTAAACCTAGTTTTAAATCAAAGTTTAACAGTGATTTCAAGTTAGTTTTGAAACAGAGTTGGAAAAAAATAAAGTTTCATAATTTAAATTATTTTAATAACTTAAAAGTGCTTAATATTTAAGAGTATTCAAAAAGAGTTGAATTCAAAAATGAAATATAAATTGTTCAGGGAAGATTTAAACAAAGTTGACTCCTAAAATTAAAATCAGAACTTAAATTCTTGATTTGGAAATAAAATAAAGTTTTATAATTTAAATTGATTTAAATAAGTTTTAAGTATTAAAATATGCTATTAAACATGTGAGTTTTAAAAGGGTTTTGAAAATTAGTTTTTAAACTTTATTAAGGATAAATTGGGATTTATTTAGAAAGTAATTTGAAATAAATGTTTTAAACATATTGAAAGTGAAAATTTAATCAATTATAAGAATAGTTTACTTTAAGTAATGAAGATTTAGAATTTATATTCATTAACCTTTAAGTTAATTAAGTATGAATATTTAATGATTGATATTAATTAAATTAGTAATTATAAGTTTAAATCTAGTAATTAAAGTTAAATAATGAATTAATTAACTATTATGTAATTAAGAACCATAGATTAGATTTTTATTTAAATTAATAAATTTTAATGGTTAATCATACTTATAATTAATAATGATTAATATAAATTAATTATTGTAGAAGAAAATAATTAAATAAGTGTTAATGAAGATCATTAACTAGATTATTTTATTATTAATTAATCTGATTGATTTTTAGTAGATTAATTGGATTAATTAATTCAATAGTAATCATTGTAATAGTTTAAATGTAATTATTTATTTGGAAAGTAATTAAGAAATTAATTACTTATTAATTGTGTAAATTGATTTAATTTGAGTTAATTAATTTAGTTTAATTAACTGATATTTTGGAAGTAAATTACTTAGAGAAGTAATTGATGGATAATGACTGGGTGTAATTAATTGGATGATGTTGTTAATGGAAGTAATTGGAATATAATTACTTGAAATTAATCAAAGGATTAATTAAGCTTGTTATTGAGAAGTAATTAATTAAGGACGGTTAATTACTGTATGTATTAATGAAGTGGGTTAATATTTGTGATTTGAAGATTTGTATTCTTAATATAATTAATAAAATAACAAATGAAAATGTAATTATAAATCATTAATTAATATAATTAATGATGGAATTAGAAATTGATTAATTTGGGAATAATAAATCAACAAGATAATTAAATGGTAATAAATCTATATAAATGTAATTAAGTAATGGATTTATTCATAGATTAATCTCTGTAAATAAATTGAAGGAAACTACTGGAATGCAGCAAAGGTTATTTAAATCAAAGATGTTTAATTGGAATATATAAGTAAATTGATGATAAGATTTAAATTAAGTTAATTAATTTTAATTAATTTAAGAAATCATTTGGATGATTTGGTATGTGTAATTAATGGAGTATAATTATTTAGGGAAGTAATTAGATGATAATTACTTGATGAAATTAATATAAGATGATTTGTAAATGAAGTAATTTGGGTAATTTATTTTGTAATTAATCAAAGAATTAATTTATGGGAATAATTAATCATGGAATGATTAATTTGTTATTAGTAAATTAAGGGTAGTTAATTACTGGTTTGTTATTAATAAAGGGTGATTAATAATTGTGTTTACATAAAGGTTAATCACTTAATGTAATTAATTTAAATTAAGCAATTTAATATAAATTGGAGATCATTAATTAATATAATTAATGTTGTAATTAAGAATTGTTTAATTAAGGAATAATTAAATGGGGAGGTCATTAAATGTTGATTGCTATGAATGATTTAGAATAATTCATTTGAGAAATTAATTAAAGACTAAATTACTTCTTGTAATCAGAGAATGATTAATTAATTTGATTTATAATTAATTAATGGTTGTGAGAGCAGGATTTATGGAACGAGTAATTAATTTAATTTATTTTAAATTAATTAAAGATGGAAGTAGTTAATTTAATTCATTTTAAATTAATTATAGATTGTGATTCATAAATCATTGCTTATGGATGATATTGACATTTCATTGATTGATTGTGATCTCAGATATGAGATGAGTAATATCTATGTGATATGAATATATGGTTTAAGTATGATAACATTTGATTATCTGTTTGGATGATGATATTAATTATATGTTTATGATGATAATGTGATTATCTATTATGAGATGTGAATTATCTATCTGTGTGTATATTGATAATACTGAATTGACTGTTAAGACTAAATAGACAACTTGGCCTTAAAAGATACGTTTTGGATTTCGATGAGACCGGGATCGGTTTTTCCATATTTGGACATCCGAAAACCACATCGATCCAAATTAACGATAGGTCGTGAATTCTGAAGTGAAGATAAAGATTCAGAGTGCAAGGATTATCGTCGTTAACTCTGAGGTGATTCCAAAACGAGTGTAAGGAGATGATGCCTTCGGTTTCGTTCGAACCCAGAACGAACTTGTATGGATTGAATGCTTTCAACACATCGTCAGGCGGGCGATGAGAATTCTAAGAGATGTATTCTCCAAAGGTAATCGAAACCTCAAGCCTCATCAACCGGGAATGGCTAAAACAGAGGAGGTGCAGCAAGGTTAGGTGGGTCATGCCCAAGCAGGACGAGATTTTCCCCTGTCTAGATGTCCCTTTTTATTCGGCTGTGTGGGCAGTTGATCTGCAGCCACTTGTGGGGTTATCTTGTTCGGAACTGTTCAGTAAGGAATGGTTCCGGCCTTGTGTTGCAGGGGGTCGGAAGTGATCCTCGGTATGTTGATCTAGGCCACGTACTGTGACGGGCGGTACCTCAGTAGCCCTGCCATTGTATGGAATCCACAATCCAATAAGTGCCAACGGTTTTGATTGTATTACCCACTTTGTGGCTAGTAGCTGGAATTTAATGAATGTAACAATTTCGGCTATTTTCTATTTACTTGAAAACCCTAGACCTATTATAATATCACTGAATTTCCTATCAAATGTTTTGGTTAGCGTAAGGTAAAAACTTTTCCATGTTTATGTGTGGGAAGTCTTACGTGATACCTTTCTTTCAAAAGGATTTTCAAAATTAAGCAATTTTGACTTGTTACTCACACCAAACCCATATCTGACCCGGAGTTTATTTTCTGTTTTCCTTAAACTCTCGGGTACTCAAATTTTTATGAGTAGCCAAGGGATTCAGGTTTGCTTCAACGAATTCTGGAGGAGCAATGGAGCAGGAGGCTTCGGCGTTTGTAGATATAGTGTTCCGCTGTGTTGATATCTCTGTGATGTATTGTGTATTGAGTTGTATAACTACACAGGTGTCAATAACTGTCTAGAATGTGATGTATTATATGTATAACTCTGATTGATGTTATATACTATGTAAATACTTATGTGATTAATATAATTTATTCGTTCCGCTGTGAGATTCTGATGTTGTTGTTCTTTTTCTCTATCTTTCCTATTTTCTCACCCCTTTCTTTCTTTATTAACGATATGTCTTCCTGGGCGTAGGAAGTCGGGTCGTTACAGTGGTATAAGAGCGCTAGTTGAGTGCATACCTAGGCTCTTGAGTGATTTCTTTCCTGAGAGAGCGTATTTGTAATTTTGATATATATATATATATATATATATATATATATATATATATATTTCATCTATTTGTTGGGTTACCTGTTCGGGTTTTCCAATATAAGTATAAGGGTAGATTGGGTAGTGGTGTGTGTAACACGACTACCTGTGGTTAGAAGTATATCTGACGAGACTGTAGACCTAATACCGTCTCGAGTGAATTCGTGGTGTAAGGATTTCACCAAATCTCTGGAGGAAACCTGTTAAGATTTGGAGTCCATTTTTGTAGTATAAGTTTGGATGAGTAGAATTTGGATTTTGACAATTGAGCAGAAGCTAGAAATATTATTTGGGTAACTTAAGAAGTAGTAGTCGTGTAGCGATGGATTGTTTCCGAAGAAGTTCTCAAGGATCTTTGGATAAGGAAGTGTGTCTGCATTAGTTTTTGGCTGAGTTCAGCTGAATGTTGTGTTTGGCTTTGAGGCCCGAGTTTTCGAGGAAGTTTGGATTAAGGAGTTTTGGCATCAGTAGCAGTGTTGCGGCTCAGATTGTTCTGCCAGCACGCGAGGAAGTCATCTGCCAGCGGTTCTTTAGAGCTGAAGTTCTGAGGCAGTTTTGTGGATCCATTTCTTCAATGGATTGGTTAGATAAGCTTAAGCTGTTCAAATTGGTAAGGAGAGAGCAATTTTCTTTGGATATTAGCTTGGGTTGATCGCAAAAGTGACTTGCGATAATTGGGCATTCTCTTGGTTTATCAAAAATCTTTTTCTGGCTGTCTTTGAAGAAGTCATCGGGTTGCCCTTACATCTGGAGTTGAGTTTGGTATCGACTGGATTCCAGAAGTGGTACTGATGGTTCATCTTAGTAATAGAATGGTTTATAGAGTGAGGATTTGGTAAAGCGGCTCAAGTTTTTGAGGAACTTCTGAGTTTTATTTTGGATCTGTTGAACCATATTTTTGTAATGTGTTGTCCAGTTTATGCTTATGTGCATCATCAGCATTTCCTTCTACCCCAGATCAAGTTGTGCAGCGGAAGCAGTTGGGAGTGCATTTGTTTTTTTTTCTTTTCTGGAAAAGAGAAGTTGTTTTCTACTAATGATATTAAAGGTTGTGTTCTTGGTTTTGGTTGATTTTGAGAAGATCATTCTTCTGGATTGTTCTTGGTTCAGTTTTCCTGAGAAGCATCAGAAGGGTTGAGTTGATCAGTAGGGATGAAAGCAGCTCTGGATCATCAGAGGAATTTGGTGAGTAAGAGACGGAGGAATTTGGATTTCGGAGTCGTAGGTTTGATTTAGATGAATTTTCTCTGATTCAAAGGAGCTCCGTATATTAGTAGTGTAGACTGTTTGGATTCTATAGATCGAGTATTCCGGTGTTACTGGGAAAACTCTAGGGAGCTCTATCCAGAATTTTGTCTGGATGGTCAGCTTTGTTGATTTAGTAGGTTGGCTGTGATGATTGTTAGCATATGATTGATATATAAGTGTGATTTAAAATTAAATCTTAAATAGATTACTAAATTACCTTTGTTTTTAAATTTCGGGGACGAAATTCTTTTAAGGGGAGAGGAATGTGACAACCCGACATTTTCGAGCAATATCAATTTAATAATCTGCATTAAAAATTAAATTGATTTGATATATCTTTGTTAATTAGTTCTGAATTGATACTTTTCTTTTAATATATATCTAATTGGTAAATTTTATCTGTTAAAAATTAATTGATTGTTTTCTATTTATAAATATATATATTTGTATACATTGTAAATAGTTGAGCTTTGTTTTAAAATTTAACTAATAAATTATGTTTTCAAATTCTAATATACATTTTAGTGGATTGGGAATTATGTTTTATCTAATATAAGTTTTTTCAAAGCTATTAAATAAATGACTATGTGATTTTATATACATAAGTTAAATGTTAAAATAGTTTAAAGACTTGTTCTGGCTTAAGTTATCAACAAAAAGATTTGTTTGTTTTCTTTTTTAGTATAGCTTGATAAAAATATGGATTTAAAATTATATATGAGTTTTAATGCAATTTTGTCAAATGGTACATTAATAAAATAAGCAGTTTATAACAAAAAGATAATTTCTTTTATAAATCATTTCAAATTCATAAATGTGTTACTTTTAAATAATGTTAATAAATAAAAATACAATACTATAAGATAAATTGGGAAAAATATAAAGTAAGTACATTGGCTAAATTTAATAACATAACAACTATAAAATTCATTTAGATTTCAAACAACAAAACAAAGGAAATAACATTCACATACATTTCAAAAATATAAAACAAGACAACATTACAATATGAATACGAAATCTGGCTGGTAAGAAGAAACAAACAAATAATCTTCAAGTTTGTAAACTATCATAAGAAAAACTGCAGCATGTATATAAGTTTAAAGCATCAAAACCGATATGTGATTGTATAAACAAAATCAAATAAGTATGCAAGGCAAATATAAGATATGTCTTTGAACACATACAAGCATAAAGGACATATACATTAAATGTTTTCACCTCAGCCAACAAAGAAAGTCAATTCGAATGTTATAAAAATCATTTCAGTGTTTGCTAACCTCTGGCCAAAGAAAAATAAAATATGTGAAGGCTTGCTAAGGAAGACAACATTAGATATTCTTGAACCAACAAAAGCAAAGTAAAGTGAGATATGTTGTAGGCTGTATGGTATGCAGACAAGTTAAGGTGAGATAATTAACAAAGTAAGTTAAAACATAAAGTACTTAAACATTAAATGCAAGCCGCATTGTTTCTTATCTCAACCTCCAAAAACAGGGAACAAATCTATTTAATCAATTAAACAATAGTAATTATTCTCTGATATGGTACAAAGTGTACACAGTCTTGTACAAGAATATACACTGTAGGTATAATCAACCTGTCTGCATATGCCCTGTAAAACTTGTTTATAAATCAGCTTCACCTTATTCAGTTCGAGCTGAGCAAAAATATAAAATAAACTTCATTAAAAACCTAAACAAATATCCAACAACAATTTAGCAAACCAGGGGATTAAACAGAGGAGATTTTCAGTTGCTTCTGATTTCAAATTTAAGGACCTGTTCAACTTCGTAGCCTCTGTTCTTTCACAAATGCAGGTGAGTAACATCATCGGTTAGATGTTTTAAGTATATATTAAATGTTGATATGCTTATTCTCTGAATTTAAGAATGTTTGTAAAGATATTTCTGTGTGTATTTGAATAAGTGTGTGTACATTGCTCTGTGTCTGGATTGTTTCCTGACTTTGGTTCCAGGTTCAAAGCTAACCCAAATTTATTTGTTCCTGATTAAAGATTCGATTTGAACCTAAGTTTGAATAAATATATTTGTTATATCCTTGGCCTTAGTTTAAAATTATTAAAGCTCAAAAAAATTGTATTTTTGCTCTGGAAATACTGAACCACTTAGGAAACTTTAAAACAGTCAAAATCCAAACCTGATAGTTCATAGATTCAAGTATGTAAATGGAACTAGTACACGAAAACTTGATTTTTAAAGCTTGAATCAGAATTTTTAGATAGGGATTGGAAGAGCTGTTCTCGGTTGATCTTGAAGTGGGTTTTTGTCGATCTCTGATGATTCCCGGGTTGGTGGTGGATGGGATCTTGGACGGAGGTGCAAGAGTGAAGGGTGGTTGCAGGAAAAATATTCGTATGGTGGTTCGATGAACGTTGTAAAGGCGGTGAGCAATTTTTGCTCGTAAACCTAGTTTTGGAGGGTCGAGAACTTTTGATTCGTTCATCCAATTGGATGCACCGAGTGTCACATGGGTTGGAGGAGAGGTAGAGGGGAGACGGACAAGGCTGTGGCCGGAGTTTTAGAGATGCCGGTGATGGGAAGCGCCTGGATAAGGGAGGTTTAGGTGATGGGTTGGGTTCTGGAGGGAGCTGGATTGCTTGATTTAGTTGCTTCACGAATTCATGGGTGCTGGGTTGGTGAGAGCGATCGTTGTGTTGATGTCCTCGGCCGAAGATTAGAGGTGGTCTGGTGATCGTGCACGTGCACATGCACGTGGGTGGTCTGGGTTGTGTGGTTAGTTGGGGGAGAAGAAGTACAGGGGCTCGAGAACGCATGGGTTACTTCGTGTGTTTACTCGAAGTAAACAAGGGGGGTGCTTGGGTTGTAGTTGTTCATGTTTTAAACCTGTAACAGTTTTTGAAATTTTTGTTTTAAATAAAAATCAAAGTTAAACCTAGTTTTAAATCAAAGTTTAACAGTGATTTCAAGTTAGTTTTGAAACAGAGTTAGAAAAAAATAAAGTTTCATAATTTAAATTATTTTAATAACTTAAAAGTGCTCAATATTTAAGAGTATTCAAAAAGAGTTGAATTCAAAAATGAAATATAAATTGTTTAAGGAAGATTTAAACAAAGTTAACTCCTAAAAATGAAATCAGAACTTAAATTCTAGATTTGGAAATAAAATAAAGTTTTATAATTTAAATTGATTTAAATAAGTTTTAAGTGTTAAAATATGCTATTAAACATGTGAGTTTTAAAAGGGTTTTGAAAATTAGTTTTTAAACTATATTAAGGATAAATTAGGATTTGTTTAGAAAGTAATTTGAAATAAATGTTTTAAACATATTGAAAGTGAAAATTTAATCAATTATAAGAATAGTTTACTTTAAGTAATGAAGATTTAGAATTGATATTCATTAACCTTTAAGCTAATTAAGTATGAATAATTAATGATTGATATTAATTAAATTAGTAATTATAAGTTTAAATGTAGTAATTAAAGTTAAATAATGAATTAATTAACTAATATGTAATTAAGAACCATAGATTAGATTTTTATTTAAATTAATAAATTTTAATGGTTAATCAAACTTATAATTAATAATGATTAATATAAGTTAATTATTTTAGAAGAAAATAATTAAATAAGTGTTAATGAAGATCATTAACTAGATTATTTTGTAATTAATTAATCTGATTGATTTTTAATAGATTAATTGGATTAATTAATTCAATAATAATCATTGTAATAGTTTAAATGTAATTATTTATTTGGAAAGTAATTAAGAAATTAATTACTTACTAATTGTGTAAATTGATTTAATTTGAGTTAATTAATTTAGTTTAATTAATTGATATTTTGGAAGTAAATTACTTAGAGAAGTAATTGATGGATAATCACTGGATGTAATTAATTGGATGATGTTGTTAATGGAAGTAATTGGAATATAATTACTTGAAATTAATCAAAGGATTAATTAAGCTTGTTATTGAGAAGTAACTAATTAAGGACGGTTAATTACTGTATGTATTAATCAAGAGGGTTAATATTTGTGATTTGAAGATTTGTATTCTTAATATAAATAATAAAATAACAAATGAAAATGTAATTAGAAATCATTAATTAATATAATTAATGATGGAATTAGAAATTGATTAATTTGGGAATAATAAATCAACAAGATAATTAAACGGTAATAAATCTATATAAATGTAATTAAGTAATGGATTTTTTCAAAGATTTATCTCTGTAAATAAATTTAAGGAAACTACTGGAATGTAGCAAAGGTTATTTAAATCAAAGATGATTAATTGGAATATATATGTAAATTGATAATAAGATTTAAATTAAGTTAATTAATTTTAATTAATTTAAGAAATCATTTGGATGATTTGGTATGTGTAATTACTTAGTGTAATTAATGGAGTATAATTGCTTAAGGAAGTAATTAGATGATAATTACTTGATGAAATTAATATAAGATTATTTTGTAAATGAAGTAATTTGGGTAATTTCTTTTGTAATTAATCAAAGAATTAATTTATGGGAATAATTAATCATGGAATGATTAATTTGTTATTGAGTAAATTAAGGGTAGTTAATTACTGGTTTGTTATTGATCAAGCGTGATTAATAATTGTGTTTAAATAAAGGTTAATCACTAAATGTAATTAATTTAAATAAAGAAAATTAATATAAATTGGAGATCATTAATTAATATAGTTAATGATGTAATTAAGGATTGTTTAATTAAGGAATAATTAAATGGGGAGGTAATTAAATGTTAATTGCTATGAATGATTTAGAATAATTCATTTAAGAAATTGATTAAAGACTAAATTACTTCTTATAAAAAGAGAATGATTAATTAATTTGATTTATAATTAATTAATGGTTTTGAGAGCAGGATTTATGGAACGAGTAATTAATTTAATTTGTTTTAAATTAATTAAAGATGGAAGTAGTTAATTTAATTCATTTTAAATTAATTATAGATTGTGATTCATAAATCATTGCTTATGGATGATATTGATATTTCATTGATTGATTGTGATCTCAGATATGAGATGAGTAATATCTATGTGATATGAATGTATGGTTTAAGTATGATAACATTTGATTATCTGTTTGGATGATGATGTTAATTATCTGTTTATGATGATAATATGATTATCTATCATGAGATGTGAATTATCTATCTGTGTGTATATTGATAATACTGAATTGACTGTTAAGACTAAATAGACAACTTGGCCTTAAAAGATACGTTTTGGATTTCGATGAGACCGGGATCGGTTTTTCCATATTTGGACATCCGAAAACCACATTGATCCTAATTAATGATAGGTCGTGAATTCTGAAGTGAAGATGAAGATTCAGAGTGCAAGGATTATCGTCGTTAACTCTGAGGGTGATTCCAAAACGAGTGTAACGAGATGATGCCTTCGGTTTCGTTCGAACCCGGAACGAACTTGTATGGATTGATTGCTTTCAACACATTGTCAGGCGGGCGATGAGCATTCTAAGAGATGTATTCTCCAAAGGTAATCGAAACCTCAAGCCTCATCAACCGGGAATGGCTAAAACAGGGGAGGTGCAGCAAGGTTAGGTGGGTCATGCCCAAGCAGGATAAGATTTTCCCCTGTCCAGATGTCCCTTTTTATTCGGCTGTGTGGGCAGTTGGTCTGCAGCCAACTGTGGGGTTATCTTGTTCAGGACTGTTCAGTAAGGAATGGTTCTGGCCTTGTGTTGCAGGGGGTCGGGAGTGATCCTCGGTACGTTGATATAGGCCACGTACTGTGACGGGTGGTACCCCAGTAGCCCTGCCATTGTATGGAATCCACAATCCAATAAGTGCCAATGGTTTTGATTGTATTACCCACTTTTGTGGCTAGTAGCTGGAATTTAATGAATGTAACAATTTCGGCTATTTTCTATTTACTTGAAAACCCTAGACCTATTATAATATCACTGAATTTCCTATCAAATGTTTTGGTTAGCGTAAGGTAAAAACTTTTCCATGTTTATGTGTGGGAAGTCTTACGTGATACCTGTCTTTCAAAAGGATTTTCAAAATTAAGCAACTTTAACCTGTTACTCACACCACACCCATGTCTGACCCGAAGTTTATTTTCTGTTTTCCTTAAACTCTCGGGTACTCAAATTTTTACGAGTAGCCAAGGGATTCAGGTTTGCTTCAATGAATTCCGGAGGAGCAATGGAGCAGGAGGCTTCAGCGTTTGTAGATATAGTGTTCCGCTGTGTTGATATCTCTGTGATGTATTGTGTATTGAGTTGTATAACTAGACAGGTGTCTATAACTGTCTAGAATGTGATGTATTATATGTATAACTCTGATTGATATTATATACTATGTAAAAACGTATGTGATTAATATAATTTATTCGTTCCGCTGCGAGATTCTGATGTTGTTGTTCTTTTTCTCTATCTTTTCTATTTTCTCACCCTTTTCTTTCTTTATTAACGATACGTCTTCCTGGGCGTAGGAAGTCGGGTCGTTACAGTGGACTTGCATTGTCCTTGTCTTACAAATATCAGCATGTGGGGCTCAGTAGTCCTTCATCTCTATACTAAGGCTGCTCTGCCATTGTCATTCTAAAAACTCTAGATTGCAACTGTAATTGATTCTAAAATCAATAAAAAGTAAATTTCTGGAGTGGACGTAGGCCGGAGTTAGCCAAACCACTATAAACTTTTTGTCTTTACTACTTTCTCTTTAATTTTTACTGTTCTTCATATTTATACTCTATGTACATTCTATCTGAGATCTGTGACTGTTATTCGGTGCTTTCATCTGGGCTTGGGTGTTAGTGAATAATTTTGGTGCTAACATTTTGGTGCTTTCATTGAGAAAGCCGGCACTTGGGGATTTAGAAGCTTAGATTTTGGATTTAAAGGCTTAGGAACTTGGATTCTAGAGACTATGGCAAAGCAATCAACTAGAAAACAGAGGACGAAAAGAAGTTAGCATGAAGAGAGTCAGGAGGCTTCCTCGGGACCTAATCAGGCTTCGATTTTCGTCGCCAGAGATGAGATGGAAATAATGATGAAAAGACAAAAGGAGATGATCAAAACTTACTTCGACAAGTTGCACAAGTTGAAGTGCAGAGTCAAGGGAACGCAACTACAGGAGATACTGGAAACAGGGAAGGACCATCAGGAGCAGCACCAGAACTGGGAAGCATTCCCCCGGAGCATGTTAATCCAATCCTAGGTAGAGCACCAGATGGAGCTGTGCAACACGGGATTGATAGAGGAATGGATGCTCGTTCAGGAGAGCAGATTCCAGGAATCCCTCGTGAACTTGGGGGTAGATTGGAGGCAATAGACAAGGACTACAGAGCGGTGCCAGTTGATAGGTTGGCGGAGATGGTTAGGCAGGCCACGAGAGGAAAATTGGTAAATAAAGAGTTGGAGGATATGAATAGGAGTCCCTTTGCTCCTGTGATCAGGCAAGCTAGAAACTCGCTAGATCTCAAACTACCAACACTAGAGATGTATGACGGGAGAACGGATCCCGCTGTTTACTTAACGAGGTAAAAGAGGCATATGGAAGTGCTGGGGGCATCGGATGAGATCATGACATGATGCTTCCATTTGTATTTGATGGATATTGCAGCATTATGGTTCAAACAGCTGGAAAGTGTCTCTATCGGCACATGGACGGAGCTGATTGAAAGGTTTATGAGACATTTTCGAGTCCACGTAGTCATACCCAAGAACCTGATGACTTTAACATTGATGAAACAATGGAAAGGAGAGTCGCTCAGGGATTTATTAACCAGATTCAATGCGGCGGTGGCTACGGTCGATCGACCCGATCCATTGATGGTTTTAATGGCGGCAATTTCAGGAATGCAGATAATTCAGATTACAAGATATCGTTAGAATGGAACCTATTGAGGGATCTCGGGGTGTTCTACCATGAGGATGAAAGGTTCCTGAGGCAGGAAGATGCACAGGCTGAGAGAGATGGGAGAGAGGCCAAAGCTTATGTTGTAAGGGGTAGAGGTCCACCCAAGGAGGATCCAAATAAAGAAGATAAAGGAAAAAGGAAAATGAATGACAATGGTAGCACTTTGAAAAGGCCTCAGAGGGAGTCAAAATTTTCTTCTTACATGGATTTAACTGAGACTCTAGAAAGGATTTACTTGGATACTAGAGTGCGCCTCCTATATCGAAGGCCGACAAAGAGGGAACCTTTTGAATACGAGTGGGCATCAAGAAAGCATTGCCTATTCCATGAGCTGGATGGGCATAACACGAAAGACTGCAGGCATTTGAAAGATATCGTTGAGGAGCATGTAAGATATGGCCATCTATGGTAGTATGTAAGGAACCAAGCTGTGGCAGTGGAATAGGAGCGGCCACCGCCCACCTCTAACGAAGATGGCACTAGACCTAGGCAACGTCAGCTTATTATCAACTAAACAGATTTATGGCTTTGAATAAGTAATAGAACTCGAAGTGATACAGCTAAGTCACTTACACATGTACGGGATCGAGGACGGTCCCTAGGCATGCTCTGAGACAATGATAAAACGGTGTCGCTCAATTCTATAAATCTTGTTTTTCTTTTCATTTCCTTGAAAACTTTGATTTCTCCCTTGGATGTACAGACATTTATTTGGTTTTCCCTGGATGTTAAAAACTCTAATTATGAATGATTAGATTTGGATCAATGTAATAAATAATACAAGTCTCGCGATCACGGTCCCGATCGGAGAGAAGGGAAGTGATCGCAAGTTACGAGTACCTTCGCTAGAGAGCGATGGAATGGACTCAAACACAATATAAAAAGTCCTTGACCGGAGAACCGATGTCGGAGAATATAAAAAGTCCTTGGCCGGAAAGCCAAGGCCGGATGATATAAAAAGCCCTTGGCCGGAGAATATAAAAAGTCCTCGGTCGGAGAGCCGAGGCCGGAGGATATAAAAGTCCCTGGTCGGAGTGCCGAGACCGAAGAATATAAAAGTCCTTGGCTGGAGAGCCACGGCCAAAAAATATAAGAAGTCCTCGGCCGAAGAGCCGAGGCCGGAAAATATAAGAAGTCCTCAACCAGAGAGCTGAGGCCAGAAAATATAAAAGTCATCGACCAGAGATTCGAGGCCGGAGTACATACAAGCCATTGACTGGGGAATCGAGGCTTGAACAGGATAACTTGACCCGATGAGGTCTACGGATTCGTGGTTAAACCCAGAAAGGTCATAGATTTTGCTATTGGTTATGGATGGATTAAAATTCGGTTGACAGGTTCGGATGGCTAGGGAATTGGCTAAGGTTTGGTTACTAGACGCAGAATCGGATATCAGCTCGGAGCAGTCACGGATTCAGATAAGGATATGACAATGGCACTTGGATAAAGTGGATTGGATTATGAATCAGATGGTATGGCTTTGGATGACGTATAGAATTTGGACGATGGATTAAACGTTATTCAAAACACGCCTTCCTATCACAAGGCATGTTTTGAGGGGCAAAATGTTAACCGTCATTTGACAAGGCCGTAAGCAGGCGGATTTAACTAAGTCGATTTCTTAATTATCGAGGATGAAATGCGATAGGTTTGAGTCGACCGGATGGATAGGTAATGCAGCACGTTTGTAAGGTGGTTCGGCTATGTTAGTGAGGCTCGGCCAAATGCGGTTCGGTGTGAAGCAGGGATCGGCATAAGCTAGTGGTTCGACATGCTTTGGTTCGGTCTGAATGGTGTGGATTGGTGTGATGGATATGGTTCAGTGAAGGTAAATCGGTATAGTTTGGATCAACAGGAAGGATTAGTGATCGGTTGGAGTGGATTGGCATTGAGGAGGTTCGGCGTATGAAGTGGTTTGGCATAGATGGCTCGGTCGTGTTGGTGGCTCATCATGTAGGGTGGCTCGGCTTAGCTAAATGGTTGTTCGGCCTTGGTTGTCCTCGGTAACTTCGAGTCCTGAGGCATGTGACTTCGGGTCATCACTCGGGTAGCCTGGTGGAGGTGGATTAGCGTGGTTGCTTGGGGTGCTGCTCGGTGAAGGATGGAAGTTCATGCATGGATCAACCTAGGTAGGTGGACAGGTACCGCTCGGTGAAGGTTGGAAGTTCATGCATGGATCAGCCTAAGTGGGTCGGCAGGAGCCGCTCGGTGAAGTTGGATGTTCGTACATGGCTCGGTCATTGGTGGAGTGGATCGGCATAGGTCGATCGGTATGATAGTGTGGGTTGGTCTGATGAAGGATGTTGGCTTGGCTATGGTCCTGATGGGCCTAGACTACTCAGAAAGCCAAGTTACTCGTGATTTGCCTATAAATACAGCATGTGGGGCTTCAGAAAAGGGGTCTTCTTCATTCTCTTTCCTTTCGTATTCTATACTAAGGTTGCTCTGCCATTGTCATTCTAAAAACTCAGGATTGTAACTGTAATTGATTCTAACATCAATAAAGGAAATTTCTGGAGTGGACGTAGGCCGGAGTTAGCCGAACCACTATAAACTTTGTGTGTTTATTGCTTTCTCTTTAATTTTACTGTTCTTCATATTTATACTCTCTACATATATTCTATCTGAGATTTGTGACTTTTATTCGGTGCTTTCACTAGGACTTGGATTTTAGTTACCAATTTTGGTGCTAACACTTGCCTCTAGCAGTTCCCAACCTCTTCTTCAGAATGGACTTTATGATTTTGTTCATAGCTTCAACTTGTCCATTGGCTTGAGGGTGTATGACCCTAATTTTGATTAGCATTATTTAGGACATTTAATTAGATAACTTAAATGAAATAATGTAAATGGATAGGGGAATTGAGATTTTTCTAATCATAGGGTAGTCGATCCTAATAAAATAATAAACATAAAGGGAATTAAAATAAAATAAGTAAGAGTAATGGATAAGGGAAAAATAGGAGTAGGTTATATTAATATACTCTAAACCATCATGCACTCTCATTTTACTCGTTCAAAAACAAAACTAAATCCAAAAGAGGCCGGCCACCAAGAGAAAGCAAGAGGAAGGTAAGCTAAAATTAAGAAGAAAAAGCTTAATCAATTCATCCAAGAGCAAATCTCAAACTCCTTAATCACAAGCTAAGGTGAATAATAGGTTAGATCTCATATTTTCGTAATTTCAGTTCTAGATTAGATCCGAATATGTTTTGCAAAGTATTATGCCATGTTTTGAATGATAAATAGATACATATGCTTGTTGATGAATTTTGCATGTTCATATAGATTTTTATGGTAAGTTGCGATTGAAAAACCTATCAAATGACATCCAAATGCCTTGCGATTTTGACATGTGGTCTGAAATAATATTTTAGAGATGTGTTTCATGTTTCATAATTTTCTTAATTAATGTGGATTTATTATGAATTTTCTGTAAGAAATGCAGATTACGGATCTTAAGGCTAGGATTAACATTAGAGGGGGGTGAATGGTGTTAATCAAGAATTACTAAATCTTTTTCGATTTATGTTAATTTAGACACCGATGTATGCAATATACGGACACAGATATGATCACAGAAACAAACACAGATGTAGAAATAAAATAAAAGCAGTAAAGGAAAGAATACACCAAATTTTATACTGGTTCGGAGTTACCGTAAATCCAGTCCTGCAACACAAGTACGGATTTTCTTTCAAAAGCAATCGTATAATTACACCCTCGGTTTCAAGGCTACGAGGTACACCCTCTAGAATTTCGATCCTCCGGGTAGAGATACTTGATTTTCTGGCCACAAGTTTACCCAATTGATTTACCAAGGCTACAGTCACACCTTTTCTTTCTTGATTGATTTTCAAGGCTACAACCACACCTTTTCTCGCTTAATAGATTACAAAGAAGTCTATAACTCTGAATAGCACTGAGAATCTTGTAGAGAGAGTGATAGAGAATCAAACTAGAAGTAATCGAGTTCGACTCGATGTTGATTTCGGTAGAGTAATGATAAGAATATGTATTAAGAAAAGTGGAAGAAGAAGAGGAGTGAAAAACCAGAAAATCTGATATAAAATTCATTGAAACTAACCCATATTTATAGAAGAACAACAGCCATGTCCATTCGTGAAGAGTTATGGCAAATAGACACTTCTTTTGAAATTTAAATTTTGAACTCAACTGACACCATGTCGACATGGGGTATATAGGCATGTCGATATCCCAAAGCATTTTTTAATGTTTTGATTTTCTTAGAAAATAACCTATATCTTATAATAAAACTAATTTAAACTTATAAATATACTTGAATATAGTTAAAATTCATAAGTAAATATAGAGAATAATATATATAGAATTTAACTCTAATTTTATATTTTAAATCTAAGTATAAATATTTAAAAGTTAAATATATTATATTAAAAGATAGTTTAAAATCAAGAGTAATTTGACTTTGAAATTAAAGATAATTTTGAGGCTAAAATTATTTAAAATCCGGATAGAGGGTTTTGAATCTTTTAAAAGGAAAGTTTTGAAAAAATTTTGAAAACAGGATATAATTTTGAAAAATCATTTTGAATAAAAAGTTAGCGGATACAAAACAATGCGCCACTAGATTTTTCGTAGGTTCCATCCTACTTAGGGTTCCATCCCTTTAACAGGTTCGAAGTGGATTCCATTCCACAAATAAATTAGATTTTAAGATGTCGGTGCTTTTCTATGAGTTTAAACAAAATTCCTAATAATAAAAAATACTTAACTTTGAAATCTTGAAATCGTGATCATCTTGATACTCATGAGTCTTCTATCTTGATATCTTGAATCTCTATACTGTAAAGTCTTCTTTCTTAGTACCTGCATGGTTAAATCCTGCATATACATATATATCTAAACTTATAATGTTAGTATTTATATTTTATAATCTATTCTAAGGTTGTTGTCATCAAAACCATCATCTTACGGACTAACAATCTCCCCCTTTTTGATGATGATAACCTTTGTTTATAAAATTTTACTTCTATCCTAATAACTCACCCTAAAACTAGTAACTCCCCCTTAATCTATGCCTAACTACCCTATGTTATATTTCTCCACCTTTGTCATCAATAAAAAAAATTCACTCCCCCTCATTTTTCAGTACCTGCATTGATAAACTATACAACGGAATATATAGATTAAGAAATAGTTACACTTATGAACATGATAACTAATCAAAGTCTATATACATTTCAATGTATATATATGTTTTATACAACAAATTTCAAACCAATATCAAGAAATCAATCCACACAGAGTATCAATCCAAACCAAATCAATTCAAACAAATCATACAAAGCAAATAAATAAAAATCAAACGTTGCGTGGAACTTCCACCCATCCTTCTTCTCCAAAGATTGGGTCTGCCTTAATAGCATCCCAATTATCATTGTCATTAGTGAGAGAGACAGGAGGATGTGCTTCGTTATCATCCTTGTGTAGAGAGGAGATCATCCATTGTATCGCATCGAAGTGCCTTTCTTGTTCCTTGATCATCTACATTTGACTCAATTCTAAGTGACGTTGGTTTCGTAGAATAAACGAGAGAATATTCTTGAATGAATTAAGAGTTTCTTTAAGATTTTCAGATCGATTGTGAATAGGATAAGCCATAGTTGAATTTATGAAAGAAATAAAGGATATAGATGATAAGAAATGAATTTCAGTGAAGAATTCTGGAAGAAACAGGTATTTATAGGTGTAGAAATTCGTTTGAAATGAATAGACATTTGGTAGTTATTCAAATTTCAAATTCAAAATCAATTGTCATTTCTGACCAATATATGTCGACATGGTCATATAGGGGATGTCGACATGGGTCAGTGAAAAATTATGACTAATTTGATTTTGTGAATAATTGTGTATATATATTTATATACTATACTAACATTTATTCTGGAGGTAAGATAAGATAGATAACAGAAAGGAAATTTCATTTCATTGCATATTACAATAATACAACGATTAAGCACACAACAAACTACATGAATTATCGAAATAAAGCAAACTAAAACAAATACAACAAGATATGAAAAGATAAGACTAGTTAGAGGATGATGAAGATGAAGATAGTCCAAGTTTCTTGCTGACTTTGGAAATGAACTTGTTCATCTCGGATGAAATTTTGTCCAACTTCTTACTAACGGATCTTTTAAGAATCCGTTGATTCTCAAAAATCGTCTTTTGGTTTTTGAGAAGGGTTTTGGTGGATGGATTAGGAGGATAGTCAATGCTTTCTAAAGAGGTTTTACCTTCTTCTTCTTCAATTTCTATTTCATCCCCTTTTTCTTCTTCTTCTTCCTCTTCCTCTTCTTCCATTTCCTCATGAGCCAAACGCTCATCCTTATCGGCAAGGGTCTCATAAGGTTGAAAAACAAAAGGAATTTTCATAAGAGAAATGTTGGAATGGTTGAAAACTTTTCTAGAAACAAATTCTTCGCCTTTGAAATCCACTCCAAAATAGTTAAAAATCCGAGTGAGATAAATTCCTTGGTGTAAGGTATTCTCACCCATTTCAAGATTTTTAGGACGAAGTTCATCCAAAATAACTTCCACCCAATTTATGTCATAATTTCCAAAAGTAGCAAAAAGAGCCTTACAAACTTTTGCAGAAGGATTGTTAAAATTCCCCGATCTTGGGGTCAAAGTATGTTGCAAATGAAGATTGACAATTCTTGCCTTTGGTCGAACATTTCGATTTTTGAATTCATAATTTATCAATCCCTTCGAAAAAGTGATGAAATGTCTCACGATCATTTTTCATCGATTTTAAAATTAGGAAGATCCATTCCCGTACACTTGCAATTGGGAATGGTACCCAAAAGATCACAATTCAAAACAATTCTAGTGCCTTTGACGCTACTCTAAATTTCATCCTCATTTCCATGATAAAATCCACGGTTTAAATTCGCATAGAAAATTTTGACAAGATTTGGATAGCAAACAAAATCATTTTGAGAAGCATCAATAAGACTAAGAACTCCATTGTTTGCAAAAAAGAGAATCAAGTTCATAAGAAGAAAAATTTTGAAAAATAGCAAATTTTCCGGGATGGACTTTGGCATAGTTAGCATAATTGATGTATGCTTTTATTGCCTCTAGATCATTGAATAATTGCTCTTTGATTTTTCTGAAAATTCTCATGGTGGAGGGGTTGCTTGAAGAAACCATTAAAGTTGAGAGTAAAGAGTTTGAAGTTATGAAGAGAGAGTTTGAATTTGAAAATGAGAGTGAAAAGATATGATAAAAGATAGTAAATAAATAGATTCTCAAAGGACATATTCTCTGGTCAAAAAATTTCTTTCCAGAGAATTGAATGAAGTGAAAAGTTGGAGGGAAATTCAAACATTTGAATTCAAATTTTGAAATTCAAATTCAGGTACCCATGTCGACATCATGGTAGGGACCATGTCAACATGTGCCTTTGAATTTTCATGAATTGATTTTTCCTGAGTTCTCTAATATATAAAAATATTATTATTATTATTAATGCCTATATATATATCTGAAATATTATGAAACTTCAAGTATATTTCAGAAAATATTATTATACTATTAAAAAATAATAAAAATAATAATGAAATAATGAAATAATAATAAAAATAGAAAATAAATTTTAAAATTCAAACAACACACAAATTCAAAACCAATCAATCAGGCAAGCAACTAATTCTAAGCAAGCAATGTCAACCAATTGTATTGTAAACGTGTACCTTTTTCTGAGTCCATTTCTTTGAATTCATCTGAGTCATGAACAACTGTGAAACACAAATTCAAATTATCTGTTTTATGATCATCAGCACTTGAGGACGAGTCTGAGTCATCTAGAGTAGCAATAAATTTACGCTTCCGTTTCTTTGCTTGATCATTGTTCATAGGAGAATTTAGCCTATCTGGATACGGACCGTCTCTTTTGAAATGGCCTGGTTTATCACAGTTGTAACATTTGTCATTATTTGGCACTACATTCTGATTTCTAGAATTCTTATAGTTTTTTCTCTTGAGATTATTCATCTTCCTGTATTTCAGGAATTTCCTAAAATTTCTAGTCATAAAGGCTATCTCTTCATCATTATCGCTGTTTGAGTCTGATCCATCAATTAATGCATTGAATGCCATTGATTTCTTTTCAGATGCTTTACTTTCTCTTCTCCCTATCATTTGAACTTCATACGACATTACATTTTCAATTAATTCTTCTATCTTTAAAGTACTGATGTCATTTGCCTCTTCGATCGCAAGTGTTTTTTGATCCCATTCTGGAGTTAGAGAATTTAAAATTTTTATGACTCGATCTTCTTCAAAAAATTCCTTTCCCAAAGATATTAGAGAATGCACAATATCCTGAAATCTACTATACATATCTGAAATAGACTCATTAGGATTCATTTTAAATAATTGAAACTGATTTGTGAGCATGGAAGTTTTGGTCTGTTTAACTTTGCTTGTTCCTTCGTGAGTAACTTGTAAAGTTTTCCAGATTTCATATGCAGACTTACAAACTAACACTCTATTGAATTCATTTCTATCTAGTGAACAAAACAGAATATTCATTGCCTTAGAATTATTTTATGCAATAGCCTTTTGCTCAGTAGTCCACTGTGCAAAATTAGTTGTGGGTTCAGAATATTCAGTTTATGTGATATTCCAAGTGTCTAATCCTATAGATTGTAAATATATTTTCATCCTACGTGCCCAATATGCATAGTTACTGCCATTAAAAAGTGGTGGTCTGACAGTAGACTGACCCTCTACAAATGAACTAGTGACAGGGATACCAGTGTTAGTAATAGTACCAGTGTTGGTAGCCATTTTGAAAATTTTTCAAACATCAGATTATGAAACTTTGAAAACCTTGCGCTGATACCAATTGTAATAAATGCGGATTACGGATCTTAAGGCTAGGATTAACACTAGAGGGGGGGGTGAATAGTGTTAATCAAAAACTGCTAAATCTTTTTCGATTTATGTTAATTTAGACACTGATGCATGCAATATACAGACACAGATACGATCACTGAAACAAACACATATGCAGAAATAAAATAAAAGCAGTAAAGGAAAGAACACACCGAATTTTATACTGGTTCGGAGTTACCCTACATCCAGTCCCGCAACACAAGTATGGATTTCCTTTCAAAAGCAATTGTACAATTACACCCTCGGTTTCAAGGCTACGAGGTACACCCTCCAGAATTTTGATCCTCCGGGTAGAGATACTTGATTTCCTGGCCACAAGTTTACCCAATTGATTTACCAAGGCTACAGTCACACCTTTTCTTTCTTGATTGATTTTCAAGGCTACAGCCATACCTTTTCTCGCTTAATAGATTACAAAAAAGCCTATAACTCTGAATAGCACTGAGAATCTTGTAAAGAGAGTGATAGAAAATCAAACTAGAAGTAATCGAGTTCGACTCGATGTTGATTTCGGCAGAGTAATGATAATAATATGTATTAAGAAAAGTGCAAGAAGAAGAGGAGTGAAAAACCAGAAAATTTGAAATAAAATTCGTTGAAACTAACCCCTATTTATAGAAGAACAACAGCCATGTCCATTCGTGAAGAGTTATGGCGAATAGACACTTCTTTTGAAATTTAAATTTTGAACTCAACTGACACCATGTCGACATGAGGTATATAGGCATGTCGACATCCCAAAGCATTTTTTGATGTTTCGATTTTCTTTGAAAAAAACCTTTATCTTATATTAAAACTAATTAAAACTTTATAAATATAGTTGAATATGGTTAAAATTCATAAGTAAATATGGAGAATAATATATATAGAATTTAACTCTAATTTTATATTTTAAATCTAAGTATAAATATTTAAAAGTTGAATATATTATATTAAAAGATAGTTTAAAATCAGGAGTAATTTGACTTTGAAATTAAAGATAATTTTGAGGCTAAAATTACTTAAAATCCAGATAGAGGGTTTTGAATCTTTTAAAAGGAAAGTTTTGAAAACATTTTGAAAACAGGATATAATTTTGAAAAATCATTTTGAATAAAAAGTTAGCGGATACAAAACAATGTTCCACTAGATTTTTCGTAGGTTCCATCCTACTTAGGGTTCCATCCCTTTAACAGGTTCGAAGTGGATTCCATTCCACGAATAAATTAGATTTTAAGATGTCGGTGCTTTTCTATGAGTTTTAACAAAATTCCTAATATTAAAAAATACTTAACTTTGAAATCTTGAAATCATGATCATCTTGATACTCATGAGTCTTCTATCTTGAAATCTTGAATCTCTATACTGTAAAGTCTTCTTTCTTAGTACCTGCATGGTTAAATCCTGCATATACATATATATCTAAACTTATAATGTTAGTGTTTATATTTTATAATCTATTCTAAGGTTGTTGTCATCAAAACCATCATCTTACGGACTAACATTTTCTAGTAAAGAAAATGGTTAAAGTTAACTTTAAATTAGTTACGGCTATTATATATTAGCTTTGGGTTAGAAATTTATATATGTTGGAAAACATATTAAAAGTGATTTGTGGAAATTTTTGAAGAATTTTCCTAAGTTTTTCAATAAGTATATGAAATTATTTAAGGCATGAGACTTAAATGTTTTATATGTTTATAAAAGGAGAAGGGGTAATTTGTATATGTTTTAAATTGTTAATATCTGAAATTCAACAGCATGTTTAGAAAAGATTTTGGAAAAGTATTAGCAACTGATCATATGTTGACAAACAAAGCAAGTTAGTTAGAAAGAAATTACTTTATAAAGTTAAAAATCAGTTTTACAAGGTTTTGTTGTTTCTCCACTTTCGGCGGCTACCTTTTGGCATCATACTTCCATCTTTATCTCAGTCAAAATCAATACATATGGTACCAAAGAATTGGTACACAATGGGTTGGAGATAAGCGAAAGGTATAGGGTCGAAACAGGCTTTCGAAGGGGTTGAAGTAGCTTATGAGGACTAAGAACTATTTTGGTTGTAGATGAGGCTTTCGAATGAGATGGCTTTCAACCTTGTCAAATGTTTTAAAGAAAGGAGCTTTTGAAAGAGGTTGTCGCCTTTGTTTTAAGAATATGCTTTCAAAGGGTTCGAAAGCTTGCTGTCGCATGTTACCCTTTGAAGCAATGCCTTCGATGGGTTCTTTCGCTTTAAACACCATCCACTTCTTTTATTTAGGAAAATGATTTCAAAAGAGTTGCTTTTGTCCCAGTTGTTTTAAGACCCTTCTTATATTTTGAAAGCTAAACCCAAAGGTTTTGAAAGGACTTGCTTCAAAGGTTTTGAAACTATGTTCCACACAATTTTACCTAAACCTAATGCTTTCGAAAGGTTTGTTTTAAGCAAAGTACTTTAAAGCATTCGAAAGGTATATGATAAAGGTTTCGAAGGAGTGATTTCCCAATGTTATCGAAAGGTTTACCTTTACTGTTTAAATGGAAGGTTTCCAATGTTTTTGAAAGGAAAGTTTGCAATTTTTGAAAAGAGGATGTCTAAGGTTTTATAAAGCTTTCGAAAGGGATACTTTCAATGTTTTCGAATTGTCTAATGTAAATGATTTCGAAATGTAAGTTTTGGCCTTACGGCTTAAGGTTTCAAAGTAAAGTAGTTAACATGTTTTGAAATAGGTACTTTCAATGGTTTCGAAAAGGGTACTTTCAAAGCTTTCGAAAGAGATTGTTTAAAGATTTGAAGCAAAGGTTTCGAAGGTTTTCATCAAAAATGTTTTGAGTAAAGCATATATCATGGCAAAGAGATTTGAGTAAAGCAAATAGTATATTTTCGTTAGTTAAGTACGATTTAAAGGGTTAAATCAACTCGAAAAGGTTTTCAAGGAAAATTTTGATAGGTAGTTAACCCTAAGTAAATTGCTCAGATATTTGAATACTAGATGGTACTGGTATAGGGTCGCGCCCTATACATTGGATATAGCCCCTAGCTAATTTAGTCCAAAATTATAGTAAGTAAGGCTTAGTCACAAGTAAGACTTAAATGATGTTACACTCAGAAAGGAATATTCAGGGAAGGAGAATAGGTTATTGGTAAGCCCGCAAAATCATTAGTATCAGGTGACCAAGGAAGAAGTAAGTTAAGGATAGACTATCCAGAAGTTTGTCTAACAGGTGTTAGATTGTTTATTTTGTCTAGTAGGCCCGAGTCAGCCAATGGTTAGTAGTCAGCCAAATAAAACTGTATTATTTGGACAAATAGTCCATTTATTTTCTGATTTATGAGCACATATGATATTGATATTATTATTTTAATTAATTTGATTGCAAGATTCTGATTAGAAAAAATATATGTTTTAAAGGGATATTAGCGAGGGGAAACCCATTCCACTAAGTGGCATGGTCTCACTTAATATCAGTAAACCGAGATGTAATAGTATTATTCACACCAGGATTTACGTCTAACTCGAAGTTTATGTTTTCCCCTTAAACTCTCGAGTGCTCAAAATTAATTTGAGTAGATTGAGAGTTAAAGGTTTTTCAGGTTTAGTAGGTTGGACGAATAAAGCTTCTGAAGACGTGCAGTAGGATAGGCTAGCTATATAGGAGCTATTTAGTTTTATTTGCGCTGTGACGTATTAAGACTTATGTGTCTATTTAGTACTTTGATCATCCAAGAGGGCATCTTCATATATCTCTCTTGGCATATTTTGTAATAATTAGATTTGACCAAAACCGGAGAATCATTTTAAGGATTATGTATCTAAATATGAAATATTGATTTGAAATGTAAACAGAAAAGTTGTTTTAATCTATGTTGATTTTATTTCATATTCATGTGATTTTGATACTATTAATACTGTTAACATTACCGTATTTTGTCGACGGAAGTTAGTACAATAGATGACTGCAGCATCTGTAATGCTTAGCTTTGGGCCTCAAGATAGGGGATGTTATAAAGGGTGAGCGACTGTTGCAAATCTCTTTACAATATGGCACCAATGACAGAAGTATTTGTATTCAGCATTGTCGAATTGAGTCCCATTACCTGTTACTGTACTTTATGGAAGACCAAAATGATAGATGATGTTCCAAATGATGAAGTTGATTACTTTCTTTGTTGGGATCATGGCAAATGGTTCAGCTTCAGCCCATTTGGTGAAGAATCAACTGTGATGATGGCGTACTTCGCACCACCATTAGTGATCGGTGAGGAACCGATAATATATATGCCTCATATAGCTTATGGCCATAGACCGACTGTTTATATGATTTCCATTTGTGGAGCTCTTGGAACTTTCGCAAACATCTAGCACTTGTCGCATCGGCTTACATAATCAGCAACATCTCGATTGATAGTTGGCCAATAATACCCGTAATGGAGTATGTTCTTTGCTAGGGTTGCCCCCTAGTGTGATCTCAACATTCCCCTTCTGGAACTTCCGTTAGGACCCATTTTATTTCATCAAGAGCGATACATCGGAGTAGGAGGACGGAAAAACCTTTTCTATACATAATACCTTCCTGCATGATATAATGTGAAGCTTTACGAAGGACATATCGTTTTTCATTCCATTGTTCTGGAAGAACTCCCTGTAGCAAATTGTCTTTGATCAGAGTCATCTATAAATCCTTCTCAAGCTTCGTGTCTAATAATTAGTTGATTTCCGTCAAGTTTATGCTCGGAGCGATTAACACTTCGACTATAACCAAGTCCATTTGTTGTGCATCCCTGGTGCTAGCAAACTTTGCCAATGAATTGGCCTCTTTGTTTTGATCTCGAGGAATGTGTGTAATATCATAGAACACAAAGTCAGTCAATAGCTCTTGGACTTCGATAAGAGACGGAACAAGCCATTGTCCTTAAGCTTTATAATCTCTGCTGACATGGTATGCTACCAATTGTGAGTCAAAAAAGGTTCCCAAAGTTTTATCCCCAATTCTCTAGCGAGTTTAAGTCCAGGAATCAGAGCTTCACACTTAGCTTCATTGTTTGCCATCGGGAAATCAAGATTTAAAGCATAGAAAATTGATCGATCTTTGGGAGTTACATGCACAATTCCAACTCCTAAACAATGATCATTGGATGCTCCATCCACATATAACTTCCACCATATGGTAGGGGTTTCACTGTTCTGTAGAAAATCATCCTATGCAGACCATTCAAATCGACAATAATCCACACATGTCGGAATTGAATTTCTCAAAATACCGCATTCTAATAAAATTTGGAGCAAATAAAATCATCACAGAATTACAGACACAGAAATATCAGAATAACTCTCAATGGAAATTAAAATATCATAGTAGTTCATGAAGCTACTATAACAAACTCTCAAAACAAAATACATAATATCAGTCTGAAAACAAATACAATAGAAATCCCAAATACATATAAGTTCACTAATACAAGAGCTAAAATAGATGAACTGAAACAGAAATAGATTAATAACTAGATAAGCAGAATCTCCAGCGATTCCTAGCTCCAGAAGAGAAATCCAAAGCTGTGAATACTCAGGCTGACCCGAGCGTAAAGCAAAATACAAAACACTACAGTCAGGACATACATACTTATACAATGTAAACCAACTCAAGTGAATTGTAGTAGTAATGCACAATAACTTAAAGGATGCTTGGGATTGCCCATCCTCTAAGGATCCGTTAAATCAAAAATTAAATACATCCTAAATCACAAGGCATACAGAGAAGTGTACCCGTGGTTAAAATTCCAAAATGGTATTTTATGCATCGAAAATCAAATATCATTTCAAAATTGAATATCATTTCAAACCCATTTTGAAATATCAAAATATCATATCCTTCCAAAACCTCATTTATTTTTATTTAATTTAAATACCATTCCACATCACATTTCAAAATGGTTTACATTTCAAATCAAAATACTCCATTTAAACCAATTAAAATGGAGTCGTTATACTTTTAAAAAAAATCGAATATTCAATTCCCAAAAATTTGGTCTTTTCGAAATTCATTTATTCACTTAAATTTATTAAAATGGTGAAATTTCAGCTTTCGCAGCATTTATAAAATGCTATGGAAGGTTACATTTGAAAAACAATTCAATTAAGCAAAGACAACATTTAAAACTGCTATAATAGTTCAGGTTTAAGATTAGTTTGTACAACTACAGCACCTACAAAGTGCTGTAATACCACTTAGTAAAATTTTAGTTATAGTTAATTTGTATCAACTATAGTACTTTAAAATGCTGTAATATCCTTTACTTATGAATTTAAGTTGACTTTAGAAATGATAGCATTTCTGAAATGATGTTAATTAAATTCCAGATTTTCAATACAATTTCAGAAACAATTTAAACATTGATTTTTAATTCTTTTAACTTATAAAAATCATATTTTCTCACTCAAAAATTGTTCATTTAATTACTTGTTAACCTATGATTTTTATAAAAATCAAATTTTTAAATAATTCACTTATTAAATTCAAGCATGCAAATTTCTATTTTTTATATAAAGAAAATAACTTAACACTTAGATTTAAATTTCCATTTCAAAATATAAACTTAACTCCCATTTTATTTTCTTAACATAACTTTTATTCTTAAACCAAATTTCACACTTCCGAGTTAAGTTATATTTCAAATTACACTTTCAAACTTTCATTTATTTATTTAACCATTTTAATTCATAGAAAATCAAATATACTTTATTAAGTCATTTTAAATTCAAATTAAAACAAATTATCATATTTTATTTAACTCAAACTGCATTTTTAAACAAAAATCACAAATTTCTAATTTAAGTTATATTTCAAATTTCAACTTAATCATTCATTTATTTCACTTTTAACTTGTAGAAAAACCATTAATACTTTATAAAATCATTTTTAATTCAATTAAAATTAAAATATCATAATATACATTTTTAAAATACTTTTAAAAATTCTAAATATATATATATATATAAAATAACCACGGGTCTGTATAATATTTTCTAACCTAGGTCAAGTGATACAGATAATATATCATTTCAATCCGTAATACACAAAGAAAAATCTGGGTTCTATCATTTCAGACCCGCAATACCAAGTAAAATAAAATAAATAAAAATCGCTCAGGCCTACCAATTCAGCCCATAACGATTTTTCCCTATTCTAAAGTCCGTTCGGATATGTATCATTTCAATCCATAGTGATTCTATTCTACAGGGAACTTGTAGTGAAAGAACAGAATAAAATAAACTATGTAGCATCATATAGCAATAACAAATGATGTGGCAGGTTTATAAACAAGGTTAACATCATATAATTCATATCACAGGCAAATATAACATGATATTATAATTTCTACAGATTCACATGTTGTCAATTCACAATTTATATAAGTATAAATGTCTGAGTGAATACTCACCTTTTTTCGCTAGAGATAGCAATTCAAACTACACAAATGAATTCCAGAAAGCATGATACGGCATGAAACAGCACGACTACGGATTCAAGTGAATGGAGAGCCAAGACATTGATCTTGTGTTCAACAACCAAACAAAGCAAAATATAAATATAAATACAATACCAAATTTTATTAGAACGAAAATAGAAAGAATTTACACAAGACATCACCAAGCTTTTCCATCAATTTTGCTTGACCATAACTCACATATGCTTGGCCAGAACATGGTTTAGGCTCGACCACACATGTTCTCAGTTGAAATGGATCTGGTTTGGATCATAAGAGCATGGCTACAAAGGAATAGGAAATGGTTTGGAGTTATAATGGGAAGAAGGTCAAAAGGCAAGGCTAAAAGAAGGTTTGGTTCAATCATAAGCTCGGCCTATGGCACATTTGGGTCGCCCAGAGGAATGTGCAGGTCAGGTGGTGGCTGGGGATGCGGCCTGAGGAGGTGGAGATGCTGGTGGTGGTGGCTAAGGGGGTGGCCGAAGTGCTAGATGAAGGGAATAGGTGAAACAAGGCTTGGCTATACAAATTCAAAGGGTTTTGTGCAAATTTGTAGAGCTAGACTCAAGTGGAAATCACGGCCAGGTCATGGTTAGAGGAAAGGGAGTGGAGCTGCTGTAGATGGTGGTGGTGTGTTTGGTGGTGAAGGTGGAGGAGTAGAGGCTGAGCAAGTCAAGGTAGAAGAGGAAGCAAAATCATTGAAAAATAGTGAAAAGAAGAAGAGAAAAGTGAAAAAAAATGAAAGAAGCCATTAGAATTTTGCTTTGGCCATGAGTTTTGATGTGAGGAGAGAAATTTCATGTGAATATGAAAAAGAAAATCACGGCTGAAGCAAAGAGCTGTACGGTCAAATGCAATGAAGTGAAAAGGCAAGAAAATGAAAAGACAAAGGAAAATGAAAGTCCTTTTGTCTCTTTGTATTTCCATTTTCTTTTAATCAAAATAAACAAATAAGAATATCTGTAAAATTAAAAAATAAAAATAAAAAATGAACATAAATTGAAAAAGAAAATAAATAATTATTTCAAGGAAAAATAGAAAATAAATAAAGAAATAACTATTTAATTGGAACTAGAATTTAAAAATTGAAAACGAAATACAATAAACATTTGAAAATTATAACAACACTTATAAAATGTTTAAAAAATAAAATATATACAAACATGCCATATTGCACACGTATACACAAATTAGAACAAACAAAAATATTATTTATATAAATTAAAACGAAAAGCAGTATTCTTGAAATTTAATTTATTTTCATAATAAAAGATAAAATTAAAACATTCAAATATTTAAATTTTAAATTTAAAAGTCAAAGTTTGACCATATTGACCAAAATTCACATTTTTTTGGAAATATTCTATTTATTCATGTTTGGAATTATAATTCACATATAAATCAAAATTTATATTTAAAATACCAAAATTTATTCATTTAAATAAATAAAATAAAGTTTTTAAATCAGACATTTCAAATAAAATAATTAAAATATATAATTCAAATAATCACAAAATACATGGTTGTTACACTCTCCCCCACTCAAATCTTTTCGTCCCCGAAAAGGAATGAGCAAGTAAAATAAGGAAAAGAAAGATAGAAAAAGCAAATAGTACCTAAAAAACAATTCCGGATTCGAAGCATGAATGCTCTCCTCCGTCTTCTAGGTCAATCCCGATCATCAATACTCCGCTGTATTTTGAGCAGACTAACAGATTTCCTTCTTAGCTGCATCGTACCACTGTCGTCAATATGAAGTGGCTTCCTCTCGACAGTCAGATTAGGCTCAATATCCAAACTATCAAGAGCAAAAGACTGAACAAAAAGAGATGGTTCATGAAGATACCAGCGAAGATGTAAGACGTGGAATACATCATGCACTCCAGAAAGCTTCTCGAGCAAATCCAAACGATAAGCCAGAGAACCAACTCTTTCCACAATGCAGAAAGGACCCTCGAAGAGGAAATAGTTAGAAATAACTAGAAGGGAAAGTAGGTTGAAAGACAAGGATGAACCATTATTTTAAAACCATATAAATTTTAAGTTAATTTTTTTTATTTATACATTTTATAATATGATGAATAGTCATTTGATTCAAATTTGTTGGTTCGAAGTAAACAATATTTAAAACATTTTAAATTTTTTAGAAAAGTAAAATAAATGATCAAAATATCCTTTATATAATACTTTATCAAAATACTTTTATAACTCGATGTCTTAACAAGTTTACTCTCGTTCCTGTAGACTCTGACCATGCGTTGATCAGGCGCAAAGCTGGAATTCTCCAGGTATTTAGTAGACTTGTTTCAACACCCAGTGAAAATACTGGAAAACTTTTTAAAAACAGATATGGAAAGTACTATCCAAACAAAACAACCAAACCGAAACATTGTCTAACAATAGATCGCGGATACACAATGGTTACGCCTGGATCCCCCAGGAAACATCCGTATCCGTAAACTATCTCAGCCCTATGAATTACACCATGTTGACTAATAGACCGTAGATACACAATGGTTATGCCTGGATCCCCCAAGAAACATCCGTACCCTTAAGCTATCTCAACCAACGGATTTCGCTACTTAATATGACCTACATAGATCGCAGATACACAACGGTTACGCTTTGATCCCCCAGGAAACATCCGTACCTTCAAGCCATCTCGGCCAGGCGAATTACGCTATGCAGTCGTGCTCATAAGACCATGGAGATCGCAATGGAATTCGATGGACACTCGAGTATCATATCTGAAAAACCCAAATCAGAGAGAATAATATCGATAGAATGAATCCACACTATGGCCACAAAGCGTATATCAAGCAAAAGGAACTTTCTATATCTTTACTTCGAAAATATGTATCATGTAGTACCTTTTCAAATCACTTTCAAATATCATACTTATACAAAGTCCATCATATATAAGATTTTATCTTCAAATCGAATACTTTCCAAATCAACAGTATATCAAATCACACTTATATAGGCTTTGATTACGTAAGATTTCTTTTTCCAAATTGAGTACACTTTCGAAAAACAGTTTTCAAATCAACTTCATACTTATACAAATCAATTTTATATAAGTTCGATAACTCCCAAATCAAGTATTTAATAAAACAAGATTTTCAATTTCAATTCCTTTCCATAAAGGTTCGGTTTCAAAATCATATATGATTTCGTCAAATAATTTCTTCCAAATTACATATATTCAGTTTCAAAGTTTCCCAAAACAATAGGTTTAGAAAATAATCCTAGTTTCCAAATCGAAAAAAAAATAGGTCAAACAAATTCATTTCAAAAACCATCATATGAATACTGCGTTTTACTATCCAATCTATTTTCAAAACCAAATATTTTTCTCAAAATCAATTATACCCAAAATGATTTTCCAAATTTATAACTATCCCTTTAAAACCTTTAAACTATTTATGTCCATATAGGGACGATCCAATTTATCTTTTGAAAATTACTTAGCTTTAAAAATTAAACCTTGATTTGGAAGTGCTCGAACTTTCTAAATAGTCGGAAAAACCAAATTTTCCAATCAAGAGTTGGAAATCAACAACAAATCAGTAAATCAATTCCAATAGATAAGGTTATACAAAAAAAATCTGAAACTCGAGGACTAAACACCGGCTTACTTTAAATCATGTCAAATATATATATACACACACACACACATATATCTTTTGAATATCAAACCATACTTTGAAATTTGAAAATAAAATTTATTTCAAAAAATCATTCGCATAGCAAAGCTACTAAAGTGGCCTCTCCCCCACTTTGAAACTCAAAAATCAATATCGATGATGCGTGCACTCATCACCGAAATTATTTTCCAACGACATAAGTGAGTTCTGGACTTCTATTTCTTGAAAGTTCTTTGAAATCTCTTCGAAATCATTGGAATTCATTCGAATGCATTTGAAATATTTCTTATTCAAAAAATATCTTTAAATCATATTATTATTATATATTTTCCAAAATCTTAAAATCGATTTCAAAACACCGGAGTTCGATTCCTTGAAATTCAAATTTAAAACCCTTCAGTTATAAATCATTTTATATAAATCAATTTCTTATAAATTTTCAAAATTTCAAATCCTTTCGAAACTTCAAATTCTCATTTTTTTTAAAAGTATATAATCCTTATCGAAAACATTTCAGCTTTATATATAAAATGTATTCATCCATATCAAAGTAATAATTTCGATGTATGCATAATTTCAAAATACAACCAAACACAGATTTTCCAAGCGATGATTCAAGGATGGATTTCAAAACAAACAGAGATTCATATTTACAAGAACTCTAATCAAATAGAATTCTGGTTTAAAGATAAGATAAGGTTTAAAGATTTAGAGGAACTCTAATCAAATAGAATTTTCAAATAGAAGATGGATAAGCCTGTATAATCAAGGCGGAAATCTTAGGCAAATCGACATTCGATCGCCAGAGACAGAATCCAGGTAGAGCAGGAGATAGATAGCATCGAAATCCGAGGATACAGATATCTTCGGTGAATCAATGCCAATTATAATGGAGTTTCACCCCCCTTTACAAATCATTCAAAGATTTGTAGAATCATCGATCTTTATAGAGGTCATTCAAAGTGGAGTTATGGAATGCCCCAAAATCAAAAAAGATAAAAATAGGGAAGACAAGTCTGGATTTCAGAACAAGTGGGAGCATTCCAAAGTTCAAGGAATCCAAATCGATAAGAATCCTAACCAAGATATTATTAACAAGGTGGATACATAAGGGATGAAGTTTAGAAACTCTTGATTTCAAAATAAGAAAAATATTTATACCAATATAATTTTTGAAAATCCTTTAAAATCATTTGGAAATTATTTTATACTTCGAAAATACGTTCCCTCACAAAGAAATGATTCTGAAATTGATTTCACTCATTCTAGGGTATTTCTACCCTATCTCTAATGAATTTTTGCTCCACATGCTAAGGTTTGCCAAAAAACCAAAGCTTTGATACCAACTGTATCGACCTGATATTTTGGACCATTCAAATCGACAATAATACACACATGTCGGACTTGAATTGCTCAAAATATCGTAATGTAATAAAATTTGGAGCAAAAAAATATCACAGAATCACAGACACAGAAATATCAGAATAACTCGCAGCGGAAATTAAAATACCATAGTAGTTCATGAAGCTACTATAACAAACTCTCAAAACAAAATACATATTATTAGTCTGAAAACAAATATAATAGAAATCCCAAATACATATAAGTTCACTAATATAAGAGCTGAAATAGATGAACTGAAACAGAAATAAATGAATAACTAGATAAGCAGAATCTCTAGAGATACCTAGCTCCAGAAGAGAAATCCAAAGCTATGAATACTTAGGCTGACCCGAGCGTGAAGTAAAACACAAAACACTCGAGTCAGGAAATATATACTTATACAATGTAAACCAACTCAAGTTAATTGTAGTAGTAATGAACAATAACTTAAATGATGCTTGCGATCGTCCATCTTCTAAGGATCCGTTAAATCATAAATTAAATACATCCAAAACAAAAGGCATACAGAGAAGTGTACCCGTAGTTAAAATTCCAAAATGGTATTTCATACCTCTAAAATCAAATATCATTTCAAATCTATTTTAAAATTCAAAATATCATATCCTTCCAAAACCTCATTCATTTTTATTTAATTTAAATACCATTCCACATCACATTTCAAAATGGTTTATATTTCAAATCAAAATACTCCATTTAACCCAATTAAAATGAAGTTATTATACTTTTAAAAAAATCGAATATTCAATTCCCAAAAATTTGGTCTTTTTAGAATTCATTTATTCACTTAAACTCATTAAAACGATGAAATTTCATCTTTCGCAGAATTTAGAGAATGCTACGGAATTTGAAAAATAATTCAATTAAGCAAAGACAGCATTTAAAACTGCTGTAATAGTTCAGGTTCAAGATTAGTTTCTACAACTACAGCATTTACAAAGTGCTGTAATATCACTTAGTAAAATTTTAGTTATAGTTCATTTGTATCAACTACAGCGCTTTAAAATGTTGTAATATCCATTACTTATGAATTTAAGTTAACTTCATAAATGATATCATTTCTGAAATGCTGTTAATTAAATCCTAGATTTTCAATACAATTTCAGAGACAATTTAAACTTTGATTTTTAATTCTTTTAACTTATAAAAATCATATTTTCTCACTCAAAAATTGTTCATTTAAATACTCGTTAACCTATGATTTTTATAAAAATAATTTTTTTAAATAATTCACTTATTAAATTCAAGCATGCAAATTTCTATTCTTTATATAAAAAAATAACTTAACACTTAGATTTAAATTTCCATTTCAAAATATAAACTTAATTCCCATTTTATTTTCTTAATTTACCTTTTATTCTTAAACCAAATTTCACACTTCTAAGTTAAGTTATATTTCAAACTACACTTTCAAACATTCATTTATTTACTTAACCATTTTAATTCATAGAAAATCAAATATAATTTATTAAGTCATTTTAAATTCAAATTAAATCAAATTATCATATTTTATTTACTTAACTCGAACTCCATTTTTAAACAAAAATCACAAATTTATAATTTAAGTTATATTTCAAATTTCAACTTAACCATTCATTTATTTCAATTTTTAACTTGTAGAAAAACCATTAATACTTTATCAAATCATTTTTAATTTATTTTAATTAAAATATCATAATATACAATTTTAAAATACTTTTGTAAATTCCAGAAAATATATATTTATATAATATCCACGGATCTATATAATATTTTCTACCCTAGGTCACGTGATACGGATAATATATCATTTCAATTCGTAATACACAAAGAAAAATCCGGGTTCTATCATTTCAAACCCGCAATCCCAAGTAAAATAAAATAAATAAAAATCGCTCAGGCCTATCATTTCAGCCCATAATGATTTTTCTCTATTCTAAAGTCCGTTCGAGTATGTATCATTTCAACCCATAGCGATTCTATTCTACAGGGAACTTGTAGTGTGAGAACAGATTAAAATAAACAGTGTAGCATCATATAGTAATAACAGATGATATGACAGGCTTATAAACAGGGTTAACATCATATAATTCATATCACAAACAAATATAACATGATATAATAATTTCTACGGATTCACATGTTGTCAATTCACAATTTATATAAGTATAAATGTCGTGAGTGAATACTCCCCTTTTTTCGCTGGAGATAGCAATTCAAACTACACAAATGAATTCTAGATAGCACGGTACGGCACGACACAGCATGACTACGGATTCAAGTGAGTGGAGAGCCAAGATATTGATCTTGTATTCAACAACCAAACAAAGCAAAATATAAATATAAATACAATACCAAAATTTATTAGAACGAAAATAGAAATAGAATTTGCACAAGACATCACCAAGCTTTTCCATCAATTTTGCTTGACCATAACTCACATATGCTCGGCCACAACATGGTTTAGGCTCCACCACACATGTTCTCAGGTTGAAATGGATCTATTTTGGATCATAAGAGCACGACTACAAAGGAATAGGAAGTGGTTTGGAGTTACAATGGGAAGAAGGTCAAAAGGCAAGGCTAAAAGGAGGTTTGGTTCAATCATAGGCTCGGCCTATGGCACATTTGGGTCGACCAAAGGCAAGTGCAGGTCAGGTGGTGGCTGGAGATGCGGCCAGAGGAGGTGGAGATGTAGGTAGTGGCGGCTAAGGGGGCGCCGAAGCTCTAGATGAAGGGAATAGGTGAAATCAAGGCTTGGCTATGCAAATTCAAGGGGTTTTTGTGCAAATTTGTAGAGCTAGCCTCAAGTGCGATTCACGGCCAGGTCATGGTCAGAGGAAAGGGGATGGAGTTGCTGTAGATGGTGGTGGTGGTGTGGTCGGTGGTGAAGGTGGAGGAGTAGAGGCCGAGAAAATACACAAATTAGAACAAACAAAAATATTATTTATATAAATTAAAATAAACAATTTTTGTTAAATAAAACAATTTATATACAATATTGTAAAAAACATAACTTTCACAATATAAATCGAATTTCAAGGAAATGAAAAACAGTAATTTATTTTCATAATAAAAGATAAAATTAACAAATTTAAATATTTAAAATTTAAGTTTAAAAGTCAAAGTTTGACCATATTGACCAAAATTCACGTTTTCTGGAAATATTCTATTTATTCATATTTGGAATTATAATTCAAATATGAATCAAAATTTATATTTAAAATACCAAAATTTATTCATTTAAATAAATAAAATAAAGTTTTTAAATAAGACATTTCAAATAAAATAATTAAAATATACAATTCAAATAATCACAAAATACAGGGTTGTTATAATTCTGCTATAAAATCTGCAAGTGCCTGATCTTGGATAGCCCTATGAGGAAGATAAGTCATGTCGAATTGCCTCGATTTGATGTTTCACTTGCATAACCTTCCCGACATCTCAGGTCGCTGCAGGACCGTCGTAATGGCTGGTCGATGTAGACATTGATAGGATGTACCTAAAAGTAGGGGCGAAGCTTTCGCAAAGCAATCAACAAGAAGTATGCCGGTTTCTCTACTTAGGATGGTTCCTTTCAGCTCTTGTTACACACTTGCTAACAAAGTAGATAGATCTCTGGATCCTATTCTCTTTGCGAAGCAATGCGACACTTACAGCATGTACTAACATGGCCAAGTAGATATATAAGTCATCATAATCTACCGGCTTTGACAAGATGGGAGGTCTCTCCAAGTGATTCACCAAAGCTTGGAATGCATCTTTACAATCCTATGTCCGTTAAAAATTCCTTTTTCCATTTCTAATTAAATCAAAGAAAGGAATGCATTTGTCAGTAGCCCTGGAAATAAATCGGTCTAGGGCGGCAACCTTTCCATTCAGGCTCTGTACTTGTTTGATATTTTTGACGCTTGAATATAGCAAATAGCCTGGATCTTCTTAGGATTAGCTTCGATTCTACGGGTATTGACGATGAAACCCAAGAACTTTCCCGATGAAATGCCAAAGGAACACTTCACAGGATTAATCTTCATTTTCTAGTATTGGAGGACATCTAACATTTCTATCGAGTCTCTGATGCGGTTGCTAGACCGTCATGACGTCATGAGCATATCATCAACATATGCCTCCGTCGCTTTCTGATCTAATCTTTAAACATTCTGTTGACTAGGCATTGGTAGGTCGCTTCTGCATTCTTTATCCCCAACGGCATTACCATATAACAATATGCTCCAACATCGGTAATGAAGCTGGTGTGCCCTTGATCGAGAATATGCATTGGGATTTGGTTATATCCTGAGCACGTACCATAAAAGATAGCAATCAGTGTCCTATGGTTGAATCTACTAGGAGGTCGATCCTTAGAAGGAGAAAGCTATCTTCAGGGCATGCCTTATTCAAATCCGAGTAATCAATACACGTCCGCCATTTCCCTTTCTCCTTCCTCACAAGCACAAGATTAGATACCGACTTAGGGTAAAGGGCATCATGAATAAACCTATTGTCTTTGGGCCTATCCACCTCCTCTTTAACAGTGGTAGATTTCTCTAGATCCATGCCAAGCCTTTTTTGTTTCAACGAAACATGCCTCGGTTCGATATTCAATGCATGGCTCGTTATGGCAGGTAAGATCTGACATATGTCAGAGTGAGTCTACGCGAACACATCGAGATTCGCTTGGAGAAATCTAGCAAGTTCTTTCATCATCGGGAGGCGAGCTATGATCCGATCTTTAGGACTTGTGATGGATCATCGTGGCTGACCGCGATGTCAATCGTCAGCTCAATCGATGTAGCCTTTGTCTCTTTGTGCTTCTCCTTGCCATATCTTGAATCTAAGTCTTTATAGAACCGACTATGATGCCCAAGCCATGTGGCTCGGGTGCTGGTTATTAATCTTCAGTGGCTTGGATGTGGGTAGACTTATCCACACCCTTACCTTTCTCCTTTCATTGAGTGTCCCTTAGTTCAGCCACATAACAGGCACGTTCGACCACCTGATCACCACGAACAACTCCAACGCCATTATCCGTAGGGAACTTCAAAGTCAAAATCCATGAGGCAAGAGCTATCCAAAACTCAGCCAGGACAAGACTGGTCGCCCCAGAAAAGCATTGTATGGAGATTCAACATTCGAAACAACAAACGGTAAAATTCGTAATCTCCTGCGGTCACCCCTCCCAACTCCGCGGGTAATTCAATATAACCAACAACTTCAATTGCAGCACCATCAAAGCGATGAATGTGGGCTTTAGACGGTTTAAAGTTCTTGGCTTCTATCCTCATCTGATCATAAGTCTTTGTAAAATTATATTTATAGAGCTTCCACAATCAACCAATTTCCTTCTCACTAAAGTAGGGTCAATCATGGCCGAAATGACCATTGGGTCGATCGTTGGAGCCTCCACTTTATTTACATCCCTGTTTCTAAATACAATATTATATATCATTGCATATTCCTGCTTTTCCGGAGCTCCATGTTGTGTACTCGAACGGCGTTCAAAATTCACATGCTTGAGCGCTAGCATAGCCCTCTATCTCATACCAACTCTCATCAGCTGGATGCAACCCTCTGACTATTATATTGATGACCAATCTTCCACTGGTCTACACAGGCTCCTCAGCCCTATACGGTGCTTGTCATTGGTTGGGGTCGGATGTCCCCTGCCCACAATCTTGTAGGGCTTTTATAAACTACTATAACTTTCTTTCTCGAATCAATTTTTCTATAATATACTGGAGATGCTTGCATTCATTCGTGTTATGACCACAACACTCGTGAAACCAACAATACTTTCTGGTTTCTTTATGCTTCTCCATGGATTCATTCGGAGGCATCTTCCTATATTGCATGGTATTGCAGGTAGACAAATAGACATTCTCTAGGGATGCATTCAGTGACGTGTAGGTATTGTACATTGAAATCCTAGAGTTTCCTCTACCAAAATCTCTCTTTCGATCTCGGCTCCTATCTCTGCCTTTCTTTTGCTGATTCGGTTTGTTCTGGACATTCACTTGAACTTTTCAAGAACTATCACCAGACTAGTTCACTGCAATATTACTCTATACTCCCTCTCCACATGGTTCCACAACATTCTTCTTCCTAAAAGTGTTCGAATGTTGCATAGAAGCGTTCCAATGTTTCAGGTGGCTTGCCAGCTAACCAATTTCCAAAATCAGATTCTGGATCAATCCCTCTTGTTACGACCATTAATATTGCATGGTTATTCGAAATACTGACTTTTGTGATAATTGTATGGAATCTCTTCAAATAATCTTTCAACGATTCTCCCATAGCCTGGATCACGCTGGATAGGGACATTACATCTTTGGGGAGAGCTGCGTGCATACGGAAGAGCTCCACAAACCTTGTTACCATACCATTAAACCTTGAGATCGACCGTGCTGGCAATCTCATAAACCACATCGTTTCTATTCTAGAAAGTGTAATAGGAAAACATCTACACTTAGTCGCATCATCTGCTCGTGCGGTATCCATTAGCCATTCATATCTCATGACATGCCGCCTATGGTCGGCTTTTCCCTTGTAGGCAGGCATCGATGGCATGTTGAACCTCCTTTGATACTCCGCATGTATGACATTGTTACTGAACAGGGTAAGGCTTCTCATGATGCCCTAGTTGTCATTGGTCAATCCTTGGCTCTCTCTTACTAACTGTCTAACAATAGCCGACAAATCCAACGTTTGGATAGTTGGTGCCAAGCGGTGGTTGTGTCACTCCTCACATGAATGGTCTGGTCGATGTCAATGGGTTGTTCCGAGCCTTCTTAGTTTAGCATCTTCTTGATGTAGATCTCATAAATTCACTTCATCACCATTCCGCGGAAGCAATTAGTCAATATTCAACTAAACTGCATCATCCAAATCATTCGTAGTAGCTCCAGCTTGGATCCTAGTATGGACAAGTAATTTCCCTCCTCCGTAGGAGGGATCGGTAATCGTCCCTATGGAGGGATTGACACTGATCGGTCTTGGCAGATTAGGAAGGTTTGCCTATTAATACCCTGAAGTTTCTACGCTATACTCATCAATTCTATGACGCATGTGTTTGTGATACTCGCTCGACAAACTAGAACTCTCCGATGTAGAGTAAGGGGTAGGGTCCCTCCTTGCTTTCCCACGGCGTTGTTGATTGATTTGATTCATTAGATCAATATTGGCTTGAATTTAATAATTTAATTGTCGATGGCTGCCCACTAGCTCTCTCGTCAGATTTTGTAATTCAGCTCTTGTAATGGAATCGGCTGGCTTTCGCACTTCAACTGGATTGGCATTCACATACATTGGTTGACTACTCGGGCCTCCTTGATGGATGCTAGCATTCTTACCTCCTTCTACGTTCTGAGAAGTAGTTTTGGTGTTCCTAACCATCATTTATAGCTTTTTGAAGACTTTTGCAAATTTGAGTAGAACATGCAAACTCCTTGAAGATAACTATGGATCTCCTTGGGAGGATTTTTGCAATCCAGCAGCAACAAAGGGATCTTAATAAGCTAAGAATTAAGTTTCTCAGTGAAATCACCAAAATGTTTGCACCAAAAATTGTAACAAACACCGAATAGAAATTTTGAAGAGAAATAAATGAAGAATATAAAATGAAAAAAGAGGATAATAACCAAGAAATAGCAATAAATTGGAGTAATAACACGAACAAAACGATTTATAGTAGCTTGATGTTGTGTGCCTACGTCCACTTTGAACAGATTGCTTTGTTAATCACTTTTTAAACTAAGTGCATTAGGATCAGACGAAAATCCTTCGTTAAAATGAAGTATAAAGCAACTAGTAGCGCAAAAGTCCCAAAAATGAGCAGCCAAGCCTGTATTTATAGATGAAGATGGCCAAATATCTCCTTAAAAATTCGGTAGAAAGACCTTCAAAAACATATGCACCCACAAAAGTGGTCGCATGGCCCAATTCCCAAGGAATAGGATCGGTACCGATCCCTCTCTTGGAGGAATTTGGGGATGCAATCGCTATAATAGCTTCCCTATGTTGAAATATGCTTAGCGTCCAATTTTCATGACAGTTGGATTAATAGAAGTTGAGTTATTACTTGATCTTTGCCTCAACATGAATTGTTTCCTGATTTCAGTCGTTCCCACTGAGGGAAGAAGGCCAATCCCTCTGACTCCATTCTTTTAAGGCGCGATCCCTAGGATAGAGTATCTAGGGCCTCTACATCTTAATCACAAAATTTTATATGCATTGCACTTGTGGATCTTGAGATATTAATTGTTTTCAATTGAATAACATTGACTTCCTGAAACACACTGATCCCTATTTTGGAAGTCAATTTTTGATGATCCCTCCTATATGTTGAACCATATTCCATACTTTGAACATTTTACATTGCATATATCTTAATTCCATTCAATCATGGCTTCGTATTACCGTCTGCGCTTACTTTTGGATCCCACAATCGTCGCTCTGGAATTACTGGCCTTAATGACAGCCGAATCTAACTTGTCTAGTTAGTTCGAATATAGCCAGGTCAAAATGCCAGATAACAAATATAGAGAAATTGAGATTCCAAAACATAATAATTGGCATTTCACTTAAGGGGAATTTTTGGGGTTTTAGTTAGGTGTTTTCGTGAACAAAATTCTCCAAAGCATATATCATATCCAACCTATATTATACAATTACTAAAAGAAGAAAAACTAAGAATTCCACTCACAGAAAAATCCCAGCTTTCTCTTTTGGGTTTGAATATGCCTACTTCTATTTCCTCTTTTCATGCCTCTTTCTTTCAAAATATACAATAATTAGATAGTATATTAATTAGATTCAGAATTCAAGGAATAGAAGAGAATAGAATTAGGATTAAATATTAATATTTAAAATCACTTACTTGAAGACCTTAAAAAATTTATGAATCATGTGGACAAAAGAGACCGACAAAGCTCCGCCTATGTTACCAAATAATTTGTCAATAAAAGTGAGGGGGCTAGGCTCTTATTTATAGTAGCTAGAAGTCACCAGAATCGTCAGATTTTAATCGGTATAAAGTAATAAAATCCGAGCCATTCATGGCCTATATAACCTTAGCCGCCGTAGTACCCACCAATCGACCACTCCTAACTAAATGGTCGACCATTAGTGGTCAATTTTCCCTAGGAACGCGGTCGTTCGTTGACTACTTTTAAGAACATATTGATTATTCTGTTTAACATTTTGTTCAATTCCTTAATTAATTTTTAACAATAACATATATTTTAACATTTTCCTTAACTCATTTCTAATCAGCGTTAATTTTTAAATTTTAGATTCTTAACATTAATTATAAATTTGAATTTGAATTCCGTTTTAATTATTTTGAATTTGAAAACTTAAAACGTCGGTAACTTCTCTGTTTGAGCTCTGGTTTCAATATATATATGGAAACTGATTAGAAAATCACCATAAACGCAATGGTGTAACTTATTTAACCAAATTCAAAAAAAATTTAAAAAAAACATTCTTAGCCATATTATCAATTAATTAATTGTTACGGAGTGTTACATTCTCTCCCTATAAAAAAATTTCATCCTCCAAATCCCTAAGGAACAGATAGTGTAACATGCACTAAACGTTCATGTTATACAACCAAATTATCTACACAACCATCTACTCAACAATAAAGTGCAATATAATTATGTATGCAGACATACTATAGGTAAGCTCAATCCTTCTATGAATGCAAGGTCGTGTCATATAGACATGTATGAAAATATCCTAAATATGCATAAAATTTCTATATGAGTGTAAAGATGATAGCAGAAAAGTGTGGGAACCATTCTGTACCATCCAATCTAGCAACTAGAAAGCAACCAAAAACGTAATTTCAGAGCAAAAAAGTTTACCAAAGTAAACCTCAAGATGAAAAGTCTAAATGTCAAGATGAGAAGTCCCCATCTTCTCTTCAGTTTCAACATGTTCTTTCCACCGGATTATCCCTTTATTGTGCTCAAACCAGCCTAATTTCTTTGTTGTGGAGCTTTTTAATTCCGTTCTCTTCTATGCTTGTGGTGGCATGAGGTGTAATCGGCTCTGTCTTAAAATCTACAAACTAATCAGGATCTACCACGATTGATGTGCAATGAAGGCATTTCCTCAGGTGCAAAACATGAAATACGCCATGAACTCCTACTAAATTATTAGGTAGCTCTACTCGATATGCAAGTCTCCATATTCTTTCTAAGATCGAGAAAGGCCCAACAAACCTTGGTGCTAACTTTCCGGACTTACCAAATCTCGTAACCTTCCTAAAAGGGGAAATTTTAATGAGTACCTATCTCCCACCTCAAGCTCCAATTCTTTCCTTCGCTTGTTTGAATAAGACTTCTGGTGATTCAGTGTGGCCTTCATTCGTTATCTAATCAACTCTATCTTTTCTGAGGTCTCATGAATCAAATTTGGTTCGAGTAGGAATCTTTTGGTCTTTTCCCACTGATAATTTGACCATTTGCATGGCCATCCGTATAATGCTTCAAAAGGTGCCATGTCAATTGTCGCTTGGTGACTATTATTATATAAGTATTCAACTAAGGGAAAGTGTTGCGTAAAATATCCTCCAAAGTCCATGATACACAAGCTCTTAACAAGTCCTTCAAAATCCTATCTACCCATTCAGTCCCACCGTCGGTCTGTAGGTGGTAAGTAGTGGTAAGATTCAATAAGGTTAGTAAAGCTGACTAAACACTACTCTAAAATTTGCTAGTGAATAAAGGGTCCCTATCACCAATAATGTTAACTAGGATTCCATGAAGTTGAATTAATCCTTAGTATAAATTTGCGCTAAAGATGTTGTGGTTCTATTACTTCTAACGGGAATAAAATAAGTGCTTTTAGTAAGCCTATCTACAATAACCCAAATAGATTCATTAGCTCTTTGACTCCTAGGCAATCCATCTGTAAAGTCCATCAATACACGCTCCCATTTCCAAGTTGGCACCTCCAATGGTATTAACAATCCTCTGGGCTTTCCTTGTTTAACCTTTATCATTTGGCACGTTAAAAACCTAGAAACAAATTCAAGCTACCCTCCTCTTCATCTCTGGCCAATGGAAAATTCGCTTCATATCCCTATACATCTTATCTCCTTCGGGGTGAATGGTCATCATAGAATGGTGATATTCTGCTAGAATTTCTTTTAAAAAATCCTCAATCCTATGGACATAAAGGTATCCATCTCTCCTCAAACATCCTCTTTCATCAATTGCAAATCTATTGACATAGGGAAAATGCTCTCCCCTACTCAGTTTTCCTAAAATATCTACTATCGTCGCATTCTTCCATTTCTCTAGCCCAATGTGGTCCATTAAGTAAGCATAATCTCCATCGCTGCCAAATAGCCTAGAGCAAGTTCAATTGGCCGTTGGAAATTGAAATTGAAGAGGAGCTCTAACTACCTCCACTCATATATAGTACTTAAAGTAGCATGTCTCCAGCTAAGGGAATCGGTGACAACATTCCCTTTTTTAGGGGTATACTGTAACCCAATGTCATATGATGTTATAAACTTCATCCACCTTAATATTCAGTAAATAACGCAAACCTTTCTTCCAAAAGATAGTGCCTCCACATTTTTAGGGCAAAAATGATAACTGCCCACTCTAAGTCATGAGTTGGGTATCTCCTCTCATGGTCCTTCGATTGTCTACTAGCATAAGTTATCACCCTTCCATCTTTCATAAGAATAGCTCCTAATCCTGTGCCTCATGCATCGGTGTAAATGGTCAAATGCTTCCCATCAGGAATAGTTAATACCGGTGCGCTCCTCAACTGCTCCTTTAACTTTGCAAATACTTCCGTGCACTTCACATCCCATGCAAAAACCAGATTCTTATTGGCTAAGCGAGTTAGTAGGAATACTATATTTGCAAAGTCCTTGATGAACTTTCTATAGTAACCTATCAATCTAAGAAAATTCCTAACCACCATGGCATTCTTCGGGATCTTCCAATCTTGAATAGCTCTATCTTCGCAGTGTCTACAGACAATCCCTTCTCGAAAACAATATGTTCAAGAAATCTCACCTCCTTTTTTCAAAAGCGATATTTTGAGAATTTGGCTTTAAGATGGTTCTTTCTCAAAGTCCTAGTACCTCCCTTAAGTGATTTTCATGCTTATCTTCACTCTTGGAGAATACTAAGATATTGTCCACAAACATTATAAAGAATTTGTTCAGCTGCTTCTGAAAACTTTACTCATCAAATCTACAAAGTATGCTGGGGCATTTGTCAGTCCAAAAGGCATTACTTACCATTCATATAGTCCATTCGGAGTCGAAAACGCAGTCATCTGCTTGCTATTATTGGGTAATATCAATTAATGAAATCCAGTGGCTAAGACCAATTGGGATAATATTTTGGCTCCCACAAGCTGATCAAACAAATCATCTATTCTAGGTAAGGGATACCTATTCTTTGTAGTCAACTTGTTGAGTTCTCTATAGTCGATGCATAGCCTTAGTGAGCCGTCTATCTTAGTGGAAAAAACAATAGATGATCCCTATTCAGAAATACTTCGACTAATGAATCCTTTTTGTAACAGCTTCAAATCTGCTTGTCAAATTCCCTCTTCTCTTTGGGAGCCATGTGTCTTGATAGCAAAACAACAGGTCTAGCGTCCTTCTTTAAATAGACCTCCTTTCAGGGTTGGAGATCCGAGACTTCTTCAAAAACATTAAGAAGTTCTCGAACTAGGGGTACAGATGAGAGTTCATCTTTTGACGAGCTCAGCGAATATAAGCAGCTTAACTTGACTGAGTTTTGGAATGTACAATGAACATTTATATCTATCCTCTTACAACTCCTTTACCATCAAATTATCCTATCGTAGTCTAAAATAGCCCCGTAGTAAGATAATCAATCCATCTCTAGGATAAGTCCACACCCCTCAAAATTAAGAAATACGTGTTACATGTAAAATCGACGTTGCATATGTCTACAACTAGGCCATTGCAAATTAGAGATAGATGCTTCAACCCCTCAAAAAGATTTGATACCACTATTGGATCAATGACAATGAGGGTTTTTTGAATCAAAGAGTTAACTATATTTTTAGCTATGAATGAATGTGATGCTCCCGAGACAAATACGATAAGTATAAAATGCCTAGAAATAATTATTGTACCTTCCATTGTAGCATTTTCTTAATCTCTAAAGGGAGGTCTACCCAAGATAAGACAATGGTATAGACTTGCCCACTCTGCCTTCCTTTGCAAGCATTAGGCGTTGATTCTTTATGTACCCTTCATCATAGCATGGATAGCACTTCCCTTAGAACTTTTCCCTCATCAAACACGCTTTACATCCGTAGTGACATGTCTTGTCTTTTCACCTCTCCGACGTGATATACCTTCCTTCTTGAACTTGCCCTTGGCCTTCTTGTTCGCCTAAAATCTTCCCTTCTTAGCTTCGCCTTGGTTTTGCGCTAGTCCTACTTTCTCCATCTTTTTTTGCTTCTCCTTCAAGCTAACTGTCTGAAGTAAAGCCTTCTCAACTAAAATCTTATAAGTAGCACTAGTGGGTACTCAGGGTCAAAAGGTACTCTCTAAGTGGAGAATTCAACCCTTTCAAAAAATTCATGGCCTTCTTTATAGGGGATCAATCAAAATCATTATGAACTTAGCAAGTTTTGTGAACCCGTTGATATTCCTTCAAAGTGGAGTCTCCCTGTCTAAGTTGTATAAACCTATCCAATTGCAAATTTACCTATGTCCTAAACATAAATCATGACTCAAAACGATTTCTAAATTCATCCCAAGTGATAACTCTCTCAACATTCTCCATAGCTAAAATAGCCCACTAATCTAAGGCCTCTCCTTTAAGATGCCACATTGCCATTCTCCTCTTAATCTAATTCTCCCATCCAAGCTTCCAAAAGATACGCTTACAAGTGTTAGTCCAAATCTACGTCTCCATAAATCTTCTACTCTCGTATACACTTTTCCACCCTTATTCAGGAAGTCCTTACACATCTTGGGACAGTCAATAGAGTGGACTGTGCTTCAGAAGGCAGGGAAGTGGGTGCCATTGGTATAGTTTGTTGAGGAATGGGAACTTGCCTTACTTGCCTCAGGTATTGCTTAAGCTATTCAGGCATCCCTCGGATAGTGGACACCACTTCTATAATGGGGTTCCCAGCATCAAAAGAACAATTTTTAGCCATTAACAACAACATGTAGGTTTAAACTTTTAGTTACAATTTCCTAAGATAGTATTATATGCTAAAATAAAATAATTGCCAAGTGTGTTTGCGTATGTTCAAAATGGTGTGTTTACATATATAGTAGCATTCTAAAAAAATACTTTCAAATAACAAGTATGCACTCAGACATCCTATACCCATTGATTTGGCAACCTATTCTTTGATACCAATTATAACAACTATCTCGAAACATGCCAAATTTTCGACCTAAAAAAGACTCATTAAACATTAGATCTATTCCAAAGCTATCAATTGGTTGAATAAAACATAGAGCTATCTACTAATGCTATCAGAATCTCATAGCGGAAAGGATAAAATATAATATCAGAAACATTACCATTTAATAAAAATTCAAATTCCAAAACAAAAAAAACATAACATTCCAATATCCATAGTACAATATCTCAAATTATAATAACATCATGTTCAAAATAGGTACATCAAAATATAAAAACATAAGTAGATAGATAACTACAGCAAGACTCCATCTCCGCCTTCATCTGCAAAATATGCATCGTCTTCTCTAACCTGTATTGTAATGAGTAGAGAGTCAATAATAATTACTGATGAATAAAATCTCAAGTCTTTCCATAATAGTGCTTAGGAAGTATAATTTAGATAACAATAATGTAACGACCCGTATTTTACGTATCGATATATCGTAAAACCATTGTTATTAGGTCGTTAGTGTTGTTAAGTCGTCCAGAGCTTAAGTCGTCCAGAGTTAGGTCGTATAGTAGCTTAGGGGATGGGAGCGACCTAAGGAAAGACAGCGACTTAAGTTAGTTAACGACCTAGTAGTTAGCGGCTTAAGGGTTTAGGCGACCTAAGGAAGTTGGCGACCTAGGGGTTAACGGTATAGGAGTTAGCGACTTAAGAGGTTGAGCGGGTTAACGGCCTAAGGAAAATAGGACTGTTGGGCGACTTAAGGACTTAAGGAAGATAGGCCGGTTAAGCGAGCTAACGACCTAAGGTAGTGAGCGACTTTGGATGAGTCGTTAAGTCGTTTGTGTTGGGTCGTTGAGACCCTATGTTTAGTTAGGTCGTGAGCGACCTATGTTAGGTTGCTGTGTGTAGTTAGGTCGTGAGACGACCTAAGGTGGTTAAGGCATGGGATGCTGCATTTAGTTAGGTCGTTAAGTCGTCTTGACGACTTAAGTAGGAACGTGCGTATATGCTAGGTCGCGCATGTGTTAAGTCGTAGGTCGCGTGAAGGCCTGAGTTGTTAGGTCGTTGTGTGTTCGGTCGTTGAGTCTTAGGACGCGCATGAGTTAGGTCGCGTAAGGACTTGAAGCGGTAAGTCGTTGGGTTTTTTAGGCCGTGGGATTTTGTTAAGTCGCGAGCGACTTAAGAGAGAGCGACTTAAGGTATTCTGGCCTATAAATACACGGGTTTGCCTCACTTTTTGGGATCCGGATTTTGAAGCGACGAAGTTCTGCCATTTTGAGAGCTCGAGTGCTGCACTTCTTCACTTCTTTTCTACTCTTTAATCTTGTGCTTCCTTCCATCCAAATTGAAGATCAAATCGAAGATCCAAGAACTTAGATTGAAGATCTCCATCCATTGAAGAGATATTTCATTGTTTGAAGCAGAGTTTTGGCGGATCGAGCTAGATCCTTCGCTGTCCAGATTTGGAGTGTATTGCTTTTAAGGTGTTTAGGTGATTCGGTGAGTGGTGGATTTCTCTCACACGGACCCAAGGAGTATATTGGATTGGTGGCTTGATTTTGTGTTAAAGATAGTAATTTTATGCATTTTCCTTAAACCTAAGTATGGATCCATTATTTATGAAGATTTGACATCCATTTTTGTACATGTTAACATATGCAAGTTCATCCATTAAGTTGTAGGGATAATACTTATGATTCATGCTTGTTAGATTTGGACTCCTTATTTACAAGATTGCCATTTTAGTTATAGTTACTTTTAGATCATGTTTGAATGCTTAATTACTTGGATTAATGATTGTCTTGATTGATTATTATGAATTAGTTGATTTATGGTTGAATTTGGACAAGTTTGGTCGAAGATGATTCAAAAGCTAAGGGAGAGGCTCTTGAATAAGGAAAGCTACTCGTGGCATATGTGGCGGATGATGAAGCTCATATGGACAGATTAGAAGATGATGTTGAGATGGGCTTTGCTATGATTGAGATGAAGCAAGGCATGATGTGAGGTAGCTTTGGTATAATCCAAACGGGATCATTCCAAGCATGTTGATAACTCGAGAGATGGTTCGAGTTTGTGGATAATGGTTGGCTCAAGAGGCGCTTGAGCTAGTATGAGAATAGTCGTCGAGGAGGATGACTAGAAGGCTGAGATTTCATCGTTATTGAAGGTTCTAGCAGACTCAAAGCAAGAGTACGCTGGGCAGATTCGATAGTCCCAAAAGACTAATAGTTGATGGTCGAGTACTCTGGACAGATTCGATAGTCCTAGGCATGGGCTGCGATGACGTGCGGAGTTCTGTCTAGAACCGGGGTTACCATTAGCCCTTGATGGACGGCTGAAAGAATGTGCCGGTCATTCAATTAATGGTGGTATCGAAGCAATGATAACAGTGATAGCCAGATTCATGGATGTTTGGATGTTTTGGTTGTATCGTCATTCGGTCTCAAAGCGATGTTTTCTGGGTGCTTATCTGATCTTGGTTTAGGCCTTGGGGGTTTGTACTTGGAAAACACCGACCTTGACTCAAGTGATAATTGCTTTACTTTAAATGTGTGATTTGCTATGTTTACTTCTGCTTACTGTGTCTGGGGGCTATCACTGTAGAAAGAGGTGGAGTGGGAGGGTTGGGTTCCTATTCCTATTCCTTTTTACCTTTATGCTCTTTTGGTATGTTGTTAGTTAATTTACCGCTCACTAACACTGTTGTCTGACTCAAGGTTTTATGTTCAACTCTTATTACCTTGGGCTGTTCATCCATTTTGGGATGGGCAGACTAGGTAGCAGGTGATAGGTGCTGTTCTCAGTGACCAACGATGCTGATGACGAAGACGAGCTGGAGGCTTACATATTGTTTTCTTACTTTATGTACTGGATGTTCCGCTGCTTGTATGATTCTCTGAGTGATATGTGGTGAGGCTTGATGTATTGACTATTCAGATATTTGTATCAAACTGTTTTGAAGTATATAGATGAGATTCTATTTTGTGAAGCTTCACTATGTATATATCTCTATTGTATTTTATCCCTGCGCTGTGAGTAATACGATTGAGTTTATTATTTTACCTTACCCTGACGATCATCCATGGCTGCCTGGCACACCTTTTAGCGCACTATTTCCTTGTTTAAGGCAGGAGCCATGGGCGGTCGTCACAAATATGTCTTACGCATCTTAACTATTTATATTTATAAATACCTCTGACTATAAGCCCAAAGGCTTTCCGAGTCCAATCCTATAACTCACACTTTTCTAACCCAACTCCATAACTTACTTTCAACTATAGGCCCAAGGCCATTCTCAGTCCCATACATCTACCATCAGTTATGTCCTAATAATGTAAAAGAAAGCACACGAATCACTTAATAACTTTTCAATGGGAATTAGGCAAACTCTGACCATTTAGTGCCTATATCATAGAAATAACGACCTACGTTTTCAATCTTCAGAAGTCGATACTAGTACATATACGGCATTTACATGCCAAGCATCCAAGTGCTGGAAAGATAGATTTGAAAGTCTGCAGGGTGGATCGTGTAGTGTATATGCAAATATATGTGATAAAATATATGACGCAACTAAAAAAATATTAATCTAAGTAAATATAGAATAAGCACGCCAGGATTTTATACTGGTTCGGACCTCCCGTCCTATATCCAGTCCTGAAGCTCCCCTTCGGCGACTATCAAACACCCTCGCTTCGCCCAGAGGAATAGGATTGGTTACAACAAGATGTTCTTGTCAAATGTGTGTTCTAGTATAACACGGATGTTGAATAATTAGTACAATTGCTTCCAATATATATTTAGAGAGTATTGCTTATGAAAAATAGAATATATGGAAAAGTGAATACAAGTTTAGATTGCTAGAGTGCAGAGATTAAGAATATATGATAGATTATAGAATTAGAGAGCGCAAGTCAGTAAGGTGATGTAAGTTGTTTGTTCTCTTGATTCTTGATGATATATATAGTTGTAGAGAGGTATCTTGAATAGTTACATACATTAACAAGTGTTGTATAGTTGCTTCTGTTGATGATGAAGAGCTGCAGCGAAGAGAAGCGGAGATGTCTATTCGAATGTGGCAGTTGAAGTTTATATTTAAAATCCGAGTTTGAAATCAGACGTCTGGAATATGTTTCAGACATCTGATACTACATATATTTTTGAACATAGTACTAGATCAAACGTCTGAGTGCAATTGCCAAACGTCTGGTTCAACCTGTCTGTTGTTCCAGAGAACTGTTTCAGACATCTGTCTTGTGCACCCAGACGTCTGATATTGTGCATATCAGTTTTTGTGCTCTTTTTCTTGTGCTTCTTTGTTCTTATTGACTTGTAGTCCCTTGTAGCATCCTTTGAGCCTTGTTCTTGTCTTTCTAGTGATGTTGTTCTAGAAAGTGCCTATATATTTAAATATATGTGCATATTCGATTTCCATTGTATAGTTGTTGTCATCGAAACCGTAGATTTGATTTCCTAAAATCTCCCCCTTTTTGATGATGATAACTATACAATCTACTTATATATAATTTTATAAATCTCCCCCTGAATATGTGCTTTCTATTATTTATTATGCTTTCTATAATTTCTCCCCCTTTGTCATTATCAAAAAGGAGTAATAACTTTTAATTGTAGAAATACCATCAAGTATTTATCAATTGTTGTATGAATATACACATAAATAACATACCAACAAGCAATTTTCATTGATCATAATAATCGATTACATTCATAGACTTTTTGCATGTTTATACAAAGATGGAATCCTAACAAATCTAAGGATCTGTTGGGGAAGCTTTATCTTGATCATCTCCTCCATCTTCATTTTTGGAAGAGCTGGCTTGTTTTTTAGGATATGTCGGAGTGTGCTGGAGAGGTTCTTTCTCCTCGTCAAAAAGTTTGGAATGTTTTGAAGGAGGAGGGTAAGGCACTAAAGTTGGCCAATCTTTCGAAGGTGGTGTAGGACCACAAACTCGTTGAAGAACCTCCTTTAGAACGGATAATGTAGTTGAACGCGATGCTTCAACTGTGGATAGGCAAGAAGCAAACGATGTTTAAAAACATCAATGTGCTTAGCCAATATTTTTTATTTCAAGATAAAATAAGATTTTGGAGAGTTAAGTCGCGAATACTCTCATTTGGATTCGTCTCAGTGCAAGTCTCCAAAATATCATCTTGGCATAGAATCAAATGGTGCAGGAGGAGGAGGAGTATTCTCGTGATGTTGCTCTACCTATTGTGATGTTTCAGGCAGTGTTTGAGGTAGAGGCCTAGCTTGCCAGGCTTGACGATGTTGCATCTATTCTTCAAACGATATAAAATCCGTAGGATTTTCCGGTAAGTGCAACAGAGAGAAAAAAAATTGGATGCATATTTTGAAGAAATTTCTTCAAAAGCGGATAAATATGCAGGGATGTTATGAGCTCTTGGAGGTCTCATGATGTATGTAGGATAGATGATGGAAGGGCGTGATCGAGTCCAAAAATGTTTGAGCTTATCAAATATAAATTTTGCCCAGTTAAGCCTTGTTCCACTAAATATAGCATATAGGGCCTTGTGTTCTAACTCCGTGATTTGCTCATGACTACCAAGGCGAGGAATGATAATGTTGATAATCATTCTAGTGAGAAACCTCGCCTTAGGTCTTAGGTATTTGGATGCAAATCTAGTCATTTCATCTTTCCATATTTGATGTGTTATATTATCTCTCGATTTGAGATGCATATCCAGAATACTATATAAATCCTCTCCAATGTTGGAACATCCGAGAGTACGGCCTATGATCCCTGGAGTAATCTAATTGTGTTGCCGTAAACACTTGATCTTATTTTGAATATCCTCGTATCTCTTGATGGAATGTAGTACACGATTCATCCATCGCTCAATTTGATCGTTAGAACAAACTTGAGGATTGGATGAAGTGGCTTGATCATGCTTTCGCTTAGAGATTTCAGGGTTTTTTGTTTTAGGGGCCATGAAATTCGAGCGTGTCTAGAGGAGAAAGCAAGTTTGAGAATTGGAGAAATGACGTTGCAGTAGAAACAAAATAAAATGTAAGTGAGATAAAGTGAAAATATAGACGTTAGCAGGGTACTTAAGAGTGTCGATCGAACTTCAGACGTCTAGAAAGTTAATCAAACATTCGATTTAACCTAGTTTTAAGATAGTATATATGTTCAGACGTCTGATAGTTGGTAGTAGACAATAGGTAGATTTGCAAATTTTAAAAGGCAGAGAGATTTATCAGACGTCTGGATGTAGAATTAGACGTCCGAAATTGGTCGAAATGTATTTTTTGTAGGACACATGGTTTTGTCAGACGTCTGGATATAATATCAGATGTCTGAAAATAGTCTGAGTTTGTATCTTAAGGAGGCAGAGACTTTGTTCAAACGTCTGGTCAATAGTTCAGACGTTTGAGATAGACTGATTTGTATTTTCTATTAGGCAGAGATAAGTTTCAGACGTCTGGAAGGTAATATCAGACGTCTGATATATGCACTATTTAAAAATTTGTGTGATACAAGAGTGTCAGACGTCTAATGGCAATGTTCAGATGTCGGAAATGCCCAGTTTGTCTTAAAATAGCCTAGTTTTGAAGGGTGTTACTTATTTTTCAAGAGATTGATTATAATAAAACATAATATTATTATTTGTGAAATAGAATACAAATATACTTAGATAAAAATTCAATAAGAAAAAGTAATTTTATTTAGATGATGAATGAGCATTGCGATCTTCTGACTTATCATCCCTCCATGGCTTGAGTAGAGACCATAGGTTTCCATGTTCGTTGGTTCTCCAGGAACCTGAGAATCGCTTAGGTGAAGGATCCAAAGGTGTATGATAAGATGTAGAGGGATCCAAAGAATTCAAGGAATCAGAAGTGGTTCATGTACATCCTTCTTCCATGAATTGCAAAATTAGATTGCCACTTGCCCCAGAAAACTTAGTCGTCGCGCAGTGACCTATTGTTCAAAGTATAATTCTTGTTGTAAATCTATTTGTTGTCTTTGGCAGTGATGTATCTCATCCATTTTCTCCTTGGTGTTAGGAGGGACAAATAGAGATCGTTTGGACTTCTTTTTATTGGAAGTGAATCCCGTTTGGTAGGAGGACCACTTATAGGTCGGTTCCTGATCGGGTGTAGGGGTAGGAAGGCGATGAGGTGTATCAGCTGAACTATCATTTGTTGGTGTCGAGAAGGAGAGAAGTGGGTTGTCGGAAGGCATGCTTTTTATTTTCTATTGTATGAAATCTATATATTCTTGACTTTTTGTTTTGTAAAAAGGTTATTTATACATGATTTTAAAGGTTATTCATAGGTAAATTCAGAAAACATATTTCTAAAAAATTTAAGGTGAGGGGTTGATAATTTGATTTGTGGATAAAAAAAATTAGCCAAAAATAGAATGAATAAAAGTATAGTATTATTTGAGAAGATCATTAAGAGAACATATTCCTAAACCGCGTCATAGTTTAACAAATGTTTGTTCATTTAGTGGTTTTCTGAATTTGCTATTTGATTTTCGGTATTTACGTATTCTACTGTAATAATTCCTTTTTCTACATTGTCACGTAAAAAATGATGTCGTATATGTATGGGTTTAGTATGTGAGTGATTTACCGGGTCTTTTGATAGATTTATTGCACTTGTATTATCACAATATATTGGTGATTTATCGATAATTTTGCCGAAATTCTTAAGTGTTTGTTGCATGTATATCACTTGTGCACATGCTCGTGCTGTTGAAATATATTCGACGTCGCAAGTAGATAAGGAGACACAATATTGCTTTTTGCTAAACCATGAAACTAATGATTGTCCGATAAAGTGACACATTCTTTTAGTACTCTTACGATCCATTTTACATCCACGGAAATCCATATCACTATATGGAACTAGTACAAACGATGATCCCTTAGGATAAAACAACCCATATTCTCTAGTACTAGATAGATATCGTAAGATACATTTAACAACTCTTTGGTGAGATTCTTTTGGTTTTGCTTGAAATCGGGCACAAAGACATACGCTCATCATAGTGTTGGGTCGACTAGCCGTCAAATAAAGTAACGAGCCAATCACACTACAATATAATTTTTCATCAAAATCTTTTCTGTTATCATCTTTTTCCAAGTGAACACTAGTACTCGTTGGTGTTGATTTGCTTGAAATTTTATCCATTTCAAAATGACGTAATGAATCGTTACAATATTTTTCTTGATGAATAAAAATACCATTTTCAAGTTGTTTTATTTGTAAACCTAAAAAACAATTTAATTCTTCCATGTGAGACATTTAAAATTCGTTTTTCATAATATTTGAAAATTGACCACAAAGATTTTCGTTAGTTGAACCAAAAATAATATTGCCTACGTAAATTTGTACAATTAAGACATCGTTATTTTCTCGTTTAATAAACAAAGTCGTATCGATTTTACCTATTTGTAAACAAGATGTAATTAAATGATTTTTAAGATTTTCGTACCAGGCACGAGGGGCTTGCTTTAAACCATATAAGGCTTTTTGTAATTTAAAAACATGATCGGGATATTTTTTGTGAACAAACAATGGAGGTTGTTCAACAATACGTTTTCTTTAATAAAACCATTTAAAAAAGCAGTTTTGACATCCATTTGAAATAATTTAAAATTGTGATGACTTGCAAAAGGAAGCAATGTACATATGGTGTAACGCCCCACCCCGAAACCCACCTTAGTAAAGAGAATTAACAAGTAATTCCGTCTACTAAAGCGGAGAATAGGGCTGGTTAAGAGTGACCATTTATAACTTTGTCTTAAACATCTACTGAATACGTCGACAAATGCAATATAATTTTCTTTCTTTTCTATCTTAATAGATCGACATACATAGTAAATGTTTAATCCAAAACTATAGGTGGTTGACGGATCTATCAGAACAAAATATAATAACTAAATGTAAAGCACATCACAGAACAGTAATCGACATCATATATATATACGCTGATACATGCTTACTACAATACAATATGAATACGATAAAGGTGGTACTCGACCACACCATATACATCAAATCAAATGTAAAAACATCAGAGTATGCGGAAGAAACAAACTACTCGAGCGAAAGAAGAGATGATATCCAACGCCAACTTCAAGATAAGTCCAATAGATCATACCTGAAACAACTCGGTATGACCCGAGTATAAATACACAGGTCAGTCTAGCTACACAAATCAGTCCATATCGATAATATGAAGCAGAATGGATATAGTGATACTTCTTCTCGAATGAGGAGAAGGATTATATAACTCATAGCTCAATACTTAAGTAACAAACCCTACCTAAGTGACTAAATACCTCGAAAGAGGTAACTCAAACTCAATACTCAAATAAAACACAAGTGCCTCATATCATTAGCGATGACCCATAATGAACTCAAATCAACTCATATAAAACTCAAGCAAAACTCAAATGGTTCGATGAACTATTACTCCGAAAAGGAGAAAACTCATCTCACTCACAAATAGAAGTCATGAAAGCAACAAGACAACTCCATAAGAATGTGAGATCTCAAACTCATAAGTAGGCCGAGGCGGCTAAATCTCACACATACATCTCAATCATAAAAACTCATGGAACTCGATACGAATTCAAACCCATAAAATCTCAAATTCAATAAAGAATTCGATGCATGTTCAAAACTCAGAAAATCTTAACAATAATGCACCGAAAATGGCGAATTCAATACTCAGAAAACCCGGATTGGCCATATCCCTAAATAAAATGCCGAAGCAATGCTACACGTGCTAAAATCAGATGGCCGAAGCCTTAGACAAGGTCGCTAACACTTTTCAAAGCAGTTCGTCCTCATGACAAGGTCGCTGACACCTTTCCAAAGCACTTCGTCCTCATGACAAGGTCGCCGACACCTTTCCAAGCCATTTTGTCATCCCTAACAAGGTCGCTAACACCTCCAAAGCAGTTCGTCCTCATGACAAGGTCGCTGACACCTCTCAAAGCAGTTCTGTTAGGTAAACATCGTGAATGTGTCACAAACTCACGGATAGGAACTCGAAAAGTGTTAACGTGTGTCCCATACCACGCATTCGCACTTAGCGGTTTACTAGCCGTTAGTCAATGCCACACTAAAAACATTATAAAACTTAGAAAATTATATCTCGCCTAGTCTCATTGACAAGTGATAAAAAGATGCCATACTTATCTCATCTCATCGATAAGTATTAGATGGCATCATATCTTGTCTCATCTCATCGACAAGTGAAAAACATCATGATGGTTTCTCATAAACCATAAATCTCAAAATATGAAATCATAAACTCAAGACTTGCCTTATGTCATTGGCAAGTAAATAAAACATCGTGATGGTTCTCATCGATCATACTCCTACATAAGAGATCTCAAACCATAATGCTTGCCAAATATTGGCCATCTTAAATAATTCAAATAAATAGAAATTATAAAACTCAAAATACGCCGTAAAATGGCAAAACATCTTAGAATCAACAATCTCAAATAGCTTCGATCGTACAAGTCCGGAATTAACCGAAATAGTAAACACACATGTCCTATACCACGTGTTTTACTGAATCGTTTAATTCTCTTTCTCATACGTTCGAATAGTGTAAAAGTTTATGTTTTATATTTAAAATAGTTTATTAGAGAAAACAAGCTTTTAAAACTATTTCTCGAAAAGATTAATAAAACCAATATTTGAAATTCCTTTATTATAGGAAATAAATAGATTTTATATTAGAAAAATAATTTAAAACTATATAATAATAATTTGAAATGTCCATTTATTTCAAAAATCACTTCAAAATAGTTTAGTGAAAACCGCGCTCGAAAACAATGAAAAACAAGAAAGATAACTCAAGACTAATAACTTGAATTCAATACGAATTCAATTCAAATTTAACCCAAAATCAATTCAAATTCTATTTAAATTTGAATTTCAAATTCTCCAAATATAGCTAGCTTATTGATAGGAATCATAGCTCTCAAAACATTTCAAAACAACATCAAAATCGGACAAGAATGAGAGCAAAAATAAGCTAGTATAATTCTCAAGTCAATGATTTATTGCTGTCGTTTTACTCTCGGGAAAGCAATAAACAACTCTAGTTTTGACCAAGCTAACTTCAAAATTTCAGAAAACTCAAAACAAGGAAGGTTTGTAAAATAATCCAAGTTTTTTAATACATCAAGAATTATCTAAATCCGATAAGAAACGAATAAGATACGCCTAAGTTACTAACTATATTTAGTTTAGATAATGTAATAATCAAAGTGACAGAGCTGAGAATTTGTAACAGGATTTCGATCATCCTATACTAAAAATATGCAAATGTGTTCAACAAGAAAGTTGTCACACATAAAATAAGCTTTCCGGAACTTAAAAAATCATCCAAATCCAACATGAAACAAGTAAGATATGATCAATTTACTAACTATGTTCAGTTTGGATAACATAATTACTAAAGTGACAGAGCTGAGAGTTTGCAACAGCATTTTGATCAATTTATGCTTAAAATATGCAAATGTGTTCAACAGTAAAGTTGTCACGTATAAAATAAGATTTTCGGAACTTCAAAAATCATCAAAATCAGATAAGAAACAAGGAAGATATGATCAATTTACTATGTTCAGTTTGGATAACAAAATTACTAAAGTGACAAAGCTGAGAGTTTGCAATAGCATTTTGATCAATTTATGCTCAAAATATGCAAATGTATTCAACAGTAAAGTTGTCATATATAAAATAAGCTTTTCGGAACTTCAAAAATCATCCAATTCTGATAAGAAAGTAGAAAGATATGCCTAAAAGAATTTCTATGTTTCAAAGCTAAGATTAAAACACAGGACAAAAAGGTTACATCTTCTTCAAACTCAAATTACTCTTAGTAAACAGCTTAATCACAAAAAGTAATGAACATAAAAGTTTTTCCTTATAAAAGCATCTTCCAACTGAAAAAACTTAACTTAATTTCGATCTACCATTTCAAAGTTATGGTGAGTTCAATATCAGGTTTCAACAAAAATATTGCACAGAGCAGAGCTGTGTACATCAGTTTCAAACCCAATTTCGACCCTCTAAACCACGGAATTTCTTAAAGTGATTAAGAGAAAACTTGTATCTAATAGAATGTTCTTTCAACTGCAAAAAGATGGACCTAATTTGGATAAATTGGCACTAATATATCGCTGTTTTACTGCAGCGATGTTTTTACAAACAATTTTCAGCAAACTACAACCATGCAATCATTCAAATTCAAGCAACCAATTCACAACTAATTTGAAAGCAATTCAATCATCAAACTATCCAATTCAATTCAATTATCAACTAAAAATTATTCTCATAGATTAAAGGTAGTAGTTTGAGTGATTAACTCTCCTTTTACTTTCCTATAGCTTGCTAAATCCTCTTTTAAGCCTTGCTAACCTCTTAGCTTCTCCAAAATCACCAAAAAAACTCAAGAACAAAATTTGGACAGCAAGCAATTTGATCAAAAAGGGGATCAAAATCATTCTTTTAGAGTTCTAAAGTAGAGATAGAGTTTAAAACACTTACTCTACATTATTGGACAAAATCCCTTTGATTTGAGCTTTGAATTTTGAAATTAGGAACTAGGGTTTAAGAAGATGCATGTTTTACTGAGAAGGAGAATGAACGTATTGATGTTTTAGGAAGAGAAATATGTTTCTCATTTCTTTGCTAACAGGCCAAGTGAAGTATGTTAATGGGCTAGAGTCCAATTTTTTCAAGAAAATTAGCTTAGGCTATAAATTAATCACTTAGTTACATGTTAACAATGCACACCTTCAAATTCAATCATCTATTCAACTTTATTTCATATCAAAAATTTATAAAACTTCATATTCATGATGATAAAATGTTATATACTCACAATAAAAGATTATTTGTATTTTTAAAACTTTTTATCATCATATTTCTTTTCCTTTTTATAAATAACAAATTTACATCTTTAATTACAAATTCCATTGTAATTAACATTATATATATATATACAAAAATAATATTTTTGTGTAATAAAATTTTATAACCATTTTCAAATATAGTTTTACACTTAAATTATATTTTTAAACTCAATTCCATCATTATTTTGAATATATCTCATTTTAAAATTAATCACTTTTTTAAAAATCATTAAAAGAAGTAAATAGCAATAATTAACAAAATTATTGCATTAACTCTAAATAAAACACATTTTCCTCATTTTACTATCTCAAATCATCTTAATAAAGTTTTTAGAATTCTATTTTCTCATTTTTATCCTTAAATATATTGTTTATTCCCGATAAACAATTTAAATTCCTCATTAGTTATTAATTTACACTATTTAATTATAACCGCCATTATAATTTAATATTCTCAGGTAATCGCTAAAATTAGGGTTGTTACATATGGCCTCAAGTCTTGCTACTGGAGCAAAAGTTTTTTCGCAGTCGATGCCTTGTTCTTGATTATAACCCAGAATGACTAAACGTGCTTTATTTCTAACTATATTTCCGTTTTCATCTACTTTGTTTTAAATACCCATTTTATTCCAATAACTGATTAATTTTATGGTCTTGGTACTAATTCCCAAACATTATTACGTTCAAATTGATTTAATTCTTCTTGCATGGCTAGTATCCAAAAATTATCGTTTGAAGCTTCTTTATAATTTTTCGATTCAAAATTTGATACAAATGCTATATGACTTATTTGGTTAAGTTGATTTCTAGTTACTTTGGAGTTAAGATATACAATGATGTTATCTTTTGGATGATCTTTTAGAATTCTAGGAGATGACACTAAAATATTATTCGTGCATTTATATCATTATTATAAGAATTTTTTATATTTGTTATTGGAATTATTTCTTCATCGTCGTTAGTTTGATGGTTAAGAAAATTTTCATCAAAAAAAACATGTAAGCTTTCTTCAATTGTGTTAGTTCGTTTAATAAAAAATTTATATGACTTGCTACGATCCCAATATCCAACAAAGATTCCTTCATCGGTCTTCGGGTCGAATTTTCCCATATTATCTTTTGTATTTAGTACAAAAAAATTTGATTTGACGGTTTTAAAGCATGATACTTTAGGTTTTCTTTCAAAAAATATTTCAAAAAAAGAATGTTTAGTCATAGTTCGTATGGTTACTCGATTCAAAACATAACAAGCCGTAGCAATAGCTTCAGGCCAAAAATATTTTGCTAGACCAATACTATTTAATAGTGTTCGTGCATATTCTTGTAACATACGATTTATTTTCTACCTCGCCATTTTTTTGAGGTGTGCGGGAAAAAGAAAAATTATGACTTATGCCCTTTTTATCACAAAATTGGTAAAAAGATGATTTTCGAATTCTCCACCATGATCACTTTGAATATTTTAAATTTTCAAATCCATTTGAGTTTTAATTCTTTTAGAAAAAAATTTAAACATTACAAAGATGTCGCTTTTATGTTTTAAAAATAAAGTCATGTATATCTTGGAAAATCATCAATTATTGTGAAAACATATTCGTTGTGATTTATGGATCATACTTGAGTTGGACCAAATAAACCTAAATGTAATAATTCTAATGGTTGTTTTGTAGAAATATTATTTTTATATTTAAAGGAGCTTTTCTTTAGTTTTCCAATTTGACAATAGTCACATTAATTTTCTGCTTTGTAATTTATTTTAGATAAACCTCTAACTAGCTCATATTTTGCTAATTTATTAATATATTTAAAATTAATATGACAAAATCGTTTATGCCACAACCATGGATCGCCGTGTTTGGCGGTTAAACATAAATTTGAATTTCGATTTATATTCATATTTAAGACATAAATATTTTTGTTTATAAACCCTTCAAAGATAAGTTGTTTGTTATTGTCGAAAATATTACATCTATTTTTTTCGAAATTGATTTGAAAACCTTTATCGCATAATTGACTAATATTAAGTAGGTTGTGCTTTAAATTTTATACTAACAAAACATTTGTAATAATAGGAGAGTTAGAAATACCAGAGTTGATGACTTCTCCGATGCCAACGACGTACCCTTTTGAGTTATCTCCAAAAGTTACTGTTCCACCATCGATGCATGTTATGTTTGATAACATTTTTGAATTTTCGGTCATATGCTTGGAGCATCCACTATGAAATATCCATTTCACCATATTTTTTATTTTGGGTACCTGCAAAATAAAAGATGATTTAATTGGTACCCATATATTTTATTAGGGTCCTAGATGTTATGAGGAGCAAGTAGCCATACCCATGAAGGTTTGGTACCTTTATTAACATAATTTTTATTATAGACTACATTTTGAAAAGTTGTTAATATGTTTTTGTCTAATCAACTTATTATTTGTCTTAGGTATCCAATTTTTTATATTTTTGGTATTCGTATTAGACTTAGGTGATCTTTAGTCTTTTGATAAATACAATTATATTTCTTAATATTATTCCCTTTTTGTTTAGGAATATTTTTAAATCCTATTCCATTTCTATTACCTGACGGTTTTGAAGTTTTGATAAGATTTTCCAAATCTTGTTTTCCTTTGTTAAATTTTGAAATATTATTTGTAATTTTATCTAATTTTTCTTTTAATTTTTAATTTTTAGTTTTTAATGTTTCTATATTACTCTTCAAGTTGATATTTTGTTTTAACAAGTTATCCTTTTCTAGTCTAATTTTTCCAAAATCAATAGCTATAGTCTCATTTTCAATCAAACTACTTTTAATTTTTTTCTTGAGATAATTCTAGTTCCTCCTCCAAAATAATTTTCCATCTTTTAACATTCCTACTTCAAGTTGTAATCTATTTATTTTGGCTATATGTTCTTTATTCAATTTTTTAATTTGTCTAAATTTATCATCTAATTCCATGCTAAGTTCTAATAATTCATCATAGCTAAGTTCGGGACACACCTCATCGGTTTGTGCCATAAAACATACATTAGCATGTTCTTCGTCACTATCGTTGTTACTATTTGACGATGATGAAGAATCTGAGTCATCCCATGTTACTTTGAAAGCTTTCTTATTTTTGAATTTTTCAAATTTGTTCTTCTTTTTATCTTTGTTGAGCTTGGGAAAATCTTTCTTCATATGTCGAAATTGTCACATTCATAGTATTTGATTGATGTTTGATTTGTAGAGCTTGATTTTCCTCCCTTTTGAAATCTAGTCATTGTCCTAAATTTCTTGAATTTATTGTAGTTTTTGGCAACAAATACGATTTCTTCTTCATATAAATCAGAGTCTTCATTTTTTGTTGGGAATGCTATGTTTTTATTCTCCGAGTTTTGTTCTTTTCTTGCTTGCAAATTAGCCTCATAGGACAATAAATTCCTATCAATTCTTCAACTAAGAGTGTTGAGAGATCATTAGCTTCTTCGATAGCTAATACTTTTCTTTCCCACTCTGGAGTAAAAGAAATGTGTATTCTAGATATTAAGTCAAAATTTGAGAATTTGACTCCAAGTGCCATTAAATCGTGTTGAATGGTTTGGAATCTAGAGTACATGTCTACTATAGATTCATTTTGTTTTATTTTAAATGATGAAAATTGATTTTGTAAAATTGAAATTTTAGTTTGTTTAACTTTGTTTGTGCCTTCGTGTATAACTTGTAAGGTACGCCAAATATCATATGCAGTGTTACATAACATGGCACGTGAAAATTCGTTCTTATCTAATGAACAAAGTAAAAAATTCATGACTTTGGCATTTAGAAGCTGCGATTTCTTATGCATCATTCTATATGTTCATAGAAGTGTCAGGTGCTTCATATTTATTTTGAGTGGCTGACCAAATTTTTAATCCATTAGCATCCACAAAAATTCTCATACGTGTTGACCAAAATGCATAGTTAGAACCATTAAAAAGTGGGGTTCGTGCTGTGGATTGACCTACCTGAAAAATACTTGCCATATTAAAGTGATTCAAAAACGTGTTACTGTATTTTGATCAAATCTTGCTCTGCTACCAATTGAAAGTCTACAGGGTGGATCGTGTAGTGTTTATGCAAGTATATATGATAAAATATATCATGCAACTAAAACAATATTAATCTAAGTAAATATAGAATAAGCATACCAGGATTTTATACTGATTCGGACCTCCCGTCCTACTTCAAGTCCTGAAGCTTTCCTTTGGAATTCGACTATCGAACACCCTCGCTTTGTCCGGAGGAGTAGGCTTGGCTACAATAAGTTGTTTTTGTCAAATGTGTGTTCTAGTATAACACAGATGTTGACTAATTAGTACAATTGCTTTCGATATATTTCTAGAGAGTATTGTCTATGAAAAACAGAACATATGGAAGAGTTAATACAAGTACAGATTATCAGAGTGCAGAGATCACGAATATATGACAGATTATAGAATTAGAGAGAGTAAGTCAGTAAGTTGATGTAAGTTGTTTGTTCCCTTGATTCTTGATGTTATATATAGTTGTAGAGATGCATCTTGAGTAGTTGCATCCATTGACAAGTGTTGTACAGTTGCTTCTGTTGATGATGAAGAGTTGCAATGAAGAGAAGCGGAGATATCTATTCGAATGTGGCAGTTGAAGTTTATATTTAAAATCCGATTTTGAAATCAGACGTTTGGAATATGTTTCAGACGTATGATACTATATATATTTTTGAATATAGTAGTAGATCAGACGTCTGAGTGCAATTTCCAAACATCTGGTTCAACCTGTCTGTTGTTCCAGAGAACCGTTTCAGACGTCTAACTTGTGCACCCAGACGTCTGATATTGTGTATATCAGTTTTGTGCTCTTTTTCTTATGCTTCTTTGTTTCTATTGACTTGTAGTCTCTTGTAGTGTCCTTTGAGCCTTGTTCTTGTCTTTCTAGTGATGTTATTCTAGCAAGTACCTGTATATATAAGTATATATGCATATTCGATTTCTGTTGTATAGTTGTTGCCATCGAAACCGTAGATTTGATTTCCTAACAAGATTGTTAGGGTGAAAGAAAGAAAAGGTAGAATAGAATCCCACATCGTAACGAGTAATTTATAATATTTGAATTACCTTCACAAAGGAAAACTTTAATATTTAAAAGAATATCAAAGTCCGACCTATCACTATCCTAGATAGTTATAACTGCATGTCCTTACAAATGCTGATAAATAAAAACAACCAACACATCAAAAATAGAAATATAGAAATACATCTTGGAGGCATCCAACTCGTCTCCTAAAGCTTCAAGCATCTAAAGCTGACTCTGGAAAAATACTTGGATCTGACCCGGGTATTATAATAAAATAACACCTGGATTAGTCTGGCAAATCAACATGAGAAACTCAAATCAAATGGGTTGATATATCCTATAAAACCATTTAAAAATCAAAGTTATCTCGTAAGACCAAACCATGCATAACCACAGATGAGTTTTACCTGACGATAACCCAACAAATTTTATAAAAAAAACTAGTGATATTATCACAATTTCTAGGGTTTAAAGTAAATTATGACTGGAATACTTGCATTTCACGTTCCATCATAGTTAAGCATGACTAAGTCTGTATGACGCTTATTAGAGAATGGATTCCATCAATGAAAAGGCCACCAGGGATACTGCCCATCATAGTACTCTAGAATAATGTACCGAGGGCCTTGCATTGACCCTCACCAACATAAGACCGGCCAACTCCTTACTGGATAGTACAGAATATTTCATCACCACGGTTGCTTTGCAACCTTTTCCCGAGAGTTTTCTTGCACAACTAAATCCTTAAGTACATATATCAAGGGTAATGAATAAACCTTAATAGGTGTACATAGCCCCGTTGAATATCCCCTACTTTAGTCATTCCCAGTTGATGAGGGTTGAAGGAACATTTTACCTTTTTATATAGAAATTCTACTTGGAATGATAACACTTCCCTCTAGGCGATAATGTAATGTTAGCATTCATCTATACAAGTTGTTTAGGATATGGAATAACTAAAGATACTCCTTTTACTACATCTCTTTTACAATCACCTACATGATTAGTAACAAGTAGCCCTTATGCTTTAAAGAACTCCGTCTTCAATACCATCATCTTCAAGATGTCTTCAAGATCTCTTCGAACCAACATTCGATAGTTCCCGAAAACTCAATTTTGGTTCTTTTAGAAATAAGTAGACAATATATAAGAGCTGGGATCACCCCTAACCATTTAAGTGACAGATCTAGAACAACATAATGAGATTATACATATAGTTGTATCAACAAAGATAACAGTAACATATAATTCTCATGTTTCTCTTAGATATTTTGGGAGTTAAAAATGGGGCCAGATCCGATAGTTGGTTGTTTAACAATCAAATAAACAAACGATGAAACATAGTTGAATTCCATGTGAAATCCACTTAGCCTCCTTTAATGAATCTTCCATTAATTAAATTACTTTAATTATTTTCGAAGATACTTACATACTTATCTCACCGGTGAAAGTATATTGTCAAACCATTTTACTTTGTATACCGGGAAAACTTTACCAAATACTTACACAATGGTATAATAATATTCACAAAGTATTTAAGAAAGCTTTCTTATTTCAAAGCCATATTAAATGGATTGAAACAATGATTTTCAAAACAATATTTACAATAAACCCAAACTACTATCCTTTGGTGTTAAGTGCGAAAAAAGGCTTCCATACCACTATAATTAAAAGGACTGTCCTACTAATTCCATAGCATGATTTCCATAAGCGGTCCAATTCATGTAATATCAAATTTTTATGAACCCAAAACTTCTTTTCCAAATTCAAAATCTCTTCCCACTTTATAACTTAAATACTCTTTTATTTAAAAAATAGTTCTCTTTATATACACAATTTATTACTTTAAACACTTTATTTAATAATTGATTATCATTAAAACCTCTTTAGCAAATAATTTATTAATTTTAAAAAATCATTAGTAAATAACAAATTAACTTTAAAACACCATAATGAATAATTAATAAACTTAATCAATATTAAATAAATGATTAATTAACTTAAACCACTATAAATAAATGATTAATAAAATTCAAAAACCATCATCATTAAATAATTAACTAAACTTAAAATTTGTTTTATAAATAATTAACTAACTTTAAAATAACTTAAATAAAATAATTAATTAACTTTAAAATAAATTTATTTAAATAAATAACTGATTAACTTAAACATCGTTATTAAATTAATTAGTTAACTTTAAAACATTTTTATTACTTAAATAATATTACTTATCCATTTAATTATAGAAAACACTTTACTTTAAAATATTTTACTGTTAAAGGAAACTCAAATCCAATTCTTTTAAATTTGAAAAGAGGTTTAGCAACTCCAATGATACTTAAACAAGCTACCTTTCATTTTTAGTTCAATAATCCAGATCATATCACAGATTTTTACATAAGCAATGTTATGCAAATAAAAATCATAATTAACAAACGACTGATGACACATCATCTATCCAATTCTACTAACATATAAATAAATGTCAAAATAAATAAAATAATAGAATGGAGATTTATTCTGCTAAATGGATGTTAAATTCAAATTTATTCCATTTAAATATAGAATAACGGTGTTTTATTCCGCAAACAGGATGTTAATGATAAAATATAATTACCTAACGATGTAATTATTTTATAATATTAAATAATTTAACAGCAAATTTTATTTCACTAGAATTATCAGCCATTAATATTAAAGTGTAGTACTCGACAATACGAGTCTAGTGCGAAAAACGTCAAGTTAAACGGATTAAGAACGAGCAAGTTATTCATTTTCAAATTCGAACTTATTTAAATTAAAAATTAATTTACTAAAACACTTCACTATACTTAATTCTTTATGCCCGAAACCGAGCCCAACTAACTTTCTTCTTCCCAAACATAAATCCTAAAATGTATGTGTCAAATTACTTTCCCAAAATCAATTTTCAAAATTTTAAACCCTGGTGCCAAAACACAATGCACGCTCGTGCACGCGTGCGCCCTACAAGCCACCTCCACGCTGCCACCACAACCAACCTTGCAAATTCCACTGGCCTTGCACGATACATCTGCACCCACGTCACACCCTCCGGTGGCCATAAACCCATTTCGACTACACGACCCCAAAACCAAAAATGCGTACAAGCCACGACAACATCTAGCACATCTTCCCATCGTAGATGCTACGCCCCACCTAGACCAATGCCGCCGCTACCATTTGAAAGGCTTAGCATACTCGATCCCCTACATTATCGCCAGCAACCACCACAAGTGAACCCAAAACCCAAATGACCTAAAACCCCAACACAAGCTCAACCGGACATCTCCGACCACCATTGATCATGCGACCACTTCCATCATCTTCTCTATCCCCCAAGCTTGCTTCCAGCACTCCATCTCCAACAAATCACATCCGTGGAATTTCCTAAAATATCAAAATCTGGCCATCTACCCACCACCACACCACTAAACCCCCTAAAATCACATGGCTAGGCTTAAAAATCTCTATATCTAGCTACAAACCTAACTCTATAATCCATTCATAGATTCTGCTCGACAAAAAACCAACACCATTCGACCACTTACTGTTTCTAATCCACATCTCACACATCACTGGATGAAATAAACCCGATTATTTTAAAAAAAATGAGAGACCAAACTCTACATCATTACAAATGAAAACTTTGGCTAATTCAAAATGGTTTGGAGGTTATGGATATTTGAACATGGAAATGGTGGGTGTTTATTTGCAAAAATAGAGAACATCATGTGTCTTTTCTATAAATTAAACTCACCTATCCATTTCAAAGCAATTATACATAAAAATATGATTTTAAACCAATTACTTAACAAGAGAATCATTTGTGAACATAATTAGGATATAAGTAAAATTTCCTAACATTTATTGCGTATAAAATAAAATACAAACAAAATAATGAAGATCTCACCTTCAACTCGAATTGAATTTCTTAAAAGTTTAATCTATGAGTAAAGTATAAACTTTGAGTTTAAAAGATCATATATTTTTCAAAATTAAAATATAGTAGAGAGGATAGAAAAAGGAGGTTGAGAAGATGAAGTATAAAATGAAATATATAAGATGAAAGATGTATATATAAAAATGAAATGAAATATATAAAAATAAAATGAAATAAAATAAAATAAAGGGAAAAGGCCAAAATGCCATTAAATCAAGGTTTTCAACCCTTACATCAAATCGCAAGCCAACAAAATGTTAGGCATTTGCAAACATGTTAGATAATAGAGTGTTTCAAGTAATTTTTTGTTAACTTGGTACTTAAGGAATCTTACATCTTTTCATATTCAATTTTCAATATGTTTACTTTTCTAAATCCTTAATATCATTATTTCCTTTATACATTATCAAAATAAATATGTTTAAAACATTTATGTGTTTTTTTAAAGTTTATACAAGGGTGTTATAATTTTTGATAACTTATCATTAGATATTCATAAACTGAAGTGCTAAAATTTTGGGTTGTTATATTCTCCCCTCATAAAAAAATTTCGACCCTGAAATTTCATCTTAAACAGTCAAAAAGGAAACCAGATAACACAAAATTCTAACAATTTTACTTCCTAATTATATCTTGAGGGTATATACGAATTGAGCAATTTTTCTTCCTAATTCTAAAAATTTCGACCTTGAAATTTCATCTTAAACAGTCAAAAAGGAAACAAGTTAACACAAAATTCTAACAATTTTACTTCCTAATTATATCTTGAGGGTATATACTTCCTAAAAAATTTCGACCCAGAAATTTCATCTTAAACAGTAAAAAAGGAAACCAATTAACACAAAATTTGCAATGATTCCCACCTAAGTTTAAGATTCTTACAATACTCTATTATATCTTGAGGGCATACACTACTATTTGATTTCAAACCCTTTTATTTTAAATGTATTTCCTTTGAGTAAACTTAAGATCCAAATACCCGATTTGTATTTCCAAAATCCTTTTTTGAAATGAAACAATAAATTGTAACCATAAAGTAAATATATATAGCCTGAGTAACCCTAAAATTATACTAAGGAACTAGGTAACACCAAATAGTGTCATATATTCCCTGACAAACAAAGGTAATACCTAAGAGAAGTGGTTACCACCCGAACACATCTCTTTCCCTTTTTTTAGTAATTTCGGGCCACTAGAACAAGTTAACGTAAAAATACTCCTGCTATTTCAAAATCCCTTTTTTGAAAAAATACTGTATATATTTCCACATAAATAGTTCTTAACAAAATATCAATTTCCAACTTGCTTTGGGTTCGTTCGAATTCAAGCTTGCTTCGATCGTACAATGATAAAGAGAATAAATTACTAAGTATACTATCGTGTTCGCCTAGGCAAACATTAGACTGTCACTTATAAGATTACTCAAATTACCATAAAACTTATCGAGATGATTTTCCCCAAACTATCCAAAGAAAATATACTTTGCTTAAAAATTTGCTTTTCAAAATATATATGCTTAAAAGTATTTTCAAGTAAACTATTGGTGATATTTCAAAAAATCATTTAAAATAATAACATACATATTTCCCTTATATATATCCGGTCATGCTTTTGGGATCAAATCAAAATTTGCTTTAACCAACAAACTTTATAACAAATAGTTATGGTAGCAATTGCCCACTTAGAAACTCCAAAATGAACACTGATAGTGCGGCAATCATTATTAGAATTATTTTCCAGCGACAATAGCGAGTTCCATACTTTCTATCTCCTTTAAAATCCCTTAAAACATTTCTATTCATAAGTACTTTCAAAAAGTACCATTATTATTTCCCCAAAACCCTGAAAACCAATTTTCAAAAGTACCGGGACTTAAGTCCTAAAATTCTTTACTTAAATCCTTTTTATTCTTAAGATACATTCTTATAAACCAATTTTATAAAATCAAATTCTTTTAATAAAATCATTTCTCAACTATTTATTTTCAAATTATTCGATCTTTCTCTTTGAACCAACATTCAATAGTTCTCGGTAAATACAATTCCGGTTCTTTTGGAAATTAGCAGACATATATAAGAGTGGGGATCACCCCTAACCGTTTAAGTGTATGGACCTCCTTATCATTTTTCTACGAAGAACACAATGAGTTTATATGTATAGTAGTATCATCAAAGATAACTATACGATAAAATTCTTGTGTTACTCCTAGATATTTCCAAAGTTAAAAATGGATCCAGATTTGATAGTCGGTTATTTAACAATCGAATAAACAAACAATCAAACATAGTTTAATTTCATGTGGAATCCACTAAGCCTCCTCTAATTGACCTTCCATTAGTTAAATAACTTTAATTATTTTCAAAGATACTTATATACTTATCTCACCGGTATACTTATATTCTTAAACCATTTTACTTTCTATGCTAGGAAAACTTTATCATAATTTATGCAACTGTATAAGAATATACACAAAGTATTTAAGAAACTTTTCTTATTTCAAATTCATATTAAATGGAACAAAACAATATTATTCAAAACATTGTTTACAATAAAGCCAAACCACTATCCTTCGGCGTTAAGTGTGGAAGAAGGCTTCCATACCACCATTATTAAGATGGATTATCTTATTGATTGCATAATTTAATTTCAATAAGTGATCTAATTCATATAAAATCAAAGTTTTATAAACTCAAAACTTCTTTTCCAAACTCCTTGATACCTTCCCAATTTAAAATTTTAGCGCCCTTTTATTTAAAAATAATTCTCTTTATATAAATAATTTATTACTTTAAACAATTTATTTAATAAATTGATTACCATTAAATCCTCCCTAATGAATAATTTATTAATTTTAAAAATATCATTAGTAAATAATAAATTAACTTTAAAACACCATAATGTATAATTAATAAACTTAATCATTATTAAATAAATGATTAACTAATTTAAACCACTATAAATAAATGATTAACAAATTTCAAAAACCATCACCATTAAATAGTTAAATGGCATGAAAATATCATTAATAAAATAATTAATTAAATTTAAAATTGATTGAATAAAATAATTAATTAACTTTAAAATAACTTTATTTAGACAAAAAACTAATTAACTTAAACATTGTTATTAAATAAATTGGTTAACTTTAAATATTATTATTACTCAAATAATATTAACTTACCAATTTAAATATAGAAAACACTTTACTTCGAAATATATTAAAATTGAAGAGAATTTAAATCTATTTCTTTTCAAATTTTGTAAAGAGTCTTACCGACCCCAGTGGTACTTAAACAAGCTACCATTCATTTTTAGTTCAACAATCCATATCACATCATCGATTTTTACATAAGCAACATATATGTATATAACGTTCATAACTAACAAACGACAGATAACACATCATCTATCCAAGTTAACTGACATAGAAATAAATGTCCAAATAAATAAAATAATAAAACAGGGATTTATTCTTTTAAATGGATGTCCAATATAAATATATTTAATTTAAATATAGTACAACAGTTTTTTATTATGCCAATGGAATGTCAGTGATAAAATGTGATTACCTGACGATGTAATTATTTTCTAACCTTATTAATTTATCAAAAAATTATACTTCACATTATCATTCGTTTATATTAAAGTATAGTACTTGTCAATATGAGTCTAGTGCGGGAAACGTTGAGTTAAATGAATCAATGACGAGTGAGTTATTCATTTTCAAAGTTCAACTTACTTAAATTGATAATCAGTTCACTAAAGCACTTCACTACACTCACTTCTTCAGGGCCAAAACCCGGCCCGACTCACTTCCTTCTTCCCAAACATAAATCCCAAAAATTATTTCTCAAATCACTTTCCCAAGATCAATTTTCAAAATTTTAAACCCTAGATCCAAGTGCACGCATGTGCTTGCGTGCACCTTGCACATCGCATCCACACTCTGACCACCACCACGACCATCCCCATAAGTTCCCCTGGCCTCGCACGACAAAAATGCACCCACATCGTCCCCTCTGGTGGCCTCTAACCCATTTTGACCCCATGACCCCAGCACCAAAATGCATACAGGCAATGACAACATCCACTCATCTTCCTATTGCCGATGCTACTCCTCGCTTAAACCAATGCTACCACCGCCATTCGAAAGCCAACTCGCCGCCTCATCGTCGAACATAGCGTTGGCCTACTCGATCACCTACCTTATCTTGAACAACCACAACAACTGAATTAAAACGCAAATGACCTGAAATCCTAACCAAAGCTCTACAAGTAACATCTGACCACCAACAACTACGAGACCATTTCCATTATCTTCATATCTTCCAAGCTTGCTTCTAACACCACCACTCCACCTTCGACTAATCACATCACTGGAATATCCCAAAAGATCAAACTTTGGCCATCTAACCACCACGACACCACCACACCCTCTAAAATCATGAGACTAGGCTTAAAATTCACGATATCCAGCTATGAACTAGACTGATAATCCATTCGTCAATTTTGCGCCCGATGAAAAACCAACACCATTCGACCACTTACATTTCTAACCCATATCTCGCATACAACTTGATGAAATAACCCTCGATTATTTAAAAAAAACTAAAGACCAAACCCTGCAACTTTATAGGTGAAACATTTAGCTAATTATAAATGGTTTGGAGGTTATGGATTTTCGAACATGGAAATAGAGGATAGTTATTTGCAAAAACAAAGAACAATATATGTGTTTTTCCTTTATAGTAAACCTATCTATCCATTTCGAAGTGATTAGACACAAAAATATGATTTTAAACCAATTACTTTACAAGAGAATTATTTAAGAAATCATAATTAAGCTATAAGTAAAATTTTCCTAACATTTATTGTATATAAGATAAAATAAAAAAGGAATGAATCTCACTTTTCACCTAATTTAAATTGCTTAATAGTTTGATCTTTGAGTAAAATATAAAATTTAAGTTTAAAAAGATGAGTTTTTTTCAAAATAAAAAAGGAGTAGAGAGGATGGAAAAAGGGGATTAAGAAGTTGAAGTATAAAATGAAATATATGACGAAAGATGTATATACAAAAGATGAAATGAAATATAAAAAACAAAATAAAAGGAGGACAGAGGCCAAAATGCCCTTAAATTAAGATTCTCAACTCTTACATTAAATAAAAGCCACCAAAATGTCAAGCATATGCAAACATGTTGAATAATAAAGTGTTTTAAGTATTATTTTTTTGTTAACTTGATTACTTACAGAATCTTACATGTTTTCATATTCAATTTTAAATAATTTACTTTTCAAAATCCTTATTATCATTATTTCCGTTATACATTCTCAGACTAAATTTTTTTTAAACATTTAAGTGTTGTTTTAAAGTTCACACAAAGATATTACAATTTTTATAACCTGTCATTCGATAAAAAGCTGAAAATCCGATAAGCGTGTTTCAATCACATTTTCAGTTTTTCTTCGAACTACCTATTTATGTAAACAAAATTCAAAAATGCATTTTCTATCATTAGATATAAATTAAAAGAGAGTTATTTAATTATTAAAACCATTGATTGAATATTTAGAATAAATTAATCACAAACCAAAGCGATAAAATTCCATGTTGTTACATTAGGCAAGTTCGCATAATTCAATACCTAACCCAATGCGGACCTCTCTTTGGTACTATCTAGCATACATTGCATGGTATCTCATTGGGCCACTCAATACTTCTTTTTGTAAGAGGCAGACCCTACAATAGCCACTTAGTATCTTAAACCTGAAGTAGATCCTTACTTGAGATTTCCATCTACTGTGCCTAAACGCTATCCCCAACCATTTAATACTTCCTAATTAGAGAGGAGGTGGATCCTACAATAGACACTTACTACCCCCGATCCCTAAAGCGGGTCCTACATATTATTACTCATAATCCAAACTGTGACATCTCACATTAGTATGACTATTCATAGACATTGGTAGCCAGGTTAACAAGGCTTACTTACTCTACAGAATTAGGACTGACTTCGCATCCTCCAAGAATACTTATTATAGACGATATCTCACATCAGCCCCAAAGTCGCACTATTGGTACCTAGATTAGCTTGGTAGACTTCCGTGTGCTTTTGACTGACCTAATATCCCTATAACTTAGTTATAATTTATACTCCTCTAATCAAACTACCATATACCTCACCGCATTTTACTAAGACTATAGAGATTTTTTTTTATTCTGCTACTAAATGTAATCATCCTTAACTTTTATCATATGGGGTTTTAATCCTAATTACTAACTATGTACTATGCAATTAATATGTTATTAATTATATGTTATTTATGCACTAATATATATGTATGTGTATATATTTGTATGTGTATATATTTGTATGTGTATATATATTTTCATGTATGTATATATACGTACTAAAATGTTCCTATGCGTGCGAAGATTATATCCTACACAAATAGTTTAAATGTTAAAATTTTAATTTGTACAAGTCTAACTTCATACCCTAACATACAAAGTAGCAATACCTTTAGCCCAACAAAAGACATGTACAAGAAAATAGAATCAATTACCAAACATATTTTATATTAAATAGTAGAATTAATTTAGTAATAGTTAATTCGTATTTATTTCTAGCTCTATCTTTCTTTCCATTTCCTTTTATAACTATAACTGTTGCAATCTAAGACAAGTGCAAACAATCAAAGTTATCCAGTCATATTAATTTAGCAATAGTTAAATCGTATTTATTTTCAGCTCTACCTTTCTTTTTATTTCCTTTTATAACTAGAACTATTGCAAAGTTTATTTTCTTTACTTTGCTTAATTATGCTAGTAATTACTATCATACACTAGACTTTTAGTCTGACCCACTCCTCTATTTTCTTCTTTTCCCCCCATAGGCAATCAGGGGCAAGGGCGGTAGACTGTAGATACTTGGAGAATCCTATGGTAGAGATTCTAGCATGTATTCCTTTTCTTCATTTCCAGTTTTTAGTTCTTTTGTCGTACTGGCACTATTTGAGGAATGTTTTGTGCTCTGAATTTATTGAGACTATGGTTTTTAATTTCGCAAGACATACATGGGTATTTTGACATATGATATATTTAGTGACTTATTTGGTTTTTAAAGTAATTATGAAGTTTTGTTCTAAATAAGTTATTATTTTAATTGTTTCCGCTGTTTTTATCTATTTTTGTCTTGTAAATCTTAGTCTATGCTAGCTTTAGTTATACCTACAATGCACAACACCTTTTATTGTGCACTTTTGGGTATAATAAGGGGTATGGGTGTTTCATTTGGTATCAGAGCCCAAGATTACAAGATTCCTAAAATTTGTTTTAAAAACAAAGTATTTTCCAAAATAATTTGTTTTAAAAAGTATTTTTAGAAAAAAAAACTCTCAGGAATAGTTTTCAAGTATAAAAGAGTTTTACAAAAGTCCAGTTCAATCTCCCTTTGAATCTTTCCTAAATTCTCTTTTCTTTATGTAGTGGCAGATGCCCCTAATCTTCTTGAGGGTATTCCAGTCCCAGCTGGTTTTGTAGGTATCTACAAGCCACGATTCTAGTGGTGCATGGGCAAGCGCCCAATCCAGTACTAGAAGGTGGGAATCCCATCAACCCACCTACGGTAGTCAATTTCTCTAAGATTTGTAAGGATTTTGCGAATTTAGGAGGAAAGACTTTTTCTGGTATGGAGACTTTTGTGGAGGCACGAGCTTGGTTAAGGAACACAGAGAGGATATTCGGGCTATTGGGATTAGAGGATCAGCAACGGATTCAGCTAGCATCTTGGCAGCTGAAATAGGAGGCTTCCTATTGCTGGGAGGTTATTGAGTTGGAAGGAAGAGATGTTAATTGGAATGGATTTCGGGAGCGATTTGATAGGAAGTTATTATCTCAAGCAGAAGAAAGTGTCCAGTTGGAGCAGTTTATTAGCTTGAAGCAAGGAAGTTTGTCTATGAAGGAGTATATCAACCAATTTATAGAGTTGTCGCAGTTCGAAATGGAGTTAGTGGATACACCACACAAGAAGGCTATGATGTTCGCGAAGGGATTAGATCAGGCCTTTCAAGAGTTGTTGTAGACTCACATACCGATGGGAGTTACCTACGAATCACTGGAGGAGATGGTGATTATGTTTAATGCAGTTAAGGAGGGGGAGTCTAAAGAAGTTATTAAGTCGGTAGGTCCTAAGAAGAAATGGTAGAATAATAATAAAGAGAAGAAGAAAGGAGAAGGCCCTGAGAAGCAAATCAAGAAAAGAGTGAGGTGCCATAGTTGTGGGATTATTGGACATATCTCCAAGGATTGCAGGAAGGAAAAAGGGAAAGTGCTATAATTGTGGGCAACCCGGTCATATGAGTAGGAATTGTCCCCAGAAGACGAGGTAGGGAGTGAGTGCACCGGCCGCGCAGATTTAGGCATTAGATGTAGCGCCTTCCAGCAGCATTTTGGATAGAGGTAAGTCACCGTCGAAGGTTTGATTTCTATTTTTGATTTTCCCATTCGGACTCTGTTCGATTCTAGGGCACCACACTCTTTTATCTCTAGTTCTCTAGTAGATTGTTTGCACTTAGATATCTCTTAGTAGTAAACCCCATTGTTGTTTCAAACCTCATAGGTGGATCGACACACTTATCTATGGTTTGTAGAGGTTTGAATTTTTTTACCCTAGGCATAGAATTTGATTGTGACGCCTATGTATCATGATCCTCGGGGTATGGGAATATTTTGAGGATGGATTGAGACTGTGAGAGGAGAGTCGTTAGACTAGAGACATGCAGTGGTAAGACTCTCAAGGCTTCTTGTGACTCGCATGGATCGGTCATGTTAAGCTTCCTTTATTCCCTTAATTCATCATCAGCAGGGTTAGATTCAGTTCCTGTTGTCAAGGATTTTTTGGACGTCTTTGAAGGGAATAGGGGATTACCCCTAAGAGAAAGATTGACTTTAGGATTTATTTAACTAATAATGCTATGCCAGGTAGCATTACCCGTAAGGCACATGGCACCTAGGGAGAGGAAGGTTTTGAGCAAGCAAATTCGTCAGCTATTGGAGAAAGGCTTCATTAGAAGGAGCATATCGGAGCGGGGAGCGCCAGTTGTCTTCGTTACTAAGGCGGATGGTTCCCTTCGAATTTACGTAGACTATAGAGAATTAAATAGGCTCATGAAGAAGAACCGTTATCCACTTTCTAGGATAGATGATTTTTTCGACCAGTTAGTTGGCTCTTTAGTATTCTCTTAGCTTGATTTAGTCACTGGATTTCATCAGCTTAGGGTCGTTGATGACAGCATTGATAAGACTGCATTTAGGACACTCGATGGATTCTTTGAGTGCTTGGTTATGCCTTTTGGGCTAACCAATGCCCCAACCTATTTTGTAGATTTGATGAGCTGTGTTTTTAGAGATGTCCTAAATAAGTTCGTGGTGGTATTTGTAGACGACATTTTGGTATTTTCCAATAGTATGAAGGAGCATGTTGTTCATCTAGAGGAGGTTCTTCATTAGTTGAAAGCAAAATTCTTGAAGTATCACTACGGTGTAAGGAGGTGAGTTTCTTCGGGCATAGAGAAGGTTTGCACGTTGTAGGAGTTTGAGAAATGGTTTTGTACACTTAGGTTCGGATTATGGAAATCCAAAGAGTGGTAAGCAAAGATTAAAAATGTACAATAGATGAAGTTGATAAGAAAAGAAGAAAACCCATGTGTAGATAATTGCAGATATTATAATTATTTCATATAAATGGATTTATCGGTAATGCCTCGGAATAAATATAAGAACATAAGAGGAATAACAATAAAAGACTTTAGTTTAGGTAGGGTACTCCTAAGGTAATGTGAAGGAAAACCCACTTTATGTATAGCCTAATAAAAGGGAAAGGTTGAAATTAGAAAGCTAATAATATAATTGATAGAATTGAAAATTTTCATAATCTTTTGGTAAATGAATATGAGGTTTTTGAAAAATGGTATGAAATTTAAAATGGTTTTTATATAATATATATTTTGTTAAAAGTGAGATTCTTTTTGAAGAATTATAACTTGCTAGTTTCTTTTTAGGAAAACAAAGATTTAAAAATATAAAGACCTAGAGTTTATTAAGTATCGAAAACATAGGTTACAACATTTACTGTTGTAATAGGTGTTTTTGTGAAAAGTAAAGGGAGCATAGACTATAGCACTATTGTTATAGTAAGTGACTCCAAAGAGAAATGTTTTTACATAGTATATGAGATTTATTAGTATTTATTTCAATCCATACACTTGTAATTTTGGATTGCAGTGACAGTGTTTTACGCAACATCCGTTCTAACTCAAATAAAAAAGAAGAAGATAATTTCTAAGAATAGAAATAAAGCAAGTTATGAATACACTTATTATTTAAACAAGTATAATAAAATGTTTTCTAAATATGGATATATATTAAACAGTTTTGAAAATGAGTTTTTCTGGAAAAAAATTGCATGTAAGTTAGATATTGGAAAATGTCTGTCATGGGAGAATATAAGTGTGATATCCTGGAAATTTTGGCAATATAAATTTAATAATCTGTGTTAAAAATTAAATTAATTTGAAAATAATTGTTAATAAGATTTAAATTGATTTAAATAATCTTCCTTTAAATAAATATTTAACTGATAATTTATCATTTAAAAAATACTAATATATTGTTTTCTATTTGTAGTATGTATATATTTGTATATATTATAAATAGATAAGCTCTGTTTTAAATTTAACTAATAAAGACATGTTTTCTAGTTTTAATATTTCTGATAAATTGGAAATTTGATTTAATTTAGTATTAAGCTTTTAAATAAATATCTATATGGTTTTAAATACTTAAGATAAATGTTTGATAGTTAGAATTTATTCTAGCTTAAGTTTAAATTTAAAATTTAGTAACAAAAAGATTTTTTTTATTTTCTTTTTAGTATAGCTTGATAAAAATATGGTTTAAATATACTAAAAATAAAGTTAAAATTTGTTTAAATGATTTTAACTTAAATTTAAATTTAACAAAGGTTGTTTTGTTTTTGTTTCAAATATGGTTGATAAAATAAGTAATTTATTTATGTAGTGATAAATTTATTTATGGATTATTTTAAATTAATAATGAGTTATTTTTAAAACAATAACAATAATGTGATATCTTTATAATGGATTTTAAATAAATAGGAATTGTTATTTTAAACTTATGTTTATATATATACACATATTTTGGGAAGCTATGATTTGAAATATAAAATAAAATCCTTCAAGTATGTTAAGATAAAATAAATCTTATAAAATACTTAAACATAAGCATAAACAAAGCAAAATAAAATAAAATAGCTATGGATAAAAAGCATACCCTATAAACTTCTTTATATATGTACATGAGATAAATACAAATCAGGTTTGTATATGTGTACTTATAGAGTTTTGAAATGCAAAAGCATAAGAAATATGTAGGTAGACTGTAAATAAATATGCCTGTAAAAGAAATACAAAGTTATGAAACAAAACAAAGTAAAGTAAGAAAAATATGATGCAAGCAAGAAAAGAATGCAAAGAAAAGTTAAGAAAACAAAGTAAAAATAAATATACAGGTTGCTTGTAAGAGAAATGCAAAGCTAAGTAAATAAAATATCTATGTGCGTGTTAGACATATATGGTAAGGTTGTAGACATAAGGTACCATTGCATTTAATGCTTTCAAACTATAGCACATAACCAAGTCAATTCGAATTGTTTTAACATCATTTCAGCCTCCTAATACAGAAATTTTGCCTGATAAAACAAAACATAATCTCTGGAAAAATATAATAAGATTTTTACCCACAAATAGCCTAAACCCAGATATCATCTGCCCTGAAACTTCTTTATATACATCTTATTTTTTAGTTCGTTCACTAAACATATCAAACTTGAAACAAAGAAATAATAGCAAACACTTCCATTTATACAAACTTAAATAATATTTACAACTGAACATAAGCAAGAAGATTAAGGAAATCAAGGCAGACAACTTTCCAGTTTTTAAAATCCAAAGCTTTTCATACAAGAATGCTCTGTTCATTTCCAAAAGCAATGGTGAGTAACTTTAATTTCTAAAACTCAAACATTTAATATTGGTTGCAAGGTTAAAATCTGTAATAAGTAAGATTTGTATGTATGTATTCTTCTGTGCATATGGATGTTGTCTGAGTACATATTGAAGTCTCTGTAAACAAACCTATTCATTTTGTTTCCAGGCTTGAGTTGATTTAAATCATTTGTATCTCTTGATCTAATAGCTTTCAGGACTTAGAATACAAACTGAGATTGTTTGTTTCAACATAATTTAGAGTTTAAGTTTTATTTAAGTTGAACTAAATTTGAATATTGTTTAGGAAAAATCAAAATAACAGAGTAAAACTTGTATAAGAGAAAAACCAAACATTTTAAATTATAAATTCAAGAACATACATTGAATCTCTGTAACAAAATATGAATTTTAAAACTTAAATCAAGATTTTTAGTACAAGAAGTTAAGTACAGTTCTGGTATGAACTAAAAATGCAAATTAAGGGTTTTGGGGTGATCACTGTTATCTGGGTGGTCGTGCTTGTATGTGACGGTTGAGGGGCCTACAGTGGTATTGGGAAAAATATCTGGAGTTGCTCCAGTTCGTCGAGGAAGAGGCGGTGGGGTTTTGAAATATTTTTTAACCTAATTTTGGTGAGGCCGTCTTATTCGATTCGTTCCCCGCCTGGAATCGATCGAGTGTCGCGTGCTCTTGGGGATTGGAAGTGGGGGAGATGACGAGGCCGTGACCAGAATTTCAGCGCCTCCGGTGGTCGAGGCAGCAAGAGCGAGGCGTTTTACAGGTTTGGGTAGGGGTGGATGTTATGTTTTCCAAGTTCTATTTGCTGCTCGTTTTTGATTTGAGTTGTGGGGATGGATTCAGGTGGGCGTGATGTTATCTGGAGATGATCGGCGATGGGGTGAAGTTCTAATGGGTGGCCGGAGGTGGCTGGGGCCACGGTGCACGTGCACCGTGCAATTGAAGTGTTGTGGGTTTTTTTTCTTTGTGTGCAGGGATTTTTTGAACTGGGGAAATACTCGAGTCATTCGAGTATGTGACTCGAAGCAGGAGAGGGTTTGACTCGAAGCACTTTGCTTTGGTCTCGGGTTGAGTTAGTTTGCTACAGACTGTATAAAACTGCATGTAGTTTAAATTTAAACTAAATTTAAATTAAATTAAATTGTAAGCTAGTTGTAACCAAAAGTTAAAACTAGTGTGATGTTAGATTCAAATGAAAGTTAAACCCAGTTTGAAGTTTGAATTCAAATTTATATTTCTGAATTCATATTTGAAATGAGCTAAAAGTTAAAAAGCTTAAAGGTGGGTTTCAGGTTTAAAACCTGACCGTTTCCTAGATTTTAAAACCTGAAATTTACAATTTAAACAGTAATTTAAATTCTAAGGTTAAGTTCAGTTTTGAATAACTTTGCATCTTAAGGTTTTAAAATGGATTTGGGTTTGAAAATCAAGTTTTTAATTTAAGTTTTCAAAAGAAAGTTTAAATCAAAGTTTTAAATCAGAGATAGATTGATGGATTCAAGTTTACTTCGAATTCCAATCTGAAAATTTAAATCAGTTTTTAAATACGAATATTTTAAAAATAAGTTCAAATAAAATAGTTTTGAAAAATAAATTTGTTTCAAATAAATCTCTAACTTGATTTTGAGAGAATTCTTTTATAAAAGGTTTTTAAATGAAGGTTAAATAAATTGTTTTGATTTGAAATTTGCAAGTTAAAAATACAATGTAATTTAAAAGCTAATTTTTTAACTAAAAGTTAAGTAGTTTAATTTAAAGGCTTATCTTATGCAAGTAATAAATGTTATTTACATTTATTTAAAAGATTATAAATTGAATTTAAATTTTGTAAATGTTTAAACGATAATCTTTTTGAACTTGAAATTCAAAATGGAATTTGAATTTAAATTTAAAATGTAACGTTCTAATACACTTTAATATTAATTAAGTCATTAATAAAGAAATAAATTATCTTAGAGATAATTAAGGTATTAAATGATTTAATTAATAAGATAATAAATGAATGATTTATTTATTTAATTTATAAATTAATGATTTAGATTAATTTATAATTAGAAATTAATTAAGAAAGTAATTTAAGAAATGTTATTAGTTAATGAAGATAATTAACTAAGGATTATTAATAATTAATTAATGTGATAAATTCGTTTAATTAATTAAGATAATCATTTGTAAATTGGTTAAGTGTAATTACTTGATAAAAGTAATTAAGAGATTAATTACTTGTTGTGATTAATTTTGATAAAATGATTAATTTAAGTTAATTAATTTAGTTTAATTAGTTTAAGAAAATCATTTGATAAACCGATAAGTATAATTACTTAGTGTATTTAATGGAGCATAATTACTTAAGGAAGTGATTAATGTTAATTACTGAATGTAATTAGTGAAAGATGATGTGTTAATGAAGTAATTTGGATAATTACTTTTGTAATTAATCAAAGGATTAATTAATGAAGATAATTAATTATGGGATAATTAATTTGTTAATATAAGTAATTAAGGGTAGTTAATTACTGGAATGTTGTTAATCAGGGGTGATTAATAATTGCGTTTAATTAAAGATTAATCGCTTAATGTAATTCATTTAAATAAAGTAATTTAATTTAAAATATAAATTAGAAATCATTAATTAATATAATTAATGATGTAATTAAGAATTGTTTAATTAAGGAGTAATCAATAATGTGGTGATTAATTTATTTAATTAATTAAGGATAAATGTGATTATTCATATTTAATCAATAAACGAAGTAATTATATGTTAATTACTATTAATGATTTAAAATAATAAATTTGTAGAATTAAATAAAGACTAATTACTTATTATAATTAGAAAATCAAGGGTGTTTAATCAAGATGAATATCTAGAGAATAGTTAATTAATTTGATTTATAATTAATTAATGATGGTATAAGTAGGATTTATAGATGAAGTAATTAATTTAATTTACTTTAAATTAATTAGAGATAGAAGTAGTTAATTTAATTCATTTTAAATTAATTACAAATGGTATGATTATAAATCATTGCTTATGGATGAATAATATTGATATTTTATTTGATGATTGTGATCTCAGATATGAGATGAGTAATATCTATGTGATATGGATGCATAGTTAAGTATGATAATAGTAAGTATCTGTTTGGATGATAATATTGAATTATCTGTTTATGATGATAATGTGATTATCTACTGTGATATTGTGAATTATCTATTTGTGTGTATATTGATAATATCGAATTGAATTGTTAAGACTAAATAGACAACTTGGCCTTAAAACATACGTTTTTGGATTTCGATGAGATCGGGATCGGGTTTCCATATTTGGACATCCGAAAACCACATCGATTCCAAATTAACGATAGGTTGTGAATCTGAAGTGAAGATGAAGGTTCGGAATGCAAGGGTTATTGTCGTTAACTCTGAGGGTGATTCCAAAATGAGTGTAACGAGATAATGCCTTCGGTTTCTTTAGAACCCGGAACGAACTTGTATGGATTGAATGTTTTCAAAACATCGTCAGATGGGCGATGAGCATTCTAAGGAATGTATTCTCTAAAGGTAATCGCAGCCTCAAGCCTCATCAACCGGGAATGGCTAAAACAGGGTAGGTGCAGCAATGTTAGGTGGGTCATGCCCAAGTAGGACAAGATATTCCCCTGTCTAGATGTCCCTTTACTTTTCGGCTGTGTGGGCGGTTGATTGCAGCAACTGCCGGGGTTATCTTGTTCGGGACTGTTCAGTAAGGAATGGTTACGGCCTTATGTTGTAGGGGGTCGGGAGTGATCCTCGGTACGTTGATCTAGGCCACGTACTGTGACGGGCGGTACCCCAGTAGCCCTGCCATTGTATGGAATCCAAAATCCAATAAGTGCCAACGGTTTTGATTGTATTACCTACTTTTGTGGCTAGTAGCTGGAATTTAATAGATGTAACAATTTTGACTATTTTCTATTTACTTGAAAATCATAGACCTATTATAATATCACTGAATTTCCTATCAAATGTTTTGGTTAGCGTAAGGTAAAAACTTACCCATGTTTATTTGTGGGAAGTCTTACGTGATACCTTTTGTTTTCAAAGGTTTTCAAAATTAAGCAACTTTAAACTGTTACTCACACCAGACCCATGCCTGACCCGGAGTTTATTTCTGTTTTCCAAAACTCTCGGGTACTCAAATTTTTACGAGTAGCCAAGGGATTCAGGTTAGCTTTGACGAATTCTGGAGGAGTAAGGGAGCAGGAGGCTTCAGCGTTGTAGATATATATATAGTTCTGCTGTGTTGGTATCTCTGTGTTGTTTTGTGTATTGAGTTGTATAACTAGGTAGGTGTCTATAACTGTCTAGTATGTGATGTATTGTCTGTATAACTCTAATTGATGTTGTATATTATGTAAATACTTATGTGATTATTATATTTTGTTTCATTCCGCTGTGAGATTTTGATGTTGTTGTTCTTTCTTCTCTATCTCTTCTATTTTCTCACCCCTTTCTTTCTTCAAGATGACACGGATTTCTGGCGTAGAAACCCGGGTCGTCACAATAAGTTAAATACACTTTAATCTATTGGGATGAAAAGAATAATGATATAATTTTTTATTAAACCAATAAAAATTATTTTTACAAATTATAAGGAATACGTGGAAGAGATATACAAGGTATGGAAAGCACTATACTTTGTATAACCTATTTTGAAAAAAAATATAAAATAAGTTCCTTGTAATTTCACATAAACATGAAATCCTCTTTTAAAAGATTCATAAAAGGTTTTAACGTTATTAATTTCTAATAAGAGAAAGTAGTTCCAATACATTAAGGTCTGAGACAGTGAGGTGTAACAAAAAAATGTTTTGAAAACATATTTTTTAAAGATATTTTAAGAAGAAAATGGTTTGGTGAAAAAGTAAATAAGTTTTTGGAGATGAAAAACTTAATAAAAGTAAAATTTAAAGATATCAATACTTACAGAAAGCTGCAAAAGTCTTTGAAAGAAAAGAGAAATAAGTTTTAGACTTAGAATTTGGAGGTTTTCCCCTTTAGGGTTGGGAATAAGATAAATTCAAAAAGCTGTAAGGATGCAAGATGAGAAAGATAAAATGTTAAGCAACCAAGTATTTTTGAATTGAATAGAAACCTAAAAATAACACTTTTAAAGACAAAGATTTTGGGATTTGACATTTTAAAAATTTAGAAACCTTAGTTTTTGAAATGATAAATGCCAAACCAAACTTAAAGTGTGGAGTAGATAGGAGCCATTTCCTAGATATGATGGAAAAAAGCGTAAGGCTATGAAGGAGACAGTAGTGATTACTTTTAGAAGTAATATTGGAAGTCCCCATAAAATGTATAGGACACTAATGAGAACCTAGGAGTGTTGATTTATGTACGTAGACTAAAGAAGAATGGTAAAGTTAAATTAGTAAGATTGTATGGCACACATGGTTGAGGACGTGTATTTTTGATTTTGGAGAAACTTGGGAGAAGAATCTTTCTTTAGTGGGATTCTCATATGATAGTAATTTTCAAACTAGCATTAGAAGTGGCACCTTTCGAAGCTCTTTGTGGAAGACCGTGCAAGTTGTCTTCGTGTTGGATGAAGCCTATAGGATTGCCTTGGTTTCGACATAGTTAAGGAGACTTTGGAGAAGATTAGTTTGATTAGGAGAAAATTCGTATCTCATATCTACATTTCATTGACAGTAAATTTTGAATTTTCTTTTTCCATCTTTTGTTTTGAATAGGTTCTTTCCTTTATAATCCTTTGGGTAGGTAAAACTTAGGATTTAACATATGGATGGTCAGATTTAATGTAAGTGTAATGACACGTAATTTTCGATAATTGAATTTTGTTAATTTAATAAGTTTTGGTAATTTAATTCGGAAAGAAAATAAAAATCTGTAATTTAATAATGAAATCACTAAAATAAAGGTAATAATGTTAATTCCATACATAATATGACAATTGGTTGAATGAAAATAATGGATATCAAGGTTTATTAATTTATTGGAATTGAAACTTAATAATTGGATTAATTGCAATTAAATGAAATTTAATATTTAATTATCACGTTAATTGAAATTAAGATGGAATTTTATAATATTAATGTAATAGATCATGGATCCAATGTTAATTTCATCCATTTGACAACAATTAATTGAAAAATAATATGAGAAGCAAATTAAATAGAATTATTGGAAATTAAATTTATAATTTCTGAATTTAGTGAAATTGAGGTTAACACTGAAATTGATAAATTAACCAACTCTATATTTACATCTAAATTTATTTAAATTAGTGTAAGTGATTAAGAAATTTAAAAACGATAAAAATTGTCAATTATAGAGTTGAAATTGAAAACTTGATTTAATTAAACAATTATTAATTTATTTAATTAACTAGAAAATAGCCTTTTAGCCATTGACTCGGATTTCGACGAAACTAGTTCCATCGGATCCGTAACGGTGAATTATTATAGAATTTCAAGTTTCACGATCGGGCTTATCGTTCGATCGTACGGACTTGAAACGCCTAAAAATCAATTTAATTGAAATCGATTGAAATCATTTTGAAATAACTTGATTTTAGCATAACTTCATTATATGATAGAATTTGGACTTGAAACCTATTCCATCGATTTTAAATTATTTTAAAACATCTATTTTGATATAGGGGTTGTCATATTTTCGTTCCGGAGTCGAAACGGGCTTTTCGGGTCGTTATCGTTCAATTTTCCAAACCAATCAAGCCCATTTGTTTCTATTGTGTTCTGCCTATATATATATATATATATATATATATATATATATATATATATCCAGTTATAAACCCTAGCAGCCTTTCTATTTATCATTTCTGTACGTATATAAATTTCGGTTCCACCTCTTCCTTAATGGCAGACAAATTTCTAATTTCAAATCTAATTGCAACTCAAAATCAAATCAAAAATGTAATCTTCTCAATCAATATCGAATTTTATATGGATTTGGAGCTCTCGAAGAGCGCAGTCGAAATCCATAGTTTGTTTTTCGATTTGGGTCTCCATGTGACCAGAAATTTGGAAACAGTTCCGGCCGTTCGTGTGTGTCCGGTGAGAGTTAGCGGTGGATCGTCGATTCGGGAATGATCAGATAGTACTGCTACATAGAGGGGGTCGTACGCTTCAGATCTGTAAGGCTAATTGTCATAAATGCCTCCTTGATTAGCCAAAAATTGGCCATCAATAGGGGCGGCCGCGTTCACTTCTGGTGGACCAGGAGAGGCGCGCGTGGAGCTGAGGGGTCGGCCGGTGGTGGAATGTTCAACGGCGAAGGCAGATTGGGGTGATAAGCGGCGTGGAGGCGACAGTAATTTCATGAAGTCATTGGCGGCTATATGAGGGTTTTGGGCATTGAGATGCTCAGCACTGTACGTGCTGGTGACGTTTAAAGGTTTATCTATTATTATTTTATTTGTTTTAAAATTAATCGTATAACTTCAAACTCGAATATCTTGCACATACAAGGTCCAATTTAAGCGAGGTTTTTTTTGTTAGGATCGTTACGAAATTCTGGACATTTTGACACTTGTTTGGATGAATTCCGAGACTGTTCAAATTTTGAGTTTAAATTGGATTTAAATTCAATTTAAATTCAAAAGGTGAGTGTTTTAACCCACTCACAACTTCTAAAATTTCTTATGTGTGTAAAATTAATTTTTGATATGATTAGAAATTTATTTATGACTGTTTGACATATTTTTAATCATCATCTCAGTTAAATTGAATCCATTGAATTAAATTGTTATTTCATTTATTATTGCATATAAACTGCCAGTAAATACGTATTATTTATTATATGTTATATATTGATGTTAATGTTTGAATTGGATGATGATTGTGATAAATGGCTGATGATTGATATTGGATGAATGGATGTTGTATTTTATATTGTTATAAACTGCAAGTTGTTATGGATTTCTATTCCATTTGGGATTATGGTTTGAAATTATATATAACCGTATTATATTTTAAATTACGGATCGAAATGATAAATATCCGTATCACTTGACCATAGGATAGAAAATTATATACAGATATCGCGGTCTATATATTCGAATATTTTGAAATGATTTCTATGGTTTTGTAAAAAAAAATGGTTTTATAGAAATATTGATTTCAGGTATTATATAAATGTTACATTATATAGATAGTTAAATTCTTAATTTTTAGCTATGTATTAATTTGTTTGGTATAAAACAAGTTTAAAAATAAAGATTGATTTATTTAAAAACGTAATAAGGTTAAGTATTTATATAAAATATATTTTATATAGAGTTTATAATGATTTTAATAAAATTAAGGCTGAGAAGATAGATTTAAAATTGATTTGATATTATTAAATGTAGAAATTTATTAAATGAATTCGATTTGGAACTTATAAAATTTGAGATCTGTAACGGATATGATTTATAACTTGATCTTGTTTAAGGTGAACTAAATAAACATTTCAAGTATAAATAAATTGAAGGAAACATTTAGTTACTTGAAATCTGGGTTTTATTTGAATGATAATGGATTTATTAAGTAAATATTTCGAAACTAAATAATAGAAAATTGAATTTGATATATATATGTGAAATTATCAAACTTGGTTTTGAAATTATTTAATACCTAGAGTTTGAAATATATTGAATTTGAAATAGGTTATTCTGTGAATCTAATCTGTTTTGAAACCGATAAACTTGGAATAGTTTATTTGGAAACTGAATTGAATTTAAATTATGATTTGGGATTTGGTTAAATATAAAATTTAGAAATTCGAGTTATTTTGGAATTGATTTGTAAAATTGAATAAGCTATTTTATTATATAAAGTATTTAATATTTGAACCATTTGAGTGGTGGAAGTTATGTTTCAAAGTTATGAGTTTTAGGTATTATAATTTAAAAAGTGTTATATTTCAAGTTTCTTGATTTCGAAATGTATAACTTTGAAAGTCTTATGATTTTAGAAAAAGGATATAATTGAAATGAAAATGATATCGCATTGATTTGGTTTTGAAAGACAATCATATTTGGTTTTAAAGTATAAACTATTTTGAAAATGACCGCGGTGTTATAATAACATTTGGTTGTTAAAGAGACCGGGATCGAAAGTTGTCATACTCTCAGCCAACTCCGAAAACCACTTTAACAACCGTGTACGTGGTGGAGATTACAGAGTGAAGTAGGATGATGGCGGCGTTCCCTTAAGGTATATACGTGGACCTGACTCCCATGAGTTGGCATAAGGTGGCTAAAACAGGAGCGGTTCTCGGGCCAAGGAGGTAGCCCCTCTTATTGGACACACTCCTTCGATATTATATTCTGACTTTGGATTGTTTTGGTGGCCACTTTTGATTTTCGATTTTGGAGATGTGGCTCGAGGTGGGCGATAGTAGCTGCTACATGTTACCACCAGCCCGGATGCGTCATTGGTATGTCTACCCCGGCATTGCCTTTGTGTCATGTCACCTACCCTATCGCGCCTTGTACGAGTTTGGTTTTCTCCCATAGCCTATGTGGTATCCTTTGGTGGCTTTCCGATCAGGGGGAACCATGATACTGGATGGACTACTGGGACTATTAAGTGGTAAGGGCTATATGGGTAACCCCTTAACGCTATTTAAAAGTAAGTTTATTTTACAATAGACATTATTATAATAGTGAAATATTACTACATAGTAAATAGTTTAACGGATCCTTAGGAGATGTGAATCCCGAGCATCTCTTATGTTACTGCACACTCACATTAGACACTGGATAGGAGATGTCAAATCCCATAAAATCTCTGACGCCATTCCACTCATATTATTTACAGTTGATTTAACTTACATAAGATCTTTTAGTTCTGGCTCGAGTGTTTGGTCGTTTCAATTCGCTCGGGTCAGCCTGAGCATTTCAGGGTTTGAAGACCTTACTTCTGGAGAACGTAGACGAAGATTGTATTACCATTATTTACTATATTGTTCCATTGCATCACATTGTTCCGCTGCATTGTTATTTATTATTCTCTGGTATGTGTAACTCTGATATGTATTGTATAAGTATAATCGAATATTTGTAAAACAGCTTTATGAACTGTTTATTTGATTACTATAGTTTATCGTTCCGCTACAAGACCTATTTTGTTTTTTCTTTCTCTGCTTTTCTCATTTACCACAATAACAATCCGCCCTTCTGTATGGATTGAATCTGACGTGTGTGGTTTATCATCGATTTAAAGCGTACAAAAAGGCAGGATGTTACATCGGGTATCAGAGCCAGGTTTAGCGATAAACCTTAGCTTTGTGGGGTGTGACTCATTATTAATAGGGTAGTAATACCCTATAATGAGTCGCTGAGCGTGTGTGTGTATATATATATATGAAAGAGCGTATTTATTAGTGTTATAAATGGATTTTGACATTGTGTTAATTTGTTTCGTTTCGTATTTATAAATTCTAGTTGGTGCATAGGACGCTATGACATCAATAGGGATTTCTAAACACTTAATTGGACGGACCGACACAATATTTGTTTTGAATATAGATGAATGAAATAATTTTGCCTATTATATTTTCTGTATATAAAGTAATAAATTTTATAAAGGTTATATTTGGTTGTTATATATTCGTGGTTAGGTTGTGAATTTTATAAATATTGAATGAGAAATAAAATTTACAAAGAAAATGAATATAAAATTAGAAATTTAGATCCTAAGTCCCGGTGTTTTTGAAAATTCCTTTCGAATGTCTTTGGAATATAATAATAATGTTAATTAGAAGTATTTTTTTGATATAAATATTTCAATATGATTTGAAAGAATTGTTTTAAAGAAACCATGAAAAGAAATAACTTCTGTACTCCCCTCTTTGTAGCTAGAAAATAATTTCGGTGATGTGTGCACGCATCATTGACATTCATTTTCGAGTTCCAAAGTGGGAAGGCCATTGTAGTAGTTTTACTGCATATTTATTTTGATAAACAAATTTAATTTTAAATTGTTTTAAATATAATTGGATATATATATTGTAAGTATATACATTTATCTATTATTTTAAAATGATTTGAAATTAAACCCGGTATTTCATTCTTAAGTTTCTGATGATCAATAGTTTCAATTATTGTTGCGAAATGGGTTGTAACTAATCAATAATTTGGACCTTTAAATAAAATAAGAGATTAAATGCTAGGTTATAAATGAAATTTCAAGAAAGTGGAAATTGTAATCTACAAAACATATGATATGATTATTGAACAGTAGATTAATTAGAAGAAATAAGAAAACTTGTATAACTTTCAATTATATTCTTAAAAAGCATATACATAACTTACCAAAAGATTTAAAAGTTGAAATGTCTGATAAGAAAATGTAATGGAAAAATTTACAAGTAAAACTTATGTAATAGAAAGGTTCAATGAATTACTTTTATAAATAGGTGATGTTATAATGGTTATAAACTTAAGTTATGATTGAAATGCTACTAATTTAATATAAACATAAGTATTATAAATAAATGATAATAAACTTAAGTAAATGGTTGAAGCTATTTATAAATAAAATAAGTAGAAAAGATGAATGCAGTAAATATAAGATTGTATGAATGAATGTAATGCAATAAAAAGAAAACTATTTGATATGAATAAATAAAAATGAAAAATTGCAAGTAATAAATGTGAATTAAAAGATAAATCATTATATGAATGAAAAGGAAATCAAACGACAAATGCTATGAAATGGAATTGATAAGAATGAACTAGATCTATTGTTTGAAATTGTTGTTTGTTTGGTTTATGAGTTGTTTGGGTAAAAGGTACTTTTAATTGCTTAGATGTATGAATAATATATTGAGTTTTACCTAAGACTATTGAGTAAATGGAATATTTCATAGTTATTTGTCATTCTATGTGATTTAAAGTGTCTTAACCCGAACCAACTAATTGTTTTGTTTTGAGTGAATGGTTGATTTGTGTAGGATGTGTATGTTATTGGTTGCGAATGATTGTTGTTTATATTGATTTGTTATTAGTGGTTGAAAATACTTTAAATATTTCGTTTCATATAGGTATTAACCTATTTTGGACTATATAAGTAAAATGCAGGTTATGGAAGTAATTGCTACTGCTTTTGGTTTCATAATTAAGCGTTAATTGCCCGACAAATAGGTATGTTTTTGGATTACGGTTTTATAGCGTTGTTATATTGTTTTTCCCGTTGTTATGATGTATTACTTTGAGATATTGTGATATATATAGTTATATTTGATATTATATTTTCTTCCGAGCCTTCCCGTATAAAGGAGACTCTGCCAAAATTTTCTATAAATTTTGGACTTAGAAATTTTTTTAAAATGTTTTTCCAAACTTTGTTAATTTAAGTATAAAACGATTTAATGGTTATAAATTGGTATGTTTATTTAAATTAGTTAATTTCATAAATTTTTTTGTTTATAGATTTAATATTTTAAGTTAGATATATTGATTTCTTAATTCTTCTTTTCCTTTCTTTTTCCTTTTCGGGGATGAAAATTTTTGATTGGGGGAGAGTGTGACGACCCATAATTTTCGATAATTAAATTTTGTTAATTTAACAAGTTTTGGTAATTTAATTCGAAAAGAAAATAAAAATCTGTAATTTAATAATGAAATCACTAAAATAAAGGTAATAATGTTAATTCTATCCATAATATGACAATTGATTGAATAAAAATAATGGATATCAAGGTTTATTAATTTATTGGAATTTAAACTTAATAATTGGATTAAATGCAATTAAATGAAATTTAATATTTAATTATCATGTTAATTGAAATTAAGATGGAATTTTAGAATATTAATGTAATAGATCATCGATCCAATGTTAATCTCATCCATTTGACAACAATGAATTGAATAATAAAATGAAAAGTAAATTAAATAGAATTATTGGAATAGATTTATAATTTCTGAATTTAGTGAAATTGAGGTTAACACTGTAATTGATAAATTAACAAACTCTATATTTACATCTAAATTTATTTAAATTAGTGTAAATGATTAAGAAATTTAAAAACGATAAAAATTGTCAATTATAGAGTTGAAATTGAAAACTTGATTTAATTAACCAACTATTAATTTATTTAATTAACTAAAAAATAGCCATTTTGACCACTGACTCGGATTTCGATGAAACCAATTTCGTTGGATACGTAACGGTGAATTATTTTTGGTTTTCAAGTTTCATAATGATCGGGCTTGTCGTTCAATCGTACGGACTCGAAACGCCTAGAAATGAATTTAATTGAAATCGATTGAAATCAATTTGAAATAACTTGATTTTAGCATAACTTCTTTATATGATGGAATTTGGACTTGAAAACTATTCCATCAATTTTAAATTATTTTAAAATATCTATTTTGATATATGGGTTGTCATAGTTTCATTCCGGAGTCGAAACGGGCTTTTGGGTCGTTATCGTTTAATTTTCCAAACCAATCAAGCCCATTTGTTTCTATTATGTTCTGCCTATATATATATATATATATATATCCTGTTATAAACCCTGGCAGCCTTTCTATTTCTCATTTCTGTATGTACAGAAATTTCTGTTCCTCCTCTTCCTCCATGGCAGACAAATTCCCAATTTCAAATCCAATTGCAATCCAAAATCAAATCAAAAATTTAATCTTCTCAATCAATATCGAATTTTATATGGATTTGAAGCTATCGAAGAGCGCAATCCAAATCCATAGTCCATTTTTTGATTTGGGTCTCCATGTGACCAGAAATTGGGAAACAGTTCCGACCGTTCTTGTGTGTCCGTGGAGAGTTATCGGTGGATCGTCGATTCGAGAATGATCAGATGGTACGGCTGTGTAGAGGGGGTCATATGCTTTAGCTCCGTAAGGCTAATTGTCGCAAATGTCGCCCCGATTAGCCAGAAATTGGCCATCAATAGGGGCGGCCGCGTTCACTTCTGGTGGACCAAGGGAGGCGCGCATGGAGCTGAGGGGTCGGCTGGTGGTGGAGTGTTGAATGGCGAAGGTGGATCGGGGTGATAAGCGGCGTGGAGGCGGCAGTAATTTCATAAAGTCATCTGCGGCTATACAAGGGTCTTGGGCATTGAGATGCTCGGCATTGTACGTGCTGGTGACGTGCAAAGGTTTATCTATTATTATTTTATTTGTTTTAAATTTAATTGTATAACTTAAAACTCGAATATCTTGCACATACGAGGTCCAATTTATGTACAGTTTTTTTTGTTAGGATCATATCGAAATTCTGCACATTTTGACACAAGTTTGGATGAATTGTGAAACTATTTAAATTTTGAGTTTAAATTGGATTTAAATTTAATTTAAATTCAAAAGGTGAGTGTTTTAACGCACTCACAACTTCTAAAATTTCTTATGTGTGTTAAATTAATTTTTGACGTGATTAGAAATTTATTTATGACTACTTGGCATATTTTTAATCATCATCTCAGTTAAATTGAATTTATTGAATTAAATTGTTATTTAATTTATTATTGCATATAAACTGCCAGTAAATACCTGTTATTTATTATCTGTTCTATATTGATGTTATTGTTTGAATTGGATGATGATTGTGATAAATTGTTGATGATTGATATTGGATGAATGGATGTTGTATTTTATATTGTTATAAACTGTAAGTTGTTATGGATTTCTATTCCATTCGTGATTGCAGTTTGAAATGATATATAACCGTATTTATATTTTAAATTACGGATTGAAATGATAAATATCCGTATCACTTGACCATAGGATAGAAAGTTATATACAGACACCGCGGTCTATATATAAAAATATTTTGAAATGATTTCTATGGTTTTGTAAAGAAATATATGGTTTTATGAAAATATTGATTTAAGGTATTATATAAATGTTACTTTACATATATTGTAAAATTCTTTATTTTTAGCTATGTACAAATTTGTTTGGTATAAAACAAGTTTAAAAATGAAGATTAATTTATTTAAAAATGTAATATGGTTAAGTATTTATATAAAATATATTTTATACAGAGTTTATAATGATTTTAATAAAATTAAGGCTGAGAAGATAGATTTGAAATTGTATTAAATGTAGAAATTTATTAAATGAAACCGATTTGTAACTTATGGAATTTGAGATCTGTAACGGATATGATTTATAACTTGATCTTGTCTAAGGTGAATTAAATAAACATTTCAAGTATAAATAAATTGAAGGAAACATTTAGTTATTTGAAATATGGGTTTTATTTGAATGATAATGGATTTATTAAGTAAATATTTCGAAACTAAATAATAGAAAATTGAATTTGATATATATATGTGTGTGTGTGTGTGTGTATGAAATTATCAAACTTAGTTTTGAAATTGTTTAATACCTAGAGTTTGAAATATAATGAATTTGAAATGGGTTATTCTGTGGATCTAATCTATTTTGAAACCGATAAATTTGGAATAGTTTATTTGAAAACTGAGTTGAATTGAAATTATGATTTGGGATTTGGTTAAATATAAAATTTAGAAATTTGATTTGTTTTGTAATTGATTTGTAAAATTGAATAAGCTATTTTATTATATAAAGTATGTAATATTTAAACCATTTGAGTGGTGGAAGTTACGTTTCAAAGTTATGAGTTTCAAGGTATTATACTTTAAAAGTGTTATATTTCAAGTGTCTTGATTTCGAAATGTATAACTTTGAAAGTGTTATGATATTAGAAAAAGGATATAATTGAAATGAAAATGATATCGTATGGATTTGGTTTTGAAAGGCAATGATATTTGGTTTTAAAGTATAAACTATTTTAAAAATGACCACGGTGTTATAATAACGTTTGGTTGTTAAAGAGACCGGGATCAGAAGTTGTCATACTCTCAGCCAACTCCGAAAACCACTTTAACAATCGTGTACGTGGTGGAGATTCCAGAATGAAGTAGGATGGTGGCGGCGCTCCCTTGAGGTACATACGTGGACCCAACTTCCATGAGTTGGCACAAGGTGGCTAAAACATGAGCGATTCTCGGGCCAAGGAGGTAGCCCCTCTTATCGGACACACTTCTTTGATATTATATTCTGACTTTGGATTGTTTTGGTGGTCACTTTTGATTTTTGTTTTTGGGGGTGTGGCTCGAGGTGGCTGTAGTAGCTGCTACGCATTACCACCAGCCCGGATGCGTAATTGGTATATCTACCCTGGCATTGCCATGTGTGCCATGTCACCTACCCTATCGCGCCTTGTATGAGTTTGGTTTTCTCCCATAGCCCGTGTGGTATCTTCTGGTGGCTTCCCGATCAGGAGGAACCATGATACTGGATGGACTACTAGGACTATTACGTGGTAAGGGCTATATTGCCCTTAATGCTATTTAAAAAAGTTTATTTTACTACAGACATTATTATAATAGCGTACTACATAGTAAATAGTTTAACGGATCCTTAGGAGATGTGAATCCCTAGCATCTCTTAAGTTACTGCACTTACGTTAGACACTGGATAGGAGATGTCAAATCTCATAAACATCTCTGACGCCGTTCCACTTATATTATTTATAGTTGATTTAACTTACATAAGATCTTTTAGTTCTGACTCGATTTTTTTGTCTTTTCAATTCACTCGGGTCAGCCTGAGCATTTCAGGGTTTGAAGACCTTACTTCTGGAGTACAAAGACGAAGATTATATTCCTATTATTTACTATAGTGTTCCACTGCATCACATTGTTCCTTTGCATTGTTATTTATTATTCTCTGGTATATGTATTGCATTGTTATTTATTATTCTCTGGTATATGTAACTCTGATATGTATTGTATAAGTATAATCGAATATTTTGTAAAACAGCTTGATGAACTGTTTATTTGATTACTATATTTTATCATTCCGCTGCAAGATTCTGTTTTGTTTTTTGTTTCTCTGCTTTTCACATTTACCCCAGTAACAGTCCGCCCTTCTGTATGGATTGCGTATGATGTGCGTAGTTTATCGTCGACTTAAAGCGTACAAAAAGGCGGGATGTTACGGTAAACATGTTATTAGAACATGTTATGTATGATATATGTTAGTGATTGCAAGTGTTAACTAGTGGATGCTAATGGACGCATATACTTACACTATGCACTATTATCCTTTAGGGATCGCCTAACTAGGACACTAGAGCATATGCATATGAATGTGTGTGCATTTGCATTTTATTTTATTTTATGGTTGTTATAAATGGATGATTTTCACATGATTGTTGCATTTGGATGATAATTGTAGAACGCATATAGAACTATCAGATATCATTAGGAATTTTTGCATTCATTTGGACACATGGCGCGGACATGATTGCATAAAAGGAGGTTTAAAAAATCAGTAGACCGCCTAACCTTTTGCATTAGCAAGGGACATTGACACTACACTAATTGCATAATATCATAAATAGAATTAGAAAAACTTAAGGACAATAGATAAATGGGTGATGATCGAGTAGTTGGTTGTAGAACTTGGATGAAAATACTTAGTTCATTCTTTTATCCTTAGAGATTTCAAGAACGATATCCCTTAAGGAGGGGAGAATGTAACAACTCAAAACTCAAACCATAATAATTAATTCATTAATTAATTAAATAATAAAATAACTTTGTGAAATTAGCAGAACTGAACCACTGGAGTTACACCATTGTCTTCATGGTAATTTTCTGCTCAATTCCTTTATATAGAACGTCAAAATTCAAGCTAATATGAACAAGATACAAATTAAACAAAAATCAAAAGATATATATATATATATATGGAGATCGACCAACACCTTGCCTAAGTCGATAGACCAGTCGACCTAGCTAGAAGGGCGGTCGACCCCTAGGTTGACCCGCCTCTTGTTTTGAACAAAGAATTAATTCTTCGTGGCTGGTGCGATTTCAACAGCTCATTTCCATTCTTTTGCTCCATCTGGTCCTTATATGCCTCCATCCGATGGCTCTTATTCAACCTATGACATGGTTGCATCCTATTCAATCTCCAAATCCAACGGTCTGAGATCCACTTTTACCCCTATAAATAAGACCCTTGGCCTAGCACTTCTTCTCATTCTAGATTTTCTCCAATTGGGTTCACCTTTTCAGGAAGGACCCTAAATGGAATAATTTTCCAAGGAGAAAATCGTTTTAAATTAAAATATTTAACACTCCCAAGTGGACCCAGGAAGACCAAAGGAAGAGCTAAGGACCACAGCTGGGTGATTGTAACTATTTTAGATTTTTAAGCAATTTAAGGGTTTCCAATAGTTGTAGTTTTATTAGGATTTTGGAATAACCTTTTTAGCAGTTATTTACCATTTTAGAATTATTTTCAGTCTATTTCTTTTTAGCTATTCTTTTCAGTTAATTCTAGTTTATTGCTATTAATTATATCTTTTCCATTTTATTTATGTATTTAAGTTTATTTACTGTTATTTATGCTTTATTTACATCTTCTTCTACGCTTTGGATTTTCTATTGTAATTGTCAGTTTTCTTCTACTTCTCCTATTTCTTCGTGAATGGATTAGAATAGATTAAATGCGAATATAGATTAAATCATAAGAATATTGAAATTACAGAAAATAAGATGTAGACTATTAAGACTTTAATTAAAATGGAATTGGACCGAAATTAAGCGTAAGTATTGGACTTGGACTGAATTAAAGAGATTGGCCTAGTTATAAATTATAATTATAACTAAAATGAGTAAATGATGAAAGAAGTTTATTTTTACACTTAAACCTTGGGTTAAGTAATAAGCATTATTATAATATAGGTATAATGGGAAACCGAACAGCATGAGGTTTATTTTGAGACTTAGGATAAATTAATAAGCAAAGATAGCAAGAATAATAGTAAAGGCTTATTTAAATAATTTATCTAAGTTAATAAGCAAAACAAGAGTAGGACAGGTACCAACCGCATTCCTCATTAGACAAAATGGTGGTCTCGCATTAGCCTGAAGTGAGATGAGGGCACGCTTATGCGGGTCGTGGTAAATAAATGGTAAATAAATAGAAGTTCAAATCACAAGGGATTTGGATAAGGGGTGAAACTAGATATTGTTTGGATGACGGGCCGGTAGCAACAACATTTCCCATATTATCTATGGACACACGGTTGTCTCACATCAGCTTGAAGTGAGATGAGGGGCACGCTTATGCTGGAGTTGAGGTAATAAGAAGACCCAATAGGTGGACCAACATTTAACATGAGCTAGGTGGAACAACAGGTAACATGAGCATGGTGGCAGTTACGCGTGCGACTTCCATTCGATGCTCAGCAATCCATATGAGTTACAAGCGCTTAGTGTGTGTCTTTCGTAGACACCAATGTCTACTGTGTATGGAGCTTTAGCGTCTAGTCCACAGTAGATTCTATGGAGTAACAGACCGATCAAATGGTAGAATTACGATTTTAGCCTAATTAAAATAGGATCGAGAAAGCAGCCTAATCAAAGCCGCTATCTAAGACAAGTGCAAACAATCAAAGTTATCCAGTCTTATTAATTTAGCAATAGTTAAATCGTATTTATTTCCAACTCTATCTTTCTTTCTATTTCCTTTTATAACTAGCACTGTTGCAAAGTCTATTATCTTTACTTTACTTGAATATGCTAGTAATTACTATCATTTGCTAGGCTTTTAGTCTGACCCACTCCTCTATTTTCTTCCTTTTTCCCCATAGGCAATCAGGGGCATGGGCGGTAGACTACAAATTCTTGGAGACCCCTTTGGTAGATATTCTAGCAGGTATTCCATTTCTTCATTTCCAGTTTTTAGTTCTTTTTTTGTACTGGCATTATTTGAGGGATGTTTTGTGATTTGATTTTATTGAGTCTATGGTTTTTAATTTCGCAAGACATGTATGGGTATTTTGACATATGATGTATTTGGTATTTGGTAGCTTATTTGATTTTTAAAGTAATTATGAAGTTTTGTTCTAAATAAGTTATTTCTTAAATTGTTTCCGCTGTTTTTATCTATTTTTGCCTTGTAAATCTTAGTCTCTGCTAGCTTTAGTTATACCTACAATGCACCACACCTTTCAGTGTATACTTGTAGGTATACGAAGGGGTGTGGGGTGTTTAAGGTGTGCCGCAAAAAATCATCACTGACAATGGAACCCAATTCGAAAATGCTGAGTTCAAAGACTTCTACGGGCGCTTTCGAATTTAAAAAATCTTTTCCGCTGTGGCTCATCTACAGGAAAACGGGCAAGTGGAAACAATGAACAGGATCATCAAATCCACCATCAAAAAATGATTAATAAAATCAAATGAAAATTCGATTGATGAACTTCCACTCACACTATGGGCATACAGGACAACATGCAAAGCGGCGACTGGCCATACTCTGTTTGCATTAGCAAATGGTTCAGAAGAAATGATTCATATTGAATTAGAAGTCCCCTCAAACCAAAGGCATAATTTTAATCAAGCACAAAATGAGCGACTCCCACTCGAATCGCTAGACATGGTCGATGAAAAAAGAGAAGAAGCAGAGTTGAGAATGGTTGCCAACCAAAAAAGGGTTGCACGATACGTCAACTTCAAAGTTCAATGTCAGACCATCGAAGTTGGAGATCTTATGCTCAAGCGAGTTTACCCTATACCGAGAGTCTTCGGACCAAACTGGGAAGGACCGTATGTCATTAATCAAAAGCTCAGCGACGGGACTTTCAAGCTGACAACTGTCGACGGGGTTCTAGTTTCCAGAGCCTGGAATAGTAAATCGCTCTGTCGTTATTTCATCTAAAAACTATTTTATGTATTTTCTATTTCTTCAGCAAATAAGCCATCCTTGAAATGTCGGTGGCATTGTAAATAGACAAAGAATCTTCCATGTTTTCCTTAATAAAATTTGCTTCTTTAACCAACCAAGCCGTGGTCATAATAATTACCCGCCGAGTCGACGGAAGCAAATCGACTCAAACCGTTAGATTGGAAAAACCCAATCTTTTCCCTCTGATAATTGGATTGCCCCGACAGCATGAAGAGGGCTAAGAAAATACTAAAACTTGTCATGTTGTCAAAAGATAGGCAACATCGAAGAGCACCAAAACTAAAACTCCTCGCGTTGCCCAAAGATAGGCAACATCGAAGAGCCTCAAAATAATAAATCCTCGTGTTGCTTGAAGATAGGAAACCCCGAGGAGCACTAAAATGATAACTCCCTGTGTTTCCCGATGATAAGCAATACCGAAGAAAAACAAAAACCGTGCATCTCATGCGCCACGCACCAAAATTCTAACTCCTTGTGTTGCCTAAAGATAGGCAACGTCAAGAAGCATGAGAAACCGCACACATATAGTAAGGAATAATGAGTACAACGTGGACAAAATTGGCACTAGAAGGGGGAACTCAATGATCGACAGCGTATACCCATATGCAAATTGCATATTCACCTGAATGCCGCCAAAAAATGAGATTACATGCTAAATTGAAGTATCGCCATAAAAAGTAGAGTCGAGTTGTAAGTTAGCCAAATTTTTATTAAAGATTAGCTAAACCATAAGTTATTGGCAACTTGAAAATGGTTTGGAGTGAATAGCCCTGTGAACTAGGGGGCATACACCTGTACTGAGACATAAACAGAAAAATATGATAAGTTCACAACTTCTATCACTCCAAATAACAACAAGTTCACAAGTTTGATCTCAAAGTTTTATCAACTTTCAAACAAAAAATTCTATTGCGCCTGTGAATTTCCAAATACACTAAGTGTCGTTAATCTCTAAGTTCTATTGCTTCGAATGAAGAACATTGGCTATAATTACACAACTAGCAAAGTATGAAATGAAACAAGAACAAATACACAGAACATATATGAATAGACATATGAAAGTACATTCAAAATGTCATTGTATTGCTTATGATTTTCTGTACACAGGATCAAAATGTGAGGGTCGTATCCACACCACAGCACCAACAAAGAGAAAATACAGACTTTACAGTAAGGATGCAAAGTGTAGACTCTGTACTTGAACAAAATGATTGAAAAGAAAACAAAAACAAGTCATTCTTCTTGCTCGCTGTTGGTCAAAATCAAGTCCATCTTCACGCCAACCACTCAATGCTTCTTGCCAGCGCTTCCCTTTCCACCTCTAGTTGGTAGCTTCTGCTTCTTTTCAGGAGAGATATCGCCGCCAGTAATGTCAACATGCACTTCGGCGGCAATCACCTCCTCCTCCTAATGTTTTTCAGAAGAGCTTCCCTTTCCTTTGCGTTCTCGTGACCTCCAGGAGCTCTTCAAAGCTTTAACTGCCTCCACCTTTTCCTTCTTGATGGCAACCAAATCACGCTGTCTTCTACGGTAGCTCCATCTGCGTCTCCTATTCCTTAGCCGCTGAAGCAGTTGTATCACCCTCCAAAGACGGTGATGGGTCGTCCAAGCCATAGAGTGCCGCTATTTTCTCGGCCTTTGGCCCCGGTTGTAAGTTAGATGTAGATGTGGGAGCAGGAGTAGGAATAGATACGATCTGAAAGGATGTGAAAATGGTAGCGGGGCAGGCGTCAAAGTAGTTGGCACATCAATAAAAAAAGTGAATGGACCTATAAGATCAAAAAGGAAAGCATTAAACTCCTCCTGCTCCTGTGGCGTAAGATGGAGACTCTCGAGTTCAGGAGAAGCATGGACATTACTTGCACCAGAGGAAGGATTATGAACGAAAATTTCAAACTCCTCGTCCTCGCCTTCTTTTGAGGGCACCACCACATGAGGAACAATGTCAAATCCAGAGGGAGGAAATTATATATTGTATTTTGTTATCTATCCAATGATGTGCTGCTGAAGAATTTGAACCATGTCAGTGTGGGAAAAAACATGCCAAAGCAATCAGAAATACACATGACTCTATTTACTCAGGTAAAAGACTGATCTATAACTAAATTTTAATGAGACATTCAATGTTGAATGTAGAGAAACAAAAACACGAAGGATTAGTATAATCCAAAAGAAAAATGAAACTACCTATTTAAATAATAAAGAAACAAACATCGCTAAATGAAGAACAAATTTAGCTATAAACGTTAAAATATATATTCCAACTACAGTTTTTTATGCAACTTACTGCAAAAATAGACCTAATTTTCATAGAGTTGTACATTGTATTTGTTCAATTTCAATATTCGATAGCAAAAGTTGGCGATTTAATTTTTTCCGAGTTTGTAATTTGGCTTGTGAAATTTCAAACCACATAAATAATATAAAGAATTATTGCTAGTGCCTTTAAAAATGAGCACACAAGAATACCTATTATTGAAAAATAAGTAGCACCAAAGCATAGTAAGGCTTAGTTTGCATAATGTACTGTTTGCTTAAACAGATATATATGCCAAATTCATTAATTAATTGCAAAATGTATGAATGACCTAAAGAAGAGTGATATACTATAAAAGGTTTTACAATATATGTACAAGTTATAGGTCTAAATAGGCGAATCCCTATTTTAGTGCCAAAAAAGGATCAACTATTGATATCGAAAAACAATTTAATGCGAAGCAAAATCAAATTTATGATAAAAAATGTAATGAACAATATCAATTTCAAATATTCACGGTAGATTGCGTGAGTGGAAATTGTGTACCTTTTTTATGTTTCCTGGATGTCATATATAAATGAATGAGTATAATTCAAAAAAGGTTGCAAATGTCACAGTACCAATTGTAATAGCCGACAAAGAGTTGTTAATCCTAATTGTAACCTGGGTTAATATTTAATAAACAGATCATTTAGTAATTGGAAGAAATGTGATGGTATGATTATTTCTATCAGATATCATATTTTTGGATGCCCACACTCCTTCATTGAACCTTTTAGTTATTGTTCATTCTATCTTTTTGGAAAGCATCATTTTTTTCACATTCTACATCCCAAATCTGTGTTTAATTGCTTAGTGAAGTTAGTCTATTGTGATGTAGCCAAATAAATATTGTTATTAATCAGCTTATGATTACATAACTCATGAGTTTCAGGATTCAATTAATATTCCTAATATAAATTATGTCAAATTGAGGCTTACATTTATTTTCATGGTTTCATTTTTTCCATCACCACGGTAATTATAGTAAAAGCCTTTACGTAGTCTTATCTAAGTATAGATAGCCTGTATGAGATCAATGCATATGACTATAAGGGTAAACAAACTACTTTGTACTCAGGTTTAATTGTTTTCTGAAATTGTAAAATAAATATGCTTTAGGCATGAATAACTACTATCTTCTCTATGTAATGTTCAAATATAACTTAATCTACGTTCTAAAATATAGTTGAAAAATTCCATAGCTAAAGAAGTCAGAACTGATCTTTTTAATGGGTTGACAACATTCTCTTATTTGGGGATTATTGCATTTTGCTGACCACGGACCTCACAATTGAGCTTAATAAAACAACATATTATGTAAGGTTAGAAGGATACACATCTATATATTATAGAAAGTGTGGTGCATTATAAACAATATGAAACCATGGTTTTGGATCATATTTGTGCTTGTACTTTTATTCGACGTTGGAGAATGCAAGTCAAGAATATACAAATACACATTAATTGATGGCATCTGCCATTGACAGACTATATGTAATGCAAACATGACATTCCACAAAATTAACTGTAGCCATGAGAAAAGAACATAATGAAATACTTAGCATCTTATTAAAGAAGCAAAATTATATTCATATTGCCAAGTTAAACAATATGAATGATTTATAATAACAATTAACACTGTTAAGTTAAACAACATGCAAATTTTGTTTGTGTGAAGCCTAATGCAAAACCCACATATTGTTTTAAACCCATGCAACCAAGGTACTCAACTAGAGCATGATGTTTGGTTGTGCTGGTGTATAAACTTATCATTCAGAAACCTTGTAACAAAATTTGCGACAGAGTATATGTCTGACTAAATAGCTCATAGTTAGAATAAGTTTGCTTTGAATTGATTAGCCGAACAAGTAAATATAAATGTGAACATCTTAACTGAGAACAAATGAGGTGCAAGTAAAAATTCAACTCTACATTGGCTTTCTTACATGATAGAATAGCTTGACTTCAGAGAGTTTCTTTTCTCAAGCCTTACAGTAGGCAAACCTCCATAACGGTCAGTTTGATCAGAGGTGATATGCCTAGCAGTTACATGCTTAGGTCAGAGATCATGAGGCGATAGTTGGCGTTGGGGGGGGAGAGGAGGAGAAGATATCATTGGTAATAGATTCGAAGAACAGAAGATATCAAAATTTCTATGGAGTTGTGGTTATAACGATATGCTATAGTTGAAGATTGATTACTTTAAACATTTAGAGAGAAAGAAGAAAAATGCTTTTCTAATTTAATGGGCTGTAGAGGGCCAACAACTTAGTAACCCAAATGCCTATTAAATATTGATGTCATGAAGAAATGTGGAGGATTTAAACTCTTATATATGCATTATAGATCGATGGAAATTAATGTTTCCTAATGGATTTTTTATGTTCATATTTGATTGTTGTTGTACTTAACTAACTAGTTTTAGTTGCATAACATGTGTAGGTGTATCGTATTGTGTATGTAATATATTAGGAAAAAGCAATAAAAATGACCCTATCTATATAGTGGAGAAAATGTAACATGGATACATATCTACTATAAATAAAATGGAAACGTAGCTTGGAAAATCTTATTTTATTTGGGAGAATGTATATATACATATACATGTATTTGTTATGAGTAAAATGGACGGGAATAAAGAAATTGCTACATATTTCAGAGAATACACACATAGAGAGACGTATGAATGTACTTGTATGCACGCACATATTCATACACACATGCACATATATATACACATTATGGAATGACATACTATTTTATGCTACAAGAGTAAATTGGTCGACATTCTATTATGTTGACATATGTTTATATTCTTTATACGTCTCCTTTCAAATGCCTTGTTGAATATTGAATTGTTGTGAATCATTTCTATTTCAATTGGATATTAAGCAACAATACATATGGCCCTATATTTTTATGGATATGAGATCACTCACACCATAGACCATATATTATATTTATTTATAATTCTTCGATTTGGTCGAGGATCGTAGGTTTATGTATCATTTGTTTCCAATAGGTTTTGGGTGGATGTGCAGGTGGCACTCAATATTATATGTTTTATAATAGTAAATTGATTCGAACTTGATTATTTAATATAAGCAATGTATATTTATGTACTTCAGATTAGTAGTGTTTTTCGACATGTTTTCTTATATACCACCTTGTACACTATTGTAATTTTGAGATGTATTTTATTTTATCTTTTTTCGTTGTTGAATTACATGTGGATTTTATATTTATTTTAGTTTGTACACTATTCTATTCTGGGAGAACCTATGTAGTATTGTTTCGTGTTGATACTGAATATAAATAAAGAAAGTAATATCGTTGTTTAAAACTGTATCAGTGTTTGTCCAAGGGATTATGTACATCGAATCACTCATTAAACGCCCATTCTCCATGCTTTTAGATGGTAAACCCCCTTTGATTGCATAGGTATAGAGACTAGGCGTTAAAATGTAAGATTGAATTTCAAAATTATAATAAAATTAAGGTCTCATATGTAACATATGTATATAAGGAGGTTGAGTAAAATAAACTCATTTAGATGTAAAGGATTATGCATAAAATGTAGTTACATATTATATCGTATAGTATTACACTCATTTCCCTTAAAACATCTGCAACACTCCAGAAGTAGTTGAAATTATGAATTTCAAGCATTGTTGCTTTCTATGACTTAAAATTATTATGAACACTTTAGAAGTTGTTGCTACTCCCCAATCTATTCATAATATTTCAGTAATAGCTGCTACTATCTCAACGTTGGCGAAACATTTTATCGGTTTTTTGGCACTTACCAAGGTTTATAAAATTTGTTTTTGTGCAACCACAAAATGGTGTGTCATGAGTATCTAAAGCACATTTTGATTTATCGGTACTCTTCAAGGTCACAAGAATGATTGGAACCAATATCCATAATGGTTAGGAATTATATTATTTATATTAGATATAACTAATAATATGTTATTTACCATTTATAGGAATAAAAATTTGTTGCTACTCATGAAGGTTATATTGACATGATAAATGTGTGCTAACACTCACTAGAGGAATTTATGAAATTACCGCATCTCTTTTAGGAGTTTTAAGAGATGCAAAATCTAGTGGGAACCTTATTGAAAAATATAATAAATCATTCAAATATGTACAATAACATATGTGATATTGCAGTAATCTACTTTAATAAATAGATATAGTAAATATAATCAACAAAACAAATTATTGGTTAAGACATATTAGATGAATTAAACTAGAGATTGAATAAAAATGAAAAATCATACTCATTACTAATTAAATTTTTGGCACATTGTTCTAAACCCATGTAAGAGGCGAATGATAAACCATTTGGAACTTTCAAATCTTGGTCACTTATGTGTAAACTAGCCAATTGTTGTGTGTTCTCTACTAAGATTATCATATCTAAAGATAATAAAAGAGTATGGATATTTGATCCACATTCGACCATATATAAAAATTATACAGTGAAAATTCTTATATTTTACAAGACATGAGATTTTAATGAAATTATTTCGTTTGAAATACGGAAGTAAATCTCAGTGCAGAGTCACATCCTCAATAAGATTGTGTAACAACCTATATTTTTAGGTTATTCATTAAATTTTAGAAATTTAAATATTTAATTGATTTATTTAATTGATGAGTTGAAAATTTGATTTTGCAGATGGACTTTTTAGGACTCGAGATTATTTCCATCAGGTCTAGATGGTCCGAGCGAGCCAGAATGAGCATACGCATTGATATATTTTGATTGTCTAGGTTCGAGTTAGAAGGTCGAGTTTGGTTTGTAAATAAAGCAACTTGGAAAGCTAACTTTTATATAAGTTGGAATTACGTTATGGAAAAGTGCCATTGAGTTCGGAATATGGGTATTTAGCTAGAAACTCCAGTGAGCATGCTTCATTTGGAGTTCGTAAATTTTCAAGCATGAATAGTGTCGATTAGTATTCTTATATATAGAGCCTACCCCTTCCTTTGGCCAACCTTGAAAATAGAAACCCTAGCCGCCAAATTAAAGAAGTCCATCTAATGGCCTACATTGATCTGGACCACCAAAGGCCATTTTAGGTAATGACCCCAACTAGAAAAATGTGCGCCTATGCAAGGGGAGTATGTTGGACGGTTGGATCGCCGTTGATGGTTGTAGCATGGCCAAACTCTTGAGATGAACGACAATGAGTGTATAGGTTTGTTCTCGGTGGTCGACTGATGATAGAAGGCAAGGGTAGTGTCGTTGGGAAGGTCTCGGTGAGGGCTGCCTTTAGTGAAGTAGAGATGGCAGGTGGTGGCCCACGGTGGCAGCGGTAGGCGAAATAAATCGGCATTTGCGTTTGTATTGTATTTAATGCGATGTGGGTTTGTTAGCAATGATAGATTAAGATTATATTAAGGATTATTGTTGTAATTAAGAAAATAATTTTATTATTTAATCTTATTAAACTCAGATCTATTTCATACAATGTCCTAATCAGGCGCGGCCAGTCGCGTTGGATACGTAATGATGTTAGTTACACTTTGGAATTAGATCAGTAGAGATCGGGGTTATTCGAATTTTGTGCTAAAATCGAATGTTGTTTGATTTTAGACGGAACAAGAATACAAAAGCGATAGCTGGAAATTTTGTGAGTTAAACTTACCCATTTTTGGATAACAGTATATTATATAATAGATAAAACTAAACTATTTTTGTTTGGCAGAAATTATTGGCTGATTTGGTAAGATATCCATTTTTTAAAGGGATCGACATTTAAAATTGAAATATAGGAAAAATTTTAGAGAAATCCAGATTTCTTGAAATTATGATTCTTAATTTTTAGTTATCTTCCTGTTACTTTGTTTCATTTATACTCCTATTAATTAGGTGGTTAAATTATGATATTTGGATGTGAGGCCATATGAGCTGTGACACTGGCACTTGTGAAAAGTTAAACCTTTTTAGTGCAGAAGGAAGTAATAGCATTTCTCAAGTGTTATAGTAACTATTAGCGTAGGTGTGGTATACTGGAAATACCGTTAAGTGATGCCTCATTTGGAAATGATATTTGATTTGGAAAATGATTTAAAATTGATGTTGGGGTTTTCTATGATATTTTATTTGAAATGCATTTTGAACTCCTATGTTTTACTCTAACCTTTTTGTTAGTTTTTCATTATTATTTAATAATGTTTAAAGCTGTTTACTTATTGTTTAAAAATGTTTTAGAAGTGGTTAATTTATATTTAATATTGTTTAAAGGATATTTACTAATATTTTATATTGTGAAAAGCTATTTTTTTAATTAATTTATATTGTCAGAAGAGAACTAGTATTTATTATTTATTAATAATGGTTTGGAATTAATAAATTAATAATGTTTTGGGATTAACAATAATTATTTATTAATAATGTGTTGGAAATAACTTATTATTTATTATATTAATGTGTAAAGATTATTTATTATTATTTTATTAATAAGGTCTGAAATTATTAATTATCATATTTATTTTATTTCAAAGTTATTAATTATTATGTAATAAAGATTTTTGTGTAAAATATTTATTTTATTATTGTTACCCGGTGCCTTAGCCCGGCTGCATAGATCTTATTACGGGGACCAGACTCGACTGCTGATGGAAAAGATGATCACAAAACAATAACCATATGACCAAGATATAAAGTCTGGGCAGTTGTATCAAGCCCGGGATAAATGGAGTTAAAAGGTGGATGATGCGGGATGTTAGATTACAGGGTTTGGCTTGGTTGGAATAGGGTTCGGCATGAATGTTTGACAAATTAGATCAAATATGGATGGACCTGTATAGAAGTAATATGGTCACGGGTCGGCATAATATGTGTAGAGAATATGGTTTGGCATATGATTGAGACGATGACAGATCAGCCTAGATTGTAAAACAACTGGGGCGGCATATTGATGGTTAGAGGAAGGGATCAACAAGGTATGTTCGAAAGCTTTGGGTCGGTATGACAAAGCTAGAGAGGTCGGCATGTTGACAGTCAAGGAATAAGGTTCGGTAGGATGAGGCTAGAGAAATACTGACCGACATGTTATGGTTAAGGAAAAGGGATCGCATGTTTCATCTGTAGGATATGGATTAGCAGGGTATGGTTCATGAAATATGGATCGATATAGTGTTCCTGGCAAGGCTTGGATATGTATCGGCATGTATCGGGGGACCAAGAGGGTTTGGCACAATCCAGACCAAGTTAAGATTCCAACTAAAGTATTACGAGAACTAGAGCCCCATGCATCCAAATGCCTTGATAATTGAAACGCCATCATTATAGACCAAGAGGAAGCTACCATAGGGATCGCTAGCCCAAACTCAATTCATGGAGGGGTCGGTACTGACCCCTATCCAATGAAAGTTGGGGCTAGCCCTCCCTATTGTTGGCCCATATGGTCGAGGAGATCCAGACGTCGAAGTTCCTGTCAGATTGAAGGCAGCCTTCATTTATAAATAGAGGCCGGGAGCCATTTTGAGGGACTTTTGGATATCAGGTGAAACTCTGCCTTTATTGTAACCAACTTCCTTTATTCTTTTATGAACCTTTTTAATTTCTTACTGATAGTAATTGTAATCAAGTGAATTGTGAAGCAATAAAGAGAGTATTCAAAGTGGACATAGGCAATCAGCGCTGAACCACTATAAATCTTGTTGTTTTTGCTTTCTGCTACATTTTTCTTGATAATTAGTGTTAATCCTCTTTTTTCAATTGCTTTCTTCATTTATTTCACTACTTAGACATATTCTCGGGTGTTTGTAGCCAATTTGGTTGATAACATTTTGATGTTCTCAGGCTACTAGGATCACCTATGTTGCTGCTGGATTGACGAATTCCCCTGAAGGAGATCCCGATTCATCCTCAAAGGCTTGCACGTACTATTCAGATTTCCAAGATCTAAGCAAACGAATACATGATGGTAAGGAACCCCAGATATGCTTCCCACAATGTTGATGCCAACAAAACTACCAGTGTCCAACAAGGGGGCACAAGCAACCAACCTGCTAATATGAATGTGGAGCCTGCTGCAGTTGGGAACCCCGTTGATTCCATTACCCAAGTCGAATTTAATGACTTGATGAGGGAGTTGATGGAAAGTCATAGGCATCTAAACGAGCAAATTCAGGCTAATGCCAACATGATGAACCAAATTGCTCAATAGTAGCACCAAAGAGCCAGAGAAGGTCTTGCTTCGTACCCAGCGTCACTTCAACTTCTTCAGACGAACATCACAAGCAAAGGCGCCATAGAGTTGAAACAGCACATGCAGGAACATCGGAGCAGTACTTGGCAGACCACCGTAGCCTGCCAAGCCTGCTCGGCGCCAACCCCTCCCTAGGGGTCGGTACCTGCCCTCAACTAAGGGGGCGGCTCCTTTGTTGCAGCTGGAGGGTCGTACTCGACTTGGATCCGGGAACTTGGACGTTGGAGCACGCTTGGATGCTAACCAACTAACTCTCTAGAATGATAATAAAGTGAATGCTCAGAATTTACCTCAAGAGGATGGTAGGCCAAGATGGCATGAAATGGACCGAAGACACCGACCGGAACATTCATGCGAGGTGGAGCATGGCCATCACTTGGCCACCTATCCAGACACCGTATTTATCCGCAATGGTTAGACAGCTAATGAGGGAAAACCTGGGCTTGACAAACGATGTATGGGGAATTTCTAGGAGCCACACCCCATTTACCGACAGTATTTTACATGCGGAGTATCCCAGAAGGTTTAACATGCCTACAACGCCTACTTATGCAGGGAAAACTGACCCTAGACAATACATCATGAGGTACGAATGGTTTAAGGACTCGACAAGAATGAATGATGCTATCAAATGCAGATGCTTTCCCATAACTCTTTCTGGGATCGCTACGATATGGTTCACAAGACTCCCCCTACGATCAATCTCAAGATTTGATAAGCTAGCAAAGAGATTTGTGGAGCAGTTCAGGATTCACACTACTTGCCCCAAAGATGTGATGTTATTGTCCGGTGTAATCCAGGCTCTAGGGAAATCACTGAAGGACTTCTTATAGAGATTTCATGTTACTGCCACTGAAGTTAGAATCCTAATGACCACGCGCTACTTATGGATGTGACAATGGGGGTTGACCCTGAATCCGAGTTTAGTGATTGGCTAGCTGGAAAACCACCAGCCATGCAGGAGTGCTTCTACTCAAAAGCGGCCCAGTTCATGAGAAAGGAAGAGGCTAGATAGTCTAGAAAAAGTAATTCTATAGAACCAAGAGGAGAAGCGGTATAGGGCAACAACACAGTAAACCAGTCTGGCGAGAGTTCTGGGAAGGTTCAGGTCAACGTTCAAAACAAGCCAAGTCAACAGAAAATGTGTAGTGAAGGTAATCGCGACCAGAAAAGGGAACCCGGAAATTGGAGGTCCAAATTTCCTTTGTGTGATGACTATACACCTTTGAAAGCATCCCTGGAGAACATCTATATGTCCACCCTTAATAATTTTCAATATAGGAAGCTGCATCCAAAAGGTTCGACTGAGGCACAAAAGCAAATCGAGAAGTATTGTCGGTTTCATGAATGTTACGGGCACAACATGGACGAGTGTAGGCACCTCCACAACGCCATTGAGAAATTGATTCAGGAGAAAAAGTTGCCGTAATTTGTAAAAAATCTGTAGGATGGCGGACAGGGGACGTCTGACCATAATCGAAAGCAAGCTCCGCATAGGGCTGAGGATCATGCACGGACTGGTGGGAGGTTGGAAAAAAACATGATAGTTAGTGGACCTCATCCTGCAGACAGAAGTTGGCAGAAAATGGAGCGCTATGCTAGTTCAGCGAGACATGTGGATTTTGAATGTTATTCGAATACGAAAGACGGGACTCCGACCAAGCGATAGCATACAATGATGGATGATATAGTATTCAAAAGCAGAGGTCCTGATAGAGTAGAGGACCTTACTATTGATCTGATGGTTATCTCTGCCATGATTGGACCCACTCTGGTGAGAACAATTTTGATTGATTGTGGAAGCTATGTGAACACTATCTTTAAGAAGGCATACGATCAAATGAGGATGGAGGCTAAGGACTTGAAACCATCTAAATCTTGTATACACGATTAATGGTGTAGCTACCGAGGCAGTTATTTATGTATAATTACCGGTCGAATTGGGGGTAGGTGAACATAGGAGGGTGTGGATCCTTCCGTTCATTGTTTTGGATGTTAATTCATCGTATAATTTTTTTTAGGGCGTCCAGCCTTGGCTGAATTTCGGGTAGGTCTTGCTCCATGGTGTTTGACATTGAATTTCCCACTGACAATGGAGTAGGAGTTGCGCATGGTGATCAGGCGATTACGCGTGCCTGTTATGTTGCTGAGTTGATAGGGGCTCGGCAGAAAGAGTAGGGAAAGGGTGTGGACAAGCCTGTCCTCATCCAAGTCACTGATGATTGAATAATGGTGCCCAAGCCTTGGATTGGGCATCACAATCGGTTCTATAGAGATATAGATCCAAATGACGATAAGGAGGAACCCAAGGTGACCAAGGAAACGCTGGCTGGGCTGACGATTAATATCGCAGTTAGCCATGATGACCCGTCGTAGGAATTGAAGATTGGATCGCAACTCAATCCTTCGAAGATGAGCGAACTTACTAATTTCCTTCGAGCGAATCTGGATGTACTCACTTGGATTCATCCTGACAAGTGTGGGATTGTCTCCTGCCATTGTGAGCTATGCATTAGATGTTGATCGAGAGTATGTTCCGGTGAAACTGAAAAGGCGAGGCATGGATCTAGAGAGATCAATTGCTCTTAAAGAGGAGGTGGGTAAACTTAAAGCCAATAGGTCTATTTGGGATGCCTGCTATCCTGAATGGATATCTAACCTCGTGTTGATGAAGAAGGCAAATGGGAAATGGAGAACATGAATTGGCTATTCGGACCTAAACAAGGCAAGCCCCAAGGATAGTTTTCCCCTACCTAGAATTGATCAACTAGTTGATTCAACTGTAGGGCATGAATTGTTATCATTTATGGATGCATACTTGGAGTATAACCAAATCCTGATGCACGTCCCTGATAAGAACGTACCAGTTTTATCGTGGATGTTGGGTTATACTGTTATGTAGTAATGCCATTTTGATTAAAGAATGCAGTAGCAACCTATCAACTTTTGGTTAACTAAATGTTAAGGATTAGATTGGGAGGATGATGGAAGTCCATATGGAAGACATGCCCGTGATGTCACAGTGATCAAGAGATCACATTCGAGACTTAACGTGGATGTTCAATATCCTTTAATTTTATAACGTGAAAATCAGCCCCTTGAAGTCTTATTTGGTGTTGCGTCAGGAAAGTTCCTAGGATGTATGGTCAATGCACAAGGAATCGAAGTAAATCTAGAAATGATTCAAGCCATTCAGGATATAAAAGCACCCGAAAATATTAAGCAAGTGCAGAGTCTGAATGGGAAGGTCGCTGCTTTGAGTTGATTCATCTCTAGGGCAACTGATAAATGCATTCCTTTCTTCGATTTAATAAGGAAAAGGATGAGGAATTTCGATTGGATGCAAGATTGTGAAGGCGCATTCCAAGCTTTCGTGAATCATCTTGAGAGACCGCCTGTTTTGTCAAAGCCGGTAAATGATGAGGAGTTGTATATTTACTTGGCTGTATCACCACATGCCATATGCACCACTTTGATTCGTGAGGAGAATCGAATTCAGAGACCAGTGTACTACATCAGTGAACGATTAACGAGGGCAAAGAAAAACTACCCAAAGATAGAGAAATTGGCATACTGCTTGGTGATCGCGTCGTGCAAACTTCGCCCATACTTCCATGCTCATCCAATCAACATCTACATCGAACAACCCTTACGATAGGTCCTACAATGACCTGAGAAGTCTCGATGGCTACTTAAGTGGAACGTCGAGCTCATCCAGTTCGACATTACATATATTCCTCAAAGAGCTATCTAGGGACAAGCATTGGCAGACTTTATACCCGAGTTTACCATGCAGGATGAGCTCCCAGAGAGTGGTGTAATCCCTATTGTACGATGGAAGCTATATGCCGATGGAGCATCCAATGATCATTGTTCCGAAGTAGGCATCGTTCTTGGAACCCTTGAGAACAGGTCAATTTGCTATGCTCTGTAGCTTGATTTTCCTTCTACAAACAACGAAGCTGAGTATAAGGCATTAATTACTGGACTTAAACTTGCTAGAGAGCTCGGGGTGAAATCTATTGAAATCTTTTGCGACTTGCAACTGGTGGTATACTTGGTTAGAGGGGACTACCAAGCAAAGGAACAATGACTTGCCCCATATCTTACTTGAGTTCAGGAGTTGTTGGCGGATATCGAATACTATGACATTTTGCATATTCCATGTGAGCAGTACCGGGAAGCCGACTTGTTGGCAAAGTTCACGAGTACTTGTGATGCACAACAGATGGGCTTAGTTCCAGTCGAGATACTACATACCCTAAGTATAAATGTGATGGAAGTTGATCGAGTATTGGAAACGGAACCTAAAAGGGAACCATGGATGACTCCATTTAAAGAAGACCTGTTGCATGGAATCCTGCTCGAGAAGAGGAACAAAATCCGACAAGTCCTTCGTAAGGCTTCACGATATATTTTGCAAGAAGGAATTTTGTACTGGAAAGGGTTTTCTATTCCCTTACTCCGGTGTATCACCTACGATGAGATAAAGCATGTCTTAAGTGAAGTCCATGAGGGGGAGTGTGGCGATCATACTAGAGGCAACTTTAGCAAAAATGATACTCCTTAATGGATACTACAGGCCAACTGTGAACCGGGATTCAACTGACTACGTTTGGCGATGCTACAAATGCAAAATATATGCTAAAATGACAAGAGCCCTGCCAACGGAGATCATACAAATGGTCAGTCCATAGCCATTCGCTATGTGGGATATTGACATCATTGGCTCTCTACCAATCTCAAATGGTGGTGTGAAATACACGATTGTCAAGGTTGATTACTTCACCAAATGGGCCAAGGCAGAACCATTAGCCATGATTACAACTAAGAAAGTTATTAACTTCGTTGTTCAAAACATCATATGTTGTTTAGGCTTCCATAGACAATCGTGACTGACAATGGGATTTAGTTCAACAACGTCGAATTTAAAGAGTTTTGTCGAACACAACATATTGAAAAGAGGTTTGTGGCGGTTGCTCACCCTTAGGCGGTTGGACAGTTCAAAGCTGTAAACAAAATGATCAAGTTTTATTTTGGAGAAGCAATTGGAGAAGGCTAAAGGAAAGTGGGTGGATGAGCTTCCCACCGCACTTTGGGCCTACCGGGCTACTCATAAGTCTACGACCGGCCATACTCCATTTGCTCTCGCTTACGCAACCAAGATAGTCCTTCCTGTAGAACTCGAAGTCCCTTCCCATCGGATGACCTACTATGATCCCAAAACAAACCAAGATCTCTTATTGGAGTCATTAAACTCTATCGATGAGAAGTGCGAGGCGGTTGATTTGAGAGCACCTGCACGTCGACATCGAATCGTCTTGTACTATAACACAAAAGTTCGATCGAGGATGTTTGAAGTTGGCGATCTTGTCCTAAAACAGATTTTTTTCGGTCTCATTGCATATGAACCCGACATGGGAAGGGCCATACATCATTGAACAGAGGCTTGGGTAAGGAACTTTGAAGGCAGCGACTGTTGATGGTGTGACGCTTCCAAGAGCATGGAATAACGAGCATTTATGACTCTATTTCACCTAGACTATTTCTTTTATATTTTAGTACTAGTTGCTTTCGATATTTGCTTTGGTGTTTGAATTTTTTTGATATGTAATAAGATAAGTCATTCTGTTCCTACTGTTGTGATGAATAAAATCTTAAAGCTTTCTTCGCATAAGCTACCATTATTGCATGTTATGCTAAGTATGTGTTGGAACTAATCTATATCGATATCTGCGATGTATGAACATATTTGCGGAGTTAGAAGTCGATCGGTTATACCGATCCCCAATGAGATCGAACGTAGAGGGCTTTGTAAGTTTGCTCCGCTGGTGACTCCCACATACGCACCAAAAGGCAAAGCTCGTAATAAGAAACAAAGGTCGTCGACTGTAGGAGAACAACAAAAAAGCTCTAAGTCCTTGATTGCGCACTAGAATGCTCTAAGTCCCTGACCGAGGACTTGAGTATAAATGATTTAATGAAAACCTGTAAGTCCCTAACTACGGACTTGAGTACTCTAAGTCCCTGACTGTGGACTAGAGTATAAACGATTTAATGGAAGTCTCTAAGTCCCTGATTGTGGACTAGAGTACTCTAAGTCCTTGACTGTGGACCATAGTACACTAAGTCCATGACTGTGGACTAGAGTATAAATGATTTAACAAAAATCACTAAGTCCTTGGCCGTGGACTAGAGTACTCTGAGTCCTTGACTATGGACTAGAGTATAAACGATTTAAATAAAATTTATAAGCCTCTGATTGCGGACTAGAGTATAAACGATTTGATGAAAATTTATAAGTCCCTGACTACGGACTAGAGTACTTTAAGTCCTTGATTGTGGACTAGAGTATAAATGATTTAACAAAATCTCAAAGTCCCGAACTATAGACTATAGTACTCTAAGTCCCTGACCGCGGACTAGAGTATAAACGATTTGATGAAAATCTCAAAGTCCTTAACTGCGGACTAGAGTATAAACGATTTAACAAAAATCTCTATGTCTCTGACTACAGACTAAAAAATTCTAATTCCTTGACGGCGGACTAGAAAATTCTAAAGACTGCATGCTAACTCGTAAACCCAATATTTGGACGGACGAGTTTTAATTGTTCTCTATCCTATGAATTTTGATCTCAAATCAACAGAAGATACTTGAACTGTTAGTGGAAAGATACAACTGTTAGTTACAGTTCCGGCTTGACATTGCTTACGACTTAAGATGGCGCCTACGAAGAGTCTTCGAGATCGAGATAGCGAATTGTTAACAAGACTTATGAAAATTATAACAAGTATAAGAAACGGGAAGAAATTATTCTGCTGGTGAAGTAATGATTCACATGATGGTTAATCCAAAAACAAAAACTTGTATTCACAATCTCAAAGATTCTGTACAAATTATTCAAAAGTTCAGAATCCACCTCCGTACATCTGCTACTAGGAAAAGAAACACACGTCCAACTTATCCATATTATACACAATGACACAAAATGCTAACTATTTCTTCGATGTTTTCTCCTTCTTCGATTTTTCAAGAGTCGGATTAGTCGAGCACCTTTTCCAAGATCCTTTGCTACCCTTGGTGGAGATGCTTGAAGAAGAAGGAGGAATTTCAGCAGGAATTGTTCCGCCAAGTGGAATAGCCTGCAAAGGTGTAGGAATAGAATCTTTGGTTGCGACCTCAACAGACTCCATTTTGACTTGGTGCTTCAATCTCTCCTCCTTTACGATCTGCTTCTTCATACTGCTTTTGGCAGTATGTTCCGAAGCGCCTATGATCATAACATTGCCCCACTCCTCGCCATGATATGGGTCTCCAGGCTTTTCCTCCTCAAGCGCATCGATGACCCGAGCATCAGGCTCTGGGATATCTGCAATAGCAGAGCCTCGGCGCTTTCTTTTGTTTCTCTATGGCGACATCGCTCCTAGGATTTTTCTTTGGACCAGAGTAACCTGCAAAAGTTAGTTTAGACACAAGCATTAGTCCACGGCTACTATGTACTGAAGGCAGCAACTTTTTAAATCACAAGTTTTCAATGCGGTACCAGCGTCTAGTTGGCTCTTAGTGGCCATCGAGGTGCTTCCTTTAATGATGGGAGATAGCATGTGTGGGCCAAGTCCGGGTCTACCCAGATTGTAACCGATGTGTTGCTCTATGGATTGAACAGATGACATCCCAGCCAATTTGGTAGGAGGAGGACCTTGGGGATCAGTTCCAGAAATCCCTACTATACCTTCTCTTTATTTAGATAGGGTAGGAGCTCTGTAGAATTGGAGTTACATGGCGTCCAATTCAGACGGATCGTTCCCTCGAAGCACTTCTTTCACAAGTTCCTCTTCATCAAGCGCTACGACTCCCAACTCTTCTTTTTTGATTTTTGTGATGATCTCCAAAGCTTTGGCTAGTGATTCGAGATAGTCTTCGCCTAGAATGGTCAAGTCTTGGCGAACAAGACTTTTGCACTATATTCAGCAATGAGTGGATCGAACAAATACTTGATCTCTTCCCTACCGGACTCGGTGGCAGCCTCAATTCGGGAGTTGGCTTCTGCGAGCACCTCTTTCCTTTCCTCCTCGCGAGTTGTTTCTTTTAAGACCTTGAAACTGGGCGAGTTGCGCATCATGTTTTGTTTTTAGTTTTCTTGTTTCAACAATCTCCTCATAGTATTTTTGTGACTCTTCCTGTGCTTCGATTTTTTCCTCCCTCTCTTTGAACAACAATTTTTTGTGCTCCTCAACTCGGCGAGGCTAGAATTTCCTTCTCCTTTTTTAGGGAGTCTTTCTCTAAGGTTAAGGTACCGCTACGATGGAGAGCTGCATCTAGTTCCTTTTTATGCAAAGTTTTCAAATAACTTACTGCATCAGCTATTTCCTTCACGCTCTTTTCTGTCGTGCCTCAAACCTGAGGCGATCAATTTCCTACTGGCGCTTAATGGAAACTTCGAAAACTTTATCAACAAAGTGGATAAATGCTTCATCATGGACATACACATCATCCATGCGTGCTAATGAGCTCTCCTTGGCACTTCTAGGAATGACGTGTATGGAGGGAAGGAACTTGATCTTGTCAAAGCAGATTGTCGAGAAAGTAGCTTTGAGCTTTGCTAACTTCTCTGCCATGGTAGGATCAATGGCAGGAACCTATGGGACTTGTTTAGACATTACTAGTAGATGTTTGCGATGCATTGGATTGTCTTATGCTTGACGACCCGAAGTATTGATCGTGAGGAGCGGCAACTTGGGAACCCCGATGTGAGGATTTCTCTCCAATATAAGTAAGAGGGTTTAAGGGACTGCCTTGGCGCGGAGCGTGAGTCCGAGATTTTCCTATAGGGGAGGAAGAAGATTCTCAAGAATAATAGTCTCCATCTCGCCCTTTATCTTTGTCTCTGCATCTTCTAGATTCGAAATCCCGACCCAAGCGACAGTAAGTGGAAGAGCCACAAAGACGATCGAAAGCTTGTGAGTGTGACATTGCACCTGTAAAAGATCTAAATAGGAGCATATTAGGGATTGTTACAAGAAGATCTAATCACAAGTGGATGGTGGAGTGAAAGTGCCTGTGCATGTCCTAATGTTTCCCCCCAACGGACCAATAACATTAGCTTTACTCGTTGGAGTTTCCTTCCCTCTATTGGAAGGTTGCACGCCTTTGCCGCTTCTTGGAGGAGAGTTAAGCCCTTCGACGTGAAGGTTAGTGAAGTTTTAATTTAATAAATCATCTGGAATTGAAATGTCAGAGAGTCCCTTCAACGAACTTTCCAATTGTTGGGAAGATGATTCCTTTTCGATTGGGGTTATGACAGATTCCGGGTTTTCCCTTGACTTGCTCTTCCGCAACTTACACACTAAACTATTTCTCTTCTTCGGAGGAGTTTGCATTTGGTTGGTTTATGGCACTTCAACTACCAATGCTTTTCTTTGGCCTACACCTTCGCTTCTCAGCCCAGCATCTTGAGATTCTCTTATCTCTCCTTCTTTAACTTCTTCCTGGGTCCCCTCGGCTAGGGGTACCACGGGGTCACTTATCTTTACCCTTCTCTCGACGGAAATTGTTGGGACCACTTTGCTACTGGGAGCCCAATTTTGCGGTCGTCTTCCAACAGCCCAAACAATGAGAGCAGCGCGTCAGTGACAAGTAGTTTGATGTCCCTATCCTCGACGGGAGTGGCATGAATGACCGCGAAAACCCTAAAATACTCAACGCCTTTAGATCGAGGGTGGACACCCGAAAGAACTGGAGATATTAGTATGATTAAGAAAGAAGCTACGACTTGAATCTTTGAATTAAAGACGATGTCAGAAATTGCACTTACGTCCTTCCAACCATCTTATTGCGAAGCAGGGAGGACACTGTATATATAATCATTCGCGTTTGAATAGGGAGAGCTTATTACATTCGCCCGTTAAGACCTGGCATTTGGGCATAGGATCAAGAAAAACATAAGAAGGACTATCAACCCGTCTTTTGAAATTATAGATGTATCGGATGTCTTCAGGAGTTGGAGGAGGGAACAAAATGTTCATGAAGAGAAGAAAAGTGCCATGGATAACATATCTGTTAGGGTGCAGTTAAGTAGGAGCGATCCCTAAATATCTCTATATTTCCCGAACGAAAGAATTGAAGGGAGGCACGCATTCGACCCAGCACATGAACTTATTGTAAGTAGTATATTTGGCTGAGGCAAGTGAGGTCTATCTTGCCTTGATGGAACTAGAGCGTCTTCGAAAGGAATCCCATGGATGGAAAAAAATCGACGAAGAGCGGTTTCGTCGATTTTGGACGCTTGTGAGTCAGCCGGGTTGTTTAAAACGATGGCACCCTCAACGGCATCGGAAGCCGGGTCATTAACTTCTGTAGGAAAGACTAGGATGTCAAAAAAAGATGTGCTTGCTGGTCCAATGCCTCTACATGTTCTGCTTGATGACTCAGAGGAGGTTTGTCTGATAGGGTAGAAGAGCTCGATCTCGCGATTGATTTAGAAGACATTATGATTGAGTGCTTCGTGTAACTTCAATCTTTGGCAGCTATACTCAGTAGATAATCAATATTAGGAATAAAAACCAGTCCCCCTCCCTCCCCCCATGCCGTGTGTGAACTATTGCAGTGCAATATGGAATAAGCATAACAAGTTTGAAATCCGAGAAGCAAATGTAATATGCAAATCTTAGAGGTTTCGTCCAAAGAGACCATCATTACTGACCGTCTCAAGCGATGTGAAGGTTGATTGGCAACCAATGCTTTGGGATCGGATATTGGCATTCTGAATTATAAAGTCCATTATCCATGCCTGTTTAACCGATTTTATACTTAGTTCATGTTAAGTAGACAAAGAATTTGTTTGCTCAAACTTAAGTCTATTGGTCCAAGTATGCAAGACGCGTTGTTCTCAGTCATTTTATGTTTAGGAAAGGCAGTGTGCAGTTAAATATTTGAATGACACGAGTTAGGCTGGTTTTTATGGTCAACACCGATCCCTACCTTGACTGTCGATCCTTATGCCCTGGTCACATAGTCGACCCCTATACTTCAACTCATGTGAGAACACCGTTCCCTTCCTTCTAGCCTATATGCCGACCCATATACTTAAGCTTCTAGGACGAACCCTACTTTTTAATTCCTAAGCCGATCCCTATGGATAAGCCTCTACACTGATCCCTCTCAAGACCCTTATCTACGCCGATCCCTATGCCTAAATTACTAACATCAAACCCTCGCTTGACAATCACGCACCGATCCCTAACACAAACATAGTCTCTACCAACCCCTCTCATCAAAACCATCTCTTATTCCGACCTCTCTCTAGCCACTTCTCACTAATCCCTCACCAAACAACATCACAATATCCCACCATTCCTGTCCAAACACCTTCAATCGTTAGATTTCCTATCATCCCTTCAAAAAGCTTCTACCGAACCCCTCTTTTTGATCCCCTTCTCCGTTTCCATTTTCTTCTCCTTCATCCATCTCCATATCCTACTCCTTCATCTTCTCCTCCTCGCCCGCGTGACTTAACATAACCCGCTAAGTAAAACACCTAAACAACATTGTAACTCCTCCAAGCTCAGGATCCTTGACTCGAATAGTGTGATTGTGGGCGGGCAACACAACTATTGGTTGTAGATTACAAAGTCGGAGCTTGGACTAAAGACGAATTGATGGTGATGGAGATAAAAATGTAATTTGCACTAGAATTTTAGTTTAAAGAGGAAACATGTTTTTCTTCAAAGCGTTCGGTTGGGCAAAGAGCAAAGAGAAAACGAGTTAAGTGCTAGGAAAGTAAAGCAAAAAGAGAAAGTAGAGAGCTATAAGTTTTCATATGGGCGACTAGGAAGGGATGGTGAAATGGTCACACCAAGTGACTCGGTCAAGAGATTAAAAAGGGGTTGGCCTTAAGGCATGTCGACCCCTATCCGTATAATCCCGCTCAGGGGCATACCGAATGCCGACCCCTTTTAAATATATGTATGTATGTATGTATATATATATATATATGTATGTATGTATGTATGTATATGTATGTATGTATATGTACTGTATATATATATATATATATATATATATATATATGTATATTTATGTATATGTATTGTATGTATGTATAAAATAATGATAGAAAATATGTATATGTAATGATGCAATATAAATGAAAAGAAAAGTGGAGAAACGCATTAATGATGGACATAAGTGGGATAAAAAGGAAAGTAGAAGGAAATAGCGGATGTTTGAAAACCAAATGGCAACCAATATCATGAAGATTAAATTATAAATGGATGCACACAGAATAAAACAACTTGGCAAAGACCAACGAATGTCCAGACACGTCTGAAGTCAACAATAGAAACTTGTGTATGAGCGTGCATAGGAGAGATTTATGAATTCAACTTTTTGAAAGCAACCGAAGTGGTGGTTTAGCTTGAAACAATCAAGCTTGATGTCAAATCATAAGATAAACTTAAAGATCCCATATGCCCCAATCTGTGCATATTAATAGAGTATGACATCAGACTTGTATCATCGAAGGTTAATAAAGGAATAGTACTCAAAAGGATGTTGGATGGACTTGTTCTCGGGAGCCCGGATTTTTTTTCCAATTCAAAGAACATCATGTTATTCATAAGACGTACTTTGGGGGGCAATTGTTACCCGATGCCTTGTCCCGTCTATATAGATCTTATTACGGAGGCCAGACTCGACTGTTGATGGGAAAGATGATCATGAGACAACAGCCACATGACCATGGTATAAAGTCTGGGCAGTTGTATCAAGCCAGGATAAATGGAATTAATAGGTGGATGATGTAGGATATTGGATTACGGGGTTTGGCCTGGTTGGAATAAGGTTCGACATGAATGTTTGACAAATTAGATGAATCGGTATAAGTGTAATATGTTCATGGTTCGGCATAATATGTGTAGAGAACATGGTTCAACATATGATTGAGATGGTGATGGATCGGCCTAGGTTGTAAAACCATTGGGATCGGCATATTGATGGTCAGCGAAAGGAATTGGCAATGTATGTTCGAAAGCTATGGGTCGGTATGATAAAGGTAGAGGGGTCGGCATGTTGACAGTGAGGGAATAAGGGTCGGTAGGATGAGGCCGGAATAATATGGGTCGTCATGGTATGGTTAAGCAAAGGGATCGGCATGTTTCATTTGTAGGATAAGGATCGGTAGGGTATGGTTCATGAAATGTGGATCGGCATAGTGTTCCTGGCAAGGCTAAGATATAGGTCGGCATGCATCAGGGGACCAGGAGGGTTCGGCACAATCCAGACCAAGTTTAGATTCCAACTAAAGTATTATGAGAACTAGAGCTCCATGCTTCCAATAGCCTTGATAATTGAAACACCATCATTACGGACCAAGAGGAAGCTACCATTGGGTCGCTAGCCCAAACTCAAATTATGGAGGGTTCGGTACCAATCCCTATCCATTGACAGTTGGGCCTAGCCCTCCCTATGGTGGGCCCATCGAGGAGATCCAGATGTCAAAGTTTCAGTCAGGTTAAAGGTTGCCTTTCATCCATAAATAGAGGCACAAGGGGCCATTTTGAGCGACTTTTGGGTTACAATTGAAACTCTGCCATTATTGTAACCAACTTTCTTTATTCTTTTCTGATCCTTTTTAATTTCTTATTGATCGTAACTGTAATCAAGTGAATTGTTAAGCAATAAAGAGAGTATTCAAAGTGGATGTAGGCAATCAGCGTCGAACCACTATAAATCTTGTTGTTTTTTCTTTCAGCTACATTTTTCTCGATATTCAGTGTTATTCCTCTATCTTCATTTAATTTCTTCATTTATTTCACTACTTAAACCTATTCTTGGGTGTTTGTCGCTAATTTGGTTGCAAAAAATTATTAATGTCCTAAAGGAAAATTGATTATATTACTAGTGTTGTTGAAAACTAATTTATTATTTGTTTATGATGTTTAAAGTTAATTAATTTATCTTATTGATTGTATTTATAAATAATGAACTGATTTATAAAAGAAATCTCATTCAATGAAAGATTTTACACATGTAAATGGGGTTTTGGATTTATAAAGGATTTAAAAAGGCTTTATAAGGGATTTTATAAAAGATTTGTGTAATGGCGTTCTATAAAGGAAAAGGGTTTTATAAATTGTTTTAGAGATTTATAAAAGAATTTTATAATTGATTTTGGTTTACAAAAGAGTTTTATAAATGATTTTGGATATTTATAAAAGAAGTTTTGTAATTGATTTCGAATGTTTATAAAAGAGTTATATAAATATACTTGGAGATTTATTAAGAGTTTTATAAATGGTTTTGAAATTTTAGTAAAGGAGATGTTCATAAATGAGAAAGATCTAATAGAAAGGATTTATTAAAGAAATTTATAAAGAAATTTAAGATTGGATTTTCCAAATTACCCTTCTTAAATTGGTGGTTTGGACACTCATTCCATGCTTAACACCAAAGGAATAGTATTTGAGTTCATCCTTATCTCTATTTCTTTTAAAACAATATTTGTTTAAATTTTTTTGATATGATTTTTGAAATATGAAATCTTTCATAATGTTTTGTAAATATAATTATACCATTGAGATAAGTATATAAATACATTTTGTAATTAGGGAAGTGTAGTGTTTTTTTGAATATACTTGTACTGTTAAGATAAGTATATGAGAAAGTTTTCCTAATTTTGTAAACTAAAATGGTTTGTGAATATACTTATGTAGTTGAGATAATTATATGAATAATTTTAAAATATGGAATAGTGTAGAGAAGGGTTTGTGAAACATGTCTTTGTAAAAGTATTTTAATATACGAATTTATAAAGTAGTTTTAAATTAATGGAAAGATAAATTTAAGAGGCTTTGTGTTGCTTTGTACTTAACCAATATTATTATCCTTATGGACTAAAATATCTAGTTGAATTGTTTGATCATTTTATAGTTAAATAATCGATTATCAAATCTTGGCCCGTTTTTAAACCATCATTGTTAGTTTAGAGAGACCGGGATCAGGTATATTATCCAAAAAACACTTTGAACTGGCTTAAGCGTTCGAACTGGAGATATCTCGAAGATAATATAAGATGGAGTTCTTTGAAGTGCAAGGTCAACTTGCTACGAATCCTAATAGTGATTCCAAAATGAATATACTAGAAGTAGTGCCTTAGGTTTCGTTTAGACCCAGATCGAACTTATATGGATGAATGCTGGCATTGCATTTCTACATGGAGGGCAGTGTTAGCGTTCCAAGTAGGAATTACTAGGAGGAATAAGGTAATTGTTACCTTACGAGCCTTGTACCCGGTAAAATGACTAAAGTAAAGATGTGCAGTAGAGCTATGTGGATCGCTCCTATTAGGGTATGATCATCCCTTATCTAGAGTTGATATCTATGTATGCTTCGGGGCTTATTATAGTTGTTAATTAACCAAGGGGTTATCATATACACTGCTATCCAGCTAGGGCCTGTCCTCGGTAGCATAGGTGCAACATGTTGTAGCCTCTAATACATATTATCTAAAGGTGTACTGATTCAGCGGGTGGACCTTAATCTTTCATAGTTGAAATCCATTTTCCAACACGAGCCTTCGGGCGTGATTCTACACCCATTATGCTGGAAGTTAATTAATGTAATAATTTCGTCTATGATTCAATATTTATTTTAAACCCTAAACATTATTATAATATAAGAGGTATTCTTATAAAAATGTTTTGGTTATCGTAAGGTAAAAACCCGTCCGCGTTTTCATGCAATATGGTCATATGAGATACCATTATTTTTCAAAGGGTTTTATAAATATAGAAATCAATATGATTTGATGGAGTTCTCTCACGTTGGTCCCCCAAACTGATCCAGGCATTATTTTGTCATAATAATTGGGTCAACCCAAGTACGTTTAAGATTTAGTTCTGGATGTTGTAGAGCTTTAGGAGTGAGCTGGATGCCCCGAGACGTATTTGCATATCTTTTTATTTCTGCTGCATTGTTTGGTTTTGTATTATTCAGCAATTGTAAGAACAGGCTGTTATAACTGTCCAGGTTGATGATAGATTAGTACTCTGATTGGTGTGTGTGTGTGTATATATATATATTGCAATTTTATTTTTTTAAAGATCATTGTGCATATTATGGTTTACTCATTACAATGTGATATTATGTTCTGTCTTTTATTTCTTTCACCTAACAATCTATCTTTTCGGCATGAGAATACGGCGTATGTATTAGTATCGACTTTTGAGTGTCAAAAAGGTGAGTCGTAACAACGTGGTATTAGAGCTTAGGTTGAGCGAACACCTAGGATTTATGGAGTAGAACTCATTATAGGTAGGATTAGTAATGCCTTAGAATTAGTAACTCCTTTGAGATAGGGTTAGTAACACCCTAGAATGAGTTGAGTGCATTATATATAAGAGCGTGTATTTGTTAGTGTTATAAAAATGGTATAAATATAGTGCATTATATAAGGGTTTCTAAACACTTGAACAAGGAAAATCGACATAATATTGATTTGGAAAATCGGTAAATGAAATAATTTCACCAAGATTTTATATTTTTTATATAAAGGATTAATTTTCCTAAAATAAATATAGTTATTAATGGTCTGTTTGTTGTTCAGAAATGATAATATTGAATTATTATCATTTATTGTATGATTAGCCATGCTCATCCAGTTTGGAGTATATGCTACTGTTTGTTAATTAAATAGTTATTCTCATCTCGCTTATAGCATTTACTATTGTTTTTTGATTTATAAGTAACTTACCTTCTTACTGCATGGGTTAGGCAGATAGTTATTTGTGGGAACATGAAATGAACACCCTGTGAATTTAATTTCACAATTCAACTACAAGGTGTTTAGTGATAATGTTGGGTTAAAAATTTAATTTTAAACAAAAGTTGGTTATTTTAACCCAATATGTACATTCGTGAAACGGTTTTTATTTAAGAAAGTGAAATTATATTAGTATGATTTATAAATGTTGTTTATGAATAAAAGAGGGATTTAGGATGAGAATCAGAAAATGCTAATCCTAATGTTTTTGAACATTTGTTTTCAAAGTTTTTGTAATGACCTAGAATTTTTTCATTTGAAATTGAAACATTTAATTGATTTTTAATATTGAAATATTAATTTTATAATTTGAATAACTTGAATTTCAAAAATAGCGATTTATTTGATAATTTAAATTGTTGAATTTAATAATTGAGATTGTCCAAACAATTGAATCTTGTGTTTAAGTTGGATAAAAATGGTGTCAAAGCTTATTTAAATTCTATTTAATAAGAATGATGATAAAAAAAATTGGATTTAAAGGTGATTTAACTAATTTTGAAAATAACTTGGTTTAATTAACATATAAAAATAGCTTTCTGGGACACTATCTCGGACTTAGACTAAACAATTTTCATTGGATATATAATAGTGAATTATAGTACACCGTCAAATTTCATGGCGATCAAATGTATCGTTTGGTCGTGCGAGATCGAAACGTGTAGAATTTACTATTGAAAATTTAATATAATAATTAGGTTCAAAAAGCTATCTTCTACATATGATCGAATTAGGCCTCGAGACTTGTTCCATTGTATTCGAAATAGAGATACAAAATATAAAACGCCGGGTGGCATGCCTCTTTTGGAGTTTGAGATTTTCGAACATTATAGAACTTGACATTATAAATTTAAAATAATAAATAAATACTTATATGCATGCACATATCAGGCTCATTCCATACACGCATGTCACAACCCAACATGTTGAAGCCCATATCCACCACATCTTCTTCTCGCTTATTTAAAAATAGCTCCAGATACAAGGAAATCATTTTTACAAAAACTTCAAAAGTTGAAATAAAAGGAAATAAAGGATAAAATCGAAAAAAAGTTTCTTTCAGCTTTATTTGCAAAGATCGACCCTATGCTTGAATTTAGTGTTGTGCGATTTGGTTTAGAATGCTCAACGTGTTCAAACAGTAGTGAAAATGGAGTTAGGGTATGATTTATCGGGGGTCGTGGTCATCGATTTGTGATATTGTGATTAGATTTGGGTATAGCACGTGGAAGAGAATCTCCGATGAAATAGTGATGTGCGGTGCCATTTTGGGAGTCACATCGTTTGGGGCTGTTAGGGTAGGTGGGTTCGGTCGTATTCTTGTTTGGGAGGCACAGACGCATTGGCATGGGGATGGCCGAGTGGAGATTGTGACGAGAAGTACGATGGCAGGGTCAGTTCGAAGCATCATTGAGTGGAGGGGGTGTGCTTGGTGCATGGCCGTGCACTTTAATGGCGTGCACAGGCTGGTATTGGAAATTTGGGGAAGAAAAGGAAATAGAGGGTTTTTTGCAAATATGGTGATAATATTATAATTAGTTTACAAATTGTAATTTATAATCTTTTAATTTAAAAATTGCATAACTCCCTCATACGAGGTCCAATCGAGGCGCAGATTTTTACGTTTCACTCATAATGACGTAGTTTCACAATGAAATTAGTTTGGATGAATTTGGAGACCGTTGAAATATGGGCTACACTTCCAAACTTGAAAGCCTCGGCCGCGACATAAAATTTAGCTAAGTTAAACTCACTTTTTGGTTAACTAGTATGATATATAGTTGATAAAATTTATTGAATGATCGTTTGGATGAATGATTATATTTATTAGTTGGTTTCGATATACTCCCGCCTATTGGAGCAGATGAGACCCTATTATGTTCCCGTGTAAGAGCGGATGACCCTTTGTATACAAATCCCTCTCAAAGCGGTTGATTTATATTTTTTGATTATATAACGTTTGATGCAGGGGGAAACATTTTGGAGGGATCCAACAAGATTCCCCACTATTATTGATTTGTTTCAATAATATTTTTTATATGGATTATTAAATAATGAACCTAGTCGTGGATACTTTGGTTATAACATTGTTATATGTTCAAAAACTAAAACCTAGTAGTGATAGAAGATCAATATCGGTATTGGTGAAGTGTTGGGTAGCTATTGGCCTCAAATTAGTATTTTAAAAATACTATAAATTGCCGTTAAAGTTGGAATTGGTTTTGAGACAAGAAATAATTTTTAAATCTGAAATTAGGTTTCAGAAATATTTCATTTTAAAGATTATCTATAATATTATTTATAAGTTATTTAATTACATTAATATTGTTTAAAAGTTAAATAATTATATTAATATTGTTTTTAAGTTATTTAATTATATTAATATTGTTTAAAAGTTAACTAATTATATTAATAATGTTTTTAAGTTATTTAATTATATTAATATTATTTTTAAGGTACTTAAATATTTTAATATTGTTTAAAAGTTATTAGTTTTTAGTTAATATGTTTTAAGAATTTATCAAAAGGTTAACAAATTGAAGGATTATTTATTTCAAGAATAATTATGGTTTTAAAATTAATAACAAGCATTTTTAATAAGATTTTGGAAATAAATTATTACTATTTATAAAATGGTAAAGATTAACTATTATTGTTTCTTAAACAATATTTTGAAATTATTTATTATTATTTTAAAGATGTTTTAAAATTAATACTTTTCAGTTATTTATAATGTTTTTTTCAATGTTTATTATTATATAATGGTGTTTTGGGGTAAAAGGTTTTTAATTATTTACAATCGTTTTCGAGACCCACGAATAGATTTAAAAGACTAGGATTTTATAAAGGAGCTTATAAAATGGTTTGGAGACGTAAGGAAGATTATTTACAAGGTGAAGAGTTTAAAAATGGTTAGATATTCATAAACAGACTTAAGGAATGGGTTTATAGATTTATAAAAGAGGTTTATAAATGCTTTAGAAATTTATAAAGGGTTTATAAATGAGTTTTTGAAATGTACGAAGGGGATTTATAAGTGATTGAAATGTATAAAGGAAGTTTTATAATTGGTTCCGAAAGTTTTATAAAATGGTTTATAAATGGCTTAGAGAATTATAAGGAATTTATGAATGATTTTTGAATCGAATAAAAAGCGATTCTTTCTCAGTGTGCAAATATTCTTATACCGTTGAAATAAGTATGCGGATATTTTTTAAGTACTGAAAATAGAGGAATCGGTGGATATATCATTGTAAAAGTATTCTTATACAAGTAATTTACAAATGGTTTTATTTACGAAAGGTTTATAAATCGAGGCTATTGATTGCTTATATGTTGAACCAATGTTGGTTTTTTCCTTGTGAAATAAATCCCTGATTTAATGTTGTTATTTGATAGTTAAATAACTGACTATCGAAATTGGAACCAAAACGTAACTTTGGAAATATTTAGGAGAAACACCTGATTATATGGCACAGTCATCTTCGATGATGGTGTAGTGTTCATATAAGTCTCATTTTGTTCTCTTTGGATAATGATAAGGAAATCCATCCATTAACGGTTAGGAGGTGATCTCCGACATCTTTGACTGTTTATTTCTAAAGAACCAGGGTTGAGTTTACCAGAAATTATCGAACGGTTTTGTGAAGAGATTGGGATCAATTATGTTATCCAAAAACAACTTCGATCCAACAAATGCATTTCAAAGTGAATACATTTTGAAGATGTTGGAATTGAAGACAGAGCTCTTAAGTGTTTCTTTCGGTCCCAGAATGAACTTGTATGGATGAATACTGATATTGCACTGTTGCTTGCAAGCCAGTGTTAGCATTCCAAGTGGGAAGTGCTATATAAAAGGTAAAACGTAGCCTTAAGCCTCATCAACCATAAATGAATAATACAGGGAAGATGCAGCAGGGCTAAGTGGGTCGCCCCCAAGTAGGGTATGATCATCTGTAACATCCCCTATCTGGAGGCTCGAAGCTAAGAGCTATAGATGCTACAGTCATCCATAGTATTAACTTCTTGTGATCAAATACGGTAATGCTAATGGTATCCATAATATCAGAAGCACATGAATATGAAACAAAATCGCAACTTTCAAAAACAACTTTTCTGATTACATATCACAAAACATGTTTCGCATTCCATTAAATAATCCCAATCTTTTTCAGGTTCAGATCAAATATAACTATTGCAAAATACGGCAAGAGCGACGTACGAAGATGCCCCCTTGGATGACCAGAGTACTAAGTAGTCATTGTTGACTTAATACAACACATTGGAATAAAACAAACAAAACAACTCCTAAATAGCTAACTTCAGCCTCCTACTCATCTTCGAAAGTTTTATTCGTCCACCTACTAGAAACCTATAAATCCTCAACCCTCGGCTTACTCAAATTTATTTTGCGCACCCGAGAGTTTAAGTGGAAAAACATAAAATTCGAGTCAGATATAAAGCCTGGTGTGAATAATATTGTACATCTCTAACTTAATTCAGGGCCAACTGATCCTAATGGTTTTACGGGCTCACCAATAACCTATCCTTACTCTGTATATTCCTTTTTGTGTGTAACATAATTTTAGTCTTACCTATGACAAAGCCCTATACATTAGAATTTTTGACTAAATTAGCTAGGGGATAGTAGCTAATGTCTAGGACACGACCCTTTACCAGTCCTACCTGGTATTCTAATATCTGAGTCATTTTACTTAGGGTCCTCTAGCCTTAAATTTTCCTTGAAAACCTTTTCTTTCAAACTGATTTAAACCTTTAAATCATATTTACACATTGAAAATATTCTTCTGTGCTTTACTCAAATCACCTTGCCATGTTATATATACTTTACACAAAACTTTGTTGATGAAAACATTTAACCTTTGAAAGTACCCCTTTCGAATCCATTGAAAGTAACCATTTTGATACAAGTAAAACCTTAGGCCGAAGGCCAAAACATACTCGTTCGAATCCCTTTATAATAAACCTTATGAAACCGTTGAAAAACATTGCCTTCGAAAACTTTAAAATCTTAGGTATCCTACCATTAAAACACATAACATCGCCTTTCGAAAACATTAGAAATCTTCCTTTTAAACCTTTCGAAACCATTAGGGAATTACCCTTTCAAAACCTCCTTTAGACATTTCAAAAGCATCAAAACACTTCGTAAACATCAAACCTTTCGAAAGCAGTTGGGTTCAAGTAAAACATGTGAAACTTTTTGAAACCATTTAAAAACCTTTCCTTTCGAAACCTCTAGGTTCAACCTTCAACAGAAAAAGGGCCATAAAACAACTAATTCGAAAGCACTCTTTCAAAAGCAATTCCTAAGTAAAGAAGTGATGGTATCGAAACTAATCGTTTGAAAGTATTGGAGAAGTGGCTGGGTTTTAAAAACAAAGTGTCCTTTCGAAACTGTTTGCTTCGAAAGGTAGAAAACGACAACAAGGTATTTTGGCCCCTTCGAAAGCATTTACTTAAGACAAAAGGCGCTACCTATTTTGAAACCATTCCTTTAAATAAATTTGACCCAGTCGAAAGAATATCAAGTCGAAAGCATTCCTTTCGAAATCAAAGCAGGCGTATTTTCATTTGAAAGCAAAATAGTGCTCCGGCCCTATCAAAACTTATTGTTCGACCCAGAACCTTTCCCCTATATCCAATTCACTATGTACCAAGTCTTTGATACTATATGCATTGTTTTTTATGGCGATGGAGGTGGAAGTATCCAGTCGGAACCTAGGTGTTATGAGTGGTGAAACATGTAAAAAGCATGTAAAATACGATTTTTAGCTTTTTAAACATCTTTTAAACTAACCTGCTTTGTTTGTCAAAATATTATTGGTTTCTTATTTTCTTTTCTAAAAGCACTACCAAAATTTTAGAAATAACTAATTAAATTATTTACAAAATACTCATTTTCCTGTTATAAATATATAAAACATTTAAATCGCATCACTTAAAAAAATTTATATATTCATTAAAACAGTTTGGATAATTGTATAAAAATTCCTATAAATCATTTTTTATATGGTTTCTAACATATATAAATTTAAAATCCAAAACATATATAATTTATCCGTAAATTATTTTAAACCCAAACACCCATTTTCCTTACTAAAAAATTAATGTAAAATCCACATTAATTATGAAAATTATGAAAATTGAAACCTATCCCTAAAATATCATTTCTGATCTAAACCTAAAATCGTAAGCCATTTGGATATCATTTAATATGGTTTTCACATTAAAGCATATCATAAAATCCATATAGAAAATCATAAATCATCAACAAGCACATATATTTTTTCTAACAATCAAAACATAGGAAAACCTTGCAAAATAGTTTGGATTCACCTTAAAACCAAGAAAGATAGAAAACATGAGATGTGATCATTATTCACCTTAGCTTTGTGATTAAGGAGTTCGAGATTTGAGAATAGATTGAGTTGATTTAGCTTCTTCCTTTTGGTTATCTTCCTCTTGTTCTTGCTTAATGATGGATGGCCTATATAGTGTTAGATTTATGTTTATGAACGTGTAAAATGAATGTGGTTTAAGGTTTAGAGTATAAGAATATACTAATTTCTGTATTGCTCTCGTCTACTTACCCCAACTTGATTCATTTTAATTCCCTTAGTTTATTTGTTTAATGGGCATGGCTGTTATCCCGCCTTATGGCAAGACCATGATACCAATGACTTAACTAGAGACTGAAGAGAATCTGCTTCGAAGATCAGTTATCTACAAGTTCACGATGGATGCAGGCAAACTTGGTCTGAGTCCAGATCGAGCCACAATTAGCATAATACGACAAATAGTGATGTGCGAAGCAACATTCCGAATTTTAATTCAATCAGAGTCTGAATGCTCAAGTAATGGATCGATCAAGAATCCCAAAGATACAATGTTTATCGATTATTTCCTATCAATCATTATCGATATGAGACGCACAAGACTCCAGAAAAGCAGCGGAAAAGCACCGATCCATCACAATTTCATTCCATGTCCATCATTTTGTATCATCAGTATCGAAACGCAATGTGCACGACTCTAAGATATAGCATCCATCAGTCTGTATTGATCACTTGCTCGATCAATACGAAAAGTTGAGTTTATGATCGACATAAGAAGCAGAGAACAAGATCGATTCAAAAAGCAAAGCATTGGATGGATGCGGAAGAAGTCAACCCGAAAGAAGTTGTCTTACTACTATGCACAAATCATGGATCTCCATAAAACGTGCATACCACGTTAGCAATACGAAGGTATCGATATGGGGGCTTCAGCCACTCATAATTGCAACCTTGATCGATCAACAATTCCACAACCATAATTCCAAATTCAATGAAAATTTCACAGCAAGATGTACAACACATAGGGAACATCCATGGTCGTTCGCAGCTCAATTGGAGCAGTTTCTGATCGATATGAAGTGATGTTTGATCGATCAAGGATCGATCCCAAGTGACCCTGGATCGATCATGTAGGCCCACCTCGATTAAGAAAGAGTATTCCGAGATTCAAGGTAGATATTTCCAGCCCACACCTGTAAATAGCACAGCCATTGCAGCTTAAAAGGAACTTTTATGTTGTTGCTTGAGTTGAATTCCATTGTAATTTGAGCGTTAGCTATTGTACTATTGTAACTCAGTTTCTAATCAGCAATAAACTTCAAAACCTTCAAAGTGGACGTAGACAACAACATCGAACCACTATAAATCTCTGTTTTCTTTCTATTATTGCATATTTTCTTAGTGTGAATATTAGATTAGCCTCATTTTACATTTCACCTTTTCATTTTAATCTCTTCAATTACGCCCGATGAGTGTTGTGCCCATATTTGGTTCAAACACTTTGGTGCTTTCACTGAAAAAAATTGCTTTTTCTTTGATTTTGTGGATCCCCTACTGCAATTGGATTGCTAAAGTCTAAGGAGGAGATCCAGATCTATCTTCTCGTGGTTCCTTCTATTTTATTCAAATTGTTCCAGATCTAAGAAGAACTACATTCAACATGGTGCGCACTACCAGAACCGCTCCAATGATGCAGATCTAGAAGGAAGGGATATGAAAAATCCCACGCAATTGACTATTACAGGCCAAACACCAGTTGGAGCTTCAGATCCATCCAGTCCAGTAACTATGGAGGAGTACCAGACCGTCATGCATGACCTCACTCAAAGCCATCAAGAGCTCACTCAACAGATCTGTGCCAACATGGAAATTATAAACCAACTAAGTGAAGAAAGGCGAGGGAGATCTAGAAGGGAGCATACCTCCTATTCCTTGTCTGGAAGCTCGACGTCATTTGACTTCTATCATAGATCTACACGCCACTAATTAGATGAGAACTGTGCAGACGCCTCTGGGCACCCACATGCTGTGAACTTTGGACAGATGGGGATAGGTCCCTCTACAGGGCATGAAGATGCACCCTCCTCTCGAGGAGGGACACTTCCTCACAACACTACTCATGACCATGCAACTACTGCTATAGATCTAGATGCTGAGATCCACAACCAGCCAGATCCAGCCCCTCGTCACTGCACTCAGGCCCAGGATCCTTATTTCTATGAATCCCGAGAGTCACGGAGGTGTAGAATGGACCACAGACAGTGACCAGACCATTCTTGTGACATGGAACCCGAACATGTCTTATCCCTAAATCTCTAGATGCCTGATACTCCAACTATGATAAGCCAGATGATTAGAGAAAGTCAAGGCCTCACAAATGATGATTTAGGAATTTCTAGAAGTCACGCCCCATTCACCAATGACATTCTACATGCGGATCCACCCTGATTCAGGATGCCGAACTTGCTAGCGTATGAAGGAAATTCGAATCCCAACCAAGATATTCTAAAATATGAGTGGCTCACGAATCCCACTCGTGCTGATGATGCGGTTAATTTTTGAAGCTTCTCTATCTCTTTAGGGGCATTGCGACCATATGGTTCACCAGTCCACTGCCAAGATCTATTTCATGTTTTGGCCAGTTAGCTACTAATTTTGTTGAGCATTTCCGTATGCATGCTGCAAGACTGAAGGATGTTAATTCTTTGTCTAGTATTACCCAAGCTCTAAAAGAGATTCTTAGGCATTATCTGGAAAGGTTCCACACTGCTTGTGTTGAAGTCAGCAATCCTAAAACTCAATTTTGATGACATTGGTTAAAGGGATCGATCCTGATTCCGAGTTTGGTGTTTATTGGCTGGGAAACTCCCTGCTCCATTGGACTGTTTCTATGCAAAGGAAGCCTAGTTTTAGAGGAGAGAAGATGCTTGACGGTTTAGGAAGCAGGATGTCGTGGGGCGTAGCGTTGAAGGCATCAAAAGTAATGTTGCAATGAAGCAAACCGGGGAGAGCTTCGGTAAAGTACAGTTAAATATTTAGAATAAATAAATTTAGCAGAATGGTAATGGAGGTCAAGGAAAGAAGAGAGACCCCCGTCGTGAGAGACCCAGAGCTCCTATGTTCGATCGATATACTCCTTGAACGCGTCGCTAGAAAATGTTCATCTTCAGACCTGTAATATAGGGTAGTACAAGAAGCTAGCCCCGAAACCTTCATCGGAGAAGCAGATTCAAACAGGGAATTTTTATAGATTCCATGATTGCTACGACCATAACACCAATGAATGTCGTCATTTGCAAGATATCATTGAAAGATTGATCAGAGAAAGAAAGTTAGAGCAGTTTGTCAGCGCGCCAAAGGATGGTGGTGCAGGCCCATCTCACCCCAATTAGGATCAAGGCTAGGCTTGAGGAACCTGCGTGTACAAGCGGGAGGTTGGTGATTAATACCATGAGTGGTGGTCCTCATCCAGTCGATCGAAGTTGGAAGGAAATGGAATCATATACTAGTTCGATTAGGTATGTGGACTTTGAATGTTGTAGTAATACGGATGAAGGGCCCTGGTAAAGCAATAGAGGACGAAGACAGATGACATCGTCTTTAGAAACCATGATGCCGATAGAGTCAAGGCCCCCACGATTGATCCACCGATCATTTTTGCCCAGGTTGGTCCTGCTTGGATGAAGGGGATCTTGGTTGTCAATGGAAGTTCTGTAAATATACTTTTCAAGCATGCTTACGATCAAATGCTGATGGAAGCAAAAGATCTGAAACCATGTCAGTCATGTATATATGGTTTCAATGGATATGCAACTATACCAGTTAAAACGATGGATTTACTCTTTAAGTTAGGTGTTGGTGATTGCCGAAGAGTTCGGATATTACAATTTGTGGTGTTGGATATACATTCCCCATATAATGCTTTTCTGGGTCGACCGGCGCTTGCGGAGTTTAGGGCAGCTATTGCCTCATGGTGGTTGACCCTAAAGTTCCCTAATGATAGTAGGGTTGGGATTATACATGGCGATCAGGCGACTGGATGCGCCTCTTATATTGCAGAGCTGCGGGATGTGCAGGGAAAAGAGAAAGGTAAGGGCATAGAAGAATCTCTCTACGTTCATTTTTCGAAGGATTAACAGTTAACACCTGGGCCAGGCTCGAGTGCCAAAACCAGTTTCCTAAGGATCTTGATCCTACAGACAATGATGATGAAGGGGAAGCCAGGGACTACCAAGCTTCCTTGGTTGAGTCGACGATTGATGTTTCGATCAACGATGAAGATAATTCCAGAGTGGTAAAGGTTGGACTCATCTCAGCCCTCAAATGACACATGAACTGGTTGATTTTCTCTGGGCAAACCTTGATTTGCTTGCCTAGACTCATTCAGACTTGTATGGGATCTCAACGAACATCGTGAGCCACACATTAAATATCGACCGCGGCACGTCCCGGTGAAACAGAAAGGCATGGGATGGATCCAGAGAGATTCGCCGCCCAGACGGAAGAAGTGGATAAACTCAAGGCGAATGGGTTTATTCGTGATGCTTTATAACTGGAATGGGCATCAAACCCAGTGCTTATCGAAAAATCAAATGGAAAATGGTGGACATGTATGGACTACTCAGATCTAAACAAATCCTTCCTCAAAGACAATTTCCCGCTTTCCAGAATTGATCAACTGGTGGATTCAACAGCCGGACATGAGCTCTTATCTTTCATGGACGCATACTTCGGCAACAATAAGATTTTGATGCACCTTCCTGACCAGGAGCATACTAGCTTTATCACTGATCTAGGACTTTATTGCTACAAGATGACGTCATTTGGACTCAAAAATGTGTGGAGCAACTTATCAAAGGCTGGTGAACCGAATGTTTGCAAACCAGATTGGGAAGACTATGGAGGTGTATGTGGATGATATGCTCGTGAAGTTGCGGCTATCCAACAACCACATAGGTGATTTGGAGACGATGTTCCACTTACTTCGACAGTATAGAATGAAGCTCAATACGTTGAAGTGTCATTTCGAAGTTGCATCTGGAAAGTTCCTTGGTTTTATTGTCAATGCCAAAGGAACTTAAGCTAACCCCGAAAAGATCTGGGCAATTCGAAATCTCAAAACTTCCAGAACCATAAGTAGGTGCAAAGTCTTAATAGGAAGGAAATAGCCTTAAGCAGATTCCTTTTTAGAGCCATGGACAGATGCATTCCCTTCTTTGATCTGATCAGAAAGGGGAAACAGAATTTTAAATGGACAGAGGAGTGTGAGGGAGCATTTTAGGCACTAGTGCAACACCTCCCATCTTGCCAAAGCCTGCTGATCACGCAAAGCTGTATGTCTACGTTATGGTATTAGCAAGTGCAATTAGTGATGCATTAGTTCGAGAAGAGAATCGGATCCGATGACCGGTCTATTATACCACCAAAAGATTGACAAGGGCAGAAAGGAAATACCCAAAGATAGAGAAGCTGGCTTATTGCCTCATTGTAGCCTTGAGGCAGCTCCACCCATATTTCTAGGCTCATCCAATCACTGTTTACACCAACCATCCGTTACGACAGTTCCTGACACGATTTGAGACGTCTAGTAGGTTGCTCAAGTGGAACATCAACTTGAGTCAATTTGATATCACTTATACCCCTGGGCGAGCTATTCAAGGACAAGTTCTAACGGACTACATAGGTGACTTCACTGTACTGGAGGACTTGCCCTAAACCAGTGAATCTGCCAACTATATATGGAAGCTATACACCGATGGTGCATCAAATGACTGGTGCTCAGGCACTAGTGTGGTGCTCGAAACCCCAAAAGGGCAATCTGTATGCTATGCTTTGAAGTTTGACTTCCATGCAACTAACAACGAAGCTGAGTATGAAGCTTTGCTTGCTGGATTGAGGCTTGCCAAAGATTTAGGTGTCACTGCTATGGAGATTATCTGTGATTCACAAGTGGTGGTATGCTAAGTTCGAGGAGAGTATCAAGCTAGAGACCGAAGATTGGCCTACTACCTTATGCGGGTCCAGAAGGTTTTAAATCAGTTTGACTATTATGATATCCATTGTATACACCGAGAGCAAAATCAGAAGGCCAGTTTTTTAGAAAAACCAGCCAGCACTGGCGATGCACAGTAGATGGAACTCGTCTTTGTGGAGACATTTACTGCTCCAAGTATCGATCAAATAGAGATAGACTAGGAACGTGAGGCAACACCCGAGAGGAAGTCATGAATGACTCCAATCAGAAACTATCTTGAACATTGAACATTACTCGAGCGCAGCAGTGAGAATAAACAGGTTGTTCGAAAGGTTTCAGGTTTGTCATCCAAGATGGAGTTCTGTACAGAAGGGTATTTTCCATTCCTTTACTCCAATGTATCGCCCACGATGAAGTCAAGCGAGTGTTGCATGAAGTGCATGAAGGAGTACGCGACGATCACACTGGAGGAAAAGCCCTTGCGAAGAAGATACTCAGATACGGGTATTGCTGGTTAATCATAAACCAAGATGCATTGGATTATGCTAAGATATGCGATAGATGATAGAAACATGCCAGAATTCCGAGAGCCTTACCAACCAAGATTACTCAAATGGTCAGTCCATGGCTGTTTTTCACATGGGGTATTGCTATAATAGGGTCCTTGCCTCTAGCCAAAGGTGGAGCGAAGTACACTATTGTTGCAGTTGACTACTTTACCAAATAGGAGAAATATGATCCCCTTGCTACTATCACAATGAAGGAAGTAATCAACTTTGTTGTGCGCAACATTATCTGTTACTTTGGCCTCCCATGGACGACTGTAACTCACAACAAGGCCCAATTCGATAGTACCGAGTTTGAGAATTTCTACCAATGATATCACTTCGAGAAAAGTTCTCATCGGTAGCTTACCCTCAAGTGAATGGACAAGTCGAAGCTGCGAACAAAGTCATCAAGTCCATTTTGAAGAAACGATTGGAGAAGGATGGAGTTAAGTGGGTCATTGTGCTCCTCATAGCCTTACGGGCATACCGAACTACCTACAAGTCCATGACCGGCCCTACTCCATTCGCACTTTCTTACGGCTTTGAAGACATTATTTCAGTTGAGCTAGAGGTACTTTCTCATCGTGTGACTTATTATGATCGGAAGATGAATGTCATTCTGCTTACGGAATCTCTGGATTTATTAGATGAGAAGCATGAAGAGGCTGATATGAGGGCAGCCACACGTCGCAACCGAGTCACTCGATTATACAATGCTAAAGTCCGACTTAGAACCTTTAAAATTGGCGATCTCATGCTTAAGCAAATTTATCTAGTTCCTTCGCCTATGAAGCCGACATAGGAAGGACAATATGTCATCGAACGGAGGCTTAAAGATGAATCATTCAAGTTATCTACCGTTGATGGTCTCATTCTATCGAGGGCATGGAACAATGAGAGTCTTCGTCGCTATTACCTATAGTTGGATTTCATTCACTTAGTTTGCTTTCCTTTTGAAGTTTGTTTATGCAGTTTGAGAATTTGTACTTGTAATAAGGCAACTGACTTTTCCATGATTTCCTATTTCAACAATAAAGCGCAGATTCATCAAGCCAGATTAGTGATTCCTAAATGCATCATGCAACCGTCATGATGTACGAAGAGCTGAGTTCCATCTTAAGGTGGTACTCATTCAAATAAAGAATGATCGTGATCCGACCAATCACTTGCTAAATGAAACCCTGAGCTCGGGGGCAAACAAAACTCAATTAAAAGAGAGTTGAAACATGATAATTCTCCAACAAATTTCAGCTCCAAAAGTGCAAGTTGAAGTGCAAACTCCAAAATCAGGACATGAATCGACCGTCCAGCTCGAGGAGGATGGACCCGTCCATCCACGACCTCATTTTACATGGCTCGAGAGGGATGGATCCATTCATCCACAACCTCGCCTCCTTACATGGCTCTAGGAGGATGGATCTGTCCATCTACGACCTCGCCTCCTTACATGGCTCGAGGAGGACGGATCCGCCTATCCATGACCTTGCCTCTTTCCAAACTCGAAGAGGAAGGATCTGTCCATCTGCATCTTCGCTTATTGGATTAAGGATGATGTGATCTGACTATCCATGACCTTACCAATTTTTTATTCCCAGAGCATAAGTAAGATCCTAATCCTTAAGCAGATTGATCAACCTTCTATCAGCCGACTCAAGATTCTCAAAGTGTGAACTAAAGTATAACATTAAACGGTTGTGATCGACCACCCATAAAATAACTTATGTCCCCGGAGTGTGGATGTAGTCCTAAATAATAAGCAGGCATGATCGATCACTGACATAAAAATCTAATCCCCAAAGTGTGGATGCAAATGCTACCAAATGAATAAGTGTGATCTGACCGCTAAAACTCATGTTACTTGAAGTTGGTTTTGACTAAGTTAAATCAAAGTCAGTGAAGGTAAAGGACAACTGCCAACTAACTACATCAACTATCCCATAACTAGGGGGATAACTATAGTACCAGCCGGTGACTGAGACAGTGCAACATTAGGACTCAACTTAATGTTTAATTATAACCCGAGGCCATGACCTTAGGACTTAAAGCCCGAACATAAGTTCGACTCAGAGACTAAAGCTTCATAAATACGTTGAATGGAAATGTGAATGCTTAATGATGTGCATGTAAATGTGCATATTTATTCTATTTAAATTAAATAAATGATCATATTGGGTATTTTAACTTGTTTTCATATTAATTCCAAATTTCCACGTATTCGTCTTCATCCAAGGGCAAAACGGTCATTTGTGTGCATATATTTCTTTGAGAAAAATTAATTGGAAATTTATATATATATTTATAGGAATTTGGTCTCAAATAGGAGTGGTTTCATGAAGGAATATGCATGCACAAAGAAGATACAAAAGAATGCAGATGTAAATAATTCAAAGTGAAGAACATGGAGGACCCCACCTACCCACCACCTAATGTACAAATTAGAGGTTAAAGCATATGCTTATGGAATTAATGGCTTCATATACATTTAAATGGGGATTACGACATGCTAATGATTACTTGGTGGCCACACTACCTCATGAGAATTTTGGGCATTCCCCAAAAATATGAATTAGGGTTTCATACATGTATAAATACCCATAAGTTTCATGTAATCTCTCTTACTTAGCCTCCTCTTCCTCTTTAGATTAGTTTTAGGCTCAAAATAAAAGAAAGCTCCTTTTTCTTTTCATGGCTACTTAGTCATTTTTACTTTATGTAACTTTCATTTTCTTTATGCAATGTTAATTAGTGCTCTCTTTCTTTTACATGATTCTCATGCTTATTTACTTTCATGTTGTAGTGTAGATTTATTTTTTATGCAAGTAGAATAGTTTTTCTTTATCTTGCTTTCTTTTTCCTTTTCTTTTTATCTCATGTTGCAAGCTACATTTGTTGTTTTGATAACAAATATGAGAGGCTAATCCCTTCAATTTAGGGGTAATGAAGCCTCTAATCATATAGCTTCAACAGTTTGATAATAATAGCTCTCTTTTTGTGCTTAATGACAATGCTTGAAGTGGTTTAATTTGTTGTTTTTGTTTTGAATTTGATAGTCTATATTGTTGACACCAAATAGGCTATGCTTAAATAATCACTAACACAAATGCTTCTTCATCAAAATATGATTATGGCATAAGAAAGTGATTTGAAATTCAAATTTGATGGTCTATATTTCTAATTAATAGTTAATAGGACATACTTAAAAATAGATTTCATTTGCAACTTTGTTGTCAATTTCATGAGAGTTAGTAAGTGGTTTAAATGTTGTGTTATAGTTTGATGGCCTATGTTGAGCTAATTAATAGCACAAATAAGCTATACTTATGATAAACACATCATTTAAACTCACTTATGACCAAAAACGATATCGTAATTTCATTAATTGTTGAATTATATGATCTAGAGAGTGGATTTATCTCTAAATTGTCATTTAACTCTCATATTTTGATCTATTTTTCTTTTGCTAGTTTTTGTTAGTTTCTTACATTTCTAGCTATTCACTCTCGACTTCGTTATAACTTGATTGAATAGAATTTTAAAATCATCAGTTCCCTACGGATCGACCCGTATTCGCCACGTGCTACATTCGTACACCGTGCGCTTGCGATTAATTTTTATTTCTAAATTTTTCGACGGTTTTTTAATCTGAGAGAATTTTCGTCAAATAACACTTAAGTACTGAGACAAATAAATGCAGAGTTTTGCCAAAAACAAAAGGCAATTTTATTCATACTATTCTTTAGAAAAGAAATACAAAATCCATCAAAAAATCCTATAAGCGGCGGGCTAAGGCCGCATCTATACATAGCCTACAAAAAGCAACAGAAAAGAAGCCTATTCTAACTATCTACAAAAGAGGAAGTCAAAATAAAAATCTACGCCTTCGGTTTCCTATCCTTTTTAGTTATCATTGGCGTAGACCCGCTCGAGCTACCTCCCAGAACTCTTTTGGAACCCTTGCCTCCTTGGCTCACTTCGGTTGGCTTGTCTCTAACTAGGGGAATCGAAGAAGTCTCCTCTTGGAAGCCCATGGGGATTGAAGTATCCCCTGTTTGTGAATTCGGTGGAATAGTCGCACTTTCGATAACAGAAGAATAAGGCGCGCTAGTCTCAATCATGGTGCCGCCTGGAAAAATCATGAGAATCAGGGTCGGGCCAAGACCCGCCAACCTCCGTAGACTGTAAGATTCTGTTCAATCTTAGCCTTAATTTCCCTCATTATTCTTCCTCTCGATCCTTGCGCTCGCTTATTGGGATACTGCAGTAGGACCCGAGGAGCCTGTAACAGTAACGTCCTCGTCTACATTAAAGGGCATCTCAATGTTCGGATCGCTTTGGCGGTTGAGAAGCGCTTCCATCAGTTGGTCATCAAACATATAACCGCAATCTTGCACCTCCCTAGCCAAAGTAGTAATCGCACAGTTATGGCCTTTATTATTAATGCCTCCTTCTCGTGAATTTCTTAAGTTGCAGGAGGATTGGCCGATGCAGAATCTAAGGCTAAATAAAGATAAGAGAATATATTAGTAATATCCTCTGATAACATTCTTGCAGTTTGAAAAATAGGAGAAGTGTACGGAGTAACTTCCTCAAATTGCCTCCCAGTTTGAGCCGACATCCCTTTCGAGCTATGATCGATGACTGGAGAAAGACGTGGCTTGTCGAGGTCGTACTTTAGGATGACTGAGGGGTCAGCAGAAGATGTGGGAGCAGGTTGAGATGCTGAGGCACCTCAAAAGAAGCATCATGTTTTTTGACCCCAGACCCTTCTCCGGCCTCTGGGTATTTAGCAGCCAGGGCTTCTCTTTGGAGCGAGATAGTTGTGTCATGAAGGACTTTGGGCTTGTCGCTGATCAACACTTGAGCTTCCAATTCAAACTCATCAATAGTTGCAACTTTGCGGATCGCCTTTTCATCTTCAACCAGGGGTTCCAAGCCTTGTAAATTGGAAGGGATAGTCCTTGACAAGCTAGTTCAAGTTGTGATACTTTAGGACGTTTGCATTGTAGGTGACCAGGAGGTCCTCGAATTCACCTTTCATCTAGGCCTCGGTGGCTTTTACTTCCCTTTCGACCTTAGTGTCGGCTTCTATGGCCTTTTGATTTGTTGTGTCCCTCTCTTTTCTAAGCTTCACCACCTCCTCATATGCTTCCTAATCAACCTTATTAGCTTCATTTTTCTTTAGTGGCCTTAGCTAGCTTTGCCTTTAGTTCGGAAACTTCTTTTAGCGCGGCGTCCCTTTCTTGAATAATCATGATGTTGCGATGCTCCATCTCTTGCACCAAGTCCATATGAGTTTTTCTCATTTCTTCCATCGATTTCTTAGCGTCCTTGACTCTCTGGCCGGTCTCCATCTCAGCTTTTCTTGAGGACTCGAGTTCATCAGAGAGCACCTCTATTATCTGATCCTTGTGAGAAAGTTCGCCCTCCAATTTCCAAATCGCCTTGGCTTGTTCGAAGGACATAGCCAGACCCGCTCTACCATCTTGACCCACTCGTGGAATTGGCTGTATGCATCGTGCACATAGTCTTGCACCAGTTTTTCTATGTCGCTTGGGATTTTCTTCAAGTTGGGGGGAAGTGGAAACCATCGAAGCATATGTTTGGAAAATCCTTCTTCAGTTTAGCAATACAGACAGCTCCTTCCCCCATTAGGTCTATAGTGGATTGTTCTATGACAGCAGGAGTGGCTGTTTCACATTTGCGGCACTGCTCAAGGTTTTTAGAGCGTGAGATGCCGTTATTTGGTGCGAAGATTCAGAAGAGGGCCTGCTGGAGCCAGAAGGTTTAGAAGGCGCTTTCGGCGGTGGAGATTGCGACATGGAGCGGTGCTTGCTTTGGTATGATTTTTCTTTTTCCATGTTGTAGCGCTCACATTTCCGGCTAGAATGGTAGCCACGGCCATAATCTCTCTCGCTTTTGCAGATTCAAAATGCGATCCAGATGACTGGCGCACAGAGCGGAGATTATCAAGCATAGAACCTTGTTTCACCATTGTCAGTCACCGTTGGATATTAAGAAACACATTATGGCATGTCATGTAATGCCGTGAAGGGCATGTACGACCGGTTATAGCAGCTTTGTTTATTGGGGTTGAATCCTCTATATCTATTGAAGTTATGTTGGTGCTGGTTCTTGCAGGGGAGTGGATCTCCTCTAACCCAAGACCAGGGGATGAAGGTATGTCCCAAGAATGGAAATATTTGATAGCCCTTTTAGCAAGCTTTCTATCTACTGGGAAGAGGTCTCTGGACCTATGGACGTAACCATAAGTTGAGTTTCTTTGGTAGTCTTTCACCTCTTGATTTTGCAAACATGAGCTTTGCTTTTTCTCTTTAATTCGGACGGTCGAGAGCCCCACGGAGGCACGACCGTGGGCTCGTGATTAGCTTATGTATCCTCATCGTGGCGAGGTTCGATGATTTTTATGTCGGGCAAGGCCTAAGCTTCCTCAACTGGGGCACGACAGGAGCTCTCTTCCACCTTGTCTTGCTGGGGCCACTCTTGGAATCCCCGTGAGCCTTGTGCTATGTCCTTTCTCTAAAATCCCAGCGGCGATCAAATTGTCGTCGGTGAGAACTTCTTCTATTTCTCTTAACTCAGCAGGCACCGCCTGGAGTGTTCTCACTACCTCTTTATACTGCGCTACTTTGGGCCATGGAATAAAAGTTGTAAAAGAAACACTGCAATGTATTCTGTTAGTCCTTGAGATGATGGTTTTGATGACAACAACCTTAGAATAAGATTATAAAATATAAATACTAACACTATAGTTTAGAAATATATGTATACGCAGGATTTAACCATGCAGGTACCAAGAATGAAGACTAGAATAGAGATTCAAGATATCAAGATTGAAGACTCATGAGTATCAAGAATATCAAGATTATCAAGAGTTCAAGATTTCAAGTAATTTATTTTTTAATTAGGAATTTTTTTTAAATACCTAGAATAGCACTGGCATCTTAAAATCCAATTTATTCATGGAATGGAATCCACTTCAAGCCTGTTAAAGGGATGGAACCCTAAGTAGCATGGAACCTACGAAAAATCTAGTGGAACATTATTTTGTATCAGCTAACTTTTTATTTAAATGATTTTATAAAATTATCTTGTTTTCAAAATGATTTCAAAACCTTCCTTTTAAAAGAATCAAAAACATCTATCCTGATTTTAAATACTTTTAGCCTTAAAATAATCTTTATTTTCAAAATGAAATTATCCTTAGTTTTAAAACTATCTTTAATAATAATATATTTAACTTTTAATATTTATACTTAGATTTAAATATAAAATTATAGTAAAATTATATATATATATATATATTATTCTCTATATTTACTCATTTATTTTAACTATAGTTAAGTATATTTATAAAGTTTAAAATAGTTTTAATATAATATAGAAGTTATTTTCAAAGAAAAATAAATCACCAAAATTTCCTTTGGCATGTCGACATACCCAAGATACCTATGTCGACATGGTGACAGTTAATTTCAAAAAATATGAATTTCAAAAGAAGTGTCTATTCATCATATCCTTTCACGAACGGACATGGCTGTTGTTCCTCTATAAATAGGGCCTGTTTTGAACGAATTTATATCATAATTTTCTGGTTTTCACTCATCTTCTTCTTCCACATTTCTTTATACAATTCTTACCATTACTCTACCGAAATCGACATTGAATCTAACTAGATCATTTCTGGTTTGATTCTCTATCACTATCTCAACAAGATTATCAGTGCTATTCAAAGTTATAGGCTTCTTTATAATGAATTAAATGAGAAAAGGTGCGACTGTGGCCTTGGAAATCAATCGAGCGAGAAAACGTGTAATTGTAGCCTTGGAAATCAACTGGGTGAACTTGTTGCTTGGAAATCAAGTATCTCTACCGAGAGGATTGTGAATCTAGAGGGTGTACCTCGTGGCCTTGAAATCGAGGGTGTAATTATACAATTGCTTTTGAAAGGAAATCCGTACTTGTGTGCAAGACTGGATGTGGGGTAACTCCGCACCAGTATAAAATCTGGTGTGTTCTTTCCTTTACTGCTTTTACTTTACCTGTGTCTGAATATTGCATACATTTGTGTCCAAATTAACAAAAACTAAAAAAGATTTAATAATTCCTTAAAACACTATTCCCCCCTCTAATGTTTATACCAGCCTTTAGATCCGAAATCCGCATTTCTCACATTGGTTACCAGAGCAAGGTTTTCAAAGTTTTCATAATCTGAATTTTGAAAAAATTTAAAATGGCAATTTTTTTATAAAATTATTAACATTATTTTCATATGAATATGTTACAAGATCATCATGATATTTTTGTTTAAAACTATATTTATTTATTTTGAAAAGTCACTTGACTCTTTAAAAGGTTATGTTGTTTTGCAGGAGAAGACATACGTCTAATGACTGTTGGTTAAAAGATACCAGATAATTATTCATCGATCAAGAAGAACAAATGAATATATAATGGAAATCGACAGTGAAATGGGTACCAGATCATTAAAAAGATTTTGATTCTCATCTAAAACTTGATATGATACTGTACTTCTCTCCATCTGCTTCGCAATGCCACTGGTTTCGTGCGAATCCGTTAAGAAATGACCAAGTTATGGTCAAGTGAATTTTTGGTGAACAAAGAGGAAAATGAAAGCAAAACCGTCAATGGTATTCTTCAACTTGCATCCAAAGATTTGACTGTTTTGTCCCAACTCCTTTTTAGATGGTAGTTCTTGTTCTCATGGTCGTTTTGGTGGGTGGATCATAAAATTCCGATCAAAATTGAGTGAGATATGACAATTTGAAGTTGGCTATCCAAAACTGAAAAACTGTGTATGGGATTTTCTACTTTTCTTCTACTGTTCGGCCTGTTGCATCACAATACCATCCAAATTCATCCCCAAACTATTACTAGATCGTATCCCTTGCCTTCCTCTTCAATTTTCCGCTAGTTTCATCCAAGTCCGTTAATAAATGAAGGAGATATGCCTTCTAGAAGTAAATAGAAAAACGGGAAGAAGAAGAAGAAGAGAAACTTTTATGAAAAGTGGTGACTGTTGGGCCTATTTATAGTGAAGTGTCCATTCATTCAAAATTCAAATTCAAAATATTGGCGCCAAGTTGGTCAATCTACTAAATCATCTATATCTTTCTCATACGGTCTCCAAATTTAGCAAATGAATATACTACGATGATCAGAAAAACAAGCCCGTCGCAATAGAGCAGATCTCATCATCAAATTCTGAAAGATATAAATCTGTGGTTCACGACAATGGAAGAACAACAAAGTTAGAAAGATAAGGGAGTGCAAAAATTGGTACACTTTACTATTATTTCATCTTTATTGTTGCATTTAGGAATATATATTTATGCATTTAGTTAGGTATAGGAATTTATCTCTTTTATAAGTTCGATATTTTGGTCCATATATCGACACACCATAGTATAAATATCGATATACCAGTCTAATTTTTTTTTTGAAAAAAGTCTTTTAAAATGTGTTTTCTTTCAAATAAAATCTTACTACAAATTTATTACAACTATATTAAGTAGAAAAGCATTTTTACATGCATAATGCCAAGTGTCTTTATACATGTTTTCTCATTATTTTTTATGCTAATTAAATACTACAAAAAATTGGGTTTAAAAATCAATTATTTACATGTCAATATCTAGTCGTAAAATTAGTACAAAATCATGTCAAAATCAGGCCCAGAACAATAGATAATATATCTAAAATGCTGTCTTTTCTTCTGGAACGTTTCTTAAGTGCTGCAAATTCATTTTTATAGCATTTCTGAGCTTTGAAATGTTGTACAATTTCAAAAACTTTACACAGCATTTGGTAAAAGATACAGCTTCAGTTTTATAAAGTTTCGAATATATTTTACTATAAAACTTTTTATAGCATTCTTTAAATACTGTTTTTCTTTATGAAACTTTAAACTATGTAAAAATTGTATTTAAATTAAGTATTTTTCTCTATTCTTTTTAGGGTTAGTTTCTAACTTATATTAGAATATTTTAAAATTAATTTCATGTTTAAATGTTTTTTTATAATTAATTAAATTTTTTAAAGTAAGAGGCCTTATAACACATGTTTATTTTAGTTTTTCAATCTTTTATTTAATATTTCATTATGATATTTTTTAAATTTAAAAGATGTTTGAACATGTCTCTAAATATTTAAACCAATAATAATTTAATATAAAGGTTTTAATTAGTAAGTTAAAGTATTTTATAAACATGGATGTTTGGATTCTTAAAAAAATAACCAAGTTAAAAAAATTATTTTAAGTAAATCAAATAAGTAGGCTATTAATTTTTATAAAAACCATATTTAATCATATATATAGTTTAAATCAATATTTCTTAGCAATTGGATTTTGATACTGAGTTTGATTACTACCTTTCATAAATATGTTATAGTTTTAATACCATTTATTATCTTTAAAATCTTTCTTTACAACTTCTTTCAGTTCCATTCATGAGTTTCCTTAACTTAAGTCTAGTAACTGGTGTGTTTTACCTTTGTTTGGTTTAAGTGATTTATAATAAATAGTTTGATATATGTACACACACACACAAATATATATATATATATATATATATATATATATATATATGCTTGTCAATTAGATTTTACTTATCACTCATGTTTATCTTATAATCTGGATATCTCTTACCATAGTATGTATATCATCATTCTGCATATTTTTATTATTTTTACTTCATTATCATTTTGATTCGTATTACATATCATCCTATTTCATATTAAATTTCATTACATATTACATCATAAATTACGATGCATGAAATATCATAATCGTTCGCATCACAAGTTGCACTTCATTTTGCATATTATCTCATGCTACATTGCATATGTCATACATTTCATACTGCATTACAAAATACATATTGCATACCTGTATACATAATGAGTGTATTTTATTTAGGGGGAGTTTGCAGTATTGCCTTATAATATAGGATTATTAGTTTTTGATTTGTTTGGTATGTTTTGATTGACTTGTTTAATTGAATTGAGTTGTTTTACTTGATTGACTTGATTAACTTGTTTGACTTGATTAACTTGTTTGATATGTTTGACTTGATTGCCATTAGTAATTTATATCATAATTTTCTGGCTTTCACTCATCTTCTTCTTCCACATTTCTTTATACACATTCTTACCATTACTCTGCCGAAATCAACATTGAATCTTACTAGATCATTTATGGTTTGATTCTCTATCACTATCTCAACAAGATTATCAGTGCTATTCAGAGTTATAGGCTTCTTTATAATCAATTAAACGAGAAAAAGTGTGATTGCGGCCTTGGAAATCAATCAAGCGAGAAAATGTATGATTGTAGCCTTGGAAATCAATTGGGTGAACTTGTTGCCCGGAAATCAAGTATCTCTACCCAGAGGATTGTGAATCTGAAGGGTGTACCTCGTGGCATTGAAATCGAGGGTGTAATTGTACAATTGATTTTGAAAGGAAATCCGTACTTGTGTGCGGGACTGGATGTAGGGTAACTCCGAACCAGTTAAAATCCGGTGTGTTCTTTCCTTTACTGCTTTTACTTTATTTCTGCATCTGTGTTTGATTATGTGATCATATCTGTGTCTGAATATTGCATAGATTTGTGTTCAAATTAACAAAAACTCAAAAAGATTGAATAATTCTTTAAAACACTATTCACCCCCCTCTAGTGTTTATCCTAGCCTTAAGATCCGTAATCTGCATTTCTCACATATTCAGCATTGATCTTGTTATCCAGATATGGTAAAATAACAAAACAAGTAGTAGCATTTACGTCTGGCCAGCCATCGCCTGGAAAATCCTAGTGGGAATCTCACATAGAACCACTTCATTTTGAAGTAGCTCAACTTGCTCCATGTGCCTGCCACCACTTTGCAGTTCCTAACAGCATCTAGGAAGGTGAATGATGGATTATCTGGCCGACTCTTCACATAGAATGAATATCTGATCTCGTCAACAATCAAGGGACGAAGGAGATGTTCCATAAATATAATGTACAGGCTATTGAGTAGTGCGTATCCATTCAGATGTAGCTGAGAAGGCGTGATCCACCGATAAAATAGTACGTCCCTAATGAATTGGTTGAATGGGGGTATTGTTCCAGCCTAGTACATAAATCTGTTGCATGCGATGAATCCCTCCGGGGGATAGTGTGCTCTATCTTCCAAACCTGGTATCCGGACTTCTTTAAATGACAGCCTATGTCGGAGGCGAATTCTACCTAGAACCACTTCTGTAATCTTGGACTGGACAGAATCAACTGGATTCATTGTCACCACTGCATCCGGTAGCTCATCCAAAGCAGAATTCACTATATCAGGAGGGACGTCTGGCCTATCTATTTTGGAGAATGGAGGACTTTGAGCTTCTTTCTATTTTGAGCTTCCAGAATCTATAGCTATTGAACTCACTAAAAACCACTATTAGATGGTAAAAAAACCCGTGCCCCCTCCCTAGTGTAAATTAATTGATCGTGCTATGTAGTGAAGTGCTGCACAGTACTCTAAATTTCTACAAAGTTAAAAGATGGTAAAGAAAAGAGACATCGAAATCCGAGCAGAGCGACTGTTATTGTTGACCGTCTCTGCCATGCCATTCTAACTTCGGAGAACGATCTATATTAAAAGTTTGTTATGTTTAACAAGTTACGGTTCCATCGACTAGCTTTGAAGGATAGTCATATATTCGGTTTTACGATTAGGTCCAAATATTCAAGGCTAAAGTTCATCGGGTTCAAGTGTTCGAGTTTGTAAAAGTCATGAAATTCGTATCCGTCATAACTCATTTCGAATCATTCTCCTAAAGCTAACATTCGTATCGATAAAAACAGTCAGACCGATCACTAGTTCATATCGATCGCTTCGTATCGACCTGTTCCCTATGGCAACATCTGACCGATCTAGAAAATGGTGCTTTCATATCAATCAATGAACTCTGGCTTCTGATCGATCAGAAGATGCCTCACCCCATATCAATACGAGTTGCTTCACCTCGGATCAATCAGCTAACTATTCCTTCCGCATCGTTTCCAGATGCCTACTTTTCGCGCCAATCATGGAAACCACTTCATACCACCTCCATCGACATGCTCTTTTCGTATTGATCACATATGTGATCGAATCGATCCACGTTAATTAATTCACATCCACTATCTATAATAATTCATACATCCAGATCAATTCCATCCCCTCGCATTGATGTGAGATCACTACCAGAGTGAGTCAATTCTGGAGTCAGTGATTCCGTATCCATTTTTCCTCTCCAACTACCCTACTTCTTCTCCAAATCTCCAGGTCTCCATCAATAACGCTCTCCACTCCACCGCAGCTGCCCTCCAGCGACAACGACGTTAGATACGGTGATTATGGTGAACGAGGGGGAACGAAAATTGAATCTCACAATATAAGCACGGTTCAATCGGTGGTTTACCTAAGGTTTAAGGGGAATTTGGATTGGGTAATCGGGTTATGGTTGGAGATTAAGAATAGTTCTTCTCTTTTTCTTTTTTTTCCACTGTTTGGATACGAAATGGCAAGGTGAAAAAATATGCTAAGTACAGAAAATTATATATAATTCTTCGTATCCAACGCAAAATACGATTCATATCCCAGTTATCTCACCGATTGAGTCGGCCAAATACCCATCGATACGAAATGCACCATGTACTTGTGTTCAGATCGTTTGTATTAATCAATACAAAGTGCATCTAGAACCCTATATCCCGTATCCATCGATACGAAATGCTCTAGTACGTTTGTGCTTGTAACTCTCGTATCCATCGATACGAAGAGAATATTTATACAACAATTCAAATTAGTCCTTATCCATCATTATGGAACACGCCTTTTGCAAATTCATCCCGTATCGATCACCATCGATACAGAATTCACTTTGATGCCCCCCAGGTTGATCTAGGAGAGGATCGATATGAAGAGAGACATCAAAACAACTATCGATCATTATTACAACTCGGATTTCACAATAGATCCAGGAAAGGATTGATACGAAACTAGATCCAAAAGGAACCATCAATCAGTGGCAAGAATATTTTTTCACCAAAATCCTTGTTTTATTTAAAAAAAATTGACAATGACCCATGAAAGTGCAAGCGTAAACGGGAGTTAGGTCCAAATGCATACATATACCTACATGTTATACTAACATTTGAATTTTGAAGTCAATAGCAATTGAATGCTCTCCTGGTGACAACCAAAACAATAAAAATAAATTGCTAACACTTGACCTTCAACTGCTACAAAGACTGCGTGATCATTGGCCGACTAAACTCAACATGTATACTACTAGAAATCGACCAGGAGTCACATCTTTGACATCTCCTGATGAAGAGACAATAGTTATTCAGTGAATCAGATAGAGCCATTTCAGAATGAAGATAACAGCTTTTCAAAGCACGTTGTGTTCACATAGGACGTACTTTGGGGGGGAAATGTTATCCTGCTTTTTGGCAAGTCCATGATACCAAGGAATTGATTAGAGACTGAAGACAATCTGCTCCAAAGATCTGTTATCTGCAAGTTCATGCTGGATGCTGGCAAACTTGGTCCGAGTCCAGATCGAGCCACAATTAGCATGACACGATAAACAGTGTTGTGTAAAGCAACATTCCAAATTTTAAGTCAACCGAAGTTCGAATGCTCAAGTTATGGATCGATCAAGAATCCCAAAGATACAATTCGTATCGATGATTTCGTATCGATCATTATCGATACAAGACACACACGACTCCAGCAAAGAGAAGGCAAAGCACCGATCCATCATAATATCATTCCGTATCCATCATTACGTATCGATCAGTGTCGATACAAAATGTGCGCGACTCTAGGATATAGCATCCATCATTCTATATCGATCACTTACTCGATCGATACGAAAAGTTGAGTTTATGATCAATACGAGAAGCAGAGCACAAGATCGATTCAAACAGAAAAGCATTGGATGGATATGAAAGAAGCTGTCAACCCGAACGAAGCATCAACCCAAAAGAAGCGATTTCACCACTATGCAAAAATCATGGATCTCCGCAAAAATCACCACTATGAAAAGCGCGCATCGATGACGAGGGCTTCAGCCACTCCATATTTTCAACCTTGATTGATCAATATCTCCACAACCACAACTCCAAATGCATTGAGATTTTCATAGCAAGATGCACAACACATAGGAAACATTCAAGATCGACCACAACTCAATTGGAGCAGTTTTTGATCGATACGAAGTGATGTTGGATCGATCAAGGATCGATCCCAAGTGACCCTAGATCGATCGTATGGGCCCACCTCGACTTAGGAAAGAGTATTCCGAGATTCAAGGTAGATATTTACAGCTCCACATCTATAAATAGCACCACCATTGCAACTAAAAAGGGACTTTTATGCTGCTGGTTGAGTTGAATTCCATTGTAATTCAAGTATTAGCTGTTGTACTATTGTAACTCAGTTTCTAATCAACAATAAACACCAAAACCTTCAAAGTGGACATAGGCAACAACACCGAACCATAATAAATCTCTATTTTCTTTCTATTACTATATATTTTCTTCGTGTGATTGTTAGATTAGCCTCATTTTACATTTTATTTCTTCATTGTAATCTTTTTAATTACACCCAAAGAGTGTTGTGCCCATTTTTGGTACAAACGACTACCCTTCTATTAATCACAAATCTAAATCCCCTAATCATTACATTATTTTATTTAATTTAACTAATTAAATATCCTAAATAATGTTACTCAAAATTATGATCGTTACATCATCCCTATCTAGAGTCTCGATTATCTCTCATTTGTATGCTTCGGGGCCCAGTGACGAAGGGGTGATGATATTAGGTACTACTAATCAAGTGGTAGACCGGTTCTGTGTTGGTAGGGGATCTAAGCGAGGTCCTTGGTGTTATTTTATCTAGAGATGCACCGTGATGGGCGGTACCCTGTAGCCCAGTCATTGTATAGAATCCATTCTCCAATAAGGGCCGCATGGACTTAATTGTGCCCAACTATGCTGAAACGTGAGATGCAAGTATTTCAGATATATTCATCTTTTACTTAGACCCCTAGACATTATCATGATATAAATGGATTAGAAAATGTTATGGTTACCGTAGGGTAAAAACCCGTCCGTGTTTTTGTGCGGCGTGGTGTTACGAGATACTTTTCAATTTCAAAGATTTTTATGTAATTTTAAATCCAGTTGCGTGTGTTTTTCTCACGTTGGTTTTCCATACTGACTTGGGTGTTATTTTGTTATAATGCTCGGTTAGACCAAGCATATTACAGATTAGTTAGGATGCTTGGAGCTACAAGAGACGAGTTAGAGGTCTAGAGACGTATTCACATAGACAGTTGTTTTTCGTTGTATTCATTGATGGTATTTATTAGCAATTACAAGGACAGATTATTATAACTGTCTAGGTTGAAATAGGTTAGTACACTCCGATTGATGTTTGTATATACATATATTATAGTTTGACTTTTGTGTAAAGATTTGTGGTATATTATAGATTATTCGTTCCACCGTGAGATTCTGTGTTGTTGAGTTTTCTTCTTATCTTCTTCCTTCTTTCTTTTACCTAACAATTGGGTTTTCCAATATTCGATTGCTTGGCATGCAATACAGTTGACGTATTAGTGTCGATTTTCGAGGGTTGAAAAATCTCGATCGTTACATTTGGTATCAGAGCTGAAGATTAAGCGAGAACCTTGGCTTTGGTAGGGTACTCATTAGAGATAGTGTCAGTAGCACCCTAGAATGAGCTGAGTGTATATATATGAGCACGTATTTGTTAGTGATATAAAAATTGTTTTATATTGCATTGATAGGTTAGTTGAGCGGCTTATGGATTCTAGACATTTGAAAAGAGCAATTCGACATAGTATTGTTTTGAAATTAGGTAAATGAAATAATTTTACATCGATTATTTTCATATATAAAGGAATAATTTTCAAAAAATTATTATGATATATATACGGTGTGCTTGGTTGTTAGGAAATGATAATGTTACACAATTATCATTTGTTGTTTGTTGTTTATCATTGAATAAAAGTTGATTTTATAATGTAAGCAAGATTAACAGTTGAGAAATAATTTTATATAGCCAAATGGAATCATATATATACGAGCGATTTATAAATTGAAAGGAAATGAAATTTCATAAGTATATTGCAATATGATTTGTAAATAAAGAATTAAAAGTTGGGAAATTTGAAAATATAAAACTCGTTGGTTTTGAAAAAATTATTTGTATAACCATTTGATCCAAATTTGAGTACATGATTTCTAGATGATTTACATGGCTCCAAGTTGGAATTTTTCACTAGATTCTCGACGGCAAATACTAGATATATATTTTTGGTGGATTCTGGAATTCTCTATCATAGCAGGCTATGCAAGGAGAATGGGAGTTTCCAATTAAGGGACCTGATCTGAGTCCGCACTAGAGTGGTCGTGTGAACGATACTAGTTTGGAAGTGAAATTGTATGATCGAGCGAGCGATCAGATTTGATATTTCGTACAGAGGATATATGTACATCATACGGACTTAATAAATTAAATATGGGCAATTGAAAGTGCATGATAATATCATTATGAACTATATGATTAGGAACCATTGGTAAATAAGACGCAGGTACATAAAAGCAAGAGCTAAATTATTGTCCTTGATTTCATAAGTAAAAATTTGGTTGCTTGACTAAAAGGTACATATTTCTATTGTTGATTGATTTGATGGTTTTATAATCGAGCCACTTGGCTTTTAATTTCGTTTATTGGTTTGGAACCATAGTGTGATTCGTAGGTGTTTCGATCGAGCCTACAAAGGAAATGCTGGCGAAATATTCGAAAAATTAAGGCGTTAGAAATTATTTTAGAAATTTTGAAGACTGATAAAAAAAATTGATTTTAGGTATAACCCAAAAGGATTGATATTAGTTGGAATCTATGAATGAGTTTAGAAAAATTAGCAAAGTCCTAGTTACAAATTGAGAATTTACTGAACTACGCCATGTAGTTCAATCCTAGTTACAAACTAGAGTTTTAATAGGTTAAAAGGAAAATACAATAATTAAAAGAGGAAATCCTAAGTTAACAATGTATAAAGCTTTAAAACAAGACATGACCCAATAAAAGAATGTGGTTTCTTTATATTCCACAACAAAATGTTTTAAAGCTTTTCTTCTTCCCCCTTTTGATTTTATGGCTTCTCAATTTTGTAGCCTCTAATTTTCAATCGACTGAAGTAATTTAGCCCGCGTCTCTTTGCCGTTTGATATCTTTACCTACGTGATGATTTATCTCTTTGGCCACTTCAAAAATTTACGATCAAAAATTTGATTAATGAATTCATGCCTCTTTGCTATGATCGAATGAGTGCTTTGCTAGATGAATCTAATTCCTCCTTTGGTCGAGTTCATTGAAGTTGAGAATTGGAATAATTTGGTATGATTTTTTCGATTTGGGTTTATTCTACTTTGAACTCGACGACTTGAATTGCAAGTGATGATTTGATTTATATAGGGATCGATGCTTCTGATTCCATATATTTTGTGTATTTTATAGGTTTGATGTTTTAACTTGGCTGTTGATTTTCTAGCATGTGAATTTGTGATCTCTTACTAGTTCCTGTTCTGATATATTTTGAAAATTTACTTTTGCTTGAATATTTCAACATGTGTATTTTTTCTTTATTTGTTTCTGACCATTTTATGTGCACACTCAATAGACATTGACTGTACGCATATTTTCTGATGAACTTTGTTTCATCTGCATATTTTCCAATCCTTGGCAGTTCTTTGCATTACTGTTGTGCACTGATGTCTCTCTACACATATTTGCTCTTTTTTGAGATGTTTAACCTCCTATTTACAATATATATATATATATATATATATATATATATATATATAACGATCCGGGTTTTTAAGCCAAATTAATTTAGTGATTAATTTGATTTTTGGGTTTAATTAAGAACAAATTGGTAATTTAATTTGAATTTTTCAGGAACAAATGAAATAAAATATGCTTGTTTCCATAAATATGGATATAAAAAAAATCTTTGCTTTGAAATTCAAAGATAAATATCTTATAAATATATATATATATATAAAGATAAAATTTTGATTTAAAAGCTTTATAAACTAATATATATGTTTATATAATTATTTATTATGGATGATTAAATTTTAGAAATCATTTTCTTTTAGGTGTATAAATTGTTTTTAGTTCATTTTTCCTTAAAAAGCTATATAAGTGTTAATGATAGAAAATGCATAATATAAATATTCATAATAACTTGAATTAAAAATGTGAAACAAGAATGAATAAAAGTTTTAAAATATTTTCTTTTATATGCCTGAAAATAAATATAAAGGTTTTGATATGAATTGATCTTTTGAAAAATATAAGTATAAAAAATTAAAATACATAACACATTTGTAAATAATATACACATAAGTTACAAGGGATTTTTAAACAAGGTTTAAAACATAAAATAGGTAGTACGTAAGTTGAGTAATTTATTTAAACAAAGGATTAAAACATAAATTTATAAATAAATTTAAAATTTAGGATTTAAACATAAAAAAAAATCTTTGTTTGTGACATTTGTAAAGACACAAGATAATGAAGATAACAAGTGTTGGTGGAAAATAACAAGCGGCAATTGTTTTAATTAAAAATTTAAAAAATTAAGTAAAATGTTATTAGTGAGACCAAGCTTCTTCATTTTATTCCATATTAGAAAACCTGAAACAAAAAAGCAAACAAAATAAAAAATGTATAGATCAATGAAAAAGGAAGGTCTGCTTCAACCTGAGCAAAGAAACCTAAATTTTCACTAAAACTTCAAACTAAAATCAAGTCTGGAAACAAACTACAGAATAAATTCAAGTGTTCAATTCTTCAAACTGGAAAACAATGAAGACTTTATCAAAACAAAACTACAAATGCAACCAGATCAAGTTTCAAGCCTAGAAGTTATCAACCTGGGAAATGAAAAAAAAAACAAACTAAACTTCAAAACTGAAAAATCAACCTGGGAAGACAATGCAAAGATTCAAGTTTTAGAATCAAGGTTAGATTCAACAAAAACCAAACACTCAATTTAAATCAAAGCAAGATCAGATTCAAAGCTACAAAGTCAAATGCAAAATTCCAGTCCTTTGGTCCTCTGTCTTCATCTCTTAGGTGAGCAAATCTATCTATAAAAACTTGAATCTGGGTTATGCTTTGTTTCTGTGAAGTGAAATTGTTTTGCATGAATATAAATTTGACTGTATGCTTGATGTATTCAAAGATATGTGGGTATGCATGTATGAGTACAGGCATATTCACTCTGTTAAAAGATATGAAGACATATGATAAGATTAAGATTAAATTCCTCTTCTTCTAATCCTTTTTAGAATTCGAGATCTAAACAAAAAGTGATTAGATTAACCAGACCTTAGTTTTAAAAATACTGTTAAGCATAGTTCATAAGTAATTTTAAACTGGAAGTATGAATTACAGTAAAATTTCAAAAGTATGACAAAAATTGACTTTGAAGATTTATTGTTCCACTTATGTAATCTGCTTTGAAATTAAAAGTTATGTTTTTAAGATCAACGTCATGATTTTTTAATCACTAATCGTTGAGGAATCTTATTTTGACTGAAGATGGGAATTTGGTCAAATTCTGGTGATCCACGGTGAACTGTAGGTCGTGAGTCTTGGTGAAGCTAGCTAGAGCATTGGTGAACTTAGGATAAACATGAATTTAATATATAAAATGCTATGGCGATAGGAATTTGTCGATCTAGGGTTCGACAGTAGTTTTTGGCTGATGGGATTCTCGGAAAAACTACGTTCTCGTCAGGGATTTTTGATCGATCGCGGGTAGGAGGATAGCAGCTGGAGGTCGAGATTTATCAGAGGTATGGTCGGCGTGATCAATAATGTTCGAGTTTGTCGGAGCGTGGGGATTTTAGGTTGATGGTTTGGGTTCCAGGAAAATCGATTTGGTTTGAGTTTTGAGTTCTGAAGGGAATCACCAATTTGGGTCCTCGCGGGGCTTGAGGGGTTCGCCAGCAACTTGAGGGAGTTTGTAGTGATGGTCGGAATCGACTCGATTGCGTGTGCACATACATGAATATTGGTGTATATCAGTTGATTAGGGAAGATGAAGTTGCTCTCGGATTTTTGTTTGTGATATATGGTGTTTGACTCGAAGAAAAGAATGGTGGGGGGAAACTCGAAGTAGGGATCGAGAGAGATACGGGTTGAACACAAAGCAAGGAAATGAACGGTTTTAAAAGTTGAAAGTTAAAAGAAAAGAAAGTTATTAAATCTAGAAAAAATTAAGTTTAAATCTATTTCTTAGAGTTTATCCCTTTATAAAATAAATGTTTTCAGAAGTTATGTAACTCGTTTAATTTTAAACCTGTCGAGTTGAAATTCTTTTTAAGCTATCTTTGAAACTTAATTTAGAAAATTATAATTAAGTGTTAAATGAGAAGATGAAATGTTTTTAAATGTATATGCTGATTAAAATTAAGTAATTAATAGAAATTAATGGTTTATCTCAACAATATTTTGATTATTAATTAACTTAAAAGTTTTAAAATTAAATTTTTGTTAATGATGATTTACTTTATTTAATAAGGTTTTAAAATATAATTAAGTGATTAAATAAGAATAATTTCTTTGTGCAATTAAATTAAAGTTAATACTTTAGGTAATTGCCCATAACGATAATTAATTAATGTGAGTAATTAATTAATATAATTTGAGGTCAATTTGTTAATGTTATTAATTTATTAAAAGTTGATTAATTTATGATAAGTAATTAAAGGGAATTAATTACTTAAAGATAATCACTTAATTAAAAGTAATTGATTAATAATTAAAATGGATTAATCAAGTGATTCAAGGATAATTACTCAGTGTAATAATTTATGATTACGTAATTAGGGACAATCACTTATTGTAATCAATTAAGGACAATAATTTTAATGGTGATTAATTAAGGGTTAATTAACTAATTAATTAATTAATCAAGGATAATTGATTAAAGAATAATTAAATAATTAAGTGCTAATTATTTAATGATTAAAGGTTAATTAATTTATTAATTAATAAATGATTAAAGGATAATTGATCAAATGATTTGCAACTAATTAATGTTAATTAACCTAGGTTAGTGATTAATCTGGTTTCAATTAATCAGATGATTAATTAACCTTACTCATGGACGTTTGTATTCTATTGGATGCTGAATTGTTTGATATCCCTGATGTGAGATGCTTTGTGATACAATGTGTTTTGATTTGCGATGCGATTTGTTTGTCTGTGATGAATGTAATTTATTTATTTATCTGTGATAAATTGATATTATCTGTGAATCTGTGAATGATGATAAGCGTTATAGATTATACTGTTTATCGATATTGATATGATTGAATCTGTGATAATTGATGATGTTGCACTATTGTGTAAAACCCCTGGACTACACCATACACACACAAATATGGATTTCACGAGGAAGTCGGTTATGTCACAGATTTTTAAATTTTTAAAATTGAATTTTGAATCCAAATGGTTTTTGGAAATGGAAAAGCTTTTGAAAAGGAATTTCAAAGATAAAAGTTATTTTGAATAACTTGATAAAGTTTTGGAATTTAAATGATTTGAATTTGAATTTGAATTCAAGATTTGAAATTGAATTCTATGTTGGAAATTATGGTTTAAAAAGGTTATACAAGTTACAAATGTGTTTATATGGATTTTAAACCATTTTAAAAAGTATTGTTCTTGGGATTTGAACTTAACCAAGTTTTGTACTTGAAGGACTGTAACTCGTGCAAATGTAATCGGAATTTTCCGAAACGAAAACTATTTGTTTTCAAATAATAATAGCTTTCATATAAAGAAAGGATTTCCAAATTGTGTTGAAAAGATTTCAAGTTTGAAATGGAATTGAAATAGTGTCGAAAGCTATGAATAAATCTTTGTGAAAGATGGTTGAACTTTGTTTTGAATTGAAGAGGATCTTAAAGGTGTATCTTTTGTATAAAAGATTTGAAATGAAATTGTTTCAAAAGCTATGAAGGAATCTTAGTGAAATATTTGGTGAACTTTGTTTTCATACAAAAGAGGATCTTAAAGATAGATCTTTTGTTTAAATATTGTGTATAAATCTTTGTGAAAGATGGGTGAACTTTGTGAAGTGAATCTTTTTGTTTAAAGATTTGAAAATGGTAATTTGTTTAAACCATTTGTTTTGGGTAATAAGTTGTGACTTAATTGAAATCCCATTATCCATATGCTTTTTAGAATATTGCGCTCATTATTCGGTTTAGCCGGGAGAGGACCTATGTGTCATTTAACCCATTCCGAATAATGATACGACGTAATGCATTGCATTTGAAGACCGGTGGTGAAGGTCGGATGTTTTCGAAAGCGAAAGGATAACTCGTCGAATGTCTCTGCGCCAACTGGTCTCCGGTATAGAGATTTGATCACCCATTGTGATGGGGAGTCTGGACGTGATTAGGGATTATCCGGATTTGCAAAAGCTTCTTTGGAAGTGCCTTCAGTTCTGTTCGGACCCAAAATAAACTTGTATGGATGTGTGTCAGACCTTACACTTTGAGGTGTAAAGCTGGTTTCTATCAAATATATTTCGGTTTGGTGGCGGAGATTTATTCTCTTAGCTTAACACCCTTCTCTGAGACGCACGAGCTCAAAGGTTATGTAGTTGGTGGTTACTAGTGATACGTTCCCAATTTGGTAATGTGGCATACGAAGTGTTGCTGATCATTTGTTGATCAAAGCATGGCTTCGTGAAAAGTGTAGCTTTGTGGACGAGACTTCGTCGAGCCTCATAACCCGTTAATGGTTGAACTCGTGACAGCAAGGTTATTTGGGGGTAGCACCCCCTAAAGGTATGTCATTTCCTTCTGGATTATGAGTGGCATCACGGTATGGAGCCCAGATACTTACCTTTGTTGTGGCTGCAAAACTTATTGCTTTGTGGTTGTTGGTTGATAGGCGCCTCGGATAAAGGTTGATAAGGACCGGGGGGTGGCATATTCGTGTCAGTAGTTACCTAGTTACAGAGGTAACCCGGCCTTGTGTAGTGGAGATCTGGTTAGGTTCTCTGGGACGTCCCTCCAGAGGCGTTCCATTTTGTGTGGCAAGTACCTTTGCCCGACCATTTGTTGGAAATCCAATCATCCAATACGAGCCCTTTACGGTTTTAGTTGTATAACCTGCCATTTACTTATGGTGGTCACCGCTGTTTAGATGGTATCCATAGTAGGCATAATTGCAAAATGTCTATGCTGGCTAAGATTAATATTATACCTTCGAAATGTTTTATGCACTATGCACAAATAATAATATCAAATGGTTTTTGCGTATCAAGCATGTTTGACTATCATAAGGAGAAATCTCCTCCAATTCTGCGTTTGCATTGTGTGTGCGGTAGGAGGCCTTATCGTAGTTTCATTTTCCAAAAAGCATTGTGGGTTTCTTTTAAAAATCTTTTGTTTTGCTTTTGATAAACTGTTTTTGTTTGCTCACACCAGTCCCATGACTGACCTGGAGTTTATTGTTCCCTTCCTAAACTCTGGGTGCCCACAATTTTCCACATGAGCAATCTAGAGTTGGGTTTTTCAGATAGTCAAATAATAGGTGTAGTTAGATAGCATCCAATCTCTGGATATTGGCAATCGCATTTGGATTAAGTTGCTTCACTTCAGCATTGATGGTAGTTCTCGCTTTCTGGTTTGGAGCCTTTCTGGCTTTAGAGCTTTAAGCATTGGAGTCGCTATGTGTTGGAGTAACTATCTTGTTGAGCTCTGAAGATATTATCTTTTGGAGATATCTTTCCGCTATCGATGGTTGAAAAGCCTAGACAATCTTCTGGTGTTGTCTTCCGCTAATGTATATCTTTTAGCTCTGATTTGTATTGATATCCTCTTGTATCATATTGTATCAGATATTGTATCTATTATGTATCAATGATATTACTCTTTTCTTCCACTGTATTGTTATACTTAATGTGTTATAAGTTCTGGCACGAGTCAGATTTTAACAGTTGAATCTGCGGCATTCGAGTACAAGTGAACTACGGGTGTCGATTTTCGAACGCTGAAATTTAGGCCTTGACATTTTAGTATCAAAGCTGAAGTTTGAAACTTTAGCTCAAGAGTATTACAAATTAGGTAACTCATTAGAGATAGGGTGAAGTATACCCTAGAATGAGCATATCCCTAAGATATCTATTCGTATGCCTAAGTAAATTCTCTTACTATCCATTGATAGTGAGTATGAGTCCAAGAAAAGGATGAGGTAGGGGACAGGGGAGTACCACTACAATGATCAATACCCTGCAACAATGGAAATATCTTTCTCTACCAATCTCCTTTGATACAGTTTCAGTTCTTTGATGGCTTCGTGGCAGCTCAAGGGAGAAGCTTTGGTGTGATGGTGGCCCTGCGAATCGTTGAGGATAAATTTCTATTTCGTATTCTCTTCATCGGTTTCTTATCAACTTTTCGTTTTTAATTTTAATGAAATTGAAATATTATTGGAATAAATTGGTAAATTAAATATGAAGTTAAATATGAAGATTTGTATTGATAAAACGATTTCGATTAAAACCAAATTTGAAACTCTATTGTAATTTCTTGTGAGTATTAAAGTCCGAAAAGGAATAAGATAGTGCATACTTTAGGATATTCTGATCCGAGTTTGAAATCCATACCTAGTATTTGAGAATTGTGGAAGATTGAATCTATTTGTCTGTTCTTTTGGGTCTAGATATATTATACGAATGGTTAGTTATCCCTTCGAACTAACCAATGCCCTTGCATACTTCGTAGACCGGATGATCTGAGTATCTTGTGTAATATTGAATGAGTTTGTTCTCATATTGGTGATATTCTGATTTGGTGAGCCAAATACAGAATAGATAATCGGCTTGATTCATGAGTCTTCTCTATCTTTGTGTATTCATCTATTCTTTGGTGTCTCCGTGGCAAATTTCGGGCACGGAATATTCTTAAGGGGGAATCTGTAACGATCCCAGTTTTTAAGCCAACTTAATTTAGCGATTAATTTGATTTTTGGGTTTAATTAAGAATTATTTGGTAATTTAATTTGAATTTTTCAAGAACAAATGAAATAAAATATGCTTGTTTCCATAAATATGGATATGAAAAGAATTGTTGCTTTGAAATTCAAAGATATGTATCTTATAAAATATATATATATATATAAAGATAAAATTTTTGATTTAAAAGCTTTAAAAACTAATATATATGTTTATATAATTATTTATGATGGATGATTAGATTTTAGAAATCATTTTCTTTTATGTGTATAAATTGTTTTTAGTTCATTTTTCCTTAAAAAGTTATATAAGTGTTAATGATAGAAAATGCATAATATAAATATTCATAATAACTTGAATTTAAAATGTAAAGCAAGAATGAATAAAAGTTCTAAAATACTTTCTTTTATATGCTTGAAAATAAATATAAAGGCTTTTATATGAATTGATATAAATACTTTCTTTTATAAGTTCTAAGAGATTTTTAAACAAGGTTTAAAACATTAAATAGTTTGTACGTAAATTGAGTAATTTATTTAAACAAAGGGTTAAAACATAAATTTGTAAATAAATTTAAAATTAGGGATTTAAAGGTAATAAAAAAATCTTTGTTTGTGACATTTGTAAAGACACAAGATCATGAAGATAACAAGTGTTAGTGGAAAATAACAAGTGGCAATTATTTTAATTAAAATTTTATAATATTAAGTAAAATGTTATTAGTGAGACCAGGCTTCTTCATTTTTTTTCCATATTAGAAAACTTGAAACAAAAAGCAAACAAAAGAAAAAAAATGTACAGATCAAAGAAAAAGGAAGGTCTGCTTAAACCTAAGCATCCTGAATTTTCACTAAAACTTCAAACTAAAATCAAGTCTGGAAACAAACTACAGACTAAATTCAAGTGTTCAATTCTTCAACCTGGAAAACAATGAAGACTTTATCAAAACAAAACTACAAATGCAACCTGATCAAGTTTCAAGCCTAGAAGCTATCAACCTGGAAAATGAAAAAAAAAACAAACTAAACTTCAAAACTGAAAAATCAACCTGGGAAGACAATGCAAAGACTCAAGTTTCAAAATCAAAGTCAGATTCAACTAAAACCAAATACAAGTTCAACTCAGTTCAAATCAAAGCAAGATCAGATTCAAAGCTTCAAAATCAAGTGCAAAATTCCAGACCTTTGGTCCTCTGTCCTCATCCCTCAGGTGAGCAAATCTATCTATAAAAACTTGAATTTGGGTTACGCTTTGTTTTTGTGAAGTGAAATTGTTTTGCATAAATATAAATTTGATTGTATGCTTGATGTATATAGAGATATGTGGGTATGCATGTATGAGTACAGGCATATTCACCCTGTTAAAAGATATACAGACTTATGATAAGATTAAGATTAAATTCCTCTTCTTCTAATCCTTTTTAGAATACGAGATCTAAACAAAAAGTGATTAGATTAACCAGATCTTAGTTTTGAAAATATTGTTAAGCATATTTCATAAGTAATTTTAAACTGGAAGTATGAATTATAGTAAAATTTCAAAAGTATGAAAAAATTTGACTTTAAAGATTTATTGTTCAACTTATGTAATCTGCTTTGAAATTAAAAGTTATGATTTTTAAGATCAACTTCATGATTTTTAAGATCAACTTCATGATTTTTAAATCACTGATCGTTGAGGAATCTTATGTTGACTGGAGATGGGAATTTGGTCAAATTCTCGTGATCTACAGCGAACTGTAGGTCGTGATTCTTGGTGAAGCTAGCTGGAGCATCGGTGAACTTAGGAAAAATATGAATTTAATTTATAAAATGTTGTGGCGATGGGAATTTGTCGATCTAGGGTTCGACATTAGTTTTAGGCTGATGGGATTCTCGGAAAAACTACAGTCTCATCAGGGATTTTTGAACGATTGCGGGTAGGGGATACCAGCTGGAGGTCGAGATTTGTCTGGGGTATGGTCGGCGTGATCGATAATGGCCGTGTTCGTCAGAGCGTGGGGATTTTAGGTTGATGGTTTAAGTTCCAGGAAAATTGATTTGGTTCGATTTTTGAGTTCTGGAGGGAATCGCCGATTTGGGGGATCGCGAGGCTTGAGGGGTTCGCCAGCAACTTGTTGGAGTTCGTGGTGATGGTCGGAATCGACTCGATTGCGTGTGCACGTACATGAACATTGGTGTGTATCGGTTGATTGAGGAAGATGAAGTTGCTCTCAGGTTTTTGTTCATGATATATGATGTTTGACTCAAAGAAAAGAATGGTGAGGGGAAACTCGAAGTAGGGATCGAGAGAGATACGGGTTGAACCCGAAGCAAGGAATGAATAGTTTTAAAAGTTGAAAGTTAAAAGAAAAGCAAGTTTTTAAATCTAGAATAAATTAAGTTTAAATCCATTTCCTAGAATTTATCCCTTTATAAAATAAATGTTTTTAGAAGTTATGTAACTTGTTTAATTTTAAATTTGTTGAGTTGAAATTCTTTTTAAGCTATCTTTGAAACTTAATTTAGAAAATATAATTAAGTTTTAAATGAGAAGATAAAATGTTTTTAAATGTATATGCTGGTTAAAATTAAGTAATTAATAGAATTTAATGGTTTATCTCAATAATATTTTGATTATTAATTAACTTAAAGGCTTTAAAATTAAATTTTTGTTAATGATGATTCACATTATTTAATAAGGTTTTAAAATATAATTAAGTGATTAAATAAGAATATTAACTTTGTGTAATTAAAGTAAAGTTAATACTTTGGGTAATTACCTATAAGGATAATTAATTAATGTGATTGATTAATTAATATAATTTGAGGTCAATTTGTTAATGTTATTAATTTATTAATGGTTGATTAATTTATGATAAGTAATTAAAGGGAATTAATTACTTAAAGATAATCACTTAATTAAAAGTAATTGATTAATAATTAAAATGGATTAATCATGTGATTTAAGGATAATTACTCAGTGTAATTAATTTATGATTAAGTAATTAGGGATAATCACTTATTGTAATAAATTAAGGACAATAATTTTAATGGTGATTAATTAAGGGTTAATTAACTAATTAATTAATTAATCAAGGATAATTGATTAAAGAATAATTAAATAATTAAGTGTTAATTATTTAATGATTAAAGGTTAATTAATTTATTAATTAATAAATGATTAAAGGATAATAGATCAAATGATTTGCAATTAATTAATGTTAATTAAGCTAGGTTAGTGCTTAATCTTGTTTCAATTAATCAGATGACTAATTAACTTTACTCATGGACGTTTGGATTCTACTGGATGCTGAATTGTTTGATATCCCTGATGTGTGAAGCTTTGTGATACAAAGTGTTTTGATTTGAGCTGTGATTTGTTTATCTCTGATGAATGTAATTTATTTACTTATCTGTGATAAATTGATATTATCTGTGAATCTGTGAATGATGATAAACGTTATAGATTACACCACTTATCGATTTGATATGGTTGAATCTGTGATAATCGATGATGTTGCACTATTATGTAAAACCCCTGGTCTACACCATACACACAAATATGGATTTCACGAGGAAATCGGTTAAGTCGCAGATTTTTGAAATGGTTTTAAAGTTGAATTTTGAATCCAAATGGTTTTGGAAAAATGGAAAAGCTTTTGAAAAGGAATTTCAAAGATAAAAGTTATTTTGAATTACTTGATAAAGTTTTGGAATTTAAATAATTTGATTTGAATTTGAATTCGAGATTTGAAATGGAATTCTATGTTGGAAATTTTGGTTTAAAAAGGTTATACAAGTTACAAATGTGTTTATATGAATTTTAAACCATGTTAAAAAGTATTGTTTTGGGGATTTGAATTTAACCAAGTTTTATACTTGAAGGGCTTTAACTCATGCAAATGTAATCGGATTTTTCCGAAATGAAAACTATTTGTTTTCAAATAATAATAGCTTTCATATAAATAAAGGATTTCCAAATTGTGTTGAAAAGATTTCAAGTTTAAAATGGAATTGAAATAGTTTTGAAAGCTATGAATAAATCTTTGTGAAATATGGTTGAACTTTGTTTTGAAATTGAAGAGGATCTTAAAGGTGTATCTTTTGTATAAAAGATTTTAAATGGAATTGTTTCAAAAGATATGAAGGAATCTTTGTGAAATATTTGGTGAACTTTGTTTTCAAACAAAAGAGGATCTCAAAGATAGATCTTTTGTTTAAATATTGTGAATAAATCTTTATGAAAGATGGGTGAACTTTGTGAAGTGAATCTTTTTGTTTAAAGATTTGAAAATGGTAATTTGTTTAAACCATTTGTTTTGGGCAATAAGTTGTGACTTAATTGAAATCCCATTATCCATATGCTTTTTAAAATATTGCGCTCATTATTCAGTTTAGCCGGGAGAGGACCTTTGTGTCATATAACCCATTTCAAATAATGATACGACATTATGGATTGCATTTGAAGACCGGTGGCGAAGGCCGGATATTTTCGAAAGCGAAAGGAAAACTCGTCGATTGTTTCTGCACGGACTAGTCCCCGGTATAGAGATTTGATCACCTATTGTGATGGGGAGTCCGGACGTGATTAGAGATTATTCGAATTTGCAAGGGCTTCTTTGGAAGTGCCTTCGGTTCTGTTCGAACCCGTAACTGACTTGTATGGATGTGTCTCTGAAGTTACACTTTGAGATGTAAAGCTGATTTCTATCAAATACATTTCTGTTTGATGGCGGAGATTTATTCTCTTAGCTTAACACCCTTCTCTAAGACGTACGAGCTCAAACGTTATGTAGTTGATGGTTACCAGTGATACATTCCCAATTTGGTAATGTGGAATATGAAGTGCTGCTGATCATTTGTTGATCAAAGCATGGCTTTGTGAAAAGTGTAGCTTGTGGACGAGACTTCGTCGAGCCTCGCAACCCGGTAATGGTCGAAACATGAATCATGGCAGCAAGATTATTTAGGGGTAGCACCATCTGAGGGTATGTCATTTCCTTCTGGATTATGAGTGGTATCATGGTATGGAGCCCAGATACTTAACTTTTGGGTTGCTGCAAAACTTATTGCTTTGTTGTTGTTGGTTGATAGGCGACTCGGATAAAGGTTTGTAACGACCGGGGGGAGGCATATTCATGTCAGTAGTTACCTTGTTACAGAGGTAACCCGGCCTTGTGTAGCAGAGATCCGGTTAGGTTCTCGGGGACGTCCCTCCAGAGTCGTTCCATTTTGTGTGGGAAGTTCCTTTGCTTGACCATTTGTTGGAAATCCAATCATCCAATATGAGCCCTTTACGGTTTTAGTTGTATAACCTGCCTTTTACTTATGGTGGTCACCACTGTTTAGATAGTAGCTAGAGTAGGCATAAGTGCGAAATGTCTATGCTGGCTAAGGTTAATATTATACTTTCGAAATGTTTTATGCATTAATAATAATATCAAATGGCTTTTGCGTATCAAGCATGTTTGACAATCATAAGGAGAAATTTCCTCCAATTCTGTATTTGCATTGTGTGTGCGGTGGGAGGCCTTATGGTAGTTTCATTTTCCAAAAAGCACTGCAGATTTCTTTTAAAAATCTTTTGTTTTGCTTTTGATAAACTATTTTTGTTTGCTCATACCAGTCCCATGACTGACCTAGAGTTTGTTGTTCTCTTCCTAAACTCTGGGTGCCCACAATTTTCCACACAGGGAGTCTAGAGTTGGGTTTTTCAGATAGTCAAATAATAGGTGTAGATTCGATAGCATCCAATCTCTGGATATTGGCAATCGCATTTGGATCGAGTTGCTTCACTTCAGCATTGATGGTCGTTCTTACTTTCTGGTTTGGAGCCTTTCTAGCTCTGGAGCTTTAAGTAATGGAGTCGCTATATGTTGGAGTATCTATCTTGTTGAGTTCTGATGATATTATCTTTTGGAGATATCTTTCCACTATCGATGGTTGTAAAGCCCGGGCCGTCTTCTGGTGTTGTCTTCCGCTATTGTATGTCTTTTGGCTCTGATTTGTACTGATATCCTATTGTATCATATTTTATCAGACATTGTACTTATTATGTATCAATGATATTACTCTTTTCTTCTGCTGTGTTGTTATACTTAATGTGTTATAAGCTTCAGCACGAGTCAGATTTCAACGGTTGAATCTGCGGCATTCAAGTACAAGTGAAGTACGGGTGTCAATTTTCGAACGTTGAAATTCGAACCGTGACAATATATGTATGTATACACATACATACATATACATGTATGTATATATGTGTGAATTGATGTTCTTGAAGCCTGTTGTTCGCCTATAGTAGTGCAGTCGGTAGTTAATGTTTCTATGATTGGCAAAGTTGATGAATGTTGAGCTTATTCCTTTCTTTGTGCTTCTTTTATGTGTGTGCATTGCATTGAAGATGTACATGTCTGCACCATGTTGCATCTGTATATGTTTGCACCTGCTTATTGTTGGTCGAAAATTTTCTTGTAATGTTATACACTTATTGTGCACCCTGCTACATTATTCTTTTGTGTGTGTGCTTGTCTTTATGTCTTTTTGCTGGTGCACCTTTGTGTGCTCTGTTTAGCTTTGCCTTGTGCATCCTTTTGATGCACCTATCTTTGTACATTTCTCTGCTTTGCTCCACCTTGCTAGTGCACCTTTGTGTACTTTGTCCATTTGTGTTTGTGCAACATTTTGCTTCTTTTGTGTACTTTTCCTTGAGCTTCTTGCTGATCTTTTTGCACCTTTATGTACAATTCCTTATGTGCATTTTTGAATTACTTCTAGTCTGCATGTTTGTACCTAGTCTTATGCACTTAGCGACCCGAAATTTTTAACGTTTCTAGTGGAATATTTGATTTATTTAAATATTAAAATTGAATTCGACTATAATAAATAATAAGAAAATCAAATTTTGATAAAATGACTTGATTTCTAACAACTTATTTTTAAATGGATTTATAGGACTTTCCATAATTTTAAACCAGGATAATATTTAAGTTATCATTTTATGTATTCTACGATAAACGTTGGTATTTTTGAAATTTAATAGAATTTAATAACCACTGTATTTTATAATTGTTTCGTGATCTTGACGCATTGTTGTGCCTGATCAAATTTTTATTTCTGTTCTTCATGGTTCGTACACAAATAAAATATTGTGTAGTGGAGTACTGCAAATCTTCTTTATAAAACTTTTTCAAATCAAATCAAAATTAAAAATTCAACTTCCCTTAATGTGATTCGATAAGGTGGGTAACTTTAAGTGTGAAGTTTGGTTAGGTTAGAGTATCAGTTTTGGGTCGCTTAACTTGGAGGTAATTTGATTTTGGTTTGCATTTTAATTTGATGAAATTCTTGACTTGGGTTAAGTAATTTGATTTTGGTGTATATGTGTGCATATCAACTCTACTTCACTCCGTATCATTCCATTTCACTGATTTACTTCTCTTCATATTCTTCTTTTCTCATTTTCACTTCACTGTAAAAGAAAAAATCCACCCTCCTTTTAAGATTCCATATCTCCACAACCAATTGAAATTAGCCAAAGTGCTCAACATGAAAGTTTTTCATTTTAGCCTCTAGTTACTTTTAAAAATTGTAGTTTTTCATTTCATCGAGTATGGAGGAAGAAATTGATTGATTACAGTATTGGTCTTAGTTTGGTCGTTTTTTGACGAGCATCAAATGGAGATCGGAGAGTATAGATGGGTTCAAATGGTCATGTCGAGATTTTTGGAGTTAGTCTTATGATTTTTGGTGGCTAAAATCACCATGAGGAAGGAGATGATCATTTTTCGATCATTCATTTATTTTCGATGAACTGGTGGTCAAGAGGAGCTCTAGTTTGTACTCGAGGCGGCATTGGCTCATGGTGGAGCTATTGGCAGTGGTTGTTGGAAGTCCGGTGGTCCGTGGTGGTGCAGCGATCTCAAACTAGGGTTTCGACCTTGTTTTCTATAGGTCAAATTCTTAGTCACCGGCAGAGATGGGGGTGGTCAAGCAGGGCATTGATATGGCTGGTGTGCGGGGGTAGGTGCCTAGGTGGCGAGTTGATTGGCGTAGGTGGCATGGGCCATTAGTGGTCGCAGCGACGGCGACTGGAAGTTGATCTAGGTAATGTGTACATTGTTTTGGGTAACATGTAGGGCGTATGCGTGTTAGAATTGGGGAGAAGGGTTCTGCGGCTTTTGGGTTGGGTCAGGAATTGTGAAGACCCGTCCTTCTATCACCAGAAAGACGTATCATCATTAAGAAAGAAAGGGATAGAAATAGAAAAGAAAGAGAAAGAAAGAACAACAAACACGAAAATCTCACAGCAGAATGGAATAAAATATAATACATCACATAACAATTACATAGTTTACACATATCAGAGTTATACAATTTTATACACTAGACAACTTTTTATATACATCAGTCACTACATACATCACAATATACAACATACTCTAACTAACACAGCGGAACTAGATAAATATCTACGACGCTGAAGCCTCCTGCTCCATTTCTCCTCCAGAATTCGTCAAAGCTAACCTGAATCCCTTGACTACCCGTAAAAATTTGGGTACCCGAGAGTTTATGAAAAACAAAATATAAACTCCGGGTCAGACATGGGTCTGGTATGAGTAAACAGTTTAAGTTTGTTTAACTTGAAAAATATTTGAAAATAAAGGTATCACGTAAGACTTCCCACACATAAATACGGGTAAGTTTTTACCTTACGCTAACCAAAACATTTCATAGGAAATTCTGTGATATTATATTAGTGTCTAGGGTTTTCAAGTAAATAGAAAATAGCCGAAATTGTTACATGATTAAATTCCAGCTACTAGCCACAAAAGTGGGTAATACAATCAAAACCGTGGGCACTTATTGGAAAATGGATTCCATACAATGGCAGGGCTACTGGGGTACCGCCCGTCACTGTACGGGGCCTAGATCACCGTACCGAGGATTACTCCCTTCATCCCCTGCAACACAAGGCCGGAACCATTCCTTACTGAACAGTCCCGAACAAGATAAACCCCGTGGTTGGCGCGCCCAACCACCCACTAAGCTGAATAAAAAGGGACATCTAGACAGGGGAAATATCTTGCCCTGCTTGGGCATGACCCACCTAACCTTGCTGCATCTCCCCTGTTTTAGCCATTCCCGGTTGATGAGGCTTGAGGCTACGATTACCTTTAGAGAACAAATTTCTTAGAATGCTCATCGCCCACCTAACGATGTGTTGAAAGCATTCAATCCATACAAGTTCGTTCCGGGTTCGAACGAAACCGAAGGCATTATCTCGTTACACTCATTTTGGAATCACCCTCAGAGTTAACGACGACAACCCTTGCATTCTGAACCTTTATCTTCACATCAGATTTACGACCTAACGTTAATTTGGATCGATGTGGTTTTCGGATGTTCCAAATGTGGAAACCCGATCCCGGTCTCATCGAAATCCAAAACGTGTCTTTTAGGGCCAAGTTGTTTTAGAGTTATAAAATAAACAATGTAATTATCCATATGCACACAGATAGATAACTCACAATATCACAATAGAACATCATCATCATAAACAGGTAATTATCATCACATCAGATAATCCATATTATCATCACATTACAATCAAGCATACATTTCATACAACATCATTTATCTTGTGCTAGGAATTTCAAACCATTCAGAGTAAACAATATCATCCATCCTTATATAAGCAATCATATCAGCTATAATTAATTTAAAATGAATTAAATTAATCGCTTGCATCTTTAATTAATTTAAAGTAAATTAAATTAACTACTACATTACCATAATCTTGCTTATATAACTATCGACCAATTATCAATCAGTTAATAAATTAATCATACTTTGATTAATTAACATTTAATTTTATTTAAGTAATCATCTTTTAATTATTTTTCCAAACTAATTATCTAATCCAAAATATAGAAACTATCCTTTAATTATATACATTACATTACTTTTTAATTTCACTAATTAATTTCTCTTTAATATTTCATTATTAATTTCATTATTTAATGATTGCTAATTACATTTCATTTTATTATCCTATATTAAATGAATTACCGAAAGTAATTAAATCTTCAATTTAAACTATATTCATTAATCATCCCTGATTAATATTATTCAGTAATCAATCTTCTTCAATTACTCTTATCACATCACTTAAATTCTCCTCAACTGATTTCCTTTAATCAATTCCTTGATTAAATTACACAAAGTAATTATACTCAAATTACTTCCATTGTTAAATCATCCTCATTCAATTTTATCCAGTCATTATCATTAATTACTCCTCCAAGTAGTTATACTTATCACATCATCAATTAATTATTTAAATTAATTAATTTAATTAACTTAAACAATTCATTTTAAACTTCATTAATTACAATAAGTAATTTATTCCTCAATTACTCAAGTAATCCACTCAAATCAATTTTTATTTTAACCTTAATTACTTAATTAGCTTTTCCTTAATTATTAGTTGCAAACCTTAATTATAAATCAAATAACCTGATTATCAAATTTTTAATTGTTGATTACTTCATTAATCATTTCTTAATTCTTATTTAAATCTCTTGATTAATTAACTATTAATTGTTCATTAATCTATCTACGTAGTTAATTACAAATTAACTTATTTCTTAATTATTATTCGATCTCTAATTATGATTTTAAAGTATCATTCTTAATTACTTATAAAATTGGTAGTAAATTACTATTGATTTTAATTAACATTTGAAAGAATTTTCTTAAAGTTTGAATTCTTAAATGTTGATTAACTTTAATCTTTACTCAAATCAATTGCTTAATTAAAATAAAGTGCTAAATGCAATTTGTTAAGTACCTACTAAGTAACTGAAGCTTGTATTTAATATTTAACTTAAAATTGTTAAAACTCTATTAGGTTCACAACGCTTTTGATTTGTATGAAAGTGATTTACTTGATTTCCTTATTTTATAATATGCTGAAGTTTGAAACTACAAACCTGGGTTTCCCCCTTTAGTTCACTCGAGTTCACCACCGAGTCCCACTCCCCTTTTTCCCGTGTTTTACCCCGAACCTCTTCTTCTTCTTCTTTTTTTTTTTTTTTAGTTTTAAGTTTGATCAAAACCCAATTTACAACAACAGGAAATGCGCACACTCTCAACATTCGAACCAAACTCGAAGGAAATCTTCAAAATATTCGAGCACGACACGAGGAATTTCACTGACACATCGCCGTCTTCCACCTCCACGCTGTGCACGTGCACCGCATCACCAACGGTCTCCAGCGAAACCCCACGATGCAAACACACCACAATCTACTCCCATATTCGAAATCCAAGGTCGAAATTTTTCCAGAAATGCCGAAACGAAAAACGACAGTACAACCCAAACAGAGCTCGAAACCCCTCCAACATAACCACCTCGTCACCGCCGCCGCGACCACCGTAAGCCTCCAATTTTTGGCCGAACCTCGACAACACTCCACCCTTCCATTTCCCAAAGTTCCAAACAGCTCGATCACGAATTTATGATGAACTGGGCACATTAACAGACAGATCAAAATGTTGGTCTAAAACCCTAAATCAATCCCACTTCCTTAATTCACGTGATATAAAAATTATCTGCTAATTTTTACGTGATCCTACATGTTTAAGCTTGCTTCAACTAAAATTTTAAAAATAAAAATTGATTGAATAAACAGTTATTGACAAAAAATCAAATTCAGTTCCTCTTTAAACTGCTCCTTGAATTCTTATTTAAAAATCATTATTTCATGCTAAAAATCCTAACTTTGTTTGTTGAATCAATGTATGAAATCAGATTAACAAATTTAAATATTTGAATTTTGAACATATTGACTTCTATTTACTGTAACATGAGTATGCAGTGTCTAAGTTTCACTATCCTCCCTCATCAATTCTTCCAGGCCGTAATTACAGTTTAACAAGTATGTTTAACTTATATTCTTAAGTATCAAATATTTGTATGAAGAAGTATTAAATTTATCTCTACTTTTACTTTGTTCTAAAACTGGAAATACTGAAGTACAGGTCATATAAATTTCCAGTGCAACAGAAATATTCACAGAGAAATTTGTTTAAACTATAACAAGCACATAACATCCAAAAAGAAAATTCACCAATTAAATTTTGAAAATAGAATTGTTTACTCACAAAAATCCATTTTTGAACAGAGCACTCTGAGGTTCTAGAATCTGTAGTTGAATCCATGGAAACTCTCTCTGTTTGATGTTGAGTTTGTTTGCAGCTTGAGGTTTTGAACAAAAACTGAGTTTGCTTACATTTTTTTTCTTTTTCTTTCAGTTATACTTATGTTACAACTAAATAAAGGATGCATACACACATAGATATATAGGAGATAGGAAGTTATGTATGTATGGAAAAGTTTTAACCAAGTCAGGTATTATCTACAAGTACACTGTTTCAACTTTGTTTTATCAGGCAAGCTCTTTTTTTTTATGATCTTGAATTCGGCTGAGATGCTAAGTCATTAAATGCTATGTACTTATTGTCTACACATAACCTTATTAGTATACAGATTTTTTTTATAGCTTGCTTTAACATAATCATTGGCAGGTTCTATATATATTCAAGCCTGTTATACTTTATTGTTTTTATATGTCTAACTCACTGCTATACAATCCTATTAATTAGATTTCATTTCTGTGAAATAGGATTTGCATAACACAAATAGACACAAAGATGTGCTCGAATCAGAGGAGCATTAAATGTTGTTGGTTCACCTGTTAACATAATTATAATTATGCAGTACAGTTAAACAAATTGTATGCATGTGTATGGGTTATATTCTTCAGTAGGTAGCTTGCATGAAAAGGTAAGTTATTATAAATGTTTATATTTCAATCTTCCTTAGTTAGTCAAGTTTCTTTTTTTTTTCATGTTTGCAGATATTTGTATCAAAGCAATATGTGTCAGGTTTGTATGAAAACATTTGTTTTATTATTTTATATCTTATGTTTTAGATTTATATGTGAAGATATGGTGTAAAACTTAATCATGTTTTATGAATTGCTTACTTGAAACATAAATATGTTTGGGTCAGATGTATTTTTACTTTGGTTTGCTTGTAAAAATAAATTGTTTTATTGTTTCTAACTTGAATAATTAATTTACAATATAGTTGTTGTCAATTTGTATAAGAAAATATTTTGTTTAGTTAACTTCTTATTTATATAAGTTATACATGATAGTTAAAGTTTGGTTTTACATTATATTTGATTTCATTTTACTTTACTTTGAATCTTATACTTTTGTTCTTATTTTAGATTATTAAATTATGTTGTATAAAATCTTAACTAATTAATCCTTATTTTAAATTTTACATTAGTACTTTATATTTAACTGTCAATATTCAAGTCATATTTCAAAATAAATTTTCTTACTTATATTTGCATTCATTTTCATTTGTACTTTGCTATCACTTATTTAAATTAAGTTATATTCATATATTTGATTTATATTTTATATTTATACTTTACATTTATATTTTATTTTGTTAGAATTAGATTTAATTTAAACATTAACATCCATATGTATATTACCAAATGTAAACAAAGTATAGTATTTTAATTCAATTATATAAGGTCAATATTATTAAGAAATTTTATTTAAATTTCCAAGATCAAATTTACTTTTAAGAATACAAATTTATATAAACAAATAGCAATTATTCCCAAATCATGTTCATTTGAAAATAATCAGTACACATTTTATCTAATCATATTAAATATTTATTAAAATAAACGGGGCCAAAATTCAGGGTCGTTACATTCCTCCCCCCTTAAAAGAATTTCGTCCACGAAATTTAAAACAAAGATAATTTAAAAGCTGTTATACTAACCTTTCACACATACATATCATCCATAAAATAGCAAACAATCAAACAGTTTACCCTAACAAGCAACACTAGCTATCCGCACACAAATCCGGATAAACTTTCCTAGAACTATCCAGAGTCTCCCAGATGCAATCACTGAGATTCTTGCTCCACTGCACTCGACAAGCTTCACTACTTACTCCCGAGTTGCCTCTCATCCTGATCAATAATCCGGACAGGATTCCTGAATACAGTCAAACTCCGTCTGACTTCCCAAATCTCTCTTAACTACTAGTTCTACAACTAATGATGGATCCTAAACAAAATTCCAAGATGAGATGCATGAGATACATTAGGAATCCCAGACATCAGTTCTGGCAATTCAATCCTATAAGATACAACTCTAATCCAAGTTGAATTTTATATAAATAAATAACTCAAGGTCTCAACCTCCCATTCATTTTATTTCACAATCAAATTTATTAATTTTCCATCCAACTTTATTTGACCAATTCTAATTTCACTTACATACTTAATTTTCCAATTTATTTCATCTTAGTTTATTTCCACTTCCAATTTAATATTAAATTTCATCACAAAAATCACTTCATTATAGTTCTTGAGTTTATTTCTAGTTTGTAATTCTGATTTGGATGTCTATTTCATTTCCTAAGTACAAAATGATTTTATTTATTCACCACACTACATCCAGTTACTCTTAAACACATTCATTTTCACTTTAAATTTCAAATCTTACCTATATCAAACAAGTATACTTTTTATTTCCAATATTTAAATTCTTTTAATAAGCCATCAGAGTTTATTTATCCAAATTTAAATTCTTATCCAACTATTCTATTTGAATAAAGATTTTATTTCATTCAACTTAAATCATCAATCAAGCTTTTACTAAATAAACTCTCACTTCCCTTGAAGCTATGCTTCTATAAAGTTTAATCTTTGGTTAATTTACTTGTTTAATTTCATACTTAAATTATTTCCAGCTTATTGGATACTCACAAGATCAAATTCCATTATTATCTCATAATCAAACTTCTATTTAACCAATTTAAATCCCATTAACCTATTCAATCAACCAATTTATTCCAAATTAGTTCACTTCCATTTATTTTATTTTATAATTCAATTTTGGATTTTTATTTCATTTTAACTCAAGATTGAACACTTATCCATAGCCAAAAATATTCCTAATCAATGTGTTGCTAATTTCTCTTACAAGTTATCGGAACATACTTATTCAAATTCAATTCCATTTCAACTTACCTTTATTTATTTAAGTAAGAATTTAATTTATTTAACACCATCTATATCCCAACTGAATTCTATTCCAATTCAATTTTTTTATCTTAACTTCCAGTAAATTAGGCACCATACTATTCTCTGTAATCTACCAACCCACTTGGATTTGATTAAATAAGATCTTAATTTCATTTACCCATATCTCAATTCATTTCATTCCAATCTTAAATTTAAATCCAATTATTATTAAGCTTAAGTTAACCACAACCAAAATTTTATTTCCAATAAATTTCCCAATCCAGTTCATTTACATTGTAAATTTGATGTACTTCATCAATTTATTCATATCCTTATTATTATTATTAGTTTAATTCCAAATTAAACTTCCAACTTAATTCAAAATAAATCCTCATTTTTAACTTCATTTTTAATTCCAAATTTAATTTCATACTTCCCTGGTTATATAAGCCATTGTAAAAATTTTATAATCTCATTTGTCTATGAACACTATCATTCAAGTACAACAATTATATATATATAAATAACTTGCAAAAAAAATTTTTATCTATATCAAAATATATTTTGGATGAAATTATTTAATTCACCCACTTTTGAAAACAATATCATGTCGAATTGTTCTATTCAAGTGTTTAGAAACCCCTTCGGTACAGTTATGCAGACTGCACTGACGAAGGTTCATATACCACTCAATAAACCAATCAACATAATATAAAACCATTTTATATTCACTAACAAGTATGCGCTCATATCTATTATTACGCTCAGACTCATTCTAGAGTACTATTAATTCTAACTCTCATGAGAAATCTCCACCAGAGCCAAGGTTCTCACTTAACCTTTCAGCTCTGATACCAACTGTGACGACCCGTCCTTCTATCACCAAAAAGACGTATCATCATTAAGAAAGAAAGGGATAGAAATAGAAAAGAAAGATAAAGAAAGAACAACAAACACGAAAATCTCACAGCGGAATGGAATAAAATATAATACATCACATAACAATTACATAGTTTACATATATCAGAGTTATACAATATTATACACTAGACAACTTTTTATATACATCAGTCACTACATACATCACAATATACAACATACTCTAACTAACACAGCGGAACTAGATAAATATCTACGACGCTGAAGCCTCCTGCTCCATTTCTCCTCCAGAATTCGTCAAAGCTAACCTGAATCCCTTGACTACCCGTAAAAATTTGGGTACCCGAGAGTTTATGAAAAACAAAATATAAACTCCGGGTCAGACATGGGTCTGGTATGAGTAAACAGTTTAAGTTTGTTTAACTTGAAAAATATTTGAAAATAAAGGTATCACGTAAGACTTCCCACACATAAATACGGGTAAGTTTTTACCTTACGCTAACCAAAACATTTCATAGGAAATTCTGTGATATTATATTAGTGTCTAGGGTTTTCAAGTAAATAGAAAATAGCCGAAATTGTTACATGATTAAATTCCAGCTACTAGCCACAAAAGTGGGTAATACAATCAAAACCGTGGGCACTTATTGGAAAATGGATTCCATACAATGGCAGGGCTACTGGGGTACCGCCCGTCACAGTACGGGGCCTAGATCACCGTACCGAGGATTACTCCCTTCATCCCCTGCAACACAAGGCCGGAACCATTCCTTACTGAACAGTCCCGAACAAGATAAACCCCGTGGTTGGCGTGCCCAACCACCCACCAAGCCGAATAAAAAGGGACATCTAGACAGGGGAAATATCTTGCCCTGCTTGGGCATGACCCACCTAACCTTGCTGCATCTCCCCTGTTTTAGCCATTCCCGGTTGATGAGGCTTGAGGCTACGATTACCTTTAGAGAACAAATTTCTTAGAATGCTCATCGCCCACCTGACGATGTGTTGAAAGCATTCAATCCATACAAGTTCATTCCGGGTTCGAACGAAACCGAAGGCATTATCTCGTTACACTCATTTTGGAATCACCCTCAGAGTTAACGACGACAACCCTTGCATTCTGAACCTTCATCTTCACATCAGATTGACGACCTAACGTTAATTTGGATCGATGTGGTTTTCGGATGTTCCAAATGTGGAAACTCGATCCCGGTCTCATCGAAATCCAAAACGTGTCTTTTAGGGCCAAGTTGTTTTAGAGTTATAAAATAAACAATGTAATTATCCATATGCACACAGATAGATAACTCACAATATCACAATAGAACATCATCATCATAAACAGGTAATTATCATCACATCAGATAATCCATATTATCATCACATTACAATCAAGCATACATTTCATACAACATCATTTATCTTGTGCTAGGAATTTCAAACCATTCAGAGTAAACAATATCATCCATCCTTATATAAGCAATCATATCAGCTATAATTAATTTAAAATGAATTAAATTAATCGCTTGCATCTTTAATTAATTTAAAGTAAATTAAATTAACTACTACATTACCATAATCTTGCTTATATAACTATCGACCAATTATCAATCAGTTAATAAATTAATCATACTTTGATTAATTAACATTTAATTTTATTTAAGTAATCATCTATTAATTACTTTTCCAAACTAATTATCTAATCCAAAATATAGAAACTATCCTTTAATTATATACATTACATTACTTTTTAATTTCACTAATTAATTTCTCTTTAATATTTCACTATTAATCTCATTATTTAATGATTGCTAATTACATTTCATTTTATTATCCTATATTAAATGAATTACCGAAAGTAATTAAATCTTCAATTTAAACTATATTTATTAATCATCCCTGATTAATATTATTCAGTAATCAATCTTCTTCACTTACTCTTATCACATCACTTAAATTCTCCTCAACTGATTTCCTTTAATCAATTCCTTGATTAAATTACACAAAGTAATTATACTCAAATTACTTCCATTGTTAAATCATCCTCATTCAATTTTATCCAGTCATTATCATTAATTACTCCTCCAAGTAGTTATACTTATCACATCATCAATTAATTAGTTAAATTAATTAAACTTAATTAATTAACTTAAACAATTCATTTTAAACTTCATTAATTACAATAAGTAATTTATTCCTCAATTACTCAAGTAATCCACTCAAATCATTTTTTTTAACCTTAATTACTTAATTAGCTTTTCCTTAATTATTAGTTGCAAACCTTAATTATAAATCAAATAACCTGATTATCAAATTTTTAATTGTTGATTACTTCATTAATCATTTCTTAATTCTTATTTAAATCTCTTGATTAATTAACTATTAATTGTTCATTAATCTATCTACGTAGTTAATTACAAATTAACTTATTTCTTAATTATTATTCGATCTCTAATTATGATTTTAAAGTATCATTCTTAATTACTTATAAAATTGGTAGTAAATTACTATTGATTTTAATTAGCATTTGAAAGAATTTTCTTAAAGTTTGAATTCTTAAATGTTGATTAACTTTAATCTTTACTCAAATCAATTGCTTAATTAAAATAAAGTGCTAAATGCAATTTGTTAAGTACCTACTAAGTAACTGAAGCTTGTATTTAATATTTAACTTAAAACTGTTAAAACTCTATTAGGTTCACAACGTTTTTGATTTGTATGAAAGTGATTTACTTGATTTCCTTATTTTATAATATGCTGAAGTTTGAAACTACAAACCTGGGTTTCCCCCTTTAGTTCACTCGAGTTCACCACCGAGTCCCACTCCCCTTTTTCCCGTGTTTTACCCTAAACCTCTTCTTCTTCTTCTTTTTTTTTTTTTAGTTTTAAGTTTGATCAAAACCCAATTTACAACAACAGGAAATGCGCACACTCTCAACATTCGAACCAAACTCGAAGGAAACCTTCAAAATATTCGAGCGCGACACGAGGAATTTCACAGACACATCGCCGTCTTCCACCTCCACGCTGTGCACGTGCACCGCATCACCAACGGTCTCCAGCGAACCCCCACGACGCAAACACACCACAATCTCCTCCCATATTCGAAATCCAAGGTCGAAATTTTTCCAGAAATGCCGAAACGAAAAACGACAGTACAACCCAAACAGAGCTCGAAACCCCTCCAACATAACCACCTCGTCACCGCCGCCGCGACCACCGTAAGCCCCCAATTTTTGGCCGAACCTCGACAACACTCCACCCTTCCATTTCCCAAAGTTCCAAACAGCTCGATCACGAATTTATGATGAACTGGGCACATTAACAGACAGATCAAAATGTTGGTCTAAAACCCTAAATCAATCCCACTTCCTTAATTCACGTGATATAAAAATTATCTGCTAACTTTTACGTGATCCTACATGTTTAAGCTTGCTTCAACTAAAATTTTAAAAATAAAAATTGATTGAATAAACAGTTATTGACAAAAAATAAAATTCAGTTCCTCTTTAAACTGCTCCTTGAATTCTTATTTAAAAATCATTATTTCATGCTAAAAATCCTAACTTTGTTTGTTGAATCAAGGTATGAAATCAGATTAACAAATTTAAATATTTGAATTTTGAACATATTGACTTCTATTTACTGTAACATGAGTATGCAGTGTCTAAGTTTCACTATCCTCCCTCATTAATTCTTCCAGGCCGTAATTACAGTTTAACAAGTATGTTTAACTTATATTCTTAAGTATCAAATATTTGTATGAAGAAGTATTTAAATTTATTCTGCTTTTACTTTGTTCTAAAACTGGAAATACTGAAGTACAGGTCATATAAATTTCCAGTGCAACAGAAATATTCACAGAGAAATTTGTTTAAACTATAACAAGCACATAACATCCAAAAAGAAAATTCATAAATTAAATTTTGAAAATAGAATTGTTTACTCAAAAAAATCCATTTTTGAACAGAGCACTCTGAGGTTCTAGAATCTGTAGTTGAATCCCTGGAAACTCTCTCTGTTTGATGTTGAGTTTGTTTGCAGCTTGAGGTTTTGAACAAAAACTGAGTTTGCTTACATTCTTTTTCTTTTTCTTTCAGTTATACTTATGTTACAACTAAATAAAGGATGCATACACACATAGATATATAGGAGATAGGAAGTTATGTATGTATGGAAAAGTTTTAACCAAGTCAGGTATTATCTACAAGTACACTGTTTCAACTTTGTTTTATCAGGCAAGCTCTTTTTTTATGATCTTGAATTCGGCTGAGATGCTAAGTCATTAAATGCTATGTACTTATTGTCTACACATAACCTTATTAGTATACAGATTTTTTTTATAGCTTGCTTTAACATAATCATTGGCAGGTTCTATATATATTCAAGCCTGTTATACTTTATTGTTTTTATATGTCTAACTCACTGCTATACAATCCTATTAATTAGATTTCATTTCTGTGAAATAGGATTTGCATAACACAAATAGACACAAAGATGTGCTCGAATCAGAGGAGCATTAAATGTTGTTGGTTCACCTGTTAACATAATTATAATTATGCAGTACAGTTAAACAAATTGTATGCATGTGTATGGGTTATATTCTTCAGTAGGTAGCTTGCATGAAAAGGTAAGTTATTATAAATGTTTATATTTCAATCTTCCTTAGTTAGTCAAGTTTCTTTTTTTTTCATGTTTGCAGATATTTGTATCAAAGCAATATGTGTCAGGTTTGTATGAAAACATTTGTTTTATTATTTTATATCTTATGTTTTAGATTTATATGTGAAGATATGGTGTAAAACTTAATCATGTTTTATGAATTGCTTACTTGAAACATAAATATGTTTGGGTCAGATGTATTTTTACTTTGGTTTGCTTGTAAAAATAAATTGTTTTATTGTTTCTAACTTGAATAATTAATTTACAATATAGTTGTTGTCAATTTGTATAAGAAAATATTTTGTTTAGTTAACCTCTTATTTATATAAGTTATACATGATAGTTAAAGTTTGGTTTTACATTATATTTGATTTCATTTTACTTTACTTTGAATCTTATACTTTTGTTCTTATTTTAGATTATTAAGTTATGTTGTATAAAATCTTAACTAATTAATCCTTATTTTAAATTTTACATTAGTACTTTATATTTAACTGTCAATATTCAAGTCATATTTCAAAATAAATTTTCTTACTTATATTTGCATTCATTTTCATTTGTACTTTGCTATCACTTATTTAAATTAAGTTATATTCATATATTTGATTTATATTTTATATTTATACTTTACACTTATATATTTTATTTTGTTAGAATTAGATTTTATTTAAACATTAACATCCATATGTATATTACCAATTGTAAACAAAGTATAGTATTTTAATTCAATTATATAAGGTCAATATTATTAAGAAATTTTATTTAAATTTCCAAGATCAAATTTACTTTTAAGAATACAAATTTATATAAACAAATAGCAATTATTCCCAAATCATGTTCATTTGAAAATAATCAGTACACATTTTATCTAATCATATTAAATATTTATTAAAATAAACGGGACCAAAATTCAGGGTCGTTACAGGAATGGTGGTCTAGGCCTTGGTGTGGGGTGAGAAAATAGTATAATTTATTTTTTTATATTATACTTACTAAGTTTGTTAAGTTTAAAAAGCGATATCTCATTCGTTTTAAATTCGATTGACTTGTGGGTTTTTGTGTTAGACTTGTATTAACGGTTACAACACTATGGCATAACTGGTTAATAGTTTGGGTCAATTATAATTTTATGATATAATAACAGTGAGTGAATTTAATTACGCTGTTTTAAAGCATAACGTAGTTAAATTAATTATACCTCATTGGCATTATCTATTAGGCCAAATAAAACACCATTTTGCTGTAAAAATTGAATAAATTATTTTAGACATATATTTAGCAGAATTAAACACCTTCTACTTTAATTAAATTGAATAGATTATTGATGACATCTATTTAGGAGAATAAATCCCCATTTTCCAACTATAATGAGTTGGACATTTATTCATATGCCGACTAATTAAAATATGGATTAATTAATATTGTATAAATGATGGATTAGCTTGTGATTTTAAATTATTGATTTTATTACGTATACACTTGCTTATGTAAATACTAGTGATATAACTTTAAAAAGTGGAATTAAAATAAATAGTAGCTCATTTAAGTACCATAGTGCTCGCTACGCCTCGTTTTGAATTTGAAAAGTTATGGATTTGAATTAACTTAAATTTTATAACAATTTGGGGTTATTTTAATTAATTATTTTATTAATGATGTTTTAAAATTAACTAATTATTTTATTACTGATGTTTTAAAGTTAATTAGTTATTTTATTAGTGGTGTTTTAAAGTTAATTAACTATTTTATTTACGACATTTAAAGGTAATTGATTAATTTAATAAAGGTGTTTATAAATAATAAATTGTTTTATAAAAGGGATATTACTTAGTAAAATGAATTCATTCAAAGAAGATTTACAAATGATATTTTGTAATGGAGATTTGTACAAAATATTTCGTAAAGGAGTTTTATCAGTGATATTTTGTAAGAGAGATTTATAAATGGCATTTTATAAATAAAAGAAAGATTTATACATGGTAATTTATAAATGAAAGAATGGATTTATAAGTGGTAGTTTAAAAATAATGAATATTTGTGTTAAATATATAAGATTTATAAAAAAAATTGGATTTATAAAAGGGTTATATAAAGGATTTTATAAAAGATTTTCATAAATGAGTTTACAAAGGAAAATTTATAAAAGAGTTTAATAAATAGAAAAGAGTTTAATAAGTAGAAAAGAGTTTTATTAACAGAAAGAGTTTTATAGTTAAAAAGGAATTTTATAAATAATTTTAGAAATTTATAAAAGAAAGTTTACAAATTAAATTGGAGATTTATAAAAGGATTTGTAAAAATGGAATTTTATAAAATGAATGAGATTTGATTTTGATAAATAGTCCTTATTAATTACTGTGGTATGTAAACGTTCTTGCCATAGTTAACACCAAAGAAAAAGTGGTTTGGGTTTAGAGTAAGTAATGTTTTGAATGATATTTGTTTATGATCCATTTAATACGAATTTGAAATTGTAAATATTTTTAATGTTTTCTGAATATAATTATACCTCTACGATAAGTATATAGATATATTTTTATCTTTGTAGATTTTGTTCTGGATATTGTGTCTCACTTTGCAATTTTTTGCGTGTATTAGGCCCTGTTGGAAGTGATTTTTCCTCCTTCAGGAGGAACCGATTCTTACTTAGGTCACTTTTATAGCTGCAGAAGCATCGTTGCTTCTCATCTGCTATGTACTCTAAGTAGAATGGCCACTATAAAAAAATATATAGCTATTTCTATGCATGTGCAGAACACATTTTCTTCATGTATATACAGTGGCACGACCTACTATAAAATTGGTTGGCTTTGCCAAAAGTACATGAATATATTTTCTAAGTATTGGAAGTATAATATTTTATTAATATACTTATATCAATGAAATAAGTTTATGAATGTTTTTCCAAGTACTGAAAGGAGTATAAGGGTTCATGAAAATATATTCTGTGAAGGCATACTGAATCAAATAATTGAAAGGAGAATAGATTAATGAAAGAAAATATTTCTGTTTAAACGGTTAAAATGTGATCTCCGCTTGTAACGACCCGTATTTTTTATAATTAAAAATATTAAATTAAATAAATTTTTTGATTAAAGTTGTTAGAAAAAAAAGAATTTAAGACTGTATTGATACAGATTAAATTATAATATAAGGTATGAACTTAATTTAAACTTCTGTTAATGAAATATGTTTTGCAATAAGGTAAGAATGATAACATATTTAATCGGTATTTTAATGACATTAGTTTAAATGAAATAAATGACCGTGTGAATGTAAATTTCCAATTGATCGGAATAATAATTGTTAATAAAGAATAATAAATGTTCCTTTATTGAAGAACAAATCATATATTATTTATTTGGAATGTTTGGCAGCTGAAAGATTTACTATATGAATAAGATATCAGTTATTATGAAGAAGTGTTAATTTAATAAAGAATAAAATGAATAAGTTTAGTAAAAGAGTAAACACATATTTGTTTGTTTGAAATGTATTTTAGCCTACCGATTAATTATAGGGATGGGAAACTATTATTTAGTAAGAAACGTATAACTCCTGTTTGTGTCCAATAATGTATAATATGTTTAAATTACCATTAGATTGAAAATAATTGTTCTATTTCTCTTTACACTTATTTATTCCATTTGATATTCACCTTTGTAATCAATTGAAATTAGTGTAATTGTATAATTTCATCTAGTAAGAGAGAACACTAAATTGTAAATTAATAGGTGTAATTAAACGTATCTTGAGTTTTGTGAAAACGAAAGGAAAGTTTGATTTAATGAAAAGAACATTTTTATCAAATAAAGTGAATGGTTCATTTGTGAATATAAGTTTAATTTCACTAAAATAAAGAATTGAATTTTGTTGCACGTTGCTAGTTAGAATATTCAATTTATTTAAATATTTAAACTTGATTTGAATTTGATTTATAAAAAAATGTTAAGAAAACCACTTGAAGGTTAGGTTAAAATTTTGATTTGGAATAACTAGCATGTTTAAATAGGAAATTTATTTCGTTTCAAATTTGAATTTGGAGTCCTGGTTCATCTTTTTTTGTGTGTAGCGACGATCCTCATTATGTTAATTGCAGTGCTTAACGTTATTTACTATGTACTAAATAAAGATATATAAAGGTGTAAGTTTGAGTGTATTGGAGATAATAAAATAGGTTATAGTGAACGTTTTAAAATTTGAGTATATTAGAGTTTTGCTTTCCATGTACAGTCTACCTTCTCAAATTTAAATCACTGCTCTCATTTATTTAATTTTATTGCATTTTTATTAAATACATGTCTCTTTTGGTTCTCCATTGTGTTTTTTATTTACACGTGAGCCTTGCCTTGAAACATTTCCGGTATGTTAATAAAATTAATCGAGTAATTAAGAAATAGGTTGAAATGATATATACTAATGACACTTTTATTTGGATTGAAATTATATATATCCATCCCTTAAATTAAAAATTGAAATAACTAGGCCATAGGGTAGAAAATTATATACGGACACTGGATTGGTTAGATTAAATGGTTTTAAATCTTGAATTTGGATTTTGGTTAGAGGGTTTTGTTTTAAAGAAAATAAATCATAGATTTATATGAATTGAATTATTTTTAATTCAAACTTTGAAATGTTGGAATTGAAACTAGTAAAAGAAATTGTTTTAATGAGAAAAACTGAAATGTGAAGTTATAATCGATATAAGATTTTAATTTTGAAAATTAATTATTTTTAAGTTTGTAAGTTGAGCAATGAAGTTTAAATTGATTTAAGGGATTTGAATCAGTAAATTGAAACTGGATTTGAAATCGATACGAGTTGAAATGGTTTAAAATAAGAACTGGATTGAAATTTAAGTCATTGAATTGAATTGTTGAATCGAATTTGAAGTTAAAAATGAATGCTTCGAAAATTCAATTTAATTTGAATTGAAATTGAAATCAAGTTGATTGGAGACTAAATCGAAATTGAGTAAATTGAATTGAAAGATTGGAATTGAGTTTTGTTGATTTGAAATTTTGGACATGGGTCAAAATCTGTTGAAATAGAAGGAAACGGTTTGATTTGATACTATTTTCACAATAAATTATTTTAAAATAAACTATTTAAAATCTATCTTTTTAATATTCAAATTATTAATATTTTCCAAAATATTTTACTATGTGAAACACTTTCAATACTCAAACCATTTTACATCAAACTGTTTTGAATCTTTAAATTGTCTAAACTATTTAAACTATTTGAAACTATTTGAACTATTTTCTAAAATTCAAACTATGCAAAGTTGGAATGTTTATGTTTAAATCATTGATTTAAATGTGAATGTGGTTAAATGAGGTTATAACCTAAGTTGGAATTTGAAATGACATTTTCAAGTGAAAATGACATATTTTGGAGTAAATATGACATTTGGAAATGAAATGAGATTTTTGAAGTGAATATGATATACTGATATCAAATATGAATCGGTTTCAAAATGTAAAAGAACTAACCGGTGTTAATGTGATATTCCAGAAATTTCAAGCAACAACAATAATAATAAAGTGTTGTTTTTTATAAATAGATTTTTAATAAAAATTATTATTTACAAACTGAATTTGTATTTGTTTAAAATATATTATACAAACAGAATATTGTTTGTTTTATATTATTTCTTTTAAAGGATTTTATTTATAAAATTAAGATATGTATTTATTAATTAGAAAATTCATTATAAAAGTTTTTAAAACCGTTTAAAAAATTTATATAATTTGTGGATTTAAATTGTAAATTAATTTAATTTTTGCAAATTTAACAAGGTATTTGTTTGTTTATATATGTACATGGATTTATTTGAAATTCAAAAGTAGATATTTTGGAATTGTATTGAATTTGAAAAGAACCCTATATTTTAAAATTTATAAAAATTTGTTTTGTAATTGTAATGTACATACATATATATACATTGTGATTTGGAAACAATATTTTCAATTTGTTATAATAAATTTTCCAAAAGCTATTTAAAAGGTTAAACTATAACAAATATACATGTTTATTTATTAATGTATAATTAATTTTAAAATCATATTCTTTAAGTTATAAATATATATAACATTTAAGATACATAATACAAATTTATTTTAATAGTTGAAAATGAATTAAAAGATTAAATATTTTCTTTAAGACTATATGTACATAAATAAAAGATAACATGTGTAAACATTTTAAAATACGATCCAACAAGTGTAACTATTTTAAATGTGTAGATTTACAAATGTAGTCATTTTATTTTATGAATTACAAGTGTCATGATTTAATTTATTTTCTTTCATTTTTTAAAATAGTGAAACATTTCTATATAAACATCTCTACTTCTCCTACCTTCATTTCTTTCTTCAATTTTTTCTTTTTCAAAGGCTGCAAATCTGGAAAAAAAATATACAATCCTGAGAAACCAAATTCAAAGTAAAAATCAAAACTTGGAGATCAAAGAATCTGAACCCAACAAATTTATACAAATCTGAAAAACCCAATGCAAAGCAAATCATCTCTGATTCAAACAAACAAATCCGAAAGCAAAATTGAAAATCAGAAGGTTCATAAGCAAGCAAGGATCAGTTTCATGACCTGTAGTACAAATCAACTCAAAAAAAATCAGATTCAACAAATCAACCAGAAGAGTAATCAAGGCAAAAGTAAGCAAGGTTTAAGCGTGAAGCTTCAGATCATTCCAATTAAAACATCGAAGTTCCAAAAAAAAAAGAGCCTGTCCTCTGCTCTTTTTTTCAGGTAAGTAAAACTCCTAAACAATTTAAATCTCTTGCGTTGACATGAGATGAACACTTGAAGTATGATGTGATTTTTTTTATGCACGATGGTAAAAATGACTTCATATTTATATATGTATGTTTGTATCAGTGTTTATGTCTGGAACCATAAGATTTATTCTGTTATTAGTGCTACAGGTTTAGACATATTCAATGATCAATTTGTTGTTCCCCTAATCTTCTTTAGACTTGAATTATAAACAAAACTTATTCATATTCACAAGATAATGGAATTAAAAATATCTCCAGTAAGAAATTGATGGTAGTTGTAGTAAAAGAGAAGAAGAACAGTAAGAATCAAACTATATCAAAATCTCGATAACAAAATTTGGTTGATTCGGGTTTATAATCGGGTTTCATATCAAAAATTACGATTTTTAAAAGTATAATCATAATTTTTATGTTTTTAAATCATGAGAAATATTGAGATGAACGATTTTGGGGAGAACGTTAATACTCGTCGACCAGGAAAGATAGGGCCATCGCCGTTTTGGCTGGAGCATGCTTGGTTGTAGAGGCTCTTGGGAAAAAATAGAGTTAGGATTTATCGAGAACTGAAGAGGAAGAACAGAGTCGATTAAGGGTTTTTGGTTGAATCTTGGTCTATTTTGTTGTCTAGATGATCACAGCGACATGATAGGGTCGAGTTGAAAGGGAGGTGGAGGAAAAGGAAGATAGAGGTTTGGCGAAGATATTGGCAGAAGGACAGTGACCCCGATGGTCGAAGATGGTAAGGCAAGGTTGGCATCGGCAATGGGTTCTGGAATCAAATGATGTTCAACCATTCGATTTCGAATTTGCAAAGGATTTGTCGACTTAGGTGGTCGATTCGACTCTAGGATAGATCGTCGAGATGATGATGATCGGAGCGAGGTTCGAAGCCGACCAGGTGAAGTGTGCACGTGCATGCGAATTGCTTGTATCAGTGGGAAGCTAGATGTTTTAGGCATCGGAGAACAAGGGCTGGACTTTGGGTGGGATGGTGCTTTGCACGATGTAATTCACGAGAAAATAAGGATAGAGCTCGGGATCATTTCAAGTTTAATTATGAGTTTGTTGTACTAGATATTCAGTGTAAAATTAATCAAAGTTTTAGATTGAAAGGATGAAATAGAAAACAACAGCTCGGCTAAAGGATCAATATTATACGGGTTTGACTCGAAGTAAATTTTGTTCAATTTCTAGATTCAAAAATAAATAAGTTTTTTTAAATTCAAAAATCAAATCAAGTTTTGAACCCATTCTTAAAATTTATTCCTTTTTTGACGACCCGGAATTTTGAACAATTTAAATTGGAATATTTAATTGATTTTAAATATTTAAAAGTTAATTTTTAACTTGAATACAAATATTATTATTATTTAGCAATTTAATTATTTAATTAATTAATTGGAAATTGGGTAAAATGTTGAATCTGGAGTTTTAAACCTGTTAAAATATAGTTTGGAGGCTTGTAAAATTTATATTGATAGTACTGAAGATAGTAAAGTGTTAAAATTGAATTTGGAGGTGTTTTGTTAAGTTTTGAAATTTTACCGTTTAAATCGATATTTAAAAATAGCCTTCCGAGGCACAGTCTCAGAATTCGACGAAACCAGTTCCATTGGATCCGTAATACTTAGTTATTGTTGGATTTCAAATTTCGCAGCGTTTGGATTTACCGTTTGCTCGTACGGGTGAAAAACGCGTTGAAATTAAAATCGATAATTTATATTTTAAATAGATTTAAAAGGCTAACTTCCACATACGATCAAATTAGCCCCGAAACACGTTCCATTATGTTCGAAACGCGGGTAAAACCTTATAAACGCCTGGCGGCAAGTCTGATTCGGAGTTCGTTCGAAAGCTTATAAAATTTGAGAATATTAATAAAATAATAATTATATAAACGTATATATCATCACGTTTAGGGCCGAACCCTACTCTTCTTTCTCGGCCGCCACTTATACTGTTAATGGCCGATAATCATCTTCATGTCTCCTCGGAAATCTCTCAATCCGTGCCTTAATTCCAAAAACTTTCTAAAGGAAAGTTATAGATCGTGGAGAGATCTACTCATCCAACGGGTGGTTCTAGCTATCATCGTCGATTGGAGGCGTTATGGGGTTGCGTTCGCCGACCGTTCACACTCGAATTTTGAGCTATCAGAAGCGCCGAGCTTCACTTGGCTGCGGCCTAAGGTAGAGGTCACGATGGACTTCAGAGTGGTGGCCTCCGATCAAGGTGAATGGCACCAGGGATGGTCGCATTTTTGGATTTATGGTAGCGACAATGGGTTTCGAACAACCCAAGGTCTACGTGATTCCAGGGAGGGGAGGAAGTAGAGAGGTTGCGGCATGATTTCATTTGGTAATATTATAATAAAAAATTTTGATTTTTGTTATAAATTATATGTTCAAAACGTTGGAATAACATATCTTTCTCGTACGAGGGTGAAACAGGACGAATTTGGTAGCGTCGGAATCGCAGCGTCACAATCTATGCTGCAGTGCAGATCTAGAGACATTTGGTGCGAGTGGAAATTTTAGAATAAATCGAACGGGGTCGTTTAAAATTTGAAACGCCGATGCAAGGTGAGTAAATCTCACTCACATCTGGATGTCGTTTAATTTAAATATGTAATATTTAAATAGTGATTGATTGTTTGAATGTGATAATTATTATCAGATTTGATCGATATTTATTGTCGTGCTAACATCTGTGGATGTAGGGAAGCAGGTTGGAGGGATCCAACTAGATTCCTCACAAATAGGATTATATTTATAATCTGTGATATATTTCATTGATATCCCGTGATAGATTGATTTAAAATTTTGTTATGCTGTGTTATGGTTCGATAATATAATTTGGTATAATGATTAATTAAGATGATTAATTAGATTAATTAATTAAACATAATCAATTTATGGAATTGTTTAAGTATAATGACTTAATGAAAGTAATTAAGGGATTATATACTTAATGTAGTTAATTAAATAATGTGATTGATCAAGTTAATTAATTGGTTTAATTAAGATAATCACACGATGGTTTGTTAAAGTATGATTACTTAATGTAATTGGAAGGTGTTATTACTGAGTAAATTAATTAATGGATATTTACTAGATGTTAATTAAATTGTAATGGTAATTTTAATGGAAATGATTTGGGATTAATTACCTTGTTTAATTAATAAGAAGGGTAATTCCTTAGTGGAAGTAACTAATTATTAATTACTTAGTGTAATTAATTTAAGAATTGATAAATAATGTTATTTGATATAATTAAGTAATGTAATTAATTAAGGGTAATTAATTTCTAATGTGATTAATCAAGGCTGATTAATGAATAATTAATTTAAGATTTGTTATTAAATATAATTAATAATTAATTAAAAGAAGTAATTAAGGATCATTAATTAATGTAATAAATGAGAGTAATTAAAGGTTAATAACTGTAATGGTTAAGGATAGTTAATTTGTGAAATTTATTGAAGGATAATTTCTCTATGTAATTAAATATAATTAATCAAGGTGATTAATTAAGATGGATATTTGAAGAACGATTGATTAATTAAAATGTGGTAATTAATTAATGGTTGATTTAGCAAAGTTAGGTGATTTATTCTGAAGTAATTAATTTAATTTAAGTTAATTAAATTAATCATAATAGGGATTAACAATGATTGCTTATGAATGATTGTTTGAGTAAAATATATGAATTGGATGATATGCTGTGTTATTCTGTGAGATGAAATGTTTTGTGATATGATATGTTTGGGTGGACATTTATAATGTGGTTATTAATGATGATGGCTCTTTATGTAAAAAGTGACATCTTGTATTTAAAGTTGAATTATGGTTCACTTAAATAACTTAGGCTAAGATGGTATTAAATTCGAAGAGACTGGAGTCGGGTATTAGTAAATACCCGAAACCACTTCGATTCTTTATAGATTGATATGTGAAATCAATAGGCTCATATGGAATGATTTAAGTGAATTGGACCATTTAATCTAACTTTTTTGTACTTAGATATTGAATTTTGAATTAAGTGATGTCTATAACAAATTGTGAATTTGTAAATTGATACGAGTTACCCTGGGTTTCATATAAGCTGTATGCTTTGTATTCCATGTTGGATGGGTTTACTCACGCCGGTTTCCAGCCTGACCTGGGTTTTACTTTGATGTAATGTTCGGTTCAGACCGAGTATTACAGATTTTCAGGTAAGGGCGTTCTGGAGCTCAGGAGGCGAGCTGGATGGTAAGAACGTATGGAGTATTTCTGCTGTATTATATTGTGGTATATCTGAGACATGATGATTGTGTATATCCAGTGTCTGTATATATATGTGTAACTCTGATGTATTATAAATGTATTTGACAGATGCAGAATTCTTCTGTAAACTGTTATTATTTGTTATTATATTTTATCCACTGCGAATGTGAAATGTTGGTGTTTCTGTTCTTCTTATTCTTCTATCTCTTTCTTCTTTTTCCTAACTATCTGGAATTTTCGGATCAAAAATTTCGGGTCGTTACAGTTGGTATCAGAGCTGAAAGGTTAAGCGAGAACCTTGGCTTTGTTGGGATTACTCATTAAGGATAGGGTCAATGGTACCCTAGAATGAGTTGAGAGAGAGAGTGTGTGTGTGTGTGTGTATGAGCGTGTACTTGTTATTTTCTTATATAAAGGTTCTAAATGATTTTATATATGAATATTTTTTGATATATAAAGCAATATTTCTTTCTAATAAATATTAAGGTAACTTGTTGTTATATTATTTGAAAAAAGAAATTTAATAATGAGAATTAAGTGGTAATAGAAATACAACCAAATTAAAATTAAATGAAGATAAGTTTGAAATGGATTCAGAATTAAATGGTTTAAAGAGATAAGTTGATTTGATTTAAAGGGTTAAATCAACATTTAAAAATTTAACTCGAATTTATATAATTCGGGATGGTTTAAATTTTAAATTTGAATTGAATTTGTTTAAGTTGAATCTGATTTGAATTAATTGGATTTGTGATTGAAGATCTATAAGTTTAAAATTTTAAATAGAAAATTTGAATTGGATTGAATTGAAATGATTTGATATTGAAGTGTGTTCAATTGATATTAGTCCAAATTGATTGGAATAATTTGGAATTGTAATTAAAGTTGAGTAGGTTTAAAATCAAATGGAATTTGATTTGAATTGGGGAAGAAATCAAGATTAACTCAACTTGTATTGGGGTTAAATTGATTTCAATGGAAATTGAAGTTATTTAAAGTGGAATTGAGCCAATTTAAATGGAGGTGGAAATTTAAATTGAATTGATGACAATGGAGATTGGGAATTGAACAATTTGGCTCTGAAATATTTTTCCAAATAAAATATTTTAATATAAACTGTTTTTAATCTATTTTCCTATCTATTTACTATATACAACCTTTCTTTTAAAACCCCAAACTATTTTATACTTATTACACAATTATTTTGAAACTATTTAATAATTTTTCGACTGTTTTATAAACTAATTACTATTTTGCAACTATGTTACAAATTAATTACTATTTTACAATTATTTTGCAATTATCTAAAACCTCTGAAACTATTTAACTATTTTCCAACTATTTTACAACTAGTTACCATTTTACAGCTATTTTGTGCGAACTAATAATTAATTTTTCAACTACTAATCTATTTTTAAAATTTTCAAGCTATTTTCTAAATATAAACTGGTCGGAGTTCAAACTACTATTGATTCAATACCCAACTGAGATAAGAATTAAAGTGATAATCCAAATGGGGATTAAGGAAAATGTGAATAAGTGAACAAAATCAAAGTGAGGATGAACTGAAAGGAAATTGATTTGGATATTAATCAATGAAGTTAAATACGTAGGATGTACGTATATTATTCTATTCGCATAGTGAATTGAGCCAGATTCGAGCATAGAATTTCGAGATAGTTATATCGATCCAACTTGGGATTTTTTTCACTCGATTTTCGACGACGAACTTGGATAAGGATTGTTGATTGGTTTTGGATATTCTCTATCATAGTTATGGCTATGAAAAGAGAATGACAGTTTCTGATCAAGAAACCAGATCTGAGTCCTCACTAGGAAGTCGGGTGGACGATACTAGTTCGGAAGCGAAATCATGTGATCGAGTGAGCGATCAAATTGGTATGGCGTATGGATGATAGGTGTACATCGTACAGATTTGAATGAAATTGATATTGAAATTTTTTGAATAAGAAATGTGAAATGATTTCTTTTGAAATGAAAGTATATTTTGTGAAATATACAATGGATAAAAGTGAAAATTGGATATTTTTATGATGATAAGTAAGATGGAAACAACTTTATAAAAAAAAGAGTAATCAAATTTGAATATTTGATTTTGAGTAAACAAAGTTATATATCTTTGTTATATAAGATAAATCTCTCCTTGTTGAATCTATTGCCGGAAGAAAAGGATTTTGAAAGTGTTTGAAGTATAAAAGGAGTTTTATACAAATTTGAAATGATCCAGAGTTTTTAAAAACTTATATATATATATATATAAAGGATTTTATGAGGATTTTGGAAAAAGTTTTTAGGAATCTTTTTTTTGGAAAGGCTTTGATTTTTGGGTAAAATCAATATTGGAATTTGGAAAGCCTAATTTGAGAATTATCGATTTTGGGATAACCGATTTTGAGAAAAGGAGATTTATATAAGATTCATACTAGAAGTATGATTTTGAAGATACTATATGTGTATAGCATAAAGCTTTTTTATGATGGCTCTAGGGGAAAAGGCGCTCCCTTGAAATGAACTTCTCAGGAGTGCCACAGGCTGGTACTGCCTTGAACCCTAAGGGGGGTTCTAAAGTTGATCCTGTGAGGAGTCGGGACAAAACTAGTTCCAGAGGATTACGAGTAGTGTGTAGTGAAAGTAGAGGGTGTTGATGCCTACAGAGGCATTTGGGTTATGCTGTGACGATAGTGTAACTCGATGTCACTGCGATCTACTGCAGACCATAACGAAAGTCGTGTGTGCCGCTGAGAGCCAACAGTCTGTGTTTGATTTTACATCAGTAGACTACGACCTATGGTAACATAGCGAAAGTCGTGGGTGCCGCTGAGAGCCAACAGTCTACGTTTAATTTTACATCGGTAGACTGCAACCTATGTAGGAGTGGAGAAGTTTCATTTTTGACAGCGAAAATCGAGGGCGCTGATGCCCACAATTACATGGACTTTTGCTATGATGGCAACGTAACCCTGGAATGTAACTGCGATCTGTTGTGGGTTCCATGGCGTAATTGAGGGCGCTGATGCCTACAGTTACATGGACTTTTGCTGCGATGGCAACGTAACCCAGGATGTAACTGCGACCATGGATGGGGGTGATGATTTCCAGAGCATTCTCACCAAAGATATTTCCTCTATTTTCAAAAGTTGTTTTCTATATTTTCAATAAAACTATTTTCCTAAGTATTTTCACTGGGTGTTGAAACGGGTTTACCAAGTACTTATAGATTTTCAATTCTACGCCTGATCAACGTATGACCGAATTTCTGTGAGAACAAGGATGGACTGGTTGAAACATCGAGTTATAAGAAGTATTTTTGTAAAAAGCTATTTTAATAATATTATGTGAATTTAAAAGTATTTATAAATTTTTAAAATAAGTGTTGGAATTTTGGAAAATGAAAGAAAATCCAAACAGGAATTTTGAAGAAAAAAAATTGAACTCAGGAGAAAATTTAATGAAGTGATTTTTGTAATAAAATCGAATATTGATATAAAAGTTGGAAGTAAGCTAATTAGCTAGATAAATTATTTGATAGAGTGTTGATAAAAATTTAACTCGGTTAAATAAAATGGATTGTAAGTTAATAATGAAGTTTGGAAATAAATTCGAATTATAAATAGAATTCGATTTGGATTGATAATGAATTAAAATAAGTGGAGATGTTGTAAAAATAAATGGAATTGGATTATAATAGAAATGATTTAAGTTACAAATAAAATCCAATTCGAGTGTGAAATGAGTTGGAATCAATTGGATGTGGCTAAAAAAACTAAAATGGATATTCTATTAAGTGAATATCATCAAATTTCATAGAATAAATTAGTCGTATGACTTAAACGGAAGTAAATGGAAAAAAATTCTATGAATTGGCAGAGCTAAATAAAATTTGATTTTTGGAATCAATTGAAATAAATGTGATTTGTTTGATTAAAAATAAATTGAATGTAAGAAATTGAAGTGTAAACCATTAAAATTGAATGGATTGGCACATGAATTGGTCGAAAGCAATTGAATTAGCTTCAAAATCATATAAATCGCTTATGGAAAGTGTTTGGTGCATGTTGCTTATGAAATTCATGTGTTTAGCTATTGAAAGCAAGTGAAATGTTAATAAATTTCATATATTTAGTACTTATATATTTAAATTGAGTAAGTACAGGTACCAAGAAGGCGTTTGGCTGGATTTGGACGCGCTAATTGCTAAATTAATAAGCCGCTTGCTTAAAATTCTAAATAAAGGTATGCCTACGCAATAAAAATAGGAAATATGAACTGTATTTGTTTTTTCGACCATGTGGGTCGATGTATATATATTTATATCTCTTGTCAAATTGCAAAAGCTCCTCCGTACAAAGGAGACTCTGCCAAAAATTTCCAAAAATATGGGAGTTAGAAATTTTTTGAAAATTTTTGGGAAAATTTTTGTTAGTGACAAAACGATTTCAAATTGGAAATTGAAATAAATTAGTGGATGATACTAATTTAAAATCATGACATGAATCAGTTGTAAATGGAAGATTAAATTCAATATTCAGAGTTGAAGATAAATTGAATTCATATGGAAATGGGAAAAACTAAGTTGAATAGAAGTAGATATGGAAACTTCTGTAAGGAAATGTATAAAATGATTTTTAAAAGCTATGATTTGAAAAACTAATTTGAATTGCTCGACAAAAAGGTATGTGTTTAAATTTCTGTATGAAATTTGATTGGGTCAGCCACTTGGCTTTTTGTTTTCTTTTAGAGATTGGGAGCCCGTAGAGGCATTTTGTAGTTGTACCGAGCTAGCAGCGCAAAGGAGACGGTGGAGAAATTTTTCGAAAACTTAGAGAGTGATAAAAATTTTTAGAAAATTTTGATGATTCAAATTTTGGTTTTAAATTGAAAGAATGATTGAGCAAAAAGGTAATGTTTGAAAACTGTGGGAGAATTTGGGAAGTTAGTAAGAATGATAATGGGCCTTTTATAAAAAGATAGTTGGTAGGATGTCGAACTGTTGGTTTTGGGGGAAAAGTAAACGGGTATTGAACAATTCTTCCTAACTAGTAATTTAGGCTACAAATTCTTTTAAGGGGGGAGGAATGTGACGACCCGGAATTTTTAACAATTTAAATTGGAATATTTAATTGATTTTAAATATTTAAAAGTTAATTTTAACTTGAATTCAAATATTATTATTATTTATAAATTTAATTAATTAATTAATTAATTGGAAATTGGGTAAAATGTTGAATCTGGAGTTTTAAACCTGTTAAAATATAATTTCGAGGCTTGTAAAATTTATATTGATAGTACTGAAGATAGCAAAAGTGTTAAAATTGAATTTGGAAGTGTTTTGTTAAGTTTTGAAATTTTATCGTTTAAATCGATATTTAAAAATAATCTTCCGAGGTACAGTCTCAGAATTCGACGAAACTAGTTCCATTGGATCCGTAATAGTTAGTTATTGTCAGATTTCAAATTTCGTAGCGTTTGGATTTATCGTTTGCTCGTACGGGTGAGAAACGCGTTGAAATTAAAATCGATAATTTAATATTTTAAATCGATTTTAAAAGCTAACTTCCATATACGATCAAATTAGCCTCCGTAACACGTTTCATTGTGTTCGAAACATGGGTAAAACCTTATAAACGCCTGGCGGCATGTCTGATTCGGAGTTCGTTCGAAAGCTTATAAAATTTGAGAATATTAATAAAATAATAATTATATAAACATATATATCATCACGTTTAGGGCCGAACCCTGTTCTTCTTTCTTAGCCGCCACTTATACAATTAATGGCCGATAATCATCTTTGTGTCTCCTTGAAAATCTCTCGATCCGTGCCTTAATTTTACAAACTTTCTAAAGGAAAGTTGTAGATCGTGGAGAGATCTACTCATCCAACGGGTGGTTCAAGCTATCATCGTCGATTGGAGGCATTTTGGGGTTACGTTCGCCGACCATTAACGCTCGAATTTCGAGCTATCAGAAGCGCCGAGCTTCACTTGGCTGCAACCTAGGGTAGAGCTCACAGTGGACTTCAGAGTGGTGGCCTCCGATCGAGGTGAATGGCACCAAGGATGGTCGCATTTTTCGATTTGTGGTGGCGGCAGTGGATTTCGAACAACCCAAGGTCTCGCGTACGTGATTCCAGGGAGGGAAGGAAGTAGAGAGGTTGCAGCCTGATTTAATTTGGTAATATTACAATATAAAAAATTGATTTTTGTTATAAATTATATGTTCAAGACTTTGGAATAACATATCTTTCTCGTACGAGGGCGAAATCGGACGAATTTGGTAGCGTCGGAATCGCAGCGTCGCAATCTACGATACAGTGCAGATCAAGAGATGTTTGGTGCGAGTGGAAATTTTAGAATTAATCGAATGGGCTTGATTTATTTTAAAATTTGAAACGCCGATGCAAGGTGAGTAAATCTCGCTCACATCTGGATGTCGTTTAATTTAAATAGCTAATATTTAAATGAGTGATTGATTGTTTGAATGTGATAATTATTATCAGATTCGATCGATATTTATTGTCGTGCTAACATCTGTGGATGTAGGGAAGCAGGTTGGAGGGATCCAACTGGATTCCTCACAAATAGGATTATATTTATAATCTGTGATATATTTCATTGATATCCCGTGAAAGATTGATTTAAAATTTTGTTATGTTGTGTTATGGTTGAATAATATAATTTGGTATAATTATTAATTAAGATGATTAATTAGATTAATTAATTAAAGATAATCAATTTATGGAATTGTTTAAGTATAATGACTTAATGAAAGTAATTAAGGGATTAATTACTTAATGTAGTTAATTAAATAATGTGATTGATCAAGTTAATTAATTGGTTTAATTAAGATAATTACATGATGGTTTGTTAAAATATGATTACTGAATGTAATTGGAAGGAGTAATTACTGAGTAAATTAATTAATGGATATTTACTAGATGTTAATTTAATTGGAATGGTAACTTTAATGGAAATGATTTGGGATTAATTACCTTGTGTAATTAATAAGAAGGAAAATTACTTAGTGGAAGTAATTAATAATTAATTATTTAGTGTAATTAATTTAAGAATTGATTAATAAAGTTATTTGATGATAATTAAGTAATGTGATTAATTAAGGGTATTTAATTTCTAATGTGATTAATCAAGGCTGATTAATGAATAATTAATTTAAGATTTGTTATTAAACATAATTAATAATTAATTAAAAGAAGTAATTAAGGATCATTAATTAATGTAATAAATGAGAGTAATTAAAGGTTAATTACTGTAATGGTTAAGGATAGTTAATTTGTGAAATTAATTGAAGGATAATTTCTCTATGTAATTAAAGATAATTAATCAAGGTGATTAATTAAGATGGATATTTGAAGAATGATTGATTAATTAAAATGTTGTAATTAATTAATGGTTGATTTAGCAAATTTAGGTGATTTATTATTAAGTAATTAATTTAAGTTAATTAAATTAATTATTGTAACGAGTGCGGATTTTGCCCGCTCGAAAATTGACATCCATACTTCAAATCGTATTCGAATGCCATAGATTCGACCGTTCAAATCCGATTCGCCGGAGCTTATAACAATCATTAAGTAAATAACACATCGGAATAAAAGAATAATACATTGATATACAGCTTTGATACAATATCTGATACAACAGATGATCCAATAGATATCAATATACATCAGATATATGATACAATAAAACAGCAGCGGAAAGAAAATAGATAACATCTAGCAGCGGAACAATATAATTCTGAGATAGTCTTCAAGGAAGAACTCCAAGAACTGCAACTCCATCTTCAAGAATCAATCCAGCAATAGCTCGAACCCCCAATAACGATGCACCTAGCATAAGCAAGTCTGGTCCGGTCCAAAGACTGAACTAACTCCAAATAATCCACTATATCTAACTATCTGTAAAACCCAACCCTAGACTGCTCGTGTAGAAATAAAATGAGCACCCAGAGTTTAGGAAAGAAACAATAAACTCCGGATCAGTCGTGGGACTGGTGTGAGCAACAAAAACAGTTTATCTTTTAAAACATTCAACAAAAGATTTTCAAAGTCAATTCGAAATGCTTTTTAAAAATGAGACTACCATAAGGCCTCCCGCACACACACACAATGCAAACGCAGAATCGGAGGAGATTTCTCCTTATGATAGTCAAAGATGCTTGATACGCAATAAAAAGAACATTTGATATTATTACTAGTGCATAGTGTAGGAAAAAATTCATTTCGAAAGTAGAATATAAATCTTAGCCAGCATAGACATTCCGAACTATGCCTACTATAGCTACCATCCAAACAGTGGGGCGCCACCATAAGTGAATGATAGGTTCTACAACTAATACCGTACAAGATCGTATTGTTTCTTTGGGTTTCCAACGAATGGTCAGGCCAAGGAACTTCTCATTGCCACATGAGAATGCCTCTGGATGGACATCCCCGAGAACCAAACCAGATCTCTACCAACACAAGGCCGGGTTACCCCTAACTGAGTAACAACTGACCGAATATGCCATCCCCCGGTCCTTTGGGACCTTTCAACCGAGCGCTCGTAATCAATTCACACAATCATAAAGTGTTTTCAACATGAGTAAGTATCTGGGCTCCATACCATGATACCACCCTTTTCCAGAAGGAAATGCACATACCCTAAAGGGCGCTACCCCTCATAACCTTGCCGCATCTTTCCTGTTTTGACCATTCCGGGGTGTGAGGCTCGACGAAGTCTCGTCCACAAAAACATACTTTATACAAAAGCCATGCTTTGGGTCAACAAATGATCATAGAAATGATCACCAAGATAGACGATCAAATAAATGATCCTATCACAAATAATCAACACAATGATCATTTACAGCAACACTCAGCATGTCACATTACCAAATTGGGAATATATTGCTGATAACATTCAACTACATAACCTCTGAGCTCGTACGTCTCAGAGAAGGGTGTTAAGCTAAAAGAATAAATTCTCTGCCACCAACAGAAATATATTTGAAAGAAATCTTCTTTATATCTCAGTTTGTAATGTCAGACATATAATCCATACAAGTCTGTTCCGGGCTCGAACAGAACCGAAGGCACTTAGAAAGAAGTCCTTGCAATCCGGATATTCACAATCCCGATCGGATTTCCCATCACTTAGGGAGTCTCTATACCGGCGCGACTCGGTGCAGAAACAATCGATAGGTCATCCTATCGCTTTCGCAAATACCCGGTCTTCATCACCGGTCTTCAAATGCTATCCATAACGTCGAATCACATATTCGGAATGGGTTATACGACACAAAGGTCCTTTCCCGGTTAAACCGAATAGTGAGCGGAAATATTTTTAAAACATATGGATATGGGATTTCAATTAAGTCACAACTTATTACCCAAAACTTTTGTAACGTCTGCGGATTTTCGTTGCCGAAAAACCGAATAGTTAGGGGTTTAAAAAAAAGAATTTAAGAAAAGAGAAGAGAAAAAGATAAGAAGGTAGAAGATAGAGAGAAAAGAGAATAGACAATTTTTAGAAAACAGAGAAAGAAAACAGAGAATTTGAAAAATAGAAGATAGAAGAATTTTAAAAATAGAACGGACAGAAAGGAAACAACAGAACAACAACAGAATCTCACAATTCGCAGCGGAACAACATATAATAATAAATGAATAATCTTTAAATAAAGAACTATATCAGTTATTACATCACATTATATTTCATTACTTCATATCATATCATCAGAGTGTACAACAACATACAACAATAAACAGTGCAGCGGAAAAAGAAATACTATATAAACTAGTAATACGCCATGCCATCCAGCTTGCCTCTAGCAACTCCAGAATATCCAGAATATCCTGATAAACCTAACTCTTAACTGCCCGTGTGGAAATTGGTGGGCACCCAGAGTTTAGGAAGGAAAACAATAAACTCCAAGTCAGTCGTGTGACTGGTGTGAGAACTCAAAACAGTTTATTTATCTTTAAAATCAAAATAGAGGAATATTTTTAAAGTCAATTCGCAATGCTTTTAAAAATGAGACTACCATAAGACCTCCTGCCACACACACAATGCAAACGCAGACTTGGAGAAGATTTCTCCTTATGATAGTCAAAAATGCTTGATACGCATTAAAATCAAATCAATTTTGATATTATTATTAGTGCATAGTGTATAAAACGATTTCGAAAGTAGAATATAAATCTTAGCCAGCATAGGTACCATTATATTATGCCTACTAATAGCTACCATATTAGATGGCAGGTTCTACAACTAAAACCGTACAAGTCTCGTATTGTTTCTTTGGATTTCCAACAAATGATCAGGCCAAGGAACTTCCCATTGCCACATGAGAATGCCTCTGGATGGACATCCCCGAGAACCAAACCGGATCTCTACCAACACAAGGCCGGGTTACTCCTAACTGAGTAACAACTGACCGAATATGCCATCCCCCGGTCCTTTGGGACCTTTATCCGAGAGCTCTCTAATCAATTCACACAATCATAAAAACAAAGTGTTTCAACATGAGTAAGTATCCGGGCTCCATACCATGATACCACCCTTTTCCAGAAGGAAATGGACACATCCTAAAGGGTGCTACCCCTCATAACCTTGCTGCATCTTTCCTGTTTTGACCATTTCCGGGATGTGAGGCTCGACGAATTCACGTCCACAAAAACATACTTTATACAAAAGCCATGTTTTGGGTCAACAAATGATCAACACAATGATCACTAAGATAGATGTAACAGCCCTAGTTTTAGCTATTTATTTTCTTTTAATTATTTTAAAATTTGGAAATATATTTTTACATAAATTGTGTTTAACAATATAGTTTAATTATTTAATTTAAAGATATATTTTATAAAATTTTGTATGTCAAATAAATTTAATAATAACTGTAAAATTTTAAGCTATGATTTAACTGTCAAATTTCGCGTTTAAAAGACGCGTCAATTATAGGGTATAAGAAACGTAATAAAACGGGTGTTTTTAAAATATTATTTTTATGAATATTTTTGATGTTTTAGACTGCGTCTGTTTAACGTAGTGTAAAAATCAAGTTTTCGAATAATTTTGAAGAAAAATATCAGTCAGTATTTTATTCCAAACGTTACTTTGGTTTAGATGGTCAGTTTTGGTTTTAATAATTTGTATATGTTTCTTTGCATAGATTTTTGCCTTTTCATTTATTGTTTTCAAAACTAAAAAGGGAAAAATCGAAATGTCTATATGAAATGAGGTGGACATAGAGTAACGAACAAAACATTATATCCAAGCTTATATCACATGTACAAGCATCTACCTTAAAACTGAGACAAACATTGATCTGGCATTTAAAAATTTTCAAACAAGTTTTACACTATACATTCATCTCATTGCTTAAATCACGAGAGTAACATGAGGAAACTGAAAGTCTATCAGATTAAAAGTCAAGATTTATAACTGAAAACAAATTTTACACAAAAATGTACAAACTGAAGGGGAATCAAGTGAGTAAAACATTTAACATATAAACTGATACGTTTCCCTCTGATTCAGCTTGCATTTGTAAACTCTCAACCTTCCCATAATTCGAAAGCAAATGCTAAAGTGTAACAGATGAATTTAAAGATCCACTGACTCTGCTTCATCTGTTATAAAACTCTAATCACGCAAGCTTTAAGAAGAAAGTAACGTGTATATATTTTGTGCATTAACCTCTGTTCATCATTTATCAACTTAAATCACGCGCATATATCACACCAGATAACTGATGCTTTAAAATCTCTGGGCCGTTGCTTCCTTTCCTTTGATCTTTGCCACAGATCGAACCCTTTAGAATTTGCAAACGGCTCAAATTCTTCCCTCTGAACTGTCAAGGACTTCGCGCATAATTGTTAAACAATTTTATTTTCATAACTGATACGTTTTGTTACATTTACTTCCCTTGAAATCTCGCAAACTATGCCTATAAATCTTTGCTCCTGTGCATCATTTTTGCTCTGCATCTCTTGTATTCTGCCTTGCTTCCTCTCTATTCATCAGGTAATATTTTGTTGTCTCCTTTCTTCTTCAACTTCTTTGTTTCTTTTATGATGCTTTGCTCGGCCACACTACCTTTTGTTCACGGGTGAGGAGTTGTTTTGGATTAAGGTGTAAATACTTTGGTGTGAGTTCAGTCTAAACTGCATATATTGTTCAGATTTGCATTTAGGTCATAGGTTGCAGTTGTGTCACATGTGTTTGGCCTTAGAAATCACAGTGCCTATATGTCAGAGTGATGTTTAGTGTAAAGCAGTTCGAATGTGGGGAGTTTTAAAGTTTGACTGTAAAGCAATTTTTGTAGACCTAAACTAAGTAATGGAATTCTGTTTTGGTTGAGTTTTGTTGTGAAGCTGGAAGGTTTATAAGCTATGATGTGCATAATGCATCACAGTGTGCACGAGCACAACTGACATGAGTGAGTCAGACTGTAGTAGTGGATGGTAGTGATGGGTTCTGTCTGTTTTCAGTTGCTTGGACACTAGACTGGAAAGCAATATGGTAGTAAAGGGCAGTAGGAGATGATATTCAAAAAAAAAAAAAAAAAAAAAAAAACTTGAAACAGAAGCTGATAACCAAGCAGTGAATCTGAGTAGAATGTTAGGCAACAAGAGGATGTTTTGCATATACATGTTTAGCTGGAAATGGTTTATAGGGTAGAAATTTGGTAGGAGATGTTATATAAGGTAGCATGAGTGGTAGGAGATGTCCAGATTGCATATTGGGTGATACATGACTATAGTTGAAGCATACAATGGATATTGACCGAGCCTAGTCTAAAACCCCATCACTGACCTGAATTATGGTGGAGACTGAAATTTGTTGATGGTGAATAGGAGTTGGGTCTGCATATGTACTTAGTACTGGGTGTAGTGTCAGCGTGCATGTTAAAGGGTATCACTGTGTGCATTTTCCTTTGATAACCTGAGTTGTTTAGGGGAAGTGGTGTTGAGTATTGGTAGGTATATAAGTTGAACCTTTTTCATGTTTTAGTTTATAGGCTGAAGTACTAAAAGAAGTGGATAGGGTAGTCTACAGAAATGTTGAGCAGAGAAGTGGAGGTAGGCAAGTTAGTAATCAGGATGAATAGGAGTTGGACATGTTGAAAGAAGGGTACATACAAAAATTTCCAGTGTGCATGTTCAATATGCACACCTGTGCACAATCACATCAATGAATATCAACCTTGGATGATGACTAGGACCGGTAGTGTGATGACTGGAGGGTGATGCTAGTAGTGGATGCTAAGGTATCAGAAATGAAGGGGATTGGTTGTTCAGAATCATATAAGCAGAGAAGAGATTAAAGAGGAGTTGGCTTATTCAAGCTTCAGTTTTGGTGGAAATATACTCGAAGTCTTGGCAGTTTTGACTCGAAGTAACTGCCTAGCTAACTCGAAGCAGCTGTGTGTTTTCTCGAAGCAATGAAGTAGAGGACTCGGAGCATATGATGGTACAACTTGAAACTGGAAAGCTTAGATTGAAAAGTGACAGTAAGGTTGAGAAAATTTAGGCAACTAAAGATTGAAGATAAGAATAACGGGTATGTGGTAGGTTGGCAAATGCACGTGTACACGTGAAAGTGTATTAGGGATGTGAACGTGTACACGAGTGTATCTCTTGGTCTGACTTTAGAAAATTTTGTCGTAGATTTTTCAGTTAGCCCGGTTCACGTTTTAGGGTATATTTAGGTCATTTTTCACGGTGGAGTGGCCGAGCAAAGCAAATAAATTTTCGTTCTATTTTAAATTTTACTTTGACCGTAAATTCTAAAGTCGCGTTTCAAAATATTTGAGTTTGTTCTAGATTTGAAGCTAGGCGACATCAGAAGAAATTTGATCGTTATTTTCTGTCAGTCTTTACCAGTGAATCGTCATTTTGAATTCAAATTTTCTGCAACTTTCAGGTGAGTATTTCTCACCAGACATACGTATTTATATTTTTAGTAAATTATTGCAAGTGTATGTGTAAAATTGTATTTCACTATTATCTGTCTGTAGTGTAATAGAATGATGAACCCCATTGACACCTCATCAGTATTCATCTGTTGTATTATATCTGTAGTTATATTATGTTATTGTTTATTTACTGCTTAAATCACACTGCAAGTTCCCTATTATATGTAGATTGTTATGGGCTGAAATGATAGGCCTAAATGATGATTATTGTTAAACTATTCTGTTAACTGCTTAACTGATAACTTGGGATTGCGGGTTTGAAATGATAGAACCCGGGGTTTTGTAAATTACGGGTTGAAATGATATACATCCGTATCACTTGACCTAGGCTAGAAAACTATATACATGCCCGTGGTCCTTATAATATTTTCTGAAATATTTAAAAATTATTCTGGGAGATAAATATTTGATTTAATATCTTAAAAGGATTTTATATTGATTTTGAATGAGTTAAAATGTTAATAAATAAATAAATATTTGAAAAAAAATTATGGAATATAACTTATTTTGGTAATTCAGGATTTTTGAAAGAATAAGATTTCAGTTAAGAAAATATATAAATAAATGAGTTATATTTGGAAATATTTATTAAGTTAAACAATCTACTACAGCATTTAAATGCTGTCTTTTGAAATTGGACTAGTTTTACCCATAACTTTAGGTAGCATTTCCTAAGTGCTACGGAATCTAGAATTTGATTGCTTTAAAATTTATGGAATTTGATAAATTTTATTTTATCTTAAGTTTTGGAAAAGCTTAAGACATAATATTTATAACTGAATTTTTCTTAATAAATTAAAGATGAATATTCTGGTATTAAGTAAATTTTGGAAAAATTTAATGGCTAAAAATTTGGGAGTTTTATTTATGGAAATTATGGGAATATTCAAGACTAAATAATAAAACATTGATTTGTGAAAGAATAAAACCCAAACTTAGTTTTGAATAGTAAATACTCCAATTTAATATATATATGGGAATTGTAATGTTTTGGGAACATAAAATGGTATTTAATTTATGGTTTAAAATTTTAAATAGAGAAATTTATTTGCAAAGCTATGTAAATTCTCTTCTTTACAAAGTAACCATAAAGTTAACCCATTTATTATATATACCGTTGAATATCCAAACCATTGTGTTTGGGAGTTATGGTTTTAAAGTAAATTTCCAAAATATTATGTTTCGAAGATATAATTCAAATATTTGGTTTCCAGATATTTAAAAATTTTAAGCAGTATGGTTTTTGGAAAAGAATTATATTTGGATATAACGATATCATATTGTTTTGGGTTTTAAAATGATATCGTATTTATAGTTTTGAAATGGAAAAGTTATACTGGTTTTAAGGTATAAATTGTTTTTAAATGACCACGGGTTATAATAACGATGGGTTGGCAAAGAGACCGGGATCGGATATGGACATACTCTCTGTCGATACCGAAAACCACTTTGACCAACCGTGTACGCGGTGGAGATTCCAGAATGAAGTAGGTTGGGGGCGACGGTTTCTTGAAAGGTATATACGTGGACCCGACTCCCGTGAGTTGGCATAAGGTGGATAAAACAGGAGCGATTCTCGGATTAATGAGGTAGCTCCTCTGATCGAACGCACTTCTTCGTATACCTTTCTATTACTCTTGTGATTGTTTGGGTGCACCCTTTGATTTGGGAGTGTTGTTCGAGGTGGACGGTTGCTGCGGCTTCGCGTTACCACCGGTCCGGATAGCAATTGGTATATCTACCCTAGCATTGCCTAGTTGTGCCGTGTCACCTACCATATCGAGCCTTGTACGAGTTTGGTTTTCTCTCGTAGCCCGTGTGGTATCCTCTAGTTGCTTCCCGATCAGGAGGAGCTATGATATTGGATGGACTACTGGGACTATTACGTGTTAAGGGCTATATGGGTAACCCCTTAATGCTAAGAAAAAGTATGTTTATTTTATAAATAGACACTATTATAATAGCGCAATATACTACATAGTAAATAGTTTGACGGATCCTTAGAGGATGGGCGATCCCAAGCATCCTTTAAGTTACTTGCTATATATTACAGTACACTTGAATTAGCTTACATTATATAAGTATGTATGTCCTGACTCGAGTGTTTTGTTTTATTTTACGCTCGGGTCAGCCTGAGTTGCAGCTTCAGTTTCTTCTCCGTAGCTAGGACACTCAGTAGATCATTCGTGCTGCTGGAAGTTGTTTCAGCCTTTATCTTTTCCGGAATTCAAGGCTTCGAAGACTCTATCTCTATTTATGTATTAAATTTGTATTGAGTATTATAGACAATGTAAGTTCTGTTTTGTAAAGTCGTATCAGTGGCTTCATGAACCACTAAATTTTTAATTTCCGCTGCGAGATTCTGATATCTGTGTATGTGATTCTGTGATTTATTTATTGTATATTCTGAGTTTTGCCAAATTTATTCTACAATCTATTATTTTGAACTATTCCAGCTCGACATGTTCTATTATTGTCGAATTCGAATGGTACAAAATAGTGGGTCGTTACATTTGGTATCAGAGCTTTGGCTCTAGGCAAAACTTAGAATGTATGGTAAATTGGATTTACAGAATCACATCCATCCGAGCTTGGATCTCTTCCTTTTCGAATTTTGGAACATTCCCTGTGGTTCCAAAGTTCATTCGTGCTCCCCCACTTGTTCATCTTCTTTAAATTCTGGAGTATCCCATAACTCCACTTCGGACGTTCTTTATAGTAAATTGGCGGTCTCGCCATTGTTCAAATAAAGGGGTGAAACTCCTTTACAATCAGCATTTAAGATCAAATGAGGATTTACCCAACCATATCGATCTGATTCTTTAAGCCACGGATGACTAGGTCAAGTTGTCCGCGATTGATATAAACTTGCCAGTTCCTTATTTTGTTAATCATCGGATCTTCTGATTTCAACTTATCTTGAATTCTATTTGATTTGAGTTCATCAAAATTTGAGTCCCTATCCTTGTTTTGAAATTTTATTTCTATATTTGAAATAAAATCTAATGTTATATATATGAGTATAATTTTCAGAATTTTATAATTAATTTAACTATTTGTCAAGAGATAATAGTTTGATTTATTTTTGTAAACCATGTGTTTGGCTAAAATAAATAATTGTATATAAAACAATGGTTATAAATTAATTTGGAAACAAAAATGAATTTAAACAAGAACTTGAGAATTCAAATTTCTGATGATTTCAAACCTTGTGTTTAAATTTTAAAAGGATGTATTAAGTATTTTGTATAGAAATTTGTTTCCAAAGAATTTTAAAATTAGTGCTTTTCTCTTTGTCGCTGGAAAATAATTTCGGTGATGACTGCAGCATCATCGACATTCATTTTCGAATTTCGAAGTGAAAAGACCATTCTGTAGTCTGGCTACAGTGTTTCCTTGAGATTTTAATTGATTCGAATTTCTTAAGTAGGACTTAATATATATAGATATATAATTTAAATTTTAGTTGACATATTATGTATATATTTATCTATCTCTAAAAGGTTGAAGGGAATCAGAAATTAAATTCTTAAAGTTTACCTTGAAAAAATAAAATAAAATTCTTGAATAAGAAAAATTTCAACTTGAAGATAATTGAATTTGAAAGTTTTAGTTGTATAGTACTCAATTTCATTTCAATATAACTTACCTTGATTTTCAAAAGTTAAAAATAAATTTGGAAAATATACAATATAAAAAGGATTTTATAACTAAAATTCGAGTGTATAACATTTATTATAACCACTCAAATTTTATTTATAAAATAGGTATTCCAAATAAAGTGTTAGGTTATTTGTTAAATTAAGAATTAAGAAAATGTTGAACTAATTAGAAATACTATTATATCTACGGTAACATATTTTAAGTGTTGCTGTTTCTAAAAATAAATGTTTTGAAAATTACAATTGAATAAATGAAGTTTATTTTAAAATGTTATGATTTTTGTAGTATGATTTCTAAAAGATAATATCTATAAATTTTAATGACCTTCAAAGTATTATGATTTTAAAGTTATTATCTTATTTTGTTTTCAAACTATATTTAAATATCCTTGGTTTCCCTATCTGCTACAGAATGGGAAGGCTATTGCTTATACCAGTCTATTAAGAAATCTTTCTATAATCTTTGAAATCTTGGTTACTCATCTTGACCCTGAGCACCGTTTATCACCCAGAGCCTGACAGTCAAACTGAAAAAGGTAAACCGATTCTAGTGGATCTTTTTCGTGCTTCAAATCCGGAACTATTCGTTTAAGATTCTTGTTTATCTAGCTTATCTTCTTTGTTTCTCTTCTTCCGTTCCTTTTCGAGGACGAAAAGTTCTTAAGTGGGGGAGAGTGTAACAGCCCTAGTTTTAGCTATTTATTTTCTTTTAATTATTTTAAAATTTGGAAATATATTTTTACATAAATTGTGTTTAACAATATAGTTTAATTATTTAATTTAAAGATATATTTTATAAAATTTTGTATGTCAAATAAATTTAATAATAACTGTAAAATTTTAAGCTATGATTTAACTGTCAAATTTCGCGTTTAAAAGACGCGTCAATTATAGGGTATAAGAAACGTAATAAAACGGGTGTTTTTAAAATATTATTTTTATGAATATTTTTGATGTTTTAGACTGCGTCTGTTTAACGTAGTGTAAAAATCAAGTTTTCGAATAATTTTGAAGAAAAATATCAGTCAGTATTTTATTCCAAACGTTACTTTGGTTTAGATGGTCAGTTTTGATTTTAATAATTTGTATATGTTTCTTTGCATAGATTTTTGCCTTTTCATTTATTGTTTTCAAAACTAAAAAGGGAAAAATCGAAATGTCTATATGAAATGAGGTGGACATAGAGTAACGAACAAAACATTATATCCAAGCTTATATCACATGTACAAGCATCTACCTTAAAACTGAGACAAACATTGATCTGGCATTTAAAAATTTTCAAACAAGTTTTACACTATACATTCATCTCATTGCTTAAATCACGAGAGTAACATGAGGAAACTGAAAGTCTATCAGATTAAAAGTCAAGATTTATAACTGAAAACAAATTTTACACAAAAATGTACAAACTGAAGGGGAATCAAGTGAGTAAAACATTTAACATATAAACTGATACGTTTCCCTCTGATTCAGCTTGCATTTGTAAACTCTCAACCTTCCCATAATTCGAAAGCAAATGCTAAAGTGTAACAGATGAATTTAAAGATCCACTGACTCTGCTTCATCTGTTATAAAACTCTAATCACGCAAGCTTTAAGAAGAAAGTAACGTGTATATATTTTGTGCATTAACCTCTGTTCATCATTTATCAACTTAAATCACGCGCATATATCACACCAGATAACTGATGCTTTAAAATCTCTGGGCCGTTGCTTCCTTTCCTTTGATCTTTGCCACAGATTGAACCCTTTAGAATTTGCAAACGGCTCAAATTCTTCCCTCTGAACTGTCAAGGACTTCGCGCATAATTGTTAAACAATTTTATTTTCATAACTGATACGTTTTGTTACATTTACTTCCCTTGAAATCTCGCAAACTATGCCTATAAATCTTTGCTCCTGTGCATCATTTTTGCTCTGCATCTCTTGTATTCTGCCTTGCTTCCTCTCTATTCATCAGGTAATATTTTGTTGTCTCCTTTCTTCTTCAACTTCTTTGTTTCTTTTATGATGCTTTGCTCGGCCACACTACCTTTTGTTCACGGGTGAGGAGTTGTTTTGGATTAAGGTGTAAATACTTTGGTGTGAGTTCAGTCTAAACTGCATATATTGTTCAGATTTGCATTTAGGTCATAGGTTGCAGTTGTGTCACATGTGTTTGGCCTTAGAAATCACAGTGCCTATATGTCAGAGTGATGTTTAGTGTAAAGCAGTTCGAATGTGGGGAGTTTTAAAGTTTGACTGTAAAGCAATTTTTGTAGACCTAAACTAAGTAATGGAATTCTGTTTTGGTTGAGTTTTGTTGTGAAGCTGGAAGGTTTATAAGCTATGATGTGCATAATGCATCACAGTGTGCACGAGCACAACTGACATGAGTGAGTCAGACTGTAGTAGTGGATGGTAGTGATGGGTTCTGTCTGTTTTCAGTTGCTTGGACACTAGACTGGAAAGCAATATGGTAGTAAAGGGCAGTAGGAGATGATATTCAAAAAAAAAAAAAAAAAAAAAACTTGAAACAGAAGCTGATAACCAAGCAGTGAATCTGAGTAGAATGTTAGGCAACAAGAGGATGTTTTGCATATACATGTTTAGCTGGAAATGGTTTATAGGGTAGAAATTTGGTAGGAGATGTTATATAAGGTAGCATGAGTGGTAGGAGATGTCCAGATTGCATATTGGGTGATACATGACTATAGTTGAAGCATACAATGGATATTGACCGAGCCTAGTCTAAAACCCCATCACTGACCTGAATTATGGTGGAGACTGAAATTTGTTGATGGTGAATAGGAGTTGGGTCTGCATATGTACTTAGTACTGGGTGTAGTGTCAGCGTGCATGTTAAAGGGTATCACTGTGTGCATTTTCCTTTGATAACCTGAGTTGTTTAGGGGAAGTGGTGTTGAGTATTGGTAGGTATATAAGTTGAACCTTTTTCATGTTTTAGTTTATAGGCTGAAGTACTAAAAGAAGTGGATAGGGTAGTCTACAGAAATGTTGAGCAGAGAAGTGGAGGTAGGCAAGTTAGTAATCAGGATGAATAGGAGTTGGACATGTTGAAAGAAGGGTACATACAAAAATTTCCAGTGTGCATGTTCAATATGCACACCTGTGCACAATCACATCAATGAATATCAACCTTGGATGATGACTAGGACCGGTAGTGTGATGACTGGAGGGTGATGCTAGTAGTGGATGCTAAGGTATCAGAAATGAAGGGGATTGGTTGTTCAGAATCATATAAGCAGAGAAGAGATTAAAGAGGAGTTGGCTTATTCAAGCTTCAGTTTTGGTGGAAATATACTCGAAGTCTTGGCAGTTTTGACTCGAAGTAACTGCCTAGCTAACTCGAAGCAGCTGTGTGTTTTCTCGAAGCAATGAAGTAGAGGACTCGGAGCATATGATGGTACAACTTGAAACTGGAAAGCTTAGATTGAAAAGTGACAGTAAGGTTGAGAAAATTTAGGCAACTAAAGATTGAAGATAAGAATAACGGGTATGTGGTAGGTTGGCAAATGCACGTGTACACGTGAAAGTGTATTAGGGATGTGAACGTGTACACGAGTGTATCTCTTGGTCTGACTTTAGAAAATTTTGTCGTAGATTTTTCAGTTAGCCCGGTTCACGTTTTAGGGTATATTTAGGTCATTTTTCACGGTGGAGTGGCCGAGCAAAGCAAATAAATTTTCGTTCTATTTTAAATTTTACTTTGACCGTAAATTCTAAAGTCGCGTTTCAAAATATTTGAGTTTGTTCTAGATTTGAAGCTAGGCGACATCAGAAGAAATTTGATCGTTATTTTCTGTCAGTCTTTACCAGTGAATCGTCATTTTGAATTCAAATTTTCTGCAACTTTCAGGTGAGTATTTCTCACCAGACATACGTATTTATATTTTTAGTAAATTATTGCAAGTGTATGTGTAAAATTGTATTTCACTATTATCTGTCTGTAGTGTAATAGAATGATGAACCCCATTGACACCTCATCAGTATTCATCTGTTGTATTATATCTGTAGTTATATTATGTTATTGTTTATTTACTGCTTAAATCACACTGCAAGTTCCCTATTATATGTAGATTGTTATGGGCTGAAATGATAGGCCTAAATGATGATTATTGTTAAACTATTCTGTTAACTGCTTAACTGATAACTTGGGATTGCGGGTTTGAAATGATAGAACCCGGGGTTTTGTAAATTACGGGTTGAAATGATATACATCCGTATCACTTGACCTAGGCTAGAAAACTATATACATGCCCGTGGTCCTTATAATATTTTCTGAAATATTTAAAAATTATTCTGGGAGATAAATATTTGATTTAATATCTTAAAAGGATTTTATATTGATTTTGAATGAGTTAAAATGTTAATAAATAAATAAATATTTGAAAAAAAATTATGGAATATAACTTATTTTGGTAATTCAGGATTTTTGAAAGAATAAGATTTCAGTTAAGAAAATATATAAATAAATGAGTTATATTTGGAAATATTTATTAAGTTAAACAATCTACTACAGCATTTAAATGCTGTCTTTTGAAATTGGACTAGTTTTACCCATAACTTTAGGTAGCATTTCCTAAGTGCTACGGAATCTAGAATTTGATTGCTTTAAAATTTATGGAATTTGATAAATTTTATTTTATCTTAAGTTTTGGAAAAGCTTAAGACATAATATTTATAACTGAATTTTTCTTAATAAATTAAAGATGAATATTCTGGTATTAAGTAAATTTTGGAAAAATTTAATGGCTAAAAATTTGGGAGTTTTATTTATGGAAATTATGGGAATATTCAAGACTAAATAATAAAACATTGATTTGTGAAAGAATAAAACCCAAACTTAGTTTTGAATAGTAAATACTCCAATTTAATATATATATGGGAATTGTAATGTTTTGGGAACATAAAATGGTATTTAATTTATGGTTTAAAATTTTAAATAGAGAAATTTATTTGCAAAGCTATGTAAATTCTCTTCTTTACAAAGTAACCATAAAGTTAACCCATTTATTATATATACCGTTGAATATCCAAACCATTGTGTTTGGGAGTTATGGTTTTAAAGTAAATTTCCAAAATATTATGTTTCGAAGATATAATTCAAATATTTGGTTTCCAGATATTTAAAAATTTTAAGCAGTATGGTTTTTGGAAAAGAATTATATTTGGATATAACGATATCATATTGTTTTGGGTTTTAAAATGATATCGTATTTATAGTTTTGAAATGGAAAAGTTATACTGGTTTTAAGGTATAAATTGTTTTTAAATGACCACGGGTTATAATAACGATGGGTTGGCAAAGAGACCGGGATCGGATATGGACATACTCTCTGTCGATACCGAAAACCACTTTGACCAACCGTGTACGCGGTGGAGATTCCAGAATGAAGTAGGTTGGGGGCGACGGTTTCTTGAAAGGTATATACGTGGACCCGACTCCCGTGAGTTGGCATAAGGTGGCTAAAACAGGAGCGATTCTCGGATTAATGAGGTAGCTCCTCTGATCGAACGCACTTCTTCGTATACCTTTCTATTACTCTTGTGATTGTTTGGGTGCACCCTTTGATTTGGGAGTGTTGTTCGAGGTGGGCGGTTGCTGCGGCTTCGCGTTACCACCGGTCCGGATAGCAATTGGTATATCTACCCTGGCATTGCCTAGTTGTGCCGTGTCACCTACCATATCGAGCCTTGTACGAGTTTGGTTTTCTCCCGTAGCCCGTGTGGTATCCTCTAGTTGCTTCCCGATCAGGAGGAGCTATGATATTGGATGGACTACTGGGACTATTACGTGTTAAGGGCTATATGGGTAACCCCTTAATGCTAAGAAAAAGTATGTTTATTTTATAAATAGACACTATTATAATAGCGCAATATACTACATAGTAAATAGTTTGACGGATCCTTAGAGGATGGGCGATCCCAAGCATCCTTTAAGTTACTTGCTATATATTACAGTACACTTGAATTAGCTTACATTATATAAGTATGTATGTCCTGACTCGAGTGTTTTGTTTTATTTTACGCTCGGGTCAGCCTGAGTTGCAGCTTCAGTTTCTTCTCCGTAGCTAGGACACTCAGTAGATCATTCGTGCTGCTGGAAGTTGTTTCAGCCTTTATCTTTTCCGGAATTCAAGGCTTCGAAGACTCTATCTCTATTTATGTATTAAATTTGTATTGAGTATTATAGACAATGTAAGTTCTGTTTTGTAAAGTCGTATCAGTGGCTTCATGAACCACTAAATTTTTAATTTCCGCTGCGAGATTCTGATATCTGTGTATGTGATTCTGTGATTTATTTATTGTATATTCTGAGTTTTGCCAAATTTATTCTACAATCTATTATTTTGAACTATTCCAGCTCGACATGTTCTATTATTGTCGAATTCGAATGGTACAAAATAGTGGGTCGTTACAATAGACGATCAAATAAATGATCCTATCACAAATAATCAACACAATGATCATTTCAGCATCACTCAGCATGTCACATTACCAAATTGGGATATATTGCTGATAACTTCAACTATATAACCTCTGAGCTCGTACGTCTCAGAGAAGGGTGTTAAGCTAAGAGAATAAATTCTCCGCCACCACAGAAATATATTTGAAAGAAATCGGCTTTATATCTCAACTTGTAATGTCAGGCATACAATCCATACAAGTCTGTTCCGGGATCGAACAAAACCGAAGGCACTTACAAAGAAGTCCTTGCAATCCGGATATTCACAATCCTGATCGGATTTACCATCACATATGGAGAACTCAATACCGTAGCTACTCGGTGCAGAGTCAATCGATAGTTCATCCTATCGCTCTCGCAAATACCGGTCTTCAACACCGATCTTCAAATGCAATTTACAACGACGTATCACATATTTGGAATGGGTTATACGACCCCATGGTCCTTTCCCGGTTAACCCGAATAGTGAGCGCTTATTCAAAAATAAGTGTGCATTCAATTTCAAACAATTCACATCAAATACCCGTTCAAAGGGAAATACTGATAGTCGGTTATTGAACTATCACTGGATATGCACACATCACCAGATTCCAAATAATTTTCCAAATTATTTATTTTCCAAAATATCTTTACAAGATATTTAATTTCAACACTTCAAAAATAAATCAATATTTATTTTCAAACAAATTCCACTTTCACATATAAATTCCTTAGTGAATTTATATTTCAAAATATTCATGCATATCATTTCAATTATTCATTTCAATTTATCTTCAAAAAGATAAATTCTAATTATTCACTTCATATTGGAAAACATTTCCATACTTATTTATTCATAAGTAATTCACAAATCTTTTTATTTTCAACCTTGGAAAATATTCAATATACTTAAATCGAATTAAGTATATTTTCATTATTTAGGGAAATCATTCTCTTAAACATATTTATTTGGGCCAAAACGAATGTTGCATAAAACATCGTTACGACAACCCAAAAACACTAGTATAGGGATTCGAAACTAAAATAGATATATAAATCCCAATACTATACAAAACATTTCCTTTTGGAAATCATTTACTATAACAACAGTGTTATAGTCCATCATTTCCTTTCATTTCTCGAAAACGTCTATTTCAACAATAAATGTTGAAATCTATGGTTTCGAATCTCAACACCTTTTAAACCATCGTTAGATCGTTTTAATTCTATTTAAAACATCTCATTCAAAACAATTTCTTTAACATATCATTCACTATTTAAAAACGTGAATATACTATGTTAACAAATTTCATCCTTTTATTCATTTTATTTCAAAGGATTATTCACAGTCTAAAAACGTGAATATAACTCCATTTATAAGTTATAACAATTAACTTATCAAAATAAGTCGTTTGCGAATTTATAAAACAACGTTTATAAATTCCTTTTCTATTTATTTATAAAAACTTCCTTTAATAAATTCCTTTATTAACCTATTCCAGTTTATAACTCAATTATAAACTACAAGTTCATATTATAAGTTAATTACTTATAAAACGATTATTTTACAAAATCGTTCATTTAACTTCCCAAATTATTAATCTTAACTTATAAGATTGTTTATTTATCCAAAATTCATTCTTTCGATAACTTTATAAATTTTATAAACCTATTGCTTATAAAATTTCATTTATAACTTCACATTTTATAATTCTATAAATTTCATTCATTTAGGAAATTCATTTCCACTACATTCAAACACTTATAAAAACTCGTTTTATAATGTCCATATTTCAATTTATAAATATCCATTTATAAATCTCTTAATATAAATTAATTTATATTATTATTCTGAAACGTCTTTAATTTCCTTTATAATTTCACCATTTTGATTTATAAAATAATCAAATTTAATAAATCCTATATTTAAACTTTTAATAATAAATTCAAAAATCCAGTTTAAACTATTTTATAAAGTCATTAATTCATATTTCTCAAAAATCAGCTTTTAACCGTATTTCACAAAAATTATAATTTTTATAACTTTAAAAATTATAACGTTCATTTATTTAAAATGGATTAATTCTAAAAATATAGTATATTTTCAAAAATCACTTTAAAACCATTTTAAAATCCCAAAATCTGGGTCCAATGATGCTACACACCAAATAGTCAATCACGACTACAACGACATCATATATCGTATATGATAATCCATCAAATATCAAAATATCTGAAATTAAATAAATACTGTAGAGGAATCCAGTTGGATCCCTCCAACCTGTTTCCTGCATCCAAAAACATTAGCACAATACCAATTTCGCTCCAGTACGAAATTATCGCGGTACATGTTTTTAATAAATATTATCCGCTTACTAACGGCGTAATAGGGTCTCATCCGCTAAACAAAAAATGCGGGAAATCAACAACTGCAATATATACATATGCCAATATATATATATTGATATTATATATAATACAAATTTCACTGTTTATGAAATATTCGCGGTATATGTTTTTAATAAATAACATCCGCTTACTAACGGCGTATAATGTCTATTTTAACAATCAATAGATACAAATCATCATTCAAACATGCATTCAAATATTTTAAATCTAACTATTTAAAATAAAATCGAAACTTAATCGATTGAGTGAGAAATTCTCACCTTGGTTTTAATTTCCGTTTTAGCTTTTATTTCGAATAAAATTAAACGCGCGTTTAATTTTACCCGAAATTCTCACTAACTCCAAACGACTCCAAACCAACTCCATCGCGTAGTGCTCGTCCATACGATTCCAACGCAACTGGTTTCGCGCGTTTTCGACCTCGTATGAAAAAGATATGAATTTTACAAGATTGTACATGTTTTTATAACTAAATTTCAACATAACTTTAATAATTTATACCCTAAGCATCTACAGCCTTTAGATCCATCTTCATCAAATCTTGGCCGCACACCCCCTCTCTCTCTTCTCACGTTCTTCTTCTACAGACATTAGAACGCAAGCCTTGAACCCAACTTGATCAACTAGGGTTTCAATTCACAAGCAAAATACTAAGCTATAGGTTGATCAGAGAGTTGCAAATCGAAGCTCTCCACCATACTCATGTTCGGCCCCAAGGACCCCAAGCTCGCCCCCCCCCCCCCCTCTCTCATAGAAAAACGTGCACAGGTCATGGAGGACGCGGCCTCCTATCCCCCTCCACGTCGCATGAAAACCCATCATCACCTTATAGAATCGAAGATCTCATCGTGCTCTTCGATTTTGCTGTTGATCACTTCGGCTAAAACTTCACGGATTTGAAGAGATTAAGGAATGAATGTGGGTGATTTCTGGCCCTTCATAATGTTAGTGGCGGCTGCTGTATAGATTTAGGGTTTTAGGTTTTTTTTTTTTATTTTTAATTTGTGAAGAGGAGAGAGGTGTATTTATAGAAAAAGCTAGCGTAAACACTATTCATCCCGGGAATTCCGAACTCCGATTTAGGCGCCGTAACCAGCGTTTCTAAGGTTTACCCCGCGTTCCGGACACAATGGAACAGGTTTCGGAAGCTAATTCGGAAGTATGTGCGAGTTATGGCTATAAACGCTCAATTTAAATTAAACCGATTTAAATCGATTTCTAGGCGTTTTAATTTGTACCGGACAAATGGTAAATCCAATTGACTTGAAATTTGAAACCTTGCAATAATATCACATTACGGATCCGATGAAACTGGTTTCGTCGAAATCCGAGACTTTTTGAAAAATGGCTATTTTCACTCGCCAAATTTAAATTAAAAACAATTCGATGCGTTTCGAGCTGCCACGATCAAACGATAGCTCCGATTGACACGAAAATTGAAATCCGGTAATAACTAACTATTACGGATCCAATGAAACTGGTTTCGTTCAATTCTGAGACTGTTCAAAAATTGACTATTTTACAGTCGATTATTAAATATTAAAATATTCAATTTTCACAAATTAACTTTTAATTCGATTTTAAAAGTTCTAAAATATCGTTCTAACTTCAATATGATAAAATAAAATTTTACAAATCATTTTCAATCATATTTAACTCAATTTTCAATTATTTCCATAATTTAACATATTAAATTATCGATTTAATTATCCAATTGAATCCAATAATTCAAATAAAAATTTATTCGACTTATAAATTCAATTATTAATATTTAAAATAAATTAAATATTCAAATTTTAATTTCTAAAAATTCTGGGTCGTTACAATCTTTCCCCCTTAAAAGAATTTCGTCCTCGAAATTACAAGTAAGAAAAGTTATAGAATTTATTAACTTTCCAAAATTCCAGTTAAACTTCTTACAAATCTTTACTAAGTTTTCCAAATCATACTTAGTTATCTTTTCAAAAACAACTACCTATTGTTTAACTTTCAACTCCAAAATCAAAGTTATAGTTTTCGAAATTTTCCAATTTTCTCAAATTTTTCTAACGCCTTAAATTTTCGGAAAAATTCGCCATAGTCTCCTTTGCGCGGCTCGATCCGGAAAAAAAAAATGACAGTATATATATCACAAATATACATCTCATCAAGTAATGAGGCATCCCGAAGGGAAAAAAGTGTAAAAGTACGATATTTAATCCGAGATATGTACCTTATATTTTATTAGCGAGCATATACGGCTAATATAGCGCTAAAGCGAACTCCAAATGCGAAGCAAACGCGATCCGCACCTACTAAACTCAACAAACAACATGAGAATCATGTATATATGGAAATAGTATCGATATACAACATATAACAACATAATGACCATATATGTCACATAGCAAATGCAACTATAGCAATATATATTCAACCATCAACCAACTAACATCCATAACCAACATATATTCATTCATATTCTCATTAATATTAAATGAAATGGTTTTCAATTTAAATCACATTTGATTCATTAATATTGGATTTTCTTACTAACATTCATTCTCAATTCAATTAGTTGACATTACTAATTAAATCCAATTCACTTTCAATTTTATTCAAATTTATTTACTTCTAATTTGAATTCAATTACATAGCTTCCAATTTCATTAACTCTTAATGAATTTTATACAACCAATCAACAATCATATAACAACCAAAGTATATTAATTTCAACCAAATTCCTTTGCTTATATTCATTTTTTTTTTTTTATTCAACTTCTAATAACATTAGATTTCAATGAATTAACACTTTCATTAATTATTCCTTATCAACTTAATTTACATTCATTTGATTATCATCCAATCCAATTTCTAAAGTTGAATTTTATTTATATAACTTAAGTTCACATTTATTACTTAACTTCATTAATTTAGTTTGATATCAATATCAATTCCATTCAACAACACTTAAGTTATACTTCCATTTAACTTTAAATTCACTTTTATTCACAACTCATATTCATAGATATATTCATATAATTTCACTTCTTACATATATAAGTTTATTTCACAATTGTAAATCACTTTAATTATAATTTCAATTCTTATAATTCATTTGCTTATACAATTATTCTTTTATTTAGATTATTCAAACAACCTAACAATCAACTTACATACACTTTAATAATTCTGAAAAATTATTCCTTATATATAAAATATAATCAAGGCAAAATTATTTCATTTACCCAATTTAAAATCAATATTGTGCCGAATTGTTCTATTCAAGTGTTTAGAAACCCTTTCGGCTCAGTTTCGAGGCTGTGCTGACGAAAGTTCATATACCACTCAATAAACCAATCATCACAATATAAAACAATTTTATATTCACTAACAAATACGCTCTCATATTTATTATTACACTCAAACTCAATCTAGAATACTGCTGACTCTATCTCTAATGAGTAATACCCAACAGAACCATGGTTGTCGCTTAACCATAAGCTCCGATACCAAATGTAACGTCTGTGGATTTTCGTTGCCGAAAAACCGAATAGTTAGGGGTTTAAAAAAAAGAATTTAAGAAAAGAGAAGAGAAAAAGATAAGAAGGTAGAAGATAGAGAGAAAAGAGAATAGACAATTTTTAGAAAACAGAGAAAGAAAACAGAGAATTTGAAAAATAGAAGATAGAAGAATTTTAAAAATAGAACGGACAGAAAGGAAACAACAGAACAACAACAGAATCTCACAATTCGCAGCGGAACAACATATAATAATAAATGAATAATCTTTAAATAAAGAACTATATCAGTTATTACATCACATTATATTTCATTACTTTATATCATATCATCAGAGTGTACAACAACATACAACAATAAACAGTGCAGCGGAAAAAGAAATACTATATAAACTAGTAATACGCCATGCCATCCAGCTTGCCTCTAGCAACTCCAGAATATCCAGAATATCCTGATAAACCTAACTCTTAACTGCCCGTGTGGAAATTGGTGGGCACCCAGAGTTTAGGAAGGAAAACAATAAACTCCAAGTCAGTCATGTGACTGGTGTGAGAACTCAAAACAGTTTATTTATCTTTAAAATCAAAATAGAGGAATATTTTTAAAGTCAATTCGCAATGCTTTTAAAAATGAGATTACCATAAGACCTCCTGCCACACACACAATGCAAACGCAGACTTGGAGAAGATTTCTCCTTATGATAGTCAAAAATGCTTGATACGCATTAAAATCAAATCAATTTTGATATTATTATTAGTGCATAGTGTATAAAACGATTTCGAAAGTAGAATATAAATCTTAGCCAGCATAGGTACCATTATATTATGCCTACTAATAGCTACCATATTAGATGGCAGGTTCTACAACTAAAACCGTACAAGTCTCGTATTGTTTCTTTGGATTTCCAACAAATGATCAGGCCAAGGAACTTCCCATTGCCACATGAGAATGCCTCTGGATGGACATCCCCGAGAACCAAACCGGATCTCTACCAACACAAGGCCGGGTTACTCCTAACTGAGTAACAACTGACCGAATATGCCATCCCCCGGTCCTTTGGGACCTTTATCCGAGAGCTCTCTAATCAATTCACACAATCATAAAAACAAAGTGTTTCAACATGAGTAAGTATCTGGGCTCCATACCATGATACCACCCTTTTCCAGAAGGAAATGGACACATCCTAAAGGGTTGCTACCCCTCATAACCTTGCTGCATCTTTCCTGTTTTGACCATTTCCGGGATGTGAGGCTCGACGAATTCACGTCCACAAAAACATACTTTATACAAAAGCCATGTTTTGGGTCAACAAATGATCAACACAATGATCACTAAGATAGACGATCAAATAAATGATCCTATCACAAATAATCAACACAATGATCATTTCAGCATCACTCAGCATGTCACATTACCAAATTGGGATATATTGCTGATAACTTCAACTATATAACCTCTGAGCTCGTACGTCTCAGAGAAGGGTGTTAAGCTAAGAGAATAAATTCTCCGCCACCACAGAAATATATTTGAAAGAAATCGGCTTTATATCTCAACTTGTAATGTCAGGCATACAATCCATACAAGTCTGTTCCGGGATCGAACAAAACCAAAGGCACTTACAAAGAAGTCCTTGCAATCCGGATATTCACAATCCTGATCGGATTTACCATCACATATGGAGAACTCAATACCGTAGCTACTCGGTGCAGAGTCAATCGATAGTTCATCCTATCGCTCTCGCAAATACCGGTCTTCAACACCGATCTTCAAATGCAATTTACAACGACGTATCACATATTTGGAATGGGTTATACGACCCCATGGTCCTTTCCCGGTTAACCCGAATAGTGAGCGCTTATTCAAAAATAAGTGTGCATTCAATTTCAAACAATTCACATCAAATACCCATTCAAAGGGAAATACTGATAGTCGGTTATTGAACTATCACTGGATATGCACACATCACCAGATTCCAAATAATTTTCCAAATTATTTATTTTCCAAAATATCTTTACAAGATATTTAATTTCAACACTTCAAAAATAAATCAATATTTATTTTCAAACAAATTCCACTTTCACATATAAATTCCTTAGTGAATTTATATTTCAAAATATTCATGCATATCATTTCAATTATTCATTTCAATTTATCTTCAAAAAGATAAATTCTAATTATTCACTTCATATTGGAAAACATTTCCATACTTATTTATTCATAAGTAATTCACAAATCTTTTTATTTTCAACCTTGGAAAATATTCAATATACTTAAATCGAATTAAGTATATTTTCATTATTTAGGGAAATCATTCTCTTAAACATATTTATTTGGGCCAAAACGAATGTTGCATAAAACATCGTTACGACAACCCAAAAACACTAGTATAGGGATTCGAAACTAAAATAGATATATAAATCCCAATACTATACAAAACATTTCCTTTTGGAAATCATTTACTATAACAACAGTGTTATAGTCCATCATTTCCTTTCATTTCTCGAAAACGTCTATTTCAACAATAAATGTTGAAATCTATGGTTTCGAATCTCAACACCTTTTAAACCATCGTTAGATCGTTTTAATTCTATTTAAAACATCTCATTCAAAACAATTTCTTTAACATATCATTCACTATTTAAAAACGTGAATATACTATGTTAACAAATTTCATCCTTTTATTCATTTTATTTCAAAGGATTATTCACAGTCTAAAAACGTGAATATAACTCCATTTATAAGTTATAACAATTAACTTATCAAAATAAGTCGTTTGCGAATTTATAAAACAACGTTTATAAATTCCTTTTCTATTTATTTATAAAAACTTCCTTTAATAAATTCCTTTATTAACCTATTCCAGTTTATAACTCAATTATAAACTACAAGTTCATATTATAAGTTAATTACTTATAAAACGATTATTTTACAAAATCGTTCATTTAACTTCCCAAATTATTAATCTTAACTTATAAGATTGTTTATTTATCCAAAATTCATTCTTTCGATAACTTTATAAATTTTATAAACCTATTGCTTATAAAATTTCATTTATAACTTCACATTTTATAATTCTATAAATTTCATTCATTTAGGAAATTCATTTCCACTACATTCAAACACTTATAAAAACTCGTTTTATAATGTCCATATTTCAATTTATAAATATCCATTTATAAATCTCTTAATATAAATTAATTTATATTATTATTCTGAAACGTCTTTAATTTCCTTTATAATTTCACCATTTTGATTTATAAAATAATCAAATTTAATAAATCCTATATTTAAACTTTTAATAATAAATTCAAAAATCCAGTTTAAACTATTTTATAAAGTCATTAATTCATATTTCTCAAAAATCAGCTTTTAACCGTATTTCACAAAAATTATAATTTTTATAACTTTAAAAATTATAACGTTCATTTATTTAAAATGGATTAATTCTAAAAATATAGTATATTTTCAAAAATCACTTTAAAACCATTTTAAAATCCCAAAATCCGGGTCCAATGATGCTACACACCAAATAGTCAATCACGACTACAACGACATCATATATCGTATATGATAATCCATCAAATATCAAAATATCTGAAATTAAATAAATACTGTTGAGGAATCCAGTTGGATCCCTCCAACCTGTTTCCTGCATCCAAAAACATTAGCACAATACCAATTTCGCTCCAGTACGAAATTATCGCGGTACATGTTTTTAATAAATATTATCCGCTTACTAACGGCGTAATAGGGTCTCATCCGCTAAAAGAAAAATGCGGGAAATCAACAACTGCAATATATACATATGCCAATATATATATATTGATATTATATATAATACCAATTTCACTGTTTATGAAATATTCGCGGTATATGTTTTTAATAAATAACATCCGCTTACTAACGGCGTATAATGTCTATTTTAACAATCAATAGATACAAATCATCATTCAAACATGCATTCAAATATTTTAAATCTAACTATTTAAAATAAAATCGAAACTTATTCGATTGAGTGAGAAATTCTCACCTTGGTTTTAATTTCCGTTTTAGCTTTTATTTCGAATAAAATTAAACGCGCGTTTAATTTTACCCGAAATTCTCACTAACTCCAAACGACTCCAAACCAACTCCATCGCGTAGTGCTCGTCCATACGATTCCAACGCAACTGGTTTCGCGCGTTTTCAACCTCGTATGAAAAAGATATGAATTTTACAAGATTGTACATGTTTTTATAACTAAATTTCAACATAACTTTAATAATTTATACCCTAAGCATCTACAGCCTTTAGATCCATCTTCATCAAATCTTGGCCGCACACCCCCTCTCTCTCTTCTCACGTTCTTCTTCTACAGACATTAGAACGCAAGCCTTGAACCCAACTTGATCAACTAGGGTTTCAATTCACAAGCAAAATACTAAGCTATAGGTTGATCAGAGAGTTGCAAATCGAAGCTCTCCACCATACTCATGTTCGGCCCCAAGGACCCCAAGCTCGGCCCCCCCCCTCTCTCATAGAAAAACGTGCACAGGTCATGGAGGACGCGGCCTCCTATCCCCCTCCACGTCGCATGAAAACCCATCATCACCTTATAGAATCGAAGATCTCATCGTGCTCTTCGATTTTGCTGTTGATCACTTCGGCTAAAACTTCACGGATTTGAAGAGATTAAGGAATGAATGTGGGTGATTTCTGGCCCTTCATAATGTTAGTGGCGGCTGCTGTATAGATTTAGGGTTTTAGGTTTTTTTTTTTATTTTTAATTTGTGAAGAGGAGAGAGGTGTATTTATAGAAAAAGCTAGCGTAAACACTATTCATCCCGGGAATTCCGAACTCCGATTTAGGCGCCGTAACCAGCGTTTCTAAGGTTTACCCCACGTTCCGGACACAATGGAACAGGTTTCGGAAGCTAATTCGGAAGTATGTGCGAGTTATGGCTATAAACGCTCAATTTAAATTAAACCGATTTAAATCGATTTCTAGGCGTTTTAATTTGTACCGGACAAACGGTAAATCCAATTGACTTGAAATTTGAAACCTTACAATAATATCACATTACGGATCCGATGAAACTAGTTTCGTCGAAATCCGAGACTTTTTGAAAAATGGCTATTTTCACTCGCCAAATTTAAATTAAAAACAATTCGATGCGTTTCGAGCTGCCACGATCAAACGATAGCTCCGATTGACACGAAAATTGAAATCCGGTAATAACTAACTATTACGGATCCAATGAAACTGGTTTCGTTCAATTCTGAGACTGTTCAAAAATTGACTATTTTACAGTCGATTATTAAATATTAAAATATTCAATTTTCACAAATTAACTTTTAATTCGATTTTAAAAGTTCTAAAATATCGTTCTAACTTCAATATGATAAAATAAAATTTTACAAATCATTTTCAATCATATTTAACTCAATTTTCAATTATTTCCATAATTTAACATATTAAATTATCGATTTAATTATCCAATTGAATCCAATAATTCAAATAAAAATTTATTCGACTTATAAATTCAATTATTAATATTTAAAATAAATTAAATATTCAAATTTTAATTTCTAAAAATTCTGGGTCGTTACAACTTTTCTTCAAATTGCTTAACAAATTACCATTTTCAATCTTTAAACAAAAAGATTCATTTTCACAACCTTTAACGGTTTTAAACAATTTTCACATTTTAATCTTTTAAATAAAAGATTCATTCACAGATTTTCCAAATCAATTTTCATTTCAATTTGATTAACTCGTTAAATCTTTAAATCAAAGATTTAACTTATAACCTTCAAAACAATTTCATTTCAATTTGATTTAAACAAATCATCAATTTAAATCTGTCAAAAATAAACAGATTTAATTCATAGCTTTCAAAAAGAATTCATTCATAACTTAGGAAAATCATTTCTCTATTCAATCTTGAAATTCCCCTAATTAACTGGAATCTCAGTTCTTATCTAAAAGTGTTTGTCATTTGAAAACAACAGTTTTCATTTTGGAAATTTGATTCATTTATACGAGTTGAAATCCTTGGGTTAAATTCAAATTCCCAAAAATAATACTTTAAAAATGATTTAACTCATAATGACTAGTATAATATCATTAATCCCTAGTTTCAAATTACAGAATTCAATTTGAATATTGAATTCAAATTTAAATTAAAGTATTTAAATTCCAACACTTAATCCAGTTATTCAAAATAAATTTCCATCTTTGAAATTCCATTTCAAAAGCTTTTCACTTCTATTCCAATTCCAATTCCAAAACATTTGAATTTAAAAATTCAAATTTTAAACTATTTCAAAAATCTGTGACTTAACCGATTTCCTCGTGAAATCCATAATTGTGTGTGTATGGTGTGGTCCAGGGGTTTAACACAATAGTGCAACAGCATACAATCATCACAGATCAGAATACAGGAATATAGTTGATAAGCGATATAACTATAATGCTCATCGTCCATTCACAGATAATATACAAATATAAATAAATGAATGAATCATACACAGCTCAATCCATAGAACAAAATATCACAGATCAGATAGGACAATCAATTCAAGACATTTCATACAATATAATCATTCATAAGTAAGGCTAACATTCAATAATCATTTATAAGTAGGATTAATTAATTGTTTTAATCCTAATCAATTCAATTTATTTCCAAGTAAATAAAATTAAATTACTTATGAATTTATCATCCCATTCTGGTTTCTTAATTCAAATCATTTGATATAAATTAATTTATCAAACACTTTAATTAATTAAATTATTCTTAATCAATCATATTAATTAAATCGACTCTTGAACCAATTATATAATTAATTAACTTCTTAATTCATTATTTCAAGAAATTTACTCTTTAATTACTTATCATTAAGCAATCATCTCATAATAACAAATCATGAATTACCAATTTATCTTTATCATTAATTTAATCAAAATATTCAAGTTTAATTACAATTAGTAATTAACCCCTTAATTTCTTTCATTAAGTAATTGACAATTTACAATTGATTATCTTAATTAATTTAATCTAATAAATCATCAAAATTAATCACATTAATTTAATTACTTAATAATTCCTAGTTAATTATCTTCATTAACTAATAAAATTTCTTAATTACATTTAAATTAATCTCTAATTATAAATTAATCTAAATTATTAATTTATAAATTCGATAAATAAATCATTCCTTAATTATCTTATTAATTGAATCATTTAATACCTTAATTATCTCTAAGGTAATTTATTTATTTCTTTATTAATGATTAAATAAATATTAATGTGTAGAACATTACCCTTTTTAAATTTAAATTCAAATCACATTTTGAATATAAGATTCAAAATAATTTACCATTTAGAACTTTAACCAAATTTAAATTGAATTTAAACTTGTTTAAAACACCTTCAGATTTAAAACTGAATTTATTTCAATTTGTATTTAAATTTCACTTTTAGTCCAGGTTTTAAAATCTCGATTTAAACTTAAGTTTAAGTCTTACTTAATTTAACAAACCCAGACTTGAATTTAAACAGAAGAACAGGCCTCTGTTTTTAAAATACCTGGAACTAACAAACTCAAGACAGTACACTACTTCGAGTCGCCTACCTCTTTACTTCGAGAGTTACCCGAGAAAAATGCCTGAGTGCTTCGAATTTTTCCCCAAACCAACCCGTGTGAGTATTTTTTTTCAAAATTTTGTTTAAGTGTTGATCTGACCCGGCGCACAACTGAATGCACTCGAGTTAAGACTCGAGCCAAAACCAATATTACTCGATACTTCCTTCGAGTTATCTTCATCTTCCCAACTATAACCACCCAACCATAATCACTGACACACGCAAACACGTGTGTACCTGCACCATCCACCGCCGATGTCCTGGCCACCACTGCCGTCGCCATCTAGTCATCGTTTACCCCCTCAACTCAATCCATCACCCAGCACCCATCACGACAACACGAATCAAAATCGAGTTAAATTTCCAAACCTGGAAACACGCTAGCTTCAACACCCCCAAACCTGTCAACATCGCCTCGTCCACGCCGTGCCGACCATCAGCGAGCTTCCACCTCCGGCCTCGACTTCGACATCACCCAAACTTCTACCACCCGAAGTATCAAAACACTCGATCCATCATTGAGGCCGAGGTGATCAAAATTCCATCATGGCTAAAAATTAGGTTTACAGATTTTAAATCCAAATCCCAAAATCCACATAGCTTAAATTCTTGATCCAATATTTTTCCTAGCTTCAATGATCCCTCCTCTAACCACCGAACAAATTCCGACCTCCCCAGGTTCAAAGAACTGCAGATATACCCAAAAATCCCATTTCTGTTCAACACAGAAATGCACATTGCACTCTCCACTAAAAATTCCCATTTTAGTTTTAAAAATCAAATTTTGATTTATGAAATTGATTCATGATCCTGACATTATAAATTTTGACCATTAAATTTTGTTCATTTCACACTTTATTTACTGCTTGATGTAAACAGAGTCTATCCATATAGATTTTGATCTAATTTTACTTTTAAATTTTAAATCCATAGAATAACAGATACCTTTTGTCTATACTTAAGATTTTATACATACTTGTTAAAGAGAAATTTGATTTATTGATCAGGGTTGGATATGTGAATTTTAAACAGACAGGGTAAATCTGTAACAAACAAGCATCTCAATATTTATATATACATACATGCATCCTCACGTTGATAACAGGTCATAAGCAACATGTATACAAAGCAATCATCAAGTTATGGACCTTTATTTCTGTTTTTAGAAGTTAAGTTACTCACCCTGATTTTCCAGAAAGAACAAAGAAGAACAGAACTTGTTTTTGAACCAGGCTTTGAGAAAATGCTTGCTGAAGATCTTCTTTTTGATCTCTGGTTTTGTATGAATTTATATTGTTGTTTAAACTGAAATTTTTTTTGTTTGAGTTTGAGTGATGTTACTTCAGATTTTCCTTGAACCCTGTCTTTGCTTTGAACTGGAATGACATTTACATTTGTAGATTGATATATATAGGAAAGGATGTACAGGGATTACAAGCTTGTACTGGGTGATAGTAAAATTTTGTACAATAGGCATGCTGAAGTGTTTTTAGTTATGGGCTGCATTATATTTTAAACAATTCGAATTGACCCATTGCTGCTGAGATGATGGAAACAAAAGCATGTTCCCTCTTGCTTAGCTACAGCATGTTCTATTTGTATAATATAAGCAGTTTGCTTTTACTTTGTTCTATTCTTGCCTTGCTTTACTTATCTCGACTGATATGAACATTTTAGGGGCTGATGAGATAAGATGTTGGGTACTTTAGATAGTTGCATTTATTATGTTTGATTTGTTTATACTTAAATATATTTATTATTTGTATGTATTGTTTTATATTTGTCTTGCCTACACATTTACATAGAAGATGTTTATATTTTATTTCTTTTGATTTGTCTTCCTTTACAAACTTTTGCTTTGGTTTTGTTTTAAGTGTACATATTTATGTTATTCTATTATAATTTGCTTACATTTATATATATGTGTTTGTTTGAGTTGAGATGAAAGCTTTAATTGTTTATGTACTTTATGTTTTATTCTTATCTCTTTTACTTATTCTTTTTACTTCTATTTTTAGTTTAAATATTTATCATAAATTTTACTTTAAAAATTATTGTTTTACATTTCTCTATATACACATATATTTTATATAACTCAAATTATCATCATTTATAAATTTTTAAATCAATTTATTTATTTATTTCTATACTTGTGTCTAAAGTATATTATTTATTTTTCAAAATCATTTATTTAAGAATTTATTTAAAATCCAATATATACATATATATTCACATATATACAAATTTTCAAATCTATATGACTTAATATATTTTCTATTTGAATCGGGGAAACTCACATCTTTCAAAAATCAATTTTACAATTTTTAATTCAAAAATTCATTTAATTTATCAATTTAAATTAAATTAAAATCTAGGGTCGTTACAAACTTCCCCCCTTAAAATAATTTCGTCCTCGAAATTCGCAGGCACGAAAACAACACAGAGATAAATAGATTCAATCTCCTATAATTCCTCAAACTTAAGATATGTATTCCAAAATCAAGTCGGAATATCTCATAATATATTTAATTTGTCCCTCTTCGGACTTCGATCAACCCGAGAATTATAATAGAATTTCAAATTTGGTTTTTACACGAAATCGTTTTATCGATACTATTCAAATTTATCCTTCATCTTCTATTAATCAATTTTAACTCAATTTAAATTTCTAATTCATTTAAAATTTCCAATTTATATTCATTAAGGTTTAAATCGAAAAGCTGATAAGAAACCGATAAAGATACGAAGTAAAAATTTCTTACAACGATTCGTAGAGCATCACCACACCAAAACTTCTTCTTGTAGCTGGTACGAAGCAATCAAAAGAATTTGGAAACGAATCAAAGAAAATTGATAGAGAAAGTTATTTCCACCGTTGTTACAGAGTATTGACCAATTATAGTCGTATTTCCCTGTCCCCTATCTCGTTCTCTTCTTGCACTCATACTCACTATCAGTAGATAGTAAGAGAATTTACTGAGACGTTAAAACGGATATCTTAGGGATTACTCATTCTAGGGTATACTTCACCCTATCTCTAATGAGATACTTAATGTGTTATACTCCTGAGCTAAAGTTCAACCCTTAGCTCTGATACCAAATGTAACGACTAGCGGTCACAACCGGTAGGCTTTTCAACCATCCCAGCCCCACCGTGGCTTACACTGATATCCCAAACTTGCTTTTACGGCCACCCTTTCGAATGTCACGGCTTCGCCTAACCAACCCCGTAAAGAGGACGTGTGGGGGTAAGAGTCTCCCGTTCGCCACCAAACCGCGAAGCGAGAACCCCCCATCACATATCACCTAGCATAAGCAAGTCTGGTCCGGTCCAAAGACTGAACTAACTCCAGATAATCCACTATATCTAACTATCTGTAAAACCCAACTCTAGACTGCTCGTGTAGAAATAAAATGAGAACCCAGAGTTTAGGAAAGAAACAATAAACTCCGGATCAGTCGTGGGACTGGTGTGAGCAACAAAAACAGTTTATCTTTTAAAACATTCAACAAAAGATTTTCAAAGTCAATTCGAAATGCTTTTTAAAAATGAGACTACCATAAGGCCTCCCGCACGCACGCACACACAATGCAAACGCAGAATCGGAGGAGATTTCTCCTTATGATAGTCAAAGATGCTTGATACGCAATAAAAAGAACATTTGATATTATTACTAGTGCATAGTGTAGGAAAAAATTCATTTCGAAAGTAGAATATAAATCTTAGCCAGCATAGACATTCCGAACTATGCCTACTATAACTACCATCCAAACAGTGGGGCGCCACCATAAGTGAATGATAGGTTCTACAACTAATACCGTACAAGATCGTATTGTTTCTTTGGGTTTCCAACGAATGGTCAGGCCAAGGAACTTCCCATTGCCACATGAGAATGCCTCTGGATGGACATCCCCGAGAACCAAACCGGATCTCTACCAACACAAGGCCGGGTTACCCCTAACTGAGTAACAACTGACCGAATATGCCATCCCCCGGTCCTTTGGGACCTTTCAACCGAGCGCTCGTAATCAATTCACACAATCATAAAGTGTTTTCAACATGAGTAAGTATCTGGGCTCCATACCATGATACCACCCTTTTCCAGAAGGAAAGGCACATACCCTAAAGGGCGCTACCCCTCATAATCTTGCCGCATCTTTCCTGTTTTGACCATTCCGGGGTGTGAGGCTCGACGAAGTCTCGTCCACAAAAACATACTTTATACAAAAGCCATGCTTTGGGTCAACAAATGATCATAGAAATGATCACCAAGATAGACGATCAAATAAATGATCCTATCACAAATAATCAACACAATGATCATTTACAGCAACACTCAGCATGTCACATTACCAAATTGGGAATATATTGCTGATAACATTCAACTACATAACCTCTAAGCTCGTACGTCTCAGAGAAGGGTGTTAAGCTAAAAGAATAAATTCTCCGCCACCAACAGAAATATATTTGAATGAAATCTGCTTTATATCTCAATTTGTAATGTCAGAAATACAATCCATACAAGTCTGTTCCGGGCTCGAACAGAACCGAAGGCACTTACAAAGAAGTCCTTGCAATCCGGATATTCACAATCCCGATCGGATTTCCCATCACTTAGGGAGTCTCTATACCGGCGCGACTCGGTGCAGAAACAATCGATAGGTCATCCTATCGCTTTCGCAAATACCCGGTCTTCATCACCGGTCTTCAAATGCTATCCATAACGTCGAATCACATATTCGGAATGGGTTATACGACACAAAGGTCCTTTCCCGGTTAAACCGAATAGTGAGCGGAAATATTTTTAAAACATATGGATATGGGATTTCAATTAAGTCACAACTTATTACCCAAAAATTTTCTTCAAATGGCTTAACAAATTATCATTTTCAATCTTTAAACAAAAAGATTCATTTTCACAACCTTTAACGGTTTTAAACAATTTTCACATTTTAATCTTTTAAATAAAAGATTCATTCACAGATTTTCCAAATCAATTTTCATTTCAATTTGATTAACTCGTTAAATCTTTAAATCAAAGATTTAACTTATAACCTTCAAAACAATTTCATTTCAATTTGATTTAAACAAATCATCAATTTAAATCTGTCAAAAATAAACAGATTTAATTCATAGCTTTCAAAAAGAATTCATTCATAACTTAGGAAAATCATTTCTCTATTCAATCTTGAAATTCCCCTAATTAACTGGAATCTCAGTTCTTATCTAAAAGTGTTTGTCATTTGAAAACAACAGTTTTCATTTTGGAAATTTGATTCATTTATACGAGTTGAAATCCTTGGGTTAAATTCAAATTCCCAAAAATAATACTTTAAAAATGATTTAACTCATAATGACTAGTATAATATCATTAATCCCTAGTTTCAAATTACAGAATTCAATTTGAATATTGAATTCAAATTTAAATTAAAGTATTTAAATTCCAACACTTAATCCAGTTATTCAAAATAAATTTCCATCTTTGAAATTCCATTTCAAAAGCTTTTCACTTCTATTCCAATTCCAATTCCAAAACATTTGAATTTAAAAATTCAAATTTTAAACTATTTCAAAAATCTGTGACTTAACCGATTTCCTCGTGAAATCCATAATTGTGTGTGTATGGTGTGGTCCAGGGGTTTAACACAATAGTGCAACAGCATACAATCATCACAGATCAGAATACAGGAATATAGTTGATAAGCGATATAACTATAATGCTCATCGTCCATTCACAGATAATATACAAATATAAATAAATGAATGAATCATACACAGCTCAATCCATAGAACAAAATATCACAGATCAGATAGGACAATCAATTCAAGACATTTCATACAATATAATCATTCATAAGTAAGGCTAACATTCAATAATCATTTATAAGTAGGATTAATTAATTGTTTTAATCCTAATCAATTCAATTTATTTCCAAGTAAATAAAATTAAATTACTTATGAATTTATCATCCCATTCTGGTTTCTTAATTCAAATCATTTGATATAAATTAATTTATCAAACACTTTAATTAATTAAATTATTCTTAATCAATCATATTAATTAAATCGACTATTGAACCAATTATATAATTAATTAACTTCTTAATTCATTATTTCAAGAAATTTACTCTTTAATTACTTATCATTAAGCAATCATCTCATAATAACAAATCATGAGTTACCAATTTATCTTTATCATTAATTTAATCAAAATATTCAAGTTTAATTACAATTAGTAATTAACCCCTTAATTTCTTTCATTAAGTAATTGACAATTTACAATTGATTGTCTTAATTAATTTAATCTAATAAATCATCAAAATTAATCACATTAATTTAATTACTTAATAATTCCTAGTTAATTATCTTCATTAACTAATAAAATTTCTTAATTACATTTAAATTAATCTCTAATTATAAATTAATCTAAATTATTAATTTATAAATTCGATAAATAAATCATTCCTTAATTATCTTATTAATTGAATCATTTAATACCTTAATTATCTCTAAGGTAATTTATTTATTTCTTTATTAATGATTAAATAAATATTAATGTGTAGAACATTACCCTTTTTAAATTTAAATTCAAATCACATTTTGAATATAAGATTCAAAATATTTTACCACTTAGAACTTTAACCAAATTTAAATTGAATTTAAACTTGTTTAAAACACCTTCAGATTTAAAACTGAATTTATTTCAACTTGTATTTAAATTTCACTTTTAGTCCAGGTTTTAAAATCTCGATTTAAACTTAAGTTTAAGTCTTACTTAATTTAACAAACCCAGACTTGAATTTAAACAGAAGAACAGGCCTCTGTTTTTAAAATACCTGGAACTAACAAACTCAAGACAGTACACTACTTCGAGTCGCCTACCTCTTTACTTCGAGAGTTACCCGAGAAAAATGCCTGAGTGCTTCGAGTTTTTCCCCAAACCAACCCGTGTGAGTATTTTTTTTCAAAATTTTGTTTAAGTGTTGATCTGACCCGGCGCACAACTGAATGCACTCGAGTTAAGACTCGAGCCAAAACCAATATTACTCGATACTTCCTTCGAGTTATCTTCATCTTCCCAACTATAACCACCAAACCATAATCACTGACACATGCAAACACGTGTGTACCTGCACCATCCACCGCCGATGTCCTGGCCACCACTGTCGTCGCCATCTAGTCATCGTTGACCCCCTCAACTCAATCCATCACCCAGCACCCATCACGACAACACGAATCAAAATCGAGTTAAATTTCCAAACCTGGAAACACGCTAGCTTCAACACCCCCAAACCTGTCAACATCGCCTCGTCCACGCCGTGCCGACCATCAGCGAGCTTCCACCTCCGGCCTCGACTTCGACATCACCCAAACTTCTACCACCCGAAGTATCAAAACACTCGATCCATCATTGAGGCCGAGGTGATCAAAATTCCATCATGGCTAAAAATTAGGTTTACAGATTTTAAATCCAAATCCCAAAATCCATATAGCTTAAATTCTTGATCCAATATTTTTCCTAGCTTCAATGATCCCTCCTCTAACCACCGAACAAATTCCGACCTCCCCAGGTTCAAAGAACTGCAGATATACCCAAAAATCCCATTTCTGTTCAACACAGAAATGCACATTGCACTCTCCACTAAAAATTCCCATTTTAGTTTTAAAAATCAAATTTTGATTTATGAAATTGATTCATGATCCTGACATTATAAATTTTGACCATTAAATTTTGTTCATTTCACACTTTATTTACTGCTTGATGTAAACAGATTCTATCCATATAGATTTTGATCTAATTTTACTTTTAAATTTTAAATCCATAGAATAACAGATACCTTTTGTCTATACTTAAGATTTTATACATACTTGTTAAAGAGAAATTTGATTTATTGATCAGGGTTGGATATGTGAATTTTAAACAGACAGGGTAAATCTGTAACAAACAAGCATCTCAATATTTATATATACATACATGCATCCTCACGTTGATAACAGGTCATAAGCAACATGTATACAAAGCAATCATCAAGTTATGGACCTTTATTTCTGTTTTTAGAAGTTAAGTTACTCACCCTGATTTTCCAGAAAGAACAAAGAAGAACAGAACTTGTTTTTGAACCAGGCTTTGAGAAAATGCTTGCTGAAGATCTTCTTTTTGATCTCTGGTTTTGTATGAATTTATATTGTTGTTTAAACTGAAATTTTTTTTGTTTGAGTTTGAGTGATGTTACTTCAGATTTTCCTTGAACCCTGTCTTTGCTTTGAACTGGAATGACATTTACATTTGTAGATTGATATATATAGGAAAGGATGTACAGGGATTACAAGCTTGTACTGGGTGATAGTAAAATTTTGTACAATAGGCATGCTGAAGTGTTTTTAGTTATGGGCTGCATTATATTTTAAACAATTCGAATTGACCCATTGCTGCTGAGATGATGGAAACAAAAGCATGTTCCCTCTTGCTTAGCTACAGCATGTTCTATTTGTATAATATAAGCAGTTTGCTTTTACTTTGTTCTATTCTTGCCTTGCTTTACTTATCTCGACTGATATGAACATTTTAGGGGCTGATGAGATAAGATGTTGGGTACTTTAGATAGTTGCATTTATTATGTTTGATTTGTTTATACTTAAATATATTTATTATTTGTATGTATTGTTTTATATTTGTCTTGCCTACACATTTACATAGAAGATGTTTATATTTTATTTCTTTTGATTTGTCTTCCTTTACAAACTTTTGCTTTGGTTTTGTTTTAAGTGTACATATTTATGTTATTCTATTATAATTTGCTTACATTTATATATATGTGTTTGTTTGAGTTGAGATGAAAGCTTTAATTGTTTATGTACTTTATGTTTTATTCTTATCTCTTTTACTTATTCTTTTTACTTCTATTTTTAGTTTAAATATTTATCATTAATTTTACTTTAAAAATTATTATTTTACATTTCTCTATATACAAATATATTTTATATAACTCAAATTTTCATCATTTATAAATTTTTAAATCAATTTATTTATTTATTTCTATACTTGTGTCTAAAGTATATTATTTATTTTTCAAAATCATTTATTTAAGAATTTATTTAAAATCCAATATATACATATATATTCACATATATACAAATTTTCAAATCCATATGACTTAATATATTTTCTATTTGAATCGGGGAAACTCACATCTTTCAAAAATCAATTTTACAATTTTTAATTCAAAAGTTCATTTAATTTATCAATTTAAATTAAATTAAAATCTAGGGTCGTTACAAACTTCCCCCCTTAAAATAATTTCGTCCTCGAAATTCGCAGGCACGAAAACAACACAGAGATAAATAGATTCAATCTCCTATAATTCCTCAAACTTAAGATATGTATTCCAAACTCAAGTCGGAATATCTCAGAATATATATAATTTGTCCCTCTTCGGACTTCGATCAACCCGAGAATTATAATAGAATTTCAAATTTGGTTTTTACACGAAATCGTTTTATCGATACTATTCAAATTTATCCTTCATCTTCTATTAATCAATTTTAACTCAATTTAAATTTCTAATTCATTTAAAATTTCCAATTTATATTCATTAAGGTTTAAATCGAAAAGCTGATAAGAAACCGATAAAGATACGAAGTAAAAATTTCTTACAACGATTCGTAGAGCATCACCACACCAAAACTTCTTCTTGTAGCTGGTACGAAGCAATCAAAAGAATTTGGAAACAAATCAAAGAAAATTGATAGAGAAAGTTATTTCCACCGTTGTTACAGAGTATTGACCAATTATAGTCGTATTTCCCTGTCCCCTATCTCGTTCTCTTCTTGCACTCATACTCACTATCAGTAGATAGTAAGAGAATTTACTGAGACGTTAAAACGGATATCTTAGGGATTACTCATTCTAGGGTATACTTCACCCTATCTCTAATGAGATACTTAATGTGTTATACTCCTGAGCTAAAGTTCAACCCTTAGCTCTGATACCAAATGTAACGACTAGCGGTCACAACCGGTAGGCTTTTCAACCATCCCAGCCCCACCGTGGCTTACACTGATATCCCAAACTTGCTTTTACGGCCACCCTTTCGAATGTCACGGCTTCGCCTAACCAACCCCGTAAAGAGGACGTGTGGGGGTAAGAGTCTCCCGTTCGCCACCAAACCGCGAAGCGAGAACCCCCCATCACATATCACCTAGCATAAGCAAGTCTGGTCCGGTCCAAAGACTGAACTAACTCCAGATAATCCACTATATCTAACTATCTGTAAAACCCAACTCTAGACTGCTCGTGTAGAAATAAAATGAGCACCCAGAGTTTAGGAAAGAAACAATAAACTCCGGATCAGTCGTGGGACTGGTGTGAGCAACAAAAACAGTTTATCTTTTAAAACATTCAACAAAAGATTTTCAAAGTCAATTCGAAATGCTTTTTAAAAATGAGACTACCATAAGACCTCCCGCACACACACACAATGCAAACGCAGAATCGGAGGAGATTTCTCCTTATGATAGTCAAAGATGCTGGATACGCAATAAAAAGAACATTTGATATTATTACTAGTGCATGGTGTAGGAAAAAATTCATTTCGAAAGTAGAATATAAATCTTAGCCAGCATAGACATTCCGAACTATGCCTACTATAGCTACCATCCAAACAGTGGGGCGCCACCATAAGTGATTGATAGGTTCTACAACTAATACCGTACAAGATCGTATTGTTTCTTTGGGTTTCCAACGAATGGTCAGGCCAAGGAACTTCCCATTGCCACATGAGAATGCCTCTGGATGGACATCCCCGAGAACCAAACCGGATCTCTACCAATACAAGGCCGGGTTACCCCTAACTGAGTAACAACTGATCGAATATGTCATCCCCCGGTCCTTTGGGACCTTTCAACCGAGCGCTCGTAATCAATTCACACAATCATAAAGTGTTTTCAACATGAGTAAGTATCTGGGCTCCATACCATGATACCACCCTTTTCCAGAAGGAAATGCACATACCCTAAAGGGCGCTACCCCTCATAACCTTGCCGCATCTTTCCTGTTTTGACCATTCCGGGGTGTGAGGCTCGACGAAGTCTCGTCCACAAAAACATACTTTATACAAAAGCCATGCTTTGGGTCAACAAATGATCATAGAAATGATCACCAAGATAGACGATCAAATAAATGATCCTATCACAAATAATCAACACAATGATCATTTACAGCAACACTCAGCATGTCACATTACCAAATTGGGAATATATTGCTGATAACATTCAACTACATAACCTCTGAGCTCGTACGTCTCAGAGAAGGGTGTTAAGCTAAAAGAATAAATTTTCTGCCACCAACAGAAATATATTTGAAAGAAATCTTCTTTATATCTCAGTTTGTAATGTCAGACATATAATCCATACAAGTCTGTTCTGGGCTCGAACAGAACCGAAGGCACTTAGAAAGAAGTCCTTGCAATCCGGATATTCACAATCCCGATCGGATTTCCCATCACTTAGGGAGTCTCTATACTGGCGCGACTCGGTGCAGAAACAATCGATAGGTCATCCTATCGCTTTCGCAAATACCCGGTCTTCATCACCGGTCTTCAAATGCTATCCATAATGTCGAATCACATATTCGGAATGGGTTATACGACACAAAGGTCCTTTCCCGGTTAAACCGAATAGTGAGCGGAAATATTTTTAAAACATATGGATATGGGATTTCAATTAAGTCACAACTTATTACCCAAAACTTTTCTTCAAATGGCTTAACAAATTACCATTTTCAATCTTTAAACAAAAAGATTCATTTTCACAACCTTTAACGGTTTTAAACAATTTTCACATTTTAATCTTTTAAATAAAAGATTCATTCACAGATTTTCCAAATCAATTTTCATTTCAATTTGATTAACTCGTTAAATCTTTAAATCAAAGATTTAACTTATAACCTTCAAAACAATTTCATTTCAATTTGATTTAAACAAATCATCAATTTAAATCTGTCAAAAATAAACAGATTTAATTCATAGCTTTCAAAAAGAATTCATTCATAACTTAGGAAAATCATTTCTCTATTCAATCTTGAAATTCCCCTAATTAACTGGAATCTCAGTTCTTATCTAAAAGTGTTTGTCATTTGAAAACAACAGTTTTCATTTTGGAAATTTGATTTATTTATACGAGTTGAAATCCTTGGGTTAAATTCAAATTCCCAAAAATAATACTTTAAAAATGATTTAACTCATAATGACTAGTATAATATCATTAATCCCTAGTTTCAAATTACAGAATTCAATTTGAATATTGAATTCAAATTTAAATTAAAGTATTTAAATTCCAACACTTAATCCAGTTATTCAAAATAAATTTCCATCTTTGAAATTCCATTTCAAAAGCTTTTCACTTCTATTCCAATTCCAATTCCAAAACATTTGAATTTAAAAATTCAAATTTTAAACTATTTCAAAAATCTGTGACTTAACCGATTTCCTCGTGAAATCCATAATTGTGTGTGTATGGTGTGGTCCAGGGGTTTAACACAATAGTGCAACAGCATACAATCATCACAGATCAGAATACAGGAATATAGTTGATAAGCGATATAACTATAACGCTCATCGTCCATTCACAGATAATATACAAATATAAATAAATGAATGAATCATACACAGCTCAATCCATAGAACAAAATATCACAGATCAGATAGGACAATCAATTCAAGACATTTCATACAATATAATCATTCATAAGTAAGGCTAACATTCAATAATCATTTATAAGTAGGATTAATTAATTGTTTTAATCCTAATCAATTCAATTTATTTCCAAGTAAATAAAATTAAATTACTTATGAATTTATCATCCCATTCTGGTTTCTTAATTCAAATCATTTGATATAAATTAATTTATCAAACACTTTAATTAATTAAATTATTCTTAATCAATCATATTAATTAAATCGACTATTGAACCAATTATATAATTAATTAACTTCTTAATTCATTATTTCAAGAAATTTACTCTTTAATTACTTATCATTAAGCAATCATCTCATAATAACAAATCATGAGTTAACAATTTATCTTTATCATTAATTTAATCAAAATATTCAAGTTTAATTACAATTAGTAATTAACCCCTTAATTTCTTTCATTAAGTAATTGACAATTTACAATTGATTGTCTTAATTAATTTAATCTAATAAATCATCAAAATTAATCACATTAATTTAATTACTTAATAATTCCTAGTTAATTATCTTCATTAACTAATAAAATTTCTTAATTACATTTAAATTAATCTCTAATTATAAATTAATCTAAATTATTAATTTATAAATTCGATAAATAAATCATTCCTTAATTATCTTATTAATTGAATCATTTAATACCTTAATTATCTCTAAGGTAATTTATTTATTTCTTTATTAATGATTAAATAAATATTAATGTGTAGAACATTACCCTTTTTAAATTTAAATTCAAATCACATTTTGAATATAAGATTCAAAATAATTTACCATTTAGAACTTTAACCAAATTTAAATTGAATTTAAACTTGTTTAAAACACCTTCAGATTTAAAACTGAATTTATTTCAACTTGTATTTAAATTTCACTTTTAGTCCAGGTTTTAAAATCTCGATTTAAACTTAAGTTTAAGTCTTACTTAATTTAACAAACCCAGACTTGAATTTAAACAGAAGAACAGGCCTCTGTTTTTAAAATGCCTGGAACTAACAAACTCAAGACAGTACACTACTTCGAGTCGCCTACCTCTTTACTTCGAGAGTTACCCGAGAAAAATGCCTGAGTGCTTCGAGTTTTTCCCCAAACCAACCCGTGTGAGTATTTTTTTTCAAAATTTTGTTTAAGTGTTGATCTGACCCGGCGCACAACTGAATGCACTCGAGTTAAGACTCGAGCCAAAACCAATATTACTCGATACTTCCTTCGAGTTATCTTCATCTTCCCAACTATAACCACCCAACCATAATCACTGACACACGCAAACACGTGTGTACCTGCACCATCCACCACCGATGTCCTGGCCACCACTGCCGTCGCCATCTAGTCATCGTTGACCCCCTCAACTCAATCCATCACCCAGCACCCATCACGACAACACGAATCAAAATCGAGTTAAATTTCCAAACCTGGAAACACGCTAGCTTCAACACCCCCAAACCTGTCAACATCGCCTCGTCCACGCCGTGCCGACCATCAGCGAGCTTCCACCTCCGGCCTCGACTTCGACATCACCCAAACTTCTACCACCCGAAGTATCAAAACACTCGATCCATCATTGAGGCCGAGGTGATCAAAATTCCATCATGGCTAAAAATTAGGTTTACAGATTTTAAATCCAAATCCCAAAATCCACATAGCTTAAATTCTTGATCCAATATTTTTCCTAGCTTCAATGATCCCTCCTCTAACCACCGAACAAATTCCGACCTCCCCAGGTTCAAAGAACTGCAGATATACCCAAAAATCCCATTTCTGTTCAACACAGAAATGCACATTGCACTCTCCACTAAAAATTCCCATTTTAGTTTTAAAAATCAAATTTTGATTTATGAAATTGATTCATGATCCTGACATTATAAATTTTGACCATTAAATTTTGTTCATTTCACACTTTATTTACTGCTTGATGTAAACAGAGTCTATCCATATAGATTTTGATCTAATTTTACTTTTAAATTTTAAATCCATAGAATAACAGATACCTTTTGTCTATACTTAAGATTTTATACATACTTGTTAAAGAGAAATTTGATTTATTGATCAGGGTTGGATATGTGAATTTTAAACAGACAGGGTAAATCTGTAACAAACAAGCATCTCAATATTTATATATACATACATACATCCTCACGTTGATAACAGGTCATAAGCAACATGTATACAAAGCAATCATCAAGTTATGGACCTTTATTTCTGTTTTTAGAAGTTAAGTTACTCACCCTGATTTTCCAGAAAGAACAAAGAAGAACAGAACTTGTTTTTGAACCAGGCTTTGAGAAAATGCTTGCTGAAGATCTTCTTTTTGATCTCTGGTTTTGTATGAATTTATATTGTTGTTTAAACTGAAAATTTTTTTGTTTGAGTTTGAGTGATGTTACTTCAGATTTTCCTTGGACCCTGTCTTTGCTTTGAACTGGAATGACATTTACATTTGTAGATTGATATATATAGGAAAGGATGTACAGGGATTACAAGCTTGTACTGGGTGATAGTAAAATTTTGTACAATAGGCATGCTGAAGTGTTTTTAGTTATGGGCTGCATTATATTTTAAACAATTCGAATTGACCCATTGCTGCTGAGATGATGGAAACAAAAGCATGTTCCCTCTTGCTTAGCTACAGCATGTTCTATTTGTATAATATAAGCAGTTTGCTTTTACTTTGTTCTATTCTTGCCTTGCTTTACTTATCTCGACTGATATGAACATTTTAGGGGCTGATGAGATAAGATGTTGGGTACTTTAGATAGTTGCATTTATTATGTTTGATTTGTTTATACTTAAATATATTTATTATTTGTATGTATTGTTTTATATTTGTCTTGCCTACACATTTACATAGAAGATGTTTATATTTTATTTCTTTTGATTTGTCTTCCTTTACAAACTTTTGCTTTGGTTTTGTTTTAAGTGTACATATTTATGTTATTCTATTATAATTTGCTTACATTTATATATATGTGTTTGTTTGAGTTGAGATGAAAGCTTTAATTGTTTATGTACTTTATGTTTTATTCTTATCTCTTTTACTTATTCTTTTTACTTCTATTTTTAGTTTAAATATTTATCATAAATTTTACTTTAAAAATTATTGTTTTACATTTCTCTATATACACATATATTTTATATAACTCAAATTATCATCATTTATAAATTTTTAAACCAATTTATTTATTTATTTCTATACTTGTGTCTAAAGTATATTATTTATTTTTCAAAATCATTTATTTAAGAATTTATTTAAAATCCAATATATACATATATATTCACATATATACAAATTTTCAAATCCATATGACTTAATATATTTTCTATTTGAATCGGGGAAACTCACATCTTTCAAAAATCAATTTTACAATTTTTAATTCAAAAATTCATTTAATTTATCAATTTAAATTAAATTAAAATCTAGGGTCGTTACAATTATAATAGGGATTAACAATGATTGCTTATGAATGACTGCTTGAGTAAAATATCTGAATTGGATGATATCTATTGGATGATATGTTGTGTTATTCCGTGAGATGAAATGTTTTGTGATATGATATGTTTGGGTGGACATTTATAATGTGGTTATTAATGACGATGACTCTCTATGTAAAAAGTGTCATCTTGTATTTGATGTTGAATTGTGGTTCACTTAAATAACTTGGGCTAAGATGGTATTAAATTCGAAGAGACTAGAGTCCGGTATTAGTAAATACCCGAAACCACTTCGATCCTTTATTGATTGATATGTGAAATCGATAGGCTCGTATGGAATGATTTAAGTGAATTGGACCATTTAATCTAAATTTTTGGTACTTAGATATTGATGTGTGAATTAAGTGATGTCTATGACAAATTGTGAACTTGTAAATTGATTCGAGTTACCCCGGGTTTCATATAAGTTGTATGCTTTGTATTCCATGTTGGATGGGTTTACTCATGCTGGTTTCAGCCTGCCCCGGGTGTTACTTTGATGTAATGCTCGGGTTAGACCGAGTATTACAGATTTTCGGGTAAGGACGTTCTGGAGCTCAGGAGGCGAGCTGGATGGAAAGAACGTATGGAGTGTTTCTGCTGTATTATATTGTGGTATATCTGAGACATGATGATTGTGTATATCCAATGTCTGTATATATATGTGTAACTCTGATGTATTATAAATGTATTTGACAGATACAGAATTCTTTTGTAAACTGTTATTATTGGTTATTATATTTTATCCGCTGCGAATGTTAGATGTTGGTGTTTCTGTTCTTCTTATTCTTCTATCGCTTTCTACTTTTTCCTAACTATTAGGAATTTTCGGATCAAAAATTTCGGGTCGTTACACCTTTATAGCATAAATGACGTAGATAACTGTTTAAGGATACTATATAATTCGTTTAACTTAAATTTGTGAAGTTGAAATGCTTAAGATATTTTAACTCAAATATAATGGTTTAATCAAGTAAGATAATTATAGGATAAACGATTTATCTTATGATTAATTAAATCCTGGGATAACTAAGGACTAATTAAATTAATAAAGAAATTTAAGTGTAATTGATTTATTTTATGAATTAATGGTTTTAAGGGTATTTAATCAATCATGAATTAATTGATTAGAGATTTGATTAATTCATAATTAAGGATAAATTAGTTAAGTAATTAGAGTTTAATTACTTAAAAGATAGTTACTTAATGAAAGTAAGTAACAATTAATCAATGTAAGTGATTTAAGGATATTTAGTTTGAGTAATTAATGAAGGATCAATGTAATAAATGTGAATGAGTGAAGGTTAATTAATTTGTATGATTAATTTAGGGTTAATCACTTATTGTAATTAATGGATAATTAGTCGAGGGTGATTAATTAAGATTGATATTTAAAAGATGATTAATTAATTGGTTTGTATATAATTAATCTTAAATAAAGGAAATATAAGTGATTAAAGATTAGTAATTAATTTAATTATAAATAAATTGAACTAATTTTGGAAGTGATCAATCTTGCTTACGAATGATTGAATGAAGTTAAATATCTCTGATATGAATGTTTTGTGATAAGATATGATTGGGTGGACAGTGATAATGTGGGTATCTCTCGATAATGGATTACTGTGTAAAGGTGACATCTTGTATTTAAAGTTGAATTCCATTTCACTTGAATAACTTGGGTTAAGAGAGTATTGAATTCGAAGGGATCGGGGTCGGGTATCAGTAAAAGTCCGAACCCACTTTGACTTTAACCAACAATTATTCTTCATAGATTGAGATGTGAAATCAATAGGCTGAAATGGAATAATTTAAATGACTGAACTGTTTGAACTAAGTAAAGGTACTTAGGAATTGATGTGAATATAAGTGTTGACTATAGGAAGCTGTGAACTTGTAGAGGTAAGAGTTACCCTGGGTCTTTCCAATAAATTTTACATCCTTGTATTTCATGTTAGATGGGTTTACTCACGCTAGTTTCCAGCCTGACCCAGGTGTTACTTTAATGTAATACTTGGGTCAGACCGAGTATTACAGTTTTCAAGTAAGGACGTTCTGGAGCTCAAGAGGCGAGCTGGATGGCAGGGACATATAGTATGTATTCTGCTGTGATATATTGTTATTTATCCGGAACATGTTATTTTAACTATCTAGTAATTGTGAAATATTGTAACTCTGTTGTATTAAAAATGTAATTGACTGATTCAGCTTTCTTTGTGTAAAGAATATTATTTGATATTATATTTTATCTGCTGCGAATGTGAAATTCTGAGATTGGTTTTCTATCCTTCTTCTTCTATCTCCTTTCTTCTTCCTAACTATCCGGAATTTTTTGGATCGGAAATTTTGGGTCGTTACAGTGAAAAATGACGTTTGGTTGTTAAAGAGACCGGAGCCTCTTATTTGGCATATTCTCTGTCGAAATTGGAACTACATTAACAACTGTGTACGCGGTGGATGTTATTTAGAATGAAGCGATTGAATTGGAGGCGTTTGTTGAATTTGAAGAAAGAGAACGATGATGGATGACCCCGACACTTGTGTTAATTGGAAATGACTAAAACAGGAGTCTATGTCTGGCCAAAGGGTTCGCAATCTTTAGGGGCCATCACCCATTCGTATTGTTATATTGATTTTGGACTTGATCGGTAGACCTTGATTTGATTAGGGGTGGTGGACTCGCTGGGCGGTCGTAGAAACGATGCGTAACCACCAGCTAGAAAGGATAAATTGGTAGAATCCTACCTTAGGCATTGCCTTACGTGCATTGTCATACTTTTATCCTTATATGCGACCACTATGATTTTGTTTTAGTATTGTCTTATTACGGCGCCTCCCTAGCTACCATCATTGTGTTAAAGGCAAACTGTAGGATAATGCTTAAAAATGTGTTAAGGGGAATCAATGTAATGTCTTAACGCAAATTTAATACTTTACATTACTGATAGACACTACATATATAGCGTGTTCTACTATATATATAGTTTAACGGATCCTTAGGAGGTGGAAAATCCTATAACATCTCTTCTTAAGTTATTGCACACATATGATACGTTGGATATGAGATGTAAAATCCCATAAACATCTTTGAAGTTATTACACTCATATTTTCTTTTTGTTGATTTAACTAACATAAGAACTTTTAGTTCTAACTCGAGTATTTTGTCTTTTCATTACACTTGAGTCAGCCTGAGCACTTTAATGTTTAAAGATATTATTCCCTGAAGATGAAGATGGAGTTGTTAGACTGTATTTACTATTATTATTCCACAGCATCATGTTGGTATGTTGTTGATTGTACTCTGATTATGTTGTAAAAATTTTGTAATCAAATGTATATTGTAAAACAGCTTCATGAATTGTTTATTTGACTAATATATTTTGTCATTCCATTGCAAGATTCTATGTTTTGTTTTCTTCTTTTCTCTTATTTTTCTTATTAAACCCCATTAACAATCCTCCCTTTTGAATGGTTTGAGGTAGACAATGTTGTTTCATTGTCGATTTGAATCGTCCATAAAGGTGGGTCATCGCAGTTGGTATTAGAGCTTTGGTTTAGAGATACCTTAGCCTGATTTGGAGGTAACTTATTAGAGATAAAGTTAATAATACCCCAGAATGAGTCTAAGAGTATATATATGAGAGAGCATATTTTTTAGTGCTATAAAAATGTTTTGTATTGTGTTAATTTGTTCTGTTGAGTATTTATGAGTTCCAATCGGTACATAGGACGGGATGGCATCGATAGGAATTTCTAAACACTTGAACAGGGTAAGCCAACACAATATTGTTTTTTAAAATTGCTAAATGAAATAATTTTACCTAATGTTATATTTTATTTTGTATTTAAAAGAATAATTTTTTATAAATTGATATAGTCAAGACCGGTATGTTGTTTGTTAGGAAATGATAATGTTTAACTATTGTCATTTATTGTTTGGATAGTCAAGTTCTTAAAATTATTGACTATTGTATGTTATAAGAAAAGTAAGTTTATAAATATGGTTTATAAATATGATTTATAAATAAAATGAATTTAATTAGAAATTTGAGAACTTAAATTCCGGAGTTTTGAAATTGGTTTTCAAAGATTTTGGAATATAACATTAATATTATTTGGAAGTAATTTCGGATAGAAATAATTTCAATGGGATTTGAAAGAAATTTTTTAAAGAGAATTTTTAAAGAGAAGTAAGTTCTGTATTCCTCTCTTCTATCGCTGGAAAATAATTTCAGTGATAACGGCCGCATCATCGATATTCATTTTTGAGTTTCAATGTGGGAGACCCCACTTAGTAGCTTTGCTACGCATTTGGTTCGATAAAACAGATTTTGATTGTTGAACCCGGTATTTGAATTCTTAAGTTCCTGTTAATTAATGATTTCCAATTATTGAAATAAAGTGGAATTCTAATAGTTTGAGACTTCTAAATGAGAAATAAGAAATTAGAAGGTAAGTATTTAATGAAACTATAAAAGTATTGGAGATTTGCAACCTGTAAATTATAAGAAAATGAGAATTAAGAAGATGTAAACTATTGAACAATTTTGTTAACTAAGGTGAATAAGATAAAATTGTATAACACTCAGTTACATTCTAAAAACATATATTAAACTTGCCAAAAATGGAAAAAAAGTTTAAATGTTAAATATGAATATGTGATATAATATTATACAAGTGAAAGCTTAAGTAACAAAGATGATTCGTAAAGGTATTTAATATTAAATGATACTAAAAATTGAACTTTTCAATAATTCAAGAAAGATTTTTTTCCCTTTCATGCCCTTCATCTTCTGTCCCTTTTTCAAGTTTCCCGCTTTTTTTCTTCCCCCTTACCTCCATACCTACTGTATTCAGAGTCTTCGGTGTCCTCCATCCCTCCCGATCCTCCCCAGCCTCCTTTATCTGCTTCTTCTTCGCTTCATGCTTCCAGCCTCCCTTTGCTACCTCGTCCCTGTCCTACCTTGGTTTCTGGTCCTTCTACTTCTTCTTTCAATCCACCGTTTCCTCCCTCTGCCTCTTCTTCCTTGCCTTGGATTTCTCTATTTAAGCTTAAGCCGCGTAATGCTGGGAAGTTCGTTCTGATTGATTTACCTCTTGTTTTTAGGGTGATGCTCTTGTTCCTCCTCGCGAGGTTGTTTAGGCTGGTAATGATGTTTGGGGGCACTATCTTGTTGGTTTTTTTCCTAGATAATCCTCTTCTGTATATGGTGGTATTGAATCATCTCAAGAAGGTGTGGAGGTTGAAAGGTTCTGTCGAGGTGAAGTTTGATGGTAACTTGTTCCTCTTTAATATGTCCTTTGATGAAGATAGAAGGAAGATTATCCAGGCAGACCTAATAGTTATGAGGAACAAGTTATTCATTGTCAAGCCTTAGGATCCTGTGATTGGCAACAATATGAGTACTATAAAATCTATTCTCGTTTGGTTAAAGCTGTCTAATATACCATTGTACTGTTGGTCACATTTGGGTATCAATTGGATGGCAACAAGATTGGATAAATTCCAAGGTTCCAAATTCCGGTTTCCGGTTCCGTTTCGATCAATAGAAATTTTTGATATTTCGGTTCCGTTTCGGAAATTCCGGATATTCCGTTTTAATTCCGGTTCCGGATTTCATCACTTTTAGAACAACGTTTTTATATAAATAGATTAATAAACATTGCACATTTATATTTAAAATGAACAAAATAAGTCATTCCTTCAAAATATTGTATATTACACATTTTTGCAAAACAAATAAAATAGCAAGAGCTAAAGAAAATATACAAACTGATAAGTCATGTCCAAGCAAATAATAAATTAATATGCAAGCTGAATCCAACTCTTGTCCCTTTGTTTATTAAATATGCAGACCCATAAGGCCCAATCAGCTAGTTTCCCCATTCCTCCAGGTATCATCTTCAACAAATGGAAGCCTCTCCTCCTAAACTCATCTTCTAATAGCGATACTTCTCCGTATAAAAAAATATGAACCAACCCAATTAAAAACCCTTGCTAAAAACAGAAACGAAGCTCGTTCTCTTCCTTGGTCGCATTTCCACTTCAGCGAATTCATGCCCTAACTTCAATAAGTCTCCGAATTTCATTAAATCTCGATGGAGAAAAATGAAAGTATCGATGAAAATTCAAAATCGATTAAGGTAAAAAGCTAAAAGCACAATCTGAGTTTAATTTTGATGTGCTGCTCAAAGTTGTTGCTGCAACCTAGGTAATTTTGTAATTTTCAGTTGTTTTCTAATTAATTTTCAAACATTAAGCATTTTTATTTATTTTTTTCCTTGTTAAATCCTGAAACGAGAATTTGGTAATATTCCGGTCCGGTCCATGCCGGAACCGGAACGGAAGCGCCGGTATTCCGGCATGCCGGCTGGAATTTAGAACCTTGAATTAAATTCCCCTGTATGGATGAATCTACTAAAAAAACTTGAAAGGATTGGTTATGCGAAGTGCATGGTTGAGGTTACAACACAAAATGAATTGCCCGAGGCATTCCCAATAAAGTTGTTGGATGGCTCGGATCAAGTAGTAAAGGTGGATTACTTATGGAAACCACAAATATATGGGGTGCAAAGAGTTTGGGCATGATATGCAGGGTTGTATGGTTGTGAAATGCAAGATGGATACAACGGATGTAGGCAAAGCTAAAGATATGGGTAGTATACTCAAAAAAGTTGATAAAAATAGTAAGGAGGAATGGGTATCAGTGGTAGAAAAGGAGAATGCTAAGAAAATTGGGTGGAGAAAGGTCCCAGTCAGAAAGGAGAGAGTTTCTAAAGGTGGTAAAAGGGGTGTGAATGACAATGTGAATAAGCTAACCAAGGTTAAGGAGCAAGCTGATGGACCTTCATGATTGGTAGGTGAAAATTCCGAAGTGGGTACAGCAAACAATGCAATTTTGCTCGACGTAGGTGCTACAGTTACTACTAATTTGCCCCGGATGGGAGACTATCTCAAAGTGGGTGCAGCATATCATATTGATTTGCCCAAAGTGGACTTGCATCCCAATCCTTTTGTTGCACTTCAACATGATGGATCAGGGGAGGACCCAATCATGCAAACATGCAATGAAATAGAGGAAGGAGAGTTTTTACCTTCAACAACTGTTGCGGTTGAATCAAATCTTAACAGTAATCATGGCAAGAATCTAAAGAATTGTGTATTAGGAGACATTCATAATATAGCACAATGCAATAATGAGAGTGACATTATGAACTTAAACCTTTACTGACCAGCCACCTTCCAGCATTTTTGTTTCTCATGCAAAGGTGATAAGTAACGGTAAGGAGTTATTGCCATACGAGGAAACCTTTTTGCATGGCATTGAAAAGCATGTCCTTAAACTCTTTTCCTCTTCTTTTGTCAATGATATTTCTCTCATTACTTAAGCTTCCTCCTCTCAACCACCACCATCCCAAATCTCTCTTCCCTTTTATTCTTTTCTAGGGACTATTCCTGGATGGTCTTCCCCTCCATCTTGTCCTGTCCCTATACAAGCTTCTGGTAGCATAAAATCTTTGGGAGCTTCCACCTTGTCAGCAAAGTTAAAATCAGTCAGAAGTGATCCTCCTTCAACAAGGAGTATGATAGGAGTGTCTCATCAATCTCTTTAGTTTTGCTATGTTACATCAAATTACTTCCTAGAACATAAGGGGTGCCCTCTGCCCTGTGAAGCTTGATCATGTTAAAGCTTTGATACATACCCATATTATTAAGGTATTTGCAATATTGGAAACCAAGCTCTCTCTCCCCTTATCTATTAAGGCTGCCAATTATATCAATCCTTCCTGGAAGTTGGATCACAACTTGGCTGAGGCTCCCTATGGAATTCTCATTGTTCATGATCCCACCTTTTACACTATTAACTATATAATTTCCACCTCTCAAATGATCCATCTTCATGCTATTTTTCTGCCTGAGCATTTGTCCTTCTATCTCACCTTATATATGCAAATAATGTTATTGTCTCAAGACAAAATCTTCTCAATACTCTGCCATCTCTAAGACAAGACTCTCACCCTTTGCTTGTTTTAGGTTATTTCAACTATTGCTACAACTTTCGGGATAAGATAGGTGGCCTACCACTTATGCATAGATATATTGCTCATTTAAACAACTCCATTTCCAATTCTTCTCTCCTGCCTATTGTTAGATGTGGTGTGCCAATTTCTTGGAACAACAGAAGTCGATTGGGGATCAGGACATTCACTAATATTAATCTTTCCTTCTACAATGATACCGCTTTTACCACTTAGCCATCATATCTTCATTTCTCCCTCACCCCGTTCTGTCTGACCATTCCCCTTTAATTTTATCACCTTCTCACCGGTCTACTAATGGAAAGAGAGATCTCAAATTTTATAATGCTTGGGTTTTGGACACTGATTATCATAATATTATAGCTAATGCTTGATCAACTATTTTTCATGGCAATCCAACGTATATTCTTTGTAGGAGACTGAAGGCAACTAGAAATTCTCTAAGAAAGTGGGCTTTTAACAAGTATGGTGATGGCTCTCTCCCCGCCAAATCTCTAAAAGCTTCAGGCTCAAGTGCTCCTGGATGATGATCCTACCAACCCTGAAATTGCCCAAAATGAATCTAAGCTTTTCCAACAACTAATGATGCCCTTGACAAGGAGGCTAACATGAGAAGGAAACAATATCATAAGGAGTGGACGAATGAAGGTGATAAGAATACTGCCTTCTTTCATGCTTCCATCAAGTACAAGCGTGCTAGGGCGCAAATATCAACTTTGTGGGATGATGTCGGGGTATTGCTTTCTTCTAAGGATGATATTGATCATTACTTGCTTGCCTTTTTCGCTGATCATCTATGTAATGCTACTAATTTTATGCCTGATCTTGATAGATTGAACTATCTAAGATTGCATTTGTTGAATCATTCTTTGAGTTCTATGATGGTTGGTAGAGTGACTGATCAGGAAATTAAAAAAGCTTTATTTTCTATGAACACAAATTCTTTTGGAGGCCCAGATGGATTTAATGTGGTTTTCTTCAAGAGTGGCTGGAATGTGGTTTGTAATGTTTTCTATGCTGCAATGCATAATTTTTTCAACAATTCAAGCTCTTAGGTAAGGTTAATGCAACTAATTTAGTCTTAATCCCTAAGTTTAGACCTCCTGTTAATGCTTCCTCATTTAGGCCTATTTGTTTTTTTAATGTTATCTATAAATGTATTTCCAAAATCCTTGCTTCGAGACTTGTCTTAGTTCTTCCTTCTATCATTTCCAATAATCAGTCTGCCTTTATTCCCAATAGAAATATCCTAGATAATGTATCGGTGGCCCATGAATTAATAAAAGGGTATGGCAGAAGCCAGGTGCCCCAAGAACCATGTTGAAGCTTGATCTCGGTAAGGCATATGATAGCATACATTGGTCATCTATTGTTCGTAGCATGTCAAAGATGGGTTTTCCTAAGATTTTTGTTGCCTGGTTGTATACTTGTTGCCTACTCCCTCTTCTTCTCTCAACTATAATGGTACATCCCCTGGGTAGTTCAAGGGAAAGCAAGGATTGCGTCAAGGAGATCCAATTTCATCCTATATTTTCATAATTTTCATGGAGGCTAGCTCTTTCGAGTATGTTATCTTGTAAGTTTTCTGATAAGAGAATTCTTTATCATCCAAAGTGTCAGGACCTTCAAATCTCTTCCACATTCTTTGATGATGACATTATGATATTCACAAAGCCTTATGAGCAGTCTATAACTGGTATTCTTGAGACTTTGCATGATTTTTACTTAGCTACTGGTCTCAATTTGAATTGATATAAATCCCACATCCTTATTTTTGGGTCCTGATTCTTTTGCAAGGGATTTTATTAAAAAAATTCAGGTATTCACAGTACGAATTCTGATATGAAATATTTAGGGCTACTTCTATGCACTGCGAGGGTAACCAAGGCAGATTGTCTTCCTCTTTATGAAAGGATAACTAACACCATGAATGCATGGCTAACCAGGTTGTTTTCTCAAGCTGGTAGGCTTGTGCTTATCAAGTCAGTATGCATTTCTATGATGATATTTTAGGCTAGGACCTTTATCCTACTTACTAAACTATTGAACATGATTAGGGAAGCTATGATTAGTTTTTTTTGTTCAGGTACAATACATAATAGGAAGTTGATTCCTATTTCTTTAACCAAGTTGGAGAGGCCAATTCATAGGGGAGGACTTCGTATCATAAACATTCAAATATGGAATAAAGCTATTGTGAGTACTCATGTTAATGCTATCTTGTTGAGGAGGGAAAGTCTGTGGGTGCAATGGTCTTGGAGATATCACATTCAGGATAAGGACTTTTGGTCTATGGAAGTTCCTTTGGGTAGCATTTGGATTTGGAGTAAAATTCTTCGTCTTAGGAGGGATCTACTCCCAAACCTTAAATATTCTCTGTCTTTTGCTAGTATGGTCAGCTTCTAGAGGGATCTATGGGTAGATTATTGGTTATGTGTTGTCTGGGCAGTTGTCACATCAGGAAAAATTTCAATCTTTGATTGGACTCAATGCTAGAGCTGTTAATTATGCTACTAGTGGAAGGTTGCAAGCTCCCTCCTCCAGTAATCAAGTTGTCATTGCCCTATGGAATAGGTTGGCATCTTTTGATGTTCAAGTTAGCTAGGTTGAAGCTCTCAGTTGGAAGGGTAAGCCACACACTATTGTTATTGCGTATAATCTCCTCTGTGTGGTTAATAGTATGCTTGTTTGTCAATGGTAAAAGTTGTTTGGACATCTCATTTGCCAAGTAAAGATAATCTAATATTATGGAAGACTTTAAAAAAAGCGCTAATGACCAGAGATAAGCTTGTGGCTTATGGCATGAATGTGGACCAATTACGTGTATTTTGCAATATGTACCCCAAGAATGTTGATCATCTTTTTTTTGAGTGTGGTTACCTGAAGTGCAAGTGGTTTATCTTGATGCAAAAGTTTGGCATCAATGGTATCTCGAGTGTCTCCATATCAGACTGGCATGTGCTTCATAAGGTAAGTAAATAGAGGGTGAGGAAATAGGATATTGTGTTTTTTGTGCTTAAGAAAAATTTGTGTAGGGTTTGGGAGGAGAGAAACTGTCATTGCTTTCAAGGTGTTGCCTCTATTGCTCTGATTTTATGGAAGAAACGTATGAGTGATATTTTTTCTGGGATGCGGGAAAGCAAGAGTTGCTTCTTCCCACATCAACTTGCTCTTTGGTCCTAGCTGTGATCTTGTTTTCATATGGGTTGCTTGCTATGTGCATGTGCATGTTGTGTGCATGTTGTGTGCATGTTGCTTCCTTCTCTATTTTTTTTGTGTGTATGGTCGCTTGTCTCTGCCTTGTATTCCCGATGTGTTTGCTTTTGTTTCTTTTTTTCCTTCTTGGCATAAAGCATATTTTATGTCATTTCATTGTTCGTCGCAATAAAATCTAGTGAGGACAGTCAACCTCGCTAGCTTTGCTAAAAATATATATTAAGGGATACTGTATAAGAAAGGTAAATGTGAATTAAAATGTACAAACATTTAAGTATGAAATTATTCATTTATGAATGTTAATATTAAATGGAAATCAGGTTGTATGAGTAAATAATAAATATGAACTAAATTACAAGAAACTTATGTAATACCTTAAGAATTGATTCATTGATGATTTTATACATTGAATGAGAAATAATTTATTTAAGTAAATGAATGTAAATTTATAAAAGAAGACCTTATAAAATGAGAATTAAAATAAATGAAAATTAAATGATGAAAAAAAGAAACCAATAGAATAAACTTAAATAATATTTAAATTCCTTGTTGTTTTGGCTTATGAGAAGTTTGAGAAATGATACTTCAAATTGTTTAAGATTATATGAATAATCTATTAAGTAATTATCGAAGGCTATTAAGCATAAGGTACACTTGGTAGTTTATTTATTACTCTCATTTGATAAATAGTGTCCGAGCCTGAAAAAACCATTAGTTTTTTTGCCATGGATGTGTGATGAATTCTTTTGTTGCATAGGATGGTTGTACTATTTTTGTTCGCATATGATTGTTATATATTGTATTGTTGCTTGTACTATTAATTGAAACAACTAATATATTGTTTATTTTATAAAATTCTAACTCTTTTGGATTATATAAGTAAGATACAGGTTTATGGAAGTAGTAGTTATTTCTTTTGGTTTCATAAATAAAGCTTTGTTTGCCGAACAAATAAGTACGTTTTCGTATTACGATTTTGGAACGAATTTTATTATTTTCCCATGGTTTGGGATGTTTTAATTTTTTTGAAAATGATATATACAATATAATTATTGTTGTTATTAATTTTTTGGATCTATCCATGCAAAGGAGACTCTGCTAAAAAAATTCGTAAATTCAGGACTTAGAAATTTTTCCATAGAAGTGAGTTATTTCAAATTTTGTTAAACTTAAATATGTAAGTTAAATTGTTAAAATAAACTATTTTGAATAAAATATAACAAATTTCTTAATACCTTCTTGTTCCTTTTCGGGGATGTAAAGTTTTGATAGGGGAGTTGTAACAACCCGAATTTTTGATAATTAAAAATATTAAATTAATTAAGATTTTTAAATAAAGTTGTTAGAAATAAAGAGTTTAATATTGTGTTGATACAGATTAAATTATAAGATGAGGTATGAACTTAATTTAAATTTCTATTAATGAGATATTTCTTGCAATAAGATAAGAATGATAGCATATTTTAATTAATATTTTAATGACATTGGTTTGAATGAAATAAATGACCGTCTGGATGTAAATTTCCAATTGATTTGTGTTGAGACTTGGTTTTGATTCATGACACAAAGCTATCATCTACAACATACAGATTTGACAACTGCTATGACAAAAAGAGAATATATACTACAAGGAGACAAGACTTCAAAACCGGTGCATCAATTTTATTAGCATTTGATTTTTGAGTCTTAGATCAACAATGTTAAAATCTCTCCTCAGTTGCGTATATATTTGCTTATATATTTTTATCACTCTATTTACAAAAAAAATTATATACATATATAAGCATACAATTAATTTACAAAAGATTGAGAGTTATATATATATATATTTATATATATATATATATATATATATATATATTTAAACTATGCATATTGCACAAAATACACCAGGTCAGTCGACTGACCCAAGTTTCCAGTCGACTAACACTGGAGAAAAAGTGCAACATGCGGAGTGCATGAATATATGAATTTAAATATTTAAATTAGTTTGAATTTTCAGTTGACTGACTTTAAAAGCCCAATTGACTAAATTTCTATAACAGCCATATTTTTGAAAGGACACGGCTTTTGTGAAGAGTTAGGAACCTTTAACGAAAAGATTCGGATGCAACACTTCGATTGAAACTCTTCACCAATAGTTGTAGCTTTCTAACACTTATAAATACAAACTCCAACTTCATTTCAAATCACTTAATCTCAACTGATTTCTCCTATTCTCTGATCTAACTTTCTGAAATCTATTTGCAATCATGCTTCCAATTATTCTGCATAAAAGCAATTTATACCTTTCTATTCTTCATATACTTCAAATATAAACATTTATCCTCGAGGAAAAGATTATAGGAAGGGTGTACTACAAGTGACAAATCTATGTTATCAGAACACACATTAGTCAAACTATTTTCTGTATTAGTTGAAGTCCTGTTCTGCTGCTCAGGCAAGTGAGTCCTCTTCGACTGTTGAGGTGAAATCCTGTTCTGCTGCTCAGGTCCCCGTTCGGCTACTCAGGGGTGTATAAACCTCTTCCTTCGGGTTAAGAGAGGGTTGTTGTTTTAGTGAAATTCCAGAATGAGTCTGGGACTAGACGTAGGACAGTGCTCCGAACCAGTATAAAAATATCTGGTGTTATTTTACTATACTGATTTTTATTCCGCACTATTTACAATATTATTATCATCATTATACTCTGTATTATCATATAACCATCTTACACGATCCATAGCACACTTTCATTTGGTATCAGAGCAAGGTTATCATATAACCGTAACTCAGTTATCTGATAATCTATTAATATGGACACTAACACCAGCACTGGCATTAACACTAGCTTTGTTGAAGGACAATCCACTCCACGTCCACCACTATTTAATGGCATGAATTATAACTATTGGTCCACACGAATGAGAATATATATGCAAGCAAATAGTTTTAAATCATGAAATATAACTCGGACAGAATATACTATTCCTGCTGAAGAATATTCCACTTGGACAAATACATAGAAATTAGATGCCACAGCTAATGCAAAAGCCATGAATATGTTGTTTTGTGTCTTAGATAAAAATAAGAGTAATTGTGTTAGCATGTGCAATACTGCTTATGAAATATGGCGTGCACTCAAAGTCACACATGAAGGAACTAACAAGGTTAAACAAAGCAAAATATCCATGCTCAAGAGTCATTTTCAAAACTTTAGAATGAAAGAAAATGAATCCATAAATGACACGTACTCAAAATTCCAGGATATCTATCATTCATTAGTAGGACTAGGAGAAAAATATTCAGATTTTGATATCGTATCCAAAATCCTTAATTCTTTAACGGATGAATGGGAAAAAAAGTTCTCGCTATTGAAAAAGCGAACGATATTTCCAAAATAACTCCAGAAGAATTAATAGAAATCTAATGTCTTACGAAGTAAATTTGCAGGCAAAAAGAGTTCAGACTCAAGATAAAAAGAATATAGCATTTCGTGCAGAACAAGAAGAATCAGACTCAGACAAAGACGACCTAGTTTTTATTGCAAAGAACTTCAAGAAATTCTTGAAATATAGAAAAGGAAACGGAAATAATAGCAAGATAGGCTCAACCAGCAATAAACCCCCATCTTTATCAGTTATGGAATGTTATAACTGTCACAAAAAGGGGCACATGCAGAAAGACTGTCCAGATCAAAAGAAAGAACATTGAAATAAAAGGAAGGACAAATTCAAAAGAAAAGCTTTTTCAGTCACATGGGATGATTCAGATTCCTCATCATCTTCTTCAGGAAGTGAAAGTGACAGCGATAATGAACAAGCTAAGGTACGTTTTATAGCTAAAGCTAATAAGGTTAGTGATTTTACTTTTGATGATATGATAGAAATAAACTCTAAATTATTAGATACTTTAAAAAGTCTTAAAAGAAAATATAAAGAAGCTGTAGAAAATAAAAAAAGGCAGAATTCGAAAGAGATATGCTTAAAGATGAGAAGAAAATATTGGAAGAAGAACTTGAGAAAACTCAAGAATCTCTCTCTAATGTTAATTCTCAACTTATATTATTGAGTCAATAAATTTAAACTCAAAAAGAAAAAAAATGATATTCTTGTTTCTGAGAATCATGTTTTAAAAACTAATATTAAAATGGTAGAACTAGAAAATTCAAGTCTAAATACTAAACTAGATGGAATCACTAAAAATGTATCAAATTTTAATAAAGGTAGAGAAAATTTATCTAGAATTATTGAGAATTCACAATCTGTTAGTAATAAACATGGTTCAGGATATAAGAAGAAAGTTAAAAAGTCACAATCTAGTAATTTGAACAAAGTTAAATCTGATAAAACACCCTCTTTAAATAGACTAGTTTCTAATACTATAAGTATATGGATACCTAAAACCAATAACAAACTAATAAGAAAGAAGTATATTAGTTCATTCATAGAAGATGTTCATAATAATAAAAATTATATTTATAAAAGGGATACTAAACCCTCTTGGGTTTGGTTTCCTAATACCTAACTCTTAGGACCCTATTAAAAAGGTGGGTACCAACGACATCTCATATTTTTTGCAAGTCTCACTCAAGAAAAGAGGAAAATGGATAGTCGACAGTGGTTGCTCAAAACATATGAAAAGAGATAAGGACATGCTGATAAATATTACATACTCAGATGGAGGTTCTGTCACTTTTGGAGACAATTCCAAGGGATATATCATCGGCAAAGGCGATGTGAGCAATTACGGTACATCTAATTTACCTCTTATTACAAATGTTTTATTAGTTAAGAATTTAAAACATAACTTATTAAGTATAAGTCAGTTATGCGATAAACATTTTAAAATATCATTTTTTGAAAATAAGTGTAGTATTCTTGATCAGAATCAAAATCTTATTTTCGAAGGAAATAGAGATGAAAATATTTATGTTTTAAATATGAAAGTTAATCATAACTCAGACTTATGTTTAATAGCTAAAGAAAATGATCCATGGATATGGCATAAATGATTTTGTGATTTCAATTTCAAAAATATAAACAAAATTTCTAAAATAATCTTGTAAAAGGATTACCAAATATGAATTTTAAAGTCAATGATATATGTGACTCATGTCAATTAGGAAAATTAACTAAATCCTCGTTCAAATCTAAGAAAGTTATCTCGACATTACAACCACTCAAGTTACTTCATATGGATTTATTTGGTCCTACCCAAATTCAATCCATAAATCATAATAAGTACGTATTTGTAATAGCTGCTGATTTTTCTAGATATACATGGACTATTTTTATGAAAAATAAAAGCGATAACTTTGAAAATTTCAAAAATTTTGTTAAACAAATTCAAAATTTAAAAGGTATTAAAATTAAAAATATTAGAAGTGATCATGGTGGTGAATTTGAAAATATACAATTTGATAACTATTGTAAAAAGAAAGGAATATTTCATAATTTTTCATTTCCTAGAACTCCACAAAAAAATGGAGTTGCAGAATGAAAGAATCAAACTCTACAAGAATGTGCAAGAACTTTACTAAATGAAAGCACGTTATCAAAATAATTTTGGGCAGAAGCTGTTGCAACTGCTTGTTATGTTTAGAATAGTGTTTCTATTAGACCTCTCACCAAAAATACTCCTTACGAACTTTTTAACGGTAGAAAACCAAACATATCTTATTTTAAAATATTTGGATCAAAATGCTTTATACTAAATTCTAAAGATCAGCTTGGCAAATTCGATTCAAAATGCGACGAAGGAATATTTCTTGGGTACTCGAATCGAAGTAAAGCTTATCGAATTTTTAATAAATGAACAAATACTATCGAAGAATCACTTCATGTATCTTTTGATGAAAATGCTACAACTGTTTCTACTACATTTAATGACAATGATTTACTTAATAAAAAAAAAAAAAACAATATGACAGACAATGACGATATCATTTTATCTAGAGAAGTTGAAAACATTGTTTATAATCTAGAAAATAGAAATACTACTAATACAATAAGATCTTCTCGAAGAGTTTTACGAAATCATCTTACAGAAAATATAATTGGAGAAATAATTCAAATGTTCGAACTAGAAGTCAATTAAATTTAATGAGTGATGTAGCTTTTATCTCTACTATAGTACCTAAAAATACTAAAGAAGCATCATCCGATGATAATTTGATTATTGCTATACAAGAAGAATTAAATCAATTTGAACGAAATGAAGTTTGGGAATTAGTGCCCAGACCGACCGATTAGACGATTATAGGAACTAAATGGGTTTATAAAAATAAAGAAGATGAATTAGGAAATATAACTAGAAATAAAGCAATACTAGTAGCACAAGAATATAACCAGGAAGAAGGAATAGACTATGAAGAAACGTTTGCTCCAGTTGCTTGACTAGAAGCAATACGGATCTTATTGGCATATGCTTGTTTTAATAATTTCAAACTTTATCAAATGGATGTTAAAAGTGCATTTTTAAATGGTTATATTAAAGAAAATGTTTATGTTGAACAACCTCCTTTATTTATTCATCAAAAATATCCAGATCATGTATATAAACGTAAGAAAGCTTTATATGGATTAAAGCAAGCACCACGTGCTTGGTATGAACGTCTTAAAAGCTATTTAATTAATTCTGGATTCGAAATAGGAAAAGTAGATCAAACATTATTTATAAAACGCTCTAAAAATGATATATTAATAGTTCAAATATATGTCGACGACATTATATTTGGCTCAACTAATAATGAATTATGTAAAGAATTTTCTGAAATAATGACTAGAGAATTTGAAATGTCCCATATGTGAGAATTATAATATTTTCTAGGACTACAAATTAAACAAATTTCAAATGGAAAATTTATTAATCAAGAAAAATATTGTAATAATCTTATTACATGTTTTAGAATGGAAAATACTTCTGCCAAACCAACTCCTATGAGTACAACAGCATATCTTGATAAAGATGAAAACAACAAAAGTGTAGACCGAAAATTATATCGTAGTATGATAGGATCACTACTCTATTTAACAGCAAGTATACAAGATATTATGATGAATGTATGCTTATGTGCACGATTTCAAGCAGACCCGAAAGAATCACATCTATGTGCTATAAAACGAATACTAAGTTATCTTAGTAAAATTACAAATTTTGGAATTTTCTACCTGAAAGAGTGTTCGTTCGAATTAGTATCATACAATGATGTTGATTTCGGAGGATCACGAATAGATAGAAAAAGTACAAGTGATATGTGTCACTTCATTGGTAAATCGTTAATATCTTGGTTTAGCAAGAAACAAAACTATGTCTCTCTATCAACTGGGGAAGCAGAATATATTTCTGCAGCGCTAGCTTGCACACAAGTAATTTATGTGCAATAGACGCTTGAAGATTTTGGAATCAACTTATCGAAATCAACAATTTACTGCAATAATTCTAGTGCAATAAATTTATCTAAAAATCCAGTAAATCACTCGAGAACTAAACATATAGACATTAGACATCACTTTTTACGTGATAATATAGAAAAAGATATAATAAATCTAGACTGTGTACCATCAGAAAATCAGTTAGCCGATATTTTTACTAAACCACTATTAGAGAATACGTTTATAAAATTGCGACGTGAGATCGGGATAATCTCCAGTAAGGATATATAAATAAAAATATAAAATTTTCTAAACTAAAAAGTCAAAAATTCAAAATTCTCACCATGCTGCGACTCGAACTCGCGACCTGTTGTGAATAGCCCAGATGTCTTAACCACCTGAGCTATTAATGTTTCTTATTCTAGTCTTTTATGGCTGTTTTATTATATAGTTACATATATTTTATACTACTTTATATGTCACAATTAGTTTTATAGATTACATTATTAATTTTATAAATATTATAACTGAATAGATTAGCTCAACCATCAGAATACCTGTGTCTCTACATTCTTTTAGGCTGGAATTAATATAATAGTCAAACTACATCCTATTTTGTCTAAAAATAAAACTATAAATAGGTGCATTCTCCCATTTCTATGCACTCGAATACAATACTTCATTCGATTCTCTGAAATAAAAAAAATCAATTAACAGCAGGTTTTGAGGCAATGTCAACTTCCTCTTCTACCGACTCTATCGAAATCCTTGCCATGCCCAACTCCTCAAAAATACCACACCACAAAGGTTCACCATCATCGATTTACCACATCGGATACATGTCGGAAAAGAAAAAAGGAAAAAACCCGTTGATATTTCACCAAACACAAAACAAAAGATCGACGATCTCCATCATTATCAACAGGAGTCTCTAATGCTTCAGCGGGAGATGTATTATGAATGGAAAATTAACTCCAGACGTATAGGTATAATCAGCACATAGCAATGAAATTCTGTGGGGTTTTGTCACACCCGATAGACGAAAATGTCGTTTCACCTATCTGACGTTCTTCGACTTCGTCTCCTCCGCGACCACCATACTCACCAAATTCATGGGATCGCAACGAAGCTTCCAACGTTCGTCGTAAACAGCTGAAAGAATTCAAGACACCAAGTCCTAAGTAATAATCATAGTGTTTAATTTTTTTTTGTTTTATGTTTAATATATTTTCTATTAATGTGCATGTTTACATATCTGAAATAAAATTATTTTACATGCAACAAACAACAACTTAGATATAAAAATTATTCACATCTAACTGCAAAAAAAAGTTAGTTTTATAGAATAAAAAAATATAAACATTTCATATCATATAAATAATTCACTGTGCAAAAAGATACAGGTCAGTCGACTGGATATGAAAATCAGTCGACCGACACTGTAAAAAATTTACAATATAAATACTGCCGGTCGACTGCTTCAGGGCCTCAGTCGATTGGTCCAGAAGGTTAAATATAATCAACCTTCAGCTTCAGTCGATCGATGTTTTGCACCAGTTGACTGACGCTGTAACATAGAAAAAAATTAACATGGCTAGTCGACTAATGCAGGGCCTCAGTCGACTGGACCAGAAGGTCGAAAATTCACAAACTTCAGCTTCAATCGACTGAAGGCCTGCACCAGTCGACTGAGCCGTAGATCTGAAAGGCTTTTTACCTTTTCACCTACCCTTTTACCCCTTTATTTATCACTTTACCTTCTCTCCTCTTTCACAATTCATTTTTTCAAAATCTCCAAAACCCTAAGCTCTCTAAAAATCAATTTTTTCTCCTCAAAAACAAAATTAAATGGCACCAAAATGTGAGGGTCAAGCCTCTCCCTCGTCTCAACCTCCTTCTAATGAACAAATTCAACGTTGGCTATTTGACGATACCGCTATGAAGAGATGGAGACGGATGCAAGATTCAAGAATATTCGAAGTTTCCTTCGTCAACTTCCCTGATTTCTCACCTTATCATATTCAAGAATTAGCCCGCCGTAGCAATTTAGAGTCGTTAATTGATATCGATGACAATAAACATAAAATTAACCAAATCATGGTTAAGTGTTCTACGCTAAGCTCAATTTGGGTCATCAAGATGTTCCATATTAGGAAGATTGCATATGGAGCCTCGTATGTGGTAAGCCCGTTTTCTTTTCTCTAGATCGTATGGCTCATATACTAAAAACAAAAAATGATGGAGTTGACTTATTTACTATTGATGTTGATTTAGTTGTTCGAGACCGCGTAAGCCATTTATTTTTTGAAGACGATATGCATCAGTTAAAATCAATGTCTTTACGATCAAAGGTACGTATAATTCATCGCGCCTTATTGAAAACCGTAACTCCTAGAAGCGGGAGTTATGAACTCGTCTATGAACCTAATTTTCGAGCCTTGTATGCAATTTTTGGAAACATCAAAGTAAATTGGCTTCATTTAATACTTGACGAGTTTTTAAGCTTTAACAAATGAAAGACGAATATTATTTAGCACAGCGAATATATTATGCATCTTCTCAAAGCACGTGAAGTTCCAGAACTGGATTCACTGGTTTCTACTGTTGGGTGCTTAAACGCTCGGACCTTAGCTTTAATGAAATTACCGGTTGCCCGACCCCCTCCTATAATATCTTTTGAAGAATGGACACAAAGGCAAACAACTCAAGTCCAACCACAACAAGGTGAGTCTTCTCACCGACCATCTCGTAAAACATCGACTCAATATCAACAAGAAGAAATTACGATTCCAAACGAAGGTCTTCAACCATGTGCGGCCATTAATATCATGTGCCGTAATCAGCAAATCCTTCAATCAAACATCCTCAAAGTTGATAGGAAGCTCAATAAAGTCAAAGGATTTTTCACAAAATTATAGCAAACTAAATCGTGCTCTTCCGGTACATCTACTTCTACTATAGGCGATCCAAGTAAGCAACCCGTGTTTACATGGTCTTATTCTTCTTCTAGGGACGATCAAGCTAGTAGTAATGATGATGGTAATGAAGGAGATGGTGGTAGGGATAAGGTCCGATGGAGTAAGGTATTTATTTTCTTTTGATTCAAGACATTTGTTTGAATTAATATGGCTTGTACTTAAATGGCCATTCTAGTTTATTTGTCGATGGAGTAGTCTATTTATTTTTCAACATTCTAGTTCATTTGTCTATGGATATTAAATGTGGATGATGGCTCTTTGTTTTATTCCATATTATCTTTCACATTATAATATCATATTACTAATTCCTTTATGTCGATGACAAAGGGGGAGAAATATTGTTGCTACTAATAAAAATGCAAGATATAGAGCGTCAGAGATTCAAGGGGTGTAGTATTTATGTTGTTTTATATACAGTCGAAATCTATATATATTTACAGGTTGTCATCAATCAAAAAGGGGAAGAATGTTGAGACTTGGTTTTGATTCATGACACAAAGCTATCATCTACAACTTATAGATTTGATGACTGCTACGACAAAAAGAGAATATATACTACAAGGAGAAAAGACTTCATAACCGGTGCACCAATTTTATTAGTATTTGATTTTTGAGTCTTAGGTCAACATTGTTAAAATCTCTCCTCAGTTACGTATATATTAGCTTATATATTTTTATCACTCTATTTACAAAAAAATCTATACACATATATAAGCATATAATTAATTTACAAAAGATTGAAAGTTATATATATTTATACATGTAAACTGTGCATATTGCACAAAATACACCAGGTCAATCGACTGACCCAAGTTTCCAGTCGACTGACACCGGAGAAAAAGTGCAACATGCACAGTGCACGAATATATGAATTTAAATATTTAAATTAGTTTGAATTTTGAGCCGACTGACCCTAAAAGCCCAGTCGACTGAATTTCTATAACACCTATATTTTTGAAAGGACATGACTTTTGTGAAGAGTTGCGAACCTTTAACGAAAAGATTCGGATGCAACACTTCGATCGAAACCCTTCACCAATAGTCGTAGCTTTCTAACACTTATAAATACAAACTCCAACTTCATTTCAAATCACTTCGTCAAAATCGATTTCTCTTATTCTCTGATCTAACTTTCTGAAATCTATTTGCAATCATACTTCTAATTATTCTGCATAAAAGCAATTTATACCTTTCTATTCTTTATATACTTCAAATATAAACAACTACAAGTGACAAATCCGTGTTATCAGAACACACACTAGTCCAACTATTTTCTGTATTAGTTGATGTCCTATTCTGGTGCTCAGGCAAGTGATGTCATCTTCGGCTACTGAGGCGAAATCCTATTCTACTGCTCAGGTCCCTGTTCGGTAGCTCAGGGGTGTATAAACCTGTTCCTCCGGGTTAAGAGATTGTTGTTGTTTTAGTGAAATTCCAGAACTGTCTGGGACTGGACGTAGGACGGTGCTCCGAACCAGTATAAAAATCTCCGATGTCATTTTACTATACTTCTTTTTATTCTGCACTATTTACAGTATTATTATCATCATTATACTCTATATTATCATATATTCATATTACACGATCCACATCACACTTTCAATTGGAATATTAAATGTTAATAAATAATAATAAATGTTCCTTTATTAAAGAAGAAATTATATGTTATTTATTTGGAATGTTTAGTAGCTGAAAGTTTATTATATGAATAAGAAACCGATTATTATGAAGTGTTAATTTAATAAATAATAAAATGAATAAGTATAGTAAAGTAGTAAACATATATTTATTTGTTTGAAATATATTTTAGCTTACAAATTAATTATAGGGATGAGAAACTATTAGTTAGCAAGAAATATATAACTCCTATTTGTATCCAATAATATATGAATATATTTAAATTACTATTATACAGGAAATAATTGTTCTATTTCTCTTTACATTTATTTACTCCATTTTGATATTCACCTTTATAATCAATTGAAATTAATGTAATAGTATAATTTCAGTTAATAAAAGAGAGAACACTAAACTGTAAATTAATAGGTATAATCAAACGTAGCTTAGGTTTTGTGAAAACAAAAGGAAAGTTTGGTTTAATGAAAAAAATTTATCAAACTAGGTGAATGTTTCATTTGTGAATATAAGTTTAATTTCACTAAAATAAAGAATGTAATTTTGTTGCATGTTTCTAGTTGGAATATACGATTTATTTAAATATTCGAATTTAATATATAAAAAAATACCAATCACCAATTTCTATGATTAATGAATATACAAAGTATTGGAATATGGAACATAAGATGAGCCCACAATAACTTGAAACTTGATCAAGTTAAAAATCTCATTCTTTTGTATGAATTGAAAATAATTGCTATTCTAGAAACTAAGCTTAATCTACCTTTAACACTTCGAGCTGCAAGCTACATAAATCCAATATGGAATTTGATTCATAACCTATGTGATGCTGATTATGGTAGAATTTTTATTCTCTATGATCCCACTTCTTTCTCTTTGACATTTGTCCTCTCTTCAAGGCAACTCATACATACTCATATCAAATGTAACCAGTCTAACACTTCCCACTACCTTACTTTTATCTATGTAGACAACTCATCCGATTCTAGGTAGAAACTGCTTGATTTCATTCCTCACCTTAGGGAAGAATTCCATCCATGGTTGGTCGTAGGTGATTTTAACTGTTGCATCCACCTTGATGAAAAACATGGTAGTCTTCCCCTACTGCCAAAGCAAATTCAACCTCTTAACATTCCTGCTACAGTCTCTGACCTCTGCAAAATCCCTTCTTCTAGAGCTAGATACACATGGAAAAATCAAAGTAGGAGTGGTATAAGAACAGTCTCCCCATAGATCATGCATTCTGCAATCTCACTTCCCTTACTTTTTGGCCCAAACTTTCTGTTCTTGTCCCTCCTCCTATTCTATCTGACCACTCACCTTTAATTTTCTCTTATGGTTCTTCTGTGATTAAGGAAAAAAACAAGCTTTAAATTCTTCAATGCTTGGACACTCTCCTCTGAGTTTAAACCTTTAGTAAGTACTGCCTGATCTATAATTTGTTATGGTAATCCAATGTTCATTTTGTGCAGGAAACTTAAACTTGCAAAGTAGGCTCTGAGATCTTGGGCAGCTAACCTATGTGGTGATGGTTCTAAGCAGTCCACTCTCATTAAAGAAAAGTACATAAAGGCTCAAGAATACATAATGAATCACCCTGACTGTACTCAAGCTGCTGAGGAAGAAGGCAAGCTATTCACATTACTTAACAAGGCTCTCAAAGTTGAAAGCAGCATGAAAGAACAACAATCGCAAAACAGATGGCTTCAGTTTGGTAACAGGAATACTAAGTTCTTTCATGCTTCAATCAAAATTAAGCAGGCTAAAGAAAAAATATATATGAGATATAGGCAAGATGGCACACTGTACTCCTCTCCTGAACAAATTGATTCTGCATTCCTCGGTAATTACATGGGAATTCTAAGTAACTCTTCCAATTTTCCTCCTGACCTTAACATGTTTGGTGAAGTACCTCTTCCTTATCTCAACTCAGAGCTTTCTGCCTTGCTTGTTGAAAAGTTTTTGATGATAAAATTAGACATTCTCTATTTGCTATGAATAAAAAAATCATGTGGTGGCCCCGATGGATTCAGCGTCAATTTCTTCACTTCTTGTTGGGACATATTACACCATGATTTTATCAAAAATGTCCACAAATTTTTTGATAAATGTACTCTTCTCCATGAAGTAAATGCGATTAATCTAGTCCTGATATCCAAATCTTCTGATGCAAGCACGGTCTCTTCTTTCAGACCCATATCATGCTGCAATGTTGTTTATAAGTGCTTATCCAAGATTCTAGCTTCAAGACTTGTACTAGTTCTTCCGTACCTAATCTCATAGAACTAGGTGGCCTTCATGCCTAATAGTAATATTATGGATAATATTCTTCTTTTCCAGGAGCTTCTCTGTGGTTATGGAAGGTGCAATGCCACTCCAGCGGCTATGATGAAGCTTGATATAATGAAGGATTATGATTCCATCCACTGGTATTCCATTGTTAGGATTATGCCCTTAGTGGGTTTCCTTAAACCATATGTGGGGTGGATTTATGAATGCATCTCCTCTCCGAGCTACTTTCTTATCCTTAATGGTTGGTCAGTTGGTTACTTCAAAGGAAGACAAGGCATTCGACAAGGAGATCCTATTTCCTCTTATATTTTCATTCTAGTAATGGAGGCTCTTACTAGACTGTTCAATATCAAGTATAATGCCAACATGATTTCCTTTCATCCGAAGTGTAAGTTCCATAATATAACAATATTGATGTTTGCTGATGACATAATGATATTTACTAAACTTGTCTTGCTTCTATCCTCCGTGTTCTGTCAACATTATCATTTTCTACCTGATGTCTGGGCTAAAGCTAAACCTATTCAAATCTAGTATCATTTTCTTGGGTGTTGATTCTACCATATCCACTTCTCTTCTGCAAGCCTTTGGTCTTCGGCCCATGGACTCAAACATGTCTTATTTAGGTTTCCCACTATTGACTTCAAGAATTACCACTTCTAATTGCTTACCTCTTTACTTGAGAATCACTCCTTCATCGGATAAGTGGTCCAACCGATTTCTATCCCAAGATGGAAGACTAATTCTAATCAAATCTTTCTCCTTCTTCATGGTAGTTTACTAGGCTAAAGCATTTATTTTGCCTACAAAGCTACTGAAAATGATAAGAAATGTAATGATGCATTTTCTTTGGGGTGGATCCATTCATAGTAAGAAACCAATGCCTTGCTCTTTCAGTCTTATTGAAATTCCTGGATAAAATGGAGGGTTAGGAATCATTAACATTCTAAAGTGAAATTTGGCTGCTTTCCGTACAAACTTTAGTTTTGTTCTCTCTAGGAAGGGAAGTGTTTGGGTAAGATGGGTTTTGACACATAGAATTGGATGCAAGGACTTTTGGAGTGTTAATGTTCCTCAACTTTGCAGTTGGGCAAGGAGGAAAATGCTTGCTTTAAGGTTTACTTTTCTTCCTCTCATATGCACGAAAATGGCTGCTTCATCACAAGTAAAATTCTGGCATGAACCATGGGTTTTACCTGGTATAATTCTTAACAACCTTTTAACTCATCAAGGAGTTCAGCAATCTGGAATTCCTTGTTCTAGTAAGGCTTCTGACTGTATTTATCAAGGCAATATTCAACTACCATACATTTCTAATCAGCAGCTAAGGGCGTTTGGTCTCAAATCCAAGGAGTCAGTCTTGAAATTCTTGAAGTTGACCATGTGGTATGAAGTAATAAGCTTCATTATGTCTCTCAGGTATATCGTCCTCTCTTTGGATTGAGCAGTTTGCCAAAATTCAAGTGGATGAGGATAATATGGAAAGATGACTCAAGCCCCAAGGAAAACTTCATGTTATGGAAAGTGGTTCACAATGCATTGCTTACAAGAGCTGTTATGTTGAGTATGGGCTTGAATCATAGGGACTTGTGTTTTTTCTGTTCTTTTGAAGCAGAAACCATTGAGCTTATTTTCTTTCAATGTGATGTTAACCTGACTTTGTGGATACGAATGATGAGGGGGGTGGGAGTGGCGCTTTGCCTACCTCTTCATTGATTGATCTAAACTTAATTTATAAATTAACAAAGTAGAGATCTATGAAATCAAGATTGGTTACCCTATGCATGAAGAAATACTTACATGTAATATGGAATGAATGAAATCTTATTTGTTTTGAAAGGAAGAGGAGAGAAAGTGAAGAATTACGAAAAGTTTTGAAATATGAAATCTATAAAGCAGTTGTGAGAAATCCTTTTTTCCCTCCTGCTTCAAGTCAGGCTTGGAGATAATTTTGTTTTCTTCGGGTTTCCTATGTATCCTCCTTTAGTGTTCTCATTGTTTTCCTAGTGTGCGTTTTCTACTTCTTTTTACCAGCCTAGTGTTTTTTTCATTTTTGATGCTTGAAGTATGTTTCGAGCATCTTTTATTTTATTGTTCCATTGCAATAAAATCAGGTAAGGGTCCTGCCAACCCCGCTAGCCTTTGCTAAAAATGATTTAGAAAAAAAATGGTAGGAAAACAACTTGAATGTTAGGTTAAAATTTTGATTTGGGATAATTAGCATGTTAACATAGGAAGTTTATTTCGTTCCAAAATTGAATTTGGAGTCTCGGGTCATCTTTTATTGTGTGTAGCGGTGGTCCCCTTTACGTTAATTGCAGTGCTTAATGTTATTTACTAGGTACTAAATAAAGATTTATAAAGGTGTAAGTTTAAGTGTATTGGAGATAATAAAATGGGTTAAAATGAACGTTTTTAAATTTTAGTACACTAGAGTTTTGCTTTCCATGTACAGTCTACCTTCTCAAATTTAAATATTGCTCTTATTTATTTTATTTTATTGCCTTGTTTTATTAAGTACATGCCTCTTTTGGTTTTCCATTGTGTTTTATTTATTTACACGTGAGCCTTGCCTTGAAACATTTCTTGTATGTTAATGAAATTAATTGAGGTAGCGCATGTTTAGAACTTTAATACCAAAAGATTGGCTTGCCATATAAACACGTCTTCTCAAATTCCAATGTGTGTCTTTCATCCATGGTTAATTACATGCATGTTGGTCTCTTTTCATTTTGCAAATTTACATCATCTTGTATCCTTCCCTTTCATATTCCAATTTCCAAACGTGCTTTACCTTTATTAATTTCAAATTTTATAAATCTCTTCCTTTAACTTCCCATTTCCAAAACTTGCCGCAATCATTTCTTCTACTTGAAGTTTTTCTTTCTCTTCTAAAAAACAGCTATGAGCAACTTATTTTCATAAAGAAAATCTTTTCCATTTGTTACAAACCCATTTCCTAAAGCCTCCTCCCTACATGTGCGAGCCATCATGTCATTTTTTCCCGTTGATTCCCCAGGCTTTAGAAACATGAACAGGCTTCAAAATTCTTAACGTGGGTAACTAATTTGTTTTATTTTATTATTAAAATGTGTATACATGTTTTTATATTTCATTTTCATAATATTCTTATAACTTGAATATCTTCTGCATATGAATTCTGATTGATATGCAGTTTCTTCCGCTGGACTTGTATTGAAATTATGGACAACAAGAAACAAGTTTGGTTGAATTTGGAGTTTGTTGAATTTTCAGGATTTTGTTTGATTTTTAATGGGATATAATCAGAGGTGAGTGATTAAATCCGCTCACAAATACTAAAATGATTTATGTTAGTTAAATTAAGTCGTGACGTTTTTTATTTTTATTGACTATTGTTTGGTAATTTAAATGACATTTAAATTGACATGGTTTGAACTGACAAGAATTTAAATTAACAGGTAAATTTGAAATTGAAATTGAATTGCTGGTTAAATACCTGATATTGATAACTATTTAATTGTTGTGATTTATTGGCTGATTTGGATGTCGATTGTGATGGATGTCTATTTGTTGACATTTTGGATGACTGGATGTTTATTTATTTTATATATCCCTATTATCACTCTGTATATTAAGTGACAGCATATAAACTGTTATTGGAATTATTTTTAATAAATTAAGAAATAAATTGAAATGATATATACGTATGACACTTTGGTTTGGATTGAAATGATATATATCCATCCTTGAAATTAAAAATTGAAATAACTATTCACTCTGCCATATGGTAGAAAATTATATACGGACATCGAATTGGTTAAATTAAATGGTTTTAAAATCTTTAATTTGGATTTTGGTTAAAGGATTTTGTTTTAAAGAAAATAAATTGTAGATTTATATGAATTAAATTATTTCTAATTCAAGCTTTGAAATGTTGGAATCGAAATTTGTTAAAAGAAATTGTTTTAACAAGAAAAAATTGAAATGTGAAGTTATAATTGATATGACTTTAATTTTGAAAATTGATTATTTTTAAGTTTGAACCTTAAATTGAACAATGAAGTTTAAATTGATTTAAGGGGTTTGAATCAGTAAATTGAAATTGGACTTGAAATCGATATGAATTGAAATGCTCTAAAATAAGAATTGGATTAAAATTTAAATTGTTGAATTGAATTGTTGAATCAAATTTGAAGTTAAAAATGAATGTTCCAAAAATTGAAGTTAATTCGAATTGAAATCAAGTTGATTTGAGACTAATCGGAACTGAGTCAATTGAATTGAAAGATTGGAATTGAGTTTTGTTGATTTGAAATTTTGGACGTGGGTCCAGATTTGTTGAAATGGAAGGAAACGGTTTGATTTGATACTATTTTCAAAATAAATCATTTTAAAATAAACTTTTTAAAATCTATCTTTTTAATCAAATTACTTAAATTTTCGAAACTATTTTACTATGTAAACCATTTTCAATACTCAAACCATTTTATATCAAATTGTTTTAAATCTTTAAACTATTTTATATTATTTAAACTATTCAAATTATTTTCTAAAAATTCAAAATGTGTAAAGTTGGAATGTTTATATTTAAATTATTGATTTAAATGCAAATGTGGTTAAATGACGTTACAACCTAAGTTGGAAATGAAATGACATTTTCAAACAAAAATGATATATTTTGGAGTAAATATTGTATTTCCAAATGAAGTGATATATTTGAAGTGAATATGATATTTTGATGTCAAATATGAATCGGTTTCGAAATGTAAAAGAACCAACCGGTGTGAAAAATGACGTTTGGTTGTTAAAGAGACCGAGACATCTTATTGGCATACTCTTTGTCAATATTGGACCCACTTTAACAACTATGTACGCGGTGGATGTTATCTAGAATAAAGTGGTTGAATTGGAGATGTTTGCTGGATTTCAAGAAAGAGAACGATAATGGTTGACCCCGACACTTGTGTCAATTGGAAATGCCTAAAACATGTTCCTATTTCTAGCTAAGGGGTTCCCAACCTAAGGGGTCATCACCCATTCATATTATTATATTGATTTTGGACTTTATCGATGCACCTTGCTTTGATTTGGGGGTTGTGGACTCGGTGGACGGCCGTAGCTACGATGCGTTGCCACCAACCAGAAAGGGTAAACTGGTAGAATCCTACCTTGGACATTGCCTCGCGTGCCTTGTCATACTTTTATCCTTATATGTGACTGCTATAATTTTATTTTAGTGTTGTCTTATCATGGTTCCTCCCTGGCTACCGACGTTATTGGTTGTGTTAAAGGTAAAATATAGGACAATGCTTAAAAATGTGTTAAGGGGGATCAACATAAAGCCTTAGTGCTATTTTAATACTTTACATTACTGATAGACACTACATATGTTGCGTATTCTACTATATATAGATAGTTTAACGGATCCTTAAGAGATGGAAAATCATGTAACATCTCTTAAGTTATCGCATGCATGTTATACACTAGATAGGAGATGTAAAATATCGTAAACATCTTTGAAGCTATTATACTCATATTTACTTGTTGTTGATTTAACCTACATAAGAACTTTTAGTTCTGACTCAAGTGTTTTGTCTTTTCATTACACTCGGATCAGCCTGAGCATTTTAGTGTTTGAAGATAGTATTCTTTAAAGATGAAGATGGAGTTGATAGACCTTATTTACTATTATTATCCAACTGCATCATTTTGGTATGTTTTTTATTGTACTTTGATTATGTTGTAAAAATTGTGTAATCAAATGTATATTGTAAAACAGCTTCATGAACTATTTATTTGATTATAATATTTTTTCATTCCACTACAAGATTCTATGTTTTGTTTTTATTCTTTTCTCTTATTTTTCTTATTAATCCCCATTGACATTCTTCCCTTTTGAATGATTTGAGTTAGACATTTTTGGTTTATTGTCGAATTGAATCGTCAAAAAGGTGGGTCGTCACACCGCTTTTATGTATTTTCGAATTATTTCCAGAAGAATTGGAATTGAGTTTACCGAAACTATCATCTTGGTTTTGAAGAGCCTGGTAAGTGGGGGAGTGCACTTATATAATGATTCAAAACCATAACCACTCCAAAAACATAAGTGCATTTTATGCTTTGGAAGAGATTCGAGACTGGTTCAAGATGACGGAATCAAAGACGGTATTCTTAATAGTGCAAGGGTTACTTGCTACTAACCCTTAAGGTAATTCCAAAAAGGATGTAGTAGAAGTAGCACCTTTAGTTTGTTCATATCATGAATAACTTATATGAACGAATGCTAACATTGCTTTGTTTCCATAAGGGCAGTGTGAGTATTCCAATTGGGAATTTCTAGGAAGAAAAAGTAAAAAGTGACCCTGCAAGCCTCACAACTCGGTAATGGCTAAAACATGGGAGATCCAGCAGAGCTATGTGGTTCGACTCCATTAAGAGCATCATTCCTAAGATCTGGATTGTGATTTTTGTATTTGGTATGTGTGCTTGGGGTGATCAGGGGGCAATGTTTGCAGCTTCGATACCCAAGGGATGATGTAATCTGCTATGCCATGTTCAAGGGACGGGCGGCTCTGTGTTGGCAAAGGTGCAAGGTTTGCATCCTCAATACATTTTATCAAAAGGTGTGCTTCACGGTAGGTATTCCCTTACCTTGTCATTATATGGAATCCAATCTCCAAAATGTGCCTTTATATACTTAGTTGTATACCTATTATGCTGGAATGTAATTAATGCAATTAATGTAACCATTTTAGCTATGATTAATATTTATGTTAAACCCTAGACATTATTATAATATCAGTGAATTTTCTAATAAAATGGTTTGGTTACCGTAAGGTAAAAACCCATTCGTGTTTATATGCGGCGTGGTCTTGTGAGATACCTTTATTTTTGAATGAGTTTTATAATTTTAAAAATCCATATGGTCGTATTTTTTCACGCTTGTTTTACGAGACTGATTGGGCTTATTTTCTTAAAATGCTTGAGTTAGACCGAGTATAATTCCACGTTTGGTTATGTAAGCTTTGGAACTTTAGGATGCAAGCTAGATGCCTCCAAAACGTATTCACGTATCTTTTTATTCTTGCTGCATTTGTTGTGCTGTATTTATCACCACTTGTAAGGACAAGCTATTATTACGCTCCAGGTTAATGATACGTTAGCTTACTCCGATTGTGTATATAAACTTTTCTTTTATAAAAATCATTTTTATATTATATATTACTCGTCACGATGTGATATTCTGTCTTTTCTGTATTTCACCCTAATAATCTGTCTTGCCAGCACTCGGATGATCGACAAGTGAATACCATAGATGTATTAGTGTCAACTTTTGAGGGTTGAAATGGCAGGTCGTTATAGAGTGGTATCAGAGCTTATGTTGAGCAAACACCTAGGCCTAGGTGGGATAAACTCATTAGTGATAGGGTAAGTGATGCCTTAGAAGGAGTTTGAGTGTATTATATATACGAGAGTGTATTTGTTAGTGTTACAAAATTATTTCATATTGTGTTAATTGGTCTGTTGAGTGGCTTATGAATTCTGGTCGATGCGCCTGATCAACGTTATCGATAGAAGTTTCTAAACTCTTAAATAAGACAAACTGAACAATAACATTTTAAAATAGGTAAATTGAATAATTTTACCTAGAATAATATTTTATATATAAAGGAAATTTTCCGAAAAATTTATATAAATTTATGATATGTTGGTTTATTAGGAAATGACAATATTCAATTATTACCATTTATTATTTGATTGGTTGCGCTCAGCCAGTTAATTAGTATTTTTACCATTTCATTTTTTGGGTGAGGCAGATGGTAATTGTGGGAACATTAGAACGTACACCTTATAAATTAAGTTTCACAATTTGACTATAAGGCATTCGGTGATAATATTAGGTTAAAATTTAATTTTAATAAAAGGTCTTATTTTAATCTCAACAAAGATGTATATTAGTGAAATGTTTTATATAAGAATGTGAAAGTATATAAGTATCGTTTATAAATATAGTTTATAAATAAAAAAGATTTAAAATTGTGGATCCGAGAACTTGAATCTTAGTGTGTCTGAAATTTGTTTTTTGGACCTTTGGAGAAAATAATGATAATATAATTTGAAACTATTTATGAATAGAAATATCTTAAAAGGATTTCGAAAGAGATAGAAAGCACTGAACTCATTTATATTGTTGAAAAATAATTATGGGGATAACTGCATCATCATCAGCGTTCATTTTTGAGTTTTTAAGTGGGGAAATGCTACCATAATAATATGCTGTAGAGTTGTTTTGATAAAATAATTTTTTTAAATTCCAAAAGTATGATTGGATATGCAAAAGGAGATATGTATATTATATTATTATTCTGAATGATTTGAAATAAAAACCCAGTGTTTAGTTCTAAAATTTTCAGCTAAGTGATATTATAGACCTATGTATCTTGTGCGCTAGAAAAGTTAGGTTATGCATCTCATTATGATATGGTGTTTGGTAATTTTCATTTTTTGAAATAAAATGGAGTTTTTGATGATTTTGGACACTCGAAAACTTACGAATTAGTTAAGAACTTGAGGCCAAGTGTTTTTGTTAAAAATATAAAAGTTGAGTTTTATAACTCTAGAATAGAAAGATAGTAAGTTAAAACAATCATGATATAGGCACACACATATACTTATTGCTTATGTATATCCTTATAACAAGCAAAGAATGCATAAAGGAATGTGGAAAAACCTTAAATATATTTGGCTATTAATACGTCTACAACCGGCTTCATTATTTGGGATACTTTTGACATCCATAGTTTTCATATAGCCTTACATTTTTATCTATGCTTTACCACCAATTCTTCTTCACTTGGTAGGTTTTAATTAGTCATGATAATGTACTTTAAATATATATCCAAATACAATCAAAGGATATGTTATTACATAGCTTGAGCTTTTGACATATTATCTCAGTGTTTTCCCGTTTGGCGATATATTTGGAATCAAGAACTAACCTATAAAATGTTGTGCTCACTCTCAAAAGTTTGGGCATCCATGACCTGGTGAATTTTTCTTTTATGGATCCATCGCCATCGGAAGCATTAGTTAAAGCACTTGAGCAGCTCTCTGCGCTTAGTGCAATGAATCCGCAAAGGAGAGCTCACCAAAGTTGGAAATCGAACGGCTACATTTCCACTTGATCCTATGCTTTCAAAAATGATAGTTTCTTCAGAGAAATACAAGTGCTCCGATGAGGTCATATCAATAACTTCTATGCTTTATGTTGGCGATTCAATTTTCTATCGTCCAAAAGACAAAGTTGTACATGCTGACAATGCTAGATTGAACTTTCATACTGGAAAATTGGAGACCATATTTCACTTCTCAATGTTTATAATTCTTAGAAGGAAACAAACTTCTCCACACAATGGTGCTATGAGAACTATATTCAGGTGGCATTTATTATTTTCATGCACTACAAAATTCAAGTACTATCATTATATAGATATTGATGTGCTTTTAGAAGGAGCATAAGTCTTTTTGAGCTACCTTTCTTATTTTTGGATTTGGCTAAATATAATTATATATAGGACCGTGGCATATTTTTCATATCTACTATGACTTCTGACAAGCTAACTATGAAAACTAACTTTGCAAATTATGATAACTTAGAAAACCAATGCTCTGATACAAATTGTAGCAAATGCGGATTATGGATCTTAAGGCAAACTTAACACTAGAGGGGGGAGGGTGAATAGCGTTTAATTAATTTTATAAATCTTTTTGAAATTTTTTCAAATTAAACGCAAACAGATGCAAGTCACAAGCACAGAGACAATCACGAAACCAGACACATGCAAATAGCAAATAAAAGCAGTAAAAGAAATAACACACTAGAATTTTATGCTGGTTGTGAGTTACCCTACATCCAGTCTCACATAATTTCTTATGCAAATTTCTTTTCAAATATAATGTCGATATTACAACCTCGATTTCAAGGCCATGAGATACACTATCCTGTCTCCGAGTCTAGGACAAACTCTCTTGATTTAACCAGGCTACAAGATCACCTAATTGATTTATGGCTACAAGATCACTCAATTGATTTACTGGTCACAATCACACCGTTTCCAATCACACATTGATAGAGAGAGACTCGATACACTTCGATCTTTCAATCTTTGATTACAAATGATCCTATAACTCTGAATAGTACTGAGATCTTTGAGAGAGAGTGGCAGAGAATCGAACTAGAGACGATCGAGTTTGATTCACTTAGGATTTTGACAGAGTTTTGTTAAAGCATTTGAAATATAAGAGAATATTTGAGTGGAGAAGGAGTGAAGAAATAAAGAAAAACTAACATAAAATTTGTTCAAAACAACTGGTATATATAGGAGAATAATGGTCATGTCCTTTCGTGAATGGTTATGACGAATTGACACTTCTTTTGAAAATTCAAAAATTAAAATTTACGGCTACCATGTCGACATGGGGTATAGGCATGTCGACATCCCCTAGTGTTTGTTGAAAATTGATTTTTTTTTAAAAGAGATTTTCTTTCTGAAGTTTGTCAAAACAATCTTAGAACATTGTAAACTATTTTGAATATACTTTATGATTATAAAAACCTTTGGAAAATGATCTTACAAATTATAAAAATAACAAAAACTAAATGTATACATATTTTGAGATTAAAGCTAAAACACTAAAACCAGGAGATAATTCAAAAACCAGAAATGATTTTGTAATTAATATGATTAAAAATAGTTTTTGAATTAAGGAAAAAAAAATTAAACCGAGAGAGATGTCTTTTTAAAAAGATAGCTTTGAAAAAAATCTTAAATTAAGTCATTTTGAAAAGTTCGTGGATTCCATTCCACTAAAAAGGTTGTGGGTTTCATCCCACTAAAAAGGTCATGGGTTCCATCCCACTATTAAAGCGAGAAGGTGGATTTCGTTCCACAATAAAAATTCAAATAAAGATTTTAGTGCTATTATGAAGTTTTAATATAAATCTAGACTCTATCACTTATCTTTATGTCTTGAATTCTTGATAATCTTAATACTCATGAGTCTTCAGTCTTGATTTCTACGATCTTGAATTCGTCAGTCTTGAATCTTTATACTATATAATATTCATTCTCAGTACATGCATATATATATATATATATATAATGCATATACATATATATCTAGACAAAGATATTAGTATTTATATTTTATAACAAGTCCTAAGGTTGTTGTCATCAGAACCATTATCTCAAGAACTAACACCTTTAAGGCACATATGATTTATTTTCTAGCATTTTTATATTATCCATTGTCTCTTTATCTAGTTTCTATGTTTTTAGTTCGATATGGAAATACTGATCATGCACTCCAAAATTCGGTATATGCAACAAAGATGATAAGAGATCTAACAATTTCTTCTCCATAGGCCAGCTTTAATTATATTAAAAGCATACTTCTCATATTTTGAATATTATTATACTCGTAGTGTTTAACTTAATTTCTAAATATCTATTTTGAGTAGTAATTTTATCCATTAAAAGCTTGTTGTTTGTGCACTCGTTTTCAGTAATAAAAAATAATATTGATAATTTGTTTTCCAATATCTGATATGAAGAAATAATTATATGTCCTAATTTGATCATTTTCCCACTAATATGTCAGGCGAGAAGCATGAAACGTGCTAGAGATATCAGAAACCAATTGGAATGGCTTCTAAAAAGAGTTGAGATTGAAATGACATGAAATGTCAATGATTTGGATGCGGTAAAAAAGGCAATTACTATTGGGTTTTTCCATCACACAGCAAGATTGCAGAAGGGTGGTGTATATAGATCTGTAAAGAATCCTCAAACAGTTCACATACATCCAAATTCGTATTATATTACCTCCCCATTGTTTACAATTATTTCGTAGAAGCTTACTGTATTTTTAAATAACGGTAAGGGAGTAGGATCTTTTATGCTCAAATGAAGTTCAATTAATTCAAAGTAAGCTAATGGATGCTTTTTATTCTCTTATAGGAGCTTCCGAGGTGGGTCATCTATCATGCGACAGGTAACATGTTAATTAATTCAAAGTAAGCTGATAGCGCCACACTATTGGTATGCATCAGCTGAGTTTTTTTACATGATTTCATTAGCCACTTGTAAATACACCTGCTCAAAGTTTAGATTCATAAGGTACGTTGATAAAAAGAAATTTTACTCATTTTAGCCCATTTTTGAAACAAATTATATATTTAAGTTAATTCCAAAACCACCTTAAAGAAGAAACATTTCGTACGGGAGTTATTCCAAATAGCTCATTCTTTACCATGCAGGCAAAAGGTTGTTATCATTTTCAAATAGTTTTCAAATTGATCAGATATAATTTTTTCAAAGTGGTCTGAATGAGTAAAAACTTCCATAATAAAATGAGTTTGTTGAAAATTAACAACAATTATAGATCTTTCCCAAACAATCTATAACTATAGATTTTTTTGGCCGCACCAACCTTAATATGCAACTTCACTCTCAAAGTGAGCTCTGTGAGAAGATAGGTACACTTTGAAAGTTCACCAGCTAAAACTTCAGAAAAGAAATAAATTGGTTCACATTGACAGTGAGCTAATATACTAAAGCTTGTTTAAAGCAGTCCTATAATTGTGAATAGTTTAAAGGGGATCAATATTTGTTATTAGTTTCCAAAATCACTTAATTTGCCAAACGAATCATAATTGAAGTGAAGCATAACACCGTTACCAGATCAATAGCTAGCAATTGTAGAAGAACAAATACAGCTGCAAGACCTATCAACCAAGTGTCAAGAAGGGGCCATTATCAGGCATGAGACTATTAAGAATATTGGAGCCAACTTTATTTCCAAAAGCCCAATAGCCAGAAATTACATATGAATAAAATGTAACAAATCATGGAATAGCACATTGTAAGACCTTTTACCATCTTTCCTGCAACAGGTGGTGCCAAGCCTGCCAATGTAGCCTACATGTTTACATATTTATACAAGCCAATATGTGCAAAATTATGGAGATACGTAAATATTGAAGTTGCAAAACTAAAGCTTGTAACCATCAAACCTTAATGAAAAAGCAGCAATAACTGAACTTCTAGCCACCTTAGATTTTCTTCAATAGCACCAGCCCTTATATTCATCAAGTGTCTCCTTTTTCTTAGGAAGATCTTATTTTTGTATTCTATTCTTATACTCAGGTCCCTAAAACAACTGAACGATACTTTTGCAACTGAATTATTTTACATGGTTCGAGTGCAAACACAAGTTACACAACCTTTATGTTAAAAGAGAACATTTTCTTCTTAAATATCGTAGGTTCCTATTTCAAATAGAAGTTTTCCTCATAACAGCCCATTTCATCACATGATGCCAGTATCGCTATGGCAGCAGCTATGGCAGCATAGGGGGCTATGGAAGCTATAATGATAACACTACTTTAGGTAGTAGTTTTGGAAGCTATAATGATAACACTACTTTAGGTAGTAGTTTTGGAAGTTACAATGATGTGAACAGTATGCACTCGTATTTCTCCCCATACATCCTAGTGGTCTTAATATATAGACACAAGCAGGACCATTCCTTGGTGCTAACCCCGATACTAGGCATAGGCCCCACAAGACACATGGGAATGGATTTGGTATGAGTCCAAAAAGCAACATTGGACCTATGTATCTTAGGGTCTGATGAAGTACTGACCTCATTTGCAACATCAGCCACCCTTAGATCATCCACGATCCAAAATTTCCTCCGACCTAACGCCACTTCCACGACTCAAGCTAGCTCAACTTCCCACGACTCAAACATCACCAACCCACGACCTAAAATCTCCTCCGACCCATCACCGCGACTCACGACCCATCACTTCGCTGCCGCCCAAAACCCTAGTTCGCGACACGACCTAAATCATGAGTCGCGAACGACTCACTCTCCTCCCTGCCTTCTCCATATGCCGCGCGCGAACTACCTCAAGTCGCGAACGACTTATCAAAACCCTAAGTCGCTACCTTCAGCGACCTAATCTCCGTGTGTTTAGCTTGAGCAATGTAAGTCGCGATTGAAACTTCTCTTTAAGTCGCGAGCGACATAGCATGAGTCGGAGCCGAGTTAACATGAGTCGTTACCGAGTTATTTTTAAGTCGCGAACTATTTCTTAAGTCGTTTCCAAGGTGCCGGTACCATCCTTTAAAATGCAAGCTGATTATCCAGGTCAAGGACAAATGGTTAAGTCGCTGCCGAGTTATGAAATCGCGAACGAACTACCGTAAGTCGTTGAAGATACTGCAGTGTTAAGTCGTTTGTTTGTATTTTTTGTTTGAAGTCATGTTATGTTGTAACCGTTGTACTGTTTGTAATGTGTTGAAAGCCTATAAATAGACGAGTCATGTCATTTGTAAAAGTAGTTGATTTTTGAATAAAATTCTCCTTTGTTAGCTTTGTGCTTTCAATTTAAATTGGTAGTTGAGTGTAATCTCCTATCTCCACTTTCGGTTATTCGAGTGCGCTCGAATCAACGATTGTTGAAGCCGATTCGCGGAATCTTGTGCGCAAGATCAACGTCAAAGAATCGTAGATCCTTCATCACGGTATCGTGCGCGATCAACGTGTTAAGGATAGCTAGAATTCGGTATCTTCGGATCAACGAATTCGGGCATTACAGGATTATCAATTCACCGATTGCTACATTTTCATCGTTATATCGATTTTCTGTTAATCTGTTGCGTCAGTTTTGGTATCAGAGCTTGACTTAGCCAATCATAGCTAAGACGAGTCTTGGAGCCAAGGAATTTGAAGTTGAATTTCATCGTGTTCATCTTGAAGTTGCAACAAGTTAGAAGCTTTCGATCCATTTCAATTTGGATCAAAGTTGGAAAAGTGTTTGAATTTGAGCCGAGAGTTTGAAGAGTAGGCCGTGTTTATTTGTGAGGAATAGCCGAGCCTTGTGAAGTTGTTTTGAAGTTTGAAGCCGAGCTAAGGAGCCGTGACTTGTTTGATTTTGTGTTGAAGTTTTGATTTGTTGAAGTTTGGAGATTTGTTGGATTATTTGTGAAGTTCAATCATGCCACCGAGACGAGCTCAACGTCATCGCAATATTAATGCTTTGTATGGAAGAGAAGAGGCCGATGAAATGGAGCAACGAATCAACGAGAGCTTCACTGAGAAGTTGAATGAAGGAATTGGTCGCTTAGAGAGAATGATGCTTGAAATGAATCAAAGTAAAAGAAGAGTTTCACCTGAATCAAGCCATGGGAGAAGTAGAGCTTCGATACATTCAGATCGGGAGAGAAGAGAAGATCATAGAAGTGTTGATAATCGTGATAGGAATGTTGATCGAAGGAGTGATAGTCGAGATGTTGGAGGTCGTGATCGACATCGATATACTTCAGATTTTGTCGGGAATGAAGATGGAAATTCCAGAGTTCAAGGGTGGAATGGTTGCTGAAGAATTTTTGGATTGGTTATCTAATGTTGAAGAAATCTTTGATTTCAAGGAAGTTCCGGAGAATCGTCGAGTGAAGTTGGTTGCTACTAGGTTGAGGGGGAGAGCTTTGGCGTGGTGGCAGCAAACTAAACTTACACGAGAACGGATGGGAAAGTCGAAGATTGTTGATTGGGTGAAAATGAAGAAATTGATGAGAGCTACATTTCTACCATACAACTATCAATCACTTATGTACCAGAGATTGCAGAATCTAAGGCAGGGGACGAAATCAGTCAACGATTACGCCGATGAATTTTACCAACTCATTGCCAGGAATGATATAATGGAGACGGAAGAACAACTGACTGCTAGATTTGTTGGAGGGTTACGAATGCAGATCCAGGATATGGTTAATATGTTCGATCCAAGATCTGTAGCGGAGGCACATCAGAAGGCGTTGGCTTGGGAGAAGCAGGGAAGGCGTGGAGGTGGTGTGTTTACTAATTCTAACAATCAAATGAAGGTTGTCGGTGGAAGTTCTAATGTTCCTAAAGTTGTTGCCAAACCAGTTGTAAAGGAGGGTGAGAAGGCGAAGGTTAACAATGGTTTCAAATGCTACAATTGCCAGGAGATGGGTCATAAAAGCAATGAGTGTCCAAAACTAAAGAAACGAGCTATGATAGCTGAAGTTGAAAGTGAGGATGCTGTTGAGGGTGAAGATAGTCCAGTTGAGGACAACGAACAGGATATCGCATCGGAAGACGAAGGGTGTAATCTAATGATGAGGAGGTCTTGTTTAACACCAAAGCAAGAAGATAAGGAGAGGTGAAGGTGGATAAGCGAGTTCGAGTTCCATTTTCTATTGGGAAAAAATATAAGGACGAAATCTGGTGTGATGTAGTTGAGATGGATGTTTGTCATTTGCTTTTGGGAAGACCGTGGCAGTATGATCGAGCAGTGCAACATGACGGTCGGACCAATAGCTATAGTTTTATGTTTGAAGGCGTTAAAATTATTTTACTCCCAAAGAAGAGACAGCAGGGAGAGAGTAAATCTGAGGAGATTGAAGAGTTGAAAACATTGCTATCTTTGAAGGAGTTTGTTAAAGAAGTTGAAGAGGAACCTGAAATCTTTGTGTTAATTGGACGAGATTGTAGTGAAGAGGTTGAAATCCCAGAAGAAGAGAAGCCAGTTTTGAAAGGATTTAAGGATGTATTTCTAGAAGAGTTGCCCAAGGAGTTACCGCCACTAAGAGACATTCAACATCAAATCGATCTTGTTCCGGGAGCAGTATTACCGCATAGACCACATTATCGGATGAGTCCAAAGGAGCATGAAGAACTGAGAAGGCAGGTGGAAGAGTTACTTGAGCAGGGACGTGTGCAGGAAAGTTTGAGTCCTTGTGCTGTGCCAGCTTTGTTGGTACCAAAGAAGGACGGGACGTGGAGGATGTGCACTGATAGTAGGGCATCGAATAAGATTACTGTGAGATATAGATTTTCAATGCCGAGGTTGGATGACTTGCTAGATCAATTGAGTGGGGCTACTATCTTTTCAAAGATTGAATTGAAAAGCGGATATCATCAAATTCGGATTAGACCTGGAGACGAATGGAAGACAGCCTTCAAGACGAGAGAGGGGTTATACGAATGGTTGGTTATGCCATTTGGTTTATCAAATGCACCTAGTACATTCATGCGGGTGATGAATCAAATCTTTAGACCATTCATTGGGAAGTTCGTGGTGGTTTATTTAGATGATATTCTGATATATAGCAGGAGTATGGAGGAGCATGTTCAACATTTGAGGGAAGTGCTGATTATTCTTCGTAAGGAACAATTTTATGCTGCTACGAAGAAATGCGTGTTCATGACGCATAATGTTTTATTTCTGGGATATGTTGTGTCAGGAGAAGGTATACAGGTGGACCAGAATAAAGTTGAAGCAGTCAGAAATTGGCCACAGCCAAAGACAATTACGGAAGTGAGAAGCTTTCATGGGCTAGCGTCATTCTACCGAAGATTCATTCCACACTTCAGTAGCGTGATGGCTCCAGCTACTGATTGCATGAAAGGGAAACAGTTTGTATGGTCAGAGGAAGCGGGGGTTGCTTTTGAGAAGATCAAGGAACTATTAACGACAGCACCGATTCTTGTTTTACCAGATTTTCAGTTGTTGTTTGAGTTACATACTGATGCGTCGAAGGTTGGAATTGGTGGAGTCTTGAGTCAGAGTGGGAAACCCGTTGCTTATTTCAGTGAGAAGTTATCAGGAGCAAAGATGAGGTATAGCACGTACGATGTGGAGTTTTACGCAATTGTTCATGCTGTTAAACATTGGAGACACTATCTGTTTCATAAAGAATTTGTTCTGTACACTGATCATGAGGCGTTGAAGCATATGCAAGGGCAGGACAAGATTTCAGCAAGACATGCATCGTGGATTGCCTATTTACAGCAGTTTACTTTTGTCGTTAAACACAAATCAGGGGTGACGAATCGGGTAGCTGATGCTTTGAGTAGGAGGAGTCATATATTAACGACAATGAAAGTTGAAGTTACAGGGTTTGAATTATTGCCAGAACTGATTGAAGAAGACCCTTACTTTGCAAAGTTTGTTGAGAAAGTTAAGGATGGGAATACTGATGAATTTGTATTGGTTGATGGATTCTTGTTCAAAGGAAATCGATTATGCATACCAGATTGTAGTTTGAGAATGAAGATTATCAAGGAATTGCACGAGGAAGGACATGTGGGCCGTGATCGTACATTGCAGTTAATTACACAATCTTATTTTTGGCCGTCAATGAGGAAAGAGGTAGAGAGATTGGTGGAGAGATGTCATATCTGTCAGGTTTCGAAGGGAACGGCTACGAATGCGGGGTTGTATATGCCATTACCCGTGCCTATTAAACAATGGGTTGATATTAGTATGGATTTTGTGTTGGGTTTGCCGAGAACTCAGAGGGGGAATGATTCTATATTTGTTGTGGTGGACAGGTTTTCGAAGATGGCACATTTTATAGCCTGTAAGAAGACAGCGGATGCAGTTCGAGTGGCACAATTATTCTTTAAAGAGGTGTATCGATTGCATGGTTTACCAGAATCTATTGTTTCTGATCGAGATACTAGATTTTTAAGCCATTTTTGGTTGAGTTTGTGAAAGATGGTCGGAACGAAGCTGAAATTTAGTAGTGCTTATCATCCGCAAAAAGATGGGCAAACAGAGGTGGTGAATAGAACGTTGGGAAATTTGTTACGATGTCTTGTGAAAGACAATTTGAAGAGTTGGGATGTGAAGTTGTGTCAAGTTGAATTTGCTCACAATCATGCAAATAACCGAAGTACATGATTCAGTCCATTTCAAATTGTATATTCAAGCTTACCAAAGGGGCCGTTGGATTTAACGATAGTGCCACAACCGAAGGGAACAGTTAAGCGGGCTGCTGATTTTGTTAATGGGTTGACAATATGCCATAGAATCGTTCAGGAACGATTGGAGAAGTCAAATGAGAGGTATGAACAAATGGCGGATAAGAAACGAAGAAGTGTAATCTTCAAAGAGGGTGATTTTGTTTACGCAGTTTTAACGAAAGATCGTTTTCCAATTGGGACTTATAACAAGTTGAAAGCACGAAAGATTGGTCCAGTAGAAATCTTGAAAAGGATCAATGATAATGCGTATCGATTAAGATTGCCGGAAAATATTCATACTTCTGATGTTTTCAATATCAAACATTTAATTTCGTATTATGGGGAGGATTTCATCGAAGATGACAAGAGTGTGAATTCGAGGACGAATTCTTTCCAATAAGGAGAGGATGATGAAGTACTGACCTCATTTGCAACATCGGCCACCCTTAGATCGTCCACGATTCAAAATTTCCTCCGACCTAACGCCACTTCCACGACTCAAGCTAGCTCAACTTCCCACGACTCAAACATCACCGACCCACGACCTAAAATCTCCTCCGACCCATCACCGCGACTCACGACCCATCACTTCGCTGCCGCCCAAAACCCTAGTTCGCGACACGACCTAAATCATGAGTCGCGAACGACTCACTCTCCTCCCTGCCTTCTCCATATGCCGCGCGCGAATTACCTCAAGTCGCGAACGACTTATCAAAACCCTAAGTCGCTACCTTCAGCGACCTAATCTCCGTGTGTTTAGCTTGAGCAATGTAAGTCGCGATTGAAACTTCTCTTTAAGTCACGAGCGACATAGCATGAGTCGGAGCCGAGTTAACATGAGTCGTTACCGAGTTATTTTTAAGTCACGAACTATTTCTTAAGTCGTTTCCAAGGTGCCGGTACCATCCTTTAAAATGCAAGCTGATTCTCCAGGTCAAGGACAAATGGTTAAGTCGCTGCCGAGTCATGAAATCGCGAACGAACTACCGTAAGTCGTTGAAGATACTGCAGTGTTAAGTCGTTTGTTTGTATTTTTTTTTTGAAGTCATGTTATGTTGTAACCGTTGTACTGTTTGTAATGTGTTGATCGTCTATAAATAGACGAGTCATGTCATTTGTAAAAGTAGTTGATTTTTGAATAAAATTCTCCTTTGTTAGCTTTGTGCTTTCAATTTAAATTGGTAGTTGAGTGTAATCTCCTATCTCCACTTTCGGTTATTCGAGTGCGCTCGAATCAACGATTGTTGAAGCCGATTCGCGGAATCTTGTGCGCAAGATCAACGTCAAAGAATCGTAGATCCTTCATCACAGTATCGTGCGCGATCAACGTGTTAAGGATAGCTAGAATTCGGTATCTTCGGATCAACGAATTCGGGCATTATAGGATTATCAATTCACCGATTACTACATTTTCATCGTTATATCGATTTTCTGTTAATCCGCTGCGTCAGGGTCAGTCCTAGCCCTCGGATGCAGTATGGGCCACTTCTCCTGTAAGAGGTGGTGGTGTTCTTGGCTCTCCATTAGTGAAAGGGACTGGACAATATAACAGAAGAAGAGGTTTGGGATTACATGGGAATGCATTTCATTGCACTATTGGTATATTGTTAAATGCCAATTAATCTTGTGAACCGACAATTCACAGTATGGTTGCCTGTTGACAAACGACAATTAGAAATGACTGCAATTTCTCTAAATAATACTGTATGGATGCTGAACTAATGGAACTTAAGGATTGAATTAATGATCAAATTACTTTAATAAAGTCTTTTTTAACAGTACTAGTTGTATAGTAGTAGATATAGCTTGGAATGACTTGTTTTACTTTGATAGAACAAATGCATGTTTCTTGATGTGCATCTTAATATTATATTACAGTGATGAACTACTTCTACAAGATAACTTCAATGTCGGTACTGTGGTCATGGAAATAAATAGCAATCTCTCCATTGGCAACGCAACTGATATTTTCGTAAACAATAATGCTGAAAAAGCACTTCTGGGTCAACATCAAGCTCCCTTCAGCTCTAGTTTCGTATCACCATATCAGAGGTGCATTCTTTTCTCCCCCTCCTCTTTTACTAGATTCAAAACATTTGATAGATAGCCCTGTCTAGGTAAGTATAAACTATATACTGCATTAAACTTTTATTTTGCTGTGCATGTATGCGCGTTTTTTCTATAGAAAAAAAGAAATTCAAAGTTCAACTTGTTGCTTAAATTGTTAGTTGTCTAATTATATTGAACAATCACCAGTTAATAATAAAGAAAGTACGTCGAACAGCTAAAACTTGTTTTAAATTTGAAGGATTCTCCTGGGTAGGTTACTCTTCTTTCTGTCGCAACACAAATTTAAAAATCAATGAACCCCATATATGACCATCAAAACTGACTTTAAGATTAGTGACGCAGCATTTGTCAGAAAAATACTTCTTTTAATGCATAGGGTTTTGTACATATTCTCATTATGGGTCATATGTACGTGTAACGTTTGTTATTTGGTCATAAAATAACTCACAGGTCTCCTTTCTCATTTTCTAGCTACAAAGTTATATCAAGTCTTGATTTCCTTCCTTACTTGTTGCCACGTCTCTATAAATCTTACTTTCATGTCCATGCATTTATTATTACAGAACAAACGAACCAATTTAGGCTCACTCGCTTACCAGAGCAGTTCCCATCATTTTACACATGATGCACATGCTGGAAACAGTCGGTTGCCGCCTATTACTCAAAACTCTCCTAGTCGTTTTGGACAGCAATCCAGTCAGCGTTACAACCAACACTCTAATAGTTATAACCGTGCTGAGCGAACATATTATAAAGGTCGGCCACCTCGTAGTAATTTTGCCGCATCAGATTCACATTCTAGATCCCATAATATTTTGGGCAGCAGTGGCGGCATGTCATGGGGTAACTTTCATGCCCTTTATCCTCGATTATGCTTTAATTGAGATTTAGGTTCGCTTTTTGTTCAAAGTATTTAATTCAGAACAGAACCATTAAGCAACAACTGAAGGATCCAACTCTGTATGAGGTATTTTCTATTATGCTCCTTTTTCCTTTGAAATTTTACTCGCTTATTCTACCTATACATATGCATATTCGATGTTCTTTGGAGTTCAGTCATTAATTCCTGTAGTTAATAATATATAAATATGCTAAGAAATTTGTTCGACGGGATAGGATAAGAAATGGCTTGGGCTCAAATCCCAGCAGCCACACCAGATGTGTTAGTTTAAGTGCAGAAATTTAAGTTTGGTTGATGAGGAGGATGGTTAATGGTTGATGAGGAGGGTTTGAATTTTAAGTGCATGATTTTACGTGAAATGCTGACAGTGGTGGTCAAGGAAGTTTGTGTAGCAAGAAAATGCAAGTATGCAGCAGGGTATGCAAGCAGGGTGCTGTTTGGTGTTAGGGAAGGTTGGCGGAGGTAATGTTGTAGGATAGTGGATGTTTGGATGTATGTAGGCAATGTTTACAGGGAGTATGTTGAGAGATGACAGAGATGAGTATAAAGGGTGGAGCAGTTTGATATGGTTGACAGTAAGATGGCTGTAGTGGGTTTGACGTAGTGATTGTTGGGGGATGTGCATGTTCACAGTGGCAAGGTGGTTGGAAGGAAATGAAGTTGTGATGACTGGTTTTGTTGACAGCGGTTTTGTGGTTGGAGAGGAGGCATGTTTGCAGGCAGTGTTTGTATGTGAAATGCTTTTGGTAGATGAACGAATGAAGGCAGGGAGTATTTTGTAGATGGAGGTGGAAATGTTGTTGAAGGATGGTCGGTGTTGACAATTGTATGCAATGATGACTTGAGAATGTTGAGAAGGAAATTGAAGGTTGGACAGAGGCTTGTGGTTTAGGAAGTGTAACTGTCTTGTGTTTCGGTGAAGTATGGCAGACTGGTGACAGAATATGTAGGGTGTCAGATGGTTGTATGGCTGTTGCAGGCAGTGAGTTGCATTATTTGGTGGAAGTAGAAATGAATAAGAAGATGGTAGGCATTACCTATTTAGTTTCAAATGTCTTATTTATTTGTAGTATCTCATTTTAAGACTGCACCTGAATAATTGTTCGCCCCTTTGCTTTGCTATATAGGTACATAAAAAATTTCTTTGCTATATTGAAGATTGGTAGCTAAAGTTTTTAATAAAATGTATGTTTTTATGCACTTGAATGTGTATGCTATTATGAAGTATATTTTGTTATATATGATACAAATCCGATCTCGTTTTGATCGTGTAAATGTATGATGAATTGGGTTGTGCAGGAAAGCACTAACCACACAAAGGAAGCGCTGTCAAAAATTCATGAAATCCTCAATATCTAAATTAATATCTAAGATAACTAGTTTTATAAAATTAAATTAAAATCTAAATATTAATAAATTTTTATAACATTTAAATAAATTTATGAAAATTAACTAAGTATAGAAATTTAACTAAGATAACTCAGTCGTATCAAAAATAATTAAAATTAAAAAAATTATTTAATTTATAAAATTAAGTAATTTTTATAAAAGTTAACTAAGTTATATAAAAATTAACTAAGTTATATAAAAAAAACTACGTTGATCGAGTTTTATAATTTTTAATTAAATTAAATAAATTTTATGAAAATTAATTTAGTTTTACAAAAATCATGTTCTCTATTTTGAAATCTTTGTTAAATTATTATAAAAATTGACTAAGTTTTATAAAAATTATCTAAGTTTTATAAAAGTTAATTAAATTTGTAAAAATTGACTAAATTTAATAGAAGAACAATAAAATAATATAATAATAATAATAGTAATAAAATAATATAATACAATAATAATAATAAATTAACTAAGTTTAAAATAACTAACTGATGGAGTCATTACCTCGTTCGAAACATCAGCCGCGACTCACCACTCAAAACCCATCGCCACTTCTCCACGACACATCGCCACTACCCACGACTCATTCACAAACCACGGCTTCATTACCTACGACACATCCCAATCCCCAATTGCCGAAACCCCAAGTCACGAACGACTTAACCTTCCCCGCCTCATCCATATGCGCGCGTGAGATTATGCTGAGTCGCGAACGAGTCGCATCTTCTCCATATGTCGCGAACAACCTTCCAATTAAGTCGCGACCGACTTATTTGCCAAGCGAAATCCCTGAGTCGCGATTTAAACCCTAGGTCGTGAACCAAAGCTCCATAAGTCGCGTGAAGAATTTGAGTCGCCTCCATTATTCGTTGCCAAGATTACTGAGTCGCGAACGACTTGTTGATAAGTCGCGAATTTGAGGAATTGAAAGCTTCTCTTGAGTCGTTGCCGAATCTTTCTTAAGTCGCTAATAATTTTCATAAGTCGCGAGCGACTTATTACTGAGTCGTTAAGTCGTAACCGAGTTAGAGTCGTTGTACTTTGGTACTTTGTTGCTTATGTCGTTTGTGTAAAATGTTGTAATTTTCTTAAGTCTTTTGTGTTGCGTCATAAACCCTATAAATAGGGATGTAATGTCATTGTAATGGGTGGTTGAAAATTGAATAAAATTTCCATTTGATTGCTTTGTGCTTTCTTTAAATTGGTAGTCGAGTGAAAATCTCCTATCTCCACTTCGGCATTCGAGTGCGCTCGAATCAACGAACGTTGAAGCCGATTCACGGAATCAAGTGCGCTTGATCAACGTCGAAGAATCGTAGATCCTTCATCACGGTATCGTGTGCGATCAACGTGTTAAGGATAGCTAGAATCCGGTATCTCTTGAGATCAACGGATTTGGGCATTTTCAGTATCATTCAATCCACCGATTGCTAATTCCATCGATATATCAAGTTTTGTTAATCCGCTGCGTCAGTTTTGGTATCAGAGCTTATTTTAGCCAATCATAGCTAAATCGGGTCTTGGAGCCAAGTATTCGAAGTTTGAAGTTTATGTTCGTCGTGTTCATATTGAAGTTGCAACAAGTTTGGGGTGTTTGATCCATAATCATTTGGATCAAAGTGTGGAAAAGGTGTTTGAATTTGCGTAGGAGAGTTTGCACGCCAAAGTGAAGTCGAAGCAAGCTTGAAGCCGTGCTAGTTGATTTGAATTGTAGTTTTGGAGTTGTTTTGTTTGAAGATTTTTGAAGTCAAATTTGTTGAATTGTTGATTTGTTAAAGTTTGGAGATTTGTTGAATTATTTGTTTGAAGATCAATCATGCCTCCGAGACGAGCTCAACGTCATCGCAATATTAATGCCTTGTATGGAAGAGAAGAGGCCGATGAAATGGAGCAACGAATCCATGAGAGTTTTACTGAAAAGTTGAACGAAGGAATTGGTCGATTAGAGAGAATGATGCTTGAAATGAATCAAAGTAGAAGAAGAGTTTCACCTGAATCGAGCCATGGGAGAAGTAGAGCTTCGATACATTCAGATCGGGAGAGAAGAGAAGATCATAGAAGTATTGATAATCGTGATAGGAATGTTGATCGAAGGAGTGGTAGTAGAGATGTTGGAGGACGTGAACGACAACGCTATACATCAGACTTTGATGAGGAGTTTGATGGTGAAAGAGGAAGTGTTCATTTCAGAGATAGAGATCAGGGACAACGTCAGTATCGGGTTATTGATGATGATCGACGTTGGGAATCGGGAATGAAGATGGAGATTCCAGAATTTAAAGGCGGAATGGTTGCAGAATAATTCTTGGATTGTTTATCTAATGTTGAGGAGATCTTTGATTTCAAGGAGGTTCCTAAAGATCGTCGAGTGAAGTTGGTTGCTACTAGATTGAGGGGAAGTGCTTTGGCGTGGTGGCAGCAAACTAAACTTACGAGAGAACGGATGGGGAAGTCAAAGGTTGTAGATTGGGAGAAAATGAAGAAATTGATGAGAGCTACATTTTTACCATACAACTATCAATCACTTATGTACCAAAGATTGCAGAATCTAAGACAGGGGACGAAATCAGTCAATGATTACGCCGATGAGTTTTACCAACTCATTGTCAGGAATGATATAATGGAGACGGAAGAACAGTTGACTGCCAGGTTTGTTGGAGGGCTGAGAATGCAGATCCAGGATATGGTTAATATGTTCGATCCAAGATCTATAGCGGAGGCATATCAGAAAGCGTTGGCTTGGAAGAAGCAGGGAAGGCGTGGAGGTGGTGTGTTTACTAATTCCAACAATCAAGTGAAGGGTGTTAGCGGAAGTTCTAATGTTTCTAAACCTGTCAGTAAACCCGTAATAAAGGAGAGTGAGAAGGCGAAGGTTAGCAATGGTTTCAAATGCTACAATTGCCAGGAGATGGGTCATAAAAGCAATGAGTGTCCAAAACCAAAGAAACGAGCTATGATAGCTGAAGTTGAAAGTGAGGATGCTGTTGATGGTGAAGATAGTCCAGTTGAGGAGAATGAACAGGATATCGCATCGGGAGACGAAGGGTGTAATCTAATGATGAGGAGGTCTTGTTTAACACCAAAGCAAGAAGATGAAGCTAGTTGGTTGAGGAGCAACATTTTTCAATCTACATGCACTATTCTGGGAAAAGTTTGTAAATTTGTGATTGATGCAGGAAGTTGTGACAATATTATTTCTACAGAAGCGGTGAGAAAATTGAAATTGAAAACGGAAAAACATCCAAATCCTTATAAGTTAGCGTGGCTGAGAAAAGGAGGAGAGGTGAAGGTGGATAGGCGAGTTCGAGTTCCATTTTCCATTGGAAAGAAATATAAGGACGAGATTTGGTGTGATGTAGTTGAGATGGATGTTTGTCATTTGCTTTTGGGTAGACCGTGGCAGTATGATCGAGCGGTGCAGCATGACGGTCGAACCAATAGCTACAGTTTTATGTTTGAAGGCGTTAGGATTATTCTAGTTCCAAAGAAGAGACAGCAGGGAGAGAGTAAGTCTGAGGAGATTGAAGAGTTAAAACTTTACTATCTTTGAAGGAGTTTATTAAAGAAGTTGAAGAGGAGCCTGAAGTCTATTTGTTGATTGGACGAGAGAATCATGAAGAGATTGAAATTCCAGAAGAAGCAAAGCCAGTTTTGAAAGAATTTGAGGACGTATTTCCAGAAGAGTTGCCTAAGGAGTTACCGCCGCTGAGAGACATTCAACATCAAATCGATCTTGTTCCGGAAGCAGTATTGCCGCAAAGACCACATTATCGAATGAGTCCGAAGGAACATGAAGAGTTGAGGAGGCAGGTGGAAGAGTTACTTGAGCAGGGACGTGTGCAGGAAAGTTTGAGTCCATGTGTTGTGCCAGCTTTGTTAGTACCAAAGAAGGACGGAACGTGGAGGATGTGCACTGACAGTCGAGCATTGAATAAGATTACGGTGAGATATAGATTTCCAATGCCAAGGTTGGATGACTTGCTAGATCAGTTGAGTGGGGCAACTATCTTTTCGAAGATTGATTTGAAGAGCGGTTATCACCAAATTCGGATTAGACCTGGAGACGAATGGAAGACAGCCTTCAAGACGAGAGAGGGATTATATGAATGGTTGGTTATGCCATTTGGTTTATCAAATGCACCTAGTACATTCATGCGGGTGATGAATCAAATCTTTAGACCATTCATTGGGAAGTTCATGGTGGTTTATTTCGATGATATTCTGATATATAGCAGGAGTACGGAGGAACATGTTCAACATTTGAGGGAAGTGTTGATTATTCTTCGTGAGGAACAATTTTATGCTGCAACAAAGAAATGCGTGTTTATGACGCATAGTGTTTTATTTCTGGGTTATGTCGTTTCCGGAGAAGGTATACAGGTGGACCAGGATAAAGTTGAAGCAGTCAGGAATTGGCCATAGCCAAAGAGAATTACGGAAGTGAGAAGTTTTCATGGGCTAGCGTCATTCTACCGAAGATTCATTCCACACTTCAGTAGCGTGATGGCTCCAGTTGCTGATTGCATGAAAGGGAAACAGTTTGTATGGTCAGAGGAAGCGGGGGTTGCTTTTGAGAAGATCAAGGAACTATTGACGACAGCACCGATTCTTGTTTTACCAGATTTTCAGTTGTTGTTTGAATTGCATACTGATGCGTCGAAGGTGGGAATTGGTGGAGTCTTAAGTCAGAGTGGGAAACCCGTTGCTTATTTCAGTGAGAAGTTATCAGGAGCAAAGATGAGATATAGTACATATGATGCGGAATTCTATGCTGTTGTACAAGCTGTTAAGCATTGGAGACACTATCTGTTTCAGAAAGAATTTGTTCTATACACTGATCATGAGGCGTTGAAGCATATGCAAGGGCATGACAAGATTTCAGCGAGACATGCATCGTGGATTGCCTATTTACAGCAGTTTACTTTTGTCGTTAAACACAAATCAGGGGTGACGAACCGTGTAGTTGATGCTTTGAGTAGGAGGAGTCATTTATTAACGACAATGAAAGTTGAAGTGCCAGGTTTTGAATTATTGCCAGAGCTGATTGAAGAAGATCCTTACTTTGTAAAGTTTGTTGAGAAAGTTAAGGATGGGAATACTGATGAATTTGTGTTGGTTGATGGATTCTTGTTCAAAGGGAATCGTTTATGTATACCAGATTGTAGCTTGAGAATGAAAATTATCAAGGAATTGCACGAGGAAGGACATGTGGGCCGTGATCGTACATTGCACTTAATTACACAATCTTATTTTTGGCCGTCAATGAGGAAAGAGGTCGAGAGATTTGTGGAAAGATGTCATATCTGTCAAGTTTCGAAAGGAACGGCTACAAATGCAGGATTATATATGTCGTTACCTGTGCCTACCAGACCATGGGTTGATATTAGTATGGATTTCGTTTTGGGTTTGCCTAGAACTCAAAGGGTGAATGATTCTATATTTGTCGTGGTGGACAGGTTTTCGAAGATGGCACATTTTATAGCCTGTAAGAAGACAGCGGATGCAGTTCGAGTGGCACAATTATTCTTTAAAGAGGTGTATCGATTGCATGGTTTACCAGAATCTATTTTGTCGGATAGAGATACTCGTTTTCTGAGTCACTTTTGGCTAAGTTTGTGGAAGATGGTCGAAACGAAGCTGAATTTCAGTAGTGCGTACCATCCGCAGACGGACGGACAAACCGAAGTTGTTAACAGATCGTTGGGAAATCTATTGCGATGTCTTGTAAAGGACAATCTGAAGAATTGGGATATGAAGTTATGCCAAGCAGAGTTTGCTCATAATCATGCGGTGAATCGTAGTACGGGATTCAGTCCATTTCAGATTGTATATTCAAATTTACCTAGGGGACCGTTGGATTTGGCAGTAGTACCACAACCAAAGAGGACAGTTAAATGAGCTGCTGATTTTGTTGATGGGTTGACGGAATGACATAGAATCGTTCAGGAACAATTGAAAAAGACAAATGAGAAGTATAAACAAATGGCGGATAAGAAACGAAGAAGTGTTGTCTTCAAGGAGGGTGATTTTGTTTACGCGGTATTAACGAAAGATCGTTTTCCAGTTTGAGCTTACAATAAGTTGAAAGCACGAAAGATTGGTCCATTAGAAATCCTGAAGAAGATCAATGATAATGCATATCGGTTAAAGTTGCCGGAAAATATTCATACTTCTGATGTTTTCAATATCAAACACTTAGTCCCGTATTATGGGGAGGAACTTGATGAAGTTGACGAGAGTGTGAATTCGAGGACGAATTCTTTCCAACAAGGGGAGGATGATGGAGTCATTACCTCGTTCGAAGCATCAGCCGCGACTCACCACTCAAAACCCATCGCCGCTTCTCCACGACACATCGCCACTACCCATGACTCATTCACAAACCACGGCTTCATTACCTACGACACATCCCAATCCCCAATTGCCGAAACCCCAAGTCACGAACGACTTAACCTTCCCCGCCTCATCCATATGCGCGCGCGAGATTATGCTGAGTCGCGAACGAGTCGCATCTTCTCCATATGTCGCGAACAACCTTCCAATTAAGTCGCGGCCGACTTATTTGCCAAGCGAAATCCCTGAGTCGCGATTTAAACCCTAGGTCGTGAACCAAAGCTCCATAAGTCGGGTGAAGAATTTGAGTCGCCTCCATAAGTCGTTGCCGAGATTACTGAGTCGCGAACGACTTATTGATAAGTCGTGAATTTGAGGAATTGAAAGCTTCTCTTATGTCGTTGCCGAATCTTTCTTAAGTCGCTGATAATTTTCATAAGTCGTGAGCGACTTATTACTGAGTCGTTAAGTCGTAACCGAGTTAGAGTCGTTGTACTTTGGTACTTTGTTGCTTATGTCGTTTGTGTAACCTTATAAATAGGGATGTAATGTCATTGTAATGGGTGGTTGAAAATTGAATAAAATTTCCATTTGATTGCTTTGTGCTTTCTTTAAATTGGTAGTCGAGTGAAAATCTCCTATCTCCACTTCGGCATTCGAGTGCGCTCGAATCAACGAACGTTGAAGCCGATTCACGGAATCAAGTGCGCTTAATCAACGTTGAAGAATCGTAGATCCTTCATCACGGTATCGTGCGCGATCAACGTGTTAAGGATAGCTAGAATCCGGTATCTCTTGAGATCAACGGATTTGGGCATTTTCAGTATCATTCAATCCACCGATTGCTAATTCCATCGACATATCAAGTTTTGTTAATCCGCTGCGTCACTAACTAAGTTAATTAATTTTTATTATAATTAAATAAGCTAACTATTTTTTAAAAGTTAACTAATTTTTATAAAAGCTAACTAAGTTAACAAGTTTTATACATATTCAACTAGATTAATAAAAAAATTATAAAAATTAACTAATTCTTATAAAATTTAACCTAGTTATATAAAAATTAACTAAAATTATTTAACTAATTTATAAACTAAGTCTTATAGATATTCAACTAAGTTAATTAAGTGAGTTTTATAAAAATTAATTAAAGGATATAAAAATTAACTATGTTTTATAAAAATTAGCTAAGTCAACTAAGTTTTATAAAAATTAATTATGTTTATAAAAATTAATTATATTTTAAAGATAATAATAACATAATATAATAGTAGTAGTAGTAATAAAATAATAGTATAACAATAACAACAGCAGCAACAAATTAACTAAGTTTAAAATAAGTAACTAAGTTAATTAAGTTTTACAATAATTAAATAAGCCAATTGGTTTTTTAAAATTAAATAAGTTTATAAAATTTTATTATTATAACAATATAAATGTAATTGTTGAATAAGGTAATTTAAACAAAATTTACATCCATTTAGGAAATTCCATATGTTATTAATATCATTTCCACATGATTATATAAATTAACTAAATTTAAAAACTAAACTAATTAAAGTTTATATAAATCAATTTATTGTATAAAAATAACTAAGTTAATCAAGTTTCATATAAATTAATTAAATTTATATAATTAAGTTTCACAAAGATGCACATTTGTATGTATGGATAGTTATAATTTTTGACTGTTGAATTTCTTTCATATGTAATTACCCTCTATGGTGCATACAAATGGCAACATGCTGCGGTATATTAGCGATCTGAAGTTCTTTTGAAGTAATGACTTTTTTGGTTTGCACATTTAATCATCTGTTTTAGTATGATCTTTTATCACTTGTACTGTTTACACTTTTAATGTAATGTTCATTAAATATTTTGACATATTATGCATTATTCTATGTGAATGTTGAATGGTTAGTTATTTTTCGTTTAATGTGATTTATATGATCGTGTGAAATGATATATTGTGTTTATGTAAATTTTTGGATTATAGTATGATAATGGATATGTACGTACTGCGAAAATGATTTTTATAACGCTGTTAAAGGATTTGATAACGTTTTTAAAACATAGTTAAAGGATTTAATAGCATTTTTAAAACCCTATTAAAGCCTGTAATAGCGTTTATAAAATGCTATTACAGTTAATAATAGCGTTCTATGTCGTTGTGCACCAACATGTCATTGTAGGAAAGGTTCTTTTTATTGCATGTTAAAATACTATAAAAGACGTTTTTATAGCGTGTCTTATGTCGCAATAATAAATCATTGATTTATTACAACTTGTTGATTTACAACGTTTATAAAAACGTTATAAAAGCTTTATATAGCGTATTTTAAACGCTATTAAAGGGTCTTTTTGTTATAGTGTCTTTGCTTGTAGAGCAAAGTCATGCTAGAGATTTTATATGCAGTATTATTAATACATTGATTGACATGGTAAGGTACAAGTATATACTTGTTGAGCAAACTCAAGGTACATACATCTATATTTAGGTCGTCGCGAAATGATGGGTATGAGTGAATAATCTCTTTTGATTTGTTGAGCAAACTCATGTTTGGGAATGAGATTAGAACAAAGACCATGAGTTATGAGTTGTATACAATTTAACTGATGAAGTGTTACCCATCATTTGTAGCCCATGATTTGTTGAGCAAATCGAAGGTCAGAATCTCAAGGCAAGCGAGTCCTAATGCCTACAAAAGAAATCAATTTTTTTTACGTTTTTCTTAGGATTTTGAGAGACGTAAAAGTCATGTGGGAGCCTTATTAGAAAAATGAAATGGTAATACTTAATCATTCTAATATTGGAAGAACTTCTCTTTTGTAAAGTTAAAATAATTTGCATGGACAAATTTGTGAACTTATACAATTGATAAAATATTTATCAATTAAAATGTATAACTGAATTGAATTAAGCTTAAGTAGAAATATAAAATATGCTTAACTTCAAGTCCTTTAGCATATTTTCACTTCAAAACCCATGCAATACTGATATACAAAACCACTAAAACATTTATGCCTCAATCGCTTAAGAGTTTGTTTATCTAAGATTGTGTATTGTCTTTTATGAGTTTTGAACTCCTAAGCAATATTATAATATGGATATTTGATTCATATTCAATCACATATAAATGTTATCTAGTGAATGGTTTAGTTCATAATGTATAAAGCTTCGATGAAATCAGTTAACTGGAAGCAAGCAAATAGACCATAATGCAAAATTGCATATTCAATATGACTGATTATAATAATGATTTCCTTTAAATGTTTCAATCATTTTCGGAAGAAAAGCGAACGTAGGAGGATGGGTGCAATTTAGGCTCAGTTGGGATAAAGAGAGTAGAATGGTTGCTTCAATTTCATACAAAGGCATCGAAAGCGAAAATTTTGTAGAATACTATATGAGAAATGCGATTTCGAATCCAATTGTGTTTTAATATAGAAAACAGTTTTCTTTAAAGGTTATTTCTATGAGTTTAAGATATTTTGTAACGACCCAGAATTTTAGTCATTTAGATTTGGAATATTTAATTAATTTTAAATATTGAAAAATAATTTTATAAGTTAAATAAACAGAATTTCAAATATAGCGATTTATTTGATAATTAAATTATTGAATATAACATTTGGAATTGTTTAAATAATTGAACCTTGACTTTTAATTTATATAAAATGATTTCGAAAGTTGGTTTAAATTCTATTTTAAGAAAGAAGATAGTTAACTTTGTGATTAATTAGGTTTTTATAATAATTCCGTTTTAATTAACGCGTGAAAATAGCCTTCCGGGGCACTGTCTCGGATTTCGACGAAACCAATTTCATTGGGTCTGTAATAGTGGGATATTATGTATCGACGATTTACGTGGCGATTGGACGTTCGTTTGGTCATGCGAGGTCGAAGCGCTTAGAAATTAATTTTTGAAATTTATAAAATATAATTGGGTTTGAAAATCTAACTTCTGCATGTGATTGAATTAGGTCTCCATACTAGTTCCATTAGGTTCGGAACAGGGATACTACACATAGAATGTCAGACAACATGCCTCGTTTGAAGTTCCAGATTTTTGGACGAATAAAGCAAGATTTTTTTATTTAAAATAATATGTACATTATTTTATATTCCATACCCTTACACATTCAGACCACATTCTGCCCTTACATTCCTTACATTAAACCATACCTTCTCCCTTTTTAAAAATCCTTTCCAGTGAGCAAAATCAAGGTTCTTCATTTTAAAATTTAAAATAAGTATAACTTAACTCCAACAAAAGGTATGCATGCATTTATCTCTGATCACGCACCATTTCTTGTTCCCCCATACTCCATCCTTCTCATGTCTGAAACAAAGCAAGGCAAAAAAATTAAGAATGGCGATTAAAGAGGTGTTAGGTGAATTGAAGCATGGATTCGAGTTTATGGTGGAGTTTGGCATCTCCGACCTAATTTCTGCAGGATGCGACGCTAAAGAGGGACCTGCGACATCGAGCTACAGTGCTCGAATGGTCAGGGTCGCAATTTGCTTAGTGAAGGCAGGGTTTGCTTACTCGCGGTCATTGCAAAGCTCGTTGGATGTAGAGTTCGCCGAAGTAAGCAGAGCTTGTTTTCGTTGATCGGAGAAGGAGAGATGGGGCTGTGAAGTTTGGACTATGGTGATGAGTTTTACTGGAAGTGGTAGAGGATTAGGGAGAGGGAAGAATGATTTAAAATGTAATTAAAGGTTAATTTTGTGATTATTTATTATATTATAATTTAAATTATAGATAATTTGAAATTTAAATACCATTCATACAAGGTCCAAACGAGGCGCGAATTTCTGCGTTGTGCTCGTGATAACGTAAGCTTTGCGATGGAACAGCTTTGGACAAATTTCGAGACTGTTAAAAATTAGGCTAAAATCGTTCCAAACCGAAACGCCTGGCGACAACAGAAATTTCAGTGAGTTAAACTCATCTTTTTGGCTAACTAGTATGTTGTATAGTTGATAAAAGTTGTTGATCGGATGTTTGAATGAATTACCACTTTATCAGTTGGTTTAAATTTTTTTCCGCTCTTGGAGTGGATGACCCTTTATATATATCTGCCTAGTAGCGGATGACCCATATTATATAATTTTATTTTGTATGTGATGCAGGAAAAACGGGTTAGAGGGATCCAACAGGATTCCTTGCTATTGTTGATTTATTTTCGGTAAAAATTTTATTATATGAACCATTGGATATGAAACACGACTTATGGATACTATTAGTTGTGGCATTATTTATGTTTAAAAACTAAACCTATAGTGATAGAAAACCAATATCGATATTGGTTAAGTATTTGGTAATTATTGTCCTTGAATTAGTATTTTAAAAACAATACAAATTGTTACTGGAGTTGGAGTTGAATTTGAGATAGGAAATGATTTTAAAATTCAAATTTGGATTTTCGAAATATTTTGTTTAAAAGGATTTAATTTATATTTTACTCCAACCTTTTTATCTATCTTTTTCTAAGATTATTTTTATTTTAGCATTGTTTTAAGATTATTTTTATTTTAATATTGTTTTAAGCTTATTTTATTTTAATATTGTTTTAAGTTTTTTTATTTTTATGTTAACATTGTTTTAAAGTTATTTATTTTTATTTTAATACTGTTTTAAATTTATTTATCTTTATTTAATATTGTTTTAAAGGTTATTTATTTATATTTAATATCGTTTTAAAGGTCATTTATTTATATTTAATATTGTTTTAAAGGTTATTTATTAATATTTAATATTGTTTAAAAATTTATTTATTTATATTTAATAGTGCTTCAAGGTCATTTACCAACATTTTAAATATTTCGAAAGGTTAATTATTTAATTTATTAATACAGTTTGAAGTCAATAATAATGATTATTAATAATATTTTGTAAAATTATTATTATTATTTATAACAATGGTAAAGATTAACGATTTTTTTATTTATAATGTTCTAGATTATTAATTATTATTTTTAAGATGTTTCAAAGTGAATTGTTATTATTTATTTATAATATTTATTATTAATAATTACTATTATATAATAGTGCTTTAAAGTAAATGATTTGGATTTATTTATAATGTTTTTGAGATTCATAAATAGTTTATAAACAGACCTGGATTTTATAAGGGTAGTTTATAAAATGGTTTGAAGACTTAAAGGAGATTATTTATAAGGTGAAAGAATTTTATAAACCGTTAGATATTTATAAACCAATTTGAGAAACGGGTTTATAGTTTTATTAAAGGATTTTATAAATGATTTTATGGATTTATAAAGGATAAGTGTTTGTACCAAAATTTGGACACAACACTCTTCGGATGTAATTGAAGAGATTAGAATGAAGAAATTAAATGGAAAAGGAGGTTAATCTAACAACCACACCACCAAAATCAAATAGAAATAGAAAGAAACAAGAATTTATAATGGTTCGGCGTTGTAGCCTACGTCCACTTTGGATAGTTTTGTTGTTTATTAATGACGATGACAGTTTATAACAGTACAAATCACTAGCTCTCAAGTTATAATGGAGTTGCAATAGAGTAATGGTGCAGAAGCATCGAAAATACATTTTTCTGTAGGCGTAGAGGTGCTATTTATAGGAGTAAATCGAGAAATATCTGTCCCAAGACTCAGAATACCCCTTCTTACATGTGGGTGGGCCCACCAGATCGATCTGGGTTATTCGGGATCGATCCAAGCGCATTTCATATCGATTAAGATTGGTTCCATTCAAGCTGCAATCGATCTGGTGGCTCTTTGGGCGATATGCAAGCTTCTGTGAAAATTTCATAGTATTTGGACTTGTAATTTTTAAGTCATGATCGATCCAAGGTGGAGTTTGCAATTTGGCCGAAGGATGCGCATCAATACATGCGTATCATTCATGTTCGTACCGATGCTCCTTCGGATCGATGACGTGGAGCGACAATTATGGGAAGATCCACATTTCATGCTGAGAGGCCACTTCCTTTCTTTAACTATATCCATCGTACCCGACTAATGCCAAGCTCTTCGTATCGATGGTTGCACGTTGTCGTCGTATAGATGCCAAACCCTAGTCCTCGTATCGATCAGATGGCTGATCGATACGAAATGTGTAGAGGCGAGTTCGATATGAAATGGGAAGCAGTTGAACAGATGAACCTGGATCGATGTTGTTGCTTGATGGATCCGAATTATGATCGATACGATGTAGACTTGTTTCTCTTGGATATTTATCGATCCATAACTTGAGCATATAAACTACAGTTGACATGAAATTTGGAATGTTGCCATACATATCTTTGATTGTCATACCATGCCAATTGTAGCTTGATCCGGACTCAGATCAAATTTTCCTGTATCCATAGTGGACCTGTAGATAACTGACAAATCCTCTTCTGTCTCTAGTTAAGTCCTTGATGTCACGACCTTACCAAAGGCAGGATAACATTTGCCCTCCAAAGTACGTCATGTTTGAGCATGACGTGCTTTGAAAAGCTGCATTCTTTACTCTTAAAAAGGTCTATCCGATTTGTTGAACATTTATTGTCTTTTTGCCCAGAGATGTAACCCCGTATTAATTTCCAGTAATATAAACGCTGAATTGTAGACTACCAATGATCGTGCAGTGTTTTGTTGTAACCGAAGGTTCAATGCTAGCAATTTGTTTTTCAATGTTTTGGTGGTCACCAGGTAAGCATTCAATTCCTTTTAACTTTGAAAATCGAATGTTAGTTTGGCACGCATGCACATATGTTAACTTGAATCTTGTTCAGGTTTGCACGTTCACGGGTCATTGTCAAGTTCTTTTGTTCTTGTTTAGATTGAGTTTCACATCGATCATCTCCTAGATCGATGTGAAATCCGAGTTGTAATGACGATTGATGGTTGCTTTAATTCACTCCTTCGTATTGATCCTCTCTTGGATCGATCTGAGATGTTTGAAGGTAGGTTTGGTATCATGGGATACGAAGTGATGATGGATACGAACTAATTAGTTCTGGACTGCCTTATTTTGATGGATATGAAGTTGGGTCTTTGTATCGATGGAGTTGATCGATTCCCTCGATATAGTAACTGGGATACAAAACGTTTTTCACTTGGATACGAACTCATACAAATGCTATTTGTACTTAGACAAATTTCATACTTGCTTCTGTCATCGCCTTCACTTCAATAAGAAGGTTAGAAAAACTGCAAAGTCTTCGTTTCTAAACAATTAACCCATTAATCTTTCAATCTAGTCCCTTTAAACTAGGTAAATAATTGACTAGATCCACCTTAAAAATGATATGACTCGAGTCTCGATGCATTTCATCCAAGGTAATGGAAAATTCCAACGTCGTCGATGCCTGAATGCGGTTGGAGTGAGGTCAAGGAACTATTTTAATGGCCTCTTGGAAGCTTGGGAAAGAAGGATAACGATCGAGTGAGGTGATGGAGTCACTGACTTCCAATCTCTTGTCTTGAACTCGTATCGATAGGGGACCTGGATCGATCTGGACACAAAGAAGTAGTTTGTAATGGAGTAGTTTTTTGATCGATCATGGATGAAGAAATTCGTATCGATGAAAGATGCATGGTAATCGATCCGAAGTTAGGATCTATGGGTCAATACGAAGAGCATCAACGCCTGGAGTGATCGATACGGAGCCAAGGCTTTGAGATCGATACGAAGTGCGGTAACCGGTGGATACGAAATCTAATCCCTTGGATCGATACGAAGACAGACTTTAGAGGAATGATCCAAGTTGAACCTTGATGGATACAAACCCAGCTACTTTTTGCATACTCAAACATTTGCCTCCGACGAGCTTTAGTCTTGCGCATCTGGACTTGACTGTTAAACCGCATATTTGACTATCCTTCAAAGCTCGTCGATGGAACTGTAATTTAACAAACATAAAGAACTTTAACATGGATTGTACGAAGTCATGATGGCATGGTCGGGGCGGTCAGTGATGACGGTCACTCCGGTTGAATCTCGAGTCTCGTCGTTTTACTATCTTTCGAACTTGTAGAAATTTAAACTATTATGCACCACTACACTACACAACACGATCATTAACTTCACACTAGAGGGAACATGGGTTTATTACCATCTAATCATGATTTTTACAGAGTTTAGTAGCTATGGATCCTGGAAGCTCCGAGCTGTGGGAAATTCAAAGTCCTCGACTTCCTAGAATCGAAGTGCCAAACATCGCGACAGATGTAGTAAGTCCTGCTCCAGATGAACTGCCGGGTATGGCATAAGTTTTGAATTTGGAGGACTCGATTTGTTCCAAAATATCCGAAGGTATGCTAGGCAGAATCTGTCTCAGGCATGGGTTATCTCTAGAAGTTATTCTACTACCGGTGCCAGAAAACAGAGCGCACAATCACCTAGAAGGGCTTACAGTTTGCAATAGATTTATGTGCATAGCCGGAAAGTTGCCCCCGTTCAACCAATTTATTAGGGATATGCTGTTCTTTTTCAGGATTGCGCCTTCCTAACTGCATCCGAATGGATATGCTCTTCTCAATAGCTTATACATCATTTTCATGAAGCATCTCTTTCGACCCGCTATCATTGAGGAAATCAGATACTTATTCAACGTCAAGAGTCACGAGGATAATCCTTCGTTTACCTTCCTTGAAGCGGTCAGGAACTTCCAAGTAGTGGCTGGTGCTTAGAGTAAATTGAGTTATTTCAAGACTAAATGGTTCTTCGTTAGATGTCTACCGGGATTTTCTAGATAGTGCCTAGTTAGACGTAATCGCTCCAACTTCTTCGTAAATTAACTAGGTAATATAAGTTGATGCTGAGTCTAATACTACATTTCTTTTACAGCTTTGATTCCCTAGCCCCAAGGAGCGCAACTCAAGGAGATAATAAGGACTCTCCAATCGATGCCAACTAAACTTAGAAAAATCGATGAAGTTCTTACTGATGAAAACTTAATCTCCATAGGGCTTATAGAGAGAGATCAAAGCATTAGGCTAATTGGAGTTCCTAGGATGGATCCAATAAGGCAAGCAGGAAGAAGATCTTATGGAGTCATAATCACTAAACATGGCAATGACAAGAGTATGCCAGCTAGGGATGAGCCCGTAGTTGCGCCTTTGCAGAGTCTTCAAGTATCAGAATCAAAAGGAAAAGGCAAGACTCTCGCCTACAAATCCAAGAGGCATAAGACGGTTGTAGTATCTATGCCTATTGTGACTACTATAGGTACATATATTTCTTCCCCGTAAATGGAAGGCTCGTTAAGAGGATTGGCGGATGTCCCTATTCCAGGTGGTATTGCTTCGTTTAAAGATCTTGGATTTAAGGGGCTCTGCTCCCCATCACTGACTAACGTGGGATTTACTTCTTTAGATATAAGGAAGCCCACTCCTATGAGCAAAGCCGCCATAATCAGTTGGTTAGGATCTTTCACATGCATACATGCACTTCATGACACCACATAATTTTTAATCATATGTTTTCTAATCTCTGGAGATGACTAATTCTGCTTCTCCTTTCATTTTACAAACATGATGGTGAGGCAGCGGTCTATGCTCAGCATGCTTCATTCCAAACGTCATTTTTTCAGCTCTTACTCCGAATCTCATAGGCCTGAAAGTGAAAGAGACTACGACCGCGGCCACCACTCCAGCCAAGAGCATGAGCATTATAATAGGGAGAAGGAAAGGTCACATCAAAGTAGGCACTTCTCCTGGTCGCGACCGCCACCATCTAAAGGTTCCTCAAAACCATTCGGCTCTAGCAAGCAATCCTCTGAAACTGCATAGCAAGTAGCACCTCCTCATACTTTGAAATCCAGCAATCCATGGAAGTGAAAAAGAAACCCTCGTCGTTAAAGAGCAAGCCGCTATCGAGCCTACAGGGGAGGGAGCCATCCGAATTTCTAAATTAAAGAAATAATTTCCGACTATCTGTTTTAATGGCTTCCGCTTTCCTCCAAACTTGAAAATAATTCACAACCACATAGAAAGACGGGTGCAATACTACGTGCACGATGCATACAACCAGTACAAGGGATGAGTTAAGACGGTTAATAGAGTTTCTATGGTATATTTCGAACGGGCTAAGATGGTTAAGAAACTAGAGGCCTACCTAGCTCAGAAAGACAGAATAATAGAAGTGCTTAATAATAAAGCTGAATCTTCAAGGAAATCAGAGATGGAGGCCAATAAGAGAGCCAATGAGGCTAAACAGTCCATGGAAAACATGCGAAAAACTCACATGAACCTGGTGCAGGAGATGGGCTACCACAACACTGTTATCACTCTGGAAAGGGATGAGGCACGGAAAGAGGTCGAAGAGTTAAAGGAAAAATTAGCCGAGGCCATCAAGGAAAAAGTCGAGGCCAATAAAGTCGCCCAGGAAGCATGTGAACAGGTAAGGTACTTAAGGAGGAGAGGGATGTAGCAAACTTGAAGGCCCAGGAAGCCGATGCCAGGATTGATGGGGAAATTAAAGCGGTTGAGGTCAGGATGGAGAGTGAATTTGAAGATCCCCTAGTCACATACAAAGCCAATGTCTAAAGAAACCATAAATTAAACTAGCTCGGCAAAGATTATCCTTTCGAACTATACAAGGCCTGGAGTCGCTTGGTAGAGGACGAAAAGGTGATCCACAATGCTGCAACTATAGATGAGTTCGAACTTGAAGCTCAAAGTGCTAGTCGAAGATAAGCCTTAATTCCTCCACGAGATGACCATTGCTCTCGAGAAAGGAAACTAGCCGCCAAGTATTCAGAAGCTGGGGAAGGATCGGGAATTGAACATCATGAAGTAGGCTTCGAAATTCCTACAGCATCCCAATCTGAGCTTACTTCTTCTATTGCTCCTCCAGATGTTCCGAAATATGACCCTGATAGGACGCATCTCTCCCCAATTACCGAGCGTGTCTTGGAAGGCACATCAGCTCAGGACGAGAGCCAACCCGATGAAGGTATTGTGGACACTCTTCATATTCATCAAAATGCAGGAGCACCATCGGATGATATTACTAATATATTCTCTTATCTTCATTCAGTCTTAGATTCTGCACCGACTGATCCTCTTACAACACAAGAAGCACATCACAAGCAGGAGGCGCTAACGACAGAGGCTATAACCATGACGACCACTACATTAGCCGAGGAGATGCATGACAACAGCTTCTTGCTTGATGAATAATTGATGGAAGCATTCTTCAGCCATCAAAGCGATCCAAGTATCAAAGTGCGGTTTAATGTAGATGAAGATGTGGTCATTACGGGCTCCTCGAGTTCGACCAGTGGCATTCCAATGAGAATACGTGCAGACCGAATACAGCAGATAACGGGGGAAATAAAAGCCAAAATCGAGCAAGCTGAGCAAGCTCATAGAGTTGGTGGTGGCATGGCGGGTCCGGGCCAGGTACTGGTACTTGTTGTTTCTCCATGTCGTGCCTCCCCTCTAACATCAAAAGTGCCACCACCCATCGGTTCCGCACACAGAGAACATTCCGGTCCTTGTGAGTTCTAAGGAGGAAACTGCTTCAATACCTCTGGCCGGAGATAAGCCCGCTGGAGCAGGTGGGGAGGCAAAGGTTCAAGGAGGGAGAGGGTTCTAAGCGGTAACCCAAACAGGTCTATGCCGAAGAAAATCAAGAAGGACAGAAAACCAAAGCCATAGACTTGTGCTTTTGCTTCTTCTTTTTTGTAGATAGCTTGGAATAGGATTTCCTTTTGCTTTCGTAGGCCCTGCATAGACGCGGGTTTTCCCCTGCTTTTAGGAATTCTCGAATAGATTTTTGTACTCATCTTTTTCAAAGAATAGTGGAAATAAAATTTCTTTTCATTTTTTAGAATAACTCTATGCTCATTTGTTTAAGTATTTCAGCACTCACATTTTCAGTCAATGTACTTGTGAGGCTTTAGTTTCTGAGTCGAACTTGAGTTCGGTCGCTAAATCCCAAAATCAAGGCTTCGGGTCATAATTAATCATCGAGTCGAATCCCAACGTTGCACAATCTCGGTCAGCGGTTGGTACCGGTTATGCCCCCAGACCCAGGGAGAATTGAAGTAGTCGGTTGGCAGTCTTTTTTCGCCTTTGCTAATTTTAATTTAACTAAGTCAGAACAAGGTTAAAGTGAAATGATTTTGAGTGGTTGGATCACACTTGCTCATCTGCCAGTATTCGCATCCGCACTCTGGGGATTGAACTTGTATGCCGATGGTCGGTCACGCCTGCTTATGGCTTAGAATCATATCTACGCTCCGAGGACATAAGCTAATTTACGGGCAGATAGTCACACCCGTTTGGTAATCGGAATTATATCCACACTCCAGGGATATAAGTTAATTTATGGGCGGTTGGTTACACCCGTTTAATGTTTGGAATCATATACATGGTCCAGGGACATGAGTTAATCTTCGGACAATCGGTCACGCTCGTTTAATGCTTATACTCTGGTCTATGCTCTCGGGGCCAGAGTTAGTTTATGGGTGGTCAGTCACACCCATCTAATGTTTAGGATTATATCTGCACTCCGGGGACATAAGCTGTTTCACGGCGGTCACATCCATTTAGTGTTTACACTTCGGTCCGCGCTCTCGGGACCAGACCAGAGTTAGTTGATGGGTGGTTAGTCACATACATTTGGTGCTTATATTCCAGTCTGCACTCTTGGGATCAGAGTTGATCATTGGGTGGTCAGTCACACCCTTTTGATATTTATACTCCAATTCGCACTCCGGGAATCTGGAGTCGGTTGAAAGATGGTCAGTAACATATGTTTAAGTCTTAGGATCTCATTCGCACTCTGGGAACAAGGAGCTGACCAAGGTTGTGGGTGGTCGAATCACATCCACCTTGATTTAGCAAGCAAAGTCGTAGATAAACGGACCCATCCTCTTCTAACTTGAAAGAATGAAGGCGAGGTCGTGGATGGACAAATCCATCCTCCTCGAGCTTGGAGTTTGGAGTTTTGTACTTCAGCTTGAACTTTGGGAGCTGGATTTCGTTAGAGGATTATCGTATTTCAATCCTTCTTGACTTTATCATCGCTTGCCCACGAGCTAAGGGTTTCACTTAGTGAGTGACCGGTCGGATCGTGATCACTCCTTATTTGAATGAGTCCCACCGTAGTATGGGACTTAGCTCTTCGTACATTGTGATGGTCACATGATGCATTTCTAGAATTTCCACTCTAGCTTGATAAGTTTGCATTTTATTGCTGAAATAAGAAAGTACGGTAAAGTCAGTTGTCTTATTACAAGTTCAAATTCAAAAAATGCATAAAAATTTCAAAGGAAAAGCACATTAAAATGAATAAAAGCCAGTTATGTGTAATAGCGACAAAGACTCTCTCCATTCCATGCCCTTGGTAAAGTGAGACCATCAACAGTTGAAAGTTTGAATGTGCCATCTCTAAGTCTCCATTCTGTGACATACGGTCCTTCCCATGTCGGTTTCATGTGTGAATGGACCAGATAAATTCTCTTAAGTACGAGATTGCCAATTTCGAAGGTTCTGGGTCGGACCTTAGTGTTGTATAATCGGGAGACTCAACTGTGGTGTGCGGCTACCCTCAAATAAACATCTTCATTCTTCTCATCCAGTAAATCCAGTGATTCTACAAGCAGGATGGCGTTCGTCTTTGGATCATAGCAAGTCACACAGTGAGAAGGTACTTCTAATTCAACTGGAATAACGGCTTCAGAGCCGTAGGAAAGTACAAACAGAGTATGGCCGGTCGCAGACTTATGTGTAGTTCGATATGCCCATAAGGCCATGGGAAGTTCATCGACCCACTTGCCTCTAGCCTTCTCTAATCGTTTCTTCAGAATAGACTTGATAACTTTGTTGAAAGCTTCGACTTGTTCATTTGCTTGAAGGTGAGCTACTGCTGAGAACTTCTTCTATATGCAGTAGCTTTGTTAGAAATCTTTGAACTCGACACTATCGAATTTGGTCCCATTGTCAAATACGATGGTGTGTGGGAGGCCAAAGCGACAGATGATGTTGCGCACAACAAAGTTGATTACTTTCTTTGTCATGATAGTAGCAAGGGGCTCAGCTTTAGCCTATTTGGTAAAGTAGCCAACTGCAATAATGATGTACTTCACACAACCCTTGGCTAAAGGTAAAGACCCTGTTATATCGATGCCCCATGGCGAACGACCATGGACTGACCAACTGATTAATTTTTGTTGGTGGGGCTCTTGAAATCTGGCATGTATTTGGCACCTACACATTTCTTCATATAATCCGATGCATCTCAGTTCACTGCAAGTAATATCCATATCTGAGTATCATTTTGGCAAGGGCTCGCCCCCCAATGTAATCACCGCACACTCTCTCATGCATATTATGCAACACTTGTTTAATCTCGTCGTGAGTGATACACTGGAGTGAAGGAACATAATATCCCCTCCTGTACAGGCCTCCATTCTGGATAATAAATCACGAAGCTTTTCAAAGAACATGCCTTTTCTCACTTCTGTGCTTGGGTAAAGCTCCGTGCTTAAGATAGTTTCTGAATGGAGTCATCCATGACTCCTTCTCGGGCATTACCTCGTACATCCAGTCTGTCTCTATTTGACCGGTACTCGGAGCAGTATGTGTCTCGATGGGGAGGAGTCCCATTTATTGTGCTTTGTCGGCGTTGGCCAGTTTCTTTATAGAATCGGCTTTCTGATTATGCCTTCAGGTATACAATAAATCACATAATATTCGAACTGATTTAACACTTCTTGAACCCGAGCAAGATAGGTGACCAATCTCTAGTCTTTGGCTTGATACTTCCCTCGATCCTGGCATACGACTAATTGTGAATCAAGGTAAATCTGTACAACAATAACTCCCAAGTCTTTGGCAAGTCTTAGTCCAGCAAGCAAAGCTTCGTACTCGGCTTCGTTGTTAGTTATGCAGAAGTCGAACTCTAATGCATAGCATATGGATCGACCTTCTAGTGTTTTGAATACTACTCTAGCGCCTGAGTAATGGTCATTTAATGCACCATCACTTTATAGCTTCCATGTACGCTTAGGAGATACGCTAGCTTTGGGAAAATCCTCTGGTATGGTGAATTCGGTTATGAAGTCCACCAGAACTTGTCATTGAATGGCTTGCCTTTGTGTATAAGCAATATCAAATTGACTCAACTCGATGTTCCATTTAAGTAACCTACCAGACATATCAGGTCGTGTAAGGATCTGTCGCAACAGCTAGACGGTGTAGACAATGATCGGAAGAGCCAGGAAATATGGACGGAGCTTCCTCGTAGCTACGCGAGACAATAAGCCAGCTTTTCCACCTTTTGATAGTTTCTTTCTTCCCCCGTTAGTCTTTTGCTGATATAATAGACCGGTCGTTGGATCAGATCCTCTTCTCGAATCAAAGCAGCACCAATTGTGTATGCCAAAACCACCAGATAGAAATACAATCTCCCGTAATCAACCAACTTCGACAAAATGGGATGTCTTGCCAACTGTTAAACTATTGCTTGGAATGCACCTTCCCACTCCTCTGTCCATTAAAATTTTGATTTTCTTTTCCAATCAAGTCAAATAAGGGAATGCACTTGTCTGTGGATCTAGAAATAAATCTACTTAAGGTTGCCAACTTCCCGTTGAGGCTTTGTACCTGTTTTATGGTTATGGGAGTTTCGAGATTCTGAATCGCCCAGATTTTTTCAGGATTGGCTTCAATTCCTCTGGCGTTGACAATGAATCCAAGGAACTTTCCTGATGCAATTTCGAAATGGCACTCCAACGGATTGAGCTTCATTCTGTACTATCGGAATATGTTAAACATTGTTTCCAAATCATCGATGTGGTTGATAGATAGTTGTGACTTCACGAGCATATCGTCCAGGTACACCTCCATGGTTTTTCCGATCTGGTTAGTGAACATCCGGTTCACAAGCCTCTGATAAGTTGCTCCAGTGTTTTTAAGTCCAAATGGCATCACTTTGAAGCGTTAAAGTCCTAGATCAGTGATGAAGCTAGTATGTTTCTGTTCAGGCAAATGCATAGGAATTTGATTGTAGCCGGATTATGCATCCATGAAAGATGAGCTCATATCCGGCTGTTGAATCCACTAATTGATCGATTATGAGAAGAGGAAAATGTCCCTAGGACAGGCTTTATTCAAATCGGAGTAGTCCAAACATGTCCGCCATTTTCCATTCGACTTTCTGACAAGCATAAAATACATAGTATTTAATGAGCAGAGCCTAGATTCTCCATTTTTTTTAGTCAAAGTTAACCATAAATTCTTCTAATTAAGAATATTTCTCCTCAATCTAAATTAATCTAATTTAACTTCATGTTACGCATAATTGATTCTTCAATCAATATAATATTTCTTAGGCGAAACAGAGGATATCTTGATTGGGGGAGAAAATGGGGAAATTCCGTCGATACCTACTCCAGGTATAGAGCATCACGAATAAACCCATTTGACTTGAGTTTATCTACTTCTTCCTTCAGGGTGGTAGATCTCTCTAGATCCATACCGCACCTTTTTTGTTTAACCAGAACGTGCCGTGGGTCAATATTGAATACATGGCTCGCGATGTACGATGAGATCCCACACATGTTTGAATGAGTCTAGAAAATACATCATGGTTTTCCCGGAGAAAATCAACCAATTCCTGTCTCATCTCGGGGTTAAGCTGAGATTCGACCTTTACCATTTTGGAATCGTCGTCGTCGTGGTCGAACATTGATCCTCATCATTATTGTCTCTCGGATCGAGGTCCTTAAGGAATTGGTTGTGGCGCTCAAGCATAGGCATAGGCATTAGTTGCCAATTTGCTAAAAAACGGACATAGAGAGATTCCTCTACGCCCTTTCCTTTCACCTTCTGATGCACATCCCGCAGCTCTTCAACATAATAGGAACGTCCGACCACCTAATCACCATGTACTATTCTGACCCCATTATCAGTGGGGAGCTTCTGAGTTAAACACCATGGGGTAATCGCTAACCCAAATTCCGAAAGGGCCGGTCGGTCTAAAAAGCGTTATAAGGGGAATGTATATCCAGCAACATCTGGACTCTCCAGCGATCTCCAATACCCAATTCAATGGTTAACTCGACTATGCTAGTTGGTATGGTTGCACTTCCATGAAAACCATGTATGTGTGACTGACATGGTTTTAGATCTTTCGCCTCCATTCTCATTTGGTCATAAGCGCGCTTGTAAAGTGTATTGACAGAACTTCCGTTGTTAACTATGATCCTTTTCATCCAAGCAGGACCTACCTGAGATGAAATAACCAACGGATCAGTAGTGGGGGCCTCAAGTCTGTCAGCATCTCGGTTCTTAAGAACATGTCGCCTGTCATCGTCCTCTGTTGTTTTGCCGGGGACCCGTTAATAACATTACTACAATATTAAAAGTCCACATGCCTAATCGATCTGGCATATGACTCTATTTCCTTCCAGCTCCAATCAACCGGATGAGGACTTCCACTCATAGTGTTTATTACCAACCTTCCACGAGTATGCGCGAGTTCTTTAGGCCTAGCTTGACCTTGATTTGGATTAGAGGGCCTGCACCTCCATTCCGCGGAGCCTGAACAAACTGCTCAAACTTCCTTTCTCTAATCAACTTCTTGATGATGTCTAGTAAATCACGTCACTCATTAGTATTATGGTCGTAACAATCGTGGAATCTACAGAATTTCTCGGTTTGAATTTGTTTCTCAGACTGGAGCTGGCTTCTTATACTGTCTGATATTACAAGTCTGAAGGTAAACATTTTCCAGCGATGTGTATCGGCAGGATATCGGTCGAACATGGGAGCTCTGTGTCTTGGTCCGCGATTTGGGTCTCTCTTCTTTCCCTGACCCCCGTTATCCTTACGTTGACCTTGCTTATTCTGAATATTCAATTGCACTTTACTGGAGTTCTCATTGGTCTGCTTCACAACAACATTACTTTGAATGCTGTAACGACCCAACTTCCAAACTCCAGGAAGTCGCATCGCTAATAAGAAAGAAAGGGATAGAGAATAGAAAGAAAGAGAAGAAGAAGAAAACAACACATCAGAATTTTTACAACCACTATCAGAGTTACACAGATAATACAACACATACTAGACAGTTATAAACACCTGTCTAGTTATACAACTCAATACAACATCACAAATAACTCAGAGATACCAAACACAACGGACTACTATATAACTACAACGCAGAAGCCTCCTACTCCATTTGCTCCTCCACAATTCGTCAAAGCTAACCTGAATCCCTTGGCTACTCGTGAAAATTTGAGTACCCAAGAGTTTATGGAAAACAAAAATAAACTCCGGGTCAGACATGGGTCTGGTGTGAGTAACAGGTTAAAGTTGCTTAACTTTCAAAAATTCTTTAAAAGAAACGTATCACGTAAGACTTCCCACAGATAAACATGGAAAAAAATTTACCTTACTCTAACCAAAACATTTGATAGGAAATCCGATGATATTATAATAGTGTCTGGGGTTTTCAAATAAAATACAGAAATAGCTGGAATGCTTACATCTCACGTTCCAACATAGTTGGGCACAACTAATACGTACGGCGCTTATTGGATTTTGGATTCCATACAATGGCAGGGCTACTGGGGTACCGCCCGTCACAGTGCGTGTCCTAGATCACCGTACCGAGGAGTACGCCCGCTCCCCTGCAACACAAGGCCGGACCCATTCCTTATTGAACAGTTCCGAACAAGACAACCCCGGCAGTTGTCGCGACCAACTGCCCACACAGCCGAATAAAAAGGGACCTCTAGACAGGAGTAAATCTTGCTCTCAAGTGGGGGATACCCACGAAGCCTTGCTGCACCTCCCCTGTTTTAGCCATTCCCGGTTGATGAGGCTTGAGGCTACGATTACCTTTATAGGACATCAAATCTTAGAATGCTCATCGTCCACCTGACGATGTTCTGAAAGCATTCAATCCATACAAGTTCGTTCCGGGTTCGAACGAAACCGAAGGCACTATCTCGTTGCACTCATTATTGGAATCACCCTCAGAGTCAACGACGATAACCCTTGCACTCTGAATCACCATCTCGAACCTATAAGTACTATTCCGTCAAACTCATTACGGAATCACCCACAGAGTTATACTGACGTATTGCCCTTACACCTCGAGTCTTCACTTGCTCCACTTGGATTAGCGACCTAACGTTTAATTGGAATCGATGTGGTTTTCGGATATCCAAATATGGAAACCCGATCCCGGTCTCATCGAAATCCAAAGCGTGTCTTTTAGGTCCAAGTTGTTTTAAGTTTAAAACAATTCGATCTAATTATCCATATACACACAGATAGATAATTCATATCATCATAATAGATAATCAATATTATCATAAACAGGTAATCATCACAAATTGATAATCTATATTATCATCACCAATAGATACTTATATCATCATCACAATGGCACCAATGCATCCATAACACACAACACTATTTATCTCATATCTGATATTCAAACCATTCAGGGTAAACCATATCATCCATTCATAAGCATAGATCTATAATCACAAAATCTATAATTAATTTAAAATGAATTAAATTAATTACTTCCTCATTTTAAATCTTGCTTTCATAATCCTTAATTGATTACCAATCAATTAAATAATTATCCTCAAATTAATCACCCTTGATTAATTATCCTTTAATTACATTCAAGTAATTATCTTTAATTTACAAATTAATTATCCTTAACCACAATCAGTAATTAACCTTTAATTACTTCATAAATTAATTAATTACAATTATATAAATGCTTAATTAATTACTTCCTTAATCACTTATCATTGATTAATTAATCCTAATTAATTAATCCTTAATTACATCATTAATCATATTAATTAATGATCCTAAATTAAATTTAAAATAGTTACTTATTTAAATTAATTACATTAAGTAATTAACCTTTAATTAAATCACAATTATTAATCATTCTTGATTAATTACATTTAGCAATTAACTACCCTTAAGTACTTCCTTAATTACTTCTAAATTAATTACATTTAATAATTAATTATATTTATTAATCATCCTTGATTAATATCTTTAGTAATTAATTACTCTTAATTAATTACATCACTTAATTATTCCAAATAACTTAATTAATTAATGCTTAAATTAATTACATTAAATATTTAATTATTAATTACTTCATAAAGAAATTATCTTCACATTAGTTACACAAAGTAATTAATTCAAAAACTCTTCCATACTTTAATTAATTATCTCCAGTAATTTACTTGACTTAATTACTTCTCGAAGAAATTATCCACCATTGATTACTTATCAACCCACCTAAAGACTATTCTAAATCAATTAAACTTAATTAATTAATTTAAACTAATCAATTAATAAATTAATTACAAAGAGTAATTGATATCTTTAATTATTTCCATAAAGTAATTATACTTAATTAAGTTACATAATTGATTATTAAATTAATTAATCCAATTAATTATCAAAATTAATTACATTAATTAATTAATAAATAATCACAAGTTAATGACCTTCATTAACTTATTAACAAATTCTTAGTTATCTTTCTTAAATAATTAACTTAAATTAATTAATATTAATTACAAATTTAATTAACCTTAATCAATTTATTCAAATAATAAATTAATTAAACAAATTAATTAATTAAATTACTTAAATTACTAATTTTAATGAAACAAAGATCATTAAATCTTAAATTTATTTTAAAAATAAAACATTTCTTATTCATGATTACTTAATTATTAATAAAGTAACTTAAAACAATTTAACTCAAAATTGTTTTCAAATTACATTTTAAATTTAAAATTTAAAAAGAAATCAAACTTAACTTAAACAAAGTTTTAAAACATTTTAAAACCCTTTAAAAAACTTATGCTAAAGATTTTCTTATTTTATAAAAGAAGTTAAAGAAATTTAAACCCCAAATTCATTTCATAATACAAATCATATTTAAATATGTTTCAACAACCAAATTTGTTTAAACATTTAAATTTTCTTTTAAAACTTCCTTTATTTCCAAACCATTGTTTCAAATTGGAATTTGAGTTCATATTTAAACTCATGTTTGAATCTCTACTTAAATTTAAAGAATTATCCTAAATTAAAATATTTAAACTCTTTGAAGTTGTTTAAACATTTTGTTTCAAAGTTTAAATTTAAATTTCAAACCTGGATTCATCTCATTTGAAATTCAAATTTTAAATTTGACTTAAATTCTGTTTTCAAAACCCTGCATTAAGATTTGAAAATCAATTCTGAATTGAAAATATATACAGGTTCAGTGAAACTTGTAATAACAGGGGATACCCGAGACCCCTTCCATTTACTTCGAGTCGCATACCTAACTACTTCGGGCAAAAACTCAACTTACTCGAGCAAATCTCGAGTCAAAACGCAGCAACCTCCAAATCAAAACACCTGATCCACCATTCTTCACTGTGCATATGCACGGTGGCCTTGGCCACCTCCGGCCACCACCCAGTCAACTATCACGTCGACTTTAATCCCTGCATCACCTTGCTAACATGAAAACCACTCAATTCACTCGAAAACGAAATCGAGTATCCCTAAACCAAACCTGTCAACAGTTATAAGCTTCAAACCCCAAAACCTGGAAAACCCTCAACCTCTCTTCTCTGGCCATCGGAGATGCTAAAACTTCGGCCAAGACTTCGTCCATCCCTTAACTTCCCTTACCCAGCGTATCAGAGAACTCGATCCACCAGGGGATCAATGCCAATCAAATTCCAGAGCATACCCAAACTAGGTTATAAAAACTTTTCCCCTTTTTCATTTTCAGAAGAAAACATCAATGCACAAAATTTCAACACTAAAAAATTGAAATTTGGCTTTTAAAAATCACAATTTAGTTTCAACTTTTAATTCAAACACCTGAAACTAAGAATTAATCATCTTGCTTTTGGTTAGATTCTAGTTTACTTTGCTATTACCTGTTTCCAGAAACTATAGGTATTTTTTTTTCTTCATGAACAAATCTTAATTATAATTTATACATACAATATAAGCATACATTGTTTAGGTCTCATGTATTATTACTGATTGATTCAATAGAAATTGAATCATTTACTAAATTATGAACCTGAAGAAAACTATAAGTCATAACAGTCATCAATATTCATAATCCATTCATACGTTCAAACATTCATATGCCTATATAGTACTAAATTTACAATCATACACAGAAGAATACTACTCAACATGCAATCAGCTAATCATATTCAGAGCATACTTATTTAAGCAACCAATTTATACTTTTTTTTAAAAAAAATGTTACTCCCCTGTCTTGAGCATGAAGAACAGAGCTTTTGTTTTGAATTTAAAAACCAGTGTCCCCTCTTTGCTAAAAAGAAACTTCAACTTTGGATGCTTTAACTTCTTTTTATTTTTGAATTTAACTTGCATGTAGCCCTTTTGAACTTTGAAATAGCTGTTAACACTTGCATGCAGGCAACACATGTTTTGGTTGTTGATTTTGAACTTTTAGTGCTTGATTTGCAACTGCTGTTGCATGCAGTTTTGAAAAGAATGCAGACAGAATTGATTAAAACTCTTGTTCAAAGAATGCATGCAGGCTTTTGTAGTTTTGGACTTGAGGATTTGTACAAATTAAATATAGATTTGCATGAGGATTACTCAAAACTTGAACCAGTTTCAGATTTAAATCTTTATATGCCCAGATTCAAAGAATTTCAGAGGCTGCTTAATTTGATTTTACAGAAGACTGCAAATTGGGTTTTGAATCTGGCTACAGGCCTTGCATATTGGACAGATTTTACATTTTGAAAATGATTTTACAAGGAAAAGAATTACAGGTTGAATTGAAGAGGAATTTGGGTATTGAAAAAGGAATCAAATTTTGAACATGATTTTGTTTTGAGGAATATAGTTACAGATTTGTTTTTAGCTGAGAAATTTTTCTTAACTTTTGAAAAAAATGAACATTAGAAAAAAAATGAGTGTGAAGAAACATGCTTATATAAGATAAAAATGATTTATTAAAAATATAAAATAAAAATAAAAATAAAAATAAAAGACACTTGTAAAAAGAACTAACACTTGTCAAATTAAGTACATTAATTGTTTACACTTGTCTCATTAATTGCTTAAAATGTTAACATTTGTTTTATACACATGTTACTTATTTTTTATTTAATTTAAAGATAAATAAAATCCTCTTTTCTTTATTAAATACATATAGAGTAGTTTTCATAAATGAATGGATATGTATTTCTTTTTAGATGAAGTAAAACAATTTACATAAAAGTGAAAACTTATTTACAAGATCTACATATATTTATTAATTTGAATTTCAAAATTAAATCAAATTCAAATGCTATTTATACATTAAAATTCCACTTAAAACTAATTTATCAACCTATTTTAATTTTAAAATAATAACATTGTCTTTTAAAAATCTTATCTATATTTATACATTTATTATTTGAAAATAACTCATTTATCAATTTTAAATCATTTATAAAAGGAATCATAAATTACTCGTCTTATTTATCTTAATTAAAAGAATTAATGTTTAATATATAAAGAGTATCTTAAATTTTCATATAATTCCAAATTATAATTATTAATCTATATTCAAAAAGAAATAAAATAAACTTTTGTTTATCTTATAAAAAATTTAAACTATGTTTAAAATACAATTATACAATTTAAAACAATCCTTTAAGTATTTTAAACCAATTAGTTATTTATTAAATAAAATAAAAATCCTCAAACTATCAAAATGAATATTAAGATTTAAAAACAATATTTTATTTGTTTTTTTTAACTTCAAATCAAACTTATCTGTTCACAATATATATATATATATATATATATATATATATATATATATATATATACACATTATAAATAGGTAAACATTCTATTAATTTTTAAAAGATAAAATTCATCAATTACACATTTATTTAATTGGATTATTAAATCAAGTAAATTTTTATTAAAATTTTATCAAATCAATTTAATTTTAAATACATGTTATTAAATTGATATTGCCAAAATTCTCGGGATATCACATTCTTTCCCCCTTAAAAGAATTTCGTCCCCGAAATTTAAAAGCAAAGGTAATTTAATAACCCATTCAAAATTTAAATTTTAAATCACAAGCATACATCAATCATATGCTAACAACCATAGCAACCAATTTATCTAATCAAACAAATTTAATTATCCAGACAAAATTCTGGATAAAATCTTCTCGAGTTTCCCCAAGTATATATATATATATATATATATATATATATATATATATATATATATATATATATATATACCGGGATACTCGCCCTAAAGAATCCTAACAATCTAAACTACGAAGCTACAGAGCTTCTACTCATCTAGATCTACAGAACTAGACAAGATATCAGACTACAAACGAGTCTGACTCAACCACTAAACCATCTTGAACAGCTGGTTCCACAACCAGAGATAACTCATACACGTACTCCCTCAGAGATACGTGAAACTCATAAATCCAGTTATCCAAACTGGCAATTCAACTCTTGAAAACCAAACACCAATCCAACCAAAACACAGAAGAGATCCAAAATAAAACTCCGACTCCGGAATCCAAATTCCTTCGTCAGTTATCTCCGAAAATCTTCTGACGATCCCGGACTGCCTATATCCAAACTGATAAGCTCAACTCTTGCTGATTCCTCTAGAAACAATCTATACCAAAAACAACCCAACACAACGATCTTCTCAAGATCAACCAAGACTAAGATCACCAACTCTACTCTTCAACCATTAGAAGAACAAACTTACTTCTTCTATCAAGAAAGACAAAACAGAAACATTCCCAAACTGCTTCCGCTGCACAACTCTGATCTGGCACAGAAGACACTTCTGATGAAGAATATGAGCACAAACTGGACATCACTTCCCAGAAATATGGCTCAACATATCCAAGAAAATTCAAAAGTTCTACCAATCCTGAGCTGCCTTACATACCTATCTCGATAAATCATCCTTCTACTAGCTGATTCACCGGTAGCCCTCCTGGAATCCAGACGATAAGAAAACTCAATCTTCAGAAGTGGACAAACTTCCGACTTCTCAGAAGACAACCAAATATTCTTCAATACCTCAAAAGAACACTCAAACTATCGCAAATCACTTTTGCGATCAATATAGACCAATTCCCAAAGAAAACTGTTCTCTCTTTACCAAACAGAACAGCTTACTCTTAATTAGCCAATCCAATAAAGTATTGGGTCCACTCTGCTGCTTCTGAACTCCTTCTTCAGAAACTACTCAGCCAGTCAACTTCTGCCAACAAAGACACTCCGAGTTGCACTGCTGACACCAATGCCAAAACTTCCTTATCTGAAGTCCTTCGAGAAACTCGGCCCTCAAAGCCAACCACCACATCCTGCTGAACTCAGCCACAACACCGAAGTAGACACACTTCTTGAGGTATCAAAATACCATCACATACTTCTGCCAAACCGACAGATCCAAACTCAACTCATCCATCTTCAAAGATGAACTCTAAACCTTTACAGGTTTCCTTCAGAGATCGATTAAATCTCTACACTCTGCACAACTCACTCGAGACGGTATTAGGTCTACAGTCTCGACAAATATACTTCCAACCTCAAACATTCAAACTCTAACCAATGGTAGTAATCGTGTTACACACACCACTACCTTATCTACCTTTATATCTTATATTGGAAAAACCTGAACAGGTAACCCAACAGATAGGTAGAAATAATAAATATATATATATAGATATATATCAAAACTACAAATACGCCCTCTCAAGATAGACACCACTCCAGAGCCTAGGTATTCACTCAACCTAATGCTCTGATACCACTGTAACGACCCAACTTCCAAACTCCAGGAAGTCGCATCGCTAATAAGAAAGAAAGGGATAGAGAATAGAAAGAAAGAGAAGAAGAAGAAGAAGAAAACAATACATCAGAATCTAAACAGCGGAACGAATAAATTATATTAATAACATGAAATATTTACATAGTTTACAACCACTATCAGAGTTACACAGATAATACAACACATACTAGACAGTTATAAACACCTGTCTAGTTATACAACTCAATACAACATCACAAATAACTCAGAGATACCAAATACATCGAACTACTATATAACTACAACGCAGAAGCCTCCTGCTCCATTTGCTCCTCCATAATTCGTCAAAGCTAACCTGAATCCCTTGGCTACTCGTAAAAATTTGAGTACCCAAGAGTTTATGGAAAACAAAAATAAACTCCGGGTCAGACATGGGTCTGGTATGAGTAACAGGTTAAAGTTGCTTAACTTTCAAAAATTCTTTAAAAGAAAGGTATCACGTAAGACTTCCCACAGATAAACATGGAAAAGTTTTTACCTTACGCTAACCAAAACATTTGATAGGAAATCTGATGATATTATAATAGTGTCTAGGGTTTTCAAATAAAATACAAAAATAGCTGGAATGTTTACATCTCACGTTCCAACATAGTTGGGCACAACTAATACGTACGGTTCTTATTGGATTTTGGATTCCATACAATGGCAGGGATACTGGGGTACCGCCCGTCACAGTACGTGGCCTAGATCACCGTACCGAGGTGTACGCCCGCTCCCCCGCAACACAAGGCCGGACCCGTTCCTTACTGGATAGTTCCGAACAAGACAACCCCGGCAGTTGTCACGACCAACCGCCCACACAGCCGAATAAAAAGGGACCTCTAGACAGGAGTAAATCTTGCTCTCAAGTGGGGGCTACCCACGAAGCCTTGCTGCACCTCCCCTGTTTTAGCCATTCCCGGTTGATGAGGCTTGAGGCTACGATTACCTTTATAGGACATCAAATCTTAGAATGCTCATCGTCCACCTGACGATGTTCTGAAAGCATTCAATCCATACAAGTTCGTTCCGGGTTCGAACGAAACCGAAGGCACTATCTCGTTGCACTCATTATTGGAATCACCCTCAGAGTCAACGACGATAACCCTTGCACTCTGAATCACCATCTCGAACCTATAAGTACTATTCCATCAAACTCGTTACGGAATCACCCACAGAGTTATACTGACGTATAGCCCTTACACCTCGAGTCTTCACTTGCTCCACTTGGATTAACGACATAATGTTTAATTGGAATCGATGTGGTTTTCGGATATCCAAATATGGAAACCCGATCCCGGTCTCATCGAAATCCAAAGCGTGTCTTTTAGGTCCAAGTTGTTTTAAGTTTAAAACAATTCGATCTAATTATCCATATACACACAGATAGATAATTCATATCATCATAATAGATAATCAATATTATCATAAACAGGTAATCATCACAAATTGATAATCTATATTATCATCACTAATAGATACTTATATCATCATCACAATGCCACCAATGCATCCATAACACACAACACTATTTATCTCATGTCTGAGATTCAAACCATTCAGGGTAAATGTAACGACCCGCCCTTCTGACCGCCCCCGGTCGGTAATTAAACCAAATTGAAACGTTCAAAATGATGGATTGTTATTCAGTTTATAGAGTTTAAACAGAATCAGCCACAGAAACACAGAATAATTATATTTCACATAATGAATTTTTTGTACATATATCAGAGTTTATACAATGAATTAAATTTATACAGCAGAATATTTCTTTGAAGTACAAAAATATAACAATGAACTAAAGTGAGCTTTATCCCTCTCTCTCTAACTTCGCTGCCCGAAAATTTTCAAGCTGTAAAATACTGGGTCTGACCTGAGCATTACATTCAAAAGAAAATAATACACAGGTCAGTCTAATTCAAACTCAGTTATTAGTGCATAAAGGCAATAATAATCAAACAACAATTAGACGGCACTCAAATATAAATTCACCTATCCGATCCTTTAACAAGAAATCGGATAACGGTAAATATAATACTTAACAGTGTTAAACAACAAATCAGTAGATTCAGATTATCAACGAAGATATATGAAGGAATTATTAATGAAGGTAATTTAGAAAAAAACATCAGAATTGCCTAAACGGCAATTAATAACAAAATCATCAAAATGCGATTCAAAATATATTGAATTGGCAACATCAAACAATTTTCATCAAATAGAAAACATTAATTAAAACATTAGATTTGGTAGGGCTGCAGTACACGCACGCGTGTACGGCCTCGCCACAACAACATGTTAACTCTGCGTGGCTGCAGTTCACGCTTGCGTGCACTGCCTCGCCACTACCGTAATGAAATATGCAAAAGATCATAAATCAAAACAAAATAGTATATCAATAAAAATCAATATCGTGTGGCTGTAGTTCACGCTTGCGTGCACTGCCTTGCCACTATCGTGATGATGTACTCAAAAGGTCAACGGACCAAAATCAATGAAGGTTCAAATATCGATTCAAAATGTGGATACTGTGTGGCTGCAGTGCATGCACGCATGCGCTGCCTCGCCACAACAACGTGTGAAATCATCACAACAGAGAATACTATCAGAAATCAAACTTCAATCAAATGCAAAAGGTCAAGTCAGTGACTCAACGCAGCTGCAACACCAAAACCTATGCAACATGGCAAGGTCGAAATGCAACTGTTTTGCATATACTCAAGCTAGCCTGACTCCCAACATCATTGTCAAAGATGAGAAGAATCAAGTGCAGACAGCACATACCTATGAAATAACAATGGAGCATATATATGTATGCATATAATTGATGCTCGACAATTCCCAAACAGTTTTTAAACAGCAGCTCACATAAACAAAATAAGTCAATCTACAGTTAAAGTCAAGGCATGAACCAACAGAAAATTCAAGTGAATGGCCATACATGATGCATCGGTGAAAAACTCGATATGCACCCAACGGTTGCCGTGAAGTCCAACTAATGCAACTGTATACAAGTGAAACCAATGAAACATGCAACAGTAAGAAATCAAGTGCAGACAGCACTATTAAATGAAAACTCAAATTTCAATTTCACTGCCTCAACATCAGTGTATCATCAACAAAGTGAAACAACTATTATACTGCAACCTCAATCCAAGGCCGAAGCCATTAGAATTCATCGACTACCAAAATTATACAATGGTATGATATGGTTCAAGTATATCAGACCCCAAGTGCATCAAAACTCATGCAAGACTGTGATAAATGAAAAACCAACTGAAACAATGGTAGAATCACAAATGAATTTAGTCCAGATACAACAAAACTAAAGAAGCATGTGCAGTTCAAAATCAGAGAGTATATGCAGAAGGCAACAAGTATACAAGTTAATCAAGTTTCAAGTCAGGAGAACCAAAGGTACACATCAAGCATACACATATGTGCAGCAGTTATGACAATACCCAGGCATGGTGACTTGAAATCAAATAGCAGGCAATGGATGAGAGGGCATGAACGTACATATAAAATAAAGAAAGCAGTGCATGATGGTCTCATTTATTACAAATGAAAGACTCAGGCGTACAAATCAACCATATAGCAAATGCTTACTATTCACAACAAGTGGGTTTGCATTTAGATCTAAATTAATATGTTCAATTGCATAAAGGGAAGACATGAACTAAACAATGTCAAGGAACAGGGTGAGGGACGTACCCACTACACGTATTGCTGCAAGCAAGTTTCTTTTTTTTTTTCAAGGCATGACAAAATAAATTAACATAGACCTATAGAAAATGAATAGGAAATGGGACGAATGAAAGCATAAGAGCAGGGACGAATAAAGGACAAACAGAGCACTGGCCTGCAATGTTCAAAGTAACAGGATTCCTCAAATTTCAAACATGGGGAACGGAAAATCAAGGCACTGATTAAATTACAGTAAATAGAAATAATCAAAGCCCTGGTTAATTAACACAGAATGAATGCGTATGAACTAGCAATAATAGCCGATTATCATATCAACTCACACATTCATTATAAAATCAAATGTAGTTCAATGAAATCGATTTGCCGAAAACATTTTTTTTAGTTATGAAATCGCATAAAGTCAAGGAGAAATCAACAGTGAAAACAAAAGTCAATTACCAGAAATTCGAACAAGTGAAACAAGAAATCAAATAAGTCAAGTATGCTACTGGATGAACATACAAACAAAAATCAATTACCAGAATAAAATCGAATTTGCAGAAATACCATTTTAGAGATGAATTAGATGTGAGTAACAAGTATCACTCACCTTTCACCTGACGCGGAGACGAACGCAAAGAAGCCCTAGATTTTGAAAAACCCTAGCTGTTGAAGAGGGGAACGAACGAAGATGAAGCAGCCGCCATTTTTTCTTCGTATGTTTTTTCTTTTCTTTTCTCAAATGAAGAGGGTAGGGTTTCAAATATAAAAGAGAAAAGGGAGACGTGATTTTTAGCGTGGGTTACGGTGTGTGTAACGGCGTAATTTTTGGGATTGAGTTATGGCGTGGGTGAAGGCATGATTTGAAGTGAAGGGTGCTGGTGAAAAGATATCATATTATCTTATTTTAAATTTTCAATTTCCATTTTTTTTTCCAACATCAATTTTTTTTTTCTTTTATAAATTTTCTTTGACACGTTTATATGTTGTATACTCACATATCAACTCAGAATGCCACGAAAATTGAAATCTGATAATGATACAATATTCCGGACCCAATGGAACTGATTACGTCGAATCCCGAGACTGTGCCTCGGAACGCTATTTTTAAATTCAATTTAAACGATAAAATTCCAAAACTGGACGAATCACTTTCAAATTCAATTCTGAAGCTTCTATTATCTTCAGTATTATCAATGTGAATTTTCTAAGCTTTTAAATTATTTTTAATCAGCTTAAAATTGAAGATTCAAATTTTTATTCAACTTCAATAGATTAAATTCTAAAATTTAATCGCTAATTTCATAGTTATATTGGAAATTCAAACCAAACCATCATTCAAATATTTAAAATTAATTAAATATTCTCAATTTAAATTGTTCAAAATTCAGGGTTGTTACACTAAACCATATCATCCATTCATAAGCATAGATCTATAATCATACAATCTATAATTAATTTAAAATGAATTAAATTAATTACTTCCTCATTTTAAATCTTGCTTTCATAATCCTTAATTGATTACCAATCAATTAAATAATTATCCTCAAATTAATCACCTTAATTAATCACCCTTGATTAATTATCCCTTAATTACATTCAAATAATTATCTTTAACTAACTTTACAAATTAATTATCCTTAACCAAAATCAGTAATTAACCTTTAATTACTTCATAAATTAATTAATTATAATTATATAAATGCTTAATTAATTACATTAATTAATTACTTCCTTAATCACTTATCATTGATTAATTAATCCTAATTAATTAATCCTTAATTACATCATTAATCATATTAATTAATGATCCTAAATTAAATTTAAAATAATTACTTATTTAAATTAATTACATTAAGTAATTAACCTTTAATTAAATCACAATTATTAATCATTCTTGATTAATTACATTTAGTAATTAACTACCCTTAAGTACTTCCTTAATTACTTCTAAATTAATTACATTTAATAATTAATTATATTTATTAATCATCCTTGATTAATCTCATTCGTAATTAATCACTCTTAATTAATTACATCACTTAATTATTCCAAATAACTTAATTAATTAATGCTTAAATTAATTACATTAAGTATTTAATTATTAATTACTTCATAAAGAAATTATCTTCATATTAATTACACAAAGTAATTAATTCAAAAACTCTTCCATACTTTAATTAATTATCTCCAGTAATTTACTTGACTTAATTACTTCTCTAAGAAATTATCCACCATTGATTACTTATCAACCCACCTAAAGACTATTCTAAATCAATTAAACTTAATTAATTAATTTAACCTAATCCAATTAATAAATTAATTACAAAGAGTAATTAATATCTTTAATTATTTCCATAAAGTAATCATACTTAATTAAGTTTCATAATTGATTATTTAAATTAATTAATCCAATTAATTATCAAAATTAATTACATTAATTAATTAATAAATAATCACAAGTTAATGACCTTCATTAACTTATTAACAAATTCTTAATTATCTTTCTTAAATAATTAACTTAAATTAATTAATATTAATTACAAATTTAATTAAACTTAATTAATTTATTCAAATCTTAAATTAATTAAACAAATTAATTAATTAAATTACTTAAATTACTAATTTTAATGAAACAAAGATCATTACATCTTAAATTTATTATAAAAATAAAACATTTCTTATTCATGATTACTTAATTATTAATAAAGTAACTTAAAACAGTTTAACTCAAAATTGTTTTCAAATTACATTTTAAATTTAAAATTTAAAAAGAAATCAAACTTAACTTAAACAAAATTTTAAAACAGTTTAAAACCCTTTAAAAAACTTATGCTAAAGATTTTCTTATTTTATAAAAGAAGTTAAAGAAATTTAAACCCCAAATTCATTTCAGAATACAAATCATATTTAAATATGTTTCAACAACCAAATTTGTTTAAACATTTAAATTTTCTTTTAAAATTTCCTTTATTTCCAAACCATTGTTTCAAATTGGAATTTGATTTCAGATTTAAACTCATGTTTGAATCTCTACTTAATTTTAAAGCTTTATCCTAAATTAAAATATTTAAACTCTTTGAAGTTGTTTAAACATTTTGTTTCAAAGTTTAAATTTAAATTTCAAACCTGGATTCAAATCTCATTTGAAATGCAAATTTTAAATTTGATTTAAATTCTGTTTTCAAAACCCTGCATTAAGATTTTAAAATCAATTCTGAATTGAAAATATATACAGGTTCAGTGAAACCTGTAATAGCAGGGGATACCCGAGACCCCTTCCATTTACTTCGAGTCGCATACCTAACTACTTTTGGAAAAAATCAACTTACTCGAGCAAATCTCGAGTCAAAACACAGCAACCTCCAAATCAAAACACCTGATCCACCATTCTTCACCGTGCATATGCACGGTGGACTTGGCCACCTCCGGCCACCACCCAGTAAACTATCATGTCGACGTTAATCCCTGCATCACCTTGCTAACATCAAAACCACCCAATTCACTCGAAAACGAAATCGAGTATCCCTAAACCAAACCTGTCAACAGTTATAAGCTTCAAACCCCAAAACTTGGAAAACCCTCAACCTCTCTTCTCCGGCCATCGGAGATGCTAAAACTTCGGCCAAGACTTCGTCCATCCCTTAACTTCCCTTAACCAGCGTATCAGAGAACTCGATCCACCAGGGGATCAATGCCGATCATATTCCAGAGCATACCCAAAATAGGTTATAAAAACTTTTCCCCTTTTTCATTTTCAGAAGAAAACATCAATGCACAAAATTTCAACACTAAAAAATTGAAATTTGGTTTTTAAAGATCACAATTTAGTTTCAACTTTTAATTCAAACACCTGAAACTAAGAATTAATCATCTTGCTTTTGGTTAGATTCCAGTTTACTTTGCTATTACCTGTTTCCAGAAACTACAGGTATTTTTTTTCCTTTTCTTCATGAACAAATCTTAATTATAATTTATACATACAATATAAGCATACATTGTTTAGGTCTCATGTATTATTACAGATTGATTCAATAGAAATCGAATCATTTACTAAATTATGAACCTGAAGAAAACTATAAGTCATAACAGTCATCAATATTCATAATCCATTCATATGTTCAAACATTCATATGCATATATAGTACTGCATTTACAATCATAAACAGAAGCATACTACTCAATATGCAATCAGCTAATCATATTCAGAGCATACTTATTTAAGCAACCAATTTATACTTTTTAAAAAAAAAAATGTTACTCACCTGTCTTGAGCATGAAGAACAGAGCTTTTGTTTTGAATTTAAAAACCAGTGTCCCCTTTTTGCTAAAAAGAAACTTCAACTTTGGATGCTTTAACTTCTTTTTATTTTTGAATTTAACTTGCATGTAGCCCTTTTGAACTTTGAACTAGCTGTTAACACTTTCATGCAGGCAACACATGCTTTGCTTGTTGATTTTGAACTTTTAGTGCTTGAATTGCAACTGCAGTTGCATGCAGTTTTGAAAAGAATGCAGACAGAATTAATTAGAACTCTTGTTCAAAGAATGCATGCAGGCTTTTGTAGTTTTGGACTTGAGGATTTGTACAAATTAGATATAGATTTGCATGAAGATTACTCAAAACTTGAATCAGTTTCAGATTTAAATCTTTATATGCCCAGATTCAAAGAATTTCAAAGGCTACTTAATTTGATTTTACAGAAGACTGCAAGTTGGGTTTTGAATCTGGCTACAGGCCTTGCATATTGGACAGATTTTACATTTTGAAAATGATTTTACAAGGAAAAGAATTACAGGTTGAATTGAAGAGGAATTTGGGTATTGAAAAAGGAATCAAATTTTGAACATGATTTTGTTTTGAGGAATATAGTTACAGATTTGTTTTTAGCTGAGAAATTTTTCTTAACTTTTGAAAAAAATGAACATTAGAAAAAAAATGAGTGTGAAGAAACATGCTTATATAAGATAAAAATGATTTATTAAAAATATAAAATAAAAATAAAAATAAAAGACACTTGTAAAAAGAACTAACACTTGTAAAATTAAGTACATTAATTGTTTACACTTGTCTCATTAATTGCTTAAAATGTTAACATTTGTTTTATACACATGTTACTTATTTTTTATTTAATTTAAAGATAAATAAAATCCTCTTTTCTTTATTAAATACATATAGAGTAGTTTTCATAAATGAATGGATATGTATTTCTTTTTAGATGAAGTAAAACAATTTACATAAAAGTGAAAACTTATTTACAAGATCTACATATATTTATTAATTTGAATTTCAAAATTAAATCAAATTCAAATGTTATTTATACATTAAATTTCCACTTAAAACTAATTTATCAACCTATTTTAATTTTAAAATAATAACATTGTCTTTTAAAAATCTTATCTATATTTATACATTTATTATTTGAAAATAACTCATTTATCAATTTTAAATCATTTATAAAAGAAATCATAAATTACTCGTCTTATTTATCTTAATTAAAAGAATTAATGTTTAATATATAAAGAGTATCTTAAATTTTCATATAATTCCAAATTATAATTATTAATCTATATTCAAAAAGAAATAAAATAAACTTTTGTTTATCTTATAAAAAATTTAAACTATGTTTAAAATACAATTATACAATTTAAAACAATTCTTTAAGTATTTTAAACCAATTAGTTATTTATTAAATAAAATAAAAATCCTCAAACTATCAAAATGAATATTAAGATTTAAAAACAATATTTTATTTGTTTTTTTTTAACTTCAAATCAAACTTATCTGTTCACAATATATATATATATATATATATATATATATATATATATATATATAGACACACACACATTATAAATAGGTAAACATTCTATTAATTTTTAAAAGATAAAATTCATCAATTACACATTTATTTAATTGGATTATTAAATCAAGTAAATTTTTATTAAAATTTTATCAAATCAATTTAATTTTAAATACAGATTATTAAATTGATATTGCCAAAATTCCCAGGATATCACAAATGCCTTCACCACTAGGCCCTACTACGTCCTGTTTCGTAGATCGTCTAGTGTCTTCTCTCCTCAGGAACTAGGCTGCCTTAGCTTAGGAATGATCCAACGAAGTGGGGGGTTTCCCAACCGACCAATCACCAACCATCGAATCAGGACCGATCCCTTTAGTCAATTCCATTAGAATAGAATTATATTAGGGTTGCTGACCTCTACACAAGCAGCCTGGATCATTTCCAAATAACATCTAAGAGTCTCTCCTGGTGCTTGAGTAACACTGGACAAGGTATTGACATCCTTCGGTCTAGTAGCATGCATACAGAATTTCTCAACAACATAGTAACCAATTAATCAAAGCATGAGATGGATCTGGGTGGTAATCGAGTGAACCACATAGTTGCAATGCCTCCTAAAGAGATAGGAAAACTTCTACACTTAACGGCATCTTCAGCTCGAGCAGCGTTCATGAGACATTCATACTTTAAGATATGTTGGTTAGTATTCAAATTTCCTTCGTGATCCGGCAAAGCCAGCATCCTAAATCGACAGGGTGGCTTTGCATAAAGAATGTCATCGGTGAATGGAGTATGAATTCTAGAGATTCCCCAATCATTATTTATAAGACCTTGACTTTCTCCGATCATCTGGCGTATCATGTTTGGAATATGAGGCATCAAGGTGTTTGGGGCCAAGGCATGGTCGGATTCCATGTTGCAGGGACAGTCTGGTCGTTATCTACGGTCCGTTTCTCGCCTCCTTGGCTCCCGATCTTCGGGGAAGTGAGGATCCTGAGCGTGAACTCGTTGATGAAGGGCTGAATCTAGTTCTTTCTGGATCTCGGCATCAAGATCTACGGTGGCAGCAGTTGCGTGGTTGTGAGTGGTGTGATAAGGAAGTCCCCTCCTCGGGAGGAGGGTTCAGCTTGGTGCCTTATATAAGGACCATTCTCGGCCTGTCCGAGATTCACGACATGTTGATGCCTGGAGGCTTCTGCATAGTTTCAATCTAGCCGACGGCGTGTAGACCTATGATTGAAGTCAAATGAAGCCGAGCTTTCAATTGAGGAGTAAAAGACATGATCCCTTCTAGATTTCCTTCTTCTTTCTTCATTCAGCTAGTTTGCGAGCTTCATCTTGGCATGGATTTGTTGAATGAGCGCCTGAGGGCTCTGTGTAAGCTCTTGCATGAGGGTCTGGAACTCCTCCCTAGTCATAGGGCCTTGTGGATCTGGAGTTCCAACTGATGTTTGGCCTTCTGTGGTCAGTTGAGTGAGATTTTTCTTATCCCTTCCCTCTGGATCTACAACATTTGAAGCAGTTTTGGTAGTACGCACCATGATGAATGTAGCTCTTTCCTAGATCTGGAGTAATCTGAGTAAAATGGAAGGAACCACAACAAGATAGATATGGATCTCCTCCTTAGATTTGAGCAATCCAATAACGGTAGGGGATCCACTGAAATAGAGAAAAGCAGAGTTTTTTCGGTGAAAGCACTAAGGTGTTTGCACCAAAATTGGGCAAACACTCTTCGAATGTAATTGAAGAGATTAAAATGAAGAAATTAAATGGAAAAGAGGCTAATCTAACATACCAATAAAATCAAACAAAAATAGAAAGATACAAGAATTTATAGTGGTTTGACATTATAGCCTACGTCCACTTTGGATAGTTTTGTTGTTTATTGATGATTGACAACTGATTACAGGAGTAAGAATCACTAACTCTAAAGTTACGATGGAGTTGCAGCAGAGTAATGGCATAGAAGCATCAAAATGTCCTTTTTGTGTAGGCGTAGATGTGTTATTTATAGGAGTAGACCTAGAAATATCTGCCCCGAAACTCGAAATACCCCTTCTCACACGTGAGTGGGCCCACCAGATCGATCTGGGGTCATTCGGGATCGATCCTGGTCGATCCAAGTGCATTTCGTATCGATCAAGATTGGCTCCATTTGAGCTGCGATCGATCATGGTGGCTCTTCAAGTGATATGCAAGCTTCTGCAAAAATTTCATGGCATTGGGACTTGTAGTTTTTGAGTTATGATCGATCCAAGGTGAAGTTTGCAGATGCGTATCGATACATGCGTATCAATCACGTTCGTATCGATGCTCCTTCGGCCTGATGACGTGGAGCGACATTTATAGGGGATCCAGACTTCATGCTGAGAGGTCGCTTCCTGTGACGACCCGGAATTTTGAGCAATATCAATTTAATAATCTTTGTTAATAATTAAATTGATTTGATCATTTTACATTACAAATTGATAAGTTAAAATTCTTTTAAAAGTTAATAATAATAATTTGATAATAACTATCAACAATTTCCTTAACAATATAAATAGGCAAGTTTAAATTCTTTTGAAAATTATAATATTTTAATTTGGAAATATTTATTTAGGCAATTTAAAATTTGGTAAGAATTATTTTTCAAAAGCTAATAAAAAATATTTTCTATTTATAATATATATATTGATATATCATGTAAATAGGAAGTTTTTATGTAATAAAACTTTATATTCAAATTGCAATATATATGAATATATATATATATATATATATATATATATTATGATTTGGGTTGTGTTTGAAAATTTAATATGGTAATTATCAAATCTAATGATAAAATGATTTTCTATTTGAAATTTGTATATATTTGTATATATTAGAAATAGGAAAAAATATTGATTTGAATTTAATAAGTGTTTTCAAACTTTATTTTATATAATTTGTAATATGAAATGTTAATTTAATCTAATGCTTTTGAAAATGATATTTAAGATTTAAATTAAAGGTTCATTTGTTTTAATAGTCTTTCATTTTAATTTTATCATAAGATAAATTGTTTTAAATTTTTTATATAAAGAGTTAAACTGATTTCTCAAGTTTATAAATATATAATACCATTAAAATTAAATCAAAAGCATAAATAATTTATAATTGTTAACATGAATTCACTTTTGTATATTTATTAAATCTAAAAGCTTATCTATATAAGATAAAATACACATTACTTACATATGCACATTACATGCAAGGCTTAAATAAATATTAAAAGGAAAAGTAACATTTATAAGACATTAATTAGACATTAAAACAACACTTGGAAACATTATAATACATGTTAAAAACACTTGTAATCATATGGACACAGGTGTAAGTAAATTGGAGCATAAGATAGACAAATGGCATTTCTCTTGATATTTAATTTAAAACTAAAATTTTTAAAATAAGAAGAAGAGTTTATGTCAGCTAAAAATATTTTCTTCATCTTCAATCCAATAACAAAATGAATGCAAATCAAAGAAAAAAAAAGAAGAAAATCTGTAGAAATCTGAAACAAAAAGGAAATTACAGCATCTGGGAACAAGAGAATCAATGCTAGAATTTCAAGTACAATCATGCAACAAGATGTAAACTTCAACAAGTCAACAACAGTAAGATTATTTCGACATGCAAGATGAATTTCAAAACCTGGAAGTCAAGAACAGCTTTATTCTCTGCTCTTTGATAACAGGTGAGTAAATTGAATCTTTTAAAAACAGTTAAATCTTGATTTCAACTTAGTATTGTGATGATATCATGATGTTATAAGAAATATTTGATTTAAATTCGATGCATGTTTGAATTGTGTAGATTGAATGCCTGTACAGTAAAAAAAATGTTACTGTGTATATAAAAACAGTTTCAGATTTTATAATAAATTCAATAATTTGATTTTGAATTCAAATTGGACTATGATTTGTTAATGGAAGTTGTTTGAAATCAAGTGAACTAACATCTAAAAATAACTACAGGTTTTTAAATGGAATAATTTGTTATAAATCTTGAATTTACAGTAAAATTCTAATTTGTTCAAAAACTTTTGAATTCAAATTTGAGTTTTGATTTTATAATCGAATTTCAAATAAGAAATCATGACTTTTGAAACTTCATGAATTTTAGACCAGTGGTTGAGGAGAATTTTCGAATTATATGTTTTGCACATTTTGGTCATTTAGAGGCGGACGACGGCGAACTGTGCAACGTCGTTGGGCATGGAGGTTGAGGGTGTGTTGTTGATCATCAGAAAATTAGTTTGGTGATTTAATATTGAACGAAGTGGCCGATTATTCATGATGTAGGGTTTTGTACCTTATTTATATCATCGTGGTTCATTGTGTCTTCGCGGGATCGTGAGGCTACCGGAGTGGATCGCGTGCATCGTCGTGGGTTTAGGGAATCATGACGAAGCTTCGGTGGTGATGGTGGATTTTCTCGAGGCTTGGATTTCCGTGGATGTTGATTTTTGTGATGATTTTGGGTTCAGGCAGTTGGGCTGGTGGTCAAATATTTTAATTTCGATCGAAGCTTGTTTTCTGGGTTGCAATTGTTGACGTCGAAGTTAAAATCGACTTGTTGAAGGCCGACGTGGAGTTCGCCAGCGATCAGCGTGGTCGTGCACGTAAACATGCATGATTGTGGGTATCAGGTGATGTTGGTTTTGGATTGGAGAAGGAAGTGGTTCGTGCTCGAGTTCTATCTCGGGTTTGTGATGATTTTTCTTGAAGCATGTGAAAGGATTGGAAGAAGCATGGGGTTTTTGGCTTGGTTTCTCAAGATCGGCTCGAGTTTGTTGAGTGGTTTCGTTTTCAGGGTTTTTAAAATTAACAGTATTGTTTTTTAAAAGATTTTGAAACCAAAAGTTAAGAGTTTATTTATAAAACTAAATTTATTTTAAAGTTGGGTTTTAAACAAGCTCTTAAATTTTAAATATAAAAGTTTTAAAAATAAAATAAGTAAATGTTTGAATAAAGTTGTATTAAATTTTATTTAAATAACTTTGGAAAGTTTTAAAGATTTAAATAGTTTAATTTGAATACTTAAATTGTTTTAATTATAAATGATTTTTAAAATATTTTATTTCAAATAAGCTTTAATGATTAAAGTTTAGAAATCAAATTATAATTTAAGAGATTAAAAGTTTTGATAATTAAATTTGTAAAGATAATTAAGATAATTAAATTATTAACCATTGAAAAGTTATTAGTTAATATAAATGATTTGATTTAGTTAATGGTTTTCTTAATTAAGAATCTTTTTAAATAAGAAGTTAAAGAATTATTTAATTTAAATGATTAGGTTAAATAATTAAGTAAGTAATTAATTAGTGATTAATTAAAGATACTCACTCTGAAGCTAATTAAGTATAATTACTGGGTGAAGTAATTAAGTAATAATCACTGAAGGTAATTAAGTAAAAAGATAATTTCTTTGTGAAAGTAATTAAGTGGATGTAATTAAGGATTAATCACTTGAGTTATTAATTAAAGAATTAAATAATAAAATTAATTAAAGGTTTAAATTATTTAATTAACGGTTAATTAATAAATGATTAAGAGTAATTAATTAAGTGATTAATTACTTGTTGAAGTAATTAATTAAAGAGAAATTTAATTAACGGAAGTAATCATCATTAATTAATGGAAATAATTAATTAATTGTTAAATTAATAATTTAAGGATAATTAATTTATAATTAAGTTTTAAGTTACTAAATGTGATTAAAGGTAATTAATCAAATGTGATTAATTAAAAGCAATTAATTAAATATGATTAATTATAAATGATTAATCAAGTTTGATTAATTAAAAGTAATTAATCAAGAGTAATTAATCAAGTATGATAAATTAAAGGTGATTAATCAGGTGTGATTAATTAATGGATAATTATGGAATAATTATCTGAATAATTAATTAATAATTAATCAAGTGTGATTAATTTAAAAGAGTATTTAAGAGATAATTACCTGGATAATTAAGAAGTAATTAATCAAGATGATTAATTAAATTTGTAATCAAGGAATAATTACTTAAAGTAATTAAGAGGAAATTAATCAAGGATGATTAATTCAAAATGGATAATTGAGTGATGTTTATTAATTAATTTGTAATTAATTAATGAATAGTAAGATGGATTGATGATAATCCAAGTAACTAAGTAAGGATTAATTTAATTAAGGATGAATTAAATTAATTAAGTTTGGATCAAACTTGTTTATGGATGGTTAATGATTGATTGATAAATATCATTGGATGAGTTAATGATATTGGATGATATCGTATGTCATTGGTTGATATGTGATGATATGAATGTTATATATCTGAGGTGTGATATATATGCTGCTTTCTGATATGTATGGATGAATGTTATAATAGTGGATTATCTATCCGTGTAATGTGAATCATCCATTTATGTTAAGTGATATTTCTGAATATCTACTGTTTATAACCCTTAAGTACAACTTGGGTATTAAAATGGCGTTTGGATTCGGTGAGACCGGGATCGAGTTTCCATATTTGGATATCTGAAAACCACATCGATCCAAAGTAAACGTTAGGTCGTGTATCCAAGTGGAGTGCAAGTGAAGACTCGAGGTGTAAGAACTATTCGTCAATATAACTCTGGGGGTGATTCCGTGATGAGTTTGACGGAAATAGCACTTACAGGCTCGAGATGGTGATTCAGAGTGCAAGGGCTATGGTCATTGACTCTGAGGGTGATTCCAAAATGAGTGCAACGAGATAGTGCCTTCGGTTCCGTTCGAACCCGGAACGGACTTGTATGGATTGAATGCTTTCAGAACATCGTCAGGTGGATGATGGGCATTCTAAGATAAATGTGTCCTACAAAGGTAATCGCAGCCTCAAGCCTCATCAACCTGGAATGGCTAAAACAGGGGAGGTGCAGCAAGGTTAAGTGGGTCATGCCCAAGTAGGACGAGATTCATCCCTGTCTAGATGTCCCTTTTTATTTCGGCTTTGTGGGCGGTTGGTCTGTAGCCAACTGCGGGGTGGTCTTGTTCGGGACTGTTCACTAAGGAATGGTTCCGGCCTTGTGTTGTATGGGAGTTAGGGTGGCTCCTCTGTACGGTGATCTAGGCCACGTACAGTGACGGGCGGTACCCCAGTAGCCCTGCCATTGATGGAAACCCATTTTCCCTCCGAGACCCTACGGTTTTGTTTGTATTACCTACTTTTGTGGCTAGTAGCTGGAATTTAATAAATGTAACAATTTCGGCTATTTCATATTTACTTGAAAACCCTAGACACTACTATAATATCACTGGATTTCCTATCAAATGTTTTGACTAGCGTAAGGGAAAAACTTTTCCATGTTTATGTGTGGGAAGTCTTACGTGATACCTTTTCTTTCAAAGGATTTTCTAAAGTTAAGCAATCTTAAACCGTTTACTCACACCAGACCCCTGTCTGACCCGAGTGTTTATTTTCTGTTTTATTAAACTCTTGGGTACTCATATTCTGTATGAGTAGTCAAGTGATTCAGGTTATCCTTGACGAATTAAGGAGGAGCTTTGGAGTAGGAGGCTTCGGCGTGTAGATATATAGATAGAGTTTCCGCTGTGTGTTATTCTGTATAGTTGTCCTTGTATTGTATATTAGACAAAAATGTTATAACTGCCTAAATTGAGATGTATAGTTGTGTACTCTGATGTATATGATACTATGATTATGTTATATATTATATTTCATTCGTTCCGCTGTTGAGATTTCTGTTGGGTTGTTGTTCTTTCTTCTCTTTCTTTTCTTCTTCTATCCGTTTCTTTCTTAATAAGTGATGTGCCTTTATGGTGATAGAAAGTCGGGTCGCTACACTTCCTTTGGTTTAACTATCTCCTTCGTGTCCATCTAGTACCAAGCTCTTCGTATCGATGGTTTCACGTTGCCTTCATATCGATGCCTGGTCGTAGTCCTCGTATCGATCAGATGGCTGATCGATACGAAATGTGCAGAGGCGGGATTGGTACGAAATGGGAAGCAATTGAACAAATGAACTCGAATCGATGCTGTCGGTTGATGGATACGAAGGGGGATGGATGTAGATTGATGGCTATGGATTATGATCGATACGAAGTAGACTTATTTCTCATGGATATTGATCGATCCATAACTTGAGCATACGAACTTCAATTGACCTGAAACTTTGAATGTTACCTTCCAAAGCTTTGATTATCGTACTATGCCAATTGTAGCTCGATCCAGACTCATATCAAATTTCCTGTATCCATAGTGGACTTGTAGATAACCAATATTCGGGACGAATCATCTTCAGTCTGTAGTCAAGTCTTTGGTGTCACAGCTTTGCCAAAAGGCGGGAGAACAATAAGTAACTTCAGAAATGTACAAAAAGAATTTATAAGTGATTGAATTTATAAAAGAGATTACAAATGATTTTCAAAGATTTATGAAATAGTTTTATAAATGGCTTTTGAGATTTATAATGGATTTATAAATGATTTTAGAATTGTATAGAAAGTAAATCTTTCTCATTTTTTTGAATATACTTTTAGCATTAAGATAATTATATCGATATTTTCTAAGTATTGAAAATATAATGATTTGTGAATATATTTTTGTAAAAGTATTTTGATACAAGTATTACAAGATGAATTTAATTAATGAAACGATTTATAAAAGAGACTGGTGGTTGCTTATATGCGTAACCAATGTTGGTTTTTCCTTTTGAAATAAATCTCTGATTTGAATGTTTGTTTATTCGATAGTTAAATAACTGACTACCGAATTTGGACCCAAAATGTAACTTTGAAAATATCTAGGAGAAACACTTGAGTTATATGACATGATCATCTCTGATAATGTTGTGCTGTGAGTATAAATCTCTTTCATTCTCATAAGGAAAATGATAAGGAAATCCATCCACTAAAGGTTAGGAGGTCATCTCCGCTCTTATCTTTGACTGTTTATTTTCTAAAGAACCAGGGTTGAGTTTACCAGAAATTATCGAATGTTGTTTTGAGGAGACCGGGTTTGGATATGTTATCTAAAAACCACTTTGATCCAACAAATGTGTTTTGAAGTGAAGATATCTTAAAGATGATGGAAATGAAACAGATCTCTTAAGCATTTAGTTTAGTCCTAGAACGAACTTGTATGGATGAATGCTGGTATTGCATTTTTACCTGGAGGGTAGTGTTAGCATTCCAAGTGGAAAGTGCTATATAAAAGGTAAACGTAGCCTTAACCCTCATCAACTAGGAATGACTAGAACATGGAAGATGCAGTAGGGCTAAGTGGATCACTCCTAAGTAAGGCATGATCCTCCCTATCTAGAGTCAAAATTATCTCACATTTGTATACTCTAGAGCCCATTAACAGAAGGTCGGTCATATTGGTACTACCCAGTAAAGGGTAGGCCAGTTCTATGTTAGCAGGGGACCTTGACGAGGTTTTTGGTATTATTTTATCTAGAGATGCACCGTAACAGGTGGTACCAAGTAGCCCAGTCATTATATGGAATCTGTTCTTCAATATGAGCCTTTACGCTTTTAATTGTGTACCTATTATGCTAGTAACAATTTCGGCTGATCAATACGTATCTGTATCTTAGACACTATTATAGTATCGGAGAATTTCATATGAAATGATTCGGTTATCGTAAGGTAAAAACACGTCCGTGTTTATGGGAGGAATGGTCTTAAAAGATTCTTTTGATTTCATGGGTTTATTTTATAACTTAAAAATCGAGCTGGCTGCGTCTTCTCACCCTGTTTTCCAGACTGACTTAGTTGTTATTTTATTATAATGCTCAAGTTAGACCGAGCATATTTAAAGATTTTTTTTGAACGAACAGGAGCTCAGGAGACAAACTGAAGCTCCAAGATGGATCTACGTATTTCTTTGTGTTCCCCTATGTTGTCCGTTGGTTGTGTTTACCAGCAATTATAAGGATAAGCTGTTATAACTGTTCGGCTGAAATAGGTTAGTATACTCTGATTGATGTACGTATATTACATTTTTCTTTGTGTAAAGATTGTTGTATATTATAGATTATTCATTCTCCTATGAGATTCTGTATTGTTTAGTTTTCTCTTTCTGTCTTCTTTCTTTTTTCTTTCCTAACTATCCACCTTTTCGTTCATTTTGAGTGGACATGTGTGTTTTATTGTCAGTTTAAACTGTATGGAAAAGTGGGTCGTTACATATTTGATCGAAAACTATCAACTATAAACTACTTACAGTACATGAAATAAATATCTTATAATGATTAGTTAAATGGAACTTCATATTTCATATGCTGACACTTGTAAAAGGAGCATACCATACGACACTTATAAAAGGATGTATTGAGATATGAAAAAATGTTTTTGTATATATACCAAATATTATTTACAAAATAATAAATGTTTTCAATATTATTTGAAAATATAATTAGTTTTATTTTATTATGAGTATTATAAATATTCATTATTGAATAAATCTAGAATAAAGTGTTCATTAGATTAGATACATAATACAGAAATATGTAAAGTTTTACAAATATTTTGGAAATATGCACTAAGTCATAGTTTTCAAAAATAATTCTTTAACTATATGATTATGAATCATATGGTTTAGATGAATTATATCTTAGCATATTAAGGGCGAAGTACCCATCCAGTGGGAGTGACATATGAGTTGGCAAACTCTTAGAATTGATCATATAGATGTACGCAAGCATAGGTTTAGTGATGCAAAAACAGTTCCAAATGCATCACTAAATCCACTGATGTATTATCACTTATATGAAAAAGTTTGTTTGATGCACGTGTAGTATGTTTATGATAAGTTCATAGAAAATTAAATGGAAGTAGATAACCTAAAGTGCAAAAAGAAAATTGATTTGATTGAATAGGTGAGCGTATTGGAAAGAGCTCCAAAAGTACGTGAAAATGAATAGAATTCGGTCTCAAAAATCACTCCTCCTTATGTTACATATTGATGTATCAATAAGAAGTAATCAAACTTTGTTACATAGAGTACGGTTGATGATAAGCGAAGTTGAGTTAATTTATTTTTGTAAGGATGTGTACTTATGCATAGTTAAATTTAATTTCATCTAAAGCATAGTTTAGAAGATAAAGTTGATAATAAACACCTACATATCCTAAGTCAAGAAGTGGAAAGGTTGTGTGAGTTGTGAGGCTGCATGTAATATTTTCTTATGAGGGATCTTGTGTGGACCACCCCAAATGAGTTTAGGACCAATCTATATTGATGATCAATTTATGCTACGAATGTGAGTTTCATGAACCTAAAAACCAAATTGGTTTTATACATGCATACATACATATATATACACACAAACACACATACATACGTGTCATAAAATGTTTTTCAAAACCTATCTGTTCCACTGAGAAATGACTGTGGTTTCAAGAAACACCAATTTCATATCGATGCAATTTCTTTTATAATTTTCTGTACTAAAATGGATTTGGATACGATCCAAAGATAAAACTGATTATGAAAGATGAAATAAAATTAACCAAGCCTAAACAGGCATAACTATTTAGAATGTCAATAGAACTCTCGCACATTAAAGAGAGGCTGTGATTTTCCGATTGATGACGAGAAAAGTTTTTTCCTCAATGGTTAATAAGCCATCAGGAGTATTAACTCTCCATATAGCATGATGCAAAAACTCAAAATGGATTCCAAGTACATTATAAAAATATGATAATATTGGTTGTACCCGAAGGGATATGTCCATCAATCCTAAAAGTTTCTCCGAGAAGAAGACCAATGGAGTTGGAATATGGTAAGCTATGTTAATAGAATAACATCATAAATCTCAATCATTAAAGTTAATGTAATAGATTCATCGTTCAACATATTTGTGTTGATTTAGATTTTACTAGCTAAATTATCACTTGATACGATTTTGAGTTTTGGTGTAGGTATATTGGAATAGAATTTCTAACTAATGATTTGGAATAAGTTGTTTATGCTTAGTGGCCAAAGTATCTCAAAGTTAGTGGTAGAGATTTTGAATTTACAGGTTATTGGATATGATTCATGAAATGGTACGAAAGTATTATTCGATAGGCGGCAGAGTTAGGCAACTATTTTGACAGAAAATCAAATAGTTTGGTTTCCATTAAAATGCAAAGAAAGCATGTGCCTGTAAGGAAGAATATTGATGTGAAATATCTCTAAAATTATGAGCAAATGACAAACTTATGATTGTTACGATATGCTCATTGAAATCGTTTAATTTGGTTTTAATACTCAACATTGGATTTGAAAATGGCATCTTTTATAATCAGTATAAAAGGATGTAAGGAATGTCCTAAATGATATACACGGGCACCATATAGATCGTTTAATATTGAGCATATAAGATGGGTACCCTATGCATTAAATAAAAGGAATTATCACATATGCTATATTGTCTACAATATCAGACTTTGTTTATGTATTTGATAGATAGTGTAAGTTCCAAATCTAATTAGGGAAATTATATGAAAGTTGAGAGTGCTCATGAGTATTTATAAAATACTAGAGAGTTGTTTTAAAGAAACAATGAACTCCTTATAAAGGAGTGTGCAAACTTCATAAGTGATATCGAGTGTAATATGTCAATCTTAAGTTCATCTTCAAACTTAGGTTAAGAACTTTAAGTTGGAAATGTTCCAAAAAATAGGCGATGGCTGATTCAACCAAAGGAACAATATATCGCTTGAATAGGCACTGTAATTAAAGAAATATAAATAAATGCATAAATTTATAACTGCTCTGTGGTGATTCCAAATGTTGAGAATTCCATGACGTTGTTATATAATGATACGGTTCGTAATAGGACCTAGAGCTCACCAGAAGTCAAGAAACATACTTCGAATAGTTCCATATGATAAAGATAGTTTGTCAGCATTGGAGATAGTTGATTGACATAATAGATAATTAAAACGAAATACAACACCTAATCACTAAGGGACTAACCCAATTAGTTTTTTTAGAAAATCAACTGAAGAAGTTGGTAAAAGATTCTATAATTAATCCTAGGTGCAAGTGGGAAATTGCTAGGGGCATGCCCATGAGTCAATTATGTAATTTGTTACATATATCTAATTTGGTAACCAATCTTATTCAAAATAAAAGGAGTTTTCTTTCTATTATATACTTGTAATGTTGCGGTATAACTAATTTAGATTATATTAAATAGAAAATCCTTAAATGATATGTTATTTGATAGTAATTAGAATATGGTGTAATCATGAGAAATTTCCTACATTAAAATGACACATTATTTTAAATATTCCTAGTCATAATATTTCAAGATAGGATATCATTACATCCATTGAGACTAAAGTACGTGCTCTCCAAATTTTGGTTACTGTGTTACTTATGCTTATTAGGGCAACAAGGGGTTATGTACCGATAGTTATCGGATAACTATGGAATAACTCATTTGAGAGTTTACTATTGGTTAATATAAATAAGGTCAAACAAAAAATCTCGAAGTGACAATGTTACACAGTTCTCTCTACTTGAGAATACTATTGAACTTCAATGTTGACACTCTATTTTGATTGTACTTATCAAGGCATTGTGTCCATGGACGACTATAGTTGGGTGTGAGTTGAAGCACTGGAAGTGAAACACAATTCAATAAAGAATTCCCCTCCTTTGTTTTATAGGGTTCGTACCACGGTTAGTATAATCAACTCAAAGTTAAAATCTCTGGCTAGAGTAGCATGGTTAATAATAAATGTTATTATCGAATAAAGGACTTTATTTATAGACCAAATTGAATGAGGACAATATAGAAATTTTGGCCAAACTAAATTCCATAAGTCCTAATGCGATATGGTATTGACAAAGAGAATTGGTGTAGATAATCATAACTTCTAGGTACTAGTTATAATTAGTAAAATTGGATTTTATCAAGAAAGATGTTTAAGTGATAGATTCAGCCCAAATATCACACCAGTAGCTAAGATGAAATGTTAACATTAATATTTGAATTGTTTTATATTAACCGCTGATTGAATTTTCACATTTGAGTCACACAACCAAAATGATGAATACTCAATATAAATCACACAATTTAATTAATTTATAATCATGGTAAATTAATTAAGTTAATTAATATTTATTAAATATTAATTACTAAATTTTATTTGATGTTTGATTACCACTTGTTTCTAATAAAATGCGTATATATTAAAAAAGTTATGCATACGCGTATCAATATATGGTATCAATAGAAATTTAAGTTGCATTTTAATGGAATAAATACTAACTGAGTTCGGAATATACCGAGGCCCATTTCTTTCTTTTTATAACTGACCGAAGGGTGGAGAGGAGGAGCTTTGAATTTCAAATTAAAGGGCAAATACATAATTAAAGGGTGGTAAATCACCCCTATCTTTAATTATCTTTTATTTCCTCCTCCATGAGATTTAATCCATGTACTCTTTTCCTCCTTCCTCCTATCATGTCATGCTTCAAATTTCCATGGTGGTCAAGGGCTAAAAATTCAAAAATCAAATTCAGATTAACTCAATTTATTAAAGGTGTTTCTACATCTTGATCTTTGCAGTATCTAGAGGTTGATTCATCGATATAGGAGTATCCATTTATCGTTCAAGGTGTGAATATTGGAAACATCCTAAAGTAATTCTGTAATTTAATTTTTTATTATTCATATGCTTTAACTCTATATGATTCATCTTATGCTTTAATTTTTCATCTTGCAACATTCAATTCAAATCCTTTTTTTGTCCATTCCAATTAAAAGTCAATAATGTTGATTTGATTCAGATTTACCTTTTGTTCTTCATCTCCTTTCAGTATGTATTAATCATAATTGATATGATTTAGGTCCTCTATCACTTTTAGTGACTTATTGTTATGATATATATTATTTAGATCTAGATATTTTTATCTCAAATTACATGTGCTTATTTTGTCCAATTACTGTTCTTTTGTTTTGGTAATCTCACTAAGGAAAAATTGGCTAATTTTAGTTAAGATCTATTTTATAGTTTTACAATATTTACATTCATGAATGTAAATAAACAATATATGTGAATTATTTAATTTTACTTTGAAAATTATTTTCTTATGTTGTATTGTTGATGCTTTGAATACAAATATTTTAGATAGTGTTTACATAATAATGTTAGGTTTCGATCTAGAATTCATGAATGTACTTTTGTGTAAATTTTAAAATATTTTTTCTTCTTTAAATTAAATTTTTTTTGAATGATCCTAAATTTAGTTTCCTTTCTAAACTAGAAGTTTAATTTAAATTGTTAGATTTAAATTCTTTTTTGGCAAAGTCAACAGGCTTTATAATGGGCTGTACCACTGTATATAAATAAGGAACAAGCGTTCTGCACATGCACAGAACAACTGAATATGGTATTATAGTAGCCATACCACTTAAGATAAAATACAGGTGAGAAGCTAAGATGCCACCGCAACTAAAATAAGAAGAAATGCAAATGACTGGCATAACAACCTCCCGTTCTAAACTGTCATTGCCATCGTTGTCAGGGCCAATAACATCAGAAAATAATAGTGCAAGCAAAGGATCAAAAGACCTTGATAACGAAGAATATAGATAATTCTTGCCCCAAGATGCATCTAGAAATAAAAATAACAGAATATGGTAACCTTCAGATCCAGTAGTAGACAAATAAAGCCCATCCCCCACAATCTGGTAATATAACGCCCTACTCTCGCCATCTTCACAGACATAAAAAATGTTGGTTTAATGCTGCATTATGTTTTCCCGCCTTTTGGAAAGGTCGTGACACCAAGAACTTAACTGGAAACCAAGGACAGTTCGACCCGAAGATTGGTCATAAACAAGTTCATTATGGATACTGGTGAATTTTGCCTGAGTTCGAATCGAGCCACAGTTGACAGGGCACGACAAGTAAAGCTATGAAATCCAACATCTTAAATTTCAAATCAATCGAAACTCGTATGCTCAAGATATGGATCGATCAAGATTAACTTGGAAGACATCAATTCGTACCCCTCCGCTTCGTATCCACCAAGTTTTGTGTCCATCAAGTTATCAGTATTGACTTCGTATCCATCTGAACAAACAGCTACAATTCTATCCATCGAGGAAGAAACACCATGTTCATATCCATAAAAAATTGCTTCATTCGTATCCGCCCCACTCCTACATTTCGTATCCATCACCTGAGCTCAGCTTCGTATCCATCGATCGAAGCCATTACGCATCGATCTTATTTATGCATTATTCGTATCGATCAACCATCAATCTATACGTATATGTCATCTAGTGAGCGAAACGAAATGGCACTTCCTACTGATACAAAAAGGGAGTTGAAGGGAGCGATACAAATGAGACGGGCTTACATGATACGAACGATTTCGTCTCGCATCGATACGAAGAGAAAAGAGACACCTCGATAAGAACGAAGCTTGCTAAGGAAAAAGACTCGGTCAGCCGGCATAAAAAGGGGATCGATCAAAGAAGATAGCGCCACATCACCAAGCAAGCAAGTGCTTAGCATTGATACGACCTAGATTGGTACGAACATATCGAGACGAACTCATTTGCACATGAAAAGTTCAAACTTGCATCGATCAGAACTTAAGGTCTACAAGTCCAAATGCCATCAAATTTTCACGGGAGCTTGGCTACAACCTCAAGAATGTACTTGATCAATTTCAGGCCAAAAGGACCATTTATGGATTGATTCGAACTTAATTCATATCGCTCCCAGATCGAGTTGAAATCACTTGAACTCGACCCCATGGGCCCACCCATGTGAGAGAAGAAGTCTTTCGAGATCTGGACGAGATATTTGCTGCTTATGCCTATAAATAGTGACCCTGGACCTATATAAAATGGATTTTTTTGCCTTCTCTACGCTGACATTCTGCCGAAATCACTTCTATACTACAGTTATACTTTTGTAATCTCTTGTAATCAGCGAGTAAAGGTCAATAAACACCATCCATTTCATAGTGGACGTAGGCAATACGCCGAACCATTCTAAATTTGTGTGTTTTTGCAATTTTTCTTATCCGTTAATTTGTGCGTTTGTTAGATCTGCCTCATTTTACATTTACTTTCTTCATTTTATCTCTTCAAACACATTCGAAGAGTGTTGTACCACATTTTGGAACAAATATTTCGATGCTTTCATAGAGAAAACCCAGCTTTTCTCGTGCTCATTGGATCTACTGTCGATATTGGATTGCAAGAATCCAAGGAGAAGATCCAGATCACAAGCCTAGAAGTTCTTCCATACTATTCCAATTTGCATCAAGTCTAGGAGAGAATTTCACTATTCATCTTGGTTGCCACTAGGACTACCTCAACCGCTGCAGATCCAGAAGGACGGGATAGGTAGAACCCCACATAACCTCCCTCTACATACCATAATGTAGCCGGGACTACCGATCCACAAGGCCCTGTCACCAGGGAAGAGTTCCAACTATTGATGCGAGAGCTGACTCAAAGCTGCCAGTAGCTTACCTAACACCTCCATGTCAATGCGGAGTTAACCAATCGGCTGAACCATGAAAGATGAAGGAGATCCAGCAGGGATCAGGCTTCCTACGCCATTGTTGTAGCTGATTACTTTACCAAATGTGCATAACCTGAGCCCCTTGCTACTATCACAACGAAGAAAGTGATCAACTTTGTTGTACGCAACATTATATGTCGATTTGGTCTCCCATATACCATCATCATTGACAACGGAGCCCTATTCGATAGCATCGAGTTCAAGAATTTCTGTCAACGATTCCATATCCAGAAGAAAGTCTCTGTAGTTGTGCACCCTCATGCGAATGGATAGGTTGAAGCTGTTACTAAAGTTTTAAAGTCCATTCTGAAGAAGTGATTGGAAAAGCCGGGGAAAATGGGTCAATAAACTTCCTATAACTCTATGCGCTATTCCGACAACCCATAATTTGGGACTGGCCACACTACATTTTCATTTTCTTACGGTTCAGAAGCCGTTATTCCAGTCGAACTTGAAGTGCATTCTCATCGTGTGACATATTATGACCCGAAGAAATATGCTATATCACTCACTAAATCTTTGGAATTATTAAATGAGAAGCGAGATAAGGCTGATTTAAGGGTAGCCGCGTGCCGAAGTCGAGTCGCCCGACTGTACAATGCCAAGATCCGACCCCAAACCTTTGTGCTTGGCAGTCTCGTCCTTAAGAGAATTTACCCGGTCCCTTCACATATGAAATAACGTGGGAAGGGTTGTATGTTATCGAACGAAGACTCGGAGACGACAGCTTTAAATTAACAACCATTGATGGTCTCGCTTTGAAGAGACCCTGGAATAGTGAGAGTCTTCGACACTACTACACATAACAGGCTTTATTTATTCATTCAGTCTGCTTTAGATTTGCAATTTTTTATGCTTTCGAAATTTTAATTTGTAATAAGCAACTGACTTTACCGTATTTTCTTATTTCAGCAATAAAATGCAATCTCTTCGAGCCAAAGTAGTGATTTTTAAAATGCATCGTATGACTATCACCATGCATGCAGAGCTGAGTTCCACCATACAGTGGGACTTATTCAAATAGGGAGCGACTTTGAAATGACCGTTCACTCGCTAAGTGAAACCCGAGCTCAGGGGCAAGTCATCACACTAAAGCCAGAAAAGGATTGATACATGACAATTCTCTAACTAACTCCGGCTCCTAGACTGCGAGCTGCAGTATAAACTTACAAATATAGGCTCGAAGAGGGTGGATCCGTTCACCTAACGACTTCGTCCGTGTATAAACCAAGTTCAAGGAGGATAGATCCGTCCATCTAACGACCTCACTTGTTAACTCATGGTGGATGTGATCCGGCCGACCACGATCCTGATAAATCTATTGTTTTCAGAGTGCAAACGAAAACCTAAAACTCAAAATAGATGTTTCCGTCGTCTGTTAACCAACTCCAGATTCCCAAAGCGTGAACTGGAGTATAAACATCAAATCGGGATTGAACCGACCACCCATGAGACAACTCTGAGTCTTTGGAGTGCGGACCGGAGTGTAAACACAAATCGGGTGTGATCGATCACCCACGAATCAATCAAAGTCCCCAGAGTGCGAACTAAATTCTAAACATCAAACGGGTGTGACTGTTCACCCGTAGATAACTTAAGTCCCCGAAGCGTAGACGTGTCTTTAAACATCAAACGGACGTGACTGACCGCCGACGTACAAGTGCAATCCCCAAAGTGTGGATGCGATTACCAATAGATGAGTGAGCGTGATCCGATCACTCGAACCCGTCTCTTTTCAACTTCGTTCCGACTAAGTTAAGTTTGATTTATCGAAGGCGGGAAGCGACGCCAAGATTTTAGTTACAGCTATTGATTGAAACAGTACAATATTGAGACTCAACTTAACTTTCAGTTATAACCTGAAGCCATAACTTTGGGACTTAACAAATAAACTCAGGTCTGATTCAGAGACTTAGGCCTCACAAGTACATTGGATGGAAGTTCGATCGCTAAAGCTTTTGATCAACTAAACACAAAACTACGTTGAAGACAAAATGAAATTTTATTTCAACTATTACTTGGAAAAGAAGGATAAGCGCAAAAAATATCCCATGAAATCCTACAAGCAGGAGAGGAACTCGCATCTATACACGGCCTATAGGAAACAAAGGAAAATTCCTATTTGTCTACCAAAAAGGTAGCAAGAAGACATGTCTATTCTCTCGATTTCTTCTTCTTCTTCTTCATCGTTGACCCGTTGGAGCTACCGTCCGAGTGCCTATTCGAGCCTTTGCCTTTTGATGGTTGATCTCCAACCGGGGAATTATGGTGACTTCTTCTTCCGAACTCATAAGAATTGGAAAACTTTTCGAATGCAGAGTCGGAGAGATAGGAACACTCTCGATGTTAAAAGGTGAGGGAGGCACACCGGTGTCGACAATCGTGCCTCCGGGACAAATCATTCGCAGAGAAGCTCGACCAAGACCATCCATCCCACCTCCAACACAACTCGCCCGTGCGGCCACTTCCATCTTGGCATTGATCTCAGTTATTATCTCTTCTTTATGAATTGTTTAAGCATCCACGGGAACGCTTCCAGTTGGTCCCGAAGAGCTGGCCATGAATGCTCCTTCGCTTATGATGAATGGTAGGTCAGTACGTGGATCGCTTTGATGACCAAGGAGTTCCTCCATCATCTGCTTGTCAAAAGTAAAAGTGCTCCGCTACACTCTGTCAGTTGGTGCAGCGACCATTGTTGTGGTTGCCTCCTTCATAAGGGCCTCCTACTCATAATGCGGCTCTTGAGTTACAGGGGAACGACCGATGCAGCTCCTATCGCTAGATAGAGATAAGAGAAAAAGTATTAGTAACTACTTTAAACAACACTCCTGACTTCGAGTAAATGCGAGAAATGTTCAGGATACCTTCCTCAGAATGGCTTGCGGGTAGAGTCGGAGCAGCTTCAGGGATGCCCATGAGCCGGAGACAACTGTGGTTGATCGGGATTGTATGCAGGCACGGATTGAGGATCAACTGCAGGAGTAGATTCGGGCTTGGTTGGCATAGGAATTTCGGACCCGCATCATAATACTCAACGCCCGAACCTTCTCCAGCCTTCAGATGCTAAGTATCGAGTCTCTATTTCTCAAATGTGATAGTGACGTCGTGGAGAACTCTTTTCTTATCCTCATTCAGCACCCGATTCTCTAATTCAAACTCATCGATGGATTCAGTGTGGTGCTCTGGCTTTTCATCTTCAACCAAGGGACACCAAGCATTGTATAGATGTGATGGATAAGTTTCGAGCCAGCTTAGATTTTGATACTTCAGAACACTAGCATTATACATAATGAGGAGATCTTCAATGTCACCCTTCAACCTTGCCTTTGCAGTTCTAACTTGACCCTCAACCCTGGCTTCAACTTCTTGAACCTTTAGCGTTGTCGCATCCCTCTCGTCCCTAAGTGCCACAGCCTGCTCGCATGCTTTCTGAGTGGCTTTGTTTGCATCGTATTTATCTTTGACGACTTTTGCAAGTTTGGCCTTAGGCTCCTCAAGCTCTTTAAGTGCCCCATCTCTTTCGGCCATAACTGTGGTGGTTCGATGTCCCATTTCCACAAACAGGGCTAAGTGTATTTGCCTCATCTCTTCCATCCTTCAGGTTGCCTCATCAGCTCTTTTATTAGCCTCTGCCTCTGAATTTCTCATAGACTCGTTTTCATCGTTAAGCACCTGAATTATGCAGTCCTTCCGAGCGAAATCTATTCCTAGTTTCTCGATCGTCTTTGCCCGCTCAGAGGCCACCGTTGAAACTTTATCTGCAATCTTCATCCATTCTCGATACTAGCCATAAATATCGTGTATGTAGTCATGCATCGTTCGTTATGCCTCGTTGGGGATTCACTTTAAGTGCAGGGGAAAGGTGAAGCCATCAAAATAGATATTCGAAAAAACCTTTTTTAACTTAGCGATCCTAATCGCCCCTTCCTTAGGAAGGTTCTGCGATGGCTTATTTAGTGACAACGGGAGCCTCGATTTTAGTCTTTCGACATTGTTGCTCAGGCTTGGCTGCTTGAGGAGGTGGAATTTGATGTGAAGATTCATAGGGTTATTTGCCAGAACTAGAAGGTTGTTTTGTACTTCTAGGTAGCGGAGAGCATGACTGGGAACGACGCCTATACTCCCTCTCTCTCTTTGTCCATTTCCCTCTTGTAGCGCTCCCTCTCCTGACTGGAATAGCTGCGATCACAGTCTCTATCGGCGTTACGCCTGCGAGACTCATAATATGAACTAGATGAATGGCGTGCAGAACGGAGACTACCAAGCATAGATCCTTGCTTTGACATCATGTCCGTAAAAATGAAAAGAAAAGCAGAGTTGGTAATCTCTAAAAGTGAATAGCTTGTGATTAGAAATTGTGTGGTGCTGTGAAGTGTATGTATGCATGTGCAAACCCCCCGACCAACTGGTTATATCGGCCATACTAGAAAGAATTGATTTTCTTAGATCTAAAGCGCTATGAAGCCCTTCCAATCCGATATCTTGTTGGAGCGACACATAGTCTAGGATTAGAGTACCTGCAAGTCCTTTGAAGGGGTTCTCCATGTGTGAGGAAGAAGCCTCCGAAATCATAACATCGACGGCTGGCAGAGACACAACCATAGATTTTAGTCTCGTAGACTTGTGAAGCTTATGGACAACTGCCTTGCCTTTCCATTTTCCCTCTGAATGTCGAGGACTGTCTGAGGGCCCGGCTATGGGTTCATCTTCAATGGGCGTATCTTCTTCGCAACCCTACTCAACGATTACAATTCTAGGCATTCTACGCCTAGCTCGTCTTGCCAGAGCTACCCTAAGAGATCCTTCAAGCCCTATTCTCCAGTCTTTGTGAATCCGTCCATTGGCCCTTAGATTTTCATCAGTAAGCACCGCTTCAACCTCTCTAATCTCGCCCGACACCTTCGGGAGAATACTAACTATTTCCTTAAATTGATCGCCTTTAGGTCGAGAAATTTAAGCTATAAAGGAAAAAAACACTAAATCGGTACCAATGAAGATAACCAATTAGTCACCAGAGAAATTACAACACTTACGTCTAACTAGCCATCGTCTAGCGAAACCTGGCGGGAATCAAACATAGAATCACTCGGTTTTGAAGTAGCTAAGTTTGGTCCAAGTCCCAATCATAATTTGGCAGTTTTTGATTCCCTCCAAAAATGTGAAATAGGGGTTTTCTCCCCGACTCTTTACGTTGAATAAGATTCTAACTTCCTCTGGAGTCGGAGGCCGAAAAAGGTGCTCCATGAAGACGACGAATAAGCTGTTCAGAAGAGCGTACCTGTTCAAATGTAACTGTGATAGGGCAATCATTAAATAAGATAACACCTCCCAAATATATTGATTGAATGGTGGGAGCGTCCCGGCTGTGCAGGAAAAATCAATTAAAAGCGGTGTACCCTTCCAGAGGAGTATGTGGCCTGTCATTCGGCCTTGGTAGCAGGACATTGTTCAACGATAGTCTGTGCCGCAAGCAAATTGTGATATCCCGGAAATTTGGGACAATATCAATTTAATAATCTACATTAAAAATTAAATTGATTTGATAATATTTGTCAATAATATATTAATTGATTTAATAATCTTCTTTTAAATAAATATTTAACTGATAATTCATCGCTTAAAAGCTAATTAAATTGCCTTCTATTTATAATGTATATATCTGTATATATTGTAAATGGATAATCTTTGTTTTAAATTTAGTAAATAGACATGTTTTTAATTCTAATATTTTTGATAATTTAGAAATTTGATATTAAGTTATTTAATAAATGATCATATGATTTTAAATTACTCAAGATTTAAGTTTAGTTTGTTTAAAATAACTTTAGCTTACATTTAAATTTAGAAAAAGGGTTGTTTCATTTGTTTTAAATTTAACTTGATAAAAATAAGTAGTTTATTAATAAAGAGATAAATTCTTTTATAAATCATTTTGAATTAATAATGAGCTCTATTAATAATGTAAATCTTTACAAATGAATTTTTAATAAAATTGTTATTTCAATTTTAATTATGAATATGTGTGTTTGAATGAAAGTTATGATTTGGAAATTAAAAATAAAGGTTTCAAAATGATTAAATTAAAATAAACATTATTGATATTAATAAGTGTAAAGTAGAATAATAATAAGTAAGCAAATATTTGTTAGTCTATGTTTAAAATAAAAGAAAAATAAGAGTAAACACACATGTTAGAAATAGAACTAAATACTTAAGACTAAATTCATAGCAAAGACTAAAACAACTATATATATATATATATATATATATATATATATATTTGGACATAAGTAAAACAAAAGCAAAATTTACCCAGGCAAGTAAAGAAATAAATAAATGCAAAACTTAAGCTAAAATTCACATCAATAATTTAAGTAACTTTTATATGTACTTGAGGAAAGTACAAAGCAGGGAAGCCTGTAAAGTTTTGTAGTGTAAAAGCATAGGAAAATATGTAGGCAGCCTGTAAAGTTTAGATGCAGGCAAGTAGTAAGGAAAATGCAAAGTTAAGGAAGCAAAGTAAGTAAGTGAAATATGTGCAGGTAGCTTAAAAAATGTAGATTCAGGCAAGAGAAAAAGAAATAAAAATAAAAATAAAAATAAAACAAATATCTATAAACAAGTAGCTTCGTATACAAGCTAAAACTTGTACACTTACACATATCTTTTTGCAGCTGTACATAATTATACTTATGTCAACTAATAGAGGAACCAAGTCTTAATTACTATCGTATCAGCACATAATTTTGTCAATTCAAGTGAATATAAATCTGTACCTCTCAGATACAAAAATCTGCCATATCAAAACAAGTAAAACTTGTACATATGGTAACCTACAGCTGTTCAAAAAGCTTTCCTATTTATATATCATACTAGTTAGTTCGGTCAGAATCACTTAATAAATTTAGTAAACCCAAGAGTATACAGGTAGCATTTCTATTTTGTTTGCAACTGAAACATCAACAATACACTTCTTTTTTTCAACTTGAATAAAGTTTGCAACTCAACTACAAATAAGAAAATGAAAGAAAACCATTTTTCCAGTTTTGACATCCAAAACTTTCCAAATAATAGTGCTCTGTCCATCTTCATCTCTGGTGAGTAACATTTTTTTTTTTAAATAACTTAAGTTCTAAACTTATTGTATGTCAATACTTGATTGTTTAACAATATTTGTGTGAATGTTTATGTGTTCACTCCTCCGTGCAACTGTGAAATAGAAACATCTGCATGTTACCCTGTAACATCATCCTATTTATGACTTCTGAGCTCATGTACTACTTCAAAAATTATCTCTGCTCAATAGAATGATTTATATGGTTTAGTATCTAAACAAGATGGGTTTGTTTAATCATTAAGCAAATGTTAAAATTTGTATTATAGCCTGTAAAGTAGAAGTGCTCTGTGAAAACTTAAGGAATAGGCAATTGTGTGATATGCATGAAAATTCAAACACTCTAAATCATTAATCCAGGTTTATAAAGGGAATTCTTACCTACAATTAGGATTTTTAAAACAATAATCATATTTTTATGTTTAGTAATTAAAGAGCTTTTTCGAGGAGAACATTTTGGGGTTTCTTGGGTATCACTGGTTATACCAGGGGTTGGAGAGGCTGGAATACGGTCTGGCGATGGAGGAACTACTGACGAAGGGGGGAAAATTGCTTGAAGTTCGATTTAGTTAGGGTGGAGTGTGCGATAGGGAATTTTTGTTCAGAACCCTAATTTTGTTCAGTGGGATAAAGGTGCTCAGCATTTACTCTCTGTAGCGTCGAGTGTATTGGGTTTGTGGGAGATGGAAGATGGGGCATTAGCAAAGCAGTAGCCGGAGGCGTTGACTTTCTGGTGGTCGAGGCAGTGTGTATAAGCCGTTGACAGGTTTGGTGGTGGTGGGAGTATTGTTGTTCCAGGTTTCGAATTCGAGTTCTTTTTCGAATTCGAGACGAAGATAAGGCTCTGGCAACCGAGGGAAGGAGTATGGGTGATCGTTGACTTGGTCAGCGTCGTGGCAGCGTTGGAAGATGATCGGAGATGCCGTGCACGAGTTGTTGAACCTGAAGAGTTTGATGGGTGCAGAGTATTTTTGCTTCGGGAAATCACTCGAGTCATGCGAGTGCGTGACTCGAAGCAAGGTGATGGAGAACTCGAAGCAGTGAATAGGGTTGTAAATTTAGATGGTTCCAGATTTGAATGGTCACAGTTTTTAGTGTGCAGGTTTTTGAGCTCGGGGGAGTCTCGGGTTATTTTCTCTTTTTACTCGAAGTAGGGAGGTAGTTGACCCGAAGCATTTTGTTTTGGTCTCAGGTGAAAGTTGAATTTGCTACAGGTTGTATAAACTGCCTGTAGATTTTAAATTTAAACTAAATTTAAAGCAAAGTTAAATGTAAGTTAGTTGAAATCATGATGTATTTGAATTTAAGTTTATCAACTAAGATTTAACCAAGTCTAAATCTAATTAGAAGTATGAATTCAAATTTATGTTTTAAATCTAAAATGCAGTTTTGAAATATTTAAATGTGTTTCAGATTTAATACTTGATAATTTCCAGAAATTAAAATTTGACCTGAAACAAAAGTGTTGCTGCAGTCAAATTCGATTTTTGTTAAAGGTTTTGATTCAAATGGATATTTGAATCTTAAAGTTAAATGAATTTGGATTTAAAAATCGAGTTTCTGATTCTAGTTGTTAAAGAAAGTTAAATCGAAGTTTTAAATCAAGATAAATTGAGGAATTCAAGTTTACTTAGAATTCAAAATCTGAAAGCTTAACTCAGTTTTAATTATGAATAAGACCAAATAAAATAGTTTTGAAAAGTAATTTGTTTCAATAAAAATTAACTTGATTTTTAGAATTCTTTGATTAAAGACTTTTGAATGAAAAATAAATAAATTGTTTAACTTGAGGTTTGCAAGTTAAATATTAAATTGGAAATTTAAATTTGAATTAAAATTCAAGTAGTTTAATTTAAAACATTTTCTTATGTAAGTTCATGGGTAAATGTTATTTACATTTATTTAAAAGATTTTAATTTGAATTTTAATTATAATCATTTTGAATCTCCAGTTCAAATGATATTTGGATTTAAATTCAAAATGTAATGAAGTCATTAATTAAAGAATAAATTATCCTGAGGGTAATAGGGTAATTAAGGAATGACTTATGTATTTAAGTTAATAATTTAAATTGATTTATAACTAAAGATCAATTAAGAAGTAAATTAAGAAATGTTATTAAATGTAGATAATTAACTAAGGATTATTAATTAATTAATATATATGATTAATTTTGGATAATTAATTAGATTGATTGGATAATCTATTGTAAATCGTTAAATGTAATTACGTGATAAAAGTAATTAAGAGATTAATTACTTATGGTAATTAATTTTGATAAGATGATTAATTTAAGTTAGTTAATTTATTTTAATTAATTTAAGAAAATCATTTGATAAATTGATAAGTGTAATTACTTAGTGTATGCAATGGAGCACAATTACTTAAGGAAGTAATTAATGATAATTACTGAATGTAATTAGTGAAAGATGATATGTTAATAAAGTAATTTTGGATAATTACTTTTGAAATTAATCAGAGGATTAATTAATGGAGATAATTAATTATGGGATAATTAATTTATTTATATGAGTAATTAAGGATAATTAATTACTGGTTGATATTAATCAAAGGTGATTAATAATTGTGTTTAATACAAGATTAATCACTTAATGTGATTAATAAAGTAATTTAATCTGAATTAGAGATCATTAATTAATATAATTAATGATGTAAATTAAGAATTGTTTAATTAAGAAATAATTAATAATGTGGAGATTAATTTATGTAATTAATTAAGAATAAATGTAATCAATTATAAATGAAGTAATTAAAAGTTAATTACTAGGAATGATTTAGAATAATTAATTTGTAAAATTAATTAAAGACTAATTACTTACTGTAATTAGAAATGATTAATCAAAGGTGTTTAATCAAGATGCATATCTAGAGAGTAATCAATTTATTTAATTTATAATTGATAAATGATTGTATAAGCAGGATTTATAGATAAAGTAATTAATTTAATTTACTTTAAATTAATTAGAGATAGAAGTAGTTAATTTAATTCATTTTAAACTAATTACAAATGGTAAGATTATAAATCATTGCTTATGGATGAATGAAATTAATATTTCATTTGATGGTTCTGAACTCAGATATGAGATGAATAATATCTAGGTGTCTTGGATGTTTGTTTACGTATGATAGTATATTATTATCTGATTGGGTTGATAATTTTGATTATCTGTTTATGATGATGATATAATTATCTACTGTGATATTATGAATTATCTACCTGTGTGAATATTGATGATTTTGAATTAAACTGTTAAGACTAAATAGACAACTTGGCCCTAAAAGACACGTTTTGGATTTCGATGAGACCGGGATCGGTTTTCCTTACTTGGAATATCCGGAAATCACATCGATTCCAAATTAACAATAGGTCGTGAATCTGAAGTGAAGATGAAGATTCAGAGTGCAAGGGTCGTCGTCGTTAACTCTGAGGGTGATTCCAAAATGAGTGTAACGAGATAATGCCTTCGGTTTCGTTCGAACCCGGAACGAACTTGTATGGATTGAATGCTTTCAACACATCGTCAGGTGGGCGATGAGTATTCTAAGAAATGTTTTCTATAGAGGTAATCGCAGCCTCAAGCCTCGTCAACCGGGAATGGCTAAAACAGGGGAGGTGCAGCAAGGTTAGGTGGGTCAAGCCCAAGCAGGACAAGATTTTCCCCTGTCTAGATGTCCCTTTTTATTCGGCTTTGTGGGCGGTTGGATGTACACCAACTGCGGGGATATCTTGTTCGGGACTGTTCAGTAAGGAATGGTTCCGGCCTTGTGTTGCAGGGGGTCGGGAGTGATCCTCGGTACGTTGATCTAGGCCACGTACTGTGACGGGCAGTACCCCAGTAGCCCTGCCATTGTATGGAATCCACAATCCAATAAGTGCCAACGATTTTGATTGTATTACCCACTTTTGTGGCTAGTAGCTGGAATTTAATCATGTAACAATTTCGGCTATTTTCTATTTACTTGAAAACCCTAGACCTATTATAATATCACAGAATTTCCTATCAAATGTTTTGGTTAGCGTAAGGTAAAAACTTTTCCATGTTTATGTGTGGAAAGTCTTACTTGATACCTTTTTATTTTCAAAAGATTTTCAAAATTAAACAACTTTAACCTGTTACTCATACCAGACCCATGTCTGACCCGGAGTTTATTTTTGTTTTTCATAAACTCTCGGGTACCCAAATTTTTAATGGTAGCCAAGGGATTCAGGTTAGCTTTGACGCATTCTGGAGGAGAAATGGAGCAGGAGGCTTCAGCGTTGTAGATATTTATAGTTCCGCTGTGTTGGTATCCCTGAGTCGTTTTGTTTGAATTGTTTTGTGTATTGAGTTGTATAACTAGACAGGTGTTTATAACTGTCTAGTATGTGATGTATTATCTGTATAACTCGGATTGATGTTGTATATTATGTAAATACTTATATGATCATTATAATTTATTCGTTCCGCTGTGAGATTCTGATGTTGTTGTTCTTTCTTCTTTATCTTTTCTACTTTCTCATCCCTTTCTTTCTTTAATAACGATACGTCTTCCTGGGCGTAGGAAGTTGGGGTCGTTACACAAATTCTCCCCAACATATCTTTAGAAACATTAGATGGTATAGAGTCTTGTGGATTTCGAATGAAGGTTTGTCCTGGTAGTTCGTTCGAAGCTGGACTTATGACTTCGAACGCGATGGCCGACATCTCTATTATCGGAAAAGGTGGAATTGAGCCTCCTGTTGCTGTGAACTCCCAGGTTTCACAGCTAATCAACTCATCAAAATCCATCGTTAGGTGACAATAATCTCATGTGTTCCCCAGTGTGAAATGCATGAATGTGTTGTGCAGTGCAGTGCTGTGAGTTACTTAAGAAGATTCTACAAAAATTGGCAAAACATTCAAACGATGAGACTCCAAAATATGACCAGAGTGACCGTCATCGCTGACCGTCACAACCGTGATGTCCATACTTTAGAGACCGATCCAAGTTAAAATTCACTTTTTTTAGGTTATAGTTCCATCGACGAGCTTCGAAAGGCAGTCCGACATATAATGAAAAAGGTAGGTCCAATTATGCAAGGTAGAAGCTCGTTGGAGTCAAATATTCGAGAGTGCAAGAGTTTCGTAACCATCAAAGTTCAGGCTTGGATCGATCACCAGAAGCCTACTTCATACCGATCAAGGGAGGATTAGTTTCGTATCGATCAGGAGCTCACGTTCGTATCGATCACCTTCCAGGAGTTCGTATCGATCAACAAATTCTTTTTCGTGTTGATCATTTTGCACTTCGTATCGATAGCTTTGGATCGATATGAAGCTCCATAACTCCGGACCTATACAAATTCCCTCCTCCTCACCCTCGGTTACAGATCGACATGAACCACTCTCTCCAGATCGGTACGAACGTGTTATTTCCTCTCTTCTTCCATCGGTAAGCAGTCGAGGCCGAGCATTTCTTCCATGAGTCCTACGTATCCCCATACTTCATCTTTTCGAAAGTTTTGCAGAGACCATTTCCTCCTTCCTTGACCACATTTCAACCATCTCTGGCCTCCACTTCACTTGAATAGGTCGCGAAAAAATGAAATGGCAAAGAATCTTGAGTCTCATCATTTTCAACACAAATTCATGGTTTAATTACCTAGCTTTAACAATTGATTCAGGGGATTGAAGGCTTGGTGTAGTTTGAAAGCAAAAGCAGTTTTGTTTCTCTTTTATCAGGAGCGATACGAAAGTGAGAATGGAAAAGAAAGCAAGAAAGTGGAAAAATCTACCAAGAACCAAGCCTTATATAGTATAGAAATGATCTTTCGTCTCCCAGTGGTCCTAATGGGTGAAGCGGTCGGTGGCGCGATCGATATGGGGTCATTCTATATCCAACATTTGACCAAGGAAATTCTAACACCATCGATTGGAAGCGACTGCTCGTAACCCTCAAGCGACCGAGGTAAGGCAACTGGGATTCAAGTTTCTTTCATACCCAATGGCATATCGATATGAAATAAAAGGCAGTGGGTTATCTGGACTATTCGGACCGATTCGAAGCACATCGATACGAGCCGCTAAGTTTGTATCCACCAATGTGAAGCCCACTAAGGCTCGTATCCATTGATACAAACAACATTGAAACACCAACCAAATTCATATCGGTTGCCATTGATACAAAATTATTATTTTCAACTTTTTACGTTGATCTAGAGGATTGATATGAAGAGATATTTTGAAAACAACCGTCAAGTGTTGTTACAACTCGAATTTCACATCGGTTTAGAAGAGGATTGACACAGAATTCAATATAAGAAAACTAAAAATGACTCATGAACGCGCAAACGTAACGAGAGTTAGGTTAACATGCATTTACGTATGTGATGAATCAACATTCAACTTTTAAGATTCACAGGAATTAAAATGCTCATCTGATGACGATTACGACCTTAAACAACAGATTGCTATCATTCAACATTCAGTTACAACAATGCATATTACAATCATTGACAGTCAACAATTCAGTATTTATATTACTCAGAAATGATCAACAAGGTCATGATACCAAGAAATTAACTGGAAACCAAAGACAGTCCGTCCCGAAGATCGGTCATACACGGGCTCACTATGGATACTGGCGAATTTTATTCGAGTCCAAATCGAGCTACAATTGACAAGGAACGACAAGCAAAGATATGAAAGCTAACATCTAAAAATTCAAGTCAATCGGAGCTTGAATGCTCAAGATATGGATCAGTCAAGGTTCACTTGGAAGACATCAATTCGTATCCCTCCTCTTTGTATCCACTAAGTTTCCAACCATCAAGTTGTCAGTTATCGACTTTGTATCCATCTGAACATATAGCTACACTTCGTATCCATCAAGGAAGAAACACCTTGTTCATATCCATGGAAAATTGCTTCATTCGTATCCCCCCATTACTACATTTGTATCCATCACTTGATCTCGGCTTCGTATCCATCGATTGAAGCTATTACGTATCAATCTTGTTTATGCATTAATCGTATCGATCAACCATCAATCGATACGTATATTTCATCCAGTGAGCAATACGAAATGGCACTTCCTATCGATACAGAAAGGGAGTTGATGGGAGCGACACGAGTGAGATGAGCTTAAACGATAAGAATGAGTTCCCCTTGCATCGATACGAAGAGAAAAGAGACACCTTGATACGAACGAAGCTTGTTAAGGAAAAAGACTCGGCCAGTCAGCATAAAAAGAGGATCGATCTGAGAAGATAGCGTCGTGCCACCTAGCAAGCACATGCCTAGTATCAATACGACCTAGATCGATATGAACATATCGCGACGAACTCGTTTGCATATGAAAAGTCCAAACTTGCATCGATCATAACTCGAGATCTACAAGTCCAAATACCATCAAATTTTCACCGGACCTTGCCTATAACTTCAAGATTTTACCTGAACAATTTTAGCTTAAAAGGATCATTTATGAATCAATACGAACTCAATTCGTATCGCTCCCAGATCGAGTCGAAATCACCTGAACTCGTTCCAGTGTTTCTGCAATTTTTCTTATCTGTTAATTGGTGTGTTTATTGGATCTGCCTCATTTTACATTTACTTTCTTCATTTTATCTCTTCAAACACATCCGAAGTGTGTTGTGCTCGATTTTGGTACAAACAGATTATACCACACTTCTGTTTCAACATGAACCCATGCTTGCTCAACTTCACCCAAGTAAATATCCCCATCATCAGATGAAGAAAAGGCTTCAATCTCATAGTCAATAGGAGTGGCTATCTCTTCAGGTATAGCAGGAGGAAATAAGATAGGAGGAGAACCCAAACTAGAGGGATTACAAGATTTAGATACCCATTTCAAAACTAGTTTTGGAAGCAGAATCTTGGCGGGAGAAGATGATAAATGAATAACCATGCACGTCTCAGACAAATGATCAAAGAAATGTCACTCTACACAAATTTCAGGTTTCCATTTGTACTGTACATCTACTTCCACTTCATTTTCTATATCTAGTCTTACTTTAAGCTTTGAAGGCAAAGCACGTGAAGGAGTAATCTCAATCAATGCTCTGACATACGTAAGGTTCCTACGAGATTCAATATTTGAATCAAAACATTTCAGTTCACCAATGAAGCTAGCCAGCCAGCTAATACCTAACTAAGGTTGCAGCATAGAAGGGATGTGCATGAAGGTTGCCCAAATAGGAGTATATAATATTTTCTCTCTCGCTTTATCAACCCCAAGTCTCCACGAAGTGGTAATAAAAGGTTTTCCATCAATTACTAATGGGCTAGACTTTAGGGCTCTCGTTTTATCTTGCACATTTCCAAATTTGAAATAAAACCTAGAGTTGAAATGTTATACTTGAAGACCACCTCTTAGTTTTCAAAGTCATTTACAAATTTCATGAACCACCATGTACAGAGCCACGGTGTCTAGAAAAAACCTACCAAATAATTAGACCATATTCTAACACCATTCTGAAAAACCTCAAGTGGCGGAATGAAAACATCATCTTGCACAACTGATTTGAATGACTTAGGTGTATATATGCCAGCATTCTTGGCTAGAGTTTTGAAAAGAAAGGACCATTGAGACTGGGCGGGTATAGCGATACTACACTCACCAGGCAGCCTACCAGGACCTCATTCCTACAACAGACAAGTATTTGCTTCAGTAGATACATCTTTGCTAGAAGAAACAGTGGCAACATTCAAACCAATAGGAACAGAGGAAGGTTCTGCCACATTTATATTTGCTTTCACAAATTGATCGGCAAGTTCGTTTTTATAAGCACTTGCATATTCCAACATAGAACTATCATTCATTTTCTTAGAAAAACTAGCTGGTCAATGAACCAGACCAACAACCATTCGAGAAATATCATGATTAACATTATCTTCTGAATGGACATTCAATGAAATATCCATTTCAATACCTCCTACCGCAACCACGATTTCCTCATTTTCAACCAATTTTAACTTCAATACAGCAGTGCTATTATCACAAAAATAAAAAAATAAGGGCATCACAACCAGCAATGCCCAAATCAACAGCTTCCACGATGAATCAGATTACCTAAGGATGGGAGAAATCGCGGTGGAAGGAGAAGGGTGCGTAAAACCAGAGATTGGACCGATTGTCGGAGATTGTTATTAAAAATAGTAGCAAATTCTTCCATCATTAATGGATTTCCAACTGAGGCAGATAGAACTTCACAATTGAGAAAAGGTAGACTAGATCCAGAAGTGACAACATCAGTGTAGCAGTACACACGTCCCGACCTAGTGAGTGAGTCATTTGATAAGGATGAAATAAATCGAGATTTAACTTTTCGGTTCTTTGCCATAGGATAGGCGTGATAAGGTGAAAATGCGAAGCAGAAAAGAACGAGGTGACGTAGGGGGAGACGACAATGAGAGTGAATCAGAAGAAAACGAATTGAAATCGCCAAAAAGAGGAAGGAGATGTTGCCATTTCATATTTGAAATATCAATTAAATGTTGTTAGATTTAAATTCTAACATATGCATAAACAAACATATGCATACATACGTACATACATTATAAATTACAATGTGTACACACACATATATAGTTTTAAATCTTAAAAGTTAATTATTACACACATATATATGGAAACGTGCGCAAGTTGCTTTAATTCAAATTCACAAGATAGATCTTGTGTATCGTGTAATATATAATATCAAACTTTTCTTCAATTGAAACCAAATTCATTATTATTTATTTTAGATACAAAACATTTGAAATTATGGTATATGGTTTTAACATACATACATACACACACATACGCACACATACTATTAAGCAAAACCCTTGATCAGAGGGTCAAATTAAAGCCTTCATTGAAATGCCCAAAATACCGTACTACAACTTTGAAATAATAAAAAACTTTATGAATACTTTTGTCTTTCCAAAACCAGCTCATCCACATTTTGCCAACATCATTATCCCGCTATTCAACCACGACTCATTTTCTTCCCCTTCCCTCCTAGTTGAAAACCACTTTTCTTTCCCTTCACATATTCAAAACAACACCGACTCCCTTCCTTACGCTACCTCGACATAATCGGCAACCAGCTCTCCGGGACCATCCCCCCAACATTGGCACCCTCAAGTCCCTCACTATCCTTAAGCTCTCTGACAAGAAACTCTCTGGCTCCATTCCTCCTTCCTTTCACTACAACAAAAATACTCTATCAAAACGCCCTTTTTACAATGGCCATTAGTTGCCCGTTGCAATAGAAGGCTATTACAACAGTCCACTCAGGCCCGTTGTAATAGATGTCCTATACAATGCCTTTTTTACAACGGGCAATGACTGCCCGTTGTAATAGAATGCTATTACAACGGTTCTTTCATGCCAGTTGTAATAGATGCCAATTTTACAACATTTACAAAATGCACGTTGTGATATATGCCAATTTTACAACGGTCACAAAATGCATGTTGTAAGAGGTGCCAATTTTACAACGCTCATAACGTCCGTTGTAATAGGTGTCAGTTTACAACAGACTAAAATGCCCGTTGTAATAGGTGCCAATTTTACGACGGTCATAAAATGCCCGTTTTAGCCGATGTCAATTTTACAGCGATCATAAACGCCCGTTGTAATAAACGTCTGTTGCCAATTTTCGACAATCAATAATTAATAACTACAACGCTTTCTTAAAATTAATATTTATTATTTATCAATATTTAATAATTAATCATTAATAATATTATGTTAATCATATGTTACTAATTACTAATTATAATATTATTACTAATTACTAATCATTCATAATATAATATTATTTATTAATATTTAACAATTAATCATTAATAATATTATATTAATCATTTATAACTTAATCAATATTCCAACAGACTTAATTTTAATTAATAATATAATGTTATTCCTACTAATAATTAGTAAGTAATAATTAATTAATTAATAAAATATATATTAAATAGTAATAATAATGAATTAATATATAGTAATTAATAATTAATTTGAAATATGAAATAATTCCTAATAATATATATATATATATATTAACTAATAGTTAATATATAAATTAATAATAAATAAATAAATAGTAATTAATTAATACTATTATTCATTTACTAATGAATAATTAATAATTAAAATTTTCATAATTAATTATTAATAATTGCTTTTGTTACTATTAATATTAAATATTAAATAATTTATAACTAATATTTAATTACAAAAAATATTTAGTATTGAATAATTACTAATGATATTTAATAATAAATAATTAAATTTTTAATAGCTAGATTCTTATAATTAATTTTTATACTTAATAATTAATGATAAATATAAAATAATTACTATTAATATTCGACAAATATAGTTAATAATTAATCATTAATGGTTATTAGTGTATAATTAATATTAAAAAAATAACTATTAAATAATTAGTAATTAATAGTTAATTTTTAATAAATAATATTTAATAATTTTTTGTTGTTAAATATTTAATAATTTAAATTCCTTAATAATTAATTTACTATTTAATTTTTGATAATTAATGATTAATAAGCAGTACTTAATAACTAAGAAACAATGTTTGTTATCTAGTATTTAATATTGATAATTATATTTATTATTTCAAATTTTTTAAATTATAACAATTTTAAGATAAATTTAATAATATTCGAAAAATGAAAAAATAAAAGTTCATTTTAAGTTTTTTTTTGGCTTCAAACAAAAGTTCATAAAACCTAATAATTTCAAGTTGTTTTTGGCTCCAACCGAAATTTTTTGGCTCCACCCAATTTTTTTTTTACTCCACACCAACGTTCTTTGAGTGTTTGAACCTAAATTCATTTTGAATCCTTTCTTTTCTTCAATTTCCCCTAATCCATTTCTTTTCCGTCACTACTTCATAAATCTCAATGATGTTCTCCCTAAATCAAACTTTTAACATCTCATATTCCTCTCTACTTCAACATCTTTGCTCCGCGTAAATTGCGATCAACGTCCTCGGCCTGCCCTTCTACTCCGCTGTTTCCATCGTGATTCAGAAATTGCTTTTGTGGTTTGTTGAGTAGGTTGCTGGTTTGGGCTAGGCGATTTTGGTAGCGAAAGGGGTTCAGGCGTTACGCGTTCGATGGCAAATTGTGGTGAAGGAGGGTTGGCGATTGCAGTCAGACATCGCTGAGGCCCCTATTACCTCCCCCGCTGAGATCGATTTCGTTGCCATCATGGCGAAGAAAGGTTACCATAAATCCCTAATTCTTACCTAAGTTGAAGTTATTGTTAACTGAAAAACTTCTGCAATTATTTATATTCAGGATGCAAAACATACTCAGATCTGATTACAGCCGGCACTGGAGAAGTAGCAAAAACGTTCGAGAACAAAGTTAACGGGTCGGGTCTGACATTATTTTGCCCAATCGACCAAGCAATGGCTTCGTTTATGCTCAAATTTAAAAACCTAACGCAAGAGCAGAAGACATCAGTCCTACTGTACCACGCCTTCGCAACCTACAACTCCATTGAAATGCTGAAAACCAAAAATGGATTAGCAACCACATTAGCCACAAAAAGCACGAAATCAAAAGATTTTAACCTAACAGTGAAAAGCGAAGGAGAGGTCGTAAAACTGAAGAGCAGAGTGACAGTTGCAAGCATAACGGGTACGTTAGTGGATGAGGATCCATTAGCGGTGTACACAATTGATAAGGTGTTGGAACCGAGTGAATTGTTTAAGGCAACTGCAAGGAAGAAAGTGAAGGTGCCTGCACATATTCTTTTTCCTTTTTAGCTGATATTCTTTTTCCTTGTGTAGACAAAAGATATAACAGATCTAGGATCACTCAAGACAGCAGCTAAAACTTTTTTTTCCTGGTAGATATTACTTAGGAGTTAGGCTCACTCTTATACAAGTTCTAAATAGTAAATACACAAACTTAAAATATTTTCTAGTTGATGAGTTGTTATTCTTTCAGTTAATATTTCCTTGATCCACTGTATACAATGTTGTAGGTGGTGTAGATCTATATTCTGCCCGTGTTTTTAAGATTAAAGAAGATGAAGGTCTCAGGTAACTCTGTAACATGCAAATAAATACTTTTTTTTCTTACTTATTGATTGTAGTTCATACTTCATAATGAAGTTTAAATCAATAAAAGTGAAACTCTAGAACCATTTGATGTTCTTAGTGTACCCTTTTATCATATTGATGTCGAAAAGTGCTTCCAAGTTCCAACAATACTGTTTGATTTTCAATAATTTGAACTTAAATGCCTGTAGGACTTATTACCACTATGAGTTTGGAACTTGTGGACAACATATTACTTTGGTTGCTTCTGTAAATAGTGGCAAGGTATGTTTTCTTTTTCTGGACAGTTCTGCAAGCTGATTCACTGTGCTAGGTGATTTCAGATCTCTTTTTATTATGGTTGTGCTTACTTTTATTTTGTTTATCCTTGATTTTTTTTTGACATATCAACAATGTTGTGCACACATGGTACATAGTCTTAGTACCGTTTTGTTACAACCCAATTCACCTTTCCTACAATAGTCCATTGTGTTACTTAACTGTCTGCTTTTGCTTTTAAACTACTAGATTGCGGTTTTCAGCATCAGCTATCAATCTATCCTTTCTGTATCAAACAGGAGAATACTATCATTAGTGCTGAAAATAAAATGAATATATCAGTACTTAAGTTTTCTTAGGAAAAAATATATGCAGCTGTACAATTACAGAGTGTACGTTTAAAATGCTGTATATTTATGTGCTCCTGGATACCTACTATATTTTGAATAGTTTCCGATCGAATAAAGATACGAAATTGAATAAAAGTAAATCAAATAATATCTTCTTCAATTTCAAAAGGCAAGGGCTTAAACTTAGGAGTAGGTTCGCGATTATTTTTCATAATGTTGTGCGAAAAAGAAACCCAAACAAAGGCGTACTATCAAAAAAATGAGTGGAGGGAAATGCAGCCACCACTTTAACTTATACGACAACTTCATTGTCCGTTTCTAGGAGCGTGAATGCACAAGTCCCTTCTCTTTTCTTTTTTAAAAGGGTACGTTTATATTCAAAGCGAGAAAGGAGACAAGGGAAATGTACTGTGATCCAACCCAGATTTAATCTAAAGAGATAAAATTTTACCAAGATTAATTATTGCCATGTTTTGTTCATACTGCTTTCGGTAGACATACCATGCTTTCCTACCTGTAATATGGAAGTTGTTACTATCCCACGAATGGTAAAGAAAACGACTCCTTATAGAAGTCATCACATAAAAAAGCGATGATGGAAAATTTAGCAAAGATATAAAGCTAGCTGATAGTGCTATCTAACGTATGAACAATTTAATCGGTTTAAACATATAGTCAGTTTGAATGGGATAAGATACATAGCTGCAGAAAGAAATTTTTTACATAAGAAACAGAAATTACCTTGATGCAATCAATTACACTAGACACTTTAGTTTGTTTCTGTAACGACCGTGATTTTTGAATTACTGTCGTAATAAATATTTTAAAAATCTGTACCGACCGTGACTTTTAAATTACTGTCGGAGTAAATATTTTAAATAGAAATTTTTTAAATTAAATTTTGAAAAATAAATTCGCAATGCAAATGTTGCAAAGTCAGTTGGAAAAATAATCAAACTCAGTTGAAATTGGCAACATGCCTTCACGTGTGAATAAATTGGACAATTCAAAAAGCAAAAGTGAACATTTTTGCCACCATCATTTTTTCAGCGTGTCGTTATTCTTCCCCTGATGCACGTTTCATTTAATGCTTGTGTACTTTTAGGCAAGACAGCACTTCATTTCATTGACTTGTTCACACAAATTTGAAGAGAAAAGTATGCCTGCTCCATACTTTTGTTTCATTTTGTCCTCTGGCATCAATCTTTCGGTTTGAAATCCCCAGAAGCTCTGCAAAGTAGTAATGGCGGTCCTAATAATTTAGCTCCACTCAGTTCTCTGTTGCCAGTGTTTTGAACCCAAACCTAAGGTGAGTGTCACACTCACATATCTAGTTTAAAGAATTATGCTGCCTAGTTTTGTTTTGGATGCTTTTCTGTTGTTATTCCTTTGTACTTGCGTGCAACGCATAAACAGACAAGTGGTTTTATTTTCAAACTATATTTTGCGAGTAAAAGAGTAGCGTAGAAAGCTAATTTCAGGTTTGATGCTTACATTTTCTATTTCATTTTGCAAGCAAAGTTGAATTGCTTGAAAATATAGCCAGACCATCTTTTAGTTCATACGTGCATCACCAAATATACGTTATCCGAAGCCAATATTTTGACTTGCATGAAGATCATTTGCATTAAGTAGTGCATGTAGAGTGTAGTGGTCCAGGTGTTCTCATGTATTCCATACGTGCGTCCCAGGCAATTGCTTTGCCATGAGTTGCGTGAAAATAAAAAATGGAATCCAACTCTTGCTTAAATTTGTGACATGCGTGTATATAGCTTGTATGTGGTGTGCGTCCAGACCATATTTAAATGCATGCGTTTTGGAAGTATTAAGTTCAATTCAAGAAAATAGTGCGTGCATATAATCTAGTACGTGTACATTCATATTTCACGTGCAAGAAAACGTTGCATGAAATAATGTTCCGTTTGTTCCAAAAACTTTGGTTCCAGGTCACTTTATATTTAGGCCATTTTAAGTCGTGTATTCTTTCTGCATTTTTTTTCGAGTCAGCAAGTTGTATAGCATATTTTTTTTTAGTACCAAAAAAAAAAAAGTTGCGTTGGCAAGGCTGAATTGAAAAAAATAATATATAAGTTGCATTCACTAAATGGAGTCCAGGCTATCATCTATGCATATATACACGTGTTGCATAAAGGTTGAAAATTTTGTCCATTTCAATTCTCGCGTTCATGTTCAGGGTCACCTATATTGTTGCTTGCGTACAAGTTATATTTTGTCAGTCCATAGAAGGCCCCAATAACTTCAACTCGTAGCATTCTGTTAAGTTTTGAATGCTCGTGCATGCATTTCTTGCGTTGTAAATCTTCATATTATAGTGTATACATGAATACAAGTTAGCTGGTTATATATGTTACATATGAAAGTATTGTACAGATTGATAGTTTGCCTATCCATCAATTCGTAATTAGCAATTTTATGTGCATGCATAAGATTTACATTTTTTAACGTGTGTTAAATTTTTGGTCAAGCTGTGCATATGAGGTAAGTTGTGTATCCAGGTATTGTGTAATCAATGTTGCGTTCATGTGTGTCATGTGGTGGGCGTGTGTTGTTGCATTTTTAAAAGTTGAGTCACGGAAAAAAAAAAAAAGATTTCATCCAAGTGTAGTATACACATGTTGCCCAGGGACATTACTTTTACATGTAAAGCATGCGACTAACTCACGTACAGTTCATTTTAGTTTTAGTTTTATGTTACAGGTAATTTTAATGTTGAAATTCCATTATTGCGTGCATGCATATTACATTTCCCTAGGTATTATTCAAATATATTAATGCGTGCATGGTCCTAGTCAATTTAAAACTTTGTAACATTCATTTGTGCATGAAGTCATTCCCAAGCAGTACAATATTTTTGTTGAAACTATAGTGGCGTAGTTCACTGTTTAATATACGTTGAACTGGTGTTACGTTTTAACGTCTTTTGTTGCCGTTATTTTTATAACGAAAATTTTACGCCGGTATTATATTTATGAAGCGTATTGTTTTGGTGACATTTTTGACGAATAAAAATTACTGTTGTTTTGACTCCAGTAACCGGCAATTTTAAAGTGAATTTTTAAGCGATTATCCCGCAACGCTGATTGGATATCCTATTTTACGATGTTTTGAGAAGTGCAATTTCTTTGTCGAAATTGCTACAGATGCTGCTGTTTTAATCACGTGTTTTAAAAATCGTTTTAAAAATAAAATTGGTTTCAAAAAAATTTACACTTTGCGCTTTCAAAAGAATGAGGAAGTGATTTAAACGCTTCAACAAAATTGAGGACTATGAACCCTTACTTTTACTGATTCGCTTAATTCCGGACTTTTCCGTTTGAGAACGTAAAACGTTGTTTATATAAAATACACAATTTTGCACTTTCAAAGGAAACAATGAAGAGATTTAAACGATTTAGCAAAAGTGCGGAGTATGGAACCATACATTTACTATTTCGGTTAATTTCGGACTCGTTAATTGAAACATTTGCTTTTTGATGATTTTGATGATTTTAATGATTTTATTTAGCTTTCGAGCCACTATGCTGGACCTTCGGGTCATTTGTTGGACCTTCGGGTCATCTGATGGACTTTGGGTCAAATACAAGTACTAGACCTTCGGGTCATTCTGCGGACCTTCGGGTCATTCTGCGGACCTTCGGGTCATCTGATGGGCGTCAAAATTTATAGTACTTGGTGGGCTTCGGCCATCTGAGATGCACGTGCGGCGTAACTAAAACTCGCCATCTGCTGGGATCGATCCATCTTTTATGTTAATTTTCTAGTTATCTTATTTTGATTTCTAGATTTTGTAACTAACGATTTGTCTAGTTATCTTAATTGATTTTTAGATGTTTGCGTACTGCTGCTTTGAATTCAGTTGTGAATTTGGAAGTTGATTTTGAAAAGGTTTAATGGATTTCTTCCTTTAAACTATGTAGATTACTACGTTGTATAGTCTCACCCGAGATTATAACTTTGTGTATAGTCTCATCCAAGATTATAAATTTGCGTATTGCTGTTTTTAATTCTATTGGGAATTTAAAAGCTAATTTTGATGGAGTTTAAATTGAGATTTATTCATTTAAACTATGGTGATTATTTATGTTGAATAGTCTCATTTGAGATTATTGACTTTGATGGAGTTTAAATTGAAATTCTTTATTTGAACTATGTTGATCCTCTATGTTGTATAATCTCATTCGAGATTACATTTATTTGCTTAAGTGTTGTTTATCATACACTTATTTCTGAAGTTTATATTAGACTGATCCGATTATTATTTTCTTTTAAATAATACTCGGGTCAGATCGAGTTATTTTAGGATAGTCGCTATCTCTAATTCAGTTGCAGCTTTAGCTTTTGGGATTTTACTTCATATTTTGTCTAGCCTTCGAGGTGTACTTTTAGTGATGACTCTCGTCTCATCTATATTATGATGTATGTGTATATGTACATTTAGATCATGTGAACTATCGATTGTTGTAGCATGTATTCCAGACTTGTCTTCTGCTATATATCTGATATTTCTGTTCTGATGGGATTATATTTATCAATGTGGTTGTTATTATGAGTTGTTCTGAATTTTCTTTAGCCACCGTAGTTTCGTTTTAGATTTGAATTGAATTTATATCTTTGGGAGTAATTTATAAAACTCCTATCGATGTAATCAATACTCGTTTAAGGCATAACTTACGGATGGTCGTTTCTAACAAGTCTTATTTTTCGCAATTGCAGACGTTATTCCTTATAATAATCTTTGTTATTGTGAGCATAGAGGTCGAGCGTTACAGCTTCTTTGGATATTGATATTTTTTCCATCTATAGATATGTTGTAATGATTTAAAGACCAATTTAAAAAAGCATGTGACAAAATCTGGATAATTAAGTCAAAAAAACACGGTGGCCATCGATAAATCAACTAAACAAATTGTTAAAAAATTATAACTTGCATCGAAATTTTGGACTTTCATAATATTTTACATCTAATAGGGTACACCAGTTCAAAATAGTGATAGTCTAAAATAGTGACCAAACTGTAAATTATTTAAGGGATACTTTTGTTTAAACCAAAGTGTAAATTTATGCTTGCCTAGGGCAACCCATAGGCTAGAAACGGCCCTGATTATATTATATTGATAATTTTCGAAATTCCATCAACACTTTGCAGGTTTGTCTAGAAGTACATTTCGTAAAGCTTGGAGCAAATGCTTGGAAAGTATGAATTAATGTAGCGGTGGAAGCAGAAGCCTTTTTATTTAGGCCAAATTCAGAGATGCAAGCTATCAAAGAGGCCGTTGGATCAACCGTCGCGTGGCATAAAGACTTCATCTCTGTGGTATATTATGATTATACTTAGAACATGATATTTGTAGCGGACTGTTATGTGTTAATGCTTTATGTATTTGGCATGTAAATTTATTAAACTTTTTAGGGTGTTAGAATTCTATGACTCTAGCTTTTAGTCTTTTCGTATGTGATTCTAATTATTTTACGACAATATTTAGTATTAGTATGGATGTATTGCATGGATGCTGCTGTAGTTTTTTTTAAAATTTGCATTTATTTTGCAACGGGCAATGTGCGTTGTTATATGATCTTCTTACAACGGTCACTGCACATTGTAAAAAGATATACTGCAACGGTTTTAACAACATGCTTTGCCCGTTGTAAAATGTGATGGATCTATTACACCGGGCACATGCCTGTTGCGAAAAGCATATTACAACAGGCATTGTCCGTTGTAAAAAGACTATTTTGTTGTAGTGTTTACCTCAATTTTCGATCTCCGTCACCTCGACCTCAGTGGAAACTAGCTCTCTGATCACATCTCTTACAACTTAAGCGACTTTAGTAAGCTTAGTAGAGCACTACTTAACAAAAACAAGTTATCTGGGTCCATCGCAGAGTCCAAAAGCATTATGAAACAGTTAGCGGATTTGGATCTTTCTAACAATGGATCATCGAGTACAATACCGGGAATGTTGGATAATCTGTCGATGATTCGAGAATGATAAAGATGATAACTACTGTGCATATGACTTCAAGGATCTACAGCGTATATTGTTATAGACAATAATTCAACCCAACAGGTACAAACGGGTTATCGAAATATCGACTTCAGGATTCAATGAAGCCTTGAAACTGCGTAATCAGATTCAAAGAACACTCTCGGATGATGCAATTTAGTAAAGAATAGATTGAAGAAGAAGAAGAAAATTGATCTGCAACGTTTCTGCGTTCGCAACACCTTACAAGCGTCGCAAACTGTGGTGAAAGGTAATATTCTGCAACACTTTCTGAGCGTCGCAGATTTGGAGGAAGATGAAGAAGGTATACAGAGAAGAGACTATTCTTTTTTGATTATTCCTGAGCGTCACTATTTATAGTAGTGAGGAAGTGTCCATTCGTCAAGTATCGCATCCTTTCCAACAGTCTAAAACCGTTACAAACGGTTGTTCCCTTTCGCAACGGTTTAAAACTGTTACTAAACGGTCGCGTCTCTTCATTCAAATGACCCGCCAAAAATCTGTCCATTCAAATTCTGGATCCGTCCGTTAACAAAAATTAATTCGTCATTTTAGACCCGAACCCGAAACCCGTATCCGGTCTGGTCCGATCGGTCGGACGGCGGCGTCGGTACGCGCGTGTGGTGGTGATGCATAACTTCCCTCCTCACATCAAAGTAAAGCTTTGGGTGTTCAAAGGTTCCAACCTTACTTAGAGAAGCCTATATTTAAATTAGTATAATCCCATATTTTCCAAGATGTGAGACTTTACATTCCGCCTTTCATCTTCCATCTTCTTCCCACTTCTTCCCTCTTTAGAAACAAACCCAGATTAACTTTGAAAATTTCCAACAATTTCCCCCATTTTCAAAAAGTGAAAAAAATAAAATAGACGGCTGCATCACTAGAGTGACTAGCTACATACCCATGTGAGATCAAGCCAATGTCGTTCCGAGGTTAAGTTTTGCATCATCGTGGAAATCAACACATAAACTATAAGTATATTTTAGATTTGAACCTTCACTTAGCGTAAACCATTCAAAGTTCTATCGAGGTCTATGGTGAACGTATCTTGAACCAAGTACCCCTAGTGATAGTACCGGAACAGTCACACATACTGATTTTTGTATATAGAGTGTTCTGTATGCTCAGCATATTAATGGCCACGTGCTTAAATCCTGAGTTCATGAGTCTACTGTAGAAAGCAGTCTTACTTTCTTAGGAAACGGTCCGATTTCCATACTCATATAGGTAAGTCTCTTAAGCTGTTTCTGCGTACACCTTTTTAAGGTAACTAGACTTATTAAGGATATATTATCCATCATTTGTTCTTACAGAATCCAACACTGTAACGACCCAGAATTTTATTAATTAAAATTTGAATATTTAATTAATTTTAGATATTAATAAGTGAATTTATAAGTCGAATAAATTTTATTTCGATTTATTGGATTTAATTGGATTATTAAATCGATGATTTAATATGTTAAATTATGGAAATAATTGAAAATTGAGTTAAATATGATTGAAAATGATTTGTAAAATTTTATTTTATCATGTTGAAGTTAGAATGATATTTTAGAACTTTTAAAATAGAATTAAAAGTTAATTTGTGAAAATTGAATATTTTAATATTTAAATCGACTAGTGAAAATAGTCAATTTTTGAACAGTCTCATAATTGAACGAAACCAGTTCCATTGGATCCGTAATAGTTAGTTATTACCGGATTTCAATTTTCGTGTCAATCGGAGTTATCGTTTGATCGTGGCAGCTCGAAACGCATCTAATTGTTTTTAATTTAAATTTGGCGAGTCAAAATAGCCATTTTTCAAAAAGTCTCGGATTTCGACGAAACCAGTTTCATCGGATCCGTAATGTGATATTATTGTAAGGTTTCAAATTTCAAGTCGTTTGGATTTACCGTTTGTCCGATACGAATTAAAACGCCTAGAAATCGATTTAAATCGGTTTAATTTAAATTGAGCGTTTGCAGCCATAATTCGCACAGATGTCCGAATTAGCTTCCGAAACCTGTTCCATTGTGTCCGGAATGCGGGATAAACCCTAGGTACGTCAGTTTCGGCGCGTAAATCGGAGTTCGGAATTTTCGGATGAATAGTGTCGTTCAAAACTCTATAAATAGCACCACCACCCTTCACAAATTAAAAAAATAAAAAGCAAAACCCTAATTTTAACGTAGCCGCCACCTCCCTATTCTACGGCCAGAAATGATCTTCCTTTCCCCCTCGATTTCTTCCAATCCATCAGCAATTAGACGAAGCTTCCAACTAGAAAGTCGTAGAGCACATCGAGATCTTGAAGTTCAACGGTGGAGATGTAATTTGGAGCAATGGAACGACGGGAAATTGACCATGAAGTGGCCGGCCTGCGCACGCAAAACGAGGAGGAGGAGGGGGCCGAGCTCCACGTGCTTCAGGCCGAGTGTAGGGGGAGTGAAGGCCTTCGAATTGCAAGTGATGTGATCGAGTTTCGTCGAGAAATGAGGTTGTAAAGTGAAAACCTAATTTCATGCTATGGGTTTCTATATGGTTCGGCAATTACTGGAGGGTGGAAGATGAAGGTGCGTACGTGAAGAAGGGGGGATGCAAGGCACGGGCCTGATGTGTTTGGGTTTAGATCCAAGGGCCATGATTAAAGATAGGTTTATAATTATATAATTATGTTGAAAATAGTTTATATAAATCGTGTACAATCTTTAAAAATTCATAACTTTTTCATACGAGGTCGAAAAAATGCAAACTCAGTTGCGTTGAAATCGTATGGACGAGCACTACGCGATGGAGTTGGTTTCGAGTCGTTTGGAGTTAGTGAGAATTTTGGGTAAAATTAAACGTCCGTTTAATTTTATTCGAAATAAATCGCTAAAACGGAATTTAAATCAAGGTGAGAATTTCTCACTCAATCGAATCAGTTTCGATTTTATTTTAAATAGTTAGATTTAAAATATTTGAATGCATGTTTGAATGATGATTGATATCTATTGATTGTTAAAATAGACATTATGCGCCGTTAGTAAGCGGATGTTATTTAATAAAAACATATACCGTGAATATTTCATAAACAGTGAAATTGGTATTATATATAATATCAATATATATATATATATATATTGGCATATGTATATATTGGAGTTATTGATTTCCCGCATTTTTTGTTTAGCGGATGAGACCCTATTACGCCGTCTATTAAGCGGATAATATTTTAAATTCCATATACCGCGATAATTTCGTACTGGAGCGAAATTGGTATTGTGCTAATGTTTGTGGATGCAGCAAAACAGGTTGGAGGGATCCAACTGGATTCCTCAACAGTATTTATTTGATTTCAGATATTTTGATATTTGATTGATTATCATATTGATATATGATATCGTTGTAGTCGTGATTGACTATTTGGTGTGTAGCATCATTGGACCAAATTTGGAATTTTAAAATGATTTCAAAGTGATTTTTGAAAGTATACGTTATAAAATATTTTTGGAATTGATTCATTTTAAAATAAATAAACGTCATAATTTTTAATGTTATAAAAATTATGATTTTTGAGAAAAATAGTTAAAAAACTGATTTTTGAGAATATGATGCTAATGATTTTATAAAATAAATTAAATCGGGATTTTAGAATTTATTGTGAAAGGTTTAAATATAGGATTTATAAAATTTAATTATTTTATGAATCAAAATGGTGAAATAATAAAGGAGATTAAAGACATTTTAAAAGAATAATATAAATTGAATTATATTAAGAGATTTATAAATGGATATTTATAAATTGAAATATTGACATTATAAAACGAGTTTTTATAAGTGTTTGAATGAAGTGAAAATGAATTTTGTAAATGAATGGAATTTATAAAATTTAAAAATGGTGAAGTTATAAATGAAATTTATAAATAGTAAGATTTATAAATTTGTGAAGTTATTTGAAGAATAGATTTGGTTAAATAAATGAATCTTATAAGTTATAAGATTTATGATTTGGAAAGTCTTTAAAAGAACGATTTAGTAAATAATCGTTTTTATAAGCATTTAACTTATAATGTGAACTTTTGGTTTATAATCGAGTTATAAATCGAATAGGTTAATAAAGAAGATGTATAAAAAGGAAGTTTTTATAGAATAAATAGAAATGGAATTTATGAACGTTGTTTTATAAATTCGCAAACGACTTATTTTGATAAGTAAATTGTTGAAACCTATTAATGGAGTTGTATTCACGTTTTTGACTGTGAACAATCCTTTGAAATGATATATATAAAGGGATGAAATTTGTTAACGTAGTTTATTCACGTTTTGAATAGTGAATAATTTGTTAAAGAAAATTGTTTTGAATGAGATGTTTAAATTGAATTAAAACGATCTAACGATGTTTTAAAATGTGTTGAGATTCGAAATCATAGATTTCAACATTTATTGTTGAAATAGACGTTTTCGAGAAATAAAAGGGAATGGTAGACTATAACACTGTTGTTATAGTAAATGATTTCCGAAAGGAAATGTTTTGTATAGTATTGGGATTTATATATCTATTTTAATTTCGAATCCCTATACTAGTGATTTTGGGTTGTCGTAACGGTGTTTTACGCAACATTCGTTTTGGCCCAAATAAATATGTTTAAGAGAATGATTTCCTTAAAGAATGAAATATATACTAAATTTCGATTTAAGCATATTGAATATTTTGTAAGTGTTGAAAATAAATAAAATTTGTGAATTACTTATGAATAAATAAGTATGGAAATGTTTTTCCAATGTGAAATGAAACGTTTAGAGAATTTATCTTTTTGAAGATAAATTGAAATGAATAATTGAAATCGAATATTCATAGATATTTTGGATTATAAATTCGCTAAAGAATTTATGAATGAAAAGGAGAATTTGTTAAAAAAAAAAATATTGATTTATTTTTGAAATGTGAAAATTATATATCTTGTAAAGATATTTTGGAAAGTAAATAATTTGGAAAATTATTTGGAATCTGGTGATGTTGTGCATATCCATTGATAGTTCAATAACCGACTATCAATATTTCCCTTTGAATGGGTAATTGATGTGATTTGATTGAATGTGAAAGCCACACTTATTTTTGAATAAGCGCTCACTATTCGGGTTAACCGGGAAAGGACCATGGGGTCGTATAACCCATTCCGAATATGTGATACGTCGTTATGAATTGCATTTGAAGATCGGTGTTGAAGACCGAGTTTTTGCGAAAGCGATAGGATGACCTATCGATTGTCTCTGCACTGGGTAGCTCCTGGTATAGAGATCCCCTAAGTGATGGGAAATTCGATCGGGATTGTGAATACCCGGATTGCAAGGGCTTCGTAAGAAGTGCCTTCGGTTTTGTTCGAACCCAGAACAGACTTGTATGGATTGTATGTCTGACATTACAAGTTGAGATATAAAGCCGATTTCATTCAAATATATTTCTGTTGGTGGCGGAGAATTTATTCTTTTAGCTTAACACCCTTCTCTGAGACGTACGTGCTCAGAGGTTATATAGTTGAATGTTATCAGCGATATATTCCCAATTTGGTAATGTGATATGCTGAGTGATGCTGAAATGATCATTGTGTTGATTATTTATGATAGGATCATTTATTTGATCGTCTATCCTTGTGATCATTGTGTTGATCATTTGTTGACCCGAAGCATGGCTTTTGTATAAAGTATGTTTTTGTGGACGTGAATTCGTCGAACCTCACACCCCGTGAATGGTCAAAACAGGAAAGAAGCAGCAAGGTTATGAGGGGTAGCGCCCTTTAGGATGTGTCCATTTCCTTCTGGAAAAGGGTGGTATCATGGTATGGAGCCCAGATACTTACTCATGTTGAAAACACTTTGTTATGATTGTGTGAATTGATTACGAGCGCTCGGTGAAAAGGTCCCAAAGGACCGGGGGATGACATATTCGGTCAGTTGTTACTCAGTTAGGGGTAACCCGGCTTTGTGTTGGTAGAGATCCGGTTTGGTTCTCGGGGATGTCCATCCAGAGGCATTCTCATGTGGCAATGGGAAGTTCCTTGGCCTGATCATTCGTTGGAAATCCAATTCCCAATACGAAACTTTGTACGGTATTAGTTGTAGAACCTGCCATTCACTTATGGTGGTCACCACTGTTTGGATGGTAGCTATAGTAGGCATACGATAATGGTCGTATGTTGGCTAAGATTTATATTCTACTTTCGAAATGAATTTTTCCTACACTATACACTAGTAATAATATCAAATATTATTTTAAATGCGTATCAAGCATCTTTGACTATCATAAGGAGAAATCTCCTCCGATTCTGCGTTTGCATGTGTGTGTGCGGGAGGCCTTATGGTAGTCTCATTTTTAAAAGCATTGCTAATTGACTTTAAAAATATTCTTCTATTTTGATTTTAAAAATAAATAAACTGTTTTGAGTTCTCACACCAGTCACATGACTGACTTGGAGTTTATTGTTTTCCTTCCTAAACTCTGGGTGCCCACCAATTTGCACACGGGCAGTCAAGAGTAAGGTTTATCAGGATATTCTGGATATTCAGGAGTTGCTGGAGGCAAGCTGGATGGCATGGCGTATTATTAGTATATAGTATCTCTTTTTCCGCTGTTGTTATTGATTTGTTGTTGTATGTTGTTGTACACTCTGATGATATGATGTAATGTAATATGATGAAATGTAATAACTGATATAGTTCTTTGTTTAAAGATTATTCATTTATTATTATATGTTGTTCCGCTGCGAATTGTGAGATTCTGAAGTTGTTCTTTTTGTTCAGTTGTTTCCTTTCTGTCCTGTTCTATTTTAAAATTTTCTCTGTTCTCTTTTTCTTCTATTTTCAAAAAAAAATTTCTATCTTCTGTTTTCTTCTATTAACTTTCCTCTCTCTCTTCTATCTTTTCCCTCTTCTATTTTCTATTCTCTTTTCCTTCTATTTTAAAAATTTTCTCTCTATTTTCTCTCTTCTTTCTTCTTCCTTTTTCTTAAATTCTTTTTAAAACCCATAACATTCCGTGTTTCCGGCCTTCGATTTCTCGGCAGTCGATAAAGTGAGTGTCGATGTTGAATTTTCGAAAGTCGAAAAATCCGCGTGCGTTACATTTGGTATCAGAGCTTATGGTTAAGCGACAACCATGGTTCTGTTGGGTATTATTCATTAGAGATAGAGTCAGTAGTGCTCTAGAATGAGTTTGAGTGTAATAATAGCTATGAGAGCGTATTTGTTAGTGAATATAAAATTGTTTTATATTGTGATGATTGGTTTATTGAGTGGCATATGAACTTTCGTCAGCGTGGTCCGCAAGACTATGCCGAAGGGGTTTCTAAACACTTGAATAGAACAATTCGGCACAATATTTGTTTTAAGTTGGGTAAATGAAATAATTTTACTTGATTATATTTTTATATATAAAGAAATAATTTTTCAGAATTATTAAAGTGAATGTAAGTTGATTGTTTAGTTGTTTGAATAATCTAAATAAAAGAATAATTGTATAAGCAAATGAATTATAAGAATTGAATTATAATTAATGTGATTTACAATTATGAAATAAACTTATATATATAAGGAGTGAAACTATATGAATATATTTATGAATATGAGTTGTAAATAATAAAAATGAACTTGAGTTATGAAATGAAATTCAACTTTGTAATTGAATTGAATTAATCAATTGAATGTGAATAAAATTGATATGGAATAAATGAATATAAGTGTTAATTCATTAAAATCTAATGTTATTGGAAAGTTGAATAGTTGAATGAAAATCAATTTAATTAAACCAAATTGAAAAGGAATATTGAAACCAAATGAATATAAGCAAAGGAATTTGGTTGTAATAGATATACATTGATTGTTATATGATTGTTAGTTGATTGTATATAATTCATTAAGTATTAATGAAATTGGAAGCTAAAGTAATTGGAAATTCAATTGGAAGTTAGTGAATCTTAAATAGAATTGAATTTGATTTGGAAGTGAACCAACTTGAATATGAATTAGTGAATATAAACTAATTGAGAATGAATGTTAGTAAACATCCACTGTTAATGAATCAAATGTGATTAAATTGAAAACCAATTCATTGAATATTAATGAGAATATAAATGAATATTTATTGGTTATGGATGTTAGTTGAATGATAGTTGGTTGATGTTTGAATATAATTGCTTTATTGCAGTTGCTATGTTGGTATATATAGTTATTATGTTACTATATGTTGTATATTGAGATTATTGTCTATATGCATGATTCTCATGTTGTTTGTTGAGTAATTAGTAGGTGCGGATCGCGTTTGCTTCGCATTTGGAGCTCGCTTTCGCGCTATATTAGCCGTATATGCTCGCTAATAAAATATAAGGTACATATCTCGGATTAAATATCGTACTTATACATTTTTTCCCTTCGGGATGCCTCATTACTTGATGAGATGTATATTTGTGATATATATATATACTGTCATTTTTTTTCTTTTCGGATCGAGCTGCGCAAAGGAGACTATGGCGAATTTTTCCGAAAATTTAAGGCGTTAGAATTTTTTTGAGAAGATTGGAAAATTTTGAAAACTTTAACTTTGATTTTGGAATTGAAAGTTAAATGATATAGTTTTTTTTTGAAAAGATAACTAAGTATGATCTGGAAACTTAGTAAGTTATTGTAAGAAGTTTGACTATGAATTTTGAAAAATTAATAAATTCTATAACTTTTCTTACTTAATAATTTCGAGGACGAAATTCTTTTAGGGGGGAAGATTGTAACGACCCAGAATTTTATTAATTAAAATTTGAATATTTAATTAATTTTAGATATTAATAAGTGAATTTATAAGTCGAATAAATTTTATTTCGATTTATTGGATTTAATTGGATTATTAAATCGATGATTTAATATGTTAAATTATGGAAATAATTGAAAATTGAGTTAAATATGATTGAAAATGATTTGTAAAATTTTATTTTATCATGTTGAAGTTAGAATGATATTTTAGAACTTTTAAAATAGAATTAAAAGTTAATTTGTGAAAATTGAATATTTTAATATTTAAATCGACTAGTGAAAATAGTCAATTTTTGAACAGTCTCAGAATTGAACGAAACCAGTTCCATTGGATCCGTAATAGTTAGTTATTACCGGATTTCAATTTTCGTGTCAATCGGAGTTATCGTTTGATCGTGGCAGCTCGAAACGCATCTAATTGTTTTTAATTTAAATTTGGCGAGTCAAAATAGCCATTTTTCAAAAAGTCTCGGATTTCGACGAAACCAGTTTCATCGGATCCGTAATGTGATATTATTGTAAGGTTTCAAATTTCAAGTCGTTTGGATTTACCGTTTGTCCGATACGAATTAAAACGCCTAGAAATCGATTTAAATCGGTTTAATTTAAATTGAGCGTTTGCAGCCATAATTCGCACAGATGTCCGAATTAGCTTCCGAAACCTGTTCCATTGTGTCCGGAATGCGGGATAAACCCTAGGTACGTCAGTTTCGGCGCGTAAATCGGAGTTCGGAATTTCCGGATGAATAGTGTCGTCCAAAACTCTATAAATAGCACCACCACCCTTCACAAATTAAAAAAATAAAAAGCAAAACCCTAATTTTAACGTAGCCGCCACCTCCCTATTCTACGGCCAGAAATGATCTTCCTTTCCCCCTCGATTTCTTCCAATCCATCAGCAATTAGACAAAGCTTCCAACTAGAAAGTCGTAGAGCACATCGAGATCTTAAAGTTCAACGGTGGAGATGTAATTTGGAGCAATGGAACGACGGGAAATTGACCATGAAGTGGCCGGCCTGCGCACGCAAAACGAGGAGGAGGAGGGGGCCGAGCTCCACGTGCTTCAGGCCGAGTGTAGGGGGAGTGAAGGCCTTCGAATTGCAAGTGATGTGATCGAGTTTCGTCGAGAAATGAGGTTGTAAAGTGAAAACCTAATTTCATGCTATGGGTTTCTATATGGTTCGGCAATTACTGGAGGGTGGAAGATGAAGGTGCGTACGTGAAGAAGGGGGGATGCAAGGCACGGGCCTGATGTGTTTGGGTTTAGATCCAAGGGCCATGATTAAAGATAGGTTTATAATTATATAATTATGTTGAAAATAGTTTATATAAATCGTGTACAATCTTTAAAAATTCATAACTTTTTCATACGAGGTCGAAAAAATGCAAACTCAGTTGCGTTGGAATCGTATGGACGAGCACTACGCGATGGAGTTTGTTTCGAGTCGTTTGGAGTTAGTGAGAATTTTGGGTAAAATTAAACGTCCGTTTAATTTTATTCGAAATAAATCGCTAAAACGGAATTTAAATCAAGGTGAGAATTTCTCACTCAATCGAATCAGTTTCGATTTTATTTTAAATAGTTAGATTTAAAATATTTGAATGCATGTTTGAATGATGATTGATATCTATTGATTGTTAAAATAGACATTATGCGCCGTTAGTAAGCGGATGTTATTTAATAAAAACATATACCGCGAATATTTCATAAACAGTGAAATTGGTATTATATATAATATCAATATATATATATATGTATTGGCATATGTATATATTGGAGTTATTGATTTCCCGCATTTTTTGTTTAGCGGATGAGACCCTATTACGCCGTCTATTAAGCGGATAATATTTTAAATCCCATATACCGCGATAATTTCGTACTGGAGCGAAATTGGTATTGTGCTAATGTGTGTGGATGTAGGAAAACAGGTTGGAGGGATCCAACTGGATTCCTCAACAGTATTTATTTGATTTCAGATATTTTGATATTTGATTGATTATCATATTGATATATGATATCGTTGTAGTCGTGATTGACTATTTGGTGTGTAGCATCATTGGACCAAATTTGGAATTTTAAAATGATTTCAAAGTCATTTTTGAAAGTATACGTTATAAAATATTTTCGGAATTGATTCATTTTAAAATAAATAAACGTCATAATTTTTAATGTTATAAAAATTATGATTTTTGAGAAAAATAGTTAAAAAAACTGATTTTTGAGAATATGATGCTAATGATTTTATAAAATAAATTAAATCGGGATTTTAGAATTTATTGTGAAAGGTTTAAATATAGGATTTATAAAATTTAATTATTTTATGAATCAAAATGGTGAAATAATAAAGGAGATTAAAGACATTTTAAAAGAATAATATAAATTGAATTATATTAAGAGATTTATAAATGGATATTTATAAATTGAAATATTGACATTATAAAATGAGTTTTTATAAGTTTTTGAATGAAGTGAAAATGAATTTTGTAAATGAATGGAATTTATAAAATTTAAAAATGGTGAAGTTATAAATGAAATTTATAAATAGTAAGATTTATAAATTTGTGAAGTTATTTGAAGAATAGATTTGGTTAAATAAATGAATCTTATAAGTTATAAGATTTATGATTTGGAAAGTCTTTAAAAGAACGATTTAGTAAATAATCGTTTTTATAAGCATTTAACTTATAATGTGAACTTTTGGTTTATAATCGAGTTATAAATCGAATAGGTTAATAAAGAAGATGTATAAAAAGGAAGTTTTTATAGAATAAATAGAAATGGAATTTATGAACGTTGTTTTATAAATTCGCAAACGACTTATTTTGATAAGTAAATTGTTGAAACCTATTAATGGAGTTGTATTCACGTTTTTTACTGTGAATAATCCTTTGAAATGAAATATATAAAGGGATGAAATTTGTTAACGTAGTTTATTCACGTTTTTGAATAGTGAATAATTTGTTAAAGAAAATTGTTTTGAATGAGATGTTTAAATTGAATTAAAACGATCTAACGATGTTTTAAAATGTGTTGAGATTCGAAATCATAGATTTCAACATTTATTGTTGAAATAGACGTTTTCGAGAAATAAAAGGGAATGGCAGACTATAACACTGTTGTTATAGTAAATGATTTCCGAAAGGAAATGTTTTGTATAGTATTGGGATTTATATATCTATTTTAATTTCGAATCCCTATACTAGTGATTTTGGGTTGTCGTAACGGTGTTTTACGCAACATTCGTTTTGGCCCAAATAAATATGTTTAAGAGAATGATTTCCTTAAAGAATGAAATATATACTAAATTTCGATTTAAGTATATTGAATATTTTGTAAGTGTTGAAAATAAATAAAATTTGTGAATTACTTATGAATAAATAAGTATGGAAATGTTTTTCCAATGTGAAATGAAACGTTTAGAGAATTTATCCTTTTGAAGATAAATTGAAATGAATAATTGAAATCGAATATTCATAGATATTTTGGATTATAAATTCGCTAAAGAATTTATGAATGAAAAGGAGAATTTGTTAAAAAAAAAATATTGATTTATTTTTGAAATGTGAAAATTATATATCTTGTAAAGATATTTTGGAAAGTAAATAATTTGGAAAATTATTTGGAATCTGGTGATGTTGTGCATATCCATTGATAGTTCAATAACCGACTATCAATATTTCCCTTTGAATGGGTAATTGATGTGATTTGATTGAATGTGAAAGCCACACTTATTTTTGAATAAACGCTCACTATTCGGGTTAACCGGGAAAGGACCATGGGGTCGTATAACCCATTCCGAATATGTGATACGTCGTTATGAATTGCATTTGAAGATCGGTGTTGAAGACCGAGTTTTTGCGAAAGCAATAGGATGACCTATCGATTGTCTCTGCACTGGGTAGCTCCTGGTATAGAGATCTCCTAAGTGATGGGAAATTCGATCGGGATTGTGAATACCCGGATTGCAAGGGCTTCGTAAGAAGTGCCTTCGGTTTTGTTCGAACCCAGAACAGACTTGCATGGATTGTATGTCTGACATTACAAGTTGAGATATAAAGCCGATTTCATTCAAATATATTTCTGTTGGTGGCGGAGAATTTATTCTTTTAGCTTAACACCCTTCTCTGAGACGTACGTGCTCAGAGGTTATATAGTTGAATGTTATTAGCGATATATTCCCAATTTGGTAATGTGATATGCTGAGTGATGCTGAAATGATCATTGTGTTGATTATTTATGATAGGATCATTTATTTGATCGTCTATCCTTGTGATCATTGTGTTGATCATTTGTTGACCCAAAGCATGGCTTTTGTATAAAGTATATTTTTGTGGACGTGAATTCGTCGAGCCTCACACCCCGTGAATGGTCAAAACAGGAAAGAAGCAACAAGGTTATGAGGGGTAGCGCCCTTTAGGATGTGTCCATTTCCTTCTGGAAAAGGGTGGTATCATGGTATGGAGCCCAGATACTTACTCATGTTGAAAACACTTTGTTATGATTGTGTGAATTGATTACGAGCGCTCGGTGAAAAGGTCCCAAAGGACCGGGGGATGGCATATTCGGTCAGTTGTTACTCAGTTAGGGGTAACCCGGCTTTGTGTTGGTAGAGATCCGGTTTGGTTCTCGGGGATGTCCATCCAGAGGCATTCTCATGTGGAAATGGGAAGTTCCTTGGCCTGATCATTCGTTGGAAATCCAATTCCCAATACGAAACTTTGTACGGTATTAGTTGTAGAACCTGCCATTCACTTATGGTGGTCACCACTGTTTGGATGGTAGCTATAGTAGGCATACGATAATGGTCGTATGTTGGCTAAGATTTATATTCTACTTTCGAAATGAATTTTTCCTACACTATACACTAGTAATAATATCAAATATTATTTTAAATGCGTATCAAGCACATGACTGACTTGACTGTGCGGGAGGCCTTATGGTAGTCTCATTTTTAAAAGCATTGCTAATTGACTTTAAAAATATTCTTCTATTTTGATTTTAAAAATAAATAAACTGTTTTGAGTTCTCACACCAGTCACATGACTGACTTGGAGTTTATTGTTTTCCTTCCTAAACTCTGGGTGCCCACCAATTTCCACACGGGCAGTCAAGAGTAAGGTTTATCAGGATATTCTGGATATTCAGGAGTTGCTGGAGGCAAGCTGGATGGCATGGCGTATTATTAGTATATAGTATCTCTTTTTCCGCTGTTGTTATTGATTTGTTGTTGTATGTTGTTGTACACTCTGATGATATGATGTAATGTAATATGATGAAATGTAATAACTGATATAGTTCTTTATTTAAAGATTATTCATTTATTATTATATGTTGTTCCGCTGCGAATTGTGAGATTCTGAAGTTGTTCTTTTTGTTCAGTTGTTTCCTTTCTGTCCTGTTCTATTTTAAAATTTTCTCTATTCTCTTTTTCTTCTATTTTCAAAAAAAAATTTCTATCTTCTGTTTTCTTCTATTATCTTTCCTCTCTCTCTTCTATCTTTTCCCTCTTCTATTTTCTATTCTCTTTTCCTTCTATTTTAAAAATTTTCTCTCTATTTTCTCTCTTCTTTCTTCTTCCTTTTTCTTAAATTCTTTTTAAAACCCATAACATTCCGTGTTTCCGGCCTTCGATTTCTCGGCAGTCGATAAAGTGAGTGTCGATGTTGAATTTTCGAAAGTCGAAAAATCCGCGTGCGTTACAAACATTTAATATTATGAGATTATTGATTTAGTGTTTCATAATCATTCTCTTAACTTGTTGTTACCCATTGAACTTGTCTATCATTTTCAAAACATAAGTTGAGTTTCTGTTAAGAATGATCAACCTTTATTCACAGACCTTAGTCCCATTTTCTTTGATTTTATAGAAACCACTGCCTTTGGAAGACTCTTTGTGAGTGGGTCAGCCAAGTTTTTCATTGTTTCAATGTAATCAACAGTTATTACTCCACTTTTGAGTAACTATCTTATCATTTGATGTCTTAGACTCGCATGTTTAGACTTCTCATTATATGTCTTATTAGAGACATTGTATATTGTAGCCTGATTATCACAGTTAATCAAGACTGCTGGATATGACTTCTTCCATAATGGAATTTCTATTAATAAATTCCTAAGCCATTCTGCTTCCTTTACAAGCATCTTCTATTGAATTCAACTCTGATAGCATTGTTGAGTCAGATATATATATATATAGGTCGGTTTCTTGGAAACCCAAGACACAACAACACCTCCTAATGTAAAGATCCATCCGGTCGTAGACTTGGATTTTGATTCTACATTGTTCCAGGTTGCATCACTATATCATTCTATTGCAGCATGATATCCTTTATAAGATAAACCATAGATAATGGTTCCTTTCAAATAAACTAAAACTCTGGAAATAGCTTTTTAATGTTCGAAACCTGAATTACTCGTAAATCGACATAACATGCTTATATCATGTGCTATGTCTAGTCTAGTGTAATGCATAGCATACATAGGACTCCCAATAATACTGGAATACTCAAGTCGAGAAATGGTACGTCCGGTATTCATTTCTAATTTAATACTAGGTTCTAAAAGAATAGATGCTGATTTGTCATTATAATGACCATACTTTCGGAGGAACTTCTCAATGTAATAAGATTGTGTTAGTAACAACTCTCCCTCTTTCCTAATAATTTTAATTTCCATAATTACGTCAGCTTCTCCTAGATCTTTCATATCAAATTTAGAAAATAAAAACTTCTTAGTTTCATTCACATAGGATATATTGGAACCAAATATTAGCATGTCATCAACGTATAAACATATTACAACATAATCATTGTTGTCCGCTTTGCTATAAATACATTTATCAGCATCATTAACAATAAATTCATATGACAATGCTATTTTATCAAACTTCTCATGCCATTGCATGAGAGCTTGCTTCAGGCCATAAAGAGACTTTCCTAATTTGCAAACTTTCTTTTCTTGGCATGGGGTTTTGAAACCTTCAAGTTGTTTCATATATATCTCTTCTTCTAAATCTCCATTTAGAAACACAGTCTTTACATCCATTTGATGTATGACTAATTTATGAATTGATGCAAGTGCTGTTAAACAACGTATAGAAGATATGCGAGCAACTGGAGCATATGTATCAAAATAATCTACTGCATGTCTTTGCTTATATCCCTTAGCAACTAATCTGGCTTTAAACTTATCAACAGATCCATTTGTATTCAACTTTTTTAAAAATATCCTATAGGTTTAGCACCAGGAGGTAAGTCAGTTAAAACTCAAGTTTGGTTTAACAATATGGAATTCATTTCATCATTAATAGCTTTTTTCTAGAATATTGAATCTCATAGCCTCAGAATAAGTTTTGGGGTCGCCATTGACGTTCATGACATATCTAGTAACATTAAGGACTTCGTCCTTACTGCCTTCTATAAGATATGTAATGAAATCAGGACCATAGTCCTTCTCTATTCTTTCTCTTTTACTTCTCCTTTATTCGGTACTATTATCTGGTACTGATATTTCCTTGCTGTTTTGAGCAGAAGCATAGTCATCGTCATTGATATCATCAATCGTATTAGGTTCTGGACTAGATGATCTCAATGGAATCTCAACAGTTTGATTTTCAAAGAATTCCACCTCTATGGATTCTATAACTTCTAAGGTGTCAAGAATTAGGAATCTATAAGTTATACTATTAAGCGAATATCCTATAAAAGCACATTTAAATACCATATTTTCTAATTTGGTCGTTTAGGATCTGCTTTTCTAACATATGCTAAACAACCTCAAACTTTTGTTTTGTAGGATTAGGTGTCCTATTAACCCATAATTCATAAGAGGAAATATTATTCTTTTTAAGTGGTACTCTATTTAAGATATAACATGCAGATAACATAGCATCACCCCATAGGTTATAAGATAAGTTTGAACTTATGAGCATGACATTAACCATTTCTACTAAAGTTCTATTTTTACTTTCAGCAACACCATTTTATTGTGGCGTATATAGGACGATGCATTGGTGAACTAAACCGTGTTGTTTACAGAATAAGGTGAATTCATTTGAGAAATATTCACCATCTCGGTCTGAATGTAATACTTTTATTTTAACTCCTAACTATATTTGGACTTCTGCTTTGTAAATTTTAAATTAATCAAAAGACTCATTTTTAGTTTTCATTAGATACACATATGTATATCTAGTATAATCATCAAGAAATGTTATATAGTATTGGTTACCACCATAGGTGATATGATTTTTTAAGTCACTCACATCACTGTATACTAAATCAAGCATGCCATTTTTCCTTTCTGCAGATTTAAAGAATTTTCGGTATATTTTTGCTTGAACGCATATTTCACATTTAGAGATAGTTTCGAAATCACAATCAGAAATTAATACTAGTTTATGCATATTTTTAAGAGAATTAAAATTAACATGTCCTAGTCTACCATGCCATAAACTAACAGAATCAACAGTATAAACAGAAGATTTGTTTATTACATTCAACTTAATCATGTTGTTACAAGAATATTCATATCCAATGAATTTCACATTTTTGGACAACACTAGTTTGTCAGACTCATGCACTATCTTGAATCCTCCTTTGTTAAGAAGGTATTCAGAGACGAAATTCTTACAAATATCAGGTATATGATATACATTAATCAAAGTAAGAGTCTTTCTGTGACGCCCCACCTCTATGCTCGCAATAACAAAGAGTATTAAAAGAAATACTGTCTGTTATCACGAAGAATAAGGCTGGATAGGAGCGGCCATCCGTAGTTAGGCCTTACACTAGTATTGGTTAGCTCGATAGGAGTGGTATATATTTTTATTTTTCATCTCATATTTATTTACTCCCATCGACATACCCAATCCTTGTATAAAACGAACTACGATGGTTCATAATAGTTTAGGACAATATACATAATAATAACACAGATAAAGAAACGCGGAACACAAATATAACAGAAGGTCTCATATATATATAACTGATGTCAGTTGATATACATGTGATACAATACATATGATACAACTACAACTGTCGACTCTGGAATTTACATATACAAGTACATTGTCGTGAACAATATACATGAATATACAACATCCTATTCAAATACACTGACTACTACAATAACGACGACTACTCCAAAAAGATATGAAAAGACTTCATAGCTCTAGCAGCAACCCACAGCTAAAAATCTACAACCTGTAAATACTCGGTCTGACCCGAGTATTACATTCAAAAGAAAATAATACCAGGGTCAATCTAATTCAAACTCAGTTATTAGTGCACAGAAGCAATAATAATTAAATAATGAATAGACGATAGTCATGATAAATCTCGTATATCCGATCCTTAAATAAAGAAATCGGATAACGATAAATATAACCCTTAACGGTATTAAACAATAAATCAGCAGATTCAAATTATCAACTAAGATATGTGAAACGGATATCAATGAAGATAATATGGAAAACATCAAAATTGCCTAATCGGCAATTAACAACAAAATCATCAAATTAAACCAATCAAAATATGATTCAAAACATATTGAATGGAATAAACGAAACAGTTCAAACAATTTAAATATCAATTAAAACGACACTTCGAGTAGGACTGCAGTACACGCACGCGTGTACGGCCTCGCCACTACTACATATGGAATATGCCAAAGATCAATAAATCATAACAAAATAGAATATCATAAAAGCCATACCGTGTGGCTGCAGTTCACGCTTGCGTGCACTGCCTTGCCATTACAGTGATAATGTACCCAAAACTCAATTCCGTGTGGCTGCAGTTCACGCTTGCGTGCACTGCCTTGCCACTACAGTGATAATGTACCCAAAAGCTCAACGAACCAAAATCGATGAAGAATCAATTTCAGTGCAACAACAAAAAAATCAGATGTACTGCAGTCACCACAAGAACTCAAGGACAAACTGCAACAAAACGGCAGCCACCTTAAGGTCACAAGGGCCAGACTAAAACCAAAAACTCAGATGCACAATCGAAACAAACGCATCAGTGGGTAAGGCTGCGCAGCGCAAATGGTATGCAAACCAAATTCCACTATGTGAATGTAATAACACAGCACATGGACAAATGAATCAGATGTGCACATGAAACTGCACATGGCAGTGACATGATGAAACAGTGCTAACAACCAAATAAAGGCAATGGTACTAACATGAAGACACAGAGGAATAAGGTGACAGCTACAGAGATATGGCCAAAATCATTAACCAAATGCAGAAGTCAAGCTAATGTTACATGAATACTTGCATCTAATGGTGCAAATACAACCTGCAGCTATACACAATGGTATATGACCAAAAGCAATGCAAACTAATGCACTAAGCAAAGCACTAGTACCACTTCATGAAACGGGATAATATGCAACCGTAACTTATGTACAAAACATGAAGGCAGGGCACAAGTCAGGTAGTGGTAAAGTTGAAGCCCAAAGTGAACACATTGAAACATGCATAGGCATAAACTACCCAACCTTGATGCCGCAAAACAGTAATTGCCACATGAACAAGAATGAAACAAAGGTGACAACATGGAACTGTACCAAGTAAATGGCACAAGAGACAGGATGATACAAGTGCAGGCTCAATATAAATGTACGAGTAGTCAAGCATCAACTCAGACCAGATAGAAGCCCAATGGGTACACCAACACGACAACAAACATGGTCAGCTATAATGTGCAACCTGAACCACTAAAGCAAGGACTCAAGCACATCATGTAAAAGAGTTCAACATTGAACTGGTAGAATCAAAGTAAGCTGCATATACGACAACTATACCGGCCTCAATAATGAAGAACAAATGAATGCAAGACAGTAGCAAGTTCGAACAAATGAACAAATCATAAGCAAGTGACAGTGAACGAGTCAGGGTCAAAGCACTAACGCCTATAGACTTGAAGACCAAATGAAGAATCAAATATAAATGCCACTATCTCAACAGTTACAGTGCAACAGACCTGGGAGGTGAGCCGTGTTTATGAACACGATGCAAACCAGAGTATAACAAACTCCCAGTAACAACATAAAAGTAATGAAATAACCCATGAACCAATAACTCGAGCACAATGTCAACATCAAAGACACCGCAGAATTAAAGTAAACAAACGGTGTATAATACAACAACAGTTCAGTATGCAGTAGTTTCAAATCGAGGCCGAAGCCATTAGAAATTCAGGAAATCAGAAATGGCCGAAGTCAAAAGCAAACAACATCATCAAACTCGAACAGTCGAAATTGAAGGCCACAAACAAAATAAACACCTGAGGTCAAAGATCAATAAAACGAAATAAAGTGGCCAAAGTAATTATCATCTTCAAAACATAATTGAACAAAATTCAACTGTCGAAATGCGAGTTGAAGAAGATGTGAGTGAAAAAGTTCACTCACCTTTGACATCGAAGCAGCCGTGGCACTCAAGAATCGAACGAGGCCAAAGACGAACTCAAACCAAGCGAGGCCGTGATCGAAACTCTAGCAAGTGGCCACTCTCTCCTCTCGTCTGATTTAGCTAGTGCTACGAAATTAAATGGAGGAGGAACCATGAAGAAGCCGCCATTTACTTCCTTCGTTCGTTTAATTTAGGGTTTACAAACGAATAAGAAAAATGAAATGGGGACGGTCGAATTGGATTAAAAAGGGAACGACATCGAGAATATTAAAGGAATATTGGGCCAATATTTTAGTTAATGCCCAAACATCACTTGAAAAGTTTTAAAAGAATTCAACCGATTACATAAATTCCTAACAGCAAGTATCAACCAAATTAAATCGTTTTAATGACGAAATTTAATTGTTATAAATTCCGGGTTGTTACAGACTTTCCTCCTTATAAAAATTGCTTCCCCGCAATTTTCATATGTAAAGTCGTCAATAACAATAAATTTTCTAACATAAACTGGTTAAGCTAGAAAATGAAGGCAGAGAATTCAAACATCAAAGAAATCTTTTAAATTTTTAATACAAGAAATTCACAAATTCTCAACACAGTCTAATTATTAAAAGATAATCAGAACACAGAAGTCACACAACAGCAATATCTAATTATCGATACGATAATTAGAAAATAGTAAAATCTAATTATCAACAGAGATAGATAGAAAACAACATTTCAATATAACCAACAAATATTTAATTATCACAATCGATAATCAAATCTCAAATCAACAATTATTCGATTATCAAAAACGATAATCACATCTCAAATCAACAATTATTCGATTATCAAAAACGATAATCAAATCTCAAATCAATAAATATTCGATTATCAAAAACGATAATCAAATCAACAAATCAACAAATATTCGATTATCAAAACGATAATCAAATCTCAAATCAACAATTATTCGATTATCAAAAACGATAATCAAATCTCAAATCAACAAATATTCGATTATCAAAAACGATAATCAAATCAACAAATCAACAAATATTCGATTATCAAAAACGATAATCAAATCAACAAATATTCGATTATCAAAACGATAATCAAATCTCAAATCAACAATGATTCGATTATCAAAACGATAATCAAATCTCAAATCAACAATGATTCGATTATCAAAACGATAATCAAATCTCAAATCAACAAATATTCGATTATCAAAAACGATAATCAAATCAACAAATCAACAAATATTCGATTATCAAAAACGATAATCAAATCTCAAATCAACAATTATTCGATTATCAAAAACGATAATCAAATCTCAAATCAACAAAAATTCGATTATCAAAAACGATAATCAAATCAACAAATCAACAAATATTCGATTATCAAAAACGATAATCAAATCAACAAATCAACAAATATTCGATTATCAAAACGATAATCAAATCTCAAATCAACAATGATTCGATTATCAAAACGATAATCAAATCTCAAATCAACAATTATTCGATTATCAAAAACGATAATCAAATCTCAAATTAACAAATATTCGATTATCAAAAACGATAATCAAATCAACAAATCAACAAATATTCGATTATCAAAAACGATAATCAAATCTCAAATCAACAATTATTCGATTATCAAAAACGATAATCAAATCTCAAATCAACAAATATTCGATTATCAAAAACGATAATCAAATCAACAAATCAACAAATATTCGATTATCAAAAACGATAATCAAATCAACAAATATCCGATTATCAAAACGATAATCAGAACTCATAACATCAAATATCTAATTATCACAAGCGATAATCAGAACTCATAACATCAAATATCTAATTACCACAAGCGATAATCAGAACTCATAACATCAAATATCTAATTATCACAAGCGATAATCAGAACTCATAACATCAAATATCTAATTACCTGCAGATAATCAGAACTCATAACATCAAATATCTAATTACCTGCAGATAATTAGATTCAACATATATCTAGAATCAATTAAGATAACTAGAAAATCAAACATAAAAGGTTGGATCGATCCCATCATATGGCGAGTTTTAGCTATGCCGCACGTGCATCTCATATGGCCGAAGCCTACCAAGTACCCATCATAATTTTGGCGCCCATCATATGACCCGAAGGTCCAACATATGACCCGAAGGTCTGGTACTGGTATTTGACCCGAAGGTCCATCATAGTGGCTCGAAAGCACACGAAAATCATCATAATTCAATTAACGAGTCCAGAATTAACCGAAATAGCAAACGCACATGTCCCATACCACATGTTTTACTAAATCGTTTGATTCTCTTCATCGTTTCCTTGAACGTGTAAAATCATCAAAATCATCAAACAACAAATGTTTCAATTAACGAGTCCGGAATTAACCGAAATAGTAAAAGTGTGGTTTCATACTCCACACTTTTGCTTTCGTTTAAATCTCTTCATCGTTTCCTTGAAAGTACAAATTGTGTATTCCAAAAGTAACATTTCACATTCTCAAACGGACAAGTCCGGAATTAAACGAATCAGTAAAAAAAGGGTCATAGTCCTCGATTTTTCTGAAACGTTTAAGTCACTTTCTCATTCTTCTGAAAACGCAAACTGTAAAAATTCTAAAAACAATTTCATTTATTTTATAAAAGTAATAATTTACATTCTCAAACGAACAAGTCCGGAATTAAGCGAATCAGTAAAAGAAAGGGGTCATAGTCCTCGATTTTTCTGAAACGTTTAAATCTCTTTCTCATTCTTTTGAAAACGTAAACTGAAAAAAATTTAAAACAATTTTTATTTTTGAAACCCTTTGAAAATCCGTGCTCAAAACAGCAATATCAAAAACAATTTCGATATGGAAATTGTACTTCTCAAAGCACCGTAAAATCGGATCTCAAAATCAGAATGGCGGAATAACCGTTTGAAAATCCACTTTAAAATTTGACGGTTACTGAAGTCAAAGCGACAGCAAATTTTTAAACGTCAAAATCTCATCAAAATAATTCGCAACAAAATATAACACTAGTGAATTTTCATTCATCAAAAACATTCATCAAAAATGTCAACAAAACACCGTACTTCAACAATTTAGCACAAGTGTTAAAATCCCGTTATAAAAATAACGGCAACCAAATACGTTTCATAACCAAGCATCGGTTCAACGTAAAATTAATGTAGTAACGTACAACTCATGTTTGCACGCACACTACAAAATAAACAAAGAAATTACTCAAATATATCTTCGATGAAGATATTTTAAAACAACAGAAATCTAATCAGATATGATTAGCATCAAAGAAAATCAACAAGAATTTCAACAATTCAGAATCACTGGTTAAACAACATAATGAAATTAAATTCATTTTCATATTTTGATTTGTAAATCAAAATAATTATCAGCTGTACTCAGCGAAGCAGTCACACTGTTTTCGCTGCGCACTCTGATAAACAAAACACAATTAACTTTTATTTTTAAATAAAGCTATTTAAAAATTTCATCAAAATTTCAAAACTTAAATTCTTGACTCAAAACACGACTACAACATCGACAATTAGTTGTAACACATGTTTCATCTAAGTCATGCTTTATATTATGTCCATAAACCTCAAGCTCTAATACCAACTGTGACGCCCCACCTCTATGCTCGCAATAACAAAGAGTATTAGAAGAAATACTGTCTGTTATCACGAAGAATAAGGCTGGATAGGAGCGGCCATCCGTAGTTAGGCCTTACACTAGTATTGGTTACCTCGATAGGAGCGGTATATATTTTTATTTTTCATCTCATATTTATTTACTCCCATCGACATACCCAATCCTTGTATAAAACGAACTACGATGGTTAATAATAGTTTAGGACAATATACATAATAATAACACAGATAAAGAAATGCGGAACACAAATATAACAGAAAGTCTCATATATATATAACTGATGTCAGTTGATATACATGTGATACAATACATATGATACAACTACAACTGTCGACTCTGGAATTTACATATACAAGTACATTGTCGTGAACAATATACATGAATATACAACATCCTGTACAAATACACTAACTACTACAATAACGACGACTACTCCAAAAAGATATGAAAAGACTTCATAGCTTTAGCAGCAACCCACAGCTAAAAATCTACAACCTGTAAATACTCGGTCTGACCCGAGTATTACATTCAAAAGAAAATAATACCCGGGTCAGTCTAATTCAAACTCAGTTATTAGTGCACAGAAGCAATAATAATTAAATAATGAATAGACGATAGTCATGATAAATCTCATATATCCGATCCTTAAATAAAGAAATCGGATAACGATAAATATAACCCTTAACGGTATTAAACAATAAATCAGCAGATTCAAATTATCAACTAAGATATGTGAAACGGATATCAATGAAGATAATATGGAAAACATCAAAATTGCCTAATCGGAAATTAACAACAAAATCATCAAATTAAACCAATCAAAATATGATTCAAAACATATTGAATGGAATAAACGAAACAGTTCAAACAATTTAAATATCAATTAAAACGACACTTCGAGTAGGGCTGCAGTACACGCACGCGTGTACGGCCTCGCCACTACTACATATGGAATATGCCAAAGATCAATAAATCATAACAAAATAGAATATCATAAAAGCCATACCGTGTGGCTGCAGTTCACGCTTGCGTGCACTGCCTTGCCATTACAGTGATAATGTACCCAAAACTCAATTCCGTGTGGCTGCAGTTCACGCTTGCGTGCACTGCCTTGCCACTACAGTGATAATGTACCCAAAAGCTCAACGAACCAAATCGATGAAGAATCAATTTCAGTGCAACAACAAAAAAATCAGATGTATTGCAATCACCACAAGAACTCAAGGACAAACTGCAACAAAACGGCAGCCACCTCAAGGTCACAAGGGCCAGACTAAAACCAAAAACTCATATGCACAATCGAAACAAACGCATCAGTGGGTAAGGCTGCGCAGCGCAAATGGTATGCAAACCAAATGCCACTTTGTGAATGTAATAACACAGCACATGGACAAATGAATCAGATGTGCACATGAAACTGCACATGGCAGTGACATGATGAAACAATGCTAACAACCAAATAAAGGCAATGGTACTAACATGAAGACACAGAGGAATAAGGTGACAGCTACAGAGATATGGCCAAAATCATTAACCAAATGCAGAGGTCAATCTAATGTTACATGAATACTTGCATCTAATGGTGCAAATACAACCTGCAGCTATACACAATGGTATATGACCAAAAGCAATGCAAACTAATGCACTAAGCAAAGCACTAGTACCACTTCATGAAACGGGATAATATGCAACCGTAACTTATGTACAAAACATGAAGGCAGGGCACAAGTCAGGTAGTGGTAAAGTTGAAGCCCAAAGTGAACACATTGAAACATGCATAGGCATAAACTACCCAACCTTGATGCCGCAAAACAGTAATTGCCACATGAACAAGAATGAAACAAAGGTGACAACATGAGACTGTACCAAGTAAATGGCACAAGAGACAGGATGATACAAGTGCAGGCTCAATATAAATGTACGAGTAGTCAAGCATCAACTCAGACCAGATAGAAGCCCAATGGGTACACCAACACGACAACAAACATGGTCAGCTATAATGTGCAACCTGAACCACTAAAGCAAGGACTCAAGCACATCATGTAAAAGAGTTCAACATTGAACTGGTAGAATCAAAGTAAGCTGCATATACGACAACTATACCGGCCTCAATAATGAAGAACAAATGAATGCAAGACAGTAGCAAGTTCGAACAAGTGAACAAATCATAAGCAAATGACAGTGAACGAGTCAGGGTCAAAGCACTAACGCCTATAGACTTGAAGACCAAATGAAGAATCAAATATAAATGCCACTGTCTCAACAGTTACAGTGCAACAGACCTGGGAGGTGAGCCGTGTTTATGAACACGATGCAAACCAGAGTATAACAAACTCCCAGTAACAACATAAAAGTAATGAAATAACCCATGAACCAATAACTCGAGCACAATGTCAACATCAAAGACACCGCAGAATTAAAGTAAACAAACGGTGTATAATGCAACAACAGTTCAGTATGCAGCAGTTTCAAATCGAGGCCGAAGCCATTAGAAATTCAGGAAATCAGAAATGGCCGAAGTCAAAAGCAAACAACATCATCAAACTCGAACAGTCGAAATTGAAGGCCACAAACAAAATAAACACCTGAGGTCAAAGATCAATAAAACGAAATAAAGTGGCCAAAGTAATTATCATCTTCAAAACATAATTGAACAAAATTCAACTGTCGAAATGCGAGTTGAAGAAGACGTGAGTGAAAAAGTTCACTCACCTTTGACATCGAAGCAGCCGAGGCACTCAAGAATCGAACGAGGCCAAAGACGAACTCAAACCAAGCGAGGCCGTGATCGAAACTCTAGCAAGTGGCCACTATCTCCTCTCGTCTGATTTAGCTAGTGCTACGAAATTAAATGGAGGAGGAGGAACCACGAAGAAGCCGCCATTTACTTCCTTCGTTCGTTTAATTTAGGGTTTACAAACGAATAAGAAAAATGAAATGGGGAAGGTCGAATTGGATTAAAAAGGGAACGACGTCGAGAATATTAAAGGAATATTGGGCCAATATTTTAGTTAATGCCCAAACATCACTTGAAAAGTTTTAAAAGAATTCAACCGATTACATAAATTCCTAACAGCAAGTATCAACCAAATTAAATCGTTTTAATGACGAAATTTAATTGTTATAAATTCCGGGTTGTTACACTTTCCAGAAGATAACGGTAGTTCTATAGTGCCTTTGCCAATCACCTTACTGCGAACATTGTTTGCTCTAGTAACTTGATTCTCATCTCCGCTAACATCTTCGTAGTTCTTATAGAGACCACGATCCTTGCATATATGAATGGTTGCTCCAGTATCAAGCCACCAATCATTTCCTATGTTCTCAACGGAGTTTGCGTCTTGCACTACTGCAACCAATTTGTCTTCGACCATATTCGCCTTTAATCGTTTCTTTCGTAGACGACAGTCACGAGCATAACGACCAGACTTGTTATAGAAATAACAAGCACCTTTATTTTTATCTTTCTTAGAATGATTTTCTTCTTAAACTGTGTATCATTCTTAGGTTTAGAGAATTTGATATTTCAACATTATTTGTCTTAGAATGAGACTCGGTTTGTGTATTATCATTTAGTTCTCTTTTACGAGAGTTCTCTTCTATACGAAGATAACGCTTTAAATTCTTTAAATCATAATCCGTCTCCGCATATTTCAATTTCATTTATAATCATTTCAAGAGTGAGGGTGTTTAGAAATAATAACTCTAACGACAAAGGATTCATGGAGTTCAATCTTGGCATTTTTCAGTTGATTGACTATATATATTATATTACTGACTTGTCCAATAATGGACTTATTATCATGCATTTTGAAATCCGTAAAATTGCATACCAGGAATTTCTTGTTGCTTGCCTTATATTTTCGATATTTGCTCTCCAGGGCAGTCCAAAGTGCTTTGGCTGTTTCCAGACCTCTATGGGCATTATAAACCTATGTAGATAATGCGTTGAGAGTGTGCCCTCTACACAGGAAATCATCTTCTTTGCGCTTTGCTCATTTTGCTTTCAATTCGTTAGTATCTTTATCAGTTTCCTCTAGCATTTCCTTCAAATTATCTTCAAGAATATAGAACAATTTGACCGTGATCAAAAAGAATTTCATCGTCATTTGCCAACGAGTGAAGTTTTCACCATCAAAACGCTGCAATCGCGTCAAATGTTGATTCATAACTTGAAGAGCATTGATATTGCTTGAACTCGAACCATCCATTGTTGAAATATTATTTAAACATTGTTGGATAATCTGTCGATGATTCGAGAATAATGAAGATGATAATTGCTGTACTTCTGACTTCAAGGATCTACTGTGTAGATTTTTTTAGACAATAGTTCAACCCAACATGGAAAAAGGGGTTATCGAACTATCGACTTTAAGATTCTTAATGAAGTCTGAAAACAGCGTAATCGGATTCAAAAGTTGTACGATTTTAATCCGACCAAGAACACTCAAATTTGATATAAATAGATCTTCAACGTTTCTACTTTCGCAACAACTTACATCAAAGCAAAGCTTTGGATGTGCAAAGGACCCAACTTTGTTTAGAGAAACCTATATTTAAACAAGTATAATCTCCTATTTTTCAAATGTGAGACTATACATTCCATATTTCTTCTTCTATCTTTTTTTCCACTTCTTCCCTTTTCAAAAACAAATTCAAACCCAAATTAATTTTGATAATTTCCGACAGGAAAGCCTTCGAAACATGTTGCTGTGCACGTTGAACCTGGATGGAAACATGCTGACCAGGGGCATTCCAGGGACTCTGATGGGAGCAAAGGGTTGGTGATATTGAATGTGTGTAGAAATGCGTTGGAGGGTAGTGCTCCGGCTGTCTTTGGTGACAAGACTTATTTTATGTTGCTTGTCGTATAATAAGCTCAGGGTTGATGTCCCAAAGTCGCTGCCGAATGCAAGGTATGTAAGGCACTTGGATTTTCAATGGATGAGCTAACAGGTAGGGTACAAATAGCAAAATGTTCATGAAATTTTATGTTTGTTGAAGCTCACAGAGGGATATTTTTGGAGGATTAAAAAAGGCCCTACAAAGTTCAATTCACGGTTTTCTCACTATTTATGACTTTTTATGCTTTACCATGTGTCAGAACGCCTACTACCAGTTTTTCCAATTGACTTATCAATCACTTTCCCTCGTTATCATGCCTACTCTACAACAGGTAGATTGTACGTCAACACCTATTTTGCTCTGTTTACTACATCTACTAATATTAAAGTTTAAATGGTACGATCTAGCGTACCATCTGCTCCTACTTTACGTTAGCTTTTAATAGTAATTTTTTTTTGGCTGCCTTTGTTTATTGCTTCTACAAACAGTGCATTTTTATTCATATACAATGCCCGTTTATTTGATTTTCTCCTTCTTTGAAAAAAAAGTCAACAAATTGACTGCTTTCTGTTACCAATGACACCATAGAAAAAGGAAAAAAAAGAAACACGAAATTATACATCATTTTGTTGCCTGTAAGGCGTTGCTATATGCTGCAGTGCATTAAAAAAGAGAGCATTTTTGTGCGTCTATAAAAAGAATATGTAGGAGCAATATGAAAAAACAGCTTCTGTTTAGCATTGTATTTAATTCTTGCAGATACTGAAAATTACTGCACTTTATCATGCGTAAAAAAAAGAAGACCTCTATATTGCTGCGCCCGTGTACTTGAACTTTGAATGCCATGCTATATCATCAGTCAAAGGAAAGTTTCGACAGTAATAAAAACAATAGTACCACAAAATTGTTCTCTTTTAGGGTCCGGATCGTTGTTGGTAACTTGAACTTTGTATTTAATCCAGTTTCGACGGTAATATAAATACTATACTTTAACTTTATTATATATTTTGTTCCCTGAATCTTCGTGCTTTGCTGAGCCATATAACATATATATATATATATATTTTTTTTGTACAAATAATATTCTACATTGCCTTAGCATAGATATCCTTCACGTGGCCATTCATGGTGTTATTGAGAATAAATATATATATTGACTGTGTTACGTTTGTTATTGAGAATAAATTTAAAAAAGACTCAAACCAATTTTTGATGTTTTTATTTGTCCTCTTTGATTCATGTCATACATGATATCTAGGTAGCCTGGCTGTACCTACACTACATAGATGTAGTCCAAAATAGATTACATTATTAACAACAGCGACATGTTGGTTATACTTTGTCCAACCCACATGCCCTTTAAGGTGGCTTTGCTATGGTCCACTATAAATACTTGCTCCATAATAGTTCTGATATTTTATTACTTCATATCCGCCGTTATCTAACCTCTTTGATCCAAAATTATAGGTTTTTGACCAGTCAACAACTTACATGCACACATACGGCAGTTCCAAATTATCTAATCTATCATTTTTTATATATCTGCATTTTGCCGTACCCAGTCACTTCACTTTTTATTTTGTCACCATTTGCTGATGTGATTTTCAGTTTTACACCATTGTTTTTTTTATATTACTCCAAATAAAGTCAGGCGTTATCTCCATTTATAGGGTTGTTTTGGTAATTGTGAAAGAGCTCAAACAATTTATAAGAAAACAGAGAAATGAATTCATCAACTAAAACAAGCTGGAAGTTAGTGCTTATATACTTATATACTAGTGCACGTGCTTACATTATTAACAACATATAAAACAGTACCAACAGAAAGTAAATGACATATCAATATAAACAAATATCACTAACACTCTCCCACAATTCAATCTCTCTTCATCTTCTTCTTTGAAGTTTTAGCTCCTGCTTTCACCTTTCTTCATACCTGCAACAACATCTACATTTAATTCCTTCCTCGGATTTATAAACCTAGCACATGACAGTGATTTAGTTAATATATCAGCCTTTTGATATAATGCTGGTATATGATTAATACAAATCTTCCCTTTTGCTACTTGTTCTCTCACAAAATAAATATCCAGTTCAATGTGCTTCGTCCTTGAATGTAATACGGGATTGGCAGCTAACATCACGACACTTGCATTGTCACACCAAACTGTAGCAAGCTTTAGTTCATCGTTCAGCGCTTCTGATAACAGGGACTGCAGCCACATGATTTCAGAAACAGTGCTCGCTACACTTCTATATTCTGCCTCTGCACTCGATCTCGACACAGTAGATTGTTTCTTTGAACACCAAGACACCATATTTCTGCCCAAATACACACAATATCCACTAACTGACTTCCTGCTATCTCTGTCAGCAGCCTAATCAGCATCAGCAAATGCGTTGATTTTCAATGATTCACTAGAATATAACTTTAGTCCATACTGCACTGTTCCACCCAAGTATCTTAGAATTCTCTTTACCGCCTTCCAATGTTCACTTGTTGGGTTTTGCATAAATTGACAAACTTTATTTACGCTGAAAGATATCTCGGGTCTGGTGATGGTAAAGTACTGCAAAGCGCCCACAATGCTCCTATAAAGATGTGGATTGTCGATAGGATCACCTGAATTCTTTGATAGCTGAAGGTTTGTCACCATGGGTGTATTTGAAGCTTTCGCTTTATCCATCCCAGCTTTCTTCAATATACTTCGAATATAATTTGCTTGACTTAGAAGAAGACCTCCATCTTCAGTTCTATTAACTTCAATGCCCAAGAAAAAATTAAGTAACCCAAGATCCTTTAATCTGAATTGCTCATTTAAATACTTAGTTAATCTATCTATTTCTGTCATGCTACTTCCAGTTATGACAAAATCATCAACGTATACGAGAATATAAGTAACATGATTGCTGCTTCTTCTTATGAACAATGAATTATCGGATTTTGTATGAATAAATCCAAGTTTCACCAATGTTGCTTTTAATTTCTCAAACCATACTCGGGGTGCCTGTTTCAACCCGTACAAAGATTTATTCAACTTGCATACCATGTGACAATTTTGATTGTCTTCAAATCCCTTTGGTTGTTCCATATACACCTCTTCCTCCAATTCTCCATTCAAGAACGCATTATGAACATCCAATTGTTTCACCAACCAACCATTATGTAACGCAATGGTAAGCATTACTCTAATTGTAGTGGGCTTTACTACCGGTGAGAATGTCTCCTTGAAATCAAATCCTGGTTGTTGTGTAAAACCTTTCGCTACGAGTCGAGCTTTGCACTTATCTATAGTTCCATCTGCATTGTGCTTGAGTCTATACGTCCACCGACACCCTATCACTGTCTTGTTTTTAGGCAGAGACACTAAAGTCCATGTACCATTATTCATCAATGCTCTATACTCCTCTTCTATAGCTTTCCTCCACTTGCTGCATTTTACGGCTTGATCGAAGTTTACTGGTTCTTCAGATACACACTGAATCGTATATACTTTAGGTTTGAAAATGCCGTGTTTTGCTCTTGTCATCATAGTGACGCAGCGGATAATTAACAAAACGATATAGGTCGATGAAAGTAGCAATCGGTGGATTGAAGATACTGAAATGCCCAAATTCGTTGATCACAAAGATACCGAATTCTAGCTATCTTCGACACGTTGATCGCGCACGATACCGTGAAAGAAGATCTACAATTCTTCAAACGTTGATCAAACGCACTTGATACCGTGAATTGGCTTCAACAATCGTTGAATCGAGCGCACTCGATTAACCGAAAGTGGAGATAGGAGATTACACTCAACTACCAATTTAAGATGAAAGCACACAGCAATCAACAAGAATTTTATTCAAAATCATCCTACTCAAAATGTACAACACACTCGCTATTTATAGTAGTTTCCAAACCCTGACCTTAAGCCGTTGCCGACTTAAATCCCACGACTTACGACTCAACTAGGTCGTTGCCGACCTAACTGACTCGAGTTACCCTCATAGCGACTTAGACCCAAGTACAACACAGTACAACAAATGACACGACTTACGACTTAAGTCTAACGACTCAACGAATTACAACACAGCACCCATTCGGCGGACTTATCTACATGCCGACCTACGACTCATCACATACGAGTTAAGGACATAACAAGCTTCAACGACATAATGACTTAACAAATGCAATATTACAACACAACACATAGGTCGGTGACGACCTAAAATTCAACACGACTTAAAGAAATACAGACTCCTCACTTAGGTCGTAGGCGACCTAACGACTCAAAGTCACCGAGCTAACTCTTCTAACGACTTAACTCTTCAGCCGTATTCCGTTAGGTTGCAACCTGTTAGAGTTAGGTCGTTAACTCGGCACAACTTCCCCTCTGGTCTCCAGTTAGGTCGGAAACGACTTAACTCTTCTTCATTAACTCGCATCTCTCCCCCACGTGATTCCTTAGGTCGGGAACGACCTATATCTTCCTTCTTAAGTCGTGGACGACTTAACTCCTCCTTAAGTCGTGTACGACTTATCTCTTCTCTTCTAACTTGAGCTGCATCATCCTCCCCTGGTTGAGAGAAATTCGTCCTCGAATTTATAAATTCTTTCTCATCAGATTGTCCATCTCCATAATATGGTACAAGATGCTTAACATTGAACACGTTAGAAGTGTACACATCCTCCGACAGCTTCAATTTATAAGCATTTTCATTAATCTGTTTCACAACTTTTACAGGACCAATTTTTCTGGCTTTCAACTTGTTATAAGCGCCCACTGGAAAACGATCCTTGGTTAACACAGCATAAACCAAATCACCTTCGTTAAATTCAACACTTCGTTGCTTCAAATCTGCAGTTCGCTTATACTTCTCATTTTCTTTCTCCAATCGCTTCTGAACGATTTTATGACATTCAGTTAACTCATTAACAAAGTCTACAGCTCTTTTAATCGTCCCCTTCGTTTGTGGTACTACCGTTAAGTCCAACGGTCCCCTTGGTAAATTTGAATATACAATCTGAAATGGACTGAATCCCGTACTACGATTCACTGCATGATTATGAGCAAACTCTGCTTGGCATAACTTCATGTCCCAACTCTTCAGATTGTCCTTCACAAGACATCGTAATAAATTTCCCAACGATCTGCTAACAACTTCTGTCTGTCCATCTGTTTGCGGATGATAAGCGCTGCTAAAGTTTAACTTCGTTCCCACCATCTTCCACAAACTTAACCAAAAGTGACTCAGAAAACGAGTATCCCTATCCGACACAATAGATTCTGGCAACCCATGAAGTCGATAGATCTCCTTGAAAAACAACTGAACGACATGAACAGCATCCGCCGTCTTTTTACACGCAATAAAATGTACCATCTTCGAGAAACGATCCACCACAACATATATAGAGTCATTTCTCCTTTGAGTTCTCGGCAATCCAAAAACGAAATCCATGCTAATGTCTACCCATGGCTTTGTAGGAACAGGTAATGGCACATACAATCCCGCATTTGTAGCTGTCCCTTTCGAAACCTGACAAACATGACATCTACGCACAAACCTTTCAACTTCCCTTCTCATCGACGGCCAATAATATGATTGAGAAATCAACTGCAATGTTCGATCTCTACCCACATGGCCTTCTTCATGTAGCTCCTTTATAATCTTCATTCTCAAAGTACAATCCAGTACACATAAACGATTCCCTTTAAACAGAAAACCATCCACCAATACTAACTCATTAGCACTCCCATCCTTGACTTTCTCAACAAACTTCATAAAGTAAGGATCTTCTTTGATCAACTCTGGCAATAGTTCAAACCCCGTCACTTCAACTTTCATTGTCGTCAACAAATGATTCCTCCTGCTCAAAACATCAGCTACACGATTCGTCACCCCTGATTTGTGCTTAACAACAAAAGTAAACTGTTGTAGATACGCGACCCATGAAGCGTGCCTAGCTGAAATTTTGTCCTGCCCTTGCAAATGTTTCAAAGCTTCATGATCCGTAAAGAGTACGAACTCCTTCTGAAATAGATAATGTCTCCAATGCTTCACTACTTGAACAATTGCGTAAAACTCAACATCATAAGTGCTCTATCTCAACTTAGCTCCAGATAACTTCTCACTGAAATAAGTAACTGGTCTTCCTTTCTGAATCAAAACTCCACCAACCCCAACCTTCGACGCATCAGTATGTAACTCAAACAACAACTAAAAATCCGGTAAAACTAGAATTGGTGCTGTCGTCAATAGTGTCTTGATTTTCTCAAAAGCAACCCCTACTTCCTCTGACCACTCGAACTTTTTTCCCTTCATGCAATCGGTTATAGGTGCCATCACACTACTAAAATGTGGAATGAATCTTCGATAGAAAGATACCAATCCATGAAAACTCCTCACTTCAGTAATTGTCTTCGGTTGTGGCCAACTTTTGATAACTTCCACTTTATTTTCATCCACTTGAATACCTTCCTTTGACAGAACATATCCCAGAAATAAAACACTGTGCGTCATGAACACACACTTCTTTGTTGCAGCATAAAATTTCTCCTGTCGTAGAATCAACAGTACTTCACGCAAATGCTGGACATGTTTTTCCATACTCCCACTGTAGATCAAAATATCATCAAAGTAAACAACCACAAACTTCCCAATGTATGGTCTGAAAAACCGGTTCATCACTCTCATAAAAGTACTCGGTGCATTCGATAAACCAAACGGTATAACCAACCATTCGTATAAACCTTCCCTGGTTTTGAAAGCAGTCTTCCATTCATCGCCCGGTCTAATACGAATCTAATGGTATCCACTCTTCAAGTTAATCTTTGAAAATACAACAACCCCACTCAGTTGATCGATCAAATCATCAAATCTCGGCATAGGAAACCTGTATCTCACAGTGATCTTGTTTAGAGCTCGACTATCCGTACACATTCTCCATGAACCATCCTTCTTTGGCACCAATAAGGCTGGCACTGCACAAGGACTCAAGCTCTCCTGAACACGCCCCTGTTCTAACAGCTCTTCCACTTGCCTTCTCAGTTCCTCATGCTCCTTAGGACTCATCCTATAATGTGGTCTGTGTGGTAATACTGCCCCTGGCACAAGATCAATATGATGTTTAATATCCCGCAACGGTGGTAACTCCGTTGGTAATTCTTCAGGAAACACATCTCTGAATTCTTCCAATACCGGTTTTACTTCCTCTGAAACTTCTACAAATTCAGTGGCTTCATGTCCAATCAACAAAAATACCTCTGGACTCTCTTCTACTTCTTCAATAAATTCCTTCAAAGTCAATAAAGTCTTCAGCTCCTCAATCTCTTCAGATTTACTCTCTTCCTGTTGTCTCTCCTTTGGAACTAAAATAATCTTAACACCTTCAAACATAAAGCTGTAGCTATTGGTCTGACCGTCATGTTGTACTGCTCGATCATACTGCCATGGTCTTCCCAAAAGTAAGTGACAAACATCCATCTCAACTACATCACACCAAATTTCATCTTTATATTTCTTCCCAATAGAAAATGGAACTCGAACTCGCCTGTCCACCTTCACCTCTCCTCCTTTTCTCAGCCACGCTAACTTGTAAGGATTAGGATGTTTCTCCGTCTTCAACTTCATCTTTCTCACAGCTTCAGTAGAAATAATATTGTCACAACTTCCAGCGTCAATCACAAATTTACAAACATTTCCCAGAATAGTGCATGTTGACTGAAAGGTGTTACTCCTCAACCAACTAGCTTCTTCTTCTTGCGTCGGTATTAAACAAGACCTCCTCATCATTAGATTACATCCTTCATCTCCTGACGCAATATCCTGTTCATCCTCCTCAACTGGACTAGAATAACCTTCATCAACATCCTCACCTTCAACTTCAGCAATCATAGTTCGTTTCTTCGGCTTCGGACATTCATTACTCTTGTGACCCACTTCCTGGCAATTGTAACACTTGAAACTGTTGTTGACCTTCGTCTTCGCAACTTCATTCACAACTGGTTTACTGATAGATTTAGGAACATTAGAGCTTCCACTAACACCCTTAACTTGATTGTTGGAATTAGTAACCACACCACCTCCACGCCTTCCCTGCTTCTCCCAAGCCAACGCTTTCTGATGTGCTTATGCTACAGATCTTGGATCAAACATATTCAACGTATCCTGGATCTGTATCCTCAACCCTCCAACAAATCTAGCAGTCAGCTGTTCTTCCGTCTCCATAATATCATTTCGAGCAATCAGTTGATAAAATTCATCAGCATAATCATTAACAGTCTTCGTCCCTTTCCTCAGATTCTGCAATCTCTAATACATGAGTGATTGATAATTATAAGGTAAGAATGTAGCCTTCATCAACTTCTTCATCTTCTCCCATGATTCAATCTTTGACTTTCCCATTCTCTCCCGTGTAAGTTTAGTTCGCTGCCACCATGCTAAAGCTCTCCCCCTCAACCTAGTAGCAACTAACTTCACTCTTCTATGCTCAGGAACTTCTTTAAAGTCAAAAATTTCTTCAACATTAGACAACCAATCCAAAAATTCTTCTGCTACCATTCCACCCTTGAATTCTGGAATTTCCATCTTCATACCCGATTCCCATCGACGATCTTCTTCTACATCTCGATACGAATTTCGAACTTGGTCTCGATCTCGATAATGAATGCTAGCTCTATCACCCTCTTCATCATAATCAAATGTATGCCTATATCGATCTCGACCATCAATATCCCTTCGATCACGCATGTCTCTTCTACTATGTCTCTCTTCATCTCTATATGGCTCATTTTCAAACTCTCGTGGAGTTCTCCTCTCTTCGTGTCCATAGTCATGGTGATCTCTCCTTGATGAAATTGATGTTTCTCTTCTTTCTCTAAAAGATTGTGGTGATACCCTCCTCGCTTTCGTAACCGATGGCGAAACTCTGTTTCCTCCATGGTTCGAGATTGGTGATCTCCTCCTTTGATTTTGATTCAAATCATTCATCAATTTCTCTAACTTTCCAATGCCTTCATCAAATTTCTCATTAATGCGTTGTTCCAATTGCTCGGCTTCTTCTCTTCTATACAACGCTTCAACATTTTGATGACGATTAGCTCTCCTTGGCGGCATGATTGAACTTCACAACACTTCAACGATTTCTTTAAAAATCTTCAACACAAGTCAAACAAACAACTTCCACACTTTGATCCAAAATAGAATGGATCAAAAGCTCTCCTCTTGTTCAACTTCAAGATGAACACGATGAACACCAAACTTCAAACTCCTTGGCTCCAAGACTCGGCTTAGCTATGATTGGCTAAGTCTAGCTCTGATACCAAAACTGACGCAGCGGATAATTAACAAAACGATATATGTCGATTAAAGTAGCAATCAGTGGATTGAAGATACTGAAATGCCCAAATTCGTTGATCACAAAGATACCGAATTCTAGCTATCTTCGACACGTTGATCGCGCACGATACCGTGAAAGAAGATCTACAATTCTTCAAACGTTGATCAAGCGCACTTGATACCGTGAATTGGCTTCAACAATCGTTGAATCGAGCGCACTCGATTAACCAAAAGTGGAGATAGGAGATTACACTCAACTACCAATTTAAGATGAAAGCACACAGCAATCAACAAGAATTTTATTCAAAATCAACCTACTCAAAATGTACCACACACTCGCTATTTATAGTAGTTTCCAAACCCTGACCTTAAGCCGTTGCCGACTTAAATCCCACGACTTACGACTCTGTTGAGACACAGCTTCTATGAAGATTTTGATTGCTGACAACAATATAAAGGCAATCGACAAATCAAGACCTTCATATGGTTCTCTAGATTATAGATTGATTGTTTGATGTTATAATAGTAATAAACTTGTTAAAATCTATCCTCAAATAGTCATGCACAAAATATAATCAATATATATACACTTATAGTAATGTGCACATTTATTGTGCAACTTAACAGAGACCGGTCGACCGGTCCAAAAATGAACGGTCGACCGTTCCTGTTGAATGTGCACAATAAACGTGCACACATGCACATAACGACTATATATTTAAAAACCTGTCTACCGGTCATTTTTTGACCTGTCGACCGTTTTTAAACAGAAAGCAAGTTTTCCAAAAGACACTTCTCTTCACCAAGAGTTGCATCTCCTACCTTTCACCAATAATCACAACTCTTAATGGCAACTGTTTCACCAAGAGTTACAACTATTTCTTCTTATATATACTCATCTAAATCGTTGATTCAAAGCAGAACATACATGATTATTATATGCTTTCTCTGATCTTACTTTCTAACATTCTTGCATTCTAAAAGCACTCATTTAATTAATATCTTATTGAATCATTGAAACTATTTTAAACCTTTTGATTCAATAAGCAATATACCTTCTTTAATCTTCACAAAACATCAGTCATATACTTTGAGGATAAGATTATAGGAAGGGTGTACTACAAGTGACAAATCCGTGTTTTCAAGAACACAAGTTGTCAACAACAATTGTATTTGTTTTTGTTGAAGTCCTCGTGTTGTAAGAGGCAAGTGTTGAAGTCCTCGGTGTTGTAAGAGGCAAGTGTTGAAGTCCTTAGTGTATTAGAGGCGTGAAATCCCGTTCGGCTGTTCGGGTATTGTAAACCTGTTCCTCCGGGTGAAGCGAGGTAGTTAATAGTGAAAATCCAGATAGAAGTCTGGGACTGGACGTAGGACGGTGCTCCGAACCAGTATAAAAATCTCTGGTGTGATTTTTCTATTTTCTATTTACAATGCTATTATCATCTATTTCTGCATTTGTATTGTAATCCATATTACACGATCCGTGTATACTATATTAGCACATATAATTGTATACACACCGCACTTTCAATTGGTATCGGAGCACGGTCATCATATAACCGTAACACAGTTATTTGATATATTCTTGTAATATGGCAAATAACGCAAGTACTAGCACTCAAAACACCACTTACACAGAAGGGCAATCGACACAAAGACCTCCATTTTTCAATGGTCTTAACTACAGTTATTGGGCAACACGTATGTCATTCTTTATGCAATCAAGTAGCTATGATGCTTGGAATGCTACTCAAAGAGAAATAGTAAATCCAACAACTGATTATTCAGAATGGACTGTGGCTGAGAAAACGGCAGCAGCCGTAAATGCAAGAGCAATAAATATGTTGTTCTGTGCATTAGACCAAAATGAATATAACCGTGTTAGTATCTGCACTACTGCATATCAAATTTGGCAAACGCTAAAAATCACTCATGAAGGTACTAACAAGGTTAAACAAGCCAAAATAGCCATGCTGAAAAGTCAATTTCAAAATTTCAAAATGAAACCAAATGAAACAATCAATGACATGTATTCACGGTTTCAAACTATTCACCATGCACTTATTGGGTTAGGACAAAAGTATTCTGATTTTGATGTTGTTTCAACAGTCCTACATTCTCTGACTAATGAATGGGAAGGAAAAGTATTAGCAATTGAAGAAGCTAATGATCTTTCCGTCATGAAGCCAGATGAATTGATAGGAAATTTAATGTCCTATGAAGCAAATTTGCAGGCTAGAAAAGAACAGAAAGAAGAAAAGAAAAATGTAGCATTTCATGTTAAGAAAGATGAAAATGAATCAGATTCTGAAGATGAAGATTTGGCGTTCATTGCTAAAGGTTTCAAAAAATTCCTAAAATATCGAAAAGCCAGTCGCTACAATAAAAGGAAACCTGGATCAAATAAACCATCTTCATCTGCTATAGAATGTTTCAACTGCCATAAAAAGGGACACATGCAGAAGGATTGTCCAGAACAAAATAAAAAGTCAGAAAATGACAAATTCAAATATAAGAAGGACAAATCAAAGAAACGAGCCTTCTCAGTAACATGGGATGATTCAGAGTCATCTTCATCAGAAAGTGAAAGTGATTCGGAGAATGAACAAGCTAATGTTTGCTTTATGGCAACAGAAGATGAGGTACAAATTCCTACATTTGATGAATTACTTGATATTAATGCTGAATTGATAGTCAAATATAAAGACTTAAAACGTCAATTAAAAGTAGTCAAAGCAGATTTAAGTAGAGCAGAGTTTGAACGAGATATGTTAAAAGATGAGAAGAAAATATTAGAAGAAGAACTTGAAAATATTCAAGAATCATCATCTAATATTGACTCTCAAATATCTCTTTTGAGTCAAGAAATAGAAGCTCAAAAAGAGAAAAATAATGCTCTCACTACTGAAAATCATGAACTTAAAGCAAAAGTCAAAATTCTAGACCTAGAAAAAGCTAGTTTACAAACAAAGTTTGATGACATTACTCAAAATGTTTCTAACTTTAACAAAGGTCGAGAAAATTTGACTAAAATCATTGAAAGTTCACAATCTATTTCAGATAAACAAGGTTTGGGATATAACAAACATGAAACTAAGAAACATCTTAGAAATAAAAGGAAGAAGAAAGTACAAAAAACTGAAACTAAGAAAAATCTTAGTTTATTATATTTCAAACCAAAACCAATAGTGAAATTTCAAAAGAAAGATGTCAAGACTATCAAAATATGGGTTCCTAAAACAAATAACAATTTGATTAGGAACAAATACATTCAGCAATTCATGAATACTGTGCATCTTAATAATAATTATATATATAAAGGGGATACCGGACCCATATGGGTTTGGACTCCTAAGACCTAACTCTTGGGACCCTATAAAAAGTGGGTACCATGGACTTAATTCTATTTTTTGCAGGTCCTACTTAAGAAAAGAGGAAAATGGATATTCTGGCTGATATACTCCTATATTATTCCATTACCTTTTACTCCTTTTTGTCGATGACAAAGGGGGAGAAAGGTACTAATAATTGTTTGCAGGGAGAAAGGTGCTAATAATTGTCTGCAGGAAATCACATATTCAGGGGGAGACTCAATACTTTAATTATATATTGTCATCAATCAAAAAGGGGGAGAATGTTGAGACACAGCTTCTATGAAGATTTTGATTGCTGACAACAATATAAAGGCAATCGACAAATCAAGACCTTCATATGGTTCTCTAGATTATAGATTGATTGTTTGATGTTATAATAGTAATAAACTTGTTAAAATCTATCCTCAAATAGTCATGCACAAAATATAATCAATATATATACACTTATAGTAATGTGCACATTTATTGTGCAACTTAACAGAGACCGGTCGACCGGTCCAAAAATGAACGGTCGACCGTTCCTGTTGAATGTGCACAATAAACGTGCACACATGCACATAACGACTATATATTTAAAACCCTGTCTACCGGTCATTTTTTGACCTGTCGACCGTTTTTAAACAGAAAGCAAGTTTTCCAAAAGACACTTCTCTTCACCAAGAGTTGCATCTCCTACCTTTCACCAATAATCACAACTCTTAATGGCAACTGTTTCACCAAGAGTTACAACTATTTCTTCTTATATATACTCATCTAAATCGTTGATTCAAAGCAGAACATACATGATTATTATATGCTTTCTCTGATCTTACTTTCTAACATTCTTGCATTCTAAAAGCACTCATTTAATTAATATCTTATTGAATCATTGAAACTATTTTAAACCTTTTGATTCAATAAGCAATATACCTTCTTTAATCTTCACAAAACATCAGTCATATACTTTGAGGATAAGATTATAGGAAGGGTGTACTACAAGTGACAAATCCGTGTTTTCAAGAACACAAGTTGTCAACAACAATTGTATTTGTTTTTGTTGAAGTCCTCGTGTTGTAAGAGGCAAGTGTTGAAGTCCTCGGTGTTGTAAGAGGCAAGTGTTGAAGTCCTCAGTGTATTAGAGGCGTGAAATCCCGTTCGGCTGTTCGGGTATTGTAAACCTGTTCCTCCGGGTGAAGCGAGGTAGTTAATAGTGAAAATCCAGATAGAAGTCTGGGACTGGACGTAGGACGGTGCTCCGAACCAGTATAAAAATCTCTGGTGTGATTTTTCTATTTTCTATTTACAATGCTATTATCATCTATTTCTGCATTTGTATTGTAATCCATATTACACGATCCGTGTATACTATATTAGCACATATAATTGTATACACACCGCACTTACAGACTCAACTAGGTCGTTGCCGACCTAACTGACTCGAGTTACCCTCATAGCGACTTAGACCCAAGTACAACACAGTACAACAAATGACACGACTTACGACTTAAGTCTAACGACTCAACGAATTACAACACAGCACCCATTCGGCCGACTTATCTACATGCCGACCTACGACTCATCACATACGAGTTAAGGACATAACAAGCTTCAGCGACATAATGACTTAACAAATGCAATATTACAACACAACACATAGGTCGGTAACGACCTAAAATTCAACACGACTTAAAGAAATACAGACTCCTCACTTAGGTCGTAGGCGACCTAACGACTCAAAGCTTCACCGAGCTAACTCTTCTAACGACTTAACTCTTCAGCCGTATTCCGTTAGGTCGCAACCTGTTAGAGTTAGGTCGTTAACTCGGCACAACTTCCCCTCTGGTCTCCAGTTAGGTCGGAAACGACTTAACTCTTCTTCATTAACTCGCATCTCTCCCCCACGTGATTCCTTAGGTCGGGAACGACCTATATCTTCCTTCTTAAGTCGTGGATGACTTAACTCCTCCTTAAGTCGTGTACGACTTATCTCTTCTCTTCTAACTTGAGCTGCATCACATAGGGTGTCCTTGAGGCTTATCTTCCACTTGAGTTCGACTACTGGATGAAGTTGCACTGTTTGTATTATTTGAATCTTCATTACTTGTTTCATTCTGATGCTGCACGAAATCATAATTTGTACTATTATTCATTTCTTCAGTTTGAGTTCCCAGTAATTCATGAATTTCTTCAACATCATCGTTGGTAACATCAATGTCATGATGTTCTTCAATCCTTTTACACATAGGTATGGGTGACAATGATTTTTGCGCATTGATAACTTTCCTGGTATTCTTCATTGCAATAGTAGCAAATGGAAAAACTCTTTCGTTAAAAGTGACATGTCTTGACATAACAATCTTACCTTCACTTGTTAAGCACTTGTATTCTTTTTGCCTTGTTCCGTATCCAAGAAACGTGCATGGAGCTGATCTGAAATCCAATTTATGAGAAGTATACGATCTCAAAAAAGGAAAACATAAGCATCCGAATACTTTTAATCTTTTGTATTCAGGTTTAATGCCATACATAGCTTCTTATGGACTGGTATTCTTTAGCACTTTGGTTGGTAAACAGTTGATCAAATACACTGCTGTTGAAAATGCCTCAGGCCAGAGCTTCAGAGGCAATGAACCTTGTGCTAACAGAGTTAAACCCATCTCCACTACATGCCTGTGCTTCCTTTCCACCATGCCATTCTGCCGTGACGTATGAGGACAAGTACACCTGTGTATTATCCCTTTATTGTTGAAGAATTCTCTTAATGGCTTGAACTCAGAGCCACCATCAGTTTGGAAGATTTTCACTTTCCTGTCAAACTGGCTTTCCACCTGTGTAACAAATTGTCGCACTGCTTCACCTGTCTCTGATTTCAACTTTAGAAAATAAATCCATGTGAACCTTGTATATGCATCTACAAAGGCAACATAATATTTATATCCATAATCTGAGCTCAAAGGTGCAGGACCCCAAAGGTCGCATTCAACTAATTCCAGTGGGTTATGATATACAGTTTCAGAGTGTTTGAAGGGTAATCGACGACTCTTACCCAATTGACATTGACTGCATATATTAGGCGTTATACGCTTCAAATGTAATAGATTTTCTTTTTTCAATATTACCTTCATTACACTTTCATTTGGATGACCAAGCTTTTTGTGCCATATATCGTATTCATCATTTACATCACTATTAACTACATTGTAACATACAACTTTTTCTTTAACAGTACCATCGGTTTTGAGATCGAACTTGTACAATCCATTATGCAGCTTCCCCTGTAACACAGTTTCCTTGCTCACATTATCTTTGATCAAACATATGTTGGAATGAAATTCAAAGAAGACATCATTATCATTCGCAAATTTCGACACACTAATCAAGTTCTTTTTAATTTGAGGTACTCGTAGCAAATTTCTTAGCAATAAAGTTCGATTTCTATTTTCAGTGGTGAACTGAGCATGACCAACATGAGTAATATTAACTAGTGCACCATTACCCATATGAATTAAATTTTTACCTCTGCATGCGGTTCCTCCAAGGTTCAGGTTCTGCAAGTCACTAGTCACATGATGTATATCACCCGAATCAGGAAACCATGCTTCGTCTTCAATATCTGAGTTCTTGGCCAGTGTGTCTTGATGATTGACTTGAGAGTTTTGATTTCTTGGATTGTATCCAGTGTTTCCTTGTACCTGACTCAGATTAATATTGTATGGATATGGTTTTACAGTATCTTGATTTGGAGAGATCCGTTGATTGCTTGTATTGCTGGAATCAAACCTGAAGTAGCACAGTATAGCTGTATGACCAAGTTACTCGCAAATCTGACATTTTGGTCGATTATTAGTGAACCTGCCTCTTCCTTTTCCTCTACCATACGTACCTCTTCTTCCATACATCTGGCCTCTACCAGTTTGAGGCATCCGACTATTGCTTGGAGAATCAGATCTAAGGTTATACTGTTGATTCTTCACATTACCAGCATAGTTGAAAGAGAACTCTTGCACTTCATTATTTCTCTGCTCAAGTCTTCCTTCATAGCCAAGTAAAACAGAACTAACATACTGCACTGATGGAGTTGTTTACTTTGAAGTTATAACTGCTACCACAGGTTCAAATTCATCACCCAAACCATTCAAAATACCGAGGACATGTTCAGTTTCACTCACTTTATGTCCTGACGATTCCAGCAGATCACATAGGTTCTTGATTTTTCTCAGATATTCTCTGACATTTGAGCCTTCCTTCTTGATGTTCTGCTGCTGTCTTTTATATCTCATGATCCTTGCTGCTGCTTGGGAATTGAAACTGATGTATTGCATTCCACACGTCTAGAGACGTTTTGCATCCAATGACTTGAGTTAATAGATTGGGACTTATTGAAGAAAGCAACCATGAACACAATAAGTTATCATGTCTTTGATACACAGTATATTCAACATTAGCAGTTGACAAACCATCCTGCCCAGTAATGAATTGTTGCGGTATTATAGTTTCCTCATCTATAAATTTCTGCAAAACCGTACCCTCTAATTGTTGTACCAATCTGAAACTTCCATAGCAAAAAATTGTTCTCATCTAGGGTTACTGTGATTAGCTGCGTCTGTGGATTCGTGATTGATTTCAATGCTTCCTTAAGTGATTTCGAAGTCTGAGTAACAGCTGTATTGGTAATATGATTAGAGTCAGATCTAGATTGCATATCACCACTATTTGCCATGATTCAACTGGAAAGATGTGATTCGATGAGTAGATGATTAATCGATTTGAGAGAATTGAAGAAAAGAGATTAGGATGAATTCAGATCTGAATTTGTGATAATCGTTTGATTTAGGGCTCTGATACCATGAAAGAGCTCAAACAATTTATAAGAAAACAGAGAAATGAATTCATCAACTAAAACAAGCTGGAAGTTAGTGCTTATATACTTGTGCACGTGCTTGCATTATTAACAACATATAAAACGGTACCAACAGAAAGTAAATGACATACCAATACAAACAAATATCACTAACAAACTTATAGGGTTGTTTTGGTAATTGTTACCGTTATCATTTCACAAATGCAGTCATCGTACCAATTTTTACTGGTAAACGATAATTGCTTACCGTTACCGTTACCAATAGGTTGGTATACCGTAGATTGGTATACCGATAATCTGGTAACCGTTACACTAGTAATGGTATACCTTTTTTCAAAAAATGGTTAGTAACATAACACGTATTCTCACCATAACGATGTTTCATTATACTTGTGTTACTTAATAAAATACACAAATGAGAAAGAAGTGAAGTGTATTTAACATTATTTCACCTGGTTAATGAACTAAATTTAATCATTTGCTTGGTTCTAAATGTCTATAATAAAGAATGTTACATGAAATACATGTATTATAAATTGACTGGTAAAATTACCGTTACCGCTGGTATTGAAGAAATATTACCGATGATTTACCATAGAAAATGGTAAATTTACCGTTAACATACCGATTAAACTGATATACCAATTTCACTTGAAAATGGTAACCGATTGGCTGGTAATGGTATGCTAATGGTAAATTTACTGTTAGCATAACAGCCCACATTTATTTCATTTTACTCCTACCTACGCTGGCTTACCGACCAACAACAAAGAGGAAGACAATGATGTCTTACTCAATATGCAAGGCACGCACAAGGTAGACAAGTAGCCATTACACACATGCAAGGCTGCAGTTGACTGAAAACCGTCACAGACAAAATTAGTTCGGTAATTTTAACCATATGTGTTCATTATTTACTATCACGATACAATCTATACCATCGGTATGTTTATATAATCCATAATCATTTTTGCTTGTACAATGCGTATTGCAATGTCACACATATGTTCTCATCTACATATTACAACATATTACTTTTCACTCCATCGAGTTTTCCTACTTATTACTGCGGTAAAGTATTTAGTTAATGCAAATTGTTGCTGCCTGCTTTTTTTTCCACTCTACCTTTACCACAACATGCTATCGAGCTTTACTTCAACTTTTGCTTCCATATAAAGCTAATGTATTAACTCATGCCCTTAATACCGCGTACACCTATTTCTATAGATTTATTTTCATATATGTATTGCACTTTCAAATTATTCAACAACTCTTGATAATTTAACTGTACACACTTTATGTAGTACCCAAACGTTTTATACTCCATTAACATTACACATTCCACTTATTTTACCTTTTTGGACTTTAAAAACTACTACAAAAGGGTTCACACATATGTTAGCTACTTTGACAGTCGAATTTCTTATCAGTCAGTGGTTGGTCTCTCATTTTATAATGATTCGGAATTTCGGACACCTCGTATTTAAATTTCTAAATTATTTAAATATTTAAATCTTAGATTAAATGTTATTAAAATGAATTAATAAGCTGTTTAAACTCCTTTTATATCATAAGTAAGGATGGTAATCTTATTTTGAAAAAATGTTTACAAAAATAAATAGTTTGAAAAAATATCAATAATATGACCGAAAATCGTTTTATCGACAAACGGCTTTTTAACCATCAGAAGCCATTGAAATTTTTTACACACACTCATTTGCTTAGGAAATCAATTTAATAAAATAAAATATTTTTCATTAAAACCATAAGAAGCTTCCTAAGCTTATCTAGTTAGGTGCGAAAAGGATAATGAGTTAAAAAGAAGATATTTCAAAAATGAGCAAATAAGGAAATTCCTTAACACTAATGCTATGTGATGTAAAGTTGCCATAAGGGTTTTGGAGGGGTTTTGGTCTTTTCATTCCTAAGGCTATAGAAGGAAGGACATACCCTTAAGAAATAATCATTAAAATTTCCAAGCTTGAGATGAAATAGAAGGGTTGAAAATGGTGGAAGTGCTTAAACACTAATCTACTAATTACTCTCTAACTTTTTCAAAAGCTAACCAAATCTTCTCTAATCTCCTTTAAACTTTGGCTTTGGGCCTAAGATATCATTAGAAGCATGATTAGTAAATAAGAAGTGGGAGGAGGTGAGAGGAAGAGAAGGAGCTTGGATGGGCCATGAGCATGACGGAGGAGGAGGAAGGTGTTGGCTTTGGTTTGGAAGTGCTAAAGGTTGGACCTTTAGACTTGTGTTGATGGAAGGTGGTGGTCCTTTTGTTCTTGTAGCTTTATGCTTGGGTTAGGCATAGATCTCGGTGAGTTATCTCACTACCTCTTAAGTATATATTGTGTATATATATGTTGTGTTTGAATCATAAAGTTAAAGCGATATTATCTAAGTAAAGTTATAAACTTTGGAACCATCTTACTTTTTAAAGCAAATGATAACTTTATACTATATAACCTCAATTCTATTACCCTCTTAAACATGAAGCATAGCCTTGACTTATTGTTTAAATAGTTGTTTAACTTGTATGTTAAATCGAAGTCTGTTTGAATTTTTTTGAAACAAGAATAGTCGTTATAAGTGCACTTCGTAATCCCTTGTTTTCAAGAATTTTTATAAATAGGAAAAAAATAATTAACTTTACTTAACACTAAAAGATTAATTTTGAGCAGGGACGGAGCAATAGAGCTCTATCCTATCGAGCTTCCCCCTTGAACGTGGAATAGTTAAGTCGGAAATGTCGGTAACAATTGAGTATATGATCTTGATTTGTATAAACATTGGTTTTGAAGGATCAGTCGATTATCGATCTTAATCGAGTACGAACTTAGATCTTTAAAATAAAGGTTTTCAAAGATAGTAACAAGTAGGAAAATGATTTGGGTTTGTTGTAATAATGTGTTAATCGCATTCGTCTTTAACCTTTTTTATTACACTTAGAATGTAAAGAGATCACCAAAAGAATGTTTTAAAGATAAGCATAACTGAAATGGTTTTAGTTTTGTTGTGACAATATTTTAATAACATTCGTCTTTAACCTTTTTTGTATTACTTATGAATATAAATAGATCTTTAATAATGTTTTGAAGATAAGCATAAATGAAATGGTTTTGGGTTTGTAGTGACAATATTTGAATAAAATTAATCTTAAACCATTTGAATGGATTTGTGAAAGTATGTAGATCCTTAAATGGATATTTTGAAGGAAATTATAAGTAAGAAATTTTGTTAATGATTTGTGAATATATTTATAACATTTGAGATTAGTATATAAATATTTTTGAGGTATAGGAAAAGAAAAGGTTTAAAGTAAGAAATCATGTTAATGGTTTGTGAATATACTTATATCATCGGAGATAAGTATATGAATACTTTTGAAAAGTGTTGAAATGTTTTGAAAATGAATAGTGATGTTTTAACTAAATAGTGGAGTTTTATTTATAAAAGGTTTTGTCCCACCTTTTGGCAAGGCCGTGACACCAAGAAATTGACTATAAACCAAGGACAGTTCATCCCGAAGATCGATTGTACTCATGTTCACTATGGATGTCGATAAATTTTGTCTAAGTCCGGATCGAACTACAATTGATGTTATAGGACCATCAAAGTTATGAACACCAACGTTTGAACTTTCAAATCAACCGGAGTTCGTGTGCTCAAGATACGATCGATGCAATCCAAGGAAATTAACTCACACGCATCCGTCTGTTCGTATCCATCATTTCGCATCCATCTGTTTGTATTCATTGCGTTATCTGTTGTTCGTACCTATCACATTATTTGTTGTTCGTATCCATTACATATACTCAACTGCATGTCCACTCAGCCTGGTTCTACTTCGTATCCATCAGATTGGTTCAACTTCGTATCGATCAATTGGAGTCAATTCGCATCGATCACAATCGCACAGTTCATATCGATCGATCAAAGACCGATACAAATAAAACATCAAAAGAATATATGAAAACAACCTTCAGCTATCGATACGAATTAGCCTATGAGTATCCATACGAACAAGGCCATGGCAATCAATACGAACAGATTAACTTCGATCGATACGAACAAGACTCAACCGTATCGATACGAACAAGGTACACCCCTTTGAAAGACTCGGTCACGCGACATGAAAAGTGGATCGATCCGAGGAGTTAACACACGTCAACTTGCAAGCACGTGACTAAAAAGCGATAAGAACAGCGTCAATATGAAGGAGACAACCTTCGAAAAACATAAACCTGCATCGATCATAATTCCCAATCTACAAGTCCAAATGGCACCAAATTTTTACAAGAGCTTACGTACTACCTAAAGAATGTTCATGCTCAATTTTGACTCGATTGGGCCAAATCTTGATTGATACGAAATTCTCGTATCGATCACGGATCGAGTGCGAACCACATGAGATCGATCGCATGGGCCCACCCACGTGCCAAAAGAGGTCTTTCGAGATCTGAGCGAGATATTTGCACCCTACGTCTATAAATATCATCTCAAAGCCTACATAAAAAAGACTTTTTGCTCTCCTACGTCCAGACTCAGCCGAAACCATTTTTATACTTAAAGATCACTGTTGTACTTGAAATCCACTGCTTTAATCTGCTGTAACCAGTTGTAATCACCAACAAACATTAATAAAATCATCAATTTCATTGTGGTCGTAGGCAATATGTCGAACCACTCTAAATTTGTGTCTCTATGTGTTTTTCTTATCTGTTTTTGAAGTGTTTGTTAGATAATCATCCTTTTACATTTACTTTCTTCATTTTATCTCTTCAAATACTTCCGAAAAGTGTTGTGCCCGATTTTGGTACAAACAAAAGGGTTTATTGAGTAAAATGAGTTTTACTAATAAAAATGGATTTTAATTAATAAAGGAAGATTAATTAAAAAAGGGATTAGAAGTCGTTTATATGACTTGATCGTGCTTTGTGTGTTACTACTTTTGGATAATATATGGAAACTAGTTTCCTATATGTTATTCTCGTTGTTATTTGAGTTGAACAAATATACTCTAGAAATGTCAAAAAGAAATGTGGGAATTATACAGTGCAATTATCTTCGATCATGCCACACTGTATGTATAAACTCGTTTCACTCTCTTAGGACAAATGATAAGAAAATCCGTCTGATTAAATGGTTAGGAGGTGATTTTCGATCTTAAGTATTGTCTGTTTATTTCCTACAGACTCGGAGTTGAGATTCCTATAAAATCGATCGATTGATTTTAAAGCATCTAGTGAACGGGGGAGTGTACTTATATGAGATAACTTAAAACCGTAACCAGTCCAAAACCATATACGTTTTCTATGTTTTGGAAGAGGTTGTTGATTACTTCGTGATTAGTTCATGATTTCTTTGTGATGTTGGAATCTATGTAGAGATTTGAGATCTGCTTGAGATGCTAAAAACATATATTTGTTTATGATCTATTCAGGATGTGGGAATCCATTTGTAATTCCGAGGCATGTTGAGGGAACCCATGTGTGATTCCAAGATCTATTGAGGAATCCATATGTGGTCCCAAGATCTATTAAGATATGGAAATTCATGTGTGGCTCTGAGATCTACTCAAGTTGGAGCTCGTGTGCAAGATTTGTTCGAGTGGTGACTCGTGGGATGGAATTCCAAACGTAGCCTCATCAGAGGGTATGACTAAAATTTATATAAGACACATACCTAGTAGGGTTGGCGAGCCATAGGGTGCATGAGACTCTATTTATAGAGATACTTATTGGGATATACATGCGAGGGCGATGCATCAGGTCTTAGCAAGACTAGCTATGATTTTCCTATGGTACATTCACTAGAGATGTACGACGCTTCAGAAGGATATCTCTCATCCTTGTGCAGTAGTTCATATTCAGCTACCCAAATAGATCTACATGGAAATCCTACACAATTAGCAAACGTGCCTTAGCTATTATGATTGTATACCTACTATTGTTGTGATGTACACTTACTTGCATCGTAGCTATGTTATTATTTATATTTCACACCTTATCATCATTGGATTTTATAATAGAAATGGTTTAGTTATCATAAGGTAAAATTCCCTTCGTGTATATTGGTAGCGTAATTTTATGAGATACCCTTATTTTGAAGGGTTAAAAGATATAATAAATCTATATGATTTGAGTTTCTATTGCTGGTTTACCAAACTAATCCATGTGTTATTATCTTATAATGCTTAGATCAGCTCGAATATTTTTCTAGATTTTGTTGTGGTTTATTAGAGCTCATGGAGAGGAACTGGATGATTTCTTACGGTACTTATTTTCCACTGCATTACTTGATTATATCTATTAGCATTTGTGAGGACTGGTTGTTATAACTTCCAGGAGGATGATATGTTAGTTTCTATGATTAATGTATGTATATAAAGGTTTTCTTTTTGGTAAAGACCCTTTGAGATATTATATATTATCATTCTACATGTGAGATTCTAAAATTGTGTTCTCTTTCTTGTTCTTTTTTGTTTTGTTTTTCTTCTACCTTAACAATTTGTCTTTCCAGCGTTTGGGTGATCAACACGTGAATATCATATATGTATTGGTGTTGACATTCGAGGGTGGAAAAGAAGGGTCGTTACATGTGGTATGAGACCTGAAGATTAAGCGAGAACCTTGGCTTTGGTGGGTGTGACTCATTAAGGGATTGGGTAATGGAATGCATTAGCATGTGTTGGGAGTATTATACAAATGAGAGCGATTTGTTAGTGCTATAAAAATGTTTTATATTGTGTTAATTGGTCGATTGAGTAGTTTATGAATTATAGTCGATACACCTAACCAATGTTATTGATAGGGGTTTCCAAACATTTAAATAAGGCTAACCGACATAGTATTATTTTCAAAATTGGTAAATGAAATAATTTTACCAAGAATTATATTTTAAATAAAAATATACAATTTTCATAAATTGGTATAGCTATTTATGATTTGGTTGTGTGTTATGAAATGATAATATTCAATCATTATCATTTATTGTTTGATTAGATGTGTTGCACCAGTTTATGAGCATTTACTATAGTTATCGATTTATAAGAAATCTAACTTCTTAGAACAAGGGTTGGGTGGATAGTAAATTTATGGGAACATTAGAGACGAACACCTTATGAATTAAGCTTCACGGTTTGACAATAAGTCGTTTGATGATATTGTTGCGTTAAAATTGAATTTTAACAAGAGTTGTTTACTATAATCCGAACAAAGATATACGTTTGTGAAATGACTTAAATAAAGAAGCAACTTTATATAAGAAAGTGAGTTTATATAAGTTAGGTTTATAAAACATGGTATATAAATGAAAAGGATTTAAATAGATAATTTGAGGATTTAAATCACGGTAATATTTGAAAGTGCTTTTCAAAGGTTTTGGAGAAAATAATAGTAGTATTATTTGAAAAGTATTTGGGAAATTGGTTTTTAAAATAGAGATTATGGTACTTAGTAACATTTACGAAGTATTTGATACCGTTTTGAAATGATTTTGGTTAAGTCCAAAAGGCATGAATTGGATGTACTGAACTCACTTATATCGCTTCAAAATAATTCTGGTGATGACTTCATCATCATCGGCATTCATTTTAGGTTTTCTAAGTGTGGATGATATAAAATTGTTTTGGTAAATTTTTTTTTGATTTAATCCCAAAGTATGGTTTTGATATACAAAACTTTTATGTATATATTATTTCAAAATGATTTGAAATGTAAACCGATGTTTAGTTCTAAAGTTTTCTTGCTATGTTTTTTCATTGATACATGTAGCTTATGCATTAAGAAAGTACGGATGTGCATCACGATATGATATTTTGTTTCGTAGTTTTCGTTTGTTAAAATGAAATGGAATTTTTCAATGATATTTGATATTTGGGAACTTCCAGATTGTTATAGAGCTTTTAATTAAGTGTTTTAAAGGTATAAAAGTGTAGTCTATATATAACACTTGAATTAAGAAGATAGAAAATTAAAAAATGTTGAACATACTTGTCATGTAAAACAAATTTGATGTTGATATATACTCTTAGGATGTAATAGAGTGTTATATGAGTATGAACATAAGTTATAAAACATTTATAAACTTGATGTTATGGTTTATGAAACGATTCGTAAATGATTTTAGTACCGAATGACATGCTAATTGGTTAATTGATTGTGATTAAAAAGATATTGGATACTAGCCTAATGGGTCATTCTGGAGATCTTTACGCTGCTTATTACTCTAGACTCCATCGTAATCAAGTGTTTTCTATTTTCTACTGCTGTAATCAGATTTATAAGTAATTAACAAAGGATAATCTTCAAAGTGGATGTAGGCATACAACGCTGAACCGCTATAAATCTGTATCTCTGATTATAGTTGATTCTTTGTTACTTGTTGACTTATCTGCTTAGTTTAATTTTTTTCTTCACTTCTTCACAAAAAACTATTCTTGGGTTTTTATGACCAACTTAGTTGCAAATATTTTGGTGCTTTAACTGAGAAGGCTTGATTCCTAGCTTGCTAGGATCCCTTTTTTGCTACTGAATTGGATAAATCCCCAAAGAAGATCTGCAATTATTTTCAAGAAGTTGCCAATACTACTCAGATTTGTAAAAATCTAGGAAATTCTATTGATAATGGTAAGATATTGTAGATCTACTTGTCAGAATGTAGAAGGAAATTAGAATGCTAGCATTCAGCAAGGAGACCCAAGCAATCAACCAACAAATGTGAACGCTGAACCGGTTGAAGTTTAGAATCCCACTGATTCTATTACAAGAGCTGAATTTCATAATCTAATGAGAGAGCTGATGGAGAGCCTTTGACAATTAAATCAACAAATTTAGACAATATCAACTTGATGAACCAGATCAATTAGAAGCAGCGGGGGAAAGTTAGGAGGGATCCCACTTCTTACTCCCAGAAAGTTCTAGCTCATTGGATGAATATCACATGCATAGGCATAGCAGGATAGAAGAACATTGCGCAAAAACTTTGGGGCGTCACCTAAAAGACCATCATGGTCTTTCAGGACCGACTGGTAATGATCCCTCCATAGGGATCGGTGCTGATCTCTCATCCAGAGGAGGGATTCCTCCCATACACCTTGGGAATCAAGGTGGAGCTGTTTCTGTTGGTTTGGTTGATGGAGTTCGATTGAATGTTGCCAGGTACTTCCTCGGAATAATGACAAAATGAATGTACAAGATGCACATCGGGAAGATGGCAGACATCGACCGGACTATTCATGTGAGGTGAAGCACGACCACCGCTTAGCCCTAACCATCCAAACACCGGACTTATCGGCTATCGTCAAACATTTGAGAGAACCAGGGCTTGACTAACGATGATTGGGGAATCTCGAGAAGCTATACCCCGTTCACTGATAATGTTTCACACGCGGAATATCCGAGGAGGTTCAATATGCCATCAATGTTCGCCTAGGAGGAAAATACCGACCCCGGACAGCATATCACGAGATGCAAATGGTTGATGGATTATGTGCAAGCAGAAGATGCAAACAAGTGTGGATGTTTTCCCATAACTCTTTCTGGAATAGTAACAATGTAGTTCACAAGACTACCTCCACGATCAATTTCTAGATTCGATGATTTAACAATCAAGTTGTTTAGTAGTTCTGGATGCACGCAACTCGTCCCAAAGATGTAACGTCCCTATCTAGTGTGATTCAAACTCTAGGAGAGTTGTTGAAATATTATTTGAGACATTTCATACAGGTGTTACGGTGGTCAGCAATCCGAATGACCATGTTATACTAATGGTTATGACGAGAGGGATTGATCTAGAGTTTGATTTTGGCGATTGGTTAACTGACAAGCCGTCCACAACGTTGGAGCGCTTTTATGCAAAGGCGGCTCAGTATTTGAGAAAGGAGGAAGCCAAGTTCTCCAAAAAAAAAGAATGTTGCGGGACCAAGTGGAGAGGGAGTACAGAGTAACATTGCAATAAAGCAGTTTGATGATAATCCTGGGGAAGTTCAAGTGAATGTCTAGAATAAACCAAATCAAAAAAAGAGAGGCAAAGATAAGAACCGAGAAAGGAAGAGGGATTCTAGAAGTGGGAAGCCTAGAATTCTGATGTATGACACTTACACGCCGTTGAATACGTCCTTGAGGAATATCTATCTGGCTACTTGCAATACCATGTAGTATAGGAAGATGCCTTCAAAAGAATCAACAGAGAAGCAAAAATAGAGCAGGAAATATTGTCGGTATTACGAGTGCTATGGGCATAATACAAATGAATGCAGGCATCTCCAGGATGTTTTAAAAAAACTGATTCGAGAAAGGAAATTACGACAGTTTATGAAAGCCCCGTAGGACGGTGGTAGGGGACATCTGACCCCAACTGAGTACAAGTGCCGCGTAGGGCTAAGTAGCCCGCACCGACTGGTGGAACACTGGTGGTAAGTAAGATAGTCGGAGCACCACACCCAACAGATAAGAGTTGGCAAGTGATGGAGGGCTATGCTAGCGCGATTAGGCATGTTGATTTTGAGTGCTATTTGAATACAGAAGATGGAGCTTTATTAACAACGTAAGATGGCAGATGATTTTGTGTTTAGGAGCAAAGATGCAGATAAGGTAGAGGCTTCGACGATCGACCCAATGGTCATTTCGGCCATGATTTCCCCGATTTGGTGAGAAGGATATTAATTGATTGTGGAAGTTCAATATATATAATTTTCAAAAAAGCTTATGATCAGACGAGGATGGATGCTAAAGATCTGAAACCGTCTAAAGCCCGTATACACAGTTTTAACGGCATTGCAACTGACGCCGTTGGTTATGTTGAACTACCAATGGAATTGGGAGAAGGTGAACAATGGAGAGTGTGGATCTTGCTTTTTGTTGTTTTGGATGTTGACTCTCCATATTGGATCGACTGGCCATAGCCGAATTCTGGATAGCTCTTGCCCCATGGTGTTTGACTTTGAAGTTTCCAACTGATAATGATGTTGGAGTTGTTCATGACGATCAGGTGACTGGATGTGCCTGTTATGTAGCTGAGTTGAGGAATGCTCAACACAAGGAGAAGGGTAAGAGTGTGGACAAGTCAGTCCACACCCATGCCACTCAAGATTACAATTAGTGCATGATCCTTGGCTAGAGCACCATAGTAGGTTCTGTTGAGATATAGATCTGAGGGATGACGAGTAGGATCCTAAAGAGACCAAGGCTGCACCCGCTGAGCTGACGGTTGATATAAAGGTCATCCATGATGATCCGTCACGAGTCCTAAAGATTGGATCACAGCTCTGCCCCCCAATGATGAAAGAAATTATTGGTTTTCTCCAAGTGAATCTAGATGTGTTCGCTTGGACTCACTCTGACATGTCTGGAATCTCACTTGTCATTGCAAGCCATGCATTGAATAACGACTCGAGGCATGTCCAGTGAAGCAAAAAAGACACGACATAGATCCAGAGAGATCTGCTGCTCTCAAAGAGGAGGTGGATAGATTCAAAGACAACGGGTTTATCCGTGACACCCTTTACCCAAAATGGGTATCTAATCCTGTACTTGTGAATAAAGCAAATAGGAAATGGAGAACTTGCATTGATTATTTAGATTTGAACAAGGTGTGTTCAAAAGACAGCTTTCCCCTTCCGAGGATCGACCAGCTGGGGGATTCAACCACGGGACATGAATTGCTATCTTTCATGAATGCGTACTCAGGATATAACCAAATCCCGATGCATATTCCCGATCAGTAGTACACCAGTTTCATTACCAATGTTGGATTATACTACTATGTAGTAATGCCGTTTGGATTAAAGAATGCAGGAGCGACTTATCAATGCTTATTCAACGGGATGTTTAAAGTTCAAATCGGAAAAATGATGGATATGCGTGGATGATATGCTCATGAAGCCACGACGATCAAGCGACCACATTAGAGACTTGGAAGAAATGTTCAACATTCTCCGACATTTGATGATGAATATTAACCCTTTGAAGTGTTCTTTTGGTATTGCATCGAGGAAACTCTTTGGCTTTATTGTTAATGCCCATGGAATGGAAGCTAATCTCGAGAAGATTCGGGCTATTCGCGATATCCAAGCACCAAGGACTATTAAACAAGTTTAGAGTCTGAGTGGGAAAGTTGTTGCCCTAAGCCAATTTATTTCTAGAGCTACCAGCAAATGCATTCCCTTCTTTGACTTGATTAGAAATGGGAAAAGAAAATTCGAATGGACACAGGATTGTAAAGATGCATTTCAATCTTTGGTGAACCATTTGTAGAGACCCCTTATCTTGTCAAAGCCGGTGGATCATGAAGATTTGTACATTTATTTGTCTGTATCGACACATGCTATATGCGCTGCATTGCTTCGAGAAGGATCAGATCCGGAGGCCGGTGTATTACGTCAACAAACAATGGATGTGAGCCGAAAGGAACTATCCAAAAATAGAGAAACTGACATACTACTTGCTAATCGCATCATAAAAGCTTCGTTTATACTTCCAGGCACGCTCGATCAATGTTTACACCGACCAAGTATTACAACAGATGCTACAGCGACCTGAGACATTTGGAAGGTTGTTCAAGTGGAATATCGAGCCCAGTCAATTCGATATTACTTATCTCCCTCGGAGGGCTATCCAGGGTCAAACACTGGTAGATTTTATAGTAGAGTTCACTACGTAGAATGACTCCCTGGAAGGCAGTGAAATCTCTACCATATGGTGGAAATTGTGTTCTAATGGAGTGTCCAATGATCATTGTTCTGGAACAGGAAATGTGCTTGTAACTTCTGAAGATCAGTTTGTCTATTATGTTTAAAGCTTGATTTCCCAACGAAAAACAGTGAAGCTGAGTATGATGCTCTGATTGTTGGACTTAAACTCACTTGAGAACTTAGAATAAAGTATCTTGAAATCTTTTGCCATTTGCAGTTGGTAGTGTACGAATCAGGGAAGATTATCAAGCTAAAGGGAAACAGCATGCTCCATACCTTACCCAAGTCCAAGAGTTGTTGAAGAATTTGAGTTGTATTATATTTCGCATATTCCACAGGATCGAAACAGAGTGGCTGATTCATTGGAAAAGTTTGCTAGCACTGGCGACACATAGCAGATGGGCTTGGTTCTGGTCGAAATATTAAATGCCCTAAGTATAAACATGATAGAAATCGATCGGACACTGGAAGTGGAGCCTGAGAGGGAATCATGGATGACTCGGATCAAGGACTATTTACTATATGGAGTCCTAATAGATCAAAGAAACGAAAAGCGACAAGTCCTTCATAAAGCTTCGTGATATGTCATGCAAGGAGGAATTATGTACAGAAAAAGTTTCTCAAATCCCCTACTCCAGTGTGTCGCTCATGATGAGATAAAACATGTCCTAAAAGAAGTTCACGAAGGGGAATGTGGAGACCACGTTGGGGACAACTTCTGGCAAAGAAAATACTCCATTACGGATAATATTGGCCAACTGTCAATAAAGACGCTACTGACTATCTAAGGCGACGCAACAGGTTCCAAATATATGCAAAAGTTCCGAGAGCTCCGTCGAAGGAAATTACGCAAATGGTCGGCCCATGGTTGTTTTCCATATGGGGTATACACATTATCGATTCGTTACCGATCTTTAAAGGTGGCGCAAAGTACGCCATCGTCGCATTTGATTAATTCACCAAATGGACCGAAGCAGAACCTTTAGCCATGATCACAACCAAGAAAGTAATCACCTTTATTGTCTGAAACATCATATGTCGTTTCGATCTTCCGCGAGCTATTGTAACAGATAATGGGACACAACTTGATAGTTTTGAATTCAAAGACTTCTATTGGAGATATCACATTGAAAAGAGATTTACAACGGTCACTCACCCTCAAGCAAATGGACAGGTTGAAGCTGTGAACAAAGTTATAAAGTCCATTCTAAAGAAGCGTTTGGAAAAGGCTAGAGATAAGTGGGTGGATGAGCTCCCGATGATATTGTAGGCTTAGAGGACCACCCACAAATCTACGACTGGCCATACTCCATTCGCCCTTTCATATGGTTCAAAAGCCGTCATTCCTATTAAGATCGTGGTTCTGTCTCATCGAGTAACTTACTACGATCCCAAAACGAATAAATATCTCCTTGTGGACTCTCTTGACTTAATAGATGGAAGCGCAAGGAAGCCGATCTGAAGGTAGCTGTGCATCGACGCCGGGTCGCCTATTATTACAACATTAAAGTTCGACCTAGAACCTCTAAAATCAACGATCTCGTCCTGAAACTGCTTTTTCCTACCCATCGCATATGAATCCAATTTGGAAAGGACCATATGTCATTGAAAATAGGCTTGGAGAAGGAACTTTCAAGTTGGCGACTTTGGATTGCATCACACTTCCAAGGGCGTGGAATAGCGAGCATTTACGACACTATTTCACTTAGTTTATCTCTTTTTCATTTCAGTTGTATTTTCTTTCAGAATTTTCTTTAGCATTTGATTTTCCAGATATGTAATAAGATAGATTATGCTATTTCCTTCCATTTAGCGAATAAAGTTTCGGACTTCCTTTATATTTATGTTTGCTGTAGTATTATGTGTTAGTTACATGATGAAATCATTGATGTCGATATGTACGAATTGGTTCCCAGAGTTTGAAATTAATCAACTACGCTAGTTCTCGATGGGACTAAACAACATGGGAATGGTCTGGTTGTTCATTTGATAACTCTCGTTCATAATCCAATGGACGGGATGCACAACGAGGAATGGATGTGACTCGTCCATTTGACAATTGAATAAATCCTGCCAAATGATAGGACTGAAATAAAATAAGAGCAATCATGACATGACCGATCGCTCACTAGATTAAACCCCCTAATCCCCAAGGGGCAAATCAATCAATTACGGAGAGTACGATCCGACCGCTCTTCGAAATAACTCTAAGTCCCCAGAGTGTGGATTGTAGTATAAACATGAATTGGGTGTGATTCGACCACCCTCAAAATAACTCTAAGTGCTTGGAGTGCGAACTTGAGTATAAACATGAATTGGGCATAAATCAACCATCCGCAAAATAATTCTAAGTCCCCGGAGTGCGTACTATAGTATAAATATAAATTGGATGCGATTCGACCACCCATCAACTAACTCTTTTCCCCAGAGTGTGGATATGAGCACAAACAGATATATGAGTGAGGTTCAACCATTCACTATTCCATGAACTCCTACATGAAATCGATAGGAAGATTGTAAACATGCTAAGGACAGAGTTCGACCATCCAACGTCTAACCCTGCTAACCTAAGACTAGTGGCAGGAGTATAGTTACTCAAAACCGCTAAATTCGACGGCATAACACTAAGGCTTGAGCCCAGTGTTTGATACGACTCAAGGCCACAAACATGGAGGCCTTGGGATAGAGCCAGTGGATTGTTACTAGAATTACTGAACAATGAATTACAAGTACATTGAATGGAAAGTAATAATTTCACTACTTAAATAGCAGTTCACACGAAAGCTCAACAAAAGAATAACTTTTATTCACATGATAGTTTTGAAATTGTGGTACACGTTATTTAAAAAAAACCAAGAATCATGCCCGTACAACCACAATTAATAAAAGAAAATAATAAACAAATAGCTATGCAAACTATGTACACACTGAGCCAAAGTGATGGCTATTTCTTCGATCTTCTCTCCTTTTGGATTTTTTGGGAGTGGTGCCACTTGAGCTCCCGTTTTTTCTCTTCCTGAATCCTTTGTCACCTTTAGTAGGAGAGCTTTATAAGGTAGGAGGTAGTTCATTAGGAATTGACCTGCCAGGTGGAATAACATGTAGTGGGATAAGGTGTTGATCGTCGATGTCCACCTCGGTAGGCTCAGCTTTAGCCTTTTTCTTCAGCAACTCCTCCTTCTCAATACGGTCCTTCAGGCTAATCTCATCAGAGCGTTCGGAGGTACCGGTAATCACAACATTGTCGGATTCATCCACCGGGAGCGTATCTTCAACCTTATCATCATCGAGAGCCCCAATGACTTGATCATCGGGCCCCGGTACATCAGCGGCCGCCAGAATCTCTACTAGTTTCTCTTGTTGCTTTATAGCAACAACGCTTTTAGGAGTTTGACCAGGACCCGAAAGACCTGCAAATTTATTAAAATAGGGAGATAAGACTATTGGGAGCGAAGAGCAAAATCTCTCATAAATTGGAGACTAAAGTGGAATACCTATATCCGGTTGGCTCTCGGTTGTTGCTGGAGTGCCCCCAACCAAAGTAGGGGTTAGCACTTTGGAATGATAACCGGGCTTATTGGATCATAGCTCAAGTTGGGCTCGAGGCCAAAGGAAACCGATGCTCCAACCGCTTGGAAAGATGAGGGGGCCTTAGGATTGGATTTCGAGGATTCAGGAATATGTTTCCCTTTGTTAGAAGGCGCTGAAACCTCAAAATATCGGAGTCTCGCAGCGGCAAGATCTAGGGGTTCACGTTCACGGAGGATCTCCCATACTAATTTTTCTTCATCTAAATCAGCTCTACCTAAACCCTCCTTTTTCATCTTACTGATGTGCTCCTAGGTTTCAGCAAGTGACTCGAGATAATCTTCACCAAGGAAACTCAAGTCGTCGTGGATGACGAATTTGGCGTTGTATTCGATGATCAATGGATTAAACATGTCCTTGATTTTATTCCATTTGGACTTCTTAGCATCTTTTACTCAGGTTTCATTTTGTTCCACCATCTCTTGCGGCTTTCCTCTTGTGCCTCCTCTTTAAGTGCTTCAATTTTGGCAAATTCATCAACTTTAATTTTTAGGCTCCTGGCTTCAACAACCTCTTCACAGTGCCTTTGTGATTCTTCCTGAGCCTCAATCTTCCCTTTCTTTTTTGAGAAGTTTCTCGACGCGGCGGGCCAGGAGATCTTTTTCCTTTTGCAAGGAACCCTTTTCCAGAGCGAATGCCCCGCTGCGATGGTAGGCAACATCGAGTTCTTTCTTATGGGAAGGTGCCAAACAACTCACTGCCTTTGACATTTCCTTGGCACTCTTTTCTGCCTCAGTAAGTTTTGCTGTCAACTCCGATCGCTCATTGTCTTGGTGCTTGACAGTGTCTTTATCGTGTATCGCCTCTTGCTATAGACAATCTACTTTATATTTTTTCTCGATTCACACTTCTGAGATTTTTTCCACTAAGTGTTGAAACGATTCATGTTGCACGAACACATCATTAACATATGCAAGAGAGCTTGCTTTGGCATGCTCTAGGATCAGATGTACTATGGTAAGGAATTTAAGCCCATTGAAATAGATTTTTAGGAAAGTGGCCTTAAGCTTGGCCAATTTCTCCACTATAGAAGTGTCAGGAGGAGCGGCCAGCAAGGACGGATCGAAAGTGGCAATTGGATGTTTGGTTGATCTATGGTCATGAGATTTCTTAGAGCTAGAAGAACCAGTGTGCTGCTCATGTGATGTGGCAATTTGAAAGCCATGGAGCGGAGACTGATCTCCGCTGTAAACAGGAAAATTAGGCCGATCTCCCTAGCAAGATGTCTGAGACTAGGACTTGCGCTTGGAATAGGATTAATTTCCTTGAACGGTAGCTTTTCTCTCGTCCATCCTCTTTTTCTTTGCGCCTGCTAGATTCTAAGTTGCGGCTAGATCGATAATGCGTCGAAGAGCCCCTTAAGCGATCGAAGGCCCAAGACCGATTCATTGCATCTGCAAAGACCAAATGAGAATGTGTAAGTAACTATTGTGCAAAGGATTGTTAAAGAGCATGTAGTGAAGTGCATGTGGTCCTGAGTGGCCTAGTGTTCCCCTTTGACAGACCGGTGGCTGTAGCCTTGCTTATGGGTGTTTTCTCTCCTTCATCGGTAGTAAGAATGATATTGATATTTGGAAGGTCATAGGTCATAATTTCATTAGTAATTTGGAGTTTTGAAAATCCCTTCGGTGAACTTTGGAAGTGTTGGGAAGATGATTCTTCTTCAATAGAAGTGATGACAAATTATGGATCTACGACATTTTTTCATCTGTGAGGTTTATATACCAGCTTCTTCCTCCTCTTGGTTGGTGTTTGAGATTGCACGCCTTATGGCGGTTCGACCACGGGAGCCTTATCTGGGCCTGCATCATCATTGCCAGGTTTATTGGGAATTTCTAATCTCACCTTCTTTAATGTCATCCAGAGTTCCCTCAGTTAGGGGCATGACAGGATTGATGGCATCCTTTCTTGCTTTGTAACGTTTCTTGGCAATTCTGCACTTCCGAGGAGCCCCTATCTTCGACAAGGATACCACGAATAGCGGCAACCGCTCTTAAAAAACTACTTCCTTCAGGATATAGGCGGACACCTGTAGGAATCCCGGATGTTAGTGGACTCAAAAATAGGACTTGGATTAACAAACTTAAGAATGAGGTGAAAATAGCACTTACATCTTTCCAATCATCGCCTTACGAATCCATGTGGACACCGAACATAGGACTACTCATGTTTGAATAGAGAGAGTTTATTCCAAGCGCCTGTTAAGACTTGGCAGTTTGGTGAAGGTTCATGAAAAACGTAGGAAGGACTTCCTGATCTCCGTTTAAAGTTGTAAATGAATCTTATGTCCTCGAGAGTTGGCGGACGAACTAGAATGCTCATGAACAGAAGAAAAGTTCCATGTAGGAATGCATAGCTGTTCGGATGGAGTTGAGTAGGAGCTATTCCATGATATCTCAATATCTCTCGAATAAACAAATTAATGGACGGTACGCAACTGGTCCAACACATAAATTTGTTACATGCAGTGTACCCTTTCGAGGGAAAGTGAGGAGGCATGTCATTTATTGAAGAAACCAAGACATCTATAAACGGAATTCAATGTATGGAACATAGCCTGTAAAGGGCAGCCTTGTCAATTCAGGAAGCTTGAGAATCTATTAGATTCTCTTGGAGAATGACACCTTCTACGGTGTCGTGATCAAAGCTCATATCCTCTACCAGGAGGACCGGAACATCTAAAAAAAGATTGACCGATGTACCAGAGACTTCCATTTGTTCGGCTTGATGATTAGGAGAAATCCTGCCGGTTATAGTCGCAGAGCTCGATTTTGCTTCAAGATCAACATGTTGCATGGCCGGTTCAGAAGACATAGCAGCCAAAAGCTCCGATCGTCTGGAGTCCATATGAGTTATACTCGTTGATAATCGAGTAAGAAAAGTTTACCTGTCCCCCTCCCCACCGCCATGTTAAGTGTGAGCTAGTCAGTGTAGTGAAGTGTATATCAGAAATAAATAGCTTAAAATTAGAAAATGAAGTAAAATGACGAGGCTTTGGATTCCGGCTAGAGTGACCGTCATCGCTGACTGTCCCAACTGGCAAGGAGATTGATCGGTCGTGAAAGCTTTGGGATCGACTATCGGCATACCAAAGTGCAAAATCTATCATTCAAGTCCATATGCAAGTTTTTAGTGTATTTTGAAAGTTCCAAGGATTTGATTGTTCAATCTCAAGTTCGGCAATGAATATGCAAGTTTTATTGTTCATCGTCATCATATGTCCAAGTTCGTTGAGGTGAATTGGTGGTAATTGTTCAAACAAGTAAGATTAGATTAGGTTTTAAGCTCAAAGAACCCCTTACGCTGATCCCTACATACTGAACCCTCCATGCTGATCCCTATCCCAAAGCCTCTCGACTGATCCCTCTCTTCTTAAACCATCGATCCCTTTATTTGAACACAGGTTTGCCGATCCTTGCTTACACCAAGGCCTCTACTAGAATGAAGCTAGCTGGTTCCCTCTACCTTGTCGTCCTCTCGTCAAGCCGTTACACCAAATCCTTGTAATGAAAAGACGAAAAGGAAGAAGTGAAGGTGGGATCGGCCTATGTCCAAACCTCCAACACCGATCCCTCCTCCACTTCTTCTTTTCTTCCTTCTTTGCTAGTTTGCCAAACCCTGTTCCCTTCCTTACCTCATATTCCCCAAGAAACCAGCGCAATCTACCATCCACCACACTACACGCTTTACCATCATTGATGGAGTAGGATCCATAGCCTTGCCTTAAAATTTAAAGCAAGATGGGAAACTTACTTAGATAAATCGAAGACGAACCATAGAGAAAAAGGGAAAAGATTGGGTTACAGATCAATTGGAAGGCGGTGCGACGATCTAAAACTAATTAGGGAGATGGATTTTTTTATTAGAATGATGATCAAGTGAAAAAGTAGGGGGTGTGATTTTCTTTTTGAAGCAAAGAGAGGGCTCGTAGATTGGAGAGTAAATGAAAGGCAAAAGAATGAGCAAAAAGAAAAAGGATGGAATGAGCTTATATAAAGAAGTAGGGGGATCAACTGTGCGCTTGGCAAAGGATGGGAGGGATTGGTTAAAGTCATGCGAATCCCTATTAGCATGCACCCAAAATAGGGTTCGGCATAGTATATTTCAAGCCCTACAAATGTTAAAAGAAAAGAGGAAGAGAGAGAGAGAGAGGGATCGGCTAAACGCATGCTAATCCCTACAAATAAAAAAAATGATAATAAAAAATAATGAATGAAAAAAAATGATTGTGAGGGTTCAGCTATAAACATGTACGTAAAAAATGCAAGGAAGTTGGCAACAGCCCGTAAACGTGCGAGTGTGTCCAGGTGCCAACAACAAAAACGTGTATATGAATGTGCACGTGAATGACCTGAAAGTTCAATTTTTGGAAATAGGCAGAAATTGAAGTTAAAACCTAAAACCTTCTAGCTCGTGGTTAGACTCTATAACAAAAGCTTATTAATCTTGCAGAACTGGACTTATATATCAATTGATATAACATAGCATTGAATAAATTGTGGGAAATCAACCAAGCATCATGGCGATCAATGAGACATTCACCAACTTAAGAAAACGACTTGACAATAGCAGCCCTTCAGGAAGCTAATTGGGACTCTTTTCGATAATTCAAACTTGTTTCGATTCAAAGCACATCATGTTAATCAAAAGGAGTACTTTGGGGGCAAGTGTTATCCAGCATTCTAACCCGGTTGTATTAAACTGATTACATGAATTTGATCTGACTGTCATCAAGGCCGATAATTCTGGAGTAATGATTGTTGGACCCAAAAGCCAATTAAAAATTATCCTATAAATTCAGGATTAAATGGATTTGACGGATGTACAATGTAGAATGCTCAAAGTATAGAATATAGCTCAGTAAATGAAAGGGATCGGTATAGATTGACTCATTGAGAGGGATCTACGTAATTCGGCTCATAAAAGAGTGATTGGCATACTTAATTGAGAGGGATCGGCATGCTTTGTTGAAGAGTATGGATCAACATACTTAATTGAGATGGATCGGCAGGCTTTATTGAAGAGGGGTCGGCATGCATTAAAATTCAAATGCATTCTTGCATACAACAATCAATAACACGAGATCTACAAGTCAAAACGTCATGAAATTTGGAGAGCAAGGTATATGGACCCTAGGGAACCTACCATAGAGAACGCACATCAAAAGGATAGAATGGGAGGGATCGATATACATCCCTTTAGAGGGTTCGACGGTAAGCAGTGCATAAGGAATAATAAATCAAAGATCAAGCAATAACTCGAGTTCCATTGTTCCAAATGACATGAAGATCGGGGAGATGTATCATCCACTATCTGGAGGCCCGAAGCTAAGATCTATGAATGTTGCATTCATCCATAGTATTAACTTCCTGTGACCAAATATGGTAATGTTAATGGTAAACATAATGTTAGAATCACATGAATATGAAACGAAATCACATATTTCAAAAATAACTTTTCACATTACATTTTCAAAACATGTTTCATATTCAAATTACATAATCCCCTCGCTTCCTTAAGTTTGGATAAAATAATTATTACTAAATACGCCAAGAGCAATACATGAAGATACCCACTTGGTTGATCAGAGTCACTAAATAGTCTTATCTGACTTAATAAAAACACAACGGAAATACATCAAAATAAAACTGCAATTCCTAAATAGCTATCCGTAAGCTGCGTGCTCGTCTCCGGAAGCTTTATTCATCATCCTACTAAAAACTTAAAAACCTTAACCCTCAGCCTACTCAAATCAATTTTGAGCACCCGAGAGTTTAAGGAGAAAACATAAACTTCGAGTCAGATATAAAGCCTGGTGTGAATAATACTGTACATCTCGGCATTTAATATTAAGTGTGACCACGCCGCTTAGCGAAATAGGTTTCCCCTCACCAATATGCTTTTAAACATATCTTTTGCAAATCCTTTTCTTATATCCAAAACTGGTTAAAACTGCAAAGCGTTTTATGTAAACATGTATATCAGGTAATAAATGAACTATTTATTCTAAAAATATAGTTTTGTTTGGCTGACTACTAGCCTTTGGCTGACTTGGCCCTACCTGACAATATGAATAAAATTTATCAAACATCTATTAGACACTCTTCTTCTGGAAGGTCATTCCCTAACTATCTGTTAAATACTTCTCTTCTGGATAGTCTGTCTCTAACTTAACATCACCCAAAGTCACATGATCCTAATGGTTTTGTGTGCTCACCAATAACATCTCTGTATATAAATATATACATTTCCTTCTGTGTGTAATCATAATTTTAGTCTTATCTATGACAAAATCCTATACACCGGAAGTTTGAACAAAATTAGCTGGAGCCAATAGATAATGTATAAGGCATGACCCTATACTAGTCTCATACGATATTCTAATATCCGAGTCATTTTTACTTAGGGAACCCTTCCATAATTTTCCTTGATAACCTTTTTCAAAATGATTTAAAATCTTTAAATAAAACTCATATAAGCAAAATACATATACTCTATGCTTTACTCTAAATCACCTTTCCATGTTATACACACACATACACACACACTTTACTCAAAACTTAGTTGATGAAAATATTTAAACACTTGAAAGTACCCCTTTTGATCCTTTGACATCAAATCTTAAAACACTTCAAAACATTGCCTTTAGAAACCTTTGGAAAAACCTTCCCTTTCAATCCTTTCGAAATAACCAGAAAAACCTTCCTTTCGACTCCTTTGAAGCCATTGGGGAACCACCCCTTAAAAACCATTCTTAAAACCTTTCGAAAGCATTAAACCCTCATAAGCACAATCCTTTCGAAAGCACTTGGGTTCAATTTATAACATGCGGAAAACACCTTTCGAAACCATTTAAACTATCTCTTTCGAAACCATTGGGTTCTACCTTCAACAGAGAAAAAGGGTCAGTTGAAAATATTTAAGTCAAAAGACATCCTTTTGAAACCTATTCCTAACTAAAGATGTGATGGTGTCGAAACCATCCATCCGAAAGCATTGAAGAAGTGGATAATTTTAAAAGCTAAGTATACCTTTCGAAACCATTGACTTCGAAAGATAGAAAAATGGCAATTAGGGTTTTCGACCCCTTCGAAAGCATTACTTAAAAAAAAGAGCGCAACACATTTGAAACCTTTTCTTTAAAGACATTTGACCGGTTCGAAAGCCAATCGAGTCGAAAGCTATCATTTTGAAAGCAAAGCAGGCGCTATTTCAATTTAAAACAAGGCATGCTTCAACCCCATCGGAACTCAATGTTTCGATTATGTACCTTCCGTCTTTATCCGGTATGCTAGGTACCTAGTAGCCTAATACCATGCGAACAGGTTTCGAAAGCATGGTGGCCAAACATCCTAGTCGGAACCCCTGGTGCCAAAGTGGCGGAGCATGCTAAAATCATGCAAAAAAAAAATTTAACTTAAAAGAGAAACACATTTCAACTAACCTACTTTGATTGTCAAATTTTCATTGGTTGCTAAATATCTTTTTCAAAAGTGCTGCCAATATTTTTGAAATAACAATAATTTTGATTTATAAAGTACCCATTCTCCTTAAATAAATATATAAAATATTTAAGTCTCATGCCTTAAATAATTTTATATATTCATCAAAACTCTTATGAAAAATCTATAAAAATTTCAGAAAATCCAATTTAATATGTTTTCTAACTTATATTAATTTCAGACCCAAACAATTAATTATTTAGTCATAAATAATTAAAACCCAAATAACCATTTTCTTCACTAGAAAATTAATATAAAATCCACATTAATTCATAAAATTATGAAAATTAAAACCCATCTCTGACATAATATTTTCGATCTTTATTTAAATTTGCAAGACATTTGAATGTCATTTAATAGAGTTTTCATATCAAAACTTACAATAAAAACTAATATGGTCATGCATAAATCATCAATAAGCATATATAAGCTTTTAATCATTCAAAACATGGCATAAACATGCGAAAATACTTCGGATTATCCTTAAAGCCGAAAACCATAAGAAAAGTAAGATGCGGTAATTATTCACCTTAGCTTTGTGATTAAGGATGTGAGATTTGAATGAATGTAATGTTGATTAAGCTTCCCTTTTATCTTTCTTTTCCTTGCTCTAGAAAATGGTGGCCTGCCTCTCCTTAATTTTAATTCTGTAAATGAAATGAAGCGATAACTCACGGCTAAGGGTTTAGGGTATTAGAGAGCCTTTTTTCCTATTTTACCCCTTACTTATTTCCTAATGCATTTTACTCATGCTATCTCGTTTTGATTTACACATTAGCATGGCACGACTACCCTTAATTATAATCAAATCTCAACCCATCAACCAACTTACATTGTTTTATTTAATTTATTAATTAAATTTCCTAAATAATGTTACCAAAAATATGTGGTGTTTACTCTCCCTAAAGAATTTCGTCCTCGAATTACGACAAGGTACACAGCAAATTAATCAACAAGGCAAAACATACCATCAAACAAATCAGGATAAGCGTCTCTAATCCTTCCAGTCTCTCTCATCATCACTCCACTGGACCTTTACTAATCTAACTATCTTGTTCCTCAAGTTCTTCTCATCTCTCTCGACTATCCGGATAGGCTTTCTAACTATAGTCAAGTGTGGTTCCACTACTAAATCCTCTAACCCCATCGGTGCTATAGTAGTGTCTGCATCCCTGAAACACTTCCTATGATGCGATACATGGAAAACAACGTGGATGCCTGCCAAACTACTCAGTAGATCTACTCTGTATGCGAGTTTCTCGATCCTCTCAACAGTACGAAAAGGTTCGATGAATCTCGATGTTAACTTCCTCGATCTTTCGAATCTAATCACACCCGTCATTGGTGAAACCTTAATAAAAACTTCATCTCCAACAGAGAACTCTAAGTCTTTCCTTCTTCTGTCTGCATAAATTTTATGCCTAGACTGAGCCTCCTTCATCCTAGCTCGAATCAACTCAATCTTCTCTGCAGCTTCTTTTACTAAATCCAGACCAAGAACCAACCTATCCCCAGTCTCTAACCAACAAACGGGAAATTTCCATGGCCTTCCATACAAAGCTTTAAATGTTGCCATCCCAATACTAGTCTGAAACTGTTATTATAAAAAAACTCGACTAAATGTAGATGGTCTTCCTATGATCGCTCAAAATCCAGTACAAAAGCCCTCAACCAATCTTCCAAGATTTTGTTAACTCTTTCCGTTTGTCCATCGGTCAGTTGATGGTAAGCGATACTCTTCTTGAGCTTAGTTCCTAAACTTTTCTATAGACTCTTCAAGAACTAGCTAATGAATAAGGACTCTCTACCACTAACAATACTACTAGAAATTCCATGTAGCCTAACTATGTTCTTCATAAATAACTTAGCCAATACAGGTTTTGACCTATTTGACTTAACAGGAATAAAATGGGCACTTTTGGTCAATCTATCCACTATGACCCATATACTTTCATTTCCTCTATTAGATCTCGGCAACCCGTCATTAAAATCCATAGAAATAGAATTCCACTTCCATACTGGAATATCCAATGGCTGAATCAACTCACTTGATTTCTGATGTTCGTCTTTCACCTGCTGACAATTCAAACACTGTTTCACCCATGAGCCAACATTCCTCTTCATTCCATTATAGAAAAAACTTCTCATTATATCCTGATACATCTTCATCCCTCTTGGGTGAATAGTAAACTTCGAACGATGGCATTCCTCCAAAACTTCTTTCCTTATGGCTCCCACATCTAGAACACATAATTTCCCTTTCTTTCTCAACCACCCATCCAGGTCAAGACTAAAGTCCTTCAAGTCATCTCTCTCCATTCCACCCTTTAACTTCCTAGTCCTTTCAGCTAACAGTGGATCATCTGCCTGTTTAGAAGCAATCTTCTCAATCCATACTGGTCGGACTTCTAAACAAGATAACGTAGGAGATCATCCACTAGACCCAGCCTCGGATCTCCACTACATTCTGCAATTTGACAAAGCTTCTAAATCTTTCCACTCAGCAATCATTGCCAATACTGCATTCTGATGTTTCCTGCTAAGTGCATCTACAACCTTTTTGCCTTTCCCAAGTGTGCACTCAATCCCAAAATCATAAGCAGCAATAAACTCTAACCACCTTTGCTGTCTCTTGTTCAGCTCCTTCTGAGAGAATAAATACTTCAACGACTTATGACCTGTATAAAGCTCAAACCTCTCTCCTAAAAGATAATGTCTCCACACCTTCAAAGCAAAAATGACTGTTGCTAACTCCAAGTCATGCGTTGGATATCTAACTTCATGTGGTCTAAGCTGTCTAGAAGCATAGGCAATCACTTTATCTCTCGGCATCAGCACACCTCCAAATCCTGTTCCACACGCATAAGTAAAAACTACTAAATCCTAATTCCCTTCCTGAAGAACCAATACAGGTGCATGGGTCAACAAGCGTTTCAAGCTCTAGAATGCTTCCTTACACTTATCGGTTCACACAAACTTCACATTCTTTCACGTTAGCTTGGTCATCGGCGCTTCTATCCATGGAAAATCCTTTATAAACCTTCAATAGATCCGCCCAATCCAAGAAAACTCTTTACCTCTGTCCCTATCACGGGACTCTTCCAATTATTCACCATTTCAATCTTATTCAGATTTACAGACAACCATTTCTCAAAGATTACATGACCAAGGAATTTCACTTTCTTTTTCCAAAAATGGCACTTCAAAAACATCGCCTTCAGCTAATGCTGCCTCATGTCTCAAGCACAACTCTGAGATGAACTTCATGCTCCTTCTCATCCTTAGAGTATACCAACGTATCATCTATGAAAACCAATACAAACCTATCCAAGTGCTCTCGGAAAACTCGGTTCATCAAACCCACAAAGAATGATGATGCATTAGTTAGTCCGAATGGCAAAACTAACCATTCGTACGATCCACATCTGGTCCTAAATGCCATCAAAGGTATACTATCTTCTGCTACTCTAAGCTGATGGAAACCTGCAGCCAAATCTAAATAAGAAAATACCTTGGCTCCACTCAACTGATCGAACAAATCGTCAATTCTAGGAAATTGATGACGATTCTTTTATCGTCTTCTCATTCAACCTACGATAATCGATACACAACCTTGACGATCCGTCCGCCTTCTTGACAAACACTAGTGCTGCTCTCCAAGGTGAACTGCTCGTTCTAATAAAACTCTTGCCTTTCAAATCCACCAACTGCACCTTCAACTCCTTCATTTATGTAAGTGTCATCCTACTTAGTGGCCTACTAATTGGTTCTGGTCCAGGCACCAAATCTATCCGAAACTCAATCGCTCATTTTGCTGGCAATCCTACTACCGGCTTGAAAACATCTGCAAATTCTCTAACCATGAAAACTCGATTTAACTCGTCTTATAATTTTATAACATCCAACAAAGCATTCACCTCACAACTAGGTTTTTTGACGGTATAAACCATCTGATCACTACAATCAGGGTGTCTAAGCGATATTTTCCAATCATGGCAAAATCCCTAGCATCATACTCAATTAACCAATCCATACCGAATATAATACAAACCCTACAAAGTCAAACGCATGAAAACAGCAAACAAAGGTATGACCTAACAAACCAAACTCTAGATGGTCACACTTCACCCCAAGTATCGCATACCCTCCTGTCAGATTTGCAACTCTTAAGAAAGTTACTAAATATGAGGGTTCTAGTTTAAGCATATCTACCAAGCATCGAAATATAAAAGTGTGTGATGCACCAGTATCAAACAGAATGCGAATAGACATACCGTGAATATGAAGCGTACCTCCTAAGACTTCCTTTTCCTTCTCCTACACCGATGGCCTTGAAGTAGCGGGCTCCAATGCATACACCTTGCCCTTTCCATCCTTTGCGGGCTCCTTGCATTGATTCTTATAGTGGTCTATCTGATCACAATTGAAGCTCCTGATATTCTTCTTTTCGACATCTCCTTACTATTTCCAGTACGACACTCAAGACCATAATGTCCCTTCTTGTCGCACTTAAACAAACCATTTCAGACTTCCTCTTCTTTGCTGCTCCTCCTTTTTGAGCACCCTTCTTGTGGAAAAACTTCTTCTTTTGGCCTTGCCCAACCTAGACCTCCCTCTCCTTCTTCTTTTCCAAACAAGCAAGCATTTATTTATGTCTTAATGCCATCTCCACTACCACATCACATGGATCTCTAATATGCGGCAAGGTTGCCCTGGCCAACTCGGGCTTCAATCCTCTAATAAATTTTTCGTTCCTTTTCATCACTATGTCAACAGTGGCATAACCATATATGGTTAATTCTTCAATCCTACCAGCATACTAAAGAAACAGACATTTCCCCTTACACCAGCTCAGAAATTTTTTGGATCAAAACTGACTGTGCCATCACCGACATGAACCTTTCTTTGAACCTCCTCTTAAACTATGCCCATGTCATGGTCTCCTCGTCCACACCAGCTGTCATAGTATTCCACCAAAACAAAGCAGCTCCCTGAAGCTTTCTTGAAACAAGCCTCCTTTTTTGCTCATCATTGAGCCCTAAGTCAGCAAAAATCCTTTCACAGTGTAGCAGCCAGTTTTGCACCTCGATAGCATCCTCAGTTCCAATAAAAGACTTTCCTCTAAGGCCAGCATCTCTGCTCAAGTTAGCATATGGTTGACGATCGGAGCTTCTTGAATGCCTTCTCCAGCAGCATTCCCTCCAACAACTCTAGCTGCAATTCCAGCTTACATCATATTCATGAAAAATTGATACATGGCTTCCATATCCACTTGTGGACCTCAGCACCAACATTTTCATCTTGTTCCTGACCTTGTTACTTCTATTATGTGGTCTGACATTTCCATTCGTGGTCGTGCTTCCTCCAAGATTAACTCTTCTCGAATCCATATCTGTATTCAAACCTCATGTGTTATAGAAGAATAGCCTAATAAATAAAGGAGACTAGAGATATAGCATAAACTTATATTTAGCAAATAAAAGTATGTTAATATAGCATTATCCCAGACCCCGATCTTAACTTTAATTCATAAGGATTATGTTTTCCAAAAAAAACCATTTCTAAGTTAAGGTTTTTCATAAACTGTGCTTTGCTACCATCCACTATCTGGAGGTCCAAAGCTAAGCGTTACAGATGATGCAGTCATACATAGTATTAACTTCCGGTGACCAAATACGGTAATGTTAAAGGTATACATAGTATCACCATCACATTAATATGAAACAAAATCACATATTTCAAAAATAACTTTTCATATTACATTTTCAAAACATGTTCCATATTCAAATAACAAAATCCCATCGCTTTCTAAGTTCAGATAAAATAATTATTACGTAAATACGCCAAGAGCGACGCATGAAGATGCTTTCTTGGTTGACCAGAGTCACTAAATAGTTGTATCTGATTCAATACAAACACAGCGGAAATACATCAAAATAAAACTACAACTCCTAAATAGCTATCTGTATGCCGCCTGCTCGTCTCCGGAAGCTTTATTCGTCATCCTACTAAAAACCTGAAAACCTTAACCCTCAGCATACTCAAATCAATTTTGACCACCCGAGAATTTAAGGGGAAAACAAAAACTTCAAGTCAGACATAAATCTTGGTATGAATAATACTGTACATCTCAGCATTTGATATTAAGTGAGGCCATGCCATTTAACGGAACGGGTTTCCCCTCACTAATATCCTTTTAAACATATCTTTTGCAAATCCTTTTCTTGCAATCGAAACTGGTCAAAACTGTAAGCGCTTTATGTAAACATACATATCAGGTAATAAACAAACTATTTGTTCTAACACTATAGTTTTCTTTGGCTAACTACTAACCTTTGGCTGACTCGGCCCTACCAGACAATATAAATAAAATTTATCTAACATTTGTTAGGCATTCCTCTTTTAAACGGTCTATCCTTAACTATCTGTTAAATAATTCTCTTCTGAACGGTCTATCCCTAGTTTAACATCTCCCAGGGTCACCTGATCCTAATGGTTTTGCAAGCTCGCCAACAATCTCTCTGTATACAAATATATATTATGTTCTCTATGCAATCATAATTTTTGTCTTACCTGTGACAAAGCCCGACACACTGGAATTTTGAACAAAAATAGCCGGGGCCAATTAGGTAATGTATAGGGCGCCACCCTATACTAGTCCTATCTGATATTCTAATATCTGAACCATTTTTACTTATCCCTTCCTATAATTTTCATTGAAAACCTTTTTCAAAATCATTTAAAACCTTTAAATCAAACTCACACAAGGAAAATACATATACTCTATGCTTTACTCAAAATCACCTTGCCATGTTATATTATGTATATATATATATATATATGTTATCCATAAATATTCACAAGAGAAAACATATGAAGAAAGTGGTGAAAGCTTCGATAAAGATCATAAAGAACACTAGCAATATCTTTTGAGAAGGTCAAAAGGATGTTCCGACAATGTCAACACAGAGTTATCAACAATGTCGGAGGCTACCCTTCGAAGTCAATATGCAACGTGCTTCCTACATATGCACTAAACCACTTGAAACGATTGGTTTCGTCTCAATGGCACATCGGAAGAGCCTCCAACGGAATTAGCCCTTTCGAAAGCGTATATAGCCTTTTGAAACGGTTAGAGCCACTCCCACCTATGAAGGAAAAACCATACATCTATCACCTTGAAAGCATAAGGTTCCGAGTTAGTTAGGGCAGAAGTTTCTGAAGGAGACCACTTACAACAAAGCCTTTTAGGCGTTTCAACTCATTCAAAGCCAAAAGAAGGCATGTTTTGACAACATCAAAGGCCAGCACCAAGGTCGACTCATTCGACACATCAATATTCAAGCCAAATGCACATCAATAGACCTTTCGACATGGTCGCAAGGTAATCAAGCAACTTTTTTCAACGAAGTCGAAAGGAAACAAAGCAAGAGAGAGAATCCCAACCTCCAGCGGTGATGGAAGGATGACTAAAACCCTTTTGACTATGTCAAAAGGTGTGGCTCAATGGACACTCACGAAAGTAGAGAGGTTGAACTTTTGATCGCTTCGAAAGCTTGGGATCGAAAGGTTCCAACCTGCACTTATAAATACGACCCTAAGGGTCAGTTTGGGGGATCCGATTTCTTCCACTTCTCACTTGTATTTTTCTTAAAGCTTGTAAACCTTAATGCTTAAATAAAATTGGGGATTTGGCCAATTTGAACATTAGAGTTCAATAAAAAGAGGATTGAGAAAATCTTGCTTAAACCCTAAATATTCTTATTTCCAAGAAACCTAAAATCAACTCAACTAGATTACAAGTGTTACCCCTTTTGGTAGAGTCGAAACCTTTTCAGCTCAGCTATTTCTTGAGCCCGTTAGGTCCCTAACCCAAGCACCTTGGTCTATGCCAAAAGGTGGCTTCGAAAAAGTTCTTAGTCAACCCATTCGATATGATTTAACAAGAGGGAAACTACTCTTTCGACTATGTTGAAAGGCATCAAAGGCGAATTTTGATCACTTTTACCTATCAGAAAAGCTTTAGTAATCACCAGCCATTCGAAAGGGAGGTTTCAAAAGCATTACTCATGCTCCAACTTGATATTTGAGGTGTTGACAAGTTTTCTTGTCAACATTTCTGATGCAAGAAGGAGGGCTCGAACCTCTGATCTTGTTAATTCTTCATCACGGATTAATTGTATAAAGTTTTACGTTCAAAAGAAGATGATGGAAGGAACAAGGGAAGATAATGACATCTCAAATGAAGAAGCTATGCCACAGTCAATTTTGGAGAACAATATCATTCCAAACTTTAACTTAGAAAATATGGAAATTGGACACCATTCAACCCTGATAAACAATGAGGTTAAAGTTTAGAATCTACAATGACATATGATAGCAATGCGAGAGTTGCTTGAAGGGGTTCCATCTTAAGAATCGTTAAGGGTCATGGAAGGAGGAGATGAAGCACAACCTCCAAATGAAGATCAATATTAGAATCAAGAATGTGAAGCTAAGAGAACCATTGAGCAATTAAATAGTCTAACCTTGAAGGACAGTGAAGATCGTCACGGCAACGTTCACAACCAAGTCATAGAGGATACGATAAAAAATGTACTCAATGAATTAGGGAAATATGCTATCCTGCAAAAGGCTCCTTTTTGAGAAGAAAATTTGGTGGTTAGCATCCCTCCTCACATTCAAATTCCTCCACCAAAGTAGATGGAATTACCGATCCAGATGATCACTTACAGCTTTCGAAAGTTGGATGAACTCGTATAATGCTCCTAGGCCAGTTTGGTGCAAACTTTTCCCGATTAATTTTCAAGGAATAACTATCAAATGGTACAGGAATTATCAAATAAATTCCATCTGTTCTTGGGAATAATTTTCTTATGACTTCGTGCGACAGATTTATATGTTCAAAGACCCAACCATAGACTCCTACATGTTAGCTAATATCAAACAAAGACCAGAGGAATTGCTTAATAAATACATTAAAAGATTCAATGAAGAGGCATTGAAAGCAAAAAACACAACTGATAGAGACAAATTGGTAGCAGTTCGGTCAGAGCTAATGGAACAAACTCCTTTTTGGAAGGAACTTCATATTCATGGGTGTAAGGATCTACATCATTTCTATCTCCAAGCTGAAAAGTTTATTCAGATGGATGAAATGTGTCATGCTATGAAGAAATCTTGGCAAAAACAGAAGGTAGAAAAATTCGACTTCAATCATCTCAGCAAAAGATCTAAATGGAGGGAAAATAGAAAAGGCAACCAATGTGTGACATCTAAATCTTGATTAGTTGAATTAAACAAACCCCTCTCCTATATCTTTTCCGTAACAAAAAATGATGATAATTTCTCTATTTCCTATAAGACAAGAACTCCCGCTGAACCTAAAAAAGGAAAGAGTTACTATGATTATCACAAAGTAAATGGACATGAAACTGACAACTATAATGCTTTGGCAAAAATAGTTCAGAACCTAATCAAGTCTGGATTCTTAAAAGAGTTCGTCAAAAAGGACTAGAAAATTTCCTACCTTAGAAGGAGCAACTCAATCATTTTAATCCCTGATAGAAAGTCAGAATAACCACCTCTCTTTCAAAAACTGATCCGGCCATAAGGCCTCGCAGCATTTTTCTATTATATATTTTCTTTGCTAATAATTTATTTAATTTGAATTGTACTTAGAATTGGTTATATATTAATACAAAATTCGAGTGAAATTATAGGTAAAAAAACAAAGCCAGACCATGGCATTGAACATACTCTTGGAGCACAACAAATCTCTAGCAACTTAAGAAAGACAATTCAAATGCTTGATATAAAGTATCTACCAAAGATGGAGCCAACACAATAACAAAGATTTACCCTCATGAAACCTCATACTACTATCAGTCCTTCACCAATTTCGGAGAAAAAACTTACAAATAGACCATTCTGTTGTAGAAAAATACTCACCAAGGTCTGATAACCTATCTGAAGGAGACAATAACACATTTCAATTCTATCTTTGACAAATTATTTTATTAAAAAAAATTCCCAAACCTATCTTCGAAGAAAAACTATTTTCGATTACCCTGCAACCGGGGGAAAAATAAGTATCTGAGAACTGATTAGAGCAATTTTCCAAAGATATTATATAGCATTAGGAAATGCCCATAAAGGATTTCCAGCCAAGCAATCTCAATATTTCAACATTTTCTAAAATTATTGGAAAGGAGAAACCTATTCATACTTTTTAAAGAAAAGTTTTAGAAACTATCAAAAGCTTATTAACAAAAACTCGGATTAGAGAACCATATTCTTGACTAAAAGACTACTAGTTCATCGATAAAACAGGCTTGACAGGCCCAAGTCTTAATTCATATTACTTTCTTTGATGGTTTATGTAAGCTTGGGAGTAAAAACTCATTTGACGACTCAGTACATGGATGCCACGAGTCTATTGGCATGGAATATGGAATCTTTTCCACGTAAGCTGGCTTTAAAAACTTTGTTTGTTCATAAAGGTAGTGTGATTTGGGGAGATTTTGTTTGCTATAGGAATGCATGAGAAGTGGAGATCCTGGATAGATTTGTGGTTGTTAGGGTTAACTATGTCCTTTTAGTTCCAGTAGAACAGAATACCTGCTACGCGTAGGACTAAGCATAGTGGCTGACTAAAGGTGCGTAGCGGGACATAAGGAATGGATATATTAACCAATGGCTTTTCTTCCCGACTTAGATTAAGAAAGAGATGAAGAGACTAAAGGAAGGGCAACAAGAAGTAGAAGAGGGGGGGCCCCTTCTAGTCTCCTATTTTGAGATTGTATCTCTTCTATGAGAATGATTCTAAAACATTTACAGAGGGTAGCACAAAGAAAAGATTGTCATGCATCCAAGTTCTATTTCAGAAAGTAATCCCTCGATATATTAGAAAGGTTCATTTACAAAAACTCTTTCTCATGGGAAGAAACCAATATTCAAAAAGATTTTCAAAGAGCATTTCAATTGGGCAAAAATGATTGTCATATACAAATTTTAGCCTACGGCCAATCCGTAGCACCTCCTAGAAGGAGGCGATGTCCTGTACCCATCAAAAGCATATGGCCAATCCAAAGCACCTCCTAGAGGGAGGGGGTCATGTAACCATCAAAAGCCTATGGCCAATCCATAACACCTCATATAGGGAGGGTGTCTTGTACCTACCAAAAGCCTATGACCAATCCGTAGCATCTCCTAGAGGGAGACACAAAAACCCCAACATCCAAATCACCTCAGAGGGGCTGGTAAAGCACCCATCTACAATCCTTTGGAGGAGGGTCAACTTAACGTACACTACATCCCTTAGAACCAAGGGAAGCTCGGAAGAGGCACTAAACAAAAGAAGAAAGACAAGGATGTCTAGAACCTAAAAAAAAAAATCAAACCCAAGAGAATAAAGGGTTAAAGAGGGAAATCCGTCAAAACCTAAGAGAATAAAGGGTTATGGAATGAAATCTAGGACAAAGTTTAAACCCAAATAAGGAAACATACAAAGGCAAAAGGATAAAGATGTCCAACGCCATAATTGGAAACAAACAAAGAATCCAAATTCATAATCGGGAAGGGCCAAATATGAGATAGCAAACTTCAGTACATCTAAAACCTAAAAGGTAATTCTCACATTAATAAATTAAGAAACTTACACCTGGAAAGGAGACATATGACAAGAGAATGGATAAAGAAACCTTTAGCACGAGATGGAAAGCAAAGATTTATACAAAAGCTAAGAGGACGGAATAGTTAACAAGGTTTTACTACAAAGATAAAAGTGACTTCATTCAAAGATGGATTGCGTAAACCATTCTTGAATCCATAGAAATATGGTGACCCCTTAAGAAAGAAGAGAGTGCATGTGTGTGTGTGTGTGTGTATCAATAAGCTATTTGGATCATTGCGTGCGCACACACACACACACACACACACACATATATATCAATAAGTTATTTGGATCATTGCACAGCTGAACAGCCAATCAACTGAACAGAACTACTCGATTCCAATATAATAATAATACTACTAACTTATATGCACCCTAAGAGTCATACATCTATTAATTTTTCTATGAATAGGTAGGATTCTGATCTTATGTTTATATCGATTGAGATTTTGAGTAGTTTATATGTCAGATAAGATTCTGACAAAATTTTGAGTAGATTTCTGATTTCATGAACTTTTAATTTCCTTGTTTGTTCACCTGGGATTTCATATTAAGTTTTCTGAGTTTCTAAGTTTCCGTGTTGACTTTTATGATGATTTTTGGACTTTATATTCCTAGATTCCTTATTGAGATTTCATAATGTTTTCTTATTGAATTTAAGATTTTAAGAATTCCGAACATGTTGACTTCTATGATGATTTGTAGATTTTATGTTCCTAATTTCCTTATTGAGATCTCATGATGATTTCTTATTGAATTTCTGATCTTGAGAATTCTAAATTTCTATATTGATTTTTTATTGATTTGTGGATGATATGTACTTGATTTTCTCCATTGGATTTCGTAATAATTTCATGTCAATTTCTTGTTTTAATAAATTCTTGGTTTCATGACTTCTTTGATGAAGTTCTATGATAATCTATAGATTTCTTGTTGAATTTCTAACTTTGTTCTGTGTAGATTGTCTAACAGATGAGGTTTTAACAATTTCCTGGTTACATTCCTGGATTCCTGGATTTTCGGTTTCTCTACATAATGATCTTATTTATTGGAGAATTTGGAAATTTCTTATTAATTTTTTTTATGGTTTATGGATTTCATATTGCAGATTTTCCTATTGAATTTTCGATGATCTTTTATTCGATTTTTTGATTTTTTGAATTTTGGATATCATCATTGGATTTTCATGACAATTTATGAACTTTTTATTGAATTCCTGAGTTTGAAATCTATATAAAACTTTCTCAAAACCAATTAAACTTTCATCGAAGTACATGGATGAAAAATAAAGTCATAGCGAAGGAACCAGATGAGATAGCCAAAAACAAGAAATTATTCCTCGACAGCTGAGGAAAGTATAACCTAAGAACAGAGGATTAGGAGTATGCAATAACCTTTTGGACAAGGTCTATTTACTTAAATTGGCAATAGTAGACCAGGTGAGATCGTTTCATATATCTATTATTAGTGGTAAAAGAACTTGAGCATATAATTACTTGAATGATCTACCCAATAAATTAACCAGAAAGCGTTTGGAATTATAAAGCTACTCATCTTGGTCATGTAACCAAGTTATGATCCTTATAGAAGTCATTGTCTGTTTTGTAGAAAATAAAGAAGGAAATTCTCTAGAGTTTTTGTCCTGAAGAACAAAAGCTTCTTTTATACAAGGGGTGTGGGGATAAATGTTATCCATAAAATATTCACAAGATAAAAAGTATGAAGGGAGAGGTGAAAGCTTCGATAAAGATCAAAAAGCATTATAGAAATACCTTTCGAGAAGGTCAAAAGCACGTTTCGATAATGTCAACAGAGAGCCGTCGACAAGGTAGGAGGCTACCCTTTGAATTCAATACACAACGCGCTTCCTACACAAGCACTAAACCACTGATATGTTTGGTTTCATCTCAATGAATACACATCGGAATAGCCTCCAACCAAATCCCCCCTTTTGAAAACGTATATAGCCATTCGAAATGGTTAGAGCCACTCTCACCTATGAAGGAAAAACCATACATCTATCACCATTAAATGATAAGGTTTCGAGTTAGTTAGGGCAGAAGCTTTTGAAGGAGACCACTTACAGCAAAGCCTTTTAGGTGTTTCGACTCGTTCGAAGCCAAAAGAAGGCAAGTTTTGACAGCATCAAAGGCAAGCACCTAGGTCAACTCATTCAGCATGTCAATATTCAAGTCAAAAGTGCATCAATAGACCTTTCGACAAGGTTGAAAGGCTATCAAGCAACTCCTTTCTACGAAGTCAAAAGGAAATAAAGAAAGAGAGAGAAGCCTAACCTCCAGCGGTGATGGAAGGATGAATAAAACTCTTTCGACCAGGTCAAAAGGTATGGCTCAATGGACACTCATGAAAGTAGAGAGGTTGACCTTTCGACCGCGTCGAAAGCTTGGAGCCGAAAGGTCCCAACCAGCACTTATAAATACGACCCCTGAGGTAATTTTGGGGGTATCCAATTTCTTCCACTTCTTACTTGTATTTTTCTTAAAGCTTCTAAAACCTATTTCTCAAATCAAATTGGGGATTTAGTCAATTTGAACAGTTGAGTTCAATAAAAAGAGGATTGAGATAATCTTGGTTACTTAGCTACTCTGATTTCCTTATTTTTCATAAATATGATAACCGGCAGTTGAGTTGATCAAAAGGGGACCATTCTACCAATTCGAAACCTTAAATCTTCTTATTTCCTAGAAACCTTAGCTCAAATCAACTAGATTGCAAGTGTTACTCTTTCAACAGAGTCGAAACATTTTCAACTCAACTATTTCCTAAGCCTGTCAGGTCTCTAACCCAAGCTCCCTACTCCGAGTCGAAAGGTGGCTTCGACAGAGTTCTTTGTCGACCCATTCAAAAGGATTTAACAAGAGGGAAACTACCCTTTCAACTATGTCGAAAGGTACCAAAGACAAATTTTTGATCACTTTTACCTATTAGAAAAGCTTTAGAAATCATCACCCATTCGAAAGGGAGGTTTCAAAAGCATTACTCATATTCCAACTTGAAATTTGAGGTATTAACAAGTTTTCTTATCAACAATATACTTTACTCAAACCTTAGTTGATGAAAACATTTAAAACTTAAAAGAACCCTTTTCGATTCCATTGAAGTACCCCTTTCAAAACCAAGTAAAACCCTTCCATTGTCTAGGCCGAAAGGCCAACACCTTCCTTTTAAAACCATAATCAAAACCTTTTGAAACTTTTGAAAAACCTCTAGTTCGAAAGCTATATGACCTTAGACATCAAATCTTAAAAAAATTAAAACATTGCCTTTAGAAACCCTTGGAAAAATCTTCCTTTTCAATCCTTTCGAAAAAATCAGAAAAAACTTTACGCTTTTTGAAACCATTTAAACCATCTCTTTCGAAACCATTGGGTTCTACCTTCAACAGAGCAAAAGAGTCATTTGAAAACGTTTAGGTCTAAAGCTATCCTTCTGAAACCAATTCCTTAGTAAAGAGGTGATAGTGTCGAAACCACCCTTCCGAAAGCATTGGAGAAGTGGCTAATTTTGAAAGCTAAGTATACCTTTCGAAACCATTGACTTCGAAAGGTAGAAAGGTGGTAGTTAGGGGTTTCGACTCCTTTGAAAGCATTACTTAAAACAAAAAAGCGCAACCCATTCGGAACCTTTTCATTAAAGACATTTCACCCGGTCGAAATTTTTGTAAATGAAATGAAGTGATTATCCACAGCTAAGGATTTAGGGTATTAGAGAGCCTTTTTTTTCCTATTTTGCCCCTCACTTATTTCCTAACGCATTTTACTCATGGTATCTAGTTTTGATTTACACATTAACATGCCTCGGCTACCCTTAATTATAATCAAATCTCAAATCATCAACTACCTTACATTATTTTATTTACTAATTAAATTTCTTAAATAATGTTGCCAAAAATATCGGGTGTAACAGGGTTGAACATATTTTAGCTTGATGAAGCCTCTGCAGGGATCGCTCCTCAAAATTCAACCAAAAAAGGGATCGATACCGATCCCACCGTATTGGGAATTGGGCCCAGTGATCCCTCTAGTAGGCCCACGTGGATTAGGAGGTCCTTCAGCCGAAATTTTAGAGAGATATGTGGTCGTCTTTATATATAAATACTTGCCTAATGGGTCATTCTAGGGATCTTTACGCTGCTTGTTACTCTAGACTCTATTGTAATCAAGTGTTTGCTATTTTCTACTGCAGTAATCATATTTGTAAGTAATAAATAAAGGATCATCTTCAAAGTGGAAGTAGGCGTACACCATTGAACCACCATAAATCTTTGTGTCTCTGGTTATAGTTGATTCTCTGTTACTTGTTCATTTATTTACTCAGTTTAATTTTATTTTTCTTCACTTACTTCTCTATAAAAAGCTGCTCTTGGGTGTTTGTGACAAACTTAGTTCCAAATAGGCATGGATCTAAGTGAGTTATCTCACTATCTCTTAAATATATATTGTGTATATATATATATATATATATGTTGTGTTTGAATCATAAAGTTAAAGCGACATTAACCAAGTAAAGTTACAAACTTTGGACTCATCTTGCTTTTGAAAGAAAATGGTAACTTTATATTATATAACCTCACTTCTATTACCCTTTTAAACATGTATTGTAGCCTTGACTTAATGTTTAAATGGTTGTTTAACCTGTATGTTATATTGAAGCTTGAAAGTGTTTGAAACGATAATAGTCGTTATATGTGAACTTCGTAATTCCTTATTTTCGAGAATTTTTATAAATAAATGAAAGGATATTCTTAGAGATTTATTTTCATGGTTTTTAAGTACCTTAAGAGTAGTACTTATTATATAAATTTAAAGTCTTAAATCTTTTGTTTAAGTGGTTAAAACTTGTCTCAATGATGGTGCTTTTTAATGTTGTTTTAACAAGGAATTTTAACATTAGTTATAAGTGCTACAGTAAGCCGCTTATTGTTTTAAATGTTTAAAATGCGATGTTTTGGATATTTTTTCATGATTTAAATGATTTCTCAATTGTTTTCTTTATAAATATTTTTTTGGAAGTTCTTATAAAATGTATGTGATTATGGTAAAAAGAGTAGGAGTTTAAATATAGTTTTAATGATTATTTACGATTTTTGAAAGTAAAGTAAGGTAAAATGTGAAACATGTTTTTCATCAAACTTTTAAATTAGTTATTTCCAAGTAATACTTTACATCGATGTCTAAATCCTATCTAAAAATATTTCTAAAGTATTAATATTTTATATATATAAGTTTTGGCAAAGGTGATTGGCTAGGCTAAACACTAAAAGCCGATGAGTAAACTGGTCAGTCTATGATATTCAAGAATGAGGTGTCTAGGCAAAGCTTAGGGCAATCAATGCCCAAACTTGCCTGGCTTCACTCTTGAATGAGGAATAGTGTATGTTGAAATGTAGGAAACGTGTTAATCTTGTTGTTTATTTACTCGTTTGAAAAAGGTAATTAACTTTACTTAACACTAAAATCAGATGAAGTAGGTTTACATATTTCTAGGAGTTAAAGATTGTAGATGAGTAAAGATGGAGCAATAGAGCTCTAACCTATCGGACTTCCCTCTGGAATGTGGAATAGTTAACTCGAGAATGTGGAAATGAGATAAGTATACGAATCCTGATTTGCATAAACAACGGTTTTTGACAAGATAATCGATTAGTCGATTATCGATCTTAAGCGAATACGAACTTAGATCTTTAAAAAAAGGTTTTTAAAGATAGTAACAGGTAGAATTTTCACACAAGTTATTTCGTTCACGTTTCGTCTTAGAATTTTTACACAAGTTATTTCGTATCGGGGGAGATCTCGGACGAGATAAGTACATATCGTGTGTACATCTTAGGCTTTATAATGCATCTCAGGAATATCTCGGATGTACTTATGTGTATAAAATTGATCTGTCAAAAATTTATTTAATGGTTATAACTTTCTTAGTAGAAATAAAAATGGTAACATACTTGATTTACACGCAAAAAGGAATATTTTTAGAAGAGTAGTATCTTGATTAGCTTAATTGATGTGATAATGATTGAATAATATCCTTTTATTTGAACATAATAAAGAAGTGAAATCTTTCGCTGTGACTTATTATGATAAAAAGTAAAGAATATGTTCAAGAATTTGGTAAATTATAATTGGATTGATTAGTTTCTTTTGGATCAGTATGAAAATAAAAAATATTATGCAAAATAAGAAAATGTATAATTTCAGGTGAGATCTCGGATGAGATTTTGATCCATATTTCGTGTGAGATTTGAATATCTCGGATGAGATGAGTGTCAAGGGAGATATGGAGGAGATTTGATGTATTGTCTTGTTTAAGTGTGTAAAGGAGATCTCGGACGATATATAAGAGATTTAAAACCATGGACATAGCTGGTAGGGTTGGCAAACCCATAGGGTGCATGCAACTCCATTTCTAGAGATAATTATTGGGATATACATGCGGAAGAGATGCATCGGGACTTAGGAAGACCAGCTACGTTTTTCCTATGGTACATTCACTAGAGATGTGCGGTGCTTGAAAGGATATCTCTGATCCTTGTGCAGTATTTCGGATTTGGCTTCTCAAAAGAGATCTACACGAAAATCTTACACAATTAGCGAGCGCGCATTAGCGGTTGTGATTGTATACCTATTATCGTTGTGATGTACACTCACTTGAATCACAATTATATGGTTATTTATATTTCACATCTTAGACGTTATTATATTATCATTAGGTTTTATAATATAAATGATTTGGTTATCGTAAGGCAAAAACTCGTCCATATTTATTGGCAGCGTGATCTTACAAGTAACCCTTATTCTGAAGGTTTTTAAGGTATAATAAATCTATATGATTTGAGTTTCTCAGGCTGGTTTACCAGATTAATCCGGGTGTTATTCTCTAATAATGCTCGAGTCAGCTCGAGTATGTCACTAGATTTAGCCGTGGTTTCTTGGAGCTCTTAGAAAGGAGTTGGATGATTTCTTACCATACTTATTTTCTGCTGCATTACTTGATTGTATCTATCAGCATTTGTGAGGATAGGATGTTATAACTGTCCAGGATGATGTTAGGCTGGTTTGGTTAGCTCGAGTATGTTTCTAGATTTAGTTGCGGTTTCTTGAAGCTCTTGGAAAGGTGTTGGATGATTTCTTACCAAAATTATTTTCTGCTGCATTACTTGATTGTATCTATCAACAATTGTGAGGATAGGATGTTATAATTGTCCAGGTTGATGTTAGGCTAGTTTTCTCTAATTGATGTATGTATATAAAGGTTTCTTTTTGGTAAAGACCTTTTGAGATATTAAATGTTATCGTTCCACATGTGAGATTCTGATATTGTGTTTTCTTCTTCCTTGTTCTGTTTCATTTTTTTATTTTACCCTAACAATTTGCCTTTTCGACACTTGGGTGGTCGGCATGTGAATACTGGGATGTATTAGCGTCGACATTCAGGGGTCGAAAAGGCGGATCGTTACCCATCTTGTTTGAACTGGCATGACTACATTCAATTTTTGCTCAACGAAAATGGTATTACTTATTTTCTTATGCTTCTGGCATATATGTGGACTTCATGCTTCAATTTATAACCCCACTTGCTTCCACCTTCTATAAAACATGCTGCTAATTTTTTCTTCTTTCGCACCTTATTAGGTCATTCAACTATCTACCCAAAACTGGGAACAAACTAAATACTCAACCAAACATCAACTTAGAATATAGATGTTGCAAGTATTTTTTTTCCCTTTTTATTCTCATTGTATTACATTATATGACGTGCAAAGTATTACATTTTCTACTAGCAAAATTGCAGCAACAAAATTTACATCTCTTTCCCAAAACTAATTGATAAATCAATTTTCCATTAGGATCCATTATAACTGTGGTTGGAATTTTACTACCAGCTACTATTTCCTTTGCAATATGCTACCTGAACCTACTTACTGCCAAAAGTGTAATGCAAAATTATTTTTTCGTGAAACAAATGGAAATTGTTGCTTAAGTGGCAAAAATACTATTCACCACCCTACTCCATCTCAATAACTTTTGAGTTTATTCACCGATGAGGGTTTAATTTTTTTGAATAAACATAAGATCTTATAGCAGTGCTTTTGCATTTACATCTATGGGTGCTAACATTGGTCAGAACTTAACGTCCGCACGAAACAGAATATATTCTTATCATGCACAAGGTTCTATATACAATAGCACTGGAAGTGTTTTTCCTATGCATGGAAATAGACCAAGATATATCAATGAATGTACATCTATAATACTACCATGTGATTGTAAATCGACGACAAGATAATGCAGTATTAAGGTCATACATCCTACAAACATTAAAGGAAATTTTAGATGTTTATAATTCTTATGTACATGTATTGATAAATTTGGGACAACGTACCGATTTATAGGATTTTAGACTTATAATAAAAGAACTTATAATTGATTGTCATCTTTACCATTTACCAACTGCATCGCAAGTAGCAAGTATCATTGCAGGAGACGATGATTCAGACAATTTGAACGACAGAGATAATATAGTTGAAACAAGATCAAGAACCCTACAACGAGTTTCATATACTATAGGATTTTATGATCCACTACAATATCCTCGTATATTTCCATATGGTGAACAAGGATTGTATCTAAACATCCATTATATCAGACATAACCAAATCAGTTATAGAGCTTATAACTCTCATCTGTTACAGGTAACTGTTTCCTATTATTATTCATCTACTTCTTTTTTCCACATAACTTCCATAAATTTACACTTATCCATACTCCATATATTTATCTTTTTTTGACATCGTGATACAACCTATAGAAGTGCCACTTTTATTGCATGAAGGTCGCTTATTCCAACAATTTGTTGTTGATACTTACATTAAAATTGAAACTATGCAACTGTGGTATCTTCGAGACCATCAAGATAGTATTAGAGCTGACTTATATTAGGGTTTACAAGATGCTCTTGTAAGTGGGGAGACAATCGGTAGCAAGTACTTTCCCTTCCTATCGCTCACTGTAGTAAAAACTTAAAGTAATTATTTTAACTTACTATGCACCTCTACTATTTTCAAGAAATGTTAGAGTCAGAAAAGTCCTTCCAACATCTCATATTGGTAGTCCACGCGACATGCACCATCGATACCAGGATGCAATGGCAATAGTACAAAGGTATCAAAACCCGACTTATTTATTACTATAACATATCATCCTAATTGGATAGAGATTATACAAGAACTAATGCCCTTTCAACGATCATATGATCGATCGGATTTGACAACTCGAGTTTTCCACGCAAAATTGGAAAAACTTAAATAGGATTTATTTAATGAACATGTCCTAGCTAAAGTCATTGCACATGTTCATGTAATAGAGTTCCAAGAAAAGGGATTTCCACACTCACGTATCTTGATTATTCTTACTAAATTGGACAAACTTAATAATCCCGATGATTACCATACTATGGTTAGAGAAGAAATTCCAAATAAAGATTTAGAATCAAATTTGTATACATTAGTTATGAAACATATGATTCATCATCCATGCGGTAGTTTCTGCCCCAATGCCGTATGCATGAGAGACAGAAAATGTATAAAAGGATATCTTAGACCTTTTGCGATATCAAGTTTACAAGGAACTGATTCATATCTCATTTATAGAAGACATGATAATGGAATACAAAATCAAACAACTCATCCCTTAAATATGAGTGTCTTATAAATGTTGAAATTTGCTCCACTATTAAATCATTTAAAGATCTATATAAATAAGTCTATAAAGAATCAGACCGTGTCTCTGTTGGCCTGTCTTCTACATCAACCGACAACGATGAAATTTCTCAAATTGTTAACGCTAGATGGGTTTGTGCACTTGAGTCGCTATGGAGGATGTTTAAGTTCCAACGTAATAGCATGTCCCCATCTGCTATAGGACTACAAATACATCTAACATGCAACAACTTCGATTTATCATAGATGAAAGTGTAGACTCAATTTTGACTAATGAACATAGATCTAAAATTATGCTTACATAGTTTTTCAAACAAAATCTAATTAATAAGAAGGCATGCCAATATCTATACTATGAATTCCCTGGAAATTGATAGTGGATCTACGATCGAAAAGAATGGACACGTAAACAAATTAACTGTAAAATAATTGGCCAAATTTATATAGAATCTCCTATCGAAGGCGATTGCTACTATTTACGATCATTATTAAAGCATGTTAGAGGCTCACTTTTTTTTCACACACTAACATACCATTAATGGAACTCGTTACAACACATTCAAAGAAGCAACCAAACATAGAGGACTGTTGGAAAATGATAACGGCATTCAGGATTGTTTAACTGATACTTCAAACACCGATATTCCTACCTCTTTAACATGATTATTTGTTACCATTTTAGTATATTGTGAACTATGTGCTGTAAGGAAATTATGGGAAGAGTTTGGCCTTTTCTAACTGAAGATTATCTATCTATGTCTTCTATCACTGTCCCAACTACATATTTAATTACTCGATGTCTCTCTGATCTTAATAACCTGTTAAAATAATATATAGAACCATTTCGATTATGATTTACCTTATAACTCTCTAGATTCAATATAGGATTATAATATTTATACACTTATTTTAGAAGAACAATCTATACAAATACCATTAACTGGTTTACACTCAATAAATATTTTAACCACTGAACAAAATGAGGCATTCGATATGATCATGCTTTCGGTAAATTCTAAAACTCGCTCCGTTTACTTCATTAATGGTCCTGGAGATACAGGAAATTTTTTTTTATACAAAGCAACTTTAGCACATCTATGCAGCCATGGTCTTATTGCAATTGCAACCGCCCACTTCTGGAATAGCTTCTATTGCTTTACCTGGTGGTAGAACTGCACATTCATGATTTAAAATTTCAATTAACTAAATAATCTGATACTGCAAAACTTTTATCCACAACAATCGCTTTACTATGGGATGAAGCAACCATGGCTCAACATCATGCATTTAAGGCTTTTGATAGAACATTTAGAGACTTGACTGGTTTAAATGTTCTATTTAGAGCAAAAATTGTTATCTTAGGAGGGGATATTTGTTAAGTTTTACTAGTTGTTCTGGGAGGGATCAGAGCTCAAACAATTGATGCATGTATTGTTCGATCATATAATGTAGTCAGCCGTTGAGGTATTTCATTTAACTCAAAACATGGGGTCACGAAACGATCAATCATGCGTTGATTTTGTTCTACGTATTGGAAATGGAAATGAAACCAACATACAAGAAGATAAGATTAAACTGCGAGAGGATACTGTTACAACATGGGGGGATACAAGTTCTTTATATTCTTTGATTACTGAAGTCTTCCCCGCATTAAGTCATAATTTTACTAATACAAACTATATGTTAAATCGAGCAGTATTATCACCAAGAAATGAAACGATAAATGAAATTAATAACATGATCATAAAAAAAAATTCCCGACGATGAACACATTTTTTTTTTTTTGATAGAGTGGAAGATGATATAGCTAATTTATATCAACCTAAGTTTTTGAACTTTCTTACCCTAGGTGTTATGCCACCACATAGATTAAATCTTAAAACATGATCTCTAATAATGTTACTCCGTAACATTGATCCATGAATTAGATTATGTAATGGGATGAGACTAATATGTCTTGATTTGCATACAAAACTTATAGACGTTGAAATTTCATTCGGCCAATTTTAAAGTACAAGGGTATTTATTCCACTGTACTATTAAAGCTTTCTGAAAAATAAAGATGCCTTTCAAGCTAATCGGTAAACAATTTCTTGAAAGGCTAGCTTTTGCTTTAACATTCAAGAAATTACAAGAACAAACCATTCCACATGTTGTAATTTATCTTCCTAATCATGTCTTTATTCAAAGCCTGCTTTATGTTGCTTTATCTCGAGGAATTTCACGAAAAACAACAATTTTTTTGATTATAAATGAAAAACTACATCGTAAAAAGAGGTACACATTATTTATAAGGATGTTTTGTTAACGTGTTCTCAAATTATAAACTAATCTTAACTTTACTTTAACTAAGGGATTTTTTGACCTCTGCAAAATTAGTCCCCAGTACATATTGTCCAACTATTTCTCCCCCGTTGGTTTACTTTTCTAAAAGCATAATTACCAGTATTATTTACTACAAGTAGATGCGGATCTCAAGCCCGAATAAAGAAGAAGAGGAAAAGATATGTATTCCTTTAACAATTCCTACCACTGCATTTTACGGCTACTACAACACATGCTACAACAACATTTAACTTATTTACCGTCCAGATTTAAGCACATCGTTTCACAACCTATTTAAACTTACAACCACGTTCATTTCTGTAATATATCAACATCCAATTTTTACTCCATCATACTTTTTACTCATTTTGCATACGTCCCTCTGTTTAAACTTGAATATTTCAGGTGCCGCTTTTTGTTGCAGGCCATACACGAGGCCCGACGTGATATTTCAGCTCCATATGTTATTTCCACCGGGTCCTCTTCTCATTCAGCGAATGAACATATTTTTACTCACATGAATCCCTAACTCATAATTTCTATTCAACCCCGGTTTGTGGATTTGATGCTGCAAACAACGATAAAAGTTGCAAATTAGTTTATGAATGCTTTCTGTAAATCCTGTTACTTAATCTTTTTTCATTCACTGTAACAACAATGCATTTTACTATATGTTTTTAATCCTTTGCTGATATGTTGTTTGGAATCGCATTTCCATTCATGCTTTTATCCACATAACAAAAATTTAAGACTTTAATGTTTTTGTACATGTTTGTGCAGCTTTAATATACAGTAAGACAAGGTCCTTTCTTTTACCCTTATTATCTGCTTATTTCTGCTTAATTTGCTACAGTATGACATGACATGATGTATTATTGGTTTTCTTTACTTTATTCTCGAAAACTATAACTAGCATGCAAATATAAACCATTTTCTTCCCATTATGAGCAGTAGGTCACCCTGTTTGGTGCCTGTACTTCATTTTTACAATGCTGACCTTATACACATTGCAACCGACCTATGAATGAACAAACAAGAGAATAAGGTAGCAACAGTCTATTCAGAATTCATCTTTATTTCTCACTTTTCTCAATTTCGTATGCCATACATACGATAAATTTTTTATTCTTTGCACCATTCATGACGTGTTAAATGAAACACACACTTTGAAATTATATCTACACTTCCAAATGATATTTACTGCAATTCTAAACTACAGGCTTCTCTGATGCCTTAATTTTAAGTTATACCGACGACGGTATACTTGCTCTATGTGCAATATGTACTACTATATGACAAATTTAAAAATTACAAACTACGTGTATACTTGCTCTATGAGCAGTATGTAATTTCCTTTTCTTTTCATGGTGACATCACAACTAAGTTACAACTGTTGGATTAAAATATCATTATGGACACACATATGTTTAAGTGTATGTTGCTATTATAATTAATATAAGGTAGCAAATAATAAAGTGTTATTTACAATTTGTTGAGGGGGCAAATGATAAATATCACATAATTGATTTTTATCCGTTAATAAAAATGGTTGGGTCACCAAGAAACAGTATATACTTTTGTTTTCTCTTCTTCCTCGTTAGAGACAAATGATCAAAAAAAAAACTAGAAACTGTATTCTTGGAAGATCAAAACCATACATATTGATTCAATGGATTTCGGTACGCTTCCGCAAATTTCTATTTGTCTATCGTTTGTTTTCTCATGAGTTGATTATGGCTAAAATTCGGATCAGATTAATACCAACAATTGGTATCGGAGCAAACGCTAAATTAATTCATGAGGATTTGATATTAATCCTGAAACCCATTTTACACTATAAGATAGCATTGCTGGTTATCAGTTTTGCTTGGAATCCTTGAAATATATTTTGCAGTGACTTGCGTTTTGGATCTGCACATATTTTTGGGTTCGATTGAATACTCGTTCAATGTTGACTAAATGTTTTGGTACTGCCTTTTGCATGCGCATGTTTCCATTGTTCATTTAGTTATCTTTTATGCCAACCTGGTATGAAATATTGATTCCAACAATTAATGAATATGTGTTATCTGCTATGATGGAAATTCCATTTTTATTACGTGTATGGTCTTTAGTTTTACTATTTGTACATCGATTTCTGTGTTCTATTAATGCATAGAAAGCATTCAGAGATTGTCAATACGTACATTCTCAAAGTGAATAAAATGCAAAAGACGTGGGTATTTGAATGCCAAAAATATTGATGCTCATTTGGTATTCATGTGTTTCTTTTCTCATCTTAATTGCATTGAAACATTTTACTGTTGTCCGATACATGTTATATTTTAATATTTAGATTATGGATCAATGGTAGAGGTTTAAGTGCCTGCTCTATCAACATTCAATGTTAGAAAAGTCAAGCTAGTAACATGCTAAATGCCAATATAGGATCTTTGCCAATAATTTACTTACAGATACCAACATCTAGAACAAATAATAGATTTTGGTCCCCTTGTTGGATAAAATGATTGAATATTACAGGGATTCCGAGACTTAATATACTATTTCAGAAAATGGAATCCATTCAGATTTATCATTAAATCATTTAGTACACGTTGGTATTAGTGAAATTATGCAGTCTATGATTCCGTTCTGGCCACAATGTGTTTCGTACAGGTTTGTTCAGATTTATCAATTTGATGCAAATCTACACATATGATATGATAATTTAGGATTCGTGGTTTACAAATCATTGTATGATACAAAACTGCGAATGAAAATTTAATTGTCCAGCTATGTTTTCTTTCCAGTTTAGTTCACAAAATCACCCGGTTTAGTCTATTTAATCTGAACGTGGTGTGTTGTATTCTGGAATTTGTAAAATTTTATACTAGGTCTACGACTAAATATATAGTGTTTAATATCTGGCAGCTATATACAAAAACGACTTGGTATATTAGACCACCTAACATATAATAAAACAATTTGTTTTATTATATGTGCTCTTTTTCTTTTAAAAAGTAAATTCAAATTTGATTTCCATGGAAATTTGGTGTTTTAAATAGATTAATTGAAGCAAAATATCACCAAAGTGATCACTTTTGTGTAGACTAATCAAATCAAAAAATCAAAATAATTGTGTGTATGTAATTCATGCATTTATTAACGAACCCAAAGGTGAATTAATATTTGGCAGAATTTCATGCATACCAGTGGTGATAAATGTGTGACAATTATAAGATGTTTTATGTACGCAATGTGTTAGTCCAAAGACTGCATATTGTTTGACATATTTTATTGTCAACGTTTGATCACTACAACAAGAGTACCGTTTAAGTTAATATTACTGTCCAAAGACTTGATATTAATGATGTGTTTGGTATTTGAGATGGAATTAACCATTATTTGAATTTTTTGTTTTATATGAAGTCGTTAAGAGCATGTAATTTATATAATTTTATCCGTTTTCTGTTTCAACTGTTGCCCCTATATCTGCTAACCTTAATTCAGTACCAGTACTTAATGGTAATAATTTTAAGGATTGGAAGGAGAACATATTAATTGTTCTTGGTTGCATAGATCTGAACCTTGCATTAAGAATGGATCGACCTGCTTCTCTTACAGATGCTAGTACCTCCGAGGAAAGGAGAATTTTTGAGAAATGGGACCGTTCAAATCTCATAAGTCTTATGATCATTAAACAGGGCATACCTGAGGCTTTTAGGGGTACGGTATCCAAAGAGATTATCGATGCCATAGATTTCCTTGCTGAAACTGAGAAATGCTTTGCCGAAAGTGATAAGGCGGAAACAAGTACTCTTTTGAAGAAACTTATCTCTTTGAGGTTCAAAGGCAAGGAAAACATAAGGGAGTACATTATGGAAATGTCTCACATTGCTTCAATATTAAAGACACTAAAGCTTGAGCTTTCGGATGACTTGCTTGTGCATTTAGTGCTTATCTCGCTTCCTCCACAATTCAGTCAATTTAAGGTCAGTTACAACTGTCAAAAGGAGAAGTGGACTCTCAATGAGCTCATTTCATATTGCGTATAAGAGAAAGAAAGGCTGAAGCAAGATAAGACTGAGAGTGCCCATTTGGCAAGCACCTCTAAAGCAAAGGGAAAGAAACGAAAATTTAAAAATGAAGCTGCTAAGGATCCAGATCAAAAAAAACAACAAAAGGAAAAAGACGGTTGTTTCTTTTGTCACAAATTTGGACATATGAAGAAGGAATGTACCAAGTATCATGCATGGCGTGAAAAGAATGGTGTGTTTGTTACTTTGGTCTGTTCTGAAGTTAATTTATCTTCAGTACCTAGAAACACTTGGTGGATAGATTATGGTGCTACCACTCACATAAGTGTTTCTATGCAGGGTTGCCTGAGTTACCGAAAGCCAAGTGATGGTGAAAGACACATCTTTGTGGGCGATGAACGATCGATAGAAGTGGAAGCGATTGGACATTTTAGATTGTTGTTAGGAACTGGTTTTTATTTGGATTTAAAAGACACTTTTGTTGTACCATCGTTTAGACGGAATTTGGTTTCTGTTTCTATGTTGGACAAATTTGGTTTTTTTTGTTCATTTGGAAACAATCAATTTACTTTGTCTTTGAATTCAAATGTTGTTGGAACTGGTTATTTAAATGCGTATGACAATCTTTATTTGTTGGAAACAGTTGCATCCTATTATGAAACCATGCATGTAGAATCACGTGGTACTAAACGTAAATTAAATAAAGAAAATTTAGCATCTTTATGGCATAAGCGCTTGGGTTATATCTTAAAAGGTAGAGTTGAACGTTTAGTATCAGATGGTATTTTAGAATCACTTGACTTCACAAACTTTGACGTTTATGTAGATTGCATCAAGGGAAAACAGACCAAAACTAAAAGATTGGGTGCTAATAGATCTTCAGACGTCTTAGAATTAATTCATATAGATATTTGTGGATATTTCCCTATTGCATCTTGGAATGATCAACAATATTTCATATCATTCATAGACGATTACTCACGTTATGGCTACCTATATCTAATTCATGAAAAATCACAGTCACTGGATGTGTTCAAAGCTTATAAGATTGAAGTTGAAAATCAACTCAATAAAAGAATTAAAAGTGTCAGATCTGATCGTGGTGGTGAGTATTACGGTCGATATGATGGTTCAGATGAACAACGTTTAGGACAGTTTGCTAGATTCCTAGAGGAATGTGGTATTGTCCCACAATACACCGTGCCAGGATCACCTAACATGAATGGTGTTGCTGAAAAACGAAACCGAACTCTTAAGGATATGGTAAGGAGTATGATTGCTCATTCCACTTACCTGATTCTCTCTGTGGAGAAGCATTAAAGACAACAGCTTATATTCCCAATAGAGTGCCAAATAAAGCAGCTGTAAAAACACCTTATGAACTTTGGACAGGTCAAAAGCCTAGTCTAAAGCACTTTCACATTTGGGGTTGTCCAGCTGAGGCAAGGCCTTATAGGCCACATGAAAAGAAGTTGGATTCCAAAACAATGAGAAGCTACTTTATTGGTTATTCTGAGCGTTCTAGGGGCTATAAGTTTTATGATCCCATAACTAAGAATGTTTTTGAGACGGAAAATGCAGTATTCTTTGAGGATATTGAGTTTGGGGAGAAATAAAGTTAAAGACACTTATTTTGAGGAGGAATTGGATTTAAAACCAGTTCCTATTATCACTTTTGACAATGTTCGGTTGCCTACACCTATCATTGATCAAGAAGTGAATCCGAAAACTCAACAAGATAATGTTATACAACCCCTTATTCAGAATGAAGCTATTGTTCCAGAAGAACAAACTCAACAACCTCAAGAACCTGTGCCATTAAGGAGGTCCATGAGAGAAAGGAGAAGTGCTATTTCAGATGATTATATTGTATTTCTCCAAGAACAAGAGAACGATAATGGAATGATGAAAGATGACCCAATCAACTTTTATCATGCTATGAAAAGTTCTAACTCTCAAAAGTGGATAGATGCCATGAATGAGGAGTATAAGTCCATGCAAGACAACAAAGTTTGAGAACTTGTCCCATTACCAGAAGATGCAAAACCAATTGTTTGTAAATGGATATTTAAAACCAAGAGGGATGCAAAGGGTAATGTGGAGAGGTATAAGGCACGTCTTGTAGCAAAAGACCATACTCAAAAGGAAGGTATCGATTTTATAGAGACTTTCTCTCCAGTTTCATCGAAAGACTCTTTTAGAACAATTATGGCATGTGTTGCTCATTTTGATCTTGAGTTACATCAGATGGATGTTAAGACGGCGTTTTTCAATGGAGACATTGATGAAACAATTTATATGGTACAACCATAAAACTTTGTGTCGGAAGATTCAAAGAATATGGTTTGCAAATTAACAAAATCCATCTATGGACTTAAGAAAGCTTATCGTCAATGGTACCACAAATTCCATCAAGTAATCATCTCGTTTGATTTTGAGACGAATATTGTTGATGATTGTGTGTATCACAAGTTCGGTGGGAGTAAACATATATTCCTGGTTCTATATGTCGATGACATCTTGCTTGCCACTAACGATATAGGCTTATTGCACGAAACCAAGAAATTTCTATCTAAACATTTTGAGATGAAAGATCTTGGGGACGTCTCTTTTGTATTGGGTATTCAGATACTTCGAGATCGATCTTGGGGTATTCTTGGATTATCACAAAAGAGCTATATGATAAAGTACTCAAAAGGTTTGACATGCAAGATTCTAGACCAGGAGATACCCCTGTTGCTAAAGGAGATAAATTCAGTCTTAGTTAGTGCCCAAAAAGCAATCTTGAAATTCAAGAAATGCAAAAGATTCCCTATGCTTCAGCCGTTGGGAGTCTAATGTATGCTCAAGTATGTACACGTTCAGATATTGCATACATTGTTGGGATGTTAGGCAGATACTTAAGCAACCCTGGTATAGACTATTGGAAAGCAGACAAGAGGGTTATGAGGTATCTTCAGAGAACAAAAGATTACATGCTCACTTATAGAAGATCAGATCATTTGAAGGTTGTAGGGTATTCTGATTCTGATTTTGCTGGATGCCAAGATAGCAGAAAGTCTACATCAGGCTATATTTATCTGTTGGCAGGAGGAGCTATATCTTGAAAAAGTGTTAAACAAACACTTGTAACTTCTTCCACTATGGAAGCAGAATTTGTAGCATGTTATGAGGCATCAAACCATGGAATATGGCTACGCAACTTTATTATTGGGCTGCGCATTTTGGAAAATATAAAAAGACCGTTGAATTTATATTTTGATAATATGTCAGCAGTGCTATATTCTAATAATAACAAAAGCTCAACTAAATCAAAGCATATTGACATAAAATTCTTAGTTGTGAAAGAAAGAGTGCAGAGTGTACATATATCTATAGAGCATATTGGAACAAACTTCATGATAGCGGATCCGCTCAAAAAAGGTTTACCGCCCAAGGTCTTTCATAAGCACACTGCTCACATGGGTATTGTATTACTGGAGGATGTTTGGGAGTTTGTATTTTATATTCTTTATATTTGTCTTGAACATATATTTGGATTTTTGATCAGAAGTAAAGTATTCAGTTCATTCACTCTATTTTATTGTTTCGATTCTGACCTCACTTAAGTTTAAGGAGGACCAATTGAAAATAGATTGATCTATGTCATTTGACTATATATTTATGTGACCACTGATGGGTTTAGTCATGATTAATATGGGGAAGACCACTGTTATCATGTATAAATATGGTTGATGGACGAGATTGTTAAGATATACCTTTATGTAGTAGCAAATTTTGAACTCACAAGGTTGTACATTTATAAGAAAACATATGTTGCCCAAGTGGAAGATTGTTGGATTAAAATCACATCATGGGAACACATATGCTTAAGTTGATGTTGCTATTATAATTAATATAAGGTAGAAAATAATAAAGTGTTATTCAAAATTTGTTGAGGGGCCAAATTGTAAATATTACATAATTGATTTGTGTCTGTTAATGAAAATGGTTGGGTCCCCGAGAAATAGTACGTACTTTTGTTTTCTCTTCTTCCCCGTCAGAGAGAAATAATCAAAAAAAGTAGAAACTGTATTCTTGGAAGATCAAAACCATACATATTGAATCAATTGATTCCGGTACGCTTCCGCAAATTTCTATTTTTCTATTGTTTGTTTTATCATGAATTGATTAGGGCTAAAATTCGGATCAGTTTAATATCAAAAACAACTGTATGCATGCAAGTTATTTTCAGCACGCTAAAAAAATTTAGACATGCAACCGAAAACAAATAAAAAAGATAAAATAACAAACAGGAAGGAGGCGAGGTTGTGGTTTCATAGGTTACTAATATGGAATTGCATCATTTTCAAGACTTTATATGGACATTCATTTATGAAAAAAAAGATATGAGAAATAATCTAACATGCCTTTAAGTACAAAGTACAAATTCAAATATACATTCGCCGGTCACATGTTAAATTTCTTACCTTTTATTTTTCACACATGCAAAAATACATAGATTTATAAACTACAAATGCATCATGGATTGCATGCGGCAACAAATTCTCTACAATATTTATTTGAATCATACTATTTTTTACCCCTCCCTATATAATTACTGATGCAATTCTTAGTGAATGTTGATTATTTTGATAACTTGGTTGTCTCATGATTCGCTCAAAGTGAGAACGTTTAGACGTAGAGATCTCGATTAGGATTTCAAGCTGGACAATATCCATATATGCCAATGGATCATCTTTTATGCTTGACGGCCTTCTCATATACGAAAAGGAGCGAGGAGTTCTATTTTCTGCTAAATTTCTGTATAGTCGGGTTTCCTTTTATGCTTGGTGGTTATATATTTATGGTTTATTTTTGCTTGCTGAATATCATGCCTGACTATTATTGAACTTTATTGAGTTTGTGTTATAGATTACAATGATTTTGTTATGTAGGGAAATCTGTGTGTTATATTTGGCTATATTGTTATTTAAATTTGCTGCATTTTATTTATAACCGAAGAACAACTTTTGGATGAAAAAGTGGGTACATCATCATTCGTTGCTTGCAAAAATACATGTTTTACCATGATGTTTCTAAGCCAGACCATTTTATATGGATTTTTTTTGAAAGTTTGTTAAAAGGGACCAGCCCAAAGTAAACATAAGATATTCGGGTAAATATGATACCATAACCGAAAAAACGATTCAAAAAAACCTAACCCTAATACCCAAAGGCAAACAGCGCCTCCATCGATTACAATACAGAAAAGCTTAAAATGGCGAATTGCCGAGGGTGATTCTTTCTAGCGGCTTCCATATCTTCATTTCCACCTTGTGATTGCTATCAAAAGTTTGCTTAGCAAGAATCTCTTTCGAATTGCTGAGATTGCTTTCAATATCACGAGGCTCTCTCGATTTTCCATTAACTATGCTATTGGTATCTGAATCTTCATTATGCTTTAAAAAGTTGCGGTCTTTATGACTCCATTTGTTGTTATTGACTTCCAATTCATGCTGGAGGTTAGAATTGTAGTGAAGCTCACTGCCTCTGGAGTTGTTTTGATCTTCCGGTTCAATCTAGAGGTCAGATTTGCAGTAAAGCTTGCTACTTCGATCAACTTTAGCTGTCTTACATTCCACTTTGCTGGAAAAATTGTTGTTTACCCCCTTTTCCTACTCAAATACGTAATAAACTTTGTCATTTAGTTTACTGATGTAGTGAAAATTATCGATCCTTTGCATATTAAGATCTAACTGCTTTGATTTGTCTTGAATCAAGGGAGACTTCAGTTTCAATGCCTCTTTGCTTGTTGAGCTGTAGTTCCTACCAATATCAGGTGAGCAAAAATTAGAAATTCTATTTTGATTATTATTAATATTATTAGTAATATTTTTACGTAAGTTATGTTTACTTCCCTTGCAGAGGCATTCTCTGTTATTGCATCTGAAATGGCCGCCTCCAGTTAATGAATTATTGACGTTGATAGTATCCTTCCCCAAATATAAAATCTTTTGATTGATAATCTGGGGTAGTTGCCATGGAAAATAACATTATTGAATTTCCCATTCTGTAAGTATGATTCTACTCCTGCTTCGAGATCTTCTTGATCATTATTATCTGAGAATATTTGGTGAGATCGTTTTCCTTTTCTGCAGTCTTTATGAATTAAGATTTGAAAGTTTAATTCAATGCATTTCCAGATTTGGATGGCATATGTTTCCTTTTTGTATGCAGTCTAGCATTCCTTTCTTTCCATATAAAGTATATGGCAGTAGTTAGCATGATGCTAGCTTCATTGAATTTTTTTTGATTTGGTTTTGAGGTTTTTTCGGATGTGATGAATACATTCTTTGATGCTTTGAATTGAAATATTTTTGCTGAATTTGAGCTTGCTTTTGGCAATATGTCAGATATGTCTTGAAAACTCGCAATCAAAAAATAAGTGTTATGCTGTTTCATTATCATTCTTGCAAAAGAGACACTCTAACTCATTGTTTTTAATCCATTTGTTACATCTATCTCTGGTTGGTAGTCTGTTCAGTAGAGAAAAGTAGGCATAATGTGCCATTTTTAGGCAGTTAGCTCTAGTCCAAATGAAAGAATGCCAATCCATTTCAGTTTCAAATCCCTTTAAAAAATTCCAGGTAGATTTAAAAGAAAATTTGTGTTTCTTTGAGAGTTTCCATCCATCAATCTTCAACCATATTTGGATCAATATCAGTGCTTTCTATACTCCTCTTAAAAATTGAAGTAGCTAGATGAAGATTTGCATTCCAAATGTGATTTTGAATGATATGATCCACTTTTAAATTTGCGCCTCCAAAATTTAATAAATTATTCCATCGTAATAAGCTAAGTAATGACTTTCCCTTGATCCAAGAATCAAACCAAAGGCTATTATTTTTGCTATACTTGAAACTTCTTTTCAATAATTTGATGCCAATATTTCTTCTTTTTAAAATATTCTTCCAAGAGCTTGAGTTGTGAGTTTCTGCTGGCATGGTCCAGAAATTTTTGTTTTTAACATATTTATTTTTCATCCACTTTGAGCATCGAGATTTTCCTTCTACAAATCTCCAAAAGAGTTTCATATTACAGGCTTCTTGAAGATTCTTTATATTTCTTAACCCTAGCCCTCCAAACTTTTTTGGTTTGCAGATAGTATCCCATGAGATTTTATGATACTTTCCTTTCCATTTGAAATTAACACACATTTTTTTAATTTTATGAATGGCTTTTTCTGGAATACTGTGAGCGTGAATTGAATACATTATGATAGCCGTGATGACAGTGTATGTGAGTTCTAGTCTACCAGCGATAGATAAAAGTCTGCTGGACTAGCTTTCTAATTTTTCTTGAATGATGTTACAAAGTCTTGAGCAGTCTTTGTCAGTTAGTTGATTTGTACTAAGAGGAAGTCCCAAATATTTGACAGGTAGTTGACCTTCTCGAATTTTAAGAATGTTGAGAATTTCCTCCTTTTTCTCATAATTTTTACTAAAATAAGCTTTGCTTTAACTCTCATTGATTTAAAGACCTGCATTTCTTTTAAACATTCTAAAATCTTTCCAATGGTATGGGCACTTTTCAAATCTGCATTTATAAACAAAAGCAAGTCATTAACATATAATAAATGAGTGATATTAGGCAATACCCTATTAATAGGTTTGAGATTTCCTTTTAATTGTTCAGCCTCCACTTGAAGAGTTAAATATTCCATAGCAATTGCAAATAAGTATGGAAAAGAGGGTTCCCTTGCCTAATACCTCTGTTACTTTTAATAAACCCACATGGTGAACCATCAATTAAGATTGCAAATGAAGCAGTTTCAATGCATTCTTAAACTAGATTGCATAATTATCCACGAAAACCCAATAGTTTCATCATGTACATAATACAAGTTCTATTTATCTTGTCAAAAGCTTTGGGAATTTCAATTTTAATACATACTTTGTTTTTGCAACCTTTGTTAAAGCTTCTAATGATTTCATGTGCCAAAAGATTATATTCAATAATAAATCTACTAGGGATGAATGCACACTGATTTTCAGAAATCAAGTATTTTAGAATTTTTTTAATTTTGATACTTAAAATATTAGCAACTATTTTGTGAATAAAATTACGGCACGAAATTGGTCTATAATCACCAAACCCTAAAGGGATTTTAACTTTAGGAATTAGAGTGATAAAAGTATGATTTATGATTTTCAAAAGCTTTCCAATGGTAAATAATTCATTTACAGCATCAACGATTTTATATTTAATATCCTTCCAATGGACTTTGTAAAAAATTTCCCCAAACCCATCAGGGCCAGGGCTTTTATCCTCTTTGGAGTTGAAAACAATATTTTTCATTTCTTCTAGAACAATTGGAGCAAGAAGAATATCTTTACTACTATCCTTAAGAATAAACTTTGTTTCAACATTTGGGAACTCCTTTTTATACTCAAGAGTATTGTATAAATCAACAAAGTATTTGATAGCTAACTGCTCATGTTGTGAAACATCATTTAATATATTTCCATTTTTGTCTAGCAGTTTTCTTATGTCATTGATTTTCTTTCTACTAGACATCTTGGCATAGAAAAACTTGCTAGCCTCATCTCCATTAGTAAGCCAATCCACCTTGGCTTTTTGTCTCATATTAATAGCTTGCACATGCAAACTATCATTGAGTTTGTTCTGACATTGGAAAAATTGATTGACTATAGAAATGTTTGAGCTATCCTTATCAATAATGTTTTGGAGAGACTCGCATTCTTTTCTAATTATATTAATGTCATTTGTTTTCCTGTTTTTATTCCAATGCTTCAGATTTTCTTTTGTAATTTTTAAAAAATTCCTGAATTTGAATTGAGTTGAGCCTTGATTAGGGAAGATATTACTGTTTTTTTACCAAATCCATATAATCTTTTTCTAAAGTCCACCGGTTAACAAATCTAAATGGGTGATTATTTTTGAAATTTTGATTAGCAGAGAAAAGTATATGAATTGGTGTATGATCACTAGTGGCTTGGGGAAAAGTAGAACATTGATAATTAGAAAATGTATTTGCAAAACTATGATTAATTAGGATTCTATCGAGCTTGCAATGAATGTTTCTAAAATTTCCAGATTTCCATGTAAATTTATTTCCAATAATGTTTGGTTCTATTAGACATGTTTTTAGTAAGAAATTATTAAGAAATTCTAGTTTTCTAAAGTGAATTGGAAGACCACCCCTTTTTTCAAAAAAGTGTAAAACGATATTAAAGTCTCCCAATACAATTCAAGGCTTGCTCAAATTATTATTTAAAGTTTCAAGATCATTCTAGAGGGAATTTATAATTTTTTCACTATTTGAAGTATATACAAAAGTTATTTCAATTTGAAATTCTCCTTTATTAGAGAATTTACAATGAATATATTGAAAATTTAAAAAGTGTTGATTTAAACTCCAGATATTCTGATCCCATAGCACCATAATACGACCATAACCCCCCATAATATTGTTATTTACTAAACCTCATTCTTTAAAATTACTGACATGAAAGTTTAACATATTAGTATCTTCAAGCTTATGCTCCAGGATACCAACAATACTAGGTTTAATTGTATAAATTAGATTGTTTAAGTCTAATTTTCTTTCGGGGGAGTTCAGTCCTCTAATGTTCCAAGTAACAATTGCCATAATTAATAGAAATAAAGAAATTTAGGATACACAAAAGGATATCTCTGCTGCTAAATTGAGAGACTGGTATTGAATTCCTCCGAACTCTCCATGTCTTTCTACTCCTCCATGTATTCAATGCCTTTAGTCCCCTTTCTTTTAAGTGGTTTTCTACCTTGAATTTTTAGATGCTCTTCCCATCTTGGATTTCTCATTATATATTTTTCCTGAAAATCATCTTTTCCCCTGCTACTTTCACTGTTCTAAGCAATAATGTCTTGTAAGTTTTTTTTTCTTCCTTTCTTTAATCATCTTTTTTGTTGAATTGAGAGGTTTTGGAATAAGTTTTATGGCCTTTTGAATCAAGTCTTCTGCTACATTTTGCTGTGCGTTGCTTGAATTTCCATTTTGATTTGAGAGTTCAATATTCCCATCTGAGTTGATTTTTTTCCATGTACTCGTGTTGATTTCCATATTCTCCTCTGTTAAGTCTGCTTGCTGTTGAAAAAGATTTGAATTTGGATTTTTATCTGCAATTTCTATCATATCTTGGTCTGGTAAGTCTTTCTCTTGTGAAGTATCAAAGGATTGTAAGTAACAATTTTTGTTTTTCATATTTTCAAAAAATTTAATTTTGCCTGAAAGAGAGCTTTCTAGTTTTCCAGAAATGTGAATTTTCTATTGCTCAGATCCTAGTATCGAAATGTTTTCAACATTGTTGATTGATTCTTGATTTTGTTCCAACCTACTTTGTAGTTGTTCTATTGAAACTGTTTAAGTCTTTCACTTTCTCTTTCCAAACCTTTTCCGATGAACAATCTTCTATGTTATGCCCAAAACATTCACAAATTGCACACTTTGAAGGAATCCATTCATATTCAATTTTCTGCATTATGGTTTCTCCATCATGCATTGTAATATATGCTTCCTCTGGAAGATCTGTTTTTGCATTGATTTCAACCAGGATTCTAGCATAGCTTAAACTAGTTTCTTTTACTGTTTGTTCATCCAATTTTAGAGGGGTACCAACAGTACTAGCAATTGCTCCAAAAGCTTCACTATCCCACAGTTTTAAACTGATTTTTGAGAGACAAATCCAGATAGGAGTTGTGTTTAATAGGTTTTTATCAAACGCAATCTTATTGCTCTATCTTTTAAGAATAATCAATTTTCCATTAATAAAGTAAGGACCTCCATTGATTGTTTTTTCACAATCACTTTCAACAGCAAATTTTATAATAAAGAAACCATTGTTTCTTGTAAAAATTTCAAAATTACCTGTGGGATTCCAAGTTCTTTGAACGAAAGCTTTAAAATGATGATAAAAATGCCTATTACCATAGGCATATGCTATCACCGAGCAGCCCTATTTGGACTCTGTTCTCTTACTAACCCCTTCATCAATTATAACCATTTTCTTATTGTTAATGATTATAGGTGCTTGATACTTTAAGGTATATTCATGTCGAAGCATCCCTCTTTAATCAAGTTTGCCCAAGATGATATCTTGTGAGAGAAAATCCCTTGCTTACTTATTAATTATCCCTGTTGCACCATTGTATATTTGTTTGTTTTGTAACCGGATAGCAGAATTCGACGTATTCTGAGAGTCTTGTCTTGATTTTTGATTGTTGAAATTGTTTCTTGACTCTCTGTGAACATTATCGTATAGATTCATGGTGTGAAACAAAGCAGATTTAGATTGAAGATGGGGTTTCTCTCTTATACGGCGGTTCCTCACAAGTTGGAACCCCTCAGTGTCGATTTGAGGTTGTGTCACCTTGGGGTTAGAAGAAGAATATGGAAGATAAGGAGGAGGCTCGGGCATGATAGATTGAGATGCCATTATCTGATTGAGCTTTCTTGATTTCTTGGAGAAGATATAGTGTTATGTGCATTTGAAACTAAACTCATTTTATATGGATATTTGACTATTTGGGTTTGAATAAAAAAAAAAGTGGTTTAAAAGAAGAAAAAGAAGTGAAAGCGCATGCGTACAAACAAATTCACCTTTACATGAAATATTTGATGAGTCTAGCTCCTACACTATTGCTGCTAATTCATCATCAATTATCATTGTTTTCTTGGGATGATCAATTGCTGCTGCTAGAATCTTTTCTGCCATATTCGTGTTAGTATAAATGTCATAATTTTGACTATTATTATGTGAGACTATGTCAACCATGATGCGTATGCGGTTCATTTACGTTATTAATTTATTGAGATCATACAGTACCCAAGCAATGATAAAAAGAAAATAAAAATTGGTATAGATAACAGTGGGGTCTATAAACTATGCTATAAAATTATATATTTGTCTCCATCATCACTACTCTATCAGGTTCCCTAATGCTGCTCCTGTAAGGTTTACTGCATACTAGATTAACATGTCTTCTTACCATAAAAAATTAACAATCATGTATAAGAGCATTTACGAAATTCTTCTCCAGTCGTGAGTTCAATCCTGAATATTAAGGTCAAACTTCAGTTTTCGATTCAAAAAACTGAATTGGCCTTGGGCGTCCAATAAATGAACGCCCAAGACCCCCTGTCCAGCAATAAAATATTATTGTAAAAGGGGCTGGCGCCCGTTAAATGAGCGCCTGAACGTCAGACGTCCATTTAATGGGCGTCTGACCACTGGGATTTCCAGCCCAGTTAAAAGCTGAATATTCAATGCCCTGAATATTCATCCCTTGATCGACTGGAGATGCCATAGTACTCGTTCTTACTATCATATCTAATCCTATGAACTTTATTAACATGCTTCATGCCCACGTTTTCATACTCACATCACCTCACATCTATAAATTCTTCCACATCCATAGATTTCACTCAAGACTTCATATCACTTCTCTAGCTAAAATGACAAACGTACTTTTTATTTCTCCCTATTTGCACATTTAACATATTATGTCCAACTATTGTATAGTAAAATAGAATTTCTTCTTCCATGAAGTATATCCACGGTTCTTTTTTGTTTCTTCTCTCCTACTTTTCATATATACTGTCGTGCATAATATATTTCTAAATGTTATCAACTATTCATTTTCCCAACCACGTGATTCTATTTTATTCACATTTACTCGATATTTTTTGTCATGTGGAGCCAATGTTCACTAAATGATAAAGAGACTGCATTAAGCCTTCCCACGGGGAAACTGAAATGTAAATGCACACGTTTTACAAAGCAGCTTTGATCATCTACTGATGAAAAAGTCGATGCTTTAGACATCGTTACAAATGTCACCCTTCCGTAGCATGAATCAGAAAACGTTAGCAATCTTCCTATCCAACATGGTAAATAATGTGAAAAAAAACAACAAATTGTTAAAATTTTTTACCTTTGAAGTCCAAATGCAACAAGCTAATGAACCCAACATTTTCCGCACTGTCCCGAAGACAATAATTTGATGATCTTTTTACTCCTAAAGTGGTATGCTGCAAATTATTTACTTCTTGTATATATGCGTGTGTGTATATCTGCGTGTGTGTGTTTTATTGTACGTGTGTGTATTACACCTTCCATAAATTTTCATTTCTCTTGCAGATTGAACGGCGCGATAGAGCTGCCGAGCTTTTTCTTAATGCGCGTTAACGCAGTTGATACTACTCAAATGTTAATAAATCATATGTATATTCATTTTTCTGCTTTAGTATCAAAATAAAGTTGGGAATTCAAGCTTTATTTGTAATTGTCTGTATTGTTGTTTTTGTAATATACCAAAAATCTAATTGACTATACGTTAGGAATGCCTGGAAGGCACATAGTCGGATAGCTTATCCCATTTTTTATAGCATGTGATCCACTTTTTTATCGTTTTATCAAACACATAATGAATGTGATTTGACAGCCACATGCAGTGCAGATTTTTGCGAGAAATTGAAGTCCATATAACGCACACAGATTGGAAATTGTATTAAAAAATTGTTTCTTACCAAACTAAATGCATACAACAGCCACAAAAGCAAAATTAAACAACGCTAAGCGAATTATACACAAACATACACACATTTTTTTAATATATTTACATACATGCATACACACACACAGACACACACACACATGCATACACACACACTACAAAAAAACATCCATATATAGACTGAAGAATAAAGACTGAAATTAGTTAAACTGTAAATTCAAACTTATTAGAGACTAGAAAAAACATTCTTTAAAATTCCGAATTAGAAGCTGAAATTCAATCTTGAATCGGTTTTTAAGAACTAAGACTGGTCTAAGACCAAATTTCAGTCTTTAAAAAGTCTTAAAACAAAATGCATTTAATGTATTTTTTTTTCTAAAAAAACTACTTTCATTGGCTAGACATATAAGTAAATCTAACATTTTATTTTGGTAATTCACGTGAATGCGGTTGAAACTTATTACAATTCAAAATAACAACCTACATACTATAATGTACAAGTGGCATCATTATCTTTATAAAAAAGAATTTAAGTTGCATTTTATGCTGGCTAGCACAAAACCTAGCTAGTTGAAGAATACTCAAAACTCATCAGGTCAAAATAACATCACAAGAATATTTCTTAAATTTTCTTTTATATACAGGTTTAAGACTTATTTTCTCCTTTCACTCTTCAAATATGAAATTAACTATGTTTTACCTATTTAACCGACTTACTTGTTCACCACGAGAAAGGGTGTAATTTCCAAAGGCTGAAATCCGTCGGCGGTCGTTGGAAGCCGACAAGTGCTAGCAGTCGCCGACAAGGGCCGTTGGAAAAAGCCGTCGAAAATAAAGCCGTCACCGTGTGCTTCTGGCGACTTCCTGATGGTTTTGCGATGGCTACTAACGGCATATTCCGACAGCTTATCATCGGGCGTCATGTACATGTGGTTGTTCCTAATTTATCTTAACATCTGTCGAAAGTCGTCGAAAATGTTGCTTTCAAGCCGCTGAAAAAACATTACAAGCCATCGATTATGATTGCCAAAAGCCGTTGATAGCCATTAGATATTACTGACCAATAGGCCGTCGGTTATCCATCAGAAGTCGTTGGAAATCTGGGCTGTTTTTTTTATTTCTGCCGCCATTCATCTCCTATACAACACATACATATAAATATTTATCGTAGATCGATTTCACACATATAAATCATATATATAATAGCCCAAATCACATATAAAACATCAATACTAAAAAATCATCATTTTACAACAAATATAACTCAACTAATCCACCATACAGCAAAACATTCAACCGATGTACACCTAATCAACATCCAACCACTACAACAAAAAGTGTCTTTAATAGCGGCATATAGCCGCCACAACCATAGCGGTTTGATAAGCGCTGTATATCGACATGTTATAAAAAACTGTTGAATATTTATAACACAAAATATGCCGCTATGGTTGAGCTTAGTTTTATAACGCAAATTCACCGCTATGGTACGTTAATTCAATAACTCATTATAGCCGCTATAATATCTCATATATGCCGCTATAAAAATCGTAGATACACTTTTCAAGAGTTATGCCTATATATTACATTTTAATAATAGCAATCAAACTAAATCATAGTAAACAATATACTCTTTTTCAACTAAATCAAACAAAAATGACAATATTTTATTCCCTTTTTCAACTTGCATTTCATTTTTCTTACAAGTTTATAACTTGCACTGCATTTACATTTACAATAAAAAAATAATACATTGTTGCATTACTACTTCTCTGCCATATTCTCCTCTGTCAATACATTTGCATCAACTCCCCTCACCTACAGTCATCTACCACTGTCATACTGCCTTCATCTGCATCTACTTCCATTTCAATTCACATCTGTCTGTTGCCGTGCAAACAGTCAACACATCTACCATCACCTAACTTGACTGCACAGTGATATTACCACCTCAAATACTTGAAAACATTTGCAGTACTGGGCTATGTGCTCTGGAGAGGCACAAGTGAATATATAGGCATATTTGTGTCGCTATTGTCAAGACTCAAATTAGTTGCTAGATTTAGGACTATGCTACTGAAAAATAAATAAAATACTGTACTTAAATCCTATGGGATAGCCAAAAATATATCTAAAACAGAACTGATTCTACTTGTTTACCCCTTCCTCCGGAAGTAATTAGCACTAAACATAAATGTACAAATTAAGTACACTTGTTATACTTACTTTATTATTCGTCATGACAATTTGCATTGACAATCACTCAGGCATGACATTATGTGCAGATTTTGTATGTTGTGTGCACCACTTCAATGCAATGTAAAGTCACTACATGCTAACAGATTAAATTAGTACGTAAGCGAGTAATACAAGTAATGAAATTATACACAGATAATACTAGAACTGTAAAATATGAGACTTACAGTTATTGATGAGACTTATAGTTAATAATATTATTAGTTACCTTTGCGTGATGAGAATTTAGGTTACCTTTGCGCCATCACAGCATGAGCCAGAGTCCCACACGTAGGGTGAAGCAACACATCCAGCCCAGTAAAGGCGCTTAACCAAAGTCCACAATCTTCAGATTACCTATGATATTGATAAGGCAAGAGCTAAATAACATAAAATTTAGGAATCTTCCCAATTTTTATGCTATTCAACTATGCCTCATCAATATCATTTAGACCTTATACCATAGTGACAACATCTATGATTGATGTAAACGCACCTGTGTTAAAACTTATAATTCAGATTTTACCAAATTGAGTTTATTTGTTGTAAACGCACCTGTGTTAACATCTATATTCATTCACAAAACATATCATAGGTTCAGTCTCCACAGTCTATGACATGCAATCCCAATTTCTATGCCAGAGTCATTACTCCAACCAAATTCGATCACATGCAAATATTTTCACAATGCAGGTTTCAGTTTGGAATTATATAGTTAACCAAATTCTCTTCTTTTTTTGTCTAATCGTTTTCAGGCAATCTAAAAGATAGCTGCCCACTACAGAGAAGACAAAATCATCATATAAATAATCAAGGCTGCTACGTGCTTGGTATTATACAATCTATATGTTCAAAGATGTCGCTGGAGCCGAAGTTTTACATATCTTCTAGCGCTTTTAGTTTAAAACTTACCAACGAATAAATATGTCAGTTGACTGTACATAAAGCATAGAAATTTCAAGGTAATATTAAATATCAATATCTACAACTTGATGTTATTTTACACAATTGTAGTTTAGCAGGAATGATTTTATGTATTTTAAAAAAAATATTTTCTAAGCATGTCTTGAAAATACTCATATGCCAAAATATTGAATGTGTACATTGTGAATATAAGTAGAATCTTGATGGTTAAAGTAAACTTTTCATTATACTAAAATTATAGAACTGCTGATAACCACTCAGAGGAGCATGATTAGATGCTAATGTCTAAGTTTGATACGTTTGACAGCTTGATTATTAGCTTTTGGGTAGTAAGGTCCCTATTAATAGTGGTTGACTATATCACTAGATAAAATTATGCCAAAATTGAGTAGGTTTTGCTGATTAAACAATGTGCAGTTTGATATCGACATCAGTTGGTAAAACACTAACTATATAAAGCGAGGTTCAATTAAATTGAAATTATTTGCTGTTTATGTGGAGGTTGTGATATTTATATCAGTTATTTTGAATGCACGCTAAAAAATTCTAATCTTTTCACCTTTCTTTTTCCTTCCATTATAACGTTAGTGCATAAAAAACAAAAATTGGTGCACATTTAACAATCTTCTTATGCTTTAAGATGAAACTGAAAAGACTACCCAACTTTTATAATTTCGGTATACCTTTAAAGATGAAATACATTAAAACAGCAGAAGAAAAATCTGTGGATGTAAAGAAATTTATCTATTTGTGGGTATTAACCCAGTGTTGTTTAGCATTGGACCACAATTAATATTTCAACCGAGTGAAATCCAAATCAAAATCCCCTGTTTGTTTTATGACAAATTTGAACTTACCTAGAAATAAAACAGTTCCTAACGAATTTGAACGCGAATATAATCATAACCAAATGATAAAGTCGAATTAAAACAGTTAATAAACATAACCTAGAAATCCAAGCAGATAATTTGGGGGTTCTGGACACTTAGACTTGGGAACAGCTGAAGAGCGATGAGCGGAGATCGGAGGTGGCGATGGCGAGCGATGAGTGAAGATCAGAACAGCTTAAGAGCGATGGCGAGCGATGAGGAGGGAGACGAAAATTTAAGGTTTTGAGAGGAAGACGAGAACGATTAAGTGCTTTGAGAGGGAAATGAAAATTTTGGGAGGGGTAATTTTGTTTTGGGGCGTTACGTGAACTGAGTATGTGTTAACCTAGTAAGGAAAATAATTAATTAAATGTAATCAATAACGCTTTTGAATAAGGCGCTATTGAATGGCGTTATTAATAACATGTTTTGTTGTAGTGAGCGTCTCAAAATGTATCAATTATGACAAAACAAACCAACACATTATCCAACATCTCCTCAAAATGTATCAAACACCAAAATACATCATTCTCGCCCACTCCAAGTGCATATATGTACAATATCCACACACAAACACAATAGCTATATCAAGCCTCATCATCACATCCAGAACCACCCGACAGAGGAAACGCCTCGTGCCACTGCATATAAGCAGCCAAGCGCTCGTCCAACAACATCATCTCAACGGTGCAATGGCTGTATCCCTCCTCCAGCTTTGCAATCTTGGCTCTCAGCTCCTAAATCTCTTAATTATTCTCCTGAGCTTTTTGGTATTGCTTTGCTTGCTCGTAGCCCGCAACACATGATCTAATAAGGGATTTGTGTCTAATGGCGTAACAACCGCTATAACAATGTGATATATAAGATTAACAAACGCTATAACAGTGTGAAATGGAATAGCGTTGGGATTTAAAGATATTATTACCGTACTTATTTTTATTAAATTGAGAATGGTCTCAATCCAGTGTTTGTACATGTATGTATATTGAAGAGAAACTGAACTGATAAGAAATTGCATTGTGATGATCTAAGTTGCTGTTATAAACTAAGTTATTGTTTCAAAAACTAAATTTTATTAACTTAGTTATTTTTACAAACTAAGCTATTTGTTTAAATTAAAACTTACTTATTTTGTGATTAACTTATTTGTTTTCATAGACTTATTTAATTTTTATAAACCTTATTTAACTTATATATAAATTAGTTAAGTTTTATAAATTAGGTTAATTTTTGTAAAACATGTTTAATTTTTATAAATTTATTTTATTTTTATAAAACTTGGTTAACTTTGTTAAATTTTTATATAACTCGGTTAATTTTTATAAATTTGTTTCAATTTTATAAATTTTAGATAATTTTCAGGAATTTATTTAATTTTTATTAAACTTGATTAACTTAGTTAAATTTTAAAAACTTAGTTAATCTAGTTAAATTTGTAGGATCATTTTCACCCTAGAGTGGGGGTGAATATGGTGATAATAAAATTAATGCGGAAATAAAAATAAACGCAGAAAGTAAAGTAGTAAAAATCACACACAGATTTACCCAGCTTCAGCAAAAACCTACCTACGTGCTGCCCCTAAGGTTTCTACTAGAAATTAAGCAGTGAGACGCTTACAAACACACGTAAACTTGTGACACCCACTAACTTGACTAACCTAACTATAAGCTTCAAACTCTGCCACAACTCAGCCACTGAGTTGCAAATTCTCTGAACTATGCCACGTAGTTCGTAACCTAGTTAAACTAGTGTTTGATTCAAATAATAAACAAAAACAAATAAATGCAGAAATACATAAATACAAAACCCTATTTAAAATAAGCCCAATAGGAATATAGATCGGCCCAAATATAGTAGAGAGAAAAAAACTATTCCCTTTTTCTTCTGTGTAAAACTTCAGCCGACTTCTTTTATCACTCTTCAAAAATTTAGGGTTTCGTGTTGAACTTGGAGCCGCCGCTAGAGTTAGTAATTCGAATAGATTGTTCACTTTGTTATTCTTGTTCCTCAATTATCATACTGCTTCAATTAATGTTCATTGATTTGCTTTGCAGCCGCTTCAAGATCGAGTTCGAATGCAATGAATTTGGTATGTATTTGGTTTTGGTAAATTCTATTAGCTTCCCCTATTTGAAAGCCCCCCCTACAACAAAGCTCCCCATTCACATATGCATGAAAATAATAAAAAAAATATACAAACAAAATGCAATGAACCTAAATGGGAATATGCAAACAAAAATTGAACTTATTTGCCAAAATCTTAACTTCGCTTCCTCTTTTGTTATTAGCAAAAGAGTAATAGTGTCAGAAAAGAGTGATAAAGTGATAGACATTGATACAACATTAGTACCTAATCGAGTAATATTAAATTTCAATAAAAAATCAAACAAAAATCATAAGTACTCTATTAGGTGTATATTCCAGTTTAGAGTGATAGGGTGATGTCGGCATTGAAACCCATATAGTCATGTTCATTTGTGGTATATTTATGACAAGAAATTGTTAAATACTTACTAATCATGCATAACCGTTAGGACTTTTAAATGAGATTACTAGTATTCCTTAATTTAAAAATAAATGAATTTCAAGCATCTTCTAACCACGCATAACCGTGAGGACTTTTAAATGAGGTTAGAATCAACTCGCCTATTTAATAATCAATATTGATATATGTTCCGTACATGCATAACCATGAGGACTTTTAAATGAAGAAGTGATCAATCATATAATTCTTTTGACCAACTTCCTTACCTTTTTCATCCTTGTCAAATTTAATTGTGGCGCTCAAATTTTCTCAGTTGATCACTGGCTGATTGAAATCTGATTATGGTGCAGATTTTCAACAAATAATACATCGTTTGTTGCCTATTTTAACTCTGCCACCTTTGTACATCTCTAGGCTAAGGAACTTTGATTTATCATCCATCATGTGCTTGGAACAGGCAGAATCCATATACCACTGTTGTTGTTCCTTAGCCTATCAACACACCTACACATGGAAAGATTTTTGTGACCTGTTTGTGTAGGATCTAGATTAACCCTAGAGGGGGGGGGGGGTGAATAGGGTTATAGCAAATTTTCTCAATTTAAACACAGAAACAAACTGCAGAAATAAATATGCTGAAAAGTAAATCACACACAAAATTTACCCAGCTTCGGCAACCCCTGCCTACTGCTGCATTCCGAGATTTTTATTAGAATTAAACAGTATCCCGCTTACAAACACTCTACTAGACTCGCAAACCCTTTTGCTCCCGCTCACAAACACTCTCATAGACTCGCACACCCTACTCCGCCTATAGAGTTTCGCTTACTCGCAAACTCTGCTCCGCCTATAGAGTTTTGCAAACTCACACATCCTGCTCACTGAACTAATTCTAACTAGACAATCTGACACTACCTACAACCTAGGTGGTGATTTACAAATTCTTTGACTCGAAAAAGGAAAAACAACTTCAAAAATAAAGCAGGAGCAAAAATTAAAATACAAACGTGAATCCGTAATTTTTTCTCAAATAAAAATTAAGATAAACCCTCTTTATAAAACCCTAAACCAATCCCCTTTATAATAAAGTCGGCCCTTTTATTGTTATCCCGATCCAATTCTTTTGGCTTGTGAAAAATGTCGGCCTCTTTATTCTTCCTTCTGAAACAATTGCGGCCGGCGTTGTATTCTTTGTTCGTTCTGAAATTAGGGCTTCGGCTCGCGATCCAAATTTGGGGATTTTCTGGAGCACGCCTATGTTGATTCTTTGGTTAACGTGTTTCTCCTCTGTTGATCGATTCTCGTTCCTTGGCTTGCTCGTTCTCTGATGATCGAGTTGTTGATTCGGTATGTAATTTTTTTCATTGCTGGTTTGATTGTTTTCTTTTTTACTCGATGCCGATGATGATGACTTGGGTTTGGTATTTATATGAATTCGGATCACTTGATTTTGCTCGTATCAATTTGGTACTTTCCTAAATTTTGTTTTCCTGATGCGCACGGCTTTCCTGATATGTTTTTTGACTTGATGCTCACGACTTTGATTTTGATGCGTTCGACACTTACTTGATTGATACGGCAACAACTTTCCCCTTTTACTTCCTGACTTTTTCAAAGATATGAACACTTGATTTTCTTGACTGTATACAATCGTGAATCTGCATAACTTTCTGCCATCATCATTTTTTTGTGTTCATCCCGGTGAGCTTCGTCTCTGGCCATCGACATTGACATTGTATCACTGTTCCTTTACCATGTTGCATTATTCACTGATGCACTCGAGTGGTTTCAAACACGAACTTCACTTGAGCATTTTGTATGTTTCATTTTTATTCAATGTTTCCACATGAACTTGTTTATTTGATTCCATGTATCACTGCACTGACTTATGTATTGTAGTCTTCATGTACTAGTCGAATTTTCACTTGTGTTGCTTCATATGTGTGCCTGACTGCTATTCTCTGTTGAGTCTTTGGTGGTACTTCCACTTTGAATTTTCTTGCAATCTGTCTTGTAATCTGCATCCATTCTGGTTATAACTGCATGTGCCCAGTTGATGTTCTGTTCATTGCTTTGAGTTGTACTGATTTGAACTTCTGCAGTGTTAATTAGCTCGTGTACCTGAACTTGATTCACTTGGTCATCTTGTATTTGTGCATTACCCTTGTGTTGCTAATCATGTTGCAACTGCTTGTTGTATGTTCATGCTTGTGACATTGACTTGCTGAACTTGATTCAGTAGTTTGCTTCATTTTGCACACTGATCATCTGTATACGTTGGTGGCATTTCTTTGGTTGGTTTAACCTGTACTTGTGGTTGCCACTGTGTTATTTGAGTAGATGAACTTAGTAGTTGTAACTGGACATTGCTGGCACTGGTCTGTTGTTGAGTTTGTACAACTCCTTCTGGAATAGTTTGAACTTGAATCTGTATCATGTTACTGTTAGGATTGGCTTGAATCTGTATTCATGTTGCTGTTAGGACTGGCTTGTGGTCTTTGCTGTGTTCATATGTTTCTGGTACATTCATTAACAAATACATTTAAATGAATGTATATATGTTTATTATCATCAAACAAAAATCATATAAGCGCTAAGCGCATATTCCACATTCTCCCCCTTTTGATGATAACAAACATATATTTAAGATTTTGACTATGTTAAATGTATTTGATCAATGATATGCTCTAATTGCTCCCCCTATTTAAATGCTTCCTCTTTTCATGATGCTCCCCCTACATATATGCATACAAATATAAATATATAAATGAGCCTAGATGCAAATGGAAAATTATTTGACCTTTGCTTGATTCTATTTGAAAAAATCTTAACTTTTCTCTCCCCCTTTTGTTATCAGCAAAAGAATAATAGTGTGAGAGAAAAATAGAGATAAAGTGATCGATATTAATCCAACATTAAACTCAAATTGAACATAAATATTAAACTTCAATAAGAATCAAACAAAAACCATAACTACCCTTGTTAGGCACATATTCCACTTTTAGAATGATGGAAATGATGTTCTCATATAAAATCATACAGTTGTATCCACTTGTGGTACATTTATATCAGGAATTTGAATATCTACTAATCATGCATAACCGTTAGGACTTTTAAATGAGATTAGTAGTATTCCAATTTAATTTAAAAAATGAAATCAAGTATCTTCTAACCGCGCATGACCGTGAGGACTTTTAAATGGGATTAGAATCAACTTGTCTATTTAATCAATTAATTTTGATGTGTGTTCCATACATGCATAACCGTAAGGACTTTTAAATGAGCATGGAAGCACATAATCAAAAATCCAAGTAATTCACCCATGCATAACCGTGAGGACTTTTAAATGAGAGTGAATACTTTGGATATTTATTTATTTTAGAAAAATATGAAATGAAAAACAAATGATCCCTGATTGTAGTACCACATATCGACAAACTATATTTAAGCTTTGATAAACAACGGTCGATAGAAATATGATAGATAGCGAAATGGTCGTGGAATCTTTACCCAACAAAAAGTTTTATAACTTTTGTTTGAATTCCTAAAGAAATTTTCCAAATATACTCTCTTGAGTAATGTATGAAAAATATCAACACTCATCACTTTTTCAATCGCTATTTATCTTTTCGATAGTTATTAGGGAGTTAGATTAGTCAAAATTTGTCATTTAAAATCAAATAAAAATGACTAATCTGAAAATATGGTCAAAAAATGATTTTCTCCAAGGGGATTATATAAGAGAATTTTCTGTTATTTGAAAATTATTTGAAAAAAAATATGCAGATATTTTCTTTGAAAAAAAACGATGTAGTTACTAAATGTCTCACCAAATCACATTCAACAAGTAATTTTTCTATCAACTAGATTACCAGTGTAATCTGCATCTGAGTTTCTCTTTCAATCCAAAATATCACTAACTAAAATTGATAAACCAGACCATGAAGTGTGCATCAAAAATCTCAAACCCAATTTTAGCAACAATTTAAGTGACATTCTTTGAATTTGAATTGAAGCCATGTAAATAATCAGAAGACCGTAAATGTAGAGCAAAACACTATGTTTAATCCAAACAAATATGTATAAAGTAATTCAAAGAACAGTGTTTTTGGTATAGATCTACTTGGCCAACTATATTGAGCAAGTCAGAATGAAAAAAATCTTCATCACATTATTGACTGATTTAATTCAAAAAACCGGTGCAGATTATCACATTTAATATATCGATCAAATATACCTTCACCGGTTTTACCTTTACGATAATTTTTCGTGATTGCCCATTGTGATTCTGTCACCTTTTTACTAGGCTAAGGAACTTTGCTTTGTCGCCCGTTGTGTTTCTGGAACAGCCAAAAATCCAGAAAACACTGTTGTTGTTCCTTAGCCTGCCACCATACGTACAGGGGAAAAGATTTATGTGACCTATTTGTTTTTATAGGTCATGGTTGTTAGTGGCAGAAGATTTAGAAAAATAATTTTGTGGAGACCCAAAACTATTTATATATGTTCCTTTTGGCACCCAAATTTGTTTAACTTTGAGAGATTTTATATTCGTGCCTTTTGGAACCCAAATTGGTATGGTTTTCACATGTTTGGGTCTATACCAACAATTATTGTGATCGTGTCCATATTTTCTACAAATTGTGCACATGGAATTTTCTTGATTAATATCGCTTTCAACATTTTCAGATTGATTATATCCAAGTCCATGTCTAGCTGTATTAATAGTTTGCTTCCCTAATAGTAGTTTCAACGATTTCTCACTTTTTGAAAATTTATCTAAAGTTATTGACAATTGTGGGACTTGTATTTTGAGAGATTCATTTTCGTTCAATAATTGTGTGCACTTTTTGATAGAATTTTCTCTCCTAGTATTTTCGTTCTCTTTCAAAATCAGAATTTCATTTTCGAGTGATTTTATATTAATTCTGATTTTTTAATTTCTTCTTCGAATGTTGGACACTTATCACACTTAGGGATCCTACTTTGATAGGTTTTAACTAATTGGTCAAGTTGTTCATTTAATTCTATCAAAGTGTCTTTTTGTGATTCAAGTTTGGCATACTTCTCCCTAAATCGTTCAAAACAGCCATTCACTTCGTGGAAATAAATAAGTAATTCAGAGTGAGTGAGTTTTGATACCTCGCTTGGCTTCATATTGTGCTCTCTGTTTTTTAATTTTTGATTTAGAGCTGGATTTCCGTATTTGCGGTTCCTCCTTTTGAATTTCTTCATTAGTAATGCCAGCTCGGCTGCTCCATCATCATCTTCCTCATCACAACTGCTATTTACCACTCCTGTTAAGCACATTTCTTTAACTGAGTTGGTTGTGGAGGACATCTCATTACTGTTGACTTTCGCTCCATATATTGCCTCAAAAGTATTCCAGATTTTCTGTGCATTTTCACAATGAGAGACGAAATAAAAATTATCACGATTAATATGAGAATATAATATATGCATAGCAAGAGCATTAATCGAGATAATTTCCTTATTTGTTACATCACACCCATTTTCAATAATATCCCAACATTTAATATTAACAGATTTTAAATAAAATTCCATTTTCAATTTCCAGTTTGAAAAATCTGTTCCATCGAAAATAGAAGGGATAATATTGGAACGGCCCTCAACAAAAGTATTATTTGGTGGATTCATGACTCTAGAGTTAAAGAAAAATATCGTGCTTTGAAACCACTTGTAGGATCTAGATTAAACTTAGAGGGGGGGGGGGGGGGTTGAATAGGGTTATAGCAAATTTTCTCAATTTAAACACAGAAACAAACTACAGAAATAAATATGCTGAAAAGTAAATCACACACAAAATTTACCCAGCTTCGGCAACCCCTGCCTACTGCTGCATTCTCAGATTTCTATTAGAATTAAACAGTATCCCGCTTACAAACACTCTACTAGACTTGCAAACCTTTTTGCTCCCGCTCACAAACACTCTCATAGACTCGCACACCCTGCTCCGCCTATAGAGTTTCGCTTACTCGCAAACTCTGCTCCGCCTATAGAGTTTTGCAAACTCGCACACCCTGCTCACTGAACTAATTCTAACTAGACAATCTGACACTACCTACAACCTAGGTGGTGATTTACAAATTCTTTGACTCGAAAAAGGAAAAACAACTTCAAAAATAAAGCAGGAGCAAAAATTAATATACAAACGTGAATCCGTAATTTTTTCTCAAATAAAAATTAAGAAAAACCCTCTTAATAAAACCCTAAACCAATCCCCTTTATAATAAAGTCGGCCCTTTTATTTTTAGCCCGATCCAATTCTTTTGGCTTGTGAAAAATGTCGGCCTCTTTATTCTTCCTTCTGAAACAGTTGCGGCCGACGTTGTATTCTTTGTTCGTTCTGAAATTAGGGCTTCGGCTCGCGATCCAAATTTGGGGCTTTTCTGGAGCACGCCTATGTTGATTCTCTGGTTAACGTGTTGCTCCTCTGTTGATCGATTCTCGTTCCTTGGCTTGCTCGTTCTCTGATGATCGAGTTGTTGATTCGATATGTAATTTTTTTCGTTGCTGGTTTGATTGTTTTCTTTTTTACTCGATGCCGATGATGATGACTTGGGTTTGGTATTTATATGAATTCGGATCACTTGATTTTGCTCATATCAATTTGATACTTTCCTAAATTTTGTTTTCCTGATGCGCACGGCTTTCCTGATATGTTTTTTGACTTGATGCTCACGACTTTGATTTTGATGCGTTCGATACTTACTTGATTGATACGGCAAAAACTTTCCCCTTTTACTTCCTGACTTTTTCAAAGATATGAACACTTGATTTTCTTGACTGTATACAATCGTGAATCTGCATAACTTTCTACCATCATCATTTTTTTGTGTTCATCCCGGTGAGCTTCATCTTTGGCCATCGACATTGACATTGTATCACTGTTCTTTTACCATGTTGCATTATTCACTGATGCACTCGAGTGGTTTCAAACATGAACTTCACTTGAGAATTTTGTATGTTTCATTTTTATTCACTGTTTCCACATGAACTTGTTTATTTGATTCCATGTATCACTGCACTGACTTATGTATTATAGTCTTCATGTACTAGTCGAATTTTCACTTGTGTTGCTTCATATGTGTGCCCGACTGCTATTCTTTGTTGAGTCTTTGGTGGTACTTCCACTTTGAATTTTCTTGCAAACTGTCTTGTAATCTGCATCCATTCTGGTTATAACTGCATGTGCCCAGTTGATGTTCTGTTCATTGCTTTGAGTTGTTGTACTAATTTGAACTTCTGCAGTGTTCATTAGCTCGTGTACCTGAACTTGATTCACTTGGTCATCTTGTATTTGTGCATTACCCTTGTGTTGCTCATCATGTTGCAACTGCTTGTTGTATGTTCATGCTTGTGACATTGACTTGCTGAACTTGATTCAGTAGTTTGCTTCATTTTGCACACTGATCATCTGTATACATTGGTGGCATTTCTTTGGTTGGTTTAACCTGTACTTGTGGTTGCCACTGTGTTATTTGAGTAGCTGAACTTAGTAGTTGTACCTGGACATTGCTGGCACTGGTCTGTTGTTGAGTTTGTACAACTCCTTCTTGAATAGTTTGAACTTGAATCTGTATCATGTTACTGTTAGGATTGCTTGAATCTGTATTCATGTTGCTGTTAGGACTGGCTTGTGGTCTTTGCTGTGTTCACATGTTTCTGGTACATTCATTGGTCTGTATGTAGTCCATTATGTTTGATCTGACTTGAACTTTCATTGTTGTACCTGTTTCTGTGTTATTTGGATTGCTGAATTTTGCTGCAATCTTTATTGAGCTTGTACACCATGTTGCATGCATTGAGTAACTGGTTTTGGTCGAGACTTGATTCTTTGTTGGCACAGGCTGTTTTCTTTGTGGTCTTCTCATTCATGTTGATTTTTGAATTTTCACTTGAGTTGAATCCAGTTTCAAAAACTCGGGTTTGACCTTGTGCTCGTGTCGTGATTTTAAATATATTGAATGTGAGTAGAACCCGGCTTTTCATTTGGGTTTGACCTGTGCTCACCTGTCCCTGTAGCATTATCAAGTGTATATTGATGTGCACGGCCTTGTGGCATGTACAGTGATACACTGTGCATGTCACACTGTTCGTGTGTGATGAATTCAAATGTGAATGACGACGAACAACCCAAATAACTGAGGCAAATAATATTTTCAAAAATCATATTTCATTTTATATTGCAAAAATATTTCTTGTTCAATTTTACTACATTAGTGAATATTTTTGCAGATTGCTCAGATGCTGGATTCAAACTAGAATGCAGTTGAAGACAAAATACGAGTGTGAGTGATATGTAGTGAGGTTATTAATGTAAATTGAATTGTGATGTATTCAAAATTGTATATGTATAGTGAGAGCTTGAAATTGTACTATTCAAGATTGTAATAAATATTTGTTTGAATAAAATTTCTGTTTGAATTCAAATTCTGTGTGATTTATTTTACTCAACAAATATTTATTTAATCTATGAAAATTAAAATAGTACATTAACAAATACATTTAAATGAATGTATATATGTTTATTATCATCAAACAAAAATCATATAAGCGCTAAGTGCATATTCCACAGTTTGTTTTTATAGGTCCATGATTGTTAGTGACAGACGATTTTGAAAAACAAGTTTGCGTAGAACCAAAAAAGTTTATGTTTGTTCATTTTGGCACTCAGATTTGTTTAATTTTAAGAGATTTTACATTCGTACCTTTAGGAACCCGAATTGGTATGGTTTTCACGTATTTGGGTCTCAACTAGCAATTGTTTTGATTGTGTCCAGTTTTTCTACAAATCATGCACTTGGAGTTGACATGATTAGTTTCACTTCTAACTATTTCAGATTGAGTATACCCATGTCCTTGTCTAGCAGTGTTAATAAATTGTTTCCCTAATAGCATATTTAGTTATCTTTCTCCTTTGGAGATTTTTTCTAAAGTTGTAGACAATTATTTAACTTGTGACATTAGAGAATCATTTTCATTCAATAACAACGTGCACTATTTAATGGAGTTTTCTCTCCTAGTATTTTCACTTCTTTCAAAATCAGAATTTCATTTCCAAGCGATTTAATTCTAGTCTCTAATTTTTTTTATTTCCTCCTCTAATGATGGACACTTATCGCACTTAGGGCTTTTATTTCTATCATTTCAAACCAATTGATCAAGCTGTTTATTTAGTTCTATCAAATTATCTCTTTGTGATTCAATTTTAGCGCACTTCTTCCTATGTCGTTCAAAACAGCCATTTACTTTATGAAAATATATATAAGTAACTGCGAATGAGTAAGTTTTAATATCTCGCTTGGTTCATCATCATCACTGTCACTTATTTCTCTTGAAAAACACAGATTTGCTTTTTCACTTTCACTGCCAGTGTTTTTATCACTTTCATCCCAAGTAGTTGCAAAACTTCTCCTTTTCGATTTCTTTCCTTTGATGAATTGATTTTGAGGACAATTTGGCTTGATATGACCAGGTTTATTTCCTTTGTGACAAATGATCTCCTGCTCTTCTGAGTTGTCTAGAACTTTGACGATTCTGTTTTTCTCTACCATGACAGTTTGATCACTTTCAATTTACCTCTAGATCCCGCCACCACATGATCTTAAACCTACCTCCTTTGAAGTCCATTACTGTGCACCAAAGTTTATCGTCGGTTAACTCAAACACCCCTCTATGCAAGATCCAAAGACTTTTTATGGCTAATTCTATCTATACAGCAATAAGCATTTAGCGTTCATATGGAAGTGTAATAAATTATCACACGCAAAACATTACTTTATGTACAACATTTCTTTTACAAAATCATCCATGATTACACCTTCATTATCTTTCCACTTAAAACTGAAACCCATTTACGCAAACTTGAAATTGAAAACATTAAGTTGAAATTCAATGAAATGAACTTTATATGTTGGCACTAATATTGTAACTTCTTTATTTTATTTTTACAGCTGTTCTTAATGTTAATAAAATCAACTATAGTGTGAAAAAATAGTTAAATGCTTTTAAATTAAAGTAATTAGTTATGAAAATTGTCTTAATTGATGCTTTAAGTTTCATGATAAAAGATCATTAACTTCTTCCTCAAAATGTATGGAATTGATCAAATATTAGTAATTTAGTCTTTTTGTTCGATGGTTAAGATGAAAAAGACAAAATATGCAGTTAGGAATGAAAATGTAATGTAGCAATACATTATTTTAGCAAAATAATGATGTGTGTTAGTGTTTTTAATGTTTGAATAGAATTTACCTTTTTTATTTCATAAAATAAATAAATTTATACCGTTTGTTACAAGTTATACATCACATATTACTTAATATAATCGTACATATTACAAAACTACTCCAAATTTGCAATAAATCAATACACTTATCTCATTTCATAAACGCTCTTTCCTTATACAGTAATCGAACTAAGGTGGTTTAATTTCCCAAATTAACCTTTGCAAATTTCAATTTCGATTAAATGGAATTTTATATGATTTATTTCCTTATATATAGAAATGTAAATTAGATTTTTGAATGCTAAAATTTTAAAATATTAAATTTTTGAAAGAATAGAATTTTCCTTATTTAATTCAATATTACAAGTTGTATCTATTTTTTGGCGATTTCAAATTTTTTATGTTGCCAAATATATCTTGATTTTTTTAATAGGAATTCTTTATTGTGAAACTTAGTGTTGATATCATAATTTTAGGGATATTAATGACAAATTACCATGTTATACATTTGTGTCATTATGAGATATACAAATTCATTTCCTAAATTTATTTGAAATAATGATATATTAAATTCCATGTAAGACGCATGCCAATTACATCCGTGACTAACCTTTCTCATTCTCAACATCCAGTAGAATTACCAAAATACGCAGATATTTTCTCTCACGCGCTCAAAGAATTTTTCCCCTTCTGCACGACTCTTACTCGACCCCAGTTCTCCTCAATCGCGTAGAAATTTTCTCTTATCTTCTCCGAGTTTTAATCACTGAGTATTTTTTTTTATCTTTGTTTCTCATCTCGTGCAAAATTAGCTTATTTTTGTAGGGTTTGAATTACAATGAAAAATATTCTCATATTGGTTGAAATTGAGATTTATTAACAGATCTTCATGTTTGCATTTAAGGGTTGATGATGGAACCCATGCTCGACTTCGTGAAACAATAGGAGGTTTCAAAAAGCGATATACATATGCTTATATCTTGTTTTGTCTTAGTTTGTGAGTATTTGTCAATGCAATTCTGTGCTGTTGATTTAGTAAGATTGAAGCTAGGAAAACAACTATAAGTTAAACATACAATGAATGAATTAGTAGAGTAACAAAGGGTTTATTTTATATGTTTATATTGTGCTGTGTTTTTGATAAATTTCAAGAAGCTAGAATCTTCAAGTTGTAATTCTTCTATTGCCTAATTCAGATTTCATCGCTCATATTTTTAGATGCCACTGAACAGTTATTATATACCAGCTAATCATACGGTTGCAGCTTGTAATATGATATTACCTGGGGCACATTTCCTGTTGTTGTATAGGAGGTTTCCATGGTAGTTTCTTAACACCTGTACTAATAAAGCATATACAAATCAGACATGCTTTGTGAAAGCCTAATTCTGAAATTGCAGGAGAAAAAAATGTTTTTAGTTTATTTCCTTATATATATTACAAAAATATAAAATAAAAAGTAAATAATACGTTCAATTGTCCAATAAATATAACATAATGACACAATAAAAAGAATTCCAAATAATTAACACTACTGACACTTTCAATCTCAATTCTCAAGTCTCACTAGCCATATTCTCCAACTTATGTCTGCGGAAAAAGTATTCCCCCAACCCTTCTTTAGCCAAGTTACTTTTACAAACTTCCTTTTGCAAATTTATTTTCTCGAAATTACTATTGGGAATTGATCCACAAACACATTTAAGGTTAGAATGATCCTGAAACCTAACATGTTAGCCTTATAGTTATGTATTCATTTATATCTTAACCTTTTTTGTGATCTTAGATTGGTTGGACTTATAAATAGGTACTGATGTACCATTTATAGTTATTATTGGTGTGATACAATAACTAGCAGCAAACCAAGTTTGGTCGTTATCGTTCAGGAACAACAATTTCCTGCAGAATAAAGCAAACAATATAATTTGATTTTAGTCTCGCAATTTTAATTTAACACATACATGTTTTAACAAAATTGACAATATATAATTTGTAAAGAGGACTTTTTATAACCATATATAATAACATGCGACTTTCTATCGTTCGAATGAGCTTATACAAACAAATCAACTTTTATATAAGTATACAGATCAATAGATGTTATAAAAAACAACAAATGCATTAAATGAATAAGTTAGGAAAAACTTTTGTTACGTTAATGGGATATATTTATATAAAATTTTAAGTGCAAATTATTTAATTTAGTGATGTACTCTCCAAGGAAACCATGATAGAAGTTTTATTTAAAGTTATTGATCTCTATTTCCATAGGTCGAATGACACTTTAACTGTCAACCCGCACCTTAGTATACCAAACTGGACAACTTGCAATAAACAAGTCTTAGTTCATTGAAACAATTAATTGTAGAATGTGAAGTATAGAAAATATTTCAACATGGTACTTACGAGATACTTAGTTTACACCTAATCATGTGCAATTGCTTGTGACAATTTATTTTAATATGAAAATTATAGATTTCTCTAATTTGATAGTACTAAGTTACTTGTCCGATCTATTTTAATGGTACAAATCCGTTGTATTGTAGGATTATTATATATAAATGGATGCTCGGCTATGGATGTATCATAGGGTTTGTGAAGGTTTTGTAACTCAAGAATTTTATGATGGTGTTCGAAGATTTGTTAATTTTGCATTTTCTCAAGCATTACCAGAAAGGGTTGTTAGATGTCCATGTATGAAATGCGATAATAGAAAGTTTCAAAATAAAGAGGTTGTCATAGCACATTTGCTACAGAAAGGCTTTACTCCACAATGCTCACGTTGGATATACCATGGGGAGATGGATATAGAAGAAACGTCAACGTCGGGATCTTTAAATAATAATAATGTGAATGATGTCAACCCATATAGGGAAATGATTATGGATGCAATTGGTGAAAGTAATATCCATCCAAATGAAGAATATGATTACATAAATGAAGAAGCACCTAATTTTGAAGCAAAAAAATTCTTTGATATGTTGAGAGCTGTTAACGAGCCTTTATATAGTGGTTGCAAAACTGAGACAGTGTTGTCAGCATGTGTGAATATGATGGTACTAAAGGCCCAAACAAGATTGACACATGCAGGTTTTAATTATGCTAGTTCCATGATCAAAAACTTTTTACCCGAAGATAATAAACTAACCGCTAATTTTTATAAGGCAAAAAAAATGTTGAAACCTTTAGGACTTGGTTATGAAAAAATCGATGCATGTCATAATTTTTGCATGTTATATTATAAAGAGAATGAGGCAAAGATTGTTTGTGATATTTGCAAAGAGCTAAGATATAAGTTTGATAATTCTAGTAGTTGTAGGAAAAAAAATCTACAGTACAACTACGTTATTTTCCCATCATACCACGTCTAAAAAGACTTCATGTCTTCGAAGCATGCTAAAGACATGACATGGCATTATTGCAACCGTTCCACTTGTGGTAAATTGGCTCACCCAGTTGATGGTGAAGCATGGAAGCATTTTGATCAATGTTATCCCGACTTTGCTAATTCTCCACGAAATGTTAGGCTTGGACTTTGTACAGATTGGTTTAGCCCATTTGGAACTAGATCGACGACTTACTCATGTTGGCCTGTAGTTTTGGCAGTGTATAATTTTCCACCATGGAAGTGTATGAAGAGGCCATTCATGTTCTTAAACATGATTATCCCAGGTCCAAAAAGTCCAGGAAAAAACTTGGATGTTTTCCTACAACCTTTGATTGACGAGTTATTGGATTTATGGCGAGGTGTAACGGCTTACGATGTGCATAAAAAAGAAAAATTTCTTTTAAGAGCTTCATTGATGTGGACCATCAGTGACTTTCCATCTTATGGAATGTTGTCTGGTTGGAGTACACATGGTAGATTAGCATGCCCTTATTGTATGGAACAAACAAAATCATTCACTCTTCATAATGGTAAACCTTCATGGTTTGATTGTCATCGATGTTTTCTACCATTTGACCATCCATTTAGAAAACAAAAGGACAAGTTCAAGAAGAATAGAGTTGAATTAGATAGTGCTCCCATCTAACGTTCTGGCACTGATTTGAAAAATATTGTGTCTCAGTTGCCTTATATTGCACCTGGGTCTAAATCAGGAAATAAAAAAATAGCAGGTTTTGATGAAACACACAATTGGCTTCGTAGAAGTATATTTTGGGATCTTCCGTACTGGGAGAATAATTTGATTCGTCATACTATAGATGTAATGCATGTGGAGAAAAACTTTTTTGATAACATATTTGAGACACTAATGGATACCGATAAAACAAAAGATAACTTAAAAGCTAGATTTGATCTAGAAAAGTATTGTAGTAGAACACGATGGATGAGCTTAGTTAAACATCATAACAGTCGTTATTTCAAGCCGAAAGCTCCTTATTGCCTTACAAAAGACAATCAAAAAGATGTCTGCAAGTGGGTTAAATCAATAAAATTTCCTGATGGATATGCTTCTAACATAAGAAGATGTGTTAATGAGACTGAAATAAAAATAAGTGGGTTCAAGGGACATGATTGTCATGTGTTTATGCAAAGACTTCTTCCTACACCTTTCCAACCATTTTTACCAAGAAATGTATGGGAAACTTTGGTGGAGTTAAGCAACTTTTTTCGTGAACTTTGTGCAAGAAGTTTAAATATTGAAAGCATGACGCTTCTAAAAAAGAATATAATTGAGATTACTTGCAAACTTGAGAAGACATTTCCGCCTGGTTTTTTTAATTCTATGGAACATTTAGTTGTACATTTGCCATATGAGGCTTTGCTTTGTGGTCCGGTTGGATATCACTGGATGTATCCATTTGAACGGTATGTTTTTATAATAATGTTGAAGCTTTATTAGTACTTTACTATTGATATTCCAACAACTTCTTTTAATAAGATGCAGGTACCTATTTTATTTAAAAAGAAAAGTAGGAAATAAAGCACATGTTGAGGGATCCATTGCTGAAGCATATGTCATTGATGAGATTTCAAACTTCTCATCATGTTGTTTTGATCCGAATGTAGGAACAATTTGGAATCGACCTCCTAGAAATGATGATGGAGAAGAAGTTATATTTAATGGACATTTGTCTATATTTTCTCATTCAGGAAAAGTATTATTTAATGCATTTATTAGGTGGAATCTCTCTGAATTTGAACATCATGCCATCCATAAGTATGTGCTTTTCAACTGCACTGAAGTAGAAGAGTATGTGAAGTACGTATTTTAAGATTTATAGTAAAGTAGTTAAAGCATATTTTTTTTGATTTAACTCTATTTTTGTTGCTTACAGTGAATGTAAAAATGGATTAATTAGCCAATACCCTACAGAAAGTGAAAGTTTTATTGTTACAAAGCTTGAATCTGTATTTCCTGATTGGTTAAAAAATCGTGTAAGTATTTTTAGTATGATGGATTTCTAATAAAAATAAATAATTTGAACACAAACGATGATTATGCCATTTTTTGTAAATAGATTCCATTTCAACCGAGTGGTATTGGACGTCAACTATACTTACTTGCACAAAAACCGGATTATATAGTTGAGTGCTACAATGGTTATTATGTCAACGGCTTTAAATTTCATACACTTAACTATGGAAAAAACAAGGCGACGATGAGTAGCGGTGTTTGTGTGAAAGGGAGCTGTTACGATGATTTGGAAAACGATTATTGTGGATTGTTAAAGGAAGTCATAAAGGTTGGATATCTTGGAGAAAAAAATGAGATATTCATATTTAGTTGTGGGTGGTTTGACATGTTGAGTAGAAATGGAATGAAAGTGCACCATACAAATGGGCTAATAGAGTTGAATAAAAATTCTCGGTTACAAACCGATGATATCTTTGTATTCGCCCAACAATGCCAACAAATCTATTTATTGTCCAAGCCTGGGAGTGAATCAAATGAATGGGTAACAGTAATTAAAACGGTAGCTAGAAGCCGATTTGCAAGTGATGTGTTAAGCCCTAACATAACGGAGGACGGTTTAGACGTAGATCAAGTAGATGAGATATGTCAACCCTCCATTGTCAGTATCGATGATAACTCCAATCAACCATTTATTATGGAGCATTTTGATGCAGTTGATGATGATGAGTTGGAACGTGTAATGCGACCAAATGATGTTTATTATTCTGGCTCGGATGATGATGAAAACACATATGATGTTGAGGTAGATTACGATGAAGATGCTGACCTTGATGATGAGGATGAAGATGGCGATCAAGATAAAAATATTAATGATGAAGATACTGAAGATGAGTTTGCATTATAATCTACCGAAAATATTGTGCATTGAATAAAGTTTATGCAACTTACATTAGTTTAAATTAATGTTAAGATGTTTTTATGGTGATTTATCAAAATATTCATTTATTAACTTGATGCATTTTCTATAGTTAAGCCTTTAATTTTGAAGGTGGAAGGATTATTTACACTGATACCATTAACTTTTATTTTACTGTTGTGGAAGTTGCGTGGAGATAAGTCATACACTATAATTCCATTTTAATTGCACTTTCTTAAGAATACAAATTTGACCTTTTCATGGGTAAATAAACTGACAGCTTAAGTATGCTTGTTTCCTTGCTCAATGTAATGTAGTTATGGACATGAAAAGGTAAGTGCGACCACGATTTAATTTGTGGTTTAATTTTTGAAATATAGTCTTAAACAATGAATGTAATCTTTCAAGTTAAAAGGGTACACGATAAATATTAATATCGGTATAAATTCTAGTCGATATTTCATATATCTTCTTGGTTTCTTTAAATTGAATGCATGCATAGTACAGTCCAATGTAAATATACAGAAAATATAGTTCTTTACCTTTTACCCCGTCAAAGATAACTTTCTCAATAGTAGCATGAAGTAAATATTGAGATAATTTCAATACATTGATGTTTCTATGATTTGATTTAAACCATGGACAAATACCGCGTGCTATAGACAGATAAGGAAATTTCAAATTTGTGGGAAGAAATTAGTTAATTGTGTTTTCTGTACAATTTTGACTTACTACGTGATCTACCTTTTTTTCTTTTTTCTTTTGTTAATATAATCTATCTACCTATTGAAAAAAATTATTATTATTGAGCTAATGATATGGTTATAATGCACACTTAATTCCTCCTTTAATATACCACCTTGATTTCATGTTGTAAATCATTTGTGCTTAACCTCTTCAGTTCCCTTCTGTATTAGTAATAAGTAATTACTATTCTCTAATCTGCCGCATATGGTAACTTTTTTTGCTAGCTAATTTGATAAATCCTATGTTTATACTATTTATGTGTTTTATTTTATTTTATTTAAAGAGTAGAGAATATTACTATAAACATATAAGGAAATTTAAGGTTTATGGGAAGTTACTTGCATTTTGTACAAAATGTCATCTTAATGCACATCTAACATTTAATCTATGTTATCAAGGTTTTTGGTTTCTAATTATTCATACTTTGTTAATAATGTGTGTGGTATTTTTTTTAAAACTTTGGGTTATTGTTTATTGATTGTTATATTTAGGATACCAACTATGGACCTATTTCAGTTAATCAAAGAAATGTTTGTAAAATTTCTATTCAAGTCAAATTAATAGTCATGCAAAGATTTTGATGAAATAAAACAAAATAAACCGCTTAACCTTCAATTTCTATTTTTTCTATATTGTCACCTTTATCTATCAATTATCATAGTACCTTGGATCCTAATTGGTTATTGACTCAGCGGATTATGACGATGACGACGAAATGAAGATTTCGTGTCAAACTAATCGAAGAAACGATTAGATGAAACAAGATAAATCGATGGACTGGAAAATACCGAATGCCCAAATTCGTTGATCTCGAGAGATACCGAATTCTAGCTATCTCCAACACGTTGATCGTGCACGATACCGTGTTAAAAGATCTACGATTCTTCTACGTTGATCTTGCGCACGAGATTCTGTGAATCGACTTCAAATCCGTTGATTCGAGCGCACTCAAATACCGCAAATGGAGAAAGGAGCTCACACTCAACTTCCAATTTCAAAGAGGCACAAAGTACTCAAACAAAGTTTTATTCAAAAGCAACTTAGTTTACAAATGACCATCACCCCTCTATTTATAGAGATTTACAACTCACACAACACAGTTTTCACCGACCTACCATAGGTTGCTAACGACCTAACAGTACGCGACTCAACGCATAACGACCTAAGCTCATACAACTTATTACAATACGCGACTTAACAATTACAAACTCAACACACAACTCAATCGACCTAACAGATGGTCGACCTACGACTTAGCAACATTCACGACCTAATATAAGCACGTTACAACACATACAATATACACGCGACCTTACACAATGCGGCATCCTTGAGCGATCTATCCCCTTCTCGCGACCTAAGATGAGCGACATAAGGCCTGAGCGACCTAAAACTGAGCGACCTAACACACTAGGTCGTAGGTCGTTGTCATTTCCTGTATCCCCGTATCCTTCTCCCACTGTTTCTCCTTAGGTCGTAGGTCGCTGGACTTGCCTTCCTGGGACGCTAACTAGCTGGACTTCTTGATTCCTTGAACCGTTATCATGCTCGAGTTAGGTTGTAACTCGCAAATAGAGTTAGGTCGAAACTTGCATATATGTTGCGCTGCATCATCCTCCCCCGGTTAACAAGAATTCGACCTCGAATTTGCACCTTCCTCTTCCTCTACAGGCTCATTCCCATGAAACGGAATCAAGTATTTGGCGTTAAGAACGTTTGTAGTGTGAATATGATTCGGCAACCTCAACTGATATGCGTTATCATTGATCTTCTTTAAGATTTCCACTGGACCAATTTTTCGAGCTTTCAACTTGTTGTAAGTTCCAACTGGAAAACGTTCTTTCGTCAAAACGGCGTAAACCAAATCACCTTCTTTGAAGTTCACACTTCTTCGCTTCTTATCCGCTAGTTGTTTATACATCTCATTTGATGCAAGCAATCGTTCATGAACAGTTTTGTGACATTCCTGCAACTCATTCACAAAATCACAAGCTCATTTTACAACCCCTTTCTGAAATGGAACTATCGATAAATCCAACGGTCCCTTCGGCATTGCTGAATATACAACTTGAAACGGACTGAATCCAGTACTTCGAATAACAGCGTGATTATGTGCAAATTCTTCCTGACGTAACTTCATATCCCATCTCTTCAAATTATCTTTCACAAGACATCTTAACAAGTTTCCCAGTGATCTATTAACCACCTCCGTTTGCCCATCTGTTTGCGGATGATAAGCGCTACTAAAATTCAGTTTCGTTCCAACCATTTTCCACAAACTCATCCAAAAATGGCTTAGAAATCACGTATCCCTGTCAGAAACAATGGTCTCAGGTAACCCATGTAATCGATAAATCTCTTTAAAGAACAACTGAGCAACACGGACTGCATCAGCGGTCTTCTCACAAGCTATGAAATGTGCCATTTTTGAAAATCTATCTACCACCACATATATGGAATCATTTCCACGTTGAGTTCTCGGCAAGCCCAAAATGAAATCCATGCTGATATCAACCCATGGTCTGGTAGGCACAGGTAATGGCATATATAATCCCGCATTCGTAGCTGTTCCCTTGGAAACCTGACATATGTGACATCTCTCCACAAATCTTTCAACTTCTTTTCTCATGGATGGCCAAAAATATGATTGAGCAATCAACTGCAAAGTACGATCTCTACCTGCATGACCTTCTTCATGTAATTGTTTCACAATCTTCATCCGTAAACTACAATCTGGAATGCATAATCGATTTCCTTTGAAAAGAAAACCATCCACTGACACAAACTCATCCGTCTTCCCTTTATTGACTTCGTCTACAAACTTCGCAAAGTAAGGATCTTCAACAAACAATTCTGGAAGTACTTCAAACCCCGTCACTTCAACTTTCATTGTAGTCAACAAATGATTCCTTCTACTCAATGCATCTGCAACAAGGTTTGTAACTCCCGATTTGTGTTTCACAACAAATGTAAATTGCTGCAAATAAGCAATCTACGATGCATGCCTAGCTGAAATTTTCTCCTGCCCTTGCAGATGTTTCAAAGCTTCATGATCCGTATAAAGAACAAACTCCTTCTGAAACAGATAATGTCTCCAGTGTTTCACGGCTTGCACAATAGTATAGAATTCTACATCATAAGAATTATATCTCATCTTGGCCCCCGAAAGCTTCTCACTGAAATATGCAATTGGTCGACCCATCTGACTTAACACTCCTCCAATCCCGACTTTAGATGCGTCTGTATGTAGTTCAAACAACAACTGAAAATATGGCAAAACTAGAATCGGTGCTGACGTCAAAAGTTCCTTGATTCGATTAAAGCAAATCCTGCTTCCTCTGACCATGCAAACTTCTTTCCTTTCATGTAATCGGTTACAGGTGCCATCACACTGCTAAAATGTGGAATGAATCTTCGATAAAAAGATACCAACCCATGAAAGCTCCTCACTTAAGTAATTATCTTGGGTTGTGGCCAACTTCTGACAGCTTCCACTTTGCTTTCATCCACTTGAATACACTCCTTCGACAGAACATATCCCAGAAACAAAACACTGTGCGTCATGAACACACACTTCTTCGCTGCTGCATAGAATTGCTCCTGTCGTAGAATAAACAACACTTCTCGGAAATGCTGGATATGCTCTTCCATACTTCCACTATAGATCAGAATATCGTCAAAGTAAACTACTACGAACTTTCCAATAAATGGTCTGAAAATCTGGTTCATTACTCTCATAAAAGTACTAGAAGCATTTGACAAGCCAAACGGCATAACCAGCCATTCGTATAGACCTTCCCTCGTTTTAAAAGCTGTCTTCCACTCATCCCCCGGTCTAATACGAATCTGATGGTATCCACTCTTCAAGTCAATCTTTGAGAACACAACAGCCCCGCTCAACTGATCGATCAAATCATCGAACCTCGGCATAGGAAACCTGTATCTCACAGTGATCTTGTTTAAAGCCCGACTGTCCGTACACATCCTCCACGAACCATCCTTCTTAGGCACTAACAATGCTGGTACAACACAAGGACTTAAGCTCGCTTGTATGTGCCCTTGTTCAAGCAATTCTTCCACCTGCCTTCTCAACTCCTCATGTTCCTTTGGACTCATCCTGTAGCGTGGTTTATGCGGTAACACAGCTCCTAGAACAAGATCTATTTGATGTTGAATATCTCTCAACGGTGGTAACTCCTTTGGAAACTCTTCAGGAAACACATCTCTGAATTCTTCCAACATTGGCTTTACTCCCTCTGGAACTTCAACAGATTCAGTAGCTTCATGTCCAATCAATAAGAACACCTCTGGACTTTCCTCTACTTCTCCAACAAACTCCTTTAAAGTCAACAAAGTCTTCAGTTCCTCAATCTCTTCTGACTTGCTCTCTTCTTGCTATCTCTTCTTCGGAACTAAAATGATCTTAGTACCCTCAAACATAAAGCTGTAGCTATTGGTTTGTCCATCATGCTGCACTGCTTGGTCATACTGCCATGGTCTTCCCAAAAGCAAGTGACAAACATCCATCTCCACCACATCACACCAGATCTCGTCTTTATACTTCTTCCCAATAGAAAATGGAACATGAACTCGCCTGTCCACCTTCACCTCTCCTCCTTTCCTTAACCACGCTAACTTGTAAGGATTTGGATGCTTCTCCGTCTTCAGCTTCAACTTTCTCACAGCTTCGTTAGAAATGATATTGTCACAACTTTCCGCGTCAATCACAAATTTACAAACCTTTCCCAATATAGTGCATGTCGACTGAAAGATATCGCTCCTCAACCAACTAGCCTCTTCTTCCTGCTTCGGTGTCAAACGTGATCTCCTCAACATTAGATTACATCCTTCATCTCCTGACGCGATATCCTGTTCATCCCCCTCAACTGGACTAGAATAACCTTCACCAACATCCTCATCTTCCACCTCAGCAATCATCGTTCGCTTCTTTGGCTTCGGACATTCATTGCTCTTGTGACCAAATTCCTGACAATTAAAGCATTTGATACCACTATTGACCTTGATCTTAGCAACTTCATTGACAACTAGTTTCGCAACAGCCTTGGAAACATTCGCATTGCTACTAGCCCCTTTCACTTGATTGTTGGAATTTGTAAACACACCACCTCCTCTTCTGCCTTGCTTCTCCCAAGCTAATGCGTTCTGGTGTGCTTCTGCAATAGATCTCGGATCAAACATATTCACCATATCCTGGATCTTCATTCTCAACCCTCCAACAAACCTAGCAGTCAACTGTTCCTCTGTCTCAATGATATCATTCCTGGCAATCAGTTGATAAAATTCATCCGCATAATCATTCACAGACTTTGTTCCCTGTCTCAAGTTCTGCAATCGCCGATACATAAGAGACTGATAATTATACGGCAAGAAAGTAGCTTTCATTAACTTCTTCATCTTCTCCCATGAGGTAATATTAGACTTTCCCATCCTTTCCCGTGTAAGTTTAGTTTGTTGCCACCATGCCATAGCTCTCCCTCTCAAACGTGTAACAACTAACTTAACTCTGCGATGCTCAGGAACTTCCTTAAAGTCAAAAATTTCTTCAACATTAGATAACCAATCAAGAAATTCTTCAGCTACCATTCCTCCCTTGAATTCTGGAATTTCCATCTTCATCCCCGACTCCCATTTACGATAATCTTCTACCTCCTGATAGTGATTTCGTACTTGGCCTCGATCTCGATAATGGACACTACATCTATCATCATCTTCATCATAATCAAATGTACTTCGATATCGATCTCGACCATCAACATCTCTATGACCATGCATATCTCTTCTACTATGCCTTTCAACATCAGGATATGGCTCATTTTCAAATCCATGATAAGTTGTTCTCTCTTCACCTCGATACTCATAATGTTCTCTTCTCGTTGAAACTGATGATTCTCTTTGATCTCGATGGGATTGTGGTGACACCCTCCTCGCTTCCGTAACCGATGGCGAAACTCTGTTTCCTCCATGGTTCGAGATTGGTGATCTTCTCCGTTGACTTTGATTCATATCGATCATCAATTTCTCCAACTTCCAAATACCTTCATCAAATTTTTCATTGGTTCGTTGTTCCATTTGTTCAGCCTCTTGTCTACGATACACATCTTCAACATTTTGAAAACGGTTAGCACGTCTCCGAGGCACTGTCAAATCTTCAACAAATTTAAACACGCTTCAACTAGCACAACTTCAACTCAAATCTGAACTTGGCTTTGTTCGGCCTGCACTTAGCTTGCTCGGCTGAAACTTCAACTCACGGCTTTAATTCAAAAACTTCAACTAGGCTCAAACTTCAAATCTCCAAATCTTCTCCCAATAGGCTCGGCTTAGCTATGATTGGCTAAGTCTTGCTCTGATACCAAACTGACTCAGCGGACTATGACGATGACGACGAAATGAAGATTTCATGTCCAACTAATCGAAAAAACGATTAGATGAAACAAGATAAATCGATGGATTGGAAAATACCGAATGCCCAAATTCGTTGATCTCGAGAGATACCGAATTCTAGCTATCTCCAACACGTTGATCGCGCACGATACCGTGTTAAAAGATCTACGATTCTTCTACGTTGATCTCGCCCACGAGATTCCGTGAATGGACTTCAAATCCGTTGATTCGAGCGCACTTGAATACCGCAAATGGAGAAAGGAGCTCACACTCAACTTTCAATTTCAAAGAGGCACAAAGCACTCAAACAAAGTTTTATTCAAAATCAACTTAGTTTACAAATGACCATCACCCCTCTATTTATAGAGATTTACAACTCACATAACACAGTTTTCACCGACCTACCATAGGTCGCTAACGACCTAACAGTACGCGACACAACACATAACGACCTAAGCTCATAGAACTTATTACAATACGCGACTTAACAATTACAAACTCAACACACAACTCAACCTACCTAAAAGATGGTCGACCTACAACTTAGCAACATTCACGACCTAATATAAGCACGTTACAACACATACAATATACACGCGACCTTACACAATGCGGCATCCTCGAGCTATCTATCCCCTTCTCGTGACCTAAGATGAGCGACATAAGGCCCGAGCGACCTAAAACTGAGCGACCTAACACACTGGGTCGTAGGTCGTTGTCATTTCCTGTATCCCCGTATCCTTCTCCCTCTGTTTCTCCTTAGGTTGTAGGTCACTGGACTTGCCTTCTGGGTTGCTAACTCGCTGGACTTCTTGATTCCTTGAACCGTTATCTTGCTCGAGTTAGGTCGTAACTCGCAAATAGAGTTAGGTCGAAACTTGCAGATATGTTGCGCTGCATCAGTTATAACTACAAAGTAAATTTCATAAACTTAACGATCTGCGTAGATTTCTTGATGGTGATGCTAGGTTGTTTTATGGCATTATTTTTAGTAACAGATCTTACATTTTCATCTATTTTGTTTATGGTTATTTATAACAAAAAAATATTAGACTTTCATTCTTTTTCCTTATGCTATTGTGAATATGCAGTAACATGATATTGTTGGTTTCAGGTGTTATTGTATTGGATTTAGTTAAGTTGCTCCAAATAATAATAAAATGTATTGAACTGTAAATTTAATACTTATGTCTCTGTGTACATATACACACTTGAGTTAAGTTTCTTTGAATTTGTACTTGATAATATGTACATACTAAATTTCTAATAATGTGCATTGTATGCTTGCAAATATATATTCAGGATAATCGTAATTTGCTATTCAAAAGCAACAAAGATGATGGGAATACATGATAATCATTATGATCATTATGTCAATACCTTTGTATATGCATACAACGAATGTTTATTATGTCAAATGCAATGTAATTTCTTTTAAATGGATTGTCAAATGTTATACAAAAACATGTTCTATTTTTTACATCAACATGCTTTGTATACCAAATGTACTTCACATTTAACGTGCAGGTTCCGTTCTAGTGATTGATTGAAAAAGAGTTATTTATACGAGCCGAGTCAACATTTTAGTTGCTTGCAATAACACATAGTGGGTGGGGTGATTAACATGAGTGAGTGGGATAATTAACATGAGTGAGTGGAGATGACTGTGTTTGCAAGAACTGAGACTGAACTGAACGTCTAACGCTGTTAGTTTGATAAGCTGGTTGATATTAGCTGCTTGGTAATATTAACTACTAACCTCAACTGTCTTTTATCTTTTGTTTGTCCTTTTCATTTTCTCCGACTAATTTTGTTCTATAGATAATGCCTGGTCGATCCGTAACTAGACGTCTTTTTCAAAGAAGAACTTAATCAAATCAATCAAACAATGTTGCCATATCTAATTCTCAACATAGCAGTGGCCCATCATGTGAAGAAGATTTAGAGAGGACATCCAATGTTGACGAAGGGGACGAACAAGTTGAAGAAGAAGAAAATTTTGAAACCATTCCCACTCAAGGTTACAATCCCGCAGTTGATCCTATTACAAAGAAACCTCCATTGGAATGGAAAGACAATTGGTAATAATTTTTTTATATTAAGTCTGAATATCTGTTTATGTAACAATAGACTATTGAAGGAATTAATGAATCTAACATATTTTTTCTTTTAGTTTCCTCAACCAAAAAGCCTCGCGTATAATTGGGAAAATATGGTCTAGACGGTTTACTGGACCATGGTTTGATTTAAGTCAGTACCTCCAGAAATTAGAAGCGTACTCTTTGATGAGTTTAAGGTATCGCTTCTTTATCCATTTATTTTTTCCATAACGAACTGTAAGATTATTTATATTATTGGTTTTTTTCATGAGCGCTTTAAGTCTCAGCGAGTTTAGGTATAGTTCTCAGGTATTCAACAACATCGGCTTAATGGACAAATAAATTTTATTTTAAGTATGAACTCTCCTTCATTTTTTGTGAATGCTAGTAAGTGTATCTAGTTCATACCTCATAATGATCAAAGAAACATTCAAACAACCACCCAGCTAGTCATATTTGTTCAAATCTAACTTGAATAATCTTGCATTATTTATTTTATGATTGTTTCATAAAATGAAAGATTTACAATTTGTTTAACTAGATCAACTGAAACTAAATCGTGGAACATAATATTAATATGCTGCCTTATTAGTCATGTATCATTCTCACATGGTGTGTATTTCTTGAGCATAATAATATGTTTTGTGCAGAGGCATTTCTCATATGATGAAACTCATGAACCGACAATCCGAAGAATATGGGATACTACAGCAAACGACAACTTAAAGAAAAAATTAAATCGTGCACGAGAAGCAGCAAAAATAGCTAATAAGACAACAAGTATAACAGAGCGCAAGGATCATCCACCAGTTTGGATTCGTCGTGATATTTGGAATGAGACGATTGATATTCGTTGGGTGCAAGAGGAATTTCAGAAAAGAGGAGAAACAATGAGAAAGAATCGGCTTACATCAAAAGAAGGGACATTTACTCGTCATTGTGCCGGTTCAGTTTTGATAGCCTCGTATAATGAACAAGTTGTAAGTCAAATATTCTTCAAATTGTTTTTCATCTAATAAACTACTAACTATGCCAGTTAAGTATATATGCTGAAAATTTTGAATTAATAAATAGATAAAACTAAGAAGATGTGTGTATGTATCATATCACTTTGCATGTCACTGGAAGAGGAACGAGTCATTATTGCCTCAACTGCGGTTATGTACTGTTGTCGTGGCAACATTTTATTCCTACCTCTTAGCAGCTGTTTATGAATACTGTTGAATCAATATGTCAAAAACTATAGTGTTTGTGACGTTGTTGCCAATATATTTCAACTATGCACTAGGCTTTGATGAAATTCTAAGCTTTTCCTATACACACCAATTTTTGTGATTTTGTGTGCTACAGAAACTAGATTTTGTAGTACATCTTGCTATCCCTATATCAGTAGCGAACCTGAAATTATATCAATTGATAAATCTAACATGATTTATAAATACATATGTTAAACCATTCATTATCATAGTACGGTAAGTCATCGAGCTAGTATTATCCCTTAGTTATAATCCAACATATTGCTAACCGTTCGAGCATGATATTGAGCAATATAAATATATAAATAATGCAAGGATGTAGAATTTCACCCTTACCAATACCTATAATTTTCTAATATTTATATAAATGAATGCAGAAAGTGGTGACGGGAAAGGAACCAACATTTCATGAGGCATTTCGATATTGGCACGTTTTGAAAGATCCATCGAACTCCTTAAAAAATACTCAAAGAATATGTAGGAGTAGCAGATATATGGATAACAAATCTGCGAAAACAATGGTAATTATTTTATTCAGTTAAATTGTTAATATGCATGCAATGTCAATTGATTTTACTTATTGATCAGGAGAATTATCTCAGCAAAAAGGCCGAGTCAGAAGAAGAAATGGATGTTTTTAATCCACAACATTGGGTGGATTCATCAGGGGGACTTACAAAAGGAAAGTTGTATGGAGCGCCTCATGTAGACGTTAGTAGTTTACGTGGAGTCTCCAGGTCTTCTTCAGCCAGTGCTCATCAAGGATGTACTTCTACTCCAACTCCATCTACTCAACCGATACATACACAATTTTCATTGGAAGAAATTGTTCAACGGTTAGAGCTATAAATCCTAAATATGCAATTAATGTTTAATGATTATGTAGTTGCTTGTTTTAATGCGTGTATTATCTTTAAATAGGGTGTTGGATAAATTAACGCAGTCTCCTGGTATACCTATGCAGTCCACTGTACATACGCAGACAACTGATCGTGTTGCAGTGTCTTCGCAACCGGCTGTGCCAACATCGCCTTATATTCCTGATCAGTCCACAATGCCTATAGAGGCAACCGTGCCTACACAAGCCGCCATGCCTACACAGTCACAACTAGTGGGATTTTCTCCATTTAATGGTACATTTCCTCATTTCACGGGTTAGTATATTTTCTCATTATTTCGATTATTCTTAGCGCTAGCCTTGTTGCAATTGCTGATCATCTATTTATATTGTATACCATGCCAACTAGATGAGTCGATAATAATTTACTTGATTAAATGAAAAAGCATAGCATTACTGTTTGGACTGAAGTATGTGTTGATTGAACAAAAGTATGTGCTCAATGGTTGATTAGTATTCAAAATAAATGCTATAAGCATGTTTAGCAGAGAATTCGATCTGCACTCGTCTTTAAAATATAATACATATAAGTATATTTCACAACTGCCCTCTGTGAGGCTGCCTTCATTACTCGATCCATAGTGAAGATGTTTATTTCAGTTTATACAATGTAGATATAAGTGGGATATAGAATGCAAGATTACAACTGAGGAAGATAGTTGGACGTAGAAACTTGAACTCTGTTAAAGGTATCATATAGAAGTAGAAAGTTGGTATCATTGATAAAGTAATAAATCTCTACTAGTAATAATAAAAATTCGTTGAACTGGACGTGTATAGTAATGGCCGGTATTCTTTAAGAGGGAATGGAATCGCAACTGGCCATTTGACTGGATTTGCCGTTACTGGAGCTATCATTGTTAAGTTCACTGATGAGCCCACTAAGGGGGATGCTAAGATCATAAAACAGTGGCTTTACAATGCGTCGTTAAAATTTGTGATTCAATTTATGATTTATTACTATCATGTCAGTAAATTTTTATTAAGAAGTGTGATCTTTTACAATGCGTCAGTAATAAAATTCAAGATTTACAGTGTGAACTTAAAAAATAATGAATGAGAAAGAATCCGGTGATCTTTTACAATGCGTTAATAAAAGATGTTTGCATCGTGAATATCATATATCCCATCTTCTTTGAATAAAAATAATAAATCATAAACAGTGGCTTTATATCTATGAAATGTTGGATTTATTTACAGTTGCTACATTTAGATTGGAAGAGTTCATCATATTCTTGAAAACTATAACAAATCAAATGCATGCCAGTAAATAAATTTTGCATTGAAAAACATTGCATTAGCAAGTTTGCTTGTTTTATAAATTATAATGAACCAATATATAATGAATGAAAAAGAATCCGGTGATTTTTTACAATGCGTCAGTAAAAGATGTTTGCATTGTGAATATCATATATCCCATCCTCTTTGAATAAAAATAATAAATCATAAAATAGTGGCTTTATATCATGTAATGTTGGATTTATGTACAGTTACTATATTTAGATTGGAAGAGTTTATCAGATTCAAAAAAACTATAGCAAATCAAATGCATGCCAGTAAATATTTAGATTGTTGGCTTGAAAAACATTGCAAATCAAATGCATTCTAGTAAATAAATTTTAGGTTCAAAAAAACTATAGCAAATCAAATGCATGCCAGTAAATAAATTTTGCATTGAAAAACATTGCATTAGCAAGTTTATTTGTTTTATAAATTATAATCAACCAATATAATGTTGGATTTATGTACGGTTACTATATTTAGATTGGAAGAGTTCATCAGATTCAAAAAAACTATAGCAAATCAAATGCATGCCAGTAAATCAAATGTAATGTTGGATTTATGTACAGTTATATCCATGTAATGTTGGATTTATGTACAGTTACTATATTTAGATTGGAAGCGTTCATCAGATTCAAAAAAACTATAGCAAATCAAATGCATGCCAGTAAATAAATTTTGCATTGAAAAACATTGCATTAGCAAGTTTACTTGTTTTATAAATTATAATCAACCAATATAATTGCTCGCTTTATTCTTCTTAGAATCGATGCAGTTTTGAAGTCCGACAGTTTTGAAGTTCGTTTACTTGCTACTTAAAATATATCATCTTTAATTTATTCCTTTGCGAATTTATTTATAGATACCAGTACGTTAGGCACATCCGTTGGACGTATGCAAAAAAATCGAAAACAAATTTATTTATTGTAAAATAATTTATTCTAAAGTACGTAGGCACATCAATTAAATGGTGTGCACAAATTTGTCAATAAATTAATATTTTAGTGCAACAACTAAAAAACTTCAGTTATATCCACATTGAAATTTGTCAATAAATTAAACGGCGTGCACAAATTTTATTATGTTAATTTAAATTCGAATAGGTAGCAAATATTCCTTAGGCAATGAAAATGTAAAAAATTCCATTAACTTACCTGCTTAGATTTTATATTAAAATTATGCATCCCAACACTCAATTTTGTAATAAAATAATGACATCTCACTATCAACAGAATTAATTGGTAATACGTGATACCAAACTTTCGCATATTGCTGGTAAAAGGTAATTAATATCATTAATTATAACGTGGTTGATATACTTGTACAAATTTTTTGTTAAAGCAAGAGCTAGACCTGGGCACCTTTTCCAACCTATGCACTTCCTCTAAAATTAAAAAGTGACGAAAACAAAGAGTGAAATTAAGTCAAACTACAAACTAAAATTAGTGAAGTTGAAGTGCCATAAATAAGAGGATTGACGCAGTTAAGTAGCAAATATTTTCATATTTTGCATTATGATGATCGAAAAGCATTTCATCAAACAGAAATATACATTATCTATATTCAAAAAATAAAAAACTTCTTATGACTTTTGTACATATTTGAAAAGACTATGATTCCTTAAGATCATTTTTTTAATCAAAAAGTACTTCCGCTTTGTTGATTTCAAAAGTATATCGAGTAAAGAATCCAAGAAATAGAATTTAAGTAATAACTTTGAAGGGGTGAACCGGGCTTTGGTAAGAAGTGCTTCACCTCCACATGTTCAGGAACCTGTGGATTTTTCACAGTTTGCTGAGAAGTATAAGAAGCACGATAATGATGTTACCGGGAGTAATAAAGCTGTTTCTACCCACTTTATTGCTGTAGGTAGTGAAGTTGTTTCTACCGACTGTTCGCATCTTGATTTTGAGTATTTTTAGTTTTGATCAGTGGATTGAATGCAAAGTTGTTTTCTTCAAAGATTACAAGGAATTTAATAAAGAAAACTGCAAGAAGAAAATTATATGGAAATCCATGCTGTTGTGGGGGTAAATGCATGAAAACGTGGCAGTAGAAATGACAAAGTTATTCTTAAAAAAAAATCTTGGTTTTCCGTTAATTGAAGAAGGGCATTCACAATATTTCAAAAGCTTCATTTAGATGTTTTCTCATTATATATAGATACGTTTCACAGAACTAGTTACTTTTGTAAGCTTTGATTTTCAGTGGGTGATTTGTTTACGTTAGTATCAGTGTGTATGCATTGTAGTCCTATGCTAAAAACTATAATATATATTCTGTGGACTTTAAAGTTCGAGCCATTCAGTTGCAGATGCTAGTGTCTATCATGCGCAGTTGCTGTTGCCATTCAAATATAGTTTCTTGTTTTTCGCTTTATCCTAGTTTTTTGTATGTCTAAATTGGAGAAAATAATAAAGAAGAGTGGCTAAAAAAGGAGTACGAACGAGCCTTTATTTCACAAGTTTAATTTTCTAAATTTCGGGCTTGCAAACAGCTATAAAGTTTTTTGTAAAGCTATCCAGCCCGAAAATTGAGACAGAAATTTGTTTCATAAAGCAACAAATTAGATATCTGAACGGGTGGTCTATCCTATTTCACTATCTTTGTATTTTGAATTAGGCAAGAGTTACTGTATTTTGATAAATGATTTGCCGTCAAACTTATCCACGTTGTAATGCCTTGTCTTTTTGATGACGTCCATGCTTATTTCCATTAAATGACTTAATTTGCATGTATTTTATGTAGCAGGTCACAGATCTATGTCGTCCGGAGCATATCCATCACAACAATCATCTTTGCATTCCAACACATTCAGGACTGCGCAACAAAGCATGCAATTTTTTGATCTGATGCAACAACAACTACCACATGTGCAACAATATTCACATATGCAACAGTTTTTAGGACCATCAATGTCTTATCAGCTTTATCAGTTATCACGCAATTTCGAAGAACATCAACATCATGGCGGTATGGAGTGATTAGTGTTCCCAATTTCACTTATTTGTTTTGTTTTCCTTGTCGAAATAATATATGTACATATATGTCAGTGGACTTAATTTCTTTGTTTTTGTTTCTAAAGTAACATGTGTACTTTTAGTGAACATGTTGAATTACCTTTTTGTTAATGTAATATGTTTGGACATGTTATCTTAACTTTCTTGTTAAAATAATGTGTGTGTACATATATCCTAGTGAATGCATGTCTTATTTTAAATTGAGTACTTTATCATTAATTTGTGTGTTGTTAGTTTGTATGTAGTTTTTATATAATACATAATAAATTTTGACATGTATGAAATTATAACGCTGATATTTTGAATTCTTGGTTATATTCCCCCCTTTATTATTGTGGGTATCATATGTTGCTAAATCATACAAATTTAAGACTGACTAAAGACAAAATTTTGGTCTTTAAAATTCAGTTTTAAATATATTTAAGACTGAAATATCAGTCTTTACATCTTTAGACTGAAATCTCAGTCTTAAATTTTTTTTGGGACTAGTAATTCAAAGACTTAATTTTTAGTCTTTGATCAGTCTTTAAATATAATTTAAAGACTGATTTGCTTTATTAAAGACTGGAATATTCAGTCTTTAATGTCCTGTTTTTTATAGTGATACACACACACATATACATACGTACATACATACATACATATACACACACACACACACATACATATACATAGATACATAGATACATACATACATACATATATATATATATATATATATATATATATATATATATATATATTTACGTGTCCATCAACATGCTTCGGTGGTGTGCTATTTAATTTGTTTAGGAATTAACCATATGAGCTGGAATATATATAAATGATTTCACATTTATTCGTGTTGTACAAACTGTGTTGATTATTTGCGTGCCCTCATGTCTTATAATATTACAGTATTCCTATATATGTATTTCCTCTCCATATGCCCAAGTGAGCCTTGCATGCATATATGCATTTCGCATGGTACATGGGTGTTTATCCCAGTATACCACTTAAGCCTTCTAAGAATGCTAACATGCCTTTCGGCCTAACACGTAAGCAGTTTCATGTTAAATCAGCTATTTCCTTAACAATTAATAAATCACATGGACAAGCCATCCTTCAAGTTTGTATTTATCTTACCGAACATGTTTTCAGCTATTGTCAACTATATGTTGCTTTATCTAGAGGAGTTGCACAAAAAACAACAAAAGCTTTTGTTAAAAATGGAAAGATTTATTACTTTTTAAATAAAGGATGCAAGTTTTTTAAGTGTCAAACTGTTGAAAATGTTAATTTTAATATTTATTCTATTTCTCTACATATTAATGTAATGGTTGATTACTCACTTTACCCGATTAATTATTTTCTATAATAACTTAGTCTCATTCATGTTTTAGTAAATGGTTTAATTGTCTATGCACGTATGCACATAGAAAATGCAACATTTCATACAATTCAACTTATTTCGTAAGATTAAAAAATTATTACAACTAATATGTTATAACACCGGTTCCTCTTGCGCACGTGCATCGCACGTTCCAAAGTACTTGTGCATGTGTATGTGTGTGTTTGTGTATGCGTATGTATGTATTTAAATTAAGATCTTAGACAACAGAGTAATTTGTAAAGTAGAAATATGTCATTTGCGGTGCAAATCCTAACACCTACATACAGTCATATTAACTATATACACTTCTTATTTATAGAACATACACTTCTTTAACAACCCGTTGTTGAGAAGCAATTAAATTAGGATTTTATAATAAATATTTAATTAATTAAAAAAGGTTTATATATTAAATATGGATAAATGGAAATAATTTAGGAGTTATATTTTGAAAATAATTTTATAAAGTTAAATTTTGATGACAAATAAGATTAGAAATTTAATTCAAAAGAAAAATGAATTTTATTTGTTATCCAGCATTTTGTGTCGGTTATATATCCGAACTGACTAGACAAGTTAGACTCGACTGTCATCAAGGCTAGTATCCCAAAGCGATGATTGTGAGGCTCAAAAATCAAGTGTAGATACTGATGTGAAGCGACGATCAACCGAGACCAAGAGATAGACTCTCCAAAAATTCTAAGTCTGGATTAATATCTCCCCCGAGTAGAGGATCTGTGCTTATACCTTCCTCTAGGGGATCGGTACATTTCCTTAATTTTTGTCCCCAACTGGGTGAGATTGATGTAGAGTGACAAAGAAGGCCCCACGATGCTATGTTTCAAATCTCAAGTCGTTTGGAGTTTGCGTGCCCAAGTTATGGAAAAATTACTTCACCAAAGGAAGAGATCAGTATAAAAAGGATAGTATAAAAGGGATCGGTGTAAAGGGATTGGTGTAAAAAGGGTTGTATAAAAGGATCGTATAGAAGTAATCGGTGTATTTCAGCCATACAAGTGCAACTCAATGAAAAACAATCAAAATCTCAAAATCCATAAGTCCAATACAAATGTTTTATGAGCAAAACGTAGGGAACCTAGGGAGCCTACCCTGGAAGCCGCACTCCAATCAGAGGTGATAGGAGGGATCAACCCTTTTCCCTCTAGAGGGATCATCTAAAATCAGAACTCAACACAACTTCATGGAAAATGCGATATTTCACAAATGGTAAGTCATGATGGAACGAAATTTGGAGGGCAAGTAGCTAACATCATGGCGAATTCACCAAAGAGATCGTACCCCATTTGGACACCAAAATAGAGGTCGGGCTGACTCCTATTGTGGGCCCCAATGGGCCTCAAAATTCTGGTGTGGTCTCATCTTAGCGCGGAGGTTCTCCTACCGAAATTTCAGCCTGATCCGTGCAAGCTTCCCCTATAAATACTACAGGCATGGCGTCAAAAAAGGATCATTCTTTCTGCTGCCAAGGCTCTTCCACTTTTATTCTTGAGTCTTGTATAATGGATCCCGGCTGATCCAAACATTCTTGTAATCATAATCAAGTGCAAGATCAATAAAAATATGAAATGGAGGTAGACCAAGATTTCCGAACCACTGTAAAAATCTATGTGGTCATTTATGATTTTTTCTATATTTTAATTTTATTTTTCATTTAATTTCTACTAGATTATATTGTGCGTTGATGTCATTTTTGACGTCAAATTTATCTCATTTATGTAAGGATGTTGGAAATTCATTTTTGTATATGGGCTTAAGAGTGCAAATATAGAGATAATTATTTAAACTGGTTAGATTGTAAACATTAATTACTAGAAAATTGTGGAATGATAGTTAAACACTATAGAAGGATAACTATTATTTTATTTGGAATTTTAAATTAATTTAAATGTAATGAAAGATAGATTTTTAAAGAAAATGAGGGCAGGAATGGAAAATTGTTGCCATGAGCCCAAAACTAGAAGCTCATATCTATGATTCAAGCAATTAGAGATTTTTATGTCTAGAATCTTCCTTTTTATTCATGAAATATCTTCACGTATACTTATTCTCCAATACCAACAGAAGGGTATCTACGTTCAATACTAACAAAAGGGTTTCATAGATTATCCACAATAATGAATTTTGGCCGTACCTACAATCGGAGAAGTGGGAAGATAGACAGCAGATCAATCCTATTCCTATTGACACTACTTATCTTATGGATCACTAGCACATTAATGGAAAAACAAAATTCAATTTTACAGCAATATGGAATCTTATTCGAAGAAGACATGCAGAAGTGGACTGGAATCGTGTTATTTGGAAAAAAAAATAATGCAAGGAAAATGGCTTATTATACTTGTACCATAGCGATGCAGAGATTACTAATAAAGGATAGGCTATCACAATGGGAAGTCGATGTTGACAGCCTATGCCCTTTGTGTTCAAAGGGGACGAAAACCCATCGTCGTCTATTTTCTCTTGTGACTCTAACAGATCAATAATAATGCACTTTTGGCAGAAACTTGAAGTTTGATCTAATCTTCTACTTGAATTCCCATCAGTAATTCACCAAATCTTGCTTGCTTTCCATAGGTTTGTCAAACGGGTTGGATCGGGCCAGAACGGGTTGACCCAACCCATTTATGACCCAACCCATTTAATAAACGGGTTACCCATTTAACTCATGTAAAGATTTAAATTTAATTTGACTAATAAAAAATAAAAATATAAAATAATTCTAATTCTAATTTTTATGTTTTGAGTTTCGATAAAAAAATTAAAATTTTAATTCTAATTTTCATCAAAATTCAAATATGGAGATGCAGTAGTTTATTATTTTCTAAGTACAACTGTCAGTCCACCTTAGAGAATTACAGTGTATTTTCACATGATAAATTATCCGAGTCTTCCATACTATCCGTAATTTAGGTGGGAGTTAATCGGTCGAAGTTTCGCCTTATTCCGAGCTAGAATGAAGGAGTTATTGCAGTTTGAGAAAAAAAATAGCGGCTTCTGCACTAGGCAGAGTTCATATATATGGATGGGGTAGCATGTTATTTTTTAAGTACAACTGTCAGTTCCCTTGGAGGACTACAGTGTGCATTCACACGATAAAATATTGGAGTGTTCCATGCTGTTAATTTAGGTAGGAGTTAACCGGTTGAAGTCTCGACTAATTCTGTGCTAGAAGGAAGGAGTTAATGCAATTGGAAAAAAAAGCGGCTTCTGCAGTAGGCGGAGTTCAAATACGGGGATGTGGTAGCCTGTTATTTTCTAAGTACAACTGTCAGTCTCCTTGGAGAACTATAGTGTGCGCTTGCACGATGAAGTACCGAGTGTTCCATATTGTTCGTAATTTAGGTAGGAGTTAATCAGTCGAAGTCTCGTCTGATTCCGAGTTAGAACGAAAGAGTTAATGCAGTCCAAACAAAAAAATAGCGGCTTCTGCACTAGACGGAGTTCAAATATAGAGACGTGGTAGCCTGTTATTTTCTAAGTACAACTGTCAGTCCCCTTGGAAAACTACAGTGTGCGTCCACACGACGAAGTATCCGAGTGTTCCATATTGTCCGTAACTTAGGTGGGAGTTAATCGATCGAAGTGTCGCATGATACCAAGTTAGAATGAAAGAGTTATTGCAGTTCGAATAAAAAAATAGCGGCTTTTGCACTAGGCGGAGTTCAGATATGAGGATGTGGTAGTCTGTTATTTTCTAAATACAACTGTCAGTCCTCTTGGAGAACTATAGTGTGCGTTCACACGATGAAATATATGAGTGTCTCATACTGTCCGTAATTTAGGTGGGAGTTCGTCGGTCGAAGTATCGCCTGATTTCGAGTTAGAATGAAGAAGTTGTTGCAGTCTGAACAAAAAATAGAGGCTTCTGCACTAGACGGAATTCAAATATGGGGATGCGGTAGCCTGTTATTTTCTTAGTACAATTGTCAGTCTCCATGAAAAAATACAATGCATGTTCAAAATTCTTATTTTACAAATTTATATTAAATTTAATGTTTTTAATAAATTGGTAAATGAGTTACCCATTTATAGCCCTTTTAAAATGGGTCAACCCAACCCTTAACCCATTTGATAATATTTATAAATGGGTTGACCCAACCCATTTATAAGTAGGGTAAATGGGTAAATGAGAGCAAATTTATGTTGATTATAGATTTTCCATAGTTTAATTTATGGAAAGAACGTCCATTTGATTTTTATAAATTCGTTTACTTTTTTGACTTTTGATTCAAAAGGGCAACGCTTGATTTAACAAAGAATAAAACAAAACGGAAAGAGATGTCTAAAGTACATATTTATTCTTCGTAGTTTACACCATTTGTTCTAAATAAAAAGATATCCATTTCTTGTAATTTAGAACGTAATAAATCTTTTCTTTTGTGTTAAAACCAATTTATGGAAATCATAGCGGAAAATCTTCCTACGGAATTTAATTATAAATGGAAAATATATTCTAGTTAAATTTATGACTAGATTATATTTGAATAAGTAGTTTATATGTATTTATTGCGTTAATAAAGGAGAAAAGTGTTTATTCGTGCGTTATTTATATGTAACGTCCATTAGTTATTATTATATTTAGTAAAGCGAAAAGGTAGAATTTGCAAATGTGGTAATACCTATTAATGTGCATTAAATCATGAATTGTCAACAATTAATAGGAAGTAAAGATTATAACCCTAATTAATTGGCAATTAATGGGAAATAATGCATAAGATTAGACTAAGGGTTACAATTGGTTAATTAAAGACTGTAGCTCTAATTCATGGGAAATTAATAGAAATAAATTTAGGAGTTGCAAATTAATAAGGACAAATTGAGCAATTAATGGATATGAATTTGGGAGTAACAACTAATAAGGACAAATGGATAAAAAGGAACTGATAAAAATGGAATAGATATAAAAGGTTACTAATTTGAAATTAGTAATTATGCATAAATGTCTTAGAACATGTTCGATTGGATTTCATGGACAAATTGACATTTATGAGCATAAAAGGGGATTTATGGGTAGATAAGTATGTAAGGTAAATCTTATTACCTTAAATAAAAAGGGAATTAGTAAGCTAAGTTCATTGTTTACTTAGAAAATAAAAAGGACAAATTGACATGTCTACTTTCCCATCTACTAGCTTGCATTGGACATTTGCTTTCATCACAATGTTACTATGGCTTAACACTTGTGGAATGAAAGAAATCGATGTATTTTCGACAGGCAAAAGTCAAGGGTGAGACAAAGAATCAAGCTTATCGAGAATGATGCGATTATTTTGGCATTTAAAGAAAAAGGAGCTTGACATTACAGTGAGGAAGAGAAGACTTATGTACAACGACGTGGGATTGCGATTATGAACACTAGTTGATAGTTGAAGAAGGGTTTTTGACCTTGTAATCAGGTATATTTGTTATGTGAATGGATTCATATGAGGTGGGCTTTGAAATGTGATGGTGTAATGATATATGTATTTTTCTATTTTGGGTGAGTTGTACTTTGTAAACTATTGTGATGTTGTGCTCTTTTTCCTTACTACTATGGTAAGGTTTCTTAAGGAGGCAAATCCAATATTGTTTTTTATACGTCATTTAATAAAGAATCTATCCTTAAAAACCATACTTCTTGGTTCATAAAAATTCAAATTATTAAAAATCTAGCTTTCTCTTCAAAAATCAAAATAAAATAAAATAAAATCATATAAATTCCCAAATCATAATTTGAACGTCTCAATACAAGGCTACGCTATTAGGAGTTTACAAAATCAATTTTTTATCAAGATTTGGATGCTTGGAAATTTCCATGAAGAGGCGGAAGCTTCAAGCCTAGCAACTTTCGGTGAGTAATTTCTACTCATATTCTATGTCTGAACAAACGCTAGAATATGTGTATCATAATATGGATGTGTGCATTGATGAACTAATCTCTAGAACCCATTTATTATAAAATTGTTTTTCACTATATTCCAGAATTCAAGCTTGATATGGTTGATTGATGTTGCTATTGGGTTGTGCAGTGGATGTTATATTACATGTGTGAATGGATGCTTGCGATCAAAGGAAGAAACTAAAAAAAATCGACGAGGAGGGAAGAAAACGTGGCTGCTTCATGAAGAAGCAATCACGGCATTTGTGACCAGTGCACCGGTGTATAATGTACCAGTACAACGGTGGGGATCCAAGGGGAATTTCAAGGCTTGTGTGTTAAGAATTTTTTTTGTCTTAAATAATATATATGCGTGCATGCGCGCGTACATGCTTGTGTGTTTAAGGTGTAAATTTTATGTATTATGACTATGCAATTATTTAGAGGAAAAGTTTTGCTTAAATTTATATTAATTGTCTCGTTAAAGATGTTAAGTTATTAGAGGAAAATTTTATTTTTTCGGCTTCAAATAATTATTTAAATATCCTATTTAGTTCTAGAAACATATGGAGTGATTTCTAGATGTTATTAGTGGATTTTTAAGGTTTCTAAGGGCATCTAGTAAAAATAAAAGAGTTAAAATATATTTTGTGGTTTAAAAAGAATAGGAATTGCCTTTTGAGGCTTATAAATTCATTTATAAATCGCTTTTAAACATAGAAAATTATGGAATGTTTTTTGTAAATGATAGTTGATTATAAAGGAGCTTTCCATTTTTTTAAACATGGAAAAAGGATTTAGAAGTGTATTAAAAGATTTAAATCCTTAGTTTCGGCTTTAAAATAAATGAAGGAAATGTTATTTTAATGTTGAAGAGTTAATCAATTTTTACCAGTGATATCTTTTTACAAATGAATGATATACTTTGTTTGATTACAATTTTTGTGTGACAAGAATATTTAATAAACAGAATTATAATACCGTTCAGTGTAGGACTTTCAGTAACATCTCTTCGGTTAATCTTTCGACTTCTTATAGAGAATATTACCGTGTATGCTGAGTGCAGTTTACGTATCTTTCTTCATAGAATATTACCTTGTGTAGAGAGTGTTGGTCGAGGTGGATTTTTGTGTTGTTTATGTATGTTATTTTAGAGACTACATGTTCTATTGTCTATATATCTCTTGGGGCCATGCATTCAAGATTTCATGTTTCTCATTAGGGCTAATGATGGAGATATGCATAATTGAATGTTGTATTTTTGTGGTAGTTTGTTTGTTATATGATGTTTCACCCATTTTGATAGTGCGTTACATGAGATGTTGATTGACTTTACCATAAGTGATATTATTAGCGCATGGTTATGGATGATATTAATATATTTGATACGGTTATGTTAGTATGTGATACAATTGATTCATACCACGCAAGTTGTTATTATTTATCTACATTCTAGAAATAGTGCGACCCGTGTGTTATTTATATAAAACTCAGACCAGTCCGAGACATTTCAATTTAGGGACAAAGAAACCTATTTGTGATCGTTGGATATAGTTGGAGGCTGGTATATTTGTAGATTAGTTTCCTATGTGTATTTTATAGCCTCATGTATGTATATGATGTAGACCGTACATATTTAATAGTTACATTGTAATTATCTGATATATATTGGCTATTCGACTTGTGTAGACCCATTGAGACTTATATTAAAATATTATATATTATCATTGCGTTGATGACTTTGTGTTCTCTATTTATTTTTTATATTGTATATTGTTCTACCTTAGAAATGCACACATTTATTGATTTATGTCAATACCGTGTACATATGAATGTGCTATATCAAATTTTAATACGTGCCAGTGTTAGCCCTGAAAGAACCATTTATGTTGTGTTTTATTGATAGCAACAATACAACAATGCTGCTAATGTATTTATTGAGTTATCTCAGGTCAGAACGATGGTGGAAAAGTTGGAAACTAAATGGCTAAAATTATACGTACATGGTGGGATTCAAACCCAAGCTGGCCGAGAACATAGCACACAAATTTACCACTACACCATACTATACTTTGTTTTGAAGTGCATTCAGTTGATTGAATGGGAGAATCAGTCGACTGAACCCAGTCGACTAATTATATATTTACTCTTTTGAATATGGGTACGGTCTCGGGTTTGAATTTTATAAAGAGTTAGTCAATTGAAATGCATCCCTAGTCGAACGAATTCATAGCAAATGGCTAATTGATGAAAATGTATCTTCAAAACTCTTCGCACCTGTAGTTGCTTCTCTTCATCAATAACGAATCTAAAAGGTTGCACCCTTATTTTAACATCGCTAAATACTTATATTATCCTAACCATCTTTAAATCACTATATAACAACATAAAACTTGATGCCTTGATTTCTACACCTAAAACTCTCAATCCTAAAACCAAGATTTTGAATTTCAAGGGATTCAATTTACTCAGAAAATATCGACTAGTGTGCTTTAACTCTACGTCCCATATCCTAGTCAAATAAACTTCTTAACTCTACACTTCCACTTATATCATCCACTTATTTCATTTGGTTCGATTATAGAAGTCTTTGTACATCAAAGTGATATTTTGTATATCAAGATACTTTGTGTCAGAAAGTAACATTTGTTATACTACTTGTAAAAGTTGTCGAAGTCCTATCGTAATATCTTTAAGCGGTGTTGAAGTCATGTTTGATTATTCAGACAGAGTCTGTAAACTGTTCCTCTAGGTGAACTGAAGGTGCTGATAGTGAAATTTCAGAAGGAGACTGGGATTTGATGTAGAAGATGTACTCTGAACTAGTATAAAATCGACTTTGTGATTACTATATTATTCCCGCTGCATTTATGTAGTTTACTACTTATTGGCCATGTTCGATCATGTGCATGGCGACTAACAATTGTATAAGAGCTTGATATTCTACTGATGTTAACAACATCCTAGAACAATGGTCAGAAAGAGAAGATCCAATGAGAGCTCAAAGGCAGTCGATACTAAACAAAATTTTGAAAGGAAGTAATAGCCAATAGAATCAAGATACATGGGCTGCGTGGCTAATCTTAGATCAAAATCAGACGCTTAGATTCTTTATGTAGTGATCTTTTACAAATGCATGATAACTTATTAAAATATTTTAAAGCATCACAAAAAGGGTAATTTTATTGCTTTAGATAAATTATATTATTATGAGTGCAAAATTAGTATATTAAAAGAATAAAATATTTTTTTAGTAAAACAAATTGAAGATTTTAACATACAATTGAAGAACTCATTTTACAGAAAGAATTTCTATTAAAAGATAATGAGCATTTAAATGATAAAAATATTGATCTTTTGATGTAAATTGAAGTTTTGCAAAATAAAAATATATTTTTGCAAAATTCTATAAATGATTCCGATTCTAAGGTTTTGTTTCTTGAAAAAGTGAATGGTGCTTTAAATGATAGAAATCTAGAATTAATTAAAAAATATGAACTTTTAAAAGGTAATAATTTTATTTTGCAAAAATAAATTTATGGTTCAAAAGCTGTTATTAATAAATTAAATAAGAAAATCACAAATTTTAATAAAGGAAAAGATGATTTTTCTTCCTTAATTACGAATGCTAAAGCTCACAATAATAGGATCGGTTTAGGTTATAAACAAAATAATTGTAGAAATAATATTAGATATGAATTTATGTATAAAAGTTTTAATGCTAGTACTAAAAGTTGAAATAGTTCTAAAACTACTTCATGTCGTGACAATATTATACTTAGAAATAGAAACATCCTTTGAATACTAAATCAATGATAATTAATGTTGATATATGGGTTCCTACTAATCTAACCAGTCCTGATAGATAATTATACATTATCAAATATTATGATGCTATGGTTAAGAGTAAAAAAAAATCATTTAAAGGATCAACCACATCCAACTGGATATGGTTTCCTAAGTCATGAACCATATATTTTTAAAAAAATGAGTATCATTTTTGCTTACGCTTAACATATCTATTAGGTATTCATCACTTTGCATTAATGTAAAACTATTTTTTATTTACTTATCTATGATACTTCCTATCTCTTTTACAAAAAGGGAGAAAATTACATAAATATATTTCTTAAGAGAAATGTTACCTTTAGGAGGAGTTTGTAGCATATAATGTCTTTACCCTTGTTTGCACCAAAAATTATCTCAAAGACCCAATAGTTATAAAGAAATAAATGAAGAATTAAAATGAAAACAAGGAAAACAAACAATTAAGTAATTAAAATCAAGAAAATAATAATTACACAAGATTTACAGTGGTTTGGCATTGATTGCCCATGTCCATATTGAATATATAGCTTTATTAATCACTTTATCCATTGAGTATAACAGGGATCCGATTAGAATCCTTAGTTACAATAGAGCACAAAGCAACAAGCGGCATAAAGATCTCGAAAATGAACAATCAAGCCTATATTTATAGAGGAAGACGGTGAAATATCTTCTTGAAAATTCAGAAAAAGAATCTCCAAAACCATATAGGCCCATAGGAAGGATTGCATAGCCAAAATCCCAAGAAGTAGGGATGGAGACTAGTTCCTATTTTGGAGAAATTTTGGGGTGTGATCCCAATCGAAGCCTCTCTATGTTGTAATATGCTTAGATTCCAAGTTCATGCCACTTGGATTAGTAGAACTTGAGTTATTGCTCGATCTTTATTGCAGTGTGTGTTGTTACTTGATTCTGGCCTATTCCTATGAAGGGAAGAGGATGGATCCCTCTTGCTTAGTCCTTTTGAGGTGCAATCCCTTGAGTAGGCTCTCTAGGGTCCCCACATCCTGTTTCCAAAGTTTCATATGTGTTGGACCTTTAGATCTTGAGATATCGATAGTTTTCCTTTGAATTGCACTTGTTTGGCTGAAGTAGACTGATCCCTATGTTTGAAAGTGATTATAGCCGATCTCTTTTCTATATTGAATTATATTCTACAATGACCCATATTTTTGGGTCTTCAAATTTGGATATTAATTTATTTAAATATTCATATTTGAATTAAATTACAATAAAATCTAGGTTTCAAATTTAGATTTGATTTTTGCTGACCCATTTTTAATTTAATTTGTAGATTTTTTTTCATAATTTTTAGTTTGGAAAATATTTGAATTTTCGTTTGGCGCTTTTTGCAGCAAAAGTCGGTACTTTTGAAACTTCACATAATAAGTTAACTTGTCTATTTTATTATTGTTTTATGATCATGTCACATTATTTTATGCGATCATGTTTTTATTTATGTCATTTGCGATCCATATAGAAATGTAGTATTTTGTAGCACCGCACCCCAAAACTTTTAAAATAAAAATTTAAATCAATGTCAGATACAATCTTTTTTTCTTCATGTCTTACCTGTCCTTTATTAAGCAATTTGGTGGCTTTGCAATTAATTGATGTACTTCCTTGGCATATGTATATAAACATAGACATCATATGAAATGGACATGGAGCATTCACACATTCTTTTTCACATTCTTCGAGTCATCCACTGTTCTTCTCCTCTACTCCTCTGTGTCCTTTAAAAATAAAACAAAACACTTCCCTTCTTCATTCAAAAATCATTCGCTCCCGAACCGTTGAGTTTTAGCTTGAGTGATCAAAATGAAAATTATTCATCTTCGTCCCTAGTATTTTTAAAAATTTGTCGCTCGAATTTTCATTGAGCGACGACCGAGATATTTCCAAAAATCAATAAAAAGGGATTTTTTTTTAAAAGTTTAAAAATTAAATTCCGTCAATCTGCATAGAATTAATCGATGCCATTGGCATCGTTAGGTTCGTACGACAATGGAGAATTTTTGGTGAGGTTTTTGTTGAGTTTCATGATGGTCAACTTCGATGTCAGAAAACTAGGGTTACGCCTTGGGGTGGATCGCATCATGATCTTCGTCGAATGGATCTTCAATGGTCGGAGTTTGGTGGGGTTTGATGTTGTGTGAGTGGGGTAAAGCTTGGAAATGTAGCATTTTTTTTGTTCGATGTGGGCTTTGGGAAGGATGGTCAAAGATTGATCAAAGGCTTGGGAGGAGATGTCGTGGGGACCAATGTGAAGAGCGAGGCAAACGGAGTTGGGTGGTGGCTTGGGTTGTTGATCGATGGTGTGCAGCATTGTATCAGGTGCACACGTTCGTTACATGGAGGAGATCTTCGATCTGGGAATTAAAGAAGAAGAAAGGTGGGAAAGCAGTAGATGTGGGTTCGAATGCATTTGGGCTTGGCCCTAATTGAATTTGGGTGAGATTCTTTCCTTGGTTATTTAATTTAAAGTTTGTAAAGGTGGAAAACTTAAATCATAATATCTTACTGGTTTTAATTTCGATTGACAAGCAGATTTTTGTGTTGGACTCATGTTGGTGAGTACAACATTATTGTTTAATTTATCGATAGTATTGGACAAGTATTGTGACATATTAATGCGGATAGAATTTAAATCGCGTTATTTTAAATAATAACGTTGTTTAAATTTATATACCTTAACTATTAATGCTTATTTGTTCAAATAATTATTGATGAGTTAAATTGGATCGAATATGGTAATTGGACATCTATTTAGCGGAATAAAAAACTTTTCTGCTAATTAAATCAATTTGACAATTAATTAGCAGAATAAATCCCCGTTCTGCTATTTTATGGATTTGGACATTTGATTATATATCGTTAGTTGCTATGCCACTTGGAATATGTGATATGTTAAACCATGGTGGTTAAGTATTGAATTTATTTACATAGTCGTTGATCATGTAAATATCAGTTATTAACTTGAAAAGTTAAATAGAATAATATGGTAGTTGGTTTAAGTACCATTGTGATCGTTAAGCCTCCTTTGAATTTGAAAGGTTAATTATTGATTTGAAAGTTATGTTAAGGACAATTATTTTTATTATAAGATTTCAACATAACTATTATTTAGGAATAAGATTTAAAATGGTAATAACTTATTAGTAATAATATTTTAAGAATAATTTATAATTGTTTTAATGATGATTTAAAGTTAATTATTTTATTAATACGATTCTTAAAATTTATGTTTTAAATTTATTAAAGAATATTTAATTATTATTTTAAGGTTATTTTATTATTGCTTGAAAATATTTTAATTATTTATTCAAAGCGAATTAGCTATATTTAATTTTTAATTAAAGTTAATTAATTATTTTGATTTAAGTTATTTAATTGTATTTATAGGTTAATTAATTATCATACTAATTTGAGTTTAAAGTTAATTAATTATCGTTAATAACATTTTAAGGTTAATTAATAATTATCTTAATATTGTTCTGAAATTAACTTATTTTTATAATAATAGTATTTAAAAATTAATTTAGATATTATAAATAAGATTTTAAGGTTATTATTTTAAATGAGGTTTAATTTAAATGAAATAGAAGGATGTTTAAATAATAACTTATTATGTAAAGTTATTTTAAATAATTTATGATTTACAAACGGAATCTTACCGAATTGAAAGTTTGTAAATAAGTTGTTTAAATATAGGAAGCATTTTATAAACGGTTTTTGATATTTATAAAAGAATTTATAAATGAGTTTTAAAGATCTAAAAAGGAGAAGTTTTGTAAACGGGGTTTGAGATTTATAGAGAATGTTGTATAAAGGGATTGGAGATTTATAAAGAAACTTTGTAATTAAATTTAAAGATATTTATAGATTAAGAAATTTTGAAAAAAATGGTTGATTCGTGGTGTAATTCGAGGGGCAGGGATTGCATACAATTTACTATGGATTCGCTGGGACAACGACACACCCATTGAGTATATTGTGATCCATGATTGATATTGAACGATACTTTCGAAAATATATTTCTTAGAGTTTCCAAGTTTCTAAGTTTTGAAAGCAAAATTTTTTGTGAACATACTTGTACCACTGAGATAAGTATATGGTTATATTTTCGAAGTATCGAAAATATAGTGGTTTGTGAATATACTTATCCCGTTGAGGTAAGTATACGGAAGTGATTTCCAAGTATTTTAAATGTGATTTTAAATTAATGAAAGATTAATTCAAGAGGCTTAGTGATTTCCATGGGAAATGTAATCTTTATTTTGAATGTTTGTTTATTTGATAGTTAAATAACCGACAATCAAATCTTGACCTAAATGTGTAATGTTTCTTTATTTTGGTGGTAGGGAAATATTCCATACTTAACATTGAAGGATTTTAACTCTAGAAATATCTAGGGGAAACATGTGGATTATATGGTACAGTTATGTCGATGGAGCTATAGTGTACGTATAAACTCGTTTCGTTCTTCAAGGACAAATTATAAGGAGATTCGTCCACTTAAACGGTTAGGGGTGATCTCCGCTCTTATGTTTTGTTTGATTATTTCCTAAAGAATTGGTATTGAGCATTCCAGAAATCGGTGTTTGGTTTTGTGGAGCACCCGAGAAGTGGAAGAGTGTACCCTATGGATGACTCGAACCCGTGACCACTTCAAAAACCATATACGATTCTATAGAGGAGATTCGTGATATATTGAGATGTTGGGATCCATGTGTGATTCCAAAACCCATTAGGTATGGAAATCTAAGTGTGATTCCAAGATCTAATTGAGATGAGAGAATCTATATTTGATTTAGGGACCCGTTAGGGTATTGGAATCCATGTGGGATTCCTTGATCTATTTTGGTGGCGGTGCGTGAGTTGGAAAGTCGAACGTAGCCTCATCAGCGGGAATGACTAAAGCCAAATATAGAAGGCATCGCCAGTAGGGTTCGCAAACCCATAGGGTGTGGTCGGCTCTTCTTAGATGTCGCTTATAGTTGTTATGAATGCATGGGGGGATGTACTTGGTCTTAGTGAGACCACCCATGTTTTTCCTATGGTACACCACTAGGGATGTATGCTGCTTTGAAAGGATATTTCTGATCCCTGTGCAGGAGGACCGTTCCTCAAAGTACGGAGGGCACCTCCATGGAAATCCTACACAATTAGTGAACTTGCCTTTTTGATTATATAACTAGTATTGTTGTGGTGTACATGCACAAGCATCACAACTACTTGATTATTATTAGTGTCGCCCTTAGACATTATTATAATATCACAGGATTTTTGACATAAATATTTTGTTTATCGTAAAGTAAAAACCCATCCGTGTTTATGTGCGGCGTGATCTTACTAGATACTTTTGATTTTAAAGGATTTTAAAAGTTATAATAAATAAATTTCCTTGTGATTTAAGTTCTTATACTATTTTTACCAGACTAACCTGGGCGTTGTTTTCCTATAATGCTCGAGTCAGACCAAGCACATTTCCAAGTTTGGATGTTTTTGAGCTTTAGGAGACGAGCTAGAGGCCTAGAGATGTATTCACATACATGATTATTTTTTCGTTGCATTCATTGATGTATTTATCAGCAAGTTTGAGGATAGGCTTTTATAATTGTCTGTGCTGAATAGGTTAGTATACTCTAATTGATGTATGTACATACATATATTACAGTTTTGTTTTTGTGTAAAGATTTGCTATATATTATAGATAATTCGTTCCACTATGAGATTCGTGTTGTTATTTTTCTTCTTATCTTCTTTCTTCCTCTTTTTCCCTAACTGTCCACCTTTCCGTTCAATTTGGGTTGGACATGTATAGTTTATTGTCAGCTTGAACTGTACGGAAAAGTGGTTTGTTACATACTCCATATTTAAAATGTTCTGTATAGCATATCTCTTGATTCCATTCGATCACGGCTTCATATTACCATATGTACTTGACTTCTCGACCCCACAGTCATCGCTCTGGACTTATTTGGCCTTGACAATAGTCGAATCTAACTTGTCCAATCAGTTTGGATATAGTCAGGTCAAAATTTCGGACAACACTTGCCTCCAAAGAAGTCTTATGTCGAATATAACGTCTTTTGAATTGAAGCAAGTTAGAGTCGCTGGAAAGAAATCCACCTAGCTTTTTGAATAGTCGGTATCCTTCCGTTGAATTATTTTCCCAAAGTGTCATATCTCTCTTTGGTCGTCACGATGCTTAGTCAATTTCTAATAGTATAAACTCGGGATTATATTCTATCACATGCTATCTATGTCTAATTTTATAGGGCTAGTAAGCTTTAGCTATCTGATTCAGTCTTGATCTTCAAAACTTCAGGTTCGAATTCAAAATTTGAATATAGTTTCCGTCGAATTCAAAATTTGAATATTTAGAATATACACATGCACATTTAGGTACATGATCTTGTTGTTAGCTTCCGAATGCATTTGCCTTCTCACGAGTCATCACCAATTTTCATTGAATTAGATGTAACTTCATTGCATTTTATGTTCATTTACTTTATATAGTTTTAATGTATATGTTTTCATGCACATAGGGTTTGTAACCGATTGTTCTCCCTCTCTCCTTTTCTTTTATGTTTATAAGGATCAATGATTCCTATAGCTGATCCCTCCACTCTTTTTTATTTGCTATAGTAGGGATCATAATTTTTATAACTAATCCCGTTTTCCTCTTCTTTATATACATATACATACATACATGCATACGTACATACATATATGTATATAGGGATTGGATGGATCCCCATTAGGTAGGGATCATATCCGATCCCTTCGACATTAGGGGCTCAACGTTGTCGGCTTCGTGGAGAAGCTAAAGAAGCCCGATCCCTCAAACTTTGTATATAAACCAACAGTTTCTCCTATATCCCTCACTTTAGTTCATTTCCTTCCCATTTTCATTTCCTTTGAGCTTGCCTCTATACCCTCCCCTTTCAATTTGAATTCTGACCCCTTCGCTTGAAATCAATTATCGCCTTCATACGCAGACTCACCATTCTCTCTTGCTCTAGACCACCACTCCATCTTCAATTTGAATCATAATCCAACATATCCACTCGAGAAAATCATACTCTATACATTTAGGTAGGTTCTCTTGCATTTCCTTTGGTTCATGATGAGATAATGGGTTTTGTTTATGTTAATTAACATGAGCGTGGGTTAAGTTTGGAAAAGATGATATGGATGGTTGCGATGATGTTTGATGAGGTGGTAGAGGAGATGAAAGGAGAGGAGTGAATCATGAATGAAGTAGAGGATCGTTTGATGAAAGGAGACAGCTTGTAAACTGGAGGGTTAAGTTATTGATGCCTTTGACTAAGGAGGGATTTATGTTGTTGTTTCTTGAAGGGATCAGAACAAATATATAAGGGAGGCATGGGAATGGCTAAGTAAATGGATCGGTGCAAATGCAAGTCATAGTGGTCGGTTAAGTTGGCTAAGCATAGGGATCGGTGGTGGAGTGTTCGAGAAGGGATCAACTATAGGCTTTGCGAGAGGGATCGGTTGTGCTATGATAAAGGGATCAGCTATAAATAGGGATCAGTTATTTGCTTCATAAGAGGGATCAGTTGCATTAGGATTAGCATATCTACCATGGGGACTTAGCCTGCTATGAGCCTTTGAATTGAACTTGAAAACCAATGCATATCACTTGCACGAATAATCAGAACCAATCCCGCCTTAATGTACATGAACATATGACGATAAAAAACAATAGGACATGCTTATCCAACTGTGAATTTGAAATAGACCCACTAAACCACCAGGGCTTGAACTTTAATTAAAACTTAACATATGGACTTCAATAATGGATTTCACACTTCAGTATGTCAACGGTCGATCCTAAAACTTACACAACCGATCAATCTAAACGCCAGTTAAGATGATCAGCGATGATGGTCACTTTGATCGAAACCTAAAGTCTCGTCACTTACTTTTGCTTTTATTTTTGAACTGTTTATCTCCTTACTGCACAAGACTGCACCACATTAGTTTATACCTTGCACTGAGGGACAGGTTAATTTTTATAATCTTGATTATCTACCGAGTTTAGTTGATATGGGCTCCAGATGTTCAAGGCGTTTAGCCCCACTGTCTTCTGACAACCTTTACAGCACAGTAATCCAGGAGCCCAGTCGAGTTCTGCGACTATGTCCAGCAGACTTTCTCCTGGACATCAAACTGAGCAACCAGATATTTCCGTCCTGTTGGTCAACCTTTTCTCTGATGTTCATGTCCTTCCGGTGAAAAGATAAATCCTGCCACTGACATAATAGAGGGTGCTATATTTCTGGGTAACCCGATAGATTCCTAGGACTCCAGAATTGGTGAGGCTTCTCTCCATGGACTATACTCTAAACATGGAATCCCGTTTGGATACAGTCCCTTCAATGAATGATAGGGCTCATTTCCCCCGGAGGGATATATGGCTGGGCCGGATATGTGCCGCTTTTTAATTCTTTTATCCGAGAGATGCTAAGTTATATAGGAATAGCTCCTACTCAGCTGCATCCGAACATTTATGCTTTCTTCATGGCACTTTCTTACTATTTATGGATGTTATATTCTACCCCCCATCACCTGAAGATATCGAGTTTATCTAAAATTTCAAACGACGGATGGAGAGCCTCTCTTATACCTTCCTCGAGCCTTCGTCAAACTGTCAAGTTCTGGCTAGTGCTTGTAATAAGCTTAGTATCTTTAAACATGAATGATTCTACGTTCATTATATGTCTGGCTTTGCGAGGCGACGGTTGGAAGGATGTAAGTGTCACCTTCACTTTATTCTCAAATTCTTTAGCCCTAACCGTATTCTAAAATAAAAAATACTTTGAAAATTTACAGGTATCCATCCACGACCTAAAAGGATAATTATTCCAGGGCGGTTTCTACAATCCGTGTCACCCCAGTTGAGGACGGGGACATCAGATCCCTTTTAACCAATAAGTAGTTATCCCTTTTTTAGGCCGTTAGAAGAAAGTCACAGTATCAGGCTTCTAGGAAGCATTGCACCACCAAGGAATGATGCGAAACAAGAAGGTTGTACAAATAGCCCAGTTGTGCCCCCAACCGAAGGGGTTCAGGATGATACCGAAGAAGGTGAAGTTAGAGGGTTGAAGCAAACAAGTTCGGCGATGCTGATGCAGGTTCGGGCAATGCGCCTATGGTCGAACCATCACAAAGTGCGCAATCTCATATGTCAATAAGGAGAGGAAGAAAGCTCACTTATATAGGAGAAAAACTGCTAAAGAGCCTGAGTTCATCATCACCTCTATTGAAGAAGAGTCTTCCTCTTAACCTTTAGAAAGTTCGATGGAAGGGTTCTCGAGTTCCCCTATCCTTGATGATATCATGACCTACGACTTTCCCAACACTAGTGTTGGGGGGCTTAATTCTCCCAGCAGGACCAATGATGATGTTGCACCCAGTAGCAAAGGGGAAATAACTCCCATGAGTAAGGCCACAGTAATTGATCCATCGGAGGGTGTAACAGCCCGCAAATCTGTACCCCTTGAATCAACACTATTCTACCTAAATCAACTCAAGTTGTACAGAAATACGAACCATTTGGGTTAAAGAAGAAGAGGTAGAAGAAGAGAATAGAAAGCAACAACAGAATCTAACCTGTTGAGTCACAGGTTCTATGAAGGTTTTGATTTCTGACAAAGAAATAAAGACGATCGACAAAACAAAGACATCAAGGCTATAAAGAGGCACAAAAGAGCTACATATGGTACTCTAGATTATAGGTTGATTATTTGATATTGTAATAGTGATAAACTTGTTAAAATCTATCCTCAAATAATCATGCATTTTAATATATATATATATATATATATATATATATATATATATATATATATATATTTGAATTGCATTATACATTCACTGTGCAAAGTATCAGAGATCGGTCGACCGGTAGTAAAAGAGGCGGTCGACCGTTTCTGTATAATATGCACAATGAACATGCACACATGCACATAACGACTATATATTTGAAATTCTGTCTACTGGTCATTTTTTGACCTGTCGACCGTTTTTAAACAGAGGGCAACCTTTCCTAAAAGACACTTCCTTCTCCAATGGTTGCATCTCTTACCTTTCATCAATGATCATAACTATTAATGGCAACTGTTCACAAAGAGTTACAACTATTTTTCTCTATATATACTCATCTAAATCATTGATTCAATATACATGAAAACATATTCTTTTTACTCTAATTTTTGATCTTACTTTCTAAATACTCCTGCATTCTAAAAGCTCTCAATTATTTTAATTTCTTATTGAATCATTGAAATTATTTCATATCTTTTGATTCGATAAGTAATATACTTTCCTTAATCTTCACAAAACACCATTCGCATATTTTGAGGATAAGATTATAGGAAATTTATACTACAAGTGACAAAACTGTGTTAGCAAGAACACATACCGTCAACAAACAATTCATCTTTGTTGAAGTCCTCGGTGTTGTAAGAGGCAAGTGTTGAAGTCCTCAGTGTTTTAGAGGCGTGAAATCCCGTTCGTTTGCTCGGGTATTGTAAACCTGTTCCTCCGGGTGAAGCGAGGTAGTTAATAGTGAAAATCCAGATAGAAGTCTGGGACTGGACGTAGGACGGTGCTTCGAACCAGTATAAAAATCTCTGGTGTGATTTTTCTATTTTTATTTACTTTGCTACTATCATCTATTTTCCGCATTTATATTATAGTCCATATTACATGATCCGTGTGTACTATTCTAGCACGTGCACGATCACACACTTTTCATTTGGTATCGGAGCACGGTCATCATATAACCGTAACACAGTTATTTGATATATTCTTGTAATATGGCAAATAACACAAGTACTAGCACTCAAAACACCACTTACACAGAAGGCCAATCGACACAAAGACCTCCATTTTTCAATGGTCTTAACTATAGTTATTGGGCAACACGTATGTCATTCTTTATGCAATCAAATAGTTATGATGCTTGGAATGCAACTCAAAAAGAAATAGTAAATCCAACAACTGATTATTCAGAATGGACTGCGGCTGAGAAAACGGCAGCAGCCGTACATGCAAGAGCAATAAATATGTTATTTTGTGCATTAGACCAAAATGAATATAACCGTGTTAGTATCTGCACTACTGCATATCAAATTTGGCACGCTAAAAATCACGCATGAAGGTACTAACAAGGTTAAACAAGCCAAAACAGCCATGCTGAAAAGTCAATTTCAAAATGAAACCAAATGAGACAATCAATGATATGTATTCACGGTTTCAAACTATCCACCATGCACTTATTGGCTTAGGACAAAAGTATTCTGATTTTAATGTTGTCTCAACAGTCCTACATTCTCTGTCGAGTGAATGGGAAGGAAAAGTATTAGCAATTGAAGAAGCTAATGACCTTTCCGTCATGAAGCCAGATGAATTAATAGGAAATTTAATGTCCTATGAAGCAAATTTGCAGGCTAGAAAAGAACAGAAAGAAGAAAAGAAAAATGTAGCATTTCATGTTGAGAAAGATGAAAATAAATCAGATTCTGAAGACGAAGATCTGGCATTCATAGCAAAAGGTTTCAAAAAATTCCTAAAACAGCGAAAAGCCAGTCGTTATAACAAAAAGAAATCTGGATCGAATAAACCAACATCATCCTCTGTAGAATGTTTCAATTGCCACAAAAGGGGGCACATGCAGAAGGATTGTCCAGAACAAAAGAAGAAGTCAGAAAATGAAAAATTCAAATATAAGAAGGATAAGTCAAAGAAACGAGCCTTCTCAGTAACATGGGATGATTCAAACTCATCTTCATCAGAAAGTGAAAGTGATTCGGAAAATGAACAAGCTAATGTATGTTTCATGGCAACAGAAGATGAGGTACAAATTCCTACATTCGATGAAATGCTTGATATTAATGCTGAATTGATAGTCAAATATAAAGACATAAAACGACAGCTAAAAGAAACCAAAGCAGATTTGAGTAGAGCAGAATTTGAACGAGATATGTTAAAAGACGAGAAGAAAATATTAGAAGAAGAACTTGAAAAATTTCAAGAATCATCATCTAATGTTGACTCTCAACTAGTTCTTTTGAGTCAAGAAATTGAAACTCAAAAAGAGAAAAATGATGCTCTCACCACTAAAAATCATGAGCTTAAGGCAAAAGTCAAAATTTTGGACCTAGAAAAGGCTAGTTTACAAACTAAGTTAGATAACATTACTCAAAATGTTTCTAACTTCAACAATGGTCGAGAAACTTTGACAAAAATCATTGAAAGTTCACAATCTATTTCGGATAAATAAGGTTTGGGATATAAGAAACAAGAAATCAAGAAACATCTTGGTAATAAAAGAAAGAAGAAAGTACAAAAGACTGAAGTTAAGAAAAATCTTAGTTTATTATATTCCAAACCAAAGCCAGTTGTGAAATTTCAAAAGAAAAATACAAAGACTATCAAAATATGGGTTCCTAAAACAAATAACAATTTGATTAGGAACAAATACATTCAGCAATTCATGAATACTGTGCATCTTAATACTAATTATGTATATAAAGGGGATACCAGACCCGTATGGGTTTGGACTCCTAAGACCTAACTCTTAGGACCCCATAAAAAGTGGGTACCATGGACTTAATTTTATTTTTTGCAGATCCCACTTAAGAAAAGAGGAAAGTGGATATTGGACAGTGGTTGCTCGAAGCATATGACTGGAGACAAGAGCTTATTGACAAATATTACATACTCAGATGGTGGCTCAGTCACTTTTGGAGATAATTCAAAAGGCTATATCATCGGCAAAGGCGATGTGAGCAATTGCGGTACATCTAACTTACCTCTTATTACTAATGTCATGCTAGTTAGAAATTTAAAACACAATTTACTTAGTATTAGTCAATTATGTGACAAGGGTTTTATAATTTCCTTTTCGAATAATAAGTGTAGTATTTTAGATAAAGACCATAATTTAGTTTTCGAAGATTATAGAGACAGAAATTTATATATATTCTGAATATGAATATTAATCATAATTCAGATATGTGTCTTGTGGCTAATGATAATGATCCATGGCTATGGCACAAACGCTTCTGTCATATAAACTTCAGAACTATTGACAAGCTAGCCAAAAACAATCTAGTTAGAGGACTACCCAAAATGAGTTTTAAAGTTAACAACATTTGTGATGCATGTCAATTTGGAAAATTGACCAAATCATCTTTTAAATCCAAGAAAGTCATATCAACATTACAACCACTTGAGTTACTACACATGGATTTATTTGGACCTACTAGGGTTCAGTCAATAAATCACAGTCGATATGTGCTTGTAATTGTTGATGATTTCTCTCGTTACACATGGACAATTTTCTTAAAAAATAAAAGCGACACTTTCGATCATTTCAAATCTTTCGTAAAAAGAATTCAAAAATCAAAAGGGATTAAAGTTAAAAATATAAGAAGTGATCATGGCGGAGAGTTTGAAAATAATGAATTTGAACATTTTTGTACAAAGAAAGGTATATATCATAATTTTTCGTTTCCCAGAACTCCACAACAGAACGGAGTTGTAGAACGGAAGAACCGAACTTTACAAGAATGTGCAAGAACATTATTGAATGGAACCACCTTACCAAAACATTTCTGGGCAGAAGCCGTCGCAACTGCCTGTTATGTTTTAAATCGTGTGTCCATAAGACCTCTTACCAAGAATACTCCCTATGAATTATTTAACAAAAGAAAGCCTAAAATCTCATACTTCAAAGTTTTTGGTTCCAAGTGTTTTATTTTAAATACGAAAGACCAGCTTGACAAATTCGATCCAAAAGCCGATGAAGGAATATTTGTCGGTTATTCGGAACGAAGTAAGGCCTATCGTATATTTAATAAACGAACCAAAACTATTGAAGAATCACTTCATGTCTCTTTTGATGAATTCTATCAGCATCCTCACACTATATCAGATGATGACGAATCAATAGTTACTGACAATCCAATTATCTCGAATATTGATTCTGACTCGGAAATAATTATTGAGAATATTCCTCAAATATGTGAGTTACAATCACCACCAAGGATATTAAGAGACCATCCGGCCCAAAATATAATCGGTGAAGTAACATCACATGTCAGAACAAGGAGTCAACTCAATCAAATGGGTCATGTCGCTTTTCTCTCAAATATCGAACCTAAGAATCCAAAAGAAGCTGCTACAGACGATTACTGGATCATTGCCGTGCAGGAAGAACTAAATCAGTTCGAGTGCAATGACTTTTGGGAACTTGTTCCAAGACCAACTGATCAGTCAGTTATTGATACTAAATGGGTCTATAAAAATAAGGCTGACGAACAAGGAAATATCACCAAAAATAAAGCAAGATTAGTAGCACAAGGGTATAATCAGGAAGAAGGTATCGATTATGAAGAAACTTTTGCACCAGTTGCTTGACTAGAAGCTATTAGAATCCTATTATCTTTTGCTTGTCACCATAATTTCAAACTTTATCAGATGGATGTCAAAAGTGCTTTTCTCAATGGATTTATCAAAGAAAATGTCTATGTCGAACAACCTCCTTTGTTCGTACATGAAAAATATCCTGACCATGTGTTCAAACTTAAGAAAGCTCTGTATGGTTTAAAACAAGCACCTCGTGCTTGGTATGAACGATTACGTAGCTATCTTATTAACTCAGGATTTCAAATAGGCAAAGTCGATCAAACCTTGTTTATTAAACATTCTCAAAAGGATATTCTAGTTATCCAGATATATGTAGACGACATCATCTTTGGTTCAACAAATGATAAACTCTGCAAGGAATTTGCAAGTATTATGACCAAAGAGTTCGAAATGTCTCATATGGTAGAACTATCTTATTTTCTTGGACTTCAAATCAAGCAACTTTCAAACGGTATTTTTATCAATCAAGAAAAATACTGTGGAAATCTGATCAAACGCTTTGGATTAGAAAATACATTTGGTAAACCAACTCCTATGAGTACAACTACACATCTTGAAAAAGATGAAAATGGTAAGAGTGTTGACCAGAAATTATATTGAAGCATGATTGGTTCTCTTCTTTATCTTACAGCAAGTTGTCCAGATATATTGTTGAGTGCTTGTCTATGTGCACGCTTTCAAGCAGATCCAAAGGAATCACATCTACGAGCAGTAAAACGCATAATTCGTTATCTTAATAATACCAAAGATTTCGGTCTTTTTTATCCAAAAGAATGTCCATTTGAATTAGTATCATATAGTGATGCTGATTTTGGCGGATCACGAACGGATAGAAAAAGTACAAGTGGTACGTGCCATTTTATTGGAAAATCACTTGTCTCTTGGTTTAGTAAGAAACAGAATTGTGTTTCACTATCAACATGTGAAGCTGAATATATATCAGCGGCTCTCGCTTGTACTCAAGTACTATACATGCAACAAACACTTCAAGATTTTGATATTCATTTATCAAATTCAATTATATACTGTGATAACACAAGTGCTATAAATCTCTCTAAGAATCCAGTGAATCATTCTAGAACCAAACACATTGATATCCGTCATCATTTCCTTCGAGATAATATTGAAAAAGGAAATATATGTCTTGAATATGTCCAAACTGACAATCAATTAGCGGACATTTTTACTAAGCCTCTGCTCGAATCTAGTTTTATTAGATTACGAAGAGAGCTTGGTTTAATTTCAAGAAAAGATCTTGACTAGTAATTACTAATGATCGTCTTGTCTTTTGGTTATATTTTAACTATAGCTTTTGCTTAAGCTATTTTTAACATTGAATATGAGCCTCTACTTGCTTAAATGGTTAACTTTCTTTATTCATTTTCATCCACAGACTTATTTACAAGGAAACTCTTTATAAGCTTGTAATTTTTTTCTCTTTATTCATTTTTCTATGAATAAGACTCTATACATAATTCTCTATGGCTCACATTTGTGATAAATGTGCTCAAGAATCACACATTTCCATTACAAGTTATGAGTCAGAGGAGTATTATTCTCCTACAACACCAAAACAAAAACCAAGATATCATCATCAATGCTCTCGTACTCCTGGTAGTACACCAACCTCAAAACGAGTGAAGAAGACGCTGTTTTGTTCTCCACGTACCAAAGCACAGATCGATGAGATTCACCACTATCAGAAACATCAAATAGATCTTCAGAGACAGCTCCATTATGGGCAAAGCCAACTTTATCATGAGCAACAACGGACATCAGCACGTTTATCTGTTTTAGAGAAGGTGGCATCATTCTTCTGTAGTTCTAACAAGCATGACGTGCATGAACCAATGTCGTCTAGGCCATCAACATCTAAAAGTCCTAACTCTTGGGATCGGAATTATGAGAGGAATGAAGGTGCTCAGAAAAACTGGAGTCCATGGTCAAAACGTATTGAAAATAATAAAAATTCTAATGACGAACCTAGCACTTCTCATTAGATTTATCTATAGTTGTTGCATCTTTTTCTCTCTATCACTCATGTAATAATGCTTGTGCTTTACAATAAGAGTGAAAATATAGCACGATATATTCAAAAAAATTGCAAAATAGGCTATTACATAACCGGTCGACCCCCCATATTATAACTGGTCGACCGTTTGGCCTCTGTTTGAAAACGGTCGACCGGCCATAATCCATTGGTCGACCGGTATGCGTAATTTCAGTTTTTTTTTATATATATCGTCCATCCTTTTATTCCTCTATCTTCCTCATTTGCTTACTTCCAGTAACTTTTTCACCAAAACCCTTAATCCACTCCTCAAAATTTCAAAATTCCTATTCTCCAAATTCTCTAAAAATGGCTCCTCCGCAAAAGAAATCCAAGAAACAAACATCCTCCGAAACTTCATCTCTCAATATCTCCGCCAAGAAATGGCTTCAATATCCGGAAGCTATCACAAGATGGAATCAAATGACTAACTACAAGTTTCATCCGGGCTCTTTCATCAAGTTTGATGATTTCACATCTTATGGAATTCGTAGGCTAGCAAATAACTCCAATCTTACTCCATTGCTCGATTTTTCAGAAAATAATGTGGAAATAAATCACTTGATGATAAAATTATTCTATGCCAACATGAACCTGGACAAACATAAACCTGATAATCCGAACGGAGTCATTTGGTCTGTCATCTGTGGCAAACAAATTTTTATCACTCGTGATAGGATTGCCTCTATACTTGGTATACCAAATCGAGGCGATGAGTTTTCATCTAATTTCTATGAAGTCTTCACGCGCAATAGCATCAGTCATCAGTTCATAGAGGATAACAGTGATGGCACAAAATCTATTGGACTTCGCCCCACCGCCAGACTACTACATCGCGTCTTGATGCATTCTCTGTTTCCTAGACTAGGAAATTACGATGCTGTATATAAAGAAAACTTCAAGGCTCTCTATGCTATTTATGGGGATATCCAAATCAATTGGGTTCATATGCTTTTTGACGAAATTCTCAAGGTAAATAACTCTACGCGACCTCATTTTTTCTACAATGAATATATCATGCGTATTTTGTTAGCTTGTGGGGTAAAGCCTCCTGACTCTGCCATCTCGAAACCAAAATGTATTGATTCCATAACCATCAAACGCATGAAGCTTCCTCCTCCTTACCTTGAGATTATGCCGTTTGAACAATGGCAACAAAGAGATCCAACAAAACAAAAAGCCACTTCCTCTCGACCTCGTTCTGACGAAGTTAAAATGTTGAAATCAAAATCCACCACAAAAGAATCACTTGAAACTATTGCGCGTAATCAATTCTTGCTTGAATCAAGACTCAAGCGCATGGACACGAAAATTGATAAACGCTTCAACAAAGTCAAGTCATTCTTTGGTATTTTATGGGATGCTATTTCATGTAGCACATCCATCTCTGCTCAAGACCCAGGCAAACGTCCTGCTCCTCCTGCTTTCAACTGGTCATCAACTGAGGAGTCTGCTGGTACTAGTGGACATGGTCGTGGAGAATCATCTAGAGAGGACGAGGAAGAAGAAGATGATGATGATGAGGAAGAAGATATTCAAGAAGAGACAGCTTCTGACTCATCCTAGATTCTTTTTTCTATCTCTATATTTTGGATTAGTAATTTAAAACATCATTAGACACTTGTACTAAATAGTGTCGTTACTTTTATTCGTATGATATTATGGATACTCAGGTATGTTTGGTGTGTATGATAGTCCTATATTATGGTGTATGTTATATTATGTTATATTCTGGTTGATATACTCCTATATTATTCCATTATCCATTCCTTTTTCTCGATGACAAAGGGGGAGAAAGGTGCTAACAATTATTTGCAGGAATATAAATATATATAGAATACAAATAAAATCTCAAGGGTAGATCACATATTCAGGGGGAGATTCAGAACTTCAGATATATTGTCATCAATCAAAAAGGGGGAGAATGTTGAGTCACAGGTTCTATGAAGATTTTGATTTCTGACAAAGAAATAAAGATGATCGACAAAACAAAGACATCAAGGCTATAAAGAGGCACAAAAGAGCTACATATGGTACTCTAGATTATATGTTGATTATTTGATATTGTAATAGTGATAAACTTGTTAAAATCTATCCTCAAATAATCATGCATTTTAATATAATTAATATATATATATATATATATATATATATTTGAATTGCATTATACATTCACTATGCAAAGTATCAGAGATCGGTCGACCGGTAGTAAAAGAGGCGGTCGACCGTTTCTGTATAATATGCACAATGAACGTGCACACATGCACATAACGACTATATATTTGAAATCCTGTCTACTGGTCATTTTTTGACCTGCCGACCGTTTTTAAACAGAGGGCAACCTTTCCCAAAAGACACTTCCTTCTCCAATGGTTGCATCTCTTACCTTTCATCAATGATCATAACTATTAATGGCAACTGTTCACAAAGAGTTACAACTATTTTTCTCTATATATACTCATCTAAATCATTGATTCAATATACATGAAAACATATTCTTTTTACTCTAATTTTTGATCTTACTTTCTAAATACTCCTGCATTCTAAAAGCTCTCAATTATTTTAATTGCTTATTGAATCATTGAAATTATTTCATATCTTTTGATCCGATAAGTAATATACTTTCCTTAATCTTCACAAAACACCATTCGCATATTTTGAGGATAAGATTATAGGAAATTTGTACTACAAGTGACAAAACTGTGTTAGCAAGAACACATACCGTCAACAAACAATTCATCTTTGTTGAAGTCCTCGGTGTTGTAAGAGGCAAGTGTTGAAGTCCTCAGTGTATTAGAGGCGTGAAATCCCGTTCGTTTGCTCGGGTATTGTAAACCTGTTCCTCCGGGTGAAGCGAGGTAGTTAATAGTGAAAATCCAGATAGAAGTCTGGGACTGGACGTAGGACGGTGCTCCGAACCAGTATAAAAATCTCTGGTGTGATTTTCGTATTTTTATTTACTTTGCTACTATCATCTATTTTCCGCATTTATATTGTAATCCATATTACACGATCCGTGTGTACTATACTAGCACGTGCACGATCACACACTTTTCATAACCATCGCAGCGGAGTAAAATATAATAGATAATAAATAATCTTTACTCAAAATCAAATATATATGTTTACATATATTACATCATCAGAGTACATCAATCACAGCTCACATCAATAACATACAATGGATACTCAACAACTCAACACAGCGGAATATGTATATATATACAAGTACGAATGTACGTATCGTCATCCTGCCTGTCTCCTGAGCACCACAGCATCATATCCTGTATCCTATAATACTCGGTCTGACCCGAGCATTACAGTTAATAACACCCGAGTCAGTCTGGAATACCAGCGTGAGAAAATCACACCCAATTGATTATTAAAGTTTCAAAAATCCTTTGAAAACAAAAGCATCTCGTAAGACCACGCCACAAATAAACATGTCGGGTTATTACCTTACGATAGCTAAAACATTTTATTAAAATCCTCTGATATTATAATAGTGTCTATAGAAAGTAAAATAGAATCTAGCTGAAATGCTTTCATCTCACGTTTCAGCAATAGTTGGGCACAATCAAAACCGTACGGGCACATAGGGAAAATGGATTCCATCTAATGGCTAGGCACTGGGGTACCACCTGTCACAGTACCTGGTCTAGATCAGCGTACCGAGGAGCCACCCTAACTCCCCTACAACACAAGACCGGAACAATCCCTTACTGGACAGTCCCGAGCAAGATCACCGTGCAGTTGTGATCAGCAACCGCCCACTAAGCCGAAATAAAAGGGACATCTAGACAGGGATGACCTCACCCTCCAGTGGGGGCTACTCACGAAGCCTTGCTGCATATCCCCTGATTTTCCGCCATTCCCATTTGATGAGGCTTGAGGCTAAGCGTTACCTTTTTAGAATATATCCCTTAGAATGCCTATCGTCCACCTGACGATGTTTTTGCAAGCATTCATCCATACAAGTCCGTCCCGGGTTCGAACGGAACCGAAGGCACTATTCCTACTACATCCATTTTGGAAATATCCTCAGGATTAGTAGCGACTAGCCCTTGCACTTCACTGCTCCATCTTCGATTCCAAACTCGTTTTTTTCACGAAACGTACAAACCGGATCGAAGTGGTTTTCGAGAATTAAATCTCAATCCCGGTCTCTTCGAAACGATCAACGCATTTGTCCAATATTGATACTCGGTTGTTTATCTATCAATTAATATGCATAAACATCCACCAACCAATAAATAATTTCCCAAATTATTTATTTATCTCAAAATATCTTTACATGATATATTCCCACTTTCAATTCCTTTTGAAAACAGTTTTCAAACTATCTTCGTTTTCTCAGAATAATTTTCGAGTATTTCCATTTCCATTGGAATCGCCAAGTATAAAATACTTTTCGATTTTAAAATAATTTAAAAACACTTAGTTATAAAATATTCTTCATAAACTTAAAAACTTAAAACTACTTTAATACTTCTTAAAATATATACTTTAGGAATATTAAATAAATAAGGCTACTTTTATAAGATATAAATCTAGATTTTCCTTAAAAACATATACCAAGTCATTTAATAATTACGACGATAATAGGTTTGAAAAATATTTATTTTAGAATTTAAACATTTAAAAATAATAAATTTTCTAAGATATTCTTTTTAAAACAGTATTAAAACCTTTGGCTTATATTTAAAATTTCTGGAAAATCGTACTTGGCTATCCAGGGAACACTCTTCTCTTTCACAATCCTTTTAAAAATGAATCACTATTTATTTTTAAACGAATTCTCATTCCTTTATAAATTTCCACTTTGAATTCATATATAAATATCCACCGATATTTTATTTTACTTGAGAATCCAGTTTAAAAATTTCAAAAATCTCACTTCCCTTTTTGATTTCAAATTCCAAAACACTTTAATCAACTTACAATTTATTCCCAATTTACTTTGCTTTAATAAATTTTCTTTCTTGCTTTACTTATTTCAAATTTCATTAACATTTAGATTTTTCTTTCTCATTTTGTGTAAAAACCCTTTAAACTGAAGATACCAATTTCAGATTCCCAAAATTTCTTCTTTATCTCTTAATTAATTTAAATCCTAAATTTAAAATAAATGTTTTGTTCTTTTAAACAATAACATTGAAGTTTTAAGTTTCATTAACTCTCTGTTTATTTAAATTTCCCTTACCATACTCAAGATTTATTTATTAAAATTTTAAAGTCACTTTATTTCCTTTCCAGTTCATTCATAAATTTATTCAACTTTTCTATAATTATTTTATTTACAATTTCTCTTCCTTTTATTTTCATTCCCAAACTCAAATTATATATACTTGGTAATTCATTATTGCCCGATTATAACAATCAAGCCATAGCATTCAATATTTCAATATAATTCATTACAGGATATCAAATACTCAGAACAGAGAATATTAAATAAAATTGAGGGGTCCAGTTGGATCCCTCCAACCTGTTCTCCCTGCATCCACAGACGTTAGCATCACATAATATGCCAATTTTAAATTATACTATACTATATCACATCAATCAATTCAACCACACAATCAATTATTTAAATTTAATCGTTCAAATTTAAATTTAAATTGAACTAAGTGAGATTAACTCACCTTTGCTCTTGATTTGCAATCCGATTCAAAATCCGACTTGTTTCTTCACTATTTCAGACGTATAAATGTTATACAGTCTATTAATTATTTGAATAAATCAAACTGTAATTTTTTTATATAAATTTAATTAACCAGAAATTTAAATCCAACTAATTTTCCTTTAAAAATTTATTATTTTTATTATTTTATATATTATTTTTTTATTTTTTTCCTGTAAAGAATATAAATAATTCTGCTCTTCTTCCTTCTGTAAATAAATTTAAACACAATCTATATGTGGTTATTAAATTTGAAACATAATTTAGCTTTTGTCTTACTGTTTCAACTTACATGCCTATATAAAATTTGTTGAATCAATAAAACGAAATAAAATACGAATATCTCACCATCATTGCCGAAAATGATTCCGACCATTCCCCGCCAACGGACTTGACTCAAGACCGCAACCTTATCACCACTGTTCGACTTCGACCCCAAGACCCACCGGAAATCACTTGCGGCTCCCTCTCCTCTTCACGCGTGCAGAGATCGAGTTCAACCCCACGAGAACGAATCACTAAGGTCGCTGCCAACCATCACCACTTGTGTTAGCATGTCCTCGAGAACGCCGCGATATCACCAAGCGAATGAGCTCAGGCCGCGACTCGTCCGCTCACCTCTCTGGATCTCGCGATTTCAATCGCCCATTTTTTTTTCGAACGAATTTTGATTTGTAAAGGAAGAAGAAAAGGGGGACCGACGAACTAATTAAAATGGATGCAGCGTGATTGTCGTTTACAATTAGTTCGGCCATTATTTTTTTTATTTTTCTGCGATTTGGATTCAAGAAAGAGGGGATTGCAAAGTAAATTTTTTAAAGAGAAAGTGGGGAAGAAAATGGCTTCTGCAGGAAGACGATTTGGTTTCGATTTTAAGCTAAGGGAGGAGGCGTATACAAGAAGGCTCAACTATTTAAATTAAATTTTGTCAGATTAATATCAATTAAATTTCAACGCGTTTATATTTCGTATGCTCACACAACAGCTCCGAACAATATGAAATTTGAAACCCGATAATAATTTAATATTACGGATCCAATGGAACTGGTTTCATCGAATTCTGAGACTGTGCCTCGGAAGGCTATTCTTAAATTTAATTTAAACTATAAAATTTTCAAAACTAAACAATTCACTGTTAAATTTAAAATTTAAAACTTTTATTATCCTTAGTGTTATCAACATAAATTTTATAAGCCTTCAAATCATTTAAACAGACTTCAAAATTTCAGACTCAACGTTTTACCCAACTTCACTTATTTAATTCAATAATTTAATTATCAAATAAATAGTGATATTCGTACTTCAAGTTAAAATTACTCTATTGAATATTTAAAATCAATTAAATATTCCAATTTTAAATGCTCGAAAATTCCGGGTCGTCACATTCTTTCCCCCTTAAAAGAATTTCGTCCCCGAAATTACTATTTAGGAAGAATGGTCCAATACCCGTTTACCTATTCCCAAGACCAAACAATTTAACATTCTACCAACTATCTTTTATAAAAGAATCATTATTATTCTTATTAACATTTCAACCCTCCCATAGTCTCAAACTATATCATTGTTAACTATTCAAGTTCCAGTTTAAAACCAAATTTTGAATTATCAAAATTTTCTCAAAAATTTTCTAACTCTCTAAATTTTCAAAAAATTTCGCCAGCGTCTCCTTTGCGCGGCTAGCTCGGTACAACTACAAAATGGCTCTACGGCCTCTCAAATTCCAAAAATAAAACAAAAAGCCAAGTGGCTCAATCCAAAAACCCAATCAAATTTCACAGAAATTTAAACACATACCTTTTTATCGAGCATTTCAAATTTATCATTCGAAATCAAAGTCAATTCTCTTTTCTCTTTATAATACCTGCATATCTTATTTTGCAATAATATCCAATCACAACATTCCCAAAATATTTTACTGACTTCCTTACCAAATGTCAATATTTATTTATTCGGATATTAACTTAAGAATATGTTTGTAATATCAGTTTCCAACCAAGAATTTATCATTCCTTACTTAAGTTAATATAAGCATTAAATATGTTCCTTATATTTATTTTCACCTTACCACTTTAGTTTATTTCTATTTCCATTCAAATCGATTCCTTCATTTCCATTAGAATTCAATTCATCATTAACTTTAAATATATAAATTTATTTGTCATTTATTACTAATTCATGTTATTACTTTAATTAGTTTCATTTACTAATTAATTTTAGTTGCCAAAAATTCTCCAAAAATTTTCAAAAATTTTCTAACTCCTGAAATTTCTGAAATTTTTTGGCAGAGTCCCCTTTGTACGGAGGAGCTTTTGCAATTTGACAAAAGAGATAATTATATATACATCGACCCACACGGTCGGAAAAACCAAAAACAGTTCATATTTCCTATTTTTATTGCGTAGGCGTACCTTATTTAGCATTTTAAGCAAGCGGCTTATTATTTTTAGCAAATAGCACAACCAAATCCAGCCACACGGCTTCCAGGTACCTGTTCTTACTCAATTTAAACATGTAAGTGACAAATATACAAAGTTTATAGCATTTCACTTAATTTCAGTAGTTAAACACACGTATAATATAAACAATATACACTAAACACTTCCAAAAGCAAATTAATAAAGTTCCGATACAAATTTAGTTGTTTACAACTAAATCACTCATCAATTTCATTCTATTTAAATGGTTTACACTTCATTTCTTACAATCTATTCATTTTAATCCAAACGAGCACATATTTATATCAATTGATTCAAAAATCAATTTCGTTGCTTATATTAACTCATAGAATTTTATACCATCTCATTTGCGTCGACGACGACCATTTTTATGCAAATTCAATGATGTTCACTTAATAGAATATCCATTCTATTTTATAACTACTTAAAATTAATATCAATTCAATTTATACTTTATTCTGTTTTATTTCCAATGTTCCAACATAATTCTTTATTGTCGGCAACCAATTCATATATCGTTCCACTTAATCCGAATGGTTAACAATTCACAAATTTACATTTAATTTGTTATTATTAAGTAATCTGAACTCATATTTAATTCAATTGATCTCAAAATCAATTCATTTTACTTCCATCCATCCATGGCATTTTAATAACTTCCATTTACATCCAATGACAATTTATTCCATGCAATTCGACGAGATTTATGTGCATAAATAAGTATTCATGTTTATAACCAATTTAAATTGATTTCAACTCAATTTATACTTAATTCTATTCCATTTTCAAATTCATTCACAATCCATATATTCTCATTTCCATTTCATTTCAGATTGAAATTCATTCACCTGCATTTCATTTTATTAACCAAATAGTTTATTCAAAACCCTTAACAACTTAGGTTCATCTTCATTACCTATTAAATTTTATTCACAGTCCACTCATTTATTTTGTTCGACACATTCTGTTTGAATCTCATCCACAATCCATTCATTCACCTTTCATTTCATATTTGTTTATTCAAACTATTATCTATATCTCACCGAATTTTAATTCGATTCACTTATTTTTACTTGATTTAAAACCAATCCAATATTATTAAACTTAGCTCAAGTTGATTTCCATTCAGCTCCTCATCTATTTAGCTTAAGTCAATTTAATTTTATACTTAAGCTCATTTTCATTTTTCAAGTAAACCCTCTCTAGATTAAATCTCATTTTTAAATCTGCAATTTCATTTGATTGGTTATTATAAAATTTAACTTTCCAGATTCACTCATTCAATTTATTACAAGGCCGTTTCCGATTTACTTCCACTTATTTGGATTTTATTTGCAATTCATACCATTACTATTTTAATTAGTTTTCATTTTATTCGATACATTTCAATTATATTAATTTATTAACACTTCAAGTTAAAGTTTAATTTAAAACTCAAGTTCTGAATCCACTATCCATTTTCAATTTACCACCAAATTTCATGAACTCACAATTCAGTTACATTTACTTTACTGACAATTCAAGTCGAATTCAATTTATAACTTGAGTTTTATTTCCAAATTTCATCATAAATTCACAATTGGGCTTATATTAAACAACATTACCCATTTACACATTTTATTAACTAATTTATTATAAAATTAGTTCTCTCCTATTTATAGTTCAATACTTGATTTTTAATTCTAAATATCACTTCATTTAATTTTCTTGGTTCAATTTAGTTAATAATTCAAGTTTGTATTTTATTTTCATTATCCAAAACATCAAACAATATTTATTTTGGATTTTCTATTCCACTTTCAAAATTCCATCCATTATAGGCTTGAATATATTCATCTTTTATTTTTAACTCAAGCCTTCTATTTATTTATAGCCCAAGAATATTTTATTTCTATGGATTTTTAATTCTCTTACAAGTTATTCTAATTTATTTATTTCAATTCCAATCCTTATTCAATTTATTTTTCATTTATTGAAGTAAGAATATAATTCCATTCATAGTTCAATTGAATTCTTATTCCAATCCAATTTTATTTGAACTCAGTTTTATTTAACTCAATTCGATTCAATTTTATTCATCAATCCAAGTAAATCTCATTTTTAACTTCTCACTTTAAATTTAAATTCCAACCTTCAAAGCTTATATTCCATTCCTGATTTAAAAATCATCTCAATTTATAAGCTTACAACCCATCCTATCAGGATTTTTAAACTCCCGGCTTTGGTTTCAAATCATTTTGAAATCTCCAACATCTCAAATCACATTTCTCAAAAGTTAAACCAATCCTGGTTTTATTCCCAACAAATTTCCTTTGAGATTTCGAAAACAAATAGGTTTTCCTGAACAAATCAATTTGGTGGCAATCTGTCACTCAGAAATTCGAAAATGAATACTGATGATGCGGCCGTCATCATCAGAATTATTTTCCAATATTCCAAGTGATTTCAATACTATTTCACTTTCAAAATCCATTTAAAACAGATTTCCATTCAAAAATATCTCCAAAACAACTATACTATTATTTATCTCCAAAACACCTCGATAAACATTTCCAAATCTCCGAGATTTTAAATTTCTAAAGCCTTCTTAAATAAATTTTAACTATAATTCATTTGCATAGTTCCCATTTGATTATAATTCAATTTATAATCTACATTTATAATTCATATTTATAAATTTCATTTCATAATTGAATTTATCTTCTCGATCTTTGATTATATTTACAATTTCTAGTTAAATTTTTCACTTAACAATGATAATACTTTAATATTATCATTTCTAACATCCAAGCAACCATATATTTGCTAAATAGTTTTCAAAAACTATTCTTTATATCAAAATATGTTTTTGGGTAAAATTATTTCATTTACCCATATTTAAAACAATACCGTGTCGATTGCTCTATTCAAATGTTTAGAAACCCCTTCGATACAGTTGCGCAGACTGTGTCGACGAAGGTTCATATGCCACTCAATAAATCAATCAACACAATATTAAAACAATTTATATTCACTAACAAATACGCGCTCATATCTATTAATACGCTCAAACTCATTCTAGAGTACTACAGACTCTATTTGAGTAATTTTCCCACCAGAGCCAAGGTTATCTCCAACCTAAGCTCTGATACCAACTGTAACAGCCCGCAAATCTGTACCCCTTGAATCAACACTATTCTACCTAAATCAACTCAAGTTGTACAGAAATACGAACCATTTGGGTTAAAGAAGAAGAGAATAGAAAACAACAACAGAATCTAACCATCGCAGCGGAGTAAAATATAATAGATAATAAATAATCTTTACTCAAAATCAAATATATCTGTTTACATATATTACATCATCAGAGTACATCAATCACAGCTCACATCAATAACATACAATGGATACTCAACAACTCAACACAGCGGAATATGTATATATATACAAGTACGAATGTACGTATCGTCATCCTGCCCGTCTTCTGAGCTCCACAGCATCATATCCTGTATCCTATAATACTCGGTCTGACCCGAGCATTACAGTTAATAACACCCGAGTCAGTCTGGAATACCAGCGTGAGAAAATCACACCCAATTGATTATTAAAGTTTCAAAAATCCTTTGAAAACAAAAGCATCTCGTAAGACCACGCCACAAATAAACATGTCGGGGTCTTACCTTACGATAGCTAAAACATTTTTATTAAAATCCTCTGATATTATAATAGTGTTTATAGAAAGTAAAATAGAATCTAGCTGAAATGCTTGCATCTCAAGTTTCAGCAATAGTTGGGCACAATCAAAACCATACGGGCGCGTAGGGAAAATGGATTCCATCTAATGGCTAGGCACTGGGGTACCACCTGTCACAGTACCTGGTCTAGATCAACGTACCGAGGAGCCACCCTAACTCCCCTGCAACACAAGACCGGAACCATCCCTTACTGGACAGTCCCAAGCAAGATCACCCCGCAGTTGTGATCAGCAACCGCCCACTAAGCCGAAGTAAAAGGGACATCTAGACAGGGATGACCTCACCCTCCAGTGGGGGCTACCCACGAAGCCTTGCTGCATATCCCCTGATTTTTAGCCGTTCCCATTTGATGAGGCTTGAGGCTAAGCGTTACCTTTTTAGAATATATCCCTTAGAATGCCTATCGTCCACCTGACGATGTTTTCGCAAGCATTCATCCATACAAGTCCGTCCTGGGTTCGAATGGAACCGAAGGCACTATTCCTACTACATCCATTTTGGAAATATCCTCAGGATTAGTAGCGACTAGCCCTTGCACTTCACTGCTCCATCTTCGATTCCAAACTCGTTTTTTTCACGAAACGTACAAACCGGATCGAAGTGGTTTTCGAGAAATAAATCTCAATCCCGGTCTCTTCGAAACGATCAACGCATTTGTCCAATATTGATAGTCGGTTGTTTAACTATCAATTAATATGCATAAACATCCACCAACCAATAAATAATTTCCCAAATTATTTATTTATCTCAAAATATCTTTACATGATATATTCCCACTTTCAATTCCTTTTGAAAACTGTTTTCAAACTATCTTCCTTTTCTCAGAATAATTTCCGAGTATTTCCATTTCCATTGGAACCACCAAGTATAAAATACTTTTAGATTTTAAAATAATTTAAAAACACTTAGTTATAAAATATACTTCATAACCTTAAAAACTTAAAACTACTTTAATACTTCTTAAAATATATACTTTAGGAGTATTAAATAAATAAGGCTACTTTTATAAGATATAAATCTAGATTTTCCTTAAAAACATATACCAAGTCATTTAATAATTACGACGATAATAGGTTTGAAAAATATTTATTTTAGAATTTAAACATTTAAAAATAATAAATTTTCTAGGATATGCTTTTTAAAACAGTATTAAAACCTTTGGCTTATATTTAAAATTTCTGGAAAATCGTACTTGGCTATCCAGGGAACACTCTTCTCTTTCACAATCCTTTTAAAAATGAATCACTATTTATTTTTAAACGAATTCTCATTCCTTTATAAATTTCCACTTTGAATTTATATATAAATACCCACCGATATTTTATTTTACTTGAGAATCCAGTTTAAAAATTTCAAAAATCTCACTTCCCTTTTTGATTTCAAATTCCAAAACACTTTAATCAATTTACAATTTATTCCCAATTTACTTTTCTTTAATAAATTTTCTTTCTTCCTTTACTTATTTCAAATTTCATTAACATTTAGATTTTGTTTTCTCATTTTGTGTAAAAACCCTTTAAACTGAAGATACCAATTTCAGATTCCAAAAATTTCTTCTTTATGTGACGCCCCACCTCTATACCCACGCTAGCCAAGAACACTACGGAGTAGTGCTGTCAACTAGCACGGAGAATAAGGCTGTTGAGGAGCGACCATCCATGTAATTGCTTATCACACGGTGGCTATAAATAACTTCGGAAACAAACGTAGAAATAAGCATAACGCAAATCAGTCACAGACATCCATATCACAAAGGCGGAAGAAGATATGAATATATAACTAACACATGATAGTGTACATCAGAGTAGTGGTCAAAAGATCCACAATAATACAAAAGAATAGCAACACGTGCTATACAAAAGAATACAACTATGAGTCTATATCTCAAGTGTATACAACAAAAACTGCTAATCTAGACAGTTAGCCAAAAGTCAGAGTGATGAATCCCTGGGAAGAAGTCAAGCAGAAGCACCTGTAACATCTCGGTCTGACCCGAGTATTATTTAAGAAAAATAATAAACGGGTCAGTCTAGCTATAAATATCAGATGACAAGATATAACATAAAAGATATGGCATAAACATATAATATCCATGATGACATACCACTATAAGTATGTAAATAATGATCAACAGAAGATCAATCAATAAGAGATAGTCAATATCACAAGAATCTTCTCAAAGATTCGGAAAGGGCATCATACCCCAAACTTGTACTCATAACAAGTTAATGACATAAATTCTAGAAATCAATGCAAGAAGTCCAGAAATCATAGAAAAGAGAAAGAGGCCTATCACATGACGGTCCGAAGACCAAGGGGAGCTACCCCACATGTGTGAATGGAATTACACAGATTAAGGTCCAGACTAACCAAAAAGCAAAAAGGTATGTGTGAGTGGAATCACACAAGTGGTGTCTATTCTAACCTCGCAACAAGAGACATCGCACAGTTGCTAGTCTAAATCATCAGAATGATCGTCATGATCAACGAGAATTGTCAATTACACTAAGCTAGTAAATATAGAAGTTTAGCTTCATGTCCCATAACCACTTGCTTAACTTAAATATTTACGAACAAACTGCAAATCTTCACTAATAAAATTGTCACAAGAGGTTCAATCGAACAAGTCCAAGAATTAACCGACGAAGTGAACGCAAGCGTTTCATACCACTTGTTTTACTAAGTCGTTTAATTAGATTTCTCATTCGAGTGAGGTAAAGGTTTGTATATACTAATAGATTGGAAAACGGTTTAAGAAAAGAGCTTTGTTATTAAAAATAGAGTTGAAATTGTTTGTTAAAAGAGTTTTGATATTTACTACTAGTATTGAAACCTTTATATTATAAAGTGACAAAACACAAAAGCAATTGTAGAAACAATCAGTCACAAAAATCGCATACGGAGATGTGAATAAAATCCAAGGAAATCAGCTCAATGTTTTTCAGATAAGATCCCCTACGGAGGGGGGGTCCGGGGGGGTGGCAACCCCCCAAGGTGGGGGTGCGGGGGCAACGTCACCGCTTACGGGGTTCGACCTGCTCGGTCAGGTCGCGGGGGTCCAGGGGGCAGCTCCCCCGGCGGGGTGCGGGGCAGCGCCCCGACCAAAACGGTACGACCTAGTGAAGTCAAGCGGCCTACGACCTAAAACAAAAAAATGAGGTCTTACGACCTAAGGGGGGTGCGCGACCTAAGAAGGCTCGCAGGCTAGGGATGAGCGACCTAACAAGGTTCGCGACCTAACGGAGACGAGGTCATGCGACCTAAAGTGGTTCGCGACCTAAAGGTGTTCGCGACCTAATAGGGTTCGCGACCTAAAGGTGCACGACCTAAGGTCTTTCGACCTAGGGGTATATAGGTAACACGACCTAAAGATGTCGCGACCTAAGGGGCCAAGCGACCTAGTGGGTCATACGACCTAAAGGAAATAGGGTCCAACGACCTAAGGAAAACAAGGTCCAACGACCTAAAGGGATGGGAGTCATGCGACCTAAAGGAGTATGCGACCTAAAGAAGTGCACGAGCTAAATGAAGGCGGAACAACTCAGGGTCTAACGACCTAGGGGGGGCGACCTAAGGTCTAACGACCTAAGACCGAGGAGACGTTTCCAACAAAGGGAACGACTTAACGACCTAAGCCTAACGACCTAAGGTCCCACGACCTAATGAGGCAGGCAAGGCCGAACGACCTATACGCGAACGACCTAAAGTCCAACGACCTACGACCTAAATCCGAGGCGACCTAAATCCGAGGCGAACGAAATATGCAGGCCTTGACTTTTCCACATGCGCGAGCTAATGATTCCGAGCGACCTATACCTGGGCAGAGCGACCTAAGCTCAGGAAGTTCACCAAACAACTAAAAATTGGAGTTTTTCGCCAATCCAATCCAAACCAAATGCAAATATACATGCTAAAGTGATGGGGAATCATTCCCAACAGTCCAATATAGTTATAGACTAGAATTGTGAGATAAAAATCTCACCTTTGCACAAATTCAATGAAGAAGGAGCTTGAAACAATGGAGAAGCAACTACAAGCCAGAATCCAATGTCTTCGCTTTGATTTTGGAGTTGAATGATGGATTTAAAGTTGAAACCTAAGCTTGGAGTTTTAATTTCCTCTTCCACTCACCATTAATGCAAAAGCTTGGTTGTTAGGAAATTTATGAAGAGTGAGAAGAAGGAAGGGGGTTTGGGCTTGAGTTATAATGGCAATCTAACCCAAAGTCCAAAGCGGGAAAAGTTGGTGAAATTCTACTAACTCCAAACCTACCAATGTTTATACTTAAAAAAATTGTAAACGACATTTCGAACTCAATGGAAGTGGTCTCGAGTTCTAATTTGACCGTTTGCAAAAAGTAGCTTTTCGGACCAATATCCGATTAACGACAAAATATTTAAATAAAATATTTAAATATAAAATCGATAAATATGCGGGTTGTTACACTTTATCTCTTAATTAATTAAAATCCTAAATTTAAAATAAATGTTTTGTTCTTTTAAACAATAACATTGAAGTTTTAAGTTTCATTAACTCTCTGTTTATTTAAATTTCCCTTCCCATACTCAAGATTTATTTATTAAAATTTTAAAGTCACTTTATTTCCTTTCCTGTTCATTCATAAATTTATTCAACTTTTCTATAATTATTTTATTTACAATTTCTCTTCTTTTTATTTTCATTCCCAAACTCAAATTATATATACTTGGTAATTCAGTATTGCCCGATTATAACAATCAAGCCATAGCATTCAATATTTCAACATAATTCATTACAGGATACCAAATACTCAGAATAGAGAATATTAAATAAAATTGAGGGGTCCAGTTGGATCCCTCCAACCTGTTCTCCCTGCATCCACAGACGTTAGCATCACATAATATGCCAATTTTAAATTATACTATACTATATCACATCAATCAATTCAACCACACAATCAATTATTTAAATTTAATCGTTCAAATTTAAATTTAAATTTAAATTGAACTGAGTGAGATTAACTCACATTTGCTCTTGATTTGCAATCCGATTCAAAATCCGACTTGTTTCTTCACTATTTCAGACCTTGTATAAATGTTATACAGTCTATTAATTATTTGAATAAATCAAACTGTAAATTTTTTTTTTGAATAAATTTAATTAACCAAAAATTTAAATCCAACTAATTTTCCTTTAAAAATTTATTATTTTTATTATTTTATATATTATTTTTTTTTTACTTTTTTTTCCAGTAAAGAATATAAATAATTCTGCTCTTCTTCCTTCTGTAAATAAATTTAAACACAATCTATATGTGGTTATTAAATTTGAAACATAATTTAGCTTTTGTCTTACTGTTTCAACTTACATGCCTATATAAAATTTGTTGAATCAATAAAACGAAAGAAAATACGAATATCTCACCATCGTTGCCGAAAATGATTCCGGCCATTCCCCGCCAACGGACTTGACTCAAGACCGCAACCTTATCACCACTGTTCGACTTCGACCCAAGGACCCACCGAAAATCACTTGCGGCTCCCTCTCCTCTTCACGTGTGCAGAGATCGATTTCAACCCCACGAGAACGAATCACTAAGGTCGCTGCCAACCATCACCACTCGTGTGAGCATGTCCTCGCGAACGCCGCGACGTCACCAAGCGAACGAGCTCAGGCCGCGACTCGTCCGCTCGCCTCTCTGGATCTCGCGATGTCAATCGCCCATTTTTTTTTTCGAACGAATTTTGATTTGTACAGGAAGAAGAAAAGGGGGACCGGCGAACTAATTAAAAAGGATGCAGCGTGATTTTCGTTTACAATTAGTTCGGCCATTTTTTTTTATTTTTCTGCGATTTGGATTCAAGAAAGAGGGGATTGGAAAGTAATTTTTTTAAAGAGAAAGTGGGGAAGAAAATGGCTTCTGCAGGAAGACGATTTGGTTTCGATTTTAAGCTAAGGGAGGAGGTGTATACAAGAAGGCTCAACTATTTAAATTAAATTTTGTCAGATTAATATCAATTAAATTTCAGCGCGTTTATATTTCGTATGCTCACACAACAGCTCCGAACAATATGAAATTTGAAACCCGATAATAATTTAATATTATGGATCCAATGGAATTGGTTTCGTCGAATTCTGAGACTGTGACTCGGAAGGCTATTCTTAAATTTAATTTAAACTATATAATTTTCAAAACTGAACAATTCACTGTTAAATTTAAAATTTAAAACTTTTATTATCCTTAGTGTTATCAACATAAATTTTATAAGCCTTCAAATCATTTAAACAGACTTCAAAATTTCAGACTCAACGTTTTACCCAACTTCACTTATTTAATTCAATAATTTAATTATCAAATAAATAGTGATATTCGTACTTCAAGTTAAAATTACTCTATTGAATATTTAAAATCAATTAAATATTCCAATTTTAAATGCTCGAAAATTCTGGGTCGTCACAGGGGGATACTAGGACAATCGTAATCAAGCGCACTATACTGGATGATTTTCGTCCGTCTTTTATTTGTTGGTCACTTATACGCTCTTGTTTGACTTGTAGGTGTTATGTGTCATTCCTATGACTTTGATCACTTAAGGAGCTCTTCAACACAGTATGGATCCGGTCGTGGTCCAAACTCGTGCAGGCGTCGAGAAAGAGATGATAGTTGAGAAAGAAGTCATCATTCAAGGGAGTCTTATCCTTTAAACATAATTCCCAATCTCAATCGTATCATCAGGAAGTTCAGCCCAAACTTCCTGTACATAGTGGTGACCAGACCACTTCCTGTACTCCCCAAACTGATATGCCGCTTTACTTGGCTTGGGACGGGATCTAAGTTATGATCTGGACATACCTTGATATCAATCAAAGGTGCTGATTCGGGGAGCACTCCGGCGACGACCGAAAGTCACCCGAACATAGGTATCCTATTTTACTCTCCATTATTCAGGCGATTTTGTTCCTCATACCAAATAGCTATGGGTTTAGTTTCTTGTTCCCACGAATCTACAAGTCTTTCCATTCCTAGTCAAACTCCATGAAGTGGTACCGCTGTAGAGAAACAACCGACATTATTGAAATCTAGTGGTTACTGACATTCCAAGGCTCAATGCTCAAGTTATTAGAGCACTTGATAATGAAAAGGTTGACGATCAGCCGTTGCTAGATGAATCCGATGAAGTTATGATCACCGGTGCCTCCGAACATACCAATGAGCTTAGCTTGAAGGAGCACATGAAGAGAGAGGAGTTATTGAAGAAAAAAGATAAAGCTAAACCCGTTGATGTGGGCGTCGATGATCCAAATCTCGTAGCACTGCAAGTCATACCATTTGGTAGGTAGGTTCTTGGAGAACTCCCTCCAACCTCTGAATGCTCTCCTGCCAAGGGTTGTAAAGGATCGAAGGGAAGGACATGCAGAGACTTGGGTGGTGCACTCCCAAGAATAGAAGAGAGAAGGGGCAAAAGAAGTAGCCGTCACTTCTGCTTAGTTTGTATATAGTTTGTACAGCTGTTTTTCTTTTCATTGGCCATAAATGTATGGGAATGGCCTTTGCTTTTGGATAAACTTGTACCATGATTTCCAATTTTAATGTGTAAACAAAAATTCTTTACTTTTTGTTGAGATCTTATGTGAATTTGCTTAACTCGGTCGAGCTATTAATTTTCTATTAAATGTACTTGTAATTCGGATAATCGTCCGTTAATTTTTATACAAGGCCTCCATATGGTTGTGGCCTCAATTTGTACCAACTACTAGGCTCAAGCCCTAGTATTGCGTCGTTGGATTCAACGGTTTGAGTAATTACATTTCTGCCCCCATCCTTGGGTTAGCGGAGTTTGATAACGGATGGTCGAACTCCATTCTTAGAGATTTTATAATCCTCCTCTTAGTTTCAGGTCGGAGTTTATGGAATAACGAGTGGTCAGACCACACTCGTTTATTTTTTTATGCTCATATCTGCACTTTGGGGTAGGAGTTAGTTGGGGGTTGGCCGGATCACACCATATTCATGTCTATATTCCCGTCCATATATTGGAGACTTAGAGTTATTTCAAAAAATAGTCGGACTGTACTTTCGTTAATTATTGATTTACCCCCAAGTTCAGGGTTTAACTTAGCGAGCAGTCTGTCTTACCATGGTCGATTTTAATTCAGGTCCGTCCGATCGCTCGATGGGATTAAAATGGTTATCGAATGGTCAAGTGACATTCATTTCTCATTAGGTAATCCATCTATCAGATTGTGAGTGAGAATCATCGATTGAATGGTTAGACCACGTTTATTTTGCTTAGTTCAATCATGGACTTATGTAATCGGCTAGCTTCAAACTCTGAGAACCTGCTCGGACATGTTAAAATAATTTAGTCGGGTATCGTAACTAATATGTAATGCTACATCAATCACAGATTTGAAGGAAATTTCAAACTTTATTTGCCAAATGAAAGACATGACATAGTTCGTCTTATTACATATCTAAAAAATCAAATGCTAAAGAAAATTCGAAAATTAAATATAATTGAATGAAAAGGAATAAACTAAGTGAAATAGCATCATAAATGCTCGCTATTCCACGCCCTCGGGAGCATGGCACCATCAACAGTTGCTAGCTTCAAAGTTCCCTCTCCATGCCTCTGTTTAATGATATACGGTCCTTCCCAAGCAGGATTCATGTGTGATGGGTTAGGAAAAACCCGTTTCAAGATGAGATTGCCGATTTCAAAGGTTCTAAGTTAGACTTTAGTATTGTAGCATCGGGAGACTCGGTGTCGATGCGCAGCTGCTCTCAATTCAGCTTCTTCATGCTTCTCCACTAAAAAGTTTAGAGATTTTAAAAGGCGACCTCTATTCGTTTTGGGGTCATTGTAGGTCACTTGATAAGAAGGGACTTCGAGTTCAACAGGAATAATGGCTTCGGAGCCATAAGCAAGGGCAAATGGAGTATGGCTAGTCGTGGATTTGTAGGTAGTTCTGTAAGCCCATAATGCTGTTGGAAGTTTGTCCACCCACTTGCATCTAGCGTTTTCCAAACATTTATCCAAAATGGATTTTATGATTTTTTTTCACAACCTCAACTTGTCCATTTGCTTGAGGGTGAGCAATTGTCATAAATCTCTATTCAATATGATGCCGACGGCAGAAGTCTTATAATTCAACGATGTGAGTCCCATTATCAGTTATACTGGTTCTTGGAAGGCCAAAACGATAGATAATGTTCCAAACAATGAAGTTGATTACTTTTTTTTCATGATCATGGCTAAAAGTTCCGCTTTGGCCCATTTGGTGATGTAATCAACTGCTATGATGGCGTATTTCGCACCACCTTTTGAGATCGGTAAGGAACCGATAATATCTATGTACATATGGCAAACGGATATGAACTAACCATCTGTGTTATTTCCTTCTGCAAAGTTCTCGGGCTTCTACACACATCTGGCACTTCACAGTGCTTAGTGTAATCAATACGATCTTGGTTGACAATCGATCGATAATACCCATAACGGATTATTTTCTTTGCTAGAGTTTGCCCCTCAGTGTGATCACCACATTTCCCTTCGTGCACTTCCTTTAGGACTCGTTTTATTTCATCACAAGCAATATATTAGAGCAGGGGAATGAAAAAACCCTTTCATACATGACTCCTTTTTGAATGATATATTGCGAAGCTTTGCAGAGGGCTTGTCACCTTTCATTCCTCCGTTCGAGAGGGACACCCTATAGCAAATATTCTTTATTTGGAGTCATCCGTAACTCCTTCTCAGGCTCCGTCTCTAGTACCCAGTCGATTTCCATCTGGTTTATGCTTGAAGCATTTAGTACTACAACTGGAACCAAGTCCACTTGTTGCATATCCCCGGTGCTGCCAAACTTTAACAATGAGTCGGCCTCTATGTTTTGATCGTAAGGAATGTGTGTGATGTCGTAATACACAATCAATATCTCTTGGACTTAGATAAGGTACGGGGCAAGTCATTGCCCTTTAGCCTGGTAATCTCCCCTGACTTGGTATACCACCAATTGGGAATCACAAAAGATTTCAAGAGATTTTATTCCCAGTTCTCTGGCAAGTTTAGGCCCAGTAATCAAAGCTTCATACTCTGCTTTTTTGTTCGTTGCAGGGAAGTCAAGCTGTATAGCATAGCAAACCGATCGATCTTCTAGAGTTACTAGCACGATTCTGGCTCCAGAGCTGCGAACATTAGATGCTCCATCCATATACATTTTCCACAGAATGGTAGAGGCTCCATCGCTGTCTGTGAGATCATTTCGTGCAGTGACTTCTGCTATAAAGTCCGCCAGTGCCTCTCCTTTGATAGCTCTCCTAGGGAGATAAATAATGTCGAATTGGCTTAGTTCGATGTTCCACTTGAGTAATCTTCCAAATGTCATAGGTCGCTGTAGGACCTGTCGTAACGGTTGAGTGGTGTAAACATTGATGGGATGAGCCTGAAAATAGGGGTGGAACTTTCGTGTAGCAATCAACAAGCAGTACGCCAATTTATCTATCTTTAAATAATTCTATTTAGCTCATGGTAATCGCTTCCTAACATAATAGATCGATCTCTGGATTCGATGCTCCTTGTGAAGCAGCCGGCATGTATACCATGTACCGACACAAGCCAAGTAGATATACAAGTCTTCGTGATCCACTGAATTTGACAAAATGGGAGGCCTCTCTAAGTGGTTCACCAAAGCTTGGAATGCGTTGTCACAAACCTATGTCTATTCAAAGTTCCTTTTCCCTCTCCTAATCAAATCAAATAAAGGAACACATTTATCAATGGCTCTGGAAATGAATCGACACAACGCGGCAACCTTCCAATTTAGGCCATGTACTTATTTGGTGGTCTTTGGTACCTGAATGTTGCAGATTACTCGAATCTCCTTGGGATTAGCTTTGCTTCCATGAGCATTGACGATGAAGCCTAAGAATTTTGTTGATGCGACACCATATGAACATTTCAGAGGATTAATCTTCATTTTGTAATATTGAAGGATGCCAAACATTTCTGCCAAGTCTCTAATGTGGTTTCTTGATTTTCATGACTTTATGAGCATATTATCCAACTATTCCACCATCATCTTTCAAGTCTGATCATTGAACATTCGATTGACTAGGCATTGATATGTTGCTCCAGCATTCTTCAATCCAAATGGAATTACCATGTAGCAATAAAGTTTGACATCGATAATAAAGCTGGTATGCTTTTGGTCGGCAATGTGCATCGAGAATTGATTATATCTAGAGTATGCATTTATGAAAGATAACAACTCGTTACTTGCAGTAGAGTCCACCAGCTGGTTAATCCTTGGAATGGAAACACCGTCTTTTGGACACACCTTGTTTAAGTTCGAGTAGTCAACGCATGTCCACCACTTCCAATTCATTTTTATTATAGGTACAGAATTAGATACTCATTTAGGGTAAAGGGCGTCGCGAATAAATCATTGCTTTTAAGCCTATCCACCTCCTCTTTAAAGGTGGAAGATCTCCCTAGATCCATGCCATACCTTTTCTATTGCACCAGGACATGCCTATAGTTGATATTTAATGAATGGCTTACAATGGCATGCGAGATCTAACACATTTCATAGTAAGTCTAAGAGAACACGTCAAGATTCGCTCAAAAAACCCAACAAGTTCTTTCATTATTGAGGAGACTGAGTTGTGATCCAATCTTTAGGACCCGTGACGAGTCATCGTGGCTGACCATGATGTCGATCGTTAGCTCAGCCATTGTAGCCTTGGTCTCTTTGGGCATCTCCTCGTCATCTCTTGAATCAATCCTTTGCTCTCTCTTACCAGTTGTCTAACCATAGTTGACAAGTTTGGCATTTTTATAGTTGGAGCCAAGTGGTAGCTACGCTCCACCTCACATGAATGGTCCATTCGATGTCTATGGACCGTTCCATGCCTTCTTGGTTCAGCATCCTCTCGATGCATATCACGTGTTTTCACTTCATCATCATTCGAGGGAGTTAAATGGTCTACATCCACCTAACCCCTGCATCCAAGTTAACCACGGAGACTCCAACTTGTGCTCTACTGGAAGACAGCATATTTCCTCCTCGGGAAGAGGGATCTACCCCTATCCTTATAGAGGGATCAACCCTCATCGGTCCTGGCAACCCAGGTAGGGTTGTTCGTTGATGTTCAGAAGCTTCTGTGTGATATCAATCAATTATATGACGTCTGCACCTGTGATAATCATCTGACGAAGTAGAGCTCTCTGATGTAGAATAAGGAGTTTTCTCTCTTCTAGTATTCCTTCGTTGTTGATTTCTGAGTTGATTCATTAAATCAATATGGGCTTGAATCTGCTAGTTTAGCTATCGGGGCTATCCACTAGCTCTCTTATCAAATTCTGAAAATCAGCTCTTGTTATGGAATTAGCTGGATTTTGGACATCAATTAGATTGGTAGCATTAACATCTACTGGTAGATTGCTCTGGCCTTCTTGCTAAATGCTTGCATTCTCGTTTGCTTCTACATCTTGAGAGGAAAATTTGGTGTACTTAACCATTGTTAGTTGGTTTCCTTAGAATTTAGCAAGTTTGAATAGAATGGATAAACTACTTGAAGATAATTCTGAATCTCTTTTGAGGATTTATGCAATCTAGCAGCAACAAAGGGATACAAATAAAGCCGAGAATCTCTCTCTCAGTGAAAGCACAAAAATATTTGCACCAAAAGTTGACGCAAACACCCAATAGAGATTTTATAGAGAAATAAATGAAGAATATAAATTGAAAATAGAGGAAACAAGCAATTAAGTAATAAAAAATCAAAGCAATAACAAGAACACAACAATTTAAGTGGTTTGGCGTTGTATGCCTTGGTCCACTTTGAATAAATAGCTTTATTAATCACTTTGTCCACTGAGTACAATAGGGATTGGATGAAAATCCTTAGTTATAATATAACACAAAGAAAAAAGGAGCGTAAAGATCTCGAAAATGAACAATTAAGCTTGTCTTATAGAGGAAGATGATGAAATATCTCCCAGAAAATTCGGCAAAAGGATCTCCAAAACCATATGGGTCCACAGAAGCGATCGCATGGCCCAAATCCCAAGAGATAGGGATCATGACCTATCCCTATATTGGAGCAATTTGGGGTGTGTTCCCTATGGGAGCTTCTCCATGTTGTAATGTGATTAGCCTCCAAGTTTCATGCCAATTAGATTAGTAGAACTTGAGTTATTGCTTGATCTTTGCTGCAACGTGTGTTATTATCTGATTCTGGTTGATCCCTTTTACTTAGTCCTTTTGAGTTGGGATCTCTAGGGTGGGCTCCCTAGGGTCACCATATCTTGTTCTCAAAGTTTCATATACATTAGACTTTTTGATCTTGAGATATTGATTGTTCTCCATTGAATTGTACTTGTCTGGCTGAAGTATACTAATCCCTATGTTTAAGAATGATTATAGCCGATCCGTTTTCTATGTTGAATTATATTTCATACTTAGAACGTTCTACATAGCATATCTCATGATTTCATTCGATCATGGCTTCATATTACCATCCTTGACTTCTGAACCACACAATCATCGCTATGGACTTACTGGCCTTGATGACAGTCGAGTCTAACTTGTCCAATCAGTTTGGATATAGCCGGGTCAAAATGCCGGATAACAGCTCTTATCTCTTTTTTTATGACAAAGCGGAATATAACGTGTGTTATACATATGTTATATTGGCATTATTTTAAGTAGAAGGAAATAAACTTATTATATATAGCATATATTAAGAGGAGAGCTCTATAATATAAATATTTTTTTCTAGCATAAATAGTAATGGTAATTTTATTTTGAATAAATATTTACGAAAAAATGTATACTTTGAAAGAATATCGATAAAATGGTTCAACGTTTTATCAATAAACAACTTTATAATTACCATAAGTTGCACATTGAGCTGGATACATACACTTATTTATATATTTAAACAAGAATATGAAATAAAATTATCTAATTTATTTTTGAGAAATAAATTATATTAATGACATCATCAATAATGGCATCATATTTGATAAGCGATGTATGAATTTAAATTGAGAATAAATGATTAGATAATTATTATAATTATTCAAATAATTGTTTTAAATGATAATAATTCATTTTAATTAGTTGTATAGTGATAATAAATTATTTATAACAGTTAAAAAATATATATACTTGATTTGAGAATATAAAGGAAAATAGATACCGCCTTATCGATATAGTAGCACTTTTTATAAACAATCATATAGTACGGATTTTTATGGTTTTATAATTCAAATTAGATCATTCAAATTAATTATTAATCATAATAAATTAGTTTTCAAATTTTGTTTTTATTTAAATGAAATTCAATTAAGAAGTAAAAATATGACTGAAGATTGGAATTGAAATTTGTAACGGTTTAACGTATAGAAGTTATAAACAAATTAATACAACGTTGTGATACATATACACATACATGAACACATATACAAATGTATACACATATACATTTAATTATGTCTAGGAATTAGTCGAATCAGGAAAAGAAAATATCCAAACACGTATGTATATATACAAGCTCCTTATGTGCAAACAAGAGATAAAAACAAAGCACCACATTGCAGGCCAAGCACATGGAGGGGGAGTGGGCTTCATGGTCGCTAAACTGATGGGGGTAGTGGCATATGGTGGTGAAGTGTAATGATGATGAGAAAGATGGTGAAAATATCATGATATTTGTTTTCAAACATTTTCCTACAAATACAAGGCCTTGCTCTCTCCTTTCATTAATCCATTCACTTCCTCTTCCTCCTTAAATCACAAAGAACTCTTCTTTAATGGTTTCCATGTCTTGAAAATATATTTGAAAGTTATGGAAAAATAAAGTAAAATATGTACACATATATATACCATATCGATCCACTTCCAAACCAAATCCAAATCACTCCACATCTCCACTCAAAGATCATGGCCACCACCATCCATCACTTGGCCAAGCGGTGCACCTTATTTCAAGCTTGGCCAAGCTTTCCCAAAGTCTCAGGGTTGACTCCATAGACTTTGGTTCGATCGTAACAAAGCTATAGTTTGTTTTCCTAAGTTTGATATCCAATAAAGGTGAGAAACTCTATTTATATTATGATATTTTGGATTATATATATGTTTGGCTATGCTTTGTTGTGATGATTGTGAACCATGTTTGGATATGGTAATATGTTTGTTTGAATGTGTAAATGATTCACATTTAATATACGTCGAATATCATAAAGGAAATCACTTTCCTTTAATAAGGAAATGGTGTATATGAGATTGTAAAACCTCTTTAAAATGGTTTATAAACACTAAATCCAGTTTGGTGAAGTTTTGACAAGTTAGGAAAATTAATCAAAAATAGACGTGCCTCGTAACGGTAGTTTGCGATTTCGTGCCATAATAGTTTAAATCCATCTATACGATGGATTCAGAGTCGGTATTTTTTGAAGAACTTTTCAGACTCTTATGATTTAATTTTCAAACAATAGAAAAAGACTGAGATTTTATCTAGTGGATTTTGAAATATGAGAAAAACAAGTTTTTAAAATTTTCTTGGTTTGACAGTTCGAAAACCAAAGCGACAATTTTTTTTAAATTGATATTTTTAATTCTATAAAAATATAAAATAAATTATATAAGTATTTTAAAATGTTTTAAAAGATATTTGATTTATAAAAATGGATTACTAAATGATCAAAAAGTTGTTTTGATCAAATAAGCATTAAAAGCACTATTTGTTGCACTTTTTTGCGGCACTTTTAATAACTTTTGAAATTTGGCTTTAAGCTTAAGTATTCTTTCCCAAATCATTTACAAATATTTTTAAATAAATAATTCAGTATTATAAAGATGATTTGAAGGTTTTTAATTTATTTTAAATAATTTAAATAAATGAATTAAAGAAAAGCTGTTCAAATCAAATGATTTAATCTTGGCTCTAAAAGGCGACGAGTAGACTGGATTTTTCTTTTCGAGGGATCTGGTTGTGTGGTGCTTAAACTTAGGAGATTTTCAAGAGCAACCAATGCCCTTACTAACCTGGCCTCTTTCCTATGGGAGGAAAGATAAGGTCCAAATGTCAGAAACGAGGCAAGTACAAAAGATTTAAATTTTCCAAATTTAATAATACTTGGATTGTATAGTAATAATCTTTTTATACTTGGTATTATATTCCAAGGTGGAAATCCATACTATCCATATGAATTTAAAAGTTCATTTCACCGTTATATGACGGATTGTAAAGGTTGAATACGCAAATTGATGTTAAGTAGAATTAACATAGTTTATATCGACCCTTTTACTCAATAAGGTTTTGTGATGTGATTAATGAGAAATGATTTTGATTTGGTGTTTCCAAAGTTAAAGAAAGGCTTAATGATTCCATAGTCGGAAAGAAATGTTTAAAAGATATATATCTCTAGAAGATACTTTATTGATAAAAAGAAAGTAAGCAAATCAAATGATAAGCACCTATTTAATTAACATCTTTCATCAATAATTGGTTCGAAGGAACTAGGATTGGATTTGTGGGTTTCTTGTCCAAAAACCACTTCGAATCAATTTACGTATTCGAAGTAAAGACATGGAATGATAATAAGTGGAATGAAGAACTGCTTGTCATTGACCATTAGGGGAATTTCCCATATATATGTGTGTATGCTTGTGTGGAAGTTGTATCTTCATTTGATCTTCGATGCAAGGGCTACTAGCTACTAATCCTAGGCTGTGCAGTTAAAGCGCTCGGCGGATTCAAAGCGGTGGAGGTGCAAAAAGTCATAGCGAGGATACAGCGATGATATAGCGGGATATAGCGGATAGCTCTAAAATATCATATAAAACTCATGCTTAATGTTTCTACAAATATATAAATGGTAACTAAATGAAAAATTATCTTTTAATTGAGTTATAATTAATACATAAGTGATTTTAAACAAAAAAACATGTGCGAATATACTTTAAATAAACGTAAAACTGCTATATAACATAATTGAATTTAGTAGAATATTAGAGTATTTTCATTTATGAAAATATATTAAAAATTAAATCAAATAAATTAGTTTCATAATTTTAATAATGTATAAATGCAATTTTTTAATTCATTTTATTAAAGAAGATATAGCGGAAATTGCTAACTATAGCAGGAATAACGGGATATAGCGGGGATTTAAGCGGAAAGGCTATATCTTGGGGCTGTATGGAAAATCGTAGCGGTAGAAACCCGCTATGAGATATTGCGAGGTTATAGCGGGGTAATAGCGGGGCATTAACTACACAGATCCTAGGGATGATTCTCGACAGGATGTCGTAGGAGAGTTCCTTCGGTTTGTCTTATTCCTGGACAACTTGTATGGACGAATGTCCGACGTTGCATTTCTAAAATGCACGTACATTGGTTTTTATGAATGTACTTCTATTCAGTGGTATGGGAAGTAACTCTCTTACATTTAACACCATTCTCTGAGAGATAAGAGCTCATAGGTTAAACATTTGTAGAAATCAACGGTGTGTGATGGAATTGGCAATATGGCATTGAAAGTGGAATGTGTTATGTGAAAGGTAATTGTTACCTCAGGCCTCATCACCCGGAAATGGCTTAAACTAGGCACGTCGTATGGCTATGTGGTTTGCAACCATTAGAGTGTGGTCATCACCATTCTAGAATAATTTATATATATCGAGTATTTTGTGTATGCAATGGGATCCCGGTTAGGTCGGTTATGACCGGGATGATGCCATATTCGGTTCTATCTGCCACTAGATGGGTCTGTAGGTATGCCAGTCTTGCTAGGTGCAGAGGTTTCAAAGTTGTTGATCCTCTGTACTTCCCTATAGAGATGTACTATACGAAAGGTAGTTCCTTACCTATCTTTGTGTAGGAATCCATTCTCCAACAATTTCCTTCAGACTTGATTGTAGAACTTACTATGTTGGAATTGAATCAATGTAAGATTATATAAGTTTACTTGAAAGTTTTTTCAAAGAATGTCATTAAAAATATTATCACTGAATTTTACGTAGACATGATTTGGTTATCATAAGGTAAAAACCTATTTCGTGTTTATGTATGGCATGGTCATATGAGATACCCTTTGTTTTCTAATACTCGTATTTTGAGTTTCTCACACCAGTCCTATGACTGACCTGGAGTTTATTTTCTTTCTCTTAAACTTTGGGTGCTCTATTTTTACAAGCAACCTTGTAGTCACGTTTATTTTTGAAAAATCCCGAAGCATAGAGCTAGAAGATTCTTTTGAATGTTGTTATCCCTTTCCACCATACTTACTACTATTATAATCTGCATTTGTAGGGATAGAGATTTATAACTGTCCATGTTGATGTTAAGCTAAAATTTGATAAATGCATTTAAAATTTTCCACTATAAAGATTATATGTTGAAATAATATATGTTATTACATTCGTGTGAGATTCCGTATTTTTACTCTGTTTCCATTTTTATTTTCTTTTCCCCCTAACAATCGGTTTTTCCACCACTTGGATGCTCGGCACATGATATAGTAGACGTATTAATGTCGATTTTCGAGGTTTGAAGATCCCATTCATTACATTTGGTATCTGAGCTTAGGTTGAGCAAACGCATAGGCTTTGCTGGGGTAAAATTCATTATAGATCTGGTTAGTAATATCCTAGAATGAGTGGCTCATTAGAGATATGTTTATTAAACACCCTAGAATGAGTTTGAGAGCATTATATACATGAGCATGTATTTGTTATTTGATATAAAAATGTTTTGTGTTGATTTATCTGTTGAGTGGTTTATAGATTCTAGTCGATGCTCCCGATCACCGTTATCGATAGGGAATTCTAAACACTTAAACAAGGCAAACCAACACACTACATTAAAAGGATTATATTTTAAGTATAAAGGAATATCTTTTGAAATATATAGATATTTATGTGTGTCAGTTTATGGTTAGGAGAATGATAATATTCAGTCATTACCATTTGTTGATTGAATGAACGCCATGTGAATTAAGTTTCATAGTTTGACTATAAGATGCTTAATAATAATATGGGGTTAATGTTGATGAATGTATATAAGATACTAAAATAAGTATGTAGTATAAAAAATGTATTTTACACAAATAAAATAATTTTGAAAAAGATGGATGTGAAAGATATGTTATATAAATTATGAGAAACTTCAAATACAAATTATGTGAAAGATGGGTTTTATATACAAAATAACCTCTTATGGATTTTTGAAAAGAAATAATAATAGTATTACTTCAAGTAAGAAATTTGAAAACTAAGTCTCAAATAATAACTTTTTTGAGTGGCTCGAAAATAACTAAAAATGGACAAAAGATATGTTCGAATGGTAAACACTTCCCTTAAGTATTACCCTTCTTGTTAACGGGATATCAGATACTATTGGTAGTACCTGGTTCTTTGGTATTATTTTAGAGTTACTCGATTTGTATAATTTTCCTTAAGCTAATAGGATAATCTTGAATTATTAATGTATAGGTTAACATCAAGGTTGGTTAAAAAGGAATATATCATAATGAGATAAGTTGATTGTAACTTTGGAAAATGAAGGGTAACTTATCTTTAAAATTGAAATTATTCCTTTAGGATGAAATGTTTTCCTTTAGGAAAAATACTTTGGAATAAATATTTAGAGTGATTATATATAAAGAAGCATCTTTAAAAGACAAAACTTTTTGTGATAAGTTTTCATAAAGATTTTTGAATGTCAATAAGTAAATATGAGATACGTAGATCATTTCGTCACTTGATTTTGATCTAAGATTTGAGTACGAGGCTTTAAGATGTCTACAGTAGTCTAAAAGAGAATCTATCACTGAATTCTTAACTGCGAACATTGATAAGGGTTTATGATTGGGTACTTGAGTTTTCTATCATAGTTGAGGGCTATGTAAGGGAACGAAGTTTTCTTATCAAGAAACCTGATCAAAGTCCGCACTAGTGGATCAAGGGATCAATACTAATTAGGAAGTAAAGTTATGGATTTGAGTAGTAGATCGAATCAGATAATGTGTATGGATGATCTATATACATTATATAGGCGTAAGCTTTAAAATAAATATTTTGGGCAAACACCTTTGGGTTTTACGTCATAATTTCGAGGATGAATTTTTTTTTTAAGTGAGGAAGTCTATAACGACCCGCAAAATTTATCACTTTGATAAATTATATTTATTTTTAAAATAATAAAATATAAGTTTTACTAGCATAAAATATGATGCTTTGAACAATAAATAGTATTGGTAATCTTATTTTGAATAAGTATTACAGAAACTACATTGGAAGAATATCGAAAAATAGTTGAAAATCTTTTTGTTAATAAACAGCTCTATAATTATTAGAAGTCGCATATGAAGCTGGATACATACACTTATTTACATATTTAAACAAGAATATGAAATAAAATTATTTATTTTATTTTTGGAAATAAATTATATTTATGACATCATCAATAATAACATCATATTTCATAAGTGATGTATGAATTTAAATTGAGATTTAATGATTTCATAGTTATTATAATTATTCAAATAATTGTTTTAAAATGATAATAATTCATTTTAATGAGTTATATAGTGATTATACATTATTTATAATATTTTTACAAAATATATACTTGATTTGAAATATAAAGGAAAATTGATATCGCTGTATCGATATAATAACACTTCTTGTAAACAATTATTTAATATAGATTTTTACGCTTTTATAATTCAAATGAGATCGTTCTAATAAACTAATAATGATGAGAAATTATTTTTTTAAATTTTGTTTACATTTATATGAAATTCAGTTAAGAAGTAAAAATATGACCAGAGATGGGAATTGGAATCGTAATTCATAACAGTTTAACGTATAGAAGTTGTAAACAAATCGATACAACATTGTGATACATATACACATATATAAACAAATATTTGGATTTATACACACATACATTTAATTATGTTTATAAATTAGTCAAATCAAGCAAAGAAAATATCCAAACACATATGAATATGTACATGCTCCTTATGTGTAAACAAGAGATAAAAAAGCGCCACATCACATCACAAGCAAAGCACATAAAGAGGGGAGTGGGCTTCATGGTTGGCCGATGTGATGGGGTTGGTGGCACGTGGTGGTAAGGTGTAAAGATGATGTGAAAGATGGTGAAAATATCATGATATTTGCTTTCAAACATTTGCCTATAAATACAAGGCCTTAGCTCTCACATTTCATTCATCCATTCACTTATTTGAACTTCTTCTTAAAGCTCTAAGAGCTCTTCTTTAATGGGTTTCATGCCTTGAAAGAATATTAGCAAAGTTATGGCAAAATGAAGTAAAATATGTACACATATATACCATGTCGATCAACTTCCAGACCAAATCCAAATCATTCCACGTCTCCACACAAAGCTCACAACCATAACCATTCATCACTTTAGCCGAGCACTCCACCTCCATCCAAGCTAGGCCAAGCTTTCCCAAGGTCCCGGGCTTGACTCCATTGACTTTGGTTCGATAGTAGCTAAGCTATAGTTTGTTTTCCTAAGTTTGATATCCAATAAAGGTAAGAAACTTTATTTATATTATGATATTTTGGATGATATATATGTTTGATTATGCTTGGTTGTGATGATTTTGGATGTGATAATATGTTTGTTTGGATGTGTAAATGATTCATGCTTAATAATCGTCGAATATCACAAAGGAAATCATTTTCCTTTAATAAATGAAATGGTGTATATGATATTGCTAAACCTCTTTAAAATGGTTTATAAATTTTTTATTTACATCAATATCCAGTTTGGTGAAGTTTTGACAAGTTATGAAAATTGAGTCAAAATTAGGCGCATCGCGTAATGGTAGTTTATGATTACACGCCATAATAGTTTAAATCCATTTATACGATGGATTCGAAGTCGAAATTCTTTGAAGTAAGAATTTTCAAACACATATAATCATAGTTTTAAAAAAAATAAGCTTGAGATTTTTTTAGTAGATTTTGAAATATGATCAAAAACAAGTTTTTAAAATAGTCGTGGTTTGGCAGTTCGGAAACTAAAGCGACAACTTCTTTGAAATTGATACTCTTCATTCTTTAAAAATATGGAATAACTTTTACAAATATTTTAAAATGTTTTAAAAGAGATTTTAGTTATAAAATGGATTTGTAAATGATCAAAAAGTTTTTTTGATCAAATATGCATTAAAAGCACCATTCACAGCACATTTTGAAGCACTTTTAATAACTTTTGAAATATGGCTTTAAACTTAAGTATTCTTTCCCAAATCCTTTATAAATGTTTTTAAATAAATAATTAAGAATTTTAAAGATTATTTAAAAATTAGATTATTTATTTTAAAGAGTTTAAATAAATGATTTAAAGAAAAGTTGTTAAAATCAAGTGATTTAATCTTGGCTCTAAAATCCGACGAATAGACTGGATTTTTCTATTCATGGAATCTGGATGTAAAGTGCTTAAACTGCTTAAACTAAGGATGTGTTCAGAAACAACCAGTTTCCTTGCTCACTTGGCCTCTTTCCTCGGCAAGGAATAGATAAAGTCGAACTGTCGGAAATGAGGCAAGTATAAAAGATTATATTTTTTAAAATTTAATACAACTTGGATTGTATAGAAATAATCTTCTTATACTTGGTATTATATTACCAGGAGGGGATCTGTACTATTCATATGAATTTAAAAGGCGATTTCATCGTTATTCGACTGATAGTAAAGGTAGAATACAGAAATTTATGTTAAGTAGAATTAGTATAATTTCTATCGACCTTTTTTACTGAATAAGGTTTTGTGATGTGATTTATGAGAAATGATTTTGATTTGATTTTTTCATAGTTAAAGAGAGGTTTAATGATTCCATACATACCGGAAAGAAATGCTTAAAAGATATATATCTCTAGAAGATATCTTTTTGATAAAAAGAAAGTAAATAAATCAAATAATAAGCACATATTTACTTAACATCTTTTATCGATAGTTGGTTGGAACGAATCGAGATCGAATTTGAGTGATTCGTCAAACCACTTCGAATCAGTTGGTATATACGAAGTGAAGACATGGAATGATAATAAATGTAATGGAGGGCTGCTTATCATTGACCCTTGGGAGGGATTTCCCATATCATATATATACGGTAGTAGTATCTTCATTTGATCTTCGATGCAAGGGGTACTCCTTATTAATCTTGGGATGATTCCCAACAGGATATCGTAGGAGAGTTCCTTCCACTTATCCTATTCCTAGACAAATTGTACGGACAAATGTCTGACATTGCATTTTTAAAATGCACTTTGATTTCCACGAACGTACATCTGTTTGGTGGAGTAGGAAGTAACTCTCTTACACTTAAAACCCTTCCCTGATATGTATGAGTTCAGAGACTGTACATTTTTATAAATCAATGGTTCGTGATGGAATTGGAAATATGTCATTCAAAGTGTAATGTGCTGCGTGAAAGGTAATTGTTACCTCAGACCTAATCACCTGGAAATGGCTTAAACAGAGCATGTCTTAAGGCTATGTGGTTTGCAACCAATAAGGTATGGTCATCACCTTTCTAGATTACTATATGTATGTCAAGTATATTGTGTATGCTATAGGATCCCGGATAGGTCAGTTACGACGATGTGATGTCATATTCAGTTCTAGCCGCTACCAGATGGGTCTGCGGATAGGTCGGTCTTGCCAGGTGCAGAGTTTTCAAAGTTGTTGATTCTCAGAACATCCCTCTAGGGATGTACTGTATGGAAGGTAGATCCTTACGTGCTATTGTATGAAAATCCATTCTCCAACAAGTGCCTTTGGACTTGATTGTAGAATCTATTGTGCTGGAATTTAATCAATGTAACAATTTCGGCTAAGATTATATATGTCTACTTGAAGGTTTTTTCAAAGAATGTCTAAAAATAATATAATTGGATTCTATATAGAAATGATTTGGTTATCACAAGGAAGGACCTTTTTTGTGTTTATGTGCGGTGTGGTCTTATGAGATGCCCTTTGTTTTCAAATACTCATATTTAGAGTTTCTCACACAGTCCTAAGACTGACTCGGAGTTTACTTTCTTTCCCTTAAACTTTAGGTGCCCTATTTTTTCGGGCGGCCTAATATCAGGTTTAGTTTGGAGCAATTTGCAAGAGCTTGAAGAATGGAGCTAGAAGATTCTTTTGAAAATTGTTATCCATTTCCACCACACTTATGTATTCGCATTTGTAAGGACAGAGATTTATAACTGTCTCTGTTGATGTAAAATTAAACTTTGGTAAATGTATTTAAAATTTTCCGCAGTAAATATTATATGTTGAAATAATATATGTTATTCCATTCTTGTGAGATTTTGTTTTTTTTACTGTATTTCTATCTTTGTTTTCTATTCTCCTTAACAATCGGTTTTTCCAACACTTGAATGCTCAGCATGCAATATAGTAGATGTATTAGTTTCGATTTTCGAGGGTCGAAAATCTCATTCTTTGCAATTATTTTATATTATAAAGTTGCGCGGTTGTTATCATCAAAATATGGGAGAATATAAGAACCATATATATGGTGTTTTGATGATAACAACTATACGACAATGTCACTACTGTGTTTATTTATTTATTTCAGGACAAAATGATGGTGGAAAAGTTGGAAAATAAATGGCTAAAATTATATGTATTTGGTGGGATTCGAACCTAGGTGAGTAAAGAACATAGCACATGCCTTTATCACTACACCATAAAAGACTTTGTTTTGTAGTGCATTCAACCAACTGAATGAGGGGTGGGGGGGGGGTAAATTGATTAGGACCAGTCGACTTATTATATATTTAGTCTTCTGAATATCGGGATGGTCTCGAGCTTGAATTTTACACAGATCTAGTCGTCTGAAATCCATCCCCGGTCAATTGAATTTACAAGAAACGACTAGTTCATGAAAAGGTGTCTTCCCAACTCTTTGCACCTGCAGTTGCTTCTCTTCGCCAGTGGCAAATCCAAAAGGTTGCACCCCTATTTTAGCATCCCTACAACACCTTATAATACCCTAACCATCCCTGAATCACTATACAACAACATACAACTCATGCTTTGATTTCCATGCCTAAAACTATCAATCCCAAAAGCAAGAGTTTGAATTTCAAGATATTTAATTGATTTAGAAAATATCGACTAGTTTGCTTCATCTCCACATCCTATATCCTAGTGAAAAAAACTCCTTAGCCTCTATACTTCTATAATGACCTGACTTTTCGACCTTTAAAAATCAACACTAAACATCCATAATATTCTTGTATCGAAAAACCAAATGTGGGGAATACAGATTGTTGGGGTGAAAGAAAAAGAAGATGGAATAGAATCTCACATTGTAATAAGAAGATATATAATATAAACAAGATATTTAAAAATGAAATCTTTATTATACACAACATCAAAGCACACTAACCTATTTTCAACCTGGATAGTTATAACTTGTCCTTAAAATTCTGATAAATACAAACAAAATTCAAGAATCATAAAATAGCGAAAGGATACAAATACACGAATACATCTTGGAGAATCAAACTCGTCTCCTGAAAGCTGCAAAGCATCCAACCAAATCTAGAAAATATGCTCGGGCTGACTTAAGCATTATAGGAACACAATTCCCGAGCCAGTATGGTAAAACCAGCATGAGAAACACAATCAAATAGGTTTACTTAATGTTATCAAAACCTTTCAAAAACAAGGTACTTCATAAAACCACGCTGCACATAAACATGGATGAGTTTTTACCTTACGATAACGAAAACATTTTTATAAAAAATCCAATGATATCATAATAATGTTTTGGGGTGAAAATAATAATAATAAAGTAGTTGTGATGCTCATGAGTTTACATCATAATGATAATAGGTATATAATCTAAAATTGATAAGGTGCGTTCGCTAATTGTGTAGGATACCTGGAGGTGCCCTTTGTACTTCGAGAATGGTCCTCCTACTCAAGGATTAGAGATGTCCTTCCAAAGCAAAAATACATCCCTAGTGATGTAAAATAGGAAATATATAGTTCGCCACCATGGCCGAATGCATCGCTTTGTGCTTGTATAACAACTCTAGCTAACTCTATGAAGGTGATGAATACACCCTCATGGGTTACCTAAACCCTTGGCTATGCATCCTATCTCTGGCTTTAGTCATTACTGCTAGTGAGGCTACGTCCGGCGTTCCAGCTCATGCACCACCATCTAAAAAGATCGCGAAATCCCACATGGATTCCCATACCCCCAATGGGTCACGAAACCACACATGGATTTCAAATCTCAATAGATAACGAAACTCCTCCATAGAACCGGATATATTTTTGGAGTGGTTACGGTATAGGTCATCTCTTACTAGTATACTCCCCTACTTACCAGGCGTTACAAAAACCAATCATCGGTTTTTCTGGAATGTTCAATACCGGTTCTTTAGGAAATAATTAGACAATACATAAGAGCGGGGATCACCCCTTTACCGTTTATGTGGATGGATCTCCTCATCATTTGTTCTAGAAGAACAAAATGAGTTTATACGTACAGCTATGTAGTTAATGCCACGCTATTACCCCGCTAGAACACCGCTATATGTCATAGCGGATTTCTACCGCTACGATTTTTCCATATAGCCCCAAAATATAGCCTTTCCGCTTTAATCCCCACTGTTTCCGCTATATCCTGTTATTTCCGCTATATTCCGCTATTCCCGCTATATCTTTTTTAATAAAATGAATTGAAATATTGCATTTATACATTATAAAATCATGAGACTAATTCATTTGATTTAATTTTTAATATATTTTCAGAAATGAAAATGCTCTAATATTCTACCAAATTCAATAATGTTATATAATAGTTTTTCGTTTATTTAAAGTATATTCGCACATGTTTTTATTTAAAATTATTTATGTATTATTTATAATTCAATTGAATGATAAATTTTCATTTAATTACCATTTATACATTTGTAAAAACATTAAGTACGAGTTTTATATGCTATTTTAGAGTCATCCGGTATATCCCGCTATATCCTCGCTGTATCCCCGCTATGACTTTTTGCACCTCCACCGCTTTGAATCTACCGAGCGCAATAACTGCACAGACGTACAGTATAACACCATTAATAGTAACTACACGATATAAATCCCCTGTTTCTTTTAGATATTTTTAGTTTTAAAATCCTTCGATGTTAAGTAGAGAAATATTTCCGTACCATCAAAATTAAGAAAGGCTACATATTTAGACCAAGATTTGATAGTCGGTTATTTAACTATCAAATAAACAAACATTCAAATAAGAGATTACATTTCCCACAGAAACCACAAAGCCTATTAAAATTAATCTTTCATTAATTTAAAATCATCTTTCAAATATTTAATGAAATATTAATATACTAATCTCACGGGTAAAAGTATGTTTACAAAACCCTTTAAAATTCCTTATTTCAAAATCATATTAAAAGGATCAAAACAATTGTTATTTAAAAAGGAGATGAGGATAACCCCAAACACTATTCCTTCGGTGTTAAGTATGGAACAAATGTTATATACCACCATAATTAAGACGGTTAGTTAAGGGAAATTCAATCTCACTTTCTTTTACAAATTTCTTCTATACATCCTTTTAGCAAATCTTCTTCATTTTATGAAATCCCCTTTACTTAAATCCCAAATCTATTTATAAAAACTTCTTTCATAAATTTCCAAGTTTATTTATAGATTTTTTATAAATCTCTAAACCGATTATAAAACTCTTATATAATCTCTAAACCATTAAAAATCAACTTCTTCCCAACTTCCAAAATCCCAACCGACATTTATAAATTCCTTTAATAAATTCCTTTATTTAATAAAACCCTTTACATAAACCTTTTCTTTTAAAAATAATTTCTTTTTAAATGAAAATTTTGTTATTTATAAACAACTTTTGTAAAACAATTTAGTATTTAAAAATACCTTTAAACAAACAGTTAATTCTCTTTAAACAAAATTAGTGAAACAATGACTTTGAACAACCATTAATAATAAACTTTAAAGCAAATAATATTATAATAATGATCTTACAACACTTAACATAGTATAACAATAATGAAACACGATTATTAAAATATAATTTAATAACTTAAAACAATATTAGTATATTCATAAATTAACTTTTAAAACAATATTAACATAACAGAAATTAACTCTTAAAACTATTAATATAATAATAATAAAGATAAATATACTTTAAAACAATATTATTATAGTAATAATTTTTTATAATATATTTATAATGATAAATAAACTTTTAAAATATTAAGAATATAACAAATTGCTTTGAAATAAAATAATCAACTTTAAAGTATAAAATAATTAATTTTAAATAATTAACTTTAAAACAAATTATTATAATTAAATTTAAATGATATTAAAATATAAAAAACTTTAAACCATATTTAGTATATAATTCAATAATTTTAAATAATATTTAAATATATACATAAGTTAACTTCATAATGGTACTTAAACAAGCTACCATAAAATATATAATTTAATAATAGCGTTTTAAGTTTGGACAGAGGCTTAATGATCCTAATGGTACTTAAACAAGCTACCGTATCATTCAATTTAGCTTTCTTAATTAATAACTGGTATTTTAATAATCAACTTCTACATAAATAAATTTAACAATTAACCATGACTAGTTAACACATTGCTTATTCAAGTTGGCATGTAAATTAACGACATATAGTTAGATGTCCAAAACAATAAATAGCAGAATGAGTATTTATTTTTCTAATTAAATGAATAAATTAATTTAATTAGCAGAACGAAATTTTATTCTACTAAACAGATGTCCGAATTACCCTGTTCAATTTACTTTAACAGAACGGTGTTTACTTCGCCGAATAAATATCACCAATCAATGTATAATTAATTAAATAATGTTGTTACTTAAAATAACATAATTATATTCGGTCCCTATTATTTTATCCATATTTTAAACATCACCAAATCTATCAACAAGTTATGCCATAATGTTTCACTCGTCAATATGAGTCAAACGCTAAAATCCATGAGTAAATCGAATTTCAAACGCGCAAGTTATCATATTTTTAAGTTTAACTACTTTATTAATATTTAAGTAAGCAAAACATAAAAAGATTTCTCACCCTAATTCACATGGGCCAAGGCACGCTGCTAACCAAACCTGAACCAAAAATCACAATGCTTTCTTCTTCCTCCTTTCAAATTCGATTCCAATAAACCCATATATGTGCACATGTGTGCACGTGCATCGCACCTCCATCCATCGAACAATGAATCCAAACCCCCCAATATGCTTCTCCTTGCGTTCTCGCCTCGATGGCACCATAACCTTACCCTTCAGGGCAGCATGTCAAAATCCGACCATCAAAACCTGCTCGTCCCTCCTATTCACTGTCCGTACATCGGAATACACTTCATGCCACCACACCACCTTAAACTCTGTCGTACATGCTCCTCTCCATGACAAGCACAATCGAACCAACTCCGTCACCTATCTCCTCCTCTAGTGCAACCAAGACCTAACCTTAGTTTTCAACCACCAATGTTGACCATCATGGAACTTCGTCGGAACTTCTACAAAAATTTTAATCCCCGCCCAAACTCAAACGCCACTAATGACTCGACCGATTCGACTTGGATTGAGAGAAATCAATTTTTGAATTAAATGAACAAATTTTCCTCCTTGTTGTTTTATTGCAATTTCCCTCCCGTCACTGTACGAAATCTCGAGCGATCAATTTTAAAAAATACTAGATGACATTACGAACAACTTTCGTATTAATGCCTTAGGCTAATTGTGTGTGGTTTAGGATCTCTTTTGAATGATGGAGAAAGGGTTATTTTCTTAGTTTTAGGAGTTCAAAAATGAAAGAGCGAGAGATCAATAAAATGAAGAAGTCTGACATTCTTGGGTGCATAAATATACCTATAGCTACATGTAGGGATGGCAATGGGGCGGGTCTAGGGTCCAAACCCGGTCTAGCCGCCCCTGTTTTGGCCCGTCCAGACCCGCCCCATTGGGTCATTGGGGCGGGTAGACCCGTGATCCTTCTTGAGTGCTCCGGGTCTAGGGTCGGGTCGGGGCTCGGTTGACCCGCCCTAACCCGACCCGCACTACTAACATCTCATGAAACTGCTTTATAACTATAATGATTTATTAATCTTCTTAGATATAAGTGATTCTAGCATGGATATTAAAATGTTCCAATAAATAATCTATATAAAAAATTAGAGTATTAAGTTGCGTCATTGATAATTATACAATAACATATGTATATATTTTTTGAATCGTTATTGTACACATCATTGTTACTAACTTTCCTTAGACACGTTGTTATTTGTATTTCATGTATTATTTGTTGATAACGAGTATAAACAAATAAATATATGTAAGTTGGTACACAATTTTTAATCAATACATAAGACTCATCGGGTCTTGGGGCGGGTCAGGTCTACCCTGTCCCGTACGGGTCCCGGGTACGGGGAAAAATTCCAGACCCACACCGGGTCTACGGGGCGGGTCTTGGGCGAGGTCTAAAAAATCCGAGACGGGTATGGGGCACTAAAAACCCGCCCCAACCCACCCCATTGCCATTCCTAGCTACATGGTACAAGCAAGAGACAAGGGGACAATGGCAGTAGGTGGGTAGGGTAAATGGAGAACAAGGAGTTAGCTGCACTATTTATTCTAGTGAACATTGAAGTATTGATTTGTAGGAAAGGGCGCCGCATTATGTACTTATGTGTGTGAATTATTTTGATTTTCACTATACACTGCCATATGATATCGCATCCGCGTACGAGCTGCGTACGACAATAAAGAAAATACGATTATGCACATAAACTTGACGTGCTCCCAAAATAACAATAAAACACACAGTTTATCAGTTTTTGTCAAATTTAGAAAATAACAATGTTTGCAATAAAATACGTTGGAAGTCCGACTATTTTCCAAATAAAAAATTATGCAAAAATTCTTTAAATTAAATTAAAATACATCATCAAAAATCGAATAATTATTTGAAACCCAGATTTTATTAAATTTTAAATTCAAATTTGAATATGTGAATAAATTAATTATTCAAATTTGAAGATTCAAAAATTATGGGTCGTTATAACCTCTACTCAATATCGTTCGGTTAGACTATAGAAGTGATTGTACAATGGCAATATGTATATCAAGATACGTTGTGTGAGAAAGCAACATTTGTTACACTATTTGTAGACGTTGTTGAAGTCCTATCGTAGTATCTTAAGAAGGTGTTGTACTCATGTTCGGTTGTTTAGGCGGAGTTTGTAAACCTATTCCTTTGAATGAAGTGAGGGTGTTAATAGTGAAATTCTAGAAGATGTCCAGGACCAGATGTAGAAGAGATGCTTCGAACTAGTATAAAATCAACTATGTGACCTACTATATTATTTTTGCTATATTTACATTGTTTATACTGATTGGCCATCATCGATCTTGTGCATAGCGAATAAAAACCCTAAGGGAATATTTACATATGACAGCCTATTAACCCTCATTCTCCATATTATTAGATAGTATTACCAAATAATACTTTTTGGCATTATGGGCATAGAGATGGGTTATTACAACTTTACAGAAACAAGTATATTTGATATACATGCAAAAAACTAAAAAAAAATTTATAAACATACTAAATAGAACGAAGATTTTATTTAAAAACTTAGGTTGGATTTAAAATCCATTTATGCTTAAGACTGAACTAGGATCAAAATGGAAATATTTTTGAAATTCACCTATTTAGCACGCTTCCGACTAACCCAGTTTCAACAGTTACGCACTATAGTCTCAACTATTGTACCAATCTCCCATCTCGAAACATCTTTACTATAATTATTTAAAATAATATGTCATTTTAATATGATAAATTCCTATAGTTACAACCTAATGTAATTACTATCACATATCATTTAAGGATTTTCTATTTAATACATCTTAAATTAATTACCTAGTTAATCATATTGCCATATAAAAAGTATATAAAAGAGAGAAACCCCCTTTTACTTTGAACAAGATTAGTTATCGAGTTAGACATATGTAACAAATTACATAGTATGGTTCCCCAAGCATTTTGCATGAACCACCAAATCTCAATTCCCTTCAGGCACAATCAAGACAGGAGCGTTATTCAATAACCTCTTCAACCCCTAAATTAGCCTTCACACTTATCCTTTTGTACAAATTTCTTATTCTTTCTGGTTAATAAAGTTAAGGGTACAATTATGTGTGAGAAATCCTCAATGAATCTGTGGTAATGGCTAACCAATCCCAAGAAACTTCTCATCTCGGTAGCCAATTTTGGTCTCTTCCAATAATTAATGGTCCTTATTTCATTGGATCCACCGCTAATTCATTCTTCAAAACCATATGACTAAGAAACTTAACTTCTTGTTTCCTAAAGCTGAACATGAAAAACTTCATTCAGCTTGTGTTGTTTCAAGGTCTCCAACACCAATCAAAGGTGGAGTTATTTTCATTTTTTGAATACGCAAAAATTTCGATAATAAAAACCAACACAAGTTTTTCGAACTAATCATGAATTCTTGGTTTCATAGATCTATAAAGAACGTAGGGATGTTGGTCAGTTCAAAGGGAATAATTAACCACTCATATAAACTGTACCTTATTTTAAACTTGGTTAGTGGAACACTATCCTCAGCCACTCTCAGTAGATGGGATCTTATTTCCAAGTCTAACTGCGTGAATAATCTAGCTCTACTCAATGGGTCAAACGTGTCTTATATCCTAGGCAATGGATAATGATCGCCACGGTCAACTCATTCAACGATTTATATTTGATACACATCCTAAGGGATCCATCTGACTTCTTTACAAATCCGGTACATGCTTCCTACGGTGAGTTACACAACCTATTGATACTTTTATGCTCAAGTTTCACTAGTTTCTTCGTCACCTCCTCCATCTCTGTGGGTGGCATTAAACTAGGTGGTCTGCTAATAGGTTCTTCCACCCGATATCGTTGCTCTTCTGGGCAGTAGTACTGTCATCAGTACAAAAACATATGCTAATTCCCGAGCTACTAGTACACTATGAACCTCCTCATCCAAAGTCTCCATTGCATATAGAAATTCTCCAGACTTCTCCTTCCATGTATCAAACGCTACCATAATCCTTTCGCTACTTCTAGGATTTCGTAAAGAGATAATTGTATCAACATAATAAATTCTAGCATCATATTGAGATTATCCCATCACCTACAAAGTCAAACCTTAATGTCTTGCAAGCAAACATATTTCCATACATAAAAAACTCTAAATTAGTGCATATTGACCTAAGAGTGGCATACTCACTGATCGGATTAACTATACACAAAGATGAAATTGAATAGGTGATATCCAGACCCAACCTATCAACCAAATCTTTCGAAAGCTTTAGTATCAAACCGACTCTAACCGAAATACTGAAAATCAAAATCATACTTCTGGGCACTATACCCTTCCCCTTTTCCTTAGAAGATAGTATGATTATTGGTCTCTCCAAAGCAAATACCTTCATTACTTTTCCAAAATCAGGACAGCCCTTCTTCTTATGGTTGGGTTTACCGCATTTGAAGCGCTTGACCTTCACCACTACAGCTAACGGTGAACACTTTGATGCATAGTGCCCCATCTGACCAAACTTATAGATAGTAACTTGTCAAACATCTTCACATGCTTCTTCTCCTTGAGCCTTTCATTTGTTTTGCTAGCCCAATTTACCCTTTATTATATGAGGTGAACTTCTTCTTATCTGCTGACCTTTTTGTCCTACGCTCCATCTTTCTGTATACATGAGCTCATACCATCTTTCCATATCCACTACTTCATTGAATAAAGTGTTAGACGAGCCATTGTCTTATCACTCAGCTCTGGTCATTGTCTTATCACTTAGCTCTGGCCTCAACCCTAATGAACTTCTCCACCTTCTTCTCCGGCATCCTAATCATATCCCTTCCAGTTGGGCCAAAAAGTGAAACAATACCCCAAACTGAATTAAAGTAAAGAAATATAGATGTAAACTGTAAAACAAAGCAAGAAACATGCAAATTTTTATGGTGGTTCGACAAATCTGAAGCTTATGTCCACTTTAATCTTATTATAAAGATTGTTTGTCACCGGTATAAGGGATTTATAGTCTAACAACCTAGAACAGTAAAAAGTAGATTCCTTTATGAAAAGGTTATATAGAAAGAGTGAGAGAAGAAGATGATGTGTCAAATGTCCTTTTTGAGTTGCCATATGGTCGCTATTTATAGGGAAATCATCCAACAAAACCATCGGATCTCAAAATAACAAATCTAACTTCATATCCTCCTAACTAATAAAATCATCTCGGTACCGATCAAAAGTGATTGGTATGGACCTGATTTATTGATTGCTAGTTGTATCATTTTCTTCTACTTGGTCTTCTAGCTATGATCCATAAAGCTCTAAGCACTTTTACCTTAAACATCAGGTTGTCACTAAGAGATTCTGATACGTCTAATACTTGTCCTTTTATTTAGAATTTTTTTGGAGTTGTTAAACTGTTCCTCTAGAAATGGGTTGTAGGATGACTTCTTTGGCTAACCATTAAAAGACCATGGCTTTACAATCCACCAGAGCACTCAAAATTTGCTCAGTACTGACCTAAAAGTGGTCTGCACTATGTTTCTAGGCATATTTTGGGCATTCTAACCCTTTAAAGCTTGTTCCACCATCCTTTCATCTGTGCCTTCATGTCCTTGGACCACTTCGTCTCCATCTCGATGTTCAAATTCATTTGAAAGTTATTTAGTCTTAAAGTTGGATAACACTTACCCTCCAAAGTACGCTTCTATTGAAAACAAAGTGTACTTTAGATCAAGACAAGCACATGCTATTGTCCATATAAGTCCAATGGTCACTAAAGCGTTGCTTTAAACTGTTTCTCCATTCCAAGGACATCTGTTCCACTACTTTAAAAAGTAGTAGTACCACTCTCCATGCTAAGGTCAAGACCTACACTCTAATAATCATTCCATGCTTCACATAAGTATGTACAACTCTCTTCTTTCCTTTCCCCTCGTTTCGTTTTCATTTCTGGTTGAAATTTCATATTGGTACCGAGCACTTCAGGTCGGTATTGAAACGAAATAATGAGTCATATCATCCCTTTTATAACCTAACACACTTAGAAAAATTTGGCCATGCTTTTGTATTTCACTTCCTTTCCTTCTTTAAGATCCTAATGCTGATTCCTTGCGACTTTAACTTCCAAGCCCAATCTGGTCATCATTGATCACTTGAAGACATCGCCGCCTTCTCTTTTGCAACCATGACCAAATCTCTGATTTGACCATCATTGCATCCTTTATAGTAGTCGAACTCGTAATCCTTTCAAGCCTTGAATTTAACTTTGAATTAAAGGTAGGTTGCTTAACTCCTATATGCAACAGCATTGTTTCCATTGGCGATGGCCTGAGATCAACCACAGCCAATAATCGCCAGGTGCTTTAATTTGTGGTTGACTTGCTTTCCTATCTCAAACTATTGACCATCCCAAAGAAATTCTGAGCATAACTTGAGGTAATCACTACAGTTATCAGAATTGCTATGGCTCCTTGTGCTCCTAGTGTTAACTTTTGGTCTTTAATGACCTTGATTTAGGTTGTACTCAACATAGCCTTAGCCCCTTTTACAATGGCCTTGATTACAAAGCAAAACTATATGCATAAGAGAACTTTTCCAAAGCGTCATCTATCATAAGTTGTCACTTTAAGCCTGATTAGATCGTTCTCTTCCAAAGAACGATCGCATCGAACACACGTTGACATATGAACAGTTCCAATGCATTGCTTTTTCGATCATTGCACTTCTTATGTTCCTACTACATAATGCTCCACGTCGCTCCATACTGCGGTTCCGCTATCGATTACCGGAAGATAACGGTTAAGATTTAACACATAGTTCCATTATGCGACATGGATTGTTTCAGCATGAGGGGCTATCTATACAGAATGGTCTACTCATTGTGCAAGGGACTTCGAAATCATGTTACATAGATTAATACTTCCAATTTCCATGGTTAATGTTCAGAATCCTATTGGTCAAAACACGTCGACATCCTTTGGAATCTAAGCATTGGCCAGATGTGTTCAAATTTAAAATATAATTTCAAAATAAAACATATCTGATTGTGTTAAATATATATCTGATTGTGTTAAATATTAAGCTTTCCAATACAGAATGATGCGTCATTCACCTAGATTTAGCACTGGCATTGGGCCGTCCAACTCCTCCCAAAGTCAGGTCTACTATGGCTCAAGCTTCGACGTCCATGCCTTCTAGAACTAAATTCTCAATTACCGAAGTGCTGTAGTGGATGATAGTTCCAGTAGCTCTAATCAAAAACCAACCTCCTCCTCTAAACGAACAATTTTTCTTAAGAGTTCTGAATGATCCTCCTGAGCATCCGTCAACCATCCTAACAGCGAAGTCGCTCTAGACTGTAAGTTTTAAACGCAGAATACTAAAGGGAGACGTCCTGCTGCCGACAATTAACCAACGAGCATACAATCGTCCATTGGTTTACATAGCTTGCAGTAGGTACATGTACTTAGGCAGCAATGTACCGCCTTTCAATCCATTCCTTCATATGATCTTCTAAGAGCTTGGGCTTGCTCCTACTCAAGTCCACCCAACGACTAAACCTTGCTGAGTTCTTTATACGTTCAATTTGTGAATAAATTTCAACGATCTCCAACATTTGGGGAGCTAACACATGTTTTGAGCTTTAAACAATGATGTGAGTCACCATATTTAATGATCATCGAAGTTTTGTACCGACGCAAAGTGATCGAGACACTTCACAATAAACACTCATACTTCAAGGATGAATACTTCTACATCTAATGTATATACAGCTACAAATGGCACCGACTGATTGGAAGTAAGACTTTTTCCTTTTCACTCTTCCCCTATTTGACACTTATGGTCCAAATGTTTAACTTGTTATCCACTTTCTTCATAGATATTTTTGCTCGATACACAAGAAAAGTGCACTCAGAGACTCTACAAACACTTAAGAGTGTCAACATTGGATTATACACCACAACATACTTGTTGATGAATGAGAATCTTTGCCAATGTGGCCTTATACACCCAAAACACGTTACCGTTTCTATCGAAATTCAACCAAGACGTGTCTACCGGGTTTTTTCCCCCATTCGTAGCTCCAGCGAAGATATCCAAGGGGGTCTTGAATGCCCGTCTGGCATGACGAACTTTAGTAAATCCCTTGGTATAGTAGAGGAAGTAAACATCGCCAATGAAGTGCGGGTGAAAGGAGAAGAAAGAGTTGAAATGGAAATGATACATGAAGGAGGAGTAGAAGAGCAATAAAAGATGATAACGAAGGAGATGGCGATAATGATGGCCTCGTTGAAGATGAAGACAAATCGTTTGGAGAAACGTCTCTAGAGGGCACCGAGATTCCTATCTCATCGCATCTAAGAGAAATAATAGTGAAGTCTTCATAGCAGTCCGATAGAACCAAGTATGGCACCAACAATCAAGATAACTCCTCTATTCGGTTACTCAAAAAACATTTTTGACTCACTGAGTGATCTTGGCATTCCTATCAATGATCTTCTTAAGGAGTGCTCTCCTAGATTCAACTTCTCATCTAAAGGATCCTAGTCGAGGAAGGCAAGACACCGTCTTTACAACCTTATAAACATGGTCCATAATGTATAAGGGCAATGCCAGCAATTCACACACTTCTAGGCTCACGGACACTCACAACTTGCATTCACCCTTATTTCAATGTTCCGAAACAGATACGATCCTTTCTTTCATTTCAGGTGCAATTGAAAGAGACTGATTTAGCTAATTTCACTATAGTATCTCTGAGCAAAGGATACAAACTCCTGAACCCTATCCTCCTCACTCTAACTCTTATAGAGGAAGAAAAATATATGAAGAGAAAGAATAAAGGAAAGACAAAGAATGCCAAGTAAAAAGCGATCGCTAAGCAAAAAGAGGTAGAAAGAAGAGGCACGGAAAGGAGAAAGAATCCCATGACCAAGGGAAAAGCACAAGGACTCGCATTACCATGGGGGTTCTTCTTCTGGCCTTCCCCTACCTCTATCTCAACCACAATGTTCCTCAAAACAACATCAAGCATCACTCTCTATAGCTACCACTATTACTTTACACCAACAATACTAATGGGTTTAAACTCGCCCATCTCCACCTCCACCTCCATCCCCATCAAGCATAATGAAACCTACTTTCCCAAACCTTTGCCTAATCAGGATCATATTTGATCGTGACCTCAATAACATTTCTAAGGAAGAGGAAAATTGTTAAGGTCGGAGGAATCCAAATGCTTATAAACCAAGGGTTAGAATGGAAGAAACTTGCCTTCGCACTCTTTGATATCAACAGAACTCACCAAACTAATATCCAATTGTTGGAGTCAAAGAATAAGAGCTATGGCAGAATCATAAAGAAAATCAAGGAGTTGGAAAATGGTATTAAAGAAAGAGATTCAACTTAGACGTCGACTAGGAATTCCAATAAATTGGTTGAGGAAAGTATAAAATCTCACTACCAGCTCATGCTTGTGATGAAAGGCTATGTTAAAATTTAGAATGAAGAAAATTCCAATCTCAAGATGCATCTCGCAACCGAGGACCTAACCCTCCTAGAAAAAAATAGGGCTCTTCTATGCAAGGAAGTCGACATCCAGAAACTCAAGTCTGAAATCAAAAAGCTTGAGTCCACTTTGCTATCAAAAAAATGGACTAACTTGAGGCTGAGGTTAATCATGTCGGGGCGGTGGACGAGCTAATGAAGTTAAAAGATAAAGTGGCCAAGAAAAGAGAAGACATGAATTCCACCGTTTTGGTGGTTCTTCGCTAATCATCTAATTCAAGAACTTGAAGTAGGTAGGTAGCACTTATGCCACCACTCTGCCAATACCTGGGAAGAGGTAGTACATTAAGCGGCTGCATCCGATGAAGGCCTCACCAAAGATGGATTCAAAACTAAATATCTTGATGCCATTGACCTTCTATGACCAAAGGAGGGTAAGGCGATCCTAGTTGTAGAGGATGTCGTTGTTGTTGAAGCTGTCACTAAAGCTCATGCTGGTCCTAGTGCATCGGGCCATGTAGAATCATCATGTCCTAAAATCTAAGAGCTTGCAATGAAGATTACTACAACTAAATTGGCTAGCTCTAAGGCTGCACTCCCTTCAACTCAGACTTCCATTGCCAAGGCTACCGACAAGCACTATATCCCCTTCTCCATTTCCCAACCTATCCTATCAGCTACAAAAGAGGATAAAATTATTGTATCTCTTGGTAAAAAAACTCCGACCACTAAAGGTATATCTCCTGTCTCTCTGGTGTTCGAGAAGCTTCGGTTCTCCTCCAAGACTGTTACTTACCTTTACTTCTCCATTCGTGGACTTACAGGTCATCCATCTCTTCCACAGTAAGGGTGGCAAGGGTGAGAAGAAAAAGGCACAGAAGAAGTAGGCTATCTACTTAGCCTTTAGTGATGATGAGATAGTTTCCTTTTATCTTATTTTATTGTACCTTACGTTTTACTTTTGTATATAGGCCAAACTTGTATGGGACTTGCCCCCATAGTTGATGTACATAAAAATGAATGTAATGAATGATTTTTTTCTGTTTTAATCTCTACCTTGTTTACATTTCTACATTTTGTATGGTATTCCTGCTTATAGACAACTCCCCGCATATGTAATATAACTGCTTGTACTGCAATTCATCCATATTATGTACGTCAGTGTCTGTGTAATGCTTTTACTCTATACATTTAAGTAAAATTCCTGCAATTGATTTAGTTATATTCCACTATTCAATTCTACTTATTATTTCCAAAGTGTTTTCATTTGGCTAAATAAAACTATTGAGCCAACTTTGTGGTTATTCTAGTTTACCTTTAGTTGAATTTCCCTGGACCGGTAACAAGTTATAAATAGATCGAGTTCCATGTCGTATCCTATCTCCGAGAAATAGTGTTTGGACGTTCATATCTTAACATTTTTAATCTCGCTAATAACATGGCATGATCGACATTATCCATTGATTTCCACCACTCAACCTTAGCCAAGCAGTCTTGTTAGATTGTCTCGTTGGGTTGTGAGTGCGATCGTACCTTTTGTAATTCCACCATACACCGAGTCTTGTCTCCATATGTAGTTAAAGCCCTGCAAAATCCCCATTGTAGCATATAGCGCTCTTTGAACACTATGCTATTTCAATATAGCGCTATTGAAATGTAGATCAGCTTTAAGCCCCACTATTTTCTGCTTGTCTGCTAAATCAAGGCTTTTAAGCATTCGCTTTTGCAATATTAATATACAAAAATTGATTTGACTGGTTCTCTTTTAAAATAAATTGGCAAAGTTAGGGTAAAGACCTAATATTAGGGTGTAAATGCTCAATATAAAGTAGAAATCTATTGGTGTCACCAAGCCTAATATGCATAAATCATGATATTCTTCGCCTTTATTATATAAGATTAAATCATATTTATTTTTCCAACACAAATAATATGAGAATGAGAATAAACTAACTTTAAATATTTGGTTTTATATGTAATGAAGCTTTTTGCACCCCTACTATTTTCGGCTATATTCCTTCTTTATCCCTGCTGTAATTTTTTACACATCCACCGCTATAGAACCGCTAAGCGCTTTAACTGCATAACTATCCCCAGGACTTGGCTTTCCAGATGCCAGAATCCGGGCATCATCCCTTGATTTGCCTATCTTCGGGCATTAGTGGAAGGTTAATAACATGGGGCAAATTATTAAATTCCCCTAATCCGATTATGCTATCCCGATCCCGATCCCAAACTAGAGGAGTCTAGTGGTACCTATTTCTGAATACCCATTTTCAATCTCACCTATCTTCGAGCGTTGATCGAAAGAATTCAATGCCTATCCTTGCTTATCCCGACCAAGCATGTCCTATTGGGCCGCAAGCGCATTCGGAAATATCTTGGTCATACACAAGTTCCTATCTTCATGAACCAGTGCTTTGGACATTATCTCTACACATCAGCTTTCAATTTCACCTATCTCCGGGTATCGACCGAGAGTATCCATTGACCGTCCTTGCTTATCCTTGGCCTAGCACATCCTTTTGGGCTACAAGCACGTTCAATAAAATTTCACCGTGCACAAGTTTCTGTCTGTAGAAACTAGTGCTTTAGTTGCTTGATTCTATGCATCTCTTATTAACTTTTCCTAACTTTGAGCATTAAATCAGTATAGAAGGGATAGGGTCGAATGATCCGATCGACCCTTATGATTATACTCCTTTGTCCAGATCATGAATTAAATGAGTCGGTGTCTATCTTCGGGTACCTGACTATACTACTAATAACAAAGCACACGGTTTTTTCTTACAAGAACACGGTTCCGTTGGTACAGCAAGCTAACTTCATTTATAAATGAAAGACGTAGCAAGTCTTGCCTTTTTACATTACCCTTAATTCACTGGGTTGGTTTATTTGTAGAAAATAAATTAAGCAAATCTAAGTGAAATAGTGTCGGAATAGGTCACTGTTCCATGCCTATAGAATTGGATTCCATCAGCTGCGGCAAGCTTGAAAATTTAAATCTCCAAGCAATTGTTCGACCGTACAAGTACCTTCCCAATCTGGACAAATTTCCCCCATACATAGGGAAACTCTTTTTATAAAGAGGTCCCCTAACTCGAAAGTACGGCTTCGAACGCTGTTGTTAAAAAGTTGTGCTACTTTTTTCTGGTGAGCAGCTACCTTAATTCTGCCTATTCTCTCATTTCATCAATCAAATCGAGGGATTCAAGTAACAGTTCCTCGTTGATTTTGGGGTCATAGTACTTTTTCCAATAGGAAGGGATTTCTAGTTCATTTAGAACCATAACCTCTAATTCATAGGCCAATGCTAACGGTGTATATCCAGTTGTGGACTTGTTAGTCATCCAATAAGCCCACAATGAAAGTGGAAGCTCACATACATGGTTGTCTTTCGCCTTGGCTAACCATTTCTTCAAGATGGACTTGATTATTTTATTCACTGCCTCCACCTATCCATTCGCTTGTGGGTGGCTACTATCGAAAAAATTTCTCGATTTAATACCTATTGCAGAAATCCTTGAACTCTATACCTTCAAACTAAGTTCCATTATCCGTTATGACTTTTTGGGATACTATGAATCTATCCATTATATTCTTCATCACAAAGTTGATCGCTTTTTTCTTTTTGATCCTGGCAAGTGATTCTGCTTTAGCCATTTTGTGAAGTAATCCACTGCAACAATAACATATTTAGCTTCTCTTGTCTACATTGTATCACACCTATTTTATCAATTCCCCAAATACAAATGGCCATGGGTTAACAATATTTATAAGTTCTATGATGGGGATATCAAATTTTTTTCAAACCCTTGGTATCGATTGCACCCCTTCGTGTATTCAGCAGTATCTTGATTTATTACTAACCAAAAGTATCCATAGTGAAGTATCTTCTTCGCTTACATCTACCCACCGATGTAGTTACCATAGCTACTTTCATGAATTTCCATGAGGATTTTCCTATCCTCATCCTTGGTTATACACCGAAGTAGAGGGGTCGAGAAACCTCTTCTATATAACACTCCTTCTTGCATTACAAACCATGTCACTTTACGAAGTAGTTTCTTTCACACACTCCTTCCTTTCGAGAAAGTCTCCTTCAATAGATAGTCTTTAATTGGAGTCATCTATAACTCATTCTCCTCTTCGTCCTCTAAGATGATATCGATATACATCTGGTTAATGATTAGAGCCGATAAAACCTCCACTAGAGCCAATCCCAACAGTTGCGCATCTCTAGAGCTTGCCAGTTTGGATAGTGAATCTTCCTTTGTATTATCCTCTCTGGGATGTGTGTAATCGTGTAATGCTTTATATCATTCAAAAGTTCCAATGTCAATGTCAATTAAGGGGCAAGTCTTGCACCAGTGGCCTAGAATTCCTTCTTTACCTAGCAAACCCCTAATTCCTTCACTACCCTGAGTCCCACTATTAACTCTTTATACTCAGCCTCATTGTTTGTCATAGGAAACTCTAGCTTTAATGCGTAGAAAATGGATCATCCATCCAGAGTCACGAATACCACTCTTTCCCTAAAACTACATCCGTTAGAAGGACCATCTACGAATAACATCCACTAAGAAAGCATGAACATATCATTTTACTCTTCTCTATCCCAGGCGGTAAACTCAAGGATGAAATGTGCCAATGCCTATCCATTTGTCACCCTCCTTTGATGGTAAATGATGTCATCATAGTTCAGCTCGATATTTCATTTCAATAACTTCCCAATGTCTCGGGCCCGTGTAATACTTGCTTCAAGGGCTGATATGTCAACGCCTTTATCGGGTGAGCCTAGAAGTATGTCGTAACTTCCTCGATTATATCCGTAAGGAGTGAGCAAGTTTGTCCAAATTCGGATAGTTCAATTCATCTTTGGTAAATTGCTTGCTGATGTAGTAAACTGGCCTTTAAACCCTTACTTATTGTTGTACTAATGTTGTACTTAGTGCATAAGTAGACACGGCAAAATAGATGAACAAATCTTCTCTGTCCTTTTGGTAGGATGCTAGTGTTTCCATATGTCTCAACGATTCCTCGAAGGCGTCTAGACACGATTCCTCCCAAACAAATTTTCCTGTCTCCTTTTTAAGGGCAACGAAGAATGTTATACACTTACTAGTCGCCCTTGAGATGAACCGAATTAATGCGACAACCTTCCCATTTAAGCTTTGTGTCTCCTACCTCAACGTTAGGGCAATCACATTCTTCAAGGCATCAGTCTACTTTAGATTAGCCTTAATACTCCTCAGATTCACAAAAAATCCTAGGAACTTTCCCAATGCAATTCCAAAAGAACACTCCAATAAATTTAACTTCATCATGTACCTTCTAGGTCTTCAAACATCTTCGAATGGTCATCCACGTGGTTCCTTGATGTTCATCACTTCATGAGCATATCATCTATATACACCTCCATCATACATTTGATCTATTTCCTCAACATGGAATTCACCAATCCCTGGTAAGTAACTCTGGCATTCTTTAAATCGAAAAGCATTACTCGGTAATAATACAATCCCGAATCCATTATAAAACGTATGGTCTCCGTTTCCAGAACACTCGTCGGTTCGATTACAGCTAGAATAGGCATCCATAAAAAAGAGTAACTTATGTCCAACTACCCTATCCACCAGCTAGTAAGTTCTGGTCAATAGAAAGTTGTCCTTCGAACATGCTTTATCCAGATCCGTATGATCAATACATGTCCACCTCTTTTCATTTGCTTTCTTGCTAATACAGGGTTCTATAACTTTTTTTACAATGCATTGTGTATAAAAATATTTTCCATCAGCTTATCTACTTCCTCCATCAACGCAGTGGATCGATAGGGACCCAGACTACGTCTCTTCTATTTCACAGGTGGATATTTTGGGTCCACATTCAGTGCATGGCACGTTAACTCTTGCAATACCACGCACATATTTGAAGACGTCCAAGCAAATGCATCCAAGTTTGCTTGGAGAAAAATGACCAATTCCTTCCTCAATCCGGCTCTGAGTTGAGATCTGATCTTAAAAACCCGAGTAGGATCGTTCATATTGATCGAAACTTTCACCATCAGCTCGGCTGATGCTGCCTGCACTTCCTCTGACTACATCTAGGGATCCATAGAATTATAGAATCAGCTATGGTTCCTGAGCCAGGGCTTGGGCTTTAACTGCCGTGCATCAGCGTTCTTAAAGCACAAAATTTTCTCTATGTTTTTTCTTTTCTCCCATCGCTCTACCTCTCTGAGCTCGATGGTGTAACATTCTCGACCATCATTCTAGTCTCCTTGAATCGATATAACCCTATTCTCTAAAGGAACTTCATTAGTAAGCACCAAGGAGCTAGTGCTATTCTAAAATCAACAAGGATTGGTCAGCCCAAAAAGGTGTTGTATACCAAATACTCATACACAACATACACTTCTTAACCCGCACAACCTTGCGGTCTCCATCCCTCAACTTCATGGACAAATCAATAGACCTAAGAGTTCCTTTGCCTCATCGATAGATCTATGAATCCTGAATTATAATGCTTGACGTCCTTCAAACTTATTCTCATCGAATCAAAGTTAAACAAAATATTCATTGAGCTTCCACTATCCACCAAAACATGAAGCACAGTTGCAGGGCCTATAATGGTCTCCATTACCATGCGATCAATGGTTGGTGCTAAATCAGTTCAACATCCCTATTTTGACAAAAAATGTCATCGGTTATCAACCTTTGCTTCTTAGCCGGAACTTTATTCTTGACGGCAAAGCATCTCTCCTACGGTATGTGTCTCAATGAACTTGTGTTTGCTCCATCTCACTCCGGTTTGCTCCGATGGATGAGGTCCTCTAGTTATCATGTTTATAACAATCTGTCCATCTAGTCACCTAGGCCCATCTCTACTAGGTCCAAGTTCGTTCCCATAGGCATTCAACCCTTAGGGACTAGCATTCTATCTACTATTTCATGGCTCTCTAACATTCTACTGCAGTTTCTTTTTCTTTGCGAATTCTTCAATAAAATATCTAAGATGGCAACACTCGTTTGTTTATGCCTATGAGTTTTATGAAACTGACAAAACTGTCCAAAGTTCTTTTCTGTCTGAATCGCCTCTCTCCTAGGAAACTTCTTGTACATTTATATGCCTTATATGACAAGGCATATGTTTTCAAATGCACGTAGGCATGTACTCATCGGTCCTCATATTCCTTATATTCTTCTTTGCATTATTCTGCCAATCCCCATCGGCTCGATTTCTCTTCCTATGATTACTAGCTTTACCAAAATTCATAGCCACATTACCAATGCTCTTACTGGTCTACTTAACAGCTATATTACTTTAAGAAACTTCCTTCAACTGCCCACCACTAGACTTCCCAGCAACATGGCTTGGTTCTTTCAAATACAAGAATTGCTTTGCCTTTCTATGCAACTCCTCCATAGTAGTCTGCTGCTTCATCCTTGACAACATCCAAAAATCCATGTCCGAATATAATTCCCGGACCAAAGCCATCAAAACTATATCTTTATTTGGATTATTAACTTCACTAAATGCAACATTAAAATTGCTCATGAATTCTTTTAACGACTCCTCAGGTCCCTAAGAAAGGCTTGATAAGGACATTAAATCTCTAGACCGAGCAATGTAGAGCCTAAATTGGTCCAAGAACTTATTACCTAACTCATTGAAAGAAAATATGGATTTTTGTGTAATCCACGTAAACCACATTAACACAACCCCATCGAAAAGGATAGAGAAACAACCACATCGAACTACATCCGTTGCCTTAGCACCATTCATGTGTCACTTGTACTTGAACAAATGTTGCCAGGAGTCAGTATCCCCATTATACGATGGGATTGAAGGCATCGTAAACTTCTTAGGATACTCTTCCCTTAATACATTTTCCATGAATGGAGTTCTACTAGATGCAGAACCCCAATCCTTGTTCTTTCTCTATTTATCTTCCTCCAACAATTGCTTAATCATGTCCACAATATGCCCCTAACTAGCTTGATAATTCAAAGTACGACCATTAAGAGCTACGTTGAGTGTTCGACTCCACAAACGGTCTCGGTTTATTTGTTTATGTCTAGGTTCTTTAGTCTTTAAGAGAACCACTCCTTTGATTCTTCTTTAATTTCTAATAAGCTCTGTAGTGGTTGTTTGAACATAACATGCTGAGCTTTAGCATCAAGTCCACACTATTTGCAAGCATCCACAAATCATCGTCAGAATCAGATAAGTTGATGGCCTTGGCTCCCTATCCCTATAAGGTCCCTAAATTTAGGTTGGAATCGACCAGATTCTGATCGGTACCAATTTGAATTCCATTACCAATGGCCCTTCCACATCCTTCAGCATTTCCTGCTACTTCTTTAGTAATGTTTTCTTTTTATCTTTTCTTTCCATCCCTTCTATTTATACCAAAAGCATATGAGTTCTACTCTTTAGATCTCGTAGGTGACGCTTCTCTCCTACTCCTCCTGATCCATTGAGATTACGAGGTCAGTAAGGCTATGCTTGCATCTACTGTGTAAAGGGGGCCTTCAATTATCTACCATCTTTTGGTTTAGCTTTGCCATTAATTTGTCAAATTCCACCCTTGTGACCATCTCCTGAAAGGCAAATGGCCCTGGTAACGTTGTTATTGGTTGGTTAGTCACCTCATCATAGTGGGAAGCTCCTTCATCTCAACCAGCAATTGCTTCAGTACTTCCAGACTTCCTTGTCGGTTCCATTACTTCCAATATGAAATTTCATCGAACCTTTAGATAAAACCTTCCGGATCTTACTCCTTGATGCTCTAATACGTAATAGATATCCAGATCTATATGCTTAAGAACCTTGTTCTCTATGAATGCGCCAAAAATGTTAGGCGAAAAAGTGGCACAACACCCCATAACTAATTAAAGTAAAGAGATCTAGCAATAAACAGTAAAACAAAATACGAGACATGCAAAATTTTATAATGGTTCCGTAAACTTGAGGGTAAGTCCACTTTAATCTTATTACAAAGATTGTTTTCTCACTAGTACAAGGGATTTAAAATTCTAACAACCTAAAATAGAAAAAGTTAGCTTCCTTTGTGACAAGGTCGTGTAGAGAGAGTGCATATGAAGAAGAAGTTCCAAAATTCCTTTCTAGTTTTCATATGCTTGCTTTTTATAGAGAAATCGTCTAACGAAATCGCGGGACCTTGAAATATAAAGTCTGGCTCTAGATCTAAGAATGTAGGAGGAATATGAAGTCCTTTGACTAAAAATCATATCGGTATCGATTAGACTGACCTAATTTATTGATTGCTAGTTGTGTCGTCTTCTTCTACTAGGTCTTCACGCTTCGATCCATCAAGCTCCAAGCACTTTTACCTTATAAATCAGGTTGTTACCAAGAGTTTCTAACACATCTAGTACTAATCATTTGTTTAGAGGTTTTTTTGGGTTGTACACTTACTCCTCCAGAAATAAACCCTAAGATTACCCCTTTGGCCAACCATTGATAGACCATAGCTACACTCTCCACCAGGGCACTCAAAACCTAATTGGTATCAACCTAAAAGGGGTCGGTATCATGTTTCTGATCCTATTTTGGGAACCCCAACCCTATGAAGTAAATTCCACCATCCTTCCAAGTGTACCTTCGAGTCCTTGAACTACTTCGCCTTCATCCTGACGTCCAGATTCATTTGAAAGCTTTTTAATCTTAAAGTCAGATAACATTTCCATAATTAGAAAGAGTACTAAACCTTTATATATATTTTATCATCATCATACTCCCTTGTTTCAACTCTGTAATGCCTAAAAAATTATTTACACCTCTGATCTTAGAATAAGTTATTCCTCAAACATCGCGTTAAGCCTTTCCTATGCGATTTCTTCCTTAGGAAATTTAGTCCCCATTATCTCTTACCAGGTGTAGCTACACCTTTAAACTATTTAGATACTAACATCACCCTCTAAGCATAAGTAAGTCTCGACAAATTTGGTCATGCCTACTTCAGCCAATATCATGCTTTCCATGCCACCCATGTCCCATCAAACATCTCTCCTTCCAAACTCAAAAAAACCTAATTATTCTTAGCAAAATTCTCCTTAGCAACTTGCACCGGCCCTTCTGGTACATTAGGAACATGAGGTGGAACTTTCTACTGAGCCTACTATTGAACTAAGTTCATAAAATAGTACTGAAGTGGTGCATTCACTTCCACTTTCCCTACAGCCAGAGCTAGCATCTGAACTCTTACATTTGTGGCTTTGTTCTACTCCCTTTCATGTCAATTGGTCCATGTACTTGTAGTTTCTCTACTATCATTTATCCTACCTCCTCCTAACGTTATTTATCCGCTCCTTGTTTCCATTTCTTTCTTTCTACACAAGCAAGTTCTTATTAAACAAAGAAGTAAAGAGAGTGACAACAATAGTAAAGGGAAAGATATATCCGCCCATTAATCTATATCAAATATAAGTACATTATATATATGTAAGTATATATGTATGTGTAGCGTATATCCTTCCTAAGTGTTTTTTCCACTATCAAGTTTCTACCTACATTTCTACTTAGCTCTATTTTACATAATGTCTTCTAAACTACGCTCTAATACCAAGTTATGATATCTTCCATTTTAGGACTCTAAAATGAAATCCCATGATGTTGTCGTCATCACTGTAATTATTTTCAATCGACAAAATGAGATTATTATTTTTTTCCAACAACACTAAGTAAGCAGGGCAGCTAAAAAGTTCTGTTACATAAAATTGTGTTTAAATATACATTTCCAAAAACAAGCCCTAGTAACGGTTAAATATAATAAAATATAGGTAATAATGTCGTACCTAATATATGATGATGTCAATATGAACACTTAACCTATTACAAAGCCTGGTTTTATAATACTGAAATTACAAAAACAACTTTTGTTTCCAACTAAGTCCCCTACTTCGTCTTGGAGTCTTTAATCTTCTAGTAAACCTATCTAAGCCATAAACTTAGCCTACTTGAAAGAATGTCCATGAGTTTATGAGTAAAACAATAATAAAAACACGATCAAACATAAAGCTTGACATAAGTAGTACAGTACAATAAGTGTAACATATAATGAGACCATGCCACTAAAGCATAGAACAGGTTTTCCTCTCACTATTCCAACAATATCAAATTCATTTTATAAAACTAGTGTAAATCGCACTTACGATCTAATAGCTAGAAATATTTTAATTTCTATTTAATAAAATTTTTATAGATGGATGTGTACTATAAGTGTAAAAACTTTGATTTTCGCTGCACTTTTATTTCAAGCAAAGTGATAGTGAAATTTCGTTGATGGGTGGTTGGGGTGGGAATGGTGATGGAGCATGCAAAAGTGAGATTTTGTTGATGGATGTAAAGCATTTTCGAATTTTCAAAAAGACACCATGGAAATCCTATTCATTTAATTCTCTTTATTAATAGTAGAGACAGATTGATCATAATATATGGATCATAAATTCAAATAGTTCTTTCGTACATAAATGTGCCCTACACTTGCTCCTACATCGTGACTTGGTTTTATAGTCACTTTCATATCAATACTTCTATTTAATGTAGAGTTTTGACATTTTAGATTGCCACGCGGGCCATATTCTACTACTTTGGTACAATATCATTAACAAACTTTTTTGGTTACCAATAAGACCTTACTCTAACGCTTTAGTATGCAATGTCATATTTAGACAATAGGTTCCCATATAGGCCTTACATCACGTTTATGAATATAAAATTGAGTTTGGACATCGGGTTGCCACTTAGGCCTTACACCACGCTTTCAAATACAATGCCATATTTATAAATTGGATTGCCACTTAGGCCTTACATCATGGTTTTGAATATAATGTCATGTCCAGATGTTAGGTTGCCACTTAGGCATTACACCATGTTCTCACATACAATGTCATATTTAGACATTGTGTTGCCACTTAGGCCTTATACCACGTTCTCGATTACAATGTCATAATTAGACATTGGGTTGCCACTTAGGCGTTACACCACATTCTCAATTACAACGCTATATTTAGGAATTGATTGCTACTTAGACCTTACATCATGTTCCCAGTTACAACGTCATTTCTAGACATTGGGTTGCCACGTAAGCTTTACACCACATATGTTTGTCATTTCAAATGATACTATTTGTCTTTTCTCTGCTTATCTAAGCTTAGCTTCATTTCCCATATTTTAATAATTTTCATATTTTAACTTATTATTTTCTTCCAAAATTTCACCCCTATGAAATTTGAAACGAACAACTTGGAAATTGTCTTCCAAAATGCTATTTAGAAATTCACTTATTTATCCAAGGAATTTATCACTACTAGCCATTGAAAATCTAGTTCAATGGATATCGTGCGTCAATCATTTTGTAGCTATTGCAGCACTCATCCCTTAACTATTGCCTACATATCTATCATTCCTTTGAGGATATCTAGTCCTTAGAGCTATCACGCCCATAAGCTACCGTGTGTCCAAGGCTATCGTGCAACCAAATCTATTTTATCTCTAGGTCTATCATATCTATAGGGCTATCGCACCTTTAAGCCATTGTGCCACTCTAGCTTTCATGCACCAAAAGCTATTGCAAAAAATAACTATCGTAACTCTCAAATGCAAAAGCTATCATAGATCATAGCTCAAGGCTACCATAAATCATAAGTAGTGTTATCGAAAATCTCATTTTGAGCTATTATACGCATCATTTAAAAGATAATATACATCCTATCTTAAACTATTGTTAAAGCAATCATTAGTTACATTTTAAGCTATCATATGTCTTGTTTTAAAGTTATCATGAGTTAAGTGGAAAATATGTGATTAAGTGGAAATCTGATATTTTGCCCATTAAAGTAACAACTTTGGACTAATTATTTACACCTACCATTTGTTTATTTCTTACTTTCATTTCAAAATAGTACTTTCCAGTCATAGCTGAAAATCATGCCCCTATTTAGTAATTTAATTTTCTCCCTTCAATTTAGGTATTTTCCTCTTATTAATTAATTCAAAGTAAAATTCCTTAAATTTCACGTAAATACGAAAACATTATCATTTACATCTAGATGAAATTTCAAATCAAAATATTAAATTTTAATATTTTTCAATAACAATTTACACCCAAATTGCCTATGTTCCATTTAGAAAATTCATAACAAATTAAACTTTTATCCGAAAATTATAAAAATGAAAACGCGTCTATGTTTTAATGTTTAAAACATCGTAATAAATTTTTAATGCCTTTGGACTTGAGTAACTCACTCATGTTTTACCCTTAAACCTATAAAAATAATAATGTCATTTAATATCCAAACATGACTAGAACCATTCTATTATAATATAAAGATATTTATCTTCATTCAAAATATTAAAACCACATCAAATCTGAACCTAAATGAGTTTGGAGGCAATTAAAGAGAATATTACTTACCTCACATTGAAAACTTGTTTAATTCTTCTTCTTCCTTCTTAAGAATGAAATCCTTCCCCTGTATATTTTTATTTGCTCTCTCTTTCCTCAAAATGGTGGCCATAACTGCTCTGTATGCTTGGGATTGTTTTTGAAATGAAAATAGACTGAAAAAAAGGATAGTTAAGGGTATATATTAATGATTTTGGCATCGGCATAAATCACTCCTTGCCTAATCTCACAAATTCTTCATTCATATATTAAATTTATTCTCATATGCATATATGATCGAATTTAATTCTGATCACTGGTCTGTTTAATTAACCATACTTAAGTGTCCTCCATTTTAATTAATTAAAATTCCATCAAGTAATTCTTTTAATTAAATTTCCTTATTTATTATTCAATAATTTCTTAATTATTAATTTAATCACATATTTTGACACTTCAAAATATCAGGTGCTATATATATACATATATATATATTGAAAAATCTGTTTGAACTGAAAAAAGTCTATGGAATGAAGCTGCCTGGAAAATACCGGTGTTAGATAATTTATGGCCTAGATGGATGCGAGAAAGTTACTTAAAAGAAAACTTCTGGACAATCAAAGTAGACAACAATGTATCAGTTCTGGAAAAACATACTGAAACTCAAAAATGATCTAAAACCACTAATTGAAAGACAAATAGTTAACGACACAAACACCGATCATGGAGGGATCCCTGGCTTAACGGTAAATATTTTATTGATAGAGTGGGGGTGGGAAGTATATTCCTTTTATAAAAATCGTACATGCAAAGTAGCCAGAATTATTATTAGAACTAACTGGGACTGTGACAAACAGCTAATTACTAGAAATTTCAAACAAAAAATTCATGATCTTCCTATTCACTGTGATAGAGCATAGGATACATGGATCTAGAAAAACTCACCTAAAGGTTAATTTAAGCTGCACAATGTTTTTGAAGACATAAGAGGGTAATATCCTACTACTTTTTGGCATAAAATTGTTTGTCGCAGATCTAACAACCCGAAATGGTGCACACATTATATAAAGCCTTGTTGGGAAAACTACCTAAAAAGGAAAGATTACATGGCTGGGAGATATCAGAGGACATGATCTATAACTTTTGCAATATAGAAATTGAAAGCCACAAGCATCTGTTTTTCAACTGCTGTTACAGCAGGAGAATATAGAATATTCAGAAATAAAAGTTCATGCAAATAGACGAAGTTAAAAATCTGAAAGAAGAAGTAGATTACTTGAACGCGAGGGGTCACATGTCACACTTGATGCAAGAATTGTTCAAATTTTGCCTCACAACTACCGTCTGGCATCTTTGGCATGAGCACAGTTACTGGTCTTTCAACAATAGGAAAAAGGAAGTCTTGTCACTAACTAGACAGATCGATTGAGATATAAGTATCCTAATTGAACTACTTTCAAAGAGGAAGCTTACCAACTTAACAGAACGAGAAGAATGACCAATAGAGAGGATGAGCTGGAAGTTTTAGATTGAAGAAGATTGATCAAAGTTTTGGGAGCCGCCAGTAGACTTCTATATAAATTGTGTTGTTGTTTTTATGCGGAATATTATTCAAATGCATGTATCTGGGTTATAGCTCATTTGAGGTTTGAAATAATATTGACCAAATTTCAAAAAAAAAGTAAAAGCTGAGGGAGCCCAGCCCATATATTAAAACAAGGGAAAATTTTATAGCAAGCCAAAAATTAGGCGAAGGACAAAAATCCCAATGCAAAAGAAAAGATAACTACATAATAATACACTACCCTAATATGTGCAGCAATTTAACCATTTTCTGTGCGCACATCAGCAAGATTGGTATATGCCGGTTTACTCATATCTCTACTGATTTGCTTAGTAATGTGTTTAATTAATTTGTTTGTTTACATCATTACTCAAAGCGATTAGTAGCAACATTTAGCCAGTAACGACCCAGAATTTTATTAAATTAAAATTTGAATATTTAATTAATTTTAAATATTTATAAGTGAATTTTTAAGTCAAATAAATTTTTATTTGAATTATTGGATTTAATTGAATAATTTAATCGATAATTTAATATGTTAAATTATGGAAATAAGTAAAAATTAAGTTAAATATGATAGAAAATGATTTGTAAAATTTTATTTAATCATACTGGAGTTATAGAAATATTTTAGAACTTTTAAAATCGAATTAAAAGTTAATTTGTGAAAATTGAATATTTTAATATTTAATTATCGACTGTAAAATAGTCAATTTTTGAACAGTCTCAGAATTGAACGAAACTAGTTTCATTAGATCCGTAATAGTTAGTTATTACCGGATTTCAATTTTCGTGTCAATCGGAGCTATCGTTTGATCGTGGCAGCTCGAAACGCATCGATTTATTTTTAATTTAAATTTGGCGAGTCAAAATAGCCATTTTTCAAAAAGTCTCGGATTTCGACGAAACCAGTTTCATCGGATCCGTAATGTGATATTATTGTAAGGTTTTAAATTTCAAGTCAATTGGATTTACCGTTTGTCCGGTACAAATTAAAACGCCTAGAAATCGATTTAAATCGGTTTAATTCAAATCGAACGTTTTCAGCCATAACTCGCACATACTTCCGAATTAGCTTCCGAAACCTGTTCCATTGTGTCCGGAACGCGGGATAAACCCTAGGTACGCTGGTTACGGCGCCTAAATCGGAGTTCGGAATTCCCGGGATGAATAGTGTTTACGCTTGCTCGTTCCTTATAAATAAGCCTCTACCCTTCATTTAAAATAAAAAAAAAAATTTTAAACCCTAATTATATTTGCAGCCGCCACCATTATAATGTAAGGCTGAAAATCATTCTTCTTCATCTCTTAATCTCTTCCAATCCATCAAGAATTGGCCAAAGTTGTTAACTAAAGAATCGAAGAGCACGAGATGAGCTTTAAATCCATACGGATATGATCGGGAATGGAGCAACGATGGCGGAGCAAATGGTGGCCGTTCGTGGGCTGTAGAGGGCCGTGCGCGCGCGTCATAGTGGGGCCGAGTTGGCCATGGTGGCTGGTGGTGGTAGCTTGCGACGAGAGCTTTCGCGTGGTGGTGTTGAGATCGAGTATTGTTGAGCGTTGTGATGGCAAGATCAAACCCTAGTTGAATGGTCATGGGTTCTTTGTTGCGTGTTGTCTCCTGTAACTTGCGTGAGGAGGATGGAAGGGATGATGTTGTGCGGCCAAGATTTGGTGAGGATGGATCTAAAGGCTGTAGTGATTTTGGGTATAAAATTATTAAGTTGTTGTAATTATAGTTATATAAAATCGTGTACGATCTTTAAAAATACGTATCTTTTTCATACGAGGTCGAAAAAATGCAAACTCAGTTGCGTTGGAATCGTATGGACGAGCACTACGCGATGGAGTTGGTTTGGAGTCGTTTGGAGTTAGTGAGAATTTCGGGTAAAATTAAACGCGCGTTTAATTTTATTCGAAATAAATCGCTAAAACGGGAATTAAAACCAAGGTGAGAACTTCTCACTCAATCGAATAGATTTCGATTTTATTTTAAATAGTTAGATTTAAAATATTTGAATGCATGTTTGAATGATGACTGTAAAATATTGATTGTTAAAATAGACATTATGCGCCGTTAGTAAGCGGATGTTATTTAATATAAACATATACCGCGAATATTTCATAAACAGTGAAATTGGTATTATATATAATATCAATATATATATATTGGCATATGTATATATTGCAGTTATTGATTTCCCGCATTTTTTGTTTAGCGGATGAGACCCTATTACGCCGTTATTAAGCGGATAATATTTATTAAGAACATGTACCGCGATAATTTCGTACTGGAGCGAAATTGGTATTGTGCTAATGTTTTTGGATGCAGGAAACAGGTTGGAGGGATCCAACTGGATTCCTCAACAGTTTTTATTTGATTATGGATATTTTGATATTCGTTGATTATCATATACGATATATGATGGATCGTTGTAGTCGTGATTGACTATTTGGTGTGTAGCATCATTGGACCCAGATTTTGGGATTTTAAAATGATTTTAAAAGTGATTTTGAAAATATACTATATTTTTTTGGAATTGATCCATTATAAATAAATAAACGTTATAATTTTTAAAGTTATAAAAATTATGGTTTTTGTGAAATATAGTTAAAAAGCTGATTTTTAGAAATACAGTTAAAAGTCGATTTTTGAGAAATATGAACAAATGATTTTATAAAATAGTTTAGATTGGATTTTTGAATATATGATAAAAGTTTAAATATAGGATTTATAAAATTTGATTATTTTATAAATCAAAATGGTGAGATTATAAAGGAAATTAAAGACGTTTTAAAGAATAATATAGATTGATTTATATTAAAGGATTTACAAATGAATATTTGTAAATTAAAACGTTGGGATTATAAAATGAGATTTTATAAGTGTTTGAATGAATTGAAAATGAATTTCATTAAAGAATGAAATCAATAGAATTATAAATGGTGAAGTTGTAAACGAAATTTATAAACAGTAGATTTATAAATTTTATGAAGTTATTTGAAGAATAGATTGGGTTAAATAAATGAATCTTATAAGTTATAAGATTTATAATTATGAAACTCTAAGGAATGATTTTGTGAAATAATCGTTTATAAGTAGTTAACTTATAATATGAACTTTTAATCTAAAATTGAGTTATAAACTGGAATAGGTTAATAAAGGAATTTGTAAAAGGAAGTTTTTATATATAAATAGAAATAGAATTTATAAACGTTGTTTTATAAATTCGCAAACGACTTATTTTGATAAGTTAATTGTTATAACTTATAAATGGAGTTATATTCACATTTTTAAATAGCGAATAATCCTTTGAATTAAAATGAATAAAAGGATGAAATTGTTAACGTAGTATATTCACGTTTTTGAATAGTGAATAACACGTTAAAGGAAATATTTTAGATTTGATGTTTTAAATAGAATTAAAACAATCTAGTGATGTTTTAAAAGGTGTTGAGATTCGAAACCATAGATTTCAACATTTATTGTTGAAATAGACGTTTTCGAGAAATAAAAGGAAATGGTAGACTATAACACTGTTGTTATAGTAAATGATTTCCGAAAGGAAATGTTTTTAATAGTATTGGGATTTATATATCTATTTTAAATTCGAATCCCTATACTAGTGATTTTGGGTTGTCGTAACGATGTTTTACGTAACATTCGTTTTGGCCCAAGTAAATATGTTTAAGTGAATAATTTCCTTAAAGAATGAAATATATACTTAATTCGATTTAAGTATATTGAATATTTTCTAAGTGTTGAAAATGAAAGAGATTTGTGAATTACTTATGAATAAATAAGTATGGAAATGTTTTCCAATGTGAAGTGAATATTTAGAATTTATCTTTTTGAAGATAAATTGAAAATGAATAATTGAAATCGTATATGCACGAATATTTTGAAATATAAATTCATTATGGAATTTATATGTGAAAAGTGAAATTGGTTAAAAATAAATATTGATTTATTTTTGAAGTGTTGAAACTATATATCTAGTAAAGATATCTTGGAAAATAAATAATTTGGAAAATTATTTGGAATCTGGTGATGTGTGCATATCCATTGATAGTTCAATAGCCGACTATCAATATTTCCCTTTGAATGGGTATTTGATGTGAATTGATTGAATTTGAATGCACACTTATTTTTGAATAAGCGCTCACTATTCGGGTTAACCGGGAAAGGACCATGGGGTCGTATAACCCACTCCGAATATGTGATACGTCGTTGTGAATTGCATTTGAAGATCGGTGTTGAAGACCGGTATTTGCAAGAGTGATAGGATGAACTATCGATTGACTCTGCACCGAGTTGCTCCGGTATTGAGTTCTCCATATGTGATGGTGAATCCGATCAGGATTGTGAATATCCGGATTGCAAGGACTTCTTTGTAAGTGCCTTCGGTTTTGTTCGATCCCGGAACAGACTTGTATGGATTGTATGTCTGACATTACAATTTGAGATATAAAGCCGATTTCTTTCAAATATATTTCTGTTGGTGGCGGAGAATTTATTCTTTGCTTAACACCCTTCTTTGAGACGTACGAGCTCAAAGGTTATATAGTTGAAGTTATCAGCGATATATCCCATTTTGGTAAGGTGACATGCTGAGTGATGCTGAAATGATCATTGTGTTGATTATTTGTGATAGGATCATTTATTTGATCGTCTATCTTAGTGATCATTGTGTTGATCATTTGTTGACCCAAAGCATGGCTTTTGTATAAAGTATGTTTTTGTGGACGTGACTTCGTCGAGCCTCACATCCCGGAAATGGTCAAAACAGGAAAGATGCGGCAAGGTTATTAGGGGTTGCTGTAGCTCCCCTTAGGGTATGTGCATTTCCTTCTGGAAAAGGGTAGTATCATGGTATGGAGCCCAGATACTTACTCATGTTGAAAACACTTTGTTATGATTGTGTGAATTGGATATCGAGCGCTCGGTTGAAAAGGTCCTAAAGGACCGGGGAATGACGTGCTCGTGTCAGTAGTTACCCAGTTAGGGGTAACCCGGCCTTGTGTTGGCAGAGATCCGGTTTGGTTCTCGGGGATGTCCATCCAGAGGCATTCTCAGTGGCAATGGGAAGTTCCTTGGCCTGACCATTTGTTGGAAATCCAATTCCCAATACGAAACTTGTACGGTATTAGTTGTAGAACCTGCTATTCACTTATGGTGGTCACCACTGTTTGGATAGTAGCTATAGTAGGCATACGATAATGGTCGTATGTTGGCTAAGATTTATATTCTACTTTCGAAATGAACTTTCCTCTACACTATGCACTAATAATAATATCAAATATTATTTTAAATGCGTATCAAGCATCTTTGGCTATCATAAGGAGAAATCTCCTCCGATTCTGCGTTTGCATTGTGTGTGTGTGCGGGAGGCCTTATGGTAGTCTCATTTTTAAAAGCATTGCGAATTGATTAAAAATATTCCTCTATTTTGATTTTAAAGTTAAATAAACTGTTTTGAGTTCTCACACCAGTCACATGACTGACTTGGAGTTTATTGTTTTCCTTCCTAAACTCTGGGTGCCCACCAATTTCCACACGGGCAGTTAAGAGTTAGGTTTATCAGGATATTCTGGATATTCTGGAGTTGCTGGAGGCAAGCTGGATGGCATGGCGTATTACTTATATAGTATTTCTTTTCCGCTGCACTATTTGTTGTTGTACACTCTGATGTGATGATATGATATGATGTGATGTAATGTAATAACTGATATAGTTCTTTGTTTAAAGATTATTCATTTATTATTATATGTTGTTCCGCTGCGAATTGTGAGATTCTGATGTTGTTCTGTTCCTTTCTGTCCCGTTCTATTTTCTTTTCTGTCTTCTATTTTCTAATTCTCTTTTTCTATTTTTAAAATTTTCTATCTTCTGTTTTTCTATCTTCTCTCCTCCCTAATTTCTACCTTTTTCTCTTCTTCTTTCCTAAATTTTTCTTAAATAAAACCCTCAGTGTTCGGTTTTCCGTCGTTCGATTTCTCGGCAGTCGATAAAGTGAGTGTCGATGTCGAATTTTCGGAAGACGAAGAATCGTGTCCTGACAATGTGGTATCAGAGCTGATGGTTAAGCGAGAACCATGGTTCTGTTGGGTATCACTCATTAGAGATAGAGTCAGTAGTGCTCTAGAATGAGTTTGAGTGTAATAATAGCTATGAGAGCGTATTTGTTAGTGAATAAAAAAAATTGTTTTGTATTGTGTTGACTTATCGGTTGATTGTTTATAGATTCCGATCGATCTAGTCTAGCTAACTATCGTAGATAGGGGTTTCTAAACTCTTAAACAAGATAAATCGACATAATATTGATTTTAAATTGGGTAAATGAAATAATTTTACCTTGATTATATTTTTATATATAAAGAAATAATTTTTCAGAATTATTAAAGTGTATATAAGTTGATTGTTAGGTTGTTTGAATAATCTAAACAAAAGAGTAATTATATAAGCAAATGAATTATAAGAATTGAATTATAATTAAAGTGATTTACAATTGTGAAATAAACTTATATAAATTAGAAGTAAAACTATATGAATTTAAGTTATGTAAAACTAAGTGATGTTTAAATGAAATATAACTTAAGAATTGTTGAATGAAGTTGATATTGATATCAAACTAAATTAATGAAGTTAAGTAATAAATGTGAACTTAAGTTATGTAAATGAAATTCAACTTTGTAATTGAATTGAATGAATGGATTGAATGTTAATCAATTGAATGTAATTTAAGTTGATAAGGAATAATTAATGAAAGTGTTAATTCATTAAAATCAAATTTTATTGGAAGATTGAATAAAATTGAATGAAAATCAATTTAATAAAACCAATTGGAAAGTAAAGATGTTAAACCAAAATGAATGTAAGTGAAGCAAAGAAATTTGGTTGAAATTAATATACTTCGGTTGTTATATGATTGTTGATTGATTGTATGTAATTCATTAAGTATTAATGAAATTGGAAGCTATGAAATTGAATTCAAATTAGAAGTAAATAAATTTGAATAGAATTGAATGTGAATTGGATTTAATTAGTGAATATAAACTAATTGAGAATGAATGTTGATAAAATCCAATGTTGATAAATCAAATGTAATTTAAAGTGAAAACCAATTCATTGTATATGAATGAGAATATGAATGAATATTATTGGTTATGAATGTAGTTGGTTGATGTTTGCATTTGTTGTTTAGTTGCATTTGCTATGTGACATATATAGTTATTATGTTGCTATATGTTGTATATTGAGATTATTTGCATATGTGCATGTTCTCATGTTGTTTGTTGAGTTTAGTAGGTGCGGATCGCGTTTGCTTCGCATTTGGAGTTCGCTTTAGCGCTATATTAGCCGTATATGCTTGCTAATAAAATATAAGGTACATATCTCGGATTAAATATCGTACTTTTACACTTTTTTCCCTTCGGGATGCCTCATTACTTGATGAGATGTATATTTGTGATATATATACTGTCATTTTTTTTCGGATCGAGCCGCGCAAAGGAGACTATGGCGAATTTTTCCGAAAATTTAAGGCGTTAGAAAAAATTTGAGAAAATTGGAAAATTTAGAAAACTTTAACTTTGATTTGGAATTGAAAGTTAAACAAGATAATTGTTTTTGAAAAGATAACTAAGTATGATTTGAAAACTTAGTAAAGTATGGTAAGAAGTTTAATTATGAATTTTGGAAAAATAAATAAATTCTGTAATTTTCTTACTTGTAATTTCGAGGACGAAATTCTTTTAAGGGGGAAAGATTGTAAGGACCCAGAATTTTATTAAATTAAAATTTGAATATTTAATTAATTTTAAATATTTATAAGTGAATTTTTAAGTCAAATAAATTTTTATTTGAATTATTGGATTTAATTGAATAATTTAATCGATAATTTAATATGTTAAATCATGGAAATAAGTAAAAATTAAGTTAAATATGATAGAAAATGATTTGTAAAATTTTATTTAATCATACTGGAGTTATAGAAATATTTTAGAACTTTTAAAATCGAATTAAAAGTTAATTTGTGAAAATTGAATATTTTAATATTTAATTATCGACTGTAAAATAGTCAATTTTTGAACAGTCTCAGAATTGAACGAAACTAGTTTCATTGGATCCGTAATAGTTAGTTATTACCGGATTTCAATTTTCGTGTCAATCGGAGCTATCGTTTGATCGTGGCAGCTCGAAACGCATCGATTTATTTTTAATTTAAATTTGGCGAGTCAAAATAGCCATTTTTCAAAAAGTCTCGGATTTCGACGAAACCAGTTTCATCGGATCCGTAATGTGATATTATTGTAAGGTTTTAAATTTCAAGTCAATTGGATTTACCGTTTGTCCGGTACAAATTAAAACGCCTAGAAATCGATTTAAATCGGTTTAATTCAAATCGAACGTTTTCAGCCATAACTCGCACATACTTCCGAATTAGCTTCCGAAACCTGTTCCATTGTGTCCGGAACGCGGGATAAACCCTAGGTACGCTGGTTACGGCGCCTAAATCGGAGTTCGGAATTCCCGGGATGAATAGTGTTTACGCTTGCTCGTTCCTTATAAATAAGCCTCTACCCTTCATTTAAAATAAAAAAAAAAATTTTAAACCCTAATTATATTTGCAGCCGCCACCATTATAATGTAAGGCTGAAAATCATTCTTCTTCATCTCTTAATCTCTTCCAATCCATCAAGAATTGGCCAAAGTTGTTAACTAAAGAATCGAAGAGCACGAGATGAGCTTTAAATCCATACGGATATGATCGGGAATGGAGCAACGATGGCGGAGCAAATGGTGGCCGTTCGTGGGCTGTAGAGGGCCGTGCGCGCGCGTCATAGTGGGGCCGAGTTGGCCATGGTGGCTGGTGGTGGTAGCTTGCGACGAGAGCTTTCGCGTGGTGGTGTTGAGATCGAGTATTGTTGAGCGTTGTGATGGCAAGATCAAACCCTAGTTGAATGGTCATGGGTTCTTTGTTGCGTGTTGTCTCCTGTAACTTGCGTGAGGAGGATGGAAGGGATGATGTTGTGCGGCCAAGATTTGGTGAGGATGGATCTAAAGGCTGTAGTGATTTTGGGTATAAAATTATTAAGTTGTTGTAATTATAGTTATATAAAATCGTGTACGATCTTTAAAAATACGTATCTTTTTCATACGAGGTCGAAAAAATGCAAACTCAGTTGCGTTGGAATCGTATGGACGAGCACTACGCGATGGAGTTGGTTTGGAGTCGTTTGGAATTAGTGAGAATTTCGGGTAAAATTAAACGCGCGTTTAATTTTATTCGAAATAAATCGCTAAAACGGGAATTAAAACCAAGGTGAGAACTTCTCACTCAATCGAATAGATTTCGATTTTATTTTAAATAGTTAGATTTAAAATATTTGAATGCATGTTTGAATGATGACTGTAAAATATTGATTGTTAAAATAGACATTATGCGCCGTTAGTAAGCGGATGTTATTTAATATAAACATATACCGCGAATATTTCATAAACAGTGAAATTGGTATTATATATAATATCAATATATATATATTGGCATATGTATATATTGCAGTTATTGATTTCCCGCATTTTTTGTTTAGCGGATGAGACCCTATTACGCCGTTATTAAGCGGATAATATTTATTAAGAACATGTACCGCGATAATTTCGTACTGGAGCGAAATTGGTATTGTGCTAATGTTTTTGGATGCAGGAAACAGGTTGGAGGGATCCAACTGGATTCCTCAACAGTTTTTATTTGATTATGGATATTTTGATATTCGTTGATTATCATATACGATATATGATGGATCGTTGTAGTCGTGATTGACTATTTGGTGTGTAGCATCATTGGACCCAGATTTTGGGATTTTAAAATGATTTTAAAAGTGATTTTGAAAATATACTATATTTTTTTGGAATTGATCCATTATAAATAAATAAACGTTATAATTTTTAAAGTTATAAAAATTATGGTTTTTGTGAAATATAGTTAAAAAGCTGATTTTTAGAAATACAGTTAAAAGTCGATTTTTGAGAAATATGAACAAATGATTTTATAAAATAGTTTAGATTGGATTTTTGAATATATGATAAAAGTTTAAATATAGGATTTATAAAATTTGATTATTTTATAAATCAAAATGGTGAGATTATAAAGGAAATTAAAGACGTTTTAAAGAATAATATAGATTGATTTATATTAAAGGATTTACAAATGAATATTTGTAAATTAAAACGTTGGGATTATAAAATGAGATTTTATAAGTGTTTGAATGAATTGAAAATGAATTTCATTAAAGAATGAAATCAATAGAATTATAAATGGTGAAGTTGTAAACGAAATTTATAAACAGTAGATTTATAAATTTTATGAAGTTATTTGAAGAATAGATTGGGTTAAATAAATGAATCTTATAAGTTATAAGATTTATAATTATGAAACTCTAAGGAATGATTTTGTGAAATAATCGTTTATAAGTAGTTAACTTATAATATGAACTTTTAATCTAAAATTGAGTTATAAACTGGAATAGGTTAATAAAGGAATTTGTAAAAGGAAGTTTTTATATATAAATAGAAATAGAATTTATAAACGTTGTTTTATAAATTCGCAAACGACTTATTTTGATAAGTTAATTGTTATAACTTATAAATGGAGTTATATTCACATTTTTAAATAGCGAATAATCCTTTGAATTAAAATGAATAAAAGGATGAAATTGTTAACGTAGTATATTCACGTTTTTGAATAGTGAATAACACGTTAAAGGAAATATTTTAGATTTGATGTTTTAAATAGAATTAAAACAATCTAGTGATGTTTTAAAAGGTGTTGAGATTCGAAACCATAGATTTCAACATTTATTGTTGAAATAGACGTTTTCGAGAAATAAAAGGAAATGGTAGACTATAACACTGTTGTTATAGTAAATGATTTCCGAAAGGAAATGTTTTTAATAGTATTGGGATTTATATATCTATTTTAAATTCGAATCCCTATACTAGTGATTTTGGGTTGTCGTAACGATGTTTTACGTAACATTCGTTTTGGCCCAAGTAAATATGTTTAAGTGAATAATTTCCTTAAAGAATGAAATATATACTTAATTCGATTTAAGTATATTGAATATTTTCTAAGTGTTGAAAATGAAAGAGATTTGTGAATTACTTATGAATAAATAAGTATGGAAATGTTTTCCAATGTGAAGTGAATATTTAGAATTTATCTTTTTGAAGATAAATTGAAAATGAATAATTGAAATCGTATATGCACGAATATTTTGAAATATAAATTCATTATGGAATTTATATGTGAAAAGTGAAATTGGTTAAAAATAAATATTGATTTATTTTTGAAGTGTTGAAACTATATATCTAGTAAAGATATCTTGGAAAATAAATAATTTGGAAAATTATTTGGAATCTGGTGATGTGTGCATATCCATTGATAGTTCAATAGCCGACTATCAATATTTCCCTTTGAATGGGTATTTGATGTGAATTGATTGAATTTGAATGCACACTTATTTTTGAATAAGCGCTCACTATTCGGGTTAACCGGGAAAGGACCATGGGGTCGTATAACCCACTCCGAATATGTGATACGTCGTTGTGAATTGCATTTGAAGATCGGTGTTGAAGACCGGTATTTGCAAGAGTGATAGGATGAACTATCGATTGACTCTGCACCGAGTTGCTCCGGTATTGAGTTCTCCATATGTGATGGTGAATCCGATCAGGATTGTGAATATCCGGATTGCAAGGACTTCTTTGTAAGTGCCTTCGGTTTTGTTCGATCCCGGAACAGACTTGTATGGATTGTATGTCTGACATTACAATTTGAGATATAAAGCCGATTTCTTTCAAATATATTTCTGTTGGTGGCGGAGAATTTATTCTTTGCTTAACACCCTTCTTTGAGACGTACGAGCTCAAAGGTTATATAGTTGAAGTTATCAGCGATATATCCCATTTTGGTAATGTGACATGCTGAGTGATGCTGAAATGATCATTGTGTTGATTATTTGTGATAGGATCATTTATTTGATGGTCTATCTTAGTGATCATTGTGTTGATCATTTGTTGACCCAAAGCATGGCTTTTGTATAAAGTATGTTTTTGTGGACGTGACTTCGTCGAGCCTCACATCCCGGAAATGGTCAAAACAGGAAAGATGCGGCAAGGTTATTAGGGGTTGCTGTAGCTCCCCTTAGGGTATGTGCATTTCCTTCTGGAAAAGGGTAGTATCATGGTATGGAGCCCAGATACTTACTCATGTTGAAAACACTTTGTTATGATTGTGTGAATTGGATATCGAGCGCTCGGTTGAAAAGGTCCTAAAGGACCGGGGAATGGCGTGCTCGTGTCAGTAGTTACCCAGTTAGGGGTAACCCGGCCTTGTGTTGGCAGAGATCCGGTTTGGTTCTCGGGGATGTCCATCCAGAGGCATTCTCAGTGGCAATGGGAAGTTCCTTGGCCTGACCATTTGTTGGAAATCCAATTCCCAATACGAAACTTGTACGGTATTAGTTGTAGAACCTGCTATTCACTTATGGTGGTCACCACTGTTTGGATAGTAGCTATAGTAGGCATACGATAATGGTCGTATGTTGGCTAAGATTTATATTCTACTTTCGAAATGAATTTTCCTCTACACTATGCACTAATAATAATATCAAATATTATTTTAAATGTGTATCAAGCATCTTTGGCTATCATAAGGAGAAATCTCCTCCGATTCTGCGTTTGCATTGTGTGTGTGTGCGGGAGGCCTTATGGTAGTCTCATTTTTAAAAGCATTGCGAATTGATTAAAAATATTCCTCTATTTTGATTTTAAAGTTAAATAAACTGTTTTGAGTTCTCACACCAGTCACATGACTGACTTGGAGTTTATTGTTTTCCTTTCTAAACTCTGGGTGCCCACCAATTTCCACACGGGCAGTTAAGAGTTAGGTTTATCAGGATATTCTGGATATTCTGGAGTTGCTGGAGGCAAGCTGGATGGCATGGCGTATTACTTATATAGTATTTCTTTTCCGCTGCACTATTTGTTGTTGTACACTCTGATGTGATGATATGATATGATGTGATGTAATGTAATAACTGATATAGTTCTTTGTTTAAAGATTATTCATTTATTATTATATGTTGTTCCGCTGCGAATTGTGAGATTCTGATGTTGTTCTGTTGTTTTCTGTTCTGTTCTATGTTCTTCTATTTTTAAAATTCTTCTATCTTCTATTTTTCAAATTCTCTGTTTTCTTTCTCTGTTTTCTAAAAATCGTCTATCTTCTTTCCTCTCTATTTCCTATCTCTTCTTCTTGTTCTCTCTTTTCTTTTCTTAAAATCTTTTTAAAACCCATAACATCTCGGTTTTTGGCCTTCGATTTCTCGGCAGTCGATAAAGTGAGTGTCGATGTTGAATTTTCGAAGAACGAAACTCCGTGACGTTACATAGCCCTAATTATTTAATTATCCCTAATCTACAATTTCAAATTTTCGATTTCAAATTAAATTAGGGTTTTCAATTAGGGGTTCACAATTTAACATATCAAATTTGACAAGTCTAATTCCTGTTTAAACTATAAGGTTTACGATTTAACAAATTCAATTTCAGATTCACAAATTAATTAGGGTTTTTACAATTCTAATCACATAAAACAATTAAAATCAATTGTATAAATCAAAGCACTAAATTTGTGTCAACTCACCACTATCCTAAGCTTTAGATTGAGAAAACTAGCCTCCAAAAAAAAGTTCTCCTCTAGATCTCCCTAGTCTCCTCCTTGATTGCTTGCTTTGCTCCTTAGTTTTTGCTTTAGATTTGAATTGGGTTGATTTTAATTTTAGGGTTTTTGAGAAATTAGGGTTGTCGTAGAATATTCAGTAGAGTTTTTTTTTATTGTCATTTAACTCAGAGGTTAGGGTTTTGGTTAGAAATTAATTTATAGAGTTAGCTTGGAATCCAGGGGTATTGGATCAATTCAGCAACAAATCCATACCACATATCGTTTACTTTACTTCTAAGCAATCATCTCATCATCTATTTTATTCTTCTAGGCAAAGTTAATCGCTCGATTTACAGAGGGTCAGGTCAGCCGCACCTAGGTCTAGGTCGACCATCACAAGTCGACCTAGCCTAAGCATAGGTCGACTAGACCTTGTTTTATTTTTGTTTTTAATTTTTTTGTTTTTCGTTCTCTCGCTCATAACTCTCTCATACTAACCTAGATTACAACAAGTTATATATGAAAATTGTTTAAAAAATCACTACGAACATAATGGAACAATTTTCATAGCCAAACTCGAATGTCTATGAAAATTTATTTTAAGCCCTTAATTTCACTTTTTAATTTTTCTTATTTAATTCGGATAAATTTATGGGGTGTTACATTCTTCCTCCATAAAAGGATTTCATCCCTAAAATCTCTCAGAATGGAAAAATGTAACTCACATACAACAGCCAAGAACTACATCCATCTACTCATCCATCATCCACTAGCAATCACGGTCCTTAAAATTCTAATTCAGTATGTATATATGCAACATGAAATGCACATGAATCTAAACTAATGCAAAAGAGTAGTCGGTATACTAATTTAGTCGAGCTCCTGTTTATGAAAAATTCTCATGCTATGCATCTAAATGCATGCAACATCCTAAATGATAAACTGATAATTCTATGTGAATGCACAACCATCAAAACATATGCAACTTCCATATGCAAATCATCTACTAGACCATGTAATCAAGAAGTATCATGTAATAATATCATGCACCAATATGCAAGTGTGTGCACCTAAAGGATATACTGTCCTAAAGTGTAGATGTGTACAAATGTGAAACATACATCCATGAGCATCCATATTCATCCATTAGCATCCATCATCCATAACATGTCCTATTGACACATTTACAATCATTCCTACCATCCAAAAGTCTCTGCTTATAGGGTATACCACCCAAATCTTAAACATAAGAATTCTACCCTAAAAAGAAACTAAATTTAAGATGTACCAAAAAACTGTTATGGGTGGGTGGCCCAAACCCTCTCCTTAGGCTCCCATGTACTCTCCGCTAGATTGTCTCTCCATTGAACCCTAACAAGTCTAATCTTTTTGGTGCAAAGTTGTTTCGTGCTATGCTCTAAAATACTTATAGGTGCATGTCGAATAAGTGGCTCTTGCTCAACCTCTATTTCCTTTAGCTAGCTCGACTCAACCACAATAGTTGTATCATGCAAACAATTTCACAAATGAGACACAAGGAACATCATGTACCCCAACCAACTTCTCTGAATGCTCAATTATATATGCCAACTTTCCAACTCTAGCCATAATCGAGAAAGGTCCTACAAATCTCCATGCGAGTTTCCCAGATCTACCAAATCTCATTACATGCCTAAGGAGTGAAACCTTCATGAATCACATGTCTTCCACAGTGAACTCTAGATTTGTATTCCTCCTATCGACATAGGACTTCTTCCTATCCTATGAAGTCTTCATTCTCCTCCAAATTAGGTCCACGTTCTTTGATGTTCCCTAACCATTCTATCCATTGTATACCACCAACATGACACTGATCTACATAGTCTACCATACAATGCCTCAAAAGGTGTCATCCCAATACTAGCCTGAAAACTATTGCTCTAGGTAAACTCCACCAATGGTAAATGGTCCTCCCATGAACCCTCAAAATCAATGATACACATCCGTATTAAATACACTAAAACAAAATTCACTCTCTCCATTTATCCATCGGTCCATGGGTGGTATATGATACTCAAACTCAACTCAGTCCCTAAAGCCTCTTGTAGACTTCTTCAGAACTCACTGGTGAAAAGCAGATCTTGATCACTAACTATACTCGTAGGAACTCCATGTAGCCTAAAGATCTCTCTCATATAAATAACTGCCAAAGATGTTGTTGTCCTAGTACTCCTTCACTGGTGCGAAATAAGAGAACTTAGTCGGTCTAACGACTATAACCCAACTACTCTCATTCCCCCTCTATGTCCTCGGTAATCCATCAACAAAATCCATAAAAATGCTCTCCAACTTCAACTAAGGAATATCCAGTGGCTGCAACAATCCTCCAGACTTCTTCTGTTGCACCTTCACCCTTTGGCAAGTCATTCACCTAGCAACATACCTTGCCACTTGCTGCTTCACACTCGACCAACAGAAAACTCGTTTCATGTCCATATACATCTCGTCACCACTTGGATGAATAGTTATCCTAGAATGGTGAGACTTAGATAACACCTCATTAATCAAATACATGATACGAGGAATACAAAGTGTATCATCTCTCCATAGCCATTCTCTCGAGTCTATGGCATAATGCCTCAAGTGACTTAATGACTCCCCTCAATGAATCTTCTCCATAATATCCACTAACTACTTGTCCTCTCTCTTCTTAGGTCTAATACACTCCATCAAGGTAGGTGAACATCCAAAGATGCTAATAATCCGGGAGTAATATCCGATGATGGTTGAAAATCACAGTTAAATATATGCTCCAAGCGCCTCCACTCTAAGAATAATGGACTCAACACTACTCTTTGTGTACTGAAAGCATCCGCTACTACATTACCCTTGCCCGGGGGTATAAGAGATGTCAAAAGTTACAAGAAGCCAAAAACCCCATCCACCTCTATTGTCTCAAGTTCATGTCCTTTTGAGAGAATAAATATTTCAAGGACTTGTGGTCTGTGAAAAGCTCAAACATCTACCCTAAAAGATAATGTCTCCATGACTTAAGCGTAAAAACTATAGCCGCTAACTCAAGATCATGTGTCGAGTAGTTTCTCTCGTGGGTCTTCAGTTACCTACTTGTGTAACACATTACCTTTCCCTCCTGCATTAAGACTACACCTAACCCATTGTACATGAATATGTATAATTTGTGAATGACTTCGTCCCATTTGGCAATACCAATACTAGTGCACTAGTCAGAGCCTCTTTTAACCTAACAAAAGCATATCGCACTTTTCTTCCTAAGCATGGACTAGATTTTTATTGGTAAGATGGGTCAGTGGAGTAGAAATCTTCATGAAATCCTTAATGAACTTCCAATAATAACTCGCAAGACCAAAAAAGCTCCTCATCCCCGTGGCATTTTTCGGAACATGCCAATCCTGAAATACTGCCACCTTACTAGGATCTACTGCTAAGCCACTCTCTAAGACGATGAGTCCCAAATAGCGTACCTCCTCTCTCTAAAAGTGGCACTTCAAAAATTTAGCCTTGAGCTTATATTCACGGAGTATCCTAAGAAACTCCTCCAAGAGCAATGCATGCTCCTCTCTACTCTTCGAATAAACTGGAATACCATCCACAAATACCACTACAAACTTATTCAGCGACCCTTTAAATACACGACTCATCAAATTAACAAATTAGATGGGTCCATTGGTTAGTCCGTATGGCGTAACTAACAACTCATGCAATCCATCAGGAGTATAAAACGTTGTATTTTGAATACTATCCGTAGCTACGCCTAAATGGTGGAATTCCGTAGCTATATCCAACTGAGAAAATACTTAGCTCCAACCAGTTGATAGAAAAGATCGTATATATGGGCAATGGATAGCGATTCTTCTTCGTTAATTTATTAAGTTCCCTATAATCGATGCAAAGCCTAAAAGAACCATCCACCTTAGTGGAAAAGATGACCGGTGCTCCCCACTCAGAAATGCTTCTTCAAATAAAGCCCTTCTCAAATAACTCATTAGCCTTCTTATTCAGCTCATGTCTCTCCTTCAGAGCCATATGCCTTAGCGGTAAAGTGATGGGTCTAGCATTCCCTACTAGATAGATACTAAACTTAAACTCTTTCCCGAGTGGAAGATCGATAACTTCGGCAAAAAATTCAGGGAAATCCCTAACTATAGGCACTCCACTAAGCTCGTCGTGTGATAGGTCTAGTGAATATAAGTAGCTCAACATAACAGACCTGAAGGGTCACAACGAACCTCTAAGCTACGCCTACTACAAGTACTCAATCAAACCACCTTTCTATCCTAGTCAAAATTAGCACAATAAGTAGTCATATAGTCCATGCCTTATATCAACCAAAATCCGAAGAATCCCAATACAATGGCATCACAATCAAACTCGACCCCTAAGATAAACAATCTCGAGCCCCTACACAACATGGATAAATAGAATGATCCTCCTACAGAGTTTGACACAACTATAGGATCTGCGACTATACCTGTGTCTAAGTTCAAGTCATCAACAAGTCTACCAGAGATAAAAGAAAGAGAAGCCCCGGTATCAAATAAAGCATTAATAGATAGACTGAAAAGAGACAACAAACCTTCAATCACCACTTTCTTACCGTTGTATGCTACTGGCTGTACACTGAAGCTAGGGACTATCTCTAGTACATAAGCTGGAAGCACCTGATTCGAAGTCTACGAAGAACCCCTTGGTGGTGTAGTGCAAGATTGCTTCACATGCCCATAACGATCATAGTTATAACACTTTATATTAGATAAATCCAACTTACATTCCTTAGCAAAATGCCCTGGCTTCCCACATTTATGACTTCAAGTCCTTCTTCTAAATCTTACACTTCGGCCCAAATCCTCCTTTCTTCTTGCTCTTCTAGTGCCCCTTCTCCACAACCTACTAAGCCTCCTCCTTCTTAGTAATGGTGGAAAGTAAAGCCATCTCTGTAAGTCTCTCATATTTGGTTCCTATCGGAACATGACTCATAACTAAACCTTGAAGTGGTCAATTCAATCCTTTAGCAAACTTGAGAGCTTTCTTATGTAGTGTATCAACCAATCCAATACCAAACTTGGTTATCTCATGAAACTAATTCACATACTCCTTAATCGTCCTATCTCCCTGCTTGAGATGTATGAATTTCTCCAACTGAACACACTTCTCCTCCTAAGAAAGTAACCTCACCTCAAAATTCCTATAAAACTGATGCCAAATAGTATCTCCCCATTAGCCTCAACCTCTATAACTTCCCACCAGCTCAATGCCAATCCTTGCAGCAGCCAAATAGCTCGCTGCCTCTTAATAGCCTTAGCCAAACCCATAATACCAAATATCCTACCATGAGAACGGATCCATGCTCTGGACTCCACATGATACTTTGTCCTTAATTAAGTCTTGCCTCCAAAACTATAAAAATCCTTGCACAATATAGTAAGGTAAGGAGCGGTATGTAGGTCAACAGGGACCCCACCAGTCGCTCTATCTGCAAGCTCTCTAACAGGTGGAAGCTTGGCAAGTCCCCTAGCCTGTAAATACCAGTGGAACCAAATAGGAATGTTCACACCCGGAATCTCAGGTGCATCGTCGAAGCCTAAACTTGTTGGATTAGCCATCGCCTATCCGTGAACGTTAAAGATTTCATTAGTAACGTCCACAGATAGCAGCAAGTTGATTAAGAGGTAAGAGATAACATAGGTACAAACTAGAGGGATTTTGACAAGGAAGGTTTTGAAAACATTTATAAAATACTTATATATATATATATATATATATATATATATATATATGCTGTACACGTAAATGTGCATATTTTGTACCACCATATTCAATCTATTTAAATTAAATAAATGATCATATCGGGTATTCTAACTTGTTTAAACCAAATTCAAATTATTTTCACGTATTCACTCCATATAGGGGCAAAATGGCCATTTTTGTGCATATATTAATTTGAGAAAATTTAATCGGAAATTTCTGTATTATTTTGTAGGAATTTGGCTTCATATAAAGGTGGCTTCATGAAGATATATATATGCATAAGAGTGAATACAATAGAATGGAGATGGAAATAATTCAAAGCCATGATCATGGAGGACCCCACTTACCCACCTTCCCTCGTGTACAAATTAGAAGCGAATCCACATGCTAATAGCCATTACACATTCATGCACACTTAATGGGTGATTATTGAAGCTAATGATAATTTGGCCACCACACTTTCTACAAGGGCATTTTGGGCATTCTCCAAAAAAATGAATTAAGGTTTCATACATGTATAAGTACCCTTTATGATTCATGTAACCTCTCTTCCTCTTAGCTCATTAGTGTAGGCTCAAAATAAAACACAAGCTCTCTTTCTCTTTTCTTGGCTACTTAGCCATATTTTTATTTCATGTAATTTCTTTTTTTATGAAATGTTAATTAGCGTTCTATGTTATTTACATACTTCTCTTCTTATGTTAGCAGTGTAGTTTACTTTTCGTGCAAGTAGATTAGTGTTCATTTCTTTTTACTTAGCTTTTCTTTTCATTTTCACTCCCGTTTTACACTTGTTTATTTCATATTGCTTTCTACCTATGTTGATTTGATAACAAATATGAGAGGCTAATCCCTGTAATTAAGGGGTAATGAAGCTCTCTAGTATGTAGATGCAATATTTTGATGTTTATGCTATCTTTTTATGCTTAATGAAACATTTGAAGTGATTTAACTTGTTGTTTTTGATGTAAATTTGATAGTCTATATTGTTGACACCAAATAGGCCATGCTTAAACAATCACAAACAATAATTACCTCTTCATCTACATATGACGACGACAATGAAATGAATGTTGAAATTAAAATTTGATGCCCTATATTTCTAAACAATAGTAAATAGGCCATGCTTAAAATATATTTTGCTTTCAACTTTGTTGTCATATTTCATGAGAGTTAAATGTGTATTCGTGGTTGTGTTATAGTTTGATGGTTTATATTGGGCTAATTAATAGCAAAATATACCACACTTATGATAAACACATCAACTAATTACATTAATGAAAAGAAAATGTTATGGATGCGGATTAAGGATCTTAAGGCAGAAATAACACTAGAGGGGGGGGGGGGGGGTGAATAGTGTTTTAAAGAATATATGAACTATATGACTAAATTAAAACTTTCAATACAAATCTAAACAGAATTCTAACACAGAATGATCACAGAACATATAACAAATGCAAATAGTAAAGTAAAGCAAGTAAAAGGAAAGAACATACCGGATTTTATACTGGTTCGGAATCCTCCTACATCCAGTCCTGCACCAAGGCAATATCCTTGTACAGATTTTTATAAGCCAATATCCAAATTACAACCCTCAATTTCTAAGGCCTTGAGAAACCCTCCTATCTCCGAGTCTGGGGTAAACTCTCTTGATTTTCGGGACACAAGATCACCCTAATACTTTCTAATAACAATCCTTTTGAATGGATAGACTCTATGGACTTTTTGAATACAAATTGATCCTATAACTCTGAACAGCACTTTGATCTTGAGTAGAACGATGAAGAATCAAATAGAGAGAGTATCTAAATGATTTCCTATTGAGAATTTGGCAGAATGATGGCACAATCTTGAAAATATGAAGTTTTATGGATATGGAATGGTGGAGGAGAAAGAGTGAAGAAAATAAGAAAGTAGTTGTTAAAAAAATTCGTTTTGGAAGCCTTTATATGGATGCACAACGGTCATAACCATTGGCGAAATGTTTTCGAACGAATGGACACTTCTTTTGAAAATTGAATTTTGAATCCAACTGTCACCATGTCGACATGGGGTATTCCCTTATGTCGACATCCCTTAGTTTAAAATTATAGAGATGTTGTTTTGTAAAGACAATTGAATTTAAAACAAGTTGAAACTTCTCTGAAGAAAAGTAAAGTGTTTAAACAATATTTTGAGATAGAGAATGAATATAAAACATTATTTTACATATATATATATATATAATTGATATAGACCGTCAATTATATAAGTAATATTTAAAATCAGAATAAGTTTTGATGTTTTAAAAATAGAAGCTTTTAAAATCAGAATAGAGGAATATTTCAAGGCTAAAACAAAGTTTGAAAATATTTTTGAAACATGATTTTGAAAGCTAAAACATTTTGAAAACAGATTTAAAAACATTTTGAAAAATCTATTCAAACTGAAATTGCAAGAACCTTCCTATAGAGCTCCTCCATAGAACTCGGAACTTGTACAAAGTAGTTTAAATGATTTTGATTTTCGTGTGTTTGTAAGCCACTTGTCGTAGGTTTGTAAGCTACTTGTCGTGGGTTTGTAAGCCACTGGTTTCGATAGAAATTGGGTTCCATCCCAAAAGAAAATTGGAAGAAAGATGAGAGTGCTATTATGAAGTTTTAACAAAATACTAGACACTTATCTTGAGATCTTGAAATCTTGATTCTCTAGAGTCTTGAATCTTGAATCTCTAATCTTCATCTTGATGCTTGAGTCTTTATACTGATCAGTCTTCGATGATACCTGCATATACTTCCTATATATATATATATGGAAATGTTAGTATATATTTTATAAAGTAAAGTATAATAACTATATAAGGTTGTTGTCATCAAAACATCATCAACTCAGTTCCTAACAGTAAAGAGAGATCATAACTTCATTTTGTTGATTTATGTGATCAATAGAGTGAAAACTGCCTCTAAATTTTCTTAACATTCTCATATTTTTATCTATTTTCTTTTGTCATTTTTCTCAATTTTTTAGCTAATCACTCTCAACTTTGGTTTAGTTTGATTGAATAGAAATTTAAAAATCTTACAATTCCCTACGGATCGATCTGTACTAGCCACGTACTAAGATAGTAGGCTGTGCGCTTGTAGTTAAACTTTAATTTGAAATTTATCGACGGTTTTCTAATTCGATAGAATTTCCATCGTTAAACAATATATCAAAAAGTTCATTTTTGAAATCACTTTACAAAACATTTTGAAAACCATTTCCTTTTTATTTTGAAAATACATCTCTCAATATGGTCCTAACCCTACGGATATTGAACCTAAGCTCTGATACCAAATATGACAAACCGCACCTCCTTAAATGCCTAAAATCTGTCGCATCAAGAAATGCAGATCATTAGGTTTGATTTAACTAATAACACAAAGACTAAGATAACAGATATGATCATGATAAACTAACCATCACAGTGTATCACAACAAGAGTATAAAACATGTATAAAATCATAACGTATCGCAGCGGAAGTATAAAACACGTATAAAATCTCAGAGAATAGTAGTCTCAGAAAAGATCATATCATAACATGGTCTTAGAAAATATTATACAACACCCGAACCATAGTACAATACAAGTGGAAATATCCCTTAAATATCGATCTAGAAATAAATGTACAAATAAGATGCAATGATGTATGAAGAAGAAATGTGGATAAGTTGACATGACTGTCTCCAAGTATCTAAAATACGCAAATCACCCACTGCCTTGTCCACCTGTGGTAGGAAAAAGATAGAAAATAAATAGGTTAGATCAAAAGTCTAGTGAATGAGTACAAGAGTAATAAGATGATAAAGTGCAATTGACTTTAAATCTAATCTGAATGATGTAAAGTGTAAAACAGTGTCCATGGATTCCTTAGGTCCGTTGTAGTGACCCAAAAGTTCTCTCAATTTAAATTTGTATATTTAATTTATTTTAAATATTAATAAGTGAAATTTATAAGTCGAATAAATTTTATTTCGAATATCTGGATTTAATTGGAAAATTAAATCGATAATTTAATATTTCAAGTTACAGAAATAATTGGAAATTGGATTTAATGTGATTGAAAATGATTTGTAAAATTTTATTTAATCATATTGGAGTTAGAATGATGTTATAGAACTTTTAAAATTGAATTAAAAGTTAAATTGTGAAAATTGAACATTTTAATATTTAATTGACGAGTTAAAATAGCCATTTTTCAAACAGTCTCGGATTTCGACGAAACTAGTTTCATCGGATCCGTAATGTAATATTATTATAAGGTTTCAAATTTCGTGTCAATCGGATTTACCGTTTGACTGAGACAAGCCAAAACGCATAGAAATTTGGTTTAATCGATTTAATTTAAATTTGATCGTTTATTGTCGTAACTCGCACAGATGATCGAATTAGCTTCCGAAACATATTCCATTGTGTCCGGAACGTGGGGTAAACCCTAGAAACGCCAGTCACCGCGTGAGATTTGGAGTGAGGAAAATTTCGAGTGAATACTAATGTGGAAATTTTCTATAAAAGGACCCCTTATTTAGAAATTTGCCAAAACCCTAATTCCTTAAACCCTAGCCGCCAGAAAATTTTAATGGCCGATACTTTCTGTTCTTCTTCCATTAATCTCTCTCGATCCAAACACTTCTAGCCTTCGATTCCTAAATGAAAGTTGTAGAGAGCGAGAAGACCTTCAGATCCATACCGTGATGATGATCATCAGAGCACCGTGGAGGCCAAAAGATGGCCGCGTTCGTGCTTGAGTTCGCACGTTTTTCTAAGCTACAGGAAGAGCCAAGTTTGGCCGCGACTTGAGTGATGGTGAAGGAGATACCAGGCTTCGCAATGGTGGTTGTGGATTAACTTAGAAACGCTCGTGTTCGTCGCGATAATTGGATGATGGAGGCGGAAATGGGTTAGCATGCGTTCGTGAATTATCTGGGTAGAGGAAGAACAATATGCACGGTTGAGATGCTAGGGTTTTGAAATGTGCGGCCTAGATCCAGAAAGGTTTAATAATAAAAGAAAATTGAAATTTATTAATATTTAAATCGTGTAATGTTTAAAATATGCTATCGTTTTGTTACGAGGTCCGTTTTGAACGAAACAACTTGCGTTGGGTTCGTATTGACGAGCACTACACGATGGAGCTGGATTGGAGTCGTTTGAAGCTAGTTTGAATTTCGGGTAAAATTAAACGCGCGTTTAATTTTTATTTGAAACAAAATGCGAAAAACTAAATTGAAAGCAAGGTGAGAACTTCTCACTCAATCGAATTGTTTCGATTTAAATTTTAAATACCAAGATTTAAAATTGATGATTGTATGCTTGGATGATAAATTATTATCTGTTGATGATTGAAATAGACATTATACGTCGTATATTAAGCGGAGGTTATTTATTAAAAACATATACCGCGATAATTCCCACTTGTATGGAATTGGTATTATGTATGTATTTGGAGTTGATTTTCCCGCATTATATAACGGATGAGACCCTATTGCGCCGCATAATAGCGGATAATATTTTATAAATCCCATATACCGCGATATTCCGTATTGGAATGGAATTGGTATTGTGCTAACATCTGTGGATGCAGGGAAACAGGTTGGAGGGATCCAACTGCATTCCTCAACTGTATTGATTTATTTACAAATATTGTGATATTTGTTGATTATCATATTGATATATGATGTTTTGATTGTCATGATTGTTTATTTGGTGTTGTTGCATCATTGGGCATATTTTGAAGTTTTAAAAATATTAAAGTAACGATTTTGAATTTTAAAAGGGTTTTAAAGTGATTTTTGAAAATATATGTTTTATTAAATTTTGGAATTGATTTATTTTAAATAAATTAACGTTATAAATTTAATGTTATAAAAATTATGATTTTTGTAAAATATAACCGAAATGTGATTTTCGAAATAAATAGTGATAAATTTATAAGATGGTTTAAATTGGGATTTTTGAATTATTATAAACGATTTACATAAAAGATTTATAAAATTGATATTTATAAATTAAAATATTGGAATTATAAAACGAGTTTTTATAAGAGTTAAAATGAAGAATAATTGGATTTCTTAAGTGAATGAAATTTATCGATTTATAAATTGTGAAGTTATAAAATGAATAAATTTTGTAAAATAAAAGATTTGTAGTTAAGTTTACTTATAATATTGATTTTGGTGTGTAAATGGGATATGGATAAAATTTGTGAATAAAGTGATTTTATAACTTGAAGTTTTTATAATATATAAATGTAAATTTATAAACATTGATTTATAAATTCAAGATTGATTGAATTTGATAAGTAAATTTTTATAGCTTATTAAAGGAGTACATTTACGATTTTGGGACAGTGAATAATATATTAAAGTGTTTTGGGGAAGTGATATTTTAAATAGAATTAAACAATTTAAAGTTGTATTAAAAAGCGTTAAGTATCGAATACATAGATTTCAACTGTTGAAATAGACGATTTCGAGAAATAGAAGGAAATGGTGAACAATAACACTTTTGTTATAGTAAATGATTTCCGAAAGGAAATGTTTTTGTATAGTATTGGGATTTATATATCTATCTTAATTTTGAATCCCTATACTAGTGATTTTGGGTCGTCGTAACGATGTTTTACGCAACATTCGTTTTGGCTCAAATAAATGTGTTTAAGCGAACGTTTTCTTTAAAGAATAAAATATATACTAAATTTCGATTTAAGTATATTGAATATTTTCCAAGTGTTGAAAATAAATGGATTTGTGAATTGCTTATTATTAAATAAGTATGGAAATGTTTTCCAATATGAAGTGAATATTTTGAGATTTAATATTTTAAAGATAAATTGAAAATGAATATTAGAAATCGATTTGGAAATCGTATATTCATAGATATTTTGGAATTGTAAATTCACTATGGAATTTATAAAAGAAAGGGAAATTTGTTTAAAAATAAACATTGATTTATTTTTGAAGTGTGGAAATGAAATTACGGATTTGGAACGTAAGTTTAAAATAAATCGTTAAGGATTTATTTGATTGATTTAAATGAACCATTTTAAATTTAAAATGGATAAATATTTGGAAGTGTTTCCATTTAAGGGAATTGATTTGAAATTTGTTTTCAAAGATTGAAAGGTGAAAAGTGATTCGAAATTTGTTTTCAAATGTTGAAGTGTGGAAAAAATATATATCTTTTAAAGATATTTTGGAAAGGAAATAATTTGGGAAATTATTTGGAATCTGGTGATGTTGAGCATACCTATTGATAGTTAAATAACCGACTATCAATATTTACCTTTGAATGTGTATTTGTTGTGATTTGCTTGAATTTGAATGCCATACTTATTTTCAAAATAAACGCTCACTATTCGGGTTAGCCGGGAAAGGAGCTTGGGGTCGTATAACCCATTCCGAATATGTGATACGTCGTTATGGATTGCATTTGAAGACCGGATATTTTTGAAAATGGAAGGATTACCGTCGAATGACTCTGCATCGGCTGATCTCCGATATAGAGGTTTTATCACCCTTAGTGACGGGAAGTCCGGATGTGATTAGTGAATATCCGGATTGCAAGGACTTCTTTGGAAGTGCCTTCGGTTCCGTTCGATCCCAGAACGGACTTGTATGGATTGAATGTCTGACATTACAAATTGAGATATAAAACTGATTTCTTTCAAATATATTTCTGTTGGTGGCGGAGAATTTATTCTCTTAACTTAACACCCTTCTCTGAGACGTACGAGCTCAGAGGTTATGTAGTTGAAGGTTATTAGTGATATACTCCCAATTTGGTAGTGTGATATGCTAAGTGCTCTTGAGCATTTGATGATCAAAGCACAGCTTTTGTACAAAGCATGGCTTTGTGGACGAGACTTCGTCGGACCTCACACCCCGGAAATGGTCAAAATGGGAAGGATGCGACAAGGTTATTAGGGGGTAGCGCCCCTTTAGTGTATGTCATTCCTTCTGGATAGAGGTGGTATCATGGTATGGAGCCCGGATACTTAACTTATGTTGCTGCTGCAAATTTATTACTTTGTGGTTGTTGGAATCGAGGATCCTCGGATATAGCTCGGTTACGATCGGGGAATGTCATATTCGTGTTGGTAGTTACCCAGTTTAAAGGGTAACCTGGCCTTGTGTTGGAAGAGATCTAACCGTAACGTTAGGTTCTCGGGTCGTCTTTCCAGAGGCGTACCCATGTGGCAATGGGAAGTTCCTTGGCTTAACCATTTGTTGGAAATCCAAAGAAACAATACGATCTTGTACGGTTTTAGTTGTAGAACCTATCATTCACTTATGGTGGTCACCACTGTTTGGATGGTAGCTATAGTAGGCATAAGTGCGAAATGCCTATGCTGGCTAAGATTTATATCTTTACTTTCGAAATGATTTTTCCCACACTATGCACTAGTAATAATATCAAATGTTTCTTTTTAATGCGTATCAAGCATCTTTGACTATCATAAGGAGAAATCTCCTCCGATTCTGCGTTTGCATTGTGTGTGTGTGTGCGGGAGGCTTTATGGTACTCTCATTTTCCAAAAAGCATTGCGAATCTATTTTAAAATATTTCTTTGTTTGGTTTAAAGATAAATAACTGTTTTAATTTCTCACACCAGTCCCATGACTGACCTGAAGTTTATTGTTTTCCTTCCTAAACTTTGGGTGCCCACCAATTTCCACACGGGCAGTCTAGAGTCAGGTCATCAGGATATTCTGGAATTCAGGAGTTGCTGGAGGCAAGCTGGATGGCATGGCATATTTCCTAGTATATAGTATTTCTTTTCCTCTATTTGTTTTTGTAAACTCTGATAATGTAATGTAATGTGATGTAATGTAATAACTGATATAGTTCTTTGTTTAAAGATTATTCATTTATCTATTATATGTTGTTCCGCTGCGATTGTGAGATTCTGATATTGTTCTGTTGTTTCTTTCTGTTCTGTTCTATCTTTTTCTCTCTTCTTCTATCTTTTTCTCTCTTCTTCTATCTTTTTCTTCTTCTTTAACCCTAACGGTACGGTTTTTCGGCCTTCGATTGCTCGGCAGTTGATATAGTGGACGTATTGATGTCGGTTTTCGAGCGTCGAAAAGTCGCACCCGTTACATTTGGTATCAGAGCTTATGGTTAAGCGACAACCATGGCTCTGTTGGGTATTACTCAATAGAGATAGAGTCAGCGGTACTCAAGAATGAGTGTGAGTGTAATAATAGATATGAGCGCGTATTTGTTAGTGAATATAAAATTATTTTATATTGTGATGATTGGTTTGTTGAGTGGATATGGATTCTGGTCGGTATAGTCCGTACAACTCTATCGATAGGGATCTCTAAACACTGGTACAAATCAATTCGGCACGATATTGTTTTAAATTGGGTAAATGAAATAATTTTACCTTGATTATGTTTTATATATAAAAGGATAATTTTTCAGAATTATTAAAGTGTATATGAATTGATTTTTTGGTTTTTGAATAAGTTAAATAAAAACAACAGCTGTAAAAGAATAATTGTATAAGCAATTGAATTATAAAGTATGGAATTATAATTAAAATGATTTACACTTGTGAAATAATCTTATGTATATAAGAAGTGAAATTATATAAGTAAAAGATTTATAAATGTGATTTATAATCTAAAAACAAAATTCCAGAGAAGTGTATTGAAAGGATTCGATATTTTGGAAAATTGTTCTGAAGAAACTAAAGCTCTAAACTCTTTTCGGTCGCTGGAAAATAATTCCGATGATGATTGCAACATCATCGGTGTTCATTTTCGGGTTTCCAAAAGAGGGATTGCTGCCAAATTGTTTTAAATGAAAGTTGTTTGGAAAATTTGGGTTTGGGTTTTGAAATTCAAAGGATAATTGAATTGGTTTCAAAAATGGTTTTGAAAGATTGAAAAGACTCTGGAATGTTATATAAAATGATTGGATTACAATTATTAAGTTGGAAAATAAATTTGTGAATGAATAAATAAAATTTGCAAGTGCAAAGAAATGAAATTGAAATCCATTTCGAATTGGTAAGTAAATAGAACTGGAATTTGAATCTGAAGTGGATTTATAAGTGGAAATTTAAGTTAAGCTAAACAAATGATGTTTGAAATGGAATATAACTTAAGTAATGTTGAATGAAGTTGATTTTGGTGTCAAAGTAAATTAATAAGTGAATTAACGAAATGAAGTCATTAAGAATATGGACTTGAGTTATATAAAAGAAATTTAACCTTATTTGTTAAATAAATTAGCAATTGAATTAATAAATGGATTGAATGCTAATCAATTGAATGTAAAATAAATTGATAAGAAATAATGGATGTAAGTGTAAATTCATTAAAAGCTAATGAAGTTGACAAATTGAATAAATGGAATGGAAGTCAATTTAATATCAACCAATTGGAATTAAAAATGTTAAACCAAATTGAATGAATATAAGCGAAGTAAATAAATTTGGTAATGTTGGATATACATTGTTTGTTATATGATTGTTAGTTGATTTTATATAATTCATTAAGTGTTAATTAGATTGAATTAAGGAAAACTGAAAGCTATAAATCAAATTGGAAGTTAAGTGAATTTGATTTGAATGTGAAAGTGAACCAACTTGAATATGAGTTAGTGAATGGTTGCTAATTGAATATGAATAAGTGAATGTTAGTAAAAACATCCAATGTTAATGAATCAAATGTGATTTAAATTGGAAAACCAATTCATTGAATATTAATGAGAAGTGAATTTATATTGATTTAGTTATGAATTGATTTGGATAGACATTGATTGTTGGATGTTTACTGGTTGGATAGTTGTTTGATGGTTGCATTTGTTGATTGAATGCATTGCTATGTTAGCACATGTGGTTGTTATGTTGCTATATGATGTATATTGATATTATTTTCATATATACATGTTTCATTTGTTTATTGAGTGTTTAGTAGGTGCGGATTGCGCTTGCTTCGCATTTGGAGCTCGCTTTTGCGCTATATTAGGCGTATATGCTTGCTAATAATATATAAGATACATATCTCGGATTAAATATCGTACTTTTACACTTTTTTTCCCGACGGGATGCCTCATCACTTGATGAGATGTATATTTGTGATATATATACTGTCATTTTTTTTCGGATCGAGCCGCGCAAAGGAGACTCTGGCGAAATTTTTCGAAAATTTGAGGCGTTAGAATATTTTTGAGAAAATTGAGAAATTTTTGAAAACTAAGTATGAATTGGAAAACTTAGTAAAGTTGTTGAAAGAAGTTTAACTATGAATTTTGAAAAAGTTAAACACTTAAGGGATTTGTAAAATCTAATTTGAACGGTTTGTTTTGGAAAGTTAATGGATTCTGTAGCTTTTTCTTACTTAGTAATTTCGAGGATGAAATTCTCTTAAGGGGGGAAGTTTGTAACCACCCAGAAGTTCTGTCAATTTAAATTTGTATATTTAATTGATTTTAAATAATAATAAGTGAAGTTTATAAGTCGAATAAATTTTATTTCGAATATCTGGATTTAACTGGAAAATTAAATCGATAAATTAATATTTCAAATTACAGAAATAATTGGAAATTGGGTTTAATGTGATTGAAAATGATTTTTAAAATTTTATTTAATCATATTGGAGTTAGAATGATGTTATAGAACACTTAAAACTGAATTAAAAGTTAAATTGTGAAAATTGAATATTTTAATATTTAATTGACGAGTTAAAATAGCCATTTTTCAAACAGTCTCGGATTTCGACGAAACCAGTTTCATCAGATCCATAATGTGATATTATTGTAAGGTTTTAAATTTCGTGTCAATCGGATTTACCGTTTGTCGGGGCAAGCCAAAACGCATAGAAATTTGGTTTAATCGATTTAATTTAAATTTGATCGTTTATTGCCGTAACTCGCACAGATGATCGAATTAGCTTCCGAAACATATTCCATTGTGTCCGGAACGCGGGGTAAACCATTGTGTCCGGAACGCGGAGTTCGAAAAATTTCGAGTGAATAGTAATTTGAAAAATTTCTATAAAAGGACCCCTTATTCAGAAATTTGCCAAAACCTAATTCCTTCAGCCCTAGTCGCCAAAAAATTTTAATGGCCAATATTTTCTATTCTTCTTCCATTAATCTCTCTCGATCCAAACACTTCTAGCCTTCGATTCCTAAATGAAAGTTGTAGAGAGTGAGAAGACCTTCAGATCCATACGGTTATGATGATCATCAGAGCACCGTGGAGGCCAAAAGATGGCCGCGTTCGAGCTTGAGTTCGCACGTTTTTATGAGCTACAGGGAGAGCTGAGCTTGGCCGCGACTTGAGTGACGGTGAAGGAGATAGCAGGCTTCGCAATGGTGGTTGTGGATCAACTTAGAAACGCTCGTGTTCGTCGCGATAATTGGATGATGGAGGCGGAAATGGGTTAGCATGCGTTCGTGAATTATCTAGGTAGAGGAAGAAGAACGTGCACGGTTGAGATGCTAGGGTTTTGAAACGTGCGGCCTAGATCCAGAAAGGTTTAATAATAAAAGAAAATTGAAATTTATTAATATTTAAATCGTGTAATGTTTAAAATATGATATCCTTTTGCTACGAGGTCCGTTTTGGACGAAACAACTTGCGTTGGGTTCGTATTGACGAGCACTACGCGATGGAGCTGGATTGGAGTCATTTGGAGCTAGTTTGAATTTCGGGTAAAATTAAACGCGCATTTAATATTATTCGAAATAAAACGCGAAAAACTAAATTGAAAGCAAGGAGAGAACTTCTCACTCAATCGAATTGTTTCGATTTAAATTTTAAATAGTTAGATTTAAAATTGATGATTGTATGCGTGGATGATAAATTATTATCTGTTGATAATTGAAATAGACATTATACGCCGTATATTAAGTGGAGGTTATTTATTAAAAACATATACCGCGATAATTCCAACTTATATGGAATTGGTATTATATATGTACTTGGAGTTGATTTTCCCGCATTATATAGCGGATGAGACCCTATTGCGCCACATAATAGCGGATAATATTTTATAAATCCCATATACCGCGATATTCCGTATTGGAACAGAATTGGTATTGTGCTAACATCTATGGATGCAGGGAAACAGGTTGGAGGGATCCAACTGGATTTCTCAACTGTATTGATTTATTTACAGATATTGTGATATTTGTTGATTATCATATTGATATATGATGTTTTGATTGTCATGATTGTTTATTTGGTGTTGTTGCATCATTGGGCATATTTTGAAGTTTTAAAAATATTAAAGTAACGATTTTGAATTTTAAAAGGGTTTTAAAGTGATTTTTGAAAATATATGTTTTATTAAATTTTGGAATTGATTTATTTTAAATAAATTAACGTTATAAATTTAATGTTATAAAAATTATGATTTTTGTAAATTATAACCGAAATGTGATTTTTTTGAAATAAATGGTTGATAATTGATAAGATGTTTTAAATTAGGATTTTTGAATTATTATAAACGATTTATATAAAAGATTTATAAAATTGATATTTATAAATTAAAATATTGGAATTATAAAACGAGTTTTTATAAGTGTTAAAATGAAGAATAATTGGATTTCTTAAGTGAATGAAATTTATCGATTTATAAATTGTGAAGTTATAAAATGAATAGATTTTTGTAAAATAAAAGATTTATAGTTAAATTTACTTATAATATGGATTTTGGCATGTAAATGGGATATGGATAAAATTTGTGAATAAAGTGATTTTATAACTTGAAGTTTTTATAATATATAAATGTGAATTTATAAACATTGATTTATAAATTCAAGATTGATTGAATTTGATAAATAAATTTTTATAGCTTATTAAATGAGTACATTCACGATTTTGGGACAGCGAATAATATATTAAAGTGTTTTGGGGAAGTGATATTTTAAATAGAATTAAACGATTTAAAGTTGTTTTAAAAAGCGTTAAGTATCGAATACATAGATTTCAACATTTATTGTTGAAATAGACGTTTTCGAGAAATAGAAGGAAATGGTGGACTATAACACTGTTGTTATAGTAAATGATTTCCGAAAGGAAATGTTTTTGTGTAGTATTGGGATTTATATATCTATCTTAATTTCGAATCCCTATACTATTGATTTTGGGTCGTCGTAACGATGTTTTACGCAACATTAGTTTTGGCTCAAATAAATGTATTTAAGCGAACGTTTTCTTTAAAGAATGAAATATATACTAAATTTCGATTTAAGTATATTGAATATTTTCCAAGTGTTGAAAATAAATGGATTTGTGAATTACTTATTATTAAATAAGTATGGAAATGTTTTCCAATATGAAGTGAATATTTTGAGATTTTATCTTTTAAAGATAAACTGAAAATGAATAATAGAAATCGATTTGGAAATCGTATATTCATACATATTTTGGAATTGTAAATTCACTATGGAATTTATAAAAGAAAGGGAAATTTGTTTAAAAATAAACATTGATTTATTTTTGAATTGTGGAAATGAAATTATGGATTTGGAACGTAAGTTTAAAATAAATCGGTAAGGATTTATTTGATTGATTTAAATGAACCATTTTAAATTTAAAATGGATAAATATTTGGAAGCGTTTCCGTTTAAGGGAATTGATTTGAAATTTGTTTTCAAATATTGAAAGGTGAAAAGTGATTTGAAATTTGTTTTCAAATGTTGAAGTGTGGAAAAAAAATATCTTGTAAAGATATTTTGGAAAGTAATAATTTGGAAAATTATTTGGAATCTGGTGATGTTGAGCATACCTATTGATAGTTAAATAACCGACTATCAATATTTACCTTTGAATGGGTATTTGTTGTGATTTGCTTGAATTTGAATGCCACACTTATTTTCAAAATAAGCGCTCACTATTCGGGTTAGCCGGGAAAGGACTTTGGGGTCGTATAACCCATTCCGAATATATGATACGTCGTTATGAATTGCATTTGAAGACCGGTGTTGAAGACCGGATATTTTTCAAAACGGAAGGATTACCGTTGAAAGACTCTGCATCGGCTGGTCTCCGATATAGAGGTTTTATCACCCTTCGCGACGGGATGTCCGGACGTGATTAGTGAATATCCGGATTGCAAGGACTTGTTTGGAAGTGCCTTTGGTTCCGTTCGATCCCGGAACGGACTTATATGGATTGTATGTCTGACATTACAAATTGAGATATAAAACTGATTTCTTTCAAATATATTTCTGTTGGTGGCAGATAATTTATTCTCTTATCTTAACACCCTTCTCTGAGACGTACGAGCTCAGAGGTTATGTAGTTGAAGGTTATTAGTGATATACTCCCAATTTGGTAGTGTGATATGCTAAGTGCTGTTGAGCATTTGATGATCAAAGCACAACTTTTGTATAAAGCGTGGCTTTGTGGACGAGACTTCGTCGGACCTCACACCCCGGAAATGGTCAAAACAGGAAGGATTCGGCAAGGTTATTAGGGGGTAGCGCCCCTTTAGTGTATGTCATTCCTTCTGGATAGAGGTGGTATCATGGTATGGAGCCCAGATACTTAACCTATGTTGCTGCTGCAAATTTATTACTTTGTGGTTGTTGGAATGGTGGATCCTCGGACATAGATCGGTTACGATCCGGGAATGACATGGGAATGACATATTCGTGTCAGTAGTTACCCAGTTTGAAGGGAAACCCGGCCTTGTATTGGCAGAGATCTAACCGTAACGTTAGGTTCTCGGGTCGTCTTTCCAGAGGCGTACCCATGTGGCAATGGGAAGTTCCTTGGCCTGACCATTTGTTCGAAATCCAAAGAAACAATACGATCTTGTACGGTTTTAGTTGTAGAACCTATCATTCACTTATGGCGGTCACCACTGTTTGGATGGTAGCTATAGTAGGCTTAAGTGCGAAATGCCTATGCTGGCTAAGATTTATATCTTTACTTTCGAAATGATTTTTCCTACACTATGCACCAGTAATAATATCAAATGTTTCTTTTTAATGCGTATCAAGCATCTTTGACTATCATAAGGAGAAATCTCCTCCGATTCTGCGTTTGCATTGTATGTGTATGCGGGAGGCCTTTTGTTAGTCTCATTTTCCAAAAAGCATTGTGAATCTATTTTAAAATATTTCTTTGTTTGTTTTAAAGATAAATAACTGTTTTAAGTTCTCACACCAGTCCCATGACTGACCTAGAGTTTATTGTTTTCCTTCCTAAACTCTGGGTGCCCACCAATTTCCACAAGGGCATTCTAGAGTCAGGTCATCAGGATATTCTGGAATTCAGGAGTTGCTGGAGGTAAGCTCGATGGCATGGCATATTCCCTAGTATATAGTATTTCTTTTCCGCTGTTTGTTGTTGTAAACTCTGATAATGTAATGTAATATGATGTAATGTAATAACTGATATAGTTCTTTGTTTAAAGATTATTCATTTATCTATTATATGTTGTTCCGCTGCGATTGTGAGATTCTCATATTGTTCTGTTGTTTCTTTCTGTTCTGTTCTATCTTTTTCTCTCTTCTTCTATCTTTTTCTTCTTCTTTAACCCTAACGGTACGGTTTTCCGGCCTTCGATTGCTCGACAGTTGATATAGTGGACGTATTGATGTCGGTTTTCGAGCGTCGAAAAGTCGCACCCGTTACGTTCGTACCTAAGGATTCTTATCATACTAAGTGTGTCAAAACTACTTATGAAACCTCATACTAATGATCAGCCAAATCGGGAACTACTCTGTTGTGGCAACTACCATCATACTATGCCCGGAGAGAGAATAAAAAAATGCAAACCAGCATAATGACTCATCATATGCACCCATGTTCACCTCCCCAATCATAATGGAAAAATGTCGTTTATTATATTGCACTGAGGTCCACCATATGTGAACTCCAGTTAGTATCGGACCCAACTTTCCTATACTCAATAACTACGGCCACTTATTGTACTATGTCGGCATCCACTGGTACCACATCCCAAAACAATGCGCAAGAACCATGCAGTACATGGGTCTCCTATTAGTACTAGGCTTTTAGATAGTGTTCTTGCTAATGTTACACCTACCTGGCCGTAACACTACTGAGCGTATTGTGAAATCATCGCCTACTAATACTAATAATGTGAAATACGTTCCCCAATGTATTACCAATAATGCAAAATACTTTGCCTCAATCTAATATCAATAATGCGAAATACACCGCCCTAACCATCTTAATATGAAACCAAATTTCCATATTCCCTCATGCATATACTTAGCCCAAATTACCTCAACAAATCGGTTTACTAATTACATAATTTCAAATTTAGTTATATAATTTTTATCCATAAATTATGCCTTAAGCCAAAGTTCAATGCGGTGATTCTCAATTATAACGGTCAACCCGAGTGTACCCCAGGTCGACCTCTACAGGGAGACCTTAGCTTCCCAAGGTCGACCGTACACAGTGAAATTTTCGATACTTCGATGATTGATTTTTTGGTTTATGTCATTAATTCGAAGCGATTAACATAAAAAATTAGCCCTAATTATTCAACTAGCCCTAATATACATTTCAAAATTTTCAATTTCAAATTAAATTAGTTTTCAATTAGAGGTTCAAAATTTAACATGTCCAATTTAACAATTTTATAGTCCAATTTCAGTTAAATTATGAGGTTTACGGTTTAACCAATTTAATTTCACATTAAAAAATTTATTAGTGGTGTTACTATTTTACTCCCCTAAAATGGTTAAAATCAATTGTATTAATCAAATTATTAAATCTATGCTCACTCAGCTCTGTCCTAAGCTCTAAATCTGTGAAAACTGGCCTTCAATCAATAGCTCTCCTATAAGTCTCCTAAGTCTCTTCCTTGATTGCTTGCTTTCTCCTTAATTTTTTTCTTTAGATTTTATTTACGTTGATTGTGATTTCAGAGTTTTTGAGAAATTAGGATTTCGTAGAAATTTTTATAGAGTTTTGTTACTGTTGTTCAACTAAGAGATTGGGGATTTGGTTAGGGATTAATTTATCAGGTTAACTTAAAATCTAGGGCTTGGATCAACTCGGCTGTAAATCCGTAACACATATTGTTTGCTCTAAAAGCAAGCAGTCATCTCGACCATGCATTTTATCATTCTGGGCAATGATAATCACTCGATTTACAAAGGGTCGGGTTAATCGCCCCTAGGTCTGGGTCGATTGCCACCGGTTGACCTAGCCCAAGCATGGGTTGACCTAACCTAGTTTTATCTTTGTTTATATTTAATTTTTTTCGTTTTTTGTTCTCTCGCTCAAAACTCTCCCATACTAACTCAGATTACGACAAGTTATATACAAAAACTATGGAAAATCGCTATGAACACAATGTGCAAGTTTTGTAGCCAAATTCGAATGTCTATTAATTTTTTTTAAAAGATCTTTATTTCATTTTATTCAATTTTTCTTATTTAATTTGGTTAAGTTAATGAAGTATTACACTTTAAAGCTCTGAAATCATTATCAGCCTTCCTCTATCCTTTGTCCTTCTTGACCTACCTTGGATAGTCCTCCATCCTCTATAACATTTGCTTCGACATTCTCAGCTTCTGCATCTTCTTAATTCAAATATCTTTCAACTTGATAATAGAAATCTGCTAAATCTACCGGCAAATCGCTTTCCATTGCCTTCTTAAATTCAGTCCTACTAGCAAGTCTCGCAATGCTTCATTGAATTTGGTCGAGTAACTCCTTAAAGATTCATTTTCCCCCTACTTCACATTCAAAATTATCATCACATTCCAAATCGAACGATATGTACCCTGAATTGGCTAGTGAGTCTCTCGGCAAATTCGATCCATTTGCTAGTGGATCCATTACCGACTCGGAAAAACCACATGGTAACCAAATCAGTTAAGTATAAGGAAAACCAATGACCAATCACCTCCATCAAAGATCCTAACATTTCTATGTTAGATGTATCTCATAAAATGAACAGTAGAATCGCTACTTTCATCATATGGCTCCAATGCCTGGAACTTGAAGTCTGGCAGATTCCTAACATATCGACTGTTTAGAATGAATGGATTTTGATTTAATCCTCCAAAATTTATTCTTAGATTCCACCTCGAAGCGCCTGCCATATCATATCACCTAAAAGAGCTACTTGATTCTGTCGAAATCTCTTATGCTCAACATGCCTTTGATCCAAGGCTTTCTTGTGCCTTCTGTTCCTATAGTGAAAATTTGGTTCTTCTCCGTGTGGCGGTAAGTTTTCATTTTGATATTAGTTCCTAGGCTCTAATTCATTCCTCTATCATGCTCTCTTTAGCTCAAGATGCAAGTCAACACTACCCCTTGTCCAAATGGTTCTGTATCAACTGGTCTAGACTGATCGGTATCGATCAATTTTGAAAGTTGGTGGTTGAGTTAAATTTGACATATCTCATTCCTTCGTGCTTCTATTCCATCATCTCTATTTTTAGCCTCCTCTAGTCTTGATTCTCAGTAGCGTCAACTTCTCTTTGCTGCATCATGCGTTGGAAATATCTATTCAACATTTCTCTATTCAAGATAACAAGGCTGCATGCATACTCATCATCATCTATCCATCTCATCTATATTCATAAATACTGAAGATGAATTCAAACTAGAAGACACCTCCTAGCTGCCTCATGTATTGATTGGTTTCCTCCAACAGTAGCTTTCCTTGCCGTCGGTTTCTTCATCTTCTACTAACTATATCTGAATCCTCCTCAGTGAAAGCATAAAAATGTTTGCCTTTTTTGGTTTAACACCGCAAATTAACATAAATAGAGAAAATAAATGGAACAAATAAGAAACCTAAGAAAATTAAAGAGAATAAGAGAAGAGAGACTTAATATTTATAGTGGTTTGGTGAAATCACTAGCTTACATCTAATTAGTAATCTTTAATAATTAATCCTTTGTAGAATGCTTAATTTTCAATGGCATCTCAAAATACCATGCCTAGATTTTGGGTTTAAAGCCAAGAAATAAAGGAGAAATCCTTCTCTAGTTGACATGTGCTCTCTATTTATAGGCGAATTCCTCCACCATAGTCAGTGGAGATTTTAAACAAGTAAACAACCAAATCTGAAGTTGCAACAACTAGAACAAGTCAAATCGAAAAAATTATGAATATCATCATTCGGTACATTCTAACCGGTATCGGTCTGTATAGCTTATATTTAGTCGCCCTATTTCGTATTCTCTCATGTAGCTAAGTCCACTTATCTTTTGGTATTTGGATCACAATAATCAGGTCGTTCGGTGCCAAACAATATCGCTCGGCACCGACCAATTTCACATCCAAGCTATTGCATTTTTCTTCACTTTCGAGTATTAAGTTATATGGGAGAAGGGCGATCCAATTAAGCAAAAGTAGATCCTTTAGTACCAATCGCTATTGGTCGATACCAATCGATCGTCGTTACCCTATACTTAGCCAAATGTTCGAGTATTTCAATTTCATCACTTTTAAAGCTTCTTTATCCATTTCTTCATCATTTCATAGTTCAACTTCTTTGATTTGAGTCAAATCCAAGACTATGGAAAATTTGTTGGACATACAAATATTTAACAACGTGGTTGTGTTGATTCTCAGGTGTAAACTCAATCCTCAATCAATATTTAAATATTTTAAATATTAAAGCTCATATGGACTTTTTTAAAGTGCAATATCGAATCAAGTTCAATGCTTACAGACAATTTTGGTAGCTTCTAATTTTTGATCTAATAAGCTCACTTAATAATGAAAATTTTGCATATGTATTCTTTTCATCATCATTGTATCACTTGGATATCTTAAGTTTTTCCAATATCAAAAGGTGTATTAATATCTTTATTTAATTGCACAGGTCACTTTAAAATCCTTAGCTCAACCCGATAACATTTACCAATGAACCAAATTGCTCTTGTAAGAGATTTGGACTTTAAGTTGACTACCAATTATGGTGATACTAACATTGTACAACAAAGAGGACAGTAGTGTTGCACCCTAAGTAGTTCAATGTATACCCAACTATGGACATAACATGGCCTCATGCCATGTGCTTGACCATAATCAAAGTGTTGCCTAGCTACATGAGATTGACGGTTCCCTAAAGCCTAAAGACCATCATACATCATTTCCATGTTCTATTTTGACTTCGTTATATCAATATAAAAGACTCTCATCTAGTCGTTTCACGATTATTCCAAACAATCATAAGTATGTAGCCCCTTGGTGCCCCTAACGGTCATGAGTAAATCATTTTTCATCATATGGGGAGCATTGCATATGGTAGTCTCAACAAATAAAGTAATATTCTTTTCTCGATACACCGTGACTAGGATTATTTAAAGAGTAAGGATATATGTATGTATGTATATATGTATGTATCTATGTATGAATATATCGATTCAATACTCAAGGTTATAAATACATTTGTAACTATGATTGTTAAAGTACTTCTTCTAAGAATTTTTTAGTTATATATATATATATATATCTTATATTTATTTCATTATTTCTCTTTATATACAACAAAATTTATAAAAATAAATAAACCAAATACATATATTATTTCAAAAGGATTCTATTATTAGAGTTTAGTTTCATAATAAATAGGGCACCCCTTAACTATATATATATATATATATATATATATATACAAGGTTCAATGACATCTCTATTTTGGAGCACCCTTAAGCATCTGTATTGTATCTTTAGCTACATAGTTTCATATGCTACAAATTCAATATCTTCAGCTCATACTCAGGATCATATCAACATAATTTGGACTCATTTGAATATATATGGTATAATATATTTGGTATTTAAATCTAGCTGTTAAAATAATGTTTAAATGGTGAATAATTGACCTATGATTTTGAAAATGAGACAAATATTGAAATAGCATAATGTTGTGTAGAGATGATCCTCTGTATATGGATAAAACATACACAAAATTTTATAGCATTTGGAATAGTGTAGCTCAAATTATGATACGAGTCCAAAAGTGTTGCTCAAAAATAGGGGTGCCATTGAATCTTCCTTACAAACACACACACTTCAATAGGCAACACTAATGATTTATATACATATGCAAATATCATTTAATTCACCTCCTATTGACAATGAAATGCAGCTATCATTTAATATAACTCCAAAGATTCATGTATACCAATACAAATCTTTAATAGATATTTTCTTCCTTTAGCAATACACTTAAAGAATATATAAACATACATATACAAAATTATGTTCAAGCAATCCCTCGAATCAACTAAATAAAGATGGAATAGCATTAATATTTCATTTCCCCATAAGTTTTTGTTTTCAATCTTTAAAGGATGTTTTACAAATCTACCCCCATAAAATAAATTAATACCCAATATAAGTAGATAATGAAATAACACCCGAATGTTCAATAACACTCGGTGTTGTAACACCATCCACTCTTACCACGTATCAAAAGAAAAATATTTTTCGATTTCTCCATCATCATTTTTTACTTTTAACTACCATTTAAACTTTCATTGCATCTTTATTAAAAAGTGTATACATAGTTTGATAGCCCTGTTTGTACTTTTATATGTCTAAAAACACACACATTTATTTATATATTTTATTTTATAGTTTATTCATCCATTTCAGAATGAATGATACCTGAAAATATCAGCATTAACTATCTCAAATTAAATATCATACGATAATATCATTTATATTTCATGAGAGTAACAATATGTAAAAATATAACTATTAAAGTCTCCATAAATACTGATACAAGAAAGCAACCCCTTAAGTATTTCAAAGCTAATGATATATGAAATATCTCTAATGTTTTAATACATGTGAAAATATCATTATTATATCTTCCAAAATTAATGATATACTAATATATTGTTGGATCCGGTGCATTGACAACAGAGTAAAAGGGAAATTTCAAAAAGAAATCCTTTTGACTAATTTGTATTAGATCTTATTTTGTGTTTAAATGAATATCATCATTGTACTAAATCATATTTAGTGGTGATTAATGAGGAGTTTGGTGTTTTGGTTTTAATTTAATTAATTTTAAACCCTTATGTTAAATGTTATGATTTTTTAATGAAAATAGTGTATTTAATTAATTTAATCCAATATGATTTAATTTGATTTAATATTTTAATTATAATATGTTTGCATTCTCAATACAAAACATTATAACTATATTAAATATGGCGGACAAATCTAGGGGATCCATAATGAATAAATAAGTAATTATTCAGACATACAGTTAATATATATAGAGAGCATAATGTCAAGTACAATAATATTGTCATATGCATGCACATACATGTATATTCACACATACATAAATAAAATTTAATTTTCTTCCAACCATTAATCTATTTACTAATATATATAATATTATTATTATCCTCGGCGCATATATATATATAATTTCTTTTTCAGATTAAACATAAATATTAAAACTATATGTATATTATTTATGTATTTGATAAATTTCTACATATATGTATTTTATTTGAAATTTTAATTTTAAATTTTTCTAAATTCAAAAGGTTGTTTTTTAGTTTAAAATTCCATAAGAAAATAAAAAATTTTAAAAAAAATTACAAATTTTGAATTTATATACACATAACCCAATTTTTTAAAAACTGAGAAAGAAGAGATTGATTTCATTTTAAACATGAATAAACACAATTTTGATTTTTATTTTAATTTGAAAATTATTTTGTGTGTATATATATGTGTGTGGATGTTTGTGTGTGTATGTGTGTGTGTATGTATTTAAGTAGTAAGTAAAAAAACTTAAACCGAAATTATGTATATTAAACACGCATATGCACACAGAGTGATATATCTATATAGTTTTAATTGTATAAAATATAAAAAATGTAGTTTTGATTTTCTTTATATTTTGGCTGAATATAAATTAAAGGGGAGCACATACGAACATACACATATATATATTTATTATAACGAACTTTTCGACCCTCGAACGTTGACACTTATACATCCATGGTATATGCATGTCAAGCACCAAGTGCCAGAAAGACAGATCGTTAGGGTTAGGTAAAAAAGAAATAAAGAAACATCATAAGAAAAAAATCGTATCAAAATCACATAAGCGAAATGATAATATACAATATCCAAAAAGACAGCTCAAAGGGTTACTCCAGAATATAAAATAACTTCAAAAGTGCAAAACCTAAGAATATTCATCTGCCTGGATCCTAACAATGATGCTAAATACATACTAACAGTGTAACGGAAATAGAAATACATAGGTAAATAGAAGCCTCTAGCTCGTGTCTTGAAGCTCTGAAGCGTCCATGTCAAAACATGCTTTACTCAGCTTACTCAAAGGAGTACCTCATAGAACTAAGGGAAAAATAAATCCACAAGTCATACATAACTTGGTATGAGAAACACGATAAACATGCGTCCATATAACGGTAAATTTTGAGACTGTTCGAATCACCGTAATGGTTTTCCCCTCAAAAAGAAACCAAACCATCCGATAACTTAATATATCAATATAATAGATAGTGTATAGGGTCTAGAATATAAATCATAAAATAGCTATGCTACTTACGTCTCACAACACAACAATATTAGAAATACATTTGAAACCGCTGAGGTGCGTTTGCATATGGATTTTCCATTAGAGACATCCCTATATATACTGAAGCCAGCCTCTTGATAATGGTCAAAATCTACATTTTGAGCATTTTATATCTCTAGATAAAACATATCTTAAAGGAAAACATAACTGGTCCATGTTAGAAATGTAACACCGAATATCATCAACTCCACCTAGCAACATTGATAAGAATCTCTCAATATGGAGGTTATATACCCTTTGGGTTAGCTAAAACCCCTAAATATGCCTCTGCTCTATTTGCTATCTTTTTATATGGTGAAGTCATATTCAGCATCTCTCACACGAGCCTTCATCACTCGAACATATCAGAATTTCTTCATGTATTCCCACGTTAAGTCGTCTAATGAATGCTAACGCTGACCACTCCCTTGGACGTAACCATAGAATGGACAGTTCAAATCTATAGCATTTTTTCAAAATGTTAATGTCGGCCTTTCCTTTGGACTTAGCCTTAGGATTGGCAGTTCAACTTTATACAATTTCGCTTGGCAACCGCTTCTATAATATAAAATCGTATATCAGTTTTAAGTGGTATTCGACAAGTAATACATAAATATACTTAACCGATCTTGGACTCTTCAAAATTGAATCGATAAATTTTCGAAAAACATAATTCTGGTTCTTTCAAATGTAAGCGAACGATATGAAGGAGTCCTCCTTGAGGGATCTTATATATATATATATATATATATATATATATATATATATATATATTCTTATAGCGAGAGATGTTTCATGCTAATGAGTCCGCCGCGGGTGATAACAAATTGTATGAAATCATGAATCTTTCATATACTTTCTAAGTTAATTTGATCAAGTTTGATAGTTGAATAATCAACTATCTAGTCCTAAAACTGCCGCATACAAAAATCAAGTCTCCTGTTCTTGTCATGTTTCTGACCTTCTCAATTTACTCTATCCCTGGGTCAAGAGTGAAACCGGTAGGTCAGAGCATCGTTGCTACTAAACCCTACTCGAACATCATCCTTATATCTCATAGATAGAACAAATCTCCTTTCTCAGCTTTTAATGCATACTATAAGACTAAATACTTTCCATAAAAAGTAAACACATAAAAGCACGATTAAGTCACTTAAGCAGTACCTAATACCTTTTTTAGTAATACACCTTTGTAATTACTTGTATATATATATTAAAAAACCTTTTAGAAACGATAAATACACATACATTAATTTATTGATGAGCTAATATATTTAATAAAATTGAAACAATTTGAAAGGAAAAATATTACATAAACTTTTTAATACTTTAATAAAATGTTTATCTAGTTTTTCTCAAAATATATTTGTGTATATACAAACACTCTTAGAATACTTAGAAATATACTTCAAATATTTATTTAAAATACTAATTAAAAATTAGTACTTTATAATTTATTTATAAACTTTCGAAAAGCATATTTTACATTTTTTTAAACCTCTTTCTAAAATAATTCATAACTAATTATTGAAAAAAAAATTAAAACACTGTAATATATGTCATTATACAACCCTAAAAAGATCCCACCAAAATAATTAATTTAATATCATTTAAATTCACTTTAAGTCACAAAAGTGTTAAAAATAACACTGCACAACCAATGTCGTAAAACGAGCCAAAAAATGTTATCGTATGTCAAGTACATCATTTATAAGTGTCGCAAATGCTACTGGATACAGAACACTCAGAAAATTGCATAAAAGTTTGACCCATTTTCATAACTCAAAGTCTCAAAAAAAGATTTTAAGATTGATTTTTTTGTAGTAACTAGCATACTTAGACTACTTGAAAACCATGCAAAGAAACCCTTAAGGATAACTTCCAAAATCATATTAAAAATTCCCAAAAAGAAGCTATTACGAAGTGCTCATATATCAACCTTTTTCGCTATAAATTTTGCAATTTCATTTAAATAGTTACGAAATGAGTTAAACTTTTGATTTTTTTTACTGTAAGAGGCAACATAAAGTACTTATTAAAACAACAAAGAAATCCTAAGGATGTTTCTCAAAATCATATCAAAAATCGCCGAACACAAGGCAATTTTAAAGCGCTTCTATAACAACAATTCATTATAGAAACCATTCCGTCTTCAAGTCCAAACCAAACACCATCAATCAACCATATGTGCATAATGTCAAGGCCATGTCATATGTTATAGAAGGTCATAGAACTGATGATATGCCAATAGTACTTGTCATTTGCTTTCAAAAGTAAGTAACATCCAAATATACAACATTAATCAGTTAATAACTTTACAATAATTATACAAGCAATATTATATAACTACATTACAATCAAATGTTGAGTAAACTCACTCTTTCTCAAGTGCACAATTAAGCATAAGTCTCTACCTTACTACCATTTCCTACCTCAACGAAAACGAGATCCAAAATTCCTCATACCCAACAATTTGCTCATCGCCTAGCCAAGAATGGCTTAAATTGCTCACGGCCCACAATGATTCAAGGGATTGTCCTATTTTTCTTCAAGCTTTGGGTTGCTATTCTTTGTTACTATGTTGTGTTTGGCCTATAGAATGAGTCTGGTGAAGTTTCAATGTGATTTTAGGTTACTTAAGTTAAACAGAAGAAGATGAAAAAAATTTTGTTTCTATGTTTAGTGAATTTGTAAACCTACCTTCTACCTTCTATTTCCGATCACAAGCTCATCCACTTTCTATGTGCTTGCTTTCTACCTCAGATCCCTCCCAAATAACTTCTACAAATATCTCTTTAAAATGTCTCCACCTTACATCACCCATAACATCATCCTAGGTGAATAGTTGGACATAATCGACTAAAATATTTTTAATTTCTAATTAATTACACATTAACATATTAGAGATGTCTAAAAATTTCAAACAACTTATTTCTAGTAAAAAGCCATCTGTGATAAAAGATTTTTGGTTACAATATCAGTTTTTCTTTGAAATATTTATTTTTTGTAAACAAATTTCAAAAATATGTTTCCCATCATGTTTTATTAACTAAAAGGATTTTAACAAGGTTATTAAATCAATTTTATAACTCATAATCATATGTCAAATATTTTGATATTTAAAGATGAAGCGTTTAAAATTACAGGTCGCCACATTCTCTCATACTTAAGATATTTCATCCCCGAAGTTCGAACAAGAACAAGATAAGCGAATAAATGAATCAAGCACATATATACAATACAGTTAAAACTATATACAAACCAAAGAAGGCTCGTGCATAACCTTCGTCCTTAATTTCTTCGTATCATGATTAATAATGCGAATAGGTTCCCTCGGTATAGTAACTTAGGCTCAATCTCCAACTCTTCTTGCTGCAATGCTTCTACTATCAAAGAAGGATCATACACATACTTACGCAAAGTGATAAGTAACGACACCCGATAGCCTAATCGGTAACTCGACCCTATAAGCATGTAACCAATCCACTTAAGTATCAAAAGTGGTCCAATTCGGCGATGAGAAAACTTCCTCGCCTTCCCAAATCGAACAACCTTCCTCATCAGAGAAACCTATATAAACACAAAGTCTGCAATTGAGAATTCCAAATTCATGCGCCTCTGATCTGCAAAACTCTTCTACTAATTCTACGCTTACTTTACACATTTTTGAATCTTCGCTACTTTGTTAGTCACCTCCCTAACCATAACTAGACCAAGTACTAAGCGATCGCCAGGTTCAACCCAACATGAAAGATATTTACAATGTCTACTATATAATGCTTCAAATGGTGCTATCATATTGCTAGTGGTTGTTATGTGAAATCCCAACAAGGGGTAAGTGCTCTTCCCAAGTACCACCAAAGTCTAAGATATGAGCCAAAAGAAAATCTTTCAATACATGGTTAACTCTCTCCATTTTCCCATCAGTCTACTGGTAGTAAGCTGTGCTCAAACTTAGCTCTATCCCCAAGGCATCATGTAACCTTTCCATAGTGGACTAGTGAATGTCAGATCTCTATTGCTTATGATATCATAATGAACTCCATGAAGTCTGACTATCTCCTTGACATACAACTTAGCTAAACTTGAAGCCGTTCCTGATTTCTTCACTGGTAAGAAGTGGGCACTCTTAGTTAGTTGATTGGCTATAACCCAAATGCCTTCATTACCTTTCCTAGACCTAGATAGCCTATCTAAAAGTCCATAGATATTTGCTCCTACATCCATTTTAGAATCTCGAGTGGCTAAACTAATCCAACTATCTTCCAGTGGCTGCATTTGACTTGTTGGCAATTAGAATACCTACTCAAAAATATCGAAACATCCATTTTCATACCTTCCAACACAAGATCCGTTTCATATCTTGATACATCTTGGTGACTCCTAGATGTATCGGAAGTCTCAAGTAATGACTCTCTACTGACATCTCTTGCCCATCCCATTTAATATCCAGAACGCGTTATATCATGTTCATTCTTAATATACCATGGTTACAAACCTTGAATCCTGGCCGCTTCTCCAATGCCTCATTCTCACTTGCAGCTTAGTTATCCTTGCATTACAAAGATCTCTCAGCTGATTACCGTTCAAATTACTTATAAGGGTTGGATGCACTTCTAAGTTCGCCATAACCGCATACCTCCTACTAAGTGCATCAGCTAGAACATTCGCTTTCCTGGCATATACACAATATCAAGATCATAAGCCGCAATAAACTCTAACCACCATTGTTGTCTCATGTTGATGTCTTTCTATGTGAAAAAATACTTTAAGGATTTGTGTTCCATGCACAACTCGAACTTCTCGGTAGGTAAGTGATGCCTCCATATTTCCAGTGCAAATACAATAGCTAATAACTCCAAGTCATTGGTCTGATACCTCGATTCATGTGACTTGGGCTGTCGGCTGGCATAAGCAATAACTCCTCTATGCTGCACCAACCTATCCCACAAGCATCTGTATAAACAATTAAACCCCCAAGTCTATCCAGAATAGTCAGAACAGAAGCGTTAGTCAACCTTGCTTTCTACTATTTGAATTCTCGTTCACATTTATCGGTCCAAAAAAATTTGACATCTTTCATTGTCAAATTCGTCAAGTGTGAAGCAATCATAAATAAATCCTAGATAAACCTCCGATAATAACCTACCAATCCTAAGAAGTTCCTAAATTCAATTGTGCTTTCTGACCACTTCGATCCTAAATAGCCACAATCTTTGGTGGATCAACAAAAATACTGTAACACAACTATCTAGAGGCCCAAAGCTAAGAGATAAAAATGCTACAGTCATCTATAGTATTAACTTCCGGTGACTAAATACAGTTATGTTAATGGTATCCGTAATATCTGAAGCACTTGAATATGAAACAAAATCACAGATTTCCAATAAAACAACATTTTACTGATTACATTTCAAAACATATGTTTCGCATTAAAATTACATAATCCCATAATCGTTTCCCAGGTTCTGGTAAAATATAATTATTACATAAATAAGTGAAGAGCGACATATGATGATGCACCCTTGATTGACCAGAGTATTAAATAGACGTAACTGTCTTAAATACAACACGACGAATAAAAAAAATAAAACTGCAACTTCTAAATAGCTATTTGACAGGCATCTGCTTGTCCTCGGAAGCTTTATTTGTCAACGTACTAAAACCTATAAAACCTCAACCCTTAGCCTACTCAAATCAATTTTGAGCACCCAAGAGTTGAAGGGGAAAAACATAAACTTCGAATCAGATATAAAGCTTGGTGTGAATAATTATATACATCTCGGTTGTTTGATATTTAGTGAGACCACGCCGCTTAGAGAAATGGGTTTTCCCTCACTAGTGTCCTTTTAAAACATATCTTTTGCAAATCAAAATCCGGCAACCAAAAAATGTTTAAAACTATAAAGCATTATTATGTAAACATACATATTAGGTAACAAATGGACTATATGTCCGATCATTATAGTTTTGTTTGGCTAACTACTAACCTTTGGCCGACTTGGGCCTACCAGACAATATAAACAAAATAATCTAATACATGTTAGATACTTCTCTTTAGGATGGTATGTCCTTAACTATCTGTTAAATAGTCCTCTTTTGGATGGTCTGTCCCTAACTTAACATCTTCCAAGGTCACCTGATCCTAATGGTTTTGCAAGCTCACCAATAACCTATATGTATACAAACATATATTCCCTTTTATGTGTAATCATAATTTTATTCTCACCGGTGACAAAGCCCTACACACTAGAATTTTGGACAAAATTAGCTGGGGCTAATAGCTAATGTATTGGGCACGACCCTAAATTTGTCCCAATTGTATTCTAATATCTGAGTCATTTTACTTAGGAAACCTTCCTAAAATTTTCCATGAAAACTTTTTCATCTAAAATTGGTTTAAAACCTTTTAAACCAAATTTAAACTAGGAAAACGCGTATACTCTATGCTTTACTCAAAATCACCTTGCCATGTTATATATACTTTACCTAAACCTTTGTTGATGAAAACCTTTAAACCTTTGAAAGTGCCCCTTTCCATCCGATTGAAAGTATCCCTTTCATTACCAAATAAACTGTTAACCCCTATGATCAGCGGCTCCAAAGGAAGACGACTTAAGGGTACAACGGCTTAACGACCTACCGACTTAAGGAAGCCTTGTCTTAGCGAGTTAAGAGAATGGACCGACTCAACGGCCTTGAAGGGTTACCGACTTAGGAGGTTCCCGATCCAACGACTCAAGAAGGACAACGACTCAACGGATAAGTGACTCATCGAGTTATCAACTTAGCGACTTAATAAATGGTGCAACTTAACGAGTTAAGGGAGGCGTGACTCAGTGAGTCAAGAGGTTGTACGACTTAACAGTCAAAGGGGGGCAAACGACTCAAGAGACTGCCGACCTGACGACTCAACGAGATAAAGAATAAGACAACCTAACGACTCAAGAAAGAAATAAGTTAACGACCTAAAGCTGTCTACGACTTACGACCTAGCATGTGTCGTAAACGACTTAGGCAAACAAAGCGCTGATACTCATTAAACATAGCCTCCTAACTCGTGAATGGGTTAAGACTTGTGTTGCTATCTGAAATAAACAAGCTTAACAGTTAAGCCGTGACTCACGACTTAGCTTAAGTCGTCCATGACCTAAAGTCGCTAAGCTATAATCCTCTGCCACAACATTTATGCCGCATCCTGTTAACTCGGTCACGACCTACGATCTATGATGAGTCGTACATGACTTAAGTAAACAAATGAAGCCGCGTCCGGTTAACTCGTGCATGACTTAGGACTTGACATGGATTCAAGCAGATGGGCAAATATTTACCAAGCTACGAGCTAGACTCAATAAGTCGGCCACGACCTACCTTAACTCGGTCACGAGTTACGACTTAAGGGTAAAATTTTCCTATAAATACCAACCTACCACAAGCATGAAAGGGGACTTTTTGGGCCAATTTCTTTAAGCGCCGATACTCTGCTGAATTCTCAACTCACTCGACACTTCAAGTTCAAGAGGCATCTCAACCAACTTCGAGAGGAAATCTAACGCAATCTACATGGATTCAAAGAATTCTTCTGCATCAAAGTTTTAGTTGTTTGTCTCATCAGAATTGTAATTGAAGATTGTTGTAAAGTTGTAATTGATCCAGCAATAAAGAGAATTTAAAGTGGACGTAGGCTTACCCTAAGCCGAACCACTATAAAACTGTTGTCTTTTCTGCTTTCTCTGTGTTTTTGCTACTTGTTCATAGTTCCCGTATTCACGGGTGGTGCTTTCGCTTAACTTCAATTTTCACCGGGGTGTTAGCGTCTGATTTTTACGTTAACATTTTTTGTGCTTTCACTGAGAACCCAACTCAGGAAACTTCCACTATTGCTCCGCAAAGGATTGTTGAAAGGATTTCTTTCAAAACCAGAAGTTTATTGGAAATAATGGCTCCTGGGAGGAAACGAAGTTCTGTAAGATCCGACAATGTTCAAGAGAATACTGCTACCTCTCCTCCTTCAAGTCAAGCTGCTCCAACTGTTGGAGTTACACGAGCAGAATTGGACGCCGTAGTTTTGGGATTGAATCAGCAATTGAATGCTCAGAATGCGCAGTTGGAAGCCCAGAATGCTCTGATCTTGAGTAAATTGAATAATCTACTTGGGGCAAACCGTCAACCGGGTAATAATGATGGGAACCCTACTGTGGGAGTTCAGGATGTTGAAGGGAACATTTCTCAAAGAGCTGCAGACCCTGTAGAAAGGACTCCTCTTCAAGCTGGAGGATCAGGGCCGCAGCCGACCCTCCGTGAACGATTGTCAAGGCAGAATTCAAAGAGAGTGGCTGATGTGTGCCCTCCAGAGCCTCTAAATGACGAAGAGTATTTTTCAGGTATGGTTCGTCAAATCATGAAAGAAAGTACGCGAAGAGATGAAGACGAGAAAGAGTGGGGTTTTTCTCCAAGAAAAACTCAATTTACTGAAAAGATCTTGAAGGCAGAGTTCCCAAGGAAATTCGTTCCCCCTACTATTCCGGCTTACAAGGGGACGAGTGATCCTAACGAGTTTCTGTATAAGTACGACTGGCATATGACTGGTGCCAGGGCGTCTGATGAAATTAAATGTCGATACTTCCCGGTTTATCTAGAAGGTGTAGCTCTATTGTGGTTTACAAAGCTGCCGGTCAGGTCCATCGATCAATTCTCCGATTTGACCAGGAAGTTCAAGGAGCAATTTCGATTGTATGCTTCTAAAGCAAAGGATATAATGTCGCTATCAAGTCTAGAGCAAAATCCAGGAGAATCCATCAGATCATTTTTGAATCGCTTTAACATAGCATTGGCTGAGGTGGATAATGCTGAGCCACGCATGGTCTTGACATACTTGATGAGGGCAATTGACAAGTCAAGCGAATTTGGAAAATGGTTGAAAATGAAAGAACCGAACTCACTTGACAAATTCTATAAGAAAGCGGATGAATTCATGCGCTTGGAAAGCCTTCTAAAGTGGTATCAGCAGAAGCCGGGAACAATGGTGCTCCTTCGAACAAGAAAGAGCCTAGCACTCAGAAAAGGTGAAACGATGGCGGAAAGAAACAAGGAGACGCTAAGAAAGGCCGTTCTTTCAATTTCACACTCTTAACCGATAACCCTGAAAACATCTACTTTGCAACCAAAGATGATGTCAATTATCCGACACCACCTAAAATGAGAGTTGCGGTTAAGATGGAAAAAAGTGGAAGGTTCTGCCGGTTCCACAACCAGCCCGGCCATGACACCAACGAATTCCGCCAGTTGAAAGAGGTAATTGAACAACTCTTGAAGGAAAACAAACTCCAGCAGTATGTGAAAAGGAACAGAAATGCCCCAGCTTCATCAACTCAAGGACAACAAGTTTCCACTCACCGTCCTGGTTCAAGTGAGAAGGCCGTGGAACACGAATCGGAAAGGCCTGTCATCAATATAATAATTGGAGGATCTCACCCAGCAGGCAAAAGCTGGGGCGAGATGGAAAGGTATGCCCGGGCCTTGAAGCATGTACCAGCTGAAAAGAATGTTTTTGTTTTAGAGAATGATGCGCCTTTAAAGCAACAAAAGACTTCCACAGATGATATTGTGTTCAGTGCCAGGGATTCTTTAGGTATCGAGGCTCCGACCATAGATCCTTTGGTCATATCCGCTGGTATTGGGCCGGCAACTGTGAGAAGAGTTCTAGTTGATTGTGGAGCTTCATGCAACATCCTCTTCAAGAAGACCTTTGATCAAATGAAAATTCCAATGGCTGACGTTCAAGCTTCATCACTTAAGATTGCTGGGTTTGTTGGAGAACCCAAACAGCCGATTGGGACCATAGATTTGTTCGTAGAACTCGGAAAGGGACTGAGGAAGGTGGCTCGAAAGCGAACCTTTATAATTGTTGAAGAATTCTCTGCCTACAATGCCTTTTTAGGCCGACCAACTCTTGCTGCATTCAAAGCTGTTCTTGCCCCATGGTGCTTGACTCTAAAATTCCCCACAGATAATGGAGTTGGTGTGATTAAGGGAGACCAAGATGCGGGGCGAGAATGTTATTTTGCAGAATTGCGAGAATCCAGGAAGAGAGAGATGGGAAAAGGTGCGGCGATTCCAGTCCGCATCAAAGAACCAACCTTGTAGCAATTACAGGGTGGAACCTGCACTGGTGAATGTAGTGGGGCACGAAGAGAGATGGATCCAAGGAAAGCCTGTGCAGGGGAGAATAGAGTGGTACCAGTAGAGGTAACAGTACCGGTGCCTGTTGACCCAAAGGACCCAAACAAAGTGCTTAATGTGGGTTCACAACTCAATCCGACAGTTCAGAATGTTCTGATTTCATTTTTGAAGGCTAATTTGTATGTATTCGCTTGGACTCATGCTGACATGTGTGGAATATCCCCAGAGATTGCAGTACACACTCTAAATATTGATCCGAAGTTTACACCTGTGAAACAGAAAAGAAGAACTCAGGGTCCTAAGAGGACAGCAGCATTGAAAGAAGAAGTTGATCGGCTCATGGAGAACGGTTTCATCAGAGAATCTACTTATCCAAATTGGGTGTCAAATCCAGTGCTGGTAAAAAAGGCTAACGGAAAGTGGAGAGTATGCATTGATTTTTCAGATTTGAAGAAAGCCTGTCCCAAAGACTGTTTCCCGCTGCCCAGGATCGATCAGTTGGTGGATGGGACGGCAGGGCATGAATTGTTATCTTTTATGGATGCATACTCCAGATATAACCAGATTATGATGCATGAGCCAGATCAAGAGGATACAAGCTTCATCACAGATGTTGGACTCTACTGCTACAAGGTCATGCCTTTCGGACTCAAGAATGCAGGGGCAACTTACCAAAGGCTTGTTAATGCCATGTTTAAACCACAGATTGGAAAGACAATGGAAGTTTATGTTGATGATATGCTAGTAAAGTCTAAGAAAGCAGTGGACCATATGGATCACTTGGCAGAGATGTTTGCAGTACTCCGCAAGTACAGGATGAAGCTTAATCCCCTGAAATGTTCATTTGGAGTGGAGTCTGGGAATTTTTTGGGTTACATTGTGAGCGCTAGGTGCATTGAAGCCAATCCAGCTCAGATCACTGCCCTGAGAGAGGTCAAGGCTCCTAGAACGAAAAAGGAATTGCAAAGTCTCAATGGAAAGGTTGCTGCTTTGAGTCGGTTCATTTCCAAAGCTACTGACAAATGCATCCCATTCTTTGATGCTCTGAAGAAAGGAAGGAAAAACTTCGAGTGGACTCCTGAATGTCAAAAAGCATTTGATGAGTTGGTTCGTCATATGGAAGTGCCTCCGATACTTTCAAAGCCTGATAGTGGTGAAGATCTCTTCATATATTTGGCAATTTCGTCTCATGCTCTCAGTGCAGTGTTGGTACGGGAAGACGCAAGGATTCAACGCCCAGTCTATTATATCAGCAAAAGATTCACTGGAGCTGAGATGAACTATTCAAGGTTGGAGAAGCTCGCCTATTGTTTGTTGTCATCCTAAGCTATTGTGAAGTTTTTGTATTCGCTACTTAGCATGGCAATGTGAGATTCTTTGACTTGAGATGTTCCTTCATGAGTCACTTCAAGTATGTGCCAAATTTCCTACGCAGTTAGACAATGTGAGACATGATTAAATTCAATTTGATCCAACAAACAACTAATAAAGTTCATAGCTTTGGCATTAGCATTCTATAATTTATTTTCTGGATCTTACCATTGCACCATCGGTTTATCTATCTCCTGATTATCCACCACTATAGTTGGTGTCCAATACCCTATCTCAACTATATTCCAAGAATCAATAATTTTTAGAAAAATTTTCATTCTATTTTTCCAGTAAGCATATTCACCATTGAATGTTGGTGGTCTAACTATGGACTGCCCCTAAGAAAAGCATTATTAAAAGAAGCCATTTTTAAAAAAATTCAAAATTTAAAAAACAAATTGGTGTTTGAAGACAAATCAAATTTTTTAACAAAAATTGGTTTTTTTCCCTAGCTTCGATACCACTTGTGGGATCGATTTCACCCTAGAGGGGGGGGTGAATAGGGTGATACTAATATTTATAAAAATTTAATGCGGAAGTGTATAAAATAATTGCAGCACAGATATAGCAGAATAATAGCAGCATAGATAATAGATGAATAATAAAAAGCAGAAATAGAACAACACAGATTTACCCAGCTTCGCCAAAACCTTGCCTATAGATTGCCTCCAAGGTTTCTACTAGAAATCAAGTAGTCAGACGCTTACACACGTAAACTGGCGACACCCACTATCGACTAACCTAATACTACGCTCAAAACCCTACCACCACTCAGCCACTGGATTGTGAATTCTCGAACTACACCACCGTAATTCGTCCCCTAGTCACACGACTAGACTTTACACAAATTTAAAAACAAAATACAAATTAAAAATAATTTAAAACAGAAAAACCTAATTTAAAAATAAAAAGCCTTATATAATAATTACAATCCCAAAGCAAGTAAAGGTCGGCCCTCTTTTCTCTTTTATTTCCTTCGGCCTATATTCCTTCCTTTAAAAAATGGCTTCTTCCTTTTTGCTCGTTTGTTCTTATTTGAAGAAAAATCAGGGCTTCTGCTGTAATTGAAAGCGCCGCCTGTATGTGATCAATTACAGTGATTATCTTTTCTGTTTGGCTTGGACAATTAATTCTCTAGCTATGATATGGTTTTGGTCGCTCCAATTTGATCGAGTTCGACTAAAATGAAATGTGATTTATGATTTTTTCTTTACTGGTTAGCTTGCTCAAACTCGATGCTTATGTATGCAGATGATGTTATGGTTTAAATAGGATTCGAATTCCTATAATTTCGTTCGAATATATTTACTTGAATTGGTCAATTGATTTTTCTCGACCACTGATTTTTGATTGAATGCTGGTATTTGTACTACTTATTCAAAGTTGTATCTTTTGTGTTTACTTGATTATCACGGTTTTGATTTTGAGCTTTCTCGATTCCTTGGTCATCGCGGCTTTGAATTCTCTGACATTTAAACTTGACTTTGGTCGTGGTTGACTTCGGCCATTTGAAATGATTTCTAATAATTGAACTTGCTCCATAAATTTCTGGTTTGACTCCATGAATTTATTACTACAGCTGGTTATATAGGTCACATGTGTCTATATATATATATATATATATGTTTACGCATGTACATATTCATGTTATGCTGCTCTTTGGTTGATGGTCATCTCCATTTGTTTCACTGTTGGTCTACACTTCAGTAAAAATGCCTCTGGTCTAGTTGATTTTTAAGTATTGAACTGTGTCTGGTTATAATGTGTATGCATATGTACTGGGTTGTAGCCTCGAGCAAGTTTGCATTTGAATTTAGTTAGTGCATATGATATTTGTGTCCATTTGCTCATAGGAGCTGCTGTCTTTGTGTTGAGGCTGCACTTGTACCATTCTTTTTTCACATGAAGTTTACATGTGAGTATTGCTTCGAGTTTGAAATGCTTGCAGGCTTTAATATGCATCGTTCGGCGTGTCTGTGTGTCATTGCATATATACATGTTATTTTGCTATGTGGTTTGATGCACTTGTATATACTTTCATCTTTGGTGTTGCTTTATTACTTTTTGTGCTGGTTCATTATTGATTTTGGACTGGTCGAGTTTGAAGCTTGTTTGTTGGATTGGGTTTGCACTTTGTTCACTTGAGTCTTGCTGCAGCTGAAACTTTGAGCTCTTACATATATATGTGTGTACTTGTCCTTGGTTTACTATATATATGTATATATATGTATGTCCTGACTGTCTTTTGAAAAAATGAGTTCATCCTGGTTTGCATTGTTGATGTTGAAACCGATCAGTTGTCACTTCTGTTTTGTATATTTTAGTGCACTTGACCATTACATTGTTAAGTCAGGTTCCATATGTTGGAGTTTCTTGGAACATACGTACATATGCATTCATATTGCTTTATTCTTGTTTGGTTGCATTTGAGTGCCTTTGTGATTTTCTTTGAATCTGATCTTCGAGCCAGTTCATGTGGTAACTGGACTTTATGTATACATCACTGCTAAAATATATATGCATTGCGTTGGTATTTGCAGTCTTGAATCATGTGTACATTAATTTGGTTGGACTGTCTAGCCTCTGTTGTTGTTAGCTTCATGTTTACACCTGGATTTGTTTTTCGTATTGCACCTGAGTTGAATCCAGCTTATAGCTTGGTTTTGAACTTGTGCTTATGTCGTGACTTTATTTTTATTGCACTAGAAATGAACCTAGCTTGGATTGGGTTTGACCTTATGCTCACATGTTCTTGTAATTTTATCAAGTGTATATCAGTATGCTTGTGGCATGTACAATGATACATTGTGCATGTCACTAGCTGTTCGTGTATGATGAATTCAAAAATGAATATGATGACGAACAACCCAAATAACTTAGGCGAGTAACATTTTCAAAATACACATTTCATTTTACACCGCACAAATATTTCTTTTTTAATTTTACTGGTCAATGTGTATTTTGCAGATAATTCAGATGCTAGATTCAATCTGGAGTATAGTTGAAGATAAATACGAGTGAATGAGTGAATGTAGTGAGGTACAAATGTATTTTGAAAATTGTGACGTAATCGAAATTATATGTATATAGTGAGAGATCAAATTTTTACTATTCAAAATTGTAATAAAATATTTGTTTGAATAAATATTTGTTTGAATATAAATTCTGTGTTACTTATTTTATTCAGCAAATATTTTTTTTGATTCTGTGAAAATAAAATAGTACATTAACAAATACATTTAAATGAATATATATATATATATATATATAATATCATCAAACAAAAATCATATACTAGCATATTCAACAATAGTCTCTTGGTCCAAACACTCTAAACCTTTTGTTGCGGCCACTACCAATTTTCCTGTCAGACTTCTAATTTCCTCTCTTCTAGTATCCATTCTTCTTTGTGGCCCCTTGGTTATTCCTAGGGTTGCATGTATTTTGATTAACCGTCATGCCATTCTATTCGGTGTTCGTCTGTTACACTCGGGCAGCCTTTCTTTCCAACTCGTATGCCTCTTCCAACCTCAAGTATTGGCTTGCCTTGTGGTTGAAATCTTTCAAGTTGGTGGGTTGCTTAATATTGGTCCATTTCCCAAACTCCTTCTTCGGACGAATAGTGCGGACTAGGGCCGTATAAACCATGTCTTCATTAGGATTGCTCACTTCTATCACCGATGTGTTGAATCTGCTCATAAACCATCTCAATGACTCGTTGCGCCCTTGAACCAGTCCGGATAGAGACATGACATCCTTCGGTTGTGAGGTATGAAGTCTGAACTGGTTGAAGAATTTTGTTGCAAGTTGATCAAAGGTAGAGATAGATCTTGGGGAAAGTCTGGTGAACCAGATAGATGCAATGCCTTCTAGAAAAATAGGAAAATATCGGTAACGTACGGCTTCTGGGGCATTGGCTCCGTCCATATACCAACTATATTTGTACAAATGAGGTTTTGGATCCTTGGTTCCGTCGTAGGAGGGAATGGTTGGCATGGTTAATTTGTCTAGGTATCTTTCTTTCAAGATCTCATCGGTAAATGGGTTCCGACTTGGGCAGATCCCCACTCATCATCCTTTTGACTCTTACTCTCGTCCATCAGCCGCTTGACCATGTCTGCTATATATGCCTCTGATGTCCGGTGGTCCTGTGGGTGGTAGTTAGTCACTACCCTAAGTGTTTGTTTCAGCAAACGATCTTGGTGCATGGGTGATTCCTAAGCTCTCATGTCTTCATGAGAGTCGTTCCCATAGGACCCTGTTGGCTTGCATTTGGCCTAACTAGGGCGGTCTGGACGTTTCTACCATTATCAAATGCTTTGGCATCCTCCTCTACTCGATCACCCTGCTCTCCGCCTTCTGAATCAGAGAGATTCACAGCCACATCCTCTGGTGGGGTTTTAGCCCCTTGATTCAAATTCAAATTCAAATTTGGTTGTGAGGGAGGTTGGAAGTGAAGAATAATCCCGGCAGAGCTTCAGCAATCAGTTTCCCGAAGAAGACCCGTATTATGTTGCAAGTGGCATGCTATTTATTTAGGTTGGAGGGTTTCTGGGCCAGGCCCATCATTATCAGCTCTCAGCATGAGACTATAGGCGACCCGGGAAGTTCTAGCTCATGAAATGAACCAAGACCATGCATCGCCAGTGACCCATGGACATTGGATCGCCAGCGCCCATGGTCTATGGATCGCTGGCGACCCATAGACTTGGTTCATTTCATGAGCCAAGTTTTGCCTCCTTCATTCGTTTTCCATAACTCATTTGTTTGAGGCTTTGTGGAGGTGCATGGGATGCTGACAATCCAGCCATAGAGGGCTATCCTGGATTTTGAAATTGGAGATGTTTTCACAGACATTCATCATTGTCATCATTTGTTGACGGCAAGTCACTAGCTACTTACGTTCAAACAATAATTGGGCTGCAGCGATGTTGGTCTCTTGGCTTCATTGACTCAAATTGTCGCCTTAGCCGTATAGCTTGGCCCTCGTCGATCTCTAATCGAAACTTATTTGATTAGTTCCTGAACCATCCGGCCAGTGCTTAAGGTTGTATTGTTTTCTCTTGGTATCTGTTGGGTTAAAAACCCATATAACACCTATCAACCAAACACTGAGATATAAATGAATGTAGTGCACTGGTATCAAATAGTATCCTAATGGTATTCTTTGAATAAAAAATGTACCTTCTATCACAGTCTTTCCTTTATCAACTGAAGTAGGCTTAGCTGATGATTCAACAGCAATGACCTTTCCCTTTGTCTGCCCTGACTGGCTCTGGACACTGGTTATTATAATGCCTAACTTGTTTACAGTTGAAGCACTTCACATCCTTCTTATCTACAGCCTTCTTCCCCTTGCCTGACCAATACTCATGAGCATAATGACTCTTCTTATCACACTTGAAGCACACTAGATCTGCCTTTGGCTTCTTCGTAGCATCCCCTTTCTTGGCTCCCTTCAACTTAAAGAACTTCCTCTTCTTTCCCCGAGGACCCTGGGATTCAGCTTGCTTCCCTCTAGCACAACCAGCCAGCATCTCTTCATAGTGACTGGCCATCTCCACCACCATATTACAAGGATCTCATATATGTGTCATGGTCATTCTAGCAAGCTCAGGTCTCGGTCCTCAAATGAACCTCTCATTCCTTCTGATGTCAGTGTCTATAGTGGCATATCTATAATGAGATAGCTTATCAAACTTAGCAGCGTACTTGATTAAAGACATTTGTCCCTGAACTAGATCAATAAACTTCCTCATCGATGCTGACTTGGAAATCTAAGATAGAAACCTCTGTTCAAACCTCCGTATGAAATCAGCCCATGTCAGTTCCTCCTCCGGAACTCCAGCAGTCACACTATTCCACCAGTGAAGCGTTGCCCCTTGCAACTGCCTAGAGGCCAGCCTCCTCTTTTGCCCATCGTCCAACCCTAGATCGGGAAGATCCCTTCATAGTGCAATAGCCAATTCTCAAACCTCAACAACATCCTCCATTCCAACAAACGGCTTTCCACCAAGGCTGGTGTAGTCTATACTCAACTAAGCATAGTTATTCCAAACTGGAGCTATAAGATTAGCTCCTCCAACATTACCAACAACCCAATCTTGCAAAAGATTGGCTAACAACTGATACACCATCCCCGCATCAACCGGAGGATTTCCAGCACCAACATTAGCCTTAGAATTTGGGTTAGCATTAGCCTATCGACCTTGGTTCCTCCTGGTATTAGGTCGAGGATTACCATTAATTGTGGTACTTTCTCCACCGAGATTTCCTCTTTCATTTCCTGCTTTCATATCCTCTTTCTCGTAAATCTACATACGAGCCTAAGTAAGATACAGAAGAACGGTCTAAGAGAGGGGAACATGTACTTATATATATATATATATATATATATATCAAATACAAGTAGGTTACTATAGCATTAACCCAAACCCCGATCTTCTTTTCTAATTCATTGGATTATGTTTGAAAATCTTTTAGGTATAAATTTCTTTTAAAGTTTCATAAACCTATGCTCTGTTACCAACTTGTAACATCCCCCTACTCGGAGGCCCAAAACTAACGGCTATGGATTTTATAATCATCCATAGTTATTAATCCTCGGCGACCGAATGCGGCGATGTTAGATTCGTTGATACATAGAAACACATGAATATGAAATTTTTTAAAACATCGAACAAAATAACATTCCATTTCAAATCATTTCAGATTCATTCCAAAATCCCATAATTGTCAACCAAGTTTCGAGAAATATGCCAAGAGTGACATATAAAGATGCCCTCTTGGATGATTAGAGCATATATAGGCAATTTAACAACTTTGTCATTACAAACAACACAACGAAATCAAAAGAAAAGAGAACTCTAAATATGTATCATGCGTCCTGCACGTCTTCGAAAGCTTATTCGTCTAAAGAGGTGCTGGAAAACCTCAACTCTTAAACTACTCAAAATCAATTGAGTACCCGAGAGTTTAAGGAGAAACATTAACTTTGAGTTAGACACAAACCTGGTATGAATAATGATCTACCATCTCAAATCATTTAGATATCTAGTGTGACCACGTCGCTTAGCAAAACGGGCCCTCACTAGTATCTCCAAACCTTTATAAAACCATATACTGTGCTTCCGCATCTACAGTGGTTGAAACATAGTCATTTCAAAATATTATAATGATATGCAAACTAGTTAAAACATTCTTGATTTCCCATCCTATGTTTAACTGACTCCCTATCATATTTATAGTTTCTAATGTCACTATTAATCTATTAGTTTTCATGGGCTTACTAATAACCAGTATTTAACTTCTAGACACCCTATCCTATTTCATAATCTTAATGGGTGCACTATGAACCTATTGTTCCCTGCCAATTAAATTAACACTACCACTCCTATGGGTTTAATTGATTCATGGGTTCCTTTGAACCTATTGGCTACTCCAATAACTTCTCCCTTATCCTAGTTTTTATGGGTTGACTAGGAACATATTGACAGCTGTTAATAACTTAATCCGGGTATAGTTTTCATGGGTTCACTACAAACCAATTGGCCCCTACCAACCACTCTTTATAACATAGTTTTCATGGAAACACTATAAACCTATTGGTAACTCCAATAACTTCCTAATCATAGTTTTCATGGGTGCACTATGAACCTGTCTCCCAGACAACTTCCATATTTAGGCATCCTATATTCTTGTCTCCCTGACCTCTTGGATGCAAATATACCCATCCAGGAGATTAATCAATTTATATTCACTACTGGGTCAATCTAGCTAGTTCTTCTGCCCTTTATCCCCAAATGCAGTTATGGGTCCATTATAATGTGAATATATTTATATTTGAAGAAGCAACCATAATTACAAAACAATACCACTCCTGTAGATTTAACGTCCTCGAAATACTTTTCACATAAAAATATGGTTAATCCCTTTAATCTATAATTTTATCAAGGAAAGCTTCTTTTTAAAATCATTTCAAAGCTCCTTTAATTTAGCCATGGTTTTTTTAAAGATGAGTTTGGGTCACAAAACCTTTCGAAATCTCGCTTTCGACTTCCTTGGATACCCTCCTTCGAAAGCGTAAAAATATATTTTCAATACATTAGGCCCCTGCCTTTTGAACACTTTAAAACTTTCTTTCGAAACATTTCGAAGGTATTAAAGCATTAGCATTTAATCATTTAGAAGCATAACTTCGAAACCTGTTGAAAGTACCCCTTTCGAAACCATTGGAAGTAACCATTCTGAAATCATTGAAAGTCCGCCTTTCGAAACCATTAGAAGTACCCTTACAAAATCATTGAAAATCCCCCTGTCAAAACCATTGGGTTTATACTTAAAAATATTATTTGGGTCAAACTGAATATCGACGAAAGCATCTCTTTCAAAACCATCCTTTATCATATAAAAATATTGGGGAAAACATAATGGCATCGGCATCATGTCTTTCGAAAGCTTCATACCCTTTACAAAACATTGAAGGATAGCGTCGAAACCCATTTGAAGCCATTGCTTTTGAAACCCTTGGACCCTTTTCAAAGAATTTAGGAAGTGACTTAAAATATCTTTAAAACAAACACTACCTTTTGAAAGCATTGATGACTTCAATACCAACGAAAGGCTAAAGAATGGCATTAAGGCTTCGACTAGGTTGGAACCCCTTCTTTTAAAAGCATTATTTCATAAGTAAAGAACCCATTCGAAAGCAAACATAAGTTAATGGCAACTCCTTCGAAAGCTTTTAAGAAACCTGTTTTGAAAACATATGCTTCGACTCCTTCGAAGGATTAAATAAAACAAAGGCAGGCACTTCTCTTTTTGAAAGAAACCAAGTTATCGACCCCTTCAAAAGCCATGCTTTTGACACGTAGCCATCCAACTTTCTCCAATCCACGGCGTACCATCTTTGTGATACCTTGTGTATTGGTTTCGGCTTAGTAGGTTTCGAGCAGGTTAAACGCGAAAGCTCTGAGTTGAAAGGTACTCCTAAAGTGAGCGAAACCAAATTTTTCGAGTAAACCTATTTTACTACTATTTAAAGTAAACCCTTTTCTAACTAACTTGCCACTTGTAAACACCAGATTAGTTGCCCTAACTTTTCAAATCCTTTACTAAGACAATTGCCGCTAATTTCAGATCGAAACCATTGTTAAGTTAGTTAAATAAGCCCTTCCATTAAGCAAAACCAATATTGCAAAGATGTCCCTCTTCTAAAATAATTTAATTTGCATAGCAAATTACTTTGGAAAAATCCTCAAAAATTCTAGGAATTCACTTTAATCATGTTATCAAACATATACCCGAATTCTTGATATATTTTTCGAAATAAATTTATAAACCCAAATAACCATATTTTCCTTTGAAATCCCATAACAATCTTTCCATAGCTTGGAAAATTATTAAAATTAAAACCCAACTCCAAAATCATGTTTTACATTACATAAAAATTTTCCATGACATTTAAACTTCAATATAAATCGGTTTTTTCCTAAAACCGTGTATAATCCCATTTGAACAATCTTGTTTAAATTAAACAAATCAATATTCAAGCATATTATCATCCAATTCATCATAAAAACGAATTTACCCTTAAATCTGAAAACATATGAGTCAAATGAAAAATAGAGATGGAATTATTATTCACCTTGATTAAGATAAGGAGATTGGATTGAGATTTATTTCCCATAAGCTTAAATCTGTAGCTTTTTATTTAATTTCACTTCTCTTAATAGAGGCACCTCTTTAAAATTTTGTTTTGCATTTTCTAATGACGTGAAGGAGAAATAAAATGGTAGAAATGAAAATATATAGGGGTTAAGGTTTATGTGCAGCAAATACCCAATATATCCGTATATAAATCAATTAGCTTATAAACCATACTTAAGCCCATTTAATTATTTTATTAAGCACGACCTTAATTAGATTTGTGCAAATCTCAACCCCCTTATCAATTAACATTTATATTATTCTATTTAATTTATCTAATTAAATCTCTTGAATAATGTTATTAAAAATTAGGAGTGTTACACCTTTCGAAAGCATCAAAACCTTAAACCTTTTGAGAGCATTTGGTTTCAATTTTAAAACATATGGAAACGCCTTTTGAAACCATTTAAAACTACCTCTTTTGAAACCTTTGGGTTTATATTTAAAAATCTCTAAGGGTTGCAAACAATAGGGTCGAAAGCAACTCTTTCGAAACTCAAAACCTAAGTAAAGAAGTGATGATGTCGAAATCGTCCTTCCGAAAGCATTGGAGGAGCGGCTAAGTTTTTTAAAAGCAAGTATACCTTCTGATAGCATTGGCATCAAAAGGTAGGAAGCAGCAGCAAAAGGGCTTTGACTTACTCGAAAGCAAATACTTAATAACAAAGGCATAACCTCTTAAAAACCATTTCTTTAAACCATTTGACCCGGTCAGAAGCTGCTAAGTCGAAAGCAATATAGTCGAAAGCAATGCAGGTGCATTTTCAATTTTAAACAAAGTATGCTTCAACTTCCTTCAGAACCCCCAGTGTCGGCCTTGTACCTACCGCCTCTTATCCAATTCTCTACGTACCAATAAATTAATACTAGAAGCATTGATTTCGATGGTGACGAAGGTGGAACCACTAAGTCGAAAGCTACCCAATCGGAAGCAGGGTGCCAAAAGTGGCGAAACATGCTATTTGCATGAAAACTTATTTTTAAAATTTTTATGTAAATTTTTTTAACTAAACTTCCTTATTTGTCAAAATCTTATTGGTTGCAAATTTTCTTTTCTAAAAGCACTGCTTCTGAAATAAACGCTTTGTCAAAATAGCCCCTTTTGTTTTATAAATATATAAACATTTAAGTTCCATACATTAAATAATTTTATATATTCATCAAAAAACTTTGAAAAATTCTACAAAAATTCTAGAAAATCCTTTTTTTTCTAACATATATAAATTTCTGACCTTAATTATTTATAGTTTAACCGTAAATTATTTACAACCCAATAAATCACTTTCTTCATTAGAAAATTAATATAAAATCCACATTAATTCAAAAAATTATGAAAATTGAAACCCATCTCTAACATATCATTTCTGATCTATATTTAAAAGCGCAAGGTATTTGGATGTCATTAAATAGGGTTTTTACATCAAAAAATATCATAAAATCCATAAGAATATACATAAATCATCAACAAGCGTATATAAACATTTTGTCTTTCAAAATAATGGCTAAACTATGCAAGATAAATCAGACATAACCTTAAAATCGAAAACATTTAAGAAATAATAGATGTAGTCATTATTCACCTTAGCTTTTGAGATTAAGGATTTGATATTTGAGTGAATTTGATTTTGATTTAGCTTCTTCCTTTAACTTTCTCCATTTTGTTCTTTAAAATGGTGGCCGACCTCTACTTGAAATTTTTTAGCAAATTAAATGAACGTATGAACCCAAGGGTTTAGGGTATAAGAATACTCTTACTCTAACTTTGCCCTTATCTATTTCCTTTTTTATTTCATGTTATCCTATTTTTGTTTACACATTAACATGGCATGGTTACCCCTATTAATCACCAATCTCAACCCATTAATCAACCTACATTATTTAATTCAATTTAGCTAACTAAATATCCTACATAATGTTACTAAAAATGTGGGGTGTCACAAATACCCTCCCCAGAGGCAACATGTCATAAGAACCTAATTTCAAACCACCAAAAGTGATGCTTCAAGAACTTAGCTTTCAATACACGCTCTATCAATGTTTCAAGTACAATCTTACTCCTCGGTCTTAGAGTAGATCAAAATATCATCAATAAAAGTAAGCATAAAGTAATTTAACACATCCCTAAAAACCCGATTCATCAAGTCCATATAACACATTAGAGCGTTGGTTAGGCCGAACGGCATAATCAACTATTCATAAAACTTATCAGACCCGAAAGCCGTTAAAGGTACTACCCTTAATTGATGAAACCTTATGGCAAAATATAGTTGAAACAATACACAAGCACCATGCAACTGATCGAACAAGTCATCTATCCTGGGAAAATGATACTTGTTCCTAATAGTCTGATTACTGAGCTCACAATAGTCCATACAAAGTCTTGAGGAGCTGTCTGCCTTCATAGGAAAGACGGTGGACGCTCCTTAATTTGATCAACTAGGTCAGATCAATCCTTTACGTAATAGATCGCTGACTTAGTTAACTAACTCTAACTTCTTCTTTGATGATAGCCCATGAATAGGAAACACAATAGATTTTGCATATCGTACCAAATCAATATGAAACTCAAACGTATGGCGAGGAATTAAACTAGATACCTCTTCAAACATATCTGCAAACTCCTATACAAAAAAGATTGACTCAACTCCTCTTCAGCCACATCAAGAGAATAAAGAAGAGCACTCATTAATGGGCTAGGTTCTTCACAAGACACTATCAGAGTTCCCCCTTCCTTCTACAACAAAATAGTCCGCTTAAGCCAATTCGGGACTATGTGATTCTAAGACCACCAATCCATTCTGCATAATACATCAAAATCCAAAAACCCAAGGACATACATATCACATGGAAGGAGTCGGACAGAACACGTGACCAAAACTCCAAAACATATCATAATCAGAATTGTCGAGCCAACCACTGGATTTGGCACATAAATAGATTCAAAAGCCATAACTAGTTCCAATTTCAATTTATCAATAAGACTATGGGAAATAAAACTATGTAAAGCACCAGTATCAAACAAAACAGGAATAAGAATGCCATAAACATATAATGTACATTCAAGAACCTGCTTTCCATTTGCAGATGCAGAAGTGGAAGGTGTTGTAGCAATTTTGAAACCTATAGGATATTGTCCTTTTTGAAGCATTGGGCAATCTCTAACCATATGACATGGTTGATGGTAGTTACAATAACTCCGCCTTGGAACAAGTGGCCCTCTAGTTGTTTGTGGCTCAAGCTTCAGTACCCTTCCAATTGGTGGTTTTGCCACTTGTCCTCCTCCACTTGACCTATAATTTTTAGCAAAATGTCCCTTCTGTCCGCGCTTATAACAAGCTAAATTGGAAAAACCCTTCAATAGTAAAACTTATGCCTATAATTCCCCATTGGTGCAGACGCAGACGCAGACGCAGATAGCTACGGAGCCAAACCCTCGAACTGTAAAGCCATACCTATCAATTTTATGAATGATCCCTTGACATGATTTTTCATGCCCTCCTAAAACTCTTAATGCATATCCAATACAAACATCTTGTTCTTCTTCGGCGGTACACCTGCCAGCCCAAGCCCAAACTGAGACAATGCATTAAACATATTATCATACTTAGCAATAGACATAGCCTCCTTCTTTAAATCTAGAAAGCACCTAAACAACTTAGTCTTTTCGGCCTCCGAAACCAACTTCATTTCAAACACTTCCTTGAATTGGACCCAAGACAAGTCATTCTCTTACACATCTGCGGTGACTGAACTCCACCAATCCATAGATGTATCAAATAGAAATCGCGATGCCAAAAAATGCTTTATCGCATCATTCAACTACATGTCCCCAAATATCCTATCACATAAAATTGGCCAAGTCTGGACTTCGATGACAGTCACAGTGCCATTGAACCTCATACTGCAACCTCACAAAGTCACGGCATAACGAGGTAAAGTTCATCTATGGGTGAATCTGCATGACCTCTTCCACAACTTTCACCACCGTTTCTTCGATAGGAGCAAAATTTGTCTATGCATGAGTCCCACCATTAGTAATAGTACTATTCCTTCCACCTCTATCGCTACCCCTCCTCTAGCAATAGTAGCTCAAAGTACTCACCATTTTCACTATCTGAACATACCAAAACATCTTTAGTATACTTAAGGGTATAGTTATTTATAATATTCCTAAGGAAATACAATAAAGGGTGGATTTATAGAAAAATACAAATATGCTCTCAACTCATTCTACAGTATCGTTGACCCTAACTCTAATGAGCAATACCCAACCAAAGCCAAGGTATTCGCTAAACATTCACTCTTATATAAATGTGGCAACCGAACTTTTCGACTCTTGAATATCGACAGTAATACATTCATGGTATTCGTGTGTTGAGCGCCCAAGTGCTGGAAAAACATATTGTTAGGGAAAGTCAGAAGAAAAAAAGAAACATAACAAGAAAGAAAGAACACAATATCAGAATCTTACAAGCAGAATGATAATATAAAATATCCAAAAAGAGAGTACACAGGGCTACTCCAAGATATAGAGAACCTTCATAGTTACAAAACCTAAGTAATATCATCAACCTGGATAGTTATAACCATCTGTCCTCACAATGTCGCTACATACATACTAGTAGTGCAACAGAAATATAAATACATAGACATATGGAAGCCTCTAGCTCGTCTCCTGAAGCTTTGAGGCATTCATAGCCAAATCGATTATACTCGACCTACTCGCAGGATTACCCAAGGAATTAAGGAAAAACTATAAGCTTGAGTCGGACATAAATCTCTTATGAGAAATTCAAGAAAGATGTATCTATATAATAGTAAAATTTGAGACCGTTCGAATTACCATAACGGTTTTCCACACAAAAGAAACCAAACGATCTGATAAATAAGTATGATGATATAATTGATAGTGTCTATGGTATAGAATATAAATTAGAAAATATTCGTGCTGCTTGCATTTCACAACACAACAATATTAGAAGTGCATTTAAAACTGTAAAGGTTCGTTTACATATGGATTTTCCATTGGAGACATCCCTAGATATACTAAGGCCAGCCTTTTGACAAGGGTTAGAAACTACCTTCTGTGTGTCATATATCTCTAGATAAAATATACCTCAAAGGAAAAGATAACCAATCCATGCCTGAAAACGTAATACAAAATATCATCAACTCCCGCTAACAGCATCAATAAGCATATCTAGGTATGGAGTTAATATACCCTTTGAGTTAGCTAAACCCTCTGCTTATGCTACTACTTTATTTTCTATCATTTCCGATTGTATAGTCGCATTCAACATCTCTCACATGAGTCTTCATCACTCAAACAAAACACGAATCTCTCCGTCGATTCTCGCATAAGTCGTCCGATAAATGCTAACGTTGACCTATTCCTTGGATTTAACTTTAGGATAGATAGTTCAACTCTATAGAATTTTTTGAAATGTTAACAGCAACCTCTCCCTTGGACTTTACCTTAGGATTGACAGAAACTATATAACATTTCTCTTCACAACCGCTTTCAAAATGTAGAGTCGTATATCAGTTTTGAAGTGGTATTCGATAAGTAATACATAAATATATTTATCAGATCTCGGACTCTTTAAAACTGAATCGGTTAATTTCTAGTTAAGTCAATTCTGGTTACCTCAAAATTAAGAAAATTGTATAAAAGATTCCACCTTGGGTACGTTCTTAAAGAGAAAGACATTCCATACCAATTAGACCTCCTCAGGGGATCTCAAACAGTATGAAGCCACAAAGCTTTTATATACTTTCTAAATTAATTTGGTGAAGCTTGATAGTCGGCTAATCGACTATCTAGTCCTAAAATGATCGCATATGGAAATCAAGTCTCATATACTTATCATGTTTCCGACCTTCTCAACTTACTCTATCCCTCGACCAAGAGTGAAGTTGGTAGGTTAGATCATTGTTACTTCTAAACCTTACATGAACATCATTCTTAACTCCTACAGATAGAACAAGTCTATATTGTCGACTTTTAGTGCTAAGTATAGGATTAAACGCTTTTCATGGACATGTAAATGCACAAATCATGATTAAGTCACTTAAGCGATTCCTAAACCCTTTTTTTAATCATACACCCTTGTAATTATATATATATATATATATTTAAAACCTTTTAAAAATGATAGTGTGTGTTTGTATGTAAATATGTATGTATACTAATTTATTTATGAGCTAATATATTTAATAAAATTCAAACAATTCATAAAGGCAAAACATTACCTGAAATATTCAATACTTCAATAAAATATTAAGTTAATTTTTCTAAAACTATGTATATACACTTTTAAAATATTTACAAGTATATTTTGAATATATGTTTAAAATATTACATGAAAATAACTACTTTATAAGTTATTTAAAAACTTCCAAAAAAGCATGTTTTGCATTTATTAAACACTCTTACTTAATTAATTCATAATTTATTATTAAAAATATATTTAAACTTCAAACCACATCTAAAATACTCTATTATATGCCATTAAATGGTCCTAAAAAGATTCCATAAAAATAATTATTTTTTTAGGCAAAACAAAATATTATTATTTTTCACGGGCAAATGGATTTTAGTGGTCATACCACTTATAACAGTAATAATGTGTGAGGCAAAGATGCCTCAACAACTATACAACTCACATAAGACTACATTTCGCATACCATATTACATGGCACTATGCAGAGGGTATACATTTGACAACCAAATTGCATAGGGCATACTCTCAAACAATCACCATAAAAAATCAAAATTACTCCAACTAAAGTAAATTAGAATACTGGCAGACACGGTGACTTTAACATTCTCAATCACATTAAGGCACAGAGGCACAAGAGGCCAAGACCGTAATTACAAAGAAAAACCAATAACCAATATTGGAAATTCCAACAAAGTAACTTCAAACAGCACCATCCAAAATCTAAAATCTCACCAAAAGCATAGGTAAATACCATCAAAATAAAAGCAGAAGCAACTAAAAAAAGCACCAAATATCTCCAAGATAAGAATCCCAAAGATACTCAATTACAGAGACCAAACAGCCATGAAGACTAAAGCCATAACATACATAGGAGAGATAAACTAGAACTTGCAACCACCATACTTGGCAAGAAAGAAGAAACCGACAAAACAAAAGGAGGTAGAGCCAAGGCAATGGCGCCCCTATTATACATTAAAGCCCCACAAAACAAGACACTAGTTACCGAAGCAATCTCCAAGGCCCTAAATGCAATATCTGAAAGAAGACGAGGCAAACACGAAACTAAAGAGCAAACAATGCAAACAAATGCCATAGGCTCAACTACTACATACAAACATAGGTAAAAGGCACCTCGACCAAAATAATAAAACACGAACCTTGTAACCTGAAAGAAACTTCCAAAAAGCAAAACCAAACCAATAAATAAACATAATCACTATATAGCTACATCGAATCAAAGCCTAAATTTCATAAAGAAAAAAATAGATATATTGTATCATTCATGGGGAAGACTGAAGTTGGCAATTAGATCTAGGATGGGTAAGCGACGGGAAGCGTAGGACGGCTTAGGATAACCAATAGTGAAAGCTTAGGGAAAAGGAAATATAAAAGCAAGCAAAAGTATAAAAGGGAAAAGCTAGGGTAAGGGAGGAGGAAATCAAGGCAAGAGTAGAAGAACGATGAAAGAATCAATATGAACTTGAGTGGGAAAAAGAGGAGGAATATGGTGGCAAAAATTATGGAACCCTAGTCCCCATTGAAACTAAAGCTTGGATCTGTTTGACAAAAATAATTAATTTAATATCATTTAAACTCACTTTAAATTACAAAAAGGATTAAAAATAACATTACACAAACAATGTTGTAAAAAAGCCTAGAAACGCGATCGTAAGTCAAATACAACTGTTGTAAATGCTATTGGATAGAGACATTAGGAAAATTGCATAAATGTTTGACCTGTTTTCACAACTCAGATAAAGGTTCTAAGATCTAATTTCTTTTACAATAAGTAGTACACTTAAAATACTTGAAAACCATGCAAAGAAACCTCAAAGGATATCTTTCAAAATTATATTAAAAATTCTCAAAAACAAGCTATTTCGAAGTGCTCATAAAGCAACCATTTTGGTTATAAATTTTGCAATTTTATTCGATTGTTTATGAAATGATTTAAACTTTGATTTTTTACATTAAGTGGTAAATATAAAGTGCTTATTAAAATAGCAAAGAAACCTCTAAGGATGTCTCTCAAAATCATATCAAAAAACATAGAACACAAGGCGATTTCAAAGTCCTTTTATTATGACTATTCGCTATAGAAACCATTCCATATTCAAGTCCAAACCAAATACCGTCTAATTAACTATATACGCATAATTCAAGGCCACATCAAATGTTATAGAAGGTCATAGAAGTGATGATATGCCATAATACTCGTCATTTGCTTTCAAAAGCGAGTAACGTCCAAATATACAACATTAATTAGTTAATAACTTTACTATAATTATACAAGCAATATTATACAACTTCGTTACAATCAAATGGTGAGTTAACTCATTATTTCTGAAGTCCATAATCAAGCACAAACCTCTACCTCATCACAACTTCCTACCTCAACCAAAACAAGGTCCAAAATTCCACCTACCCTTTAATTTTCTCACGGCCTAGCCTAGAGTGGCTTCAATTGCTCACGGCACATAATGATTCAATGGGTTGTGCTATTTTTCGTTAAGCATTGGGTTTCTATTTGTAACACTCCATAAAATTTATGTTAATAAATTAATAATTAATAAGGCTTCAAAAAATGGAATTTGAGAAAATGTCGAAATTTGATCATGAAACTTGCACCATTGTATTCATGGTGATTTTTTGAGCAACTTTTATATTTGGTGTTTTACGATCAGAATCTAAACGAAGAAGTTACGGGCACTTAAAGTTTTCAGAACAAAAATAATTTGAAAAAAGAATATAGTAATGAATAATAATAAAATTTCGGACCCACCAGTCAAACCCCACTATGGGTCGGTCGTCCACTCATAAGGTGTAGTTGACAGCTCAAAAAGTGGCGACTGGGGTTTGAACCTTTGCCAAAGACTTGGTTTTAATAATTTTAATATAACGGATATGATTGATTCGAGCGCTTATAAATACAGGTCTAACCCCACAGTTCTCTTCTCATATTTTCTGATTAAAGGCACCAAAGCTCTGTTATTTTCTCTTCTCCACCATTCCTCCTAACTATAAAATGATTTGTATATATAAAAATTGGAGAAGAGTGGAAAATAAAAGGAAAGAAGAGAAGAAGCAAATCAACGTTGCACAATAAAAAGGTAAGTTTTGATATTATAGATCTATATTCCACTTAACCCCAAATCTCTTCTCAGGTCTGTAATCTTAATAGCCTGTATATACCATATTATACATATTTCTTTCGATTAAAAAGGAAATGAGTTGAATCAAAGGATCAGATTTCAATTTGGGAGATTTGGGAAGCTTCAAAAGATGAGTATGAAATTATGTAATTTATTTATAACATTGAAATATATTTCGTTGAATTTTTATTTAATTATTCTGTCTAAATAAAGATCTGAAGAATTGTAAGCTCAAATTAAATGAATAAAAACATTGCCTGCATATTCTGCAATTTAGGGAAAATAGATAGGAATATTATTACAACCTGATATGGAAGTCGGTCCTCTAGTTATTAAAAGTTGAATGTTGATAAGATGTATAATTTATTCCAGATCTACAACTAGATTCTAAAGATGTTAGAATAATTATATTTGCTTGGATTTTATTGAAATATGAATTTCTATGTTTTTATCTGTTGGAATATTATCCATGTGATCTCTATAAATTATCTAATTTCTTAAATACATAAAAGGTGCAGCATTTGAATTGATAAGGAATATACGCAAAAATGGAAAGAGATGTGTAAGGTATGGATATTCTTTCCATAGTTTGCACCTTCTGTTTCAATAAAAAGGAAATAAATAATTCCTTGTAATTTCGAATGAATAAAATTTCTTATTTTAGGTTAATTTATGGAAAGTTATTACGATAAACCTTTTTAGAAGGATAATTCTAATGGACTAAATTATGGAAAGGAATATTCTAGTTAGGGATTAATAACTAGAAACAAAAAATAAATATATAAATACGTATAACTGCGCTAAACGTTTTATTTGAACCAAAAAATGGCAAACACACCCAAGAGATTGAGTAAGAATAAAAAATGAAGTAAAATAAATTAAAATAGCAAGAAAAGAACACACAGCCTTTTATATTGGTTCGGCTAATCTTGGCCTACGTACACTTTGTGATTCTATTGATTATATCACTGACTTGTAATTACAGGTTCTTTCGGATCGTTATAACTCCATCAATGATTACAAAAGATTAGGGTAATAGAGCAAGAGAGCCAATAAGATCCCTCAAAATGAGCATTTGCCCTCCTATTTATAGCTATATATTGCCTGAAAACTCGCCCTAACGATCTCCATGTTGTTTCATATGGATTTTCCATTGGAGACATCCCTAGATAGATATACTAAGTCTAGCCTTTAGACAAGGGTCAGAAACTACGTTCTGTGCGTCATATATCTCTTGATAAAATATACCTCAAAGGAAAACATAACTGATCCATGCCTGAAATGTAATACAAAATATCATCAAATCCCACTAATAGCATCAATAAGCATCTCTAGGTATGAAGTTAATATACCCTTTGAGTTAGCTAAACCCTTTGGCTATGCTACTATATTTTCTATCATTTCCAATTGTATAGTCACGTTTAGCATCTCTCACAAGAGTCTTCGTCACCCAAACATAACATGAATCTCTCCATTGATTCTCGCATAAGTCGTCCGATGAATGCTAATGTTGACTTCTTCCTTGGACTTAACTTTATGATAGATAGTTCAACTCTATAGCATTTTTTGGAAATGTTAACACCGACCTCTCCCTTGGACTTAATCTTAAGATTGAAAGAAACTATGTAACATTTCTCTTCACAACCGCTTTCAAAATGTAAGCTCATATATCAGTTTTGAAGTGGTATTCGATAAGTAATACATAAATATATTTATCTGATCTTGGACTCTTTAAACTGAATTGGTTAATTTCAAGTTAACTCAATTTCGGTTACTTCATAAGTAAGCAAATGATATAAAGGAGTTCGCCATGAGGGATATTATATAAGTACATTCTTAAAGAGAAAGACGTTCCACATAACTTAGTCCTCCTCAGGGGATCTCAAATAGTATGATGCCGCAAAGCTTTTAGATACTTCTTAAATTAATTTGGTCAAGCTTGGTAGTTGGCTAATCGACTATCTAGTCCTAAAATGATCGCATATGGAAATCAATTCTCATATACATATCATGTTTCCGACCTTCTCAACTTACTCTATCCCTCGGTAAGGAGTGAAGTTGGTAGGTTAGATCATTGTTGCTTCTAAACCTTACTCGAACATCATTCTTAACTCCCACAGATAGAACAAGTCTACATTGTGGACTTTTAGTGCTAAGTATAGGATTAAACACTTTTCATAGACAAGTAAATATACAAATCATGATAAAGTCACTTAAGCGATTCCAAAACCCTTTTTTTAATCATACACCCTCGTAAGTCTATATATATATATATAATTATATATATACATATATTTGAAAATCTTTTAAAAAAGATATATGCATGTGTGTGTGTGTGTTTGTATATATGTATGTATACTAATTTATTTATGAGCTAATATATTTAATAAAATTCAAACAATTTATAAAGGCAAAATGTCACCTAAAATTTTCAGTAATTTAATAAAATATTCAATTAACTTTTCTAAAACTATATATATACACTTTTAAAATACTTATGAATATATTTTAAATAGTTAGTTTCTAGGACACACAACTGAAATAATTACTTTCAAGGACAAAACACAAAATAATTAGTTTCTAGGGACTAAAAACCTATGAAATTATGTCCTTGCAAGTAATTGGACTGCTGACTTTGTCATTGTAAATAATTATTTTGCTGACTTTGGCCTTGAATGTAATTTCTTCAAATATGTATCCTAGAAACTAATTGAACTGCAAAGTTTGTCCTTCTGGTGAAATGCCCCTTTTAAATATCTATTAAAAATATTACGTAAAAATTGCTACTTTATAAATTATTTAAAAACTTCCAAAAAGCATGTTTTACATTTATTAAACCCCCTTACCTCAATAATTCAAAATATACTATTAAAAATATAGTTAAACTTCAAACCATTCTAAAATACTCTAATATATGCGATTAAACGTGCCTAAAAGACCCTACAAAAATAATTAATTTTTTACAGGCAAAACAAAATATTGTTATTTTGCATAGCCAAATGGATTTTAATGGTCGTACCACTTACAACAGTAAAAACAAGTGTGATGTAAAGATGGCTCAACAACTATATAACCCACATAAGAGTACATAACGCATACCACTTTACACGGCACCACGCAGGGTGTATACATTTGACAACCAAGTTGCATATGGCATACTCTCAAAGAATCACCATATAAATTCATAATTACTCAACCTAAAGTAAACTAGAATACTGGCAGACACAGAAACTTTAACATTCTCAATCACATGAAGGCATAAAGGCACCAAACGCCAAGACCTTAAATTAAAAAGAAAAACCAATACCCAACATTGGAAATTCCAACAAATTAATTTGAAATAGCACCATCCAAAATCCAAAATCTCACCAAAAGCATATGTAAATACCATCAAAACAAAAGCAGAAGCAACTAAAAAAAGTGCCAAATATCTCCTAGATAAGAATCCTAAAGATACTTAATAGACTAAAGCCATAACATACAAAGGAGTGATAAACTAGAACCTGCAACCACCATATACAGCAAGAAAGAAGAAACTGGCAACACAAAAGGAGGTAGAGCCAAGGCAATGGAACCCGTATCATACATTAAAGCACCACAAAACAAGACAATAGTTACCGAAGCAATCGCCAAGGCCCTAAATGCAATATCCGAAAGAAGACAAGGCAAACATGAAATTAAAGACCAAACAATGCAAACGAATGCTAGAGGCTCAACTACTACATACAAACATAGGTAAAAAGCACCTCGACCAAAATAATAAAATACGAACCTTGTAACTTGAAAGAAACTTCCAAAAATGCAAAAACAAACCCATAAATAAACATAATCTATATAGCTACTTTGGATTCAAGCCTAAATCTCATAAAAAAACCAGATATACTTTATCATGCATGGGGAAGACTGAAGCTGGCAATCAGATCTGGGATGGGTAAGCGATGGGAAGCGTAGGACGGCTTGGGATAACCAATGGTGAAATCTCAGAGGAAGGGAAACGTAGAAGCAAGCAAAATCAACAAAGGGAAAAGCTAGGGTAAGGGAGGAGGAAGGTGAGGCAAGCGTAGAAGAACGATGAAAGAATCAACATGAACTTGAGTGGAAAAAAGGGAAGGAATATGGAGGCAAAAATTATGGAACCCTAGTCTCCATTGAAACTGAAGCTTGGATCTCTTTGACAAAAATAATTAATTTAATATCATTTAAACTCACTTTAAATCACAAAAAAGGTTTAAAATAACATTACACAAACAATATCGTAAAAAGAGCATAGAAATGCGATCGTTAGCCAAATACAGAATTTATAACTATTGTAAATGCTATTGGATCGAGACATTAGGAAAATTGCATAAATGTCTGACCTGTTTTCACAACGTAGATAAAGGTTCTAACATCTAATTTTTTTATATATAATAAGTAGTACCCTTATACCACTTGAAAACCATGCAAAGAAACCCCAAAGGATATCTTCCAAAATTATATTAAAAATTCTAAAAAACGAGCTATTTCAAAGTGCTCATAAAGCAACCTTTTTCGCTATAACTTTTGCAATTTTGTTCGATCGGTTGTGAAATGACTTAAACTTTTTTTTTGCATTAAGCGGTAAACATAATGTGCTTATTAAAATAGCAAAGAAACCCCTAAGGATGTCTCTCAAAATCATATCAAAAAACATAAAACACAAGGCGATTTCAAAGTGCTTCTATAGCGACTATTCACGATAAAAACCAATCCATATTCAAGTCCAAACCAAATACCAACCAATTAACTATATATGCACAATTCAAGGCCACATCAAATGTTATTGAAGGTCGTAGAAGTGATGATATGCCCAAACACTTGTCATTTGCTTTCTTAAGCGAGTAACGTCCAAATATACAACATTCATTAGTTAATAACTTTACTATAATTATACAAGCAATATTATACAACTTCGTTACAATCAAATGGTGAGTTAACTCATTCTTTCTCTAGTCCATAGTCAAGCACAAACCTCTACCTTATTACCACTTCCTGCCTCAACCAAAACAAGGTCCAAATTCCACCTACCCTTTAATTTGCTCAGGCCTAGCCTAGAGTGGCTTCAATTGCTCACGGCCCACAATGATTCAAGGGGTTGTGCTATTTTTCTTCAAGCATTGGGTTGTTATTTGTAACATTCCACAAAATTTATGTTAAAACTTAAAAATTAATAAGGCTTAAAAAATGGAATTTTAGAAAATGTCGAAATTTGATCATAAAACTTGCACCATTGTATTCGTGGAGATTTTTTGAGAAACTTTCATATTTGATGTTTTGCGTTCAAAATTCAAACAAAGAAGTCACAGGCACTTAAAGTTTTTAAAACGAAAATAATTATAGAAAATAATATAGTAATGAGTAATGATAAAATTCAGGACCCACCAGTCGAACCCCACTATGGGCCGATTGACCACTCATAAAGTGCGGTTGACAACTCAAAAAGTGGTGACTAGGGTTTGAACCTTGGCCAAAGATTTGGTTTTAATAATTTTAATATAACGAATATGATTGATTCGAGCGCTTATAAATATAGGTCTAATCCCTCTATTATCTTCTCATATTTTCTGATTAAGTGCACCGAAGCTCTACTATTTTCTCTTCTCCACCATTCCTTCTAACTATGAGGTGATTTGTATTTATAAAAATTGGAGAAGAGTGGGAAATAAAAAGAAAGAAGAGAAGAAGAAAATCAACGTTGCACAATAAAAGGGTAAATTTCAATATTATAAATATATATTCCCCTTAAACCAAAATCTCTTCTCAGATCTGTAATCTTAATAGTCTGTATATACCATATTATACATATTTCTTTGGATTAAAAAGAAAATGGAGTTGAATCAAAGGATTAGATTTAGATTTGGGAGATTTGGAAAGCTCAAAAGATGAGTATGAAATTATGTAGTTTATTTATAACATTGGAATTTATTTCGCAGGATTTTTATTTAATTATTATGTCTAAATAAAGATCTGAAGAATTGTGAGCTTGAATTAAATGAATAAAAACATTGCCTGCATATTCTACAATTTAGGGAAACTAGATAGGAATATTATTACAACCTGATATGGAAGTCAGTCCTCAAGTTATTAAAAGTTGAATATTGATAAGATGTAGAATTTATTCCAGATCTACAATTGGATTGTAAAGATGTTAGAATAATTAGATTTGCGTGGATTTTATTGAAATGTGAATTTCTATTTTTTAATCTGTTGGAATATTATCCATGTAACCTCTATAAATTATCTAATTTCTTAAATACGTAGAAAGTGGAGCGTTTGAAATGATAAGGAATATACGCAAAAAGGGAAAGAGATGTGTAAGGTATGGATATTCTTTCCATAGTTTTTGCGGTCTGTTTCAATAAAAAGGAAATAAATAATTCCTTGTAATTTGAAATGAAGAAAATCTCTTATTTTAGGTTAATTTATGGAAAGTTATTATGCGAAACCTTTTTAGAAGGATAATTCTAATGGACTAAATATGGAAAGGAATATTCTAGTTAGGGATTAATAACTAGAAACACAAGAATAAATATATAAATGTGTATAACTGCGCTAAACGTTTTGTTTAAACCAAAAAATAACAAACATACCTAAGAGAATAAGAATAAAAAATGAAGAAAAATAAATTAGAATAACAAGAAAAGACCACACAACGTTTTATAGTGGTTCGGCTAATCATGGCCAACGTACACTTCGTGATTCTATTGATTATATCACCGACTTGTAATTACAAGTTCTTTCGGATCGTTATAAATCCATGATAGATTACAAAAGATTAGGGTAAGAGAGCAAGAGAGCCAAAAAGATCCCCCAAAATGAGCCTTTTCCCTCCTATTTATAGTTATAGATTGCCTGAAAACTCACCCTCATAATCTCCATGTTGCTTTCCACGCCCAGAGTGATTCTCCTAAGAAAAATGAGGGACACATCATCAATACCTGTGGGTCGGTACCGATCTATGAGCTTGGATCGGTACGATCCATAAGATTGCCAAATAGGTGACTTTGAATACTTTGTTTAGACTCGATTCATGGTTAACTTCTTGATTCCAAACTTGTTTGCATGATTATTAGCTTGTTTCTAGTCCAAATGGTGGATCAGTGGAAGAATGAAGTTGTTGATTTTGGTGCTCAAGGAGATTGGTAGGGGATTGCATGGAAACGATGAAATGGAACTTTAAATAGGCTTCCAGCATCAAGAATGGTGGATAAGGGGAAATTGGGCCTAAATAGATGAAATATTATAGATTGGCGCTGATCCATGAGTTGGGTCAGTACCGATCCAACCCATTGTTAGATTTGGGTCTTGGAGTTCTTAAGATGGCTTTGCCTTCACTTTGGGACTCTAGTTGTACTTGGTCTCTAGACTGTATGGCCATCTCTTCGGGCTCCTACCTTAATGGATTTCAACTTTGTCTGATCCAGTCTATCCAAATACTGTCCGGTCAAAAGGCTGGATAACATATTTAAAAATAAAAACATAATTAATACAGCATAATACGTGTTAATATTCGCATTACACATAATTAGAACGTTATAGTAAATCGTATAACAATTAGTAGGATTAGGAAATATAGATGGAAAAGATTGTAACTCCAAAATTAATAGGGCGTTAAATATGCAATAAATAGAGAGTTATAAGAATTTAATAAAGGGTATAAATGGATTGATGGGACTAATTAAAAAGGTTAATAGGGTAATTATGGACATATAAGGGAGGTATAATAGGAATAATTAGAATGAATAAATAAATGTCTTTGAAAATTGTCCGATTATAATAACAATCATTTATCATGGACAAATTGACATTTATAGAAATTGAAAATAAACATGTTAAGTAGTAATTAAATACAATATGGTAGTATCATTGCCATTATAGTATATTATATAGCCTTAATTATACAAACGAAGATAGTGGGCTTAGCCTAATACTTAAATTTAGGAAGAATAATTTGATTTAGTAGGTTGGGATGAGAGGTCAATAGAGTTACACAACAGAAGTCCTCTTTTTCACTCAGAGGCTACCAGTAGTTGTGTATACTTACTACTGATGTGGGACTTCTTAAACCAAGGGCCTGTGGGAAAAGGATATATGTTGCAGATAGGAAAGGGAAAATATATCGAGGGTCCGCCTCGTATTTGAAGTATTAAATGGTCTGGTACCATTTGGGAAATAGGGTTTGCTTCATATCCAGTAAGTAGTAAACTAAAAGGGACATTTTCCTTAACTTACGTACGTTAGTCTAAACAGTATGCCAACTGTGGGGGGTCGTGGGCTATGTCAGTTGTTTGTACTGGTATTTTGTAGTAGATATGGCATACAGACTTTGATGCCTAGCGATCCTAAGTGAGAGGTAGCAAAGACTCCGGCTATGCCTTAAAGGATTTCACTTTCTACTAGTGTAGAATCCGTATGGGAGACGTACAGACCTCAAGGTATATGATTAGGTTAAAAATTAGTTTAGTGGAGGTGGGCCAGCTAACCCTTAGACAAGTCTTTGAGTTGCTGTAGTAATATGGTAATTAAATTATATAGTATATTATAAAGTATAGACTAGCATTGACGATGCGAGAGGATCGCTTCATATTTAAGAAGTATCAAGTGATCCGGGTTTTGGATAGTGAAATGTTAGAATGTATATGTGTACATAGGCATATATATGTATGTATGTATGTATGTATAATATACCTTTGAGAAAGTCAGGATAGATATATCGTACCGCATATAAAATTAAACGGATTAGTTGTATATAATAGACATAACATTTAAACAAAGCCAATCGGTATAAATTTTTGTTACGGATTAAGTATGAAATTTTCCAATCACCAAAACGTTGTTTTGACCCTACTCCTCATTTTAACCCACAGGATATATTTAGAGGGACAAGTTACTGAAGCAAGATGGAACGGATGATGGAGAAGCATTCTTATTCATACTCAGTACTGATAAAACGATTGGATGTCCAAGGAACACCATTTGATTTCGAGGTAGTTTCCTTAGTCAGTATTTATGGTCTAATATATTTTCCATTCCCCCATGAGTTTATATTGATCAATCTCTAATATACTTATATTTACTATAGGTTACCAAAACCAACGTTTCGTAACCTGATGAACTTGGGTTTCGATATTGTCAAAATTCAGGCCCATTATAGTATGGGTTGTTACGTTTGGTATCGGAGCTGGTTAAAGCATGGTAGAGATACTCTCATTGTGAACTGTAGCAAAGCTTTGTCTCTTATCCCTACATGTCCCAGGGTGGATTAATCATGTAATCAGAGGACAGGCCTAAGCAGTCGAGAGGCTGGCCGTAAAACCAGTTGCTGAGGTTACCATTTGTAGCCACCACCCGTTAGCGTGACTGTTACATTTGATATCAAAGCTTAGTCCAGTCTATCGTAGAAATTAAGATATTCTTAGAGAACATATTTGTATTTTTGTACCTATAAATATATCTTATATCTCGAACTCTACAAATTCCGACTACAGAGTAGTTGCGACTTATTCCGGAAGGATGGGCAAGGCGACTATGAACTAGGAAATGTTTTATAGAGTTAAAAATTACGCCCCTACCTGGATTATCCCATGGAGCATTGACTTTATGTTAGGTGTTAACTAAGCAAAACATGAGTATGACGTATGGAAGATCTTGGAGGCCGAATGTGTTTGACTTTTTTATTGAGACAAGGCTGCTTTGAGATTATGGATTTTGATGGATTGGCAATTAAAGATGCACATTTAATCTAGATAAGTGAGAAATAAGAATCTATATGTCGCAAACATCCGGAGGCAAGTTCCTATAAGAGAATGTTCACCAATCACCCCATTATGATAAATCAGATTTTTATCAAGAGGAGTAAAAGAAGTAAAGTCTATTTCTGAGTCCGATCCAATGTGAAAGAATTTGATAAAATATTGTGAAAATGTCTTAAAATGTTTAGATGGGTTTCTATAATAATTATTCCAAAGGGTCCATTTGAAACTTTTGTTTCGAATAGTAAAATAAGTTTTGAAATTCTTAAAAATATTAATATATACAGCAATACAAAAGGTTGAAGGATCTTGGTACAAAAGGTTTTTGGCAAAAATTGGATTTTCACTTTGGAAATAGAAGGAGCATATGTTTAGCTCGATGATTTTTCCTGTTTATTAAAATTTAAAGTTTTTAAAATTCTCTCTTCATGGGGTAGATAAAATAGGAATGACCTTTAACTTAGTTGGGGTATCTAGTTAGGAAGTGTAGAAATGTCCGCCAGCAAAAAATAGGAGGAATATTCCCGTTTAAAAACAATATGGAGAATAATATGTGGAATATTTTCTTGTTTTTGAAGTTGTTGACGGCTAAAGCAATATAAGTTAGGAGCACTGCGAAATAAAAGAGGAAAAATGTTTGAAGGGCTAAATGGTAAACTACGACACTGTCATATGGAGGACAAGAATTTTTCGAGACAGTTCGGATCATGTCAGATCAAAAAAGATGGTGTGAAATGATTATTATTCAGTAACCTACCTTAATAGGATCCAGGTTCAACGTGCTTTCGAAATTCGACCACCGGTCGACCGGTTAACTAGTAAAATATGCAACCCGAACCTCGAACGTAACATATAGCCAAATCGAAGTTAGCCACCTCCTAATTTCTATCACCCCCTCCTCCTCCAACTTCCAAACCTTCTTACCTCCCTTTAATAAAAAGCGATGCCACCTCTCCCTCCCCCATAGCAAGCGACGACTCAACCTCCTCCTTCACCTACAACACTACTGCAGCTGTCGAGCTTTCCCTAAATGCCAACTATGCATGTCAGATTTAACCCCTCCACCTCTCTAGATCTGAACCCAACCTCCCCTCCCTAACCCCTACTCAGTTTATGGTACCCCCTCGAATCACCATTACTTCCTCACGCCATCCAGGTCAGACACCTTAAAAGATCATTTGGCTCGACCGAAATGACCGAAAAATCTCCACTTACTTGGCCTCAACAAATTCACCTTTCTTTAAGGATGACCAGTAAAATTCGGAGTTTTTGCCGCCGTTAGAGTCAAGGAATTTTTCACGAAAGTAGGATTAGCACTGATACTCCACCATGATACTTTCGAGTGGGAATGCTACTCGCATTGCATGCGACTACTTAGTGCCCATTTTAGTATAATCCTAATGAGGATATAGGTAATCTCAAGTTGGAAGTAAAGGGAGTCGAGATCGAGATGTCCAACGATGATTTTGATGAGACTTTAGGGATAGCTATGGAGGGAGCAGACTTGGAAGAGGTTGAGATGGTTGATCAAGAGATTCTGCATTGAATCTTTTTTGGAGATGTCGATGTTTGGAAGTCAGACCATTTACAGCATACAAGCCCGCCTCGTCGTTCACATCATTCAGTAGAACACATTTCCAAAGACAAGAAGCTTCAATCAGATGTATACATTTATGCAGAAGGTCACCTACGCCATCATGGGTGGTGTTGCTATCAATTGGGCTCATGCTATCATGAACCACTATGCAAGTCCTAGAGTTGGGACTCGACAGAGCTACATTTCGTATTTCCACCTCTTTACTTGTGTCTTTAGGTGATACGGAGTAAACCTCCATGGAGAGCCTGTCCAAAAGAAGGCCCCTACCCCATTCGATAGAGCCTCCCCTAAGAAGATGAGGATTATTGAGCCACCAGTTGAGATAGCGGCACTAGCAACAGATGAGCAGCCGCAGCAAGAGGCAGAGCAAAGACAGGGTACTAGAGGATACCAGAGCCTTGAGCTAGTCGCAATCTGATAGGTCCACGCCGAGCTCCGTGAGATCAGTGCTGAGAAGCAGCTTCAAAGCCACGAGATTGCGGGTATAGCTGCAATGCTTTGCCCATTTCGGGTCGTGGCAATGGCTCGAGCTTCCATAGGGGATCCAGACCATCCCATAGTATGGAGTTAGTATTTTAAGTCTGCTAGTGTTGTTGTTGTTATTTCCCTTCCAACATTTGTTCTTTTCTTTAGGTTGTTTGGGTTGTAACCATTAGTTATCTTTTTGTATAAAAGATGCATACGATATATTATGAGACTTGTTCCTATTTATTTACCATACTGTTATTTATGGATATGTAGACTGCTTTTATATGTGAATTTGGAATAAATAGTATAAATATGGAAATCTCATAAACATCTAACTAACGACACATGTAATGTAAGACCAGAAGTCTATAATAATAAATTTTGGCAAGTGGAGGACAGGCTAAGATTATTGCGAAATCATGGATCATTGCTCCTGTTCTATAAAAGCTAAAATTTATAAATAGGTCAATATGTCGATTTTAAATAAAAGAATAGGTTTTAAGGTCTAGGATTTATTGCAAAAAATTAGGATCAAACATATGCATTAACTCATAACTAAATTTCGATTACGCTAAAATGTGGTTTGAGTTATTAAAGAAGGAAAAGGTGGATGTTCTGAAAAATTATGTTTGATTGAGAAAAAATTAGCATTCAAATAATTTTTGAAGTTTTGTCCAGATATTTTAAAGAAAATGGTGTTAAATGTTTTCAAAAGTTGACTTTTCAAAACATGTGCAAATTTAATTGAAAAACTAAAAATGATTTTTAATAGGAATTTTTAATTTTCAAAGGCCATATACTAGGCATAGAGAAGAGCGATAAGTTAGTAGACATGAATTTAGCAGTGCAATAAGGCTGATGTTAGGATAAGTGTAGATGATAACAAAGGAAAATATGTTTTAGGCTTAGAATTTCTATTTCCATACCTTATCAAAGATATACGAGAATCCGTTTTTGGATTCAGTTACATCTTAGAGCTTGAAAACAAGCCTCCTTATACCTATTGTGCATGGAAACTTTTGGGGAAAATCTGAGGCAACAAGGAAATTTCCAATGTATAATGGAATCGGTACCCATTAGGGTGTTAGAATGTGAAATTCTTCACCTAAGTTCCTTTATCAGCATAGGAGTGAACGTTTAGGAAACGAAAATTAGATGCGTTAGATTTTTCGATGGTAGGAATTTGACACAAATTTTGTTGAACCATACTTCAATTTGTAGGATTACGGAAGTTGTGTGAAAAAGATTTTTGAAAACTTGCATACATATGAACTGTCAGTATATATAGATTGTTTGCATCATATTTCCAAAAATATTTTTAAAAGAATGCACTCATATAGGAGGGATCGATTTAGAACTATTTTACATATATGTTTTCTTTGTTATGATACACAATGCACTTGTACACATATTGTTAGGAAATTAAATCTATGGTTTCGATGACAACAACTATACAACGAAAATCGAATATGCGTGTGTATATATATATATATATATATATATATATTTCTATTTACAGGTAATTGCTAAAGTAACATCACTAGAGAGACAAGAACAAGGCTCAAAGAACGTATCAAGAGGCTACAAGTCGATAGAATCAGAAGAGCAATGACACTGATACAAGAAAAGCAACATGCACAAGATCAGACATCTGGGTGCACTAGCCAGACGTCTGAATATATCTTCTGGATTACAAACTAGACAGAAGCAGACGTCTGGTTAATGTACTCAAAAGTTTGAAAAGTTACTATATACAAAAAATATATAGAGCCAGACGTCTGAGACATATTCCAGATGTTTGAAACTGAACTCGGTTGTTGACATTCAAATTACAACTGTCGCAATTGAAAAGACACCTTCGCTTCTCTTCGCTGCAACTCTTCATCACCATCAGAAGTGACCATAGAACACTTGTTAATGGATACAACTATTCAAGGAATTTCTCTACCACTATAAATAGCATCAAGAATCCAAGAGAAGATTTCACATTACTTACTTGTGCTCTTTAATCTTATACTCTGATATATTCTTGATCTCTAGCAATCATATATTTGTATTCCACTCTTCCATATATACAGAACTCTTCAATCAAAATCCTCTAGATATATATATTGGAAGCATTTATACTTAATAGTCAATATTCATGTTATAGAACAAATGCTTGTCAAGAACAAGCTTTTGTAACCAAGCCTATTCCTCCGGGCGAAGTGAGGGTGTTTGATACTCGAATTCCGAAGGGGAGATTCGGGACTGGACGTTGGATGGGAGGTCCGAACCAGTATAAAATCCTAGTGTGCTTAGTTTATATTTTACTAGATTAATTTTATATTAGTTACATCATATATTTAGTCACATATACTTGCATATACACTACACGATCCATCCTATAGACTTTCACGTTTGGCTGCAAAATTGGTTGTACACTAATTGGTTGAATAGTTTAGGATAGTTGTGCAAGATACCCCATAATTTAATCATTGGAGTAAGACGTCGGAATAGATCACGAAAGTTGCACATTGCATTCTTGGCGATCTGCTAAGCAACTTTCATATTTGGAGTTTCGTGAATGGATTTCAACCGAATAAGTTATGGATGTTTAAAGCTTACGGAATGAAAATAATTAGAAAACAAATATATTAATAAATAATAATAAAATTCAGGATCCCACTGGTTGAACTTCACTATGGGCCGGTCGACCGCTAGCAGTCGACCGCTCATAGAGGTGCAGTCGTTCGCTCATAGATGTACGGTCGATCAGTCAAAACGTAGCGGCTAGGGTTTGAACCTTGGCCAATGACCCAAATTTAATAATTTAATATAACGGATATAATTGATTCGGGTGCCTATAAATACAGGCCTAACCTCTCACTTCTCCTCTCATATTTTCTGATTAAGATAAGCGAAGCTCTGCTATTTTCTCTTATCCAGAATTCCTCCTAATTATAAAGAAATTTGTATTTATACAAATTGAAGAAGAGTAGAAAATAAAAGGACGAAGATAAGAAGCGAGTCAATAATTCGGAATAAAAAGGTAAATGTCAATATTATAAATCTATGTTCCCCTTAACCCAAATCTCTTCTCAGTGTTATTCTAATAATATGTATATATTCTATTGTACATATTTTTTTGGATTATAAAGGAAATGGAGTTGAATCATATGGTCAGATCCAAACTTGGGAGATTTGGAAAGCTTCAAAAGGTGAGTGAGAAATTATGTAATTTACTTATAACATCGGAATTTGTTTCATTGCATTTTTGTTTAATTATTATGCCTAAAAAAGCTCTAAAGAGTCGTAGGCTTGAATTAAATGCATAAAATCATTGCCTACATATTCTACAGTTTAGAGGAATTGGATTGAAATATTATTTACAACCAAATATGGAAGTCAATCCCCAAGTTATTAAAAGTTGAGCATTGATAAGATGTAGAATTTATTCCAAATCTACTATTGAGTTGTAAAGATGTTAGTATGATTTAGATTTGCCTTAATTATATTGGAATATAAATTTCTATATTTTAAATTGTTAGAAATATTATACATGTAATCTCCATAAATTATCTAATTTCTTAGATACATAAAAAGTGCAGTGTTTGAATAAACAAGGAATATACGCAAAAAATAAAAGTGATGTGTAAAGTAGGGATATTCTTTCCGTAGTTTATACCGTCTATTTCAGTAGAAAGAAATAAATAATTCTTTTTAATTTCAAATGAAGCATATATCTTATTTTAGGTTACATTATGGAAAGTTATAACAGGAAACTTTTTTAAAAGGATAATTCAAATAGATTAAAATATGGATTAGAATATTCTAGTTAGGGAATAATAACTAGAAACATAAAAATAAATAAATATATGTAAATACGTATAACCTTCAAAATATATAAAAATAAAAATATAATTAATAAAGCATAATACACATCAATATTCGTATTAGACGTAATTAGAACGTTCGATTAAATCACATAATAAATAATAGGAATAGGAATGTAGATGGAAAAGATTATAACTCCAAAATTAATAGAGTAATAAATGTGCAAGAGATAGGTAGTTACAAGAATTTAATAATTGATATGAATGGATTAATGAGACCGATCAAAAAAATTAATAGGGTAATTATGGAGAGATAAGGGAGGTACAATAGGAAAAATTAGAATGAATAAACAAATGCCTTTAGAAATTGTCCGATTAGAATAATAATCATTTATTATAGACAAATTGACTTTTATAAAAGCAGTAAATAAACATGTTAGGTAGTAATTAAATATTATAAAGTATTATAATTGTCATTGTGGTAGATTATATAGCCTTTATTATACAAACAAAGATTACTGGGCTTAGCCCAACATTTAAGCTTAGGATGAATAATTTGATTTAGTAGGTTGGGATGCGATGTCAGTAAAGTTACACAACGGAAGTCTGCTCCTCACTCAAAGGCTACCAATAGTTGTGTACACTTGCTAATGATGTGGGGCATCTCCAACAATAGAACCTGCAGAAAAGGGATATACGTTGCGGATGAGTAAGGGAAAATATACCGAGGGTTCGCCTTATATTTGAAGTATTAAATAGCCCATTACAATTTGGAAAATGTGGTCTACTTCATATTCAATAAGAGGCAGCAAGTAACTGAAAGGGGTATTTTCCTTAGCTTACTTAAGTTAGTCTAAATGGGATGTCACTTGTGGAGGGTGAATGAACTATGTCGGTTGTTTATACCGGTATTTTGTAGTAGGTCTGGTATATAGGATTTGACGCCTAGCGATCCTAAGCGAGAAGTAGCAAAAAATCAGGTTATGCTCTAATGGATTTCGCTTCCAACTATTGTAGAAACCGTATGAGAGACGCACAGGCCTTAATGCAGATGGTTCGGTGAAAAATTAGTTTAATGGAAGTATGCTAGTTAACCCTTAGATGAGTTTTTGAGTTGCGGTAATAATACGACAATTAAATTATATATTATATTACAAAGCCACATATAGGAGTCATCAATCTTTGTAGCTAGAACCGATAGAATAGCATTGATGATCCAAAGGGCTCGCTTCATATTTAAGATGTAGTAAGTGGACGGGGTTTTGGGTAGTGAAATGATAGAATGTATATATGTATATAGGCATGCATACATACACACACACACACACACACACACACACACACATATATATATATATCTGTATGTGTATGTATCATATACCTTTGAGAAGGTTAGGATAGATATATCGTATGCGCATATAAAATTAAATGGATTAGCCATAAATAATAAACATAGCATTTAAATGGAAACCAATCAGTATAATTTGTGTTATGGATAAAATATACAATTTTCCAATCACAAGAACGTCGTTCTGACCTCCCTCCTCATTACAACCGATAAGATAGATTTAGAGGGACGGGTCATTAGAGCAAGACGGAAACGATTGATGGTGAAGCCTTCTTATTCATGCTCGGTACTAACAAGGCAATTATATGTCTAAGGAATATCATTGATTCCGAGATATTAGCCTCAATCAATATTTATGTTATATTATATTTTCCATTCCACTGTGAGTTTAGGTTGATCAACCTTTGATATACTTATGTTTATTACAGGTTACCAAAACCAACGTTCCGTACACTGATGGACTTAGATTTCGAATTTGTCGAAATTTGGTCCCATTAAGGTGCGGGCTGATACACTATTCTTTGTTTCTATATTGTTTTTGGCCTATAGCTTGAGTTTGGTGAAGTTTCAATGTGAGTGATGGATAATTGTTTCTATGTTTTGTGAATTTGTAAACCCATTTTCTAAGCCTTGAGAATGTTTAAACGGACTTCACTAAGAGGGTACTATATACCTCGTATTTCTGGTCACAAGCCCATCCCCCCTCCATGTGCTTTCTTTCCCCCTTAGACCCGTCCAAAATATCTTCCACTGATATCTCTTCAAAATATCTCCACCTTACATCATCCATGACATCATCCTAGGTGATTAATTAACCATAATCCAATAAAATATATTTAGTTGCTAATTAATTACAAGTTAATACATCAGACATGTCTAAAAAGTTCGAACAACTTATATCGAGTAAAAAGCTATTTATCGTTAAAATGATTTTCGGTCACATCATCCATATTTCTTCGAAGTATTTACTTTTGTAAATAAATTCTAGAAACAAGTTTCCCATTATGTTTTATTAACTAAATGGTTAACAAAGTTACCAAATTAATTTTATAACACTTAACCATATTTCAAATGTTCCGATATTCAAAGACGAAGTATTTAAAATTATCGGTCGCTACATTTATATGTATGTATGTATGCACGCATGTATGTATGTTACGTATGTATAAATTAGATTGTAAAATGAAGAGTTTACCTTACACGATCCTGTCGGCCACGAACACCTTGGTTGTTTGCAATCTCCTCTCCAAACTCTTAGCTCTAGGTTCTCGACCATGGGTTGCAACTTCATCTACAAAGCATCACCAATTTTATTAATGAAGGCTCGTGTTTGATTGTATATGGATAACATAAAAAGTGTGGCTGTGACGCCCCACCTCTATACCCACGCTAGCCAAGAACATTACGGTGAATGCTGTCAACTAGCACGGAGAATAAGGCTGTTGAGGAGCGACCATCCGTGTAATTGCTTTGTGCGAGCATCGATATGTCAGATGGTATAACACGCATTTCTTTATCAAGAGGGAAATCCGGCATACCGACACAAACTCAAAGCTACTACACAGTGGCTATAATATCTTCAGAAACAAATATAGGAATAAACATAACATCAATCAGTCACAGACAGTTCATATCACAAAGGCGGAAGAAGATATGAATATATAATTAACACATGGAAGTGTATATCAGAGTAGTGGTCAAAAATGATCCACAATAATACAAAAGAATAGCAACACGTGCTATACAAAAGAATACAACTATGAGTCTATATCTCAAATGTACACAACAAAATAAACTACTAATCTAAGTAGTTAGCAAAAGGTCAGAGTAATGGATCCCTGGAGAGAAGTCAGGTCGAAGCACCGCAACATCTCGGTCTGACCCGAGTATTATTTATAAGAAAATAATAAACGGATCAGTCTAGCTATAAATATCAGATAACATGATATAGAACGAAAGATATGGCATAGACGTATAATATCCATAATGGCATACTACTATAAGTATGAAAATGATAATCAACAAACGATTAATCAATATCAAAGAATCTTCTCAAAGATCCAAAAAGGGTATCATACCCAAAACTTGTACTCACAACAAGTTAATGACACACAAATTCACCCATGCACAAATATTGATAAAACTTATCAATGGAAATCACGAAAATTGGTGAAGCACAAATTCTAGAAATCATCTCAAGAAATTCAGTCAATGACACACGAATTCACCTATGCACAAAAATTGATAAATCATATCAATAGAAATCACAAAAATAGGTGAAGAAGAAAATTCCAGAATTCGACACACGAAATCCAAAAATCACACAAAATAGGGGGGAGGCCTATCACACGAACGGGAGCATGAAAACTCACCAACATATGTATCACATGAACGAGACGCTATCTCATGGTAGCTAGCCATTAATTTTTGACACACGAACGGCCCGAAGACCATGGGGCGCTACCCCACATATGTGAGTTGAAACTCACACAAACGGGGTTTAGTCTCCCTCGTAGACAAAGAGACATCGCACAATTGCTAGTCTAAACCATAAAATGATCATCATCGATCATTAAGAAGTGTCAATTACAATAAGTTAGTAAATATATGAGCTTAGCTTCATGCCCCATAACTACTAGCTTAACTTAAATATTTACGAACAAATTGTAGATCTCCACTAGAAAATTGTCACAAAAGTTTCAATCGAACAAGTCCAAGAATTAACCGACGAAGTAAACGGAAGCATTTCATTCCACTCGTTTTACTAAGCCGTTTAATTAGATTTCTCATACGAGTGAGGTAAAGGTTTGTATATACTAATAGATTAGAAATCGGTTTGAGAAAACGAGCTTTGTAATAAAATAGTGTTGAAATCGTTTTGAAGAAAGAGTTTTGATATTTACCACTAGCATAGAAAACCTTTATATTTTTAAAGTGACAGATCACAAAGAAGATTGTAAGAAAAATCGATCACTAAAATTCACATTCGAAGATGTGAATAAGTTCCAAAGAAACCGATAAAGAATCCATCGAAATGGATATTCAAAAATCCCTAAAAAGAGTCATCAAAGTCATAATAAATGATAACAACAAATAGGATTATCACGAATCGATTTAAATTGGAATTCTCAAACAAAAGGCAAGAAGGCAAAATCACAACAGTTTCAGACGTCTGAAACAAGTGGTTCAGACGTATGAATCTGGAAATATAAAAATTTCCAGAACACGATTCAGACGTCTGAACCAAATGTTTTAGACGTCTGAAATAGGCATATTTTAGCCTATTTTCTTTCTGTTTGAAAATAAGCCAATTCAGACGTCTGAAACCATATATTCAGACGTCTGAATCTGGGAATAGAAAACTTCCCAGACAATATTCAGACGTCTGAATATCACGTTTCAGACGTCTGAATGAAGGGTTCAGGGCATTCTCTGAACCTAGGCCAAAAATGGCCAAACGAATATCGAAAACGATCAAACGAGCAAATGACGATGACTAAGGAATTACGTCGAACGACAACCCAGCCTAAACGGCTCTCCGATACGCCTCAAATATCAATGTCCAAATATCCATAATAGGATTTCCATAAATTGGACCAAAACACCAAAAATTGGAATATACACCAAATCAATCCAAACCAAAATCAATTGCACACGAATAAACGTTAGGAATTCATACCTAACAATCGAAGATAATTATAGACAAAGATGTGAGATAAAAATCTCACCTTTTTACCAAAATCAAACAAGAAGAAACTTGAAAGCAAATGGAGAATCAACCTCTCTTCAACACAACCCAAATGAGCTTGAATCTACGCTCAAAACAAGAACATTCCTAAAATCAGGTTTAGGAATTTCTGAAATTGGTAAAAGAATAGGTTGGAGAAGAAGAAGAGAAGCTTACCAATGGGTTCTTCTATTAGTTTGGAGCTAGAACTTGATTTGCAAAAGAAAACTAGGGTTTTGGAGTTTTAATTTCCAATCTCTCCCACCATTATTGCCTTAGAACTGAAAAGAGAAGAGAATGAGGGTGAGTGGGGAAGAGTGGCTCAGATTTGAGCATAAGTTAAACATAGGGCTGAGCCCAAAACCAAACCCAAAGTGAAAAGTAGCAAAAATCAACTTTCTCCAAACATATCGAAGCTTATACTCAAAAAGGTCGCAAACGGCATTTTAAACTCAATGGGAGTGGTCCCGAGTCCTAATTGAACCGTATGCAAAAAGTAGATTTTCGGACTAAATTCCGACTAACGATAAAATATTTAAATAAAATATTTAAATATAAAATCGATAAATATGCGGGTTGTTACAGACTCCCCTCCTTAAAGAAATTGCGTCCTCGCAATATTTAAGAAGAAGATATGTAGTAACAACCATAAAAGCATATTCAACACAAAAGAAATTTGAAATAAGAAGTTCACCTCAAAGAGCACGAGAAAGTAAGTCCGGATGTGTTCGCTCGATGTACTCTATAGATTCCCAAGAACAATCCTTAGGATTTGAAGACCATTGAATTTTAACAAGCGGAACATCTTTATTTCGAAGTCGTTTGACCTCCGAAGCAATGATACGAATAGGATGTTGCTCATAAGTTAAATTAAGCGAAACTTCAATCTCTTCCACAACACCGGGCTCAAGAATAGAATCGGAATCTCGAAGACATTTCCGAAGTTGAGAAACGTGAAACACGTCATGCATAGCAGAAAACTGAGTCGGTAATGATAGGCGATAAGCCATGGAACCAATACGTTCAGTGATAGGAAATGGCCCACTATATCGAGGCGCCAATTTTCCCGATCGACTGAAATGTACAACACCTTTCATAGGTGACACACGAATGAACACAAGATCTCCCACAGAAAACTCTAATTTCCTTCTTCGATTATCGGCATAGGATTTTTGTCTACTCTGGGCTTCTTTCATCCTATGACGCATAAGATCAATCTTTTCTGTGGAATCACGAATAAAATCAGGACCTAAAACCAGCTTCTCACCGGTCTCAAGCCAACAAGAAGGAGATCGGCATGGCCTTCCGTAGAGTGCCTCAAAAGGTGCCATACCAATACTAGATTGGAAGCTATTATTATAGAAAAATTCAACAAGTGAAATATGATCTTCCCAACTTCCACCAAAATCAAGAACACATGCACGAAGAAGATCTTCAAGAGTTTGATTCACACGCTCAGTTTGTCCATCGGACTGAGGATGATAAGCGGTGCTAAAATTAAGCTTCGTTCCCAAAGCTTTTTGAAGACTCTTCCAAAATCCACTAGTAAACAATGGACCACGATCACTAACAATAGAAGTAGGAACACCATGTAATTTAACAATCTCTTTAACAAAGAGTTTGGCCAAAAGAGGAACGGTTCGGTTAGACCGAACGGGAATAAAATGGGCGGATTTAGTAAGTCTATCAACAATCACCCATAAGCTATCATGACCCGATCGAGAATGGGGAAGGCCATCTATAAAATCCATGGAAATTTGGTCCCACTTCCAAATTGGAATTTCTAAAGGTTGCAATAACCTACCGGGCCTTTGATGTTCAGCCTTAACGAGTTGGCAAGTCATGCAACGCTTAACGAAGTTAGCGATGTCAAGTTTCATTCCCTCCCAATAATAAAGTCGCTTCATACCTGCGTACATTTTACTACTACCGGGATGAATGGTGAATTTAGAACGATGAGAATCTTCTAAAATATCCTTACGAATATCAATAATATTTGGTATGATAAGTCTACCAAATTTCCGAATGCCGCCACGAGAGTCGATATCAAAGTCTTTCAAACCTTCAATATAAATTTTATATTTAATATTTTGGCCAAGAAGAGCCAATTCAGGATCCAACCCTTGAGCTTCAAGAATGCGGTCTAAAAGAGAAGGATGAGCCTCAAGGCTACACAACACAAGTGATGAACATAAATCGGGGACACGGTCTCGAATCTCACAAGAGGATAAAATCTTGAGATCGTTCCATTCGGATATCATCATAGAAACAATCGCTTGTTGCTTTCGACTAAGTGCATCCGCAACACGATTTCCCCTTCCGGGAGTATAAAGGATATCAAGATCATATGGTGCAAGAAATTCGAGCCAACGCTGTTGACGCAAATTAAGTTCCTTTTGAGAGAATAAATACTTCAAGGACTTATGATCGGTATAAAGAAAAAATTTCTCTCCTAAAAGATAATGACGCCAAATACGAAGGGCGAAAACAATAGCCGCAAGCTCTAAATCATGAGTGGCATATCTAGTCTCAGCAGGCTTCAATTGCCTAGAAGCATAAGCAATAACACGTTCTCTTTGCATAAGAACGGCACCCAAACCAACGCGACTAGCATCGGTATAAACAACGAAATCTTGATTCCCCTCGGGAATAACGAGAATAGGAGCATCAGAAAGAAGTTCTTTTAATTTCTGAAAAGAAGCTTCACATTTTTCCGACCAAATGTATTTAACACCTTTCTTCATCAAGCTAGTGAGAGGCACGGCAATCTTAGAAAAGTCTTTGATAAAACGACGGTAATAGCCCGCCAATCCGAGAAAACTACGAATCTCCGTCACACTCTCCGGTCTCTTCCAACCTTGAATCGCTTCAATCTTTGAAGGATCCACGGAAATTCCGGATTCGGAAATAATATGGCCTAGAAACTTCACATGAGATTGCCAAAAATGGCATTTAGAAAATTTTGCTTTTAATTGATTACTCCTAAGAGTTTCCAACACAATCCGAAGATGTTTTTCATGCTCCTCCTCGGTTTTAGAATACACAAGAATATCATCGATAAAGATGAGAACAAATCGGTGGATAAAATCTTTGAAAACCCGATTCATAAGGTCAACGAAATAAGCCGGAGCATTCGTCAAACCAAATGGCATGACAAGCCATTCATAAGATCCATAACGAGTACGGAACGGGGTCAATGGAATGCTATCTTCTGCGATACGAAGCTGATGAAAACCGGTAGCCAAGTCCAATTGTGAAAAGACTCTAGCACCACTAAGTTGGTCAAATAAATCATCAATCCGAGGTAAAGGATATTTATTTTTGATAGTAAGATCATTAAGCTTGCGGTAGTCAACACAAAGCCTAAGTGTACCATCGGATTTCTTCACAAAAATTGCTGAAGCTCCCGAAGGCGAGGAACTAGAACGAATAAATTGCTTCGCCTCCAATTCAGATAATTGTTTACGCATCTCCTCGTTTTCTTTATTGGACATACGATAAGGAGGGCGAGTGATAGGTTGAGCTCCAGGAATGAGATTAATTCTGAACTCAATTGCTCGCTTAGGTGGTAATCCTAAAACGGGCTCGAATATGTCGGAAAATTCACGAACGACGTGAATAAGAGAAATAATATCACCCTCATCATCATCATCTTCATCACGAGGATTTAAAGAATATAAAGACGCGACCAAGCTGGAAACTGAATCTTGAAGATTAATAGAAATCTGCTTAACAGATTGAGGATGTCGAAGATGAATAGTCCGCTCAGGACATAGGATATGAGCTTCATAACGGTTAAGCCAATCCATTCCCAAAATCATTCCAAAGCCTAAATAACGCATGACATGCAAATCGGCTAGGAAAGGAAAATCACACAAAATAATCTCGACATCTTTACACAATAAACTGATTGTTGCGGATCCACCAACCGGATTCGCAATTCTCAAAGAAGTCATTAAACACAAAACATCCAAAGAAAAAGTATCAACAAGTTCTTTTGATATAAAAGAATGGGACGCACCCGTATCAAAAAGAACTCGAATAGGATGATCACGAAATAAAATAATTCCATCCAGAATAGAATGATAAATACCTTGGCCACGAGATGTGTTGCCAGGGGCTTGAGCAACATTAAGCTTTCCCTCCTTTCTATTTTGAAGTTTGGGACATACATGCATAAAATGGTCCGGGCTTTTACAATAGCGACAAGTACGAGGCTTTGAACACTTGTTCGCAAAATGGTCTCTGGAACCACAGTTAAAGCATTTCCCTTCAGTAGAGGAAAAGGTCTTTGCAGCAGGAGTTGCTTGCCTCCCTTTCTTATTAGGATAGGGGCCTTTGAATTTGTTTGGCCTCTTCTTGTTGTTGTTGAAGCTTGGTTTGGAACCCACCACTTCAACATCATTCTCCCTATCCGCCTCTTCAAGACGAAGAGCGATATCAACGAGTTGGTCGAAAGAAACTTCTAATTTTAGAAGTAATGGCTTCTTGAGATTTTTGTTTAAGCCATAGACGAACCTCTGGTTCTTCTTTAAAGGGGTGTTGATTTATTCAACCCCATATTTGGAAAGCGACTCGAAGGAGGCGACATAATCAGTCACGGAGGACTCACCTTGAACAAGGTCTATAAATCGTCGAGCCAATGTCACTTTCTCAGCTTCTGGTACAAATTTCAACTCGAAGCGTTCTCGGAATTGCTTCCAGGTGAGATCCGCTTCATTAATCTCAGAAATAAGAAGCTCGTACCAGTCCAATGCTCTTTCTCGGAGCATACTAGAGGCCACCTGAACTCGGTGAAGGTCAATAAGATTCATGCGAGAAAAGATTCGATCGCATGACCTTAGCCAAGCCTGTACTTCAATAATAGTTTCGGAACCTTTGAATGGCTCCCCACCCAAATTAGTGTAATCGCTGCACAAGCGTGCAAATCCCGACTTTGGGTGAGTAGGTTCCGGGTTAGCTCCAGCTGCTTGAGCATTTGTCACTAAATCAAGAAGCTGTTGAGTAGTCATAAAAACTCCATCTTGTGGTGGAGTGCTAGACGGTACGGCTCTGGGGCGGCCTGGTCTAGACATTTCTCTCCCTTAAGAAAGAAAGAAGAAGAAGAAAAAGGTTATTCACCAAATTGAATATCAAGCAATCTTGATAGACAAAACAAGGAATCATAAAAGAAAATAGGATAAGACGGTACGTAGACTCGAATAAGATCCTAAAGAACGACTCCTAAGGTAGACTTAGGACGATGATCCTTGTTAAGTTATTCTACATTGTTCCGAAGTTTGGCTCTGATAACAAGCTGTGACGCCCCACCTCCATACCCACGCTAGCCAAGAACATTACGGTGAATGCTGTCAACTAGCACGGAGAATAAGGCTGTTGAGGAGTGACCATCCGTGTAATTGCTTTGTGCGAGCATCGATATGTCAGATGGTATAACATGCATTTCTTTATCAAGAGGGAAATCCGGCATACCGACACAAACTCAAAGCTACTACACAGTGGCTATAATATCTTCAGAAACAAATATAGGAATAAACATAACATCAATCAGTCACAGACAGTTCATATCACAAAGGCGGAAGAAGATATGAATATATAATTAACACATGGAAGTGTATATCAGAGTAGTGGTCAAAAATGATCCACAATAATACAAAAGAATAGCAACACGTGCTATACAAAAGAATACAACTATGAGTCTATATCTCAAGTGTATACAACAAAATAAACTACTAATCTAAGTAGTTAGCAAAAGGTCAGAGTAATGGATCCCTGGAGAGAAGTCAAGTCGAAGCACCTGCAACATCTCGGTCTGACCCGAGTATTATTTATAAGAAAATAAAAAACGGATCAGTCTAGCTATAAATATCAGATAACATGATATAGAACGAAAGATATGGCATAGACGTATAATATCCATAATGGCATACTACTATAAGTATGAAAATGATAATCAACAAACGATTAATCAATATCAAAGAATCTTCTCAAAGATCCAAAAAGGGTATCATACCCAAAACTTGTACTCACAACAAGTTAATGACACACAAATTCACCCATGCACAAATATTGATAAAACTTGTCAATGGAAATCACGAAAATTGGTGAAGCACAAATTCTAGAAATCATCTCAAGAAATCCAGTCAATGACACACGAATTCACCTATGCACAAAAATTGATAAATCATATCAATAGAAATCACAAAAATAGGTGAAGAAGAAAATTCCAGAATTCGACACACGAAATCCAGAAATCACACAAAATAGGGGGGAGGCCTATCACACGAACGGGAGCATGAACACTCACCAACATATGTATCACACGAACGAGACGCTATCTCATGGTAGCTAGCCATTAATTTTTGACACACGAACGGCCCGAAGACCATGGGGCGCTACCCCACATATGTGAGTTGAAACTCACACAAACGGTGTTTAGTCTCCCTCGTAGACAAAGAGACATCGCACAATTGCTAGTCTAAACCATAAAATGATCATCATCGATCATCAAGAAGTGTCAATTACAATAAGCTAGTAAATATATGAGCTTAGCTTCATGTCCCATAACCACTAGCTTAACTTAAATATTTACGAACAAATTGTAGATCTCCACTAGAAAATTGTCACAAAAGTTTCAATCGAACAAGTCCAAGAATTAACCGACGAAGTAAACGGAAGCGTTTCATACCACTCGTTTTACTAAGCCGTTTAATTAGATTTCTCATACGAGTGAGGTAAAGGTTTGTATATACTAATAGATTAGAAATCGATTTGAGAAAACGAGCTTTGTAATAAAATAGTGTTGAAATTGTTTTGAAGAAAGAGTTTTGATATTTACCACTAGTATAGAAAACCTTTATATTTTTAAAGTGACAGATCACAAAGAAGATTGTAAGAACAATCGATCACTAAAATTCACATTCGAAGACGTGAATAAATTCCAAAGAAACCGATAAAGAATCCATCGAAGTGGATATTCAAAATCCCTAAAAAGAGTCATCAAAGTCATAATAAATGATAACAACAAATAGGATTATCACGAATCGATTTAAATTGGAATTCTCAAACAAAAGGCAAGAAGGCAAAATCACAACAGTTTCAGACGTCTGAAACAAGTGGTTCAGACGTATGAATCTGGAAATATAAAAATTTCCAGAACACGATTCAGACGTCTGAACCAAATGTTTCAGACGTCTGAAATAGGCATATTTTAGCCTATTTTCTTTCTGTTTGAAAATAAGCCAATTCAGACGTCTGAAACCATATATTCAGACGTCTGAATCTGGGAATAGAAAACTTCCCAGACAATATTCAGACGTCTGAATATCACGTTTCAGACGTCTGAATGAAGGGTTCAGGGCATTCCCTGAACCTAGGCCAAAAATGGCCAAACGAATATCGAAAACGATCGAACGAGCAAATGACGATGACTAAGAAATTACGTCGAACGACAACCCAGCCTAAACGGCTCTCCGATACGCCTCAAATATCAATGTCCAAATATCCATAATAGGATTTCCATAAATTGGACCAAAACACCAAAAATTGGAATATACACCAAATCAATCCAAACCAAAATCAATTGCACACGAATAAACGTTAGGAATTCATACCTAACAATCGAAGATAATTATAGACAAATATGTGAGATAAAAATCTCACCTTTTTACCAAAATCAAACAAGAAGAAGCTTGAAAGCAAATGGAGAATCAACCTCTCTTCAACACAACCCAAATGAGCTTGAATCTATGCTCAAAACAAGAACATTTCCAAAATCAGGTTTAGGAATTTCTGAAATTGGTAAAAGAATAGGTTGGAGAATAAGAAGAGAAGCTTACCAATGGGTTCTTCTATTAGTTTGGAGCTAGAACTTGATTTGCAAAAGAAAACTAGGGTTTTGGAGTTTTAATTTCCAATCTCTCCCGCCATTATTGCCTTAGAACTGAAAAGAGAAGAGAATGAGGGTGAGTGGAGAAGAGTGGCTCAGATTTGAGCATAAGTTAAACATAGGGCTGAGCCCAAAACCAAACCCAAAGTGAAAAGTAGCAAAAATCAACTTTCTCCAAACATATCGAAGCTTATACTCAAAAAGTTCTGAGTCCTAATTCAACCGTATGCAAAAAGTAGCTTTTCAGGCTAAATTCCGACTAACGATAAAATATTTAAATAAAATATTTAAATATAAAATCGATAAATATGCGGGTTGTTACAGACTCCCCTCCTTAAAGAAATTGCGTCCTCGCAATATTTAAGAAGAAGATATGTAGCAACAACCATAAAAGCATATTCAACACAAAAGAAATTTGAAATAAGAAGTTCACCTCAAAGAGCACGAGAAAGTAAGTCCGGATGTGTTCGCTCGATGTACTCTCTAGATTCCCAAGAACAATCCTTAGGATTTGAAGACCATTGAATTTTAATAAGCGGAACATCTTTATTTCGAAGTCGTTTGACCTCCGAAGCAATGATACGAATAGGATGTTGCTCATAAGTTAAATTAAGCGAAACTTCAATCTCTTCCACAACACCGGGCTCAAGAATAGAATCGGAATCTCGAAGACATTTCCGAAGTTGAGAAACGTGAAACACGTCATGCATAGCAGAAAACTGAGTCGGTAATGATAGGTGATAAGCCATGGAACCAATACGTTCAGTGATAGGAAATGGCCCAATATATCGAGGCGCCAATTTTCCCGATCGACTGAAACGTACAACACCTTTCATAGGTGACACACGAATGAACACAAGATCTCCCACAGAAAACTCTAATTTCCTTCTTCGATTATCGGCATAGGATTTTTGTCTACTCTGGGCTTCTTTCATCCTATGACGAATAAGATCAATCTTTTCTGTGGAATCACGAATAAAATCAGGACCTAAAACCAGCTTCTCACCGGTCTCAAGCCAACAAGAAGGAGATCGGCATGGCCTTCCGTAGAGTGCCTCAAAAGGTGCCATACCAATACTAGATTGGAAGCTATTATTATAGGAAAATTCAACAAGTGAAATATGATCTTCCCAACTTCCACCAAAATCAAGAACACATGCACGAAGAAGATCTTCAAGAGTTTGATTCACACGCTCAGTTTGTCCATCGGACTGAGGATGATAAGCGGTGCTAAAATTAAGCTTCGTTCCCAAAGCTTTTTGAAGACTCTTCCAAAATCCACTAGTAAACAATGGATCACGATCACTAACAATAGAAATAGGAACACCATGTAATTTAACAATCTCTTTAACAAAGAGTTTGGCCAAAAGAGGAACGGTTCGGTTAGACCGAACGGGAATAAAATGGGCGGATTTAGCAAGTCTATCAGCAATCACCCATAAGCTATCATGACCCGATCGAGAACGGGGAAGGCCATCTATAAAATCCATGGAAATTTGGTCCTACTTCCAAATTGGAATTTCTAAAGGTTGCAATAACCTACCGGGCCTTTGATGTTTGGCCTTAACGAGTTGGCAAGTCATGCAATGCTTAACGAAGTTAGCGATGTCAAGTTTCATTCCCTCCTAATAATAAAGTCGCTTCATATCTGCGTACATTTTACCACTACCGGGATGAATGGTGAATTTAGAATGATGAGAATCTTCTAAAATATCCTTACGAAGATCAATAATATTTGGTATGATAAGTCTACCAAATTTCCGAATGCCGCCACGAGAGTCGATATCAAAGTCTTTCAAACCTTCAATATCAATTTTATCTTTAATATTTTGGCCAAGAAGAGCCAATTCAGGATCCAACCCTTGAGCTTCAAGAATGCGGTCTAAAAGAGAAGGATGAGCCTCAAGGCTACACAACACAAGTGATGAACATAAATCGGAGACACGGTCTCGAATCTCACAAGAGGATAAAATCTCGAGATCGTTCCATTCGGATATCATCATAGAAACAATCGCTTGTTGCTTTCGACTAAGTGCATCCGCAACACGATTTCCCCTTCCGGGAGTATAAAGGATATCAAGATCATATGGTGCAAGAAATTCGAGCCAACGCTGTTGACGCAAATTAAGTTCCTTTTGAGAGAATAAATACTTCAAGGACTTATGATCGGTATAAATAAAAAATTTCTCTCCTAAAAGATAATGACGCCAAATACGAAGGGCGAAAACAATAGCCGCAAGCTCTAAATCATGAGTGGCATATCTAGTCTCAGCAGGCTTCAATTGCCTAGAAGCATAAGCAATAACACGTTCTCTTTGCATAAGAACGGCACCCAAACCAACGCGACTAGCATCGGTATAAACAACGAAATCTTGATTCCCCTCGGGAATAACGAGAATAGGAGCATCAGAAAGAAGTTCTTTTAATTTCTGAAAAGAAGCTTCACATTTTTCCAACCAAATGTATTTAACACCTTTCTTCGTCAAGCTAGTGAGAGGCACGGCAATCTTAGAAAAGTCTTTGATAAAATGACGGTAATAGCCCGCCAATCCGAGAAAACTACGAATCTCCGTCACACTCTCCGGTCTCTTCCAATCTTGAATCGCTTCAATCTTTGAAGGATCCACGGAAATTCCGGATTCGGAAATAATATGGCCTAGAAACTTCACACGAGATTGCCAAAAATGGAATTTAGAAAATTTTGCTTTTAATTGATTAATCCTAAGAGTTTCCAACACAATCCGAAGATGTTTTTCATGCTCCTCCTCGGTTTTAGAATACACAAGAATATCATCGATAAAGATGAGAACAAATCGGTGGATAAAATCTTTGAAAACCCAATTCATAATGTCAACGAAATACGCCGGAGCATTCGTCAAACCAAATGGCATGACAAGCCATTCATAAGATCCATAACGAGTATGGAACGAGGTCAATGGAATGCTATCTTCTGCGATACGAAGCTGATGAAAACCGGTAGCCAAGTCCAATTGTGAAAAGACTCTAGCACCACTAAGTTGGTCAAATAAATCATCAATCCGAGGTAAAGGATATTTATTTTTGATAGTAAGATCATTAAGCTTGCGGTAGTCAACGCAAAGCCTAAGTGTACCATCGGATTTCTTCACAAAAATAGCTGAAGCTCCCCAAGGCGAGGAACTAGAACGAATAAATTGCTTCATCTCCAATTCAGATAATTGCTTACGCATCTCCTCGTTTTCTTTATTGGACATACGATAAGGAGGGCGAGTGATAGGTTGAGCTCCAGGAATGAGATTAATTCTGAACTCAATTGCTCGCTTAGGTGGTAATCCTAAAACGGGCTCGAATATGTCGGAAAATTCACGAACGACGTGAATAAGAGAAATAATATCACCCTCATCATCATCATCGTCATCACGAGGATTTAAAGAATATAAAGATGCGACCAAGCTGGAAACTGAATCTTGAAGATTAATAGAAATCTGCTTAACAGATTGAGGATGTCGAAGATGAATAGTCTGCTCAGGACATAGGATATGAGCTTCATAACGGTTAAGCCAATCCATTCCCAAAATCATTGCAAAGCCTAAATAACGCATGACATGCAAATCGGCTAGGAAAGGAAAATCACACAAAATAATCTCGACATCTTTACACAATAAACTGATTGTTGCGGATCCACCAACCGGATTCGCAATTCTCAAAGAAGTCATTAAACACAAAACATCCAAAGAAAAAGTATCAACAAGTTCTTTTGATATAAAAGAATGGGACGCACCCGTATCAAAAAGAACTCGAATAGGATGATCACGAAATAAAATAATTCCATCCAGAATAGAATGAGAAATACCTTGGCCACGAGATGTGTTGCCAGGGGCTTGAGCAACATTAAGCTTTCCCTCCTTTCTATTCTGAAGTTTGGGACATACATGCATAAAATGGTCTGGGCTTTTACAATAGCGACAAGTACGAGGCTTTGAACACTTGCTCGCAAAATGGTCTCTGGAACCACAGTTAAAGCATTTCCCTTCAGTAGAGGAAAAGGTCTTTGCAGCAGGAGTTGCTTGCCTCCCTTTCTTATTAGGATAGGGGCCTTTGAATTTGTTTGGCCTCTTCTTGTTGTTGTTGAAGCTTGGTTTGGAACCCACCACTTCAACATCATTCTCCCTATCCGCCTCTTCAAGACGAAGAGCGATATCAACGAGTTGGTCGAAAGAAACTTCTAATTTTAGAAGTAATGGCTTCTTGAGATTTTTGTTTAAGCCATAGACGAACCTCTGGTTCTTCTTTAAAGAGGTGTTGATGTATTCAACCCCATATTTGGAAAGCGACTCGAAGGAGGCGATGTAATCAGTCACGGAGGACTCACCTTGAACAAGGTCTATAAATCGTCGAGCCAATGTCACTTTCTCAGCTTCTGGTACAAATTTCAACTCGAAGCGTTCTCGGAATTGCTTCCAGGTGAGATCCGCTTCATTAATCTCAGAAATAAGAAGCTCGTACCAGTCCAATGCTCTTTCTCGGAGCATACTAGAGGCCACCTGAACTCGGTGAAGGTCAATAAGATTCATGCGAGAAAAGATTCGATCGCATGACCTTAGCCAAGCCTGTACTTCAATAATAGTTTCGGAACCTTTGAATGGCTCCCCACCCAAATTAGTGTAATCGCTGCACAAGCGTGCAAATCCCGACTTTGGGTGAGTAGGTTACGGGTTAGCTCCAGCTGCTTGAGCATTTGTCACTAAATCAAGAAGCTATTGAGCAGTCATAAAAACTCCATCTTGGGGTGGAGTGGTAGACGGTATGGCTCTGGGGCGGCCTGGTCTAGACATTTCTCTCCCTTAAGAAAGAAAGAAGAAGAAGAAAAAGGTTATTCACCAAATTGAATATCAAGCAATCTTGATAGGCAAAACAAGGAATCATAAAAGAAAATAGGATAAGACGGTACGTGGACCCAAATAAGATCCTAAAGCACGACTCCTAAGGTAGACTTAGGACGATGATCCTTGTTAAGTTATTCTACATTGTTCCGAAGTTTGGCTCTGATACCAAGCTGTGACGCCCCACCTCTATACCCACGCTAGCCAAGAACATTACGGTGAATGCAGTCAACTAGCACGGAGAATAAAGCTGTTGAGGAGCGACCATCCGTGTAATTGCTTTGTGCGAGCATCGATATGTCAGATGGTATAACATGCATTTCTTTATCAAGAGGGAAATCCGGCATACCGACACAAACTCAAAGCTACTACACAGTGGCTATAATATCTTCAGAAACAAATATAGGAATAAACATAACATCAATCAGTCACAGACAGTTCATATCACAAAGGCGGAAGAAGATATGAATATATAATTAACACATGGAAGTGTATATCAGAGTAGTGGTCAAAAATGATCCACAATAATACAAAAGAATAGCAACACGTGCTATACAAAAGAATACAACTATGAGTCTATATCTCAAGTGTATACAACAAAATAAACTACTAATCTAAGTAGTTAGCAAAAGGTCAGAGTAATGGATCCCTGGAGAGAAGTCAAGTCGAAGCACCTGCAACATCTCGGTCTGACCCGAGTATTATTTATAAGAAAATAATAAACGGATCAGTCTAGCTATAAATATCAGATAACATGATATAGAACGAAAGATATGGCATGGACGTATAATATCCATAATGGCATACTACTATAAGTATGAAAATGATAATCAACAAACGATTAATCAATATCAAAGAATCTTCTCAAAGATCCAAAAAGGGTATCATACCCAAAACTTGTACTCACAACAAGTTAATGACACAAATTCACCCATGCACAAATATTGATAAAACTTATCAATGGAAATCACGAAAATTGGTGAAGCACAAATTCTAGAAATCATCTCAAGAAATCCAGTCAATGACACACGAATTCACCTATGCACAAAAATTGATAAATCATATCAATAAAAATCACAAAAATAGGTGAAGAAGAAAATTCCAGAATTCGACACACGAAATCCAGAAATCACACAAAATAGGGGGGAGGCCTATCACACTAACGGGAGCATGAAAACTCACCAACATATGTATCACACGAACGAGACGCTATCTCATGGTAGCTAGTCATTAATTTTTGACACACGAATGGCCCGAAGACCATGGGGCGCTACCCCACACATGTGAGTTGAAACTCACGCAAACGGGGTTTAGTCTCCCTCGTAGACAAAGAGACATCGCACAATTGCTAGTCTAAACTATAAAATGATCATCATCGACCATCAAGAAGTGTCAATTACAATAAGTTAGTAAATATATGAGCTTAGCTTCATGTCCCATAACCACTAGCTTAACTTAAATATTTACGAACAAATTGTAGATCTCCACTAGAAAATTGTCACAAAAGTTTCAATCGAACAAGTCCAAGAATTAACCGACGAAGTAAACGGAAGCGTTTCATACCACTCGTTTTACTAAGCCGTTTAATTAGATTTCTCATACGAGTGAGGTAAAGGTTTGTATATACTAATAGATTAGAAATCGGTTTGAGAAAACGAGCTTTGTAATAAAATAGTGTTGAAATCGTTTTGAAGAAAGAGTTTTGATATTTACCACTAGTATAGAAAACCTTTATATTTTTAAAGTGACAGATCACAAAGAAGATTGTAAGAACAATCGATCACTAAAATTCACATTCGAAGACGTGAATAAATTCCAAAGAAACCGATAAAGAATCCATCGAAATGGATATTCAAAAATCCCTAAAAAGAGTCATCAAAGTCATAATAAATGATAACAACAAATAGGATTATCACGAATCGATTTAAATTGGAATTCTCAAACAAAAGACAAGAAGGTAAAATCACAACAGTTTCAGACGTCTGAAACAAGTGGTTCAGACGTCTGAATCTGGAAATATAAAAATTTCCAGAACACGATTCAGACGTCTGAACCAAATGTTTCAGACGTCTGAAATAGGCATATTTTAGCCTATTTTCTTTCTGTTTGAAAATAAGCCAATTCAGACGTCTGAAACCATATATTCAGACGTCTGAATCTGGGAATAGAAAACTTCCCAGACAATATTCAGACGTCTGAATATCACGTTTCAGACGTCTGAATGAAGGGTTCAGGGCATTCCCTGAACCTAGGCCAAAAATGGCCAAACGAATATCGAAAACGATCGAACGAGCAAATGACGATGACTAAGAAATTACGTCGAACGACAACCCAGCCTAAACGGCTCTCCGATACGCCTCAAATATCAATGTCCAAATATCCATAACAGGATTTCCATAAATTGGACCAAAACACCAAAAATTGGAATATACACCAAATCAATACAAACCAAAATCAATTGCACACGAATAAACGTTAGGAATTCATACCTAACAATCGAAGATAATTATGCCAAATCAAAATTTTCTATTTATTTTTTCGATTTATCGACCGTTAGCCGATAGAATAATAATCCGATATCCGTCTTTATCCACGGATACGGATATTCGAAAATGAGTAGGGATACGAACTGGTATTCATGGTATTAGGCCTACAAATCACATGACCCGTAGGCAGAGAATAACGCTATCAAAAATAACAAAATATTTATAAGCGCAAATATAAAAAGTTGAAGGTTCTAGAGAAATTTACCTTCTCAAAATAAGGCAACTGAGCTGTTACTCTCTGTCCCCAAAATAAGTCTCTTCTCCCATCTAAATGCGTTGAGTCCTGGAATGTCTTGCGTTACCATTGATGACTCGAAATGATGCTTTCTGTTGGCTACAGAGATCGCGTTGCTTACGAGTGAGTTCAGTATTGCTTCGTCAAAATGAATCTCGCAACCGTGCATGGAGGTATGAGGTGGATTGTGTGTTTCCTGAATCAAAACCTGTGTCATTTTGGATTATTGGAATTCATGTATTGACTGTTCTAGAAGGTTTGTCCTGAGAACTGTTCAAGTGTATGGAGATGGGTTCTGATGAATTAGTCATTAGATGATGGTTGTTGCATTGCTAAAGTCTGGATGCTCTAACAGGTGATCTCAAAACAAAGAACTATTGCTTAGGTTATCGGATTGTTCGGTTTTGGAAAATATATTGATGAGATGATGTGTAAGGCTCCAAACTAGTTGACATGTTTTTAACCATGGCCGTGAGTATTCCAACAATGATAAGTGCTAATTTGAGACCAATACAGATTGTTTTGGTAAAAGGAATAGTCTCTTGAGTAGTATGAGGTATAAATTTTCAAAAAACTGTGAAGAACCTAAATCAGATAGGAAGATTGGTGGTTAGAAAGATAGGGTTCAGAGGAGATAGTATTAGTTTTTGATGGGCTTTGGTAATGAAATTATAGAAAAGGAGGTGAAATGCAGATAAGATGAGAGATAATGTGGTCGGAAAAGAAGATTCAGACTAGATGAGGTAGAAGGAGGAATTTGATCAACGAAGAAGGGATTTGAAATGGAAAAAAGAAAAGACAAAGGATAGAATATTTCACAAAAAGAAAAGAGCAAGAGAATGGAACAAGAAAAGGTAAAAAGAAAACATTTGCTTTATTAATTATTCATATCATTTTGATTACAAGAGTGCTCAATTTGTACAAATAATGTAATGAAGTCAAGTGCCTACGTTTTCTCCAGTCCTTGCTGCAACTGACTCATTAAGTTAAACTGAATGATCAGGTCATAATTGACACGTATATGTCATAACTAACATGCACATCACAGCCTGTGCACATGTGCATGTATACATGTTAATACCATTATAGATAAATTGCGTCTGTGAAATACTCTCTTTCAACATTTTCCAGTCGTCCTTCTCCTTGCTAATGCCCACACTTTCCACGTTTCATCGTTCATGGAGTTGGTCAGAAGTTGGTGTAAAGTGAGCAGTTGAAGTGTTCAATTTAATGCTTTATAAACTGGTTGTTACAGTTCCCCTCCCCTTAAAAATGACACTGTCCTCAGAGTTGAGTGATTGACAGGCTTACATTCATGCAAATTGTTGTTTATTCTGCCCTGGGATAACTGGCAAAGTCCTAGATTCAATCAATAAATAAACCATGCTTTGATGGATTGAGAATAGTGTGATCCATTAATCAAATAAGGTGTACCCAATTCAATCGTTTCAGTGTAACTTGATCAAGCTAAGGTTATCTTCTGTAATGTTTTAATTATTTCCGAATAAAAATTATAAACACATCATGAAACAAGCTAGTAATCAATTATATTTGCCTGCACAAAGTTAGTAGAGCATAAATTATAAATGATTTTTCCTCAAAATTTCACAGCTCTACTGGAAGGAAAACCAACAAATTCTCGAGATACAACAATTTCAAGTATACTATATAATGTGGAAAACCAAATAACCTGATGTATACTAACGTTGGAAAAATACCAGTAGCTAAATATGCCATGTTTGAATGTTACTGTACTAAGTCTCATGTTGTAGTATCCAATTCATTTTCAACGTTCAAGTGATCTGTTAAACCCTAGTTGCACAAAAGTTTATTGAAAAATAATTTTAGTCGGAAGGAGGATAAACCTTTAAAGAAGCCGTCAGGTGTCACTGACTTTAACGATGTCAAAGTGACGCCTATTTCTTATAAACCGAGGCCGTTACTATGGCGTCGCTAAATTTTAGCGACGTCAAATGAACGTCTATTTTGTGACGCTTTAGGTATACCAACCCTTTTAGTGACATTCGTTATTTTGTTGCACATTTGACGTGGCTAAAACGTTTAGCAACGCCAAATGGATGGCAGAAAACCGTAGAATTGTAGTAGTCAAATTCAACACAATCGTTCCAAGTGAAGTAAGTTCTTGAATTAACAAATCAAACTCACTAAGAAATAATTTCTCCTCCTGAGAACCGAAGTGGGCGTCGTCATGCTCACCATTTCATTGGAATCTAGACATGGAGATTTTTTGCCATTCCAAATTGAGTAGACCTAAGGTTGAACAACATGATTTTTCTTAATCATCAGCGAATTCTTCACCAGTTCATCTTAATCTACTACGATAAATCTAAATTCATTAGGATATGAATCTTGACCTACTGCGATAAATCTAAATTCATTAGGATATGAATCTTGACCTTCAGGATATTATTTTGTCAGTTCAATGCAAACATTCCAAATTTTGTAGGATAGCCCAATGATTCCTTTTTTCCCAAAGTTAGAAAGATGTGTTGATGATAGGTGTTTGAAACAAAGAAATATTATCACCAATCTTTTTTAATATATACAGATTTGATGAAGATTACTGTGGTTCTTGTTGAACATAAAAATGCACTGCACCCAAAGTCCTGTAGAAATATAAATATTCACCAGAAAACATATGAAAAACAGAGAAAACGTCAAGGCTTTTAAAGTGGTACGACAATCTTTGGCCTACGTCCACTATAATTTTTATTGATTTTAGATTTGAGAGTCACTTGCACAAGGGTTTTACTGATCTAATAACCTAGAACACCAAATAGTAGCTTCCTTAGTCACTATGGTGGATATGAGAGAAAAGATGAAGAAAGTAAAGTCCTAAAAGTCTTTTTTCAAATGCCATAGGTGTTGTAACGACCCGTAAATTTTGATAACTAAATTAGTTAAATTTAAATGATTTTGTAATTAAATTTAGGAAGAAATAATTTTTTTTATAATTCATACTGAAGTAAACGTAGAAATGAAATGCAACATTTGAAATTAAAGCTAAGTATTAAAAATTAAAATGAAATTATGATGCATTGAAGTAATGGGAATTGTTATTCTAGGCTAAGGAATTTAATATAAGAAAACAAATGGGAATATTGTATTAACTAATGCAATGAGATAATTAGTGATAATTTAATGAATCCAATATTATAGTAACCGATGAAGCAATACGTAATTAAGGGAAAATTTATACAATCAATGTAGATAAGTAATTTTAATGACTGTTGTAGATAATAAACGTTACCTTAATGGTAATTAATAAAATAACGGGAGTGAGAATCGTAAATTTAAGTAACAATTGATGTAATAAAGAATGGAGCCAAGATAAATTAATTTATTTGATTTAAAATCTAAATTAATGGGTGAAATCGACAAATTTCAATGTAATTGAACTATAGTAGTTATTACACAATAAGTGGAAATAAAATGGTTAATACAAATAAAGGTGAATGTAAATGGAATAATACGTAATAAGTGCAAATTTGATAGGAAACAATGTTAGTATAAATTTATGAAATAACTACGAACCAATGAATGTATTAAAGTTGTAAAGGTTATAATTGATTGCATTAAATAAATTGGGAATTCAATTTCATTAAAGGTAATTAAATATTATCTTAATGTAAAATTTAGATAATTTTGAAATTTATATTAACTCCATTCAGAATATGACAATTGGTGTAACATTTGGCTTGTAAACATATATTATAAATTACCTGTTTTATTTGTGATGGAATTAGAATTTGAAATAATTGGTAGTAAAATAAATGAACGTTACATTAATTGAAAATGGAATAAGATGTTTAGGAGTTGGCAAAATTTGAGTATAGTAAAAGTAATAAAATGTTAATTAGGTTATAGAGCAGCAATGAACTTAATAAAAAGATTTGAATTAAACGAATCAATTGATATATGTTTTATTTCTTTAGTATGTTGCATAAAAATTGGAAATCAAATTGCAATTAAAGGAAATTAGGTAGTACGTTATTGGAAATAAATTTAATAAATACATTAAGGAAGTGTAATATATTTCACTGTTAATTATACCCATAAAATGTCAATTTATTTAATAGCAAGATTTTAAATCAATAAACGAATTTATTGAAATTTCAATTTATAATTTATAACATTTAATGAGAAATCAATTACAAGTAATTGACTTAATTTGTGCAGATAGGGTATGTGTGATTTGTCATTGAAAATGGTTAATTTTATAAGATGTAATTAATGCTAATTCTATTTATAATATGACAATTGGCTAATTTAAAGAATAGAAAGCAAGATTTATTTATTTGATTGAAGAAAAATTTCAATAATTGAATTTATTTAGAATAAATGAAATTTAACAGTTAAATTTTACGTTGATAGAAATTTAGATGAAATTTGGAGATAATTATAATAAAGTATGAACCCAATTTAGTTTCATCTAATTGTTACTAATGAACTGAATATTATAATGAAAAGTAAATTTGATAGAATTTTTGGAAATTTAATTTATAATTTTCGAATTTAATGAAATGGAGGTTAATACCGAAATTTATAAATTTATCAACTCTAAATTGACAGTTAAATTGGGTTTAAATCATTGTAAATGATTGGGAAATTTAAAATGATAAGAATTGGTAATTATCGAATTTAAATTGGAAATTTGATTAAATTGACTAAATTTTATTTATTAAATTAATATAAAAATAGCCATTTTGGCCATTGACTCGGAATTCGACGAAACCTGTTTCGTCGGATCTATATCGGTGAATTATTGTAGGGTTTCAAGTTTCGTAGTGATCGAATTTGTCGTTTGATCGTACGAATGCGAAACTCCTTAAAATAGATTTAATTGAAATCAATTTAAATCAATTTGGAAAATTTGAATTTAGCATAACTTCTTCATACGATGGAAATTGGACGTGAAACCTTTTCCATTGCGTTTAAAATATTTTAAAAAACACCAATATTGATATATGGGTTTACCCAATTTTGTTTCGGAGTCAGAACGGGCTTTTCGGGCCACTTTGTCGTTAGCACGTATATTCAACCCGTTCCAATTCTATTCCAGTTCGCCTATATATATCCCATTTATAAACCCTAGCCCTCTATTTCTCATTTGTCTGTACGTATATCTTCTTCTCAAACCTCTCCTCCTCAATGACAGATAAACGAATTCTAGATCCAATCCCAAATTAAATCCAAAGCATAAATTTCAAATCCTTAGAAAAATTTGAAAAAAATTTTATATTGAAGCTCTCGAAGAGCGTAACCCAGATCTGTGATTCGTTTTCTGAATTGAATGACGGTTTGGCCAGAAATTGATCAATCAGTCACGACCGTCCATAGGTGGTTTTTGATCGTCGGCTGATCGTTGAATCGGGGGTATGGTCGCGTAGAGGGGGACGAGTGGAGGTCATCGGCGTTGTTCGTTTGTCGAGTTAGCAGTCAGATCGACGCGTTTAATTCGAATTAGGGCAAGGTTTGTGGCGGCTACCGGTTCGATTTTCACGATCGTACATCGCGGGGGCCGCGTGGTCATGGTGGATGGTCGGCCGCCTCATCTGGTCGCCATGGAGGTGGGCGCGAAGGCCAACGGCAGCAGCAGGTCAAAGGGAAATCAACGTGTTTTGGGTTCAACGCGCGCGCAGGTCTCGGTCGTGAATCGTACTGTTCACGCGTGAGGGAAGCTTGCTGACGTGGTGAGGAATTGTTGTTTTATTTTATTTTATTTTGTTTTAAATTAAATTTTGTTTTCAAATGATCTAACGTGAATAACTCTCACATACGTTATTCAATTCATATGCGTTTTTCTCCGCTAGGTTCGTATTGGAATTTCGGTCACTTTGGCGTTGGTTTGGACGAATTCTGAAGCTGTTAAATTTTTAGGTTTAAATTGGATTTAAATTCAATTTAAATTCAAAAAGTGAGTGTTTTAATCCACTCACAACTTCTTAGATTTCTTATGTTTGTTAAATTGATATATGATGTGATTTAAAATTTATTTATGGTTGTTTGGCATATTTTAAATCATCTCTGTTAATTTCATTTATGTAAATTAAATTGCTATTTAATTTATTCATTGCATTTAAACTACTAGTTAAATTGTTAATTAATTATTAATTGCATATAAACTGCCAGTTAAATTTTATTTAATTTATTATTGAATATCACTGCCAGTTAATTTATTTATTTTGAATATAAACTGCAAGTGATTACCTGTTTATTATCCGTTCTATATTAATGCTATTGTTTGAATTGGATGATGATTGTGATAAATGGTTGATGGTTGATATTGGATGAATGGATGTTGTATTTTATATTGTTATAAACTGCAAGTTATTATGCATTTCATTTCATTCGGGATTGCGGTTTAAAATGATATATAACCTAATTTTTATTTTAAATTACGCATTGAAATGATAAATATCCGTATCACGTGACCATAGGATAGAAAAATCTATACAGGCACCGCGATATATATATATATATATATATATATATATACATAAATTATCTTTGAAATGATTTTTCTATGGTTTGGAGAGAATATGGTTTAATGAGTATTGATTTTTGATATTTTAAATATTATTTTTATATATAGTTAAACGCTTGAATTTAAGCTATGTATACATTTGGTTTAAAGAGTAAAAGAAGTTTAAAAGTAAAAGTTCAACTTTATTTAGATATAATACGGTTAAGTATTTATTTAAATTTATTGATCGAGTTTATAATGTCTTAAATAAAGTAAATGTTGGAAGATAAATATGAATTTGCTTTGAAATAAGGTATTTAAGAATTATCCTCGAATAAAATTTATTTGAAATTTTAATTAATTTGGGGTTTTAAAAGGTATGATCTTTATAACTTGATTTTGGTTTAGAGGACTTAAATGAATATCAAGTCGATTTAAATGAATATTATCAAGTTAATTAAATTGAGAGAATATCCTGTTGTTTGAAGTTTAAAGGTTTTACTTAAATGATATTTGATTTATTAAGTAAACATTTCAAATCTAAATAATAGTAATTGAATTTGATATATATGAAATTATCAAAGAATAAGTTTTGAAATGGTGGAATAATTAAAGCTTTGAAATATATGGAAATTGAAATGGTTTATTTGGGAATTTAAACCTATATTTGGAATTTATTTGTGAAATCTAAAAAGCTATTTTGTTATGCAAAGCGGTTTAATACTTAAACCATTTAAGTATTAGAAATTTTGTTTCAAAGCTATGGGGGTTAAGATATATATATATATATATATTTGAAAATATTATGATTTGGGAAAAGGGATATTTATAAAATAAAAATGATATCATATTGATTTGGGGTTTTAAAAATATAAATGATATCGTATTTATATGGTTTTGAAATGGATATTATATTCTGGTTTTACAGTATAAATATTTTAAAATGACCGCGGTGTTATAATAACGATTGGTTGTTGAAGAGACCGGGATCGGAAGTTGTCATACTCTCTGCCAACTCCGAAAACCACTTTAACAACCATGTACGCGGTGGAGATTCCAGAATGAAGTCGGATGGCGGCGGCGTTTCCTTTGAGGTAAATACGTGGACCCAACTCCCGTGAGTTGGCATAAGGTGCATAAAACATGAGCGATTGACGGGTTAATTAAGGTAGCACCTTTGATCGGATACATCCCTTCGATATTATACTTTGACTTTTGGATTGATTCGGTGGCCACTTTTTATTTCTTTGATTTGGGGTTGTGGCTCGAGGTGGGCGGTAGCTGCAGCTACGCGTTACCACCGACCCGGAAGCATAATTGGTATATCTACCCTGGTATTGCCTAGTTGTGCCGTGTCACCTACCCTATCGCGCCTTGTACGAGTTTGGTTTTCTCCCGTAGCCCGTGTGGTATCCTCTGGTGGCTTCCCGATCAGGAGGGACTATGATATTGGATGGACTACTGGGACTATTATGTGTTAAGGTGGAAAATGTAAAGCCTTAACGCTATTTAAAAGTAAGTTTATTTTACCAATAGACACTATTATAATAGCGAAATATACTACATAGTAAATAGTTTAACGGATCCTTAAGAGATGTAAATCCCGAGCATCTCTTGAGTTACTACACTCATATTTATTTCTGTTGATTTAACTTACATAAGATCTTTTAGTTCTGAGTCGAGTGTTTTGTCTTTTCAATTCGCTCGGGTCAGTCCGAGCGTTTCAGGATTTGAAGATTTTATTCCGGAGGACGAAGACGAAGATTTATAATACTATTATCTACTATATTATTCCACCACACCATTTAATTCCGCTGCATTAATTATTATTATCTGGTATGTGTACTCTGATATTGTATTGTATAAGTAAAGAAAACCGAATATTTTTGTAAAGCAATTTCATAAACTGTATATTTGATTATTATATTTTATCGTTCCACCGCAAGATTCTGTTTTATTTTATTTCTTCCTTCCTTTTCTTATTTACCCCATAACAATCCGCCATTCCCTATGGTTTGAATTGGCACGTGTATCGATTTAAAGCGTGTGGAAAGGCGGGATGTTACAGGTGTTGTATAAAGAAATCGTCCACTAGAATCGTCGGATCTCAATATATCAATTCTAACTTCAGATCCGAAAAGCAGGAGGGGAAGATGGAGTCCTTAAAGCCATAAAAATAGCTCGGTACCGACCCGATTTTTAAAGGGGAAGTTACTCCTTTATTCCTTTGATGTTCTATCTTTAATCCATTTGTGACAGCCATGCTTTCTGCGCCGTATAAATAAATAAATTTAATTAAAATAAAAGTGTTTGAATTCAAATTGTGATGATTATATTTTAAAAATAAATTTTTAGTTAATTAAATTCTATTGATAAAAGATTTTGTTGTAATAAATTGAATTAAATTAATAAATTCTTTACGAATAATTTATTGAATTGAATAAATTGTTTTAATCAATATAAAATATTGAAGTGTAAATAATATTTTTTATATTGAAGTGTAAATAATATTTATAAGACTGTAATTGTTGGAAAACAAATTTATTTTGTAATAATACAATGAGTTATTAGGTAATAATGAGTGGACATCGGATTGAATAATATTGTTCTATTATTGAAATATAATTTTTAGAATGAGGTGTCAATCAATTTATATTAGATTGTAATTAATTTTAAGGATTCAAACTAAAATTAAAATTCAAATTCAAATTCAAACGCATAGGAAGTTAACTGAAATGAATTGAATTAAACCAATGTCCAAAACTATTTCAGCCCAAGTGCATTCTCTATTTCTCCTTGTTTTTAGAACACTCCTTACTTTATTAAGCTAGGCCAAACCCGTGCCCTCAATTACAGTTTGCAATAACACATATTTCTGAAACCGAAACGAAAATCGAAAATAAAAGAATCGATCGAAGCCACAATTAGGGCTTGGCGTCGGCAAACGTCGCTGCCAAAGGAAGGAGTCGGCGATTATGGTCGCGATGCTGGCGTCGCTCACTAGTGATGGTGGCACGATGCCATTAATGCTGGTAACAACCGTCTTCAATACAAGTGGAGAGCTTGATGATAGCTGGTGATGCTGAAGGAGGTTGCAATGTGGCAGGTGGCGATGCAGGCGAAGAGATGGGTGTCGGAGCTGCTCTTTGTAGGCGCTTGTTAGGTTATGATGGAGGAGTGGGGCCGATGCAAGGTCCGAGCCGGTTGGCGACCGGAAGCGATACAAGAACTTCAAGGTTGGAGATGCTATTTTGGAAACTCAGACATCGTTTAGGTGAGTAAATTCTTTTACTCACAACGATCGTCTAATACTCTGTGCTTTAGTGCTTGATTGAAATTGTTTGATTTGTGTTATGGTTTGGTATAATTGGTTGGATTGTTGGTATATTGGATGAAATTGATTGTTTGATGATGATTGATGATTGATATAGTTTGAATTGGTTAGAGTTGTGTTGCGAACTATGATTTACTTGTTGTTGCGATGATTATTGTTAGATTGTTGATTTACTATATTTGAGTAGTAAATGGATATTTGTAAGTAGTCGAACTTTAAGTAAAACTGATCGAAAATGAGGTAATAAATCAAAATGAAGATTTGAAACAAATAAATTATTTTAAAAACAAATAGTGTATTTTGGAATGATGTTCTTATTTAATAGTGAGATTATTGCGATTAACGGAAATTTTGAAAGAGAGATGATTTTGAAAAAATATATAAGTGAAATAATTTTAAAGTTTTTGTGAATAGAAATTATTAGATACATGATGATGAGATTTGGAATTTTATTAAATAAGTAAATTTTGAAGATTTATAATTTTCTTCATTTACCGTTGATCATAAAATTATTTGAAGGGTATTTATAACCCGATATTTGAAATCTATACTTTATAGCGATGAGTTAATTTTAGTTGAATTTAATGGATGGAAAGGTTATGAAATAATATTTTAAAGTAATCGAAAGTTGAATGCAATTCATTATTAATCGAATGGAAATCATCATTTGTGAGATTTATTACATATATTGTTAAGTGAATTTTTGGAGACAATATATTACTGTGTTTAATATAGAATTTTAGTCTGATGGAGTAATAGTTTTAAAAGGATTTGAAAATGAAGAAGGATTTTAAATAATGATTTTGAAAATATATATTTGGGTTGGAAATATTTTTAGAGTCGAAATGATATGCTTCTAATTGATGTTTAAAAATAATTGAAAATTTCAAATATACGTACGTACATACATACATACATACATACATACATGGTATTTCCATAATCTAATTAAAGCAGAAACTGGAAATGGAAGGATTTTAGTGGTTTTAAATTTATGGATGTGTTTGAAGAATGGTTCATTTGAAGCCAAATAAGTGGTTTTAAAATACATGTTTTGGAATTAAACTAGAGAATTAATATTTATGATTCCAAAAGAGATGGAAACAAATAAAAGAATTGTTTTGTTGTTAAATAAAATTGAAGTGTTTTCATAAATAGAGAAGCAAAACTGAAGTGAAATATATTTAAATAAAACCCTTCACCTCATAAATTACTAATTAAATAATATTTTGACGTGTGTATGGATGGTTGTTGATTGGATTGCTAAGAACGAGATGAAGTTAAATTACTCATTATTCTGAACTACAAAGTAATGAAAATGAAGAATAATGAACTGAAATAAAATTAAGAGAAAGTGGATTAATAAATAAAGTAGAAATTTATTTAATGTCGATTAATTGCGAGTGTTCAATATACAGTTGTATTTCAACGGACGGTATGGGTCGTCCGCGAGTATATTTATTTACTCAATACTAGTATAATGTCGGGTAATTCATTGAAGACTGAATATAGGATACCGGTGAATTACTCTATATTATACATTATATTAATCGATATTCCTTAGATTTCCAAGTAGATGTGTGACTTATATTATATTAATTGTTAAATTTATTTTAAAGCAAGAATATGATTATCTTCGCCTTTAAGTGGATCGGGACGTACGATGCAAAATTTCTTACGTAGATGTGATGACCATAAGTAATGCTATCCTCATCCTAGCTTGACCGACTGTGAGGTCGCTCCTCGATGGTTATGGCCATTTGGACCCACAATACTTGGTCATAGTCTGCTGCATGGGCCAATAGGACGAGGAGTATAGAACAAGGCAAGGTGGTTGTCGATGGGAAGTATGGTACGAGGAAGCAAGGAAGTGATGTACATTTATTGTGCAGCTAAAGACTAGTGTGGAGAATCACAAAAATTTTCGAGTAAGATCTCCCTTAGCATCTGAGAAGTGGCGAGGCTCAGGTGTAGATTCAACTTCTAGTAGTACATTAAAAATAGCAATAGCCGTAGCTGTAATAGTAATGAAGATGAAACTAAAGAATAAAATGAATAAATCAAATATAGTTAAATAAATATGAGTAAATTGATGTGTGATGTGTGAGGTATGCGATGGATGTGTGCGATGTGTGTGATGTGTGCTATATGTGATGTGTGCAATGGATGTCATGTGTGTGCGAGATGTGTGATGTATGCAATGTGTGCGATGTGTGATATGTACGATGTGTAATGTGTGCGATGTATGAAATGAATGTTCGATGTGTATGGTGTGATGCGTTTAATGGATGTGGCGTGTGTTGTATGATGTGTGCGATGGTGTTCGATGTCTTGTGGATGTTTTGATGTTTGTTGTGTGTGATAATGTTTGATGTGTTATAGATGTTGTTCGACGTGCTATTGATGTTTTATCGTCCTGTTGGTTGAATTTCTTCATGATGTTGTGCATTTATTATCCCTTCGACATATCGTTTTTGTACTCATATATGAATTTAGACATAATCTAACCCGTTTATTACTTATATAATACCCGGCTCAGTCCGAGTCATTTCAGGTTCAAGGATATGATGACCTGTTTGTAGATATTAGGGTTGATGGAAGATAAAGTATTATTGCATACCATTGCATATTATAATATTTCCTGTATGTTGGGTGCGTTTCTACCACCACCGAACCAACCCCTTTCCTAAGCACTCCCGAACCAACCCCGCTTCCACGCATAGCCGAACCAATCCCGTTTCCACCTACTACCGGTCTAACTCCACTTCCCTGCATAGCCGAGCCAACTCATTTCCCCTACATAGCCGAACCAACTACCGCTCCAACCACTACCGGACCACTCACCACCGGACCAAATCCCACCGAACCAAACTCCATCCACTCACCACCGGACCAAGTCCCACCGAACCAAACTCCATCCACTCACCACCGGGCCAAGTCCCACTGAACCAAACTCCACCTACTCACCACCGGACCAAGGCGTACCGGACCAACACTGCCAGGCCAGATTACATCAGCCCAGGCCCACCAGCAGCTATATACATCCAAGACCCCTGCCCCCAGCCTCACTCTATAAATAGAGGGACAGGGGTACAACAATGGCAGACAAGTTTGAGAGCTCAAGCACGGATAGAACTTTCAAACAATTTTCATGCACTTGTAATCAAAGATTTGTACTTGTAATCTGAACAGTGAAGGAGAATAACATATAAAGTGGACGTAGGCACGTTCTGGCCGAACCACTATAAATCTGCGTGTCTTTTACAGTTTAGTCCCAGCTTTTTACATATTTGCATAAATCACCCAAATCACTAAGAACAACATATAATCAACTAAATCATACGACTTGGAGGTGTTTGCCCATTTTTTGTGCAAACATTTTTGGTGCTTTCACTGAGAACTCGAGCTAGAAGCTTCAGCTTCTCCCACTCAACCTTCTTCCCAACAGCATCGCTCATTGCTTGGAAAACATGCCTCCCAGGCAGAGGAAAGATGCTAGCAAAGGAAAGAACATCGCAACTAGCAGTATCCCAGATCCAATGATCAGAGATCAAGAGAATCGTCCTGTTCCAACAGCAAATGGAAATCAGGCAAATCCGACAGCCCCTGCTACGGAACAACCAATTACTAGGGCAGATCTGGACAGGGTTGTGGCTGAAGTAACTAACCACTTCGCATCTCAACAAGAAGCCTTGATAGACCAACTCATGTCACGCTTAAGGGATGCTGAAGAATCTAACCGCAACACCGAATCATAGGGTGATTCCCAGTCTGGAGGATCTAGGAGGCGACAAAGATCTTTCTTCTTCGAAGAGGCTAACAACAGAAACAACAATGGTAGGAGCTGAGCCCAGACTCAGCTCGAATTCCGACCCGAGGAAACACTTGGAACCAAACCCAACGGGGGAGGTACCAGGCAGGGGTCGGATATGGCTGAGCCTGTCATGCTACCTAACCATGGGAACACCAATGGACGGGGCCGAGCTGGAGTCCAGCCCGAAGTTGGACCCAAGGAAGTGTTTAGAACAGAACCCAGCAGGGGAAGATCAAGGCAAGGGCCAACTGTAGCTGACCCCAGCATGCTCCTAGAAGACCGAAGACAGCCATCGAAAAATGTTAGGAGTAATAGACGATACCATCCCTACAGGTCATCTGGACGGAATCAATCCCGCAGAGAAGAACCAAATTCATTTCTATCCGCTCCAAGTTCTGATGAAAGGATGGCGCGATTGTTCAGAGAGTGCGTCCAACGGGACCAAAGGGATCGGGGGATAGGCGCTAGGGTAACCAGCCCCTTCACCCGCAATATCGAAACTGCCATCAGCCCCCGGGAATGGAAAATGCCAATAATGGAACCTTACAAGGGAACCTCTGACCCCGTTGTACACTTGCAGAGATACACACAGCATATGCTCATGAGCAGAGCAACAGAGGGAGTGTTGTGTAAATGCTTCCCACTATTCTTGGCAGATCTAGCTACCTCCTGGTTCTGCCATCTACCCCAAGGATCCATCAGCTCATGGGAAATGTTGAAAGAAAACTTCATCAGCCAGTTCCGCATTCATGTGGAACAACACAAGGATGCTTATTCCCTATCTAATATCAAATAGAAGCCCGGAGAGACAGTGCAACAATATCTAACCCGATTCAAAGCCGCAACGGCCGCAGTCCAAGACGCCGATGAGAAACTTATCCTAATGGCTCTTTATAGTGGCGTACATCCGGATACCAAATTTGCTAGAAGATTAATGAAAGAAAAACCAGCTACCTTACCCGATTTCTTCCATGAAGCCGGAAAGTATATGAGACTTGAAGACGCTGCCACCGAAAGGCAGACAGGGCAACAAGCCAAGGCAGCTCATGGCAACGCATCCGTTGCAGTAAAGGACGTCGGAAGAAATGACTCTCAAGACAATGCTGGGGGCACGAAGGGAGAAAACGCCTATATCGGCCAGGACCAAGATTTGACGCTTACACTCCTTTGAATGAAACAGTCGAAAACATCTTCCTGGCCACCCAAGACGAGCTTAAATACAAACGCCTCCCGTACAAGAAGGAATTGGATCACGCAATCAAGTCTGGAAAATTCTGCCGTTTCCACGAATCCCATGTGCATGATACCAATGAATGCCGTCATCTCCGGGACCCGATTGAAGAACACATCAGAAGGAAGAGATTGGAACACTATGTAAAGGGTCAGGACAGGACTCCAGCTCCTGCCAAGGAGAACCCAAGGCAACTCCACCCAGAGACAGGCGGAAGAAATCACAACACCAGCGGTTCCAGTCAAGAGAAGATAGTGGTCCATACAATATCAGGAGGACCACACATCGCCGACAGAAACTTGGCAGAAATGGAAAGTCACTTAGAAACAATGAAGACTGCATCAATTCCGTCATGGAAGAACGCCGCCCGAAGCAGAAAGAGGATAATGACATCACATTCAGTAGGCGAGACCTAGAAGGAAGGCAGTACCCTCACATGGATCCTATGGTCATCTCTGCCTGGTTCGGCCCAGCCGAAGTTTTTCGAATTCTGGTAGATACTGGAAGCTCCGTAAACATTCTATTCAAGCATGCTTTCGACAAAATAAAGCTGTCAATGAAGGATGTGTCTCCCTGCAACAAACCACTACACGGTTTCACTGAAGATGCGAAGATGCCCCTCGGGCAATTGGACCTCTTTGTTGAAATAGGAAGTCGTCCCCGCTCCGTTGTGCGGAAACAAACATTTGTGTTAATAGATAACCACTCGGCCTACAACGCCTTTTTAGGAAGACCAGCCTTGTCTGACTTCCAGATTGTCCTGGCCCCTTGGTGGCTGTAGATGAAATTTCCAACAGATAATGGGATATGGGAAGTAGAAGGAAATCAAGACGCCGCTCGGGATTGCTATGTAACTGAACTTCGCAATAACCGTAGGAAGGATAGAGGGAAGGATGCAGAGACTATTCTCTGCAAGAAAAACTTGGAAGCATAGCAACTAAAGAAAGCCACTCCTCTTCGATATACCAGTGATCCTTTCAATGAATTAGACCCCAGGGACAACGAGGAGGAGGCCACCGCCGAGCCTGCAGAGGCTATGGAATTTGTATCTGTAGACAAACACGACCCAAGTAGACTGCTGAGAATCGGGTCTCAGTTAAGAGCAGAGTTGAAGGATCAACTCGTCGATTTTCTTCGCCATAACTTGGATGTATTTGCATGGACACACGCTGACATGACTGGAATCTCCCCAGACGTAGCATGCCACGTACTAAACATCGATCCCACCAAGGTGCCAGTAAAGCAGAAAAAGAGAAGTATGGGGGTAGAACGATCAGCAACCCTCGAGGAAGAAGTAAAGAACCTACTTGCCAATAACTTCATACGAGAAGCCATCTACCCAGAATGGATCGCCAACCCGGTACTGGTAAAGAAGGCTAACGGGAAGTGGCGAACATGCATTGACTTCTCCAACTTAAATGATGCTTGCCCGAAGGATTGCTTCCCACTCCCCCGAATCGATCAGCTAGTGGACAGCACAGCCGGGCACGAACTCTTATCTTTTATGGATGCACACTCAGGATATAACCAAATTCTTATGCATGCTCCCGATCAAGACCACACTAGTTTTATCACTGACCGGGGATTGTACTGCTACAGAGTAATGCCTTTTGGACTTAAAAACGCCGGAGCTACTTATCAGCGCCTCGTCAACAAGATATTTGCAGAACTAATAGGACGAACTATGGATGTTTATGTGGATGACATGCTAGTGAAATCAAGGAAAGACAACGACCACGTAAGCCACCTAGGAAAGATGTTTCAAGTACTTCGCCAATATGGAATGAAGCTGAATCCTCTAAAATGCTCCTTCGGAGTATCGTCGGGAAAGTTCTTAGGATTCATCGTCCATGCCAGAGGAATTGAAGCGAACCCCGAACAAGTCCGAGCTTTGAGAGATATCAAGACACCTTCCACTCGAAGGGAAATGCAAAGCCTAAAATGGAAAAGTGGCCGCCCTGAGTAGATTCATCTCTGAAGCGACTGACAAGTGTGTCCCTTTCTTCGAAGCTCTAAAGAAAGAAAAAGGAAGGTTCGAATGGACTGACGACTGCTTAATAGCCTTCCGTAACCTAATCGAACACCTCCAAAGACCACCAGTACTCTCAACTCCAAATGAAGGCAAAGAACTATACCTATACCTTGCTTTGCCATCTCATGCTCTAAGCCCCGCTTTAGTAAGAGAAGACAACCGCGCGCAGTGGCCGGTATACTTTGTAAGCAAGAGGTTTATGGAGACAGAAGCCAGATATCCTAAACTTGAGAAGCTAGTGTACTGTTTACTAATCACATCACGGAAACTGGGACACTATTTCCAATCTCATTCCATCAGAATTCTAACCGATCAACCGCTAAGACATGTACTCCAACGTCCCGACACTTCTGGGCGACTACTTAAATGGTGCATTGAACTGAGTCAATATGATATCACCTACCATCCTCGCACCGCCATCAGGGGACAAGCCCTGGCTGATTTCATTGCCGAATTCACTACCAACGAAGGTAAGGAGCAATCTGAAATCGCAGAAAACATCAAGTGGAATCTCTTCGTGGATGGAGCATCAGACGAACAGGGCTCAGGGGCAGGTATTGTGATAATCACCCCCAGGGGAAGGAAGCTGCACTATGCTCTAAGGTTGGAATTCGCTGCCACCAACAACGATGTAGAATATGAAGCAGTGATATCTGGATTAGAACTTGCCTTAGAAATTGGAGTCAGTTCTTTATGTCTTCATAGTGATTCTCAACTTATTGTAAATCAAATACTGGGAGAATTCCAAACTCGAGGAGAACGACTCACAACATATCTAAAGAAGACCAAGCTGCTGCTCGATCAATTGGATCACTATTTAATCAAACACATTCCTCGAGAAGAGAATCAGGAGGCCGTTGAACTCGCAAAGCAAGCCAGCATGAAAGACGGCAACACTTCCGGAACAGTAACCATCTCAAAGCAACTAGCCCCGAGTTTCGAGCAAGTGAATCTGATAGCTGCAATCGAAGAGGAAACTTGGATGACTACCATCCGAAAATACTTACAAAGTGGCACACTGCCCGACGGGCGTAACGAAGTCAGGAAAATCTTGAGGAAAGCTTTCCGCTACACAATACAAGGAGGCATCCTCTATCGATGCGGTTTCTCTAACCCCTTATTAAGGCGTGTCGCTGGGAGGGAAGCCTAGGAAATCTTATTAAACATCCACCAAGGAAGCTGCGGAGATCACACTGGAGGACAGACTCTGGCAAAGAAGATACTCCGATATGGATATTTCTAGCCCACCTTAAACAAATACGCCCTGGACTTCGTCAAAAAATGCGACAGATGTCGGAAATTTGCTAAGATCGCCCGACTACCAATAAATGAGATTACTCAAATGATCAGCCCTTAGCCCTTCGTAGTATGGGGAATTGACTTGATTGGCGAACTGCCGATGGGCCGAGGCGGAGCCAAATATGCTATATTGGCAGTCAACTATTTCACCAAATGGGTGGAAGCGGAACCTCTGAATAAAATATCTTCGGCGAAAGTTATTAACTTCTTAATCAAAAATGTTCTATGCAGGTACGGAGTTCCACTCAAAATCATATCGGACAATGGACTTCAATTTGACAGCGAGGAATTCACCGACTGGTGCCAAGAGCACGGAATCCAGAAAAGCTTCTCATCTGTAGCCTATCCCCAGGCAAACGGACAAGTCGATGCTGTCAACAAAATTCTCAAAACTCTAATCAAGAAGAAACTTGAAAAGTCAAAAGGCGCTTGGGTGGACGAACTTCCTACGACACTTTGGGCCTACCGCACATCTTTCAAGACATCAACAGGGCATACTCCTTTCTCTCTGGCATACGGATCGGAGGCCATGCTCCCAGTTTAAACTGTAGTGCCTTCCCACCATTGGATCCACTATAACCCAGAAGAAAATGAAGAACTCCTCCACATGTTTTTGGACCTAATTGAAGAGAGAAGAAATGATGCAGCACTTAAAGCGGCAGCTCACAAGCAAAAAGTGGCAGCACAATACAACTCCAAAGTCAAACATCGCAGCTTACAAGAAGGAGATATTGTCCTCGAGCGAATCTTCCCGCGCCCTGGAGCGCTAGATCCAATCTGGGACGGACCATATGTAATTCGTAAAGATCTCCACAACGGAGCTTATATTTTGTCAACAGTGGACGGAGAGGTGTTCCAGAGAGCATGGAACATCCAACACCTTCGTCGATACTTTTCTTAACTTGTACTGCCCATATAAAGTGAATTAACAAAGAGAATCAGTGGACGTAGGCATTTTCGTGACGAACCACTTTAAAAACTTGTCTCTTTTTTAACTTGTTCCTTTATATCTTGGCTACTTGCTGAGCTTTATCGTTTTCTTTTGAACAAAATCCTGTGTAGATGGCATCTTCATTCAGGGCATCACAACACAACTTCACCTGGACAAAACCTAACAGGTATTATACGGATCTATGCCCTCGCCAATGAGACACTTCTGCTCCAGCATCCCTCTGCTGCGGGTTAACTCATTGCTCGTGACGACCCTTAAAGCCAACTGTAATGAGCCGATTATAAGCCGCCGAGAAGGCCAACCATAGCCTAGGCAGCTCATTACGGCGTTCAGCTCGTCGGCAACCGTGAACCGATTATAAGCCCAAACATAAGGTGTGGCCAGCCAGGAGCAGTTCACAGTTGACGATCGGCACCCGCGCTAGCCGGCCACGGTAAATCGAATAATACCCACAATTACGGGACATAATGGCCCGGATAGTTACCGTGCGCGATCTCGGCTCCGCTATGTCTAAAGTACGACTGTGGTAAAAAAGAAAACTCCCCACAGAGGCGTAAGATGGGTGACAAATGTCTCCAAGACCCACAGCTAGGGAAAGTGACTACAAAGCCCGTTTTCCACGAACTTAAGCGAGTCGAAGGCCTTCCGTGATTGGAAGTTTTACTATTTCTTATATTTTCATTTTATTTAAAAAAAACTTTCCTCCTATCCTCTATAACGATCCCTAAAGTACAGGACACAAAATAGGAGACACTCGCTAATGAGAATATCACAACTGGATGACTGATCACTCAGTAGCATTCCATACTCAGTCACACAAGACATTCAAAGCTACCGTCTACAACTAAAACATGAAGGGCGGTACTTCCTTCTCTTGTATATAAACACATAGCTATAATTTATTCACGCATCACATTAACATTGCGAGACATGAAATTATATTTTAAGCAAGAACTTGACATCAAACACAATTGAATCACTAGCACATGCACAACTATATTTCTTATGCAACACATCAAAATAACGACAGCATCCAAATATGATAGAATCAGCTTATGTTATAAAATTACATGTTAAGAATAAAGTCGTTCGTTACAAATGACATAATTACAGCCTGAAAGTACATTAATGTTTTGGGACTCGTATATACAGGAATGTCAAGTAAACCAAAAAATGTCTAGATCAAGCCAAGGAGTCGGCTGCATCGGGGCTTCGCCTCTATCCTACCGGCCCTCCAAGATCTACTTAGCCGCAGGGTCGGAGCTCTCAACATGCTGACCAGAGGTAGTTGGTGCTCCAGTGGTCCCGCCTGTACAATTCAGGAAAGAATCCATTGAATAAGAAATAGGTAACCAAGTTATGAGAAGACTAAAATGGAAGACTTAACAGCATCTGTTCCTTGATCGCCATCCTCCAACTGCACACCTACCTCCTTAGCGGCGAGCAGCCGCATACCCTCCTTCACCGCCACTTTCTCCTCCTCGGTAAACTGGGCTGTGACTACATCCATTCTGAAGGCCAGACCACCCTCCTTATCCGCATCAGCCTTGGCCTCCTCCAGAGCCTGGAGATAAATCCTGGCCATGATCCGGGGATAATCATCCATCCAGGATAAGTTGCCCTGCTTCCAAGTACGGAAATACATGTCCTGGAGCATCTCATCCATCATCCCCTCGTTCTCCTCAAACTCCCTCATTCGGACCTTAGAAGCCAACAGCTTTGCAACGACAGCATCCCTCTCCGATCGGTATCCCGAGCGGTCAGCCTGAAGGGATTTCCTCATCGCCTCCATCTCCTCCTTCAGCTTGGCTTGAGCAAGCTCTGCGGCTTCAAGCTTCCCAGATAACTCCTCTACCCGCTCGAGATCCGCTTTCCGAACCTCATCCACCGTTGCAATAGCCATATCGATCCGTTCCTTGTAGGTGGCCTCCATTTTCCATAGCTCGGCTCTGCTAGCCTCTTCCATGGTTTTCTTTAGTCGTCTGGAGGTAGCCTCGTGCTGAGAGATCTGGATGGCCTGATCGGCGAGTTGCTTGGCCTGGTCGGAAACCACTAACCGCAATCTTATGTTAGCACTCCCAATTTCCTCCCTGGCCTTGACCAGTCGGGCATGCTGCCCCATCAACTTCCTGGTCTCCTCAGCAACCCGGTCGATGTTTGCATTAGCTTCATCCCCCATAGTTACAATCCGAGTAGTAAGCAAATCAAGGTCCAGGGACTTGGCCTCATCAAGCACCCTTACCATAGGATTGCAAGGGAGAAGGTGCTCACCAGTAACCTCGTCAAAGGAAATATCATGAGAACCCGAATCCAGATCTGGATGACCCGCAAATAGATTACGAGCCAAGCCGGGACGATCAATCTGGGTAACGGTAGGATTTTCAGACGGATGCAGAGAGGGTATGAACTCAGTATCCTCCTCCGTGATATCATGAAGAGGCTGGGTTGGGGGCTGAGGACCAGGTGAAGGTTCGAATAAGGAGCGACTCCTCTTTTTCTTTCGAATATCCTCTTCAATAACTCCGAGAAGAGGACGGCAGCCGACTACGTCCCCGGAACGGTTGGTCGGAGGCTTTGGTTTAGCGGAAGCTTTGAGAAGTTTGAATTGTTCGAGACGGTGTCGAATGTCTGATGTCTTGGCCACCTTATCCGTTCCTGGAATAAAAACCAAGTGTTACAAGCATGCATGGGACTATAATCCAAGAAACATGTGAAGTTAAAAAGAGTAAAGAGGAGTCAAAAATTCACCTTGAATCGCCGGAGTTTCCCTTGCTGAAATGCTCTTGGAAGATGAATCGGCACCAGTCCCGGCCTTATCAGTTTTCTTTGGCTTCTCCACCAAGGCCGATCCTTCCTCCAACCCCTCAAAAGCCTGGCGGAAAGCATCATCTGTCCACTCTTGGATCTCCCCTGCTTGCCCAGAGGACAAAGCCCCAGCGCCATCACCGCTCTGTCCTTCGCCACCATCATCACCATCACCTTCTTCATCACCTCCGCTCTCCTCCTCGCCTCTTTCCTCCTCCACATCTTCCTCCTCCGGGATGTCTGGACATGTGCTGGGGGAGGGTCCATCGGACTTCTTAAGCTTCTTCTCCCCGGCAATTGGAGGTTTTGAGAAGGGTTTTCTTTTGCCACTCTTCGCCGTAGCCCCTCCTTTAGCTTTGGCGGCCCTCTCCTCAGCCGTGTCTCTCTGCTTGACCACAGACTGGCGTGGCAGAATCAAGTTGTGCCCCAGAAGAGTAGCATTCCTAATTAAGTAAGAAGCTGACCTCTCCCTTCCCGAAATGGCTTCTATCTCCGCAGCCATCTGAACCAGGTGATCGTTCTCCACGACCGCAAAGCCACCTGTCGCTAGCAAGAAATAAAAATACATAAGAAGAAGCATTGCAGTTAGAACGGAAATTATAAATAAGCTTCAACTTACAGGCAGAGGTAAAGCGACGGACAGAAACAGAGTCATTCTTGACGAAAAACCATTCTTTCTTGAACATGCTGAACTTCGAATATAAGTCCAGGATCGGCTTGAAGGACACGGCCGATTCCAAGCTGATGTATGGAGACCCCTTCTTATAGCCCCTCAAGTTATACAAATACCGGATCTCCCTGTTGGAAGGGGGACGCCCGTATTTTCTCTGAAAAATGATGAATAGACTCACCAAGATAGCATAAGAATTGGGCTGAAGCTGGAAAGGGGCCACCTTCAAATAGGTAATGAAGCTGACTATCCAAGCATTAATCGGGGGAATGGCCCCGCACATGCAATGGTACCTACTATAAGCGAAATATCCTTCAGGGGGGTTGTACGACATCACTCCTTCCCCGGCAATAGCATACACGCTCTGTCAATCCTAAAAGAGCGAGAAATAACATCAAGCTGCTCCTATTTGAGCGAGCTAGGAAAGCAGTCAGGAGGAGAGTTCAAGAGCTCCTGAGGGCCATATCCATCCACTAGTGATCTCGGTGTGGGCCCATGTCGTCCCGGTCCTGACTGAGCTAGGGGCACTGTGGAGGACTCTTCTCTGTCCTTGGATTTCTTTTTATCTGATCGAGTTTCCACTTTATGAGACATTATCTGCAACAGGAGAAAACATACTGTTAGAACAAGGAGTATGGAAACACAAACAAACAAGTACATACAGCCCTAAATCTCATTGGGCATTTCCGGCATGAGGTTCATTCGGCACTCGACTCCCCGGTCTCGTTCGGTGTACCCATCATAAGGAGAAAGCCTCACCTGGTTCGGCAGTCAAATCTGGTTCGGTCCCTGATCGATTCGGCTATTTCAAACGATGAAGGACTAGTGGTTCGGTACTTGGGTGATTCGGCTATTTCAAACGATAAAGGAATTGTGGTTCGGTACTTGGGTGATTTGGCTATCTCAAACGGTAAAGGAATAACAATGGGGTGAAGCCCCTACTTATAGGCGAGCGCGGGATGACCGGACCCAACGGTTCGGCGCTTAGGACTGAATGAAGCTATCCAAACTGCGAGAAAACAAAGCACGACATATGCTGACATATGTCCCACTTTGGGGGGCAAATGTTGGGTGCGTTTCTACCTCCACCAAACCAACCCCTTTCCTAAGCACTCCCGAACCAACCCCGCTTCCATGCATAGCCGAACCAATCCCGTTTCCACCTACTACCGGTCCAACTCCACTTCCCTGCATAGCCGAGCCAACTCATTTCCCCTACATAGCCGAACCAACTACCGCTCCAACCACCACCGGACCACTCACCACCGGACCAAATCCCACCGAACCAAACTCCATCCACTCACCACCGGACCAAGTCCCACCGAACCAAACTCCATCCACTCACCACCGGGCCAAGTCCCACCGAACTAAACTCCACCTACTCACCACCGGACCAAGGCGTACCGGACCAACACTGCCAGGCCAGATTACATCAGCCCAGGCCCACCAACTGCTATATACATCCAAGTCCCCTGCCCCCAGCCTCACTCTATAAATAGAGGGGCAGGGGTACAACAATAGCAGACAAGTTTGAGAGCTCAAGCACGGATAGAACTTTCAAACAATTTTCATGCACTTGTAATCAAAGATTTGTATTTGTAATCTGAACAGTGAAGGAGAATAACATATAAAGTGGACGTAGGCACGTTCTGGCCGAACCACTATAAATCTGCGTGTCTTTTATAGTTTAGTCCTTGCTTTTTACATATTTGCATAAATCATCCAAATCACTAAGAACAACATATAATCAACTAAATCATACGACTTGGAGGTGTTTGCCTATTTTTTGTGCAAACATTGTATGTATGACGTTGTGTTGTATACTGGGCATACATTGTATATTTTTGATATGGTAGGAGTCTGACTTATTTTATATCTCACTCAAACTTGTGTATATTTTATATTATATGTTATAGTTGCATTGATGACTCTGTGAAATCTATTCTTTTATATTATGTATTATTCTGTCCTTGGGAACCATACATGTTTATTGCTTTGTAAAGAGACTATTTACATCGAGGTGAGTGAATTTTATATTATCTAACATATTCAGTGTTGGTCCAAGAGAATATTATCACCCACAATGCCTCGTTCTTCATGTTACTCGGCTGTATTACTTGGTAACACTCTTGAGTAATATGGATATAGAGGTGGGGTGTTACATTTTTGATATCAAAGCAGGTTTATAACAATACCGAGTACAAGAGACACGAATCTTAGCCTTAGATGAGACTTGAAGTCATTGTCCCCGTGGGAGTGAGGTAGATTATTGTTGTGCTTAAATGATAATAGGAATATACGAAGGTTACCCTAGTAAGTATCTAGGGATGTTTTGTATTTTTCTTATAATATAATATATTTCTTCTACCTTTTTCTGAATGTAAGTCTCTATAAAAGATGTGGAGAAATTGATATGGTTGTGAAGGTTGAAGTAGTAAGTCCGGTCAGTAGTGTTGGTATTGATGGTGAATGTTAGATTTTCGTGTGGCTTTGTAGTAAGAACTGAATTGTTTATGTAGGAAAGCTATAAATTACCTTAATTCAAATTTAGTGTTGAATACGTTACAATCTCAAATAATGATGAGGTGAGATGAATAAGTAGATCCAATAGTGATCAGACTAGCATAACGAAAGAATAAAGATCACTTTCCATTGTTGTTTTTATTGATGTTTGGATTTCTTTGTGTGATTATATTGATGGATGATGTTTTGTTTTGGTCTTCATCTTGAGAATGGTATTCGTTAGGAACTATCACTCAAGTTAGTATAAATATGAGTGGATGATTTGAACCAAGCAGTGTCTTCGACCGTGAATTTCCGAAAGGGATAATGAAAATTATTTTCATATAGAACTGAAATGTGATTAAAAAATATGAAGATGAAAACTTGATTATTTATTTTATGGATAGATGATGAGTGATGTTTTGATTTTTGCAAATAGAGTGTTTTTATTATACTCTCATAGCTTATGTATATATGATTTAATACCACCAAGCATATGTTTGATTAATTTTTTTTTTTGGTTATGGTGTGTGTGTATATATAAATAGTTTGGAAAGAAGTTTTAGGAGAATCTTGTAAATGTGTTTACAAAATATTAAGATGTTCAAAGTGTATCTACAAGTAAATATTTAAAGAAAATTTTGAAGTTGATTTCGTATTACTTTGTTCGTTGAGTGCTTTAAGAATTCTAGTCGATAAGTCTGACCAACGTTGTCGATAAGGATTCCTAAACACTAAGACGAGTCCGACACTAGGTTCTGAAGAATGATGTATTATTTAGAGGAGAGGTAATATATTTTGAGCTTTATTAAAAAAACCAATGTATGAAATAATGTTTCGAAGGAAGTTATATTTATTATTTTGTAAAGATTTTAGTGATATGAAGAATATTTTGAATCAAGTAAAATGTTTTAGAGGATGGAAAATTATTATTCTGACAGAAGTATGTAAATTTAGGAAAAGTACAAGCAATAATTTGAGAAAGATGTTTTGGAAAGAAAATGATATTATAAAGAAGCATTTGAGTTAAGTTTTCAAAAGAATATAAATGAAGATTTAAGAAATGGAAAAATATTTGACAAGAGAAATATTATTTTGAGATGGTGATTTAGCAAAGTATGTGATATGAAAATTGTATAATATGTTGATGTTCTAGAAATGGTTCACTTGAGTATATATGTGTATGAGTGTGATTACTATTATGGTGAGTTAATGAATTGTTTTAAAAAATAGTAAAGATATTTTTCTATGTTTAGATATTTGATGTGATGATTGCAAGCATTGAACGTTAGTGGATAACCAAATTCAATGGCGAAGCAATGTCAATCACATGGTTGGACGCTACAGCTAGTTGGAAAAGTAAACCACTGGAAATTCATGGCGTGGCATTATCACTAAATTTGTAAATATACTTGAACATGAAATTAATATGCTTTATGGTGTTGTGATTGTATGCCTACCATATTGGATGATGTCTATGATTTGGACGCATGTTGTGAAGATATTTATGATGTTATGAATTGTAGGAAGAAAAAAGAAAATGAAATAAAATAAATATTTGGACTTTGGTGCTAATAAAAATATTGAAATTGATTTATGTTGAAACAAGATAAATATTATTTTAGAAAGATTCAATGGATGTTTTGAAAAGTTGGGTTTAAAGTATTTGAAGATTTTGAAAGGAAGATGATATATATAATAAGAGGTGATATAGAATATTATTAAAATATATTTTTAAATTTAATGATTTTTGGAAAAAAGTTTTAATGTTATAGAAGCGAAGTCATTTTATAGTTATTTGAAATACTAGGATTAGTTTAACCTTAAATCTCAAACTATCGATCTATTTTTTACAATTTTAATTTCATTAGACAGTTATGTCATTAGAGAACAATTTTTTATTTGAAATGCAAAGCAAAAATTTGATTTTAAGCGAGGTTAAAACATAAATTAAAACAAAGGTGCTTCGCTATCCTGGAGGTGTAAAATCTCCAAACATCACGGATTTCATTCAACCATAGCTTTCGAACGCTTTATTAAATTTTGATGATCTTGCCTATTTTGGAAAGCTAAGAATATAAGAAACAACTTTCATTTTTAGTGTTTTTCAAAATTTTGACGTTTCCATGGCTAAAAATGTGAGTTTTAGAAGTAAACCTGCATTTATTACATAGATTCAGTTTTTACAGTCCTTACGAAAAATACCACAACTCAATTTGTAATTGACATTTTTGCGATCGAAAAGTTGTTTTGAAAAGTCAGTACACCATGCAACAATTCACTTTTTGATGTCATTGCCTAATTTTTTGTTTTTGATTGTTAAAATTTTGTTGAGATGTGGCTAAAAACTTGAACATTATGTTGCCTTAAAATTAAACGAATCCATTCCATTATATCTCTTCATATGAAGCTAATGTTTAGATTTGAGTTGAGATAGGAACATATGAAGCATATTTGGACTTATAGGCGATGTTGGCTCGTTTTTTCTCACTAAGTAATAAGCTAACTTGCGTAAAGCACTAATAAAAAGGTACGTTTTTACGCTATATTGGGATATTATGATATTATATTGTTTCTCTATGCTTTGGGATGCCTCATGTTGGGATGTATATATATTGTGAGATATTGTATTTTGATTTTTTGGAAAACCCTTCGTATAAAGGAGACTGAATCGAAATTCCTCGAAAAATCTAACGGTTAGGAAAAAATTCATAAAAGTATATCATATGCAAAAAACAAAAGGTCGTAATATGAATCTATTCAAATCATAGCATACGATAAGATGAATTGGAGTATAAAAGAGCCACATAGAGGATTGAGTAGCTTAAGCATGGTGAAAGTTTACCAATATGAAGAAATTTTAGGGTATGAGTTATATATGACATTTCCCTATATGAAATTGCGATGACGCAAATTTCTTAAGAGGGAGTCTGTAACAGCTCTGTGTCTACGTTGTAGAAATAAATTAATTTAATTAAAATAAAAGTGTTTGAATTCGAATTGTGATGATTATATTTTGAAATTAAACGTATTGTTAATTAAAATCTATCGATAAAAGATTTTGTTGTAGTAAATTGAATTGAATTAATAAATTCTTTTCGAATAATTTATTAAATAAATTGTTTTAATCAATATAAAATATTGAAGTGTATATATTAATTATAAGATTGAAATATTGGAAAACAAATTTATTTTGTAATAGTACATGAATTATTAAATAAAAATGAGCGGGCATAGAATTGAATAAAATTGTCCTATTACTGAAATATAATTTGTAGAATGAGGTAAAAATCAATTTATATTAGATTCAAATTTGTTTCAAGGATTAAAATTCAAATTCAAATTCATAAGAAATTATTTTAATTGAATTGAATTAAATTAAGGTCCAAAACTATTTCGGTCTAACCCAATCTCTTTTTCTCCAAGTTTCTAGAGCGCTTCTTGCTTTATTAATCTAGCCCAAACCCGTGCTCTAAATTTCAGCTTTTCCCTAACTCATATTTCTGAAATAAAAAAAGAATCGATCGAAGCCGTGACAGAGGCTTGGCATCGAAAAACATTGATGATGTGGGGAGGAGGCCACGCCTTGTGGCCACGATGCTAGCATCGTTCAATGGTCATGCGAGGCTGTTCGTGTTGGCAACAATAGTGTTTCGATACAAGTGGAGAGCTTGGCGATAACTGGCAATGTTGAGGGAGGTTGCGATGTGCTAGGCGGTGATGGTGATGTAGGCGATGAGATGGGGTGTTAGAGCTATTGTTTTTGAATGCTTGTTAGGTTACGATGGAGGATTGGGGTCGATGTGAGGTTCGAGGCGGCTGGCAATCGAAAGCGATACACGAACTTTAAGGCTGGAGTTGATATTTTGAAAACTCGGGCATCATTTAGGTAAGTAAATTATTTTACGCAAAATTATCATCTAACACTTTGTATTTTGTTGCTTGATTAAAATTGTTTGATTTCTGCTATGGTTTGGAATGATTGATTGGATTGTTGGTATATTGGTTGAATTGATTGTTTGATGGTGACTGATGGTTGGAATTGATTGTTTGATGACGATTGATGGTTGATATATTTTAAATTGGTTGGAATTGTATTGTGAACTATGATTTACTCCTTGTTGTGATAATTATTGTTAGATTGTTGATTTGCGATGTTCGAGTAATAAATCAATATTTGTAAGTAATCGAAATTTAATTGAAATTGATTAGAAATGAGGTAAATGGATTAAAAGACGAGGATTTGAAATAAGTAAATTATTTTAAAAATAAAAAGTGAATTTTTGGATGGTATTCTTTTTTAGTATTGAGATTATTTGCGATTAATGGAAAACTTGAAAGAAAGATGATTTTGAAAAAAATATTGAACAATTTTAAAGTTTTTGTTAATAGAAATAATTAGATAAATGATAAGTTTTGGAATTTTATTAAATAAGTGAATTTTGAAGATTTATAATTTTCTTTATTTATAGTTGATCATAAAAGTATTTGATGGGTATTTATGAACTGATATTTGAAATCTATATTTATGTAATAACTCGAGTTCTAGTGGGTCCGGACTTTTCGCAAAAATGCTAAAACCCAAATCCACTGAAGCCCGAGTTGGGTGTCTGGTATCCTCCAAATAGGCAAAGATAAATATATTAGAGCTCAAATAAATATCTCATAGCGGAACTGAGTAAAATATTGTAATAAGTAAATACTCACCAAGGTAATAACATTTTCTAAACAATTGTCTCAAAGCTGGAAAATCTCTACCATCTATCTAACCTGTTGGATGGCATGAGGAGGGGGTCAGAACTAAAGTTCTGGTGAATGGAAAATTTTTACACTTTTAAGCATAATTCTACATACACCATTCTATTTCTATTTTCTGTTATATGAGATTTACTAGGTTTATAATACTCTCGCCTCTATGGGTGAATCGTACCTATCTACTCCCTAGTAGATTAATACGTAATAACCAATATATATGTGTAGCTACATGCCTAAAGACCGCATCGGTCCTAGGTACCATCCATAGTACCTTTCGTATCCTCCTCGAAAAGGACTCCATCATCTCGCTACTAGAGTGTACTGTTACTAGATCTGTAAATGACAGCTTCGTGAGGCCTACAATACACATGTTCCGTCATCTACTATGAAAACATGAAACTGCATCCGCACTAGCTTATACTATTGCTTGGACATCCACAATGTACTACCCAGTGTGTACCTTAAGGACTACACATAATCGTTGTCTGCTCCCTGAATTCCGTCAACAAGGTCTGCCTTATAGGGAACTCAGTCGGGGGTTTTCTATATTTGTAAAGGTCCGCTTCGTTAGACCTACAATACAAATATTCTACTTGGTCTGTCTCTTTTCTCATTGTGGTTATGGCCCCACGCAATACCTGCTCAACTAATCGAAAGACCTTTCAAGAGCTAAGTGGCTGTGCCCTACTGCAAACAATCTAAACATCCAATTAGTTGTGCTCCTCATCCTATGTCTTGGTAGTGAAAGAATCATTGGTCTATTGGTGTAACTCTAGTCATTCTCGAACCCGCTCTAACTGATGATGGCTGATCTCCGCATGTGACTATTCATTTGGGTCCTGCCTACTATAATTACTCGCAAATTAGAGTACGGTGTCATACGAATATCCTACTCCATCATCAACATTTTGACTTCCTACAAAGGCCTGCTTCGTTGGCCTGTAATGCAAAAGCAGTCAAAACATACTCTCTTGATGGAACACCTACAGACTTGCCTCCGGGGGTGCAACTTCATTAGGCTTACCCTAGAGGGCCATTCTAGAGTATCCTCACGTCCCGTTGAAGTCTCATACTTCCTTCTAGCCCAAAAGTAACTAAGTTGGACATGCTCTTTCATACTAAAAATCTATGATGAACTGCTTCGTTAGGCTCCTTATCTAGATTCTCTTGGGCTACTCCAAACGCACCTTGCCATTTTACTAAACCCTACGTCCAATCTTTTATTACGCGTTTAGTTTACTTTTCTTATTATGTTGGCTATTTATTTACCCTAATCAACATGCCCAGCCCCACCCACGTGTGAGACCATCAGTCCTAGACCTAAAAAGCAATGCTGCCGGTACAGGCCACTGCTACTATTCTTACTTATTAACTTAATCCAAGATCTAAGATTAATAAAATAATCCTCTTCTATTTCTTTCTTTTTAATTATAACCTGCATGTTACAATTATACTTACAATTGTCACTTCTATATTCTTTTCTTTCTTTTATAACCTATATCTTATAAATGTAATTGCAAGTGTCTCTTTTCTATTCTAGTATGTCTTCTTTTATTATGATGCTAAATTCTTTTTAGTTCTCTAATATTATATGACGGTCTTAGCTTGGGACTACGTCCAACTATCTAAAATTACTTATTATAGTAACTGCTTTACTTTTTACTCTACTATCTGCGCAATTAATGCAGATCTAGTTACATTTTCTGTTTATTATTTCTAGTCTTGTCAAATAATTAACTTGATTATTTCTTATTTTTTTAATTTCTTTATTGCTTCACGTTATTCTCTTTTGTTCTGGGAAGTAGTTCTATTTTATTTGGTTGGTTATAAAAACTGTGCTAAAAATTCATTTCAATATTTTAATACTAAATAATACTGCAAACAGTAACTCATAACTGCAAAATATTTCTTTTATTGTTTCTTTAATTGTTGGGTAATGCAAAATACATTAATGTCTTTACTTTGCACTAATTTCATTTTTTTTGCTTTTATTCTTGCAATTACGTTTATCGTTATTCTTACAATATTAAACTACAAATATATATTCCCTTTTCTAAACCAACCAACTAATCTATCACTAACTTCCAAATCAAGTTATTAGATTTTCCTCATTTTTAATTCATTTCTCCCGTTTTAACATAATTTACTATAAATTTCTTACTTTTAGGCTTATGCCTTTCTCTACAACATCTAAGCCTAATACTATTTATATTTAATTGGGTTCCTTTTCTCTCTTTTTCTATATAAATAACATGTAAACATAAGTACACTTTTCTTACAAAATTTACATTTTTAACATTACTAGCTGGTAGAACCAATTACTAAAAGTCCAAATGCTGAATTAAATATTTAAATCCACTCACCTAAAAGTAAACACTCCAAACTCTAGATCTGATTTTTAGTCCAGTTCTATTATCCATAGCCTTCCCCTTTGCAACCCTTTTTGGATCCACAAACCAAAATTTGTGTGGATTTATAAATTTGGATCTAATTGAAGAAAAAAATAAACAGATAAACTAGAAAACTAGATCTGAAAACTCACCTCATCAAGACGATTTAATTTGGACATCCTCTTCACTAGATCTACAATTTCTACCTCCAAATTTCAGATCAGAAAACCTAAATCTAATATATTTGATTTCTGAAGAATTGGAGAAGAAAGAAAAGTGACAAGGCTTCCATGCCCATTCAGAAAAATATGGGTTTGAAGGCTAGCCCTGCATGTTTATTTATAGAGAGCCATGACAACGTCGTCCAATCGTTCAAAGCAATTGAAATCTAGCCGTTAAAAATAAGATAAAATTGTCAGTTTTGACGTGTCTAGCATTTTTGTTTTATACATATTAATTTAATTATTTCCTTTATTTTTAAACGTTATAAATTATTAAACGTTATCTTTTAACCGTTGCCTACTCTAATTAATTTCCATCAATTGCAAATTTAATTCCATTTATAACACATGTTTATTTTGAAATTCAAATGTTGCTAATTAATGTAAATTAATTTCCTTTAATTGCTGGTTTGATTAATATTACGTACTAATATTAATTAATTACCACTAATTGCTGATGTCAATTAATTTCCTTTATAACGTGCATCTATTTTGAAATTCAAACGTGCATTATTTTTGGAATTTATATACGTATATATTTATAAACAAATGTATTTACGCACATTTACACGTATAATTATTTTTCGATACGGAACTTCGAACGTTAATAACTTTTTCATACGAAGTCCGCTCGAGGCATATTATATATGTAAATTAATTAGAAAATCACCACAAACACAATGGTATAAGTTTCAAGGCCATATTTTGATAATTCCAAAAGCTTTCATTTTCACTGTTTATAATTATTTGATTATTTAATTATCTAAAAATGTTGGGTGTTACATTTTATAATGATGAGTTAATTTCATTTGGATTTAATGGATGGAAAGGTTATAAAATAATATTTTGATATAATTGAAAGTTAAATGGAATTCATTATTTATTGAATGGAAATCATCGTTTACGAGATTTGTTACATTCATTGTTAAGTGAAATTTTGGAGGCAATATATTACTGTTTTTAATATAGAATTTTAGTTTAAAGGAGTAATAGTTTTAAAAGGATTTGAAAATAAAAGAGTATTCTAAATAATGATTCTGAAAATATATATTTGGGTTGGAAATATTTTTAGATTGGAAATGATGTGCTTGTAATTGGTGTTTAAAAATGATTTCAAATTTCAAATATCTCTATAGTATTTTCGTAATGTAAGTAATGTAGAAATTGGATATGAAAGGATTTTAGCGGTTTTAATTTTATTGATAGGTTTGAACAAGAATTTCTTTGAAACCAAATAATTGGTTTTAAAAAATGGGTTTTGGAATTAAATGTGAGAATTAATATTAATGATTTCAAAAGGGAAGGAAATAACTAAAAGAGGTGTTTTGTTGGTAAATTAAATTAAAGTGTTTTCATAAAAAGAGGAACAAAATTAAACTGAAGTATATTTAAATAAAACTCTTTATCTCGTTAATTACTAATTCAATAAAATTTTGATGTATGTATTGATGGTTGTTGATTGGATTGCTACGAACAAGATGAAGTTAAATCACTCCTTATGTTGAACTACAAAGTAATGAAAATGAAGAATAATGAATTGAAATAAAATTAAGCGAGGGTGAATTAATAAGCAAAGTGGAAATTTATTTAATTTCATGGGGGGTTAGTATATAATTGTATTTCATCGAACGGTTTGTACTTCCTCATGGGATATATTTATTTACTCAACACTATTATAATGTCAAATAATTCATTGAAGACCAAGTATTTAATACTTAGATATTGGTGAACTATTCTATATTATACACGTATATTGATCGATATTACTTAGATTTCTGACTAGATGTAGCGACCCAACTTCCTAACACTAGAAAGTCGCATCGCTAATAAGAAAAGAAAGGGATAGAAAAGAGAAAGAAAGAGAAGAAGAAGAAACAACACATCAGAATCTAAACAGCGGAACGAATAAATTATATTAATAACATAAAATATTACATAGTTTACAACCATTATCAGAGTACACAGATAATACAACACATACTAGACACTTATAAACACCTGTCTAGTATTTACAACATAATACAACTCAGAGACAACACAAAACACACAGTGGAATACTAATATCTAACGCAGAAGCCTCCTGCTCCATTGCTCCTCCAATATTCGTCAAAGAAAACCTGAATCCCTTGGCTACTCGTAAAAATTTGAGTACCCAAGAGTTTATGAAAACAAAAGATAAACTCCGGGTCAGACATGGGTCTGGTGTGAGTAACAGGTTAAAGTTGCTTAACTTCAAAAACCTTTTGAAAAGAAAGGTATCACGTAAGACTTCCCACACATAAGCAAAGAAAAGTTTTTACCTTACGCTAACCAAAACATCTGATAGGAAATCCAGTGATATTATAATAGGTCTAGGGTTTTCAAGTAAATATGAAATAGCCGAAATTGTTACATGATTAAATTCTAGCTACTAGCCACGAAAGTGGGTAATACAATCAAAACCGTTGGCACTTATTGGATTTTGGATTCCATACAATGGCTGGGCTATTGGGGTACCGTGCGTCACAGTACATGGCCTAGATCAACGTACCGAGGAGTACTCCCGCTCCCCTGCAACACAAGGCCGGACCCATTCCTTACTGAATAGTTCCGAACAAGACAACCCCGCAGTTGGTGCGCAATTCCAACTGCCCACTAAGCCGAATAAAAAGGGACCTCTAGACAGGGATCAATCTTACTCTCCAGTGGGTGCTACCCATGAAGCCTTGCTGCACCTCCCCTGTTTTAGCCATTCCCGGTTGATGAGGCTTGAGGCTACGATTACCTTTATAGGACACATCACTTAGAATGCTCATCGTCCACCTGACGATGTTCTGAAAGCATTCAATCCATACAAGTTCGCTCCGGGTTCGAACGAAACCGAAGGCATTATCTCATTACACTCATTACGGAATCACCCACAGAGTTAACGACGATAATCCTTGCACTCTGAACCACCATCTCGAATCTATAAGTACTATTCCGTCAAACCCATTACGGAATCACCCATAGAGTTATACTGACGTATAGCCCTTACACCTCGAGTCTTCACTCTTCACATAAGATTCACGACCTATCGTTAATTTGGATCGATGTGGTTTTTGGATATCCAAATATGGAAACCCGATCCCGGTCTCATCGAAATCCAAAGCGTGTCTTTTAGGTCCAAGTTGTTTTAGAATTTTAAAACAATTCAATTACATTATCTATATACACATAGATAGATAACTCATAGATTCACAACAGATAATTATCATTATCATAACCACAGATAATCCACATTTATCACTATCAAAAATCACCCATATCACCATCACAATGCAACCAATACATCCATATCACTCAACATTATTAATCTCATAGCTGAGATTCAAAACCATTCAAAGCAACCAATGACAACCATTCATAAGCAATGATCTAAAATCATACTATCTATAATTAATTTAAAATGAATTAAATTAATTACATCATCTTTAATTAATTTAAAATGAATTAAATTAATTATTTATACAATATCATCATTAATTAATTACAAATTAATTAATTAGCTAACCTCTAATTTATAATCTTAATTAATCAATCCTGATTAATAAATTCACAAAATTAATTACTCTAAACTCAATTACAGTAATTATCCTTTAATTACTTCATTAGTTAATTAACTATAATTAATTACATTTATCCTTAATTAATTACAATTAATTAATTACCCTTAATTACTTATTATTGATTAATTACATCATTAATTATATTAATTAATGATTCTTAATTATATTTAATTAATTACTCCATTGAATTAATTACTTCAGTAATTAATCTCACTTAATCCATAATTATTAATCACCTTTGATTAATCTCATTCAGTAATTAACTACCCTAAATTACTTATCAAATTAAATTATTCCTTAATTAATTCTGAATTAATCCCTTGATTAATTATACAAAATAATTTAATCCAAAATTACTTCTCAATTCTAACACTATTCACTAATTACATCCAGTAATTACCTTTATTTACTTCACTGAGTAATCCCATTAATTACATAAAGTAATTATTATCAAATCAAATGTTTAGAATTAATTAAACTTAATTAATTAATTTAAACCAACCTTAATAAGCTCCATTAATTACATTAAGTAATTAGTGTCTTAATTACTTTTATTTAAGTAATTAAACTTAGATCAATTTCACAATTTATTAACATTAATTAATTAATTTAATTAATTATTGAAAAATTAATCATATTAATTAATTACTAAATAAACTTTAGTTAATGACCATCATTAACTGTTATTTATTCTTTAATTACTTCTTAATTAACTCTAATTTGAATTAATTCAAACTATTAATTATAAATTAAATAAATAAGTTACTTCTTAATTATCTTATTTATTTAATTATTTTAATATCTCAATAATTTCTAAGATAATCCATTCTTTATTTATAATTTTATAAATATGAAAGTGGACTTAAAACATTGCAATTTAAAAATTTAAATTCAAATTTCATTTGAATCTAAAATTCAAAATGATGTTAAGAATCAAGCAATTTAAAATTTCATTTATTATTCTTTGAAATAAATGTAAATAACATTATTACTTAAAATTAAAACTTATATAAGATAAGTCTTAATTTGCTTAATTTAATTAAAAACTAAGTTTTAAATACATTACTTAATTAAATTATAAATTCAGGTTAATAATAATTTAACTTTCTCTATAAACCATTTATAATTACTTCATTCAAAAAGAAAATCAAATTAAAGTATTTCTTTGAAACAATTTTATTCCTAATTAACAATTTAAATTTAAACTAGTTTGAAAACATTCAAATTTTAAAACTTATTCAAATCCCAGATTTTTAATTCAATACACTTGAAACTATTCCTTATTCAAATCATTTATATTTTAAACTTAAAATAAACTTTTGATTTGAACCTTGATTTTAAAATTTTTATTTAAAATACAAATTTATTTTTAAAACCTGAAGATTCAAAAATCTTAAGAAACTGAATTTAAAATTGAAATTTGAACTGCTGTTTTTAAATAAATTTCAGATTTTCAAATTAAAATTAAATTTCCAGAAAAGTGTCAGGTTTCCTTCTTCTCTTTATTTTTTTAAAACTGCAAACCCCTTTTAAAATTTTAGAGATTCTAAGATTTCAAAATCAATTGAAACTATAATATATATATATATATACGCTAGATTTAACTTAACTCAGATTTTAAAACTATTATTAAAACTTAATTTTTATTTAAATCCAGGGTTTTAAATTTTATTTGAATTTTAAAAACAGGACATCAGGTTCCTGTAAAAAAAACAGCTATTACTCCACTACCCGAGTCACCCTGTTCCAAGCTTCGAGTCATCTAATCCATCCCCTCGAGCAAAACACAGCATCACTCGAATAATAATTCGAGTTCAAAAAAAAAACAACAATACCCAGATTCACCCAAAACAACAGTGCACGGTGCACATGCACCGTGCCTCCGGTGATCTCCAACCACCTCCGGTGGTCCTTCCATGACGGCGACAAACCCCACTACCCTTTACGACCATCAATTATCCCTCAACAGCTCGAAATCAAATTCGAGACTAAATTCCCAAAACCTGTAACCAGAAGTTCCACAAAACCGTCCAACCTGTCATCGCTTCCCTCTCGGTGCTCCGTTCACCAGAGAAACTTCCACCACCGGCTACCACTTCGCCTACACTTCAGTTATCTCCTCCCAAAAGCCCATGACACTCGGTCCTTTCTGAAGTTCGTATCGACCACATCAAAATGTCCATACAAAACTAGGGCTACAGGTAATAATTCTTCACCACTGTCCCCATATTGATTTGCATCAACAACCATTATTTTTCTCAGCTACAATGATAACTCCTCTACCCAAAATAAGAATCCAGATATCCCCAAAACGTTAGATCATCAGAAATCATCACATTTTCCTTTTCTGTTCAACCGAAAACTGCACCCAAACCCCTTGATTAAAAATGCCGATTTTTATATTGCAATTCCTATTTTTGCTTTATGTTTCCATTTATATTACTGAACATCATAATTTTCAAAGTTTGATTTTCACTTTGTATATCAAACACTACTGTTATGATTTCCTTTTTATTCCCAGAGATACTCAGATGGACTTTGGTTTAAATAAGTTTTTAAAACACTAATCTATAATACATCACACCACCTTTGTTTATAAACTAAGACCTATTAGCATTTGTTTGAAGAGAAAATGAATTTAAATTTAAATCAGGGAACTACAATTCAAACAGAGGAATGCTTATATGGAACAAACATGCATACTGCAGACTTCATCATTTAATATACATACTATAATTTTAACCAAAGAAATAACAGCAACCATGTTTTATACTTAATCCTTTAAAAATAAAGTTACTCACCTTAATCTGTTGGGCAGAGCAATACATGCTACCACAGGATTTCCAGATTTGAAAAAAACAGGTTGATGAAAAGCTTTATCATTGAATTCTCTTAACAGCTTGAATAAGAAATGCAAAATTCTTGTTTTAAAAACTTTGCACCTGAATGTTCTTCGTTTTAAAGACTGCATGCATGCTTTTGCTTATTTTGGAACTGAGTTGCTTTTACAGGTTTGCATGCAGAAGACCAATTTCCATATTGCATTTGAAAATGGACCACAGGTTTTAGCTTGATCTTTGAAAATGCTTTAGCAAATTTGCATGTTTGAACTGAGCTTTTTGAAGATGATTTTGTTTTGATTTGTAAGAAGAATTTGCATGCAAACTTGTTTCAGATTTATGAAGTGGTTTTGGGGATGATTTCAGATTTTCTTTGTTTGCAAATGAGATTGGGAAAAGAAAAGAAATGAGAGATGTTTGTTTATAAAACTTAACTTATGGTTTAATAAAAAAATCAAAGAAAGAAAAATAAAATAAAATTCAAACATGACATTTGTCAAAACTCTTGCTTATTTATTTACAATTGTTTAAAATAACATAATATGCATACACTTGTCTTTTTAAGTAATTATCATTCATTAAATGTTAATTAGTATTTTGTTAGATGTTAATATAGGATAAATGTAAGCTTGTATTAATTAATTAGTTAATCATGTATTTATTTACATGTACATAAATTTTAAAATGAATAAATATTAAACTTATACAAATGATTCAAAATCAAAATAAATTAAAAACAATTATACTTTAGATTTAAAACTTTGAATTCATGTTCAAATTTAATTTTTGAATTCCAGTTTATTTACAAATACAACTACAAATTTGAATTTTGGAAAACAATTATTTTTATTAAAAATTTATTTGTTGAAACAATGTATTATTATATTTTTAGAAATAACAATATTTAATAACCATAAACAACTTATAAAAGAAATTATCTTCTTTATTAATAAATTATTTAGTTTATCACATGATATTTAAAAGATAATCAAAATAACCTTATTGTTATTTATTTAAATTTAAACTTGAGTTAAAATATTTTAAATCATTTCAATATTTATCTTATGTATTTAAAGCCTTATTTATTTATGAAATAACCTTTTAAAAGTTTAACTATTAAATAAAATCATAATTCAAAATTTTAATAAAGATATAAATTCTATAGAAAACAAGATATATTTATTAATCAGATTAAAACAAGATCTATATACAATATATACAATATTCTATATATATTATAAATTGAAAACAATTTATTGGAAATAAAAAGATAAAATCTAACAATTAACTATTTATTTTATTGAATTATTAAATTAATTCAAATCTCATTACAAAGATTATCAAATCAATTTAATTTTTATTCCAGATTATTAAATTGATATTGCTTACAAATTCCGGGTCATCACGTTCCTTCCCCCTTAAAAGAATTTCGTCCCCGAAATTTAAAACAAAGGTAATTTAATAATCTATTTAAAGATTTAATTTTAAAACACAAGCATATACCAATATTATGCTAACAATCATAGAAATCAATTCACCCAATCAAACAAATCTAATTATCCAGAAAAATTCTGGATAGAACTTCCACGAGTTTCCCCGGTAAAAATATCGGGATACTCGCTCTATAGATTCCAAACAATCAATACTATTAAGCTATAGAGCTCCTATTCATTTAGATCTACAGAACTAGACAGCATATCAGACTACAGACGAGTCTGACTCAACAACCAACCTCTATAATTACTGGTTCTAAAACCAGAGATAGACCATACACGTATTCCCTCAGAGATACGTGAAACTCATCGAATTACAGTTATCCAAACTGACAATTCAATTCTGAAAACCAAATACCAATCCAACCAAAACACAGATAAAAGATCCAAACTTCACTGAGTTAGCCTCCCAAACTTATTCAAAACTTATAGCTCCTGAACCAGAGAAAACTCCAAAAATAACGAAGTCTCCAACTTCGAATTCCAAATTTCTCTGTCCCTTATCCACAAAAGTTTCAGACAAATCCTTGGCTGCCAACATCCAAACTGATTAGCTTAACCCTTGCTGATTCCTCTAGAAACAATCAGAACCAAAAACGACCCAACACAATGATCTCCTCAAGATCGATCCAACCCAAAACACAATTCTACTCCATAAACAATAGAAGACAATAAACTTCTCCTGATCCGGAAAAGAAAATCAAAAACACTATCAAACTGCTTCCCTGCACAACTCTGATCCGAAGTCGATAAGAAAATACTGACGAAGAACACAAGCACCAACTGGACATCACCTTCCAGAAATATGGTTCTACAAATGCATAAAGAAAACTCAGAAATTCCTTCAAAACTGAGTTACTTCATCAAACTCCATCTCTAGGAATCATTCCCCAACTAAACAGAACTACCAGTTCACTCCTGGAATTCTAGTTGATAAGAAAACTCAATCTCCAGATGCTGACGAATCTCTGTCTCCTAGAAGACATCCAGAAAATCTCCAACAATCCAAGAGAACACTCAAACAATCGCAAGTCACTTTTGAGATCAACCCAAATAAATTTCCAAAGAAAACCGTTCTCTCTTTACCAAATAGGATAGCTTACACTGATCTAGTCAATCCATTGAAGAAATCGATTCACTCTGCGGCTTCTGAACTCCATCTTCAGAAAAACTACTCAGCTAAGACCTCCCTGTCAGCTCACAGAACACTCCGAGCTACATCGCTGACACCAAGCCAAAACTTCCTAATCCAAAGTTCTTCGAGAAACTCGAACTTCAAAGCCAACCACAACATCCTGTTGAATCTAGCCACAACACCGAAGCAGACTCACTTCCCAAACTTGTTCCAAAGAAAACATTTTCGAAAACAATCCATAGTCACTGCATCTCATCACGCAGTTACAACTTCCTGAGGTATCAAGATACCTTCACTTGCTCCAGCTCAACCGAATAGATCCAAACCCTACTCACCAAACTTTGTACTTCAAAGATGACTCCGAACCTTAACAGGTTTCCTTCAGAGATCGATGAAATACTTCAACACAACAAAACTTATTCGAGACGGTATTAGGTCTACAATCTCGACAGATAAACTTCCAATCTCAACATCAGACTCCAATCAATGGTAGCAATCGTGTTACAAACACTACTACCTTATCTACCTTTATAACCTATATTGGAAAACCCGAACAGGTAACCCAACAGATAGGTAGAAATAGATAAATATATATATATATATATATATATATAAATATTTAAAATTACATATACGCTCTCTCAAGATAGACACCACTCCAGAGCCTACGTATTCACTCAACCTAATGCTCTGATACCACCTGTAGCGACCCAACTTCCTAACACTAGAAAGTCGCATCGCTAATAAGAAAAGAAAGGGATAGAAAAGAGAAAGAAAGAGAAGAAGAAGAAACAACACATCAGAATCTAAACAGCGGAACGAATAAATTATATTAATAATATAAAATATTACATAGTTTACAATCATCATCAGAGTACACAGATAATACAACACATACTAGACAGTTATAAACACCTGTCTAGTATTTACAACATAATACAACTCAGAGACAACACAGAACACACAGCGGAATACTAATATCTAACGCAGAAGCCTCCTGCTCCATTGCTCCTCCAATATTCGTCAAAGCAAACCTGAATCCCTTGGCTACTCGTAAAAATTTGAGTACCCGAGAGTTTATGAAAACAAAAGATAAACTCCGGGTCAGACATGGGTCTGGTGTGAGTAACAGGTTAAAGTTGCTTAACTTCAAAAACCTTTTGAAAAGAAAGGTATCACGTAAGACTTCCCACACATAAACATGGAAAAGTTTTTACCTTACGCTAACCAAAACATTTGATAGGAAATCCAGTGATATTATAATAGGTCTAGGGTTTTCAAGTAAATATGAAATAGCCGAAATTGTTGCATGATTAAATTCCAGCTACTAGCCACAAAAGTGGGTAATACAATCAAAACCGTTGGCACTTATTGAATTTTGGATTCCATACAATGGCTAGGCTATTGGGGCACCGCCCGTCACAGTACATGGCCTAGATCAACGTACCGAGGAGTACTCCCACTCCCCTGCAACACAAGGCCGGACCCATTCCTTACTGAATAGTTCCGAACAAGACAACCCCGCAGTTGGTGCGCAATTCCAACTGCCCACTAAGCCGAATAAAAAGGGACCTGTAGACAGGGATCAATCCTGCTCCCCAGTGGGTGCTACCAACGAAGCCTTGCTGCACCTCCCCTGTTTTAACCATTCCCGGTTGATGAGGCTTGAGGCTACGATTACCTTTATAGGACACATCACTTAGAATGCTCATCGTCCACCTGACGATGTTCTGAAAGCATTCAATCCATACAAGTTCGTTCCGGGTTCGAACAAAACCGAAGGCATTATCTCGTTACACTCATTACGGAATCACCCACAGAGTTAATGACGATAATCCTTGCACTCTGAACCACCATCTCGAATCTATAAGTATTATTCCGTCAAACTCATTACGGAATCACCCACAGAGTTATACTGACGTATAGCCCTTACACAACGAGTCTTCACTCTTCACATAAGATTCACGACCTATCGTTAATTTGGATCGATGTGGTTTTCGGATATCCAAATATGGAAACCCGATCCCGGTCTCATCGAAATCCAAAGCGTGTCTTTTAGGTCCAAGTTGTTTTAGAATTTTAAAACAATTCAATTACATTATCTATATACACATAGATAGATAACACATAGATTCACAACAGATAATTATCATTATCATAACCGCAGATAATCCACATTTATCACTATCAAAGATCACCCATATCACCATCACAATGCAACCAACACATCCATATCACTCAACATTATTAATCTCATAGCTGAGATTCAAAACCATTCAAAGCAACCAATAACAACCATTCATAAGCAATGATCTAAAATCATACTATCTATAATTAATTTAAAATGAATTAAATTAATTACATCATCTTTAATTAATTTAAAATGAATTAAATTAATTATTTATACAATATCATCATTAATTAATTACAAATTAATTAATTAGCTAACCACTAATTTATCATCTTAATTAATCAATCCTGATTAGTAAATTCACAAAATTAATTACTCTAAACTCAATTACAGTAATTATCCTTTAATTAGTTCATTAATTAATTAACTATAATTAATTACATTTATCCTTAATTAATTACAATTAATTAATTACCCTTAATTGCTTATTATTGATTAATTACATCATTAATTATATTAATTAATGATTCTTAATTATATTTAATTAATTACTCCATTAAGTTAATTACTTCAGTAATTAATCTCACTTAGTCCATAATTATTAATCACCTTTGATTAATCTCATTCTGTAATTAACTACCCTAAATTACTTATCAAATTAAATTATTCCTTAATTAATTCTGAATTAATCCCTTGATTAATTATACAAAATAATTTAATCCAAAATTACTTCTCAATTCTAACACTATTCACTATTTGCATCCAGTAATTACCTTTATTTACTTCACTGAGTAATCCCATTAATTACATAAAGTAATTATTATCAAATCAAATGTTTAGAATTAATTAAACTTAATTAATTAATTTAAACCAACCTTAATAAGCTCAATTAATTACATTAAGTAATTAGTATCTTAATTACTTTTATTTAAGTAATTAAACTTAAATAAATTTCACAATTTATTAACATCAATTAATTTATTTAATTAATTATTGAAAAATTAATCATATTAATTAATTACTAAATAAACTTTAGTTAATGACCATCATTAACTATTATTTATTCTTTAATTACTTCTTAATTATCTCTAATTTGAATTAATTCAAACTATTAATTATAAATTAAATAAATAAGTTACTTCTTAATTATCTTATCTATTTAATTATTTTAATATCTCAATAATTTCTAAGATAATCCATTCTTTATTTATAATTTTATTAATATTAAAGTGGACTTAGAACATTGCATTTTAAAATTTTAAATTCAAATTTCTTTTTGAATCTAAAATTCAAAATGATATTAAGAATCAACCAATTTAAAATTTCATTTATTATTCTTTGAAATAATTGTAAATAACATTATTACTTAAAATTAAAACTTATATAAGATAAGAATTAATTTGCTTAATTTAATTAAAAACTAAGTTTTAAATACATTACTTAATTAAATTATAAATTCAGGTTAACAATCATTTAACTTTCTTTATAAACCATTTATAATGACTTCATTCAAAAAGAAAATAAAATTAAAGTATTTGTTTGAAACAATTTTATTCCTGATTAACAATTTAAATTTAAACTAGTTTGAAAACATTCAAATTTTAAAACTTATTCAAATCCCAGATTTTTAATTCAATACACTTGAAACTATTCCTTATTCAAATCATTTATATTTTAAACTTAAAATAAACTTTTGATTTGAACCTTGATTTTAAAACTTTTATTTAAAATACAAATTTATTTTTAAAACCTGAAGATTCAAAAATCTTAAGAAACTGAATTTAAAATTGAAATTTGAACTGCTGTTTTTAAATAAATTTCAGATTTTCAAATTGAAATTAAATTTCCAAAAAACTGTCAGGTTTCCTTCTTCTCTTTGTTTTTTTTAAAACTGCAAACCCCTTTTAAAATTTTAGAGATTTTAAGATTTCAAAATCAATTGAAACTATAATATGTATATACTAGATTTAACTTAACTCAGATTTTAAAACTAGTATTAAAACTTAATTTTTATTTAAATCCTGGGTTTTAAATTTTATTTGAATTTTAAAAACAGGACATCAGGTTCCTGTAAAAAAAACAGCTATTACTCCACTACCCGAGTCACCCTGTTCCAAGCTTCGAGTCATCTAATCCATCCCCTCGAGCAAAACGCAGCATCACTCGAATAATACTTCGAGTTCAAAAAAAAAAACAACAATACCCAGATTCACCTAAAACAACAGTGCACGGTGCACATGCACCGTGCCTCCGGCGATCTCCAACCACCTCCGGCGGTCCTCCCATGAGGCGACAAACCCCACTACCCTTTATGACCATCAATTATCCCTCAATAGCTCGAAATCAAATTCGAGACTAAATTCCCAAAACCTGTAACCAGAAGTTCCACAAAACCGTCCAACCTGTCATCGCTTCCCTCTCGGTGCTCCGTTCACCAGAGAAACTTCCACCACCGGCTACCACTTCGCCTACACTTCAGCTATCTCCTCCCAAAAGCCCATGACACTCGGTCCTTTCTGAAGTTCATATCGACCACATCAAAATGTCCATACAAAACTAGGGCTACAGGTAATAATTCTTCACCACTGTCCCCATATTGATTTGCATCAACAACCTTTATTTTTCTCAGCTACAATGATAACTCCTCTACCCAAAATAAGAATCCAGATATCCCCAAAACGTTAGATCATCAGAAATCATCACATTTTCCTTTTCTGTTCAACCGAAAACTGCACCCAAACCCCTTGATTAAAAATGCCGATTTTTATATTGCAATTCCTATTTTTGCTTTATGTTTCCATTTATATTACTGAACATCATAATTTTCAAAGTTTGATTTTCACTTTGTATATCAAACACTACTGTTATGATTTCCTTTTTATTCCCAGAGATACTCAGATGGACTTTGGTTTAAATAAGTTTTTAAAACACTAATCTATAATATATCACACCACCTTTGTTTATAAACTAAGACCTATTAGCATTTGTTTGAAGAGAAAATGAATTTAAATTTAAATCAGGGAACTACAATTCAAACAGAGGAATGCTTATATGGAACAAACATGCATACTGCAGACTTCATCATTTAATATACATACTATAATTTTAACCAAAGAAATAACAGCAACCATGTTTTATACTTAATCCTTTAAAAATAAAGTTATTCACCTTAATCTGTTGGGCAGAGCAATACATGCTACCACAGGATTTCCAGATTTGAAAAAACCAGGTTGATGAAAAGCTTTATCACTGAATTCTCTTAACAGCTTGAATAAGAAATGCAAAATTCTTGTTTTAAAAACTTTGCACCTGAATGTTCTTCGTTTTAAAGACTGCATGCATGCTTTTGCTTATTTTGGAACTGAGTTGCTTTTACAGGTTTGCATGCAGAAGACCAATTTCCATATTGCATTTGAAAATGGACCACAGGTTTTAGCTTGATCTTTGAAAATGCTTTAGCAAATTTGCATGTTTGAACTGAGCTTTTTGAAGATGATTTTGTTTTGATTTGTAAGAAGAATTTGCATGCAAACTTGTTTCAGATTTATGAAGTGGTTTTGGGGATGATTTCAGATTTTCTTTGTTTGCAATTGAGATTGGGAAAAGAAAAGAAATGAGAGATGTTTGTTTATAAAACTTAACTTATGGTTTAATAAAAAAAATCAAAGAAAGAAAAATAAAATAAAATTCAAACATGACATTTGTCAAAACTCTTGCTTATTTATTTACACTTGTTTAAAATAACATAATATGCATACACTTGTCTTTTTAAGTAATTATCATTCATTAAATGTTAATTAGTATTTTGTTAGATGTTAATATAGGATAAATGTAAGCTTGTATTAATTAATTAGTTAATCATGTATTTATTTACATGTACATAATTTTTAAAATGAATAAATATTAAACTTATACAAATGATTCAAAATCAAAATAAATTAAAAACAATTATACTTTAGATTTAAAACTTTGAATTCATGTTCAAATTGAATTTTTGAAATCCAGTTTATTTACAAATACAACTACAAATTTGAATTTTGGAAAACAATTATTTTTATTAAAAATTTATTTGTTGAAAAAATGTATTATTATATTTTTAGAAATAACAATATTTAATAACCATAAACAACTTATAAAAGAAATTATCTTCTTTATTAATAAATTATTTATTTTATCACATGATATTTAAAAGATAATCAAAATAACCTTATTGTTATTTATTTAAATTTAAACTTGAGTTAAAATATTTTAAATCATTTCAATATTTATCTTATGTATTTAAAGCCTTATATATTTATGAAATAACCTTTTAAAAGTTTAACTATTAAATAAAATCATAATTCAAAATTTTAATAAAGATATAAATTCTATAGAAAACAAGATATATTTATTAATCAGATTAAAACAAGATCTATATACAATATATACAATATTCTATATATATTATAAATAGAAAACTGGAAATAAAAAGATAAAATCTAACAATTAACTATTTATTTTATTGAATTATTAAATTAATTCAAATCTCATTACAAAGATTATCAAATCAATTTAATTTTTATTCCAGATTATTAAATTGATATTGCTTACATATTCCGGGTCATCACACTAGATGGGTGAGGTATATTATATTTTTTCTTTGTTCTATTTTAAAATAGGAATTTGATCATCTTCACGTTTGATTGGATTGAGGCATGCGATTGGTAGCGAGGTACGAGGAAGCAAGGGAGCGAAGTGCGTTTATTATGCAGCTAAAGACTGGTGAAGACACTCACTAAAATTTATGAGTAGGTTCTCCCTTTGCATCTGAGAAGTGGCGAAACTTAGACTCGTCTTCTGGCAGTACATTAAAAATAGTAGTAATAGAGCTATAACAGTAATGAAGATGAAACTAAAGAATAAAATGAATAAATACAATATATTTAAATAAATATGAATGATTGATGTGTGGTGCGTAAGATATGCGATGGATGTGTATGATGTACGATGTGTGTGATGCGTGCAATGTGTGTGATGTGTGCAATTAGTGTGATGTGTGCGATTAGTGTAATGTGTGTGGTGTGTGAAGTGTGCGATTTATGCGATGAATGTTCAATGTGTGTAGTGTGATGGATGTTATTGTGCGTTTTGTGATGTGTGTGATTGTGTTCGATGTCTTATGGATGTTTTGATGTTTGTTGTGTGTGACAATGTTTGATGTATTATGGACATTGTTCGTCGTGTTTAGACATGACAATGGATCGAGTCTGGGTTCTAAACCTGGTAGACCCACCCCTGTTTTGACCCGCTAAGGCCCACCCCACTGGGTCATCGGGGGCGGGTAGACCCATGACCCGTTCTTAAGAGCTTTGGGTCAAGGGTTGGGTCGAGCTTGGTGGACCTACCCCAACCCGACCCGGACTACTGAGATTTTGTAAAATTGCTTTATTACGATAACGACGATTTGTTGATCCTTTTGTAAATAAGTGGTTATAACATGAATTTTCTAATGTTCCATTTAATAAGTTATATAAATTTTATAATATTAATTTGCATCACTAGTAATTATATGATAACATATGTGTGCTTTTTTTGGATGTTATCATACATCTCATTTTTATTACCTCACTTATCATTGTAAACACATTGATATTTACATTTATTTTATCATTTAGCTACAATACCGCTAACAAATAAAGTAAATAAATACATGTTCATTAATACATAATTTTGAATGAATATGTAATGCTTCACCGGGTCTTGAGGCAGGGCGGGTTCACCCTAAGCCGTATAGGTTTCGGTTACGGGGAGAAAGTTCAGACCCGCACCGGGTCTACGGGGCGGCTTTGGGGCAGGGTTTAAAAACCCAGGGCGGGTCTGCGGCATACAAAACCCACCCCAGCCCACCCCATTACCATCCTTAGTCGTGTTGTTGTTTTATTATTCTGCTGGTTGGATTTTCTATGATGTTTTGTGTTTGTTATCCCCTTTACATATCACTTTTATACTCATCTTTGAATTCAAACATAGTCTGACCCATTTATTATTTATAATACTCGGGTCAGTTTAAGACATTTTTGGTTTAGGGGCGGGATGATTAGTTTGTAGATGTTGGGCATAGATGGAAGCTAAAGTATTATTGTATATCATTGCATATTATGATATTACTTCTATGTATGACATTGTGTAGTATATTGGACATACATGGTGTATATTCCAGATAGAGTTTGACCTATTTTATATCCCATTCGGATTTGGGTATATTTTATATTATATGTTATCGCTGTGTTGATGACTCTGTAAAAGATATTTTTATATTGTATAGTATTGTATTATTGGGAACTGCAGGTGTTTATTGCTTTGTACCAAGAATTTTTACGTTGAGGTGAGTGATTTTTATATTATACGATGTATTCAATGTTGGTCAAAGGGAATATTCACGTGTGTATCACGTATATCGCCTCATTCTTCATGTTGCATCATAGTAATACTCTTGAGTAATATGGATATAGAGCGGAGATTTTACACCATTGTATTTCGAGCACTTTTCCTTAGAAATTGTGTTGTTTCCAAGAGGTTTTGATATCACTTGTACTTGTCTTCTTTCCTTTAGAACTTCCTTGCAGTTGTTCATATATTCCTTGAGAAATGCATCCTAAGATGATTACTCACATCAATTATCCATTTCCCATAGCTTCAAAGGTCCATAGGGGGTTGCAAAAAGTCATCAGTACCAACCAGGAAATGGTTCGTATTGATCTCTTTCCTTAGCTCCAACTTTGCTCCAAATTCTTGTTCTATTCCCTTCGTCCATCCAAGTATGTTCCGAAGTCCATGAATCATTTCAAGTTTGTCTTAACATTCAGATTCGTTTAAAAGGCTTCTTTGTTAAAAAGCCGAAAAACACTTGCCCTCCATAGTATGCTTCTATTGTAAACAAAGCATCCTCTCGAACAGGATGGGCATTTACAATTTTCCATGTACGTCCGTTGGTTCTCCAAGAGTTTCGTTAATGTGTTGTCTCTATTCCATGGATATCCATTCAATCGTTTTATATTGTAGTAATTTCATCCCGCATGTTAAAGTCGGGATCTACACTTTGGAAATCATTCCATGCGTTAGCTTGGTCCGTACTACCTTTCCGTTGCTTTTCTTTTCTTTCCTTCTTGGATTTGAGTTAACACTTCTTCTCGGTAATGACCTCTATATTTCGGTGGCGAGCAGTTCTTCTCCTTCAATTCGATAGCACTATGTAAGCAGTGTACCTAGAAATATTTCCCACTTTCAACTTTTTCCCTACCTTTATATTCTCGGACCCAAGCTCTCCTCCTACAATAGATTCCTTTTAGACTTCGACTCCTTGAACAAAACATCTCACTGTTGATCACATAGCACTATTACCACCTCTCTAACGTCGCTGTCGCCTCTAGATCCACATCCTACTCGCAGTTGATCTCTCCTAAGAATTCACGCCCGAATTCTCTTAGTTAACCCCTATATCCAAAAATTACAAGGTGGGATGTCTTGGTGGCAAAAGCAATGGCAGGGCCAAGATGGTCGTTACTGGCCATGTCGAGGTCATCAATGGCCGATGGTTGCCCGAGATAGGTGATTGAGATCGATCACTTTTCCCCCTTGACTCATTTTCTTACATGCTTCTAAGTCCATATGCACGCTGTAATAAAGCATGGTCGACCACCAATAACCAGTCCAAAATTCAGAGATGGTTCTTCCAAAGAACGGTCACGTTGAATGCATCCCTGCACTCAAACAATTCCAATACATAGTATTCCTAATTATTACACTTCAGTTTTCCTATGAAAGAAAGAATTCTGCATTGTTTCAGACAACGATTCTGTTATCGATTATCCGACAATAACAGGTAAGATCCGACGTATAGTTCCTACATACGATGTGACGTGTTTTTCTAGCATGAGCGGGCTATCTACAAAGGATAGTCCATTCGTCGTGTGTAGGACATAGGACCCACACTGCATATATTAACACTTTCACTTGCCCTTATCAACATCCAAAATCTGATTGGTCAACACACATTGACTTCCATTGTGTTTTGGGCGTTAGTCACATGGATTCACATTTAAACCAAAATTCCAAAATAAAACATATCTCCATTCTCCTAGATTCAACGTTAGTGCTGGGCCATAAACTCCTTCTAAAGCTGGGTCTACCACTGCTTAGGTTTCATTCTCCATACCTTCAAAATTACAAGGAACAATCGTTATGATAGAACAAATTCAAGAATAATCTCCTCCTTTATACAAACACACTGGCTGAATGATCTACCCAAACAAGTGCCTGAAAATGATTGTGCTATTGGATCGTGTAATGTGGTGGTATCTATAAAATACGTACGCAGAATATTATTTAAGCACGTAAGTAAATAAATAAAGCAGTAAAGTAAATGACCCCAGAGATTTTTATACTGGTTCGAACTCCCGTTCTACGTCCAGTCCCAGACTCTTTCTGGAATTAAACTAGCAACCCTCACTTAACCCGAGCAACCGAACAGGACTTAACCGTCTGAGCAACTGAACAGGACTTGACCGCCTGATCAACCGAACATGACTTGATTACAAAACAGATTGTCTTTACCTTGTGTGTTTTTTAATAACATGGATTTGTCAATTGTAGTACACTCTTCCTATAATCTTTTCCTCAAGTATAATGTGTGCAGTTGTGTGTATATGAAGAATAGAAAGTTTTAGATTGCTTGAAATATACAAAGTTATGTTTGTGAGCATTTGATAGTCGAAATCAAGGGAGCAATTGATTCAAAAAATATAATTCAAGTAATAGCTAAAGAGTAAGTGAATTAAGTTATTTGATCTTTGGAAATCATGCATATATATATAATAAATAGAGAGTTGCTACTTCTGGTAAAAAGGTTTCAACGAGTAGCAATGGCCATAACTCTTCGGGAGTAAGACAACCTTTCAGAAAGGCAAGTGTCTTTTTAAAAATTTAGAAGTTATATAGAGTTCAGTAAACTACCTTAGTAGCTTCAGTTGACTGAATTCGAAAACGTGCATGAGTATTTGAAAATGCACAGATTCAGTCGATTGACTTATGTATTCAGTCGACTGGTCTATGTAATTTATAAAAAAAATATACACATGTTCAGTCGACTAAGGGCATGAGTTCAGTCGAATGAACTGGGTACTTTTTGAAAACCTACATAAAAACATGTTATGATGGCAATTGTCAAAAAGTATGTAATACACACACATGTGTGTATATATATATGTATGTATATGCAAGGGAGTGATGATACTTGAGAGGAAAGATTTTGATAAGAACTAGACTTGACTCTAAACAATATATATAGCACTTAACTCTAAATAATATATATATATATATGTGTGTGTGTGTGTGTGTGTGTATAGAATATATGATCCATACATCGATTTCTTGAGTACGGTCTTCGTAGCTCGTTGTCGTAGATTCATGAATCGTCGTATCGTTTGAATTTCTTGTCAGTAATCAAAACAAAAGATCCAACATTCTTCCCCTTTTTGATGATGACAACTCCATTTGTGATATGAATGAATCTCGACAATATTGCTTCGTGCTTCGTTGTTCTATATCTCCCCATGAATATATGCTAGTCTTATCTTTGTTGTTTCTCCCCTTGAATCCGTGCTTCTATTTTCTTGTAAATAGTGAGAGTAATATCTTTCTCCCCTTTTATCAAAAGAGAGTTTTCAATCTAATGTATAATCTAAGAGTGTAATATTATATAAGTAAGATGAAATATCATACTAGCATCCAAAACAACATAAAGTCATATACATTACATAGCCTAAGTGTCACATATATTACATAAACAAAACAAATTAACGACCTACCATTGTTTAAAAATAATAACATGCTATTTTTCAAAAATTTGAAACTAGAAAACTAAACAAGTCACTTGCTTATTACCGTCATCTTCGGAACTTTCTCCCTCTTCATCATCACCCTCAGTATCTTCATCGTGCCTACTAGAATTACCTCCTTGACTTGCCACTTCTTCTTCTTCGAAAGTCGACCAAGTAAAATGAGGTTGAGGTTGCTTCCCTTGAGCTGTAGGTATGTGAATGGATGTTGAGGAAGATTGTCCATACGATATTACTTCCTAAATATTTTTCAAGAAGCCCTTTATGCAATCAAGTTTTTGTTCACCTTGATGACAGTTGTCTTAACACGGGAAACATTTGTCTCAACACGAGTTAGGCGTTGGTCTAAAAGCCTTTGATTCCTAGAGATGATGGTCAAAGCCTCTTGTGGTTGAGCTTGTGGTCCAATTTCTTATATTTCATTAAATTTCCGTGGAGGTGGAGTAGTTGAGAACAGGTAGTAGCTTCGACTCGGGGAGCATGTTGCATAGAGAATGGTTAAGGTTGACCAAATGTTAGATACTCTAGCCAATGCTCGTAAGTGATGATAGTATGGCTACGATATTGTTTTAGGAGACCCATTAGACTAAGAGTTTTTGTATTCGAGGAACCAATTGCTGAATATCCAAGTCAGGAAAAGGAACTTCGAAATGCTTAATAATCCTCATGATGTATGTGTCGTAATGAATGCTTTTCATGCGGCCTTGATTAAAAGTTTTGAATTCATCTAGGATTACTTTAGACCAGTTGATGGGACGTTAACCCCAAATAGCATAAAGCGGTTGGAAATCACGCCTATATACATTCTCATAGCTACCAGTTTTGGGCTTGATGGTGCGAGTTAGAGTGCGGTGCATAATTTTAGCCTAGGGTCTTAGCGCAATAGCCTTAAGTTCCGTTATATCGTTTGAAAGAAAAAGATGGCTAACCTTATCTCTAAAATCCATATTTACTACAATTTCACTTAATTCTTCTCCTTCGGATGGACATTGGAGAATTCTTCCAAGTCGAGCTAGAGGCAAGAAGATTTTTACGCCACAAACATGGGTCCAAACACAATCATTAGGATTTTGAATATTATGATGATCTAAGTTGAGATTTGCATAGAAGAGTTTAATGAGAAGATGGTTTTGTCTTGATGCTGTTGGTAGTGAAATCGAGTAGAGACTCTAAGCCACTTCTTCTTGCAAGATCTTGAATAGCATAAGATGAAAAATTAGGGCATTTAACAAAAAATCCTTCGAAAATTCTAGATTTTTCCATTTTGTCGAATCTTTGAGCAGCTCTTTCATTCTGTAGCCAACTTCGTATTTGAGATTCCGAAGGATCGACAGTAGATGATAAAGACCTTGATCTCTTTGGAGGCATAGCGGTTTTAGGGTTTTGAAGGAAAGTGATGAAATTGATGTGAAGATTTGGTGTATTTTGGGGAAATAGATGCAGAGATAATAAGAGAATAAAGATAGGAATGAAAAGTTGCGTGATGGTATAAGTTTATATGAAAATTGAAATGTCCTTTGGCACAATAGTTACCCGGTTTTCCAGTTCAGTCGACTGGAGTTGCAGTAGTAGTCGACTGAGTAGGTTAACAAAAAAATGTATAAAAGGGTTCAGTCGACCGGCTATAGGATTCAGTCGACTGGATCATTCCCGAAAGTTTGTAGGTTATTTTTGGAGATTTCAGTCGACTAAGTTTTATAGTCAGTCGACTGAGTTACAGGAAGTATTCAGGTTATAAAATAGCATTCAGTCAACTGACTACATTTTTTAGTCAACTGAATGGGATGAAAATGCAGGAATAAAAATTTCATTAAACAATGAAGTAACATTTACAAATACTATATAGACAGTAACATGCAAAAAATAATAGATAATGTTGGAAAATTATTTAGGGGATTCAGAAGACATAGGAGTCGTACAATCCTCCGGTTCGATTTTGGTGATTTCACATGCCAGTTGAATGGTAGAACTATCCTATGAGTTCAGAGAATATGGAGGCCTCTAAGGAGATGGTTGATGGACATAGGTATTTGATGGAGGAGAACCAAAAATTTGAAAGAAAATTTTTCGAGTAAGCCGAGTCTCCTGTTGTGATTTTTCTGCTCATAGCACATTTCCCTTAGAATACTTGACGACTCTCATTGATAGTGATGAATATCACCTATTTGACGAGCAATACATGGACATCCGAAGCTTAGATTCCTACAAACTCATTTTGACTCAAGTGTTTATCTAGTGTGATAGCCTGAGGCACAATTGGAACGGGTTCGTAGACTGGTATAGGCATGGGTAAATTTAGTGAGATGAAACTAGATGAAGAGAAGTCGATGGAAGAGTATTCAAATGATCCATGGGAGGACATGATTTAAGTGCTTGATAGGAAAAGTTTCTTTTGAAATATATAAACTTTTGATAAAGGTGGATATTTACAATACCACAAGTTTCAGAAATAGAAAGTAAATTAGAGGTTAAAATAATTCCAACTAGAGGAAGATGAATGGTTAACAAGAAAAACAAAATGTAAGGTTTAAATGAGAGATAAGAGTAGATAAATATATACAAGGAATTGAAAAATGGTTTTGAAGTGAAGTAACATGTAGTGGAGAGGTAGTGTATATAACTTGTAAGTGAGAGACCAAAGTTCGAGTCACGGAAACTCCTCTTTTTTTTTGAAAAAAATATCAAATAAAATAGAAAAATTAATTGTAAATATTTTAATGATAAAATTCCTAGTTCTCTTCTTAGTTTTATAAAAGCATTTTCATTTAAAGTTTTGTAAATATATCATCCAGTTGGTTTATAGAGGATACAAATTCTAATCTAACTATATCCTTTTCCATATTATCATAAAGGAAATGATGACGAATGTCAATATGTTTAGTTCGTGAATGATCTACAAGATTTTTAGATAAGTTGATGGCACTTGTATTATCACAAAAAAATAGTTGATTTAGTTAAATCTATTCCAAAATATTGAAGTGTTTGTTGCATGTAAATGACTTAAGCACATGCTAAAGCAGCTAAAATATATTCTGCTTCACAAGTCGAGAAGGAAACACAATTTTGTTTCTTGCTAAACCATGATACTAGAGATTGTCTAATAAAATGAAATGTTCCACTTGTACTTTTTCTATCTGTCCGACATCCTCCAAAATTAGCATCACCTTATAATACTAATTCGAAAGGACATTCTTTTGGATAGGAAAGTCTGCAATCTTTGGTATTGCTTAGATAACATAATATTCGTTTCACTATTTGCAAATGTGATTCTTTAGGATTTGCTTGAAATCGAGCACATAAAAAAACACTCATCATTATGTCAAGTCTACTAGCGATTAGATAAAGTAATGATCCAATTATACTTTGATATAATTTTTGATCAACACTCTTTCCATCTTTATCTCTATCGAGATGAATTGTTGTACTCATTGAAATTGGTTTAGCAGAAGTATTTTCCATACCAAAGCGTTTAATTACGTTATTACAATACTTTTCTTAATTAATAAAAATTATATTATTTAATTGTTTAATCTGTAATCCAAGAAAATAAGATAATTCTTCCATATGTGACATTTCAAATTCTTTGGTCATTATGTTAGAAAATTCCTGACATAACTTATCATTTGTAGAACCAAAAATAATATCATCAATAAAAATTTGAATAATTAAAATATTCTTTTTAGTTCATTTAATAAAAAGAGTTTGATTAACCTTTCCAATTTCAAAACCAAAATTTATGAGATAGCTTTTAAGACGTTCATACCAAGCAAGGGTTCTTGTTTTGGATCGTATAAGGCTTTCTTACGTTTATAGATATGGTCTGGAAAATTTTCATGTGAGACTAGAGGAGGTTGTTCAACATAAACATTTTCTTTTATATATCCATTCAAAATGAACTTTTATCATCCATTTCATAAAGTTTAAAATTATGAAAACATGCAAAGGCCAGTAAGATATGTATTGCTTCTAGTCGCGCGACTGGAGTAGATGCTTCTTCATAGTCAATTCCTTCTTCTTGATTATATTCTTGTGCAGCTAATCTAGCTTTATTCCTAGTTATATTTCTTTGTTCATCTAGTTTATTTTAGAAAACCCATTTAGTACCAATGACTGTTTGATTACTCAGTCTAGGAACAAATTCCCAAACTTCATTTCGTTCGAATTGGTTTAGCTCTTCTTGCATAGCTATAATCTAATAGTCATCAGTAGAGGTTTCTTTGGCATTTTTAAGTTCAATATTAGAAAGGAATGCTATATGGCCCATTTGATTAAGTTGATTTTTAGTTCTTACTTGTGAATCAATTTCTCCTATGACATTTTCTACTGGTTGATCTAGTAAAATCTTAGGAGGAGATCTTAATTCATTTTCGTTTAAAACAATGTGTTCATTTTCTTCAAAATTATGAACAATGTTTTCATCTTCTTCAAAATTATTTTAAGTAACCGTGTTTGTGACCGTTTTATTTATTATCTCATCATCCTCAAAAATTTTATTGAACTTAAAATTTTCATCAAAGGAAACATGAAGTGTTTCTTCGATTGTTTTAGTTCTTTTATTAAAATTCAATAAGCCTAACTTCATTCTGAATATCCTACGAAAATTCCTTCATCGGCTTTTGGATCGAATTTTCCAGGATGATCTTTGTGTTTAAAATAAAATATTTTGAACCAAAACTTTAAAATAAGAAATATTTAGTTTTCTTTCATGAAACAATTCATATGGAGTGTGTTTTGTTAATGGTCGGATGGCAACACAATTTAGAACATAACAGGCAGTTGCCACAGCTTCCGCCTAAAATGTTCTAGTAGAGTGTTTCTGTTTAATAAAGTTCTTGCACATTCTTGTCAAGTTCTATTTTTCCTTTCTACAGCTCCATTTTGTTGTGGTGTTCTAGGAAAGAAAAATTATGGTAAATTCCCTTTTTATTATAAAAAATGTTCAAAGCTTCATTTTTGAATTCACCTCCATGTTCACTTCTAATGTTTTTAATTTGTAAGTTCTTAAGATTTTGAATTCTTTTAGCAAAGATTTAGAAATTTTCAAAAGTGTCACTTTTATGTTTCAAAAAAATAGTCCAAGTATATCTTGAAAAATCATCTACAATAACAAAAACATATTTGCTATGATTTATGGATTGAACTTGAGTTAGACCAAAAAGATCCAAATGCAATAGTCAAGTGGTTGTATAGTAGAAATATTTCTCTTTGATTTAAAGGTTGATTTTGATAATTTACCCAATTGACAAGCATCAAAAATATTGTTTACTTTAAAATTCATTTTTGGTAAACCTTTCACTAGTTCATTTTTAGATAATTTGTTTATAGCTTTGAAATTAATATGGCATAATCTTTTGTGCCATAACCAAGGATCATTTTCTTTGGCTATCAAACACATGTTAGTAGTTTATATTATACATATATATTTCTATCTCTAAAACCTTCAAAAATAATATTTTTATTTTGATAAAAAATGCTACACTAATCTTCAGAAAAAGAAATATTGAATCCTTTGTCACATAGTTAGCTAACACTAAGTAAATTATGTTTTAAATTTTTAATTGATAAAACGTTTGTAATAAGAGGTAAATTAGGTATACCGTTATTGCTCCCATTGCCTTTACCGATGATATAACCTTTGGAATTGTCTGCAAAGGTGACAAAACCTCCATCTAAGCAGGTAATGTTCGTTAGCATCTCTTTATTCTGTCCGATTTCCATTTTCCTCTCCTTTTAGGTGGTACCTACAAAATATAGAATTAACATTGGTACACACCTTTTTATTTGGTTCCTAAAAATTTAAGTCTTAAAAAACCAAACCCGAGAGAGTTTAGAATACCTTTTAAAAATAATTTTTTTATTTTTATGAACAGTTTCTGTAAAAGATTTTATATATTTATTTCTAATCAAAGAATTATTTGTTTTAGGAACCTAAATCTTAATAAATTTAGAATAATTTGTAACTTTTGAAATTGGTTTTTCAATAGTATTATTATTCTTTTTAAAATTGTTATATAAGGAATCCTTTTTCTTTGGAATAATTTTAGAAACTTGCTTATATCCTAATCCACTTTTATTTGCAACCGTTTGAGAATTTTCTATAATTTTAAAAGAATTTTTGTACCTTTTTTAAAATTAGAGACATTTCTAGTAATATCATCTAACTTTGTTTTAAGATTAGAAATATAACCAATATTTTAACATTAGCTTTAAGATCATGATTTTCAATTAAGAGAGCATCATTCTTTTCCTTCTAAGTTCCTATTTCTTGACTTAACATAGAAAGTTGAGATGTTGTATTAGAATAAGATTCTTGAGTAGTTCCAAGTTCTTCTAAAAGTCGTTTCGCATCTCTTAACATATCTACCTTAATTTTGGTCCTATTTAATTTTTCAAGAGTTTCTTTATACCTTCTTTTGATATTTCTTAGTTTGTTAAGTAATTCTGAGTTTATTTCCAATAAATCATCAAAAGTTAGATCGCTCACCTCATCATTTATAGCCATAAAACATACATTCGCTTGTTCCTAATCGCTGTCTCGGTCACTATTTGATGATGAATATGATTTTGAATCGTCCCAAGTGATAGAGAAAGCTTTCTTTTTGAATCTTTCTTTCTTGTACTTATATTTGTGTCTCTTTCGATCAGGATAGTCTTTCTTGACGTGACCTTTCTTGTGACACTCATAACATTCTAGAGCAGAAGATGATGGTTTGTTGTTATTGTTATTGTTGCTGGAGCTGTTCTTGTTGTTTTTGAATTTGTTGCTCCTTTTGAATTTCAAAAACTTTTAGAAATTTTTAGAAATGAATTCCATACCTTCTTCATCTGAATCTGATTCATCTTTTTCTTCTTGGAATGCTATATTCTTCTTATCTTGTGCCTATACTCATTTAGCCTGCAGATTAACTTCATAAGACATTAGATTTCCTATCAACTTGTCTAGTTTAGTGGTTGAAATGTTATTATCTTCTTTGATCGCTAAGACTTTTCGTTCCCACTCATCCGTTAAAGAGTTGAGGATTTTTGAAACAATATCAAAGTCTGAATACTTTTCTCCTAATGCTAAGAGGGAGTGATATATGTCTTGGAATCTTGCTTTATTTTGAAATTCTAAAATGATTCTTGAGCATAGATATCTTACTCTTCTTTACTTTGTTAGTACCTTCATGTGTAATTTTAAATGTATGCCAAATTTCATAAGCAGTATTACACATGCTAACTGTATTAAACTCATTTTTGTTTAATGGACAAAATAACATATTCATAGCTTTAGCATTAATAGTAGCACCTAGTTTTTGTGTGTTAGACCATTGTGAATATTCAATAGTAGGTATGTTATACTCTGCTTAAGTAATATTCTAGGTTCGTAACCATTAGATTGAATATAAATTCTTATTCTAGTAGACCAATAATTATAGTTCAATCTGTTAAATAGTGGTGGGCATGCATTTGATTGACCTTCAAAGAAACATGTGCTAGTGTTGTGTTCCATATTACTAAAATGTCAGATAACTGTATTGCGGATATAAGGCGACCTATGCTCTAATGCCAAAAGAAAGCGACTGTGTTATAAGATTGTGTAATATGGATGTATCTATAAATTACTTATGTGAAATATTAACTAAGTAAGTAAGTAAATAAATAAATAAAGCAGTAAAGTAAATGACACCATAGATTTTTATACCGGTTCGAACTCCCATTCTATGTCCCGTCCCATACTCCTTCTGGAATTAAACTAGCAACCCACACTTAACCAAGAGGAATAGGTTTACACCACCCGAGCAATCGAACAAGACTTAACCGCCTGAGCAACTGAACAGGACTTGACCACCTGAGCAACTAAACAGGACTAGATTACAAAGCAGATTGTCTTGACCTTATGTGTTCTCTTAATAAGACGGATTTGTCAAATACAGTACACTCTTCGTATAATCTTTTCCTCAAGTATGATGTGTGTAGTTGTGTGTATATGAAGAATACGAAGTTTTAGATTGCTTTGAAAACATAGAGTTATGTTTGTGAGCAATTGATAGTCGAAATCAAGAAGCAATAGATTCATAAAATATAATTCAAGTAATCGCCAAAGAGTAAGTGAATTAAGTTATTTGATCTTTGGAAATCATGCATATATATATAGTAGATAGAGAGTTGCTACTTCTAGTTAAAAGGTTTCAACTAATAGTAATGGCCACAACTCTCTGGAGGAAGACAACCTTTTAAAAAGGCAAGTGTCTTTTCAAAAATTTAGCAGTTATATATAGTTCAACCGACTGCCTTGTAGCTTCAGTCGACTGAATTCATAAATGTGCATGTGTATTTGAAAATGCCCAAATTCACTCGACTGACTTATGCACTCAGTCGACTGGTCTGTGTAATATATGAAAAAAAATTATACACAGGTTCAGTCGACTGAGGGCATGAGTTTAGTCGACCGAACTGGGTACTTTTTGAAAACCTATTTAAAAACATGTTGTGATGAAAATTGTCAGAAAGTATGTAATATATATATATGTATATATATATATATATATATATATATATATATATATATGCGAGGGAGTGATGATACTTGAGAAAAGATTTTGACAAGAACTAGACTCGACCCTAAACGATATATGTAGTACTTAACTCTATATAAAATATATGAGCCATACTTCGTTTTGTTGAGTCCGGTCTTTATAGCTCGCTGTAGTAGATTCATGAATCGTCATATCATTTGAATTTCTTATCAGTAAACAAAACATAAGATCCAACAGTTCCGATGATTCTAACTCCTCAGACGCTCTAGATCATTCGTTGACAATATGGAATTCCCGGAAGCGACGTCTTGCTTCCTACTTGGGGCTCATGAGTGCACAATCCTTCGATGGGCTATATGGCTTACAACAGATACATGTGCTTACACGGTGCCATATCGCCTTTCAATCCATTCCTATGCATGTTTCTCCAAGAGCTTGAGCTAGCTTTATCCCAAGTACATCCCAACTGATATGCACTACTGAGTTACTCATATGTGCTACTTATGAACCAGTTCATGCGACCTCCAAACTTCAGAGAGTTAACTCACATCTTGGGTTTCAAACATTGGCGTGCTTTGTCATCTTATATAATTATTGAGGCATAGCCGATGGAAGGTCATTAAAGAGCTCTATAACAAAACTCATATTTTAAGAACGAGTACTTTTGATTGATGCCTTTACGGCTTCAACGGGCCTTGGCTTTCTGACAATAAGATCTCTTTCTCTTCTCTCTTCTTGCACTTGGATTCCTTCCATCTAAGTATTTAACTTATTATCCAAGTGTTATCCAGATTTTTAACCAAGCATGCTGTTAGACAAATCGAAACATCGGAATAAAGATGAAACTATTAACGAACTTGGAAACATGCTTAGAAAGATGACAAGAATGATCTCAAGAGTTTGGACATTGATTGTAATGGAAATTCTTTGATGTAGCGAGTAATAGGCTCTGGTTGTTCACCGTTCAAGAATTCTTGTTTAGGCAGTTCATATCATCCATACATAGTGTTTTGATCTAAGATTTCAATTCTTCCATGCTTCAGCGGTAGCATATTGCTCCATGGAGCTAAGGTCCAAAATATGGAATAAACAAGTGTTTCCACGGCTCTACCACCAGGCCAATTTTGTTCCACTTAATCCCCCTTTCATGGCCACATATCTTTATAGCTAAGGAACGAAAAATCTTTCCCCTATTACATGAATCAAATATTTCATTTCATCCGGGAAAAGCCATCTCTTTCTCCACAATGTCTTTTCCATTTGATCCAATAGCGTTCCATCAGGTAGGAAGAGACTTGATAAATACTGATAACTCTCGGATGGAGTATTAGAGAAAGATCCATCAGATAATGAACCAGTAATGTTTGAAGAGGGCATCGGGGAACAGATGTAGTATTAGAACAGATGAAACATATATCGGATGGTAGATGCTTTCTCCTATAATTGGTAAATACTTTCTTCTCCACCTTGAAGTAATTGCTCGCCATTGAGCTTGAGCATAGCTTCATCTGTTCCCCGGGCCCTCTTCAAACCAAGTAATGTTTGTTGCAGCTCGAGTCTTTAATGTGAGAGATGAATGAATCCATTGTAAGATTCAGATTCTTAAAAAGAGTTGTCGATAACGACTAGAAGTACTTGGTACCGGGCTCTTTCTAGGGTAGCTTTAGGGTATTGAAGCTCCAACATATGGAAACATGGCTTTTGTGATCATCTTGAGGTGTATTTAACAAGGAATGGACGAACAACTATAAGGAAGTTCTGGAGGAAAGTAGACAAATATGAGTGATAGCAAAACCTCTTGAAAATAACATGATCTCTAAGGAAAAGTATTTGGAACACAGCAGATCGATGGTAGAAGACCAAAAGAAGGTAGAAGGGGGGAGTCCCCCTTACAAAACTCATGTTGGTACTGACCATTTCTGGTCGTTACCGAGTCGAATTTATAGCTTGGGGGACTCCGACTACCCTTCTTGCATTTTGGGATCTGGATCTGGTACTTCGTAGATTCCCAACTCTATTGGATGGTTTCCCTATAGATACAACACTTTTAGCAATTGAAGGAAGCAATTTTTGCAATTTTCTTCTTTATCTTCTATCTCCCATCCACCAAAATCACTAAGGAAGCTACTATTTGTTGCTCTAGGCTGTTAGATCAGTAAAACCCTTGTACTTCTGATGTTCAATTAAATAATCAATAAATAAGGGTGGATGTAGGTAAGAGATTACTGAACCACTTTAAAAATCTTAGTGTTCTCCTTGTTTTTCATTTATTTTCTGCTAGATTTCAATATTTCTATAGGACTATGGATGTTATGTCAATTTTAGGTTTAACATTTTTGGGTTTTCTCTAAGAATGGATATTCTAAAACTTAGATCTAGCTTTCTAATTTGGATTGGAGCATCAAGAGGTTACATCTACAAGATTTTCATTACGGAACTTGATAGGTTCATATTCAAAAATCAATGGCACCTAGGAGATCTAAAAGATCTTCTAAAGCAGTAGCTGGAGCGGATTCCCATAACACGGTGGTTAGCAACCAATAAGCATTGCTAGGACCAGCTGCTCTTCAAGATATGGTTATTATAGTGGAGCTTGATAAGATGATGTAGAAGATGAATCAGTGGATGACTAATAGTCCAAAGGCTCTTTTGGACAAGATGGATGATAGTATAGCTTTGCTGACCTAGCAGTCATAGAGATCCGAAAGGAGTAGGAGAGAGACTTCATCTGCCAGATCTGAAATGGAGAACTTATAAGTTTCTAATCAGAATGGATGAGGTGGGAAGAAAAAGAAGAAGGAAAAGGCATTTGGAGTAGCGAGTGAAGTAGCTAAAGGAAGTTGGAGGGTTCCCTATATTTCAACTGGGTATCGATAAGGGCCTACTCGACACCAAGAAGAATTTAGGCATTTTGAGGGGATATAGAACTAATGCCGGAGTTCAAGGTGTTTCTGTGCAAAGAACTGCTACAAAGCTATTCAGGCAGTAGAAAAGACCTAAAGGGGTAGTTCTCTAAAAGAATAGAGAACCTAGATGCTAATGAACAAACTGAGAACGTTTACAGAGTCAGACGCTCGACACAGCTCCTGAGGTTGACCTTTGGAGTTCTAGGAAAGTGAGGAGTATATAGTAGATATGGTTAAACGGTTGGTAGAAGAGAATAAGTGGAGAAAGATTGAGGAATGGTGTTGCATGCCAAGAAGAAATCCATTAACAGAGAACATTCCGAGGGAGTAGTATCCCAGGAGGTTTACAATATCGATGGTGTCATCGTACAACGCACCATCAATCCCAAGTAGATTATTTTTAAGTATGAACGGCACATGGATGGTACTAAGGTAACGTAAGTAGTATGATGTAAGTGCTTTCCTATTTTTTGGGAGGGTGTTGTATCGATGTGGTTTAATCAGCTCATACTGAAGTTCATATTGACTTTTTATGAGTTGGCAAAGAAGTTTATTGAGTAATTCAAACTCCATACTACTCGACCTAAGGATGTGATGTCCTTGTCAATCCTATCCTAAGGACTTAAGCAGTCACTGAAGGGATTCTAGAATGGTTTAATGTTGCAATAATGGAGGCTAGAAATCCGATGGAGGATTTGTTGTTTAGGACATCGGTTCGAGGAATACACCTAGATAAGGACTTTAGAAAGTGGTTGAAAATGAAACAACCAATAGCTATGGAGGAATTCCGTTGGAAGACTAATCGGTTCTTGCGATTGAGAGAAGCAAGTCAAGCTGTCGAAAGAATGTGGTGGGCCATCGAAGGAGGTTATTTAAAGTAATGTAGCAATAGGACAAGCCAGTGGGAGTTCGATGACGTGGCTATAAATTTTGGAAATTATAATGAATGAAAGAAAAGCAATTAAGGCCTTGATGGTAGGCGGGACTAAAACAAAAATGCTCCTAAGGAACATGAGGTCTGGTGAGTACCCACCTATAAACGACATGTGGGAGAATATATACCTTGCTACACAAGGAACAGAACAATATAAAAGGCCATCTAAGAAGGAGGCAACCGAAGAGGAAAGGCGCTCATGAAAATATTGCCATTTCCATGAAACTCATGGACACAACACGAACAGGTGACGACATCTAAGATATTTTATCAAGGAATTGATAAAGAAAAAAGCTGCAACGGTATGTTAGTGATCTGTAGGATGGCAGATAAAATGCTAGGCCTCATGGGTCGAATGCTCAAGGGAACTAGCATGGATGCAGCGGAGATGTGCCCAAGTGCACCGATGAATGATTAATCGTAAACACCATAATAGAAGGACCTCGTCTAGGAGAGAAAACATGGAAGGAAATGAAATGATAGGCAAGCTCATTAAAGCATGCACCAAAGGAGAGTTGCTTTGCCATAGAGGATGAAGCTTCGGTTAAGCAACAAAGATGGTAATGGATGACAATGTATTCATGAATAAGGATTCTGGTAGATTCGATGTGCCAACCTTTGAACCCATGATGATTTTGACAATTGTTGGACCTATTGTAGCGGGCCAAGTTCTGGTGGACAATAGAAGCATGGTGAATATCTTGTTTAAAAGGACATTTGACCAAATTCAAATTAGTATGAAGGACGTAAGGAGTTGTAAATCCAAGATTCATGGATTTACTAGCGAGTCGAAACAACCGGTTAGAATGATTGATTTATCGGTTGGGGTAGGCGACGGAGATCAGAAGGTTTCGTGGATCCAGATATTTGTTATAGTAGATGAGTATGCGGCGTAAAACACCTTTCTATGCAGATTGGCCTTTGCAGATTTTAGGATAGCACTGGCTCCTTGCGCCTAATGATGAATGTACAACCCAAAATTTCGAACACTTCGTATTTAAACATCTGAATTATTTAATTATTTGGATCTTGGATTAAATGTGATAAATTTGATTTAATAACCTTTTGAATCCTCTTCTAAGTAATACCTAATGATGGTAAACTTTTTTTAGAGAATTATTTACAAAAATATATAGTTAATTGAAATACGATAAAATGACCGAAAATCATTTTATCGATTAACAATTTTTTTCTTAATGGAATTTTTTTAAAATTTTTATGCTTGTATAGTTAACCATTATTAAGGTAATACCAATTAAAAATAGTTTTTGTAAAAATTAAAGAGAAGCTACTTCAAGCTTTTAAAAGCAGCTAGTTAGGTGTGAAAGGAAGATGATATTTTCAAGTGGATAATGAGGTCTAAATTGGAAGCATATGCAAGCATGAGAGGGGATGCTTATGGCCATCCAAGGGAGGGGGTAAAGGAGAGGGCTAGCATGTGTAATTTTATAATCTCAAAAGCTTCAGAAATAATAAAAATAACAAAAATGGTAGAAGTGATTAGCACTAACCGGCTTCTATCGTCACCAGTATTTCTCTAATTAGTTCAAATCTTGTCTAAACTCTACCAAACTTTCATCAACATCTTATAACATCTTAGAAAGAATGAATATAAATTTAAAAGTGGAGGACGTAAAGAGAAAGTGAGAATTCTGTCTTGGGCCATGAGCAATGGAAGGGAGCAGGAGCTTGGCTCTATGTTGTGAGAGCTAAAGGTGGTGTCTTTAGGCTTTTGGATGATGGTAGGAAGTGGTTCTTTGTTCTTGTGTATTTGACCTTGTCATAGGCTAGGATTTTGGTGAGTTATCTTGCCAACCTATGCGTATATATATGTGTATATAGATATAAAGTTAAAGCGACATTAGCTAATTAAATTATAACTTTGGACCCCTCTTGCTTTCAAAAGCAAATGTAAACTTTATATTGTATAGCATCACTCCTGTTACCTTCTATATCATGTGGCATGGACTTAACTTGATTTTTAAATGGTTGTTGGGATTATATATTGAATTTGGAATAAATATGGAATGGTCTATATAGTGATAGTCGCTATAAGCACACTTTGAATCTTCGCATGTTTAAAGCTTGTTCTATGTGATTATTTGGAAATATACTATTATATTAATATGTCTTGGTTGTTCTCTACACATTATTTGGTGTATGAGGCAGTAAGGAATTGGTTTGCAAAGTTATAAAAAATGTGAAACTATGTTTCTAAGTTAGAAGCGAAAAGATCACTATGGATGCACTTTGAAAATGCCTTATGTTTGGCGATTTTCAAAGTCAACTTTGAAAGACATCCTAGAGGATTCTTTGCATTTTTTATAATTACCATAAGTTTACTTATTACTAGAAAAATATGGAAGTTTTAATTGTTCATTGACTTGTGAAACAAAGTTGCATAAAGTTAAAGCTAGAAGAAAATCACTATATGAGCACTTTGAAATTTTGAGATTTTTTACAATTAATGTAAAGGATATCTTAGGGGTTTCCTTTGTTATATTTGTACTCATTATAAGATAAAAAATGAAAGTTTAAAAGGTTTTAGAACTGGTCAAACAAGGTGGCTAAAGTTAGAGTAAAAAGTGGTTATAAATACACTTTGAAAATGTAGTTTGTTTATGAGAATTTTTAATATGATTTCGGTAGATGTCCTTTAGGGTTTCTTTCTATGGTTTTTAAATACCCTAAGTTTAGTACTTATTGTATAATCTTCAAGTCTTAAATCATTTTTTAAGTGGTGAAAACTGGTCGTAACGATCGTGCTTTTTAATGTATTCTTTGTCAAGGATTTTTAACAGAATTTATAAATGCTGTATTAGATTGCATGAGGTTACTAGTACCTAAAAATGATATTTAATAGTGGTATTTTCTAACATATTTTGCAATATTTTAAAGTTAGTTTGAAGTTTAATTATGTTTTTAAGAATTATTATCAATTTTCAAAGTAAAGGGGTTTTATAATATAAAACATGCCTTTTATTTATTTTCGTTAAATTATAAATTAGTTATTTTTCAGTAATATTTTACATAGATATTTAAAACCTATTTATAAGTATTTTTAAGTATTTATATATAAGTTTGGAAAAAGAAAGATAAGTATTTAAGGATAAGAGGTAGTTTTGATTATAACGCTTAGGTTATAATAAATGGTTTTGTGAAGTTAATTAAAAGTATATTACCTTTTTTAATAAGTATAGACATACTTAGATATTTAAAATGAATGTTTTAAAGATAATGACAGGTATAAAATGGTTTTGGATTTTTTGTGACAATGTGTTAACAACATTAGTCTTTAACCCTTTTTTACTATATTTAGTAATATAATTATATCTTTAAAAAGAATGTCTTAAAAATGATTATAAGCAAAATGGTTTTTGGTTGTTATGACAATGTGTTGGTAACATTTATATTAAACTCTTTGAAATAAATTTGTGAATGTACTTAGACCTTTTAAATGGATATTTTGAAAGTAATAATAAGTATGGAACCTTTTGAAAACGAGAAAAAGTAAAGGTTTAAATTAAGAAATCTTGTTAAAGGTTTGTGAATATGCTTATACTGTTTAAGGCAAGTGAATACTTTATGAAGTATTGAAAAAGTACAAATGAATAGTAGAAATTGTTAAGTGAAGTTTTATTAGATCAAAGAAGTTTTCCTAATAAAAGTGGTTTAAAAAATAAAAGTATTAATTAAATATCAAGAGGATCAGAAGTCGCTTATGTGAATTAATCGTGCTTTGTGTGTTTACTCATTTATAAGAACTATTTAGTTGTGTACTTAGCAATAAAAGCTGACGAATTAGAATTGTCTATTTGTGAGAGTTAAGAATGAAGTGTCTAGGTAGAGCTTTGATGCAACCAGTGCTCTAATCTATCTGGCTTCACTCTTGACCATAGGATAACATAAGATGAAAATATTGTAAACGTGATAAGTATGCGAGACTTGGTTTTCATATACGATCGTCTATTTTGAACTTAATAATCGATTAGTCAAGTTTGCAATCTGTAATGTTTGTCTCAATATGATAGTATATACAAGTCAAATTCATAATACACAACACTTGGCCATCTCATCAAAATAAATACATGGAGACATCCAAATAGAACATATACAGTCATCATCTCAAAATACAATGTAACAATTATATATCGTCTCCTCTGAAGCCCAACATCTAAACGACTGATGCCCCAGAACCAGAAAAGTCTCGAATTGATCCGAGTATTACATAAATAATGAACGGGTTAGATTATATCTGAATTTAATGTGGGTATGTAACAATAAGCATAGTAATATTAGGCAAAACATAAATATGACACAAGGTAACATCCATCATAACATCACAAGAATATATGATGCCTCAAATCTCCATATCACCCATGAAATACGTACAAGTACGTAAGAATCACGACAGCTATAAATTGGGAGAGAACAATCAATCATCAAAATCACAAAAAACTATGAACAAGTCACGCAACGTGCCTACAAAAATCACCAATAAAGGAATGATTCACAAATCATACCAAATTCAAAAGTTGATAACCAAAATATAATTCTGGGCTTACAGTCCTAATGGAAGTGAGGACTTTTGAATGTTAAGTACTAAAAGATAAATCCAGAGATGCAGAATCCTAAATAAATCATCAAAGCATCAAATCTCGATTTACAACCTTAATAGAAGTAATAACTTTCTGCTGCTATGCTATAAAAGATAATTCAGGAAGTATGGAACCTAAGTAGAACAAAATCCAAACCAAATACAGAAATCAATATCCAAGGATACTATCTCGACTTACATTCCTAATGTAAGTAAAATATTCCAACTGTTAGTTCTAGGAGATTGCTAGAAATACAAATCCCAAATAAAGCATAGTCCAACAATATATCAAAAATAATGTCTAATAATTATCTCAAGCTACGGTCCTAATAGAAGGGATAACTCTGACGGTTAGGAACTTGGAGATCTCAAGAAACTTAAACTCAATAAATATCAAAATCAACCAAATAGCCAATGTATAAAAATCATATATCTCAACCCTTTGTCCTTTGTATGGTCCTAGGAGATAGAAACCACAAATCATAGAAAAAGGAGATCTCTTAGCCATATGCATTATGAGAGAATGACAGAAAAGCTCACAGCATGTCTCTAGCTAATGTCATAAATTTTAGGTTAGGACATCTCAAATAATAAACTATCAGGCATCCAGTCTCTAATGTCATATGATCATTGTCTCTAGTGAGGTGATAATATCAAATATATAATGGATCTACCTAATTCATCCAGATGGGAGATTGACATACTGCGGCACTAGCCTGTTTCTTGTAGTCCCTCAGTGACTCCCAGAATCGTGATGCTCGTATCCATCGCATATCATAAACACGCTGCAAGACTGCTCTTTGCATTGGTCATGATTCCTACTTGCCCTTGGTAACAGACTATTAATCCTTAAGTGATGTTAGGGAAATGGCTCTAATGAGAGAAATAACTTTCATCCTATAACCTCAATAAGGTGATATCACGGATCCGGGGTGTGACCTCGCAATTAGGACTACTAAGGTGGATAACTAGCCCATATAGTGGGTCTAATTCATGCACTCTCCACAGTGGCATGAACCTTATGATGTAGATTTCTAAAAATGCTCTCAAATATATAAGTCCTAATGAGAGTGATAACTAGTAATCTTGACTCTAGGAGTCCTGATGAGAGTGCGACAACTGCTTTTAACTCGCTGAGTCCTAATGAGAGTGATAATAGATACTCTTAACTGAACGATTTCAAATTAAAGTCACTTCAAATACTCTCGATTGGAAGGCTACTGATGAGAGCATCTCCAATAATCCTCGACTACTAGCCCTAAGAGTAGGTAGTGGTGATAGACTAGTTAGTCCTTAGAGGATACAACAAAATACTTTCCACGAGATGAGTCCCGATGAGAGTGGTAATTATAAGTGCTCTCGACTTCACACGTCCTAATGGGAGCGTACTTCATAACAGTTCCTCGATTAGTAGCCCTAAGAGTAAATAATAATATATCTTGGATAGTTAGTCGGAAGAGGATAAAACTGTAAATCCCGACATATTTCTAGCTTGTAGCCCTTGGAGGGTAATATAACTCACAACTATTAAGCTCTAAAGAGTCACCTCCATATGATATCAGAAGTTCCTAACAAATCTCCAGAATATAAGGACATCTACTTACCAATAGTTATCGCATAAGTATTAGTTAAGAATCTCATACCACTTAGTATTAGTTGATCGTTTACTAGAAGTTAGTGGACTACACTCATCAGACAACAAATATTCTACAATACGAGTCAATAGAATAACTTGAAAAATATTACCGAATGCCCCATCCCAAATGGTGTTATTAATCCATTTATTCAATATCCTTAATATATGAAATTAAACACAATAACATCAATATAAAGTAAACCAGTTCGTATGGTCGCGAGAGGTGACAAGAGACTAAGGAAAAAGACAGTCGGATTAGTCAAAGACCAGTGGAGTGTCGATGAGAGAGACCGCACTTGAAAAACTGAAAGCAGGATCAGAGATACCAATCCTGACTTTTTTCATGGTTTTTTTGACCTTTATGTTTGTTTGTTATGAGTATCTTATGTAGAATATGCTAGTGTACTAGTGTATGATTTTTGTTTGATGATAATAAGCGCACACACACACACACACATATATGTATAAATATTCATTTAAACGTATTTGTTGCTATAGTAGTTTATTTTTCACATAATTAAATAAATATTTGTTAAATAAAATAAATAATTTAGAATTCATATTCAAGCAAATATTTTATTACAAATTCAAATAGTATAAATTTGAGCTCTCACCACATATACACATTTTCAATTACATTACAATCTCGATTTCATTACAATTTTCAATTTACATATTACATCTCACTACATATTCACTCAATACTCGTATTTTTATCTTCAACTCTATTCCAGCCTGAATCTAGCATCTGAGCTTTCTGCAAAATAAACACTAACGTACTAAAACTGAAAATGAAAATATTTAGCCGTGCAAAATAAAGTGTGTGTTTTGAAAATATTATTTTCCCCAGTCATTTAGGTTGTTCGTCTCATTTTTTATCTTACACAAACAATTTGTGACATGCATAGTGTATCACTGTACATGCCAATAGGCAATGCGCACTGATATACACTTGCTTGTTGAAACTGCAAGGACAGTTGAGCACAGGGTCAAACCCAAGCCAAGGCTGGATTCAACTCAAGTGAAGATGCATCAAAGCAATAACCAACAAGATAACATGCTCATATATAAAGCTTCAAACACATATGAATACATCTGTAATCAACATACAACATGGACCAAAGTTCAAAAACCAAATGAACTCAAAACAATAAGTTAGTGGAACAAGTTCATAGCAATTCGACATGCATAAACAAAGACCACAAAATGTACAAAAAAGAGAGGCAGTTTAACTAATGAAACTAGAATAGTCCAGTTAGTAAATAATAAGATAAGGACAGGTGAACACTTAAATAACAAGTCCTCATGCAACCAGTCATCATCAACTTGAAACCAGACAAGACTAGTGCACAAGTGAAGCCTCAATCAAGATACAATGCAAACCAGTTTAACTCATAGCAAACCAAGTTAGAATGTTAATTCACATAGCGGTGCGGACAACATACATATATGCATAGGTGACAATAGTTTCAAACATGCTCAGAGGCACCAGAGGAGACATCAACATACATGAAGATCAATATGAATGCAAATCCACACAATGCACCAGATCAGTGAAGCAACAAACAAAATGACATATGTATACATATGCATATGAATAGATAAAAGAAAAGACTTCATATCAAAACAATGGTGACTCAATGTATACAATATACAACATAGACAAGACTAGAAACACAAATGCAAGAACTGGACTTCAAGATGATCCAGACTAGTGTGTACAACATGACCACCACTTGGTACAAGTGCACTCATGTAATTTGATCATGAAGACCAGAACAATGACAATTACACATTAAACACAATGCAAACCAGAGCTCAATGCAACAAGAAGAAGTGCACAAACAAACAGTTGCGGGCAACAACCTAAATATGAACATGAAACCAACACAAAGCAGTTAACATGAATGTACAGGCACAATCAAGGCATGAACGAATGCAACTAGAGCACTTGGAGTTCAAGTTCAACCAGATCAACTCTGTTTAATGTTGTAGTGAAATCAATCAAATGAAACATGATCAACAAGTCAACACACTCGGGTGGACAACGCATATAAAAGAACAGTAAAAAACACTTGTGTTTCAAAAAGTCAAGGCCGCAAAGGCTGTTGTTGAAGAATTATCTAATTCAAATGTATTTAAACATATTTGAATATATGAGAAATCAGAGTAAAGAATGGAACAAAGACAGTAAACCAATAAACTTCTCAATTTCAAGTTGAAGAGAAAAGAACAGATTCGAACTCATTCAAATTCAAATATAGTCAACTACAGATCAAGTCAAAAATCATCGTAATTGTACGATCAAAAAATGTATGGCAGAGTAGTGAAATGGACTGATTTAAACACTTTAACCTAGTTTGAGCATATCTGAGATGGAACAAGTCAGCAAATAACAAGTCGTACGATCAAAAATCAATGAAGAGGATAAAATCATGAAGTATTTAAAACTTAAATATATGAAGGTAAATATTGGGAATTTATCCCTATTTAACCCATCATCATCATCGGCATACAAGTGATTTAAGTTCAAGCAAATACCAGAGCAAGCCATTGAAGTAAATCATAAACCAATAACTCGAATCGAAGTCGAGCATAACTGAAATCGAAAAAGGAAAATCACGTACCAATTTAATCCAAGCAATTCGAGCTCGACATTTGGAGCTGCTATAAGTAATCAAAGCCACAGATTCTATTGACGAAGCATATTGAAACGAAAGCATATTCCAATCGAACAATTTCAAGCAGCGGTATCAAATTAATAGAAACCCTAAAATTCCAGAACGAAGAGAATAAGAGGCGGTTGCATAACGAAGAAAAGAGACGTCTTCTATTATTTACTGTATTTAGCCGGCTCTTGTTAATTCTAATTTGGGTTGAATTTTTATATAGGATTTTTGTTTAGTTTATTTATTTTCATTTGTAATTTTCTTTTTAAATTGTGTAACTTTCTAGTCGTGTGACTAGGTATAGAATACAGGGCATAGTTTGAGAACTCGCAACTCAGTGGCTGAGTTGTAGCAGAGTTTTGAGCGTAGAGTTAGGTTAGTCAAGTAGTGGGTGCCGCAGTTTACGTGTGTAAGCGTTTGATTACTTAATTTCTAGTAGAAATCTTGGAGGCAGCACGTAGGCTGGTTATTGCCGAAGCTGGTTAAATCTGTATGTGATCACTACTGCATTACTTTCTGTTATTTTTTATATTTCCGCGTTAATTTTTATTGTTATTAGTATCACCCTATTCACCCTCTCTAGGGTGAAAATGATCCTACAAGTGGTATTGGAGCTAGGAACAAAAACCAATTTTGTTTTAAAAACTTGATTTTTTAAAATATGGATTCTTTTAATAATGCTTTTGTTGAGGGCCAGTCCATAGTTAGATCACCTATGTTCAATGGTGAATTTTCTTATTGGGAATATAGAATGAATTTTTTTTGAAAACCATAGATGCATGGAATATTGTTGAAACTGGTTATAGAACACCAAGGATAATGGTAGACAATCAAGACGTCGAAAAACCTATGGATCAATGGACAGATCCTGAAAATAAACTACAAAATGCTAATGCTAAAGCTATGAATTCTAATATTCTTTCATTACATCGAATTAAATTTAATCGTGTTTCACATTGCCTAACTGTGTAGGAAATCTGGCACATGCTTGATGTGACTCGTGAAGGAACCTCTCAAGTTAAAGAATCATGCCTTGTCATGCTTAGTAGCGAGTACCGGAACTTCACAATGACAAATGATGAAAGTGTCAAAGAAATGTATGGATGACTTTCAAATCTCGTATACAAATCAAAATCCCTTGGAAGACCATACAAGAAGCTGGAAATAGTTCTAAAAATCCTTAGAATTCTTCCATGAAATTTCGAAGCAAAAGTGACTACCATTCAAGAATCGAAGGATTTGAGACAAATTAAAGTTTAAGAATTCATCGGAAATCTCACCACTTATGAGCTAGAAATCGAATTCAAGGAAGAACGTAAAGGAAGTGATACATGAAAGAAATTAATAGCTCTCAAAGGAACAACAGAAAGTGAGGATGATGATGATGGAGCAGCAAAATTGGCCCTAATAAAAAAGATATTCAAAAGATGGAACCAAAAATATGGAAATCCTACCCTAAATCAAAAAACGAAGAGCAGAATCGTCAAAATTCTGGACAACTCAGAAGAGTAGGAGATCATTTGTCACCACTATAATAAACCTGGTCATATTAAACCAAATTGTCCTCAAAGTCAATTCAGCAAAGGAAAGAAACAGAAAAGGAGAAGTGTTGTAGCAACTTGGGATGAAAATGGTAAAAGCACTGGCAGTGAGAGTGAAAGAAAAAAATATGTATCTTCAAGGAGAAACAAGTGATAGAGATGACGACGAGCCAATCGAGGTATCAAAATTTACTCACTTGTAATTACTTATATATTTTCATGAAGTAAATGGCCGTTTCAAAAGATTTAGGGAGAAGTATGCTAAAATTAAATCACAAAGAGATAGTTTGATCTCTCAAGTCACAAGTCCAACAATTGTCGACAACCTTGGGAAAATTCTCCAATGGAGAAAGATCGCTAAATATGATTTTAGGGAAACAAACAGTTAGTACTATTAGACAAGGACTTGGGTATACACAATCTAAAAGGGGTAGAAGTGAAACTAATCATGTTAACTCCAAGTTCACGATTTGTGGAAAAATTGGATACAATCAAAATAATTGCTGGTATATACCCAAACATACAAAATCTTTACCAATCTAGGTTCCTAGAGGAATGGATATAAAATCTCTTCAAATCAAAAAAATTTGGGTGCCAAAAGGAAAAAAACATTAACTGTTTTGGTTCTACACAAAATTGTTTTTTAAAATATTTGTCACTGACAATCATGGACCTATAAAAACGAATAGGTCACAAAAATCTTTCCTCATGTAGGTATGTTGGCAAGCTAAGGAAAAACAAGAGTGGTACTAGATTCTGGCTGTTCGAGGAACATGACGGACGACAAATCATAGTTTCTTAGTCTAGAGAAGTACAGAGGTGGCAGAGTCACAATGATATATTATATGTTGAAAATATGCAACATAATCTGTTTTCAATTAGCCAGTAATAGGAAAGGTAATCAAACAAGGATGAAAAAGGTAAGGTTGTTGATCAAAAGAAATATCAAGGTATAATTGGATCACTCCTTTATCTTACTACTTCTAGACATTATGATCTCTGTTTGCTCATGTTCGTGGTTTCATTCAAATCCAAAAGAATCTCATTTAAAAGATGTAAAAAGAATTATAAGGTATTTGTTGCACATCTGATGGTTTGGCCTTTGGTATCCAACTTATAACTTTGACTTCAAAGTGATATTCAGATGCAGATTGTGCTGGCAGTCTAGTTGATAGAAAAAGTACTAATGGAACGTGTTTTATGTATAGACATTCGTTTGGTTGCATCACATTTCCAAAGAAAACATCTTTATAAATTTCATTTCAAATGATTTTCAATTGGCAAACATTTTACAAAACCCCTTTGAGAAAATCGTTTTTCTCAGATTTAGGGCTTTTAGATTTTTTTTTGATTTGATCCTAGATGTCTATGCTACTAATCTGACTCCCTACTGATTATCAAAAAGATAAATAGTGTCTGAAAAGGTGACAAGTGTTGATATTAATCATATATTATGACTTGAGATAGTACATTTTGTAAATTTCTTTAAAAATTTAAACAAAATTTATAATAACTTTGGTTGGTAAAAATGTGGTATTTTAAATGAGAAATTATTCATTTTTTAAATTTAATTAGTGATAAAACGTTCAAAGTATTCACACTCATTTAAAAGTCATTAGGGTTATGCATAGGTGAATTACTTGGAATCTTTGAGTATGTGCTTTCATGCTCATTTAAAAGTCCTCATGGTTATGCATGTATGGTCACATATCAAAATTGATTATTAAATAGACGAGTTGATTCTAATTCCATTTAAAATTTCTTATGGTTATGCATGGTTAGAAGATACTTGAAATTCATTTTTTTTAAAAATTGGGAATACTACTAATCTCGTTTAAAAGTCCTAACGGTTATGCATGGTTAGCAAGTATTCAAATTCTTGTTGTAAATCTACCACAAATAGACACAACTATATGGTTTTCTATACTGTTATCTCCCCTATCACTCTAAAATGGAATATGCACGTAATAGAGTATTTATGATTTTTGTTTGATTTTTAATTGAAATTTAGTATTTATACTCGATTAGGTATTAATGTTACATTAATGTCTATCACTTTATCCATTTGTCTAACACTATTACTCTTTTGCTGATAACAAAATGGGGAGACAAGTTAAGATTTTGGCAAGCATATTATTATATAGGCTCATTGCATTTTTGATTTATTCGCATATTTTTCATGCATATGTGAAAGGAGGGCTTTGTTGTAGGGGGAGCAATCTAATAAGTGGAGCTTATAAAATTTATCAAGACTAAATACATTTAATAAAGTCAAAATTTTAATATATGTTTGTTATCATCAAAAGTGGGAGATTGTAGAATATGCTAGTGTACTAACGACCCGTATAAATTCGATGTTTAAATGAATTAAATTAATAAGATTTTTATTTAAGTTTAGAAAGGAATAAAAATCTTATTTATTCATATGAAAGAGAATGTTGAAATTTGATGTATCAAGGGTGATTAAAAATTTACAAATTTAATTATATATTGAAATTAATTGTAATAGTGGAAATTGTCGCATTTGGATATAAATATTAAAATGAAGGCTAAAATAAATTTTGTAAATGGTGACTTAAAACCTATAAAATCCAAATGAATTAGGTAGGAAAAAGATTCTTACCAAGATATAAAACTTAATATGAGAAATTATGAAAGTATTAATTTGATTTAATGCAATAAAAGATTGTGAACGGTAATTGGAATAAATTTAGAAATCATATTAGTGCAAGTTAATAATTTATGACTTGAATGAGATTCCAATTCAAATAAATCATTTAAATGTTATGATTTGATTTTTAATGGAACATGAGAAAAACAAATGTAAGGATTTGATTAATATATATGTTATTTGTTCAGGGTATTGAATTAAAATTGGGAATCCAATTGTAATTAATGATAACAACGTTGGTATTAGTTAATAAATTAAATTTCAATGCAATACCCATAAATGAATGGAATGAAATGAATGTATGTAAATGTATACCAGGTTATTTATCAAATAGAAAGAAAAGTAAATATCGAATTGATTGATGAATAAATATGCATTGAATAGTAATTGAATGTAAGTAAATGGTAATTGTATAAAATCAATATAAGATAATGAATTGCAATAACTGTGGGTTGATATTAAATGTTGAAATATTATATAGATAAGGATTTAGATGGAATGGATTAATTTATGAAATAAAGGATAGCAACCATATAAAATGTTAAGTAAGTTAATATTGTCATTAATAAAAACGTTACTTTAAGGATAATTAATGTAGTAACGTAAGGTGTAAATGTAAATTACAATGGAAGCGTAACCTTATTTCTAGGTAGAAATTACAGGTAGATTTATGAAATGGAGGTTATGAAATAAATGAAATTGACCAAAGTTCAATAAAATGGAAATATAGTAGTTAATGCAAATAAAGGATGGAAATTGGGGTATATTAACGTAATGAAATGTAGAACAAATGTCAACTATGTTATTAGATCATAAGTTTGGACCATAAATAAAATTCTAAAACAACAACAAAACTACAATGAAGCAATGAACTGGAAGGTTCTAACGCGTACTAGAATATAATTTAATAATAGGAACTGGAATACTAAATGTCAGTTTTAATGATGAGTTAAATGAATATTGATTGATAGAGAAAAATATTTATTTAATATGTAATTTAATGCTTGTTGGAAACTGTAATTCTATAAACATGGTTGCTTGACTATAAATAAGGATTACAATGTTCACGTATTTATTTAATTGATTTCATCAATTAGGGTCTGTTTTGAAGTGGAAGATTAAAATTAATTGGAAATAAATTTATTAAAATCTTTCAATTGAAAAAGGAAAAGAAAAAAAGTGCAATTAATAAAATTAATGTAAGAATGTTTTCATTATGAATGTACATTATTTGGAAATATAAGAATGAATTTAATATTGTATAAGTTGATCATTTTAGGCTATAAGAATGTTTACATTTATGAATTGCAAGTAACGAATAAGCATTTTAGGGAAAATAAAAGAATGTTGAGGAAATAAAGTGAACATTTCCATTCTGAATATAAATATAACGTTGTAAAAAGAGAAAATTGAATTTTTAAAACAACATTTTACGGTAGTTAAATAGCAGGCATAGGTTGCACGAAAGTGATTTTATTACTAACCTTGAAGTTTAAAATAAATTAAATAATCGAGTTCATAATTATGTGTCGTGAAAAATGTTATTTTTAAATTTGAATTTTTAAATCATGGTTCATATTTTATTTATGTATCCGCTGTCTCCGTTATGTAAATTGGTCTTTTTAAATTTAGTTATGTTGTGGTAATTAAATCTTTAATGAATGTCAAATTTGGTATGTTTGGGGTTAAAAAAAAATTAATTGGGTGAACAAATGTTTTGAAATTTGAATTCTAAAAGTTTGTTTATAGAGTAGAGTTGGTCCATTCATTCCCTTTCTAATTAATAATTGTCACACTTTTTTTTTCATTGTTTCCTCATTTGTTTCATTACTCATTTCCATTTACATGGTCTAAAGCCTTTTCGTTTCATGAACGTTACATACTTTTCATATTTTTTTATTTCTTTCTTTCACCTCTTTTAATATCTGCCATTTTTATTGGGTTGTTCATATTTTTTACTTTATTTCAATTCCTACTTTGTTTATATTTAGCTTAATTAGCTTTTCAATTGTTTCATTCCTCATTCTTGTAGCTTCATTTCATTTTTAAAATTTCATCTTCTATAGCTTCATTTTTTTTGTCACTCTTCACCTTCCTCCTTCTTTTTTTTATGTTTCTTCTTCAAATCACCTTTCTCTCTCTCTTTTTTTTTTCCAAAGTTTTTTTTTCCTCTTTCTTCTTCTTATTCTTCGAATCTTCTTCTTTTTCAAAGTTTCCTTTTTTTTCTTTTTTGTTCTTCTTCTTCTTTAATTTTTTTTTTCTCTTTTAAACCTTCTCTTCTTTCCATGTCTTTTTCTTCAAATCCAGATTTATATAATCTTCTCTTCAAAACTTTCTATAAAAATATATATTAATATAGCAAGGAAACAAAACAAAATGAGAAAGTAGTTGCAGATCCAAATCTGGCTAAGCAAAAAGGTATGCAATACTAAAAATTCCATTGCAAGTTAAATAAAATATATGATGTGATATTTTTTTTTTTGAAATTTCAATCAACATTAATGCGTATAACTTTCTCCTACGAACTCAGTTTCACACGCGCTTTTCTCCGCTAGGTTCGTATTGGAATTCCAGACATTTAGACGCTGGTTTGAACTAATTCTGAGACCGTCGAATTTTGGGTTTAAATCGGATTTAAATTCGATTTAGACCCACTCACAACTTCTAAAATTTCCTATGTCTGTTAAATTGACTTAAGATATGAGTAGAAATTCATTTATGACTGCATGTTTCATTATCTCTGTTAAATCGAATTTATTTAAATTAACTATTAATTAATTTTATTTATTGCATATAATTTGACAGTTAGAATTTATTTATTTGCGTATTAACTGCCTGTCATAGTTATGTTTATTTTTATTTCATATTAACTGCCAGTTAAATTTACATTTATTTTGCAAATAAACTGCTAGTTTAACAGTAGTTAAATTTATTATTGAATATAAATTATTAGTTAACACAAGTTATTTATTACCTGTATAATTTATATGCTCTATATTAATGTTGTTTAAATTGGATGATGATTGTATTGAATGGTTGATGATTGATATTTGGATGAATGGATGTTGTATTTTTTATCGTATAAACTGCAAGTTATCGTGCATTTCATTCATTCGGGATTGTGGTTTGAAATGATATACAACCACATTTTTATTTTAAATTACGGATTGAAATGATAAACATCCGTATCACTTGACCATAGGGTAGAAAATTTTATACAGGCACCGCGGTAAATATATATAAAATTATTTTTGGAAATTTTTTACTATGGTTTTGTAAAGCTATATATATATATGGTTTATGGGATATTGATTTGGTTATTTATATATATATATAGTAATTTTTCGGTTTTTAAGCTTTGTATGAATTTGATTTGAAGTATAAAATAAACTTTGATTTTCGAGATCAAATACGATTAAGAATTTATTTAAAATTTAATTTCTGGAGTTCTAATGACTAAAAAAAAGAGAGTAAGGTTGGAAGATGAATATTAAGTTAAATTGAAACTAAATGAAAAGTTAGAATTTTTAAAAAGGATATGATTTTTGTAACTTGATTTTTGTGTAAAGTTATTTGAATGAATATCAGGTTGATTTAAATGAATATATCAAGTTTAATAAATTGAAAGATTTTCCAATTATGTGAAATTATAAGTTTTACTTGAAGTATATTGAATTCATTAAGTAAACATTTCAAGTCTAAATAATAAGTAATCGAATTTGATATATATGGGATGGTCAAATGAGTTTGTTTTTGAAATGGTGTAATATTTAAAGCTTTGAAACGTAAAAATTAAAAATGGTATTTGGAAGTTTAAATCGATATTTGGAATTGATTTGTGAAATGTAAAGAAGCTATTTTGTTTTATAAAAGTAATTTAATATTTAACCATTTGAGAGATGGAATTTGTTTCAAAGTTATGGTTTTCAAGGTAGTATAATTTGGAAATATTATATTCAAGAGTTTTGATTTTTAAATATTTTACTTTGAAACCACTATGATTTTTGGAAAGAATATATTGGAAAATAAAGATGATATCATATTGTTTTGGGTTTTAAAAGGAAATGATATCATATTTATATGGTTTTGAAATGGATATTATATTCTGGTTTTAAAAGTATAAATTATTTTAAAGGACCGCGGTGTTATAATAACGTTTGGTTGTTGAAGAGACCGGGATCGGAAGTTGTCATACTCTCTGCCAACTCCGAAAACCACTTTAACAACCATGTACGTGGTGGAGATTCCAGAATGAAGTAGGTTGGTGGCGGCGTTTCCTGTAAGGTAAATACGTGGACCCAACTCCCGTGAGTTGGCATAAGGTGGCTAAAACAGGAGCGATTCTCGGGCCAATGAGGTCTTTCCTCTGATCGAACACACTCCTTCGATACTATACTCTGACTTTGGATTGATTCGGTGGCCACTATTGATTTCTTTGATTTGGGGGTGTTAGTTCGAGGTGGGCGGTAGCTGTGGCTACGTGTTACCACCAGCCCGGATAGCAATTGGTATATCTACCCTGACATTGCCTAGTTGTGCTGTGTCACCTACCCTATCGCGCCTTGTACGAGTTTGGATTTCTCCCGTAGCCCGTGTGGTATCCTCTGGTGGCTTCCCGATCAGGAGGGACTATGATATTGGATGGACTACTGGGAATATTACGTGTTAAGGGCTATATGGGTAACCCCTTAATGCTAAGAAGAAAGTAAGTTTATTTTACAATTAGACACTATTATAATAGCGCAATATACTACATAGTAAATAGTTTAACGGATCCATAGGAGATGTAAATCCCGAGCATCTCTTGAGTTACTGCACTCATATTTATTTCTGTTAATTTAACTTACATAAGATCTTTTAGTTCTGACTCGAGTGTTTTGACTTTTCAATTCGCTCGGGTCAGTCCGAGCGTTTCAGGATTTGAAGATTTTATTCTGGAGGACGAAGACGAAGATTTGTAGTATTACTATATACTATATTATCCCACTACACTATTTAATTCCGCTGCATTGATATTATTGGTATGTGAACTCTGATATTTAAATGTATAAAGAAGAATCAAATGTTTTGTAAACAGTTTTATAAACTGTATATTTATTATTATATTTTATCCTTCCGCTGTGAGATTCTGTCTAGTTTTTTTCTCTTCTCTATTTTTCTTATTTACCCCATAACAATCCGCCCTTCCGTATGGTTTGAATTGGCACGTGTGTCGATTTATAGCGTGCGAAAAGGCGGGATGTTACATCTGGTATCAGAGCTTTGGTTTAGCAATAAACCTTAGCTTTATGGGATCTGACTCTTTATTAATGGGGTAGTAATATCCTATGGGAGTCACTGAGTGTATATATGAGAGAGCGTATTTGTTAGTGTTATAAAAGGATTTTAATATTGTGTTAATTTGTTCTGTTTTGTATTTATAATAATGGTTGATGCATGGGACGCTATGACATCAATAGGGATTTCTAAATACTTAATAGGACAGACCGACATAATATTTGTTTTAATATAGGTGAATGAAATAATTTTACCTATTATATTTTCTATATAATAATTTTTCAAATAATATCTATATTTGGCTATAATAGATTGGTTGTTAGGTAATAAAGTGTAAATAATAATAGAAATAATATTGAAAATTTAAAATAAATAAAATTTAGAAATTTAGAACTCAAGATCCGGGGTTTTGAAATTTCTTTCAAATAAATTTTGGAATATAATAATATTGTTTATAAGTATTTTCTGATATAAATATTCGAAAAAATTGTTTTAAAAAAAGTTTTGGAGAAAATAAGTTTTGTACTTTCCTCTTTGTCGTTGGAAAATAATTTCGGTGATGGCGGCCGCATCATCGACTTTCATTTTCTAGTTTCGAAGGGGAAAAGGCCACTGTAGTAGTTCTACTGCAGATTCATTTTTCAAAATATATAAATTTTGAATTGTTTTAAATATAATTAGAGATATATAAGTTGTAATAATATATTTATCTACTATTTTAAAATAATTTGAAATTTAACCCGGTATTAAATTCTAAAATTTCCATTAATTAATTATTTCAATTATTGTAGTGAATTGAAACGTAGGTAACTAATAAATTAAAACCTCTAAAGGAAATAAGAGATTTAATGATAGGTTATAAATGGTATTAAATGAAATTTGAAATTATAAACTATGAAATAAAGAATATTATTATTGAACGTTAAATTAATCATAGGTAATGTGGAAACTTGTATAACTTTCAATTACACCCTTAAATAACATATATAACTCGCCAAATATTAAAAGTTGAAATGAAGAATGTAATGGAAATTGTACAAGTAAAAGTAGGTAATGAAATATCCAATGAATTTGCTATTAAATGAGAATTTAATGTTATGAACTTAAGTTATAATTGAAATTTTACCAAATAAATATAATTAAAGGTAAGTATCATAAATAGATGACAATAAACTTTAGTAAATGTTAAAGTAAATTATTTTAATAAACAGAACGATGAATACTGTAAATAAATAAGTTAAGCGGTGAATAAATGAATGTAAAATAATAACAGGAAAATTCATGATATGAATGAGTGGAAATTTTGGTAGAAATAAGGTGAATAATTGTAAGTAATAAATGAAAATTTTAAATAATCACTGAATAAATGAATGAAAGGAAATCAAACAACTAAAGTAAGAAATAAATTGATAATATGTCAATTTGATTTGTTGGTTTGAATTGTTGTTGTTTAAATTATGGTTGTTTGGGTAAGATGCTTTAAAATTGGGATTGGATGAAAGAATAATCTATTTAGTTTTATCTAAGGCTGTTGAGTAAATGATGCACTTGATGGTTTATTCTTCATTCCGTACAATCTAAAGCCTTTGAACCCGAACAACTATTTGTTTGTTTGGTTGAATGGTTGCCTTGAATTTGTTGTGTATGCTGATTGTGAAATTGATGGGTATTGCATTGATTTGTTGTTAGTGATTGAAACCACTTAAATATTTCACTTTATATAAATCGTTAACCCTTTAGATTTTATAAGTGTTTATAAGTGAAATGCAGGTTATGGAAGCAATTGCTACTGCTTTTGGTTCCATAAATTAAGCGTAAATTGCCCGACAAATAGGTACGTTTTCGGATTACGTTTTATAGCGCTATTATATATTTTTCCCGTGTTGGGATTTATATTATATTGTAAAAATATTGTTGTATATTGTTATATTTTATTTTCACCCGAGCCTCCCCGTACAAAGGAGACTCTGTCAAAATTTTCCGAAAATTCTAGACTTGGAAATTATTTTGAAATGTTTTTCCAAACTTTATTTATTTAAGTATAAAAAAGGATATAATGATTTTAAAATGGGTATATTTTATTTGAAGTAATAAATTTTGTAAATTATTGTTTATAAGTTAAATATTTTGAATAAGATGTATTGTTATTTAGTTCTTCTTTTCCATTCTTTTCCTTTTCGGGGATGAAAAGTTTTGAGTGGGGGAGAGTGTAACGACCCGTATAAATTCGATGTTTAAATGAATTAAATTAATAAGATTTTTATTTAAGTTTAGAAAGGAATAAAAATCTTATTTATTCATATGAAAGAGAATGTTGAAATTTGATGTATCAAGGGTGATTAAAAATTTACAAATTTAATTATATATTGAAATTAATTGTAATAGTGGAAATTGTCGCATTTGGATATAAATATTAAAATGAAGGCTAAAATAAATTTTGTAAATGGTGACTTAAAACCTATAAAATACAAATGAATTAGGTAGGAAAAAGATTCTTACTTGGATATAAAACTTAATATGAGAAATTATGAAAGTATTAATTTGATTTAATGCAATAAAAGATTGTGAACGGTAATTGGAATAAATTTAGAAATCATATTAGTGCAAGTTAATAATTTATGACTTGAATGAGATTCCAATTCAAATAAATCATTTAAATGTTATGATTTGATTTTTAATGGAACATGAGAAAAACAAATGTAAGGATTTGATTAATATATATGTTATTTGTTCAGGGTATTGAATAAAAATTGGGAATCCAATTGTAATTAATGATAACAACGTTGGTATTAGTTAATATATTAAATTTCAATGCAATACCCATAAATGAATGGAATGGAATGAATGTATTTAAATGTATACTAGGTTATTTAGAAAATAGAAAGAAAAGTTAATATCGAATTGATTGATGAATAAATATACATTGAATAGTAATTGAATGTAAGTAAATGGTAATTGTATAAAATCAATATAAGATAATGAATTGCAATAACTGTGGGTTGATATTAAATGTTGAAATATTATATAGATAAGGATTTAGATGGAATGGATTAATTTACGAAATAAAGGATAGCAACCATATAAAATGTTAAGTGAGTTAATATTGTCATTAATAAAAACGTTACTTTAAGGATAATTAATGTAGTAACATAAGGTGTAAATGTAAATTACAATGGAAGCGTAACCTTATTTCTAGGTAGAAATTGCAGGTAGATTTATGAAATGGAGGTTATGAAATAAATGAAATTGACCAAAGTTCAATAAAATGGAAATATAGTAGTTAATGCAAATAAAAGATGGAAATTGGGGTATATTAACGTAATGAAACGTAGAACAAATGTCAACTATGTTATTAGATCATAAGTTTGGACCATAAATAAAATTCTTAAAAAATAACAAAACTACAATGAAGCAATGAACTGGAAGGTTCTAACGCGTACTAGAATATAATTTAATAACAGGAATTGGAATACTAAATGTTAGTTTTAATGATGAGTTAAATGAATATTTATTAATAGAGAAAAAGATTTATTTAGTATGTAATTTAATGCTTGTTGGAAACTGTAATTCTATAAACATGGTTGCTTGACTATAAATAAGGATTACAATGTTCACGTATTTATTTAATTGATTTCATCAATTAGGGTCTGTTTTGAAGTGGAAGATTAAAATTAATTGGAAATAAATTTATTAAAATCTTTCAATTGAAAAAGAAAAAGAAACAAAGTGCAATTAATAAAATTAATGTAAGAATGTTTTCATTATGAATGTACATTATTTGGAAATATAAGAATGGATTTAATATTGTATAAGTTGATCATTTTAGGATATAAGAACGTTTAAATTTATGAATTGCAAGTAACGAATAAGCATTTTAGGGAAAATAAAAGAATGTTGAGGAAATAAAGTGAACGTTTCCATTCTGAATATAAATATAACGTTGTAAAAGGAGAAAATTGAATTTTTAAAACAACATTTTACGGTGGTTAAATAGCAAGCATAGGTTGCACGGAAGTGATTTTATTACTAACCTTGAAGTTTAAAATAAATTAAATAATCGAGTTCATAATTACGTGTCGTGAAAAATGTTATTTTTAAATTTGAATTTTTAAATCATGGTTCATATTTTATTTATGTATCCGCTGTCCCCATTATGTAAATTGGTCTTTTTAAATTTAGTTATGTTGTTGTAATTAAATCTTTAATGAATGTCAAATTTGGTATGTTTGGGGTTAAAAAAAAAATTAATTGGGTGAACAAATGTTTTGAAATTTGAATTCTAAAAGTTTGTTTATAGAGTAGAGTTGGTCCATTCATTCCCTTTCTAATTTATAATTGTCACACTTTTTTTTTCATTGTTTCCTCATTTGTTTCATTACTCATTTCCATTTACATGGTCTAAAGCCTTTTCGTTTCATGAACGTTACATACTTTTCATATTTTTTTATTTCTTTCTTTCACCTCTTTTAATATCTACCATTTTTATTGGGTTGTTCATATTTTTACTTTATTTCAATTCCTACTTTGTTTATTTTTAGCTTTATTAGCTTTTCACTAGTTTCATTCCTCATTCTTGTAGCTTCATTTCATTTTTAAAATTTCATCTTCTATAGCTTCATTTTTTTTGTCACTCTTCACCTTCCTCCTTCTTTTTTTCATGTTTCTTCTTCAAATCACATTTCTCTCTCTTTTTTTTCCAATTTTTTTTTCCTCTTTCTTCTTCTTATTCTTCGAATCTTCTTCTTTTTCAAAGTTTCCTTTTCTTTCTTTTTTGTTCTTCTTCTTCTTTAATTTTTTTTTCTCTTTTAAACCTTCTCTTCTTTCCATGTCTTTTTCTTCAAATCCAGATTTATATAATCTTCTCTTCAAAACTTTCTATAAAAATATATATTAATATAGCAAGGAAACAAAACTAAATGAGAAAGTAGTTGCAGATCCAAATCTGGCTAAGAAAAAAGGTATGCAACACTAAAAATTCCGTTGCAAGTTAAATAAGATATATGATGTAATATATAATTTTTTTTTTGAAATTTCAATCACCATTAATGCGTATAACTTTCTCTTACGAACTCAGTTTCACACGCACTTTTCTCCGCTAGGATCGTATTGGAATTCCAGACATTTAAACGCTGGTTTGAACGAATTCCGAGATCGTCGAATTTTGGGTTTAAATCGGATTTAAATTCGATTTAGATCCCAAAGGTGAGTGTTTTAACCCACTCACAACTTCTAAAATTTCCTATGTCTGTTAAATTGACTTAAGATATGAGTAGAAATTCATTTATGACTGCACGTTTCATTATCTCTGTTAAATCGAGTTTATTTAAATTAACTGTTAATTAATTTTATTTATTGCATATAATTTGGCAGTTAGAATTTATTTATTTGCGTATTAACTGCCTTTCATAGTTATGTTTATTTTTATTTCATATTAACTGCTAGTTAAATTTACATTTATTTTGCGTATATACTGCTAGTTTAACAGTAGTTAAATTTATTATTGAATATAAATTGTTAGTTAACACATGTTATTTATTACCTGTGTAATTTATATGCTCTATATTGATGTTGTTTAAATTGGATGATGATTGTAATGAATGGTTGATGATTGATATTTGGATGAATGGATGTTGTATTTTATATCGTATAAACTGCAAGTTATCGTGCATTTCATTCATTCGGGATTGCGGTTTGAAATGATATACAACCGCATTTTTATTTTAAATTACGGATTGAAATGATAAACATCCGTATCACTTGACCATAGGGTAGAAAATTTTATGCAGGCACCGCGGTAAATATATATAAAATTATTTTTGGAAATGTTTTACTATGGTTTTGTAAAGCTATATATATATATGGTTTATGGGATATTGATTTGGTTACTTATATATATATAGTAAATTTTCGGTTTTTAAGCTTTGTATAAATTTGATTTGAAGTATAAAATAAACTTTGATTTTCGAGATCAAATACGATTAAGAATTTATTTAAAATTTAATTTCTGGAGTTCTAATGACTAAAAAAAAGAGAGTAAGGTTGGAAGATGAATATTAAGTTAAACTGAAACTAAATGAAAAGTTAGAATTTTTAAAAAGGATATGATTTTTGTAACTTGATTTTTGTGTAAAGTTATTTGAATGAATATCAGGTTGATTTAAATGAATATATCAAGTTTAATAAATTGAAAGATTTTCCAATTATGTGAAATTATAAGTTTTACTTGAAGTATATTGAATTCATTAAGTAAACATTTCAAGTCTAACTAATAAGTAATTGAATTTGATATATATGGGATGGTCAAATGAGTTTTATTTTGAAATGGTGTAATATTTAAAGCTTTGAAACGTTGAAAATTTAAAATGGTATTTGGAAGTTTAAATCGATATTTGGAATTGATTTGTGAAATGTAAAGAAGCTATTTTGTTTTATAAAAGTAATTTAATATTTAACCATTTGAGAGATGGAATTTGTTTCAAAGTTATGGTTTTCAAGGTAGTATAATTTGGAAATATTATATTCAAGGGTTTTGATTTCTAAATATTTTACTTTGAAACCACTATGATTTTTGGAAAGAATATATTGGAAAATAAAGATGATATCATATTGTTTTGGTTTTAAAAGGAAATGATATCATATTTATATGGTTTTGAAATGGATATTATATTCTGGTTTTAAAAGTATAAATTATTTTAAAGGACCGTGGTGTTATAATAACGTTTGGTTGTTGAAGAGACCGGGATCGGAAGTTGTCATACTCTCTGCCAACTCCAAAAACCACTTTAACAACCGTGTACGAGGTGGAGATTCCAGAATGAAGTAGGTTGGTGGCGGCGTTTCCTGTAAGGTAAATACGTGGACCCAACTCCAGTGAGTTGGCATAAGGTGGCTAAAATAGGAGCGATTCTCAGGCCAATGAGGTCATTCCTCTGATCAAACGCACTCCTTCGATACTATACTCTGACTTTGGATTGATTCGGTGGCCACTATTGATTTCTTTGATTTGGGGGTGTTAGTTCGAGGTGGGCGGTAGCTGCGGCTACGCGTTACCACCAGCCCGGATATCAATTGGTATATCTACCCTGGCATTGCCTAGTTGTGCCGTGTCACCTACCCTATTGCGCCTTGAACGAGTTTGGATTTCTCCCGTAGCCCGTGTGGTATCCTCTGGTGGCTTCCCGATCAGGAGGGACTATGATATTGGATGGACTACTGGGACTATTACGTGTTAAGGGCTATATGGGTAACCCCTTAATGCTAAGAAAAAAGTAAGTTTATTTTACAATAATAGCGCAATATACTACATAGTAAATAGTTTAACGGATTCTTTGAAGATGTAAATCCCGAGCATCTCTTGATTACTGCACTCATATTCATTTCTGTTAATTTAACTTACATAAGATCTTTTAGTTCTGACTCGAGTGTTTTGTCTTTTCAATTCGCTCGGGTCAGTCCGAGCGTTTCAGGATTTGAAGATTTTATTCTGGAGGACGAAACGAAGATTTGTAGTATTACTATCTACTATATTATCCCACTATACTATTTAATTCCGCTGCATTGATATTATTGGTATGTGAACTCTGATATTTAAATGTATAAAGAAGAATCAAATCTTTTGTAAACAGTTTTATGAACTGTATATTTATTATTATATTTTATCCTTCCGCTGTGAGATTCTGTCTAGTTTTTTTCTCTTCTCTATTTTTCTTATTTACCCCATAAAAATCCGCCCTTCCTTATGGTTTGAATTGGCACGTGTGTCGATTTATAGTGTGCGAAAAGGCGGGACGTTACAAAAATAAATAACTCAAAATGCATATTCAAACAAATATTTTATTACAAATTCGAATAGTACAAAATTTGAGCTCTCACTACATATATACATTTTCAATTACATTACAATCTCGATTACATTACAATTTTCAATTAACATGTTACATCTCACTACATATTCACTCAACACTCGTATTTTTATCTTCAACTCTGTTCCAGCCTGAATCCAGCATCAGAGCTGTTTGCAAAAATAAAAACTGACGCGGTAAAATCGAAAAAGAAAATATTTTACAGTGCAAAATAATATGTATGTTTTAAAATATTATTTGCCACAATTATTAGGGTTGTTCGTCATCAATTTTTATATCTTACACGAACAACTTATGACACACACAGTGTATCACTGTACATGCCACAAGGCCATGACACCGATATACACTTGCTAGTTAAAACTGCAAGCACAGTTGAGCACAAGGTCAAATCCAAGCCTAGGATGGATTCAACTCAAGTGAAGATGCTCGATCAAAGCAGTAACCAACATGACAACATGCCTATATATAAAGCTTCAGACACAGATGAATACACCTAAAATCAACATACAACATGGAACAATGTGCACAAAACCAAATTAACTCAAAACAACAAGCAAGTGGAACAAGTTCACAACAGTTCGACATGCATAAAAAATACCACAAAATGTATAAAAACAAAGAGGTAGTTTAATTAATGGAACCAGAACAGTCCAATTAGCAAATAACAAGACAAGGACTGGTGAACACTTGAATAATAAGTCCTCATGCAGCCAGTCATCATCAACTTGAAACCAGACAAGAATAGTGCAGAAGTGAAGCCTCGACGAAGACATAGTGCTGTTCAATTTAACTCGAAGTAAACCAAATTCGAATGTCAGTTCACATAGAGGTGCAGACAACATACATATACACATAGGTGACAACAGTTTCAAACATGCTTAGAGGCACCAGAGGAGACATCAATATATATGAAGATCAATATGAATGCAAATCCACACAATGCACCAGATCAGTGAAGCTGCAAACAAAATGACATGTGTATACATATGCATACAGATAGATAAAAGCAAAGACTTCAAATCAAAACAGAGGTGACTCCATGTATACAATATACAACATAGACAAGACTAGAAACAAAAAGGAAAGAACTGGACTTCAAGATGATCCAGACTAGTGTGTACAACATGACTACCAATTGGTACAAGTGCACTCAAGTAATTTGATCATGAAGACCATAACAATGGCAGGTACACATGAAACACAATGCAAACTAGAGCTCAATGTAACAAGAAGAAGTGCACAAAAAAACAGTTGTGGATAGCAGCCCAATCATGAACATGAAACCAAGTAAAAAGGCGTTAACATGAATGTACATGCACAAGTCAAGGCATGAAGCGAATGCAACTAGAGCACTTGGAGTTCAAGTTCAACCAGATCGACTCTGTTTAATCTTGCAGTGAAATCAATCAAATGAAATATGATAAATAAGTCATCACACTTGGGTGGACAACACATATAAAAGAACAGTAAAAAAACACTTGTGTTTCAAAAAGTCAAGGCCACAAAGGCCGTTGTTGTAACAACCCATAAATTTTAAACGGTTTTTAATAACGTATTTAATTAAATTTGTGAGAAATTTTAAATAATAATATTTTGAAATAAAAATCTAATGTTTGGAATACGTATAATTAAATATAAGTAGTCAATAAATAAGAAAACATATAAATTTAGATTACGTTACTGGTTAATTAATTTGGACGTACGTTTGTTTTAATTATTGCATCTATCGTGGGCACTCTTTTATTTCATATCTTAGCTGTTAAAAATCAAATCAGCACGTGCATTAAAAAAAAGAATTAAAACCCTGCCTCCAATTCACGTGTAAAACTTTCCACTTTCATTTGCGTCTCCATATTAAATAGGAATAAAAATCTTTGATTTCCTAACCGTTTCAAAATCTCTTCCCATCTTCATTTTTGCAAAGCAGTTCAGATTTGGAAAAAAAAGTGTAATGGGTAACGATCCGAAATTTAGACCAATTTAAAATTCTAATTTTATTAAAATATTGAATAAAATTTGGTAGAAACAAAAATGATGGGAACAATAATAGTTTATATGAGATTTACAATTTGAATTAAAACAACAAATGTTAAGAATTTAATAATAATTGTTAATTGTAAATATTAATCTATTGAATTAAATTTAAGAGGAAACAATAGTTTAATTGTATTGTTGTAATTCATATAAGTTAATCTATAACAAATGAACTAAAATTGGTAACTAATGGATATGTGGAGTTATGTGAAATTATTAAATAATGTTTGATTCATTGTTAATAAAAAAGAAGAAAAAGGAAAAATATTATGTTCTGTTTATACATCAAATGGTGGTTTTGAAATTTAGTTTTGAAAGCAAGTATGTATTTTTGATTCAAAGAAAAATTTGGTCTTAATATACATAAATACACAGAAAGTTTAGTTTGGGTATAGGGTCCATTAATTATTGTGTGAGTTCTAGTAGGTATGTATATATAGGTTATGTTAGTATTTTCAAATATATTACTCATTTCCTTGAAGTTTTGAAACACATTGTCCAATCAACCCATCAATTGCTCTAATAATTTATTTTGAGAAATTCAAGGCACAGCTGTTTTATTTGCCATCATTTCTTTTATTTTTTCCAAACGGTTAATTTTGCCTTTATAACGTATCCTTCCATTCCATACTTACCTTTTTCCTTTACGTTTCAAATATGGAACGTGCTGTCCAATCAGCAATTAATTGCTTTAATTTCTCAACTAAATCTAGGGTGACTGTTGCCATCCTATAATTATTTTGAATATCAAAACATATAAATTGTATACGTTTATGATCATTTTTGGTCAGTTCTTCTGTTTTAAAATAATATATTTATTTCTTAAAACGGTTGCATTGTGAAACACGTCTCTTCCAAATCTTCACCGTGCAGCCCAAGCAATATAATAAATTGCTTTAATAACGTTGCTGAATCAACGATCATTTCAATTTATTATTTGTTGTACGTTTCCTTTTTGCTTAAGAGTTGGCTACGTAAACATTAATTCAAAAATAGGAAGAAATCATTCATTTCCTGTAGCCACTTCATTTGCTTTAATTATTTCACGTGATTCAAGCAGGTGACCGTGTCCATTCACTCAACCTTTATCTATATTTTTGTTTTAAATTTCTTTCCTCTGTTCATTAGGGTAATTATGGTATGATTCTCAGCATATTGGTCTGCCTTTCCTTCTTTCCTTCGACAATAAAAAAAAACCTTTAATTATTATCTCATTTCTTGCTTGCACGGTTACAGATAATCAATTAGTAAATTGCATGTTGTAGTCTATTCATGCCTATTTGGTTCATAAAAATTATTAAGAATTTTTACCCAGAGCAGCCAACTCACCTACATCGTTCTATATCTATTTATTTGCGTACAAGTTCAAACTTTTTCATTTTCTTTGATTGATAGATTGGTTGCGTTTATCTACTCTTTCTCTCCCTGTCTTTATTGCTTAAAGGAAAGCAATCCATCAAAACGTGAATATTTGATTATAGCCAGCCGTTACCTATACCCAAATTTCCATTTTTATGGCCGTCATTCGAATATCAAACTTATATACTTTTTGCATTCATTTTTCTTATTCAATTTTACGTTTCTTATTCCAGCTTTTAAATACTGTGCTCCTCCCTTATATTTCTCTGTGGCCTTTATTTCTCTTCTCCGTTTCTCTTTTTTTCTCCCCCTCTGTTAGCTTCTCAAAACCATCACTCCGCAGCTCCTCCCTGATCTTCCATCCCTCATGCTCCTCCGTAGCCACTTAGACCGTGTACTCCTTCTTTTGCATAATTGTATTTTTTTTTTTATAAACCTATGATATATTATAATATATACTGTGTACGTTAGTTTATATGCTTATATATATATACATTGCTGTATGTTTATGAAAGAAAATATGTATGTATTACACACTATATTCTCTGTTTTGTTTTAAAATATATAAGTGTTATAGGATATAAGGTACACATATATAAAGTTATATATTGTATAAGAATATAAATGGATTTGTACAGATAAAGCATGGGTTTATTGATATTATAATTACGTAAATACTGATTTTATATAAACAGTTATATGATCTATTTTTATATATCATAGAAATTGGAAAATCTGGTTCGACAATGAATATATGTTATACTGTTTATATATTTACAGTAACATATATTGATTTTGTTTAAGTATGATATAGACAGTGTTTATAAGTTTAAAAAATAAATATGTTATATTAGTTTGGATTTTACCTGTTGGGTTGGATAGGGTCACTGAGTATACATATGTATATATTTATACCTTATGTACGTTTGTATATATATATTTGTTAATTATATTTTAAGTTATATGTTAGTTATAATATATTATGGTTTGTATTATTCCTAATATTTTAAAACGGAAAATATATATTGTTGGAAACTTGTAATACAATCGCGTTTGTATAATTTCTATTTAAGTTTATATAACTTTATATATATGTGTGTATATATAATATAAAATTTTGTTCGCAAATGTCTATATGAGTATACATTAATTAGTTTTAAAAGATATAAATATATGGAGACTTTGTTTGAAGTGTTGAATTAAATTTTAATTTGAGATATATGATTAAATTGATTTTAATAATAAATAATAAATTATATACATCATTTTCTGTCATATCAAGATGGTTCTAATTCGTTTTCACCAACTTCTTATCTCTCAGCTTTGTTGAATTCGTGCCAATCTAGCATTGCTTTGAAATTCGTAGCTTGTTGTATTGTCTATCTTCTCTAGCCTCTAGCCTCGAAAGGTGAGCAATCACTCACGATCAACGTTCTTTTATTTATTAAATTTGGTTTCAATTGAAACGACAATTGAAATATACTGCTGAAATTAGTAAATCTATTATATATGCTATTATCTGTAAACTGTTCACCTATGGGATATGACACCATATCCTATTGTTTATACTTCATTTAATTACTGTTGATATATGCCTATTGCTATATTATTATCATATCCTGTTATATTATTATCTTCTGTTATCACTCTGCAAGCTCCCTGTAGTTTAGAATTCACCATGGGTTGAAATGATACATACCCGAACAGACTTTAGAATAGGAGAATTTCGTTATGGGTTGTAATGATAGACCCAAGCGATTTTCATTAAATTGAATTTGGGATACGGGTTGAAATGCTATCCACCCGTATATATTTAGTGCACGGATTGAAATGATAAATATCCATATCACTTGACCATATGATAAGAAATATATACAGACACCGTTGGTCCATATATAAATATTTTGAAAATAATTTCTATGGTTTTGGAAAGAAATATATGGTTTAATAAATATAGATTCTTAAGGCATTAGATGAATGATAAATTTTATATATAAATTTAGTAGTAATATTTAATTTAAATTAGATGGATTTAATACATAGAATATGGTTAAGTATATATGTAAATCTATATTTCAATAGATTTTCTTGTAATAAATTGAATAAGTAAGGTTGGAAAGGTAAATTTGGGTTTATTGGTTATGGTATTTAAATAAGGATTTCAATTAATCGATTTGAAATTATTGAATGGGAAATTTAAAGGTATGATTTTTTAACTGGATTTTGATTTAAGTGATTTAATGAATATTTCACATTTAAATAAAAATAATATTTAATAAAATGTAAGTTAAGGTTACTTAAATGATATTGAATCTAATGAGGGAATATCTAATGACTAAATAATAATGGGGTTAAATCGAGATCTATATGAAACTGTCAATTGAACTTTGAATTGTAGAATATTAAAGCTTTGAACTATACTAGAATTTAATTGGTTTATTTGTGATTCAGATCTGTATTTGAAATCAATATAATCCGAATTTATTATTTACAAAATATAATTGAATAAAAATTTAGTTTGAAACATTGAATATTTAAAGTTTTGAAATAATATTGAAATGTAAAAGGGTATTTTGTGATTTCAAATCCGGATTTGAGATCGATAAAATGTGAAATGGTTATTTAGGAATTGAGTTGAATTTTAAATTAATAAATTAAGATTGGACTAAAATTTGAATGGATTTGAATCGCAACTTTGAAAGTGATAAAATTTGAAAAAATATATATACACACACACAGACACACACACACACACATATATATATATATATTAGATGAAATGATATTTTGGTTTTGAAGTATAAATTAAATTGAAATGACCATGGTGTTATAGTGTATATTTCTACATTATAGATAGTTCCACGGATCCTTAGAGAATGGTTATCCCATACATCCTCTAAATTACTTGTATTTCAGTTGATATTTCACTTGAGTTGGAATTATTGATATAAGAATGTTAATCCTGACTCGAGTGTTTTGTGTTTTTGCTTTACGCTCGGGTCAGACTGAGTGATACAACATTTGAGACTCACCTTTGGAGTTTGGATCTTCATTTGGAGATCCAACTATCGATTCAGCTTTCAGCATTTCCAGTTGATTAGTTCAGAGAAGTCATCTGTTGCATTGGAGACTTCACTGCATTTGAGCTATTCTTTTGTATTTTATTTCTGACTTTGATATCTATATAGTAGCTTCATGAACTACTATTTATTGATTCCGCTGCATATTATTATATTACTCCGTGTCTGTGATTCTGTGATTGATTTATTTACTATATATGCTGAGTTTGCAAAATATAAATCAACAATTCGATATTTTGAGCAATTCAAGTCCGACATGTGCGGATGCGAATGGTCTGAAATATCGGGTCGTTACAGTTGTTGAAGAATTATCATATTCGTATATATTTAAACATATTTGTATATACCAATAAACATACACGTGATTCGAAGAGAAACCAGTAAACTTCTCAATTTCAAGTCGAAGAGAAAAGAACGGAATCGAACTCATTCAAATTCGAATATAGTCAACTAGAGATCAAGTCAAAAATCATCTTAATCGCACGATCAAAAAATGTATGGCTGAGCAATGGAATGGACCGATTCAAACACTTCAACCAAGTTCGAGCGTGTTGGGGATGGAACGAGTCGGCAAATAACATGTCGTACAATCAAAAATCAATGCAGAGGATAAAACCACGAAGTATTCAAAACTTAAATATACAAATATAGGGAATTTAATCATCATCGATATACAAGTTATTCGAGTTCATGCAAATACCAGAGCAATCCTTTGAAGTAAATCACAAACCAATAACTCGAATCGAAGTCGAGCATAACCGAAATTGAAAAAGGAAAATCACGTACCAATTTAATCTAAGCAATTCGAGCTCGACATTTGAAGCTGTTGTAACTAATCAAAGCCTAGGAATTGATTGACGAAGCACATCTACGCGAAAGCATACTCCAATCGAAAAATTTCAAGCGGCGGCATCAAATTAGTAGAAACCCTAAAATTCCAAAACGAAGAGAATAAGAGGTGGCTGCATGACAAAGAAAAGAGACGTCTTCTATTATTTACTATACTGGGCCTGCACTTGTTAATTCTAATTTGGGATTGAATTTTAATATAGGATTTTTATTTAGTTTATTTGTTTTCATTTGTAATTTTCTTTTTAAACTGTGTAACTTTCTAGTCGTGTGACTAGGTACAGACTATGGGGCAATTGTTTGAGAATTCACAACTCAATGGCTGAGTTGTGGAAGGGTTTTGAGCATAGAGTTTTAGTCAAGTAGCTGGTGTTGCAAGTCTACGTGTGTAAGCGTCTGACTACTTAATTTCTAATAGGAAACCTTGTGGATAACACATCGGCAAGTTTTTTCCAAAGCTGGGTAAATCTGTGTATGATCTCTACTGCATTACTTTCTGATATTGTTTATATTTTCGCATTAATTTTTATTATTACTAGTATCACCATATTCTCCCCCCCCTCTCGGGTGAAAACGATCCTACACCTTATTATAATTTTGAGGACAAAATTCTTTAAGGAGGGAAGTTTATAATGACCCTAATTTTGACTAACATCATTTAAAGGATTTAATTAGGTAAATTAAATGAAATAATGTAGATAGTTAAGGGTTTGAGATTTGTTAACCGACAAAAGGGGGTCGTGCCTTAATAAAAATAAGCTAAAGAGAAATAAAATTTAGTAAGTAGAAGGAATATGGTAATGGCCAAATATGAATAGTTTATGTTCTTATACTGTAAACCCTTCTATCCTCCAATTCTCATTCATTTACAACATTCACAAACAAAATTAAAATACTTAGAAGCATGGCCGGCCACCATTAAGAAAAATTAAAGGAAGAAAAGCTAGAAAACAAGTACAAAGCTTGAAGGAATTAAGCAAAGAACAAATCTCAACCTTCTTAACAACAAGCTAAGGTGAAAAATAGATTTACATCTTATTTTTATTGATTTCGGTTTTTGGTTAAGATTCGAATTGATTTTGCAAATAATATGTCATAATATGATTGTTTAAATGGATATATGCTTGTTGATGATTTATGTTGCTTCATATAGATTTTATGATAAATTTTGATTTGAAAAACCTATTAAACGATATCCAAATGACTTACATTTTTGATGATCGAAAAAATTCTTTATGAAGTGGATTTCAAGTTTCATAATTTTCTAAGCTGTGGTGGATTTATTATGAATTTTTACCCAAGAAATTAGCTAATATTGGGTTTAAATTAATTACGACAATTATATATTGCTTTTGGGTTCAATAGTTAAATATGTTAGATAACATATTATAAGTGAATTGTGGTAATTTTGGAGAATTTTCCTATGTATTTTATTATGGTTATAAAATTTGAGTGACTTAAAATTTTATATGTTTATTCAACGAGAAGGGATTAATTATTAAATAGTTTAATTTGATAGTATCTGAATTATGCAGCGCTTTAGAAAAGGATTTTGAAAAAAGAATTGGCAACCAATTATATGTTGACAAATAAGGCAAGTTAGTTCGGAAGAAATTACTTTAAAAGGCTAAAAAAACAAGTTGTACTTTGATTTACCGCTTCACCGCTTCCATCAGTAGCTTTGACACCATACCTTCACCTATGAATAAGTCGAAACTAATGCATATGGTATCAAATAATTGATACGTGGTGAATTCAACAAAAGAGGAAGGTATAACGTCGAAACCATGCTTTCGAAAGGGTAGAATCCACTATTATTAACTTTAAACTGTTTTCGTCTCTAAATGATGCTTTCGAAAGTGTTAGTGTTAGCTTTTTAATTAATAAACTTGCTTTATTTAAAGGGCCTTTTTAATGAGTTGCCGCCTTTATGTTGTAAAAGAAGCTTTTGAAAGGAACAAACCCATGCTGTGACATTCAAACCTTTTGAATTAATGCTTTCGAAAGGATGCTTTCGCCTTTATACTCTAAGCCGCCTTCTCATGCTTTTGAATGGGTAGTTTGATTGCTTTCAAAATGGTTTCGTAGGCGATGATTTTGAAGGGGTTGGTTTTGAAACCATCCTGTTTCTTTTACTAAGGATATATGCCTTTGAAAGTTATACTTTCTCCTCTATTCTTTTATGACCCTTAGTTATATTAAAAGTTAAACCCAAAAGGTTTTAAAAGGAATGATTTTAAATGGTTTCGAAGCTTTGTTTTCAAATACTTTTACTTGAACCCAATACTATCGAAAGGTATGTTTTAAGTGAAGAAATTCAATGCTTTCGAAATATATATATATATATATATATATATATATATATATATATATATATATATATATATATATGGGTTACGAAAGGGGGATCCCCAATGTTTTCGAATGGTTTATTTTTATATAAAGGGAGGGTTTCCAAAGCTTTCGAAAGGCAAGTTTAAATGGGTTAAAAGAGGATATCTTAGGTTTTAGTAAATCTTTCAAAAGGGTTGTTCTCAATGATTTCAAAAGGCATTGTTTAAGGTTTAAACTAAGGCTTCAAAGGTTTTGTTTAGCTTTATGTCCTGAAATTTCATAAGTTAAAAAGGGTTTTTAACTTACATGGAAGGGATAGATAATCCCATGGAAAAAGTTTCATAAACACTATTTCATGTAAAGTATATATCATGGTATAAGTGTTTTGAGTAAAGCAAAGTATATGATTGCCTTGTTTTATAAAGGTATGATTTTAGGGTTAAATCATTTGTAAAGATTATTTATAAGGAAATAAAGTTTTAAAAGGGTAGTTAACCTTAGGCAAGAAATGAAACATGAATAGGGTAGTTAACCCTAAGTTTATGACTAAAATATTAGAAGACCATATGAGACTGGTGTAGGATCACACCCTATACTTTAACTATTGGCCCCGAACTAAACTAAGTCCAAAATTACAGTGTTTAGGGCAGGTCATAGGTGGGAATAAATTGAGATTACACATAGAATGTAATATATAGAGTAAAGATAGGTTGTTGGTGAGCCCATAAAACCATTAGGTTCAGTCGACCTTAGAAAAGAAAGTTAAGTGCAGTCAGCCTAGTATGGTGTCTAATTGTAAAGACCCGTAAATCCGTACTCCTTGAATAGACACTAATCTCCTTTGTTTAATTCAAGATGAACGAAAATACGAACCCTTAGGGGTTTTAAAAAGATTTTTAGAAAAGAAGAAGAGAGAAAAAGAAGAAAGAAGAAAAGAGAAGGAAAGAAAATAGGAAAGAAGGAAATAGAAAAGAGAACAGAAAATTTTAAAATAGAAGAAAATAGAAAATGGAGGGGAAAGAAAAATAGAACATAATTTTAAGATAGAGGAAAAAGAGAATAGAGGAAAAAGAGAAAAACAGAAAATAATTTTAAAATAGAAAGAAAAGAAAATAGAAAATGGAACACAGAAGAAAATAGGACGGAACAGAAACAGAACACAACACAACAACATCAGAATCTCACAATTCGCAGCGGAACAACATATAATAATAAATGAATAATCTTTAAACAAAGAACTATATCAGTTATTACATTTTACACATTTCATTACATCATATCATCAGAGTGTACAACAACAACAAACAGTGCAGCGGAAAAAGAAATACTATATAAGTAATATGCCATGCCATCCAGCTTGCCTCCAGCAATTCCTGAATATCCAGAATATCCTGATATACCTAACTCTTAACTGCCCGTGTGAAAATTGGTGGGCACCCAGAGTTTAGGAAGGAAAACAATAAACTCCAAGTCAGTCATGTGACTGGTGTGAGAACTCAAAACAGTTTATTTATCTTTAAAATCAAAATAGAGGAGTATTTTTAAATTCAATTCGCAATGCTTTTAAAAATGAGACTACCATAAGGCCTCCCGCACACACACACATAATGCAAACGCAGAATCGGAGGAGATTTCTCCTTATGATAGTCAAAGATGCTTGATACGCATTTAAAAGAACATTTCATATTATTATTAGTGCATAGTGTAGGAAAAATTTATTTCGAAAGTAGAATATAAATCTTAGCCAACATACGACCATTATCCTATGCCTATTATAGCTAACTATGTTCAATAGCAGGTTACCGCCACATTCCATAGCAGGTTATACAACTAAAACCGTACAAGTCACGTATTGTTTCTTTGGATTTCCAACAAATGGTCAGGCCAAGGAACTTCCCATTGCCACATGAGAATGCCTCTGGAAAGACATCCCCGAGAACCAAACCGGAACTCTGCCAACACAAGGCCGGGTTACCCCTAACTGGGTAACTACTGACACGAGCACGCCATTCCCCGATCGTAAACGACCTTTCTCACGGGATCCCAATAACCAACAACCACAAAGTAATAAATTCGTAGTAACCACATAGGTTAAATATCTGGGCTCCATACCATGATACCACCTCTATCCAGAAGGAAATGTACATACCCTAAAGGGTGCTACCCCTCATAACCTTGCCGCATCTTTCCTGTTTTGACCATTTCCGGGGTGTGAGGTTCGACGAAGTCACGTCCACAAAAACATACTTTATACAAAAGCCATGCTTTGGGTCAACAAATGATCAACACAATGATCACTAAGATAGACGATCAAATAAACGATCCTATCACAATAATCAACACAATGATCATTTCAGCATCACTCAGCATATCGCATTACCAAATTGGGAATATATCGCTGATAACTCCAACTATATAACCTCTGAGCTCGTACGTCTCAGAGAAGGGTGTTAAGCTAAAAGAATAAATTCTTCGCCACCAACAGAAATATATTTGAAAGAAATCGGCTTTATATCTCAACTTGTAATGTCAGACACACAATCCATACAAGTCTGTTCCGGGCTCGAACAAAACCGAAGGCACTTACAAAAAAGTCCTTGCAATCCGAATATTCACAATCCTGATCGGATTTCCCATCACTTAGGGAGTCTCTATACCGTTGCAACTCAGTGCAGAGACAATCGACAGGTCATCCTATCGCTCTCGCAAATACCGGGTCTTCAACACCGATCTTCAATGCAATTCACAACGACGTATCACATATTCGGAATGGGTTATACGACCCCATGGTCCTTTCCCGGTTAACCCGAATAGTGAGCGATTATTCAAAAATAAGTGTAGCATTCACATTCAATCAAATCACATCAATTACCCATTCAAAGGGAAATATTGATAGTCGGTTATTGAACTATCAATGGATATGCACACATCACTAGTTTCCAAATAATTTTCCAAATTATCTTCACTAGATATATAATTTCAATACTTCAAAAATAAATCAATACTTATTTTTAAACAAATTCCACTTGCTTTTATAAATTCAATAATGAATTTATATTTCAAAATATCCATGCATATCATTTCAATTATCCATTTCAATTTATCTTCAAAAAGATAAATTCTCAAAATATTCACCTTATATTGGAAAACATTTCCATACTTATACATTCATAAGTAATTCACAAATTTTATTTATTTTCAACACTTGGAAAATATTCAATATACTTAAATCGAGATTAAGTATATATTTCATTCTTTAAGGAAATCATTCTCTTAAACATATTTATTTGGGCCAAAACGAATGTTACGTAAAACATCGTTACGACAACCCAAAATCACTAGCATAAGGATTCGAAATTAAAATAGATATATAAATCCCAATACTATACAAAACATTTCCTTTCGGAAATCATTTACTATAACAACAGTGTTATAGTCCACTATTTCCTTTTCATTTCTCGAAAACGTCTATTTCAACAATTAATGTTGAAATCTATGGTTTCGAATCTCAACACATTTTAAAACAACGTTAGATCGTTTTAATTCAATTTAAACATCTCATTCAAACATTTTCTTTAACATATTATTCACTATTCAAAAACGTGAATATTCTTTGTTAACAAATTTCATCCTTTTATACATTTTATTTAAAAGAATTATTCACTATTCATAAACGTGAATATAACTCCATTAATAGGTTTCAACAATTTACTTATCAAAATAAGTCATTTGCGAATTTATAAAACAACCTTTATAAATTCCATTTCTATTTATTTATAAAAATTTCCTTTTTATAAATCTCTTTATTAACTTATTCGATTTATAATTTTAATTATAAACCAAAAGTCCAAATTATAAGTCAAACACTTATAATTTATTTATTTGCAAAAATCGTTCCTTTGAACTTTACAAATTTTATAAACCTACTGTTTATAAAATTTCCATTTATAACTTCACCGTTATATAATTCTATAAATTTCATTTATTTATGAAATTCATTTACACTTCATTTAAACACTTATAAAAACTCGTTTTATAATGTCCATATTTCAATTTATAAATATCCATTTATAAATCTCTTAATATAAATCAATTTATATTATTCTTTTAAAACTTCTTTAATCTCCTTTATTATTTCACCATTTCGATTCATAAAATAATTAAATTTTATAAATCCTATATTTAAACTTTTCACAATAATACTAAAATATCTCGATTTAACTATTTTATAAACTCAATAGCATCATATTCTCAAAAATCAGTTTTTTACTGTATTTCTCAAAAATCATAATTTTTATAACTTCAAAAATTATAACATTTATTTATTTAAAATAGATCAAATTCCAAACATATCGTATATTTTCAAAAATCACTTTAAAAATCATTTTAAAATTCCAAATTTGGTCCAATGATGCTACACACCAAATAGTCAATCACGACTACAACGATATCATATGTCAATATGAAAATCCATCAAATATCAATATATCTGAAATCAAATAAAAACTGTTGAGGAATCCAGTTGGATCCCTCCAACCTGTTTTCCTGCATCCAAAAATATTAGCATAATACCAATTTCGCTCCAGTACGAAATTATCGCGGTATATGTTCTTATTAAATATTATCCGCTTAATAACGGCGCAATAGGGTCTCATCCGCTAAACAAATAAATGCGGGAAATCAACAACTGCAATATATACAAATGCCAATATATATATATTGATATTATATATAATACCAATTTCACTGTTTATGAAATATTCGCGGTATATGTTTTTATTAAATAACATCCGCTTACTAACGGCGTATAATGTCTATTTTAACAATCAATAGATATTAATCAACATTCAAACATGCATTCAAATATTTTAAATCTAACTATTTAAAATAAAATCGAAACTGATTCGATTGAGTGAGAAGTTCTCACCTTGGTTTTAATTTCCGTTTTAGCGATTTATTTCGAATAAAATTAAACGCGCGTTTAATTTTACCCAAAATTCTCACTAACTCCAAACGACTCCAAACCAACTCCATCGCGTAGTGCTCGTCCATACGATTCCAATGCAACTGAGTTTGCAATTTTTCGACCTCGTATGAAAATGTTATGAATTATTGAAGTTACACGTGTTTATATACATAGATTTATAACTAACTTTAATAATTTAAACACCCCAATCAACCTGGACCCTTGGATCTCACTGCTCAAGATCAGGCCGTTCCTCTCTTCTTCCCTCCCTCACGTCTCTTTACAGTAACTAGGCCGCATATGAACCCATCCAAGGCCATTCTAGGGTTTGAAAATTCGGCCATCACTCTCGACTATACTCGATCACGTCACCGCCATCGCGAAGCCCTCGACACCAGCTACACTCGGCCCCAAGGATGAGGAGCTCGGCCATCCCTGTAGCATAGAAACGCGTGCGCAACAGCCCAGGGATGCGGGCCTGTAGCTTCCTCCACACGACTCCGTTTCCGATCATAACCGTTGAATCTCTAGCTCTCATCGCCCTCTTCAATTCTCTAGTTGAACATTCCTGCTAATTCTTGATGGATTTGGAGATTTGGAGGGAGGAAGTTCATGAGTTTCTGGCCGTTCAGGGTGGGGGGGTGGCGGCTGCAGTTTTGCTAGGGTTTTTATTTTTTTTTTATTTTTGTGAAGGGGTAGGGGCTATTTATAAAGAAAATCGAAACACTATTCATCCCGGAAATTCCGAACTCCGATTTACGCGCCGTAACCAGCGTTTCTAGGGTTTACCCCGCGTTCCGGACACAATGGAACAGGTTTCGGAAGCTAATTCGGACGTATGTGCGAGTTATGACTGTAAACGCTCAATTTGAATTAAACCGATTTAACTCGATTTCTAGGCGTTTTAATTTGTACCGGACAAACGGTAAATCCAATTGACTTGAAATTTGAAACCTTACAATAATATCACATTACGGATCCGATGAAACTTGTTTCGTCGAAATCCGATACTTTTTGAAAAATGGCTATTTTTACTCGCCAAATTAAAATTAAAAAATAAATCAATGCGTTTCGAGCTGCCACGCTCAAACGATAACTCCGCTTGACACGAAAATTGAAATCCGGTAATAACTAACTATTACGGATCCAATGGAACTGGTTTCGTTCAATTCTGAGACTGTTCAAAAATTGGCTATTTTACAGTCAATTTTAAATATTAAAATATTCAATTTTCACAAATTAACTTTTAATTCGATTTTAAAAGTTCTAAAATATCATTCTAACTCCCATATGATAAAATAAAATTTTACAAATCATTTTCAATCATATTTAACTATATTTTCAATTATTTCTATAATTTAACGTATTAAATTATCAATTTAATAATCCAATTAAATTCAATAATTCAAATAAAAATTTATTTGACTTATAAATTCACTTATTAATATTTTAAAATTAATTAAATATTCAAATTTTAATTAATAAAAATTCTGGGTCGTTACAATCTTCCCCCCTTAAAAGAATTTCGTCCTCGAAATTAACAAGTAAGAAAGTTACAGAATTTATTAATTTTCCCAAAATTCATAGTTAAACTTCTTACAAATCTTTACTAAGTTTTCAAATCATACTTAGTTATCTTTTTCAAAACAACTACTATTGTTTAACTTTCAATTTCAAATCAAAGTTTAAAGTTTTCAAAAAATTTCAATTTTCTCAAATTTTTCTAACGCCTTAAATTTTCGGAAAAATTCGCCATAGTCTCCTTTGCGCGGCTCGATCCGAAAAAAAAAATGACAGTATATATATCACAAATATACATCTCATCAAGTAATGAGGCATCCCGAAGGGAAAAAGTGTAAAAGTACGGTATGTAATCCGAGATATGTACCTTATATTTTATTAGCTAGCATATACGGCTAATATAGCGCAAAAGCGAGCTCCAAATGCGAAGCAAATGCGATCCGCACCTACTAATCACTCAACAAACAACATGAGAACATGCATATAGACAATAATCTCAATATACAACATATAGCAACATAATAACTATATATGTCAACATAGCAAATGAAACAAACAACAAATGCAATATATTCAACCATCAACCAACTAACATCCATAACCAATAAATATTCATTTATATTCTCATTAATATTTAATGAATTGGTTTTCAATTTAAATCACATTAGATTCATTAACATTGGATTTTATCAACATTCATTCTCAATTTTAATTAGTTTGCATTCACTAATTAAATCCAATCCACATTCAATTCTATTCAAATTTATTTACTTTCTATTTGAATTTAATTTCATAGCTTTCAATTTCATTAACTCAATTTCATTAACACTTAATGAATTATATACAAGCAATCAACTAACAATCATATAACAACCAATGTTTATCAATTACAACCAAATTCCTTTGCTTATATCCATTCTCATTCAATTTATTCAACTTCCAATAACATTAGATTTTAAATGAATTAACACTTATATTCATTTTTTTTCATATCAACTTATTCATATTCAATTGATTAATATTCAATTCATTAATTCAATTCAATTCAACTAACTTAAATACCAATATCAACTTCATTCAATATCTCTTAAGTTATATTCCATTTAACATTATTTGGTTTTACATAACTTAAATTCATTTTTATTACAACTCATATTCATAAATATATTCATATAATTTCACTTCTTAAATATATAAGTTTATTCATAATTGTAACTCTTTAATTATAATTTAACTCTTATAATTCTTTTGCTTATACAATTATTCTTTTATTTAGATTATTCAAACAACCTAACAATCAACTTATATACACTTTATAATTCTGAAAAATTATTCCTTTATATATAAAATATACTCAAGGCAAAATTATTTCATTTACCCAATTTTAAAACAATATTGTGTCGAATTGTTCTATACAAGTGTTTAGAGATCCCTATCAACAACGTTAATTACTCGTATTAACCAGAATCTATATACCACTCAACAAACCAATCATCACAATATAAAACAATTTCATATTCACTAACAAATACGCTCTCATAGCTATTATTACACTCAAACTCATTCTAGAGTACTGCTGACTCTATCTCTAACGAGTAATACCCAACAGAACCATGGTTGTCGCTTAACCATAAGCTCTGATACCAACTGTAAAGACCCGTAAATCCGTACTCCTTGAATAGACACTAATCTCCTTTGTTTAATTCAAGATGAACGAAAATACGAACCCTTAGGGGTTTTAAAAAGATTTTTAGAAAAGAAGAAGAGAGAAAAAGAAGAAAGAAGAAAAGAGAAGGAAAGAAAATAGGAAAGAAGGAAATAGAAAAGAGAACAGAAAATTTTAAAATAGAAGAAAATAGAAAATGGAGGGGAAAGAAAAATAGAACATAATTTTAAGATAAAGGAAAAAGAGAATAGAGGAAAAAGAGAAAAACAGAAAATAATTTTAAAATAGAAAGAAAAGAAAATAGAAAATGGAACACAGAAGAAAATAGGACGGAACAGAAACAGAACACAACACAACAACATCAGAATCTCACAATTCGCAGCGGAACAACATATAATAATAAATGAATAATCTTTAAACAAAGAACTATATCAGTTATTACATTTTACACATTTCATTACATAATATCATCAGAGTGTACAATAAGAACAAACAGTGCAGCGGAAAAAGAAATACTATATAAGTAATATGCCATGCCATCCAGCTTGCCTCCAGCAATTCCTGAATATCCAGAATATCCTGATATACCTAACTCTTAACTGCCCGTGTGAAAATTGGTGGGCACCCAGAGTTTAGGAAGGAAAACAATAAACTCCAAGTCAGTCATGTGACTGGTGTGAGAACTCAAAACAGTTTATTTATCTTTAAAATCAAAATAGAGGAGTATTTTTAAATTCAATTCGCAATGCTTTTAAAAATGAGACTACCATAAGGCCTCCCGCACACACACACAATGCAAACGCAGAATCGGAGGAGATTTCTCCTTATGATAGTCAAAGATGCTTGATACGCATTTAAAAGAACATTTCATATTATTATTAGTGCATAGTGTAGGAAAAATTTATTTCGAAAGTAGAATATAAATCTTAGCCAACATACGACCATTATCCTATGCCTACTATAGCTAACTATGTTCAATAGCAGGTTACCGCCACATTCCATAGCAGGTTATACAACTAAAACCGTACAAGTCACGTATTGTTTCTTTGGATTTCCAACAAATGGTCAGGCCAAGGAACTTCCCATTGCCACATGAGAATGCCTCTGGAAAGACATCCCCGAGAACCAAACCGGAACTCTGCCAATACAAGGCCGGGTTACCCCTAACTGGGTAACTACTGACACGAGCACGCCATTCCCCGATCGTAAACGACCTTTCTCACGGGATCCCGATAACCAACAACCACAAAGTAATAAATTCGTAGTAACCACATAGGTTAAATATCTGGGCTCCATACCATGATACCACCTCTATCCAGAAGGAAATGTACATACCCTAAAGGGTGCTACCCCTCATAACCTTGCCGCATCTTTCCTGTTTTGACCATTTCCGGGGTGTGAGGTTCGACGAAGTCACGTCCACAAAAACATACTTTATACAAAAGCCATGCTTTGGGTCAACAAATGATCAACACAATGATCACTAAGATAGACGATCAAATAAACGATCCTATCACAATAATCAACAAAATGATCATTTCAGCATCACTCAGCATATCGCATTACCAAATTGGGAATATATCGCTGATAACTCCAACTATATAACCTCTGAGCTCGTACGTCTCAGAGAAGGGTGTTAAGCTAAAAGAATAAATTCTTCGCCACCAACAGAAATATATTTGAAAGAAATCGGCTTTATATCTCAACTTGTAATGTCAGACACACAATCCATACAAGTCTGTTCCGGGCTCGAACAAAACCGAAGGCACTTACAAAAAAGTCCTTGCAATCCGGATATTCACAATCCTGATCGGATTTCCCATCACTTAGGGAGTCTCTATACCGTTGCAACTCAGTGCAGAGACAATCGACAGGTCATCCTATCGCTCTCGCAAATACCGGGTCTTCAACACCGATCTTCAATGCAATTCACAACGACGTATCACATATTCGGAATGGGTTATACGACCCCATGGTCCTTTCCCGGTTAACCCGAATAGTGAGCGCTTATTCAAAAATAAGTGTAGCATTCACATTCAATCAAATCACATCAATTACCCATTCAAAGGGAAATATTGATAGTCGGTTATTGAACTATCAATGGATATGCACACATCACTAGTTTCCAAATAATTTTCCAAATTATCTTCACTAGATATATAATTTCAATACTTCAAAAATAAATCAATACTTATTTTTAAACAAATTCCACTTGCTTTTATAAATTCAATAATGAATTTATATTTCAAAATATCCATGCATATCATTTCAATTATCCATTTCAATTTATCTTCAAAAAGATAAATTCTCAAAATATTCACCTTATATTGGAAAACATTTCCATACTTATACATTCATAAGTAATTCACAAATTTTATTTATTTTCAACACTTGGAAAATATTCAATATACTTAAATCGAGATTAAGTATATATTTCATTCTTTAAGGAAATCATTCTCTTAAACATATTTATTTGGGCCAAAACGAATGTTACGTAAAACATCGTTACGACAACCCAAAATCACTAGTATAGGGATTCGAAATTAAAATAGATATATAAATCCCAATACTATACAAAACATTTCCTTTCGGAAATCATTTACTATAACAACAGTGTTATAGTCCACTATTTCCTTTTCATTTCTCGAAAACGTCTATTTCAACAATTAATGTTGAAATCTATGGTTTCGAATCTCAACACATTTTAAAACATCGTTAGATCGTTTTAATTCAATTTAAACATCTCATTCAAACATTTTCTTTAACATATTATTCACTATTCAAAAACGTGAATATTCTTTGTTAACAAATTTCATCCTTTTATACATTTTATTTAAAAGAATTATTCACTATTCATAAACGTGAATATAACTCCATTAATAGGTTTCAACAATTTACTTATCAAAATAAGTCATTTGCGAATTTATAAAACAACGTTTATAAATTCCATTTCTATTTATTTATAAAAATTTCCTTTTTATAAATCTCTTTATTAACTTATTCGATTTATAATTTTAATTATAAACCAAAAGTCCAAATTATAAGTCAAACACTTATAATTTATTTATTTGCAAAAATCGTTCCTTTGAACTTTACAAATTTTATAAACCTACTGTTTATAAAATTTCCATTTATAACTTCACCGTTATATAATTCTATAAATTTCATTTATTTATGAAATTCATTTACACTTCATTTAAACACTTATAAAAACTCGTTTTATAATGTCCATATTTCAATTTATAAATATCCATTTATAAATCTCTTAATATAAATCAATTTATATTATTCTTTTAAAACTTCTTTAATCTCCTTTATTATTTCACCATTTCGATTCATAAAATAATTAAATTTTATAAATCCTATATTTAAACTTTTCACAATAATACTAAAATATCTCGATTTAACTATTTTATAAACTCAATAGCATCATATTCTCAAAAATCAGTTTTTTACTGTATTTCTCAAAAATCATAATTTTTATAACTTCAAAAATTATAACGTTTATTTATTTAAAATAGATCAAATTCCAAACATATAGTATATTTTCAAAAATCACTTTAAAAATCATTTTAAAATTCCAAATTTAGTCCAATGATGCTACACACCAAATAGTCAATCACGACTACAACGATATCATATATCAATATGAAAATCCATCAAATATCAATATATCTGAAATCAAATAAAAACTGTTGAGGAATCCAGTTGGATCCCTCCAACCTGTTTTCCTGCATCCAAAAATATTAGCACAATACCAATTTCGCTCCAGTACGAAATTATCGCGGTATATGTTCTTATTAAATATTATCCGCTTAATAACGGCGCAATAGGGTCTCATCCGCTAAACAAATAAATGCGGGAAATCAACAACTGCAATATATACATATGCCAATATATATATATATATTGATATTATATATAATACCAATTTCACTGTTTATGAAATATTCGCGGTATATGTTTTTATTAAATAACATCCGCTTACTAACGGCGTATAATGTCTATTTTAACAATCAATAGATATTAATCAACATTCAAACATGCATTCAAATATTTTAAATCTAACTATTTAAAATAAAATCGAAACTGATTCGATTGAGTGAGAAGTTCTCACCTTGGTTTTAATTTCCGTTTTAGCGATTTATTTCGAATAAAATTAAACGCGCGTTTAATTTTACCCAAAATTCTCACTAACTCCAAACGACTCCAAACCAACTCCATCGCGTAGTGCTCGTCCATACGATTCCAACGCAACTGAGTTTGCAATTTTTCGACCTCGTATGAAAAAGTTATGAATTATTGAAGTTACACGTGTTTATATACATAGATTTATAACTAACTTTAATAATTTAAACACCCCAATCAACCTGGACCCTTGGATCTCACTGCTCAACATCAGGCCGTTCCTCTCTTCTTCCCTCCCTCACGTCTCTTTACAGTAACTAGGCCGCATATGAACCCATCCAAGGCCATTCTAGGGTTTGAAAATTCGGCCATCACTCTCGACTATACTCGATCACGTCACCGCCATCGCGAAGCCCTCGACACCAGCTACACTCGGCCCCAAGGATGAGGAGCTCGGCCATCCCTGTAGCATAGAAACGCGTGCGCAACAGCCCAGGGACGCAGGCCTGTAGCTTCCTCCACACGACTCCGTTTCCGATCATAACCGTTGAATCTCTAGCTCTCATCGCCCTCTTCAATTCTCTAGTTGAACATTCCTGCTAATTCTTGATGGATTTGGAGATTTGGAGGGAGGAAGTTCTTGAGTTTCTGGCCGTTCAGGGGGGGGTGGCGGCTGCAGTTTTGCTAGGGTTTTTTTTTTATTTTTATTTTTGTGAAGGGGTAGGGGCTATTTATAAAGAAAATCGAAACACTATTCATCCCGGAAATTCCGAACTCCGATTTACGCGCCGTAACCAGCGTTTCTAGGGTTTACCCCGCGTTCCGGACACAATGGAACAGGTTTCGGAAGCTAATTCGGACGTATGTGCGAGTTATGGCTGTAAACGCTCAATTTGAATTAAACCGATTTAACTCGATGTCTAGGCGTTTTAATTTGTACCGGACAAACGGTAAATCCAATTGACTTGAAATTTGAAACCTTACAATAATATCACATTACGGATCCGATGAAACCGGTTTCGTCGAAATCCGAGACTTTTTGAAAAATGACTATTTTTACTCGCCAAATTAAAATTAAAAAATAAATCGATGCGTTTCGAGCTGCCACGCTCAAACGATAACTCCGATTGACACGAAAATTGAAATCCAGTAATAACTAACTATTACGGATCCAATGGAACTGGTTGCGTTCAATTCTGAGACTGTTCAAAAATTGGCTATTTTACAGTCGATTTTAAATATTAAAATATTCAATTTTCACAAATTAACTTTTAATTCGATTTTAAAAGTTCTAAAATATCATTCTAACTCCCATATGATAAAATAAAATTTTACAAATCATTTTCAATCATATTTAACTATATTTTCAATTATTTCTATAATTTAACGTATTAAATTATCAATTTAATAATCCAATTAAATTCAATAATTCAAATAAAAATTTATTTGACTTATAAATTCACTTATTAATATTTTAAAATTAATTAAATATTCAAATTTTAATTAATAAAAATTCTGGGTCGTTACACTAATAGAAGTAGATTATTGAGTATGTTTGTAGGCCCGAGTCAGCCAATGGTTAATAGTTAGCCAAGTAAAACAATAGTGTGGACAGATAATCCATTGATTTTCGAATTTTTATATGTACTTGTGATTATTTTTATAGGCAGTTTGATCGCAGGATTCTGATTTGCAAAAGATATGCTTTTTAAAGGGATATTAGTGAGGAGAAACCCGATTTGCTAAGCGGTGTGGTCTCACTTAATATCAGCAAACTGAGATGTAATAATACTATTCACACCAGGCTTTATGTTTGACTCAAAGTTTATGTTTTCCTCTTAAAATCTGGGATGCTAAAAATTTAATTTGAGTAGATTGAGAGTTAAGGTTTTCAGGTTCAATAGGTTGGACGAATAAGCTTTCGAAGACGTGCAGTGGGAAAAGTTAGCTATGTAGGATCTATTTAGTTTTATTTCTGCTGTGATGTATTTATGGAAGATATGTCTATTTAGTACTCTGATCATCCAAGGGAGAATCTTCATATGTCACTCTTGGCATAATTTGTAATAATTATATTTGATTGAGACTTGGGAATCGTTTAGAATTATGTATATAAATATGAAATACTGAATATGTAATCAAAAAAGACGTTTTGAAAACTGTATGAATTTTATTTCATATTCATGTGCTTTTGATATTATGAATACCATTAACATTACCATATTTTATCACCGAAATTTAATACTATGGATGGCTACAGCATCTGTAGCGCTTAGTTTCGAGTTTTAGCATAGGCGATGTTATACATTGGTATTAGAGCATAGGTTTTTGAAAACTTAAAAGGAAATTTAAAACTTGAAAATGATTTTGAAAACATTATCCTAAGTAATTAGAAAAATACTAGGGTATGGGATAGTGTGTAACGTACTTGTATTTGCTATATATATATAAGTATACGCTCTATCTCCTTCTTTCTTAGGTTGTTCTTCTGTATCTTACAAATGCTCAAATGCTGATTTTTAGGACATAAGATATGGATGCTAGGAGTAAAGAGTTAACTTTGGCGGAAGAAGTACCACAACCTATGGAAATGCTCGACCCAACAGGAGAAACCCAGGTCGAACGACAAATGCTAATCCAAATGCAAATGCCAATGTAGGTGCTGGAGTGCCGCAGGCTGATATGGGAGCTATGTATTAGTTTTTCATTAATATGATGTAGGCTAGAATTGCTGCAGGATTAGTCAGAGGACATGTTGAAAGAGGAAATCAAGGAGCTCCAGTAGCCAATAATTATGCAATCTTGAGCAGAGACCATGCCAGGCTTAAAGGAAAGCCGTTTATCGGGACTGAAGACGCAATGGAAGTAGAGAATTGGTTACTCCATTATGGGAGTATTTTCGCTGATATAGGGCATAATGATGAGCAAAAGAGGAGGTTTGCTTCTAGACAGCTGCAAGAGCAGCACTGTATTGGTGGAATAGTGTTACTGTGGTAGTTAATGTGGAGACCATGACTTAGGTTGAATTTTGAAGGAGGTTTGAGGAAAGATTCATATCATAAATGGCTAAGTCAACTTTGCTCAGGAAGTTTATGGAGTTGGAGCAAGGAGACATGACAGTGCCTTAGTATGCAACTAAATTTAAGGAGCTATCGAGATACAGATATGCTACGGTTGATACAGTTATCAAAAGGAATAAGAAGTTCATCCGCAGACTTAAACCTGAATTAGCTAAAGAAAATTTTCCACATACCAGGGATCCGTGTGATGTAGTTGTTGAGATGGCTTTGAGGAAGGAGGAAATGCTTGTTTTTCATGGTGGTAACAAAGCAGGGGAAGCTCAAAGTGAGCGGAACCAAAAGAGGAAGTTTTCTATAAGAAGGGCGCTCAAAAGGGAGAAGCTGCCAAGAAGGTAAAGGCTAATCTAGTTTGCTTTAAGTGCGACAAGAAGGGATGCTATGCTTATGAGTGTCAGATCGGCAAAAGAAAGAATGCTACTGATTAGAAGGAGGTGAGGTGTTTAACTATGATCAGATAGGACATTATAAGAACCTGTACAAGGAGCCAGCCAAGGATGGAAAAGGCAATATGTTTGCATTAGAACCAGCTATCTCAAGACTAATAGCTGGAGACAAAGGAAAAGCTGTATTGGGAGGTACGCTTTTATTTTATAATGTATGAGTTAGAGTTCCATTTGATAATGGTGCATCAAATTCTTTTAAATCTCATTGTTTGGTTGATAAGCTTAACCTAGAACCCTCATACCTATTTACTTCCTTAAGGATTGCGAATCTGATAGGAGGGTATGAAACTCTTAGGATGATATGTGACCACTTAGAGTCTGAATTGTAAGGTCATGTGTTTGCTTGCAGTTTCTGTGTATTTGATTTCATTAGGTTTGGAATTATTTTAGGTATGGATTGGTTAAGTAAATATGATGTTAGGATATTTTGCCATAACAGGAAAATATCACTTAGACACCCTAGTTGAAGTGATCAGATTATATACTCTGTAGAAAACCATAGTTTTGGGGTAAATGCTTTGTTGGGTATTATGGAGGAAGAAGACGAGTTGAACCGAGTTTCCATTGTTAGAGAATTTGCAGACGTCTTTGAGCTCGGAGTAGGACCACCATCGAAACGAGCCATTGAGTTTCTAATAGATTTAGAACCAGGAGCAGAACTGGCGAGTAGACTACCAAGCAGAGACGGTGAGTAGACCACTAAGCAGAATGAAACCTACCGAGATAAAGGAGTTAATGGTGTAGTTGGTGGATTTGGAATGTTAGAACTTTATCAGACTAAGTAGTTCGCCCTGAGGAGTAGATGTAGAGTTTTTAAAGAAACCATACAGATCATTAAGGTTGTGTATCAATTATCGTAACTTGAACGAGAAGACGATAAAGAATGGATATCATTTACCTAGAACTGACAATTTGTTCACCCAGCTGAGTGGAGCCAAAGAATTTTCCCGATTGGATTAGGCAACAAGTTCCATCAGCTTAGAGTGGCTGAACGTAGTATTTCTGTGATGGCGTTTATAATAAGATATGGATCATACAAATGGTTCGTGATGTCGTTCATACTAATTAATGCACCGGTATTTCTCGCGGACTTGATGAACAGGATCTTCCAGGTGCGTCTAGACAGATTCATATTACTGTTCATAGATGACATTTTGATATACTCTAAAGATGAAATATAGCATGAAGTTCAACTTAAAGTGGTGCTTGAGACATTGAGATAGCATTAATGGAAAGCGAAACTTTCAAAGTGTCATTTCTGGAAGAAGGAAGCGAAGTTTCTTGGTCATATAGTCTCAGAGAAAGAGTTGTACGTAGATCCGGCTAAGATTGAGGCGATGAATAATTGGAAAAGAGCCAAGACAGTGACTTGGATAAAGATTTTTCTTGGACAGCTGGTTATTATCATAGATTCATTAAGGATTTTCTATGGATAGCGGCACCGATGACTAAGTTAACACGAAAAGATATGAAGTTTGTCTGGACTGATAAGTGTGAGGAGGCATTCAAGATATTTAAACACTTACTACCAAATGCACCTATGTTTGTTTTTCCAGAGGGGAATCAAGACTTCGTGGTGTACAAGGATGCATGTGGAGCAGGATTAGGAGCTCTGTTAATGCAAAGAGGCAAAGTGATCACCTACGCTTCATGACAGCTTAGAACGCATGAGGTTAGATATCCAATTCATGATTTTGAATTAGCTATAGTAATTTTAGGATTGAAGGTGTGGAGACATTACCTTTTGGGAGAAACTTTCTAGTTGTATGCAGATTTATTCTCTCAGAAGGAGTTGAATATGAGACAGTAGAGGTGGTTTGAGTTTTAGCCGCCGATGACATTGGAATTGATTACATACATGGGAAAGGTAATAAGGTGGCAGATACACTTAGCATGAAACATCAGAATATAGTATTCGCAATGATAGCCGAGTGGAAAGATTTAGAAGCATTGACCACATGTAGAATACAGTGGAGATCTGAAGCTAGTTCTAGTAATGAAACTTCTATGTTATCATGTTTAAAAGTTCGACCAGTGACGATTGAAACGATTGTTTCTAAGCAAGGGGAGGATCCATTATTAGCTGAATGGATCAGAAAACTAAGGAATGGAACAGAGAGAAATGATTTGAAAGGTTTCATTCTTGACCAAATGGGTGGTTAAAAAAGAAAGGAAGAAATGTGTTCCGAATGTGGAAAACATTAGAAAGGAAGTCCTTGGAGAATGCCATCTTTCAAAATTCACTATTCATTCGGGAGGAAATAAGATATATCAGGACATGAAAAGAAGTTTCTTCTGGAAAGGTATGATGAGAGATGCTGGCTTATGGGTGAAGTGGAATTTGAACTATCAACCGGTAAAAGATGAACATCAGAAACCAAATGGGTTACTTCAGCCTGTAGATTTTCCAATTTGAAAATGGGATTCTATCTCAATGGATTTTACGGATGGGTTGCCAAGGACAAATCAAAGAAATGAAAGTATGTGGGTCATAGTGGACAGGTTGATCAAGAGTGCCCATTTTATTCCAGTTAAGTCAACCAGGACGACATCTATTTTGGCTAAATTATTCTTGAAGAATGTAGTTAGATTGCATGGAATTTCTAGTAATATAGTAAGTGACAAGGATTCCTTATTCACTAACGAGTTCTGGAAAAGTCTACAGGAGACTTTAGGTACCAAGCTCAAGATGATTACTGCTTACCATCCACAGATAGATGGGCAATTGGAAAAAGTTAATGAAATCTTAGAATATTTGTTAATAGCTTGTGTAATAGACTTTGGAGGATCAAGGGAAGACCACCTACACTTAGTCGATTTTTCGTACAACAACAGCTACCAGACTAGTAAATGGATGGCAACGTTTGAAGCTTTATATGGAAGGCCATGAAAATCTCTCATTGTTGGGTAAAGACCGGGGATATGTTAGTTCTTGGTCAAGATTTTGTCGGAAAAGCTGTAGAAAAGATTGAATTAATTCAACCTAGAATGAAGGAAGCCCAGTCTAGGCAGAACAGTTATGCTGATAGAAGATAGAAAGATTTAGAGTTCTCCATTGGAAATCATGTTTTCGTCAAGATATCATCGATGAAAGGTGTAATCCGATTCTAAAAATTATGAAAACTGATATCGAGATTTATTAGATAATTTCCTATTATAAAAAGGATTGGGAAACTCACATACAAAGTAGAGTTACCAAACAGTTTGGCAAGAGTCCACAATGTTTTCCATGTTTCCCATCTAAGAAAGTGTATTCGAGATCTAGAAACTACTATTGCACCGACTATGTTAGATTATTTAGTAGTGGAACCAGATATCACTATAGTTAGAAAACCAGTTCGTATAGTCGCAAGAGATGAGAAGAGACTAAGGAAGAAGACAGTCAGATTAGTCAAAGTCTAGTGGAGTGATGATGAGAGAGACTGTACTTGGGAAACTGAGAGCACGATTAGAGATACTTATCCAGACTTGTTTCATGGTATGTTTTACCTTTATGTCTGTTTAATCTGAGTATCTTACCACAATTTGGAGGACCACATTCTTTAAGGATGGGAGTATGTAATGACCCTAATTTTGACTAACATTATTTAGAGAAATTAATATGATAAATTAAATGAAATGGTGTTGATGGTTAAAGGATTGATATTTGTTAACCAATAAAAGGAGGCCATGTCTTAATAAAAATAAGCAAAAGAGAAATAAAATTTAATAAGTAAAAGAAATATGATAAGGGAAAAATAGGAATGGGTTATGTTCTTACACCTTAAACCCTTCTATCCTCCAGTTCTCAATCATTTACAACATTTGCAAAGAAAACTAAAATACTTAGAAGCTTAGTCGGCCACCATTAAGAAAAATCAAAGGAAGAAAAGCTAGGAAACAAGTAGAAAGCTTGAAGGAATTAAGAAAAGAACAAATCTAAACCTTCTTAACAACAAGCTAAGGTAAATAATAGATTTACGCCTCATTTTTATCGATTTCAATTTCTGGTTAAGATCCGAACTGGTTTTGCAAATAATATGTCATGATATGATTGTTTAAATGGATATATATATATATATATATGCTTGTTGATGATTTATGTTGCTTCATATAGATTTTATGATAAGTTTTGATTTGCAAAACTTATTAAATGACATCCGAATGACTTGCTCTTTTGATATATGGTCGAAAACTTATTTATGAAGTGGGCAACAAGTTTCATTATTTTCTAAGCTATGGTGGATTTATTATGAATTTTTTTTAGAAGAAGAAAGCCAATGTTGGAATTGAATTAATTGTGGAAATTATGTATTGCTTTTGGGTCTAAAGTAAAATATGTTAGAAAACATATTAGAAGCGAATTATGATAATTTTTGGGGAATTTTCCTATGTATTTCATTGGGGTTATAAAATTTGAAAGTAAAAAGTTTATATGTTTATTCAAGGAGAAAGGATTAATATTAAATGGTTTAATTTGATAATATCTCAATTCAATAGAACTTTTAGAAAAAGATTTTGAAAAAGAATTGGCAACCAATTATATGTTGGCAAATAAGGTAAGTAGATGGAAAGAAATTATTTTAAAAGGTTAAAAGCCCAGTTTTTCTTAGATTTTCCACTTTGCTACTTCCATCAGTAGCATTCGACACCATACCTTTGCCCATGATCAAGTCAAAACCAATGCACATATTCAAACAATTGATGCGTAGTGACTTGGAGAAAGGCGAAAGGTATAGCGTCGAAACCATGCTTTCGAAGGGTAGAAGCCACTCTTATTAACTTTAAACTGTTTTCATTTGTAAATGATGCTTTCAAAAGGGTTGGAGTTAATTTTCGACTTAATAAATTTGCTTTTTTTTTATATAAAAGAGCTTTTGAATGAGTTGCCATCTTTATGTTGTAAAAGTAGCTTTCGAAGGACAAAACCCATGCTGCTGCATTCAAACCTTTCGAATCAATGCTTTCGAAAGGGTAGTTTGATTGCTTTCAAAATGGTTTCGAAGGCGATGGTTTCGAAGGGGTTGGTTTCGGAACCATCCTCTTTCTTTTACTTGGGATATATGCTTTTGAAAGTAAACATTCGCCTTTATTCTTTTATGACCCTTAGTTATTTTAAAATTTTAACCCAAAAGGTTTCGAAAGGAACGATTTTAAATAGTTTCAAAGCTATATTTCAACATACTTTTACTTAAACCCAATACTATCGAAAGGTACGTTTCAAGTGAAGAAATCCAATGCTTTCGAAATTTATATATATACAGGTTTCTAAGTGGAGATCCCCAATGTTTTCAAAAGGTTTATTTTGAGTATTTAAAGGGAGGTTTCCAAAGATTTTGAAAGGCAAGTTTAAATGGGCTAAAAGAGGATGCCTATGGTTTTAGTAAAGCTTTGAAAAGGGTTGTTCTTAATGATTTCAAAAGGCATTGTTTAAGGTTTAAACTGAGGCTTCGAAGGTATTATTTGGCTTTATGGCCTAAAATCTCTTAAGTTAAAAATGGTTTTTAACTTACTTGGAAGGGATAGATAATCCCATTGATAAGGTTTCATCAACATTATTTTATATAAAGTATATATATCATGGCATAAGTGTTTTGAGTAAAGCAAAGTATATGATTTCCTTGTTTTATAAAGGCATGATTTCAACGATAAATTATTTATGAAGATTATTTACAAGGAAATAAAGTTTTAACAGGCTAGTTAACCCTAAGGCAGGAAAAAAAACATGAATAAGGTTGTTAACCCAAAGTTTATGACTCAGAAGATATTAGAAGACCAGATAGGATTGGTGTAGGGTCGCACCTTACACATTTGCTATTAGGCCCTAGATAAACTTATTCCTAAATTCCGATGTGTAGGGCTTGTCATAGGTGGGACTAAATTGAGGTTACACATAGAAGGGAATATACAGAGGAAAATAAGGTTGTCGGTGACTCCGTAAGACCAATAGGTTTAGTTGACCCTGGAAAAGAAAGTTATGGGCAGTCATCCCAGTATTGTGTCTAATAGATTTAGATTATTGAGCAAGTCTGGTAGGCCCGAGTCATCCAATGGTTAATAATTAGCCAATTAAAATTGTAATGTGGACAGATAGTCAATTGATTTCCTGATTTTTATATATACTTGCTATTATTGATATAATCAATTTTATTGTAGGATTCTGAATTGCAAAAGGTATGCTTTTTAAAGGGGTATTAGTGAGGGGAAACCTGTTCCGCTAAGCGACGTGGTCTTACTTAATATCAATAAATTGAGATGTTATAATATTACTCACACCAGCATTTATGTCTGACATGAAGTTTATGTTTTCCCCATAAACTCTACGGTGCTAAAAGTTTAATTTGAGTAGATTGAGAGTTAAGGTTTTTATGTTTAATAGGTTGGACGAATAAGCTTCCGAACATGTGTTGGAGGCAAAGTTAGCTATGTAGGAGCTATTTAGTTTTATTTCTGCTGTGATGTATTTATGTCAGATATGTCTATTTAGTAATCTGATCATCCAAGGGGGCATCTTCATATGTCACTCTTGGCGTAATTTGTAATAATTGTATATGATCGAAACCTAGAAATTGTTCGGGATTATGAATCTGAGAATGAAATATTATATTGAAATGTAATTAGAAAAGCAATTTTAAAATCTATGTCAATTTTCTTTCATATTCATATACTTCTGGCATTATGAATACCATTAACATTACCATATTTTGTCATTGGAAGTTAGTACTATGGATGACTACAGCGTCTGTAGCGCTTAGCTTCGGGCCTCAAGATAGGGGATGTTACAATCCGCTTATTCACCACTGCAGCCACCAATGCAACCTTGCGACAACATTGATGATGCCAAACATCGAGCATGACTTTGATCATCTTCTTCCCTTTTTTATGATGCTGTGGTTTTTTTATTTAGGAAAAAAATGGGTATTCAGATGTGGGTTCAAAAATGGGGTTTGAAATCAGGTTGGCAAAGTTGGGGAACGGGTTTTGGGAATAGAAGAGAAGGGAAGCTTTTAAAATGGGCCTTTGATTGGGCTCTATTTTAAATTGACCAATTTTCTTTTCTTCTTAAATGACTCTTATATTTATTTGTAAATAAAATTTCACTTTAATAATAATTGATCAACACATTATTCTATGAAATATAATTTGATAACAACAAAATTTCATTTACTCGATATTGTTTTACTTTATCTAAATATTCAATATTTCACACAAATAAATTTATTTTCCCACTATTTCAATAATATAAAGATTATTTACCCTTTTAAAATATTTTATATTTAATTAAGACATTTCATTTGATTTTAATATAATTTCTTAAAAGAATTTATTAATTTAGTTCAATTTATTGAAACAAAACCTTTCATTAAATATAATTTCAAATAAATAAGAATTTTGTTTTAAGATTATAATTATCAAAATTCGAATTTGAATATTTCTATCTAATTTAATTTATTTATTTTGCAGCGTAGAAATTTATTATAAGTTTGGAAAAAGTAAGTTAAGTATTTTGAAAAATGATGAAAGATAGTTTTGGATTATAACACTTATGTGTTATAAATGGTTTTGCGATGTCAAGTAAAAGTTTAATACCTTGTTTAACAAGTGCAGGTATACTTAGATATTCAAAATGAATGTTTTTAAAGATAATGACAAGTATAAAATAGTTTTGGGTTTGTTGTGACAATACGTTAATAGTTTTTATCTTTAATCTTTTTGTATCATACTTAATGATATCATTAGATCTTTAAAAAGAACGTTTTAAAGATTATTATAAGCAAAATGTTTTGGGTTGTTATGATAATATGTTTGTAACATTTGTTTTAATCCATTTGAAGTAGATTTGTGAATATACTTTGGCCATTTACATGGATATTTTGAAAGTAATAACAAGCATGGAATATTTTAGAAAAAATAGAAAAATTAAAGGTTTATGAATATACTTATACTATTTGAGATAAGTATATGAATTATTTTTGAAATATTAAAAGAGTAAAATGAATAGTAGAAATTGATAAACGAAGTTTTATTAGATAAAAAAGTTTTACTAATAATAGAAGTTTTAATTAATAAAAGTATTAATTAAATAAAAAAGGATTCGAAGTCGCTTATGACTTAACTGTACTTTGTGCGACTTAATTATGCTTTTTATATTTACTTGTTTAGGGAAAACATTTATTCGTGTACGAGCACTAAAAGCTAATGAAGTAGACTTGCTATCAGTGAGAGTTAAGAATGAAGTGTCTAGATGGCAGTTTGCTGTAACCAGTGCTCTAACCTACCCGACTTCACTCTTAACCGAGAGATAGTATAAGATGAAAAGTTCAAAAACATGATGGGTATACAGGACTTCGTTTCCGTATACGATCGTCTATTTTGAACTTGATAATTGATTAGTTGACTATAGAAATTGACCAAATAACTTAGGAAATATGTAGAAGAAACACGAGGATAATATGGTACAATTATCTTCAGTGATGCTATAATATATGTATAAACTCATCTTGCTATTCTAGGAAAATGATAAAGAAATCCATCAGGATAGGAGATGATCTTCACTTTATGTATTGTCTTTTCATTTCTGAAATAATTAGGGTTAAGTTGACTAGAAATACATCAATTGGTTTTGAAGCATCCAAAAGTAGGGGAGTGTACTTATATGAGATGACTCAAAACCGTAACTACTTCAAAATCATATACGTAATCGATATTTTGGAAGTAGTTGAGGTTCAAGATCAATTCAAGATGCTCGAATCCATGTAGAGATTCGTGATCTATTTGGGATGTTGGAATCCATTTAGGGATTCATGGACTTTTCGAGATGCTGAATCTAGAGAGATTCGAGATATGTTCGAGATCTATTTAGGCGATGATGACTTATGTGATGAGATGATAAACATGACCTCACACTGTCTTGGCCTCATAGTATGGAGCTTAGCTAACCCCCTACAAGGTATTATCAACTCCATATCCAGAGTATACTTATTGATGTGGCGCGCGGGAGTTGATTATATTCGAGATCACGTTCTGACATAGACTAGCCATGTTTACATTATTGGTATGTTTTATTTAGAGATATATGACACTCGAAGCTAGTTTTTGACCTTTGTACAGGAGATCCACTTCAATTTATTGGTGGTGTCTCCATGGAAAATCCATTATGCATACGTACCTTAATGGTTTTGATTATACCTCTAATATTGTTGTGTCGTCAGATGCAAGTGGCACAACTATTTTCTTATTTATGTACTTCACCCTAGACATTATCTATTATATCACCTTATCTACTTATTAGATGGTGGTTCTTTTGAAGGGATAACCATTATGGCATTCCGCGTAGTCTCAAAAGTACGATTATATGCTCGCTACATATTTTTGAGTTTCTCATACCAGTCATATGCCTGACATGGGATTTTTGTTTTCCCTTAATTCATCATGTGCTTTCTCGAGTAGTCTATGAAAGGCATGTTTTTGTTGATATTTATTGGAGCTCGAGGAGATGAGCTGGATATTTCACCTACAATATTATTCTTATTTCTGTTACATTATTACTATGTATATATCAGCAATTGTGAGGACAGGTGGTTATAACCGTCCAGGCTAGTGGTCGTATTTAAAATTATAACTCTAAAATGCTATGTATCTTAGAGTGACAGTTTATACTGTGTTTTGGTATTATATGTTATCGTTTCACTATGAGATTTTGGTATTGTGTTCTCTTCTTTCTTATGTTATTTTCCTTTTCACATATTCTACCCTAATAAATCTATGTTTCCAACACTTTTTTTCTCAGCACAAGAATACTGTGGATATATGAGTGTCGACATTTAGGGGTCAAAAAGCAGGGTCGTTATGAAGCTCCCTACGAAGAGCGGGGTCGGATCTGTCAGAGAAGACCAAAGCACGGGAATTGAATGTTATGTTGTCGAGCTAAGAGAAGCAAAGTGATGAGGGAAAGGAAAGAATATAGAGAAGGCTCTTTGTATAAGAACGCGGAAGCATAGCAATTAAAGCCCTGTCTCAGGAACCATAGCAGGTTTGATGAGTCTATGGATCCCCGCAAGAATTCAGCGGAAATGCGGATGGCAATAGCTGAACTAACGTTGACATTCCAGTCAATACAGATGAGTCATCTTGGACTCTTAAGATTGAGTCTCGGCTCGATATTGGACTAAGGAAGGAATTGGTTGCTTTCCTTTGAGGAAATATGGACATATTCGCTTAGATTCATACCGATATACATGGGATATCACCGAAGGTAGCTTGTCACGCAGTAAGTGTCGATCAAAGGTTTCCATCGGTAAAGCACAAAAGGCGTAGTTTGGGTCTCGTATAATCCCCCTTATTAAAAGAGGAAGTGGACATGCTGATGGAAATGGCTTTATCTGTGATGCTTTATGCCCCAAATAGGTATCAAATCCTGTGTTGGTCAAGAAATCAAATGAAAAATGTCAGATGAGCATTGATTATTCTGATTTGAATAAAGCATGCCTAAAGGATAGCCTATCCTTGCCAAGTGTTGACTAACTGGTAGATGAGATCACATGACATTCGTAGCTCTTGTTTATGGATGCTTACTCAGGATATAACCAAATATTGATGCACATACCGAATCAAAAGAATACCAGCTTTATAACGAATTTGGGATTGTACTAGTATAATTATTGTCGTTCGATATGAAGAACGCAAGAGCTACGTACCATTTGTTAGTAAATTTTATATTTAAAAAACAAATCAGAGACATGATGGAAGTATATGTAGACTATATGCTCGTGAAATGACAACTACCATGGAATCATATTAGTAACCTTTCTTGAAATTTTCAAGGTATTGTAGAAGTATGGAATGAAGCTGAATCCATTGGAATACTCATTTGGAGTTACATCAGGGAAATTTCTTAAATTCACCATGAATTCAAGGGGCATTGAGGCTAAATTAGAGTAGTTTAATACCTTGAGGAACGTGAGAGCTCGAGCCATGAAAAAGGCGTTGAAGAGCTTAAATGCAAATAATGCCACTTTGAGTCGATTTACCTCAAAGGCAACGGAAAAATGTATACCATTCTTCGATGCCCTCAAAAGGGGTAGTAAGAATTTTGAATTGAACGAGGATTGTTAGAACACCTTCGAGGAGTTACTGAGGCATATGGAAACACCGCAAGTTCTATCCAACTATTGGACGGTGAAGACTTAAACCTTTATTTTATGGTATCTGCTAACACACTAAGTGCATCACTTGTTGATGAGAGGCATGGATTGAAAGACCAGTCTTTTACATCAGCAAGCGGTTCATTAGAGTTGAAAAGAACCACATGAAGTTGGAGAAACTTACTTATTTATTGTTGATTGCATCTAGAAAGCTGCGACTATATTTCTAGCTCATTCGACTAAGGTACTAATGGATCAACCCTTGAAGTAGGTGTTTTATTGATCCGAGTCCTTAGGGAGATTGCTTAAATGGAACATTGAATTAAGTCAGTATGATATTACTCACCATCCAAGAAGAGCGATAAACAACAAGTGTTAGCAGAATTCATCATCGAGTTTACCACATGTGATGGTAAAGAGGATGGCGATATGGTAATGCTTCCTTATTGGAAATTGTTTGTAGATGGAGCTTCAAATGAAAATAGTTTAGGTGTGGGAGTAGTACTTATAACTTTTAAGGGACAATTGATTTGTTATATATTGAGACTAGAATTTCCCCTGACTAACAATAGGTTTGAGTGTGAGGCGTTGATGGTGGGCTTGAGGATAGAAAAGGTGTCGAGGGGTAAGGATATTATAAATAATCAGTGATTCTCAGTTGGTGATTTGTCAAGTGAGGAAGCAATATCAGGGTAAGGGTGTGCGACTTACTCTTTGCTTGATAAAGGCACTGGTAATGCTGGATGATATTAAACATTGTAGTATTACACACATCCCTAAGAGAGGATAATGCGAAAGATGATTCACTGGCCAAGTTTGTTAGTTCTAAAGAGGCATAGATGTTGGGCTTGGTTCCAGTAGAGGTTTTAATGGCTCCAAGTATCGACTAGATGGACATCGAAAGGATTTGGGAGATCGTGGAGGAAACATAGTCGTGGATGACTCCGACCAAGGATTACTTTCACAAGGGAATTCTCTCAATATATGGGAATGAACAAAAGAAACTCCTTCAAAAAGAACCATCATTCATGATGCAAAAAGGAATGATGTATAGAAGAGGATTCTCTACCCCCTTGCTTTGTTGTACAACCAAGGATGAAACAAGGAAAATCCTCATGAAGATCCATGAGGGTAGCTATGGTGATCACATTAGAGGACAGACATTTGCAAAGAAAGTACATCACTATGGATATTTTTGGCCGACAATAAAATAAGATGTAGCTGATTATACCAAATGATGCGATCATTGCAACAATTTACGAATATACTAAGAGCCCCATCCATAGAGCTTATAAATGGTTAATCCATGACCATTTGCGATTTGAGAAATTGATATCATCGGTGCACTATCGATGGCAAAAGGTCGAGCTAAGCATGCAATATTGCAGTGGATTATTTAATGTAGTGGGCTTCGTCGAAACCGCTTGCTAGGATAGTAACAAAAAATTGATAGACTTTGTAAAATAAAACAATATTTGTAGGTTTAGAGCGCCTCAGAAGATCATAATGGATAATGAATCACAGTTTTAAAATACCAAGTTCAAGGATTTCTGTAACCAGTACAAGATTGGGAAGAGCTTCTCAGTGGTAGCGCATCTACATGAGAAAGGTTAAATGGAGGCGATGAATAAAATCATCAAGTCCATATTAAAGAAACAGTTAACAAAAGCAAAAGAAAACTAGGTTAATGAGCTTCCACTGGCATTGTAAGCTTATAGGATAACCCATAAGTCTACGAGTGGGCATAAGCCATTTGTTTCAGCATACGGATCAGAGGCATGGTCCCGATGGCATCGGAGATCCCTTTTCATCGTGAAAGGTTTATGGTCCAAAGGTAAATGAGGAACTCTTGCTTGAATCCCTCAATTTGGTCGATGAGAAAAGGAAGTAAGTGGAATTAAGGATTGCTACTCACCAGAAAAGAGTAGCATGACATTTTAACAACATGGTCCGAAATTGTACTTTGGAGGTAGGGGATCTCATTTTGAAATGAGTTCTCCTAGGTATGGGGGAACTTGGTTTGAATTGGGAAAATCCTTATACAATCAAAAAAGCCTAGAGATGGAATGTTCAAGCTAGCCAATGTTGATGGAATCCTGGCTCCATGGGTACGGAATAGCAACTTGCTAAGGTATTATTTACTTAGTTTTATTTGATTTATTTTTTACACATAAGCCACCCAAGTATTACAGGGGCAATATATTAAAATAGAACTTGATGCGTTTTATGTTCATAAATAAAAGTTAGCTCCTTGAATTAATGGAATCATGATCTTGTAAGCAATACCATATACTCCATGATTAGTAGTAAAAATCAGATATTGGCTCTTTTAGTCTAGGATCAGAAAAAAGAAGCAAGGCTAATAGGATTTTCAAAGATAGAAATTGGCGTGTGGATAGAAATTTTTGGCCATGCTAGCAGCCTATCAGGATATGCTAGGCTGAGGATAAGCGAGGACGATCAACATATATTCTCAGTCAATGCCTAAAAATGGCTAGGATTTAGAGCGGATTCCCAGTGATAGGCATATGAAGGCACGGGTTCTTGGTTATATAAGCCAACCTACGGTCGAGATGTTCATGATTATGCTTACGGCCATGCATGGCACGCTTGGCCAAGGTTAAGCGATGATAATCATAGAAGGTAATACTATTTGGCTCCTCCAATCCATGATTAGGGCTAAAGGAGTACAATTAGATTGGTGGCAATCTGATAATTTTCTCTACATAGCTACTGATCGATCAATACCCTGAAATGGGTAAACTAAGGGAACGATGTCTAGATGTTGGAATTTGGAGCAACGAGTCTAGTAGATTGGACTCGTTAAGTGATAGTTCTATAGAAGTAACATGGTTTCACTCATGGCCAAACAGATACAATGTGTTAAGGTTTGGAGTGCTAAATTATGCATGGCACATCATGCCCGATTAACGGCGAGATTGGTGATGTCAAGAGATAGGCTTCCAAACCACTGTTTCTTAGAGTTAAGGAATAGCAAAAAAGTTTAATTATCAGTAACTCATTAGTGGTTGAGATAAAATCGACCAAAAATGAATAGAAATGACCACGAAATTGGTTAAATTACAAATTTTCTAAGCCAAATGAAATACTTTGGCAAATACAAACAAGACCAAGCAATATAATATAACTAAAGTAATTGTGGATTTTATTTATATGCACAAAGTCATGTTAAATAAAAGCATCACATATGGACAAACATATAATATGGATAAACCGCAATACTGGCAATTACGTTATATATGTAGGTAGATTTACATAAGCAGGTATAGTATGTAAAAGTGCAGAAAAGTAAGTTGAGCAGAGATTACAAAATAATAGTGGTCATTCATTACTTTAGCTTTTACATATAAAGATTATGGGGGCCGCTCCTACACAAAAGAGGCTTGTGCACACTTAAATGGAAAAAAAAAATATAGCGAAAGAAGCCATTGCGCTCACAAGTCCTAGTAACCTTCTACTTGTTCCTTCCTCTCTTGTTGCTCTTTCCGTTAGAACTGCTTGATGGCCTCTTCGACTTCCGTTCGCCTTTGATTTTACCTTCTTTGGGAGTGCCGCATTCAGATTGGGTGGTCTAACCCTCGTTTGTAACAAGGGGCTCGTTGGTTTTTCCAACAAGGGCATCGGAAATTTCATCTTTAGTGGCTTCAGCTTAATTAAGGTTAGTTTGGTAGAAAGATTTACCAGTACAAAAACAATCAGTTTTTCGGTCTTGTGTTCAGAATTTATTTTAACCTTAGAAAGGCCAATCTTTAGTGTTTGTGTAACGATCCAGAATTTTTATTAATTAAAATTTGTATATTTAATTAATTTTAAATATTAATAAGTGGAATTTATAAGTTGAATAAATTTTATTTCGAATAATTGGATTTAATTGAATAATTAAATCGATAATTAAATAGTGAAAATACAGAAATAATTGAAAATTGAGTTAAATATGATTGAAAATGACTTGTAAAATTTTATTTTATCATATTGGAGTTAGAATGATGTTATAGAACTTTTAAAATCGAATTAAAAGTTAATTTGTGAAAATTGAATATTTTAATATTTAATCGACTAGTGAAATTAGCCATTTTTCGAATAGACTCAGAATTGGACGAAACCAGTTCCATTGGATCCGTAATTGTTAGTTATTATCGGATTTCAAATTTTGTAGCAAACGGAGCTGTCGTTTGACCGTGGCAGCTCAAAACGCATCGATATCGTTTTAATTTTAATTCGGCGAGTTAAAATAGCCAATTTTCAAACAGTGTCGGATTTTGACGAAACCAGTTTCATTGGATCCGTAATGTGATATTATTGTATGGTTTCAAATTTCAAGTCAATCAGATTTACCGTTTCTCCGGTGCAAGCTAAAACGCCTAGAAAATCGTTTAATCGGTTTAATTTTAAATCGAACGTTTATTGCCATAACTCACACAGATGACCGAATTAGCTCCCGAAACACGTTCCATTGTGTTCGGAACGCGGGGTAAACCTTAGGAACGCCAACCGGCACGCTTCGTTTGAAGTTCGGAAAATCCGGGATGAATAGTGTCGCGCGAATTTTCTATAAAAGGACCTCTATTTTCATTCTTTACATCAAACCCTAGAAATTAGGTTACAGCCGCCACCCTTGTATCTATGGCCGAAATCCTCTTAATTTCTCCTTCAATTATTTCACAATCCACAAACCCTTTCAAGAAATGTTCAACTACGAAGTTATAGAGCACATCGAGTTCCACGAGACCAACGGTGGAGATTGAATATGGTGGCTGGGCGAGGGAGCTAGGGGGCCGCGTTCCCCTTGCGTTCGCACGCATTTCTAGGCGCAGAGAGGTGGCCGAGTTCACCAAGCTTGCAGCCGAAGGTAGAGGACTTGACGCTCTTCAAGGTGGAAGCTTCTGATCGTGGTGGTTGTCGACGAGATGGTTGCGAAATTAAACCCTAGTTGCTTAGAAGGGTTCGGTCCTTGCGTGTGTTACCTGTAGATGCAACGTGGAAGATGAAGAAAGAAAGGACGGCTGTGATTTGCAGAGCATGGATCTGGTGGCTGTGATTGGTTGTAGGTTAAAAATTAAAAAGGAATTTATAAATTTAGTTTATATAAATTTGTGTAACTTCAAAAATTCATATCTTTTTCATACGAGGTCGAAAACGCGCGAAACCAGTTGCGTTGGAATCATATGGACGAGCACTATGCTATGGAATTGGATTGGAGTCGTTTGGAGTTAGTGAAAATTTTGGGTAAAATTAAACGTCCGTTTAATTTTATTCGAAATAAATCGCTAAAACGAAATTGAAATCAAGGTGAGAACTTCTCACTCAATCGAATCGGTTTCGATTTTATTTTAAATAGTTATGTTTAAAATTCTTGAATGCATATTTGAATGATGATTGTTATCTATTGATTGTTAAAATAGACATTATGCGCCGTTAGTAAGCGGATGTTATTTATTAAAAACATATACCGCGAATATTTCACCGTATGTGAATTTGGTATTATATATAATAACAATATATATATTGGCATATGTATATATTGCAGTTGTTGATTTCCCGCATTATATAGCGGATGAGACCCTATTGCGCCATCTATTAAGCGGATAATATTTTATAAATCCCATATACCGCGATAATTCCGTACTGGAGCGGAATTGATATTGTGCTAATGTTTTTGGATGTAGGGAAACAGGTTGGAGGGATCCAACTGGATTCCTCAACTGTATTAATTTATTTACAGATATTGTGATATTTGTTGATTATCATATCGATATATGATATTTGGATGTCGTGATTGACTATTTGGTGTTGTTGCATCATCGGATCCATTTTTGAAGTTTTAAAATAATGGTTTTGGTTTTTTAAAGGAAGTTTTAAAGTGATTTTTGAAAGTATATGTTTTATTAAAATTTTGAATTGATTTATTCTAAATAAATTAACGTTATAAGTTTAATGTTGTAAAAGTTATGATTTTTGTAAAATATAACCAAATTAAGATTTTTGAAATAAATAGTGATTAATTTATAAAATGGTTTAATTGGGAATTTTGAATTATTATAAACGGTTTATATAAAAGATTTATAAAATTGATATTTATAAATTAAAAATACTGAAATTATAAAACGAGTTTTTACAAGTAATAAAGTGAAATAAAAATGGATTTCATAAGTGAATTGTGATTTATAAATTTATGAAATATGAATATATAAAATGGATAGATTTTGTAAAATATAAGATTTATAAGTAATCAACTTATAAATCGGATTTTGGCATTTAAAATGAGATACAAAAAGGATTTTTATAAATAGAAGTTTATAAAAATATAAATGGAGTTTATAAACGTTGTTTATAAATCCGAAATCAATTGAATTTGATAAGTTGGATATAGGAATATATGAAAGGAATTATATTCACGATTTTGGACAGTGGATAATCCTTTAATTAAATATGTAGAAATGTTGAAATCAGTTAACGAGGTATATTCACGATTTTGGACAGTGAATATATTATTAAATGAAAGGGATATGCTTTGAGGAAGGAATATTATGAAATGATGTTAATGATTTTAAAGACGTTTTAAAATGCATTAAATATCGAAACCATAGATTTCAACATTCATTGTTGAAATAGACGTTTTCGAGAAATAGAAGGAAATGATGGACTATAACACTGTTGTTATAGTAAATGATTTTCGAAAGGAAATGTTTTTGTATAGTATTGGGATTTATATATATCTATCTAAATTTCGAATCCCTATACTAGTGATTTTGGGTTGTCGTAACGATGTTTTGCGCAACATTCGTTTTGGCCCAAATAAATATGTTTAAGAGAATGATTTCCTTAAAGGATGAAATATATACTTAATTTCGATTTAAGTATATTGAATATTTTCAAATGCTGAAAATAAATGGATTTGTGAAATACTTATTATTAGAATAAGTATGGAAATGTTTTCCCAATATGAAATGAAACGTTTTGAGAATTATCTATTTAAAGATAAGTTGAAAGTGAATATTTGAAATCGATTTGAAAATCGTATATCAGTAGATATTTGGAAATTTGAATTCACTATGGAATTTATAAAGGAAAGGGGAATATGTTAAAAATAAATATTGATTTATTTTTGAAGTGTGGAAATTTATATCTAGTAAAGATACTTTGGAAAGTAAATAATTTGGGAAATTATTTGGAATTTGGTTTGTTGAGATATTAATAGTTAAATATCCGACTATCAATATTTACCTTTAAATAGGTATTTGTTGAGATTTGTTTGAATTTGAATGCCACACTTATTTTTGAATAAGCGCTCACTATTCGGGTTATCCGGGAAAGGACCTTGGGGTCGTATAACCCATTCCGAATATGTGATACGTCGTAATGGATTGCATTCGATGACCGGTGTTGAAGACCGGATATTTGTGAAAACGGAAGGATTACCGTCGAGTTACTCTACATCGGCTGATCTCCGATATAGAGGTTTTATCACCCTTAGTGACGGGAAGTCCGGTCGTGATTAGTGAATATCCGGATTGCAAGGACTTCTTTGGAAGTGCCTTCGGTTCTGTTCGAGCCTGGAACAGACTTGTATGGATTGTATGTCTGACATTACAAGTTGAGATATAAAGCTGATTTCTTTCAAATATATTTCTGTCGGTGGAAGAGAATTTATTCTCTTAGCTTAACACCCTTCTCTGAGACGTACGAGCTCAGAGGTTATATAGTTGAAGGTTATTAGTGATATACTCCCAATTTGGTAGTGTGGCATGCTGAGTGTTGCTGTGAAATGATCATTGTTTGATCATTTGTGATAGGATCATTTATTTGATCATTTATCTTGGTGATCATTTCTATGATCATTTGTTGACCCAAAGCACAACTTTTGTATAAAGCGTGGCTTTGTGGACGAGACTTCGTCGGACCTCACACCCCGGAAATGGTCAAAACAGGAAGGATGCGGCAAGGTTATTAGGGGGTAGCGCCCCTTTAGTGTATGTCATTCCTTCTGGATAGAGGTGGTATCATGGTATGGAGCCCAGATATTTAACCTATGTTGTTGCTGCAAATTTTGTGGTTGTTGGAAATCGAGGATCCTCGGATAGATCGGTTACGATCGGGGGATGACATATTCGTGTCAGTAGTTACCCAGTTAGTGGTAACCCGGCCTTGTGTTGGCAGAGATCCGGTTAGGTTCTCGGGGCGTCTTTCCAGAGGCGTTTCCATGTGGCAATGGGAAGTTCCTTGGCCTGACCATTTGTTGAAAATCCAATTCCCAATACGAAACCCTGTACGTTTTTAGTTGTAGAACCTGCCATTTACTTATGGTGGTCACCACTGTTTAGACGGTAGCTATAGTAGGCATACGATAATCGTCGTATGTTGGCTAAGATTTATATCTTTACTTTCGAAATAATTTTCCTACACTATGCACTAGTAATAATATCAAATGTTCTTTTTAATGCGTATCAAGCATCTTTGACTATCATAAGGAGAAATCTCCTCCGATTCTGCGTTTTTGTGTGTGTGTGCGGGAGGCCTTATGGTAGTCTCATTTTTAAAAGCATTGCGAATTGAATTTAAACATATTCCTCTATTTTGATTTTTAAGAAAAATAAACTGTTTTAGTTCTCACACCAGTCTCATGACTGACTCGGAGTTTATTGTTTTCCTTCCTAAACTCTGGGTGCCCACCAATTTCCACACGGGTAGTCAAGAGTAAGGTTTATCAGGATATTCTGGAATTCAGGAGTTGCTGGAGGCAAGCTGGATGGCATGGCGTATTACTAGTATATAGTATTTCTTTTCCGCTGTTGATGTTGTTTGTTGTTGTACACTCTGATGTAATGAAATGTAATGCAATGTATTAACTGATATAGTTCTTTGTTTTAAAGATTATTCATTTATTTATAATATGTTGTTCCGCTGCGATTGTGAGATTATGTTGTTGTTCTGTTATTTCTTTCTGTTCTGTTCTATCTTTTTCTATCTTCTTCTACTTTCTCTTCTTCTTTAACCCTAATGGTACGGTTTTTCGGCTTTCGATTGCTCGGCAGTTGATACAGTGGACGTATTGATGTCGGCGTTCGTGAACAAAAAATCACAATCATTACAGTTTGTGCCATTATAATTTGGTCGGTAGGGTCTATAACACTAGCAATGGCAACGTATTCCTCTTAGGACAACGACACATTCTCCAGACTTCCAGAGTTGCTATCTTCTCGAAATCCGGTCCTGGGCTGGAACTGAAGGAAGGAACGGGAATGATAGGTACGGTGGAGATGGAGGTTGATGAAGTGATGATTATAGTAGGACGTAGGCGTTGAGTGGCCGATGACAGAGGAGGAAGATGCAGATGACCTATAATTTGGCAAATAGAATGGTAAAGATTTGAGACGAATTCAAGAATTGAAGGACTTCGAATATTAGAAAAAACAAGGGATATGCCTTCACTCGGACTCGACCGATGGATAGAGGACTTAGGTACTTCCCCCATCTTGGTTAAGTGTTGAGTTGGTGAATCAACATTGGAGGGAACATAAGGTTCAACGGGAGTTATTACTGCTGAAGCTTGAATGACCTAGATAGCCTCGAAGCTGGCTCCATCGATTGCAGGAATATCCCTTGATTGCTCCTGGGATTAGGGAATTGACAATTGCACCCGACCTAATAGACTTAGGTCAGTTAGAGCTTCAATGGTAGCTTTGGTGGCAGCGCCTTCTACAACAAGGATAGCCTTTCTCTCTTTAAGTTTTCTATATCATCAGCATCGAGATACTTAGCCATCAACTCTTCTCTGGTGAAGCCTTCATCGTTCTCCTCTATACAGTACAACACTTCTTTCTAGGTATCTGCGAGTGTGGCCACATATCTACTACCCAACCACCTTAGGTTCTTACATTGTATAACACTGGGAAAGAAGTGTTGGAGAGTGTCATTGAGCTCCTCTTGCTCCTTGTCAAATTTCTCTGCCTTTACTATTAAAAGGCTTTTCCCTAGCTTGTCTCTTTCAGCCAAGAGCCTTTGAATTTTAGCTCCTTAGTCTTCAATGGTTTTATCCTTATCTTCGATAATTTCATCCTTCACATTGAGGGCCAGGTACTTTTCGGCAAGTCGTGTCTTCATTGCAGCATTATCCTCATGGGCAGTCATTAGCATATTTTTTATTGCAAACTCTTGATTGGTACGGGCTTTCCTCATTTCCACCATTAGGCTCTCGATACTAGGCTTGGATTTCAGAGCCGCATCTCACTCTGCCTTTATCTTCTCCAAATCTCCTTTATACCCCTTAATAAGGCTATCGTAGGTCTTTTTCTCAGATTCGAATGACTGGATGTTCATGCGATTAATTTTATTGATCTCAGAGAGGGCGTAACAAAGATTTTTTCACTCATAACCTTGATCACCGAGCTCATAAACCCATTGGACTTTCTCCTCTGGTTCTTCCTTCATAATATTTTTAATGTCACGGTTGAACATGACACTAGTCAAGAAAAGGTTAGGGAAGGCAGCCTATATATGTCTCGATAAGGCTGGGATAAGATTTGGAGGAGCCATGACCTTTGGATTGAAGGGGCACATCAGTAGTTATGGAGCGCAAGGTTGAAGTTTTTTGTTGAGGAGGGAGTATGGGTTCAAAATGAGGCAGTGGAATGCTAGACAAAGAACCCTGCAATCCTTATGCCATTTGTTGTGGTCATAAGGCTATCTTTCCTTCGCTTGTCTCCTTCTCTCATTTTCAGCCTTGCATTCTTTACGTTGATCTCTCTCTTCTTTGTACTCTCTTTTCTGATAGCTGATGAAAGGTTGTTTGGAAGTTTGTCTTCTTTGTTTTCCAACGCCATATTAAAGGTTATCAAATCTTGCTCTGCCCATGGCACTTAAAACAAGAAACAGTTGTACAAGCTTGAGAATGTCAGAAAGAAAACAAATGTAGGGATGCGTGTTCGTCATCCTAATAGTTCATAAAGTGCTGTTGTCCCTCCTAAGTACTCTACGAACCATATTCACATGGAAATAAAGATGGAGTCTTACCTTCATCTGTTAGGATATCCTTATATCAGTTGCTAAAGCCCGAAGATCCATCCTTAGGAAGATCGGTGATTTGAACGTTGATATCACTAATGAAACGAAGATACCGTCGGATGAAATCGCTTGAGGGATTGCCTCGATTGATTGTGATGTGCATGGTTCTGCAAATTTCCTAGGAGATTTGATTATTATACATTTTGGATGAGGAGAAGTAGGAAGTTCAGTGCCTTCAGAATATGTCTCGCCATATGACTCATATCCCATGGGACTCATGTCTTGGTCACTATCACTTCCCTCATCTTTGTTTTCTCCTTCTTCTTCTCTTTCGTTTTCTTTCCCCTCTCTTCTTCCCTGATCACTAGTTTCTTCTGGATTCATTTTCATTCTAGCTCCTTTATACCCTTCTCTTTTAACTTCACTGGCAGCAGGACCTTCCTTTGCTTTACAGACCAGCTCATCAACGTTTTTCGTACTCGATGGACCTTCAACTTACCATTAAAGATTATATCCAGAGATGCGAGTGAGAGCTGAAAATTATAGAACTACTTAGAGAAGTGATTGAGGCAACAATGAAGCATTCAGGATATAGAAAATTACACAATTAGATATTTTCGTTCCTTAGAAGGTGACCGGTGGTGCGATGCTAGAAGTCAATTCTCTTTAGAGCTTTAAAGTTTCAACATGCTTGTCATGTGTCTCTCAAGTAGGAATATCTATGAAGAATTTAGTAATAAGTTAGAAATTTGGACGGAAGGAATCCAACTGTGGAAAGAGAAAGCTGATGCCCGTTGAAGCCGTACGGACATCGGATGAGGAAATGCTCGTTCTTGAAATACAAGCATTTATTGTGGAACACTTCAATAACTTTTCACTTGCACCAGGCCTTAATGATCATGTGGGAAAGTGAATCTTTCCATGTTTGAAACTCAAGGAGTGGGTTAGCTCTCTGAAGCTTGAAGGTCACTGGGATTGGTTCATAAATAGCATATATAAAGATCCCAGTAGTGCATATCCATTGGGATGGAGCCAGCCAAATCTCTTGAAGGATCATCCGAATGTTTTGAAAGGCGGTGTGGCACTGCCTAGGAACATGTATTAATTGCAGGTTGTATATCCCACCGAAGGATTATGAGCTCATTGTCCTTGAGTAGGATATAGAACACCACCTTTGGGAATTCCGTCTGTCGATAGATGGTATAAAGCATCTTGGGAGAAAGGATTGTCAATGCCTGTTTAGGGAAATTGTCTAGGACTTTTAAACCGATATACTTATTTAAAGGAGTAGGTTGCTTTTTAACTAGTTCTATTAAAACAATCATTCTCTGCTGTTCAATGGTAATTGAGCACCTAGGACCAGAAGTTATATGAGTTGAAGCGTAGATAGTAGTAGATCTAGCTCCGGGAGGAATTGATGGTCCGGCACTGCCATGAAATTTGGAAGAACGACGAGTCATTTAACACGGACAAGTGTATTTTATTTCAGAATTATATTTCAAATTTTTATCCGTGTGATCAGCGCTCGAAATCAAACGAATGTCGACATGTGCTGACCAATCAGATTCTAAAGTTCAACCACGGTAAGTGTTAATCTATGCAGTGCAAGTTCCTGTCCCTTACATGACGAACAATTGTGTAGATAGCCTACTTGTGCTAGAAAAACTAGCCATACCGCTGGAAAGAATTGTGCATCGGATCTTACCCATTATTGTTGCATAATCGATAATGGAACCATTGTCCGAAGTGATGTAGAAATATTTCTTTTACAGGAACATAAGAATTATAGTAGAAAAGTATGAGTGATAATAAAACTTCTTAGAAACAAATGATCTCTAAGGAAAAGTACTTGGAACACAACGGATCAAAGGTAAAAGAACAAAAGAAGGAAGAAGGGGGAGTTCCCCTCCAAAAATCATGTCGGCACCGACCACTTTCGGTCGGTGCCAAGTAGAATTTTATAGCACGAGGACTCCATCTTCCCCTCCAGCATTCTCACATCTGGATTTGGACCTTTTATTTCATAGATTCCTAACACTACTGGACGGTTTCTCTATAAATACAGCACACTCAACAACCGAAGGGGGACTTTTTGCACTTTGCTTTCTTCATCTTCTATCTCTTATCCACCATAGTCAGTAAGGAAGCTGCTATTTGTTGTTCAAGGTTGTTAGATCAGTAAAACCTATGTACTAGTGACTTTCAATCTAATAATAATTAAATTACAATGGACATAGGCCAGAGATTGCTGAATCACTTTAAATATCTTGGTGTTCTCTTTGTTTTTCATGAATTTTCTGCTAAATTTCTATTTTTCCAGAGGACTTTGGGTGTTGTGCCATTTTTACACTCAACGATTCTAAACTTAACTTATTCAAAGGTTTTGATTTAACATTCCAATTCAAACATTAGCCATGATGGTGATTGAAAATCTTGAATAAATTAAGAACTTTTGATAGATGAGCATTAGAAATTTGCTTATCTTGTGGCTATAATACCAATTTATAAGGCATAAAACTAGTATACATGTTGTTAACCATGACCATGAGTACTCCAGTAATGATAAGGGAAAATTTGAGATCAATTTAGATTGTTTTGTTAAAAAGAATTGTATGATTGAATGGTATGTGGTATAAGTATTCAAGAAATGTGAAGAATATAGATTAGATAGGAAGATAGGTTGTTAGAAAGATAATGTTCAAAAAAGACAGCATTGGTTTTTAACGGGGTTTGGTGATAAAGAGAGGAAGTGCGAATAAGACGAGAGATAATATGGTCATAAAGGAAGATTCTTGCTAGATGAGGTAGAAGGAAAATTTTGATCATCGTACAAGGGATTTAAGATGGGGATAAAAGATAAAGGAGTGAATATATCAACCAAAGAGCTAGAAAATGGAACAAGAAAAGGTAAAAGAAAACATTTGCTTTATTAATCATTCATATCATTTTGATTACTTGAGTGCTCAATATATAAAAATAATGCAATGAATCCAAGTGCTTACATTTACTCTAATCTTCGTTGAATTACTGCAATCAACTCTAATTTGAAACTGAATGACCATGTTATAATTGACATGCATATATCCTAACTAACATGCATAGCCTATGTAGATGTGTATGTATATAAGTTAATTTATAGATAAATTGCATATATTTGAAGTACTCTCTTTCTACATTTTTCCATTCGTCCTTCTTTATCCTTATGCCTACACTTTACATGACTTCATCGTTCATGGAATCGATTAAAAGTTGGTGTAAAGTTAGCTAATGAAGTGTTTGATTTAATGCTTAATAAATTGGTCGTTACATGATGTTTTGTTCTTTAAGCGATTATTGATATTGTGGGGTAGTAGAGATTAAATAAACTCGAGAAAAAAATTATCTTGTACGAAGAATAAGATCAGCTATGTTGAAAATTTCTTTACCTTACTTTTATTTTCTCATTTGAATAACCGACTATATTTGAATTATTATGGATGATCAACATGGAGTTGTATTTGAATGAGCATTTTGTAAGATATTGAAATGACTTTATATTCAATACTAAAATGAAATAGGAAAATTCTATTAATCGCCCTATTTTTGCCTTTCCTACCCGTTAACAAACAAATTACAATGACTAATTTATGTTCATGAAAATTTTATCCAAACTCTAATATTAATGTAACATTCCATATTTAAATTTAACCTTTTATTTTAATGTTTAATAATTAATAAAGATGATGAGCGTGATGTTTCTGACGAAATGTTATTAAAAAGCAAATGTTATTGTTTGCCAAATTTTTGTTTATTATTTCTCCATACATCTTCTTCTATTCTTCTTGTGTTTGTTTTTAGTGCTTTATTTTATTGAAAGTGCGCATGGATCTATGGAAATAAGGCTAACTTGTGTATATGCGTATATGCAATATCAAGCTATATAACGATGTAATTAGTAAAGTAAAGGAAAGTAAGAATCAATCATACCATACTTTTTATATTGGTTCGGACCTCCCATCTTACGTCTAGTTCCGAAGCTCTCCTTCAAATTTTCCACTTAACTAAAATAGCCGCACTTAGCCCGAAGGAATAAGGAATATAATAGCTTACCGACTTTAACAATCTGATGTTCAATCAACATGGATTTTTAATTGTAGTAAAAGACTTCCTATAATCTCCTTTGATGATTCAAGATGCATGTACCATGATTATGGAAGTATATAGAGCAATTCTTGAGTGAATGAACAATATAGAGTTTGAACAAAATAGATTTAAGATAGTGGAGAATTCAAGATTGAAAGTTGTTATTTTTCACTTGTGAAATTAGGCTATATTTATATATAATTCAATAGGTTACCTAGAAATGTTACGATCATTCAAAAAAGCCATTACTCTTCGAGGAGAAGTACTTGAACGATTAAACCTCTTTGAAGTGCTGTTTGAGAAAATATTTGTTATTAGTTATCCGTCGACTGAGGATAATAGTCAGTCTACTGAATATAAACACCAAAACTTCCCGAACCAAAAACAAAATTTAGTAGACTAAAAAATTATATTTAGTGGATTGGTTCAGTCAAACTAAATTCATTTTCAGTTGATTGCCCACGGTTGACTGAAAATGGATTCAGTCGACTAAACCTATATAAAATAATTTTTACATAGACAAGCCTGAAAATCCTTGCTTTGGAGACACTTTGACTCTAGTTTCTGAAATATTTGTATGCAAATGAGGTGTGTGCATATGAATCATCTAGGAGATTTTACACATAAATATAAGAACAATTACATACTCTTATCTTTTGATTTGTAGATGATTAGTTTGCTTTTCTCCTTGTTTCTTATATTCAATATCTTCATATTCTTGTAACAAAATAATATAGTATATATATAGTTGTCATCATTAAAATATTCATACAAACTGGGTTCTAACATTCTATGGTGACAACTATATATATAACATGAATTGATATGAATGCTTATATAATACTCTCCCTCATAATATTGCTCCCCATGTTATTGTACTCTCTCCCCTTTGTTATCAACAAAAAAGAAATAAAAGTATTACTTAAGCGGGGAATATATAATATAGACCAGGGGATCACAAGAACTTGTACATTGTAAGCACAAACATAACAACTTCACTTGAAACTCAAATATGTACACAAATGAACACAAATTCAACAACTTTACTTGATAAATCAAACATTCATGTTCAATACACAAATAATCATATAAACAAATACCATACTTAAAATATTAATTCATACATCATATTCCAATAGTACCCAACATAGTTCACAACATAAAACTTCGAAATACAAACAAAAGTCGAATAGTTCATAAAAAAAACATAAGTACACAAACAAACAAAAGAGAACAAACTATCGGAAGGGAACTATATTCAACTCTCACTACGGTTGGAAGAGGCATGTGACCGCGATGGGGAAGGAGAGCGTGAGCAAGATGAAATTTTATTCCATATCTTCTTACGAAAACACATCATATTCTTCTCAAACCTCTTTTAACGTTTACTCATCTTTTATTATTGCTTAAAAATGATTTCTTATTTTGAAACATGGAAATTTGAGCAAAGATGTTCTTTGATGGTTGCACAAGAGAAATGCCTTTGTCGCTATCTGTTGACCAAGAGACTTCTTCCTTAATTTTTGAATGTGAAGATGGTTCAGATGAAGGTTATAGCTGAGTTGATGATTGGCTAATATTCTCCCTAACTATTTGAGCAAGGTAAGAATTGTATGGAATAATCGATTCCATTCTCAAGGGAAGTTTCATTAGAGATATGGACTTTTAATGCATTACTCTAGGGAGGACGAAGTTCAATAAGCTATCAACATTTATCCTAAAGCGTAAAAAATCTTTGTCAAGATGAACCCTAGTACCTGGGGTGTTATGAATGAGCATTAAAGTTAATTATTTCATCATGAATTATTTAAGCCAAGTTTAGCTTCTTTTTTGAATAAATCTCGCACAACACCACATAGTTGTTGTCATACATATTTTTGTAACTTCCCATTCTAGGTAGAATTATGTGAAGTATCATTTTATTAATAATTCAAGCTTGCGGATGAAGATTGATGGAGATATTGCTAGTTTAATCGGTATTAAACAAATAACTAGTCGAGTTGTAAGTAAAATCATCATGATCTATAACCTACAATTCATATCCTGATGATGAAAAACCCATGATAATTCCTATCTCTTTCACAAAAGTTTTATTTCAACACCCAAAACTTTAATCTAAAGAAGACCTTTATCATTCACTATTTTGTAGCAATTTCCAGTAAGAATAGTGTAGAAGATTCTTATAAAAAATGGGTAAATTTTTACATTGTTTTGAGACCAATAAATCAGGGACAGAAATTCATGTTCTCTAGCAAGTTCTTCAATTCCAAAGTTATAGAAGTCAAACATCTTGTAGAATATTCCTGAAAGATTCTCATATCGCTGAGTCCTTTGAAGCGCTTCATGGAAATTTTGTTATTACTCATCCATTCGGCAAGTTGCTTGTCTGAGGTTAATCGAGGGTGTAAAGGAGTTAAAGAAGAAGGAGCCTTGTCTCTTTGGGGTGGAACCATTTTTCTTGTTGCAAACTTTTGTTTAGGCACCATTTTTGAGGTTTTAGAGATTTAGGGTTTTGGTTTAAAAGGGTGAAAAGGCAAATGAAAGGCATGACCTTTTTTATTTTTTAAGAACCAGCAACTATAAATTCGATCGACTAAAGGGGGAATTCAGTCGATTAAATGCAAAGAAATTGCATTCAAGAGAGCAAGTATCGATATAGTCGATTAGAATTTTAAAAAATCAGTCTTTTGACTTTCAGAATTTCAATCGACTGAGTAAGGTGGTTAGTCGACGGAATCCATGCAAAAATCTTTGCCAAGAATAATAGGTGATTTAGTCAACCTAGAAATAAAAGATAGTTGACAGTTTTTTAATATAATTCACACCGCTTAGTCGACCGTGACTTCATTCAGTCGATTGAAGTGAACTGGATTACCTTCCCGAAGCTAGAATTGTATTTAGTTAACAAAATTCTTTTTAAACAACCAAATGACGCAGCTTAGACTTAGGCTCGATCAGTTTAGATACCAAACTATCGCAACCTATCCAGGACCTTCCTCATGAAATGATGATTTCGTGTCAAATAAACCGATAGAATGATAAATGCTCAATTCCGTTGATCGTGATGATGCCGGAATCTAGCTATCTTCAACCCGTTGATCTCGCAAGATACCATGTTGAAAGATCTACAATTCGATCATTGATCACTCGTAAGTGATACCGAGAATTGGCTTCAACTTCGTTGAGTCGCGCACGAATAACCCGAAGATGGAAAGAAGAAGGAGATCACACTCAACTTCAACAATGGTGGCCAAAGCTCAAACACAAATTTTATTCAGAAATCAACTACCCTTACAATGACATCACGCCCCTATTTATAGGAATTTACAACACATATGCTACTCAACAACATACGACTTGCGACTTACGAGTTACACGACTTAACACATGCGACATAAGAAAATACAACACGAGTTACAACATCACACGACCTAAAACACACGAGATAAGAAAATTACAACAATATATGACTTAACGATACAACCCACACATGCGACATAACATCAGTGACTTAACAACATAGCACAGCTTTAGGCACGACTTAAGCGACTTAAGGAATCAGCGACTTAAGGAAGCAGCATAGGAGGTGAGCGACTTATAGAAAGCGGCATAGGTGAGCGACTTAAGAAAGCGGCATAGGTGAGCGACTTAAGAGAAATGACTTACGACATAAGCGACTTACGACATAAACGACTAAGGCATAACTCGCTATGTCGTTCAAGGCAGGCGTTCAAGACAGGCAACTTAACATAACTCGCCGGTGCGCTGCATCATCCTCCACTGCATCATCCTCCCTTGGTTGAAAAGAATTCGACCCTGAATTTACTCGTTCCTCTTCTTCGACGTACTTATTCTCATGATATGGAATCAAGTGTTTGACGTTGAAAACATCTGCAGTATGGATATGATCCGGTAATCTTAACTTATTAGCATTCTCATTAATCTTCTTTACGATTTCCATAGGGCCAAACTTTCTAGCAGCTAGTTTGTTTTAAGTACCAATAGGAAATCGATCCTTAGTCAATACTGCATACACAAAATCTCCTTCTTTGAATTCAATATTTCGTCATTTAATATCTGCGGATTGCTTATATTTCTCATTCGCCTTAAGCAATCGTTCTTGCATAACCTGTGACACTCTTGCATTTCATTCACAAAATCACTAGCTCGTTTGACTACTCCTTTCTGCTGTGGTACTATAGATAAATCTAATGGTGTAGGATCGATTTCACCCTAGAGGGGGGGTGAATAGGGTGATAGTATAAATTATAAAAATTAATCGCGGAAGCTTATAAAATAATTTTAACACAGATCACAGATTAATAGCAGCACAGATAATAGCAAAATAATAAATGCAGAAATAGAACGACACAGAATTTACCCAGCTTCGGCAAAACCCTGCCTACTTGCTGCCCCCAAGGTTTCTACTAGAAATTAGATAGTCCCTCGCTTACACACGTAAACTCGCGACACCCGCTATCGACTAAATCTAACTCTACGCTCAAAACCCTGCCACAACTCAGCCACTGAGTTGCGAATTCTCAAGCTACGCCACGTAGCTTGTCCCCTAGTAACACGACTAGAAATTAAACGGTTTAAAAAAGAAAAATACAAATTAAAAACAATTTAAAAAAAATGACCCTAATTTAAAAATAAAAGCCCTTATATAATATAATAGAGAAATAAGCCGGCACCTTTTTATTTTTCGGCCCGTTCTTCTTTAGTGGCGGCTTTTGTTCTTTCGTTCGTATCTCTTTGCAAAAATAAGGGCTTTCCACCTTGATCCAAATTAGGGCTTTCGAAGAGCCGTTACTACTTCGATCGAATCTGTGATTGTTCGTGAGTTGCATTGCTCGATCGATTTCTCGTTGTTGCTTACTTCGGTTGCTTCGAGTTGATGGAGTTCGACTTCGATTCGGTATGTGATTTTCGTTTATGCTATACTGTTATGCTTGATTGAACTCCATGGATCTATGCCGATGATGATTGTAGTAATTTATAGGGATCGAATTCCTAAATTTTCATTCGTTCAGATATATTTGAATTTGTCAAATTATTTGCTCTGGCCATTCGATTATACTTGGATGCTCGTGATTTTTCCTTAACTAATTCAATTGTGTAAATACTCGATTGCTTGATTGACACGGCTTTAAAAATTCACGGCTAGAATTCCGATAATACTACTGCTGTTGAAATTTTATTTCATGATTTTCTCTGGTTGACTTTGACTTGGATTTTGTGATCCATTGTTTTGTCGGTGGAGAGTCTGATACATACCTTTTATATTTTCATTGCTTGTCTGATTCATCATGCATCAGTTTGTACTTACTCGCTTGAGTTTCACTGCCATACTTGGTTCGAATTTATCTGCATTATGCAGTTGGTCTTCATTTGGGTTTGTTTCATGTAGCTGTTGGTCTGTGCACATTCCTGTAGCTCCATCTTGACTTGGGCTGTTGATTCATCTCTTTGCATTTGGTCTGATTGCTTGTGGTCTTTGACATGTTATCTGAATTGTGCTGCATTGTTGTGTTGAATAACAGCTCAACCATATGCATATTACAACTTGTACATGCTTTGATTTTCATTTTACATCACTTAAACTTGCTTTTGTCTCGGCCTGAACCTTTGCATTACATACATATGTATATGCTCACTATCTTTGTACCTGTGCATATATGTTTACTCTGTCTTGTGTTGATCTTGAGCATTGCTGAGTCTTTTCATTGCCTTGTATTGTCCAGTAGAGTTGATTTGGGATCATATCCATGATGTTGAGCATTGGATTTTTGAAACTCTGTTGATCTTGCTTGCATTGTCACTTGGTCGACACTTGCAGTTCATTGTGTCAAGTTGCTGTCTTCATATTTTGTGCTCGAGCTTGCATGCTTCATGTTGCCTTGACTTTGGTTGTTGCACCTGAGTTATATCACTGGTCTTTGCATTTGTACATATGATGGCATTCTAGTTTATCACATGCTGCTTCATGCTTTCTTGTGGCATGTGTTCCCTGTTGAGTCTTTGGTGGTGCTTCCCCTTTGAATTTGCTTGCAAACTATCTTGTAATCTGCATCCATGTATACTTGGTGTTGTAGCCTTGAGACTGTTGAAGTTGTTCACTTGCCTGCTGCCATACTTGTTCACTGGTGTACATTATTTGCTGTGCATACTTCATGCTTGCACTGTTTATTTATGTTGTCCAGACATTGTTGAGTTCTTGGCCATTTCTTGTTGATTTTTGAAATTTTACTTGAGTTGAATCCAGTTTCAAAAACTCGGGTTTGACCTTGTTCTGCTGACGAGATTTTGAATATATTGCACCTGAGTTGAACCTGTCTGTATATTTGGGTTTGACCTTGTGCTCACCTGCCCATGTAGCATTATCATGTGTATATCGGTGTGCACGGCCTTGTGGCATATACAGTGATACACTGTGTATGTCACAAGCTGTTCGTGTGATGAATTTAAATATAAATGATGACGAACAACCCAAACAACTGAGGCAAATATCATTTTCAAAATTCACGTTTTATTTTATATTGCAAAAATATTTCTTTTTCAATTTTACTGCGTTAGTGAATATTTTTGCAGATTGCTCAGATGCTGGATTCAAATTGGAATGAAGTTGAAGATAAATACGAGTGTGAGTGATATGTAGTGAGGTCAACGGTAAATGTAAAATTGTGATGTAATTGAATTTGTATCAAAGTTGTATAGTGTATAGTGAGAGCTTGAATTTGTACTATTCAAAATTGTAATAAATATTCGTTTGAATAACATATTCGTTTGAATTCAAATTCCGTGTTATTTATTTTATTCAGCAAATATTTATTTAATCTGTGAAAAATAAAATAGTATATTAACAAATACATTTAAACGAATGTATATATGTTTATTATCATCAAACAAAAATCATATAAGCGCATATTCAACAATCTCCCCCTTTTGATGATAACAAACATATATTTAAGATTTTGAATATGTTAAATGTATTTGATCATGGATATGCATTGCTCCCCCTATTTAAATGCTTCCTCTCTACACAAAACTCCCCCTACATATATGCATACAAATAAAAATATGCAAATGAGCCTAGATGCAACTAGAAAATTATTTGACCTTTGCTTGATTTTATTTGACAAAATCTTAACTTTTCTCTCCCCCTTTTGTTATCAGCAAAAGAATAATAGTGTTAGAGAAAATAGAGATAAAGTAATCGATATCAATCCAACGTTAAAACTCAATTGAATATAAATATTAAATTTCGATAAAAAATCAAACAAAAATCATAAATATTTTGTTAGGCGCATATTCCACTTTTACAATGATAGGAATGATGTCATCATATAAAACCATACAGTTGTGTCTATTTGTGGTATATTTATATAAGGAATTTGAATATCTACTAACCATGCATAACCGTTAGGACTTTTAAATGAGATTAGTAGTATTCCAATTTTATTTTAAAAAAAATGAATTCAAGTATCTTCTAACCACGCATAACCGTGAGGACTTTTAAATGGGATTAGAATCAACTTGTTTATTTTAAAAATCAACTTTTGATATGTGTTCCATACATGCATAACCGTGAGGACTTTTAAATGAGCATGGAAGCACATAACAAATTCCAAGTAATTCACCCATGCATAACCGTGAGGACTTTTAAATGAGAGTGAATACTTTGGTATTTATTATTATTATTATTATTATTTTAAAAAAAATGTAAAAATGAAAAACAAACGATTCCTGTTTAAAGTACCACATATTGACAAACTATATAGAATTTTGATGAGTGATGGTCGTTAGAAATATGATAGATAAAGAGATGGTCATGGAATTTTTTACCAACAAAAAGTTTTATAACTCTTGTTTAAATTTCTAAAGAAATTTTCTAATTATACTTTCTCGAGTCATAATATATGATAAATATCAACACTCATCACTTTTTCAATCACTATTTTTCTTTTCGATAATCATTAGGGAGTCAGATTAGTCAAAATAGTCATTTAAAATCAAATTCAAAAATAATTATGAAATTAATTTTTCAAAATGACTAATCTGAAAATATGGTCAAAAATGATTTTCTCCAGGGGGTTTTAAAAGAAATTTTCTGCTATTTGAAAATTATTTGAAATGAAGAATATGCAGATATTTTCTTTGAAAAACGATGCAGTTACTAAATGTCTCAAAAATCACGTTCAACTTGTAATTTTTCTATCAACTAGATTACCAGTGTAATCTGCATCTGAATTTCTCTTTCACTCAAAATTATCATCAATTGAATTTTATAGACCAAAACATGAAGTGTGCAACAAAAATTTCAAACTCAATTTTTACAGCAATTTAAATGACATTCTTTTGAATTTGAATTGAAGCCGTGTAAATAATCAAAAACCGTGAATATAGAGTTAGCCATATTATAACCAGTTGTATTATCCAACAAAACACTATTTTTAATCCAAAATGATATATATGAAGTAATTCAAAGGATCTAGAGATTATTATAGTGTTTTTGGTATAAGAATATAATTAGCTAACTATGTTGAATAAGTCAGAATCAAAATCATCATTTTTTCATCATCTCATTATTAGCTGATTTAATTCAGAATATGGTGCAGATTATCACATTTAATATATCGTTCAAATCATACCATTACCTGTTTTACCTTTACGATATTTTTCGTTGTTGTCCATTGTGATTCTGTCACCTTTATACTAGGCTAAGGAACTTTGTTTTGTCGCCCGTTATGTTTCTGGAACAGCCAAAAATCCAGAGAACACTGTTGTTGTTCCTTAGCCTGCCACCACACCTACACGTTGAAAGATTTTTGTGACCTATTTGTTTTTATAGGTCCATGATTGTTAGTGGCAGAATATTTTGAAAAACAATTTTGTAAAGACCCAAAACTATTTATAATTATTCCCTTCTTCACCCAAATTTGTTTAACTTTGAGAGATTTTATATCTGTGCCTTTTGGAACCCAAATCGGTATAGTTTTCATATGTTTGGGTCTATACCAACAATTATTGTGATCGTGTCCAAATTTTCTACAAATTGTGCACATTAAATTTTCTCGATTAATCTCATTTCTAACATTTTTAGAATGACTATATCCAAGTCCTTGTCTAACCGTATTAACAGTTTGCTTTCCTAATAGCATGTTCAACGATTTTTCATTTTTGGAAAATTTATCTAAAGTCGTTGACAAATGTTGGACTTGTGTTTTGAGAGATTCATTTTCATTCAACAATTGAGTGCACTTTTTGATAGAATTCTCTCTCCTTGTATTTTCACTTTCTTTTAAAATCAGAATTTCATTTTCAAGTGATTTTATATTGATTTCTGATTTTTTAATTTCGTTTTCGAATGTTGGACACTTATCACACTTAGGGATCCTACTTTGATAGGTTTTAACTAATTGGTCAAGTTGTTCATTTAATTCTATCAAAGTAACTTTTTGTGATTCAAGTTTAGCATATTTCTCCCTAAGTCGTTCAAAACAGCCATTTACTTCGTGGAAATAAATAAGAAATTCAGAGTGAGTGAGTTTTGATACCTCGCTTGGCTCATCATCGTCGCCATCGGTTATATTCCCATGAAGGCACATATCTGCTTTCTCACTTTCACTGCTATCGCTTTTATTCCACGTGGCTGTAAAACATCTTCGTTTTGATTTCTTTTCTTTGTTGAGTTAAAATCGGGGATAATTGGGCTTGATATCACCGGCTTTGTTGCAAGTGATCCCGTGTTCTTCCGAGTTGTCCAGTGCTTTGATTATTCTGCTTTTTAATTTTTTATTTAGAGCTGGATTTCCGTATTTGCGGTTCCATCTTTTGAATTTCTTCATTATTAATGCTAGCTCGGCTGCTCCATCATCATCATCCTCATCACAACTGCTTTTTACAAATCCTGTTAAGCACATTTCTTTAACTAAGTCAGTTGTGGAGGACTTCTCATTGCTGTTGACTTTTGCACCATATATTGCATCGAAAGTATTCCAGATTTCCTGTGCATTTTCACAATGAGAAGTGAAATTAAAATTATCTTGATTAATATGAGAATATAATATATGCATAGCAAGTGCATTAATCGAGATAATTTTCTTATCTGTTATATCACACCCATTTTCAATAATATCCCAACATTTAATATTAACAGATTTTAAATAAAATTCCATTTTTAATTTCCAATTCAAAAAATCTGTTCCATCGAAAATAGAAGGAATAATATTGGAGCGACCCTCAACAAAAGTATTAATAAAAGAAGCCATTTCAAAAATTCAAAATTTTAAAACAAAAACAAATTTTTAAAACACGAATTTTTAAAACACGAATTTTTAAAACAAAAAATGATTTTAGTAAAAAATTTAAAACAAAAACGGCTTTTGTTCCTAGCTCTGATACCACTTGTAGGATCCATTTCACCCTAGAGGGGGGGTGAATAGGGTGATAGTATAAATTATAAAAATTAATCGCGGAAGCTTATAAAATAATTTCAACACAGATCGTAGATTAATAGCAGAACAGATAATAGCAGAATAATAAATGCAGAAATAGAACGACACAGAATTTACCCAGCTTCGGCAAAACCCTGCCTACGTGCTGCCCCCAAGGTTTCTACTAGAAATTAGATAGTCCCTCGTTTACACACGTAAACTCGCGACACCCGCTATCGAATAAATCTAACTCTACGCTCAAAACCCTGCCACAACTCAGCCACTGAGTTGCGAATTCTAAAGCTACGCCACGTAGCTTGTCCCCTAGTCACACGACTAGAAATTAAACGGTTTAAAAAAGAAAAATACAAATTAAAAACAATTTAAAAACAAAATGACCCTAATTTAAAAATAAAAGCCCTTATATAATATAATAGAGAAATAAGCCGGCCCCTTTTTATTTTTCGGCCCGTTCTTCTTTAGTGGCGGCTTTTGTTCTTTCGTTCATATCTCTTTGCAAAAATGAGGGCTTTCCTCCTTGATCCAAATTAGGGCTTTCGAAGAGCCGTTACTACTTCGATCGAATCTGTGATTGTTCGAGAGTTGCCTTGCTCGATCGATTTCTCGTTATTGCTTACTTCGGTTGCTTCGAGTTGATGGAGTTCGACTTCGATTCGGCATGTGATTTTCGTTTATGCTATACTGTTATGCTTGATTGAACTCCATGGATCTATGCCGATGATGATTGTAGTGATTTATAGGGATCGAATTCCTAAATTTTCGTTCGTTCAGATATATTTGAATTTGTCAAATTATTTGCTCTGGCCATTCGATTATACTTGGATGCTCGTGATTTTTCCTTGACTAATTCATTTGTGTAAATACTCGATTGCTTGATTGACACGGCTTTAAAAATTCACGGCTAGAATTCCGATAATACTGCTGCTGTTGAAATTTTATTTCATGATTTTCTCTGGTTGACTTTGACTTGGATTTTGTGATCCATAGTTTTCTCGGTGGAGAGTCTGATACGTACCTTTTATATTTTCATTGCTTGTCTAATTCATCATGCATCAGTTTGTACTTACTCGCTTGAGTTTCACTGCCATACTTGGTTTGAATTTATTTGCATTATGCAGTTGGTCTTCATTTGGGTTTGTTTCATGTAGCTGTTGGTCTGTGCACATTCCTGTAGCTCCATCTTGACTTGGGCTGTTGATTCATCTCTTTGCATTTGGTCTGTTTGCTTGTGGTCTTTTACATGTTATCTGAATTGTGCTGCATTGTTGTGTTGAATAACAGCTCGACCATATGCATATTACAACTTGTACATGCTTTGATTTTCATTTTACATCACTTGAACTTGCTTTTGTCTCGGCCTGAACCTTTGCATTACATACATATGTATATGCTCACTGTCTTTGAACCTATGCATATATGTTTACTCTGTCTTGTGTTGATCTTGAGCATTGCTGAGTCTTTTCATTGCCTTGTATTGTCCAGTAGAGTTGATTTGGGTTCATATCCATGATATTGAGCATTGGATTTTTGAAACTCTGTTGATCTTGCTTGCATTGTCACTTGGTCGACACTTGCAGTTCACTGTGTCAAGTTGCTGTCTTCATATTTTGTGCTCGAGCTTGCATGCTTCATGTTGCCTTGACTTTGGTTGTTGCACCTGAGTTATATCACTGGTCTTTGCATTTGTACATATGATGGCATTCTAGTTTATCACATGCTGCTTCATGCTTTCTTGTGGCATGTGTTCCCTGTTGAGTCTTTGGTGGTGCTTCCCCTTTGAATTTTCTTGCAAACGGTCTTGTAATCTGCATCCATGTATACTTGGTGTTGTAGCCTTGAGACTGTTGAAGTTGTGCACTAGCTTGCTGCCATACTTGTTCACTGGTGTACATTATTTGCTGTGCATACTTCATGCTTGCACTGTTTATTTATGTTGTCCAGACATTGTTGAGTTCTTGGCCATTTCTTGTTGATTTTTGAAATTTTACTTGAGTTGAATCTAGTTTCAAAAACTCGGGTTTGACCTTGTGCTGCTGACGAGATTTTGAATATATTGCACCTGAGTTGAACCTGTCTGTATATTTGGGTTTGACCTTGTGCTCACCTGTCCCTGTAGCATTATCATGTGTATATCAGTGTGCACGGCCTTGTGGCATATACAGTGATACATTGTGTATGTCACAAGCTGTTCGTGTGATGAATTCAAATATAAATGATGACGAACAACCCAAATAACTGAGGCAAATATCATTTTCAAAATTCACGTTTTATTTTATATTGCAAAAATATTTCTTTTTCAATTTTACTGCGTTAGTGAATATTTTTGCAGATTGCTCAGATGCTGGATTCGAACTGGAATGAAGTTGAAGATAAATACGAGTGTGAGTGATATGTAGTGAGGTCAACTGTAAATGTAAAATTGTGATGTAATTGAATTTGTATTAAAGTTGTATAGTGTATAGTGAGAGCTTGAATTTGTACTATTCAAAATTGTAATAAATATTTGTTTGAATAAAATATTCGTTTGAATTCAAATTCCGTGTTATTTATTTTATTCAGCAAATATTTATTTAATCTGTGAAAAATAAAATAGTATATTAACAAATACATTTAAACGAATGTATATATGTTTATTATCATCAAACAAAAATCATATAAGCGCATATTCAACAAACAATCCCTTAGGATTTGTTGAGTAAACGACCTGGAATGGACTGAACCCAGTGCTACGATTAACTGCATGGTTGTGTGCAAACTCAGCTTGATACAGCTTGGAATCCCAACTCTTCAAATTGTCATTCACGATGCATCTTAATAGATTACCTAGGGATCTATTCACAACTTCCGTCTGTCAATCTGTCTATGGATGATAAGCACTACTAAATTTCAGCTTTGTCCCGACCATTCTCCATAGACTCATCCAAAAATGACTCAGAAAACGAGTGTCTCTATCCAATACAATAGATTCAGGCAACCCGTGAAGTCGATAGATCTCTCTGAAGTATAACTGTGCGACATTAAATGCATCTGCAGTCTTCTTGCATGCGATAAAATGTACCATTTTTGAAAACCGATCAACCACCACGTAGATAGAATCATTGACGCGTTGCATCCTCGGCAAGACCAATACAAAGTCCATACTAACATCCACCTATGGTTTAGTAGGTATAGGTAACGGCATATATAACCCTGCATTTGTTGCGGTTCCCTTTGAAACTAGACAAATATGGCACATCTGAACGAATTTTTCAACTTCATTCCTCATTGACGGCCAAAAATAAGACTTTGAGATCAACTGCATAGTACGGTCGCGGCCCACGTGTCCTTCTTCATTTAATTCTTAGATGATTTTCATTCGTAGACTGCAATCTGGAACACACAACTGATTTCCTTTGAATAGAAAACCATCAACCAGCACGTATCCATCCATGTTTCCCTGCTTGACTTTGTCTAGGATCTTGGAAAAATAAGAATCTGATGTAAGCAAATCGGGAAGTAAGTCAAAACCCGTCACCTCTACTCGCATGGTTGTTAGTAAATTATTCCTCCGACTCAATGCATCTGCGACGCGATTAGTTACTCCAGACTTGTGCTTTATGACGAATGTGAATTGCTGCAAGTAAGCTATCCACGATGCGTGCCTAGCTGCAATTTTATTCTGCCCTTGTAAATGTTTCAATGCTTCATGATCTGTATACAAAACAAATTCTTTATGGAACAAGTAATTTCTCCAATGCTTCATGGCTTGCACAATAGCATAAAACTCCATATCATAAGTATGTATCGCATCTTTGCTCCAGAAAGTTTTTCACTGAAATAGGCAATTGGACGTGCCTTCTGACTCAACACTCCTCCAATTCCAACTTTGGACGCATCTGTATGTAACTCAAATAGTAACTGAAAATCTGGCAACACTAGAATCGGTGCTGAGGTTAAAAGTTTCTTGATTTGTTCAAAAGTAGATTCTGCCTCTTTCGTCTATGAAAACTGCTTTCTTTCATACAATCAGTAACATGAGCCATTACACTACTAAAATGCGGTATAAATCTTCGATAAAATGAAGCTAACCCATGGAAACTTCTGATTTCTGTTATAGTTTTGGGCTGTGGCTAATTTCTGATTGCGGCTACTTTACTCTGGTCCACTTGTATCCCTTCCTTAGACACGACATAACCCAGAAATAAAACACTTGGCGTCATGAACATGCATTTCTTCATCGCTGCATTGAACTGTTATTGACGAAGAATAGTTAACACCTTTCGCAAGTGTTGAATGTGTTCCTCTGTGCTAGTACTATATATCAAGATATCATCAAAGTAAACTACAACAAACTTCCCGATGTAAGGTCTGAAAATTTGATTCATCACCCTCATAAATGTACTTGGTGCATTAGATAGACCAAATGGCATGACCAGCCATTCATATAATCCTTCCCGAGTCTTGAATGTTGTCTTCCATTCATCACCTGGTCTTATGCGAATCTGATGATAACCACTCTTAAGATCGATCTTAGAAAAGATTACAGACCCACTGAGTTGATCCAATAGATCATCAAGTCTTGGCATAGGAAATCTGTATCTGATAGTTATTTTGTTGAGTGCCCTGCTGTTTGTACACATTCTCCATGAACCATCTTTCTTCATTACCAACAGAGCTGGTACAACACAGGGACTGAGACTCTCTCGAACACGCCCTTGCTCAAGCAACTCTTCAACCTGTCTCCTCAACTCTTCATGCTCTTTCGGACTCATACGATAATGCTGCCTATGCGGTAAAACAGCACCTGGCACTAGATCAATTTGATGTTGTATATCCCTTAGTGGCGGTAATTCCTTGGGTAATTCCGCAGGAAAGACATCTTCAAATTCATTTAACACTGGTCTAACCTCCGCAGGAATTTCAAGAACTTCACTTGTTTCATACCCAATCAACATAAACAATTCAGCGCTATCTTACACTTCTTCAACAAATTCTCTCATAGAAAATATACTAGTTGATTCCACTTTCTTCTCTGCTTGGTTTCACTTTGTTCATGCTTCTTAGGAACTAAGGTAATTTAGGTTCCTTCGAACATGAAACTGTAGCTGTTGGTGCGACCATTATGTTGTACAGCTCTATCATATTGCCATGGTCTTCCCAATAGTAGATGACACACATCCATATCGACAACATCACACCATATATCTTCCTTGTACTTCTTCCCAATAGAAAATGTAACAAATGCTCGTCTTCCCACTGTCACTTCTCCACCTTTCTTTAGCCATGCCAGTTTATAAGGTCTAGGGTGTTTTTCAGTCTTCAACCCTAACTTCGTGAGGGCTTCTTTAGAAATAATATTATCGCAGCTTCCCGCATCAAAAACAAATCGACAAACCTTTCCCAAGATAGTACATGTAGACTGAAAGATATTGCTTCTCAGCCAACTAGAATCATTCTCATGATTTGGCACTAAACAAGACCTCTTTATCATCAAGTTACATCCTTCATCTCCCGACACAACTTCTTCATCTTCATCAAACTTCGATGGTTGAGAATAATCAATTTCAGCTTCCACATCCTCATATTCACATTCCTCTGCAACTAATGCTTTCTTCTTTGGCTTTGTACATTCATTACTTTTATGGAAAACTCCTAACAATTATAGCACTTGATACTGTTATTGACCTTTGCTTTAGCGACTTCACTGACAATTGGTTTATTGACTGCCTTGGAAACATTAGCACTGCTACTAGCACCCTTATTCTGGTTGTTAGAACCCGCGAACATACCAATTCCTCATCTCCCTTATTTCTCCGAAGCTAGAGCTTTCTGATGTGCTTCAGCAACAGACATTGGATTAAACATATTAAACATGTCTTGAATTTGCATTCGTAACCCTCTAATATATCTAGCCGTTAGCTGTTCCTTGGTTTTCATAATATCATTCCTTGCAATCAATTGATAGAATTCATCTGCATAGTCATTCACTGTCTTTTCCCTTGTCTCAAATTCTGCAAACGTTGATACATAAGAGATTGATAATTGTACGGCAAGAAAGTCGCTTTCATCATCTTTCTCATCTTCTTCCAAGTGACAACTTTTGATTTTCCTATTCTCTCCCGAGTTAGTTTAGTTTATTGCCACCAAGCCATAGCTCTTCCCCTTAGTTTCGTAGCAACTAATTGGACTCTGCGATTCTCAGACACATCCTTGAATTCCAAAATTTATTCAACATTTGACAACCATTCAAGAAATTCTTCCGCTTTCATACCACCTTTGAATTCTGGAATTTCCATCCTCATACCTGACTCCCATTACGATCATTTTCTGAATCCAGATATTGATTTCGCACTTGGCCTCGATTTCCATAATGAACACTACCTCCATCACCATATTCCTCAAAATCAGATGTATTTCGATATCGATCCTGACCATGTACGTCTCTACGACCACGCATGTCTCTTCTACCCTGTCTTTCAGCATCACGATATGATTCATTTTCGAACCCGCATTGAGTTCTTCCTTCTTCATTTCGATACCCATGGTGATTTCTCATCATTGAAACTGATGATTCTCTCCTATCTCGATAAGACTTGGGTGACATCCCCTTTTCTTCTGAAACCGATGGTGAAACCCTATTTCCACTCTGGTTCGAAACTGGCGACTTCTCCTTTGATATTGATTCATGTCTTTCATCAATTTATCCAATTTTTCAATACCCTCATTGAACTTTTCATTGATACGCTGCTCTATCTGTTCAGCTTCTTGTCTTCAATACAAATCTTCAACATATGATAGCGATTAGCACGTCTCGGAGGCATGATCATTAAACAATCTCGTTTCCGTCTCTAATTTAGCTCTGATTTGGCTCCAATACCAATTGACGCAGCTTATACTTAGGCTCGATCAGTTTAGATACCAAACTGTCGCAACCTATCCAGGACCTTCCTCACGAAATGATGATTTCGTGTCAAATAAACCGATAGAACGATAAATGCTCAATTCCGTTAATCGTGATGATGCTGGAATCTAGCTATCTCCAACCCATTGATCTCGCGAGATACCGTGTTGAAAGATCTACAATTTGATCGTTGATCACTCGTAAGTGATACCGAGAATTGGCTTCAACTTCGTTGATTCGCGCACGAATAACCCAAAGATGGAAAGAATTAGGAGATCACACTCAACTTCAACAATGGTGGCCAAAGCTCACACACAAATTTTATTCAAAAATTATCTACCCTTACAATGACATCATGCCCCTATTTATAGGAATTTACAACACATATGCGACTCAACAACATACGACTTGCGACTTACGAGTTACACGACTTAACACATGCGACATAAGAAAATACAACACGAGTTACAACATCACACGACCTAAAAACACACGAGATAAGAAAATTACAACAATATACGACTAAACGATACAACCCACACATGCGACATAACATCAGCGACTTAACAACATAGCACAGCTTTAGGCATGACTTAAGCGACTTAAGGAATCAGCGACTTAAGGAAGCAGCATAGGAGGTGAGCGACTTATAGAAAGCGGCATAGGTGAGCGACTTAAGAGAAACGACTTACGACATAAGCGACTTACGACATAAACAACTTAAGGCATAACTCGCTATGTCGTTCAAGGAAGGCGTTCAAGGCAGGCGATTTAAAATAACTCGCTGGTGCGCTGCATCATCCTCCACTGCATCACCAAATAATGTAATTTTTAAAAGTTTTATATATAAAATACTAGTGTTCAATCAACTATAACAATGGGTTAGTAGACTGAAGGACTAGAATTTTATTTTCTTAAAAATATATATATTAATATATTAATATAGTTATATATTTTTGTATTAGCATATATATTCTACAAATTTTTTATATAAACAGTATGAAGATAACAACACTTATTTTGTATTATACATGCACTTGTGGAATAAATCTACAAGTAATATAATTAATAAGGAAATTTATATAAGTAATATAACAATTGAAAACGTTGTTTTAATCTTCTAAAGGCTAAGTTTCTCCTTCCGATGGTTCTTATTCTCAAGAATTAGCTGGCTTCGACTTATATATTTTAATAGGAGTTGATGGTTCTTTTGAAGGAATCTAGTGGACTGAATGCATTTTTTAGTAGGTGATTTCTCACAAAAGGTTAGCAAAGTCCTTGCAAAAAAATTCATACGATCACCCTTTCATCGCTATTCCTAATATATTTCTTTTTACAATCTCATTACTTCTCCATGGTAATGAGCTATGCCATCGATATGATCCTGTTAGGCAGTAGTGATGTGGCCTTTGAAATTAATAAGTTGTCTGACTTTCTTCCCTTTAAGAGAGAAGCCTGTTTTTTCTGAAGGAGAGGAGATGATTTTAATATATGAGGAGGAGTTGTTTTCCGAAGTTGACATGCTTTAGTGGAGATTCTGAATGAGAGAAACAATTTTTTGATGGAAATGGTATGACCTAAGTTGTTTAAATAGTAAAATTCTACTAAAAATACTAAAGGGATGATATATGATATAAATTTGCCGTTTATTAATGACCAACTGAACAAACTATCATCTTAAGATAAAGATGAATTTAACTAGATATTTAATTAGTCCAAAAAACATTCCCATATATAAATGTATAAGTAAGAGTTGTCCAATAAGTTCATTTAAGGAGCAACTACCTAGTTCCCTATGTAATTTTAAAAAGGTTGTTTCGCATAGAGATTTAGTGAAAACTTCAGTATTTGGTTTTCTGTATTAATAAATTCAAGGGAAATAACTTCTTCTTCTACGTTATCTCTTAGAAAATAATGACGTGTATCACTATATTTTGTTCTAAAATGATTTATAGTATTTTTTGAGAGATTAATAGCACTCGTATTATCACAATATATTGGTGATTCTGTGATATTTTTCTCGAAATCTTGAAATGTTTGTTGCATATAGTAACTTGAGCACAAGCCAAAGGGGCTAAGATATATTCGACCTCACATGTACTAAACCACGAGACCAAAGATTGAGCGATAAAAACAAGTTCCACTCATACTCTTTTGATCCGTCTTACAACCTCCAAAATCAACATCACTATATAAAACTAAATCAAAAGAGCTGCCTTTCGGATAAAAGAGTCTGTAATCCTTGGTGTTGGTTAAATATCGCAAAATTCGTTTCATGATTCGGTGGTGTAATTTTTTAGGTTGTGCTTGATGTTGTGCGCACAAACAAACACTCATCATAATATCTAGTCGACTAGTAGTTAGACACATTAAAGAGCCTATCATACTTCTATATAGTCTTTGATCAAACTCCTTATCTTTTTTGTCTTTGTCCAAATGCAAGCTAATACTCATTGGAATCGGCTTACTTGAAGTATTATCCATTCCAAAATACTTTAAAAATTCTCTATAATATTTTTCTTAATAAATAAGTATACCATTTTCAAATTGTTTGATTTGTAAACTCGGAAAGAAATTAAATTCTCCCATACGTGACATTTCAAATTCATTTTTCATAATATCTGCAAAATCGTTACGCATATTATAATTTGTAGAAAAAATATATTATATCATCAACATAAATTAGAACGATTAATATCATTATTTTTCTTTTTTGATAAATAACGTAGTGTCAATTTTACCAATTTGAAAACCAGAACTTAGCAATTGGCTTTTGAGTATATCGTGCCAAGCACGACGTGTCTATTTAAGACCATAAAGCACCTTTTTATGTTTGAAAACATGGTTTGGATATTTTTCATGAAAAATAGACTTAATTGTCCGGTATAAACATTTTCTTTAATAAAACCGTTTAAGAAAGAAATTTTAAAGTCCATTAGATACAACTTAAAATTATGATGACATGAAAATGTAAGTAATATCTGTATCACTTCTAGTCGAGCTATAGGATCAAATATTTCTTCGTGATCAATTCTTCCTTCTTGATTGTAACCCTGATTAACTAATCTTGATTTATTATGAATTATATTTCCATTTTAATTGGTATTCTTTTTAAATATCCTGTTATTCAAATAACGGATTGATTGCCAGATCTTGGTATAAGTTCTAAATATTATTTCTTTCAAATTGATTGAGTTCTTCTTGCATTGCTAATATCCAAAAATCACTTGTGGAGGCTTCTTTATAGTTTTTAGGTTCTATACTCAAGATAAAAGCTACATGACCCATTTGATTTAACTAGGTTCTAATCGTGACTATAGTGTTTCCGTCTTCGATTATATTATCTATAAGATGATCTTTTAAAATTCTAGGGGATCTTAAGACATTATTAGTATTATCAGTATTTATATTTTCATTTTCTTTTCCGTTTTTCTATTATAAAAAAATCGTCTCCATTTTCTTTTTTTAGTTTCTATATTTCCTTGTTCAATTATGGACAATCTTTCTTCATGTGCCCGACTTTATCAAATTCGAAGCACTTCATCGAAGTGTAGTTTCCACCATATTATGCTTTTGTGAATTTCTTGAATTTACTATAGTTTTTGGCCATGAACACAATTTTATCTTTGTCTAAATCCGAGCCTTCATCGTTGGCTTGAAAAACTATACTCTTCTTCTCTTGATTTTGTTCTTTTCTTGCCTGCAAATTTGCTTCGTACGACATTTGATTTTCAATTAATTCTTCAACCTTGAGTTGGGAAAGATCGTTTGCTTCTTCTATTACTAGAACTTTTCTATCTTGTTTAATAGTTAAAGAAATTAAAATGTGTGTGACAAGATTAAGATCTATGAATGTAACTCCTAGTGACATTAGATCATGTTGTATGGTTTGAAATCTTGCAATCTACAATTGATTCATTTGTTTTCATTTTAAATGATCAAAATTTATTTTGAAGAACAGAAATTTTTGTTTTTTTTAACTTTTTTATTCCTGCATAAGTGATTTATAGTGTATGCCAAATTTCATATGCGGTTTTACAGAGCACGACTTTAGAAAATTCATTTTTGTTGAATGAAAAAATAAAACATTCATGGCTTTCGCATTGTTGATTACTATGGTTTTTTGATCATCCGTCCAAGTACTCATTTCAATAGTAGGTGCTTTATACTTAGTTTGAGTAGCTTGCCAAATCTCAAGACCATCAGCTTCCATAAAGACATCATGCGTTAACCAAAAGCATAGTTAGACCTGGTGAATAGTAGAGGACATGCAGTTGATTGACCCTCTTGAAAAGTGCTTGACATTTTCAAAATTTTCAAAAACTTTTTTATGGTTAATGATATGAGATACTCTTATACCAAACGAAAATGGATAAGGATCTATGGAAATATGGCTAACTTGTGTATATATGTGTATATTCAATATCAAGCTAATATAATGAAGTAAATAGTAAAGTAAAGTAAGAAGCAATCACACCAAACTTTTTATACTAGTTTGGATTACACCCTATGTTTAGTCCTGAAGCTCCCCTTTGGATTTTTCACTTAACTAAAATACCCACAATTAGCCCAAAGGAATAGGCGATGCAATAGTTTACTGACTTTGAAAATCTTATGTTCGATCAACACAGATTTTGATTTCTAGTACAAGACTTCCTATAATCTCCTTTGATGATTCAAGATGAATGCACCGTGATTATGGAATTATACAAAGCAATTCTTGAGTGAGTAAACAATATAGAGTTTGAAAGCAAATAGATTCAAGATAATAGAGAATTCAAGATTGAAAGTTTTCATTTTTCACTTCTGAAGTTAGGTTATATTTATAAAAATCAAAAGGATACGTAGAAAGGTTGCCATCATTCTAAAAAGACGTCACTCTTTGAAGAGAAGCACTTGAACTATCACACCTCTTCGAAATGTTGTTTTAGAAAATAGTGGTTACTAGTTATTCGGTTGACTGGGGATAACAATCGGTCTATTGAATATGAATATCAAAATTTCCCGAATCAAAACCAAAATTTAGCAGGCTGAAAAATTATAGTTAGTAGACTGGTTTAGTTGACTGAATTCATTTTCAGTTGTCGACTGAGCCTGTATAAACCATTTTTAGTCGGCAAAACCTATATAAAACACTTTTTATATAGCCAGTCACAAAAATCCTCATTTTGTAGATACTTAGACTCTAGTTATTGAAATATTTATATGCAAATTAGATGTGTATGCGTGCATATGAATCATATAGAAGATTTTATAAATAAATCTAAAAATAATTACGTACCATTTTCTTTTTATTTGTAGATGATTAATTTGCTTTTCTCCTTATTTCTTTGAATCAATATCTTTAGATTTTTACACAAAATTATATATATATATGTCATTATTCAAATATGTTCAAACATTTATGACATAGTGTCAGGCTAACAAAGAGACACCTAATTTGTGGGTAGCTTGGAATGTTAGAAACATAGTCCATAGGTTGCTTGTAATGTTAGAAAAGTTAGAAAACCTAGTGTGAGGTGCACTAAGAATATTTGTTAGGTTTCCATGCTATAATATTTTCAAACTCAAGGGCTGGAGATATTTTGAGTTAAGATGGAATTGTGAAACAAATATGTTACTTTTTTTTATAAATTTAATAGATTTTAGAGTGTGGTTAAAGAATTTTAATTGCATTTTTATTGCATTAAAGAAAATGCAAGAAACTATCTACATAGATCTTGAGAGATTGAAATAATCCATCAATTTCTTAATCAGCTGATTAGAAAATGCATTTCATCAAGGTTATTAAAAATAGGCTTGTATAGGGTTCATTGTAAGTGTGTAGGAAAATAATATTATAAAGAAGGCATTTCTACTTGTTATTGTTTTTCTCCACTTCTTTTTTTTATTGAAATTTCTACTCCAGAGTGTAAAATTAGGGATTCAGATAGTCTACCACAACCGATCCCCCTTTTTAGCCAATCCAACACAAAGTGTAACACCTCTAATTTTGGTAACATTATTCAGGAGATTTAATTAGATAAATTAAATAGAATAATGTAAATGTTAAGTGATAAGGGGATCGAGAATTGAATTAATTAAAATTAAGGTCGAGCATAATATAATAATTAATGGGCTAAAGAATGGTTTTAGGTTAAACAAATTACATAAGGGTATAATTGGAATTTTTTGCCCAAAGACCCTTACCCTTATATATATATATATGTATATATATAATTCACTTCATTTTATAATGCAAAATTCAAAAGCATAGGAATGGCCGGCCATTAAGAGGAAGAAGAAATTCAAATTAAAGGCTAGAGAATCAAGGTTAGAGGAAATCAATCTCAATCTAATCTACTTATCTAGATCAAGGTGAATAATAATTCCATCTCTACTTTGTTTTGAACCATATATTTTCAGATTTAAGGGTAAATTCGTTTTTATGATCTATTGGATGATAATATGCTTGATTTAAAATTTATATGGTTTAAATGAGAATGTTTAAAAGAGGATTTATATAGTTTTAGGTCAAAACCGGGATTTAATGATGTCTAAATTCCATGGGAAAATTTTATGTTATGAGAAACATGATTTTGGAGTTGAGTTTTAATTTTAATAATTTTCCAAGCGATGGAAATATTATTATGATTTTTCAAAAGAAAATATGCTTATTTGTGTCTATAAATTTAGTTTGGAAAATATATAGAGAATGTGGATTTGGAATTTTGATATGCTAGATAACAAGATTAAAGTGAATATCTGGAATTTTTGGTGATTTTTCCAAAGTGATTTGCTATGCAAAATAAATTGTTTTAGAAGAGGGACATTTTTGCAAAATTGGTTTTGCTTAATGGAAGGACTTAATTGATTAACTTAACCATGGTTTAGATCTAGCTTAGTGGCAACTATTTTTAGAAAATAATTAGAAAAGTTAAGGCAATAAATCTGGTGTTGACAGGTGGCAGGTTAGTCAGAGAAAAGGCTACTTTAATAATAACTAAATTAGGTTTACTTAGAAATTTGTTTCCACCTACTTTGGAAAGCACCTTTCGATGCAGAGGCTTCTACCTTCATCCTTGTCAAAACCAACTATGTCGAAACCAATATACAAGGTATCACCATGAGAGTACGCAGTGGATTGGAGATAGGTGAACTGTTAAGTGTCGAAAGCCTGGTTTACGAGGTAGTCGAAACCTTGATTTGTTTTTAAAAGAAAAGAGTCTGTCTTTATTTTGATTTCGACTTCGAACAGATTCGAAGTACTTGGTTCGAAAGAGGATTTAAAAAGGTTTTGAAAGGGTTGCCATTAACTTAAGATTTCTTTTGACTAGGTTCCTTACTTATGAAGGAATGTTTTGAAAGAAGGGGTTCCGACCTAGTCAAAACGCTAATGTCGTTCTATAGCCTTTTAATGGTGTTGAAGATATCAATGCGGTCGAAAGGTACTTTGTTTTATAAAATTTAAGCTACTTCCTATAGCTTTCGAAAGGGGTTAGGGGTTTCGTACATGATAGTTTCGAAAGGGGTTTGGAGGCCAACATTCAAATGTTTTACCATATGTTAAATGCTTTTGAAAGAGATGGTGCCGACGCCATCAAGTTTTCCCTAATATTTTTATGTGATAAAGGATAGTTTTGAAAGAGTTGCTTTCTCCTATATTCACTTTGATCCAAATAATGTTTTAAGTATAGACCCAATGCTTTCAAAAGAGGTACTTTCAATGATTTCGGAAGGGTTACTTCCAATGGTGTCGAAAGAGGTACTTTCGCTAAGCTTCTGAAGGTTAAATATTAATACTTTATTGCAATCGAAAGGTTTTGAAAGGAATATTTTAACGTATTAAAAGACATGAGCCTAACGTTTTGAAGGTAAAATTTAAGGCTTTCGAAGGAGGTCATCCTTTGAAGTCAAAATAGGTTTCGAGGGTATCGAAAAGTTTTATAACCCAAATAGACTTAAAAGGAAAAATCATGGCTAAATTTAAGGAGCTTTTATAATGGTTTTAAGAACAAGCTTTCTATGATAAATTAAAAGTTTAAAGGGATCAATCTTGTTTACATTAAACCTACATAAGTGGTAGTGCTATATTGTTATGTTTGCTTCTTGAAATATGAATATATTCACTTCATAATGGACCATAACTCATTTTGGGGATAATGTGTAGAAGAACTAGTTTGGTTAACCCAGTAGTGAATATAAATTGGATAAGCTCCAAAATGAGTGGAATTGCATCCAGGAGATCAGGAAGACCAAAATATAGGATGTTAAAATATAAAAGAAAGATATTGGCTAGGCTAATAGGTTTTTAGTAAGCCCATGAAAACTATATATAGGAAAAGATATTAGTAAGGGCCAATAGGTTCATTGTTAGCCCTTGAAAACTATGATTGGATACTAAAAGGGGCCAGTAGGTTTGTAGTTAGCCTATGAAAACTATATACGGGTGAAATATTGACAAATGTCGATAGGTTCCTAATCAACCCATGAAAACTAGGATAAGAGTAAGATATTGGAATTACTAATATTTTCATAGTGATCCAATGAAAACTATGTAATTGGGCATGGAGTCCTTAAATATTTAACTGGTTATTAGTCAGCCCATGAAAACTATTTGGTTAATAGTAATCCTAGAAACTATAATTGAGACAAATAGTCTAAAATGAATGAGGATGGGTAATCCAGAATTAATTTATTTGTTTTACATATCATCATATTATACTGTTTTGAATTGTTTTAACCATTGTGAATGCAGGAGTACAATATATAGTTTTATAAAGGTTTTTTGAGATACTAGTGAGGGTAAAACCCGTTTTGCTAAGCGTCATGGTCACACTAGATATCTTAATGATTTGAGATGGTAGATTATTATTCGTACTAGGTTTTATGTCCGAGTTGAAGTTTTTGTTTTCCCTTTAAACTCTCAAGTACTTAGTTGCTTGTGTGTAGTTTGAAAGTTGAGGTTTTCAGGTACCTCTTAAGACAAATGAGCTTTGGGAGATGTGCGGGAGGCATGATAGCTATTTAGTGTTCTCTTTGCTTTTGATTCCACTTTGTTGATTGTAATGGCAAAGTTGTTATATTGCCTGTATATACTTTGATCATTCAAGGGGACATATTCATATGTCGTTCTTGGCGTATGTTGTAATAAATATATTATCTCTGAACGTGATTTGTGAATATGGGATTATAAAATGAACTAGAAATGTATTGATATGAAGTGTGATTTTGTTTGAAGCTTAATTTTGTTCTATATTCATTCGTTTCTATGTATTAATAAATCTAACTTCGTCGTATTTGGTCGCTGAGGATTAATAACTATGGATGACTGCAGCATCTATAGCTGTTAGTTTTGGGCCTCTAAGTTGGTATTAGAGCATAGGTTTATGAAACTTTAAAAGAAAGTTACACCTAAAATATTTTCAAACGTAAACCAATGAATTTGAAAATATGATCGAGGATGCTCGACCTAATACTAGAAGGAATCAAGGTCAACGGGCTAATGCTAATCCAAATGTTGTAGCCAACGTAGGTGCTGGAAATCCGCCAATAGATGTGGGGATGGTGTATAAGTGGAGAATTGGCTATTGAATTATGAAAGGATCTGTACTGATCTAGGCTTGGATGATGGGCAAAAGAGAAGGTTGGCCTCTAGGCAGCTGCAAGAGGCAGTGCTTCACTGGTGGAATGGTGTGACCATTGGAGTTCTGGAGGAAGTGCTAACATGGGTTGATTTCAGGAGAAGGTTTAAGCAGAGGTTTCTGTCTGAGGTTGCTAAGTCAATTTTGGCGAGGAAGTTCATGGATCTTGCCCAGGGATATATGTCAGTAATAGAGTACTCAGCTATGTTTGATGAGCTATCTCGATATGGATATGCTTTGGTTGGCGTTGATGTTAGATGACTGAAAGGTTCATTCGAGGAATGAGACTTGAGCTAGCTAGATTAACAGTGACCCATATCCGAGAACCCTGTAATGTGGTGGTGGAGATAGCCATTCGCCATGAAGAGATGCTTGTTATTTCTTCTAGAGAGAACCTAGTTGAATCTCAGGGCCCTCAAGGGAAGAAGAGGAAATTGTTTAAGAAGAAGGGAGCTCACAAAGGGGATGTTGCTAAGAAGGCAAAGGCTGATTTGATGTGCTAAAAATATGACAAGAAGGGTCATTATGCGTATGCGTGCCAGTCAGGCAAGGGAAAGAAGGCTGTAGACACGAAGAATGTGAAATGCTTTAACCGCGATCAAGTTGGGCATTACAAGACCAGTGTCCAGAGCCAGTTTAGGTAGACAAGGGAAAAGTTTTTACTGTTTGATCATCAGCTAAGCCTATTGTAGCTGATAAAGGGAAAAATGTGATGGAAGGTACGTTTTTGATTCAGAGTGTACCAGTTGGGATACATTTTGAGATTAGTGCATCTCATTCATTTATATCCTAGTGTTTAGTTGATAGGTTATGCTTAGAACCCACATACCTTGTTACTTCCTTAAGGGTCACGAATCCAATATGAGGGTACGCAATTCTGGGGATAAGTTATAACCAGTAAGAACTTGATTTGTTAGGTCATAAGTTTGCATGCATTTTGTATGTTTACGATTTCGTAGATTTCGAAATCGTTTAGGGTATGGATTGGTTGAGAAGGTATGAGGCAAGGATATTCTGCCACAATGGGGAGATATCTTTTAGACACCCTGATAGTCATAACCGAATTATATTCTTAGCAGAGAATTTTAACTGGAGTAGTTGTGCTTTGTTAAGTGCAATGGAAGTAGGAGAAGACCTAAGTCAGGTTCGAATTGTAAGAGAATTTGCAAATGTCTTTGAGCATGTCACAGGACTACCACCGAAACGAGCTATTGAGTTTCAAATAGATCTTGTGCCAAAGCTAAACCTATGAGTAGACCACCTAGTAAGATAACACCGAGTGAGATGAAGGAATTAAAGGTGGAGCTAGTCGATCTAGAAGGAAGGAATTTTATTAGACCAAGCAGTTCGCCTTGTGGAGCGGCCGCAGTATTCATGAAGAAACCAAAGGGTCGTTGAGGATGTGTCTCACTATCATAAGCTAAAAGAAAGGACAAAAAAGAATAAGTATCCCTTGCCAAGAATTGATGATCTGTTTGAACAGTTGAGTGGAGCTAAAGTGTTTTCCCATTTGGATTTGGCGACAGGGTTCCATCTGTTGAGAGTGGCAGAGGACAGTTGTGATATCCTGGAAATTTGGCAATATAAATTTAATAATCTATGTTAAAAATTAAATTGATTTGATATTTTTTGATAATAAAATTTTGAATTGATCTAATAATCATCTTTTAATAAATATTTAAATTGGAAAATTTTATCTTTTTAAAGCTGGTAAATTGTTTTATGTTTATAATACATATAATTGTATATATTGTAAATTGATGAACTTGATTTGGAATTTAATAAATGAATCAATTTTCTATTTTTAATTTATATTTGGTAAATTTGAAATTTGATTTAAATTTAAGAATTGGCTTTTCAAAGCAATTTAACAAATAATGTTATGGTTTATACTTATGATAAAACTTAATTGTTTTAAAATTTTATTTAGCTTAAAAATATGAATTTAAATTAGATAAATATAAAAGCTAAGTTTTATTTTATATTACTTGAAATTTATATATAAGAATTTACAATACAAATTACAAATGATCTTAATTTGTTTATAATCTCTTTTATAAATCATTTTAAATATTGTTTAATTTGTTATTTTTAAATAATAATGATAATACTTAGTTTTTATAAACATAAATAAATTTTTAGAAATAGATTGTTATTTTTAAATTTAATAAGAATTATATATGCATCTAGATATAACTTTATTTTTAGAATTGGATTTGATAAATTAATTTAAAGATGAATTTAATGTTTTGAAATTTAATAGAATAAGTATTTAAAAATATTAGAATAAGCTTATATGTATAATTTGATTGTTTTCGTTTCTTTTTAATTTAAAAAGAGGAATTCATTTATTTATACATAAGAAATAATAAGTTTAGATTTAAAGGTTTTTATAAAACAATTTAAATTAAATTAAAATACTCTTAAACTACACGTGTTAATTTATTAACACCTAAGTAGACATGTGTTAAGGCCTAAACTAAGTTTAGTGACAAATGTGAAGAATAGAAACAAGTGTCCTTTAAACTTTTCTTTTTTCTTTTATTTTTAATTGAATCAAAATTTACGTATATAAACTTATCCCTCCTCATTTTATATTCCTTCCTTCCTATTCTTCTTTTTCAAAAACTCAAGAAATTCTTCAACCAAAGAAATCTGAAAATCAATATTCAAATTAAAATTTAATTTCTTTGATTCAACTTCTTCAACAAAAAAGAAATTCTGTTCAATAAAAATCTGCCAATTTCTTCTTCAAATCTGTTTGAATCTTCCTATAAACCAAAACCATCTAAACCATACCCAATCTTGAAATACAAATCTGCAAAATTTCCTCAGAAACAAAATGAAACCAATTTACGACTCAAAGGACCTGCGTGCATTTCTATTTTTAACTTCGTCAAAATACCGCAGATCCTTCTTTTCTGTTTTGAAAACTTCATCAACCATGCCTGCAATTTCTTTTCCTGGAAACAAAACATGAAACTGCAAATCTGGAAAACACATAGTACTACAACAACTTCAAGTTTAAAAAGCAAAGCATTTCAGTAAAATCAAGATTGAAGTTTGAAAAAAAAAGAAGCAACTCCAGTTTCAAGCATTTTCAAGAATGTGCTCTGCTCATATAAATCGGTGAGTAACAATTTATTTTAAAACTAATTTAAATTAATATGGTTGCTTGAATTGTTTTCTGTGATAATCATATTTCGTGTGGATGAGTATGATGAAAATTGTCTGTATGTATGTATGGGTCTGAATGCATGTTTGCTGTGAATTTATTCTTCCATGTTCTAGATTCCAGACTTTAAGTATTGATTCAAAAATCATGAACTCATAATCTAGTCCATATCTAAGTTCAAAATTCGAATAAAACATGTTAGCGTATCCTAATTAAAGTCTTAAATTTTATTTAGGTTAATAAATATGTTATTGACTCTGATAAAGGGGATAAATAACAGGGAAACTTTGTATAAGTAAAATTCTAATTATCCTGATTTCTAGAATTAGGGATATAAATTTATTACTTAAACAAATACTTGAATTTTAAAACCTAAATCAGAATTTTTAGGTTTGAATTGATTGTGAATTTCTGGTTTATTCAAAAATGGGGTTTTGGGGTGGAGCTGTCAACCTAGGAGGTCGGGGTGGCCATGGTTCTCTCTGGTGATAGAGTAATGAGTGAAGATCTAAGAAAAAATACTGGATGATGGATTAAAGCATGGGGGCAGTGGTGATTAGGGATTGAAATAATTAACCCTAGTTTTTCTGTGCTCAAGATAATTGATCGGCGCGGCTTGAATAGATGATTGAGTTCTTCCTAATTCGAGCCGGTGATAGATGGGGTGTGAGAGTGGATGTGGCCGGAGGCGTAGATTTTCCCGATGATCGGAATTTTGAGATTGAGGCGTTTGTAGATTCGACTCTGTTCAAATCTTTGAGATCGAATGCTAAATTTCGATTTAAGGGTTCTGCAGTTCACTGGATGGTTGGAAATTGGTTGGAAAGTGGTCGACGACTTGCGTATGGGGTCGCGAGGGGTCGGAGCAGGTTGCTCCGGTGGTGCAGATGCACATGATTTTTGGTGTATCAGCTGGCTGTTTGGGGATGAAGGAGTACTCGTGTTTTTGTTCGAGTTGCATCGTGTTTTTGCTTGAAGCATGGAAATGATTGTCTCGAAGTTAATTGTTTTGGGTTCAGGGGAGAATGGATGATACTGGTTTAAGTATTAACCTGTCAGTATTTTAGTAAATAAATTGCAAAATGGAAATGGTACTGGAGTTAGTCGAATTTGTTAGCATTTTACTCGAGTTATTTTAGTGTTTAGCTCGAGTTAGTTTGTTCAAGTTTGAAAACTTGTCTTATTTTCAAAATTTAAAAGTGTAAGCGAAGATTTAAAATGAGTTTTAAATCTGAGTTAAATTATGAATTCAAATTTCATTTTGAATCATAACCGGAAATGATTAAGTATTTAAATTCAAATTTGTTTTAAAATACTTTAAAGGATTTATTGTTTAAAAATGTTTTGAAGGAATTTTAATTTAAATTTGAAATTGAAATGTAAAGAAATGTTTAAACAAAGTTTAAATTTGATTCAAATCTGAATTTGAATATTTGGTTTAAAATAAATTTGAGTTTTATAAAATATAAGTGTTTAAAACAAATTTGAATGATAATGTAAAATTTAATGTTTGAATTTAAGAAGAAATTTGTTTTAAATCTTGTAAAGTTTCTTGTATAAGAAAAGTATTATTTATCATGTAAAATTTTAAGGTTTTAAATTGATTTTAAAACTTGTTGAAGTTAAATTATAATTTAAATGATGTGTTATGTATTTAATTATTAGGGTAATTAATCGAATAATTAATTTATTTAATAAATTAATGGATGAATAATTACTCAAAGTAATTAAGGATTTAATCTTAAAAGTTTAAGATTAATTATTCTTAGAGTAATTAACTTGTAATTAAGAATAATAAATTAAATAGGATTTTATTTTTAATTAATGATTCACTTAATTAAGCAAGTAATAAAGGATTAATTAAGTTTTAATTAACACTTAATTATTTAATTAATTAGGGATTAATTAATGGATTAATTAATGGTTAATTAATTTGTAATTAATAATGATTAAAATAAGTTAGTTATTTTAGAAAAATAATTAATAAATTGTTAAATAGTTAATGAGGTCATTAACTAAGGATTATATAATAATTAATTAATATGATTAATTTTTAATTATTAATTAAGATTAATTAATTTAAAGATAATCATTTGTGAAAATTATTAAGTATAATTACTTATGGAAGTAATTAAGTAATTAATTACTAATTGTAATTAATTGAGTTTAATATGATTAGATTAAGTTGATTAATTCAGTTTAATTAATTTAAATTAATCAATTGATGATTTGTGAAGTATAATTACTTAATGTAATTAAATGAAGAAAAATTACTTAGAGAAGTGATAAATGGAATTACTATATGTAATTAATAGAAGGTGATTTGTTGATGAAGTAATTTGAGTATAATTACTTTGTGAATTAATCAAGGGATTAATTAGAGATAATTAATTAATGAGTAATTAATTTGTTTGGTAAAGTAATTAAGGGTAGTTAATTACTGAATGGAGTTAATCAAGGGTGATTAACAATTATGGTTTAATAAAGATTAATTACTTATGTAATTAATTTAAATAGTAAATGTAATTAGAAATCATTAATTATTATAATTAATAATGTAATTAAGAATGAGTTATTTAGAAATAATTAATAGATGAGAAATTAATTAATGTAATTAATCAAGGAGTAATGTAATTAATTATAGTTAATTAATTAAGGAAGTAATTAAAGATTAATTACTGTATTTGGTTAAGTATAATTAATTTGAGAAATTAAGTAGTGGATAATTATTTGAATGTAATTAAAGGTTAATTAATCGGAGATGATTAATTTAAAATGAATAATTGGTTGATGATTAATTAATTGATAGTAATGTAAGCATGATTTTTACTGATGAAGTAATTAATTTAATTTACTTTAAAATAATTAGAAATGAGGTAATTAATTTAATTCATTTTAAATAAATTATATTTGGTGTGGTTAATCATTGCTTATACGGATGGATGATGTTGTTTACTTTGGATGGTTTGAATCTCAGATATGAGATAAGTAATGTTGGGTGACATGGATGCATTGGTTGCATTGTGATGATGATTTGGGTTACCTTTTGATAATGACAATATGGATTATCTATGTGATGATAATATTGATTATCTATTGTGAATCTGTGATTTATCTATCTGTGTATATAGATAATTGAATTGTTTTAAACCTTTAAAATAACTTGGCCTTAAAATACACGCTTTGGATTTCGATGAGTCCGGGATCGGGTTTCCATATTTGGATATCCGAAAACCACATCGATCCAAACTAACGATAGGTCGTGAATCTCTTGTGAAGAGTGAAGACTCGAGGTGTAAGAACTATTCGTCAGTATAACTCTGGGGGTGATTCCGTGATAAGTTTGACGGAGATAGTTCTTATAGGTTCGAGATGGTGATTTAGAGTGCAAGGGTTATCGTCGTTAACTCTGAGGGTGATTCCAAAATGAGTGTAATGAGATAATGCCTTCGATTTTGTTCGAACTCGGAACGAACTTGTATGGATTGAATGCTTTCAGAACATCGTTAGGTGAACGATGAGCATTCTAAGAGATGTGTTTTCTAAAGGTAATCGTAGCCTCAAGCCTCATCAACCGGGAATGGCTAAAACAGGGGAGGTGCAGCAAGGCTAAGTGCGTCATGCCCAAGTAGGACAAGATTTTCCCCTGTCTAGAGGTCCCTTTTTATTTCGGCTGTGTGGGCGGTTGGAACGTAAGCCAACTGCGGGGTTGTCTTGTTCGGGACTGTCCAATAAGGGATGGTTCTAGTCTTGTGTTGCAGAGGAGCGGGCGTACTCCTCGGTACGTTGATCTAGGCCACGTACTATGACGGGCGGTACCCCAGTACCCCAGCCATTGTATGGAATCCAAAATCCAATAAGTACCGACGGTTTTGATTGTATTACCCACTTTTGTGGCTAGTAGCTGGAATTTAATAAATGTAACAATTTCAGCTATTTCACATTTATTTGAAAACCCTAGACCTATTATAATATCACTGGATTTGCTATCAAATGTTTTGGTTAGCGTAAGGTAAAAACTTTTCCATGTTTATGTGTGGGAAGTCCTACGTGATACCTTTATTTTCAAGGTTTTTCAAAGTTAAGCAACTTTAACCTGTTACTCACATCAGACCCATGTCTGACCCGGAGTTTATCTTCTGTTTTCTTAAACTCTTGGGTACTCAAATTTTTACGAGCAGCCAAGGGATTCAGGTTAACTTTTGACGAATTGTGGAGGAGCAAATGGAGCAGGTGGCTTCTGTGTTGTAGATATATAGTTCTGCTGTGTGTTCTCTGTGTTGGTATCTTTCTGTTAAGTTGTATTGAGTTGTATAACTAGACATGTGTTATAACTGTCTAGTATGTGATGTGTAATCAGTGTAACTCTGATTAGTGTTGTAAACTATGTAATATTTATGTTGTTAATATAATTTATTCATTCCGCTGTTGAGATTCTGATGTTGTTTCTACTTTCTTTTCTTTCTTTTCTCTTTTCTATCCCTTTCTTTCTTCATGATGATGCGATTTTCTGTAGTGAGAAAGTCGGGTCGTCACAACAGTATTCCTTTGACTGCATTTCGGACTAGATATTGTTCGTATGTGTGGTTAGGATGCCATTCGAGTTGACGAATGCACCTGCTTTCTTTGTGGATTTGATGAATCAAGTCTTCCGAGAGATTTGGATAGATTCATGTTGGTTTTTATAGATGACATTTTGGTATACTCTAAGGATTAGAAGGAGAATGAAGATCATCTTAGAGTTATGCTAGAGACGTTGAGGCAGAATCAGCTAAAGGCAAAGTTTTCTAAGTGTCATTTTTAGAAGAAATAGGTTAAGTTTCTTGGTCGTGTGGTTTTAGAGAAAGGATTGTCAGACGATCCAGATAAGATTGAATCCGTGAACAATTGGAAGAGACCAGAGAAGGTGACTGAGATCAGTAGCTTTCTTGGACTTGCTGGCTATTACCAGAGATTCATCAAAGATTTCTTGCAGGTAGCAGCGCCTTTGACTAAGCTTACCAAGAAGGAAGTGAAGTTTGTATGGTCTGACAAATGTGAGAAAGCATTCCTTAAGTTAAAGCACTTGTTAACCAATGCTCCAGTGTTTGTAGTTCTAGATGGAAACCAGGGGTTGATAGTATACACTGTGCATGTAGGACTAGATTGGGAGCAGTGTTGATGTAGAGGGGCAAAGTCATTGCTTACACATCTAAGAAGCTTAGACCGCAAGAAGTAAGACACCCTACTCATGACTTGAAGTTGGTTGTGGTGAGTTTTGCCTTGAAGATTTGGAGGCATTATCTCTTGAGGAAGAGATTTGAGTTGTATACTGATCATAAGTCTTTAAGATACTTATTCTCCCAAAGGAGTTGAATATACTACAGCAGAGGTGGTTGGAGTTTTCGGATGCTTATGATTTTGGTAGAGTACACCCAGGGAAATGTAACAAAGTAGCTGATGCTCCAGCAGAAGAAATCAGAATGTGGCGTTGGCTATGTTGTGAAATTAAGATCGACTACTAGTTCTAGTCAGAGTACCGCCATGATGTCTTGTTTAGAAGTTTGACCAATTTTGATCGAGAGAATTGTTTCCAAGTAGAAGGAGGTTCCATTATCACCCGACAGGATCAGAAGGCTTGAGGTTGGAACCGAGGTCGATGATTTGAAAGATTTTTGTCTTGACCAGAGAGGAAGGTTGAGAAAGAAGGGGCAGTTATGTGTTTCAAATGTTGAGAACTTGAGGAAAGAAGTCCTTGAGGAATGTCATCGATCTAAGTTTGTGGTTCCTCCTGGAAGGACCAAGGTGTATCAAGATATGAAGAGGAGCTTTTATGGGAAGGCATGAAGATGGATGTTGGCTTGTGGGTTAGGCAGTGTGTAAACTATCTACAGGTGAAGGCCAAACATCAAAAGCCGAGTTGTTTACTTCATCCTCTAGATATTCCAGTTTGGAAAAGGGATTCGATATTCATGGATTTTATTGATGGGTTGCCAAGATCAAGGAGAGGAAATGAGAGTATATGGGTTATTTTGGATAGAATGACCAAGAGTGCACATTTCATTCCAGTAAAGGCAACCATGACGGCACCTGTTTTGGCGAAGTTATTCATGAAGAACATAGTTAGACTTCATGGAGTTCCTAGCGGCATTGCTAGCGACGTAGATACTTTATTCACTAGCGAATTCTAGAAGAGTCTACAGGACGTGTTAGGCACTAAGCTTCAAATGAGTACCGCATATCACCTGCCAACAAATGGGCAGACAGAGAGAGTCAATAGGGTACTCGAGGATTTGTTGAGAGCTTATGTGTTGGATTTTAGTGGATCTTGGGAGGATTACCTGCATTTGGTTGAGTTTTTCTGTAATAATAGCTACTAGACTACTATAAGAATGGCGCCTTTTGAAGCTTTGTATAGAAGTCCATACAAATCCCTTGCCTGTTGGTTGGAGAATGGAGATAGATTGGTCTCAGGTCCAGAATTGGTTAGGGAAGCATCAGAGAAGATTGAGCTAATCCAAGGGCGCCTGAAGGAAGCTCAATATAGATAGAAAATTTATGCAGATAAGAGGATAAAGGCCTAGAATTCTCAGTGGGAGATAGGGTTTTCGTTGAGGTATCACCGGTGAAGGGTGTGGTACGATTTGGAAAATTGTCCCCATGATATGTTGGTCCATTCTAGATTATAGAGAGGATTGGAAAAGTCACATTCAGAGTTGAGTTGCCGAGCAATATGGCGGGTGTCCATAATGTATTTCATGTGTCTCATCTTCGCAAGTATGTGCGTGCTCCAAAGGCTACCATTCCTCAAACAAAGATGGAGGAATTGGTAATAGAGCCTGATTTGACTTTTGTTAGACAACTAGTTCGGGTTGTAGTGAGAGATGAGAAAAGACTGAGGAACAAGACAGCTAAAATGGTGAAAAATCAATGGAGCGACAACGAGAAAGATTGTACTTGGGAAACAGAGGACAGAATTCAAGACACTTATCTTGATCCTCTTTGAGGGTATTTCTATATTTAATTTATATAGATAATTCTTAGTCGGGTAGACTAGTATGGTTGGTAGGAGTCATTATGGATGATTTCTATGTTTGGTATTTAGTCCTTACTAAATTTCGAGGATGAAATTCTTTAACTAGGGGAGCCTGTAACACCCCTAATTCTGATAACATTATCCATAAGATTTAATTAGATAAATTAAATAGAATAATGTAAATGTTATGTGATAAGGGGATTGAGACTTGAATTAGTTAAAATTAAGGCCGAGTCTAATATAATAATTAATATGCTAAAGAATGTTTTAGGTTAAACAAATTACATAAGGGTATAATTGGAATTTGCCACCCAAAGACCCTTACCCCTATATACATTCCGTTGCTACCATTTCTCCCTTATTCAGGCCATTTTAAAACGCAAAAATCAAAAGCATAGGAACGGCCGACCATTAAGAGAAAGAAGAAATTCAAATTCAAAGCTAGAGAATCAAGCTTAGGGGAAATCAATCTCAATCCAATCTCCTTATCTAGATCAAAGTGAATAATAATTCCATCTCTACTTTATTTTGAATGATACATCTTTGGATTTAAGGGTAAATTTATTTTTATGATCTATTGGATGTGATATGCTTGATTTAAAATTTATATGTTAAAATGCCATCGGAAAATTTTATATTATGAGAAACTTGATTTTGGAGTTGGGTTTCAATTTTGACAATTTTCCAATCTATGGAAAGATTATAATGAATTTTCAAAGGAAAATATGGTTATTTGGGTATAAAAATTTATTTTGGAAAATATACGGAGATTTTGGATCTAGAATTTTGATATGTTAGATAATATGACTAAAGTGAATTTCTGGAATTATTGGGATTTTTCCTAAGTGATTTGCTATGCAAAATAAATTGTTTTAGAAGATGGACATCTTTGCAAAACTGATTTTTCATAATGGAAGGGCTTAATTGATTAACTTAACCTTGGTTTAGATCTAGATTAATGGCATTTATTTTTAGAAAACAATTTGGAAAAGTTAAGGCAACAAATCTAGTGTTGACACGTGGAAGGTTAGTTAGAGAAAAGATTACTTTAATAAGAACTAAACCAAGTTTACTCAGAAATTTGGTTCCGCCAACTTTGGAAAGCACCTTTCGACACCGAGGCTTTCGCCTTCATCTTTGTCAAAGAAAACTATGTCGAAACCAATACACAAGGTTTCACCATGAGGGTACGTAGTGGATTGGAGATAGGCGAATGGTTAAGTGTCGAAAGCATAGCTTCCAAGGAAATCAAAACCTTGGTTTGTTTTTAAAAGAAAAGAACCTTTGTTTTGATTTAGCCTTCGACAGAGTCAAAGCATCTAGTTTCGAAAGAGGATTTAAAAAGGATTCGGAAGGGTTGCCATTAACATAAGATTGCTTTAATGCGGGTTCCTTACTTATGAAAGAATGTTTTGAAAGAAGGGGTTCCGACATAGTCGAAATCCTGCTGTCGTTTTATGGCCTTTCGATGGTATTGAAGATATTAATGCTGTCGGAAGGTACTTTGTTTTATAATGTTTAAGCCACTCCCTATAGCATTCGAAAGGGGTTAGGGGTTTCGAAGGTGGTGGTTTCAAAGGGGTGATGATGCCAACCTTCTAATGTTCTACCCAGATGTTAAATGCTTTCGAAAGAGATGGTTCCAACGCCATCACGTTTTCCCCAATATTTTTATATGATAAAAGATGGTTTCGAAAGAGTTTCTTTCACCTATATTCACTTTGACCCAAATAATTTTTTAAGTATAAACCCAATGTTTTTGAAAGGGGTACTTTCAATGATTTCGAAAGGGTTACTTCCAATGGTGCCGAAAGGTGTACTTTCTGGTTTCGAAGCAAAGCTTCTAAAGGTTGAATATTAATACTTTAATACAATCGAAAGGTTTCAGAAGGAAGGTTTTAAAGTATTAAAAGGCAAGAACCTAATAATTTGAAGATAAAATTTAAGGCTTTCGAAGGAGGTCATCCTATGAAGTCGAAAACTAGGTTTTGAAGGTACCGAAAGGTTTTATAACCCAAACTCTATTTTTAAAAGGAAAAACTCATGGCTAAATTAAAGGAGTTTTTATAATGATTTTAAGAAGAAGATTTCTTTGATAAATTAAAAAGGTTAAAGGGATTAACCATGTTTATATTAAACCCACAGGAGTGGTATTGCTATGTTGTTATGTTGGCATCTTCAAATATGAAAATATTCACTTTATAATGGACCCACAACTGCATTTTGGATAAAGGGTAGAAGAACCAGTAAGGTTAACTCGGTAGTGAATATAAATTGATTAAACTCTTGAATGAGTAAAATCGCATCCAAGAGGTTAGGAAGACCAGAATATAGGATGCTAAAATATAAAAGAAACATATTGGCAGGGGCCAATAGGTTCTTAATAAGCCCATAAAAACTATCAGAAAAGATATTGGTGGGGGCCAATAGGTTCATAGTTAGCCAATGTAAACTATGCATGAAGGATGATGTCAGAAAGACAAGTTCATAGTAAACCCATAAAAAGTATGATTGGATACTGGCAGTGACCGGTAGGTTTGTAGTTAGCCAATGAAAATTATATCTTGTCGAAATATTGCCAAATGCCAATAGGTTCCTAGTCGCCCCATGAAAACTAGGATAAGAGTAAGATATTGGAGTTACCAATAGGTTCATAGAGAACCCATGAAAACTATGTAATTCGATGGGAAGTCCTTAAATTTTTAACCGGTTATTAGTCAGTATATGAAAACTATTAGGTTAATAGTAATCCTAGAAACTATAATTGAGACAGAGAGTCTAAAATGAATGGGGATTGGTAATCCAGAATTAATTTATTTGTTTTGCATATCATCATATTATACTAATTTGAATTGTTTTAACCAATGTGAATTTAGAAGCACGGTATACGGTTTTATAAAGGTTTTCGAGATACTAGTGAGGGGAAAACCCGTTTCGCTAAGCGGCATGGTCTTACTAGATATCTAAATGGTTTTTAATGGTAAATTATTATTTATACTAGGCTTTATATCTGACTTGAAGTTTATGGTTTCCCCATTACACTCGCAGGTACTCAATTGATTTTGAGTTGTTTTAGAAGCTGAGGTTTTCAAGTACCACTTAAGAAAAATAAGTTTCTGTAGACATGCGGGAGACATGATAGCTATTTAGTGTTCTCTTTTCTTTTGATTTCGCTATGTTGATTGTAATGGCAAAGTTTTTATATTTCCTATATACTCTGATCATCCAACGGGGCATCTTCATATATATGCCGCTCTTGGCATATATTATAACAAATACATTCTCTCTGAACGTGATTTGCGAATATGGGATTATGTAATGTTGGACTTGTTTTGATATGGAATGTGATTTTGTTTGAAGTTTAATTTTTTTTTCCATATTCATGTGTTTCTATGTATCAATGAATCTAATTTCGCCGCATTTGGTCGCCGAGGATTAATAACTATGGATGACATCGGCATCCATATCCATTAGTTTTAGGCCTCCAAGTAGGGGGATGTTATGCAAAGCATCAACTCTCTAAGCATTCTCTCTTTTTCGAGGGATAGCCGCTCCATGTCTTAAGGGTTACATAGAGCAGCTTGATAGGACTCGAACCCGCAACTTCAAGGAACTCTATTCAGGCATTTTTATTTGTTATTGGTTTCCTTCATTTCATACATCTTCTTAAATCTAATTATGTAGGGATCCTTAGGCTGATCTGAACAGTTTTTATCGGAGTGTACTACACAAATATTTCAAAAGAGGATTTGCTTATGGGGAAGATAAGTGTTGAAAAACTCAATATGAGAAATTGGGGCCTATAGAAGGCAAAGATCGAGGATTTTCTATACCTTAATAATTTTCACTAATCATTGGAGACCATAAAAAAGATACCCAATGACATAACTAAAGCAAAGTGGGAAATTTTGGATAAGAAGGCTACGGCGACTATTCGGTATTTCTTTTGGAGACTATGGTGTTTCGTATTATTGCTAATGAAACACGAACTTATTCAATTTGGAAAAAACTGGAATGAACTTAAGCAAAGAACTCTGTAACAAACCATGCTCTTTATTGAGGAGATTAACATATCTAAAGCGTAAGAAAGATGGATCAATTAGAAGGCATCTTTATGTATTTTGAAGCAATTGCAAATGAATTAGAGGTCAAAATTACAATATGGATGATAAGACATAATCCTTGATATTCATTATTAGAGAATTGGGAAGTGCTTGTGGTTGCATTAAACAACTTGTATTGAGACAAAATTGTTACAATGAGTTCGGTGGTTAGTCACTTAATTAATGAGGAGATGCAGATGATGAATTTAATAAAAGAAAAGTATAATGAAGAAAAGGAAAGAGGAAACCTAATTGAAGAGTTGCATCTTGTATAGCGACCCGAGAATTCGAATACTTCATCTTCGAATATCGTAACATTTTAAAATATAGTTAAGTATTGCAAATATGGTTTTATAAGCTTTTTAAACATATTTTAATTGATGGATAACGATAAAAAACTTTTTGTAAAAGTTTTTCTACAAAAAGATATTCTTCGAAGAAATATAAAAAATGTGACCGAAAACCGGTTTATCGATAAACAACTTTTTAATTGAGATAAGTTGTTCGAACTCTTTAGTACCTGTCAAATTATCAAATGATCACATTAGCAACTAATTAAAAAACTTTTCTTCATGGGATGGTTGGAACATTCTAAAAGCTTCTAAATGGATTAGAGATATTTGTGTGTGAGGGGTATTATAGTAATTAGCTAATGATAAGAGGTGTAAAGAAGATGTAATGGGCATGTGGAGGCGTGAATCTTTTATGGCCCTATGGAGAGGTGAGAGCAAGCTTAGACAATACCATCCTAAGCATATAAAAGGTAGGGCATAACCCTTGAACCCATTTCATATTTTTACTCAAAAAGATAACACTTTTATCTCCTATCTTTACATAATTTCTTGAACAAAAATAATTGCAAAACTCATCCAAATCAACTCAAACTTTTCCATAAGAGTTAGGACAACATCACAACTCGTTCTACCAAGACATATTTCAAAGAAACAAAGTAAAGCTCTCCCCATCCCCATAGGCCGTGAGCTATTGGGTCCATTTTGGGATAAAGGCAAGTGAAAACACGGTTGAGGTAGGAAGCAAAGTGGTTGCAAGGAAGAGGTTGGATTTGGTTTCTTGGACTTTCTTGTTTGTTTGCTTCAGCGTGACCCAACTAACAACCTTAAATGAAAATATATTGTTTATATTTATTGGTGATTGAATATTTCTTTATGATTGAATGCATATTGACATGTTGTAATATTTATATTCTTTTGGTTCTTGCTTTAAAATAAAATGGCATATGCAATCCGTATGTATGGACTTGAATAGATTCGTGGACTTGTAGCATAGCCTTGGAAAAAAGCACATAGGTTGCAGTTGAACTTCGGTTAGGTTGGGCTTGGATTTGAAAATGCTTTTATAGCGATAGTCGCTATATATACACTTAGAAATGTCCTTGAGTTCGACGATTTCTATATGGAACTTTATGGAGTTATCCTTAGAGGTTTCTTGTCATATTTGTGATGTTTTATATGTATGCTTACTGCCAAAACAATTATGAATGTTAAAAGTTGAGTAATCTATCAAAAAATGGCCAAACTTACACTTATGCAAAGCTGTCCTGTTTTATCCTCTGTTTTGGACTTTAAAGGTTTGAAGAATTTAAATTTAAGTATTTTGTTTCAATTTTTTTATAAATGCTTGATAACTCTTATTAGAGTATTTTAAAAGCGGTTTGATATTTTTATGTATTTTTATGAATTAGTTATGAATTTTTAAATAAGAGGGTTTGTTTATAAATATATAAAAAACATGGTTTTTCCATGTTTCAAAGTATTTTATAAACTTGTTATCTTAAGGTAATATTTTGAGAAAACATTTTGAAACCTATTATGAGTATTCCAAAGTATTTTCAAAGAATTTTTAGGAAGTATAAGCAAATGATTTCATAAGGGGTTAGGAATTTCTTAGTGGCTAAATCGTGTTTTGTTTACTTGTTTGAAAAGTAATTAACTATGCTTAACACTAAAAGTCAAACGAGGTAGACTTCTCTATTTGTAAGAGCTAAGATAGATGTTCTAGTAGGCATAAAAGAACTAGTTCTTTGACTTACCAACTTCCCTTTTGACATGAATAGTTAAGTTGGAATGTCCGGAATGTGTTAATCGTGTTGATTTCTTGCTCATTTATGGAAGTCATAACGTTAATTCTATACTGAACACTAAAAGTCAACGAGGGAGACTTGTCTATCTATGAGAGTCAAGAATGAGGTGTCTAGACAAGGCTTTGACATGCAATGCATGCTCTAACTGACCTGGCTTTACTCTTGACCGAGGGAAAATATAAGTTAGAATGTTGGAAACGTGTTAAGTATACAAACATTGATTTTCATAAGCGATTGTTCTTGACTAGATAGTCAATTAGTCGACTATCGAACTTGATCAAAAATAACTTAAGAGTTACCTAAAAAGTATCATGCTTTCATACCCATTGAGAACCCCTAAGGAGGAGCATTGGTATGAAATATCTCTAGCTTTAATGACTTATATATACGAGATCCCTCAAGGAGGACTCCTCTTTAATATAGTTCATTAATTGAAAGAACCAAAATTGAGTTTACCAGAAATCCATTAATTAGGCTTGAAGAGACTAGGATGTGTAAGTGTTTTACTTACCAAATACCACTTCAATACTAGTATACGAGTTCTATATTTTGGAAGCGATTGTGAAGAGGAATGTTATAGAGTTTAAGTATCTATCCTAAGGTTAAGTTAAAAGGGGAGGTCAGCATTAGCATTCATCAAAAGACTTAAGTGAGAATTCACAGAGTGATTCATTTCTATTTGAGTGATGAAGACTCATGTAAAAGATGTTGAATGTGACTTTGACATTGGAAATGATAGAAAACATAGTAGGACCATAGACTGTGGTTTAGTTACCCCACGATGGATGTATCAAATCCATTTTAGAGCATGCTTATCGGTGTTTTTAGCGGGAGTTGATAATATTTGGGATCACGAGATTAGATGTTGATCGGCTATGTTTACCTTATGGTATATTTTATCTAGAGATATAGGAGGCTCCGAGGTAGATTCTTGTTGTTGTGCATGAGATCTGCTTCAGTCTGCTGGAGTCGTCTTCATCGAAAATCCAATATGTGGACGTACCTTAGCAGTTTTGATTGTACCCTAGATATTATTGTGGTGTGATCAATGTAAGCATCATAGCTAATAGATATAAATCATATTCTACCCTTATAAATTATTTATTATATCACTATATTAACTTAATGAATGGTTTTTTCTTTTGAACGGAAAACCGTAAACGGAAATCTATGCAGTCTCAATAGTTACTATTACATGTTGCATCTATCTTGGGTTTTCTCGTACCAAATTTATGTCTGACGCTTGGTTTTTATTTTCCTTAAATTCCTCATGTACTTTTCAAGTAGGCTAAGTAAAGTAGGTTTTATTTGGATGCATTAGAATTCAGGAGATGATCTGGCGGCTTCCGTTATCTATCTATTTATATTTTTTATTGCATTTTATTGTATATGTGTGTATCAACATTGTGAGGACGTGCAGTTATAACTGTCCAGGATGATGATAGTACTTAGGTTTTGTAATTCTGAAATTTCTATATTCGGAGTAACCTTTTTTACTATTCGTTTTGTATTATATATTATCATTCCATTGTGATATTCCTATGTTATGTTCTTCCTTTCTTATTCTATTCTTTTTTCTTTTACCCTAATTATCTGTCTTTCCAACACTTAGGTGTTCGAAACACTAATACCATGGATGCATTTAAAGTTGACATTTGAGGGTCAGTAGGTCGGGTCCTTGAACAATCGAAACCCCACTTTCATACTCATCCTCCCTTCCAAAACACTAACTCGCCCTTTTTTGGGTCAATGCAACCTTCAGATCTGCCATCTCGTTTGAAGTTTCTTTGGCCAGTGGGTTGCAGGTAAGTTTCTTACATTTCTCGATTTTGCTCGATTTTGTTCTTCTTATCTCTTAAAATCCTAACTTGCTCGGTTTTTTCTACAAATTATTACTTGTGTATATGGTAAATTCTTGATACTTTTAAAATCTTTTCCTTTCTATCGAATTATTGAAATTTTCATCATTGGCTTGATAGGTTTGGTATTCAGAGGAACTATTTCAATCATAATTTTTCAAGTAAACTATGATGTACAGACAACTGAGTTTGATATTCAAATACTAATTATATTTGAGTTATATGTAACTCAACCGAAATACATGACTCAACCGTATATGCTTATTTTGTTCGAACTCAAATGTCTAACCCTAAATTTATTTGTTTAAACGAAGTTGGAGTTCACTTCAAAATGTAATAAGTGAAGATAATGGGTTAAATTAGTATACCATTGTTTTGGAAAGTAAACTGTACTTAATTGTTATTACTGGTATACCTAAGTTTTATTAACTACTTTTTTTTACATACAACACATAACAAGTGCGGTTTACTTCACTTTACCCGGTATTCCATTACAAATAGCACTATAACGATTGATGCCATACTAATATGCATTTAAGTATTCATTTAGCATAGTAAAAGAAATCACAATGACCGGCATTATATATCTTAATTTTTTTTATAGCTTTGGTACCTTATGAAACATAAACTTGGCTGACTTTTATAAGTACGCAGGCGAAGCACCTAAGACCGATGATGGATAATGGTCATCTTACATTTCTCAAGTTCATTTTATACAGTAGAAATTGATGTTAGATAATTAATCACTATCCTTTTTCTTTCTACAAGTAGTCATAAAGAAGCCTTGAATTTATATACTATGAGAAAACTTCTTATACATAGTGAACTTACTATTAGTACCATCATCAAATTTTAGCTTTAAATGGGTTTTACATCAAGAATTTATGGGATATGGCATGATTTTAATATCAGTTACAAATAAAAAGCATAAGTATGTTAACAGGTGACAGTGGAATGGAATGACAGTTTTAATCAAAAGAATAAGTTGAAGCACGACTGTTACAAAAGCATGAAGCTGATGTACGGAGGGAAAGAGCATTAGCTTACACACTCTCTCACTAGGTATGAAACTTACTTTTAAGTTTACATGTCTTGGTATGCTTACATCATGTCAACAGTAGATAGTGAACAATTTTCTAGAATGGCTAAACAAATTTTGCAATATTTGAGCAACAAAGTAAATTTTTCTATGCATATTCATAATAGTATTTCTATCTTCAGATCATGCATTTCCATTCATCGTTTTGCAATTTATTCTTTGTATTCTTTTCTGCATTCTTATTGCTATTGTCAAAATAAAAGTAAATGTATTATGGCTATATTTAGTTGTGAGTCCAAAGGAAATCTTAGGTGCATTCTCAATTCATGCACCGATATTGGTGTACATATAGGATTTGAGGTTTAAAACTGAAAATGAGGATGGTTGCTTTATCTGGCTTCTGAAAGCCAGATAAGCATTCATATCCTCCATTTGAAAAATCTTTCTGTAATTAATAAAGAAACCATACTCACTTATTTTTCCCGTAATTCTTTGAAATAAGTAAAATTATCTTCGCATTTCACGTTGATTTGGCCTTGATTCATTTTCCCATGCATATTTTGTTTTCCAATTTTAACCCTAGTTTATCCCAACATGTTTAACCCTAACTTATTCTAACATATGCTGCTACATAAAGGTTTGAAATTTCTTTTGTAGCAACAAAATTTTGGTCGTTTCATTTCAGTTTCAATTGGGACCAAAATGAGACCAAATCAGAACTCTGATTCAATAAATAAAATTATTGAAATTCAAATCATATAGAAAAAAAAATTAATTTCATTTTCAAATATATAAGTGTTCAGAATTTGTAGTCGTTGTTCATTGGTGCTGCATAGATGGCGCAAACATCATTACCATCAGTATTAACCAATCATTTCAGGTATGTAATTATTTATTATACAAATTCTTCACTATACGAATTTTTGAAAATTGTTTATTATACAAATTATTTATGCTTATGCATATCTCAGAACTTTTATAATATTCCTACAAATTCCAAAGATGGGTGATTAAAATCAGTATTTCATCGTAGAAGAAGGTACTATGTAAGAAAACTAAAATCAATTTTAGCAAAAATCTAAAGCTCTTTATTGTTTCATAAATTAAATCCAAGAGCAGTTCATTCAAGTGGATCACAAAGTTCATTTATATAGGAACATGAAATTCTAGAAGTAAAGGTATATCACATCTATAGAAAACACATGACTCAAATAACGTGATTAAACATGACCTTTATCTGGATTGACCAAAAAAGGCATTATTCTTATCAATCCGTGAAGTAGAAGAAAGGTACAAATCAGGCAGGTGGAGCAGTTGTGCAGAACATGATGGAGAACATGGTGTAAAGTTTAAGTGCCACATCAGTTTACTTAGTCGGAGAGATCATTAATGAAAAAGATGTAATTGTAGAGAAGACTATTGGTGCAAAGAAGGTGGTGGTAGAGAAAGGTCAGAAAGGTTACAAGGTGGCTAAAGACTTTATGGCTCCGGCTGCACCAAAGACTAAGGATGTTACCATTGATGTGGCCTCCAAAGTCACAGATGTTACTATTACTGCTGGTATCTTTTAATGTAGTTTATTTGTAGTTTCTTATGATCGATAAATTTGTTTGTAATGGAAAATCTAACCAATAGACTTAAATTGCATCAATTTTTATTTTATTCAACATGTTGAACAGAACATGTGTAAACTGGGGTGTGATATATGACTGAATACATGTACAACTTTATTCTTCACTTCATCCAACTTACAATTAGGTGTGTTATTTGTGTATTCGTCTGGATCTATTTTAAGTATGCCTTTCTTACATGCATCATAGGATCAGCACATTTCATTGAAATATTAAGGCAATTAGCAATTATGTACGCATGCATAATATAATGTTAATTAAGGACAAAATTAGTAAACTGATAAATGTAAAGTTTTACAATTCATGGACTTACTAAGTAGTCTTTACATCGATTGATAATAAGAGGAGCGGCTGTAGATTAAGCAAGGTGCAGTTAAAGCCAAAGACGTTACACTAACCATAGACGAGACTGCTCTAGAATATGCAACACAAGGTGCCGTCAAGACTGAAGATGTCATAGTAGGAATGGGCCAAACTGCTTTAGAATATTAAAAACAAGGTGCAGTGAAAGCTAAATATGCGACAGTATGCACTAATCAAATTGCTCTAGAGTATGCAAAACAAGGTGTAGTAAAAGCTACCAACGTGACATTAGAAAATGGACAAACTAGCATAGAGTTTGCAAAAGAAGGTATTATGAAAGCTAAATATGTCATAGTAAGCACTGACCAAACAACCTTTGACTATGCAAAACAAGGAGTACTACAAGCAATAACTACATCAATAAGCACAAGTCAAACTGCTTTAGGTTATGCAAAGCATGGAGCAGAAAAAGCGAATGACACAACTATGAGTACCGACCAAAGGGCTTTTATTCATTTTATTTCTTTCATCTAATTGTCTTATTCCACTAAAAATTCAAATCATTTTAAATTAAATTATATTCTTTCCATACAAATAAACTAATGAACTATCTTAATCCAATTTTTAATTACGTGAAAAGGTATATTCCATTTAAAACAATGTTTAATTGCTTTAATGTATGCATTAGTTTTGCTATCCCATCTTCAGTATAATAAGTTGCATTGTTTATGAATGGATATAGCAAAATAAAAATAATAGCCATGATACTTTCGATAATACATTCTCTCTTGGAAAATAAAAGATGGATAGTTAAAATAAGTAGTGTAACATAAACTCTTTTAATTTACCCAAGTGTGTATTAATAGTAAATACATACTTTTACGATTTGGTGATCACAACTCATTTATTATCTTTGTATTTAAATATTTTCAAGTAATCATAATGCAACCTTTAATGGTAATTTTTTTTATACTGATATATAGCTCAGTCCATTGACTGATGCCTCTATGTCAAATTAGATTGATAAATCAAGTAAATGTCTCTCTATTATTGATCTATTGATTTTTCTTATTAATGCTTGCTCAGATAATCATTAAGAAGGTTATATTTTAAAAATCATGTAGGTAAAAACGAGTAGTGTTATTTGTTAACTACGGCTATCCATTTACATTAAAAAATCAACCGTGCAGCGGTTAACCGTTTGGCTTGACAAGTTAACCGAACTGTTAAAGTTACCCGGTTAATCAAGGTTAAGTTTAATTAGTTCGGTCGGTAAGGCCACTAATTTTAACCGATAAAATGGTTAACCGAACCATTCAATTTCACTGGTTAACCGTTCAAATTAGCCGATCGGTTTGGTTAACCGAACATACCCACTCCTAGTAGGAACTAGAGAAACCTACACACGAAACGACTATCGGAGAAAGGATATATAAAAATTGGGTATTCATTTTATTTTCTTCTTCAGGTTGGCCAGTTGTATTTATGACCGAGCTTTAATTTTTAACGCAAAAACACTATCTCATGGTGTAGCTATACTTTCCAACGCTGAATGAAATAGCGATTACTGGCTAGAAGACATAAATTATCGTCAAGCTCAATCTCTAAGTATGCAAATATTACTTGATAAATAATATTGGAATTCGTGCCTTTTACAAAATTACATAACTCTTTTGTTGATTTACACCCTAATTATTCCCTTTATTTTGCTATATAGATAGACAAAACATTCCTTTGCTATATGGAAGATTGCTAGCTAAAGTTGCTAATAAAAGGTATGTTTTTATGCATTTTGGGATAACCCGAATTTTTAAATATCTGTTAATTGAATAATTAACTGGTTTTATTCAGTAGAACATATAAAATTCTGATAATTTTAAAATATCTGAATATATATACATATATAAATGGATTTAAAACTATAAAAAATATATATAGTTTTCTATAAGTAGTAAACTTTATGGCGAATAAAAAAATATATATAAATAGACATATGCAAAGTTTATAGTATTGAAGTTTTTAAGTGTGTTCATATAATCAAGAGTATACACACACACACATATATATTTATATTATGATTACGAAACTATTGATTTGAGTTCAACATGATGATTTTCAAAGGCTATTTAAGTAAATTCTATTTTCAAACATCAAAGAATAATATCTATGTATATTTATATTATTATGTCTTAAATTTTAAATAAAAGTAAATAATGGGATTTAACGTATTTTCCTTTATAAAATTTTATCCATAAATTAATCCTAGTTGTATATATATAACATAAAGCAATTTCTCAAAAACATAGAATAAAAAAAATGGAATATAATGAATAAATAAATATAAAAGAAAAGAAAACATAAGAAATAAAGAAATATAAATACATGAAGACATTTGTAAGCTTGGTAACCATATATTTTAACAATTGTAATTTGTGTTATCATGCAAATTTACATGTGGCACCTTTATTTTTTTAGTTTTATGAAATTAAATATCAAGAATTAAACAAGGCAATATACAAAATTCAAAGCATCCTCATCTTCTTTCATTTTTCTCAAAAATAAAAACTTAAAATTTAATCAAAAGAGAAAAAAAAGGAATCAAACCTGGAAAAGGAAAGCCTGAAGCAAATCATTTCAGATTCACCCAAAATGCAAAACAATTTCATCAAGTGGCAACTCTAGATCAAAAACAAGCTGAATCAAAGCAAGAAACTGTTCTCTGCTTTATAAACCGAGTGATTTATGTTGCATGCATAAAAAAAATGGAAAGAAGAAAACCTGGGAATCAAAGAACAACTAAATTCAACAGTTCAAAAAATATATATTGATCAAGCATCTCTCTCTGTTTTGAAACTGAAACATCCTCCATAAATTTCAATAGCATGCATGCAAGATTCAGTGACAAGCATATTCCAGATTCAAGTTTTTAAATCAAGTAAGCAAAGACACTCAGGTTTTAAAAATCAAAGCAAAAGCTGTTCAAATTAAAATTGCTCTGCCCATCAAGTTCCAGGTGAGTAAACAATTAAGTTTGTTTTAAATTTATGCATGTAATGTTTTAGTTAGTTGGTGTTGTGATAATTATTTGCATGTGAGAAAATTTCATCAGTAAATTCAACCTTCTTAGATACATTCAGATCTATATATATATATATATATATATATATATATATATATATATATATATATGAAAATCATGGAAGTAGTTATTGTGAAAATGTTTCAAATGGGGTGTTCTGTTCTTCATTTTCATAACAAGTAATTAGGCCTTTCTGGAATTTGGATTTTTACTTGTTGTTGGCAATCACGCTTGAAGAAAAATGATTTAAGTGTTAAATATATAAAAATGTGTATATTTTTATTTGGTTGTTGCTGTGAATGTCTGGAAAATCGACATTTGAATCTCTGTTCTAAACATTTCAGGTTTCAAACCTATAGAAGACAAAACATTATCATATGATCATTTATATAATTTAATATCTAATTGAAACAAGTTCAAATGGGCAAGATAAAAATTTTAAAAATATTTTGAAGAAGTAAAAATGCAAGGGGTTACTGGAAGTTAGAAACACAGTAAATTAAATTCTTTCTTCAAAATTTGATTTATTAAAGTTGGAGATTTGATTGCAAAATCTTGTTCGTTTTATAAGCCGTGAATTTTAAGGTTTGAATTAGGATTTTTAGTTGAATAAATTATGGGAAATTCGAGATGACCGAGATTTCCAAATTGGACAATTACTGGTGATCGGAATAGGTTTGGACTTCGGGGTTATGTCAGGTGTGGGATCGTAGGACAGTGGTCACGGGAAAATTAATGGCTGGTCCCATAGACCATTGTGGTGATGGAAAGGGAAAGATCTTGGGTTTAAGCCCAGTTTTGTTTGCCATGGTTCCAGGGAAGGATACGACGTCGATAGGGTATCGGAAGTGACCAGACCAAGTGCAAGAGTAGAGTGGGTCAACGAAGCCTCTCTGGCCAGAAATTCGGGGCCACTGGTGGTTTGTTTCGGCGGCGCGTGGCGACTGTATGATGAGGGGTAGGTATTAGGTTGAAGCCCGATGGGTTTGAGTTTGTTTGAATTTGATTTCGAGTTAGGTTGTTTGATCGCGAGGTCGAAGTTGTACGAGATGGTCATGGGCGACTCATCAGCGACATTAGTGATGATCGGAGCTCTAGCAAGGTTGCGTGCATGTGCATGGAGCATGTTCGTTTTCGTCATCATCTGTAGAGTGGAGATGTAGAAATGCATCGGGTTACTCTCGGAATATTTGGAATGGTGCTTCGGGAAATAATAGTAGCGTGAATATCATGTATGTTTTGTCTCAAGCAGGTTCAAAAATTTTAGTAGTAAGTATTCCAGGTTGAGTAGAAGGATGGATCGGGATGATCGAGAGAATTGCTTGGGTTATGCACGTGATTTTGGGCTTTGGGCTCCAAGTATTTATGATGTTTTTTTTACTTCAGTTATCAGGTCCTAAATCTAATAACAATGAACTAACAAAGTTTTTTTAAAAAAAATGTGTGGGTTTAAACTAAGTTGTTTTTATTTAGGGTAATTATATAAGAAAATTTATTTAATTAATTTCCAAATTCAAATTATTAAAATTAAGTGGATGGTTGAGACGATATGTTTTAAAACCTTAATTAATCAAGGTCTCTAGGAATTTTGTATAAATTAATTTCAATCTTTTAATTAAGTAAGTTTTATATGATTTAGTTAAGAAATTAAGATAATGGTCACCTTGGATTAGTTAAGGACTTAAGTAATTACTTAAGGGAAGTAATTAAGTATTAATTACTTAGAGTAATTAATTAAACAGATTGATTAATTACGGCTTAGTTAATTAATGAGTGTGAACTAATTTATCAATGTAAGTGATTGTCGAATAATTAATTCAGGAAGTTAATTTAGAAGGTAATTAAAGGTTAATCAATGAGATGGGTCTGAGAATAATTAAATGGTGTTATTAATTAAAGGCAAAGTACTTAAGGTAATTAAAGAATGATTAATCAAGGATGGTTAATCAAGTTGTAATTAAGAAATGATTATGTAATTGGGCATAATGGATTAATAATGAGTAAGCAAGATTTTTAAGTAATAAAGTTATTAATTTATTTCTTTAATAGTTAATTAAATTAATTAGAATTGGTACGACTAATTATCTTGTTTATGAACGATTGAAGGATATTTGAATACCTTTGACTGTTGTTATCTCTAGTATGTGATTGTGATACTTTGTGATATGATATGTTTTGTTGGGTTTAAACTGAGATAATGTGGTTATCTACAATGAATTGCTATGAAAAAGTGAAATCTTGTATTTAAATTTAATCACTTGAAAACTAGAGCTAAGATGGTATCGGATTCGAAGAGACCGGGGCCGGGTATTAGTAATATCCGAAACCACTTCGATTTATATTCTACATAATTCTATTTGGATTTAATATGTAGGATAAATATACTTAAATGGAATAATATGGACCTTTGAACTAAGTAAGAAGACTTAGAATTTGATTTGTGAAATACTTTTTGAGTATAAAAAGTAATGAACTCGTAGTGAAGTACGAGTTACCCGGGTTTTCTTTTATGATTTGAATTTAGTATTTCAAATTTTATGGGTTTACTCACGCTGGTTTCCAGCCTGACCCGGGTGTTAATTTGATGTAATGCTCGTGTCAGACCGAGTATTACAGATTTTCAGGTAGGGACGTTCTGGAGCTCAGGAGGGGAGCTGGATGGCTGGAACGTATGGAGTGTTTACCGTTGTGTTATATTATTAGCTGAGACATGTTAAATTGTATCTGTCAATGTTGTATAAAATTGTTGTAACTCTGATATATCGATGGAAATTGATAGATACAGTTTTCTTTGGTATAAGTATTAATATTGATATTATATTTTATCCGCTGCGAATGTGAGATTGTGTGTTTCTTTTCTGTTCTTCTTCTATCTCTTTCTTCTTTTCTCTAACTATCTGGAATTTTCGGGATCGAAAATTTCGGGTCGTTACATTTGGTATCAGAGCTGAAGGTTAGGCGAGAACCTTGGCTCTGGTGGGATTACTCATTAAGGATAGGGTAAGTGGTACCTTAGAATGAGTTGAGTGTGTATATATATGAGAGAGCGTACTTGTTATTTTCTTATATAAAGGTTTTAAATGGTTTTATATAAGATTATATCATAGATATGACTATGCAAGGAGAATGATGGTTTTTGATCAAGAAACCAGATCCGAGTCCGCACTAGGAAGTCAGGTGGACGATACTAGTTCGGAAGTGAAATTGTGTGATCGAGGGAGCGATCAGATTGGTATAGCATACGGATGATGTGTGTGCATCATACGGATTTGAATAAAAATGATATTGGAAAGAGTAATCAAATTTGAATATTTGATTTTGAGTAAATAAAGTTAAATATCTTTGTTTCGTAAAATGAAACTCCCCTTGTTGAATCTTTTGCCAGAAGGAAAGGGTCTTTGAAAATGATTGAAGTATAAAAGGAGTTTTATACAAGTTTGAAATGATCCAAAGTTTTGGAAATTTTATATATATATATATATATATATATATATATATATATATATATATAAAGGATCTTTTGAGGATTTTAGAAAAGGTTTGGAAACCTTTGGATTTGGAAAGGCTTTTGTTTTTTGGGTAAAATCAATATGAAGATTTGAAAAGCCTAGTTAGAGAATTATCGATTTTGGAATAATCAATTTTGTAAAGGAGATTTGTATGAGATCATAATAGGTGTATGATTTGAAGATACTATGTGTGAATAGTATAAAATGTTTTGATGATGGCTCTGGGGAAAAAGGCGCTCCCTTGAAATGAACTTCTCAGGAGTACCACCGGGTGGTGCTGCATTGAGCCCCAAAGGGGGGTTCTAAAGTTCATCCTGTGAGGAGTCCGGACAAAACTAGTTCCTGGGGATTATGAGTAGAGTATACCATAGCGAAAGTCGTGTGTGTCGCTGAGAGCCAACAGTCTGCGTTTGATTTTATATCGATAGACTGTGACCTATGGTATAACATAGCGAAAGTCGTGTGTGCCGCTGAGAGCCAACAGTCTGCGTTTGATTTTATACCGGTAGACTGCGACCTATGTAGGAGTGGAGAAGTTTCATTTGACAGCGAAAATCAGAGGCTGCTGAGAGCCTGCAGTTACATGGACTTTTGCTGTGATGACAACGCAACCCTAAAATGTAACTGTGATATGTTGTGTGGGTTCCATGGCTTAATCGAGAGGCCGCAGAGAGCCTGCAGTTACATGGACTTTTGCTGCGATGGCAACGTAACCCTGGAATGTAACTGTGACCATGGATGGGATGATGATTTCCAGAGCATTCTCACCAAAGATATTTCTTCTATTTTCAAAAATCTTTTCTATATTTTCAATAAAACTATTTTTCAAGTATTTTCACTGTGTGTTGAAACGGGTTTACCAAGTACTTGTAGATTTTCAGTCTTACGCCTGATCAATATATGACCGAATTTCTGTGAGAACAAGGATGGACTGGTTGAAACATCTAGTTATAAAAATTATTTTTATAAAACCATTTTATAATATTATGTAGATTTTAAAAAAAAGTGTTTTAAAAGTATTTCAAAGAATAATTTTTCTAATAATAAGCATTTTTATAAATTCTGGCTTAGTTCCTTTTCGATGATGAAAAGATTCGAAAGGGGAAGGAATGTGATAACCCGGATTTTTAAATATCTGTCAATTGAATAATTAACTGGTTTTATTCAGTTGAACAGATAAAATTCTGATAATTTTAAAATATCTAAATATATATACATATATAAATGGATTTAAAACAATAAAAAAAATATATAGTTTTCTGTAAGTAGTAAACTTTATGGTGAATAAAAAAATAATATAAATAGACATATGCAAACTTTATTGTATTGAAGTTTTTAAGTGTGTTCATATAATCAAGAGTATATATATACACACATATATATATTTATATTATGATTACGAAACTATTGATTTGAGTTCAACATGATGATTTTCAAAGGCTATTTAAGTAAATTCTATTTTCAAACATCAAAGAATAATATCTATGAATATTTATATTATTATATCTTAAATTTGAAATAGAAGTAAATAATGGGATTTAACGTATTTTCCTTTATAAAATTTTATCCATAAATTAATCCTAGTTGTATATATATAACATAAAGCAATTTCTCAAAAACATAGAATAAAAAAAGGAATATAATGAATAAATAAATATAAAAGAAAAGAAAACATAAGAAATAAATAAATATAAATACATGAAGACAATTGTAAGCTTGGTAACCATATATTTTAACAATTGTAATTTGTGTTATAATGCAAATTTACACGTGGCGCCTTTATTTTTTTTTATTTTAATGAAATTAAATATCAAGAATTAAACAAGGCATTATACAAAATTCAAAGCATCCTCATCTTCTTTCATTTTTCTCAAAAATAAAAACTTAAAATTTAATCAAAAGAGGAAAAAAAGGGAATCAAATCTGGAAAAGGAAAGCCTGAAGCAAATCATTTCAGATTCACCCAAAATGCAAAACAGTTTCATCAAGTGGCAACTCTAGATCAAAAACAAGCTGAATCAAAGCAAGAGACTGTTCTCTGCTTTATAAACCGAGTGATTTATGTTGCATGCATTAAAAAAATGGAAAGAAGAAAACCTGGGAATCAGAGAACAACTAAATTCAACAGTTCAAAAAAAAAATATAGATCAAGCATCTCTCTGTGTTTTGAAACTTAAACATCCTCACATAAATTTCAATAGCATGCGTGCAAGATTCAGTGACAAGCACATTCCAGATTCAAGTTTTTAAATCAAGTAAGCAAAGACACTCAGGTTTTAAAAATCAAAGAAAAAGCTGTTCAAATTAAAATTGCTCTGCCCATCAAGTTTCAGGTGAGTAAACAATTAAGTTTGTTTTAAATTTATCCATGTAATGTTTTAGTTAGTTGGTGATGTGATAATTATTTGCATGTGAGAAAATTTCATCAGAAAATTTAACCTTCTTAGATACATTCAGATATATATATATATATATATATATATATATATACATACATACATATATATATATATATGAAAATCATGGAAGTAGTTATTGTGAAAATGTTTCAAATGGGGTGTTCTGTTCTTCATTTTCAAACAAGTAATTAGACCTTTCTGGAATTTGGATTTTTACTTCTTGTTGGCAATCATGCTTGAAGAAAAATGATTTAAGTGTTAAATATATAAAAATGTGTATATTTATATTTGGTTGTTGCTGTGAGTGTCTGGAAAATAGACATTTGAATCTCTGTTCTAAACATTTCAGGTTTCAAACCTGTAGAAAACAAAACATCATCATATGACCATTTATAGAATTTAATATCTAAATGAAACAAGTTCAAATGGGCAAGATCAAAATTTTAAAAATATTTTGAAGAAGTAAAAATGCATGGGGTTACTGGAAGTTAGAAACACAGTAAATTAAATTCTTTCTTCAAAATTTGATTTATTAAAGTTGGAGATTTGATTGCAAAATCTTGTTCGTTGTATAAGCCGTGAATTTTAAGGTTTGAATCATGATTTTTAGTTGAATAAATTATGGGAAATTCGAGATGACCGGAATTTACAAATTGGTCAATTACTAGTGACTGGAATAGGTTTGGACTTCGGAGTTATGTCAGGTGTGGGATCGTAGGACAGTGGTTACGGTAAAATTAATTGCCAGTCCTATAGACCACTGTGGTGATGGCAAGGGGAAGATCTAGGGTTTAAGCCCAGTTTTGTTTGCCATGGTTCCAGGGAAGGATACGACGTCGATAGGGTATCGGAAGTGACCGGTCCAAGTGCAAGAGTAGCATGGTCAACGAAGCCTCTCTGGTCAGAAATTCAGGGTCACTGGTGGTTTGTTTCGGCGGCGCGTGGCGATTATATGATGAGGGGTAGGTATCAGGTTGAAGCCTGATGGGTTTGAGTTTGTTCAAATTTGATTTCGAGTTAGGTTGTTTGATCGCGAGGTCGAAGTTGTATGAGATGGTCATGGGCGACTCATCAGCGACATTAGTGATGATCGGAGCTCTGGCAAGGTTGCGTGCATGTGCACGGAGCATGTTCGTTTCCGTCATCATCTATAGAGTGGAGATATAGAAATGCATCAGGTTACTCTCGAAATATTTGGAATGGTGCTTCGGGAAATAATAGTAGCGTGAGTATCATGTATGTTTTGTCCCAAGAAGGTTCAAAAATTTTAGTAGTAAGCATTCCAGGTTGAGTAGAAGGATGGATCGGGATGATCGAGAGAATTGCTCGGGTTATGCACGTGATTTTGGGCTTTGGGCTCGAAGTACTTAAGATATTTCTTTTTTTCACTTCAGTTATCAGGTCCTAAATCTAATAACAATGAACTAACAAAGTTTTTTTGAAAAAATGTGTGGGTTTAAACTAATTTGTTTTTATTTAGGGTAATTATATAACAAAATTTATTTAATTAATTTCCAAATTCAAATTATTAAAATTAAGTGGATGGTTGAGTCGATATGTTTTAAAACCTTAATTAATCAAGGTCTCTAGGAATTTTGTATAAATTAATTTCAATCTTTTGATTAAGTAAGTTTTATATGATTTAGTTAAGAAATTAAGATAATGGTCACCTTGGATTAGTTAAGGACTTAAGTAATTACTTAAGGGAAGTGATTAAGTATTAATTACTTAGAGTAATTAATTAAACAGATTGATTAATTAAGGCTTAGTTAATTAATGAGTGTGAACTAATTTATCAATGTAAGTGATTGTCGAATAATTAATTCGGGAAGTTAATTTAGAAGGTAATTAAAGGTTAATCAATGAGATGGGTCTGAGAATAATTAAATGGTGTTATTAATTAAAGGCAAAGTACTTAAGGTATTTAAAGAATGATTAATCAAGGATGGTTAATCAAGTTGTAATTAAGGAATGATTATGTAATTGGGCATAATGGATTAATGATAAGTAAGCAAGACTTTTAAGTAATAAAGTTATTAATTTATTTCTTTAATAGTTAAGTAATTTAATTAGAATTGGTACGACTAATTATCTTTCTATGAACGATTGAAGGATATTTGAATACCATTGACTCTTGTTATCTATAATATGTGGTTGTGATACTTTGTGATATGATATGTTTTGTTGGGTTTAAACTGAGATAATGTGGTTATCTACAATGAATTGCTATGAAAAAGTGAAATCTTGTATTTAAATTTAATCACTTGAAAACTTGAGTTAAGATGGCATCGGATTCGAAGAGACCGGGGTCGGGTATTAGTAATATCCGAAACCACTTCGATTTCTATTCTACATAATTCTATTAGGATTTAATTTGTAGGATAAATCTACTGAAATGGAATAATATGGATCTTTGAACTAAGTAAGAAGACTTAGAATTTGATTTGTGAAATATGTTTTGAGCATAACAAGTAATGAACTTGTAGCGAAGTACGAGTTACCCGCGTTTTCTTTTATGATTTGAATTTAGTATTTCAAATTTTATGGGTTTACTCATGCTGGTTTCCAGCCTGACCCGAGTGTTACTTTGATGTAATGCTCGGGTCGGACTGAGTATTACAGATTTTCAGGTAGGGACGTTCTGGAGCTCAGGAGGCGAGCTGGATGGCTGGAACGTATGGAGTTTTTACCGCCGTGTTATCTTATTATCTGAGACATGTTAAATTGTATCTGTCCAACGTTGTATAAAATTGTTGTAACTCTGATATATCGATGGAAATGGATAGATATAGTTTTCTTTGGTATAACTATTGTTATTGATATTATATTTTATCCACTGCGAATGTGAGATTGTGTGTATCTTTTCTGTTCTACTTCTATCTCTTTCTTCTTTTCTCTAACTATCTGGAATTTTCAGGATCGAAAATTTCGGGTCGTTACACATTTGAATGTGTATGCTATTATAAAGTATATTTTGTTATATATGATATAAATTTAATAATATTTTGATCGTGTAAATGTATTTTGAACTGGGGTATACGGGAAAGCACTAACCATGCAAAGGAGGTGTTGTCGAAAATTCATGAAATCCGATAACTTTTTAAAAATCAAAAAAGTTTATAAGAATTAACTAAGTTAACCAATTTTTATAACAATTAAATAATTTTCTAAAATTAACTAACTTTTATAAAATTAAATTAACATCTAAATATTAGTAAAAATTTTAAAATTTTAAATAAATTTGTGAAAATTAACTAAGTATAAAAATTTAACTAAGATAATTAAGTTATATAAAAAATAATTAAAATTAAAAAATTTACTTAATTTATAAATATTAACTAATTTTATAAAGTTAACTGCGTTATCAAGTTTTATACAAATTTAACTAGATTAACTAAAAGTTTATAAAAATTAACTAATTCTTATAAAATTTAACTAAGTTAGATAAAAATTAACTGACTTAATTGAGTTCTACAAAAATCAACAAAATTTAAAAATTTTAGTTAAATTAACTAATGTTTATGAAAATTGATTTAGTTTTATAAAAATCATGTTTTATATTTTTAATCTTTGTTAAATTATTATAAAAATTGACTAAGTTTTATAAAATTATCTAATTTTTATAAAAATTAACTAAGTTAACTATGTTTTATAAAAATTAATTAAGTTTACAATCATTAAGTAAATCTAAAAGAAGAATAATAATGTAAAATATAAGAATAATAGCAGTAGTAATAAAACAATATTATAATAGTATTATAATATTAATAATAAATTAACTAATTTTAAAATATGTAACTAAGTTAATTAAGTTTTATAGTAATTACATATGCTTACTGTTTTTTTAAAATTAAATAAGTTTATAAAATTTAATTATGTTTTATAAAAATTAGTTATATAAGAATCATGTTCCCTATTTTGAAATCTTTGTTGAATTGTTATAAAAATTGACTAAGTTTTATAAAAATTATCTAATTTTTATAAAAATTAACTATGTTTTATAAAAATTAATTAAGTTTATGAAAATTAACTAAATTTAAAAGAAGAATAATAATATAATAATAATAATAATAATAATGGTAATGATATAATATAATAATATTAAAAATATAATAATAATATATAATAATAACAACAACAAAAAATTAACTAAGTTTAAAATAAGTAACCATGTTAGTTAAGTTTTATAATAATTAAATAAGCCAACTGTTTTCTAAAATTAAATAAGTTTATAAAATTTAATTCAGTTTTATAAAAATTAATAAGCTTATGACAATATACATGCAGTTATTGAATAAAGCATTTTAAACAAAAATTACATCCATTTCAGGAAATTCCATATGTTATTGATATCGCTTCCATATGATTATATAAATTAACTAGATTTTATAAAATTAACCAAAGTTTATATGAATCAACTTTTTTTTATAAAAATTAACTAAGTTAATAAAGTTTCATATAAATCAATTACGTTCCATATAAATTAATTAAATTTATATAATTAAGTTTCACACACTCATATGTATGTATAGATATAATTGCTAATTGTTTAATTTCTTTTTCACAGGTAATTTCCCATCTATGGTACATACAAATGGCAACATGCTGTGGTATATTAGCGATTTGAAGTTCTTTTGAAGTAACAACTTTTTTGGTTTGCTCATTTAATCGACATGTGTAGAACAATCTTTTGTCACTTGTATTATTTAAATTTTTAGTGTAATGTTCATTAAATATTACGACATATTATGCATCATTCTATGTGAATGTTGAATGGTTAGTTATTTTTCATTTAATGTGATTTATATGATTGTTTGAAATAATACATTGTGTTTTTGTAAATTTTTTGATTATAGTGTGATAATGGATATGTATATACTACAAAAATGATTTTTAAAATGCTGTTAAAGGATTCGATAGCGATTTTAAAATGCTATTATAGCCTATAATAGTGTTTGTGAAACGCTATTACAGTTAGTATAACGTTTTATGACATTGTACACCAACATGCCATTATAATAAAGGGTTTTTTTTATAACATTTTAAGAACGCCATTAATAAGACTTTTTATAGCATTTGAAAACGCTAGAAAAGACGTATTTTTTATAATGTTTCTTATATTGCAATAAAAGGTCATTGACTTATTACAACTTGTTGATTTACAGCGTTTATAAAAACGCTATAAAAGCCTTTTATAGCCTTTCTAAACGCTATTAAGGTTTTTTCTTCGCAGTGATATGAGAGCATATTTTTATTTCAAAAGCTAGATTTTTAAAAATATTCTCTAGGAATGCCCTCTCTTTGTAATCCTTCTTGAAATAACTCTTTCTTTAAAGTAATCCTTTCTTAGTGTCTTTTCCTTGAAATAACTCTATCCTTTCTTATCCTAAGCTACTTTGTTATGTTCAGGTAGTACAAATTATAAGTACTAGAGCTTCCAATGCTCAAGAAGGTGAGGTGGTCGGGGTAGCACTATCACGTATAGCGGGGGTGGAACACCAAGGAATGTTGCTCCTATAGAGGAACCAAGAGGTGATATTGTATAGGAGGTTGTGTAGGTTAGGCCTTAGATGAATTTTACTTCGCTCTGTCATGATTATGAGAGTCTAATGGGTATATTGGTGGTACAGAGATGATCATAAAAGACCAGACTTGGATCAAGTTGTGTGACTGTATATTTAGGGATATGGAGTTGGATGACACGATGAAATGTCGATTGGCATATCAACATTTGACATATGTAGCCATGGATTAGTGGAGTTCTATCATAGCCGATGTCCCAGAGAATGACTTCTCATGAGCCTAATTTAAGAAGGAATTCAAGAGGAAGTTTATATGGAAAGCTGGAAAGACATTGTTGTTTAGGAGCTTCCTCGATTTGAAGTAGGAGGCTATGATTGTGATGGAGTATGATAACCAATTCACCGCCTTATCTCGGTTCGGCCTAGTTTGGTAGACATGTCATCAAAGAGAAATGAGATATTCATCATGGGAAGCATTTGAAATTCAAGAGTAATACGACAAATCACATCATGGGATCTTATGTGAATCTGTGAACATGGGTTTGAGGTTTGAAAATTTAGCTCTGAAGCAGTCTATTTCTACAACAGCCCAGGCAACAAGCGAAAGTTTGAACCGTCAAGAAATATTTCTGGTATAGTCTTCCATAAGTGTAGGAAGAAGGGCATGTTGTTTGGAACCAACCATTAGTTAGGGGAGGACAAGTGGCAAAAGCACCATTGTTAGGACACATTTTGTTAAGGTGCCAAAGCTAGAGCTAAAGACGGCCAAGGCATAGTTTGCACCAAGGTCCTGCTGCAACTGCCGTTAGCCCGAGCATATAGTTAGGGATTTTCTGATGCTCAAGAAGGGGGATATCCCTGGGTTTTCACTATTGATTTGGCACCTACCACTTCTGCCATTGAAAAGAGAAAGCAGGTTCTCGAAGGTATATTTTTTTGAGGTACCCATTCGTGTCTTATTTGATACTAGTGCTTCTCATAGTTTCATATCTAGTATTCTTATCGATAGATCAAAATTTGAGCTAGTCTTGGCTTTTGATTCTATTTTTGCGTCGAACACTGCTAGGGGCTCAGCCAATCTTAGCATGATCAATTTAGGAGCTCCGATTACTTGTTTTGGTTGACTCTTTTCTTGCGATTTTTATGTTTTGGGTTTTATGGGTTTTACTGTCTTAATTGAGATGGATTGGTTGTCACAGTACCATGCAATCCTAGATTGTGTGAAGCAGACTATATCATTTAGGACAAGTGTAGGAAGATTCTTGTAGTATCTTATGAAGAGCCTAGCTCACTTATGACTAGTAGAGAAGGAGGAGTTGGATTCGATCTTTTTTGTTCAGGAGTTTTCAAACATGTTTGAAACGATGTGAATTTTGAATTGATTTGGTTAAAGATGCAAAACCTACCGTATTGCCTATTCATATACCCACACCAAAGGAGAGATTGGAACATTCTAATCAAGCTAGTGATTTGTTGTAGAAGTTCTTGATCCAACTGGGTCGTTCGAGTTAGGGAGCACCTATCATCTTTGCTATAATGGGGGACAGTTCCCTTAGACTTCGTGTATATTATCATAAGCTCAACAAACAGACTGTTAAGAACAAGTATCCTTTGGCTAGGATAGATGACTTGTTCGATCAACTTCATAGAGCTTGAGTCTTTTCTCAGCTAGATCTTGCTACATGGTTCCATCAATTGAGGGTGGCAGAGGAGAGTGTGCCCTAGACAGGGTTAGGTCCGATTAGTTTTATGAATGGTTAGTTATCCCATTCAGCCTAACTAATGCTCCAACATATTTCATGGACCTAATGAATCAGGTTTTCTTGGATGTGTTGAATAATTTTTTCTGATATTTATTGATGATATTATGGTCTACTCTAAGGTCAAGGAGGAACATTCGCGCCGTCTAAGGATTGTATTAGAAACACTAAGAGAGCATGTGTTAAAGGCAAAGTTCTTGAAGTGTCACTTTTGGCGTTCAGAAGTTAGGTTCTTGGGTCATGTTTTTTCGACGGAGGGTATTTCTACCGATCCCGCTAAGGTTGTGGTCATTCAGGACTGGACGAGACTGGAAAGTGCAACTGATAGTAGGAGCTTTCTGGGTCTACCAGTTTATTATAGGAGATTCATGTAGGATTTCTCGATGATTGCCACCCGCTTAATAAATTTGACGAAGAAAGACGTCAAATTTGTATGGACAGATAAATTCGAGCAAGCATTCTTGCAGCTAAAGGCAAAGTTGGCTAGTTCTCATGTTCTTACCACGCCGAATGGAAGTATGTATTTGAATATTTACTATGATGCATATCAAATAGGTTTAGGTACTGTGTTGATGCAGCATGGAAAGGTTATCACTTATGCGAGTAAGCAGCTCGAATCACATGAAGTGAGGATGCAACTCATGACTTGGAGTTGTTAGCTGTAGTGTTTGTGTGGAAGATATGGAGGCATCATTCACTAGGTGAGAAGTTCGAGTTGTATACGGACAATAAATTATTGAAGCGCATCTTCATGTAGAAGCACTTGAACATGAGGCAGCAAAGGTGGTTGGAGTTTCTTATGGCTTATAATATGGTTATTTTGTATACTCCGAAGAAAGCTAATGTCATAGTTGATGCGCTCAATAGGAGGTATGCATTTATGGAAAAACGTTGCGATTCCTTCGACCTTGATAAGCCGTATCGAAGGGAATCAGCTTAGAGATCTTCATGTTCCTAGGATAGCTAAGGCCGTTAGCATGAATGAGGCCATCGTAGAGGTGGTCGGGATTCAAGATGGATAGCCATGGTATTTTAAGAATGAATGGTAGGTTATGTGTTTCAAATATTGATGGTATTGGATAGGAGGTTCTTGTGGAGAGTCACTATTCACGGTTAATGGTACATCTAGGGGTGACTAAGATGTATCAAAACATGAAGCTGAAGTTCTGTGGAAGTGCATGAAGATGGATGTTTCAATCTTGATAAGTAGGTGTGCTAACTACCACCAGATAAAGGGTAGTCACCAGAAGACGGTCAGACTGCTTCAGTCACTCGAGATTCCTAAGTGGAATGGGAGGCATATTTCCATGGACTTTATCGACAGATTTCCCAGGTCGAGGAGAGGTGAAGTGTGTGGGTTATTATGGATTGATTGACCCACAACGTGCACTTCTTACCTATTAAGACTAGGCGGACAGCTTCTAGTTTGGATAAGTAGTATGTTAAGCAGATTGTCAAATTGCATAGTGTCCCTTATGATATCATGAGTAATAGAGATATGATATTCAGAAGCTAGTTCTGGAAGGGTTGGCATGAGGTATTAGAGACCGAACTTAGTTTGAGTACCGCTTACCATCCACGGACTAATGAGCAAATGGAAAGGGTGAACCGAGTGTTGGAGGACTTTCTTCGAGCAAGCATTTCAGATTTTGGGGATTCATTGAGTAGCACTTACCACTTGTTGAGTTTTCATATAGTAACACTTATCAGGGCTGGTATCAATATGGCACCATTCGAAGCATTTTATGGATGGCCTTGCAAATCTTCATTATGTTAGGTAGAACCTGGAGATCGTCTTGTGCTTGGCCGGATATGATTCGATGGGGTCGAATAAAGTCATAGAGATTCAAAAGAGCATCAAGAAAGTGTAGAATCGATGGAAAGAGCTATGTAGATGAGAGGCACAGAGGCTTGGAGTTCTCAGTTGGGGACTTCGTGCAATTGAAAGTTTCTCCGATGAGAAGAGTAGCACGATCTGAAAGGCTTGGAAAATTGGCTCCTCATTATATAGGATCATTTTCGATTCTAGGGAGGATTGGTACACTACTGTACAGAGTCGAGTTACCGATTAGGCTATCGGGTGTTCATAATAAATTTTATGTATCGCATTTGTGCAAGTTTATGCACGATCCTTCAATGATAGAGGAAGCATTGCAGAAGAATGACTTAGAGATTGAGCCAAGTTTGACTATATTATGACAGCCCATTCGCATCGTTAATATAGATATGAAGCGATTGAGGACTAATGTTGTAAAGTTAGTGAAGGTGGAGTGGAGTGAGGATGCTCAGGATAGTATGTGGGAGACAGAGGATAGTTTGAGGGAGTCCTATCTAGATTTGTTCTTAGACCAAAGATTCTTATCTTAGTATCGTTTATCTTTTGTAGTGTTCTCACAGCTTAAGATGGAGTCACTTGGTATGCATTTTGGTTTGCAGTTAGTTTGTATACAGTTGCAGCAGTACTCTATGTATGTATCTTATTGTTTTATCTTCTTTGATTATCATTCTTGTTTGAATTTTTAGGACGACCGAGTGAGGGAAAATATAGCGACCCGAAAATTTGAACACTTCGTCTTCAAATACCCTAAAGTTTGAAATATAGTTAAGTGTTATAAATATGGTTTGATAATATTTTTAAACATCTTTTAATTAATGAATGATGATAAGAAACTTGTTTTCAAAGTTTGTTTACAAAAAATGTACTATTCGAAGAAATATCGGTAATGTGACCAAAATCGGTTTATCGATAAAAAGCTTTTTGATCGAGATAAGTTGTTCGAATTTTTTTGTACTTATCAAATGATGAAATGAACACATTAGCAACTAATTAAGAACTTTGCTACATGTGATCATTGGAACATTCTAGAACCTTCTAAATGGATAAGAGATATTTACGTGTAAGGGGTATTAAGGTAATTAGCTAATGGTAAGAGGTGTAAAGTAGTGATGGGCATATGAAGGAGTGAGTCTTCCATGCCATGGTAAGGGGAGGAAGTGAGAGAAAGCTTAGGAAACACCATTCTAAGCCTTGAAATAGAGGGCATATTGTAACAACCCGACTTTTAGACCCTTGATTGTTGACACTAAATACATCAATGGTATTCATGTATCGAGCATCCAAGTACTTGAAAGACAGAAAGTTAGGGTAAAAAAAGAATTGAATAGGAAAGGAAGAACACAACATTAGAATCTCACAACAGAACAGTAACATATAATATCAAAAGTTTAGTACAAAGGATTATTCTGAATACAAAAATCTCAAAGTTACTAAGACCTAAGTACTATTATCAGCCTGAACATTTATAACTGTTGTCCTCACAATTCTGATATATACAATATAAAAATGTAGTAGAAATAAGAATACTATGGAAGGTAATTATCCAGCTCTTCTCCATAAGCTTTAAGGATCCTATAGCTAAATCTGGAAACATAAATAGGGCTGGCCCGAGCATTATAACATTATAACACCTAGATCGGTCTAGTAAACTGGCGTTAGAAACCCAGGAAATATGTAACAGTAACCATTGAGACCATGCAGAATCTCATAACGTTTTCCTCTTAAGAAACCAACCATTCGTTAATTTTAACACATAGTGATATGGTATATTATGTCTGGAATGTAGGACATCAATCATATTAAATAACTGTTGTTTGAACGGCATAATAATAATAGATATACAATCTATACCATTAAGGTGCATTCTCATAATAGATTTCCATTGACATCTCCTTGGATCAAGCTAAATCTAAACTCCTGCACAAGGATCAGAGATATCCTTTCGAGCAACATACATCTCTAGGGAATGTGCTATTGGAAATACATAAATAGTCCATGCTTAAAACACTCGTGGTTCTAAATGCATCGCTCCTGCATGCATATCTTTAAGTAATATCAGATGGAGTTGCCTGCACCTTTGGAATTGATAAAATTCTATGTTCCCTTTGGCTACATATCCTATCTCTAGTTTTAGTCATTTTCGATGTTGAGGCTACATTCGACATTTCTCACTCGAGTCTTCATAACTCGAATGGTACACGAATCCCCAAATGGGTTCCATCATCAAGAATACATTATGAATCGCTACATAGATTCGAGCATCTCGAACAGATCTCAAATCTCCACATAGATTCTCGCATAAGCCCTCCAACGAATGCTAACGCTATCCTCTCTTTTGAAATACTCCTCAAGATTGGCAGTCCCACACGATAGGATAGCTTGAAATGTTAACGCTAACCTCTCCCTTGCACACAACCTTAGGATCAATAGTTCAACTCTATAACATTTCACTTGACAACCATTTCCAAAACATAGAACACGTATACTTGTTTTGAAGTGGTATTCGACAAGTAAAACACTTATCAATCCCAATCTCTTCAAAACCATATCGATGAATTTCTAGTAAACTTAAATTCGCTTCTTTCAGAAGTAAGCGAAAGCTAGAGACTTTTCGTACCAATAATCCTCCCTGAGATTCTCATTTGGCATGAAATCGCGAAGCCTTTCGATAACTTCTAGAATCAATATTAGGTCAAGTTCGATAATCGATTAATCAATTACATAACGACCCATATTTTCCAACTTTTGAATTTGTAAATGGTTTTAAATATTGGATTTGGAGTACAAATTGATTTTTGAATATGAAGGTTTTGATTGAAATTATAAAATGAATTTGAATTTCAAATATAGTGATATATTGTAATATGGAAATAGTGAATATTTGCAATTTGAGTTGAATATGAATTAAAACGATTTCTAATATTGATGTAAATTTTATTTGGATTAGAATTGAGTTAATAAGTTTTTAAAACTGGGATTTCAAGCGATTTCGTAAATTTTTGAAATCGTCGATTTTATCAACACGTTAAAATAGCAATCCGGGACACAATCTTGGAATTTGACAAAACCAGTTCCATTTTATCCATAATAGTGCATTATTATCAGATTTCAAATTTCATAGTGTTTGGAGTTACTATACAGGATGAAAATGTGCTGAATTAATATAGTAAATTTAATATTTTAATTGGGTTCAAAAAGTTGTCTTCTCCATATGAGCAAATTAGGACTTAAAACTTGTTACATTAGATTCAGAATAGAGGTATAACATTAGGAATACCAGACGGCATGCCTCGATAAGGGTTGTAGATTTTTAGTTATCTAGTTCGAGCTATTTAATACACACACACACACATACATAGGAAAATCAAATCAAACTGTCGAGCCGCTCTAGTATGTAGGTCGACCAATATGTAGCAGCCCTCAGTTTTTAAAACGCATAATCTTCTCCTTTATTTTTCTTTGGAGTTCAAATATAAAAACTAAAAAAGGAGAAAAATAGAAATCGAATCATAATATAAAAAAGGGCATGCGATCGATCGTGTACATCGCGATCGAAGTTCTCGGCTTCTAATTGAGGTGATGGCCCACCAGGAGGTCAAAAGTCAGTGGGTCATGGGTGCTAGCATTGCAATAATAATTTATGCCAGGGAGTGAGTTGTTTGAGGTTGGGTTGTGGACTGAAGCAGGTTGGCGACATGAGGGTGGTGGGTACGGCAACGTTGGTGATGGGCATGGGCTATCGTGGGCTGTCGGCAGCAAAAATGAGGTCGCGTGCAGTATAAAAAAAAGGAGGGAAGAAGGCAGTCGCACGGGATGCCTGGTAGTGGTCACAACCAAAGCCATGATGAATGTGATAGGTCGATGTCACGATGTGTGGATGATGGCACGCGTGCATTTCAGTGATTGGGAAAAATAAGCGTATTTAGTTAATGAAGGTAATTAACATTTCCATTAGTTGATTTAATTAACTAATTAGTAATTAATTATTTCGATTAATCAAATCTTATACAATTCGTTACGATGTCGAATTTGAATGTTGATTTTTGGGTTGGATTCGTGATGACGTAGGATATTAAATAAAATTGAAACGCATTGTAATTAAAAATCAAGGTGAGTAAAATCTCACTCATCTTGGATTACTATTTTAATTTAAACTATTGAAAATTAATTATTGAATGATTGGGTGAATTAATAAATTATTATCAGTTGGATGTTTTATTATACATAGTAGTATATATATTAGTAGTTGGATATTACTCTAGCCTATTGGAGCGGATGAGACCCTATGCGCCCGCATAATAGCAGATGATTCTATATTACCGCGATATCCCGCCTCGAAGCGAGATTGGTATTTTTACGTTATATAACATCCATAGATGCAGGAAAATAGGTTGGAGGGATCCAACTGGCTTCCTAAAAAATGTTGATTTTTATTTTCATATATAGTGATATATGATGTGTTGAATAAATCTGTTATGGATTGTGATATCTTTGGTTTTTTGGATGCTATAGTAACACTGGCCTTAGATTTTGGTATTTTAAATACCATAAATATTATTTTTGAAATTTTAAGAATTAAAGGGAATTTTACATACAAAAATAATTATATCGAAATTTGGATTATTTAAAAAGAAATTTATCCGATAAGGAGTAATTTGATTTTGGGTGTACTTAACTATTCGTAAATTGTTTAAATAGAGATTTTTTAAAAATAATTTATATAAGCGATTTTTTATGATATCCTGAAGATATAAAAAGAAGTTGAAATCGATATTTAAAATGGATCTGTAAAACAAATGGGATTTATAAATAAGTGGATTTATAAAAATGGAACTTTATAGATGGGACTATTTTTATAAAACAAGTAAAACCCAAACGAGTTTGTAAATTTATAAATGATGTTTATAAATAAGAGAAATGATATCGGTGATAAATTTGGGATATAAATTTCGTACTGTGAATTTATATCGAGATGGAAAATAGTTTTGGGAAAAATAGTAGAGTCTGTTCTGAAAAGTGAGAATGGTTAGGGAATTGGAATGGAATCGATGGGTATGAATCAAGAGGGATTTATAATTTGAATTTGGTTATTGGAATTCTTAAAAAAAATATTTTAAAGAAGTTAAGGTTTGTTTCAAAAGAAAATTTTATATATTAAGCTATGTAATTTAAAGTTATTTTATCAAAACACTTTAAAAAGTGGACATTCAAATATTTAATATTTATTGAAATGAATTCACATTTTTATAATAAGTTTTGTAAATCAATTAGTTTTATTTAAAATGAATTAGATAGGAGTTATCGATATTTATTTCAAATGCTTCAATATTTTAAGTAATTACTTAAACATGTTTTAAAATAAATTATTATTCTTTAAAAATAATTATCATATATATATATATATATATATATATATATAGTTTTTAAATGATTGAAATTTAACTATAAACCTTCTCCAGATTTGGAAATGGGGTTTATTCAATAGATGTGATTTTATATGAGAAATTCTTAAAATTGAATTTAAGAAATATAAGGAAATTTCCATGGTATTTGAATATAAGTGAAATTCAAAAAAATGAATTAGACTTCATAAAAGAAGTTAGAAAGGGGTATTTGGAATTATAGACAAGTTTATTTGACTTTGGAAATATTAAATGAGATTAATCAATGGATATATGCCTGCAATTGATACATACATACACACACACACACACATATATATATATATATATATATATGTCTGTGTGTGTGTGTCATTTTGTATTATTGTTTTATTTGTTCTCACACTGCAAGTTCCTTGTTAGTTTACAAATTCTCTATGGGCTGAAATGATACATACCCGAACAGTCTTATAGACTAGGGGAAAATCATTATGGGTTGAAATAATAAACCCAGGCGATTTTCATTGATTTTGAAATTTTGGCATTACGGGTTGAAATGATTTAAACCCGTAAATTTAAATTATTGCGGATTGAAATAATAAATATCCGTATCACTTGACCATAGGATAGAAAATTATATACGGACACCGTTGGTCAATTTTGGAAATTGATTTTCAAAGTTTTAAAGGAAAATATATGGGTTTTTATAAATATTGATTTTTAATTATAATATAAAGATTTTATTTTAATATATGTTTAAATTTATATTTTTAAAATTATATTTTTGGAAATTTAGATTTATAAGTTACCTTTTGAAAAATATAAATTTTTAGATTTTACTTATAATTTTATTATTTTAAATATATAAAATAAGATTTTATACAATATATTTAGTAATAATAAGATTTAATTTAACAATAATTAATATAATAAAATTTAATAAGAATTTAGTTTAACTAATATATATAAAATGTTTTGAAATAATAATTTAAATTTATATTAATATTAATATTTTGGAAATAGATTTTTGTAATAACTTTAATAAATTATGGTTGGAAAGATAAATTGAAATTGATTTGTAATTTAAATTGTTTAAGAATTGTGTTTAAATAGAAATTGATTTGGAAACTTATTAATTTGAGATTATTTTAAAGATTTGATTTTATGACTTGATAACTTGATTTCGACTGAAGGTGAATAAATGAATATTTTCAGGTTTAAATAAGATTGAAATTGAATATTTAATTTTGATTTAAATTTGGATTTGAGATTTTATTTAAATGTTTAAAAAGTGATTAAATGAATATTTTCAGAATATAATATAATTGAAGTTAGATATTTAATTATTGATTTTATTTAAATTTGTAATTTGAGATTTCATTTAGATGTTATTAAAATGATTAAGTGAATATTTTCAATTTTAAATAAAATTAAAGTTGAATTTTGAAATATAAATGAGATTGATCAAATTGAGTTATTATTAATTGCTTTAATATTTAAACCTTAAAATCTATCGAAACTGGAGGTGGTTTTAAAATTGTAATTCAAACTTGGATTTGAAATCAATATAAATTAAAATGGTTTAATGAGAATTTGAATTGAACCATTAACCTTTTTAGTTGAAATTATTAAACTGAAATTAATCTAAATTGAATTGTAGAATTAAAGTTGATTTTAATTAATGTGTGAAGTTGGAAGAAATAATTCTACTTTGAAATTATTTTTAATATATAAACTATTTTTAAAATATAAACTATTTAATCTATAAACTATTTTAAATATAAACTATTTTTTATATAAATATTTCAATATATAAACTATTTCAGTATTTAAACTGTTTAAGTTGGAACTGTTATGATTTAGATTTAATGGATTTAAATGCAAATAATTTGATATGAAGGTTTAAACTATTTGTGATTATGATTTTAGAAATGAATATGATTTCGAAAGTGAATATGATTTTGGAAGTGATATGATTTCTAAAGTGATATGACTTTGAAATGAATATGACATTTAAAATATGAATTAGAAATTATTTGAAATGAAATGACTACGGTGTGAAATAAGTGTTTGGTTGTTAAAGAAACCAGGATCGGATATTGTCATACTCTCTGCCAATAGCGAAAACCACTTTAACAATTGTGTACGTGGTAAAGAATCCAGAACGAAGTAGGTTGGTTTGGCTACGATTCTATATGAAGTATTAATGCAGCCCTGACTCCAGTGAGTCAGCTTGATGTGGCAAAAAAGGATCTATACCGGGCTAAGTGAGGTCGCATTTCCACTGGGCACATTTCTTCGATACCATTGTATTGCTTTTGTGATTTGATTGGGTGCACTTTTGATTTAGGAGTGTGTCTCGAGTTGTGCGGTAGTAGCTATTATGCGTTACCACCAGTCCGGGAGTGCAAATGGTAGAATCCTACCCTGGCATTGCCTTGCGTGCCTTGTCACATGAGTTATCGTGCCTTCTACGAGTTTGATGTGTGTCAAACCTATGGAGTGCTCACTGATAGGCCACAGGTTTGGTGGATTTTACAATACTGCATAGACTACTACATTTATATAAAATGTGTTAAGGGGGATATGGGTAACACCTTAATGCTATTTTAATAGTGTACTTTACTGTAGATATTATTTATGTAGCGTATTCTACTATGTATGTAGATAGTTTAGTGGATCCTTAAAGGATGGGATTCCCAAACATCCTATGAGTTACTTAGTATATCACTTCATATCTCACTTGAGTTGATTTACTGGTACAAGAATGTTAACTCGGGCTCGAGTGTTTTCTATTTTGCTTTATGCTCGGGTCAGTCTGAGTGACATAACATTTGAGACTCACCTTTGGAGCTTGGAGCCTTGCGTGAAGAACTCTCTTATATCTGTTCAGCCTTCTATTATTTCCAGTTGTATATATTCAATCTTGTTATTTACTTTTGTATTGACACTACCCTGTATTTGAAATTTCTGTTGTATCCTATTTAAACTCTAATGTATATATTGTTAGCACCAGAATTTGTCACTAACACCCTTGAGAAAGATTGTATAGAGAGATTAATGAAGAAAGTAAATTAAATAGAGAACTGTATACTAAATTAAATGCAAAAAAAGAACACCGGATTTATAGTGGTTCGGCGTAACTGCCTACGTCCACTTTGAGTTTTGATCTTTATTGCTTTCATAAATGATTGAATACAGATACAATCCGTACTATAATGACTTGAGTACAAGTGCTAATTGAAATAGAATAAGTCTTGAAAGCAGCAGAGTCTCCCAATGTTCTCGAAAAAAAGGTCTATTTCACTGTGCCAATGTCCTTCTGTTTATAGACGAAGATGGGTCGGACTTCCCTAACGGGCCTAGGAACAAAGTGCCTCGGCCCGTGTTAACTTCTGCACGCCAAGCCATAGTTGCCAAGGAAAATTACTGAACGAGGTTGGTCCAACCAGAGAATGCCGAGCGAGGCCTCAGTGCCGAGCGGCACTCATATGCCGAGCCATATGACCAGACCGAACGACATTTGTATGCCGAGCGAGGGATGTGCGTTGAATTGCGCTCGTATGCCGAACGAGGTGAAATGCCAAACGATCCTTCTATGATGAGCGAGGTGCTGTGCCGAACGACCCTTTCATGCCAAATGAGGGAAGATTCCGAGCGACCTCTCTATGCCGAATGAGGCAACATGCCGAGCGACCTTTCCATGTCGAACGAGGTCTTGTGTCGAGCGACCTCTCTATGCCAAACGAGGGAAGATGCCGAGCAAACTTTCCATGCCGAACGAGGCCTTGTGCGAAGTGATCTCTCTATGCCGAACGAGGGAAGATGCCAAGCGACCTTTCCTTGCCGAACGAGGCCTTGTGTCGAGCGACTTATCTATGCCAAACGAGGCCTTGTGCCGACCGACACATCTATGCCGAACGATGCTCTATGCCGAGCGAGGGAAGGTATGCCGAACGATGCTTCATGCCAAGCGATGGGAGGTATGCTGAACGAGGCCTATGCCGAGTCTCTTGTTACATGGTCAAACAACCGAGTAACACTTGCACTCCAATGTGTATCATGTGGTTGAAGATGATGCTCTTTGAACCATAAGTACTCCGTGTTTTTCTTTAAGCCCTTGTTCTATTTTCCCGATAGCATTTTCTTACGACCTCCTAAATGCCGAACAAGGCATTGATGCCGAACGAGGCCTTGATGCCGAACGACATACTATGCTGAGTGACCCCTCAATGCCGAACGACATATTGATGCCGAACGACCGAGATGCCTTGACTGGTTCTACTGGTCACTGTCTCTTCAACTTCTTTCCTTCCTACTATAAAAGTCAATACTTCTCTCCTTCTTCCCTTTTTACCTTTTACCTCCGCTCTAGCATCCTTACAAACCTACCTCCTTCCAGACTTTTGCCAACACTTTGACCTCCTTTTTGACTCCCGAGTCCTACACGTTACTTCTCGACTGCCCTCAATAATAAATCTGAGAGGATTTCACTTCTAAATCGAGCACCTCATTAGACTTTGACCCATCTACTAGGTATGAACCTTTCACTTGCTCGACTTTCTCCGATTAGAGATTCTAGAAGAGACTTGAATTTACGACCTTCCTCTAACTCATGAATAATGGAAGTCGCGTAGATAAGGAAGGTGGATCCAAGGTTTAAATGAGCCTTAGGATTAAGTGGAGAGGAGGATGGAAGAGGGTGTTGTCCCGGTTGGAACCGATAAGGGCTGAGATGGCCGATCGAAGATGGCATCCGAGTTGAAGTGGTGATCGACTGGCCACCTTGGAGGGTATCTGATTTTTTTGAAGAAATAAGCTGGAGGAAGACGTATGGCTATGGCTCGACATGAATTCCGCATGCCGAACGATGTGAGGGAGTGTAGGAGTGAAGTTGAGGTTGGGTTTGGTGTGCCGAGCGATGTGGCTCGGTATGACTATGGCTTGGCATGACTCCTTTATGCCGAACGAGGTAAGAGGGAGTGCAGGAGAAAAGTAGGAGATGGGTAAAGTGACGAACGACGCAGTTCGGCATGACTTGCCGAAGTACCCATCTGTGCCGAGCGATAGAGAAGGAGGGTAGCAAGGAAGTTAGAGTTGAGGGCAAAGTGCCGAGCGATGCGGCTCGGCATGTCTGCGGTCCGACATGATTGCGGTTTGGCATGACTTATCGCATCCCGAATGGTGGAGAGGGAAGGTCGGAGAGGGGTTTACAACCACAAGACTATTTGAACATAATGCACAGTTGAATTAATCTATTTTTTTATGCCCAAACATATGGTAGTAAACAAGTACATAGACTTAAACAATTAAGCATATCGGACAATCTAGACTGATAACTCCTCTGTTTTGGCAACTATACACCTGAATTTCACTTGATTAAAATGGATAATTACCTTCAACGTACAATGTAGATGTCGAGTTCAAAACATAAACCATCTTACGACGATCTCTTGTAGACGGTTAGCGATGGCGGTCTTCGAAGATGATAGTCCAAAGCCTAACTTTATTTCTTCAACTCTATGACTTTTAATTTCTTGGCGCTTATACTTAAATGATTGCACTAGTTCACACACCACACGTGGAGGGGGGAAGTATTCTTGCCGTTATGTCTAATGTTGATTGTTTTTCAAGTATAGTTTAAACAGGTGTTTTGCCAGATCCAACATTCACTAGATATGTCTCGGAAATCTATTTCTGCCATGATCTTGGACAAACCCTAGCCATCTTCTCAACAAGAAGTAGTTGGAACTTTGAATCCATCGACTATTCCCATACAAGATATTCCAAGCCCCACGATCGCATCTGTCGACTTAGCTCCCGATGCCCTCGACGCGACAATCTTTTTAGACGATCCGATCAATTCTCAAGCCTCGAGAATTAACGAAAGTGCCCTCCGTCGCATAGGCTCGGTACACGGGATTCCTTTCGATGATGTGTTAGTTCCATCGAGACAAGATCGTCCTCACCTGCCCCCAGTCGAATATACAGCCTGCAACAAATTTATGTGCTGGGTTGGTAGCATGCCGCCATTCAACTCCTTCCTTCGCGACCTGCTGTATTATATTGAGATCGCTCCATCGCAATTACATTCAAACAGTCACGCGTTCGTGTATGACACGTGCATCCACTTCATTGGCGTATTTTTCAGGCTCCCGACTCTTGGCGATATCTGATACATTTATCGTTTCAAGAGACGATTAGACAGCCCATCTTTTGTATTTCTCGAGCCATGCAACAAGTGTCAAATCCTGACCAGGGTGTGGAGCAAATTCGCCCGGTATATGCAGGAGTGGTTCTTTGTGCGTTGTCCCCCTGGCTTCGCAAGGAGATGAGTGGAAGGAAGTAAGTTTCTTTTCTGGATTAATACTTGCATTCGGTGATAATTGCTACTTTTCTAACTCTTTATCTACTTTTACGGGTATCAGCCCATGTCCCGAAGGCTTCGGGTATTCTGAAGCTGTTGAGGCTATTTGAGCCATTTCCTCAGGAGACTGGGACATTAGGTCTCTTATTTCGAACGAATCGCTCTCGAAGTTTGGTCTTCTAGCGGCAGGAAGTCGGATAAGCCTTCCTCAAGGTGTCACTATAACAACGTCTGCCTTGGGCAAAGGTAAAAAGCAAGTTAAGCCTTCAGCGCATAACGCCCCTGACACATCTGAGGAGGGGCAGATTAAAGAAGCTGAAACACCTGAAGTACATGGCTAGAATGATAGCCCCGCTCGGGAGCAGATAATCGAGGTGCACGATATCGAAGTTACGCCTCCCCCTGCGAAGGGAAAGAAAAAATTGACTTACAAACTGAGGAAGAAGACAACGGGTAGAACTTCTAAAGTCACGATCACCCCGGTGGAGAGAGAGCCTTCTCCTCAACGCTTAGAGAGTTCATTGATAGGCCTGTCGGACCTTACTATACCCGACGATTTGCTTAACTACGGCTTCATTGATCCGAAAATGCTTAAACTTCATTCGCTCGCAAGTGGCGATACAGGCCCTCAAGCCCACGTTCAGGGAGAAAAAACTCCCATAAGTAGAGATAAATAAACTGGTCCGTTGGGTGGAAACATTAGGACATACATGGATGCACTTCACTTTTCACTTCAATTTTAACCATCACTCTATTCTTTTCTAACCTGTCGTTATTCTCATTTTGCATAGGTTTCATGGGATGCACTCACGTACTCGATCGTCTCCGTGGTTCACCTATTTTTCATCATTCTGGCCGGGATTCGGGCCCTGGAAAACACCGAGACAGAGATGACTCTAGAGACCTAGACTACCGCCCACGAGAGTCAACTTATCAAAGGAAAACATACAGCCAGTCCTCATATTCTGCGATCACCTTCTCAATCAGAGCAAGGCAGGGAGAAGTCTGCGCAGAAGGGATCCCAACCCGAGGCCCACCGAGATGAACATTCTGGTTCATCAAGCACCAGGTAATCCCGGGAACCCCATAAAAAATCTATATTTTCCAGCATACTCCTCCCACTCCTATACCTGATCCATAAGTGGCAGAAAGACTTGCTAAGCTCAAGGCCACGATCCCAAAGATATGCTTCGATGGCTTGAAATTTCTCCCAACGATTCATCACATTCCGGGACACGTCAAACAAAGCGCTATTGCTTGTATCAACGGTGTTTATGTTCAACACGACGCATTTGTCCACTTAGCTAAAAAATTCTCGGAAATCTCTATCGAGCGTCAACACGAAATTGATCGCCTGAAGCTCGAGGCTTTTCATGATAAAGACATTATTAAAGCTCAGGACGAAGAGCTCTCCTCATATAAGTCTCAGCTCGAAGCTGCCCCAAAAAGCGCTGAGGACACAGCGGAGGCCGTTAATCGTCGGAGTCGTCACATAAGAAAGAAATTGACGAGGCAGTCCAACGCTGCGGGGCCTTGGCATTAGAGAAGGATTCTGTTCAAAAGGAGAGGGATGCATCCGCCCTGCGAGTCAAAGAGTTGGAAGATCTACTCCACAAAGAGAGAGAGGAAAAAACTACCGCTCAGGAAGAGTTGCAACGATATTGCGTTGAAATTGTTGCTAGGCGACTTCTGAAGGCAAAGCTCGACGACGAGCTCTCTAAGGTTGGGATGCCGAAGGATGAAGCCCGTGAAGTGGGCAAAAGAGTAGCATCCGTTGAGATTGACACTCGCATTGAGGCGGCTACAGAGGCTGGCAGAGAGGAGGCCAAATGCATGTTCGACCCGCTTATAGCAGAATACAACGCCCGTGTCCTCATGCATTGGGATTTAACTTTTCTTGGCGAAGGCTACCTCGAGTCTCTAGCCGAGGCATGGGAGACTTTGATAAAGATCAGGAAGGTCGGGCTGGGCACCAAAGAGGTTGACGAAGAGGCTTTGGTGAAAGAATTCTTGGGGGAACGAGCCTTCAGACTTGTCTGCAGCGAAGGCCCTCTGCTGCAAAGGTTCCTCCTCATCAAAGGGAAAAGATGTCATTGCCGGTCCGTCCGGAACCGAATCTCCAGCTCCTCCTCCTACTCAATCGGCTGATCGGCCAGTACTTGATCCATTCGAGCAACACACTGGTTATGACCCGGAAGACCCTGGCCTTGACATTCATGTTCTATCTCCCATTCCAGAGGGTGTGACCCTTTGGATAGTTGAGAGCCAGCAAGAAGCCGGTATATAACTCTTCTCCTTAAAGTTCAAAAAGTCGTCATTTTCGGCGAGAGATCATTGTGTTCTAATGTTTGTCTCTTATGATTTTGTGCAGGTCATTCTGATCCTGAACCAACTCCAAGGAATGATGACGCCAAGGAGGAGAAGGGGAAAGCGAGCGAGGCTACTCAAGCGGGAGAGACATCCGACCTTGATGCTCAAGTGATTGGGGTGCTTGACGAGGACAAGTCCAAGACTTCATGTCCCGTGGAAGAAAGTTATGAAATTGAGATCACAGGCGCCTCTGGACACACTTCAAAGATGAGCATGAAGGAGCAACTCACGGAGGAAAAGAAAACGATAGCTGAAATCAAAATCGAGCCCTACGTTGTGGATCTAGATGATCTTTTGAACAGGCCTTTGAAGGTCATCGTTCCTGGTGGGTCTAGGCCACTAGAAGTGCCTCGTCCCTCCTCGGATGTTACTTCTTAATCAAGAAAAACGACTAAATGAAAATGCATGGGGGAAGAGTCATTTGAGAAAACAAAGGAGGAAAAGAAACCTAAGAAGTCAAAGAAGTAGCTGTTACACTCGTTCAACCAGAGCTAGCTTTTTTTATTTATTCTCGTAGTCAATGTAAAAAGACTTTTGACTCTGAGTTTTGAAGGAGTTGTAGTAGTACCTCATTTTGGATGAATAAATAAAACTTAGTTCTTTTGTCTTTCAAACGACTTTTGCTGTTCAGCTTTCTGTATTATTGTGGTCAAAATCCAAGCTCTTGCGAGTTACGTAAACTCCCAATTCATTTTCATATTACTCGGAGGTTTTTTGGAACTCCACATCCTCTATCTCTCGCTCCATGTACTTAGAATATTTTTCAGTCCGCTCCCTGGGAACTTAGAGTACTCCAGTCCTCACTTTGGGGGCTTGGAGACTTCAAGTCATTTGTACTCTAGTCCCCACTCTAGGGACTCAGAGTACTCCAGTCCGCACTCTGAGGACTTGGAGATTTTGAGTCGTTTATACTCTAGTCTGCACTCTGGGGACTCAGAGTACTCCAATCCACACTTTGGGGGCTTGGAGACATTAAGTCTTTTATACTCTAGTCGGCACTCTAGGGACTCAGAGTAATCCAGTCCGCACTCTGGGGACTTGGAAATTTTGAGTCGTTTATACTCTAGTCCGCACTCAGGGGACTCATAGTACTCCAGTCCGCACTCAGGGGACTTGGATATTTTTTTTCGTTTATACTCTAGTCCGCACTCAGGGGAATCAGAGTACTCTAGTCCGCTCTCAGGAGACTTAATGATTTTAAGTCGTTTATACTCTAGTCCACACTCAGAGGACTCAGAGTACTCCAGTCCACACTCAGGGGACTTGCAGATTTTAAGTCGTTTATACTCTAGTCCGCACTCAGGGGACTCAGAGTACTCCAGTCCGCACTCAGGGGACTTGGAGATTTTAAGACATTTATAACCTAGTCCGCACTCAAGGGACTCAGAGTACTCCAGTTCGCACTCAGGGGACTTGGAGATTTTAAGTCATTTATACTCTAGTACACACTCAGGGGACTCAGAATACTTCAGTCCGCACTCAGAGGACTTGGAGATTTTAGGATCGTGGATGGTCAATTCACATCCACCCTGAGTTGACAAGAGAGGTCGATAGATGGATGGATCCATCCTTCTCAAACTTTTTTTAGATATGGGTGAGGTTGTTAGGAGGATGGATCCACCCTCCTTGAAACCTTATTTATGAACTTATACTCCTGTTCGCACTCTGGGAATCTGGAGTTAGTAAAAGGATTGTCGTGTATCAATCCAATTTAGTCTCAAGTGCGATGGCTTGCCCCCCAAGCTCGGTTTTCTCTTAAAGAGTGATCGGTCGTATCATGGTTACCCTCTCTTTGAGCAAATCCCACCGTACGATGGAACTTAGCTCTTCGTGCGTTATGATAGTTGTAAGACATATTCAATAGATCACATCTCTAGCTCGAAGAGATGGCATTTTATTGTTGAAATAAGAAAATGTGGTAAAGTTAATTGCCTCATTATAAATTCAAATTTCGAAATGCAGAAACATATTTCAAATGACTAATATTCTAAGTAAATAAAGCCGGTCATGTGCAGCAGTAGCGAAGATTCTCGCTGTTCCAGGCTTTTGACAAAGTAGGACCGCCAACAGTTGCTAACTTAAATATGCCATTTCTGAGCTTTTGTTCAATCACGTATGGCCCTTCCCACGTTGGTTTCACGTGCGAAAGTACCGAGTAGATTCTTTTGTGGGCAAAATCACCGAGCTCGAAGGTTCGGGGTCGAAACTTGACATTGTGCAATCGGGGGACTCGATTTCGGTACATGGCTACTCTCAAACATCTTGATCCCCTTGAACGACTCCAACATTGGCGGTTGGGAATTTTAAAGTTAGATACCATGGGGCAGTAATAGCCCTGAATTCAGCAAGGGCTGGTCGGCCCAAGAAAGCGTTGTATGGCGAGTCTATGTTCAATACAACAAATTTCAACGTCTGGACTCTCCAACGTTTTCCAGTTCCCAACTCCACGGGTATTTCCACCATCCCAATAGGCTTGGTTGCACTCCCGTCGAAGCCATGAATATGGAGTTGACAAGGCTTCAAATCTTTGGTCTCCATCTCCATTTGGTCATAGGCTCGCTTAAGTATTATATTCACAGAACTTCCACTGTCAACCAAAATCTTCTTCATCCAAGCATGACTTACTTGAGCCGATATGACCAGTGGATCAGTAGTTGGGGCTCCGACCCTATCAGCATCTCTATTTTGAAACACGATGTCATTGGTCATCATTCTCTGTCGTTTGGTCGGGGATCTATCCTCCAAATTACTACGACACTCGAAATCCATGCCTAATGGATCTAGCATACGATTTCCCTTCCTTCCAGCTTTGGTCTGCTGGATGAGGACCGCCACTAAATGCATTTATTACCAATCTCCCGCCAGTACAAGTGGGTTCCTCCTATCCTTCCTAGTTTGGGATATGATTTTGATTTGATGGGCCCTCACCTCTCGACTGTGGCGCCTGCACAAACTGTTCTAGCTTCCTTTCTCTTATCAATTTCTCAATGAGATCTTGCAAATGACGACAATTGTTTGTATTATGGCCATAGTTTTCGTGAAATCTGCAAAATTTACCTGTTTGGATCTGTCTCTCCGATGACTACTTCGGAGCAGGTTTCTTGTATTGGATGGTGTTACAGGTTTATAGATATACATTTTCCAGCGATGCATTTAGAGGAGTGTATTCGTTGTAAGTCAGAATCCTCGACTTTAATTTTCCTGCTTCTCTTTTCTTTCCAGTATTTCCTCCTTCGAACCCTTTAGATTTCCCAGGCTTGTTCTGGACATTAACCTGAACCTTCCCCGAATTGTCATCGAATTGTTTTACAGCGATGTTGCTTTTCACGGTCTCTTGAACATGCCTTGATGCATTATCATGCCTCGTCAACCTGGCTTCCTCTCTTCTTATGAATTGATGAGCCTTTGAATAAAAAAACTCTAGCATAGTTGGAGGCTTTCCTGCTAGCCAATCCCCAAACTCTGAATCTGGACCCACACCTCGCATTACCGCCATCAGAATTGCGTGGCCGCTAGGGTTGCTAACTTCAGTAGCTGCAACATGAAATATCTGCAAGTACTCTTCCAATGACTCCCCCGGAGCCTGGATTACACTGGATAGGGACATCACATACTTGGGACAAGTAGCATGTATCCTGAACTGTTCCATAAATTTCGTCCCCAATTCGTCAAAGTTGGATATAGACCATGGGGGAAATTGGGTGAACCACTTGGTGGCAATTCCAGATAGAGTAATTGGAAAGCATCTACACTTGGTCGCGTCATTTGCTCTAGCCGAATCTATCATCCATTCGTACCTCATCACATGTTGTCTAGGATCAGTCTTTCCTTCATACGCTGGGATAGTTGGCATGCTAAACTTCCTGGGGTACTTGGCTTGTAGAATAGTATATGTGAATGGAGTATGACTCCGAGATATACCCCAATCTTCATTGGTCAGGCCCTGATTTTCTCTCATCAACTGTCTTACCATAGCCGATAAGTCCGAAGTTTGTATGGAGGATGGAAGGTTGGGCTTTGTTCTACAGGACTGCTCAAGGTTGGTGTCTCCACGGTTGGCGATCTGCCAAACATGTATCTTACGGACCAGCTTCATTAGGCTCTTGGCGAGCCAGGTGTCTAGTTTCCACACGCGTTCCTGCTCCTGAATTTCCTGCTCCAGTCTGGGTGTGGTCTCCAAGATGTAAGTGATCCCTAGTTGGTCGGTCAGCAGCACCTGCTTGTGCAGTTTCCATTTTGCGGCATCTACGCCTAGGAGGTTCGTCGAATGAGGTCGAACTATTAGATGAAGAATAAGGAATGGGGCTACCTCCAGCATTCTAATACTGTTGCTGAGTAAGCTGAGTCATGAGGTTAGCGTTAGCTTGAATCTGTTGAACAAGTCTCCCTTGCTTTCCATGAGTTCTCTCATCGGGTCATTGAACTCTGTCCTGGTAATGACTTCTATCTGGCTATGAGCTCCGGTAGTCCCTATGCCGGGATTAACCTGCTGATTGCTAGGTCCTACCTATTGTACACTAGCAGTCTCGTTGACGTCCGCGTTATGAGAGGCTGATCTGGTATGTGGTCTTTCCATAGGAGAGTTGTTGATAGAAACTCTGAGTAGATTCAACGGAAGTCCTGTGAATGACATGGATCTCCTTCGGGGGGTTTATTCAATCCAGTAGCTACAAAGAAGATCCTAGTGGCCTGAGAATTTGATTCTCAGTGAAATCATCAAAATGTTAGCACCATAATTAGTCACTAGCACCCTTGAGAAAGATTGTGTAGAGAGATTAATGAAGAAACTAAACTAAACTAAACAGAGAACTGTATACTAAATTAAATGTAAAAACAAGAACACGGGATTTATAGTGGTTCGGCGTAACTGCCTACGTCCACTTTGAGTTTTGATCTTTATTGCTTTCACAAATGATTGAATACAGATACAATCCATAATATAATGACTTGAATACAAGTGCTAATTGAAATAGAATAAGTCTTGAATGCAGTAGAGTCTCCCCAGTGTTCTCGAAAAAAAAGCTCCATTTCACTATACCCTGCCCTTCTATTTATAGACGAAGATGAGCCGGACTTCCCTAATGGGCCTAGGAACAAAGTGCCTCGACCCATGTTAACTTCTGCACGCCGAGCCATAGTTGTCGAACGACAATTGCTGAACGAGGTTAGTCCAACCAGAGAATACCGAGTGAGGCCTCAGTGCCGAGCGGCACTCATATGCCGAGCCACGTACCCAGGCCGAACGACATTCGTAGGCCGAGCGAGGGATGTGTGTTGAGTTGCACTTGTATGCCGAATGAGGTGAAATGCCGAACGACCCTTTTATGACGAGCGAGGTGTTGTGCCGAACGACCCTTTCATGCCGAACGAGGGAAGATGCCGAGCGACCTCTCTATGCCGAACGAGGCAAGATGCCGAGCGACCTTTCCAAGACGAACGAGGCCTTGTGCCAAGCGATCTCTCTATGCCGAACGAGGGAAGATGCTGAGCGACCTTTCAATGCCGAACAAGGCCTTGCGCGGAGCGTCCTCTCTATGCCGAATGAGGGAAGATGCCGAGCGACCTTTCCATGCCGAACGAGGCCTTGTTCCGAGCGACCTATCTATGCTGAACGTGGTCTTGTGTCGACCGGCACATCTATGCCGAACAATGCTCTATGCCGAGCAAGGGGAGGTGTGCCGAATGATGCTTTTTGCCAAGCGATGGGAGGTGTGCCGAACGAGGCCTGTGCCGAGCCTCTTGTTATATGGACAAACAACCGGGTAACACATATAGTAGCTTCATGAACTACTACTTATCTGTTCCACTGCTTATTGTTGTAATAATCTGTGTTTGTGTGTGACGCCCTACCTCGAGACCCACATTAATAAAGAGAATTATCGAGTAATTCTGTTTGCTAATACAGAGAATAGTGCTGGTTAAGGGCGACCATCACTGTCCTGCATTAGATAAGAGCTAAGTATGTCGATATCTTACTCATTTTTTTAATTTTGTCTCAAGTATTCAACATACTCAATTCCTATCTAATACACTACTATGGTGGCTACAAGATCGATTCAGAAACAAAACGTACAACATCAACAGTCTTAATCACATAACAACAAACACAAATGGATAAACATATACACATACATCAAATGTAATACAACATGTCATAAATGGTATTCAACCACAATATATACATACATACATCCTCATCAAAAGAATATACATCACAAGTTCCCAACAAGACAACAGCTATAAAAACTAAGCCATCAATCTAAGGTTGATAGAGAAGTCCATATATCCCAACCTACAACTTGGTCTGACCCGAGTAACAAATACACGGGTGAGTCTAACTAGAACATGATGAATAACAAGAAATAAATGGATATAAGTGCATACGGGAAATATTCCTTTAAATAGAAAGGAATGATAAAAACAAAGTTTTGTTCGCAATTTCAAGGGTGGCAATGGTATAATGGCTCAAAGTTAACTCATGAATAGGTTTTACATACCATAACTGATTCCTACTCAAGGTTATTCAATATGAATGCAAATAAGCAACATAATAGCCATAAGAGGAAACATCAAAATCTCCAACTCAATTATGCCTCATTTCATCTGCATATATATAACTCAAAACTCAAACTAGCCCAAATGGCAAAACCCAAAATATATCCTCAAGATCAAGGAATCATGAAAAATCATAACTCAAGGAACTCAGTAAGAGTTCAAAACATCATAAAAGTGAAATCACAATATATGTATAATATCTCATATAGCTCTAGGCTATCAATGTACTAAAGATATCACAAATGGTGAAATCATAATAAAACTTAGAAAACTCAAAAAAAACAAATATTGGCCAGATCCTCGATTGCATGTCGAAGCAATGCTACATGTGCCAAACTCAGACCAGTACTATATATATATATATTAGGTACCTATCTTAGACAACCAAAGCCGTAAATCCCAGACAAGCGACGTCTAATTCCTGACGACCGAAGTCGTAAATCCCAAACGACCGAAGTCGTAAACTCAGATGACCCGAAGGTCTATAGTACTGGTAAATCTAGAATGTGCCACAAACTCCCAGAAAGGAACCCGAAGAGTGGTAACTATGCATCCCATACCACACGTTCTCACTTAACGGTTTTCTATCCACGAGCTAATGCCACATTAGAAGAAACATCTAAAATCTCAAAAGTCAGAAAACTCATGACTCGCCTCACCTCATCGGCAAGTAAAGAAATATATCGAGTTCTCATAGAATATAACTCCTAAAATAGGAGATCTCGAACCACAACTCGCCAAATATTGGCCTTTATAGATAATTCCTAAAGATAGGGATTATAATCCTAAAACTTTCCATCAGTTGGCCAAACAACTACAAAATCAATAACCCCGAATAGCTTCGATTGTACAAGTCCAGAATTAACCGAAAAATAAACTCATGTGTCACATACCACGTGCTTTACTAAATCGTTTATTTCTCTTCCTCATACGTTCGAATAGTGTGAAAATAGCATACATTATTTATAACATAATTTACTTGAGAAAATGGAATTTTAAACAATTTTTCGAAATCATTTTGAAAACAATTTATTGAAAATTCCCTTTATTGTAAGAAATAAATATATATTTAAAATAATATAGAGTAATTTAAAAATAATTTATAAATATAGAAAAATGTTTACTTCAAAGTCATTTGACTTATAATATTATTTCAAAAATTATTCTAGAAAAACTTTTTGCTTGAAACGATAGAATCGGAGAAAATCGCTGCAATTTCAATACTCGAACACATCTCGAAAACCCGACAATCCGAGATTCGAATTGACCCAAATTTTTGCTCATCTAGATGTTGATTACAACACTAGAAGTTAATCTATTAGAGCACGAAGAGTACATCTCAAAATGCAATAGAATAAGCACCAAAACCCATAGCAAAAGGTAGAAAAAAGTTGCAAAAAGCTTAGGAAATAAGTCCATAAACTCACGTACGTAGGCCAACAAGTGGTCAACTTAGCCTCTAGGCCGGTCGACCGCCTGGTTGACTGCCAGGTCGATCTAGTGGGTATTGGGCGACCCACGCTATGGTTTTGATTCTGGGTGCATTTTCTGGCTCATATTCAACTTTGAACAGTGATTTGGCAAGGCAAACGATCGAGTTTTGCAGTGAAAATTGACATGCATATAGCTCAACAATTAAAATATAATCTAAAAAAGGTCCAGAAGCAATACAAGATAAAATCAAGAAATTACAGCTGCTCAAAGTAGCAACCCAAATTGAAAAACTCACAGAAATAAGAAAAGAGAAATATACGTGTACAGAAACTCTTTTTGAGCAATTTCTTTGCGGACAAAGCATGATTTTGTTAGCAGTTGTGAGTTTTGAACTCACCTCAACGATTTGGCAAGAATTTGACGGCAAGCAGCGAATTTTCGAGAAGAAATGGAGCTTCAAAGACCTGTACTAGTTGAAACGAAGACATGCATAACAAACAAAAACAATCACAGACAATTCATACCTAAATCAAAGATTTCGATGAAATTATTCTATAGTATTGGTGGAGATTACCTTCCACAACCTTGTTTTGGTTGATTTAATCCCTGAATTTGCAGTGATTTTGAGTGGAATTAATTTCAGTTGAAGGAGGCAATGAAAATCTATTTTCTTTTTACTGTATATTATTTGTTTTGAGAAGGAAGATGAGGGAAAAAAGTACGTACTGAATGTTTTCTCTACACCAGAAGTTTCCAGTAATGGTTTTTGATTTTTGAAACCCCACCCGACTGGCCCAAGACAATTTTACTAAGAGATAATGTTAAGTTATGTTCATATTTATCTTATTTTAACACTATATGCACACTTTTTCTCATTTTAAAGCCAAATAAAATATGTACATCAAATGTATGTACATAAAATTGTTATATTGACAAATAAAATTTACTTTACCAATAGAAAGATATTTTTATGAATAAAACCTTATTTTTAATCAATACACTATTTTATTACAAAACATTATTTTTAATTCAATAATTTGTACAAAAAATGTTTTCTTGTCAAATAAATTATAATTAATCATTTTAACTCATTCTAATCATCAGAATTTTATTTTTAAACCATATCCCATCTTCTATATTAATAAAATACATAATATCTTCATATTTCTTATTCTATATTCAATAAAAGAACAATATTGACTATGTTTTCTAATCCTGTTGTATTTACCCAAATAAAATTGCAATTTGATTATTTTCTACTCAAATTCTCAAAATAAAGATTTTAAAACTTTATTTTCATTACTTTAGATTTATTTCAATAATTTTAACGTTTAACTACATCACCTAATTAATTTATTAGCTCCAAACAAATAAATACCCAATATTTCAATTTATTTAAACCAAATACTTATCGAATTAATATTTAATCCTATATTTATACCCAAATAAACAAAATAAAGTTCTAACCTTTATTTTTCTCATTTTATTTACAGAGTTCGTTATTTGTTGCAAATAAACAATTTAAAATTTCCAATTATATTTTAGTTTACAATATTATATTATAACATCCTTTATAATTTAATATATATAGGTACTCTCCAAACCAGGGTTGTTACAGACTCCCCCCAATAGAATTGCATCCTTACAATTTCTAAAGAAGAGTTTATATTCAACATATTAATTTCATCAATCAAAAGAAGGATAGACAAGCACGAGATCAAAATTCCCTACTCTCTACTCAAGACGAAAGAAGACCAAGATAAAATTGCTTAGTAAATCCAATGATTTTCCTAAGTATAAATACTAAGATTTGCGAACCATTGAATTTTTCGAGCAATGCATCATGATTTTTAAAGTATCTCACTTTCGAAACAAAAACCACATCGGGATGCTACTCAAAAATTTATCGAAAGAGATTGATTTCACAAAAGTTTCTCGAAATAGAACTGGGATTTTAACATCGCTTTATCTGAACGCTAACAAGAAGCCGATGACTTTTCATATGTCACTACGGAAGAAGACATACTGATACTAAGATAAGAACAACTGAGGTAAGAAGACCTGATGAGAGGTGGTTACTTCAAAGATTACCCTACCCAAACGACTGCAAAATGCTAGTCGTTAGACTATTGCACTAAGGCAAGACAATCACGAAAAACATAATAACTATAAATTTTAATTTACAACCAAAATTTATTAGAGTTCGAAATTCATTATCTTTAAAACCATAATTTAAATTTTTGTTTACAATCAAACTTCTGAAAGTTCCAAAACTCATTGCCTTTAATTCAAAATCTCAATTTTCAACACACGGAAATTTTCCAACCTCCCTCCTATAGTTCTTATAAAATGACAAATAATTTCAAACTCATATTCCTTTTTGATTCCAAAATTGAATTTTCAAAAGAATTTTTATAATTTCATTTCAATAGTTCTTAAGATAAAATTTTAGAATTTACTACTCTTTATTTTCTTATACCCAAATTTTCATAACAAACTCCATTTTAACATGTATAACTCATCTTAAAACATTCAACAAACACTTATTCTTTAAATAAAGTATATTTCATCATTTTAACAATAAAACATAACTATATTCAAACACATACATTTCAATTATCATAATTCCATTGCCTCGCCATTAATTTATAATAAATAACCATATCGATTGGCTACAGCTTTGACCAAATGATCAAAACCACCTTACCACTCATGCAATCGCACTATGGTTCAATGGCTGCATATGTCATTCAGAATAAAATTTAATTCTCAAATATTTTTAATTTATTTCCACATTTAGTCTCATTAAAACTAAATTTATTGTGTTTGATTGTCTCATCACAGTGTTTAGGAAATTCCAATTGATAACATTGATCAGGCATATTGACTAGAATTCTTAAAGCACTTAATGGACAACCCAACAAAAAAATCATTTTCTTTAAAAGATGTATCTCATATTTAGTTCTCAAAATGTTCTTTATTTATCCCGAAAACCAAATCTAATTTCTCTTAGAAATATATCTTCATTTTTTGAAATTTTTTGAAAAGAAATTCATTACATATACCCAAAATCAAAAATATAAAAAGAGACCCACCGAGATGTTCCCTGAATATACTCGATGTACATAAAATTGTTATCTTGACACTATCAAATGTACGTACATAAATAACAAACTACTCAAACACTCGTAATGAGTGAGGAATGTGGTGAAAGCACACTATCCTCCGCAACTTGTAGCTAATGAGAATCGATGTAGGGTCAAACTGAAGAAAGACCCTAGCACCAAATAAGAAATCAGTGAGATATAAGGGTAAGGGTAAAATATCTTGTTGAACGAGAATAAGAACACAAACAGCAAATCATTACTTTGGGTGAAGTAATATTACTAAGCCTATAAATGAGTATCCAAAAAGGTTGTCACAAAAGAGGTAAGAATGGCAATATCAATCAAATTCCAAGGATCGCCTCATTTCCTTAGTAGGCATCCTAAGGATGATTGAAAGGCTAAGAACTGGGAATGGGGTCAATACAATATTCGATTGCCGATTGGGTGTCATACCCAAACAGACTTATAGAAATCAACATAGTCACAATGATGGGAATTCAAGAAATATCATCAACATCTCGATACTCAAAAGAGAATATAGAGGCTTCGGAATCATAATCAATATTCCGAAGACAAGAAATAACAAACCAACTGAATTTGGATATCTAAATATGGGATCCCTCAAATCGCAAAATGTGGCTTGATAAAATGCAAGCTACTCCTTCTCAAATTGCTCTAAAATCTAGATAGAAAATAGCTTTCCAATTGTCACGCAATGATAAGCTACAAGGAACAACCTCAAAATTCTCATGTCAAGTATTGCGGATCCCCTCAAAATAATTCGCAATCCTCAAGTAAGCAACAAGACTGGAACAACTAATAGCATTAACAAATTTCTTCGATAGGGATAAATGCCAAGTACCCATATCGAAGAGGATTCGAATAGAATGGTCATAAAAAAGAATAGAGCCTTCCAAAATGGTAAGAGATATACCTCAAGATTGAGATGCACAATCAGAAGCCTTCGCCACATTTAGATTCCCCAAACTAGAACCTTTCCCTTTCTTAAGACACAAAGAAACCATGTGTCCTTCCTTCTTGCAATAGGAACCATTGAGGGGATAAGGGCACTCTCTAGCTAGGTGATCACGAGAACCATAATTGAAGCAAGCTAAAACTCTAGTTGAAGAAGGTGCAGCATGAGGATGAAAACCAGAACTATCTTGCTTTTCCTTCTTCCTCGGAGGAAAGGATTGGGATCTTTGAAAGGGAAATTTCGTCTTATATGGGTTCATTCAAACCTCGGCCTCATCAATACAATCCCTTTCTTTTTTGACGGCTTCGAGGTAAAGCGCCGAATCCACAAGCTCCTCGTAGGAGAGCTTAAGCTGAAGCATGAGCGACTTCTTCAAATATTTCTTAAGTCTAAATAGGAACTTAAGATTTTTCTTGTATGTTGCGCTAATAAACTCAAGCCTATACTTGGATAGAGACTCGAAGGAGGATACATAATCTGACATAGAGGATTTTCCCTGCTTCAACTCAAGGAAACGATGGGCAAGGAAAGCCTTCTCAGATTCTGACACGAACTTAAGCTCAAAACGATCTCGGAAATGCTTCCATGTAAGAGTAGACTCATCTGTCTCAGCTATAAGGAGCTCATACAAGTCTAGAGCTCGTTCTTGCAGCATACTCGATGCTACAAAAATACAGTAATGATCGAAAATCTCTATGCGACTGAAGATGTGCTCGCATGTTCGGAGCCAAGCTTGAACCTTAAAACTGTCTCGGAGCCTTTGAATGGCTTACCTCCGAGATGGGCGTAGTCGTTACGCATATGTGCAAATACGAATTTATGCGGAGGAGAGGGATGAATAGGAGCAGGAGGCTGAGTGCTCCTAAGAAGCTCAAGAATCCGGTCGGTCGACATATAAACTCCTTCGGAACGAGAACCACTGGACGGTGCTGCCTACGAAGCGCGACCTCTACCTCTTCCAGCCATTTGCTAAAAGTTAAGATAAGCTAGGATTATTCAGACGGGTAGATATTAGCAATTGGAATTCATTAAATAAGGAATACTATGGAATTTAAAATTAACATTCTGAGATATATTCCAATCTATCTACCTCCCAAAGGACTCGGAAGATTAAGGATAAGGTTGGGTTTAACTATGATTTGGGGATGATGTTTACACATTTATTATACTTGATGTATAGTAGTTGTGTATATTGTTCTATGTTTATTACCTTTTTGTTTTGAATTTAGCTCTGATACCAAGTTGTGATGCCCCACCTCCAGAACCATATTGACAAAGAGAATTACTGAGTAATTATGTCTGCTAATGCGAAGAATGTGGATGGTTAAGGGCGACCATCATATTCTTGAATTAGATAAGGGCTAAGTATGTCAATTTGGTACTCATTTTTTTAATTTTGTCTTAAGTGTTCAACATACTCAATTCCTATCTAATACACTGCTATGGTGGCTACAGGATCGACTCAGAAATAAAATGTACAACATCAACGGTCTTATGTCACAGAATAGCAAACACAAACGGATATACATACACAGATACATCAAATGTAATACATGTCATAAGTGGCATTCAACCACAATATATACATACATACATCCCCATCAAAAGAATATACATCACAAGTTCCCAACAAGACAACTACTACAAAACCTAAGCCGTCAATCCAAGGTTGATAGAGAAGTCCAAAACGATAAAGCTAGCATAAGTCCAATATCCTAACCTATAACTCGATCTAACCCGAGTAATAAATACATAAGTCAGGCTAGCTAGAACATGATGATTAGCAAGAGATAAATGGATATAAGTGCATAAGGGAAATATTCCTTTAAATAGAAAGGAATGATGAAAAGAAATTTCTATTCACAATTTCAATGGTGGTAATGGTGTAATGGCTCAGAGTTAACTCATGAACAGGTTTAACGTACCATATGTGGTTCCTGCTCAAGGTTATTCATCATAAATGCAACTAAACAACATAGTAGCCATAAGAGGAAACATCAAAATCTCCAACTCGATTATGCCTCATTTCATCGGCATATATATATATATATATATATATATATATATATATATATATATATATAACTCAAAACTAAAAATATCCAAAATGGCAAAACCCAAAATATATCATCAAGATCAAGGAATCATGAAAACTCATAACTCAAGGAACTCAATAAGAGTTCAAAATACCATAAAAGTGAAATCACCATATATGCATAACATCTCATATAGCTCTAGGCTATCGATGTACAAAGATATCTCAAATGGTGAAATCATAATAAAACTCAGAAAACCTGGATTGACCAAATCCATGATTGCAAGCCGAAGCAATGCTGCATGTGCCAAGCTCAGACCAGTACTATGCATATTTTTTAGATACCTATCCCAGACGACCAAAGTCGTAGAACTTAGACGACCGAAGTCGTAAATCCCAGATGACCGAATTCGTGAATCCCAGATGACCGAAGTCGTAAATACTAGATGACCGAAGTCGTAAACTCAAATGACCTGAAAGTCTATAGTACTGGTAAACCTAGAATGTGTCACAAACTCCCAGAAAGGAACCCGAAGAATGGTAACAGTGCGTCCCATACCATACATTCTCGCTTAATGGTTTCCTAATCACTATTTAATGCCATAGTAGAAAACAAAATCGTTTAAAATATCAAAACTCAAAAAAATTCATGACTCGCCACATCTCATCGGCAAGTAAAGCAATATATCAGGTTGTCATAGATTATAATCCTAATATAGGAGATCTCGAACCGCAACTCGCCAAATATTGGCCTTTCTAGATAATTCCTAAAGATAGGAATTATAATCCCAAAACTCGCCATCAAATGGCCAAACAACTCAGAAATCAATAACCCCGAATAGTTTCGGTTGTACAAATCTGGAATTAACTGAAAAAGTAAACCCTTGTGTCCCTTACCTTGTGTTTTATTAAATCGTTTAACTCTCTTCCTCATACGTTCGAAAAGTGTGAAAATAGTATATATTATTTATAAAATAATTTACTTGAGAAAACGGGATTTTAAACAATTTTTCGAAATTATTTTGAAAACAATTTATTGATAATTCCCTTTATTATAAGAAATAAATATATATTTAAAATACTTCAGACTAATTTAAAAATAATTTAAAACATAGGAAAATGTTTAATATTATTTCAAAAATTATTCTAGAAAAACTTTTGCTTGAAACGATAAAAATCGCAGAAAATCACTGAAATTTCGATAGTCGAAAACGTCTCGAAAACCTAAAAATCCAAGGTTTGGATTAACCCACATTTTTGCTCATCTTTATATAGATTAGAGCACTATAAGTTCATCTATTAGAGCACCAAGAATTCATCTCAAAATGCAATAGAATAAGCACAAAAAACAACAGCAAAAGGTAGACAAAAGCTTGAAAAAGCTCAGGAAATAAGTCCATAAACTCACGTACTTGGGACAACAGGTGGTCAACCCAGCCTTTGGGCTGGTTGACCGCCAGGTTGACTTGGTGGGTACTGTGTCTACTTCCCTATCGACCCAGGCAACGGATTTGAGTCTGGGTGCATTTTCTTGCTCGTATTCAACTTTGAACAGTGATTTGGCATAACAAACGATCGAGTTTTGCAGTGAAAATTGACGAGATGCCTATAGTTTAACAACTAAAAGACAATTTGCAAAAGATCCAGCAGCAATTCGAGATAAAATCAAGAAGTTACAACTGCTCAAAGTAGCAACCCAAAACGAGAAACTCACAGAAACAAGAACGGAGAAATATATGTATACAGAAACTCTTTTCAAGCAATTTCTTTACAATCAAAGCATGATTTTGTTAGTATTGTGAGTTTTGAACTTACCTCAACTATTTGGCAAGAATTTGATAGCAAGCAGCGAGTTTTGGAGAAGAAATAGAGCTTGAAAGGCCTGTATTAGCTGAAACAAAGACATGCAGAGCAAACAAAAATAATTACAGACAATTCATACCTAAATCAAAGATTTTGATGAAATTATTCTATAGTATCGGTGGAGATTACCTACTATAATCTTCTTTTGGTTGATTTAATCCTTGAATTTGTAGTGATTTTGAGTGGAACTAATTTCAGTTGAAGGAGGCCATTAAATCTATTTTCTTTTTACTGTATATTGTTTGTTTTTATAAAGGAAGATGAGGGAAAAGAGTACGTACTGAATGTTTTCTCTATACTAGAAGTTTCCAGATTAAGGGTTTTAGATTTTTGAAACCCTACTCGATTGGCCGAAGACAACTTTTCTTAGTGATAATGGTAAGTTATGTTCATATTTATCTTATTTTAACACTATATGCACTATTTTTCTCATTTTAAGGCCAAGTAAAATAAGTACAACAAATGTATGTACATAAAATTATTATCTTAACAAAATAAAATTTATTTTAACAATAAAAAGTTATTTTTAGGAATAAAACCTTATTTTTAATCAAATTACACAATTTACACTATTTTATCACAAAAATCTATTTTTAGTTGAACAATTTGTACAAAAATTGTTTTCTTGTCATATAAATACATTAAATCATTTTAACTCTTTTTAGTCATCAAAATATTATTTTTAAACCGTATCCCATCTTTTATATTAATAAAATACATAATATCTTCATATTTCTCATTCAAAATTCAATAAAAGATTAATATTGACAATTTTTTTCATTTTTGTTGTATTTATCCAAATAAAATTTATTTCAACAATTTTAACGTTGAAATGCATCACCTAATTAATTTATTAGCTCCAAACTAATAGATACCTAATAATTCAATTTATTTAAACCAAATACTTACCCAATCAATATTTAATCCCATATTTAAATACCCAAATAAACAAAATAAAGTTCCAAACTTTATTTTTCTCATTTTATTTACAAAATTCATTGTTTATTTCAAATAAACAATTTAAAATTTCCAATTATATACTAGTTTACAATATTAAGTTATAACTTCCATTATAATTTAGTATATACATGTAATCTCCAAACCAAGATTGTTACACTATGATTCCGTGATTGATTTATTTACTGTATATGCTAAGTTTTGCCAAATATAAATTAACAATCTGTTGTTCTGAGTAATTCAAGTCTGATATGTATGTCTACTTTGGCACTTGGATAATTGTTGATTTGAATGGTTTAGAATAATGGGCTGTTACATTAAATATCCTATTAAGCATATAAGTATTTGAAATTATTTTCAATTACTGAATATACTGGAAGAGATTTGAATATATATCTTCGTAAAAAAAGAATTTGACTAAATATTTTGAAAATTTTATAAGTAGGGCCTAGTAACTGCTTGTTATTTGATAGTTAAATAATCGACTATCAAATCTTACCAAATTTTTGATCGTTTCGAAGAGACTGGGATCATATTTAATTATCCAAAAACCACTTTAATCCGGTTTGTGCATTACGAATTGAGATATCTCGAAGATAATAAAGATGGTGATATTGAAGGAGATTTTGTTTGTTCTGACCCCGAATAACTTATATAGATGAACGTTATCATTGCATCATTTCTTAGAAAGCTGTGTTAGAGTTTAAGTATGAATACTGTTCAAAAGGTAAAACGTCTCCTCAACCTCATCAACCGGGAATGATTAAAACAAGGGAGATTTTGGAAATATAGACAAGTTTATTTGACTTTGGAAATGTTGAAGGAAATTAATCAGTGTATTCCAAAACTTATAAAATCAATTATAAGTGAGTTAAGGAATTTACAAATAAATTATAAGGGAAAGGGGTATTTGGAATTATAGACAAGTTTTTTTGACTTTGGAAATATTGAAGGAAATTAATCAATGGATTCCGGAAACTTATAAAATCAACTATAAGTGAGTTAAGGAATTTAGAAATAAATTGTAAATGATTTTGAGGAATAGGAATGAAAGGAAATTTTCCTAAGTACTGGAAATAAAGTGACTTTAAGGAAGTATTCCAATAAATATTATCTAAGTATTAAATTGGGTGGATTTGAAATATTAAACTACGAGATTATTATTTTGGAAATATTTCCTAAAAGGTTGAATAATAAATTGGTTTGAAAGAAATATTCTAAGTGTTGATATCGGTTTAAATATCCTGTTAAGGATATAAGTATTTGAGGTTGTTTTCAATTATTGAATATACTGGAAGATATTTGAATATATACCTTCGTAAAGATATTTTGACTAAATGTTTTGACAAATTTATAAATAGGGCCTAGTGAATGCTTATGTGTGTTATTTGATTGTAGATAACCGACTACCAAATCTGGCCAATTTCATCGATCGTTTCGAAGAGACAAGGATCAGATTTAATTATCCGAAAATCATTTCGATCCAGTTTGTGCATTATAAATTGTGATATCTCGAAGATAATGGAGATGGTGATATCGAAGGAGATTTGATTTTTTCAGACCCAGAACAACGTGTATCGATGAATGTTATCATTGCATCGTTGCTTGGAAGATAGTGTTAGCATTCCAAGTACCAATGTTGTTCAAAAGGTAAAACGTAGCGTAAAGCCTCATCAATCGAGAATGACTAAAATTGGGGAGATGCAGCAGGGCTAAATGTGTCGCACCCAAGTAGGGTATGTTATCACCTTTCTAGAAATCGTCAGATATATATTAAATTATGGATATGGTTGTGCATGTAAAAGAAAGCGCTCGATTAGGGTGGGAACACCTGGAGTGATACATATTCAGTACAATTCAGGTTAAGAGTAGGCCAGTCCTGCGTTGGTAGGGGATCCATGAGAGGTCCTCGGTACATTTTTCTAAAGGTGTACTGTAGCTACGGTACCCTAGTAGCCTAGTCATTGTATGGAATCCAATTTCCACTATGAGACTTTACGGTTTTGATTGCAGAGCCTAGTATGATGGAATTTAATTAATGTAACAATTTCAGCTATTTCTGTAAGTATTTGTACTTAGACTCTATTATCGTATAGCAGGATTTTCCACAAAAGTGTTTTGGTTGTTGTAAGGTTAAAATCCGTCGTGTTTATGTGTGACGTGGTCTTACGAGATACCTTTCTTTTTCAAAGGATTTTGATAACATTAATAATTCAAATTGAGTATGTTTTCTCAAGCTGGTTTTCCAGACTTACTCAGGTGTTATTTTATTAAAATGCTCGGGTCAGACCAAGTATTACAGATTCGGCTTAGGATGTTATGGAGCTTAGGAGATGAGCTGGATAATAGAGACGTATTCCATGTACTTGATTATATTCCGCTGTGTGTATAAACTGTATAGTCAGCACTGATGAGGACACGTTATAATAACTGTCTTTATTAGTGTATTGATTGTTGTATTCTGATGGTGATATGTATAAAAAAATTATAGTTATTTTTGTATAAAGGTATGTAATTATCTATTATGTATTGTTCCACTGCGATTATGAAATTTTGAATTGTTATTTCCATTTCTTCTTCTATCCTTTTCTTCTTCACCCCTAAAGATTCATATTCCCATTCATTTTGAGTTGGACTCGTGTGAATTATTGTTTACCCAAAGGGTATAGAGATGCAGGCCTTTACATTTGGTATCGGAGTTGAAGGTTTAGCGAGAACCTTAGCTTTGGTAGGGATTACTCGTTGGAGATAGGGTTAGTAGTACCCTAGAATGAGTTTGAGTGTATTAATAGATATGAGCGCGTATTTGCTAATGAATATAAACTATTTTATACTATGTTGACTTATCTATTGAGTAGCTTATAAATTCTGGTCGAGTAATGAGATACCACTAAATCGATAGGAGTTTCTAAACACCTGAACCAGGTAAACCGACATGGTATGGTTTTGAAGCGGGTAAACGAAATAATTTTCCCAAATTGTATTTTGATATGAAAAAAAATTCTAGGAATTATTATAGTATATTGGAGTGTTTGGATGTTATTATTATAATCAAAACAAGATTATAAAATTTAAATGGTTATATAAAACCAAATAAAAATTGTATACGTATGAATTATACAAATAAATTATAATTGAAATGGATTCAAACTAGAATTCAGAAATTTAAATCCCGGAAGGTTTGGAAAATATTTTCAGAAGTGTAATGGAAATGAAATTGGTGTTATTTTGGAAATATTTTTGAATGGTAATATTATTGTAAATTTTTTTGAATAGAGAATGCTTTAAATGAATTGCAAAATGGATTTTTGAAGTGATATAGCACTAAACTCACCACAGTCGCTGGAAAATAATTTTAGTGATGACGGCTGCATCATAAGTATTCATTTTCGAGTTTCTATATGATGGATTGCTACTGGAAAAAAATTGATATGGAAATTTTTGTTTGAAAAAGGTGTTATTTAAAGAAATTCGAAGGGAGTTTATTTTGAACAAAACCAAGTTGTGTTTAAAATTTCAAGGAAATGGTTGTTAAAACAAAGAGTTATACATATATATGATTTCAAATTGATTTTAAATAAAACCAGGTGTTTTAATTCTGGAATTCCAATTTTGGAATCTAATTTTAACTTAAGTAATTTGAGTGGAACTAAACTTGAGCTAAGTTGAATAAAATTGAATTGGATTTGAATTGAAGTGGATATAAATAAGAATTATGAAGGGGTTATATAACTATGAGTTATAGTTTAGTGAATGGAATAAAAATTTAAGTGGAAAAGAAAATTCTGGAATCGTGAATAAATAAGTTTGAATAGCTTAAAAATTGGAGTTAATGGAATAAATATATATTTAAGCTATAAAGTGATGTCTAATCTTGAGTGAAAAATAAAATGTGAATATACTCGAGCATGGAATTGATGAAAATATGAAAAATAAGTTTTGTAACTTGTAAACTGGAAAAGTGGAACAGAAAAACCCAAATAAAAATAATTGGATATTTTGGTTAAAAAAATAAAAATCCAAACTTGAATTTTAAGATGAGTTTGAGCTCATGTGAGTTAAATGAAGTGATTTTTGAAATAAAAATCAAATATTGAATTATAAATTGGAAGTGAACTAATTAGGTAAATTAATTAGCTAATTGAATGTAGAAATGGAACTTAACTTGGTTAAGTAAAATGGATTGTGGATTGAAATTGAAATAGAAGATGGAACTTGAGTTATAAACGAGATTTGACCTAAATGTAAATATACTATGAAATATTGTTAGATAAAATAGAAATGGATTGAAATTATGGTTGTTGAATCATTCACGACAAAGCAATTTAGAAGAAAAAAGAGAATACACGATTAATCTCGACAAAAAGAGACAATCAAAGGACTATGGTGATATCGAGACTTTGAATCTATGTTTTCACTGTCTATTACTTATGGTTGAGTCTTAGAAGTTTGTTAAAATCTATCTTCAAGTAGTCCGCACTTCATTGTTCTCAGTTTTAAATCAAAACAGAGCTAATTGTGTAAAAACACTACAGCCAGTCGACTGGCTATAAACAACCAGTCGACTGACTGGTGTACATACACGAGTATGCACTGTTTACTTTTTTTCCTCTGGCTATTACTTCATTGCAATTTCTGTCCATTAAGTCCTAGTCCATCTTCTCTATAAATATGTATTTTTTATATTAAAGATATCATCTTTACCATTCCATACTCCAACTTCTCAATACTTTTCAATGGCTTCTCATGATTCGTATGGCTCCTCTAACTCTAAGTTTTCCCACACCAACATCTTCTAGTCGCTACCATTCTTCAAGTACCTCAACTCCTTCTTTGGCCACTCCTACTCCTAAAAATGAACCAGTTCATGATTAGGGACAATATCACACTGGATATACACCAAAAAGCAAGAAGTCAAGGAGATCACTTTTCATATCTCCAAAAACTAAAGAAAAATTGGATGACATCCATCACTATCAAAGGGAGAAAATCAACTTGCAAAGAGAGATGTACTATGAACAACGAATGAATTCCAGATGTCTTAACCTTATAGAATCGATTGCCCTCAAATTCTGTGGAAAATCACCAAAGAATGACGTTATTGAACCCTCAACATCTCGTCAACCACATACATCTGGTTGGAATCAATGGGAGCAAACTCCACAACAATCTCCGGTATCTCCAAACTCTTGAGAATGCCAAAACTATTGGTCTCCTCTACGACCTCATGTTGAAATCACCAAGGTTGAACGAGATGAATGCTCTCCTAAGACTCCAAAATAATCAATCTCCTTGTGTTTTATTGTTCCATATTCGTGTTTACTTTATTCGTGTATGTGTTTGTTTCATTAATGTTTGAATAAAATTAACAGAAAACTAGTTTATAATTCATTGAATTTCTTGACTACAGCCAGTCAACTTATACATATATGTCAGTCGATTGTTTACACGAATAAAAACTCTCGGTTTGGCAACTAGTCGATTGAGACATATAGGTCAGTCAACTGTCTACAGAGATAAAAACTCTCGGGTTGGTAATCAGTCGACTGACCTACCCCGACCAGTGGACTGGCTGTACAAAATAACTGTTGTCTCCTATTTTTAACCCCTTTAACCCTTCTTTTCACTTTACCTTCTTCATAATTTTTTCATCCTCCGAAAACCTAGCCCCCATTTTTTTCCAAAAAACTCTCAAAAACATCAAATTAATGGCTCCTCCAAGATCAAAAATATCAAAACAAGCTTCTTCATCTTTTGTTGATACTCATGTTGCTCATTGGCTATGCGACGCAACCGTAATAGAAAGATGGGAGAAGATGAAAAATTCTAGAATCTTTGAAGGTTCTTCCGTGGTATACTCTGATTTTGGAGCTTATTCTCTTCAAGAATTAACACGGAGATGTGGATTGGAGTCGCTACTCGACAACAATTCAAATCGCCACAACATTAACCATCTCATGTTTGGTCTGTGGATAACAAGTTTTCTTTTCACTTGATCGAATGGCACATATCCTTCAATCTCCAAATGAAGATATTGATTTAAATGATGTCGAGTGCAATACAAGACAAAGAGATAGAATTAGTCACTTGTTCATGAGTGAAGACATGACTGCATTGCGTTCTAAGCTTCTACGGCCTAAAGCAAGAATCTTGCACAAGACTCTTATGCGATCTATTCTCCCACGAACCAGATCATATGAATTAATATATCCGGAAAATTTAAAAGCTCTCTATGTGATATGGGGAAATATACGCGTAAATTGGTTACGTCGTATTTTAGATGAATTTATCACCTTCCCCTATGGGAATATGAATGTTATCTACTTTGGAGAATATATAATGAGATTTCTTCTAGATGCTGGTGTTCTTCAACCTGATTCTGAATTCTCTACTGTCGGAATGCTAAATATAAGGACAATCAATCTTATGAAGCTACCAACAAGACCTCCACCTATTATCGCATATGAAGATTGGACGCATCAACAAGCTCAACAACAATCTGGAGGTCCTATAATAAGAGAGCCGGTAGCACATCAAGAAGAAGGCGAAATTCGTTTAGCTACCTCCTCCAGCACCCATGAATCCATTGAAATCCTTTCTCGAAATCAACTTATACCAGATTCAAGGCTAAAGAAAATGGATAAGAAGCTTGATAAAATAAAAGGCTTCTTCTCTACTTTATGGGATGCCTTATCATGTTCTACCTCCACTGCTGCTACATCTGTCACCCAAGGCAAGCGTCCTACACCTCGATTTACATGGTCTACATCAGAGGAGCATACTAGTAGCGACACTAGTGGAGCAGGCCGTGGTGCTCAAGGCACTTTTAGACCCGGAAAGGAGACTGCACCGGAAGGAGAGTGTAATTGGGATCTTGATGAATAAGTTCCTTTATTTTGGTTGGTAAGTTTGGTACGTACTATTTTTATTTGCTTATTGGAACCCCTATTTTTCAGTTTGAACATTTGGATGTTTGTTCGCTTATTGATTATCTTTGAGGCTTGTACTAATTAGTCTCACTTTGGATTTTCTTTCTGCACTTTTTATTGGAACTATTGTGATATATCTCCTTTTTGTCGATGACAAAAGGGGAGAAAAATTGTACTAACCATTTTGATACAGGTACAAGAAGTGTCATATATTCAGGGGGAGTTTTTATATGTGTTCTCTAGGATTATTATATACAGGTTTGTCATCAATCAAAAAGGAGGAGAATGTTGAATCACTAGTTTTGATTCATGACAAAGCAATTTAGAAGAAAAAGAGAATACACGATTAATCTCGACAAAAAGAGACAATCAAAGGAATATGGTGATATCGATACTTTGAATCTATGTGTTCACTGCCTATTATTTATGGTTGAGTCTTAGAAGTTTGTTAATATCATCCTCAAGTAGTCCACACTTCATTGTTCTCAGTTTTAAATCAAAACAGAGCTAATTGTGTAAAAACACTACAGCCAATCGACTGGCTATAAACAACCAGTCGATTGACTAGTGTACATACACGAGTATGCATTGCTTACTTTTTTTAAACTTGTTGCATAGTCAGTCGACTGACCAAGAACGACCAGTCGACTGACCTGAGCCCAACTGTCATTTTTTGAATAGACATCTCCATTCTACAAAAGGTTGCGATCCTTCTCTGAATGGAAATTGTAACATCCTGAATTTTTCAACGCCCGAAAGTCGACATCAATATGTCCACACAGTCGAATGTCGGAAAACCGAACCGTTAGGGTTTAAAGAAGAAGAGGTAGAAGAAGAAGAAGAAGAGAGAATAACAGAATCTCACATTTCGCAGCGGAACAACATATAATAGATAAATGAATGTCTTTAAAACAAAGAACTATATCAGTTATTACATTACATCACATTTCATTACATTATCAGAGTTTACAACAACAAGCAGCGGAAAAGAAATACTATATACTAGTAATACGCTACGCTATCCAGCTTGCTCCTGATCTCCACAGCATCTCCTGAATTCCAGAATAACTGAGAACTAGACTCTAGGCTGCTCGTGTGGAAATTTATGGGCACCCGGAGTTTAGAAAGGGAACAATAAACTCCAAGTCAGTCATGAGACTGGTGTGAGATCTTAAAAATAGTTATTTTCACGAAGAAAATAAAAAGAAACCTGCTATGCTTTTGGAAAATGAAACCACCATAAGGCCTCCCACCACACACACAATGCAAACGTAGAATTGGAGGAGATTTATCATTATGATAGTCAAAAATGCTTAATACGCCAAATTCTTTCGATATTATTATTAGTGCATAGTGCAGAAAACATTTTGAAAGTACAATATAAATCTTAGCCAACATACAACCATTATTGTATGCCTACAATAGCTACCATCCAAAAAGTGGGGCACCACCATAAATAGATGGCAGGTTATACAACTAAAACTGTACAAGGCGCGTATTGTTTCCTTGAATTTCCAACAAATGGTCAGGCTAAGGAACTTCCTACTGCCACATGGGTATGCCTCTGGCGGGATGTCCCGAGAACCTAACCGGATCTCTGCCGACACAAGGCCGGGTTACCTCTGCAAAAATAGGTAACTACTGACACGAGTATGCCATCCCCCGGTTGTAAACAACCTTTATCCAAGGATCCTAAATACCAACAACCACAAAGTAATAAATTTTCAGCAACAACATAGGTTAAGTATCTGGGCTCCATACCATGATACCAACTCTATACAGAAGGAAATAAACATACCCTCAGGGGCGCTACCCCCTATAACCTTGCTGCATTCTTCCTGTTTCGACCATTCCGGGGTGTGAGGTTCGACGAAGACTCGTCCACAAAGCTACACTTTTCACAAAAGTCGTGCTTCGATCAACAAATGATCAGCAGCCCTTCGTATGACACATTACCAAATTGAGAATGTATCACTAGTAACCATCAACTATATAACCTCCGAGCTCATACGTCTCAGAGAAGGGTGTTAAGCTAAGAAAATAAATTTTCCGCCACCAACAGAAATGTATTTGATAGAAACCAGCTTTACATCTCAAATTGTAACGTCAGACACACATCCATACAAGTCTGTTCCGGGATCGAACGGAACCGAAGGCACTTCCAAAGAAGCCCTTACAATTCCGGATATTCACTAATCACGTTCGTAATCCCCATCACAAAGAGTGATAAAATCTCTATACCGGAGCAACCCAGTGCAGAGACATCCGACAGGTAATCCTTTCGCTTTCGAAAATACCCGGTCTTCAACACCATCTTCAAATGCAATCCCGTTTCGTCGTTTCGTTATTCGGAATGGGTTTTATGACACAAGGTCCCCTCCCGGCTAATCCGAATAACGAGCGCTTATTTTAAAAATAAGTGTTACATTCAGATTCAAACAAATCATGACAATTTCCACTTTGATCTTTTTAAATAAAAGATCCATCACAATCACAAAGGTTCGATGTGGGTTTCGAATATCCATTTGGAATTCGACTCCCGGTCGCATCGAAATTCAAATGCCATTTAAAAAGGCCAATAATGATAGTCGTTTATTTAACTATCAATCATCATTCACAACAATTACTGGATTCCAAATAATTTTCCAAATTATTTAATTTTCAACATATCTTCGTAGGATATATTTTTAACACCTCATCACTTTGAAAATCAAATTTCAAATTGATTTCCCATCCTTTGAAACAAGTTTCAAATCTTTTCCACACTTTAAAAATAAACTAATGTTTATTTTAAAACCAATTTCCCTTTCCCTTATAAATTTCCATTGTGAATTTACATTTCTAAATATCAACTGATATACGATTTTAAATCGATTTTCCAACATTCACTTTCAAACACCAAATCAAATTCCAAATTGATTTCTAAATTTATTTTCAAAGCACGAAATCAATTTCCCTTCGAACACCACATCAATTTTCATATTGATTTCCAAAATTTATTTCAATTACCAAATCAATTCCAATTTGATTTCCAAAATTGCTTCAAAACCAACTTAATTTCAAGTTGGTTTCCCAAGGATTTATTTTCAAATACCAAATAAATTTTCCAAATCGATTTCAAAATTTATTTCAACTCCAAATTAGATCCCTAATTTAATTTCCAAATTTATTTCCTTTTTGAAATAAATTCCTTTATCTCTCTCAAATATTTAAAATCCGTATCTTAAATAAATTCTTCAACTATTAAACAATATTACTCGAAATTCCTTTATCAAAATATTTTTTCCCATATTTTTGGAATTTTTTCGATCGGATTATAAAAATCAACTTTAATACTTTAATTGTAACGGTCTACGATTTTCTACTTTAATTTCCAAAAAATCCAATTTCATATTTCTAATATCCTACGATACCAAAAATATATTCGGTTAAATTACAGCCTTCAACAGTTTCAATCACAAATAATCACACACAGATTATAAATAATCATTACACAGCATACGAAACAAATTAAATATTTGAGGAACCCAGTTGGATCCCTTCAACCTGTTTCCCTGCATCCATAGATATTAGCACAACAAATTAAATACCAATTCTACTTTGAGGTGGAATATCGCGGTATATGGGATTTATAAAATATTATCCGCTATTATGCGGCGCAATAGGGTCTCATCCGCTATATAATGCGGGAAATCAACTCCAAATACATATATAACACCAATTCCACTTCGAGGTGGAATATCGCGGTATATAGGTTTAATATAATAACCTCCGCTATTATGCGGCGCATAGGGTCTATTTCAAAACAAATAATAACAACCATCATCCAAGCACACAATCAGCAATTTTAAATTTAACTATTTAAAATTGAACAAAACCCTTTGTTTGAGCGAGAAGATCTCACCTTAGCTTTTTATTTTACAATCCATTTCCTATTCCGGCTTGATTCTCGATTTTGAACCTTATAACAAACATTATAGGATTTATTAATATTCGAAAAATCAAATTTCTATTTGATAATTTAATTAACCGATGACCTTATCTTAGATTAATAATGTAACGTCCCGCCCATTCGCACGATTTAAACAGACACACGTGCCAATTCAAACCATACGGAAGGGCGGATTTTTATGGGGTAAATAAGAAAACAGAGGAGAAATAAAACAAAATAGAATCTCACAGCGGAAGGATAAAATATAATAATAAAATATACAGTTTATATAACTGTTTACAAAACATTTGCTTCTTCTTTATATAATAATTATCAAAGTTCACATACCAAAATATCAATGCAGCGGAACAGTGTGTAGTGCACTAGTATAAATAATAATAATACAAATCTTCGTCTTCGTCCTCCAAAGCTAAATCTTCAAATCCTGAAACGCTCGGACTGACCCGAGCGAATTTGAAAAGACAAAACACTCGAGTTAGAACTAAAAGATCTTATGTAAGTTAAATTAACAGAAATAAATATGAGTGTAGTAACTCAAGAGATGCTTGGGATTTACATCTTCTAAGGATCCGTTAAACTATTTACTATATAGTATATTGCGCTATTATAATAGTTTCTAATTGTAAAATAAACTTACTTTTTAATAGCGTTAAGGGGTTACCCATATAGCCCTTAACACAGAATAATGCCAATAGTCTATACAGTACCGTAATACCTCCTGATCGGGAAGCTACCAGAGGATACTCCATAGGTACGACACAAATAGAAACTCGTAGAAGGCTCGCTATGGTAGGTGACACGGCACAACTAGGCAATGCCAGGGTAGATATACCAATTGCTATCCGGGCTGGTGGTAACGCGTAGCCGCAGCTACCGCTCACCTCGAACTAACACCCCCAAGTCAAAGAAATCAAATGTGGCCACCGAATCAAATCCAAAGTCAGAGTATAGTATCGAAGGAGTGCGTTCGATCAGAGGAATGACCTCATTGGCCCGAGAATCGCTCCTGTTTTAGCCACCTTATGCCAACTCACGGGAGTTGGGTCCACGTATTTACCTTACAAGAAACGTCGCCACCAACCTACTTCATTCTGGAATCTCCACCGCGTACACGGTTAGTCAAAGTGGTTTTCGGTATCGACAGAGAGTATGTCCATATCCGATCCCGGTCTCTTTGCCAACCCATCGTTATTACAACACCGCGGTCATTTAAAAATAGTTTATACTTTAAAACCAGAATAAAATTTTCCATTTCAAAACTATGAATACGATATCAATTTAAACCCAAAACAATTATGATATCATTTATCTCAAATATAATTCTTTTCCAAAATCATGCTGGTTTAAAATTTAAAAATATCTGGAAACCAAATATTTGAAATATACTTTCAAAGCCTAATATTTCGAAATTCAAAATTTTAAAACCATAACTTCTAAAACTTGAATGGTTTGGATATTCAACGGTATATAAAATAAATGGTTTGACTTTAAGGTTACTTTTTAAAGAAAAATAATTTCCATGGCTTTACAAATATATTTCCTTATTTAAAGTCTAAACCATAATTTAAATATCACTTTCAAGTTCCAAAACCATTTCAATTTCTATATATATATATATCCATTTGGAGTATTAATATTTCAAAACTAAAGTTGGAATTTTTTTCTTTCAGTAAATTAAACGTGCTATTATTTAGTCTTGAATATTTACATAAAATCGATAAATAAAACTCCAATTTCTAACAATTAAACATTTTCTTCAATTTAATATATACTAACATATTCATTTTTAATTATCTTGGAAAAGTCCAGTTATAAATCTCATATCTTAAAATTTCCAAACTTAAACATTAAACATATGATATAAATTATCAAATCCCATTTCTCAAAATTTTTCCATTTTCATTTGCAGATTTATGCCCAGCTTGAATTCAAAATTTTAACTTCATATGTATATATACAGGAAAAAAATATACTAATTATAAAATATCAAAATTAAAATTTTTATAAACCATATCCCATCCAAACCATAGAAATCACATTAAAAATATTTATATATAGACCACGGTGCCTGCATAAAATTTTCTATCCTATGGTCAAGAGATACGGATATTTATCATTTCAATCCGCAATTTAAAAATAAAATTTTGCGATTGTATATCATTTCAAACCACAATCCCGAATGAAATGAAAAATGTATGATAACTTGCAATTTAATGATATAAAATAAACATCCATTCATCAACATCATCCATCATCCAAATCACAATCATCATCCAATAATAAATCAATATCTATATATATCAGATAATATATAACAGGTAATAACTGGCAGTTATGTTCAAAATAAATTTAACAACTATTAAATTAATAGTTTATATTCAGTAATAAATTTTATAACTGTTAACTAGCAGTTTATAGGCGAATAAATAAATTCTAACTGTCAATTAATATGCAATAAATAAACTAAATTAACAGTTAAATTAAATAAATGCAAACTAACAGATATGCTGAATAAAACATGCCAAACAGTCATAAATAAATTTCTACTCACATTTAAAATAAATTTAACAAACATAAAAACTTTTAGAAGTCGTGAGTGGGTTAAAACACTCACCTTTTGAATTTAAATCGAATTTAAATTCGATTTAAACCCAAAAATTGCACAGTCTCCAAATTAGTCCAAACCAGCGTCAACAGATCCGAAATTTAATTACGATCCTAACAAAAAAAAATTCGCGTGAAACGGAGTTCGTATGCGAAAATTATTCCATTCAAATCGTTTGAAACCAAAATAAAATTGAAAATAAACTTACCTAAAATCGATGCCACGTCACACAGAAGAATGCATCTTCTCCTTCTCACGCGCTCCAACCTACGCGTACAGGAACTAACGCACAACCCACTACACGGCCGTTGACCGTGCCTTTGACCGGCCCTGGCGCCTCCACCACGCCTTCAGTGACCTCGCGACCACCCTCAACGACACCGCAACCCCACGCCGCGCCGCCCATGGCCTCTGTCCCCTCGAAATTCGTGCGCCGCCGCAAATAAACGGTAGTGATTCGAAACCCTAGTTCGCAAATTGCAAGCAATCTAACCGTCGATTCTCAAAATCAACCACACAGATGCACTCCCCTTCGTTCCCTCGTCAAAACCCAGAAACCGTTTTCCGATCCGACAACGTTGGTTATGGCGATGATGAACGACCGAAACTGTTTCATTTTTTTTCTGAGCAAACCACAACCCGGATCGAAAAACGAATCACACCATCAGATAACGTACATCGAGAACTATGACATATATTTTTGTAGAATTTTTCTGGAGAGTCTGAATTTTCATTGAAATTGAATTGAAATAGATCTAGGTTTTGCAACCATTGAGGAAGAGAAAGAGATGAAGAAAATGAACGTACAGACAAATGATAGAAGATGGAGGCTAGGCTTTATCACAACATATATATAGACAAATTGTAGAAGGCTAGGTGGGCACGAATTACGAACGTGCTAAACGGTAGTTGGCCCAAAAAGCCCGTTCTAACCCCGGAATGAAATCTATTAAACCCATATATCCAAATAGGTATTTTAAAATATCCTGAACGCGATGGAAAAAGTTTCACGTCCAAATTTGATCGTATGAAGAAGTTATGCTGAAAACAAAATTTCCAAATTGATTTCAAATTGATTTTAATTAAATCGATTTCAAGGCGTTCCGCGTCCGTACAATCAAACGACAGGTCCGATCGATACGAAACTTGAAACCCTACAGTAATTCACCGATACGGATCCGATGAAACTGGTTTCATCGAAATCCGAGTCCGTGGCCAAAATGGCTATTTTTATATTCATTAAATAAATTAAAATAAATTATAAAAACCCAATTTTATAACTAAATTCCAAAAATTGACCTAATTTTATCGCTTAAATATTTCTTAATCAATTTAAATGATTTAACAAGTTTAGATGTGAATTAAAAGTTGACCAGTCTATCAATTGCAGTATTAATTTCTCCACTTCCTTAAATATAGGAATTATAAATTAAATTCTCAAAAACCCATTTATTAGATTTTCAACTTTTATATTCTCACCTTTATCAAACTAAGGATGCCACTAACATTGGTTCATGATTTCACATTATTATCCTAAAAGTCCATTTTAATTTCAATAACGTAATATTTATCAGTTAAATTCCATTTTATTATGCAATAAATGCAAATGTTGAATTTGATACTCTAATTAATTTATAAATCCTGCTTTCTATAATCTATATCAACAAATGGTCCAATTATAAATAGAATTAACATTAACTTCATCTTATAGAATTAACTACTACAATTACAAAACAAATCTACGCTAACTGCACGATTTAAGTCAATTAATTGAAATTAAGACTACATTAAATGTTATAAATTATACATTGGAACCTCAATAAATTCGTTTATTGATTTAAAAATCTTTATGTTCAGTAATTAAACATTTTATGGGTATACACAACATTTGAATTATAATACATTTCTTTAGTGCATGTTTTATTTCCTATAAATTCTTTTTTATTAACTAGAACACATTAACACGCCAAAATTTAAATAATTTAGATTTTATTTCAATCTATTTCCATACTTAACTTAATATACTCAATAAATAGTTAACCTAAATACTTGTTACCCTTTTATATTCAAATTCACTTACAACATCATTAACAACAATGTTTCCATAGATTTAGATTCAATTAAATAAATTAGATGAATGGGTAAAATTTTGTAATTATCCCAAATGCCAAATATATCTACGCATTAATTATTACTTACTATTATGTGTTCATTTATTAATTTCTTAGTTGCCTTTGTCATCTTATTTCCTATTTACTACCAAACTTTCTATTTAGTTATAGCTTATCAATATATACATACCTAGGCAAATCAAGTTCTTGTCCTTTCTGTTAAATTAAATCGGGTATGCGCAAATAAATCATTTATTAACTTATTCTTACAAAACATTTACATACATTCAGTTCCAAATTTTATACAATTAAATTCTAATTACTTACCACTTTATCCATCAATTATATATTCTATCCAAACATGCATTTAAATTTTTATTTTAAATAAATTTATTCAATGTTGACATCCACTAAATAAAATTTACTTTCCTTTGTATAGTTGCAATTCAATTCAGTTATTATTTCATTAATACTATTTTCCATTTATATCTTCCAGTATTAATTTCCCAATCCAATTTTAAATCAACAAATTAACTTATAACCACAAACGCAAAATTACGTTATTTCAATCTATTGCCATATAAACATTTAAATTGTTAACCTTTAATTACAGTTACTATATCTAATTCCTACATTTACTCAAATAAAATCTTAAGACTTCTATTTCATTCTAAATTAGATTAGAAATTTTACTAAATTAACTCATTTAATATCATCGAATTTAACGGGTCGTTACACTCTCCCCCACTCAAAACTTTTCGTCCCCGAAAAGGAAAAAGAAGGGAGAAGGAAGAATTTAAAACAGTACATCTTATTTCAAATATTAACTTATAAACAATAATTTACTAAATTAATTTCCTTAAATGAAATATACCCGTTTTACAATCATTATATCCTTTTATACTTAAATAATTAGAGTTTGGAAAACATTTCAACATAATTCTAAGTCCAAAAGTTTCGAAAATTTTTGGCAGAGTCTCCTTTGTACGGAGAGGTTTGGGAGAAAAATATAATATCAAAATATAACAAATATATTACATATATTATCAAAATAAAATATCCCAACACGGGAAAATTTATATAAAACAGCGCTACAAAACGTAATCCGAAAACGTACCTATTTGTCGGGCATTTTACGCTTATTATTATGAAACCAAAAGCAGCAGCAATTGTTTCCATACCTGCATTTCCCTTATATAATCTAAAAGGTTAACTATTTATTTTAAAGAGAAATATTTTCATAGTTTCAACTACTAACAATAATCAATACTTCATAGTTTCAACTACTAACAATAATCAATACACAATCATCAATTTCAACAAATAGCATACACAACAAAACAAAACAACCATCCAATCAAACCAGCAAATAGTTGTTCGGGTTTAAAACTTGAAATGGTACGGAATGAAAAATAACTATCCAGTGCATCATTTACTCAACAGTCTTAGATGGGAAAAAATAGCTTATTTATTCATCCAACAACTTCAAATTTCCTTACCCAACCAACCCTAAATCAAACAATACAAATTCAACCAACAAATCAATTAACTCATTATACATTTTTATTTCATACATTAGCTGTTTGATCTTTTCATTCATATAACAGTTTATCTTTTATTTTCATTTATTTCTAACAACTTTAAATTTTATTTACTCATTAAATATTTATTTTCACTCATCACCTCCAATTATCCATTGCATTTATCTAGGTCATGTAAGTTTCTTCTATTGTATTACAATTAATGCACTTCTCACTTTCAATCATTTATTAAATGCTTACATTCTATTATATTTAATTACAGTAACCCCTTTTAATTACACTTAAATTCTTAACCTTATAACCTCCATTCTTATAAATACAGGATTTTATTAATTTATAACCTAGGGTTTACAGTCATTTATTTATTACCTACTTTCCATTTTATCCAACTAGTAGCATTTAAATCATACTAAAGTCATTAACCCTACACATCAATCCTTATTTATTAAAGAATTTCGTTTTATTTACTTAAGTTTAAATCACCTATTAATAATACTTACCTTTAATTATGGTAAAATTTCAATTATAACATAAGTTTATACCATTAAATTCTTATTTATAATAGCAATTTATTTAATACTACAATATTTCCAAAATTTCTACTTGTATAATATTCTATTCCAATCTCTTTTCTAACATTTCTACTTTTCATATTTGGTAAGTTATTTATGTTAAAAAAAATGCAAAAGAACTTATACAAGTTTTATCTCATCTTATAACTAAATTTAATGTTCAATAAATCTTTAAATTTTTCCTTATAAGTTAAAATTTTAACTTCCTTTATAACTTAGCATTAAAGTCTCTTATTCTATTTAGGTTTCAATTCTTAATTAAATTCTGTTTCACTACCATAAATGAAACAATTAATTAATGGAAATTTTAGAAATAAATACCGGGTTAAATTTCAATAAATAAATATATCTTTATAACTTATATACCTCTAATTATAATTAAAACAATTAAACCTTTAGATATTTCCAAAACAAATCTGCAGTAGAACTCACTACAGTAGCCTTTCCCCTTCGAAACTCGAAAATGAAAGTCGATGATGCGGCCGCCATCACCGAAGTTATTTTCCAGCGACAGAGAGGAAAGTACAAAGCTTATTTCTATGAAATCTTCTTTAAACAATTTTTCCTAATTATACTAAATATTTATATAAGAAAATACTTATAAACAAATTTATTATATTTCATAAATCCTTTGAAAGCAAATTTTCAAAAATCCCGGACTTAAGTCCTAAAACTTCCAAATTGATTTATCATTATTTCAACTTAGCTTCAATTATTATTAATATTTTTATTACCTAACACCCAATCTATAGCAACCAAATATATATCTTTACAAAATATTTTTATATATAGAAAATATAATAGGCAAAGTTATTTCATTCACCTATATTAAAACAGATATTATGTCGGTTTGTCCTATTAAGTGTTTAGAAATCCCTATTGATGACATAGCATCCCATGCATCAACCAGAATTTATAAATACAAAACGGAACAGATTAACACAATATTAAAATATTTTTATAACACTAACAAATACGCTCTCATATATATATATATACACACACTCAGCGACTCCCATAGGGTATTACTACCCTATTAGTAAAGAGTCAAACCCCACAAAGCTAAGGTTTATCGCTAAACCAAAGCTCTGATACCAGATGTAACGTCCCGCCTATTCGCACGATTTAAACAGACACACGTGCCAATTCAAACCATACGGAAGGGCGGATTGTTATGGGGTAAACAAGAAAACAGAGGAGAAATAAAACAAAATAGAATCTCACAACGGAAGGATAAAATATAATAATAAAATATACAGTTTATATAACTGTTTACAAAACATTTGCTTCTTCTTTATATAATAATTATCAGAGTTCACATACCAAAATATCAATGCAGCGGAACAGTGTGTAGTGCACTAGTATAAATAATAATAATACAAATCTTCGTCTTCGTCCTCCAAAGCTAAATCTTCAAATCCTGAAACGCTCGGACTGACCCGAGCGAATTTGAAAAGACAAAACACTCGAGTCAGAACTAAAAGATCTTATGTGAGTTAAATTAACAGAAATAAATATGAGTTTAGTAACTCAAGAGATGCTCGGGATTTACATCTCCTAAGGATCCGTTAAACTATTTACTATATAGTATATTGCGCTATTATAATAGTGTCTAATTGTAAAATAAACTTACTTTTTAATAGCGTTAAGGGGTTACCCATATAGCCCTTAACACAGAATAATGCCAATAGTCTATACAGTACCGTAATACCTCCTGATCGGGAAGCTACCAGAGGATACTCCTTAGGTACGACACAAATAGAAACTCGTAGAAGGCTCGCTATGGTAGGTGACACGGCACAACTAGGCAATGCCAGGGTAGATATACCAATTGCTATCCGGGCTGGTGGTAACGCGTAGCCGCAGCTACCGCCCACCTCGAACTAACACCCCCAAATCAAAGAAATCAATAGTGGCCACCGAATCAAATCCAAAGTCAGAGTATAGTATCGAAGGAGTGCGTTCGATCAGAGGAATGACCTCATTGGCTCGAGAATCGCTCCTGTTTTAGCCACCTTATGCCAACTCACGGGAGTTGGGTCCACGTATTAACCTTACAGGAAACGTCGCCACCAACCTACTTCATTCTGGAATCTCCACCGCGTACACGGTTAGTCAAAGTGGTTTTCGGTATCGACAGAGAGTATGTCCATATCCTATCCCGGTCTCTTTGCCAACCCATCGTTATTATAACACCGCGGTCATTTAAAAATAGTTTATACTTTAAAACCAGAATAAAATTTTCCATTTCAAAATTATGAATACGATATCAATTTAAACCCAAAACAATTATGATATCATTTATCTCAAATATAATTCTTTTCCAAAATCATGCTAGTTTAAAATTTAAAAATATCTGGAAACCAAATATTTGAAATATACTTTCAAAGCCTAATATTTTGAAATTCAAAATTTTCAAACCATAAGTTCTAAAACTTGAATGGTTTGGATATTCAACTGTATATAAAATAAATGGTTTGACTTTAAGGTTACTTTTTAAAGAAAAATAATTTCCATGGCTTTACAAATATATTTCCTTATTTAAAGTCTAAACCATAATTTAAATATCACTTTCAAGTTCCAAAACCATTTCAATTTCTATATATATATATATATATATATATATATCCATTTGGAGTATTAATATTTCAAAACTAAAGTTGGAAATATTTTTCTTTCAGTAAATTAAACGTGCTATTATTTAGTCTTGAATATTTACATAAAATCCATAAATAAAACTCCAATTTCTAACAATTAAATATTTTCTTCAATTCAATTCATACTAACATATTCATTTTTAATGATCTTGGAAAAGTTCAGTTATAAATATCATATCTTAAAATTTCCAAACTTAAACATTAAACATATGATATAAATTATCAAATCCCATTTCTCAAAATTTTTCCATTTTCATTTGCAGATTTATACCCAGCTTGAATTCAAAATTTTAACTTCATATGTATATATATAGGAAAAAAATATACTATTTATAAAATATCAAAATTAAAATTTTTATAAACCGTATCCCATCCAAACCATAGAAATCACTTTAAAAATATTTATGTATAGACCACGGTGCCTATATAAAATTTTCTATCCTATGGTCAAGTGATACAGGTATTTATCATTTCAATCCGCAATTTAAAAATAAAATTTTGCGGTTGTATATCATTTCAAACCACAATCCCGAATGAAATGAAAAATGTATGATAACTTGCAATTTAATGATATAAAATAAACATCCATTCATCAACATCATCCAAATCACAATCATCATCCAATAATAAATCAATATCTATATATATCAGATAATATATAACAGGTAATAACTGGCAGTTATGTTCAAAATAAATTTAACAACTATTAAATTAATAGTTTATATTCAGTAATAAATTTTATAACTGTTAACTAGCAGTTTATAGGCGAATAAATAAATTCTAACTGTCAATTAATATGCAATAAATAAACTAAATTAACAGTTAAATTAAATAAATGCAAACTAACAGATATGCTGAATAAAACATGCCAAACAGTCTTAAATAAATTTCTACTCACATCTAAAATAAATTTAACAAACATAAAAACTTTTAGAAGTCGTGAGTGGGTTAAAACACTCACCTTTTGAATTTAAATCGAATTTAAATTCGATTTAAACCCAAAAATTGCACAGTCTCCAAATCAGTCCAAACCAGCTTCAACAGATCCGAAATTTAATTACGATCCTAACAAAAAAATTTCGCGTGAAACGGAGTTCGTATGCGAAAATTATTCGATTTAAATCGTTTGAAACCAAAATAAAATTGAAAATAAACTTACCTAAAATCAATGCCACGTCACACAGAAGAATGCATCTTCTCCTTCTCACGCGCTCTAACCTACGCGTACAGGAACTAACGCACAACCCACTACACGGCCGTTGACCGTGCCTTTGACCGGCCCTGGCGCCTCCACCACGCCTTCAGTGACCTCGCGACCACCCTCAACGACCCCGCAACCCCACGCCGCGCCGCCCAAGGCCTCTGTCCCCTCGAAATTCGTGCGCCGCCGCAAATAAACGGTAGTGATTCGAAACCCTAGTTCGCAAATTGCAAGAAATCTAACCGTCGATTCTCAAAATCAACCACATAGATGCACTTCCCTTCGTTCCCTCGTCAAAACCCATAAACCGTTTTCCGATCCGACAACGTTGGTTACAGCTATGATGAACAACCGAAACTGTTTCATTTTTTTTCTGAGCAAACCACAACCCGGATCGAAAAACGAATCACACCATCAGATAACGTACATCGAGAACTATGACATATATTTTTGTGGAATTTTTCTGGAGAGTTTGAATTTTCGTTGAAATTGAATTGAAATAGATCTAGGTTTTGCAACCATTGAGGAAGAGAAAGAGATGAAGAAAATGAACGTACAGACAAATGATAAAAGATGGAGGCTAGGGTTTATCACAACATATATATAGACAAATTGTAGAAGGCTAGGTGGGCACGAATTACGAACGTGCTAAACGGTAGTTGGCCCAAAAAGCCCATTCTAACCCCGGAACGAAATCTATTAAACCCATATATCCAAATAGGTATTTTAAAATATCCTGAACGCGATGGAAAAAGTTTCACGTCCAAATTTGATCGTATGAAGAAGTTATACTGAAAAAAAAATTTCCAAATTGATTTCAAATTGATTTTAATTAAATCGATTTCAAGGCGTTCCGCGTCCGTACGATCAAACGACAGGTCCGATCGATACGAAACTTGAAACCCTACAATAATTCACCGATACGGATCCGATGAAACTGGTTTCATCGAAATCCGAGTCCGTGGCCAAAATGGCTATTTTTATATTCATTAAATAAATTAAAATAAATTATAAAAACCCAATTTTATAACTAAATTCCAAAAATTGACCCAATTTTATCGCTTAAATATTTCTTAATCAATTTAAATGATTTAACAAGTTTAGATGTGAATTAAAAGTTGACCAGTCTATCAATTGCAGTATTAATTTCTCCACTTCCTTAAATATAGGAATTATAAATTAAATTCTCAAAAACCCATTTATTAGATTTTCAACTTTTATATTCTCACCTTTATCAAACTAAGGATGCCACTAACATTGGTTCATGATTTCACATTATTATCCTAAAAGTCCATTTTAATTTCAATAACGTAATATTTATCAGTTAAATTCCATTTTATTATGCAATAAATGCAAATGTTGAATTTGATACTCTAATTAATTTATAAATCCTGCTTTCTATAATCTATATCAACAAATGGTCCAATTATAAATAGAATTAACATTAACTTCATCTTATAGAATTAACTACTACAATTACAAAACAAATCTACGCTAACTGCACGATTTAAGTCAATTAATTGAAATTAAGACTACATTAAATGTTATAAATTATACATTGGAACCTCAATAAATTCGTTTATTGATTTAAAAATCCTTCTGTTCAGTAATTAAACATTTTATGGGTATACACAACATTTGAATTATAATACATTTCTTTAGTGCATGTTTTATTTCCTATAAATTCCTTTTTATTAACTAGAACACATTAACACGCCAAAATTTAAATAATTTAGATTTTATTTCAATCTATTTCCATACTTAACTTAATATACTCAATAAATAGTTAACCTAAATACTTGTTACCCTTTTATATTCAAATTCACTTACAACATCATTAACAACAATGTTGCCATAGATTTAGATTCAATTAAATAAATTAGATGAATGGGTAAAATTTTGTAATTATCCCAAATGCCAAATATATCTACGCATTAATTATTACTTACTATTATGAGTTCATTTATTAATTTACTAGTTGCCTTTGTCATCTTATTTCCTATTTACTACCAAACTTTCTATTTAGTTATAGCTTATCAATATATACATACCTAGGCAAATCAAGTTCTTGTCCTTTCTGTTATTTCAATTAAATCGGGTATGCGCAAATAAATCGTTTATTAACTTATTCTTACAAAACATTTACATACATTCAGTTCCAAATTTTATAGAATTAAAGTCTAATTACTTACCACTTTATCCATCAATTATATATTCTATCCAAACATGCATTAAAATTTTTATTTTAAATAAATTTATTCAATGTTGACATCCATTAAATAAAATTTACTTTCGTTTGTATAGTTGCAATTCAATTCAGTTATTATTTCATTAATACTATTTTCCATTTATATCTTCCAGTATTAATTTTCCAAACCAATTTTAAATCAACAAATTAACTTATAACCACAAATGCAAAATTACGTTATTTCAATCTATTGCCATATAAACATTTAAATTGTTAACCTTTAATTACAGTTACTATTTCTAATTCCTACATTTACTCAAATAAAATCTTAAGACTTCTATTTCATTCTAAATTAGATTAGAAATTTTATTAAATTAACTCATTTAATATCATCGAATTTAACGGGTCGTTACAAATAATTAATTTTAAACAAATTTCATTTTTTAAACAAGTTAATCTCCTTAATCCTTTATTTTAAAATAACTTACAAGTTTAAAATGTATATTTACATATGTTTATAAGAAATAATCTATATAGACAAAAATTTATTTTATATAAATTTCCAGTTTACTGTAAAAAATATATTTCATAACAAAACTGTAAATTCTGAATACATATTTATTAAAAAAAATTCCTTATTAAGTATTACTGTTAAAAATAAAATTTTTGTTTTACACTTATTTTTTTTTACAATAGCATATAAATATTTATTCTCTATATATTTACACAAATATATACAATATAAAAACTATAGAGTTTATACCTCACTGCCGTAGATCAAAAATCAACGCAGCACAATTCGACTTCACCCTCCAGAGCACGCATCGACGAGCCACCCCGCCGAGTCTCGCGCTTCCATGGCCACTGACTTCGTCGAGCTCGGCGCCACAGCCTCGGAGTTGCAAGGACATAGCGACACAGCCACTGCCTAGCTTTTGCCCCCCTCCCCTCATCGCGTCTTCCCCAAAATTACAGTGAAGCCCTAGTTTGCGCGCGACCCAAAGTCGCGACTCTCCTCCCTGAAGCCTCGCAATCCCTAGCCTCTCGCGTTGTACCTACCAATCGTGCACGCGAGTGCTGCACCCGCGTCCCCTCCTACGCGACCCTCGCGATGACAATTCACGCGCGCTCTCTCTCCATTGAAATCGTGAATGATACGAACGAACTCGATTTTGAAAATGACGAGAGCAGCCATTATTCAATTTGAACGAAATGGTTATATAAATGAATTTGATTTTTTTGATTTCACGATCTGCTGAGAGAAATGAGGGAGGGTAATCGAGTTTGAACGGGAATGGAAAGAGGAACGAAGAATATAAACTCACAGTCGAAAACTTTGTTTCGTTCGGCATTTTTACGATTTGAGTTAATTTCTGTTTGAAGTGATTTGCGTGAGATTTGTAAAGAAATGGGTAGACAAGGAGTACGTGACTTTCCAGAGAGGAGTAGGTCGGTTGATAGGATGAAATTTCGGCTATTGATTAAAGTATATAAATTTATATTTAAATTAAATCGATTAATTATTGTATAAACGTTTATATCTCGTATCATCACACGATAGCTCCGGAAGCTATGAAATTTGAAATCCGATAATAATACGATATTACAGATCCAATGAGACTGGTTTCGTGGAATTCTGAGACTGTGCCTCGAAAGGCTATTATTAAATATCGATTTAAACGATAAAATTTCAGAACTGAACAAAATAGTTTCAATTTAAATTCTGAAGCTTCCATTATCTTCAGTATTATCATTATGAATTTTTCGAAGCCTTGAAAATATTTTTAACCGGTTTAAAATCAAGATTCAATATTTTACCAAACTTAAATAAATTAAATTCAATAATTTAATTGCCAAATTCATTCTGATATTTGAAATTCAAGTTTTAATCAACTTTTAAATATTTAAAATCAACTGAATATTCCATTTCAAATGTTCAAAATTTTCGGGTCGTCACATCCTTCCCTCCTTAAAAGAATTTCGTCCCGGAATTACTAGTTAAGAAGAATGATCCTTAACCCGTTTAGCACTTTTCCCAATCTAAATAGTTTAATCAACTTGCCCGAAACAAATCTTTTATTAAAGACTCGTTATCATTTCAACTAATTTCCTAAATTCAACCATAAGTTTCCAAACAATTTTGTTTACTTAATCAATTCAAATTTAAATTTAAATTCAAATTTTAAATTATCCAAAATTTCTTAAAATTTTTCTAACACCCTAAATTTTCGAAAAATTTCACCAGTGTCTCCTTTGCGCGGCTAGCTCTATACAACTACAAAATGGCACCACAAGCCCTCAAATCCAAAAAGAAAAAAAAACACCAAGTGGCTAGACAAGAAAATCACCAAATTTCATACTGAAATTGAAATACATACCTTTTTGTCGAGCAATTCAATTATCTTTAAAATCAAAAACCCAATTCCATTTCCCTGTACACACCTATATATTCTGATATTCATAATATCCAATTGCAGCATTCAAAAATCATTCTCACATTCCTTTACAAAATTTCAATACATACTTCTTATACCATTTTTATTTTACTATTAAAGTTACATATCAATTTTCATTCAATCTTACATTTTTAATTTCATCTGAATTCAATTTACAATTTATCTCAAACCATTTTTTGATTTCCACCTTTATTATCTTTAGTTCTTTTCGAACTAATTTTACAACTTCATTTTATTTCATACAATTCAAATTGTTTTTCAATATTCAGTTTTTCAATTCTAGTTTTATTCCTTCGTTCATTCTCTTATTCACAATTACCATTTCATGATTCTCAATACAACCTTCACTTAATTATTAACCTGGTATATTCCAATACAAAATTTACTTAAGAATTTCACACTTCATTTCTTAAGTTCAATGCAAATATTCTATTTACTTCCTATATTTATTTTTAATTCATCATTTTGGGTTATACTTACTTATATTAAACTGGATTTCAAATTCCATATGAATTTAATTTACCTTTCATTTACAAATGTTGAATTCAATTCATTTCAAACCATATTTCTATTGTCATTCCAATTCGTTTCACTTACAAATTTTTAATTCAATACTTCGCTTTACTGATAACAAATCAAATTCAATTCCAATTCAATTCTATTAGCTTACAAATTCGAAATGAATTTCAATATTCAATTTCATTTTCATTTGCTTGCAATTGCAAATTTATTCATTCATTAACAATCTTCGAAGTTTTCAAATTTGTTTATTATTCCATAACTATTTTTAAATAGGATTCCAGAGTTTTAAACAATTGCTTAAATCATTTTGAAGTCAATTTTATATCCAAAACACTTTGTATTTCCAAAACAAACCCAACTTTGGCAAACAATTTTCAATTTAAAATCATTCGGCAGCAATTCCTCTCCTAGAAACTCGAAAATGAACACCGATGATGTCGCGATCATCATGAAATTATTTTCCAACAACCAAAAAGAGTTTAGAGCTTTTATCCCTTTCAAACATTTTTTTCCAAAGCCTTTGAAAATCATTTTCAAACTAAAAAGGGATTTAATTTCCAAATCTCCAAAATTTTCAAATTCTTTTCAAAACATTTCTCTGCAATTCCATTTCAAATTACAAGTCACATTTACAATTTATATTCTCAAATTTCATTTGTATATGGATTTTTTTCTTAGCTGTTGATTTTGATTTCAATTTCTTATTCAACAATCAATGATAATAATTTAATATTATCACATCCTAACAACCAAGCAACCATATACTATAATAATTTACAAAGATTATCTCCTTTATCTACGAAAATAGTTTTGGACAAAATCATTTCATTCACCCTATTATAAAACAATATCGTGTCGATTCATCTTGTTTAAGAGTTTAGAAACCCCTATCGATACAATTAGCCAAACTGCACCGACCAGAATCTATAAACACTCAACCGATTAGTCAACACAATATGAAACAATTTTATATTCACTAACAAATACGCGCTCATATCTATTATTACACTCAAACTCATTCTAGAGTACTACTGACTCTATCTCTAATGAGTAACACCCAACAGAGCCAAGGTTGTCGCTTAACCAAATGCTTTGATACCACTCTGTAACATCCTGAGTTTTTCGATGCCCGAAAGTCGACATCAATACGTCCACTATATCGAATGCCGAACAGTCGAATGCCGAAAAACCGAACCTTTAGGTTTAAAGAAGAAGAGGTAGAAGAAGAAGAAGAAGAAGAAGAAGAAGAAACGATAATAGAATCTCACATTTCGCAGCGGAACAACATATAATAGATAAATGAATGTCTTCAAAACAAAGAACTATATCAGTTATTACATTACATCACAATTCATTACATTATCAGAGTTTACAACAACAAACATCGAAAAAGAAATACTATATACTAGTGATACGCCACGCCATCCAGCTTGCTCCTGATCTCCACTACATCTCCTGAATTCCAGAATAACTGAGAACCTGACTCTAGGCTGCACGTGTGGAAATTTGTGGGCACCCAGAGTTTAGAAAGGGAATAATAAACTCCAGATCAGTCATGGGACTGGTGTGAGATCTTAAAAACGATTATTTTCACAAAGAAAATAAAAAGAAACCAGCTATGCTTTTGGAAAATGAAACCATCATAAGGCCTCCCGCCCACACACACAATGCAAACGCAGAATTGGAGGAGATTTCTCCTTATGATAGTCGTAAATGCTTAATACGCCAAATTCGTTCGATATTATTATTAGTGCATAGTGTAGAAAACAATTCAAAAGTATAATATAAATCTTAGCCAGCATACAACCAATATTGTATGCGTACTATAGCTACCATCCAAACAGTGGGGCACCACCATAAGTAGATGGCAGTTTGTACAACTAAAACCGTACATGGTGCGTATTGTTTCTTTGGATTTCCAACAAATGGTCAGGCTAAGGAACTTCCTACTGCCACATAGGTACCCCTCTGGCGGGACGTCCCGAGAACCTAACCGGATCTCTGCCAACACAAGGTCGGGTTACCTCTACAAAAATAGGTAACTACTGACACGAGTATGCCACCCCCCGGTTGTAAACAACCTTCATCCGAGGATCCTCGATACCAACAACCACAAAGTAATAAATTTGCAGCAACAACATAGGTTATGTATCTGGGCTCTATACCATGATACCACCTCTATCCAGAAGGAAATGAACATACCCTAAGGGGCGCTTCCCCCTATAACCTTGCTGCATTCTTCCTGTTTCGACCATTCCGGGGTGTGAGGTCCGACGAAGTCTCGTCCACAAAGCTACGCTTTTCACAAAAGCCGTGCTTCGATCAACAAATGATCAACAGCCCTTCGTATGCCACATTACCAAATTGGGAATGTATCACTAGTAACCATCAACTACATTACCTCTGAGCTCATATGTCTCAGATAAGGGTGTTAAGCTAAGAGAATGAATTTTCCGCCACTAACAAAAATGTATTTGATAGAAACCAGCTTTACATCTCAAATTGTAACGACAGACACACATCCATACAAGTCCGTTCTGGGATCGAACGGAACCAAAGGCACTTCCAAAGAAGCCCTTGCAATTCCGGATTTTCACTAATCACGTGCGGAATCCCCATCACAAAGGGTCATAATATCTCTATACCGGAGCAACCCGGTGCAGAGACATTCGACAGGTAATCCTTTCACTTTTGAAAATACCCGGTCTTCAACACCATCTTCAAATGCAATCCCATTTCGTCGTATCGTTATTCGGAATGGGTTTTATGACACAAGGTCCCCTCCCGGCTAATCCGAATAACGAGCGCTTATTTTAGAAATAAGTGTTACATTCAGATTCAAAGAAATCACAACAATTTCCACTTTGATCTTTTTAAATAAAAGATCCATCACAATCACAAAGGTTCGATGTGGGTTTCGAATATCCATTTGGAACTCGACTCCCGGTAGCATCGAAATTCAAATGACATTTAAAAAGGCCAATATTGATAGTCGGTTATTTAACTATCAATCATCATTCACAACAATTACTGGATTTCAAATAATTTTCCAAATTATTTAATTTTCAACATATCTTCGCAGGATATATTTTTAACACCTTATCACTTTGAAAATCAAATTTCAAATTGATTTCTCATCCTTTGAAACAAGATTCAAATCTTTTCCACACTTTAAAAATAAACTAACGTTTATTTTAAAACCAATTTCCCTTTCCCTTATAAATTTCCATTGTGAATTTACATTTCTAAATATCAACTGATATACGATTTTAAATCGATTTTCCAACATTCACTTTCAAACACCAAATCAAATTCCAAATTGATTTCTAAATTTATTTTCAAAACACGAAATCAATTTCCTTTCGAGCACCACATCAATTTTCATATTGATTTCCAAAATTTATTTCAATTACCAAATCAATTCCAATTTAATTTCCAAAATTGATTCAAACACTAATTTAATTACAAGTTGGTTTTCCAAGGATTTATTTTCAAATACCAAGTCAATTTTCCAAATCGATTTCAAAATTTATTTCAACTCCAAATTAAATCCCTAATTTAATTTCTAAATTTATTTCCTTTTTGAAATAAATTCCTTTATCTCTCTCAAATATTTAAAATCCATACCTTAAATAAATTCTTTAACTGTTAAACAATATTACTCGAAATTCCTTGATTAAAATATTCTTCCTATATTTTTGGAATTTTTTCGATCAGATTATAAAAATCAACTTTAATACTTTAATTGTAACGGTCTAGGCTTTTCTACTTTAATTTCCAAAAAAATCCAATTTCATATTTCTGGTATCCTACGATACCAAAAATATACTCGGCTAAATTACAGCCTTCAACGGTTTCAATCACATATAATCACACACAGATTATAAATAATCATTACATAACATACGAAACAGATTAAATATTTGAGGAATCAAGTTGGATCCCTCCAACCTATTTCCATGCATCCACAGATATTAGCACAACAAATTAAATACCAATTCCACTTCGAGGTGGAATATCGCGGTATATGGGATTTATTAAATATTATCCGCTATTATGCGGCGCAATATGGTCTCATCCGCTATATAATGCGAGAAATTAACTCCACATACATATATAATACCAATTCCACTTCGAGGTGGAATATCGCGGTGGGTTTAATATAATAACCTCTGTTATTATGCGGCGCATAGGGCCGATTTTAAAACAAATAATAATAACCATCATCCAAGCATACAATTAGCAATTTTAAATTTAACTATTTAAAATTAAACAAAACTCTTTGTTTGAGTGAGAAGATCTCACCTTAGCTTTTTATTTTGCAATCCATTTCCTATTCCGGCTTGATTCTCGATTTTGAACCTTATAACAAACATTATATGATTTATTAATATTCGACATAATCGAAAAATCAAATTTCTATTTGATAATTAATTAACCGATGACCTTATCTTAGATTAATAATTTAATTTTAAACAAATTTCCTCTTTTAAACAAGTTAATCTCCTTAATCCTTTATTTTAAAATAACTTGCAAGTTTAAAATGTATATTTATATATGTTTATAAGAAATAATGTATATAGATTAAAATTTATTTTATATAAATTCCTATATAAATTTCCAGTTTACTGTAAAAAAATATATTTCATAACAAAACTGTAAATTCTAAATATATATTTATTAAAACAAAATTCCTTATTAAGTCTTACTGTTAAAAATAAAACTTTTGTTTTACACTTATTATTATTTTTACAGTAGCATATAAATATTTATTCTCTATATATTTACACAAATATATACAAATATAAAAACTGCAGAGTTTATACCTCACTGTCGTAGATCAGAAATCAGCGCAACACAATTCGACTTCACCCTCCAGAACACGCATCGACGAGCCTCCTCGCTGAGTCACGCGCTTCCATGGCCACTGACTTCGCCGAGCTCGGCACCACTGCCTCGGAGTTGCAAGGACATCGCGACACTGCCACTGCCTAGCCTTCGCCCCCCTCCCCTGATCGCGTCTTCCCCAAAATTACAGCGAAACCCTAGCTTGCACGTGACCCAAAGTCGCGACTCGCCTCCCTGAAGCCTCGCAATCCCTAGCCTCTCGCGTTGTACCTTCCAATCGCGCACGCGAGTGTTGCAGCCGCGTCCTCTCCCACGGCGACCCTCGCGATGACAATTCACGCGCGCTCTCTCTCCCATTGAAATCGCGAATGATACGAACGAACTCGATTGTGAAAATGACGATAGCAACCATTATTCGATTTGTACGAAAGGGTTATATAAACGAATTTGATTTTTTTGATTTCGCGAACTGCTGAGTGAAATGAAGGAGGGTAATCGAATTTGAACGGGAATGGAAAGAGGAACGAAGAATATAAACTCGCAGTCGAATACTTTGTTTCGTTCGGCATTTTTATGATTTGAGTTAATTTCTGTTTAAAGTGATTTGCGTGAGATTTGTAAAGAAATGGGGAGACAAGGAGTAAGTAACTTTGCAGAGGGAGTAGTCGGCTGATGTGACGAAACTTCGGCTGTTGATTAAAGTATATAAATTTATATTTAAATTAAATCGATTAATTATTGTCTAGAAGTTTATATCTCGTACGATCACACGATAGCTCCGAAAGCTACGAAATTTGAAATCCGAATAATATGATATTACAGATCCAATGGGACTGGTTTCGTCGAATTCCGAGACTGTGCCTCAGAAGGCTATTATTAAATATCGATTTAAACGATAAAATTTCAAAACTGAACAAAATAGTTCCAATTTAAATTCTGAAGCTTCCATTATCTTCAGTATTATCAATATGATTTTTTCGAAGCCTTGAAAATATTTTAGCTAGTTTAAAATCAAGATTCAATATTTACCCAACTTAAATAAATTAAATTCAATAATTTAATTGCCAAATTCATTCTGATATTTGAAATTCAAGTTTTAATCAACTTTCAAATATTTAAAATCAATTAAATATTCCATTTCAAGTGTTCAAAATTTCTGGGTCGTCATAGAAATGGATGCTCCTTTTGGTCAGAACTCTTCACCATTCGTAGTAACTCTCTGTCTACTATATATACATGTTCCCAAACACTTCACATTCATCGAAAATCATTCTAACTATCTTATATTCATACTTGCGCGCTCATACTTGCATTCAAACAGCAAACAAGCATTTTATTGCTTTGAATCTTCAAGTAAGTTTTCATAATCTTCGATTCTTAGCATTACCTTCTCTTCATATCTTCACATACACTTCATTTACTTAAGGATTTGATTATAGGAGGTCAGTACTATAGAGACAAATCAGTGTTATCAAGAATACACAGTGTCAGATATTCATTTGTATTAGTGAAGTCCTCTTCTGCCGTTGAGGCGAAAATCCTGTTCTGTTGCTCAGGTGTCCTGCTGCTCAGACTGTGTATACCTGTTTCTCTGGGTTAAGTGAGGATTGTTGTTTTAGTGAAATTTCAGAAGGAGTCTGGGACTGGACGCAGGACGGTCCGCCGAACCAGTGTAAAAATCTCTAGTGTTATTTTTATTGTTATACTGCTTTTATATTCCGCACTATTTACTACATTGCTATTATCTCTATACTCTGCATTATTGTATATCCATATTGCATGGTCCTACATACTTTCAATGTTGACTTAAGTTATAAATAAATTCATTTTAAGTGTAAATAAATTGAATATGGCCATGGGATATTATTTAAATGAATTCAAGTATGAAATTAAATTTTGAAGTGGAAATGAATATATATGTTGTATAAAAGGTTATAATAAACCTTAGTATTGATTTTATTAAATGATTCTCAAATAATATAGCAGAAATTGAGATATGCCAAGTAAAAATAAATGTGAATCAATCGACAGTGAATAAATTGAATAAATTTGAATGGAATTTGTTTACAAAGGAGGTAAACTTAAGCTATATAGTTGAAGTAATTTAAAATAAACGATTAACTTAAGTTAATATGTTTGATGGAAGTTGGCTCAAATAAATGTATGTAATGTTTTATTGAGTAAATTGGTATAAAATGAAGTGTCGTTAATGTAAACGGGAAGTAAACAAATTTCCGTGAGTCAACTGAAAGTGAATAAAGTGGGTTAGAACCAATTTGGAATGGATATAAATAGAATGTGTGTAATTGTGAAGTGAATACAAGTAAATTTGGTTGTAAATCACTCGAATTGAATGAAATGGTATATGGATCGATTGAAGGTAATTGAATTAGTATTTGAACCTTGTGATTGCTTATAAATACATGTTTAACATTTTTAGTTGTGCAAAGTATGTGTTTAACTATTTAAAACGAATGAAATGTTATTAAATTTCATATTTTTGGAACTTACGTGCTTAAATTGAGTAAGTATAGGTACAATGAGACTATTAGGCAAGATTTGGGTTGCGAAATTTGCATATAAAGTAAGCTCGCTCACTTAAAACACTAAATAAAGGTATATTTTCAGATTAAATATCGCGGTGAAATAAATATTGATATATATTGTGTTTTTCGACTGTATGGGTCGAAATTTATATTTTTATCACTGCTGTTATATTGCAAAAGGCTCTCCGTACAAGGGAGACTACCAAATTATTTTGAAAATTTAGGGTGTTAACTAAAAAGTTGATTTTCGAATTGTAATTAGAATAAAAGGTTTGGGTTGGAAATGGAAAGTATATGTTTTGCATGGAACTTAAGTATTTAGAAAATTGAAGTATCGAGTTTTAACTAAGTGGGTATTAATAAGTAATGGGCTTTGATCATTCGTCCTGCCTTAGCAATTTTGAGGACGAAATTCTTTTAAGAGGGAGGAATGTAACGACCCAGATTTTCCAATATTTTGATTTTAAATGTGTAAATGGTTTTAAATACTGGATTTGGAGTATAAATTAACTTTTTAATATGAAGATTTTGGTTGAAATTATAAAATGAATTTGGATTCAAATATAGCGATATATCGTAATATGGGAATAGCGAATAATTGTAATTTAAGTTGAATATGAATTAAAACGATATCCAATATTGATATAAATTCTATTTGAACTAGAATTGAGTTAATAAATTTTCAACTGGGATTTCAAGAGATTTCGTAAATTTTTGAAATCATTGATTTTATCAATGCGTTAAAATAGCGATCCGGGGCAAATTCACGGAATTCGACGAAACCAGTTTCCTTAGTTCCGTAATAGTGTATTGGTATCGAATTTCAAATTTTGTGGTATATGGAGTTATGCTTTGTCGTACAGGATGAAAAAGCACTGAAATTAATATCGTAGATTTAATATTTTAATTGGGTTCAAAAGGCTATCTTCTCCATACAAGCGAATTAGGACTCGAAACTTGTTCCATTGGATTCAGAACAGGGGTATAATATTAGGAATGTTAGGCGGCATGCCTTGATAGGGCTTGTAGATTTTTAGTTACCCAATTCAAGATATTTTTAATACACACACACACACACACACACACATATAATAAAGGTGAAATCAAATTAATCTGTCAAGCCACCCTAGTATATAGGCCAACTTATATGTAACCACCCTCCTCGGTTTTAAAAACTGTAGTCTTCTCCTTTCTTATTCTTTGGAGTCCAAATCGAAAACTCAAAAAAATAAAAAAATGGTAATCGAATACATAATATAAAAAAGGGCAAACGATCGATCGCGTGCATCGCGATCGAAGTTCTCGCCTTCGAATAGAGGCGGCGGCCACCTAGAGGTCGAAAGTCAGTGGGTCATGAGTGCTAGTGTTGGAATCGCGATTTATGCTAGGGGAGCACGAGACGTTCGAGGTAGGGTTGTGGACTAGAGCAGGTTGGCGATGTGAGTGAGGTGGATGCGGCGACGTTGGTGATAGGCGTGGGCTATCGTGGGCAGTCGACGATAGAAATAAGGTCGCGTGCAGTATGGAAAAAAGGGAGGGAAGAAGGCAGTCCGCGTGATGCCTAGAAGTGGTCACGAGCAAAGCAGTGATGGGTGTGGTGGGTCGATGTCGCGATGTATGGATGATGGTGCGCGTGCGTTTCATCAATTGGGAAAAAGAAGCGTGTTTCATTAATTAAGGTAATTAACATTTCCATTAGCTGATTTAATTAATTAATTAGTAATCAATTATTTTGATTGATCAAATCTTATATAATTCGTTACGAGGTCGTATTCTAGTGTGGATTTTTGCGTTGGATTCGTGATGAAGTAGGAGACAAAATAAAATTGGAAAGCATTGCAATTAAAAATTAAGGTGAGTAAAATCTCTCTCATCTTGGATTACTGTTTTAATTTAAATTGTTGAAAATTAATTATTAAATGATTGGATGAATTTATAAATTATTATCAGTTGGATGTTATATTATATACAGTAGTACATATATTAGCATTTGGATATTATTCCCGCCTATTGGAGCGGATGAGACCCTACGCGACCGCATAATTGCGGATGACCCTATATTACCATGATATCCCGCCTCAAAGCGGGATCGGTATTTTTATATTAGCTAACATCTATGGATGTAGGAAAACAGGTTGGAGGGATCCAACTATATTCCTAAAAAATGTGGATTTTTATTTACATGTATAGTGATATATGATGCGTTGAATAAATCTATAATGGATTGTGATATGTTTGGTTTATTGGATACTATAGTAGCACTGGCCTCAGATTTTGGTATTTTAAATACTATAAATATTATTTTTGAAATTTAAGAAACGAAAGGTATTTTAGATATAAAAATAATTATACTGGAATTTGGATTATTTAAAAAGAAATTGATTCGATAAACAATAATTTGATTTTGGATGTACTTAACCATTCGTAAATTGTTTAAATAGGGATTTTTTTAAAATAATTTATGTAAGAGATTTCTTTATGATATCCTGAAAATATAAAAAGAAGTTGAAATCAATATTTAAAATGGATCTGTAAAACAAATAGAATTTATAAAGAAGTGGATTTATAAAAATGAAATTTTATATATGAGATTATTTTTATAAAACAGGTAAAACCCAAATGAGTTTGTAAACTTATAAATGATGTTTATAAATAAGGGAAATGATATCGGTGATAAATTAGGGATATACATTTCACAGTGTGAATTTGTATCAAGATATGAGAATAGTTTTGAGAAAAATAGTAGTCTATTTTTGAAAAGTGAGAATGATTAAGGAATCAGAATGGAATTGATGGGTATGAATCGAGAGGGATTTATAATTTGAATTTGGTTTTTGGAATTTTGAAAAAAAAAAATTTAAGAAGTTAAGGTTTGTTTAATAAGGAAAATTTTATATATTAAGCTACGTAATTTAAAGCCGCTGTATTAAAATACTTTGGAAAATGGACCATTCAAATATTTAATATTTATTGAAATGAACTCACATTTTTATATTAAGCTTTGTAAATCAATTAGTTTTATTTAAAACGAATTGGATAGGAGCTATCAATATTTATTTCAAATGCTTTAATATTATAAGTAATTGCTTAAAAATGTTTTAAAAATAAATTATTATTCTTTAAAAATACTTTTCATATATATGTAGAGTGTAACAACTCGAATCCCAGTATGTCCGGATTTTTTGCAAAAATGAAAAAACCCAAATCCACTGAATCCCGAGTTGGGTGTCTGGTATCCTGCAAATAGGAAAAGATAAATATATCAGAGCTCAAATAAATATCTCACAGCGGAACTAAGTAAAATATAGTAGTAAGTAAATACTGACCAAGGTAATAACACTTTCTAAACATGTGTCTCAAAGCTCGAAAATCTCCGCCATCTATCTAACCCGTAGGATGATATGAGAAGGAGGTCAGAACTAAAGTTCTGGTGAATGGAAAAATTATACACTTCTAAGAATAATTCTACATATACCGTTCTATTTCCATTTTCTGTTGTATTAGGTTTATTGGGTTTATACTACTCTCGCCTCAGTACCTGAACCATCTACTCCCTAGTAGATTAAGACCTAATAACCAATATATATATATGTAGCCACATGCCCAAATACCACAACGGTCCTAGGTACTACCCATAGTGCCTTTCATATCCTTCTTGAAATGGACTCCATCGTCCAGCTACTAGAGCATACTGTAACATCATCTGTAAAGGACAGCTTCGTGAAGCCTACAATACAGATGTTCCATTGTCTATTATGAAAACAAGAAACTGCATCCGAACCAGCTTATACTTGTGCTAGGACATCCATAATGTACCACCCAGTTCTTACCCATAGGACTACACGTAATCGTTCTGTCTACTTCCTGAATTCCACTAACTAGGTGTACCTTGTATGGAACTCGGTCGAGGATTTTCTATATCTGTAGAGGTCCGCATTATTTGGCCTACAACACATATATTCTACTTAGTCTGACTCTTTTCTCATCGTGGCTATGGCCACCACGTAGCCCCTCCTCAACTAATCAAAAGACGTTTCAAGATCTAAGTGGCTACATTCTACTACAAACAATCTAAACATCTAATTGGTCGTGCCCCTCATCCAATGTCTCGATAGTGAAAGAATCATTGTGATGCATCGCAGCATGATGAGCGAGTTATGCCAACTGCCATAATTCGCCTGCTTCCTTAAGTCGCTGACCTTAAGTCGCCGCCTACCTTAAATCGTAAGTCGTCTGCCTTGATAAGCGACTCAATATATCAAGCCCGCATCTCTTAAGTCGTTCCCTGAAGCCGCATTTCTTAAGTCGCATTCTTCTTAAGTCGTTGATTCCTTATCTCGCTAAGTCGCTCCTGAAGCTATGCCATTCTGTTATGTCGCATGGTGTTGTAACTTGTATTGTGTTGTTATGTCATATGTCGTGTTGTTGAGTTAAGTCGTATGTTGTAATTGAATGTTGAGTTAAGTCGTGTTGTAATTTCCTTATGTCGCATGTGTTAAGTCGTGTGTGTTGTAACTCGTGGGATGTTAGGTCGTGTGATGTTAGGTCGCGAAGTCGCTGGTTGAGTCGCATGTGTGTGTGTGTTATAATTTCCTATAAATAGGGGGGTGTTGTCATTTGTAAAGAGAGTTGATTTTTGAATAAAATTTGTGTGTGAGCTTTGGCCACCATTGTTGAAGTTCAGTGTGATCTCCTTCTTTTTTCCATCTTCGGGTTATTCGTGTGCGAATCAACGAAGTTGAAGCCAATTCTCGGTATCACTTACGAGTGATCAACGATCGAATTGTAGATCTTTCAACACGGTATCTTGCGAGATCAATGGGTTGGAGATAGCTAGATTCCGGGATCATCACGATCAACGAAATTGAGCATTTATCGTTCTATCGGTCTATTTGACATGAAATCATCATTTCGTGAGGAAGGTCCTGGATAGGTTGCGACGGTTTGGTATCTAAACTGATCGAGCCAAAGTCTAAGTTGCGTCAATTGATATCAGAGCCAAATCAGAGCCAAGTTAGAGACGGAAACGAGATTGTTTAATGATCATGCCTTCGAGACGTGCTAATCGCTATCATAATGTTGAAGAATTGTATAGAAGACAAGAAGCTGAGCAGACGGAGCAGCATATCAATGAAAAGTTCAATGAGTGTATTGAAAAATTGGAGAAATTGATGAACGACATGAATCGAAATCAAAGGAGAACGTCACCAGTTTCGAACCAGGGATGAAACAGGGTTTCACCATCGGTTTCGGAAGAAAGGAGGATGTCACCACAGTCTTATCGAGATAGGAGAGAATCATCAGTTTCAATGATGAGAAACCACCATGGATACCGAAATGAAGAGGGAAGAACTCAATGTGGGTTCGAAAATGAATCATATCGTGATGCTGAAAGACATTTTAAATAATTTGATTTAGTTTGAAATTTGAAATATTTTGATTTGAGTTTGAATTCAATATTTGAAATGGAATTCAATGAATTAGAAACGAGTTTGAAAAACTATTAAACCTTTGATTTAAAGATTGAATGAGTTAGTCCAAACTGAAATGGAAATTGTTTTGAAAAACTATGAATGAATCTTTGATAAAGATTGTTAAGCTTTGTTTTGGAGTCGAAGAGGATTCTAAATGGTGTATCCTTTATATATATAAAAGATTGAAATGGGAATTGTTATGAAAATTATGAAGGAATCTTTGGAAATTATTTTAAAAGCTATGAAATAAGTCTTTAATTTAAAGACCGAATGAGTTAATCTAAGTTGAAATGGAATTGTTTTGAAAGGCAATAAATGAATCTTTGTTAAAGATTTGTGAACCTTGTGTTTAAATTAAAAAGGGGCCTCAAAAGTGAATCTTTTGTTTAAAAGATTTAAAGTGTGGAATTTTTTTTAACCATTGAAGGTTTTTGAAATGAATCTTGTTGTTTAAAAGATTTGTAAATGGTAATTTGTTTAACCATTTGAAAGAAAAGTTTTGGGTAATAAGTTGTGACTTAACTGAAATCACATTATCCATATGTTTTTAAATATTGTGCTCATTATTCGGTTTAGCCGGGAGAGGACCTTTGTGTCGTATAACTCATTCCGAATAATGATACGACGATATGGATAACACTTGAAGACCAGTGGTGAAGACCGGGTACATTCAAAAGTGAAAGGATGACCTGTCGAATGTCTCTACACCGACTGGCCCCGGTATAGAGATTTGGGCACCATTGTGATGGGAAGTCCGGACGTGATCAGAAATTATCCGGATTCCAAGGGCTTCTTTGGAAGTGCCTTCGGTTTTGTTCGGACCCGGAACAGACTTGTATGAATGTGTGTCTGACATTATACTTTGAGATGTAAAGCTGGTTTCTATCAAATACATTTCTGTTTGGTGGCGGAGATTTATTATCTTAGCTTAACACCCTTCTCTGAGACGTACGAGCTCAGAGGTTATGTAGTTGATGGTTACTAGTGATACATTCCCAATTTGGTAATGTGGCATACGAAGTGCTGCTGATTATTTGTTGATCAAAGCATGGTTTTTGTGAAAAGCGTAGCTTTGTGGACGAGACTTCGTCCAGCCTCACACACCGGAAATGGTCGAAACAGGAAAGATGCGGCAAGGTTTCAGGGGTAGCGCCCCTAGGGTATGACCATTCCTTCTGGAAAAGGGTAGTATCATGGTATGGAGCCTAGATACTTACTCGTGTGGACACTGTAGTGTATTTATTACTATGTGATGTTGTTGTTGGAGGGCCCTCGGATAAAGGTCCCAAAGGACCAAGGGTTGGCATATCTTAGGTTTTATTCCTCGGGAAGGGGGTAGCCGACCTTGTGTTAGCAGAGAACTGAGGGATGCTTCTCGGGGCGTCCCTCCAGAGGCGTACCCATGTGGCAATGGGAAGTTCCTTGGCCTGACCATTTGTTGGAAAACCCAAAGAAACAATACGCGTCATGTACGGTTTTAGTTGTATAACCTGCCATGGAATGTGGCGGTAACCTGCTATTGAACATGGTAGCTATAGTACGCATACGACGAAATGTTGTATGCTGGCTAAGATTTATATTATACCTTCGAAATTTTTTCCACTATGCACTAATAATAATATCAAAATGGTTTTCGCGTATCAAGCATGTTTGACTATCATAAGGAGAAATCTCCTCCAATTCTGCGTTTGCATGGTGTGTGTGGCGGGAGGCCTTATGGTAGTTTCATTTTCCAAAAAGCATTGCGGATTTCAAATTTAAATTCTTTTGTTTGTTTTTAAAGATAAAACTGTTTTGTTTTCTCATACCAGTCCCACGACTGACCCGGAGTTTATTGTTCCTTTCCTAAACTCTGTGTGCCCACAATTTTCCACACAGGAAGTATAGAGTTGGATTTTTCAGATAGTAGATATAGATATCGATTTGGTAGCTTTTAGCTTTCTCTTTGGTATTCTTTGGAGATCTTGGATATTGGAGTCTTTGGATTCATAGACGAGACTTGCTTAGCTTGGTACAACTTGATGGTGGTTCGAGCTAGTGGTTTGGAGTTTCGGCTTTTGGAGCATTTGATTTTGGAGATGCGTCCTATTGAAGATATTATTTCCGCTGTGTCCTGTATCTCTGACAGTATTGATATGTATCGTATCATTTTATTGTATATCATTGGATATTGTATTCATTGTAGTTATATATGATATTCATTTCTTTCTTCCGCTGTGTTATTATACTTGATGTGTTATAAGCTCCGGCGAACCAGATTCGACGTTTGGATCTGCGGCATTGGAATACGAGTGTCGTATTTGTTGCCAATTTTCGAAGGTCGAGTCAGGGTCGTCACAGTGGTATCAGAGCTGAAGGTTGAAACTTTAGCTCCAGAGTATAACACATTAAGTAACTCATTAGAGTTAGGGTGAAATATACCCTAGAATGAGTATATCCATAAGACATCCGTCTGAATGCCTCAGTAAATTCTCTTACTATCCACCGATAGTGAGTATGAGTGCAAGAAGGGGACGAGATAGGGGACAGGGGAGTACCACTACAGATGGTCAGTACCCTGCAATAGCGGAAAAAACTTTCTCTACCAATCTCCTTTGATTCATCTTTTCAATTCTTTGACGGTTCCTGGCAGCGTCAGGAAGAAGCTTTGATATATTTACAGGGACACTGTAACGCCCCACCCCGAGACCCACCTTAGCAAAGAGAATTAACAAGTAATTCCGTCTACTAAAGCGGAGAATAGGGCAGGTTAAGGGCGACCATCTATAATTTTGTCTTCAACATCCATTGAACACGTCGATAAATGCATTATTTTTTTTTTCAACTCAAGTGGATCGACATGCCCAGTAAATGCTTAATCCAAAACTATAGGTGGCTAACGGATCTGTCAGAACAAAATACAATAACTGAATGTAAACCACATCACAGAATAGTAACCAACATCATATATATACATATACAGTGATACACGTTCAGTACAATAGAATATGAATACAATAAAGGTGGTATACGACTACACCATATACATCGAATCAAATGTAAAAACATCAGAGTATGCGGAAGAAATAAACTACTGAAGAGAAAGAAGAGCTGATATCCAACATCAACTTCAAGCTAAGCCCAATAGATGATACCTGAAATAACTCGGTCTGACCCGAGTGAAAACACACGGGTCAGGCTAGCTAGAACTTATCATTAGTAAAGATGATGATAAGAGATAAGGGGAAAACCATTCAATCATTACCAATGGAATGATATAGGTCATCAAGTTATCTCTAGAGTGATACATCAATGGTTCATCATGATTGCATAGAGGAATACAATATGTATATTAGATAGACATGGTTTATCTAATTATATATATAACCGAATGAAATGGGTGAGGATATGGACCATAAAGTAAATCTTCATAAGATAATAAAACTTCAAGAATCCATCATAAATAAAACCCGTCTAATAGAAACTTTTTAATTATTATTCCTCATCTCATCGGTATAAATATAAGTACATCTCAAATCCATCATTAAACTCATTATAAAGGAATCTCCATAATCATTTATACCTCATCTCATTGGTATAAATGTAAATATATCTTAAATCTATTTTCAACACTCATCATAAAAGCATTACCATAATTTATACCTCATCTCATTGGTATAAATATATATAATGTCTCAAATCCATCTTGATAGAGCCCGGAAAGAATCCAAAACATCATATTCGAAATCACAAATAAAACCATGTATGTCAATAAGCCTTTTTCATACATAAGGCTATACTAAAGCGTCATCATCAAAATAGTGAAATCGAAACACCTAAAACCTCATGGAAAGCAGCACGTGCATTTACATCTTGACTAGTACTACCATTATTTGGTACCATTCATCGTGATGACTTGGGGTCACACAACATCATAACATCGTGATCATCTTGATTGACTATAGTTGGAAACATCTTGATGACACCCAGTCACAAAAACCCGAGTAATAACATCGTGATGATTGGAGTCGAGTAACAACTTCATGAACATCGTGATGACTCCAATCGAATACTCGGTCTGTAGCACTAGTAACATCGTGAATGTGTCTCAACTTCTCGAATAGGAACCCAATAGGCGTCAACGTACGTCCCATACCATACTTTCATACCTATTGGTTTACTAATCGTTAGTCGATGCCACATTAGAAAACCATCATAAAACATCATCAAATAAATACTGCCTCTTCTCATCGGCGAGTGTAGGATACCTAACTCGTCTTATCTCTTACTTGGATGAGTTTTAAGTGACATCGAGACTTGTCTCATTTCATTGACAAGTAAAAAATCATCATAAATATCGAAATTATCATCAATCCATCATAACAACTTGCCTCATCTCCTAGGCAAGTAAAAGAACTCGTGATGGTTATTTCTAACCATGGTTTCAAATTAAAACTTAACATCAATATTGCCTCATTTCATCGACAAGTTAATATAATACCATACTCATCTCTTCTCATCGACGAGTAATGGTTCCATCGTGACTTGTCTCATTTCATCGACAAGTAAAAGTCATCATAACCATCTTAACTTCTTAAATCATCATAAACATCTTAACTTCATGAATACTTCATAAATAGACTTACCTCGTCTCATCGGTAAGTAAAACAACATCATGACGGTTATTTCTAATCATAATTCTCCAAACGGAAAATTTTCATCTTGGTCGCCTCATCTCATCAGCGATTGTAAAAACATCTAGATCGGTTCATCATCACACGTACTCAAAAAGAGTAATTCTCCAACCAATAATGTTCGTTAAAATTTGGCAACTTCTAAATCATCTCAAAATAATAATTCAAATTAGTTTCGGTCGTAGAAGTCCGACATTAAGCGATAAAGCAAGAACACATGTCTCATACCATATATCATTACTAAATCGTTTAATTCTCATTCTTATACATCCGAAAGGGAAAAATAATAGTTTATGATCTTTGCGCAATAATTTACTAAGGTAGCCGGGTTTTAAAATAAATTTTTCGAAACCCAAAGAAATCCTTTTATTAAAATTCTACTTTTTTTATATAAAATAAATATAGTATATCTACTTTTATTATTTAGAAATACTCTTAAAAATATTTAAAATAAAATATTTAACACCATAATTACCAAGACGGAACATGCATATACATGTTCATGGATGCAAAACAATTTTCAAGTGGTTTGAAAACAATAAGTGCACTAACAACATGGAACAAAACACAGGACAGCGGATAAAATCCGCTGTTTTGAGCTAACAAACATAAAAATATTTAAAAACATTATGAATGAAAGTTGTTGAATATGATTTAAGCTTTCTAGAATGACCAACGTCAATCAATTCGGATCAATGATTTAGAAGTTATGATCGTTTTACTCAAAACATAAAATTCGACCTGAACTTATGTATTTGCAGGACAGCGACAAACAATTGCAATTATAACATAGGTAACCTCAAAATCAGGCAAAATAAATAAAAATAAAGTTGTAGTTTAGCTTCTAAGATTTCCATAATGACCAAGATCTTCAAATTCCGATCATTGGTTCAAAAGTTATGATCAATTTACACAAAACATCAAATTCAGCCTGAATCTATGTATTTGCTGGACAGCGACTAACAATTGCAATTATATCATAGATAACTTCAAAATCTGGAAAAATGAATACATAAAAAGTTGTAGCTTAGTTTCTAAGCTTTTCGGAACATCTAAAATTACCGAAATTGGTCAAGAAACAAAGAAGTTATGGCCAATTTAGTTTCAGCCTTAAGCACAGAGCAAATATTGGTTTTGCTCTCGGGATTACAGTAGAAAAATTCAATTTTGACACACCTAACTTCAAAATTACAGAAAACACAAAACATGAACGTTGTAGCACAAGAATTAAGCTTTCTGAAACATCTAAAATTACCAAAATCGGTTAAGAAACGAAAAAGTTATAGTCAAATTCGTTTCGGCTTCAAAGATGGACAGAATTCAGTTTTTGGATTGAGCACAAAATATGATCAAAACTTGATTTTTGTAGCTCCAAGCATTCAATTTTACACTAAATATGAATAAACTAGATTGTATATAGCAAGCGTGAGTGAGTTTACTCACCTTAGGGTTTGTTTGCAGCGAATTAAATGATTTTGCTTGCAAAGAAAGGAGCTTTAGCCTTGGATTAGTAATTAGAAACCTATAGAAGCTATAGAAACAACATGCAAGCATGGAAAAATATCAGAACTCAATTATAGTGAATCAAATCGGAGAATTGATATGAATTTGAGATTAAATAGGTAGGAGATTACCTTATCTTATGTGTGTAACTTGAATTGAACCTTGAATTTGCAAGAGAATGAGTGAATTTTGATTTTTCCTCATATGGAGGCCATTGTTTTAGGTTTATTGTAAGTTGCATTTTTTTTTTTTGAGAAGAAGGAATGAATAGAGGAATAGAAGCAATTCCTTCTCACTAGATGCTTCTAGATTTAGGGTTTTGGATCTAAAACCTTGCCCAATAAGAGCAAAGGCAATTATACTTAATGAAATTTTAAGTAATGTATATTTTTCATCCATTTTATCAATATGTGCACCAATTTTTTCAATTTAAAGCCAAGAAAAATATATAAAACCAATTACATGTAAATAAAAAAATAAATTCTACAAAATAAAATTTATTCTAACGATAAAAATTTATTTTTATCAGTAAAACCTTAGTTTTATTTAAATAACACAATTTTACACATAGCTTTTGCATATAATTTCCAAATCACATGAAACAAGTTGCATTGTTCATGTTTTAATAAAGGAAACATGTTAGTAACATCAAAAATTTAATTTTCCAATTAAAAATATTATTTTCACCGTATAAAACAAATTTTTAAAAATATTTTTCAATATTCTCATTTTTAGTGAAAAATCACTATTTTCATCTATTTCAACAATATAAAATTTATTTTTAAGTCTAACTAAGTGTCTTATAATGTTTTAACATTTTTATAACATTAAAACATCATTCCAAGCCTATTTGCACTTCTAAATTTTATTTTCTTCATATTATTCTTTTATTTTACAATAAAAGGCTAACATTGGAATAAATTTTTGATATTACTAATTAACTCAAATTAAACCATCACAATTATTTATTTACAACACAAATCCATAAATAAAGTTTTCCAAACTTTATTTTCATTCATTTGCACTTATTTCAACCATCAAATGTTCAAATAAGCGTCAAATAAAATAATATGACTTATTTAAATTTCAAATCCCATATTATATTCATCAAGATATTGTTTATATAAAATAAACAATATAATCCCCTATTTTATTATCCAGTTCATTTTTAAAAACAATATTAAATTATAATTTTCTCCATAATTTAATATTAACAGTAATCTCCAAAATCCCGGGTTGTTACAGACTCTTCCCCTTAACAAAATTGCGTCCTCGCAATTTCTAAAGGAAAAGGCTGTAAACAACATAAAAATTCAATCAACAAAGGTGATAGACAAGCTCAAAACTCAAACCATTCATTCTCCCAACATAGAATGGTAGAGAGAGATAAGGAAAAACTTTCTTGGTTAATCCAATAGTCCACCATATGCTAATATAGCGACTAGCAAGTCATCGAATTTTTCCAAGTAACTCGAAAGGATTTCGAAGATATCCCGTCTTTGAATCAATACTCAATAAAAAGCTCAACAAATTATCTATCAAATAAGATAGATTTCTCAAAACTCTATGAATAGAGTCGGGATCAAACTCATTCAAACCTGAACTTTAAGTAACAAAAATGTCCAACAACATAATTTTCCGCATAATAATACGGAAAGAACGCCCTCATACCAAGGATAGACTCAATAGACAAGATAGATAAATCGCATAAAATGGCTTCTCACAAGACCGCCAAACTCGAATGACTGCGAAAAATGCACGTCGTTGCTATCAGCTCAGGGATAGAATATACTCAAGAAACAAGGATATAAGCTCAAATTACTTTTCAATTCAAGATATGTAAAATTGATAAATCTCAACATCCTTTAAATTTTTCTCAATTTTTAACATTTGAAAATTTTCAAACTCTTTATTGTATTACTTTGTAAGTAATTTAAAACTCAAATTAAAAGTCCAAATTTCTTCTCATACTTCAAAATTAATTTTCAAAAGATTTGTAAATCCATAATAATATTCCTTAAAATAAATTAAGAGTTTAAATTCTCTTTGGTCTTTTTATTAAACCACTTAAATAGTTTAAAACGATCTTCAAATCCCCTTATAACTCTTCTTTTAAAACATCAAATGTATATAATATAATTCTAAAATCTCAAAATATACTTTAAATAAAGTATAGATCAATAATTTTCTCACATATTCTCATCTTTATAATTTCAAAATAAATATATAAATAAATGGCATTGCCTTGCCACTGAATCTCTGATAAATAGATATGTTCGTTGGCTGCAGAGTCGATCGAACGATCAAAACTGCCTCGCCACTCTGATACTCGTCTCTAAAATCAATGGCTGCAATTACCATTCAAAAGTAAATTTAATATTTAATCTCAAATATTATTTTTAAAATCTTAATTTTTAAAACACAAACCATCATGTCTGATTGCCTCATCATAGCATTTAGGAGATTCCTATCGATATCGTTGATCAGGCGTATCGACCAGAACTCTTAACTACTCAATGGACAACCCAACATTCTCAAATTATTTCTAAAAAAATACTACTCTTGTAAATATATTCTCGAAATATTCTTTGATTTTTTTTTTTTTGATTTTTTTATATATCTCAAAGCTCAAATTTCTCTTTAAAACTCATATCTGTATAGCTTCAAAACTCAGATCAAAGAACATTAAGAGAATGCATCGAGATATTCCTTGAATACTCGATTCTCAAAATCAACAGAAGAAGATAGAGTGTTCTTCAATCTTACGATGTCACGAGCCACTCCCAAAAATCATCAAGATACAGGATAAGCAAGATATTCTTCTCAAAGGAGAAGAAGCACACAATCCACGAATCATTACTTCAATCGGAGTAATGCTAAAGGATAACATTGATTGAGTATATGAAAAGAACACTCAAACGAAGCTGAATGATAAACTCAATCAAACTCGAACAATCTAGGAACTCACCTCATTCCTTAGTGGAAATCCTCGTGGAAGGATAACCGAAGAGCTAGGAATAAGGTTACCTCAACACTTGATTACTCGATTGGATGTCAAACAAACGGACTCACAAAACTCAAAAAAGTCACCTTGACTGGAATTCGAGATATATCATCTACATCTCGATACTCAAGAGTGAATACAGAAACTTCGGAATCATCACTAACATTTCAAAGTGATAGAAATAATAACCTAATCAAATTAGGGTGCCTAAATAAATATAAGATCATATAACAACAAAAGGATCAGACTTAACATCAAATAAGTCAATCCATCTCAAATCAGATACATCTCAAGATAGTGAGTAATAAAAAAAATGCTCACTAAAGCAGCAACAAATAGAAAACTCAGAATGCTCGCAACAAGCCACTCGTTGTGGATCCCCTCAATAGGATTCACAACTCTCAAAGGAATGCAACGGGAATGCTCAAAGAAATCAATCAGCTTCATCGATACGAATTCACTCGTATTGATAAAAATAAGAATAGAACAATCCCAAATAAGATTTTATATAAGACAAGATGACTTCAAACTCTCTATTATGGAATACTACGGAATACAATATATCTATATTCCTAGACATATTCCATATTAACAATCCTAAAACTCGAAAAAGAATCAAGGCTCGATTCAAAAACAAGCTTGAATAAAGGAAAATGATCCACTCGTATTGTATTTCGATGTATCATGATATACGTACTGTTCTGTGTTTATTCTACTTTGTTCTGACCATAGCTCTGATACCAAGCTGTAACGCCTCACCCCGAGACCCACCTTAGCAAAGAGAATTAACAAGTAATTCCGTCTACTAAAGCGGAGAATATGGCTGGTTAAGGGCGACCATCAATAATTTTGTCTTAAACATCCATTGAATACGTCGATAAATGCATTATATTTTTTTTCAACTCAAGTGGATCGACATACCCAGTAAATGCTTAATCCAAAACTAAAGGTGGCTAACGGATCTGTCAGAACAAAATACAATAAATGAATGTAAACCACATCACAGAATAGTAACCAACATCATATATATACATATACAGTGATACACCTTCAGTACAATAGAATATGAATACAATAAAGTTGGTATACGACTACACCATATACATCGAATCAAATGGAAAAACATCGGAGTATGCGGAAGAAATAAACTACTCAAGAGAAAGAAGAGCTGATATCCAACATCAACTTCAAGCTAAGCCCAATAGATGATACCTGAAACAACTCGGTCTGACCCGAGTGAAAACACACGGGTCAGGCTAGCTAGAACTTATCATTAGTAAAGGTGATGATAAGAGATAAGGGGAAAACCATTCCATCATTACCAATGGAATGATATAGGTCATCAAGTTATCTCTAGAGTGATACATCAATGGTTCGTCATGATTGCATAAAGGAATACAATATGTATATTAGATAGACATGGTTTATCTAATTATATATATAACCGAATGAAATGGGTGAGGATATGGACCATAAAGTAAATCTTCATAAGATAATTAAACTTCAAGAATCCATCATAAATAAAACCCGTCTAATAGAAACTTCTTAATTATTATACCTCATCTCATCGGTATAAATATAAATACATCTCAAATCCATCATTAAACTCATTATAAAGGAATCTCCATAATCATTTATACCTCATCTCATTGGTATAAATGTAAATATATCGTAAATCTATTATCAACAATCAACATAAAAGCATTACCATAATTTATACCTCATCTCATTGGTATAAATATATATAATGTCTCAAATCCATCTTGATAGTGCCCGGAAAGAATCCAAAACATCATATTCGAAGTCACAAATAAAAACATGTATGTCAATAAGCCTTTTTCATACATAAGGCTATACTAAAGCATCATTATCAAAATAGTGAAATCGAAACACCTAAAACCTCATGGAAAGCAGCACGTGCATTTACATCTTGACTAGTACTACCATTATTTGGTACCATTCATCGTGATGACTTGGGGTCACATAACATCATAACATCGTGATCATCTTGATTGACTATAGTCGGAAACATCTTGATGACACCCAGTCACAAAAACCCGAGTAATAACATCGTGATGATTGGAGTCGAGTAATAACTTCATGAACATCGTGATGACTCCAATCGAATACTCGGTCTGTAGCACTAGTAACATCATGAATGTGTCTCAACTTCTAGAATAGGAACCCAATAGGTGTCAACGTACGTCCCATACCATACGTTCATACCTATTGGTTTACTAATCGTTAGTCGATGCCACATTAGAAAACCATCATAAAACATCATCAAATAAATACTGCCTCATCTCATCGGCGAGTGTAAGATACCTAACTCGTCTTATCTCTTACTTGGACGAGTTTTAAGTGACATCGAGACTTGTCTCATTTCATTGACAAGTAAAAATTCATCATAAATATCGAGATCATCATCAATCGATCATAACAACTTGCCTCATCTCTTAGGCAAGTAAAAGAACTCGTGATGGTTATTTCTAACCATAGTTTCAAATTAAAACTTAACATCAATATTGCCTCATTTCATCGGCAAGTTAATATAATACCATACTCATCCTTCTCATCGACGAGTAATGGTTCCATCGTGACTTGTCTCATTTCATCGACAAGTAAAAGTCATCATAACCATCTTAACTTCTTAAATCATCATAAACATCTTAACTTCATGAATACTTCATAAATAGACTTACCTCGTCTCATCGGTAAGTAAAACAACATCTTGACGGTTATTTCTAATCATAATTCTCCAAACGAAAAAATTTCGTCTTGGTCGCCTCATCTCATCAGCGATTGTAAAAACATCTAGATCGGTTCATCATCAAACGTACTCAAAAAGAGTAATTCTCCAACCAATAATGTTCGTTAAAATTTGGCAAATTCTAAATCATCTCAAAATAATAATTTAAATTAGTTTCAGTCGTAGAAGTCCGATATTAAGCGATAAAGCAAGAACACATGTCTCATACCATATATCCTTACTAAATCGTTTAATTCTCATTCTTATACATCCTAAAGGGAAAAATAATAGTTTATGATCTTTTCGCAATAATTTACTAAGGTAGCCGGTTTTTAAAATAAATTTTTCGAAACCCAAAGAAATCCTTTTATTAAAATTCACTTTTTTTTATATAAAATAAATATAGTATATCTACTTTTATTATTTAGAAATACTCTTAAAAATATTTAAAATAAAATATTTAACGCCATAATTACCAAGACGGAACATGCATATACATGTTCATGGATGCAAAACAATTTTCAAGTGGTTTGAAAACAATAAGTGCACTAACAACATGGAACAAAACACAGGACAACGGATAAAATCCGCTGTTTTGAGCTAACAAACATCGAAATATTTAAAAACGTTATGAATGAAAGTTGTTGCATATGATTCAAGCTTTCCAGAATGACCAATGTCAATCAATTCGGATCAATGATTCAGAAGTTATGATCGTTTTACTCAAAACATAAAATTCGAACTGAACTTATGTATTTGCAGGACAGCGACAAACAATTGCAATTATAACATAGGTAACCTCAAAATCAGGCAAAATAAATAAAAGGAAAGTTGTAGTTTAGCTTCTAAGAATTCCATAATGACCAAGATCTTCAAATTCCGATCATTGGTTCAAAAGTTATGATCAATTTACACAAAACATCAAATTCAGCCTGAATCTATGTATTATCTAGACAGCGACAAACAATTGCAATTATATCACAGATAACTTCAAAATCTGGAAAAATGAATAAAACAAAAGTTGTAGCTTAATTTCTAAGCTTTCCGGAGCATCTAAAATTACCGAAATTGGTTAAGAAACAAAGAAGTTATGGCCAATTTAGTTTCAGCCTTAAGCACAGAGCAAATATTGGTTTTGCTCTCGGGATTACAGTAGAAAAATTCAATTTTGACACACCTAACTTCAAAATTACAGAAAACACAAAACATGAAAGTTGTAGCACAAGAATTAAGATTTCCAAAACATCTAAAATTATCAAAATCGGTTAAGAAACGAAAAAGTTATAGTCAAATTCGTTTCATCTTCAAAGATGGACAGAATTCAGTTTTTGGATTGAGCACAAAATATGATCAAAACTTGATTTTTATAGCTCCAAGCATTCAATTTTACACTAAATATGAATAAACAAGATTGTATACAGCAAGCGTGAGTGAGTTTACTCACCTTAGGGTTTGTTTGCAGCGAATTAAATGATTTTGCTTGCAAAGAAAGGAGCTTTAGCCTTGGATTAGTAATTAGAAACCTATAGAAGCTATAGAAACAACATGCAAGCATGGAAAAATATCAGAACTCAATTATAGTGAATCAAATCTGAGAATTGATATGAATTTGAGATTAAATAGGTAGGAGATTACCTTATCTTATGTGTGTAACTTGAATTGAACCTTGAATTTGCAAGAGAATGAGTGAATTTTGATTTTTCCTCATATGGAGGCCATTGTTTTAGGTTTATTGTAAGTTGCATTTTTTTTTGAGAAGAATGAATGAATAGAGGAATAGAAGCAATTCCTTCTCACTAGATGCTTCTAGATTTAGGGTTTTGGATCTAAAACCTTACCCAATAAGAGCAAAGGCAATTATACTTAATGAAATTTTAAGTAATGTATATTTTTCATCCTTTTTTATCAATATGTGCACCAATTTTCTCAATTTAAAGCCAAGAAAAATATATAAAACCAATTACATGTAAATAAAATTGATTTTTTTCTACAAAATAAAATTTATTCTAACGATAAAAATTTATTTTTATCGGTAAAACCTTACTTTTATTTAAATAACACAATTTTACACATAGCTTTTGCATATAATTTCCAAATCACATGAAACAAGTTGCGTTGTTCATGTTTTAATAAAGGGAACTTGTTAGTAACATCAAAAAATTAATTTTCCAATTAAAAATACTATTTTCACCATATAAAACAAATTTTTAACAATATTTTTCAATATTCTCATTTTTAGTGAAAAATCACTATTTTTATCTATTCCAACCAAATAAAATTTATTTTTAAGTCTAACTAAGTGTATTATAATGTTTTAACATTTTTATAACATTAAAACATCATTCCAAGCCTATTTACACTTCTAAATTTTATTTTCTTCATATTATTCCTTTATTTTACAATAAAAGGCTAACATTGGAATAAATTTTCGATATTACTAATTAACTCAAATTAAACCATCACAATTATTTATTTACAACACAAATCCATAAATAAAGTTTTTCAAACTTTATTTTCATTCATTTGCACTTATTTCAACCACCAAATGTTCAAATAAGCATCAAATAAAATAATATGACTTACTTAAATTTCAAATCCCATATTATATTCATCAAGATATTGTTTATATAAAATAAACAATATAATCCCCTATTTTATTATCCAGATCATTTTTAAAAACAATATTAAATTATAATTTTCTCCATAATTTAATATTAATAGTAATCTCCAAAATCCCGGGTTGTTACAGACACAATCTCCAGATGGGTCAGAATTGTTTGTTTGAATGAATTGTTTGCTTTGGTTGATAGGTATATTTTGGTTGTTTAAACTAAAAGTTTTGGGATTGCATCCATATATTTGTTTATTCTGTTGGGTCCAGGTATATTCTACGAGTGGTTAGTTATCCTTGAACTAACCAATAGACCTGTGTATTCGTAGATCTGGTGACCCGAGTATCGTTATTCGTTCTTATATCCATTATTGATATTCTGATTTGGGAAGCCAAATGCAGAATAGATATTTAGTTTGATCTGGTGATTCATCTCTCGATTTTTCTATATTCTTTGTTGTCTCCCTACTTTCAAATTTTGAGGACGAAATTTTCTAAGGGGAGAATCTGTAACATCCCCGGATTTTAGCCCAATCTTATTTGATAATTGAATTAATTTTTGAAATTAATTTGTGAATTTAATAGAGTTTTTCAAAATAAATATTAGTTGTTTATAAAATATTAGTTGTTTATAGATGTTAATTTTAAATATAATTTGAAAATGTGAATTTGAAATTCAAATGTTAATATATTGGAATTTAATTAATTTGAAAATTTGAATGAGTAAATATATCAGAAGATTGTAAATAAAATTAATTGATTTGAAATCAAATGGATTATAAGTAGAATTTGATTTGGAATTTAAGAGAAATAAATGATAAATGGAATATACAGATATATTTATAAAAAGGTATTTGATTATTTATTCATTTATAAGTATAAATTGATTTTCTGTTTTTTTTTGAATTTGAATTTAAGATGTAAAATTAGATTTGAATATAAAATTAGATTTGATAAAAATATTTAAAAACATTGGAACATATAAATATAGTTGCATATTTATAAATTTAAAAATGTAATACATATGTTAAGTTATAAAACATAAGAGATAAATTGATTCAAAAATCTTAAAATGAAAAGAGTTTAAAATAAAAAAATTATAAATTAATTCAAGGCAAGGTTTAAAAACACAATTTGTAAATAAATTAAAAAGAAGATCTTTACATAAATTTATGTGGATTAAACAAGTGTAACATTTTAAAGACATGACATTAACAAATGTAAGCCTAATATGATTTGTAAATAACAAGTGGCAAAACAAATTTTTTTCTGAGAAATTTTTTTATTACAAAGCATGCAAAAGAAACCTGGGAAATAGAAAAATGCAGTAAAAATGTTTTAAAATCTGAAGCATTCCAAAGCAAAGATTTTCAACAACCAAATTCAAGTTCAAATTCAAAGAAAAATCAAAGCAAGGATCAAGTTCTAAAGCAGAGGTAACTCAGGATGTAGCAGATTCAGGAAACGAAATCAAAAAAAAGAAAGCAAAGAAAAATACTGGGGAAAAAAGCATTAAATAAAACAAATTTAAAGCAAACAAATTAAGCAGCTCTCTGTTCTTCATCCCTCAAGTGAGCAAACTCCACCTCCTTTATTTTGAAAAGCTTATGAGTCAACCTTTTAAAATCTGGAATATTGGGTGTTGTTTGTGTTGATGCTTGAGATAAATAATGAAGTATTTATATGCATGCAAATGTATGTGAATATTTATATGCAGATAGAACTGTGCATGCTTAGTATCAGTTTTTTGTTGTTGTTTCTGTCTAGAAACAGGTTTCCAAAACCTGTTCGAAATTCAAATTCTTTCACCCCTGATACTTGTTAGATCTTAAGGTTCGAATAAATTTTGTTTGATTGAACCTGTTTTAAATTTTAAAAGTAAATTGGAGCAGTATTAATCAAGCATTGGCTGGAAAATAATAAAACACAGGGCAATCTCATTTTTGGTAGGAATGTAATTGATTAAAATTTAGGTTTGAATGTATGATCTTGTTCACCCTTTCAAATCATGATTTTTAAAATAAAAATCTAGATTTTTATAATTTAAGGGGGGATTTGTGAGTTGAACAGAAAACTTGTTTTTGTTAAATCTTGGCGATCAAGTTGAAGATTTATCGCGTGATCGTAATTGAAGTTTGCTGGAGGGTCGTAGATCACTAGAAAAATAACAGTAGCATTTATAAACGATCAGGGAGGTGTTACAGCATGATTCTAGGGTTTAAGAACCCAGTTTGATCGATTTGTTCTTCGACATCGTGTAGCAACGTCGGTTGGCCAGAGTGAATCGCGACTGGGGGAAACGAGAGAGGGAATTGCGGGGCAGCTCTGGGCGGGGTCACGTGGTGTCTGGTGGGCGAGATGGTCGGAGCGATGGTTTTTTCTGATTTAGGTTTTGGGTTCTAGTTCGATCGAGGAGCTCGATTTCTATTTCGAACTTACTTTGGATTTCGGGCGGTTGAGATCGTGGGTGGAGATGGTCAATGACTTGTCGGTGGTGGTCATGATGACCGAAGCATCGCCGTGCGACTGTGCACGTACACGTGTACGCTTTGATGTTTGCTGCGTAATGATGGTTTGGGGAAGAAGCATCCTTCTCGGGTAGAAACTCGTGTAGATGATGATATAACTCGAGCAGTGTATCAGGTTGTTTTGTTAGTTTTTAAAAATGTAAACTGGAATAAAGTTTAAAAGGAAAGAAAGAAAAGACTCAGGGGGAAAGCTAGGGGAGAACATCAAATGGCTAAGGTTTTCTTTAAGGTTTCAAAACAAAATATAGTATTGAAGTTTTAAATGTAAAGAAAGTTTAAAAAAAAAATTAAACTTTAAAGTATATAAAAATAAATAAGTTTTAAAGTAAAATAAACCAAGTTTTTGAATTTAAATTATAAACAAGTTTGAGTCAAGTTTTTCAAAGATATGATTTTTAATTTAAAAACATGTTTAAAATTGCTTTTGAGTTTTGAATAATTATTTTCTTAGGTATTTTCAAATAGAAATTGATTAAAGAAATTAAAGAACTAAATCATCGTGATTAATTTCAGGTTAATCAAATTTATTAATGTAATTGATTACTTAATGAAAATAATTAAAGGGTTGATTACTTAAAGATTAATTTTTTTAGTTTAAAGATAAATTATGGAATTAATTAATAATTAAAATCTTAAGTAAATAAAAGTAAATTAATTAATTTAAGTGATAAAAGGGGAATTAATTACTTAAAAAAATACTAGATGAAAGTAATTGATGATAATTAAATAAATGACTAAGAGTTGATTAATCAAGTGATTAAAACTAATTTGTGATTATTAATATAGAGGATGTTTTGAAATTGCTAATTAACTTTTAAAGGTTAAGTTAAATTTAGTTGCTAAAGGAAATTAATTACTTGCAGTTAATTACTTAATAAAATTAATTAAGATAAATTAATTAATAATTTAAGTTTAATAAATCAAGTAATTAATAAATAATTAATAAAAAATAATAGCTACCTAGTGAAATTAATTAAGAAAAGATAATTAAGGGATTATTTAATTAAAGAATTTAATTGAAGGCTAATTAATAAATTAATAATTGAAGGTGGATTAATTTCTAATTTATTAAGGTAATTAATTAAGATAAATTAATTGCTAGTTAATTTATGGTTAACAATGATAAGTGATTAAGAATAATCACTTATTTTAATTAATTAAGGGTAATTAATTAATGTGACAAATTAATTGAAGTTTAATTAATTAATAAAGGTGATTAAGGGATGATTACTGATTAAGGGTTAATTAATTTTTGTAATTAATTAAGAATAATTAATTAAATGGTTTGTAATTAATTAAAATTAATTAACCAATATTAGTGACTAATCTGATTTGAATTAATCAGATAATTAATTGATATTACTTATGGATGTTGGATTGGATGATTTAATTATTTGATATCCCGGATATATGATGCTTTGTGTTATGAATTATCCTGATTTGTCCTGTGGTCTGTGATGTCATTTATTTATCTGTGATGTAATTTATTATCTACGATGAACTTATATTATTCATCCATGATCTGTAAATAAAGATAAGTGTTATAGATTATACCACTTGTCTATATTTATGTGTTTGAATCTGTAATCGTTGATGTTGGTGCACTATTGTGTGTAAACCCCTGGACTACACCATACACACACAAATATGGATTTCACGAGGAAATCAGTTAAGTCACAGATATTTGAATTTAATATTTTAAAAATGGTTTTAAAATTTGAATTTTGAATCTGAATGGTTTTGGAAATGAAATAAGGTTGAATGTGAAAAGTATTTGAAAAGGAGTTTTTGAAGATAAAAGTTATTTTAAATAATTTGATTTAGTTTGAAATTTGAAATATTTTGATTTGAGTTTGAATTCAATTTTTGAAATGGAATTCAATGAATTGGAAACGAGTTTGAAAAACTATTAAACTATTGATTTAAAGATTGAATGAGTTAGTCCAAACTGAAATGGAAATTGTTTTGAAAAACTATGAATGAATCTTTGAGAAAGATTGTTAAGCTTTGTTTTGGAATCGAAGAGGATTCTTAATTGTGTATCCTTTATATATATAAAAGATTGAAATGGGAATTATTATGAAAATTATGAAGGAATCTTTGGAAATTATTTTAAAAGCTATGAAATAAGTCTTTAATTTAAACACCGGATGAGTTAATCTAACTTGAAATGGAATTGTTTTGAAAGGCTATAAATGAATCTTTGTTAAAGATTTGTGAACCATATGTTTAAATTAAAAAGGGGTCTTAAAAGTGAATCTTTTGTTTAAAAGATTTAAAATGTGGAAATTGTTTAAAGCATTGATGGTTTTTGAAATGAATTTTTTGTTTAAAAGATTTGTAAAAGGTAATTTATTTAACCATTTGAAAGAAAAGTTTTGGGTAATAAGTTGTGACTTAACTGAAATCCCATTATCGGTATTTTTTTAAATATTGCGCTCATTATTCGGTTTAGCCGGGAGAGGACCTTTGTGTCATATAACCCATTCTGAATAATGATACGATGATATGGATAGCATTTGAAGATTGGTGGTGAAGACCGGATACTTTCGAAAGCGAAAGGATGACCTATCGAATGTCTCTGCAACGACTGGCCCCGGTATAGAGATTTGAGCACCCATTGTGATGGGAAGTCCGGACGTGATTAGAAATTATCCGGATTGCAAGTGCTTCTTTGGAAGTGCCTTCGGTTCGGTTCGGACCCGTAACAGACTTGTATGGATGTGTGTCTAACATTACACTTTGAGATGTAAAGCTGGTTTCTATCAAATACATTTCTGTTTGGTGGCGGAGATTTATTCTCTTAGCTTAACACCCTTCTCTGAGACGTACCAGCTCAGAGGTTATGTAGTCGATGGTTACTAGTGATACATTCCCAATTTGGTAATGTGGCATACGAAGTGCTGCTGATCATTTGTTGATCAAAGCGTGGCTTTTGTGAAAAGCGTAGCTTTGTGGACGAGACTTCGTCGAGCCTCACACACCGTAAATGGTCGAAACAGGAAAGATGCAGCAAGGTTTCAGAGGTAGCGCCCTTAGGGTATGACCATTCCTTCTGGTAAAGGGTAGTGTCATGGTATGGAGATCATATACTTACTCATGTGGACACTAGTATATTTATTACTATGTGATGTTGTTGTTGGAGGGCCCTCGGATAAAGGTCCCAAAGGACCAAGGGTTGGCATATCTTAGGTTTTATTCCTCGGGAAGGGGGTAGCCGACCTTGTGTTAGCAGAGAACTGAGGGATGCTTCTCGGGGCGTCCCTCCAGAGGCGTACCCATGTGGCAATGGGAAGTTCCTTGGCCTGACCATTTGTTGGAAAACCCAAAGAAACAATACGCGTCATGTACGGTTTTAGTTGTATAACCTGCCATGGAATGTGGCGGTAACCTGCTATTGAACATGGTAGCTATAGTACGCATACGACGAAATGTTGTATGCTGGCTAAGATTTATATTATACCTTCGAAATTTTTTCCACTATGCACTAATAATAATATCAAAATGGTTTTCGCGTATCAAGCATGTTTGACTATCATAAGGAGAAATCTCCTCCAATTCTGCGTTTGCATGGTGTGTGTGGCGGGAGGCCTTATGGTAGTTTCATTTTCCAAATAGCATTGCGGATTTCAAATTTAAATTCTTTTGTTTGTTTTTAAAGATAAAACTGTTTTGTTTGCTCATACCAGTCCCACGACTGACCCGGAGTTTATTGTTCCTTTCCTAAACTCTGGTGCCTACAATTTTCCACACGGGCAGTCTAGAGTTGGGTTTTTCAGATAGTAGATATAAATATCAATTTGGTAGCTTTTAGCTTTCTCTTTGGTATTCTTTGGAGATCTTGGATATTTTAGTCTTTGGATTAATGGACGAGACTTGCTTAGCTTGGTACAACTTGATGGTGGTTCGAGCTAGTGGTTTGGAGTTTTGGCTTTTGGAGCATTTGATTTTGGAGATACGTTCTATTGAAGATATTCTTTCCGCTTTGTCTTGTATCTCTGATAGTATTGATATGTATCGTATCATTTTATTGTATATCATTGGATATTGTATTCATTGTAGTTATATATGATATTCATTTCTTTTCTTCCACTGTGTTGTTATACTTGATGTGTTATAAGCTCCGGCGAACCAAATTCGACGTTTGGATCTGCGGCATTGTAATACGAGTGTCGTATTCGGTGCCAATTTTCGAAGGTCGAGTTAGGGTCGTCACAAAAAGCATTCATATAGGAGGTTCCGCTTAGAAATTCATGTATGTGCATATATTTTATGTTGAATGACACTTTGCATAACGGATGGTCGCAAAATTTGATGTTCACAAACTAGATGCGATTAATGCGAGGAATTACGTAGTTTTACCTTTTTGAATTTTGGAGATGAAATTTTCTAAAGGGTAGGAGAATGTAACACCAAGCATTTTTAAATAATCAAATAACGATGAACAGTGAAAACAAGCATTTTTGGAATTATCATAATATGGCCTCGAAACTTATACCGTTGTGTACGTGGCGATTTTGTAATTAATTTACATATATAATATGTCTCGAATGGACTTTGTATGAAAATGTTATTGATGTTCGAAGTTCCATGTTGAAAAATAATTATACTTGTAAATGTGCATAAATATATTTGTTTATAAATATATGCACGTAAAAATTCCAAAATAACACGTGTTTGAATTTCAAAATAGACGCGTGTCATAAATGAAATTAATTGACATCACCAATTAGAGGTAATTAATTATCATTAGTAGGCAATGTTAATCAAATCAGCAATTAAAGAAAATTAATTTGCATTAATTTGCAACGTTTGAATTTCAAAATAAACATGCGTTATAAAGGGAATTAAATTTGCAATGATGGAAATTAATTAGAATGAATAGGCAATGGTTAAAAGTTAACGTTTAATAATTTATAGCGTTTAAAAATAGAGGAAATAAATTAATACTTATAAAAAAGGCTAAACTCGTTAAAACTGACACGTTTTGCTTGTTTTTAACCGCTAGATTTCAATCGCTTTAAACGAACGGACGACATCGCTTTGGCTCTCTATAAATAAACGTGTAGGGATAGCCTTCAAACCCATATTTTTTTGAACGGACGTGGAAGCCCTGTCACTTTTATTTCTCCTCCAATTCTTCAGAAATTAAATATATTCGATTTAGTTATTTGATTTGCAATTTAGAGGTAAAAACCGAAGATCAAGAGAAGAGATGTCCAAATTAAGTCATCCGTATGAGGCGAGATTTCAGATCTGGTTTTCTAGTTTATTTGTTAATTTTCTTCAATTAGATCCAGATTTATGAATCCATACAAATTCCGGTTTGTGGATCCAAATAGGGTTGCAAAGGGGAAGCATATAGATAATAGAACTGGACTAAAAATCAGATCCGAAGTTTGGAGTATTTTCTTTTCAGGTAAGTGGATTTAAATTATATCTCTTTTATGTTTATGATATATAATATCGTTATATTCCGATTAAATATTTAATTCAGCAATTGGACTAATTTCAGTAATTGGTTCTACGAGCTAGCTATGTTGAAACTGTAAATTTTATAAGAGAAGTGTACATATATTTAAATGTTATTTATATGGAAAAAGAAAGGAATCCAATTAAATATAAGTAGTATTAGGCTTAAAAATTATAGAGAAAGGAATAAGCCTAAAAGTGAGAAATTAATAGTAAATTATGTAAACAACTCAGGGACTGAAACTAAAAGGGTAAATCTAATAACTTGATTTAGAAGTTAGTGATAGATTAGTTAGCTGGTTTAGAAATGGGCATACATTTCCATAGTTTAATATTGCAAGAAAAACGGTAAACGTAATTGCAAGAATAAAAGCAAGAAAAATGGGATTAGTGCAAAATAGAGAATTACTATATTTTGCATTACCCAACAATTAAAGAAACAATAAAAGAAATTTCTTGAAGTTACGAGCTATTGTTTATAGCACTAATTTGTATTAAAATATGAAAAAGGATCTTTAGTACAGTTTTTGTAACCAACTAAATAGAACGAAACTACTTTCTAGGATAAAAGAGAGTAACGCAAAGCGTTAAATAAATTAAAGAAGAAAAATAATCAAGTTAATTATTTGACAAGACTTGAAATAATAAACAGAAAAATGTGACTAAATCTGCATTTATTACGCAGATAGTAGAATAAAAAGTAAAGCAATCATTACGACAAGAAATTGGTGACAATTGGATGTAGTCCCAAGCTAAGACCGTCATATAATATAAGAGAACTAAAGTAAGTATAGTATCATAATAAAGAAAGAACAAACTAGAATAGAAAAGAGACACTTACAATTACATTAATAACATATAGGTTATAAAAGAAAGAAAATAATATAAAAGTGACAATTGTAAGTATAATTATAACACATAGGTTATAATTAGAAAGAAAGAAATAGAAAAGGCTTATTTTATCAAACTTAGATCTTCGATTAAGTTAATAAGAAAAATAATAGAAGTGGCCCATACCGGCAGCATTCACTTTCAGGTCTAGGACTGATGGTCTCATACACGGGTGGGGTTGGGCATGCTGATTAGGGTAAATAAGTAGCTCACAGAATAAGAAAAATAAACTAAATACATAATAAAATATTAGACGTAGGGTCTAACAAAATGATAAGGTGCGTTTGGAGTAGCCCAAGAGAATCTGAGTAAAGAGCCTAACGAGCAGTTCATCACAAATTTTTAGTACAAAAAGAGCACGTCCAACTTAATAAGTTTTGACTAGGAGGAAGTATGAGACTTCAAAGGTATGTGAGGAAACTCTAGGATGACCTTCTAGGGTAGGCCTAACGAAGCTTCAACCCCGAAGGCAGGTCTGTAGGTGTTCCATCAAGAGAACATGCCTTGACTACTTTTGCATTGCAGGCCTAACGAAGTGGACCTTTTGTAACGACCCGAAATTTTTTAACCCCAAAAATTCTAGATAGTTATGAAAAAGAAGAAAGAGATAGAAGAAGAAGAACAGAAACACCAAACATCTCACGATCGCAGCGGATAAAATATAATAATAAATAATAACAGTTTATAAAAGAATACTATATCTGTCGATTACATTTAATATACATCAGAGTTTCACATTAATACAGTCACTGAATGTTTACAATTATCATGTCCAAGATTTACAATAATATAAATACAGCGGATATACTCTATACGATATTGCCATCCAGCTCGACTCCTGAGCTCCAGAACGTACCTACCTGAAAATCTGTAATACACGGTCTGACCCGAGCATTACACCAAAGTAACACCCGGGTCAGGCTAGAAACCAGCGTGAGTAAACCCAACAACATGGAATACCAAAGCAAGCAACTTATATAAACCCTGGTAACTTATAGCAATTTAACCAATTCACAATTTGCTGAAGACAACACTTATTTCGCATATAAGTTTCTAAGTACCAAACTTAGATAAAATAATCCAATTCACTTAAACCATTTCAATTCAGCCTAATGATTTCACAAATCAATTTATGAAAACTCGAAGGGGTTTCGGGTGTTTTCCTAATACCCGATCCCGGTCTCCTCGGATCTCATGTCATCCTAATTCCCAAATTATCCAAATGAAATACACAACTTTTCATATCAGAGATATCAACTCATTCAAAATATTCCATACCATCCAATCATCCATAACCAATACTAAATCACATACAAATTAATTCAACTTATTTTAATTGAATTTTCTAACCACATTCACTTAGATTATTAATTAATTCCAAATCAATTAATTAATCAACCCCTCTATATCTATTCATTTGAATTAAAAACCCTGGATTAATTAGCTTCCAATTCCATTCAACTAATTTTCTTTAATTAATTTCACGTTATTAATTACTCTTACCAATCCATGAGTAACCTTTGATTTCTTCACAAATTAATTAACTATAATCAATTACGTTAATTCTTAATTACTTATATTAATTGACTTCTCATAAGTCTCTTATTATGAATTAATTAATCTCAGTAAATCAAATCATTAATTACTTCATCCGTTATATAGATTAATGATTTCCAATTATATTCGATTTGTCCTAACCTAAATTAATTACTTTAATTCAACCTCCATATTAATCATTCTCGGTTAATCTAAATATGTAATTAACTATTCCTTTATTTACTTCATTAATAAATCAATTACTTCTTAATTAATTATCTTAATTAATCTCTTGATAAATTCACAAAGTAACTATATTTATTTATTACATTAAGTAATTATTTATCTCACCATCAAATGATTCTTCTGAATATTTATACTTAGTTAATTAACTTACAACTTAATTTATTATTTATTCAAACCTTTAATTACTGAATTAAGTAACCCAAATCATTAATTAATTAAATTATATGGTTATTCATCGTAATTATCCTACTAATTTAATGTACCACAAACCATTAAGCCGTTGGTAACTTTTTAAACGGAAACATTTTCTTATTTATTGTTTTAAGTTTAAAACAACTTAAAATTCCCAATGCTTCGAGTTAAGCAACCCATTAACTCGAGAACCATCCAAAATCACCAGAACATCTATTCACAGTGCATATCAAATAAATTCAAGCATTCAACCAAATATTTAAATTTAACCATTTAAATTCAAATAGAATTCCAACAGAGTGAGATTTACTCACATTTGCCTCACAATTGGCAATCCACTTCCTTTACTTAATTTCGTCCAGTGATTATATATATTTTTTTCCCAAGAGATTTTTAATTCATTATTCCCTAGCCATTAATTATTAGCCTCAATTTTTAATTCCTAAAACCTAATTCCCATTTGTAAATCACTAATTACAAATTACTCAATCAAAAAAATTCGAATCAATTTCGTAATTAATCTTTAACTTATTTCTTAAGTGAGCAAATCTTAAATATACTCAAGACAAACATGTTCTTTGTTAAGTACAACTCACAATAACATTTAAATTAATTTGTAAAATAATTAAGTTTTAAGTATATTTTATGCATTTAACATATCTAATTTATCAATAAATCAAAATGTCTTAATTTAAGCTTGAAGAGCAGTAAATTTACAGGGTGCATAAACGATTTTAACAATTCCATTTTTTTTATTTTACCCTGAGTTTAAAAACAAACAGTGATAAAATAAGTAAATAAAGGGAAAATTACTCACATTCGAACATCAACCCAACCCAGATCGTGTTTCCCCCCTCTTGAACGCGGGCTCGCTGCCTTATCAACGTCTCCAAGAAACCCTAGATTGGACTTCGGCAACCACAGTTCGCGGCCCTCCATCTATCTCCTCTATGCGTGCCATTACGACTTCCCATCGCTCTCGTATGCACCCTGAATTTAGTCGAGAATAAGTCGACATCCCTCCGAGCTCTGGCCTCCCTTGCGTGCGCCATAGGTTGCAGCCATCGCGATTTGGAAATGAGACAAAGCGGCTCGGCTGGCTCGGCTACCATTCTTTTCTCTCTTTATTTTTTTTATATATAAACGAATTCGTGAAGAATCGAAGGGAACGAAGATGAAATACGCGATTAAAAGAAGGAGGAAGCCATTTTGTTATTCGTCAGAAGATTTTTTTTCTTCTGCGTTTCCAAAGCACACGCCTTTAATATAAAAAAAAAGATAGCTTCCTTAGAACGATTTGGATAAAATATCTTTGCTAATTTTATTAATTAATTTAATTAATTTTTTTTTCATTATCTTAATGAAACTTCAAAATGCTTCAACAATTGCTACTTAAATTTTCGGACTCCTCTTAAGGAATGCCGCGAGGCGATTATAAGGTTTTATCCGCGTTCCGATCACAATGGAACGGGTTTCGAAGGCTAATTCGATCATATGCGCGAGTTATGGAAATAAACGATCGATTTTAAATTAAATCGATTAAAATGGTTCTACGCGTTTCGAGCTGCAAGGGTCAAACGACAACTCTGATTGCTACGAAAATTGAAATCCGATAATAACTAACTATTACGGATCCAATGGAACTAGTTTCGTCGAATTCCGAGACTGTGCCTCGGAAGGCTATTTTTAAATTCCAATTTAAACGATATATTATTAAAATTGAACAAATTACCTTTAAATTTAAATTTCAACCATTCTATCATTCTCAGTATCATCATTATAGATTTTATAAGACTTCAAATTATTTAAACAGGCTTAGAAATTTCAGATTCAACAATTTACCCAATTTGCAATTATTAAATTCAATATTTAAACTATACAATTTAATGATTTAATTATCTAGTAAATATGGATATCCTGAAATTCAAGTTAAAATTAACTTTTAAATATTTAAAATCAATTAACTATTCAAATTTAAACTGTTAGAAATTGTGGATCATCACATTCCTCCCCCGTTAAAACAATTTCGTCCTCGAAATTACTACTTAGGAAGAATGGTCCAATACCCGTTTACCCTTTCTCCCAAAACCCACAGTTCAACATCTTACCAACTACTCTTTATAAAAGACCCTTTATTATCCTTACTAACCTTCTAAACTCTTCCACAGTTTCAAATGATACCCTTTTGCTAAATCATTTAAATTTCAATTTAAAACCTAATTTTGAATTATCAAAATTTTCTCAAATTTTTTCTTCTAACTCCCTAAATTCCCGAAATTTTTTGCCAGCGTCTCCTTTGCGCAGCTAGCTCGGTACTACTACAAAAGGCCTCTATGGGCTCCCAAATACCAAAAAGAAAACAAAAGCCAAGTGGCTACATCAAAAACCCAATCCAATTTCATAAGGAAATTAAAATACATAACTTTTTGTCGGGCCATTCACATTAATCTTTTGGAATCAAATCCAATTTTCTTTTCCCCTTTTAATAGCTGCATATCTTACTTAACGATAATATCCAATCGTAACATTTCCAATCATTTTATACATTTCCTCATATATGTTTCATATCTATTTCAAAATTAGTTTTCCCATTCCATATGAATTAAATTTGTCTTCACTTCTGAGTATTAAATTTTATCCTTTATTTATAACTGACTCATATTAGTTTCATCTACTGATTTACATTGGTTTATTCCAATTTCCAATATGCAATCGTTTGGTCGTTAACGAAAATTTTCTCAAACATTTTCAAAAATTTTCTAACTCCCAAAATTTTCAGAAAATTTTGGCAGAGTCTCCTTTGTACGGAGGAGCTTTTGCAATTTAACAATAGATATAAATATATATACATCGACCCACACGGTCGGAAAAAGCAAAAACAGTTCATATTTCCTATTTTGATTGCATAGGCGTACCGTATTTAGCATTTTAAGCATGCGGCTTATTTATTTTAAGCAATTAGCGCAATCCAAACCAGCCAAACGGCCTTCAAGTACCTGTACTTACTCAACTTAAACATATAAGCACTATATATATGAAGTTTATAACATTTTTCTTACTTAAACTACTATAACACTTCAATTCTAAAGGAAATGCATTCAAAATTACTTCCATAAGTAATTTATATATTTTCAAATCTAATTCAATTGCTTTCAACCAATTTATAAGCCATTCATTCAATTTTAATGGTTTACAACCCGATTGCTTACATTTAACTCATTTTTAAGCGAAACAATCTCATATTCGCTTCAATTGCTCTTAACATCCAGTTATTTGCTTTCACTCGCTTTTCTTATCCTTGTATTCAATTTAAGTAATGTACAACTCGCTTACTTGCCTTCAATTCATTTATAATCCCAAACAAACTCATATTCATATCAATCGATTCAAAAATCAATTATATTTGCATCCACTAATTCATAGAATTTAATTAAATCTCGTTTACGTTAAACGGCAACCATTTTATGCAATTTCGACTATATTCGCTTAACATAGTATTTATTTTTAGTCTATAACTACTTCAAATTACTTTTCAACTCATTCTGTAATTAATTCCACTTCATTTTTAATTTTTTTTTCCACCAACCATTTATTGCATTTCATTTCATTTCTTATTTATTTACCAACCGTACATTGCATTTTATCTCATCCCCACATTGGATTCATTCAAAATAATCTATTAAGCTTGGCACATTCAACTAATACATCAATAACCATTTCCAATTTAATTTAACCCTGACTTTTATGATCTTTTCATTTTTGCTCAAAGCCAACTCCTATCAATTTTAAACTTAGGTGAATTTACTTTAATTTATTCCAACATCAAACTTAAGTTTACTTCTATTTGATTCCAACTTATTCAACTTCCATTAAATTCAGTTAGCTCATCCATTTTAAATTCTAATTTTAAATTCACCTTCTCAATTTATTATTTAACTCAATTAACTCATTTATACTTCAAATCAATATGCCACCGAACTTAAGTTCAGTCTAATAATCCGATTCCAATTACAACTTCGATTTAATTTTTATTCAATCAGACTTCATCCATTTATTATTTAATTTAATTAACCCGTTTAAAATTTTTAACTTACTTACTTAATTCATTTTCAAATTTATTTTGTTTATACAAGTCATTCTCAATTTATTTCTACTCATCTGGGTTTTGTTTTGCACTCACCATTTCTATTTTTTTTTATTCACTTTCATTTCATATGACAACACTTCTCTTATCTCCAATTTACTAGCAAATTTCATTAGATATTATTCAAATCACACTTGAATTTTATTTATAATTCAAATCATCTCATTTTAAATCCAACTCTATTTTATTTTTATTTTACAACATCTCTTCTTATTTATTTCATTATCAAATCCAAGTCGAATTCTATTTACAATTTGAATTCATTGTCAAATTCCATTATTAACTTACCATTTATTTTATTTCCCCAAGTTAAATTTTATTAATATACTTAATAAAATAATTATTTAACCAATTAGCTTATTTCCAACTTCTAAATCAATATTCGATTATGATTACAAAATCACTTCATTTAAAAATTCCAGTTTGGATTTCCTTGATTTTCCAAAATTCCAACATCTTTATTTAAAAAATTTAGAAATGCTTTTAAATTCAGATAATACTATTTAAAATAGCTTTTAATAAAAATACTTTTATAACTCGATGCCTCAACCAGTCCATCCTTGTTCTCATAGAAATTTAGTCATACGTTGATCAGGCGTAAGACTGAAAATCTGTAAGTACTTGGTAGACCCGTTTTCAACATCCAGTGGAAATACTTTTGAAAATAATGTTATTGAAAATATTGAAAGCATTTTGAAATAGAGGAAATATCTTTGGTGAGAATGCTCTAGGAATCATCACCCCCATCCATGGTCACAGTTACATTCCAGGGTTACGTTGCCGTCACAGCAAAAGTCCATGTAACTGAAGGCTCTCCGTGGCCTCTCAATTACGCCATGGATCCCACACAACAGATCACAGTTACATCCAGGGTTACGTTGCCGTCGCAGCAAAAGTCCATGTAACTACAGGCTCTCCGCGGCCTCTGATTTTCGCTGTCAAAATGAAACCTCTCTACTCCTACATAGGTCGCAGTCTGCCGATATAAAATCAAACGCAGACTGTTGGCTCTCAGCGGCACACACGACTTTCACTATGGTATACACTATTCATAATCCCCAGGAACTAGTTTTGTCCGGACTCCTCACAGCATCAACTTTAGAACCCCTCTGGGCTCAAAGCAGCACCACCCAGTGGCACTCCTGAGAAGTCCATTTCAAGGGAGCGCCTTTTCCCCAGAGCCATCATCAAAACACTTTATACTATACATATAGTATCTTCAAATCATACACCTAGTATGATCTCATACAAGGCTCCTTTACACAAAATCGATTATTCCAAAATCGATAATTCTCAAACTAGGCTTTCCAAATTCCAATATTGATTTTACCCAAAAATCAAAAGCCTTTCCAAAACCAAAGGTTCCCAAAACCTTTCCAAAATCCTCATAAGATCCTTTATATATATTCAGATATATAAAAAATTTAAAACTTTGGATCTTTTCAAACTTGTATAAAACCCTTGTATACTTCAAACACTTTCAAAATCCATCAGTGTGAGATATACTCACTTATTCCCATTTTCCCTTAATCCCCATTTGGATTATCACTTCAATTCTTATCTCAGTTGGATATTTAATCAATAACAGTTCGAACTCCGACCAGTTTATATTCAGAAGATAGCTTGAAAATTTTAAAAATAGATAAGTAGTTGAAAAATAATTAGTGGTTTGAAATATAGCTGTAAAATAGTTAGCTAATTATGAAATAGTTTGAAAAATAGCTAAATAGTCTCAGAAATTTTTAGATATTTGCAAAATAGTGGTAAAATAATAAATAATTTGTAACATAGTTGAAAAATAGAAATGAGTTTAGAAAGCAGTTGAAAATTGGTTAAATAGCTCCAAAAATAATTGTAAAATAAGTATAAAATAATTTGGCTTTAAGAAAGAAAGGTTGTATATATTTAATAGCTTAGAAAAATAAGTTTATATTAAAACAATTTATATAGAAAATAGTCCAGAGTCAAAGCTGTTTACTACCCCAACAATTCAATTTAAATTTCCACTCCCACTTAACTTGACTCAATTCCAATTTGAATAATCTTCAATTTCCATTGAAATTGATTTAATCCCAATTCAAGTTGAATTGATTCTCAATTTCCTTCCAACTTCAAGTCAAATTCCATTTGATCTTTAAACTTGTACAACTTTAATTACAATTTCAATTTTACAATTTCTATTTATAATCAATTAAATTCACATTTTGCTTTTAACTCGGAATTATACATTTTATTTAGCCAATATATTTTATTATTCCATAAACATTTTAAATCAAGATTCCAGAGTTTAAACAAATTTCCAAAATTTCAATATCACCTTAAAATTCAACTATATCCAAAATTCTTTGGCAAATTCAATTATCCCTTTGAATTTCAAAACCAAACCCAGTTCACAAACAATTCCAATTTAAAACAATTTGGTAGCAATTTCTCTTTTAGAAACTCAAAAATAAACATCGATGGTGCTGCAGTCATCACCGACGTTATTTTCCAGTGATCGAAAGAGTTCAATGCTTTTATCTCTTTAAAAACATTTCCAAATAATTTTTTTTTAAAATCTCCCAGATTTCAAATTCAACACAAAAATATTTTTGAAATAATACTATTATTTCTCCAAAACCTTTGGAAACCACTTTCAAATCCACAGGAATTTTTAAATTTTCCCAAAAATTCCAAATTCCCAATCCATCCAATTCATATTTAAACATTATTCTGAAATTTCATCTTATCTTATTTTCACATATTCTCTGGAATCCTATTTCAAGTTATAATCTCATTTATTTATGAAGTTTATTTCAATTTATAAATTACATCTACAATCTATATTTCAAATTCCATTTTGTTATATAAGTTGGTCGTATTCTTAACTTAATTCCAATAATTTAAAAGGAAATGTTGCTATATATATCAAAATATATTTTTATATAAAATCATTAAAAATCTTTATAAACAAATAACAAGTACGCTCTCATATATATATATATATATATATATATATATATATATATATATATATATGCAACTCATTCTAGAGTACTACGGACTCTATTCAATGAGTATACCACTAGAGCCAAGGTTCTCTCTTAACCTTTCAGCTCTTATACCAACTGTAACGACCCGAAATTTTCTAACCCGAAAATTCCAACAGAAACACCAAACATCTCACGATCGCAGTGGATAAAATATAATAATAAATAATAACAGTTTACAAAAGAATACTATATCTGTCGATTACATTTAATATACATCAGAGTTTCACATTAATACAGTCACTGAATGTTTACAATTATCATGTCCAAGATTTACAATAATATAAATACAGCGGATATACTCTATAAGATATTGCCATCCAGCTCGACTCCTGAGCTCCAGAACGTACCTACCTGAAAATCTGTAATACTCGTCTGACATGAGCATTACACCAAAGTAACACCCGGGTCAGGCTGGAAACCAGCGTGAGTAAACCCAACTAACAAGAAATACCAAAGTAAGCAACTTATATAAACCCGGGTAACTTATAGCAATTTAACCAATTCACAATTTGCTGAAGACAACACTTATTTCGCATATAAGTTTCTAAGTACCAAACTTAGATAAAATAATCCAATTCACTTAAACCATTTCAATTCAGCCTAATGATTTCACAAATCAATTTATGAAAATTCGAAGGGGTTTCATGTGTTTTCCTAATACCCGATCCCGGTCTCCTCGAATCTCATGTCATCCTAATTCCCAAATTATCCAAATGAAATACCCAACATTTCATATCAGAGATATCAACTCATTCAAAATATTCCATACCATCCAATCATCCATAAGCAATGCTAAATCACATACAAATTAATTCAACTTATTTTAATTGCATTTTCTAACCACATTCACTTAGATTATTAATTAATTCCAAATCAATTAATTAATCAACCCCTCTATATCCATTCATCTGAATTAAAAACCCTGGATTAATTAGCTTCCAATTCCATTCAAGTAATTCTCTTTAATTAATTTCACGTTATTAATTACTCTTACCAATCCATGAGTAACCTTTGATTTCTTCACAAATTAATTAACTATAACCAATTACGTTAATTCTTAATTACTTATATTAATTGACTTCTCATAAGTCTCTTATTATGAATTAATTAATATCAGTAAATCAAATCATTAATTACTTCATTCGTTATATAGATTAATGATTTCCAATTATATTCGATTTGTCCTAACCTAAATTAATTACTTTAATTCAACCTCTATATTAATCATTCTCGGTTAATCTAAATATGTAATTAACTATTCCTTTATTTACTTCATTAATAAATCAATTACTTCTTAATTAATTATCTTAATTAATCTCTTGATATATTCACAAAGTAACTATATTTATTTATTACATTAAGTAATTATTTATCTCACCATCAAATGATTCTTCTGAATATTTATACTTAGTTAATTAACTTACAACTTAATTTATTATTTATTCAAACCTTTAATTACTGAATCAAGTAACCCAAATCATTAATTAATTAAATTATATGGTTACTCATCGTAATTATCCTACTAATTTAATGTATCACAAACCGTTAAGCCGTTGTTAACTTTTTAAACGGAAACATTTTCTTATTTATTGTTTTAAGTTTAAAACAACTTAAAATTCCCAATGCTTCGAGTTAAGCAACCCATTAACTCGAGAACCATCCAAAATCACCAGAACATCTATTCACAGTGCATATCAAATAAATTCAATCATTCAACCAAATATTTAAATTTAACCATTTAAATTCAAATAGAATTCCAACAGAGTGAGATTTACTCACATTTGCCTCACAATTGGCAATCCACTTCCTTTAATTAATTTCGTCCAGTGATTATATTATTTTTTCCTAAGAGATTTTTAATTCATTATTCCCTATCCATTAATTATTAGCCTCAATTTTTAATTCCTAAAACCTAATTCCCATTTGTAGATCACTAATTACAAATTACTCAATCAAAAAAATTCAAATCAATTTCTTAATTAATCTTTAACTTATTTCTTAAGTGAGCAAATCTTAAATACACTCAAGACAAACATGTTCTTTGTTAAGTACAACTCACAATAACATTTAACTTAATTTGTAATTTAATTAAGTTTTAAGTATCTTTTATGCATTTAACATATCTAATTTATCAATAAATCAAGCTGTCTTAATTCAAGCTTGAAGAGCAGTTAATTTACAGGGTGCATAAACGATTTAAACAATTCCATTTTTTTTACACTAAGTTTAAAAACAACAGTGATAAAATAAGTAAATAACGGGAAAATTACTCACATTCGAACACCAACCCAACCCAGATCGTGTTTCCCCCCTCTTGAACGCGGGCTCGCTGCCTTATCAACGTCTCCAAGAAACCCTAGCTTGGACTTCGGCAACCACAGTTTGCGACCCTCCATCTATCTCCTCTACGCGTGCCATTACGACTTCCCATCGCTCTCGTATGCACCCTGAATTTAGTCGAGAATAAGTCGACATCCCTCCGAGCTCTGGCCTCCCTTGCTTGCGCCATAGGTTGCAGCCATCGTAATTTGGAAATGAGATGAAGCGGCTCGGCTGGCTCGGCTACCATTCTTTTCTCTTTTTCTTATTTATATATAAACGAATTCGTGAAGAATGGAAGGGAACGTAGATGAAATACGCGATTAAAAGAAGAAGGAAGCCATTTTGTTATTCGTCAGAAGATTTTTTTTTTCCTACGTTTCCAAAGTACACGCCTTTAATATAAAAAAAAAGATAGCTTCTTGAGAACGATTTGGATAAAATATCTTTGCTAATTTTATTAGTTAATTTAATTTAATTTTTTTTTCATTATCTTAATGAAACTTCAAAACGCTTCAACAATTGCTACTTAAATTTTCGAACTCCTCTTGAGGAATGCCACGAGGCGATAATAAGGTTTTATCCGCGTTCCGAACACAATGGAACGGGTTTCGAAGGCTAATTCGATCATATGCACGAGTTAAGGAAATAAACGATCGATTTTAAATTAAATCGATTAAAATGGTTCTACGCGTTTCGAGCTGTCAGGGTCAAACGAGAACTCTGATTGCTACGAAAATTGAAATCCGATAATAACTAACTATTACGGATCCAATGGAACTAGTTTCGTCGAATTCCGAGACTGTGCCTCGGAAGGCTATTTTTAAATTCCAATTTAAACGATATATTATTAAAATTGAACAAATTACCTTTAAATTTAAATTTCAACCATTCTATCATTCTCAGTATCATCATTATAGATTTTATAAGCCTTCAAATTATTTAAATAGGCTTAGAAATTTTAGGTTCAACAATTTACCCAATTTGCAATTATTAAATTCAATATTTAAACTATACAATTTAATGATTTAATTATCAAGTAAATATGGATATCTTGAAATTCAAGTTAAAATTAACTTTTAAATATTTAAAATCAATTAACTATTCAAATTTAAACTGTTAGAAATTGTGGGTCGTCACACCTTTGTAGGCAGTCAAAAGGCTGGTGATGGAGTAGAATATGCATATGTCATAGTACTCTAGTTTGCGCAGTGGCAGGACTAAAAGGATAGTCGCATGCGGAGATCAAGCCATCATCAGTCAAAGCGAGTTCAGGAAAGACTAGAGTTAAACCGACAGGCCAATGTGACGCAGCTTAGACTTAGGCTCGATCAGTTTAGATACCAAACCGCCGCAACCTATCCAGGACCTTCCTCACGAAATGATGATTTCGTGTCAAATAGACCGATAGAACGATAAATGCTCAATTCCGTTGATCGTGATGATGCCGGAATCTAGCTATCTCCAACTCGTTGATCTCGCAAGATACCGTGTTGAAAGATCTATAATTCGATCGTTGATCACTCGTAAGTGATACCGAGAATTGGCTTCAACTTCGTTGATTCGCGCACGAATAACCCGAAGATGGAAAGAAGAAGGAGATCACACTCAACTTCAACAATGGTGGCCAAAGCTCACACACAAATTTTATTCAAAAATCAACTCTCTTTACAAATGACAACACACCCGCCCATACCTCTCCTGAAAGATAGCGTACAAGCATACCAGGATGGCGTAAGAGTTGGGCTGGAGTTAGAATGGAGCCACCTTCAGATAAGTGATGAAGCTGACTACCCAGGCGTTGATGGGAGGAATGGCCCCGCACATACAGTGGTACCTACTATACGCAAAATACCCTTCAGGAGGGTCATATGGCATAACTCCAGCCCCCGGCAGCACCATGAGCGCTCTGTCTATCCCGAAGGAACGAGATATAACATCGAGTTGCTCCTCCTTCAGGGAGCTAGGAAAGCAGTCAGGAGGGGAGACCAGAAGTTCCTGGGGACCATACCCATCCACTAACGACCTCGGGGCAGCTCCATGTTGCGCCGGTCCTGGTTGGGCTGGGGGCACGGAAGAAGACTCTTCTCTATCCTTGGACTTCTTTCTATCTGATCGAGTTTCCGCTTTGTGAGACATTTATCTGCGGCACAAGAAAAACATGGTATTAGAACAAGGAGTATGGGAATATAAACGAATAGTTATCAAGTTCCATTCGGTGGTCAAGTTTTCGAGTTTCATTCGGCATTAAAGGTTAAAGCTTCATTCGGCATTCCCAATAATCGAACTCATTCGGCAATTGTCCATTCGGCATCACCTGGATAATTTTCACTCGGTAGTAAAATTTTCAAGCCCATTCGGCGAAAAGAGAAACGTACCTATTCGGCATGAGTTTGATTCGGCACGAGGTTGATTCGGTACAAGGTTGATTCGGCACTCAAGTTGGTTCGGCTCTCTCTGATTCGGTAAGGAATAACGAAGGGGTGTAGCCCCTATTTATAGACGTAAACAGGATAACCGAACCAAATTGTTCGGCACTCAAAACCGAATGTAGCTACACCAACTGGAAGAAAAACAAATCGCGACACCTGCAAGCACGTGCCCCACTTTAGGGGGCAAATGTTGGGCGAATTCTCACCCATGGAATCACGAGACCATGAGGCATCAGCTTCGCCATTTCCATCCTTCGTCGAACCAAGCCCATCGAGCAAAACAACACCTCCTTGCCGAACCAAAGGCCATCCGGTCATGCTCCATCCGGCCGCAGGCCTCACCGGACCAACACATATACACTCCCCCACCGAACCACCCATCACCGGTCCAAGCTCCATGCCGAACCAACACCGCCTTCATGCCGAACCAACACCTCTAAACCCACTACCGAATGAACCTCCAAACCACCTACCACCGGTCCACTCCATCACCGGTCCACCATTCTCCTACTACCGGTCCATCCACTACCGGTCCACAATACTCCATCACCGAACCAGCTCCCAGACACCCCCCACCGAACCAACATCTTTCCACTTCCCTGCCGAGCCAACCATCTTTCCACCCTCTACCGAATAAACCTCCGGATCAACCACTCCAAGCATGGCCGAACCAAGCTTCGCCGAACCAGATATGCCAGACCAGATTGCTTCAGCCCAGGCCCATCAGCAGCCATATACATCCAAGACCCCTGCCCCCAGCCTCACTCTATAAATAGAGGGGCAGAGGTACAACAATGGCAGACAAGTTTGAGAGCTCAAGCACGGAAGGAACTTTCAAACAACTTTTATATACTTGTATACAAAGCTTTGTACTTATAATCTGAAAGAAAAAGGATAATAACATATAAAGTGGACGTAGGCACGTTCTGGCCGAACCACTATAAATCTGTGTGTCTTTTACATTTCAGTCCCTGCTTTTACATATTTGCATAAGTCACCCAAATCATTGAAAACCACATAAAATCAACTAAATAATACGACTTGGAGGTGTTTGCCCATTTTTTGCGCAAACAGAGGTCAGAAAGACCAAAGTGTAGGATGCTTAAACAGTAAAGTTGTCAGATAGACAGGTTCACAGTAAACCCATGAAAACTATGTTTAGGAAAAGTTATTGATAGATGCCAATAGGTTCATAGTAAACCCATGAAAACTATGATTAGAAAGAGTTATTAGAGTTACCAATAGGTTTGTAGTGAACCCATAAAAAATATATCCGGATTAAGTTATTGACATATGTCAATAGGTTTCTAGTCAACCCATGAAAACTAGGGTAAGAGGAAACTTATTGGATTTACCAATAGGTTTAGGTAGAACCCATGAAACAGTAAGGTTATTGGTAGGGGCCAATAGGTTCTCGATGATCCTATAAAAACTATGAAACATGATAGGGAGTCCATAAGTGTTAAATAGGTTAATAGTTTTCCCATGATAACTATCAGGTTATTAATCAGCCCATGAAAACTAATAGGTTAATAGTGACCTTAAAAACTATAACTAAGACAGGTAGTCAGCATAAATGGGGATGTGAAATCAAGAATTGATTTACTTTCATGCATATCATCATAATACTTTGAATTGCAGGAGCATAGTATATGGTTTTAGAAATTTTTAAATGAGATACTAGTGAGTGGAAAACCCGTTCCGCTAAGAGGCATTGTACCAGGCTTTATGTTCGACTCGAAGTTTATGTTTTCCCCTTAAACTCTCAGGTGCTCAATTGATTTTGAGTAGTTTAAGAGTTGAGGTTTTTAGGTACCTCTTTAGACGAATAAGCTTCCGAGGATGTGCAGGAGGCATGATAGCTGTTTCGAGTTCTCTTTTATTTTGATTCTGTTATGTAGTTGTAAAAGCAAAGTTGTTTACTTGCCTATATTATACTCTGATCGGCCAAGATAGCATCTTCATATGTCGCTCTTGGCGTATATTGTATCAATTATATTTTATCCAAACGTGGTTTGGGTCATGGGATTATGTAATGAACTTTAAATGTTTTGAATTAGAATGAGTTATTTTTTAAAAAATATTTTAAATATTTTACATATCCATATATTTCTGTGTATCAATGTATCCAACATTACTGTTTTTGGTCGTTGAAGGTTAATAACTATGGATGACTGCAACATTGGTAGCCGTTAGTTTTGGACCTCCAAGTAGGGATGTTACAAGTTGGTATCAGGGCGTAGGTTTATGAATCCTAAAAGAAATTTAAACTTAAAAAGATTTTCAAAACATAATCCAGTGAATCAGAAAATAAGATCGGGGCTTGGGTTAATGCTATAGCAACGTACTTGTATTTAATATATATATATATATATATATATATATATATATATATATATATATATATATATATATATATATATATATATATATATATCTACCACTAATTAAGAAAATCCATTGAACTAATTTACTCGGTGTCTTTTTGAAATTCCAAAAGTACCCTTGCTTTCCGTTTACATATTTGCGCTCAGACAAATTATCAACGTATACAATAACACAAACAGTTCATGTGCGAAGCACGGGCCCATACTAGTATAGATAAATACTTATTTCCCTCTCTCTTAGACCATTCTTCTATATCTTACTAAGGATAATATGCAGATTTACGAGAAGGAAGGTATCAAGGCTGGAAATGGAAGAGGAAATCTCGGTGGAGGAAGCACCACAACCAATATAAATGCTTGACCCATCAAAAGGAACCCGGGTTGACAGGCTAATGCTAACCAAAATGCTGATGCCAATGTGGGTGTTGAAAATTCACCCGTGGATATGAGGGCGATCTATTAGTTTTTCATCAATACGATGCAAGCAGGTGTTGCTGCTAGAGTAGCTGGAAAAGTTGGAGTAGCTAATCTTGTGGCTCTAGTTGGGAATAATTATGCTAAGTTGAGCAGAGATTACACCAGTCTGGGTGGGAAGCCATTTAGGAGGACAGAGAATTCTATAAGGGTAGAGAATTGGTTGTTGCATTGTGAGCATATCTTCATTGATTTGGGATTAGATGATAAGCAGAAGAGGAAGCTAGCCTCTAGGCAGTTGCAAAGGTCAGTACTTTATTGGTGGAACAGTGTTACTGCCGGGGTTCCCGAGGAGAAGTTGACTTGGGCAGATTTTAGAAGAAGATTTGAACAGAGGTTCTTATCTGAAGTGCCTAAGTCAGCATTGATGAGAAAGTTTATGGATCTAGTGTGGGGGAAAATGTCGGTAATTGGGTATGTTATTAAGTTTGATGAATTGTCCCGATAAGGGTATGCTACCATAGACACCGACATCAGGAGAAATGAGAGGTTCATTCGGGGACTGAGACCTGAGCTTACTAGGGAGACCCTGAAAATATCCGTGATCCTTATAATGTAGTTGTGGAGAGGGAAATTCGCCATGAGGAGATGCCTACTGTTTGCGCTAGAGAGAAGCCAATTGAAACCCAGGGTTCTCAGGGAAAGAAGGGAAAGTTCTTTAAGAAGAAGGGAGCCCAGAATGGAGATGCTTCTAAAACGGCAAAAGCTAATTTAGTTTGCTTCAATGACAAGAAAGGTCATTATGCTCATGAGTGCCGGCCAGGTAAGAGGAAGAAGGCTGTAGATAATAAGAATGTATAGTGCTTTAACTATGACCAAGTTGGGCATTATAAGAATCAGTGTCTAGAACCAGTCAGGGCGGACAAGGAAAAGGGTATTGCTGTTGGACCATCATCTACTAATCCAACTGCAGCTGATAAAGAGAAGACTATGATGAAAGGTATGCTTTTGATTCAGAGTATACCAATTAGGATGCTATTTGATACCGGTGTATCACATCATTTATATATCAAAATTTGATTGATAGGTTATGCTTTGAACCCACATACCTTGTTACTTCCTTAAGGATTGCGAATCCAATAGGAGGGTATGCAACTCTTGGGATAAGATGTGACCAGTTAGAACTAGACCTGTTAGGTCACAAGCTTGCATGCATCAATATGTTTTCGATTTCGTAGATTTCGAAATCATTTTGAGTATTAATTGGTTGAGTAAGTATGAGGCTAGGATATTTTGCCAGGATGAGGAGAAATAACTGAGACCCCTTAATAGTCAAAACCGAATTATATTCTCAATGGAGAATTCTGACTAAAGTAGTTGTGCTTTGTTAAGTTTTATGGAAGTGGGAAAAGAGTTAAGACAGGTTCAGTAGCAAGAGAGTTTGCAGATGTATTTGCATCGGTTACAGGATTACCATCGAAATGACCTATTAGGTTTTAGATAGATACTGTGCCAGGAGTTGAACCTATAAGTAGACCACCTAGCAGGATGACACCGACCGAGATAAAGGAATTAAAGTTGTAGCTAGTGGATCTAAAAGGAAGGAATTTTATTAGACCAAGCAGTTCGCCTTAGGAAGCGGCCGTGGTGTTCGTGAAGAAACTAGATGGGTCACTGAGGAAGTGTATTGACTATCGTAAGTTGAACGAGAGGACGATTAAGAATAAATATCCTTTGTCGAGAATTGATGATATGTTCGATCAGTTGTGTGGAGCCAGAGTGTCTTCCCAGTTGGATTTGGCGATAGCTTTCCATCAGTTAAGGGTGGAAGATGACAATATTTCTTTGACAGCATTTCAGACTAGGTATGGTTCGTACGAGTGGTTAGTAATGCCATTCGGGTTAACGAATGCATCTACTTTCTTCATGGATTTGATGAATCGAGTTTTTCGAGAGTACTTGGATAGGTTTTTGTTGGTGTTTATAGATGACATTTTAGTGTACTCTAAAGATGAAAGGGAGCATGATGATCATCTTAGAGTAGTTCTTGAGACACTGAGGGAGCATCAGCTGAAGGCGAAGTTTTCCAAGTGTCATATTTGGAAGAAGGAGGTTAAATTTCTTGGTCACGTGCTTTAAGAGAAGGGCTTGTCAGTTAATTCAGATAAGATCGAAGCTGTTAATAATTGGAAGAGACCAGAGATGGTGACTGAAATTAGAAGTTTTCTTGGACTAGCTAGCTATTACTGATTCATCGAGATTTCTCAAGGATAGCAGCACCTTTGACTAAGTTAACTAGGAAGGAGGTGAAATTCGTCTGGTCCGACAAATGTGAGAAAGCATTCCTTAAGTTAAAAAATTTGTTGACCAATGCTCCTATGTTAGTAGTTCCTGATGAAAACCAAGGGTTGGTGGTGTATACTGATGCATGCGGGACAGGATTAGAAGCCGTGCTGATGTAGAAAGGTAAAGTGATAGCCTATGCTTAATGACAGCTTAGACCGTAAGAAGTGAGAAATCCTACTCGCGATTTGGAGTTGGCTACAATGATCTTCGCATCGAAGATTTTGAGACATTATCTTTTAGGAGAGAGATTTGAGCTATGCACAAATCATAAGCCTTTAAGGTACTTATTCTCTCAGAGGGAGTTGAAGATGAGACAACAAAGGCTGTTGGAGTTTTTAGCAGCTTATGATTTTGGTATGGAATATACACCTAGGAATAGAAATAGGATAGCATATGCTCTTAGCAGAAGACATCAGAATGTGGTGTTAGCTATATTGGTAGAATGGAAGGATTTGGAAGCTTTGACTAGTTTTTGTATGCAGTTAAGATCGATTTCTAGTTCTAATCAAAGTACCCTCATGTTGTCCTGTTTAGAAATTTGACCAGTATTGATCAAAAGGATTGATTCTAAATAGAAGGAGGGTCCAGTGTTAGCTGATAGGATTAGAAGGCATGAGGTTAGAACCGAGATTGATGAGCTAAAAGAGTTGAGTCTTGACTAGAGAGGATGATTGAGAAAGAAGGGACGATTGTGTGTTTCGAATGTTGAGGACTTAAGGACAGATGTTCTTGGAGAATGTTATCGATCTAAGTTTATGATTCATCATGGAGGGACAAATATGTATCAAGATATGAAGAGGAGTTTTAATTGGGAAGACATAAAGAGGGATGTTGGCTTATGGGTTAGACAGTGTACAATCTGTCAACAAGTGAGAGCCGGACATCAGAAGCCGAGTGGATTTCTTCAACCTTTAGAGATATCAGTTTGGAGATGGGATTCAATATTCATGGATTTTATAGACAGGTTACCAAGTCTAAATAGTGGAAATGAAAGTATATGAGTCATAGTGGACAGTTTGACCAAGAATGCCCATTTCATTCCAGTCAATTCAACCAGGATGAAACCTGTTTTAGCTAAGTTGTTCATGAAGAACATAGTTAGACTACATGGGATTCCTAGTAGTATAGTTAAAGATAGAGCTGCTTTATTTACTAATGAATTCTGGAAGAGTTTATAGGATGTGTTAGGCACTAAGTTCAAGATGAATATTGCATATTACCCTAAGATGGGTGGATAGACAAAGAGAGTCAATAAGGTACTCGAGGATTTACTAAGAGCTTGTGTATTGTACTTTGGTGGATCTTGGGAAGATCGCCTACAATTGGTAGAGTTTTCCTTTAATAATAGTTATCAAATTAGTATAGGAATGAGGCCTTTTGAAGCTTTGTATGGAAGGCCATGCAAATCACCAGCATGCTGGTTGGAGATTAGAGACAGATTAGTCTTGGGTCCAAATTTGTTTAAGGATGCGTCAGAAGATCGATTCGATCCGAGAAAGGATAAAGGAAGCTCAGTCCAAACAAAAGAATTACATAGATAATAGGTGTAAAGACCTAGAATAATCAGTTGGAGATAAACTTTTCATTAAGATATCGTCGATGAAAGGTTTGGTACGATTTAGAAAGTCAGGGAAACTGGCACCGAGATATATTGGTCTGTTCCAGAATGTAGAGAGGATTAGAAAGCTCACATACAGAGCAGAATTGCCAAGCTATATGACAGGTGTTCATAATGTATTTCATGTGTCTCATCTTCTCAAGTATGTGCATGATACAGAGACTGCTATTCCTTCGATAGGGTTGGAATATCTGATAGTAGAGCCTAATTTGACTTTTATTAGACAACCAGTTCGGATTGTAGCGAGAGATGAGAAAAGATTAAAGAACAAGACAGTCAGGTTAATGAAAGTACAGGGGAGTGACAACGAGAAGGATTGTACTTGGGAGACAAAAGGCAGGATTAGAGGTACTTATCCTGATCTACTTGGAGGATATGTCTATATTATTTTTATATAGATATTTGCTAGTCAAGTATGTTAGGAACTGAGTTGATGATATTTTGATGACAACAACCTTATATAGTTATTATACTTTACTTTATAAAATATATACTAACATTTTCATATATATATATATATATATGTATGTATATAGGAAGTATATGCAGGTATTATCGAAGACTGATCAGTATAAAGACTCAAGCATCAAGATGAAGATTAGAGATTCAAGATTCAAGACTCTAGAGAATCAAGATTTCAAGATCTCAAGATAAGTGTCTAGTATTTTGTTAAAACTTCATAATAGCACTCTTATCTTTCTTCCAATTTTCTTTTGGGATGGAACCCAATTTCTATCGAAAGCAGTGGCTTACAAACCCACGACAAGTAGCTTACAAACCTACGACAAGTGGCTTACAAACCCACGAAAATCAAAATCATTTAAACTACTTTGTGCAAGTTCTCGAGTCCTATGGAGGAGCTCTGTAGGAAGGTTCTTGCAATTTCAGTTTGAATAGATTTTTCAAAATGTTTTTAAATCTGTTTTTCAAAGCTTTCAAAATCATGTTTTCAAAAATGTTTTCAAACTTTGTTTTAGCCTTGAAATATTCCTCCATTCTGATTTTAAAAACTTCTATTTTTAAAACATCAAAACTTATTCTGATTTTAAATATTACTTATATAATTGACGGTCTATATCAATTATATATATATATATATTTAAAATAATGTTTTATATTCATTCTCTATCTCAAATTATTGTTTAAACACTTTATTTTGCTTCAGAGAAGTTTCAACTTGTTTTAAATTCAAATGCTTTTACAAAACAACATCTCTACAATTTTGAACTGAGGGATGTCGACATATGGGGATACCCCATGTCGACATGATGACAGTTGGATTCAAAATTCAAATTTCAAAAGAAGTGTCCATTCATTCAAAAACCTTTCGCCAATGGTTATGACTGTTGAGCATCTATATAAAGGCTTCCAAAACGAATTTTTTAATAACTACTTTCTTATTTTTCTTCACTCTTTCTTCTCCACCATTCCATATCCATAAAACTTCATATTTTCAAGATCGTGCCATCATTCTGCCAAATTCTTAATAGGAAATCATTTAGATACTCTCTCTATTTGATTCTCCATCATTCTACTAAAGATCAAAGTGCTATTCAGAGTTATAGGATTAATTTGTATTCAAAAAGTCCATAGAGTCTATCCATTCAAAAGGATTGTTATTAGAAAGTATTAGGGTGATCTTGTGTCCCGTAAATCAAGAGAGTTTACCCCAGACTCGGAGATAGGAGGGTTCCTCAAGGCCTTAGAAATTGAGAGTTGTAATTTGGATATTGGCTTATAAAAATATGTACAAGGATATTGCCTTGGTGCAGGACTGGATGTAGGAGGATTCCGAACCAGTATAAAATCCGGTGTGTTCTTTCCTTTTACTTGCTTTACTTTACTATTTGCATTTGTTATATGTTCTGTGATCATTCTGTGTTAGAATTCTGTTTAGATTTGTGTTGAAAGTTTTAATTTAGTCATATATTTCATATATTCTTTAAAACACTATTCACCCCCCTCTAGTGTTATTTCTGCCTTAAGATCCTTAATCCGCATCCCCAACAAAGTAGACTATTATGGTTGTTAGGAGTCGTTACAGATGATTGTTATGTTTAATACTTAGTCCTTACTGAATTTCGATGACGAAATTCTTTGAGGAGGGGAGCCTATAACACCTTTAATTTTTAATAACATTATTCATGAGATTTAATTAGATAAAGTAAATATAATAATATAAAAAATCAGAGTGATAAGGGGATTAAGATTTGAAAATAAAATTTTGGGCCATGCTTAATTATTTAAATGGGCTTAACAATAGGCTAATTAATTTACGCAAGGGTATATTAGGAAATAGTCGCATCTTAATACCACAACCCTTATATATCCATGTCTATACATCACGTTTCATTTTCCTATTCATGTACATTTTCATTTCTAAAAAATCAAACAAACGAAAACCTAAGGAGAGTCGGCCATTACAAGGAAGAAAAAGAGAAATTTAATCAAGTTAAGGAATTAAAGCAAAGGGATTAATCTCAAATCAAATTTCAAAGCTCTTATCATAACTAAGGTGAATAATAATCTAAATCATCTCTATTTTGTTATATAACCATTTGTTTTCAGATTTAAGGTTAAATTCATTTTTACGATGATTGGATGATGATATGCTTGATTCAAAATACGTTTGACTTAAATCAAATTGTCTAAAGATGGATTTATACGGTTTAAGGGTAAAAAACCAATTGTAGATGATTTCGAATGCCATGGGAAAATTATATATGTAAAATATGGTTTTGGAGATGGGTTTCTATTTTTGTAATTTTCTAAGCCATGGAAACTTTGATATGATTTTTCAAAGGAAAATATGTATAATCGGGTTTAAAATTTTGATTCGAGTATTTTAGGAGGAATTTGAGTATGAAACTATTATATGTTAGATAATATATTGAAAGTGAATTTCTATAATTTTTGGGGATTTTCCCTAAGCGATTTGCTATGTAAATTAAATTATTTTAAAAGGACTTATTTGCATTATTGGTATTGCTTAATGGAAGGGATTATTTGTTAATTAAACCTTCATTTGGATCTAAAAATAAGCGGCAGTTATTTTGTCAGGATTTGAAAGTTTTAAGGCAACCAATCAAAGGATTACAAATATGCAGGTTAGTTATAAAGTAATCATTAAAGATAGCATTAATTCAGCCCTACCCAGAAAGTTGGTTCCGCCTCTTTTAAAAGCCCTTTCGACCTTATGCCTTCTCTTCGACTTAGTCAAAACCAACCATGTGAAACCCACCAAGTCGAAACCAATACACAGGGTATCACATTGATGGTACATAGTGGATTGAAAGAAAAGAGAAGGCATAGTGTCGAAAGCATTGCTTCTGATAGGGTCGAAACCTTTGCTTTGTTTTCAAATGTTAAGCGCCTACTTGTTTTACTAGAGCTTTCGAAGGAATCGAAACACATGCTTTTGAAAGGGGTTTTCTAACTAGTTTTCGAAGAGGGTTCCCATCTTTCATTATTAAGTAAGAGCCTTTGAATGAGTCCCTTTATATATAAAACAATGCTTTCGAAAGAAGTGGTTTCGACCTAATCGAAACCCTGTTGCTGTTCTTTTTCTTTTCGTGTGTGTTGAAACCACCAATGCTTTCGATGGGTGGCCTTTGTTTTAAACTTATACTAAGAAAATTCTTAAATGCTTTTAAACAGGCTCAAGGGTTTCTAAGGCAATGACTTCGAAAGGGGGCTTTGATGCTAACCTTCAATGTTTTACTTAAACGTTTCAAGCCTTCGAAAAGATGGTGCCGATGCCGTCAAACTATCCCCAATCATTTTTATATGAAGATTAAAGGTTTCAAAAGGGATACTTTCATATATGTTCGCTTTGACCTAAATGATGTTTTTGAAGCAAACCCAATGTTTTCAAAAGAGTTACTTTCATTGGTTTCGAGGCTATGCTTGTAAGGATTGTTAATTAATGCTTTCGTAATTTCGATAGGTACATTTTGGTTTCGAAAAAGGTAATTTAAAGAGCTTCGAAAGGTATATATTTAGTATTTTGAAAAGAAATTTTCAATGCTTTCGGAGCAGGGTGTCTAGGGGTTTCGAAAGTAATGTTTTAAGGTTTTGAAAGCCTTAGTTTTCAGACATATGAGCCATTCTCGCTTTAATAAAAAACTATGGAATAATAAAAGAGTTTCGAAATGATTTAGGTGTGGAGTTTTTGAAGAAATTTTCCTTGATTAATAGGATAAAGGTATTGGCCAATTTTATATAAAATGATTTCAAGGATAATAAACCATAGGTGTTGGTACTATATATTAATATGTTTACTTCTTCCAATGTATATATTCACATTGTAATGGACCCATAACTGTATTTTGAGCAAAAATGGCAGAATAACCAGCTAGGTTGAACCAATAGTGAATATATATTGAATTAACTCCTGAATGAGTTGAATTGCATCTAGGAAATCAGATAGGATAGAATGTAGGATGCTTAAATAGTGAAGTTTTCAGACAGACATGTTCACAGCAAACCCATGAAAACTATGTTTTGGAAAAGTTATTGGCAAATGCCAATAGGTTCACAGTAAATCCATGGAAACTATATTAGAAAGAGTTATTGGAGTTACCAATAAGTTTGTAGTGAATCCATGAAAACTATATATGGTTTAAGTTATTGACTGATGTCAATTGGTTCCTAGTCAACCCATGAAAATTAGGGTAAGAGGGAAACTATTGGAGTTACCAATAGGTTCAGGGAGAACCCATGAAACATTAGAGTTATTGGCAAGGGCCAATAGGTTCATAGTGATCCCATGTAAACTATGAAACATGACAGGGAGTCAATAAGTGTTAAATAGGTTAATAGTCATCCCATGAAAACTATCAGGTTATTAGTCAACCCATGAAAACTATAGGTTAATAGTGACATTAGAAACTATAAATAAGACAGGTAGTCAGAATAAATGGGGATGGGAAATCCAGAATTGATTTACTTGCTTGCATATCTTCATAATACTTTGAATTGCAATGTTTTACCATTGTGGATGTAGGAGTATAGTATACGGTTTTATAAAGTTTTAAATGAGATACCAGTAAGGGTAAAACATGTACCGCTAAGCGGGGTGGTCTCGCTATATATCTAAATGGTATGAGGTGGTAGATTACTATTCATATAAGGCTTTATATCTGACTCAAAGTTTTTGTTTTCTCCTTGAACTCTCGGGTGCTCAATTGATTTTGAGTAGTTTGAGAGTTGAGATTTCCAGGTACTCTTTAGACTAATAAGCTTCTGGAGACGTGCATGAGGCATGATAACTATTTAGAGTTCTCTTTTATTTAGATTCCACTGTGTATTTTTTGCAAAGGCAAAGTTGTTAATTTTCCTATATTATACTCTGATCAACCAAGGGGGAAACTTCCTATGTCACTCTTGGCTATGTTGTATTAATTATATTTTATCTGAACATGGTTTGTGTCTTGGGATTATGTAATGAACTTGAAATTTTTTTAATTGTAATGAGATGTTTGTTTAAAAAATTTAAATTTTTTAACATATCCATATGTTTCTGTGTATCAATGTATCTAACATTACCGTATTTGGTCGTCGAAGATTAATAACTATGGATCACTGCACCATTCCTAGCCGTTAGTTTTGGGCCTCTAAGTGGGGGATGTTACAGGTTGTTACCGAAAGGTTCTGACACGTCTTGTACTTGTCCTTTTGTTTAGATATTTTGGATTTGTTCACCAACTCCTTCAGAAATGGACTATAGGACAATCACTTTACTCAATGCTCCATGACTGCAATGACTCATCTTTGCGAACTCCAAATATCGACACTGATACATCCACGTTATTCATGTGTCGAACACTCAAGTGCTAGAAAGACGAATTATTAGGGTAAAATAAAATAAAAAATGAAATAGAACAAGGAAGAAGGAACACAATATCAGAATCTCACAACGAAACGATGATATATAATATCGAAAGATAGTATAAACTATCGTTCTAAGATACAAAGTTTTTTAAGGTTACAGTAATCATCCTAGATAGTTATAATAACATATCCTCATAAATGCTTATGATATAATAGTAATGCAGTGGAAACAAATATTACAGTAGGTAGAACTCCAACTCTTCTCCAGATGCTCCAAAGCGTCCAAAGCTAAATCTATAAATATTATAGGACTGACTTGAGCATTATAAGAAAATAACACCTAGATCAGCCTGGTAAACCAGCATGAGAAACTCAAGAAATATGAATGACATGTAACAGTAACCATTGACACCATACAGATTCCCATTGTAACGACCCGGAATTTTCGATTCCGAAAATTCCAGATAGTTAGAGAAAAGAAAAAGAGATAGAAGAAGAAGAACAGAAAAGAAACACACAATCTCACATTCGCAGCGGATAAAATATAATATCAATAATATATAGTTATACCAAAGAAAACTGTATCTATTAATTTACATCGACATATTAGAGTTACAACAATTTTATACAACATTGGACAGATACAATTTAACACGTCACAGATATATACAATATCATAGTGGAAACTCTCCATACGTCCCTGCCATCCAGCTTGCCTCCTGAGCTCCAGAACGTCCTTACCTGAAAATCTATAATACTCGGTCTGACCCGAGCATTACATCAAAGTAACACCCGGGTCAGGCTGGAAACCAGCGTGAGCAAACCCATATAATTTGAAATACTAAGCTTAACTTTAAAAGGAGACCCGGGTAACTCATACTTCACTACGAGTTTATTACTTGTTATGCTCATCACTTATTCCTCGAATCAAATTCTAAGTATTCTTACTTAGTTCAAAGGTCTAATTTATTCTATCCCAAACTATTGGTTTCATATATCACATTTATAAAGAATTACCGTATTCCAACTCGAAGTGGTTTCGGGTATTTACTAATACCCGACTCCGGTCTCTTCGAATTCAATACCATCTATCTCAAATTATTCAAGTGAAACCCAATTAAAACTTCAAATACAGGGTGTCTCCTATATGCATTAATTCATCATCAATGAATGACCACATTTTCTCAGTTTAAATCCAATCTTATTACATCACATAGCATCTCAAAATACATACCCAAGATATCAATCAATCTAAGGCATACAATATTACTCAATCATTCCTAATCAAAATACCATTTCTAATTAATTCAAACAAATTAAATTAATTACATCAATCTCCATTAATTAATTACAAACAACTTATTTGATCATCCTTTAATTAATCATCCTTGATTAATTACTTTCAATTGCATAAAGTAATTAATCCTTTAATTTATTTACACAAATTAATTATTCTCAACCATTTACGGTAGTTACCCATTGATTACTTTCGTTAGTTACATTATTATTTTTAATTAATTACCATGACAAGTAATTATAAATTAACCTTAACCCTTTAATTAATTTTACTAGTTAATTCTTAAACTAAGTGATTAACCCTTAATCACTTTCATTTAATTACTTCTTCGATTAATTATCCTGATCAATCAATCCCTAATTAATTAATTAATTACCCTCAAATTAATCTCTTTAATTAATCATCCATATTAAATAATTATCATTTAATTAATAACTTGATTATATTTTAGTTAATTCACAAATTTAGACTAAACATATCACATAGCTTCTTAAACCAAATGTTAAATAAAACATATATTCATATAAAAGAATTTGATTTAAGAAAACTGTCTTAAAACTTAATTTATTTAATTCCTAAAACAGATTATTTACTATTTTGAAGTTTAAACCCCACTTCAACAATCCAGACAAACTCTTGCCAAATAATATTTTTGTGAAAACTTGTTAACGTTTCCCCTCTCTTTTTTTTTCCACTAACTTTTATTACTACCTCCCCTAATTACTTTACTAGGCCCAAACTTCCTTTTCTCGGCCCAGTACTTCTTCTCTTCTTCATTTTTTTTGAAAGAATCTGCTACCAGGTACAACACACAAACCTTTTCTCGAGTATGAATTCGAGAAATACACCACACAACCCGAGTTGCCTTTCGAGTCATCCTTTCTCCCATTCCACTGACACACAACCCATCCCTGTGCATATGCACAGATGATCATTGGCTCTCCGATCACCACCGAAGCCTTCCACACAACGACGACCAGATGAACCTTCGATCCATACCACCCCGACTCCATCATAGAACCAAAATCAAAAACGAGCCATTACAATCAAACAGGAACTAAATCGGTCGTCAGAAATTCCCCTCGTCTCGACGCCTCCGACCGCCATTATTCCAGAAACTTCGCCTATAGGTTCGCCGATGACCCCACATCATTTTCCCTCTCACCTTATCGAGTTCGATATTCAGGTGGCAACGCAACATCCCCATTACCAATCTCGACCAAAACCCAGAGTTAAACCCTACTTCGACTTAGTGCCGCAACCACGGCGAACGATAGGGCCTCCTGCCATTTTTCCTAAACTCGCTAACTTCCACGCCACCTTCAGACCTAATTTCGACCACTATCCCACCATCGATCGTCGTAAATTGACGAAAAAGCACCTTCTGGTCAACTTCCATTTTCTACATAAAAACTTGCCTAAAAATCTTGATATGTTTTCTAAAAATCATAATTCTACAAGACAAATGAGACTGTATAAGTAAAATTCGTAATTGGATTCAACTGATTTTTCTCTAGTATACTAACATTTTGTTATGATATTTATTTTACCAGATATTTCTTGATAATAATACTTATCAGTATTTTTAGAATTTATATTATGCCCATTCAAACTAGTTTCTTACTAATACTCCCTGCTAAAAGCGATCAGTGAAGAGAATCCAAAGATTGAAACTTATTCAGATTATGGTAACTTAAAACAGGGATATACAAATTTGTATTCAGTCATGCAAACTGTAAACCAATTCATATTTCCAAACAACCTTTATTTCATCCATGAAATCATAATTTAAGTTAATATTATCATCAGTTGTTGCATGCTCAATATACAGATAATTTATCAGATGTGATTCAAGGTTTTACTCATATTTTTTTTGTTTAAACAGAGAGAATGTCCCTGTTTCTAAACATGCATACATCATTTCAGATATACATGTGCATGCAAGCAAATTTTTGCACCCAAACTTCAATAATCACTACATATAGATCAAGATGCGGGTAGATCGAAGATGTTAAAGAGTAGTTACTCACCTGCATTATGAAGAAACAGTGAATAGCCTGAACAGATTTTATTGAAATTTGGAAATTGCCAGAATGTTGAACTTTTAAAACTTGAATTGCTTTAGATTCTGAGAATTCTTTGATAATTGGTTGTAATAATCTGAAACTCATTATAGGAATTACTGCTTGATTCTAGATTTTGAAGGTTTTCAAACTTGAATCAGTTGCTGTTGAAGATTTTAAAGCTGTTGTTTAAATTTGGTTTTGTTTCAGACTTTGCTTTGCTCAACAGCTCTTTTTTCTTTCATTTGTTTTTGATTTTTAGATCTGAAACTTTTTTTGTTTGTTTAGATTTTCCATTTTCTTTTGTTTCTTATTTTTTTCTTTTAATTATTTAAATTAAAGGAGATTCATAATGCCACTTGTCAATACTATCAACACCTGTTCATTCCTTAAGTTAAATAATTTACATTTGTTATTTCATGTGTTAACACTTTTTTTTAGTCGTGAGAATTTTATTTTAAAATGTGTATACCTTTTTTATTACTTATTATATTACCTATGCTTTATGAAGATTTGGGTATTATATTTGAATTATAAACTATATTTATTAATCTATTTACATTTGTACTTTGTATGATAAAAAAATGTCTTTTTCATAATTTTATGTCAAATTATATTTAGTTTATATCTATGTATATGTTTTACCAATGTAAATCCTTATTAAATATATTCTCTTATATTAAAAATTCCAATGAATATGTTTTGAAATTAAATTATATATAAATAAAAGCTTTAAATAAAAATAGAATGTAAACCAATTTATAATTTAAATTAAATCATATATAATATATTTGATTCATTTTAAATGTAAATATAAAAATTATTCATATATTTTTAAATCAAAATGTCTTCTCTTGTTTTTTTTAAGATATATATATATATATATTCATTTAGATTGAAGTTTAAATCTAAATTCAAATTCAACTTAAAAATCTAACTTAATATCAATTTAAATAAATCCGGGATATCACACCCATAAAGCGTTTTTCCCTCAAAGATACAAACCATTCATTAGGTTTACCATATAGAGATATGATAGATAATGTTTAAGATGTAGCATATAAATCATATTAAATAGCTGTGATACTTACATTGGTCACCCCACAACATATTTAGGGTATAATCAAAAATCAATAAATCATGTTCATATATGGATTTTTCATTGGAGACATCCTCAGATAAACCGAGGCCAGCCTCCAAACAAGGGTCAGAAAGTACCTTTCGAGCGTCGTACATCTCTAGATAAAATATACCATTAAGGTAAACACAACTAGCTCACTATGAACGAGCGATTCCGAACCACGTGGAGCTAAGTACCATCAACTCCTATATGCAACATGTCAATAAGAATACTCTTGATATGGAGTTGATATACCTCATCGTGGGTTTGCAAAACCCCAGGCTATGCATCCCACTTTATTTTTTGTCATTTCCGATGTCGAGGTTAAGTTTAGCATCTTGACATGAGTCTTCATCACTTGAACAACACATAAATCGCCAATTGGATTCCATTACCTCGAATAGATCATGAATCACTACACGGATTCGTGCATCTCTAATAGATTTCGAACCTCCACATAGGTTCCCCGCATAAGTCTTTCTATGAATGCTAACTCTTCTCTCTCCTAGAATACTCGCCAAGACAGACAGTCCCATACAATAACATCGTTTGAAATGTTAACGTCGGCCTTTCCCTAGGATTTGACCTTACGATAGATAGTTCGACTCTATAACATTCCACGTCACAACCGCTTGCAGAACATACATCATGTATTTTGTTTTGAAGTGGTTATGGATTCGTGTCATCTCATATAAGTACACTCTTCCCCCTTATCGGACGCTCCAAAACTAATCGATGAATTTCCAGTAAACTCAACTCCGGCTCTTTCAGAAATAATCAGACAATACATAAGAGGGGAGATCACCTTCTAACCATTTAAGTGAATGATTATCTTATCATTTCTTCTGGAATAACATAAAGATTATACGTAAATATAACATCCCTGAAGATAATTGTACCATATAATTCCTGTGTTTCTTCTAGATATTCTCAAAGTTATATTTGGTCAATTTCGATTGCGACTAATCGACTATCTAGTACAAGATATAATGTTGTAAATGGAAATAAAGTCTAGTATACTTTCCAAAAATAAATGAACATACAAAAACACTATCAAGTCTTACAAAGCACGGTCAAGCCACACAAAGTTAGTTTAAGCTACTTTATACCTTTTATTTAATTAATTCTTTTACTAATTAAAAACCCCTTTATTAGTAAACTTCTTTTATCTAATAAACTTATACTTTTTCTATCTTTTATTAAAAGATTCCATACTTATAACTTCCTTCAAAACATCCATTTTAAAGGTCTAAGTACTTTCGCAAATCCATTTAAAAGGTTTAACATTAATGTTACTTAAACATTGTTGCTACAAACCCAACGCCCTTTTTCTTACGATTATCTTATCATTCTCATAAAGATCTATTTACATCCCTAAGTATAATAAAAAAGAGTTAAAGAAATATGCTACTAATTCTTTGTCACAACAAACCCAAAACCATTCTTATACTAGTTTCTATCTTTGGAAACACTTATTTTAAAGATCTAAGTTCATATTCAGACAAGTTCAGTATTTGACTAGTTAACTATCATGCTCTAAAGACGATTGCTTATAGAAATCATGATTCCTATGCTGAACTCGTTTCCGACATTCCAACTTGACTATTCCTTGTTCAAGATTGAAGCCAGGTAAGTAAGAGCAATGGTTGCATCAATGCATTGCCTAAACACTTCATTCTTAGATCTCATTAATAGATAAGTCTATCTCGTCGACTTTTAGTGTTAAGTATAATATTAATGATTTCCATAAACAATAAGAAATCAACACGATTAACACATCTCAGAAATTTTTAAAATTACTATTCCTCGGTCAACAACGAATCCCGATAGGTTAGAGCTCTACTGCTCCACCCCTACTCGACATCAATCTTAACTCTCATAAATAGATAAGCCTTACTTTGTCATCGTGTTAAGCATAGCTAATTACTTTTCAAACAAGTAATTAAACAATCAACCATTTGGCCATTTAGCAACGCTTAACCCCTTTTTGAAAAAATTTGCATATGCTTTTAAAATACTTGAAAATAATTATAATAAGGTTTAAAACATTTATCCAAAATATTATTTTAAAATAACAAGTTTGTGAAATCTATAAAACTCGGAAAAGAACCTGTTTTCTATATATGTTAACAAAATATCCCTTCTATAAAAATTCACAACTAATTCTTAAAAATTCATAAATAGCTCAAACCGCCTTTAAAAAGCTCTAAAAAATGTTAGTAAACACTTATGAAAAGAATGAAACAAAATACTTAAATTTAAATATCCTTTCAAACCTTTTAAGTCCAAAAATCAAGTCTAAACATGACAGTTTTGCACAAGTGAAGTTTTGGCCATTTTCAAGATGTTAGTTAACCTTTGACTATCTAAGATTTAATAGCATATAAAATACATAGAAGACATTATAAATATGGCGAGATACCCATAAGGATCTCTCTAAAATGTTCTGTAGCAATCGTCGAATACCAGACAATTCCAAACTACATCTATAGCGATTATTATCATGAGTGCACTTCCAAATCCGAGTCCAATCTTAACCAAAGTCCATTTGTACCCTATGTTCTTTGTTCAAGGTCTTGTCACAGGTCATACAAGCCCATTCAAGTCCATTCCAAGTCTGTTAAAGTTCTTAGACATGGATCACATATGTCATTTACGTTTAAAGTATGAATTCCAACCAATATTTTAACACAAGTTAACAACAATTCAAACAACATAAACACAATCAAACAAAACATATATTAATTATATTTTCCATTCAAAGTGAGGTGTTAACTCAGCTTTAACCTTACAAACAACAAAGATTCAAGAACCCAAGCCAAGCCCCATCCTTACAACCACCTCCTCCTCCTTGCCTTAAAATTGCTCATTTGCCTGCAATTCCCAATAATAGCTCACGACCTCTCCTTGTAGGGTGAGTGTGGCTTAACTTCTTCAATTTATAACTTGGTGGGAGGTTTTCTAATATAGCACTAAGGATTTTGGCAAAGTTTAAAGTGATTTGGAGTTGATTTGCAACCATTTCATTTTAGAACATAAGAGAGAAAGAAGATGAAGAAGCCATTAAAGGAGCATGGTTTTTTATTTGTGTTTTTTTTGATTTATTTCTAAGGATGTGCCCCTCCTTTTATAAGCTCAAGATGGTTCTCTTTATCCTTGCACTCCCCTCACCATGCCATGGAAGCTTCACCTCCAATAACTTCTCCTTTATGTCACTTCTCCTTTATGCATATTACTGTTATACCCTTCTCAAAATATCTCTTATCCACAAGAAAGCTTCTAGAACCGCCCATTGTCTCATACGGAGGAGTGTGTATTAATTAGTCTTTAATGTGTTCATCTGATCATTATACAAGTACACAAGAGTTCGAACAACTTATATCGATCAAAAAGCTGTTTACTGATAAATCGATATTTGATCACATTATCGATTTTTTTCGAAGAATATATTTATGTAAAAGAAATTTCAAAACAAGTTTACCTGTATTGACCCGGAATTTTCGATCCCAAAAATTCCAGATAGTTAGGAAAAGAAGAAAGGAGATAGAAGAAGCAACAGAAATGAAACACAGAATCTCACATTCGCAGCGGATCAAAATATAATATCAAATAAAAACAGTTATACAAGGAAAAACTGAATCAGTTAATTTACATTAATACATCAGAGTTACAACATTTCACAATCACTGGACAGTTAAAATAACCAGTCCCTGATAAATAACAATATATCACAGCGGAAAACACTCCATACGTTCCTGCCATCCAGCTTGCCACCTGATCTCCAGAATGTCCTTTCCTGAAAATCTGTAATACTCGGTCTGACACGAGCATTACATCAAATTAACACCCGAGTCAGGCTGGAAACCAGCGTGAGTAAACTCATCAACAAGAAAATACTAACGCATATAACAATTTAAGTCCTGAGGTAACTCGTACTTCACTACAAGTTCACAACCTGTATAGTCAACATTTATATTCACAAATCGATCCCTAAGTACTTTTACTTAGTTTAAAGGGTCCAGTCATTTAAATTATTCCATTTCAGCCTATTGATTTCACATATCAATCAATAAAGAATCATTGTAGATTACAAATCGAAGTGGGTTTAGGTATTCCCTCATAACCGACCCCGGTCTCTTCGAATTCAATACCATCTTAACCTAAATTATTCAAGTGAAATACAATTAAATTTAAAGTACAAGATGTCACTTTTTACACAGCAATTCATCATCTATAGATAACCATACTATCACTGACCACTCAAACATATCAAATCACAAAACATTTTATATCAGAGATATCAACCAATTCAAGGCATTTAACATTATTCAATCTGCAACGACCTGAAATTTTTGATTTATAGATTGGTTAATTAAATTAACATTTGGTAATTAAATTTAGGAAGAAGTAAAAATTTTATAACTTATATTTAGATAAATGTTAAGAATGAATTTTAGCAATGAGTATAAAATTTGAAATGAGTAATTAAAATAACCGTTGAATTAATCAATGCAATAATACATTGCTTAATAGTAATTGAACGTAAATTAAGGAAATAAGGTTATAGCAAGTTGATAAATGTTAACAATGAAATGATATAATTAGTGGTGATTGAATGAATTCAAAGTATATTAACAAATGAAGTAATAAGTAATACATTGAGAATTTATACAATAGTTGTAGATAAGTATTTATAATGCGTGTTGTTGATAATAAAACGTACTTAAATGGTAATAAATTGAATATAAGAAATAAAGGCATTTAGTGAATTAATTTTAATGAATTCATGGAATAAAATCACTGTCTTGTAGGTAATTATAATATTGATTGGAAGTGAAAACTTATAAGGATGAAACCAAGTAAGTAAATTAATTAAGAATATAAGTAGTAATTAATGTACATATTTGGCAAATATAATTAAATAGTATGAATGAAGCATGCATTAATGAAATGTAATATAAGTCAATGTTAATTACACCCATAAATGTAAATTTATTTAATAGCAAGGTTTTAAATCAAGTAAACGGTTCTGTTAAGATTTAAATTGATAATTTATAAAATCAACTGCAGTTAATTGACCTAATTATGCAGTTAGGGTAAATTGATTTGTCATTTAAGATTGTTAATTCCATAGGATGTAACCAATGTTAATTTTATTATAATATAACAAGTGATGGATTTTAAGAGTGAAATTCTAGATTTATTAATTTATTTGGACTTTAAAATTCAATAAGTGAATTAATTGCAAATAAGTGGAATTTAATATTAAATTATTACATGAAATGGGTGGATATTAATGCAATAACTACGAATCAATGAAAATTTATCCAATTGATAATAGGATGAGAACGGTGTATATAATCAATTTCAACACTTGTCCTTCAGTGATAACTTAAATGTAATTTAACGTTATGGAGTCTAATAAATTAAAATAGGTAATCAATAATTAATGAATATAATGGGAGATAACTGGAATTTAATTCTATATTAATTGAAACTAGGAGGAACGTGAATTATTTATGAAATAAAAAGTAAGCCAATAATAATCCTTCCTAAAAGTGATAAGTGATTCAATAACAAAATCTATAAATCAAATAAATAGACTTCATTGGAATTTCAATCAACAATTTATGAATATTTTGGAATTGGAATTTAATACTATAATTGGTAAATTGATTAACTTTAAATTGATATGGGGATTTAATGTATGATAATAGGATTAATGGCAATTAGAGGTAATTAAATAGTACGTTAATTGGAATTAATTTAAAATGGAAGAATATTAAGAACCAAGATTTAAAAGCAATGTTAGCTATATTCCTATTGTAATAAGACTCGAATAACAAGGGTTAAAAATTAAATAAATGGATTTTTGGAGTTCTATTTTATAATTTTTAAATTTATGAAATTGAAATTTAATATTTGAAATTGAGGTTAACATTGGAATTGAGGGATTAATCAACTCAAAATTGACCTTTAAATTGTTTAAATCATTTTAAATGATTGAGAAATATAAAAGTGATAAAATTTGTAAATTTTAGAATTAAAATTAAAAATGGGTTTAATTAATTTATGTATTTAAAAATTGTAAAAATAGCCATTTTGGCCACTAACTCGGATTTCGACAAAACAAGTTTCATCGGACCTGTAACAGTGAATTATTGTAGGGTTTCAAGTTTGTAACAATTGGACTTGTCGTTTGATCGTATGGACTAGAAACGCCCAGAAATCAATTGAAATCAATTTGAAAATTTTAATTTTAGCATAATTTCTTCATACGATGGAATTTGGACGTGAAACCTTTTCCATTGCTTTTAAAATATTTTAAAACACTTATTTTGATATATGGGTTGACCCAATTTCGTTCCGGGGTCAAAGCGGGCTTTTTGGGCTAATTATCGTTTAGCACGTTTATAATTCAGACTCATCTATCTATTTCAACTTTTTCTATAAATACCCTACTAAACCCTAGCCTCCGCCTATTTTTATTTGCCTGCACGTAAAAATTTCATCAGCTCCTCCACTTCCTCAATGGATGCGAACCCTAGATCCAAGTTCAAAATCCAAAAATCAAATCCAAAGCATAAAATTCAAAGTCCTCAGAGAAATTCAGAAAAATTATATATCAAAGATCTCATCGATACGAATCTGCGTCTGCTTTTTGTTTTTCAAGACAGTGACTGGATTTATCAGAAATCGTGGTCAAAGTCGAATTAGGCGTTTTTGATTTCGTCGCCAATCGGCGAAATTGAAATATGGGTTTTGTAGAGGAGGTTGCATGGAGTCGTAGGCTGGTGTTTGTTTGGATTAGAGTGACCTGTAGTGGTTGGAAATTGGCGATTAGGGTTTGGTATCATCGGCGACGACAGGAGGCGCGCGCGGGGGGTCTCGGCGGTGGGATGGAGGCCGATAGCGGCGGAAAATCATGGTCAAAGCATGGGGTCAAATGGCGCTTTGCGTTCATGACTGTGCGCGTGAGGAAGCGGGAAGAAGAAGTGACGTGTATGTATAATTATTTTTGTCTATTTTTGGTTTTTAATTAAATTTTGATTTCAAATCTTTTATTTTGAATATCTTTCTCATACGAACTGCGTTCCACGCATGATTTTTTTTGTTAGGATCGTAATAAAATTCAGGACATTATGGCGCTGGTTTGGACGAATTCTGAGACGGTTGAATTTTTGGGTTTAAATTCAATTTAAATCCAAAAGGTGAGTGTTTTAACCCACTCACAACTTCTAAAGTTTCTTATATTTGTTAAATTGATTTATGATGTGTTAGAAATTTTTTTTATAGCTGTTTGGCATATATTTCATCATTATATCAGTTAATTTGCATTCATAAAATTTACTTGTTATTTAATTCATTTTGCATATAAACTGCCAATTAAAATTTTTGTTAAATTTATTATTGTGTATAAACTGCTAGTTAAATTTATTTATTATTGCATATAAACTACAGTTAAACAGTTATTTAATTCATTATTGAAAAATTAACTGCCAGTAATTAATTATTATTTATTAATATGATTGTTTGAATTGGATAATAAATTGATAAATGTTTGATGATTGATATGATGGATGAGTGGATGCTGTATTTATATTGTATAAACTGCAAGTTATCATGCATTTCATTTCATTCGGGATTGCGGTTTGAAATGATATACAACCGCATTTTTATTTTTAAATTGTGGATTGAAATGATAAATATCTGTATCACTTGACCATAGGATAGAAAATTATATACAGGCACCGCGGTATATATATAAAATATTTTGAAATGATTTTCTATGGTTTTGGAAAGAATATGGTTTAATAAATATTAAATTTTGATATATATATATATATATATATATATATACAGTAAAAATTCTTGAATTTAGCTATGTATAAATTTGTTTCGAATTTTAAAATAAGCTAAATAATGAAGTTGATTTTGTTTATATAACGTGGTTTAGAATATATTTGAAATTCTATTGTATATAGAGTTTATAATAACTCAAATAAAAGTAAGGTTGAAGACAAATGTGAATATGATTTGATTTGAAGTATTTAAGAATTTTCCTCGAAAAATTTGTTTTGAAATGTAAATAAATTAAGATTTAAAGGGTATGATCTTATAACTTGATTTTTGATTTGTGGATTTGAACGAATATCAAATTTATTTGAAGAATATTATCCAGTTAATTTAATTAAATGAATATCCTATTATTGAAGTTTAAGGGTTTTACCTGAATAATTGTTTAGTAAGTACATATTTCAAATTTAAATAATAGGAATTGGATTTGATATATATTAAATTATCAACGAATCCATTTTGAAATAGTGGAATATTTAAAGATTGAAATAGATGAACTATAAAGTTTTGAAATATAGAATATTTAAGCTTTGAAATATATGAGAATTAAAATGGTTTATTTGGAGGTTCAAATTGATATTGGGAATTTATTGTGAAACTTAAAGAAGCTGTTTTACTTTATAAAGTAATATAGTATTTGAACCATTAAGTATTAAATTTATGTTTCAAAGCTATGGTTTCAAGGTATATATATATTTGAAAAGGCTATGATTTTTGAAAAGATATATTTGATATCATATAGATTTGGGTCTTTAAAATAAAAATGATATCGTATTTATATGGTTTGAAAGAGATATTACATTATGGTTTTAAAGTATAAATTATTTTGAAATAACCGCGGTGTTATAATAACGATTGGTTGTTGAAGAGACCGGGATCGGAAGTTGTCATACTCTCTGCCAACCCCGAAAACCACTTTAACAACCGTGTACGCGGTGGAGTTTCGAGAATGAAGTAGGATGGTGGCGGCATTTCCTTTGAGGTAAATACGTGGACCCGACTCCCGTGAGTTGGCATAAGGTGGCTAAAACAGGAGCGATTCTTGGGCCAAGGGGGTTAGCGCCCTTTATCGGATACTCCTCTTCGATATTATACTCTGACTTTGGATTGATTCGGTGGCCACTTTTGATTTCTTTGATTTTAGGGGGGAGTTTGTCCGAGGTGGGCGGTAGCTGCAGCTACGCGTTACCCCCAGCCCGGATGCGTAATTAGTATATCTACCCTGGCATTGCCTAGTTGTGCCGTGTCACCTACCCTATCGCGCCTTGTACGAGTTTGGTTTTCTCCCGTAGCCCGTGTGGTATCCTCTGGTGGCTTCCCGATCAGGAGAGACTATGATATTGGATGGACTACTGGGACTATTACATGTTAAGGGGAATATTGGGTCACTCCTTAACGCTATTTAAAAGTAAGTTTATTTTACAATTAGACACTATTATAATAGCGAAATATACTACATAGTAAATAGTTTAACGGATCCTTAGGAGATGTAAATCCCAAGCATCTCTTGAGTTACTGCACCCATATTTATTTCTGTTGATTTAACTTACATAAGATCTTTTAGTTCTGACTCGAGTGTTTTGTCTTTTCAATTCGCTCGGGTCAGTCCGAGCGTTTCAGGATTTGAAGATTTAGCTTTGGAGGACGAAGACGAAAATTTGTATTATTGCACTACACTCATACTGTTCCGCTGCATTGATATTTATTAGTATGTGAACTCTGATATTTATTGTATAAACAAGAATCAAATGTTTTGTAAAATGTTTTATGAAATGTATATTGATTATTATATTTCATCCTTCCGCTGTGAGATTCTGTTTTGTTTTTTCTCCTTTGTTTCCTTATTTACCCCATAACACTCCGCCCTTCTGTATGGTTTGAATTGGCACGTGTGTCGATTTAAAGTGTGCGAAAAGGCGGGATGTTACACAATCATTCATAAGCAAGATTTATCACTTCAAAATTTAATTTAATTATCTCTAATTAAATTAATTACTAATCTTAAATCGCTTAGATTACCTTTACTTAACATTAATTAATTACAAACTAATTAATTAATCATCTTTTAATTATCCATCTTAATTAATCGCCCTTGATTAATTACCCTTTAATTACATTAAGCCTTCATTAATAGCACAAATTAACCTTAACCTATTCACATTAATTGCACTTATCCTTAATTAATTTCTCAAATTAATTATCCTATAATCACTTACATTGATTAATTATCATTTAATTAATCACACTCATAAATTAACTAACCCTTAATAAATTTCCTTAATTAACCATTTCTTTAATTAATTACACTAAGAAATAAATCCTTGATTACTTCCCCTAAGTAATCACCTTTAATTACTTCCATTAAGTAATTATCATTAATTGATTTTATTTAGTGATTAACCTTTAATAAATTAATCATCCTTTAATTAATAACTTAATTAATTAATCTCATTAATAAATGAATCCTTGAAAATCGATTTCATAAATTAGTTAACCTTTAATTAATAATCTAAATAATTAAATTGATTAACCATCCTTAATACATTGAATAATTATATATATATATACTTCATTCAATTTACCTTTGAAAATATATAGGCTCTAATCTATTATACTTTGGAAAGATAATGGATTATGGGTTTTCTTTAATTTACATCCAAATTCTTTTATTAACAATCTTGCTTTAAAAACAAAAGAAAACAGTGGGCCAAAACCTGAAGCCCATTCTGAAGTCATTAATTTTCGCAACCCAAACTGGGCTGTAGCCCAAACCAATCAACTACTGCTTCTCTTCATCTTCCTCTTCTACTAGCAGACCAACCAAAGTTCAACACAAAACTCAGAAATGCTACCATCCACAATCGACTTAGGCACAAAATCCAGCCTGATCGAATCGAGCACACTACCTCAAATTCGAGACTACGCTGACCAAACCCACGCAACAACAACACGAAAAGCACTTCACCTGGACCACTCGTGCATGGTGACCTACGTGCACGTGCACATCCATTTCCCAAGCCATCACACCGTCGTGCCATCGTTGGCGAGTTGCATTCTGACTCTAGACCCGGTTCGCCCTGACGCCGACGCCCACAATGCCTCCAACCTTAAATCGATCTCCAATCCCACCAATTCTCCCAAAACTAGAAATCAACATCCCCCACAAAACGGCCTACCACACCCACGTCCGGCCACTACTCCATACGCCACTAACCTCGATCGAAAGCCTAATCCCGTAACTATCTCCATGCCAAAACTCACGAATTCCGGTCACTCCCAACGACACCCAAACCGTTGCGAACCAGAGGCAAAACCGAAAACCCCAAACCCTAAAACCTACTCTACCTTCCAATCTAAGCCCAAAATTCCAAATTGGCCATGGTCGATGCCTTCACATTGACCACCAGCACCTTCTAGACTCGACCGCACCGCTTCACGGGGGCGAGTTCGTCAGAAATAATTTTTTTGAACGAAAACGTTCATTTGCAAATTTCTAAAAATAGAGATTACTAAAAATTACAGTTTGACTGCTAAAATTCATAATTTTATACCAAAGTCGAGACTGCATGTTTAAATCCTTGAATTAAAAACATTTATTTTCCTCAAAAATTTGGTTGTTCACTGTAAATTGGAACCCTGATGAACTACACTGCAAAATTTGTTTCCAAACTATTTTTAACAAATACTACACTAGAAAATGAATATATTCATAGTTTACATCAACATGCAAAACGATCTAGGTGATGAGATATGGAATTTTAAATGCTGGGATGAACTAAATATTTACAACAGAGAAACAAGATATTACATTTACAAGTTTTTAAATCAAAGTTTCTCACATGCATATACATATATATAATCACCTCTAAATAAACATGCAAATATACTACCCATCATAGCTTCTAGGGTTTCTTACATACAAGCACATATATAACAGATTAAATTTAAATTTGTAGTTTACCCACCGAGAATATGAAACAGAGATGACTCAAAAATCAGGCTTTTATAAAACAGTGGGCCTTTGAAACAAATGCTTGCACTAATTTAAAGCTTGCTATTCGATTGCAAATGAGTTGAAGTTATTGATGAGTTGATTCTTATTGTTGTTGATTAGCAGCTTTGATATGATAATCCTTTAATTTCAAATTTTGATTTGCTTGATTGATTCTTGGTTTGGGAATTTGTGTTACAGGCCTTTAGTTTTGAATTAGCTTTTGGTTTGAGAATTATTTTACAGTGTTTTTTCTTTGAAATTTGTTTTATAGACTTTTACTTTGAAATGTGAAGGTGAAAAGAAAGACATAGAGAGGAGAGTAAAGATATCATATAATTTCATTTTCTTTTTATTTAGTATTTTAGAAATAATTTAGATAGATGATACTTATCCTTTTCCTTATTTAATTTGCTAACACATGTTATTAAGGAGGTTTATAACTTAACACATGTAAATTTGCATACGTTAATTAGTTTTTAAATGTTTATAAAGCCTTTAAAATTAATTTCCTAATTTATAAATACAATTTTTAATTTATATAAATAAATTTATTTAAAAAGAAAATAATATAAAATAATTTATGTTCTAAATAAAATCAAATAAAATACATTTTAAAACCAAAGTATAATTTAAAATATATATATACCTATCTTTTGATTTCAAATTTGAATATCCAAATTCAATTTCAATTTCAAATCCAATTTGAAAGTCAATTTGATATATACATATATTTAAACGAACACAAATTCAATTTGTATATAATAATTCTATTTAATATATATGTATATATACAAATATAAATATTTATTTGATCAGATTCATTTGTTCAATCTATAATTCAATATTTCTATTAATTGACCCAATTATTTTATCAATTATAGATGTCCAGAAATCCGGCTTATAACATTCCTCCTCGCTTTGAATCTTTTCGTCCCCGAAAAGAAACGAAGCCAGAATTCAATTTTATAGCTAATTATCAGTTGAAATATCCTTTAAGCATTTTGAACTCCCAATTTCCATTATTTAAAATTTTTAGAACACCATTAATATCTGCATCATATTTCCAAAATAGCTTTATAAAAAAACTTTTTATAACTCGATGTCTCAATAAGACCATCCTTGTTCTAATAGAAATTCGGTCATACGTTGATCTGGCGTATGACTGAAAATCTATAAGTACTTGGTAAACCCGTTATCAACACCCAGTGAAAATACTTGAAAAATAATTTTATTGAAAGTAGGAAATATTTATGGTGAGAATGCTCTGGAAATCATCACCCCCATCCACGGTCGCAATTAACCCGATGGTTACGTTGCCATCCCGGCAAAATCCATAGATAACTGTAGGCACTCAACGCCCCTCGATTACGCCAGGAAACCCGCTACAGATCGCAGCTACATCTGGGGTTGTGTTGCTATCACAGCAAAAACACATATAACTATAGGCATCAGCGCCCTCGAATTTCGCTGCCAAATAAATGAAACTTCTCCACTCCACTCGACCATAGATCGCAGTCTAATCGATGTTACGTTGCCTTCCCGGAAAAATCAAACGTAGACCGTTGACACTCACCTCCACATGATTTACGCTATGGTCCATAGTAGATCGCAGCAACATTGAGTTACACTATCGTCACAGCATAACTTAAATGCCTATGTAGGCATCAGTGCCCTCGACTTCCGCTACCCAATAATCCTCATGAATTCAGTTTGTCCGAACTTCCTTACAGGATCCACTTTAAAGCCTCCTCCACTTTGAGGCTCAAGGCAGTACCAACCTATGGTACTCCTGAGACGTTCATTTCAAGGGAGCGCCTTTTTTCCCAGAGCCATTTTCAAAACACTTTATACTATACACATATAGTATATTCCAAATCATACACCTAGTATGAACCCCTTATAAATCTCCTTTTCTCAAAATCGATTATCCAAAAATTGATAATTCTCAACTAGGCTTTTCAAATTTCCAAAATTGATTTTTCCCAAAAATTAAAAGCCTTTTCAAAATCCATAGGTTCCAAAAACCTTCCCTCCAAAATCATTTTCATAAGAACCTTTATATATAGCTTTGAAAATCTTTGGATCACTTTATACTTGTATAAATTCCCTTTTTATACTTCAAATACTTTCAAAAACCCTTTTCTTCTGGCTATAGATTCAACAAGGGGAGATTTACCTTATATAACAAAGATATATAACTTATTTTATCCCAAATCAAATATTCAATTTGATTTCTCATTACTTTTCTTTATAAAGTGAACCTTTAATCATAGAAATATCCAATTTCCACTTTGTTTCTTCATTCATTTTCTAAAATATACCCTTCCATTTCAAAATCATTTTACAGTTTTTATCCACAAATTACCAATGTCAATTTCATTCAACCCCGTACGATGTACTCACATCATTCATATGAGAAATTATCTGATCGCTCACTCGATCACATAATTTCTCTTCCGATCTAGTATTGTCCACCCAACTTCCTAGTGCGGACTCAGATCTGGTTTCTTGATCAGAAACCATCATTCTCCTTGCATAGTCATAACTATGATAGAGAATATCCAGAAATAATCAACAATCCATTTCCAGGTTCCCCATCGAAAATCGAGTGAAAAATCCCAACTCGGATCGATATATTATCTCAAAATTCCATGCTCGAATCCGGATCAAAACGTCATGCGAATAGAACAATATACGTACATCCTACATATTATCTCCATTGATTATTAGTTAAATCAATTTCTCCTTTCTATTCACATTCACTTTAATTCCTGTTCACTCATTCACAATTGTTTCAATCCCATTTGGATTATCACTCTAATCCTTATCTCAATTAGCAATTAATCATAAACAGTTTGCACTCTGACTGTCTTAAAGTTAGAAAATAATTTGAAAAGTTAAAAGTAGATGAAAAATAATTATTAATTGTAAAATAATTATAAAATAGTTAAATAATTGTAAAATAGTTGAAAAATAATCAAATAGTTTAAAATAGTTAAATAATTGTAAAATAGTTGTAAAATAGTAATTAGTTATAAAGTAATTGAAAAATAGTAATTAGTTTATAAAACAGTTGTATAATAGTTAAATAGTTCCAAAAATAATTGTAAAATAAGTATAAAATAGTTTGCCTTTAAAAATAAAAGTTGTATAGTAAATAGCTAGGAAAAATAGATTTAAAAACAGTTTACATTAAAATAATTTATTGAAAATAGTTCGGACCCAAACTGTCCCACTTTCCCATCTTTATTCCAAACCACTCAATTTAAATTTCCACTTCTCTTTGAATTGATTTAATCCCAATTCAAGTTAATTAAGCTCAATATCAATTCAAATTTAATTATCTTCCATACCCATCCCACATTCAATTCAACTTCCATTTGAATTTGAACTCATTCAATTTCAATTTCATCTCAAATTAATCCAATTCAAATTCTTTGAATTTTAAAATTATCCATTTTCAATCACAATTCTAGTTAATTCAAATCAAATTCGATTTGAACTAATTCAATTTAAATCTCAACTTTAAATCATCTCGAATTATATAAATTCAAGTTAAATTTTAAATGTTGATTTAATCCCTTAAATCAAATTAACCTTTAATTTTAAATCAACAATCTAAATCTTTAAACAATTTAATTCTGAGTCAAAATTTCAAAATTCCATTCTAAATTATCTTTACTTAACTTATTTCAAAGTTTAAATAAGAATTCAAAACAATTTTATCTTTAAAATTCAATTTAATACTCAATTTTATCTTCCAACTTTGAAACCGATTCTTAAACAGTTTTTAATTTACAAATTCAATTCTTAACATTCAAATCTTAAGTTTAAAGTAATTCCATATCCATAATTTCAATTAAAGTTTAATTTCCCTTTATCTCAATAATGAATATATTACCACACACCATTTCTTCATTCATTTAAACAAATCTAATTCACAGTTTAAAGATTATTAATAACAATAGGATAGTATTATCCAAATTATTTTTAAACATCCATCCATTTTCAATTTCCAGATCTCAAACCCATTTGAGATCAGACAAATTCCCAATTCAAATCTACCATTTAACTTCCCAAGTTAAATCTCAATTTCATTTTGAAATTTCCAATTCAGGTTATCTGTTCTAAACTTATTTAATTTCCCCAAAATTAAATTTACTTCAATTTAATCCAGACAGTGTTACCTAATTTGAATTCCCATTCAAATTTTAAACTTCAGATTAATAATCTTCCCACTTAAGTTTGAAAACTTACTTCACTTTGGGTTTCACATCACATTCCAAGGAAAATTCAAAACTCAACCTTAAAGTTTATTTCAATATACATATTTATTTCCTTTACACACCAAGTTTCTTTATTTTTTTAAACCACCTTTGGTTTTAAATTCAAAACAAATTCCTTTAAAATTTTCCATACATTTCTTATTTTAAAGTAAGGTCATATTCGAAATAGTTTGAATAATATCATTTCTTTTAACATTTTGAAAACAATTTCATATGTTCCTAGACTTAGGGTTCAAAACTTCACAATTTAAAACCCACTTCAATTTATAAGTTAAACTTATCTAAAAGTTTTCTTCCCTGAAACTTTTTCATTTTGCTTTATTAATGTTTACTAGAAAACATCATCCCATCATTAAACACAATATCCCTTCCATATTCTAGTTTGAAACCAATTCTAATCCATCTTATTTGTATAGTTCATTGTATTCAATTCCCATTTTGATATATATATATATATATATATATATATATATATATCACTTAATTCTTATTCAATTTCAATATCCAACAACCAATTTCTTTATATAATAATTGGAAAATTATTTACTCTATATATAAACGTTTATATAAATCATTTATTTTTAAAACCATTTAAAATCATTATATAAAAAATATCAAGTACGCTCTCATATATATACTCTCAACTCATTCTAGGGTAACACTGACCCTAACCTTAATGAGTAAACCCACCAGAGCCAAGATTCTCGTTTAACCTTCAACACCGATACCAAATGTAACGATCCGAAATTTTCGATCTCGAAAATTCCAAATAGTTAGGAAAAGAAGAAAGGAGATAAAAGACGCAATACAAATGAAATACAGAATCTCACATTCGCAGCGGATCAAAATATAATATCAAATAAATAATAGTTATACAAGGAAAAACCGAATCAGTTAATTTACATTAATACATCATAGTTACAACATTTCACAATCATTGGACATTTAAAATAACATGTCACAATAAATAACAATATATCACAGTAGAAAACACTCCATACGTTCCTGCCATCCAGCTCGCCACCTGAGCTTCAAAACGTCCTTTCCTGAAGATCGGTAATACTCGGTCTGACCCGAGTATTACATCAAAGTAACACCTGGGTCAGGCTACAAACCAGCATGAGTAAACCCATCAATAAGAAAATACCAATGCATATAACAATTTAAGTCCCAGGGTAACTCGCACTTCACTACAAGTTCACAACCTGTATAATCAACACTTATATTCACGAATCGATCCCTAAGCACTTTTACTTAGTTTAAAGGGTCATGTCATTTAAATTATTCCATTTCAGCCTATTGATTTCATATATCAATCTATAAAGAATCACTGTAGGTTACAAATCGAAGTGGGTTCGGGTATTCCCTGATAACCGACCCCGGTCTCTTCGAATACAATACCATCTTAACCCAAATTATTCAAGTGAAATACAATTAAATTTAAAGTACATGATGTCACTTTTTACACAGCAATTCATAATCTATAGATAACCATACTATCACTTGCCACTCAAACATATCTATCACAAAACATTTTATATCAAAGATATCAACCAATTCAAGGCATTTACCTAACATTAATTAATTACAAACCAATTAATTTGTCATCTTTTAATTATCCATCTTAATTAATCACCCTTGATTAATTAACCTTTAATTACATTAAGCCTTCATTAATAGCACAAATTAACCTTCACACATTCACATTAATTACACTTATCCTTAATTAATTTCTCGAATTAATTATCCTATAATGACTTACATTGATTAATTGTCATTTAATTAATCATACTCATAAATCAACTAACCCTTAATAAATTTCCTTAATTAACCAATTCTTTAATTAATTACACTAAGAAATAAATCCTTGATTACTTCCCTTAAGTCATCACCTTTAATTACTTCCATTAAGTAATTATCATTAATTAATTTTATTTAGTGATCAACCTTTAATAAATTAATCATCCTTTAATTAATAACTTAATTAATTAATCCCATTAATAAATCAATCCTTTAAAATTGATTTCACAAATTAATTAGCCTTTAATTAATTATCTAAATAATTAAATTAATTAACCATCCTTAATACATTGAGTAATTATATATATATATATATATATTTACTTCATTTTTTGAAAATATATAGGCTCTAATCTATTATACTTTGGAAAGATAATGGATTATGGGTTTTCTTTAATTTACATCCAAATTCTTTTATTAACAATCTTGCTTTAAAAACAAAAGAAAACAGTGGGCAAAAACCCGAAGCCCATTCTGATGTCATTAATTTTCGCAACCCAAATTGGGCCGTAGCCCAAACCAATCAACTACCGCTTCTCTTCATCTTCCTCTTCTACTAGTAGACCGACCACAGTTCAACACAAAACTCAGAAACGCAGCCGTCCACGATCGACTTAGGCACAAAATCCAGCCTGATCGAATCGAGCACACTACCTCAAATTCAAGACTACGCTGACCAAACGCACGCAACAACAACACGAAAACCACATCACCTGGACCACTCGTGCACGGTGACCTACGTGCACGTGTATACCCATTTCCCAAGCCATCAGCCGGTGTGCCATCGTCGGTGAGTTGCAATCTGACTCCAGACCTAGTTCGCCCTGACGCCGACGCCCACAATACCTCCGATTGTAAATCGATCTCCAGTCCCACCAATTCTCCCAAAACCAAAAATCAACATCCCCCACAAAATGGCCTACCGCACCCACGTCCGTCCACTACTCCAGATGCCACGAACCTCGATCGAAAGCCTACTCCAGCAACTATCTCCATGCCAAAACTCACGAATTCCGGTCACTCCTAACGACATCCAAATCGTCGCGAACCAGAGGCAAAACTGAAAACCCCAAACCCTAAAACCAACTCTACCTTCCCATTTAAGCCCAAAATCCTAAATTCTCCATGGTCGATGCCTCCACATTGACCACCAACACCTTCTAGACTAGGCCGCACCGCTTCACGGTGGCGAGTTCACCGGAAATAAATTTTTTGAACGAAAACGTTCATTTGCAAATTTCTAAAAATATAGATTACTAAAAATTACAATTTGACTGCAAAAATTCATAATTTTAAACAACAATCGAGACTGCATGTTTAAATCCTTGAATTAAAAACATTTATTTTCCTCAAAAATTTGGTTGTTCACTGTAAATTGGAACCCTAATGAACTACACTACAAAATTTGTTTCCAAACTATTTTTAACAAATACTATACTAGAAAATGAACATCTTCCTAGTTTACATCAACATGCAAAACGATTTAGGTGATGAGATATCGATTTTTAAATGCTGGGATGAACTAAATATTTACAACAGAGAAACAAGATATTACATATCCATGTTTTTAAATCAAAGTTTCTCACATGCATATATGTATAATCACCTCTAAATAAACATGCAAATATACTACCCATCATATCTTCCAGGGATTCTTACATACAAGCACATATCTAACGGATTAAATTTAAATTTGTAGTTTACTCAGTCAGAATATGAAACAGAGATGCTTTAAAAAATCAGGCTTTTATAAAACAGAGGGCCTTTGAAATAGATGCTTGAACTACTTTAAAGCTTGCTATTTGATTGCAAATGATTTGAAGTTATTGATGAGTTGATTCTTGTTGTTGTTGATCATCAGCTTTGATCTGATAATCCTTTAATTTCATGTTTTGATTTGCTTGCTTGATTCTTGGTTTGGGAACTTGTGTTACAAGCCTTTGGTTTTGAATTAGCCTTTGGTTTGAGAATTATATTTACAGTGTTTTTTTCTTTGAATTTTATTTTACAGGCTTTTACTTTGAAATGTGAAGGTGAAAAGAAAGACATAAAGAGGAGAGTAAAGATAACACATAATTTCATTTTCTTTTTATTTAAATAATTTAGATAGATGACACTTGTCCTTTTCCTTATTTAATTTGCTAACACATGTTATTAAAGAGGTTTATAACTTAACACATGTAAATTTGCATGCATTAATTAGTTTTTAAATGTTTACAAATCCTTTAAAATTAATCTCCTAATTTATAAATACATATTTTAATTAATATAAATAAATTTCTTTAAAAAGAAAATAATATAAAACAATTTATGTTCGAAGTAAAATAAAATAAAATACATTTTAAAACCAAAGTATAATTTAAAATATATATACCTATCTTTTGAATTTCAAATTTAAATATCCAAATTCAAATTCAATTTCAAATCCAATTTGAAAATCAATTTGATATATAAATATATTTAAACAAACACATATTCGGTTTATATATAATAATTCTATTTAATATATATATATATATACACAAAAATATAAATATTTATTTGATCAGATTCATTTGTTCAATCTATAATTCAGTATTTCTATTAATAAACCGAATTATTTTATCAATTACAGATGTCCAGAAATCCGGGTTATCACATTACCATCATTAGTTATGATTTAAAAGGGATTAACAAGTTTACTAAATTGTTTTAATAATATTTAATCCAAGATTTAAATACTTAAATAATTTAGATATTTAAATACGAAGTACTTAAAATTCCGAGTCGTTAGATTCTCTCCCACTTAGAATATTTCATCCTTAAAATTCCAACATGAGTAAGCAAAGAAACAATCACTCAGTGATACATAATAGTATCATAATCTTTAGCAAACAAAGCTCACAGTTTGCAAAGGTTCGAAAACTCTTTCATCGCGCAAGGATGCTAAACATCCAACTAAGTGTACCTTACGCTTTTGCTTCAGGTTATTACTTAGACGATTATTCATGCTACCTCATAACAAATCGAAGAGTCATCACGTAAGCCCTCCATAGGTCAACAAAACCTATAATGCGTATATACTAAATCATGTACGATGTACATGGACTATCTGTACGCAATATCTGATCTGATCACTTGCTGGATCACATAAATTTTACTTCCCAACCGGTATAAATCACTTGAAATCTCTAGTGCGAACTCCGATTAGGTTCCTTGATTAGAAACCTTTGCTATCCTTTCATAGCCATATACCATGGTAAAAAACTTTGGGATCATATCAAGAATCCGTATCAAGTTGTAACGATCCACAAATTCATCACTTTGGAATTTTTATAAATATTCAAATATAAGATTTTTTTAACGTAAATGGTAATGTCTTGAACAATAAATAATATTGTATTTTGAATAAATATTTACAAAAATATATACTTTGGAAAATATATCAATAAAATAATCAAAAACTATTTTATCAATAAACTGCTCTTAGACCATCTTACATAGTACATAGAGCTAGATACATACACCCATTTACATATATGACTTAGAATATGAAATAAAATTATTTATTTTATTTTTGAAAATAAAATCTCTTTATGACATCATCAACGATATCCCTATTTTTGAATAAATGATCTTTTGTATTTAAATTGAGTTTAAATAATGTAATAATTATCTTAATTTTCAAATACGCCCTTTTAATTGTTATATAATGATAGAAATGTTATTATCAAACTTCGTTTACAAATGTATACACACACACACACACACACACACACATATATATATATTAAATAAGAAGTGAAAATAAGACCAGAAATTGAAATCGGAATCCATAACGATTCAACGTAGAAAAGTTGTGCAACATTGTGAACAATTTGAGATATACATATGCACACATGCATGCACATATACATGAACACGTTCACATGCACATAAACACATATACACATACAAATATCAAGATATTTTCTGTATACTCACCCTTAAGCAAAATAAAAGTCAACTTATTACACACCAAGTTCAAGCACATGGCTCTACACATGAGGAGGAGGGATGTTCGACCGAACAGGATGAAGGTAGAGGGGGAAGTGGTGGCTATGAAATGGTGATGCATTTATGTGAAAATATCATGATATTTCCATTCCCCTTTTTGCCTATAAATAGCACCCACCTCTCTTCACTTCATTTACACTTTTCTTCATAAAATTCTTTAGCTATTTCATCTTCTTCTTCGCTACATTAATGGCTTCCATAGCCTAAGAAAGAAAATACTACAAAATCAAAACAAAGTTTTACCAAAATCAATCGATATCTATACCACTTCAAACCAAAGTTCAAGCTAGCGATCTCTTCTTTCTACTCCACCAAGGCCATGTGCAACCAAACCCACCACCACCATTTTCCAACCAAGGCCGAGCTCTCCAAGCCTCCAAGACCAAGCCGGACCCCCTAAGAGTGATTGTGCTAGTAGTCCTGAGTTTCGATTTTGAGATAGCGGAGCTATAGCCATTTTAAAGTTAGCCCGGTCGATAATCGAGTGAGAAAATCTATATACATGTATGTATATATATATATATATATATGTATATGATGTGATATGATTGGTATGGATGTTTACTATGCTTTGATCATAAAGTTTTATTGTTTTAATATAGTTGTTTAATTGTGTAAACAAGTTATATTAAATACGCGTCGATATTGCACAAGGAAATCACTTTCTGAATCAAGTATAAAAGTCATATGGAATCATTAAATCCATTTGAAATGATTTAAAATGGTTTATAATTGTTTTTTATTACCACTAAAATCCAATTTGGTGAAGTTTTGAAAGGTTATGTAAATTGAGTCAAAAATAGGCGCATCGTGTAACGGTAGTTCGCGATTTCACGCAGTGGAAAGTTAAATCCATTTATACAATGGATTCGGAGTCAGAATTCTTTGTAATAAGAATTTTATAAACTTTTATAATCATGGTATTCAAACAGAAGAAAATATCGGTATTTTATTTAGTAGATTTTGAAATATGAGCAAATCAAGTTATCAAAATAGTCCCGCTTTGGCAGTTCAGAAACCAAAGCGATAAATTCTTTATAAATAATATTTTTAGTTCTTTGAAAATATGGGATAAATTTTATAAATATTTTAAATTGTTTTACAAGAGATATGAGTTATAAAAATGGATTTCTCTATGATAGAAAAGTTATTTTGATCAAATAAGCACTATTCGCAGCACTTTTTGCAGCATTTTAAATAACTTTTGAAATATAACTTTAAACTTAAGTATTCTTTCCGAGGTTCTTTATAAATGGTTTTAAATAAAAAAAGTATTTTAAAGTTAATTTAGAGGTTTTATAATTTATTGTAAAGGGTTTAAATAAATGATTTATAGAAAAGTTGTTATAATTGAGTAATTAAATCTTGGCTCTAAAAGCCAATAGGTATACTGGATTTTTCTATTCGTAAGTCCGGATGGGTGGTTCTTAAACTAAGGAGATTTTTAGAAGCAACCAGTGCCCTGACTCACCTGGCCTCTTTCTTGGGCGAGGAATAGATAAGGTCGAAATGTCGGATAAGAGACAAGTATAAAAGATTCAATTTTCCAAATATAAACAACTTGAATTTTATAGAAATAATTTTTTACACTCGGTATTAAATTCTAATGAGAGAACCGCATTATCTATGTGAATTTAAAGGGTGATTTCACCACTATTCGACAAATAGTAAGGTTAAATGCATAAATTAATGTTGAGTAGAATTAGTATGATTCCTATCGACCCTTTTTAACTAAATAATATTTTCAAATATGAATTATGAAGATGATTTGATATTTCCAAAGTTAAAGAGAGGTTTAATAATTCCGTATATAGCGAAAATAAATGTTTTATGGATATATATCTCTAGAAGATATTTTTGATAAAGGGAAAGTAATTAATCAAATGATAAGCACCTATTTACTTAACATATTTTTATCGATGACTAATTCATAGGAACTGGAGTCAGATTTGAGTAATTCTTATTTGACAACCACTTTAGACTAATTTAAGGATTCGAAAGTGAAGATATGTTAAAGACCATGGAGTTGAAGGCAGGGATCTTCATAATGGAAGGACTACTTATTGATATTTCAGAGTAGCACCCGAGATAAATAAATAGCAGTGGTCCCTTCATCCTGGGATCTTTGTATGCTAGGACCACTCGGTACTAATGTAACGACCCACTATTTTGGACCATTCAAATCGACAATAAAGCCACACATGTAGGACTTGAATAATTCAACACAATAGATTGTAATATAATCTGGAGAAAATAAAACCAATCATAGAATCACAAACATAGAAATATCAGAATAACTTGCAGCGGAAATAAAAATAACCACAGTAGTTCATGAAGCTACTACAAACATAGTCACGAAACAAGTACAAAATACCAGAGTCTGAAAGTAAATACAATAGAAATCCCAATACATAAATGTCCACTAATACATAAGCTGAATAGAAATACTGAAGACAAATAGATAAACAACTAGATAGATAGATAATCTCCGGCAAATCCTCTAGCTCCAGAAGATGAAATCCAATGCTGATACTCAGGCGGACCCGAGCGTAAAGCAAAAACACAAAGCACTGGAGTCAGGACATACATACTTATATAATGTAAACCAACTCAAGTGATCTGTAATAGAAATGCACAAGTAACTTAAAGGATGCTTGGGACCGCCCATCCTTTAAGGATCCATTAAACTATCTATTATGTAGTAATATACGCTATTATAATAATGTCTAGAGTAAAATAAACTTACTTAAAAATAGCATTAAGGCTTTATATTTTCCACCTTAACACATAAATAGTGCCAATATTCTATACAGTACCATCATACCTCTAGATTGGGAGGCTAGCATAAATACTCCATAGGTACGACACAAATCAAACTCGTAGTAAAGCACGCTAGGGTAGGTGACACGGCACAACTAGGCAATGCCAGGGTAGATATACCAATTACACTTCCGGACTGGTGGTAAGGCATAGAAGCCACTACCTCCCACCTTGAGCCACACTTCTAAAATCAAAGTTGCGCACTACTCAATCACAAAGTAGAATGGCATACATAGGAGTGTGTCCGATCAGAGGAGCTACCTCATTAGCTCGTCAATGGCTCCTATTTTAGCCACCTTATGCCAACCCACGGGAGTTGGGTCCACGTATATACGTTAATAGAAGGTCACTACCATCCCACTTCATTTTGGAAACTCCACCGCATATACAGTTCTTAAAGTGGTTTTCGAAGTTGGCAGAGAGTATGACAACTTTTGATCCCGGTCTCTTTAATAACCAAACGTTATTATAACCCATGGTTATTTATTTCAAATGGTTTACATTTCAAAACAAACATTTCCATTTCAAAAGCCCTTTTATCCAAATGCTATTACACTTCCAAAATAATATCCATTTCAAAAATGGTGATATTTCCAAATCCCTATATATTAGTTATAGCACTTTTAAAATGTAATAATTTTAAAATCGTAACACTTCCAAAACCACACTTTTTATAGCATTTTAAAAATGTAATAAGTTGGAAATTGTAACACTTTGAAAATGTTATTCCTATATAATATCATTATGGAAAACGTTACAATTTAGAAATAGTTTCATTTTCAAAACATAACCTAAAAGTAACATAGCATTTTCGAAACATAACTAAATCAACATAACATTTTTAAAACATAACTAAATTAACATAACATTTTTAAAACATAACTAAATTAACATAGCATTTTAAAAATGCTACAAATACTACTATAACATGTTTAAAACATATTATTTCCATTTTTATCATAGTTTTATTTATACAAAACATACCTATTTCATAAATAAAATATATTATTATTATTAGGTTAGAATTAAAATTCCATATTAAATCAAATTTAAATTATTAAGCTATTTATCATAGATAAAATCTTTAATTTAGGTTTAAACCAATTATTTACTTATAAAATTCCAATATATCATTATATTTAAAAATCATTAAATAAAATTTTAAATTAAAATTTCATATCTTCAAAGATTCAAAATACTTAATAATTTTTAGAAAACTATTATTTAAAACTTAACCATGGGTCTGTATAATAATTTCCATCCTAGGTCAGGTGACACAGATATGTATCATTTCAGTCCAAAATTTATAAAATTCCGTGCTCTATCATTTCAATTTCGCAATCCCAAGTCAAATAAAATAAAAATCGCTTGAGCCTATCATTTCAGCTCATAACGATTTTTCCCTATCCTAAAGTCCGTTCGGGTATGTATCATTTCAACCCATAATGATCTATACTAACAGGGAACTTACAGTGTGAGAAACAGTAATAAAGTAAACAATATAGCATAGCATATCATATCAGGTGATGTAACAGGCATATAATCAGGTTATAACATCATATAAAGTCAGGTAACTGGCATATATAAACTACTATCACCATAGCATATCTATTACTACAATTCACATGTCATTATTTCGCAACCATATAAGTACGAATGTCGAGAGTGATAACTCACCTTCTAAAGCTAGAGATGATAATTGGAGACACAACCAAATTCCGAAAAGCATGAAAAAGCACAAAATAGATTCGAGTAGATGGAGAGCCAAGATCCAAGTCTTGTAAACAAACAAATATGGACATACATAAGTAAAAAATTCAACACATAAAATATGAATTAAATAAAAAAATGAAGTAAAATTGGTTAACCCATTCAAGTAGGTTAGGCCACAACAAAAAAGGACTAAACTATCATCAAGTCATGCTCGGCCATGATGGTTTAGAAGCACATAGGTTTGTCCAAGGTCAAGTAAATGCACGGCTATGGCTAGAATGAAGTGGTGGTAAGGCAAAAGGCACTTGGAAGGCTAAAGGTCAAGGCAACATGAAAGGATATGCAAAAATGGTTCGGCCATGGTGCAAAGTGGCTTAGCCTGGGTGCTTGGCTTGGATTAGATCAGATCTGGTCATGCCTAGGAGTGGATGTGGTCATGGAAAAGCAAGGCAAAGGAGATGGAATTTGTTGTGGCCTGGGCTAGCAAGGAGGAAAGTGGAAAATATGGTGCACAGCTAGGGTTTGTGGAGCATTTAGGTGATGGGTTTTGGATCTATGGTGGTCACAGCCTGGGTATGAGATGGTGATGAGGTGATGGCCGGTCATAGGTGGTGGTGGTGTGGAGGAGATGAGGTCGGCAAGGAGCAAGGTGATGGTGGAGGTCGAACTTGCTTGAGAAATAAAAGAGAATGAAAAATGAAAAGGTGAAGAAGGATGAAATGCTCGCTGTAAAAGTTTTTGGTCAGGAAATGAAATGAGAAGGAGATGGAGATGAGAAGTTTTGAACGTGAAATAAGAAGGAGATGAGAAGTTTTTAAGATGCTTTGTACGGCTAGGGATATGGAAAACCACCTCTTCATATTAAAGAAAAGAAACTTATGTCTCTTGAAATTTCCTAAGCCCATTAGCCAATCCCAAATCAAAACAAACCTAAAAATCAAGTAAAAGATCAAAGCCAAAACAAAATAAAAAAATAGAAAATATAGAATAGTAAATAGAAAATAACAAATTAAAGTACTGAAAATAATCGCGTGTAAAACGCTAAAATTTATCAGATTTAAAAAGTATAAAACAGAATTTTACGAAACGAAAAGCAGAACTATTATCAGAATCAAATTCAGCTTCAAAGCAAAAGATTGGAAAATTCAAATTCAAATTTAAAATTTTTGATTGAAAGTCAAAGTTTGACCAAAGTTGACCAAAATATAAAATTTTATGAAAATCTTTATTTTATTATATTTGAAAAAATAATTATAAACCAGATCTAAAAATACATTGGAAAATTCCAAAATTCCAAGTTTTAAATGATTTAAAACCAAAGTTTCAAACAAATTGAATAAAATATTTACAAAAATTTATGGGTTGTTGCACTCTTTCTCACTCAAAACTTTTCATCCTCGTAAAGGAACGAGACAAGGAAAACAAGGAAGATAAGACAGAAAAGCAAATAGTACCTGAAACAAACAATTCCGGATTCGAAGCATGCATGCTCTCCTCCGTCTCCCAGGTACAATCCCGATCATCCATACTCCACTACACTTTGACCAGGTTGACAGATTTCCTTCTTAGCTATTTCGTATCTTTATCGATAATACGAAGTGGCTTCCTCTTGACAGTGAGATTAGGCTCAATATCCAAACTCTCGAGAGCAGAAGGCTGGACAATCAAAGATGGATCATGCAAATATCGACGAAGGTGCGAAACATGGAATACATTATGCACTCCAGAAAACTTCTCAGGCAAATCCAAACGATAAGCTAAAGAACCAATCCTCTTCGAGATGTGGAAAGGACCAACAAACCTAGAAGCAAGCTTCCCTCTACGACCAAACCGAATCACATTCCTTAAGGAAGAGATCTTAAGGAAAACCTGATCACCAACAGAGAACTCCAAACTCCTCCTATGCTGATCAGCATACTTCTTCTGCCTATCTTAAGCACTCCTCATTTTCCTCTTAATGACCTCAACCTTCTCAGAAGCTTCCAGAATCATATCAGGACCAAGAACCAAATGACTACCGGATTCAACCCAGCAAGATGGAGATCTGCAAGGTTGTCCGTAAAGAGCAGCAAACAAAGACATTGAAATACTAGCCTGAATTCAAAGACGAAATAAGATGGATAAAAGATTAAGATAAGATTAAAATAGAAGAGTGAAAAATACCTAATAACTGTTGTTATAGGTGAATTCAACAAGATGGAGATGATCTTCCCAAGATCCTCCATAATCAAGAACACAAGCACGAAGAAGATCCTCGAGAATCTAATTCACTCTTTCCATTTGACTGTCGATCTGAGGATGGTGAGCTGTGCTCAGATTCAGATGAGTACCCAAAGATTCCTGAAAAACTTTCCAAAACTGACTGGTAAAGATAGGGTCTCGATCACAAACAATACAGATAGGAACACCATGGAGATGAACAATCTCCTTCATATAAATCTTAGACAAACTAGAAGCATAACGGGTAGACTTGATCGGAATGAAATGAGATCACTTGGTCAATCTATCCACAATAACCCAAATACTCTCATTACCCCTCCCAGTCCTTGGTAATCCATCAATAACATCCATAGAAACATGTTCCCATTTTCAATTGGGAACCTCAAGGGGCTGCAATAAACTATGGGTCTTCTGATGATCGGCCTTGACTTGCTGACAAGTCACATGCCTACTAACAAAGATTGAGATATCTCGTCTCACACCTCTCCACCAATAAAGCTTCTTCATATCCTGATATATCTTCGTCACACAAGGATGAATAGAAAGTCTGGATCGATGATTTTTCCAAAATAACTCTTGCCTCAATCCATTGACATTCGGGACACAAATCCAATTATTAATCCTCAAAATCCCTCTATCATCTATCTGAGCTCCACTACCATCAGAACTACCACCACCAATTCTGCTACGAACATTCTCCTTAATCAATCTAATAATGCTATCCTAATCCTGCTTAGCAAAGATACGATACAAAAGAGGAGAAGAAGAAACAACAAGCTGACACAACATAGCCTTCTTCCGATGCAAAGCATTGGCCACAACATTAGCTTTTCCAGGGTATAGCTAATGTCGAGGTCATAAGAAGCAAGGAACTCAAGCCACCGAACCTGACGCCGATTCAAATCTTTTTGGATGAAGATATACCTCAAAGACTGATGATCAGTAAAGAGCTCAAACTTAGCACCCAAAAGATGATGTCTCCAAAGCTTCAAAGCAAAAACCACAGCAAGCCATTCCAAATCATGAGATGCATAATTGGCTTCATGGGTCTTCAACTGATGACTGGCATAAGTAATGACCTTCCTATCTTGCATCATAACAGCACCCAAACCATCACGACTAACATCAGTGTATACCGTTAATCCCTCATTTCCATTTGGAACGGTAAGCACTGGTGCAGAAGTAAGCTTACTCTTCAACTCATGGAATGCAGCTTTACACTTATCATTCCATATAAACTTAGCAATCTTATGGGTCTGAGCGGTGAGAGATGTAGCAATCCGTGTAAAATTCTCAATGAATCTCTGATAATAACCGGCAGGGCATAGAAAACTACGAATATCAGATGGAGTCCTCGGAGTTTTCCAATCCTGCAACAGAATAGGGAGAAATAAGGACCAAAAAAAAATAGAATAATCAAATAACAAAAACACAAAAGAAGGAAGACCTACATTGATCGCAGGGATCTTAACTGGATCAACAGAAACTCCATTACTAGAAACAATATGCCCGAGAAATCGGACTTCATTCTTCCAGAAATGGCATTTCGAGAATTTAGCCTTCAACTGATGATTTCTAAGAGTCTCCAATTTTTTTTTCAAATGCGACTCATGCTCATCCCTTGACTTAGAAAAGACAAGGATATCATCAATAAAGACTAGAAAAAACTTGTTAAGCACATCACGAAAAACACGATTCATCAAATCAACAAAGAATGCAGGAGCGTTAGTCAAACCAAAAGGCATAACTAACAATTCATAGAAACCATTCTCAGTATGGAAAGCAGTCTTGGGAATACCTTCGATAGCAACTCTGAGCTGGTGAAAACCTGTGGTAAGATCAAGCTGAGAGAAAACGGTAGCCCTATGGAGCTGATCATACATATCATTGATGCGAGGCATAGGATATCTATTCCTCATAGCGAGCTTGTTCAGATCCCTATTATCAACACACATCCTCAAAGAACCATTAGACTTAGCGACGAAAACCACCGCTGCTTCCCATTCCGAATGGCTAGCTCTGATCGGGCCCTTGGAGAACAAGTCCTCAATTTTCTTCCCTAACTCAACCTTCTCGCGGGGTGTCATTCTTCTAGGAGGAAGAACTACAGGTCGAGCTCTAGAAATAAGATCAATGCGGAAATCAATTTCCCTCTTGGGAGGTAAAGCAGTGACTTCACCCAATACATCGGGATAGAGTTTGACCACATGAGTCCAGTCAAGATCATCAGGAGAAGAATCAAGAGAATAAACAAAACTATCAGCAAAATCTTGAGGTAGACAACACTGAATCATCAAAGAATTACCAAAATCATCCATAAGAGAAACAGTTCAGGTTTTACAAGAGATAACGGCTTCATGCCCCTTCAGCCAATCACCTCCAAGCAATAGATCAAAAGCATCAAAACCCAGAACATAGAAATCGCCAGAAAACCGATAGCTAGAATAGAAGAGTTTCACCCTTCTACAAATCCTACTAAGGTTTGCAAGACCGCCAATAGGATTTTTAACACAAAAGATTCAGGAGCAAACTCGAGAGAAAGAAGATGCTCAAACTTGTCACAAAGATCCATAGAAATAAGCTATGGGAAGCTCATTATCAAATAGAACACGAACAGGAAAATTAAACAGAGAAAAAGTGCCCTGAAGAGTACCTTGGGTATCACTAGGAGCAGGAGCAGGTGCAGGTGGAGCAGGTGAAGAAGCAGAGGTAATAGCAAAGATAACAGAAGGCTTGCCCTTCTGCCGAGTGGGACAATTATTCTTGAAATGACCAGGCTGCAAACGGATATGGCAGAGATCATGCCTAGTCAGCTGAGCTGGAGGAACGACAGCACTAACTAAAGTAGGGAAACTATTGGCATAGTATCTCTTCTGATCACATCTGAAGCAAGTAATGGAAGATAGGTCGATAGGCTGCTTCTAAGAAGAAGAAATCCCAAACCAAGAGCCTTGTTCCAATTCCTCTTCTGTTGATGAAAGTTATGCATTCTCTTCTTAGGGTTACCAGAGAAAGGCTGAGATAAAGTGGCTTGAGCAACTGGAGGATCCTTCGAAGTAAGATTCTCATATTTGATGGCCATATCCATCAGACTAGTGAAAGGGCTATGCACATGAGCGATGAGACGATCATAATACTCCGGACGAGCACCAGCTATGAACTTCTCATTCATCTTGAAAGGAGTGTCAATCAGATTAGGGCTAAACTTAGAAAGTTCATTGAACTTCCTCTCATATTCAGCAAATGACATATCATACTGCTTAAGATCCATGAACTCCTGATAAAATTGAGACTTCCTTGCTTCGGGTAACCATTTCACAACAAAAGCATCTCTAAAGCACGATAACAGAACATAAGAAAAATTTCAAAATAGAAAAATGAACCAAATTCAAAAAAACAGAAGATGATACCTAAACTGTTCCCAAGAAATGTCAGCCTCAACAATGTGAGCTGTATTAGACTCTAACCAGTCCAAGGCTGCTCCCTTCAACTGCCAAGCTGCCAACTGACGCTTTTGAGCATCAGTGATCTCAAGACCGGAGAAAATCCTATCCATTCCCTTCAACCACTGTTGAGCCTCAATAATGCTCTCTGATCCTATAAACTTGGTACCACCAAGCTCAGTGCATTCCTTACAGAGAGTAGTGAACCTAATGAGTGCAGCAGGCTTAAGAACTAGGGCAACACCACGACCCCTACTTCTGGCATTCCTTCGATTCATCCTGGAAAAATCAAGAATGAATTTTAGGAAAAGGTAATTAAGAAACAAAGAAAAGATTAGATAAGATAAGATTCTACTAGAATGAATACCCTAAACAAAGAAATTACTCACAAGATGGATAAGGAAAGGGAAGAAGTTAAGAAAATTTGATTTCAAAACAAGAAAAGATTTATATCAAAATAAATTTTGAAAATCCTTGAAAATAATTTGAAAATCGTTTTATACTTGAAAATATGTTCTCTCACAAAGAAATGATTCTAAGATTGATTTCACTCATTCTAGGGTATTTCTACCCTATCTCTAATGAGTTTTTGCTTCGTAGGCTAAAGTTTGCCGAAAACCAAAGCTCTGATACCAAATGTAACGACCCACTATTTTGGACGATTCAAATCGACAATAAAACCGCACATGTCGGACTTGAATAATTCAAAACAGTATATTGTAATATAATTTGGAGCAAATAAAACCAATCACAGAATCACAGACACAGAAATATCAGAATAACTCGCAGCGGAAATAAAAATAACCATAGTAGTTCATGAAGCTACTACAAACAGAGTCACAAAAAAGTAACAAATACCAGAGTCTGAAAGTAAATACAATAGAAATCCTAATACATAAATGTCCACTAATACATAAGCTGAATAGAAATACTGAATAGAAATTAATAAACAATTAAATAGATAGATAATCTCCATCAAATCCTCTAGCTCCAGAAGATGAAATCCAAAACTGATACTCAGGCTGACCCGAGCGTAAAGAAAAAACACAAAACACTCGAGTCAGGACATACGTACTTATACAATGTAAACCAACTCAAGTGAACTGTAATGGAAATGCACAATTAACTTAAAGGATGCTTGGGACCGCCCATCCTTTAGGGATTCGTTAAACTATCTACTATGTAGTAATATACGCTATTATAATAATGTCTGGAGTAAAATAAACTTACTTAAAAATTGCGTTAAGGCTTTACATTTTCCACCTTAACACATAAATAGTGTCAATAGTCTATACAATACCATCGTACCTCCAGATCGGGAGACTACCATAAATACTCCACAGGTACGACACAAATCAAACTCGTAGTAAAGCATGCTAGGGTAGGTGACACGGCACAACTAGGCAATGTCATGGAAGATATACCAATTACACTTCCGGACCGATGGTAACGCATAGTAGCCACTACTGTCCACCACGAGCCACACTCCCAAAATCAAAGGTGCGCACCTATCAATCACAAAGTAATAGAACTGTAACGTTATCAATTTTTCGTCCACGAACGCCGACATCAATACGTCCACCGTATCAACTGTCGAGCAATCGAAAGCCGAAAAACCGTACCGTTATGATTTAAGAAGAAGAAAGAGTAGAAGAAGAGAGAAAAAGATAGAAAATAGAGAGAAAAGAAAATAGAATGAAACAGAAAGAAAACAACAGAACAACATCAGAATCTCACAATCGCAGCGGAACAACATATAATAGATAAATGAATAATCTTTAAACAAAGAACTATATCAGTTAATACATTACATCACATTTCATTACATCATATCAACCGAGTGTACAACAGCAACAACAACAGACAGTGGAAAAGAAATACTATATAATGTAATATGTCATGCCATCCAGCTTGCCTCCAGCAACTCCTGAATTCCAAAATATCCTGGTAAACCTTAACTCTTGACTGCCCGTGTGGAAATTGGTGGGCACCCAGAGTTTAGGAAGGAAAACAATAAACTCCGAGTCAGTCATGTGACTGGTGTGAGAACTAAAACAGTTTATTTTTCTTTAAAATCAAAATAGAGGAATATTTTTAAAGTCAATTCGCAATGCTTTTAAAAATGAGACTACCATAAGGTCTCCCGCCACACACACAATGCAAACGCAGAATTGGAGGAGATTTCTCCTTATGATAGTCAAAGATGCTTGATACGCATTAAAAGAAACATTTGATATTATTACTAGTGCATAGCGTAGAAAACAATTTCGAAAGTAGAATATAAATCTTAGCCCGCATAGTTACCATTATAGTATGCCTACTATAGCTACCATGTTAAATGGTAGGTTCTACAACTAAAACCGTACATGGCACGTATTGTTTTGTTTTGGATTTCTAACAAATGATCGGGCAAAGGAACTTCCTAAGTAAAATAGAATGCCTCTGGAGAAACGTTCCCGGATCTAACGTTACGGTTAGATCTCTGCTACACAAGGCCGGGTTACCCCTAACGGGGTAACAACTAACACGAGTATGTCATCCCCCGGTCCTTTGGGACCTTAAACCGAGCACTCGATAGCCAACATCACACAGTAACAAATATAGTGTGTCCACAAAGTAAGTATCTGGGCTCCATACCATGATACCACTTATAATCCAGATAGGAAATGACATACCCTATGGAGGAGCGACCCCCAAATAACCTTGCTGCCACGATTCCTATTTCGACCACAACCGGTCTGTGAGGCTTGACGAAGTCTCGTTCACAAAGCAATGCTTTATATAAAAGCTGTGCTTTAATTCACAAATGCTCAATAGCACTATATGCCACATTACCAACTTGGGAATGTATCACTAGTAACCATCAACTTTAAATCGCCAAATTAATATTAAAACAATTTCAATGCGTTTCGAGCTGCCACGATCAAACGACAACTCCGATTGCTACGAAAATTAAAATCCGATAATAAAAAACTATTACGGATTCAGTGGAACTTGTTTCGTTGAATTCTGAGACTGTTCAAAAATTGGCTATTTTCACTAGTCGATTTAATATTAAAATATTCAATTTTCACAAATAAACTCTTAATTCGATTTTAAAAGTTCTGTAACATCATTCTAACTTCAATATGATAAAATAAAATTTTACAAATCATTTTCAATCATATTTAACCCAATTTTCAATTATTTCTGGAATTTCAATTATTAAATTATCGATTTAATTGTCCAATTAAATCCAATATTCGATAAATAAATTATTCGACTGTTTAATTTCACTTATTAATATTTAAAATTAATTAAATATTCATATTTTAATTAATATAAATTCTGGGTCGTTACATACTTCCCCCCTTAAAAGAATTTCGTCCTCGAAATTACCAAATAAGAAAAAGTTACAGAATTCATTAACTTTCCAAAACAAATTTAAACTTCTTACCATACTTTACTAAGTTTTCAAATCTATACTTAGTTATCTTTTCAAACCAAACTATTGTTTAACTTCAAATTCCAAATCAAAATATAGTTTTCAAAATTTTCCAATTTTTCTCAAAAATATTCTAACGCCTTAAATTTTCGGAAAAATTCGCCATAGTCGCCTTTGCGCGGCTCGATCCGAAAAAAAATGACAGTATATATATCACTAATATACATCTCATCAAGTGATGAGGCATCCCGCAGAGAAAAAGTGTAAAAGTACGACATTTAATCCGAGATATGTACCTTATATTTTATTAGCGAGCATATACGGCTAATATAGCGCGAAAGCGAGCTCCAAATGCGAAGCAACGCCATCCGCACCTACTAAACACTCAACAAACAACATGAGACCATGTATATAGACAATAGTATTGATATACAACATATAGCAACATAATAACTATATATGCCAACATAGCAAATGCAACGAAAGCTATATATTCAACCATCAACCAACTATCATCCAACTAGCATTCAACTAACATCCATAACCAATAAATATTCATTCATATTCTCATTAATATTCAATGAATTGGGTTTCAATTTAATCACATTTGATTTATTAACAGTGGATGTTCTTACTAACATTCATTTTCAATTAGTTTATATTCACTAATTAAATCCAATTCACATTCAATTCTATTCAGATTTATTTACTTCTAATTTGAATTCAATTACATAGCTTCAAATTTCGCTAATTCAATTTCATTAACACTTAATGAATTTATATACAATCAACTAACAACCATATAACAACCAATGTATCTTCAACTCAACTAAATTATTAAATTTACATTCAATTTGGTCCAATACTTTTAATTTCAATTGGTTTAATATTTTATTGACTTTCATTCAATTCATTAATTAAATTCATTAGTTCAATTCAATTGCTAATTCCTTTAACAATTTAAAGTTGAATTTCATTTATATAACTCAAGTTCACATTCCTAATGACTTCATTTCATTAATTCACTTATTAATTTACTTCAATACCAAAATTAACTTCATTCAACTTCACTTAAGTTATATTCCATTTCAAACATCTTATCAAATCGAAATCAAATCCAAATTTTCCAAACAACTTTCTTTTAAACAATTTGGCAGCAATCCCTCTTTTGGAAACCCGAAAATGAACACCAATGATGTCGCGATCATCATCGAAATTATTTTCCAGCGACCGAAAAGAGTTTAGAGCTTTAATTTCTCCAAAATAATTTTCTCAAAATATCAAATCTTTTCAAAACACTTCTCTGGAATTTTATTTTCAGATTATAAATCACATTTATAAATCTTTTACTTATATAATTTCACTTCTTATATATAAGGTTATTTTACAATTGTAAATCACATTAATTATAGTTCCATACTTATAATTCATTTGCCTATACAATTCATTCTTTTACAGCTGTTGTTTTTATTTAACTTATTCGACAACCAAACAATCAATTATATACTTTAATAATTCTGAAAAATTATTTCCTTTATATATAAAACATGATCAAGGTAAAATTATTTCATTTACCCGCTTTAAAACAATATCGTGTCGAATTGTTCTATTCAAGTGTTTAGAGATCCCTATCAACAACGTTAATTACTCCTGTTGACCAAAATCCATATACCACTCAACAAACCAATCATCACAATATAAAACAATTTATATTCACTAACAAATACGCGCTCGTATCTATTATTACACTCAAACTCATTCTAGAGTACTATTGACTCTATCTCTAATGAGTAATACCCAACAGAGCCATGGTTGTCGCTTAACCATATGCTCTGATACCACCTGTAACGTTATCGATTTTTCGTCCACGAACGCCGACATCAATACGTCCACTGTATCAACTGTCGAGCAATCGAAAGCCGAAAAACCGTACCGTTATGATTTAAGAATAAGAAAGAGGTAGAAGAAGAGAGAAAAAGATAGAAAATAGAGAGAAAAGAAAATATAACGAAACAGAAAGAAAACAACAGAACAACATCAGAATCTCACAATCGCAGCGGAACAACATATAATAGATAAATGAATAATCTTTAAACAAAGAACTATATCAGTTAATACATTACATCACATTTCATTACGTCATATCAACAGAGTGTACAACAGCAACAACAACAAACAGCGGAAAAGAAATACTATATACAAGTAATACGTCATGCCATCCAGCTTGCCTCCAGCAACTCCTGAATTCTAAAATATCCTGGTAAACCTTAACTCTTGACTGCCCGTATGGAAATTGGTGGGCACCCAGAGTTTAGGAAGGAAAACAATAAACTTCGAGTCAGTCATGTGACTGGTGTGAGAACTAAAACAGTTTATTTTTCTTTAAAATCAAAATAGAGGAATATTTTTAAAGTCAATTCGCAATGCTTTTAAAAATGAGACTACCATAAGGTCTCCCGCCACACACACAATGCAAACGCAGAATTGGAGGAGATTTCTCCTTATGATAGTCAAAGATGCTTGATACACATTAAAAGAAACATTTGATATTATTACTAGTGCATAGCGTAGAAAACAATTTCGAAAGTAGAATATAAATCTTAGCCAGCATAGTTACCATTATAGTATGCCTACTATAGCTACCATGTTAAATGGTAGGTTCTACAACTAAAACCGTACAAGGCACGTATTGTTTTGTTTTGGATTTCCAACAAATGGTCGGGCAAAGGAACTTCCCTAGTAAAATAGAACGCCTCAGGAGAAACGTTCCCGGATCTAATGTTACGGTTAGATCTCTGCTACATAAGGCCGGGTTACCCCTAACGGGGTAACAACTGACACGAGTATGTCATCCCCCGGTCCTTTGGGACCTTAAACCGAGCGCTCGATAACCAACATCACACAGTAACAAATATAGTGTGTCCACAAAGTAAGTATCTGGGCTCCATACCATGATACCACTTATAATCCAGATAGGAAATGACATACCCTATGGAGGAGCGACCCCCAAATAACCTTGCTGCCACGATTCCTGTTTCGACCACAACCGGTCTGTGAGGCTTGACGGAGTCTCGTTCACAAAGCAATGCTTTATATAAAAGCTGTGCTTTAATTCACAAATGCTCAATAGCACTTATATGCCACATTACCAACTTGGGAATGTATCACTAGTAACCATCAACTACATAACCTCTGAGCTCGTACGTCTCAGAGAAGGGTGTTAAGCTAAGAGAATAAATTCTCCGCCACCAACAGAAATATATTTGATAGAAACCAGCTTTACATCTCAAATTGTAATGTAAGACACACATCCATACAAGTACGTTTCGGGATCGAACGTAACCGAAGGCACTTCCAAAGAAGTCCTTGCAATCCGGGTATTCACAAACCCGATCGAATTTCCCATCACAAAGGAAATCTCCATACCGTAGCTAACGGTGCGGAAACAATCGATAGGTCATTCTATCGTTTTCACAAATACCCGGTCTTCAACACTGGTCTTCAAATGCAATCCATAACGACGTATCACATATTCGGAATGGGTTATACGACCCAAAAGTCCTTTCCCGGCTAACCCGAATAGTGAGCACTTATTTAAAAATAAGTGTGGCATTCAAATTCAAGCAATCACAACAAATACCTATTTAAAGGTAAATATTGATAGTCGGATTATTTAACTATCAATAGGCATGCTCAACATCACCAAATTCCAAATAATTTCCCAAATTATTTACTTTCCAAAATATCTTTACAAGATATATATTTTTCACACTTCAACATTTGAAAACAAAATTTCAAATCACTTTTCACCTTTACCACTTTTGAAAATAAATTTCAATCATTTTCCTTATGCGAAATACTTTCATTTCAACATGGTTCATTTAAACCAATTAAATAAATCCTTACCGATTTACTTTATATTTACGTTCCAAATCCGTAAATTAATTCGCACATTCCAAAAATAAATCAACGTTTATTTTTAAACAAATTTCACTTTCTTTTATAAATTCCATAATGAATTTATAATTCCTAAATATCTATGAATATACGATTTTCAAATCGATTTCTAATATTCATTTTCAATTTATCTTTAAATGATAAAATCTCAAAATATTCAGTTCATATTGGAAAAACATTTCCGTACTTATTTATTAATAAGTAATTCACAAATCCATTTATTTTCAACACTTGGAAAATATTCAATATACTTAAACCGAAATTAAGTATATATTTCATTCTTTAAGGAAATCATTCACTTAACACAATTCATTTGGGTCAAAACGAATGTTGCGTAAAACATCGTTACGACGACCCAAAATCACTAGTATAGGGATTCGAAATTCAGATAGATTTATATATCCCAATACTATACAAAAACATTTCTTTTCGGAAACCATTTACTATAACAACTGTGTTATAGTCCACCATTTCCTTCTATCTCTCGAAAACGTCTATTTCAACAATGAATGTTGAAATCTATGTTTTCGATATTTAATCCATTTTAAAACATCGTTAAAACGATTAACTCCATTTTATAATATTAATTTTCTCAAGCATATTCATTTTATTTGATAATATATTCACTGTCCAAAATCATGAATATACTTCCTTAACCAATTTCAACATTCAATTTATCAAATTCCATTGATTTCGAATTTACAAACAATGTCTATAAATTCCATTTCTATCCATAAACTTCGATTTATAAATTTCCTTTATTTACCAATTCCATTTGTATATCTCAATATATACCAAAAGTCCATATTATAAGTTGATTACTTATAATTCATTTATTTACAAAATCGTTCTTTTAAAACTTCACAAATTATAATCTTATTCACTTATGAATTCATTTATAGTTCATTTTAACGCTTATAAATACTCGTTTTATAATTCCTATATTTTTAATTTATAAATATCCATTTTATAAATCTTTTATATAAATTGTTTGTAATAGTTCAAAAATTTCAATTTAAACCTTTTTATAAATTACTTAACTATTTATTTCAAAATCACTTTTCGCTTACATTTCATAAAAATCAATTTTATTAACATTAAAATTTTACAAAATTTAATAAAACGTATACTTTCGAAAATCACTTTAAAATTCCTTTTAAAACTTCAAAAATGGATCCGATGATGCAGCAGCACCAAATAGTCAATCACGACATCCAAATATCATATATCGATATGATAATCAACAAATATCACAATATCTGTAAATAAATCAATACAGTTGAGGAATCCAGTTGGATCCCTCCAACCTGTTTCCCTACATCCACAAACATTAGCACAATACCAATTCCGCTCCAGTACGGAATTATCGAGGTATATGGGATTTATAAATTATTATCCGCTTAATAGGCGGCGCAATAGGGTCTCATCCGCTATATAATGCGGGAAATCAACTCCAAGTACATAAATAATACCAATTTCACTGTTTATGAAATATTCGCGGTAAATGTTTTTAATAAATAACATCCGCTTACTAACGGCGCATAATGTCTATTTTAACAATCAATAGATAACAATCATCATTCAAAAATGCATTCAAGAATTTTAAATATAACTATTTAAAATAAAAATCGAAACCGATTCGACTGAGTGAGAAGTTCTCACCTTGATTTCAATTTCGTTTTAGCGATTTATTTCGAATAAAATTAAACGCGCGTTTAATTTTACCCAAAATTATCACTAAATCCAAACCACTCCAATCCATTTCCATAGCGTAGTGCTCGTCCATACGATTCCAACGCAACTGGTTTCGCGCATTTTCGACCGCGTATGAAAAAGATATGCATTTTTAAATATTACACGATTTATAATTATTAATTTACAACAAAATTTATATTTTCTAAACCTAAAATAGATCTCAGCCACTAGATCTCTGCTCTGCAAATCACCACCGTGCCTTCCTTTCTTCTTCCATCTCACGCACGTACAGGTACTAGCCGCACCAAGAAACCCATTAGCTCCAAACTAAGGTTAAATTATACGACCTCTACGCTCGATTATAATTCGATCAGGAAACGCCATATTGAAGCTTGTGACAAGAGCTACTCTCGGCTGCAAAGGCATGGAGCTCGGCCTCCATATGAGCATGCAATTCGAGGACAAACGCACAACTTTGAATGCAAATTCCCGTTGATTCGTCGCTTTATTTTCGATCATCTCCGTATGGATTTGAAGCTTTCATCCTCCTCTACAACTTTGTAGTTGAGAGTTTTCGCTAATTGTTGATGGATTGAGAGGAAAATGAGGAAGAAAACGATGAATTCTTGGCCGTGCATCAGGTTGGAGGCGGCGGCCTGAAGAAAATAAAACCCTAGCCTTTTTTTCTTTGCAAATAATGAATTCCAAGGGGCTTATATAGAAAAATACGCGAACACTATTCATCCCGGATTTTCCGAACTCCAAACGAAGCGTGCCGGTTGGCATTTCTAAGGTTTACCCCGCGTTCCGAACACAATGGAATATGTTTTGGAGGCTAATTCGATCATCTGTGCGAGTTATGGCTATAAACAATCGATTTAAAATTAAATTGATTAAACCGATTTCTAGGCGTTTTCGCTTGCCCCGGACAAACGGTAAATCCGATTGACTTGAAATTTGAAACCTTACAATAATATCACATTACGGATCCGATGAAACTAGTTTCGTCGGAATCCGAGACTTTTTGAAAAATGGCTATTTTTAACTCGCCAAATTAATATTAAAACAATTTCGATGCGTTTCGAGCTGCCACGATCAAACGACAACTCCGATTGCTACGAAAATTAAAATTCGATAATAACAAACTATTACGGATTCAATGGAACTGGTTTCGTCGAATTCTGAGACTATTCAAAAATTGGCTATTTTCACTGGTCGATTTAATATTAAAATATTCAATTTTCACAAATAAACTCTTAATTCGATTTTAAAAGTTCTATAACATCATTCTAACTTCAATATGATAAAATAAAATTTTACAAATCATTTTCAATCATAGTTAACCCAATTTTCAATTATTTCTGGAATTTCAATTATTAAATTATCGATTTAATTGTCCAATTAAATCCAATATTCGATAAATAAATTATTCGACTGTTTAATTTCACTTATTAATATTTAAAATTAATTAAATATTCATATTTTAGTTAATATAAATTCTGGGTCGTTACAAGAACGGCATACGAATGAGTGTGTCCGATCAGAGGAGCTACCTCATTAGCCCGTCAATTGCTCCTGTTTTAGCCACCTATGCCAACTCACAGGATTTTGGGTCCATGTATATACCTTAATAGAACGTCGCACCATCCTACTTCATTCTGGAAACTCCACCGCATACACAGTTCTTAAAGTGGTTTTTGGACTTGGCAAAGGGAATGACAACTTCTGATCCCAGTCTCTTTAATAACCAAACGTTATTACAACCCATGGTTATTTATTTCAAATGTTTTACATTTCAAAACAAACATTTCCATTTCAAAAACCCTTTAAACCAAATGCTATTACTCTTCCGAAATAATATCCATTTCAAAAATGGTAATATTTCTAAATCCCTATAGATTAGTTATAGCACTTTTAAAATGTAATAATTTAAAAATCGTAACACTTTCAAAACCATACACTTTTCATACCATTTTAAAAATGTAATAAGTTGAAAATTATAACACTTTGAAAATGTTATTCCTGCATAATACCATTATGGAAAACATCACAATTTAGAAATAATAGCATTTTCAAAACATAACCTAAAAGTAACATATCATTTTTAAAACATAACTAAATTAACATAGCATTTTTAAAACATAACTAAATTAACATAGCAGTTTGAAAATGCTACAAATACTACTATAACATGTTTAAAACATATTATTTCCATTTTTATCATAGTTTTATTTATATAAAACATATGTATTTCATAAATAAAATCTATTATTATTATTAGGTTAGAATTGAAATTCCTTATTAAATCAAATTTAAATTATTAAGTTATTTATCATAGATAAAAATTTTATTTTAGTTTTAAACGAATTATTTACTTACAAAATTCCAATATGTCATTATATTTTAAAATCATTAAATCAAATTTTAAATTAAAATTTCATATCTTTAAAGATTCAGAATACTTAATAATTTTTAGAAAACTATTATTTAAAACATAACCTTGGGTTTGTATAATATTTTCTAACTTAGGTCAAGTGACACAGATATGTATCATTTTAATCCGCAATTTATAAAATTCCGGGTCCTATCATTTCAAACCCGTAATCCCAAGTCAAATAAAATAAAAATTGCTTGAGCGTATCATTTCATCTCATAACGATTTTTCTTATTCTAAAGTCCGTTCGAGTATGTATCATTTCAACCCATAGTGATCTATACTAACAAGGAACTTGTAGTGTGAGAAACAGTAAAAAGTAAACAGTATAGCATAACATATCATATCAGGTGATGTAATAGGCATATAAACAGGTTATAACATCATATAAAGTCATGTAACTGGCATATATGAACTACTATCACCATAGCATATCAATTACTACAATTCACGTGTCATTGTTTCACAACTATATATGTACGAATGTCGAGAGTGAAAATTCACCTTCTAAAGCTAGAGATGATAATTCGAGACACACAATCAAACTATGAAAAGCACGACAAAGCACGAACTAGATTCGAGTAGATGGAAAGCCAAGATCCAAGTCTTGTAAACAAACAAATATGGACATATATAAGCAAAAAATTCAACACATAAAATATGAATTAAACAATACAAAATGAAGTAAAATTGGTTAACCCATTCAAGTAGGCTTGGCCACAACACAAATGGACTTGACTATCATCAAGTCATGCTCGGCCATGATGGTTTAGAAGCACATAGGTTCGGCCAAGGTCAGGTAAATGCACGGCTACGGCTAGAATGAAGTGGTGGTAAGGCAAAAGGCACTTGGAAGGCTAAAGGTTAAGGCAACATGAAAGGACATGCACAAATGATTGGGCCATGGTGCAAAGTGGCTTGGCCTGGGTGCTTGGCTATGATCAAATCAGATCTGGTCACGACTAGGAGTGGATGTGGTCATGACAAAGCAAGGCAAAGGAGGTGGAATTTGTGATGGCCGAGGCTAGCATGGATGAAAGTGGAAAATATGGTGCACGGCTAGGGTTAGTGAAGCATTTAGATGATGGGTTTTGAGGAGATGGTGATGAGGTGATGGTCGGTCATAGGTGGTGGTGGTGTGGAGGAGATGAGGTCGGCAAGGAGCATGGTGATGGTGGAGGCCGAACTTGCTTGAGAAATAAAAGAGAAAGAAAAATGAAAAAGGTAAAGAAGGATGAAATGCTTACTGTAAAAGTTTTTGATTAGGAAATGAAATGAGAAGGAGATGGAGATGAGAAGTTTTGAACGTGAAATAAAAAGGACATGAGAATTTTTTAAGATGCTTTGTACGGCTAGGGATATGGAAAAGCACCTCTTCATATTAAAGAAAAGAAACTTTTGTCTCTTGAAATTTCCTAAGCCCATTAGCCAAGCCCAAATCAAAACAAACCTAAAAATCAAATAAAAGTTCAAAGCCCAAAAAAAAAAATAGAGAATAGATAATAGAAAATGACAAATAAAAATACTGAAAATAATTATGTGTAAAACGCTGAAATTTATCAGATTCAAAAAGTATAAAACAAAATTTTACGAAACCAAAAGCAAAACGAATATCAAAATCAAATTCAGCTTCAAAGAAAAAGATTGGAAAATTAAAATTAAAATTTAAAAATTTCAACTGAAAGTCAAAGTTTGGCCAAAGTTGACCAAAACATAAAATTTTAAGAATTTTTTTGTTCTATTATATTTGAAAAAATAATTATAATCCAGATCCAAAATACAATGGAAAATTCCAAAATTCCAATTTTTAAATGATTTAAAACCAAAGTTTCAAATAAATTGAATAATGTGTTTACAAAAATTTATGGGTTGTTAAACTAATCCTGGGAGTAAATTTCGAAAGGATGTGGTAGGAGAGTGCCTTCAGTTTGTCCTATTCCTAGACAACTTGTATAGATGAATGTCTGACATTGCATTTCTAAGATCACAGTGCATTGATCTCTACAAACGTACATATGTTTGTTAGTGTAGGAGGTAACCCTTCTTATACTTAACACCCTTCTCTAAGACGTACGAGCTCAAACATTGTACTTTTGTGGAAATCAATAGTGCATTTTTGGAAATCGAAATGTGGCATTTGAAGTGAAAATGTTCTAAGAAATTAAACATTAGCTTGAGCTTAACACCCAGCGAATTGTGAAACAGGTGTTGCTTTAAGGCTAAGTGGATTGCAATCATTAGGGTATGCTATCATCTTTGAAGATTTATTTATTTCTACCTGCTATGACGTTGAGTTTAAATTATGTGGTGTATGCCATGGGATCCCGGATAGGTCGGTAACGGCCAAGGTGATATCATATTCGGTTCTATCCACCACCAGATGGGTCTACGGGTAGGCCGATATTAATTCATAGAGGATTCAAAGATTTCGATCCTTGGTACATTCCTCTAGAAATGTACTGTACGGGAGGATTCAAAGATGTCTCCCTTAAACTCTGGGTGCCCTATTTTTTTCAAGCAGCCAAGTAGTCAAGTAGTTTGGAGCATTTTAGAAGGAGTAATGGAGCATGAAGACTGGAGGGTCCATTTATCAATAGTGATCTATTTCAAATTTTCGCTATACCATGTAGTATGTTGTAACATCCCCTATATGGAGACCCAAAAATAAGCGCTACAGATGCTACAATCATTTATAGTCTTAGCTTCCAACGACTAAATACGGCTATGTTAATGGCATCAATAAAATTAGAAGCACTTGAATATGAAACAAAACACAGATATCATAAACCACTATTACTTCACTACATTTCAAAATAAAATGTTTCACATTCATAACTGATAATCCCAAATCATTCCTAGGCACATATGAAATATAGTTATTACAAAATATGCCGAGAGAAGTATATGAAGAAACCGCCTTGGATGATCAGAATCATATAGTCATTGAAACACCCTGCACCCTTAGTGTACCGAAAAAGGACACACTAAAAAATGTGGTGCATTATAGGTATAACTAAGACTTTACAGAGACTAAGATTCACAAGACAATTAAATAAAAACAACGGAAACATTTAAAGTATAACTCATTTAAAAGTTAAACTTCATAAAATAAGTCATAACCAAAATATGTCTCAAAATACCAAATACATATGTCTCATGAAAAAACCCATCTCAGTCACAATATCAGAGTACAAATTCATCCCTCTCAAATAGTACCAGTACATAAAAATCAAAATGAGAACTGAAAAGAAGAAGAATACATGAAGAAAAACTCCGCAGCTGAATCTCCAAGAAAATCCAAAATATACTATCCTTGCCTCTGCTGGCCTATGAGGGGGAAATGGGAAAATAAAAGAGTGGGTTAGACTAAGAGTCTGGTGAATGAAAGTAATTATTAATATTCTTAAGCAAGATAAAGATAATAGACTTTGCAATAATTCTATTAAAAAAGTAAATAAAGGAAAATATAAAGTTGGAATAAAATATGGTTTAATTGTTTGCTTTGCTTAGGTAGTTCGATTAGATTGTTTGCATTTTTCTAAAACTGCTTTGATTAGGCTGAAATCCCAATCCTATTTTAATTAGGTTGAAGTCATAATTCTACCCTTTAATCGACCTTCTTTCTCTTTTGTGCCACTATGAGATAGTCCTATCTTGTTTAGCGCTTGGAACTCAATAGCGACTTATATCCCTACACCGAGGCCGCACGCATGACTACCGTCGGCTCGCGCTATCTGTCGCTCCCTCTTTTGACCTCTTATTTACCATAACTCCAGCATAAGCGTGCCCAGCCTCACATATGCTACTGTGAGACCACCAGTTCCTAACCGAAGAGGAATTCTAATGGTACAAGTCCTAACAAACAAAATCTATTTGCACCCCCTGCCTAAATCTCCTGATTTGAGCTTCTATTTATTGACCTCTTATTTACCATTACTCCAGCATAAGCATGCCCAACCCCACCTTTTCTATGGCGAGACCATCAGTTCCTGACTGAAGGGGAATGCTGTTAGTACGGGTCCTATTTCTATCTTTGGTTATTAACTTAGTGTAAGTTTTCAAATAAGCCTTTTCTATTATTTCTACTATGCTGGCTTATTAACTTAAATATAAGTTCTACAATAAGCCTTTTCTGTTGTCCCTAATTATAACCTGTGTGTTATAATTTTGCTTGTTAACTTAACCCAATGTCTAAGTTCAAAAAAAGCTTCTTCTGCTATTTCTTCTATTATCTCTTTTAGTTATGATTACATGTTATAACTATGCTTGCAAATGCCTTAAATTTGCCTATTTCGGTCTATATCCAATTTATTACAGTTCTTTTTATTTTAGATTTAATATTTTGTAAATCCATTGTTCTTTATTCTAGTCCATATTAGCGAATTATTCTTATTTATTTATTCCATTCGCATAAAAAGGGAATAAAACAAACTAACATTTACAGAATAAATCCCAACGTAGAATAGATGCAAATAAAATGTAAATAACTGTAAATAATTGGAAAAGATACGATTAACAGTAAATAATTGCAAATAACTGAAATACAATAGCTAAAAGAAAATAGACTGGGAAGCAATTCTAAAATTTACTTAAAAATATACTATAAATAAACTTGCATAACGGTTATCCCAGAATTGTTGAAAAACTACAACTATTGAAAATCCTATTATTTTAAATTACTTAAAAATCCAAAATAGTTACTTAAACACTCACCGTTGGTCCTCAGTTCTTTTCCACGGCCTTCCCAGATCCACTTTTAGGGTATAAAATATTTAATGAAAAAGATCTTCTTCTTGGAAAAATATTCCTTTTAGGGTCCAGCCTCAAGCAATGAACCCAGATGGAGAAAATATGAATGAGAAAAATAGCTAGGCCTAGGGTCTTATTTATAGTGTCACTTGTGAATCTTAGACCGTTGGATTTGAAGATTAAATCTAGTGCAACCACGTCATAGGCTAGATGGGAACCGTCAGATGGAAGCACGAATGCACGGGATCAAGTAGATATGGAAAAACACATCATCTTGCATCTAAACGAATTAACGTCCAAAATACTAAGGCGGGTCGACCTGGGTGTCGACCCTTGTATGATTTAGGTCGGCTATAGGTCAAGCTGGAGTCAACCTAGGTAATGGGAGGGTCGAGCCTAGGGTCGACCTGACCGTATATTTGTTTTTTTCTTTTTCTTCGTTTCTTGTTTAATCCGTATCTTCTTCGTTCTTGCTCGGTATTTGACAATCTATATACGGAACTTGACCAGAAAATTATCATGGACATAATGGTGAAACTCCCATGGCTCAATTCCAATAATTTTACAAAGTTATTTTATTATTTAATTAATTCGTTGATTAGTTATTATAGCTTAAATTATGGGTTGTTACATTCTTCCCTCCTTAAAGGATTTCGTCCTCGAAATCTCTAAGGACAGAAGAATGAAATAAATATTTTTATCCAAGTTATACAACCAACTACTCAACCATCGTCCATCACATCCATTGTCCTTAAGTTGTTCTAATGAAATTTATGATACATATGCAAATAGTGTAGGGTCAATGTCCATAAATAGTGCAAAAGTTTAGGCGGTCTACTGATTCAGTCGACTTCCTTTTATACAATCATGTCCGTGCTATGTATCCAAATGAATGCAAGTTTCCTAATGATAACTGGTATTTCTATATGCGTGCTACAATCATCATTCAAATCCAACAACCATATGATAATCATCCATTAATAGCAACCATGGAAATAAAATGAAATAAAAATATAAATATGCACACATACATATACATATGCTCTAGTGTCCTAGTTAGGTTGATCCCTAAGAGATAATAGTGCCTAGTGTAAGTATATGCGTCCATTAGCATCCACTAGCAACCACTTGCAACCATTAGAATCCATCATACATAACATGTTCTAATAACATGTTTACATTTAGTCCTACCATCCATAGGTTGAATCTAAGATCTACCCGCCCAAAGGATAATAAAGGAAAGAACCTATTCAAAACTAAAGATGGAAACCAAAAATTCGAAATTTATTTTCAAAGAGATGTGGATAAGAGGTACATATTCTCTCCTAATCAAATCAATTTTCTCTGAAGTCTTTTTTACCATGTCGGGACCAAGTGGCAATCTTTCTGTATACTCTAACAAACACAAAGGCGGCTTAAACGGTCTCCCATAAAGAGCTTCGAAAGGTGTCATCCCAATGCTAGCTTAGAAACTACTATCATATGCGAATTCCTCTAAAGGAAGATGCTCTTTTCAAGTTCCTCCAAAATCAAGAATACACATCCTCAACCACGAGTATCTTACTATCTTATTGATATCACCTTATCATTCTTCTATAGTCTACACATATGAAGCAATAATCCTAAGTTCTTCACTAGTGTCCTATACACTTTACGGAAACTTTTATTATAATTCTAAATGTAATCACTCTATCTCCTATATAGCCTTATTCCTTTTCCATTACACCTAGGAAATGATTCCTATCTACTCCACATTTAGAAGTTTAGTTTGGTATTTATCATTTCATTTCAAAAACTAAAGTTTCTAAATCAAATCCAAAATTTATTGCCTTTAAAAGTGTTATTCTCAAGTTTCTATTAAATTCAAAGGTACTTGGTTACTTAACATTTTATCTTTCTAGACTTGCTTCCTTACAGCTTTTTGAATTTACATTATACCCCAAACCTAGGAGAGAAATTTACAAATTCTAAGTTCAAAACTTATTCATCTTTTTCTTTTAAAGGCCTTTACAGCTTTCTATAAGAATTTGGGTATTAAAATTTAATTGTTACTAAATTTTTTGGTTTCAAAAACTTATTTACTTTTTCACCAAACCATTTTCCTTTAAGATACTTTTAAAATGTCCTCCCATGTTTTCAAAACATCTTCTTTTCATAGATTTTCAATTTTGCAAAAACTGGAGTAGATAAGAACAATTACTTTATTAAAAACCCCTTAACTTTCCAATTACCCAACCTTGGATGAGTTTCTAACTTATTTCAAATTGGGTCTTTCTACAAAGGCAATTAACCAATGCGCATAATCAATGGAAAAGCATATAGAATTTCCATTGCTTAGCTTTTTCTACTAAGACTCTCTATAATATCTCTCCTAACCAATACTGTCTCTAATAATTACATTTAATGGTTCTATATCTTAATGTATTGGAACTACTTTCTCTTATGAAAAATTATTAAAGCTAAAACCTTCTATGAGTCCTTTAAAAGAGGACTTCATGTTTATGTGAAATTACATGGAACTTAGGCTATACAAAATATGGTGCTTCCCATACCTTATACATCTCTTTCATGTATTCCGGCTATACAAAATATGGTGCTTCCCATACCTTATACATCTCTTTCATGTATTCCTTATAATTTGCACAAAACATCTTTATTTGTGATTTGGTTTCGTAGAAAGTTATATCACTATTCATTTCATTCCAATAGATTAAAGTATGTTTAATCTATACTCTTACAGTAGACAATTTCTATGAAATTTATTAATTTTCTAATATTTAGCTTACACTTTTCTTTTCAGAAATACTCATTTTCAAAACTGTTTTATTATACCTATAGCTAAAAAATATTTCCTCATACTTATTTAAATAATAAGTGTACTTGCAAATCACTTTATTTCTCTACTTATAAATATTTTCAAAATACATTTTTTATTTGGGTCAAAATAGATGTTGCGTAAAACACTATTACTATAATCCAAAAATACTAGTGTATAGATTTAATTAAAATAAATACTAATAAATCTCATATACTATGTAAAAACTCTTCCTTTGGGAGTCACCTACTATAGTAGTAGTGTTATAGTCTATGCTCCCATCATTTACGAAAACGTCTATTACAACAATAAATGTTGTAATCTACATTTTCGATACTTAATACACTCTAGGTTTTTATATTAAAAATCTTTGTTTACCTACAAAGACCTAGCGAGCTATATATGCTCTATAATCTTTCAAAAAGAATTTCACTATTAATAAAATTTACATCATATAAAAACCAATTTAAATTTCATACCTAATATTTTCAAAAACCCGATATTAACAAGTGTTGTGTGTGTATTCCAACTTTCAATTCTAACAATCTCATTTTATTTGGCTAGGCATAAAGTGGATTTTCTTCTTACTATCCTAGGAGTACCCTTCCTAAACCTTGGTAATCTTATTTCCTTTCTAAAGTCTTTTATTCTTAGGCACTACCACTTATCTGAAACAATTATAATTTTTTGCAATTATCTACACTTGGGCTTTCCTCTTTTCTTTCAACTGAATCTACTATACATCTCCAATCTTTGCCTATAACTCTTTGGATTTCCACAATCCAAACCTAAATGTACTAAACCATTTCTCAAATTCTTTCCATGTGCTGACCTTCTCTATGCTCTAAGAAATGCACTTCCTTACGCCAAAAGTGACACTTCAAGAATTTTGCCTTCAACTGATGATCGCGAAGTGTACGAAGAACCTCCTCTAGATAAATAGCATACTCCTCCATACTCTTGAAAAACACCAAAATGTCATCCATGAACACTACTATAAACTTACTTAGGACATCTCGAAAAACACGGCTCATCAAATCTACAAAAATAGGCTGGGGCATTGGTTAGCACAAATGTCATAACGAACTACTCAAAGAATCCGTCGGGTGTCCTAAATGTTGTCTTATCAATGCTATCGTTGGAACCCTAAGCTGATGAAATCCAGTGGCTAAATCAAGCTAAGAAAGCATTGAAGAGCCAACCAATTGATCCAAAAGATCATCTATACTAGGAAGTGGGTAGCGGTTCTTCTTTGTGAGCTTATTTAATTTTCTAGAGTCTATGCAAAGTCGAATATAACCATCCGCCTTTATAACGAAGATGACTGGTGCTTCCTACCCAGATATGCTCCTTCTGATGAAGCCTTTCTTTAATAGCTCACTGATCTGCTTACTTAAATCCTTCCTCTCCCTAAGAGTCATATGTCTCACGGGCAATGCTACAGGCTTAACATTGTCTTTTATATAGATCCTAAGGTTGATCTCTCTCCTAGAGAGTCCTACCGCTGCATGTCTCTAGTCTAACGACTCTACCCTTGCAGTCCAATATTGCTCCATAAGTGGATACCCAATCCATCCCCATAATCATCCCATACCCCGAAAATCCCAATACATAGGGGTCACGGTCAAACTCTACACCTAATATGAAAATTTTCAAACCCCTACAAATCATATATAAATGTGCCGATCCTTCTATAGGGTTTGAAACAACTATAGGGTCTACTGTTAAAGAGATACCTAAGTGCAAACAATCAACCAAAGAACTAGAAATGAAAGAGTCTGAATAGGAAAGTCCGAAATAGAGATCAAAATCTTATACAGAGACTTTCCTACCTTGATCTGGTCCACTATTGTAATGTACTGTATCCAAAGCCTGTACTTGCACTGTGGGTGCGCTTGCTCTTTACTCCATCCTGTGAAGACAAGCTCTACTAAGGTGACTAGGATGCCCATAGTTAAAACACTTTCCCTTCATCATTTTATTCTTACAGTACTTTGCGAAATGCCTAACCAATCCTCAACTATGACATTGGAATTCGCCTATAATAATAGTTTTCATGCTAGCATTGGAATGGCACCTTTCGAAGCTCTTTATGGGAGAATCACCTTCATGTTGGTTGGAGTCCACTGAGAGATTGCTACTTGGTCCTGACATGGTTAGGGAGACTTTGGAGAAGATAGATCTGATTAGAAGGAGGATAAAGACGGCCCAAGATAGGAAGAAATCTTATGTGGACAAGTGGAGGAGAGATATTGAGTTTGAGGTTGGAGACTTGGTTTTCATTAAGGTATCTTCGGTAATGAAGGTGTGAGATTTGGATCAAATTGGAAAATAGCCCCCTGAATCATAGGACCATTCCTCATTGTAGAGAGAGTAGGAAAGATAGCGTATAGACTGAAGCTGCCTGAGAAGCTCGTGAGAGTACACGATGTTTTTCATGTTTTGCACTTGAGAATGTGCTTGCATGACTCAGCGGGGATTATGGAGCCTTGTCAACTGGAGGAGGTTGAAGTGGAGAGGGAAGCATCGGTTCGTCGTATTCCTACCAGGATCATTGGATGTGACTTCAAGAAGCTCAAGAATAAAGAAGTCATGTTAGTGAAGGTGTAGTGGGGATGTTGAAGACGCTACGTGGGAAGTTGAAGAGAAGATTTGTACCTCTTATCTGCATTTCTTTGATAGTAAGTTTTAGAATTTTCTATTTTCATCTTCAGTTTTGAATAGGTTCTTTCCTTTATTATCCTTTGGGAGGGTAGAACTTAAGACTTAACCTATGGATGGTAGGATTTGATGTAAACATGTTATTAGAACATGTTATGTATGATGGATACTAGTGGTTGCTAGTAGATGCTAATGGACGCATATACTTACACTATGCACTATTATCTCTTAGGAATCGGCCTAATTAGGACACTAGGGCATATGCATATGGATGTGTGCGCATTTGTATTTGTATTTTGTTCCATGGTTGCTATAAATGGATGATTATCACATGATTATTGTATTTGGATGATGATTGTAGCATGCATATAGAACTATCAGTTATCATTAGGGAATTTGCATTCATTTGGATACATGACACGGACATGATTGCATACAAGAAGGTCAACTGAATCAGTAGACCACTTAATTTTTTGCATTAGCTAGGGACATTGATACTACACTAATTGCATATGTATCATAAATGGCATTAGAAAACTTAAGGAAAATAGATGTAATAGATGATGGTTGAGTAGTTGGTTGTATAACTTGGATGAAAGCATTTATTTCATTCTTCTATCCTTAGAGATTTCGGGGACGAAATCCCTTATGGAGGGAAGAATGTAAAAACCCAAAATTTAAGCTATAGTAATTAATTAATGAATTAAGTAAATAATAAAATAACTTTATGAAATTATTAGAATTGAGCCACGAAAGTTGCACCATTATGTCCATGGTAATTTTTTGGTCAATTTCCATATATAGATTGTTAAAATCCGAGCTAAAACGAATAAGTTACGAAAGAAAGAAGAAATCAAATAAATAAAATAAAAAATATAAAGGGTCAGGTTGACCCTAGGGTCGACCTTCCCCATAGATGGGTCGTCCTATAGGCCGACCCACACAATGCCAAGGTTGACTTGGCGGTCGACTCGCCTTCTTATTTAGACGTGAATTTGTCCAGATTCCAACCGATGACGTATTTTTCGATTTCTTTTGAATCCTGGGCGTCCATGCTTCCATCCGATGGTTCCCAGCAAGCCTATGACGTGGTTGCACCGGATTTAATCTTTAAATCCAACAATCTGATATTCACAAGTGATATTATAAATAAGACCCTAGGCCTAGCTATTTTTCTCATTTAGATTTCCTCCATCTGGGTTCATTGCCTCAGGCTGGACCCTAAAAGGAATATTTTTTCAAGGAAAAGATCTTTTTAATTAAAATATTTTATACCCTAGAAGTGGATCCGAGAAGGCCAAGGAAAAGTGCTAAGGACCACATATGAGTGTTTAAATAATTATTTTATATTTTTAAGTAATTTAAAATAATAGGGTTTCCAATAGTTGTAGTTTTTCTACAATTTTGGGATAACCTTTATGCAAGTTTATTTACAGTTTACTTTTAAGTAAATGTAAGATTTGCTTTCCAGTTTATTTTCTTTTAGCTATTCTATTTTAGTTATTTGCAATTATTTACTGTTAATTATAGTTTTCCCAATTATCTACAGTTATTTACACTATTTAAAGTTATTTATTGTTATGTATATTTTATTACATCTATTCTACATTGGGATTTATTCTATAAATGTTAGTTCTTTTCAATTCCCTTTATACACGAATGGAATAATTAAAAGTGAATAATTTTCTAGTGTGGACTAAAATATAAGAACACTGAATTTGCCGAAAATTAGATGTAAAATAAGAAGAACTGTAATAAATTGGATATAAACTGAAATAGGAAAATTTAAGATATTTGCAAGCATAATTATAACATGTAATTATAACTACAAAGAGAAAATATAAGAAATAGCAAAATAAGCTTATTTTTGAACTTAAATCTTGAGTAAAGTTAATAAGCAAAAATTATAACTTGCAGGTTATAATAAGGGATAACAGAATAGGCTTATTTTAAGACTTAGGTTAAGTTAAAAGCAAAGAGAGTAGAAATAATAAAAGAGGCTTATTCTAAAACTTACATTAAGTTAATAAGCAAAGAAAGAAGTAGAACCCTTACCGGCAGCATTACCCTTGGGATACGTTTATGCTGTTTAGGGTAAATAAGCGGTCAATAATTAAGAAGTAGGACCCGTACCGACAACATTCTCCTAGGGACACATTTACTGTTTAGGATAAATAAGTGGTCAATAATTAAGAAGAAGGACCCGTACCGGCAGCATTTCCTTTGGGACACGTTCATGCTGTTTAGGGTAGATAAATGGTCAATAATTAGAAGCTCAAATCAAGGGATTTGGGCAAGGTGCGCAACTAGATTTTGTTTGTTAGGACCCATATCGGTAGCATTCCCCTTTAGTCAGGAACTTGTGGTCTCACAATACGCGGAGGTGAGGTTGGGCACGCTTATGCTATTTTAGGTAAATAAGAGGTCCAAAGAGGGAGCAATAGGTAGCGCAAGCTTAACGGTGGTCGAGCGTGCGGCTTCGGTGCAGAGAGATAAGTCGCTATTGAGTTCCAAGCGCTAAACAAGTGTCTTTTGCTGTGGGACCCACTAGACGAAACTAGCTCACAATGGCACAATAGAGATAGAAGGCCGATCGAAAGGATAGAATTAGGACTTCAGCCTAATTACAGTAATATTAGGATTTCAACCTAATCAAAGTAGCAATCTAAGACAAGTTCAAACAATCGAAATAACCAAAGCAAATAGTTAAATAGCATTCATATTTTAGCTTTATCCTTTTCCTTTATTTCTTTTATACTAGAAATGTTGCTAAGTCTATTATCTTTATCTTGCTTAAGAATACTAGTAGTTACTTTCACTCACCAGACTTGTAGTTTGACCCACTCCTTTATTTCCTTTTTTCCTCTATAGGCCAGCAAAGGCAGGGACAGTAGATTTCAGATTTTCTTGGAGATCTAGCTGTGGAGTTTTTCTTCATGTATTCTTCTTTCTTTTAGTTTTTATTTTACTCGGACTTAATGTACTGGTACTCTTGAGAGGGATTGTTTTATTTATGTACTCTGATATTATGATCGAGATGGTATCTTTCATGAGACATATGTATTTGGTATTTTGAGACATATTTTGGTTATGACTTATTTATGAAGTTTTTAATTTTTAATGAGTTATTTTTTCCGCTGTTTTATTTATTTTTCTTGTGAATCTTAACCTCTATAAAGTTTTTAGCTATACTTGCAAGGCTACAACGCACCACATCTTTTAGTGTGCCCCATTGGGTATACTAAGGGGTGTGAGGTTGTTCAAAGCCTATTTATAATTGCCTTGATAAAAGCCTTCTTTAATCAACTGATTAAGAAATTGACTGATTACTTCTGTCTCTCAAGATAATTCATTTTCATGCTTATAAAGTCTTGCATTTCTTTAATGCAATAAAAAAGGTAATCAGCATTCATTAACCACTCTCTAAAATCTACAAGATATAAAAAAAGACAGTATGTTTAAGTCACAATTTCATCTTAACTCAAAGTATCTCTAATCTACTACAATTTGGAAATATTATATTATCGAAGTATAATAATCTCCATCTTGATACTATATTCTCATACAAGCCCATCAACTCTACCTACATGCTCATACTCTAAACAATCTCCAATATCACCAGGCAAAACAAATGTCTCTATCCAAAAAAGGTTAATCAACATCCAAACCATCTAATTATACACACCCACTAATTGAACATGCACATCATCGGCTCCACCTTGATTTAGACAAACTTGCCTCTTTTACATTACTTTGAGACACTCCTTCATTCTCCACCGTTTTCGAAGCAATTTTTATATATTGTTTCTTCCTTGTTTTACACGGAAAACCTCTCTATTACCCTTTTAAACCCTTCTAACTCCACCTCGAGTTGAAAAGTTGTTGAATTTTTCTTCCAACCGTCCTACTGAAACAAGATTCTCCTTAATTTATGAGTTGTTCCAAACTCCTGTTACCCTTCCATCATACATTTTCAACCTAATTATGCATATGGATTTAACATGCAAATCTTTACCATTAGTAGATTCCACATTAGCATCTTCCTCTTCATAATCAATAAACACTTCCTTTTGATTGCGTATAGGGAAATAAACAATTGAGTCAAGCAATTAAAGTTTATTTTTGCCTTATAAAAATATAGGACATTTTCATCAAATTCCTGACCAAAATGCACTTTATCATTTTTAATTTTTTCATTTTGACCTACTTCCTATGCCTTTCTCCTCTCCTTGTCTCTTTTAAGATTATTATAAAATTTCAGTCGACGACTAGGATTTTCACAGTAATAGTAGATGAAATCCCTCTCTATGTTTGATCTATTCGATCTTATTTCCTTGTTTAGATAGTTACCCTCTTTGTGCAAGATGTAACTACCCACTTTTCAAATATCGAATGTCGACACTGAATACATTCACAGTATTCGCATGTTGAACACCCAAGTGTCAAAAAGACAGATAATTAGGTTAAAATAAAAAAGAAAAGAATAAGAAAGGAAGAATGCAATGTCAGAAATCTCAAAGCGAAACGATAATATATAATATTAGAAGAACAATACAAAAGGTTACTCCGAATATAGTTTTTTCAGGGTTACAAAACCTAAGTACTACCATCAGCCTAGATAGTTATAACTGTCTATCCTCACAATGCTGATACATATATACAAAATACAGTGCAACAAAAATAGAAACATGTAGATAATGGAAGCCTTTAGCTCATCTCCTAAACTCTGAAGCATCCCAAATAAAACCTGCTTTACTCTGTCTACTCGAGAGTACGCAAGGAATATAGGAAAAACAAAAACTAGGCATTTAACATAAGTCTGGTATGAGAAAAGCCAAGATACACGCAACATGTAACAATAACTATTAAGACCGTATGCATTCAAGTAATGGTTTTCCCCTCAAAAGAAACCAACAATTTATGAAGTTAATATAGTGATATAATTGATAATGTCCAGGGGTGGAATATAAATCATATGAATTGGATGTGATGCTTATATTGATCACATCATAACAATATTTAGGGTACAAACGAAACCGCTATGATATGTCCGCATATTATATTTCCCATGGAGACGCATCTAGTAAACTTAAGCAGATCTCCATGCACAAGGGTCAGAACCTACATTCGAGCGTCGTATATCTCTAGATAAAATATACCATAAGGTAAACATAGCTGGTCCATATCTAAACACGTGATCTAGAATATTATTAACTCCTGCTAGCAACTTTGATAGGCGTATTTTAGATATGGATTTGACATATTCTATTACTAGTTAGCTAAAACTGAAGTTATGCTCCTACTCTCTTTTTTGTCATTTTCGATGTTGAGGACATGCTCGGCATCTTTCACATGAGTCTTTATCACTTGAATAGGACACATATCACTCCGAGGATTCCTGCATAAGTCGTTCAACGAATGTTAACGCTGACTTCTCCTTTTGACTTAACCTTAGGATAGACAGTTCAACTCTATAGCATTCCTTTTTAAATCGCTTTCAAAATATGGAACTCGCATACTAGTTTTGAAGTGGCATTTTGTATAAAACATTTACCAATCCTTGTCTCTTCATGACAAATTCGACGAATTTTTGATAAACTCAATTCTAGTTCTTTTGAAAGTAAACGAGCTATATAAAGAGGAGTCCTCCCTGAGGGATCTCGTATATAAATTCTTAAAGCTAGAGACGTTTCATACCAATGCTCTTCCCTAGGGTTTCTCAATGGGTATGAAGATGGTAAACTTTTAGATACTTCTTAAGTTATATATGGTTAGGTTCAATAGTCGACCAATCGACTATCTAACACTAATAGAATTCAATGTTCGTATACTTAAAAAATTTCGGACATTCCTACTTATACTATCCCTCGTCAAGAGTGAAGCTAGGTAAGTTAGAGCACTATTTGCACAATAAAGCCTTTCCTAGACACTTGATTCTTAAATCTAAAAAATAATCAAGTCTACCTCATCGGTTTTTAGTGCTAAGTATAGTATTAATGACTTCTATAAACGAGTAAGAAATTAACATAATTAACATGTTTCTGACATTCTAACTTAACTATTCCTCGGTCAAGAGGGAAACCAGTAAGTTAAAGCACTATTTATTTTATACCTACTTAAACATCAACCTTAACTCATACAAATAGAGAAGTCTACCTCGCTTGACTTTTAGTGTTAAACATATTTAATTACTTTTCAAACAAGTAAATTAAACATGATTTAGCCACTAAGCAATTCCTAGTCCCATTTGAAATCATTTGCTAATACCGCTTAAAAATGATTTTAAAATACTTTAAATAATTATAATAGGTTTTAAGACATTTTCTCAAAATATTACCATAAGATAACAAGTTTATAAGAAACTTTGCAACTTGAAAAACAATGTTTTCTATATATTTATAAATAAACCATCTTCTTTAAAAATTCACAAATAATTCTTAAAAATGCATAAAATCTAAAACCACTTTTAAAATAGTCTAATAAGAGTCAGCAGGCACTTGTAAAAAGATGAAATAATATACTTAAATTTAAATATCTTTTCAACCCTTTAAAGTCCAAAATAATGGCTAAAATGGGGCAGTTTCGCACAAGTGTAAGTTTGGCCATTTTTCGATATGATACTAAATTTTTTAAAATTCAAACATATTATGGAAGCAAGCGTACATATATATTTCATCCCAAATATGGCGAGAAACCCTAAAGGATCCCTTCATACAGTTCTATATAAATTGCTAAACACAAGGCAATTCCTAAGTGCATATATAGCGACTATCGCTATAAAAGCACTTTGAAATCCAAGTCCAATCTAATCAAAGTTCAACTACAGTGCTTTGTCTAAGGCTATGCTACAAGTCCATAAGTCCATTCAAGTCCATACATAAGGATTACATATGCAATTTTCTTTCAAAGCAAGAACTAAAAGTATATTACAAACAAATATCAATATTACAACATACTTCAATATCCATTCAATCACAAAGAAATATTCATTCACTAAAAATTATAAACATTATATTTTCATTCAAGGTTGTTAGTTAGCTCACCCTTAAGCAAGCAAACAAGCAAGTCCAAGCAAACCTATAATGACCTAGAATTTCAAACACTTTGTATTTAAATATCTGAATTATTTAAATATTTGAATCTTGGATTAAATGTAGTTAAATGATTTAATAAACCTTATTAACCTTTTTTTTATTAATAACTAATTATTATAAACATGTTTTGGAAAACTTTTTACAAAAATAAATACTTCGAAGAAAAATCTATAATGTAACCAAAATCGGTTTATCGATGAACAACTTTTTTATTTAATATAAGTTGTTCGAACTCTTGTGCACTTCTCTAATGATCAAACGAACACATTTGAAACTAATTAACACACTTTGATTCATAAAGCAAAGGAAGGTTCTAGAAACTTCCAAATGGATAAGAGATATTTAAAAAAGTAAGGGTATTAAAGAAATTAGACAAAAGAAAGAGGTGTAAAGAAGAAGTGATGGGCATGTGCGTAGGTGAACCTTCCATGACATGAGGAGAGAGGTGAGATAAGGCTTAGGTAACACTATATGAAGCTTAAATAAAAAGAGGCATACCCTTGAATTGTAATTACAAATTTACAAAGTAAAAGGCAAGCTCGTTTCATGTCTTCCTCTTCATAAAATTCCTAAAGAAATAATTTAAAATCAACTCAAACTTTATCAAAAGCCTAAGGACAACATTAAAGCACCTTCTACCATATTATATCTTGAAAATGCGAATCCAATCCCTTCGCTCATTCGAAGGCCGTGAGCACTGAAGGGTCCTTAGGGCCAAAAGACAAGCGAGAACAAGGTCGAGGTAGTAAGCAAAGGTGGTTGCAAGGTTAAGGAAGGATTTGGATTGCTTAGACTTGCTTGTTTGTTTGGTTAAAATTCAGCCACTCACCACTTTGAATGAAAATATTAGGTATATATGCTTGTTTTTTTATTGTGCATATACTATTTGAATTGATATTGACATATGTTAAAACATTGGTTTTGATTCTTGCTTTGAAAGCAAATAACATATATGTACCTAGAATGGACTTAGATGGGCTTGTATGACTTGTAGCAAGACCTTGAAACAAAGCACATAGGTTACAAATGGACTTTTGTTTAGATTGGACTTGGAATTAGAAAGTGCTCTAGCGATAGTTGCTATAGATACACTTAGGAATTGTCTTGTATTCAACTATTTCTGTGGAACTTTTTAGAGCGATCCTTAAGGGTATCTCCCCATATTTGTGATGTTTATTATATACGTTTACTACCTTGAAAAGTTGGATGTCAAAAAGTTAGTAACACATCAAAATGTGACCAAACTTACACTTGTGCAAAACTGCCCTGTTTTGGACTTTAAAGGTTTGCAAAGATATTTAAATTTAAGTTTTTTGTTTTATGCTTTTGACAAGTGTTTATTAACTCTTATTAGAGTATTTTAAAAAGTGGTTCGAGAATTTTGTAAATTTTTGAAGAATTAGTTATGAGAAGAAGGTTTATTTTTAAATATATAGAAAACATGGTTTTTCCAAGTTTTTAAGTAAATTATAAAATTGTTATTTTCAAGTAATATTTTAAGTAAATTTTTTAAAGCTATTATAAGTATTATAAAGTATTTTAAAAGCATTATTAAATATATGTAGTCTTTGGAAAATAAGTTGACTATTTTATATCTTAAGTAATAAAATATCTTTTGAATTATTTTATTAAATATGTAGTTTTGTAAATAAATTACTATACTCGTATGTATATTTATATCATTTGTAAAAGTTAAAATTATAAACAAATGATTTATAAAGGGTTTATGAATTGCTTAAGTGGTTAAAATCGTGTTTTGTTTAATTACATATTAGAAAAGTAATTAACTAGGCTTAACACTAAAAGCCGACGAAGTAGGCTTATCTATTTGTGAGAGTCGAGATTGATGCTCAAGTAAGGATAGTAGCAATAGAGCTCTAACCTACCGCGTCCTTCTCAACCAAGGAATAGTTAAGTCAGGATTGTCATAAACATGTTAATCGTGTTGATTTCTTAATTGTTAATGAAAATCATTAATACTATACTTAACACTAAAAGCCAACAAAGTAGACTTATCTATTTATGAGATTCAAGAATGAAATGTCAAGGAAGGAATTTAATATCCAACCAATGCTCTAACTTACCAGGCTTCACTCTTGGACAGGGAAAATTTAAGTTAGAGTGTCGAAAATGAATTAAGTATATAAAGACTTATATAAGCGATTGTTTTTGACTAGATAGTCGATTAATCGACCATCGAACTTGACAAAATATGACTTAATAAATATAGAAAGGCTTTACGATTTCATATCAATGAGAACCCAAAGGGAGAAGCATTGGCATAAAATGGATCTAGCTTTCACTTACTTCTGAGGGAACTATAATTTAGTTAACCGAAAATTCAATGAATTAGTTTTGAAGAGACCAGGATTGGTAAATGATTCACTTATCGAATACTACTTTAAAACTGGTATACGATTTCTATGTTTTGGGAGCGACTGTGAAGTGGAATATTATAGATTTGAACTATCTATCCTATGGTTAAGTCCAAAGGAGAGTTCAGAATTAACATTTTGAACGATGCTATAGTATGGAACTATCTAACTTGAGGAGTATTTCAAGAGAGAGTACAATGTTAGCATTCATCAGAAGACATGCAAGGAATATATTTGGAGGTACACGATCTGTTCAAGATACTCAAATCCACGTAGTGATTCGTGATATGTTCGAAATGATGGAATCCATTTGGGGATTCATTTTCTATTCGAATGATGAAGACTCGTGTGAGAGTTACGGAAGGTAAATTCACCATCAGTTAATGAGTAAAACAAGAGATAGGATGTATAGCCAAAGGGAATGTAGCATTTAGCAATCCCATGGGTGCAGGAAAATTTCGTCTAATATTACTTATAGACATGCATGCGGGAGCGATGCGTTTGGAACCACAAGTGTTCGGGCATTGGCCAGTTATGTTCGGGCATTGGCCAGTTATGTATTTCCTATAGCACATTCCCTAGAGATATGCATTGCTCGAAAGGATATCACTGATCATTGTGCAAGAGTTCAGATTCGGCTTGATCCAAGGAGATCTCCATGGAAAACTTATACAATTATACGAATGTGCCTTAGCGGTATTGATCATATACATATTATGGTTATTGCATTCACACATTAGTTATTTGATATGATTTATATTCTACACTCTAGACATTATCCTCATATCATTATATTAAACTTAATGAATTGATGGTTTCTTTGTGGGGTTAACCATTATGAGAATCCATACAATCTCAATAGTTATTGTTACATGTCACATATTTGTTGAGTTTCTCATGCTGGTTTACCAGACTTATCCTGCTATTATTTTCTTATAATGCTCGGTTAGCCTTGTGTATATTTTGAGATTTAGATGTAGACGCTTTAGAGCTTATGGAGAGCTGGATGATTACCTACCACGGTATTTATTTTCGCTGTATTAGTACATTTATATATTGGTATTTATGAGAACATGTTGTTATAACTATCCAGACTGGTGATAGTACTTATTATTATAACTTTGAAATACTATGCATCTTAAAATGACATTTTATACCATCTTTGAATATTATATATTATTGTTCCGTTGTGAGATTCTGAAGTTGCGTTCTCCTCTTTGTTGTTCTATTTCTTTTTCTTTTATTTAACCCCAACAATTCACACTTTTAGCACTTGCCTGTGCGGCAAATGAATACTACAAATGTATTGTTGTCGACATTTGGATGTCAAAAAGTCGAGTCATTATACTTGGTATCATACCTGAAGGTTAAGCGAGAACCTTGGCTTTGGTTGGGTATGACTCATTAAGAGATGAGATAATGGAATGCCCTAGCATGTGTAACGACCCGTAAATTTTAATAATTTTTATAAAAAATTAGTTGGATTTGGTGAAATTTTGAAATAATTGAATTTTGAAATAAAAATTTAATATTTGAAATTCGTATATTTAAATATAGCAAATGGTAAATTTTCCATTAATTATATGAAAGTTGATTTTATCGTGTAGTTCTTTTTCAATTTAAATCAGTTAATAATTGATGATAATAAATTTATTCCCACTGAATTTTTTTTCTACCGAAAATTTGTAAATAATCTTCTAAGTGAGACGTCAAGTTTCGTTTCATCGGATTCGGACTTCTACAGCTCCGTCGATCTTATTTTCTGCATTTTGCTGCATTTTCGGTAGCGAAAAATTCGAGTTTTATATTTTGATCGTATCATGGATATCTATATACCGTTTTGATCGTCGCGTCGTGCTGATCTCTGCGGTATATTCAATTCTGTGTTTTGAGTTCCGGTACGCGACGGAAACGGGATGATTGTGTGTCGTACCGTACCAAAATTGTGACCATTTGTTTTCTTTGTCTCTTCAAATTTGAAACGTGCAGACCACGCAAGCAATAAATTGTCATAATTGTTTAGCTGAATCAAAGCCAACCATTACATTTCATTTCATTTCCCACTGCTCAAGAAATATTATAATCCGTACGCTATTTATTCTTTTCCTCCCATTTCTCCTCTGTTCATTTCTTCGCATGTATAACACCCTCTCCTCTCCTCTTTTCTTTTAAAATCGGCCATTCTTTAGAAAGAAAAAAAAAGAAAGTTGGCTGTTGTATTTTAAATCGAAAGTCGTCCATCTCCCTGCTACACTCAACACACGCCACGCCTCACCTCACCCAGCCCTTTGCCTCCACCTCTCCACACCCGTTTATGCCACACGCCTTAGTCCCTTCCAACCACCTAAGCCGATCGCATCAACTTCATCCACTTCCCATACAGTGACGACCACCCTTCCCTCCCTCTCTTCACCTGACTATGCTCCGCTTGATCTCCCTCCCCTCTGTCCTCAGCCTTGTGTCGGCCGTGAGCAGCGCTGAGATTCGCTTCCTTGAACCTAAGCATCTCGTCCATCTCATCAATCATGCATGCAAGCTTTATCATGCTATTTATATTTAGTATATATTCACGTCATATGTTATACAACTCTTAAAATTGCATACATTCGGTTCGATTTTATGTATATATATAACATACGAAAGTTATAGATTTGTTTATGTGCATTATATAAGTATGTACTATATAGTAACTAATTATATTTTTTGAAATAACATATGAACGTTGCAGTGATTAAGGAAGAGATGATATTAAATATTATTATATACATATTACCTTATAAAATGAACTTGGGGTTGCTGTGCTTTATGCTAATATACATAATTTTGGCGTTTCCAGATCTTATGCAATTCCAATACTATATGCTTTTTTTAAGTGCATATACTAAACGTGAACTATACTTATTATAAAACGGGCAGCAACCTTTCCCTTTAAGTGCTATTTTTGATTTCTTTTTAACTGATTTCGAATATGGCGTTATATATATACTATATTTATTACATAGGATATATTGGTTTGAATCTTGAATATGTGTGAGCCTGAAACATATACTTTTTATTGCAAGTTTTGTAATCTGCATGTTGTTTATGATTTGGATACATATAATATACATTTACTTAACTATAGTGAGTCTATATATATAATATATATTTGTATTTTATGTTTTTTTATTTTTTTTATCTGTTTGCATGCGTCTCCGATAGTATACATAATGCATACTAATCTTTGTATTATTTTAAATATGAATATATATGCAATGATTTTTGATTTAAGGTGTTTCAAATTCAATACCTGTATAGAGTTTTATTTTAAATAATTAATATATCTATATACAGTTTATATAAGAATTTTTGGTAGTTTTATAATAAATTATATAAGTTTTAAAATGTTGATTTTAATAAACTAATAATATATATATATATATATATAATTGCTGTCTTATCAAACTGATTTGGTCATTGATTTTCAATCTATCTGCTTTGTCTGTCGTGCCTGTTTTTTTTCATCGAATCGTGTCCATCTAGCATTATTTGGGATTCGTATCTCATTTCTTTGTCTATCCTCCAGCCTGGGAAAGTGAGCAATCACTCATGATTAACTTTCTTATAGTTATTAAATTTGATTTCAATTAAAACGACAATTGAAATATGTTACTGTAGTTATTTAAATTTTTATATATATGTTATTATCTGTAACTGTTCACCTATGGGATATGACACCATATCCTGTTATTTATATTATATTGTTAATGATGATACATGCCAGTTGTTATATTTTTATTTTCTATTATCACTCTACAAGTTCCCAGTTAGTATAGAATTCACTATGGGTTGAAATGATACATACCCGAACGGACTTTAGAATAGGAGAAAATCGTTATGGGTTGAAATGATGGACCCAAGCGATTTTCATTTGAGTTGAATTTTGGATTGCGGGTCGAAATGATATCTACACGTGTGTGTGTGTGTATATATATATTACGGATTGAAATGATAATTATCCGTACCAGTGACCATGGGATAGAAAGTTATATACATACACCGTTGGTCTATATATAAATACTAGCGCGAACCCGTGCTACGCACACGGGCTATAGTTACATACGTTGTGAAACGTACTTTTCTTACAAAAACACCTTCAATTGTATGGTTAATTTATAGATTCGAAATTGGAAACGTAAAACCATCTATGAATTGTTGTCACAAATTTAGTGTCATATGTCAATGGTAAGCAGAATGGTATGCCGGAGCATGAATGAAACTGACATTAGAACCTGATGAAGTTGCTTGTTAATGCTGAGCAGCATGAAAAGGATGAACATGAGAACCTAACATATCACAACCGAATTTAAATTTTGAAAAGCGAAATCACATAGCACGTCATTAACTAATGCTAAATAGAGAGGTACAACATAACATGTTATGATGTCAATAGGGCAGACATATATACTATTTCTAAAATAAAAATTTATGTTTAAACATTTAAGAATGTTGAAGGGTTTATTTCTAGAGCTTACATCTGAAACCACTAATGTAATCAATTCTCCTACAGTAAGCATACTGTCGAATTTTAAACGTAGACACAATGAAACAATTTTTAAAGCCGTATAATTCCAGCTACCAACAAAGTGATCACTTGGGCATGCTACAGCAATCTTTTGCAAGTTACATCAGCAACATCATATTCAACCTGGGTAATACAATATGAGTTAGTGTGCAGTAGTGGAAAATGTAGAATGAGCAGTAGCTAACTAAATATTATACACCCAATGAAATGATCAATTATTAAATGATCACGAATAATCACAACTGAAACTACACATTACTGAATTTATCGATGTCAGAAGAGCATTGTAACTTAAAAAAAACTTGCATGAGTTCATGCTTATTTTTGAACAATATTATTATCCAAATGAACAAAAAGATAACCGTTTAAGCAACCATTTATTTGTTTATACCAGCTGACAAAACGGGAAAAATAATTACATGTCTTAAAATAACCCTTAAGTCGTTGCTCGTGATAATCATGCACAATGTATGTAGTATATATATATACAAACAACCTCTATACTTCAGGTTATTCTATAACTAATGCAACCTAAACGCATTTGTCATGTCAGTGCATATTAAATTTATCTCACATTAACCTCCTATTATTTTAAAACAACTCCACCTATGGAAAAATTTCACCATAACCATTATAAAAGTTTTAAATGATTCATGGAGAAAGCTCTGACCATCAACATTTAAGCCTTCTATTCTTGTAGTTAACCTTGAGAATGATTTTCCAACTTTCGTTTCTTTCCCTGCTATCAATGTATATTAAAATTATTCCTTCTTAGTAATCTATAGACTACAGGCTAGCCATCACATATATTGAAATATCACATGCCATATCGATTGTTAATGTAAGCCATCGCCGAATGGTTTCTTGATCATGTATCATGATAGAAACATACCTATGATTCACACATTAAAGCTTCTTAGATATCACTTTTGTTTTCATCATACCTTTGTTTTTCCTAAACCATTTTATACCATCAATATGAAACAGACTCTTTCGTACCAGTGTGAAGTGTATTGTGAATGACTCCCATTCTTCGTTGTCAATAAAAATACTCTAATATACATGCACACGCCTTTTTAGACCTTTTACTAATAGTGCACAACCTATGAAAGACATCATCAAAATTTCTAACTGAAAATTTGAATATCTCAAATTTTATAGCTTTGATATATAACTATTAAAGGTACATTTTCTTTGAATTATTTAAGATCTATCCCGACTTTGACCAATTAATATCAGTTTCAATAAATAAAGCTAGCCAATAATATCTGCTATAGTAAAAAAGAATGGTATATCTGATAACCTAAATCCCTATAATTCCGAGGAGCAACATAAGCCTCCTCCATTTTCAACTCATAGCCTCTTACGTAATCACATGGATAACAACGCAATTGGAAAAAACAATAAAAAAACAAAGAGAACTTATTTAGCAAGGGATAAAACGCTGGATTGCGTACAGGTAGTTCCCCAATCGAGCATCCATTCACCATCAGTTGAAGACATGGAATCCAAGAAGGCGATAAAAGTGAAGACATGGAATACAGGCACTGTTCCTCCACATTTAGGTACATTTATATTTATTAAATAATGTATATAATCCATTCATTTGGTACATTAAGTATTTTAGCACATAGATTAGTTGACATTTATTGCATTATCGAATTAATAGCTCATAAAATGTGGACATATGAATGAATGTTTGTTCTCAAAACTTTTTTTTCATTATATAATTATGTTTCTTGTAATTTTACATGTATTGATATTAAAAAGGTTTTAAATTGAATCTAAAATTCTGTTTATGCATTTAGATTTATCGATGTGAGTAGATTGACCAAAATCTGATATCCATCCACTATTTGCAGATATAGACATCTGATATTTGTGAATGATTTTAGAGACAGATACAAATACGATACTAAGTATCTATACCCGCCTATTGATCGACTTATATTAGTTGTTACAATACAAAACGACAACACATATTTCGGATCCATTATCGAACTTAATCACAAATGACTTCAATTCAAAATAGGATATGGACAATACGCTTATTTCTCAAGCATGTAAATTACTAAGCTAGCAAAATTAAATGGATGAGATATTGAAGACCAATGTTAATGTTTGAACCACAAGTAACTTTTTTGTATACTGGTTATCATTAGGCTAAAGAAAGCTACATTTTTATGTCAATTTCATAATTTGAATCCTAGTTTCTTTTCCTAAAATTGACAAAAAAAATGTTGCTCCATAGTTGGATAAGCCAGTAATGCAAAAAAATGTAGTTGAATGTCTACATATGTCACCTCCCAGCTAAACATCATTATGCATGCACATCCAAATCTTATAAACTTAGCTTGAGTGAATTAAATAGTTTATTTTTTTCATCCATTTAAAAATATAGGTATTGAAATAAAATGATTCTTCCTCTATTGCAAATAAACTAATGAATATACAATCAGAAAAGTTAGGAAGAAAAGTACCAGTAAGGCAAAGCAAACTTATGTTAATGTACCAAGGCTGAAAAGAGTAATTTGATTGTATCAAGGATGAAAAGAAAAATTGCATCACCATAGTATGAAATAGAAAATGAGTTGATGTTCCAATAGTGCAAGAATGCATACATACACCTAGAGGTCAAATAATTAAATTATAATTTATGTATTTCTGGTAGCAATGGTGTAAATAAAAATCTTTGAAGCACGAAGTTAGACAAATTATAAGAATAAGAAAGTTTCAACTCTTTTGATCTATATTGTCTTGCCTTTGTATGCATCTTCAATGAAATGAATCTTACTAAACTGCCAACTGCCGCTTCCTGACCAAAACCTTCAACTAATTCTAGGAGTGGTAAATTTCAGACCCATCAAAAGGAAGATTTGCGATAGATTTAATGTAAAGATAAAAACAAATAAGCAACCCAACTCCATTTTTATAACATTTATAATATTGAGAAATCAACAACTGTTCACTTAGTTACCATATTAAGTTGTCAATGATTACTACATCTGAATAATATATCTGTTTTATATAACTTGTAATTGCACAAACAATATATCATTTGTAATTGCACAAACAATAGATCATTTGTAATTGCACAAATAACATGCCTTAAACAGATTAAAAATATCCAGATTGATAATTTCTTAAAATGTGCATCCTTTATGATTAAGAATATATCTTCTCAAGATAAATGGAACTCAACAAAGTTTTATCAAAATATGCTATTTAGAATTCTATCCTAATTTGATGATTTCATTTTAGTCCATGACTATATAAAACATAATAATCAATATTCTTTTATTCCATAACTAATCACATATCAAAGATCGATTTCAGGAATTCTGAGATATTAAAATCTTAAATCAAATATCCTTGTAGAAATTAAGATAATGTATCATCCATTATATGCTTCTGGTAGTGTTATAAATTGAAATTTAGTTAGTGCGTGCATATATGAATTCATCAAACTTTGCATACTGTCTCTATGTAAGTGAATAAAAATTGCATACTTCTAACTAAAATGCTTATTTTTCACTTTACTTATGCATGTACCAACAACTTCATTTAATGTAAATCCAAGCTCAATTAGAAGGCAATATCTTTAATAGATTGACGCAAATGCATAAACGTTCCTATAGTGGATTATGCACTAAAGTCAATGATACATTGGCTAAAAAATGCTAGCACTATTCAGAAGTGCCAAACAAATGTGATTTTTGTATTTTTCACCATTTAGTTTGTTGTATTCAAAACATTTTTTATTTGTTCGTGTTTAAACAATCGTGACTAAACTCACATCATAATCTCAAAATCAACAAACACATTTTATAATTTTGATTGCCTAGCAAATGGATAAAAGTACAATGAGCTTTGAGAATCCATATTAGGGAAAATGGTATATTACATTTGTCCGTCTAGAGAAAATAAATACCGTAAAAGTTCATCTCACACACGATTTGTCAACATAAACATGTTCGATGGTATATGCATGGGGAAAATGTAATGCAGCTTACTATCCATGAGATTTAGTATTAGCTAAAACATATATTGAGTAAATGTTGAATACTAATAAGATATAACCGTTTCATGTAAGAATATAAGGAGAGCATTCTGGAAGTTCAGTTTCAAAAATCATATTTTTAATGAATAATAAGCAATATGATTCACGCTAGATCCCTTATTAACTCTTTTACCATATATTTGTCATTTGATAAAAATTAGTAACCCACCACGTTCTGTAAGCAATCCTATAATTTGGATCTTGGTCCATTTGCTGAATCAAAATCTAGCTCTCTTGAATGGGTGAGTGCATGAAGAGTCTTTAGGTCTAAGGAGTCTGAAGCATAAGAATGAATTTGATTTTTACCCAAACACTGAAAATTAATTGTGAATTACCATCCAATCCACCTATCGTGTGGTAGAATTAAAATTGCCCATTAGTAATCTTGCATCTAAAGAGGTTTATATATTTATACACGTTAAATAGTACAATCCTGCGCTTTCCTAAAGGTATCCTAATTCGGTCAGAACATCCTCAATGACTCACTAAAACATACAAGTTGTCCCTGAATTGAGAACTATCATTGTTCACATAACTTAACATGCACCTGTTTATGTAAAGCCACTAGTTTGCAGGGGAGCAACTGAAACTTTTTCCATTAAGAACCCAACACCATGTTTTATGTTAAAAGAGTTACCATATATGGATATGCTACATGTTACTTGTGTGTTTGAATAACATCAAGAGATACAAAGCTGTAAGCACTAATCATTTTGTATACTGAAAAGACAACATGGAAATCTAAAAAAATATAAAACCATAACAAACCAAGTGATTCTAATATAAAAACAAACAAATAACCATAAGATATCTTTTATTTATTTCGAGGAACTCATATCATAACATATAAATGTCATTTAAAATATTAGTGGTGAGCATGGACTCATAAAAAAGTTAATATACTTATGGTAAGTCTCTTGCAGGTTGTCAACAAATTTGTGAATTTGCCATAATTTAGGCAATCGAAAACTATTTTTTGTTGTTCATCTAATTGGATGAACCATGTGGCATACCTAGCCATATATTAAGCACAATAAACAACTTATTTTGAAGAGAATACTAACATTCAAATGGCAATTCCTCTTGAGCTGTTGCATAACGACGGTTTCTTTTGATAATATTTTGCTCCATACTACATGTATGCCTATATTGATATAATACCATATTATATAAATGACTAATTGAATATGTTGGAAGCCTACAAAATATTGAATAAATCCACAATCATACTCATGCCCAACTTAGGAAAAATAGATAAGCTTTAATAATGTTGTGTTTCAATAAAGAGTACATAATTCCACCTAAGACGACTATAGAAAGAAGAATACCTGTAAATGACATAATAAATGTCTCCCTAACTTAAATGTTTTGACCACCAGCACCATGAAAGACCTTAGCAAGGCATCATTCCTTTATGAATTTTAAATTTACCAAACAAAATTTGAAATTTTCTATTTCATTTAATAAACAGTAAGGTATAATAATAGGACATTGTGGATAATGTGCTAGTTTAATAAGTAAACTACATATGAAGCTAAAAAAATGTAATTTTTTCACCAAGTTTAACCTTGTCCGCTATTTTTTTGATAAATAATTTTGATGTAAACCCAAATACTTATACTGAAAGCCTTAGGATTAATCTTTCAATACTTATGGCAAAAGGATTTAATATCATCTTTACATATTTAAGTTTTACATAACTTCATGATTCATGTGTATCATTCCAACAACACCATTTAAATAGATCCATAATACTATCACACTTTTTCATTTAATATGGAAAGATGGCTGTAATAGTGGCTACTATCAAGGAAATAGAATCCTATAGAATCCTGTAAATTTGTAACGGATCAATGGTCGTAAAGAACACAGTAATATAATCATAGGAAAAATTGAATACATACTCCAACATAGGTTGTTATTTTTCAGAGTTAGCTAATGAATTGATCCGATGTTGATTGCTTTAAAATAGAATTTGGGTTGCTGCGAGAAGAAGAAAATTAGAGTCGATGAGATCTGGCTATAGGAATAAACAACCATAGAACCAATATAGCAGTCGAAATTTTTTCCATGTTTGCCTTTATTAGAACCGATTAACAAAGAGTGGCAATGAACAAATTTTAGGTGTATATCTGATGCATAAAAAAAAACAGAGATAATTTTACCTGAATAATTTGTATCAGCTTGAAGCATTTGCAGGCTTATGGAATTCGTTTATGCTTATTCAACAAAGAAAAAAATCAACAAACTGGGCATGAACGTTTGACCTGAAAAACAAAATAAAAACGATGGTAGAAGATGAAGACTGCTGAGCAAATTATTATGAGAACTGAAGAGATGGAGATGACTAACCGGTAGATGGTCGTTTTGGAAGTGATTCCAGTTTGAATTAGCTAGCGTACGAATATACCTTGTAATGCCACCATATTTTCCGTTCACCGTTACCAAATTGCAGCGGAAGAAAAGATGCTTGCAGGCTAGGGTTTGGCGATTTTGGAATACTGCAGCGAAGGGGGCTGTTAGTCTTTTGGGGGATGAGGCAGAGTCAGCAGGGATGACGACTTCGGTAGGAGGAGAGGGCGATTGCGACAGATTGGTGGTAGGTGGTATGGGGATAGTCGAAAGCGACAAAGAGGCGAAGGCGATTGTTAGATGACTTAGAGCCGATTGTCCTGGCGATGGCGGTTAGAGGGGAGCAGGACTGCGATGGAGCAACGGTAGGAGGGGAGGAAGAAGGCGGTAGGTCGAAAAAGGAGCAAACGATGGTGAGCGTAGCATCTAGGGATGAAAACGCGAGAGAGGGACAGTAAAGACGGAGAAAAAATATTACACGCCCCTTAGTTTAGATGTGACAGAAATTTCAAGGAGGCTTCTGCCTAATAATAATACAGCGAAGATAGTGTAGATAATATCCATTCCGAGACTGTTCAGTTGTCAAAATTCTAGAAGGCTTCTGTGCTCTTGAAATTGGACTGGCTATTTATATTATAGTATAGATTTTAAAATGATTTCTATGGTTTTAAAAGGGAATATATATGGTTTTATTTAATATTGGAAATATTTTATATACAAATAAGTTTAATATAAAGTAGATTTAATTATAATCTTTAATTTAATAAAGTTTGATTTCATTAATATAATATGTCTAAGTATTATTTTTAAATAGATTTTCAAGGATTTGTATAAATTAAGGAAGATAAAGTTGAGTTAATTGAAATTGTTACTAGTTAAGAATGCTACTAAATTAAATTGATAACTTGATTTTTGATTTAAAGTGATTAAACGGATATTTTAAGTTAAATAGATCGAAGGGAATATCTTGTTTAAACGTAATTTAAGGTTATTTAAATAATGCTGAATTTATTAAGTGGATATTCAAGACTAAGTAATAATGAGGTTAAATCAAGATATATATGAAACAGTTAAGTTGAACTTTGAAAATGTGGAATATTAAAGCTTTGAAATATATTGGAATTTAAATGTTTATTTGTGATTCAGATCTGTATTTGAAATTAATATAATTTGAATTTGTCATTTAGAAATTGAATTGAACAAAAATGGATAAATCTAGATTTAATTAAATTTGAATTTGGAACTCGAGTAGATTGGAATCAATTTGTGAAATTGAGGATATATATATATATATATATATATATATATATTATATTAATGGAAATGATATTTCGGTTGAAGTATAATTTATTTTGAAAGGACCACGGTGTTATAATGACATTTAGTCCCATGGATCCTTAGAGGATAGTTATCCCGAACATTCCCTAAGTCACTTGTATTTCAGTTGATATTTCACTTGAGTTGGATTTATTGATATAAGAATGTTAATCCTAACTCGAGTGTTTTGTGTTTTACTTTACGTTCGGGTCAGACTGAGTAGTTCGGCATTTGAGACTCACCTTTGGAGTTTGGAGCTTCGCTTGGAGATCCAATTATCAATTCAGCTTTCAGCTCTTCCGGTTGATTTGTTTAGAGAGGTCATCAGTTAGTATAGCAGACTTCATTGTATTTGAGATATTATGTTGTATTGTATTTCTAGCTCTGATGTTTATATAGTAGCTTCATGAACTACTATTTATCTATTCCGCTGCGTTATTATTATATTACTCTGTGTCTGTGATTCTGTGATTGATTTATTTACTGTATATGCTAAGCTTTTACCAAATTTAAATTAACAATCTGATATTTTAAGCAATTCAAGTCCGGCATGTGTGGATGCGAATGGTTGAAATATCAGGTCATTATAGTTGGTATCAGAGCTTTGGCTCTGGGCAAACTTATCATATATGGTAAATTAATTTACAGAATCACTTCTGTTCGAGCTTGAATCTCTTCCTATTTGACTCATTTTCTTTTGAACTTTGGAACGTTCCATGCAGTACCAAAATCCATTATCTTCTCTCCCTGTTCGTGTTTCTTGATTCTGGAGTGTCCCATAACTCCACTTCAAATGATCTCTATAAGAATAGATCCCGCCAATCTTTGAATGATTCGTAAAGGGGCAAAACTCCTTTACAATTGGCATTGATTCACCGAAGATTTCTATATCCTCGGTTCAGATGCTACTATTTTTTGCCATGCTGAATTCTATCTCTGGAGATCGAATGTCGATTTACCCGCAACGATCATATTCCTGAAGTCACGGTTGACCGGTTAAGGTCGCCCCCGATCTATATAAGTAAATCCATCTTCTATTTTGAAATTTAATGATCTCATCTTTGTTCGAGCCTATCTTCGAATCAGAATTCTATTTGATTAGAGTTCCTCTAGTTTGAATCTCTATCTTTACTTTGGAATCCATGCTTGAATCATCCTTTGAAAAATCGGGTTTGTTTGTATTTTTAGAAATTGTATTATATAACAAAATTATTATTTGGCTAAGAATGATTATATTCTATATATAAAGTGGAAATGTTTCGATAAGGATTATAAACCTTTTAAAGAAAGAATTTGAAGTTTCGAAAGGATTTGGAATTTTGAAAATTATATAAGAATTGATTTATATAAAAATGTTTTATAACTGAAAGGTTTTATTTTGAAATTTAAGAGATTGAATTCCAATATTTTGAAAATGGTTTTTAGGATTTTGAAATACCTACCAATACGATTTAAAAATATTTTTCGAATAAGAAATATTTCAAATGAGTTCCAATGATTTCAAGAAATTTCAAAAAAGTTTTCAAGAAAATAGAAGTCCAGAACTCACTTATGTCGCTGCAAAATAATTTCGGTGATGAGTGCATGCATCATCGACGTTGATTTTCGAGTTTCAGAGTGGGAGAGAGGCCACTTTAGTAGCTTTGCTATGCGAGTGATTTTGTGAAACCAATTTTGATTTCAATTTCGAAGCATGATTTGATGTTCAAAAGATATATGTATGTATATTTAAAACGATTTGAAGTGCGCCGGTGTTCAGTCTTCGAGTTTCGGATTTGATATAACCCTATCTATAAAAATTAATTTATTGACTTGCTGCTGATTTCCAACTCTTGGATTTGAAAATTTGATCTCTCCGACAATTTTGAATGTTCGAACACTTCCAAATCAAAGTTTAAATTTTCAAAGCTAAGAAATTTTCAAAAGGTAAATTGGATCTTCCATATAGAAATAAATAGTTTAAAGGTTTTAAAAGGGATGTTTATAAACTTGGAAATCATTTGGGCATAATTGATTTTGAGAAAATAGTTGGTTTCGAAATAGATTGGAATTTAAAACCCTGTATTTATAGGATGATTTTGGAAATGAATTTGTTTGACTTAGATTTATATTGATTTGGAAACTTGGGTTATTTTCTAAACCTATTATTTTGAAGCTTTGAAACCAAAGATATTAAATTTGGAGGAAATAAATTGGTGAAATCGTATATGATTTTGAAATTGGACTAATATTGAAACGAATTGAAATTGAGAACCTTATTTTACTAACTACTTGATATGGGAGTTATCAAACTTATATAAAATTGATTTGTATACGTATGAAGTTGATTTGAAAACTATTGATTTGGGAAGGTACTCAATTTGAAAGGCGAAATCTTATATAATCGAAGTCTACATAAGTGTGATTTGATATGCTATTGATTTTGGGAAAGTATTCGATTTGAAATGGGATCTTATATATGATGGGCTTTATATAAGTATGATATTTGAAAGTAATTTGAAAAGGTGCTATATGATACATATTTTCGAAGTAAAGATATGGAAAGTGCCTTCTGCTTGATATACGCTTTGTGGCACATTATGGATTCATTCTATCGATATTATTCTCTCCGATTTTGGTTTTTTGGTTGTGATACTCGAGTGTCCTTCCATGGCGCTACATATGGTCGTTTTGTTGTGGTAGCGTAATCCGCAAGGCAGAAATTGCTTAAAGGTATGGATGTTTCCTGGGGGATCCAGGCGTAACCATTGTTATGTATCCTGCAGTCTACCTGTTTTGTTGTCGTGGCGTAATCCGCATGGCAGAGATTGCTTAATGGGTATGGATGTTTCCTGGAGGATCCAGGAAAAACCATTGTTATATACCCTGCGGTCCACGGGTTTTGGTTATCATGGTGAAATTCGCAAGGCGGTGATTGCCTAAAGGTACGGATGTTTCATGGGCGATCCAGGCGTAACCATTGTGTATCTACAATCCAGGAGATTTGTTTGGATTGTAATTTCGATATCGGTTTTGAAAGTTTTTCAAGTATTTTCACTGGGTGTTGAAAAAGGTCTACTAAGTACTGAAGACGTCTAGCTGTGCGCCTGATCAACGTATGGCCAGAATCTGCAAGAACGAGGATAAACTTGTTGAAACATAGAGTTATAAAAGTATTTTATTATAAAAGTATTTTATTATAAGGGTATTTTACTGTAAAAGTATTTCCAACAAAGAAATTCTGTATTAATATTTGAAATTCTTATGGTTTGAAATTAACTATCGAACTCGATACTATTCTTTTTGAATCTACCTTATCTGCTCAGCTTTATTTATTCCCTTATATTGCCTTTTTCGAAATCTACCTTCTTTTCCTTTTTGATTATATCCTTTAAAAATATTATTTATTTATATACTATATGGTTTAATAGAAATTTTTTAGCGTTATAAATATTTTAGAAGTTATTAATTAAATAAAACATATATCTAATAAACGATTATTGATTTATCAATAATATATTTTAAAAGTATCTTGAGATAAAATTTATAAATTCATGAATTATGGTTATAACAAATGGGTTTAACCAAATTTACCGAATATTAATTAATTTAGATTGAAATTTATATGGTTCTAAATTAATTGTTTTACTTTGTTTTACAAAGCTGTTTCTATTCTTCTACCTTCTTCCTTTTCGGGGACGAAAAATTTTGAGTGGGGGAGAGTATAACGACCCGTAAATTTTAATAATTGTTATAACATATTTAATTGGATTTGGTGGAATTTTTAAATAATTGAATTTTGAAATAAAAATTTAATATTTGAAATACGTATATTTAAATAAAGAAAATGGTAAATTTTTCGATTAATTATATAAAAGTTAACTTTATCGTGTAATTCTAATTCAATTTAAATCAGTTAATAATTGATGATAATAAATTTATTTCCACTGAATATTTTTTTCTATAGAGAATCTGTAAATCATCTTCTGAGTGAGACGTCAAGTTTCATTTCATCAGATTCGGACTTCTACAACTTCGTCGATCTTATTTTCTGCATTTTGCTGCATTTTCGGTAGCGAAAAATTCGAATTTATAATTCGATCGTATCACGGATATCTGTATACCTTTTTGATCGTCGCGTCGTGCTGATCTTTGTGGTACATTCAATTCTGTGTTTTGAGGTCTGGTACACGACGGAAATGGGATGAATGTGCATCGTACCGTACCGAAATTGTGACTTTTTTTTTCTTTGTCTCTTTAAATTTGAAACTACAGACCACACAAGCAATAAATTGTCATATTTGTTTAGCTGAATCAAAGCCAACCATTACATTTCATTTCATTTCCCAATGCTCAAGAAATATTATAAACCGGTACCCTATTTATTCTTTTCCTCTCCCATTTCTCCTCTGTTCATTTCTTCGCCTGTATAACACCCTCTCCACTCCTCTCTTCTTTTAAAATTGGCCATTCTCCAGAAAGAAAAAAAAAGTAAGTTGGCTGTTGCATTTTAAATTGGAAGCCACCCATCTCCCTACTACACTCAACACACACCACGCCTCACCTCACCCAGCCCTTTGCCCCCACCTCTCCACACCCGCGCATGCCACACGCCTTAGTCCCTTCCAACCACCTAAGCCGACCGCATCAACGTCATCCACATCCCCGACAGTGACAGCCACTCTTCCCTCCCTCTCTTCACCTGGCTGTGCTTCGCCTAATCTCCCTCCCCTCTATCCTCAGCCTTGCGTCGGCCATGAGCAATGCTGAGATCCACTTCCTTGAACCCAAGCATCTCGTCTATCTCATCAATCATGCAAGCCAGCTTTATTATGCTATTTATATTTAGTATATATATCATTTCATATGTTATATAGCTCTACAAGTTGCATACATTTGGTTCGATTTTATGTATATATATAACATACGAAAGTTATAGATTTGTTTGTGTGCATTATATAAGTATGTACTATACAGTAACTTATTATATTCGTTGAAATAACATATGAACGTTGCAATGATTAAGAAAGAGATGATATTAAATATTATTATATACATATTACCTTATAAAGTGAACTTGGGGTTGCTGTGCTTTATGCTAATATACATAATTTTGGTGTTCTTAGATCTTATGCAATTCCAATACTATATGCTGTTTTTAAGTGCATATACTAGACGTGAACTATACTTATTATAAAACTGGCAGCAGCCTTTCCCTTTATGTGCTATTTTCGATTTTTTTAACTAATTTCAAATATGGCATTTTATATACACTATATTTATTACATAGGGTATGTTGGTTTGAATCTTGAATATGTGTGAGCACGAAACATATACTTTTTATTGCATGTTTTGTAATCTGCATGTCGTTTATGATCTGGGTACATATAATATACATTTACTTAACTATAGTGAGTCTGCATATATAATATATATTTGTATTTTATGTTTATTTTTATTTTATTTTATCTATTTTCATGCGTCTTTGATAGTATACATAATGCATACTAATCTTTGAACTATTTTAAATATGAATATATATACAATGATTTTTGATTTAAGGCGTTTCAAATTCAATACCTGTATAGAGTTTTATTTTCAATAATTAATATATCTATATACAGTTTATATAAGAAGTTTTGATAGTTTTATAATAAGTTATATAAGTTTTAAAATATTGATTTTAATAAACTAATAATATATATACATATACATATACATATATATATATATATAATTGCTATCTTATCAAACTGATTTGGACATTGATTTCCAATCTATCACCTTTGTCCGTCGTGCCTGTTTTCTTCATCGAATCGTGTCCATTTAGCTTTGTTTGGGATTCGTATCTCATTTCTTTGTCTATCCTCCAACCTCGGAAGGTGAGCAATCACTCAACGATTAACATTCTTATAGTTATTAAATTTGATTTCAATTGAAACGACAATTGAAATATGCTGCTGTAGTTATTTAAATTATTATATATATGCTATTATCTGTAACTGTTCGCGTATGGTATGTGACACCATATCCCGTTGTTTATATTATTTTGTTATTGATGATACATGCCTGTTGTTATATTTTTATTTTATGTTATCACTCTACAAGTTCCCTGTTAGTATAGAAATCACTATGGGTTGAAATGATACATACCCGAACGTACTTTATAATAGGAGAAAATCGTTATGGGTTGAAATGATAAACCCAAGCGATTTTCATTTGAATTGAATTTAGGATTGCGGGTCGAAATGATATCTACCCGTATGTATATATATATATATATATATTACGGATTGAAATGATAAATATCCGTACCACTTGACCATGGGATAGAAAGTTATATACAAACACCATTGGTCTATATATAAATATTTTAAAATGATTTCTATGGTTTTAAAAGGGAATATATATGGTTTTATTTAAAACTAGAAATATTTTATATAGAAATAAGTTTAATATAAAGTAGATTTAATAATAATCTTTAATTTAATAGAGTTTGATTTAATTAATATAATATGTCTAAGTATTATATTTTAAATATATTTTCAAGGATTTGTATAAACTAAGGAAGATAAAGTTGAGTTAATTGAAATTTTAACTAGTTAAGAATGCTACTAAATTAAATCGATTTGGACTATTGAATTTGAAATTTAAGATTTGATTTTATAGCTTGATTTTTGATTTAAAAGATAAATTCCCAAGAAATGAGAGGGCATTAAATTCGACAGCTGGGGGTTAGGTGATTAAATGGATATTTTAAGTTAAATAAATCAAAGGGAATATCTAGTTTAAATGTAATTTATGGTTATCTAAATAATGTTGAATTTATTTAGTGGATATTTAAGACTAAATTATAACGAGGTTAAATCAAGATCTATATGAAACTGTTAAGTTGAACTTTGAAAATGTGGAATGTTAAAGCTTTGAAATATATTGGAATTTAAATGTTTATTTGTGATTCAGATCTGTATGTGAAATCAATATAATTTGAATTTGTCATTTAGAAATTGAATTGAATAAAAATGGATAAATCTAGATTTAATTAAATTTGAATTTGGAACTCGAGTTGATTGGAGTCAATTTGTGAAATTGAGGATATATATATATATATATATATATATATATATATATTTAATGGAAAAGATATTTCGATTGAAGTATAAATTATTTTGAAAGGGCCACGGTGTTATAATGACGTTTAGTCCCATGGATCCTTAGAGGATGGTTATCCCAAACATTCCCTAGGTTACTTGTATTTCAGTTGATATTTCACTTAAGTTGGATTTATTTATATAAGAATGTTAATCCTGACTGGAGTGTTTTGTGTTTTACTTTACGCTCGGGTCAGACTGAGTAGTTCAGCATTTGAGACTCACCTTTGGAGTTTGGAGCTTCGTTTGGTGATCCAATTATCGATTCAGCTTTCAGCTTTCCCTGTTGATTTGTTTGGAGAGGTCATCAGTTAGTATTGGAGACTTCACTGTATTTGAGATATTCTGTTGTATTGTATTTCTAACTCTGATGTTTATATAGTAGCTTCATGAACTACTATTTATCTATGCCATCACATTATTATTATATTACTCTGTGTCTGTGATTCTGTGATTGATTATTTACTATATATGCTGAGTTTTTGCCAAATTTAAATCAACAATCTGATAATTTGAGCAATTCAAGTCCGGCATGTGTGGATGCAAATGGTTGAAATATCAGGTCATTATAGCATGAGTTAAGTGTATTATACATATGATTGCGTATCTGTTTATGCTATAAAAATGTTTTCTGTTGTATTAATTGGTCTGTTGAGTAGTTTATGAATTCTAGTCGGTACACGGGATGTTATGATATCGATTCAGATTTCTAAATACATGAGTACGGAAAATCAATATAATTTTGTTTTCACAATTGATTGAGAAAATAATTTTATATAGGATTATGTTATACATATATAATGATAATTTTTCAAAAAAATTGATATAGTTATTTCTGATGTGTTGTTTGTTAGGAAATGATAATATTCAATTATTATAATTTATTGTTTAATTAGTTACGCATGGCCAGTTTATGAGCATTTATTATAATTTGTGGATTTATAAGTAGTTTGCTTTTTTACAACATGGGTTTGGTAGATAGAAATTTATAGAAATGCTAAATACGAACATTTTGTGAATTAAATTTCACGATTTGACTATAAGGCGTTCGATGATAATGCTGGGTTAAAATTGATTCTTAATAAAAGTCATTTGTTATAATCTAAACAAAGATATACATTTGCAAAATAATAAGGTTTCAATTGAGAATTTGTGAACTTAAATCCCAATGCTTTTGAAGATGGTATTTAAGAGTCTAAAATAATAGTAATACTATTATTTGAAAGTATTTTAAGAATAATGTTTTAAAAGAGTTTTAATATTTTTTCAAATTCAAAGTTGCTCTCAGAATCAGTAGTTGGTTCGGGGATAAAGTGTTTTTATGATTATCTAGTTTGAGTGGCTCGAAAGTGACTAAAAACGAATGAGATATGAGTTCAGATGGTAAGCACTTCACTTGAGTATTACCCTTCTCAATAAAGGGGATATATGATACTACTTAGTAGGTCTCAGTTTCTTGTACCATTTTGTTGTTACTCGATCTATATGTATATTTTCTACTGATTCTAAAGTAAATATTATGGAAATTGATTTCAAAAATGATTTTTGTTTAATCCCACAAAATATGATTTGATATACAAAGGTTATAAGTATATATAATTATTTCAAATGATTTGAAATGAAATCCGTTGGTTAGTTCAAAAGTTTTTTTGTTAAGTTATTTCATGATATAGCCCATGCATTAGGACAATATGGATATGCATCATGATATGATATGTTGGTTGGTAGATTTCATTAGTTAAAATAAAATGGAATTCTCGATGTTTTTGGATAGTCATAAACTTTAGAATCGTTATAGATCCTGAATTTAAGTTTTTTGAAAACATAAAAGTTGAGTTTATATAACATTAATTGAGCAGGTAGTAAGTTAAAACAAGTTTTGAATTTTCTGAACATCCATTATAAGTAAAATGAGTTTAATGTTTTGTATATACTCTAAGGATGTAATGGAGTATTATATGAGTATGAACTTAAGTTATAAAATGATTATAAATTTGAAGTCTGATTTATGAAATGATGCATAAATAATTTAATATTGAAGGGATATACTATCAGGGTAAATGAATGTGGTTAAAAAGATATCGGTATGACTAAGAAAACAATATGATGAACATGTAAGTTGTACATAGACCATTTTATTCGCATGATTGTTCTTGATTTAATATTCAGTACAAGCTTTCGAGATGGTTTACACCAGTTTGAACAAGGATTTTTTATTCGACTTCTTGACGATAAACACTTGATACAGATTCGTGATACGATCCTAGTGTTTTCTACCATAGGATATGAATATGTAAGGACAAATGGAGGTTTCTAATCAAGAAACTAAATCAGAGTCTACACTAGATAATTCAAGTGATCTTTACTAGTTTGGAAGTGAAATTTGTGTGATCAAGCAAATGATCAGATTGGATATTGCGTATGGATGGTTCATGTGCATCATACGGACATTAGTATGTCCGTATACTATGCTTGTTGGGTTAGGGAGAGTTTAAGGAATGACTCTTCAAATTGTTCTATGGTGCCATGAATAATCATCTAAGTAATAACCTAGGCCTGTTGAGCATAAGATATACTTAGTAGATTGTCTATCATCCTTGTACGATGAGAAGGTTTGACCTGAGAAAATTGTGAGCTTAATTTGCTAGAAATTGTAAAAATGTTAAGTATCGATGTGTGATTGTTTCTTTTGGTTGCTCGTGTTAGAATTTCAAGGATGTAATATTCTAAGTGGGGGAGAATGTAACAACCAGGAATTTCGGACATTCGTATTTAAATATCTAAATTATTTAAATATTTAAACCTTGGATTAAATGCTATTAAATGATTTAGTAACCTTATTAACCCCTTTTTATTAATAACTAATGATTGTAAATGTTTTTTGGAAAAATATTTACAAAATTAAAAACTTCGAAGAAAATCTATAATGTGACCAAAAGTCGGTTTATCGATAAATAACTTTTTATTCAATACAAGTTGTTCGAACTCTTGTGCACTTATCTAATGATCAAATAAACACATTAGAAACTAAGTAACACACTTTGATCCATAAAGCAATGGAATTTTCTAGAAATTTCCAAATGGATAAGAGATATTTAAAAAGAGTGGGGGTATTAATGAAATTATTTAAAAGAATTTAAAAGAAAGAGGTGTAAAGGAGAAGTGATGGTCATGTAGGTAGGTGAGCCTTGCATGACATGAGAAAGGAGGGGGGAGAGCAAGCTTAGGCAATATAAATGAAGCGTATATAAGGAGAGGCATACCCTCGAATTATAGTTACAAATTTACAAAGCAAAAAGCAAGCTCGTTTCATATCTTCCTCTTTACAAAATTTCTAAAGGAATCAACTCTAAATCAACTCAAACTTTGCAACAAGCCTTAAGAAAACATTACAACACCTTCTACCATGTTAGATCTTAAAAATTTAAAGCCAATCTTTCCACTCACTCGAAGGCCGTGAGCATTGAAGGGTCCTTGGAGCCAAAAGACAAAGGAAAGCAAGGTCAAGGTAGAATGCAAAGATGGTCGCAAGGTTGAGGAAGGACTTAGGTTGCTTAGACTTTCTTATTTTTTGGAAGGGGATCATATTTGCCACTTTAAATTAAAATATTGGGTTTATATACTATATACTACTTGAATTGATATTGACATATGTTAAAACATTGATTTTGATTCTTTCTTGAAACAAAATAACATATGTAATCCATATGTACAGATTGTAATAGACTTGTATGACTTGTAGTAAGGCCTCGAAATGAAGCACATAGGCTGTAGATGGACTTTGGTTTAAATTGGACTTGGAATGTGAAAGTGCTCTTATAGCGATAGTCGCCATAGATACACCTAGGAATTGTTTTGTATTAGGTAATTTCTATGGAACTTTGTACAGAGATCCTTAGGGATTTCTCTCCATACTTGTGTTGTTTATTATTTATGTTTACTGCCTTGAAAAGTTTAGACGTTTTAAATTAAAATAACACATCAAAAAGTGACCAAAATTTACACTTGTGCAAAACTGCCCCATTTTAGCCTTTGTTTTGGACTTTAAAGATTTGAAAAGATATTTAAATTTAAGTATTTTGTTTCATTCTTTTTACCAGTGTTTACTTACTCTTATTAGATTATTCTGAAAGTGGTTTGAGTTTTTTATAAATTTTCAAGAATTAGTTAGGAATTTTTAAAAAGAAGTTTATTTTTAAATATACATAAAACATGGGTTTTCCAAGTTTTTATGTAAATTATAAAGAGATTATTTTCAAGTAATATTTTGAGTAGATGTTTTAAATCCTATTATAAGTATTATAAAGTATTTTAAAAGCATTTTTGAGTAAATATAGTTTTTGAAAAATATGTCAAATATTTTATATCTTATGTACTAAAATATCTTTTGAACTGTTTTATTAAATATCTAGTTTTGTAAATAAATTATTATACTTATATATATATTAAAAGGTTTTAAATTATAAACAAAGGATAAGGAAGGGGTTGTGAATTGCTTAAATGGCTAAAATCGTGTTTTGTTTAATTAGTTATTTGAAAAGTAATTAACTATGCTTAACAATAAAAGGGAATGAAGTTGGCTTATCTATTAACGAGGGTTGAGATTGATGTTCGAGTAAGGACATTAGCAATAGAGCTCAACTTACTGGCTTCCTTCTTAACCAAGGAATAGTTAAGTCAGGATTGTCAAAAACATGTTAATCGTATTGATTTCTTACTTAATGAAAATCATTAGTATTATACTTAACACTAAAAACCGACGATGTAGACTTTTCTATCTGTGAGATTCAAGAATGAAGTGCCAAGGAAAGGCTTTAATAACAACCGTTACTCTAACTTGCCTGGCTTCACTCTTAGATGAGGAAAATTTTAGTTGGAATGTCGGAAACGAGTTAAGTATACGATTCTTGATTTGTATAAGCAATTGTTTTTTACTAGATGGTCGATTAATCAACTGTCAAACTTGACCAACTATGACTTAAGAAATATTGAAAGGCTTCACAATTTCATACCAATGAGAAATATCAAAAGGCTTCGGAAATGTTATAGAGTTGAACTATCTATCCTAAGGTTAAGTCCAAGGGAGAGGTCAGCATTAACATTTCGAACGATGCTATCGTATGGGAATTTCTATCTTAAGGAGTATTCCAAGGGAGAGGACATCATTAGCATTTTCTAGAAGACTTATGCATGAAATCTATATGGAGGTTCAAGATTTATTCAAGATACTCAAATCCATGTATCAATTCTTGATCTATTCAAGATGATGGAACCTACTTGGGGTATTCTTGTTTTGTTCGAGTGATGAAGGCTCGAGTGAGAGATGCCGAACGTAGCCTCGACATCGAAAATGACTAAAATAATAGATATGATGCATAGGCAAATGGAACGTAGAAATTACCAACCTAAACATTGCTGATGACCCAGATGTAGTATTACTCATGGACATCCATGCAGGAGGGATGTATTCGAAACCACGAGTGTTTGGGTGTGGACCAATTATGTTTTTTATATAGTATATTCCCTAGAGATGTACATTGCTAGGAAGGATATCTCTGATCCTTGTGCAGGAGTTCAGATGCGGCTTGATCTGAGGAGATCTTCATGGAAAACTTATACAATTATACAAACGTGCCTTAGTGGTAATCATTGTATACCCCTTGTTGTTGTTGCATTCAAGCAACAACTATTTGATATGATTTATATTCTACACTCTAGACATTGTCTATCATATCATTATATTAAACTTGATGAATGGTTTTTTTCTTTAAGAGGAAAATCTTCCTCAATAGTTACTATTACATTTTTGCATATTTTTAGAGTTTCTTAAGCTGGTTTAACATATTAGTCTGGGTGTAATTTTCTTATAATGCTTGGGTCAGCCCCGTGTATATTTTCAGATTTAGCTGTGGACACTTGGGAGCTTATGGAGATGAGTTGGATGATTACCTACCATAGTATTTATTTCTGTTGCATTACTATACTATACTTATCTGTTGTGAGGACATGTTGTTATAACTATTCAGGCTGGTGATAGTACTTATTGTTATAACTTTGAAATACTATGTATCTTAGAATGACAGTTTATACTGCCTTTTGATATTATGTGTTGTCATTCCACTATGAGATTCTAAGGTTGTATTCTCCTCTTTCTTGTTTTATTTCATTTTATTTTATTCCATGCTAACAATTTATCTTTTCGGTACTTGAGTGTGCGGCACATAAACATCGTGGATATATTAGCGTCGATATTTGAGAGTCTAAAAGTTGAGCCGTTATAAACCAAGTCCAACTTCTTTCTTGCAACCACCTTTGCTTCCTACCTCAACCTAGTTCTAAATTGCCTTTAGCCTAAAAATGGACCCAATAACTTGCGGACCATGTGGATGGGGAGAGCTGGGCTTTGGTTATTCAAAATCTAACTTGATAGATGGTGTAATGATGTTATCCTAAGGCTTGTGGCAAAGTTTGAGTTGATTTGGATGAGTTTTGCAACTATTTTAGTTTAGGAAACTATGTAAAGAAAGGAGATAAGAGTGTTATCTTTTTAAGTAAAAATATGAAATGGATTCATGGTGTATGTCAGATTCTATAGATAAGATTTATGTTTGAGTAGGGATGGAGCAATAAAGCTCTAACCTACCGACTTCCCTCTTGACCGAGGTGTAGTAAGTCGGAAGATATCAAGAACATGTTAATTGTGTTGATATCCTACTTGTTTATAGAAATCGTTAATCCTATACTTAACACTAAAAGCCGATGAGGTAGACTTATCTACTTTTGAGATTAAAGAATGAAGTATCTAGGCAAGACTTTGATGTAACCGATGCTTTAACTTACCCAGCTTCACTCTTGGATGAGGAATAGTTAAGTTGGAAAGTCAAAAATGAGTTAAGCATATGAATATTGATTCGCATAAGAAATTGTTTCTACTGGATAATCGATTAATCGATTATCGAAATTCACCTAATATTGACTTAAGAAGTTATTGAAAGGCATCGCAATTTCATACCAATGAGAACCCTAGGGGAGGAGACAAAATTTATCTAGCTTTTGCTAACCTCTGAAAGAATCGGAATTAAGTTTACCGGAAATTCAATGAATTGATTTTGAAGAGACTTGGATCGTTAAGTGTTTTATAGAATACCACTTTAAAACTAGTATACAAGCTTTTGGGTTTAGAGGCGGTTGTTGTTAGAACTTCTATTCTATGATTTCGACAACAATAACTATACAATCACTAGCATGCAACACACACAAAGTTATATATATATATATATATATATATATATATATATATCATCCATATGTAGGTAAATTATCGCAACCATGACTTAAAGACAAACATAGGAGGAACGTTGTATTAAGAATACTAGTATATTATGCAAATTTCTTAAGTAGATGATATGTACAATCTCCTTGAGTATTTTTTACAAGCATAAGCACATACAAACTATTAAAAAGGTTTTACAAGCTGAAGAAGGGAAATTATCAGGCTGTACATATGTCAGACGTCTGGCAATGTTTTCTGTTTAAACTTTTTTAATACAGGCCAGACGTCTGACCTGAACGACCAAACGTCTGACCTGGGTGACGACTAGCACTCCTCAACAGACATCTTCTTCAATTGAAGAGTTGCATCCACTATCTCTTGTCATAACTCTTCCTCCTCAAACATTGCAACTCTTGGACTGAAATAGAATGTACCCAAGGTCGTTACTTCTCAAACAAACTCTTCAACATCTATAAATAAGCATGAATTTGACAAGCAAAACTTACTTGATTTTCTAAACTCTTCTCCCTTTATTCTCAAATATTGCTGTGCTATCTCAAATTTCTAAAAATACTCAAAAGCATACTTTTATTTCTTCCTTATATCAAAGCTTCAAATTACATACTACTAAAAGGAGATTATAGGAAGGATTGTACTTAGAAGTCAGTCAAAAAATGTGTTACCAAGAACACACTATAGTCAAAGAAAGTTCTTTCATTGTAAGCCTATTCCTCCGAGCGAAATGAGGGTAGTTTTGGTAGTTGAAAGTCCAAAGGGGAGCTTCGGGAACTGGATGTAGGACGAGAGATCCGAACCAGTATAAAAATTCTGGTGTGATCATTTTCCTACCATACTTATCTTACTTTGCTAGTTGATTGATAATTTTTCATAACACTTGCACACACGATCCATATATTCTTTCATTTGGCATCAGAGCCAAGTTCTTTCAAGTTACAGTAATAAATATTTAAGACATATTTAATATGGCAAGCACATTTCAAGAAGGATAATCTACTGCAAGTCCTCCACTATTCATAGGTTCAAATTATGCTTATTGTTCTACACATATGCGTATTTTATGGATGAAAATGGTTAGAAATATGGAAAGCAACACAAGTTCAATATATAGCACCAACAACAGACATAAGCACTTGGACAGATGCACAACAGAGCACTGCTACTAATAATGCTAAAGCCATGAATGTTCCTTTTTGTTCACTAAATAAAAACGAATTTTCATGTGTCATGTTGTGCACTACTGCATATAATATTTGGCGCACTTTAAAAGTCATGCATGAAGGCACAAATAAAGTCAAACAAACAAGGATTTCAATTTTGCAAAATCAATTGTCTTCATTCAAAACGAAAGCAAATAAGTCTATTAGTGATATATACACAAGATTTCAAACCATTCAACATGATCTTATGGCACTTGAAGTCAAGTTTGTAGATTTTGATTTTGTTATACGTATTTTGAATTCTCTAACAAATGATTGGGAAAGAAAAGTATTGGCAATTGAAGAGGCTAACAACCTATCTCAACTTAAATTTGAAGAATTGATAGGAAACTTGATGTCGTATGAAGCAAACTTGCAAGCAAGAAAAGAAAAAAATCATGAGAAAAAGAATATAGATTTTCAAGCTAATGATAAAGATTCTGACTTGGATGAAGATGAGATAGTATTTATTGCCAAAAACTACAACAAATTCAAAACGTTCAAAAAGATGACAAAGTCTCAAAATGGAGGAAATTCAAACTCATTTGCACAAACTTCAATCAAATGTTACGAATGCAATAAGTTTGGACATGAAAAAGCAATACCAAAACTCAAAAATAAGAAAATCAAGTTCGAAAGATTTAAGAAAAAGAAACGAGCTTTTCAAGTTACTTGGGATGATTCACATTCATCGTCGTCATCAGACAGTGATAGCAACAACGATGATGAGCAAGCAAATGTTTGCTTTATGGCAAACATCGATGAGGTTTGTCCCAATCTTACTTATGATGAAAAAAATTAAGCATGAAAATTAATGATAAATATAGAAAAACTAAGAAGTTAAATAAGGAATATGTTGCTAAGATAAATCGAATGGAACTTGAAATAGGGTTGCTAAAAGATGAGAAATTTACTTTAGATGAAGAATTAGAAATCACTCAAGAAAATGCAAGATTCTTTCTATTGAAAATGATTCTCTATCATGTGAATTAGGAAAAGTTATACTAGAAAATAATAAAATTAGCAATGAAAACATTATCTTAAAAGATAATCTAGAAGCTTCAAAATCTAAAATTTCTGATCTTATGAATAAGTTGGAAAAGATTACAAGTAATGTTTTGAAATTTAACAAAGGAAAACATAATTTAGATAACATAATCAAAAATTCTATCTGGTAATCGCAGTGGATTAGGATTCTAGAAAGCTCTTAAACATAAAAATTATAGCTTTATCTACAAAAAGATCAAAAGGCCATCTTCTCACAAAAAGGCTTTAAACACAAAGGAAATAAAAATTTGGATTCCTAAGTCTAACAATAATTTAATTAATCAAATGCATATAGATAATTTTTTTTAAAATGATGCTCAAAATAAAAATTATGTTTTTAAATGTCCCAAACCCTCTTGGGTGTGGCTACCTTCTCCTTTGAACACTTAGGACTATAACGACGGAGGTGGGTGCCAATTAAATTATTTTTATCTTGTAGGTACCCAAGAGAAAACATAAGGATAAATGGATACTCGATAGTGGCTACTCCAAATACCTGACTGGCAATGCAGATATGCTATCAAAAATAACGTATATTGTTGGTAGGGCGGTAACTTTTGGGGATAATTCTTAAGGATTTGTCATTGGGATCGAAGATGTTATCAATATCGGTATGTACACTTCGCATATTATTACTAATGTTCTCTTAGTCAAGAATTTGAAACATAATTTATTAAGTATTAGTCAACTTTGTGACAAAGGATTTAAAATAGATTTTGAAAAGAATAAATGTAACATATTTGATCAAAACGAAAATCTGATTTTTGAAGGATTAAGAAATAGAAACATTTATGTCTTGAATATGAAAGTTAATAACTCAAGTGATTTTTGTCTATCCGCAAATCTTAATGATCCATGGATTTGGCATAAATGGTTATGTCACACAAATTTATAGTTTTTAAATAAGTTAGCTAAACATAATTTAGTTAGAGGTCTTCATAAAATAGATTATGAAGTTAAGAATCTATGCGATGCATGTCAATATGACAAATTAAAACGAAGTTCTTTTAAATCTAAAAAGGAAATTTCAACTAAACAACTTATTACATCTAGATGTGTTTGGACCTACTCAAGTACGATCAATAAATCATAATAAGTATGTACTAGTTATTGTAGATGTTTTTTCAATATATACATGGACACTTTTTCTAAAACGTAAAAGTGATACTTTTGAGATGTTAAAGATTTTTGCTAAAAGAATTAAAAACTTACTTAAGTTAAAAAGTATAAGAAGTGATCATGGAGGAGAATTTGAAAATGAAATTTTCAAAAATTTCTGTAACAAGAAAGGTATATCACATAATTTCCCATTTCCTCGAACACCGCAACAAAATGGTGTCATAGAAAGGAAAAATCGCATACTTCAAGAATGTTCACGAACAATGCTCAATAGTAGCGATCTACCAAATTTTTTTTGGGCGGAAGCTGTATTTACTGCATGTTATGTATTAACCATGTCACATTACATCCTTTAACCAAAAATACTATTATGAGATGTTTTTGGAAAGAAATCCAAAGTCTCCTATTTTAGGATATTTGGTTCAAAATGTTTTATTTTAAACATTAAAAATCAATCTCGCGAATTTCAATTCAAAAGCTGATGAAGGCATCTTTGCCGGGTATTCTGATCGTAGCAAAGCTTACAGTATCTTTAATAAACATACCATACTATTGAAGAAAGTTTACATGTCTCATTCGATGAAAACTTTTTGACTAACAAAAGTAGTGATGAAGATGAAATTCCAATAAAACCTATAGAAAATACCACTGTTTCAAATAACAATAATGAGACTTCCATTAACAATGAAAATATGTTGAGATCACTTCCTTGCCTTCTAAAAAGTCATCCAAATAATAACATAATTGGTGATTTAAACACAAAATTTTCCACTAGACACCGACTCAATCAAATGAGTCAAGTTGCATTTATTTCAAACTTTGAGCCAAAGAATTAAAAAGGAGCTTCGAATGATGGATCATGGCTTATGGCAATGCAAGAAGAACTCAATCAATTTGAAAGAAATGGCGTATGAGAACTTGTTACTAGACCTACAGATCAATCTGTAATTGGAACAAAATGGATCTATAAACGTAATATTGACGAAAATGGAAACATTGTTCGAAATATAGCACGAGTAATCGCCCAAGGATACAACCAAGAGGAAAGCATTGATTGTGAAGAAACTTTTTCTCCAGTAGCACGATTAGAAGCCATCCGTACATTACTTGCTTTTGCTTGTCATCATAATCTTAACCTTTTTCAAATGGACGTAAAAAGTACTTTCTTAAATGGTTTTAAAAGAGAAAAAGTCTATGTTGAACAACCTCTATTATTCACACATGAGAAATTTCCTGAACACGTATATCAATTAAAGAAGGCATTATATGGTTTAAAACAAGCACCTCGTGCTTGGTATGATAGATTGAAAAATCATTTAATTAGTTCTGGCTTCAAATTGGTAAAATGGACGCAATATTACTCATAAAAAGATATCATAACGATATTTTAGTTATTCAAATATATGTAGATGACATAATTTTTGGATCAACTAATGAAAATTTATGTAATGATTTTGCGAATATCATGAAAAATGAATGTGAAATGTCCCATATGAGAGAATTAAACTTTTTCTTAGGATTACAAATTAAACAGCTAAAAAAATGATATTTTCATATATCAAGAAAAATATTGTCATGACTTATTAAAATGATTTGGAATGGAAAAGACCTCTAGTAAACCAACACCAATGAGCCCAAGCATTCATATGGATAAAGATGAAAATGGGAAAGATTTCGATCAAAAGTTATAGCGAAGTATAATAGGCTCCCTATTATGCGTAATGGCTAGTAGACCTTATATTATGATGAGTGTATATTTGTGTGCAAGATTTCAAGCACAACCAAAAGAATCACACTATAGAGAAATTAAACGTATTTTGAGATACTTACCAACACTACAGATTACGGTCTTTTTTATCCTAAAGGCAGCTCTTTTGAACTCGTGTCATATAGTGATGCTGATTTTGGTGGTTGCAAAGCAGATAGAAAAGGTACGAGTGGTAGTTGTCATTTTATTGGTCAATCCTTTTTATCATGGTTCAGTAAAAAGTAGAATTCAGTTTCTCTCTCAACTTGTGAAACAAAATACATTTCTACTGCTCTGGCTTGTGCACAAGTTGTATATATGCAACAAACGCTTCAAGATTTTGGTAAAACCATAACTTGTTCTCCAATATTCAGAATTCATCAACACCGAAAACTAGATAGCAGACATTTTTTACAAAACCTTTATGTGAAGCATCATTTATAAAACTTAGAAGAGAACCCGGAATATGCTCTTTATCTGAACTCTAAAAAGAACAAGAACAATATTTAGAATTGCTTATTTTTCTAGCTCTCAATATTAATGGCTAACAAACCATATAATTTCAATACCCTTTATTTTAAAAAATATATATAATAAAATCCTCTGAAAACCACTACTATAACAAATCAAACAAACGGCCTTTTAAAAATAGAAAATCTAAATCTTATATATATGTATGAAAATGTATTAGCCAATCATAGACAAAAGTTTCTAATATATATATATATATACACAATGATAAAAAAAGAATTTTTTTCCAACATGTCGTTCGACCATGATTCCACCTACTCTGCTATTGATTTTTCATCACCATCATCTGGTAGTAAATATACCTCTCCTACAAAAGCAACTCCTAAGTCATTTACATCCCTAAACATTGTTCCCTCTCCTACATATCATACTGGCTATTCTCCAAAAGGAAAGAAAGCCAAGCATGCTATTAACCTTCAAACATCCTCTCTTTCTGACAAAGCCGACGAAATCCATCACTATCAAAAAGAAATGATGGCTGTACAAAAGGAAATGTATTATGAACAAATATGCCATGGAGCTCATCTAAATTTTCGGGAGAAATGCATCCTTGCAATATGCGGGCATTCACATACAAAGGATTGTGTTCATGTACACTCTCCTCGTGCAAAGGAAACCACTCCACATGCTCATCGGATCACTCCACAGAAATTATGGGGAGAAGGCACGTCAGAAACTCAACTGAGTCCTGTACCTCACTACTGGTCTCTGTTATGACCGTTGAAAGAGAATACAAAGGTTGAACCAAATTCGTGGGAGAAGTAATACTATGTATAATATTTGTCATACTTAGCAAATGATTCGTATTTTTTTATGAAAAAATAGTATTTTTGATAAAAAAATTGAGGGGGGGGGGGTGTTTTGAATCAAAAGATACAAAACCGACGTATGGAATTTCGAACAGACACCTGACACCATCATCCTAAAAATCTTTTCTATTTCAGCTCAGGCGTCTGCCAGTTTGACCAGACTTCTGGACCAACTCTTTGGAAAATTACCGAACATAGCACAAACGTCTGATTTTATGCTCAAACGTCTGGTTAAGGACTCTGCCTTAAAATTACTTACATGAACAGACGTCTGATCCAAAATATAGACGTCTGACCGTGCTCGAAATTCACGGTTTCAACTTGACCTATAAATCATCTTTTACATTAATTTTATCGTTATTTATTAACCTCAAAGCATAACCCTAAACCCCCAAATCATTTTCTACTTTTCTTTCTAATTCCTTTAGATAAATGGCACCCAAATCTAAGAAACCCTTTCCCAAAAGCAAGAAGACAGGCCAAGGCTCCAGCTCTCTGCCCCCTTCTCAGTAATTGTCACTGATGAATTCGTTGATCAATGGATGGTAGAAAAAGATGGAAGATAGAAACTTTGGGAATTAGAAAAGAATAAGATACATTGTGGTCGATTCTATCCACTCTGAAGATTTTCTAATTACGAAATCGATGATTTGATTAGCGATGCCGAGGTTCACCATCTCATGAATTATGATTCTATCTCCGGGAAAATCGATTAACTTGCGGTATTTTTATTCTTTATCTATTTATGTTCAATTTATATTTGGAATCCATCTGATCCAAATATTGGATTTGGACGAGCGTTTATGCGGAAGTTATAAAATTTAATGTTGAAATGCTTGGGCAAATATTACGGTGCTCATAAACAGGAATTAGATTGCAAGATATTCCTGATATGAGACACATGCCAAGAGATGAAATTACACATCTCATTTGGGTAGATGACATGTGAAAATTATTGCATTCAATTTTCATCCAAAAGCTCGATTACTTAACCGTATGTCTATAAATACCATACTCCCTCGGTTAGGTAGTCATGAGAAAGTGTATGACCATGACCATAAAGCTTTATATGCTATTTTCGGCCGTACCAAAGTGAATTGGGCTTAATATATTTTTGACCAAATTAAAAGTTTTTGGACCCTAGTTCGTCAAACAATCATCTATGCACCATATTATGCGAATTCTTCGAGCACATAACGTTCTTTCATACTTATCACAATATGAAGAACTTCCTGTTAAAGATAGTGGAATTTGTTTCCTATCTTTGACGCATCTTCCTGAAAATCCACCAAGTATTACACCCTTTTTCGAGTACCAACACCAACAACAATAACACTAACAACGTACTCCTACACGACCCAACTCTGCACTAGGGCTTTCTGAATCAACATTGTATTACTCTTACTTTGAAATTCATGAAGCTCGAATTACAACAGGACAAGGAGAAAATGTTCAAGACATAAAACTTCAAAAATCAACGTCTCCTATCTCTAAATCAAAAGGTCTTGGATTAGAAAGTTTTCCGACTAGAAAGATCTTTTTCTACACGAATGACTAAAGTAGAAATGACTTAAGAAAAGGTCGTTTCTACTATTGGAAAGGTTATGAGAAAGGTTCGTGGATCTTCTTCTTTACGATCTTCTTCGTCTCTGTCTCTTACACCACCTCCAGCACCTAATGAGTATCCACCGAGACTTAGAATGGTCGAAGAGCCTTTACAAACCCATGCACCTACAAGATCCAGTAAATGTGGGCACTGGGGAGAGTGAAGACATATCATGGCCTCCACAGGAAGCACCACATTACGACGACTATCAATCATTTCAGGGATTTTCCATTTGGGAAGATAAAGAGTATCATGATCAGTCATAATGGAAAAAGAGCGACTACGATGAAAATGCTTCTAACCTAAGGGGTTATTTTTCCTATCAGTAAATTATTTACCAATGTTGAACAAATTTATTCCGAATTCCTATTGTGTATGACTGCCATATTTTGATTTAGTGCTGTGATATTGTGGTAGTGACACTATGCTGTTTTAAAGTTCCCTTATATTATTTCATATAGTCCTTTTGATAATGAAAAAGGAGGAGAGATTTTATACTACATATAAATAGGGGGAGAAATAAAAAACTCAAGGAGAGCATTCTTATAAACTTGATTGTATAGTTCTCATCATCAAAAAGGAGGAAAATGTTAGAATGTAACAGCCCGAAAATCCGTACCCCTTGAGTCAACACTATTCTACCTAAATCAACTGAAGTTGTACAGGAGTACGAACCATTTGGGTTAAAGAAGAAGAGGTAGAAGAAGAAAATAGAAAACAAACAGAATCTAACCATCGCAGCGGAATAAAATATAATAGATAATAAATGATCTTTACTCAAAAATCAAATATCTCTGTTTATATATTACATCATCATCAGAGTACATCAATCACAGTTCAACAACAACATACAAATGGATACACAGCAACTTAATACAGCAACAAATATATATAAAACAAGTACGGACATACGTATCTTCATCCAGCTCGTTTCCTGAGTTCCACAGCATCATCTCCTGCATCCTATAATACTCGGTCTGACCCGAGCATTACAATTAAATAACACCCGAGTCAGTCTAGAATACCAGCGTGATAAAATCACACTCAATTGATTATTAAAGTTTCAAAAATCCTTTGAAAACAAAAGCATCTCGTAAGACCACGCCACAAATAAACATGTCGTGTTTTTACCTTACGATAGCTAAAACAATTTTTATAGAAATCCTCTGATATTATAATAGGGTCTATATACAAATACTTATAAAATAGCCGAAATTGTTACATCTATTGAATTCCAGCTACTAGCCACAGAGTGGGTAATACAAACAAAACTCGTACAAGGCTCGTAGGGAGAATGGATTTCCAACTAATGACTAGGCACTGGGGTACCACCTGTCACAGTACGGGGCCTAGATCACCGTACCGAGGAGTACGCTCGCTTCCCTGCAACACAAGACCGGGACTACCCCTTACTGGATAATCCCGAGTGAGATCACCTCGCGGTTGGGATCAGCAACCGCCCACTAAGCCGAAATAAAAAGGGACATCGAGACAGGAATGACCTCACCCTGCTTGGGTGCTACCCACCTACCCTTGCTGCATAACCCCTGATTTTCAGTCATTCCCATTTGATGAGGCTTGAGGCTAAACGTTACCTTGTAGAACATATCCCATAGAATGCCCATCGTCCACCTGACGATGTTTCGCAAGCATTCATCCATACAAGTCCGTCCCGGCTTCGAACGGAACCGAAGGCTCTATTCCTACTACATCCATTTTGGAAATATCCTCAGGATTAGTAGCGACTAGCCCTCGCACTTCACTGCTCCATCTTTGAATCCAAAATCGTTTTTCACGAAAACGTACAAACCGGATCGAAGTGGTTTTCGAAAAATAAATATCGATCCTGGTCTCTTCGAAATGATCAACGCATTTGTCCAATATTGATAGTCGGTTATTTAACTATCAATTTATATTCACAAACATCGATCAAACAATAAATAATTTCCCAAATTATTTTATTTATCTCAAAAATATCTTCACAAGATATATTTTCACTTTTCAAATTCCTTTGAAAACAGTTTCAAAACTATCTGCCTTTCTTAGAATAAATTCCAAGTATTTCCATTTCCACTGGAATCGCCAAGCACAAAACTAGATTTTTCTAAATTAATTTAAAACACTTTACTTTTAAAAATATACTTTAAAACATTCAAGTTAAAATTACTTTAATAATTTGTTAAAAATACATACTATATGAATATTTGAAAATAAGGTTACTTAATAAAATATAAAACTAGATTTCTACTTTTAAAAACAAAATACTAAATTACTTCTTAATAATTACTGCTAGAGTAGATTGAAGAAAATTCTTACTTTAGACTTTAAATAATAGAAATAATAAATTTTACGAAACTTGCTTTCTTTAAAAACAAATTTAAAACATTTAATTTATATTTAAAAGTTTACTTTAAAAACGTACTTGGTTATCCAGAGAAAAATTCTAACTTCAATCACTTAAATCAGTTTTCCAAATTGATTTCCAATTTATTCCATTTGAAAATAAATTTCTGTACTTACTCGGTTCATTTCAAAATTCATTAATTATCGATTTTATTATTATTGTTATTATCTCCCGTTTGATTTTAAATCCTTTAACGGAAATATACAAATTCCAGATTTTCCCCAATTTCTTCCTTATTCTTTTCAATACTTTAAATCTTAAATTTTAAATAAATGTTTTCTTCTTTTAATTAATATCACTGAAGATTTAATATTCATTAACTTTTTGTTTATTCAAATTTCCTTTCTATACTCAAGATCTATTTATTAGAATTTTACAGTCACTTCATTCCTTTTCCAATTCATTTTATTTATTTATTCTATAATTATTTTATTTACAAATTCACTTCTTTTAATTTGTTTCCAAAATCTAATTTATATATTTTCGAAAATTCATTATACCCAATCATAACCAATCGAACCATAGAATTCAATATTCCAATAAAGTTCATCATAGAATAGCAAATAATCACAACAGAGGGTATATAATAATTTAAATAAATGTTGAGGGATCCAGTTGGATCCGTCCAACCTATTTTTCCCCGCGTCCACATATGTTAGCACGATATAATACGCCAATTTCAAAATTTATCATAATATAGCACATCAATCAATTCAATCATTCAAACAATTATTTAAATTTTATCATTTAAATTTAAATTTAACCGAGTGAGATTAACTCACCTTCGATTTTTGTTTTGCCATCCAATTCAAACTCTCCTGGTTTTCCCCACGACTTCAGACCTTGTATAAATATTTACAGTTTATTAACATTTGAACCACTTGAATATTCTATTACCATTCAATAAATTTAATTAACTAATTATTTTGTTAATATTCGAATAAATCGAACGAATAATTTCCATTTGCTAAATTTAATTAAATTAACAAATAATTTTTATTTAAACTAATTGAATAATCATTTATCATAAATAATTAACTAATACTTTGGGTTTAAAATAATTTCTCTTTAACCATTTATAAATTAATTAAACAAGTAAATTACAAAGTTATCTTCATTTTGAAAACATATTTTATTTATTGTTTGCCTATAAACATATTTTATTGAATTCTAAGAAAATAAAAATCCCATTTCAGCCAAATATATATATATACTTATAAAAATAATTTATATTACCATTTTTAAAGTTTTCTACTACCTAAACCTTACCTACAATATCTTTTTCTGTTAGATTCATCGATTACTGAGTTGAATACATATGTATAAACTAATTTAAATTAAAACAAAATTTTAAATTATACCTTACTGTCGAGTTCTAAGCCCTAGAACAGTCCCCACCAAAACTCGCGCGTGCTCAGAAGCACCGCAACGCTTACCTAGCTCTACGAACGATGATGCGTCACCTCCCCTTGCCGGCGAACCAAGCCTCGCCGCGATCTCCAAGTTCTCGAAAACTCTAGCCTACAATCCCTTGCTTCGACAACAACACGAGCGCCACCACATGCCTGTCGAATTTGCCCTAGGTCCTACCGTCGCACGCGAGATCGAGCCACGATGAAACCCCAAAATCGATCAGAAACCCTCGTGCCTCACGAAGTTTGATGCGATTGAATCGCAACCGCCCCTTCCTCCCTACGGCCCTGGCCGCGACGCCATGCCTGAAGCCATCGAGCACCGCGACTTCACTGAAAAGGTCGACATCCCTCTCTTTTACATTCGTGAGCGAATCGGCCCTAAATTTGATTTTGAAATTTTTTTTAGTAATAGATCTCGGTTTCGATTTCAACAGAGGAAGCGACCATTTAATTTTTTTTCTTTTTCTTAACTGAGGGGTTTCGATTATGAAGGATAAGGCTTCGGCCAAATTTATTAAAGTGAAAATGAAGCTTGCGTGATAAGAGAAAGAGAGACACGATGATGATGACACGTACGAGAGGAGGCAGCGATTTGAAGGAAAAGCAGCTGATGGTGATTAGCACGTGAATATATAAATAAATTTTAAATAGAATTTTCGTTGTAAATTTTCAACGCGTTTATATCTCGTATGCTCACATAACAACTCCAAATGCCACGAAAATTGAAATCCGATAATAATACACTATTACGGATCCAATGGAACTAATTTTGTCGAATTCCGAGACTGTGCCTCGGAAGGCTATTTTTAAATTCCAATTAAACTATAAAATTTCAAAACTGAACAAACCACTGTTAAATTCAATTTTACAACTTCTATTATCCTCCGTGTTGTCAGTATAAATTTTATAAGCCTTCGAATTATTTTCAACAAGCTTAAAATTCCAGATTTCATATCTTATCAAATTTCAAATTATTTGATTCAATAATTTAATTATCAAATAAATTGTAATATTTGTTATTCAAGTTAAAATTACTCAATTGAATACTTAAAATCAATTAAATATTCCGATTTTAAATGCTCGAAAATTCTGGATCGTCACATAGAACCTCTATTCTATGATTTCGACTACAACAACTATACAATCACTAGCATGCAACATATATATATATATATATATATATATATATATCATCCATATGCAGGTAAATTATCCCAACTAAGACTTGAAGAAAACACAAGAAGATCGTTGTATTAAGAAATATTAGTATATTGTGTAAATGTCTTAAATAGATGATATGTACAATCTCCTTGAGTATTTTTTACAAGCATAAGCATATACAAACTATTAAAAAGGTTTTACAAACTCAAGAAAGGAATTTATCATGCGGGACATATGTCAGACATCTGGCTTATATATTCAGACATTTGGTAATGTTTAAACATTTTTAATACAGGCCAGACGTCAGACCTAAACAACTAGATGTCTGACCTGGGTAACAGCTAGCACTCCTTAACTGACATCTTCTTCAATTGAAGAGTTTCATCCACTATCTCTGGTCATAGCTCTTCCTTCTCAAACATTGCAATTCTTGGACTGAAATAGAATGTATTAAAGGTCGTTACTTCTCAAACTAACTTTTCAACATCTATAAATAAGCATGAATTTGAGAAGAAAAACTTACTTGATTTTCTGAACTCTTCTCTTTTTATTCTCTAATATTGCTGTGCTGTATTAGATTTCTAAAAATACACAAAAGAATACTTTTATTTCGTCCTTATATAAGAGCTCAAATTACATACTACTCAAAGGAGACTATAGGAAGGATTGTACTAAGAAGTCAAAAACTGTATTATCAAGAACACACTATTGTCAAAGAAATTTCTTTCATTGTAAGCCTATTCCTCTAGGAAAAGCGAGGGTAGTTTTGATAGTTGAAAGTCTGAAGGGGAGCTTTGGGAACTTGATGTAGGACGAGAGATCTGAACCAGTATAAAAATTCTGGTGTGATCATTTTCTTACTCTACATATCTTAGTTTGCTAGGTTATAGAGAATTATCATAACACTTGCATATTAAATATACACACACGATCCATATATTCTTTCACTTGTGGCACGAAATGTTATAGAGGTGAATGTTAATCCTAAGGTTAAGTCTAAGGGAGAGGTAAGCATTAAAATTTCAAACGATGATATCATATTGGACTATCTATCTTGAGGAGTATTCCAAGAGAGAGGACAATGTTAGAATTATTCGGTGACCTTATGCAGAAGTCTATGTGGAGATAAGATATATGTTCAAGATGCTCGAATCCGTGTAGAAATTCATGATTTTTCGAGATGGTGGAATCCATTAGGGTTCTGTTTCTATTTGGGTGAAGAAAAGTCGAGTGAGAAATGCTGAATGTAGTATTGACATCGAAAATGGCTAAAACCAAATATAAGATGCATAGCCAAGGGGAACATAGCATTCTAGCAATCCTAAGGGTGTAGGCATATAACGACCCGAAATTTCGCTATATTAATTTTTGAATATTTAATTAATATTAAATATTCAAATAGTAGGTTTTAAAATTAAGATAAAACACTTTTAAATAATAAATATAAAAGATAAAATAGTTTTTAAATTAAGTTTACAAAAATATTTAGTTCGATAAAAAAAGAAAATGTGACCGGAAACTATTATTCGAATTTTCGATATTTCATCTTATAAAAGTTTTTTGAAAAGTTGTGAGCCTTGTTTATATATGAAACAACATTTAAATGGTTAAGAATGTAAACTAGTTATGACATATTGGTATATGCATAGTATGTATACTTAAGTATATACATGTATATACTAAAAGATGCCTTAAGAAACATGATTTGATATTTTGAAATTAAACATGTTTTATCATGAAAATAGGGGAGGAGGATAAGAAGGTGGCTGAAGGAAATGATGTTTAGGAGGCTACGTGAGGTGGAAAGAGAGTAGTGGAGGGTAAAAGACATCGGGTGTTTAGGTAATTTACACTTTCACTTGCTTATATATACCCCTTTCACTTCTTCAATTCCACCTCTTTTACTTCTGCCATATCTTTCTCAAAACTTAATCAAACAGAGCATTTATTTTGTTTAATCCATAGAAAATTCCACTGTCTACAACTTTTGTTTGGACCACTTCTTCCAATTTTAAGTCTAAATATGTCCAAATCTCGTTTCTTTTTAGAGCATTTTCAAACCCAGAATTCCAAGTCCGAGAACGGTCCATTTTATTTTCACCATATCATCTTCAAAAATAATCGTAATTGAATGATTTTTTTTTTTTAAATTATAGAGAAAATAATTTTCTAAAACTTTTCTCTTGACCACTTTTACAAAATCTGAGAGCAAATAGTTGAAAAACCACCTGGAAAATGACCAATTTTTGGGTTTATTTTTGAGTGTTCGATGGTTATCTAAAGTCACTCCACCTTATTAAAACAAGTTTCACTTCATCTTTCGAGGCCGAGCCTACCTAGTATGTTGAGGGTCCAAGACTCCATCTTTTACTTAGGAATGGAAGTGATAGGCTATACCCTTAGTTAGCGAGAGTTTGGAAGGCTTTCGTTGAGTAAAACTCTTTAAAAAAAATTTGGGAATTTTTTTTTTTAGTTATATGGTGATATATATTGCTTGCCAGGTTTGGATATGATGTGAATTAGTTCATGTTTGGTTTGAAAATGTACATGTGATGGATGCAAACATGTTAACTAAATGTTAGTTAGCAAACTAGTTAGCAAGTAAAATTTTACTCTCAAAAAACCAAAGCTTTAAAACTATATTCATATTCATAATTATTGCCTATGAATTCTTGTTATATGTATGCCTAAATAGTTGCTATGTGATGTTTGGTTGTGTTCATAGTATTATAAACTTGTTTACCGAACTACCTGTATAGCATAGTCACTATATCAGTATTTTCGAAAAATCACTTCTTATTAAACAATTTGGTTTCATCTTCATGCTTGGAATTGTTTTACAAGTTAAGCAAGATTTTGATTAATGATGTTTTAAAAAAAATTATTTTTTAAATAATTATTATTTAATTTAATTAATTATTTAATTAATAAGGATTAAGGTTAACTAATTAACTTATTAACGATGTGTTATAAATTTAACTAATTACTTAGTTAATGATGTTCTAAATTTAATTAATCATTTTATTTAATGATGTTTAAGGCTAATTAATCTTTTGAAAATGATGGACTAAAGTTAATTAATCGATTAATTAATGATTTTTTAAAATAAATTAATCTTTTTAATTAATGACTTTTAAAAGGAAATCAACTTGTTTTAACTTTAATTAATCTTTCCTTAATGATGGTTTAAATTTATTAATCATTTTAAAATAATGATATTTAATTATTAATTAGCTGATTTAATTAATTATATTTAAATATTATTAATTGGTTAAATTATTGAACTTTTAAAGGTGATTTACACTTTTTAATTAAAGGTTGATGGAGTTAATTAGTTGACTTAATTTATGAAGTTTTAAAAGTAGATTTATCAAACTACCAAGGATGTTTTGACTTTATTATTCATTTTAAATAATTATAATTAATTATTTATTAATTTGATTAATTATTACTAATTAATGGAATTAATAGGGTTTAAAAGTGGTTTACCCGTTTTAATTTGTTAGACATTTGAAGTTCAAAAAAAGTCAAATTATGTGATGAAGTTTAAAATTAATTAATCAATGTAATAAGGATGTTTTAAGTTATTAAATCCCTTTTAAATTGATGTTTCGAAGTTAGTAAACTCTTAAATGTTTAAAAGCCAATACTTATAATGTGAGGCCAAGCATGATTTGGGTTTTAAAAGAAAAGGTTTGATTCATTTATGGAAATGAATTAATTTCTGTAAAGCGGTTCATTTATATGGGAATGAGTTATTTGTATACTTGGCACTAAACGTCAAAGCTGTAGACTCATCACTATTTCGAAAGTTAAGAATAATCGTGAGGCATGACATTGAGGTAACACTACCTTGACTTGTCTCGTATTATTGCTAACCAAGAAATAGTGCAAGTCGGAATTCGATGAGTGGTGATAAGTACACAAGACTTAATTTCCATATACGATCATTTATATCCTCGATAGTTGGTTTCTCAGCTATCGGTTACATCAGCTTCTTTATTATCCTCATTCTAAGACGATGTGTTCTCACTCAAGCTTTATTATCCTTTGCCGGAAATGACTAAAACCAAAGAGCGAGTGGGGGCCAAGCTATATGGGGTTGCTCCTGTTATGTAATGACCCAAAATTCAACCACTCCAAAAGATTTAAAGTGATTTTAAATATAAAATAAAAGGGTTTTATGATTCAAACAATATTAGATAGGATTTGGAAATAGAAATATATATAAAAATAGTAACGTTTGCTCATATCAACAAAAGTGACAAAATCTTGATATTAGAAAAGTAAGTTTAAATTGTTTAGTAAATTATTTTAATTTATTTATGAGTGTTTTATATTTGTAAATAACATTATACAAATTTATTTTTAATTTCGGTTTAGATAAATAAATAGTTTAACTAAAACAATAAAATATGACCGTAAAACATTTTGTCAATGTCAACGTTTTGTCGATTTAAAGTTGTCGCAATGTTGTTGCACCTTTATGTACACAATTTAATAAATATGTTAACATATAAAGATATTTAACAATTAACTAAACAAGTTTACTTTTAATAATCACACTTAGAAAATTCTAGAAAGTAATTAGCAAAAGTAAACTAAAAAGACGAAACACATGTCACATCAAATGTGACATAAAGTAAAGTAATCATTCTTATTCTTGACTTAACTCTTAATTTTTTGAATTTTAAAAGTGTGATGTGATGTGGATGGTAAGTGTTGAATTAAATAAGTTAACTTAATTCTTAAGGAACGTTATTTAATAAAAATACAAATCTATATTTTAATCTCAAATATTCTCTATAAATACCCATCCACTTTTTCTTCACATTTTCACCATTTCTTCTCCACTTTATTAAGCTCTTTTACATCCTTTAATGGCTTATTTCCATAATTAAATAATGCCAAAATACTCCTAAAAATAAAAGGAAATAATATCAACAAAACTCCATACGAACTACTTCAAAACTCCTCCTCCCCCTCCTATTGCTCATGCCTCCTACCTACATTTGGCCGAGCACATTTGTGACGACCCACTATTTTATACCATTCAAATCGACAATAATCCACACATGTTTTACTTGAATGATGCAAAATAACAGATTGTAAATAAATTTGGAGCAAATGAAATCAAATACACAGAATCACAGACATAGAACATATAATAATAACTCGCAGCGGAATATAAAATACCATACTAGTTCATGAAGCTACTATAACAAAGTCTCAAAACAAATACATAATATCAGTCTGAAAACAACTTAATAGAAATCCCAAATACATAGGAGTTCACTAATACATGAGTTAAACTAGAACAGCTGAAACTGAAATATATATATATATAAATAGATAGGCAGAATCACTAGCAAAGACCAGCTCCAGAAAGAGAATCCAAAGCTATGAATACTCAGGCTGACCCGAGCATGAAGCCAAACACAAAACACTTGAATTAGGACATATATACTTATATAATGTAAACCGACTCAAATGAACTGTAATAAAGTACAAGTAACTTAAAGGATGTCTGGGACCACCCATCCTCTAAGGATCCGTTAATATTGCGCTATTATAATAATGCCTATAGTAAAATAAACTTACTTTAAAATAGCTTCGAAGGGTTACCCATATAGCCCCAACACATAATAGTCCCAGTAGTCCATCCAGTATCAGCATATCTCCAGATCAAGAGAATACCCTAAATACTCCATAGGCTATGGGAGAAAAACAAACTCGTAGTAAAGCTCGGTATGGTAGGTGACACGACACATAAGGCAATGCCACGGTAGATATACCAATTACGCACACGGGATGGTGGTAACGTAGTAGCCACTACGCCCACCTCGAGCCACACTCCAAAAATCAAGGGGTGCACCCAATCAATCAGAATAGTTGTAACGACCCGGTATTTTCAATCATTCGCATCCATTATAAGTGTATAGGTAGACAGTCATGCCGGAATTGAATTGCTCAAAATACCGCGTTGTAAATAAAAATTTGGCAAATCTCAGGATATACAGTAAATAAAAATCACAGATCACAGACACAGAGTATATAAAAAATGCAGCGGAAGAAAAAGAGATAGTAGTTCATGAAGCTACTATATAAATATGAGATACATCAGAGTTAAATAAGACAACAAAAGAGTAACAGGATACATCAGGTACAAATCAGATACATCACTGAACCACTAGATACTGAAACAAAATAGGTGGTTGGATCTTCAAGGAAAGCTCCAACGCCGAAGGTGAATCTGGAATGCTAACTCACTCAATCTGACCCGAGCGTAAAGCAAAACACAAAACCCTCGAGTCAGGACATAAATACTTATAAACTGTAAATCAACTCAAGTGAACAGTAACAAAATGCATCAGTAACTTAAAGGATGCTTGGGACCGCCCATCCTCTAAGGATCCGTTAAACTGTTTACTATGTAGTAATATATGCTATATACGGTAGTGTCTAATCAGTAAAGTATAATCATATAGAAAATAGCGTTAAGGGGATGGTGAACCTTAACGCGGTCGGATCCTTAAAACCAAAATCGTAGTGGGCTCGATATAAGGATATGACACGGCACGCGAGGCAATGCCAGGGTGGATACACCGTTTGCACTCCCGGACCGGTGGTGACGACAAGCCAGCAGCTTCCATCCACCTCGAACAATACCCCCGAATCAAAGTGGCGCCACCGAATCGAATCACAATAGTAATAGAATGGTTTCCGATGGAGCATGCTCGATGAAAGGGTGCGACCCTTTGTGTAGCCCGGTATAGCTCCTGTTTTAGTCATATATGCCAACTCACGGGAGTTGGGTCCACGTAACATACCTCGAGAACGTCGCCACCATCCTACTTCATTCTGGAGTCTCCACCGCGTACACAGTTGTTAAAGTGGTTTTCGGTATTGTCCGGCTATAAGACAATATCCGATCCCGGTCTCTTTAACAACCAATCGTTATTATAACCCATGGATATTTATTTCAAATAATTTATACTTTCAAGACCAAAATATCATACTCATTTCAAAACAATATCACAATCGTATCATTTCCATTTCAAAAATAATTCAATATTATATCATTCAAAAAAAACCCAAATTTTCAAATCATTGAATATTTCTTTAAATTTATTAAACTTGAAATATTCCTTCAAATTATCATAGCATTTTGGAAATGTTACCTTAAGGAATCATAGCATTTTTGGAATGTACTACTTTCCACTTTACATTGTATATAATCAAAGTATTGATAAGCTTAAAATTTTAACATGTCAATTTATCATAGCCTTATAGTTAAATAAACTTTCTTACTGTAATATACAATTTAAACCGAAATTCTTATGTTAAGTTAAAACCACCTTATTAACTTACATTATTATTACAATAAGTAACATTTATCATTTTAATCAATTTAAAATACACCATTACATTGATTAAAATCTACGTGTCAAATGTACGTTTTAAATTTTATATTCCTATTACAATAATGAACATTTATTAATTAAATCAATACCACACTACTTAAAACTTTACATGTTTCTTTCTTAATTAAAACTTTACATGTTCTTGCATTAATTAAAACTTTCATGTTCTCTCATTAATTAAGACTTTACTCGTTTCTTTCATTAATTAAAAACTTATACGTTTCTTTCATTAATTAAAACTTATACCTTCTTTCATTAATTAGGAATTTACATGTTCCTATCATTAATTAGAACACCATACGTTCTTTCATTAATTAAAACCTATACGTTTCTTTCATAAATTAAAACCTATACGTTTCTTTCATAAATTAAAACCTATACGTTCCTTTCATAAATTAAACCCTATATGTTTCTTTCATAAATTAAAACCTATACGTTCCTTTCATAAATTAAACCCTATACGTTTCTTTCATAAATTAAAACCTATACGTTTCTTTCATAAATTAAAACCTATACGTTTCTTTCATAAATTAAAACCTATACGTTCCAGATTTATATTACCATTTTACAAATTTAACTAAACTTCCAGTTTATTTGATTAATTTAACATCTTTAGTTAAAACTCAAATTTCACATTTTCAAGTCAAGTTATATTTTAAAATTTCATTTTCAACAGTCATTTATTCAACCACTTAAATTTATAGAAAATCAATAATTCTTTAATAAGTCACTTAAATTCAAATATAAATCAATTTATCATATTTACCATTTCCAAATAAAATTAAAGTCCATTTTATTCATGTAACTTAAATATCATTTTTAGTCAAAATTCCAAATTTCAAACATAAGTTATATTTCAAAATCCAGTTAATCCATTCATAAATTACATTTTTAACACATAGAAAAATCATAATTTATTTATTTTAAAACCTTTCAAAATCTATTTAAATCAAATTTCATAATTTTATATTTTTAAAATACTTAAAATATTCAAAGCACTTTATAGAATAACCACGGGTCTGTATATAGTTTTCTAACCTAGGTCAAGTGATACGGATATGTATCATTTCAATCCGCAGTTTAAAAGGTAAAAATCGGGGTTCTATCATTTCAAACCCGCAATCTCAAGTTTAAATAAATAAATAAAATAACTCAGGCCTATCATTTCAGCCCATAACATTTTTTCTAACAGGGAACTTGCAGTGTGATCATATACAGAAATAATATAAACAAAGTCAATATCACAATATACAGTCATATATCAGATGTCAGGTGAAAATTAACAGTTTTAACATGGTAATAACATGGTAGTAACATGGCATAGCATATCATATGATCATCATTAACTTGCATAAACATTTTACATTACTAAACGCTTGTCATCAATCCACTTTTCATAAGTATATATGTCAGAGTGAGAAAGACTCACCTTTTTCAAAGCTAGAGACCAAAACAACATACAAGCACGACTCTAAAGGCACGACAAGCATAATTTCACGACTTTTGATTTGAGTTGAAAGATAGCCAAGATATGATTTTGTATCATCAACCCAAAACAAAACAAACCAGACAATATATAAACATTCAACATAAAATAACATTGAAACAATTTTGAAATACAAAGCGAAATGAACAAGATAGATTGGACCTTGCTTCAAGCACTTCAATGCTTGGCCTAAGGGACACTTATGCTTGGCTATGATGATGCTTTGGCTCAGGTATGACATCATATAGGTCAGGTTTAACATCATATAGGCAAGGCAACAAGTGGAGATGAAGGGAATGAGGCAACAATGGTCAAAAACATTGTTTTTAGGCATGTAGGTTGCAATTTGAAGGGTTTGGCCACCATAGATGGCTCGGCCATGGTCATGGTTGGTGCAGTAGATGGTGTTGGAGGCATGGAAGAGATGTAGGAGTTTGTGGCTGCGGCTATGGAGAAGAGGCTGATCCAAACTTAGAAGAGAAACAAGGCAAAATTGCATAGAAAAGTAAGAAAAATAGAAATAAGAGAGGGATTTACCTAATTTTTTTTCTTCAAGGTGGAGGCCATGATTTTTAGGGTTTTGGGGCTTCAAAAATTCGTGAATGACAAGAGGAAGTCGGCTGCAAAGGATGGGGAAAGGAATGGCTAAGATTAATTGATGTATTAATGACAGAAGAAACTGCAAAAGAAACGGATAAAACGTTTTTTCCGTTTCTTAGCTCTTAACCCTTTCAAATTTCTCATATATATTTATATACATCCAAATAACTGAAAATAATTAAAATCTCAGTTAAAATTCGAAAATATAACAGATAAACAAAATATTAAAAATTAAATATTAATTAGATATGATTAAATAAGAAAAATAGCACAGAAAAATGAAAACTAGACTTAAGAATTAGAAATAACTTCAATACACTTTGGAAAAATTTACTTAAATTTAAGTACATGTAAAATGAATAAAATAAAGTAAAACACAGCAAATAAAAGTGAGTGCATAAAATAAAAAAATAAATTTTAATTATTTATAATTAAAATAAGAAAATGGCTTAAAATTGTAGACTGGGCTTTAAAATTAGAAATAAATCCAAATGAACTTTAGAAAATTTTCATGGACTTGTAAAATATTTATAACAAATAAAATAACAAAAAAATAAAAGTGCATTCACAAATTTTTTTTTTTATTAAATATAATTTATATGAAGAAAATGGTAGAAAATTAGAAAACAGCCTTTAAAAATAGGAAATAAATACAGTAAATTTTGGAAAAATTCTATTATCATTTAAAAATATTTAAAAGTCAAAATATACATAATAAAACATATTATCACATATTAAAATAAAATATAACCAAGAAGAAGTAATTCATACAATTTAAAATAGTCATTGTTAAATAACCCTATATACGCACAATATTGTAAAGGGTATAACTTTCACAATTTACATCCAAATTCAACGAAACGAAAAGTGGTGTTCTTAGAATTTTATGTACTTTCATACTAAAAGAAAAAAAATTTAAATTTCAAACTTTTAAAATTTTAAGTTAAAGGTCACAGTTTGACTGTTTTGACCAGAATCAACATTTCAAGCAAATATTTAACTTACACAGTTTGGAATTATAGCTCATATAAAATCAAGATTTTATATTTAAATAATAAAATTTTATCATTCAAATAAGTAAAAATAAGTTTTTAAACCAAAATTTTACATTAAAATAATTAAAATATACAATAAAATAATTACAAAATATAGGGTTGTTACACTCCCCTCCACTCAAAACTTTTCGTCCCCGAAAAGGAATGAGACATGGAAAGGCACAGAAAAGATAGAGTGAAATAGGATTAAGATAAGATGACAAAAAGATTGAAGTTTTACCTGATAACTGTTGTTATAGGTAAGTTTTACAAGGTGGAGATTATCAAAGATTATAGAAAGATTTCTAAACAGAAAGATCATAGAAAGATGCATATACCAGTCTATAGCAAGATGAGGACGATAAGAACAACCAAAAGATAGTTTGAAAAAAAAAAATAAGAAAATGAATTTGAAAGCATGGAGATTTCAACTTAAATAGAAAATAAACTTTTACACAAGTTACATAAATCTTAACTATCCCAAATTTCATTATCTTATTATCCAATCATCATAAATTAACAAATTTCAAAACCATGGGTTTGAAAAATAATCATTTATTACACTCACAATTTATTTAATAAATTTAATTCTTCTTTGTTCCTAATCAAAATTAAATTTATTCCTCTCAATTTATTTATCACTCATGCTAAATATATTTACACTTTTTTTTTGTAACTACTTTCTTTTATTCTTAGTTCTTTTAACATCATTTTATTGTAAGTCATTCAATTACCCTTTATTATATTTACCTCTGTTAATCATTTTATAATTAAAATTTAAGTGTATAACATTTATTATAACCACTAAAATTTTATTTATAAAATCTTTTTATATTGTATATTACCCAATTACATTGTTAACTTCTGAAATTAAGGTAAGTTATATTGGAATGAAATTGTGTCATACAAATAAAACTTTCCAATTCAATTATCTCAAGTTTAATCATTTATCCAAATTTTTTTGATTTTCTTTTTATAATTGAAATTATTGTTAAAAATAAAATTTAAGAATTAAATTTCCGATTTCTTCAAACCATTTAGAGATAAGTATTAATATATATATAATATGTCAAATCAAATTTCAATCATATATCTATATATATTATAAATTAAGTCATATTTTAGAAATTCAAATCAATATAATTTCCCAAAACTAAGCTGTAGCAAGACTACAGAACAGTCTCTTCACTTCGAAACTCGAAAATGAACGTCGATGATGCTGCAGTCATCACCGAAGTTATTTTCCAGCGACAAAGAGAAGAGTACTAATTTTAAACTTAAAATTCTTTGGAAACAAATTTCTATTTGAAAATATTTTAAATATTATATCCCTTTAAACTTTTAAAAAAAAGGTTTGGAACCATCGGAAATTAAATTCTCAAATTTCTTTTTCTAAATTCATTTAAGTTCCCATATAAATTTATAAACAATTATTTATAAATTCATTTATAGAACAATAAATGATAAATCAAGTATTATCATTTCAAATTATCAATTTGAATCATTTTATTAAGTTCCATAAATATATATATCAAAATTTTATTTCATTAACCAAAACAAAATTTAAAATAATATCGTGTCAGTTTGTTCTGTCAAAATGTTTTAGAAATCCTATCGATAGCGTTGATCAGACGAATCGATCGGAGACCCAAATCAACATCAACAACTCCAACAACACAATAAAAAAAATATAGATTGACAAATACAATTCAAAATGTTTGAAAATATGTTCGAAACAACAGACAAGATGATTAAATACAGAGTAGGGAGGTGGATAAGCTAAAATAAATCACAGGCAACCTTAATCGGGTCAACCGTGACTTAAAGTATAAGATCGAAGTGGATTTTCTAGGGTAAATCTACATTCGATCTCAAGAGTTAGAGTTTGAAATAACAAAATATATTAGCATCTAAACCAAGGATAGATAAGAATCTCTGGTGAATCGATGCTAACTGCAAAGGAGTTTTCCCCCTTTTTTCAATTCAATTTGAAATTGGCGTGACTGCTGACTCACTAAAAAGATCATTCAAAGCAGAGTTATGGAATGCTCCAGATTCAAAAGAAGATGAATAGTGAGGGATACGAATGTATTTTGGAACTGTAGGGAATGTTCCAAAATTCAAAGGAATCGAGTCAAAAGGGAAGAGATTCAAACTCGAATGAAAGTGGTTCTATAAATACATTCACTCTATATGCTGAGCTTTGCCTAGAGCTACCAAAGCTCTGATACCAACTGTAACGACCCGGTATTTTCAACCATTCGCATCCATTATAAGTGTATAGGTAGACACTCATGCCGGAATTGAATTGCTCAAAATACCGCGTTGTAAATAAAAAATTGGCAAATCTCAGGATATACAGTAAATAAAAATCACAGATCACAGACACAGAGTATATAAAAAATGCAGCAGAAGAAAAAGAGATAGTAGTTCATGAAGCTACTATATAAATATGAGATACATCAGAGTTAAATAAGATACAACAGAAGAGTAACAGGATACATCAGGTACAAATCTGATACATCACTGAACCACTGGATATTGAAACAAAATAGGTGGTTGGATCTTCAAGGAAAGCTCCAACGCCGAAGATGAATCTGGAATGCTAACTCACTCAATCTGACCCGAGCGTAAAGCAAAACACAAAACCCTCGAGTCAGGACATAAATACTTATAAACTGTAAATCAACTCAAGTAAACAGTAACAAAATGCATCAGTAACTTAAAGGATGCTTGGGACAGCCCATCCTCTAAGGATCCGTTAAACTATTTACTATGTAGTAATATACGCTATATACAGTAGTGTCTAATCAGTAAAGTATACAGTAACTTAAAGGGTGGATACACCGTTTGCACTCCCGGATCGGTGGTGACGGCAAGCCAGCAGCTTCCGCCTACCTCGAACAATACCCCCGAATCAAAGTGGCGCCACCGAATCGAATCACAATAGTAGTAGAATGGTTTTCGATGGAGCATGCTCGATGAAAGGGTGCGACCCTTTGTGTAGCCCGGTATAGCTCCTGTTTTAGTCATATATGCCAATTCACGGGAGTTGGGTCCACGTAACATACCTCGAGAACGTCGCCACCATCCTACTTCATTCTGGAGTCTCCACCGTGTACACAGTTGTTAAAGTGGTTTTTGGTATTGTTCGGCTATAAGACAATATCCGATCCCGGTCTCTTTAACAACCAATCGTTATTATAACCCATGGATATTTATTTCAAATAATTTATACTTTCAAGACCAAAATATCATACTCATTTCAAAACAATATCACAATTGTATCATTTCCATTTCAAAAATAATTCAATATTATATCATTCAAAAAAAACCCAAATTTTCAAATTATTGAATATTTCTTTAAATTTATTAAACTTGAAATATTCCTTTAAATTATCATAGCATTTTGGAAATGTTACCTAAAGGAATCATAGCACTTTTGGAATGTACTACTTTCCACTTTACATTGTATATAATCAAAGTATTGATAAGCTTAAAATTTTAACATGTCAATTTATCATAGCCTTATAGTTAAATAAACTTTCTTACTGTAATATACAATTTAAACCGAAATTCTTATGTTAAGTTAAAAGCACCTTATTAACTTACATTATTATTACAATAAGTAACATTTATCATTTTAATCAATTTAAAATACACCATTGCATTGATTAAAATCTACGTGTCAAATGTACGTTTTAAATTTTATATTCCTATTACAATAATGAACATTTATTAATTAAATCAATACCACACTACTTAAAACTTTACATGTTTCTTTCTTAATTAAAACTTTACATGTTCTTGCATTAATTAAAAGTTTCACGTTCTCTCATTAATTAGGACTTTACTCGTTTCTTTCATTAATTAAAAACTTATACGTTTCTTTCATTAATTAAAACTTATACCTTCTTTCATTAATTAGGAATTTACATGTTCCTATCATTAATTAGAACACCATACGTTCTTTCATTAATTAAAACCTATACGTTTCTTTCATAAATTAAAACCTATACGTTTCTTTCATAAATTAAAACCTATACGTTCCTTTCATAAATTAAACCCTATACGTTTCTTTCATAAATTAAAACCTATACGTTCCTTTCATAAATTAAACCCTATACGTTTCTTTCATAAATTAAAACCTATACGTTCCTTTCATAAATTAAAACCTATACGTTTCTTTCATAAATTAAAACCTATACGTTCCAGATTTATATTACCATTTTACAAATTTAACTAAACTTCCAGTTTATTTGATTAATTTAACATCTTTAGTTAAAACTCAAATTTCACATTTTCAAGTCAAGTTATATTTTAAAATTTCATTTTCAACAGTCATTTATTCAACCACTTAAATTTATAGAAAATCAATAATTCTTTAATAAATCACTTAAATTCAAATATAAATCAATTTATCATATTTACCACTTCCAAATAAAATTAAAGTCCATTTTATTCATGTAACTTAAATATCATTTTTAGTCAAAATTCCAAATTTCAAACATAAGTTATATTTCAAAATCCAGTTAATCCATTCATAAATTACATTTTTAACACAATGAAAAATCATAATTTATTTATTTTAAAACCTTTCAAAATCTATTTAAATCAAATTTCATAATTTTATATTTTTAAAATACTTAAAATATTCAAAGCACTTTATAGAATAACCACGGGTCTGTATATAGTTTTCTAACCTAGGTCAAGTGATACGGATATGTATCATTTCAATCCACAGTTTAAAAGGTAAAAATCCGGGTTCATCATTTCAAACCCGCAATCCCAAGTTTAAATAAATAAATAAAATAACTCAGGCCTATCATTTCAGCCCATAACATTTTTTTCTAACAGGGAACTTGCAGTGTGATCATATACAGAAATAATATAAACAAAGTCAATATCACAATATACAGTCATATATCAGATGTCAGGTGAAAATTAACAGTTTTAACATGGTAATAACATGGTAGTAACATGGCATAGCATATCATATGATCATCATTAACTTGCATAAACATTTTACATTACTAAACGCTTGTCATCAATCCACTTTTCATAAGTATATATGTCAGAGTGAGAAAGACTCACCTTTTTCAAAGCTAGAGACCAAAACAACATACAAGCACGACTCCAAAGGCACGACAAGCACAATTTCACGACTTTTGATTTGAGTTGAAAGATAGCCAAGATATGATTTTGTATCATCAACCCAAAACAAAACAAACCAGACAATATATAAACATTCAACATAAAATAACATTGAAACAATTTTGAAATAAAAAGCGAAATGAACAAGATAGATTGGACCTTGCTTCAACCACTTCAATGCTTGGCCTAAGGGACACTTATGCTTGGCTATGATGATGCTTTGGCTCAGGTATGACATTATATAGGTCAGGTTTAACATCATATAGGCAAGGCAACAAGTGGAGATGAAGGGAATGAGGCAACAATGGTCAAAAACATTGTTTTTAGGCATGTAGGTTGCAATTTGAAGGGTTTGGCCACCATAGATGGCTCGGCCATGGTCATGGTTGGTGGAGTAGATGGTGTTGGAGGCATGGAAGAGATGTAGGAGTTTGTGGCTGCGGCTATGGAGAAGAGGCTGATCCAAACTTAGAAGAGAAACAAGGCAAAATTGCATAGAAAAGTAGGAAAAGTAGAAATAAAAGAGGGATTTACCTAATTTTTTTTCTTCAAGGTGGAGGCCATGATTTTTAGGGTTTTGGGGCTTCAAAAATTCGTGAATGACAAGAGGAAGTCGGCTGCAAAGGATGGGGAAAGGAATGGCTAAGATTAATTGATGTATTAATGACAGAAGAAACTGCAAAAGAAACGGATAAAACGTTTTTTCCGTTTCTTAGCTCTTAACCCTTTCAAATTTCTCATATATATTTATATACATCCAAATAACTGAAAATAATTAAAATCTCAGTTAAAATTCGAAAATATAACAGATAAACAAAATATTAAAAATTAAATATTAATTAGATATGATTAAATAAGAAAAATAGCACAGAAAAATGAAAACTAGACTTAAGAATTAGAAATAACTTCAATACACTTTGGAAAAATTTACTTAAATTTAAATACATGTAAAATGAATAAAATAAAGTAAAACACAGCAAATAAAAGTGAGTGCATAAAATAAATAAATAAATTTTAATTATATATAATTAAAATAAAAAAATGGCTTAAAATTGTAGACTGGGCTTTAAAATTAGAAATAAATCCAAATGAACTTTAGAAAATCTTCATGGACTTGTAAAATATTTATAACAAATAAAATAACAAAAAAATAAAAGTGCATTCACAAATTTTTTTTTTATTAAATATAATTTATATGAAGAAAATTAGAAAACAGCCTTTAAAAATAGGAAATAAATACAGTAAATTTTGAAAAAATTCTATTATCATTTAAAAATATTTAAAAGTCAAAATATACATAATAAAACATATTATCACATATTAAAATAAAATATAACCAAGAAGAAGTAATTTATACAATTTAAAATAGTCATTATTAAATAACCCTATATACGCACAATATTGTAAAGGGTATAACTTTCACAATTTACATCCAAATTCAACGAAACGAAAAGTGGTGTTCTTAGAATTTTATGTACTTTCATACTAAAAGAAAAAAAATTTAAATTTCAAACTTTTAAAATTTTAAGTTAAAGGTCACAGTTTGACTGTTTTGACCAGAATCAACATTTCAAGCAAATATTTAACTTACACAGTTTGGAATTATAACTCATATAAAATCAAGATTTTATATTTAAATAATAAAATTTTATCATTCAAATAAGTAAAAATAAGTTTTTAAACCAAAATTTTACATTAAAATAATTAGAATATACAATGAAATAATTACAAAATATAGGGTCGTTACAATAGTAATAAAATGGTATCGAAGAAGTGTGTCCGACCAGATGAGCTACCCCTTTTGGCCCAAGATCGCTCCTGTTTTAGCCACCTTATGACAAATCACGGCAATTGGGTCCACATAACATACCTCAAAAACGTCGCCATCATCCTACTTCATTCTAGAATCTCAACCGCGTACAAAGTTGTTAAAGTGGTTTTCGGTATCGACAGAGAGTATGTCCATATCCGATCCCGGTCTCTTTAACAATCAATCGTTATTATAACCCGTGGTCATAATTTAAAAATAGTATTTATATTTCAAAAACCAAATATCATTTAAAAATTCAATATCAGTTCAAATCCATTTCAAAATATCAAAATATCATATCTTTTCAAAACCACATTCATTTTATATAAAATTTAAATACAATTTCAACAATTCAATTTCATTTCAAATCCATTTCAAAATATCAAAATATCATATCTTTTCAAAACCACATTCATTTTATATAAAATTTAAATACCATTTCAACTCATATTTCAAAATAGTTTATATTTCAAATCAAAATACTCCATTTAAACCATTTAAAAATAAAGTCATTATATTTAAAAATCAAATATTTAATTCTCAAAATTTAATATTTTTCAAAGATCATTTATTTACTTAAATTTATTAAAACCATGAAAATTAAACTTTCATAGCACTTAGAAAATGCTACAGAAAGTTATGTTTTAAAATAATTCAATTAATAAAAGACAGCATTTAAAATGCTGTAATAGGTTTAATTTAGTTTCAAATAAAACCATAGTCAAATTCAGCAACTACAACATTTACAAAGTGTTGTAATAGCCTTTAATTCTAGCCATTTAGTTCATTTATTTCTGCTACAGCACTTACAAAATGCTGTAATATCCTTTACTTAAGAAATGATAGCATTTCAAAAATGCTGTTAATTAAATTCCAAATATTCAATATAATTTCATAAATAATTAAACTTTAATTTAAACTATATTTAACTTACAAAATCATATTTTCTCACTTTAGAAATGATCATTAAAATACCCTTTAATTTATGATTTTATAAAGTGAAATTTCATAAATAATTATCAAATTTTTAATAATTCACTTATAAAATAAATATAAATTTATAACATTTCATTTATTTTACATTTAATTTAATTTACCATTTCATAAATTAAATTTAAATTGCATTTTATCTTACTTAACTTAACTTTTAACTTAAAAACACATTTCACATTTTCCTAAGTTAAGTTATATTAAAATTTTCAAATTTTAAACATTTATTTATATAATCATTTTTAATTTATAGAAAATCATAATAACAAAGTCTCAAAACAAATACATAATATCAGTCTGAAAACAACATAATAGAAATCCCAAATACATATGAGTTCACTAATACATAAGATAAACTAGAACAGCAGAAACTGAAATAGATATATGAATAGATAGGCAGAATCTCCAGCAAAGACCAGCTCCAGAAAGAGAATCCAAAGCTGTGAATACTCAAGCTGACCCGAGCGTAAACAAAAACACAAAACACTCGAGTCAGGACATATATACTTATATAATGTAAACCAAGTCAAGTGAACTGTAATAAAGTACAAGTAACTTAAAGGATGCCTGGGACCGCCCATCCTCTAAGGATCTGTTAAACTATTTACTATGTAGTAATATTGCGCTATTATAATAATGTCTATAGTAAAATAAACTTACTTTAAAATAGCGTCGAAGGGTTACCCATATAGCCCCAACACATAATAGCCCCAGTATTCCATCCAGTATCAGCATATCTCCTGATCGGGAGACTACCCTAAATACTCCATGGGCTATGGGAGAAAAACAAACTCGTAGTAAAGCTCGGTATGGTAGGTGACACGGCACACAAGGCAATGCCAGGGTAGATATACCAATTACGCACATGGGCTGGTGGTAATGTAGTAGCCACTACGCCCACCTCGAGCCACACTCCAAAAATCAAGGGGTGCACCCAATCAATTAGAAGAGTAATATAATGGTATCGAAGAAGTGTGTCCGGCCAGAAGAGCTACCCCTTTTGGCCCGAGATCGCTCCTGTTTTAGCCAACTTATGCCAACTCACGGGAGTTGGGTCCACGTAATATACCTCAAGAACGTCGCCACCATCCTACTTCATTCTAGAATCTCCACCGCGTACACAGTTGTTAAAGTAGTTTTCGGTATCGACAAAGAGTATGTCCATATCCGATCCCAGTCTCTTTAGCAAATAATCGTTATTATAACCCATGGTTATAATTTAAAAATGGTATTTATATTTCAAAAATCAAATATCATTTAAAAATTCAATACCAATTCAAATCCATTTCAAAATATCATATCTTTTCAAAACAACATTCATTTTATATAAAATTTAAATACCATTTCAATAAATTAATATCATTTCAAATCCATTTCAAAATATCAAAATATCATATCTTTTCAAAACCACATTCATTTTATATAAAATTTAAATACCGTTGCAACTCACATTTCAAAATAGTTTATATTTCAAATCAAAATACTCCATTTAAACAAATTAAAAATGAAGTCATTATATTTAAAAATCAAATATTTAATTCTCAAAATTTAATCTTTTTCAAAGATCATTTATTTACTTAAATTTATTAAAACCATGAAAATTCAACTTTCACAACATTTAAAAAATGCTACGGAAAGTTATGTTTTTAAAACAATTCAATTAACAAAAGACAGCATTTAAAATGCTGTTATAGGTTTAATTTAGCTTCAAACAAAACCATAGTTAAATTCAACAACTACAACATTTACTAAGTGCTGTAATAGCCTTTAGTTCAATTCTAGCCATTTAGTTTATTTATATCAACTACAGCATTTACAAAATGCTGTAATATCCCTTACTTAAGAAATGATAGCATTTCAAAAATGCTGTTAATTAAATTCCAAATATTCAATATAATTTCATAAATAATTAAACTTTAATTTAAACTATATTTAACTTACAAAATCATATTTTCTCACTTTAGAAATGGTCATTTAAATACTGTAACATCCCGCCTTTTCGCACACTTTAAACCGACACACGTGCCAATTCAAAGCATACGCAAGGGCGGATTGTTATGGGGTAAATAAGAAAAACAGAGAAGAAATAAAAACAAAACAGAATCTCACAGCGGAAGGATAAAATATAATAATAAATATACAGTTCAAAACAGTTTACAAACACTTGATTTGCTTTATACAATAAATATCAGAGTTACACATACAAATACAATCAATGCAGCGGAACAGTATGAGTGTGGTGCAATACTATAGATAATATAATATGGATTCTTCGTCTTCGTCCTCCAAAGCTAAAATCTTCGATCCTGAAATGCTCGGACTGACCCGAGCGAATTTGAAAAGACAAAACACTCGAGTCGGAACTAAAAGATCTTATGTGAGTTAAATTAATAGAAATAAATATGAGTACAGTAACTCAAGAGATGTTCGGGATTTACATCTCCTAAGGATCCGTTAAACTATTTACTATGTAGTATATTGCGCTATTATAATAATGTCTATTTATAAAATAAACTTACTTTTTAATAGCGTTAAGGGGTTACCCATATAGCCCTTAACACAAATAATGCCAATAGTCTATACAGTACCGTAATACCTCCTGATCGGGAAGCTACCAGAGGGTACTCCATAGGTACGACACAAATAGAAACTCGTAGTAAAGGCTCGGTATGGTAGGTGACACGGCACAACTAGGCAGTGCCAGGGTAGATATACCAATTGCTATCCAGGCTGGTGGAAACGCGTAGCCGCAGTTACCGCCCACCTCGGACTAACTCCCCAAAATCAAAATATAGAAGTGGCCACTGAATCAATCCAAAATCAAAGTATAATATCGAAGAGGAGGGTCCGATCAGAGGAATGACCTCATTGGCCTGAGAATCGCTCCTGTTTTAGCCACCTTATGCCAACTCACGGGAGTCGGGTCCACGTATTTACCTTACAGGAAACGTCACCACCACCTACTTCATTCTGGAATCTCCACCGCGTACACGGTTAGTCAAAGTGGTTTTCGGTATCAACAGAGAGTATGTCCATATCCGATCCCGGTCTCTTTGCCAACCCATCGTTATTATAACACCGCGGTCATTTAAAAATAGGTTATACTTTAAAACCAGAATATACATTTCCATTTTAAAATTATGAATACGATATCATTTTAAAACCCAAAACAACATGATATCATTTATCCCAAATATAAATCTTTTCCAAAATCATAATGCTTTAAAATTTATAACGTCTGAAAGCCAAATATCCTTTCAAAGCATAATATTTCGAAATTCATAATTTAAAACCATAACTTCTAAAACTTGAATGGTTTGGATATTCAACGGTATATAAATTAAATGGTTTAACTTTACTGTTACTTTGTAAAGAAATAATCTACATGGCTTTACAAATATATTTCGTTATTAAAGTCTAAACCAAAATTTATTATCTCTCTCAAGTTCCAAAACCACTTCAATTTATTTATATATACGTAGATCCATTTTGAGTATCAATATTTCAAACTAAAGTTGGATTTTATTCTTTCGACAAATCAATTGTTCTATTAATTAGTCTTGAATATTCATATAAAATCCATAAATAATAAGACTTCAATTTCTAGTAATAAAAAATATATATTTTTCCCAATTCAAATTATACTAGAATATTCATTTCAATTTATTTTGGGAAAAATCCAATTATAAATATCATATCTTAAAATTTCCAAACTTAACATTTAAACATATGATATAAATTATTAAACTCCATTTTCTTAATTTTCTTCCATTTTTAAATAAAGATTTTTATACACCTTTTAATTTCAAAATTTTCAACTTCATATGTATATATATGGAAGAATAATATTTATGCAATATAAAATTTAAGATTATTAGAAACCGTATTCCATCCAAACCATAGAAATCACATTAAATAGTTATATATAGACCGCGGTGCCTGTATATAATTTTCTATCCTATGGTCAAGTGATACAGATATTTATCATTTCAATCCGCAATTTAAAAGATATAAAATTTTGCGGTTGTATATCATTTCAAACCACAATCCCGAATGAAAGGAAATATGCATGATAATTTGCCATTTAATGATATACAATAAAACATCCATCAACATCACCCATCATCCAATCACAATCATCAAGCAATATCAATCAATAACAATTTATATTTGATAATATATAACAGGTAATAACTGGCAATTTTATTCAGATTAAATTTAACAACTATTAATCTAACAGTTTATATTCAGTAATAATCTATATAACTGTTAACTAGCAGTTTATAGGCAAACAAATAAATTCTAACTATCAATTAATACGCAATAAATAAATTAAATTAACAGTTAAATTTAATAAATGCAATTCAACAAATATGAGTGAAATAAACATGCCAAATACTCATAAATAAATTTCTATTCATTTCTAAAATTAATTTAACAAACATAAAAGCTTCTAGTAGTTGTGAGTGGGTTAAAACACTCACCTTTGGAATTTAAATCGAATTTAAATTCGATTTAAACCCAAAAATTCGCCCTTCTCGGAATTCGTCCAAACCAGTGTCATCAAATCCGGAATTAAATTACGATCCTAACAAAAGAAATTTCGTGTGAATCCGACTTCGTATGAGAAAGTTATGGCGAAAAATGATGATTGAATTCAAAATTGAAAATAAATAAAACGACACACAAACCATATAGATGCGATCCCCATCGTCCACTCTACAAAACCCAGAAAAGGTTTGACGATCCGACGAAGTTTGCGACGACGATGATGAATGGTCACGGACTGTTTGAATTAATTCTGGTCAAATGAATGTTCAAAACAGAAAACGAATTGCACCAGTAGATTACGTGCCTCGAGAACATTAACATATATTTTTTTTGTGGAATTTTTCTGAAGTGTTTGCATTTTCATTGAAATTTGGATTGAAGTAGATCTAGGTTTTGCAACCATTTGAGGAGGAGAAGGAGATGAAGAAATGAATATACAGCAAATGACAATAGGATGGAGCTAGGGTGTATAACTGTATATATATATTAAATTTCCAAAATTTAATTAAATTTACTTTCCATTATTTATTGTCAATTAGAGTGATTTATCATTGGATTCATATTTCAATACGTAAATATCCCCAATTTCATCTGCACTTATATTTACATAGTTTCTAAATATTAAATTTCAAATATTACTTCATTTAACGTTACGTATTTATTATTTATTACTTGCTGCAGTTGATTATCAATTATACTTAATATACTAAATAGATGGTAAATTTTGAATACTTGTTATCATTAACGTTTTATTTCCACTTACAAAATAAATGAAATTATTACATAAACTCCCTTAATTAAGTCAACCATTATCTTATGTAACTTAACTGGTAATATATATACCCGATTGCCCTAATTGGTTTATAGTTATCAGCTAAATACATACTAACTTGTAAATAAATTCGTTTAATTGCAAATGGATCTGATCAAATTTAATAGATTGAATAGATGGGTAAGCAAATAATAAATTTTCCTTTTTGTCAAATTCAAACCCATTCCTACTTAATTATCAATTACAATTTATTACGAAACATTGATTTTATGCAGTTACCTTTTATTTGCGTAGTATTACATCAATTCCTATAACCTTGGATTCATTCCCAATTCACCAAATTCAATTAATTACACTTTACAAATGTGTTTCCAATATATAGGTATTGCCCAAGTTAAATTTATTAGCTAACTCATATTAATAAACAAATGACTTATATGAATGATTAAAATTTTCAATTATCTCACTTTACTCCTAAATTTTTGTTATTTAATAATTATTGCTTAGAACCTGATTTTAATCTTCCCATTATCTATTTAATTCCTTCTAGAATCATAGCTAATATTTGTCATCCCTTCATTACCCAAATGTTCTTATCCCATCAAATTTTAGGTTATCGAAATATTAATTGTCAATTTCTATAATTGCACTAAATTTATCTATTAAAGGTTGCACTTAACCCAAATACATAAAACTTGCCCAATTTCTCCTAATCAATAACCTTCATATACAAATATGTTTATCATAAATTTTATCTACTCTTCCTTTTTAGGTAATGTCCTATATATTAGATTTCCATGTAATTTGCAATAAATCATACTCGTAGTTATATCACATTAAATGAATAAATAAGTGTTGACTCTATTCTTTTGATTCAACATTGGTTTACGTTATATTTCATAAATATTTCTACATACATCAGGATTTTTTAAAAATGGTTGTAACGTGAAATCTCGTCTACTTCCCATTTTATATTTAAGGCTTCTAAAACCGATTCATATCATTTCTCTAGTCCAAATTTTATTAATATAACCTTAAATTTAATTTATTCCTATCGATGTAATGGTTAAACAAAAATTTCACTTATTTGCAATAAATCCACAAATTGGATTTCAAATTTTCAAATAAATAAATAAATTTTAGTTTATCACTTCTTAAATACCCAAACGTCAATGCCTTAATTTAAACTGCATTTATTACATTTTATAAAAATCCTCCATCTTAAGTGACAAATCAAAACTACCTTAACTACACAAATCATCGTATTATAAAGATATTTACACTATCCTCCATTTATTACCTTAATTTATTTAAGGTAACCTTAAATTAATATCTATTGCAATGATTTCAAATTATTATTCCCCCATTCCTTTTTAATTTCAGTAACGCCAATTTTAACCGTTATATTCTCTTTATTTATGCGATAAATGCAATTATTGAATCTAATACTCCATTTAATTAATAGATCCTGCTTCCTAGAATCTACATCAACAATAGGTCAAATATATACATAGAATTAGCCTTAACTTCACCTAAAAGAATTAGCTATTTCAACTACCGCACAAAACTACGCTACTGCACTACTTAATCAAATAAATTAATTGAACTTAAATCAGCATAAAGGTTATAAAATAATAAATGTAATCTTAATAAATTCATTTATTGATTTAGACTCTTTCTATACAGTAATTAACCTATTTGTGGGTATAAATAACTTTGGAATTATATTACATCTCATTAGTGCGCGTTTTATTTCCTATAACTTCTCCTTATTTAACTATACCCATTAACAGCCAAAAAAATTAAATTAGCTTTATTTCAATCTATTTCCCTTCTTAACTAAATAAAATAAATGGTTAACCTAAACACTTGTTATCCTTTCATATATTCAAATTCGCTTCCAACATCTATTAACAAAATGTTGCCATAGGTTTAGATTTACATAAATAAATTATATGAATAGGTAGAAAAATTGGTAATCCGCAAATGCCCAATATACACGCATTAATTACTACCTTTTGTTAGAATCCATTTATTAATTTACTAGTTAATAACGGTCTTTTTATTTCTATTTACTACCAAACTCTCTATTTTATTATAGTTCCAATATATTAATACTTAGGCACATCAAGTGCTAGCCCTTTTGTTATTTATATTAAATTGGGTATGCACAAATAAGTTGTTAATTAACTATTTCTACAAAATTATATTCATACATTCAGTTTCATATCTTATAGGGTTAAATTCTAATTACTTACGCTTAATCTATCAATTTAATACTCTATTCAAACATGCATTTAAATTCTTTTTATTCTAAATAAATTTTATTAAGTGTTGACATCCACTAATAGCATTCACCTTTATTACAACCAAAGGTGACATCTTCACTACTGATTTTATATTAATGAATCTCATTTTAGTTAATATTTTTTATTAATATTCTCAATTCAACATTTATTGATTTCTTAAAATTTACTTTTAACAAAAAGTGACAAATTACATTATCCAAATCTATTGTCATAAAATTTTATTGTTACACTAGGTTACAACTACTATACCAAATTTCTACATTTATTCTTAAACAAATTAGAAATTATATTAATTTAATTTATTAAATATTATTAATTTCAACGAGTCGTTACAAATACCCTTTAATTTATTATTTTATAAAGTGAAATTTCCATAAATAATTATCAAATTTTTAATAATTCACTTATAAAATAAATATAAATTTATAACATTTCATTTATTTTACATTTAATTTAATTTACCATTTTATAAATTAAATTTAAATTACAGTTTATCTTACTTAAATTAACTTTTAACTTAAAACACATTTCACATTTTCCTATGTTAAGTTATATTAAAAATTTCAAATTTTAGACATTTATTTCAAATATATACTAACCACGGGTCTGTATATAATTTTCTGTCCTAGGTAAAGTGTCATAGATATTTATCATTTCAATCCGTAATTTACAAAGAAAACCCGAGTTCTATCATTTCAAACCCGCAGTCCCAAGTAAAATTAAATAAATAAAAATTGTTTAGGCCTATCATTTCAGCCCATAATGATTTTTCCCTATCCTAAAGTCCGTTCGGGTATGTATCATTTCAACCTATAGTGATCCTATTCTACAGGGAACTTGCAGTGTGATAAGCTGATATAAATAAATAGAATAGCATTATATAACAGTAATAGATGATATAACAGGAGTATAAATAGGGGTGAACATCATATGATCATAGCATAGGTAGTTATAGCATGATGATATAGTATACAGATTCAAATGCTATCAGTTTACTAGTTATATAAGTATAAATTGTCTGGTGAGAATTACTCACCTCTACAAGTTGGAATAACAACCAAACACACAATAGAGATCGAAAAGGCACGAAAACACGACTATGATTCGACTGAGGGAGAGCCAAAGCTATTTGTCTTGTGATATGAAGCAAAACAATATATACATAACATGAATTTTAACCCAAAAATATGATTTTAAACAACTAGAAATAATACACAACAAAAAATCAAACACTCGCACTTGCTTCCATCATCACTTTGCTTGGCCTAAAGACTGATAAGTCACGGCCGCGGGGTGCATTTGGTCAAGTATGGGTCAAATATGCTCGGCCTAACTAAGGCAATGAAGGTATGGGAGTGGTTTGTGCATGAAATTGCAACACAAGGCAACAAAGCAATTTTCTATGCAACATAAGTCTCGGCCATGGGTCCAATTGGCACGGCCAGGCCTGGTGGGGTTAGGGGGATGGTGTGGCAGTGGTTTTGGTTTAGGTAAATGCTGGTGAAGGTGGTGCAAAGGGCGGCTAAGGGGTTGTATGAGGTGATGATGGCCATCGGGGAGCTCGGCTATGCATTTATAGGTGATGCTTTGCTAATTTTTATGGAGCTTCACATAAGGGATGGCCACGGCCAGTTGGATCAGAGGAGATGGAGGTGTTTGCAGCTAGACAAGGTGGTGATGGAGGTGGTGGTGATGGTGGAGGCTACAGGCCGAACATAGAAGGTGAAGCATAGGCAAGATCAATACAAAAACAAGGGAAGAAAATGAAAAATAAAATGAAACATTTACCAATTTTTTTTCTACAGAAGTGGAGGCCGAAAATTTTAAGGTGAGAAGCTATTTTTATGCATGGGAAAATAAGGAAATAATCGGCTGAAGAAAATGATATGGACGGCAAAAGTAAATGCATGTGTTGATTGAAATTGAAAAGGCAAAGACGGTGAAAAGTTTAAGGCATATAAAAGGTTTAAAACTCTTCATATTTCTTTATTTCTTTTTGCATTTTTAAATACATATGAAAATTGTAAGTAAATAAAATAAAAACACAACAAAATAATGCATAAATAAAAATAAATAAATGTTAGATAAATATAAATAAATTAAGAAAATAGCTTAAAAATAGAAACTAGGTTATAAAAATTGAAAACAAATACAATAAGCTTTGGAAAAATTTTATCATCACTTTTAAAAATGTTTTAAAATAAAATATATACCTAACATGTTATATAACACATATTAGAACATGATTTAAAAAATAAAAATATTTTTTATATAAATTAAAATAGACAATTTTACTAAATAAATCAATTTACATTCAATATTGTAAAAAGCATAACTTTCGCAATATAAATCGGATTTCAACTAAATGAAAAGCAGTATTCTTAAAATTTAATCTATTTTCATAATGAAAGATAAAATTCAAGAATTCAGATATTTAAATTTTAAATTTAAAAGTCAAAGTTTGACCAGATTGACCAAAAATCCACTTTTCTGGAAAATATTCTATTTATTCAGGTTTTGAATTATAATTCATACAAAAATCAAAATTTATTTGTATAATAACAAAATTTATTCATTTTAATAAATAAAAAAGTTTTTAAATCAAACATTTAAATAAAATAATCAAAATAAACAATTAAAAATAATCACAAAATTCAGGGTTGTTACACTCACCCCACTCAAACCTTTTCGTCCTTGAAAAGGAATGAGCAAGGAAAATAAGGTAAAGCAAGATAGAAAAAGCAAATAGCATCTGAAATGAACAATTGCGGATTCGAAACACAAATTCTCTCCTCCGTATCTCAGGTACAATCCCAATCATCAGTACTTCACAGTACTTTGATCAGACTAACTTCTTAGCTGCTTCGTACCTCTGTCGACAATTCGAAGTGGCTTCCTCTTGACAGTCAAATTAGGCTCAATATCCAAACTATCAAGAGCGGAAGGCTGAACAAAAGAGATGGGTCATGAAGATACTAGAGAAGATGTGAGACATGGAATACATCATGCACTCCAAAAAGTTCCTCGGACAAATCTAAACAATAAGCCAAAGAACCAACTCTTCCCATATTACAGAAGGGACCCTCAAAGAAGAAGAAGGTAGGAGAATAGAAATAACCAAAAGGGAAAATTGGTTGAAATACAAGGATGAACCATTATTTTAAAACCATATACATTTCAATTTAAATTTTTTATTTACACAATTTTGAACATTTTACAATATGATGAATAGTAATTTGATTCAAATCTGATAGTTCGAAGTAAACAATATTTAAAACATTTTAAATTATTTAACAAGTAAAATAAATGATCAAATTTCCTTTATATAATACTTTATCAAAATACTTTTTTATAACTCGATGTCTTAACAAATTTACTTTCGTTCCTGCAGACTCTGGCTATGCGTTGATGAGGCGCAAAGCTAAAATTCTCCTGGTACTTAGTAGACTTGTTTCAATACCCAGTGAAAATATTGGAAACTTTTTAAAAACAAATATGGAAAGTACAATCCAACCAAAACAACCAAACCAAAACATGTCGATCATGGATCGCGGATACACAATGGTTACGCCTGGATCCCCCAGGAAACATCCGTACCCGTAGGCTCTCGCAGCCTTTGCGAATTATGCTATGCAGTCGCGCTCAAAAGAAAAACCATGGAGATCGCCATGGAAGTTGATGGACACTTGGGTATCATATCCGGAAAACCCGTATCAGAGAGAATAATATCGATAGATTGAATCCACAGTGTGGCCACAAAGCAGATATCAAGCAGAAGGCACTTTCCATATCTTTACTTCGAAAATATGTATCATATAGTACCTTTCAAAATCACTTTCAAATATCATACTTATATAAAGTCCATCATGTATAAGATTCCATTTTCAAATCAAGTACTTTCCAAATCAATAGTGTATCAAATCATACTTATATAAACTTTGATTATATAAGATTTCCCTTTTCAAATTGAGTACCTTTACAAATCAACAGTTTTCAAAACAACTTTGTACTTATACAAATCAATTTTATATAAGTTCGGTAACTCGCAAATCAAGTTTTAATAAAACAAGGTTCTCAATTTCAATTCCTTTCAATAACGTTTTAGTTTCAAAATCATATGTGATTTCGCAAAATCATTTTTTCCAAATTACATATATTCAGTTTCAAAGTTTCTCAAAACAATAGATTGAGAAAATAATCCAAATTTCCAAATCAATAAAATTTATGTCAATCAATCCATTTCCAAACCATCATATCAATATTGTGTTTAACTATCCAATCTATTTTCAAAACCAAATATCTTTCTCAAAATCAATTATACCCAAAATGATTTTCAAGTTATAACTATCCCTTTAAAACCTTTAAACTATTTATTTCTATTCAAAAGATCAATTTACCTTTCAAACTATTTAAAACTAAATTTTATTCATCCAAAAACTAAGTTCCATATCAGTATAATTTAAAATAGTCTTATTCATTTACTTAACAAAATGGTTTCAACTCATTTACCTAATCGAATGATTTATATTTTTTTCCAGGATTACTTAGCTTTGAAAATTAAACCTTGATTTGGAAGTGCTCGAACTTTTAAAATTAGTTGGAGAAATCATATTAAAAATCCAAAAGTTGGAAATCACCAACAAATCAATAAATCAATTTCAATAGATAAGGTTATACCAAAACAATCTGAAACTCAAGGACTGAACACCGGCTTACTTTAAATCATTTCAAATATATATATATATATATATATATATATATATATATATACATACATATATATTTCGAATATCAAACCATACTTCAAAATGTGAAATTAAATTTGGTTTCTCAAAATCACTCGCATAGCAAAACTACTAGAGTGGCCTCTCCCCCGCTCAGAAACACGAAAATCAATGTCGATGATGCATGCATTCATCACTGTAATTATTTTCCAGCGACATAAGTGGGTTCTGGACTTTTATTTCTCGAAAACTTCTTTTGAAATTTCTTCGAAATCGTTGAAATTCATTCGAATACATTTGAAATATTTCATATTCGAAAAATATCTTTAAATCATATTATTATTATATATTTTCCAAATCTTAAAACCAATTTCAAAACAGCAGAGTCGATTCCTCGAAATTCAAATTCAAAAACCTTCAGTTATAAATCATTTTTATACAAGTCAAATTCTTATAAAATTTTCAAAATCTCAAATCCTTTCGAAATTTAAAATTTTCAAAGAAAGAAAAATATATAATCCTTTCAAATTTTCATTTTCAAAAGATATGAAATTCTTATTGAAAACATTTTACTTTTATATATAAAATAGGGCCATCCTAATTAAAATAATAATTTCGATGTATGTGCGAATTTCAAAATAGAACCAAACACAAATTTTCCAAGGGATGATTCAAGGATGGATTTCCAACAAACAGAGATACGAATGTTGAGGAACTCTAATCAAATAGAATCCTTATTCAAAGATAAGCTCGAACGAAGATGAGATAATTTAATTACCAATAGAAGATGGATAAGCATTCATAAATTGCGGGCGACCTTAACCGGTCAACCGTGATTTCAGGAATATAACCACTTCGGAAATCTAAGGTAAATCGACATTCGATCGCCAGAGATAGAATCCAGGTAGAGAAGGTGATAGATAGCATCGTAAACCGAAGATATAGAAATCTCTGGTGAATCAATGCCAATTGTAAAGGAGTTTTACCCCCTTTACAAATCATTCAAAGATTTTGCGGAATCACCGATCTTTATAGAGGTCAGTGGAGTTATGGAATGCCCAAAATCAAAAGGATAAAAATAGGAAAGACATGACTGGATTTCAGAACAAGTGGGAGCGTTCCAAAGTTCAAAGAATCCTAATCGATAAGAATTCTAACCAAGAGATTTCTAACAAGGTGGATACCGCAGGGATGAAGTTTAGAAAATCTTGATTTCAAAATAAGAAAATTTTAAACCAAAATAATCTTTGAAAATCCTTTAAAAATCATTTGGAAATAATTTTATACCTCAAAAGCACGTTCTCTCACAAAGAAATGATTCTGAGATTGATTTCACTCATTCTAGGGTATTTCTACCCTATCTCTAATGAGTTTTTGCTCCATAGGCTAAGATTTGCCTAAAACCAAAGCTCTGATACCAACTGTGACGGGCCGCGCCAGTGGGGTAACGCCCACCATAGCATACATTGGTACTTGTGTTTTGCCTTTACGACCAGCCTTTTGACTGCACCACCAACCCCCGTGGGGACATGTAGGAGTAAGAGTCAACCGTTCGCTACCAAACCAGGAAGCGAGAACCCCCTATCATGCTGCACTCTCCAAGTGCGATGGCAGACACACATGTCGTACTTGAATGATGCAGAATAACAGATTGTAAATAAATTTGGAGCAAATGAAATCAAATACATAGAATCACGGATACAGAACATATCAGAATAACTTGTAGTGGAATATAAAATACCACAGTAGTTCATGAAGCTACTATAACAAAGTCTCAAAACGAATACATAATATCAGTCTAAAAACAACATAATAGAAATCCCAAATACATAGGAGTTCACTAATACAGAGATAAACTAGAGCAGTTATAAATAGATAGGCAGAATCTCCAGCAAAGACCAGCTCCAGAATGAGAATCCAAAGCTGTGAATACTCAGGCTGACCCGAGCTTAAAGAAAAATACAAAACACTCGAGTCAGGACATATATACTTATATAATGTAAACCAACTCAAGTGAACTGTAATAAAGTACAAGTAACTTAAAGGATGCCTGAGACCGCCCATCCTCTAAGGATCCGTTAAACTACTTAGTATGTAGTAATAATGCGCTATTATAATAATGTCTACAGTAAAATAAAAAGTTACTTCAAAATAGCGTCGGAGGATTACCCATATAGCCCCAACACATAATAGTCCTAATAGTCCATCCAGTATCAGCATATCTCCAGATCGGGAGACTATCCTAAATACTCCATGGGCTATGGGAGAAAAAAAACTCGTAGTAAAGCTCGGTATGGTAGGTGACACGGCACACAAGGCAATGCCAGGGTAGATATACCAATTAGGCACATGGGCTGGTGGTAACATAGCAGGTACTACGCCCACCTCGAGCCACACTCCAAAAATCAAGGGGTCCACCCAAATCAATCACAACAGTAATAGAATGGTATCGAAGAAGTGTGTCCGACCGGAGGAGCTACCCCTTTTGGCCAGAGCGATCGCTCCTGTTTTAGCCACCTTATTCCAACTCATGGGAGTTGGGTCCATGTAATATACCTCAAGAACATCGCCACCACCCTACTTCATTCTAGAATCTCCATCGCGTACACAGTTGTTAAAGTGGTTTTCGGTATCGACAGAGAGTATGTCCATATCCGATCCCGGTCTTTTTAACAAACAATCGTTATTATAACCCGTGGTTATAATTTAAAATTGGTATTTATATTTCAAAAACCAAATATCATTTAAAAATTCAATATCAGTTCAAATCCATTTCAAAATATCAAAATGTCATATCTTTTCAAAACCACATTAATTTTATATAAAATTTAAATACCATTTCAACAATTCAATATCATTTCAAATCCATTTCAAAATATCAAAATATCATATCTTTTCAAAACTACATTCATTTTATATAAAATTTAAATACCATTTCAACTAACATTTCAAAATAGTTTATATTTCAAATCGAAATACTCCATTTAAACCATTTAAAAATGAATTTATTATATTTAAAAATCAAATATTTAATTCTCAAAAATTAATATTTTTCAAAGATCATTTATTTACTTAAATTTATTAAAACCATGAAAATTCAACTTTCGTAGCACTTAGAAAATGTTACGGAAAGTTTTGTTTTAGAACAATTCAATTAACAAAAGACGGCATTTAAAATGCTGTAATAGGTTTAATTTAGTCTCAAAAAAAACCTTAGGTAAATTCAGCAACTACAGCACTTACAAAGTGTTGTAATAGCCTTTTGTTCAATTCTAGCCATTTAGTTCATTTTATCAACTACAGCATTTACAAAATGCTATAATATCCTTTACTTAAGAAATGATAGCATTTCAAAAATGCTGTTAATTAAATTTCAAATATTCAATATAATTTCATAAATAATTAAACTTTAATTTAAACTATATTTAACTTACAAAATCATATTTTCTCACTTTAGAAATGATCATTAAAATACCCTTTAATTTATGATTTTATAAAATGAAATTTCAACAAATAATTATAATTTTTTTAATAATTCACTTATAAAATAAATATAAATTTACAACATTTCATTTATTTTACATTTAATTTAATTTACCATTTCATAAATTAAATTTAAATTCCATTTTATCTTACTTAACTTGACTTTTAACTTAAAAACACATTTCACATTTTCCTAAGTTAAATTATATTGAAATCTTCAAATTTTAAACATTTATTTATACAATCATTTTTAATTTATAGAAAATCAATATCACTTTATAAAAATCATTTAAATTCAAATTTAAATCAAAATATTATAATATTTGCTTTTAAAAATACTTTAAAATTTTTAGAAAAACATATACTAACTACGGGTCTGTATATAATTTTCTATCGTAGGTAAAGTGATGCGGATATTTATCATTTCAATCCGTAATTTACAAAGAAAACCCGAGTTCTATTATTTCAAACCCGTAGTCCCATGTAAAATGAAATAAATAAAAATCGCTCAGGCCTATCATTTCAGCCCATAACAATTTTTCCCTATTCTAAAGTCCGTTCGGGTATGTATCATTTAAACCCATAGTGATCCTATTCTATCAGGAATTTGCAGTGTGATAAACTGATATAAATAAACAGAATAGCATTATATAATAGTAACAGATGATTTAACAGGAGTATAAATAGGGGTGAACATCATATGATCATAGCATAGGCAATTATAGCATGATGATATAGTTTACAGATTCAAATGCTAGCAGTTTACTATGTAAGTATAAATTGTCTGGTGAGAATTACTCACCTCTACAAGCTGGAGATAACAACCAAACACACAACAGTGGTCTAAAAGGCACGAAAACACGAGTATGATTCGAGTGAGGGAGAGCCAAAGCTATTTGTCTTATGCATATGAAAGAAAACAATATATACATAACATGAATTTCAATCCAAAAATATGATTTTAAACAACTAGAAATAATACACAACAAAAAAAATCGAACACTAGCACTTGCTTCCACCATCACTATGCTTGGCCTAAAAAGTGATAAGGCATGGGCATGCATTTGGTCAAGTATGGGTCAAGTATGCTCGGCCTAACTAAGGTAATGAAGGTACGGGAGTGGTTTGTGCAAGAAATTACAACACAAGGCAATAAAGCAATTTTCTATGCAACATAAGTCCTAGCCATGGGTCCAATTGGCACGGCCAGCCCTGGTGGGGTCAGGGTGATGGTGTGGCAGTGGTTTTGGTTCAGGTATGGGCTGGAGATGGTGGTGCAAAGGGCGGCTAAGGGGTTGTATGAGGTGATGATGGCCATGGGGGAGCTCAGCTATGCATTTATAGGTGATGCTTTGTTAATTTTTGTGGAGCTTCACATCAGGGATGGCCACGGCCAGTTGGATCAGAGGAGACGGAGGTGTTTGCAGATGGACCAGGTGGTGTTAGAGGTGGTGGTGATGGTGGAGGCTACAGGCCGAACATAGAAGGTGAAGCATAGGCAAGATCAATATAAAAACATGGGAAGAAAATGAAAAAACAGTGAAACATTTATAAAAAAAATTCTTCAGAAGCGGAGGCCGAAAATTTTAAGGTGAGAAGCTATTTTTTGCGCGTGAGAAAATGAAGAAGTAATCAGCTGAAGAAAATGATATGGACAGCAAAACTAAATGCATGTGTTGATTGAAATTGAAAAGGCAAAGAAGGTGAAAAGTCTAAGGCATATAAAAGGTTTAAAACTCTTCATATTTCTTTATTTCTTTTTGCATTTTTAAATACATGTGAAAATTGTTAGTAAATGAAATAAAAACAGAACAAAATAATTCATAAATAAAAATAAATAAATGTTAGATAAATATAAATAAATTAAAAAAATAGCTCAAAAATAGAAACTAGGTTATAAAAATTGAAAACAAATACAATAAGCATTGGAAAATTTTTATCATCACTTTTAAAAATGTTTTAAAATAAAATATATACCTAACATGTCATATAACACATATTAGAACATGATTTAACAAATAAAAATATTATTTATATAAATTTTAATAGACAATTTTACTAAATAAATCAATTTACATTCAATATTGTAAAAAGCATAACTTTCACAATATAGATCGGATTTCAACTAAACAAAAAGCACTATTCTTAAATTTTAATCTATTTTCATAATGAAAGATAAAATTTAAGAATTCAAATATTTAAATTTTAAATTTAAAAGTCAAAGTTTGACCAGATTGACCAAAAATCCACTTTTCTGGAAAATATTCTATTTATTCAGGTTTTGAATTATAATTCATACAAAAATCAAAATTTATTTTTATAATAACAAAATTTATTCATTTTAATAAATAAAATAAAGTTTTTAAATCAGACATTCAAATAAAATAATCAAAATAAACAATTAAAAATAATCACAAAATTCAGGGTTATTACAACATTTTCCACTTCAAGCTTGGTCGTGGCCTCCGAAGGCAGGTATGAGGAAGTTTAGCAAGTTCTAAGAGCTTAAGGTAAAGTTTAGCAAAGTTAGAAAAGTTTAAAACTAGATTGATAGCAAAAAAAGGTGAGAACTCTAAATTGATAAGTAGGAAATGTTTATATGATGTTTTGCAAGTTATAAATGTTGTTTGGATGTTAATAATGATATTTGATAAGTGTTTCAAAAAGAAAGCAACCACCTTTAAGTCATTTGCAAAAGTTAGTAAGTAAATATGTACATAAACGATAATCATGTGACATTGTAATAAAAAAGGTTGTAAAGTCGATTTGCAAGTTCATATAACATGTTAGGATATGTTAAAATGGTTATAAACATTGTTTTGGATGTTCATTAGTTGTATATTGAATATATATGTTGAAACAAGTCACGGATTTACACGATGTATAATCACGTAGAAACCACTTTTCAAAAGAAATGAAATGTGATATGGAATCATTTATAACTTTGAAAAATGTTTGAATATGCTTTAGAAATGATTTCTAAGTGTTTAAAGTTGTCTCGGCAAAGTTTGAATATGAATCTCAAAACACGCCTAAAATTTGACGCGTCATGTAACGGTTGTTCATATTTTCGCGTCAAAAGTTCAAATGAATATAGAAGTAGAATATAGTTCAAAATTCTTCGAAGTTAGAATTTTTTGAATCCTTATATCCATATTTTTCATATAAAAAAGAAAATAAAGATTTTATTTTGAATATTTTGAAATATGGCAAAATCAAATTTTCAAGAAAAATCCAGTTTTTGTACTAAATGACCAAAATTGGAAATTGATAAAATAATCGATTTAAAAATATGAAATAAATTCTATAAGTCTTTTAAAATGTTTTAAAAGTTATTTAAGTTGAAAAGATGGTTTTTTAAATGATATAAAGGTCGTTTTGAAGAATATAGCTTTTAAAGAACTTTTTGTAACACTATTTGCAACGCTTTCGCAACACTTTTTAATAAATTTTGAAATAAAGGTTGAAACTTAACAATTCTTTTTCAAATCCATAGTAAATGTTTTTAAGTAAATAATAAAGCATTTTAAAAGAAATATGAACAATTCAGAATTATTTCAAAGAGGGTTAAACAAATAACTAAGTGATTAAAAAAGGGAAAATGAGTATGCGGAAACGACTAGTACATTTGTTCCACCTGTGAGATCTAAAAGTGAAAATAAGATGTGTAACTAAGGTAAGGGATGGAGCAACCAATGCCCTGAACTTACCTGACCTCAGTTTTCTCTTTTAGGCGAGGGTGAAACACGCCGAAAGGAAAGCCCGGATGCTCTACTTGGATTTTATAGAAATAATCTTCTTATACTCGTTATTAAAATCCAAAGAGGGAACTTGTCCTATTCGTGGAATTTAAAAGGCGATCTCACCGTTATTCCGCCCATAGCACTCGTTGAATATGGAAGTTGATTTGGGATAAGAGTAGAATGATTTTATAATCCTGTTTTCTCAAAAGATACTCTTAAAAATGATCTGAGAAATATTCAAAAAACGTTTAAATTATTCCATATTCACTAAAAGAATATTTTGAAAATATATATATATCTCGAAGATATTTTTGTAAAGAAAAATGAATGAATCAAAAAACAATCACCTAACTACATCATTTTTATCGATAATTGGATTTCGAGCGAACGGGGGTCGGATTTGGGCGACTCCTTTCTGAAAACCACTTCAAACTAAGGTATACGTTCGGAAGTGAAGACATGTTGAAGATGATGATTATTGAAGATCGTGGATCTTCATAGTGTGAGGATCGCTTGTTAACATGTCCTGGGTAGCTCCCATTATAGAATTATTTATAGTAGTGGTCTCCTCGGTGTGGAGATTTTTCGGATTGCAAGAACTACTCCCTATTAGTGGTAGTAGGAGAGTGCCTTTGGTTTATCCTGTTCCTAGACAACTTGTATGGACATTTATCTGACATTGCATTTCTAAAGATTACGTACATTGGTTTTTATAAACGTACATCAGTAGTGGCGGAGAGGGCAACTTCTCTTAGCTTAACAGCCTCCTTGAGACTTACAAGCTGAAGGGCTGTATTTTTGTGAAAGGCAATTAGTAGTCGATGAAATGGCCATATGGCATTCAAAGTGATATGTTATATGTGAAAGGTAATCGTTGCCTCAAGCCTCATCAACCAGAAATGACCGAAACAAGGTTAGATGTGGCAAGGCTAAGTGGGTCATTCCCAGTTAGGGTATGATCATTCCCTTCTAGATATATTTCTTCCTACTATAACATTCGAGATGTAAATTAATGTGGATGTATGAAAAGAGAGCTCTCGGATAAAGGTCGGTAACGACCGAGGAATGATATATTCGCTACTATCTAGTTAAAGAGATAGGCCGGTTTGGTGTTGGTAGAGGATCCTTTGGGATGGTCCTCAAGGCATCCATCTAGAGGTGTACCCATTGGAATGTAGTCCCTTCACCTGGTCATTTGTATGGAAATCCATTCTCCAATAATAACATCCCTAAATATTATGTAATAAAAAGTTTTGGTTCTCATAAGGTAAACATCCGATCCGCGTTTATGTGCGGCGTGGTCTTATGAGATACCTTTTGGTTTTCAATACATCATACTTTGTGTTCTCACACCGGTCCCATGACTGACCCAAAGTTTGTTTTTCCCTTTAAACTCTGGGTGCCCTATTTTTCGGGCAACCGTGTAGTCAGGATTCCTTAGGAGAATTTGGAGCATTTTGGAGAAGTATTTTGGGAGCTATGAAGCTTAAGTACTTTATGTCGATATCTACCCATTTTCCGCTGTGTTATGTAGTATATATTTCCCAGCATATGTACGGATAGACAGCTACAACTATCCCCCCGGATTTGTATTTGACTCTGATCATTTATGTAAAATTGAAATGTTGAATGCAATGTGAGATTCTATTATTGTGTTATCTTCTATCTTTATTTTCTTTTACACCATTGATAATCTGCCCTCCCAGCACTTGGATTTATAACACGTGAATATCGTGGATGTATTAATGTCGATTTCTAAGGGTCTAGGAGACATGTCATCACATGTGGTACCAGAACTGAAGGTTAAGCGAGAACCATGACTTTGCTTGGGGTATGACTCATTAGAGATAGGGTTAGTAGTGCCCTAGAATCAGTTTAGTCCGAGAGAGCGCATAATTAAATTTTTTAACTAGAATAAATATATTCATACTATATAGCATTCCCTAAGATATATCGTCTATATATCGTAAAGATCTTTTTATTACTATATACAGACAATAGAAAATGAGTGAAAGAAGAGTACGAGGTAGAGGAGGAAGTAATACCACAAATGCTCAAACTCCCGCAACTACAGTAGTTGAGGAAGTAGTATTCTGGTACAACCCCAAATTAACTTTGCAACTTTATGCAAGAACTATCCCAGCCTTGGTGGTAAACATTTCAAAAGAACAGAAATCATTATTGAAGTACAAGCTTGGATCTTCTCTTGTGAAAGAATTTTCAAAGGACTGAATATTAGAGATGAGCAGAAGAGATTCTTAGCTTCTTGGCAACTACAAGATGGAGCTCTATTTTGGTGAGAATCTATTATTGAGTCAGAAGATGATTTCTTATAGGAACAATTCAAAGAAGTTTTGGAGGAGCAGTATATGGCGGAAGTAGGAAAATCCCTTCTTTACCAAAATTTTATGGATTTTAAATAGGAGGAGGAGATGTCATTTGAGGATTAAGCTAACTGTTTAATGAATTATCTTGTTTTGGTCCTGGATTGATAGATACATTCCACAAAAAGAATAAAAAGTTTATTTCTGGAATGAAAAACAATACCATGACAAAATGACTGGGCATGTGAAAGTACCATTTATAGACTTAATAGACATGGGATGCAGATATGAAGTTTTGGATAAGATAGATCCACCCGTAGTACAAGAAAGCAATAACAATAAATGGAAAAAGAGGAAGTTCAATGGCAAGAAGTCGTGGCAGGGAAAACCCAAAGGAGGATCTTAGTTTAACTGCTTTAAAGATGTCACTTACTATAATTACCAACAAAAGGGCCACTATCAACTTATTGTAGAAAACCCAAAACTTAAGGAACTGAAGGATCAGCACCAAGAAGCTGCTATAATTGTCATAAACCAGGATATCTGATTAAGGATTGTCCCTTAATGAAGAATGGAGAACAAGCCAAAGTTTATGCTATCAAGGATGAGCCTTTAACCTCCAAAGATGTGAAGGGCAAAGGAGTGTTGGAAGGTAATATTTTTATCAAAAATGTTTTAGTTAGAGTATTATTTGATACAGGAGCTTCCCATAGTTTTATTTCTAAAACAACTGTAGAAGAATTAGAACTTAAACCTAAAATTGTTGACGACCCTATCTGTGTGACAAAACCTATAGGTGGTTCCACTAATCTTTGTATGTACTGTAAAAAAGTACCAATTTCCTATCATCCCCATCATCTCCTTTTGATCTTTTCGTCTTATATTTTTTGGATTCGAAATTTTGCTTGGCATGGATTGGTTAACTAAAAATGAAGTTATTCTAGATTGTTTGAAAAGAACAGTTGTAGTGCAAACAAAGTTAGGGAAACTCATAGAAATACCTTGTGAAGGCCCTACTCCAAGAAGGGATAGTTTTCTTTATGATTTAGATACATCCTAGACAGAATTAAAAACAATACCCGTTGTTAAAGAATTTGCAGATGTCTTTGAGGAAGTTAAAAGTTTTCCCCCACATTGAGAAATCGAATTCCGTATTGATTTAGTTCCTAGTGCGATGCCAAATAAACAACAAGATAGCAACCCAAGGGCTATTAAAGAAAGGACTGATAAGACCCAGCCGTTCTAGTTGGGGATCATCCATAGTTTTTGTTGCTAAGTCAGATAGATCATTGAGATTGTGTATAAACTATTGAGACTAAATAAACAAACAATCAAGAACAAGTATCCTCTACCCCAAGTAGATGACTTGTTTGACTAGTTACATGGAGCTCAAGTTTTTTATAAAATGGACCTAGCTATAGGGTTCCATCAGTTAAGGATCATAGAATATTGCATCCATCTAACTACATTCAAAGGTCCGAATACTTTTTATAAGTGGTTGGTTATGCCTTTTGGGCTGACTAGTGTGCCCGCTTATTTTGTTGACCTTAAGAATGGAGTATTTAGAGATGTGCTAAATAAATCCATGTTAGTCTTTATCAATGATATCCTCATCTACTGAAAGACAGAAGAAGAACACACAAGGCATCTAGAAGCTGTGTTGGAGATATTGAGGAATAACGTGCTTAAAGCCAAATTCTAAAAGTTCCATTTTAGGAGAAGGATGTAAGATTTCTTGGACATATAATATCTAGGGATGGAATTTCAGTGGATCTAGGGAAAGTTGCAGCTATCCAAGATTGGAAGAAGCCACAAATTCCTAATGAGATTCTTAGCTTCTTAGGTGTAATGGCCCGTTTTCCATACCCTTTGAATCGAAAATAAAGCACACATGTCCAACTCAAATTGTATGAATAAGTGGATCATTAAGGGTAAAAAGAAAAATAAAGACACAACAGAATCTCACACGAATGGAATAACATATATTATTTCAATAATAATCTTTACAGCGGAAAACTTTTAAATACGATATCAGAGTCTAACCTAAATTCAGCTTGGACAGTTATAAACACCTGTCCTTACAATTGCTGACAAACATCAAACAAATTACACTAAGTACAACGGATAATAGAATACGTCCATACGATGTTGAAGATCTCCAGCTCTCCTCTGGAAACTCCAACCGTCTTCAACTCAACCAGAAACTACTCGGATCTGACCCGAGTATTGAAAATACCCGGATCAGGCTTGATAAAACAGCGTGAGATACTTGAAATTTAAAATGACTATGTTATCAAAACCTTTGAAAAGAAGGGTATCTCATAAGACCACGCCCACACATAAACACGGATGGGTTTTTACCTTATGATAACTAAAACACGTTTATATATCAAAATGGTTAATATTATTTTTAATGACATTCTTTTGAAAACACTTTTCAAATAAACTTATTCAATAAGGTATCAATATCTGGACTAAGTCTAAGGGAATGTATCCGGACCGAGTCAACAGAATATACCAAATGAAATATATGATACCAGAAAGGGGTAGGTGAAATGTTTACAAGTCATTACAGCTATTTTGGGAATACAATCAAAACCGTAAATCTCGTATTGGGGTTGGATTTCCAACATGATAGTGGAAAGATCAATCTGTATCCACGGCTTACATCCATGACTCGGACGTCGTTATACAACAACACAAATGGCTAAAAGTGGATACAATCTGCGAATAACATCCAAGAACTTGGACTTCGCGTATCCCTGCCATGAGGCCCAGACGTATCTGGTACCTTGGGCTCAGAACATCTGATAACCCAAATCACTACTATCCGAAATGCGAGCATACATCTGACCACATTGAATCCCATCATAACTGGGGTGTGAGCTCGCGAAGCTACGATCAATTTCTTCAAAGCCACATTTTTCATACAAAACCATGCTTTGATTATAACAGGTTACACTTTGAATGCCACATTATCATTCCACGTCACATGACTGATTTCTAGAAAAGTATAACTTCCTGAGCTCATATATTTTGGGAAAGGGTGTTAAGCTAAAAGAAGTTGCCTTCTCCGCCACCAACCGATATACGTTTATAGAAACCACTCAAATGTGATTTAGAATACAATGTCAGACAAACATCCATACAAGTTCGTTCTAGGACTGAACGAAACCGAAGGCACTTTCCTCGGCCATTACTAGGCGAGAAGCCCTTGCAATCTGAAAAATCTCCATCACAAGGAGACTACTGCTATAAATAACTCTATAATGGGAGCTACCCAGAGCATGTTCAACAAGCAGTCTTCAAGCTATGAAGATCCACGGTCTTCAATAATCATCATCTTCAACATGTCTTCACTTTTGAACGTATACATTGGTTCAAAGTGGTTTTCGGACAGGAATCATCCAAATCTGACTCCGATTCCTTCGAAGCCAATCAACGCTTTAAAAGATGTTAAGTTCATACATGGATATCAATCAATTACTTCATCTTTTAAATCAAATATCTTTCTTAGATATAATCTTTTCAAGTTATTCCATTTTCTTTTCAAATTTATATGGAATCATTAAGCCTCATTTATCAAATCATTTTTATTTATTAAACATTTCTTAAATCTTGAAATAATTCCAAATCATTTTCTCTTTTACTTAGGAAAACGTTTCCAAATCATTCATTGAATCTTAATCAAAGATTTCTTATATTAAAGTTATACTTTTAACTTAGGGAAAATATTCCCAAATCATTTATTAAATCTTAATCAAATATTTCTTTCTTAACTTCAAATCATATTCTTGCAAATCGAAGATTTTCATAATATAGAACTATTGCCATCTTAGATATGGTAAATTTCACCTCCAAAGACTAATGACAAGTTTCACCTCCAGGGACTAATGGCAAGTTTCACCTCTAGAGACTAATGGCAAGTAATCCTACATCATGAATATCTTTGTCTTTTAACGATCTTTGTCTTCAATATGTTTTATTTCCAAAATTAGTTTGAAGGGATTTTTGGATATGAATCACCCAAATCCGATCTCGGTTCCATTGTACTAATCATTGATAAAAAGATGTTAAGTGGTTATTTAACATTCAAAGAATTTATTTCTTTTATTTTGGACAAACTTAAATATGATCTTTTAGAGCATCCGGGCTTTCCTTTCGATCTATTCCACCCCCCGCCTAAGAAGAGAAAACATAGGCCAGATAAGTTCAGGGCACTGGTTGCTCCATCCCTAACCTTAGTTAAACACCTTGTTTTATCATCCCAGATCTCACAGGCGGGACAAATGTACTAGTCGTTTCCGCATATTCAGTTTGTTATTATATTCAATCTTCTTCACTTTTTGTTTAAGTGATATAAACAATTCGTCTTAACCATTTATTCAGACTCTTACTAAAACTTCCAAATCATCTTTACATTACTTAATTATTCCTTTAAAATCATTCACAAAAGATTTAGGAAAGAATTGTTAAGTTTAAAACTACATTTCAAAATGTTATAGAAGTCGCAGCATAAAAGTGCTATATAAGCTTATTTGATTTAAACAACTTTTTTTATATTTGACAATTCATATTTTCCATTCTAAATCTCTTTCAAACCATTTTAATAGATTTATCAAATTTATTTCATATCTTTAATCATTTAAAAAAAATATCATTTATAAAGAAATCTTCCTTTGGATTCCGAACTGCAAAACCGCGATGTTTTTTTAAATAGTTTTGGACATATTTCAAAATATACAAGATAAAATCTTGATTTTATTCCTTATTTATTTAAACATATATAAATGTTTATAAAACATTTCTAACTCATTTTAAAACTATTTCCAAAGGTTTAAGCATTCCATATACACCATTTCATTTTCAGAAGGAAAGTAGTTTCCTTTGTGCTTATCGACGTGTATTAACGTGACTTGGTAAAACAATTTAACAATCACATCAAACAATCAATACTTGATGATCAAAAAATATATAAACATTCATAGCAATCATAACAAATCTTCAAACATGTATATATATAAATAGAGATGCTAAATAGAGTTTCTCACCATCAACCAAAGCGATTAACTTCCTACCAACATTCTAATCAACCAACACTTCACTAATTAATTTCCTAATCCATTAAACACTAGCAAAAAACACCTTGTCCATTTCAATAGCTTGGTCGAGGCTTGAGATGGAGGTTGACCGAAAATATAGAGAAGAAGCGGTAGAGCTTTGTACTTGAATTTCCAAGATTTATATCCGAAAAATAGATCATCTTTTCTCTTGTTTTTGACTCTCTTACTCACAAAATTTGAAAAACTTGTTAACTGAAAAGTTGTTGCAAATTCATTTCTATTGAATTTCAATAAAATAGTCATTCCAATACAAGTAGTTTTGAGAGAGATATGATAGAATGAAGAAGCGGTACTGTTGGATTGACAAAAACAAATCCCGAAAATGCACTTCAAAGAATTGAGTTTCAGGTATAGCAAACTTCAAAACTGGAAAAAGTGATCAACACAAAAGTTGTTGCCACTGGAATTTTAAATGGTTATAAAAAAATAATTTCTTAATGTTGATCAGTTTTGATCAAGTTATGATCATCACAAAGTGGCCTATTCTCTGGCTTAAAAACAGGGCCATAAAATGCACTGGAAAGAAATGTATTTTTGACATAGTAAACTTTAGAATTTAACAAAGTGGTCAACATGAAAGTTGTAGCCACTGGAAAAATACATGATTTAAAAAAATAAGTTTACATTTTGGTATCGTTTTCAAGAAGTTATGACTGAGAGAAGAAGAGGTAAAATATGGAGAAAAAATGAGTTTGATTTGAAGAGAATTGACATCGATTTCTTTTTGAATATTTTGTAAATATTTTGACATTATTTTTTACAATTTTTTCTATGGCTTGGAAGCCATTAAAGAGAAGAGGAAGAATATGAAGAAGCTTGGGAAAAGAAGAAGAAGAAAATGCGAAAGAAAGTGAAGAAGTAGGTGGATATTTATAGAAAAAGAAAGAAGTTGTAATTTTACCAAAATATCCTCTTACCAAATTACCAAACTAACCTTACTTCAACCTAAAGCAATCTACAATTTCAAAGCTTAACATCATCCTTTCACTTCTTACTTTATGTTTTGGTCACTTAAAGATTAAGTAAAGAATATCATAATTATGTTGACTTTGATTTAATGTTTACTTTTTCTCACTTTTGTTAATTCTTACTTACTTTTACTAATGACTTCTAGAAGTTTTCTAATCTTATTTAGTAAAAGTAAACATTTTTAGTGGATTAATTAATACTTACACTATTTGAATATATGTTTCTATATAAGAAACTAAAGGTGCGACGACGTTGCGACAACTTTTAATCGACAAAACGTCGTTTTTTCGACAAAATGTTTTACGGTCACATTTTGACGTTTTAGTTAAATTATTTATTTATGTAAAACAAATTTAAAAATAAATTTGTATAATACTATTTAAAAATATAAACACTCATAAATTAATTAAGATAATTTATTTAACCATTGAAACATACTTTTTTGAAATCAACATTTTGTCACTTTTGTCGATATAGGCAAATGTTACTATTTTTATGTATGTTTCTACTTCCAAATCGTATCAAATATTTTTTGAATCATAAAACCTTTTATATTTTATATTTAAAATCACTTAAATACTATGTTTTTAAGTGGTCAAATTCTGGGTCGTTACATTCTCCCCTACTTAAAAGAATTTCATCCTCGAAGTTACCCAAACAAAAGTTTACCTAAAACATTTATATTTAAACTTAATTGCATATAATATACACAAATCATCCATATGAAATATCTTATTCGATCTCCTATTCGAATACACAACTTCATTTCTGGGCTAGTATTGATCCCACGATCCTCTAATGCCGATTTAATCAGGCTCTTTGCTCAGAAACCTTTGCTTTCCTTGCTTAGTGCTCAACTATGATAGAAAGCAAAGTGTCTAACCAACATCCTCATTAATGTTCGTCGTCAAGAAAGCGAGTGATAATTCCTATTTTAGATCATTGTAAATACCTCAAAGTTCCGAACTTGAATCTTAGATCAAAATTTGTGCGATGAAATGATTTACATAACATATGTATTTATTAACCCGTAAAAACTTTCATAAAAACTTTATCTTAAGATCAATCACTTTATAAAGGTGCTTCTTTATGTAATCCCCTTTTATTATTTATTTCCAAATATTTTTATTAAAGGAAAATATTCTAAAGAAACCATTTTTCACCCAAAAGATAATTTATCTTTATAAAAAAAATTCTCCAAAATATTTTAACTCGGTATATTTCCTTTAACGCTAATATTATTTATATACCATTTTATAAATCTATTACTTAAGTTTATTACATCTTATAACTTATGTAAATCAATCACTTTTAAAGACTTAAGTCCAATACTTAATTAATGCTAGAATTCATTAATAAAACATTTGCTTGGTTACAATTTCCTTTTTTTATAATCATATTATAAATTATACTTAGCCAATTTCATTTACTCAGAATATTTCACAATCTTTTTGTTTTCATAAATTCCTTAGCTCCGAGTTAGGTATGATTCGGAAATTTTCAATTGTCCAAAATCATCGAGAATCCCGCTTTATCTTATCAATTAGTGATCCCAATTTATCTTTTGTTTAAATACTTTTATAAAGCTAACTAATCAATGATTCACGTTATTTCTTTAATTTAAGAAAATTATATAGATCAAGTAGCTCCGAAACAATCCAAGGAACTGGGTACTACCAATAGTATCATATATTCTCTTAACAAGAAGAGTAATACTTAGAGAAGTGTTTACCATAAGAACACATCTCTTGCCCATTTTTAGTTTATTTTCAAGCCAATCAAACTAGTTATCATAAAATATCTCTTTTTATTTTAAATAATACCATTTTCAAAATCCTTTAGATATTACTTTATAAAACCTATTTTATAAATTCATTTTATAAATTTATCTTATATTAATTAACTTTATTTCAATTTCCACAATTGTTCTACTTGAACTTAAATTCTCATTCCTTTTATATATAACTTTTACAAAATCATTTTCCATTATTTAAATACATTTTAAGCTTATATGTTCATTCTTTAACAAATCTTATTATCAAACACCTTATAGTCAAATTGTGAAACTTAATTCATAAGGTATTTGTACTTAAACTTTTAAATCAAACAATCGTTTAATTTATGATAGTAACTCAACATTATTATTTCTTAATTTATTATTTTGGAATAAGTATTAAAGATCTTAATTACCTTATCAGATTTCTTACTTATCGATAATCTTTATGAAACATCCTATAGTCAAACTGTGAAATTCTAATCACAAGATGTTCATATTTAAGTTTCACTAATCCTGATTTCTAACTATATAACTTTTCAAAATATATACTTTATATTCAAAATATAATCCTAGGTAAAATTATTTCATTTACCAATTTTTCCAAAATCGGTGTGTCGGTTCGCCTTGTTTAATTGTTTAGGTACCCTCATCGATAACTGTGATCAGGCGCATCGATCAGAACCCATAAATCATTCAATAGATAAATCAACACAAAACATTTTATTGGTCACTAAAAAATACGCATTGATATATAATACACTCAAACTCATTCTAGGGTGTTACTAACCCTATCTCCAATGAGTTACTCATCCTAGGGTATTGCTAACCCTATCTTTGATGAGTCTTTACCCAACCAAAGCCAAGGTTCTCGCTTAACCTTCAGCTCTGATACGAAATGTAATGACCCGTTTTTCCATACCATTTGAATCGACAATAAACCACACATGTCCAACTTAAATTGTACGAATAAGCGGATCATTAAGGGTAGAAAGAAAAATAAATACAGAATAGAATCTCACACGAATGGAGTAACATATATTATTTCAATAATAATCTTTACAGCGGAAAACTTTTAAATACAATAACAGTGTAACCTAAATTCAGCTTGGACAGTTATAAACACCTGTCCTTACAATTGCTGATAAACATCAAACAAATTACACTAAGTACAGCGGATAATAGAATACGTCCATATGATGATGAAGATCTCCAGCTCTCCTCTGGAAACTCCAACCGTCTTCAACTCAACCTGAAACTACTCAGATCTGACCCGAGTATTGAAAATACCCGGATCAGGCTTGATAAATCAACGTGAGATACTCAAAATTTAAAATGACTATGTTATCAAAACCTTTGAAAAGAAGGGTATATCATAAGACCATGCCCACACATAAACACGGATGGGTTTTTACTTTATGATAACTAAAACACTTTTATATATAAAAATGGTTAATATTATTTTTAATAGCATTCTTTTGAAAACACTTTTCAAATAAACTTATTCAAATAAGGTGTCAATATCTGGTCTAAGTCTAAGGGAATATATCCGGACTGGGTCAACGGAATATACCGAACGGTATATATAATACCAGAAAGGGGTAGCTGAAATGTTTGTAAGTCATTACAGCTATTTTGGGAATACAATCAAAACCGTAAATCTCGTTTTGGGGTTGGATTTCCAACATGATAGGGAACTAGTGGAAAGATCAATCTATATCCACCGCTTACGCCCATGACTCGGACGCCGTTATACAACAATACAAATGGATAAAAGTGGATACAATCTGCGAATAACATCCAAGGACTCGGACTTCGTGTATCCCTGCCATGAGGCCCAGACCTATTTGGTACCTAGGGCTCAGAACATCTGATAACCCAAATCACTACTATCCAAAATGCGAGCATACATCTGACCACATAGAATCCCATCATAACCAGGGTGTGAGGCTCGCGAAGCTACGATCAATTTCTTCAAAGCCGCATTTTTCATACAAAACCATGCTTTGATTATGACAGGTTCCACTTTGAATGCCACATTATCATTCCACGTCACATGAATGATTTCTAGAAAAGTATAACTTCGTAAGCTTATATGTCTCGGGAAAGGGTATTAAGCTAAAAGAAGTTTCCTTCTTCGCCACCAACTGATATACGTTTATAGAAACCAAATGTGATTTAGAATACAATGTCAGACAAACAACCATACATGTTCGTTCTAGGACTGAACGAAACCGAAGGCACTTTCCTCGGCCATTACTAGGCGAGAAGCCCTTGCAATCCAAAAAATCTCCATCATAAGGAGACTACTACTATAAATAACTCTATAATGGGAGCTACCCAGAGCATGTTCAATAAGCAGTCTTCATGCTATGAAGATCCATGATCTTCAATAATCATCATCTTCAACATGTCTTCACTTTTGAACATATACATTAGTTCGAAGTGGTTTTCGGATAGGAATCATCCAAATCCGATTCCGGTTTCTTCGAAGCCAATCATCGCTTTAAAAAGATGTTAAGTTCATACATGGATATCAATCATCAATCAATTACTTCATCTTTTAAATCAAATATCTTTCTTAGATATGATCTTTTCAGGTTATTCCATTTTCTTTCCAAATGTATATGGAATCATTAAGCCTCATTTATCAAATCATTTGATTTATCAAACCTTTCTTAAATCTTGAAATAATTCCAAATCATTTTCTCTTTTACTTAGGAAAACATTCCTGTAATGACCCGATTTTACTACTTCCGAAAGTCATATCAATACGTCCACTGTATCAACTGCCGAACCATCGAATGCCGGAAAACCGAACCAATAGGGTTTAAGAAGAAGAAGATAGAAGAAGAAACGGAAACAATAACAGAATCTCACATTTCACAGCAGAACAAATATAATAGATAAATGAATATCTTTAAAACAAAAGAACTGTATATGTTATTACAATACAACATCAGAGCACACCAACAACACGCAACATTGGCAGTTATAAGGACTTGCCTACATAGAAATTTGTCTCACACAAACCCGAACACAGCAGATACTACATAGTATAGATAATACGTCTTGCCATCCAGCTTGCCTCCAGATCCCCATTGCAATCCATCCAGATCCAATTGATAACCTGACTCTAGGCTGCTCCTGTGGAAAATTATAGGCACCTAGAGTTTAGGAAGGGAACAATAAACTCCAGGTCAGTCATGGAACTGGTGTGAAAACTTAAAACAGTTATTCTTAACCAAAAGAAAACAAAGGAATTTAAAAGAAATTCGCAATGCTTTTTGGAAAATGAAACTACCATAAGGCCTCCCGGCACACACACAATGCAATCGCACACTTGGGGGAGATTTCTCCTTATGATAGTCAAACATGCCTGATATGCAAAATCTTCTTTAACATAATTATTAGTGCATAGTGGAAAAACATTTGCATGTATAATATTAATCTTAGCCAACATACGTACCATTATAGTATGCCTACTATAACTACCATATTAAATGGCAGGTTATACAACTAAAACCGTACAAGGCGTGTATTGCTGATTGGATTTCCAACAAATGGTGAGGCTAAGGAACATCCTACTGCCACATGGGTACGCCTTTGGAGGGACGCCCCGAGAACCTAACCGGATCTCTTCCAACACAAGGTCAGGTTACCTCTGCAAAAATAGGTAACTACTGACACGAGTATGCCATCCCCCGGTTGTAAAAAACCTTTATTCGAGGATCCTCAACAACAACAATCACAAGGTATTATATATTTGCGATGTCCACATAAGTTAAGTATATGGGCTCCATACCATGACACCACTTCTATCCAGAAGGAAATGCACATATCCTAAGGAGCGCTACCCCCTATAACCTTGCTGCATCCTTCCTGTTTCGACCATTCCGGGGTGTGAGGGCCGACGAAGTCTCGTCCACAAAGCTACGCTTCTCATAAAAGCCATGCTTCGATCAACAAATGATCAGCAGCACTTCGTATGCCACATTACCAAATTGGGAATATATCACTAGTAACCATCAACTACATAACCTCTAAGCTCGTATGTCTCAGAGAAGGGTGTTAAGCTAAGAGAATAAATTCTCCGCCACCAAAAAAAATGTGTTTGATAGAAACCAGCTTTACATCTCAAAGTGTAACGTCAGACACACACCATACAAGTCCGTTCCGGGATCGAATGGAACCGAATGTACTTCCAAAGAAGCCCTTGCAATCCGGATATTCACTAATCACGTCCGGAATCCCCATCACAACGGGTGATAAAATCTCTATACTGGAGCAACCCGGTGCAGAGACATTCGACAGGTAATCCTTTCGCTTTCGAAAATACCTGGTCTTCAACACCATCTTCAAATGCAATCCCATTTCACCGTATCGTTATTCGGAATGGGTTTTATGACACAAGGTCCTCTCCTGGCTAATCCGAATAACGGGCGCTTATTTTTAAAAATAAGTGTTACATTCGAATTCAGACAAATCACAACAAATTCCACTTTGATCTTTTAAATAAATGATCTATCACAATCACAAAGGTTCGATGTGGGTTTCGAATATCCATTTGGAATTCGACTCCCGGTCGCATCGAAATTCAATTGCCGATTATAGGCCAATATTTATAGTTGGTTATTTAACTATCAATCAATAATTCACAACAATCACCAATTTTCAAATAATTTTCCCCAATTATTTATTTTCGACATATCTTCGCAAGATTTAATTTTACCGCTTCAACCATTTGAAAACAACTTTCAAATCAATTTCTTTACGCGGAGTATAATCCCAAATACTTATTCATTTCCACTGAAAATCTGCCGAGTCCAAATACTTTTCAAAAATTTAAATAACTTATCCAAAAACATATATTTGGAAACATCTACAATAAGAACAACTTTGAAACAACCTATTTAAAATAATAGTTATGAAATCTTATATCAATATCTTATATAAAAAAACATCAAATCCAACCTAATTTTAAAAATAAAATTAGTAGATAGAGTATAAGTATTCAAATAACTATTTTCTAAATCAAATATCAAGTTAATCTTTAAAATAATTCCTTCTATACTTATTTAAATAAATCTTTATTTTAAAGATTCAAAACAATTCCCGAAATTAATTTCTCCAACAATATTCTTTTGAAACCAAACAAGAACTTTTAATTTTATTTCAAAAGCTATTTTAAAAATATATTCGGCTTCCTAGGGAAAGTACACCTTCCATTCTAAAATGGTTCATTCAAATCAATTTATAAATCTTCTGGATTTGTTTCAAATTTACGTCCCAAATCTGTAAATTCCTTTCCAACTTTTAAAAATAAAACAATATTTATTTTTAAAAAAAATTTCTCTTTCTTCTATAAAATTCCCATTGTGGATTTGAATTTTAAATATCCATTAATGTACGATATTCAAATCGATTCCTAAGTATTCACTTTCAACACCAAATCAATTTTCAAATTAATTTCTAAATTATTTCAATTACCAAGTTCAATTCCAAATTGATTTCTGAATTTATTTTAAACAATAAATAAATTTTCATATCAATTTCCCAAAGATTTATTTTTTTTAACACCAAATTAATTTCAAATCGATTTCCCAATTTATTTTCAAAACACCAAACCAAATTTCCAAATCGATTCCCAAGATTTAATTTAACTCCAAATTAATTCCTAAATCGATTTCTAAAATTAATTTCAATTCCAAATTAAATTTCTAAATTTATTTCCTTTCGAAATAAATTCCCTTATCTCTTTCCAATATTTAAAATACGTATCTTAAATTAATTCTTTAACTATTAAACAATATTACTCGAAATTCCTTTATTAAAATATTTTCCCATATTTATGGAATTAATTCGATCGGATTATAAAAATCAACTTTAATACTTTAATTGTAACGGTCTAGGCTTTTCAACTTTAATTTCCAAAAATCCAATTACATATTTCAGGTATCCTACGATACCAAAAATATAATCAGCTAAATTTTACCCTTCAATGGTTTCAATCACAAATAGTCACACACAGATTATAAAATTTGAAAACAAATCAAAATGATTTGAGGAATCCAGTTGGATCCCTCCAACCAGTTTCCCTGCATCCACAAACGCTAGCACAACAATTAAATACCAATTCCACTTCGAGGTGGAATATCGTGGTATATGGGATTTAAAAATATCATCCGCTATTATGCGGCGCAATAGGATCTCATCCGCTATATAATGCGGGAAATCAACTCCAAATACATATATAATACCAATTCCACTTCGGGGTGGAATATCGCGGTATATGGGTTTAATATAATAACGTCCGCTATTATGCGGCGCATAGGGTCTATTTCAATTCAACTAATGACAATCATCATCCAAGCAACAACCAATAATTTAAATTAAATCAAGTATCCAAATGAGTGAAAAGTTCTCACCTTTGTTTTTATTTTGCAATCCATTTCCATCCCAGCTTGTTTCCTCGATTTATAGACCTTGTATAAACATATATACAATTCATTAATTTTCGAAATAAATCGAATAATAAATTTTCATTTGATAATTTTAATTAACTAATAAATTATTTTATTTAAACTGATAATTTCCTTTTAAAAAAATCTATTTTCAAAATCCTATCTATATAGATTCAAACATCAGTATTTTTATATAGACTGAAACATTTAAAATCTCCTACTCTTCCCAACCTTTCTGCACATATATATATTTACTATAATTAACAGTGAATTCCTTTAATGTAATTTTTTTATTTTTTATTTTTGGTTTGGGAATAAAAATCATAGACTGAACTAAAGTTTTAAACTAGAAAATTGTTTCCACCCACTGTCATTTTTTTGTATATACATATATGTATATAATATTAAATTTAAACTTTAAAAATAAAAACAAATCGTATGCCTCACTGCCCCTAGTTGCCAAACCCACGCCGCACCCTGGCATCGCTGCCACTACTTACATTGTTGACCATTGCCGCGTCGAGCCCTTCGAGTCGCATGCCTCGATACTTCGCTAAACCCTAATGTCAACTTCGAAAACACGGCCTCCACTCATTGCGAAACCCTAGCCATCGCCATCTTGACTTCCTCACGACTCTACGTAACTCCTCCATCGCCATCAGCCTACGCACGCGACATCGCGACCACTCGCCGCCGCATGCGACGCACTTAGCATTACGATTTGATTCTCTTGATTTGGAATTTGGAACGAGATTTCCCCTTCCCCTGTGCTCGACATTTATTTTTGAACGAGCACTGCTCGATTTCAATTTGGAAAGGGGAAAATGAATTTTTGAAGAGAAATGGAAATTTGGTTTATTTTTAATTTCATTTTCTTCGTTCGTTTATCTTTTTGATTGTTTTACCTGCTCGAATTTCTTTTTAATGAACGCGTGTAAAAATGATAATAATGACAAGTGTTATATTAGAGAACACGTGTAGAATTTATCCTGAGAAAACAATAATATATATAATTATTTATATTTTTCAAAATTTCAAATTCAAATCGCTTCGATAAACGCAACTCAAAATTTCAATTTCAATTCGAAGCGTGCCGCCAAGTGTTTACAATGTTATATGCCCATTCCGAACGCAATGAAAAAAGTTTCGAGACCAAATTCGATCGTATGGAGAAGACAGATTTTTGGTCCCAGCCATTTAAAATGAATTTCGATATAAATTTCAGTGTGTTTGCTTATCGTACGATCACACGATGTCTCCAAAGATTAGAAAATTGAAATCCGATAATAATACAATATTACGGATCCAATGGAACTGGTTTCGTCGAATTCCAAGACGGTGCCTCGGAAGGCTATTTTTTTTAAATATCGATTTAAACGATCTAATATCAAAACTGATCAAAACATTTTCAAATCCAATTCTGAAGCTTCAAATAACTTCAGTATTATCAATATGCGTCAAATTATTTTTAACAAGCTTAAAATTAAAGATTCATAATTTTACCCAACTTTCTATAATTAAATTCAAAAATTAAATTGCCAAATTCATTCTGATATTTGAAATCCAAGTTAAATCAATCTCTAAATATTAAAATTCATTCAAATATTTAAATTTTAAAATGTTAAAATTTCCGGGTCGTCACATCCTTCCCCCCTTAAAAGAATTTCATCCCGAAATTACTTGTTAGGAAGAATGATCCTCAACCCGTTTATCATTTTCCCAAAACCAAACAGTTTTATCAACTTGCCCAAAACAAATCTTTTTATTAGAGACCCACTATCATTTCATCTAACTTTCCAAAATCAATCATAGATTCCAAACAACATTGTTTTCTCAATAATTCAAATCTAAATTAAATTCAAATTTCAAATTTTAAAAAAAATTCTAACTCCCTAAACTTTCGAAAAATTTCGCCAGTGTCTCCTTTGCGCGGTTAGCTCGGCACGACTACAAAAATGGCATCATGGCCCCTAGATTCAAAAAGAAAACAAAAAGCCAAGTGGCTGGACAAGAAAATCATCAAATTTCATACTGAAATTTAAATACATACCTTTTGTCGAGCAATTTCAAATTTATCTTCAAAATCAAAATCCAATTTATCCTTTGTCTTTAACACACCTGTATATCCTGATATCCATAATCTCCAATTTCAACATACAAAAATCATTTTTGCACATTTCTTTACAAAATTTTCAATATATATTTCTTATACCATTTTTACTTCACTATTGAAGTTATATGTTCATTATCATTCAATCTTCTTTGAATTCAATCCACAATTTCAATTCTATTTGGATTCAATTTATCTTCTGAATATTGAATTTTATTAATCGTTTTTCATTCCCAACTGATTCATATCACTATTTTAAATCAGTTTCACTTACTAATTCATTACAAATTCCAACACATTTTATTTTAACCCATTTTTTCACCTTTAGTATCTTTAGTTCACTTCGAACTAATTTTACAACTTCATTTTATTTCACACAATTCAAATTGGTTCTCAATATTCAGTTTCAATTCCAGTTTTGTTCTTTTGTTCTTTCCCAAAAAATTATTTTCAATTCACTATTTTGGTTTATAACCACTTATATTAAACTGGATTTCCAATTCTATACGAATTCAATTTACTTTCATTTACTTGCAATTGCAAATTTATTTATTAATTCACAATTTTATTTTCCACCTTTATAGATTTTATTCCAATCATTTAGTCTATAAGACTTCTCAAATTCACATTTATCCAAATTAACTCAAGTCTTCAATTTAAATTTCATTTTGAATCCATATCATCATTTTATTTGACTTAATTTTTTCAATCTCAATTATTTTATTAAATTTTCATTTTTAATTTCGCTTGATTTAAATTTATCCTTCCAACTTATTTTATTTCCACATCTACCTTTATCTAACTTCTCTTTAAGTTAGATTTTATTTTAACAACATCAAACTTTACAAGTTATCAAACTTAATGATATTCCATATATATTTTATATAACATTCCAGAGTCTTTTCAACCTTCTAAAAATCATTTTTGAAAGCAATTCAAATTATTCTTCGAATTCAAAAATCCAAACCAATTTTGCAAACAACTTTCATTTAAAACAATTTGGCAGCAATCCCTCTTTTGGAAAACCGAAAATGAACATCGATGATGCTGCAGTCATCACCGAAGTTATTTTCCAGTGACCGAAAAGAGTTTAGAGCTTTTATCCCTTCAAAACACTTCTTCAAAATCTTTGAAAATCATTTCCAAACTAAAAAGGAATTTAATCTTTCCCAAATCTTCAAGTTTAAATCCTTTCAAATTCTTTTAAACATTCCTCTGGAATTTTATTATAAATCACATTTACATTTACAATTCCCATTGGTATATAAATTTTATTTCTCAGCTTTAAGTTTTGATTTCAATTTCATAATCACTTCCTAATCAAATAATCAACCATATACTATAATAATTTATGGAAAATCATTCCTTTTATATACAAAAATAATTTGGGTAAAATTATTTCATTTACCCTATTTTTAAAGCCATACTGTGTCGGTTTATCTTGTTTAAGAGTTTAGAAACTCCTATCGACACAGTTAGCTAGACTGCACCGACCAGAATCTATAAACAATCAACCGATAAGTCAACACAATATAAAACAATTTTATATTCACTAACAAATACGCGCTCATATCTATTATTACACTCAAACTCATTGTAGAGTACTACCGACTCTATCTCTAATGAGTAACACCGAACAGAGCCAAGGTTGTCGCTTACCCAAATTCTCTGTTACCAAAATTGTAACGACCCGATTTCCGAAGGTTGACATTAATACGTCCACTGTATCAATTGCCGAACCATCGAATGCTGGAAAACCGAACCATTAGGGATTAAGAAGAAGAAGATAAAAGAAGAAACATAAACAATAACAGAATCTCACATTTCTCTACGGAACTAATATAACAGATAAATGAATATCTTTAAAACAGAAGAACTATATATGTTATTACAATACAACATCATAGTACAAAAACAACACACAACATTGGCAGTTATAAGGACTTGCCTACATAGAAATTTGTCTCACACAAACCCGAATGCAGCAGATACTACATAGTATAGATAATACGTCTCGCCATCCAGCTTGCCTCCAGATCTCCACAGCAATCCATCTAGATCCAATTGATAACCTGACTCTAGGCTGCTCGTGTGGAAAATTATGGGCACCCAGAGTTTAGGAAGGGAACAATAAACTCCAGGTCAGTCATGGGACTGGTGTGAAAACTTAAAACAGTTATTTTTAACTAAAAGAAAACAAAGGAATTTAAAAGAAATCCACAATGCTTTTTGGAAAATGAAACTACCATAAGGCCTCCCGGCACACACACAATGCAATCGCACACTTGGGGGAGATTTCTCCTGATGATAGTCAAACATTCTTAATATGCAAAATCTTCTTTAATATTATTATTAGTGCATAGTGGAAAAACATTTGCAAGTATAATATTAATCTTAGCCGGTATACATACCATTATAGTATGCCTACTATAGCTACCATATTAGATGACAGGTTATACAACTAAAACCGTACAAGGCGTGTATTGCTGATTGGATTTTCAACAAATGGTTAGGCTAAGGAACATCCTACTGCCACATGGGTACACCTCTGGAGGGACGCCCCGGGAACCTAACCGGATCTCCGCCAGCACAAGGTCGGGTTACCTCTGCAAAAATAGGTAACTACTGACACGAGTATGCCATCCCCCGGCTGTAAAAAACCTTTATCCGAGGATCCTCAACAACAACAATCACAAGGTAATATATATTTGCGATGTCCACATAAGTTAAGTATCTGGGCTCCATACCATGATACCACTTCTATCCAGAAGGAAATGCACATATCATAAGGGGCGCTACCCCGTATAACCTTGCTGCATCCTTCCTGTTTCGACCATTCCGAGGTGTGAGGGACGACAAAGTCTCGTCCACAAAGCTACACTTCTCACAAAAGCCATGCTTCGATCAACAAATGATCAGCAGCACTTCGTATGCCACATTACCAAATTGGGAATATTTCACTAGTAACCATCAACTACATAACCTCTGAGCTCGTATGTCTCAGAGAAGGGTGTTAAGCTAAGAGAATAAATTCTCCGCCACCAACAAAAATGTATTTGATAGAAACCAGCTTTACATTTCAAAGTGTAACGTTAGACACACATCCATACAAGTCCGTTCCGGGATCGAACAGAACCGAATGTACTTCCAAAGAAGCCCTTGCAATCCGAATATTCACGAATAACGTCCGGAATCCCCACACAAAGAGTGATAAAATCTCTATACCGGAGCAACCCAGTGCAGAGACATTCGACAGGTAATCCTTTCGCTTTCGAAAATACCCGGTCTTCAACACCATCTTCAAATGCAATCCCATTTCATCGTATCGTTATTCGGAATGGGTTTTATGACACAAGGTCCTCTCCCGGCTAATCCGAATAACGAGCGCTTATTTTTAAAAATAAGTGTTATATTCAGATTCGAACAAATAACAACAAATTCCAATTTGATATTTTAAATAAAAGATCCATCACAATCACAAAGGTTCGATGTGGGTTTCGAATATCCATTTGGGATTCGACTCCCGGTCGCATCGAAATTCAATTGCCGATTAAAGGCCAATATTGATAGTCGGTTATTTAACTATCAATCAATTATTCACAACAATCACCAATTTTCAAATATTTTTCCCCAATTATTTATTTTCAACATATCTTCGCAAGATATAATTTTAACACTTCAACCATTTGAAAACAACTTTCAAATCAATTTCTTTACGCGGAGTATAATCCCAAATACTTATTCATTTCCACTGAAAATCTATCGAGTCCAAATACTTTTAAAAAATTTAAATCACTTGTCCAAAAACATATATTTGGAAACATCTACAATAAGAACAACTTTGAAACAACCTATTTAAAATGTTAGTTATGAAATCTTATATCATATCTTATGAAAAACACTTCAAATCCAACCTAACTTTAAAAATAAAATTAGTAGATAGAGTATAAGTATTCAAATAACTATTTTCTAAATCAAATATCAATTTAATCTTTAAAATAATCCCTTCTATACTTATTTAAATAAATCTTTATTTTAAAGATTCGAAACAATTCCCGAAAATAATTTCTCCAACAATATTCTTTTGAAACCAAACTAGAACTTTTAATTTTATTTCAAAGGCTATTTTAAAAATATATCCGGCTTCCCAGGTAAAGTACACCTTCCATTCTAAAATGGTTCATTCAAATCAATTTATAAATCTTCTGGATTTATTTTAAATTTACGTCCCAAATCTGTAAATTCCTTTCCAACTTTAAAAAATAAAACAATATTTATTTTTAAAACAAATTTCTCTTTCTTCTATAAAATTCCCATTGTGGATTTAAATTTTAAATATCCATTAATTTACGATATTCAAATCGATTCCCAAGTATTCACTTTCAACACCAAATCAATTTTCAAATTAATTTCTAAATTATTTCAATTACCAAGTTCAATTCCAAATTGATTTCTAAATTTATTTCAAACAACAAATAAATTTTCAAGTCAATTTCCCAAAGGTTTATTTTTTAACACCAAATTAATTTCAAATCGATTCCCCAATTTATTTCCAAAACACCAAACCAAATTTCCAAATCGATTCCCAAGATTTATTTTAACTCCAAATTAATTCCCAAATCGATTTCTAAAATTAATTTCAACTCCAAATTAAATTCCAAATTTTAATTTCTAAATTTATTTCCTTTTGAAATAAATTCCCTTATCTCTTTCAAATATTTAAAATAAATATCTCAAATTAATTCTTCAACTATTAAACAATATTACTTGAAATTCCTTTATTAAAATATTTTTCCATATTTATGGAATTAATTCGATCGGATTATAAAAATCAACTTTAATACTTTAATTGTAACAATCTAGGCTTTTCTACTTTAATTTACAAAAATCCAATTTCATATTTCTAGTATCCTATGATACCAAAAATATATTCGGCTAAATTTTAGCCTTCAATGGTTTCAATCACAAATAGTCACACACAGATTATAAATGATCAACACAAAATTTTGAAAACAAAACAAAATGTTTTGAGGAATCCAGTTGGATCCCTCCAACCTGTTTCCCTGCTTGATACCAAATGTAGCGACCATGACTCGACCTTCGAAAATCGACATCCGAATACGACACTCATATTCAAATGCCGCAGATCCAAACGTCAAATCTGGTTCGTCGGAGCTTATAAAACATCAAGTAACAACATAGCGGATGAAAAGAAATAAATATCATATACAACTCTAATGAATACAATATCCAATGATATACAACAATGATATTAATATGATACAAGAAATATCAGAGATAATAAACAACAGCGGAAAACGAATAGCAAAAGAGATAACTCCAATATTAAACTGCAAATCCAATCCAAAGCTAGCTCGAACTACCATCACGTTGCATAAAGATAAGCAAGGTCAGTTGTCCAAGGCTGAAGGAGATCCCGAAGACTGAAAGCTACCAATCCAAAGATTTCGAAGGCTATCGAATCTACACCTATTACTTGATTATCTGAAAACCCAATTCTAGACTTCCGTGTGGAAAATTGTGGGCACCCAGAGTTTAGGAAGGGAACAATAAACTCCGGGTCAGTCATGGGACTGGTATGAGCAAACAAAAATAGTTTATTTTTAAAAACAAACAAAAGAATTTAGATTTGAAATCCACAATGCTTTGTGGAAAATGAAACTACCATAAGGCCTCCCGGCACACACACCATGCGATCGCACACTTAGGGAGATTTCTCCTTATGATAGTCAAAAATGCTTGATACGCGAAAACCATTTGATATTATTATTAGTGAATAATGGAAAACATTTCGAAAGTATAATATTAATCTTAGCCAGCATACGTACCATTATAGTACGCCTACTATAGCTACCATGTTAGATGGCAGGTTCTAAAACCAAAACCGTACAAGGCACATATTGGATGATTGGATTTCAAACAAATGTTCAGGCTAAGGAACTTCCTATTGCCACATGGGAACGCCTCTGGAGGGACGCCCCGAGAACCTAACCGGATCTCTGCCAACACAGGGCCGGTTTACCTCTACAAAAATAGGTAACTACTGACACGAGTATGCCATCCCCCGGTTGTAAACAACCTTTATCCGAGGATCCTCAACAGCAAAAATCACAAAGTAATATATATTTGCGATATCCATATAATTTAAGTATCTGGGCTCCATACCATGATACCACTTCTATCCATAAGGAAATGCACATACCCTAAGGGGCGCTACCCCCTATAACCTTACTACATTCTTCCTATTTTGATAATTCCAGTGTGAGGTTCGACGAAGTCTCGTCCACAAAGCTACGCTTTTCCCAAAAGCCATGCTTCGATCAACAAATGATCGGCAGCACTTCGTATGCCACATTGCCAAATTGGAAATGTATCCCTAGTAACCATCAACTACATAACCTCTGAGCTCGTATATCTCAGAGAAGGGTGTTAAGCTAAGAGAATAAATTCTCTGCCACCAAAGAGAAATGTATTTGATTGAAACTAGATTTACATCTCAAAGTGTAATGTCATACACACTTCCATACAACTTCCGGGTTCGAACAAAACCGAAGGCACTTCCAAAGAAGCCCTTGCAATCCGGATAATTTTTAATCACATCCGAACTCCCCATTTTCCCCTTTCCAAATTTCTGTTTCTCTTCAAAAATTCATTTTCCCTTTTCCAAATTGAAATCGAGCAGTGCTCGTTCAAAAATAAATGTCGAGCACAGGGGAAGGGGAAATCTCGTTCAAATTCCAAATCAATAGAATCAAATCGTATTACTGAGTGCGTCGCATGCGGCGGCGAGTGGTCGCGATATCGCGTGCATAGGCCGATATCGATGGAGGAGTTGTGAAGACTCGTGAGGAAGTCAAGCCGGCGATGGCTAGGGTTTCGTAATGACCGGAGGCCGTGTTTTCGAAGTTGACATTAGGGTTTAGCGAAGTATCGAGGCATGCGACTCGAAGGGCTCGACGAGGCAATGGTCGACAATGTAAGTAGTGGCAGCGATGCCAGGGTGCGGTGGGTTTGGCGACTAGGGGCAATAAGGTATACGATTTGTTTTTATTTTTAAAGTTTAAATTTAATATTATATACATATATATATATATATATACAAAAAAATTGACAGTGGGTGGAAACAATTTTCTAGTTTAAAACTTTAGTTCAGTCTATGATTTTTATTCTCAAACCAGAAATAAAAAATAAAAAAATTATAGTAAAGGAATTCACTGTTAATTATAGTAAATATATATATGTGCAGAAAGGTTGGGAAGAGTAGGAAATTTTAAATGTTTCAGTCTATATAAAAATACCGATGTTTGAATCTATATAGATAGGATTTTGAAAATAGATTTTTTTTAAAGGAAATTATCTGTTTAAATAAAATAATTTATTAGTTATTTAAAATTATCAAATGAAAATTTATTATTCGATTTATTTTGAATATTAATGAATTGTATAAATGTTTATACAAGGTCTACAAATCGAGAAAACAAGCTGGGATGGAAATGGATTGCAAAATAAAAACAAAGGTGAGAACTTTTCACTCAATTGGATACTTGATTTAATTTAAATAGTTTATTTAAATTATTGGTTGTTGCTTGGATGATGATTGTTATTAGTTGAATTGAAATAGACCCTATGCGTCACATAACAGCGAAGATTATTATATTAAACCCATATACCGCGATATTCCACCTCGAAGTGGAATTGGTATTATATATGTATTTGGAGTTGATTTCCCGCATTATATAGCGGATGAGACCCTATTGCGCCGCATAATAGCGGATGATATTTTGTAAATCACATATACCGCGATATTCCACCTCGAAGTGAAATTGGTATTTAATTGTTGAGCTAACGTCTATGGATGCAGGGAAACAGGTTGGAGGGATCCAACTGGATTCCTCAAAACATTTTGATTTGTTTTCAAAATTTTGTGTTGATTATTTATAATCCATGTGTGACTATTTGTCATTGAAACCATTGAAGGCTAAAATTTAGCCGAATATATTTTTGGTATCGTAGGATACCGGAAATATGAAATTGGCATTTTGGAAATTAAAGTAGAAAGACCGTTACAATTAAAGTATTAAAGTTGATTTTTATAATCCGATCGAATTAATTCCATAAATATGGGAAAATATTTTAATAAATGAATTTCGAGTAATATTATTTAATATTTGAAGAATTAATTTAAGATAAGTATTTAAATATTTGAAAGAGATAAGGGAATTTATTTCAATAGGAAATAAATTTAGATATTAAATTTGGAATTTTATTTGGAGTTGAAATTAATTTTAGAAATCGATTTGGGAATTAATTTGGAGTTAAAATAAATCTTGGGAATCGATTTGGAAATTTGGTTGGTGTTTTGGAAATAAAATGGGAAATCGATTTGAAATTAATTTGGTGTTAAAAATATAAACCTTTGGGAAATTGATATGAAAATTTATTCATTGTTTTAAATAAATTAAGAAATCAATTTGGAATTGAACTTGGTAATTGAAATAATTTAGAAATTAATTTGAAAATTGATTTGGTGTTGAAAGTGAATACTAGGGAATCGATTTGAGTATCGTAAATTAATGGATATTTAAAATTTAAATCCACAATGGGAATTTTATAGAAGAAAGAGAAATTTGTTTTAAAAATAAATAGTGTTATTTTTAAAAGTTGGAAAGGAATTTACAGATTTGGGACGTAAATTTAAAATAAATCCAGAAGATTTATAAATTGATTTGAATGAACCATTTTAGAATGGAAGGTGTAATTTCCCTGGGAAGCCGAATATATTTTTAAAATAGCTTTTGAAATAAAATTAAAAGTTCTAGTTTGGTTTCAAAAGAATATTGTTGGAGAAATTATTTTCGGGAATTGTTTTGAGTCTTCAAAATAAAGATTTATTTAAATAAGTATAGAAGGGATTATTTTAAAGATTAACTCGATATTTGATTTAGAAAATAGTTATTTGAATACTTATACTCTATCTACTAATTTTATTTTTAAAATTAGGTTGGATTTGAAGTTTTTTTTTTATAAGATATTGATATAAGATTTCATAACTAATATTTTAAATAGGTTATTTCAAAGTTGTTCTTATTGTATATGTTTCCAAATATATGTTTTTGGATAAGTGATTTAAATTTTTGAAAAGTATTTGTACTCGGTAGATTTTCAATAGAAATGAATAAGTATTTGGGAATATACTCCGTGTAAAGAAATTGATTTGAAAGTTATTTTCAAATAGTTGAAGTGTTAAAATTATATCTTACGAAGATATGTTGGAAATAAATAATTGGGAAAATATATTTGAAAATTGGTGATTGTTGTGAATTATTGATTGATAGTTAAATAACCGACTATCAATATTGGCCTTTAATCGGCAATTGAATTTCGATGCGACCGGGAGTCGAATTCCAAATGGATATTTGAAACCCACATCGAACCTTTGTGATTGTGATGGATCTTTTATTTAAAAGATCAAAGTGGAATTTGTTGTGATTTGTTTGAATCTGAATGTAACACTTATTTTTAAAAATAAGCGCTCGTTATTCGGATTAGCCGGTAGAGAACCTTGTGTCATAAAACCCATTCCGAATAACGATACGACGAAATGGGTTAGCATTTGAAGATGGTGTTGAAGACCGGGTATTTTCGAAAGCGAAAGGATTACCTGTCGAATGTCACTGCACCGCGTTGCTCCGGTATAAAGATTTTATCACCCTTTGTGATGGGGATTTCGGACGTGATTAGTGAATATCTGGATTGGAAGGGCTTCTTTTGAAGTACCTTCGGTTCCGTTCGATCCCAGAACGGACTTGTATGGATGTGTGTCTGACGTTACACTTTGAGATGTAAAGCTGGTTTCTGTCAAATACATTTTTGTTGGTGGCGGAGAATTTATTCTCTTGTCTTAACACCCTTCTCTGAGACATACAAGTTCAGAGGTTATGTAGTTGATGGTTACTAGTGATATATTCCCAATTTGGTAATGTGGCATACGAAGTGCTGTTGATCATTTGTTGATCGAAGCATGGCTTTTGTGAAAACTGTAGCTTGTGGACAAGACTTCGTCGGACCTCACACCCCGGAATGGTCGAAACAGGAAGGATGCAGCAAGGTTATAGGGGGTAGCGCCCCTTAGGATCCTTCTGGATAGAAGTGGTGTCATGGTATGAAGCCCAGAAACTTAACTTATGTGGATATCGCAAATATATATTACTTTGTGATTTTTGTTGTGGAGGATCCTCGGATAAAGGTTTTTCACAACCTGGGGATGGCGTACTCGTGTCAGTAGTTACCTATTTTTGCAGAGGTAACCCGGCCTTGTGTTGGCAGAGATCCGCTTAGGTTCTCGGGGCGTCCCTCCAGAGGCGTACCCATGTGGCAGTAGGAAGTTCCTTAGCCTGACCATTTGTTGGAAATCCAATCACCAATACGCGCCTTGTACGGTTTTAATTGTATAACCTGCCATCTAACATGGTAGCTATAGTAGGCATACTATAATGGTACGTATGCTGGCTAAAATTAATATTATACTTTCATATGTTTTTCCACTATGCACTAATAATAATATTAAAGAAGATTTTGCGTATTAAGCATGTTTGACTATCATAAGGAGAAATCTCCCCCAAGTGTGCGATTGCATTGTGTTTGTTCCAAAAAGCATTGCGGATTTCTTTTAAATTCCTTTGTTTTCTTTTGGTTAAGAATAACTGTTTTAAGTTCTCACACCAGTTTCATGACTGACCTGGAGTTTATTGTTCCCTTCCTAAACTCTGGGTACCCATAATTTTCCACACGGGCAGCCTAGAGTCAGGTTATTAATTGGATCTGGACGGATTGCTGTGGAGATTTGGAAGCAAGCTGGATGGCGAGACGTATTATCTATACTATGTAGTATCTGCTGCGTTCGAATTTGTGTGAGACAAATTTCTATGTAGGCAAGTCCTTATAACTGCCAATGTTGCGTGTTGTTGTTGTACTCTGATGTCGTATTGTAATAACATATACAGTTCTTTTGTTTTAAAGATATTCATTTATCTATTATATTTGTTCCGCTGTGAAATGTGAGATTCTGTTATTGTTTCTGTTTCTTCTTCTATCTTCTCCTTCTTAAACCCTAATGGTTCTATTTTTCGGCATTCGATGGTTCGGCGGTTGATACAGTGGACGTATTAATGTCGACTTTCGAAATTCGTAAAATCGGATCGTTACAATTCCCAAATCATTCGTTGAATCTTAATCAAATATTTCTTATATTAAATTTATACTTTTAACTTAAGGAAAATATTCCCAAATCATTTGTTAAATCTTAATCAAATATTTCTTTCTTAACTTCAAATCATATTCTTGCAAATCGAAGATTTTCATAACGTAGCACTAATACCATCTTAGATATGGTAAATTTCACCTCTAGAGACTAATGGCAAGTTTCACCTCCAAGGACTGATGGAAAGTTTCACCTCCAGGGACTAATGGCAAGTAATCCTACATCATGAATATCTTTGTCTTTTAACGATCGTTGTCTTCAATATGTTTTATTTCCAAAATTAGTTTGAAGGGATTTTTGGATATGAATCGCCCAAATCCGATCTCGGTTCCTTTGTACTAATCATTGATAAAAAGATGTTAAGCGGTTATTTAACATTCAAAGAATTTATTTCTTTTATTTTGGAAAAACTTAAATATGATCTTTTAGAGCATCCGGACTTTCCTTTCGATATATTCCATCCCTCGCCTAAGAAGAGAAAACATAGGTCAGGTAAGTTCAGGGCACTGATTGCTCCATCCCTAACCTTAGTTAAACACCTTGTTTTATCATCCCAGATCTCACAGGCGGGAAAAATGTACTAGTCGTTTCCACATACTCAGTTTGCTATTATGTTCAATCTTCTTCACTTTTTGTTTAAGTGGTATAAGCAATTCGTCTTAACCATTTATTCAAACTTTTATTAAAACTTCCGAAACATCTTTACATTACTTAATTATTCCTTTAAAATCATTCACAAAAGATTTAGGAAAGAATAGTTAAGTTTAAAACTATATTTCAAAAGGTTATAGAATTCACAGCATAAAAGTGCTATATAAGCTTATTTGATTTAAACAACTTTTTTTATGTTTGATAATTCATATTTTCCATTCCAAATCTCTTTCAAAACATTTTAATAGATTTATCAAATTTATTTCATATCTTTAATCATTTAAAAAAATAACATTTATAAATAAATCTCCTTTTGGATTCCGAACTGCAAAACCGCGATGTTTTAAAAAAATTGTTTTGGACATATTTCAAAATATACAAGATAAAATCTTGATTTTATTCCTTTATTTCTTTAAACATATATTAATGTTTATAAAATACTTCTAACTCATTTTAAAACTATTTCCAAAAGGTTTAAGCATTCTATATACACCATTTCATTTTCAAAAGGAAAGTAATTTCCTTTGTGCTTATCAACGTGTATTAACGTGACTTGGTAAAATAATTTAAGAATCACATCAAACAATCAATATTTGATGATCAAAACATATATAAACATTCATAGCAACCATAACACATCATCAAACATGTATATATATATATATATATATATATATATATATAAATAGAGATGCTAAATAGAGTTTCTCACCATAAACCAAAGCGATTAACTTCCTACCAACATTCTAATCAACCAACACTTCACTAATTAATTTCCTACTTCATTAAACACCAGAAAACAACACCTTCTTCATTCCAATAGTTTGGCCGAGGCTTGAGATGGAGGTTGCCCGAAAATATAGAGAAGAAGCGGTAGAGCTTTGAACTTGAATTTCCAAGATTTAGATCCAAAAAAAAGATCATCTTCTCTCTTGTTTTTGACTCTCTTAGTCACAAAATTTAAAAAACTTGTTAACTGAAAAGTTGTTGAAAATTCTTTTCTATTGAATTTTAAGAAAAGGATAATTTGAATACAAGTAGTTTTGAGGGAGATATGATAGAATGAAGAAGAGGCACTGTCGGATTGACAAAAATAAAGCCCGAAAATGCACTTCAAAGAATTGAGTTTCAGGTATAGCAAACTTCAAAACTGAAAAAAGCGATCAACATTAAAGTTGTATCCACAAGAATTATAAATTGTTTTAAAAAAATAATTTCTTAATTTGGATCTGTTGTGATCAATTTATAATCATAACAAAATGGCCTATTCTCTGGCTTAAAAATTGGGTCATAAAATGCACTGGAAAGAAATGTATTTTTGACATAGTTATCTTTAGAACTTAACAAAGTGGTCAACATGAAAGTTGTAGCCATTGCAAAACTACGTGATTTTAAAAAACGAATTTTATATTTTGGTTCTGTATTAAAGAAGTTATGACCGAGAGAAGAAGAGGTAAAATATGGAGAAAAAATGAGTTTGATTTGAAGAGAATGGACATTGATTTCTTTTTGAATATTTTGTAAATATTTGGACATTATTTCTTTACAATTTATCCTATGGCTTGGATGCCATTAAAGAGAAGAGGAAGAAGATGAAGAAGATGGAGAAAATAAGAAGAAGAAAATGTGAATGAAAGTGAAAAAGTAGGTGGATATTTATAGAAAAAGAAAGAAGGGGTAATTTTACCAAAATAACCTCTTACCAAATTACCAAACTAACCTTACTTCAACCTAAAGAAATCTACACTTTTTCAAAACTTAACATCATCCTTTCACTTCTTACTTTATGTCTTAGTCATTTAAAGATTAAGTAAAGAATATCATAATTATGTTGGCTTTGATTTGATGTGATTTGATGTTTACTTTTTCTCACTTTTGTTAATTCTTACTTACTTTTACTAATGACTTCTAGAAGTTTTCTAATCTTATTTAGTAAAAGAAAACATGTTTAGTGAATTAATTAATACTTACAATATTTGAATATATGTTTCTATATAAGAAAATAAAGGTGCGACGATGTTGCGACAACTTTTAATCGACAAAACGTCGTTTTTTCGACAAAATATTTTACGGTCATATTTTGACGTTTTAGTTAAACTATTTATTTATGTAAACCAAATTTAAAAATAAATTTGTATAACAATATTTAATAATATAAACACTCATAAATTAATTAAGATAATTTATTTAACCATTGAAACATACTTTTCTGAAATCAGTATTTTATCACTTTTTGTCGATATAGGCAAATGTTACTATTTTTATGTATGTTTGTACTTCCAAATCCTATCGAATATTTTTTGAATCATAAAAACTTTTATATTTTACATTTAAAATCACTCTAAATACTATGTTTTCAAGTGGTCAAATTCTGGGTCGTTACATTAGGTTTGGCAGGATATTACATAAGATTTGTTCAAGACTTCTCAAAAATTGCCTATCACCTAACGAAGTTGACAATGAAGGATGCTAAGTTTATCTGGACTCCTAAGCATGAAGAAGCATTCCAAGAGCTAAAGAAGAGGATGACAACCGCTCCAGTTTTAGCAATTATAAATGGAAATAGTGGATTGACCGTTTATACATATGCTTATAGAGAAGGAGTTGGTGCAATTTTAATGTAAGATGAGAAGATGATTGCTTACGCAAGTAGAGAACTGGAGAACGCATGAGAAGAATTATGCAATGCATGACTTAGAATTACTAGCGTTGTGTTCGCTCTAAAGATATAGAGACATTATTCGCTGGGTAAGAATCTTTTATAGTTTATTTCGATAAAACTTTGAATTGACCTGAGTAAATAATATTCCATTTTCTAGGTGAAAAATTTGAACTATTCACGGACCACAAATCTTTGAAGTATCTTTTCACCCAGAAGGATTTGAACATGAGACAGCAATGCAGGCTAGAATTTCTCGTGTCATATGATAAAGATATTCTATATACACCTGAGAAAGCCAACGTAGTAGCAGATACATTGAGTTGAAAGTTAGCTACTATTTCTTATTTGTAGTAACTCCAACTCTTCCGGAGAAAATATCTAGCAAGCAAAAAGAAGATCGATTCCTAATGGAGATTATTGAATATATACACAGAGGAAGGAGTTCAAGCTTTAAAATAGATAACCTTGGAGTATTGCGGTTAAATGGAAGAATTTGTGTTCCGGATGTTGGAAATATTAAGTAAGAAGTGCTAGCTGAATGCTACACAACCAAATTTAGCATTCATCCGGGTATCCATAAGATGTACAAAGACATGAAGCATACATTTTGGTGGAGAAGCATGAAGAGGGACATATCTATCTATGTTAGCCATTGTGAAAATGCCAAAGAATCAAAAGTGACCAATAGAAGACGGCCAGATTACTTCAACCTTTAGAGATTCCAGCTTGAAAGTGGGATCAAATATCCATGGATTTCATTGATGGATTACCCCGAACAACGAAAGGAAATAAAGGCATTTGGATTATCATAGATCGATTAACCAAAAGTACACACTTTATTCCAGTTAAGCCAATAAGAACTGTAGTAAGCCTTGCAGATGTGTGTGTGTGTATATATGAAGGAGATTGTTCGATTGCATGGAGTTTCGAGTAGTATAGTAAGCGATCGTGATCCAATCTTCACTAATCAGTTTTGGAAAGCACTACAGATAGATTTGGGAGCCAAGCTAAGTATAAGCACTGCATTTCACTTCCAAATTGATCGACAGACAGAAAGAGTAAACCGTGTTTTGGAAGATCTTTTAAGAACATGTATTCTAGACTTTGGAGGCTCGTTGAAGAATCATTTACATTTAGTAGAGTTCACCTACAATAATAGCTATCAAGCTAGTATCGGCATGGCACCGTATGAAGCTTTGTATGGTCGTCCATGTAAATCACCAACATGTTGGATAGAAACTGAAGATCGGTTAGTGCTTGGCCCAGATATGATACGAGAAGCTTTAGAGAAAGTTGATATGATTAGAAAGAAGCAAAAAAGAAGCCCAAAGTAGACAAAAGAGTTATGCAGACCAAAGGCGTAGAAATTTGGAATTCTCAATTGGAGATTTAGTCTTTTTTTTTAAAGTCTCTCCAATAAGAGGAGTGGTAATATTTGAAAGACCTGGGAAGTTATCACCTCGATATATTGGACCTTTTTCCATTCTCAAATGAATCGGCCCACTAGCTTATCGAGTACAGTTGCCTGAAAGATTGTCTGGTGTACACAATGTTTTCCACGTATCACATTTACGGAAGCATGTATATGACCCAGAATGAATCATAGAAACGGCTGCTCAGGATGACTTAGCGATAGAACCAAACTTAGAGTTCATTAGAAGACCTGTTCGAATCGTGGATCAAAATGAAGAATGATGAAGAAGGAAGGTAGTACGATTGGTGAAAGTTCAATGGAGTGGGAATGCTGATGATTGCACAAGGGGAAACAGAAGATAGAATGAGAAAAGCATATCCCGAGTTTAGGATCGATGTATAGACTTTATCTATTGTTTGAGTGTACTCACCGTATGTGGTGTAATCACTTATTGTATATATTCCATCTAATTAAATATGTATTTCCTTTTGAGCTATTTTCTTCTTATCTAATTTCGAGGATGAAATTCTTTTAAGTAGGGGAGAATGTAACGACCCAAAATTCAATCACTGCAAAACATAATATTTAAAGTGATTTAAAATATAAAATATAAATGGTTTATGATTCAAATAATATTAGATAGGATTTGTAAATAGAAATATACACAAAAATGTAACATTTGCTCATATCAACAAATGTGACAAAATCCTGATTTCGAAAAAGTAAGTTTAAATGGTTTAATAAATTATTTTAATTTATTTATGAGTGTTTAAATTTTTAAATAATATTATGCAAATTTAGTTTTTAATTTGGAGTACATAAATAAATTGTTTAACTGAAACGACAAAATATAACTGTAAAATATTTTGTCAAAAATCCACGTTTTCTCGATTTAAAAATATGGCAATGTTGTTGCGCCTTTATGTACAAAATTTAATAAATTTGTTAACATATAATGATATTTAACAATTAACTAAACAAGGTTACTTTTAATAATCGCACTTAGAAAAGTCAAGAAAGTAATTAGCAGAAGTAAACTAAAAAGACAAAACACATGTCACATCAAATGTGACATAAAGTAATCAAAGTGTGATGTGATGTGGATGGTAAGTGTTGAATTAAATAAGTTTACAAAATTCTTGATAGGTTATTTAAGCAAAAACACAAATCTATATTTTAAACTTAAATATTTTCTATAAATACCCATCCACTTCTCCTTCACTTTTGCACCATTTCTTCTCTACTTTTTTAAGCACTCTTACATCCTTTAATAACTTCTTTCCATAATTAAATAATGCCGAAATATTTTCAAAATTAAAAGAAGAAAAATACCAACAAAACTCCGTCCGAACCACTTCAAAATTTCTCCTCCCCCTCTTATTGCTCACACCCCTTCCTCTGTTTGGCCGAGCACATTTTCCACTTCAAGCTTGGTCGTTGCCTCCTAAGGCGGGTGCGAGGAAGTTTAGCAAGTCCTAAGAGCTTAAGGCAAAGTTTAGCAAAGTTAGAAAAGTTTAGAAATATATTAAAAGCAACAAAAGGTGAGAACTCTAAATTGATAAGTAGGAAATGTTTATATGATGTTTTGCAAGTTACAAATATTGTTTGAATATTAATAATTATGTTTAATAAGTGTTTGAAAAAGAAAGCAACCACCTTTAAGTCATTTGCAAAAGTTAGTAAGCAAATATGTACATAAATGACAATCATGTGACATTGTAATAAAAAAGATTGTTAAATTGATTTTCAAGTTCGTATGACATTTAGGATATGTTAAATTGGTTATAAATATTTTTTTGTATGTTTATTAGTTGCATATTAAATATATATATTGAAACAATTCACGAATTTACACGACGTATAATCACATGGAAATCACTTTCCAAAAGAAATGAAATATGATATGGAATCATTTTTATTCTTAAAAAATGTCTGAGAGTGTTTTAGAAATGATTACTAAGTGTTTAAACTTGTTTCGGCAAAGTTTGGATATGAATCTCAAAATACGCCAAAAATTTGACGCGTCACGTAACGGTAGTTCGTGTTTTCGCGTCAAAGTTCAAATGAATATACAAAGTGGAATATAGTTCAGAATTCTTCGAAGTAAGAATTTTCCGAATCCTCATATCCATATCTTTCATATAAAAAAAAGAAAATCAAGATTTTATCTTGTATGTTTTCAAATATGGCAAAATCAATTTTCAAGAAAAATCCAGTCTTTGCACTAAATGACCAAAGTTGAAAATTGATAGAATAATCGGTTTAAAAATATGAAATAAATTCTAAAAATATTTTAAAATGTTTTAAAAGAGATTTAAATTGAAAAGACCGTTTTCTAAATGATTTAAAAGTCGTTTCGAAGAATATAGCTTTTAAAGCGCTTTTTATAACACTATTTGCAACGCTTTTCGCAACACTTTTCAATAACTTTAGCAATAAAGGTTGAAACTTAACAATTCTTTCCCAAATTCTTAGTAAATTTTTTTAAGTAAATAATAAAGGATTTTAAAAGAAATTTGAACAATTCAAAATTATTTCAAAGATGGTTAAATAAATAGTTAAGTGACATAAAAAGAGAAAATGACTATGCGGAAACGACTAGTACATTTGTCCCGCCTGTGAGATCTAAAAGTAAAAACAATGTGTATAACTAAGGTTAGGGATGAAGCTACCAGTGCCCTAAAACTACTTGTCCTCGGTTTTCTCTTTTAGGTGAGGGGTTGAACACATCGAAAGGAAAGTCTGGATTCTCAGCTTGGATTTTATAGAAATAACCTTCTTATACTCATTATTAAAATCTGATGAGGGGACTTGTCCTATTCGTGGAAATTAAAAGGTGATCTCACCGTTATTCCACCCGTAGCACTCACTAAATGTGGCAATTGATTTTGGATAAAAGTAGAATGATTTCTATAACCTATTTTCTCAAAAGATCCTCTTAAAAATGATTTGAGAAATAATCAAAAAGAGGTTATATGATTCCATACTCACCAAAAGAATATTTTGAAAATATATATATCTTAAAGATATTTTGGTAAAGAAAAATGAATGAATCAAAAAACAATCACCTAATTACATCATTTTTATCGATGATTGGATTTCGAAGGAACCGGTGTCGGATTTGGGTGATTCCTATCCAATACAACTTCGAACCAAGGTATACGTTCGAAAGTGAAGACATGTTGAAGATGATGATTATTGAAGACCGTAGGTCATCATAGCGTGAGGATTGCTTGTTGACATGCTCTGGGTAACTCCCATTATAGATTTATTTATAGCAGTGGTCTTCTCGCTGTGGAGATTTTTCGAATTGCAAGGACTACTCGCTACTAGTAGTAGTAGGAGAGTGCCTTCGGTTTGTCCTGTTCCTGGACAACTTGTATGGATGTTTGTCTGACATTGCATTTCTAAAGATTACGTACATTGGCTATTACAAACGTTCGTCAGTGGTGACGGAGAAGGCAACTTGAGTCGTACGAGCTCAAGGGTTGTTTTTTTATGAAAAACAATTAGTAGTCGACGAAATGGCAGTGTGGCATTCAAAGTGATATGTGATATGTGAAAGGTAATCGTTGCCTCAAACCTCATCAACCAAAAAATGACCGAAATTGGGTTAGATGCAGCAAGGCTAAGTGGGTCATTCCCAATTAGTGTATGATCATTCCCTTCTAGATATATTTCTTCCTGCTATGATATTCAGGATGTAAATTAATGTAGATGTATGCAAAGAGAGATCTTGGATAAAGGTCAGTAACGACCGGGGATTGATATATTCTGTACTATCTAGTTACAGAGATAGGCCGATCTTGTGTTGGTAGAGGATCCTTTGTGATGGTCCTCAGGGCATCCATCTGGAGGTGTACCCATCGAAAGGTAGTCCCTTCACCTGGTCATTTGTATGGAAATCCATTCTCCAATAAACATTGGTGGTTTTGTTTGTAAAACTATTATGTTGGAATTTAATCAATGTAACAATTTCAGCTAAGATTAATAAGTTTATTTGTAAACGTTTTCAAGAACGTTACTAAAAATAATATCCCTAAATTTTACGTAATAAAGATTTTTGGTTATCATGAGGTAAAAACCCGTTCCGTGTTTATATGTAGCGTGGTCTTATGAGATACCATTTTGTTTTCAAAGCATCATACTTTGAGTTCACACACCAGTCCTATGACTGACCTGGATTTTTTTCCCTTTAAACTCTAGGTGCCCTATTTTTCAGGCAGTCGTGTAGCCATGATACCGTAGGGGCATTTGGAGCATTTTGTAGAAGTCTTTTGGGAGCTATGAAGCTGAACTACCTTATATAGATATCTACCTATTTTCTGCTGTGTTATGTGGTATGTATTTCCCAGCATATGTACGGATAGATAGTTATAACTATCCCATTGGATTTGTATTTGACTCTAATAATTTATGTAAAATTAAAATGTCGAATGCGATGTGAGATTTTATTATTGTGTTATCTTCTATCTTTATTTTCTTTTACACCCCTGATAATCTGCCTCCCAGCACTTGGATTTAGGGCACGTAAATACCGTGGATGTATTAGTGTCAATTTCTAAGGGTCAAGGAGGTGGGTCGTCACACATTAGGGTATTTTCATATCCACTCTAGATTGGATTCAGTATTGTGCATTGAGATGTGAAGCACTCGGATTCTTGGTAATAGTTGGCGGGGTCCGGCTTAGAGGTTTCCGACAGCCATCGGAGTTCTCTAGTATATTTCCAGAGGTATGCTTTTGGTAAGGGAGGCGCACTCTCCTAGTAATTGTTGGAAAATTTCCTTTTTTTATTTGATTCGAACCATCGAATCAATTTTCCTTAAGTTACAATGGGAAGACTCAACCACTCTTCGCAGTGTTCAATTATTGGTTTTGTCCATTCTATCGAGTTTGGATAGTTACCTTGTTTAGTCTATTTTATCAAGTTTGAACCATTATCTTATTTTATCCCTTCTATCCATTTGGAATTTTATTCAGACTATTTTCACTCTTTCAAGTTGAATGTTATACTAATTGTACCCATCAACTATGTTTGGATTTGTTCCGTATTATTCATTTCCATTTTGTTATGTTTGGTTGTTGTTTATGTGGGAGAATACCCGTTCCACGTTAGCGGTGTGGTCCCACATATTATTATTTAAATACACCTCATTTGTTTCATAGTTTTACTCATACCAGACATTTTGTCTGACCCAAGTTGTTTATTTTCATAAACTCTCGAGTACTCAATTATATTTGAGCAGTCTAAGAATAGTAGGTTTTCTTTGGAGCTCTTTGAAGACGATGATCGAGCAGGTGGCTTCTTATTTATCTAGTTATTTATTTCCGTTGTATAGTTATGTATGTGTGTTTTGTATCTTAAAAATGTAAATTCGAAATGTATAGCTACAAATTTGTTAGATTTAGTACTTTTTTATAACTCTGCTAATTCCTTATAAGGAGTGACCTTTTGTATCATATCATTTTATATTATATGTAACCATTCTGCTCTGAGGTTTATCTATTCTGTCTTGTTCTATTTTTTATTTTACCACAGGACAACTTATCTTTGGATGCTTCGGCAATGGCACATGAATACCGAGGATGTATTAAGTGTCGTTCCCAGGGATCAGAAAGGCGAGTCGTTACTAATGGTATCAGAGCTTAGGTTTAGCGAACTCCTAAGCCCTGGTAGGGTAAACCCGTTAAGGATAAGATTAGTAATATCCTAGGATAAGTTTGAGAGTATAAATATATATTGAGTGCATATTTGTTAGTGTTATAAAAATATTTTATATTGTGTTGTTTAATCCATTGAGTGGCATATAAATTCTAGTCGATGCGTCTGATCAGCGTTGTCGATAGGGATTCCTAAACACTTGAACCGATCTATCAATTATGTATTGTTTTAAAATAGTAAATGAAATAATTTTAACTAGGAATATATTTTGTATATATAATAAATTTTTTCAAAATTAATATAATTTATAGTTGAGTTGATTATTTAGAAATGATAATATTTTATTGTTAACATTCAGGATATGATTAGTTATGCTCATCCAGTTTGAGCATTAACTATTTTTGAATAGTTCATAAGGAATTTTCCTTTGTAAGATATAGGTCAAGTAAATGGGAATTAGAGAATCTTGGAATGAACCCTTTGTGAATTAAGTTTCACAGTTTGATTATAAGATATTCGGCGAAAGGGTTAAGTTAAAATTCATCTTTTAATAATGTTAAGCTAAAAATAAACTTTTAATAAAAAGTTGTAATATAATATGAATATTAGGATAATACATTTAGGGCATAAACATATGAGAAAATTTAGTTATGATAAAGGTAAATTATTTGAATATGAGTTAACCTACACCCAAATTTGCTATATCATATATGTGATGCTATATAAATCATTTTTGATTTATTTGATGATAGTCAGATTTGTTTGATTGATTGTTTAGTTGAATTTTCATTTGGAAAATGGATGGTTAATAGAAATTAATCTTGATATCCCTTTTAAACTATTTACGATAACAATTCCAACTATATCGTCGTCTATTAAGTTTCATCCCCAAAACCTTTGTATGTATGTTTGAACTTAAGCTGGTATTTTCACAAAAGTAGATGTTTAAAATTCATTAATCATTTTGATTAATGATATTTTAAATTAATTGATCATTTTAACTAATGATGTTCAAAATTAATTAATCTTTTTGATAAATGAAGTTTGGATTTAATTAATCATTTTAAGTAATGATATTTGAATTTAATTAATTATTTTAATTAATGATATTTGAAAATTAATAATCATTTTAATTAATGATATTTAAAAGTAATTATTCATTTTAATTAAAATTTATTAGAATTTAATAAATCGTTTGATAAATAATATTTAAGCTGGTTAATTGATTTAATAAGTGAGTTTAAAGTAAATCAATTGATTTTATGAAATTGTTTTGGAAGTAATTAGCTATTTTTTAAAATAATTGATTTTTTATATTAAAGACTCTTGTAAATTTGATTAATTATCTTTCGGGATAGTTAATATTATTTTAGATTTATAAAGAGAATATAAACGTGATTTATTACCTTTTAGGATAAGTAATGTAATTTTAAATTTAATAAAAGAATTTAAATTTTATTTAATTTCTTTGGAAAATTTATATGGTTTTAGGATTTTAAAAAGAATATTATAAATCATCCCTTAGGACAATTAACATTGTTTGGAATTTATAAAAGGTATTTAAATAGTTCTATTGTACTTTGAGATAATAAATATTGTTTTAAATTAATAAATGATGGCATTTTTTAATGGGAACGTTTAAATAGAATTTGTAACGACCCATACTTTTTATAACTAAAACTATTAAATTTAATAAGATTTTTGAAATTTAATATTGTGAGAAATTAAAATTTATGATTTATTAATGAAAAAATAATTAGAAAATGTTTTAATAATGTAGTTTGAATGTTTTGACAACTATTTTAATGTATCAATTAATTGAAATAATTGTAAAGTTAATTTGGTTATAATTGTAAGATAATATAGAATAAAATAATTCCTGGAATTAATATAATTAAATATTGCAGTTAATATGGCAAAAAATGATAACTATAGGATATGAACGTAATAAAATGTAAACTAATGTTAACTACATTCATAAGGTAATAGTTGATTCAATAATAAGAGTGTAAATCAAAATAAAAGGATTTGATTGAAATTAAAATATAATTAACTAAGGTTTATCACTGTTGCAATTGAACGCTGAAATTTGTACTATATTTAAATAGTGGATTTAACATTGGAAATTTATTTTAAATGGATTAGTAATTTCTATATAATCATGAATGATAAAATTATTAACTTTTAGACTTTAATCCAAAAGTGATTAAATCAATTTAATAATAATTTATTCAGTTAACGTGAAAATGGCTATTTTGGCCACTGTCTCAGATTTCTACAAACCTAGTTTCATCGGATCCGTAATAGTGAATTATTATAGGATTTCAAGTAGTGATCGGACTTATCGTTTAATCGTGTGAGCTCCAAAAGCATAGAAATCGATTAATAGAAATTAAATGAATATAATTTGATTTAGAAAGCTAACTTCTACATGAAATGGAATTAGGGTTTGAAACTATTTATATTGCGTTTAAAAATATCAAAAACATATATTTTGATATATTAGATGACCTACTTTCGTTTCGAAAGCGGAATGGGCTTTTTGGGTTGTATTATCGTTTTAAACCAATTCGATCCGTCTATTCGTTCTTGCCCATCTTTATATAAATAGCCTATTATAAACCCAAATTGTTTCTCATTTTCTTTTTCTATACGTATCTGTTCCTCCTTCTCAAACGTTAAACCATCAAAAACCTAATTTTCAATTCCAAATCCCTAAGTTCAAATTTCAAATCAAAGTTAAAAAAATTCAATCTCCTCAAACTATATCATATTATATATCGTTGGAAATCTCTCGATGAGTGCATTCTACTACCGTAATTCATTTTTCGATTCAAGTCATGGTTTGGCCAGGAATCATCGATTTATTCTCGGTCGACCGTCTTAGGGTTTTGGTTTCAATGGTGGATTTGCAGCGATTTTTCGGTCGAGAAGTTGCAGTGTGTAGAGGTCATTGAGACAAGTTCATCTTTACCGCTACTTAGGTCAGGAAGCACCATAGTTCACCGGAATTGGCTTTGGAAGCTTGCAGCGGCACTGACCTTTGGTTGGCGGCGGAGGCTCCTAGGTGGGGTCGAGTGAGGCGGCTCAAGGCGTGAAAGATGGTGGTTGGGTCTGATCTCGGCGATGGCGTGTGTTGGAGCGTGCGGTAGCGAATGTGTAGCGGCAGCTGATGGGTATGTCGAGTGTGGGTTGCGTGCAGACATGAGGGCTAGGGTTGCATGGTATCGATTATTACCATAATTTCCCTTCTATGGTTTATTTAATATAAAATTTAAAATTCAACCTTCTAATTATCATAACTTTTGCAAACGAGCTCACATTTAGACGCGGTTTACTCCATCGCGATCGTATCGATATTTCAGACAATATGGAACTAGTTTGGTTGGATTGTGATGTAATGACCTGTAATTTTTGATAATTAAAACTATTAAATTTAATAAGATTTTAGAATTTAATGCTGGGAGAAATTAAAATTTATGTTTTATTAATGAATAAAATATATAGAATATGACTTAATAATGTTGTTTGAATGCTATTTACAATTATTTTAATGTAATTTCAATTAATTGAATTAAATGTACAGTAATTTGGTTATAGTGGTAAATAAGGAATAAAATTGGTAATTAATGGAAATAACGAAATTTAAATATTATAATTAGAATGGTAAAAGATAATAACTGTACAATAATAATGTAATAAAATGTAAACTAGTATCAAATGAACTCATATGGTATTGGATGATTGGATAAGAAGAATGTAAATCAAAATAAAAGAGTTTATTTGAATATAAATTGTAATTAATGAATTTATTACAATTACAATCGAACTCTGAAATCTGTGTAATATTTGAATAGTGCTTTAGCATGGAAAATTTAATTTTTAAAAGATTATTAATTCTGTGTAATCAAAAATGATAAAATTGTTAATTATTAAATTTGAATTTAATGTAATTAAACCATTTTAATAATAATTTAATTATTTAACTGTAAATTTTCCATTTTGGCCACGGTCTCGGATTTTGACGAAACCAGTTTCATCTGATCCATAACAGTGAATTATTGTTGGATTTCAAGTTTCGTAGTGATTGGACTTGTCGTTTGATCGTGCGGGATCGAAATGCGTAGAAATTAATTTAATGAATTCAATTAAAATAATTTGATTTTTAAAAGCTAACTTCTGTATACAATGGAATATTAATTTCAATCTAGTTCAGTTAAGTTTAAAATTATTGAAATCCTATTTTTTGATATATTGGATGACCCATTTTCGTTTCGGAAACGAAAACGGGCTTTATAGTTCGTCGTTATCATTTCGACCCAATTCGATCTCTTCATTCATTCTTATCTATCTCTGTCCATACACATATATTTTTCTAACCCAAGCAGCCTCTATTTCTGATTCTGTACGTACTTCTCATCTATTCTTTCCTTCCAATGGTAGAAACCTAATTCCCAATTTCAAAAACCCTAATTTCAAATTTCAAATTTCAAATTTCAAATTTCAAATCAAATTGAAAAATTTAAGCTCCTCAAAATATGTCATGTTATATATCGTTGGATAGCTCTCGACGAGCGTAATCTTTTGCTGCAGTTTATTTTCGATTTGGGTCATGGTTTGGCTAGAAATTGGCAATCTTCCTCAGTTGTCCATTTCTAGCGTTTTCTATCCAATGGTGGATCGTCGACTGCTAAAGATTGGAAAGTAGCGTTTGGAAGAGGATGGACAGCAGTCGAGATCGGTGGTGATCATTTGCCATAATCAACAGCCAAATCGCCAAATTTTTGCTTCAAACATGGCGGCGGCAACGTCATCTGGGTTCACCGTGGGGTTGCACGAGGAGTCTAGTGGGGCGCCTGGCCAAAGGCGCAGCCATTGGCATTGTCTGATCGTGGGATAGTCGATCGTGGCAGCGGTAGAAATTAGCTTTAAGGCGGGAGCTTCGGGCGATGCCTGGGTCCGTGGATAAGCTATAGATGCTAGGATTTCACGGTGAGGAATTTATAATTCTGCCCTTGGTTTAATTTTAATTAATATTTAAATTTATAATCTTCTAACGCACATAGATTTTTCATACGAGTTCAGATTCATGCACGGCTTTCTCCGTTGCAATTGTATCGATGTTTCGGATGTCATGAAACTAGTTTGGCTACACTATGATACTATTGAAATTTTAGGCCTAAATTGGGTTTTAAATCGATTGAAAACCAAAGGTGGGTGATTTAACCCACTCACAAATACTAAACCATCTTATGTTGGTTAAAATAAATTTATGATGTGATTAGAAATTCATTGGTTGCTGTTTGGTATATTTAAATTTTCATTCAAATTTAATTTGAATTTATATTGAATTTAATTGCCATTTGGCTTAATATTGGAATTTAATTGCTAGTTAAATACCTGATAATGATAACCAGTTTATTTGTTATAACATATTGGTTGATTTGAATGATGATCATGATGGATACCTATTTGTTGATATTTTGGATGATTGGATGTATGTTTATTGTTCCCTTAGCTTGTTGTTAGAAAAAATCATTATGGATTGAAATGATACATACCCGAATGGTCTTGGGAAAAGTTTTATGGGTTGAAATGATAAACTCGAGCGATTTATGGATTTTGAATTTTTCTTGGGATTGCGGGTTGAAATGATATATACCCGTAAATTTAAATTTAATGCAGGTTGAAATGATATATATCTGCATCACTTGACCATAGGGTAGAAAATTATGTACGGACACCGGACTGGTTAAATTAAATGATTTTAACTCCTTAAAATTTGAATCTAGCCAAATGATGTTATGAAATAAATTTTGATTTCTTTAAACTGAATTATTTTCAAAATCCAAGCTTTAAAATGTTGAAATTGAAATTGGTTTAAATGAATTGTTTAAAGAATTCAAATTGAAATCTTAAAGTTGAATTTTGAAATATAAATGAAATTTATCAAAACTGAGTTATGTAAACGTTTGAATATTTAAACTTTGAAACCTATTGAATTTGAAGTGGTTTACATTTGTAGTTCAAAAATGAATTTTAAATTGATATAAATTGAAATGGTGTTTAGTGAGAATTTAAACTGAAACCTTTAGCCTTTTGAAGTGAAATCGTTGAACTGAGATTGATTTAAATTGAATCTTTGAAACTAAAGTTGGTTGGAATTAAGTTATGAAATTGGGAGAAATAATTCTAGTTTGAAACTATTATCGATATAAACTCTTTTAATATACAAACTCTTTTAACGTATAAAATATTTTTCTTATATAAACCATTTTAGTATATGAATAATTTTTTCACATTAAATATTTTAATCTATAACCTATTTTAATGTATAAACTATTTTTAATATATAAACTACTTTAATCTATAAACTAGTTTTAAATATAAATTATTTTAATATATATAATATTATAAATTTATAAATAACTTTTAATATATATATATATATATATATATATTACTATATAAACTATTTTTAATATATAAACTACTTTAATCTATAACCTATTTTTAAATACAAACTATTTTAATATGTAGTATTTTAAATTTATATACAATTTTTAATATATATTTTAATGTATAAACTATTTTAATGTATAACTATTCCAATATACACACTACTCTCGGTATTTAAACTGTTTAAAGTTAGAACTGTTATATATAGATTTAATTGATTAAAATGCGGATTCTTGATATGATGGTTTAACCTATTTTGTGGTTATGATTTCGAAAGTGAATATAACTTCGAAAGTAATATGATTTTGAAGCGAACATGATTTCCAAAGTGATATGTTTTTGAAGTGAATATGATATTTTGATATCAATTATGAATTGATTTTAGAAATGTAAAAGAACCAACCGGTGTGAAATAAGTGTTTGACTGTTAAAGAGACCAGGATCAGATATTGTTATACTCTTTGCCAATACCGAAAACCACTTTAACAACTTTGCACGTGGTGTAGAATCCAGAACGAAGTAGGATGGTTTAGCCAACGCTACTGTATGAGGTATGAACGCAACAATGACCGCCTCGGGTCAGCTTGATATGACTAAAACATGAGCTATACCTTAGCCAAGTGAGGTCGCTCCATCTATTAGACATATTTCTTCGATACCATATCTGTTACTTTGTAATTGATTTAGTGGCCACCTTCAATTTGATTGTGGGAGTGTATTCTGAGGTGGGCGGTAGTAGCTGCAAAGTGTTACCACTAGCCTGGTTCGGCAAAACGGTAGTATCCTACCCTAGGAATTGCCTCACGTGCCTTATCATATGCCTTATCGAGCCCACTATGATTTTGGTTTGTGTCATACCTATGGAGTGCCCCCTGATAGCCCACCGATTTGGTAGAGTTTACAGTACTGTATAGATTACGACATTTATAGAAAAATGTGTTAAGGAAATATGGGTAACGCCGTAACGCTATTATAATACTTTACTTTACTGTAGATATATTATAATAGTGTATTGTATTATGTATGTAGATAGTTTAATGGATCCTCAGGAGATGGAATCTCGAACATCTGTTAAGTAATTGCACGCACGATAGACACTGGATAGGGGATGTAAAATCCTATAAACAACTCTGAAGCTGTCATACTCATATTTACTTATTTTGATTTAACTTACATAAGATCTTTTAGTTCTGACTCAAGCACTTTGTCTTTTCATTATGCTCGGGTCAGCCTGAGCATTTCAGTGTTGAAGAATTTATTTCTGGAGGACGTAGACGAAGATCTGTATGCTATTTATTATATATATATATATATATATTCGACTACATCATGTTGTTCCACTGCATTATTTATTTATTCTGGCTGTATGTATAACTTTGATATATTGTAAAAGTGTAATCAAATGTTATTTGTAAAATAGCTTCACGACCTGTTTATTTGATTATTATATTTTGTCATTCCGCTGTGAGATTTTGTGACTTTTTTCTATTTTCCTCTTATTGTCTTATTTACCCCATTAACAATCCTCGCTTTTGAATGGTTTGAGTCGACATGTGTGGTTTATTATCGATTTAAACTATCCAAAAAGGCAGGTCGTTACATTTAGTATCAATGCCAGGTTTAGCGATAACCTTAGCTTTGTGGGGTTTGACTCATTAGAGATAGAGTAGTAATACCCTAGAATGAATTATTTGAGAGTATATATATGGGAGAGCATACTTGTTTGTGTTATAAAATTGTTTTTATATTGTGTTAATTTCTTTTTTTTAGTATTTATAAATTCTGATCGGTACATAGAATGTTATGACATCGATAGGAATTTCTAAACACTTAATAGGGTAGACCGACACAATATTGTTTTGAAATATAGGTAAATGAAATAATTTTATCCAATATTATATTTTGTATATAAGAGAACAATTTTTATAAATGGATAAAGTTGTATGGAATATGTTTGTTTGTTAGGAAGTGAAATTTTATAAATATTGGTTGCAAAATAGGATTTACAAATAAAGTAAATATAAATTGGAAATTTGAAAACTTAAGTTTCGAGGTCTTGAAATTAGTTTTCAAAGATTTTGGAATATAATATTAGTATTATTTAGAAGTATTTTAGATGTAAATATTTTTAATGTGATTTAAAAGAAATATTATGAAAAGAATTTTAAAAGGAAATAAGTTCTGTACTCCCCTCTTCTGTCGTTGGAAAATAATTTCGGTGACGACTGCGCAACATCATCGACTTTCATTTTCGAGTTTTAAAGTGGAAAACCGCTGTAGTAGTTTTACTACGCGTTCATTTTAATAAACAAATCTTAACTTTGAATAGCTAAATATGATTTGATCTATAAATGATATGAATATATATATATATATATATATTATTTTCAAAATGAATGAAATGAAATCCAGAATTTATTTCTTAAGCTTTCCATAAATTAGGGATTTCAGTTATTGTAATGAAATGAAATCTTAAATATTTATAAGATTGGAAACATCCAAATTGAAATCTGCATTAACAAATAATTGTTTAATGAAAATATTAAGAGATTTGAGATTTGTAACTTGTAATTTAAGAGACAATGAAAATTTAGAAGATGTAAATTATTGAATATTTTGTTAACTATAAATAAACAAGATAAAATTTGTTTAACATTCTATTTCATTCTTAAATCATACATATAACTTATCAGAAATGTTGATAGGGATATGCAATAGAATATTATATAAGTAAAGCTTCATGAATTTGAGAAATTGTGTCTCTTTTTATTAGGAATTGGATTTCCTAGTTTGTAAAAAATTCTAATATGAGAATTTGTATTTCCATTATTCCTATGTCATATATGTATATATCAATATGCTTTCCAAATCATTTATATCTTAATTTGAATACCATATTTTATATGTACCCAATGTTCAAAGCTAGCGTAAAAAGTTTGAGTGAAAAGGATTAAATTTCAAATTTATATGATTTTTGCAAAGTGGATATACGTAAATTGAGATTTACAAATTTGAGCTGAAAATTGTTATTAAAGAACATGAAATCTGTACCAATTGGTTAAGAGTTCCGCTTTGAAATTCTGTATATATATAAAATAAACTGATATTCAAATTGAGATGTAAATGATTTGGAAAGCATATTAACATGTACATATGTGACACAGATGACAAAGTGCTTCAAAGTGAACAAATGCTTAAATAAAAAATTAAGATGTACAAGGAATATATAAGCTTAAGTAGATGGTTGAAATGCTTAATAACCGAATTGAATAGTAAAAGTGAATATCATTTAAGCAAATGATTATAAACTAAAGAAATTGTTGGAATGATTCAAAAATATATTAAATATCAAATGATACTGTATGTGAAGGAATGAATGCAAATTAAAAATTTAAGAAACTTAAATATTAAATTATGCACCAATTGAGTATTAAATATTTAATGAAAATCAAGTTATATAAGTAAATGAATATGAATTAAATTACAAGGAAACTTATATAATATTTCAAGAATTGATTTATTGATGACTTCAGATGTAACGACCCGCTATTTTGGACCATTCAAATCGACAATAAAACCATACATATCCGACTTGAATAATTCAAAATACCGAATTGTTAATTAAAATTTGGCAGAACTTAAAATATACAGTAAATAAATCAATCACAGATCACAGAGTAATATAATGCGGCGGAATAGATAAAGAATAGTAGTTCATGAAGCTACTATATACATCAGAGTTAGAAAAATACAACCGAATAGTTCAAATGCAGTGAAGTCTCTAATGCAACAGATGACTTCTATGAACCAATCAACTGGAAAGGTTGGAATCTGAATCGATAGTTGGATTTCCAAATGAAGCTCCGAACTCCAAAGGTGAGTCTCAAATGCTGTATCACTCAGTCTGACCCGAGCGTAAAGCAAAACACAAAACACTCGAGTCAGGATTAACATTCTTATATCAATAATTCCAACTCAAATGAAATATCAACTGAATTACAAATAACTTAAAGGATGTTTGGGATAACCATCCTCTAAGGGTCCACGGAACTTTCTATAAGGTAGAAATATACACCATAACACCGTGGTCATTTCAGCTTAATTTATACTTCAAAACCAAATCTCATTTTCACTTCAAATATCTCTATATTTCCAAAAATAGTATTTATATATATTAAATAATTTATACAGTAAAGTATTTTCAATTTCCTCAACTTAACAAATCGTTCCAACATCAACCCGACCTTCCCATTCAAATTAAATTCAATCTCAATTTATCGATTTAAATTCAACTCAATTTCTAAAATAACCACTTAAATTTTATCGATCTCAAATTCGGATTTATAATCACAAATGCCCCTTTATATTTCCATATATTTCAAAACTTTAAGTATTCAACGTTTCATCTAAATTTTCATTCAATTTAGTTTTCTAAATAATAAATTCAAATTTAGTTCAACCTAAATTTTCGTTTTAATTCAATTTAGTTGCTAAATAACAAATTCAACTACGTTGATTTCAAATACAGATCTGAATCTCAACATAAACCATTTAAATTCCAATATAGTTCAAGGCATTAATATTTAAATGTTCTATATAACAGTTTCATATAGATCTCGATTTAACCTCATTATTATTTAGCCTTGAAATACTCCCTTATTAGATTCAATATCATTTAAGTAACCATAAATTACATTTTACTCAATATTTTCTTTAATTTATTTAAATGTGAAATATTCATTAAATCACTTAAATCAAAAATCCAGTTATAAAATCATACCCTTTAAATTTCCCATTCAAAAATTTCAAATCGATTTAATTAAATAAATCCTTATTTAAATACCATTTTTATAAACCCAAATTTATCTCCCAATCTTAATTATTCAATTTATTAAAAGAGAATCTATTTGAAATATAGATTTACATAAATACTTAACCATATTATATGTATTAAATCAATCTAATTTAAATCAAATATTACTACTAAATCTATATATACAATTTTCATTTATATAATATCTTAAGAATCAAATTTATTAAACCATATATTTCTTTCCAGAATTATAGAAATTATTTTCAAAATATTTATATGGACCAACGGTGTCTGCATATATTTCCTATCATATAGTCAGGTGCTACGGATATTTATCATTTTAATCCGTATACTAAATACATACGGGTGGATATCATTTCAACCTGTAATCCCAAATTCAATTAAATGAAAATCGCTTGGGTTTATCATTTCAACCCATAACGATTTTCTCCTATTCTAAAGTCTGTTCGGGTATGTATCATTTCAACCCATAGCGATTTCTAAACTACAGGGAACTTGCAGAGTGATAACAGAAAATACAATAAAATAACAGGCATATATCATCAATAACAATATAATATAAACAACAGGATATAGTGTCATATCCCACAGGTGAACAGTTACAGATAATAGCATATATAACAAATTTAAATAACTACAACAACATATTTCAATTGTCGTTTCAATTGAAATCAAATTTAATGAATAAAAAAATGTTAATCGTGAGTGATTGCTCACCTTTCGAGGCTAGAGAATATAGAAGGAGACACGGATACGCACGCTGATACAGATACTGAAATTAAATTTCAAATCCAAGCAAAGCAAAACCGACGCGAATTCAACGATCAAAGCTGATTGGCTCGAATTGATGAAACGGATCAGATCAGAACTAGAACGATGAAGATAAATGGTGTAAGCGAACTTTTATAACCACCTATAACTATATATACACATATGAAATTTATATTCTAAGTTCAAACATCACAAATTTAATTTACATGTTTTTCAAACATATAAATAAATAAATAAATCAAGCTTACATTTTTTTTTAAATCAACATACACGTAAAAAAAAATATATACTAAACTTATATAACTAGTATATATATATTCTCAAACAGATAAAATAAATGTTTAAATATGAATACCTAAAAGAAAACATTTATATATATATAACTATTTCTATATATATTAAATGTTATATATATATATAATTTAAATCCATCCATATTTTTACATTCAATAACATATTATATTCAACCTATATGAATTTCCAAATTATATATGTGTATTAAAATAATTTATAAAGTAGAGTATTTATAGAATCATCTTAAATCCAAAATAGTATAAATATAATACTGTAACAAAATATATACAATCATCAACTAAATAAATCAGTACCACATAGAAACCCATATGGTAACCAACCGCATATTATACATATATTAAAGTATTTTATATAGTCTGTAACAAAACAAATTTATGACTTACATAAGCGAATAACCATATTATAGGAAACCTGATATCAACTAATAGAAGCTGACCCATATTAAAATATAAAACACAATATATATATATATATATATTCTTATTAAAAATGAAAGATACTTATTTTATAGTATGTTCCCTTCAAAATGTCGCATACATAATTCAACATATTAACATGACTTATAAGCTGTGAGGAAGATCAAATAGAAACTATATATAAATATACACTGTCATGTTATGAAAATAAACTTTTGAAAAAATAGTATTCAATACTTATATAAATAGTATGTATATCACAACTAACAAAACAAAAACGAAAAAAACAAAAAAAAACATGTAATTACGAATATAAATCAAAACATATATGTGCTTACACGCCTATACTTCACTGATCAAACAGAAGCAACTGGAAGGCGAGGTGATGGGTTTCAATTGATGAGGAGGTTTGGAAGAAAGGTGAAGTGGCAGATGCAAATAATGGTGACAGCCGCATGCTTCAGTTTGCTTTTTTTTCCAAAGAAAAGTAGGAGGGGAACGAAAAGATCTAGAGAAAAGAGAAGTGAAAGCGAAAATAAATAGGGATGAACCGCATATTTTCAGGCAAATATAATGGAAGAAAATGGATAGGCAACCAAATTTTAAGTGAATAAATAAATAAAAGTGATTGTAACGGTCAACCCTTCATTTGGTGAAAATAATGGTAGAAATTAATAAAAGAAATAAATAGCAACGGTCACATTGCTTGATTCAGCTGACCCATAAAAGAAAATTATTTAAAATTTAAACGGTAGGAAACGTAAAAAAACGTACCACCATAAAATGAAATTGATAACTTCTGTGCATTGATTCTACAATATTTATTAAAGCAATTGATTGATGCGCATTTAAATTTGAACGGAAGGAAAGAGAAAAGTCACAATTAAAGGTAAGCTTTAAATTTTTAATAAATACAAAACGTTTCTAAGTTTATACGTTTATAACTTTCCAGCTGTAGTGTATATACATAATGAATGGTCATAAAGAAAGAAGTGGAAACAGGGAGCGTAGGAAAGGAAAGGTTAGAAAAATAAATTTTTGTTGAGAAATGAATATTTGCGTGAGTTATATAGGTTTGATCAGAGAGGTAGCGTGATTTAAGGAGAAGAAAGAACGACAATAAATCCACTTTCTTTGAAATGGAAAGGAAATTAAACTAGCGTTGATTTTTAATGAGCAGTTATAGGCAAGAAATAAGATATTGATAAAAAAAAGGCCACGATTTTGATTGAGCACTAATTTTTCTTGTTATACACGGTTACTAGATTTTTAACAAATTTTAAGCAAATGGGTTTCGAAATTAAAGCAGAAGAAATGGTCGGCTAAGATTAGATTTTGGAATAAGATTTTTAAACAATATTGAATGCGTTTAAAATTTAAAGCTCGCGTTGATGGGAACAATGGCAAGAAATTAAAAAGGCGAACGGTTATAAAATTTGTAAATAACGTTCCTATTAAATCATGAGAGTAAAAGGAAAGTGAACAAAATTAGAATGCGTACAACAGACGCAGTGATTTTTTTCCAAAAAAAATGAAAATAACGGATTTAAATTTTATACGTTTTCTTGTATGTGTATATACAATATTTATTCCATCAAATAACGCGCCTTTTAAACGCGAAATTAAACAGTTTATTTATGCACAATGTTTTGGAAATTTATTACTTATATAAAAATATGATTTGTTTACACATTTACTAAGAAATTTATATTCAAAAATGTATATAAGTAAAATATAAATTATTAAATTTTTAAAAGTATAAAATCAAATTTTTTTAAAGAACAAAAGGTGAAATAAACGTTGTTACGAATATATTAAATTAAACCAAAAGATTAAAAATTAAAAACATAAAGATTTATAACTTCAAAAAAAATGTTAAGTTTTAACCAAAATAAGAATTTTAGAATTTTCACACTAATAAAAATCTTGGGTGATTATTTATAATTAAATTTAGACAATCAAATTTTCGAAAAATAAAACTCCAGAGTTATAAATAAAGAATAAAATATTGCTAAAATTTGGGCTGTTACACTCTCCCCCACTCAAAACTTTTCGTCCCCGAAAAGGAAGGAGGTACGAGAATTAAAACAACTAGAAAGAAAATAGATTGAAAGACAAGATAAATAATAAACTTTAAAATTATATAAATTTTACTCGAAATATTCATTTGAAAACTTCACTTGGAAATCTTAAGATACTTTAAACATTATAGATACATCAATAATCATTTTATTTAAACATGTTTTATTAAATTAATAACTTCAAAATATTTGTAACACTAAAATTTTCTATTAAACAATGTAGTATACAAATAAGCAATATTTAAAAAGGATATATCCAACAAGGAAGGAAGGTAGATTTGGAAAACAGAATCAAGGTGAATAACTAAACTGAGCAGATAAGGTAGATGCAAGGAATAGTATTGGGCACGAATAATTAATCTAGAACCATAAGAATTTAAATTTCAAATATTAATTCAAAATTTCTTTGTTGGGAAAAATAATTTTATAATAAATACCTTTATTATAATACTTTTATAATAAAATACTATTATATCGAAATAGATTTTCCTTTCGAAAATACTTTTATAACTCGATGTTTCAACAAGTTTATCCTCGTTCTTGCAGATTCTGGCCATGCGTTGATCAGGCGCAAAGCTAGAATTCTTCAAGTACTTAGTAGACTTGTTTCAACACCCAGTGAAAATACTTGAAAAACCTTTAAAACAGATATGGAAAGTACAATCCAAACAAAACAACCAAACCAAAACCTTTGTCCGACCATGGTTCGCAGATACACAATGGTTACGTCTGGATCCCCTAGGAAACAATCCGTATCCGTAAGCTTTCAGCCCTGCGAGTTGCTCGATGATGACTAGTAGAGTGTAGGATACACAATGGTTACGCCTGGGTCCCCCAGGAAACAATCCGTACTCCTAGGCTGTCTCAGCCAGGAAATTTCGCTACTATTCGCAACCAACACATATTGCAAGATACACAATGGTTATGCCTGGATCTCCCAGGAAACAATCTGTACCCCTAGGCCAGACTCAGCCAGGCAATTGCGCTATGCAGTCGCGAGTGAAAAAAAAACCATGGGTTACGCCACGGTGGGAACACTCGAGTATTACATCCGGAAAACCAAAAATCAGAGAGAATAATATCAATAGAATGAATCCACGATGTGGCCACAAAGCGGATATCAAGCAGAAGGCACTTTCCATATCTTTACTTAGAAAATATATATCATACGGTACCTTTTCAAATCACTTTCAAATATCGTACTTATATAAAGTCCATATATATAGGATTCCATTTTTCCTAAATCGAATACTTTCCAAAATCAATAGTAGATCAAATCATACTTATATAGACTTCGATTATATAAAATCTCTTTCCAAATTGAGTACCTTTCAAATCAATAGATTTCAAATCAACTTCATACTTATACAATCCATTTTATATAAGTTCGACCACTCCCAAATTAAGTGCTTAATAATATAACGTTCTCAAATTTCAAATCATTTCAATATTAATTCAGTTTCAAAATCATATATGATTTCACCAAATTTTCTTCCAAATTAAATATCTAAATTTCAAAGTTCCCAAAATAATAGGTTTAGAAAATTATCCCATTTTCCAAATTAAAATAATTCAAGTCAAACAAATTCAATTCCAAAAATCACCATATAAGTACTGGTTTTTAATTCCAATTTAATTTCAAAACCAAATATTTTCCCAAAATCAATTATACTCAAATTGGTTTCCAAATTTATAATTATCCCTTTTTTAAAAAACTTTTAAACTATCTATTTGTATGTGAAATATCCAATATAACTTTCTGAAAACCATTATTCTACTATTTTTTTGTTCAAAACATTTCAAAACAAAATTTATATTCTTTATCAAACATTTTATACTCCTCGAAATTTCTTAGCTTTGAAAATTTAATCTCGATTTGGAAGTGTTCGAACATTCAAAATAGTTAGGGAAATCAAATTTTTAACTCAAGAGTTGAAAATCAACAATAAATCAATAAATCAATTATTAAATCCGAAACTCGAGGACTGTACACCGGTCTCATTTTAAATTGTTTCAAATATATACTTATATCTTTCTAAAATATCAAATTATACTTCGGAATTTGAAATTAAAAACGGTTTTACAAAATCACTTGCATAGCGAAGCTATTAAAGTGGCCTCTCCCCCACTCTGAAACTTGAAAATCAATGTCGATGATGCATGCACTCATCACCGAAATGATTTTCCAGCGACATAAGTGAGTTCTGGACTTCTATTTTCTTGAAAACTTCTTTGAAATTTTTCCAAAATTATTGGAATTCATTTGAACTCATTCGAAACATTTCTTATTCGGAAAAATACTTTCAAATTGTATTATTTTTATATATTTTCCAAAATCTTAAAACCAATTTCAAAATACCGGAATTCAATTCTCGAATTTCAAATTTAACTCTACAGTTATAAATCATTTTTATATAAATCAATTTCTTATATTTTTTCAAAATTTCAAATCCTTTCAAAACCTTTTTATATAGAATTACATTTCTTATTTGCTTTATATATATAGGTATATAATCCTTATCGAAAACATTTTCACTTTTATATATATATAAAAAAAACATAGTTATCAAAATAAAATTTCATTATAAACAATTTCAAAAATTCAAACAAAACCCCATTTTTAAAGGATTATTCAAGAATGGATTTCAAAACAAAGATAGCGATTTAATTTAGAGGAACTCCAATCAATAGAATCCTGATTCGAAGATAGACTCGATCGAAGATGAGATAATTAAATTACAAAATTGAAGATGGATATACTTCTATAAATCGCGGGCGACCTTTACCGGTCAACCGTGATTCCAAAATTAGATCGGTGTAGAATTCTGAGGCAATTCGACATTCAATCGCCAGAGATATAGAATTCGGCATAACAAGATATAGCAGCATCGTAACCGAGGATACAGAAATCTTCGGTGAGTCAATGCCAATTGAAAAGGAGTTTTCACCCCCTTTACAAATCATTCAATGGAGTTATGGGATACTCCGAAATCAAACGAATATAAATAGGGAGAGACGGAATGAATTTCGGAACCGAGGGACATCCAAAATTCAAAGGAAATCGAGTCAAAAGGAAGAGATTCAACTCGAGCGAAAGTGATTCTGTAAATAAATTTACCATATATGCTAAGTTTTGCCTAGAGCCAAAGCTCTGATACCAACTGTAACGACCCGCTATTTTGGACCATTCAAATCGACAATAAAACCATACATATCCGACTTGAATAATTCAAAATACAGAATTGTTAACTAAAATTTGGCAAAACTTAAAATATACAGTAAATAAATCGATCACAGATCACAGAGTAATATAATGCAGCGGAATAGATGAAGAATAGTAGTTCATGAAGCTACTATATACATCAGAGTTAGAAAAATACAACCTAATAGTTCAAATGCAGTGAAGTCTCTAATGCAACAGATAACTTCTCTGAACCAATCAACTGGAAATGCTGGAATCTGAATCGATAGTTGGATTTCCAAATGAAGCTCCGAACACCAAAGGTGAGTCTCAAATGCTGTATCACTCAGTCTGACCTGAGCGTAAAGCAAAACACAAAACACTCGAGTCAGGATTAACATTCTTATATCAATAAATCCAACTCAAGTGAAATATCAACTGAAATACAAATAACTTAAAGGATGTTTGGGATAACCATCCTCTAAGGGTCCATGGAACTTTCTACAAGGTAGAAATATACACTATAACACCGTGGTCATTTCAGCTTAATTTATACCTCAAAACCAAATCTCATTTTCACTTCAAATATCTCTGTATTTCCCAAAATAGTATTTATATATATTAAATAATTTATACAGTAAAGTATTTTCAATTTCCTCAACTTAACAAATCGTTCCAACATCAACCCAACCTTCCCATTCAAATTAAATTCAATCTCAATTTATCAATTTAAAATCAACTCAATTTCTAAAATAACCACTTAAATTTTATCGATCTCAAATTCGGATTTATAATCACAAATACCCCTTTATATTTCCATATATTTCAAAACTTTAACTATTCAACGTTTCATCTAAATTTTCATTCAATTTAGTTTTCTAAATAATAAATTCAAATTTAGTTCAACCTAAATTTTCATTTTAATTCAATTGAGTTGCTAAATAACAAATTCAACTACGTTGATTTCAAATACAGATCCGAATCTCAACATAAACCACTTAAATTTCAATATAGTTCAAGGCTTTAATATTTAAGTGTTCTATATAACAGTTTCATATAGATCTCAATTTAACCTCATTATTATTTAGTCTTGAAATACTCCCTTATTAGATTCAATATCATTTAAGTAACCTTAAATTACATTTTACTTAATATTTTCTTTAATTTATTTAAATGTGAAATATTCATTTAATCACTTAAATCAAAAATCCAGTTATAAAATCATACCCTTTAATTTCCCATTCAATCGATTTAATTAAATAAATCCTTATTTAAATACCATTTATATAAACCCAAATTTATCTCCCAATCTTAATTATTCAATTTATTAAAAGAGAATCTATTTGAAATATAGATTTACATAAATACTTAACCATATTATATGTATTAAATCAATCTAATTTAAATCAAATATTACTACTAAATCTATATACACAATTTCCATTTATATAATATCTTAAGAATCAAATTTATTAAACCATATATTTCTTTCCAAAATTATAGAAATTATTTTCCAAATATTTTTATGGACCAACGGTGTCTGCATATATTTCCTATCATATAGTCAAGTGCTACGGATATTTATCATTTTAATCCGTATACTAAATACATACGGGTGGATATCATTTCAACCCGTAATCCCAAATTCAATTAAATGAAAATCGCTTGGGTTTATCATTTCAACCCATAACGATTTTCTCCTATTCTAAAGTCTGTTCGGGTATGTATCATTTCAACCCATAGCGATTTCTAAACTACAGGGAGCTTGCAGAGTGATGACAGAAAATACAATAAAATAACAGGCATATATCATCAATAACAACATAATATAAACAACAGGACATGGTGTCATATCCCGCAGGTGAACAGTTACAGATAATAACATATATAACAAATTTAAATAACTACAGCAGCATATTTCAATTGTCGTTTCAATTGAAATCAAATTTAATGAATAAAAAAATGTTAATCGTGAGTGATTGCTCACCTTTCGAGGCTAGAGAATATAGAAGGAGACACGGATACGCACACTGATACAGACAATGAAATTAAATTTCAAATCCAAGCAAAGCAAAATCGGCACGAATTCAACGATCAAAGCTGATTGGCTCGAATTGATGAAACGGATCAGATCAGAACTGGAACGATGAAGATAATTCTATAAGCGAACTTTTATAACCACCTATAACTATATATACACATATGAAATTTATATTCTAAGTTCAAACATCACAAATTTAATTTACATGTTTTTCAAACATATAAATAAATAAACAAATAAATAAATCAAGCTTACATTTTTTTTAAATCAACATACACTTAAAAAATATATATATACTAACACCTTTATACTAAACTTATATAACTAGTATATATATATTCTCAAACAGATAAAATAAATGTTTAAATATGAATACCTAAAAGAAAACTTTTTTTTATATACAACTATTTCTATATATATTAAATGTTATATATATATAATTTAAATCCATCCATATTTTTACATTCAATAACGTATTATATTCAACTTATATAAATTTCCAAATTACATATGTGTATTAAAATAATTTATAAAGTAGAGTATTTAGAATCATCTTAAATCCAAAATAGTATAAATATAATACTGTAACAAAATATATACAATCATCAACTAAATAAGTCAGTACCACATAGAAACCCATATGGTAACAAACCGCATAATATACATATATTAAAGTATTTTATATAGTCTGTAACAAAACAAATATATGACTTACATAAGCGAATAACCATATTATAGGAAACCTGATATCAACAAATAGAAGCTGACCCATATTAAAATATAAAACACAAAATATATAAATATTCTTATTAAAAATGAAAGATACTTACTTTATAGTATGTTCCCTTCAAAATGTCGCATACATAATTCAAAATATTAACATGACTTATAAGCTGTGAGGAAGATCAAATAGAAACTATATATAAATATACACTGTCATGTTATGAAAATAAACTTTTGAAAAAATAGTATTCAATACTTATATAAATAGTATGTATATCACAACTAACATAACAAAAACCAAAAAAACAAAAAAAACCAAAAAAAATGTAATTGCAAATATAAATCAAAACATATATGTGCTTACACGCCTATACCTCACTGATCAAACAGAAGCAACGGAAGGCGAGGTGATGGGTTTCATTTGATGAGGAGGTTTGGAAGAAAGGTGAAGTGGCGGATGCAAATAATGGTGACAGCCGCATGCTTCAGTTTGCTTTTTTTCAAAGAAAAGTAGGGAGAGGACCGAACAGATCTAGAGAAAAGAGAAGTGAAAGCGAAAATAAATAGGGATGAACCGCATGTTTTCAGGCAAATATAACGGAAGAAAATGGATTGGCAACCAAATTTTAAGTGAATAAATAAATAAAAGTGATTGTAACGGTCAACCCTTCATTTGGTGAAAATAATTGTAGCAATTAATAAAAGAAATAAATAGCAACGGTCACATTGCTTGATTCAGCTGACCCATAAATGTAAATATTTTAAAATTTAAACGGTAGGAAACGTAAAAAAAACGTACCACCATAAAATGAAATTGATAACGTCTGTGCATTGATTCTGCAATATTTATTAAAGCAATTGATTGATGCGCGTTTAAATTTGAACGGAAGGAAAGAGAAAAGTCACAATTAAATGTAAGCTTTAAATTTGTAATAAATACAAAACGTTTCTAAGTTTATACGTTTATAACTTTCCAGCTGTAGTGTATATATATAATGAATGGTCATAAAGAAAGAAGTGGAAACAAGGAGCGTAGGAAAGGAAAGGTTAGAAAAATAAAATTTTGTTGAGAAATGAATATTTGCGTGAGTTATATAGGTTTGATCAGAGAGGTAGCATGATTTAAGGAGAAGAAAGAACGGCAATAAATCAACTTTCTTTGAAATGGAAAGGAAATTAAACTAGCGTTGATTTTTAATGAGCAGTTATAGGCAAGAAATAAGATATTGATAAAAACAAAGCCATGATTTTGATTGAGCACTGATTTTTCTTGTTATACACGGTTACTAGATTTTTAACAAATTTTAAGAAAATGGGTTTCGAAATTAAAGCAGAAGAAATGGTCGGCTAAGATTAGATTTTGGAATAAGATTTTTAAACAATATTGAATGCGTTTAAAATTTAAAGCTCGCGTTGATGGGAACAATGGCAAGAAATTAAAAAGGCGAACGGTTATAAAATTTGTAAATAACGTTCCTATTAAATCAGGAGAGTAAAAGGAAAGTGAACAAAATTAGAATGCGTACAACAGATGCAGTGATTTTTGTCCAAAAAAATGAAAATAACGGATTTAAATTTTATACTTTTTCTTGTATGTGTATATACATTATTTATTCCATCAAATAACACGGCTTTTAAACGCGAAATTAAACAGTTTATTTATACACAAAGTTTTGGAATTTATTATTTATATGAAAATATGATTTGTTTACACATTTACTAAGAAATTTATATTCAAAAATGTATATAAGTAAAATATTAAATATTAAATTTTTAAAAGTATAAAATCAATTTTTTTTAATGAACAAAAGGTGAAATAAACGTTGTTACGAATATATTAAATTAAACCAAAAGATTAAAAATTAAAAACATAAAGATTTATAACTTCAAAAAAATGTTAAGTTTTAACCTAAATAAGAATTTTAGAATTTTCACACTAATAAAAATCTTGGGTGATTATTTATAATTAAATTTAGACAATCAAATTTTCGTAAAATAAAACCCCCGAGTTATAAATATAGAATGAAATATTGCTAAAATTTGGGCTGTTACATCAGATATTGAATATGAAAAAAAATTATGTAAGTACATGAATGTAAACTAATAAAAGATGCCATTGTATGAATAAATGAGAATTTAAAATAGATCTGAGGTAAATAATGATGTGAAAAGAAACCAATCGAATAAACTTGAATAATATTAATAATTCTTTGTTGCTTGGCTTATGGGAGGTTTGGAAGGGGATACTTCGAATTGTCTAAGGTTGTATGAATAATCTATTAAGTAATTATCTAAGGCTTTTGAGCATAAAGTACACTTGGTGGTTATTTACCATCCTTGAATGATGAGAAGTTTTAAACCTGAACAACCCATTAGTTTTGGTTGCTATGGATGTGTGGTTGATTATTTGTTGCATATAATGGTCGTGTTGTTTTGTTTGCATATGTTAATTATTTGTTTTTTATTACTTTTGTTATTGATGGTAATAAATAAAATATTAATCTTTTACATGGTTTTAACTCTTTTAGATTATATAAGTGATATACAAGTTTATGGTAGCTACTGTTTTGATTTCATAAATAAAGTTGTTTGCCCGACAAATTGTTACGTTTTCAGATTACAGTTTTTGCAACGATATTTTATTGTTTTCCCATGGTTTAGGATATTTTACTATTGAAATATGATATGCATATACTGTGATCATTGATATTATTATTTTTCAGACCAATCCGTACAAAGGAGACTCTGCCGAAATTTCGTAAATTTAAGACTTAATTTTTTTTTCTTCTGAAAGTGAAAACATTTTCAAACTTTTATTAAACTTGGATATGTAAATTAATTATTTATAAATTGATATATTTTATTTAAAATACTTAATTATGTAAATATAAAGCGTTTATAAATTGATTATTTTGAATAAAATTATATCAAGCTCTTAATTCCTTCTTTTCCCTTTTTGAGGACGAAAAGTTTTGAGTGCGGGAGTGTGTAACGACCCGTAATTTTCGATAATTAAAACTATTAAATTTAATTAGATTTTAGGATTTAATGCAAGGAGAAATTAAAAATTATGATTTATTAATGAAGAAAATAATTAGAATATGGCTTAATAATGTTGTTTGAATGTTATTAACAATTATTTTAATGTAATTTGAATCAATTGAATTAATTGTAAAGTTAATTTAGTTATAATTGTATATAAGGAATTAAATTGACAATTAATGGAATTAACGAAATTGAAATACTATAATTAAAATGGTAAAAGATGATAATTGTAGAATAATAATGTAATAAAATGTAAACTAGTGTGCAATGAATTCATGTGATATTGGATGATGAATAAAAAGAATGTAAATCAAAATAAAAGAGTTTATTTGAAATTTAAATTGTAATTAATAAATCTATTACAATTGCAATTGAACTTTGAAATCTATGTAATAGTTGAATATTGGATTAGCATGAAAAAATTAATTTTTAAAAGATTATTAATTTCTGTGTAATTAGAAATGATAAAATTGTGAATTATTAAATTTGAATTTAAAAATGATTAAACCAATTTAATAATAATTTAATTCATTAACGCATAAATTAACCATTTTAGCCATGTTCTCGGATTTTGGCAAAACTTTTTTCATTGGATCCGTACAGTGAATTATTGTAGGATTTCAAGTTTCGTAGCGATTGGTCTTGTCGTTTAATAGTCCAGGCTCGAAACGCGTAGAAATCAATTTAATGAATTCAATTAAAACAAATTGATTTTTAAAAGTTAACTTCTGTATAAATTGGAATTTGAGTTAAAACTAGTTCCATTGAGTTTAAAATTATTGAAAACCTATATTTCAATATATTGGATGACCCATTTTCGTTTTGGAAATGAAACCGGCTTTTTGGGTCGTCGTTTTCGTTTCAACCCTATTCATTCTGTCCATTCATTCATATCTATCTTTGTCCATATACGTAGATTTTTCTAACTCTCGTAGCCTCTATTTCTGATTTTGTACGTACTTCTCATCCGTTTCTTCCTTCCAATGGTAGAAACCTAATTCCCAATCCCAAAATCCTAATTTCATATCAAATCAAAAAAAATTACTCTTCAAACTATGTCATATTATATATCGTTGAAAAGCCCCCGACGAGAGTAATCTTCTGCTGTAGTTCTTTTTCGATTCGAGTCATGGTTTGGCCAGAAACTGGCGATCTCTCTCTGCTGTCCATTTATAGGATTTTCTATCCGACGGTTGATCGTCGACCATCGACGATCGAGAAGCGGCGTTTGGAAGAGGATGGAGAGCAGTCGAGTTCGGTGGTGTTTATTTGTCATAGTCATCATCCAATTCTCCAAATTTTGGCTTCAAACATGGCGGCGGTGGATGTCAACTGGTTTCGCCGTGGGGTCGCACGAGGAAGCTGGAGGGGCGCCTAGCCGAGGTGCAGCCACTGGCGTTGACTGATCGTGGGATAATCGATCGTGGCAGTTGTGAAAATTGGCTTGAAATGACGGCTTCATGCGATACTTGGGTTCGTGAACGAGCTATAGACGCTAGGGTTTCAAAGTGAGGAATTTACAATTTTGCCCTTGGTTTAATTTTAATTGAAATTAAAATTTATAATCTTCTAACAAGCATAAAATTTTCGTACGAGCTCGGATTCACGCGCAGGTTTCTCCATTGCGATCGTATCGAAATTTCAGACGTCCAGGATCTAGTTTGGTAGCATTCTAAGACTGTTGAATTTTTTTCCTAAATTGGATTTTAAATTGATTGAAAACCAAAGAAGAGTGATTTAACCCACTCACAAATACTAAACCATCTTATGTTTGATAAATTAAATTTATGATGTGATTAGAAATTTATTGGTTGCTGTTTAGTATATTTAAATTGTCATTCAAATTTAATTTGAATTTATATTGAATTTAATTGCCATTTGGATTAATATTGGAATTTAATTGCCAGTAAATACCTAATAATGATTACTAATTTACTTGTTGTGATTTACTGTTGATTTGAATGATGATCATGATGGATGCCTATTTGTTGATATTTTTGGATGATTGTATGCATGTTTATTTGTATGTTGTTATCATACTGCAAGTTACCTTAGTTTCCTATTAGAAAAAATCACTATGGGTTGGTATGATACATACCCGAATGGTTTATAGATTAGGGAAAAATCATTATGGGTCGAAATGATGAACTGAGCGATTTTATGGATTTGAATTTTTCTCATGAATGTGATTTGAAATGATATATACCCATAAATTCAAGTTTATTACAGGTTGAAATAATATATATTTGTATCACTTGACCATAGGATAGAAAATTATATACGGACATCGGATTGGTCAAATTAAATGATTTTAAATCCTTAAATTTTGAATCCATTTAAATGAAATTATGAAAAAAATTGATTTATTTGAACTAGATTATTTCCAAAATACAAGCTTTAAAATGTTGAAATTTAAATTGATTTAAATGAATTGTTTAAAGAATTTAAATTAAAATCTTAAAGTTGAATTTTGAAATATAAGTGAAATTTATCAAAATTGAGTTATTGTAAACGTTTGAAAATTTAAACTTTGAAACCTTTTGAATTTGAAATGGTTTAAATTTGTAGTTCAAACATGGATTGGAAATTGGTATAAATTGAAATGGTTTTTAAGAAAAGCTGAATTAAAACCTATAGCCTTTTGAAGTGAAATCATTGAACTAAGATTGATTTTAATTGAATTATTGGAACTAAAGTTGATTTGAATTGAGTTGTGAAATTGGGAGAAATAATTCTAGTTTGAAACTATTTTCGATATAAACTCTTTTAATATACAAACTCTTTTAACATATAAACTATTTTTTTCATATAAACCATTTTAATATATCAATATGTTTTTTTCACATTAACTATTTTAATCTATACCCTATTTTAATATATAAACTATTTTTAATACATAAACTACTTTAATCTATAAACTATTTTTAAATATAAACTATTATAATATATATTATTTTAAATTTATAAATTATTTTTATTATATAAACTACTTTAATCTATAACTATTTTTTAATATAAACTATTTTAATATATATTGTTTTAAATTTATAAACAACTTCTAGTATATATTTTAATGTATAACTATTCCAATATATAAATTACTTTTAGTATTTAAACTATTTAAAGTTGGAACTATTATGATTTAGATTTAATTTATTTAAATGCCAATATTTGATATGATGGTTTAACTTATTTTGTGGTTTTGATTTCGAAAGTGATATAATTTTGAAAGTGAATATGATTTCGAAAGTGACAAGATTTGGTGGCCTCATTCAATTTGATTATGGGAGTCTGTTCCGAGGTGGGTGGTAGTAGCTGTTATGTATTACTACCAGCCTTATTCTGCAAAACGCTAGTATCCTACCCTAGGCATTACCCTGCATGCCTTGTCATATGTATGCCTTGTCATATGCCTTATCGAGCCCACTATGATTTTGGTTTGTCTCGTACCCATAGAGTGCTCCCTGATAGCCCACCGGTTTGGTGGAGTTAGAGAACTGTATTAATGGAGTGAGGTCGAGGAAGTATTAATGGAGTTTTGGCAGCTTGGGGAAAAAGAAGAGCAGTTGATTAGGATGATGGAGTTACTCGTATCGACGGTGGATGGAGAAATCACCTATGTATCGATTTAGAATGTGGAAGTTCATATCGATCTGGAAATGATGGATGGAGGGAGCAGCTTCGTATCGATCTGGAATTGTGGGAGTTCGTATTAATCCGGAGCGATCGATACGAAGCTATGGCCCAGTGATCGATACAAAGCCATGGTTGGTGATCGATACGAAGCCTTGGCTTTGTGATGGATATGAAACCTAACTTTCATGGTCGATATGAAGATGGGCTCTTGTGGAACGATCCAAGTTTGAACTTCAATAGATACGAACTTTTGCATAATCGAACACTCAACTCCAATGAGCTTTAGCCTTGCATATCTGGACTTGACCATTAAACTATATATTGTGTAATTTGACGGAATTAATGAACTTTAACACGGATCGTTCTTCGAAGTTGGGATGGCATGGTTAGGACGGTCTGCGATGATGGTCACTCTAGTTGAGTCTCGAAGTCTTGTCGTTTTAACATCCTTTGAACATGTAGCAATTTAAAATATTATGTCACATTGCAATTACAGAACACAATCATGCGCTTTACACCGGGGGGAAAACGGGCTTATTGCCATCTAATGATGATTTTTACTAAGTTCAATAGCTATGGATCCCGGAAGCTCCGAGCCGCGGTATATTCAGAGTCCTCCACTTCTTGAAATCAAAGTGCCAGACATTGCAGCAGATGTATTTAGTCCTACCCCGGATGAACTGTCGGGTGTAGTTTTATTATGATCCAGAGTATACTGCCCATTCCAAAGTCTTTGTAAATATGCTAAGCAGAATTTGCCTTAGAAACGGTCTATCTCTAGAAGATGTTTTGTTACCGGGCATGGAAGACAGAGCCCACAGTCCCTCAGAAGGTTATACTACTTGCAATAGGTTCATGTTCGTTGCCGGAACATTGCCCCCTTTCAATCAGTTTATTCGGGAAGTGTTGTTCTTTTTTAGGATTGCACCTTCTCAATTACGTCCAAACGGATATACTTTGCACAACTGCTTATATATTATCTTGATGGAGCATCTTTTCCAGCCCTCTACTATAGAAGAAATCAGATATCAATTAAACGTCAAAATTTACGAAGACAACCCTTCGTTCACCTTCTTAGAAGTAGTCAGAAACTGCCAAGTAGTGGCAGGAACTTGGAGCAAGCTAAGCTACTTCAAAATCGAATGTTTTTTCGTTCGGTGTCCAACCGAATTCGCCAGGCGTGGTTAGTTAGATGCAAGTGCCCCAACTTCTTTGTCGATTAACTGGATAATATAAGTTGATGCTAATACTCCACTTCTTTTGCAGCTTCAATTCCATGGCCTGAAGGAGCACAATTTAAGGAGATAGTAAGGATTTTCCAATCGGTGCCAGCCAAACTCAGAGAAATTGATGAAGTCCTTTCCGATGAAAACTTAATTGTCATGGGGCTGATTGAGGGAGATCAAAGCAGTGGGCTAGTAAGAGTTCCTAAAATAGATTTAGTAAGGCAGGGGGGAAGAAGAGCTCGTAGAGTCGTAATCATTGAACAAGGCGATGATGAGAGTATGCCTGCTATGAATGAGCCCGCGGTTGTGCCTTTACATAGTCTTCGATCATCCAAAATAAAAGGCAAGGCTCTCACCCACAAATCCCGGAGACGTTAAACTATCATAATATCTCCGCTTGCTACTACGGCTATAAGTCATGAGACTCCTCCTCTTCAAATGGAAAGTTCATTGAAAGGATTGGTGGACGTCCCTATTCCATACGACTTAGCTTCATATCAAGATCTTGGATTAGAGGGTCTTCTCTCCCCATTGCAAATTGATGCGGGCTTAAGCGTTTTAGATGTAAGGGAGCCTGCTCCTACGAGTAAGGCCACGACAATCGATCGGTTGGGGAGTTTGCACATGCGTACATGCACTTCACGACACCACATAATTTCTATTCACATGTTTCTCAATCTCTGGAGATAATTAATTCTGTTTCTCTTTTCATTTTTTAGATACGATGGTGAGGCAAGGGTCAATGCTCGGCAGTCTTAGTTCTTCGTGCCATTTTTCAAACTCTTCCTCCGAGTTTTATAGGCATATAACTAAAAGAGAACACAATCGCGGCTGCTTCAGCTAAGAAAATGAGTATTATGAAAGGGAGAGGGAGAGGTAGCACAAGAGTAGGCGCCGCTGTCGGTCGTGGTCTCCTCCATCTAAGGGTCTCTCGAAACCATCAGGCTTTGGCAGGCAACCTCTTGAAACTGCCCCCCAAGTATTGCCTCCTCATACTTCGACATTCTACGATTAACGCCATAGAACTGAAGTGCAAGCTCCCATCATCACAGAACTGGCTGCTATAGAACCCACGGGAGAGGGAGCCATTCAAATTGCCAAACTAAAGAAAGACTTCCGAAACATTTACACTGATGGCTTCCATTTTCCCCTAAATTTGAAATGAATTTTCAATGATATAGAAAGCATGGTACATGATTACGTGCATGATGTCTACAGTAAATATCGAGAGTGGGTGAAAACTGTAGAAAAGGCTTTAGCGGTTGCTTTCGAGCGGACCTAGGTAATTGAGAAACTGGAGACCGATCTAGCTCAAAAAAACCAGATAATAGAAATGCTCAATAATGAAGCTGAGTCTTCATGAAAATCAAAGATGGAGGCTGATAAGAGAGATGAAAAGGCAAAAAAGTCCATGAAAAAAATGTGGCGGTCTTATATGGATATGGTTGAGGAGATGGGCCACTGAAGTACCCTTGTCACGGAGGAGAGAGATGCTGTAGTGAAAGAGCTCAACAAGCTAAAGGAAAAACTTTCCTACGCCATCAGGGAGAAAGATGATGCCAATAAAGCTACCTAGGAGGTGTGCGAACAGACAGTGGCGCTCAAGGATGAAAGGGATGCGGTAAATTTAACGGCTTAGGAAGCCGAGGCCAGGATGGAGGACGAGTTTGAAGATCTCCTGGTCACATACAATGCCAACGTTTTAAGAAACCGCAATCTAAATTGGCTCGACGAAGATTAACCTTCCAGCTATACAGAGCCTGGAGCTGATTGGTGGAGAACAAAAAGGTGATCCGAAATTCCATAACTGTTGATAAGTTTGAACTAAAAGCTCAAACACTTGTCGGAGATGAATTGAAAGTTCTCCACAATACAGTCGTCGCTCTTGAAAAGAAAAAGCCAGCTGCTAAGTATCCGGACGTTGGAGAAGGATCCAGAGTTAAGCATCATGAAGTAGGTTTTGAAATGCCTGTAATGTCTCAATCTGAGCCTACTTCTTCTGTTGATCCTCCAGTCGTTCCGACGTATGACCCTAACAGGCCACATCTCTCACCGATAACCGACCGTGGTTTCAAAGGCGTGTTCGCTAAACCGGGGAGCCAAACTGAGGTAGGTATTCTGAACACTTCTTCTATTCACTCAAACGTAGGAACACTATTAAAAGGCATTATTAATATTTTCTCCTATCTTCATTCAGCTTTAGATTCTGCATCACTCAATCCTCCTGCAACTCAAGGAATGCATCACAAGCAAGTGGCACTGATGACGGAAGCTACAACTACAATGGTCGTCGCATCGGTTGAGGAGTTGCAAGAAAGAAATTGCATTTTTGATGAACAAATGATGGAAGCACTCCTTGGCCATCAAAGCGACTTGATCACCGAAATGCCTTTCGTCCTTGATGAAGATGTGACTATTGTGAACTCCTCGGACCCGACTAAAATCATTCCATTAATGATTCGTGCAGATCGGGCTGAGGAGATAATGGTAAGTATTAAACCCGAAATTGAGCAAGCCAAGTAAGGTAGTCATGTTAGTGGTGGCATGGCGCGTCTCGACCCTGTCCCTATGCTTATTATTTCTTCGGGTGGAACCATCGTCGATGCCAACGTGCCCCACTCTTTCAGCATTAAGGGTGCCACTGTTCCTCTAGTTCCACACATAGAGATTATTCCGATCCATTTAAGTTCCAAGGAGGAGACAATTGTTGTTCCTCCGTCGGAGACAAGCCAACTAGTGCAGGCCGAGGAGGTAAAGGCTCGAAGAGACATCTGAGCGGAAGTGCAAGCGGGTCTATGCCAAGAAGAGTAAGAAAGATATAAAATCAAATACGTAGACTCGCACTTTTGCCTTTTCTTTTTGTAGATGGTTGGAGTAGGATCCTATTTTGCTTTTCTAGGCTGTGTATAGATGCGGGTTCAGCCCTTGCTTATAGGAATTCTCCGAATAATTTTTTTGTACTTATCTTTTTCAAAGAATAGTGGAATAAAAAGTTCTTCTTGTTTTTTCTACCATAACTCTGTGTTTATTTGTTTAAGTATTTTGGCACTCGCGTTTCCATTCAATGTACTTATGAGGCTTTAGTTTCCGAGTCGAACTTGAGTTTGTTTGCTAAGTCCGGAAGTCATAGCTTCGGGTCATGCTCAAACGTCGAGTCGAATCCTAATGTTGCGCTGTCTCGGTTAGTGGCTGGTACTTGAGTTATGCCCCCCGTCCTGGGGAGAATTGAAGTAGTCATTCGGCAATTGTTTTCCGCCTTTGTTGATTTTACTTTAACTACGTCAGAACAAAGTTACAACAAAATGAGTTTGAGTGGTCAGATCACACTCGCTCATCTCCTAGTATTTGCATCCGCGTTTGGGGGATCGAGCTTGCATGTTGACGGTCAGCCACACCTGCTTGTCGCTTATAATCATATCCATGCTTCGAGGATATAGACTAATTTACAGGCGGTCAGTCATACCCATTTGATAATCAAAATGATGTCCACACTCCGGGGACATAAGTTATATTACGGGCAGTCAGGTATAGTCGTCTAATGCTTGGAATCACATCCACACTCTGGGGACATGAGTTAATTTACGAGCAGACAGTCATGCCCATTTAGTATTTATACTCCATTTCGTGCTCACGGGGTTAGAGTTAGTCGATGGGTGGTCAGTCACAGCCATTTGACGTCTAGAATTATGTCTACACTCTAGGGACATAAGTTGTTATACTAGTGGTCAGTCACACCCGTTTAATGTTCATGCTTCGATCCATGCTCTCAGGACTAGTGTTAGTTGATGGGTAGTCAGTCACATCCATTTGGTGTTTATACTCCAATCTGCGCTTTCGAGGCCAGAGTTAGTTGATGGGTGGTCCATCACACCCATTTGTACTTGTACTCCAGTTTGCACTCCGGGAATCTGGAGTTAGTCGATAGATGGTCAGTCACATCTGTTAAAGTATTAGAACCTCGTTCGCACTCTGGGAACTAGGAGTTGATTAAGGTTGCGAACTGTCGAATCACATCCACCTTGATTTGGCAAGCGAAGTCGTGGATGGACGGATCCATCCTCTTTGAGTTTGGATTTGGAGTTTGTACCCCAGCTTATACTCCAGTAGCTAGAGTTCATTAGAGGATTGTTGTGTTTCAATCCCTCTTTTCTTTAGCGTTGTTCGCCTCCGAGCTCGGGGTTTCACTTAGGGAGTGACCAATCGGATCACGATCACTCCCTATTTGAATAAGTCTCATCGTGGGATGGGACTTAGCTCTTTGCACATCGTGACAGTCACATGATGCATTACAAGAATCGCCAGTCGTTCTTGATAAGTCTGCATTTTATTGCTGGAATAAGAAAGTACGGCAAAGTCAGTTGCCTTATTACAAGTTTAAATTCAAAAAATGCATAAACAAATTTCAAAGGAAATGAAGACTAAAATGAATAACACCAAGTTATGTGTTGTAGTGGCAGAGACACTCGCTATCCGATGCCCTTGGTAAAGTGAGACCATCAACAGTTGATAGTTTGAATGTGCCATCTCCAATTCTCCGTTCAATGACATATGGTCCATCCTATGTTGGTTTAATGTGTGAAGGGACTAGATAAATCCGTTTGAGTATGAGATTGCCAACTTTGAAGATTTTAGGTCGGACCTTAGCAATGTATAATCGGGCGACTCGACTGCGGTGTGCAGCTGCCCTCATATCAGCCTCTTTACGGTTCTCATCTAGTAAATCCAATGATTCTGCAAGTAGGATGGAATTTGTCTTAAGATATAAGTAAGTCAACTGGAGTAATGGCTTCAGAGCTGTAGGAAAGTGCAAATGGTGTATGGCTAGCCGCGGACTTATGGGTAGTTCGATATACCCATAGGGCTATTAGAAGCTCATCAACCCACTTGGCCCTAGCCTTCTCCAGTCGTTTCTTCAAAATTGACTTGATAACTTTGTTGACAGCTTTGACTTGTCATTTGCTTAAGGGTGTTATATTGCTGAGAACTTCTTCTGGATGCGGTAGCGTTGACAGAAATCTTTGAACTTGACACTATTGAATTGGGTCTTGTTATCAGTTACAATGGTGTATGGAAGGCCAAAGCGACATATGATATTGTGCACAACAAAGTTGATTCCTTTTTTGTCGTGATACTCGCAAGGGCCTTAGCTTCTGCCCATTTAGTAAAGTAGTCAGCTGCAACGATGGCATACTTCACACCACCCTTAGCTAAAGGTAAAGACGCTATTATGTCAATGCCCTATGTGGAAAACGACCATAGATTTTTTTGGTAGGTGGGACTCTTGGAATCCTAGCATGCTTCTGGCACCTATCACACTTCTTAGCATAATCTGATGTGTCTCGATTCACAGTTGGCCAGTAGTACCCATATCCAAGTATCTTTTTCACAAGTGCTTGCCTTTTAGTGTAATCGCCACACTCTTCTTCATGCACATAATGCAACACTCATTTAATTTCATCGTGGGCGATACACCGGAGTAAAGGAACATAATATCCCCTCTTGTACGGGACTCCATTTTGGATAATAAATCGTGACGCTTTTCGGAGAAATTATTGTTTTTCACTTCTATGTTGGGTAGAGCTCTGTGCTCAAGATAATTTCTGATAGGAGTCATTCAAGACTCCCTCTTGGGTGGTGCTTCTTACCCCCAATCTGTCTCGATCTGATCTATAATTGGACTGGTAAGCGTCACAATGGGGACGAGTCCCATTTGTTGTGCTTCGCCTATGCTGGGCAGTTTTGCTAAAGAATTGGCTTTCTGATTTTGCAATCGGGGTATACAGTGGATATCATAGTAGTCGAACTGATTCGATACTTCTTGAAGCCGAATAAGGTAAGCAGCCAATCTCCGGTCTCTTGCTTGATATTCTCTCCGTACCTAGCACACGACCAATTGCGAGTAACAATAAATCTCCATAGCAGTAATGCCCAAGTCTTTGGAAAGCCTAAGTCCAGTGAGTAGAGCTTCGTACTTGGCTTCCTTGTTAGTTGCACGGAATTCAAACTTTAGAGCATTGCATGTGGATCGACCCTCTGGGGTTTCAAGTACAACTCCAGCGCCTAAGCAACGGTCGTTTGATGCACCATCGATGTACAGCTTCCACACATGCTTAGAAGATTCACTGGCCTCTGACAACTGGTATGGTGAATTCAGCTATGAAATCCGCTAGAACTTGTCCTTGGATGGTGTTAACGCTAAAATTTGAACGCTAACACCCCGGTGTATGAAGTGAGATTGTGAAAGCACCACCCGATAGCTCGGGAACAGATTATAAGCAGATAATAGTGAAAAAGCAGTAAACAACAGCAATTTTATAGTGGTTCGGCTTAAGAGAGAGCCTACGTCCACTTTGAATATCTTTATTGACGATTTGATTACAAATCAATACAGTTACACTTTGATTACAACACACTTTGAGTTTCAAGTGACTTAGAACAAGTAGTCTAAACTTCAATGTCGATCCAAATCTTTGAACACATGTTAGACATGTTTGATTTCTTCGTGAAGTTCCTTGAAGGTGTTGAAGTAGTTCAGAATGCAGCAGAGTAACAGCGCTTGAAATGAATGAGCAAAAAGTCCCTTGAATGTTGGGGGTGGCCATGTATTTATAGGCAAATCTGGATAGAAATTTTTCTCCGAAGTCCTGAGTCGTGACCGACTCGGGCTAAGCCGTGGCTGAGTCAAGTTGAGTCGTGGCCGGCTTATCTGATTAAGCATTTGGTCTTCTCACTAGCTCATTCTCTTGCTGGATTCTAAGCCAAGTCCTGAGTCGTTGGCGAGTCAATTCTCACTGGGACATGCATTGTGGCAACGGAATACGACTCAGTGGCTTTAAGTCGCGGACGAGTCATCCTGAGTTATGAGTCGTTAAGTCATTTCTTAGGTTGTCAATCCTCTTGAGTCGTTTCTTATGATGAGTCGTGGACTTGTTGAGTCGCTGGGGCAATACCTTTGATGAGTCGGTAATGCATTGAGTCGGTCTGCCTTGTGAGCCGTTAACTAGTTAAGCCACTCTGCTCCTTCAAGTCGTTAACTCGTTGAGTCGTTGATCCACTGAGTCGTTGTCAACTCTGAGTCGCTGCTTACCTCATGAACCGTTAACCCCTTGAGTCGTCCTATCCCTCTAAGTGGATGAGTCGGTCCAGTCCTTGAGTATATAAGTCGGTCCAGTCCTTAAGTAGATGAGTCGGTCCAGTCCTTAACTAGATGAGTCGGTCCAGTCCTTAACTAGAAGAGTCGGTCCAGTCCTTAACTGAGTCGCTACCAGTTGAGTCGGTACCTTCCTTAAGTAGATAAGTCGTTGGGTAAAACGAGGTTAACACTTGCCCCTCGAAGCACACGCCTAAGTCGTAGGTCGTGTGCTTCGACTCATCCTGTCTCGTGTGCCGATTCAACCTTCACTGCTCACAGCTATAAAAGACTTGAGTCGTCACTCTTACCTTCTTCTTCTCAATACCTATCTCTTAAGTCGCATCTGCCATTAATACTTCTCCGAACATTCGAAGGCGTTTCCGAGTTAATCAGTTGACGACCTATCCTTGCTATTACATTGCGTAAGTGAATTCAATATTTATCCAACCATGTTTACCGTTAAATCGTGAATCCCCATCCTCTGATTCTAATCCAACGTCATGCGTCGCGTTGCATCCTCGAGCCAAGCTGTGATTGATTTCCAATCGTCATTAGCTATGTTGTTGCGGCTTACGAGAACTCAGCTACGTGTTGGATGTACGATGGACCTGAGGCGATTCGAATTTGTCTTGGGCGATTTGTTGGTGCAGAGAAATAATAGGTTTTACTGAGAAAGTGGTGGATTTGGAAGAGATGAAATGACCCTTAACGGGTTAATGGGTTGGAGAGTGGACGACCGGTTGGGGAAATGATTTTGGATTCATACGGCCTAACTGGTTTTCTGATTGCACGAGCGACTCAGCCCCATAGATCTTCACCACGACTCATCCTTTGAACCGCGAGCGACTCAAATCATCTGCCGTGAACGACTTAAGCCATAGGCCATGAGCGACTCAAGTCATAAGCCGTGAACGACTCAGTACTTGAACTATTTTTCACACTGAGTTGCTCCTTGTGGTTTGAACCTATGACCGGCTCAATTAGATGTAACCTAGGATTTGAGTCGCAGCCGAGACAGGACTTGGAGAATTTCACACTGCCTCGAACTAAAATCTTTTCCATTACTATGCCTTACGACTTAGAGAACCAGTGACTCAATGTCTTAGAGCATAAATAACCTGGCTTAACTTGCTTCATAATCTTTAAAATGTGGGCGAGTTATCACATTATACTGCTTTGAAGCATAATTCTGACTCGATCTTTGTCTTGAATTGCTGAAATAAACCGCCTTAATATTGAATTGTTTGGACTTTAACCTGCTAAACTTTGTTGCGTATTTTAGGTTTACAGATTGCTTCAATTTGCAAGTATACAACCTGTTTAATACAACAATCACAGAAAATCGGGACGAATATACTGCCATTGATTGCCCACATCCAATGACAGATTAGTCAATAGAAGATAAATGTTAAATAGATTGCGTGAATGAAGTACTTTAAACCAACGAATCCAAGTAGAGCGCTAAAGCAATGTTGAAATAGTCAACCGAAATTGACCAGTTTGCAATAACACTATACCTGAAACTTTAAATTAACAAGTCCTGAAGTTTAGTAATTGATCAATTGCCAACTAGCTTAACTTCAGTTATATTTACTTGTTTATTTTCAATAGTTCTGCACAACACTTCACACTTTTAGGAAACGTGCACCTTCGCATTTGAACATCCAGTTGCTTGTGTAGAATGACATCTCAACAAGAAGAACCGATGGGCCAGACTGAAGATGTCTTCCCAGTAGCCAACCTGTTGGATAACCCTCCGGAGAGAAATTCCACAACTCTGAATCAGCAGGTGTTTAACCAATTGCTCATCCAGTTTGGCATTGCTGAAGCTGATGCCTTATTGCCGGGGCCAAATGATACTGCAGATAGGCCCCCTTCTGGCTTTATTGCTGTCAATCGCCAAATGTGCTTGAGCGGTGCCATACCACCTTTTAATGACTTCCTTCAGCAGTTCCTGCTTCGATTATCTATCTCTCCATTCCAATTGCACCCCAATGGCCATGCCATTCTGATGGGGTTATGTGTGCTATTTAGTAGAGTTCTGGACCGATTACCGAGCTATGAGGAAATCTGCTACTTCTGCTCATTCACAAAAATTAAAGATCATCCCTCTATCGTAGTTATAAGGAGTGCTCGAAACCGCAAACTCATCACCGATCTTCCTGAAAGCGTTCATGGATTTCTACATCAGTATTTCTTTGTTCGCTGCCCTCCAGGGTTTTATGCCATCTGGAGAGTAGGAAGTAAGATTTTCCTGCTTTTATTTCTCCATTTTTGGGCTTTTCGAAATCTGAGTTGCTGAATGCTAACTTTGCTTCTTTTTTCCTGTTTTAGCACTTCCTCCTCCCTCTAGAGATCCATGATCAATATGGGCTTCTTCATTCCTCTCGCTTCACTCAGCCTCGTGAAGTCCCAACTGAAATTCCTGATTCTCCGACGGAAACTCCTGATGCCCCAGTCTCTATTAAAGAGCACATGCAGGGAGGAACCTCTATAGAAACTTCACTAGTAAAGTGTTCAATTCCGAAGGATGTTGCGGGGCCGTCTGACAAGTCTGTACTTGCCCCAGTTATCGAAGAGGAAGAACCTCCACGATCTTCCGGAAGACCTGCTAACGAAGGAGTTGAGAAAGCAAGTCCCAAAAAACATGATGGTGATGATGTTTTCGAGGGGTTGAGCGATTTAATTGTGACTTCTCAAGAACTTTTCAAAGATGATGTTTCCAAAACTATCTCTTCTGTAATCGAGGCGACATCTTCTCTACAACAAATGTCAACTCCTCCTACTCAAGTTATCACTACCTCTATTCCACAGAGTGCCCTGTAACTTGATGCGTGTAGTTCACACGTTACACAACACTAAGGATTTTTCAGCACTTCTACGCATTTATCTTCTTATACTTTAAAGATTTCTAAAGCTTATTATTTTTATTCCAGATTCTCCAATGGGGCGCAGCAGCTCATACTACGATGATTTCCAGCGTTACGGGAGGCGTAGCCAGTATGATTATAGGCGTTACCTCCCTTCTTACACAGAATCCGATGAAGAGAGGGCCATCAGGAAAGCAGACGAGAGACGAGCATATGAAGAACGTCACCGAAGGAAACAAGAAAGACATGACCCTTCCCACAGAGATGATGATACTCAAAAAAGAAAGACTCATGATGAGAGAGGTAAAGGTCACATGGACGATTCTTCTAGCAAGCGGGCTAGACTTACTGAAGAAACAATGCCGACAGTTTCTGAACATGTTCCTGCTCAATCTCCTGCCCCCGTCCGTTCCGACATTCAAACAATCATCAACCGGCCCGCATACCAAGTCGGGCAAGGTCCTCCCACTCTTCAAAGTCGATTCCCTCAGTGGTGCCTGAGAGGGGTTCGATTTGATCTCGACTTGGTTCCTCTCGACAAATCGGCTATGCTGCGAAATCTTGATACTGTCAGGACCGATATTGAAAGAATGTCGAACTGGCAAAAACTTGTCGACGAGCTTCAGAGGGTTAACCGAGCCAATCTCGAGGCCATGCTCACAATGGAGAATGATAAGGCTGAGTGGCAGAAGACTCTCGAACAGCATGACGCCGAAATGAGAAGTATTGCTTCCTATAATGAAAAGCTGGAAGCGGAAGTAGAAAAGCTTAAGGAAGAATTAGCTACTTCATCTACGTCCTATTCTCAAAAGGAGAGCATGCTTCAGCAACAAGTACGAGATGCGCATGCCAGTCAAAGGGCAGTCGAAGATAAGCTTACACACAAGGAGAAGGTCATAGAAGAATATCGCGTTGAAATTTTACAGCTGCGAGAACAGACCGGCTCTCAAAGCTTGGAGATAGAGTTGTTAAAAACTCGACTTGCTATGGCCGAAAAGGAGCGTGACGAGGGTGTTGCTGGTAAACTCGCGGCCGAAGAGGCCCATCAAGCAACCAAGCTGACATTAGCTCCACATTATTTGATTTTTATCTACACAGCATTTTGGGGCGTGGCAGCCTTGCCTTTCTAGGCCCTAAATATGAAATTATGCTAGCTGAAGTTTGGGAGGCAGCACTCGATATGCTCGGTGGTAAAGGTGCTGGCTACGCTGAGTCAGCTCTTGAAGAGCATTATCTTGATGATGATGCCCGCGCCGCTCTTGCCAAGGGAAAAGAGCAACTCGCCAGAGTGCGGACTGGAATGGCGGAAGGGGAACGTTCTGAAAAAGAAATACCACCTACTACTTCTGAACGTCCTTTAGTTTCTTCTGAAGTTGACATCACAGGTTCCAGTGCTCATTCGCTGCCTCCTACAAGAACCGGGGTAATTACCCCTACTGATGATGAGGCTTTGGAGGATATTGGGGCTCAAAATTATGAGATTGAACTAACGAAGCAGACATCTTCAGGTAATTTTGGCACTGGTCTGATTCAAGTGGATTGCCTGCTTACTCCTCAAAAGTTTGATGAGCTTCTCGATTACTTCTTGAATCTCGACGAACCCATATCTCCCTTCTTTTGGGGAGATACTAATATTTTTAATTTCTCTTCTTCTGCAGTTGAAACATCAAGTGCTGTGCAAACTTCGCCTCCTCCGGTTATCCCTGCTCCGTCTCTTCAGGTGGCTCCTCCTTCTGCTTCACAGCCCGGGTCACAAGAGGAGCAAATTGAGGCTCTTCACGGCTTAGATGACCCTATCGCTTCGCAAGAGCAGAAAGACGAGGGACTTGAAGGAGGCGAGATCTCTCCGGAGCGGACTCCTTCTGATGACGTAGTTTTGTCCGCTCTTGTTACTCCAGGGAGTGAGTCTTCTTTGAAGAGAAGAAAGAAACACGGAACATCGAAGAGGAGGGGGAAGAAAATCATTGCTACCGAAGAGGAACCGGAAATTGCACCAGTTGTACCTCCCTCTCCTTCTTCCCTTATGCCTTCAGACCGACCTGAAAAGCTAACCATTCGGCCGGGTAAAGGGTCTAAAGGTGGCAAGAAGAAATGAAGACTCCTGCTTTTAGCTTCTTGTCTTTTGCATGCACTGGTCGAGAATTGTGCGGGTATCGGCCCCCCGCTTTTCTTTTGTTGGAACTTGTACCTGTATATAAAATAATGTTGAATAAAATGATTCTTCTTTCTTTGTATAAACTCTTGTTTGAATTTGAGAATGCATTTATTATTCATTTTTGCACAAGTTTATTTATATGATATTGTAGTGAGCTTATGGTATGTTGTTTGAGCGTACTTTACCGATGTAGCTATATCATATTGTATGCAACTATACCATGCTGCCCCCATACCATAAGCTTGCTGTAATTTTCTATACTTCGAGGGGACTTGCACTCTTATTTTCTGTAGAATGACTATTTCATTCGTGAAGAAATTTTTCATAGAGTACAACTCCCTTCGTATAAGTTTTTACGCTTTGTCCTTCGAAGAAATCACTTTTTTCTTTTGCGTATGTACACATTTTGGCAAGTGAATTCTTCTATGTGGTAAAGCGGACCTCTGAAGGTACTTTAACTTTCTTCCCCCTTTTTTTTTTTTTTTGAGGAAGATTATTTTCTAGAATAGGTAAATCACTCTTCCTTTGAAAGTTAAAGTATGCTCTTGATGAGGATTTTTTTTTTAAATAGAAATTTGTACCTCTGAGGAGGGTTTTTTTCACGTTTCAACACTTGGAAGTTTTATTTCAATCTTGGTGAAACGTGTACCTCCAAAGAGTTGTGCCTTTGAAGAAAGCCTTTTCACGTTTCAACACTTGGAAGTTTTATTTCAATCTCGGTGAAACGTGAGCTTCCGAAGAGGTCTTTCTTCTTGATTGTGCCTCTGGGGGGTTTGTACCTCTGAGGAGGGATTTTTCACGTTTCAACACTTGGAAGTTTTATTTCAATCTTGGTGAAACGTGTACCTCCAAAGAGTTGTGCCTTCGAAGAAAGCCTTTTCACGTTTCAACACTTGGAAGTTTTATTTCGATCTCGGTGAAACGTGGACTTCCAGAAAGGTCTTTATTTTGTTTTGCATTTCAACTTTGGTGAAGTGAAATTCCGAAGAGCGGCTGTTACACTTCAACTCCTGGTGAAATGTGCCTCCGAAGAGGTCTTTATTTTGTTTGTATTTCAACTCTGGTGAAGTGAAATTCCGAAGAGCGGTCGTAACACTTCAACTCCTGGTGAAATGTGCCTCCAAAGAGGTCTTTATTTTGTTTGCATTTCAACTCTGGTGAAGTGAAATTCCGAAGAGCGGTCGTAACACTTCAACTCCTGGTGAAATGGGCCTCCGAAGAGGGCTTTTATTTTGTTTGCATTTCAACTCTGGTGAAGTGAAATTCCGAAGAGCGGTTGTTACACTTCAACTCCTGGTGAAATGTGCCTCAGAGAGGGTTTTCATCGCCTGGAAGTTACTCTCTCATGGTTGGAGGGTCATGACTCCTCCAATCTTTTTTTGTTGAGTAGAGAACATTCTTTTTTGTGGCGTATGACCCATTAGAGGTCTTTATCCTCCGAAGAGTTGTGCCTCCGAAGAGGACTTGTGCTGCCGATGATGGCTTTGGTTGTTCCCTTGTCCACTTGCTTATGCCTTTTCAGTGATCCTCTTTTTTTTTACAAGTAATTTGTTTAATCCAAGGAAGTGTGCTTCATTGTCAGGCAAGTTCGTGAGAACGAGCATTAGCTTCTTAATTGGATGTTTGTTTGTTCAAACGATCTCAATTTATTAGCAAAGGCCCGTTTCTGTCGAAATCATAGGCCGTTAAATTGAAGTACTTCCTATCTAGGATTTGAATTCGGGGCTTTTGTGACTTGAAATTTGGCGAGAATCACTTGGTCTTATTATGTGCAAGTTTCACTTCCATTGTCTGCAAAAATTTAAATCGACATTTCAGCAATACATTCTATGTACTTTTTATATCGAAAATAAAGCAAACATGTAATAATAATAAGGAACACAAGATTTATAGTGGTTCGGCCAGGAAATTAGGCCTACATCCACTTTATATTCTTTCATTATTTACTTGCATCAGTTTTACAATTGCCTTCAATTACAAGAATCATACATTCATAATTCTTTTTACAATATTTCAACAAAATTTTCAAGTAAAGTATGGACGCAAATGATTGCTGTTCCATGCCCTTGGAATTTGATCTCCTTCAACAGTGGTGAGTTTGAATGTGCCGTCAAGAAGCTTCTGACCTATGACATATGGTCCTTCCCAATTTGGCCCAAACACACCTGTCGCTGTCATAATTCTCTTCAGGACTAGGTCTCCAATCTCAAAGCTGCGTTGGCGAACTTTGGAATTGAAATGTCTGGCTATCCTTTGCTGATGAGCTGCAATTCTGAGATTAGCCTCATCTCTTTTTTCATCAAGGAGATCTAGCGCTTCAAGCTGTAGCTTTTCGTTTTCTGCTTGATTGAAATGGATTCTTCTGTGTGAAGGGACCTCCATTTCTACCGGAATCATTGCCTCTGACCCGTATGCCAATGAAAACGGGGTGTGCCCAGTCGCAGTTTTGTGAGTGGTTCTGTATGCCCATAGTGCCAGTGGTAGCTTATCGACCCAACCACCTTTTTCTCTTTCAAGTTGCTTCTTGATGGTTGACTTAATAATTTTGTTCACGGCTTCCACTTGCCCGTTTGCCTGCGGATGAGCCACTGCTGAGAAGCTTTTCCGGATTTTGAATCGCTTGCAAAAATCTTGGAATTCTTCACCTTCAAACTGAGTACCATTGTCTGTAATTATTTTTTGAGGCACACCGTATCTGCAAATGATGTTTTTAGTCACAAAACTTATCATCTTCTTTGAGGTGATAGTAGCCAGTGGTTCAGCTTCTGCCCACTTAGTAAAATAATCTACAGCAACAATGGCATATTTAATTCCAGATTTGGCAGTTGGTAATGGTCCTACAAGGTCTATCCCCCATATTGCAAACGGCCATGGACTGACCATCTGTGTGAGTTCAGTGGAAGGAGCTCTAGGAATTTTGGCGAATCTTTGGCATCTGTCACCTTTTCGGAAATACTCTGCTGCATCTCGATTAATTTCTGGCCAAAAATATCTGTATCGGAGAATTTTCTTTGCTAATGTTTGGCCACCTGAATGATCACCACATTCTCCTCCATGTACCTCCGCTAGGATTGCTTTGGACTCTTCCCTGGATACACATCGAAGTAATGGCATTGAGAATCCCCGTTTGTATAATCGGCCATCCTGGATTATATATCGAGAGGCTTTTCTCAGTAGCTTTTGTCGTTCTTTTGAGTTCCCTGGTAAAGATCCATTGAGTAGATATTCTGTTATCGGAGTCATCCATGATTCTTGCTCTTGAGGCATGCTCATGATCCAATCAATGTCCATCTCATCAATGCTAGGAGTCGACAGGACCTCCACTGGAGTTAATCCCAGAAATTGAGCTTCGCCTGTGCTAGAATACTTTGCGAGAGAATCTGCTTTCATGTTTTCTTCTCGAGGAATGTGACTTATCATGTAATGATCGAAATCACCCAGGAGTTCCCAAGCCTTTGACAAGTAGGCGGGCAGATTCCCCCCTTTTGCTTGGAATTCCTTTTTGACCTGGCATACAATAAGCTGAGAATCACTGAATATCTGTAACGCTCGGATGTTTAATTCTTTAGCAATCCTTAAGCCAGCGATAAGGGCTTCGTACTCTGCTTCATTGTTTGTTGAAGGAAATTCCAATCTTAGTGCATAGCATAATGATCGGCCTTCAGGGGTCTCAAGTACAACTCTGGCTCCAGAACAGTAGTCGTTTCTCGCACCATCGACATATAACTTCCATTGGATTGGGGAATCGTCGACCGTTTCCTCCTCACTGTTACCCTTATCTGTGAATTCTGCGATGAAATCCGCTAAAGCTTGTCCGTTGATTGCTTTTCGGGGATGATAAGTGATGTCATACTGACTGAGTTTAATATTCCACTTTAGAAGACGACCCGAAGTCTCAGGGCGAAACAGGACTTGCTTTAAAGGTTGATCAGTGAGGACTCTGATAGGATGAGCTTGAAAATATTGCCTCAACTTCATAGATGCAATTAGTAGGCAATAGGCGAGTTTTTCCAACTTAGAGTAATTCATCTCTGCCCCAGCGAGTCTTTTGCTGATATAGTAAACTGGATGTTGAATCCTTTTGTCTTCTCGTATCAGCGCTGCACTTAAAGCATGAGATGATACTGCCAAGTATATAAGAAGATCCTCGCCATCGCCAGGCCTAGAAAGTATTGGAGGCGTTTCCATATGGCGAATCAATTCATCAAAGGCTTTTTGGCATTCGGGAGTCCAATCTAAGTTTTTCTTTCCTTTCTTTAGGGCGTCAAAGAATGGGATGCATTTATCTATGGCTTTGGAAATGAACCGACTCAAGGCGGCGACTTTTCCATTGAGACTTTGCAATTCCTTCTTTGTTCTAGGAGCTTTGACTTCTTTCAATGCAGTAATTTGAGATGGGCTGGCCTCAATGCCCCTAGCGCTTACGATGAAACCTAAAAACTTGCCGGATTCCACTCCAAATGAACATTTTAAAGGATTGAGCTTCATTTCGTATTTTCAGAGGACTGCGAACATGTCTGCTAAGTGTTCTATGTGATCCACTGCTTTCTTAGACTTTACTAACATGTCATCGACGTAGACTTCCATAGTCTTGCCCAGTTGCGGTTTGAACATAGCATTAACAAGTCTTTGGTATGTTGCCCCTGCATTCTTTAACCCGAACGGCATAACTCTGTAGCAGTAAAGACCAGTTTCGGTGATAAAGCTCGTGTCCTCCTGATCTGGCTCATGCATCATGATCTGGTTATACCCGGAGTAAGCATCCATAAAAGATAACAATTCGTGTCCCGCTGTTCCGTCTACCAGTTGGTCGATTCTGGGTAATGGGAAGCAGTCTTTGGGGCAGGCCTTGTTTAGATCTGAAAAATCGATGCATACTCTCCATTTTCCGTTGGCTTTCTTAACCAGCACTGGATTTTAAACCCAATTCGGATAGGTAGATTCTTTGATAAAATTATTCTCCATGAGCCGATCAACTTCTTCTTTTAATGCCGCCGACCTTTCTGGACCTTGAGTTCTCCTTTTCTGTTTCACAGGTGTAAATTTTGGATCAATATTTAGAGCGTGTACTGCAATTTCTGGGGATATTCCGCGCATATCGGCATGAGTCCAAGCAAAAACATCCAAATTTGCCTTTAAAAAAGATATTCTGAATTGACGCATTAAGTTGTGAACCCACATTCAACACCTTGTTTGGGTCCTTTGTGTCAACAGGTATTGGTATTGTCGTTTCCACTGGTACCACTCTATTTTCCCCTGCACTGACTTTTCTAGGGTCCATCTCTTTCCTTGCTCTGCTGTGCTCGCCAGTGCAGGGTCCGCCCTGTAATTGCTACAAGGCTGGTTCTTTGATGCGGACTTGGGCTGCCGCATTCTTTCCCATTTCTCTTTTTCTGGTTTCTCGTAGCTCTGTCAGATAACACTCTCGCCCAGCATTTTGATCCCCTTTTATAACTCCTACTCCATTGTCTGTAGGGAATTTAATAGTGAGGCACCACGGGGCAAGAACAGCTTTGAACGCTGCCAGAGTTGGACGACCAAGGAAAGCATTGTAAGCAGAAAATTCGTCGACAATCACAAAAGTTTGCTTGCGGACCACTTTTCTCTCTCCTTCTCCAAGTTCCACAAACAAATCAATGGTTCCTACCGGCTGCTTTGGCTCCCCAGTGAAGCCGGAAATTTTCTGCGATAAGGCTTGCACATCAGCCATAGGGATCTTCATTTGGTCGAATGTTTTCTTGAAGAGGATATTGCAGGATGCGCCACAATCAATGAGAACTCTTCTGACAATAGCTGGCCCGATACCTGCCGAGATGACTAAGGGGTCCAAGGTAGGAGCTTCAATACCTGCGGAATCCCTAGTTTTGAACACAATATCATCATCGAAATTTCTTTGTTGCTTCAAGGGCGTAACACCTTCCAAAACGAATACATCTTCCTCGGTCGGTACATACTTTAAAGCTCGGGTATACCTTTCCATCTCACCCCAGCTTCTGCCTGCTGGGTGAGGTCCTCCTGTAATGACATTGATAATGGGCCTTCCAAATTCATGCCCTGCAGCCTTCTCAATCGTCCTAGGCTGATGAGTAGGAGCCTGTTGCCCCTGACTAGATGAAGCAGGATTGTTGCCATTCTTTTTCACAAATTGCTGCAGTTTGTTTTCCCTTAGCAACTCTTCAATCAGATTTTTCAACTGGCGGCATTCGTCGGTCTCGTGACCGGGTTGATTATGGAAGCGGTAGAACTTCCCACTCTGTATAGCCTTTTTCCCGGTCCTTAGAGGAGGAGGTTTAGGAAAATCAACAGAATCTTTAGTGGCAAGGTAGATACGCTCCGGCGTATCTGATAAAGGAGTATACTCTGATGGCTTGAAGGATCGGGGCTTCTTCAGATTACTCTGTTTCTTCCCATTGTTATTTTCCCTTTTTTGCCCTACAGATTCATTCTTGCGTGGAGCAACAGTGTTATCTTCAGCTTTTTCCAATACTGTCTTTACCGGTACGGGACGGCTTTCCAAGCGTATGAATTCATCTGCTTTTTTATAGAATTTTTCAAGGGAATTTGGTTCCTTCATGTTTAGCCATTTCCCAAATTCGCTCGACTTGTCAATAGCCCTCATCAGATAAGTCAATATCATTCGCGGTTCTGCATTGTCCACCTCAGCTAGCGCTATATTAAAGCGGTTTAAGAAAGATCTGATAGATTCACCTGGATTTTGTTCCAAACTCGACAGTGACATGATATCCTTGGCTTTAGAAGCATATAGTCTGAACTGCTCCTTGAATTTTCGGGTTAAGTCAGAAAACTGATCTATAGATCGGACTGGAAGCTTGGTGAACCAAAGCAGAGCTACACCTTCGAGATACACATGAAAATAGCGGCACTTTATTTCATCAGAGGCTCTGGCACCTGTCATGTGCCAATCATACTTGTACAAGAATTCGTTCGGATCACTTGTCCCCTTGTAAGCTGGAATGGTTGGAGGGACAAACTTCCTTGGGAATTCAGCCTTTAAGATTTTCTCAGTAAATGGAGTTTTACTTGGGGCGAAAACCCATTCTTTCTCGTCTTCAACCCTCTGCATACTCTCTTTCATGATTTGTCGGATCATTCTAGAAAGATACTCCTCATCATGTCGAGCTCTAGATCCACCAACCTCAGGAAGTGTTTGTTCAAAGGGGCTAGCAGCCCTTTCAGGAGCATTTCTTTCTTCAGCATCACGAATGTTGCTACCAAAATTCCTTTCATTACCTGCCGGTTGATGGTTTGCCCCAAGCAAATCGTTCAACCTATTCAGAATTAGGGCATTTTGGGCATTCTGAGCCTCGAACTGTGCATTTTGGGCATTTATCTGTTGGTTCAGCCCTAAGATTGCAGCATCCAGCTCTGCCTTTGTAACTCCGACAGCTGGTGTGGCTTGATTCGATATAGGGGAAGCGGAGGTTCCCTCTTGAATATTCCCAGATCTGACAGATCTACTTTTCCTTCCAGGAGCCATAATCTCGGATAGATTTCTGGTTTTCAAGGAAATTCTCTCTACAAACCTCTGTGAAGCAATGATGATAATTCACCTGAGTTCAGTTCTCAGTGGAAGCACCAAAAATGTTAACGCTAAAATTTGAACGCTAACACCCCGGTGTATGAAGTGAGATTGTGAAAGCACCACCCGATAGCTCGGGAACAGATTATAAGCAGATAATAGTGAAAAAGCAGTAAACAACAGCAATTTTATAGTGGTTCGGCTTAAGAGAGAGCCTACGTCCACTTTGAATATCTTTATTGACGATTTGATTACAAATCAATACAGTTACACTTTGATTACAACACACTTTGAGTTTCAAGTGACTTAGAACAAGTAGTCTAAACTTCAATGTCGATCCAAATCTTTGAACACATGTTAGACATGTTTGATTTCTTCGTGAAGTTCCTTGAAGGTGTTGAAGTAGTTCAGAATGCAGCAGAGTAACGGCGCTTGAAATGAATGAGCAAAAAGTCCCTTGAATGTTGGGGGTGGCCATGTATTTATAGGCAAATCTGGATAGAAATTTTTCGCCCAAGTCCTGAGTCGTGACCGACTCAGGCTAAGCCGTGGCCGAGTCAAGTTGAGTCGTGGCCGGCTTATCTGATTAAGCATTTGGTCTTCTCACTAGCTCATTCTCTTGCTGGATTCTAAGCCAAGTCCTGAGTCGTTGGCGAGTCAATTCTCACTGGGACATGCATTGTGGCAACGGAATACGACTCAGTGGCTTTAAGTCGCGGACGAGTCATCCTGAGTTATGAGTCGTTAAGTCATTTCTTAGGTCATCAATCCTCTTGAGTCGTTTCTTATGATGAGTCGTGGACTTGTTGAGTCGCTGGGGCAATACCTTTGATGAGTCGGTAATGCATTGAGTCGGTCTGCCTTGTGAGCCGTTAACTAGTTAAGCCACTCTGCTCCTTCAAGTCGTTAACTCGTTGAGTCGTTGATCCACTGAGTCGTTGTCAACTCTGAGTCGCTGCTTACCTCGTGAACCGTTAACCCCTTGAGTCGTCCTATCCCTCTAAGTGGATGAGTCGGTCCAGTCCTTGAGTATATAAGTCGGTCTAGTCCTTAAGTAGATGAGTCGGTCCAGTCCTTAACTAGATGAGTCGGTCCAGTCCTTAACTAGATGAGTCGGTCCAGTCTTTAACTGAGTCGCTACCAGTTGAGTCGGTACCTTCCTTAAGTAGATAAGTCGTTGGGTAAAACGAGGTTAACAGATGGCTCACCTTGGTGTATAAGTGATATCAAATTGACTCAACTCGATTTTCCACTTGAGAAATCTACCAGACGTCTCAGGTCATGTTAGGATCTGCCGTAACGGCTGATCGGTGCAGACAGTGATTAGATGAGCCTGGAAATATGAATGGAGTTTCCTCGAGGCTATGACGAGATAATAAGCCAGCTTTTCCACCTTCGGGTAATTTCCTTCCACCCAGTTAAACTTATACTGATGTAGTAGACCGGTCGTTGGATCCGATCGTCTTCTCGAATCAAAGCAGCACTAAATGCTTATAATGAAACCATTAGATAGACATATAATGTCTCATAATCAATTGGCTTTGGTAGAATAGGAGGTGTTTCCAGATGTTGAACTTATGCTTGGAATGTGCCTTCACACTCCTCCGTCCATTCGAAATTCCGTTTTCCTTTTCTTATCAGATCAAAGAAAGGAATGCACATGTATATGGATCTGGAAATGAATCTTCTTACGGATGCCACCTTCCTATTGAGGTCTGCACCTGTTTTATGGTCCTTGGAGTTTCGAGATTCTGGATCGCCCAGATTTTCTCAGGATTGGCTTCAATTCCTTTGGCATTGACGATGAATCCAAGGAACTTTCCCGGTGCAACTTAGAAATGGCACTTCAACGGATCGAGCTTTATTCTATACAGTCAGACTATATTAAACATAGTTTCCAAATCACTGACATAGTTGATAGACAATGTGATTTTACGAGCATGTCATCCATGTATACTTCCATGGTCTTTCTGATCTGGTTAGCGAACATTTGGTGCACGAGCCTTTGATAAGTTTCCCCAGCATTCTTAAGTCCAAACTGCATCAATTTATATCAATAGAGTCCCAAATCAGTGACGAAGCCAGTATGTTCCTATTCAAGCAGATGCATCGGTATTTGATTGTAGTCGGAATATGCATCCATAGAAGATAAGAGCTCTTGTCCAACCGTTGAATCCACTAGTTGATCAATTCTGGGAAGTTGGAAACTGTCCTTATGGCACGCTTTCTTCAAATTTGTGAAGTCAACACATGTTTGCTACTTCCCATTTGATTTCCTGACAAAGACTGGATTTGATACCCACTCCGGGTATAATGCATTACGAATAAACCAATTCGACTTAAGTTTATTTACTTCTTCCTTAAGGGTGGCAATCTCTCTGGATCCTTACAACGCCTTTTTTGTTTGACCGAGACATATCGCGAGTCAATATTTAATACACGGCTTGCGATGTTTGGCGAGATATCACACATGTCTGAGTGAGTCCAAGCAAACATATCAAGGTTTTATCGAAGAAAATCAACCAATTCATGTCTCATCTGGGGCTGAGTTAGGATACGACCTTTACTCTTCTAGAATCGTCATCATCGTGGATTAGAACATCGATCGTCAACTCTACCGGGGAGGCCTAATCCTCTTTAGCTTCCTCTTTATCATTATTACCTCGGAGAACAAGATCTTTTAGGAACTGGTTGTGATGCCTGGGCCTATGCTCATGTGTTAACTGTCCATTCTCAGAAAAACAGACTTAGAGAGATTCCTCTACGCCCCTGCCCTTCTCCTTCCGCTATGCATCCTGCAGCTCAGCAGCATAACGGGAGCGTCCAACCGCCTGATCTCCATGAACTACTCGAACCCCATTATTAGTAGGGAATTTCAGAGTCGAACACCACGGGGAAATCGCTGCCCTGAATTCAGCGAGAGCCGGTCATCCTAAGAAAGCATTATAGGTGGGATTAATGTCTAACACAACAAACTGCAGCATCCAAACTCTCCAGCGATATCTAATACCTAACTCAACTGGCAACTCCACCATGCCTGCTGGTATGATTGCACTTCCATTAAAACGATGTATGCGAGACTGAAATAGTTTCAGATCTTTTGCCTCCGTTCTCATTTGTTCGTAAGCTCGCTTAAAATGAATGTTCATGGAGCTTCCAGTGTCAAATAAGATCCTCTTCATCTAAGCAGGACCTATTTGAGCTGAAATGACCAACGAATCGATAGTGGGGGCCTCGACTCTATCAGCATCTCAATTTCTGAAAATGATGTCATATGTCATCATTCTCTGCTGTTTTGTCGGGGCCCCGCAATCAGAATTAATACAATACTCGAAGTCCATATGCTTAATCGAGCTAGCATATGACTCTATTTCCTTGCAGCTCCGATCAGCTGGTTGAGGACCACAACTTAATGTTTTTATAACCAACCTCCCACCAGCACGTGTAGGATTTTTAGTCCAAGCATAGCCTTGACTTTGATTCGGGTAAGATGGGACTACACCTCCATCCTGTAGCACATGAACAAACTGTTCCAACTTTCTTTCTCTGATCAACTTCTCGGTGATGTCTTGCAAATGAAGGCACTCATTGGTGCTATGGCTGTAACAATCGTGGCATCTACAGAATTATCCAGTCTAAATTTGTTTCTTCGATGAAGGTTTTAGAGCTGGCTTCTTATACTGTCTGCTATTACAAGTTTGAAGGTAAACTTTCTCTAGCGACGTGTTTATGGGAGTATATCGATCAAACATTGGAGCTCTAGGTCTTGGTCTGCAATTTGGGTCCCTCTTCTTCCCCGGACCTTCATTACCTTTTGGTTGACTTGTTTTATTCTGTATGTTCAATTGCACTTCGCCGAAATTCACCGCCGTCTGTTTAACATCAACATTACTTTAAATGCCCATACCACTGGGCCCCACATCGTCCTGCTTCCTGCATCATCTTACGTCTTCTCTCCTTAAATTGGGTTGCCTTAGCATAGAAACGATACAACGAAGTGGGGGGTTTCCCAACCAACCAATTGCCAAACTCCAAATCGGGATCGATACCTATAGTCAATGCCATCAAAATAGAATTATCATTGGGGTTTCTGACCTTAGCACAAGAAGCATGAAACCTTTCCAGATAACGTCTAAAAGTCACTCCCAGAGCTTGAGTAACACTGGACAAGGTGTTGACATCCTTTGGTCTTGTAACATGCATACGAAACTGCTCGATGAACTTTGTAGCCAACTGATCGAAACATGAGATGGATTTGGGTAGCAGATGTAAACCACATAGTTGCAATACCTTCCAAAGAGATGGGGGAGCTTCCACATTTAACTGCATCATCAACACGAGTGGCGTTCATGAGCCATTCGTACTTCAAGATGTGCTGGTTAGGATTCGAATTTCCTTCGTACACTGGTAAGGTAGGCTTCTTGAATTAATGAGGTGGCTTAGAATAAAGAATGTCACTGATAAATTGAGTATGACTTCAAGAGATTCCCCAATCTTCATTATTAAGACCTTGTCTTTATTTGATCATTTGGCGTACCATGGTTGGAATCTTAGGCATCTGGATGTTTGGGGCTAAGGCATGGTCGATTTCCATGTTGCAGGGACGATATGAGCGCAGTCGACGGTCCATTCCTTTCCTCCTTGGCTTTTGGTCTTCAGGAATGTATGGTGCATGAGCATGGGTGTGTTGAAAAAGGGCTGGATCTGGTTGGTTCTGGATCTTAGCTTCCAGATTTATAGCGGCAATAGTTGCATAGTCATTGATAGTGTGGTAAGGAAGTTTCCCTCCTCAGAGGAAGGTCCAGCTTGATGCCCTATAGAAGGACCCATCCTGGCTTGTCCGAGATTCACAACATGATGATGCATGGAGGCTTGTGCATAGTTTCCATCCAGCCGTCTGTGCGTAGGTGTATGGTTGAAATCAGAAGAAGCCGAGCTTTCGGTTGAGGAATAAGAAGCATGATCCATTCTAGATTTCCTTCGCCTTTCTTTATTCAGCTGTTTTGCGAGCTCCATGTTGGCACAGATCTACCGAGTGAGTTGCTGACGGCTCTGAGTAAGCTCTTCCATGAGGGTCTTGAACTCCTCTCTAGTTACAGGACCTTGTGGATTCAGAGCTCCAGCTGATGCTTGGCCTGTTGTGGCTAGCTTCATGGGATTCCGCCTATCCCTTCCTTCTGGATCTATAGCATTTGAAGTGTTTCTGGTAGTAACCATGTTTAATGGCAGCTCTTTGCTAGATCTGGAGTAATCTAAATAGTGTGGATGGAACTACTGGATGACAAATCCAAATCTCCTCCTTAGATTTTAGCGATCCAACTACGATAGTAGATCCATCGAATCAGAGAAAAATGGAGTTTTCTCAGTGAAAGCACTAAAGTGTTTGTATCAATTGGACACAACACTCTTTGGATGTGATTTAAGAGACTAACTTGAAGAAACTAAATGGAAAAAGAGGCTAATCCAACAATCACACCAATAAAAGCATGCGGAAATAGAAAAAGACAAGAAATTGTAGTGGTTCGTCGTTCCTACGTCCACATTGAATATTTTTCTATTTATTAATGATTGACAACTGATTACAATAGTACAAAACTCAAGCACTCAAGTTACAATAGAGTTGCGATAGAGTAAAGGTGTAGCCGAGTCCAAAGTCCTTTTTTTATAGGCGTAGGGGTGCTATTTATAGGTGTTGGCCTGAAATATCTGCCTCTGAACTCGGAATACTTCTTTTCACACGTGGGTGAGCCTACCACATTGATCAGGGGTCATTTGGGATCGATTGGGATCAATCCCCATCTCGTTCGTATCGATCAATACGATGTCCATTTGAGCTGCGATTGATTAGAGGCACTCTTGAGGTAGTAAGCAAGCTCCTATGAAAATTTCATAGCATTTGGAATTGTATATTTTGAGTTACGATCGATCCAAGTTTGGTTTTGCAAGTACGCTGGTGGTTGCGTATCGATCCCTATTCGCATCAATACTCCTTCGTATCGATAGGCTATGCATCGATGACGTGGAGTGGCACTCACACGGAGATCCGTTTTTCATGCTAGTGGATTGCTTCTTTTGTTTGACCATGCCATCTTCGTATCGATCGTGTGTGTCTTCTTTCGTATCAATGCTTGGTCCTTAGATTTGTATCGATGAATTACCATTACCTTCATATCAATGCCTGGCCATCGATACGACATCGATGGAAGGGCTTGATTAATACGAATTGAACATATGGATTCGAGGCTGCTATTTGATGGATACGAAGGAGATGGTTGTGGAGTGGATGGATACGAAGGTGATGGACCTCAATGGATGCAAAATGATGTCTTCTACATGAATCTTGATCGATCTATAACTTGACCATACGAACTCTGATCGACTTGAAATTTGGAGTATTGGCTTTAATAGCTTATTTGTCATACTATTTTAATTGTAGCTCGATCCAGACTCAGACCAAAATTTCATGTATCCATCGTGAACCTGTATATAACCGATCTTCAAGACGAATTGTCCTTGGTTTATAATCAAGTCCTTAGTGTCACGGCCTTGCGAAAAGGTGGGTTAACAATACTCTTTGCCAATCCTGAAACCATTTAACAACGGTGCACGTGACGGAGAATCCAAAATGAAGTAGGATGGTTCGACGAATGCTACTGTATGAGGTACGAATGTGGCCCTGATCCCCTTGGGTCAGCTTGATATGACTAAAACAGGAGCTATACCGGGCCAAGTGAGGCCGCTCCTCCGATCATGCATGTTTCTTCGATACCATATATGTTACTTTATTATTAATTAGGAGGCCACCTTCGATTTGATTATGGGAGTGTGTTTCAAGGTGGGCGGTAGTAGCTACTATGCGTTACCATCAGTCCGGGAGTGAAAACAGTAGAATCCTACGCTGGGCATTGCCTCGTGTGCCTTGTCATATGCCTTATCGAGGCCACTACGATTTTGGTTTGTGTCATACTATGGAGTGCTCCTTGATAGTCCACCGGGTTGGTGGAGTTTACATTAGTGTATATACTACGACATTTATAAAATGTGTTAAAGGGGATATAGGTAACGCCTTAACGCTATTTTAATAGTTTACTTTACTGATAGACACTATCTATATAGTGTATATTACTACATATAAATAGTTTAGAGAATCCTTAGGGGATGGAAATTCCAAACATCTTTTAATTTATTGCACACACATTATACACTGGATAGGAGGTGTAAAATCCCGTAAACGCCTCCGAAGCCATTACAGTCATATTTATTTACTGTTGATTTAACTTATATAAGATCTTTTAGTTTTGACTCGAGTGTTTCATCTTTTCAGTATGCTCGGGTCAGCCTTAGCTTTTCAGTGTTGATGACCTTATTTTTAGAGATGAAGACGGAGTTTAGTATTATATTATTATTATTCCACTGCATCATGTTGTTCTGCTGCATTATCTTATTATTCCTGCTATATGTATAACTCTAATTGTATTGTAAATTGTATAATCAAATGTATATTATAAACAGCTTCGTAAACTATTTATTTTATTATTATATTTTGTCATTCCGCTATGAGATTCTGTGTTTTATTTTCCTTTCCTTTCTCCTATCTTATTTTACCACAATTAACAATCCTCCCTTTTGATGGTTTGAATTAAACATATGTGTTTTATTGTCGATTTAAACTGTCCAAAAAGGTGGGTCGTTACAGAATTGTTTATGAATAATGCTAGGTGTAAATAGTTTTGGGATTTTTGCAAACGATATTTAAAATGACATTTGTTTTGGCCCTTGTTTTAATACACGTAGTATTATAAATTTGTCTTTCCAATAACATTTGAAGAGTTTTTAGAAAATTTAAAACCTAAAATTTCTTAAAATGATTTCAAAAGATTTTGAGAAAAGTAATAGCGGTATTATTTGGAATATTTTTGAAGTATAAATATTCTGGAAAAGAAATTTTAAGTAGAATGCTTTTTCTTTGAATAATTCGGAGGGAACATTTTGGTTTGTTTTGTGGTAATCTGAATAATTTCTTAGTGATGATCAAATATTACTTAGGCGAATGTGGTGAAGTACATAGTAAATTATTCCCTTTATCACTGTGTGATTGAAATGAATTCAAATCTAAACGAACCCAAAGAGAGTTTTAATTTTAAACAAAATTCGTTTGAAGTTATTTTTTAAAGAAAAAGTAAGGATAATTTCAGAGATGAGTTTTGAAACTAAAAATTCAGTATTCAATTTTTAAGTTCCCTAAAAAGGAATTGATTTCCAAAATAAAAGCTCTTGCTGATAAGAGATTATTTTAATAAATGAATTTTACCCTTAAATACATACAAGGTAATTTAACACCGATTTAAATTGGTTAGATTGGATATGAAGGCTTTGATAACATTGTTCTATGAAACCATAGGTATCATTCAAATATATGAGCAGTGTAAACTAATTGGTGTTATTGGGTCAGTTCATATACATGATTCATTATAACGTCTTAAGATAAAAAGGTAAGAAGGTTTTAATATACAATGTTTTAGTAAAACCATAGTTTTTGTTTAAAACATATAAGTTGTAAAACTATTTGTTGTTTTGGGTCAACCCATAAATATCGTCCATTTTAAAACTCTAAGTTAAAGAGGTCGAGAGGTTGACTCGTTTTAAAAGACCCAAATTTTGATTTGATCTTCACCTAAATTTAGAAAAGTAAAATAATTTTTGTGTTTTATACATACTCTTAGGATTAGAAGGGTATTATACAAGTAAATTAAGTTGAATAACTTATTATTTGGTGCTATATGATGAAACGACTTTATAAACTATTTTTAAACTTAGATGAAAATTTATGAAATAATTCATAAACAATTTTGGTATTGAATAAAATAAATGTAAATTTATGTGATTTAGAAAGATTGGTGTAGTCAAGAAACCAATAATTTCAGAGTATAACTTTCAATTTTCCGAGTAAGTTTGGATAATCTTCTAAGCGATAACCAAAGGCTAATGAGCAAAGAATGGTACGCTTAGTAAATTATCTATATTTTGGGCAATCAAGAAAGTTATGGACCTACATTAGGAGTTTATTGTTAATATTTTGACATTTTAAATAATGTTAAGTGTTAAATTTTTCCTTTTATAATTTGAAAAATTGATAGTGTTAGTTTATTCCTTTATGGAATTTGGTTGATTTGATTTAATTAAACTTGATTGATTGATTATGTTCTAATGTACCATAGTTTATAAAGTTAAAAAAATATAAACCAAGTTTTTTGAATTATTGTTTATTTGGACATAAATCCCGATGCTGAAAATGTGATTTTGGAAAAAAAAATTGGGAAAAAGATAATAATCGTTCACTCTAGTTGTTGTATTTGGAGGTACCGGAATAACGTTGGATGCTCCATGTTGTTTTGATTCTAGAGTTTTACATGTATTTCTTGGAGGACTCCCTCATAGTTATTTTTTGGTTTTGGTTTTAATATATTTCTTTTTGAAGAAATTTTAAAATAAATTTTGGAATACAAGAGCCCGGGAATTTAGCTCTAAATTTACCTTCTGTTATGATTGAATGCGCAGTATTTTAGGGTATTCTATGAATTTGGTTGCATATAGAATTATAACATACTAGTTTTTGTTGGAAAATTTATATCTGATTAATGTGTTAGGTATTTCTAGGATAGTTCGTTTTCTGGGATAGGATTGTGGTAAATTTTGGGTATGAAATTCTTTTAAGGAAGGGAGAGTGTAATGACTCGACATTTCACCACATTAATTTCTAAATATTTAATTAATTTTAAATATTCAAAAAGTAGGTTTTATAATTAAAATAAAAACGCTTTTAAATAACAAATAAGATAAAATGGTTTTTAAATTTAGTTTACAAAAATATTTAGTTCGATGAAAAAAAGAAAATGTGACCGGGAACAGTTTTCCGAATTCTCGACGTTTTATCATATAAAAGTTGTTTGAAATGCTGTGAGCCTTGTTTATATATGAAACAACATTTAAATGATTAAGAATGTAAATTAGTTATGACATATTGGTATATACATAGTATTTATACTTAAGTATACACATGTATATACTTAAAGATTCCTTAAGAGACAGGATTTGACAATTTGGCAACTAAGTACAAAACATGTTTAAACATGTTTTATCATTAAACAAGGGGAGGGGGACAAGAAAGTGGCAGAAAAACATGATGTTTAGGAGGCTAGGTTAGGTGGCAAGAGAGTAGTGGAGGGTAAAGGATATTGGGTGTTTAGGTAATTTACCCTTTCACTTGCTTATAAATACCTATTTCACTTCTTCAATTTCACCTCTTTTACTTTTTCATATCTTTATCAAAACTTGATCAAATTGATCATTTCATTTATTCAAACCATAGAAAATTCTAGTGGCTACAACTTTTATTTGAACTACTACTTCAAATTTTTGGCCTAACTATGCCCAAATCTGATTTCTTTTTATAGCATTTTCGAACCTAGAATTTCAAGTCCAAAAATGGTCCATTTTATTTTGACCATATGTTCTTCAAAACTAATCGTAATTGAATGATTATTTTTTGAAATTATAGAGAAAATAATTTTCTGAAACTTTTCACTTGACCACTTTTGCAAAACATGAGAGTAAATAGTCCAAAAACTACTTGTAAATGACATATTTTCGGGTTCACTTTTGAGAGTTCGATGATTATCTAAAGTCACTACACCTTACTAAAACAAGTTTCACTTCCATGTTCTTTCTAGTCATAGGCTACCTAATATATTGAGGGTCCACGACTCCTTCTTTTACTTAGGAATGGAAGTGCTAGGTCATACCCTTAGTCAGCGAGAGTTTGGAAAGCTTTTAGTGAGTAAAACTCTTTGTTTTGGAAATATTTTTCTTTAGTTATATTGTGATATATATTTCTTGCTTTTTTGGGATATGATGTGGATTTGTTCATGTTTGGTTAGAAAATGTATATGTGTGATGGATGCAAACATTTTAAGTAAATGTTAATTAGCAAACTAGTTAGTAAGTAAAATTTTACTTCCAAAAAACCAAAGCTTCAAAACTATATGTTCATAATTATTGCCCATGAATGCTTGTTGTATGTAGGCCTAAATCATTGCTATTTGATGCTTGGTTATGTTGATAATATTATAAACTTGTTTGCCAAAATGCCCGTGTAGCAATAATAGTTATATCGACACTTTCGTAAAATCACTTCTTATCAAATCATTTGGTTTTATCTTCGTGCTTGGAATTATTTCACAAGTTAAGCAAGATTTTGATTAATGTCATTTTCAAAAAATTAATTAATTTTTTAATAATGATTATTTTATTTAATTAATTATCTAATTAATAAGGATTAAGGTGAACTAATTAACTTATTAATGATGTGTTTTAAATTTAACTAATTACTTAGTTAATGATGTTTTAAATTTAATTAATCATTTTATTTAATGATGTTTAAGGCTGATTAATCTTTTGAAAACGACGGATTAAAGTTAATCAGTCAATTAATTAATGATATTTCAAAAGTAATTAATCTTTTTGATTCATGACTTTTAAAAGGAAATCAACTTGTTTTAATTTAATTAATCTTTCCTTAATGATGATTTAAATTGATTAATCATTTTAAAATAATGATATTTAATAATTAATTAACTAATTTAATTAGTTATATTTAAATATTATTAATTAATTCAACTAATGATGTTTAAAAGGTGATTTGCCCTTTTTAGTTAAAGGTTAGTGGACTTAAATAATCAACTTAATTTATGAAGTTTCAAAGTGAATTATCAAACTAACAAGGATGCTTTAACTTTGTTATTCATTTTAAATAATGATAATTAATTATTTTTATTAATTTGATTAATTAATATTAATTAATTGAATTACTAAAAGTGGTTTACCCTTTTTATTATTTAAAGACATTTGAAGTTCAAATAAATCAAATTGTGACATGAAGTTTAAATTTAATTAATCAGTGTAATAAGGATGCTTTAAGTTTATTAAATCCTTTTTAAATTGATGTTTAGAAGTTTATAAACTCTTAAAAAAGTGTTTAAATGCTAATACTTGTAATGTAAGGCCAGCATGATTCGGGATTTTAAAAGAAAAGTTTGATTCGTATATGGAAATGAATTAATTTCCGCAAAGTGATTCACTTATATGGGAACGATTTACTTGTATACTTGGCACTAATCGTCGAAGAAGTAGACTTGTCGCTATTTCAAAAGTTAAGAATAATCGTGAGGCACGACTTTTGAGGTAACACTACCTTGACTTGTCTAGTAATATTGTTGACCAAGAAACAATGCAAGTTGGAATTCGATGAGTGATGATAAGTATACAAGACTTAATTTCTATATACGATCATTTTATATCCTCGATAATTGGTTTCTTAGCTATCGGGTACTATAGCTTCTTTATTATCGTTATTCTAAGAAGATTTCTAAGAAAATGTGTTTCTCACTCGAGCTTTATTATCCTTTGCCGGAAATGACTAAAACTAAAGCGCGAGTAAAGGCCAAGCTATGTGGGGTTGCTTCCATTAGGGTATTTTTACATCCACTCTAGATTGAATTCGTGTTGCGCATTGAGATGTGAAGTACCCAAATTCTCGGTAACAGTTGGCGGGGTCTGGCTTGGTGGTTTCCGAGGGCCATAAGGGTTATCAAGTATATTTCTAGAGGTATACTTTCGGTAAGGAGGGCACACCCTCCTAGTCATTGTTGGAAAATTTCCTTTTCTTATTTGATTTGAACCTTTGAATCTGTTTTGCTTAAATTACAATGGGAAGAGTCAATCACTCTTCGTGGTGTTCAATTATTGGTCTTGTCTATTCTATTGAGTTTGGATAGTTACCTTGTTTAGTACATTATATCAAGTTTGGACTATTGTCTTGTTTTATCCATTCTATCTGGTTTGGAACTTTATTCAGACTATTTCCATTCTTTCAAGTATGAATGTTATACTAATTGTACCCATCATCTATGTTTGGATTTGTTGCTTATTGTTCATTTTTTCATTTTTTATTATGTTTGGTTGTTGTTTATGTGGGAGAAAACCCGTTCCGCATTAGCGATGTGGTCCCGCATATTATTGTTTAATTACGCCCTATTTATTTCATAGTTTTACTCATACCAGACATTTTATCTGACTCGAATTATTTATTTTCCTGAAACTCTTGGGTACTCAATTATATTTGAGCGGTCTGAGAATAGCAGGTTTTCTTTGGACCTCTTTGAAGATAGTGATCGAGCAGGTGGCTCCTTAGTTATCTAGTTATTTATTTCCACTGTATAGTTATGTATGTGTGCTTCGTATCTTGAAAATGTTAAGTCAGAATGTGTAGCTGCAAATTTATTTGATGTAGTGCTATCGTTATATAAATCTAATATAACTTTTGTACTATATCATTTTATATTATATGTAACCGTTTTGTTGTGAGGTTTATCTATTCTATCTTGTTATGTTTTTTTATTTTACACCAAGACAATTTATCGTTAGAATGCATGGGCAACAACACATGAATACCGAGGATGTATTAAGTGTCGTTCACAGGGATCAGAAAGACAGGTCATCACAAGGCAACTTCAGCTAGTATTTCTTATAGATAAGCATGCAGAGCAATATGTTTGAAACCAAAAATGTTTTGGGCATAGACCAATTATATATTTCATATAGTACATTGCCCAAAGATGTACGTTGCTTGGAAGGGTATTTCTGGTCCCTGTGCAGGAGTTCAGATTTGGCTTTATCCTAGGAGATCTCCATGGAAAATCTGTTATGCAAACATGCCATATCCGTATTGATTGTATACCTATTATTTTTATAGCGTTCACACAGTAGCTATTTGATATGATTTATATGCTACACTCTAAACATTATCTAGCATGTTACTATATGTTAAACTTAATTAATGGTTGGTTTCTTAGAGGGGAAATCCATTACAGGATTCCGTACGGTATCAATTGTTATTGTTGCTTTTTACATATTTTTTGAGTTTCTTACGCCCGTTTTAAGGACTGATCTGGTTTTTATTTTCTTATAATTCTCGGGTCAGCCCCGTGTATGTTTCTAGATTTAGCTATGGGGGCTTTGGAGCTTATGGAGAAGAGCTGGATGATTACCTTCCATAGTATTTTATTTCCACTGCATTTTTGTATTGTATATTTCAGCATTGTAAGGATGGGCAGTTATAACCGTCTAGGTTGATGCTAGCACTTAGTTCTTAGTAACAATGATATTTTTGTATTAAGAGTATCCCTTTGTACTAATCTTTTGATATATGTATTACCAATCTGTTTTGAAATTCTGATATTGTGTTCTTCCTTTCCTGTTATATTCTTTTTTTACCCTAACTTTCTGTCTTTTCGACATATGGGTGCTCGACACACGAATGCCATGGATATATTTAGTGTCGACAGTTGATGGTCGAAAAGTTGGGTCATTAAATTTAGTATTAGAGCACAAGGTTGAGCGAACACCTTTGCTTCGGTTGGGTACAACTCATTAGAGATAGGGTAAGCGATCCCCTAGAATGATTCGAGTGTATTATACATATAAAAGCGTATTTGTATTTTGAAAACTGGACATTAAAGGTATGAGAACTATCAAAAGGCTTCGAAAATGTTATAGAGTTGAACTATCTATCCTAAGGTTAAGTCCAATGAGAGGTCAGCATTAACATTTCAAATGATGCTATCGTGTAGCACTGTCTATCTTTAGGAGTATTCCAAGAGAGATTATCAGCATTCATTAAAAGACTTATGCATGAAATCTTTATGGAGGTTCAAGATCTATTCAAGATACTCAAATCCATGTATCGACTCTTGATCTGTTCAAGATGATGGAACCCATTTGAGGATTCTTGTTCTGTTCGAGTGATGAAGGCTTGAGTGAGAGATGCCAAATGTAGCATCGACATCGAAAATGACTAAAATAAGAGATATGATGCATAGGCGAAGGGAATGTAAAATTTAGCAATCCAAAGGATGCAAGCAACTCACATGTAATATTACTTACGGACATCCATGTGGGGGTGATGCATTCAGAACCACGAGTGTTTGGGTGTGGGCCAATTATGTATTTCATATAATATTATTCCCTAGAGATGTACGTTGCTCGAAAGGATATCTCTGATGCTTGTGCAGTAGTTTGGATTCGGCTTGATCCGAGGAGATTTCCATGAAAAACTTATACAATTTTGCAAATGTGCCTTAGCTGTATTGATTGTATACCATTATTGTTGTTGCATTCACACAACTATTTGATATGATTTATATTTTACACTCCAGACATTGTCTATCACATCACTATATTAAACTTAATGAATGGTTTTTTTCTTTAAGGGGAAAACCGTTCTCAATAGTTAATGTTACATGTCACATATTTCATGGTTTCTCAAGTTGGTTTGACAGATTGATCTGGGTATTATTTCTTATAATGCTCGGGTCAGCTCCTGTATATTTTCAGATTTAGCTGTGGACGCTTATGGAGATGAGCTGGATGATTACCTACCATAATATTTATTTCTGCTGCATTAATATATTGTATATATTTGCATTTGTGAGGACATGCTGTTATATCTTTTTAGGTTGGTGATGGTACTTATTATTGTAACTCTGAAATACTATGTATCTTAGAATGACAATTTATACCGCTTTTTGCTATTATGTGTTACCATTTCACTCTAAGATTATAAAGTTGTATTCTCCTCTTCCTTGTTCTATTTCATCGTATTTTATTTTATCCTAACAATTTGTCTTTCCGGCACTTGAATGTGCATCACATGAATACCGTGAATGAATTAGTGTCAATATTTGGCGGTCTAAAAGTCGAGTCGTTACAAAACCAAGTCCAACCACTTCCTTGCAACCACCTTTGCTTCCTAGCTCGACATTTTTTTCACTTACCTTTAGCCTATAAACGGACCCACTAGCTCATGGCCCTGCGGATGGGGAGAGCTTGGCTTTGGTTTTTCAAAACTAAATTGGTAGAAGGTATAGTGATGTTGTCTAAAGGCTTGTAGCAAAATTTGAGTTGATTTTGATGAGTTTTGCGGCTATTTAAGTTTAGGAAATTATGTAAAGAAAAGAGATAAGAGTGTTATCTTTTTTTGTAAAAATATGAAATGGATTCATGGGGTATGTGAGATTCTATTTGTGAGAGCTAAGATTAATATTCGAGTAGGGATAGAGCAATAGAGCTCTAACCTACCAGCTTCCCTCTTGACCGAGGAGTAGTAAGTCAATATCAAGAATGTGTTAATCGTGTTGATATCTTCTTGTTTATAGAATCGTTAATGTATGCTTAATACTAAAAGTCGACGAGGCAAACTTATCCACTTTTGAGATTCAAGAATGAAGTTTCTAGGAAAGACTTTGATGCAACCGGTGCTTTAACTTACCCAGCTCCACTATTGGATGAGGAATAGTTAAGTTGGAAAGTTGAAAATGAGTTAAGCATACGAATACTGATTCATATAAGCAATTGTTCTGACTGGACAATCGATTATCGAACTTGACCTAATACTGGCTTAAGAGTTATCGAAAGGCTTCACGATTTCATACTAACTACAATCCCGAGGAGGAGATAAAACTTCTATATCTTTTTATTACATATGAAAGAACTAAAATTAAGCTTACTGAAAATTCATCGAATGGGTTTGAAGAGACTGAGATCGGTAAGTTGTTTACTTATTGAATACCACTTCAAAACTAGTATACGAGTTCTAGGTTTTGGGGGCTGTTGTGATATGAAATGATATAAAGTTGAATGTTAATCCTAAGGTTAAGTCCAAGAGAGAGGTAAGCGTTAACATTTCAAATGATTCTATCATGTGAGACTGTCTATCTTGAGGAGTATTCCAAGAGAGAGGACAGCGTTAGCATTCGTCTAAGGACTTATGCAGGAGTCTATGTGGAGATTCGAGATCTGTTCGAGATGCTTGAATCCATGTAGTGATTCGTTGTCTATTCAAGATGATGGTATCTATTTAGGGATTTGTTTTTGTTCGAGTGAAGAAGAGTCGAGTGAGAGATGCCGAAAGTTGCATCGACATTGAAAATGACTAAAACCAAGTATAAGATGCAGAACCAAAGGGAACATAGCATTTTAGCAATCCTAAGGATTTAGGCCACTCCATCTAGTATTAATTATGGATAAGCATGCGGGAGCGCTGCATTTAAAACCATAAATGTTTTAGGCGTAGGCCAGTTATGTATTTCCTATAGTACATTCCCTAAAGATGTACGTTGCTTGAGAGGATATCTCTAATCCTTGTGTAGGAGTTCAGATTTGGCTTTATCCTAGGAGATCTCCATGGAAAATTCTATTATGCGAACGCGCCTTAGCCGTATTGGTTGTATACCTATTATTGTTGTGGCATGCACACAGTAGCTATTTAATATGATTTATATGCTACACTTTAAATATTATCTATCATGTCACTATATGTTAAACTTAACGAGTGGTTGGTTTCTTTGAGGGGAAAACAATTATGGGATTCTGTATGGTCCCAATGGTTACTGTTACTTTTTACATATTGCGCTGGTTTACTGAACTAATACAGGTGTTATTTCCTCTGCATTTTTGTATTATATCAGCATTGTGAGAATGGGCAGTAATAACCGTCTAGGCTAATGATAGTACTTAAGTCATAGTAACTATGAGATTTATATATTCGAAGTAATTCTGTGTACTAATCTTTTGATATTATATATTACCGTTCGGTTGTGAGATTTTGACGTTGTGTTCTTCCTTTCCTATTCTGTTCTTTTTTTACCTAAATTTCTGTTGTTCCGGCATTTGGGTGCTCGACACACGAATACCATGAATATATTTGCTGTCGACATTTCGAGGGTTGAAAAGTCGGGTCGTTACATTTAGTATAGAGCTCAAGATTGAGCGAACACCTTGGCTTTGTTTGGGTATGGCTCATTAGAGATAAGGTAAGTGATACCCTAGAATGAGTCATGTATATTATACATATGAAAGGGTATTTGTATTTTGAAAACTAGAATTTTAAAATTATTCCTTAGGAATATCTCATTCTTTGTAACCATCTCTTTGGGGTAACTCTATCCTTTAGTTTTCTAAATTTGTTCCTTTTTTATTAGGTGGTAAAAACTATGAGCACTAGAGCTTCCAACGCTAGAGGTGCTCAGAGTATTACAGTCATGAATGGTGGGAATCGAGCATCAAGTAATGTTGCTCCAGTTGAGGAATCAATGGTGAATGTCGTAGAGGAGATTGTGCAGGTAAGGCCTCAAATGAGTTTTGCTTCGCTTTGCCACGATTAAGAGTGTCTGGGGATAAGAGGTTTAGTGGCACAAAGACTACGATAGAAGTCCAGTCTTGGTTTAGATTATGTGATAGGATATTTGGAGATATAAAGCTACATGATGCAATAAAGCTTAGGTTAGCATCGCGACATCTGATAGATGCAGCCATGTATTATAGAGTTCTTGTTATAGCTGATATCAAGTTTGTTTCAAAAGCTGGAAAGACTTTGTTATTTAGGAGCTTTTTGTATCTGAAACAGGGGGCCATGACTATGGTGGAGTATGAAAATCGATTCATTACATAATCTTAGTTCGGGTAAGGATTGTTTGACATACCTTTGAAGAAGAACAAAATTTTCATTGCGGTATACATCTTGAGGTACAGCGAAATATGACTAATCATGTCATCGGGTCTTTTATTGGTTTGGTGAACATGGTTATAAAGTTTGAGAGCTTAGCACTTAAGCATCTATTTCTACATCAGCTGGGGACAAAATGCGGAAGTTTTAGCCTTCGAGAAATATTTATAATGTAGTTTTCCATAAGTGTAGGAAAAAGGGACGCTTTGCTTGGATTTTTAAAGTTTTCAATTGAAAAGTTACCATAAGAAAGGTTGGTGGCTAGAGCGCAGTGGAAGCACTGATTGAAAAGTTTTCGAAGCATGAGGCATAATTTGCACCGAAAGGTTTTTATGGTTTCCGTCAACCTAACCATTTTGTTAGAGATTGTCCTATGTTTAAGGAAGTGAAGCGGCCTTGGGTTTTAGCTATTTCTACAGTTGAGAAGGGGGAGCAAATTCTTGATGGTATACTATATGTTTATAGTTTACCTGTGTTGAATATGCGATTATATGATTTTTGTTTGATGATAATAAACATATATATATATATATATATATATTCGTTTAAATGTATTTTTTAATGTACTATTATATTTTTCATAGATTAAATTAAATATTTGCTGAATAAAATAAATAACACAGAATTTGAATTCTAACAAAAATTTTATTCAAACAAATATTTATTACAATTTTTGAATAGTACAAATTTCAAACTCTCACTATATACAATTTCAATTACAATACAAATTTGATTAAATTACAATTCACATTTACATTGCACCTCACTACATATCACTCATTCACTCAACTCATACTGATCTTCAACTTCATTCCAATGTGAATCCAGCATTTGAGTAATCTGCAAAAATATACATTGACGTAGTAAAATTGAAAATAAAATATTTTTGCAGTATAAAATAAAATGTGAATTTTGAAAATAATATTTGCCTCAGTTATTTGGGTTGTTCGTCATCATTTAATTTTGAATTCATCATGCACGAACAGCTTGTGACATACACAGTGTATCACTGTATATGCCACAAGACGTGCACACCGATATATACACTTGATAGAATTACAGGGACAGGTAAGCACAGGTCAAACCCAAAACGCTGGGTTCAAATCAAGTGCAATAAAAATAATATCACAATATTCGGCACAAGGTCAAATCCGAGCTACAAGCTAGATTCAACTCAGGTGTAATTCAAAAAACAAATCCAAATGCAATAAAATGGTCGGGAGCAACCTCAATGCACATCAAGTATACAACAAAGGCCATGCAAGCTACATACAGTCTCAAGTGAAAGGTTAGACTGTCCATTTAGACCATCAAGTAAATGCATATAAGACGATGTCAACGAGACTGAGCATGTACATAAAGGCATCATAAACTCAAACCAGCAAAAACAGATACAACATAATGAACAGGTCGAAATCAACCAATGAACAAGACTGCATCAAGAAAACAAGCTACATACAAATACGCACAACAACAAAGTCCAAGACCAGTGAATTGAAATGGTCGACCAGGCAGTAGACAGTGCAAAATGGTGCACATCTAACCAGAGCCAAGGCAGGAGAACGCAGAATGCAACCCACGGCAAATATAAGTGTAGACAAGCTACAACGAATGACCAAACTCAATGAAACAACAACTTGATGCATCACTGTGACACAGTTACATGCTAGAATGCACACTACACTAATCCAAACAGCATGGACAACATCAATGATCAAACACTAATGAACTAGGGGCTATAAAAAAATACATGAAACTGCACCAAAGAAATGGCAACATGCATGATACAGGTCAGGCAACAAATGAAATGTGTGCACCAGCAAACAGTCTACACAGAAGCACAAAGAACCAAGACCACATGCTAATCCAAACAACAACAAAGTCAACAATGAATCAGAGATTAAAAATCAAAGGCTAAAAGTTCAAGTCACTACTGCCATGACTCCAAGCATATACAGGAATGCAATAGTAAAACATAGTGACCAAGAGAAAATGAAAGTATCAGTTTTGAACAAGACAGAGAAGCAGAAGTTAACAAGCACAAAGAACAAAACAAGTCAAGTATGCTACAATAATGAATTAAATCAGTGCTGAAGTTCAGTGATGTCGAAGATGATGATATCAAAATTCAAGTTGAAGCCATGAGCAACTGACCGGAGTCAAAGAAAACAAAGATCGAAATCAACATCAGCACAGTTCAAATTAGAAACTGTGGTGGCCAAGTAAATTGACCAAGTCATGAATCAAAACCGTGAGTATCAAGTAACAATTATATGAAATTGACAAAGTCAGATAAATCATCAACATCAAAACATAATCAAGTGGCCGAGACGAAGTCAAGCAAACTATCAGATGAAAAAAAAATTAAGAATTTGAATCTATATAAAAACCCAATCATCATCGATTTTAACATCATTCGAGTTCAAGTACAACAGAAAATAATAAATCATACAACTCGAATCAAAGTCGAGTACCTTATAAATCAAAAAGGAAAAACGTACCAATTCACGCAACAATAGATCTCGATTTTGCAGCCGCAAGCAATCACTGATAGAGGAAAATATTTGAAGCATCACCGACCAATTGAAGCGGCATCTCAAAGCCCTAATTTTCAAGCAAAAGAAAAAGGAACCAGCCGCCATTATACAGAGCAAAGAGGACCGATAGCCATTGTCGATCAACGTATTTGGGCAGAAGCCATAATACAAAAGGAAAAAGGATTTAAATCTATTACTTGTTTATTTTGTGGGCGGGCCTAGTTTATAAAATCTTTGGTTTATTTAAATTCGGGTTTAGAGTTATTTTGTTTTTTATTGTATTTTACTTTTAAAAAACCATTGTAATTACTAGTCGTGTGACTAGGGGACAAACTATGTGGCGTAGTTTGAGAATTCGCAACTCGGTGGCTGAGTTGTGGCATGGTTTTGAGTGTAGAGTTAGGTTAGTCAGTAGCGGGTGTTGCGAGTTTACATATGTAAGTGTATGACTACTTAATTTCTAGTAGAAACCTTGGGGGCAGCACGTAGGCAGGGTTTTGCCGAAGCTGGGTAAATTCTGTGTCGTTCTATTTTTGCTTTTATTAGTCTGCTATTATATGTGCTGCTATAATTTTGATTTATCTGTGTTGAAATAATTTTATAAGCTTCCGCAATAATTTTTATAATTAACAGTATCACACTATTCACCCCTTCTCTAGGGTGAAATCGATCCTACAAGTGGTATCAGAGCAAGGAATAGAAGTCAACTTTTGTTTTAAAAATTCGGTTTTCAAAAACCAATTTTTGTTTTAAAAATTTGAACTTTTAAAATGTCTTCTTTTAATAATGCTTTTGCTGAGGGTTAGTCCATAGTTAGACCACCAATTTTAAATGGTGAATACGCCTACTGGAAAAATAGAATGAAATTTTTTCTGAAAACCATTGACGCTTGGAATATTATTGAGACAGGTTATAAAGCACCAACTATAATTGTAGATAATCAGGAAATAGAGAAACCAAAGGATCAATGGATAGAACCAGAAAATAAATTACAAAATTCTAATGCTAAAGCTATGAATTCTATTATCTGTTCATTAGATCAATTTGAATTTAATTGTGTCTCGCATTGTCTAACTGCGTAGAAAATATGGCACAAACTAGAAGGACTTACGAACGAACAGCTCAAGTCAAAGAATCTCGCCTTGCCCTGCTAAGCAGCGAATATGAGAACTTCACAATGGAGAAGGAAGAAAATGTCAAAGAGATGTATGGACGACTTTCCAATATCGTATACAAATCAAAAGCTCTTGGAAAATCATACACAGAGTTGGAGATAGTCCAAAAAATCCTCAGAGTCCTTCCATGAAGTTTTTGAAGCCAAAGTAACTGCCATTCAAGAATCAAAAGATTTAAAACAGATGAAAGTTGAAGAAGTCATCGGAAATCCCACCACTATGAGCTAGAAATGAAATTCAAGGAAAAGCTGGAAGGAGGTGACACTCGAAAGAAATCAATAGCTCTTAAAGGAACAACAGAAAGTGATAACGATGACGATGATGATGGAGCGGCAGAACTGGAGTGATAATAAAGAAATTCAAAAGGTGGAATAACAAATATGGAAATCCAGCTCGAAATCAAAAGTTGAAAAGCAGAATAGCCAAAGCACTAGACTACTCAGAAGAACAGAAGATCATCTCCCACAAGTGTAATCAACCCGGACATATCAAACCCAATTGTCCTCAAAATCGATGCGACTTTGAAAAGAAATCAAAAAGGAGAAGTTTTGTAGCGACGTGGAATATAAGTAATGAAGATAATCAAAGTACTAGCAGTGAGAGTGAGAAAGCAGATATGTACCTTTAAGGTAATATAACGGATAGCGACGATGACGAGCCAAGCGAGGTATCAAAACTCACTCATCCACAACTACTTATATATTTCCATGAAGTAAATGGTTGTTTTGAACGACTAAGGGAGAAGTATGCCAAACTTGAATCGCAAAAAGATATTTTGATAGATTTAAATGAACAACTTGACCAATTAGTTAAAATCTATCAAAGTAGGATCCCTAAGTGTGATAAGTGTCCAATATTTGAAGAAGAAATTAATATAAAATCACTTGAAAATGAAATTCTGATTTTGAAAGAGAGTGAAAATACTTAGGAGAGAGAACTCTATTAAAAACTGCACACAATTATTAAACGAAAATGAATCTCTCAAAACACAAGTCCAACAATTCTCAACGACTTTAGATAAATTTTCCAGAAGTGAAAAATCGTTGAATATGCTCTTAGGGGAACAAACTTTTAATACAGTTAGACAAGGACTTGGATATAATCAATCTGAAAAAGTTATGAACAAAATTAATCAAATTAATTCCATGTGCACAATTTGTAGAAAATTTGGACACGATCAAAACAATTGTTGGTATAGACCCAAAAAAGTGAAAACTATACCAATTTGGGTTCCAAAAGGCAAAAATTAAAATCTCTCAAAGTTAAACAAATTTGGATGCCGAAAGGAACATATATAAATAGTTTTGGGTCTCCACAAAATTATTTTCCAAAATATTCTTCCACTAGCAATCATGGACCTATAAAAATAAATTGGTCACAAAAATCTTTTAACGTGTAGGAGTGGTGGCAGGCTAAGGAACAACAACAGTGTTATCTGGATTCTGGGTGTTCCAGTAACACAATGGGCGTCAAAGCAAAGTTCCTTAGCCTAATATAAAGGTGACAGAATCACAATGGACAACAACGAAAAATATCGTAAAGGTAAAATAGGCAGTGGTATATTTATTTGAACACTATATTAAATTTAATAATCTGCACTGTAATCTGAGTTAAATCAGCCAATAATGTGATGATGAATTAATGATAATTTTGATTCTGACTTATTCAAAATTGTTGGCCAATAATATTCTTATGCCAAAAACACTATAAAAATCTCCAGAGTCTTTAAATTACTTCATATATATTAGTTTGGATTAATAATAGTGTTTTATTGGATGATAATACATTTGGTTATTTTATGGCTAACTCTATATTCACAGTTTTTTATTATTTACACGGCTTCAATTCAAATTAAAGAGAATGTCACCGATTTTGAGAATTTTTGTTGCACACTTCATGATCTGGTCTATCAAATTCAATTAATGATAATTTTGAGTGAAAGAGAAATTCAGATGCAGATTACACTGATAATCTAGTTGATATAAAAATTACTAGTTGAACGTTATTTTTGTTGAGACATTTAGTAACTACATCGTTTTTTTAAAGAAAATGTCTGCATATTTTACATTTCAAATAATTTTCAAATAGCAGAAATTTTTCTCATATAACCCCTTCGAGAAAATCATTTTGACCATGTTTTCAGATCAGTCATTTTGAAAAATTGATTTCATAATTATTTTTGAATTTGATTTTAAATGACTATTTTGACTAATCTGACTCCCTAATAATTATCGAAAAGATAAATAGTGATTGAAAAAGTGATGAGTTTTGATATTTATCATATATTATGACTCGAAATGGTATAATTAGTAAATTTCTTTAGAAATTTAAACAAGGGTTGTAAAACTTTTTTGTTGGTAAAAAATTCCATGACCATCTCTATTTCTATCATATTTCTAACGACCATCACTCATCAAAATTCTATATAGTTTGTCAATATATGGTACTTTAAACAGGAATCATTCGTTTTTCATTTTACGTTTTTAATAAAATAAATAAAAAAATTAATCATAATAATAATAATAAAATAAAATAGAATCCAAAGTATTCACTCTCGTCGAAAAGTCCTCACGGTTATGCATGGATGAATTACTTGGAATTTGTTATGTGCTTCCATGCTCATTTAAAAGTCCTCACGGTTATGCATGTATGGAACGCATATCAAAATTGATTTTTTAAAATAAACAAGTTGATTCTAATCCCATTTAAAAGTCCTCGCGGTTATGCGTGGTTAGAAGATACTTGAATTCATTTTTAAAAAAAAAATTGGAATACTACTAATCTCATTTAAAAGTCCTAGCGGTTATGCATGGTTGGTAGATATTCAAATTCCTGATATAAATATACCACAAATAGACACAACTGTATGGTTTTATATGATGACATCATTTCCATCATTCTAAAAGTGGAATATGCGCCTAACGAAGTATTTATGATTTTTGTTTGATTTTTTATTGAAATTTAATATTTATATTCAATTGAGTTTTAATGTTGGATTAATATCTATCACTTTATCTCCATTTTTCTTACACTATTACTCTTTTGCTGATAACAAAAGGGAGAGAGAAAAGTTAAGATTTTGTTAAATAAAATCAAGTAAAGGTCAAATATTTTCTATTTGCATCTAGGATCATTTGCATATTTTTAATTGTATGCATATATGAAGGGGGAGCTTTGAGTAGAGAGGAAGCATTCAAATAGGAGGAGCAAATGGAATCATCAAATACATTTAATATGTTTCAAAATCTTAAATATATGTTTGTTATCATCAAAAGGGGGAGATTATTGAATATGCGATTATATGATTTTTGTTTGATGATAATAGACTTATATATATATATATATTCATTTGAATGTATTTGTTAATGTACTATTTTATTTTTCGTAGATTAAATAAATATTTGCTGAATAAAATAAATAACACAGAATTTGAATTCAAACAGAAATTTTATTCAAACAAATATTTATTACAATTTTTGAATAGTACAAATTTCAAACTCTCACTATATACAATTTTAGTTACAATACAAATTTGATTAAATTACAATTCACATTTACATTGCACCTAACTACATATCACTCATTCACTCAACTCGTACCGATCTTCAACTTCATTCCAATGTGAATCCAGCATCTGAGTAATCTGCAAAAAATATACATTGACGCGGTAAAATTGAAAATAAAATATTTTTGCAGTATAAAATAAAATGTAAATTTCGAAAATAATATTTGCCTCAGTTATTTGGGTTGTTCGTCATGATTTCATTTTGAATTCATCATACACGAACAGCTTGTGACATACACAGTGTATCACTGTATATGCCACAAGACCGTGCACACTGATATATACACTTGATAGAATTACAGGGACAGGTGAGCACAGGTCAAACCTAAAACGTCGGGTTCAACTTAAGTGCAATAAAAATAATGTCACAATATTCAGCACAAGGTCAAATTCGAGCTACAAGATGGATTCAACTCAGGTGTAATTCGAAAAACAAATCCAAATGCAATAAAATGGTTGGGAGAAACCTCAATGCACAGCAAGTATACAACAAAGGCCATGCAAGCTACATACAGTCTCAAGTGAAAGGTTAGACAGTCCATTCAGACCATCAAGCAAATGCACATCAGACGATGTCAACGAGACTGAGCATGTACATGAAGGCAGCAAAAACTCAAAGCAGCAAAAACTAATACAACATAATGAACAGGTCGAAATCAACCCATGAACAAGACTGCATCAAGAAAACAAGCTACATACAAATATGCATAGCAATAAAGTCCAAGACCAGTGAATTGAAATGGTCGACCAGGCAGTAGACAATGCAAAATGGTGCACATCTAACCAGAACCAAGGCAGGAGAAACCAGAATGCAACCCACTGTAAATATAAGTGCAGACAAGCTACAATGAATGACCAAACTCAATGAAACAACAACTTGATGCATCACCGTGACATGGTTACAAGCTAGAATGCACATTGCACTAATCCAAACAGTATGAACAACATCAATGATCAAACACTAATGAACCAGGGGCTATAAAAAAATACATGAAACTACACCAAAGAAATGGCAACATGCATGATACAGGTCAGGCAACAAATGTAATGTGTGCACCAGCAAACAGTCTACGCAGAAGCACAAAGAACCAAGACCACAAGCTAATCCAAACAACAACAAAGTCAATAATGAATCAGAGATTACAAACCAAGGGCTAAAAGTTCAAATCACTGCTACCATAACTCGAAGCATATACAGGAATGCAACAGTAAAACACAGTGACCAAGTGAAAATGAAAGTATCAGTTTTGAACAAGATAAAGAAGCAGAAGTTAACAAGCCCAAAGAACAAAACAAGTCAAGTATGCTACAGTAATGAATTACATCAGTGCCGAAGTTCAGTGATGTCGAAGATGGTAATGTCAAAAATCAAGTTGAAGCCATGAGCAACTGACCGGAGTCAAAGGAAACAAAGATCGAAATCAACATCAACACAGTTCAAATTCGAAACCGTGGTGGCCAAGTAAATTGACCAAATCACGAATCAAAACCGTGAGTATCAAGTAATAATTATATGAAATTGATAAAGTCAGATAAATCATCAACACCAAAACATAATCAAGTGGCCGAGATGAAGTCAAGCAAACTATCAGACGAACAAAAAATTAAGAATTCGAATCTATATAAAAACCCAATCATCATTGGCCTTAACATCATTCGAGTTCAAGTACGACAGAAAAGAATAAATCATACAACTCGAATCAAAGTCGAGTACCGTATAAATCAAAAAGGAAAAAACGTACCAATTCACGCAACAATAGATCTCGACTTTGCAGCCGCAACCAATTACTGATAGAGGAAATTATTTAAAGCATCACCGACCAATTGAAACGGCATCTCAAAGCCCTAATTTGCGAGCAAAGGAAAAATGAACGAGCCACCATTATACAGAGCAAAGAGGACCGATAGCCATTGTTAATCAATGTATTTGGGCCGAAGCCATAATACAAAAGGATTTAAATCTATCACTTATTTATTTTGTGGGACGGCCTAGTTTATAAAGGCTTTGGTTTATTTAAATTTGGGTTTAGAGTTATTTTGTTTTTTATTGTATTTTACTTTTAAAAAAACATTGTAATTACTAGTCGTGTGACTAGGGGACAAACTACGTGGCGTAGTTTGAGAATTCGCAACTCAGTGGCTGAGTTGTGGCAGGGTTTTGAGCATAGAGTTAGGTTAGTCAGTAGCGGGTGTCGCGAGTTTACGTGTGTAAGCGTGTGACTACTTAATTTCTAGTAGAAACCTTGGGGGCAGCACGTAGGCAGGGTTTTGCCGAAGCTGGGTAAATTCTGTGTCGTTCGATTTTTGCTTTTATTGTTCTGCTATTATCTGTGCAGCTATCATTTTGATTTATCTGTGTTGATATAATTTTATAAGCTTCCGTAATAATTTTTATAATTAACAGTATCACCCTATTCACCCCTCCTGTAGGGTGAAATCGATCTTACAACCTATTCGTGTTTGTTTGACTCCAGTGCTTCTCATAGTTTCATGTCCCTTAGCGACTGTTAAGAACGTTGACTATTATTTATTGTTGAATTGTGCTCAACCAGTTTATAAGTAGGTTTACCTTTCTACATCATTGGGTCGGTAGACAATAATTGTCTGTACATTGAATTAACACATTTTGGATTAAGTTTCACGACTTGACCATAAGGCGTTCGATAATAACGTTGGGTTAGAAGTTAAAATATTTTAAAAGATGTTTACTATAGAAAAGGGAAAGGTAGGATATTTTGGAAATAAATATTTGTGAAAATATTTATATAAAAAGATGATTTTATATAAGTAAGTGTATAAATATGGTTTACCAGTGAAAAAGGATTTAAATAGAGAATTTGAGAACTTAAGTCTTGGTATCTTTGAAAATATTTTTCAAGATTTTGGAGAAAATAAGAAAAGTATCATTTGAAAGTAAATATTTAGGAAATTGATTTAGGAAATAGAGATCATGATACTTAGTATTATTATACGAAATATTTGATACCACTCTGAAATGTTTTTGATTAAATGCCAAAAATATGGTTTGGATGTACTGAACACACTTCTATCGCTTGAAAATAATTTTGGTGATGACTGCAGCATCATCGATGTTCATTTTGGGTTTCTAAGTGTCGGATGCTATAAAGTTATTTTGATAAAACCTATTTTGATTTAATCCCAAAGTAAGGTTTGATATACAAAATTTATATGTATGTATTATTTCAAAATGATTTGAAATGAAAACCGGTGTTTAGTTATAAAGTTTTCTTAATAAGTTATTTCATAGACACATGTAGCCTATGCATTAGAAAAGTATGGTATACGCGCCATGATAAGATATGTTGTTTGGTAGTTTTTGTTTGTTAAAATGAAATGGGATTTTCGGTGGTTTTTGATAGTCAAGTACTTCCAAATTGTTAGAGAACTTGTAGTTAATTGTTTTTAAAAATATAAAGTTGAGCTATATAACACTTAAATTTGAAAGGGTATTAGGTTAAAACAAGTTTAAAATTTGTTAAACAAACTTGTTAAGTAAAATAAAATAATGTTTTGTATATGCTTTTAGGATATAATTTAGTATTATATGAGTATGAACCTAAGTTATAAAATGATCATAAACTTGAAGTTACGAGATGATTCATAAATGGTTTTTAGTGGTGAGAGACATACTATTTGGATAAATGAATGTGATTAAAAAGGAATTGGTGTACTTAAGAAATCAATAGGATAAATATATAAGTTATACATAAATCGTTTTATTCACATGACTATTTTTGATCCACTATTCGAGTACATGTTTTTGAGGTAGTTTACACTAGTCCGAACAAGGATTTTTCACCCGATTCTTAGCGGCGAACACTTAAAACGGTTTCGTGATGCAGTCCTGATGTTTTCTATCATATTATATGGCTGTGTAAGGAGAACGAAGATTTCTAATCAAGAGACCAAATTGGAGTCTGGACTAAAGAGGATAAGTGATCTATATTAGTTTTGAAGTGAAATTAATGTGGTCGAGTAAGTGATCAGATCAGATATTGTGTACGGATTATTCTTGTGCATCGTACAGGATTGGTACATTTATATACTATGTTTGTTAGCTTAAGAAGAGTTTGGGGAATGACATTTCAATTTTCTATAAGGTAGAAGGAATAATCGTCTAAGTAATAGTCTAAGGCTGTTGAGCATAAGATATGCTTAGTAGATTGTTTAACGTCCTTAGACAACGAGAGAGTTTTGAACCTAAGCGAACCATGAGCATTGATTGCTAGTAATTGTGAATGCTATTAGACTATTTGCATGCTTGTTACTTTGTTGAGGTTAGAAGTATAGAAAAGCAAGGATGCTTTTATGGTACAAAGAAGATGGAGGACGGTTTGAATGAGATCCATCCAAGTTTGCTTATAGACTAGGGTTTCCTTCTTATCTTTGTATTGTACATCTTTTTTCATGTACTCACAGCTTGAGGTAGAGTCATCAAATATGCATTTTGATTGCATTTTATCTTGATATAGTTTCAGTAGGATGCTATATATATCTTGTTCTTCAATCTCCTTTGGTTATCATTCTTGTTTGAATTTCATGTATGAAATGTTCTAAGTGGGGGAGAATGTAGCGATCTGAAAATTCGAACACTTCGTCTTCGAATATTTAAATTTAAGTATTATGTTTCATTATTTTTACAAGTGTTTACTAACTCATATTACAATATTCAAAAGTGATTTGAGATATTTATGAATGTTTAAGAATTAGTTGTGAATTTTAAAGAAGAGGATTTTATAATAAAAACTTGTTTTTCCATGTTTTGAAGGAAACTATAAAGTTATTATTTTCAAGTAATATTTTAAGAAAACATTTTAAAACCTATTATAAGTATTATAAAGTATTCTAATAGAATTTGTTAGGTATATACAGTTTTTCAAACATATGTTGACTATCTTATATCTTATATAATAAAATATCTTTTGACTTATTTATTTACATATCATGTTTTGGCAAACAAATTACTACGAATATATCATTCTAAAAAGAGTTTTAAAGGTATAAACAAAAAGTTTAGAAAGGGGCTAGAATTTCTTAATGGAAAATTGTTAATTATTTAATTACTTATTTGAAAAGTGATTAGTTATGCTTAACACTAAAAGCCGACAAAGCAAGGCTTATCAATTTGCGAGAGTTTAATTTATGTTTAGGTAGGGATGGAGAAATAGAGCTCTAATCGACCGACTTCCCTCTTGATTAAGGAGTAGTAAGTCGTAAAATGTCGAAAACGTGTTAATCGTGTTGATTTCCTTCTTGTTTATAAGAAATGTAGACACTATAATTAACACTAAAAGTCGATAAGGTAGACTTATCTACTTTTAAGATTCAAGAAAGACGTGTCTAGGCAAGAATTTGATGAAACCAATGCTCTAACTCACCAGGCTTCACTATTGGATAAGAAATAGTTAAGTTCGAATGTTAGAAACGAATTAAGCATACTAATATTGATTTGTATAAGCAATTGTTTTGACTAGATATTTTGTAAATGCCCATATTTCCGTACCCTTTGAGTCGAAAATAATTCATACGAGTCCAACTCAAATTGAACTGGAATATGAATCGTTAGGGGTGAAGAAGAAATAGAAGAAGAAATGGAAACAACAATATAGAATCTAACAATTGCAGTGGAACAATATATAACAAATAATAACATACCTTTGTACAAAAAGAACAATAACTATTTTATACATATCATCGTCAGAGTACAACGATCAATACATCAACAAGGATAGTTATTATAATTTGTCCTCACCAGTGCTGACTATATAGTCTACGCACACAGCGGAATATAATCAAGCGCGTGGAATACGTCTCTATCATCCAGTTCATCTTCTGAGCCCCATAACATCCTAAGCTGAAATGTAATACTCGGTCTGACCTGAGCATTAAAATAAAATAACACCCGAGTTAGTTTGGAAAATTAGCTTGAGAAAACACACTCAATTTGAATTATTAACATTATCAAAATCCTTTGAAAAACAAAGGTATCTCGTACGACCACGTCACAGATAAACCTGATCGGTTTTTTCCTTACGATAACCAAAACACTTTTATAGAAAATCATGTGATATTATAATAGTTTCTAAGTACAAATACTTATTAAAATAGCTGAAATTGTTACATTAATTAAATTCCAACATACTGTGCTCTACAATCAAAACCTAAAGGCTCATAGTGGATATTAGAATTCATACAATGACGGGGCTACTAGGGTACCACCTGCCACAGTACACCTTAAGAAAAATATACCGAGGACCTCTCCTAGATCCCCTGCCCACACAAGACCAACCTACCCCTAACTTGGATTATACCGAATATGTATCACCCTAGGTGTTCCCAACCTAATCGAGTGCTCTCTTTTACATGCACAACCATATCCATCATTTAATATATATCCGACGATTTCTAGAAAGGTGATAACATATCCTACTTAGGTGCGACACACATAGCCCTGCTGCATCTCCCCATTTTTAGTCATTCCGGATTGATGAGGCTTGAGGCTATGTTTTACCTTTTGAACAACATTGATACTTGGAATGCTAACACTACTTTCCAAGTAATGATGCAATGATAGCATTCAACCATACAAGTTGTTTTGGGTCTGAAAAAATCGAATCTGCTTCAATATCACCATCTCCGTTATCTTCAAGATATCACAATTTATAATGCACAAACTGGATCGAAATGGTTTTTGGATAATTAAATCCGATCCTGGTCTCTTTGAAACAACCAACGAATTTGGTTAGATTTGATAGTCGGTTATTTAACTATCAAATAACACATGTAAGCAGTCACTAGGCCGTATTTATAAATTTTTCAAAACATTTAGTCCAAATATCTTTGCGAAGATATATATTCAAATATCTTCCAGTATATTCAATAATTGAAAACAATGTCAAATACTTATATCCTTAACAGGATATTTAAATCCATATCAATACATAGAATATTTCTTTCAATCCAATTTATTATTCAACCTTTTAGGAAATATTTCCAAAATAATAATCTCGTGGTTTAATATTTCAAATCCACCCAATTTAATACTTAGATAATACTTATTGGAATACTTCCTTAAAATAACTTTATTTCCAATACTTAGGAAAAATACCATTCATTCCCATTCCTCAAAATCATTTACAATTTAATTGTAAATTCCTTAACTCACATATGATTGATTTTATAAATTTTCGGAATCCATTGATTAATTTCCTTCAATATTTCCAAAGTCAGATAAACTTTTCTATAATCCCAAATACCTTTTTCTAACTTCTTTTATGAAGTCTAATTCATTTTTTTGAAGTTCACTTATATTTAAATACTTTGGAAATTTACTTACATTTCTCCAATTCCATTTTGAGAATTTCTCATGTAAAATCACATCTATTGAATAAACCCCGTTTTCAAATCTCAAGAAGATTTATCGTTAAATTTTAATCATTTCAAAACTCTATGTAACACCCTGCATTTTTAGATAATTAAATAATTAAATAATGATGAACAGTGAAAATAAGCATTTTTGGAATTGTTAGAATATGGCCTTGAAACTTATACATTGTGTTCGTGGCAATTTTCTGACCAGTTTACATATATAATACGCCTCGAATGGACTTCATATGAAAAAGTTATTGACGTTTGAAGTTTCGTTTTAAAAAATAATTATATGTGTAAATGTGTGTGTATATATTTGTTTATAAATATATGCACATTTAAATTCCAGAAATAACGCGTATTTGAATTTCAAAATAGACGTGCGTTATAAAGGAAATTAATTGACATCAGCCATTAGAGATAATTAATTAACATTAGTAGGCATTGTTAATCAAATCAGAAATTAAAGGAAATTAATTTACATTAATTAGCAACGTGTGAATTTCGAAATAAACATGTGTTATAAAGGGAATTAAATTTTCAATTGACGAAAATTAATTAGAACGAATAGGCAAGGGTTAATAGTTAACGTTTAATAATTTATAATGTTTAAAAATAGAGGAAATAAATTAATATGTATCAAATAAAAAGGCTAGACACATCAAAACTGACGCGTTTGCTTGTTTATAATGGCTAGATTTCAATCGCTTTAAACGAACGGACGACATTGCTTTGGCTCTCTATAAATAAATGTGTTGGGATAGCCTTCAAACCCATATTTTTCTTAATAGGCATGAAAGCCCCGTCACTTTTCTTTCTCCTCCAACTATTTAGAAATAAAATATATTGGATTTAGTTTTTTGATTTGCAATTTGGAAGTGGAAACTATCGATCGAGAGAAGAGATGTCCAAATAAGCCGTCCATATGAGGTGAGTTTCAAATCTGGTTTCCTAGTTTATCTGTTCATTTTTTCTTCAATTTGATCCAGATATATAAATCCATACAAATTCCAGTTTGTGGATCCAAATAGGGTTGCAAAGGGGGAGGCTATAGATAATAGAACTGGACTAAAAATGAGATCTGGAGTTTAGAGTGTTTTCTTTTCAGGTGAGTGGATTTAAATTATATCGCTTTTATGTTTATGATACATAATATCGTTAGATTCCTGTTAAATATTTAATTTAGCGTTCAGACTAATTTTAGTAATTGGTTTTACTAACTAGTTATGTTGAAACTGTAATTTTATAAGAGAAGTGTACTTATATTTAAATGTTATTTATATGGAAAAAATGAAATCCAATTAAATATAAGCGATGTTAGGCTTAAAAATTATAGAGAAAGGCATAAGCCTAAAACTAAGAAATTTATAGTAATTTATGTAAAAAACTTGGGGACTGAAATAAAAAGGGGAAATCTAATAACTTGATTTGGAAGTTAGTGATAGATTAGCTGGATAGTTTAGAAAAGGGAATACATTTCCATAGTTTAATATTGTGACAAAATGGTAAACATAATTGCAAAAATAAAAGCAAGAAAAATGGAATTAGTGCAAAATAGAGACATTACTGTATTTTGCATTACCCAACGATTAATGAAACAATAAAAGAAATATCTTGCAGTTACGAGTTATCGTTTATAGCATATTTAGTATTAAAATATGAAAATGGATCTTTAGTACAGTTTTTGTAACCAACCAAATAAAATAGAACTACTTCCTAGGATAAATGAAAATAACGCAAAACGTTAAAGAAATTAAAGAAGAAAAGTAATCAAGTTAATTATTTGACAAGACTAGAAATAATAAACAGAAAATGTGACTAAATCTGCATTTATTACGTAAATAGTAGAATAAAAAGTAAACAGTCATTATGATAAGAAATTTTTAACAGTTGGACGTAGTCCCAATCTAAGACTGTCATATAATATGAGGAAACTAAAAAAAATTTACTATCATAATAAAGGAAGAACGGACTAGAATAGAAAAGAGACACATGCAATTACATTTATAACATGTAGGTCATAAATGAAAGAAAAGAATATAAAAGTGACAATTGCAGGTATAATTGTAGCACGTAGGTTATAATTAAAAAAAAAGAAACATAAGAGGCTTATTTTATCAAACTTAGATCAAAGATTAAGTTTATAAAAAAAATAACAAAAGAGCCCCATATCGACAGCATTCTCTTTCAGGTCTAGGACTTATGGTCTCATGTATGGGTGGGGCCGAGCATGTTGATTAGGGGAAATAAGTAGCCAACAGAATAAGAGAAGTAAGCTAAGCGCATAATAAAAGTTTGGACATAAGGTCTTACAAAATGATAAGGTGTGTTTGGATTACCTCAAGAGAATCTGGATAAAGAGCTTGGCGCAGCTGTTCATCGCAGAGTTTTAGTACAGAAAGAGCACGTCCAACTTAGTTAGTTTAAGCTAGAAGAAAGTATGAGACTTCAACAGGAAGTGCAGATACTCTAGGATGGCCCTCTGGGGTATGCCTAAAGAAGCTGCATCCCCATAGGCAGGTCAGTAGGTGTTCCATCAAGAGAGTATGCCTTGACTGCTTTTGCGTTGCAGGCCTAATGAAGCGGACCTTTGTAGGCAGTCAAAAGGCTAGTGATAGAGTAGGATATTCATATGTCATGGTACTCTAGATTGCACAGTGGGTAGGACCTAAAAGGATAGTCGCATGCGGAGATCAAGTCATCATCAGTTAGAGCGAGTTCGGGAAAGGCTAAAGTTAAACCAGTAGGCCAATGATTCTTTCACAATCGAGATATTGGATGAGTGGCACAGCCAATTTGATGTTTAGATAGTTTGCAGTAGGGCGCAACCACTTAGCCTTTGAAACGTCTTTCGATTAGTTTAGTGGGAGGCTGCATGGGGCCATAGCCATGATGAGAAAAGAGATGGACCGAATAGAATATCTATATTGTATGCCTAACAAAGCGGACTTTCACAGATATAGAAAATCCTCGTCTGAGTTCCATACAAGGTAGACATTGTAGGCGGAATTCAGGGAGTAGATAGAACGATTACATGTAGTCCTCAAGGTATGCACTGGGTGGTACATTGTTGATGTCCGACTAGTAGTATAAGCTTGTGCAGACGCAGTTTCACATTTTCTTAGTAGACGATGGAACATCTATGTTGTAGGCCTCACGAAGGTATCATGTACAGATGTAGTAAAAGTATGCTCTAGTAGCGAGGTGATGGATCCTTTTTAGGAAGGATAGGGAAGGTACCATGGGTAATACTTAGGACCGATGCAGTCATTGGGCATGTAGCTACATATATATGTTGGATATTAGGTCTTAATCTACTAGGTAGTAGATGGGTGCGATTCACGCACAGAGGCAAAAGTATTATAAACCCAATAAACCTAATATAACAGAAAATGAAAATAGAATGGTATATGTAAAATTATGCTTAGAAGTGTATAATTTGTCCATTCACCAAAGCTTTAGTTCTGACACCCTCCTCATATCATCTCACAGGTTAGATAGATGGCAGAGATTTTCCAACTTTGAGACACTTATTTAGAAAGTGTTATTACCTTGGTGAGTATTTACTTATTACTATATTTTACTTAGTTCCGCTGTGAGATATTTGTTTGAGATCTGATATATTTATCTTTGCCTATTTGCAAGATACCAGACACCCAACTTAGGCTTCATTAGATTTGAGTTTTAGCATTTTGGCGAAAAATCCAGACCCATTGGAATTCGGGTTGTTACATTTGGTATCAAAGCTTAGGTTAGTAGATCCTAAGTAAATAGGAAATATGAGTGAACGTATTCGTATTTTTGAATAAAATATAAATATATTATGTACTAAAATCCAAATAGTCCCCAACTATAGATTTTAACGTATGGAAAGTTTTTAGAAGTATATTTGTGCATAGTTTGCTAATTGGGTTTCGGATGACCCAAGGATGTTGAGCCCTATGTTATTGCGAAATTATACTATACAATAAGCTATATTTTGAGAGAAGATTGGTAGTCATATGTTATAGGAAGTGGGGAAATTCCCTAGGGATAGTAGGGAGACTATTTTTATTTTGGAAGGAATAAGAGATTTTAGTAAGGAAATGAGATTTCCAAGGTTTAGGAAGGGTATTCCTAGGGTATTAAGAAGAAAATCTACTTTATGTCTAGCCCAATAAAATGAAACTTTTGGAATTGAAAAGTTGAAAAATATAATTGTTAATATGTTTGAGGAAGTAAATATTAGGATTTTGAAACAAAGAGGTATGAAATATAAATTGGTTTTTATATGATGTAAATTCTGTTAAAAGTGAAATCATTTTTGAAGAATTATAGAGCATATATAGCTTGCTAGTTTCTTTGTAGGTAAACAAAGATTTTTAATATAAAAGCCTAGAGTGTGTTATGTATGAAAACGTAGGTTACAACATTTATTGTTGTAATCGATGTTTTCATGAAAAATAAAGGAAACATAGACTACGACACTATTGTTATAGTAAGTAACTCCCAAAGGAAATGTTTTTACACAACGTATGGGGTTTATTAGTATTTATTTTAATTGGATCCATATACTAGTACTTTTGGGTTATAGTAACGGTGTTTTACGCAACATCTGTTTTGACCCAAATAAAAATGTGTTTTGAAGATAATTTCTAGGTATAGAAATAAAGTGATTTGTAAGTACACTTATTATTTAAATAAGTGTATGGAAATGTTTCTAGTTATGAAACAATTTTGAAAATGAGTTCTTCTGGAAAAAAGATGCAAGTTAAATATTAGGAAATTAATAAATTTTGTAGGAAATGTCTATTATAAGTGAATATAGATTTAACATACTTTAATCTATTGGAATGAAATGAACAATGATATAATCTTCTATGAAACCAAATCACAAATAATGATGTTTTGTGCAAGTTATAAGGAATACGTGTAAGAAATGTACAAGGTGTGAAAAGTACCATATTTTGTATAGCCTATTTCTATAAATTATAAAATAAGTTCCTTGTAATTTCACGTAAACATTAAATCCTCTTTTAATGGATTCATAGAAGGTTTTGGCATTAATGGTTTCTCATAAGAGAAAGCAGTTCCAATACATTAAGGTGTAAAACCATTAGGTGTAATAAGAAGTGTAATAATTGGAGACGGTATTAGTTAGGAGAGATATTATATAGAGTCTTAGTAGGAAAGCTAAGCAATGGAAATTTCATATTTTTCTATTGATTGCGCGCATTGGTTGCTTGCCTTCGTAGAAAGTCCCCATTTGTAGCAAGTTAGAAACACCTCCAAGGTTAGGCAATTGGAAAAGTAGAAAAGCTAAGGGATTTTTGACAAAATAATTATTCTTATCTACTCTAATTTTTGTAATTTGAAAATCTATGAAAAGAAGATGTTTTGAAAACTTGTGAGGACATTTTTGGAAGTCAAGAAAAAAATGTTTTAAGTACAAGCAAGGCATGTTTTAAAGAAAAATGGTTTGGTGAAAAAGTAATAAGTTTTTGGAAGAGAAAAACTTCGTAAGCAGTTAAATTTAAAAATCCAATTTTTTACTGTAAAGGTCTTTAAAAGGAAAAGAATAATAAGTTTTGAACTTAGAATTTGTAAGTTTTCCCCTCTACGTTTGGAAAAAAATTTAAATTCAAAAAACAGTAAAGATGCAAGTCTAACAAAATAAAATGTTAAGTAATCAAGTACCTTTGAATTTAACAGAAACTTCAAAGTAACACTTTTAAAGGCAAGAATTTTGGGATTTGATGTTTCAAAATTTTAAAAGCTTTAGTTTTTGAAATGAAATGGTAAATACCAAACCAAACTTTTAAATATGGACTAGATAGGAATCATTCCTACGTGTGACGGGAAAAGTGTAAGGCTATGTAGGAGATAGCAGTGACTACTTTTAGTAGTAAAAATAAAAATTTCCGTTAAGTGTATAGGACACTAGTGAGAACCTAGGAATGTTGCTTCATGTGTGTAGACTATAGAAGAATAGTGAAGCGATATAAGTAAGATAGTAGACATATGTGGTTGGGATAAGTAGACCTTAGTCGGGGAAAAATGAAAGGTAAAGGTAAAGAGAAAATTTCCCCAAGCTTAGTTGTCTTTTTAGATAGAGACTGCATAGATTGAAATCCTTATTCGTTGCAGTAAATGAGACTTGGTTATTCCATTTTGAGTATGGAATGGAAGAGATTTCATTGTGAGTAATACAGCGTAAGTTAGTAACGAGTAATAGGTGGTAGAAGGAGCATATGGGTTACTTTGTTTCCTAGAGTATGTCCTTTCTATATCAGGTTTGACATGGTCTTAGGCCTCCTAGCCCAAGATGATAGCTGTGTTTAGCTACTATAATAAAAGAAAGGTAAAAGCAGATAAAAGTAACTAAAAGAAAAACAGTAAAATCAAAAAGAAAGTGACAAAAGAATCAACAGAAAAATTTGAAAATGAAAATTTTCTTATGTAAACTGTTCTTGAGAAAGAAAATAGAGATTTTTATAGAATAGTAGCATAAGTTCCAAATATGGAGAAAGAGGTGCACAAAAGTAAAACGGTAAATGTGAGGTTTTCCATCTTCTACCTTCTTTCTGACATAAGAAATTGAGTTTGGAAAATTATATTTTTTCTAAAATTCGAATATTAAAAGTTGTGTGGTAGGATTTGGATGTAAAATTCATTAAACTACTTTCCTATCCAATAGGAGTGTGAGAAAAATTGAAAGAAAAAGGTTTTGAGTTTTCAAAAGATTTCATTCGTATAAAAATTAGAAGTATATTTAGGATGTGTGCATCGTATTTTAAAAATGATTTTTTAAAGGAAAAAAGTGTAACATCCCTAGATTTTAGCCCTGTCTAATTTGATAATTGAATTAATTTTTGAAATTAATTTGTAAATTTAATAGATTTTTTCAAAATAAATATCAGTAGTTTGTAAAATATTAGTTGTTTATAGACGTTAATTTTAAATATAATTTGAAAATGTGAATTTGAAATTCAAATGTTAATATATTGGAATTTAATTAATTTGAAGATTTGAATGAATAAATATATCAATAGATTGTAATTAAATTAATTGATTTGAAATCAAATGGATTATAGATAGAATTTGATTTGGAATTTAAGAGAAATAAATGATAAATGGAATATAAAGATACATTTATAAAATGGTATTTGATTATTTATTCATTTATAAGTATAAATTGATTTTTTTTGAATTTGAATTTAAGATGTAAAATTAGATTTGAATATAAAATTAGATTTGATAAAAAGATTCAAAAACATTGGAACTTATAAATATAGTTGTATATTTATAAATTTAAAAATGTAATACATATATTAAATTATAAAACATAAGATATAAATTGATTCAAAAATCTTAAAATGAAAAGAGTTTTAAAAAAAATTATAAATTAATTCAAGACAAGGTTTAAAAACACAATTTGTAAATAAATTAAAAAGAAGGTCTTTACATAAATTTATGTGGATTAAACAAGTGTAACGTTTTAAACACATGACATTAACAAATGTAAGCCTAATATGATTTGTAAATAACAAGTGGCAAAATAAATTTTTTCTTTTAAAATTTAAAATTTGAAAATCATATAAAACAAAGAAAAAAAATTATTAGAAAGCATGCAAAAGAAACCTAGGAAATAGAACAATGCAGTAAAACTGTTTTAAAATCTGAAGCATTCCAAAGCAAAGATTTTCAACAACCAAACCAAATTCAAGTTCAAATTCAAAGAAAAATCAAAGCAAGGATCAGGTTCTAAAGCAGAGGCAACTCAGGATGTAGCAGATTCAGGAAAAGAAATCAAAAAAAAGCAAAGGAAAATACTGGGGAAAAAAAGCATCAAATAAAACAAATTTAAAACAAACAAATTAAGCAGCTCTCTGTTCTTCATCCCTCAGGTGAGCAAACTCCACCTCTTTTATTTTGAAAAGACTGTGAGTCAACCTTTTAAAATCTGGAATATTTGGTGTTGTTTGTGTTGATGCTTGCGATAAATAGTGAAGTATTTATATGCATGCAAATGTATGTGAATATTTATATGCAGATAGAACTGTGCATGCTTAGTATCAGTTTTTTTTTGTTTCTATCTGGAAACAGGTTTCCAAAACCTGTTCGAAATTCAAATTTTTTCACCCCTGGTACTTGTTAGATCTTAGGATTCGAATAAATTTTGTTTGATTGAACCTGTTTTAAATTTTAAAAGTAAATTAGAGCAGTATTAATCAAGCATTGGCTGGAAAATAACAAAACACAGGGCATTCTCATTTTTGGTAGGAATGTAATTGATTAAAATTTAGGTTTGAATATATGATCTTGTTCACCCTTACAAATCATGATTTTTAAAATAAAATCCAGATTTTTAGTCTTAATTTGAGGGGTGATTTTCGAGTTGAACCGAAAACTTGTTTTTGTTAAATCCTGGCGATCGAGTTGAAGACCTATCGCGTCATCGTAATTGAAGTTTGCTGGAGGGTCGTAGATCACCAGAAAAATAACAGTAGCATTTATAGACGATCAGGGAGGTGTTACGGCATGATTCTGGGGTTTAAGAACCCAGTTTGATCGATATGTTCTTCGACATCGTGTAGCAACGTGGGTTGGCCGGAGTGAATCGCGACTGGGGGAAATGAGAGAGGGAACTGCGGGGCAGCTTTAGGCGGGGTCACGTGGTGTCTGGTGGACGAGATGGTCGGAGCGATGGTTTTTATTTATTTAGGTTTTGGGTTCTAGTTCGATCGAGGAGCTCGATTTTGAACTTACTTTGGATTTCGGGCGGTTGAGATCGTGGGTGGAGATGGCCAATGACTTGTCGGTGGTGGTCGTGATGATAGGAGCGTCGCCGTGTGACTGTGCACGTACACGTGTATGCTTTGATGTTTGTTGCGTAATGATGGTTTGGGGAAGAAGCATCCTTCTCGGGTAGAAACTCGTGTAGATGATGATATAACTCGAGCAGTGTATCAGGTTGTTTTATTAGTTTTTAAAAATGTAAACTGGAATAAAGTTTAAAAGGGAAGAAAGAAAAGACTCAGGGGGAAAGCTAGGGGAGAACATCAAATGGCTCGGGTTTCCTTTAAGGTTTCAAAACAAAATAAAGTATTGAAGTTTTAAAGGTAAAGAAAGTTTTAAAAAAATTAAACTTTAAAGTATATAAAAATAAATAAGTTTTAAAGTAAAATAAACCAAGTTTTTGAATTTAAATTATAAACAAGTTTGAGTCAAGTTTTTCAAAGATTTGATTTTTAATTTAAAGACAAGTTTAAAATTGCTTTTTGAGTTTTGAATAATTATTTTCTTAGGTATTTTCAAATAGAAATTGATGAAAGAAATTAAACAAATAAATCATCGTGATTAATTTCAGGTTAATCAAATTTATTAATGTAATTGATTACTTAATGAAAATAATTAAAGGGTTGATTACTTAAAGATTAATTTTTTTAATTTAAAGATAAATTAAGGAATTAATTAATAATTAAAATCTTAAGTAAATAAAAGTGAATTAATTAATTTAAGTGATAAAAGGGGAATTAATTACTTAAAAATAAATACTAGATGAAAGTAATTGATGATAATTAAATAAATGACTAAGAGTTGATTAATCAAGTGATTAAAACTAATTTGTGATTATTAATATAGAGGATGTTTTGAAATTGTTAATTAACTTTTAAAGGTTAAGTTAAATTTAGTTGTTAAAGGAAATTAATTACTTGTAGTTAATTACTTAATAAAAGTAATTAAGATAAATTAATTAACAATTTAAGTTTAATAAATCAAGTAATTAATAAATAATTAATAAAAAAAATAATAGTTACCTAGTGAAAGTAATTAAGAGAAGATAATTAATTTAAAAATAATTCAAAATACCGAATTGTTAATTTAAATTTGGCAAAACTGAGCATATACAGTAAATAAATAGTCACAGATCACAGACACAGAGTAATAAATGCAATGGAAACAAAAGATTGTAGTTCATGAAGCTACTATATAAATAATAGAGTTAAATAAGTTACAATAGAAGTCACGAATACAATAGTCGAATACAATATCAGAATACATCTCTAGAATTAACTGAATATCTGAAAGCTGGATAGATAGCTGGATCTCCAAGCAAATATCCAACTCTAAAGGTGAGTCTCGAATACTGGTACACTCAGTCTGACCCGAGCGTAAAGCAAAACACAAAACACTAGAGTCATGATTAACATTCTTATATTAATAAATCCAACTCAAGTGAAATAACAACTGAAATACAAGTATCTCAAAGGACGTTGGAATAACCGTCCTTTAAGGATCCGTTAAACTATCTACTATATAGTAATATACGCTAAATAGATAATGTTTATCAGTAATATAAAATATCAAAATAGTGTTAAGGCGTTACCATTATCCCTCTTAACACATTTTATATAAGCGTCATAGTCTATATAGCACTGTAAACTCCACCATAAACTAGTGGGATATCAAAGAGTACTCCATAGGTATAACACAAAACAAATTCCTAGTGGTCGCGTATATAGGGATACAAGTATGACAAGGCACATGAGGCGATATCCAAGGTAGTGAAACTACCGTTTGCCTGATCTGGACTGGTGAAAACTCATCGTCGCAACGATCGCAACACCGCAAAACAACACTCCCAAAATTTCGAGGGTGCACCAATCAATACAAGTAAAGAGTAGTTTACGAAGAAGTGTGTTCGCTCGAGGTGGCTAACCCCATTTGGCCCAGCACTGCTCCTGTTTTAGTCATTTCCAATTTGACATAAGTGTCAAAGCTATCCATTATCGTTCTCTTTCTTCAGTCATCACGTACATCATTCCAACCACTTCATTCTGGATCACACTCCGCATATAGTTATTAAAGTGGTTTTCGGTTTAGACAGAGAGTATGTCCATAACCAATCCCGGTTTCTTTAAAAACTTTCGTAATTATTACACCGATTGGTCGTTTAATGAATTTCAAAACCAAATCAATTTCAATTTCAATTTAGAATTTGTAAACCAATATTCCGTTCGTCTTTCTATATCAATTTCCATACTTTACGATTCAAAACTTCCAAATTACCAATTCAAAATTTACAATTCAATTTCAACTTTTATTTAAAACAATTCAGATATTGATTCAAGTTCGTATATAAAGTTCATTCTGAAATCATTTAAATTAATTTAATTTAACATTCAAATCAATTTAAACTCATTTATCGATTCATTAAATATTGTCAAGTTAATTTATCATTCAAAACAATTTCTATTTAAATTCCAATTCATTAAATCAATTACTTAAGTTCAACTCCATTATATTAAGCTTACAAATTGAATTTAATTAGATTCGTCAAATCAAATATTTAAACTACAAGTCTTACGTTAATTTCAATAAATCATATTTTATTTCTTGTTAAAGGAATTCAATTTCACTTATTAACTTACTTAAATTTTCCAAAGCTTAATTAATAAAGGAACCCAATTTCATTTATCAACGAAGTTCAAATTCACTTATTCAAAAGTTCAATTTTTCTTATCAAAGAATTCAAATTTTTATTTTATTATCAATAATTCAATTTTATTTAATTATTATATAATTTCAAAACTCAATTATTAAATAATTTCAAAAATTAATTATTAAATAATTTCAAAAACTAATTCAATAATTTCTTAAATTTAACAACAATCTTTCATCAATTACTTTATTAATATTTTGTTTCAAATTATTAAATATTAACATTTCCCCTTTCATAAAATTCAAATTCCAACTTCATTCCAAACCTTATTATTAATTCAAATAAAGTCTTAATTTTATTTTTAAATCAAATCATTATTGACCAATCGGGTTTTATTTAATTCTCTATCCTAAGTCAAGTTTTATTTGGGTATTTATCATTTCAACCCGATTCCATGTCAATTCAAAAATAGCATAGCAAAGGAACTTGCAGTGTGATAATTGGGATGGTGTCGAAGTAAATAAACAAGCAATAACAACAATCAATAACAATCCAATAACCAATTCAAATAATCCTGAAATAATCGTATTAATTCACATTGTTGTTTGTGTAAATTAATATAATTATTTCTAGAATCTACACTATCATTTCATGTAGATTAAAGATTATTACATTACGGCTCTTCACTTGTCATCTATTATCCAATTTTATACTACAACGATTTAAACAATGTACATTTAAATGATTCAAGGTGTAATTAACACTATTTCTATGTGTCAAATAATTAAACATTTAAGGGGTCATATTTTACAAATTTAACTAATCAAATTCAACACATATGTCGATTCAAACTTTTAACTATCCTACGTCAAATTCAATTGCATAATATTTATTACTTTATACATTGCAATTTAACATCCAATATAAACGAAAAACAATCAATCAATTATCAGCCAAACTGTTTTATGATCGCATAAATAGCAGATAATGGTGTCAGATGCCACAGGTGAACTGATACAGGTAATAACATTTATATAACAGTGTAAATAACTAACAACAGTTATTTCAATTTGTCTTTTCAATTGAAATCGAATTTAATAAATAAAAGAATATTGATCGTGAGTGATTGCTCACCTTCCGAGGCTAGAGACGAAAAGGCAATGGAATAAGTTACGGATCCAAGTACAAATTCCAAAGTAAAGCGAGATTGGCATGAATCGACGAACAAAACTGATGAACAGAATGAATGGAATATAATCAGAATTGGATTAATGAAGATAATTGTCATAAGCGGACTTATATATATAACCAGACTGAATTTATATAACTAACCCACTTTGCAGACTCTTACCCATACTTTCATGCAAAATTTATAACTTACTTTAAAATATATATATATATACACATGCTACTAAAAAAGATCATATCAAAAATATAAAAATAAATGCAGTAACCTATATAATACACTAACAGTAATATATGTACGAAACAAATACATGTTAAAATTAAATTTGTAACCAAATATACATATTTATAAACAATACTTACAGAATAATATACAGTATGTATATCTAGTATACTACAGTTTTGAAATAAAATACATTACCTTAAAATATAATACGCTGCACTCAACTAGCAGCATAAATGACTCGTATAATTTATATACATATATATGTATTAAACATAATATGGTTTTGAGAAACTTTTGTACGCGCAACAAAAATTAACAAATACCACTTATACAACTTACAGTACTAAATATATAACATATATATAACAACTTTAAAATATAATATATGATACTTCTTTTGACAAAGGATGTACACATAAACTAACATTAGATTAAAATTTTATAACACTCATATACAAAATCTGGAAACACATATGTAATGCAATGTCAAAATATAGATCTATAAACAAGCAAATTTTCAAAACAAGTAAACCAACTCAAATGCATATACATGCGGACCGCAACTTATATATATAACATGTGAACTGAATTTATATAACATACATGCAGACCACAATTATCCACAACTTGAATATATAAACTAAAATATGTAAACAAACTTATATATATAACAAAATTTTATATATATATATATATATATATAAACTACGGACTATAAATGCAACCTACCAAAACTCTTATACTATAATATATATAACAAAGTAGGTTTCAGAACTTACGGCTAAGTTGCTTGTTGCGCTTGGAGAAGAGAGAGAAGGAAAGGAAGCTGGTCGGCCATGGTGATTTCTGGCTAGTCAAAGCTCACGGCAAGGTCAAGTGAAGGAGTTGGTGGCTCGGCTGGACTGCATGAGCTCGGCTAGCTACAAGCGGAGGTGATGTGGCAGGTCAGAGCAATGGGATCTAGGAGGAATCGTTTGGCAAAGGGAGGTGGGCGAAGGTAGGCTAGGTCGAAGTTAAGTGTTGAGTGGGTAGGTTTGGTCGGAGCCAGGGAAAAAGCGGGTGGAAGGGCTTGTGCGACCGTCGCTACTGTTGAGTTTGGTTGGAGGGAATGGGGAAAAGAGGCGGAGGTGGTTTGGGTGAGCTAAGGCCGAGAAAGGTGACGTGATGGAAGGTGCAGACTGTTGCAATGGTGGAGGTGGAGTTTTGGGTTGCGGAAGGAAGTGATGGCCTGTGGGCTCAGTTGGGCGCTGCGGGTCTTGGTGACATGGAGGCTGCTTCGGATATAGGGGATGGTGGTTCAGCGAGTAGAGGCGAAGATGGTGATGGAACGAACGACTATAGGAAAACATGCACTTATTCCTTTTTTATATAAGCAAGCACGGCTGTTGACGCTTGCATGAGGAAGCGAGTGGCTGGCGAAGTGGGTCGAACAAGGCATGAGGCTGTTGGAAGGGGAAGAGAGAGGGACAGGGGAAGGAAGTGGCATGCTTGGTCGAGGGGGATCGGCTGAGCTTTGTTTCGGCGTGGGTGGTGGAGTAGTCTGGAAGTGGAGCGTGGTAGGAGGTGAAACAAAATGAATGCAACATTTTCTTCCCCCCCCCTTTTTTTAGGCGAAAGAGAAGAGAGAGTTGAGCTAAAAGGTTTAGGCTAGAGAAGGCATGGTTTCGCTGGAAGGACAATAGCTGGCTTTGGGAATGAGGATGGAAAAAAGGTTATAGTGAACTTTGCAATTTGCATTGACATAAGAGAAAATGAGAAGGCAAACATAATATAATATGAACCGTTAGCACTACGTGAATATAAATTTTTTCTTTGGAAACCGATGAAAATAAAGACAATCATGCATGTATTGAAAAGATGGAAAGATAGCAGCCGATAATAAATGCTTCAAGCCGTTTGCAATTTGAATATACATTGAAGGTGGTACCGATGCGATATCATTTTACTGAATTCGCGGTGTTCCAGACCCCGAAAAAGACAAACGAATATACCGTAGAGATCATCATGACGAGACGCTCAAAACGGTATACAAATATCAGTGATATGATTGAATTATAAAAATTCGAATTTTCTACTAGCGAAAAATGCAAGAAAAACGTAGAAAAATAAGATCGACGGAGCTAAAGAAGTCCGAATTTGGAAAAACGGAAAATGACGTCTTGCTCAGAAGATGATTTAGAATTTTTCTATGTAAAAATATTTATGTTTCGAACACGTTTTATTTTCATCGCTTTTTAACTGATAAAATTGAAGTAAATTTACGCGCAAAAAATACTTTCATATTTTTGGACGAAAATTTACCAATTGCTATGTTTAACTAAACGCATTTCAAATATAAAATTTTTATTTCAAAATTTTATCGTTTTAAATTTCAAAAAATTTCAATTAATAACGTTATTAAAACCAGTTAAATTTTATGGGTCGTTACACTATCCCCCACTCAAAACTTTTCGTCCTCGAAAAGGAAGGAGGTAGGAGAATAGAAACAACTAAAAAGATAATAGATTTGGATTACAAATAAACAATTAATTTAGACCATATAAATTTCAATTTAAATCTATTTATATTCAACAATTGATTTTAAACTCAAGGAATTTCATTAACTTGGTTCATTTTCAATTTATCATTGTTTGTTCCAAAATTTATTTCAAACAACAAATTATTTTATTAGTCCATTTATTATTCAATTAAACTAGTATTCTATTTATCTATATTAACCATTTTATAATTAAACTTTGAGTGTATAACATTTATTATACGCACTCAAATTTGTTTTGTAAAGACAATTTATATTATATATTTTCCAATTATCTTAAATTACAATTTCAATGATCATAAATTTGAATAGTCTTTTATTATAATCATATTTTATTCCACAAATTTAATTCTTCTTTATTCCTAATTACTATTAAATTTATTCTACTTAATATATCTTATCACATATATATTAAGTATATTTACATCTAGTTATCAATTTATTTAAATATTCCTTCGATATAATTTACATTGTATAATATTCAATTACATAATTAACTTTTGAAAATTTAGGTAAGTTATATATAATGCAATTGAGTATTATCCAAATAAAATTTTATAATTCAGTTATTTCAAGTTAATATTTATTCAAAATCTTTGCCTCAATTTAAAATTTGAAATCATCTTTAATCTTAAATTTAAGAATTTAAATTTTCGATTTCCCTTCAAACCATTTAGAGATAATTACGTATATACTATATATATCAAATCAAACTAAATTTAAAATAATGTACCTATATATATAAATCAAATCATACTTAAGAAATTTAAATCGATTTAATTTTCGAAACAAAACTGTAGCAAAGCTACGAATTGGTCTCTCCACTTCGAAACTCGAAAACGAATGTCGATGATGCGGTCGTCATCACCAAAATTATTTTCCAGCGACAAAGAGAAGAGCACTAATTTAATCATTTAAAGTTCTTTGAAAACCATTTCTATTCGAAAATATTTTAAATAATATACATTTTTTTAAACCAAAGTTTGATGTCACCGGAAAATTTAATTCTCAATTCAAAATTCCAATTCAAATTATAACCAAAATTTATAAATCTATTTATTTATATTATGAAATAGTCAATGATTTATAAAACAATAAATGAAAATTAAATTTTAACATTTCGAACAACCGATTCATTAACATTTTTATTTCAGAAGAATTTAGACTTATATATAATATAATCATACAAAACTATTTTATTTACCAAATTTGAAACAATATTGTGTCGGTTTGCTCTGTTCAAGTGTTTTGGAAATCCTATCGATAGCGTTGGTCAGACGAATTGATCAAAAACCCAAACCAACATCGACAACTCAAACAACACAATATAAAATAAAACATTTTAGTATAAATACAAATACACTTCCTCACTCGACGATACAAGAATGGATTTCAAGGCAGCATAGAAATTTAAATTTTTGATAGACTCAAATCAAAGAAAATTTTGATTTGAAGATAGGTTCGAAACTAAGATAAGATGATTAAATAATCAAAATAGAAAGATGAATAAGTTTATTGAATCGCGGACAACCTTAACCGGGTCGATCGTGACTTCAAGAATGAACGATGCAGAATTTTGAGGCAAATCTACATTCGATCTCAAGAATAGAATTCAGGTATATCAGGAGATGGATAGCATCGTAAACCGAGGATACAGAAATCTCTGGTAAAAAAATGCCTATTGCAAAGGAGTTTTACCCATTTACAAATAATTCAAAGATTGGCGAGACCGCCGATTCATTATAAAGATCATTCGAAGTGGAGTTATGGGATACTCCAGAATTCAGACGAATACGAATAGTGAGGGACAAGAATGAATTTCGGAACCGAGGGAACGTTTCAAAATTCAAAGGAATTGAGTCAAAAGGAAGAGATTGAAACTCGAATGAGATTGATTCTGTAAATACATTTACCCTATATGCTGAGTTTTGCCTAGAGCTACCAAACTCTGATACCAACTGTAACGACCCGCTATTTTGAACTATTCACATCCGCACATGTCGGACTTGAATAATTCAAAATACCGAATTGTTAATTTAAATTTGGCAAAGCTGAGCATATACAGTAAATAAATAATCACAGACACAGACACAGAGTAATAAATACAGCGGAAACAAAGGATAGTAGTTCATGAAGCTACTATATAAATAACAGAGTTAAATAAGTTATAACAGAAGTCTCGAATACAATAGTCGAATACAATATCAGAATACATCTCTAGAATCAATTGAATATCTGAAAGCTGGATAGATAGCTGGATCTCCAAGCAAAGCTCCAACTCCAAAGGTGAGTCTCGAATACTGGTACACTTAGTCATATCCGAGCGTAAAGCAAAACACAAAATACTCGAGTCGGGATTAACATTCTTATATTAATAAATCCAACTCAAGTGAAATAACAACTGAAATACAAGTTACTCAAAGGACATTGGAATAACCGTCCTCTAAGGATCCGTTAAACTATCTACAATATAGTAATATACGCTAAATAGATAAAGTCTATCAGTAATATAAAATATCAAAATAGTGTTAAGGCGCTACCATTATCCCCCTTAACACATTTTATACAAGGGTTATAGTCTACACAGCACTGTAAACTCCACCGTAAACTAGTGGGATATCAGAGAGTACTCCATAGGTATAACACAAAACAAATTCGTAGTGGTTGCGTATATAAGGATACAAGTATGACAAGGCACATGAGGCGATACCCAAGGTAGTGAAACTACCGTTTGCCTAATCCGGACTGGTGAAAACGCATCGCCGCAACGATCGCAACACCGCGAAACAACACTCCCAAAATTTCGAGGGCGCACCAATCAATAATAAGTAATGAGTAGTTTACGAAGAAGTGTGTTCGCTCGAGGTGGCTAACCCATTTGGCCCCGCACGTCTCCTGTTTTAGTCATTTCCAATTTGACACAAGTGTCAAGGCTATCCATTATCGTTCTCTTTCTTCAGTCATCACGTACATCATTCCAACCACTTCATTCTGGATCATACTCCACGTATAGTCATTAAAGTGGTTTTCGGTTTAGACAGAGAGTATGTCCATAACCGATCCCGGTTTCTTTAATAACTTTCGTAATTATTACACCGATTGGTCGTTTAATGAATTTCAAAACCAAATCAATTTCAATTTCAATTTAGAATTTGTAAACCAATATTCTGTTCGTCTTTCTATATCAATTTCCATACTTTACGATTCAAAACTTCCAAATTACCAATTCAAAATCTTACAATTCAATTTCAACTTTTATTTAAAACAATTCAGATATTTATTCAAGTTTGTATATAAAGTTCATTCTGAAATCATTAAATTGATTTGATTTAACATTCAAATCAATTTAAACTCATTTATCGATTCATTAAATATTATGAAGTTAATTTATCATTCAAAACAATTTCTATTTAAATTCTAATTCATAAATCAATTACTTAAGTTCAACTCCATTATATCAAGCTTACAAATTGAATTTAATTAGATTCGTCAAATCAAATCTTTAAATTACAAGTCTCACGTTAATTTCAATAAATCACATTTTATTTCTTGTTAAAGGAATTCAATTTCACTTATTAACTTACTTAAATTTTCCAAAGCTTAATTAATAAAGGAACCCAATTTCATTTATCAACGAAGTTCAAATTCACTTATTCGAAAGTTCAATTTTTCTTATCAAAGAATTCAAAATTTTATTTTATTATCAGTAATTCAATTTTATTTCATTATTAAATAATTTCAAAACTCAATTATTAAATAATTTCGAAAATTAGTTATTAAGTAATTTCAAAAACTAATTCAATAATTTCTTAAATTTAACAACGATATTTCATCAATTACTTTATTAATATTTTGTTTCAAATTATTAAACATTCACATTTCCCCTTTCATAAAATTCAAATTCCAACTTCACTTCAAACCTAATTATTTATTCAAATAAAGTCTTAATTTTATTTTTAAAACAAATCATTATTGACCAATCGGGTTTTATTTAATTCTCTATCCTAAGTCAAGTTTTATTTGGATATTTATCATTTCAACCCGATTCCGATTCAATTCAAAAATAGCATAGCAAAGGGAACTTGCAGTGTGATAATTGGGATGGTGTCAAAGTTAATAAACAAGAAATAACAACTATCGATAACAATCCAATAATCAATTCAAACAATCCCAAAATAATCGTATTAATTCACATTGTTGTTTGTGCAAATTAATATAATTATTTCTAGAATCTACACTATCCTTTCATGTAGATTAAAGATTATTACATTACGGTTATTTACTTGTCATCTATTATCCAATTTCATACTACAACGATTTAAACAACGTACATTTAAATGATTCAAGGTGTAATTAACACTATTTCTATGTGTCAAATAATTAAACATTTAAGGGGTCATATTTTACAAATTTAACTAATCAAATTCAACACATATGTCGATTCAAATTTTTATCCTACGTCAAATTCAATTACATAATATTTATCACTTTATACATTGAAATTTAATATCAAATATAAATGACATACAATCAATCAATTATCAGCCAAACCGTATTATCATCGCATAAATAACAGACAATAGTGTCAGATGTCACAGGTGAACTGATACAGATAATAACATTTATATAACATTGTAAATAACTAACAACAGGTATTTCAATTTGTCATTTCAATTGAAATCGAATTTAATAAATAAAAGAATATTAGTCGTGAGTGATTGCTCACCTTCCGAGGCTAGAGACGAAAAGACAATGGAATAAGTTACGGATCCAACATAAATTCCAAAGTAAAGCGAGATTGGCACGAATGGACGAACAAAACTGATGAACAGAATGAACGGAATATAATCAGAATTGGATCAATGAAGATAATTTTCATAAGTAGACTTATATACATAACCAGACTGAATTTATATAACTAACCCACTTTGCAGACTCTTACCCATAGTTTCATGCAAAATTTATTACTTACTTTATAATATATATACACACATGCTACTAAAACAGATCATATCAAAAATATAAAAATAAATGCACTAACCTATATAATACACTAACAGTAATATATGTACGAAACAAATACATGTCAAAATTAAATTTGTAACCAAATATACATATTTATAAACAATACTTACAGAATAATATACAGTATGTATAACTAGTATGCTACAGTTTTGAAATAAAATACATTACCTTAAAATATAATACGCTGCACTCAACTAACAGCATAAATGACTCGTATAATTTATATACATATATATGAATTAAACATAATATGGTTTTGAGAAACTTTTGTACGCGCAACAAAAATTAACAAATCCACTTATACAACTTAGAGTACTAAATATATAACGTCTATATAACAACTTTAAAATATAATATGTGATACTTCTTTTGACAAAGGATGTACGCATAAACTAACAGTAGATTAAAATTTTATAACACTCATATAAAAAATCTGGAAACACATATGTGATGCAGTGTCAAAATATAGATCTATAAACAAGCAAATTTTCAAAACAAGTAAACCAACTCAAATGCATATACATGCGGACCGCAACTTATATATATAACATGCGAACTGAATTTATATAACTTAGATGCAAACCACAATTATCTACAACTTGAATATATAAACTAAAATATGTAAACAAACTTATATATATAACAAAATTAGATATATATAAACTATGGACTATAAATGCAACCTACCAAAACTCCTATACTATAATATATATAACACGGTAGGTTTTAGAACTTACGGCTAAATTGATTGTCGCGCTTGGAGAAGAGAGAGAAGGAGAGGAAGCTGGTCGGCCATGGTGATTTCTGGCTAGTCAAAGCTCACGTTAAGGTCAAGTGAAGGAGTTGGTGGCTCGGCTGGACTGCACGAGCTCGGCTTGCTACTAGTGGAGGTGATGTGTCGGTCATAGCAATGGGATCTAGGCAGAATTTTTTGGCAAAGGGAGGTGGGCGAAGGTAGGCTAGGCCGAAGTTAAGTGTTGAGTGGGTAGGTTTGGTCGGAGCCAAGGAAAAAGTGGGTGGAAGGGCTTGTGCGGCCGTCGCTGCTGTTGAGTTTGGTCGGAGGGAATGGGGAAAAGAGGCGGAGGTGGTTTGGGTGAGCTAAGGCCGAGAAAGGTGACGTGATGGAAGGTGCGGACTGTTGCAATGGTGGAGGTGGAGTTTTGGGTTGCGGAAGGAAGTGATGGCCTGTGGGCTCAGTTGGGCACTCCGGGTCTTGGTGACGTGGAGGCTGCTTCGGATATAGGGGATGGTGGTTCAGCGGGTAGAGGCGAAGATGGTGATGGAATGAACGACTATAGGAAAACATGCACTTATTCCTTTTTTATATAAGCAAGCACGGCTGTTGACGCTAGCATGAGGAAGCGAGTGGATGGCGAAGTGGGTCGAACAAGGCATGAGGCTGTTGGAAGGGGAAGAGAGGGGGGACAGGGGAAGGAAGTGGCGTGCTTGGTCGAAGAGGATCGGCTGAGCTTTGTTTCGGCGTGGGTGGTGGAGTAGTCTGGAAGTGGAGCGAGGTAGGAGGTGAAAAAAAATGAATGCAACATTTTCTTCCCCCTTTTTTTAGGCGAAAGAGAAGAGAGATTTGAGCTAAAAGGTTTAGGCTAGAGGAGGCATGGTTTCACTGGAAGGAGAATAGCTGGCTTTGGGAATGAGGTTGGGAAAAAGGTTACAGTGAACTTTGCAATTTGCATTTACATAAGAGAAAATCAGAAGGCAAACATAATACAATATGAACCGTTAGCACTACGTGAATATAAATTTTTTCTTTGAAAATCGATGAAAATAAAGACAATCATGCATGTATTGAAAAGATGGAAAGGTAGCGGCCGATAATAAATGCTTCAAGCCGTTTGAAATTTGGATATACATTGAAGGTGGTACCGATGCGGTATCGTTTTACTGAATTCACGGTGTTCCAGAGCCCGATACAGACAAACGAATATACCATAGAGATCAGTCTGACGAGACGCTCAAAACGGTATACAGATATCAGTGATACGATTGAATTATAGAAATTCGAATTTTCTACTAGCGAAAAATGCAAGAAAAACGTAGAAAAATAAGATCGACGGAGCTAAAGAAGTTCGAATTTGAAAAAATGAAAAATGACGTCTTACTCAGAAGATGGTTTAGAATTTTTCTATGTAAAAACATTTAGGTTTCGAAAACGTTTTATTTTCATCGCTTTTTAACTAATTAAATTGAAGTAAATTTACGCGCGAAAAATACTTCCATATTTTCGGACGAAAATTTACCAATTGCTATGTTTAACTAGACGCATTTCAAATATAAAATTTTTATTTCAAAATTTTATCGTTTAAAATTTCACAAAATTTCAATTAATAACGTTATTAAAAGCAGTTAAATTTTACGGGTCGTTACAGGCTAATTAATAAATTTATAATTGAAGGTGGATTAATTTCTAATTTATTAAGGTAATTAGTTAAGATAAATTAATTGCTAGTTAATTTATGGTTAACAATGATAAGTGATTAAGAAAAATCACTTATTTTAATTAATTAAGGGTAATTAATTAATGTGATAAATTAATTAAAGTTTAATTAATTAATAAAGGTGACTAAGGGATGATTACTGATTAAGGGTTAATTAATTTTTGTAATTAATTAAGAATAATTAATTAAATGGTTTGTAATTAATTAAAATTAATTAAACAAGATTAGTGGCTAATCTGATTTGAATTAATCAGATAATTAATTGATATTACTTATGGATGTTGGATTGGATGATCTAATTATTTGATATCCCGGATATATGATGCTTTGTGTTATGAATTATCCTGATTTGTGCTGTGAACTGTGATGTAATTCATTTATCTGTGATGTAGTTTATTATCTACGATGAACTATATTATTCATCCATGATCTGTAAATAAAGATAAGCATTATAGATTATACCGCTTATCTATATTTATGGGTTTGAATCTGTAATGGTTGATGTTGGTGCACTATTGTCTGTAAAGCCCTAGACTACACCAAACACACACAAATATGGATTTCACGAGGAAATCTGTTAAGTCACAAATATTTGAATTTAATATTTTAAAAATGGTTTTAAAGTTTGAATTTTGAATCCGAATGGTTTTGGAAATGAAATAAGGTTGAATATGAAAAGTATTTGAAAAGGATTTTTTGAAGATAAAAATTAAGGGTAGAAGCGACATGCATGGACGTTGAGGCGTAGATGGTCAGGATCGATATCGAAATACATCTGATTTTGAGGAATATGGTGATGGAGGTAGTATTCATTATCGGAATCGAGGCCAAGTGCGAAATCAATATCTGGAGTCATAAAATGATCGTAAATGGGAGTCGGGTATGAGGATGGAAATTCCAGAATTCAAAGGTGGTATTCAAGCAGAAGAATTTATTGATTGGTTGCCGAATGTTGAAGAAATTTTGGAATTCAAGGATGTGCCTGAGAATCGCAGAGTCCAATTAGTTGCTACAAAACTAAGGGGAAGAGCTAAGGCTTGGTGGCAGCAAACTAAACTAACTCGGAAGAGAATGGAAAAATCAAAAGTTGTCAATTGGGAGAAGATGAGAAAGATGATGAAAGCGACTTTCTTGCCGTACAATTATCAATCTCTTATGTATCAACGTTTGTAGAATTTGAGACAAGGGACGAAGACAGTGAATGACTATGCAGATGAATTCTATCAATTGATTGCAAGGAATGAAATTATGGAAACCGAGGAATAGCTAATGGCTAGATATATTGGAGGGTTACGAATGCAAATTCAAGACATGGTTAATATGTTTAATCCAATGTCTGTTGCTGAAGCACATCAGAAAGCTCTAGCTTCGGAGAAACAAAGGAGACGAGGAATTGTTGTGTTTGTGGGATCTAACAACCAGAATAAAGGTGCTAGTAGCAGTGCTAATGTTTCCAAGGCAGTCAATAAACCAATTGTCAATGAAGTCGTTATAGCAAAGGTCAATAACAGTATCAAGTGCTATAATTGTTAGGAGTTTGGCCATAAAAGTAATGAATGTACAAAGCCAAAGAAGAGAGCATTAGTTGTAGAGGAATGTGAGTATGAGGATGTGGAAGTTGAAAAGTTTGTTCAGAGGTGCCATATTTGTCATGTTTCAAAGGGAATCGCAACAAATGCAGGTTTATATATGCCGTTGTCTATAACTACTAAACCATGGGTGGATGTTAGTATGGACTTTGTATTGGGCTTGCCGAGGACGCAACGTGGCAATGATTCTATCTACGTGGTGGTTGATCGGTTTTCAAAAATGGTACATTTTATTGCATGCAAGAAGACTGCAGATGCAGTTAATGTCGCACAGTTATACTTCAGAGAGATCTATCGTCTTCACGGGTTGCCTGAATCTATTGTATCGGATAGAGACACTCGTTTTCTGAGTCATTTCTGGATGAGTCTATGGAGAATGGTCGAGACAAAGCTGAAATTTAGAAGTGCTTATCATCCACAAACGGATGGACAAACAAAAGTTGTGAATAGATCACTAGATAATCTATTAGGATGCCTCGTGAATGACAATTTGAAGAGTTGGGATTCCAAGCTGTGTCAAGCTGAGTTTGCACACAACCATGCAGTTAATCGTAGCACTGGGTTCAGTCCATTCCAGGTCGTTTACTCAATAATTCCTAAGGGACCATTGGATTTATCTATAGTACCACAGAAGAAAGGTGTGATTCAAACGAGCTAGTGATTTTGTGAATGAATTGCAAGAGTGCCACAAGGTTATGCAGGAACGATTGCTTAAGGCGAATGAGAAATATAAGCAATCTGCAGATATTAAACGACGAAATGTTGAGTTCAAAGAAGGAGATTTTGTATAAGCAGTATTGACTAAGGAAAGTTTTCCTATTGGTACTTACAACAAACTAGCTGCTAGAAAGATTGGTCATTTGGAAATCGTAAAGAAGATTAATGAGAATGCTTATCAGTTAAGATTGCCGGAACATATCCATACTGCCGACGTTTTCAACGTCAAACACTTGATTCCATATCATGAGAATAAATATGTCGAAGAAGAGAAAAGTGTAAATTCGAGGTCGAATTCTTTTCAACAGGGGAGGATGATGCAGCGGACCATAATGAGCAAGTTATGCCAACTGCCGTAAGTCACCTGCTTCCTTAAGTCGCCGACCTTAAGTCGCCGCCTACCTTAAGTCGTAAGTCGTCTGCCTTGATAAGCGACTCAATATATCAAGCCCGCATCTCTTAAGTCGTTCCCTGAAGCCGCATTTCTTAAGTTGCATTCTTCTTAAGTCGCTGATTCCTTATGTCGCTAAGTCGCTCCTGAAGTTGTGCCATCCTTTTATGTCACATGGTGTTGTAACTTGTATTTTGTTGTTATGTCGTATGTCGTGTTGTTGAGTTAAGTCGTATGTTGTAATTGAATGTTGAGTTAAGTCGTGTTGTAATTTCCTTATGTCGCATGTGTTAAGTCGTGTGTGTTGTAACTCGTGGGATGTTAGGTCGTGTGATGTTAGGTCGCGAAGTCGCTGGTTGAGTCGCATGTGTGTGTGTTATAATTTTCTATAAATAGGGACTCCTTCCAACCGGGAGATACGGTATCTGTACAATCTGAGGGGATACAGGAGGGGATCCCCATATATTAGCTTGGAGTCTGCCGTCTCTTTTAAGCCGGTTCTGGACCTCTATTTGAAGTGCACTATGTTCAAGAAGGAGTGGTTCTTCATCAGAGATGACTCCGTCTCTATCCGTCGCTTCACCTCCGGATGTAAGTCAAAGTTTTATTTACATTCCTTGTCTTGGCCGCAATTCTTTTCCTTATGTGCTTTCATTTCTTGCTAGCGACAGGTGGCTTTGTGGTTGTGGAGAACGATCGCCTAGTTCAGATGGCAGCTGAGATAGAAGCTATTTCAGAGAGAGACAGATCGGCTGCCTACCTGATCAGGAATGCTAGACCCTTGATGTACAACTTGATTCTTCCACATCAGTCCGTGGTTAAACAGAGAGATACGGCGGAAGAGAAAGCTGCCCAGACTACAGGAGGGGCCACGAAGAAGAGTGGTAAGAGGAAAACTTTTACAAAGCCTCCGGTTGTCGGGGGTAAGAAACTTAAGGAGTCTGACGGCCCCTCTCCTAGCACTTGCCTGATTATCCCGGAGGAGGAAGATGTGGAAGAGGATAGAGGCGAGGGCAAAGGAGGCGATATAGGAGGAGAGTCAGAGGGTGGAGGAGATGGCAATGGAGATGGAGAGGGCAATGGTGATGGCGACGGACAGGGCGGTAGTGGCACTGGTGCCTTAACCTCCGGGCAAGTGGGGGAGCTTCAGGAGTGGACGGATGAGGCTCTCCGTCAAGCTTTCGGGGAATTGGAGGGAGAATCGGATTTGGCGGAGAAGGCGAAGAAAATTGGCAAGGCCGAGGCTGGCGCCGATCCATCCCCTAAGAGCTCCTCAGCTAGGGTGACTCCGGCGGAGCAAGGTGAACTTTTGACTTCTGCAGATTCCATTTACGATAGGGACTTAGGAATAGTTTATGGCTCGCTCCCGTCCTGGGATGAAATCCAGGACTTATTGCAGGATCCTCCTTCTCTGCAGGGTTTGTATAGTAAAAGCGTCTTTCTTGTTCCTTTTTTTAAACTCGATATATCTCTTGCCTCATGATTTGATGCATGCTTGCAACATTTATTCTTTACTCCAGGGGCAGGCCAGGTGGCCAGAACGTCAGATGTTCGACACCACCTCGAACAATTCAAGTTGATGAGAGCTTCTACTAAGCCGAAGCCTCCTACTGGTCGTCCTGGGGACGTGGTCAGCTACCGCCCTCTCCTTGGAGTCATCGAGGAGGGTATCCAGCAGAGGAAGAGGAGGCGTTCCTTGTTTGATTCACCACTTGGTCCTCAGCCTCCTACTCAGCCTTCCCGAGATACCACGGAGGAGACCATGGAGTTTGTCCCCTCTCCGCATCCTTCCGAGAATCCTACTGTCATCCGCATAAAACGTCCCGACGTGCCTCGAAATCCCTTTGCCGGCCACCCGGATTTGGACCCAAGCTCTCATGATATTTTATTTGACGAGGCCACGGGCGAGCATCTTCTCCCCCGCAATCCCATGGTTCGGGTTCTTGATGAGGCTAAGTCCCTAGATCTGGATCTGCTCACTACTCGGATAGCTGCTATGGGGGACGAAGCCAAGGCCAACATCGACCGGGTCGCAGAGGAGGCCAAGAAGTTAATGGAACATCACGCCCTATTGGCCAAGGCCGGGGAGGAGATAGGGAGTGCCAATATAAGGTTGCGGTTAGTGGTTGCTGATCAGGCCAAACAACTTGCCGACCAGGCTATTCAGATTTCGCAGCATGAAGCCGACTCCCAACGACTGAAGAAGGCCATGGAAGAGGCTAGCAGAGCTGAGTTGCGGAAAATGGAGGCCGCTTGCAAGAAACGCATTGACATGGCCATTACCACGGTTGATGAGGTTAGGAGGGCGGATCTCGAGCAGGTTGAAGAGATATCTGGGAGGCTTGAAGCTGTAGAACTTGCTCAAGCCAAGTTGAAAGAAGAGATGGAGGAGATGAGGAGATCCCTCCAGGCTAAGTGCTCGAGATACCGGCGGGAGAGGGATGCTGCTGCCACTAAGTTGCAGATTTCCGAGGCCTGGGTGAAGAGGTTTGAAGAGGATGAGGGGATTATGGACGATATGCTGCAGGACATGTACTTCCGCACTTGGAAGGAGGGCAGTTTATCCTGGATGGATGACTATCCCTGGGTCATGGCCAAGGTATATCTTCGGGCTTTAGAGGAGGCCAGGGTTGATGCGGGTAAGAAAGGTGGAGCAGCCTTTAGTCTGGATGTAGTCACCGCTCAGTTTTCGAAGGAGGAGCGGGCGGCGGTGAAGGAGGGGACGCGGCTGCTTGCCGCGGAGGAAGCGGGTGTGCAATTGGAGGATGAGGATCAAGCGGCGGACGCTGGTGAGTCTCTCTTCTCTTTCTCTTTTCCTTTTTAGATTTTCATAACTTGATCGCTTACTGTTTGTTTAATGGACTCCTCTTCTGAATTGGACAGGTGGGGCTTCCGATCAACATACTGGGAGCTCCGACCCTGCGGCTAAGTAGGCTTGGAGAGTTGGTAAGATGAGAGCGAAGCGTGGACGCAGCTGGTTCCTTGTCCGGATTCTGCCACCTTTTGATTTCTTTTTATTGCTATTTATGTTAGTCCAAAACATTGATTTGACTGTAATAATATTGTTTGTGATGAATGACTTTATGTAATTTCATAACATAAGTTGATTCCTTTATGTTGGAATGTTATCGCTATTTTGTTGTGCTGTGTAAGTGATGTAACTATGCATGTTACTAGTGGCTTGACTGTGCCTGATGCCAAGTTTTTTGCTTAAAGTATAATTTTCTCATTTTGCAACGTAAATGTGATGTGTGAATATGAACTGCAGCTATGCATTAATGTATAAAAGTAGAAGGTACCGCCCTTCATGTTTCGGCTGTGGACGGCCACTTTGTGCGCCCTGTAAGACTAAGCACGGAATGCTGTTGAGTGTCTCGTCATCCGATTGTAAGTTTCCGTTCCCATTAGCGAGCGTTCCCTATTTCATGTCCTGTACTTTCAAGCACCGTTACGGAGAATAGGAGAAAAGTTTTAAATGAAATGGAAATATAGGAAAAGTAAAACTTCCAGTCACGGAAGGCCGTCGGTGTGCTTAAGTTCGTGGCAAACGGGTTTTGTAGTCACTTTCCCTAGCTGTGGTTCTTGGAGACATTTGTCACCCATCTTACGCCTCTGCGGGGAGTTTTCTTTTCTACCACAGCCGCACTTAAGACACATCGGAGCCGATCGCGCACAGTAACTACCCGGGCCATTATGGCCCGTAATCGCGGGTATTATTCGATTTACTGTGGCCGGCTAGCGTGGGGGCCGATCGTCAACTGTGAACTGCCCCTGGCTGGTCATACCTTATGTTGGGGCTTATAGTCGGTTCACAGTTGTCGGTGAGCCGAATCGCTGTAATGAGCTGCCATGGCATAATCGGCCTTCTCGGTGGCTTATACTCGGCTTATTACAGTCGGCTTTAAGGGCCGAGGCAAACAATGAGTTAACTCGCGGTAGAGGGATACCGGAGCAAAGTGTCTCATTGGCGAGGGCATAGGATCGTAGCGTACCTGTTAGATTTTGTCCAGGTGGAGTTGTGTTGTGAAGCTCTGAATTGAAATGTCATCTGCAAAGGATTTTGTTCAACAGCAAAGGATAAAGCTTAACAAGTAGCCAAGATATAAAGGAACAAGTTAACAAGAGCCAAGTTTTTAAAGTGGTTCGGCACGAAAATGCCTACGTCCACTGATTCTCTTTATTAATTCACTTCATATGGGCAGTACAAGTTAAGAAAAGTATCGACGGAGGTGTCGGATGTTCCATGCCCTCTGGAACACCTCTCCGTCCACTGTTGACAAAATATAAGCTCCGTTGTGGAGATCTTTATGAATTACATATGGTCCGTCCCAGATGGGGTCCAGTGCCCCGGGGCGCGGAAAGATTCGCTTGAGGACAAGATCTCCTTCTTGTAAGCTGCGACGCTTGACTTTGGAGTTGTATAGTGCTGCCACTTTTTGTTTGTGAGCTGCTACTTTGAGTGCTACATCGTTTCTCCTTTCCTCAATCAGATCCAAAGACATGAGGAGGAGTTCTTCATTTTCTTCTGGGTTGTAGTGGATCCTACGATGGGAAGGCACAATAGTCTCAACTGGGAGCATTGCCTCCGATCCGTATGCCAAAGAGAAAGGAGTATGTCCTGTTGATGTTCTGAAAGATGTGCGGTAGGCCCAGAGTGTCGTAGGAAGTTGATCCACCCAAGTGCCCTTTGACTTTTCAAGCTTCTTCTTGATCAGCGTTTTGAGAATTTTGTTGACAGCTTCGACTTGGCCGTTTTCCTGGGGATAAGCCACGGATGAGAAGCTTTTGTGAATCCCGTGCTCTTGGCACCAGTTGGTGAATTCCTCACTGTCAAACTGAAGTCCATTGTCTGATATGATTTTGAGTGGTACTCCATACCTGCACAGAACATTTTTGATCAAGAAGTTAATGATTTTTGTCGAAGATATTTTATTTAGAGGTTCCGCCTCCACCCATTTGGTGAAATAGACAACTGCCACTATAGCATATTTGGCTCCGCCTCGGCCCGTTGGCAGTTCGCCAATTAAGTCAATCCCCTATACCGCAAAGGGCCAAGGGCTGGTCATTTGAGTAATCTCATTTGTGGGTAGTCGAGGGATCTTGGCAAATTTCTGACATCTGTCGCATTTCTTGACAAAGTCCAAGGTATCTTTGTTTAAAGTGGGCCAGTAATATCCATATCGGAGTATCTTCTTTGCCAGAGTCTGCCCTCCAGTGTGATCTCTGCAACTTCCTTGATGGATATTGGATAGAATTTCCTTGGCTTCTCTTCCAGCAACGCACCTCAATAAGGGGTTAGAGAAGCCGCGCCGATAGAGGATGCCTTCTTGCATTGTGTAGCGGGAAGCTTTCCTTAAGATTTTCCTGACTTCGCTACGCTCGCTGGGCAATGCGCCATCTTGTAAGTATTTCCGGATAGGAGCCATCCAAGTTTCTTCTTCAATTGCAGCTATCAGATCCTCCCGTTCGAAGCTCAGGGCTAGTTGCTTTGAGACGGCTATTGCTCTCGAAAAGGAGTTGTTCTTCATGCTGGCTTGCTTTGCCAGTTCGTCAGCCTCTTGATTCTCCTCTCGAGGAATGTGTCTGATCAAATAGTGATCCAGTTGGTTAAGTAGCAGCTTGGTCTTCTTTAGGTATGCTGTGAGTCGTTCTCCTCGAGTCTGGAACTCTCCTAGTATTTGATTTACAATAAGTTGAGAATCACTATGGAGACATAAAGAACTGTCTCCAATTTTCGGTGCAAGTTCTAATCCGGCTATCACTGCTTCGTATTCTGCGTCATTGTTGGTGGCAGCGAATTCCAATCTTAGGGCGCAGTGCAGCTTCTTTCCCCTGGGGGTGATTATCACAACACCTGCCTCCGAGCCTTGTTCGTTCGACGCTCCATCTACGAAGTGATTCAATTTGATATCTTCTGCTATTTCATATTGGTCCTTACCTTCGCTAGTAGTGAATTCGGCAATGAAATCAGCTATGGCTTGCCCCTTGATAGCGGTGCGAGGATGGTAAGTGATATCATATTGACTTAGTTCGATGCACCACTTAAGTAATTGCCCAGAAGTATCGGGGCGATGGAGCACTTGCCTTAGCGGTTGATCGGTTAAAACTCTAATGGAATGAGACTGGAAATAGTGTCGCAGTTTCCGCGACGTGATAAGCAGACAGTACGCTAGCTTTTCAAGTTTAGGGTATCTGACTTCTGCCCCCATAAACCTCTTACTTACGAAGTATACGGGCCGTTGCGTGCGGTTGTCTTCTCTCACCAGCGCGGCACTTAGGGCATGTGGTGACACAGCAAGGTATAGGTATAGTTCCTCGCCTTCGTTTGGAGTTGAAAGTACCGGTGGTCTCTGGAGGTGTCCGATTAAGTTAAGGAAGGCTATCGAGCATTCGTCAGTCCATTCGAACTTTCCTTTGTCTTTCTTTAGAGCTTCGAAAAAAGGGATGCATTTGTCGGTTGCTTTAGAGATGAACCTACTCAGGGCGGCCACTTTCCCGTTTAGGCTTTGCATCTCTCTTCGAGTAGATGGTGTCTTGATATCTTGCAAAGCTCGGATTTGTTCGGGGTTTGCTTCAATCCCCCTTGCATGAACGATGAATCCCAAGAACTTTCCCGATGATACTCCGAAGGAGCACTTTAGAGGGTTCAGCTTCATTCCGTATTGGCGAAGTACTTGAAACATCTCGTCCAGGTGGCTTACATGACCATCGGCTTACCTTGATTTAACCAGCATGTCATCCACGTAGACTTCCATGGTTCGTCCTATTAATTCTACAAACATCTTGTTGACAAGGCGCTGATAAGTAGCTCCGGCGTTCTTTAGTCCGAAGGGCATTACTCTGTAGCAGTACAATCCCCGGTTAGTGATGAAACTAGTGTGGTCCTGATCGGGGGCATGCATAGGAATTTGAGTATTACATTCAAAAGAAAATAATACACAGGTCGGTCTAATTCAAACTCAGTTATTAGTGCATAGAGGCAATAATAATCACAATTAGACGACAGTCAAATATAAATTTACCTATCCGATCCATTAACAAGAAATCGGATAACGGTAAATATAACACTTAACGGTGTTAAACCATAAATCAGTAGATTCAAATTATCAACAAAGATAGATGAAGGGATTATTGATGAAGATAATTTAGAAAACAATCAAAATCTGCCTAAACGGCATTTAACAACAAAATCATCAAAATCGGTTCAAAATATATTGAATTGTCAACATAAAACAATTTTCATCAAAAAGAAAACATCAATTAACACATTAGATTTGGTAGGGCTGCAGTACACACACGCGTATACGGCCTCGCCACATATAAACGTTAATTCTGTGTGGCTGCAGTTCACGCTTGCGTGCACTGCCTCGCCACTATAGTGATGATGTACCCAAAAGATCAATGAACCGAAATTTATGAAATCAAATGTCGATGCAACGCAAACCGACATAGGCAAAACTGCATATAAAAACAAAACTGTAGACACAAATGGATACAAGGGCAAATCTGCAATCAAAAATTTGCAGCCACCACAAGATCACAAAGCGCGAAGGCTCGAATGACCCAATGCGCAAAGGCAGGGGTTCAAACTACATGAAGACAGCAAAATGAGGTGAGAGCACCGAAATATGGCACCACAACACCCAATATTATAGGACACAAAGCATCAATACCCAACAAAGGCAACTGGCAACATGTATACAGATACGTGTTATCAGCAATTACAAAATGCAAAGGTCAAGTCACAACTATCATGACTCAACGCAACTGCAAAAATCAAGGGCAAACTGCATACATATGAACTGCAGTTGAAACAATCAAATAGCCAGAAAACTAAACAGTCAAGCAACGACAACGTAAGTGCCGAGCTCGACTGGACAACACAAGCAAAATGCATGAACAAAGCATGCTACAGGTCTCACTACATGGATGGACAAGAAAAGTGCTTATCAAGTATGCAACTACCAAACTGGGTCAAGCAAGTGCAAACAAAATGAAAGATACCAGTGATATATACAGTGAACAACAATGCAAGATCCAACAGCTACATGAATGCACATGAGGACCAGACTACAGAATGAATACCATGCCACAAACGAAAGTATCAGTCTTGAACAAGACAGTGGCAAAATAGAACATATCAGAATGAAAGTAGTGCACAGCATAAATATGAATCAATTTATATATACTGCAAGTAGCATTTAAAAGTATGCAATTTGGAAATATGGATAAAGACTTCAAGTATTCAGTCAATTCAAATGCTCCAAACATGTTCAAGTCTCACGAAAACAAATCAATGTAGACCCATATAAGTGCACATGTGTATATGTTATAAGTGCTAACAAGTAACAAGATTGGTGACAAGCTTAACACATAAACTACTTATATACAGTAGTTACTAAACTAATGCAACAAATTAGATTGTTGATAGAAGATGCCAAAGTCAAGAAACGAAGTGCATATATGAACACATGATATAAGCAGCCTTAACTAGTGAATGACCATGAGCAGAGAGGAGTTCACAAGAGTCTGGCAACACTATGGCAACATTTCATATATCTATGCCACTGTCTCAACATTTAGAGTATCATCGACAAAGCGAAAATGCAAGTATACTCGAGCTAATGCAAACTTCAACTACAAATGATCAAGTGTATCTGCATATTAATTATGCAAACACAGATGGCAATGAGGACTACGCAATGCTCGTTATACCCAAAATCAGCGAAACAAGTGCAGCAATATACACAAAACAAAAATGAGATGCTTGGCATGTCCATTAGAAACAAATCCATGACAAAGCCATGAATCGAAATGCAAATCGTCTCGAGTGATAATACCAGAGACTACAGAGAAACCAAGTGTATGAAGAAAGCATTAAAATTTAACTCGGAGGCAAATCAAACAATTATGCAGCCGACTCGAGTGATACAAGTTTGACAAATACCCTGTGCAACTACAGTCGAGACTTCATTGATTCAAGTCATGGCCGAAGTTACACAAAAATCATTTTCTAGAAATTCGAACTAGTGAACTAGGAAATCGTCATCACAGCAAACAATTTAACAAAATCCAAGTAAGCCAAGGAAATTACGAAATCGCAAAATTTTAAAATAACTAGACAGTTTAAATTTAGATGTAAGTAATAAAATTACTCACCGTGACTCGAAGCGAAGACAAACACGTTCGAAGAAAAGAAGCCGCGAGCGAATCGAGCTGAAACCCTAATTTGAAAGCGAAGAGGGACGAACGATCGTGGCCGCCATTAATTTTTTATTTGATTTATTTATTTTTCTTTCGTATGAAATCTGAAGGGATGGAGAAAATGGGGTATCGTGTTTTATGGGGAAGGAGATCGTGATTTAGGGCATGGTTGAAGGCGTGGATCATGGCGTGAGTTAAGGCGTGTTTGTAGCTGACAAAAGTAAGGCAGTATACTCTTTTTATTTTATGTTTATTTTTATATTTTTTCTTTTTCTTTTTCTTTTTTTTCCTTTTCAATTTAAATTCAATTTGTTTTGCATAATTATTTTCTTTAATAAACATATAAACGTTTTGCAGTTCAACTATCAAACATAAATTTATATTAACGTGTTTTACAATTAGATTTTATACTTGTATTTTGTATTGATAAAATTTATTCCATTTTATTTAAGTTAAAGAAAAATGTTATTAATACTAACCATCCTTTATTAATTTAAATAAATAATAATTCTTGTATCCAAATTATTTTTCTAAGTCATTAGTTTGAACTTAAAATACAAATTCAATATTCAATTCAACTCCAAAGCCAAATTCAAATTTTATTCAACTTTAAATAGATTAAATTCTAAAATTTAATCGCCAATTCATAGTTATATTGGGAATTCAATTTAAACCGTCATTCAAATATTTAAAATTAATTAAATATTTTCATTTTTAAATTGTCCAAAATTCAGGGTTGTTACAATCTTCCCTCCTTAAAGAATTTCGTCCCGAAATTATAAGTTAGGAAAAACGATTGTTAAAATCTCACCGGTATTTATACCCTACACAATTTTACCAAGTTCCAAACTCATAAATAAATACAGGATTTATTCCTTTTGTTTTATCTCACTAGCTTTATTCATTGATTTCTATAATCAAGACACAAAAGTCTTTTACCAAAAATTTTGACTTACAAAATTCATATTTTTAAACTTGAAATTCTTCATGCTAGATATTTACATATCATATCTTTTCCAAAGCTGTGTGCTTTCAAGATATTTTAAAAATCTTCTTCCTTAATTCATTAGGTTAGAATTATGTAATTCTAATTTCAGACTATTGATTTGCTATTCAAAGTTTGAAAATACTTGCTAACTCGAAGTTTAACAAGTCCATCGTCGTTCTCACAGACATTAGGCATACGCTGGCCAGGCGCAAGTCTAAAAATCTCCAAGTACTAAATATACTTGTTTCAACTCCCAGTGAAAATACTTTTTAAAAATTCTTTTAAAAATGGATATGGAAAGCACGTTCCCCCATGGATCAGAGTTTACCCGACGGTTACGCTACTATCCCAGTAGAATCGCTTGTAACTGTAGATTTCACATCTCTCTTGAATTTCGCCATGGTTGTTGCCATAGATCGCGGTTCACACGGCGGTTACGCTACTATCCCAGTAGAATCGCTCGTGACCGTAGGCATCTCGCCCCTCAAATTACGCTTCGGCCTCTAGATCGCAGTTTACACGGCGGTTACGCCACTATCCTAGTGGAATCGCTTGTAACTGTAGGCATCACGCCCCACGAATTACGCCAGCATCAATTCACATAATCCCAACATGATGATCCATCGTGGGGGATTCCAGTCCCAATGGACATTCCACTAATGGAAATTCTATGTAGCTACGATTTCCAATGGACACTCACACCGAGTTCCAATCACCTTCACAAATAATAAATGGAAGGTACATTTCCATATCCTCAGTTTTAGAAAACATATGTCATATACATATAGTACTTCATTTCACATTTCGTACATATCATACCTATGTAAACTTGCATAGGACTTTTCATAATAATGACTTTCCAAACTGATAGTTTTCGAATTATTACCTTCACATATATAAGTTACGAAAACTCAATTCACATTCATAACAAATAGAGGATTCTAAAATTTTCCATCTCGTTTAAAATTTTCCTCTAAATCGATTTGAAAATTTAAGGTTATCTCAAACCCAATTCACATTCATAATCCAATTCATTATCGACTTCACATTCGATTTGGATTTCACATTACATCGTCAATTCTCAACACATAATTGGTGTATATCGATATATAACCTCTGAGCTCGTATGTCTCAGAGAAGGGTGTATATAGCTAAAAGAATAAATTTTCCGCCCACCAACAGATATATATTTAATAGAGATCAAATGCTATGTCATCAATTCGCAATGTTAGAGATACAATCCCAATCGACTATCCAAAATTCAAAATTCAACTTATATTGTTTTTGGTGTCAAAGTTAAACTCAATTTAACTCAAGATTCAATCTTTTTTTTGAAAATATTCAAGTTGAACTAATCGTTCAAATTTCCCAAAAACATCTTCACAAGATATATATAATTTTTCACACTTAACCATTTGAAACAAATTTCAAATATTCATTTTTCAATTTATCTTTAAAAGATAAAATTTCAAACCTTTCATTTCATATTGGAAAACATTTCCATACTTATTAAATAATAAGTAATTCACAAGTTCATTTATTTTCAACACGGAAAATATTCAATATACTTGAATCAAAATTAAGTATATATTCCATTCTTTAAGGAAAGCGTTCTTTTAAACACATTTATTTGAGTGAAAACGAATGTCACGTAAAACATCGTTACGACAACTCAAAATCACTAGTATAGGGATTCGAAATTTAAGATAGATATATAAATCCCAATACTATAAACAACATTTCCTTTCGAAAACCATTTACTATAACAATAGTGTTATAGTCTACCATTTCCTTTTATTTCTCTCGAAAACGTCTATTTCAACAATGAATGTTGAAATCTATGTATTCGATACTTAATGCATTTTAAAACATCTTTAAAACCATTAACTTCATTTCATAATATCACTTCCCTAAAACATATCCATTAATATTTTATTCACTGTCCAAAATCGTGAATATACTTCGTTTATTCAATTCAATGTTTCTACACATTTATTTAAAGGATTATCCACTGTCCAAAATCGTGGATAAAATTCCCAACCAACATTTACTATCACAATATTTAACTTAAAGGATAATTCGCTGTCCAAAATCACGAATATATCTCCTTTAATAACTTCTATTTTTCATTTATCAAATTCAATTGGTTTCGAATTTATAAACAATCTTTACAAATTCCATTTCTATTTATAAAACTTTGATTTATAAATCTTCTTTATTGATTCAATTCAATTTATATAACTCCATTATATACCAAAAGTCCATTTATAAGTTAAGTACTTATAATCCATTTATTTTCTAAATCATTCTTCCCAACATTTGAAATCAATTTTTCAAAAGAATTCAGAATCAAATTCCCAAGTTATAGTTTAATTATCCCGTTGGCTATAACTAAATTGACATATCATTTTATTTCACAATTATTATTTTGGAGATATTCAAAATATTTGATTCAAACCAATTCATTAATTCACTTAACTTTTATTTTATTTTTCATAAATCTCAACAATTCGATAATGGATTTTCGAATGAGAAACTATCGCAAACCTAAAATTAGAGAGGGGAATTTTCGAAAAAGATTTGAATTTTCAAAATACTTTTTATTTTTCAAAGAAAACAATTTCATACTTCTTTTAAATTTGAAAACCATTTTTCTTTAAAGTGATCCTAGTAACTATTCATATTAAACATCATAAACTGAGCTTTGTATAAACCAAAGCTCTGATACCACTTTTGTAACGACCCGCCATTCTGACCGCCCCAGTCGGTAATTAAACCAACTTGAGACGTTCAAAATGACGGATTGTTATTCAGTTTATAGAGTTTAAACAGAATCAGCCACAGAATCACAGAATAATCATAATATTTTACATAAATGAATTTTTATACATATATCAGAGTTTGTACAATGCATTTAATTTTATACAGCGGAATAATTTTTTTTTTTAAGTACAAGAAAAATTTCCCGAAAAACTTTAGTGAAGTGCTTTCCCCTCTCTCTCTAACTTCGCGGCCTGAAAATCTTCAAGCTGTAAAATACTCGGTCTGACCCGAGTATTACATTCAAAAGAAAATAATACACAGGTCAGTCTAATTCAAACTCAGTTATTAGTGCATAGAGGCAATAATAATCACAATTAGACGACAGTCAAATATAAATTTACCTATCCGATCCTTTAACAAGAAATCGGATAACGGTAAATATAACACTTAACAGTGTTAAACCATAAATCAGTAGATTCAAATTATCAACAAAGATAGATGAAGGGATTATTGATGAAGATAATTTAGAAAACAATCAAAATCTGCCTAAACGGCATTTAACAACAAAATCATCAAAATCGGTTCAAAATATATTGAATTGTCAACATAAAACAATTTTCATCAAAAAGAAAACATCAATTAAAACATTAGATTTGGTAGGCTGCAGTACACACACGCGTATACGGCCTCGCCACATATAAACGTTAATTCCGTGTGGCTGCAGTTCACGCTTGCGTGCACTGCCTCGCCACTATAGTGATGATGTACCCAAAAGATCAATGAACCGAAATTTATGAAATCAAATGTCGATGCAACGCAAACCGACATAGGCAAAACTGCATATAAAAACAAAACTGCAGTCACAAATGGATACAAGGGCAAATCTGCAATCAAAAATTTGCAGCCACCACAAGATCACAAAGCGCGAAGGCTCGAATGACCCAATGCGCAAAGGCAGGGGTTCAAACTACATGAAGACAGCAAAATGAGGTGAGAGCACCGAAATATGGCACCACAACACCCAACATTATAGGACACAAAGCATCAATACCCAACAAAGGCAACTGGCAACATGTATACAGATACGTGTTATCAGCAATTACAAAATGCAAAGGTCAAGTCACAACTATCATGACACAATGCAACTGCAAAAATCAAGGGCAAACTGCATACATATGAACTGCAGTTGAAACAATCAAATAGCCAGAAAACTAAACAGTCAAGCAACGACAACGTAAGTGCCGAGCTCGACTGGACAACACAAGCAAAATGCATGAACAAAGCATGCTACAGGTCTCACTACATGGATGGACAAGAAAAGTGCTTATCAAGTATGCAACTACCAAACTGGGTCAAGCAAGTGCAAACAAAATGAAAGATACCAGTGATATATACAGTGAACAACAATGCAAGATCCAACAGCTACATGAATGCACATGAGGACCTGACTACAGAATGAATACCATGCCACAAACGAAAGTATCAGTCTTGAACAAGACAGTGGCAAAATAGAACATATCAGAATGAAAGTAGTGCACTGCATAAATATGAATCAATTTATATATACTGCAAGTAGCATTTAAAAGTATGCAATTTGGAAATATGGATAAAGACTTCAAGTATTCAGTCAATTCAAATGCTCCAAACATGTTCAAGTCTCACGAAAACAAATCAATGCAGACCCATATAAGTGCACATGTGTATATGTTATAAGTGCTAACAAGTAACAAGATTGGTGACAAGCTTAACACATAAACTACTTATATACAGTAGTTACTAAACTAATGCAACAAATTAGATTGTTGATAGAAGATGCCAAAGTCAAGAAACGAAGTGCATATATGAACACATGATATAAGCAGCCTTAACCAGTGAATGACCATGAGCAGAGAGGAGTTCACAAGAGTCTGGCAACACTATGGCAACATTTCATATATCTATGCCACTGTCTCAACATTTAGAGTATCATCGACAAAGCGAAAATGCAAGTATACTCGAGCTAATGCAAACTTCAGCTACAAATGATCAAGTGTATCTGCATATTAATTATGCAAACACAGATGGCAATGAAGACTACGCAATGCTCGATATACCCAAAATCAGCGAAACAAGTGCAGCAATATACACAAAACAAAAATGAGATGCTTGGCATGTCCATTAGAAACAAATCCATGACAAAGCCATGAATCGAAATGCAAATCGTCTCGAGTGATAATACCAGAGACTACAGAGAAACCAAGTGTATGAAGAAAGCATCAAAATTTAACTCGGAGGCAAATCAAACAATTATGCAGCCGACTCGAGTGATACAAGTTCGAAAAATATCCTATGCAACTATAGCCGAGACTTCATTGATTCATGTCATGGCCGAAGTTACACAAAAATCATTTTCCAGAAATTCGAACTAGTGAACTAGGAAATCGTCATCACAGCAAACAATTTAACAAAATCCAAGTAAGCCAAGGAAATTACGAAATCGCAAAATTTTAAAATAACTAGACAGTTTAAATTTAGATGTGAGTAATAAAATTACTCACCGTGACTCGAAGCGAAGACAAACACGTTCGAAGAAAAGAAGCCGCGAGCGAATCGAGCTGAAACCCTAATTTGAAAGCGAAGAGGGACGAACGATCGTGGCCGCCATTAATTTTTTCTTTGATTTATTTATTTTTCTTTCGTATGAAATCTGAAGGGATGGAGAAAAGGGGGTATCGTGTTTTATGGGGAAGGAGATCGTGATTTAGGGCATGGTTGAAGGCGTGGATCATAGCGTGAGTTAAGGCGTGTTTGTAGCTGACAAAAGTAAGGCAGTATACTCTTTTTATTTTATGTTTATTTATATATATATATATATTTTCTTTTTCTTTTTTTTTTCTTTTCAATTTAAATTCAATTTGTTTTGCATAATTATTTTCTTTAATAAACATATAAACGTTTTGCAGTTCAACTATCAAACATAAATTTATATTAACGTGTTTTACAATTAGATTTTATACTTGTATTTTGTATTGATAAAATTTATTCCATTTTATTTAAGTTAAAGAAAAATGTTATTAATACTAACCATCCTTTATTAATTTAAATAAATAATAATTCTTGTATCCAAATTATTTTTCTAAGTCATTAGTTTGAACTTAAAATACAAATTCAATATTCAATTCAACTCCAAAGCCAAATTCAAATTTTATTCAACTTTAAATAGATTAAATTATAAAATTTAATCGCCAATTCATAGTTATATTGGGAATTCAATTTAAACCATCATTCAAATATTTAAAATTAAATAAATATTTTCATTTTTAAATTGTCCAAAATTCAGGGCTGTTACACCTTCTTTACTAGTACCGGGTTAGCGATCCATTCTGGATAGATGGCTTCTCGTATGAAGTTATTGGCAAGTAGGTTCTTTACTTCTTCTTCGAGGGCTGCCGATCGTTCCACCCCCATGCTTCTCTTTTTCTGTTTCACCGGTGTCTTGGTAGGGTCGATGTTCAATGCGTGGCATGCTATATCCGGGGAGATTCCAGTCATGTCAGCATGCGTCCACGCAAATACATCTAGGTTGTGGCGGAGAAAATCAATGAGCTGATCCTTTAGTTCTGCTTTTAACTGAGATCCGATTTTCAATAGTTTACTTCAGTCGTGTTTGTCTACAGATACAAACTCCATAGCCTCTGCAGGCTCGGCGGTAGCCTCCTCCTCTCCGTCCCTGGGATCTAGTTCGTTGAAGGGATCACTTGTATATCGAAGAGGAGGGGCTTTCTTTATTTGCTATGCTTTCAAGCTTTTCTTGTAGAGAGCAGTCTCTGCATTCTTCCCTTTATCTTTCCTGCGATTATTGCGAAGTTCGGTCACATAGCAGTCCCGAGCGGCGTCTTGATCTCCCTCCACTTCTCCTATTCCGTTATCTGTTGGAAATTTCATCTTCAGGCACCATGGGGCTAGGACAATTTGGAAGTCGGACAAGGCTGGTCTTCCCAAGAAGGCATTGTAGGCCGAGTGGTTGTCTATTAGCACGAATGTTTGCTTTCGAACGGCGGAGCGGGGATGACTTCCCAATTCAACAAAGAGATCCAATTGTCCGAGGGGCATCTTTGCTTCTCCAGTGAAACCGTGTAGTGGTTTGTTGCAGGGAGACACGTCCTTCATTGACAGCTTCATTTTGTCGAAAGCATGCTTGAACAGAATATTCACTGAGCTTCCAGTGTCTATTAGGATTCGAAAAACTTCAGCTGGGCCGAACCAGGCAGAGATGACCATAGGATCCGTATGAGGGTATTGCCTTCCTTCTAGGTCGCGCCCACTGAATGTGATGTCATTATTTTCCTTCTGCTTAGGATGGCGTTCTTCCATAACAGAATTGACGCAGTTTCGCTCGCTTCTGAGTGAGTTTCCATATCTTTCCATTTTTGTCCAGCTTTTGTCGGCGATGTGTGGCCCCCCAGATATTGTATGAACCACTATCTTTTCTTGACTGGAACCGCTGGTGTTGCGGTTTCCTCCGCCTGTTTCTGGGTGGAGCTGCCTGGGTTTTCCTTGGCGGGAGCTGGAGTCCTGTCCTGGCCCTTTACATAGCGTTCCAGCCTCTTTCTCCTGATGTGTTCTTCAATTAGGTCTTGGAGATGGCGGCATTCATTGGTATCGTGCCCATGAGACTCGTGGAAACGGCAGAATTTTCCGGACTGGATTGCGCGATCTGACTCTTTCTTGTACGGGGGGCGCTTGTATGTAAGTTCGTCCTGGGTGGCCAGGAAGATGTTCTCGACCGTTTCATTCAAGGGAGTGTAAGCGTCAAATCTCGGTCCTGGTCAGTACAAGCGATTTTCTCCCTTCTTGCCCCCTGCATTGTCTCTGGAGTCGTTTCTCCGAATGTCCTTCGCTGCGGCGGGGGCATTTCCATGAGCCGTCCTAGCTTGCGGTCCTGTCTACCTTTCAATGGCAGCCTCTTCGAGTCTCATGTACTTCCCAGCTTCATGGAAGAAATCGGGTAGGGTAGCTGGTTTTTCTTTAGTTAGTCTTCTAGCAAACTTGGTATCTGGGTGCACACCACTACAGAGGGCCATTAGGGTGAGTTTCTCATCGGCATCTTGGACTGCGGCCGCCGCGGCGTTGAACCGGGTTAGATATTGTTGCAGTGTCTCTCCGGATTTCTGTTTGACAGTAGATAGAGAATAAGCATCCTTGGGTTGTTCCACATGAATGTGGAACTGGCTAATGAACTTTTCTTTCAACATCTCCCATGAGCTGATAGATCCTTGGGGTAGATGGCAGAACCAGGAGGTAGCTAGGTCTGCTAGGAATAGCGGAAAGCATTTACACAACACTCCTTCCGTTGCTCCGCTCATGAGCATATGCTGTGTGTATCTCTGCAAGTGTACAACGGGGTCGGAAGTTCCCTTGTACGGTTCCATCGTCGGCATTTTCCATTCTCGAGGGGTGATGGCGGTTTCGATGTCGCGGGTGAAAGGGCTGGTTACCCTAGCGCCTATCCCTCGATCCTTTTGCTCCCGTCGGACGCATTCCCTGAATAATCGTGCCATTCTTTCATCAGAATTTGGAGCGGACAAAAACGAGCTTGGTTCTTCCCTGCGGGAACGATCTCGTCCAGATGACCTGTAGGGATGGTATAGTCTATCACTTCTGACGTTATCCAGTGGCTGTCTTTGGCTGCTCGGATGCATGCTAGGACCAGCTACAGTTGGCCCCTGCCTTGATCTTCCCCTGTGGGGTTCTGTTTCGAGCATTTTCATGGGGTCAACTTCGGGCTGGGTTCTAGCTCGGCTCCGTTCAGCGGGGTTTCTATGATTAGGCGGCATGACTGGCTCAGCTACATCCGACCCTCGCCTGGTGCCTCCCCCATTGGGTTCGGTTCCAAGCGCTTCCTCGAGTCGGAGTTCGGGCTGAGTCCGGGCGCGGCCCCTATCATTGTTGTTCCTGTTGATAGCTTCTTCGAAGAGGGAAGACCTTTGTTGTCTCCGAGATCCTCCAGATTGAGACTCACCCCATGATTCAGTGTTGCGGTTGGATTCTTCGGCATCCCTCAAGCGTGACATGAGATGGTTCACCAAAGCTTCTTGTTGGGACGCGAAGCGGTTAGTCACTTCAACCACAACTCTGTCTAGGTCTGCCCTAGTGATTGCTGCCAGTTGTTCCGCAGCAGGGGCTGTCGGAATTGCCTGATCTACATTTGACACTGCTGTCGTAGTGGGATGGTTCTCTTGATCTGGATCCACTGGATCTGGAGCGCTGCTGGTTGCAACGTTCTTTCCCTTGTTGGCGTCTTTTCTCGGCCTGGAAGTCATGTTTCCTAGGCAATGAAGGGTGCTATTGGGAAAGAAGGTTGAATGAGGGAAGCTGAAGCCTGAGTTCAGTTCTCAGTGAAAGCACCAAAAATGTTTGCGCAAAAAATGGGCAAACACCTACAAGTCGTATTATTTAGTTGATTTTATGCGGTTTTCAATGATTTGGGTGACTTATGCAAATATGTAAAAGCAGGGACTGAACTGTAAAAGACACACAGATTTATAGTGGTTCGGCCAAAACGTGCCTACGTCCACTTTATATGTTATTATCCTTTTTCTTTCAGATTACAAGTACAAAGCTTTGTATACAAGTATATGAAAGTTGTTTGAAAGTTCCTTCCGTGCTTGAGCTCTCAAACTTGTCTGCCATTGTTGTAGCCCTACCCCTCTACTTATAGAGTGAGGTTGGGGGCAGGGGTCTTGGATGTATATGGCTGCTGATGGGCCTGGGCTGAAGCAATCTGGTCTGGCATATCTAGTTCGGTGAAGCTTGGTTCGGCCGTGCTTGGAGTGGTTGATTCGGAGGTTTACTCGGTAGAGGGTGGAAAGATGGTTGGCTCGGCAGGGAAGTGGAAAGATGTTGGTTCGGTGGGGGGTGTCTGGGAGCTGGTTCGGTGATGGAGTATTGTGGACCGGTAGTGGATGGACCGGTAGTAGGAGAATGGTGGACCGGTGATGGAGTGGACCGGTGGTAGGTGGTTTGGAGGTTCATTCGGTAGTGGGTTTAGAGGTGTTGGTTCGGCATGAAGGCGGTGTTGGTTCGGCATGGAGCTTGGACCGGTGATGGGTGGTTCGGTGGGGGAGTGTATATGTGTTGGTCCGGTGAGGCCTGCGACCGGATGGAGCATGACCGGATGGCCTTTGGTTCGGCAAGGAGGTGTTGTTTTGCTCGATGGGCTTGGTTCGACGAAGGATGGAAATGACGAAGCTGATGCCTCTTGGTCTCGTGATTCCATGGGTGAGAATTCGCCCAACAACCTCCTAGATGCAATTCTACTCATTTAAGAGTTAATTCAAATTATATTCACTACTGGGTCAACATAGCTTGTTATTCTGCCCTTTTCCCCAAAATATAGTTATGGATCCATTACAATGTCAATATATGTATATAGGAAGAAGTAAACATATTAACATATAATCCCAACATCTGTTGTTTATTATCCTTGTAATCATTTTATATAAAACTTGGTTAATCCCTTTAACCTATTAGTCAAGGAAAACTTCTTCAAAAACTCCATATCTAAATCATTTCAAAACTCTTTTATTATGTCACGGTTTTCCATTAAAGCGAGATTGCGTTATATGTTTTGAAAACTAAGGCTTTCAAAATCTTAAAACATTACTTTCAAAACCCTTGGATACCCTCCTCCAAAATCATTGAAACCATCTTTTCAAAACACTAAATATATCCCTTTCGTAGCTCTTTAAATTATCTCTTTCGAAACCAAAATGTACTTTTCGAAATCACTAAAGAATTACTTAATAATCCTTAGAAGCATAGCCTCGAAACCAATGAAAGTAACTCTTTCGAAACCATTAGGTTTTGCTTTAAAAACATATTCTGGGTCAAAGTGAATATATACGAAATTATCCCTTTCAAGACCTTTAATCTTCATATAAAAATGTTTGGGGAAAGTTTGATAGCATCGACACCATCCTTTCGAAGGCTTCAAAACATTTAAGTAAAACATTGAAGGTTAGCATCGAAGCCCCCATTTGAAGCCATTGCCTTCGAAACCCTTGAACCCTTTCGAAAGCATTAAGGAATTGGCTTAGTATAACTTTAAAACAAAGGCCACGCTTCGAAAGCATTGATTGCTTCAATACACTCGAAAGGTAAAAGAACGGCAGTACGGTTTCGACTAGGTCGGAATCACTTCTTTCGAAAGCACTGTTTTATACTTAAAGGAACTCATTCAAAAGCTCTTAGTTAATAATAAAAGATGAAAAACCTCTTTGAAAGCTATTTAGAAAACCCCTTTCGAAAGCATGTCTTAGTAAAACAAGGCAGGCGCTTAATATTTGAAAACAAAGCAAAGGTTTCAACCCTATTGGAAACAATGCTTTTGATACTATGCCTTCTGCCTTCCACCAATCCACCGCGTACCATCAATGTGATATCTTGTGTATTGGTATTGACTTGGTGGGTTTCGGCATGGTTGGTTTCGACAAAGTCAAAGCGAAGGCATAAGGTCAAAAGGGCTTCTAAAAGGCAGAACCAACTTTTTTGCGTAAGGCTGAATTAATACTATCATTAGTAAATACTTTATAACTAACCTGCCTATTTGTAATCCTTTGATTGATTGTATTAAAACTTTTCAAATTCTTACAAAATAACTACCGCTTATTTTCAAATCTAAATCAAGGTTTAATTAACAAATATTCCCTTCCGTTAAGCAAAACCAATATTGCAAATTAGTTCTTCTTTTAAAATAATTTAATTTACATAGCAAATTACTTAAGAAAAATCCTTAAAAATTAAAAAAATTCACTTTCAATATGTTATCTAACATACAAAAATTTCAGACCCAAATTCCTTCTAAAATACTCGAATTAAAATTTTAAACCCAATTATGCATATTTTTCTTTGATAATTCATATCAAATTTTCCAAAGCTTGAAAAATTACAAACTGAAACCCATCTTCATTACATAACATATAATTTTCCATGGCATTTGAAATCATCTACAAATGGTTTTTTAACCTAAATTTTGATTTAAATCAAACGTATTTTAAATCCAAGCATGTTATCATCTAATCATCATAAAAATGGATTTAATCTTAAATTCGAAAACAAATGATTATATAACAAAATAGAGATGATCTATATTATTATTCACCTTGGTTATGATAAGAGATTTGAGATTTGATTTGAGATTAATCCCCTTGCTTTAATTCCTTAGCTAGATTAAATTTCTCGTTTTCTTCCTTGTAATCGTCGACTTCCCATAGGTTTTCATCTGTTTGATTTTTAAAAAATGTAAATGTACGTGAATGGGAAAATGAAATGTGAATGGATGTATAGCCGTGGATATATAAGGGTTATGAAAGTAAGATGCGACTATTTCCCAATATGTCCTTGCGTAAATTAATTAGCCTATAAGCCATTCTTAAGCCCATTTAAATAATTAAGCACGGCCTAAAATTTTATTTTCAAATCTCAATCCTCGTTTCACTTTAATTATTTACATTATTCTATTTAACTTATCTAATTAAATTTCCAAAGTAAAGTAATTAAAATTAAGGGTGTTACACAACCTAATTTCTAGGGTAAGAATGCTTGAAACTTGATGGATCGAAGCAAGGAGACGGTGTAGTAGAAGATGGCATGGATTGTAGTCAATAATTCAGTTCGATGCCGATCACTTCTGATCAGCGCCGATATGATTTTATAACTCTGAGGACTTCCTCTCTCCTCTTGCTTTCTCGGATATGAAGTAAGACTGGTATTTGTGTTCCAACGACTTCATTAAGCGATTCCTCTATAAATAACAAGCATATGACAACTTAAGAGGACTTTTTGGCACTTCATCTTCTTCACCTTCTCTCTCTACTCGATCTTGTCACGAAGGAAGCTTCTTTTGGTTGTTTAAGTTGTCTAGAACTATAAAAACCCTTGTTCTTATGACAGAAACTCTTTATAATAATATTAAATTGGACACAAGTCTCAGATATGCGGAACCGCTATAAATATTCTCGCGTTTATTGCTTTGTTTGCTATTTATAGCTAGACCTCTCAACTTTAATTCGACTTTTGGGCATTGTGCCACTTTTCGGCCCAACAATTACAAACACATTTGCAACTGTAATTTGTTAAATAATTTTTCTAACGGTTTTTTAATTGTATATATTTAATGTATTCATATCATTACTTATATCACAATATAACAATAATACACGAGAAAACAAAATAAAAAACCGTGTAGTATTTCAAACAAGATGCTTATACAAGAGTTAAGATATATAACAAATTACATAATTGTTTTTACGGTGCACACTTAACTCTATACGACTTCATCGGCCTTAGTGTCATCCTTTGAGGGTTCACCATCCTTAACTGCAAGGACTAAAAGCACCACAAGCAAGGGATAACTTATTGTGGTTAGCCCCCAGTTGATAACTAACTGTGTCACTAATGGTGTTTTGTGTGCATCTACTTGCCAGGCTACTGCTGCACCTGCACTTTGCACTCCCTTATAGAATCCATTGTATCTGCATTGAAAATAAACGTTGATAGAAATTAATATTAAACGATGCTACTAAAGTCGGATAAGTGAAAATTTTCATTGGCAACATAAAAAAATTTGATCAACCTTTTGAACCATTTTAAAAATATTCATAGATCTTGTTACTCATCATAGTAGACTAAATAGAAAAAAAAGTGTAAACTCTTTTATATATTTAACTCTACTCTTTGCATTGTAACTAGATTCAAAACCACTTAAAATACAAATAAATAAATAAATATGATAAAAAGATTCATATTTCTGAACGATGATGTCTCTATTACTTTATTACTTGGTAATTTGTAATAGTGGTGACAGTTCCAACCACCAATGAGGATCGTCTCGCATTAACGATGACGACGTATTTGAGTTTTGACGACTGATTCATGAGTTCGGAGTAGATATTAGTCAATCGGTAAAGATACAGCCTCCCTTATGGAATTCACATGTAGGGAAACTATTCCATGTTTGTAAAGTCGGATTTGAAAGGTTTCAAAAAGGTAAATTTGCTTTCGTTTGTTTTGTTGAACTTCAGAAAGTTTGGAGATAGCATCGGCACTTGTGGTTTTCCAGACAATGAAGGCATTCCTTTTTAGGCCAACCCTATTAATTTTCCTATTATTTCCTTTTAAAAAAAATTAATAATGACTAATTTTTCCCTTTGAAAATTTTATATGAACTTCAATGTTAGCGTGAAATTCAATATATAAATCTAATTTTTCATTTTATTGTTTTTACACGATGAAGAAAGATGATGAGCACGATATTTTTGGAGAAGACGGTGCTTCTATCTTCATGTGTTTGTTTTAGCGCTTCGTACAACTAAGAGAAATCTAGTTCATGGGTAGTTTGGAATATTAGAAAATATAGTTCATAGGTTGCTTGGAATCTTGGAAAACCTACTGCATTTGTGTAGTGCAACACATTATATAAAGTGAAAATTAGGATACCTCCATTTTTTTCAAGTTTTTTACATAAAAAACTTTTCTCAAAGACATGTTTTAAATCATACTCCAATTATTAATTGCGGCAAAAAAAATTGTTTTTTCTCAAAATTTAAATCTGAACTTTTATCGTATTTTTCTATAATCAATACTAAATTTTGAAAAGGGCAAATATTTACTTATTTCTTTACAAATACTTGTATTACAGAAATTTTGAATGTTCATATAGTTTCCTGCAAATATGCAGAAAAACAAATATATGAGTATTTTTGTTAATTTTTTTTAATAAGGGATAGTTATGTATCTCAAATCCTAAAGATAACGTCTTACAAAAGTTCTCCTATGTAAAGATGAAAATAAATATAACTTGAAAAGGAGAATGAGTGAAATGGCATTAAATTTGATATGTATTGGGATGAGATAAATAAAATAATTGTTGTGATAAGTTGTATCTTCTAAGAATAAGGGGATAATTTGTATCACACTAACTCACATATTTTCCTCCTCACACTTGTTCACATATTCGGGCCTAGATTTCGACGTTTATATCTGATACTAGAAGACAAAACCGATCTTTCTATTGCCAACCAGCAGTTCTGTACATAAATACATTCTTGTACTACCACAACTCACATGATGAAAATTAAAGTCAGCAAAAATATATAAATAAGATTCTATATAAATATAAATAAAATACTTTATGTTATAATCACATACCGTGTACATTTAAATGTATAGATATCTCTTCGATTTTGGGCAAATTCGGTAACATGGACTGTTTTTTTTATATTAACCATCGTTGCAGGACACTGGAAAAACTTATGTTTATCTCACACTTCTTTTTTGTCAACTACAAAATTTACACAATCTATACATAAACTATAGAAAGTAAATACATACACAGTGGGCGAAGCAGAAGAACAGGCGAATCATCAAATTTCCTGCCTCCATTTTCCCAACAGAGCAATTTATGTGGTTAATTTTTCTACTTAAGCTTGGAATTCAAGGGATAGCAAGCATACCTATGAACGCGTTGTTACTTCTGCTATATGATAAAAACAAAACATGCTTGCAACTTGAAAAGTAGAAAAGTAGAATTAAAACATAAACCCTAACATTAAAAGGCTATCACCTGCTGAGCGTTTCAGCATCATCGGCCAGAGCCCCAATAACCCAATAGCATAAACTCTGAAACATGGCATCAAGTAAGCCATAATTGAAACACAACACGAATTCTCCTGCAAACTTGACCATCCTGAAGTCGAGCCCCTCACCAAAATTACCGTTCTTGTTGTACCACAATTGATAAAGCAGCCACCCGGCCCAAATAACCGTACTCATGGCCGCGACCACCCCAATCCCCAGAAACCCCCTCTTCCTCCTGCTCTTAAAACTGGAATCCAACAAGTACCCAAGCGCCACTGACCCCACCATCTGCGCTCCCCAGTAACATGCAACATTCAACCCCTCTGTCCTCAAATTGAGCAGCACTCCGTTCACGTTATTGAACTGGTAGGTGCAGAAAACGTTGCTGGTCCAAGCTGCTGGCATGAACAGCAACATCTTCCAGTTTGTGAATAGCTTCACTATTTCTAACGCTTCAGTACTAACCTTTTTGCTTGTCACGACGCTGCCAGAGCAAGTTCCATCATGGCGGACCAGTTTGGTGGGAGGTAAGATCAGAATGGACAGAACCGCTCCAAAACCCATGATGCATATGCATGCGATATACGCGCTGTTGCTCATGGACTTGGCGGTGGTTGGATCGTACTTCAGGATGAAGAGGACTAGACCTTTGATCACTCCTCCCAAGTTGGTGATCCACCAGAATAAGGAGATGTAGGCTCCTTTACGTTGGGGTGGAGGGTACGAGGTAATGATCGTGCCCTGGGCAGCCCATAGCAGGCCAGCGCCCATGCCGAGGACAGCGTTGGTGACAATAAAGAAGAGCGGGTGGTTGCAGTGACGGAAGAATATGGCATAGAGGATGTAAGTGATGCAACCTGCGAAGAGGGTGAGGCGTGGGCCGATGAGGTTGAGGATGCCACTGCCAAGGATGCTGAAGACGGCAAGGGTGCTGTTGAAGGCGGTGTTGGCGGCCTCCTTGTTGACGTGGCCGTCGCTTAGCAGGGTGGAGAGGACATTAAACAAGCCGGGGCAGCAGATGAATGCCAGTGTGATCAGGGTGATTTGGATCAGGGGCGAGTTATAGTGGCACCACCTGGAAGAAGGCAGAGTAGTGGAAGATTCCGATTCGGATGGTGCATCGGTTTGTTGTTCCAATTCAACACGCATTTGGAAACTTTTGTTAAGAGAGGGGATGTGATTTGGGTTTAGCTCTTGGTGTATATTTATACTACAGAGAAGGAGAGTGAGTATAGCGGGGGATGCGTGGAAGCTTCCTTCCGCGGGAGGTCCAAAACATTAATCGTGGATGATTCCAAAAAGGGTTCACCATAACAACTGTATTGTCAATAACATGTATCATCAATCCTAGCGGTCGAAGGAGGTAATGCTGTGTGGCGTGGACGTGTGGCATTGGGTTTTGGCAAAAAATAGATATAACACACATATGCCTGCATTATGCATAGAGCCTGTTTCAATGGGCTTTTCTGTTTAACTATAAATTGTATTTATTTAATCCGTTTAAAAATAATGTTTTCCACTAATATTTAACTACATATTTACGTTAAATCATACATGGTTAATTTGAATTTGAATTTTTAAGTTTTAATATTTAATTTTTTTTCTGGTAGTTTAAAATTTTATTTATATTACTAATTTATAAAAATAAATTTGTAAAGTAGTTTATTTGTTAGATCATATTTTAAAGTATTACGAAGACTTGGTACATAGTTGTGGAGGAAAATTTGAATATAAAGGAGGCTTAATTTTAGATCCTATTTTTGAACTATACTAAATCTTGATAATATCTGTAAATAGTTGTTGGCGGCTTCCCTGTTGGAGTGGCCATCGCCTACCAGGTCGGAGAGGGCATTGAACAAGACGGGGCAGCAGATGAAAGCCAGTGCGATGAGGATTATTTGGATCAGGCATGAGTTGTAATGACACAACTTGGAGCAACGCGGAGTAGTGGGAGATACCAGTTTGGATGATCCATCGGTTTGTTGTCTGAATTTGAGACACATTTTAAAACTTCTGCCAAAGGTATGAGATACTTCGCATGAGCAGCAAGAAGAAGAGCGCTATATATAAACTTCAAAATTTCTTGTTAACCTGGTTACTATTCTATCCGCTTCTAGAAGGAGGCATAAAAACGGCGGGATCGACTGTAAAATCACAAAACTGCCCCTTGACAGTGACATGTTGGTGCTTGAATCCTCAAACCTACTTTAATAAATCTCTATGCAATATACAAACGTTGCTTTAATAAATTACTCAAACCTACAAAGACAAATCTCTATACAATATACAAACGCTGCTTTAATAAATTACTCAAACCTACAAAGACAAATCTCTATACAAACGCGGCTTTATTTGATTTTTGAAATATGTTTAATGAGACAAAACGGAGAAAAATTTATCGTTGGAAAATATTAAAATTTATTTCTATTTCAAAATTCGTTTGAAACTCGGTTAATAATTTTAGTGAGGATTATCAAACTTTGAATTGTATTATCAAACCTTGCGGTCAAAGGAGGTAATGCTGTGTGGCGTGGATGTGTGGCGTTGTGTTTAGGATGGCAAAAAATAGACATAACACACATATGCATGCATTATATGTAGAGCCTGTTCCAATGAGCTTTTCTGTTTAGCACCGCTATTTAAACGAGCCACAAGCGCTTCGCGGATGATGAAGGTACGTGAATTATTTTTATACAGATTGTATTTATTTAATACGTTTAAAGAATTTCCACTAATATTTAACTATGTTTGTGACGACCCGGAATTTCTAACAATTTAAATTTGAATAGTTAATTGATTTTAAAATATTTAAAAGTTAATTTTAACTTGAATTCAAGATATCAATATTTACTTGGTAATTAAATCATTGAATCATATAGTTTAAATATTGAATTTAATAATTGAAAATTGGGTAAATTGTTGAATCTGAAATTTCTAAGCTTGTTAAAAAAATTTGAAGGCTTATAAAATGTATAATGATGATACTGAAGATAATAGAATGGATGAATTTAATTTAAAGGTGATTTGTTCAGTTTTGAAATTATATCGTTTAAATTGAATTTAAAAATAGCCTTCCGAGACATAGTCTCGAAATTCGACAAAACCAGTTCCATTGAATCCGTAATAGTTAGTTATTATCGGATTTCAATTTTCGTAATAATTGGAGTTGTCGTTTGACCCTGGCAGCCCAAAATGCTTGGAACTATTTAATCAATTTAATATAAAATTGATCGTTTTCTTCTGTAACTCACGCATATGATTGAATTAGCTTCCGAAACACGTTTTATTGTGTTCGGAATGCGAATAAAACCTTATAAACGCCTAGAGGCACTCTTTAAGAGGAGTTCAAAATTTTAATTGGCATTTAACGGGGCATCTTGAAAGCTTTATAATAATAATAAAAAAAATTAAATTAAACCAAATATTCGTGCTCAACAAGCCATCCCAAACCTATATCCTCCTTCGTTATTTAAAAATCCTCCAAGCTTGTTCATTTTTCATGAAGTCGGGAAGAAAAAAAATGGTGCAACGAAAAAAAAGGGAAATCGAACTTCATTCAAAAAGAAAAAGAAAAAAAGAAATAAGGAGTCATCACGATCGAAGGAAAGGGGAGGCTGGGTAGTCGCGGTGGTAGTGCTCGCGTTCATGGAGCGCGTGAGGGTGGAGGAAGACGATCGATTTAGGGTCGATGAGGTGGAAGTGAACAAGCTCGCGTGCGTGGCAGCGTTCAGGGAAGGAGGGTTGGATTCGAGCTCGGCTAGGGTTTTGGGCCGCGATGATGGTTCGCGTACGCGCGCGCGAGGCAGAGCAAAGGCACGTGGAGTCTTGGGGAGGCGATTGATTGGAGCTAGGGCTTCGGAAGCAGTGACGTGAAGGAGCGATGTAGGGATTCGGTTATATGATGGTTCAAGCTCGCGAGGAGGAGGGTTTTCTTCTCTGGTAGGTGACCTTGAAGGTATTTTTCTGTCTGTTTTATTTAAATTATATATATATGAACATAATACAGGAAAATTATTGGTTTAAAATTAAAACATCAGTAAAAAAAATAAAAAAAAATGGTAATTAAGCTGTTGTAATTAACTTGTTTAATTTTTGAGTTGCTGAAAATAGTTTGTTAAAAGAAACTATTAGTTTAAAATTTTTAAATCAAATAATGAGTTAAATTAAATAAGTGAATGATAATAAACTATTGATTTAAAATTCAAGTGTTATTTAATTTATATGATATTTATACAAGGTCTTAACTGAGAAGACAAAATCGAATTGGAATGGATTGCAAACAGCATAATCAAAGGTGAGTAATCTCATGCTCTAGATTTTATTTAAATTTAAATGGTTAAATTTAAATAGTTGGATGAATGATTGAAATGTTTGGATGTGTACTGATGATCTAGTGATTTTAGATTTGGTTGTTTCTCCAGTTAATTGTGGTTTGACTCGAGGTGTTTGAATTTTAAATGGTTTTGAACTTGAATCCAAAATAAGTAATGGTTCTATTTAAAATCAAATAGGGTTTAATGATCGGTGACTCATTAAATAGGTATGATAATTTAAATGGAAAATTTATTAATTAAATTAATTAATGATTTGGGTTAATTAATTAAGTTTATATTAAATTGGAATGATCATTGGGTGGTTTAATAAGTAACTACCAAATGTGATTAATAAAATATAATTACTTTGTGAAATTAATCAAGAGATTAATTAAAATAATAAATAAAGAAGTAATTAATTTATTTAATGAAGTAAATATAAAAAGATAGTAAATTACTGGTTGAGATAAATCAAGAGTGATAAATATTTATGATTTAATTAATGATTAATTATTTAATGTAATTAATTTAGATTAGGATAAGTTAAAATATAATTGAAAATCCTTAATCTATATAATTAATGATGTAATCAAGGATAGATTAATTAAGATTGATTAACCCATAAATAATGACTTATGAAAAATTAACTAATATAATTTATTAAGGATTAATGTAATTAAAATAGTTAATTAATTTATGAAGTAATTAAGATTACTTGTTGAATTTGGTTAAGAATAATTAATATCATGAAATTAAACAAAGATAATTACTTGAATGCAATTGAAAAATAATTAATCCAAGGTGATTAATTAAGATGAATCATGAAGGGTTGACTAATTTATTGATTTGGAATTAATTAATGTTAAATGGAGGAATCTAAGTGATTGAGGTTTGAAATTCAATTAGAATCAATTGAATTGATTTGTATGTGTTTAAGCTTTGCTTCTGAATGATTAAAAGGTATTGGAAGATTTGATGGAATTGATAACTCTGATATGGTATGTTGTGTATTTCATTTGGATAACTTGGGATAGGATGATATGAGATTCAAAGAGACTGGGGTCGGGTACTGGGTAAATACCCGAAACCACTTTGAATTTTTATAGATTGATATGTGAATCTATAGGATTGAAATGAAGTGATTTAAAGGAATTGGACTATTCAAATCTTAACCATGGTACTTAAACAAAATTGATGTGTGGAATAAGTGATGTCTATAATAAATTGGGGTTTGTGAATTTAAATGAGTTACCCCGGGTTTTTATATAAGTTGATTGTTTTGGCATTCCATGCTAGTTGGGTTTACTCACGCTGGTTTCCAGCCTGATCCGGGTGTTACTTTGGTGTAATGCTCGGGTCAGACCGAGTATTACAGATTTTCAGGTAGGTACGTTTTGGAGCTCAGGAGGTGAGCTGGATGGCAATAGCGTATAGGGTATTTCCGTTGTATTTATATTATTGTTAATCTGAGACATGATAATTTTATTTATTCAGTGACTGTATATATGTGAAACTCTGATGTATATTAAATGTAATCGACAGATATAGTATTCTTTTGTAAACTGTTGTTATCGATTATTATATTTTATCCGCTGCGCATGTGAGTTGTTGATGTTTCTGTTCTTCTTCTTCTATCTCTTTCTTCTTTTTCATAACTATCTGGAATTTTCGGCTTCGAAAATTTCGGGTCGTTACATTTGGTATCAGAGCTGAAAGGTTAAGCGAGAACCTTGGCTCTGGTGGGAATTACTCATTTAATAGAGTCTGTAGTACTCTAGAATGAGTTGAGAATATATACACACATATATATATGAGCGCGTACTTGTTATTTTCTTATATAAATATTTTAAATGATTTTATATAAAATATATATATTTTGATATATAAAGCAATATTTCCTTCTAATAAATATTAAGGTGGTTGGTTGTTAATTATTGAAATTAAAATTAAAAAGTAATATAATACAACCAAACTGAAGTCTTGAATTGTAAATTAAGTAGAAATAGAAATATAACCAAATTAAATTTAATGGATTGCAAATGAAATTCTAAATAGGTTCCCAGAATTCGGAAATTTTGTTTCAAAGTAATGAAAAATAATAAATAAGTATTATTTGGATAACTGAGACTTGTTGAAAACAATGGGTTGTTTGAAATTTGATTTGGATTTAAAACAAAGGGTGGTTTAAAATTTTAAAACATGGCTGGGAGGGCCAAGAAATAAATATGTATATATGTATGGATATACATGATATCAAAGATAATTTGAAATAAACTCTAAGAGGTCGAGTTTTGATTTTTTTCTCCCTGAAGTGTGATGTAAAAACCCAAAGTGATGTAAGTTTTGAACTTATAAGAGGGAAAGAATTTTGAAGTTTAAAGCGGGAATTCAAATTGAGTAAGGATGATTGGATTAAGTAAATTGGAATTTAACTTGAAAAGTTAAATGGTTGATTTGAATTGGGAATTTGTGTGATCTCAAAACGGGTTTGAGATTTAAAAATTGAAAATGGATGGACGTTTTAAAATAAATTGGATGATATCATCCTATTGTTAATAAAAATCTTTAAACTGAGAACGGTATCGTATAAATAGAATAAATTTGAATAATTAAATTGTAAATTTAACTCGTTTAAGAACCAAAATGTACTTTTCGAAATCACTAAAGAATTACTTAATAATCCTTAGAAGCATAGCCTCGAAACCAATGAAAGTAACTCTTTCGAAACCATTAGGTTTTGCTTTAAAAACATATTCTGGGTCAAAGTGAATATATACGAAATTATCCCTTTCAAGACCTTTAATCTTCATATAAAAATGTTTGGGGAAAGTTTGATAGCATCGACACCATCCTTTCGAAGGCTTCAAAACATTTAAGTAAAACATTGAAGGTTAGCATCGAAGCCCCCATTTGAAGCCATTGCCTTCGAAACCCTTGAACCCTTTCGAAAGCATTAAGGAATTGGCTTAGTATAACTTTAAAACAAAGGCCACGCTTCGAAAGCATTGATTGCTTCAATACACTCGAAAGGTAAAAGAACGGCAGTACGGTTTCGACTAGGTCGGAATCACTTCTTTCGAAAGCACTGTTTTATACTTAAAGGAACTCATTCAAAAGCTCTTAGTTAATAATAAAAGATGAAAAACCTCTTTGAAAGCTATTTAGAAAACCCCTTTCGAAAGCATGTCTTAGTAAAACAAGGCAGGCGCTTAATATTTGAAAACAAAGCAAAGGTTTCAACCCTATTGGAAACAATGCTTTTGATACTATGCCTTCTGCCTTCCACCAATCCACCGCGTACCATCAATGTGATATCTTGTGTATTGGTATTGACTTGGTGGGTTTCGGCATGGTTGGTTTCGACAAAGTCAAAGCGAAGGCATAAGGTCAAAAGGGCTTCTAAAAGGCAGAACCAACTTTTTTGCGTAAGGCTGAATTAATACTATCATTAGTAAATACTTTATAACTAACCTGCCTATTTGTAATCCTTTGATTGATTGTATTAAAACTTTTCAAATTCTTACAAAATAACTACCGCTTATTTTCAAATCTAAATCAAGGTTTAATTAACAAATATTTCCTTCCGTTAAGCAAAACCAATATTGCAAATTAGTTCTTCTTTTAAAATAATTTAATTTACATAGCAAATTACTTAAGAAAAATCCTTAAAAATTAAAAAAATTCACTTTCAATATGTTATCTAACATACAAAAATTTCAGACCCAAATTCCTTCTAAAATACTCGAATTAAAATTTTAAACCCAATTATGCATATTTTTCTTTGATAATTCATATCAAATTTTCCAAAGCTTGAAAAATTACAAACTGAAACCCATCTTCATTACATAACATATAATTTTCCATGGCATTTGAAATCATCTACAATTGGTTTTTTAACCTAAATTTGATTTAAATCAAACGTATTTTAAATCCAAGCATGTTATCATCTAATCATCATAAAAATGGATTTAATCTTAAATTCGAAAACAAATGATTATATAACAAAATAGAGATGATCTATATTATTATTCACCTTGGTTATGATAAGAGCTTTGAGATTTGATTTGAGATTAATCCCCTTGCTTTAATTCCTTAGCTAGATTAAATTTCTCGTTTTCTTCCTTGTAATCGTCGACTTCCCATAGGTTTTCATCTGTTTGATTTTTAAAAAATGTAAATGTACGTGAATGGGAAAATGAAATGTGAATGGATGTATAGCCGTGGATATATAAGGGTTATGAAAGTAAGATGCGACTATTTCCCAATATGCCCTTGCGTAAATTAATTAGCCTATAAGCCATTCTTAAGCCCATTTAAATAATTAAGCACGGCCTAAAATTTTATTTTCAAATCTCAATCCTCGTTTCACTTTAATTATTTACATTATTCTATTTAACTTATCTAATTAAATTTCCAAAGTAAAGTAATTAAAATTAAGGGTGTTACACAACCTAATTTCTAGGGTAAGAATGCTTGAAACTTGATGGATCGAAGCAAGGAGACAGTGTAGTAGAAGATGGCATGGATTGTAGTCAATAATTCAGTTCGATGCCGATCACTTCTGATCAGCGCCGATATGATTTTATAGCTCTGAGGACTTCCTCTCCCCTCTTGCTTTCTCGGATATGAAGTAAGACTGGTATTTGTGTTCCAACGACTTCATTAAGCGATTCCTCTATAAATAACAAGCATATGACAACTTAAGAGGACTTTTTGGCACTTCATCTTCTTCACCTTCTCTCTCTACTCGATCTTGTCACGAAGGAAGCTTCTTTTGGTTGTTTAAGTTGTCTAGAACTATAAAAAACCCTTGTTCTTATGACAGAAACTCTTTATAATAATATTAAATTGGACACAAGTCTCAGATATGCGGAACCGCTATAAATATTCTCGCGTTTATTGCTTTGTTTTGCTATTTATAGCTAGACCTCTCAACTTTAATTCGACTTTTGGGCATTGTGCCACTTTTCGGCCCAACAATTACAAACACATTTGCAACTGTAATTTGTTAAATAATTTTTCTAACGGTTTTTTAATTGTATATATTTAATGTATTCATATCATTACTTATATCACAATATAACAATAATACACGAGAAAACAAAATAAAAAACCGTGTAGTATTTCAAACAAGATGCTTATACAAGAGTTAAGATATATAACAAATTACATAATTGTTTTTACGGTGCACACTTAACTCTATACGACTTCATCGGCCTTAGTGTCATCCTTTGAGGGTTCACCATCCTTAACTGCAAGGACTAAAAGCACCACAAGCAAGGGATAACTTATTGTGGTTAGCCCCCAGTTGATAACTAACTGTGTCACTAATGGTGTTTTGTGTGCATCTACTTGCCAGGCTACTGCTGCACCTGCACTTTGCACTCCCTTATAGAATCCATTGTATCTGCATTGAAAATAAACGTTGATAGAAATTAATATTAAACGATGCTACTAAAGTCGGATAAGTGAAAACTTTCATTGGCAACATAAAAAAATTTGATCAACCTTTTGAACCATTTTAAAAATATTCATAGATCTTGTTACTCATCATAGTAGACTAAATAGAAAAAAAAGTGTAAACTCTTTTATATATTTAACTCTACTCTTTGCATTGTAACTAGATTCAAAACCACTTAAAATACAAATAAATAAATAAATATGATAAAAAGATTCATATTTCTGAACGATGATGTCTCTATTACTTTATTACTTGGTAATTTGTAATAGTGGTGACAGTTCCAACCACCAATGAGGATCGTCTCGCATTAACGATGACGACGTATTTGAGTTTTGACGACTGATTCATGAGTTCGGAGTAGATATTAGTCAATCGGTAAAGATACAGCCTCCCTTATGGAATTCACATGTAGGGAAACTATTCCATGTTTGTAAAGTCGGATTTGAAAGGTTTCAAAAAGGTAAATTTGCTTTCGTTTGTTTTGTTGAACTTCAGAAAGTTTGGAGATAGCATCGGCACTTGTGGTTTTCCAGACAATGAAGGCATTCCTTTTTAGGCCAACCCTATTAATTTTCCTATTATTTCCTTTTAAAAAAAATTAATAATGACTAATTTTTCCCTTTGAAAATTTTATATGAACTTCAATGTTAGCGTGAAATTCAATATATAAATCTAATTTTTCATTTTATTGTTTTTACACGATGAAGAAAGATGATGAGCACGATATTTTTGGAGAAGACGGTGCTTCTATCTTCATGTGTTTGTTTTAGCGCTTCGTACAACTAAGAGAAATCTAGTTCATGGGTAGTTTGGAATATTAGAAAATATAGTTCATAGGTTGCTTGGAATCTTGGAAAACCTACTGCATTTGTGTAGTGCAACACATTATATAAAGTGAAAATTAGGATACCTCCATTTTTTTCAAGTTTTTTACATAAAAAACTTTTCTCAAAGACATGTTTTAAATCACACTCCAATTATTAATTGCGGCAAAAAAAATTATTTTTTCTCAAAATTTAAATCTGAACTTTTATCGTATTTTTCTATAATCAATACTAACTTTTGAAAAGGGCAAATATTTACTTATTTCTTTACAAATACTTGTATTACAGAAACTTTGAATGTTCATATAGTTTCCTGCAAATATGCAGAAAAACAAATATATGAGTATTTTTGTTAATTTTTTTTAATAAGGGATAGTTATGTATCTCAAATCCTAAAGATAGCGTCTTACAAAAGTTCTCCTATGTAAAGATGAAAATAAATATAACTTGAAAAGGAGAATGAGTGAAATGGCATTAAATTTGATATGTATTGGGATGAGATAAATAAAATAATTGTTGTGATAAGTTGTATCTTCTAAGAATAAGGGGATAATTTGTATCACACTAACTCACATATTTTCCTCCTCACACTAGTTCACATATTCGGGCCTAGATTTCGACGTTTATATCTGATACTAGAAGACAAAACCGATCTTTCTATTGCCAACCAGCAGTTCTGTACATAAATACATTCTTGTACTACCACAACTCACATGATGAAAATTAAAGTCAGCAAAAATATATAAATAAGATTCTATATAAATATAAATAAAATACTTTATGTTATAATCACATACCGTGTACATTTAAATGTATAGATATCTCTTCGATTTTGGGCAAATTCGGTAACATGGACTGTTTTTTTTATATTAACCATCGTTGCAGGACACTGGAAAAACTTATGTTTATCTCACACTTCTTTTTTGTCAACTACAAAATTTACACAATCTATACATAAACTATAGAAAGTAAATACATACACAGTGGGCGAAGCAGAAGAACAGGCGAATCATCAAATTTCCTGCCTCCATTTTCCCAACAGAGCAATTTATGTGGTTAATTTTTCTACTTAAGCTTGGAATTCAAGGGATAGCAAGCATACCTATGAACGCGTTGTTACTTCTGCTATATGATAAAAACAAAACATGCTTGCAACTTGAAAAGTAGAAAAGTAGAATTAAAACATAAACCCTAACATTAAAAGGCTATCACCTGCTGAGCGTTTCAGCATCATCGGCCAGAGCCCCAATAACCCAATAGCATAAACTCTGAAACATGGCATCAAGTAAGCCATAATTGAAACACAACACGAATTCTCCTGCAAACTTGACCATCCTGAAGTCGAGCCCCTCACCAAAATTACCGTCCTTGTTGTACCACAATTGATAAAGCAGCCACCCGGCCCAAATAACCGTACTCATGGCCGCGACCACCCCAATCCCCAGAAACCCCCTCTTCCTCCTGCTCTTAAAACTGGAATCCAACAAGTACCCAAGCGCCACCGACCCCACCATCTGCGCTCCCCAGTAACATGCAACATTCAACCCCTCTGTCCTCAAATTGAACAGCACTCCGTTCACGTTATTGAACTGGTAGGTGCAGAAAAAGTTGCTGGCCCAAGCTGCTGGCATGAACAGCAGCATCTTCCAGTTTGTGAGAAGCTTCGCTACTTCTAATGCTTCACTACTAACCTTTTTGCTTGTCACGACGCTGCCAGCGCAAGTTCCGTCATGGCGGACCACTTTGGTGGGAGGTAAGATCAGAATGGACAGAGCCGCTCCGAAACCCATGATGCATATGAATGCGATGTAGGCGTTGTTGCTCATGGACTTGGCGGTGGTTGGATCGTAGTTCAGGAAAAAGAGAAGTAGACATTTGATCACTCCTCCCAAATTGGTGATCCACCAGAATAGGGAGATGTAGGCTCCTCTGCATTGGGGTGGAGGGTACGAGGTAATGATCGAGCCTTGGGCAGCCCATAGCAGGCCGGCGCCGATGCCGAGGACAGCGTTGGTGACGATAACGAACAGCGGGTGGTTGCAGTGGACGAAGGATACCGCATAAAGGATGTAAGTGATGCAACCAGCGAAGAGGGTGAGGCGTGGGCCGATGAGGTTGAAGATGCCACCGCCGAGGATGCTGAACATAGCAAAGGTGGCATTGAAGGCGGTGTTGGCGTTGTTGGCAGCCTCGTTGTTGACATGGCCGTCGCCTACCAGATCGGAGAGGGCGTTGAACAAGGCGGGGCAGCAGATGAAAGCCAGTGCGATGAGGATTATTTGGATCAGGGATGAGTTGTAATGGCACAACTTGGAGCGAGGCGGAGTAGTGGGAGGTTCCAGTTTGGATGATCCATCGATTTGTTGTTTGAATTCGACACACATTTTAGAACTGCCAAAAGGTAGGAGATACTTTGCATAAGCAGCGAGAAGAAGAGCGCAATATATAAACTTCAAATTTTCTGGTTAAGCCAGTTACAATTCTATCAATTTCTGCGAAAAAGGCTTAAATATGGCGGGACCAACTGTAAAACGACAAAACTGGGCCCTTTGGTAAAATACGCAGCGATTTTTTTTTCTTCAAGTACCGGTCTACGGACTTATAACAAAACCGAATATATGCTGAAGTAGTACAAGGCGGGGAATGTAGCAAATGAAGGTCATCGCCATGAGGATTATATGGGCCAGGGGTGAGTTGTACTTACACACCTTCGACGGTGTTAGTTTTGTGAATTTTCCGGATAGTAAACTTGAAGTAGTAAAAAAAAAAAAAAAATCCAACTTTTCAAAAAGAACGGCAAGAAAAATAAAAAAGCACTAGAGACAAAAAAAAATCACAGGGGCAGAAAAGAGAGAGTAGCAAAGACAAAAAAAAATGCGAGGGCAGAAGAGAGAGATCAGTAACGACAAAAAAAAATACCCGTAAAGCGATCGAAAATTCCTTTGTGGTTTCACGCGGAAGGAGCAGCAACCATCAGATTAATAATCAGTAAATATTACAATGGCAGAAGAGAGAGAGCAGCCAAGACAAAAAAAAATACAAGGACAGAAAAGGAATTGTCGCTTTGGCCTTTTGGAATAGTGGCTTTCTGCACAACGGAGGCCTTTTTTGTTATTTTGCTAAAGTACATGGTCAAGAAAATAAGACAAATCTCTCAGCAAACGTTTTAATAAATTATTAGTTGGGAAAAGAAAAGAAAAAAATCTTCATACTCAAGCATCTTACTCGAATTAATAATCAATACTAATCAACAATAGAAAAAATGAATAGCATTTAGCAGACCTGTCAAAATTTGACCCAATCCATTAACCCAACCCATTTACCCTATTTATAAATGGGTTGGGTCAACCCATTTATGAATATTATAAAATGGGTTATGTGTTGGGTTGATCCATTTTTAAAAAAGTGATAAATGGGTAACCCATTTACCCATTTATTAAAAACAGTAAATTTTAATATGAATTTGAAAAATAAGAATTTTGAACATACATTATAATTTTTCATGGAGACTGACAGTTGTACATAAAAAATAACAAGCTAGCGCATCTCACTATTTGAATTCCACCTAGTGCAGAAGCCGCTATTTTTTTTGTTTATAATGCAATAACTTCTTCGTTCTAACTCGAAATCAGGCGAGACTTCGACCGATCAACTCCAATCTAAATTACGGACAGTATGGAACACTCGGATACTCCATCATGTGAACGCACATCATAGTTCTCTAAGGGGACTGACAATTGTACTTAGAAAATAACATGCTACCACATCCCTTATTTGAACTCCGCTTAGTGCAGAAGCCGCTATTTTTTTTTCGTGCTGCAATAACTCCTTCGTTCTAACTCGGAATCAGGCGAGACTTCGACCGATGAACTTCCACCTGAATTACGGACAGTTTGGAACACTTGGATACTTCATCGTGTGAACGCACAGTGTAGTTCTTCAAGGGGACTGACAGTTGTACATAGAAAATAACAGGCTGCCACATCTGCATATTGAACTCCGCCTAGTGCAGAAGCCGCTATTTTTTTATTCAGACTGCAATAACTCCTTCATTCTAACTTGAAATCAGACGAGACTTCGACCGATCAACTCCCGCCTAAATTACAGACAGTACGGAACACTCAGATACTTCATCGTGTAAACGCACACTGTAGTTCTCCAAGGGGACTGACAGTTGTACTTAAAAAATAACAGGCTATCACATCTGCATATTGAACTCCGCCTAGTGCAGAAGCCACTATTTTTTTGTTCAGACTGCAATAACTCCTTCGTTCTAACTCGGAATTAGGCGAGACTTCAACCGATCAACTCCCACCTAAATTACGGACAGTATGGAACACTCGGATACTTCATCGTGTGAACGCACACTATAGTTCTCCAAGAGGACTGACAGTTGTACTTAGAAAATAACAAGATACCACGTCTACATATTGAACTCCGCCTAGTGTAGAAGCCGCTATTTTTTTGTTCAGACTGCTAACTCCATCGTTCTAATTTAGAATCAAACGGAACTTCGACCGATTAACTACCGCCTAAATTATGGATAGAATGTAACACTCGGATACTTTATCGTATGAACGTATACTATAGTTTTTCCAGGAGACTGACAGTTGTACTTAGCAAATAATAAGCTACCTCATCCCCATATTTGAATTTTGATGAAAATTAGAATTAAAATTTTAATTTTTTGTCGGATCTCAAAACATAAAATTTAGAATTATGTTATATTTATTTGTTTTTTATTAGTCAAATTAAATTTAAATCTTTGAATGGGTTAAATGAGTAACCCGTTTATTAAGTGGGTTGGGTCATAAATGGATAAAAGAGAATGGGTCATAAATGGGTTGTGTCAAACTCGACCCAACTCATTTTGACCCAACCCAACCAGTTTGACAGGCCTAGCATTTAGGAGGAAACAGGGTAAAGCATGCTAGTAGTGCTAGAGAGAAAAAACATATAATTTTATGTTCATATTGTTTGAATCTTCATATATACAATAAGACAAATAAAAAATATATAGTATTTGGAGGAAACATCGAAAGCAAACTAGCAGTACTGAAGGAAAAAACATATGATTTTATATTCAGATTGTTTGAAACTACAAAACTAGAATAAGACAAATCTGTTAAAACTGGTTTGGTAAATGATTATTTATGGAACATAACCTTCATACTCAAATTTCTTCAAATCTAACTCAAATTAATAATAAATATATCAAAGGGATTTGGATGACAAGCTCCTACTAAAATTCAAATTTATAAAAGTTAGGTCCCTTCAAACTTCAAAAACTAAAAACAATAAGCGGTTCATTTTAGAATTTTAAAAGTACCCTTCTTTATTTTGTTTAGTTACCGTTTCCATTTCCATCTTTATATAATCTTTCTAAATTTTAGATTCAGTTTTCAATTCAAAAAGGTTCAATCGCAAATATCTGATCCCATCAATCTTACAAATCAGGTACGACTAAATATTAACCCATTTACTGAATCAAATATTAGATTTCATAATTTTAACCACTTAATTTTATTTTTATCATTGGATTAGAAATTTAAACAGATCTCTACCACAGGAATACAAATCTTTAGAAGAATCCAGATCTTTCATTTCATTATAGGATTTAAATAAATTTTCTTTTATTGCTGCAGAATGTAGTATAGACGAGCAAGAATTTTTTTATTGAATTATATAATTTTGTCACGTAGTTAATGATAACAAACATTGGGAGTGATAGAAATATGTTCGTTTTTGACTGCATTAGACTTATGCAGTTGAACAAACTATAAGCATTAGAGTTTACTATTTATATTTAATTATATTAGACTTATGCAATTAAATATATAATTTAACTTAATTCAAAAATACTTATACTTGTCGCCCTAAAAACAATTAAAATTTTAATTGCATTTCATTTTGAAATGCAGTAAGTAAATACATATGAAATATATCCGCTTTAATAGTTTAATTTATATGTTTAACTGCATTTGTGACACCCCATAAATGAATGAATATATTAATTAAGGAATTAGATAAGTGAGATATGATAAATATCCATGGAATAGTTATTACTCATTTAGTTCAATTGAAGAGAAATAACGAGCCTTAGAAATCTACAAACAATAGCTAAGAAAAGGAAGATTCCTTGGTATAACCAAAGAAAATAGAGCTTTAACCCTTTTTATGTTGGAGAAAAACCAATATTTACTATGCTTTGGGAATTAGATGAAGCTAAAGAGTTAACTGTTAGGATTTTTGTTGCATAAAAAATAACAAAGGATAAAATTATACTGGAAGTCTACCCCAGAATCTTATATTATCAAAGTACAAAGGGATAATGCTGGATGAAAATAATAATATTTCAAGATAAACAATAGTGAAGATAGATCTAAAACACAAAGCAATCAAAAGAGCAACACACAAAATTCCACCCAATAACCATTTGTATTGATTCTCAAAAACAGTTATTTACAATTAACTCACCAAATAAAATTAAACAAAACAAAACAAAAATAGAATCAATAACCTAATTGAGAAGGAGTCTTGATCTTTATAACAATGGCTTCTTAGTGGTTGGAATAGAAGAACAAACACTACAAGAAACACAGTGATTTCCAATGGCTCAAAACCATCGGCGTCCGTCGGGAGCAGTCAGAAATCCTGTCGGAATACGAAACATGGCTTTCGTCCATTTCCGACAGAATCGACGACGGCTTTGCGATGGTAGTTTCGATGTTTTTTTCGATGGTTATGACGTTCATGTGGCTTAAAACCACGCTAGAAAACCATCGAAAGCCGTCAGAGTTTTCGACCGGAAAGTCATCGGAAGCAGTCGAAATATTTTGACCTATAAGCCGTCGGAAGCCGTCGGAAATCTTGGTATAATTTTTTACTACATCCCAACAGCACATCAATATCAATATATATCACAACACATCAAAATCAATATATATATATTCGATATATAAGCTAAAATCAATATAAATATTGATGGTAATATAAAACTCAAACATTACCATCTCAAACTCAAACATTTTCAATCAATACAAAACAAGTCGTCCATCATAACCCAACTATAATGTCTACATCCAACATCAAGGTATAACATATACATCCAACATCAAAACCCAGAAATTAACATCAAATACCACATGTCCACAAATCAACCTCACCATCTGTAATTGTGAATATACACAAGTTTCGAAAACAAAAACTGCGAAACGTGCCTCATGAATCGTCATCGGCTCTGGAACCACCAAACGAAGGGAATGCTCCATGACGCTCCATATACTCGGCCAAACGCTGGTTCAGTTGCTCCATTTACGCTGCTCGAAGGCGATCCCTCTCCTGCCACTATGCAATGTGCTATTGAAGCTCATTGATCTTAGCATTGTCCTAAGCCTTTTGATAGGCCTTTAGTGGGGCCCGAGCCTACAAAAAAGTTGAAATGTGTTTATGTTATTGTGTAACTTTTATAAAACTTAAGAAATTTTTACAACTAAGTTAATTTTTCTAAATTACCGATTGATTTCCATAGCCATAGCGCATATTTCTCTATGTCGGGTCCATAATAGAGTCGATGATAGCATCCTCTTCATCAGTGGTCAATTGCTTCCGTCCCGAGTGCTCAAGCATCTAGGCACGTACTTGCATAAATCTTTCCTACAATGCAAAATTAAATATTAAATGGCATTATTGTAATATTTTATAACTAATTAATTAAAATGATCATTATTAATAACTTATAACTTAAAATATACTTACATGTGCAGTGTATGCTTTATCATCCTCATGTCAGACATATGTCATCGGTCCCTTGTCGTCGGTCTGCCTGATGGCATAGGTACGTGCAAATACGTTCATACAAGAGGCAGGAGCTCCACGCGCTCTTTCCCATAATAATTGGTGTATATTATTGTTGTTCATACAATCTATTCGTAATTGCAATTAATCAATTTACCAGGTCTTCGCGATGATGCTGAAATGATTTTGAGCCACCGTGGTGTACGACTAGATTTTTCTGCATGTTCGTCGAGTTTCTATCTGACTTCGCCTACAAACTAAAAATTAAGATTATATTTTACAAGTATAAATTATGTATTCTCTACTAAACGAATTAAGATGAAATCTGATAGACTTACTCTAAATTCGTCGCTACTTCACCATGCGACCCAAGCATCCCATATGCTGGCTCCCATCCAGTTTTCCTTCTTCCTAGATTTTATGATGGTAGATATCTTACCCCGGTAATTCTTTGCAATTTTGGAGTTTCAGTGGTGCTGGCAAAGAGAAACGTCCTCCACTTGTAGGTCCACCGCACCCTGTATATATGTTGAAAAAATATAAGTTAACATTTATACTTAGTCAGCAAATTGTAAAGTTGATTATATATAATGATACATAATTTTACACTTACTAGGAAGTCCTGCCAGATGCTCTCCCAAACATGCTTTGGGATCCTACTCCATTTCGACCAGCACGCAGTCATATGGCTCATGTATCCCCGCTTACATATGTTAAGCACTATATTTGAAGGCTCAAGCTCAAAAACCCTGCATTAAATATGATACAAACAAATCATGACTAATATATCATACGAAATATTTATAATACTGAACTAAATTTAATACTTACTAGCCATCTGCTTTTGGTAGCAATCTAACCACCGTATTTGCCGCCTCCTACGACGGACCACTGTCTTCACCTCCGCTGCAAACGGTCCCTCTCTGAAATGAAAAGAGGGAACCAGACTGCGAAGAACTCTTCCACTAAAGAAAGACATACGTAATACATGTCATATACATATTATTTTATTATAGCAAAACATATTATTCAATTATGAGTAAACATATAAAGATTTATAATAAATAAACGCATATAACATACATATAACATCAATACTCCCATAAATTATCTTTTTTCAACATGTATAATGTTAAATCAGTCCTCGTCGTTTTCTGATTCAGACTCGGTCTCGGACTCTACATTGTTTCCGTCTATGATCTCAAATGCTTCTACTAATACATTTGATTCATCATTTAGAGGTCCAAAATCGGTTTGATCATCTGTTATTGTAATTTCGCCATTTTCTTTGACATTCGCTGTGCACGTTTGTTCATTTGGAATTTTCTTTCCATCAAACGTAAATCTTTCCTTCTTTTAAAAACCATCGACCAATCTGCTTTATCTCTTTTTAAAGATGGATAAGGAACATAATAAACTTGTAGGGCTTGTTTTGCTAGTATAAACGGATCGTACTTATGATAACGTGATGTATGCTTTATTTCAATAGTATTATATTTTTGGTGCATGTTGATTCCAGAATCCGAAACATTACTGAACCGATTGCATCTAAATAAATAAACTTCTTTTGTAGGTCTGGTGAAATATGTGAATTGCAAAACTTGAGTTAACACATCGTAAAAATCATTTATGTGATCATTTGAATCATCACTACCTTTAATATTTACAGCAGTATTGTTAGTTAATTTTTCTTCTCCATATTCTTTGGTGTTGAATTTGTATCCGTTGACAAAGAATATTGGATATGTCTTGACTTTATTTTTGGTCCCATCGCAAGATGTTTCAACCCTTTGTCGACCATACAATTTACTGGATCATACATGTGGTTTGAAAACTAAGTAGCAATTTTTTTGCTGATATCGCCGATTGGATGCAGTGATTCGTAAATACTGCATATATAGATATTATATTGCATTATAATTAATACACACATGTATTACTTAAGTAAATATTTTTAGATGTGTTATTTAATAATACCTAACAAATGGCGCAACTTCTGCACAATTAAGAAGAACATATATGTGGGCTACATGGTACCTCTGTCGTTTAAGCATACTTCCACACATTTTCTAGCAGGGTGTCCCTACTATCTAAAAATAGATAGCACTAATTCAGAAGAATCTCGTTCAACGTCCTCATCATTTCATATAGCACTTTCAAAAGATAAGTTAACATGGTCACTAAAATAATAAGAGAAAGATTGAGGCCTCTTTTTCGATATATGATTTGCATATTGAACCTTCAACTCATGCTTTTTGTCTCACTTTTTATTTAGATGATTTACGTACCTATTAAGAATAATTATAATTAAATTTTATTACATGTAATTAAAATAAATTTAGCATACTCAATTTTAGTACATTTCAAACGAATACATCCATCCATATTGCACAGGACCTCGAAGACGTGCTTCAAATGGAAGATGAACATGTATATGCTCCATTACATCAAAGAAACCCAAAAAAAATACTTTCTCTTGTTTGTAGAGCAATATAGGAATTTCTTTTTCAAGTTTACTTAGACGATCAACTTTTAACGTAGTTGAACAAAGATCCTTATAAAACAAACTAAGTCTGTTACAACCGTCTAAACTTTTGTGGGCAATAGTTATTTGAAAGCGATGGCTAACAAATGTTCCATCATTACATGGTAATCGTGACTTTTCATCCCACTTAGTTTAATGTTCTTACAGTCGACACATCTATGAAGATTAGAGGAAATCCCATTAGGAAATCTTATTCCTTCCACCCACTTTAACAGTACTTTAACTTGGTTACTGTTTAGCTCATAGTATGCTTTGGGTTTTTTGTGTCATCTGGCTTCAAATGAAGCTCAATGTGATTGCATATTGCCTCTATATCAAATCTTGATTTCAAATCGTCTTTAGTCTTTCCTTTAACATTCGAAACTGTGTTAAATATATTATGGAACATATTTTTCTCGTTGTGCATCAGGTCGATATTATGACGAATCAAGAAATTATTCCAATAAGGCAACTCTTGAAATATACTTTGTTTGCACCAATTATGAATCGTCGATTTACCTTGAATTTCAACTTGTTCGCCGGTTTCATGTATCTTTGGATAATCCTTTACAAGGTCATAAATATCTTCGCTTGACCAAATCATTGGAGTTGCAAGGTCTCAACCTATTATTTGTAAAAAAAAAAATTATCTTTTCTAAAAGGATGATTAATATGTAGAAAACACCTATGACAGTCAAACCGCAAAATTTTCCTCCCATGCGGTAAAGAAAATGCTCGTGTTTCTTCCATGTAATAAGGACAAGCTAGATGACCCGCCGTACTCCAACCCGAAAGCATTGCATCCGTAGGAAAATTGCTTATAGTGCACAGCAGAGAAGCGAACATAGAAAAATTCCTTTCTTTTGAAATGTTGTATGTTTCAACACCTTCATACCACGATGTTTTCAACTCTTCAATCATTGTAAATATTAGTCGATTCCTTGTGTCAAATCATCAGGGTCAGGGACGACGATTGTGGGAAATATATATGGAGTTTTCGTACACATCCATGGAGGTAAATTGTAAGGTGTAATAATAATAGGCCAAAATGAATATTTTATGCTAAATTAAGAGAACATCGAAATCCACCCATACGTAAACCAAGTCTATCATTATGGCTCTCCGCTGCGAAAGTGGAATATGTCTTATCAAATGCTTCCATGCTTCTCCATTAGGTGGGTGTGTCAACGTACCATCTTCTTATGTTATCACACATTTCCATCTCACATGATGCGCGGTTACAGAAGATGCATATAACCTTTGTAGCCTAGGAGTGATGGGTAAGTAATGCATACGCTTGTACGAAATTTCATTTTCCTTCTTTTTTCTTGGTTTGTATCTTTCTTGATTAAATATTTTACAATTCCTAAGATTGATGTCTTCTTTCCAAAACAACATGCAACCATTTTAACATGTATCTATTTTTTGATATGGCGAACCAAAAGCAAACATAAGTTTTTTCTATTCATAATGATTTTCGCGCATTAAATTATCGGGTGGTATTTGCTATTTTCAGCTTGTACAATAGTTGTAAACCTAGATTTTGCGGAGTTTTATTTTGATTTGTAATGTATTCTGCAGTTACTGATAGTTGAGTACCGCTTGTACAACCATCACAAAGGGGTTTCTTAGCAGCATCTAATAAATCATAATTTTTTTGCTCTAATACTTGGTTCTTCTTCAACATTAACATCGTTACCATTCACTTCAATAGTAAGTAACATTGAACACGTTGCATCTTCAACCATATCTTCTATTAGATTCGTCGGAACAATTTAAGTATCCATCTCCTCCTCCAAATATACGGGATTAGGTGTTATAAGTTCTTCATGACGATCTCATGCTAAATAATTCGGTACGAAACTATATTAGTGCAACTGAACTATTACCATATCTGATATCAAATACTTCAATAATTTGCACCTACTACATGGACAACGAATTTCTTCGTCGTTTCCATTATCATGTAAAGCGAATTCAATAAAGACATGTACATCTTTTTGGAAATGTTCTCCTATTGAGCTTTCAATTTCACTTCTTTGTTGGTACATCCAGCTCCGGTCAATAAAATAATTGACCATTTTTCCTACTTTAAAACATAAAAATGTATTGATCATTTACGTATTGACACTTTATTTTTCTACTAAATCATACATTCAAATTTTCGCAAATATATAATGTTACTTTATTTAATTTTATTTTCAAACGGATTCACATAAATTATTATATGAATATAATCTATAATTTTTAGGTTATTGTTTTACAATTTGATGGTTGGTCATCCTACTTCCCATTACAAACACATTAGTAATTATATTTTATAAATCATTTCATTTTAAATGATCCAACAAAATTTCGACAGCACTTCCCCTTTGTTTCCAGTATCATACACATGCGTGTACACAGGGAACAAAAAGAAAGTATTGTTAAAATTTTATGAATCGTTTAAAATGAAATGATTTGCAAAATATAATTATTTTATGTGTTTGTAACTTGTCAAATACCGGGACAAATCCGACAAATATTATATCAGATGAATATGAATGTCCGTTCTGTGAGAAAAACGAATATATATATGACGACCATATACAATACTTGTCAGAAGGGACCAAAAACTCTCTAAGGAATTTATAAAAAGTAAAACGTACTAAACAAAAAAATTTACAATAATTTTTTTACATTCTAATAAATACATACACTGAATCGTCGTTTTTGTCATCTTAAAAACGCATACATTAAAACCTGAGCATCGACTCTTATTAGTCCATACTCGCCCTAATGCGTGAATGCACTAATTAATCAACACATATACACTAACTAACGCACATATACATTAAATAAATTTTTTTCTCAACATTTAAATGATTAACAATTATAATAACAACCTAATTAGCATTTAGTAGGGTAAAGTAAATAATCAACGAGGTATTATACAACTATAACAACAAGTTAACGCTAATTTAACAAATCAAAATTAATTAGGGTTCAAGAATAAAACCTGATTGGAGATTGATGAAGGATCTGGGCTTGTCAAGAGTGGAGAATGACAAAGTTGGAATGATCAGGGTGACACGGGGGCTGGCTGACGATGGAAAGGAGGTGGTGGGGCTAGGGATTTGGTGAATTTGGGTGGGAATCAGATATTGAAGTTGCTCTCGGCCCAGAGCTTGTATACACACTTTTTTTCGACGGCTTATGACGGTCGTCGATGGCTACTTTACGTCGATTTTCGATGGCTTGCGGCGGCCACTATATTTTATTTACGAAAAAACCAGGGAGATCGTTAGCCGGTGGTAGCCGTCAGAAATAGCCGTCGGCGGCCATCGGAAGCTTCCATCACTATTTACTGTTGTTCTAGTAGTGAAAGATGGAAGAAGAGAGAAATAACAAAATGTAACGACCCACCTTTTTGACCATTGAAAGTCGACACCAAACACTACCACTATGTTCAAATGTCGTGCACCCAACCAACAAAAGGGCAGATTGTTAGGGTAAATAAAAAGAAAAGAAAAGAGAACAGAAAAAAACAGAAACTCACAACGGATTGGAAAAATATAATATAACAAAGATAGTAGGAACTGTCACTCCAAACATACAGAGTACATCAGAGTTAAAAACAAATCTTATCAGCCGAAAAGTTATAAAATCCGGACCTTACAAATGCTGATAGGTATACTATATAATATAGCGGAAAATAAAATATTATGACAGGTGAATCTTTAGCTCCCCTCTATGAATGATATAACACCTAAGCCAACCTAGGAAAATACTCGATATGACCCGAGCATTATAAATAAACAACACCCAGATCAGTCTAGAAATACCAGCGTGAGATAACTCGAATAAGAGGGAACATATATAAAAATTCCATGAGACCACGTCGCTAACGCAAATCAGGTTAGTACCTCGCAATAATAATATCTGTATAGGCAAGAGCAGAAATAAATATCAAGAACATATCCAAATATGAATGAGTATAATTAATATTAAAGAAAACTTGAAAGAATGGAAATAAACCTAGTAAAATCCAAACTGGACAAAATGGATAGAACAAGGAAAACAGTCCAACTTGATATAATGGACGAAATAAGGTTACAGTCCAAACTCGATAGGATGGGCAAGATAACGTAACTGTCCAAACTCGATAGGATGGGCTAAATAAAGTAACGGTCCAAACTCGATAGGATGAGCTAAATAAAGTAACAGTCCAAACTCGATAGAATGGACTAAATAAACACTTAAATGCCACGATGAGGAATTGGCTCTACTTGTTGCAATTTAAAGCTAAAACAGATTCAGCGATTTCGAATCAAATAAGAAAAGGAAATTTTCCAACAAATGACTAGGAGGGTTCTCCCCCCTTCCGAAAGTATACCTCTTGAAATATACTTGAGAACTCCGAGGGCTCTCGGAAACCTCCAAGCCGGACCCGCCAACTGTTACCGAGTTCTCGAGTATTTCACATCTTAATGAGCAATATTGAATCCAATCTAGAGTGGATGTGAAGATACCCTAATGGGAGCAACCCCACATAGCTTGGCCTCCACCTGCTCTTTGGGTTTAGTCATTTTCGAAAATGATAACAAAGCTCAAATGAGCAACACATCGTCTTAGATTGATGAAATAAAGTGGCTAAAGTAATCGATAGCTGAGATAGCAACTATCTAGGACATAAAACGATCATATATGAAAATTAAGTCTTGTATATTTATCACCACTCATTGAGTTCAAACTTGTACTATTTCTAGGTTAACAATAATACCGGACAAGTCAAGGTAGTGTTACCTCAAAGTCGTGTCACACGATTATTTTTAGCTTTCGAAATAGCGACGAGCCTACTTCTTTGATGTTTAGTGCTAATTATATGAATAAATCGTTTCCATATAAGTGATTCGCCTTACAGAAATTATTCATTTCCATAAACGAACCAAACTTTTTCTATTTTTAAAATAAACTGAACTTTCTGGCTTGATTTCCATATTGGTAAAACACTTTTAGAATTAGTTCCTGATTGTTAAAAGTTTAAGGGCATAAATTTTCCAAGTGCACGACGCCAAAGGCCTAAACTAACATCAAACTGAACACCCAGAAGATTAACCAACTTATCATCCCAATAATCGAGTTCCAATTCCTTTTTATACTTTAAAAATAAAATTAGTTATACCGAAAGATAATTAATTACATTTAAAATCCCTTTAAAAAATAATTCATTATAGATACCTTTTTATACTTTAAAATAATATTAATTATCCTGAAAGATAATCAATTACATTCAAAATCCCTTTAAACAAAAAATTCATTATACATAATTATTCCCAAACACTTTTATAACATTTGTAAATTAACTTTTAAAAATCTTCATTAAATCAGTTTATTAACTTTAAATCAGTTTATTAAAGCAACTTTTTATTATATTAGTTAATTTACTTTAATCACCTTTATTAAATAAATTAATTAAAAGGATTTATTAAAGTCAAACAATCATTAATTAAATGAGTAATTAATCTCAAACATCATTAATTAAAATATGAGTAATTTTAAATTCCATTAATTAAAACAATTAATGAAGTTTAAAATAACCATAAATTAGTTAGATTAATTAAAATCAAACTTCATTAGCTAAAACCAATAATTAAAACATCATTTATTAAAATGATTTATTTAATTATAAAACATTATTAGTTAAGCCGATTTAGCTAAATTCTAAAAATCATTAGTTAAACAATTAGTCAAAATTAAAAACAATCATTAATTAGAATTATTAATTAAATTCAAAAATCATTATTTAAAATGATTTATTACTTTCAAATATCGTGAATTAAAATGATTATTAATTTCAAGTATCACTAATTAAAATAATTAAATTAAGTTCAATAAATTAATTAAACTCCATTACCATTAATTAAAATAATTAATTAAACTCCATTATCATTAATTTAAATAATTAATTAAACTCCAATATCATTAATTAAAATAATTAATTAAACTTAAATAATCATTAATTAAAATAATTAATTAAGTATAAAAACATCATTAGCAAAAATGATTAATTAAATCTAAAGATAAACCTATTTTAATAATTATTTACTAAATTGGTTAATTAGTCCCGAATTAATTAATTCAAATGATTAGTTAATTTAAATTACCATTAATCAAAATGATCATTAAATTTTTAACAAGTTCATAGGACATGGGTTTGGGGGTGAAATTGAATAAACAATGGTATAGCGAAAATCGTTATAACGACATTTAAACTATTAAATGGAATATCAGAAATTAATTTTTGAAATTTTTGAAGCTCACTTTTTATTCCTTTGTTTGCTTACAGGAAAACAAAGATTTAAGGATGGAGACAACAATGTGTGCTTACCTGGTTTTATACATTGAATTTCTTTGATAAAAAATATGAATATGTTTCCTTTTCACATGTCTAATCTGTTTCTTGAGCCACCAAAATGTTTTTGAGGCTGCAAAATATTTTTCTTGAGCTGTCAATGTTTGTGGGCAGTGAAAGGATGGGTGTTTGGCTATAAAATGGTGGGTATGTTCACATAAATATTATTTTAATTTTAAATTATTTAGCAATATATACTCGAAAATGTCGAACTCTAAACAAGACGTGCCGCCTAGCATTCCTGATGCTTTACCCCTATTTTGAACGCAATGGAATGTGTTTCGAGACATAATTTGATCGTATGCAGAAGATATGTTTTTGGACCTAATTATTATATTAAATTTTGATATTAATTTCAACGCGTTTCGATCTCGCATGGCCAAACGATACGTTGGATTGCGATAAAATTCGACAGCGTAATATAATTTATGTTATAGATCCAATGAAACTGGTTTCGTCGAAATTCGACACTGTGCCCTGGAATGATAATTTCACAGATTTAAATATTTAATGGTCGATATTTAAATCCGATTTACTTATATTTGTAAATAAATTCACAAATCGAATTCACTAATATTATTTATAAATTAAAAGGAGTTAAATAAAATTATTGAATCCCTTTAATTAACATTTAATCCACAATTCAAATATTTATATAAACCCTAGATTTGAATTATAAATATTAAAATCTAAAAATCAATTATTAAAATATTTAAAATTAACTAAACATTAAAAATCTAATAACCAAACTTTTGGGTCGTTACACAAATACTTTTCCACTCTCTTCTAGACTCTATTAATAACATCAATAACTTAGCCAATTAGAGATAGAAATAAACATAAACTAATATGCATATTAATTAGGAGAAACAAAATTTTCTCTTTCTTTCGTTTGCATATTTATTTCCTTCTATTCGTGATTTTGTATCATCAAAATTTAACACTCCACCTTGATGCAAAGTCACATATCTTCAACACATTTTTGATCTCCATCTTTAATCAAATCGTCTCTTTAAAGAGAAAAATAAGAAAGTGGCCTCATTCAATAAAACACACAGGCTTACTATCTTAGATCAATCACCACTCTATCTTAATTATACCAAATCACAAACCGCTACCATCACCTAGTAATGATGCATCCCCCGCCATGAGATACGCCATGCAATTTGGCCTCAAAAGCGTTTGTAATACCACAAAGACCTCTGTAAAGTGGAAATTAAGATCCTTCCATTATTTTGATGTTTTTTACATGAAAACTCTTTTTAAAAATATGCTTTAAATTACACCCTTATTTTTAATTTCGATAAAAAATTAAATTTGACTTTAATTACATCTTTTTATAATCAAAACTAATATTTTGAAAAAAGCAAATAATTGGAGTACATAAATTTTAACTATTTGTAGAGTTTTCGAAAAATATGACGAAACATAAAAATAAAGGTATTTTTAAAATTTTATTTTTGAGAAGGAGTGACTATATATTTTGTAATTTAAAGATGGTGTTTTACAAAATTTTCTTACACCATGAAAAAGTAAAAATAGTTTGGAATAGGAGAATGAATAAATGATTGTAAAACGTATAAAGGGTAATTTTGTTATGTAAATATGAAATATAAAATAAGTGTTGTGATACGTTTCTATGAATTGTGAGGTGGAAAAGACAAAAAGTTGGGTATTAATGGAATTTACAATGATGAAACAGAATGTTGTGCTTGCTTTGCTTTGTATTTTATTCATATGAAAGTGTTTTCCTTTTATAATGGTTCGTAGGGTCTCAATAAACAAACAAACATAGAATGATATATATTATCATCGGTACATGGCGTAACCTATAAAAATCTTCTGTGTGTATTCATGGATTCTGTATTTGTTCACAAATCACTATCAAAGAATTAGAAGAACTCCTACCTAAATCCTGAATGGGAAAAACACTCTATTGTAATATATATACTACTAATAAAGAGAATTCATTGAATAGATTACTCGGTGTCCTGTTGAAATTTCAAATATGCTTTTTCACATCTCATAGAAAAATAGTATTCAAATATGGGGATGTAGCCTGTTATTTTCTAAGTACAACTATCAGTCTCCATGAAGAACTACAGTGTGCGTTCACAAGATGAAGTATCTTAGTGTTCCATATTGTCCGTAATTTAGGTGGTAGTTAATCGGTCGAAGTCTCGCTGGATTCCGAATTAGTATGAAGAAGTTATTGGAGTTTGACAAAAAAATAGATGTTTCTGCACTAGGCGGAGTTCAAACATGGGGATGTGGTAGCATGTTATTTTCTAAGTAAAATGTCAGTCCCTATGGAGAAATACAATGTGCGTTCACAAGATGAAGTATCCGAGATTACCATATTGTTCTTAATTTAGGATGGAGTTCATTGGTCGAAGTTTCGTTCAATTTTGAGTTAGTATGAAGAAGTTATTGCAGTATGATCATAAAAATAGCGGGTCTGCCTAGACGGAGTTCAAATACGAGGATTGATCATGTTATTTTCTAAAGTACAACTATTACTCACCATGGGAACTACAGTGAGCGTTGAAGTGGGGGTATAGTATGTTATTTTCTAAGTAAACTGCTAGTCATCATAGAGAACTACAGTGTTCATTCACAAGATGAAGTATCCGAGTGTACCATATTGTCCGTAGTTTAGGTGGGAGTTCATCGGTCGAAGCTTCTTCCAATTTTGAGTCAGTATAAAGAAGTTAATGCAGTATGAACAAAAAATAGCGGCTTCTGCCTAGGCGGAGTTCAAATATGGGGATGCTACTATTAAATCTACTCCACGGGTACTACTAAAAATGCATGCACGTTGTGAATAAATGCAGGCCCACCTAGACATGCATATGTACTTGTGTGTGCAAGTGTGTATCCCACTAACCTACAAACATGGATCTTAACCATTACTTGCTCTCATTACTAGGGACACATGATAAACAATACATTGACTAGTTACAACATCTAACATCCTCCTTTAAACTAGATGTGTTGACATCTAGTTTATAAAGTTGCACCATCTTTTTGGTTGACTTCAATTACGGTTTTGATCTTCTATTTGGTTGGGCATGCTCAACTATTTATGTTGATTAGTACGTCACTCACCAAATATATATATATATATATATATATATATATAAGACCAATAGCCCCTTTATTTATGACCATTTGGTAGCCTCTGTTATCAGGCCCGTGTTTTGACTTAAATATTTGTATTTTCTCTCTCCTATCACATGAATCAAATATATAATAATATAGTCGATATGAGAGGGCTACAAACATTGGAAACAGTTTGTAAACACAAATGGCAACATTAGATATTTTAATTATTGGATCTTACGTCAATTTTCACTTTTGATATATAAGGACAAAAAGATCTAAATTGATGTATCGTGTCATCGTTATTTTGTGTCATTCATGTATGTTTGTGTGTGTCTATATACATATATGTATACGTATACATATATATTGTTTAATGTCACCTCAAATAGTGCAGCACCCAATTGCCCTCTGATTCCCAACACAAATTTCTATTGAAATGACACATCATTCTCTCCCTTTCCCCTAAATTCAATATTTAAATAGGAACTTGCGGTGGAAATCAGTGGGTAATTGAGACAGTACACTGTTTGGGGTGCCATTGAACTGTTTGGGGTGCCATTGAACGTTCCTATATGATCGATAGCTCTTTTTATTTAACATCATTTTGTATTTTCTTGATATCAGCATCAAGTTTCTATTTAAATATTTGTTTGTTCACCCTCATGTTATATGGATCAAATATTTAAATATAAACTTGTGGCTAATATTAGACAACTACAAATTATGCTAAATAAAGAATGGTTGTTGATCATAGGTCGTGTGTGTGTATGTGTATAATGCAAGTTGACCAATTTTCAATTTGTTTTTGAATGAAGGAGCGGTTAAATAGAAAAAATGTTTTGGGAAAATGGGAAAGGGTTGTCCATTTTAACTAATAATTACTTTTAGTATCTGATGATGTTGTATGTAATTTTTATTAAAATACAACAGTTGCACAAGTCCAATACAAAAAACTAGTTGAAACAAAAACTTCACACGCACGATTCAGTCGAATCACCAAATCATTCCATCTTGATTATTCATATATGGGACTTTGGCTGGGTGTTAGTTTTCCATGATAAATAAAATTTACATTAAGTATCAAAACCACCAATGTTTTGTACATCCATTGTGGAGGGTTAGGAGTATTAATTAATGCATGTCTCATCTCTAAAACATCCATCCACATGTTATTAAACTTGAGCATGCACACGATGACTACTTAATCTCTTGGATCCATCCACATAGCAAACTTTAAGGGGGAACTAATTGTTAGAAATGAATTAGTTGTATTGGGGAATGTGAAGGCATTAATTGCCTTGGAAGTTGAATAGTCCCACATCTTAAAATAAAATAAACTATTTGTGTTTGTATACTAAGATGTGGAAATTATGACAATTCATAAAGACAAAGAGAGACACAAGCCATGATGGGTGGTGCAATGCACAACCTCGCACACGCACGCTCGCACCCGTACCCAAGCCCGAGGTCGAGGCCGAGCCCGCATTTATTTCTATCCATTCGAATTCAAACGGTCGCACCACCTGGTAAAGGGTTGCAACCTTTCCAACAGTGTCATCCGTTTGAACAGGCACCTATTGTCGAATAGGTGCCACTCCCCGCGTCCATATATAGGTAGATAGAAATCTATAGAAATATAATTCAGTTTTTCTGCATTTCTTTCTCCTCGCAGCATTATATTCTTAAAATACACTCTTGGAGTTCCTTTTGCTCTGCGATTGTTGCGCAACATCACAGGAAGGGTCTGTTTTATCTTAAAAAACAACTGCTCGTTATCCTTAGGCGCCGTAGAGGGAGGAATATTTTTTCAAGAAACTAGACTCTGACAATCTAATCGGTGCGCTTTTTACTGCTTATTTGTTAAATTCACAAGTACTACTCGTACCAATTTTGTGACATACCTATGATGATTTGCTGTTTTTGCAATTTACAACATAATTGTAACAGTTTTGTAATGCTTTTGTAACATTACTGTTAGCAATTTATGTATATACTTTAGTAACGCTTTTCCGATGATACTATGTAACAATTTCATAACACTTTTCTGACGTTATGAACAACAATCTTAAAACAATATTGATTTATTATTGGTTGTTTTTGTAGACGAAAATGTCTCATGAAAGTTACAATTCTGCACCAATACAGACTATGATTATTGCTCAGTTTACGAATACGATTGCAACAATGGCGCTGTCTTATGGAAATGGCCGGAAAAGTTCACAGGGATGGACTTCAAACACTAGTAGCAAAAGATGTTGTTTTACTTGAAGGCTTTAGGCTTTGCAAAATTTCTTACAGAAGATGCTCCCGTGGTCGAACAATTGGAAACCAATGCAACAAAAGTTGAAGCCTTGAATGTCTAGAAGAGTTCTGACTTTATGTGCAAGAACTACATATTAAATGGGTCGACAACAACCTATACAATGTATACTATACTGCTCGCACTTCCAAAAGGACTTTGGATGGCATTAGAGAAAAAGTATAGAATTGAAGATGCGGGTAGGAAGAAATTCATAGCAGGGAAATTCCTTGACTTCAAAATGATTGATGCAAAGACCATCATCAACTAGATTTAAGAGTTACAAGTCATAATTCACCAACTGCACGATGAATGAATGACTCTAAATGAATTCTTTTAGGTTGTTGCTGCAATTGAAAAGCTTCCTCCATCATGGAAAGATTTCAAAAACTACCTTAAGCACAAGTGCAAGGAGATGACAATGGAGAAACTTGTAATCCGATTGAGGATTGAGGAAGATAACCAAAAATCTGAGAAGAAGACTTTGCATACCATGATTGCCAAGGAAAATGTGGTCGACTCAACAAAAGGAAACGTGATCATGCTCCTAAGAAATAAAATAATTTCAATGTTCATGCCATAATTATGGGAAGAAAGGACACAAAGCCGTCGAATGTTGCACACCAAAAAAAAAGAAATCAAAAGAAAACATGGCTGATGATGTGCATGTAAATGTGCATATTTTAACCACCATATTTATTCTTTTTAAATTAAATAAATGATCATATTGGGTATTTTAACTTGTTTAAACCAAAATTCATATTATTTGAAATTGCCACATATTCATCTTCATCCAGGGGCAAAATGGTCATTTTTGTGCATATATTAATTTGAGAACATTTAATTGAAAATTTTTATATTATTTTGTAGGAAATTACACTCAATTACAAGTGGGTTCATGAAGGAATATGCATGCACAAAATGAATACAAAGGAATGAAGATGGAAATAATTCAAAGTGAAGAACATGGAGGACCCCACCTACCCACTACCTAATGTACAAATTAAAGGCTAATGCACATGCTAAAAGACATTTAAAGCTTCATGTACATTTAAGTGGGGGATTATTAAAGCTAATGATAACTTGGCCACCACACTTCCTCCAAGGGCATTTTGGGTACTCCCCAAAAATATGCATTAGGGTTTCTAACTTGTATAAATACCCCTTATGTTTCATGTAGCCATCTCCCTCTTAGTTAGTTAGTTTTAGTTTAGAAAATAAATCAAAGCTCTCTTTCTTTCCATGGCTACTTAGCCATTTTATTTCATGTAATTTTCTTTTCTTTTATGCAATGTTAATTCTCTTTTATTTACATGCTTCTTCTCTTCTTATGCAATAGTGTAGATTTACCTTTATGCAATTAGATTAGTTGTCTTTTCCATTAGCTTTCATTTTCCTTTCTCTTTGCTTTCATGTTGCTTTCTACATTTGTTGATTTGATAACAAATATGAGAGCTTAATCCCTACAATTTAGGGGTAATGAAACTCTCTAGTATGTAGATGCAACATTTTGATGTTTATACTCTCTTTTTGTGCTTTAATGGAAACACTTGAAGTGGTTTAATGATGTTGTTTAGCTTTGAATTTGATAGTCTATGTTGTTCATAACAAATAGGCCGTGCCTAAACAAACATAACACAAATTGCCTCTTCATCTAAATATGATTATGACAAAGAAGTGAATGTTGAAATTGAAATTTGATAGCCTATATTTCTAAACAATAGTTAATAGGCTATGCTTAAAATAGATTTTTATTTCAACTTTGTTGTCATATTTCATGAGAGTTAAATGTGTATTAGTGGTTGTGTTATAGTTTGATGGTTTATATTGGGCTAATTAATAGCACAAATATATCATACTTATGATAAACACATCAATTAATTACACTAATGAAAAGAAAAGAGAGATCTTAACTTCATCTTATTGATTTATATGATCTAGAGAGTGGATTTATCTCTAAATTGTTCTTTTAACTCTCATATTTTTATCAATTTTCTTTTGCTTGTTTTTCTTCTTTTCTAGTTTAACATTCTCTTCAAGATTGGTTTAATTTGATTGAATAGATTTTTAAAATCATCAATTCCCTATGGATCGACCCGTATTCGCCGCGTGCTACATTCGTACACCGTGCGCTGCGGTATAAATTTTATTTCAAAATTCGTTCGACGGTTTTCTAAACCGATAGAATTTCCGTCGACGAACAAGTTTTTGGCGCCGTTGCCGGGGAGTTGTTTGATTTTAATTTTCCATTCTTCGAATTATTTGTGTTTGATTTTAGTGTGTGTTTGATTTGTGTGTGTTGTGTAAAAAATATATTTGTGTTTCTTTGGTTTTTGTGTGCGTTTCTTTGTTTTTCTTGTTTATTTTGCATTCGCATTTCTACTTAAAAAAACAAAAATATTTTCAATATTGCCATTTGCATTTACATTTTCACATTTGCAAACAGTTTACTTTACTGTTTCATTTTCACTCTTTTGTTACATAAAACAGTTCACTGTGCACACATCTATAACTCCATCAATATTATACCAGTTTACTGTTTCATTTTCACTACATTTGCAATTCATTCGACTATCCATCTCCAACCAACCAATAGTCATCTCCACTCCCCACTGTCTTGCCACAATAAGCCTAACCACTGTTCCATTACTGCCTCCGGTTCACTGATTCTCACCTCAACATTTCATATATCAAAACTCACAACATCCACCAGAAAATCCAAACATCACAGAGTTGCTCTGCATACATACACAGACAAACCACCATCACCAGAGCATCTTCCTACCAGAGATGCTTCAATTTACACATTTCAATTACCAGAGAAAATCACCACATCTCTACTGTCATACAACAAAGGCCCCTTGCCTGCAACTCCACTCAGCACTGTGATAGTCGACAAATTACTATCCCTCTGTCACAACATTCACATCCCCTTTGCTACAAGTTCAGACCACCCCTTCTAGCAACTCATCTCCGAACAGCAACCTATACTTCATCGCTACTGACAGCAGACTGAAGCTTACAACTGTGACTTCATCAAATTCATCAAACTTACAACACTTGAAAACTACTCCACTCCTTTTCACAACTCCCCAGTCCAGCTTCTTCCTCCCAGACCAACTTCACTATCACCATACTTGCCGTTCTACTCCTCAACGCAAACACCTTCATCATTACATTCACTAAAAAAAACTATTGTTATCACCTCTGTAACACAACTTTGGCTATCCATCACCACAAACTAGCAAACATTTCGCACAAAATCCATCACTAAACTTCAGCCATCCATATAAACCGCCTTTGTACCACAAACAATCACCTCCCCTTGCGACCGATTCCCACAACCTGAACTCCTCAAATCAAAAATACCTCTACAACCTCAGCAGCAACTTGAGCGACATCTCTATCTGCTACCCAGCTAACAGCAATCGCCTGCAATCACCTCAATGCTACATCAGATACCCGAACCCATCGACACCCATTCAATCAAATTTACCAGCATCAAACATCAAACATTAGCGAACCATTGACAACCCACCTCCGCAACCATCGCGGACCCAAGAAACAGCAACATCAAACTTCATCGCCGCCTCCATCCCCTAAACCCTCGCAACCCACCGCCAGACCCAGAATCACCTCACCAATCACCAGAAACACCATAACCTTCCTCAACCAGTAATCGCGACTTCACTCATCTTTATATCGCACCGCTTCGATTTTGCAACCCCCTGCCACCACAAATTCATCCAACTGCAACCTATTTGTATCAAGTGTGAGAATTACTGATGTTTTCGACTTGCGATTTGATTTCCAAAAGTGAAACTCAATTTTCATTTCGGGATTTTTTAAGATGAAGATTTATGACGGGGTATAGGAGAGTTGAGTAATTTTGTTTTTGGGATGCTTTCATTTTTCTTTTTTGAGTCTAGAACGAGGAAACTGTGCTTTGGGTAATTGGGTTAGCCTTAGGTTTGGGTTGGGCTGTGTTTCGCATTATTTTTATGTTTATTTTGTTTTTGTTTTTATTTTTGTTTTTCCTCTTTGTTTTATATTGTTTAAGTTGTTTTAGTGTTCCTTTCTTTAAAAAAAAACCGAGTTTGTTTTCGTTTAACTGTTTGTTTATTGAACATGTTTTCTGCAGAGTGAGTCTTCGTTTATTACTGTGGGGAGATGGGTTTGTTTTGTTTTGCATAGTGGGCCTTTTGAGGTGTGGGTGTAGGCCGTAAATAAAGTTTTTTTTATTTTTTATTTATTTTATCTTCTTTGCTTTGTTTTAAGTTACATTTATTTAGTGAATTTGATTTTGGAAAGCTGTTTGTTTTTTGTTTCAAATTTTTTAGCTTCTTTCTCTCCAATTTTTTTTTTCAAGTAAAACCCTACTTTAAGTTTCCTTTCAAAAAAAAAGTTGTAAAAAAAAAAAGGTGTATATATCTTGCTTTATTTCAGGTTGCCAAAGCAGAATTACAGAAAGAGCAGAAGTGCTTGTTAAATAAATTGCTTGATTTGAAGTGCTTGCCCAAAAAAAATAATAACTGCTTGCTTGCTTATAAAATTTTATGTTTTAGTTGTCTTGCATTGTTGTTTGCTTGCATTTTAAGAAGAAAAAAAATTTAAAAAAAAAATTCAAAAACAAAATTTCATTCTAGTTGCATTGTTAATACACGTTTTATTTCAGCTTTGCATTTCATCTTAGAATTTGATTTAATAATAACTCACTTAATTGTATATTGACAGTTGTCTTCTTTGAACAATTTAATTTCTTGGTGTCTAGGCTACGGCAGAGTAATAACCATTTATAAATATTACGGTGATTCGTAAATATTATAGTGGTTGTTCCTCTGAGGGTACTTAAACCTTCGGCTACATTGCTATGGTGATTAGTGGTGCACCGATAACCCCTGCCCATTACCTGGCTGAGAAATATTTTTGTTGATTTAAGACAGTGTGTGACTATACAATTTTGTGTTAACTTAGGATAAATCATTTGTAATTAACCCTTGCATTCATTTAGTTGCATTAGTTCATGCATATTTTAAAAAAACAAAAAATTCAAAACTAAAAAATTGTAAATATTCCTTTTCCTTTGAAAATTTTAAATCATTTTCTTTGAAATTTCAAAAAAATCCAAAAAAAATTTAGAAAAACCAAAATTCAAAAAAAAATTGAAAAATAAAAACAAAACAAAATCGATTTCCCTTTTCAAAAATAAATTTTCTTTGAAAATATTTTTAGTTTATAAAAAAAAAACCAAAAAAAAAAATTCTTGAAAATGTCTGAATATCCATATCCACTTGAATTTTACAATAGTTGTGAAAATCAATATAATCCATATGATTTCAGTCCAAATTCGTATGGATATTTTAACAACAACTATTTTGTAAATAATTCAAATTTCGAACAACAAAATTTTCAAAACGATGACCAACGTTCGACTCTTGAAAATAGCATTGAAATGATTTCATCTTTACTCGAACTTTCTGCACGACAAAATCAAGAGATAAATGATTTATGTAATTCTGATTTGTGTAATAACTCGAGTCAAGGATTTCAAAATTTGAATTCAATTCAGAATTCAAACGATTACAATTATAATCCATGCCAATTTAATTTCGAACTCCAAAATGAATTTCAAACTCAATATGAAAATGGGAACAACTTTTCAAACGAATTTGGCAATAGGAATAATCTTAACCACGTTACGAGTGGAAATTTTTGTTCTCAACAAATCTAAATCGAAAATTCTCAACTTAATAACTACAAATTGGATTTTGTTGAACAAATGAATGAAATTTACGATGATCACACGGATTTGTTGTTTGAAACTTATATGAAACAACGTGAACAACAAAATCAAATCTCAACGTGTGATCAGTCAAGTGATAATCCATCTTTTACCATAATTGACGATTTTCAAACAACTTTTGAAACTGAAAATAACCATCTTAATAAAGTTGTTGAAAACACGGTAATTGAGTTGGATTTCAATTCTTTTGAGGGTGAGAAACTCGATTTAAATTTCGATCTTCCTTTTTCTGAAAATTTGAATACAACAACTTTGGATTTTGAAATGGTTATATGCGATGAAGTTGTTGATAATTCAACAAAGGAAGACGAATTTAATGAACATGAATTCTTTGGACTTTTCGAAAATGAGTTGTTAAATTATGAAGGGGAAGATTTACATCACCTTTTTGATTTTGAAATCAATAATTTTAAAGAATTTTTCAATGACAAACTTGAATTTCATTTTGGTGAAAATAAACTTGAATTTCAATCACTTGTTTTATCTGCCCAAAAAATCATCGAAAACAAAACAACTCATTCAATTTTCAATAAAACGACATTCGTTTTTCCAAATCAACATTCAACTTCATAATCTTTTATGGTTTGGTTTTTCGAGCTTAAGCTGTGTCTCGTATACTCGACGAGACAAATGAATCGGTTTTTGGAAGACCGTTTCATTTACTTTGTGACAATATACTTTCTGATCTCGTGTAAATACCGTTCGTTTTCATGTAAATAATAATAAACATCCCTTTCACTTGGGTTGACTGTGGGGACATAGTCAAAATCAAGTGTGGGGGGAGACTCATCTTCTTCTTGAATTTTTCAGGATTAATTTTTCATTTTTCTTCCAAAAACTCAAAAAAAAAAAATCTAAAAACAAAAGAAGAATTTATTTTTAGTGTTTTTGATTTATTTTTAAAGAAACACTATAGGATAAACATATGGTTTTGGTTTATTAAATTGAAATTATTGAAAATTTATTTGTCTTAAAAAAATAAAAATGAAGTTTATTATATATAACAATGGTTTAACTAGTATATAGGAAGATTCATACGTGTTAATTATGAAATACATCCTAATTGAAAATCTTTGTTTTAAAAGTGGTGAATTTAAAGTAAAGGATATAACAATTTTTTTGTCTTCTATGTTAAATAGTGCTAAGATGATTTTGCAAAACTCTCTCTCTCTCTTAAAAAAAATTATAAAAAAATAAAAATAATAATACATCCAAAGTTCACTCTCATTTAAAAGTCCTCACGGTTATGCATGGGTGAATTACTTGGAATTTTTGATTATGTGCTTTCATACTCATTTAAAAGTCCTCACGGTTATGATGTATGGAACACATGTAAAGGAAAAGAAAAAAAAAGAAGACTTAATAAAAACCACCTACGGTCGATAGTGTATGCATGAAAGTGTGTGCACTCGCCATGCTCTGTGCCCCCCTCACATAAGCCCGAAAGGCAGTGCATGGGTGGTATATCTGGCCTCAGTTTACCTGAGCTAGGTGTGTAATTTTTCTTGCAAATAATGAGAGAGCAAGCAATTGAAATCCTAACACTATTTTTGCTTATTTGATTTGATTTGTTATTAAAAAGAAATGAATATACCACTTTGATAAACTTTGATAACCAACTAAGGATCCATTTTATAATTACACTTTGTTATCAACCGAAACAACAAATTAAACTATTGTCTATGTGTTATGATAACTTCGTTTTTATTGGAAATATTGACGAGTAAGTGACATAAATTTTCAAGATAATAATCAAAACCTATATTTAACTTATTTGTGTCAATTTAAAAATAAATCCTTCATTTGTAAATATTTTCAAAATTTTGCATTCATCTCTTTGTAAATAAATCTTGCATTTTGTAAATATTTTCATCATGCATTTGGATTTTGTGGGTAGTATCCGCTGAAAACCCTCACGAGACAACACTCATCCTACTGGGGACACCCAGAGGTTTAACGGCTTGTTGCATACGCTCAATGCAATCGTGCTCCCTACGAAAACGGATTTACCTTAGTTTTAGTTTATTCGAGGACGAATAAAAAGATAAGTGTGGGGGTATTTGATGTGCATGTAAATGTGCATATTTTAACCACCATATTTATTATTTTTAAATTAAATAAATGATCATATTGGGTATTTTAACTTGTTTAAACCAAAATTCATATTATTTGAAATTGTCACATATTCATCTTCATCCAGGGGCAAAATGGTCATTTTTGTGCATATATTAATTTGAGAACATTTAATTGGAAATTTTTATATTATTTTGTAGGAAATTACACTCAATTACAAGTGGGTTCATGAAGGAATATGCATGCACAAAATGAATACAAAGGAATGAAGATGGAAATAATTCAAAGTGAAGAACATGGAGGACCCCACCTACCCACTATCTAATGTACAAATTAAAGGCTAATGCACATGCTAAAAGACATTTAAAGCTTCATGTACATTTAAGTGGGGGATAATTAAAGCTAATGATAACTTGGCCACCACACTTCCTCCAAGGGCATTTTGGGTACTCCCCAAAAATATGCATTAGGGTTTCTAACTTGTATAAATACCCCTTATGTTTCATGTAGCCATCTCGCTCTTAGTTAGTTAGTTTTAGTTTAGAAAATAAATCAACGCTCTCTTTCTTTCTATGGCTACTTAGCCATTTTATTTCATGTAATTTTCTTTTCTTTTATGCAATGTTAATTCTCTTTTATTTACATGCTTCTTCTCTTCTTATGCAATAGTGTAGATTTACCTTTATGCAATTAGATTAGTTGTCTTTTCCATTAGCTTTCATTTTCCTTTCTCTTTGCTTTCATGTTGCTTTCTACATTTGTTGATTTGATAACAAATATGAGAGCTTAATCCCTACAATTTAGGGGTAATGAAGCTCTCTAGTATGTAGATGCAACATTTTGATGTTTATACTCTCTTTTTGTGCTTTAATGGAAACACTTGAAGTGGTTTAATGATGTTGTTTAGCTTTGAATTTGATAGTCTATGTTGTTCATAACAAATAGGCCATGCTTAAGCAAACATAACACAAATTGCCTCTTCATCTAAATATGATTATGGCAAAGAAGTGAATGCTGAAGTTGAAATTTGATAGCCTATATTTCTAAACAATAGTTAATAGGCTATGCTTAAAATAGATTTTTATTTCAACTTTGTTGTCATATTTCATGAGAGTTAAATGTGTATTAGTGGTTGTGTTATAGTTTAATGGTTTATATTGGGCTAATTAATAGCACAAATATATCATACTTATGATAAATACATCAACTAATTACACTAATGAAAAGAAAAAAAGAGATCATAACTTCATCTTGTTGATTTATATGATCTAGAGAGTGGATTTATCTCTAAATTGTTCTTCTAACTCTCATATTTTTATCAATTTTCTTTTGCTTGTTTTTCTTCTTTTCTAGTTTAACATTCTCTTCAAGATTGGTTTAATTTGATTGAATAGATTTTTAAAATCATCAATTCCCTGTGGATCGACCCGTATTCGCCGCGTGCTACATTCGTACACCGTGCGCTTGCGGTATAAATTTTATTTCAAAATTCGTTCGACGGTTTTCTAAACCGATAGAATTTCCGTCGACGAACAGCTGACATTTCTGAAGGCGTGTCTGAAATGGACTTATGTGCACTAGTGTCCGAATGCTACCTTGTTGGTGACTCGATGGAATGGTTTGTAGACACAAGAGCCACATGACATATATGTGCAAATAAGTAGATGTTTACAACCTACAAAACTGCCATTGAGGACGAACAACTTTTTATGGGTAATTCATCCGCATCAAAAGTCAAAGGAAAAGGAAAGATTGTACTGAAAATGACTTTTGAAAAAGAATTAACTTTGGCAGATGTTCTTCATATTCCAGAGATCCGTAAGAACCTGATTTTTGGATCGCTGCTTAGCAAGCATGACTTCAAACTCACCTTTGTGTCTGATATGTTTGTATTGTCAAAGAATGGAGTGTATGTAGGAAGAGGATATGTTTGTGATGGTTTATTTAAGGCAAATGTAACCACTATTGTACCAAATTATGTGAATAAAATTGTATCTTATGCTTATATTGTTGATTCCTCTAACATATGGCATTCTAGATTAGGCCATGTAAATTTCGATACAATAATAAAATTGATTAATCTAGACTTTATACCAAAATGCAACATAGATTTCAACTGTAAATGTCAAGTCTGTGCAGAAGCAAAATTGAAGAGAACCTCGTTTCATCATGTTGAATGAGGAACTAAACCTCTAAAGCTAATACACAAAGATGTATATGACTTAAACATGTGTCAAACTAGAGGTGGAAAAAGGTATTTTATTACCTTCATTGATGACTTGTACAAGATACTGTTACGTATATCTCCTTAAAAGTAAGGATGGAGCATTCGACATGTTCAAACGGTATGAAGAAGAAGTTAGAATCCAACTCAACAAAAAATAAAAGCTCTAAGAAGTGATAAAGGAGGAGAATATGAATTTACCTTCGAGGAATTCTATGCCAAACATGGTATTATACACCAAACTACAACCCTGCATTCACCTCAATCCAATGGTATAGCCGAACGTGAATGCGTTACTAATTAGTTTTGGATTGCCAGATAACTTCTGGGGAGAAGCTATTCTTACTACAAATCATATTTTGAATAAAATACCATGAAAGAAAACATCTAAATCTCCTTACGAACTTTGAAAAAATAGACTATCATCCTACAAACACTTAAAAGTCTGGGTGTCTTACGAAAAATAGAGGTACCTAAAACAAAGAAACTCAAAATTAAAGCAAAAACAATTAATTGCATATTCATTGGATATGCACAAAACAGTTCCGCTTATCGGTTCTGGTGCACAAATTCGAAATTGATGATACTCACGTAAATACCATCATTGAATCCTGAAATGCTAGATTTTTCGAACTTGCATACCCTATAAAACAGGGTACTGAAAATTATCCTCCTAGGGGAACTGAAATCTCCAATTCTCTTGATAATACTGAACAAAGTATTGATCAGCAAAATAGTGCTAATCAACTAGAGGTGGAACGGAGGAGAAGCAAAAGATCAAGGACATCAAAAACCTTTGGTTCAGACTTCTACACATTTATGTTAGAAGACGATCCATTAACATACAAACAAGCTATGTCCTCCACCGATCCCCCTTATTGAAAGGATGCCATTAATAATGAAATCAAATCCATTATGACAAACCATACATGGGAGCTAATTGATTTACCTCAAGGATGCAAGACCTTGGATAATAAATTGATATTCAAGAAGAAATTGAAACTTGATGATTCAATAAACAAGTATAAAACTCGACTTATGATTCAGGATTTCCGACAATAGGAAGACCTGGACTATTTCTGTATATACTCTCTAGTAACTAGAATAACATCAATAAGAATGCCGATAGCAATTGCACCATGCTCGATTTAGAAACGCATCAAATGGATGTAAAGACAACATTTTTCAATGGAGGTCTGGAAGAAGAAAATACATGAAACAACCTAAAGGTTTCCTAAAATCTGGAAATGAAGGTAAGGTTTACAGATTTAGAAAATCGTTGTATGGGCTTAAACAAGCACCTAAACAATGGCATGAAAAATTTGATGAAAATATGATATTAAATGGATTTCATATAAATGAATGTGAAAAATCTGTCTATTCTAAACATACAAATATGAGATATGTCATTGTATGTCTATATGTGATGATCTACTAATATTTAGAAGCAACAAGAATACAATAAAATCTACAAAAGATATGTAACGACCCGACTTTTTGGACAGTTTAAAACCGAAGATCAAATACACATGCCGATTCCAAACCATTCAAAAGGGCAGATGATTATTGGGGTAAATAAGAAAAGAAAAGAAAGAGAAATAAAGGAAATGAACAACACAGAATCTCGAAGCGGAACGATAAAATATAATAGTCAAATAAACAGTTCATGAAGCTGTTTACAATACTTTGATCATTATTTATACAACATTTATCAGAGTTATACATATACAACAGAACAATTAAAATAATGCAGCAGACAGCATGATGCAAGGATAATAATAGTAATAGTATACCGAATCTTCGTCTTTATCCTCCAGAACAATCTTCAAAAATCTGAAAACTCAGGACTGACCCGAGCGTAATGAAAAGACAAAACACTCGAGTCAGGACTAAATATCCTCATGTAAGTTAAATCAATCGTAAATAAATATGAGTGTAACAGCGTCAGAGATGTTTACGGGGTTTGACATCTCCTATCCAGTGTCAACGTGCATGCAATAACTCAAGAGATGTTATGGGATTTTCCATCTCTCAAGGATCCGTTAAACTATCTACTATGTAGTAATGTACGCTAAGTAGATAATGCCTATCAGTAATATAAAGTATCAAAATAGCGTCAAGGCATTACCATAATCCCCCTTAACACATTTTTATAATGCCATAGTCAATACAGCACCGTAAGCCCCACCGTAAACTGGTGGTTATCAGAGGGTACCCTATAGGTATAACATAAAACATAACGTAGTGGTCGCGAATAGGATAATCAGTATGACAAGGTACATGAGGCGATACCAACAAGGATACTAGTAGTTGCGTGATCCGGACTGATGTTGAGCATAGCCAGCAGCTACCCCAACACCGCGAAACAACACTCCCAAATCAAGGGGTGCACCCAAATCGCATCACAAATGTAATAGATATGGTATCGAAGAAGTGTGTCCGCTAGAGATGGCAAACCTCAATGGCCCGGCGCGGCTCCTGTTTTAGTCATGTCAAGGGTCATCCAATATCGTTCTCTTTCTTCAGTCAACGCGTTCACCAAACCATCCACTTCATTCTGGATCAACACTCCACGTATAATAGTTATTAAAGTGATTTTCGGTATCGACAGAGAGTATGTCCATATCCGATCCCGGTCTCTTTAATAACTACGTATTATTACACCGATGGCTCTTTTACATTTCACATCGATTCATAATTGATATCAAAATATCATATTCGCTTCAAAAACAAGTCCATTTCAAATATCATCATATCTATTTAAAATGTAAGGTTCCGTTTCAAAAACATTTCCGTATCAAAATCTGATTTCGATTTCAAAATCATTTCGAATTTCAATTTAGGTTGCAACTTCATTTAACCCAATTCGTATTTAAATTCAAGATTTAAATATAAACATTTCACCTTATTGACCGGCTTAGAATTTTATAAAATAGTTTTAAGTAGTTTAAAAGTAGTTTCAAATAATTTAAAATAGTTAAAGATACTTAAAATCTTAAAATGGATTTAAAATAGATAAATTAGTTTAAAATAATTTAAATTGGGTTAAGTAGATTTAAAATAGATTAAAATAATTTAAGTATTCAAAAATGGTTTATATAACCGAGTAATTTGGAAAACAAATAAAACAGCTTCAAAATCGAACCATTTCAATTATAACTTCCAAATTCAAAACAATTTCAATTTCCCTTCTACCGATTCAATTTCGATTTCGATTCAATCAACGTCAACTTTGACTTCAAATTAATTCAATTTTACATTCACCTTTAATTTATTCAATTTCCATTTATATCGATTTGGAGCTTGATGTTCAAATACCAATTTATAACACTTAACAAAATTTTCCTTCAATATTCAAGTTTTAAATCCAAATTTCAAATATGATTCAATTTCAAGCTCAATTTCAAAATATCTTTTTATATCGATTTTACTTAGTAATACTCGAAGCTCGAAATAATGTTCAATATTTAAAACAAATAAATTTTAGAAATTCAATCATATCCCAATTTTAATTCCAAAGTCTCAACTTAAATTATTTAACAATTTCTTTTAACCAAAATTTATTTCAACATTCCGAACTAAATTTTCGATAAATTCAATTTCTATAAATTGATCTCTATTTATAACTTTAAAATCAAAACATTCAAATTAATTTCAAATCGACGATTTCAAAATTATTAATTTAGCCAATCCGGTATCCGTATATAATTTTCTATCCTATGGCCAAGTAATTATTTATTTCAATTAAATGTCAGGGATGAATATATATCACTTAAATCAAATCGCAGTTTCATATGTATGCATAACAGGATATATATAAGCAAGTAAACATGCAAACATTTAAATATCAACCAATAGCATCCATCGAAATACATCATCCAATATCAATACAATTCGTGGCAATTTCACAGTTATCAATTATCAGGAAATTTAATCGCAATTCAATTTTAATTTCAACTAGACTGTCAATTTGATTTTTAACGGATCAAATTTAACTAGCATAAAGATATTTAGTACGTTGTGAGCGTTATAAAACACTCACCTTGATTTCAATGTAGTTCCAGCGTTTTATTTCGAATAAAATTAAACGCGCGTTTAATTTTATCCGAAATTTCCACTAGCTCCAAACGATTCCAATCCAGCTCCATTGCGTAGTGCTCGTCAAAACGAACCCGTCGCAATTCGTTTCGTCACAATCCGACCTCGTATGAAAGAGTTATGGCGTTTTAAATATCGTACAAATTTAAATAAAATAATTTACAAATTTATTTTCTAAATTTTAACCTAAACGCAATCTAGGCCATTGATTTCCAAATGCCCAAATCTGGCTGCGACCCCTCTCCTCCTTCTCCAGTTAAAAAACGCACGAAACCCATATTGCACGTTCCAATCCCTCCAGGTCGCAACCACCACAAGCATTTCGACGACAATCAGCGACTGCAGTTTGAAAGCCCATCCCCCAAGCCACCATCGGCCAGAACCCTATTGAACTCGGCCTCCCCAAGAGCACGCAAAACGATGACGAACTGCCGGCCATCGCGGCCCCGTAGCTCCCACCTCGCCGCTCCAATTTCGATCGTAGCCGTTCACAACGTAGAGCTCGCGAAGCTCTTCAACTTTTCTTTAGGAATCGAAAGCTAAAAGGGTTTGGATTGGAAGATAATTGGAGGGAAGGTGATTGTTTTTCGGCCATTGGTTTATAAATGTGGCGGCTCCTGAAGATGAAACCTTAGGGTTTGTTTATTTTGCAAAAATGAATTTCAAAGGGGCTCTTATAGAAATTTTAACAAACACTATTCATCCTGGGTTTTCCGAACTCCGATTTATGCGCGGTGACTGGCGTTTCTAGGATTTACCCCGCATTCCGGACACAATGGAATAGGTTTCGGAGGCTAATTCGATCGTATGTACGAGTTACGAAAATAAACGATCAAATTTAAATTAAACCGATTAAACGAATTTCTAAACGTTTTGGCTCGCCCCGGAAAAACGATAAATCCGATTGACTTGAAATTTGAAATCTTACAATAATATCACATTATGGATCCGATGAAACTGGTTTCGTCGAAATCCGAGACTGTTTGAAAAATGGCTATTTTAACTCGTCAATTAAATATTGAAATATTCAATTTTCACAAATTTACTTTTAATTCGATTTTAAAAGTTCTACAACATCATTCTAACTTTAATATGATAAAATAAAATTTTACAAATCATTTTTAATCATATTAAACCCGTTATTCAATTATCCAATAAATTCCAATTTTAAAATCTTATTAACTCTTTGGAAACCAATTTGAATCATATTAAATCAAATTTCAATTATTCACTCTATTTTCATATATTAAATTTCCATATCAAATTAATCATTTCAAATTCGGAATTTAATTATTCAAACATTTGTAATATTAAATTTAGTTAAATTTTGATTATTCTTAAATCACTATCTTTTGAAATATTCAAAACGAACTTATAAAATTTAACAAATTCAAATTATAGAACAACCATTTCCATTATACGATTATCCAATTCCCATTATTAAATTATTCAATAAATTCCAAATATTAAATATAAATAATTTCGCTTATCCAATAATTCATTATCTTTTGAAATATTGGAATTGAACTTATAAGATTCAACTTTTAAACCAATTCACAATTTAGAACACTATTTTCATTTTACAGTTATTCAATTATTTAATAAGTTTAAAATATTTAATTTAAACAGTTTACCTGTTCAATATTCAATATTTGATTTTAAATAGATTTTACTTAACAATCAATTACTCTATTATACCCAATGAATTCAACATTTATTATCCTATTCAACTATTGGTTGCAAATGCATTCACTAAGTAGCATTTATTTTTCATTACTTGGTTAATTATTGTTGCAATTCATTCCAGTTATTATTATTCCAAACGAATTACAAAATTTTTTCTAACATTAAATAACGAAATCTTATTAAATTAGCTATTTTAATTATCAAAAATTTACGGATCGGTACACTCTCCCCCACTCAAAACGTTTCGTCCCCGAAAAGGGAAAAGAAGGAAAAGGAACTAAGTATAGAATTCAACATTAGATATATTTTATTCAAAGTTACCAACTTATAAAACAATGAAATTCCATTTATAAAGTCATAACTACGCTTCCACTAAGTTACTCCGAACGGCTTTCTAACTTTAAAAGTTAGTTATCAAAACAAGTTATAAAAACTTTGAAAAAAATTCTAACACCCGGATTTACGGAAAATTTCGGCAGAGTCTCCTTTGCGTGGCTCGATCGGAAAAAAAAAATGACAGTATATATATCACAAATATACATCTCATCAAGTGATGAGGCATCTTGCAGGGGAAAAAATATAAAAGTACAGTATGTAATCCGAGATATGTACCTTATATATTGTTAGCGAGCATATACGGCTAATATAGCGCGAAAGCGAGCTCCAAATGCGAAGCAAGCACAATCCGCACCTACTAAACACTCAACAAACCATGAGAAACATGCATATATGAAAATAATATCTATATACACAATATAACAACATAACAACTACATGTGCCAACATAGCAAATGCAACAAAACAACAAATGCATCCACCAAATCAATTATCATCCAACTATCATCCAACAAATCCATAACCAATCAATATGAATTCACTTCTCATTAATATTTATTGACTTGGTTTTCAATTTTAATCACAGTTGATTCATTAGCGTTGGATTTTACTAACATTCATTCTCAATTCAATTAGTTAACATTCACTAATTTATATTTACGTTAGTTCACTTCCAATTTGAATCAAATTAAATTCTATTTAAATTCATTTAACTTCCAATTTGATTTCAATGACTTATAGCTTTCAATTTCATTAACACTTAATGAATTATATACAATCAACTAACAATCATATAACGACCAAATCATATAATTTTAAAAGAATCATTTTATATTTGGCATCATAAATTTCCAATATTAACTTTAATTAAGTCCGTAAGCCGTACATATATCATCGTGAGCAATATCAAATCTAATCAATTATTCGATCACACAATTTCACTTCCAACTGGTATCGTTCACCCGATTCTCTAGTGCGGACTCAGATTTGGTTCCTTGATTGGAAACCGTTACTCTCCTTGCATAGCCATATACTATGATAGAGAATTCCAGAATCAAACCAAAATCCATATCTAGGGTTCGCCGTCGAGAATCGAGTGGAAAATCCTAACTTGGATCGATATAAATCATCTCAAAATTTTGTGCTCGAATTTGGATCAAATCGTTATGCGAATAAAATAATATACGTACAATCTCACGTATTACCTTCCAATAGATTTCTATACAATTTATCTATATTAAATTATTTTATTGACTTTCATTTTATTTACAATTAATTATTCACTATCCATTATTCAGTTAATATATCCATTTCTTTACATAGCATATTCTTCAACATTATCTTTTCTTAAACATCATATCATAGAATTTGCCTACTCAAGTTCATTTTAAACATTCTATATAATTTAATTTAATTCAATTTCATTTTCCAATTGATTCTTAGCTATACCAAATTCTTTTGTTTACATTTACTTCATATTCATAGTTTCAGTTAATACAAATTTATTTGTGGAACATTTTATTAATCATCACTTTAATTTATTAATCATCCTATAAAAGTCTAACCTCTCATAAATGACTTTCTTAATTTACCGTTATCTTAAAGGTTACAATCCCTTTGCAATTTATATTTATTTTCTATAACCAATTTACAAAGATATAATACGATTCATTTATCTTCTTTCTTAAGTTCACTTACTTGTTCCATTTATCCATTCATCATTTCATGCTATATTTAAGTATATAACATTTTTATCACGACCAAATTTTCATTTATATACATTTTAATTCCTTTTGAGTTTTCCTTACTTGTATACTTCAATTACCTTCAGGTTCTGTTTATTTATACAATATCTCATTACATATCCAAAACATCATTTTAACTTTTAACATTTGGTTAGTCTTGTTATATGTTATCAGAATGTAATTTTGGTATTATACAAATTAATAGAATTTTATTTTACTTAATTAGAATGTTCGCAAATTTAATTTGTTTAAATCCTCTTTACCTTTCAACTTTAAAGTTTTCCCAAACAATAGCTTAGATATCTTAATCCTCTTATTTTACAAATTCTGGTTATGCACATTTCATTCAAATAATTTGAAAATTATTAATTACCAGAACTTAGAAATTTAAATGCCCGGTTCTTTTCAAATCATTTGAAATAAACATATACACTTATATCTTTAATATATCAAATCATACCTTTGGAGTTTAAACCAAAACCCATTTACCCAAAATAATTTCGAAGAAAAGCAAAGCTTCTTAGAAGTCTCCCCGACTTTGAGAATCGAAAATGGATGTCGATGATGTTGCGCAGTCATCACCGAAATTATTTTCCAGCGACATAAGAGAGGAGTACTGAATTCCTTCTTTCCTTTAAAATCCTTTCAAAATATTTCCATAAACAATTTCCAACTAATATTACTATATATTTCTTCAAACTTTGAGAACCATTTTTCAAAATCTCCGGGTCTTAAATTCAATATTTTCCAATTTAAATCTATTTTAATTTATAAGTCACCTTTATAAAACATTCTTATAGGATTTTCTTTCTTAAAACATTTCACAAGTGTTTTATCATATTTTATTTTGTAATACAGCTTATTTATTAAATTACAATATCAAATTATTGATAATAACCAATATTATCATTCCTAACAAACAGGTAAGCTAGATAGATCACAATAATTTCTGAAAATAAATTCTTTATATTCAAAATATAATTAGAGCAAAATTATTTCATTTACCCAATTTCAAAACAATACTATGTCGAATTGTTCTGTTTAAGTGTTTAGAGATCCCTATCAATGACGTTAATTACTCGTATTGACCAGAATCCATAAGCCACTCAACAAATCAACCGACACAATATAAAACATTTTATATCACTAACAAATACGCTCTCTTATATATATATACACACTCAGCGACTCATCATAGGGTATTACTACCTTATTTATAAAGAGTCAGACCCCACAAAGCTAAGGTTATCGCTAAACCAAAGCTCTGATACCAACTGTAACGACCCGACTTTTTGGACAGTTTAAAACGACGATCAAATACACATGCTGATTCCAAACAATTCAAAAGGGCAGATGGTTATTGGGGTAAATAAGAAAAGAAAAGAAAGAGAAATAAAGGAAATAAACAACACAGAATCTCGCAGTGGAACGATAAAATATAATAGTCAAATAAACAGTTCATGAAGCTGTTTACAATACTTTGATCATTATTTATACAACATTTATCAGAGTTATACATATACAACAGAACAATTGAAATAATGCAGCAGACAGCATGATGCAAGGATAATAATAGTAATAGCGAATTTTCGTCCTTATCCTCCAGAACAGTCTTCAATAATCTGAAAACTCAGGACTGACCCGAGCGTAATGAAAAGACAAAACACTCGATTCAGGACTAAATATCCTCATATAAGTTAAATCAATCGTAAATAAATATGATTGTAACGGCGTCAGAGATGTTTACGGGGTTTGACATCTCCTATCCAGTGTCAACGTGTGTGCAATAACTCAAGAGATGTTACGGGATTTTCCATCTCTCAAGGATTCGTTAAACTATCTACTATGTAGTAATGTACACTAAGTAGATAATGCCTATCAGTAATATAAAGTATCAAAATAGCGTTAAGGCGTTACCATAATCCCCCTTAACACATTTTTATAATGTCATAGTCTATACAGCACCGTAAGCCCCACCGTAAACTGGTGGTTATCAGAGGGTACCCCAAAGGTATAACACAAAACATAACGTAGTGGTCGCGAATAGGATAATCAGTATGACAAGGTACATGAGGCGATACCAACTAGGATACTAGTAGTTGCGTGATCTGGACTGATGTTGAGCATAGCCAGCAGCTACCCCAACACCGCGAAACAACACTCCCAAATCAAGGGGTGCACCCAAATCGCATCACAAATGTAATAGATATGGTATCGAAGAAGTGTGTCCGCTAGAGATGGCGAACCTCAATGGCCCGGCGCGGCTCCTGTTTTAGTCATGTCAGGGGTCATCCAATATCGTTCTCTTTCTTCAGTCAACGCGTTCACCAAAGCATGCACTTCATTCTGGATCAACACTCCACCTATAATAGTTATTAAAGTGGTTTTCGGTATCGACAGAGAGTATGTCCATATCCGATCCCGGTCTCTTTAATAACTACGTATTATTACACCGATGGCTCTTTTACATTTCAAATCGATTCATAATTGATATCAAAATATCATATTCGCTTCAAAAACAAGTCCATTTCAAATATCATCATATCTATTTAAAATGTAAGGTTCTGTTTCAAAAACATTTCCGCATCAATATCTCATTTCCATTTCAAAATCATTTCGAATTTCAATTTAGGTTGCAACTTCATTTAACCCAATTCGTATTTAAATTCAAGATTTAAATATAAACATTTCACATTAGTGACCAGCTTAGAATTTTAGAAAATAGTTTTAAGTAGTTTAAAAGTAGTTTTAAATAATTTAAAACAGTTAAAGATACTTAAAATCTTAAAATGGATTTAAAATAGATAAATTAGTTTAAAATAATTTAAATTGGGTTAAGTAGATTTAAAATAGATTAAAATAATTTAAGTATTCAAAAATGGTTTATATAACTGAGTAATTTGGAAAACAAATAAAACAGCTTCAAAACCGAACCATTTCAATTATAACTTCCCAATTCAAAACAATTTCAATTTTCCTTCTACCGATTCAATTTCGATTTCGATTCAATCAACGTCAACTTTGACTTCAAATTAATTTAATTTTACATTCACCTTTAATTTATTCAATTTCCATTTATATCAATTTGGAGCTTGATGTTCAAATACCAATTTATAACACTTAACAAAATTTTCCTTCAATATTCAAGTTTTAAATCCAAATTTCAAATATGATTCAATTTCAAGCTCAATTTCAAAATATCTTTTTATATCGATTTTACTTAGTAATACTCGAAGCTGGAAATAATGTTCAATCTTTAAAACAAATAAATTTTAGAAATTCAATCATATCCCAATTTTAATTCCAAAGTCTCAACTTAAATTATTTAACAATTTCTTTTAACCAATATTTATTTCAACATTCCAAACTAAATTTTCGATAAATTCGATTTCTATAAATTGATCTCTATTTATAACTTTAAAATCAAAACATTCAAATTAATTTCAAATTGACGATTTCAAAATTATTAATTTAGCCAATCCAGTGTCCGTATATAATTTTCTATCCTATGGCCAAGTAATTATTTATTTCAATCAAATGTCAGGGATGAATATATATCACTTAAATGAAATCACAGTTTCATAGGTATGCTAACAGGATATATATAAGCAAGTAAACATGCAAACATTTAAATATCAACCAATAGCATCCATCGAAATACATCATCAAATATCAATACAATTCATGGCAATTTCACATTTATCAATTATCAGGAAATTTAATCGCAATTCAATTTTAATTTCAACTAGACTGTCAATTTAATTTTTAACGGTGAATTCAAATGGCGATCTATATGACAACTAAATTTTATCAAACAACGACAAATAAAATTCATATCACTTCATAATATCAAATTTAACTAGCATAAAGATATTTAGTACGTTTTGAGCGTTATAAAACACTCACCTTGATTTCAATGTAGTTCCAGCGTTTTATTTCGAATAAAATTAAACGCGCGTTTAATTTTATACGAAATTTCCACTAGCTCCAAACGATTCCAATCCAGCTCCATTGCGTAGTGCTCGTCACAACGAACCCGTCGCAATTCGTTTCGTCACAATCCGACCTCGTATGAAAGAGTTATGGCGTTTTAAATATCGTACAAATTTAAATAAAATAATTTACAAATTTATTTTCTAAATTTTAACATAAACACAATCTGGGCCGTTGATTTCCAAATGCCCAAATCTGGCTGCGACCCCTCTCCTCCTTCTCAAGTTAAAAAACGCACGAAACCCATATTGCACGTTCCAATCCCTCCAGGTCGCGGCCACCACAAGCATTTCGACGACGATCAACGACTGCAGTTTGAAAGCCCATCCCCCAAGCCGCCATCGGCCAGAACCCTATTAAACTCGGCCTCCCCAAGAGCATGCAAAACCATGACGAACGGCCGGCCATCGCGGCCCCGTAGCTCCCATCTCGCCGCTCCAATTTCGATCGTAGCCGTTCACAACGTGGAGCTCGCGAAGCTCTTCAACTTTCCTTTAGGAATCGAAAGCTAAAAGGGTTTGGATTGGAAGATAATTGGAGGGGAAGGTGATTGTTTTTCGGCCATTGGTTTATAAATGTGGCGGCTCCTGAAGATGAAACCCTAGGGTTTGTTTATTTTGAAAAAATGAATTTCAAAGGGGCTCTTATAGAAATTTTAACAAACACTATTCATCCCGGGTTTTCCGAACTTCGATTTACGCGCGGTGACTGGCGTTTTTATGGTTTACCCCGCGTTCCGGACATAATGGAATAGATTTCGGAGGCTAATTCGATCGTATGTACGAGTTAGGAAATAAACGATCAAATTTAAATTAAACCGATTAAACGAATTTCTAGGCGTTTTGGCTCGCCCCGGACAAACGATAAATCCGATTGACTAGAAATTTGAAATCTTACAATAATATCACATTACGGATCCGATGAAACTGGTTTTGTCGAAATCCAAGACTGTTTGAAAAATAGCTATTTTAACTCGTTAATTAAATATTAAAATATTCAATTTTCACAAATTTACTTTTAATTCGATTTTAAAAGTTCTACAACATCATTCTAACTTTAATATGATAAAATAAAATTTTACAAATCATTTTTAATCATATTAAACCCGTTATTCAATTATCCAATAAATTCCAATTTTAAAATCTTATTAACTCTATTATAATCCCAATATAAAATATACTCACTTTGGAAACCAATTTGAATCATATTAAATCAAATTTCAGTTATTCACTCTATTTTCATATATTAAATTTCCATATCAAATTTGTAATTTAATTATTTAAACATTTGTAATATTAAATTTAGTTAAATTTTGATTATCCTTAAATCACTATCTTTTGAAATATTCAAAACGAACTTATAAAATTTAACAAATTCAAATTATAGAACAACCATTTCCATTATACGGTTATCCAATTCCCATTATTAAATTATTCAATAAATTCCAAATATTAAATATAAACAATTTCGCTTCTCCAATAATTCATTATCTTTTGAAATATTGGAATTGAACTTATAAGATTCAACTTTTAAACCAATTCACAATTTAGAACACTATTTTCATTTTACAGTTATTTAATTATTCAATAAGTTTTAAATATTTAATTTAAACAATTTATCTATTCAATATTCAATATTTGATTTTAAATAGATTTTACTTAACAATCAATTACTCTATTATACCTAATGAATTCAACATTTATTATCCTATTCAACTATTGATTGCAAAAGCATTCACTAAGTAGCATTTATTTTTCATTACTTGGATAATTATTGTTGCAATTCATTCCAGTTATTATTATTCCAAACGAATTACAAAATTTTTTCTAACATTAAATCATGAAATCTTATTAAATTAGCTATTTTAATTATCGAAAATTTATGGGTCGTTACAAGATACGCTCTCTGCCAGATTTGATATGAAAGATTTGGGATCGCTGATGTGATACTTGGTGTAAAAATACATAAAACTAACCAAGAATATGTATTGTCTCAATCACATTACATTGGAAAAATACTTGAAATTTTTAAATAATACAATATAATGTCAGAAAAAACACCCGTAGATTTGAACCAAAACTGTATTAAAAATAGCGGTGATGGTATTTATCAACTTGAGTCCTCGTGTATGCTAGGAAGCATTATGTACATAATGAACAGCACTAGGCCTAATATAGCATATGTTGTAAGTAAACTTAGCAGATATAATAGCAATCCAGGAAAGAATCACTGAAAAGCTATAATTTGAGTACTAGGATACCTAAGGTATACACAAAGTCATGGACCACATTATGATAGGTACCCATCTGTAATAGAAGGTTATTGTGATGCAAACTTAATAACCGGTTCATTAGATACAAAATCCACTAGTGGATATGTGTTTACCTTAGCTAGTGGGTTAATATCTTGAAGATCCTCTAAACAAACTTGTATAGCAAGATTAACCATGGAATTAGAATTTATTTCCTTAGACAAGCCGTAGAAGAAGCGAATTGATTTTGAGGTTTCTTAGAAGGTATTTCGAATTGGGAAAAACCTTTACCTCCAATAAGCATACATTGCGACAGCCAATCAGCTATTGGAAGGGCCAATAGTAAGCTTTATACTGGCAAGTCTAGACATATTTGTCGTAGACATAAAACTGTTAGACAACTTCTCTCCAATGGGGTTATCGCAATTGACTATGTAAGATAAAATGATAACATTGCGGATCCACTAACAAAAGGTTTACCTAGAGAGAAAGTTAATATCTTATCGATGGAAATGGAGATAAGGCCCATAAACTAAAAGTTTCTTTAAACGGAAAACCCACTTAGCCAACTGAAGATCCCAAGATCTAGGTTCAAAGGGACAACTAAGTATAGATATACTTGATGGTACTGTAAATATTCAAACCATTCCTATGATAAGTCAGTGCACTATTCGTTGGAGAATATGATAAGTTTTGATACTTTTAATGATGTTTATACTTGGTGATATTATAGAATCAAGTAGAGTATTGAGAAAATACCCGTTATAGAATCATCTACGTGAGTATGAAAGTTCCACTTCAAGGAGAATTGTAAGGCCAAATTCTCCATAGCACTAATGAGACTAAGCTAGTGTTCATTGCAAAAAAGAACACAAGCAGAGAACCAAGGAGGATTAGAAACACTTATTGCGTGTTGTCTATTTTAGATTTACATAAAAGGCTTACAATTAAAAGACAACCCAGTCCACTGATTCGTCAGTAAGTCAAAAAGATAAACACTAGGGAAGTTCAAGGCCAATGTGCTACTTTAACCAATACGATAAATGTTTCACATAATTTTAAGAATAAATTGAACAAACTCTCATTCATGTGGGGGATTGTTAGAAATGAATGAGTTGTATTAGGGAGTGTGAAGGCATTAATTGCCTTGGAAGTTGAATAGTCCTACATCTTAGAATAAAATAAACCATTTGAGTTTATATACTAAGATGTGGACACAATGAAAATTCACATAGAAAAAGAGAGACACAAGCCATGAAGGGTGGTGCAACGCACCACCCCGCAAGCGCACGCCCGTGCACGTGTCCGTGCCTATGCCCGAGCCTGAACCCACACCCACATCCGCGACGTGGGAAAATTGGCATTTGAGGCATATTAGAGGCACTTAGTACTTTGTAGTTGGCAGTTGGCTTGGCGTGGCTGTTCAGACCGAACCCTTTTTATTTCTATCTGTTCGAATTCAAATGGTCGCACCACTTAGAAAGGGTCGCAACCTTTTCAACAGTCGCATTCGTTTGAACATGCACCTATTACCGATTAGGTACACCTCCTCGTGCCTATATATAGGCAGATAGAAAACAGTAGAAATATAATTCAGTTTTTCGGCATTTCTTTTTCCTCACAGCATTCTATTCTTAAAATACACTCTCTTGAGATCGTTTTGCGCTGTGATTATTGCACAGCATCGCAGAAAAGGTCATTTTATCTTGGAAAACAATTGCTCGATATTCTTAAGCACCATAGAGGGAGCAATATAGTTTCAAGGAAATAGTTCTCAAACAATGGACTTGGACAATCTAATCAGTACACTTTTTACCGCTTATTTGTTAACTGCACATGTACTACTCGTAACAATTTTGCGATGTATCTATGACGATTTATTGTCGTTGCAATTTGCAACATAATTGCAACTGTTTCATAATACTTTTGTAACGTTACTATTAGCAGTTTGTGTATATAGTTTAGTAACGCTTTTCTGAAGTTACTATATAATAATTTCGTAACACTTTTCTAACGTTACAGACAACACTAATCATGTTAGATTAGGGTTAACCTTGCTCTAACCGCTCCGGTTTTATCCTTGAAACACTGAATAATATTCTATCTAATTGAGTTTGGATGGTCATAACCTACTTTCTAGACTAGCATTAGCTACATATGTGATGGAAATTGTAGCAGAACTAAATTAAAAATTTCGGACAACCACACAAGGTAAGTTATTTTCATTTTCTAGGTCAAAACCCCTGCCTCCATTTTCCCAATACAGCAATTTTTGTGCCCGATTTTTCTACTTATGATTGCAATTCAATGCCTAGTAATCATACTTATGAATGCATTGCTACTGCTGCCGTAATGAAAACAGAATATGCATACAATTTGAACATTAAAAGGAGAATAAAAACATAAAAACCAAAATTAAAAGCTTATCACCTATTGAGAATTTTAGTATCGTCAGCCAAAAGCCCTAAGAACCCAATAGCATAAACTCTAAAACATAGCATTAACTATCCCATAACTAATATACAGCACTAATTCTCCTGCAAACTTGACTACCTTGATGTCGAGCCCCTCATCAAGTTTACCATCCTTGTTGTACCAAAATTGATAAAGCAACCATCCGGCCCAAATAATCGTACTGGTGGCTGCCACCACCCAATCCCTAGAAACTCCTTCTCCGTCCTGCTCTTAAAGCTGGAATCCAATAAGTACGCAAGTGCCACTGATCCCACCATCTGCGCTCCAAAATAAAATACAACATTCAAGCCCTTCATCCTTAAAATTGAACATCAATCCATTAATGATATTGAACTGGTACATGTAGAAAAGTTGCTAGCCCAAGCTGCTGGCATGAGCAGTAGCATCTTCTAGTTTATGAATAGCTTCACTATCTCTAACGCTTTGGTACTAACCTTTTTGTTAGTCATGACTTTGCCAGCCTAAGTTCCATAATGGTGCACCACTTTAGTGGAAGGTAAGATCAGAAAGGACATAACTGCTCCGAAACCCATACTGCATATAAATGCGATGTAAGCGTTGTTGCGCACGGACTTGGCAGTGGTGCGATCATACTTTAGGACGAAGAGGACTACACTTTTGATCACTGCTCTCAAGTTGGAGATCCATTATAATAAGGAGATGTAGGCTCCTTTGCGTTGGAGTGGAGGGTACGAGGTAATGATTGCACCCTGGGCAGTCCATGTTAGGCCGGCCCCGATGTCGAGAACAACTTTGGGGGCGATGACAAAGAGCGAGTGGTTGCAGTGGAGGAACGATATGACATAAAGGATGTACACACATTTTTGGTGCCCTCGTTGTTGACATGGCCGTCACCTAGCAAGCCGGAAAAGGTATGTAACAAGCCAGGGCAGCAGATGAATAGCAGCATGGTCAGGATGATTTAGATCCCGATGAGCTGTAACCGCACCACTTAGAAGGAGGCAAAGTAGTGGGAGATTCCAATTTGGATGGCTCAGTTTGTTTTTTCGATTGAACATACATTTTGAAACTTTTAGGGGGGCTTGGGGGGAGATGATTTGGGTTTTGGCTGTTTAATTGGAAAATGAGATCAGTCGGCTTGTGCCATATACACAATATTGCATGCAACATTTTGAATGCACTGCGTGGATGTGTGGATGCTTCCACGAATGTCCCCACATTACAATTTACTTTACCATTCCTAACGGTCGATTGTAGAAGGTAATACATAGATGATTTCAAGAAATGTCCAATAATTGGTATCATCAATCCTAGCGGTCGAAAGGAGGTAATGTTGTGCGGCGTGGATGACTTGGACATACACATACTATGTGCACACGGTGCGCACACGCACAAGCATTATTCCATGTGTTTCACGAGTGATATTAGAATGCGCTAGACGTGTGAATTGTTTTTTTAGAAATTATATATGTTTAACACATTCAAGGAAAAATGATTTGCATGAATATTTAGTCATATTTTTGCGTTGAAATCATGGGTAATTAATTTAAAATTTTGTTTCTAAGTTACATCTAATTTTTTTCTTTATTTAATTTTTTATTTGAATTATTAATTAATAAAAAATGAATTTGTAAAAGAAGTATACTTGTTAGACTCTATTTTTAAGCGATATTAGGATTTATTAATATTTAGAAAGGAGTAGTATGAAATTGTAAAAAAGGTTATTTGTTAGATCCTTATTTTTAAGTGATATAAGAGGGGCGTTTTCGTCAGTTCATGCTAATACCAAGAAAGTATGATGCCAAGGTTATTACAACTATTATTTCATACATACATATGTATACACACACATATAATCAATAGCACCCTTATTTTGCACCACTTTGTAGCTTCCGACATCAGGCATGAATTTCTATTTAAATATAGTGTCTTTCACTTTCATGTCGCATTGACCTAATATTAAGATATAAACTTATGTGTGGCTGATATGAGGGGACAATAAATGATGCTAAATAAGGGGACTATTGATCCTAGCTTGTATATATGAACTAGGATCCCCAGACTCCCTTATTTAGCACCATCACGAGTTTTTTAGTATTAGCCGCATATTCATATTTAAGTAGTCGATATTTCTCTCTCCGATCACATGAGTAAATTATTTAAATATAAATATGTTGTTGATATCAAGAGGCTAGGTGATGGTGCTAAATAAAGGGGCTGTAGATCCTAGCTTTTATATATATGTGTGTGTGTCTACATATATTGATTGTTTTTTTATATATTAACTATCGTTGTAGGATACTAGAAAAACATATATTTATATCACACTTGCTTTTTTGTCAACTTCAAAGTTTACGCAATCTAAGTACAAAATGTTGAAACAAAATACATATAACAGCTGAAGAAGTCGATGCTGGGGTAGGCTTATGTAGCCAGACTTAATGTGGAGTTTGACCATGATATGTAGGGTCTGGTAGAATGACACTTTGACAAAGTCTTGATGTGGTGCATGCATCGTCTTTAGAACTTGAGACTTAACAAGTCAAATACCGAACTTGTCCGAATATGAACTTAGATCGTTAAAGTAAATGTTTTTAAAAGATAGAAACAAGTATAAGAATGGTTTTGGGTTTGTTATGACAATTTATTAATAGAATTCATCTTTAACCCTTTTTATTATACTTATGGATTTAAATAGATCTTCAAGAGAATGGTTTAAAGATGATCAAAATAACAATGGTCTTGGGTTTGTAGAGACAATGTTTATGTAACATTAGTTTTAAACCTTTTGAATGGATTTGCAAACCTGCTTAGAACCTTAAAATGGATATTTTGAAGGAAATTATAAGTATGCAATCTTTTGGGAAACGATAGAAAAGGTAGATGTTTATTAGATAAAAGAAGTTTACTAATAAAGGATTTTTTTAATTAATAAAAGAATTAATTAAATAGAAGTGATAAAGTAGCTTAATAAAACTTCAATCTTATACTAGATAGTCGACTATCGAAATTGACCAAATATAACTTTGAAAATATCTAGAAACATAGGAATTATATGGCACAGTTATCTTCAGGGATGCTATACTGTATGTAAAGGCCCGAAAATCCGTACTCCTTTGAACTGGCAACATTCCACAACAATCCAGCCAAAGAGGAACAAACTTACGAGTCTTTAGGGTTAAAGAAGGAGAAAAGGGTAGAAGAGGAAGAAAGAAGAAGAAACAGAAAACAATATCAAAATCTCACAATCGCAGCGGAACAACATATAATAGATAAATGAATAATCTTTAAACAAAGAACTATATCAGTTACTACATTACATCATATTACATTACATCACATCATCAGAGTGTACAGCAACAAACAACAACAAACAGCGGAAAAGAAATACTATATACTAGTGAATACGCCATGCCATCCAGCTTGCCTCCAGCAACTCCTGAATTCCAGAATATCCTGATAATTTGACTCTAGACTGCCCATGTGGAAATTGGTGGGCACCCAGAGTTTAGGAAACAAACAATAAACTCCAGGTCAGTCATGAGACTGGTGTGAGAACTTAAAACAGTTATTTATCTTTAAAACAAACCAAGGGATATTTTAAAATAGATTCGTAATGTTTTTTGAAAAATGAGACTACCATAAGGCCTCCCGCACACACACACAATGCAAACGCAGAATCGGAGGAGATTTCTACTTGTGATAGTCAAAGATGCTTGATACGCATTAAAAAGAAACATTTGATATTATTACTAGTGCATAGTGTAGGAAAAATCATTTCGAAAGTAAAGATATAAATCTTAGCCAGCATAGGCATTTCGCACTTATGCCTACTATAGCTACCATCCAAACAGTGGGGCGCCACCATAAGTGAATGATAGATTCTACAACTAAAACCGTACAAGATCGTATTGTTTCTTTGGATTTCCAACAAATGGCCAGGCCAAGAAACTTCCCATTGCCACATGGGTACGCCTCTGGAAAGACGACCCGAGAACTTAACGTTACGGTTAGATCTCTGCCAAAACAAGGCCGGGTTACCCTTCAAACTGGGTACTACTGACACGAATATGTCATACCTCGATCGTAACCGATCTATATCCGAGGATCCTCGATTCCAACAACCACAAAGTGATAAATTTGCAGCAAAAACAAAGGTTAAATATCTGGGCTCCATACCATGATGCCACCTCTATCCAGAAGGAATGACATATACTAAAGGGGCGCTACCCCCTAATAACCTTGCTGCATCCTTCCTGTTTTGACCATTTCCGGGGTGTGAGGTCCGACGAAGTCTCGTCCACAAAGCTACGCTTTATACAAAAGCTGTGCTTTGATCATCAAATGCTCAACAGCACTTCGTATACCACATTGCCAATTTTGGGAATGTATCACTAGTAACCATCAACTACATAACCTCTGAGCTCGTATGTCTCAAAGAAGTGTGTTAAGCTAAAAGAATAAATTCTCCCCCACCAACAGAAATATATTTGATAGAAACCATCTTTACATCTCAAATTGTAACGTCAGACACACATCCATACAAGTCCGTTCCGGGATCGAACGAAAACGCAGGCACTTCCAAAGAAGCCCTTGCAATCCGAATATTCACTAATCACGTCCGGACTTCCCGTCACTAAGGGTGATAAAACTTCTATATCGGAGATCAGCCGATGCAGAGTCATTCAACGGTAATCCTTCCGTTTTCAAAAATATCTGGTCTTCTGCACCGGTCATCAAATGCAATCCATAACGACGTATCACATATTCAGAATGGGTTATACGACCCCTAGGTCCTTTCCCGGCTAACCCGAATAGTGAGCGCTTATTTTGAAAATAAGTGTGGCATTCAAATTCAAGCAAATCACAACAAATACCTATTTAAAGGTAAATATTGATAGTCGGTTATTTAACTATCAATAGGCGTGCACAACATTACCAAATTCCAAATAATTTTCCAAATTATTTATTTTCCAAAATATCTTTACTAGAAATATAATTTCCACACTTCAACCATTTGAAAACAAATTTTCAAATCACTTTTCACCTTTACCACTTTTGAAAACAAATTTCAAATTGTTTCCCTACACGGGATATATTCACGAATCTTTATTCATTTTCATTTCCAAAATGGTTCATTTAAACCAATTAAATAAATCCTTACCGATTTATTTTACATTTACGTTCCAAATCCGTAAATTTATTTCCACACTTCAAAAATAAATCAACGTTTATTTTAAACAAATTTCCCTTCCTTTTTTATAAATTCCATAGTGAATTTACAATTCCAAAATATCTATGAATATACGATTTCCAAATCGATTTCTAATATTCATTTTCAATTTATCTTTAAAAGATAAAATCTCAAAATATTCACTTCATATTGGAAAACATTTCCATACTTATTTAATAATAAGTAATTCACAAATCTATTTATTTTCAACATTTAGAATATATTCAATATACTAAAATCGAAATTAAGTATATATTTCATTCTTTAAAGAAAACGTGCGCTTAAACACCTTTATTTGAGTCAAAACAAATGTTGCGTAAAACATCGTTACGACGACCCAAAATCACTAGTATAGGGATTTGAACTTAAAATAGATATATAAATCCCAATACTATATAAAACATTTTCTTTCGGAAATCATTTACTATAATAATAGTGTTATAGTCCACTATTTCCTTCTATTTCTCGAAAACGTCTATTTCAACAATAAATGTTGAAATCTATGTTTTCGATGCTCTATACATTTTAAAACACCTTCAAATCATTTTAAATCTATTTAAAACATCAATTCCCAAAACATTTCTTTAATTATTATTCACTGTCCAAAATCACGAGTATACTTTGTTAACCAAATTCAACATTTTCTACACATTTTATCTAAAGGGTTATCCACCATCAAAAATCGTGAATATATCTCCTTTAAAAATCTAAAATAATCGACTTATCAAAATAAGTCGGTTTCGGATTTATAAAACAATGTTTATAAATTCACATTTATATTTTATAACAACTTCGATTTATAAATCTCCTTTATTAACAAATTCTATTTATAGCTCATTTAAATGCCAAAATCCAATTTATAAGTTAATTCCTTATAAATCTTTTATTCTACAAATTCATTCATTTTATAACTTCACAATTTATAAATCTATAAATTTCATTCACTTATGAAATCCATTTATACTTCATTTTAACACTTAATAAAACTCGTTTTATAATTCCTATATTTTTAATTTATAAATATCAATATTATAAATCTTTTATATAAATCGTTTATAATAATTCAAAAATCCCAATTTAAACCATTCTTTTTAATAATTTACAAATCGTTATTAAAGCTTATATATAACTCCAAAATCATACTTAAGTATTATTTTCCATAAATATAACTTTTATAATAATAATAATTATTATAACGTTTATTTATTTTAACAATTCAAAATTTAATAAACTTATATTTTCAAAAATCACTTTAAAATCCTTTTAAATTCAAAATCGTTACTTTAATATTTTTAAAACTTCAAAATAGGGCCAATGATGCAACAGCACCAAAAATCAATCACGGCATCCAAACATCATATATCAATATGATAATCAACAAATATCACAATATCTGTAATCAAATAATTACTGGTGAGGAATCCAGTTGGATCCCTCCAACCTGTTTCCCTGCATCCACATATGTTAGCACAATACCAATTCCGTTCCAATACGGAATATCGCGGTATATGGGATTCATAAAATATTATCCGCTATTATGGGGCGCAATAGGGTCTCATCCGCTATATAATGCGGGAAAATCAACTCCAAGTACATAAATAATACCAATTTCACTTTGCAGTGAAATATTCGCGGTATATGTTTTTAATAAATAACATCCGCTTAATATACGACGTATAATGTCTATTTCAATCATCAACAGATAATCATTTATCATACAAGCATACAATCATCAATTTTAAATCTAACTATTTACAATTTAAATCGAAACTATTTGATTGAGTGAGAAGTTCTCACCTTGATTCCAATACAGTTTCAGCGTTTTATTTCGAATAAAATTAAACGTGCGTTTAATTTTACCCAAAATTTTCACTAGCTCCAAATGACTCTAAACCAGCTCCATTGCGTAGTGCTCGATGAAACGAAGACAACGCAATTCGTTTCGTGCATTTTCCACCTCGTATGAAAAAGTTACACAGTTTTAAAGATTATACAATTTTAAATATAATCAATTTACAAATTTATTTTAATTTTATAAACCTAGTTTATATCTGTCGTTCGATTTTTGCTTCTGCTAATCCTGGTCGTTCGGCCCTCCCTCTTCCTTACGTTCAAAATCGCGTGAACATCAGGGTATAAGAACCCATCGGCCGCCATTCTTGAGCAACCATCGCGAGCACCACACCCACTTCGAGGCCGATCAACGACCACCGCTCCGTAGCCAAAGCCGAGCCCTACCACCGCCCAGAGAGCGGTCTAGCTCGGTCACACCTCTTCGTCGAAAAACATGCGCGAACGCGGCGCCTTTCAGCTTCGATTGCCATCAATTCGTGCCACTAAAAACGATCACTCCCGTATAGAATCGAAGCTCTCCTCACCCTCTTCCATGTTGTAGTTGAAGTTTTCTGGAAATAATCGATGGATTGGAAGAAAATTGAGAGAGAAAGAGGCGATTTTCTGGCCATTGATTTCATAGCCGGCGGCTAGGGTTTGGAGATGGAACCCTATTTTCTTTGTTTGCAAATTGAAATAATGAATGTCTTTTATAGAAAATTTCCAAATTACTATTCATCCAAAATTTTCCGAACTCCAAACGGAGCGTGCCGGCTGACGTTTCTAGGGTTTACCCCACGTTTCGGACACAATGAATATGTTTCAGAGGCTGATTCGATCATCTGTGCGAGTTACGGAAATAAACGATTAGATTTAAATTAAATCGATTTAAACCAATTTCTATGCATTTTGGCTTGCCCCGGACAAACCGTAAATCCGATTGACACGAAATTTGAAATCATATAATAATATAACATTACGGATCCGATGAAGCTTATTTCGTCGAAATCCGAGACTGTTTGAAAAATGGTTATTTTCACACGTCAATTAAATATTAAAATATTCAATTTTCACAAATTAACTTTTAACTCAATTTTAAAAGTTCTATAACATCATTCTAACTTCAATATGATTAAATAAAATTTTACAAATCATTTTCAATCATATTTTACCCAATTTCCAATTATTTCTGTATCTTTCCAATATTAAACTATCGATTTAATTATCAAATTAAATCCTTATATTCGAAATAAAATTTATTCGACTTACAAATTTTACTTATTAATATTTAAAAAATCAATTAAATACACGAATTTTAATTGACAGAAATTTTGGGTCGTTACAAACTTCCCCCTTTAAAAGAATTTCGTCCTCGAAATTACCAAGTAAGAAAAAGTTACAGAATCCATTAACTTTCCAAAACAAACCATTCAAAATGGATTTTTCAAATCTCTTAAGTGTTTAACTTTCCCAAAATTCATAGTTAAACTTCTTACAAAATCTTTACTATCCAAACTTAGTTTTCAAAAAATTTCCAATTTTCTCAAAAATATTTTAACGCCTTAAATTTTTGAAAAAATTCGCCATAGTCTCCTTTGCGCGGCTCGATCCGAAAAAATAGATAGTATATATATCACAAATATACATCTCATCAAGTGATGAGGTATCCCGCAGGAAAAAAAGTGTAAAAGTATGATATTTAATCTGAGATATGTACCTTATTTATTGTTAGCGAGCGTATACGGCTAATATAGCGCGAAAGCGAGCTCCAAATGCGAAGCAAGCACAATCCACACCTACTAAACATTTAACAAACAAATGAGAAACATGTATATATGAAAATAATATCAATATACATCATATAGTAACATAAAAACTACATGTGCCAACATAGCAAATGCAACAAAAGCAACAAATGCAACCAGTAAACAACTATCATCCAACTAACATCCAACAAATCAATGTCTATCCAAATCAATTCATAACCAAATCAATATACATTCACTTCTCATTAATATTCATTGAATTGGTTTTCCAATTTAAATTACATTTGATTAATTAACATTGGATTTACTAACATTCATTCATATTCAATTTCAATTAGTTTGCATTCACTAATTTATATTCAAGTTAGTTCACTTCCAAATAAAATTCAATTCTATTCAAGTTCATTTTCTTCCAATTTGAATTCAATTACATAGCTTTCAATTTTATCAATTCAACTTCATTAACACTTAATGAAATATACACAATTAATTTACAATCAAATAACAACCAATGTATATTCAACATAACCAAATTATTTAATTTACATTCAATTTGGTCCAACACTTTTAATTAGCTTAAATGAATTAACACTTACATTCATTATTTCATATCAATTTATTTACACTCATTTGATTTACATTCAGTTCATTCATTAATTCAATTGCTAATTTATTTGACAAATAAGGTTAAATTTCTTTTATATAACTCAAGTCCATATTCTTAATGACTTCATTTCATTAATTCACTTATTAATTTTACTTTGATACCAGAATAAACTTCATTCAACATCACTTAAGTTATATTCCATTTCAAACATCTTTTGTTTAATTTAACTTAAATTTCCACTTATAAATCCAATTCAGATTCCAATTCTATTTAACTTTTATCAAAGTCAAATTTATTATCTCCTATTATAGGTTCAAAACTTGATTACTTATATTCAACAATTGCAACTTAGCTTTTATTGATTCACTTATACTTACTTTAATTTAACTCCATCCTTTAAGTTAAATTTATTCTATCGATATTCAAATTGTATAAGTTATCAACTCACTTATCATTCCCATAAATATTTTAAATAGGATTCCAGAGTCTTTTCAACCTTTCAAAACCATTTTTGAAATCAATTCAAATTATCTTTTGAATTTCCAAAACCAAATCCAAATTTTCCAAACAACTTTCATTTAAAATAATCTGGCAGCAATTCCTCTTTTGGAAACCCGAAAATTAACACCAATGATGTCGCGATCATCATCGGAATTATTTTCCAGCGACCGAAAAGAGTTTAGAGCTTTCATCTCTCCAAAACAATTTTCCAAAATATCAAATCCTTTCAAAACACTTCTCTGGAATTTTATTTTCAGATTATAAATCACATTTATAAATCTTTTTCTTATATAATTTCACTTATTATATATAAGATTATTCCACAATTGTAAATCATTTTAATTATAACTTCATACTTATAATTCATTTTCTTATACAATTCATTCTTTTACAATATGTTTCATTTAACTTATTCAAACAACTTTTATTAACTTGCATATATCTTACATTTTCAACAACCAAACAATTAATTCATATACACTTTAATAATTCTGAAAAATTATTCCTTTGTATATAAAATATAATTAAGGTAAAATTATTTCATTTACCCAATTTAAAATGATACTATGTCGCTTTATCTCATTTAAGAGTTAAGAAACCCCTATCGATAATATGGCGTCCCATCTACCGACCAGAATTCACAAACAGCTCCACGGATAAGCAAACACAATATAAAACATTTTTATATTCACTAACATATACGCGCTCGTAGCTATTATTTCACTCACACTCATTCTAGAGTACTACTGACTCTATTTCTAATGAGTAATACCCAACAGAGCCATGGTTGTCGCTTAACCATATGCTCTGACACCAAATGTAAAACCCTGAAAATCCGTACTCCTTTGAACTGGCAACATTTCACAACAATCCAGCCAAAGAGGAACAAACTTACGAGTCTTTAGGGTTAAAGAAGGAGAAAAGGGTAGAAGAGGAAGAAAGAAGAAGAAACAGAAAACAATATCAGAATCTCACAATCGCAGCGGAACAACATATAATAGATAAATGAATAATCTTTAAACAAAGAACTATATCAGTTATTACATTACATCATATTACATTACATTACATCATCTGTGTGTACAACAACAAACAACAACAAACAGCGAAAAAGAAATACTATATACTAGTGAATACGCCATGCAATCCAGCTTGCCTCCAGCAACTCCTGAATTCCAGAATATCCTGATAACCTGACTCTAGACTGCCCGTGTGGAAATTGGTGGGCACCCAGAGTTTAGGAAACAAACAATAAACTCCAGGTTAGTCATGGGACTGGTGTGAGAACTTAAAACAGTTATTTATCTTTAAAACAAACCAAGGGATATTTTAAAATAGATTCACAATGTTTTTTGGAAAATGAGACTACCATAAGGCCTCTCGCGCACACACACACACACACACACACACAATGCAAACGCAGAATCGGAGGAGATTTCTACTTGTGATAGTCAAAGATGCTTGATACGCATTAAAAATAAACATTTGATATTATTACTAGTGCATAGTGTAGGAAAAATCATTTTGAAAGTAAAGATATAAATCTTAGCCAGCATAGGCATTTCGCACTTATGCCTACTATAGCTACCATCCAAACAGTGGGGCGCCACCATAAGTGAATGATAGGTTCTACAACTAAAACCGTACAAGATCGTATTGTTTCTTTGGATTTCCAACAAATGGTCAGGCCAAGGAACTTTCCATTGCCACATGGGTACGCCTCTGGAAAGACGACCCGAGAACCTAACGTTACGGTTAGATCTCTGCCAACACAAGGCGGGTTACCCTTCAAACTGGGTAACTAGTGACACGAATATGTCATCTCCCGATAGTAACCGATCTATATCCGAGGATCCTCGATTCCAACAACCACAAAGTGATAAATTTGCAGCAACAACATAGGTTAAATATCTGGGCTCCATACCATGATACCACCTCTATCCAGAAGGAATGACATACACTAAAGGTGCGCTACCTCCTAATAACTTTGCTGCATCCTTCCTGTTTTGACCATTTCCGGGGTGTGAAGTCCGACGAAGTCTCGTCCACAAAGCTACGCTTTATACAAAAGCTGTGCTTTGATCATCAAATGCTCAACAGCACTTCGTATGCCACATTACCAATTTTGGGAATGTATCACTAGTAACCATCAACTACATAATCTCTGAGCTCGTACGTCTCAGAGAAGGGTGTTAAGCTAAGAGAATAAATTCTCCGCCACCAATAGAAATATATTTGATAGAAACCAGCTTTACATCTCTAATTGTAACGTCAGATACACATCCACCCAAGTCCGTTCCGGGATCGAACGGACCCGAAGACACTTCCAAAGAAGCCTTTGCAATCCGGGTATTCACTAATCACGTCCGGACTTCTCGTCACTAAGGGTGATAAAACCTCTATATCGGAGATCAGCCGATGCAGAGTCATTCGACGGTAATCCTTCCGTTTTCAAAAATATCCGGTCTTCAACACCGGTCATCAAATGCAATCCATAACGACGTATCACATATTCAGAATGGGTTATACGACCCCAAGGTCCTTTCCCTGCTAACCCGAATAGTGAGCGCTTATTTTGAAAATAAGTGTGGCATTCAAATTCAAGAAAATCACAACAAATACCTATTTAAAGGTAAATATTGATAGTCGGTTATTTAACTATCAATAGGCGTGCACAACATTAACAAATTCCAAATAATTTTTCAAAATATCTTTACCAGATATATAATTTCCACACTTCAACCATTTGAAAACAAATTTTGAAATCACTTTTCACCTTTACCACTTTTGAAAACAAATTTCAAATCGTTTCCCTACACGGGATATATTCACAAATCTTTATTCATTTTCATTTCCAAAATGGTTCATTTAAACCAATTAAATAAATCCTTACCGATTTACTTTACATTTACGTTCCAATTCCGTAAATTTATTTCCATACTTCAAAAATAAATCAACGTTTATTTTAAACAAATTTCCCTTCCTTTTTTAAAAATTCCATAGTGAATTTACAATTCCAAAATATCTATGAATATACGATTTCCAAATCGATTTCTAATATTCATTTTCAATTTATCTTTAAAAGATAAAATCTCAAAATATTCACTTCATATTGGAAAACATTTCCTTTCTTATTTAATAATAAGTAATTCACAAATCTATTTATTTTCAATATTTAGAAAATATTCAATATACTTAAATCGAAATTAAGTATATATTTCATTCTTTACAGAAAACGTGCGCTTAAACACCTTTATTTGAGTCAAAACGAATGTTGCGTAAAACATCGTTACAACGACCCAAAATCACTAGTATAGGGATTCGAACTTAAAATAGATATATAAATCCCAATACTATATAAAACATTTCCTTTCGGAAATCATTTACTATAACAACAGTGTTATAGTCCACTATTTCCTTCTATTTCTCGAAAACGTCTATTTCAACAATAAATGTTGAAATCTATGGTTTGGATGCTTAATATATTTTAAAACACCTTCAAATCATTTTAAATCTATTTAAAACATCAATTCCCAAAACATTTCTTTAATTATTATTCACTGTCCAAAATCACGAATATACTTTGTTAACCAAATTCAACATTTTCTACACATTTTATCTAAAGGGTTATCCACCATCAAAAATCGTGAATATATCTCCTTTAAAAATCTAAAATAATCGACTTATCAAAATAAGTCGGTTTCGGATTTATAAAACAATGTTTATAAATTCACATTTATATTTTATAACAACTTCGATTTATAAATCTCCTTTATTAACAAATTCTATTTATATCTCATTTAAATGGCAAAATCCAATTTATAAGTTAATTCCTTATAAATCTTTTATTCTACAAATTCATTCATTTTATAACTTCACAATTTATAAATCTATAAATTTCATTCACTTATGAAATCCATTTATACTTCATTTTAACACTTAATAAAACTCGTTTTATAAATCCTATATTTTTAATTTGTAAATATCAATATTATAAATCTTTTATATAAATCGTTTATAATAATTCAAAAATCCCAATTTAAACCATTCTTTTTAATAATTTACAAATCGTTATTAAAGCTTATATATAACTCCAAAATCATACTTAAGTATTATTTTCCATAAATATAACTTTTATAATAATAATAATTATTATTATAACGTTTATTTATTTTAACAATTCAAAATTTAATAAACGTATATTTTCAAAAATCACTTTAAAATCCTTTTAAATTCAAAATCGTTACTTTAATATTTTTAAAACTTCAAAATAGGGCCAATGATGCAACAGCACCAAAAATCAATCACGGCATCCAAACATCATATATCAATATGATAATCAACAAATATCACAATATCTGTAATCAAATAATTACTGGTGAAGAATCCAGTTGGATCCCTCCAACCTGTTTCCCTGCATCCACAGATGTTAGCACAATACCAATTCCGTTCCAATACGGAATATCGCGGTATATGGGATTCATAAAATATTATCCGCTATTATGCGGCGCAATAGGGTCTCATCCTCTATATAATGCGGGAAAATCAACTCCAAGTACATAAATAATACCAATTTCACTTTGCAGTGAAATATTCGCGGTATATGTTTTTAATAAATAACATCCGCTTAATATACGGCGTATAATGTCTATTTCAATCATCAATAGATAATAATTTATCATCCAGGCATACAATCATCAATTTTAAATCTTATTATTTACAATTTAAATCGAAACTATTCGATTGAGTAAGAAGTTCTCACCTTGATTCCAATACAGTTTCAGCGTTTTATTTCGAATAAAATTAAACGTGCGTTTAATTTTACCCAAAATTTTCACTAGCTCCAAATGACTCCAAACTAGATCCATTGCATAGCGCTCGACGAAACGAAGCCAACGCAATTCGTTTCGTGCGTTTTCAACCTCGTATGAAAAAGTTACACAGTTTTAAAGATTATACAATTTTAAATATAATCAATTTACAAATTTATTTTAATTTTATAAACCTAGTTCATATCTGCTGTTCGATTTTTTCTTCTGCAGATCCTGTCTGTTCGGCCCTCCCTCTTCCTTACGTTCAAAATCGCATGAACATTAGGGTATAAGAACCCATCGGCCGCCATTCTTGAGCAACCATCGCGAACACCACACCCACTTCGAGGCCGATCAACGACCACCGTTCCGTAGCCAGAGCCGAGCCCCACCACCGCCCAGAGAGCGGTCTAGCTCGGTCGCGCCTCTTCGTCGAAAAACATGCGTGAACGCTGCGCCTTTCAGCTTCGATTGCCATCGATTCGTATCACTAAAAACGATCAATCCCATATAGAATCGAAGCTCTCCTCACCCTCTTCCATGTTGTAGTTGAAGTTTTCTGGAAATAATCGATGGATTGGAAGAAAATTGAGAGGGAAAGAGGCGATTTTCTGGCTGTTGATTTCATAGCCGGCGCCTAGGGTTTGGAGATGGAACCCTAATTTCTTTGTTTGCAAATTGAAACAATGAAGGCCTTTTATAGAAAATTTCCAAATTACTATTCATCCAAAATTTTCCGAACTCCAAACGAAGCATTCCGGCTGGCGTTTCTAGGGTTTACCCCATGTTCCGGACACAATGGAATATGTTTCGGAGGCTAATTCGATCATCTGTGTGAGTTACGGAAATAAACGATCAGATTTAAATTAAGTCGGTTTAAACCAATTTCTATGCGTTTTGGCTTGCCTCGAACAAACCGTAAATCCAATTGACATGAAATTTGAAATCATACAATAATATAACATTACGGATCCGATGGAACTGGTTTCGTCAAAATCCAAGACTGTTTGAAAAATAGCTATTTTCACACGTTAATTAAATATTAAAATAATCAATTTTCACAAATTAACTTTTAACTCAATTTTAAAAGATCTATAACATCATTCTAACTTCAATAGGATTAAATAAAATTTTACAAATCATTTTCAATCATATTTAACCCGATTTCCAATTATTTCTGTATCTTTCCAATATTAAACTATCGATTTAATTGTCAAATTAAATCCTTATATTCGAAATAAAATTTATTCGACTTACAAATTTTACTTATTAATATTTAAAAATTCAATTAAATATACGAATTTTAATTGACAGAAATTCTGGGTCGTTACACTGTACGTATAAACTCTTTGTGTTCTTCTATGAGAAATGATAAGGAAATCATCTGCTTAAACGGTTAGGAGGCGATCTCCGCTCTTATGTATTGTCTGATTTTTTTTGAAAGAGTAGGATTTGAATTTATTGGAAATTCATCGATTGGTTTTGAAGTGTCTGGTAAGGAGGAGGAGTGTACTTATATGAGATGACACAAACCCATAAACACTTCAAAAACCATATACGTGATCTATGTTCTGAAAGCAGTTATGATGTGGAATGTTATAGAGTTGAACTATATAACCTAAGATTAAGTCCAAGGAAAATGTTAGTGTTAAAATTTCAAACGATGCTATCATATGGGACTATCTATCTTGACGAGTATTCCAAGAGAGAGCAACGTTAGCATTCGTCGGAAGACTTATGTTGGGAACCTATGTGGAGGTTCGAAATCTATTATAGATGCATGAAACTATGTAGTAATTTGTGATCTGTTCGAGATGATGATCCAATTGAGGATTCATGTGTTGTTCAAGCGATGAAGACTTATGTGAAAGATGCCAAACTTAACCTCGACATCGAAAATGACAGAAAACGGAGTTGGACACACAGCCTAGGGTTTTTCTAACCCACGATGGGGTATATCAACTCCATATCTAGAGTATTCTTATTGATATGTTGCATACGGGAGTTGATGGTACTTAGCTCAACATGGTTCGGGATCGCTCATTTGTACGTGGGCTAGTTGTGTTTACCTAAATGATATATTTTATCTAGAAAGATACGGCGCTCGGAGGGTACTTTTTGACCCTTGTTAGGAGGTTGGCCTCGGTTTATCCGAGGATGTCTCCAATGGTAAATCCATATGCAAACGTGCCTTATCGATTTTGATTATACCCTAAATATGTTGTGGTGTGACCAATGTAAACATCAAATCTATTTGATATAGTTTACGTGCTACACCCCAGATATATTATCTATCATATTACTATATGTTAAACCTAATGAATGGTTTGTTTCATTGAGGGAAAACCGTTATGGGAATCAGTATGGTATCAATGACTACTGTTACATGTCACTCATTTTTCTTGAGTTTCTCACGTCGATTTACCAGACTTATCCGGGTGTTATTTTCTCATAGTGCTCGGGTCAGTCCCGTGTATGTTTCCAGATTTAGCTTTGGATGCTTTGGAGCATCTAGAGAAGAGTTTGAGTTCTACTACCTTGATATTTGTTTCCACTGCATTACTAGTATATCATCAGCATTTGTGAGGATATGTTACCATAACCGTTCAAGCTGATTACTGTAACTCTTGAAAACTAGGTATCTTAGAATGATAGTCTATACTGTCTTTTGATATTATATCACTACTAGAACAATAGTAAATAGCGACAGATCATTCGATGACCGTTTCTGACGGCTAGCGATGACAATTGAACTCCGTGGTGTTTTCGTAGATAAAATATATTAGCCGTCGCTAACCGTCAAAAACTGAAACAACAAAGCCGTCAATGGTTGTTGTTAGCCATCGAAAATTATTGTGTATGCAGCCCTCCTGGTCGAGAGCTGAAACATTATTTTTAATCCCCCAATTCCAGCCAAAACCCTACCACCACCACCTCCTCCCCGTCATCAGCTACCCACCGTGCCTCCCTGAGCTTCTCCAACTTCATCATTCTCCAATCTCAACAAGCCTAGCTCCTTCATCAATCTCCAGTTAGGTTTTATTCATAAATCCTAATCAATTTTGGTTTGTTGAATTAGGGTTAATTTGTTGTTATAGTTGTATAATACCCATTGATTGTTTGGTATACTCTATTAAATGCTAATTAGGTTGTTATTATAACTGTTTATCATTGAAACGTTGATAAAAAATTTGTTTAGTGTATATGTGTGTCGATTGGTGTATATGCATTGATTAATTAGTGCATACGTGGATTAGGGCTACTTTGGATTGATTAGAGTCGATGCTCATAATTTGGTGTATGCATTTTCAAAATGATGAAAACGACGATTTGGTGTTTGCATTTTTTAGAATGCAAATAAATTATTGTAAAAATTATTATATAATACACTTTACTTTTTGTAAATCCCTTAGAGAGTTTTTGGCCCCGTTTGATAAATATTGTATATGATCGTTGATGGATATTCATTTTTATCACAGAAAGAACATTTTTATTCATCCGATACAATATTTATCGGATTTGTCCCTGTATTGGACAAGTTACAAACACAATAGTAATTATATTTTGCAAATCATTTTATTTTAAATGGTTCATAAAATTTTGACAACACGACTTTTCAAAAAAAATCGTATGTTCGCTTCTCTATTGTGTACTATAAGCAAATTTCCTGCGTATGCAATGCTATCGGGTTGGAGTACAACTGGTCGTCTAGATTGCCCCTATTGCATGGAAGAAACACGAGCATTTTCTTTACCGTATGGGAATAAAATTTCATGGTTTGACTTTCATTTATGTTTTCTCCATATTAATCATTCTTTTAGAAAAGATAAAAAACTTTACAAGCAATAGAGTTGAGACCTTGCGACCACCAACGATTTGGTCAAGCCAAGATATATATGACCATGTAAAGGATTATCCAATGATACATGAAACCGGCAAACAAAATGAAATTCAACGTAAATCGAGGATTTATAATTGGTGCAAAAAAGTATATTTTGCGAGTTTTCTTTTTCGAAAAATCTTCTAATTCATCATAATATCGACGTGATGCACAACGAGAAAAATGTGTTCGATAATGTATTTATCACAGTTCTGAATGTTAAAGGGAAGACTAAAGATGATTTGAAATAAAGATGTGGTATAGAAGCAATATGCAATCATCCTGAACTTCATATGAAGCCAAATGACACACAAAAAACCAAAAGCATGCTATAAGCTAGAGAGTAACCAATTTAAAGTACTACTAAAGTAGGTGGAAGGATTAAGATTTCATGATGGTATTTTCTCAAATTTTCGTAGATGTTTCGACCATAAGAATGGTAAAGTTAGCAGGATGAAAAGTCATGATTATCATGTAATGATGGAACATTTGTTACCTGTCGCTTTCAAAAAACTATTCCCCATAAAAGTTTGTTCGGTTGTAACAGTGCATAGTTTTTTTTATAAAAACTTTGTTCAACAACCTTAAAAGTTGATCGTCTACGTGAACGTGAGGAAGAAATTCCTACACTGCTCTACAAACTGGAGAAAATATTTTCTCCTGGTTTCTTTAATGCAATGGAGCATTTACCTGTTCATCTTCAGTTTAAAGCATGTCTTCGACGTCTTGTGCAATATGGATGGATGTATCCATTTGAAATGTATTAGTAATAAGTTGTTAAATTTTAGTTTAACCACATGTAATAAATTATAATTATAATTACTCTTCAAAGGTACTTGAATCATCAAAAGAAAAAAGTGAGACAAAAACCACAAGTTAAACTTTCGATATGCAAATCATATATCGAAGAAGAACTTTGTTATTTTGCTCTTATTATTTCAGTGCCATGTGAACTTACCTTTTGAAAGTGCTACATGAAATGATGAGGGCATTGAACAAGATTCTTTGGAATCGGTGCTCTCTATTTTTAGACAACAGGGACGCCCTACTGGAAAATGTGTGAAGTATGGTTAGATGACAAAGATTACCATGTAGCCCATACATACGTTCTTCTTAATTGTGCATAAGTTGCGCCATTTGTTAGGTATTATTAAATAACACATCTAAAATTATTACTTAAATAATACATGTGTGTACTAATTATAATGCAATATATCATTTATATATGCAATATTTACGAATCACTGCATCCAAGTGGTGATATCAGCAAATTTTTTGCTAAGTGATTTTCAAACCGATGTATATGTTAAAGATAGCGATGATCCAAATGATTGAACTGGTGTATATTTTCAAGACATATCCAATATTCTTTATCAATGGATATTCAACCCAAAGAATATGAGGCTGAAAAAATAACTAACAATATCAGTGTATATGTTAAAGGTAGCGATGATCCAAATGATCACATAAATGATTTTTATAGCATATTAACTCAAGCTTTGCAATTAACATATTTCACCAGACCTATTTATGAATTTTACTTGTTTAGATGCAACTGGTTCGGTAATGTTTCAGGTTCTGGAATCTATGTGCACCAAAAATATAATATTATTGAAATAAAGCGTACATCACGCTATCATAAGTACGATCCACCTATACTAGCAAAACGAGCCCTACAAGTTTATTATGCTCCTTATCCATTTCTATAAAAAGATAAAGCAGATTGGTCGATAGTTTTTAAAAAGAAGGCAATATTTATGTTTGATGGAAAGAAAATTCCAAACGAATAAGCGTACAAAGTGGATATCGAAGAAAATGCCGAGATTACAATAACAAATGATCAAACTGATTTTGGACCTCTAAATGATGAATCAAATGTATTAGTAGAAGCATTTGAGACCATGGAGGAAAAAAAAATACAGAGTACGAGACCGAGTCTGAATCAGAAATCGACGATGACTGATTTAATAGTATACATTTGAAAAAAGGTCATTTATGAGAGTATTGATGTTACACTTATTTTGTACATTATATGCAATTATTGATTATAAATCTCGATATGTTTACTCATGATATGTTCTGCCATAATAAAATAATATGTATGTGACTGGTATTACAGATGTCCTTCTTTAGGCGGTAGAGTTCTTCACGGTCTGGTTCCCCCTCTGGGTCTCAAAGAGGTACAGGTTTCAACAGTGGTGATCACAGCGTCCTTTCATAGGAGGCGCGGCGTATGGTAGTTAGATTGCTACCGAATGTTGATAGCTCGTAAGTGTTAAATTTACTTCAGCATTGTAAATAATTTGTATAATATATTAGTCATGATTTGTCTGTATCATATTTAATGCATGAGTTTTGAGCTTGAGCCTTTTAACATTGTGCTCAGTGTATCGAAGCAGGCATACATGAGCTGTATGACTGCATATACAGACCATGTACAGGAGAGCATATGGAAGGACTTCCTGTTAAGTGTAAAATTATATACCATTATATATAATAACTTTACAATTTACTGACTAAGTATAAATGTATAAATTATATTTTCAACATATATTTAGGGGGAAGTTGACTTACAAGAGGAGGAAGTGTCTCTTTGCAAGTGCTACTAGAACTCAAAAGCGACAAAGAATTATAGGGATACGTTGCCTACCATATTTTTTTTTGAAAAGAAGCCATAATGGATGAGCGCCAGTGTTTGGGGTGCTTGGGTCGCATCATGGAGTAGCGAAGAATTCAAGGTAAGTCTATTAGATATTACCTTAATTTATTCTGTACAGAATACATAATTATACTTGTAAAATATAATCTTATTTTTTAATTTGCAGGCAAAATCAGATAGGAACTCTACAGACGACAGAAAAATCCTGCCATACACCGTGGTGGCTCAAAATCATTTCAACACCATCATGAGGACTTGGTAAATTAATCAATTGCAATTATGAACAGTTATTACATTTTTAGTATGAATTTGTATGAACAACAACAATATACACTGGTTATTGTAGGAAAGTGCGCGTGGGCGTCCTGTCTCGTATGTGAACGTGTTTGGGCAAACCCGTACTATTGGGCAGACAAACGGCGAGGGAGCGCTGTTGTATGTCTGGCATGAGGATGATAGAGCATACGCCGCAAATGTATTTATATTTTAAGTTATAAGTCATTAATAATGATCATTTTAATTAATTAGTTATAAAATATTATAATAATGTCATGTGATATTTATCTTTATTTAATTTTTAGTTGAAGGAAAAATTTATGTAGCCACGTGCGCTGATGCTTGAGCATTCCGGATGGGAGCAGTTGACCACGGACGAGGAGGACGTGATCTTTGAATCTTTTATGGCCTCGACCCAGTGAAATAGGCGCTACGGCTATGGCAACCAATGAGTAATTTATAAAAATTAACTGCGTTGTAAAATTTGCTTAATTTTTATAAAAGTTATGTGATAGTTTAAACATATTTCAACTTTTTTGTAGGCCGGACATCACAAAGGGATAACCGAAGGGCTCAAGACAATGCGGAGATGAATGAGCTTTGATAGTAGATTACACAGTTATAGGAGCGGTATCGCCTTCAAGCAGTGCAATGGAGCAGCTCAACCAGCGTTTGGCAGAGTATGTGGAGCGTCATAGAGCATTCCCTTTGTCTGGTGATTCCAGAGCCGATGATGAGTCTTGAGGTAGGATTTGTAGTTTTTTTTTAAACTGGTGTATATAAACATTGAGTGATGGTGAGGTTAATTTATGGACATATGGTGTTTGACATTGATTTGTGTGGTTGATTTGGTGATTGATTTGTGGAGTTTGATGTTAGATGTATATAATGTACATTGATGTTGGACGTAAATATTGGAGTTGTACAGGTGAAACTGATGATGGAAGGTGTTTTTTGTATTGATTGAATATGTCACGTTTGATATGATGATGTTTGAGTTTTATATTGATATTGACATTGATTTCAGCTTATATATTTGACTTATATATTGACTTTGATGAATTGTGTTATATATTGTTATGGAAGTGATGTTGTGCTGCAAAACAAAAAATTACCTAGATTTCCGACGGCCTATTGGTCAATTTTTTCAATGGCGTGTGACGACTTCCAACGGATTTCTGGGAAAATTTTGCGACGGCGTGCAACGGATTAATGGAAAATTTCCACGCCACGTGGTCGTCCTTTCCATCGAAAATGCCGTTGGTAGCATCGCAATTCCTTTGTCGAAGTCGTCGAAAGTGGACGAAATGCATGATTTGTGTTTCGACGGCATTTCCGATGGCTCGTGGCGGCTGCAAGCCATTGGAAATTGCCCTTATTCTTGTAGTGTATATGATCGTTCTACTGTAAACTTTCGATATTGTGTTCCTTCTTTATTGTTCTATTTCTTTTTATTTTATCTCACCCTAAAAATTCGTTTTTCCAGCACTTGAGTGTTTGGCACATGAATACCGTGGATATATTCGTTTCTGTATTTGAACATCGCAAAGGCAAGTCGTTATAGTCATGAAGCATTGAATAACGTGATTGTCCTATGGTCCATTTCTGGGGGAGTAGGTGAACAACCTCAAAAAGCTCTGAACAAAAGGACAAGTACTAGACTTGTCAGAACCTTTTGTTAAAAACCGAATTTTTAGGGTAAGATTGCTCAGAACTTGATGGATCGAAGGAAGGAGACGGTGTAGTAGAAAATGGCATGGAATGTGGTCAATAATTCAGATCAGTATCGATCAACTCTGATCGGCACAGATACGATTTTGTAGCTCTGAGGACTTCCTCTCCCTCTTGCTTTCTCGGATATGAAGTTTGATTGGTATTTCGTGTTTCGACGACTTTGCTGGACGATTCCTCTATAAATAACAAGCATATGAAAACGTAGAGAGGACTTTTGGGCACGTTATCTTCTTCACCTTCTCTTTCTACTCAATCTTTTCATAAAGGTAGGTACCTTTTGCTATTCTGAGTTGTCTACAACTGTAAAAACCCTTGTGCTTATGACATAAACTCTTTATATTATGATTAAAGTGGATGTAGGTTTCAGATTTGTGGAACCGATACAAAAATTCTCGTGCTTCTTACTTTGTTCTGCTATTATAGGTAGATCTCCCAACTTTAATTCGGATTTGGGACATTGTACCACTTTTTCGCCCAACAATTACAAACATATTTGCAACTTTAATTTGTTAAATAATTTTTCTAGCAATTTTTTAAGTGTGTATATTTAAAGTATTCATATCATTACTTATATCACAATATAACATTACATACACAAGAAAATGTAATAAAAAAATGTGTAGTATTTCAAACAAAATGCTTATACAAGAGTTAAGTTATATAACAAATTATATAATGGTTTTGCGGTGCACATTTACTCTATACAACTTCATCAGCCTTACTGTCATCCTTTGAGGGTTCACCATCCTTAACTACAAGGACTAAAAGTACCACAAGCAAGAGATAACTTATTGTGGTTAGCCTCTAGTTGATAACTAACTGTGTCACTAATGGTGTTTTGTGTGCGTCTACTTGCCAAGCTACTGCTGCACCAGCACTTTGCACTCCCTTATAGAAGCCATTATATCTGCACTGAAAATAAAAGTTGATAGAAGTTAATATTAAACAATGCTACTAAAGACGGACAAGTGAAAATTTTCGTTGGCAGTATGAAATTTTTTGATTAACCTTTTGAACCATTTTTAAAAATATTTTAAGAACTTGTTACTCAACATAATAGACTGTATAGAAAAAAATGAGTGTAAACTCTTTTATATTTTTAACTCTACTCTTTGCATTGAGACTAGATTCAAAACCATGTAAAATAAAAATAAATAAACAAATATGATAAAGAGATTCATATTCCTGAATGATGATGCCCCTATTACTTTATTACTTGGAAATTTGAAATTGTGACGACGGTCCCGGGCACCAATGAGGACCGTCTCGCATTACCGATGACAACGTATTCAAGTTTTCGACAATTGATCCACGAGTTCGGAGTAGATATTAGCCATTCGATAAAGATACAGCCTCCCTTATGGAATTCGCATGCAGGGAAAAATATTCCATGTTTGTAAAGTCGGATTTGAAAGCTTTCAAAAGGTGAATTTTTTTTCGTTTGTTCCGTTGAACTTCGAAAAGTTTGGAGATAGTATCGGCACTTGTGGTTTTCAGACAATGAAAGTATTCTTTTTTTGGCTAACCTTATTAATTTTCCTATTATTTCCTTTTCCACCCGTTAGAAAACAAAATTTACAATGACCAATTTACCCTTATGGAAATTTAATATGAACATCAACATTAACGTGATATTCAATATCTAAATTTAATTTTTCAGTTTATTGTCTTTGCACAATAAAGGAAGATGATGAGCACAATGTTTTTGAAGAAGAGTGTTTTTTTAGAATATGGTGTTATTATACTTCTAATCATACCTTCATGTGTTTGTTTTAATGCTTTGTTGGATTAAGAGAAATCTAGTTAATAGGTAGTTGAAATATTAGAAAATCTAGTTCATAGGTTGCTTGGAATTTTAGAAAACCAAATGTGCATCTGCGTAGTGCGACACATTACATAAAGTGGAAATTAGGATACCTCCATTTTTTTCAAGCTTTTTACGTGAAAAACTGTTTTTAAAAACATGTTTTAAATCACACTTCTATTTTTATTATCGGCAAAAAAAAATTGTATTTTCCCGAAAGTTAATTCCGAACTTTTATCATATTTTTGATAATCAAAACTAAATTTTGGAAGATGCATATATCTATTGATTTCTTTGCAAATATTTGTAGTACGGAAATTTTGAATATTCAAATAGTTTTTTTCAAATATGAGATACAAATATATGAGTATTTTTTTAAATTTTTTTGAGAATGGGATAGTTATGTTTCTCAAAACCCAAAAATAGCTATGTAAAAATGAAAATAATAATAACTTGGAAAGGAAAAGAAGTAAAATGCCAGTAAAAATATGAAGGGTAAATTAGATATGCATTGGGATGAGATAAATAAAATAAGCACTACTCGAAAGGCTTAAATTCTAACTGCAACTGGCGACGGCTTCCGAAGATTCATTTCCAATGGCCTTCGACGGGCCGTCCGAAGCCCTCGATAATTCGCGATATATAGGTCTCAGTCGAGACCTTTCTTTCCCATTTCAACGTACAAAAAAAACTTTAAACCCCTAAAACCTAATTTCTTGCTTCCAAACCCCAAATTCAAGCTTTCAGATCTTACACGACTGCTTAATCACTCTCTACTGCTTTCAATCTCAGATATAATCTCTTATTTTTGAAAAAAAAAATTAACTTTTACCCTAAATCAAGATGCCTAAGTTGATAAATTAGGGCTAATTAGCGATTCTAATTATTTCTAGTAGCCTAATGATGGTTTATAGTATCCCATGGAATACTATGAAGTGTATAATTTGTGAATTTGCGTATATGTGTAAACTATTATATATGTGTTATTTTAGCATCGTCTTGTATTAATTAGAATATTCTCTCTCTAAACTCAAACTAAAAGCCATAGAACTTGAAAACTAGTTACTTATCAAAAAATAGAGATACATTCTACTTCAGTCGGAGTTAGAATCACGCATGTCCATTGCTTCTAAACATCTTGACATGTATAAAAATGAATGCATGAGTCTCAAAGAAAAATTGACTGCATTGGAAAAATGACAACAATATGCTCAGGAAAAAAGAGCTAAAGAGTCATGAAACCGTAAAAAACGCGGAATATTGAAACAACCTTATTCGATAAAATATATGAAATGATGTGGAAAATTAATAATTTTTTGAAATACATAAAATTAGTAAATTTTCAACCATTTACAAAAAATAATATACTATATAATAAATAAGAAGACAAACTTTAAAACTTTCAATTTTGTATAAACTACTTTTTTATTACGTCCCTCAGAGAGTTTTTATTCCCGTCCGACAAGTGCGTTATACAAATATTCGTTTTTGTCACAAATTGGACATTTATATTCATCTGGTATAATGCATGCTGGATCTGTCCCTGCATTAGACAAGTTATAAACACAGTAAACAATTACATTTCGTACATTATTTCGCTTTAAATAGTTCACAAAACTTCGCCGTCACTTTTCATTTTTGTTCCCGTGTACTCGAATTTGTGTACAATGCAGGAAATAAAGGGAAAGTGCTGCCGAAATTTTATTGAATCGTTTAAACGAAATAATTTACGAAATGTAAGTGTTTACTGTGTTTGTAATGAAAAGTAGGATGACCGACCAACAAAAAAAGGGAAAAAAAAACCAACATTTCAATATTATATTCTTAAGTTGGGTAAACTTGGCGCGTATAAGATTATGTATCAATACATTAAAAAAATAAAATTTCAATTCGTAAAATGGTCAATATTTATTTTTGAATTTATGACATATTTTTAAATATGAAAAATGATCCATTATTTTGTTGATCGGAGGAGATGAATGTATCAAAGAAGGGAACTGAGAGGCTCATTAAAGTAAGATTTTTATAATGGTATAAACATATTTGTTGAATCCGCTTTAAGTAAAACGGAAACGATGTAGCAATTCATTGTCCATGTAGTTGGTGCAAACATTCGAAGTACTTGTTACCAGATATTGTGGTAATGAATAATATATTTAGATACAACAGTTTAGTAATCTTTCAGTTCTAAACAACTTCACATTGCTTTAGATTCAATAATAAGTTTATAGATATAATAATTAACATATTATGTTGTAGTTTCGATAGTAAGATTATAGTAATTGAAATTTTACTAAATTAAATAAGTATTGCAGGGTAGACAGAGGAAAATCGACCATACCAGAGCTCAGATCGATTTAGCAGAGAACGAGGAATTGGAAGCTAGTGTGGCGCAACTGGAGGAGCAGAACCGTCGGCAAACCATTGTGATTCCACAGATGCTGGATCAGTGTATTACTGAGTACATGCATCAGTATATGGTGGTCACTTTCCATTTTCAGATGGTTTAGAAGGTTTTGGAGGTGATTGACAGGAGTGATTTGTATGTTTTATGCTTTGTGTCAATGTTTAGTATTTTTTTTATGATACATTGAATTGGTGGAGTTAGATACTTTGAGATGGTGTGTATATTATTTGATGGTACATTTGGTAATGGTAATTTTGACATTCATGAGTTGATGGTGGGGAATTGGTCTTCGACAGTAAATATTTTATACAATGACATTATGTACACTATGTTAACGAAGTGTTGGTTGGTTTTATTTTATGTGAGCTATGCTTGCTTTATTTTTTTCTATGTGAGTGGAGTATATTTGTATGATTTGATATTATATTAAATATCTCAATTCCATATGTGTTTGTGTGTGACTATATTATGTTTCTGCATTGTGTATATTAGGTTAGAATGCAGCAGAATGCTGGCAAAAAGCTTCAGCAATTCCGACGGCTTTCAGGTCGAAAATTTCCGACGGCTAGTGGCCTTTTTTTTGCTATTTCTTGAAGGCCATGTGTCTTCGACGCCCGTCTAGAGCTGTCGTGCTATCTGTTGGTAGTCGTCAGAAAGATTACGACGGATGTTGTTGTAAGCCGGCGGAAAAACTGTGCGGCGACGGAAGAACTTGCGGTAGTTTTTTGCGTCGGTTTCTGACGGCTTTTGACGACCGTCGACGGCTGCCAGTCGTCGAAAATCGTAAGTTTTATTGTAGTGAAGTGTTTGTGATAAGTTGTATCTTCTAAGAATAAGAGGGTAATTTGTATCACACTAACTCACATATTTCCCTCCTCACACTAATTCACATGTTCGGGCATTTTGGAATTCGACGTTTATATTTGATATTAGAAGACAAAACCACTCTTTCTATTGCCACCATGCAGTTCTAGACATAAACACATTCTTATACTATCACAACTCACATGATGAAAATTAAAGTCAGTACAAATATGTAAATAAGATTCTATATAATATAAATAAAATACTGTATGTTATAATCACATAACGTGTACATTTCAATGTATAGGTATCTCTTCGATTTTGGACAATTTCGGTAATATGGACTGTTTTTGTTATATCAACTATCGTCGCAGGACACTGGAAAAACTTGTGTTTAACTCACACTTGCTTTTTAGAAAATAAATACATGCACAGTTGAAGAAGCAGAAGAACCGGCGAATCGTCAAATTCCCTGCCTCCATTTTCCCAACAGAGCAATTTATGTGGTTAATTTTTCTACTTAAGCTTGGAATTCAATGGCTAGCAAGCATACCTATGAACGCGTTGTTACTTCTGCATATGATAAAAGCAAAATATGCATGCGACTTGAAAAGTAAAAAAAAAAGTGGAAATAAAGCATAAACCCTAAAATTAAAAGGATATCACCTGCTGAGCGTTTCAGTATCATCAGCCAGAGCCCCGAGAACCTAATAGTATAAACTCTGAAACATGGCATCAAGTAACCCATAATTGAAATACAATACGAATTCACCTGCAAACTTGACCATCCTGAAGTCGAGCCCCTCACCAAAATTACCGTCCTTGTTGTACCACAGTTGATAAAGCAACCACCCGGCCCAAATAACCGTACTCATGGCCGCGACCATCCCAATCCCAAGAAACCCCCTCTTCCTCCTGCTCTTAAAACTGGAATCCAACAAGTACTCAAGCGCCACTGACCCCACCATCTGCGCTCCCCAGTAAAATGCAACATTGAACTCCTCTGTCCTCAAATTGAATAGCACTCCGTTCACGTTATTGAACTGGTAGGTGCAGAAAAATTTGCTGGTCCAAGCTGCTGGCATGAACAGCAACATCTTCCAGTTTGTGAATAGCTTCACTATTTCTAACGCTTCAGTACTAACCTCTTTGCTTGTCACGACGCTGCCAGCGCAAGTTCCATCATGGCGGACCAGTTTGGTCGGGGGTAAGATCGGAATGGACAGAACGGCTCCAAAACCCATGATGCATATGAATGCGATGTAGGTGCTGTTGCTCATGGACTTGGCGGTGGTTGGATCATACTTCAGGATGAAGAGGACTAGACCTTTGATCACTCCTCCAAAGCTGGTGATCCACAAAAATAAAGAGGTGTAAGCTCCTTTACTTTGGGGTGGAAGATACGAGGTAATGAACGCGCCCTGGGCAGCCCATAGCAGGCCAGCGCCCATGCTGAGGACAGTGTTGGCGACGATGAAGAAGAGCAGGTGGTTGCAGTGAAGGAAGGATATGGCATAGAGGATGTAAGCGACGCAACTGGCGAAGAGGGTGGGGCGTGGGCCGATGAGGTTGAAGATGCCACCGCCAAGGATGCTGAAGATGGCAAGGATGGTGTTGGTTGCCTCCTTGTTGACGTGGCTGTCGCTTAGCAGGCTGGAGAGGATATTAAACAAGCCGGGGCAGCAGATGAATGCCAGCGCATCAGGGTGGACCAGGGGCGAGCTATAGCGGCACCACTTGGAAGAAGGTGGAGTAGTGGAAGATTCCGATTCGGACGGAACATCGGTTTGTTGTTCCAATTCAACACGCAATTGGAAACTTTTGCTAAGAGGCCGGGGGATGATTGTAGGGAAAGTGGGATTTGTAACTTGCATGTAATAGTTTTGGAGCAAGCGTGGATGCGTGGAAGCTTCCTACCGCCGGAGGTCCAAGTTGCATTAATATGATTTCAAAAGGTGTCCAACATAACAATTGTGTTATCAATCCTAGCGGTCGAAGAAGGTAATGCTGTGTGGCGCGGATGTGTGGCGTTGGGTTTAGGATGGCAAAAAATAGATATAACACACATATGCATGTATATATAAGCTTGTTTCAACGACCTCTTTCGCCTAGGACTATTATTTATAGGACTATTATTTAAAGGAGTTCACGTGGGAGGAAGATAGCTAAATTATTTTTGTACAAATTGTATTTATCTAATATGTTTAAAAGAAAATGTTTTCCGGAAATATTTGTTCTTTACCTAAATGTCACATGAATCAAATATCTATACTATTATATTAAAGCTGAGTTCAGTTTGGAGCTCACACAAGCCCCCCTCAAATTTAGAACCGAAAGGTCACAGGCTGTTCTTTCAATTCTATCTATCACGTAATTTCTTATTTTCAATCTTTCTTTATCGTGCCTATACCGACAGTAAATAATTTTTCCATTTCGCTTCTCCCACTTCTTTGCTGCCTCCCAAATAACCTTAATCTAATCTCATGTCTGCTGCCTCCCAAATAATTTGATTTGTATCCCTTCTTTCTTGCTTTTCCTTCTACGCCCTAGCCTTTATTTCATCTTTTCTCCCAAATCATCCGATTTTTTCCCCATCTACAGGCCGGCTAACATTAATTTTGGTCGCCTCTATCTTTGCCGCTGATGAAGTGTCTACCTCCTAGGATTCAGTTTACATATTTCTCCAATGCGCTAGCAGTTTCGACCTTCCTCCTCCCATCGTCATCGAAAGTCGATTGTCTTCAAATTTAGTATAGGTCGTAAAATATTTTGATAGCTTACTTCGATGTGATAGCGATTTCCCTTTTATCATCCCATTGTCATCACAGAGCAGGATTCTCCTACTTTGTTTTAGGTTATTTCCTTAGTGTGATTTTTCCCAAATTTGAGTTGTATTCTCAATTGGATTTAGTAGAATCCAAATACTTCATCACTATTTCTCCTAACTCCCTACTGACTGATTGTTTATATTTGATGTTTAGGTATCAAAAACAAAAGCTATTGGATTTAATGGAAGATATCAAGTTACAAACTAGAGCCAGATTCAATATAGCTGCTAAGGTATTCAAGGGAAATATTTTTCATATTTTTCTTTTTTAGTTAAATAAAACCTCTAAATACTGAATGTCATTTTTAAACTATTTTTTGGTAGCTACTCTGTATAGGCAGCAATTTTTGTCCAAGAGTTTTCTTTTACATTTCATTAAATGTTTGAAATAATTTTGGAATAAACGTGGTTGTTAACAGGTGGTGTTCGATTTTATTGCTGGTTATGGTGAACAAATGATTAAAAGTGAAAATTTTAATGCAATTGAAGTTTAAAAAAAATCCAAAGTAGTTGAATTAATTCAGTTGTATTGAATTTTCTTGGTGGTTTTATGTATTGGTGTATAGATCATGTTATGTCATGTAATCACCCCAAGCAGTAGTATAGTGTTAGATATATCTCATCGGTATGATTATGACTTTATTATTTCAATGCGTATAATTCTAAGATAGAACATACAAAGTCCTTAATGTCTGCAAAAACAAACACTCCCACTAAATTAAAAGTTTATTCTGTTAATTTTTTTAAATAAGGGATTTGTGATAATTATAGCAAAATGAAAAAACAAATAACTATTTTAACAAAAAAAGTACAACTACCGTTGTCACGTTCATCGAGATAATACCACTTACTTGAGTTTGATTTACAACAACTTTTAGTATTTAGGCATCATAATTGTAAAAGTAAACATTTAAGATATTACAACTTAATATTTGAATCCTTTAATCTCCAAGTATGATTCAGTTTTATTAATCTTTTTTTGATAATGAAATGATTTGGAACTGCTATTTTAAAATTGCTTATTCACTTCTACTAATAAGGAAAATACTATATAGCGTAGTCACTTTCGAGCTTCCTTGAATACCAAAGCTTTATATGTTAAGGTATAATGTCCATGCATGCCATAGTACAATTAAATGAAATCCACTGAAATCCACAGTAACACCATCTCATTATCTATATAGTTACAACTGTGTAATTGATTTAGCGTTTTCTGTATATAGAAATATGTTTTTTTAATTTACAATTAATTTCGAGGAAGCTCAACCAATAATACCAATAATTGAAGATTGATTAAAATTCAGGTGTTCTTCCTAGCATTTTCGTTCCTCTTCTATTTGCAAATAATTTTATTATTAACCAATACCGTATACAAATTTCGTTGATAAAAATAGGATTTTACATTTCAAAATTCATGAATTTCAATTAATCATTTGCTATGAACTTTTATATTCATGTTAAAATGATATTCAATAACTTTCGTCTGTTATTTGGTAAAAGATGTTATGTTGATGGCTGTAAAAAACTTGGGTAGTAAAAACTATGTTTTTCTTAGATAAAATTTAATTATGAGTTTCAATTTTTATTGCACTTGCTTGGATTGATGAATGACTTATGTGAATATGAAGTTATAGACACTTTTCTGCTTCCTGCATTGATCAACTATTTCTACGGATGATTTATTTATACTTTTATTATTGAGGTAACAATAAAAATAATCAAGAAAATTATTAGGTATTCAATAGCAGATAAGTAGAACCATTCAGATGAAAAGTTAATCACTTTACTTTGTAGTAAGAGCATAAAACAATGGCTAAGGGTTATAGTTATGTTTAAAAGACTTTTTGTTCTTTGTTCAAAGATGGCACATTTGATCCTTATAGTGGAGTTAATAGGTAGTATTTATTGAATATCATAGAATATATCACTTGCATGAAGGGGAAGTCATTGAATTGGCATAAGACCAGTAAGTTGAACAATAAAATAAAAGTGGTTGTTTTTATTTAATAATATATGCAGCAAATTTGTACTTACCATATTGCTCTTAGTGTTTTCAGTCAATCAGAAAAAGTCTATTTGTTTAGTTGCATCATCATTTTGTTCATGTTAATCTTTTTAAACATCTATTGGCTCGAGATAGATGTTTTAAACAAAATGCTTTTCTACAAGCAATTTGTCATTTAGATAAAGCCAGACTTACCAAATTCACACTAAGTATGGTACAAAAGTTCAACTGTGATTTCTTTTCTTTCCAGAATGTTGCTCCTAATATAAAGACTATGTATTGTAAATTCTTAAATCTAATCAGTATTGCTTTCAAATCTAAACTTGAGTGAATTCTTTATTATGTATCTAAAGTTGATTAGTTTTTCAAAGTTGATCTTTGTACTTCAACCCTATACATCTAATCTAATTCCAATATCAAATATTCCGACTCTCATTTCTTAGCATCTTAAGTGGTCAGTTTTATGGACAGTTGATTTCCCCAAACATTCCTTAGGTTATGACTATTCATACTGTGATTTTATTTAGGTTATGAATTAACATATCAACCGCTTCTTAAATTTAAAGGCAGAATGGATTTGAGTCTTAAAATTCACCTCTTGAATTTCATGCCACCAGAATTTGCATGAATAACAAACCCATCTGTTTTCAAACAATTAAATTGAATGAAATAAGATATGTTCATGCATATATCTCTAAGGTCTAACCCATCATAGCTTAATGGGCATGCCCAATCAAGATAAAACTAAACAAAGATAAATAATTAATATTCTTTTCTTGGTTTTGTGTAACATTTAAACATTAAACTATGTTCTACATTGATATATGCTCCCTTCGTTTTCCATGCGCCTTAAACTGGATAGTGAAATTAATTTCCATCTTTTTTAATTTATAATCCTATGATCAACAAACATATTGTTCTTAGTATTCTTTTATAATTTTTTTAACACTTTGCAGTTCGATTTTCAATAACACTTGAAAATAAATTTCGATCTTTCTGTAGCTACTTATACAAAATACAATCATCTACAACATTCAATTAAAATACGATTTTCCGACATCGCAGAAAAATTGGTACAAGTTGGACAAAAACCCCGTTTTTCTATTTTTCTTGATCTTTCATTTTTGTGTTCCGTTTTTATATTTGAGAATTATTTTCTTGATTGATTTATTTAGTCGATAATATTTATTTCTTCCTTAGGAATTTCACATGATGAAAAAAGAAACATGCATTTATACACCAATTTCATCCTTGAATAAAAGAAATTGTGGATACCCAAAATTTATCAAAATGCAAAACCAAGGCATTTGTTTTGTCCAAATATTTCACTATTATGAAAAATGGTGGATTAATTTTAATTTATGAAAACCATTGCCTTGAGGCTTAACATTCGGTGGGTAAATGACAAGTTGTTCCTTTTTTTAGTTGTTTGATGTTATAATTGGGCTTCCACATTAGTAAGCTTATTTGTAGGTCTAAGTCCAACTCATGGTATATTTTTCAAATGTCATGCTTATTGTTTGGTAATTTGGTATCTTTAGCAGGCAAGTTGTTAAATTGTTTTAACTTCAGTAGTCAGCATTCATTCAAGCATAAAAGCCTAACCTGGAGATGGAAGGGAAATTAAAAAAAATTAGAATAAGTTGGTGAAGTGTTAATTATGCATTTCTTTTTCTCCTTCGTTTGCTTTTATCATATCATATATGAAAATTATATGTCATGTATATCATGTATGTAGGACAGTCGATGTGCTTTTATAATGGCTAAGGGAATGCATCAGTTTGTGTTTATTCTATTATTGTTACATATGGGGTTATAAAAATAAAGATTTCAGTCCTTTATTAAATAGGTTAAGTTATTTAATTGTACTTCTTTGAAGAGAACCATTCATTGAATATAAGTTGGAATTGACAATTATTTAGTTGATAATATGTAGCTATGTCCTATTTATATCCTAAAATGATTTTTTCCTATCATTTAAATCCATGCTAACTGACTGCTATACACAAATGTTTATGACAAAGTAGTATATAACTCAAATTTTGGCAAATTAGTACAAGTGAACATGTTTATACAATGTCGGTATGTGATGCATATACCTGTCCTACTCAGTGTACTTTTTTTGGGTTCAATGTGTGTGATAATCAATGGCATGGAACAATTTCTAATTTTTGACAGTTTGATAAATTTTAAACAGTACATATGATATCTCTAACTGTAAACTCAGTATGTTTTTCTTCATTAAAAATTAATTTATTTGTAGTTTATTTAGTGAAATATACAATTAATTGAAAAACTTTGAAACTAGGAACTGATGTGTTTATTTAATAGTAACTGTAATGTACAAGAGCTACACCATGATGCTTGAGGTTCAATGCAGTGGTAAGAGTGGATAAAATTATCTCCATAATTCCAGTTCAATAGTTGGATCAAGGTACTGCCATTCAAAGCTAGACAAATAAAGGATAAGTCCTAGAAAGGTTGTCGCTTCAGGTGTAAAGTAATTTACACTAACGTTTTTCTTTATGCTCTGTTTAGTTTATTTTTTAGTGGATGTTTGTGAATCTTCGTTATTGAATGAGTTTTCTTTGATGAGAAGCTCCATGGATATCTTTCCATTTAGAATGAAAATTGTGCTCTGGGTTTAAATTAATCCACTTTGTTAAATAAAATCCTGCTTGATGATGGTAAACATTCTCTTTGACATTTCTAATAATATAGATATGATGTTAGCATTAGCAACTGTAAAATTGATATGGATTTATGCATACGGCATTAGTGCTTCAAGATTTATAATTTTACTACAACACTATATTCATGACAAGAGAAATACATATTAATAGATGAATTGTTTCAGGTTTATGCTTAATGCATAGTACAAAACTAAGTTGTCACTTATAGGCTTTAATAGTTCGGTTTGGGTAAATTATATAATAATTTCTTCAGTCTCAAATACAATCATATATAATATATTTGATATCCGTCACCATTTTTGGGAAAGATGGAACATATGAAAAACGAACGATGTAAAAAAGTAAAGTTTGTTTTTTGCACACGTTAAATTTCATCAACTCAAAATTAAGTAAATAAAACATCACATATGTAAATCTGTCATTATCCCTATATGTAAATATGGTAAATAAAGAACTTCGCATAAGAACTTCACCTATCTAAATGGTCCCTAATTGCTAGAAATAGGTATTGTCAACGTTCCATATTTGATTATAAATCATTATTTTTCTACATTAACCATTAGTTTTGCATATTCTTTCACTTCATTGCATACCTTATCAATTATTATAAGACAGTCACTTCCAAAGAATTTTATAATATAATTTGATTTACCAATGATCCTTGATTTAAGTACCTCAAACTGATGAAAACACTAGGTATATATTTTTAAGGTCATTTCAATATTCTATTTTAGTCCAATGGACGGTTGTGGCCTTGCAAACGAAACAATTTTACAGAACATGGTATTATACTGCTAATGCTAGCTGCTTTTCGGGGAAATGGTTCCCAAAAGAAAGAAACTGGTACTTCAAGGATCTCTGAAAGAAGTTGGTTTTACATGGACAAGTGATTAAAATTTAAAAATTGTATTTATAGCACGGATTAATCGACTGTGATATCGACCGAAGGCTGTAATATCATTCAAAATTAACGGGATGTAATATCAACCGATAGAGCTTGGTGCAAAAGTTAATGGGCTGTAATTGAAATAATTTTTCCATGAGCCATTTTATCAATGCCTATGTTATATTTTTGGTGATTGTATTGACCATTGTATATTCTTTGCTTTTCAGTGCCAACGCTATATTTTATATTTAACTGAAGTCCGCCTTTTTTTTAAAACTTCTTTGGTGTTTTTTTAATTTCACTATTCAATGCTGTTTACTTTGTTTCATAAAAATTATACAGATAATACTACTTCCCATTGGTAAAAAATCTACACTCACTCACATGGCTATTATCTAGGTAGTCATCCATTTTCAGGATTGATTGTTATATTACGATGCTTAATTATTAACCGAATAAACATTCTAATTTTGATGCTTCAATTAGTTACTTCCAATTTTGAACCATGCCATCTTATTTAGGTGGTCATGTAACCCATCAATTTTCTTATATATAACATGTACCGCCAGTTTTGAACAATTTCTATAACAGTTGATACTTACATATACACACTATTTTCATTTCTATTACAAAATTGGCAATACCCGTGTGCGAAACACGGGTTTGCACTAGTTTAAATATAAAATCATAGGTGACATCCAAAACTATAAATGGTGCAAAATAAAGGATGGGACAATTTTTCAAATCAAGCCCGAACAAAAAACACATTTAAATTTTAGACCGGAATCGATACTTATTATAAAAATAGGCCTAATTTTGCGCAAATATGGATCGCGCGCAAGTGTATTTTTGCTCAATAAAATTATACATGCGCAAATTTGAATTGCGCAAGAGTTATTTTTTTAAAAATAATTTTTTTTGCTTGAGCGTTTATGGAATGCGCAAGTATAATTTTTGAAAATTTTTTTATACTTGCGCATATTTGGATTGCGCAAGTATAAAACACTGAAGAAATTTTTGTGTTTGAGCATTTATGGAATGCGCAAGTATAATTTTTGAAATTTTTTTTATACTTGCGCATATTTGGATTGCGCATGTATAAAAGACTAAATTTTTTTTTATGCTTGAGCATTTATGGAATGCGCAAGTATAATTTTTGAAATTTTTTTACACTTGCGCATATTTGGATTGCGAAAGTATAAAACACTGAAGAAAATAAAATAAGCCTATTTTTGCAATAAGTTTAAAATGAGGCCTAATGTTGCAATAAAGTTTCGTGGAGGGCCTAATCTAAAAATTTGTCCTAAAAGATGTCCTTGATCATAGCTCTATATGCGTGTCATAGATTATGAGATATTTTGTCACATACAACGCAAGTGCATTTAAAAATCTATAATAAAATTATTAAATTTAATATTTCTACGCGGATTAGATAATAATAAATTGAAAAATATAAAGAAAAAAATTTATAATTTATTTCGGAATATGGTTTCGAGGCTGTAAGTTGTAGCCTTGTCTATATTTTAAAATTTTGGTTTGAAAATCAATGTTAATTTTTGTTGTCGGTGAGATGTGAACTTCTGACTATATGTTTGCATGCATGTAAGCGTATTTTTGAAATTTCACGGTGGACGCAAAAGATTGTGTTTTTATTCTACCTATTAAATAAAAACAGAGGATGGTTCAGTTTTATGGGCGGAGGTGCATTTCAACTGAAAGGTTATGTGATCTCTCAGAAACTCATATTGTGTCACCAAGCAGGCCAGAAAAGACGTTGGACAAGCTGGGGCAGCAGATGAAAGCCATCGCGATGAGGATTATTTGGATTGGGGTGAGTCAATGTAGTGCCACCACTTGAAAGGATGTGGAGCTGTGGGAGACTCCAATTTGGATGATGCATCGGTTTAATTTTTAAAATGGTGACACATTTTGAAACATTTGTGAAGATGAAGGAGATGCTTTGAAGTAGCAACCAGGTGAAGAAGAGGGCAATATGCAAACTTCCATCCTGTACTGTTCAATTTTTTATTTCAAAAGAGAAGGGATAATGCATATTTTAAACTTCATATATTAGTTAGAGCTATAAATTTTCATTTAAAAAAAATTATAGTTAGATCTACGTTTTAAGCCATAAATACTTGCAGTTTTAACTGCATAGGCGTGCGGTTTAAAATTTATATTTTGCTGGAAATTTTAAAAGTGATATTTGTATTTGGTGAAATTTGTTTTTGAAAACAAGAGAACCTAGCCTCCCAGGAAAAAAAGAGCAGTAAAAAATACAAGGGCAAAGAAAAAAGAGCAGGCAGGAAAGGAAGAGGGGCAAAGACAAAAGAATACAAGGGCAGAAAAAGAAGAGAGCGAAAGAATACAAGGGCGGAAAAGGAATTGTGGCTTTGGCCATTTGGGATTATGGCTATTTGCATGTCGGAGGTATTTATTATTATTTTGTTAAAGTATATGGTAAAGAAAATAAGACAAATCTCTAGGCAAACATTTCCAATAATTTATTAGCCGGGGAAAATAATCTTCATACTTAAGTAATTTACGTAGAATCCAGCTCAAAGTAATAATCAATGTTAGCCAACAACAAGAAAAAATGACTAGCATTAAGAGGAAATAGGGTAATGCATGCTAGGAGCACCGGAGAGAACAAAAATAGAATTCTGTGTTCAGATTGTTTGAATCGTAGTTTTAAAGACCGGACCGTCCACCATGCCGTAGTCCTCCAAAGTCGAAGATTTTGAAGGTCCGATCGGCTGAACTATTAAAACCGTATATGTAACGACCCTAGATTTTTAATTTAATTTAAATTGATAATTAAAAGAAATTTTGAATAAAAAATTATAGAATTAAATATAAATGGAAGCGAGTTTCCTCGATTCAAATAGAAAATATATATATAAAGTCATATGGATTTGAATATTTGTATATATGTGAATATATATGTATATGTTGGATTTTAAATAAATTCTTAAATAAATGATTTTTGAAAAATAAATAATATACTTTGGACACAAGTATAAAAATAAATAAATAAATTGATTTGAAAATTTATAAATGATGATAATTTGAGTTGTATAAAATATATGTGTATATAGAGAAATATAAAACAATAATTTTTAAAGAAAAAAATTTATGATAAATATTTAAACTAAAAATAGAAGTAAAAAGAACAAGTAAAAAAGAGATAAGAATAAAACTACTTATCAATATTAAGTGAAAAATATAAAATAAAATATACGTTGTAGATTTAATACGTATGTTAGAAATATGATTAGAAGATAAATTATAAAACAAAAACAATAAGTATAAAACTAAACTAAAAAGAATAAATATACAAGACAATATGAATATATATGAAATGGTACAAACCAAATAGTGCAGCCCCAACAACACTAAACAAAGAAAAAAAAATACAACATATTTGTACAACATCACTGCATAATACAAATATGCATCAGCCACCCTAGAAAAGAAAGAACAAAGCTAGCTAAATAAACAAAGGCATAAATAAGAAACAAAACAAAATAAAATTTACAGCATATGTGCTGTAAGTGAAACAAGAAAAATAAAATTGGATTTGATCACAAAAGAAAAGAAAACTTTGAATGTAAGACTTGGTACTTGCAAAAGAAATCAAACAACATATCTATATAAGTGTATGCATAATGTACTTGTAAGAATTTAAAATAAGATGGCTGTTACATTGAAGCATGAAGTATTTAATGCTTTCAAACCAGCCCATACCTATTGTAGAAAACTGTTTCCATATATTTATATACATCCATATTAGCTGATATTTGTTCAAAAACAAAACTTAAGCAAGTCAGTAAAAAGAAATTCAAAACTGAGAAGAAAGGCAAAACCGGAAAAAAAATAAAAATGAGTAAGCTTTCTTTCTACAAAATCTAAAACAACACTTCAAGTTTAAACAATACAAACTCAAGAACAAGCCAGAGATCAAAAGAAAAGGAGGTTTCAGCTTGAAGATTCAACAGTCTGTTTCAAGTGGAGAAGCTCTGTCTTCTTCTTCCTCTGGAAATACAGTGAGTAACCTTACACTTTTAAAAAATCTTTGAGTAGACTCTTGTTTATGTAGTGGTCTGGAAAGTATGTGCTTCCTATATATATAAATGTTTGGCAACCTCTCTGTATATTGATATATGAATGTGTGTATATGTGTATTTGCATTCCCTGTAACATTCTGTTACCAAAATTTCAAGCTAAAGACTTATTTGAAAATCAATATCTCTTGATCCAATCTATATTTGGATTTAAGTATTTAATGAAATATGTTAGTTAAACCATAGAGTTTAATTTAAAAACTTGTTTAAGTTAAAAAACAAAGTAGTATCGTTCTGGAAATACAACATCACAGTATGAACTTAATATAAGTCAAAAATTCAAACATCTTGATTTTTAAATTCAGGGATGTAAATTGACTCCTCAACAAAAAATATGAATTTTAAACTAAAATGGTGTGTTTTAGTTGAGTAGGCAGGGAGCAGTTCATTGTTGAACTGAAAACGTAAATATGTGTAAATCTGGTGATCCTCGGGTTTGGGATAGCTGGGTTTCTTCGTGGTGATGGAGGAGTACACGGTGGTGGTTGGAAAAATAACCGGAGGTGGTCACGACTTCGGAGGTGACGGCGGCGATAGAAATTAGTTTTTAAACCTAATTTTTTCCTGTAGCTAAGTTTTTGATCGACGCGATCACGGTGGAGCATCGAGTGCTACGGGCTGTTGGGTGGTGGTAGAGGCCGAGGCGACGAAGTGATGGCCGGAGTATGGGATTTTCTGGTAGCCGGAGTCGCGTGGACGAGTAGTTGACAGGTATGGGATGGAAGTGGCTTTCGTGTTCCAGGTTTGGATTCGAATACGCGATTTTGATTTGGAGGAGTTATCGATGTTTTGGGTGGTCGAGGCAATGGTTGGGATGGTCATCGACTTGGTGGTGGGTGACAACTTGATCGGAGGCGGTCGGGGAAGTGGTGCACGTGCACGACGTTGGTCGTGTGTCAGGGAACGTTGCTTCGAGGCAACTCGAAGTGGAGCTCAGGATTTTCGTGGCTTGACTCGAGTTAGTGCGTGAGTGTTCGTGCCTTATTGTTTCTTTTTACTTAACAGTTTAAAAAAAAAAGAGTGGAAGAAAGGATAAAGAGAGGAGGGAAGAAGATAGGATCAGGGAAGGGGGGAAGGAGTTGCGTGAAGACAGGGGAGAGACTCGGGAAATACACGTGCGTTTCGAATTCTAACTCGAAGCATTAGCAGGGGGTCTCGGGTCGAATTCCTGTTTCAATTTTTAACCTGAAACCTGAAGCTGTTTTGGTTTGGAAATTTTAAAACCCAAATTAAATTTTAAACCAAGATTTTTTTTAAAGCTGAGTTCAAATGAATGTTAATATAAATTCAAGTTGAAGGTAGAGTTTAGTTTAAACATAAATAAGTTTTAAATTCAAATTGTTTCAATAACTTAAAAGCAATTCAATATATATTAAAGAAATTTGAAATGGAGTTGAAATTTTAAATGAAAAATTTAAGCAAGTTGAAAATTAAAAGTTTAAATTTAAATTTAAATCTGAATTAAAGATAATTTGAATCCTAGTCTGAAATCAAAGAAGTTTTAATATTTAAATTGTTTAAATTTGATTTGTGATGATAATTAAAACATTAGTTAGAAAATGTTTTAAAATTGAATTAGTAAAGATAAAATGATATGCACTCATTTAATTAGTTCAAGTGAATAATTGATTAATTTATTTAAATCAAGAAATTAAGATTTGAGTTAAGTTAATTAAGGTAAATAAATTTGTAAATAAGATTTATTAATTTAATAAAGAGTTGTCTTTTAAACAAATAATAAAGGTTATTTAATCAAGTAATAAAGATTTTTAAGTTACAGTTTAGAACTTAATTAATGAAATAATCAGTGATTAGATATATGATTTTAAAGGTTAATTCAATGATAATTAACAATAATTAAAGTGAGTTTAATTACTTAAGAATCGTGATTAACTAATTATGAATAGTTAATGAGGATCATTTACTTGAAATTTATTTGATAATAAATGTGAAAAGAATGATTCGTAGAAATTTAATCTGATTTAAATTTATCAGATAATTAAATTAATCCTATTTATGGATGTTTGGATTTTATTGGATGATAAACTGTTTGATATCCCTGATTTATGATGCTTTGTATATATCCTGATTTGTGTTGTGATCTGCGATAAATTATCTGTGATGTAATTTACTAGCCGTGGCATATATATTAGTGATCTGTATATAACATATAAGCGTTATAGTTTATATCGCTTATCAATTATATTTCTGTATTCTGATCTGTGATAATTGAATGATGTTGCACTACTGTGTATAACTCCTGGACCACACCTTACACACACAAATATGGATTTCAAGAGGAAATCGGTTAAGTCACAGATGTTTGAAATAGTTTTAAATTTGAATTTTTAAATTCAAATGTTTTGGAAATGGAATCGGAATAAATGTGAAAAGCTTTTGGAATGAAATTTCAAGTTAAAATTTATTATAATTTACTTGATCAAGTTTTGAAATTAAATAATTCAATTTAAATTTGAATTCGATATTTGGAACTGAATTCGATAATTGGAAATTATGGTTAAAGATATTATAAACAGGTTTGTATGAATTTAAACCATTTTTAAAGGTATGGGTTTGGGAATTTGAATTTAACCCAAGGATTTCAACTCGTATAAATGAATCAGATTTCCAAAATGAAAACTGTTGTTTTCAAATGATAAACACTTTTCGATAGGAACTGAGATTCCAGTTAATTAGGGAAATTTCAAGATTGAGTTGAAAAATGATTTTCCCAAGTTATGAATGAATTCTTTTTGAAAGCTATGAATTAAATCTGTTTATTTTTAACAGATTTAAATTGATGATTTGTTTAAATCAAATTGAAATGAAATTGTTTTGAAGGCTATATGTTAAATCTTTGATTTAAAGATTTAACGAGTTAATCAAATTGAAATGAAAATTGATTTGGAAAATCTGTGAATGAATCTTTTGTTTAAAAGATTAAAATGTGAAAATTGTTTAAACCGTTAAAGGTTGTGGAAATAAATCTTTTTTTGTTAAAAGATTTGAAATGGTAATTGATTAAACCATTTGAAGAAAAGTTTTGGGAAATAAGTTGTGACTTAATTGAAATCCCATTATCCATTTGTTTTTGAAATATTTTCGCTCACTATTCGGTTTAGCCGGGAAAGGACCTTTGGGTCGTATAACCCATTCCGAATATGTGATTCGACGTTATGGATAGCATTTGAAGACCGGTGATGAAGACCGGGTATTTGCGAAAGCGATAGGATGACCTATCGATTGTTTCTGCACCGAGTCGCGCCGGTATAGAAACTCCTTAAGTGATGGGAAATCCGATCAGGATTGTGAATATCCGGATTGCAAGGACTTCTTTGTAAGTGCCTTCGGTTCTGTTCGAACCCAGAACAGACTTGTATGGATTGTATGTCTGACATTACAAATTGAGATATAAAGCCGATTTCTTTCAAATATATTTCTGTTGGTGGCGAAGAATTTATTCTTTTAGCTTAACACCCTTCTCTGAGACGTACGTGCTTAGAGGTTATATAGTTGAAGGTTATCAGCGATATATTCCCAATTTGGTAATGTGACATACTGAGTGTTGCTGTGAAATGATCATTGTGTTGATTATTTGTGATAGGATCATTTATTTGATCGTCTATCTTTGTGATCATCTCTATGATCATTTGTTGACCCAAAGCATGGCTTTTGTATAAAGTATGTTTTTGTGGACGTGACTTCGTCGAGCTTCACACCCCGTGAATGGTCAAAACAGGAAAGATGCGGCAAGGTTATGAGGGGTAGCTCCCTTTAGGGTATGTGCATTTCCTTCTGGAAAAGGGTGGTATCATGGTATGGAGCCCAGATACTTACTCATGTTGAAAACACTTTGTTATGATTGTGTGAATTGATTACGAGCGCTCGGTTAAAGGTCATAAAGGACCGGGGGATGGCATACTCGTGTAGTAGTTACCTAGTGATAAAGGTAACCCGGCCTTGTGTTGGCAGAGAGCTGGTTAAGTTCTCGGGACGTCCATCCAGAGGCGTTTCCATGTGGCAATGGGAAGTTCCTTGGACTGACCATTCGTTGGAAATCCAAAGAAACAATACGTGACTTGTACGGTTTTAGTTGTATAACCTGCTATGGAATGTGGCGGTAACCTGCTATTGAACATAGTTAGCTATAGTAGGCATACGATAATGGTCGTATGTTGGCTAAGATTTATATTCTACTTTCGAAATGAATTTTTCCTACACTATGCACTAATAATAATATCAAATGTCCTTTTAACGCGTGTCAAGCATCTTTGACTCTCATAAGGAGAAATCTCCTCCGATTCTGCGTTTGCATTGTGTGTGTGTGCGGGAGGCCTTATGGTAGTCTCATTTTTAAAAGCATTGCGAATTTAATTTAAAAATATTCCTCTATTTTGATTTTAAAGATAAATAAACTGTTTTGAGTTCTCACACCAGTCACATGACTGATCCGGAGTTTATCGTTTCTTTCCTAAACTCTGGATGCTCATTATTTTCTACACGAGCAGTCTAGAGTTGGGTTTTACAGATAGTTAGATATAGTGGATTATCTGGAGTTAGTTCAGTCTTTGGATCGCACCAGTCTTGGTTATCTAGGTGCATTGTTATGGGGAGTTCGAGCTTCTGCTGGATTGATTCTTGAAAATGGAGTTGTAGTTTTTGGAGTTCTTCATTGAAGACTATCTCAGAGTTATATTGTTGCACTGCTAGATGTTATCTATCATTTTCTTTCCGCTGCTATTTTATTGTATCATATCTCTGATGTATATTGATATCTATTGGATCATCTGTTGTATCAGATATTGTATCAAAGCTGTATATCAATGTATTATTCTTTTATTCCGCCGTGTTGATTACTTAATGATTGTTATAAGCTCCGGCGAATCGGATTTGAACGGTCGAATCTATGGCATTCGAATACGATTTGAAGTATGGATGTCGATTTTCGAGCGGGCAAAATTCGTCTCGTTACAGTATAAATTATGTATACAAATTTAAATACTGATTATGTGTTTAATATGATTAAATTTACTTAATACAAGAATTAGAGTTATGAAAATAAACTAAAAAGTAGAAATAACACGGCATGACTGAGGAACCAGAGCAAATGGCCAAAAGCATAATATTAAAATATGCTGATTTGCTTGTTACCGCAAGTCCCACATCGGCTATAAAGAAAAATTATTCAATATTTCAACTATACATAAGTGAGCAATCAGGAGTTGCATAGGCAGTGGTGCCTTAGTGATTTCTCAAGCTGCTTTACTAGGTAATATTGGCCTGCATAAAATCAAGTTCTCTTTTCATCTTGTCTTGAAAAATAACCAAATTATTTTTGGCTGAACCGCGGTTAAAGCCGCTTTAACAGTTCTATGGAAATTGTTGTTTAATTAACCTCCGGATCTTAATGGTTCGTGGTCGGCGGTTTTCATGATTGAACCGACGATCCGGTCCGGTCATTAAAACAAGGAAGGGTTAGAATCTTCAAATCTACAACACGACAAATAAGAATATATAATATTTTTTGGAGGAAACATCAAACAAGTTAAGCATACTACCACCACCGAAAGGAAAAGAACATATAATTTTATTTTAGATTTTTTGAAACTACAACACCAAACTAAGGCCAATCTCTATGGAAATTGCGGTTTAATTAACCTCCGGGCCTTAATGGTTCGTGGTCGGCGGCTTTCATGATTGAACCGATGGTCCGGTCCGGTCATTAAAACAAGAAAGGGTTAGAATCTTCAGATTTTGTAACGATCCAGAATTTCTGTCATTTGAAATTCAGATATTTAATTGATTTTAAATATCAACAAGTAAAATTTATAAGTCGAATAATTTATTTCGAATATCTGGATTTAATTGGATAATTAATATTTGAAATTACATATTTTTTTTGGAAATTTGGTTTAATGTGATTAAAAATGATTTATAAAGTTATATTAAATCATATTGGAGCTATAACAATGTTTGTGAACTTTTAAAATCGAATTAAAAGTTAATTTATGAAAATTGAATATTTTAATATTAAATTGACGAGTGAAAATAGCCATTTTTCAAACAGTCTCGGATTTCGACGAAACTAGTTTCATCAGATCCGTAATATTATATTATCGTATGATTTCAAATTTCGTGTCAATCGGATTTACCGTTTGTCCGGGGCAAGCCAAAACGCATAAAATTAGTTTAATCGATTTAATTTAAAATTTGATCGTTTATTTTCGTAACTCGCACATATGATCGAATTAGCTTCCGAAACATATTCCATTGTGTCCGGAACGCGGAGTAAACCCTAGAAATGCCAGTCACCGCGCGTGATTTGGAGTTCGGAAAATTTCGAGTGAATGGTAATTTGAGAATTTTCTATAAAAGGACCTAACTATTTTCTATTTGCAACTAAACCAAACCTAACCCTAAATACCTTCAGCCGCCACCATTAGCTCCAATGGCCGAAAAATTATCCCTTTTCTTCCTCAATTTTCTTCCAATCTACAAACCTTTACGCGAAGTGTTCAACTACAAAACTCTAGAGCGTATTGAGATGCTTGGATCCAACGGTTGAGATCGTTTATAGCGGAGCGTAGTGGCGAGAATTGGGGCAGAAAGGTTGGCCGTTCGGTCGCGTTTTTCTCAATATTGGTGAAACCGAGTTTCATCATTCTCTGGCCGAGCATGGTGTTGGCGACGGCGCTTCGAATGGTGGTGGTTGATCGAGGTGGAAGTGCTCGTATTGGACGCGTGAATTAGGGTTTAGGGTGAGCAATGGGTTCGGTTTTCACGTGAAAACCTGGGAACAAACGTTGGGGAAGAAAGCAAGATGTGCGGCCTGAAATTCCTGACTTGAAATCAGCGGTCTGGATGGAGTGAGGGTTTAAAAATAAAAGAAATTTGTTAATTAATGTATATAATAATTCGTGTAACATTAAAATTGCTATAACTTGTTCATACGAGGTCGGAATTTGGCGAAACAAATTGCATCGGGTTCGTATGGATGAACACTACGCAATGGAGCTGGTTTGGAGTCGTTTGGAGCTAGTATAAAACAATTTCATATTCACTAACAAATATGCGCTCGTATCTATTATTACACTCAAACTCATTCTAGAGTATTACCGACTCTATCTCTAATGAGTAACACCCAACAGAGCCATGGTTGTCTCTTAACCATATGCTCTGATGTCAAATGTAACGGGTTCGACTTTTCGACGCTCGAAAACCGACATCAATACGTCCACTGTATCAACTGTCGAGAAATCGAAGGCCGAAAAACCGTACCGTTATGGTTAAAGAAGAAGAGAAAGGTAGAAGAAGAAGAAGAAAGAAAAAGAAACTGAAAACAGAAAGAAACAACAGAACAATATCGGAATCTCACAATCGCAGCGGGATAACATATAATAGATAAATGAATAATCTTTAAACAAAGAACTATATCAGTTACTACATTACATCACGTTACATTACATTACATCATCAGAGTGTACAACAAAAAAACAACAACAAACAACGGAAAAGAAATACTATATACTAGTGAATACGCCATGCCATCCAGCAACTCCTGAATTCCAGAATATCCTGATAAAACTGACTCTTGACTGCCCGTGTAGAAATTGGTGGGCACCCAGATTTAGGAAGGAAAAAAATGAACTCCGAGTCAGTCATGAGACTGGTGTGAGAACTTAAAACAGTTTATCTTTAAAACAAAGAACAAGATAATTTTAAAATAGATTCGCAATGCTTTTTAGAAAATGAGACTACCATAAGGCCTCCCGCACACACACACAATGCAAATGCAGAATCGGAGGAGATTTCTCCTTATGATAGTCAAAGATGCTTGATACGCATTAAAAAGAAACATTTGATATTATTACTAGTGCATAGTATAGAAAACATTTCGAAAGTAAAGATATAAATCTTAGCAACATAGGCATTCCGCACTTATGCCTACTATAGCTACCATCCAAACAGTGGTGACCACCATAAGTGAATGATAGGTTCTACAACTAAAACCGTACAAGATCGTATTGTTTATTTGGATTTCCAACAAATGGCCAGGCCAAGGAACTTCCCATTGCTACATGGGTACGCCTCTACAAAGACGACCCGAGAACCTAACCGGATCTCTGCCAACACAAGGCCGGGTTACCCTTCAAACTGGGTAACTACTGACACGAATATGTCATTCCCCGATCGTAACCGATCTATATCCGAGGATCCTCGATTCCAACAACCATAAAGTAATAAATTTGCAGCAACAACATATGTTAAGTACCTGAGCTCCATACCATGATACCACCTCTATCCAGAAGGAATGACATACACTAAAGGGGCGCTACCTCCTAATAACCTTGCCGCATCCTTCCTGTTTTGACCATTTTCGGGGTGTGAGGTTCGACGAAGTCTCGTCCACAAAGCCGCGCTTTATACAAAAGCTGTGCTTTGATCACATATGCTCAACAGCACTTCGTATGCCACATTACCAATTTGGGAATGTATCACTTGTAACCATCAACTACATAACCTCTAGGGTGTTAAGCTAAGAGAATAAATTCTCCGCCACCAACGGGAACATATTTGATAGAAACCAGCTTTACATCTCAAACTGTAACGTCAGACACACATCCATACAAGTCCGTTCCGGGATCGAACGGAACCGAAGGCACTTCCAAAGAAGTCCTTGCAATCCGCATATTCACTAATCACAACCGGACTTCCCATCACAAAGGGTAATTAATTTCTATATCGGGGATCAGCCGATGTAGAAACATTCGACGGTAACCCTTCCGTTTTCGTAAATATCCGGTCTTCAACACCGGTCATCAAATGCAATCCAAAACGACGTATCGCATATTCGGAATGGGTTATACGACCCCAATGTCCTTTCTCGGCTAACCCGAATAGTGAGCGCTTATTTTAAGAATAAGTGTGGCATTCAAATTCAAGCAAATCACAACAAATACTTATTAGGTAAATATTGATAGTCGGTAATTTAACTATCAATAGGCATGCTCAACATCACCAGATTCCAAATAATTTCCCAAATTATTTATTTTTCAAAAATATCTTTACTAGATATATAATTTTCACACTTCAACCATTTGAAAACAAATTTTCAAATCACTTTCCTTACGCGGAAATACTTTCATTTCAAAATGGTTCATTTAAACCAATTAAATAAATCCTTACCTATTTGCTTATATTTACGTTCCAAATCCGTAAATTTATTTCCACACTTCAAAAATAAATCAACGTTTATTTTTAAACAATTTCCCTTTCTTTTATAAATTCCATAGTGAATTTACAATTCCAAAATATCTATGAATATACGATTTCAAATCGATTTCTAATATTCATTTTCAATATATCTTTAAAAGATAAAATCTCAAAATATTCACTTCATATTGGAAAACATTTCCATACTTATTTAATAATAAGTAATTCACAAATCTATTTATTTTCAACACTTGGAAAATATTCAATATACTTAAATCGAAATTAAGTATATATTTCATTCTTTAGGGAAAACATTCTCTTAAACATATTTATTTGAGTCAAAACGAATGTTGCGTAAAACATCGTTACGACGATCCAAAATCACTAGTATAGGGATTCAAACTTAAAATAGATATATAAATCCCAATACTAAATAAAACATTTTCTCTCGAAAATCATTTACTATAACAACCGTGTTATAGTCCATCTTTTCATTCTTTCTCGAAAACGTCTATTTCAACAATAAATGTTGAAATATATGGTTTCGGTAGTTAATCCATTTTAAAACATCTTTAAAACAATTAACTTCATTTAATAATATCACTTTCCCAAAAACATATCCATTTTATTTAATAATATATTCACTGTCCAAAATCGTGAATATACTTCACTAACCAAATTCAGTATTTTCTACACATTTTATTTCAAGGATAATTCGCTATCCGAAATCGCGAATATATCTCCTTTAATAACCTTCTATATTAAATTTATCAAATTCAATTGATTTTGGATTTATAAACAATGTTTATAAATTCCATTTCTGTTTATAAAAACTTCAATTATAAAATCCCTTTTATAAATCAATTCAATTTATAACTCAACTTTATACCCAAAATCCGATTTGTAAGTTAATTATTTATAAATCTTTTATTTTACAAAGTCTATTAATTTCATAACTTCACAATTTATAAATCTATAAATTTTATTCACTTGTGAAATCCATTTATACTTCATTTTAACACTTAATAAAACTCGTTTCACAATTCCTATATTTTTAATTTATAAATATTAATCTTAGAAATCTTTTATATAAACCGTTTATAATAATTCAAAAATCTCAATTTAAATAAACCAATCCTTTTAATAATTGACAAAACGTTATTTAAAACTTATATAACTCCAAAATCATACTTAAGTACTATTTTCCAAAAATATAACTTTTATAACAATAAATTGCGCGCAGCTGAGATATGTTTCCCTTAAGGCCTTGAGCGGTCTATCCTCAGCAAAGCCGAACATGATAGAGGATTAATGCTCTTGGCTGGGCTGGCTAAAAAAGGGGGTCAGTGTGGCGGATAGCTGTATCCCCTAGCTCTACTCTCCGGGGTAGGGTTTTAAAAAAAAAAATTAATAAAACATATACTTTCAAACATCATGTTAAATTCTTTTTAAAATCAAAATCATTATTTTAAAACTTAAAAATGGATCCGACGATGCAACAACACCAAATAGTCAATCACGATAACAAACATCATATATCAATATGAAAATCAACAAATATCACAATATCTGTAATCAAATAAATATTGGTGAGGAATCCAGTTGGATCCCTCCAACCTGTTTCCCTACATCCACAGATGTTAGCACAATACCAATTCCGTTCCAGTACGGAATATCGCGGTATATGGGATTTATAAAATATTATCCGCTATTATACGGCGCAATAGGGTCTCATCCGCTATATAATGCGGGAAAATCAACTCCAAGTACATAAATAATACCAATTTCACTTTGCAGTGAAATTATCGCGGTATATGTTTTTAATAAATAACCTCTGCTTACTAACGGCGTATAATGTATATTTCAACAATAACAGATAATAATTTATCATTCAGGCATACAATCAAGAAATTTTAACTATAACTATTTAAAATTTAAATCGAAACAATTCGATTGAGTGAGAAGTTCTCACCTTGCTTTCAATTCAGTTTCCGTGTTTTATTTCGAATAAAATTAAACACGCGTTTAATTTTACCCGAAATTTTCACTAGCTCCAAACGACTCCAAACCAGCTCCATTGCATAGTGCTCGATGAAATGAAGCCAACATAATTCATTTCGTACAAAACGGACCTCGTATGACAAAGTTATGATAGTTTAAAGATTGTACAATTTAAATATAATTAATTCACAAATTTATTTTAATTTTTTATACCCACATCTAATCCTGGCCGTGGATCCTACCCAAGCAAATCTCGGCCGCCCAAATAGCTTCTCCTTCCCAAACGTGCGTACGCGGCCGTAAACCCAACTCACGTTGCCTAGGGTTCCATGTCGCGACCAACACGATGCACGAAAACACGATCAGAGACCCTCGTTACGAAGCTCACCACGAACGCCACCTCCAGCCGAAGACCGGCCCACTCGGCTACGCCTTGGCCTCGTAAATTGCGCGTGACATCCGGTCGTTTGAACTCGATTTGCCACTGATTTGCTGCTCCAAATTCGATCGTACCTGTTGGATAGAGAGATATCGATGCTCTCTACGTTTTTCTAGTTGGGAGATTTGGATGAAAGTCGATGGATGAGGAGATCGGAGAGGATGAAGTTTGGAGCATTTCGGCCATTGATTATAAACAACGGCGGCTGAATCTTTCAATTAGGGTTTTGGGCTTTTGTTTGCAAATGAAAACATAAAGGTCCTTTTATAGAAAATTCGCCAAACACTATTCACCAAAAATTTTCCAAACTCCAAACGAAGCGTACCGGTTGGTGTTTGTAAAGTTTACCTCGCGTTTCGAACACAATGGAATAGGTTTCGGAAGCTAATTCAATCATCTATGCGAGTTACGGCAATAAACGATCGACTTTAAATTAAATCGATTTAAACTAATTTCTATGCGTTTTGGCTTGCCGCGGACAAACCGTCAATCCGATTGACACGAAATTTGAAACCATATAATAATATCACATTACAGATCCGACGAAACTTGTTTCGTCGAAATCCGATACTGTTTTAAAAATGGCTATTTTAACTCGTCAATTAAATATTAAAATATTCAAATTTCACAATTTAACTTTTAATTCAATTTTAAAAGTTCTATAACATCATTTTAACTCCAATATGATATAATAAAATTTTAAAAATCATTTTTTATCATTTTTAGCCCAATTTCCAATTATTTCTGTATTTCAAATATTAAATTATCGATTTAATTATCCAATTAAATCCAATTATTCGAAATAAAATTTATTCGGCTGTTTAATTTCACTTATTAATATTTAAATTCAATTAAATATACAAATTTTAATTAATAGAAATTCTCGGTCGTTACAAACTTCCTCCCTTAAAAGAATTTCGTCCTCGAAATTACCAATTAAGAAAAAGTTACAGAATCCATTAACCTTTCAAAACCATTCCGTTCAAATTAGATTTACAAATCTCCTAAGTGTTTAACTTTTCCAAAATCTATAGTTAAACTTATTATAATACTTTACTAAGTTTCCAAATCTAAACTTAGTTTTCAAAAAATTCCCAAAAAATTTCTAACGCCTTAAATTTTCGGAAAAATTCGCCAGAGTCTCCTTTGCGCAGCTCGATCCAAAAAAAAAATGACAGTATATATATCACAAATATACATCTCATCAAGTGATGAGGCATCCCGTAGGGAAAAAAATGTAAAAGTACGATATTTAATCCGAGATATGTATCTTATATTTTATTAGCGAGCATATACGGCTAATATAGCGCGAAAGCGAGCTCAAAATGCGAAGCAAGCGCAATCCGCACCTACTAAATACTCAACAAACCATGAGAAACATGCATATATATAAGTAATATCAATATACAACATATAGTAACATAACAACTACATGTACCAACATAGAAAATGCAACAAAAGCAACAAATGCAACCACCAAACAACTATCCAACCAATAAATCCATATCAAATCAATATATTCACTTTTCATTAGTTTGCATTCACTAATTTACATTCAAGTTGGTTTACTTCCAAATCAAATTCAATTCCATTCAAGTTCATTTTCTTCCAAGTTGGATTCAATTACTTTAGCTTCCAATTTCGCTAATTCAATTTCATTAACACTTAATGAATTTATATACAATTAACTAACATCCATATGACAACCAATGTATATTCAACATAACCAAATTATTTAATTTACATTTCTTTACATTCAATTTGGTTCAACACTTTTAATTCCAATTGGTTGACATTAAATTGGCTTCCATTCAATTTATTCAATTTCTCAACTGCTTCTAATAAATTTACACTTACAGTCATTATTCCATATCAATTTATTTTACATTCAATCCATTTATTAATTCAACTGCTAATTCATTTAACATTTCAAGTTGAATTTCATTTATATAACTCAAGTTCATATTCATTTAATGACTTCATTTCATCAATTCACTTATTAATTTTACTTTGATACCAGAATCAACTTCATTCAACATCACTTAAGTTATATTCTCTTTCAAACATCATTTGTTTAACTTAACTTAAATTTCCACTTATAAATCCAATTCAGATTTCAATTCTAAAGTAAATTCTATTTAACTTTTACCAAAGCTAAATTTATTTACTCATATTATAAGTTCAAAACTTATTTCACTTATATTCGTCAATTTCAATAGCTTATCTAATCCAAATCAATTTATTTAACTTTCCTTTAGTTAAATTTCAAATCACATGTCTTTGATGACAACTCAAATTTATTTCAACTTGATTTTTTAATTTCAAATTTGTTTATCACAACAAAACTTCAATTTCAATTTACTATGGTAGCAAATCTATTATATAGAGACTCGAAAATGATACTGATGATACTGCAGTCATCACCCTTATTATTTCCCAGTAACAGTAGTGAATTAAGTGCTTAATATTCTTTTAAAATTTTCCTTTTTATTCATAAATCACATTTACAAATCTTTTACTTATAGAATTTCATTTATTATATATAAGATTATTTCACAATTGTAAATCATATTAATTATAACTTTATACTTATAATTCATTTGCTTATACAATTCATTCTTTTACAGCTGTTGTTTTTATTTAACTTATTCAACAACCAAACAATCAATTTATATACACTTTAATAATTTTAAAAAATTATTCCTTTATATATAAATATAATCAAGGTAAAATTATTTCATTTACCTTATTTTAAATAATATCATGTCAAATTGTTCTGTACAAGTGTTTAGAGATCCCTATCAACAACGTTAATTACTCGTGTTGACCAAAATCCATATACCACTCAACAAACTAATCATCACAATATAAAACATATTCATATTCACTGAAAAATACGCGCTCGTATCTATTATTACAATCAAACTCATTCTAGAGTACAACTGACTCTATCTCTAATGAGTAACACCCAACAGAGCCATGGTTGTCAGTTAACCATATGCTCTGATACCAAATGTAACGGGTTCGACTTTTCGACGCTCGAAAACCGACATCAATACGTCCACGGTAACAACTGCCGAGAAATCGAAGGCCGAAAAACCGTACCGTTATAGTTAAAGAAGAAGAGAAAGGTAAAAGAAGAAGAAGAAAGAAACAGAAAATAGAAAGAAACAATAGAACAATATCAGAATCTCACAATCGCAGCGGAACAACATATAATAGATAAATGAATAATCTTTAAACAAAGAACTATATCAGTTATTACATTACATCACGTTACATTACATTACATCATCAGAGTGTACAACAAAAAAACACAACAAACAACGGAAAAGAAATACTATATACTAGTGAATACGCAATGCCATCCAGCAACTCCTGAATTCCAGAATATCCTGATAAACCTGACTCTTGACTGCCCGTGTAGAAATTGGTGGCCACCCAGAGTTTAGAAAGGAAAACAATAAACTCCGATTCAGTCATGGGACTGGTGTGAGAACTTAAAACAGTTTATCTTTAAAACAAAGAACATGATAATTTTAAAATAGATTCGCAATGTTTTTTAGAAAATGAGACTACCATAAGGCCTCCCGCACACACACACAATTCAAGTGCAGAATCGGAGGAGATTTCTCCTTATGATAGTCAAAGATGCTTGATACGCATTAAAAAGAAACATTTGATATTATTACTAGTGCATAGTGTAGAAAACATTTCGAAAGTAAAGATATAAATCTTAGCCAGCATAGGCATTCCGCACTTATGCCTACTATAGCTACCATCCAAACAGTGGTGACCACCATAAGTGAATGATAGGTTCTACAACTAAAACCGTACAAGATCGTATTGTTTCTTTGGATTTCCAACAAATGGTCAGGCCAAGGAACTTCCCATTGCCACATGGGTACGCCTCTGGAAAGACGACCCGAGAACCTAACCGGATCTCTGCCAACACAAGGCCGGGTTACCCTTCAAACTGGGTAACTACTGACACGAATATGTCATTCCCCGATCATAACCGATCTATATCCGAGGATCCTCGATTCCAACAACCACAAAGTAATAAATTTACAGCAACAACATAGGTTAAGTATCTGCGCTCCATACCATGATACCACCTCTATCCAGAAGAATGACATACACTAAAAGGGCGCTACCCCTTAATAACCTTGCTGCATCCTTCCCGTTTTGACCATTTTCGGGATGTGAGGTCCGACGGAGTCTCGCCCACAAAGCCACGCTTTATACAAAAGCTGTGCTTTGATCACATATACTCAACAGCACTTCGTATGCCACATTACCAATTTGGAAATGTATCACTAGTAACCATCAACTACATAACCTCTAGGGTGTTAAGCTAAGAGAATAAATTCTCCGCCACCAACGGGAACATATTTGATAGAAACCAACTTTACATCTCAAACTGTAACGTCAGACACACATCCATACAAGTCCGTTCCGGGATCAAACGGAATTGAAGGCACTTCCAAAGAAGTCCTTACAATCCGGATATTCACTAATCACGACCGGACTTCCCATCACAAAGGGTAATAAATTTCTATATCGGGGATCAGCCGATGTAGAAACATTCGACGGTAACCCTTCCGTTTTCGTAAATATCCGGTCTTCAACACCGGTCATCAAATGCAATCCATAACGACGTATCACATATTTGGAATGGGTTATACGACCCCAAGGTCCTTTCCCGGCTAACCCGAATTGTGAGCGCTTATTTTAAAAATAAGTGTGGCATTCAAATTCAAGCAATTCACAACAAATACCTATTTAAAGGTAAATATTGATAGTCGGTTATTTAACTATCAATAGGCATGCTCAACATCACCATATTCCAAATAATTTCCCAAATTATTTATTTTTCAAAAATATCTTTACTAGATATATAATTTCCACACTTCAACCATTTGAAAACAAATTTTCAAATCACTTTCCTTACGCGGAAATACTTTCACTTCAAAATGGTTCATTTAAACCAATTAAATAAATCCTTACCGATTTGCTTATATTTACGTTCCAAATCTGTAAATTTATTTCCACACTTCAAAAATAAATCAACGTTTATTTTTAAACAAATTTTCCTTTCTTTTATAAATTCCATAGTGAATTTACAATTCTAAAATATCTATGAATATACGATTTCAAATCGATTTCTAGTATTTATTTTCAATTTATCTTTAAAAGATAAAATCTCAAAATATTCACTTCATATTGGAAAACATTTCCATACTTATTTAATAATAAGTAATTCACAAATCTATTTATTTTCAACACTTGGAAAATATTCAATATACTTAAATTGAAATTAAGTATATATTTCATTCTTTAGGGAAAACATTCTCTTAAACATATTTATTTGAGTCAAAATGAATGTTGCGTAAAACATCGTTACGATGACCCAAAATCACTAGTATAGGGATTCGAACTTAAAATAGATATATAAATCCCAATACTAAATAAAACATTTTCCTTCTTTCTCGAAAACGTCTATTTCAACAATAAATGTTGAAATCAATGGTTTCGGTAGTTAATCCATTTTAAAACATCTTTAAAACAATTAACTTCATTTTATAATATCACTTCCCCAAAACCAAATCCATTTTATTTAATAATATATTCACTGTCCAAAATCGTGAATATACTTCACTAACCAAATTCAGTATTTTCTACACATTTATTTCAAGGATAATTCGCTATTCGAAATTGCGAATATATCTCCTTTAATAACCTTCTATATTAAATTTATCAAATTCAATTGATTTCGGATTTATAAACAATGTTTATAAATTCCATTTCTATTTATAAAAACTTCAATTATAAAATCCCTTTTATAAATCAATTCAATTTATAACTCAACTTTATACCCAAAATCCGATTTATAAGTTAATTATTTATAAATCTTTTATTTACAAAATCTATTCATTTCATAACTTCACAATTTATAAATCTATAAATTTTATTCAATTGTGAAATCCATTTATACTTCATTTTAACACTTAATAAAACTCGTTTCACAATTCCTATATTTTTAATTTATAAATATTAATCTTAGAAATCTTTTATATAAACCGTTTATAATAATTCAAAAATCTCAATTTAAATAATCCAATCCTTTTAATAATTTACAAAACGTTATTTAAAACTTATATCACTCCAAAATCATACTTAAGTACTATTTTCCAAAAATATAACTTTTATAACAATAAATTTTTTAATGTTTATTTATTTTAACAATTCAAAATTTAATAAAACATATACTTTCAAAAATCACTTTAAAATTAACTTTTAAAATCAAAATCATTATTTTAAAACTTCAAGAATGGATCCGATGATGCAACAGCACGAAATAGTCAATCACGACAACAAACATCATATATCAATATGAAAATCAACAAATATCACAATATTTGTAATCAAATAAATATTGGTGTGGAATCCAGTTGGATCCCTCCAACCTGTTTCCCTGCATCCACAGATGTTAGCATAATACCAATTCCGTTCCAGTACGGAATATCGCGGTATATGGGATTTATAAAATATTATCTGCTATATACGACGCAATAGGGTCTCATCCGCTATATAATGCGGGAAAATCAACTCCAAGTACATAAATAATACCAATTTCACTTTGCAGTGAAATTATCGCGGTATATGTTTTTAATAAATAACCTCCGCTTACTAACGGCGTATAATGTATATTTCAACAATAACAGATAATAATTTATCATTCAGGCATACAATCAAGAAATTTTAGCTATAACTATTTTAAATTTAAATCGAAATAATTCGATTGAGTGAGAAGTTCTCACCTTGCTTTCAATTCAGTTTCCGTGTTTTATTTCGAATAAAATTAAACACGCGTTTAATTTTACCCAAAATTTTCACTAGCTCCAAACGACTCCAAACCAGCTCCATTGCGTAGTGCTCGATGAAACGAAGCCAACGCAATTCGTTTCGTCCAAAACGAACCTCGTATGACAAAGTTATGATAGTTTAAAGATTATACAAATTTAAATATAATTAATTAACAAATTTATTTTAATTTTTTATACCCACATCTAATCCTGGCCGTGGATCCTACCCAAGCAAATCTCGGCCGCCCAAATAGCTTCTCCTTCCCAAACGTGCGTATGCGGCTGTGAACCCAACTCACGTTGCCTAGGGTTCCAAGTCGCGACCAACACGATGCACGAAAACACGATCAGAGACCCTTGTTACGAAGCTCACCACGAACGCCACCTCCAGCCGAAGACCGGCCCCACTCGGCTATGCCATGGCCTCGTAAATTGCGCGCGACTTCCGGTCGTTTGAACTCGATTTGCCACTGATTTGCTACTCCAAATTCGATCGTACCGTTGGATAGAGAGATATCGATGCTCTCTACGTTTTTCTAGTTGGGAGATTTGGATGAAAGTCGATGGATGAGGAGATCGGAGAGGATGAAGTTTGGAGCATTTCGGCCATTGATTATAAACAACAGCGGCTGAAGCTTTCAATTAGGGTTTTGGGCTTTTGTTTGCAAATGAAAACATAAAGGTCCTTTTATCGAAAATTCGCCAAACACTATTCACCAAAATTTTCCGAACTCCAAACGAAGCATGCCGGTTGGCGTTTCTAAGGTTTACCCCGCGTTTCGAACACAATGGAATAGGTTTCGGGAGCTAATTTGATCATCAGTGCGAGTTATGGCAATAAACGATCGATTTTAAATTAAATCGATTTAAACTAATTTCTATGCGTTTTGGCTTGCCCCGGACAAAGTGTAAATCCGATTGACACGAAATTTGAAACCATATAATAATATCACATTACAGATCCGAAAAAACTAGTTCCGTCGAAATCCGAGACTGTTTGAAAAATGGCTATTTTAACTCATCAATTAAATATTAAAATATTCAATTTTCACAATTTAACTTTTAATTCAATTTTAAAAGTTCTATAACATCATTCTAACTCCAATATGATATAATAAAATTTTAAAAATCATTTTTTATCATTTTTAACCCAATTTCCAATTATTTCTGTATTTCAAATATTAAATTATCGATTTAATTATCCAATTAAATCCAATTATTCAAAATAAAATTTATTCGACTGTTTAATTTCACTTATTAATATTTAAATTCAATTAAATATACAAATTTTAATTAATAGAAATTCTGGGTCGTTACAGAGTGAGGGTTTAAAAATAAAAGAAATTTGTTAATTAATGTATATAATAATTCGTGTAACATTAAAATTGCTGTAACTTGTTCATACGAGGTCAGAATTTGGTGAAACAAAATGCGTCGGGTTCGTATGGACGAACACTACGCGATGGAGCTGGTTTGGAGTCGTTTGGAGCTAGTGAAAATTTCGGCTAAAACTAAACGCACGTTTAATTTTGTTCGAAATAAAACACTACAACTGTTATCGGAAAACCAAGGTGAGAACTTCTCATGCAATCGAATTGTTCGATTTAAATTTTAAATAGTTAAATTTTAAATTGCTTGATTGTGTTGATTATATGCTTGGATGATAATTATTATCTGTTGTATTGAAATAGACCCTATACGCCGTATATTAAGCGGAGGTTATTTATTAAACACATATACCGCGATAATTCCAACTTGTATGGAATTGGTATTATATATGTACTTGGAGTTGATTTCCCGCATTATATAGCGGATGAGACCTTATTACGCCACATAATAGCGGATAGTATTTTATAAATCTCATATACCACGATATTCCGTCTCGAAGCGGAATTGGTATTGTGCTAACATCTTTGGATGCAGGGAAACAGGTTGGAGGGATCCAACTGGATTCCTCAAATGATTGAATTGGTTTCAATGTTGTGTGTTGATCTATTTATAATCTGCGTGATTATCTTTGTGATTGAAATCGTTAAAGGCTAAATTTTAGCCGAATATATTTTTGGTATCGTTAGATGCCGAAAATAAATAAAATTGGATTTTCGAAAATTTAAGTTGAGAATTCATAATAAATTTTAATTTTAGAATTGATTCATTTTAAATAAATAAACGTTGAAATTTTTATATTATAAAAATTATGATTTTTGTGAAATACAACCGAAATGTGATTTTTGAAATAAGTAGTTGATTAATTTATAAAATGTTTTAAATTGGGATTTTTGAGTTGTTATAAATGATTTATATAAAAGATTTATAAAATTGATATTTATAAATTAAAATATTGGAATTATAAAATGAGTTTTTATAAGTATTAAAGTGAAGTATAAATGGATTTCATAAGTGGATGAAATCTATAGATTTATAAATTGTGAAGTTATAAAATGAATAGATTTTTGTAAAATAAATGATTTATAAGTAATTAACTTATACATTAGATTTTGGCGTGTAAATGGAATATGGATAGAATTTGTTAATAAAGTGATTTTATAAGTTGAAGTTGTTATTAAGTATAAATGGAATTTACAAACGTTGTTTTATAAATCCGAAATCGACTTATTTTAATAAGTTAATTGTTATAGCTTATTAAAGGAGATATATCCACGATTTTGAGACAGCGGATAATCCTTTAAATAAAATATGTAGAAATTGAATTTGGTTAACGAAGTATATTCACGATTTTGGACGGTGAATAATATATTAAAGAAATATTTTGGGAAAGTGGTATTTTAAATAGAATTTAAAACAATTTAAAGATGTTTTAAAATGTATTAAGTATCGAAACCATAAGTTTCAACATTCAGTATTGAAATAGACGTTTTCGAGAAATAGAAGGAAATGGCGGACTATAACACTGTTGTTATAGTACATGATTTCCGAAAGAAAAAGTTTTTGTACAGTATTGGGGTTTATATATCCGTCTTAATTTCCAATCCCTATACTAGTGATTTTGGGTTGCCGTAACGATGTTTTACGCAACATTCGTTTTGACTCAAATAAATGTGTTTAAGAGAAGTTTTCCTTAAAGAATAAAATATATACTTAATTTGGATTTAAGTATATAGAATATTTTCCAAATGTTGAAAATAAATGGATTTGTGAATTACTTATTATTAAACAAGTATGGAAATGTTTTCCAATATGAAGTGAATGTTTTGAGATTATATCTTTTAGAGATAAATAGAAAGTGAATATTTGAAAACGATTTTAAAATCGTATATCAGTGGATATTTGAAAATTTAAATTCACCATGGAATATATATAGGAAAGGGAGATTTTTTTTAAATATAAACATTGATTTATTTTCGAAGTGTGGAAATAAATTTACGAATTTGAAACGTAAATTTAATAAATCGGTAAGGGTTTATTTAATTGGTTTAAATGAACCATTTTGAAATGAAAGTTGTAAAGGTGAAATTTGATTTGAATTTTTTTTTCAAATGGTTGAAGTGTGGAAATTATATCTTGTAAAGATATTTTTTGAAAATAAATAATTTGGGACATTATTTGAAATCGGGTGATGTTGTGAATATTGATTGATAGTTAAATAACCGACTATCAATATTGGCCCTTGAATGGCTATTTGTTGTGAATTGGTTGAAATTGAATGCTACTCTTATTTTTAAGTTATTGCGCTCGTTATTCGGATTACCCATTCCGAATAGTGATACGACGTAATTGATAGTATTGAAGACCGGTGGTGAAGACCGGGTATTTGTGAAAACGATAGGATGACCTATCGATTGTCTCTGCACCGTTAGCTACGGTATGGAGATTTCCTTTGTGATGAGAAATTTGATCGGGATTGTGAATACCCGGATTGCAAGGGCTTCTTTTGAAGTGCCTTCGGTTCTGTTCGAACCCGGAACAGACTTGTATGGTTACATGTCTGACATTACATTTTGAGATATAAAGCAGATTTCTTTCAAATACATTTCTATTGGTGGTGGAGAATTTATTCTCTTAGCTTAACACCCTTCTCTGAGACGTACGAGCTCAAAGGTTTTGTAGTTGAAGGTTGTTAGCGATATACTCCCAATTTGGTAATGTGGCATGCTGAGTGTTGTTGTGTGATGATTATTTATTGATCATTTGTTGATCAAAGCGTGGCGTTGTGAAAAAGCGTAGCTTTGTGGACGAGACTTCGTCAGACCTCACACCCCGGAAATGGTCAAAACAGGAATATGCGGTAAGGTTATGAGGGTTGCGCCCTTTAGCGTATGTCATTTCCCTCTGGAAAAGGGTGGTGTCAGGTATGGAGCCCTGATGCTTAAACTATGTGGTTGCTCCAATCTCATTTTTCTGTGTGGTTGTTTCTTGGTGATCGAGGGCCCTCGGATAAAGGTCCCAAAGGACCGGGGGGTGGCATATTCGTGTAGTAGTTACCTAGTTAAAGAGGTAACCCGGCCTTGTGTTGGTATTGAGCCGGTTAAGTTCTCAGGATGTCCCGCCAGAGGCGATCCCATGTGGTAGTAGGAAGTTCCTTAGCCTGACCATTTGTTGGAAATCCAATTACCAATACGAACTCAGTACGGTTTTAGTTGTATAACCAGCCATTTACTTATGGTGGTCACCACTGTTTAGATGGTAGCTATAGTGGGCATAGTTCGAAATGTCTATGCTGACTAAGATTAATATTCTATTTTCGAAATGCTTTCATCACTATGCACTAATAATAATATCAAAAATAATTTGTTTTGCGTAATAAGCATCTTTGACTATCATAAGGAGAAATCTCCTCCAATTCTACGTTTGCATTGTGTGTGTGCGGGGAGGCCTTATGGTAGTTTCATTTTCCAAAAGCATTGCGGATATTTTTCACTTCCCTTGTTGTTGTTGTTTTAAAAGATAAATAACTGTTTTGAGTTCGCACACCAGTCCCATGACTGACCTGGAGTCTCTTCCTAAACTCTGGGTGCCCATAATATTTCCATACGGGCAGCCTAGAGTTAGGTTATCAGGTCATTCTGGATTCAGGAGTGCTATGGAGCTCAAATGGCGAGCTGGATGGCGAGACGTATTACTTGTATATGATATTATCTTTCCGCTGTAAATTCACTTGTAGGGACATGTTTGTATAACTGTCCATTGTCCAGTTGTGATGTATATTGTTGTTGTACACTCTGATGATGACGTGATGTAATGTAATAACTGATATAGTTCTTTGTTTTAAAGATTATTCATTTATCTATTATATGTTGTTCCACTACGATATGTGAGATTCTGATATTGTTTCTGGTCTGTTTCCTGATTTCTTCTATCTTTTTCTTCTACCTCTTCTTTTTAACTCTAACAATTCGGTTTTCCGGCATTCGATTATGCGGCATTTGATACAATGGATGTAAGAATGCCGACCTTCGGATCCCGACAAAACCGCGTATGTTACATGTGGTATCAGAGCATATGGTTAAGCGACAACCTTGGCTCTGTTAGGCATTACTCATTAGCGATAGAGTCAGTAGTACACTAGAATGAGTTGAGTGTAATAATAGATATGAGAGCGTATTTTGTAGTGAATATGAAATTGTTTTGTATTGTGTTGACTTATCGGTTGATTGTTTATAGATTCTGGTCGGTGCAGTCTAGCTAACTGTATCGATAGGGGTTTCTAAACTCTTAAACGAGATAAACCAACATAGTATCACTTTAAATTGGGTAAATGAAATAATTTTACCTCGATTATATTTTATATATATAAAGGAATAATTTTTCAGAATTATCAAAGTGTATATAAAATTGAATTGTTTGATTGTTGAAAATGTATGAAAATATATAAGTGAATCAAAGTTGTTCGAATAATCTGAATAAAAACAACAATTATGAAAGAAGAAATTATATAAACAAATGAATTATAAAGATGGAATTATAATTGAAATGATTTACAATTGTGGAATAATATTGTATAAGTAAAGGGAAATAGTGAAATTATATAAGCAAGATTTATAAATGTGATTTATAAATAAAAGAAATTTTTTAAAGAATTTAAAGCATTGGATTCACTACTGTTGCTGGGGAATAATAAGGGTGACGACTGCATCATCATCAATATAATTTTCGAGTTTCTGTTTGATGGATTTGCTACCATAGTAAATTGAAATCGAAATTTTGTTGTGATAAACGAATTTGAAATTAAAATCCAAGTTGAAATTGATGAATATAAGTTATCAAGTTTTGAACTTATAATATGAGATAATAAAGATTTAACTTTAGTAAAGTTGAAATAAATTTGAATTAGTATGATAAAATATATGATGTGAAATTTAACTAAAGGAAGTTAAATAAATTAAATCAGATTTAGAAGTTGAATACTAAGTTGTATAACTTATTAAATGTGAAAATTTAAGTAAACCAATTATTAAGATGGTTAAACAACTTTGTTAAGCAAAACGAGATATGAATCTGAATAAGTGATGAAATTGACTTTGGTAAAAGCTAAATAGAATTTACTTTGGAATTGAAATTTGAATTTGATTTATAAATGGAAATTTAAGTTAAGTTAAACAAATGATGTTTAAAAGGAATATAACTTAAGTGATGCTGAATGAAGTTGATTTTGGTATCGAAGCAAATTAATAAAGTGAATAAAATGAATGTGAACTTGAGTTATATAAAGGGTATTCAACTTTATTTGTAAAGTAAATTAGTAATTGAACTAATGAATTCAATGTAAATCAATCGAATGTGATAAATTGATGTGGAATAATGGGTATAAGTGTTAAACCAAATTGAAGGTAAACAAAGTGAACATGAATGTTGAATGTAAAGTGAATAAATTTGGTTGTATTGTATATACATTGGTTGTTAGGTTATTGTTAATTGATTGAATAGAAATTCATATGCAATTGAATGAATAAAATTGAAAGCTAAAACAATTAAATTCAAATTGGAAGTTAAGCAAATCTAAATTGAATGGAAATTGATTTGAATTGAAAGTGAACCAATGTGAATGTAAATTAGTGAATGTAAACTAATTGAAAATGAATAATTGAATGTCATTGAATATAAATTGGTTGTAAACAATTACAAGTAATGTTGAAATCATATAAGTTGCTTATGAACCTTGTTTAGTATGCATTTCTTTTAATATGCATGTGTTGTAGTTGTTTAAAAGAGTAAAATATTAATAATTTCTTATATATGTCAGTTACGTGTTTATATTGAGTAAGTACAGGTACCGGGGCTACCATTAGCGGGATTTGGTTGCGCAAAATGCTAAATAAATAACTGCTTTGCTTAAAAATGCTAAAAAAGGTACGCCTACGCAATAAAAATAGGAAATATGAACTGTTTTTCTGTTTTCCGATCGTGTGGGTCGATGTATATATATTTATATCTATTGTGATATTGTAAAAGCTCCTCCGTACAAAGGAGGTTATGGCGAAATTTTCTAAAAATTTAAGGCGTTAGAAAATTTTCGGAAAATTTTGGAAATTTTTTGTGAAAACTAAGTGAGTTATAAAAGTTAAACGATATGGTTGGTTTTGAAAAGATAACTATGTAGGGATTTGAAAAATTAGTAAATATTTTGCAAGAAGTTTAACTATTGAATGTTTGGAAAAGTTAAACACTTAAGAGATTTGTAATCAACTTTGAACGGTTTGTTTTGAAAAGTTAATGGATTTCAAAACTTTTTCTTACTTGGTAATTTCGAGGACGAAATTCTTTTAAGGGGGGAAGTTTGTAACGACCCAGATTTCTGTCATTTGAAATTCAGATATTTAATTGATTTTAAATATCAACAAGTAAAATTTATAAGTCGAATAATTTATTTTTCGAATATCTGGATTTAATTGGATAGTTAAATCGATAATTAATATTTGAAATTACAGAATTTTTTTGGAAATTGGGTTTAATGTGATTAAAAATGATTTATAAAGTTATATTAAATCATATTGGAGTTAGAACAATGTTTGTGAACTTTTAAAATTGAATTAAAAGTTAATTTGTGAAAATTGAATATTTTAATATTTAATTGACAAGTGAAAATAGCCATTTTTCAAACAGTCTTGGATTTTGACGAAACCAGTTTCATCGGATCCGTAATGTTATATTATTGTATGATTTCAAATTTTGTGTCAATCGGATTTACCGTTTGTCCGGGGCAAGCCAAAACGCGTAGAAATTGGTTTAATCGATTTAATTTAAAATTTGATCGTTTATTTTCGTAACTCGCACATATGATCAAATTAGCTTCCGAAACATATTCCATTGTGTCCGAAACGCTGGGTAAACCCTAGAAATGCCAATCACCATGCGTGATTTGGAGTTCGGAAAATTTCGAGTGAATAGTAATTTGAGAATTTTCTATAAAAGGACCTAACTATTTTCTATTTGCAACTAAACAAAACCCTAAATACCTTCAGCCGCCACCATTAGCTCCAATGGCCGAAAATTATCCCTTTTCTTCCTCAATTTTCTTCCAATCTACAAACCTTTACGCGAAGTGTTCAACTACAAAACTCTAGAGCGTATTGAGATGCTTGGATCTAACGGTTGAGATCGTTTATAGTGGAGCGTAGTGGCCAGAATTGGGGCAGATAGGGTGGCCGTTCGGTCTTTAACTGCATTAGACTTATGCAGTTAAATTTTATCACATAGTTAATGATAACAAATGTACAGGGTGATAGAAATATGTTCATCTTTAACTACATTAGACTTATGCAGTTAAATAAACTATAAGCTATAGAGTTTGCTATCTATATTTAACTGTAGGCTAATTCTATTTCTACACTAATAATCCCTTAATATATACAAAAAATATATAATAAACTAGTGTACATCAAAAATTACTTTACATGCATCACATCTTTTACAAAATTACCCTTATTTTCATCTTTATCATCTTACCTCTTTAAAACTTGAAAATCTTTTTCCCAAAACGAAAGTTCTAACACTAAATTAAGTCCAATTGAATGAAAAGAAATTTAATGTTTCGTGCTATATTGTAATTTCTTTGGGTTTTCTTCTAATATGTTAATTTCAACAAAATCAACTTTAACTAAAAAAATTAGAATAAGAAAATAGATTAAATACTTCTAAAATTAGAGTTGTTAGTTGTGAAATTGTCTTAACTAATATTTTAAGTTTCATGGTAAAATGTTCATTAGCTTATTCATCAAAGAATATATAGATTTTGATCAATTATTGTTAATTTAATATTTTAATTTAATGGGTTATAAGAAAAAGGCTAAAATTAGAATTCAGAAAAAGGGTAACTTGATAATATATTTTTCACTAAGATAGTAGTGTGTGTTAGGTCATTTTTAGTGCATAAATAGAATTTTCCATGACTGTATCAGACTTATGTAGTTAAATATATAATTTAACTTAATTAAATTTACTTATACTTCTATCCTTAAAATCAATTAAAACCTGAATTTCATTTCATTTTGAAATGTAGTAAATACATATGTAATATATCAACTTTAATAGTTTAATTTATATGTTTAAATGTATTTGTGACTCCCCATGGATTAATAAATTAATTAATTAAGGAATTAAATAAACGAGATATTATAACGACCTGCCTTTTTGGACATTTTAAGCAGACACATATGCCAACTCAAATCATACGGAAGGACAGATTATTATGGGGATGAATAAGAAAATAGAGAAAGAAATAAAACAAATACAGAATCTCACAGCGGAATGACAAAATATAATAATCAAATAACAGTTCGTGAGGCTGTTTTATAAATACATTTGATTATTCTTTACAACACAAACATCAGAGTTACATAAACAAGAATAACTAAATAAATGCAGCGGAACAAAATAATGCAGCGGAAAAAATATAGTAAATAATAGTAGTACAAATCTTCGTCTTCGTTCTCCAGAGATAAGGTCCTCAAATCCTGAAATGCTCAGGCTGACCCGAGCCAATTGAAAAGACAAAACACACGAGTCAGAATTGTAACGTTTTGGATTTTTCGTCCATGAACGCCGACATCAATACGTCCAATGTATCAACTGTCGAGCAATCGAAAGCCGAAAGACCGTACCGTTATGATTTAAGAAGAAAAGAAGATAGAAGAAGAGAGAAAAGATAGAACAGAACAGAATAGAAAAGAACAGAACAATATCAGAATCTCACAATCGCAGCAGAACAACATATAATAAATAAATGAATAATCTTTAAACAAAGAACTATATCAGTTAGTACATTACATTACATTTCATTACATCAGAGTGTACAACATCAAACAACAACAAACAGCGGAAAAGAAATATTATATACTAGTAATATGCCATGCCATCCAGCTTGCCTCCAGCAACTCCTGAATTCCAGAATATCCTGATAAACCTTAACTCTTGACTGCCCGTGTGAAAATTGGTGGGCACCCAGAGTTTAGGAAGGAAAACAATAAACTCCGAGTCAGTCATGTGACTGGTGTGAGAACTCAAAACAGTTTATTTATCTTTGAAAACAAAATAGAGGAATATTTTTAAAGTCAATTCGCAATGCTTTTAAAAATGAGACTACCATAAGGCCTACCGCACACACACACACAATGCAAACGCAGAATCGGAGGAGATTTCTCCTTATGGTAGTCAAAGATGCTTGATACGCATTAAAAAGAACATTTGATATTATTACTAGTGCATAGTGTAGAAATATTTCGAAAGTAAAATATAAATCTTAGCCAGCACACGTACCATGATGGTATGCCTACTATAGCTACCATATTAAATGGCAGGTTCTACAACTAACACCGTACAAGGCACGTATTGTTTTGTTTTGGATTTCCAACAAATGGTCGGGCAAAGGAACTTCCCAAGTAAAATAGAACGCCTTTGGAGAAACGTTCCCGGATCTAACGTTACGGTTAGATCTCTGCTACACAAGGCCGGGTTACCCCTAACTGGGTAACAACTGACACGAGTATGTCATCCCCCGGTCCTTTGGGACCTTAAACCGAGCGCTCGTAATCAACATCACACCAAAATAATAAGCGTTTCAACACGAGCAAGTATCTGGGCTCCATACCATGATACCACTTATAATCCAGATAGGAAATGACATCCCTTATGGAGGTGCGACCCCCAAATAACCTTGCTGCCACGATTCCTGTTTCGACCACAACCGGTCTGTGAGGCTTGACGAAGTCTCGTTCACAAAGCAATGCTTTATATAAAAGCTGTGCTTTAATTCACAAATGCTCAATAGCACTTATATGCCACATTACCAACTTGGGAATGTATCACTAGTAACCATCAACTACATAACCTCTGAGCTCGTATGTCTCAGAGAAGGGTGTTAAGCTAAGAGAATAAATTCTCCGCCACCAACAGAAATATATTTGATAGAAACCAGCTTTACATCTCAAATTGTAATGTAAGACACACGTCCATACAAGTACGTTCCGGGATCGAACGTAACCGAAGGCACTTCCAAAGAAGTCCTTGCAATCCGGGTATTCACAAACCCGATCGAATTTCCCATCACAAAGGAAATCTCCATACCGTAGCTAGCGGTGCAGAGACAATCGATAAGTCATCCTATCGTTTTCACAAATACCCGGTCTTCAACACCGGTCTTCAAATGCAATCCATAACGACGTATCACATATTCGGAATGGGTTATACGACCCAAAGGTCCTTTCCCGGCTAACCCGAATAGTGAGCGCTTATTTGAAAATAAGTGTGACATCCAATTCAAGCAATTCACAACAAATACCTATTTAAAGGTAAATATTGATAGTCGGATATTTAACTATCAATAGGTATGCTCAACATCACCAGATTCCAAATAATTTCCCAAATTATTTACTTTCCTAAAATATCTTTACAAGATATAAAATTTCCACACTTTAACCATTTGAAAACAAATTTCAAATCACTTTTCAATCCTTTATCACTTTTGAAAACAAATTTCAATCATTTTCCTTACTCGGAAATACTTTCATTTCAAAATGGTTCATTTAAACCAATTAAATAAATCCTTACCGATTTACTTTATATTTACGTTCCAAATCCGTAAATTTATTCCCATACTTTAAAAATAAATCAACGTTTATTTTTAAACAAATTCCCCTTTTCCTTTATAAATTCCATAGTGAATTGCATTCCAAAATATTTATGAATATACGATTTCAAATCGATTTCTAATATTCATTTTCAATTTGTCTTCAAAAAGATAAATTCTCTAAACGTTTCATTTCACATTGGAAAAACATTTCCATACTTATTTAATAAGTAATTCAAAAATCATTTTATTTTCTACACTTGGAAAATATTCAATATACTTAAATCGAAATTAAGAATATATTTCATTCTTTAAGGAAATCATTCTCTTAAACATATTTATTTGGGCCAAAACGAATGTTACGTAAAACATCGTTACGACAACCCAGAATAACCAGTATAGGGATTCGAAATTAAAATAGATATATAAATCCCAATACTAAACAAAACGTTTCCTTTCGGAAATCATTTACTATAACAACAGTGTTATAGTCCACCATTTCCTTCTATTTCTCGAAAACGTCTATTTCAACAATGAATGTTGAAATCTATGGTTTCGAATCTTAACAAATTTTAAAACATCGTTATATCGTTTTAAATTCTATTTAAAACATCACATTCAAAACATTTTCTTTAACATATTATTCACTATTCAAAAACATGAATATACTTCGTTAACCAACTTCATCATTTCTATTCATTTTATTTTAAAGGATTATTCACGGTCTAAAATGTGAATATAACTCCATTAATAAGTTATACAATTTACTTATCAAAATAAGTCGTTGCGAATTTATAAAACAATGTTTATAAATTCCATTTCTATCTATTTTATAACTACTTCCTTTATAAATCTCCTTTATTAGCCTATTCAATTTATAACTCAATTATAAATCAAAAGTCCATAATTTTAGTTAAATATTTACAATTTATTTGTTCGCAAAATCGTTCCTTTAACTTCCCAAATTATAAATCTTATAACTTATAAGATTCATTTATTTACCCAAATCTATTCCTTTAATAACTTTACAAATTTTATAAACCTACTGCTTATAAAATTCCATTTATAACTTCACCGTTTATAATTCTATAAATTTCATTCATTTATGAAATTCATTCACAATTCATTCTAACACTTATAAAAACTCGCTTTATAATTCAAATATTTTAATTTATAAATTATCAATTTATAAATCTTTTATATAAATCAATTTATATTATTATTTCAAAACGTCTTCAAAGTCCTTTATAATTTCATCATTTTGATTTATAAAATAATTAAATTTTATAAATCCTATTTTTAAACTTTTTACAATAAATTCAAAAATCCCGATTTAAACCATTTTATAAAATCATTAACCCCATATTTTCAAAAATCAACTTTTAACTATATTTCTCAAAAATTATAATTTTATAACATTAAAATTATAACGTTTATTTATTAAAAACGAATCAATTCCAAAAATATTTTATAAAACGTATACTTTCAAAAATCACTTTAAAAACCCTTTTAAAATTCCAAAATTTGGCCCAATGATGCTACACACCAAATAGTCAATCACGACTATAACGACATCATATATCGATATGATAATCAACGAATATCAAAATATCCATAATCTAATAAATACTGTTGAGGAATCCAGTTAGATCCCTCCAACCTGTTTTCGTGCATCCAAAGATGTTAGCACAATACCAATTCCGTTCCAGTACGAAATTATCGCGGTATATGGGATTTAAAATATTATCCGCTTAATAGACGGCGCAATAGGGTCTCATCCGCTATATACTGCGGGAAATCAATTCCAAGTACATAAATAATACCAATTTCACTGTTTATGAAATATTCGCGGTATATGTTTTTAATAAATAACATCCGCTTACTAACGGCGTATAATGTCTATTTTAACAATCAATAGATACAATCGTCATTCAAACATACATTCAACAATTTTAAATCTAACTATTTAAAATTAAAAATCGAAATCGATTCGATTGAGTGAGAAGTTCTCAACGTGATTTCAATTTCGTTTTAGCGATTTATTTCGAATAAAATTAAACGTGCGTTTAATTTTACCCAAAATTCTAACTAACTCCAAAGACTCCAATCCAATTCCATAGCGTAGTGCTTGTCCATACGATTCCAACGCAACTGGTTTCGCGCGTTTTCGACCTCGTATGAAAAAATTATGAATTTTTAAAGATTCACGAATTTATAATTATAATTTTACAACATATTTTATATTTTTACACCTAAACAAAATCATCACCGTTGGATTCTCCCCTGCAAATCAGGGCCGTTACACGCAACACTTCATCCTCTCCAGTAAACAACGCACAGTGAAACCCATCAACGCCATTAGGGTTTGTATTTTTTGAGCCTCCTCGTCGACATCCACCACGATCAGAAGCTTCCATTCGAACGGCCTCGCCTCCCCTCACCAACGCCCAGAAGGAAGTGCTACTCGGTCGTGCTCATCACCATAAAAATCGAGCCGAACGCGCATGATTTGAACCAAAATCGCAACCTCATCGATTCACTAAACACGATCATGACCGTATAGAATCGAAGCTCTCGTTTAGATCTTCAACTTTGTAGTTGATAGTATTCGAGGATTGTTGATAGATTAAGAGAGATTGAGGGAAGAAAATTAGAAGATTCTGGCCTTTGATTTCAGAAAGTGGCGGCCTGAACGTTCCCAACCCTAGGTTTTTTTCTTTAATTGCAAATGAGAAATATTTCGTCCTTTTATAGAAAATTTCAACGAACACTATTCATCCGAATTTTCTGAACTCCAAAAGAAGCGTGCCGGTTGGCGTTCCTAAGGTTTAGCCCGCATTCTGAACACAATGGAACGTGTTTCGGGAGCTAATTTGGTCATCTGTGCGAGTTATGGCAATAAACGTTCGATTTAAAATTAAACCGATTAAACGATTTTCTAGGCGTTTTAGCTTGCACCGGACAAACTGTAAATCCGATTGACATGAAATTTGAAACCATACAATAATATCACATTACGGATCCGATGAAACTGGTTTCGTCAAAATCCGAGACTGTTTGAAAAATGACTATTTTAACTCGCCAAATTAATATTAAAAACAATTTCGATGCGTTTCGAGCTGCCACGGTCAAACGATAACTCCGATTGCTACGAAAATTGAATCCGATAATAACAAACTATTACGGATCCAATGGAACTAGTTTCGTCCAATTCTGAGACTGTTCGAAAATTGGCTATTTTCACTAGTTGATTAAATATTAAAATATTCAATTTTCACAAATAAACTTTTAATTCGATTTTAAAAGTTCTAAAATATCGTTCTAACTTCAATATGATAAAATAAAATTTTACAATCATTTTCAATCATATTTTACCCAATTTTCAATTATTTCTGTATTTTCAACTATTAAATAATCGATTTAATTATCCAATTAAATCCAATTATTCAAAATAAAATTTATTCGACTTATAAATTTCACTTATTAATATTTAAAATTAATTAAATATTCAATTTTTAATTAATAAAAATTCTGGGTCGTTACATACTTCCCCCCTTAAAAGAATTTCGTCCTCGAAATTACCAAGTAAGAAAAAGTTACAGAATTCATTAACTATCCAAAATCCATAGTTAAACTTCTTACAATAACTTTATTAAGTTTCCAAATCATACTTAGTTATCTTTTCAAAACCAACTACTATTGTTTAATTTTCAACTTCAAAATCAAAATTGTAGTTTTCACAAATTTCCCAAATTTTCTCAAAATTTTTCTAACGCCTTAAATTTTCGGAAAAATTCGCCATAGTCTCCTTTGCGCGGCTCGATCCAAAAAAAAATGATAGTATATATATCACAAATATACATCTCATCAAGTGATGAGACATCCCGCAGGGAAAAAGTGTAAAAGTACGGTATTTAATCCGAGATATGTACCTTATTTATTTTATTAGCGAGCATATACGGCTAATATAGCGCGAAAGCGAGCTCCAAATGCGAAGCAAGCGCAATCCGCACCTACCAAACACTCAACAACAACATGAGAAACATGCATATATGAAAGTAATATGAATATACAACATATAGCAACATAATAACTACATGTGCCAACATAGCAAATGCAACTAAAGCAACAAATGAAGCCATCAAACAACTATCATCCATAACCAAATCAATATTCATTCATATTCTTGTTAATATTCAATGAATTGGTTTTCAATTTAAATCACATTTGATTCATTTACATTGGATTTTTTTTACTAACATTCATTTGTTCATTTTCCAATTAGTATACATCCACTAATTTATTCACACTGATTCGCTTTCAATCCAAATCAAATCCAATTCTATTCAAATTTACATATTATCCATTTGAATTTAATTACATAGCTTCCAATTTCGCTAATTCAATTTCATTAACACTTAATGAATTATATACAATCAACTAACAATCAAATAACAACCAATGTTTATTCAATACAACCAAATTTATTCACTTTACATTCAATTTGGTTCGACACATTTAATTCCAATTGGATCATATTAAATTGACTTTCATTCAATTTATTCAACTTCCAATAACATTAGCTTTTAATGAATTTACACTTATATTCATTGTTTCATATTAATTATTTACATTCAATTGATTAACATTCAATCCATTTATTAATTCAATTGTTAATTCATTTAACAATATAATGTTGAATTTCATTCATATAACTCAAGTTCAAATTCTTAATGACTTCACTTCATTAATTTACTTATTAATTTACTTTGACACCAAAATCAACTTCATTCAACTTCACTTAAGTCATATTCCATTTCAAACATCTTATCAAATCCAAATTTTCCAAACAACTTTCTTTTAAGCAATTTGGCAGCAATCCCTCTTTTGGAAACCCGAGAATGAACACCAATGATGTCGCGATCATCATCGGAATTATTTTCTAGCGACCAAAAAGAGTTTAGAGCTTTAATTTCTCCAAAATAATTTTCTCAAAATATCAAATCTTTTCAAAACACTTCTTTGGAATTTTATTTTCAGATTATAAATCACATTTATAAATCTTTTACTTATATAATCTCACTTCTTGTATATAAGATTATTTCACAAATGTAAATCACATTAATTATAGTTCCATACTTATAATTCATTTGCTTATACAATTATTCTTTAAAAATTGTTGTTTTTATTTAACTTATTCAACAATCAATTCATATACACTTTAATAATTCTAGAAAATTATTCCTTTATATATAAAAATATAATCAAGGTAAAATTATTTCATTTACCCAATTTAAATAATACTATGTCGACATGCCTCGTTTAAGTGTTTAGAAATCCCTATCGATAATATGGCGTCCCATCTATCGACCAGAATTCACAAACAGCTCAACGGATAAGCAAACACAATATAAAACATTTTATATTCACTAACAAATACGCGCTCGTATCTATTATTACACTCACACTCATTCTAGAGTACTACTGACTCTATCTCTAATGAGTAACACCCAACAGAACCATGGTTGTCGCTTAACCATATGCTCTGATACCAAATGTAACGTTTTGGATTTTTCGTCCACGAACGCCGACATCAATACGTCCACTGTATCAACTGTCGAGCAATCGAAAGCCAAAAAACCGTACCGTTATGATTTAAGAAGAAGAGAAGATAGAAGAAAAGAGAAAAGATAGGACAGAACAGAAAAGAACAGAACAATATCAGAATCTCACAATCGCAGCGGAACAACATATAATAAATAAATGAATAATCTTTAAACAAAGAACTATATCAGTTATTACATTACATTACATTTCATTACATCAGAGTGTACAACATCAAACAACAACAAACAGCGGAAAAGAAATACTATATACTAGTAATACGCCATGCCATCCAGCTTGCCTCCAGCAACTCCTGAATTCCAGAATATCCTGATAAACCTTAACTCTTGACTGCCCGTGTGGAAATTGGTGGGCACCCAGAGTTTAGGAAGGAAAACAATAAACTCCGAGTCAGTCATGTGACTGGTGTGAGAACTCAAAACAGTTTATTTATCTTTGAAAACAAAATAGAGGAATATTTTTAAAGTCAATTCGCAATGCTTTTAAAAATGAGACTACCATAAGGCCTCCCGCACACACACACAATGCAAACGCAGAATCGGAGGAGATTTCTCCTTATGATAGTCAAAGATGCTTGATACGCATTAAAAAGAACATTTGATATTATTACTATTGCATAGTGTAGAAACATTTCGAAAGTAAAATATAAATCTTAGCCAACATACGTACCATGATGGTATGCCTACTATAGCTACCATATTAAATGGCAGGTTCTACAACTAAAACCGTACAAGGCACGTATTGTTTTGTTTTGGATTTCCAGTAAATGGTCGGGCAAAGAAACTTCCCAAGTAAAATAGAACGCCTCTGGAGAAACGTTCCCGGATCTAACGTTACGGTTAGATCTCTGCTACACAAGGCCGGGTTACCCCTAACTGGGTAACAACTGACACGAGTATGTCATCCCCTGGTCCTTTGGGACCTTAAACCGAGCGCTCGTAATCAACATCACACCAAAATAATAAGTGTTTCAACATGAGTAAGTATCTGGGCTTCATACCATGATACCACTTATAATCCAGATAGGAAATGACATACCCTATGGAGGTGCGACCCCCAAATAACCTTGCTGCCACGATTCCTGTTTCGACCACAACCGGTCTGTGAGGCTTGACGAAGTCTCGTTCACAAAGCAATGCTTTATATAAAAGCTGTGCTTTAATTCACAAATGCTCAATAGCACTTATATGCCACATTACCAACTTGGGAATGTATCACTAGTAACCATCAACTACATAACCTCTGAGCTCGTATGTCTCAGAGAAGGGTGTTAAGCTAAGTGAATAAATTCTCCGCCACCAACAGAAATATATTTGATAGAAACCAGCTTTACATCTCAAATTGTAATGTAAGACACACGTCCATACAAGTACGTTCCGGGATCGAACGTAACCGAAGGCACTTCCAAAGAAGTCCTTGCAATCCGGGTATTCACAAACCCGATCGAATTTCCCATCACAAAGGAAATCTCCATACCGTAGCTAGCGGTGCAGAGACAATCGATAAGTCATCCTATCGTTTTCACAAATACCCGGTCTTCAACACCGGTCTTCAAATGCAATCCATAACGACGTATCACATATTCGGAATGGGTTATATGACCCAAAGGTCCTTTCCCGGCTAACCCGAATAGTGAGCGCTTATTTGAAAATAAGTGTGGCGTCCAATTCAAGCAATTCACAACAAATACCTATTTAAAGGTAAATATTGATAGTCGGATATTTAACTATCAATAGGTATGCTCAACATCACTAGATTCCAAATAATTTCCCAAATAATTTACTTTCCAAAAATATCTTTACAAGATATAAAATTTCCACACTTTAACCATTTGAAAACAAATTTCAAATCACTTTTCAATCCTTTATCACTTTTGAAAACAAATTTCAATCATTTTCCTTACTCGGAAATACTTTCATTTCAAAATGGTTCATTTAAACCAATTAAATAAATCCTTACCGATTTACTTTATATTTACGTTCCAAATCCGTAAATTTATTCTCATACTTTAAAAATAAATCAACGTTTGTTTTTAAACAAATTCCCCTTTTCCTTTATAAATTCCATAGTGAATTTACATTCCAAAATATTTATGAATATACGATTTCAAATCGATTTCTAATATTCATTTTCAATTTGTCTTCAAGAAGATAAATGCTTTAAACGTTTCATTTCACATTGGAAAAACATTTCCATACTTATTTAATAAGTAATTCACAAATCTTTTTATTTTCTACACTTGGAAAATATTCAATATACTTAAATCGAAATTAAGTATATATTTCATTCTTTAAGGAAATCATTCTCTTAAACATATTTATTTGGGCCAAAACGAATGTTACGTAAAACATCGTTACGACAACCCAAAATCACCAGTATAGGGATTCAAAATTAAAATAGATATATAAATCCCAATACTAAACAAAACGTTTCCTTTCATAAATCATTTACTATAACAACAGTGTTATAGTCCACCATTTCCTTCTATTTCTCGAAAACGTCTATTTCAACAATGAATGTTGAAATCTATGGTTTCGAATCTTAACACATTTTGAAACATCGTTAGATCGTTCTAAATTCTATTTAAAACATCACATTCAAAACATTTTCTTTAACATATTATTCACTATTCAAAAACGTGAATATACTTCGTTAACCAACTTCATCATTTCTATTGATTTTATTTTAAAGGTTTATTCACGGTCTAAAATGTGAATATAACTCCATTAATAAGTTATACAATTTACTTATCAAAATAAGTCATTGCGAATTTATAAAACAATGTTTATAAATTCCATTTCTATCTATTTTATAACTACTTCCTTTATAAATCTCCTTTATTAACCTATTCAATTTATAACTCAATTATAAATCAAAAGCCATAATTTTAGTTAAATATTTACAATTTATTTGTTTGCAAAATCGTTCCTTTAACTTCCTAAATTATAAATCTTATAACTTATAAGATTCATTTATTTACCCAAATCTATTCCTTTAATAACTTTACAAATTTTATAAACCTACTGCTTATAAAATTCCATTTATAACTTCACCGTTTATAATTCTATAAATTTCATTCATTTATGAAATTCATTCACAATTCATTCTAACACTTATAAAAACTCGTTTTATAATTCAAATATTTTAATTTATAAATTATCAATTTATAAATCTTTTATATAAATCAATTTATATTATTATTTCAAAACGTCTTCAAAGTCCTTTATAATTTCATCATTTTGATTTATAAAATAATTAAATTTTATATATCCTATTTTTAAACTTTTTACAGTAAATTCAAAAATCCCGATTTAAACCATTTTATAAAATCATTAACCCCATATTTTCAAAAATCAACTTTTAACTATATTTCTCAAAAATTATAATTTTATAACATTAAAATTATAACGTTTATTTATTTAAAATGAATCGATTCCAAAAATATTTTATAAAACGTATACTTTCAAAAATCACTTTAAAAACCCTTTTGAAATTCCAAAATTTGGCCCAATGATGCTACACAACAAATAGTCAATCACGACTACAACGACATCATATATCGATATGATAATCAACGAATATCAAAATATCCATAATAAAATAAATACTGTTGAGGAATCCAGTTGGATCCCTCCAACCAGTTTTCCTGCATCCAAAGATGTTAGCACAATACCAATTCCGTTCCAGTACGAAATTATCGCTGTATATGGGATTTAAAATATTATCCGCTTAATAGACGGCGCAATAGGGTCTCATCCGCTATATACTGTGGGGAATCAATTCCAAGTACATAAATAATACCAATTTCACTGTTTATGAAATATTCGCGGTATATGTTTTTAATAAATAACATCCGCTTACTAACGGCGTATAATGTCTATTTTAACAATCAATAGATACAATCATCATTCAAACATACATTCAACAATTTTAAATCTAACTATTTAAAATTGAAAATCGAAACCGATTCGATTGAGTGAGAAGTTCTCACTTTGATTTCAATTTCGTTTTAGCGATTTATTTCGAATAAAATTAAACGCGCGTTTAATTTTACCCGAAATTCTCACTAACTCCAAACGACTCCAATCCAATTCCATAGCATAGTGCTCGTCCATACGATTCCAACACAACTGGTTTCGCGCGTTTTCGACCTCGTATGAAAAAGTTATGAATTTTTAAAGATTCACGAATTTATAATTATAATTTTACAACATATTTTATATTTTTACACCTAAAAAAAATCATCACCGTTGGATTCTCCCCTGCAAATCAGGGTCGTTACACTCAACACTTCATCCTCTCCAGTAAACAACGCATGGTGAAACCCATCAACGCCATTAGGGTTTGTATTTTTCGAGCCTCCTCGTCGACATCCACCATGATCAGAAGCTTCCATTCGAACGGCCTCGCCTCCCCTCACCAACGCCCAGAAGGATGTGCTACTCGGTCTTGCTCATCACCATAAAAATCGAGCCGAACGCGCATGATTTGAACCAAAATCGCAACCTCATCGATTCACTAAACACGATCATGACCGTATAGAATCGAAGCTCTCGTTTAGATCTTCAACTTTGTAGTTGATAGTATTCGAGGATTGTTGATAGATTAAGAGAGATTGAGGGAAGAAAATCAGAAGATTATGGCCTTTGATTTCAAAAGTGGCAGCCTGAACGTTCCCAACCCTAGGTTTTTTTCTTTAGTTGCAAATGAGAAATATTTCGTCCTTTTATAGAAAATTTCAAAGAACACTATTCATCCGAATTTTCCGAACTCCAAACGAAGCGTGCCGGTTGGCGTTCCTAAGGTTTACCCCGCATTCCGAACACAATGGAACATGTTTCGGGAGCTAGTTCGGTCATCTGTGCGAGTTATGGCAATAAACGTTCGATTTAAAATTAAACCGATTAAACGATTTTCTAGGCGTTTTAGCTTGCACCGGACAAACGGTAAATCCGATTGACATGAAATTTGAAACCATACAATAATATCACAGTACGGATCCAATGAAACTGGTTTCATCGAAATCCGAGACTGTTTGAAAAATGACTATTTTAACTCGCCAAATTAATATTAAAAACAATTTCGATGCGTTTCGAGCTGCCACGGTCAAACGATAACTCCGATTGCTACAAAAATTGAAATCCGATAATAACAAACTATTATGGATCCAATGGAACTAGTTTCGTCCAATTCTGAGACTGTTCGAAAATTGGCTATTTTCACTAGTCGATTAAATATTAAAATATTCAATTTTCACAAATAAACTTTTAATTCGATTTTAAAAGTTCTAAAATATCGTTCTAACTTCAATATGATAAAATAAAATTTTACAATCATTTTCAATCATATTTTACCCAATTTTCAATTATTTCTGTATTTTCAACTATTAAATAATCGATTTAATTATCCAATTAAATCCAATTATTCAAAATAAAATTTATTCGACTTACAAAATTCACTCATTAATATTTAAAATTAATTCAATATTCAATTTTTAATTAATAAAAATTCTGGGTCGTTACAAGAATTAAAAGATCTTATGTAAGTTAAATCAACGGTAAATATGAGTGCAACAGCGTCAGAGATGTTTACGGGGTTTGACATCTCCTATTCAGTGTCTAACGTAAGTGTAGTAACTTAAGAGATGCTCGGGATTCACATCTCCTAAGGATCGTTAAGCTATCTACTATGCAGTACAATATGCTACTATCTACAGTAAAGTAAATGTATTAAAATAGCGTTAAGGCGTTAACCATATCCCCCTTAACACATTTTTATATACTCCCATTGTCTATACGGTACCGTAATTCCTCCGTAAACTAGAGGGCTATCAGAGGGCACTCCATAGGTATGGTACAAAACATACTCGTAGAAGGCACGCTAGGGTATGTGAACACGGCACACAAGGAAATGCCAGGGTAGATATACCATTTGTGTATCCCAATTGGTGGTATCGTATAACAGCTACTACTGCCCACCTCGGAACACACTCCCAAATCAAAAATCAAGGGGTGGCCACCAACAATCACAAAATTAGAATATAATATCGAAGAAGTGTGCCCGATAGGAGGAATGACCTCACTTGGCCCGGCATGGCTCCTGATTTTAGTCACATCTATGCTGACTCACGGAAGTCAGGGTCATGTCATACCTATACATAAGTCGTGCACCAAACCATCCTACTTCTTTTCTGGAATCTGCACTACGTATATAGTTGCTAAAGTGGTTTTTCATATTGGCAGAGAGTATCACAATATCCGATCCCGGTCTCTTTAACAACCAAACGCTTATTTCGCATCGGATGGTTCTTTTACATTTCAAAAAGTCAATTTACAATTGATATTAAAATATTATATTCTCAAAACCATAATACTTTCAAAATCATATCCACCTTGAAATCATATTTTCAAAATACTTTAATGATTTCATTTCAAAACTTCATATTTAATCAATATGCCTTTTAAATCCCACTTAGGTTAAAATCAACATTTAACCGCGTTCGCTTAAAATCAAAATATGGGTATAAACTCTTCTGCTTTACTTAATTGAAATTTTGAAAGATATTTTAGATAGTTATAAATAGTTAAAATAGTTAAATACTCTAAATAATTTAGAATAGATAAAAAAAGTTTTAACTTGACTTAAGATAGTTAAATAGATTTAAAATAGATTTAAATATAATTAAAATAGATTAAATATCTTTAAAATAGATTAATTGATTTAAATTAAATTATATGGTTAAATTAGTTTAAAATAAGTTAAATTGGTTTAAATTAGGTTAAATTAATTTGTATAGTTGATGTAGGATAAAATAATTTAATAAATTTGGAATCTTAGTAATTAGAAATTGTAAAATAAAATATTTTTAAAATAGTTCATATTAAATATGAAATTTGTAACAACCTGGTATTTTCAGCCATTCGCGTCCACACATATTGGACTTGAATTGCTCAAAATACCGCACTGTAAATAAATTTGGAGCAAATGAAAAACAATCACAGAATCAATGCCATAGAAATATCATAATAACTCGCAGCGGAAACTAAAATACCGTAATAGTTCATGAAGCTACTATAACAAACACACAAAACATAATATAATATCAGTCTAAAAGAACATATACAATAGAAATCTCAAGTACATAGAAGTTTATAAATACAAGAGCTGAAATAGAACAACTGATACTGAAAGGGAATAAATAACAAGACAAGCAGAATCTCCAGCGATTCCCAGCTCCAGAAAAAGAAATCCAAAGCTAAGCTGTAAATACTCAGGCTAACCGAGCGTAAAGTAAAATACAAAACACTCGAGTCAGGACATACATACTTATGTAATGTAAACCAACTCAAGTGAACTATAGCAGCACAATAACTTAAAGGATGTTTAGAATCGCGCATCCTCTAAGGATCAGTTAAACCACAAATTAAATACACCCCGTGGTTAAAATTCCAAAAGGGTATTTTATACTTCTAAATCAAATAACATTTCAAAATTTAATAACATTTCAAATCCATTTTAAAATATCAAAGTATCATATCCTTCCGAAACCACATTCATTTTTATTTAATTTAAATACCATTTCAAATCACATTTCAAAATGGTTTATATGTCAAAGCAAATATTCCAATTAAACCAATTAAATATTCTAATTAAACCAATTAAATATTCCATTTAAACCAATTAAAAGCGAAGTTATTATATTTAATAATCGAATATACAATTCTCAAAATTTTACCATTTTAAGAATTCATTAATTTACTTCAACTTAATAAAACAGTGAAATTTCAACTTTTGCAGCATTTAGAAAATGCTATGGTAAATTTACATTTGAAACAAATCATTTTAACAAAGATAGCATTTACAGATATGTTATAATAGGTTTTAGTTTAGTTTCTACAACTATAGCACTTACAAAGTACTATAATAGCCCTTTGTTCAATTTAGTCTTTTAGTTCATTTATATCAACTACAACATTTACAAAATGCTGTAATATCTTTTACTTCAGAAATGATAGCATTTCAAAAATTGTGCTAATTGAATTCCAAGTTTCAATAAAATTTCATAAACAATTAAATTTTTATTTAAAAAAGTTTTAACTTATAAAAATCATATTTTCACACTTTTAAAAATGATCATTTAAATACCCTTTTAAGTCATGATTTTATAAAGTGAAATTTCACAATTTAATATTAAATTTTAATAATTAACTAATAAATAATCAATATACCATTTCATAACATTTTCATTTACTTATTCTTTAAATTTACCATTTTATAAGTTAAATTTAAATTCCATTTTATTTTCATAACCTAACCTTTATTTTTGAAATACATTTCCCATTTCACAAGTTAAGTTATAATTCAAATTTCATTTTTCTCATTCATTTATTTAACTATTTTTAATTCATTAGAAAAATAAATAACACTTTATAAAATCATTTTAAATTAAAATTAAAAACTATTTATCATATTTTCTTACTTAATTTAAACATCATTTATAAACAAAATCATAAACTGCAAAATTAACTTATATTTCAAATTCCTACTTTACCACAAATTTATATCACTTATAAATTTGTAGAAAATCAATAATACTTTTAAAAATCATTTTTAATTTAAATTTAATCAAAATATCATAATATTTACATTTATAAAATACTTTCAAAATTTTAGAAATATATATATTAACCATGGGTCTGTATATAATAATTTTCTAACCTAAAACAAATGACACGGATAATATCATTTCAATCGTAATTTACAAAGGAAAAATCCGGGTTTTATCATTTCAAACCTGCAATCCCAAGTAAAATGAAATAAATAAAATTCGCTCAGGCCTATCATTTCAGCCCATAACGATTTTTCCCTATTCTAAAGTTCATTCGGGTATGTATCATTTTAACCCATAGTGATTCTATTCTACAGGGAACTTGCAGTGTGATAAACTGATATAAATAAACAGAATAACATTATATAACAGTAACAGATGATATGACAGGTGTATAAACAGGGGTGAACATCATATGATCATAGCATAGACAGTTATAACATGATAATATGGTTTATAGATTCAAATGTTATCAGTTTACTAGTTATATAAGTACGAAATGTCTGGTGAGAAATACTCACCTCTACAAGCTGGAGATAACAACCGAACACATAAACAAAGATCCACAAAGGCACGAATGCTCGAGTACGATTCGAGTGAGGGAGAGCCAAAGCTATTTTTCTTGCATATAAAACAAAACAAAACAAAACAATATATATATATATATATATATATATATATATATATATATAACATGAATTTCAACCCAAAATTTCACATTAAACAAGCTAGAATTAAGGAACAACAAATAATCAATCACTTGCATTTGCTTTCACACATCTCACGCTCAGCCTATAGGGTCATAAGGAAAGGCCATGGGTGAAAATGAGTCAAGCATGGGTCAAGCCAAGGTCGGCCAAGCCGTGGAATAAAGGCATGGAAGTGGATATGCATGTACAACACAAGACAAGGCAACAAAGCAATTTTCTATGCAACAAAAAGCTTCGGCCAAGGCTTGTATTGGCACGGCCAGACCTGCTGGAGGCTAAGAGATGGTATGGAAGTGGTTTTGGTTTAGGTGTGGGTTAAGTGCAAAGGGCGGCCAAGGGGGTGTATGAGGTGGTGGAGTCATGTGGAGGTCGGCTTGGATGTTTAAGGTGATTTTTTGCTAATTTTTGTGGAGCTTCTCGTCAATGGTGTCCACAGACATGACATGACAGAGGAGATGGAGGTGTTTGCAGCTGGACAAGGTGGTGATGGAGGTGGTGGTGATGGTGGAGGCTAGAGGCCGAACATAGAAGGTGAAGCATAGGCAAGATCGATACATAAAACAAGGAAGAAAATGGAAAAAAAGTAAAGCATTTACCAATTTTCTTTTCTTCAGAAGAGAGGCCGAAATTTTTGTGATGAGAAACTTTATTTTTTCATGAAAATGAAGGGTGATCAGCTGAAGAAAGAAAATGGTCAGCCAAATTGAATGCAAGTGTTGATTTGCAAATGAAAAGGCAAAAAGGAGGTGAAAAGTCAAAGGCATGTGAAAGGTTATAAACTCTTCAAATTTCCTTTATTGTTTATTCATTTTTAAACACATGAAAAATGATTATAAACAAAATAAAACACAATAAAATGATGTATGAATAAAAATAAATATATAAAGTTTGGATAAATATAAATTAATTAAGAAAATAGCTTAAAAATAGAACTAGGTTTTAAAAATTGAAAATAAAATACAATAAGTTTTGGAAAATTATAACATCACTTTTAAAAAAAAATTAAAATAAAAATATATACCTAACATGTCATACAACATATTAGAACATGATATGACAAATAAAAATATTATTTATATAAATTAAAATAGACAATTTTATTAAATAAATCAATTTACATACAAAATTGTAAAAAGCATAACTTTCACAATATAAATCGGATTTCAACGAAACAAAAAGAAATATTCTTGAAATTTAATTTATTTTCATAATGAAAGATAAAATTAAAGAATTAAAAGATTTAAATTTTAAATTTAAAAGTCAAAGTTTGACCATTTGACCAAAATTCACATTTTCTGGAAATATTCTATTTATTTCAGTTTGAAATTATAATTCACACGAAAACCAAAATATACTTTTAAAATAACAAAATTTATCCATTTTAATAAATATAATAAAGTTTTTAAATCAAGAGTTTCAAATAAAATAATCAAAATAAGCAATTAAAATAAATCATAAATTCGGGGTTGTTACACTCTCCCCCACTCAAATCTTTTCATCCTCGAAAAGAATGAACAAGGAAAATAAAGAAAAGAAAGATAGACAAAAAAATAGTACCTAGAAAATCAATTTCGGATTTGAAGCACGAATGCTCTCCTCCATCTCCCAGGTATAATCTCGATCATCAGTACTTCATAGTACTTTGACCAGACAAACGAATTCCTTTCTTAGCCTCTCCGTACCTCTGCTGACAATACGAAGTGGCTTACTCTCGACAGCCAGATTAGGCTCAATATCCAAACCATCAAAAGCAGAAGGCTGAACAAAGACATGGGTCAAGAAGATACCAGAGAAGATGTGAGACGTGGAATCATCATGCACTCCAGAAAGCTTCTTGGGCAAATCCAAACAATAAGCCGAAGAACCAACTCTTTCCATACTACAGAAGGGACCCTCAAAGAAGAAGAAGGTAGGAACAGATAGAAGAAAAATAGGTTGGAAGACAAGGATGAACCACATTTTTAAACCATATAAATTTCAATTTAAAAATTTTATTTACAACATTTTAAATATTTTATAACATGATGAATTGTCATTTGATTCAAATTTGTTAGTTCGAAGTAAGCAATATTTAAAACATTTTTAAATTATTTAGAAAAGTAAAATAAATGGTAAAAAATATCCTTTATATAATATTTTATCAAAATATTCCTACAACTTGATGTCTTAATAAATTTACTTTCATTCCTGCAGGCTCTGGCTATGCGTTGATCTGGCGCAAAGCTAGAATTCTCCAGGTACTTAGTAGACTTGTTTCGAAACCCGATGATAATACTTGAAAAACCTTTAAAAACATATATGGAAAGTATAATCCAAACAAAACAACCAAACCAAAACATGTCGATCATGGATCGCGGATACACAATGGTTACGCCTGGATCCCCCAGGAAACATCCGTACCCGTAGGATGACTACCACAACCCTGCGATTATGCCATGAAGATTGGTAGTACCGCAGATACACAATGGTTACGCCTGGATCTTCCAGGAAACATCTGTACCCTTAGGCTTTCACAGCCCCTGCGTATTATGCTACCAAGCGATCCAATGGATCGCAGATACACAATGGTTACGCCTGGATCCCTCAGGAAACATCCATACCCATAGGCTCTCGCAGCCCTTGCAAATTACGTTATGCAGTCGCGCTCATAAGACCATGGAAATCGCCATCAAATTCGATGGACACTCGAGTATCATATCCGAAAAACCCAAATCAGAGTGAATAACATCGATAGAATGAATCCACGGTGTGGCCACAAAGCGGATATCATGCAGAAGGCACTTTCCATATCTTTACTTCGAAAATATGCATCATATAGTACCTTTCAAATCACTTTCAAATATCATACTTATATAAAGTCCATTATATATAAGATTTCATTTGAAATCGAATACTTTCCAAAATCAATAGTATATCAAATCACACTCATATAGACTTCAATTATATAAGATTTCTCTTTACAAAATGAGTATCCTTTCAAATCAACAGTCTCAAATAACTTTATACTTATAAAAACCAATTTTATATAAGTTCGATAACCCCCAAATTAAGTATTTTGTAAAACAAGGTTCTCAATTTCAAACCATTTCAATATCAATTCAGTTTCAAAATCATATATGATTTCACCAAATCATTTCTTCCAAATTACATATATTCAGTTTCAAAGTTTCTCAAAACAATAGATTTAGAAAATAATCCTGGTTTCCAAATCAATAAAATTAAAGTCGAACAAATTCAATTCCAAAACCATCATATAAATATTGGGTTTAACTATTTTCAAAACTAAATATCATTCTCAAATCAATTATATCCAAAATGATTTTCAAGTTTAATCCCTTTAAGTCCTTTAAACTATTTATTTCTATACAAAAGATCAATTTATCTTTCAAACTATTTAAAACTAAATTTTATTCAAACCATTCCAAAACTAAATTCCATATCATTATAATTCAAAATAGTCTTATTCATTTACTTAACAAAACAGTTTCAACTCATTTACCTAATCGATTTTTTTTCAGGATTACTTAGCTTGGAAAATTAAACCTTGATTTGAAAGTGCTCGAACTTTTAAAAATAGTCGAAGAAACCAAATTTTCCAAATCCAAGAGTTGGAAATCAACAACGAATCAGTAAATCAATTCCAATAGATAAGGTTATACCAAAACAATCTAAAACTCGAGGACTGAACACTGGCTTACTTTAAATCATTTCAAATATACATACATATATCTTTCGAATATCAAACCATACTTCAAAATCTGAAATCAAAATTGGTTTCAAAAAATCACTCGCATAGCAAAGCTACTAGAGTGGCCTCTCCCCCACTCAGAAACTCGAAAATCAATGTCGATGATGCATGCATTCATCACCGAAATTATTTTCCAACGACATAAGTGAGTTCTGGACTTTTATTTTCATGAAACTTCTTTGAAATCTCTTTGAAATCATTGGAATTCATTCGAATACATTTGAAATATTTATTATTCAGAAAATATCTTTAAATCATATTATTATTATATATTTTTAAAAATCTTAGAACCAATTTCAAAACACCGGAGTTCGATTCCTCGAAATTCAAATTCAAAAACCTTTTAGTTATAAATCATTTTTATATAAGTCAAACTCTTATAAAAATTTCAAATACTTTCAAAATTTCATTTTTAAAGGTATATAATCCTTATCGAAAACATTTCACTTTTATATATAAAATATGGCCATCCTTATCAAAATAATAATTACGATGTATGCACAATTTCAAAATACAACCAAACACAAATTTCCAAGGGATGATTCAAGGATGGATTTCAAAACAAACAGAAATTCAAATTTAGGGGAACTCTAATCAAATAGAATCCTGATTCGAAGATATGCTCGAACTAAGATTAGATAATTTAATAATAGAAGATGGACAAGCCTATATAAATTGCGGGCGACCTTAACCGGTCAACTGTGACTTCAGGAATATAATCAATTCGGAAATCTAAGGCAAATCGACATTCGATCGCCAGAGATAGAATCCAGATATAGCAGAAGATAGATAGCATCGAAAACCGAGGATACAGGAATCTCCGATGAATCAATGCCAATTGTAAAGGAGTTCACCCTTTACAAATCATTCAAAGATTTTGAGGAATCACCAATCTTTATAGAGGTCAGTGGAGTTATGGAATTCCCCAAAATCAAAAGGATAAAATAGGGAAGATAAGACTGGATTTCAGAACCAATAGGAGCGTTCCAAAGTTCAAGGAATCCAAATCGATAAGAATCCTAACCAAGAGATTTCTGACAAGGTGGATACAGAAGGAATGAAGTTTAGAAAACTTGATTTCAAAATAAGAAGAATTTTTGTACTAATATAATCTTTGAAAATCCTTTAACAATCATTTGCAAATCATTTTATACTTCGAAAATATGTTCTCTCACAAAGAAAGGATTCTGAGATTGATTTCACTCATTTTAGGGTATTTCTACCCTATCTCTAATGAGTTTTGTGCTCCGCAGGCTAAGGTTTTCCTAAAAACCAAAGCTCTGATACCAAATGTAACAACCCGGTATTTTCAGCCATTTGCATCCACATATGTTGGACTTGAATTGCTCAAAATACCGCATTGTAAATAAATTTGGAGGAAATGAAAAACGATCACAGAATCATTGACACGGAAATATTAAAATAAATCACAGCGGAAATTAAAATACCATAGTAGTTCATGAAGCTATTATAACAAACTCACAAAACAATACACATAATATCAATCTGAAAAAAATATACAATAGAAATCTCAAGTACATAGAAGTTTATAAATACCAGAGCTGAAATAGAACCACTGAAACTGAAAGGGAATAGATAACTAGATAAGAAGAATCTCTAGTGATTCCTAGCTCCAGAAAAAGAAATCCAAAGCTAAGCTGTAAATACTCAAGCTTACCCGAGCATAATGTAAAACAAAAAACAGTCGAGTCAGGACATACATACTTATATAATGTAAACCAACTCAAGTGAAATGTAGCAGCACAATAACTTAAAGGATGCTTGGGATCGCCCATCCTCTAAGGATCAGTTTAACCATAAATTAAATACATCCCGTGGTTAAAATTCCAAAAAGGTATTTTATATTTCTAAATCAAATAACATTTCAAAATTTAATATCAATTCAAATCCATTTAAAATATCAAAATATCATATCCTTCTGAAACCACATTCATTTTTATTTAATTTAAATACCATTTCAAATCACATTTCAAAATGGTTTATATATCAAAGCAAATATTCCAATTAAACCAATTAAATATTCCAATTAAACCAATTAAATATTCTAATTAAACCAATTAAATATTCCATTAAACCAATAAAAGTGAAGTTATTATATTTAATAATCAAATATACAATTCTCAAAATTTTACCTTTTTCAGAATTCATTTATTTACTTCAATTTATTAAAACAGTGAAATTTCAACTTTTGCATCATTTAGAAAATGCTACGGTAAATTTATGTTTGAACCAAATCATTTTAACAAAGATAGCATTTACAGATATGTTATAATAGGTTTTAGTTTAGTTTCTACAACTATAGCACTTACAAAGTGCTATAATACCCCTTAGTTCAATTTAGTCTTTTAGTCCATTTATATCAATTACAACATTTACAAAATGCAGTAATATCTTTTACTTCAGAAATGATAGCATTTCAAAAATGCTGTTAATTGAATTCCAAGTTTCAATAAAACTTCATAAACAATTAAAATTTTATTTAAACAAGTTTTAACTTATAAAAATCATATTTTCACACTTTTAAAAAATGATCATTTAAATAGCCTTTTAAGTCATGATTTTATAAAGTGAAATTTCACAATTTAATATCAAATTTTAATAGTTCACTTATAAAAAATCAATATACCATTTTATAACATTTTCATTTAATTACTCTTTAAATTTACCATTTTATAAGTTAAAATTTAAATTCCATTTTTATTTTCATAACTTAACCTTTATTTTTGAAATACATTACCCATTTTACAAGTTAAGTTAATTCAAATTTCATTTTTCTCATTCATTTATATAACTATTTTTAATTCATTAGAAAAATAAATAACACATTATAAAATCATTTTAAATTCAAATTAAAATCAATTTATCATATTTTCTTACTTAACTTAAACTTCATTTATAAACAAAATCATAAATTCCTAAATTAACTTATATTTCAAATTCCTACTTTACCATTAATTTATTTCACTTATAAATTTGTTGAAAATCAATAATACTTTTAAAAATCATTTTTAATTTAAATTTAATCAAAATATGATAATATTTACATTTCTAAAATACTTTCAAAATTTTAGAAATATATAATTAATTACGGGTTGTATATAATAATTTTCTAACCTAAATCAAATGACACGGATAATATCATTTCAATCCGTAATTTACAAAGGAAAAATCCGGGTTTTAGCATTTCAAACCCGCAATCCCAAGTAAAATAAATAAATAAAAACCGCTCAGGCCTATCATTTCAGTCCATAATGATTTTTTCCTATTCTAAAGTCCATTCGGGTATGTATCATTTTAACCTATAGTGATTCTATTCTACAGGGAACTTGTAGTATGATAAACTGATATAAATAAACAGAATAGCATTATATAACAATAACAGATGATATGACAGGTGTATAAACAGGGGTGAACATCATATGATCAAAGCATAGACAGTTATAACATGATAATATGGTTTACAGATTCAAATGCTATCGGTTTACTAGTTATATAAGTACGAAATGTCTGGCGAGAAATACTCACCTCAACAAGCTAGAGATAACAACCAAACACATAAACTAAGATCCACAAAGGCACGAATGCTCAAGTACGATTCGAGTGAAGGAGAGCCAAAGCTATTTGTCTTGCATATAATACAAAACAATATATATATATATATATATATATATATATATATATATATATATAACATGAATTTCAACCTAAAATTTAACATTAAACAAGCTAGAATTAAGGAACAACAAATAATCAATCACTTGCATTTGCTTTCACACATCTCATGCTCGGCCTATAGGATGGTAAGGCAAGGCCATGGGTGCAAATGAGTCAAGTATGGGTCAAGCCAAGGTCGGCCTAGCTATGTAATAAAGGCATGGAAGTGGATATACATGTACAACACAAGACAAGGCAACAAAGCAATTTACTATGCAACAACAAGCTTTGGCCAAGGCTTGTATTGGCACGGCCAGACCTGCTGGACGCTAAGAGATGATGTGGCAATGGTTTTGGTTCAGGTGTGTGCTGGAGAAGGTGGTGCAAAGGGCGGCCAAGGGGGTGTATGAGGTGGTGGAGTCATGTGGATGTCGGCTTGGATGTTTAAGGTGATGTTTTGCTAATTTTTGTGGAGCTTCTCATCAATGGTGGCCACGGACATGACATGACATAGGAGATGGAGGTGTTTGCAGCTGGACAAGGTGGTGATGGAGGTGGTGGTGATGATAGAGGCCAGAGGCCGAACATAGAAGGTGAAGCAAAGGCAAGATCAATACATAAAACAAGGAAGAAAATGGAAAAAAAAGTAAAACATTTACCGATTTTTTTTCTTCAGAGAGAGGCCGTAATTTTTGTGATGAGAAACTTTAGTTTTTCATTAAAATGAAGGGTGATCAGCTGAAGAAAGATTATGGTCAGCCAAATTGAATGCAAGTGTTGATTTGCAAATGAAAAGGCAAAAAGGAGGTGAAAAGCCAAAGGCATGTGAAAGGTTATATAAATAAAATAAGAGCACAATAAAATAATGTATGAATAAAAATAAATATATAAAGTTTAGATAAATATAAATTAATTAAGAAAATAGCTTAAAAATAGAACTAGGTTTTAAAAATTGATAATAAAATACAATAAGTTTTGGAAAATTATAACATCACTTTTAAAAATGTTTTAAAATAAAAATATATACCTAACATGTCATACAAAATATTATATCATGACATGACAAATAAAAATATTATTTATATAAATTAAAATAGACAATTTTATTAAATCAATCAATTTACATACAATATTGTAAAAAGCATAACTTTCACAATATAAATCAGATTTCAATGAAACAAAAAGCAGTATTCTTGAAATCTAATTTATTTTCATAATGAAAGATAAATTTCAAGAATTAAAATATTTAAATTTTAAATTTAAAAGTCAATGTTTGATCATTTTGACCAAAATTCACATTTTCTGGAAATATTCTATTTATTCAAGTTTGAAATTATAATTCACACAAAAACCAAAATATACTTTTAAAATAACAAAATTTATCCATTTTGATAAGTATAATAAAGTATTTAAATCAAGAGTTTCAAATAAAATAATCAAAATAAGCAATTAAAATAAATCACAAAATTCAGGATTGTTACACTCTCCCCTACTCAAATCTTTTTGTCCCCGAAAAGAACGAACAAGGAAAATAAAGAAAAGCAAGATAGACAAAAAATATTACCTGCAAAAATAATTCCGTATTCGAAGCACGAATGTTGTCCTCCGTCTCCCAGGTACAATCTCGATCATCAGTACTTCACAGTACTTTGACCAGACAAACAGATCCAAACAATATGCCAAAGAACCAACTCTTTCCATACCACAGAAGGGACCCTCAAAGAAGAAGAAGGTAGAAATAGGCAGAAGAAAAATAGGCTGGAAGACAAGGATGAACCATATTTTTAAACCATATAAATTTCAATTTAAAATTTTTATTTACAATATTTTAAATATTTTATAACATGATGAATAATCATTTGATTCAAATGAGTTAGTTCAAAGTAAGCAATATTTAAAACATTTTTAAATTATTTAGACAAGTAAAATAAATGGTCAAAAATATCCTTTATATAATACTTTATCAAAATACTCTTATAACTTGATGTCTTAACAAGTTTACTTTCGTTCCTGCAGGCTCTAGCTATGCGTTGATCTGACGCAAAGCTAGAATTCTCCAGGTACTTAGTAGACTTGTTTCGACACCCAGTGAAAATACTTGAAAAACCTTTAAAAACATATATGGAAAGTATAATCCAAACAAAAAAAACCAAACCAAAAAACGTCGATCATGGATCGCGGATACACAATGGTTACACCTGGATCCCCCAGTAAACATCCGTACCTGTAGGCTGACTACCACAGCCCTACGATTATGCCATGAAGACTGGTAGTACCGTAGATACACAATGGTTACGCCTGGATCTCCCAGGAAACATCCGTACCCTTAGGCTCTCGGTGCCCCCGCGGATTACGCTACCAAGCGACCCAATAGACCGCAGATACACAATGGTTACGCCTAGATCCCTCAGGAAACATCCATACCTGTAGGCTCTCGCAGCCCCTGCGAATTACGCTACGTAGTCGCGCTCATAAGACCATGGAGATCGCCATCAAATTCGATGGACACTCGAGTATCAAACTTGAAAAACCCAAATCAGAGAGAATAATATCGATAGAATGAATCCACGGTGTGGCCACAAAGCGGATATCAAGCAGAAGGCACTTTCCATATCTTTACTTCGAAAATATGTACCACATAGTACCTTTCAAATCACTTTCAAATATCATACTTATATAAAGTCCACTATATATAAGATTTCATTTCAAATCGAATACTTTCCAAAATCAATAGTATATCAAATCACACTTATATAAACTTCAATTATATAAGATTTCTCTTTACAAAATGAATACCCTTTTAAATCAACAGTCTCAAATAACCTTCATACTTATACAAACCAATTTTATATAAGTTCGATAACCCCCAAATCAAGTATTTAGTAAAACAAGGTTCTCAATTCCAAACCATTTCAATATCAATTCAGTTTCAAAATCATATATGATTTCACCAAATCATTTCTTTCAAATTACATATATTCAGTTTCAAAGTTTCTCAAAATAATAGATTTAGAAAATAATCCTGGTTTCCAAATCAACAAAATTTAAGTCGAACATATTCAATTCCAAAATCATCATATAAATACTGGATTTAACTAACCAATCTATTTTCAAAACCAAATATCATTCTCAAATCAATTATACCCAAAATGATTTCCAAGTTTAATCCCTTTAAGACCTTTAAACTAATTATTTCTATTCAAAAGATCAATTTATCTTTCAAACTATTTAAAACTAAATTTTATTCAAAACATTCCAAAACTAAATTCCATATCAGTATAATTCAAAATAGTCTTATTCATTTACTTAACAAAACAGTTTCAACTCATTTGCCTAATCGATTTTTTTTTAGGATTACTTAGCTTTGAAAATTAAACCTTGATTTTAAAGTGCTCGAACTTTTAAAAATAGTCGAAGAAACCAAAATTTCCAAATCCAAGAGTTGGAAATCAACAACAAATCAGTAAATCAATTCCAATAGATAAGGTTATACCAAAACAATCTGAAACTCGAGGACTGAACACCAGCTTACTTTAAATCATTTCAAATATACATACGTATATCTTTCGAACATCGAACCGTACTTCAAAATCTGAAATCAAAATTGGTTTCACAAAATCACTCGCATAGCAAAGCTACGAGAGTAGCCTCTCCCACACTTAGAAACTCGAAAATCAATGTCGATGATGCATGCATTCATCGTCGAAATTATTTTCCAGCGATATAAGTGAGTTCTGGACTTTTATTTTCTCGAAACTTCTTTGGAATCTCTTCGAAATCATTAGAATTCATTCGAATACATTTGAAATATTTCTTATTCAGAAAATATCTTTAAATCATATTATTATTATATATTTTTAAAAATCTTAAAACCAATTTTAAAACACCAGAGTTCGATTCCTTGAAACTGAAATTCAAAAACCTTTCAGTTATAAATCATTTTTATATACGTCAAATTCTTATAAAATTTTCAAAATTTCAAATCCTTTTGGAATTTCAAATTTTCATCTTTAAAGGCATATAATCCTTATCGAAAACATTTCACTTTTATATATAAAATATGGCCATCCTTCTCAAAATAATAATTTCGATGTATGCACAATTTCAAAATACAACCTAACACAAATTTCCAAGGGATGATTCAAGAATGGATTTCAAAACAAACATAAATTCGAATTTAGGGGAACTCTAATCAAATAGAATCCTGATTCAAAGATATGTTCGAACTAAGATTAGATAATTTAATAATAAAAGATGGATAAGCCTATATAAATTGCGAGCGACCTTAACCGGTCAACCGAGACTTCAGGAATATAATCAACTTGGAAATCTAAGGCAAATCGACATTCAATCGCCAGAGATAGAATCCAAATATAGCAGAAAATAGATAGCATCGAAAACTGAGGATACAGGAATCTCCGGTGAATCAATGCCAATTGTAAAGGAGTTTCACCCTTTACAAATCATTCAAAGATTTTGAGGAATCACTGATCTTTATAGAGGTCAGTGGAGTTATGGAATGCCCCAAAATCAAAAGGATAAAATAGGGAAGATAAGACTGGATTTCGAAACCAATGGGAGCGTTCCAAAGTTCAATGAATCCTAATCGATAAGAATCCTAACCAAGAGATTTCTAAAAAGGTGTATAAAGAAGGAATGAAGTTTAGAAAACTTGATTTCAAAATAAGAAGAATATTTATACTAATATAATCTTTGAAAATCCTTTAAAAATCATTTGGAAATCATTTTATACTTCGAAAATACGTTATCTCACAAAGAAAGGATTCTGAGATTGATTTCACTCATTCTAGGGTATTTCTACCCTATCTCTAATGAGTTTTTTGCTCCGCGGGCTAAGGTTTTTCTAAAAACCAAAGCTCTGATACCAAATGTAACAACCCGATATTTTCAGCCATTCGCATCCACATATGTTGGACTTGGATTTCTCAAAATACCGCATTGTAAATAAATTTGGAGCAAATGAAATACAATCACAGAATCACTGACAAAGAAATATCAAAATAACTCACAGCGGAAATTAAAATACCATAGTAGTTCATGAAGCTATTATAACAAACTCACAAAACATAATACATAATATCAGTCTGAAAAAAAACATATACAATAGAAATCTCAAGTACATAGAAGTTTATAAATACCAGAGCTGAAATAGAACAACTGAAACTGAAAGGGAATAGATAACTAGACAAGCAGAATCTCCAGCGATTCCTCGCTCCAGAAAAAGAAATCCAAAGCTAAGCTGTAAATACTCAGGCTGATCCGAGCGTAAAGTAAAACACAAAACACTCGAGTCAGAATAGACATACTTATATAATGTAAACCAACTCAAGTGAAATGTAGCAGCACAACAACTTAAAGGATGCTTGGTATCACCCATCCTCTAAGGATCAGTTAAACCACAAATGAAATACATCCCATGGTTAAAATTCCAGAAGGGTATTTTATACTTCTAAACCAAATAATATTTCAAAATTTAATATCAATTCAATCCATTTTAAAATATCAAAATATCATATCCTTCCAAAACCACATTCATTTTTATTTAATTTAAATACCATTTCAAATCACATTTCAAAATGGTTTATATATCAAAGCAAATATTCCAATTAAATCAATTATTCCAATTAAACCAATTAAATATTCCAATTAAACCAATATTCTATTTAAACCAATTAAAAGCGAAGTTGTTATATTTAGTAATCAAATATACAATTATCAAAATTTTACCATTTTCAGAATTCAATTATTTACTTCAATTTATTAAAACGGCGAACATTCAACTTTTGCAGCATTTAGAAAATGCTACGGTAAATTTACATTTGAAACAAATCATTTTAACAAAGATAGCATTTATAGATATATTATAATAGGTTTTAGTTTAGTTTCTACAACTACAACACTTACAAAGTGCTATAATACCCCTTAGTTCAATTTAGTCTTTTAGTCCATTTATATCAATTACAACATTTTCAAAATGCGGTAATATCTTTTACTTCAGAAATGATAGCATTTCAAAAATGCTGTTAATTGAATTCCAAGTTTCAATAAAACTTCATAAACAATTAAAATTTTATTTAAACAAGTTTTAACTTATAAAAATCATATTTTCACACTTTTAAAAATGATCATTTAAATACCCTTTTAAGTCATGATTTTATAAAGTGAAATTTCACAATTTAATATCAAATTTTAATAGTTCACTTATAAAAAATCAATATACCATTTTATAACATTTTCATTTAATTACTCTTTAAATTTACCATTTTATAAGTTAAATTTAAATTCCATTTTTATTTTCATAACTTAACCTTTATTTTTGAAATACATTACCCATTTTACAAGTTAAGTTATAATTCAAATTTCATTTTTATCATTCATTTATTTAACTATTTTTAATTCATTAGAAAAATAAATAACACTTTATAAAATCTTTTTAAATTCAAATTAAAATCACATTATCATATTTTCTTACTTAACTTAAACTTCATTTATAAACAAAATCATAAATTCCAAAATTAACTTATATTTCAAATTCCTACTTTAGCATTAATTTATTTTACTTATAAATTTGTAGAAAATCAATAATACTTTTAAAAATCATTATTAATTTAAATTTAAACAAAATATCATAATATTTACATTTCTAAAATACTTTCAAAATTTTAGAAATATACATTAACCGCGGGTCTGTATATAATAATTTTCTAACCTAAATCGAATGACACGGATAATATCATTTCAATCCGTAATTTACAAAGGAAAAATCCGGGTTTTATCATTTCAAACCCGCAATCCCAAGTAAAATGAAATAAATAAAAATCGCTCAGGCCTATCATTTCAGCCCATAATGATTTTTCCCTATTCTAAAGTCCATTCGGGTATGTATCATTTCAACCCATAGTGATTCTGTTCTACAGGGAACTTGTAGTGTGATAAACTGATCTAAATAAACAAAATAGCATTATTAACAGTAACAAATAATTTGACAGGTATATATAAAGGGGTGAACATCATATGATCATAGCATAGATAGTTATAACATGATAATATGGTTTACATATTCAAATGCTATCAGTTTACTTGTTATATAAGTACGAAATGTCTGGTGAGAAATACACACCTCTATAAGCTGGAGATTATAGCCAAACACATAAACTAAGATCCACAAAGGCATGAAAGCTCGAGTACGATTCGAGGGAGGGAGATCCAAAGCTATTTGTCTTGCATATAAAACAAAACAATATATATATATATATATATATATATATATATATATATAACATAAATTTCAACCCAAAATTTAACATTAAACAAGCTAGAATTAAGGAACAACAAATAATCAATCACTTGCATTTGCTTTCACACATCTCATGCTCGGCCTATAGGGTGATAAGGCATAACCATGGGTGCAAATGAGTCAAGCATGGGTCAAGCCAAGGTCGGCCTAGCTATGGAATAAAGTCATGGAAGTGGATATGCATGTACAACACAAGACAAGGCAACAAAGCAATTTTCCATGCAACAACAAGCTTCGGCCAAGGCTTGTATTGGCACGGCCAGACCTGCTGGAGGATAGGAGATGATGCGGCAGTGGTTTTAGTTCAGGTATGGTTTGGAGAAGCTGGTGCAAAGGGTGGCCAAGGGGGTGTATGAGGTGGTGGAGTCATGTGGAGGTCGGCTTGGATGTTTAAGGTGATGTTTTGCTAATTTTTATGGAGCTTCTCATCAATGGTGGCCACGACCATGACATGATAGAGGAGATAGAGGTGTTTGCGGCTGGACAAGGTGCTGATGGAGGTGGTGGTGATGGTGGAGGCTAGAGGCCGAACATAGAAGGTGAAGCAAAGGCAAGATCAATACATAAAACAAGGAAGAAAATGGAAAAAAAGTAAGACATTTACCAACTTTTTTTTCTTCAGAAGAAAGGCCAAAATTTTTGTGATGAGAAACTTTATTTTTTCATGAAAATGAAGGGTGATCAGCTGAAGAAAGAATATGGTCAGCCAAATTGAATGCAAGTGTTGATTTGCAAATGAAAAGGCAAAAAGGAGGTGAAAAGTCAATGACATGTGAAAGGTTATAAACTCTTCAAATTTCTTCTATTATTTATTCATTTTTAAACACATGAAAAATGAATGTAAATAAAATAAAAACACAACAAAATAATGTATGAATAAAAATAAATAAATGAAGTTTAGGTAAATATAAATTAATTAAAAAAAATAGCTTAAAAATAGAACTAGGTTTTAAAAATTGAAAATAAAATACAATAAGTTTTGGAAAATTATAACATCACTTTTAAAAATGTTTTAAAATAAAAATATATGCCTAACATGTCATACAACATATTAGAACATATATGAAAAATAAAAATATTATTTACATAAATTAAAATAGACAATTTTATTAAATAAATCAATTTGCATACAATATTGTAAAAAACATAACTTTTACAATATAAATCGGATTTCAACGAAACGAAAAGTAGTATTCTTGAACTTTAATTTATTTTCATAATGAAAGATAAAATTCAAGAATCAAATATTTAAATTTTAAATTTAAAAGTCAAAGTTTTACCATTTTGACCAAAATTCACATTTTCTGAAAATATTTTATTTATTCAAGTTTGAAACTATAATTCACACAAAAACCAAAATATACTTTTAAAATAACAAAATTTATCCATTTTAATAAATATAATAAAGTTTTTAAATCAAGAGTTTCAAATAAAATAATCAAAATAAGCAATTAAAATAAATCACAAAATTCAGGGTTGTTACAAAATTTGGAATTTATATCAAATTAAACTATTCATTTCATTTCAACATATTTAGACCATTTCAATTTCGAAATCAACAAATCAATTTCAAACCTTTCAATTTTTTTTTATTTCAATAAACTATTGAATTTCATTTATACTTAAAAATTTAACTTTCAACTTTCAACTTAATTTCTTAAAACAATGCCTTTAAACCAATTCACATTTCAACATAAAACTTGATTTCCGATAATAATATTTCAATTTATATAAATCAAATTTTATTTCAAAAAATCATTTAATTAAATTCGAAAATTAAGGATTTTAAAATCATTTAATTTAGCCAATCCGGTGCCCGTATATAATGCTCTACCCTAGAGTCAAGTGATATGGATATTTATCATTTCAATATTAATTTAATATTTACGGTTATATATCATTTCAAACCGTAATCCCTAAATAAATAACATCCATATAATCGCTCGAGTCTATCATTTCAACCCATAACGATCTTCCCTTAATCTATAGATCGTTCGGGTATGTATCATTTCAACCCATAGTGATTTTCTAAATAGTAACTAAGCGAACTTGCAGAGTGATAGCAATACATATAAATCAAACATATCATCCAATAATAATAATTCAAACATCCATCACAATCATCATCTAGTTCAATCAATAAACATCAATAGATAACTGGTAGTCCATATGGATATTAAATTTGACAATAAAAATTCAATATTAAATTAAATACGAAAAATTTTACTACGTAAATTCAAGAAGCAAATAAAGTAGTTTCTAAAAGAAATTAGGCCTAGCCGAAGGCTTGTAGTAGGAAACTGCAAGGCATTTATTTGAGACCGGAAGATAATTTAATTAAATAGGATGTCAATTAAATGTGTATAAACAATGCCATATTGTGTGCTTAACATGTCAAAAAAGTAATAAATAACAATCATAAAAGACTAATTCAACCGAATTAGAGACGATATATGTAATATTAGTGTCAGATGTACATGAGATGACTCCCAATGTGGGCCAAAGGAGGAACCGAACCAAAAGTAAAAGGCAAACTAAAACCTTAAATATAACCGAACTTGATAAAAGCCAAGTGGGAAGCTAAGGTTCGTAAACTGAAGGTATTAACCAACAATTAGTGAGGAATTATTGGTAAAGAAGGTAATTTAAGAAATTTGACGATTTAAATAGTACAAGTCACCAAAGCTAAATAAAGACATGCTTTCCCAAATGAAACCAAAGGTAATAGGGGTATGCCCTAAAGGCAATCGTGTAATTTGGTACATATACATAACTCGTTGACCAATCTTGTTCGAAATGCAGGCGTTTTCATTCTATTATATACTTGATATAATGTTTTTATATTAATCAATTAATTTAGTTAAAAGTATATCTAATTGAAAATTCATAAATGTTATGCTTTGTGAAAGTAGATACAAAGTGTTGTAACCGTGAGTAATTTATCACAATAAAATTAAATATAACATTTTAAATGTTCCTAGTCAAGATGCATCAAGGTTGGATATTAATGTATCTGTTGAGACTAATATACGTAATGCTCTTCAAATGTTGGGCAGTGTATTACTTATTACTGTTAGGGGCATCTAGGGATTACATGCTAATAGTTATTGGATAACTATGGAACGACTTGTTCGATAGTTTTTTGTTGGTTAATATAACTAAGGTCAAACAGAAAATATCCATGTGAATAATTTGTACAATTCTTTCGACTTGAGAATACCATGCATGTTCAATATGAGAACTCCGCTTTGATTACGGTTAAATCATGGAAAAGCGTCCATCGAGTGACTATAGTTGGGTCGAGTAGAAGTATTTAAAGTAAAACACTATTTAAGAGAAGCTTCGTCTCCTCAGTTATATGAAGTTAGTATCATGGTCAACTCAAGTCAACCCAAAGTCAAAATCTCTTATGAGAGTAGTTCGGTTAATAATAATTGTTATTATTGAACCAAGGACTTTGTGTTTGAACTATAGAGTTGATTGTGGACAATGTTGGAATTTTGACCATCAACAAATTTAATAAGTTGAAAGTGATATAGTTCTGATGAAGATAATTGTTGTAAATAATTGTCACAATTGGGTAATGCTTATTAAATTAAAATGAGATTTTTCCAAAAAAGAGTAAGCACTAAATTTGGCCATATTACCACACCATGTACTAAGTGAAGTGTGAATGTTAACGTTCGAATAGTTCGACGTTAATCGTTGACCGAATTTACGCCCAAGAGTCACACAACCGAAACGAAGAATTCTTTGTAGACCAAACGATTTAATAGGTTTATAATTGTTATAAATTAATTAAATAAATTAATATTTATGATTTTTAATATTGAAATTTGAGTGTGATTTGAGAAATAACATTTTTGCATATATTTATAAAAGTTATAAATACACTGACCGATATAAGATATCAATAACAGAATCGGTTAAATGTGATTGTACATATTTAATTTTGGTTAAATAGGCTCACAGCCCATGAGATTTGGAAAGGATAGGCGTTGGTTCAGAGAGGTGGAGATGGCTACAACATAGGGTAAGGGTTTGGAGATGTATGGATAAGATCTAGTGAGAAACTTACATAGTTTTCTCTCTTATTCTAAGCATACAATACTAATCTCAAAACCCTAATCTAAGGCTAATTTCATTTTTGAGACGCCATTTTATTCTTCTTCTTCTTTCTCATTTTAATGGCAGCAACTATCCTCTAAAACAATCTCAAAAATTCTCAAATCCAATTCAAATTAAATAAATACTAATTTGTAGTAGAATGTCTCCAATCCCGGATTAGCAACCTAACGATTGAGAATTGTTCTAAGAAGAGAATCATTGTTCAACGTAGACTGAAAGGCTTCTGAAACATCCCCCAACTTGGAGGCTAAAAGTAACGGCTTCGGATGCTGCAGTCCTCCATAATTATTAATCCTAGGCGACCAAATACGACGGTGTTAGATACACTGATACACAGAAATACATGGATATAGAAAATTTTAAATTTTCAAATCAACATTCACATTCCATTGCAAAAACCATTTCAACATTCTTTACATAATCCCACAACGTTAACCACATTCAGAAAAATATAATTACTACACATATGCTAAGAGGGACATTGATGATGTCCCCTTGGTGAATAGAGTATATAATATGTAATTGACAACTTTGCCTTTATAAAACAACACTGTGGAATCAAATGAAAAGGAACCCTAGGTAGCTATCATGCCTCTTGTATGTCTCCCAAAAGCTTATTCGTATAATGAGTACCTGAAAACCTCAACCCTCAGACTACTTAAAATCAATTGAGCTTCCGAGAGTTTAAGGGGAAAACATAAGCTTCGAATTTGACATAAAGCCTGGTATGAATAATAATCTAACATCTCAAACCATTTAGATATCTAGTGAGATCATGCCGCTTAGCGAAACAGGTTTGCCCTTCACTAGTATCCTAAAAACTTTTATAAAATCATATACTGTGCTCCTGCATGCCCGAACTGGTCGTCTTACCTTTCACTAGTTTTCACAAGATTTATACCTCAATCTTTTCTCATCTCTCACTGCAACCCGAACTGGTCGTCTTACTACTGTCAAATTAGGATCTATAACCAAGTCTTCCAACCCTATCAGAGGAATGGTAGTCTCTGGATCATGCACATACTTGCAAAGATGAGATACATGGAATAAATCATGGACACCTTCCATAGTGCTCAGCAATTGTACTCTGTACGCGAGCTTTCCAATCCTTCCTAAACTAAAAATGGTCTAACATATCTTGGGGCCAGTTTTCCCGACTTCCTAAATCGTATCAAACCCTTCATTGCTAACACATTAATAAAAACCCTATCCCCAACTGAGAATCTAGGTTTTTACACCTCTTATCTGCATAACGTTTCTATTTGGATTGAGCTTCTTTCATCTGTTCTTGGATTAACTTAATATTCTATGATGCCTCTCCAACCAAATTTGGACCTTAGATTAATCCGTCTTTAGTCTCCAACCAACATGCTGGCGATTTGCATGGCCTTCCATACTAAGCTTCAAAATGTGCCATTCTTATACTAATCTGATAAATATTATTATAGGAAAAATCAATCAAATGTAGGTGTTCTTCCCAAGATCTACTAAATCCCATATATAAGTTCTCAAAAAATCTTCGAGTATCTTATTGACTCTCTCTGTTTGCCCACCCGTTTGTAGGTGATATGCTGTACTCATCTTGAGCTTGGTACTTAATACCTTATATAGAATTTTTCAAAATTCACTAGTGAATAATGCATCTCTGCCGCTGACTATGCTACTAGGATTCCCATAAAGTCTAACTATGTTCTTCATGAACAGCTTTGCCAAAATAGGTGCCGTCTTGGTTGATTGGACTAGAATGAAATGAGCGCTTTTGGTCAACCTATCCACCATGACCCATATGCTTTCATTTCCCCTATTCTACCTTGCAACCCATCAATGAAATCCATGTATATCGAATCCCACTTCCACACTAAAACCTCTAAAGGCTGAAGCAACCCCTTGGCTCTTGGTGTTCGGCTTTCACTTTATTAACAGTTTACACACTGCCTAATCCACTAGCCATCATCCCTCTTCATGCCTTCCCAATAGAAGCTCCTCTTCATATCCTGATACATCTTGGTTCCTCCAGGATGAATCGTAAATTTGGATCGATGGCACTCTTTTAGAACTTCTCTTCTCAAGTTCTCTACATTTCGAACACATAAACGTCCCTTCTTTATCAAGCATCCCCTTGATTTAAGACTAAAATCCTTTAGATCATCGATCTCTGATCCTTCATCAAGCCTTCTAATCCTCTCAGCTAATACTAGATCCTATTTCTGCTTAGAAGTTATCCTTTCGATCAGCACTGGTCACACTTCGAAAAAGGCCAACACAGCGGTACTTTGACTAGAACGAGCAGTCGATCTCGACTGTACACTAACAAGTAGTCAAAACTTCTAAATCTTTCCATTCTGCTAATATAGCTAACACCACACTTTGACGTTTCCTGCTAAGAGCATCTACTACCTTGTTTCCTTTCCCAAGAGTATACTCTATACCAAAATCATAAGCAACCAAAAACTCCAGCCACCTCTGCTATTACATATTTACTCCTTCTGAGAGAATAAGTATCTTAAAGACTTATGACCGGTGTATAGCTTAAATCTCTCCCCTAAGAGATAATGTCTCCAAATCTTCAATGCAAAGATCACTACAGCTAACTCCAAATCATGAGTAGGGTATCTCAGCTTATATGGTCTAAGCTATCGCGAGGCAATTACTTTACCATTCTACATTAGCATGGCTCCCAATCCAGTCTCACATGCATCTGCGTACACCGCCAACCCTTGGTCTCCATCTGGAACTATTAACACTGGTGCATTGGTCAACAATTGCTTTAACCAAATGAACTTCTCAATCTTCCTAGTCAACTTAGTAAAAGGTGCTTCTATTCATGAGAAATCCTTAATAAATCTCTGGCGCTAGCCAGCAAGTCCAAGAAAACTCCTGATCTCGGTTACCGTCTTTGATCTCTTCCAATTATTGACAGCTTTGATCTTAACTGGATCGACTGCCAAGCCCTCCTCTGAAACCACATGACCAAGAAATTGGACCTCTTTCTTCCAAAAATGACATTTGAAAAACTTTGCATTTACTTATAATGCCTCCTGCACGTCTTCAGAAGCTTATTCATCTAACGATATACCTGAAAACATCAACCCTCAGACCGCTCAAAATTAGTTGATCACCCGAGAGTTTAAGGGGGAAACATAAACTTCGAGTCAGACATAAAGCATGGAATGAATAATAATCTAATATCTCAAACCGTTTAAATATCTAGTGAGACCACGTTGCTTAGCGGAATGGGTTTCCCCTTCACTAGTATCCTAAAACGTTTTATAAAACCATACACCCTTCTCATGCATCTACAATGGTTAAAACATAATCATTTCAAAACATTATAAAGATATGCGTATAAGTTAAAACATTTTGGATTTCTCATCCCTTTTTAATTGACTCTCTGTCATATTTATAGTCTCTAGAGTCACTATTAACCTATTAGTTTTCATGGGCTAACTAATAACCTGTATTTAACTTTTGGAATTTCCATCCTATTTTATAGTTTACATGAGTACACCATCAACCTATTGGTTTAGGAAAATTAACTTAATTAATTCATGGATTCCCCTAAACCTATTGGTGACTCCAATAACTTTTCTGTTATCCTAGTTTTCATGGGTTGACTAGAAACCTATTGACAACTGTCAATAACTTAATCTGGATATAGTATTCATGGATTCATTACAAACCAATTGGCCCTTGTCAACCACTCTTTATAACATAGTTTTCATGGGATCACTATGAACCTATTGGTAACTCCAATAACTTCCTAATCATAGTTTTCATGGGTGCACTATGAACCTGTCTCCCTGTCAACTTCTATATTTATGCATCCTATAATCTAGCCTCCCTGACCTCCTGGAGCAATTCTACTCATTCAGGAGTTTAATCAATTTATATTCACTAATAGGTCAACCTATCTGGTTCTTCTATCCTTAATCCCCAAAATGCAGTTATGAGTCCTCTATAATATGAATATATTATATTTGAAGAAGCAAACATAGTAACATAACAATACCACTCTTGTGGGTGTAATATCCTTGAAATCAATTTCATAAAAATATGGTTAATATTTTGAACCTAATGTTTTATCAAGGAAAGCTTCTTCTCAAAACCATTTCAAAAATCTTTTAAATTTAGCCAAAGGTTTTTCCTTTTAAAAATGAGTTTGGGTTTTTTTTTGAAAATATAGGCCTTTCGAAACCTTCGAAACCTTGCTTTCGACCTCACCGGATAACCTCCTTAGAAAGCATATAATTCTATCTTCAAAACATTAGGCCCCTGCCTTTGGAACACTTTAAAACCTTTCTTACAAAATCTTTCGAATGTGTTAAAGTATTAGCATTTAAATTTAGAAGCATAGCTTCGAAACAAATTGAAAGTACCCCTTTCAAAATCTTTAGAAGTATCCCTTTCGAAACCATTACAAGACCCTCTTTTGAAAACATTGAAAGTCCCCCTTTCGAAACCATTAGGTTTATATTTAAAAATATCTTTTAGTTCAAAGAGAATACATACAAAAGTATATTTTTGAAACCATTTTTTATCATATAAAAGTATTGGGAATACTTGATGGCATCAGCACCATCCTTTCGAAAACATGTCATTTGGGTAAATACTTGAAGGATGGCTTTGAAACCCCTTTCGAAACCATTGCCTTTGAAACCCCTAATCCCCTTCAAAATCTATAGGAAGTGGCTTATGTTTTTAAAATAAAGGTTACCTTTCAAAAGCATTGATATGTTCAATACCTTAGAAAGGAAAAAAGCGGCAGAAGGGTTCTAACTTGGTCAAAACCATTGCCTTTGAAACCCCTAATCCCCTTCAAAATCTATAGGAAGTGGCTTACGTTTTTAAAATAAAGGTTACCTTTCAAAAGCATTGATATGTTCAATACCTTAGAAAGGAAAAAAGCGGAAGAAGGGTTCTAACTTGGTCAAAACTACCTCTTCCAAACATTTCAATTTAAAAACTAAGTAGCCCCCTTCGGAAGCTACTACTTTTAAACTAAGGCGGCAACTCTTTCGAAAGCTAATTCAAAAGACCCTTTCGAAAGCCTATGTTTCGACTCCTTCGAAAGCATTTAACGAAACAGGAAAGCGCTTCTCTTTAAAAAAAGGTAACGAACTCATCAGAAGCACTGCTCTCACCTACATGCTTTCCGCCTTTTCTCCAATCCACTATGTATCAACAAAATGATACTTTGTGTATTTATTTCGGTTTCATTGGTTTTGACCTGATTGAAGGTGGAATCTCTTGGTCGATGGGTACTTCTAAAGGATACAGAACCTACTTTTCTGGATAAAAAGCTGTTTTTACCAAATAAAGTAATTTCTTTGTAACTAACTTGCCTGCATGTAAACGATTGATTGGTTGCCTTAAAGTTGTAACGACCCGATATTTTCAACCATTCGCATCCGCACATGTCGGACTTGAATTGCTCAAAATACCGCGTTGTAAATAAAATTTGGCAAATCTCAGAATATATAGTAAATACATAATCACAGATCACAGACACAGAGTATTTAATAATGCAGCAGAAATAAAAGAGATAGTAGTTCATGAAGCTACTATATAAAAATAAGATACATCAGAGTTAAACAAGATACAACAGAAGAGTAACAAGATACATCAGGTATAAATCAGAATACATCACTGAAATCATTGGATACAAAAATCAAAATAGATGGCTAGATCTTCAAGGAAAGCTCCAGCTCCAAAGGTGAATCTTGAATGCTAACTCACTCAATCTGACTCGAGCGTAAAGCAAAACACAAAACACTCGAGTCAGGACATAAATACTTATGAACTGTAAATCAACTCAAGTGAACAGTAACAAAAATGCATCAGTAACTTAAAGGATGCTTGGGATCGCCCATCCTTTAAGGATCCGTTAAACTATTTACTATGTAGTAATATTGCGCTATTATAATAATGTCTACAGTAAAATAAACATACTTTTAAATAGCGTTCCGGGCTACCCATATCACCCTTCACACATAATAGTCCCAGTAGTCCATCCAATATCATGCCATCTCCACTCCGGGTGACTGTCAGAGGATACCACACGGGCTACGGGAGAAAAACAAACTCGTAGTAAAGGCTCGGTATGGTAGGTGACACGGCACACAAGGCAATGCCAGGGTAGATATACCAATTACGCACACGGGCTGGTGGTAACGCAGCAGCCACATACGCCCACCTCGGAACACACTCCCATATCAAAATCGGAGGATGGCCATCTAATCAATCACCAGTAAGAGTATAGTATCGAAGGAATGTGTCCGATAGGAGGAATGACCTCACTTGGCCCGAGATCGCTCCTGTTTTAGCCACCTTATGCCAACTCACGGGAGTTGGGTCCACGTAATATACCTCAAGAACGTCGCCACCATCCTACTTCATTCTGGAATCTCCACCGCGTACACGGTTGTTAAAGTGGTTTTCGGAGTTGGCAGAGAGTATGACAACTTCCGATCCCGGTCTCTTTAACAACCAAACGTTATTATAACGCCGTGGTCATTTCAAAATAGTTTATATTTCAAAAGGATCAAATCATTTCATTTCAAAACTATATCCCTTTCAAAATAGTTATACTTCGAAACCAAAACCATTTTATTTCAAACTATATTCAAATCAAAATAGTTTATACTTCAAAACCAAAAACATTTCAAACATATATTCATTTAAAAATCATAATATTTTCAAAGTATAACTCTTTCGAAACCAAAAATACTTGAAACAATTACACTTTGAAAATCATAACATTTCAAAATCATACATTTGAAATCATCGGATATTCATTTAATTCTTTACATTTTACAATTCATTCAATTAATCCCAAATTTTCAATTTCCAACTTAATTCAATTCAAACCATCAGTTTCAATTAAATTTCCCAATAACCATTTCAAATCATATCATTTTCAAATATAGATTTGATCCACAAATTAAACTATTCAATTTTTAATAAATTTCAAAGCTTTAATATCCCGCATTTCAAAACTAAATTTTATAATTTCATATATCTCAAATCTAGTTTGATTATTACTTAGTTTTGAAATATTCATTTCATAAATCCAATACTATTTAAATAAACTCAATTATAATTAAACCAAATATCTTTTCATACAAATATAAACTTCAAATATTCCTTTATCAAATAAAGCAAAATCAAATATCATTCAACATTCACATTCTTTATTAAAATAAAGATCAAATCATTTCCACACCATTTCAAAATCATTAAAATATTACATCCTTTCAAAACTTCATAATCAAATCATTATTTGAATTCAAATCCAAATATTCAAAGTTAAATATCATTTAAAAATCAATATGTCATTCATTTATTATTTCAAACATCATTACCAAAAATACATTCCAAAATTCCATTCAAAAATTCATTTATTATATTACATTTCATTCCGTTTAACACATAAACAACTAAACTTTATTTAAATTCAAATTCAATTTAAATTCCTTAAAAATTCAAATATAAATATTCAAAACTTATAAAATTTCACAGATAATCCATTTCAAACGTTAAATTATTTAACACTTTAAAATATAGCCCAAACAGTGTTAAAATCTATAACATTTCAAAACATTGTCAAATTATAGCAACAACAGCATTTATAAAGTGCTATCGTAGCTTATATTTTCCAAAATGGTTTATTTCAAGAATAACGACATTTATAAAATGTTGTAATAGATATTTAGTTATTTCAAACATTGTTAGATTCAAAACAATAGCATTAAAATGCTGTCAAAAGACTAAAGCATTTTGAAAATGCTATAAAATTCCAGGTTTCATTTTAGCTTTTGAAAAATAATAATAAAACTCCAAATTTTTATTATTACAACTTAAAAATCATATTTCTAGACTTCAAAATTTCACATTTAAAATCATTTTAACATATGATTTAACATAATAAAATTTTAAGATCGAATATTCAATTTTGCAAACTCCATTCATTTATTAAGTCAAAATTCACTGTTTATTAATTTATAAATTTAATAAACTTAAAATTTTACTTCAAATATAATTTTAAAACTTTAAATTTAATTTCCATTATTTATTTACATTTTAAAATAAAATTTAAAGTCTAAAATCTCAATTATTTCACATTTACGTACTCAAATTCACAATTTCAAGACTTAATATTTAATTTTCTTAAAACCATAAAATATATATTTTTAAATCAAAATTTCATACTTTTAAAAATACATATTTTAATAAATATCATTTAAAAATATACCACGGGGTCTGTATATAATTTTCTAACCTAGGTCAAGTGATACGGATATATATCATTTCAATCCGCGGTTTACAAAGAAAACCCGGGTTCTATCATTTCAAACCCGCAATCCCAAGTCAAATAAAATACAATAAAAATCGCTCAGGCCTATCATTTCAGCCCATAACGATTTTTCCCTAATCTAAAGTCCGTTTGGGTATGTATCATTTCAACCCATAGTGATTCTATTCTAACAGGGAACTTGCAGTGTGAATATATGCATAAACAATATAAACAATGTCAATGTCACAATATAATGTCATATATCAGATGTTAAGTTATAATTAACAGTTTTAACATGGTAACAACATGGCATAGCATATCATATGATCATCATTAACTTGCATAAACATTTTATATTACTAAACACTTGTCATCAATTCACTATTTCATAAGTATAAATGTCAGAGTGAGAAAGACTCACCTTTTACGAAGCTAGAGACAAACAACACACACAAGAGCAATTCCAAAGGCACAACAAGCACGATTTGATTTGAATTGATGGATACCCTTGTAAACAACACAAAATATAACATACATAAGCACAAACATAGATATCGACATACAAATGTAATCAACAACTTTAGTTTGCAGAACAGTTGCAAAACAAGAGAGATGACCAAACCTTAGAAGCAAACGACTTGCACACGACAACATAAGCTTGTCACATGATCAAATGAGCTTTCTCTCATCATACTAGGCTCAGCCTAGATGCCAACATGGCTCAGGTTTGGGTCAATATGGGTTCATATGGCTCGGCCTAACTTGGATATGAAGGAGTGGAAATTGTGACATGAGAAATACAAAAGTCAAGGCAATTAAGTGGATTTTTGGTGCAACTATAGGTTCGGCCTACCATGGCTTGGGCTTGGTCATGCAAGGGGATGGTCAGGTGGTGGATGGAGTGGCGGCCAGAGGTGGTGGAGGGACTGGTGGTGGCGGCCATGGAGGTGGTTTAGGTTAAAAATGAAGGCTATGGCCTTAAGGGTTTGGCTAGGCTAGTTTGGTGGAACTTTTGCGCAAATTTTGTGGTGCAACATCAACGGATGGTCATGGCTACTGTCTTGGTCAGAGGAGAGGCTTATGAGCTGCTGGAGATGATGGTGGAGAGGATGGTAGTGGTGGTGGTAGAGGCTAGGCCTAGCAAAACACAAGAAGGATCAATGGAAAAATCAATAGGAAAATCATAAAAACAAGAAGAAAGATGATAGAATTTACCAAATTTTTGTAAAACAAATGGCCATGAGTTTTTTTCTCAAGAAAGATGATAAAATTTTCGTGAGAAAGAGTGAGGAATGTGGCTGAAAGATAGAGTAGGGTACGACCAAAGCATTGATGAATGGAGTTTGGAAAGTGAAAGGTCGGAATGCAAAAGGACTAAGCATACAAAAGATCTCAAACTCTTCATATATTCATTATTTCTTTTTAAATTTTTATATAACTGAAAAACATATATAAATTCAGTTAAAATACGAAAATATAGTAAATAAACAAAAATAAATTAATTAATTATTAATTATATATAGTTTAATTAAATAAAACAGCAAAATTTGCAACTAGTCTTGAAAATATGAAAAATAAGTGCAATGAACTTGGGAAAATTTTTATGTACTTAAAAATATTTATAAATAAAGATAAGAACACAAAATAAAAAGGAAACCACAAAAATAAATAAATAAATTTTAATTTAAATATAGTTTAGATGAAGAAAATAGCAGAAAAAGGAAAACAGCCTTTTAAAAATAGGAAATCATCATAGTAAATTTTAGAAAATTTCTATTATCATTTCAAAAATATTTAAAAGTCAAAATATACATAATATAACATATTAAAACATATTAAAATAAAATATGACAAAGAAAAATAAAATTTATACAATTTAAAATAACAAAATTGCAAAATAAACAATTTATACTCAAAATTGAAATGTACATATCTTTTGCAGTTTAACTCCGTTTTCCACGAAACAAAAAGCAATGTTCAAGTTATTAAATCTATTTTCATAATAAAAGATAAAATTTAAAATTTCAAACTTTTAAATTTTTAAGTTAAAAGTCAAAGTTTGACTATTTTGACCAAAATCAACATTTTCTGGAAATATTCAATTTATGCATGTTTGAAATTCTAATCCACATCAAAATCAACATTTATATTTCAATTAACAAAATATATTAATTTTAATAAATAAAATAAAGTTTTTAAATTAGGAATTTAAATTAAAATAATTAAAATATACAATTACAATAATCAGAAAATACAGGGTTGTTACACTCTCCCCCACCCAAAACTTTTCGTCCTCGAAAAGGAATGAGGTACGGGAAAGCGCAGAAGAAGATTGAATGAAATAGTATTAAGACAAGATGACAAGAAGATTAAAATTATACCTGATAACTGTTGCTATAGGTAAGTTTAACAAGGTGGAGATGATCTTTCCAACATCCTCCAGAATCAAGAACACAAGCATGAAAAAAATCTTTTAGAATCTGATTCACCCTTCCCGTTTGACCGACGGTCTGTGGATGGCAAGCGGTGCTTAGATTCAAAGATGAGTGCCAAAGATTATTAAAGATTTTAGAAAGATTTCTAAACAGACTGGTATAAACAATAACCTCTCATTCTGTAGCAAGACAAGGGAAATTAGGACAACCAAAAGATAGTTTGAAAAACAAAATAAAATAATAAATTTAAAACCATAAAATTTCAACTTAAACTGAAAATTAATTTTACATAAGTCAAATAAATCTTAAGCATCTCTAATTTCATTATCTTATCATCCAATTATCTTAAATTAACAAATCCCTAAAATCATGTATTTGAAAAATCTTTTATTATACTCAAAATGTGCCAAATAAAATTTAATTCTTCTTCACTACTAATTAAAATTAAATTTATTCCTCTCAATATATTTTATCACCTATGTTAAATATACTCACACTCATTGCAACTGCCTTAAATTTATTCTTAGTTCCTTTATCATCATTTTACATTGTAAATTATTCCATTACGCTTTTTCTTTATTTACCTCTGTTAATCCTTTTATAACTTAAATTTAAGTATATAACATTTATAATAACCACTCAAATTTTATTTATAAAATCTTTTTTTTTATATTGTATATTATCCAATTACATATTCAACTTTTGAAAATTAAGGTAAGTTATATTGGAATGAAATTGTGTATTATACAAATAAAACTTTCTAATTCAATTATTTCAAGCTTGAATATTTATCCAAATCCTGAAATTATACTTAGAAATTATCTTTGAACATAAAATTTAGGAATTAAATTTCCAATAAATTCCAAACTATTTAGAGATAAATAAATGCTCATATACTATATATATATATATATATATATATATATATATATATATATATATCCATTCAAATTTAAATCATATATCAGCATATGTTATAATCCATTCTTATTTTAGAAATTAAAATCAATTAAATGTTTCCAAAACAAAACTGTAGCAAGACTACAGAATGGTCTCTTCATTTCGAAACTCGAAAATGAATGTCAATGATGCTGCAGTCAGCACCGAAATTATTTTCCAGTGACAAAGAGAAGAGCACTAAATTTAAATTTAAAATTCTTTGGAAACAAATTTCTATTCGAAAATACTTTAAATAATATATCCTTTAAAACTTTAAACACAAAGTTTGAAATCCATCGGAAATTAAATTCTCAAATTCTTGTTTTACATTCATTTTAAATTTCCAAATAAATTTATAACCATGTTTTATAGTTTAATTAGATATATGAAACAATAGAAAATGATATATAAAACAAATATTATTTCTTAACAACCAATTCAAATAAAATCCAAATAAAGATTTATAATATAGTTACAAAATTTATTTCACAAAATTTATTTCCTTACTAAATTTTAAAAACATATTGTGTCAGTTTGCTCTGTTCAAGTGTTTTGGAAATCTTATCGATAGCGTTGATCAGACGAATCGATTAGAAACCCAAATCAACATCAACAACTCAAACAACACAATATATAAAACATTTTAAATATTAGTTTACAAATACACTTCAAGAATAATTTGAAGATAAGTTGGAAACAAAGATGAGATAATTAAATAACAGAATAGAAAGATGGATAAGCTTATATAAATCGCGGGCAAGCTTAACCCGGTCAACCGTGACTTAAAGAATAAGACCGATGTGGATTTCTTGGGTATATCGACATTCGATCTCAAGATGTAGAGTTCGAAATTATAAGAGATACTAGCATCTAAACCGAGGATATAGAATCTCTGGAGAATCGATGTTGTTGTAAAGGAGTTTTCCCCTTTTCAAATAAATTTGAGGTTGGCGAGACCGCCGACTCATTATGAAGATCTTTTGAAGTGGAGTTATGAGATACTCCAGAAACAAAAGAAGATAAATAGTGAGGGACACGAATGGGTTTTGGAACCACAGGGAATGTTCCAAAATTCAAAGGAATCGAGTCAAAAAGGAAGAGATTTAAACTCGAATGAAAGTGATTCTGTAAATACATTTACCCTATATACTAAGTTTTGCCTAGAGCTACCAAAGCTCTGATACCAACTGTAACGACCCGATATTTTCAACCATTCGCATCCGCACATGTCGGACTTGAATTGCTCAAAATACCGCGTTGTAAATAAAATTTGGCAAATCTCAGAATATACAGTAAATACATAATCACAGATCACAGACACAGAGTATTTAATAATGCAGCGGAAATAAAAGAGATAGCAGTTCATGAAGCTACTATATAAAAATAAGATACATCAGAGTTAAACAAGATACAACAGAAGAGTAACAAGATACATCAGGTATAAATCAGAATACATCACTGAAATCACTGGATACAAAAAACAAAATAGATAGCTAGATCTTCAAGGAAAGCTCCAGCTCCAAAGGTGAATCTTGAATGCTAACTCACTCAATCTGACTCGAGCGTAAAGCAAAACACAAAACACTCGAGTCAGGACATAAATACTTATGAACTGTAAATCAAATCAAGTGAACAGTAACAAAAATGCATCAGTAACTTAAAGGATGCTTGGGATCGCCCATCCTTTAAGGATCCGTTAAACTATTTACTATGTAGTAATATTGCGCTATTATAATAATGTCTACAGTAAAATAAACATACTTTTAAATAGCGTTCCGGGCTACCCATATCACCCTTCACACATAATAGTCCCAGTAGTCCATCCAATATCATGCCATCTCCACTCCGGGTGACTGTCAGAGGATACCACACGGGCTACGGGAGAAAAACAAACTCGTAGTAAAGGCTCGGTATGGTAGGTGACACGGCACACAAGGCAATGCCAGGGTAGATATACCAATTACGCACACGGGCTGGTGGTAACGCAGCAGCCACATACGCTCACCTCGGAACACACTCCCATATCAAAATCGGAGGATGGCCATCTAATCAATCACCAGTAAGAGTATAGTATCGAAGGAATGTGTCCGATAGGAGGAATGACCTCACTTGGCCCGAGATCGCTCCTGTTTTAGCCACCTTATGCCAACTCACGGGAGTTGGGTCCACGTAATATACCTCAAGAACGTCGCCACCATCCTACTTCATTCTGGATCTCCACCGCGTACACGGTTGTTAAAGTGGTTTTCGGAGTTGGCAGAGAGTATGAAAACTTCCGATCCCGGTCTCTTTAACAACCAAACGTTATTATAACGCCGTGGTCATTTCAAAATAGTTTATATTTCAAAAGGATCAAATCATTTCATTTCAAAACTATATCCCTTTCAAAATAGTTATACTTCGAAACCAAAACCATTTTATTTCAAACTATATTCAAATCAAAATAGTTTATACTTCAAAACCAAAAACATTTCAAACATATATTCATTTAAAAATCATAATATTTTCAAAGTATAACTCTTTCGAAACCAAAAATACTTGAAACAATTACACTTTGAAAATCATAACATTTCAAAATCATACATTTGAAATCATCGGATATTCATTTAATTCTTTGCATTTTACAATTCATTCATTTAATCCCAAATTTTCAATTTCCAACTTAATTCAATTCCAACCATCAGTTTCAATTAAATTTCCCAATAACCATTTCAAATCATATCATTTTCAAATATAGATTTGATCCACAAATTAAACTTTTCAATTTTTAATAAATTTCAAAGCTTTAATATCCCGCATTTCAAAACTAAATTTTATAATTTCATATATCTCAAATCTAGTTTGATTATTACTTAGTTTTGAAATATTCATTTCATAAATCCAATACTATTTAAATAAACTCAATTATAATTAAACCAAATATCTTTTCATACAAATATAAACTTCAAATATTCCTTTATCAAATAAAGCAAAATCAAATATCATTCAACATTCACATTCTTTATTAAAATAAAGATCAAATCATTTCCACACCATTTCAAAATCATTAAAATATTACATCCTTTCAAAACTTCATAATCAAATCATTATTTGAATTCAAATCCAAATATTAAAAGTTAAATATCATTTAAAAATCAATATGTCATTCATTTATTATTTCAAACATCATTACCAAAAATACATTCCAAAATTCCATTCAAAAATTCATTTATTATATTACATTTCATTCCGTTTAACACATAACCAACTAAACTTTATTTAAATTCAAATTCAATTTAAATTCCTTAAAAATTCAAATTTAAATATTCAAAACTTCTAAAATTTCACAGATAATCCATTTCAAAAGTTAAATTATTTAACACTTTAAAATATAGCCCAAACAGTGTTAAAATCTATAACATTTCAAAACATTGTCAAATTATAGCAACGACAGCATTTATAAAGTGCTATTGTAGCTTATATTTTCTAAAATGGTTTATTTCAAGAATAGCGACATTTATAAAATGTTGTAATAGATATTTAGTTATTTCAAACATTGTTAGATTCAAAACAATAGCATTAAAATGCTGTCAAAAGACTAAAGCATTTTGAAAATGCTATAAAATTCCAGGTTTCATTTTAGCTTTTCAAAAATAATAATAAAACTCCAAATTTTTATTATTACAACTTAAAAATCATATTTCTAGACTTCAAAATTTCACATTTAAAATCATTTTAACATATGATTTAACATAATAAAATTTTAAGATCGAATATTCAATTTTGCAAACTCCATTCATTTATTAAGTCAAAATTCACTGTTTATTAATTTATAAATTTAATAAACTTAAAATTTTACTTCAAATATAATTTTAAAACTTTAAATTTAATTTCCATTATTTATTTACATTTTAAAATAAAATTTAAAGTTTAAAATCTCAATTATTTCACATTTACGTACTCAAATTCACAATTTCAAGACTTAATATTTAATTTTCTTAAAACCATAAAATATATATTTTTAAATCAAAATTTCATACTTTTAAAAATACATATTTTAATAAATATCATTTAAAAATATACCACGGGGTCTGTATATAATTTTCTAACCTAGGTCAAGTGATACGGATATATATCATTTCAATCCGCGGTTTACAAAGAAAACCCGGGTTCTATCATTTCGAACCCGCAATCCCAAGTCAAATGAAATACAATAAAAATCGCTCAGGCCTATCATTTCAGCCCATAATGATTTTTCCCTAATCTAAAGTCCGTTTGGGTATGTATCATTTCAACCCATAGTGATTCTATTCTAACAGGGAACTTGCAGTGTGAATATATGCATAAACAATATAAACAATGTCAATGTCACAATATAATGTCATATATCAGATGTCAGGTTATAATTAATAGTTTTAACATGGTAACAACATGGCATAGCATATCATATGATCATCATTAACTTGCATAAACATTTTATATTACTAAACACTTGTCATCAATTCACTATTTCATAAGTATAAATGTCAGAGTGAGAAAGACTCACCTTTTACGAAGCTAGAGACAAACAACACACACAAGAGCAATTCCAAAGGCACAACAAGCACGATTTGATTTGAATTGATGGAGACCCTTATAAACAACACAAAATATAACATACATAAGCACAAACATAGATATCGACATACAAATGTAATCAACAACTTTAGTTTGCAGAACAGTTGCAAAACAAGAGAGATGACCAAACCTTAGAAGCAAACGACTTGCACACGACAACATAAGCTTGTCACATGATCAAATGAGCTTTCTCTCATCATACTAGGCTCAGCCTAGATGCCAACATGGCTCAGGTTTGGGTCAATATGGGTTCATATGGCTCGGCCTAACTTGGATATGAAGGAGTGGAAGTTGTGACATGAGAAATACAAAAGTCAAGGCAATTAAGTGGATTTTTGGTGCAACTATAGGTTCGGCCTACCATGGCTTGGGCTTGGTCATCCAAGGGGATGGTCAGGTGGTGGATGGAGTGGCGGCCAGAGGTGGTGGAGGGACTGGTGGTGGCGGCCATGGAGGTGGTTTAGGTTAAAAATGAAGGCTATGGCCTTAAGGGTTTGGCTAGGCTAGTTTGATGGAACTTTTGCGCAAATTTTGTGGTGCAACATCAACGGATGGTCATGGCTACTGTCTTGGTCAGAGGAGAGGCTTATGAGCTGCTGGAGATGATGGTGGAGAGGATGGTAGTGGTGGTGGTAGAGGCTAGGCCTAGCAAAACACAAGAAGGATCAATGCAAAAATCAATAGGAAAATCATAAAAACAAGAAGAAAGATGATAGAATTTACCAAATTTTTATAAAACAAATGGCCATGAGTTTTTTTCTCAAGAAAGATGATAAAATTTTCGTGAGAAAGAGTGAGGAATGTGGCTGAAAGATGGAGTAGGGTACGGCCAAAGCATTGATGAATGGAGTTTGGAAAGTGAAAGGTCGGAATGCAAAAGGACTAAGCATACAAAAGATCTCAAACTCTTCATATATTCATTATTTCTTTTTAAATTTTCATATAACTGAAAAACATATATAAATTCAGTTAAAATACGAAAATATAGTAAATAAACAAAAATAAATTAATTAATTATTAATTATATATAAGTTTAATTAAATAAAACAGCAAAATTTGCAACTAGTCTTGAAAATATGAAAAATAAGTGCAATGAACTTGGGAAAATTTTTATGTACTTAAAAATATTTATAAATAAAGATAAGAACACAAAATAAAAAGGAAACCACAAAAATAAATAAATAAATTTTAATTTAAATATAGTTTAGATGAAGAAAATAGCAGAAAAAGGAAAACAGCCTTTTAAAAATAGGAAATCATCATAGTAAATTTTAGAAAAATTCTATTATCATTTCAAAAATATTTAAAAGTCAAAATATACATAATATAACATATTAAAACATATTAAAATAAAATATGACAAAGAAAAATAAAATTTATACAATTTAAAATAACAAAATTGCAAAATAAACAATTTATACTCAAAATTGAAATGTACATATCTTTTGCAGTTTAACTCCGTTTTCCACGAAACAAAAAGCAATGTTCAAGTTATTAAATCTATTTTCATAATAAAAGATAAAATTTAAAATTTCAAACTTTTAAATTTTTAAGTTAAAAGTCAAAGTTTGACTATTTTGACCAAAATCAACATTTTCTGGAAATATTCAATTTATGCATGTTTGAAATTCTAATCCACATCAAAATAAACATTTATATTTCAATTAACAAAATATATTAATTTTAATAAATAAAATAAAGTTTTTAAATTAGGAATTTAAATTAAAATAATTAAAATCTACAATTACAATAATCAGAAAATACAGGGTTGTTACAAAAGTATTCAAATTATTTTACAAATAATCGCCTCATTTTTCAGGTCTAAAACATAGTAAATTTTTAACAAATAAACCCTTCCCATTTAATAACAATTAAATCATTTAGGTCCTCCTTTCAAAATAATTGAATTTCCATAGCAAATACCTTAGTAAAACAACAATTAAATCATTTAACCTTAAATCCAAAAACATATGATTGAAAAAAAAAAGATGTATGATTATTATTCAACTTATATATGATAATGACTTTGAGATTTGTTGTAGATTGAATCCCCTAGCTTTAGTTCCTTAGCTTGATTGAATTTCCCCCTTTTTTCTTCCTTGTATTAGTCGGCTTTCTTAGTTTACATTTGTTTTGTTTTTGAGAAAAAAAAATGAATGTGAGAAAATGAAGGATACATGAATAGGTAGGTTATAGAAATGAAGGTGGTTATTCCCAAATAGGCCTTATGTAAATTAATAAAATATTAGTCAATTTAAACTCATTCATAGTAGTTAAACATGGCCTTCAAGTCTCAATCCCCTTATCATTTTAATTCTTATATTATTCTATTTAATTTATCTAATTAAATCTCTTGAATAATGTTATCAAAAACTAAGGGTGCTACAGTTTCATTAAGAGGTGAAATTTCATTTGTGATTATTGTTTTGATACCAAGTTTATTATATAAAAGTTGATTTACATCCAAATCATCTATTTGTATTCAAGTATGTTTTTTGTATAGATCAGGTGAGATTTTTGTTGGTATATGTGTTTGTTACAATTAGATTGGTTATGTGCTTGTAATATTTTGTTTATTGATTTATTATTGAATTAACTTTCTAAAAAATTAAGAATTTTTTAATTTTGATTTATATATATCTATACTATAAAGAAAAACCCCGAGTCAAAGGTTCAAATTGCCCAAACTATCCTTTTCCTTTGCACGACAATTAACACAAAACGAGGATCTTACCGTCTTCCTTCCATCCACCATGTTCTCAAAGCGGTTTCCATATTCCATTTCATCCCACTTCCCTTTTCCAAATTTTTCTTCCCCCCTTACCCTAGAAAATCGGAAGATAGAAAACTGTTGATTAACTCAACTATCAACTCTCGGCGATTGACAAATCAAGCAATTGTGTACGATCGACACGGATTGGAGAAGTATGATTGATTCATGGTAGAATACGATTTTCCTAAATCCTTTTCCCCTTTTCTGATTCGGTTTATCCAATTTAAAGCCAAGAGCAACAAAGTGTTCGAAACCAAGCAGCGATTCAGGATTCATGACACCTACATCCGACCATCACCTGCTGAAGCCACAACTCACATGTCCGCCGGCGCCTAAAAAGCCGAGAGCGATGACGAGGAAGACTTCGTCCTCCATCGATGAACCTCTATTTTGCTCCGTTCCTCGCCATCTGACTTCTGTTTTTGTTAAAGTTCCCTTGAACGTCAGTTCGTCGCCTGAGAAGAAAAGGATTCGAGTTGATTAATCAAAAAAAGGGTTCGATGATTTTGTACCGCTGTTGTTAATTAAACCGTTATAACTAATATGTTTTTTATTTTCAGTGTACGTTGATAGTTACCCCCCAGCTGAAGTCGGATCCGAGAAGAAGCCTAGCAAACGACTTCCAAGTTCGGTAAACATGTCATCTTTATCATATTATTGGCTTTGGAAATGTGGATTTAGACCATGAAACATAGTTTGCCATGCTTGCAACCAGTTGATCTACGATATGTTAATATGGTAGAAATGAACTGATTTTCACAAAGTTGATTAATGTTACCTTTTTAAGTTTTATGAGCTTTTATAGTCATCTTTTATGTCACATGTGCTTATTTTCTCGCTGTTTTCTTTTATGCATACTGTTATTATTTTATTAACATCCATAAAATTATGAATCTAAAGCAAAACACTAGGAAATAATTTAATTTGACTATAGTTTTATGACTTTGCTAGAACAGTCTTATTTGCATTTCATTATTTCATTAGTTTATGACTGTAAATGCACTTAGTTTTGTATGCGTACATTACAAATAATTGGTAATTAATTAGCAATGCATTGATATGATTCAATAGATTCGATCTTCAAAATATTTTATGCTTATAGTTTTTCCCACTGATGTAGTGCTTAAATATGTGCAATGTTAACCATTTTGAGACTGAGTATTTATGAATATCAATATGATCAAAAAAGTATATTTCAAAAAGATTTTGCTAAACCATTTTGGATGTGCATCATACAAAATACAAACTGCTTTGAGGTCTGTATTTGTATTTATGGTTGCCTATATTATACTAACCCTTGCATGGTTTTTGTATGCTTATACGTTGATCCATGATTAATTAATATACCTAAATTAGCCTTTATCATGATTAAAAATTTGGATAATTTTATACAACAAACAGACCACACTGTTGTAAATGTAAGAAATTATATCTTATACACTACTCATAAATGGTTGAAAATGTATTACTGCATATAATCATGATTGTGTAACGCATATAGTAGCATTAAAAAAAGGATCCACTGTAAAGTTATAACTAATTACTTGTTGTATTTGAAATATGAATTTGATATTCATGATTCAGAAAAACATATGCTGATATTTTTAAACATGGCTTTAGCATAAGCTTAACAAAAGTAATCCACTTTTTTTTTCTAAATTACCAAAATCATTGGTTTTTTACATCCTTCATTCAGTTGTTTTGATGCCAAATTCTTTAAATTCCAAATGCAGACACACCGCACTGTTAACTTTGCATTGACGATTAATTAATTATATGAGAATCAGCAGCTTTGAAAAGAAAAATTAGATATTGAGTAACCTAGAGAATTAAAGATGAAAAACTACATAAAGAATTTCATGAAAAACATGAGAATAAAATACATATTAATGTGTTTTTATGTTGGAACAATTACCGGTATTTCTATTATACTTTGAGTAACTAGCTATATGGAATTAAAACATGAAAATATACTATACGAAAAAGCTACAAACAATTACCTGCATACATCTACTTATTATTTTAGCAAATTATTAACGTTTTCATGTGTCATTTTGCTGGCCTTACCAAGTAATATTGATTTAATTTAATTTTATATTAAAATTAAACTAAATATTGAAGTACACTTATCCCCACTAAAGTGTTACTTTTATAAATGTGAAAAGTTTTCCTTAATTATTAATATTTATCACTATAATCCGATATACAATCTGGGTTCTCTTCCATATTATACTATTAAGGTAATGAGTAATATGTTCAAACAACTGAACTACGAGGTTTTGAGCTTTATGGTTTAGATTTAACATATATACATTTTCGATACATGCATAAGGCAGATTTCACTTTTTTTACTTCAAATTTTATTATGCACATTTCACTGTAAATATTGTGTATTTGACTATTGTGTAGAATATTTCATTACTATGTGGAATATTAGCAGTAAGAAATTTGTGATGTTATTATAACTAATTTCTTCATCGTGTGCTTTAACAATTCCCGGAAAATAAAATCTTCAACACCCATTATGGCTAAAAGTTTGCTGGATTTGTACTACCCATCTTTTAGTAGTGTTCAGTCATGGATACCTTAACTATTTCCATGAATTCTCTAGAGGTGGTACCATATAACAAATATGTAGCACATAAGAGATTATAGTCCAATTACTAGAGGTATGCCATGCATCATTTTGTGGTATTCTGAGGTACATGTATGATTTTTCAGGTAAATTAGCTACAAGGAATTTTAGTTTTTTAATCACAAGCAAAAAGTAAATATATAGAATATGTATTTTACTTTTAGTTCTCTAATATATTTTATAGTCTAAATAACGAGGATTGGCATCACACTATAACGATTGTTGGACATGGGTTGATATACTGTGATTTTTCAACAGAACCGCTAAATATTACTTTTGCATTTTTTTATATTTCAAAGTTTAACATAGTGGCAATTTTTTTGCATATGTTTCCTTTTATACCTTTCTACCTTTAGTACAGTGCTTACTTTGGGTGAAATCATACTCTAAAACACACTATTATCTAGTAGTACTATAATCTAACTTTAATGCTAACCTTCAAGAAGTTATATGAATATTTAATAATGGGCATTTTTTTAATGGTAAAGTTTCTTAGGTAATGTTAAAAATGTACATATTTATCACGTCTTTATACTAAAATGTTATTTAAATTAAGGATTTTTTCTTCACCTTGAACTACCAATTACTCTCATGTTCTTAGACTTTAAAGGCATTACCTAAATCTATAAACCAAATACAGTATGTAAAAATTATTAAGTATTGCCCTCAAATAATTAATCTATTTAGTCTCCTGTTATTCTTTTTCTTTTGAATATGAAATTTTATGGATATAACATATTAAAAATATAAAAATTGTAAGTTTAAACCTTTATCTTTTAAGCTTTATTTTGCAATTTGGCCAATTTAAATAGGCTTATGCATAGAATAACATTACACATTCAATTTTATACGTGTAGTTGCACATACTGAAATTTTATAAAATTGTCAAGGTAGTATTATAATTATCAGAAAAGAAGTTTAGAAATCGCTGAAAGAAAGATGTTAGAATATTCAGTTGACAATCTCATTATTGAGGAATAAACGACGAGTGAGCCCATTCCAACAACTTCAGGTTCATGTCTATAGTGTTTAAATGTGCAAATCATTTTATGTAATGTGTTATACTAAATGATTCAGAATTGTTAGTTTACTTTTCAATGGATACTTTAGTTATCCTTTTAATCTCTAATTTTGCAACTTAAATATGCTTGCAATATAGTGTGTTATCATGTTTGATCAAAATAACATTAATAATTAGTCATAAAATGTTTATACTTTTTCATGGACTTATTCTCTTACATGTGTAGCTAGAAGAAGAGATGCATATGAGTTTGTAGGAAATTGATAAGACAGTAGAATAAAAGCTATCATCGGCGAGGAACCCACCAATCATTAGGAAAGGATGACCATTCAGGTTCATAACTTCATTTTATATAGTTATTTTAAAATTTTTAACTTTACATGAACTTATCGATCATCAAAAGTGTAATTTCCCTCAGTTCAAAGTGTTAATTTACTATTATTATAAGTGAGTTAAAATAATCTTCAAAACTTCAATATTAATAGTGACCACCATGGAAACTTGCATCTTTGGGTGTTGACCTTATTGAATTTCTTGGATCATATATTTTAACTACTAATAATTACACCCAAGATCTTGCCTTTTATATTAGATTATTTTTAGGATTTTTCATTTGTAATTTTAGGCAATTAATCATTAATGAAATTTGTTTTTAAACAATAATTACGCTGAGAATGTGTCTATTATTATTTCAGTGAACTAAAAGGAAAATTGGTTGTAATGGTATTAAACTGCTCTTGCTGATAACTTTTGATTCTCACTGCAATTCTAATCATTTCTATTGGCAAACATTGTTTATTAGATTGCATATTTAAGTTAAAAATAATTGAAATTCTGTATTTAGAAAGCAATGTCATAGATTTTTAATTACATTGACGCAAATTTCATATCAAAATTGCTCTCAAAAATCCTAGCCAACTACTTTACATAATTCTTCTTTGATAAATAGTGGAGTCTATATGAATGCTACATATGGTTTTTATGTCAATTTGCACTGTATGCATTCATTTAAGTTACACCAGTTTCCCACTATGATACAGTAAATGACATTAAGTTTGAAAATGACTAAATCATTAACATAATTTATGATAGAGTCTATCAGATATAGGAGAGAATACCTTAAATTTATTAGTATGCTAGATTAACTGATTTTACATAACAGATTGAACTTATTGCCTTTCTTATCTTGATATAAATATGGTAATATGTGAAATGTTTTATGGCAGTGTGATAATGGATTTGTCCAGAGCATTAAACTTCCATATATTACGCTGCATGATACAAGTCTTCAACAGGATCAAAGACTGTGAGTTGTTTTGCTTTGAATTCAAATTTGAATTTGAATAAACTAGCTTAAGTTATTGTTTGCTTATTACAAATACTGTTTTGTGCAGGTATCAGTATGTGTGAACAGGTTGGTTTACACCAATGATCAAGGAGAAATTGTAAAGGTGGTGTGCTCCAATTTCTTATGAGGGAAGACTTTGTTATACGTTTATACATTAATGTTATAAATTAGTGTTTTATATAATTAAATCATTTGAACTTATATCAATTTACTGTTTTTAATATTTACGTGACTTGAAGCCAGGGTCTGAAGTGAAAATCACAGGACCGGTTGGAAAAGAAATGCTAATGCCGAAAGATCCAAACGCAACTGTCATCATGGTATTAAATTTTTTTCCTTTTCTATCACAGCATTTGATTCAAAAATAAGTTTACTTCCATGTATATAAACTAATTCTGCACTATTGCATTGATAGCTTGGTACTGGAACTGGAATAGCTCCTTTGTACTGTCAACATCCCATTAATCATTGCATGTATATTATCTACAATTTATATTCACTGTCTTTACGTTCACACTATATCTGAATTAGTGGGATATTCTTTTCTCTCAGCATGTACATTATTGTAGAAGCAACAATAATGTAAATTTTTTGAAGACAATCCTGGGCCAACGTTCTAGCTAAGGCACCAGCTGAAGATAAACATAAGCATAGTAGAACCACAAGTAAAAATCAGCACAACTTTGAACTTGGCTTCTAAGGTTAAGCTTAATGCGAAATGTTGCTTGGACTCCAACAAGGAACGATAGAGTCGTCAAATGAGATTAATACTGCACAAGATTTGATTCATACTATTATTTTATATGGTGATTGAATGGGAGTATGAGTTATATTATGCTAGGAGATTTGTGTTATTGGTACTAACATTACTATTACTGAACCGAAAAGTTGTAATCTACAATTTGGTTTTCAATATTTGTTTGTATCAATAATAAGTGCTACATATTATGCTTTATCCTACATATAACAATATAAATTATGACCTTCTACTGCTTCTGCCATACAAAACTGCCCTTTCACTGAATCGTTTGAAGTTGTTTTGCAAAACATATTTTGAAGTGCAATCTACAATTTGGTTTTCATTATTTGTTTGTATCAATAATAAGTGCTACATATTATGTTTTATCCCATCTATAACAGTATAAATGATGACCTTCTAATGCTTCTGCCATACAAAATTGCCCTTTCAATTGATTTCAGTGAATCGTTCGAAGTTGTTCTGGCATATATATTTTTGGTGGTTCACGCTGACACCAAAAAAGTGTGACATCAAAGGTATTACAACTATTATTAAGGATACACACACACATACATATATCTGTGTACATATGTATGTATGTGTCTCTGTGTGCATTTCACTACCATAACTGTATCGCACACAAAATTTTCATCCTTCCTTCTTGGCACACTACCAACGGACGTGCCACCATACTCGTTTATATGTATGTATATGTATATGTATATGAATTTAAACAAAATGTATAGACATCTGCAAATTGTCAATATATATAATTGTATATATGGTTATATATCATATATATTTGACCTTAAAATTTTCTTATGATTTATACTTATTATGAATCATAAAATATAAAAATATTTTATTGAATTTGAGTATACATATTTATGATTATTTATTGATTTTGTGCTTTTTTTTATTATATATAAAATAATTAATGTTCAAAATTTATGTTTTATATTTTTTTAAGTTTGTTGCACCGTACAAGAAGCTTACTGCAAAAAATTAAGATTTTTAAAAGTTAGTTTAGTATTTTTTAAAATTAATTTACTTTCGGCCTACAATCAATTATTTAATTAAAAATATAATTTCAATTGTGAAAATTCTAAAATAAATTTAAGCCTAAAATGTGTCTCAGGTACCTTTAAAAAATGTTAAGGTTTTTATACATTAATTTAATAATTTTTCTAATTAATTTGTTTTTGGTCCGCAATCAATTATTTAATTAAAAATATAATTTCAACTGAGAAAAGTTCAAAAACAATTCTAACCTAAAATATGTCTCGCATACCTCTAGAAAAAGTTTTAGAATTTTTCAACTTGATTTCATATTTTTGAGAATTAATTTTTTTTCGGGCTGTTATCAATTATTTAACGATAAATATTATTTTAGTTAAGAAAATTCCATAAGTTATTTTTTAAGCTCAAAATTTGTTTTTAGATTTCCCAAAATTACAAAAATTGTAATTTTCATAATGATTTTACATTAATTTATTATGGCAGATACTGTTTTATTTAATAATATGTAGATATATATATATTTATATATATTATGTATACCTATATACATGTATATTCATTTACATATATATATATATATATATATATCTTGTTTTGCTATATTGTATAAGCATATATTTGGGAAAATTACAATACACACAAAATGAGCTCACACAGGCACACATATATGTATTTGATACATACTTATGTAAATCAAATCTGACAAAAATAGAAATGAAAGGTTCATCTCTCCATTTAATGCAATTAATGCTCTCAATTAATTACTTATTTTAGAAAAAGAAATGAAAGACTTCCTTTCCTATATGTACATTAATTCTTATTAATGCTTGCAATTAATTACTTGTCTTAGGGAAAGAAATGAAAGATTTCCTTCATCTATATATATATACATATGTATTAACTCTTATTAATAAATGTTAGGTGTATTCGATACACTATACATTTACGATAAATTTATTTAAACTTCCCTTTAACTAATTTAAATAAAAAACTAATTTAAATAAAATAAATGGTTTTAATTAGAAACAAATTTAGAGATTTTCTAATTAAATTAGGCTTCATAGGCTCGAATAAGATCCAATATGATAATGTTTTTTGAAATTCATCCATTCCTTCTACTTCGGATTGGCCTAGTTCCTTCAATTGTATCAGAGCCCAATAGCCTATGCGGTTTAAATTAGTCATATTAGGGATAACTAATTAAGTTTTCCCACTTAGTACGGTGTCTAAAAAGGTAGTATATAGGATTGGAATTGGGTAATCAAGTACCATGTCCTACCTGGTTACCCATCCATCCTTAAAGGTGATATGAGCCCATATGTTGCCTCTAATAGAAAAGGCTCAACTTGAATCGGGCTTTGGGCTAATTTTCAAAATCATTTTGAAAATTAAAGTTAAAGATTTTAAATTTAATAGTTAAATTTAAAATAAAATATGTTTGTTGTAAAAGTTAAAATATAACATAATTTTTCAAAATGTTTTAAAAAACAATTCACATTAATTTCAAATTTTAAAATATTAATAAGATTGATAAAAGTATATTAATTAAATAAGTTAACCAATTAATAAAAAAGTGCAATTATTATACAGAGATATATGTTATGTTGTTTTAAATTGTTTAAAATAACATAAGTATGTTTGCATGTTTGTTGAATTGAAGTTTGAAATTAATATAATTTAATTGGAAAAGTTTAATTGAATAAATTAATTTAAAAGGTTGATTATTTAAATAATATACACATGCATAATATATGTGTTATACTATAAAGGTTATAGTACACACAAACATAAATGTTATATCAATATAAGAATGAATTAAAATGTTAATTAATAAAATTAATCAAAAGTGCTTTAATTACTATAAACTAAAGGTGGAACATTAAAGAAACACTAAATAGACTTAAGGAATAAATATATACGTACTGTACGTATACCGTGATTTCAGATGTGCTTGACACTTGAATTACGAAGGTATTTCATAAATAATACATTATTCCATAAGTCGATGTCACTCAATATAATATAGTGATGATTATGAATCTTCAATATTATGTTGTCCTCTACCATATATATATATTAATATATTACTTGCATACTCCTTAGTTATTGAGCAAACTCAAGCTAGGGATGTTATATGTAGTATTATTTATATATTGAATAGAAGAGGTAAGATAACTATATGTATTCGTTGAGCAAACTCAAGGTACATATACTATACTTAGGCCGTCATGATATGATATGTACGAATGAATAATCTCTTTTGGTTTGTTGAGTGCAACGACCCGAGAATTTTAACAATATTTATAACATAACTAACTAAAAAATTTCATGAAAATTAACGATTAAATTTAGCAATGAAAAGTTAATATTTGAAATACGTCTATTTAAACGTAGCAAGTGTCATATTTCCATCTAAAAATATAGAAGTTTATTCTGTTATGTAATTTTTAATTTCAATTTAAAATCAGTTAATTTGATGAAAATAAAATATTTTTGAAATCAGAATATTTTTATGTAATGAAATTGTAAATCATTTTCTTAGTTAGACATCATATTCCGTTTTGCCAAATTTGGATCGCTCTAGCTCCCATTATCTTATTTTCGACGTTTTAGCAGCATTTTGGCTACAAATGTCGAGTTTTGATAGGATTGTCATATCACTCATATCTGTGTACCATTCTATTCGTCTCGTCGTGCAGATCTCCGCAGTACATTCATTTGTGTATTTCGATGTTCTGTACGCGGTGAAATCTGCAAAACAATTAGCCATATCGATTCCGCATTTGGGCATTTTGGGTTCTGTGTCCTTTCGTTTGTTTCTCGAGACAACCTAGCCAATAGTCACTAATATTTTTAGAATTCAACAGTTATGAATTTTGCTTTCCCTTATGGATTAATTTATATCTTTTGGTTCATTTTCTTCCACTCCTATTTTTGTCTGCCATTTCTTTTCGCTCTATAACTTCTGATTCGTTCTGAGCTTTCATTTGAAAATATACATACATACATACATATATATATATATATATAATATAAAGATTATATTTTTTCCAGAGATCACAGTTCGTCCTCTTTTGCATTCAAACCCATCCTACCCTACAACTCAGCCTCGTCCTCCTCTTTTATAAAAAATAATAATAAAATAATATATAAGAAAGTTTATTTTCTGAAACTCTCCTCCCAACCCATTACTTTGATACCTTCTGCCTGATCTCCTACCTACTCATCTTCATTGTTGATAAACCCTGTGCTTTATTATAAAATATATATAGATCTATAGAGAAGCACACTCATCTCCCTCGCCTGGAAACTCGCTCGTTCCCTATTTCTTCCACGCGACCAAACCTTTCAAATGAGCCTAGATTCGGTCCCCTCGCTTTCAGAAGGTTCTGTCTAATAAGGAAAGAGTGATTCATACACAGCATCTCTTTCCTTTATCAGGGGCTCACAATATGAAGCAATAAGTTAGTTATTACTTTTTTTTTATTACCAGCCAAAACTCATCTACGTATGATTGTAACACCCGCTGATTCCCACCTTGAACCCATCGCAAGCAGCAGCCAGCGCCCATCCACTCCACCACCAGCCTTCTGCCTTTAGCTCCTCCAGAATGCCAGGCCTCTGAACGACAGCCAATCACCTCGGCGAGAGCTTCGCTCACACCACCGCCACTAATCCACATTCATCTCGCCGCATCAATATCCTCCAACCTAAGCAATGACCACCCACTAACCTTCCTCAAACTGCCATCTGCGCTACTCATTTCCGCCTTACTCCCTGACAACGTCACCCAACTGCACCACACAACTTAGCCTGAACCTCTGCCGCACCCTGCTACCGAGCAACCACCTCCGACAGTTCACTCCGCCCCCTTGTTCCAACCCACCATCACTCCACACATGCGACACCTCCCCTCCAGCCGCCCACTGCCCACACTTCGCCATCATCCGACCACAGCCTGCCTTCCTAACACCCTGCCCTCCCACATCCCACCACTGCCGTGTCATCCTCCATTCCATGCAACAGCAGCCGCTCAGCCCAAACACTGTAGCAACCGATTCATGCTTAGGAGGTGTATGTATATTTATTACCTAAATATGTATATATATTGGTGTGTGTGTGTGTATTACATATATATGTATATATATGTCTTTCCATCTAACTCTTCTTCTTGTTTGAAAAAAAGAGAACAAATATATATATATATATATATATATATATATATATATATATGTATGTATGTATAAGTATATGTGTGTGTGTGTGTTTGTATATGAATATGAAAACATATATATGGTTTACATGCATATTGGTAGGAAAGGTTATATGTTGCTTATATATGTATATGTGTGCGTGTGTTCCTTTAAAATATATTCGTTTCCTTCCATCTAAGCGTGTGTGTGTAAATATATAAGTTACTTATATATTTTTGATCTTTTTTCGAATCTTGTTGTTTAAATTTGTTTTGTGCTTGTCGCAGCTTATTAACATGTCATGTCTGTATCCATGTGCGTATCCATGTTCGTTGCTTCTCATTTTTCGTTGTACTCTAACCTCGAAAGGTGAGCAATCACTCACGATTAACATTCTTATATTTAATAAATTAATTCATAGAAATGACGATTGAAATATGTTATTAAATTTGAATTTATAAGTGATTAGATCATTAAATATGAGATGTTATTCTTTGCATTTGTTCACCTATGCTAATAGACAGTATTGACTCCAATAACCTGTTATAGGTAAATACATTGTCAATTATGCTATATGCATGTTGTTGATATGTTATATTATTATCACATTGTTCTCACTCTACAAGTTCCCTATTAGTTAGAAATCCCTATGGGTTGAAATGATACATACCCGAACGATATTATAGATTAGAAAAAATCATTATATATTGAAATGATAAACCCAAGCGATTTTATTAAAATTTTGGGATTGTGGGTTGAAATGATATATACCCGTAAATATTTAAATTATTGTGCATTGAAATGATAAATATCCATATCACTTGACCATAGGATAGAAAATTATATGCGGACACCATTGGTCTATTTTTAAATGATTTCCAAAATCTTGAAAAGAAAATATATGTGGTTTAATAAATATTGATTTTAAAAATATAATATATAGATATTTTAATTTTAATATGTGTGTAAAATTTAGATTTTAAGATTATATATTTTAAAATTCTAAAATCATAAGTTAAATTTGAAAATGTAAATTATAAAATTTTACTTATATTTTATTATTTTTGAAATATATAAAATAAGACTTAAAATAGATTTAATAGTAAGATTTAATTTAATATAATTTAATTTAATAAAATTTGATTTAATTAGTATGTATAATATGTTTTAATATTTAGTTAAATTTTATATCAATATTTTTAAATAGATATTGCAATAACTTTAATAAATAGAGGTTAGAAAGATAAATTAAAGTTGACTTGAAGTTTACATTGGTTAATAATTGAATTTAAATAAAACTAATTTGAAAATTATTAATTTGAGATTTTAAAGATATGATTTTTTTTATAAAGTAATAACTTGATTTAATTAAAGGTGATTAAATAATATCTTCTGGCTTAAATAAAATTGAAATTGAATATTTAATTGTGATTTGAATTTGAGATTTTATTTAAATGTTTATAAAAGGTGATTAAGTGAATATTTCATAATCAAATAAAATGGAATTAGATATTTAATATTTTAATTTTGATTTAAATTTGTAATCTAGGATTCTATTCAAATGGTTATTAAAGATGACTTAGTGGATATTTCAAATTTAAATAAAATTAAAGCTGATTTTTGTAATACAAATGAAATTTATCAAATTAAGTTATTGTAAATTGTTTGAATATTTAAACTTTGAAACCTATTGAATTTGAAGTGTTTTTTAAATTTGAAATCAATATCAATTAAAATGGTTTTATTGAGAATTTGAATTAAATTGTAATGGATAAACCAAGGATGATTTGAATTGAATTTATGGAACTAAAGTTGATTTGAATTAATTTGTGAAATTGGAAGATACAGTCCTAATTTGAAACTATTTTCGATATAAACTATTTTAATATATAAACTATTTTAACATATAAATTATTTTAATATATAAACTATTTTAATCTATAACTTAGTTTTTAAATAAAACGATTTTTAATTTATAACTATTTCAACACACACACACACACACACACACACACACACACACACACACTATTTTCAATATTTAAACTGCTTAAGACGGAACTGTTATAATTTAGATTTAATGGATTTAAATGCGAATATTTTGATATGATGGTTTAAATTATTTTGTGGTTATGATTTAAAGTGAAATATGATTTTGGAAGTGATATGATTTTGAAAGTGATATGATTTCGAAAGTGATATGATTTTGAAATGAATATGATATTTTGATATGAAGTAAGAACTGTTTGAAATAAAAATGTCCATGGTGTGAAATAAGCATTTGGTTATTATAGAGACCGAGATCGGATATTGTCATACTCTCTGCCAATATCGAAAACCACTTTAACAACTGTGTACATGGTGGAGATTCCAGAATGAAATAGGATGGTTTGGCGACGTCCATATAAGGTATAAACGCAGCCCTGACTCCCGCGAGTCAGCTTGATGTGACTAAAACAGGAGCCACGTCGGGCCAAGTGAGGTCGCACGCCCGATCGAGCATGCTTCTTCGATACCATTCTATTACTTTGTGATTTGATTGGGTGCACCTTTGATTTTGGAGTGTGTCTTGAGGTGGGCGGTGTAGCTGCTATGCGTTACCACCAGTTCGGATCCGCAAAACAGTAATATCCTACCCTAGGCATTGCCTCGCGTGCCTTGTCGCATGCCTTATCGTGCTCACTACGACTTTGGTTTGTACCGCACCTATGGAGTGCTCCCTGAGTAAACCGCCGGTTTGGTGGAGCTTACAGAATCTGTATAGACTATAGGAATATATAAAATGTGTTAAGGGGGATATGGGTAATGCCTTAACATTATTTTAATATTTTACTTTACTGTAGACATTATATATGTAGCGTGTTGTATTATGTATGTAGATAGTTCCACGGATCCTTAGAGGATGGGAATCCCAAACATCCTTTAAGTTATTTGCATTTCACTTGACATTTCACTTGAGTTGATTTACTAGTGTAAGAATGTTAATCTTGACCCGAGTGTTTTGTGTTTTGCTTTATGCTCGGGTCAGACCAAGTGTCGCAGTATTTGAGACTCACCTTTGGAGCTTGGAGCTTTGCTTGAAGATCAATCTTATATCTATTCAGCTTTCAGTTATTTGCAGTTTTGTGTTCAGACTTGACATTTTCTTATGTATTGAGACTTCTATGTATTCAGGATTTCTGTTTTATTTTGTTTTAGACTCTGATGTTTATGTAGTAGCTTCATAAACTACTATTTATCTATTCCGTTGCTTATTGTTATATTACTCTGTGTCTGTGATTGATTTATTTACTGTATATGTTAATTTTTGCCAAATATAAATTAACAATCTGTTGTTTTGAGCAATTCAATTTAGACATATGAGGATGATTGTCGATTTGAATGGTTCGAAATGCAAGTTTGTTACATGTTGTATCAGAGCTCTAGTTTAGAAAAAACTTAGCACATGGAGTAAAAACTCATTAGAGAAAGGGTGGTAATACCCTAGAATGAGTAATATTAATTACAGAATCATCTTCGTATGAGCTTGATATTCTTTGTTAAGATCCTCTCTAATTAGGGTTTCTTTTGATTTTTGGAACCTTTTCTTTGTTCATAAATCCACTTTCATCTTTTCCTGTTCGTGTTCTTTTTGATACCGGAGTATCCCATAGCTTAATTCCATTGATATTCGTAATAAATTTGAGCATATCTGCAACCTCAATTGGCAACTTCATCCTGGCGTGCGACTAATCACATTGGCTGTCCTGCTAACCTTAGTATGAATTGTAAATGGGTGAAACTCCTTTACAACAGGCGTTGCTTCATCGGAGATTTATACGTCCTTGGTTTTGATGCTGTTATCTTTTGCAAATCCCAAACCGTTTTTCTTGTAAACGACCAAGGTAATTCTCTTGTAATTGAAAGTCGAATGCCTTAGCATTTTGCAGGTAGTTTCATCTTTTCGATTGGTTCTCAGCCTGGTGATCTTGACTCCACCCAATAGTCAAAGGTTAACCTGATGTTTTAGTGATCACTGCTCTCTCTCCTAAGTGGAAAATTGAATTCTGCATCGATCTTATTTCTAGAACTCAACCTATTGTCCACCTCCCAGACGAATAGTTCAATGAATTTTTATTCAAGCTCTTTGGATTAAATAATGCTCCTGCCTTCTTCATTGATATCATGAGTCGTGTTTTCCGCGATGTTCTCAACAAGTTTGATCCAATTTTCAGTGATGATATTCTCGTCTTTTGTAAGTCTCAATTGACCCGGTTAAGGTCGCTACGATTAATATAAGTTTATCCATCTTTCATCTTTTGTAGATCAATTATCTTATCTTCCTTTTGAGCCTATCTTCTTAGTTATAATTCTCTCTGATTAGGATCCCTCTAAATTATAATTCTATTCTAGTTCTAGAATCCATTCTCGAATCATCCGGTGAGAGAGTGTATTTGTAATTGATATAAAAATATTTTATATTGTGTTGTTTGAGTTGTTAAGTTTGAATTTTGGGTTTTGATTGGTACGTCTGGCCAACGCTATCGATAGGAATTCCAAAACACTTGAATAGAGAAAATTGACACAATATTGTATTTGAAATTGGTAATTGAAATAATTTTATGTATGATTATATTTTATATATCAAAGTATAATTTTATGAAATTAGATAGTGAAATGAATTGGTTGTTGGGAATGATAATACTAGATTATCATTTATTATTTTGTCAACATTCCTGAACCATTAACTATTGTTGTATGTTATAAGAAGTGAAATTTTAAAATATAGTTTATAAATCTGATTTGCAAATGAAATGAAATGACTTTAAATTAGGGATTTGACAGTTAAATTTCTGGTGCTTTTCAAAATTTGGTTTCCAAAGTTTTGAGAAATATATTATTTGAAAGTATTTTTGAATGAAAATTATTACTAGAGAATTTTTAAAAGAAGTAAGTCAGTACTCTCCTCTTTTATCGTTGGAAAATAATTTCGATGATGACCGCATCATCATCGACATTCATTTTCGAGTCTCAAAGTGGAGACACCACTTAGTAGCTTTGCTACACTTTTATTTTAGAAAATGGATTTGATTTGAATTTCTTAAGTATGATTTGGTGTACAAAATATATACATGTTTGTATTTATTTATTTATTTAAAAATGGTTTGAGGTGAAACCTAGAATTTAACTCTTAAGTCTATGTTAAGTGATGGTTTTCAATCACTGAAATGAAGCAAAGTTTTTGAATAATTGGAGTGCCTAAAATGAGAAATGGAATTGAAACAACTTGAAACAATTTAACTAGAATAAAATTTAATTTGTATAATACTCAATTGCATTCTAATATATATATATATATATATATATATATATATATATATATATATATATAACTTACCTGAAATATCCAAAAAGTTAAAGTGTTAGTGTGAATTTGTAATTTAAGGTTATACAAGAGAAAACTTAAGTGATAAAATTGTTCAAAATAAATTTTTTGCTTAATAGAAATGCTGTAGATAATAAGTAAATTTGTATAGTGCTTGGAGTAGTATGTGATACAACCAATAAGAATCCATCATCCGTAGAGCTATAACTTGTTGAGCAAACTCAATGTCAAAATTCCAAAATGGACGAGTCCTAACGCCCACTAGTAAAGTCAAAAGACTTCTATGTTTCGCTTAGGGTTTGGTGAAACATCAAAACTAATGGGAGCCTTATTAGAAAAATGAAATGATAACATTTAACCTTTTTAGTATTGTAAGAACATATGTTATATAATGTTATAATAATCTACATAAATTTTTCATTTAATATGATGATAAAACATTTATCAATTAAGATATACAAATGAATTGATGATTGACAAATAGAAATATGTCATATACTTACCAATAAAAATTATTGCATGTTAACATTTCATCACCCATGCAAGTGCCTAATTTTATGCTACTAAACACATTCATAGTTTGATCACTTACGCATTTATTTGGTCGAGACCGTTAATTGCATTCTATGAGTTTCGAACTCTAAATGCAATACAAGACTATGGATATTCGATCCATACACAATCGCATATAAAAGTTTCATGGTGAATGGTTAAAGTTTGTAATGCACAACATTTCAATGAAATTAGTTCATTTTAAAAACCAAATAAACCTTAGTGCAGGATCGAGTACTCAATTTGATCGATTACAAAAGGATCATATCACGTCAAATGTAACATTAGACTAAAACTACAATATAAATCTAAGAAATTGATCACAGAAATGTCGGTTCGATTAGCTTATGCAAAGCATAACATATCTTATGTCCTTAATAATTAAGGATAATCAAATGTGCTTTTGTAAAGAGATCATTATGGTAATATAGTTAAGGTTTTCTTTTGAATGGTTTGACCGTTTAGAAAGAATAACGAATGTACAGAGGTAGATGTGATTTAAGGTATAGTTGGAATGAAGAGAGTGAATAGTCACTTTTGTATAAAGAAACAATGAAAATAAGAATTATAATAATAGTGATTGGTACTTAACATTGGTATAAGAAATATGACTTATATTCCAAAATATATTTTCATATATAAAATTGTTTGTAATAAGATCTGTTTCTTTAAGTTCAAGATATTTGATCAAAGAACTCTCCATGGTAAAGTAACTGTAGTATATGAAATAAAAAAATCTATATTAAGTGAATGATGGAGCTCCAAATTTAGTAGCTATTATAGTAATGGTGGAAATAGTAGGAGCATGCCATATAGCACTTATTAGTTGCATCAAATTACGAAAATTATTTTCGTAAAACGTACCAAACATTATTTATGAATTAATGACTATTTCCCTGCATCGAATGAAAAATAGACATAGTTATATTTCTATATATATATTATGAATATACATTATGAAATAAACTATAATGTGGTATTTAATTTCATAAAAAAATTGATGCATTAGAAAATATATGAGCATCTAATATAATTTACCGTTATTTTGGAATTAAGGGCTAAGCACCTATATGATTATGAATCATATGATTATGAATATAGAAGCTGTAGTTTTGAGAAATAATTTTTATTATATGATTATGAATCGTATAATATTAGTTAATTACATCTCAAAGAATTAAGAACTATGCATCCGTTCTGTGGGAGCATCATAAGAGCTTATGAACTATTTGGATTGATACATATAGAAGTATGCAATCATAAGTCTACTAATACCAAAATGGTTCCACGACATCGTCATAATCACCGATGAGTTATCATTGACATGGACATGTGTATTTGATACTTATGTAGTATGTCTATGTAAACTCATAGAATATACAATGGAAGTAAATAATGTAACATGCAATAGGAATGATTCCTTTTGATTGAATAAGTGAGTGCATAGAAAAAGGTTCCGAATGTACCTAAAAATGAATAAAGATTCAATCTCAAAAGTCACTCTTCCCTATAGTAGATAATGATGTATCGATAAGGAGTAATTGAACATTGTTGGACAAAGTGTAACCAGTTGTGAGTGAAGTTGAATTAATTTATTTTTGTCAGGTTATGTACTTAAGAGTAGTACACAAGGTTAATATTATTTCATCTAAATAATAGCTTACAAAACAAACAAGATAAGGGTTTATAAGAAACCCCAACATATCCTAGGTCAAGGAGTTGGCAGGAGGTGCGAGTCGATAGTCTGCACATAATAACTGTTTGTGAGGGATCTTGTATGAATCTCCCCAAAAAGGATTTGGAAAAGTCTATCATTAGATGACATATTTATGTTTTGAATATAAGCTTTGTAAACTAAAAACTAAATATGTTTTATATAAAAGGCAATTCATAATGTGGTTATGAATCCCTATTCTATTGCATTGAGAAACAATCATTGTTTCAAGTGATGACAACTTCATTGGGAAGGAATTTCATTGCGAAATTATTTGAAGTAAAATGGAATTGGGTATGATCCAAATATAAAAATGATTATGTACAATGAAACAAAATTAACCTAACCTAAATGAATATATCGCATTAGAATGTCCAATATGTATTCTTGCACAACGAAGAGAAACTATGAGTTTCTTATCAATGTCGAGAATAGTTAATCCCCAGTTGTCAATTAAGCTATTAAGAGTATTGATTCCATGATATGGTAAGATGTGCATATCCAAAGGGATTCAAGTACATTATCAACGTATGATTTTGGTAGTGGCATCCGAAGGAATGTGATCCATCGGCCGCGATTTTGTCTTTAAGAGACTAATGCAGTTGGAATTTAATGAGCAACGTTGATAAAAATAACCTCATAAATTTCAATTGTTGAAATTAACGTAATAGACTCGTTTATCAATGTACTTAAGATTTTGGATTTACTCGCAAAATTATCGCCAAGTATGACTTTAGGTTTTGATATATATGTGTTGAAACAGAAAGTTCTAAATTAGATTTAAATAAGACTATTTTCATACAACAACCAAAGTGTCTTGAAGTTGGTGGAAGTGATATTGAGTTTGTAGGAGTTTGGACATGATTCAAGGAATGATAGAAAGTACCATCTTATAAGCATCAAATTAAACAAACATTTTGACGAAATATCAAGTACTTTGATTGTTAATCAAAATGTAGAGAAAGTGTGTGCTCGTAAGTAAGAAAGTCAAAAGGTACATTGATATTTCCAAACTATATGTGATGCTCCACCCTGAGACCCACATTAACAAAGAGTATTACTAGGTAATACCGTCTACTAATGCGGAGAATATGGCTGTTTAGGAGCGACCATTCATAGCTTTATCTTAAACATCGACTGAATACGTCGATTTAGTGCTTTAATTTTTTTCTTTCACAAGTGGATAGATATTCAATAAATGCTTAATACAAAACTATAGTGGCCAACAGATCTATTAGAACAAAATATAACAACAATATGTACATCACATCATGGAACAGCAGACAATATATATATATATATATATATATATATATATATATATATATATACATATACACTTCTACATCCCAGTATAATACAAAATGATACATCAGAGGTGGTACAAGGACCACACTATATACAACGAGACAAAATAATTGATACATAACTGAGTTACAAACTACAACAAAACTACAAAAAGAGATAAGCGGATATCCAAGGAAGAAGCTGCATAGCATAGTCCTAAGGCAGGCAACTAACCCGAAACAACTCGTCTGACCCGAGTATATAAAAATACATGGGTTAGTTTAGCTTAAACAAATAATTAGTAAAGATAAAAATTCTTCTCGAAAGACAACAAGCAACACTAAGTCTAAGTCACTAGGGTTTCTAGGTAGAGATAGGTTCAATATAGTATCAAATATCCACAAATGTGCCTCATATCATCGCCCCAATCCAATAACCAATATAATAGCTAAGTTAAACAACAACAACATCAATTATCCACAAACATATGACTCATCTCATCGGCATAGTATTAGCCAATATAATGGCTTTTATCAACTATAACTCGTAAATAAGAGATTACAAATCTCAAAAAGGCCAAAGAATGGAAACTAAGAATCACAACATATAGAACTCGACTAAGAGTTCACAACGTCAAATGTAATCACCGTATAATCTACACAATAGCACTGAGGCTATATAAATAATCCAACAAAAGCAACTATGGTGAAAACATATATAAATCATCAAAATTCTAGAAATCAACATGTGGAAATCTAGAAAAGAACAATATAAGAAATAGGACCCAACAGCCCAATAGTAGCCCAACAGCTATAAATGTAGAAAGGGCCTAACAGCCCAATCTATGGCCCAATAGCCTGCTAACAACTGTGTACAAGAGACCCTTTATCCTCTTTATGACCCAACAACCCATGATTAGCCCAACAGCTATATGTACACGTAGAACCCAACAGTTCAAGTACTGGCAATACCACATGAATATGTCACAAACTCTCAGATAGAAACCCGAAAAGTGGTAGCAGTACTTCCCATACCACACATTCTCACTTATCGGTTACTAGCTGCTAGTCAATGCCACACTAGAAAACAAATCATTCAAAACATAATAATTGTTTCATCTGATCGACGATTACGACCCGAAGGTCAAAACGTTCAAATAGACAAGTCATGAATAAACTGAAAAAGTATATGCACGTGTCTTATACCATGTGTTTAACTAAACTATTTAATTCTCCTTCTTGTACGCTCGAGCAGTGTAAAAACGTGTATTTTATATAGAGAATAATTTGTTTGAGAAAAGAAGCTTTTAAAACAATTTTTGAAATCGTTTTTGAAAAACAATCTTGGAAATTCCCTTATTATAGAGAATATATAGTTTTATATATCTTTAAAATAATTTATAGATATTATAAATAATTATTTCAAAAGCCATTTTATTTTTAGAAATAATTTCAAAATTATTTAGTAAAACCTGTGCTCGAAATCAAGGAAAACATTGCAAAATACCCAAAAACCGACATTCGAAATCATCTCCAAAATGATTCAATTCCAAATTCGCTATATTTTTGGCTCGCCTATTGCTAGGCTTCATGGCCATTGAAAACAATCAAAAACTTCCAAAAATCAAGCAGCAAAGGAGGAGAAACAAGTTGGAAACAACATGCAGAACACAAAAAAGCAAGTACAGGAAAAAGGCTTTCCCAGGTCGACCTTAGATGACCATAGGTCGACCGTACGACCGACCTATGTGACCTTATGGTCGACCCCTAGGTCGACCTACAATTTCTCTAGGCCGACCTAGGTTATGTGAACTTGTGCATGGTGTTTCTAGGCTTCGAACTGATTTTCAAGTGATGTTTTCAGGCAGCAAACAAATGAATTAAGCTATGAAAAATTGCGTGCATGAACTACAACATCTAAACTACAATCCGGAACAATATTGGCATCATTTCGACATAGGAACAAGGAGATATTGTCTCTCAAAGAAGCAACTCAAACAAGAAATATGCTATAAACTAGAAAATGAATTGTAATGTTTACTGTAAACAGTTTTTCACAGTACTTTCATCAAGCAGAGATTTATTTAGCTAGAAAATGTGAGTTTAACACTCACTTTGAAATTATTAGAACAACTAGAGCAAAATCTTGTGCAAATCGGATGGAAGATGAGAGCTTTTGGCCAAAAAGAGTTTCAGGAACCTGAAAATGTAGATTGTATAGACATGTAGAAACAAAACTTAGTTACAGACAACTTAATCACTAAAATATGAAATATATAAGATAAACTCTAGTTTTGGTTTTGATTACTTGAGTTAGTTCTCTTCAATTGATTAAATTTCAAAGGAATAAATGGATTTGATAATTAGATTTTAGTTTAGAAGAGGAAGAAGCTTCTGGTCCTTTTTTTTCTTTATTTACTGGTAAGAAAACTTTAATGTACTTACAAAATGAGAGGGAGAAGTTTCTCTTATCTGGTTAAGTTAGTAAATGGGATAAGACCAAATAAGAAAAAGAATTATCTATTCTCTAATTACCACAAAACACACAAATACACTAATATTTACAGTTTATAACACATATACACAAGATTTCAACTCTATAAAAATTAAATGAACATATTTTTATGCTCTTAAAAATATTTTACAACAAACAAATAGTTATTTTTAACTATAAAAATTATTTTTCATTACTAAAAACCCTTATTTTAATTAAATGCACAATTTGCACAATAATTTACATAAAACACCATTTTTAACACTAAAATTACACAAAAATTATTTTCACATGTAATTAAATATAATAACCCATTTTAACATCATTTTTATATCCAAATATTATTTTTGACCAATATTTCATCTTTTTATTTATAATATACAACATATTAAAACAAATATTTCATTTAAAATCAATAAATGATACATTTGCAACAATTACTAAAATTATTGTATTTCTCTAAATTAAAACCATATTTCACTAATTTTTGATCACAAACAACCAAAAATAAAGTTTGAAAACTTTATTTTCACATTTTATATTTAAAATCCATTTTTTATTCAAAATAAAAATTTAAAATCTCCAATTTAATTTTATTTTCTAAGATTAAATTATAACCGCCGTTATAATTTAATATTAAAGGTAGTCACCAAAACCAGGGTTGTTACAGACTCCCCTCTTATAAATTGCTTCCTCGCAATTTCTAGAGAAGAGCTCTAAACAACGCGATTTATTTCATCAAGCAAAGAGAAAGAGATATGTCGAGTTTAAAATTTTCTCACCCTTAACTCAAGAAGATAGAAAACCAAGATAAGATTACATGAGAAATTCTATGGCCTCCCAAGTGTGGGCATTAGGATTATCAGACCATTGAACTTTCATGAGCAGAACATCATGATTTTGAAGGCGTCTCACCTTCGAAACAAGGATACAGACAGGATGCTACATAAAAGATTAATCGGGCGAGATAGATTCCTCAAAAGCTTCTCGAATAGAGTCGGGGTTTAATTACCTCTTTTTTCTGGACTCCAACCTCATAGGATAGCAATCGACATGATCTTCCATATAAAGCTATGAAAGGAGTCATACCGATATAAGATTGATAATCACTATGGAAAGAAAACTCAACAAAACGTAGGTGGTTTATTCAAATACCACCAAACCTAAACGACCGCATAAATGCAAGTCGCTAGAAAATTGCACTAGGGGAAGTAAAACACAAGGAATAGATTTCGTACTTCCTCTTTCTAATCAAATATCCTTAGAGTTTTCAAATCCATTATCTTCATAAAAAAATTCTCAAATTTCATCACTAGAAAATTTCAAAGTTACTTAAATTTTAATTCAAGCCCATTACTCTTTATTTAGAGTAATTAAAATTTAAGTTGTTTATTCTCTTATTCTTCCATAAATATACTTCAGTTTGTAATATATATATATATATATATATATATATATATATATATATATATATTCCACACTAATAATCAATTGAGTTACATTCATAAAATAGGAAGTATTACATTTGAATCTTATAGAAAACAAATAATTTTATTTATTTTCAGGCCTGCAGTAAAGATCTCAAGTTTTGACATAGCAAACATCAAAATCTGAGAACGCTTATAACATGAAAGTTGTTTTACTAAGTCTAAGATTTTCATCAATATAAAGATCATCTAAATCAGACTCATGGTTTGAAATTTATGCTAAATTCACTTTCAACTTAAATCTTAGAAAGTTTATAATAGGACGGAAATGCCCATCCACTTTCAAACCCATTTTAGACTGAATAAAATGAAAAACTTTCCAAAGTGGTTAAAACATAATTTATAGCTTAATGAAAGTAATTTCATTTACAAAATGATTGAGCACAATTGGAGCTTTGAATCTCAAGTTATCGCTGTTTTAATACAGCATTTTTCTAACAATATTTCAGCTTTTAACTCAATTTTTAAAATTTGAATTTTTCAAACCTTTTAAAATTCAAACTACTTTTGAAAACATGCTTTTTATGTTAAATCATTTATTCAAGATCCTCCTTTTTAAAACTTAAGTCATTCAAATTTATAATTAACTTCAAGTAATTATCTTTTAAAAGAAACTATTCACTACTTGGAAATATTCTCAATAACTCACTAAATCAAAATTTTCAAACAATTAATTTTAAAGACTTATTTTGAAAGAGATAACTAATCTCTTCCATTAATAAGTAAGAATCATTCTTCCAAAATAAATTTTGGATTTAAATATTAATTGTAAAATTATTCTCAAATTAAATTATCATATTTTATCATCATAAAATTAATTAAAGTTGATAATTAACTCAAACTTGGTTTTAAAAGAATTTTACAATTTCAAACCAGCAAGTTTTAATACCATTAAAGTTAAAAACAAAAACTTTATCACAAATTCATACTAAATGTCCTAAACTAACCCTTCTTTATTCTATCTGAAGATAGAGTTTTAAATCTTACTATCTATTAGTATTCAAACAACCAATTACCAAAACAAAATTTTAAAGTCATCAAATTTAGTTTTATACAAAATGTTTAATTGATATTTAAGTCTTCTCTAACCAATGTATTATTTTACCTTGAATGCATCGTTTTATTAATCAAAGCATCACATGATTTTCAACTAAGACATCTCCTTGATTAAATTAAATTTACTTTATTTACTTAAATCATCATAAGATATCGATATTTAAATTCCATTATGTCGTACTTAGACAACCAATAATCACATTCATATTTAATTTCACAATTTTCCATAATACAATGACATTGCCTTGCCATTGGTTTATAGTGAAAAACTTCATTGATTAGCTGCAGAGTTGATCAACGATCAAAACTACTTCGCTATTTATATCCCACGCTCACTAAGGTTCAATGGCTGCATTTTCCATTTAAAAAGATTAATATTCAAACTCATTTTAATTTATTTTCAAACTTTTAATATATTACAACTCAATTTTTATCATATGTGACTGTCTCATCATAGGGTTTAGAAAATTTCTATCGATAACGTTGATCAGGCGCATCGACCAGAATTCTTAAAACACTCGATGTACAGTCCAACACAAAATCATTTCTAATTGATAAACATGCATCTTTTTTAATTATTTTTCAAAATACTCTTAGCTTGTCCCAATAAAAGAATCCAATTATTCTTATAAGTTTATCTTCAATGAGAAAGAATTGCAATTTAAATTTATTGCTTTACTCATTATTAATCATGAATACGAGGACAAAGTCATCGAGATATTCTCAGAATACTTGATTCATAAGATTGAAGAAATAAGTTGGAGTGTTTGTTAAACTGAACGGTATAACGAGCCACACATAAGAACCAGAAATGAGGTCAATACAGAACTCTATCGCCTATTCGAGTGGCAAACCCGAAATGAACTCAAACACATCAGCAGAATCACAAACAACTGGAATTCGAGATACATCATCATTATCTCGAGACTCAAGAGCGAATAAAGATACTTTGGAATTGACATCAACATTTCGAAGAACAAGAGACAGTAGATCGACCAAATTAGGATACCTAAATAAAGGATCCTTTCAAAAACATATGGTTCAGCTTGATAACATATAGGCTAATTCATCACCAAATTCTTGTCAAACCCAAGATAGTTAATAACATGCAAATTTGCACGAAAATAAAACTACAAGGAACAACCTCAATATTCTCACTCAACATTCCAAATATTGTGCATCCCCTCAGTACGATTCATATTCCCCGAATAGATAATAAGACAAGAAACATCCAATACTTTAACTTAAACAAACTCCTTCGATACGAATGAGGGTAACGCATCAGTATCGAGAAAACTCGAATAGAGCGATCACGATGAGGATTACTCATAGGGCAAGATATTATTAATTCAATAGGGAATACTACGGAATAAAAATGTATTCCTCGACATATTCCCAACTTATATCTATCCCAAAGGACTCGAAAAGGTTAAGGACATAGTGATCAAGGAATTTGTAATACTCATACTGTACCTTGATGTATCGTAATATATGTTATGTTTTTTGTTTATCATATTTTTTTTATGAACTAAGCTCTGATACTAAGCTGTGATGGACCACCTCGAAACCCACATTAACAAAGAGTATTACTGGGTAATATTGTATGCTAATGCGGAGAATAGGGCTGGCTAGGAGCGACCATCCATGTCTTTGTCTTAAACATCTACTGAATACGTCGACTTAGTGCTCAATTTTTTTCTTTCATAAATGGATAGACATATTCAATAAATGCTTAATACAAAACTATGGTAACTAATGGATCCATCAGAAAAAAATATAACAACAATATATACATCACATCATGGAACAACAGACAACATATATACATACACATTTATACATCCCAGTACAATACAAAATGATACATCAGAGGTGGTACAAGGACCATACTATATACAACGAGTCAAAATAATAGATACGTATTAGAGTTACGAACTACAACAAAACTACAAAAAGAGATAAGCAGATATCCAAGGTGGAAGCAGCATAGCATAGTCCTAAGGCAGGCAACAAACCTGAAATCACTCGGTCTGACCCGAGTATATAAATACACGGGTCCGTCTAGCTTAAACAACTGATCAGTAAATGATAGGAGTAGAATATTTGGATAAAAGATAACAATTCTTCTCAAAAGATAAGAAGCAATACTTAGTCTAAGTCATTAGGGTTTCTAGGCAGAGATAGGTTCAACACAATATAAAATATCCACAAATGTGCCTCATATCATGGGCCCAATCCAATAGCCAATGTAATAGCTAAGTTAAACAACAATAACATCAATTATCCACAAACATACGCGTATAATGGCTTTCATCAACTATAACTCTTAAATATGAGATTACAAATCTTAAAAAGACAAAGAATGGCAAATAAGAATCACAACATATAGAACTCGACTAAGAGTTCCCAACTCCAAATGTAATCACCATACAATCTACACGATAACACTCATGCTATATAAATAATCCAACAAAAGCAACTATGGTGAAAAAATATATAAATCATCAAAATTCTAGAAATCAACATGCAGAAATCTAGAAAACAACAATATAAGAAATAAGACCCAACAGCCCAATAGTAGCACAACAGCTATAAATGTAGAAAGAACCCAACAGTCCAATCTACAGCCCAACATCCTGCCAAGTACTATGTACAAGAGACCCCCTAGCCTCTTTTAGGACCCAACAGCCCATGATTAGTCCAACAACTATATGTACATCTAGCTCAAGTACTGGCAATACCTCGTGAATGTGCCACAAACTCTCAGATAGGAACCTGAAAAGTGGGACAATGCATCCCATACCACACGTTCTCATTTATCGGTTTACTAGCAGCTATCAATGCCACACTAGAAAACAAATCATTCAAAACACACTAATTGCCTTATCTCATCGGCAATTATGACCCAAAGATCAAAACGTTCAAGTCAGGAATTAACCGATAGAGTAAACACATGTGCCCCATACCGCGTGTTTTACTAAATCGTTTAATTCTCCTTCTCATACGCTCGAATAATGCAAAAACATGTATTTTATAAAGAAAATAATTTGTTTGAGAAAACAAACTTTTAAAACAATTTTTGAAATCGTTTCTGGAAAACAATCTATGAAATTCCCTTATTATAGAGAATATATAAAAAAAATTATAGCTTTATAATAATTTGTAATTATTATAAATAATTTATTTTCAAAAGCCATTTTATTTTTAGAAATCATTTCGAATTATTTAGAAAAACCCGTGCTCGAAATCAATGAAAAACGTCGAAAAATACCCAAAAACCGACATTCGAAATCATCTCCAAAACGATTTGATTTGAATCCAAATTCACTATAATTTTGGCTCGCCTATGTCTAGGCTTCACGGCCATTAAAAACAATCAAAACTTCTCAAAATCAAGTAGCAAAGGAGGAGAAACAACCTGGAAACAACAGGCAGAACACAAAATAGCAAGTACAGGAAATAGGCTCCCCCAGGTCGACCTATAGGACGACCTTAGAGGATCATAGGTCGAATGTACGGTCGACCTATATGACCTTATGGTCAACCCCTAAGTCGACCTGCAATTTCTCTAGGTCGACCTAGGTTATGTGAACTTGTGCAGGGTATTTCCAGGCTTCGAACTGATTTTCAAGTGATGCTTTCAGGCAGCAAATAAATGAATTAAGGTATGAAAATTTGCATGCATGAACTACAACATCTAAACTATAATCCTGAACAATTTCGGCAGCATCTCGACATAGGAACAAGGAGATATTGTCACTAAAAGAAGCAACCCAAACAAGAAATATACTGTAAACTAGAAAATGAACCGGAACGTTTACTGTAAACAATTTTCAACAGTACTTTCAGTAAACAGAGCTTTGTTTAGCTAGATGATGTGAGTTTAACACTCACCTTGCAATTACTAGTGTTGAATATGCTAGTATATGATTTTTGTTTGATGATAATAAACATATGTATATTCATTGAAATGTATTTTTTATTGTACAATTTTATTTTCACATAATTAATAAATATTTGCTGAATAAAATAAATAATACAGAATTTAAAATCAAACAAATATTTTAATCCAATAAATATTTTATTGCCATTTTGAATATTATAAATTTGAGCTCTTACTATATATAAACATTTTTCAATTACATTTCAATTTCAATTACATCACTTTTTCACTTTACATGCATTTGCACCTCACTACATATCACTCGTTCGCTCATACTTGATCTTCAACTATTTTGCAATTTATATCCAACATTTGAGTTATCTCAAAAATACACACCGACGGAGTAAAATTAAAAAGGAAAAATTTTTGCAGTGTAAAAAAAAATGTGTTTTTGAAAGTATTATTTGACTCAGTTATTTGGGTTGCTCGTCATCATATTCATCTTGAATTCATCATACGCGAACAACCTATGATATGCACAGTGTATCATTGTACATGCCACAAGGCCATGCACACTGATACACACTTGATAAAACCGTAGGGACATGTGAGCCCAAGGTCAAACCCGAGTCGAGGCTGGATTTAACTTAAGTACAAATATTCAAGTGCAATATGAATAAAGTCACAACACAAGCACAAGGTCAAACCCGAGGCAAAGCTAGGTTTAACTCAGGTGCAATGCAAAAGCACCACAAAATTGTCGAGTACTAAAATCCAAAAACCAACATAAAACAAGCCTCGACCAAAAATTCAATGTACATATGAAAAAAATCAACTATTCAAACTCAAGTAAAAAACCAGAGATACATGTAGGAATACAATAAATTGGTCAGAGCAACCAAAACTATCAACAAGCTCCAAAGCAGACTATACAAGTACATCGAACCACATGGCAAGATAACATGTACATATGCATATGGACCAAACTAGAACACACACTTCAAATGTAAGTATTCAAAGAGTACATGATATAAAGACAACAGAGGCAAGAAATAAATCCAGGCCACAAGTGTACACGGTGAAGTCATGAAACATCTTCAACTAGATACACTGAACAAGATGATCTGCCTCGAAGCAACAACTCAGTGCAAACACATATGGACAGTGCAACCAAGCCACAAACTTCATACAAAGCAATATACATAGTCAAGATCGAACGAAATAGCTCAACTGTTTAGGATAGAGGCATGGCATAGAGGCAAAGACCACGTAAATATATATACATATATGCACATATATATGTATACACATATATGAGTCCAAATGAATGGATCAAACTGCACCAGACCAGAAAACTATGAACACAACATCAATATACTCGAAGACCAGACACAAGAAAAAAATGAAGCAACCATTCAACATAACATGAATGCAAAGCTACCACCAGACCATACTTAAGAATTCAGACATGTATGTGTGTGTGTATGCTGATAACCACATACTAAATCGGTTCCAAAAATAAACCAGCTCTTATGCAAGTTAATTTTTTTAAACATATAGTACAAATATACAGTGCAGCATGAAAATAGTTTCAAGATTAAATCAAGGCATCACCAACACTGACCATATATATAACTTGGATAATGGTGACATCAAAGCCAGACATAAAATGGCAACAGGACAACCAGAGAAGCTCAACTAGCAACAAGTGAAACAAGTCTAGCTACCACATGAAACAAGGCTACAAGTGCAAAGACACAAATGTACAAAACCAAGCGCAAGCTTAACTGAATACAAGAGAAGACCACATGAACACAGAAGCAACTCATCACAACAATGCAAACCGCAACAAAGTGGCAACCAGTACAATGCAAACCAGGATAAACTCAACAAGACACTCAATACATACATATGTACATGTATACAACAACCAAGACTCCAAGAGAAACTCAAGTAAAACATAGTTCAAGTAAACAATCAAGTACACAAGCAAATGCAAACAACAAGAAGTTCAATGCAATGGTCATGACATTTAGATTTAGGAAATCTACAGAACGATGCGTATTGAAGCACACGACAAGTTTTTACAAAAATCAAAGCAGCAATTTCAAACCAAGTCAAGTTTAAATGCCAAAGAACCTAAGCCGTGATGACCAAGGTAGCAATCACGGTAAACTAAACAAAGTTACACGAATTGAACAAGTCCACAACATCAAAGTACTGAAGTAACAGAAACAAATTCAAATGCCAAAAAGAACGAAGTCAAAATTCAAATTCATGGACTATACATATGACTTGAACAAGTCAGTACAAATGACCAGCATTCAATCAAAAACCAACGGCCGAGAAAAATTAACAGACGAATTCATACGAACGAAAATTTAGGGTTTTCAACCCTATAAAACCTGTTAACATCATCGAAATTAATGACAGATCTTGTTCAAGCAAATTAATTAGAAAAGCAAAAAGTAAATCATATACCAAGTCAAATCGAAGTCGAAGAATTGAAGCAGCCATTCGTAAATCAGAGAGACAGTCGATCAACAAAGCAATCACGAGAATATCAATCCAATAGATCAACAAAAAATCGGCTACTTGAATTCCAGAAGCCCTCATTTAAAAGGAAAAAGAACGAACGAAAGAAGCAGCCATTTTTCAACGCAAAGAATAAGGGCCGAAGTCAAAAACAAGAGAAAAGAAATATACTCGGTGTTTTTACTTTGGGACGGCTTCATAATTGGGCTTTATTTAAATCAGGATTTTATTATTTTATATTATTTTTTAATTTTGAATTTAAATTTTTGTAAATTCTAGTCATGGGGATGAACTACGGTGGTGTAGTTCGAGAATTCACAATTCAATGGCTGAGTTGTGGCAGGGTTTCGAGCGTAGAGTTAGGTTAGTCGATAGCGGGTGTCGTGAGTTTACATGTGTAAGTATCTGACTACTTAATTTCTAGTAGAAACCTTGGGGGCAGCACGTAGGCAGAGTTTTGCTTAAGTTGGTAAATCTGTATTGTTCTATTTCTGTTTCTTTATCTTGTTACTATTACTCTGCTATTATTAGTGCCGCAATTATTTTATATACTTCCGCATTAAATTTTTATAATTATCGGTATCATCCTATCAACCCCCCCACTAGGGTGAAACCGATCCTACTACAAGTGGTATCAGAGCTAGGAACAAAAACTAATTTTGTTTTAAAATTCGATTATTCAAAAACCAATTTTTGTTTCGAAAATTTGAATTTTTAAAATGGCTTCTTTTTTTTCTGAGGGTCGGTCCATATTTAGACCACCAATGTTCAATGGTGAATATGCTTACTGGAAAAATAGAATGAATATTTTTCTAAAAACCGTTAATGCTTGGAATATTATTGAGACAGATTATAAGACACCAATTATAGTGGTAGATTATCAGGAAGTAGATAAACCGATGGATCAATGGAGAGATCATGAAAATAGACTACAGAATGCTAATGCTAAAGCTATGAATTCTATTATTTGTACATTGGATCAAATCGAATTTAATCATGTCTTACATTGTCTAACTGCATAGGAAATATGGCATACACTCGAAGTGACTCACGAAGGAACGTATCAAGTCAAAGAATCTCGCTTTTCCATGCTTAATAGTGAATACGAGAATTTCACAATGGCCAAGGATGAAAATGTCAAAGAAACGTATGGACGACTTTCCAATATCGTATACAAATCAAAAGCTCTTGGAAAATCATACATAGAATTGGAAATAGTTCGAAAAATTCTCAAAGTCCTTCGATGAAGTCTTTAAGGGAAAGTTACAGCCATTCAAGAATCGAAGGATTTAAAACAGATCAAAGTCGAAGAACTCATCGAAAATCTCACCACTTATGAGCTAGAACTAAAATTCAAGGAAGAACGAGAAGGAGGTGATACACGAAAGAAATCAATAGCTCCTAAAGGAACAACGAAAAGTGATGATGATGATTTTAATGATGGAGCAGCTGAGATGGCGCTACTAATAAAGAGATTCAAAAAGTGGAACTGCAAATATGGAAATCCAGCTCTAAATCAACAATTGAAAAGCAGAATAGTCAAAGCACTAGGCAACTCAGAAGAACAAGAGATCAGTTTTCAAAAGTGCAACAAATCCGGACATATCAAGCTCAATTGTCCTCAGAATCGACTCAGCCAAGAAAGGATATCGAAAATGAGAAGTTTTGCAGCCACGTGGAATAAAAGTGATGATGATAAAAGCACTAGCAGTGAGAGTGAAAAAGCCGATATGTGTCTTCGAGGTGATATAACTGACAGCGACAATGACGAGCTAAGCAAGGTATCAAAACTTACTTACTAGAATTACTTATATATTTCCACGAAGTAAATGGCTGTTTTGAATGATTTAGGGAGAAATACGCTAAAATTGCATCACAAAGAGATACATTGATAGAATTAAATAAACAGCTTGATTAATTGGTTGAAACTATCAAACCAAGAGCCCTAAGTGTGATAAGTGTCCATCACTTGAAGAAGCAATTAAAAAATCAGAAATAAAAATAAAATCACTTGAAAATGAAATTCTAATTTTGAAAGAAAGTGAAAACAAGAGGAGAGAAAATTCTATCAAAAAGTGCATACAATTATTGAATGAAAATGAATCTCTCAAAACACAAGTCCAACAATTATCTAGAACTTTAAGAAAATTTTCCAAAGGAGAAAGATCTTTAAATATGCTTTTAGGGAAACAAACTGTTAATATAGATTGACAAGGACTTGGATATAATCAATATGAACTTGTTAGCAGCAAAATTAATCATGTCAAATCCGAGGGCACAATTTGTAGAAAGATTGGACATAATCAAAATAATTGTTGGTATAGACCCGAAAATGTAAAAACCATACCAATTTGGTTTCCAAAAGGCAGAATATAAAATCCCTTAAAGTTAAACAAATCTGGATGCCAAAAGAAAAAATATATATTCTCTTGGGTCTACTCAAATGTAATTTTCAAAATATTTCGCCACTAACAATCATGGGCCCATCAAAAAAAATAGGTCACAAAAATCTTTTCTTGTGTAGGTGTGGTGGCAGGCTAAGGAACAACGGTGTTATTTGGATTCTGGCTATTCTAGGAACACGACGGGTGACAAATCAAAGTTTCCTTAGCCTAGTACAAAGGTAGTAGAATCATAATGTGCAACAACGAAAAATCATTGTAAAGTTAAAACAAGTAACGACATATTTATCTTGAAAGATTTATTAAATGTGATAATCTACACCATAATCTGAATTAAATCAGCCAGTTATGTGATAATGAATGTTGACAATGATTCTGACTTATGCAAAATTGTTCGCCAATTATCTTTTTTATGCCGAGAACACTACATATATCTCTAGAGTCTTTGAACTAATTCTTATAGATTCGTTTGGACTAATGGTATTGCCGATTCAGATGATAAGAGATATTGACTTGTATTGATTGATTATTACTCAAGATACACGTGGATATATTTGCTTATCTTACTACTTCTGGATCTGATACTATGTTCAATGTTTGTAAATTTGCACGATTTCAATTTAAATTCAAGAGAATTTCATTTAAAAGCTGTTAAAAATGATTTTAATGTATTTTGTTGCAACTTCACGGTTTGGTCTATAACAACCAACTAATGATAATCTTGAGTCAAAGGGAAATTCAGATGAAGATTACACTGGTAATCTAGTTGATAGAAAATTACTAATGGAACGAGTTTTATGTAGAGATATTCATTTGTTTCATCACATTTTTTTCACAGAAAATATTTGCATATTTTTCGTTTCAACTAATTTTCAAATTAGGAAACATTTTTCTATAAAACCCCTTCCAAAAAATAGTTTTTTTGTTGACCTCTTTTTAGATTATCCATTTTAGAAAATTTGATTTTATAATTATTTTTGGATTGATCTTAAACGACTACATTAACTAATCTGACTCCCTACTGATTATCAAAAAGATAAATAGTGATTGAAAAAGTGATGAGTGTTGATATTAATCATATATTATGACTTGAGACAGTATATTTAATAAATTTCTTTAGAAATTTAAAAAAGATTTATAATAACTTTTGATGGGTAAAAAATTCCATGACCATCTCTATTTCTATCATATTTTTAATGACCATCACTCATCAAAATTCAATATAGTATGTCAATATGCGTATTTCTGAACGGGAAATTATTTATTTACATTTTATTTAATTTTTTAATAAAAAGCATCCAAAGTATTCACTCTCATTTAAAAGTCCTTACGGTTATGTATGGGTGAATTACTTGGAATATTTGTATATATGTGCTTTCATGCTCATTTAAAAGTCCTCAAGGTTATGAATGCATGGAACACATATCAAAATTGGTAAGTAAATAGACTAGTTGATTCTAATCCCATTTAAAAGTCCTCACGGTTATGTGTGGTTAGAAGATGCTTGAATTCATTTTTAAATTTTTTTTGAGAATACTACTAATCTCATTTAAAAGTCCTAACGATTATGCAAAGTTGGTAGATATTCAAATTCTTCATATAAATATACCACAAATAGACACAACTATATGGTTTTATATCATCCCTATCATTCTGAAGTGGAGTATGCGCCTAATAGAGTATTCATGATTTTTGTTTAATTTTTTATTGAAATTTAATATTTATACTCGATTGGGTATTAATGTTGTATTAATGTCCATCACTTTATCTCTATTTTTCTACCACTATTACTCCTTTGCTGATAACAAAAGGGGGAGAGAAAAGTTAAGATTTTGACAAATAAAAGTCAAATATTTTATTTCGTATTTTCTACTTGCATCTAGGTTGATTTGCATATTTTTATTTATTTTCGTGCACATATGATGGGGGAGCTTTGTTGTAAAGAGGGAACATTCAAATAGGACGAGCAAATAGAGTTCATCAATGATCAAATACATTTAATAAATTCAAAATCTTAAATATATGTTTATCATCATCAAAGGGGAGATTGTTGAATATGCTAGTATATGATTTTTGCTTGATGATTATAAACACATACACATATATATTCATTGTTGTGACTTTTCTATTGATTAGAAAAGCACAAATTTTAATTAATTCTGCAAGCGCACAGGCGTGTAATATGCAGGTCCAACACCGGGAATTGTGTTTTAAAATATTTGAAATCCATATTTAAATCTTAGGCGTGTTAAACAAATTCGATGGTGGATCTTGAACAGGAAATAAAAACAATAATATACTCCAAATTGATTTCGAATCTAATCAAAATTGCAATTTAAATATAAAATTGAAGAAACCAGAGCAAAAAATAAAAGTGCTTAAAAGAAAATAATAGAGCAAACAACTGAAATGATATGAACTAAATTTATTAACTAACTGGAAAGAGTGTAGAAAATAACTAGGAACAAGAATAAATAAATTGCTAAATCTAATTTACAATCCTACGTATTCTGTTCGAAAATAAAAACACTGCTGAAATTAAAATTAAAGTAGAAGAAGAGTGATATGGTAGGAGATGATTTTGCATCTGCATTCTCTGTGCTATTTAAAGACTTCATCCTCCAAAAATAACCCTACTATTTAGGTCCATGTGCTTGATATTTGAAGAACAATAAGGCCACCTCACTTTGAATTGCTCTTTGCTTTGTTATTTGATTAATAAGTGGCCTTGCTTTGAGAGATTTTCAGGCTAAACTTTGAAAGTGTACTTTCACTATTTGCATTTGATTTCTTGCATGAATAGTACACATGTTGGTGACGTGAGATGCATTTCTTCATGAACGATATGTGATTCTCTTCGAATTATTTGGCATTCAAAATGTTGCACTCTTTTTCTGCATGTCATTTGAACCAATGGACGGCACAACCAATTAATTTCAACGTTGCACTTCGAAATATATAATCTACAAAACCACCCGTATAATACCGCTTAAAAAAATAAAAATATATGAAACAAACGGTTTAAAATGCAGAAAAATACATTCATCTTTCATTTAAATGTATTTGTTATTGTACTATTTTATTTTCACATAATTAATAACTATTTTGCTGAATAAAATCAAAAAACATAGAATTTAAAATCAAACAAATATTTTATTCAAAAAACATTTTATTACAATTTAGAATAGTAAAAATTTGAGCTCTTACTATACATACACATTTTTCAATTACATTTAAATTACATTTAAATTACACCACATTTTTCACTACACATACATTTGCACCCCACCACATATTACCCGTTTACTCATATTTGATCTTCAACTGTATTGCAATTTGTATCCAGCATCGGAGTTATCTGCAAAATACACACTGACGCAGTAAAATTAAAAAGGAAATATTTTTGCAGTGTAAAATAAAATGTGTTTTTGAAAATATTATTTTCCTCAGTTATTTGGGTTGTTCATCATCATATTAATTTTGAATTCATCATATACGAACAACCTGTGACATGCATAGTGTATCACTGTATAAGCCACAAAGTCGTGTACACTGACATACACTTGATAAAACTACAGCGACAGGTGAGCACAAGGTCAAACTTGAGCCGAGGCTAGATTCAACTCAAGTAAAAATATTCAAGTGCAATAAGAATAAAGTCACGACACGAGTACAAGGTCAAACCCGAGGCAAAGCTAGGTTCAACTCAGGTGCAATGCAAAAACACTGTAAAATTGTCAAATATTAGAATCCCAAAACCAACATAAAACAAGCCTCGACCAAAAATTCAATGTACACATGAAAAATACTCAAATATTCAAACTCAAGTTAAAACCAAAGATTCATGCTTGAATATAATGAACTGGTCAAAGCAACCCAAACTATCAACAAGCTCCAAAGCAGACTACACAAGTGCATCGAACCACACAGTAAGACAACATGTACACATGCATATGGGCCAAACCATAACACACACTTCAAATGCAAATGTTCAAAGAGTACAGATACAAATGCAACAGAGGCAAGAAATAAATCCAGGAACCAAGTGTACACAGTGAAGTCATGAAACATCTTTAACCAGATACACTACGCAAGATTATCTACCTCGAAGCAACAACTCTATGCAAACACATATGGACAGTGCAACCAACTATAGACTTCAAGTACAAAGCAACAACCAGAGTCAAGATCAAACCAAACAGCTCAATTATTCAAGATAAAGGCATGGCACTGAGGCAAACACAACATATATATATATATACACACACATATATGCACATATATATGTATACACTTATATGAGTCCAAATGAATGGGTCAAACTACACCAGACTAGAAAACTATGAACACAACATCAATATACTCGAAGACCAGACACAAGAAAACAATGAAGTAACTAGTCAACATAACATGAACGCAAACCTACAACTAGACCAGAAAAAAGAGTTCAGACATGTATGTATGTGTGTGTGTGTGTATGAAGACAACCATATGCTAAATCAATTCCAAAAATAACCAAGCTCGTATGCAAGTTAATTTTTTTAAACATATAGTACAAATATACAGTGGACCATGAAAACAGTTTCAAGATTAAATCAAGGCATCACCAACACTGACCACATATAAAACATGTATAATGGTGACATCAAAACCAGACATAAAATGGTACCAAGAAAACCAGAGAAGCTCAACTGGAAACAAGTGAAACAAGTCCAGCTACCACATAAAACAAGACTATAAGTGTAAAGACACAGATGTAAAAAACCAAGTACAAGCTCAATTGAATACAAGAGCAGACCACATAAACACAGAAGCAACTCATCACAAAAATGCAAACTGCAACAGAGTGACAACCGGTACAATGCAAACCAGGATGAACTCAACAAGACAGTCAATACATACATATATACATGTATACAATAACCAAGACTCCAAGAGAAACTCAAGTGAAATAAAGTTCAAGTGAACCATGAAGTACACAAGAAATGCAGTCAACAGGAAGTTCAATGCAATGGTCACGACATTCAGACTCGTAAAATCTACAGAACGATGCATATTGAAGCACATGACAGATTTTTACAAAAATCAAAGCAGCTGTTTCAAACCAAGTCAAGTTTCAATGCTAAAGAACCTAAGCGTGATGATCTAGGTAGTAGTAACAGTAAACCAAACAAAGTTACATGGATTGAACGAGTCCACAAAATCAAAGTGTCGAAGTCAAAACAACAAATTCAAATGCCAAAAAGAATGGAGTCAAAATTCAAATTCATGGTGTATACATATGACTTGAACAAGTCAGTACAAATCACCAGCATTCAATCAAAAATCAGTGGCCGAGAAAAATTAACAGATGAATTCATACAAACGAAAATTTAGGGTTTTCAACCTTATAAAACCCATCAACATCATTAGAATTAATGAAAGATCGAGTTCAAGCAAATTAACCAGAAAAGCAAAAATGAAATACATACCAAGTCAAACCGAAGTCGAAAAATTGAAGCAGCCATTCACAAATCAGAGAGACAATCGATCGACAAAGCAATCACAAGAATATCAATTCAATCGATCAACAGACAATCGGCTACTTGAATTCCAGAAGCCCTAATTTAGAACGAAGAATAATGAACGAAGAAGCAACCATTTTTCAACACAAAGAATAAAGGCCGAAGTCAAAAACAAGAGAAAAGAAATATACTTAGAGTTTTTACCTTAGTCCGGCTTTATAATTGGGTTTTATTTAATTAGGGTTTTATTGTTTTAAATTGTTTTTAAATTTTGAATTTTAATCTTTTGTAGATTCTAGACGTGTGACTAGGGGACGAACTATGGTGGTGTAGTTTGAGAATTCGCAACTCAGTGGCTAAGTTGTGGCAGGGTTTTGGGCGTAGAGTTAGGTTAGTCGATAGCGGGTGTCGCGAGTTTATGTGTGTAAGCATCTGACTACTTAATTTCTAGTAGAAACCTTGGAGGCAGCACGTTGGAAGGGTTTTGCCGAAGCTGGGTAAATATGTGTTATTCTATTTTTGTTTTTTATTTGTGCTGCTATTATTCTACTATTATCAGTGCTACGATTATTTTATATACTTTCGCATTAAATTTTTATAATTATTTGTATCACCCTATTCAACCCACCTTCTCTAGGGTGAAATCGATCCTACAATTAGAACAACTAGAGCAAAATCTTGTGCAAATCGGATGGAAGATGAGAGCTTTTGGCCAAGAAGAGTTTCCGGAACCTGAAAATGAAGATTGTACAGACATGTAGAAACAAAACTTAATTACAGACAACTTAATCACTAGAATCTAAAAAAGATGAGATAAACTCTGGTTTTGGCATTGATTACCTGAGTTAGTTCTCTTCAATTGATTAAATTTCAAAGGAATAGAGGGATTTGCTAATTAGATTTTAGGTTAGAAGAGGAAGAAGCATCTGGTTTTTTTTCTTTTCTTTGTTTACTGGTAAGAATTACTGTACGTTCAAAATTAGAAGGAGAAATTTCTCTTATCTAGTTAAGTTAGTAAACAGGCTAAGACCAAATAAGAAAAAGAATCATCTATTTTCTAATTACTACCTAACACACAAATACACTAACATTTACAAGTTATAACACATATACACACGATTTCAACTCTATAAAAATTACATAAACATATTTTTATGCTCTTAAAAATATTTCATAAAAATATTTTACAACAAACAAATAGTTATTTTTAACTATAAAAATTATTTTTCATCATTAAAAACCCTTATTTTAATTAAATGCATAATTTACACAATAATTTACATAAAACGCCATTTTTAACTACTAAAATTACACAAAAATTATTTTCTTGTGTAATTAAATATTAAAACCCATTTTAACATCATTTTTATATCCAAATATTATTTTTAACCAATATTTCATCTTTTTATTTATAATATACAACATATTAAAACAAATATTTCACTTAAAATTAATAAATGATAAATTTGGCAATAATTAATAATTATTGCATTTCTCTAAATTAAAACCATATTTCACTAACTTTCATCATAAACAACCAAAAATAAAGTTTCTAAAACTTTATTTTCACATTTTATATTTAAAATCCATTGCTTATTCAAAATAAACAATTAAAAATCAAAAATTTAATTTCTTTTCCAAGATTTATTTATAACCGCCATTATAATTTAATATTACAGGTAATCACCAAAACCAGGGTTGTTACACTATAAGTAAACAACACGTTGTTGATTTTAACAATGTACTTATGTTAAAATCAGCCTTAGTTATTTTAATACTCAACAGTAGATTGTAAATGATGTCTTTTACAATAAGTATAAAAGATATTGGGAATGTCCCAAAACGATATGCAAAGGTCACCTTATTAAAATGCTTGATAGGGAACGTGTAAGATGGATTCCTCATGCACCGGCAATAAGAATTATCATACATGTTATGTTGTCCACAATATCGTATTTTGTTTACGTATTTGATACACGAAGCAAATATCAAATCCAAGTTAATATCACTTAATGGTTATTTGAAGTGTTTTGGAGTATTTATGAAATATTAGAGAATTGTTTATAGAAACAATAGACTCCTTGTGAAGAAGTGTTTAGACTTAAAATTCATAAGTGATATTGAGTATAATAGGTCAATAATAAATTCAAGTTAAGAATCTTTAAGTTGGAAATGTTCCAAATGAAAGACCATGGCTAATTCAAAGAAAAAGGCTAGGTACATCGTCTAGAATAGTTCCGCAATAAAGGCGATGTATATAAATTTATAAGTACACAAATTTATAAATGAGTCAATTCTAAATGTTGAGAATCTCAAAACATTGTTATATGATAATAATATTATAATATAGTTTGTAACAAAACTTAGAGCTAACTAGAAGTCAAGAGACATGCTCCAAATTATTTCACACGATAAAACAGTTTATCACCATCGAAGAAAGTTGGTTGACATAGTAGATAATTGAAACATTATAACATACCCATCACAGAGGGATTGGACTTTTGATAAAACCGATTGGTGAAGTTGAAATAAGATCCATAATTGAACCTAAGTGCAAGTGGAAGATTGATAGAGTTAGGGGCATGCTCTAGAGGCAATCATGTAATTTGTTACATATATATAACTCGTTGACCAAACTTGTTCTAAATAAAGGTTTCTTTTCTATTATATACTAGATATAATGTGGTTATATTAATTAGTTAATTTACTTAAAAGTATATTTAATAGAAAATCCTTATGTAACGACCCGTAATTTCGCAACCTCGAAAATAAGAGATTTCGTTCGTTTTAAATTTAAAAAGGATTTTAAATCTTAAAATAAATATGTTATATATAATAAACAATCAATCATTCTTATAGCTAATAATTAAAAAGTATAAATTTGGATTTTTGAACAAATCGACGAAAGTTAAGTTTTGTTAATAATAAATAAAGGCTTAAATAAATGGATTTAAATATTATTTAAAAAGGTAAATCTTATTTAAAACATCTAGTAAAGATAATAAAATTATATTCATATATTTAAAAATATGTTAATAATCGTTTTACAAAAATAACCAAAATTTGTCGCATTTTGTCAATTTTACATACACTGTAAAAATAGAGATTTTGATATTAATTAAACATGATTTTAAAATATAAAGTGACATGTCTTAATTTATTTAAAAAAGTAAAAAGTTCTTTTTAAAATTTGGTTTACTTCAATATATAGCTTAACAAAAAGGTAAAATTTTGACCGTAATATTTGTCGACAAAAACACCGTTTTCAACCGTAACAAGTTGTCGACATGTTGTTGCAACTTGATACATTTTCTAACATATAAATATAACTTAACAAATTATGTAACATGTTACATTTAACAAATGCACTTTGAAAAGTCAAAGTTTAAAAATAATTCAAAAAGTACATAATTTGACAAAAGAACACAAAAGTAAAGACAAAAGGACAAAATATGTCAAATCAAACCAAACATAATTATTACTTTACTTTTCTTACTCCTTAAGTGAAAGTAACATAAAGCATGATTTGAAATGTGATGCTAAGTGTTGAAAAAAGTAAGGTTTCTTAAAAAGTAAGTAAAGGGCATTTTGGTCATTTTACATAACAATATTTTATTCCAAACTTTTTCCTATAAATAGCCATGCATACCTATGCTATTTTCACACAAATCATTCTCTTCTTCTTCTTTCTTTAAACTATTTTAGTGGCTTCTCTCTTTAAGAGAGGTAGGAGGGTTAAAAATAGTGGAGTGCTTAAGCACTAATCCACTTGTTACTCTCTAACCTCTTCTTAATTCACTTCGTTTTCTTCTCTTCTTAAAAAAAATGGTGCTTGGCCGTGAGAATATGGAGGTGGGGAGGCATGGTCAAGATCAAAGCAAAGGTAGAAGCGATGACCGAGCACTTGGAAAAGGTGGAAGAATGTTTAGGTGGTGGTTTAGTGAAGCGTTGAATTAAATGAATGTTGGTAGGGAGTTAAACGTTTTAGGTAAATGTGAGAAATTCTCATCGCTTTTGAATTTATATTTTGATCATGTTAAAACAATCACATTTACACACTTATGACATATTAATGTTTATTTGATTATTAATATGGATGTTTAATAGTTGGTTAATTAATTGAATTGTGATAACATGTCCCGTTATGATATTTATAGTGAATGTTAGATTTGAAATCATATGTATGTGATTGGTTGAATGGATGTTATGTTAGTGATAAATAATGAATATTGGATATGTTCATTTTGATTAAAATAATCACTTTGTTAATAAGACCATATTTTAGTGATATGAGATATTTTGGAAAAATAAGTCTCTTTTCATTTATAAGTGAAATTAAAGTTAAAATAAAAGATAATTTGAAATTTGAAGTGAAACGGATTTGAAAAGGATAGTTAATTTGAAATTGAAATTGAGATTGATAGTGAAATTGAAATTGAAATCGATTTTGAAAATTAAGTTTAGTTTAAGATTGAATTAAAGTTGAAATTGAAATTATATTTGAAATATAAGTTTTAAATGTGTTTAATTTGAAGTTAGAATTGAAATTGGAATTTGAAATTTAATATTAAAATAATAGGAATAAAATAATATTATAATATGGTTATAGTAAAATATATTTAATTACTTTAAAAAGTGAAGATACCGATTTTAAATGATTTGTAATAATTTTATAAGTAATAGAATTCAATTTAAATAGATTATTTCAAGTATTGAAAAATAAGTTAAAACTAGACGCGTCGCGCAACGGTATTTCGTGATTTCACCCCGAAAAGTTCAAATGAATATGTAGAGTGAAATATAGCTCAGAATTTTTAAGATAAGAAAATTTCGGACTATTATATCCATATCTTCTAAATGAAGAAAGAAAATCAAAGTTTCGATTAGAAGATTTTGAATTAAGTCCAAATCAATTTTTCAGAAAAATCACGCTAGTACGGTTAAGTGAGCATAACAGGAAGTTTGTTTAAATGAATGTTTTTAATTATGGAAAAATATGAAATAAATTTGATAAATGTATTTAAATGATTTAAAAGAGATTTGGATTGGAAAATATGAATTATCAAATGTTTAAAAGTTGTTTAAATCAAATAAGCTTATATAGCACTTTCCGTAGCACTTTTATGCTGCGAATTGTATAACATTTTGAATAAGAGTTTAAACATAACGGTTTCTCCTAGAATCAATTATGAATGTTTTTAAAAGGAATGTTAAGTCGTTTAACGATGAATTTGAAGTTTTAACAAGAATTTTGAATAAAGGGTTAAGATGCATTGTTTATAGCACTTATATAATAATTGAAGAATATTGAATGTAATAACAAACTAAGTATGCAGAAATGACTAGTACATTTGTCCCGCCTGTGAGATCTGGGAAGATAAAGCAAGGTATTTAACTATGGTTAGGGATGGAGCAACCAGTGCCCTAAAATTACCTGGCCTATGTTTTCTATTCTTAGACGAGGGGTGGAACACATTGAAAGGAAAGCCTATATGCTTATAAATAAATAAAATTCTGTTAAGTTTTCCAAAATAAAAAAGATTGGTATTATCCAAAAGTTAAGAAATCTCCAAAATGAATGATTTATATGGTCCAAGTTACTCAAAATGTTTGTACAAATTTATTTTAGGGTTTATCGTAAACGATGTCTTAAATAACATTGTTTGTGACCTGCATAAAAGTAAAGAATTTGATTGAAAGTTAAGTAAGGAATTTTGAGATATTTTCCAAAGCAAAAGAATGAATTTCTTAGAAATTATTCTAAGTCAAAAGGAAGAGATTTCAAAATCATCCGAAAAGAATTAAAGTTAAAAGAGACTTAATAAATCATGTATACTCATATTCACTTTTTATCGATAATTGGATTTCGAAGGAACCCGGGTCGGATTTGGGAAATTCCTTTCCAAAAACCACTTCGAACCAATATATACGTTCGAACGTGAAGACATGTTGAAGATGATTGAAGACCGTGGATCTTTATAGCGTGAGGACTGTTTGTTGATTTGCTCTGGGTAGCTCTCAAGTTATATATAGCAGTGCTCTCCTCGTTGTCGAGATTTTGCGGATTGCAAGGACTACTCGCTACTAGTGGTAGTAGGACGGTGCCTTCGGTTTATCCTGTTCCTGGACAACTTGTATGGACGTTTGTCTAACATTGCATTTCTTAAGATTATGTACATTGGTTATTACAAACGTACATCAGTGGTGGCGGAGAATGCAACTTCTCTTAGCTTAACACCCTCCTTGAGACGTACGGGCTCAGGGTTGAATTTTTGTGGAAGGCAATTAGTAGTCAACGGAAATGGCAATGTGGCATTCAAAGATGTGATATGAGCTTTGTGAAAAGGTAATCGTAGCCTTAAGCCTCATCAAACCGGAAATGACCGAAACAGGATTAGATGCAGCAAGGCTAAGTGCGTCATTCCTAAGTAGGGTATGATCATCCCATTCTAGATATATTTCTTCCCGCTATGACGTTCGGGATGTATATTAATGTGGTGTATGGAAATCGAGCGCTCGGTTAAAGGTCGGTAACAACTGGAGGATGACATATTTGGTACTATCTAGTTAAAGAGGTGTGACATCTCGGAATTTTGACCCTATTATTATAATAAGTTTTTGATCAAATTTAAATAAAATACAAGATTTTTCATTTTAAAATAAATAAGATGTCGGATATGATTGGTTGTATATGTGTTATAAAGGAGTTTATAATTTCAAAATATAAATAGACTCTTTTAACAACATTTAAAATTAAATCTGTTTTATTTGATTAAATTAAAAAAAATTATATATTAATGACATTTAATATCAGAAAAATAAATGCAGTTAATAATAATATTTACAATAATACAATTGAACCCATATTAAATACAGACATAAAGTATACATTACAAATCAAATATTGAAAGATTTAAACTTTAAATAAAAAATAAGATTTAAGAAATGTTTCTAACAACAACTTTTGAAATTAAAATAAAAATAAGCTTATAAATGTTTAACATGAGCTTCTATATAAATATAAATACTTATAAATATAGTTATAAACATGATCTTCTATATATAACTTAAAAGTGGGATCATAAACATAAGTTCAAAATGTGATGTGAACATTTGTTACAAACATATGTAATTAATTGGTCAAAATCAGTGTATATATTTGTGTTCAAATAATAATAAGACAAAACAAAGTTAATAGCAAACATTTATAATATGCAACACAAAATGTGCAAGTATCAAGACAAGCTTGCAAACATTTTGTTTATATGTTAACATAAATTTGTTCAAACAAATATACTGTAAACATCTTTGTATAAATGATGGTGTCAGCAAACATTAATATTATGTTAGCCTAAATGAAAACATTTTAGTACAAAAGGAAAAAAACTGCAAATATCTATGTACAGCTATTAAATATCTTTACAGTATGAACATGTAACTGATTATGCAAACATAATTATTTAGTATAAACAACTTTAGTAACAAAACAAAATATCTATATACAAATCTTTGTGTCAGCTAGCATTTGGATATGTGTTAACATATGAGTAAACATATACATTAATTAGCCACTATTATGTCTGGAAACATCATCTTTCAGCCGAAAATATGCCTTCCATTTCAGGTTTAGTACCTTAGTACATAATAAAAACAAAGCAAGATATTTTTTCAACAAAGCTGGTTCAAGAAGGCATAACTGTTGAAGGCTGTATATATGTATGTTCATTTATTCTATCTGAGTTCAGTTACTAAAACTTATAAAGTGAAGCCTGAAAAAAAAACAAAGAAGTATAAACAAATTTCATATTTATCAAGTTTAAACAGAATTCAGAAACAGAAAAAAAAAACAAAGAAAAGCATCAGAGGAAAGAAAAGAGAGTTTCAGGATTGGGTGCAGGTGAGTAAACTTATTTCTAAATCTAACTCTAATATGAATTTCATGAAGTATTGTTATGTGAATGTTTAAGTTCTGGAATGTTTGCCATTTACTGTGAATTTTGCAAACTATGTTCTTCCAGGTTTCATTTTTTTTATTTGAGGCACAAATATTAGAGAATGTATCATACTTCTATAACAGTTCATTTTTTTTGATTTTAAGTAGTAACCAAATTAAATAAATTTGTTTAAGTTCAAGATTAAGGTTTGAGAATTTTTTTTTCTATATAGCAGGAAATTGTAAAACACTATAAACTAAATTTTTACAGTAAAAATTAATATAAAGATCAAAATTTGAACAACACAAATTGTAAACGTGAATTGATATATTGTAACTACATATGGAAGTATGATTTTTAAGACAACTTTTATAATTTTTAGTTAACAATGCACAGAGCAGTTTGATAATGAACTAAAATGCATTTTTTTATGAATCACTGATTATTCCTTTAATTATGATTGTTGAAATTTTACATAAAGTTAATATATTGATGGGAGATTAGCAGAAAAATCTTAAAAAAAATTATAAATGCATGATTTTTGAGCATTGAAGGGAAGTAGGGTTTAAGGGGCCGGAGTTATGTGCTCTTTTCATTCGATGATCGTATCACCGTTGCTTAGCCGAGTGACTTGAGGTTTTGGGGAAAGCTAGGGAGTGATGTCGGCAAGACATGGCCGAAGCCACGTCATCACCGAAGATCGCGGCAGTGAGAACGAGGTGGTTTTTGACCACTGGGTTCGTGTTGAAGTTCGACTTTTGGGCAATATTTTGTTTTCATGGTAATTGGGTATATCTGGGTTTGGATTTCGCGTGAGGGGATGCTTTGGGGCGTGCGGGTGGCGTTGTGATGCGACGGCACGGTGGTGGACCGCCGTGCACGTGCACGGCGGTGGGGAAGTATATGCTGGGGATCGACTCGAGTTTAACTCGAGAACATTAGCGTGTTGCTTCGGGTTTTAGCTGAGAAGTTTTGGTTGAGAGACGCGTGCATATTAATATGTTTCTACAGTTTTAACTTAAGCTAAAAAAAAAGAACAGGGAAGAAAAGAACAGGGGAAGAAGAAGATAAGGGGGAGGATTGACGCGAGAAACATACTGGGTAGTATCGATTTTGACCTGTGTTAGATGCGAGACTTACTTCGAGTTTTAATGTCAGTAGCTTGCAAACTATATTAAGCAAAAGATTCGTAAGCTAAGTATTAATCAGGTTATAAATGTTTACAAACTGTTTCAAGCCAAGTAGAACTTTAAAGTTTTACAGAAAACGAAGAAGGGTACTTAATGTAAAATCAAAGTTAATTATGAATTAAATTTATAGTTGTAATTGAATAGTAGTTCAAAATGCAATTAAATTGTAATTAAAGATTTCAATGATAACCTTGTATAAATCATTTGTAATGAAGAATCATTTGAAGTTGATTAATTAACAAATCGTAGTTAACAAATTAAGTAATTAATTAATGATTAAACGATTAAGTTCATTAATAATTAATGATTAATTAAATAAATAATAATAATTAATTGTGTAATTAAGTTTATAAATCAATAATTAAGGTTATTGATTAGTAATTAAAAATTAATTCATTAATTAAGTGAATGATTAATAAGTAATTAATGAACTGAAATAAATTGATTAATTTATTAATAATTAATTAAGCAAGGAATAAAATTCAGTTTATTTTTAAGTATGCAATTAAGTTTAAGATAAATCAAACTAAATGTTGATATGAATCGATGATTCTATTTGATTGTCTCTGATGTATATTTATATCCTGTGATGTTCTGTGATATTCTGGATATATCTATGATGATTGTGTGTGATTTATTTGTATTAAATTGCTATATGATTTATCCGATGTTATTCATCTGTGTTAAATTGTCATATGATTTATCTGATGTTATCTATCTGTATTTAATTGTTATATGAATTTAATTGTTAAACTTAAACTATTTAAGTTAATTAGACAACTTGGCCCTTAAAATGGCGTTTGGATTCGATGAGACCGGGATCAGAAGAATCAATCTTGATTCTCCGAAAACCACATCGATCCAATTTGAACGTTAGGTAGTAAATCCTGAAATGGTGATCGAGATGGAGTTTCAGAATGCAAGGGTTATCGTCATTAACTCTGAGGGTGATTCCAAAATGAGTGTAACGAGATAATGCCTTCGGTTTCGTTCGAACCCGGAACGAACTTGTATGGATTGAATGCTTTCAACACATCGTCAGGCGGACGATGAGCATTCTAAGAATATGTTCTATAAAGGTAAACGCAGCCTCAAGCCTCATCAACCAGGAATGGCTAAAACAGGGGAGATGCAGCAAGGTTAGGTGGGTCATGCCCAAGCAGGACAAGATATTTCCCCTGTCCAGATGTCCCTTATATATTTCGGCTTAGTGAGCGGTTGGTCGCGCCAACTGCGGGGTATATCTTGTTCGGGACTGTTCAGTAAGGAATGGTTCCGGCCTTGTGTTGCGGGGGATGAAGGGAGTAATCCTCGGTATGGTGATCTAGGCCCCGTACTGTGACGGGCGGTACCCCAGTAGCCCTGCCATTGTTGGAAATCCATTTTCCCTACGAGACCCTACGGTTTTGATTTGTATTACCCACTTTTGTGGCTAGTAGCTGGAATTTAATCATGTAACAATTTCGGCTATTTTCTATTTACTTGAAAACCCTAGACACTATTATAATATCACCGGATTTCCTATGAAATGTTTTGGTTAGCGTAAGGTAAAAACTTACCCGTATTTATTTGTGGGGAGTCTTACGTGATACCTTTATTTTCAAATGTTTTTCAAAGTTAAACAACCTTAAACCGTTTACTCATACCAGACCCATGTATGACCCAGAGTTTATTTTTGTTTTCATAAACTCTCGGGTACCCAAATTTTTACGGGTAGCCAAGGGATTCAGGTTTGATTTGACGAATTCTGGAGGAGCAATGGAGCAGGAGGCTTCTACGTTGTAGATATATATATATATATATATATATATTCATGGTGTTCCGCTGTGTTGATACCTCTGAGCTGTTTATTTGTATTGTATTGAGTTGTATTAACTAGACAGGTGTTATAACTGTCTAGTATTGATGTATTATCTGTATAACTCTGATATATGTAAAACATTAAAATATTTATGTGATATATTATATTTTGATCCATTCCGCTGTGAGATTCTGATGTTGTTGTGCTTTCTTTCTCTTTCTTTTCTATTTTCTCATCCCTTTCTTTCTTAATGATGATACGTCTTTCTGGTAGTTGAAGGGAGGGTCGTCACAGTTGGTATCAGAGCATAGGTTGGTGACAATCTTGGCTCTGGTAGGGATTACTCATATAATAGAGTCAGCAGTACTCTAAAAATGAGTTTGAGTGTATTAATGGATATGAGTGCGTACTTGTTAGTGAATATAAAATGGTTTTATATTGCGTTGATTGATTTATTGAGTGGTATATGAACCTTCATCGGCACAGCCTCGAAAACTGTATCGAAGGGGTTTTTAAACACTTGAATAGAGCAATTCGACACAATATTGATTTTCGAAGTGGGTGAATGAAATAATTTCATCCAAAACCATATTTTGATATAAAAGAAATAGTTTTCTAAAATTATTATTATATTTGGAAGTGTGATTGTTAATATTACAACCAAATAAAAATTTAAATTTGAGTGGTCTATAAACAAATAAAATTGTCTAAGTATGATCTTTAATACAAAAGGAATATAACTAAAACTAGATTAAACAAGAATTTAAGTCCCGGGAATTTGGAAGGTGTTTAAATAAATTTAAAACAAAGGATTTGGGAATTTAAAATCGTGGGAATGTTTGAAATGTTTTTCTAAAGATTTGAAGGCAATAATGGAGTATTGTTTTGGAAAAAAATATGATTGAATGAAAATTGTTTTGGGAAGAATTTGTGAAAGCAAGGAAGCACTGAACTCACTTTAAGTCGCTGGAAAATAATCCTGATGATGATGGCCACATCATTAGTATTCATTTTTGAGTTTCTAAAGTGATGGATTGCTATCAGGATATTGGTCTTGTTTGGACTTGTTGGGCATACAAGTTGTTTTAGAGATTTTCAAAATAGAGAAACTTTGTTTTGGTAAAAACAAGTGTTTGGAATTTGGAAATTTGATTTGATATACCAAGTGGATAAGTATAGTTATCCTTTCAAAATGGTTTTGGGAATAAAAATCGGGCATTTGAATTCTAAGAAATTCTATTTAGATAATGTGGAAGGTTTGAATAAATCAACTATTGAACTTATAAAGTAAAGTTGATATTAATAAGAAGAAATCGGGAATTTTGATCCCGGAATTAAAATTTAACTTAAGTAAATGAAAATAAGAAATATATTTGAGTTTATCCTAGGATAAGTTGAATGGAATTGAAGTTCAAAATGAACTTAATTGGTTATAAAATTTGAAGGTAAAATGATAGTAATTGTGAGGTGAAACTTTATACCCTAATGATAGTAAGGGTTATATAAATATATGATCTGAAATTGTGATTATAAGATAAAATGACCCAAATGAGCAATAGAAGCTTTTAAGTAAACAAATAAGTTTTGAGCTCATATATTGAAAAATAATTTAAAGTATGGTAAGTAGCTAAATTTAACTGAAGTTGAGTTGAAATAAAACTGAATTTAAATGAATTCAGTAGAGTTATAAATAATATTGGATGAAATAAAATTCTTGAGTAAATAAGTAAGTAATGAATTGAGTTAAAATTGGTGTGAGTGTAAACAGGTCTAATTCAAGCATAAATTGAATAACCTTATTATGAATAAATTCAATAATGAATTGTTAATGTAAATTAAAAATTTAAGGATGGATAAAAGAATAAACTAATCAATAAATAATTGGGATTTGATTAAAGGAAAATCAAATCAAAGATTTGAATGGAAATTGGTGGAATAAAATAAATTTAAGTTGTTAGGTGGAATAGTTTGAAGAAAATAAATGAATTAAATAAATTGTGAAATGATTATTTAAAATATTGGTTGTCGAGTTTAATTAAATGATTTGGAATCAAACCTGTTGAAATGAAAGAAAATGCAATGAAAGGATTGTGACTAAATTTAATGTAGTAGAGTCAAGTGTAAAAGTGAGATGGAATCAATTTAAAATGGTCATAAAGATTAAGTGATTATTTATTCAAAATGATATTGTTAAATTGCATAAGAAAATAGGATGTTTGAAGTAAATGAGATTGGATAAAATTCTATGAATTATTGGAAGCAAAATAAGATGATTTTGGATATGAGTTTGTATTGCTTAAATGGATTATATAAGCAAGAAAGTTGTAAATTCATTTAATTAAAAGGGAATGGTTTGAAAATTGATTGAAATTAATTGTGTTGAGGATTTGAACCTTACATATGTGCTTATGAAAATATGTAATGGAGACTCTGTCAAAAACTTTTCAGAATTTGAAAACCATATAAAAAAAACAAACAAGAAAAATTATTAGCAACAAAACAATTTCAAATTGGAAATTTAAAGTAAACTAATGAATGAAACTAATTTAAAAATAATAATAGGAATCAGTTATAAATGGAGATAGTCAATAAAAGTTCAATATTCAGAGTTAAGAAAATTAAATTCATATAGAATTGGTAATTCATATTTAAATAAGAAGATATAATGGCTAAAGTGGCAGAGCAATAATATAAGAGTATATATAATGTTTATATTAAGCTTAAGAAATGAATGGTGAAATTATTGAGTAAAATTTGGTATTGAGAAAATTTCTAAGTGGATAGGAATCAAAATAATGTGAATAAAGGAAAATTGATATGGTTGATAATCAATGGATATAAATACGTAGGATGTACGTATATTATTTTATTCGCATAACAATTTGATCCAGATTCGAGCACAGAATTTCGAGATAGTTATATCGATCCGAATTAGGATTTTTCACTCGATTTTCGACGATGAACTATGGATTTGGATTTTGATTGATTCTGGGGATTCTCTATCATAGTTGTGACTATGCAAGGAGAATGACAGTTTCTGATCAAGAAAACAGTTCTGAGTCCGTACTAGGAAGTCGGGTGGACGATACTAGTTCGGAAGTGAAATTGTGTGGTCGAGCGAGCGATCGGATTTCATATTGCGTACGAATGGTATTTATGTTGAATGGTGGGAATAATAGCTTTTAAAATATCTTTGTTTTAATTTCGGGGACGAAATTCTTTTAAGGGGGGAGGAATGTGACATCCCGGAATTTTGACCCTATTATTATAATAAGTTTTTGATCAAATTTAAATAAAATACAAGATTTTTCATTTTAAAATAAATAAGATGTTGGATATGATTGGTTGTATATGTGTTATAAAGGAGTTTATAATTTCAAAATATAAATAGACTCTTTTAACAACATTTAAAATTAAATCTTTTTTATTTGATTAAATTAAAAAAATTATATATTAATGACATTTAATATCAGAAAAATAAATGCAGTTAATAATAATATTTACAATAATACAATTGAACCCATATTAAATATAGATATAAAGTATACATTACAAATCAAATATTGAAAGATTTAAACTTTAAATAAAAAATAAGATTTAAGAAATGTTTCTAACAACGGCTTTTGAAATTAAAATTAAAATAAGCTTATAAATGTTTAACATGAGCTTCTATATAAATATAAATACTTATAAATATAGTTATAAACATGAGCTTCTATATATAACATAAAAGTGGGATCATAAACATAAGTTCAAAATGTGATGTGAACATTTGTTAAGACAAACATATGTAATTAATTGGTCAAAATCAGTGTATATATTTGTGTTCAAATAATAATAAGAGAAAACAAAGTTAATAGCAAACATTTATAATATGCAACACAAAATGTGCAAGTATCAAGACAAGCTTGCAAACATTTTGTGTATATGCTAACATAAATATGTTCAAACAAATATACTGCAAACATCTTTGTATAAATGATGGTGTCAGCAAACATTAATATTATGTTAGCCTAAATGAAAACATTTTAGTACAAAAGGAAAAAAACTGCAAATATCTATGTACAGCTATTAAATATCTTTACAGTATGAACATGTAACTGATTATGCAAACATAATTATTTAGTATAAACAACTTTAGTAACAAAACAAAATATCTATAGACAAATCTTTGTGTCAGCTAGCATTTGGATATGTGTTAACATATGAGTAAACATATACATTAATTAGCCACTATTATGTCTGGAAACATCATCTTTCAGCCGAAAATATGCCTTCCATTTCAGGTTTAGTACCTTAGTACATAATAAAAACAAAGCAAGATATTTTGTCAACAAAGCTTGTTCAAGAAGGCATAACTGTTGAAGGCTGTATATATGTATGTTCATTTATTCTATCTGAGTTCAGTTATTAAAACTTATAAAGTGAAGCCTGAAAAAAAAACAAAGAAGTATAAACAAATTTCATATTTATCAAGTTTAAACAGAATTCAGAAACAGAAAAAAAACGAAGAAAAGCATCAGAGGAAAGAAAAGAGAGTTTCAGGATTGGGTGCAGGTAAGTAAACTTATTTCTAAATCTAACTCTAATATGTATTTCATGAAGTATTGTTATGTGAATGTTTAAGTTCTGGAATGTTTGCCATTTACTGTGAATTTTGCAAACTATGTTCTTCCAGGTTTCATTTTTTTTATTTGAGGCACAGATATTAGAGAATGTATCATACTTCTATAACAATTCATTTTTTTTTTATTTTAAGTAGTAACTAAATTAAATAAATTTGTTTAAGTTCAAGATTAAGGTTTGAGAACTTTTTTTTTCTATATAGTAAGAAATTGTAAAACATTGGAAACTAAATTTTTACAGTAAAAATTAATATAAAGGTCAAAATTTGAACAACACAAATTGTAAACGTGAATTGATATATTGTAACTACATATGGAAGTTTGATTTTTAAGATAACTTTTATAATTTTTAGTTAACAATGCACAGAGCAGTTTGATAATGAACTAAAATGCATTTTTTATGAATCACTGATTATTCCTTTAATTATGATTGTTGAAATTTTGCATAAAGTTAATATATTGATGGGAGATTAGCAGAAAAATCTTAAAAAAATTTATAAATGCATGATTTTTGAGCATTGAAGGGAAGTAGGGTTTAAAGGGCCGGAGTTATGTGCTCTTTTCATTCGATGATCGTATCGCCGTTGCTTAGCCGAGTGACTTGAGGTTTTGGGGAAAGCTAGGGAGTGATGTCGGCAAGACATGGCCGAAGCCACGTCATCACCGAAGATCGCGGCAGTGAGAACGAGGTGGTTTTTGACCACTGGGTTCGTGTTGAAGTTCGACTTTTGGGCAATATTTTGTTTTCATGGTAATTGGGTATATCTGGGTTTGGATTTCGCGTGAGGGGATGCTTTGGGACTTGTGGGTGGCGTCGTGATGCGACGGCACGGTGGTGGACCGCCGTGCACGTGCACGGCGGTGGGGAAGTATATGCTGGGGATCGACTCGAGTTTAACTCGAGAACATTAGCGTGTTGCTTCGGGTTTTAGCTGAGAAGTTTTGGTTGAGAGACGCGTACGTATTAATATGTTTCTACAGTTTTAACTTAAGCTAAAAAAAAGAACATGGAAGAAAAGAACAGGGGAAGAAGAAGATAAGGGGGAGGATTGACGCGAGAAACATACTGGGTAGTATCGATTTTGACCTGTGTTAGATGCGAGACTTACTTCGAGTTTTAATGTCAGTAGCTTGCAAACTATATTAAGCAAAAGATTCGTAAGCTAAGTATTAATCAGGTTATAAATGTTTACAAACTGTTTCAAGCCAAGTAGAACTTTAAAGTTTTACAGAAAACGAAGAAGGGTACTTAATGTAAAATCAAAGTTAATTATGAATTAAATTTATAGTTGTAATTGAATAGTAGTTCAAAATGCAATTAAATTGTAATTAAAGATTTCAATGATAACCTTGTATAAATCATTTGTAATGAAGAATCATTTGAAGTTGATTAATTAACAAATCGTAGTTAACAAATTAAGTAATTAATTAATGATTAAACGATTAAGTTAATTAATAATTAATGATTAATTAAATAAATAATAATAATTAATTGTGTAATTAAGTTTATAAATCAATAATTAAGGTTATTGATTAGTAATTAAAAATTAATTCATTAATTAAGTGAATGATTAATAAGTAATTAATGAACTGAAATAAATTGATTAATTTATTAATAATTAATTAAGCAAGGAATAAAATTCAGTTTATTTTTAAGTATGCAATTAAGTTTAAGATAAATCAAACTAAATGTTGATATGAATCGATGATTCTATTTGATTGTCTCTGATGTATATTTATATCCTGTGATGTTCTGTGATATTCTGGATATATCTATGATGATTGTGTGTGATTTATTTGTATTAAATTGCTATATGATTTGTCCGATGTTATTCATCTGTGTTAAATTATCATATGATTTATCTGATGTTATCTATCTGTATTTAATTGTTATATGAATTTAATTGTTAAACTTAAACTATTAAAGTTAATTAGACAACTTGGCCCTTAAAATTGCGTTTGGATTCGATGAGACCGGGATCAGAAGAATCAATCTTGATTCTCCGAAAACCACATCGATCCAATTTAAACGTTAGGTCGTAAATCCTGAAATGGTGATCGAGATGGAGTTTCAGAATGCAAGGGTTGTCGTCGTTAACTCTGAGGGTGATTCCAAAATGAGTGTAACGAGATAATGCCTTCGGTTTCGTTCGAACCCGGAACGAACTTGTATGGATTGAATGCTTTCAACACATCGTCAGGCGGACTATGAGCATTCTAAGAATATGTTCTATAAAGGTAAACGCAGCCTCAAGCCTCATCAACCGGGAATGGCTAAAACAGGGGAGATGCAGCAAGGTTAGGTGGGTCATGCCCAAGCAGGACAAGATATTTCCCCTGTCTAGATGTCCCTTATATATTTCGGCTTAGTGAGCGGTTGGTCGCGCCAACTGCGGGGTATATCTTGTTCGGGACTGTTCAGTAAGGAATGGTTCCGGCCTTGTGTTGCAGGGGATGAAGGGAGTAATCCTCGGTACGGTGATCTAGGCCCCGTACTGTGACGGGCGGTACCCCAGTAGCCCTGCCATTGTTGGAAATCCATTTTCCCTACGAGACCCTACAGTTTTGATTTGTATTACCCACTTTTGTGGCTAGTAGCTGGAATTTAATCATGTAACAATTTCGGCTATTTTCTATTTACTTGAAAACCCTAGACTCTATTATAATATAACTGGATTTCCTATGAAATGTTTTGGTTAGCGTAAGGTAAAAATTTACCCGTATTTATTTGTGGGGAGTCTTACGTGATACCTTTATTTTCAAATGTTTTTCAAAGTTAAACAACCTTAAACCGTTTACTCATACCAGACCCGGAGTTTATTTTTGTTTTCATAAACTCTCGGGTACCCAAATTTTTATGGGTAGCCAAGGGATTCAGGTTTGATTTGACGAATTCTGGAGGAGCAATGGAGCAGGAGGCTTCTACATTGTAGATATATATATATATATATTCATGGTGTTCCGCTATGTTGATACCTCTGAGCTATTTATTTGTATTGTATTGAGTTGTATTAACTAGACAGGTGTTATAACTGTCTATTATTGATGTATTATCTGTATAACTCTGATATATGTAAAACATTAAAATATTTATGTGATATATTATATTTTGATCCATTCCGCTGTGAGATTCTGATGCTGTTGTGCTTTCTTTCTCTTTCTTTTATATTTTCTCATCCCTTTCTTTCTTAATGATGATACGTCTTTCTGGTAGTTGAAGGGCGGGTCGTCACAAGAGGTAGGCCGGTCTTGTGTTGGTAGATGGAAGATGTTCTATGCCTTGGGACATCCATCTAGAGGTGTATCCATTTCGAAAGGTAGATCCTTCGCCTGGCCATTTGTATGGAAATTCATTCTCTAATAAGAACCTACGATTTTGTTTGTATTGTCGTAATAAATAGCCTTGAAATGCTATATAGGTAACCATTTCGGATAAGATTAATAAGTTTATTTACAAATGTTTTCAAAAAGATGTCATTAAGAATAATATCAAAGGTTTTAAAAGTGTTTTAGTTATCATAAGGTAAAAACCCATCCATGTTTATGTGTGGGCATGGTATTATGAGATACTCTTTATTTCTGTCATTTATTATTGAGTTTTTTCTCACGCTGGTTTATCAAGCCTGATCCGGGTATTTTCAATACTCGGGTCAGATCCGAGTAGTTTCAGGTTAATCGAAGACGAATGGAGTTTCCAGAGAAGAGCTGGAGATATTCATCATTTGTACGAGCATATTTTATTATCCTCTACACTTAGTGTATTTTGTTTGATGTTTGTCAGCAATTGTAAGGGCAGATGCTTAAAACTGTCCAGGCTGAATTCAGGTTAGACTCTGATATATGTATTTAAATGTTTTCCGCTATAAAAATATTTGTTCAATATTATATGTTATTCCATTCGTGTGAGATTGTGTTATGTCTATTTTTCTTTATTACCCTTCATGTTCCATATTTTCGTACAATTTGAGTTAGACATGTGTGGTTTATTGTCGATTCAAAGGGTAAGGAAAAACGGGTCGTGACATTTGGTATCAGAGCTTTTGGTTGAGCGAATAGCGAAGCCTGATAGGGGTAAGTCTCATCAAAGATAGGATTAATAATATCTTAGGATTAGTAACTCATTAGAGATAGGGTTAGTAATACCCTAGAATGAGTTATGAGAGTATTGTATATATGAGTGCGTATTTGTTAATTTTATAAAAATTATTTTATTTTAAAGATGGTGAATGAAATAATTTTACCTTGGGTTTATATTATAAATATTAAAGGGGATATTATTATATTTTGGGTTAGAAATTAAGGACTGTTTGTAATTTAGCTTGGCAAAACTAAAATATGAATATCTTGTGATTAGAATTGCATAATTTGACAATAAGATATTCCTATAGAATCAATTAGTTGAGGACTAGAATTTAGAACTTTAATCATATACCCTTAGATGTCTAGTATTAAGATGATTCAGTGATTATCATAATGGATGAATTTAAAAGGACTAGGTACAAATATCCCGTGAAGTAAAATTCACAATTTGGCTATAAGATATTTGATGATAATATTGAAGCTACAAGTTGTAATTGAAAAGGTAAAAAAGAAAATGCATACTTAGAAAAAAAATTATCAACAAGATAGGAAAAAGATAAACTTAAGTTGATACTTTTTACTAAATATAATATAAAAGGATAAGTTGTATAACTTGTAAAGGAGCTAAGATAATGTGAAATTTAGACAATGTGACTAGGTTAAAATCAAAGTGAAATTTAGGAACAAGAGGTATAAGAAATATCATCCTAATATAAAAATTTGAATTAGTGATACATTTAGGGTAACATTTGTAATTCAAAGTGAAGTAAGATTAGAAAAAGATAGTTTTGAATAATATGGTTAATAAGTTGATTGTTGGATGAAAATGTTAAAGTAACAAATACCATGTGAATTAAGTTTTACAATTTGACTATAAGGTATTTGATGTATTTAAGATTAAGAAACTTGATTTAGAAAATGGATAGGTAAATAAGTTAAGATTGGTAAGAAAAGGGATGTACACTTAGTAAAGTTGTCTCATTAATATATGGATAAGATAAATAATATTAGTTAAATTAAGACCTTAGGTAAAGAAAGATAAGGATTAAATTTTATAACTTACTAATTTTAGATAATAGTAGAATTCCACATTTTTTGAACACCATAATTGAAGTAAAAAATACGATTTGAATGTTGGGGATATGTATATATACTCTTAGGAAGTAAATGTATATTATACAAGTTTAAGTTATATCTGTATGCTGAAGTAATAATGTATTTAGAAGAAAGTAAATGATTGTGAAATAAACTTCGATTAATAGAAATTTTGAAGAAATGTATTAGGTAAAGATGAATGTGAATAAGTACATAAGTTAAACGTACATCATTTCGACACATAAAATTTTGATCTAAGATTTGAATACAGAACTTTGAGGTGTTTACACCAATTCGAAAAAGGATTTATCACTCGATTCTTGACGACGAGTATTGATGAGGGTTTGTGATTATGTACTCAAGTTTTCTATCATAGTTGAGAGTTATGCAAGGAAAGTAAGGATTTGTGATCAAGAAGTCTGATCAAAGTCCGCATTAGAAAATCAAGGGATCGATACTAGTTCGGAAGTAAAGTTGTGGATTAAAATAATAGATCGAATCAAATATCACATATAGTATGATGCTTTGAGTATGTCTACTTAGTAGTTGGATAGTTATCTCAAATAGTAGGCACTAAGATATAGTGGTTGGACTGATGTTTTGGTATGTATATATAGACCTCAGGTATGGTACATGCTCAGGTCAGATAATGAGTTATGTGGTGGTATTCGTTTACCTTGATATAGTATCAGTGTAGTTGTTTTTGGATGTATAGTCTTGTTTAGTTGTTGTATATATTATATTAAGTGTGCAGTACGCACTAGGATGGGTATGATAGAAGTTTGACATAATGTATGTATATATAACCGTTAGTACATGATAGATACTCAGGTTAATGTGAGGAATCTTTGTATGTACGTTTGGAATCATTTGTTTTAGTGTTTTTATGATATCAACCTTCTTCTTTTCTATCATCAGTAGAAAAATATCAAATTATTTGAGGATATGAGTATGAGATAGATTCATTTATCTAACTTTCATTTCGAGGACGAAATGCTTTAAGTAGGGGAGAATGTAACGACCCATAATTTCGCTATCTCGAAAATAAGTGATTTCGTTCGTTTTAAATTTAGAAAGGAGTTTAAATCTTAAAATAAATGTGTTATATATAATAAATAATCAATCATTCTTATAGTTAATAATTAAAAAGTATAAATTTGGATTTTTGAACAAATCGACGAAAGTTAAGTTCTGTTAATAATAAATAAAGGCTTAAATAAATGGATTTGAATATTTATTTAAAAAGGTAAATATTGTTTAAAACATCTAATAAAGATAATAAAAGTATATTCATATATTTAAAAATATGTTAATAATCGTTTTACAAAAATAACCAAAATTTGTCGCATTTTGGTCAGTTTTACATACACTGTAAAAATAAAGATTTTGATATTAATTAAATATGATTTTAAAATATAAAGAGACGTGTTTTAATTTATTTAAGGAAGTAAAAAGTTTAATTTAAAATTTGGTTTACATCAATATATAGCTTAACTAAAACGTCAAATTTTGACTGTAAAATTTATCGACAAAACACCGTTTTCAACCGGAACAAGTTGTCGACATATTGTTGCAACTTGATACATTTTTTAACATATAAATACAACTTAACAAACTATGTTACATGTTACATTTAACAAATGCACTTTGAAAAGTCAAAGTTTATGAATAATTCAAAAAGTACATAATTTGACAAAAGAATACAAAAGTAAACACAAAAGGACAAAACATGTTAAATCAAACCAAACATAATTATTACTTTACTTTTCTTACTCCTTAAGTGAAATTGACATAAAACATGATTTGAACTGTGATGTTAAGTGTTTAAAAAAGTAAGGTTTCTTAAAAAGTAATTAAATGACATTTTGGTCATTTTACATAATAATATTTTATTCCAACCTTTTTTTATAAATAACCATGCATACCTTTTACATTGTCACACAAATCATTCTCTTCTTCTTCTTCTTCTTCTTCTTCTTCTTTTAAGCTATTTTAATGGCTTCTCTCTTTAAGAGAGGTAGGAAAGTTAAAAATAGTGGAGTGCTTAAACACTAATCAACTTGTTACTCTCTAACCTCTTCTTAATTCACTTCGTTTTCTTCTCTTCTTAAAAAAATGTCACTTGGCCGTGAGTAATATGGAGGTGGGGAGGCATGGTCGAGATCAAAGCAAAGGTAAAAGCAATGGCCGAGCACTTGGAAAAGATGGAAGAATGTTTAGGTGGTGATTTAGTGAAGCGGTGAATTAAATGAATGTTGGTAGAAAGTTAAACGTTTTGGGTAAAGGTGAGAAATTCTCATCGCTTTTGAATTTATATTTTGATCATGTTAAAACAATCACATTTACACACTTATGACATATGAATGTTTATTTGATTATTAATATGGATGTTTAATAGTTGGTTAATTAATTGAATTGCCATAATATATCCCGTTATGATATTTATAGTGAATGTTGGATTTGAAAATGTATGTGATTGGTTGAATGGATGTTATGTTAGTGATAAATAACGAATATTGGATACGTTCATTTTGATTTAAATAATCACTTTGTTAGTAAGACCATATTTTAGTGATATGAGATATTTTGGAAAAATGAGTCTCTTTTCATTTAGAAGCGAAATTAAAGTTAAAATAAAAGAGAATTTGAAATTTGAAGTGAAACAGATTTGAAAAGGATAGTTAATTTGAGATTGAAATTGAGATGAATAGTGAAATTGAAATCGATTTTAAAAATTGAAGTTTAGTTTGAGATTGAATTGAAGTTTAAATTGAAGTTAGATTTTAAATATAAGTTTTAAATGTGTTTAATTTGAAGTTAGAATTGAAATTGAATTGAAACTGGAATTTAAAATTTAATACTAAAATAATAGACAAATAATAATATTATAATATGGTAATAGTAAAATATATTTTAATTACTTTAAAAAGTTAAGATACTAATTTTAAATGATTTGTAATAATTTTATAAGTAATAGAATTCAATTTGAATAGATTATTTCAAGTATTGAAAAATAAGTTAAAACTAGACGCGTCGCACAACGGTAGTTCGCGATTTCGTGCGGAAAAGTTCAAATGAATGTGTGGAGTGAAATATAGCTCGAAAATTCTTCGAGATAAGAAAATTCTAGACTATTATATACATATCTTCTAAACGGAGAAAGAAAATCAAAGTTCGATAAGTAGATTTTGAATTAAGTCCAAATCAATTTTTCAAAAAAATCACGCTAGTGCAGTTAAGTGACCATAACAGAAAACTTATTTAAATGAATGTTTTTAATTACAGAAAAATATGAAATAAATTTGATAAATATATTTAAATGATTTAAAAGAGATTTAGATTGGAAAATATGAATTATCAAATGTTTAAAGGTTGTTTAAATCAAATAGCTTATATAGCACTTTCCGCAGCACTTTTATGCTGCGAATTGTATAACCTTTTGAATAAGAGTTTAAATGTAACGGTTACTCCTAAAACCAATTACGAATGTTTTTAAAAGGAATGTTAAGTCATTTAACGATGAATTTGAAGTTTTAATAAGAATTTTGAATAAAGGTTAAGATGCATTTTTTATAACACTTAAATAATAATTGGAGAATATTGAATGTAATAACAAACTGAGTATGTGGAAAGGACTAGTACATTTGTCCCGCCTATGAGATCTGGAAAGATAAAACAAGGTGATTAACTAAGGTTAGGGATGAAGCGCCCAGTGCCCTGAACTTACCTGGCTTATGTTTTCTTTTCTTAGGCGAGGGGTGGAACATATTGAAAGGAAAGCCCAGATGCTCTTAAATAAAAAAGATTCTGTTAAGTTTTCCAAAATAAAAGAAGATTGGTATTATCCAAAATTTAAGCAATCTCCAAAATGAATGATCTCTATGATCAAATTTACTCCAAAATGTTTGCTCAGATTTATTTCATGGTTTATCGTAAACGATGTCTCAAATAACATTGTTTTTGACCCGCATAAAAGTAAAGAATTTGATTGAAAGTTAAGTAAGGAATTTTGAGATATTTTCCAAAACAAAAGAATGAATTTCTTAGAAATTATCCTAAGTCAAAAGGAAGAGATTTCTAAATCATCGGAAAAGAATTAAAGTGAAAAGAGACTTAAAAAATCATGTATACTCTTATTCACTTTTTATCGATAATTGGATTTCGAAGGAATCGGGGTCGGATTTGGGAAATTCCTATCCGAAAACCACTTTGAACCGATGTATACGTTCATACGTGAAGACATGTTGAAGATTATTGAAGACCGTGGATCTTTATAGCGTAAGGAGTGCTTATTGACTTGCTCTGGGTAGCTCCCGAGTTATATATAGTAGTGGTCTCCTCGTTGTGGAGATTTTGCAGATTGCAAGGACTACTCGCTACAATTGGTAGTAGGAGATTGCCTTCGGTTTGTCTTGTTCTTGGACAACTTGTATGGACGTTTTTCTGACATTGCATTTCTAAAGATTATGTACATTGGTTTTTACAAACTTACATCATGGTGGCAGAGAAGGAAACTTCTCTTAGCTTAACACCCTCCTTGAGACGTACGAGCTCAAGGGTTGAATTGGAAGGCAATTAGTAGTCAACGGAAATGGCAAAGTGGCATTCAAAGATGTGATATGTGATTTTTGAAAAGGTAATCGTAGACTTAAGCCTCATCAAACCAGAAATGACTGAAATAGGATTAGATGCAGCAAGGCTAAGTGGGTCATTCCCAGGTAGGGTATGATCATCCCCTTCTAGATGTACTTCTTCCCGCTATGACGTTTGGGATGTATATTAATATGGTGTATGCAAATCGAGCGCTCGGTTAAAGGTCGGTAATGACCGAGGGATGACATATTCGGTACTATCTAGTTATAGAGGTAGGCCAGTCTTGTGTTGGTAGAGGGCAGATGTTCTGTGCCTCGGGACATCCATCTAGAGGCGTACCCATTTCGGAACGTAGATCCTTCACCTGGTCATTTGTATGGAAATCCATTCTCCAATAAGAACCTACGATTTTGTTTGTATTGGCGTAATGAATAGCCTAGAAATTCTATATGGGTAACCATTTCGGATAAGATTAATAAGTTTATTTGCAAATGTTTTCAAAAAGATGTCATTAAGAATAATATCAAAGGTTTTGATATAAAAGTGTTTTAGTCATCATATGGTAAAAACCCATCCATGTTTATGTGGGGCGTGGTCTTATGAGATACTCTTTATTTTCAAAGGATTTAAAAAATGGCTGATATATGACACTGTCATTTATTATTAAGTTTTTCTCATGGCTGTTTATCAAGCCTGATTCGGGTATTTTCAACACTTGGGTCAGATCCAAGTAGTTTCAGGTTAATCGAAGACGATTGGAGTTTCTAGAGGAGAGTTGGAGATATTCATCATTCGTATGAGCATATTTTATTATCCGCTGTGCTTAGTGTATTTTGTTTGATGTTTGTCAGCAATTGTAAGGGCAGATGCTTATAACTGTCCAGGCTGAATTTGGGTTAAACTCTGATATATGTATTTAAAAGTTTTCCGCTGTAAAAATATTTGTTCAATATTATATGTTATTCCATTCGTGTGAGATTCTATTCTGTCTATTTTTCTTTATTACCCTTCATGTTTCGTATTTTCGTGCAATTTGAGTTAGACATGTGTGGTTTATTATCGATTCAAAGGGTAAGGAAAATGGGTCTTGACACCTTAAATGGTATGTTTTGTGATAGTAGTTATAAAGTGTTGTAAGCGTGAGTAATTTATTACAATAAAATTAAATATACGATTTTAAATGTTCCTAGTCAAGATATATCGAGACTGGATATCGATGTATCCGTTGAGGCTGGAGTGTGTAGCCTTTCCAAATATTAGGCAGTGTATAGCTTATGACTACTAGGGGCACCTAAGGGTTACATGCGAATAGTTATTGGATAACTATGGAACAACTCACTTGATAGTTTTCTGTTGATTCATATAACTAAGGTCAAACAGAAAATATCGATGTGAATAATTTACACAATTCTTCCGACTTGAGAATATTATGAATCCTCAATATGAAAGCTCCGCTTTAATTACAATCAAACCATGTCAAAGCGTTTGAGCGACTACAGCCGAGTCAAGTGGAAGTGTTAGAAGTAAAGCACTATTTAAGAGAGGATTCATCTCCTTAGTTATATGAGGTTAGTATCACAATCAATTTAAGTCAACCTAAATTCAAAATCCATGGCCATAGTAGTTCGATTAATAATGATTTTTACTATTGAACCAAGGACTATTTGTTTGAACTATAGAGTCGAATGTGGATGATGTTGGAATTTTGACCGTTACCAAATTCAATAAGTTGAAAGTGATATAGTTTTGACGAAGAAATTGGTGTAAATAACTATCACAATCAGGTAACACTTGTTAAATTAAATGAAATTTTTTGAAAATGTGTAAATGATAAATTTGGCTATGTTATCACACTACCTGCTAAGCGAAGTGTGGACGTTAACATATGAATATTTCGACGTTAATAGCTGACCTAATTTACACCCAAGAGTCACACAATCGAAACGAACAATTCTTATTAGACCAAACGATTTAGTTAGTTCATAATTGTCATAAATTAATTAAATATAATAATATTTATGAAATATTAATTACAAAATTTGAATGTGATTTGAGAAATAAAATTGTTGCATATATTTATAAAAGTTATGAATATATTGATCGACATGTGATATCTATAGCAAAATAGGTTAAATATGATTGTATATATTTAATTTGGGTTAAATGGGCTCACGACCTATGAGATTTGGAGAGGATACGCATTGATTTCAAAGAGGTTAGAGGCGGCTACAACATAGAATTAGGATTTCAAGATGTATGGCTAAGATCTGGTGAGAAACTTACATAGTTTGCTCTCTTATCCTTTGCATATAAATATTAAGCTCAAAACCCTAATGTAAGGCTAATTTCATTTTTTGGCCACCACTTTCTTCTCCTTCCTCCTTATTTTATGCCAGCAACTATCCTCTAAAACTATCCCAAAATTTCTCAAATCCATTCAAATTAGAAAAAAATACTAATTTGTAGTAGAAGGTCTCTAATCCTAAATTAGAAACCTGACGGAATTATTCTTAGAACAAAAATCACTATTCAACATCACCTCAAAGGCTTCATTACGAGATAAACATTCATTTATTATTATTGTTTTGATATTAAGTTTATCGTATAGAAGTTGATTTACATCCAAATTAGCTATTTGTGTTCAGATCTATTTATTAATTGGATTAGGTGAAATATTTTTGGGTACATGTTTTTGTTATAATTGGATTGGTTATATGCTTGTTGTAATATTTTGTTTATTGATTTATTACTGAATTAACTTTCCAAAAATAGAATTTTTTAATTTTGATTTATATTAAATGTGTGTATAGATTTAGACCAAATGTATAGAGATCGGTAAATTGTCAATATATGTAATTGTATATATGATTATATAACATATATATTTGATCTTAAAAAAAAATTATGATGATTTATACTTATTATATATCATAAAATATAAAAATAATTTATTATTATTTTGTGGGTTTTTTATTATGTATAAAATAGTTAATGGTCCATAATTTCAGATTTATATTTTCTAAATTTTCGGCCCCATACAAGAAGCTTACTAGAAAATTTTTAGATTTTTAAAACTTGATTTAATATTTTTTTAAATTAATTTACTTTTGTATTACAATCAATTATTTAATTTAAAATATAATTTCAATTGAGAAAATTCAAGGAATTTTTCTTAAGCTGAAAATATGTCTCAGATACCATTATAAAAATGTTTAGATTTTTATAACTTAATTTAATAATTTTTATAATTATTTTTTTTTGGCCTGCAATAAATTATTTAATTAAAAATATAATTTCGATTGAGAAAATTTCAAAAAAAATTCCTAAGCCTAAAATATGTCTCATGTACCTTCAAAAAAAGTATTAGATTTTTTCAATTTGATTTCATATTTTTAAGAATTAATTTAACTTGGGATGTTATCAATTGTTTAATGATAAACATTATTTTAATTGATAAAATTCCGTAAATTATTTTTTAAGCCCAAAATGTGTTGCTAGAGTTCCCAAAATTACAAAACTTGTAATTTTTCACCTAATTATTTTACACTAATTTATTATGGCAGAAATAGTTTTGTTCAATAAAATATTTACATATGTGTGTGTATTATGCATACATATATGTGTATATTCATTTACATATAGATGAATATATTAATATCTTGTTTTTTCATATTGTACAAGCACATATTTTGACAAATTATAGTACATACAAAATGAGAAAATGTGTCTGTTGCAATGTAAATCACAACACCTAAATAAGGCCAAGTTATACCCTTCAAGGCTTATCGTGTTCGCAAGCATGCACACCGCCACACACGCACGCGCGCACACACTTATATATATATATATATGTATGTATATATGTATGTATGTATGTATATGTGTGTATGTATATAATTAAATCTAATTAATCAATTCAAATTAATGAGAGAAATGAAAGGTTCATCTCTTCATTTAATGCAATTAATGCTCTCAACTAATTATTTATTTTAGGAAAAGAAATGAAAGGCTTCCTTTTATATATACACACTAATTCTTATTAATACTCTTAATTAATTACTTATCATTGGGAAAGAAATGAAAGGTTTCCTTCCTTATATATATATGTGTGTGTGCGTGTGCGTGTGTATGCGTGTATGTGTGTGTGTATAAACTCTTATTAATAAATGTTAGTTGTATTTGATACACTATACATTTAAAATTAAATTTATTTAAACTTTACTTTAACTAATTTAAATAAAATAAATGATTTTATTTAAAAACAAATTTAGAAATGTTCAAATTAAATTAGGCTTCATAGGCTCAACTAAGATCCAATAGGGTAAAAAAATTGGAATTCACCCATTTCTTCCGCTGCAGGCTGGACTAGTTCCTTCATAAGGTTTGTGTTGTAACCAAGGAAGACGAGGCGTAAGGCCTTACTAACAACTAAGAGATGAGTGTAAATGTATATAGTACATAGGCTTAAGGCCTAAGTGGCAGCCGATTAACAGAACTTTAATGACATATATTTGTTGTAAAAGTACATAGGCCTTAGGGGCAGTTAAGGTCAGGGCTCTTTAGTTATATTGATTGTAATATTTCCATGAAACAGAGATTGCTTTCGGTTCAGGCTTCACAGTATTGCTTTGATATTTTATTATTGAACCAACAATTTAGGTTTATATGTGAGTCATATAATATGTTGTTTTGGTATTAAAAGGGGAAACTCATTCTGCCTATTAACGAAGCGGTCTTGCTATGTTTCATTTAGGGTAATATGTTACTTATACAAGACTTTATGTCCAACCTGTGTTTTTATTCTTGTCTTTTCTGTAAACTCATGAGTACTCATTCGAGTATGTTGAGTTTATTGGTTTGGATAGGTGAATTGACGAATAATGAAAGTTAAAGATAAAGTTGAAGGCTTAGGTGTTATATTGTTGTTCTTGATTCTGTTGTATTATGCATTCATATTAGCACCTTCATATGTTAGCATGACACTATTAAGTATGTTGTATTATATTTTTTGGTCCTTACATGGGCACGATCTTGGGGAATTAAATTGTTACACGTAATCTGTAATGATGTACCTACTAGTTTTTATTTAATATCTATTGTTTACTAAAAAATGTATTTAATAATCGATCCTATCTTCATCGTGGAAAGATAATTCCAATGTGACTATAGTGTATTGGAGTTCTATTTTTGGGTCTCGGAATGAGGGATATTACTGTTGGTACTAGGGCTGAGGTTAAGGGATACTTAAACATAACAAAGCATGGAATAAAATAAGTTAATGTAAAATAAATTCCTTGTGAGGGTATACGCTAGTATATTATGCTAGTTTATGTTGGTACCACTTGAATCGACAATAAACCACACATGTCTAACTCAAATTGCACGAAAAGACAGATCATTAAGGGTAGAAAGAAGAATAGATAGAACAGAATCTCATACGAATTGAATAATATACAATGTTGGACAAATATCTTTACAACGGAAAACTTTTAAAATACATAGATCAGAGTCTAACCTAAATTCAGCTTGGATAGTTATAAACATCTGTTCTTACAATTGCTGACAAACATTAAACAAAAACAAGCAGACAACAGTGGATAATAGAATACGTCCACAGGTAGATGAATATATCCATCTCTCCCCTGGAAACTCTAACCGTCTTCGACTAAATCAGCGTGCGGAAAGCTCAATAATAAATGACAGTGTCATATATCAGCCTTTAAATAATATCCTTTGAAAAGAAAGAGTATCTCATAAGACCACGCCCACACATAAACGCGGATGGGTTTTTATTTTATGATAACTAAAACACTTTTATATCAAAACATTTGATATTATTTTTAATGACACATTGTGAAAACATTTGCAAATAAACTTATTAACCTTGGCCGAAATTGTTACCGTTACTAAATTCCAGCATACTAGGCTCTACAAACAAAACTGTAGGTTCTTATTGGAGAACGAATTTCCATACAAATGACCAGTTGAAGGGATTACCTTCCGATGGGTACACCTCTAGATGGATTTGTCGAGACACAGAACATCTGCCCTCTACAAACATAAGAATGGCCTACCTCTTTAACTATGTAGTACTGAATATGTCATCCCCCGGTCGTTACCGACCTTCAAACTGGGCACTAGCATACAAACCAAATTAATTTACATCCCGAACATCATAGCAGGAAGAAATATATCTTGAAGGGGATGATCAGACCCTAATCGGGAATGACCCACTTAGCCTTACTGCATCTAACCCTATTTCGGTCATTATGGTTAATGAGGCTCGAGGCAACGATTACCTTTTCACATAGCACATCTTCTTTCACTTTGAATGCCACATTGCCATTCCATATTCTCACGACTGATTTCTACAAACATATAACTTTCTGAGCTCGTATGTATCGAGAAAGGGTGTTAAACTAAGAGAAGGTGTCTTCTCCGCCATCGACTGATATACATTTATAGAGACCACTCATTGTGATTTAGAATGCAAGGTCAGACATTCATCCATAAAAGTTCATTCCAAGACTGAATGAAACCGAAGGTACTTTCCTCGGCTATTACTAGACGAGAAGTCCTTATAGTTTTGAGATTTTTCATAACAAAGAGACCACAACTATAATATAGTAGATCAAGAGTTTATCCCCAATTAATCAATAAGTAGTCCTTCGTTATTGTTCGTCTCAATATCTCCATCTTCAAATATCTTCATTTTCGAACATGTAAATTGGTTCGAAGTGATTTTCGGATAGGAATCATTCAAATCCGATGCAATTCCTTCGAAATCCAATTATCGATCAAAGTGAATATGAGTATGTAGGATTTATTAAGTTTCTTTTCACTTTAACTCTTTTTGGATGATTTCAAAATCTTCTTCTATTGTCTTAAAGTAATTCTAAGCAACCCATTCTTTTTCTTTGGATAATATTTCAAATTTCCTCACTTAACTCTCAATCCAAATTCCTTAACTTTTACGTGGGTAAAAAACAATGTTATTTAAGACATCGTTTACTGTAAACCATAACTTCAATCTTAGCAAACTTTATTGAGTAAATAGGATCATAGAAATCATTCTAATTTTACTAATTATTAATTTTCGGATTCAATAAGTGCTATGGGCAGAATAACGGTGAGATCACCTTTTAAATTCCATGAATAGGACGAGTTCCCTCTTCGGATTTTAATACCAATTATAAGAATATGATCTTTATGCAATCGAAGTTGTAGTTTATTCGTTTTGGAGATTGCTTAAATTTTGGATAATACTATCTTCTTCATTTTGGAAAAGCTTAATATAATCTTTTCAGAGCATCCGGGATTTCCTTTCGATTTATTCCACCGCTCGCCTAAAAAGAGAAAAAATAGGTCAGGTAAGTTCGAGGCACTGATTGCTCCATCCCTAACCATAGTTAAACACCTTGTTTTATCTTCCCAGATCTCACCATCGGGACAAATGTACTAGTCGTTTCTACATACTCAGTTATTAGCTTTATTCTGGAATTGATTTTAAGGATTCCAAATTACCTTTTAAATGCTTAATTTTCCTTTTAAAAACATTTATGATATATTCTATGAAAAATCATACGTTTAAACTTATATTCCAAAAGTTATAGAATTCACAGCATAAAAGTGCTACGGAAAGTGTTGTATAGCTTATTTGATTTAAACAACTATTTTAATATTTGAAAATTCATATTTTCCACTTCAAATCTCTTCTAAACTATTTAAATATACTTATCAAATTTATTCCACATTTTTGCATAATTAAAAACGTTCATTTAAATGGATTTCCCGTTATGGTCACTTAACTACACTAGCTCGGTTTTTCTAGAAAATTGATTTTGACATATTTTGCAATATACTTAACGAAATTTTGTTTTTCTTTCTTCATTTAGAAGATATGGATATAATATTCGAAAATTTTCTTATCTCAAAGAATTCCTAGCTATATTTCACTCTTTACGCTTATTTGAACTTTTCGACGTGAAACCGTGTACTATCGTTACGCGATGCGTCCAGTTTTAATTTATTTTTCAATACTTAAAATATTTATTCAAATTAAACTTTATTACTTATAAAATTATAACGATCATTTTAAATCAATATTTTCACTTTATTTAAAAATGTATTTTCACTATTTCCATATTATAATATTATTTTATTCCTATTATTGTAAAATATTAAATTTTAAAATCCAATTTCAATTCGATTTCAATTCTAACTTCAAATTAAATCAAATTAAAACCTAGATTTCAAATCTAATTCCAATTCAAATTTAAATTTTAACCTTAATGTCAATTTCAATTTTCAAAATTGATTTCAATTTCTTTATTCATCTCAATTTCAATTTAAGTTTCCATTTCAAATCCAATTTCACTTCTAATTTCAAATTCTCTTTAATTTCCACTTGAATTTCAATTCCACTTAAAAAGAGACTTATTTTTCTAAAGTATATCATATCACCAAAATAGGGTCTTATTTAATAAATGGGATACTTAATCAAAATGAGCATAATCGAGTTTAACATTTATCACTAACATAATTATAGTCCATGCATAAGCTAATATGATAAATAATCACAATCATAAACACTTGCAACTATTCTAACATAACACAAATATCACCAACCATCCATAACATAAAATAGTGATTATCTAACGTGATAATTTAACTTGATAATCAATTTAAATCATATAGCGATGAGATTTTTCTCACCTTCATTTCCACTCTGTCAATTTTTTATGTAAGCTACGCGCCTCTCGAACTAACGTGCTATTTCTGAACATCTTAGATTTTCTGTTTTCCTTCTTTTCCTTTCTTATTTTTTTTCTTTTCTTTTTTATAAGTGTGTGGCCATGGCTTAAATGGATGGTACAGCATAGGGTAGCTTTGGTTAAAGGGGTGCAAGTGCTTTGGTTGTGGGTAAGTGGGGTATGCATGTACTTTGATGTGGGCAGTTGGGTTTTAGGCTTGAGTATATGGTGTAGGGCTCGGGTATATGGAAAAGAGAGTGGGTGCTTGTGTTATTTGTGGTGGGTAGGGTGTGTAGGGCTCGAGAAGGTGGAAAAGGAGGGGTGCGTGGCTTACGGAGGCGGGTATGGATGGTTGGAAGTGTTTGGCCATGGGTTTAGTGGTGTAAGGCGGTGGTGTAGCTTGTTTTTTGTGATGTAGAGGTGAATGGCACGAAGGTAGAAGGAAAATGGAGGAAGAGAGAGTTTAGGAATTTGTAGAATGGAAATGTAGTGAAAAATGGAGAGGCTTAGGCTTGTATTTATAGGTGGAGTTGGAGTGGCTAATGACATGAATATCCTTGCCTGCTTTTGAACTTTGATTAGCATTGATTTGAAGTGCATTTAATGTGTGTAATGATGGTTTTGGAAGAGTGTGTAAGGAGATAAAGGAGATGTTATCATATTATGGTTTGGAAATATTTTAACATATACATATGCTCCTTTTCCATGTATATCTATTCCATTTCATTAACGAGATAAGAGATGTAGTAAAAATGTTGTTTATAAAAGTTTAAAATTAAATTAAATTTGTCAAATCATGCCTTTTCACTTTTTATACATTTACATTTAATCTTTTCTAATGTATCCTTTTTTTCTTATGTGCTAAATGTTTAAAGTTTGTAGGTTGTATATATATATTAGAATATATATCATGTTGTAACAACTTAATGACAACTTATTTTGGTTGAAAACGATGTTCTTGTTGACAAATTTTACAGTCAAAATTTGACCTTTTTGTTAAACTATATTTTAAAGTAAACCAAACTTAAAAGAAAACTTTTTACTTCTTTCAAAAAAATTAAAACATCTCTATTCATATTTTAAAATTATAGTTAAATAATATCAAAATCTTTATTTTTACAGTGTATGTAAAACTGACAAAATGCGACAAAATTTGGATATTTTTGTAAAACGATTATTAACATATTTTTAAATCTTTTAACATACTTCTGTTATCCTTATTAAGTGTTTTTAATAAGATTTATCTTTTAAAATAAATATTTAAACCAATTTATTTAAGCTTTTATTTATTTTTAACAAAACTTAACCTTTTGTTGATTTGTTCTAAAATCCAAATTTATGCTTTTTAATTATCAACTATAAGAATAAATAATTTCTCTATTATTATTTATTATACATAAGTTATTTATTTAAGTTTAAAATAAAAAAAATCACATATTTTCGAAGTAGCGAAATTTTGAGTCGTTAGGGTAACTATATAAAAGGGGTTACATGCAATCACAAAGTTAGTACCATAAAATATAATTATAATCATTATAACATACAAGGAAATATAAATAAATGAGCTAGAAACTTCGATATTGTATGATTTCTTGCTCTTCCCCTGCATCTTAGGGTTGGCACATTCACAATGATATGATAATGTAGATAATAACTGTAACGATCCCCATTTTTGAGTTAAATTTAAATTGATAATTTATATAAATTTTTGATTAAATTATGGATTAATTTGAAAATGTGGCAATAAAATAAAAAAAATATGTTGAAAATAAAGATTTGGAAAAATAAATAAATTATGATTGGAATAAAATTTATACTTATAATTTTTTTTACTCATTTATAAATACAAGTTGATTATATATAAATTTTTGAATTTGAAATTTAAAAGTAAATGTTTTGAATACTATATTGGATTTGGAAACTCTATACTAATAGAAAAATTGGTTTTGTATTTATAATATGGTGATTTGAAAGTTTTATTTTAAAATTGATATAATAAACTTCAAAAGGTTAGTTTAAGTTAAATCCTTGTGTATAAAATATATGTGGTTTCTTATTAATGTATAAATTGATTTCAAAATTTATTTGTATACTTATTTCATAATATTTAGTTAATAAAAAGATAAAGACATAATACTTAAGATTTATATAAACATGTAAAAACATAAGATAAAAGGGTTTAAACATAACTTGTAAATAAAATAGAGAAGAGGGTTTAAACACAATTTAAATAATAAAGGACATTTGTAAAACAAGTGTTAATATAAACTTACAAGTGTTGTTATTTTTAGTAGAGCAAATAAACAAGTGGAAAAATATGTTTCTTTTAAAATTAATTTTATTAATGATAACAAAACCAGGCTATACTCAAAATCTTCTTTCACATATTTCAAAAGCTGAAAAGAAAATTGAATCAAAACCTGAGACTACAAAGATGCAAATCAAAGTATGAAACAAACTAAAATTATGGAACTTGAAGCATCTCAACATGGAAAACAAGATCAAAGGCAAGATCAACTCATATTAATCAAGCAACAGATTAGTGTTTCAGATCAAACAACAGCTTTTTAAAACCTAGGAAAAGCAAATGCAAGTTCAACCTGAAATCAAAGTTCAATTAAGCAACATAAAGCATTCAACTCAGACAATTTAAAGATCAAATCACCAAAAAAAGAATAAAAATCCAATTCAGATCAAATACACTAGGTTCTGGGAAGAAGAAGAAAAAAAAGAAGTCTGGCCTCTGTTTTTCAAACCCAGGTGAGAAAACAGACACCCTAAAGCTCAAAGCTGTTTTATATTTGATGATTACTATAAGTATTTGAATGTTGTTGTGAAAAGTATTTTTTTTATGCTTGCATGTGATATATATATATGTACACATACATACATACATATGTAAAATTCTGTGCATGTCTGGGAACAAAAACATAAAAGTCTCTCTTCTAAATTCTACAGGATTTAAACCTGTTAGAAAATGAAAAGGAAAAAAATTTCTTTCTTCATCTCTGATTCATTCTAGGCATCATGATCTACATAAAATATGTTTGTATCATCAAGAACTAAGGCTTACAAATATTTTTGAGGTAATTTAATTTAGTTTATCTGCAAATTTAAAATATACAGAGAAAATTCTAAAACCATGTCAAAGTCAAATGTTAAAACTTCTTGATCCATATATGCTATCCATCACGTCTTCGAAAAACAAGATTTTTAAAAGAAAAATCAGAATTTTTAGTGATCTATTGATTGACAAAAGCAAGGTTGAACGAAAATTGGGTTTCTGGCAATTACTGACGATCGGCAAAGGTATGAGGGCTGTGCTTGACATTGAAGGTGGAGTGATGGGTATAGATCATTGGAAAAATGGTCTGGGATTTTCTCGTGGGTTATGGTGGTATAGCGACGTTTATCCAGGGTTTGTCGAATAGGTTTGGTCAATGTTAAAGATCGAGCTTGTACAACATCGATAGCTGATCGTAGGTGAGCGCACTAGGAGGGAATTACGTGTGAGGGTGTGATGAAGATTTGGACGAGGGGCGATGTCACTAGTGGTTGGGATCGTCGGCGCGTGCTGCTTTGGTTGATCGGGGTTTGAGTTCCAGTTCGAGTCGAGATGCTAAATTTCAATTTCTTGTCAAATTGGATGATCTGGGTGGTGCGGAAACTCATGGGAGTCATCAGTGACATGTCGAGGGCAATGCGGTCGATCGGAGGTGGTCGTGGCGGTGTGCACGGTGCACGTGTTCGTGTCAGGAAGTAAGGTTTGGGAAAAAAGAAGTATAATTGGGTAGTTACTCAAGGAAAGGCAGTGATGGCTCGAGTAAATAATCGGATGTGTTTGCATGGATAAGATGATCAACAGGTTTTAAAATTGTAAAACAAACAAAGAAAATATGGGTTGAGCTTGGACCCAAAAATGTTATGGTTTGGCTCGGAAATTTGCAGTTTGACTCGGAGTTGTTTAAAAATAGTTTTCAAATTAGAAAATAAACCAAGTTTCAAATTACAATTTTAAACAAGTTTTTTTAATTTTTTTTAAGAAATATAATCTAAGTTTTCAAAAGGAAAGTATTAAGCGAGTTTTCATGGATTTAAATTTTAAAAGTTAAATTGTTTTAAACTTGTTGGTTTATATAATTTTGTATTAAGTTAATTATCTTATTAAATCTTTGATTTTTTTTCAAATATAATTAAATGAAATTTCTTAATGTATTAAAGGATGTAAAATTGAGGTTAATTTTTCAAGGAATTAGATATTTAATTACTTAAAGATTTATTTAATATGAATAATGAAAGAAAAATTTATCAAAGTAATTAATCTATTTATGTGATAAATCAAAGATTACTTAAGGTAATTAATTTAAAGATAATTACTTAATTTAAAGGTAATTATTTAATAATGAATGTAATTTATTGTATCTATGATAAATGCATATTATTTATCTGTGAATCTATGAATGGAATATGAGCGTTATAAGAATATACCGCTTATCGATATTGAGGTGCTTGAATCTGTGATGATTGATGATGTTGCACTATTTTGTAAAACCCCTGGACTACAACATACACACACAAATTTGGATTGCATAAGGAAATTTGTTAAGTCGTAGATTTTTGAAATGGTTTTAAAAGTTGAATTTTGAATCCAAGTGGTTTTGGAAATGGAATTGGGTTAAATATAAAAAGCTTTTGAAAAGGAGTTTTAAAGACAAAAGTTATTTTGAATAACTTGATAAAATTTCGAAATTTAAATACTTTTATTTAAATTTGAATTCAAGATTTGAAATTGAATTCTATATTTGGAAATTATGGTTTAAAAAGATTATACGAGTTATAAATGTATTTATATGGGTTTTAAACCATTTAAAAAGTATTGTTTTGGGAATTTAAATTCAACCCAAGTTTATACTTAAAAGGCTTTAACTCATGCAAATGTAATCATATTATTCTGAACAAAAACTATTTGTTTTCAAATAAAAATAGCTTTCATATAAAGAAAGGATTTCCAATTTGTGTTGAAAGATTTCAAATTTCATATGGAATTGAAATAGTTTCGAAAGCTATGAATTGAATCTTTGATTTGAAGATTGGAAGAGTTAATCCATTTTGAAATGGAATTGTTTTGAAAGGCTATAAATGAATCTTTGTGAAAGATTGGTGATCTTTGCGAAGTGAATCTTTTTTTTTAAAGATTTGAAAATGGCAATTTGGTAAACCATTTAAAGAAAGGTTTTGGGTAATAAGTTGCGACTTAACTGAGATCCCGATATCCATATGTTTTTAAATTGAGCACTCATTATTCGGTTTAGCCGGGAGAGGACCTTGTGTCATATAACCAATTCCGAATAATGATACGAAGTTATGGATAGCATTTGAAGACCGGTGGTGAAGACCGGATGTAACGACCTGATATTTTCAACCATTCGCATCCTATGCAGTCAAAGCGCTCGGCAGATTCAAAGCGGTGGAGGTTCAAAAAGTCATAACGGGGATACAACGAGGATATAGCGGGATATAGTGGATAGCTCTAAAATAGCATATAAAACTTGTACTTAATGTTTTTACAAATATATAAATGGTAATTAAATAAAAAATTATCATTCAAATTGAATTATAGTTAGTACATAAATAATTTTAAATAAAAACATGTGCGAATATACTTTAAATAAACGTAAAACTGTTATATACATAATTAAATTTAGTAGAATATTACAGTATGTTCATTTTTGAAAATATATTAAAAATTAAATCACATAAATTAGTTTTATAATTTTTATAATGTATAAATGCAATTTTTCATTTCATTTTATTAAAGAAAATATAGCAGAAATAGTGGAATATAGCGGGAATAACGGGATATAGCGGAAATAGCGGGGCTTAATGCGGAAAGGCTATATTTTGGGGCTATATGGTAAAATCGTAGCGGCAGAAATCCACTATGAGATATAGCAGGGTTGTAGCGGGGTAATAGCGGGGCATTAACTACACAGTTCGCATCCAAACATGCCGGAATTGAATTGCTCAAAATATCAGATTGTAAGTTTATATTTGGCAAAACTCAACATACAGTAAATAAATAATCACAGAATCACAGACACAGAGTAATAACAATATTGCAGCGGAAACAAAAAAAAAGTAGCTCATGAAGCTACTATATATATATATATATATATATATATATATATATATATATATATATATATAACAGAGTTAAACAAGATACATAGAAGTCTCAAATACAATAGTCAAATACAAGATCAGAATACATTATTGGAATCAATTGAATATCTGAAAGCTGGATAGATAGCTGGACCTCCAAGCGAAGCCCCAACTCCAAAGGTGAGTCTCGAATACTGGTACACTCAGCTTGACCCGAGCGTAGAGCAAAACACAAAACGCTCGAGTCAGAAATAACATTCTTATATCAATATATCCAACTCAAGTAAATTAACAACTGACATACAAATAACTCAAAGGATGTTTGGGATAACCATCCTCTAAGGATACGTTAAACTATCTACTATGTAGTAGTGTACGCTAAGTATGCCTATTAGTAATATAAAGTATCAAGATGCGTTAAGGCATTACCATTATTCCCCTTAACATATTTATATAAGCATCATAGTCTATAGCACTGTAAACTCAACCGTAAACTAGTGGGCTATCAGGGAGTACTACATAGGTATGACACAAAACAAATCGTAGTGGTCACGCATAGGGATACGAGTATGACAAGGCACATGAAGCAATACCCAAGGTAGTGAAACTACTATTTGCCTGATTCGGACTGGTGAGAACGCATCGCCGCAACGATCGCAACACCGCGAAACAACACTCCCAATTCAAGGGTGCGCGCCAATCAAAAATAAGTAATGAGTAGTTTACAAAGAAGTGTGTTCGCTTAGAGGTGGCTAACCTCATTGGCCCGGCACGGCTCCTGTTTAAGTCATTTCAAATTTGACACAAGTGTCAAGTCTATCCATTATTGTTCTCTTTCTTCAAATCCAGCAACGTCATCATTCCAACCACTTCGTTCTGGATCACACTCCGCGTATAATAGTTATCAATGTGGTTTTTGGTTCAGACAGAGAGTATGTCCCTAACCGATCCCGGACTCTTCAATAACTACGTAATTATTACACCGATTGGTCTTTTAATAAACTTTCAAAATAGTTTATATTTTAAAACCAAAATATCATTGCCATTTCAAAACCCTATCTACGATATCACTTTCATTTCAAAACTAAATACAATATCATTTCCACTTTAAATTTATCCATCTCAAATATATCCATTTGCAAAATCTTAGTACTTCAAAGTTATAACACTTTCTAAATCCAACACTTGAAAATCATAATACTTTGGAAATCAAAATTTAGAAATCATAATGCTTCGGAATCATAACACTTCCCACTTAACTGTTTAAATATAAATAATAGTATATATAATAAAATTGTTTATAATTTAAAATAGTTTATATAAAAATAGTTATAATTTGAAATAGTTTATATTAAAAATAATTTATATTAAAATAGTTTATATGAAATAAATTTATAAAGTAACATATATAAATAGTTTTAAGTATCATTTAAAATACTTTATATAATAAAATAGCTTCCTCAAATTTCACAAATCAATTCCAAATCACCATCAATCCCAAAATTTCAAATTTAGTCAAATCTCAAATCATCAATTTCAATTCAATTCAGTTCTCAATAAACCATTATATCGATTTCAAATTCGGATTTGAACATCAAATGAACAATTTAAATTTCAATATATTCCAAACCTTTAAATATTTCACAATATCAAAACTAAATTTGATAATTTCATATATATCTTAATTTAACTTTATTATTATTTAGTTTTGAAATACTCACTTAATAAATCCAATATTATTTAAATGAAACCCCAAACTACAAATAAACTAAATATTTCCTTCAACTTATTTAACTTGAAATATTCAATTAAACCACCATAACCAAAATCAAATTATCAAATTTTATCCTTTAAAAATCTCAAATTTAATAAGTTCCAAATCGATTTCTAATTAAATATATTTCTTATTAAATACAATTTCAAGTCAATTTCAAATCTATCTTCTTAACTTAATTTATTAAATCATTACAAACTTTATATTAAAATATAATTTAAATAAATACTTAACCGTATTATATTTTAATAAAAATCAAACTTTATCATTAAACTTAATTATATTAAAACAAATTTATACATAGCTTAAAATCAAGAATTTAACTATATATAAAATAACATTTATATAATATCTAAAATCAATATTTATATAAAACCATATATTTCCTTTCAAAACCATAGTAATCATTTCAAATTATTTAAATATAGACCAATAGTGTCTGTATATAATTTTCTATCCTATGGTCAAGTGATACAGATATTTATCATTTCGATCCGCAATTTAAATATATACGGGTATATATATCATTTCAACCTGTAATCCCAAATTTAATTCAAATGAAAATTGCTTGGGTTAATCATTTCAACCCATAACGATTTTCTCCTATTCTACAGATCGTTCGGGTATGTACCATTTTAATGCATAGTGAATTCTATACTAATAGGGAACATGCAGAGTGATAACAAATATGATAATAATACAATAGGCATATATCCAATATAATAATGATGTCAGATGTCATAGGTGAACAGATACAGGTAATAACATATATATAACAGTGTAAATAACTAACAGCAGCATATTTCAATTGTTGTCTCAATTGAAATCAAATTTAATATATATAAGAACGTAAATCATGAGTGATTGCTCACCTTTCGAGGATAGAGAGTTTGACAACCCAACAAGCTACGAATTGGATCACGATCTAGAAAGTCGAACAATCCAACAACAGTCCCAAAGTGAAGTAAGCTGAAAGCGGATTTGACGGACAAAGCTGATAGATAAGAATCCATGAGAAACGAATCAGAATCAATTTGATAGAACAACAATGATATACATATTAGTATTATTATTATTTTCAATGAAAACAATATTAATTTAAACACATATTATGGTATAACGTTATTCCTATAAAAAATCAATTTGGAAACACATGTTAAAAATAAAATTTATATATCATAAATTAAAAATCAATGTCGAAATAAAAGACCCATTAATATAAAATCCATACATATTATATTACCAAATCATTACTAAATTTTAAAACTCAAAAATCGAAATCCAAATATATATATCAATAATAGCTTCGGCCGTATATATTTCTTCTACATCAGAGAAGCAAGGACCCTTATATAATATTATTAAAACCAATATTTACACAATCTGAATATCTATGACTACAGATCACAAAAGAACTTGTATAATGTATAAATATATATATATATATATATATATATATATATATATATACACGTGAAATATTTTTGAAATCAACAATATACAAATAACATAACAACTGACGCCAACATCCTATATAACTAACAAATACTCACGTGATACATGAAGTTTCATATACTAATCCATACTTTATCACATATATGCAGTATAACTTACAATTCTTTCAAATATATAGCTTATGTATACCGTTATTCAAGTAGACTAATGTGAAATCATATAGATATAAACTTAAGAATCAACAGACCAGAACAAAACTTCTTATTCATATATACTCTCAAAATCAGTATATATATATATATATATATATATATATATATATATATATATATAAACAGCGAAAACAGCTTTAAAAAAAACTATATACATATATAACAACAAACGCAAATGCACTTATATATATAAACCGTAACTAATAAAATATTTTGTTTATAAATATACAACAATGTATATAAACTATACAATAGGCCTACTTGTATAAAATTTAACACTTACAAAAATATAGGAAGATCTATATATATACTCACATACTAGCATCACCAATCTATACAGTAACCTTAGAGACTAATAAGTATAAGACGAGGACAAACTAACCCATAAAATATGCAAGAGCCATGAAAGCGATAGGGGAAGGCTCGGATGGAATTTGTGGGATGTGGACGGCGAGCTGCTGCTCTTGGCAGTGACAAGGCGGAGGCGAAGTGGGGTCCACATGCTAGCGAAGGCATTGACGTGCGTTTTGGTGAGTCGGGTAGGCTGCGTGTGGAGAGTGGGAGGGGAAGTTGCGCATGGGTCTGCCGATGTGTGATGATGTGCGGCGTTTGGCAAGGCAGATCACGGGTGAAGGCTGTGGTGTGAGGCGTGGTGTTTGGCAGCTCATGTAGGGACTGGGGTCGATGGAGGTTGCGAGGGTGGAGCAAGGGTGATGCCGGCATACGAGGCTGCCGAGTTGGGTTTTGAGGAGTTGAGGGGAATGTCAGAGTGGAAATAAGAAGGGAAAGAGAGATAGATGGAGATGGAGAAGCTATAGGCTTTTGGAAATATTTTGTTGTGAAGAGGGAAAACAAACAAAAATAGAAATGGAAAAAGCCAAGGTAAGAACAGAGGAGGGAGAGTGGAAAAATGGGAGAAGGAAGGAACGTGTAGTCTCAGAGAAAATAAACAGTCTTATGTATATATATATATATATATATATATATATATATATATATATATTTAGAAAGTAAAAGCAACAGTTTTAAACACAAAAGTTTCCAACAAATGTATGTATGGAAGCCTGCAACCAATATATTACTTTTTACATTACCAATGTATTTACTTCATAGAAGAGGAAATGGTAGGATCGAAATAGAAATCAGTTTGAATTATTTAGGGGTTTAATGTAGTGGCAATGGTACCGCAAAGATTCAGCTGACTCATTAAGGCAAATTATTATTGTTTGAGCATCATGTATCAGATTTTTAACGTAAAGTAAAAATATAAAGTCAAGATTTTAGTACCGTTACAAAGAACAGTTTATTGTCTTCGTTGCGTATCGAATTTCAAAATGCAGAAATAAATATACCATGATGATCAGCACGACGAGACGATCAAAACGGTATACACATATCGGTGATAGGATCATCCGACCAAAAGGTCGATACAGACATTGACATACGTTGCTATTTCATATGGAAAAATCCAAACGGAGCTAGAAACGTCCGAAATTTGCGGAACGAATTACGCAGTCTTATTCAGAGTGTTCTAAATAAATTTCTCATGTTGATATATTTAGCTTTCGGAATACTTTTAAATTCAACTGCTATTTCGCCAGAAAATAAGATCGATGAGGCAATAACAGTCCAAATTTGAGAAACGAAATATGATGTCTTGCTCAGAAGATGATTTACAATTTTTCTATAGAAAAATATTCAGGTTTGGAAAACATTTTATTATCATCAAATATTAACTGATATAAATTGAAATAGAATTTCAAAATAAAATAAACTTCCATATTTTCAGATGAAAATTTACAGTATGATATGTTCAATCAGACGTTTTCCACATATCAAATTTTTATTTCTAAATTTCAATATTTAAAATTTCACAAAAATTCAATTAATCATATTATTAAAACAGTAAAAATTTACGGGTCGTTACACTTTCCCCCACTCAAAACTTTTCGTCCCCGAAAAGGGATGAGGTAGGAGAATTGAAACAACCAAAAGAAAATGGACTTGAATTACAAAATAAAACAATTTATTTGAACCATATAAATTTCAATTTTGAATTAATTTATATTCAACAATTTACTTTAAATTCAAGATAATTCATTATGTTGGTTTTATTTTAATTCATTAATATTTGATCTAAAGGATTTCTTTCAAACAAAATTTTATTTAATTTGTCTCATTTACTATTCAATCAACTTATTATTCTATTTATCTCTATTAACATCTTTTATAATTAAAATTTTAAGTGTATAACATTTATTATATCCCCTTAATTTTTTTATAAAATCCTTTAACATCGTTTTACATTGTATATTATTCAATCACAAGGTTAACTTCTGAATAATTTAGGTAAATTATATATATTTGGAATGTAATTGAGTATTATACTAGTAAAATATTTCCTTACTAAATTATTTCAAAATTTAAATATTTATTCAAAATTTTGGTTTCCTTTGGAAATTAAAATCACCTTTGACATAAATTTAAAAATTAAATTTCTGTACTTCAAACCGTTTTATAGATAAATATACATGTACTATATATATCAAATCAAATCTATAATCATATACTTATATATAATATATTATAAATCAAGTCATTCTTAAGAATGTTCAAACAAAATTCATTTTCATATCAAAAGAGTAGCGAAGCTACTGAATGGTCTCTCCACTTCAAAACTCGAAAATGAATGTCGATGATGCGGCCGCCATCACCGAAATTATTTTCCAGCGACAAAGAGAAGAGCACTGATTTAAACATTTTAAATTCTTTGAAATGATTTTTATTCAAAAATATCTTAAATAATATACACTTTAAAACTTAAAAATCAAAGTTAGAAATCACCGAAAATTAAATTCTCAAATTCTAATATAAAACCATTTCAATTCCTAATTAAAATTTTAAACCATGTTCTATAATTTCATTTATTTATCATATTAGAATAGTCAATGGTTTACAAAACAATAAATAAAAATCAAATATTCACATTTTTGTTGACCCATTCATTGAACAATTTAGAAAATTTACTTATATATAATATAATCACACAAAATTTATTTTATTTACCAAATTTGAAAACAATATTGTGTCAGTTTGCTCTGCTCAAGTGTTTTGAAAATCCTATCGATAGCGTTGATCAAACGAATCGATTGAAAACCCAAATCAACATCAACAATTCAAACAACAAAATATATAAAACATTTAAATATATATTTACAAATACACTTTCTCGCTCGACGATTACAAGAATGGATTCCAAAGCAAGGATAGAGATTCAATTTTCATAGACTCAAACCAAAGAGAACTTTTGGTTCGAAGATAGGTTTAAAACAAAGATAAGATAATTAAATAATAAAATAAGAAGATGGATAAGTTTATATAAATCGCGGACAACCTTAACCGCATCGATCGTGAATTCAAGAATGAAATCGATGCAGAATTGTAAGGCAAATCTACATTGGATCTCAAGAGATAGAATTCGACATAACAAACGATATTAGCATATAAACCGAGGACGTAAAAATCTTAGGTGAATTGATGCTAATTGTAAAAGAGTTTCACCTTTTACAAATCATTTGAAGATTGGAGAGACCGCCGGTTCATTATAATGATCATTCGAAGTGGAGTTATGGGATACTCCAGAGTAAAAAGAATACGAATTGGAAGAGATAAGAACAGATTTATGGGTTTTGGAACCGAGAGGAACGTTCAAAATCCAAAGGAGACCGAGTCAAAAGAAGAAATTCAAGCTCGAATGAGAGTGATTCCATAACTAAATTTACTATATATGCTAAGTTTTTCCTAGAGCCAAAGCTCTGATACCACATGTAAGGATCTGATATTTTCAACCATTCGCATCCAACATGTTGGAATTGAATTTCTCAAAATACCAAATTGTAAGTTTGTATTTGACAAAACTCAGCATATACAGTAAATAAATAATCACAGAATCACAGACACAGAGTAATAACAATAGTGCAGCAGAAACAAAAAATAGTAGTTCATGAAGCTACTATATACATACATATAACAGAGTTAAACAAGATACACAGAAGTCTCGAATACAATAGTCAAATATAAGATCAGAATACATCACTAGAATCAACCGAATATCTGAAAGCTGGATAGATAGCTGGATCTTCAAGCGAAGCCCTAACTCCAAAGATGAGTCTCGAATACTGGTACACTCAGTCTGACCCGAACGTAAAGCAAAACACAAAACACTTGAGTCAGGATTAACATTCTTAAATCAATATATCCAACTCAAGTGAAATAACAACTGAAATACAATTAATTCAAAGGATGTTTGGGATAACCATCCTCTAAGGATCCGTTAAACTATCTACTATGTAGTAGTGTATGCTAAGTAGATAATGCCTATCTTTGATATAAAGTATCCAGATAGCGTTAAGGCATTACCATTATTCCCCTTAACACATTTATATAAGCGTCATAGTATATACAGCACTGTAAACTCCACCAAACTAGTGGGCTATCAGGGAGTACTCCATACGTATAATACAGAACAAATCGTAGTGGTCGCGCATAGGGATACGAGTATGACAAGGCATATGAGGCAATACCCAAGGTAGTGAAACTACCGTTTGCCTGGTCCGGACTGGTGAGAACGCATCGCCGCAACGACCGCAACTCCGAGAAACAACACTCCCAATTCAAGGGTGCGCACCAATCAAAAACAAGTAATGAGTAGTTTACGAAGAAGTGTGTTCTCTTAGAGGTAGCTAACCTCATTGGCCCGGCACGGCTCCTGTTTAAGTCATTTCAAAATTGACACAAGTGTCAAGGCTATCCATTATCGTTCTCTTTCTTCAAATCCAGCAATATCATCATTCCAACCACTTCATTCTGGATCACACTCCGCGTATAATAGTTATCAAAGTGGTTTTCGGTTTAGACAGAGAGTATGTCCCTAACCGATCCCGGACTCTTCAATAACTACGTAATTATTACACCGATTGGTCATTTAATAAACTTTCAAAATAGTTCATATTTCAAAACCAAAATATCATTTCCATTTCAAAACCTTATCAATATGATATCACTTTCATTTCAAAACCAAATACAATATCATTTCCATTTTAAATATATCCTTCTCAAATATATCCATTTACAAAATCTTAATACTTCAAAGTTATAACACTTTCTAAATCCAACACTTGGAAATCATAATACTTTGGAAATCAAAATTTAGAAATCATAATGCTTTGGAATCATAACACTTCCCACTTAACTGTCTAAATATAAATAATATCATATATAATTAAATAGTTTATAATTTAAAATAGTTTATATAAAAATAGTAATAATTTGAAATAGTTTATAATAAAAATAATTTATATTAAAATAGTTTATATGAAATAAATTTATAAAGTAACATATATAAATAGTTTTAAATATCATTTAAAATACTTTATATAATAAAATAGCTTCCTCAAATTTCTCAAATCAATTCCAAATCAACTCTAATCCCAAAATTTCAAATTTAGTCAAATCTCTAATCATTAATTTCAATTCAATTCAGTTCTTAATAAACCATTATATCGATTTCAAATTCGGATTTGAACCTCAAATAAACCATTTAAATTTTGATATATTCCAAAGCTTTAAATATTTCACAATCTCAAAACTGAATTTGATAATTTCATATATATCTTAATTTAACTTTATTGTTATTTAGTTTTGAAATATTCACCTAATAAATCCAATATTATTTAAATGAAACCCCAAATTACAAATAAACTAAATATTTCCTTCAACTTATTTAACTTGAAATATTCAATTAAACCACCTTAACCAAAATCAAGTTCTCAAATTTAATAAGTTCCAAATCGATTTCTAATTAAATAAAATTTCAAGTCAATTTAAAATCTATCTTCTCAACCTTAACTTATTAAATCATTACGAACTTTATATTAATATATAATTTAAATAAATACTTAACCATATTATATTTTAATAAAAATCCAACTTTATTATTAAACTTAATTTATATTAAAACAAATTTATACATAGCTTAAAATCAAGAATTTAACTATGTATAAAATACCATTTATATAATATCTAAAATCAATATTTGTATAAAACCATATATTTCCTTTCAAAACCATAGTAATAATTTCAAATTATTGAAATATAGACCAACGATGTCTGTATATAATTTTCTATCCCATGTCAAGTGATACGGATATTTATCATTTCGATCTGCAATTTAAATATATATGGGTATATATATCATTTCAACCCACAATCCCAAATTCAATTCAAATGAAAATCGCTTGGGTTAATCATTTCAACCCATAACGATTTTCTCTTATTCTACAGATCGTTCGGGTATGTATCATCTCAACCCATAGTGAATTCTATACTAATAGGGAACTTGCAGAGTGATAATAATACAGCATGCATATATCCAATATAAATAACAGATAATGGTGTCAGATGTCACAGGTGAATAGATACAGGTAATAACAAATATATAACAGTGTAAATAACTAACAGCAGCATATTTCAATTTTCGTTTCAATTGAAATCAAATTTAATATAGACAAGAACGCAAACCGTGAGTAATTTCTCACCCTTCGAGGCTAAAGAGTTTGAAAACCCAACCAGCTACGAATTGGATCATGATCTAAAAAGTCAAATAATCCAACAACAGTCCCAAAGTGAAGTAAGCCGAAAGCGGATTTGACGGACAAAGCTGATAGATAAGAATCGATGAGAAACGAATCGGAATCAATTTGATAGAACAACAATGATATACATATTAGTATTATTATTATTTCAATGAAAAAAATATTAATTTAAACACATATTATGATATAACTTTATTCTTAAAAAAATCAATTTGGAAACACATGTTAAAAATAAACTTTATATATCATAAATTAAAAATCAATGTCCAAATAAAATGCCCATTAATATAAAATCCATACATATTATATTACCAAATCGTTACTAAATTTTAAAGTGCAAAAGTCGAAATCCTAATATATATATCAACAATAGCTACGGCCGTATACATTTCTTCTATATTAGAGAAGCAAGGACCCTTATATAATATTATTAAAACCAATATTTACACGATCTGAATATCTATGGCTACAGACGACAAAAGAACTTGTATAATGTACAAATATGTATATATACACGTGAAATATTTTTGAAATTAACAATATACAAATAACATAACAACTGACGCCAACATCCTATATAACTAACAAATACTCACGTGATACATGAAGTTTTATATATTAATCCATACTTTATCACATATGTACAGTATAACTTACAATTCTTTATAATATATAACTTACGTATACCATTATTTAAGTAGACTAATATGAAATCATATAAATATAAACTTAAGAATCAACAAACCAGAACGTAACTTCTTATTCATATATACTTTCAAAATCAGTGTGTGTGTATATATAAATAAACAGCGAAAACAACTTTTAAAAAGAAAACTATATATATATATATATATATATGTATATATATATATAACAACAAACACAACTGCTCTTACATATATAAACCGTAACTAACAAAATATTTGGTTTATAAATATACAACAATGTATATAAACTATACAACAGGCCTACTAGTATAAAATTTAACACTTAAAAAAATATAGGCAGATATATATATATATACACACACACACATTTACATACTAGCATCACCAATCTATACAGTAACCTTAGAGACTAATACATATAAGACGAGGACAAACTAACCCATAAAATATGCGAGAGCCATGAAAGCGATAGGGGAGGGCTCGGCAGGAAGTTGTGGGATGTAGACGGCAAGCTGCTGCTCTTGGCAGTGACACGGCGGAGGCGAAGTGGGGTCCACATGTAGCGACCCGACTTCCTATCTCCAGGAAATCGCATCACTAGTGAAGAAAGAAAGGGATAGAGGAAGAAAAGAAAGAGAAAGAAAGAAACAACAACATCAGAGAACTCACAGCAGAACGAATGAAATATAATATATAACATAAAATATTGCACAGTATCATCAGACATCAGAGTTACACAACTTATTCGACACCTATTAGATAGTTATAAACATCTTTCTAATTCATACAACTCAAGTACAACAGAAGAAACAGATACCAAACACACAGCGGAACCAATATATCTACACATGGAAGTCTCCTGCTCCATTACTCCTTCAGAATTCGTCAAGCTAACCTGAATCACTTGACTACTCATACATAATATGAGTACCCAAGAGTTTAATAAAACAGAAAATAAACACTCGGGTCAGACAGGGGTCTCGTGTGAGTAAACGGGTTAAAATTGCTTAACTTTAGAAAACCTTTGAAAAGAAAAGGTATCACGTAAGACTTCCCACACATAAACACGGAAAAGTTTTTACCTTACGCTAACCGAAACATTTGATAGGAAATCCAGTGATATTATAATAGTGTCTAGGGTTTTCAAGTAAATATGAAATAGCCGAAATTGTTACATCTATTAAATTCCAGCTACTAGCCACAAAAGTGGGTAATACAAACAAAACCGTAGGGTCTCGTAGGGAAAATGAGTTTCCATCAATGGAAGGGCTACTGGGGCACCGCCCGTCACAGTACGTGGTCTAGATCACCGTACCGAGGAGTACTCCCACTCCCCTGCAACACAAGGCCGGGACCATTCCTTACTGAACAGTCCCGAACAAGTCAACCCCGGCAGTTGTCCGGATCAACCGCCCCACACAGCCGAATAAAAAGGGACTTCTAGACAGGAGTAAATCTTGCTCTCCAGTGGGAGCTACCCACGAAGCCTTGCTGCACCTCCCCTATTTTAGCCATTCCCAGTTGATGAGGCTTGAGGCTGCGATTACCTTTATAGAACACAATTATCTTAGAATGCTCATCGTCCACCTGACGATGTGCTGAAAGCATTCAATCCATTCAAGTTCGTTACGGGTTCGAACGAAACCGAAGGCACTATCTCGTTGCACTCATTTTGGAATCAACCTCAGAGTCAACGACCACAGCCCTTGCACTCTAATCTCCATCTCGAACCTATAAGTACTATTCCGTCAAACTCATTACGGAACCACCCACAGAGTTATACTAACGTATAGCCCTTACACCTCGAGTCTTCACTTGCTTCACTTGGATTAACGACCTAACGTTTAATTGGAATCGATGTGGTTTTCGAATTCCAAATATGGAAATCCGATCCCGGTCTCACCGAAACCAAACGCCATTTTAATGTCCAAGTTGTACTTAAGGGATTTAAACAGTTTAACTTATTCAGGATGATATAAACAAATAGATGAATAACATTAATTATCACAATAGATATTTCATATCAACATTCATCTTCACAAAGCAGTATATCACAAATATCATAGTCATCCAAATCATCCAGTATCAACCAATCACCCAATATCAATCATCCAATATCATTCAATATCAAATATCAATCATTCAATATTAACCATTCAATATTAATCAATCACTCATAGCAGAATTGATTAACTCTTAATCAATTTAATTAATCTCTAATTAAATTAATTGCTATCCTTTAATCATTTGGATTATCCTAACTCCTGCTTCATTGATTTATTACAAATCAAATTCATTAATCATCTCCTAATGATCTTCCTAATTAATCTTCCTTGATTAATTACCCTTAATTACCTTCGAGTAATTATCCTTAACCATATTCAGTAATTAACTTCTAATTGCTATCATTAGTTACAAAATTAATGATCCTTCATAAATTAATTAACTATAATTAATTACATTAATCCTCAATTAATTACCATTAGTTAATCATATTTAAATTAATTACTTCATTAATTATAAACAATAATTAACAATTTGTAATTACTTATCTTAATTAATTAACTTTATAATTAATTATTTCCAAATTAATTATATTAATCCTTGATTAATTAATCAAATTAATTAATCTTTAATTACTTCATTAAGTAATTAATAATCAATTTAAATTAACAATTGATCCTTAATTAATTACTTTATTAATTAATTACATTTTTAATTAATTACACTTAGTAATAAATCCTGAATTTAATCTCATACATTAATTAATTAATCACATTAATTAATTAACTTAAATAAATTAAGTAATTATCTCTTAATTACTTACATAAGTAATTATCTCTAATTACTTCCTTTAATAAATCTTAATTACTTCCTTAATAATAATTAATTCCATCATTAAATAAATCTTAACTAATTAATTACTCCATAATTAATTAACTTTAAAACAATTATATTAATCAATTCTTTAATTGATCATATTATGTGATTCCATTAATCACTTTAATTAATTACTCCATGAGTAACTTCTCTAATTACTTCCATAAGTAATTACTATTCTAATTACATTCAAAATTAACCATTGATTACCTCATTAATTAATCTCACTTAATTAATCCATAAGTAAGTGATTATTTAAAATTAAATAAACAATTAACTAATTATTTAAAATTAATTAAACAATTAATTAGTTAACTTCTTATATTTCAAAATCCTTAATTAATTAAGAATTCATTTATCTTGATTAATCCTTTTTTTAATTACAAATCATATCAAGTATCCTCAAGTTACAAACAAGATAATTTAACCCTATTTATCTTCATAATTAAATTCTTTGAATTAATCAAATTTTCATAATTTAAAATCCAATTATTCTATTTGTTTTCAAAATCTTAGTATTAATCTTATTTGGAAATAAGACATTTTGAAATCAATTTCAAATTTTAATTCATTATAAATTATCTAATTCTAAACTTATCAATTTCAATATAAATTTGAAAACTTGTTTTTAAAACATTGTTTTATACTTTACTTAAACTTTGATTTAATATTTAAATTCAAAACATTCTTTTTAAAATTGAACTTCGAAATTTAATTAGATAATTATTTTCAAAAACAATCATCTTAAAACATTTTAAACTTGAAATCTAAAATTCAATTAACACTTTTATAAGTTTGAATAGCATTAATCTTTACATCAAGGATCAAGTTTAACTTTAATAAATTCGTTTTTATAATTTGAAACTTGATATCAAAATAACAAGCTAACATGTAACCTGTATCATTCTTTTTTTTTTACTGAACTTAATCCAGATTCCACCTTCCTACATATTTGAGCTATCCACCTAGAAACCCCGAGTACAAACCCAGGCCGCTCTCGCGTCAACCCCGAAGCGACTAGGCCCCCATCTTCTTAGAGTCGTCCCTGGCAAAAACACGAGAACTACTTCGCTACAAATCGCGTCTTTCCCAAATCCAAATCCCAAAACCTCAATCGTGCACGAACCAAACACAGTGCACGTGCACCCCTGCCGTCGACCACCTACGATCGTCACGACCAACGTCCATCATCACTTCCTCCCTCGCGAGCCTAAATCCACACCCAGAATTAAAAATTCAATCGAAAATTGACCTATTAGCATGAAACAGCAGGAAGCACAGACGCCAAATCCACCCCATCGCCGATCACCTCATCGCCGATTAACCTTGCCGACCCCACCATAGGAACACCACACCCAATAACTCCATTCTCTCCAAATGCGGTCAAACCCAATCCCCAATTCTCGATGCAAAAGCCATGACAAATCAGCCGAAACCAAAAACCCAAGTAACCCTAACTTCTTCAATTTCGAACAAATCACGCATTGAAAAATTAATTCAACATTTTTCTCAAGCTCTACATTTCCAATACTGCCTACGATCCAAAATTCAACTCGAATCATTAAGCCGATCAACGGCAATTTCCAATAAAACCCAAAACATTCAAACCAAGAATTCAACCTAAATACCCAGTTAAAAATTATGATATCAACTCTAAAAATCCTAACTTTTCCATTGCAACTCGATTATAAATTCAAAACTAGAAATTTAAATTACAAATTTTTGCCCAAATTTGATTTTCTACTGTAAATTTAAAATTCTGAGAAACTCATCCATTTTAAATCCTATGATTATTTTTAGATGATAAGTTATGTGATTACAAACAGTTTTCATTTACAAATCAATATCAAATTTGCATCCAAAATCAAGTTACTTATTTTTGAAGTATCTTGAACTGTTTTAGTAAACACAATATCTATTTTGAATTTATACAGGCAATTCAACATTTTAATTCAACATGCATTCAAATGTAAAACGAATTTTCATATAACATAATACAGATTAACACATGCATCAACATTCAATCACAAGTTATACCAAAACTGTTTTTAAAATTATTTACTCACCTTAAAGATGCAGGCAGTTTTATAACAGAGCAGTTTCAATTTGCTTCCAGGATTTGAATAAATTCCAGGCATCTGAATCTTTAATTTGAAAAGACTTTAACTATGCTTTGCTGATGGAATTTGCTCCTTTGCATGCCTATGAATTGAGGTTGTACTTCATGCAGGTTGAAGATTTTATAGCTTGAAGTTGAGAAAAACTTTTTGGTTTTGAAGTTGCAGGTTTTATCTTTACTTTTGGTTTTAATTTCAGATTTGAGAAAGTGGTTTATTGTTTTGCCATTAAAACATTTGAAAGAAAGATAGACAAAGGGAAAAAAAATGAAAGAAAGTTATGTTTATAAAAATAGAAAAAATAAAGACACTTGTCACATAAATATTTAATGTTCTTACATTTGTTTATAAAAGAAGTTTGCATGTTAACACATGTCTTAAAGTAATTTAATAAATTTTATTTAATTTTACATGTAAATAAAGACTTACATTTTTACTTACTTTATTAATAAATACTTACATGCATGTAAATTAGTTTACTTTTTAAAAGAAAATATCCTAACTAATTATAATATAAATATAATCTTATACATGTAGTAAAAAAAATCTAAAACTTATACATAAATATTTATAACCATTTAAAATTTTAAACATTATAAAAGAAAACAAAACAAAGCTTGTTTAAACCATTTTTAAACAATCTTATTAAAAATAAATAACAATCTTATATTTGAAACCATTGAATTAAACTAAATTTTCTTTTGAAAAACATTATGTTTTTAAAACAAAGCTTCAATTTCAATATTCATTCATATATAATTTATTAATAGATTAAATTAAATTTTCAAAACAAATATCAAATTATAACATATGCTTACATATATTACAATTTGAAAATTCAACTTTTAATTTAAAACAAAAGATATTCCCATTCACAATATATATCAAACATATATATTATAAATAGAATAAAATTTATTAGCTTTTGAAAAAAAATTATTATCAATATTGCCAGATTAAATATTCATTAACCATTAAAAGATTACATTAGTCAATTTTAAATTAAAATTATAAAGAAAATTATCAAACCAATTTAATTATTATTACAGATTATTTAATCGATATTGCCCAAAATTCCGGGTCGTTACAATCCTCCCCCCTTAAAAGAATTTCGTCCCCGAAATTTAAAAGCAAAGTTAATTTAATAACCCAACAAAGGTTTTAATTTCAATTAGCAAAGCATTCCTAACAACCAGTAACTAACTACCAAAGCAATCAAATAAACAAGCAAACTTAACTAATTATCCTGACATAAATCAGAATAAAATTCTAATACTATCTCGAGTTTCCCAAGTATAAATCACCGGGAGACTCGCTCTACAAAAGTCAACAAACTAACTTCACAACCAAAATCCAGAGCTCAACTCATCTCTAGATCCACCAATCTGAACAGAATGTCAGATTACTCTCAAATCCAACTCAACATCCAACTCTAACTGAACTACAGATTCAACAACCAATAATGAATCATACACGTACTCCCTCAGAGACACGTGTAATATAATGAACTCCAGCTATCCAAACTGGCAATTCAATCTCATAGACAACAGATCTTATCTTCTCAGAACACAGATAAGAAATCTCAAATGTCTTAGCACCAGCCATCCACTCTTACTCAATTTCTGCTCACTAACCAGAGAAAATTTAACAGCAACGAAGTTTCCAACTTCGAATTCCAAAACTTCTTATCTCATATCTGTATAACTCGACAGACAATCCAGGGCTGCCAATCTCTTCCTGATCAGCTCAACCTATGCTGATACTTCTAGAACAACTAGACTAAAGCAAACTAGCTTCTAGATCCTATTCAACAGAAAAGACTTCCAAAATCCGTCGAAATCCAGAACACAAACTCTATTACTCAAGCAATAGCAAACAGAACTTGCTTCCTTCCTTACACAGCTGCTACCTCGCTTCTGCTGCACAACTCTGATTCTGAAATAGATAAGAATACTGTTGATGAACACAAATACAAACTTATCCAATATATACCAGAAACTTTGTTCATCAAATCCATATAATCTTAGTGACACATCCAACTTGGTCACACAACCTTACCACAGAATCCAATTCAAAAACACGATCTATCCAAATCCAAATTCCGAAAATAAATTCTTGAGCTGCTACACCAATCTCTACTTCTCCAAGAACCATCCTACAACCAGGCTAGCTACCATAATCACTTCTGGAACCAAAAAAAATATGGAACTCAACTCCAGATGCAGACAAACTTCTGATTACTATAGCAGCTCCTTCATCCTCATGAGAATCCTTAGTCTCCAACAAAAGAATGCTCAAGAAAATTCCAAACCAATCGCAAGTCACTTTTGCGATCCAACTTAATTCGAATTCCAAAGAAACTGTCCTCTCTTTACCAATTAGAACAGCTTAAAGCTTTTCCAAATAAGGTTAATTCTTCAAGAAAACATCACCATCTGCTCGGACTGCTAAAAGAAGAACCAATAAGATTCCTGAACCATCGAGGAAACAAGCTACACCGCTGCTTCCAAACTCAACTTCGTTGATACTGCCAAGCCAAAAGGCCTTCTCGTCAGCACACTGATCACTTCGAGCTGAACTGCTACCACAACTATCCAAGACTTCTAATCCAAATGCTTCTCGAAAACCAAAACTATCTACAAACCACACAAAAGACCTCGGAGATGGCAGACAACCCAAAAGAAACTCGGGCTCCAAACCAAGCATCAACATCTCACACTCCTTAAGGAATAACAATGAGACCATGCCTGAACAGAAACAACTCATAGACCTTAGTCTCATATTCCAGAACAGCCAAGTTCCATACTGAAGATCCAGATAACTTCTACACTTCCATCAAATCCAAACTCAAGAATAATTCGCTCACCCGAGCGAAATCCAAACTTATTCTTCAAAGATAAATTCCGAATCTTTAAAAGATTTCCTTCGGATATCAGAGAAATCCTTACTCCAAACAACAAATCTCACTCGAGACGGTATTAGGTCTACAGTCTCGACAAATACTTCCAACCTCAAACATATGGACCTCTTCCATCAGTGGTAATCGTGTTACACACACACACACCACTACTCCACTATCTATCTCTATAACTTATGTTGGAAAATCCGAACAGATAACCCAACAGATTAGATAGATATATAAGTATATATATAGTTATATAAAAATTACAAATACGCTCTCTCAAGAAAGACACCACTACAGAGCCTAGGTATTCACTCAACCTAACGCTCCCTAAAGAAAGACACACTTCAGAGCTCAGGTATTCGCTCATCCTAACGCTCTGATACCAAATGTAGCGACCCGACTTCCTATCTCTAGGAAATCGCATCACTAGTAAAGAAAGAAAGGGATAGAAGAAGAAAAGAAAGAGAAAGAAAGAAACAACAACATCAGAGAACTCACAGCGGAACGAATGAAATATAATATATAACATAAAATATTACAAAGTATCATCATACATCAGAGTTACACAACTTATTCAACACCTATTAGACAGTTATAAACATATGTCTAATTCATACAACTCAAGTACAACAGAAGAAACAGATACCAAACATACAGCGGAACCAATATATCTATACGTGGAAGTCTCCTGCTCCATTACTCCTTCAGAATTCGTCAAGCTAACCTGAATCACTTGACTACTCATACATAATATGAGTACCCAAGAGTTTAATAAAACAGAAAATAAACACTCGGGTCAGACAGGGGTCTGGTGTGAGTAAACAGGTTAAAATTGCTTAACTTTAGAAAACCTTTGAAAAGAAAAGGTATCACGTAAGACTTTCCACACATAAACATGGAAAAGTTTTCACCTTACGCTAACCAAAACATTTGATAGGAAATCCAGTGATATTATAATAGTGTTTAGGGTTTTCAAGTAAATATGAAATAGCCGAAATTGTTACATCTATTAAATTCCAGCTACTAGCCACAAAAGTGAGTAATACAAACAAAACCGTAGGGTCGTAGGGAAAATGGGTTTCCATCAATGGCAGGGCTACTGGGGTACCACCCGTCACAGTACGTGGTCTAGATCACCGTACCGAGGAGTACTCCCACTCCCCTGCAACACAAGGCCGGGACCATTCCTTACTGAACAGTCCCGAACAAGTCAACCCCGGCAGTTGTCCGGATCAACCGCCCCACACAGCCGAATAAAAAGGGACTTCTAGACAGGAGTAAATCTTGCTCTCCAGTGGGAGCTACCCACGAAGCCTTGCTGCACCTCCCCTATTTTAGCCATTCCCGGTTGATGAGGCTTGAGGCTGCGATTACCTTTATAGAACACAATTATCTTAGAATGCTCATCGTCCACCTGACGATGTGCTGAAAGCATTCAATCCATTCAAGTTCGTTACGGGTTCGAACGAAACCGAAGGCACTATCTCGTTGCACTCATTTTGGAATCAACCTCAGAGTCAACGACCACAGCCCTTGCACTCTAATCTCCATCTCGAACCTATAAGTACTATTCCGTCAAACTCATTACGGAACCACCCACAGAGTTATACTGACGTATAGCCCTTACACCTCGAGTCTTCACTTGCTTCACTTGGATTAACGACCTAACGTTTAATTGGAATCGATGTGGTTTTCGAATTCCAAATATGGAAATCCGATCCCGGTCTCACCGAAACCAAACGCCATTTTAATGTCCAAGTTGTACTTAAGGGATTTAAACAGTTTAACTTATTCAGGATGATATAAACAAATAGATGAATAACATTAATTATCACAATAGATATTTCATATCAACATTCATCTTCACAAAGCAGTATATCACAAATATCATAGTCATCCAAATCATCCAGTATCAACCAATCACCCAATATCAATCATCCAATATCATTCAATATCAAATATCAATCATTCAATATTAACCATTCAATATTAATCAATCACTCATAGCAGAATTGATTAACTCTTAATCAATTTAATTAATCTCTAATTAAATTAATTGCTATCCTTTAATCATTTGGATTATCCTAACTCCTGCTTCATTGATTTATTACAAATCAAATTCATTAATCATCTCCTAATGATCTTCCTAATTAATCTTCCTTGATTAATTACCCTTAATTACCTTCGAGTAATTATCCTTAACCATATTCAGTAATTAACTTCTAATTGCTATCATTAGTTACAAAATTAATGATCCTTCATAAATTAATTAACTATAATTAATTACATTAATCCTCAATTAATTACCATTAGTTAATCATATTTAAATTAATTACTTCATTAATTATAAACAATAATTAACAATTTGTAATTACTTATCTTAATTAATTAACTTTATAATTAATTATTTCCAAATTAATTATATTAATCCTTGATTAATTAATCAAATTAATTAATCTTTAATTACTTCATTAAGTAATTAATAATCAATTTAAATTAACAATTGATCCTTAATTAATTACTTTATTAATTAATTACATTTTTAATTAATTACACTTAGTAATAAATCCTGAATTTAATCTCATACATTAATTAATTAATCACATTAATTAATTAACTTAAATAAATTAAGTAATTATCTCTTAATTACTTACATAAGTAATTATCTCTAATTACTTCCTTTAATAAATCTTAATTACTTCCTTAATAATAATTAATTCCATCATTAAATAAATCTTAACTAATTAATTACTCCATAATTAATTAACTTTAAAACAATTATATTAATCAATTCTTTAATTGATCATATTATGTGATTCCATTAATCACTTTAATTAATTACTCCATGAGTAACTTCTCTAATTACTTCCATAAGTAATTACTATTCTAATTACATTCAAAATTAACCATTGATTACCTCATTAATTAATCTCACTTAATTAATCCATAATTAAGTGATTATTTAAAATTAAATAAACAATTAACTAATTATTTAAAATTAATTAAACAATTAATTAGTTAACTTCTTATATTTCAAAATCCTTAATTAATTAAGAATTCATTTATCTTGATTAATCCTTTATTTTAATTACAAATCATATCAAGTATCCTCAAGTTACAAACAAGATAATTTAACCCTATTTATCTTCATAATTAAATTCTTTGAATTCATCAAATTTTCATAATTTAAAATCCAATTATTCTATTTGTTTTCAAAATCTTAGTATTAATCTTATTTGGAAATAAGACATTTTGAAATCAATTTCAAATTTTAATTCATTATAAATTATCTAATTCTAAACTTATCAATTTCAATATAAATTTGAAAACTTGTTTTTAAAACATTATTTTATACTTTACTTAAACTTTGATTTAATATTTAAATTCAAAACATTCTTTTTAAAATTGAACTTCGAAATTTAATTAGATAATTATTTTCAAAAACAATCATCTTAAAACATTTTAAACTTGAAATCTAAAATTCAATTAACACTTTTATAAGTTTGAATAGCATTAATCTTTACATCAAGGATCAAGTTTAACTTTAATAAATTCGTTTTTATAATTTGAAACTTGATATCAAAATAACAAGCTAACATGTAACCTGTATCATTCTTTTTTTTTACTGAACTTAATCCAGATTCCACCTTCCTACATATTTGAGCTATCCACCTAGAAACCCCGAGTACAAACCCAGGCCGCTCTCGCGTCAACCCCGAAGCGACTAGGCCCCCATCTTCTTAGAGTCGTCCCTGGCAAAAACACGAGAACTACTTCGATACAAATCGCGTCTTTCCCAAATCCAAATCCCAAAACCTCAATCGTGCACGAACCAAACACAGTGCACGTGCACCCCTGCCGTCGACCACCTACGATCGTCACGACCAACGTCCATCATCACTTCCTCCCTCGCGAGCCTAAATCCACACCCAGAATTAAAAATTCAATCGAAAATTGACCCATTAGCATGAAACAGCAGGAAGCACAGACGCCAAATCCACCCCATCGCCGATCACCTCATCGCCGATTAACCTTGCCGACCCCACCATAGGAACACCACACCCAATAACTCCATTCTCTCCAAATGCGGTCAAACCAATCCCCAATTCTCGATGCAAAAGCCATGACAAATCAGCCGAAACCAAAAACCCAAGTAACCCTAACTTCTTCAATTTCGAACAAATCACGCATTGAAAAATTAATTCAACATTTTTCTCAAGTTCTACATTTCCAATACTGCCTACGATCCAAAATTCAACTCGAATCATTAAGCCGATCAACGACAATTTCCAATAAAACCCAAAACATTCAAACCAAGAATTCAACCTAAATACTCAGTTAAAAATTATGATATCAACTCTAAAAATCCTAAATTTTCCATTGCAACTCGATTATAAATTCAAAACTAGAAGTTTAAATTACAAATTTTTGCCTAAATTTGATTTTCTACTGTAAATTTAAAATTCTGAGAAACTCATCCATTTTTAAATCCTATGATTATTTTTAGATGATAAGTTATGTGATTACAAACAGTTTTCATTTACAAATCAATATCAAATTTGCATCCAAAATCAAGTTACTGATTTTTGAAGTATCTAGAACTGTTTTAGTAAACACAGTATCTATTTTGAATTTATACAGGCAATTCAACATTTTAATTCAACATGCATTCAAATGTAAAACGAATTTTCATATAACATAATATTGATTAACACATGCATCAACATTCAATCACAAGTTATACGAAAACTGTTTTTAAAATTATTTACTCACCTTAAAGATGCAGGCAGTTTTATAACAGAGCAGTTTCAATTTGCTTCCAGGATTTGAATAAATTCCAGGCATCTGAATCTTTAATTTGAAAAGACTTTAACTATGCTTTGCTGATGGAATTTGCTCCTTTGCATGCCTATGAATTGAGGTTGTACTTCATGCAGGTTGAAGATTTTATAGCTTGAAGTTGAGAAAAACTTTTTGGTTTTGAAGTTGCAGGTTTTATCTTTACTTTTGGTTTTAATTTCAGATTGAGAAAGTGGTTTATTGTTTTGCCATTAAAACATTTGAAAGAAAGATAGACAAAGGGAAAAAAATGAAAGAAAGTTATGTTTATAAAAATAGAAAAAATAAAGACACTTGTCACATAAGTATTTAATGTTCTTACATTTGTTTATTAAAGAAGTTTACATGTTAACACATGTCTTAAAGTATTTTAATAAATTTTTATTTAATTTTACAGGTAAATAAAGACTTACATTTTTACTTACTTTATTAATAAATACTTACATGTATGTAAATAAGTTTACTTTTTAAAAGAAAATATCCTAACTAATTATAATATAAATATAATCTTATACATGTAGTAAAAAAAAAAATCTAAAACTTATACATAAACATTTATAACCATTTAAAATTTTAAACATTATAAAAGATAACAAAACAAAGCTTGTTTAAACCATTTTTAAACTATCTTATTAAAAATAAATAACAATCTTATATTTGAAACCATTGAATTAAACTAAATTTTCTTTTGAAAAACATTATGTTTTTAAAACAAAGCTTCAATTTCAATATTCATTCATATATAATTTATTAATAGATTAAATTAAATTTTCAAAACAAATATCAAATTATAACATATGCTTACATATATTACAATTTGAAAATTCAACTTTTAATTTAAAACAAAAGATATTTCCATTCACAATATATATCAAACATATATATTATAAATAGAATAAAATTTATTAGCTTTTGAAAAAAACAATTCTTATCAATATTGCCAGATTAAATATTCATTAACCATTAAAAGATTACATTAGTCAATTTTAAATTAAAACTATAAAGAAAATTATCAAACCAATTTAATTATTATTATAGATTATTAAATTGATATTGCCCAAAATTCCGGGTCGTTACACCACATGCTAGCGATGGAACTGACGTGCGTTTTGACGGGTCGGGTAGGCTGCGTGTGGAGAGTGGGAGGGGAAGTTGTGCATGGGTTTGCCGACGTGTGATAGTGTGTGGCGTTCAGCAAGGCAGGTCACGGTAGAAGGCTGTGGTGTGTCTTGGGTGTGAGGCGTGGTGTTTGGCAGATGACGTAGGGACTGGGGTCGATGGAGGTTTCAAGGGTGGAGCAAGGGTGATGCTGGCCTGCGAGGCTGCCAAGTTGAGTTTTGAGGAGTTGAGAGGAATGTCAGAGTGGAAATAAGAAGGGAAAGAGAGATAGGAGGAGATGGAGAAGCTACAGGCTTTTGGAAATATTTTGTTGTGAAGTGGGAAAACAAACAAAAATAGAAATGGCAAAAGCAATGGTAAGTACAGAGGAGGGAGAGTGTAAAAATGGGAGAAGGAAGGAACGTGTAGTCTTAGAGAAAATGAACAGTCTTATGTATACATATATTTATTTAGAAAGTAAAAGCAACAGTTTCAAACTCAACGGTTTCCAACAAATGTATGCATGGCAGCCTGCAATCATTATATTAATTTTTACGGTACCAATGTATTTACTTTATAGAAGAGGAAACGGTGGGATAGAAATAGAAATAAGTTTGAATTATTTAGGGGTTTAATGTAGTGGCAATGTGTAGTGGTGGTATAGCGACGTTGATCTAGGGTTTGTCGATTAGGTTTGGTCAACGTTAAAGATCGAGCTTGTATAACATCGATAGCTGATCGTAGGTGATCGCACCAGGAGCGAATTACGCATGAGGGTGTGATGAAGATTTGGACGAGGCAGTGATGTCACTGGTGGTTGGGATCGTCGATGCGTGCTGCTTTGGTTGTTCATGGTTTGGGTTCCAGTTCGATTCGAGAGGCTAAATTTCTATTTCTTGTCAAATTGGATGATATGGGTGGTGAGGAAACTTGTGGGAGTCATCAGTGACATGTAGAAGGCAACGCGGTTGATCGAAGGTGGTCGTGGCGGTGTGCACGGTGCACGTGTTTGTGTCAGGAGGTAAGGTTTGGGAAAGAAGAAGTATACTCGGGTTGTTACTCGAGGAAAGGCAGTGATCGCTCGAGTAAATTTTCGGGTGTGTTCGCATGGATAAGGTGATTAACAGGTTTTAAAATTGTAAAACAAACAAAGAAAATATGGGTTGAGTTTGGACCCGGGAATGTTATGGTTTGGCTCGGAAAATTTGCAGTTCGACTAGGGGTTGTTTAAAAACAGTTTTCAAATTAGAAAATAAAGCAAGTTTCAAATTATAATTTTAGACAAGTTTTAAAACAAAGTTTTTAAGAAATATAAACTAAGTTTTCAAAATTAAAGTATTAAGTGAGTTTTCATGTATTTAAATTTTAGAAGTCAAATTGTTTTAAACTTGTTAGTTTATATAATTTTGTATTAAGTTAATTGTCTTATTAAATCTTTGATTTTTTTTTCAAATATAATTAAATGAAATTTCTTATTGTGTTAAAGGATGGAAAATTGAGGTTAATGTGTCAAGGGATTAGATATTTAATTACTTAAAGATTTATTTAATATGAATAATTAAAGAAAAATTCATCAAAGTGATTAATCTATTTATGTGATAAATCAAAGATTACTTAAAGTAATTAATTTAAAGATAATTACTTAATTTAAAGGTAATTATTAAATGATTAAAGTTGATTAAGTGATTAAGGATAATCACTTATTGTAATTTTATGGTAATTAATTAAGGTTTATTTACTTAATTATTTAAAGGATAATTAATTGTGTGATTAATTAATTAAGATAATTAATTTAAGGATGATTGATTTAATTGAGAATAATTAATTTAATGACAATTAATTAAGGGTTAATCAATTTATTAATTAGTCAATTAGGGGTAATTAATTTAAAGGATAATTAAATAATTAAAGGTTAATCATTAGGTTAATTGATTTATTAATTAAAGTTGATTAATTGATAATTAAAGGTTAATTAATTGGTTATAAATGGTTAATTAATTAATCAAAATGATTTGTAATTAATTAATATTAACCAGGTTTAGCAGTTTATTCTTAAGCAATTTATCTGATTTAAATTAATCAGATAATTAATTAACTTTACTTATGGATGTTTGAATTGTATTGAATGTTTGAAATTTTTTGATATCTCTACTATGTGATGCTTGTGATATGAATTGTTTTAATTCAGGCTGTGATGAATGTAATTTATTTTATCTGTGATAAATGCATATTATTTATTTGTGAATCTGTGAATGGAAGATAAGCGTTATAAGAATATACCGCTTATCGATATTGAGGTGCTTGAATATGTGATGATTGATGATGTTGCACTATTGTGTAAAACCCCTAGACTACACCAAACACACACAAATATGGATTGCACGAGGAAATTGTTTAAGTCACTGATTTTTGAAATGGTTTTAAAAGTTGAATTTGGAATCCAAATGGTTTTGGAAATGGAATTGGGTTAAATATAAAAAGCTTTTGAAAAGGAGTTTTGAAGATAAAAGTTATTTTGAATAACTTGATAAAATTTTGAAATTTAAAAACTTTGATTTAAATTTAAATTTAAAATCAAGATTTGAAATTGAATTCTATGTTTGGAAATTATGGTTTAAAAAGATTATACGAGTTATAAATGTGTTTATATGGGTTTTAAACCATTTTAAAAAGTATTTTTTTGGGAATTTAAATTCAACCCAAGTTTATACTTAAAAGGCTTTAACTCGTGCAAATGTAATCGAATTTTTCAGAACCAAAAACTATTTGTTTTCGAATAAAAATAGCTTTCATATAAAGAAAGGATTTCCAATTTGTGTTGGAATATTTCAAATTTGAAATGGAATTGAAATTGTTTTGAAGGCTATGAATTGAATCTTTGATTTGAAGATTGGAAGAGTTAATCCAATTTGAAATGGAATTGTTTTGAAAGGCTATGAATGAATCTTTGTGAAAGACTGGTGATATTTGCGAAGTGAATCTTTTTGTTTAAAGATTTGAAAATGGTAATTTGTTAAACCGTTTGAAGAAAGGTTTTGGGTAATAAGTTGTGTCTTAACTGAGATCCCAATATCCATATGTTTTTAATTGAGCGCTCATTATTCGGTTTAGCCGGTAGATGAACTTGTGTCATGTAACCCATTTCGAATAATGATACGACGTTATGTATAGCATTTGAAGACCTGTAACAACCCGTATATTTATCGATTTTATATTTAAATATTTTATCCATACTCGTAATTTGATCCGAAAAGCTACTTTTTGCATACGGTCGAATTAGGACTCGGGACCACTCCCATTGAGTTTAAAATGCCGTTTGCGACCTTTTTGAGTATAAGCTTCGATAAGTTTGGAGTAAGTTGATTTTTGCTACTTTTTACTTAGGGCTTTGGTTTGGGCTGAGCCCATTAACCCCACTTATGTATTCAGTCCCAACCCCTTCTCCTCTTCATTACTTCATTCCTCATTTCCTAATACTCAAGCTTTTATATTAATGAAGAGTGGAAGAGGAAATTAAAACTCCAAGCCCTAGTTTTCTTTTGCAAATCAAACTTTAGCTCCAAACAAATAGAAGAACCCATTGGTAAGCTTCTCTTCTTCTTCTCCAACTCATTCTCTTATCAATTTCAGAAATTCCTAAACCTAACTTTGGGAATGTTCTTCTTTTAAAGCTTAGGATCAAGCTTCTTGAGTTGGATTTGAAGAGTGGTTGATTCTCCTTTGCTTTCAAGCTTCTTCTTCAATCGTTTGGGTTCAAAGGTGAGATTTTTATCTCACATCTTAGTATATGTTTATCTCGGATTGTTAGGTATGAATTCCTAACACTTATTCTTGTGCAATTGCTTTTGGTTTGGATTGAATTGGTGAATATTCCAATTTTTAGTGTTTTGGGTTCAAATCTTTAAAAGTCCTAACTTTGATGTTTGTATGTGTTTTGGTTATGCATCGACTTATAGGGCCAGGTAGTCGATTGGCATAAACCTTTAGCGCCGTTGCTCGAGCGAATGCAATTTGGTCGAGGTTGGACCTCATTTGGATGGGCTGGGAAGAGATTGGCAATAGGTCCGGTAGACCGAGCTCTGCTGCCGGCCGACCGACCTGCTTCCAAGTGCATAAGCACTTCTCTGTTTATGGTCCGGTCGACCAACTACAGGGTTTGGCCGACCGACCTGCTTCCCGAGGAATTTTGAGAACAAGGTCCGGTCGATCGAGCTCTGTAGCCGGCCGACGGACCTGTTGCAATTTTGCCTACTTCGCCTAATTGTTTGAATTTCCAACTTTAATCGATTCGTGTTGTTTCCTATTTGTTGTTATCATTTATTATGACATTGATGACTCCTTTTTAGGGATTTTTGAATATCCATTTCGATGGATCCTTTATCGATTTCTTTGGATTTTATTCACGTCTTCGTATGTGAATTTTTGTGATTGATTGTTTCTACAATCATGTTTGTGATTTGTCACTTTAAAAATATAAAGGTTTCTATACTAATAGTAAATATCAAAACACTTTCTTCAAATAATTTCAACACTATTTTATTACAAAGCTCGTTTCTTAAACCGTTTTCCAATCTACTAGTATATACAAACCTTTACCTCATTCGGATGAGAAATCTAATTAAACGGCTTAGTAAAACAAGTGGTATGAAACGCTTGCGTTTACTTCGTTGGTTAATTCTTGGACTTGTTCGATTGAATCTCTTGTGACAATTTTCTAGTGGAGATCTACAGTTTGTTCGTAAATATTTGAGTTAAGCAAATGGTTATGGGACATGAAGCTAAACTTTTATATTTACTAACTTAGTGTAATTGACACTTCTTGATGATCAATGATGATCATTTTTGTGATTTAGACAAGCAATGTGCGATGTCTCTTTGTCTACGAGGGAGAATAAACCCCGTTTTGTGGAGTTTCGACTCAAATTGGTGGGGTAGCAACCCATGGTCTTCGGGCCGTTTGTGGAGCTTCGGCTCAATTTGTGATGGTTAGCAACCATGGAATTAGCGTTCCGTTTGTGATACACGTGTTGGTGAGCTCTATGCTCCCGTTTGTGATAGGCCTTCCCCCTTTTTGTGATTTCTGGATTTCTATTGATGATTTCTAGAATTTGTGTTTCACCAATTTTCGTGATTTTCATTGATAGGTTCTATCAATATTTGTGCATTGGTGAATTTGTGTGTCATTGACTTTTGTGATTGGCATTGATATAATTGTCAATGTTTATGGTTTTTGTGAAGGAGATATAGAGTATGACATTCCTTTTTGTCTTTGAGAAGATTTTTGTGATATTGATTAATCTCTTATTGATTATCATTTACATGCTTGCTATAGTATGTTATTTTGGTTATTATATGTGCATGTCATATCTTTCAATTCTTTATCATGTCATCTGATATCTATAGCTAGACTGATCCGTTTATTATTTTCTTATTAAATAATACTCGGGTCAGACCGAGATGTTACAGGTGCTTCTGCTTGACTTTACATCCGGGATTACCTCCTTGACTTTTGGTTAACTACTTAGATTAGTAGTTTTTGTTGTATACATTCGAGATATAGACTCCATGACGTATACTTATTCTTTTATGTAGTTCGTGTAACTATTCTTTTGTGATATTGTGGATCTTTTTAGACCGCTACTCTGATGTACACTTTCTAGTGTAATATTCATATCTATTTCCGCCTTTGTGATATGAATTGTCTGTGACTGATTTATGTTATGTTTATTTCTATATTTGTTTCTGAAGATATTATAGCCACTGTGTAGTAGCTTTGACTTTGTGTTAGTATGTCGGATTTCCCTCTTGATAAAGAAATGCATGTTATACTATCTGACATATCGATGCTCGCGCAAAGCAATTACACGGATGGTCGCTCCTCAACAGCCTTATTCTCCGTGCTAGTTGACAGCATTCACCGTAATGTTCTTGGCTAGCGTGGGTATAGAGGTGGGGCGTCACAGCTTGGTATCAGAGCCAAACTTCGGAACAATATGGATTATTATAACAAGGATCATCGTCCTAAGTCCATCTTAGGAGTCGTGCTTTAGGATTTAATTCGAGTCTTCGTACCGATTCATCCTATTTTCCTTATGATTTCTTGTTTTATCTATCAAGATTGCTTGATGTTCATTTTGTGAATAACCTTTTTCTTCTTCTTCATTTCTTTCTAAAGGAAGAGAAATGGTTAGACCTGGCCGTCCCAGCGCCGGTCAATCTAGTGCTACTCCCCAAGATGGAGTTTTTATGACTGCCCAGCAACTTCTTGACCTTGTCACGAATGCACAAGCAGCTGGTTCTAATCCGGAACCTACTCACCCTAAATCTGGGTTTGCATGTTTGTGCAATGATTACACCAACCTGGGCGGGAAGGCATTTAAAGGTTCTGAAACTATTATTGAAGTCCAGGCTTGGTTAAGGACATGCGATCGAATCTTTTCTCGCATGAACCTCATTGATCTTCACCGAGTTCAGGTGGCTTCTAGTATGCTCCCAGAAAGAGCATTAGACTGGTACGAGCTTCTGATTTCTGAAATAAATGAAGCGGATCTCACTTGGGAGAAATTCCGAGAGCGCTTCGAGTTAAAATTCGTACCAGAAGCTGAGAAGGTGACTTTGGCTCGCCGTTTTATTGACCTTGTTCAAGGTGAATCTTCCGTGGCAGATTATGTCGCGTCTTTTGAATCTTTCTCTAAATACGGGGTTGAATATATCAACACCCCATTGAAGAATAACCAAAGATTTGTCTATGGCTTAAACAAAAATCTCAAGAAGCCATTACTTCTAAAATTATAAGTTTCTTTCGACCAACTCATTGATATCGCTCTTCGTCTTGAAGGCGGATAGGGAAAATTATGTTGAAGTGGTGGATTCCAAACCAAGCATCAACAACAACAAGAAAAGGCCCGGTAAATTCAAAGGCCCTTATCCCAACAAAAAGGGGAAGCAAGCGACCTCTGTGGCAAAGACTTCTTCCTTTGGTCGTGGGGAATGCTATAATTGTGGTTCAAAGGACCATTATTCAAATAAGTGTTCGAAGCCCCTCTCTTGTCGCTACTGCAAAAGCCCCGGCCATGTTATACCTTCATGCCCCAAGCTTCAAGGTAGGAAGGAGGGAAAGTTAAATGTTGCCCAAGCCCCTGGCAACACATCTCGTGGTCAAGGTATGTCTCATACTATCCTTGATGGCATTATTGTGTTTCGTGATCATCCTATTCGTGTTCTTTTTGATACGGGTGCATCCCATTCTTTTATTTCAAAAGAACTCGTTGATACTTTTTTTTTGGATGTTATGTGTTTAATGACTTCTTTGAGAATTGCGAATCCGGTTGGTGGATCCGCAACGCTCAGTTTATTGTGTAAAGATGTCGAGATTATTTTGTGTGATTTTTCTTTCCTAGCCGATTTGCATGTCATGCGTTATTTAGGCTTCGGAATGATTTTGGGAATGGATTGGCTTAACCGTTATGAAGCTCAAATCCTATGTCCTGAGCGGACTATTTATCTTCGACATCCACTATCTGTTAATCAGGTTTCCGTTATTCTTAAAGATTAGGATTCCGCCATGGTTGCATCTTTATATTCTTTAAACCCTCGTGATGACGACGATGATGATGAGGGTGATATTATTTCTCTTATTCACGTCGTTCGTGAATTTTCCGACATATTTGAGCCTGTTTTAGGATTATCCGCTAAGCGAGCAATTGAGTTAAAAATTAATCTTATTCCTGGAGCTCAACCTATTACTCGTCCTCCTTATCGCCCGTCTAATAAGGAGAATGAGGAGATGCGCAAACAATTATCCGAATTGGAGACGAAGCAATTTATTCGCTCTAGTTCCTCGCCTTGGGAAGCTTCGGCTATTTTTGTGAAGAAATCCGATGGTACACTTAGGCTTTGCGTTGACTACCGCAAGCTTAATGATCTTACTATCAAAAATAAATATCCTTTACCTCGGATTGATGATCTATTCGATCAACTTAGTGGTGCTAGAGTATTTTCACAATTAGACTTAGCTACTGGATTTCATCAGCTTTGTATTGCAGAGGATAGCATTCCTTTGACATCGTTCCGTACTCGTTATGGATCTTATGAATGGCTTGTTATGCCATTTGGTTTAACGAATGCTCCATCTTATTTCGTTGACCTTATGAATCGAGTTTTCAAAGATTTTCTCGATCGATTTATTCTCGCCTTTATTGATGATATTCTTGTGTATTCAAAAACCGAGGAGGAGCATGAAAAGCATCTTCGGATTGTGTTGGAAACTCTTAGGAGTAATCAATTGAAAGCAAAATTTTCTAAATGCCATTTTTGGCAATCTAGTGTGAGGTTTCTCGGTCATATTATATCCGAATCCGGAATTTCAGTAGATCCTTCAAAGATTGAAGTGATTCAAGATTGGAAGAGACTGGAGAATGTGACAGAGATTCGTAGTTTTCTCGGATTGGCGGGTTATTACCGTCGGTTCATTAAAGACTTTTCTAAAATTGCCGTGCCTCTTACTGGCTTAACAAAGAAAGGTGTTAAATACATTTGGTCGGACAAATGTGAAACTTCTTTTCAGAAACTAAAGGAACTCCTTTCTGATGCTCCTATTCTTGTTATTCCCGAGGGGAATAAAAATTTCGTTGTTTATACCGATGCTAGTCGCGTTGGTTTGGGTGCCGTTCTTATGCAAAGAGAATGCGTTATTGCTTATGCTTCAAGGCAATTAAAGCCGACCGAGACTAGATATGCCACACATGATTTAGAACTCGCGACTATTGTTTTTGCTCTTCGGATTTGGCGTCATTATCCTTTAGGAGAGAAATTTGTTCTTTATACCGATCATAAGTCCTTGAAGTATTTATTCTCTCAAAAGGAACTTAATCTGCGTCAACAGCGTTGGCTCGAATTTCTTGCACCTTATGATCTTGATATCCTTTATACTCCTGGAAAGGGGAATCGCGTTGCGGATGCACTTAGTCGAAAGCAACAAGCGGTTGTTTCTATGATAATATCTGAATGGAACGATCTCGAGATTTTATCCACTTGCGAAATTCGAGACCGTGTTTTCGATTTATGTTCATCTCTTGTTTTATGTAGCCTTGAGGCTCATCCTTCTCTTTTAGACCGCATTCTTGAAGCTCAAAGGCTGGATCCTGAATTGGCTCTTCTTGGCCAAAATATTAAGGATAAAATTGATATTGAAGGTTTGAAAGACTTTGATATCGATTCTCGTGGCGACATTCGGAAATTTGGTAGACTTATCATGCCAAATATTAGTGATCTTCGTAAAGATATTTTAGAAGATTCTCATCATTCTAAATTTACCGTTCATCCCGGTAGCAGTAAAATGTACGCGGATATGAAGCGACTATATTATTGGGAGGGAATGAAACTTGACATCGCTAACTCCGTTAAGCGTTGCATGACTTGCCAACTCGTTAAGGCCGAACATCAAAGGCCCGGTGGGTTATTGCAACCTTTAGAAATTCCAATTTGGAAGTGGGACCAGATTTCCATGGATTTTATAGATGGCCTTCCCCGTTCTCGTTCGGGTCATGATAGCTTATGGGTGATCGTTGATAGACTTACTAAATCTGGCCATTTTATCCCCGTTCGGTCTAACCGAACCGTTCCTCTTTTGGCCAAACTCTTTGTTAAAGAGATTGTTAAATTGCATGGAATTCCTACTTCTATAGTTAGTGATCGTGATCCATTGTTTACTAGTGGATTTTGGAAGAGTCTTCCAAAAGCTTTGGGAACGAAGCTTAATTTTAGCACCGCTTATCACCCCCAGTCCGATGGACAAACCGAGCGTGTGAATCAAACTCTTGAAGATCTTCTTCGTGCTTGTGTGCTTGATTTTGGTGGAAGTTGGGAAGATCATATTTCACTTGTTGAATTTTCCTATAATAATAGCTTCCAATCTAGTATTGGTATGGCACCTTTTGAGGCACTCTATGGAAGGCCATGCCGATCTCCTTCTTGTTGGCTTGAGGCCGGTGAGAAGCTGGTTTTAGGTCCAGATTTTATTCGTGATTCCACAGAAAAGATTGATCTTATTCGTCATAGGATGAAAGAGGCCCAGAGTAGACAAAAGTCCTATGCCGATAACCGAAGAAGGAAATTAAAATTTTCTGTGGGAGATTTTGTGTTCATTCGTGTGTCACCTATGAAAGGTGTTGTACGTTTCAGTCGATCGGGAAAATTAGCGCCTCGATATATTAGGCCATTTCCTATCACCGAATGTATTGGTTCCGTGGCTTATCGCATTTTACTACCGGCTCAATTTTCTGCTATCCATGACGTGTTTCACGTTTCTCAACTTCGGAAATGTCTTCGAGATTCCGATTCTATTCTTGAGCCCGGTGTTGTGGAAGAGATTGAAGTTTCACCGAATTTAACTTATGAGCAGCATCCTATTCGTATCATTGCTTCGGAAGTCAAACGACTTCGAAATAAAGATGTTCCGCTTGTTAAAGTTCAATGGTCTTCAAATCCTAAGGATTGTTCTTGGGAATCTAGAGAGTTCATCGAGCGAACACATCCGGACTTACTTTCTCGTGCTCTTTGCGGTGAACTTCTTATTTCAAACTTCTTTTGTGTTGAATATGCTTTTATGGTTGTTACTATTTATCTTCTTCTTAAATATTGCGATGACGCAATTTCTTTAAGGAGGGGAGTCTGTAACAACCCGCATACTTATCGATTTTATATTTAAATATTTTATTTATATATTTTATCGATACTCGGAATTTGGTCTGAAAAGCTACTTTTTGCATACGGTCGAATTAGGACTCGGGACCACTCCCATTGAGTTTAAAATGCCGTTTGCGACCTTTTTGAGTATAAGCTTCGATAAGTTTGAAGTAAGTTGATTTTTGCTACTTTTTACTTAGGGCTTTGGTTTGGGCTGAGCCCATTAACCCCACTTATGTATTCAGTCCCAACCCCTTCTCCTCTTCATTACTTCATTCCTCATTTCCTAATACTCAAGCTTTTATATTAATGGAGAGTGGAAGAGGAAATTAAAACTCCAAGCCCTAGTTTTCTTTTGCAAATCAAACTCTAGCTCCAAATTAATAGAAGAACCCATTGGTAAGCTTCTCTTCTTCTTCTCCAACTTATTCTCTTATCAATTTCAGAAATTCCTAAACCTAACTTTGGGAATTTTCTTCTTTTAAAGCTTAGAATCAAGCTTCTTGAGTTGGATTTGATGAGTGGTTGATTCTCCTTTGCTTTCAAGCTTCTTCTTCAATCCTTTGGGTTCAAAGGTGAGATTTTTATCTCACATCTTAGTCTATGTTTATCTTCGATTGTTAGGTATGAATTCCTAACACTTATTCTTGTGCAATTGCTTTTGGTTTGGATTGAATTGGTGAATATTCCAATTTTTAATGTTTTGGGTTCAAATCTTTAAAAATCCTAAGTTTGATGTTTGAATGTGTTTTGGTTATACATCGAAGAGCTTATAGGGCCGGGTAGTCAATTGGCATAAACCCTTAGCGCCGTTGCTCGAGCGAATGCAATTTTGTCGAGGTTGGACCTCATTTGGATGGGCTGGGAAGAGACTGGCAACAGGTCCGGTCGACCGAGCTCTGCTGCCGGCCGACCGACCTGCTTCCAAGTGCATAAGCACTTCTCTGTTTATGGTCTGGTCGACCAACTACAGGGTTCGGCCGACCGACCTGCTTCCCGAGGAATTTTGAGAACAGGGTCCGGTCGACCGAGCTCTGTAGCCGGTCGACCGACCTGTTGCAATTTTGCCTACTTCACCTAATTGTTTGAATTTCCAACTTTAATCGATTCGTGTTGTTTCCTATTTGTTGTTATCATTTATTATGACCTTGATGACTCCTTTTTAGGGATTTTTGAATATCCATTTCGATGGATCCTTTATCGATTTCTTTGGATTTTATTCACGTCTTCGTATGTGAATTTTTGTGAATGATTGTTTCTACAATCATGTTTGTGATTTGTCACTTTAAAAATATAAAGGTTTCTATACTAATAGTAAGTATCAAAACTTTTCTTCAAATAATTTCAACACTATTTTATTACAAAGCTCGTTTCTTAAACCGTTTTCCAATCTACTAGTATATACAAACCTTTACCTCATTCGGATGAGAAATCTAATTAAACGGCTTAGTAAAACAAGTGGTATGAAATGCTTGCGTTTACTTCATTGGTTAATTCTTGGAATTGTTCGATTGAATCTCTTGTGACAATTTTCTAGTGGAGATCTACAGTTTGTTCGTAAATATTTGAGTTAAGCAAATGGTTATGGGACATGAATCTAAACTTTTATATTTACTAACTTAGTGTAATTGACACTTCTTGATGATCAATGATGATCATTTTTGTGATTTAGACAAGCAATGTGCGAAGTCTCTTTGTCTACGAGGGAGACTAAACCCTGTTTTGTGGAGTTTCGACTCAAATTGGTGGGGTAGCAACCCATGGTCTTCGGGTCGTTTGTGGAGCTTCGGCTCAATTTGTGATGGTTAGCAACCATGGAATTAGCGTTCCGTTTGTGATACACGTGTTGGTGAGCTTTATGCTCCCATTTGTGATAGGCCTTCCCTCTTTTTGTGATTTCTGGATTTCTATTGATGATTTCTAGAATTTGTGTTTCACTAATTTTCGTGATTTTCATTGATAGGTTCTATCAATATTTGTGCATTGGTGAATTTGTATGTCATTGACTTTTGTGATTGGCATTGATATAATTGTCAATATTTATGGTTTTTGTGAAGGAGATATAGAGTATGACATTCCTTTTTATCTTTGAGAAGATTTTTGTGATATTGATTAATCTCTTATTGATTATCATTTACATGCTTGCTATAATATGTTATTATGGTTATTATATGTGCATGTCATATCTTTCAATTCTTTATCATGTCATCTGATATTTATAGCTAGACTGATCCGTTTATTATTTTCTTATTAAATAATACTCAGGTCAGACCGAGATGTTACAGGTGCTTCTGCTTGACTTTACATCCGGGATTACCTCCTTGACTTTTGGTTAACTACTTAGATTAGTAGTTTTTGTTGTATACATTTGAGATATAGACTCCATAACGTATACTTATTCTTTTGTGTAGTTCCTGTAACTATTCTTTTGTGATATTGTGGATCTTTTTAGACCGCTACTCTGATGTACACTTTCTAGTGTAATATTCATATCTATTTCCGCCTTTATGATATGAATTGTCTGTGACTGATTTATGTTATGTTTATTTCTATATTTGTTTCTGAAGGTATTATAGCCACTGTGTAGTAGCTTTGAGTTTGTGTCGGTATGTCGGATTTCCCTCTTGATAAAGAAATGTTATACTATCTGACATATCGATGCTCGCGCATAGCAACTACACGGATGGTCGCTCCTCAACAGCCTTATTCTCCGTGCTAGTTGACAGCATTCACCGTAATGTACTTGGCTAGCGTGGGCATAGAGGTGGGGCGTCACAAGAACGGTGGAGAAGACCGGATATTTTCGAAAGCGAAAGGATAACTCATCGAATGTCTTTGTACCAGCTGTTCCTCGGTATAGAGGTTTGATCATCCTTTGTGATGGGAGTCCGGACGAGATTAGTGAATATTTGGATTTGCAAGGGCTTCTTTGAAGTGCCTTCGGTTCTATTCGAACCCGGAGCAGAGTTGTATGGTTGTGTGTTTGACATTACACTTTGAGATGTAAAACCCGTTTCTATCAAATACATTTTTGTTTGGTGGCGGAGATTTATTCTCTTAGCTTAACACCCTTCTCTAAGACGTACGAGGTTAGAGGTTATGTAGTTGATGGTTACTAGTGATACATTCTCAATTTGGTAATGTGGCATACGAAGTGCTGCTGATCATTTGTTGATCAAAGCATGACTTTGTGAGTAGTGTAGCTTTATGGATGAGATTCGTCGAGCCTCACAACCCGGTAATGGTCAAAACAGGAATCGTGGCAGTAAGGTTATTTTGGGGTAGCAACCCCTGAGGGTATGTCCATTTCCTTCTTGATTATAAGTGGTATCATGGTATGGAGCCTAGATACTTAACTTTGTGGTTGCTGCAAAACTTATTGCTTTGTGGTTGTTGGTTGATAGGCGCCTCGGATAAAGGTTGGTAACGACCGTGGGGTGGCATACTCGTGTCAGTAGTTTCCTAGTTGCAGAGGTAACCCGGCCTTGTGTAGCAGAGATCCGGTTAGGTTCTCGAGGACGTCCGTCTAGAGGCGTTCCATTTTGTGTGGGAAGTTCCTTTGCCTGACCATTTGTTGAAAATCCAAACAAAACAATACGATCCCTGTACGGTTTTAGTTGTATAACCTGCCATGGAATATGGCAGTTACCTGCTATTGAACATGGTAGCTGTAGTAGGCATAAGTATGAAATGTCTATGCTGGCTAAGATTAATATTATACTTTCAAAAGATTTTTCTACACTATGCACTAATAATAATATCAAAAGGTTTTTGCGTATCAAGCATGTTTGACTATCATAAGGAGAAAGCTCCTCCAATTCTGCGTTTGCATTGTGTGTGTGGTGGGAGGCCTTATGGTAGTTTCATTTTCCAAAAAGCATTGCGGATTTCAAATTTTAAATTCTTTGCTGTTTGTTTTAAAGATAAACTGTTTTTGTTTGCTCATACCAGTCCCATGACTGACCTGGAGTTTATTGTTCCCTTCCTAAACTCTAGAAGCCCACAATTTTCCACACGAGCAGTCTAGAGTTGGGTTTTTTAGAAAATCAATTAGTAGGAGTAGATTCGATAGCATCCAGCCTTTGGTTTTGGCGATAACATTTGTTCAAGGTGACTGACCTTAGTTAATACAACGTGATAGGGGTTCGAGCTTGTGGTTTGGATATAACTGCTTTTGGATTGGAGTCTTCGAAGCTTTTGGGTTAAGCTATTTGGTTTGGAGCATTGGAGCTTTGGCTATGAAGTTTCAGATATTGGATTCTTTCTTTCTCACTTGGAATTCTATTAGAATTATCTTTCCATTGTCGATGGTCGCAAAGTCTAGACCATCTACTTGTGTTATTTTCCGCTGTATCCTGTATCTCTAATTGTATCGATACCTCAATTGTATCATTATTGTATCGGATGTTGTTTATCAATAATATATTATTCATTTCTTCTTCCGCTATGTTGTTATACTTAATGTGTTATAAGCTCCAACGAATCAAATTCGAACGTTTGATTCTGCGGCATTCGAATACGAGTGAAGTATGGATGTCGATTTTCGAACACGAAAATCCAAGTCGTCACAATAACAATGCTAGTTTAGAAAGCTTCTATATACATGCTTTCCTAATGTAATATGCCTGGAATACATAAGCTAACTTAATTCTCAACACAGACTAAGTTAAACTGTTGTGCTTTGCACAATCATACGACACCTAACAATATGAAGCATATTGATACAATACAAAAGTCACACTAAGTTGTGTCGACAAAACATGAGTAACTGCATCTTAACATTCCACCCTTGCTTATTTGGCACTATAATAATCTGGATAATAAGAGGCATATTCAATTTGTCAGGGCACATAGGTAAGTGTCACACAACACGCTAATCTACTGCAATCATCTCATAATTCTCAATTATTGTCTCTAATGTCCACACCTATTCATTTGGGTTATCATATTCATTTTCTTTATCATTTCAAAGTCATTTTACAATGGATTTCCAAAACATTTTCCTTATATTTTACAAAATCCTATTTTTCCAAAATAGTGGAAAAACATATTTATTGGAAATCGATAAATCTGTATCAAAAGCTAAGTATGAAAATGGGAGAAAGTACTCAATTACACAAACACTGGATGTTCCCACACACACAATCTCTTTTCTACCCTAAATAACACTCAAAATCGTAACAATGTCTCCATTAAATATATTTTGCTAATAGGTACGATCAAAATTCCAGGGAAGCCTGAGTAACTGACTGTTTGACCAGTGATAATAGGGCTAACTCATCGCAGACTTGGGCATTATCCTATGGTCGGTTAACTAAGTTAGATTTTTGCCTTTCTGGTATTACACTAGAATTTACCACCAAAACACCCTCTCATTGAATGGACCTCAAAAGATCTACTGGATGCAATTCTAATCACATAGAGACTATCTCATCATACTCACCACATGAAACCCAGATAATATTATAAGAATAATTAACTATATAAATATGTGAGTACGTATAAATAATCAGTATGTTGTAATAAGCAGAACATCAACATATAGTGGAGAAAATACCATAGTGCCTTAATAGCATGACGAGGTATTTTCCTACAACATCTTGTTAGTAACAATAATATAATATATTTTGATATAAGCAATGCAGATATCTGTAAACTCTAGTGTCAACTGTATTTAACATAATCAACTATGCACTTATGTAGTTATCATATTAATCATATTCCTTTTTTGATAGAGTTAGAGATATATCCTAGCGGAAATTCTATAATTTATTATAAATTATTAACTCTATAATCAATTCTCGTTCGTAACAAAAGGTGTTTTCATTTTGTTATAAGCTTGTTATAACATGTTATAATTAATTAATTTAAATATATTTAACATAAAATCCATAAATGACATGTTTGTGATAGTTATTACAATTACTTGTAATCGTGAGTATTTTATCACGACATAATAAACACGCCATTTTAAATATTCTTAACGTTTTCTCTTCAACCTCCAAAAGTCAAATTCCTCTTTGCATATCCTTTTTGGCTTTCTGCATAAGCAGGAATTTATAAGTAAGGAAAGTAAAAGAGAGTGAAAACAATAGTGGAGAGATAGACATATCAATATCAAAAAACAAGTAAATTACACACACACGCACACACATAGCGTATACCCCCCAAGATGTTTGTTTTCTACTACTTAGTTTCTGCTTAGCTCGGTTCTATTTAGGTGTTCCCTAAGCTAAGATCTGATACCAAGTTGTAACACTTCCATTTTTAGACTCAAAGTTGAACACCAATGATTCTACAATTATCACCAGAATATTTTTAAATGACAAAAGCGATCAATCTTTATTTAGTAAATGGAGCAGCTAATAATTTCGTTACATCAAATAGTTTTACATAAAGTCGTTACATAATCATTAACCCATCTTATTCCCACGTAGTGATAGATATAATTAAACATAAGTATTATGCCATGCCCGGCATATGATGATGCCGACATAAGCACTTAACTAGTTATAAATTCTTGTTTATATAGCAGAATTATCAAAATATATTTTACTTGGAAAATAAGCCTCTTATTTTACCTTTAGAGTTTTTATTCACCTTTTCCAAAAGCAACCTGTCTATACCATTAATCTGCATACTCTAATGAGTATCTACGAGTTTATCAAAAATAATAAAAACATGATTCAAACATAAAGCCTGGTATGAATAATACTTTACCTTAAACAAATAGTCATATATTAAGACCATGCTACCGATGCACATAGTGGTTTTCTACTCCTTAATCTAATCATATCAACCATATTATGTAATTAACATTACAACATCATCCGACTTAAGTCATCAATTTCATGATAAGTGTGAGATTTTCTTTTTCAACTGCCTCGACTAGTTTGCAGAACCAATTCATTCTAGGTTGCCTCATAGGTCTTTTCTTCGTTTCTCATTTATTTTATTATTAATAGATAATTAGGTTGTCACAAGAGTCTTATACATTCGCTCTCATATATTTTCCTGGATAGACATTAAGTTGCTATAAAAGCCTTATACCATCATTTTCGCAAAATGTCATAAATGGACAAATGGTTGCCACACAGGCCTTACACCCATGTCACTGAATATAATGTCATGTTTAGATTAAAGGTTACCAAACGGGCCTTACACCAATGTTACCAAGTGTTGTGCCATGTTTACACAAAAGGTTTCCACACAGGCTTACACCCATGTTACCAAATATGATGTCATGTTTATGCAAAAGGTTCTATGTAGGCCTTACACCAACATTACCAAATATAACATCGTATTTAGACAAAAGATTGCCACACAGGCCTTAGAAAAATATTACCAAATATAATGTCATGCCCAGGCAAAATGTTTTCACATAAGCCTTAAATCAACGTTACCAAATATAATGTCGTATTTAGAAAAAAGATTTCCACATAGGCCTTATGCCAATGTAACCAAATATTATGTCATGTTTAAATGAAAACCATGTAGACCATATACTCATGTTACCAAATTTTATGTTGTGTTTAGACAAAAGGTTGCCACGCAGAACTTACACCTGCACTTTATCATCTCAATTGATATTACTTACCATATCATAGATTTCATAGCTTAGTTTCAATTTTCAACTTTTAAATAAGTTATTTCATTTCGACTTATTAATCTCAATGGCCATTCCATCTCTATGAAATTCACAACCATCACTTCAGAGTATGGTTTCCGAAATGCTACCAAAAGTTCATTCATTTACTTAAAATTTGGTTAACAACAGCTTATTGCATGATAATGTTTTTATTTCTATTGCATGCCAAAGCCCATTGCAAGTCAAAAGTTGTCGGTTGTCAAGGAGTTATCGCATGCCTATAACTATTGCATGCAAAAGATATCGATGTTCAAAGCTATCGCGTCCCGCGCTACTGTATGACCAAACCTATCGCACGTTGAAATCCATCGAGTGTCAAAAGCAATTGCTAGCCAAAAGCTATCAAGTATTAAGGATCTAACAATTGCACATACCTATCGCATGCCAAAAGCTATCGAGTATCGTCAGTTTAAGTCTATCGTGTGTTAACCTTGTAAAATTATTGCATAATAACACTTCGAGCTATTGTGTATTAATCATCTTAAGGCTATCGAGCATTAAAGACCATAAAGCTATCGAGTGCTTAACTGACTAAACTATCGCATGTTATGACCTAAAGCTATCGAATGCTTAACTTATATAGGTATCGATTGTTAACTTTTGAAATTGTCGCATGTTTGGATCTTGGGTACCGACTGCTTTAATAATTAAATTAAAATTATTTTTCTTGCCATCGAAAGTAATTACTTTGCATCAAACCGAACTACATGTTGAGTTATCATTGGTTTGCCCGAGTATTTGCAATTTTCTTTTCTAGAGTGATTAATTATTTTACGAATTAATTAACTAGTTACCCACTAGTAATTCACTCATTCCTTTGCTACATAATTCATATAAATTCGAAAAAGCATAGGAAAGATCCAAAAAATTCACCAAAAATAGAATCCATTATATTTTACCTTATATAAAAATTTCAGGCCAAAATAGTTATTTTTCATATTTTAAAACATTACATGTGATGACCCGGAATTTTGGGCAATATAAATTTAATAATCAATATTAATAATTAAATTGATTTGATAATTGTGTTTTATGACTGTAATTTAAATTGGAAAATTTAATCTTTTAAAAGCAAATAAATATTTAATTTGTAAATTTTTTGTTTTGAAATTAATAAAATGTTTTCTATTTATAATGTACATATATATATATATATATTTGTATATATTGTAAATAGAAATCTTTGGTTTAATAAATAAATAAAATCATGTTTTCAAATTCTAAATTATATTTGGCAATTTGGAAATTCTGTTTAGTTTGATATAAAACTTTTCAAAGCTATTTAAATAAATAATTATATAGTTTTAAAATACTTAAGGTAAATGTTAATTGTTTAAAATATATTTTTAGCTCAAAAGTTTAAAATGTAATTTACATATGATATATTTATTCATTTAGTAAAATAAGTAAACAATAAATAATAAGATAATCTCTTTTATAAATTATTTTTAAATTGATATTTTCAAATAATAATAATGTATTGTTTATATATATATATATATATATATATATATATATATATATATATATATATATATAGATATATATAGATTTTAATAAAAATAAAATTGTATTTTCAAAATTGAATATGTTGTTATAAATTGACTTTAATTTGGATTTTAAAATTTAATTAGAATTTGAATTTAAAATTGAAATTCAAAAGATATACATTTTAAAAATATTTGGATAAGCTTTTATTTATATATAATTTGTTTTATTACGTTTTCTTTAAAAAGAACTTCATATATACATTTACATAAAAATAAATAAATTAAGTAAAGGCTTTTGTTTAACATTTCAATTGAATATTAATTACTTATGTGATAAATGTAAGTTTATAAGGTTTTGTTTTAACATGTGTAAATTAATAAATTAAAGTATATGACATATGTTGAAACATTAACAAGTGTCACTTTTTAGTTTTCATTTTTTTTCTTTTATTCTTAATAAATCACATTTTTTACTTATATAAACTTAAGACTTCTATCTTCTATTCTTTTTCTAATACAAAAGCTAAGTTATTAAAACCAACTTTTCAAAAAAAGCAAATATGCAACTTAATCCCTCCAAACCAGAAAACAAATCAATTCAACAACCGGTAGCTTCATTTCAAAATAAAAAAATTTGTAAATCAAATCCAATAGCCTGTAAACATCTTCAAATCTAAAACCTGCAAGTTTATTTTCAAAGATCAAAGTCTGTGTCTTTTTCAAATCTGAGATGCAGATAGAAGTAAGCAACTTCAATTTTAAATGCAAATATTTTCTTCATCATGTAATCAAATTTGCAAATCAAAGCCTGCAAGTTCATTTTCAAAAATCAAGAAAAAAAGCCTGCAGGCATTTCTTAAAACCTGGAATTTGTCTGAAGCATTCTTCAGCAATATTCTTCAGCATTTAAGCATTTTCAACATTCAAGTTTTTAAGATCAGAGGAGAAATTCATGTTAGCATTCCAATTTTAGAATCAAAGCATATTCCAGTTTCAAGTTTTAACACTCAGTTTCAAGCTTTTCAAAAATAAAAGTGCTCTGTTCTTTTGTAAAACAGGTGAGTAACATTCTTTCTAAAAACTTAAGTATCTTGATATCTGATTGCATGTGGATTTCTGGAAATAAAGTAGTATTGTGTGAATGTATACGATTGAATTCTCTGTGTATATACATGGATGTATAGATGCATGCTTGCTGTTGTATTTTGTTCTTGCCTGTTCTAAGTTTCTAGGCTTAAGTTTTAATCAAAAATCATTATCTCATAATCTAATCTATGTTAGGGTTTAAGTTTCAAACAAAAGATGTATGTTGTATCATAGATTAAAGTTTAAAAATTTAATTGAAGTTAAAATAATTTTGTATTGTCTCTGGAAATAAAAAACAACAGAGCAAACTTAATATAAGTCAAAATTTAAATAACCTGATTCATTGATTCAGGAATATAAATTGAATACTTAAACTAAAACTTGATTTTTGAAACTGAAATCACGATTTTTAGTAGTGGGATTTGGGTGCAGTTCTGGTTTGATCAGAAAATATGTTTTGGGTGGTTTTTGGTGGTCTCAGTGCACTGGTAGGTCGGGGTTCTTTCTGGAGGTAGAAGGATGGTCGGAGACTTGGGGAAATTGCTAGGAAGGTGATCTAAGCACTGTAGTGGTGGTGGTTGTTCGATTTAGTTTGTAAACCTAGTTTTAGGCTTGGTCAGTAAATGATCCACCACGGCTTCTCTGGTGGATCGAGTGCCACTAGGCTCTGGGGATTGGAAGATAGGAGGTTGTCGAAGGCGTGGCTGGAGTCTTTGACACTCTGGTGGTCGGCGTTGCGAGTTCGAGGCTGTTCCAGTTTTGGTCTCTGGTTCTAGGTTTGGGTTAGTATGCTCGATTTTGATTTCGAGTTGGTTTCGATGTTCGAGTGGTCGGATTTTGATGTAGAGATGATCGTCGACATGTGGGGATCTTTGTGGATGGTCAGAGATGGTGGAACCTCCGGTGCATGTGCACGGTGCACTTCTGTTCAGGGTGAAATTGGGTTGAGCAGAGAATGATTACTCGAGTTTTTACCCGCGTCGATTCATGAGTTGCTTGAAGATTTTTGGTTTTGGCTCGAAGACTTTAGGGTAGGGGCTCGGGTCAATTGGGTTGTTACAGGTTTTTAAAACCTATTTTTTGTTAAATTTTAAAATTGATTTTAAAATTTAAAAGCAAGATTTAAACCAAGTTTTAAATCAAGTTTAAGTATGGATTCAAATTTAATTTGTATCCTAGTTTGAAATAAATAAGTTTTATAAAATTTATAATGTTTTAACAAATTTAAAATGTTCAAAGTATATTTTAAAATGATTTGAATTTAAATGAATTGGTTTAAAACTCTTATAAATTTCTTTTATAAATGATAAGTGTTTCTTTAACATTTGGATTTAAAAAGGTTTGGTAAATTTGATTTAAATTTTGTTAAAGTTAAATTTGTAAATATTTTAAATCTTTAATTTGAAATGAATTAAAAGGAAGATTTAAAAGTAAAATGTTTCAAAGGTTTGGTTAATGATAATTAAAGTAATTATAAAGGCTAATAGTTTATCTTAAAGATTAATTAAGGTTAATGATTTAGGATAAATTAAATTAATAAGTTAATAAAGAGGGATTAATTACTTCAATTAATTAATAATTATGGATTAATAAATAAGTAATTAAGGGTAGTAAGTTGATTAATTTAAAGGTTAATTAATTTGTAAGTACGGATCATTAATCAGATAAGTTAAGATTTTAAAGTAATGATTAGAAATTAAATAATCAAGTAATTAAGTAATAAAAGATTAATAAAGTTACAGTTAGGCACTTAATTAATTTATTAATATGGTTTAATTGGTGATTAAGAATTAATAACCTTGGAATTAATAAGGGCAAATTTACGTTTGATTACTTAGAGAAGTAATTAAACAATTGTTAATAGTTAATGAGAGATCATTAACTAAGGATTATTAAATAATTAATTAATGTGATTAATTTTTGTGACGACCCAACTTCCAAACTCCAGGAAGTCGCATCATCAATTAAGAAAGAAAGGGATAGAAGAAGAAAAGAAAGAAGAAACAACACTAGAATCTCAACAGTGGAACGAATAAATTATATTAATAACATAAAATATTACATAGTTTACAACCACTATCAGAGTACACAGATATACAATACATAATAGACAGTTATAAACACCTGTCTAGTATTTACAACATAATACATCTCAGAGGCAATCACAGACCACACAGCGGAATCTATATATCTAACGCAGAAGCCTCCTGCTCCATTGCTCCTCCAATATTCGTCAAAGCTAACCTGAATCCCTTGGCTACTCGTAAAAATTTGAGTACCCAAGAGTTTATGAAAAACAAAAATAAACTCCGGGTCAGACATGGGTCTGGTGTGAGTAACAGGTTAAAGTTGCTTAATTTTGGAAAAATACTTTTGAAAAGAAAGGTATCACGTAAGACTTCCCACACATAAACATGGAAAAAAATTTACCTTACGCTAACCAAAACATTTGATAGGAAATCCAATGATATTATAATAGTGTCTAGGGTTTCCAAGTAAATAAGAAATAGCCGAAATTGTTACATGATTAAATTCCAGCTACTAGCCACAAAAGTGGGTAATACAATCAAAACCGTTGGCACTTATTGGATTTGGATTCCATACAATGGCAGGGCTACTGGGGTACCGCCCGTCACAGTACGTGGCCTAGATCACCGTACCGAGGAGTACTCCCACTCCCCTGCAACACAAAGCCGGACCCATTCCTTACTGAATAGTTCCGAACAAGACAACTCCGCAGTTGGTGTACACTGACAACTGCCCAATAAGCCGAATAAAAAGGGACCTCTAGACAGGGACCAATCTTGCCCTCCGGTGGGTGCGACCCACGAAGCCTTGCTGCACCTCCCCTGTTTTAGCCATTCCCAGTTGATGAGGCTTGAGGCTACGATTACCTTTAGAGGACACATCTCTTAGAATGCTCATCGTCCACCTGACGATGTTCTGAAAGCATTCAATCCATAAAAGTTCGTTCCGGGTTCGAACGAAACCGAAGGCATTATCTCGTTACACTCATTTTGGAATCACCCTCAGAGTTAACGACGATAACTCTTGCACTCTAAACCTACATCTCGAATCTATAAGTACTATTCCGTCAAACTCATTTCGGAATCACCCACAGAGTTATACTGACGTATAGCCCTTACACCTCGAGTCTTTACTTGCTCCACTTAGATTCACGACCTAACGTTATTTGGAAACGATGTGGTTTTCGGATATCCAAATATGGAAACCCGATCCCGGTCTCATCGAAATCCAAAGCGTGTCTTTTAAGGCCAAGTTGTTTTAAAGTTTTAAAACAATTCAATTATCTATATCCATACAAATAGATAAATCATAGATCCACAATAGATAATCACATTATCATCATATCAGTTAAACCATTTTATCATTATCCAAAAAGATAATCTATATCAACATCACAATGCAACCAATGCATCCAAATCATTCAACATAATCTATCTCATACCTGAGATTCAACCATTCAAAGCATACAATACTAACCAACCATATAAGCAATGATTAACCACACCCAAATATAATTAATTTAAAATGAATTAAATTAATTACATCATTCCATTAATTTAAAGTAAAATAAATTAATTACTTTACCAATATCATCCTTGCTTATCATTATTAATTAATTATCAATCAATTAATTAATCATCATCCAATTATTCATTTTAATTAATCATCCCTGATTAACTCTTAATTACATTCAAGTAATTATATACTAATTAATTTCTCAAATTAATTATATTTAACCAAATGCAGTAATTAACCTTTAATTACTTCCTTAATTAATTTCCTAAATTAATTACCTTTGATCACTTATTATTGATTAATTAATCTTAATTAATCAATCTTAATTACATCATTAATTATAATAATTAATGATCTTCTAATTACATTTTCAAATTAAATTAATTACATTAAGTAATTAATCTTTATTTAAATCATAACTGTTAATCACCCTTGATTAACTCCATTAAGTAATTATTTACCCTTAATTACTTTACCAAACAAATTAATTACTCCTTAATTAATTATCTCTAATTAATCCCTTGATTAATTCATAAAGTAATTATACTCAAATTACTTCAATCATCAAATCACCTTCAGTTAATTACATACAGTAATTACCCATTAATTACTTCCCTAAGTAATTTATCTTTATTTAATTACATTAAGTAATTATACTCCATAAATCACCAAATGATTAATTTTAAATTAATTAAACTGAATTAATTAACTTAAAATAATCAAATTTAAACTCAATTAATTACAATAAGTAATTAATTCCTTAATTACTTCCATAAGTAATTATACTTAAGAACTTGTATAATTGATTATCCTTAAATTAATTAATCTAATTAAATATTAAAATTAATCACATTAATTAATTATTAAATAATCCTTAGTTAATGATCTTCATTAACTATTAACAACTCATTAATTATCTTTCAAACTTATTTTAATTATTATTGGTTTCAAATTAATTAATCATTAATCATTAATTAACCCATTAATTAATCCTTAATTAATTAAATAATTAAGTGTTAATTAAAACTTAATTAAATCCATTATTACTTGATTAATTAATTATTCAATAATTAAAAACTAATTTTAATTAATTATTCTTAAATTACAAGATAATTATTCAAAGAATAATTAATCCTAAATCCTTAAGATTAACCCTTAATTACTTTAAGTAATTATTTACTTCATTAATTTATTAAATAAATTAATTATTCATTTAATTACTCTACTAATTAAATGAAATATAAAAATTAAATTATTATTTATCTTATCAAGTTTAAATCCAATCTAAAACCCTTAATTGATAATAATTCCTTAATTATAAAGGAAATTTACAAAAGTTAAAATAAATTTCTTTTTTAAATTAAACCATTTAAATTATTACATTAACATTCAAATTTGTTTTAAACACTTAAATTTATAAAATTTAAATTCATTTTAAACCAAAGATTCAAAATTAGCTTTGAATCAAATTTAAACTTTATTTAAACATTACTACATATTTCGATTTCAAATTTAAATTCAAATTCTTTAAAAACATTTTAAACAATAAACTCTTTAAAAATTATTTTTAAAGCAACTTTAAATTTAAAAAACTTAATCATTTCAAATTTTAAGATTTAATTCAACTTGAATCTATAATTTAAATTAGATTTAAACATAATTTAAATCTTTGTTTTATATTTCAAACTCAAGTTTAAAATTTGAAACATAACAACTTCTAAACTTCAATCATTAGCCCGAGCTGTCGCAAGCAACTCGAGTAACTCGAATAACAATTTTCATCATAAATTCTATTTAAATCTCAAATATAAAACAGGTTTATACAAACCTGTGCTACAGGTTACCAAACCCTGTAACAAAACTAAAAACCCGAGCCCCACGCCAATTTTCTTCGAGTCCAACATTGCAATGCTTCGAGCAAATCACGATAATACCCGAAACCATACTCGAGTATTCCTTCTTCCCCAACATATCTGATACACCATGATTCCTGTGCACCTGCACCCACGTTGCCGTCACCGCTGGCCTCTCGCGACCACCCACTCAAGTCAGCGACCACCTTCCAACAAATTCCCAACCATCAATCAAACTACAGAACCCCAAAATCAAAATATGCCTTGAGCTCCAAGACAGTAACAATGTCGCGATCTGGAAATTCTTCAATACTCAAATTCCGATCACCTGAGGGACTACTCCTCCGGCCATCGCCTCTCCCATACCCCATCTACCTTCAGCTTCAACTAGAGAGAACTCGAACACTTAATCATGTCGCAGTGATCAAATTTTTGAACACAGAAAAACTAGGGTTCAAAATTTTAAACCCAAATCAGGTTTGCCTCGATGCTCAGATCCATCATTCAATATTTTTCCTATAAACTACACACATTACTCTATCAACAAAAGAAAACACAAGCAACTTCGAACCTCTGGATTGACTAAACCAAACCAATTTGTGTTTTCAGGTTAAATCAAAAAATTTCAGTTGAATGTAATCTAAAAATTCAGATTATGGTTTTAAAAATCAAGTTAATAATCAAGTAATCTGTTTATAAGCATAACTACATAAATCTGAAACATTTCCATGTTGATTACAGAAATTTTTACTCTGTTGCATTTGCTTGTCCTGTGTCATCACAGCCTTATCCTTATTTCTTTCTTTTTATAAGATTAAACTCTAATTTATATTACATAACATACTAGGTTTAAAAAACTTAAATTATAACATTGATTTTTTTTTTATAAAATCATGTTTTGAACATAACAATAATCTGGAAACTAAAACAAGTTCACTGTGCAACATGCATATAACAGAGTATAACATCTAATTCATCCACTTTAATAAAATTACCACAGGCATAAACTAAGCAACCATAGTTACTTAAATTATTTTTGTTAAAATGTTACTCACCTGGGTTTTATGGAGGCAGAGCACAAGTTCAGATCTTATTTTAAAAACTGCAGATGCTTAGTAAAACTTCATTTTGCTTTTACCACTGCATGCAAGTTCCAGGTTGCTTATGAAATCTTTGAACTTTAGATTTCTTTTAAAACTTGAATTTGTGGTAGAACTTTTTGTTTTCCAGATTTACATTTGCATGATCATTTCCATGTTTCATTTGCATGCTTCCCAGAATAAAAATGCAGGTTTGAATTCTTTTTACAACAGAATGAAGACTGCAGGCTTTGGTTCTACTTCCAGATGCATGCAAGTTTCCAGAAAGGATATGCAGGTTTATATTTTTTTTTTAGAGTTGCAATTTGATTTCAGGTATGAGAATATGATTTAGATAGTTTTTAGTTTTGAGGGAAATAGATTTTGCAGATTATTTGAAGGTAGATGAATTCATATTTGGAATCTGAAAGTTTTCTTAAGTTTGAAGAGTAATAGGAAAAAGAAGAAATGAGGTTAAGAAGATATGTTTATATAAACAAAACTTTTGATTTAATTAAAAATAAAAGAAAAAGAAATTTAAATGAGACACTTGTCTCTATTCTTACCATTTGTCTTAATAGTTTATTTTATGGTTCAACATGTGTCATTTGAGTGTGTTAAGAGACTAACACATGTATTAAGAAATTTATACATGTATATTAAGTATTTAAATTTTAATTTAAATTGTTTATAAATACTTTAACCTATTTTATTCCATATGTATATATAAATGAATTTTATTTCCTTTTTAATTTTAGAAATCAAAACAAAACAAGTTATAAACAAAAGCTTATTCAAATATTTTTAAGTGTTTATTCTTTTAAATTTTTAAAACATTGAATTCCAATTTAAATTAAATTATAACTCCAATTTTAAAATCAAGTTATATATATGCATATATAACTCTTATTAAATATTTAAAATAACAAATCCTATTACTACAAATCTATTTATGTTCAAAAGAATTTAAGTATTATAATTTTTTATTCAAGAATAACAAATTAAACAATATTAAATAATTTATAAATGAGATTATAAATTTCCTTTATCACTCAATGTATTAAAATCATAAGTAAATTGTATTTTAAATTCTTATATAAAATTTTCAAGCAATACTTTTTTTAAAAAGAAAATAAAACAAAGCTTTGATGTTAACCAAATTTAACTTCATATTTAAGTTAATTAAAAATATAGATTTAAACAGATAAGATTTTCCTTTAACATAAACCATATAATTATTTATTTGAATTGCTTTGAAAAGTTAGATGTTAAATTTAAATCAAATCTCCAATTTATCAAATATAAATTTTAGTTAGAAAATTAATCCGTTTACTAAATTCAAAATCAAAATTTATCAATTTACAATATATACAATTATATAAATTATAAACAGAAAACAATTTATTTATTCAAAAAGATAAAATCTTATAATTTAAATATTTATTAAAACATGATTATTAAATCAAATTCCAAATTTGTTATTAAAATTATCAAATCAAATTAAATTTATAACACAGATTATTAAATTTATATTGCCCAAATTTCCGGGATATCACATTCCTCCCCCCTTAAAAGAATTTCGTCCCCGAAATTTAAAAGCAAAGGTAATTTAATAATCTATCTTAATATTTTATTTTAAAACACAAGCATATATTATCAAACATATTCTAACAACCATAGCAACCAATTCAAACAAAACAAACCTAATTATCCAGAAAAACCTGGATACAATTTTCACGAGTTTTCCCGGTATAAATATTGGGATACTCGCTCTATAGAATCTAAACAATCAATACTATTTAACTATAGAGCTCCTATCCAACTAGATCTACAAAACTAAACAGGATATCAGATTACAGATGAGTCTGAATCTACAATTACATCCTCCTGAACTGCTGGTTCCACAATCAGAAATAAACCATACACGTACTCCCTCAGAGATACGTGAAACACATCAAATTCCAATTATCCAAACTGACAATTCAACTCTGAAAATCAAACACCAATCCTCACAAAACACAGAAAAGGTCCAAAACATCTCGGAGCTGACTTACCCAGTCTTCCTCAATCTTATAGCTCTTTAGATCGGAGAAAACTTTCCCAAATTAAATCTCCGACTCCGGAATCCAAATTCCTTCGTCTCTTATTCACCAAACACTCTTGACGATCTTGGGCTGCCTTCATCTCTCCCGATCAGCTCAACCTTTGCTGATGTTCATAAAAACATACAGAACCAAAAACAATCCAACAAAGTGATCTCCTCAAGATCAATTCCAATCCAAGAACACCAACTCTACTCCACAAATATCAGAAGATTAACTTTCTTCTCTTATCCGGAAAAGATAAAACAAAAGTACTTCCAATCTGCTTCCGCTGCACAACTCTGATCTGAAGCAGAAGAAAAACTCGAGCACAAACTGGATAACACGTCACAGAAATATGGTTCAACAGATCCATAAAAGAAAACTCAGATGCCCCAACTGAACGAAAGCCGCTTCACTAAACCTCCGGTATCACTCTTAGAATCTAGTTGATAAGAAAACTCAACCTCCCAATATGGACAAGCTTCTCATAGCTCAAGAGAACACACAGACTATCGCAAGTCACTTTTGCGATCAACCCAACCTATTATCCAAAGAAAACTGTTCTCTCTTTACCAATCAGAACAACGTACGCTTAACTATCCAATCCATCGGAAAAATGGATCCACTTAGCTATTTCTGAACTCCTTTAGAAAAACTGCTAACCAGAAGACTTTCTTGCCAGCATCTAGAATACCCAAACTGCACTGCTGACACCGACGCCAAAGACTTCCTAAACCAAAGCTCTTCGAGAAACTCGAACTTCAAATCGGACAGAAACATCCTGCTGAATCCAGCCACAACACTGAAGCAGACTCACCTCCTAAACTTGTTCCAAAGAAAACATCTTCGAGAACATCCATAGTCACTGCATCTCATCACGCGGCTACTATTCCCTAAGGTATCAAAATACCATCATTCTCCTCTGCCCAACCGACAGATCCAAACTCTACTCATCCAATTCAAAAATAGACTCCGAACCTTTACAGGTTACCTTCAGAGATCTATGAAATTCTATACTCCGCACAACTTACTCGAGACGGTATTAGGTCCACAGTCTCGACAAATACACTTCCAATCTCAAGCACCAAACTTCAACCAAGGGTAGTAGTTGTATTACACACCCCACTACCTTATCTACCTCTATAGCCTATATTGGATAACCCGAACAGGTAACCCAACAATTAGGTAGAAGTAATTATATAAATATATATATATAATAAAACTACAAATACGCTCTCTCAAGAAAGACACCACTCCAGAGCCTAGGTACTCACTCAACCTAATGCTTTGATACCACCTGTGACGACCCAACTTCCAAACTCCAGGAAGTCGCATCATCAATTAAGAAAGAAAGGGATAGAAGAAGAAAAGAAAGAAGAGAAAGAAGAAACAACACTAGAATCTCAACAGCGGAACGAATAAATTATATTAATAACATAAAATATTACATAGTTTACAACCACTATCAGAGTACACAGATATACAATACATACTAGACAGTTATAAACACCTGTCTAGTATTTACAACATAATACATCTCAGAGACAATCACAGATCACACAGCGGAATCTATATATCTAACGCAGAAACCTCCTGCTTCATTGCTCCTCCAATATTCGTCAAAGCTAACATGAATCCCTTGGCTACTCGTAAAAATTTGAGTACCCAAGAGTTTATGAAAAACAAAAATAAACTCCGGGTCAAAGATGGGTCTGGTGTGAGTAACAGGTTAAAGTTGCTTAATTTTGGAAAAAAACTTTTTGAAAAGAAAGGTATCACGTAAGACTTCCCACACATAAACATAGAAAAGTTTTTACCTTACGCTAACCAAAACATTTGATAGGAAATCCAATAATATTATAATAGTGTCTAGGGTTTCCAAGTAAATAAGAAATAGCCAAAATTGTTACATGATTAAATTCCAGCTACTAGCCACAAAAGTGGGTAATACAATCAAAACCGTTGGCACTTATTGGATTTTGGATTCCATACAATGGTAGGGCTACTGGGTACCGTCCGTCACAGTACGTGGCCTAGATCGCCGTACCGAGGAGTACTCTCACTCCCCTGCAACACAAAGCCGGACCCATTCCTTACTGAATAGTTCCGAACAAGACAACCCCGCAGTTGATGTACACTGACAACTGCCCACTAAGCCGAATAAAAATGGACCTCTAGACAGGGATCAATCTTGCCCTCCGGTGGGTGCGACCCACGAAGCCTTGCTGCACCTCCCCTGTTTTAGCCATTCCCGGTTGATGAGGCTTGAGGCTACGATTACCTTTAGAGGACACATTTCTTAGAATGCTCATCGTCCACCTGACGATGTTCTGAAAGCATTCAATCCATACAAGTTCGTTCCGGGTTCGAACGAAACCGAAGGCATTATCTCGTTACACTCATTTTGGAATCACCCTCAGTGTTAACGACGATAACTCTTGCACTCTAAACCTACATCTCGAATCTATAAGTACTATTCCGTCAAACTCATTACGGAATCACCCACAGAGTTATACTGACGTATAGCCCTTACACCTCGAGTCTTTACTTGCTCCACTTACATTCACGACCTAACGTTATTTGGAAACGATGTGGTTTTCGGATATCCAAATATGGAAACCCGATCCCGGTCTCATCGAATCCAAAGCGTGTCTTTTAAGGCCAAGTTGTTTTAAAGTTTTAAAACAATTCAATTATCTATATCCATACAAATAGATAAATCATAGATCCACAACAGATAATCACATTATCATCATATCAGATAAACCATATTATCATTATCCAAAAAGATAATCTATATCAACATCACAATGCAACCAATGCATCCAAATCATTCAACATAATCTATCTCATACTTGAGATTCAACCATTCAAAGCATACAATCACTAACCAACCATATAAGCAATAATTAACCACACCCAAATATAAGTAATTTAAAATGAATTAAATTAATTACATCATTCCATTAATTTAAAGTAAAATAAATTAATTACTTTACCAATATCATCCTTGCTTATCATTATTAATTAATTATCAATCAATTAATTAATCATCATCCAATTATTCATTTTAATTAATCATCCCTGATTAATTAACTCTTAATTACATTCAATTAATTATTTACTAATTAATTTCTAAAATTAATTATATTTAACCAAATACAGTAATTAACCTTTAATTACTTCCTTAATTAATTTCCTAAATTAATTACCTTTGATCACTTATTATTGATTAATTAATCTTAATTAATCAATCTTAATTACATCATTAATTATAATAATTAATGATCTTCTAATTATATTTTCAAATTAAATTAATTACATTAAGTAATTAATCTTCATTTAAATCATAACTGTTAATCACCCTTGATTAACTCCATTAAGTAATTATTTACCCTTAATTACTTTACCAAACAAATTAATTACTCCTTAATTAATTATCTCTAATTAATCCCTTGATTAATTCATAAAGTAATTATACTCAAATTACTTCAATCATCAAATCACCTTCAATTAATTACATACAGTAATTACCCATTAATTACTTCCCTAAGTAATTTATCTTTATTTAATTACATTGAGTAATTATACTCCATAAATCACCAAATGATTAATTTTAAATTAATTAAACTGAATTAATTAACTTAAAATAATCAAATTTAAACTCAATTAATTACAATAAGTAATTAATTCCTTAATTACTTCCATAAGTAATTATACTTAAGAACTTGTATAATTGATTATCCTTAAATTAATTAGTCTAATTAAATATTAAAATTAATCACATTAATTAATTATTAAATAATCCTTAGTTAATGATCTTCATTAACTATTAACAACTCATTAATTATCTTTCAAACTTATTTTAATTATTATTGATTTCAAATTAATTAATCATTAATCATTAATTAACCCATTAATTAATCCTTAATTAATAAATAATTAAGTGTTAATTAAAACTTAATTAAATCCATTATTACTTGATTAATTAATTATTCAATAATTAAAAACTAATTTTAATTAATTATTCTTAAATTACAAGATAATTATTCAAAGAATAATTAATCCTAAATCCTTAAGATTAACCCTTAATTACTTTAGGTAATTATTTACTTCATTAATTTATTAAATAAATTAATTATTCATTTAATTACTCTACTAATTAAATGAAATATAAAAATTAAATTACTATTTATCTTATCAAGTTTAAATCCAATCTAAAACCCTTAATTGATAATAATTCCTTAATTATAAAGGAAATTTACAAAAGTTAAAATAAATTTCTTTTTTAAATTAAACCATTTAAATTATTACATTAACATTCAAATTTGTTTTAAACACTTGAATTTATAAAATTTAAATTCATTTTAAACCAAAGATTCAAAATTAGCTCTGAATCATATTTAAACTTTATTTAAACATTACTACATATTTCGATTTCAAATTTAAATTCAAATTCTTTAAAAACATTTTAAACAATAAACTCTTTAAAAATTATTTTTAAAGCAACTTTAAATTTAAAAAACTTAATCATTTCAAATTTTAAGATTCAATTCAACTTGAATCTATAATTTAAATTAGATTTAAACTTAATTTAAATCTTTGTTTTATATTTCAAACTCAAGTTTAAAATTTGAAACATAACAACTTCTAAACTTCAATCATTAGCCCGAGCTGTCGCAAGCAACTCGAGTAACTCGAATAACAATTTTCATCATAAATTCTATTTAAATCTCAAATATAAAACAGGTTTATACAAACCTGTGCTACAGGTTACCAAACCCTGTAACAAAACTAAAAACCCGAGCCCCACGCCAATTTTCTTCGAGTCCAACATTACAATGCTTCGAGCAAATCACGATAATACCCGAAACCATACTCGAGTATTCCTTCTTCCCCAACATATCTGATACACCATGATTCCTGTGCACCTGCACCCACGTTGCCGTCACCGCTGGCCTCTCGCGACCACCCACTCAAGTCAACGACCATCTTCCAACAAATTCCCAACCATCAATCAAACTACAGAACCCCAAAATCAAAATATGCCTCGAGCTCCAAGACAGTAACAATGTCGCGATCTGGAAATTCTTCAATACTCAAATTCCGATCACCTGAGGGACTACTCCTCCGGCCATCACCTCTCCCATACCCCATCTACCTTCAGCTTCAACTAGAGAGAACTCGAACACTTAATCATGTCGCAATGATCAAATTTTTGAACACAGAAAAACTAGGGTTCAAAATTTTAAACCCAAATCAGGTTTGCCTCGATGCTCAGATCCATCATTCAATATTTTTCCTATAAACTACACACATTACTCTATCAACAAAAGAAAACACAAGCAACTTCGAACCCCTGGATTGACTGAACCAAACCAATTTGTGTTTTCAGGTTAAATCAAAAAATTTCAGTTGAATATAATCTAAAAATTCATATTATGGTTTTAAAAATAAAGTTAATTATCAAGTAATCTGTTTATAAGCATAACTACATAAATCTGAAACATTTACATATTGATTACAGAAATTTTTACTCTGTTGCATTTGCTTGTCCTGTGTCATCACATCCTTATCCTTATTTCTTTCTTTTTATAAGATTAAACTCTAATTTATATTACATAACATACTAGGTTTAAAAAACTTAAATTATAACATTGATTTTTTTTTATAAAATCATGTTTTGAACATAACAATAATCTGGAAACTAAAACAAGTTCACTGTGCAACATGCATATAACGGAGTATAACATCTAATTCATCCACTTTAATAAAATTACCACAGGCATAAACTAAGCAACCATAATTACTTAAATTATTTTTGTTAAAATGTTACTCACTTGGGTTTTATGGAGGCAGAACACAAGTTCAGATCTTATTTTAAAAACTGCAGATGCTTAGTAAAACTTCATTTTGCTTTTACCACTACATGCAAGTTCCAGGTTGCTTATGAAATCTTTGAACTTCAGATTTCTTTTAAAACTTGAATTTGTGGTAGAACTTTTTGTTTTCCAGATTTACATTTGCATGATCATTTCCATGTTTCATTTGCATGCTTCCCAGAATAAAAATGCAGGTTTGAATTCTTTTTACAACAGAATGAAGACTGCAGGCTTTGGTTCTACTTCCAGATGCATGCAAGTTTCCAGAAAGGATATGCAGGTTTATATTTTTTTTTAGAGTTACAATTTGATTTCAGGTATAAGAATATGATTCAGATAGTTTTTAGTTTTGAGGGAAATAGATTTTGCAGATTATTTGAAGGTAGATGAATTCATATTTGGAATCTGAAAGTTTTCTTAAGTTTGAAGAGTAATAGGAAAAAGAAGAAATGAGGTTAAGAAGATATGTTTATATAAACAAAACTTTTGATTTAATTAAAAATAAAAGAAAAAGAAATTTAAATGAGACACTTGTCTCTATTCTTACCATTTGTCTTAATAGTTTATTTTATGGTTCAACATGTGTCATTTGAGTGTGTTAAGAGACTAACACATGTATTAAGAAATTTACACATGTATATTAAGTATTTAAATTTTAATTTAAATTGTTTATAAATACTTTAACCTATTTTATTCCATATGTATATATAAATGAATTTTATTTCCTTTTTAATTTTAGAAATCAAAACAAAACAAGTTATAAACAAAAGCTTATTCAAATATTTTTAAGTGTTTATTCTTTTAAATTTTTAAAACATTGAATTCCAATTTAAATTAAATTATAACTCCAATTTTAAAATCAAGTTATATATATGCATATATAACTCTTATTAAATATTTAAAATAACAAATCCTATTACTACAAATCTATTTATGTTCAAAAAAATTTAAGTATTATAATTTTTTATTCAAGAAGAACAAATTAAACAATATTAAATAATTTATAAATGAGATTATAAATTTCCTTTATCACTCAATGTATTAAAATCATAAGTAAATTGTATTTTAAATTCTTATATAAAATTTTCAAGCAATACTTTTTTTAAAAAGAAAATAAAACAAAGCTTTGATGTTAACCAAATTTAACTTCATATTTAAGTTAATTAAAAATATAGATTTAAACAGATAAGATTTTCCTTTAACATAAACCATATAATTATTTATTTGAATTGCTTTGAAAAGTTATATGTTAAATTTAAATCAAATCTCTAATTTATCAAATATAAATTTGAGTTAGAAAATTAATCCGTTTACTAAATTCAAATATTTATCAATTTACAATATATACAATTATATATATTATAAACAGAAAAAAATTTATTTATTCAAAAAGATAAAATCTTCTAATTTAAATATTTATTAAAACATGATTATTAAATCAAATTACAAATTTGTTATTAAAATTATCAAATCAAATTAAATTTATAACACAGATTATTAAATTTATATTGCCCAAATTTCCGGGATATCACAATTTTAATAGTTAATTAGATTAATTAATTAAGGACAATCATTTGTGGAATGGGGTAAGTATAATTACTTAATGAAAGTAATTAAGGAATTAATTACTCATTATAATTAATTAAATCAATGTGATTAGTTTGAGTTAATTAATTAAGTTTAACTCATTTAAGATAATTACTTGATGATTTGATAAGTATAATTACTTAATGTAATTAATAAAGTGTAATTACTTAGTGAAGTAATTATAATTACTGGAGGTAATTAATTGAAGGGTGATTATTTAATGAAAGTGATTTAAGTTTAGTTACATTTTGGAATTAATCAAGGGATTAAATAAAAATAATTAATTAAGGAGTAATTAATTTATTTAATGAAGTAATTAAGGGTAGTTAATTACAGAATGTGATTTATCAAGGTTGATTAATGAATATAATCAACTAAAGATTAATTGAAGATTAATTATTAAATATGACTAATAATTAATTAAGGAGTAATTAACGAATCATTAATTAATGTAATTAATGATGTAATTAAGGATTGATTAATTAAAGGGTAACTAATCAATAATAAGTGATTATAAAGTAATTAATTAATTAAGGATTAATCTAATTAATTATAATTAATTAATTAATGAAGTAATTAAAGGTTAATTGCTATAAATGGTTGAGGGTAATTAATTTGTGAAATTAATTAAAGGCTAATTACTTAAAGTAATTAGAGAAGAATTAATCAAGGATGATTAATTAAAGATGGATATTTTGAGAATGATTAATTGGTTTGAAACTAATTAATGGTTAAGTAAGCAAGATTTATAGTGATAAAAGTAATTAATTTAATTTATTTTAAATTAATTAGAGATGAAGTAATTAATCTAATTCATTTTAGATTAAATATAGATGGTGTGATTAATACTTTTTTGCTTATGGATAGTCGGATGGTATTGATTGCCTTGAATGGTTTGTTATCTATGATATGGGATATATGCTTATCTATGATATGGATGCTTTGGTTGAATAGTGATGATACGACGTATCTATCTGTGATATTGTGAATTATCTATCTGTGTGAATATAGCTAATGAATTGAATCAAATTCTTTTAACTTTAAAACCACTTGGCTTTAAAAGATGGCATTTTTGATTTCGATGAGACCGGGTCTAGATTTGGATATCCGAAAACCACATCGATCCAAATTAACGACAGGTCATGAATCCCAAGTGAAGATGAAGGTTCAGACTACAACGGTTATTGTCGTTAACTCTGAGGGTGATTCCAAAACGAGTGTAACGAGACAATGCCTTTGGTTTCATTCGAACCCGGAACTAACCTGTATGAATTGAATGCTTTCAGAACATCGTCAGGTGGACGATGAGCATTCTAAGATAGATGTGTTCTATAAAGGTAATCGTAGCCTTAAGCCTCATCAACCAGCAATGGCTAAAACAGGGGAGGTGCTGCAAAGCTAAGTGGGTAGCACCCAAGTAGGACAAGATCTTCCCCTGTCTAGAAGTCCCTTTATATTCGGCTGTTTGGGGTAGTTGATTGCAACAACTACCGGGGTTGTCTTGTTCGGGACTGTCCAGTAAGGGATGGTCCGGCCTTATGTTGCAGGGGATTGTGAGTAATCATCGGTACGGTGATCTAGGCCACGTACTACAGCGGACGGTACCCAATAGCCCTGCCATTGATGGAAACCCATTCTTCCTACGTGCCCTTTACGGTTTTGATTGTATTACCCACTTTGTGGCTAGTATGATGGAATTTAATAAATGTAACAATTTCGGCTATTTTATATTTACTTGAAAAGCCTAGACCCTATTATAATATCACTCGATTTCCTACCAAATGTTTTGGTTAGCGTAAGGTAAAAACTTACCCGTGTTTATGCGTGGGGAGTCTTATGTGATACCTTTTCTTTCAATGGATTTTCAAAGTTACGCAACTTTAACCTGTTACTCACACCAGACCCATGTCTGACCCGGAGTTTATCTTCTGTTTTCTTAAACTCTTCGGTACTTAAATTTTTACGAGTAGTCAAGGGATTCAAGTTAGCTTTGACGAATCCTTGAGGAAAAATGGAGCAGGAGGCTTCAGCGTTTGTAGATATATATGTAGTTCCGCTGTGTGATCTCTGAGTCGATTGTTTGTGTTGTATTTGAGTTGTAATAACCAGACAGGTGTTTATAACTATCTAGTATGTGATGTATAATCTATGTAACTCTGATAGATGTTGTATACTATGTACGATTTTATGTAATTAATATAATTTATTCGTTCTTCTGTTGAGATTCTGATGTTGTTTCTTTCTTTCTTCTCTACTTTCTCTTTTCTATCCCTTTCTTTCTTAAAGATAATGCGTCTTTCTGTGGAAACAAAGACGGATAGTCACATTTGGTATCAAAGCGTTAGGTTGAGTGAATACCAAGGCTTTGGAGTGATTTCTTTATTGAGAGAGCGTATTTGTATTTTTATATATTTATATATTTATATATATTATTTCTACCTATTTATTAGGTTACCTGTTCGCGTTTTCCAATATAAGTTCTAGAGGTAGGAATGGTAGTGGTGTGTGAAGCACGACTACCAATGGTAGGAGTTCGAGTGTTGAGATTTGAAGTGTATCTGTCGAGACTGTAGACCTAGTACCTTCTCGAGTAAGCTTTACTATGGTGAAGGATTTCATCAATCTCTGAAGGAAACCTTTAAAAGGTTCGGAGTACATCTTTGAAGTTGGTTGAGTAGAGTTTGGATCCGTCAGTTGAGAAGAAGCGAGTGATGGTATCTTGGCAACCTCAGGAAGTAGTAGCTGTGTGATGAGATGCAGTGACTAAGGATGTTTCCAAAGATGTTTCTTTTGGAGCAAGTTTAAGGAAGTGTGTCTGCATCGACGATGAGGCTAGGCTCAGCTGGGTGTTTGTGTTTGGCTTTGTGTCCCTAGTTTCTTGAGGAGGTTTTGGATAAGGAAGTCTTTGGCATCTATGGCAGCGTTGCAGCTTGGAGTGTTATGTGTGCCGTCAAGAAGCTCATCTGTCAGCAGTTTTCTAGAAGTGGATTTCAGAAGCAGCTGAGTGGATCCATTTCTTCGATTGATTGGCTAGATTAGTATAAACTGTTCTGGCTGGTAAAGAGATAATAGTATCTTTGGATATTGGTCTGGGTTGATCACAAAAGTGACTTGCGATAGTTGAGTGTTCTCTTAGTTTGTCAGAGATTTTCCGGATGTCTTCGTAGAGGCTAGAGGTTTACCATAGCATCTGGAGATTGAGTTTTTGTATCGACTAGGATTCCAGAAGTGGTACTGGTGGTTCAGCTTAGTTGAAAGATGGCTTCTAGAGAGAGGGTTTGGTGAGGGAGCTCGGGATTTGGTGGAACTTCTGAGTTTTCTTTTTATGAATTTGATGAACCGTGTCTACGGGGATGTGTCGGACAAGTCTGTGCTCGTGTTCATTGTCAGCATCTTCATCTTTTTCCCGATCAGAGTTGTGCAACGGAAGCAAGGTAACAGCAGTTCTAGAGTGAAAGTTTTCAGGATCTGAGGCAAGTTTGGCGAGATTGGCGAGTGCTCCTGCTTTATCTTTTCCGGATAGGAGAAGTTTTGAAGTCTACTGATGATAGTAGAATTGACGTTCTTGATTTTGGATTAATCTTGAGAGGATCATTCTGTTGGGTTGTTATTAGTCCAGTTTGTTTTAGAAGCATTAGTGAAGGTTGAGCTGATCAGGAAGGATGATGGCAGCCCAGGATCGTCAGAAGAGTTTGTGGATTTCGAAGACGAAGATTTGATTTTGGTTAAGTATTCTCCGATCAAAGGAGCTATAAGATTTGTTAAGACTGGAAAGCTAGCTCCGAGATATTGGATCTTTCTATGTCCTTGTAAGGATAAGAGTTTGGTCTACAAAGTTGAATGGCCAGTTTGGAAGACTGGGATTCATTGTGTTTCAGGTATCTCTGAGGGAGTACGTATACGATCCATCTCTGGTTTTGGAACCAGTAGTTCAAGAGGATTTGGTAGTTGAGTCAGACTTGTCTATGGTCTGATATCCTGTCCAGTTTTGTAGATCTAGATGGGTAGGCGCTCTGTAGCTTAGTAGTATAGCTAGTTTGGATTCAGTAGAGTGAGTATCCCAGTATTTGTACCTGAGAAACTCTAAATAGTGCTTGGAAGTCTATCCTGATTTGTGTCAGGATCATTAAATTTGTTTGATTGAGTGAATTAGTTGCTATGGTTGTTAGCATATGGCTAATAATGTATGCTCGTGATTTTAAATTAAAATTGTTGATGGATTATTAAATTACCTTTGCTATTAAATTTCGGGGACGAAATTCTTTTAAGAGGGGAGGAATGTGTTGACTCGGGATTTTGGGCAATATAAATTTAATAATCTATATTAATAATTAAATTGATTTGATAATTGGCTTTTATGATTGTAATTTAAATTGAAAATTTTAATCTTTTAAAAGCAAATAAATATTTAATTGGTAAATTTTATCTTTTGAAATTAATAAAATGTTTTCTATTTATAATGTGTGTGTGTATGTGTATTTGTATATATTGTAAGTAGAAATCTTTGGTTTAATAAATAAATAAAATCATGTTTTCAAATTCTGAATTATATTTGGCAATTTGGAAAATTTGACTAATTTAATATAAAACTTTTCAAAGCTATTTAAATGAATAATTATATAGTTTTAAAATACTTAGGTAAATGTTAATTATTTAAAATATATTTTTAGCTTAAAAGTTTAAAATGTAATTTACATATGATATATTTATTCATTTAGTAAAATAAGTAAATTATAAATAATAAGATAATCTCTTTTATAAATTATTTTTAAATTGATATTTTCAAATAATAATAATGTATTGTTTTTATATATAAAGATATATACTGATTTTAATAAAAATAAAATTGTATTTTCAAAATTGAAAATGTTGTTATAAATTGACTTTAATTTGGATTTTAAAATTTAATTTGAATTTGAATTTAAAATTGAAATTCAAAAAATAGACATTTTAAAAATATTTGGATAAGCTTTTATTTATATATAATTTGTTTTATTACATTTTCTTTTAAATGAACTTCATATATACATTTACATAAAAATAAATAAATTAAGTAAAGGCTTTTATCTAACATTTAAATTAAATATTAATTACTTATGTGACAAATGTAAGTTTGTAAGGTTTTGTTTTAACATGTGTAAATTAATAAACTAAAGTATATAACAAATGTTGAAACATTAACAAGTGTCACTCTTTAATTTTCATTTTTTTCTATTATTCTTAATAAATCACATTTTTACTTATATAAACTTAAGACTTCTATCTTCTATTCTTTTTCTAATTCAAAAGCTAATTTATTAAAACCAACTTTTCAAAAAAAAAGAAAATCTGCAACTCAATCCCTCCAAACTAGAAAACAAATCAATTCAGCAACCTATAGCTTCATTTCAAAATCAAAAATTTGTATATCAAATCCAATACCCTATAATCATATTCAAATCTAAAACCTGTGAGTTCATTTTTAAAGATCAAAGCCTGTGTCTTTTTCAAATCTGAGATGCAGACAGAAGTAAGCAACTTCAATTTTAAATGTAAATATTTTCTTCATCCGATAACCAAATTTGCAAATCAAAGCCTGCAAGTTCATTTTCAAAAATCAAGAACAAAAGCCTGCAGACATTTCTTAAAACCTGGAATTTGTCTGAAGCATTCTTCAGCAATTTTCTTCAACATTTAAGCATTTTCAACATTCAAGTTTTTAAGATCAGAGGAGCAATTCATGTTAGCAATCCAGTTTTAAAATCAAAGCATATTCCAGTTTCAAGTTTCAATACTCAGTTTCAAGCTTTTCGAAAATAAAAGTGCTATGTTCTTCTGTAAAACAGGTGAGTATCATTCTTTCTAAAAACTTAAGTATCTTGATATCTAATTGCATGTGGATTTCTGGAAATAAAGTAGTATTGTGTGAATGTATATGATTGAATTCTCTGTGTATATGCATGGATGTATAGATGCATGCTTGCTGTTGTACTTTGTTCTTGCCTGTTCTTAGTTTCTAGGCTTAAGTTTTAATCAAAAATCATTATCTCATAATCCAATCTATGTTAGGAATTAAGTTTCAAACAAAATATGTTTTTTGTATCATAGATTAAAGTTTAGAAATTTAATTGAAGTTAAAAATAATTTTGTATTGTATTTGGAAATCAAAAACAATAGAGCAAACTTAATATAAGTCAAAATTCAAATATCCCGATTCATTGACTCAGGAATATAAATTGAATACTTAAACTAAAACTTGATTTTTGAAGTTGAAATCATGATTTTTAGTAGTGGGATTTGGGTGCAGTTCTAGTTTGATCAGAAAATGTGTTTTGTGTGGTTTCTGGTGGTCTTAGTGGACTGGGAGGTCGGGGTTCTTTCTAGAGGTAGAAGGATGGTCGGAGACTTGGGGAAAAATGCTAGGAAGGTGATCTAAGCACTATAGCGGGAGTGGTTGTTCGATTTAGTTTGTCAACCTCATTTTAGGCTTGGTCAGTAAATGATCCACCACGGCTTCTCTGGTGGATCGAGTGCCACCAGGCTCTGGGGATCGGAAGCTTGGTGTGTCGAAGGAGTGGCTGGAGTCTCTAACACTCTGGTGGTCAGCATTGTGAGTTCGAGGCTGTTCTAGTTTTGGTCTATGATTACAGGTTTGGGTTAGTATGCTCGATTTTGATTTCGAGTTGGTTTCGATGTTCAAGTGGTCGAATTCTGATGTAGAGGTGATCGTCGACATGTGGGGATCCTTGTGGATGGTCGAAGATGGTGAACCTCCGATGCATGTGCACGGTGCACTTCTGTTCAGGTGAAGTTGGGTTGAGCATAGAATGATTACTCGAGTTTTTACTCGAGTTGATTCATGGGTGCTCGAAGACTTTAGGGTAGGGGCTCGGGTCAATTAGGTTGTTACAGGTTTTTAAAACCTGTTTGTTTTTAAATTTTAAAATTGATTTTAAGATTTGAAAGCAAGATTTAAACCAAGTATTAAATCAAATTTAAGTATAGATTCAAATTTAATTTGTATCCTAGTTTGAAATAAATAGGTTTTATAAAATTTATAATGTTTTAACAAATTTAAAATGTTTAAAGTATATTTTAAAATGATTTGAATTTAAATGAATTAGTTTAAAACTATTATAAATTTCTTTTAAGTGTTTCTTTAACATTTTGATTTAAAAAGGTTTTGTAAATTTGATTTAAATTTTGTTAAAGTTAAATTTGTAATTATTTTAAATCCTTAATTTGAAATGAATTAAAAGGAAGATTTAAAAGTATAATGTTTCAAAGGCTTTTGTTAATGATAATTAAAGTAATTATAAAGGCTAATACTTTATCTTAAAGATTAATTAAGGTTTAATGATTTAGGATAAATTAAATTAATAAGTTAATTAAAAGGGACTAATTACTATAATTAATTAATAATTATGGATTAATAAATAAGTAATTAAAGGTTGTAAGTTGATTAATTTAAAGGTTAATTAATTTTTAAATACAGATCATTAATCAGATAAGTTAAGATTTTAAATAAATGATTTGAAATTAATTAATCAAGTAATTAAGTAATAAAAGATTAATTAAGTTACAGTTAAGCACTTAATTATAATATGGTTTAATTGGTGATTAAGAATTAATTACCTTGTAATTGATAAGGGTTAATTTAAGTTTGATTACTTAGAGAGGTAATTAAAGAATTGTAAATAGTTAATGAGAGATCATTAACTAAGGATTATTAAATAATTAATTAATGTGATTAATTTTAATAATTAATTTGATTAATTAATTAAGGATAATCATTTATGGAATGGGGTAAGTATAATTACTTAATGAAAGTAATTAAGGAATTAATTACTCATTGTAATTAATTAAATTAATGCGATTAGTTTAAGTTAATTAATTAAGTTTAATTAATTTAAGTTAATCACTTGATTATTTGATAAGTGTAATTACTTAATGTAATTAATAAAGTGTAATTACTTAGTGAAGTTATTAATAGGTAAAACTGGATGTAATTAATTTAAGGGTGATTATTTAATGGAAGTAATTTAAGTTTAATTACTTTTTGCAATTAATGAAGGGATTAATTAAAAATAATTAATTAAGGAGTAATTTATTTATTTAATGAAGTAATAAAGGGTAGTTAATTACAAAATGTGATTTATCAAGGTTGATTAATGAATATAATTCATTAAAGATTAATAATTAAATATGATTAATTAAATTAAGAAGTAATTAAGGGATCATTAATTAATGTAATTAATGATCTAATTAAGGATTGAATAATTAAAGGGTAATTAATCAATAATAAGTGATTATAAAGTAATTAATTAATTAAGGATTAATGTAATTAATTATAATTAATTAATTAATGAAGTAATTAAAGGTTAATTGCTATAAATAGTAGAGGGTAATTAATTTGTGAAATTAAGTAAAGCCTAATTACTTAAAGTAATTAGAGAAGAATTAATCAAGGGTGATTAATTAAAGGTGGATATTTAGAGAATGATTAATTGGTTTAAAAATAATTAATCGTTAAGTAAGCAAGATTTATAGTGATAAAAGTAATTAATTTAATTTATTTTAAATTAATGAGAGATGAAGTAGTTAATTTAATTCATTTTAGATTAATTATAGATGGTGTGATTAATAGGTCTTTGCTTATGGATGGTTGGATGATATTGATTGCCTTGAATGGTTTGATATCTCTGATATGGGATATATGCTTATCATTGATGTGGATGCTTTGGTTGAATGGTGATGAGATGACGTATCTATCTATGATATTGTGAATTATCTATCTGTGTGAATATAGATAATGAATTGAATCAAATTGTTTTAACTTGAAAAAAACTTGGCTTTAAAAGATGGAATTTTGGATTTCGATGAGATTGGGATCGGGTTTCCAAATTTGGATATCCGAAAACCACGATGATCCAAATTAATGATAGGTCGTGAATCTCAAGTGAAGATGAATATTCAGAGTGCAAGGGTTATTGTCGTTAACTCTAAGGGTGATTCCAAAACGAGTGTAACGAGATAATGCCTTTGGTTTTGTTCGAACCCGGAACGAACTTGTATGGATTGAATGCTTTCAGAAAATCATCAAGTGGATGATGAGCATTCTAAGATAGATGTGTTCTATAAAGGTAATCGTAGACTCAAGCCTCATCAACCGGAATTGTCTAAAACAGGGGAGGTGCAACAAGGCTAAGTGGGTAGCACCCAAGTAGTACAAGCTTCCCATGTCTAGAAGTCCCTTTATATTCGGCTGTGTGGGGCAGTTGATTGCAACAACTGCCGGGGTTGTCCAGTAAGGGATGGTTCCGGCCTTGTGTTGCAGGGGATTGGGGGTAATCCTTGGTATGGTGATCTAGGCCACGTACTGTGACGGGCGGTACCCTAGTAGCCCTGCCATTGATGGAAACCCATTCTTCCTATGTGCCCTTTACGGTTTTGATTGTATTACCCATTTTGTGGCTAGTATGCTGGAATTTAATAAATGTAATAATTTCGGCTATTTTATATTTACTTGAAAACCCTAGACCCTAATATAATATCACTGGATTTCCTACCAAACGTTTTGTCTAGCATAAGGTAAAAACTTTCCCATGTTTATGTGTGGGGAGTCTTACGTGATACCTTCTCTTTCAAAGGATTTTCAAAGTTAAGCAACTTTAACCTGTTACTCACACCAGACCCATGTCTGACCCGGAGCTTATCTTCTATTTTCTTAAACTTTTGGGTACTCAAATTTTTACGAGTAGCCAAGGGATTCAGGTTAGCTTTGATGAATTCTGGAGGAGCAATGGAGCTGAAGGCTTCAGCGTTTGTAGATATATAGATAGTTCCGTTGTGTGATCTCTGAGTCGATTGTATGTGTTGTATTTGAGTTGTAATAACTAGACATGTGTTTATAACTGTCTAGTATGTGATGTATCATCTGTGTAACTCTGATAGATGTTGTATACTATGTACTATTTTATGTGATTAATATAATTTATTCGTTCTGCTGTTGAGATTCTGATATTGTTTCTTTCTTTCTTCTCTATCTTTCTCATTTCTATCTCTTTCTTTCTTAAAGATGATGCGTCTTTCTGTGGAAAGAAAGGCGGGTCATCACATTACATCCAAAAATTAAGCATTGTCTTAACTTGGAAAATTCATATGAATTCCAATTAATTTCTGAAAACTATAATATTTAGACACATCTCTATATTATTACTCTACGCATCATATAAAAATTTTAAGTGATTTAAAGAAGGTTTGATTCACGTTTTTCCTTAAAACATATCATAAATCATTATTATTAAAATTTCAAACATTAACAAATATTACGTATGATTTATAAACTTGTTCATTATTATTCAAAACATCACGTATATACATATAATCCTAAGAAAATGGATTTGGAAGGTCTAAGAGGAAATTGATTAAAAGCCTTACTTCTTATTAGGGATGAAAGCTCCTCCATTTTTCTTTGATTTTTCTTTCTCGTTCTCTTGGAAAATGGTCGACCTAGATCTTTCTTTTTGTTTATTTTTAGAGTAAGGGAGAGAATGAATGAAAGGGACAGTGTCGTGGGTTAGTAATTTCGGCATAGGGTAAAACTCATTCTAGCGTATTCTTATTAATTCCACTAACTTTCCTCCTTAAATTCACTCCTCATTCTATAAATAAAACCTACCTTATATAGTTATAATTTCATAATGTAATGCATTTGTTCTTTTATTTAATTAACTGCCTATATTTTGACTTTTTAAAATATGAGGTATTACAATCGTTCCTATTTAGCCATTTCGCACACAACTCCACTGAAGAATTTGATCTCTACACTCTTCTTTTCATTTATGAATAGTTCTCAGTTTCAGAATTAAAAGGAAGTTAAGAAGATGTAGAGGACCCATAAGTAAAAAAGACATTGTGATAATTTCTATCATTTTACAGAGACGATTTGGATTGGACAATTTGGATTTGGTTCAAGGGCCCAAATTCATATAACCAGCATGGAAATTCGGTAAGTACTTAATATTTTAATATACTGTTGCAACTCATACGGCAATTCTATAAATACTCAATCCCTTTATATACTCCCATATCTCGTATGGCAATTCCATAAAACTTTATAGTCAATACTTCCGTATGGTGTTCTAAAGACTAGACCCAACCATGGTTTTATCATTGTCAATCTTTGACCTTAAAGTGTTATGATTCTAAAAATAAAACAACCATATACGTACATGAACCCACGATTTAACCTCAAAAATATGGAAAAACCCCCCTCTAACCACATGGTTCTTTAAATTTGAGAGAAAAGAACTATAATTTCACTCTTTATTTTTTTATTCACGTAATCAATTTAATAGTAATTTCATATTCCTAGCCATGAAATTATTAGATTACCTTATCAATTTGTGATGATATCACTACAACAAAAATACAATATTACAACGACGTTTTTACAGTGGGCAAAAAAAGTTTGTTGTAATCAAAACTTATTACAATTGTTTTATCTTGCCTGTTGTAATAGATGTCATTTCAACAACTCTTTTCTTTGCTCGTTGTAATAGATATTTATTACAACCTTTTTCATTTGCCCGTTGTAACAAATGCCTATTACAACTGTTTTTTGCCTGTTGTGGTAGATATCAATTTTTGTCAATACCTCTTCCATTTTTATCTGTTGTAACAGATGCTTATTACAACCATTTTCTTTTGCCTATTGTAGTAGATGCCAATTTTCACAACTCTTTTTTTGCTAGTTGTAATAGACATTATTCAATAATTAATAATTAATTAACAATTGATATAATAATTAATAACTAATAAATAATAAAAATTATTAAATAACTAATAAATAAGAATTAATGTTTAATAATTAACATTAATCATTAATGTTATCCAGGATTTTAACTCAATGGAATTCAAAGGAAGTCATAACATCTACGTCAAGTCAAAGCAACTCAAGAATCAACTAAGGGGACTAGAAAAAGGAATAAAGAAAGACTCAAGAGGAAAATACCAAAATTTGGCCAAGATGATAGATCGCTATGGATCGATAGTGATCCATAAGGTTTGCTCGTGGATCCTCCAAACCTCTTGCATCATGATCTAATATGTTTTATAGGGATGCCTGCTAAGTTTAATGGTATTCCAAGCAAGCTAGTTTGAGGAGTGATCATTCATCTGATTCCAAGCATGGTTCAACCCAACCTATACACAAGATACCATCAAAACAAGGTAACTATTCATTTTGACCTTATAGTAACATGTTGCTCTAAGAACTATGCCAGAACCCACGGCTGCCATGGAGCAAGAAAATTCTTCCGTTTCTGGCCTATACGGGAGAAATGGATAGCAGCAACAAAGAGGAGTGGTAGGCGGAGCTGTAGGAATTACTATGGAAGGAAACGCAAGCACTCTACCAACTATGAGGCAACCAGCTCTAAACTTGAATCTAGGGGCAAAAACACCACGGGAAGATATAACAATGGATCTCTCTAATTCAGATGGTGAGCGACTTGACGATGAAAATTTAGAAGGAAACACCAATGCATTCAATAATGCTAGGGAGATCCAAATTGCCCCTACCCGACCAACCACAAGCCAATAGAACTCTGAGGGAATGGCTCTTCCGAAGACATGAGAGCCAGGCTTCAGTCCATTTACCAAGATCATTTGTAGAATTAAACACTTAGTGTACTCACTAACAGCCAACCCGCAGATTACCAGACATTTGAGGCACATATCGCAGACGTGGTCAAGCGACTAATGGATGAAAGTAATGAAGAAGGGATGATGAATGGGGATCCGCTCCAAGTCGGACTCCCTTCACTGATGACATTCTAAATGAGCGGTACCCTAAAAAGTTCACTATGCAAACTATTCTGTCTTACGATGGAATGAGAGACCCGAAACCCCACTTGTATAAGTATAGTTGGCACATGGATGGAGCGAATGCTTCAAATACTGCCCGATGTAGATTTTTTCCAATTTTCCTTGATGCAATTGCTTCCCTGTGGTTCACCAGGCTTCCACCAAGATCCGTCTCCACCTTCAATCAACTAGCAATGAGATTCCGGGATCAATTTAGGCTTCAAATGTCATAACCAAAATATATGATGTCCTTATCCGGTCTATTCCAAGTACGAAACGAATCTTTGAAGTCCTTCATGAATGTGTTCAATACCACGGTGACTGAAGTAAGTAATCCAAATGAGGATATGGTTTTCATGGTCTTGGTCTACGCTATCCACCCCGATACTAAATTTAGAAAACGGATCAAAATGAAACAACCGTATCACAAGGAAGGACTTCAACCAGAAGGCAAGCCAGTACTTGAAATTGGAAGGGCACGAGAATTAGAATGAAAATCTGCTAACCTACGACCAACCAACGTTAGGTAGAGTGGTATGGCGACAAACCAAGATACAAATACCTCCGGGATGGCCAAAGGAAATGCAGGGAAAAATGGAAATCAGAGAAGGAAATACCAGAATTCCAACAAGTAAAATAGAAATAACAAGCGATTTAAAGGCCTGAGGCTTGAAATCTACACCCTGCTCAATGATACTCCATATCTACCTCACAAAACAAGGGACAGAAGAGTACAAGAAGCCACCTAAAAAGGAAAAAAATAAAGAGAAAAAGCATTCCAGAAAGTACTTCTGCTTCCATGAAACACATGGCCACAATACGAACTAGTGCTGTCACCTGAAGTACTTAACTGAAGAGCTGATTCGGAAAAACAAGCTTCAGTAGTATATGAGGAAACCACAAAATCCTGATCAGACTGCAGCATCCTAAGCTTCTAGGGATCGAGCGAACCAAGCTGGAGCCAACGAAGAGGGATCTAAACGGACCGACCAAAGACTCCTCATTGGAACAATATCCGGGGGACCGCATCTCACTTAGAAGAGTTAGGGAGAAATGGAGCGATATGCAACCTCATTAAGGCATGCTCTGAAAGATTTGTGCTTTGCAATCGAAGGTGGATCCCTTGCCAAGCAGCAGACAACCCTGAACGATGACATAATATTCCAAAATTGAGACATTGAAGGGATAAAAGCTCCAACTTTGAACCACATGGCCGTGACATTAGGAATCGGACCCGCCATGGTCTGACCAGTATTAGTAGACAGTAGCAGTTCTATGAATATCCTTTTCAAAGCACCTTTGATCAGATGAAGATCGGTATGAAAGATGTATCCGGTTGTGGAACAAAGATCTAGGGATTCACCGGTGAACCCAAACAACCTGTCGGAATAATTGATCTACCGGTAGAACTCGAAAAAGGCGACCGAAGAGTCACCCTCATTAAAACCTTTGTGATCTTAGATGAAATGACTGCCTATAATGCCTTCCTAGAATGGCCTGCCTGGCAGATTTCAAAATTACTTTAGCTCAGTGGTGTTTGACCATGAAATTTCGGACAGAGAATGGAGTTAGGGTGATCAAAAGCGGCCAAAGTGCCACTAGAGAATGCTGCATAGCAGAACTACATGAGTCTAAAAGAAGGAAAAAGGGAAAGAATGTGGGGGGGGGGGAGAACTCTCCACATTCGTGAACCTGCCGAATAGAAACTATAGAGCTGCCCATGGCTTGAGGACCATAGTCAATTTTACAAGGCTTTGGACTCTAAAAAGAAGAGTTCAGAGGAGGATTGGGCAGCACTGGCAGAATTGACGGTGTTTGTTCCTATTGATATGGATGACCCAACATGAGTCCTGAAAATTGGATCACATCTTGGAAACAAGATGCGACTGGAACTCATTAAATTTATTCACACCAACCTAAACGTATTTGAATGGATGCATTCCGATATGGTGGTGTGTCGTCAGAGATTGTATGCTACACAATCAACATTGATCCTAGCTATACACCAGTAAAGTAGATGAGGCACAACTTAGGACCCGATTGGTCCAAAGGGCTAAGAGAAGAAGTAGACAAGCTAATCGCGAATGGTTTTATCTGCGATGCAACCTACCTCGAATGGGTATCTAACCCGGTCTTGGTAAAGAAATCCAATGGGAAAGGGTGAACTTGTATCAACTAATCGGATCTAAACAAACCTTTCCTAAAAGACAGATTTCCTCAACCCAGAATCGATCAGCTTGGGTATGGGATAGCTGGAAATAAATTGCTACCATTTATGGATGCATACTCGGGATACAATCATATCATGATGCACGAATCCGATAAGGAAAACACTAGTTTCATTACTGATTTGGAGTTATATTGTTATAGAGTAATGCCATTCGATTTAAAGAATGTTGGGGCACCCTACCAACTACTTGTGAATGCCATGTTCAAGCATCAGATCGGGAAAACTATGGAAGTCTATGTGGACTATTGTTTGTTAAATCACATATAGCCGCAAATCACTTGGACAACCTCACCAAAATGTTTGAAATACTCCGCAAATATGGAATTAAATTCAATCCACTTAACGGTCACTTCGGAGTATCCTCTGGAAAGTTCTTGGGATTCATTCTAAGCGCTAGAAGCATCAAAGAAAATCTAGAACAAATTACCGCTCTACGAGTGGTCGAGTCCTCAAAGAACAAGAAAGAGTTACAAAGCTTGAATGAAAAGTTGCAACACTAATCAGATTCGTCTTAAAAGCAACCGACAAATGTATACCATTCTTTGATGCACTAAAGAAGGAGAAGAAGAACTTTGCATGGAATCAAGCTTGTCAATCTACATTCAAAGAGCTACTGCCACATATGACAACCCTGCTAATCCTATCTAAACCGGTAGATGGAGAAGACTTGTTTATCTAATTGGCAGTCTCACCTCATGCCTTAAGTGTCGCGCTTGTACGTGAAGTAGCTAGGATCCGACGACCGATATGCTACATTAGTAAACGATTCACTAGACCCAAGAAGAACTATCCTAAGTTGGAGAAACTAGCATATTGCCTCTTGATCGCGTCCAGAAAGTTATGACCATATTTCCAAGCACACGAACAAAATACTAACGAATCAACCTTTGAAGTAAGTGTTGTACCACCCCGAGACTTTTGGCTAGCTTATCAGATGGAACATCAAGTTGAGTCAATATGAAATCACTTACCATCCTCGTAGGGTAATCAATGGGCAAGCATTGGCGGATTTCACTGTCAAGTTTACTATACAAGATAATGAAGAAGAAATTACTTCGAAAGTGGAAACACGCTGGAAGCTGTTCATCAATGGTGCATCTAACAACTCCTACTCGGGAGCAAAAGTAGTGCTTGAGACTCTCAAGGATGATCCATTTGCTATGCCTTATGCTTAGAATTCCCTGCAAAAAATAATGAAGCAGAATATGAAGCATTGATAGTGGGCAAAAGATTGTGGAGGAACTCGAGATGAAATCCATACGCATATATAGTGACTCTCAACTAGTCGTCTTTCTAGTGATATGCGAATACCAGGCTTGAGGAGAGAACCTTGCTCCATACCTATTTAAAGTGTAGGAAATGCTAAACGACATCGAGCATTACACCATAAATCATATCCTAAGGGAACAAAACACAAAGGTGGATTATTTAGCCAAACTGGCCATCAACGGAAAAAGCTTCTTCGGAAGGCACCACGATTCGTAATGTAGGATGGGATGCTCTACCAAAGGGGATTCTCTACCCCTTTGATTAGACATGTGACCAACGATGAAGCTCGAAGGATCCTAGGAGAAGTTCATGAAGGTGACTTCAGGGATCACACCGGGGGGCAAACCCTTGCAAAGAAAATTCTTCGATATAGGTATTTTTGGCCAACAGTAAACCACGATGCAGCAGATTATGCTAGATGGTGTGACTGATGCCAAAGATTTAGGAAGATCAAAATAACTCCTTCAACAGAGCTAAAGCTGATGGTCATCCCATGGTCATTCAAATTTGTGGAATCGATCTAATTCGTGTATTACCAATGGATAAAGAGGAGCGAAATATGCCATTGTTGCTGTTGACTATGTCACCAAATAGGCCGAAGCGGAACCACTGTCCACTATTAACACAAAGAAAATTATTAACTTTGTTACTAAAAACTTTATTTGCAGGTTTGGTATGTGCCATAGAAAATCATCACGGATAATAGGACTCAATTCGAAAGCTTTGATTCAAAGAATTTTGCAAATGCTTCCAAATCAAGAAAAGCTTTTCCGCTGTCGGATATCCACAAGAAAATGGGCAAGTGAAAGCAGTAAACAAGATCATCAAGTCCACCATCAAAGAGCGGCTAACCAAAGCGAAAAGGAATTTGGTTGATGAACCTCCACTCACAATATGGGCTAATAGGAAAACGCATAAATCTGCAACTTGGCACTCTCCGTTCGCCCTAGCATATGGTCCATAAGCATTGATCCCAATTGAGCTAGAAGTCCTTTATCATCGAAGGCAAAATTTCAACCAAAGGCAGAATGTGTAGCTCCTACTCGAGACGCCTGATACGATCGATGAGAAAAGGGAAGAAGCCAAATTAATAACTGCCACTCATTAGAAAAGGGTAGCACGTTACTTCAACTCCAAAGTACATGACCATACTTTCGAAGTTGGAGACCTTGTCCTCAAATGGGTCTACCCTGTACCAGGAGCATTTGGAGTAAACTAGGAAGGCCCCTATGTGATTGGTTACAAGTTAAGGGATGGCACATTCAAGCTAACTGTAACGACCCAGAATTTCTTTCAATTAAAATTTGTATATTTAATTTATTTTCAATATTAACAAGTGAAATTTATAAGTCGAATAATTTATTTTTCGAATATCTGGATTTAATTAGATAATTAAATCGATAATTTAATATTTCAAAATACAGAAATAATTAGAAATTGGGTTTAATATGATTAAAATTGATTTGTAAAATTTTATTAAATCATATTGGAGTTAGAATGATGTTATAGAACTTTTAAAATTGAATTTAAAGTTGATTTGTGAAAATTGAATATTTCAATATTTAATTAATGTATGAAAATAGCCATTTTTCAAACAGTCTCGGATTTCGACAAAACTAGTTTCATCAGATCAGTAATGTTATATTATTGTAAGATTTCAAATTTCGTATCGATCGGAGTTACGGTTTGTTCGTACGAATTAAAAAGGCGCTAGAAAAATTTAAAGTAATTTAATTTAATTAATTCGATTCGTGCGATATCTCGCATAAACGATCGAATTGGCTTTCGAAATCTGTTCCATTGTGTCCGGAATAGGGGTTTAACCTAGGAAACGACTTTTGTTTCATCAAATTCGGAATCCGTTTGAGTTAAATAATAAAACGTGAATAGTAATTTCATCTCCTATAAATAGAAGCCCATACCCATTTGTTTTCACAAGCCCTAACCCTAAGTGATAGCCAGCCGCCACCCAAGTTTAGACGTCCACCACGTCACGATCTTCCTCCCCAATTTCCGATCAATACATTCACTTTTGTTAAAAACTTTCAACTACAACATTGTAGAGAACCTCGAGCTCTACACGATCAACGGTGGTGATCTGAATTGGAGCGGTGTAGTGGCCGCTAGAGGGGCCCCGTTGGCCTGCAGTTCGCGCACGGTTTTCTATGCGCAGGGGGGGCCGAGTCCCTTGTCGTTGTAGCCGATGGTGGTGCTCGGCGTTGGCTTCGAAGTGGCGCTAGCTAATCGATTTCTAGTCAAGCGTGAGGGACGCAATATTCAACCCTAGTTCGGCAAGTATGGGTTAGGCGTGCGTTCCTTTACTGGAGCAAGAACGTGGGGAAGAAGAAGGGGCCGAACGGCCTGATGTTGAGCAAAAGGATCCAACGACAGAGATTGAATTAGGTTATAATTAAAAAAAGAAATTAGTAGAATTATTATAATTTAAATCGTGTAAACTTTAAAATGATGTAACTTTTTCATAGGAGGTCGAAAACGCACGAAACGAGTTGCGTTGGCTTCGTTTTGTCGAGCACTACGCAATGGAGCTGGTTTGGAGTCGTTTGAAGCTAGTTTGAATTTCGGTTAAAATTAAACGCACGTTTAGTTTTATTCGAAATAAAACGCTACAACTGTTATCGGAAACTCAAGGTGAGAACTTCTCACTCAATCGAATAGTTTCGATTTAAATTTTAAATAGTTAGATTTAAAATTGTTGATTGTGTGCCTGGATGATAAATTGTTATCTATTGTGTTAAATAGACATTATATGCCGTATATTAAGCGGATGTTATTTTTTAAAAACATATACCGCGGTAATTCCATCTTGATTGGAATTGGTATTATTTATGTACTTGGAGTTGATTTCCCACATTATATAGCGAATGAGACCCTATTGCGCCGCATAATAGCGTATAATATTTTATAAATCCTATATACCGCGATATTCCGTATTGGAACGGAATCGGTATTGTGCTAACATCTGTGGATGCAGGGAAACAGGTTGGAGGGATCCAACTGGATTCCTCACCAGTATTTATTTGATTACAGATATTTTGATATATGTTGACTATCATATATTGATATATGATGTCTTCGTTGTCGTGATTGACTATTTCGTGTTTTGCATCATTGGGCCAATTTTGGAATTATAAAAGGATTTTAAAGTGATGATTTTCAAATTTAAAAAGGGGTTTTAAAGTGATTTTTGAAAGTATATGTTTTATTAAATTTTTGAATTGATTCATTTTAAATAAATTAACGTTATAAAATTTATTATTATAAAAATTATGATTTTTGTGAAATATAGTTAAAATGTGATTTTTGAAATATGGAGTTAATGAATTTTATAAAATAGTTTAAATTAGGATTTTTTTTGAATTTCTATAAACGATTAATATAAAAGATTTATAAAATTGATATTTATAAATTAAAATATTGGAATTATAAAACGAGTTTTTTTATAAGTGTTAAAATGAAATAAAAATGGATTTCATAAGTGAATTAAATTTATAGATTTATAAATTGTGAAATTTTAAAATTAATAGATTTTGTAAAATAGAAAATTATAAATAATTAACTTTAAAATTGGATTTTTGGCATTTAAATGAGATTTAAATGGAACTGGTTAATAAGCGATTTTTATAACTTGAAGTTTTTATAATATATAAATGTGAATTAATAAACATTGATTTATAAATTCAAGATTGATTGAATTTGATAAGTAAATTTTTATAGCTTATTAAAGGAGTATATTCACAATTTTGGGACAGTGGATAATTTTTGAATTGAATATGTAAAAGTGTTGAATTTGGTTAACGATTTATATTCACGATTTTAAACAGTGAACGATATATTAAAGGAATGTTTAGGGAGTGATCTTTAAAATGGAATTAAAACGATTTGAAGTTGTTTTAAAATGCATTAAGTGTCGAAACCATAGATTTCAACATTCATTGTTGAAATAGACGTTTTTGAGAAACAAGGAAAGATGGACTATAACACTGTTGTTATAGTAAATGATTTTCGAAAGGAAATGTTTTATTTAGTATTGGGATTTATATATCTGTCTTAATTTCGAATCCCTATACTAGTGATTTTGGGTCGTCGTAACGATGTTTTACGCAGCATTCGTTTTGGCCCAAAATAAATGTGTTTAAGAGAATGTTTTCCTTAAAGAATGAAATATATGCTTAATTTCGATTTAAGTATATTGAATATTTTCCAAGTGTTGAAAATAAATAGATTTGTGAATTACTTATTATTAAATAAGTATGGAAATGTTTTCCAATATGAAGTGAATATTTTGAGATTTTATCTTTTAAAGATAAATTGAAAATGAATATTAGAAATCAATTTGAAAATCGTATATTCATAGATATTTTGGAAATGTAAATTCACTATGGAATTTATAAAAGAAAGGGGAATGAATTTTACGGATTTGGAACGTAAATATAAAGTAAATCGTCAAGGATTTATTTAATTGGTTTAAATGAACCATTTTGAAATGAAAGTATTTCCGCGTAAGGAAAATGATTGAAAATTTGTTTTCAAATGGTTGAAGTGTGGAAATTATATATCTAGTAAAGATATTTTGGAAAATAAATAATTTGAAAAATTATTTGGAATCCCGTGATGTTGTGCATACCTATTGATGGTTAAATAACCGACTATCAATATTTACCTTTGAATCGGTATTTGTTGTGATTTGCTTGAATTTGAATGCCACACTTAATTTCAAAATAAGCGCTCACTATTCGGGTTTGCCGGGAAAGGACCTTGGGGGTCGTATAACCCACTCAGAATATGTAATACGTCGTTATGATTTGCATTTGATGACCGGTGTTGAAGACTGGATATTTGTGAAAACGGAAGGATTACCATCGAATGTTTCTGCATCGGCTGATCCCCGATATTGAAATTTATTACCCTTTGCGATGGGAAGTCCGGTCGTGATTGGTGAATATCCGGATTGCAAGGGCTTCTCTGGAAGTGCCTTCGGTTCCGTTCGATCCCGGAACGGACTTGTATGGATGTGTGTCTGACGTTACAATTTGAGATGTAAAGCTGGTTTCTATCAAATATATTACCGTTGGTGGCGGAGAATTTATTCTCTTAGCTTAACACCCTTAGAGGTTATGTAGTTGATGGTTACTAGTGATACATTCCCAAATTGGTAATGTGGCATACAAAGTATTGTTGAGCATTTGATGATCGAAGCACAGCTTTTGTATAAAGCGTGGCTTTGTGGACGAGACTTCGTCGGACCTCACAGCCCGAAAATGGTCAAAACAGGAAGGATGCAGCAAGGTTATTAGGGGGTAGCGCCCCTTTAGTGTATGTCATTCCTTCTGGATAGAGGTGGTATCATGGTATGGAGCCCGGATACTTAACCTATATCGCTGGTTAATCCTATAATATTTCCTTATTTAGTTTTCTTTCCAAGATTATTAAATGGTTTAAATCTCACTCATAAAGGCTACACAGGAATAAAATGGGAATATATCTTGTACCACATCATCCACTTTTCCAATAACTAAGGAAGACAACAAGTAATTATAATCCATGAACTCCAAAAAATATCTTACTTGAAGTTGCCATTTACTATCGGTTAATATAAATGGTGTTGAGGTCTTACCACTCCTTTCTAAATTAAGATGAGCTATCTTTAATATTTCATCGCATCGCTACCATCTTCTTAATTTCCCCTTCTTTTTTTGGGTCTTTAGTAAATGTGGTCTATTTATCACTTCAATTAATATCCATAGCAGCTGATCATTACTATTAGAATAGGAACATTTCGAATTAATCCTTGTTTAATCTTTTTAACTGTTTCCTGCCTTTTGACTAAAGAAACTAATTTAAAATAGACTCGGAGAACTCATACGGAGTCGGATTGACATGAAAGTTTGAGAAAACACTTAAAAGACATAAAAGAAGGCACTTACAAAAAATGGGCTTGATTGGATAAGGCTAGATTCGCTAGCGAGCTAACTAGATGGATCCCTAGCGATCAATGTAGATAGGCGCCCACCAAATAATTTTCAGGGTAGGTCATAGACACTCTCTAGGGTGTACCTACAAAGTTTCATCTGATTTCGCTAAGTTTTGCGTGAGTTATGGATGATTCTTCTAGACCAGATGAACCATGAAGACGAATGATCAAACAAACTCTAAACTACTTAATATTTGGATAAGGCGTTCAAATAGATGAAAGGAAGGCAACCTAAAAGGGCAGGCTCAAAATTAGTTTAAGGGCATGTATCACTAGCGATTCATCACCCATGGATTGCTAGCAACCCATCATGTTAGCTTGGGTCGCCTTGAGTTTTGCTAGGCTTCTTTCTAGTATTGAGTAGAGACTTCTGACAAGTTGGCCTTGGCTCAGCTGCTCTCCTACCCCTATAAAGACTATCCTATATGAAACACAAAGACAGGCTTTTAGACTGGTCGTTAGGACTCTACAGAGATTATTCTTCACTCTTCTTCTCCCACACAATAGTCATTTATGATTTCACTGCGATTTCCAGTGAACTCTTGCACTCGTGACTTATCTTAATCTCGTCAACTTGTAACCGAATTCAACTTGTAATGCAGTCAGTCGATAATAAAGCTTATAAAGTGGACGTAGGCTTCATTGACAGCCGATCCACTATAAAAACTTCTTGTCTCTTTACTATTTCTGCTCTTTTTATATTTATTTCCTATATTATTGCTCTGTAAGAACAGGGCTGATGTTTTCACTTTCAATCCAGGATGTTGCTCCATTTTTTGGTTTAACATTAACCTTCTTTAGGTTTCCAAAATCCATTCATTACTCAAATTTCTTTCTTTCACAAATGCGATATCAGTTTTCCTTAATTAGGCCCTCTTTAGATTACTTTTCCTCTCATTAATTAAAAACTTATTGCCCGTTAAATTTGTAATTAACACCTGTAAATTATAATCTATCAATTAATAACTAATACACATATATTCGTGGTCTATGTTATATATATACATACATATACATATACATATACATATACATACATACATATATACATACATATATACATACATACACATATATCTGTGTGTGTGTGTGTATGTATATGTTCTAGTCATTACTGTAAATGTATGATATCTATATATAACTACTAATTCTACAACTAGAGTACTCGTTTCCATATTTAAATTCATTTAAGCTATCCATTCAAAAAGATTACTCTCAAAAATTAACCATGGTTTAGATTTTTGCTTTGTTTGAAATTACAAGGAATCACTTCTTTTCTTATTGTAGAAATATGCAGTGTAAACTATGTAAAGGAATATTCATCCCTTACACACCTCTTTCCTTTTTAGTGTATTCTTTGTTACTTCAAACAATGCACTTTTACATGTATTTTAGAATTAGATAATTTATGAAAATTATGCAAAAATTGCTTCAAAACTAAAATATGGAAATTCATATTCTATGGGCAACCTAATTCATAATCCAACTATTGATCTGGAATATCTTTACACTAACTTCTTCAAATAAGGGTTTGGGATTGACTTCAACATTCTGGATCAGGTTGTATATTCTATTTCTATTTTGCTCTTATCTTAAGTAGCTTAGTCTATCCCACCTAGGTCATGATCCATATCTACTCCATAAAAAATTATAAAATCGTAACTTTCGCACACAAAATATCTTCATACAAATAAACTTAATTTAAAAGTAAGTATTTATTAATATATTTCTTGAAATACATAAAACACGAAGTATCAAATTATCTCCATCTTTGAAAATTTAAACTTTAATAAAAACATTTATCAAAGATTCAAAATTTCTTTGTTCCGAAATAGGAATAAAATAATCACCATTTTTAAAACTTTCTTTATCAAAACTTTTTCTTAAAAGTTAGACTTTCTAATTTATAGCATTCAAAAGTCTCTTCGTTTTTCAAAAAGGAACTTATGAAAAAAAATTCTTTTCAATAGCATATTAAAATAAGGATTTACTTCTTTTTGAAGATAGGAATTTTAACACAAAATATTTACGACTTAATGATTTTTCCAAAATAATATATTAAACCATTTTTGCTTCAAAAAGTTTTCTAGCTATAAGAATTATTGTTTACCAAATAGTAAATCTTGCTCAATCATCATTTCAAAACAACAGTTATTTTCTTCTAAAGCATACAATAATATTTATAACCTTATTACTCAAAATATAACGTTATATTTTGAGTATTCTCGTAAGTTTTCTCAAAGACTCTTAATATAATGACCTACCAATTTGGACGGTTTAAATCAACAATAAACTATACATGTCAACTCAAACCATTCAAAAGGGAGGATTGTCAATAGGGTAAATAAGAAAATAAGGGAAATGAAAGAAAAATAAACACAGAATCTCACAGCAGAATGAAAAAATATAATAATTAAATAAAAATTTCATGAAGTTGTTTTGAAAATACATTTACACTTTTACAATACAATCGGAGCTATACATACAGCAGGTAAAATAGGATAATGTAGCAGAACAACATGATGTAGTGGAATAATAATAATAATATATACTAAACTCCATCTTCATCCTCCATAAATAATGTCTTTAACACTGAAAAGCTCAGGATAACCCTAGAGTAATGAAAAGACAAAATACTCAAGTCAAAACTAAAAGATATTATGTAAGTTAAATAAGCAACAAGTAAATACGAGTGTAATGGCTTCAGAGATGTTTATGGAATTTTACATCTCCTATCAAGTGTATAATGTGCGTGCAATAACTTAAGAGATGTTCAAGATCTTCCAACTCCTAAGGATCCATTAAACTATTTATATGCAGTAATGTACGCTATATATGTAGTGTTTATCAATAAAGTAAAGTATTCAAATAGCATTAAGGCGTTACCAATATCCCTTTTAACACATTTTATAAATGTTGTAGTCTATACAGCACTGTAAACTCCAACAAACCGGTGGTCTATCAAGGAGCACTCCATAGGTACGAAAAAAACCAAAATTATAGTGAGCTTGTAAGGCATATGACAAGGCGCGCGAGGCAATTCTCAAGGTAGGGTTCTACCATTTTGCACTCCAGACTGGTGGTAATGCATAGCAGCTACTACCGCCGACCTTGGAACACACTCCCATAATTAAATTGAAAGTGGCCACTAATCAGTAACAAAGTAACAGATATGGTATCGAAGAAATGTGCCCAATCGGAGGAGCGACCACACTTGGCCTGGTATAGCTCCTGTTTTAGTCATATCAAGCTGACCCGAGGGGGACAGGGCTGCGTTCTTACCTCATATCATTAGCGTTCTCCAAACCATCCTTCGTCGTTCTGGATTCTACAACAAGTGCATAGTTGTTGAAGTGGTTTCAAAATTGGCAGAGAGTATGACAATATCTGACCACGGTCTCTTTAACATCCAAACACTTATTTCACACCATGGTCATTTTATAGAACATTTTTAATAATAAATTCAGAATATAGTTTATACCTTCATATCAAGATATCTATATACTTATTCCAAAAGTATAAATATATTCATAAATAACGAGGAAGATTTCTTTCATTAATTTCGAAAATAATATATATATCTCTCTCGAACCATTTATAAACTATTTATATGCCTTAAAACCATTTATAAAGCTATTTATAAATTCCAAATCAGTTTACAACTCCTCCCCTTTTCATAAACTTCTACGCAGTTCCTTTAAAATGCTTCTTAGTTCCTTGATAAAAATTCTTTATAAAATCCTTTAAAACCTTTATAACTCGTTTATAAAACCATTATAAAAATCCTTTTGAGAAAAAAGTGTGATCCTTTATAAAAGAAGAGGGCACACATGCAAATTTGTATATATCACATAAGTCTCGGTCTTGCCAACATACCTGACAGGTAGCTAATCAAAGTAAACAAAAACAAAAATATTTTATAAAAATCCTTTTTTAAAAATCCATTATAAAATTCTCTTAAAAACTTTTATAAATTACTTTTTAAAACTTTACAAAATTCTAAAATATTTTACTAAAATCTTTTGTCTATTAAAGTTATTATAAAGACCTATATTTATTATCTTAAATTAAATTTTATATTTGTTATATTAAATTAAATTTTATATTTGTTATATTAAATTAAATTTAATATATATATTTATATATTAAAGTGGAAATTAGCCATGAGCGCCTCTTTAGCAAGTGCAATTAGTTTCTAGGATACAAAACTGAAATAATTATTTTTAGGGACAAAATGTAAAATAATTAGTTTCTAGGCCTAAAAACCTATGAAATTACGTCCTTGAAAGTAATTGGACTGCTGATTATGTCCTTAAAAGTAATTATTCTACTTACTTTGGCCTTGAAATTAATTTTCGTGAGTGTGTGTCCTAGAAACTAATTGGATTGCAAAGTTTGTCCTTCTAGTGAAATGCCCCTATATTAAAACTATATTAAATATTGTATTAAATTACATTTTTAAATAATTTAAAATATATATTTCAAATTAAATAATAGTATAATTTAAAATCTTAAATTTACATTTAAAACCATATATTAACTTAAAATTTGAAGTTTAAACATATAAAATAAATTATTTTACCAAATATAAATCGTTAAATAAAATCATTAAATTAAATTTTTAGAATCAAATTTATAAATCAAACAAATAATTTAAACCGAACAACGGGTGTCCTTATATAATTCATTATGGTCAAGTGATAAGGTACGTATCATTTCAACCCAAAATAGTAAAATTTTCGAGTATATATCATTTTAACCCGTATCCCGAATCAAAAATTTCCGAAGTAATAAAATTGCTTGGGTTTATCATTTAAACCAATAAAGATTTTCCCTAATCTATAAGATCATTCGGGTATGCATCATTTCCACCCATAGTGATTTTCCTAACAACAAACTAAGGGAACTTGCATTGTGATCACAAGATGTATAATAAACATAACATCCAATCTTCCAAAATTTCAACAAATAAACATCCATCATAATCAACATCCAAATCAGTTAATAAATCACATCCATTAATTGGTTATCAATATCAGGTATTTAACTGTCAATTGAAATTCAATATTAATTTAAATGCCAATTTGATCCAAAATAAATTCAAATTAAATTAAAATGTCGAATTAAACTACCAAACAACAACCAATAACATTCTTATCACATCATAAATTTAATTCAACTAACATAAAAAGGTTTAGTATTTCTGAGTGAGTTAAATCACTCACCTTTGATTTTTTAGCCGATTGAAAACCAAACAAAGCCCTAATTTCAACAGTCTCCAAAAGTAACCAAACTTGATTCATGTTGTCCGGAATTTGGATACGAGTCCAACGGAAGAAACCTGCGCATCAATCGGAGCTCATATGCAAAAGTTATTAAGGTTAGAAGTTTGAATTTTTAATTTAAATTAAATTAAAGAAATAGAAAATTCTTAATTAAACTAACCATCCTCAAATCAAACACGTTCGAACAGAACCCATACTCTTAAAGGCCGCAACTTTGACCATGAAATTCTGCCACCTTCGACCACCACAGATGACGCCACCACCTTCATCCGCCTTGCCTTGCTAATGCCTATCACCCTGACCCCATGCGATCGCCCACATGGTCGCACGCCACCGACACTAATTTAGGGTTTTCGAAACCCTAACACGAATTTTCTGACCGCCTTAGGTGGAATTAGTCAAATATTCCACCACCAATTGACTCCAAACACCACTCTCCATACTACCCATGAGCCAATTTCGCCAATTAGCGCGTGAATCGAAAAGCCCCAAATCGCCAATCAGGGTTTCACGATTTATGATCTTTGACCGTGATTCCAAATCGACTCCAGCACTATTTCTAAAAATGAACACTTTTCATTGATTCATATTGTTGAGAGCTTTAAAATGGTATATTATGATAGGGTTTTGAGATTTGAATTTTGAAATTGATTTTAAAATTGAAATTAGGGTTTCTGTGATGTCAGCCTTTGGGAAGAACTGGATGAGTATAGAAATTTGTCTGTACAGAATTAAAATGAAAGGCTGCTAGGGTTTATAGCCGCCTATATATAGGTGGAGATTGATAAGAACGAATGGACAGATCAAATTGGGTTAAAACAATAACAAGGACCTTAAAAGCCCGTTTCTTTCCCGTAACGAAAGTAGGTCATCCCATATATTGAAATATAGGTTTTCGATAATTTTAAACTCAGTGGAACTGGATTCAAACCCTGATTCTATTGTATATAGAAGTTAGCTTTCAAAATCAAATTAGATTCATTTAAATTCCTTTAATTGATTTCTATGCGTTTCAAGCTCGCACGGCCAAACAACATGTCTGGTCGCTACGAAACTTGAAATCCTTTGAAAATTCACTGTTACAGATCTGATGAAACTGGTTTCGTCAAAATCCAAGATAGTGGCCAAAATGGCTATTCTTTCGCGTTAGTTAAAATATAAAATTTTAAATTTCTAATTATTCACTTTTAAATCGAATTTTTAAATGCAAACAATCTTCATTCACATTTTAATAAAGTTTAAATCAACTTCTGATATCATTTTCATTCGTATTAAATTCAGAGTTTAATTATTTAAACAATTTCCAATATTCAATTTTAAATAATTAAATTATCCAACAAATCATTTTATTTCAATATGAGTTGTTTAACTTATAAATCTTTAATTTTAAAGCGAATTCAAACAATTAAGCAACTACTCCTATTTTTTACAATCATCACATTAAATTTAATAATTTAAAATAGTTAAAAGTACGGGTCATTACATTCTCCGCCACTCAAAAAATTTCGTTCGAAAAGGGATTAAGTACAAAATTTAATACTTGGTATATTTTATTCAAAACAATTAGCTTATAAAACATTAAGATCTTATTTACAAAACCATGTTAATTTATATTTTCCAATGTCTATAGCTAATTAATACGCTTCATTTTTATAACATTCAAATTATTTTTGTTAGCATTTAATTGGTCTACTTCTAATTTATTCACATCTAATTCATTTACATTCAATTTATTCAATTCAATTTGTAAAATTCCAATTTTTCCACTTTTTTGTTTAACACATTTCATATAAATTCATTTATGAACCATTTATAAAATTATTCTATTTAACCTTGTTTAAGTTAAATTTTATTTCACTATCACTTAGTATAATTCCTTTAATACTAATATCATTTAAGTCATTTTATAAAATCATTTACATTTATTATAAATTTATAAAATGTTATTTATTTTTATTATAATTTCAAAGCTTAAGTTCTATTAATCCATTGGTTCACTTCATTAGTTTATTTCATTCGTTCAAGTTCATACTAATAATTTTACTTAAGTAAATTTTATTTTGTAACTCAATTCATATTAGAAAAATTCTTATTATCACAATCAATTCATTCAACTTCTCTTATGTTTACTTCAATTTATAAATTCTACCATTAACTTATTTTATATTCAATTAGTTACCATTTATTTTTGTTGAAACTCGTTCTATTTGCATTTAATTTCATCCAATTCAAATTAAATTCAAATACTCATATTAATTTTACCTACACTCATTTATTTTTTTCTATTTCTTTCATAATTCAAATTGCATTTCATTTTAAAATTCAAGTTCGTATTCATACCATTAATTCATTTTATTGCTTAAGTGGAATTAATTCACTTTGCTACTTTATCTAATTTCATTCAAATCCAATTCAATTCATTTAATCTTTATTGAATTAAATTTATTTAAATTAATCCATTACTTATTTTATTTAACTCTAAAAGAATTTCTTCTTATCATCCATATTGAACAAATTGGAATTTATTTTACCTTGGTATTTCTCAAATCTATAAGTTATCAATTCACTTAAAATTCATTTCATTAATTTATTGAATTCATTTCAAATACCATTCACCTCTATTTAAGCTTTTCTTGAGTTAAACCACATTTTATTTTCTACATTTTACAAACTCAATTTATTTAACATTTCTTATGTTAATTGTTTTATTTCATACCTCAAATTCAAATTTTCCTTTGATTTCTAATCTAAAATATTCAATAGTTTTGAAATTTATTTTTTTCCCGTTCAAATCTATAAGTTATAACTTATTTGTATCTATACTATTTTCAATTATAAGTTCAAAACTATTTTCATATATTCATCAAAATCATACTTAGAATATTTTCTCACAATCAAAACTTGTCTTAATCGAAAATAAATTCCTTTTGGCAGCAATTCTCACTTGGAAACACGAAAATGAATACTGGCGATGCTGTAGTCATCCATAGAATTATTTTCCAGCGACCAAAACGAGTTCATTGCTTTTACTTCTTTTAAAAATCTTTTAAAATATATTTATCGTCAAAGCATTTTCAAATAATATTATTATTAGTTTTGAAGGCTTTGAAATAATTTTGAAAGCAACAAGATTAAATTGTAAAATTCTCAGAAAAAGTTTCTACATCCTTTCCATATATAAGATAAATTATAAATATACTTATTGAAATTTCATTTCCTTATTATGAAAATATTTTGTTAATTTACTTCTTTGTCATTTTAAACAATTCTTATTGCAACTGATTTCAATTTAATTTAATTATTGAACACTTTGTGAAATAGACATCACAAAGTATTCATTTTATTTTAATTCAACCAATTATCAATGATAACTAAATATTACCATCTACTAACGACCAACATCTATTGAAAATTATCGTTTCGTATATATAAAATATAATTTAGGTAAAATTATTTCATTTATTTGATTTTAAAACAATATTATGTCGACCTGCCTCGTTTAAGTATTTAGAAACCCCTAACATGGAGTCCCACGCACTGACTAGAATTTATAAACAACTCAACAGATCAATAAACATAATATAAAACATTTTGTAATGCTAAAAAGTATGCTCTCTCACATATATACACTCAAACAGACTCATTCTAGGGTATTACTACTATATTTCTTATGAGTCAAACCCCACAAAACTAAGGTTATCGCTAAACCAATGCTCTAATACCAACTGTAACGGCCCACCTTTTGGACAGTTTAAATGGAAAATAAACCACACATGTCAACTCAAACCATTCAAAAGGGAGGATTGTCAATATGGTAAATAAGAAAATAAGAGAAAGGAAAGAAAAACAAAACACAGAAATTCACAGCGGATTGACAAAATATAATAATCAAATATACAGGTCATGAAGTTGTTTTACAGATACATTTACACTTTTACAATACAATTAGAGTTATACATAAAGCAGGTGAAATATGATAATGCAACGAAACAACATGATGCAGTGGAATAATAATATATACTAAACTCCATCTTCATCCTACAAAAATAATGTCTTCAACACTAAAATGCTCAGGCTGACCCGACCATAATGAAAAGGAAAAACACTCAAGTCAAAACTAAAAGATCTTATGTAAGTTAAATAAGCTACAAGTAAATATGAGTGTAATGGCTTCAGAGATGTTTATGGGATTTTACATCACCTATCCACTGTATAACGTGCATGCAATAACTTAAGAGATGTTTAGGATCTTCCATCTCCTAAGGATCCATTAAACTATTTATTTGTAGTAATATATGCTATATATAGTATATATATCAGTAAGGTAAAGTATTAAAATAGAATTAAGGCGTTACCCATATCCATCTTAACACATTTTCATAAATGTCAATAGCCTAAACAGTACTATAGTCTCCACCAAATATATAGGCTATCAGGGAGCACTCCATAGGTACTACGCAAACCAAAATCGTAGTGGGCTCGATAAGGCATATGAAAAGGCACGCGAGGCAATTCCTAGGGTAGGATTCTACCGTTTTTCACTCCTAGACTGGGGGTAACGCATAGAAGTTACTACCGCCCACCTCGAAACACACTACCATAATCAAATCGAAGGTGGTCACTAATCAATCACAAAGTAACAGATATAATATCGTAGAAATGGGCCCGATCAGATGAGTGTGTAGGATCGTTTGCACCCTCGAGGAGGGGTGAATAGGGTCTACTTAATATTAGTATGGAAATAAAAATAAAAAGCAGAAAGTAATGCAGTAAAGATCATACACAGTTTTACCCAGCTTCGGCAAAAATTTGCCTACGTGCAGCCCCCAAGGTTTCTACTAGAAATTAAGTAATCAAACACTTACAAAAACAAGTAAACTTGCGACGCCTGCTAACTTGATTAACCTAACTCTAAGCTCAAAACTCTACCACAACTCAGCTACTGAGTTGTGAATTCTCGAACTACAAAACCATAGTTCGTAAACTAGTTAATCCAGATTTTGATTTAAATAAAAAACAAAAGACAAACTATAGGGCAAAAGAATAAATCAAACCCTAATATCTAAAAACTATACGGCCCAATAAAAAAAGAGCATAAACAAGTTTCCCCTTTTGTTTTGCTTTCTGCTCATCCATGCTGTCTCGTTTCCTTATGATCTGGAACTAGGGTTTAGTTGAATTGAAGCAGCCACTTGGAAATAGAAATTCAAATCATTGCCTTGATGCTTTCGTTCCTCAATTTGCTTAATGCTGCTTTGATGTCGAGTTTAGATTGTATAATATTGGTATGCAATTTTTTACTTTATTTGTTCAGCTGGTTTTCTTGAACTCAAACTACATAATCGCCGACGAGGAATTGGGCATTTATAGGGATCAAAACCCTACAATTTCGTTTTGCATATTTTGATTTGAATTCTCCAATTGCTGCACTCGACCATTCGATTCCTGTTGAACGATTGTGTGATTTTTGACTTGTTCATTGGTTGAATATATTTCCGATATATTTGAATATGCTTAAATTTATTTTCTCTGGTTTCGTTCTTTGCTTTCTACAACTTGTTCAATTTTTCATTCGCTATTCAATTTTTTGAAATATGTTTCCCTGTGACCTCTGATTGAATTCCCTTGATTTTGTTCAAATTGCTATAGATAATTTTCTATCTTTCTGAACACTTCAACGGTATTTTTCGTTTGGCCAATTCTTTTCTAAAACATCTCCTTGACTGATTCATGATCCACGGCTACTTCACTGTTTTTGTTGTATTATGATTACTTAGTCTGGGTTCTGTCATTTCATTGCTTCGGTCTTGGAGTCTTGGGTGTTAGCCTTGCATTGTGACGCAGCGGATATAACTTTTGAAGCAGAACGATGGAACGATACAAAGATGAATTGGTGAATTGATGATACCCAAGTGCCCAAATCCGTTGATCTCTCGAGATACCGGATTCTAGCTATATTCAACACGTTGATCGTGCACGATGTCACGTTAGAAGATCTACGACTCTTTGACATTGATCTCACACACGAGATTCCGTGAATCGGCTTCAAATTCGTTGATTCGAGCGCACTCGAATAACCAAAGATGGAGAAAGGAGCTCACACTCAACTTCCAATTTTTAAAGAGGCACAAAGCTCTCAACAAAATTTATTCAAAATCAACCTCCTTTTTACAAATGACCAACACCCCTATTTATAGAGATTTTACAACACACAGCATTCACGACCTAACATCAACATACAAGTCAACAACAGGTGCTCGCGACCTACGACTCAACACGGGTCATTAACGACCTAACACAGGCGACTTACAACTTCATGCGGCTTATCAACATAATAAAGTACGAATTACAGCACATACAACAACGACATAAGAACAACGATATACGATGTAAGATATTACAACATATTCGACTCAACACCATTTGCGACTTAACGAAAACACGACGGCGACATAAGGAACTTCTCGCGACCTAGGACTTCGCAACTTAAGAAAATGGCTTCTGGAATGATTCAAGGTTTTGCGACATACGCGACCTAACTTGCTAGGTCGTAGCTCGTTAGGTCGTAGCTCGCTGCTTCATCCGATCGACTTATCTTTCTATGATAGAACGCAGGTGGTTCCAGAAAACTCGCAGGGTCGCTAGGGCGACTTATCAACCTGTTAGGTCGTTGGAGCGACTTACCATCGTGTGCTGCATCGATGTCGTGACATATGGCATAATTCACTAGGTCGCTTGAGCGACTAAGTAACTTGCAAGGTCGCTGGAGCAACTTACCATGGTGCGCTGCATCATCCTCCCCCGGTTGACAAGAATTCGACCCCGAATTCACACTTTCGTCTTCTTCGACACACTTATCACCATGATATGGAATCAAGTGTTTGACGTTGAAAACGTCTGCTGTATGGATATGATCTGGCAATCTCAACTGATAAGCATTCTCACTAATCTTGTTTACAACTTCCAAAGGACCAATCCTTCTAGCAGCTAGCTTGTTGTAAGTTCCAACAGGAAATCGATCCTTGGTCAACAATGCATACACAAATCACCCTCTTTGAAGTCCACACTCCTTCGCTTCTTATCTTCCAGTTGCTTATACTTCTCATTTGACTTAAGCAATCGTTCATGAACAATCCTGTGACACTCCTGCAACTCATTCACGAAATCACAAGCTCGTTTAACAACTCCTTTCTGAAGTGGAACTGTCGACAAATCCAATGATCCATTCGGAATTGCTGAATATACTACTTGAAATGGACTGAATCCAGTACTTCGATTGACGGCATGATTATGTGCGAATTCTGCCTGACACAAGTTCACATCCCAGCTCTTCAAATTATCCTTCATAACACATCTCAACAAGTTTCCCAAAGATCTGTTCACCACTTCTGTTTGCCCATCCGTTTGTGGATGATAGGCGCTACTAAAATTCAGCTTATTCCAAACCATCTTCCACAGACTCAACCAAAAATGACTTAGAAATCGAGTATCCCGGTCAGAAACAATTGTCTCAGGTAGCCTATGTAGTCAATAAACCTCTTTAAAGAACAATTGAGCAACACGGACTGCATCGGCGGTCTTTTTACAAGCTATAAAATGTGCCATCTTCGAAAATCTATCCACCACAACATATATAGAATCATTCCCTCGTTGAGTTCTTGGCAAACCCAAAACAAAATCCATGCTAACATCAACCCATGGTCTAGTAGGCATGGGCAATGGCATATACAATCCTGCATTCGTAGTTGTCCCTTTGGAAACTTGACATATGAGACATCTCTGCACAAATCTTTCAACTTCTTTCCTCATGGAAGGCCAAAAATATGATTGAGAATTCAACTGCAAGGTACGATCTCTTCCCACATGACCTTCTTCATGCAATTCCTTCACAATCTTCATTCACAAACTGCACTCTGGTATACAAAACTGATTTCCTTGGAATAGAAAACCATCTACCAACACATACTCATCCGGTTTTCCTTTCTCGATTTCATCTACAATCTTAGAAAAGTAAGGATCCTCAACAAACAATTCTGGAAATACATCAAACCCCGTCACTTCAACTCTCATCGTAGTCAACAAATGATTTCTTCTACTCAATGCGTCTGCCACACGATTTGTAACTCCCGACTTATGCTTTACAACAAATGTAAACTGTTGCAAGTATGCGATCCATGAAGCATGTCTGGCTGCAATCTTATCATGTCCCTGCAAATGTTTCAATGCTTCATGATCAGTATACAACACAAACTCTTTATAAAACAAGTAGTGTCTCCAATGCTTTATGGCTTGGACAATAGCATAGAACTCCAAGTCATAGGTACTGTATCTTGTCTTGGCTCCAGAAAGTTTCTCGCTAAAATAAGAAATTGGACGACCCCTTTGAATTAATACTCCACTAATTCTAACTTTAGACGCATCAGTATTCAGCTCAAAGAGCAACTGAAAGTCCGGGTATCTAAGAATAGGTGTTGTAGTCAAAAGTGTCTTGATCTGTTGGAAAGCAGAATCAGCCTCTTCAGTCCACACAAACTGCTTTCCTTTTATACAATCTGTCACTGGTGCCATCACGCTACTGAAATGTGGAATAAACCTTCGGTAGAATGATGCTAAACCATGGAAACTTCTCACTTCAGTTACAGTCCTGGCTTGTGGCCAATCCTTGATTTTTTCAACTTTACCTTGATCCACATGAATACCTTCCTTGGACAACACATACACCAAGAACAAAATACTGTGTGTCATGAACATGCACTTTTTTATTGCCGCGTAAAATTGCTCCTGACGAAGTATCATCAGCACTTCCCGCAAGTGTTGTAGATGTTCTTCTGTGCTTCCACTGTATATCAATATATCATCAAAGTATACCACCAAGAACTTTCCAATAAACGGTCGAAAGATCTGATTCATCACTCGCATAAAAGTACTAGGTGCATTCGAAAGACCAAATGGCATGACCAGCCATTCATACCACCCCCCCTCCCGTGTCCTGAAGGCTGACTTCCATTCATCCCCTGGTCGAATTCGAATCTGATGATATCCACTCTTCAGATCAATCTTTGAAAAGATAGCAGCTCCACTTAACTGATCTAACAAGTCGTCCAATCTTGGCATCGGAAATTTGTACCTCACTGTAATCTTGTTTAGTGCTCGACTATCTGTACACATTCTCCAAGTTTCATCCTTCTTTGGCACTAACAAGGCTGGTACTGCACAAGGACTTAAACTTTCTTGTATGTGCCCTTGTTCAAGTAACTCCTCCACCTGCCTTCTCAACTCTTCGTGCTCCTTTGGACTCATTCTATAATGTGGTGTATGTGGTAACACAACTCTCGGAACAAGATCAATTTGGTGTTGTATGTCTCTCAACGGTGGTAATTCTTTTGGTAATTCTTTAAGAAATACGTCTTCAAATTCCTTCAACACTGGCTTAACTTCCTCAGGAATTTCAACCGTTTCACTACTTTCACGTCCAATCAATAGAAATACTTCAGGCCCATCCTCTACTTCTTTGACAAACTCCTTCAAAGATAACAGAGTCTTTATTTCCTCGATTTCCTCCAACTTGCTTTCACTTTGTTGTCGCTTTTTAAGAACTAAAGTGATTCTAGTGCCATTGAATATGAAACTATAGCAGTTAATCCTATCATCGTGTTGCACGGCTCTATCAAATTGCCATGGTCTTCCCAACAACATATGACATACATCCATATCCACCATGTCACACCAAATTTCATCCTTATACTTCTTTCCGATTGAAAAAGTTACACAAGCTCTTTGACTAACCTTCACTTCCCCACCTTTCCTCAGCCAAGCCAATTTGTAGGGTTTGGGATGCTTCTCTGTCTTTAACGCTAACTTCTTTACAGCTTCTGTAGAGATGATGTTATCACGACTTCCTGCATCGTTAACAAACATACAAACCTTTCCCAAAATAGTGCACGTCGACTGAAAAATATTACTCCTCAACCAGCTAGTCTCCTCTTCCTGCTTTGGCGTCAAGCAAGATCTCCTCATCATTAAAGAATGTCCCTCGTCTCCCGTCAGTAATTCTTCTTCCTCCTCAACTTGTGGTGAATTGGAACATTCTATTTCTGCATCCTCATCCTCAAGCTCAGCAAGCATCGCTCGCTTCTTAGGCCTCAGGCATTCATTGCTCTTATGACCAAACTCCTGACAGTTATAACACTTGAAATTGTTGTTGACCTTGGTCTTAGCAACTTCATTGACAACCGGTTTACTAACAGCCTTGGAAACATTAGTATTGCTACTAGCCCCTTTCACCTGATTGATCGAACTTGTAAGCGCACCACCTCCTCTTCTACCTTGCTCCTCCCAAGCTAGAGCCTTTTGGTGTGCTTCAACAACGGATCTTGGATCAAACATATTTACCATATCCTGAATTTGCATTCTCAATCCTTCAACAAATCTAGATGTCAACTGTTCCTTCGTTTCCATGATATCGTTTCTAGCAATCAGTTGATAAAACTCATCTGCATAATCATTTACCGACTTTGTCCCTTGTCTCAAATTTTGTAAGCGCTGATACATAAGAGACTGATAATTATAAGGAAAGAGCGTAGCCTTCATCAACTTCTTCATCTTTTCCCATGAAACAATCTTCGACTTTCCCATTCTTTACCGTGTAAGTTTAGTTTGTTGCCACCATGCCGTAGCTCTTTCCCTCAATCGTGTAGCAACCAACTTAACTCTACGATGCTCGGGTACTTCCTTGAAGTCAAAAATTTCTTCAACATTTGATAACCAATCCAGAAACTCTTCCGCTGTTATTCCCCCTTTGAATTCTAGAATCTCTGTTTTCATCCCCGACTCCCATCGACGATCATCTTCGAAATCTCTATTTCGACTTCGTCCTTGGCCATGGTTTCGACAAGAGCTACTATCGTCATCACTGGATTCCTCCAAATCTGACGTATGTCGATGTCGATTCAACATTTCTGCTACCACACACGTCTCTTTCTCCCAAAACTGATAGTTCTCTTCTTCCCCGATCCGATAATGGTGACATTCTTCTCCTCTCGGAATTTGATGACGAAATTCTATGTCCACCTTGATTTGAACCTGGCGATGCTCTTTGTCGAGTTTGATTTATATCCATCATGAGCCTTTCCAATCTACCAATTCCCTCATCAAACTTCTCATTGAATTTATCACTAATCCGTTGCTCCATTTGTTCAGCATCTTCTCTTCGATACACATCTGCAACATTCTGATGACGATTAGCACGTCTCGGTGGCATGATCATTAAACAATCACGTTTTCGATCCAACTTTACTCTCGGCCTTGTTCTACTTGATACTCGGCTTTGACTTGGATACGAACTGCTTCGACTTAACTTTAACTTGCTCGGATTTGATACGGCTCCTTCTTTAGCTCTCGGCTTTTACTCTGGCTTTGGATCTGACTTAAATCGGATCTAGCTTTGATTAAGCTTTTACTGGCTCTGATACCAAATTGACGCAGCGGATATAACTTTTGAAGCAGAACGATGGAACGATACAAAGATGAATTGGTGAATTGATGATACCCAAGTGCCCAAATCTGTTGATCTCTCGAGATACTGGATTTTAGCTATCTTCAACACGTTGATAGCGCACGATGCCGCGTTAGAAGATCTACAATTCTTTGACGTTGATCTCGCGCACGAGATTCCGTGAATCGGCTTCAAATTCGTTGATTCGAGCGCACTCGAACAACCGAAGATGGAGAAAGGAGCTCACACTCAACTTCCAATTTTTAAAGAGGCACAAAGCTCTCAACAAAATTTATTCAAAATCAACCTCCTTTTACAAACGACCAACACCCCTATTTATAGAGATTTTACAACATACAGCATTCACGACCTAACATCAACATACGAGTCAACAACAGGTGCTCGCGACCTACGACTCAACACGGGTCATTAACGACCTAACACTGACGACTTGCAACTTCATGTGGCTTATCAACATAATAAAGTATGAGTTACAGCACATACAACAACGACATAAGAACAACGATATACGACTTAAGAGATTACAACATATTCGACTCAACACCATTTGCGACTTAACGGAAACACGGCGGTGACATAAGGAACTTCTCGTAACCTTGGACTTCGCGACTTAAGAAAATGGCTTCTGGAATGATTTAAGGTTTTGTGACATACGCGACCTAACTCGCTAGGTCGTAGCTTGTTAGATCGTAGCTCGCTGCTTCATCCGATCGACATATCTTGCTATGATAGAACGCAGGTGGTTCCAGAAAACTCGCAGGGTCGCTAGGGCAACTTATCAACCCGTTCGGTCGCTGGAGCGACTTACCATCGTGTGCTGCATCGATGTCGCGACTTATGGCATAATTCACTAGGTCGCTTGAGCGACTAAGTAACTCGCTAGGTCGTTGGAGCGACTTACCATGGTGCGCTGCATCACGTTGGGTTCGACCTAATGTCTCCATGTATATACATACATACATATATGTTTGTATGTATGTATGTATGTGTGATTGGTATGGCATGCTCTGATGCATGGTTGTCTCTTCTGTTGCATGTCTAGATCTGGTGCACCACCCTGTATATTTGCAGTACATGTTGATATTTTCCCTCAATTCTGGTTGTCTTGTTTTATGTGTGTTCATGCCTGAATGCTTGCATATCTATGTACATATGAGCATGTTTACTTGTTTGGTTGCCCGTTGTTGATTTACATTCATGTTAACACACTTTGACTTGTGAGCATGTCTGAAGCTTTGTTTCTTGGTTCCTACACATCCACACCGGTCTTTTCTTGCCTAAGTTATTGTAGTCTGGTTGCATGTTGAGTTATTGTAGTCTGGTTGCATGTTGTTTTGTATGTTGGTTCGATCTTCATGTGTACATTTGGTTGAGTTGCTGTCATGTTGGTTGGACCTTTGTACATTTGGTTGAGGCTATTTTTATGTTGGTGCCTTTCTAGCTTGATGCTCCTACTTGATTACTTTGAACTGACCATTGCTGTGTTCTTTGTTTTTGCATTGCTCTTGAGTTTAATCCAGTCTTGGATTGTGTTTGACCTGGTTCTCACATGTCCCTGTAATTTTAACAAGCAAGTGTGTATCGGTGTGCACGAGCTTATGGCATGTACAGTGATACATTATGCATATCACAATTTGTTCGTGTATTTTTTGTTCTAGTTTGAAATAGAATGATGAATTAAAAAATGATGATGAACAACCCAAATAACCGAGGAAAACAATATTTTCAAACACACACTTCATTATGCACTGCAAAATATTTCTTTTTCAATTTTACTGCGTCAATTTTTATTTTGTAGATAGATCAGATGCTGGATACAGGCTGGAATAGAGTTGAAGATCAAATATGAGTGATGAGTGAATATATAGTGAGGTGAAACATGTATGTAAAATTGTATAGTGAAAGCTATGTTATAATTGAAACTTTATTTGGAGTTGTGTAAATATAGTGATAGCTTAAATTTATACTATTTAAATTTGTAATAAAGCATTTGTTTGAATAAAATATTTGTTTAAATAAGAATTTCGAGTTATTTATTTATTCAATAAATATTTGTTTAATTTTGCGGAAAAATAAAATAGTAAAATAACAAATACATTTAAACAAATATATATATATATATATATATATATATTTGTTTATTATCATCAAAAAATAATCATACACTAGTATATTCTACAATCTCCCCCTTTTGATGATAACAAACATATATTAAGATTTTGACTCTATTAAATGTATTTAGTCTTGATGAATTTTATTAGCTCCCCTTATTTGAATACCTTCCCCCACAACAAAGTTCCCCCTTCACATATGCATAAAAAATATGCTAATAAGAAACAATAAAAAACAAATGCAATAAACCTAGATGAGAATATGCAAATTAAAAAATATGACTTATTTGCCAAAATCTTAACTTCTCTCCCCCTTTTGTTATCAGCAAAAGAGTAACAGTGTTAGATAAAAGTGATAAAGTGATAGACATGTATCACAACATTAGTACCTAATCGAGTATAAACATTAAATTTCAAAAAAAATCAAACAAAAATCAGAAATACTCTATTAGGTCCATATTCCATTTTAGGGTGATAGGGTGATGTCGGCATGGAAAACCATATAGATGTGTCCATTTGTGGTACATTTATGACAGGAATTTTTTAAATACTTACTAACCATACATAATAGTTAGGACTTTAAAATGAGTAGTAGTATTCCTTTTTTTTTATTAAAATGATTTCCAAGCATCTTCTAACCAAGCATAACTATGAGGACTTTTAAATGGGGTTAAAATCAACTCACCTATTTCATCCAATTTTGATATGTTTTTTATACTTGCATAACCGTGAGGACTTTTAAATGATCATGAAAGCACATAATCAGAGATTTCAAGTAGTTCACCCATGCATAACCGTGGGGACTTTTAAATGAGAATGTGTACTTTTGGATGATTTTATAGTTAATTAAAAAAACAAATAATTTTCTGTTTAAATACCACTTTTTGACATACTATATTGAATTTTGATGAGTATTTGTCGTAGAAATATGATAGGAATAGATATAGTCATGAAATTTTTACCAACCAAAGTTATTACAAATTTTGTTTAAATTTTCAAAGAAATTTTCTAAATATACTCTCTCAAGACATAATGTATGATCAAGGCCAACACTCATCACATTTTTCAGTCACTATTTACCTTTTTGATAATCAATAAGGAATCAAATTAGTTAATATAGGCATTTGAGATCAAATCCAAAAAAAAAATCACATTTCTAAAATGCCTAAACTGAGACGAAATCGACAAAAAATATTTTTTTGAAAGGAGTTTTGTAAAAAATGTCTCCCAATTGAGAATCTGTTGAAATGAAGTTTATGCAGATATTTTATTTGGAATTATGATCTCTAATTAAATGATGTCTAACATCTACATGCTTGGCGCGAGAATGATGTACATGATTATTTGTGAGACCAATTGCACTTTTGCTATCACGCATAAGTGGAACTCATTTAAGACTTAGACCATAGTCTTACAAGGTTTATATCATCCATAAGATTTTAGCAAAGCAACCGATTAGAGCAATATACTCTGCCTCAGTGGTAGATAATGCAATACAATTTTGTTTTCAACTTGACAATGCAACTAACCAATGTCCCAACATAAAACGCGTTCCACTAGTACTAATTCTATCAACTAGGCTACCAGCATAGTCTGCATCTGAATATTAAGTCAAAGTTATCATTAGTTGGATACCATAGACCAAACCGCGGGGTGTGCAACAGATACTTTATAATCCTTTTTACAGCTTTTAAATGAGATTCTTTTGGCTTTGATTGAAACCGTGCACATACACAAATAGAGATCATGATGTCTAGCCTATAAGCAGTATGATAAAGAAGTGATCCAATCTTAGCTCAATATTTCTTTTGATCAACTACCTTACCTTTTTCATCCTTGTCAAGTTTAATTGTTGTGCTCATGGGAGTTTTCGTAGGTTTAGCATCTTTCAGTCCAATTTTTTTGATAAGCTCTTTGATATATTTTGTTTGAGAGATGGAAGTATCTTTTTCATTTTGTTTGATTTGAAATCCTAAAAAGAATTTCCACTCTCCTATCAAGATCATTTTAAACTTTCCCTGCACGATTTTTTCAAATTTCTCATACAAAAGGTTGCTAGTGGTACCATAAATAATGTTATCAACATATATTTGACCAATCAATAGGTTATCATTTTCATGCAATGGAAATAATGTGGTGTCTACATAGCCCTTTTTGAAACCCTTTTTAATGAGATAAGTGCAAAGACATTCATACCAAGTCCTAGGGGCTAGCTTGCTTTAATCCATATAGTGCATTCTTAAGTTTATATACATGGTTAGGGTATTCTTTACTTTTAAAACCTACAGGTTGTTCAACGAATACATCCTCTTTCAAAATTCCATTAAGAAAAGCACTTTTAATATTCGTCTATCTTAGTTTAAATCCTTTATAACAAGCAAAAGCTAACAAGATTCTAATGAATTCTAGTCTTGCTACTGGTGCAATTTTTTTATCAAAATCAATTCCTTCAATTTGATTATAACCCTTAGCAACTAACCTAGCTTTGTTCCTAATCACATTTGTAGATTCATCAAATTTATTTTTAAAAAACGATTTGGTTCCTACAACTGGATAATCATTAGGTCTAGGTGCTAGAATCCAAACATCATTTCATTCAAATTGATTTAGCTCTTCTTGCATAGCCATAGAGCAACTCTCAGCATTGAGAGCTGTATCTATGTCTTTGGGTTCAATTTTTGAAATAAATCCACTGTATAGACACAAATAACATAAATTTCTAAAGGAGGAACGAGATTGAATACCTACGATAGGATTACCTAATATCAATTTTGGAGGATGATCTGCTTTGAATTTTAATCTCTCTTGTTCCAGATTTCTTGGGGCTTCTTCCGCAGCTGCAGTTTCTTTTGGATTTTCACTTTCATCTTTTTCGTTCTCCGCTTCGACGTTGCTTTTGATTGTTTCCTTGCTTTGATTATCAATTCCTTCATCAAATTTCACATTGATCGATTCCACGATTGCTCTCATCCTTTTGTCGTACACTTCATAAGCTTTGCTTCAGGAAGAGTATAGCATGAACATGACTTCGTCAGCTTTTGGCTTAAAATTTCCCGGTTGTTCATCTGTATTGAGAATAAAACATGGATTGCCAAATTTTTTGAAATATGCAATGTTTGGCTTTTTGTTGAACCATAGTTCATATGGTGTTTTCTTAAGAATCGGCTTAATCATGACTCTATTCATTACATAACAAGCAGTATTTACTGCCTCTGTCCAAAGGAACAAGGGTAGTTTATACTCATTTATCATAGATTTAGCCAACTCTTGTAAGGTTCGATTCTTTCTCTCGACTAATCCATTTGGTTGTGGAGTACGTGGGACAAAGAAATCATGCTCAAATCCATTTTCATCACAAAAAAATTTCAGATTCATAATCTACAAATTCTCCACCATGATCACTTCTTAGCAAAATAATAGAAACTCCTTTTTCATTTTGAACTAATTTTGTGAATTTAGTGAAGTGTGAGAAAGTTTCTGATTTTTTAGCTAAGAAGCATACCCACGTATATCTAGAGTAATCATCAACCAATACAAAACAATATCTCTTACCACCAAAACTTGCAATATCGTTAGGTCCAAATAGATCCATATGAACTAGCTTAAGGACTTTAGAGGTACTTACAGTGTTTTTCGCATGAAAAGATGATTTTTTAAATTTTCTCGTAGTACATACTTTACGTAAAGTTTCTGTTTAGAAATCATGAGATGGTAAACCTCTTACCAAGTCTTTTCTTTATTATTTGTTTAACAGATTCATGCTAGCATGTCCTAAAAGTCTATGCCATAAGTTTACTTCTTTATCCTTAGCTACCAAACATTCTGAAAGAGTAAGACCATCAAAAGATAGAGAGTATTTTTTACCTTCCACTTACCTGAAAATAACGTTTCTTTTGATGATTGGTTAAATTTTTTGCACATATCAGAATCAAAAACAACATTCATTCCCTTATCACATAACTGGCTGATTGAAATTAGATTATCGTGCAAATTTTCAACATATAATACATTTTTAAAGTAAATGTGCCATTATTTATCTACCTTTACAGATAATTTTACATTTATTGTTGTTTCCCATTGTGAATCTGCCACCTTTGTACTTCTCTAAGCTAAGGAACTTTGATTTATCGTCCGTCATGTGCCTGGAATGGCCAGAATCCAGGTACCACTCTTGCCGTTCCTAAGCCTGCCAACAAACCTACACAAGAAAAATTTGCGAACTATTTTTTTTCAAAGATCCATGATTATTAGTGACAAAATTTTTTGAAAACCAAATTTGCATAGAACCAAGACAATCTATGGTTATTCCTTTTGGCACCCAGATTTGTTTGATTTTAAGGGATTTTGCATTCGTGCCTTTAGGGACCCAAATTGGTATGGTTTTCATGTTTTTGGGTCTATACTAGCAATTGTTTTGATTGTGTCCAATTTTTTCACAAATCATTCAATCGGAGTTGACATGATTAGTTTCACTTCTACCTTTTTCAGATTGAGTATACCCATGTCCTTGACTAATAGTATTAACGGTTTGTTTCCCTAATAGCATATTTAGTGATCTTTCTCCTTTGGAGTATTTTTATAAAGTTGTAGACAATTATTGGACTTGTGACTTGAGAGACTCATTTTCATTCAATAATAAAATGCACTTTTTAATAGAATTTTCTCTCATAGTATTTTCACTTTCTTTCCAAATCAAAATTTCAAGTGATTTAATTTAAGTTTCTGATTTTTTTATTTCCCCTTCTAATGATGGACGCTAACCACACTTAGGACTCTTTTTTGTAGTTTTGAACCATTTGATCAAGATGCATATTTAATTCTATCAAACTATCCTTTTGTGATTCTATTTTAACGTACTTCTCCTTAAGTCTTTCGAAACAGCCATTTACATCATGAAAATATATAAGTAACTGCGAGTGAGTAAGTTTTGATACTTGTTTAGCTCGTCATCATCGCTGTCACTTGTTTCTCCTAAAGAATACAGATTTTCTTTTTCACTCTCACTGCATGTTCTTTCATCATCATCTTCATTGCTTTCATCCCAAGTTGATGCAAAACTTTTCCTTTTCGGTTTCTTTCCTTTACTTGATCGATTTTGAGGAAAATTTGGCTTGATATGACCAGGTTTGTTGCACTTATGACAAATGACCTCCAGCTTTTCTCAATTGTCTAGAAATTTGATGATTCTTCTCTTTAGTTGTTGATTTTGGGCTAGATTTCCATATTCACGTTCCAACTTTTGAATCTCTTTATTATCAGTGCCAGTTCAGCTGCTCCTTCATCATCACCATCATCATATTCACTTTACATCGTTCCTTTAAGAGCTATTATTTTCTTTAATGTATCCCCTCCTTTATGTTCTTCCTTGAATTTGATTTCTAACTCATAAGTGGTGAGGTTTCCAATGAGTTCTTCAACTTTAACCTGTTTCAGATCCTTTGATTCTTGGATGGCAATCACCTTTGCTTCAATATTTCCAGGAAGAATTCTGTGGATCTTTCAAACTATTTCCTAATTTGTGTATGGTATTCGTAGAGATTTTGATTTATATACAAGATTAGAAAGACGTCCATGCAATTCTTTGATGCTTTCATCCTTTGCTATTGTGTTGTTCTCATACTCGCTACTAAGCATGGCAAGGCGAGATTTTTAACTTGAGAGGCTCTTACATGAGTCACTTCAAGCGTGTGCTAGAATTCCTATGTAGTTAGACAGTATAAGACACGGTTAAATTTAATTTGGTCTAATGAACAAATAATAGAATTCATAGCTTTAGCATTAGCAGTTTGCAGTTTATTTCCAAGATTTGTCCATTTATTTATAGGTTTATCAACTTTTTGATTATCTACCATCACTGTTGGTGTGCTATAACCCGTTTCAAAAATATTCCATGCATCTATGGTTTTCAGAAAAAAATTTATTCTATTTTTCCAATCTGCATATTCACCATTGAACATGGGGGTCTAGCTATGGAATGAACTTTAGCAAAAGCAATATTAAAAGAAGCCATTAAAAAATCAAATTTTTTAATAGAAAATGGTTTTTTGATCCTAGCTCTGATACCACTTGTAGGATCATTTTCACCCTAGAGGGGAGGTGAATAGAGTCTACTAATTATTAATATGGAAAAAAAATAAAAAAATAGAAAGTAATATAGTAAAGATCATGCTAGCACCAAAATTGGTCACTAACACCATTGAATAGATTTATTTAGAGAGATTAATGAAGACAGTAAATTAGAATAGAAGAATATTGTAATTTAATGCAAAAAGAACAACAAAAACGAGAACACTAGATTTATAATGGTTCAGCGTAATTGCCTACGTCCACTTTGAGTTTAATCTTTATTGCTTTCTCAATCACTTGAATACAGATACAATCTGTAAACCAACCACTTGCATATAAGTTTAAATTAAAAAGATGAGAGTATCAAAAATGGCAGGGTCTCTCCAATGTTCCCGGAAAAAGGTCACTTTCACTGTGCCCCCGCCCTTCTATTTATAGACGAAGATGGGTTGGACTTCCCTCATGGGCTTATTAACAAGGTACCTTGGCCCATAGTAGGTGACTTCTGTGCACCGAGCTAGGGATGCCGAAACATGTCGATTGCATCAAACCCTTATACCTTTAGGCTCTTCTTGGTCAGAATCTTGTCTAGTGCTAATAATAATATCTTCAACTATCGTTTTGTAGCCGGCCCAAGGTGTCGGGTAACATTTGCCCCATAATGTGTGTCATGTGAAGCAACATGACACGCTTTGAATCAGTGGGTATTCCTTATTTACAGAAAGAAATCCATCATGTTTCCTGAATAGTTATTATCCTTCAATTTTATCCTCCCAAGGTGTCGTATCCTTCTTTGGTCGTCATGACGCTTGGTCGATTCCTAATATTAAAAACCAGGGTTGTAGTTCATCAGTGGCCATCCATGTCTGGTTCTACAGGGCCAGTAAGCTTCGGCTATTTGATTCAGTCTTTTCTTAGTAACTTTAAGTGAGAATTCAATTCCCTGTTGATTCGAGAAGTCAAACTTTTTTTGGATGTACACATGCATGTTCGGGTACATGTTCTTGCCATTGGCTCGCAGATGCGTTTTACATGCTCATAAGTCGTCACCAATTCTATCTAGTTTAATTGTAATTCAATCGCGATTCTTTGTTTGTATTTTCTGTGAAATAAGGGTTGTAATCAGCCACTTGATGAGAGCGGACTTCAAGTTTTACATAGATGACGATCTTAGAGCAGTAAGCAAGGGCGAATGGAGTACGACCAGTCATGGACTCATGGGTAATTCTATAAGCCCATAATGTTGTTGGGAGTTCATCCGCCCATTTACCTCTAGCCTTTTCTAAACCTCTCTTCAGTACAGACTTTATGATTTTGTTCACAGCTTCAACCTGTCCATTTGCAGTTATAATAGATCATGGAAGGTCATAAGGACAGATGACGTTACAGATAATGAAGTTGATTATTTTCTTCATCTTGGTCGTGGTTAAGAGTTCTTCATCTACCCATTTGGTGAAGTAATCAACTGCTTTGATGGTGTATTTCGCACCACCTTTAGGATCGGTAAGAAGATTATTTTAGTGCCCATAAGTGGCAAAAGGCTATTAACTAGCCATTTGAGTAATTTCCATCGGCGGGGTTCCCGGATTTTTTGCAAACATCTTGCACTCATCGCATTGTCTAGCATGATTAACCGCATTTGGATTGATAGTTGGCCAGTAATACCTGTAGTAGAGTATTTTCTTTATTATGGTTTTCCCCTTGATGTTATCGCCGCAGTCTTCTCATAGACGTTGCTCAAGATATCATCATAGGCGATACAATGAAGCATGGGGATGGATAAACTCCGTTCTACACACGACTTATTCTTCGATGATTTGGCTTGAAGCTTTGAGGAGCATCTATCATTTTCCATTCCTTCATTCGGGAAGAATTCCTCATTGTAGATAGTCTTTGATAGGATTCAACCATGACACCTTTTCTAGCTCTATCTCCAGGACCTAGCCGATCTCCATCCGTCAATGCGTGGAATATTCAATATTTCAACCGAAATAATGTAAGTCCATTGTGCATCCCTAAAACTGGCCAGCTTGGCCAGTGACTGGACTTTTTTCATTTTGTTCGCTGAGTATGTGTGTAATGATGTAATACGTGAATTCAGTTAGTAGCTCTTGGACCTAGCCGAGATAAGGAGCAAGACAATGCCCCTAGCAAGATCAACTTCCTTAACTTTGCATACTACCAATCAAGAATCACAAAAGATATGTAAATTTTCCACTCCAAATCATCTAGCAAGTTTGAGGCTGGCGATCAAGGCTTCGTACTAAGCATCATTGTTTGTTATAGGAAATCGAGTTTTAGGACGTAGCAGATCGATCATTCCTCAGGAGTAATTTACATGACTCCTGTGCAAAATGTTGATCACTAGATGCTCCATCCGCGTACATTTTCCATATGTTGGTTGGTTCTCCACTACCTATCGAATAGTCATATGATGTAGTGAATTTGGGTATGAGGTCTGCTAATTTCCATCCTTGGATAGCCCTTCGAGGGAAATAAGTGATATTGAATTGGCTTAGTTCGATATTCTATTTAAGTAGTCTTTCAAACGTCTCAGGTCGTTGTATACCCGGTCGCAACGGCTAGTAGGCATAGACGTTGATGGGTTGAGCCCAAAAGTATAAAAGTATGGGTGGAGCTTTCATGATGAAATCGATAGACATTGCGCTAGATTTTGTAGCTTCGGGTCGCTATCCAATGCATGGCTCGCGATAGTTGGTGAAATCATACATGCATGTCAGAATGGTCCCAGGGAACATATCATCATTGCACTGAGCTGTGATCCGATATTCAGCACCCAGAAAGGGTCTCCATGGTTGGCTGTAATATCGACTGTCAGCTTAGCGAGTGCAATCCCAGATTCACTGAGTACAGATATAACTATTTTTCATAACATTCAATGTGAAATATGGTTGGGACGGTCAATGTTGATGGTTACTCTGGTCGAATTCCTGAGTCTTGTCATGAGTTATTAAGTCTAATAGTGAAGGGCTTTGAATGCTCTAATCGATTATCTGCAAATGGCCAAAGATCAGACCTAAAAGCACGTTGAAGGAAATGTCGAGTAAGGGTCAGCCTCGAGTTGTGTGCAGCCGCATATATAGATCTTGGTATGAGTTTGAGTTTGCTTTTATGTTCGAGTAACGCACTTTCTATTCAATGCATTCATGATCCTTTACCCATCCTTCGGGTTGCGGTAACAGTCAATTGCCCACGAGCTATGATATCGATTTAATGATTCTATCTCTAGGCATTCTTTCAGTCGTAGACTTGAGTAGCTGTAAGCATTATATATAAGTTTCAATATTGAGCAATCGCAGCAAGTCTTTGGATGACCACGCATCTGCTTCCAGTGTCGGGTTGATAAATGTACTGCATGGACGGTTGAGTCTCGTCCTAGCTATGTTTATATTCCCACCTAAACTTCGAAAACATAGAGTTGATCGATTAATAGTCGGTTCACATTCATCTTTCTTCTAGCTCGTGCCTCCAGGTCTGGGGCATATACCGATAAGTAGGAAGGTCGGCCATACCCACTTTAGCTTTACTCTCTTTCCCATTGAATCAATGGGATCAAGGTAGTTGATGGGAGGCTGGGTCTCGCCTATCTTGGATTGTATTGTGGGCTCTCATTCCAAGAGGAAAACTTCAATGCCTCGTCAATTTTAGGGAATGATTTGGAAAAGGACGGTCATCCACGTCCACTTTGGTTCATGCTTTGTAACCAGATTTTGGGGTAAAGTTGGCCACAAATGCAGTCGGGTCATGCTCATCCAGTTTCATACTCCTCCTAACGGATCGAAGGAGGCTGCTGGAGAATTTTTGATCAAGTCTTCATGGTTTATTCTCCTTTCCACACTCTGGGGGTCATAATTTTTCAAGGAACATCCAAGGCACATTCGTATGTGCTTGGTGCAGATCGGTATGTGCTTGGTGTGGATCGGTATTGACCCTCGATCTGAGGTATGATATAGTTGGTCGGCCGTAGCTTTGGATGCCATTTCGATTGGTTCTGTATTGAGGCCTCCCTGTAGTCGTTGCCTTAAGTTGTAAAGAACACCAAGCTAGAGCTATAGTAAGCTATCGTATTCATATTTTAGTGATTTCTACTCCTGCTTCCAGCATTGATTTGGCCAGGCCACTAATAGGATGGTTGAACTCCATCCTCGGCAAGTTAATACTCCTCCTGCCGGTTTCAGGCCGAAGTTTGCGGAATAGAGAATGGTCGGAATCCACTCGTCTATTTATCGATGTTTATGCACCACTTTGTATTCTGGTGACTTAGTGTTATTCTCCCCCAGTCGACTCGCGCCCAAATTGTGTTCATGTTTCGGTCCACGCTCTGGGGACTTGGAGATTTGTCGAACGATTTATACTATATTCCACAGTTTGGGACGTAGAGATTTTCGTCAATCCGTTTATACTCTAGTCCACACTTTAGAGACTTAGAGTACTGTAGTTCGCTTTAGGAACTTAGATATTTTTCTCAAGTCGTCTATGCTCTATTCTACACTCTGGGGACTGATAATCCACGCTCTGGGGATTTAGAGGTTTTTAAGTCATTTATATTCTAGTTCGCACCAAGGGGACTCAGAGTACTCTAGTCTGCACTCTGGTGACTTAGATATTTTTAAGTCATTTAAACTCTAGTCCGCACTAAGGGGACTGAGAGTACTCTAGTCCACTTCAGGGACTTAGAGTTTTTTAAGTCGTTTATACTCTAGTCCGCACTTAGGGGACTGAGAGTACTCTAGTCCATTTCAGGGGCTTAAAGGTTTTTAGATCGTTTATACTCTAGTCCGCACTCAGAGTACTTAGAGTACTCTAGTCCACTTCAGGGACTTAGAGGTTTTTAAGTCATTTATACTCTAGTCCGCACTCAGGGGACTTAGAGTACTCTAGTCCGCACTCTGCAGACTTAGAGGTTTTAAAGTCGTTTATACTCTAGTCCGCACTCAGGCGACTTAGAGTACTCTAGTCCGCTTCAGGGATTTAGAGGTTTTTAAGTCGTTTATACTCTAGTCCACACTCAGAGGACTGAGAGTACTTTAGTCCACTTCAGGGACTTAGAGGTTTTTAAATCGTTTATACTCTAGTTCACACTCAGGGGACTTAGAGTACTCTAGTCCACTTCAGTAGCCGAAGACGGGCATGCTATCCCCATCGAAGAGGGGAACTCGGATGGTACACCTACCCACATGGACTCTCTATTTGCTTGAGGTATATCGTTGATATCACCCATATTTGAGTAAGCATACATGATGTCGGTTGATGTTCCTAATCTCTCATTTCTCTCTTTCAAATTACAGATCAATCTATAATTCCTATATCCTAAAGGAGAACCCTCAACTAGTACAACAAGCAACATTGATTGATTCAACGATCATATGTGTCTCGGGAACAACTTCAAGCATCTTAGTTAGTGATACTCTTAGTCCTAGTGCACAACAGATTCGAGATTTAGATGAAGAAGGGACATGAAAGCTTCAAGAGATTCAAATTAATGGGGATATTTTGATGATGGCGACATCAGTACCCATTATAAGTCCCACCATATGGAAGATTCACGATGAACGAGTCTTGGATGCCAGTAAAATTAAGCAAGAATAGGCCGACTGTTTTCCTCTTCCGTTGTCCGTTGCATCACCCACTGATCATGCTTATGTTCTGGTAACTTTACCTATGTCTAGAAGCACTAAAGCGCGTCCATCACTTTATCACAAAGCACTTCGGTGAAAGGCTAAGGAAATGGAAGGCGAGGAACTAAAAGGAACATTGAAGCAAAATGAGGTGGACAGTCCTTTGGTGATGGAACAAAAGGAAAAAAGCATAAATCAAAGAAGTGATAGCTCATCTTCTTTATGTTTTTATTGCATAACAGTACTTAGGCACTTGTGGTTTTTTGTTTTCAGGTCGGTGTTGTATGGATTATGCCCTCGCTCTGTGCTTTTCATTTAGATGTTAACAAAATTTGTACTTACCTTGGTATGTGAATAAAAAGACTTTTTGTTTCGTTCAAGTCTTGTGTGAATTTGCCTAAGTATTCGAGAAATGTGCTTTATATTCAATGTGTTTGCGATCCATTTCTCGTTGTCGTGATTGGACTAAGTTATTAGTTCGATTCATTACTTGTAAGCAAAATATGGTCGCCGGGGCATCAACCGAAGTAATTCACCTTTGAATGGCTCTCTAGACACCTTCTCTGAAATTCTTGCTTTGACAGTGCCAGACTTTGGGTAAGGTTGGAGTTATCACTTGAGATAGCGGTTTTGACATCCTTATCTAGGATGTTTGCTTACGATAACACCTACTCCTAGCGTCGATCAATGTTTATAGGAGGTCATGCCTGTCTCTGGGCATTGATCTTTTGCCTTGCCTCTTTTAGGCAAGGTGGGTATGTTCAGCCTAACTCTGGGCACGAGCTATTGGGGCGAACTACCTCGTTCAGTCTTTGAATGTTTATACCCTTGCCCCTAAGCCATAGGTTGAAGGAGTTGATTGGAATTCATGTCCATGGGCCAAGTGTATTTGAGCTTCATGCATCCAACCATGGACCGCGGAAGCTTAGTCAGAACATATCTCCGGGTACCTACACACCTGCGTTTAGCACATGCAAGTTTATCCAAATATAGCACTGCTCATAGTGTAAAGTCAAATACAGGTAGATTTGTGAGCTTCGAAAGTCATTCCTTTTATAAACATTAGAAATGATAGATTCTGCCTTATTAGATGACTTTGAATAAATATGTACAATATTGACATTCAGATGAAATACTACCGCAAATATTTGTTATTTCATGCCCTTGGAAGTGGGATCCCGTACACCGTTACTAGCTTGAATGTGTCATTTCCAAGCTTATGCTTAATCGGGTGCGGGCCTTCCTAAGTTGAGCCTAAGTTCCTAAGGCCAAGAAAGATTCGTCTGAGAATAAGATCGCCAATCTCAAAGGTTTGAGCTTTGACTTGGTATTGTAGTATAGGACGACTCAATTTCAATATGCGGCTGCTCTCAAGTCCGCTTTATCACGCTTCTCATCGATCATATTAAGAGACTCCAATAGAAATTCCTCATTCGTCCATGGATTACCATGAGTCGCTCGATGAGAAGGTACTTCAAGTTCAAACAAGATCATAGTCTCTAATCCGTAAGCTAGGGCGAAGGGAGAATGGCTGATTATGGATTTTGGGGTCGTTCGATAAGCCTAAAGTGTTAATGGAAGTTCATTGACCCAGTTGCCCTTAGTCTTTTCCAATTGCTTTTTAAGAATGGACTTAATTATTTTATGCACTACTTTGACTTGCCCATTTGCCTGGGGAGTGCCACTGCTGCAAATCTCTTCTCTCTGTGATGCCTATAGCAGAAACCTTTAAAATCAGCACTATCGAATTGAGTCCTATTATCGAAAATAATCGTTTGGGAACTCCAAATCGACAAGTAATGTTTATGACTAACAAGTTGATTACTTTCTTTATAGTGATTGTGGCTAATAGCTCTGCCTTAACATATTTGGTGAAGTAATCAACTACGATGATGGTGTACTTCACACCACCTTTAGATATTGGTAGCACCTCAATGATATCAATTCTCCAAATAGCAAACGATCAGAGGCTGACCATCCACGTAATCACCGTTTGTGGGGCTTTTGTAATCATAGCAAATCTCTTCCATCTGCCACACTTTCTGGTGTAATCAGTTATACCTCATTTGGCAGTTGACCAAAAATACCAGTAATGAAGGATCTTCTATGCCAGGGTTTGCCCCCGGTGTAGTCATCACAAGCCCCTTCATGAACTTCTCTCAGAACTTGCTTAGCCGCATTGTTGGCAACATACCTAAGCGTAGGAATCGAGAATCCCTTCTTGTAAAGTATTCCCTCTTGCATAATGAATCTTGAAGCTTTACAAAGGAGTTGACGTTGTTTTTTCTTTCTATCTAAAAGCATTCCTCTCTGTAGGTAGTTCTTTATCGGGGTCATCCCTGACTCCTTCTCAGGTTCAGCCTCCAAGAACCAATCGACTTCTTTTGGTCGATGATCGGAGCTGATAGTACTTCCACCGAAACTATGATAACTCGGAATTCTGGAGATCTGATAAGTGGATAACTAACTGGTTTATTCTGTTGAACAGATAAAATTCTGATATCTAGAAATATAAATAAATTTGAATCTATAATAAATTTTGAAATATAAATATCTAGAAATAATAAATTTTACAGTAAATCAATATATGTATAATAGATATATTCAAAATTCCATAATGTTGGAAATCTTAAGTGTGTGTGTATATATAAGGTCATTGGGAAATAGTAAAGATATTAATATAATTCAAACAATTTAAAATGAAATAATCTCCATTATTTATTATTTAAAAATTTGTAAAATTGTTGTTTTCAAACAATAATAATATTAATAATAATGTGTTGTTTTAAATATAGATGTAAATAGTTTTTGAATTTTAATGATTATTTACTAAATTTATGTGTGTTTGTTAAAAATATGTATGAGTCAATTTAAATTAAATTTGAATTTGAGATTGAAATCCAAAGACAAACATCTTAAAGTAAATTGGATTTTTAAAAATAATGTATGTTTGATTTTTTATGTGTATATAAGCAGTTCTATATTATTTTCTTTAAAAGATTTTATAAATAAGTTAGGAGAAAAGGTATTAATGTAAAAATGTAAACATAAAATTTAATAAAACATAAAGTATTGTAATTAAAAAAATAGACTAATATTTAAAATAAATTTAATAAGGTTTATACTTTCTTTAATATAAGTATTAAACATAAAATATAAGTATGATATAAAAACACGTATAAAAATAAATAGGAAATATAATTTAAAAAATTTACTAAGACATTTGTAAGCCTTATAATACATGAATTAACAATTGTAACTTGAGTTAGCTTGCAATGTAACAGGTGGAAATTTTATTTTCTTTTAAAAAAAAATTATTGTAAAACAAATACCAAAGAATTAACCAGGCTTTATACAATTCAAAGTATTTTCATTCTCTCAAACTAAAACTGAAAAATTGAACCAAAAGAATTAAAGCAAAACAAATAAAATCAAAACTGATTAGTATTCAAGTTTTCAACCTCAAGCAAATCAAATTCAAGTGCAAATTTCAGTTTCTTTTCAAACCTAAAGCATCTTCAAGTTTATCAAGCTTAGCAAATCAAAATCTAGAAGCAAATGAAAATACAAGTTTCAGATCAGTTTCAAATTAGAGAAAAAAAATGCAGATCATCTCAAAACATCAAGTAACTAAAATCAAGTACATATCAAAAACAGTTTCCATTCTTTTAAATTTTCAAAGTCTGCTTCTCTATTCTTCATCAATCAGGTGAGTAAGCTACATCTTTTAAAATCCAAAAATATTTTATCAAATATGTAGATAAGTAAAAGATTAGAAAAATAATAAAAAAATTGTATATGGTTGCCTGGAAATGGAAGTATTTTCATGCCTGGATATGTAATGTAATTGCCTGTACAAGATGTTGTCATCTCTTCTCTGTTCAAATTGAATAGTGAGTAAACAAACTTATATTTTTTTGAAACCCTGTTACATGATAAAGGAATACGGAGTAAAATTTGGTGATAATAGTTTGCATGGTTGATTTTATGATTATACATATGGATATTTTTGGTGTGCCTATCTGTGTTTTAAGTGTTTTTGCTCTGCTTTTCTACTACACGTTTCTAAATAAAAAAAATTAATTGCTCTTCCTTTGAATTTATTTAGACTCATTGTATAAACAAAATTTGATTGTTATATAAAAATATAAATTTCAAAATGTTTCAAAGTAAAATTTGAAGCTAGTTAAAAAAAAGAAAAGTAGGTTGATAACATATTGAAATCTCGATCAAAATAATGGTTTGTTTTAGGTGTAAAATCTGTTATGTCATCGAAATCTAGGATTTTTAAAATTAAAACCAAGATTTTTAGACTTTTAAACCATGAGATTTTCCATGTTGATCAAAAATTGGGTTACGAGCGATTTCGGTTGATCGGACGGTTTTGGGGTAGTAAGATTTTGGTCGAAGCAGGTCTAGAGGTCATGTATTTTAGGAAAAATGCTGATGCATTTTTGTGATGACGGTGGTGGCCTATTAAGGTGAAGTTAAGGTTTTGAAGGGTTTTTGTACAGGGTCGGTTAACTGACATTTCCATCGCCGAGAGACCACCAGAAGGGATCGCGAGGGGGAAAAGGGTTGTTGGAGCGTAGCGTGGTTTCGGGTTGGTTGGCATGAATATCTGGGGTCTGTGGTGATGATGCAGGGGAGTTTTCTGGAGATCGACTTGGTCTGGTTCCATTTGAACTGTTCGATTTCGTTCTGGAACTTGTTAGGTTGTTCTGAAGGTTGATATCGGAGGTGAGTAATGGCGTCAACTTACCAGAGGAGGTGACAATGGTCGGAGACACGCCGACCATTTGTGCATGTACATGCGTTACATATTCGTGTCTGGGTTTGTGGATTATCGAGGAAGAAGGAGGAAACTCGAGTCGACCGCATGATGTTTGAGGGTTTGACTTGATGTAGAATGAGTTTGTGAGTGCGCAGGGTTTGGCTCGTGAATTTTTGAGTTGGCTCGTGTCTGGTGATTTTGATAAAACCAGATTTTTAAAATAATAATAATGGTAGATCCAAGTTGGAGTTGGTTAAAGGATTTTTTTAAAGATAAAACTATTTTAAATAAACTTAATAATTAATTAAGTAGTTAATTAAGAAGGATATAAGGTTTTTAAAGTTATTTACTTAAGGGTTGAAAGAGTTTTGGAAGTTTGTATATCAGGATAAATTATTTGATTTAAATCCTAAGTGATTTTCAGAAATTTTAGTGATGTTAATTAGGTAAGTTTTTAAGATAGATGTTTTTAATTGTTTATCTTAGATAATTCAAATGTTATGACAATTAGGCCCAAGATTTATTAAAAGATCCTTATTGATAATTAAGCAATTAATTAAGGTAAAAGGGTTATCTTAATTTGATTAAGGATTAAATTAATTGAATAATTAATAATTAAGGGAGTATTTAATTAATTAATTAAAGACTAATTAAGGAAAGTAATCAAAGAATAATCACTTAACGATTAAATTTGAGAGATTAATTGATTAAAGAATAATTAATTACTAAGTGTAATTAATTAAAGGTAATTAATAAATTTGTTTATTTGTTAAATGTAATTAATTAAGAGAGTAATTAATAGAGTAATTAGAGATTAATTATCAAATTAATCTTGCTTATTGATGATTGAATGGTATTGGATGTTTTGATAAATATCCGGTTTGATAGTCTGTGATGTTTTGTGAATATGATGTGCATAGTTAAATTGAGAAAACGAGAATTGTTTATCTGATGATAAATTGCCGTAAATATGACAACCTGTATTCAAATTCATTTGTATTCACTAAAAACAACTATGGTTAAAGAGTACATTGAATTCGAAGAGACCGGGGTTGGGTATCACTAAATGCCCAAAACCACTTCGATTCTTTATAAATCCGAGTTTAGAAGCGAACGGGATGGAATAAAATAAATAATGTAAATTTGGTCATTTAATCTGAGGAGTAATGCTTAGATATGATTGTAAGATGTGATGTTGATTATGGTTAGTTAAGAACTCATAATAACGCATGAGTTACCTCGGGACTTAAATTGTTTTATGCACTGGCATTTTCTTGTTGATGGGTTTACTCATGCTGTTTCCATCCTGACGCGGGTATTACTTTGATGTAATGCTCGGGTCAGACCGAGTATTACAGATTTTCAGGTAAGGACGTTCTGGATCCCAGGACGAGCAGGATGGCAGGAACGTATGTAGTGTTTCCACTGTGACATAATGTAGTTTGTCTGGGACATTTTGATTTTAACCGTCCAGTGTATGTGTAAATGTTGTAACTCTAATGTATTAAAATGTAAATTAACTGATATAGTTTTTCCTTGTATAACTGTTATTTTATCTGATATTATATTTTGATCCGCTGCGAATGTGAGATTCTATGTTCCACTTCTGTTTCTTCTTCTATCTCTTTTCTTCTTTTCCCAACTATCTAAAATTTTCGGGATCGAAATTCCGAGTCATTACTTTTGGTATCAGAGCCGAAGGTTAAGCGAGAACCTTGGCTCCTGTAGGTGTACCGATTGAGGATAGGGTCAATGGTACCCTAGAATGAGTTGAGTTTATATATATATGAGAGCATACTTGTTATTCTCTTATATAAAATTTTAAATGGTTTTAGAAATGATTTTTATATAAGTATATCTTTTGATTTATAAAGAAACAGTTTTTCCAATATATAAAGAAATTGGTTGTTGGATATTGGAATTAAATAAATAAACCATATAGATAAGATGAATTAGAATTTGTTTCAAACCAGAATATAAATGGTTATTGATGGGATTATGGTTTTCTAATAAACAATGATAAAGAAAAATGAAAAGTTATAAGAAGTAACAATTTAGATAAAATTGCCTTGTAAATGGAAAAATATTTAAATTGAGAAGTTTTAAGCCCAGAAAAGAATTTGGAATTGTTTCAAAATGTTAAATAAAAAAATAAAATAAATAATATTATCCAAACTATTTTGAATATAGTCTTATTTTAAAAATAAGAAGTTGTTTGAAAACTTTAAAAGAATTTGTTTTGAATTAAAACCAAAGGTGGTTTAAATTTTTAAATTTGGCTTGGTGGGCCGAGAAGTAAATATGTATATATGTGTGGATATACATAATATCAAAGATGATTTGAAATAAACTTTAAAGTGACGAGTTTTGATTTTTCCTAAAGTGTGAAGTAAAAACCCAAAGTAAAATAAGTTTTTGAACTTTTAAGTGATAGAAATTTGAAATTTGAAATGGTGAACTCAAATTTTGAGTGTGATTAATGGGATTAAATTGAATTTAACTTAGAAGAAGTTAAATAAGTTTGAATGAACAACCTAATTTCGAAATTGCAGGATGAAATTGAGATTTAACTTGGGAAGTTAGAATGGTTGATTTGAATTAGGAGTTTGTGTGATCTCAAAATGGGGTTGAGATCTGAAAATTGGAAATAGATGGACGTATTAAAATAATTTGGATAACAATATCATATTATTATTAATAATCTTTAAACTGTAAATTGGACTTGTTTAAATGGATGAAGAAATGGAATGTGATAATATATCCATTACTGAGAAAAAGGGAAATTAAACTTTAATTTGAAATTAAGGATATGGAATTACTTTGAACTTAAGACTGGAATGTTAAGAATTGAAATTGTAAATTAAAATTGTTTAAGAATCGGTTTCAAAGTTGGAAGATAAAATTGGATAATAAATTGAATTTTAAAGATGAAATTGTTTTGAACTCTTATTTGAACTTTGAAATAAGTTAAGTAAAGATAATTTAAAGTGGGATTTTGAAATTTGGACTCAGAATTAAATTGTTTAAAGATTTAGCTTGTTGATTTAAAAATAAAGATTAATTAGATTTAAAGGATTAAATCAACACTTAAAAATTTAACTCGAATTTATATAATTCGGGATGATTTAAAATTAAAATTTGAATTGAATTAGTTCAGATTGAATTTGATTTGAATTAATTAGAATTGAAGATGGATAAGTATAAAATTCAAATGGAAAATTTGAATTGGATTAATTTAAAATGAAATTGAAGTTGAATGAGTTCAAATTCAAATGGGAATTGGGATTAATCCAAACAGAAATTGAAATAAATTGAAATTGAAGTGGTTTCAATTTGAAATTAGTCCAAACTGATTTGAATTAGTTAAATAGGTTTAAAATCAAATGGAATTTGATTTGAATTTGGAAAGAAATTGTGGATTAATTCAGTTTGAATTGGGGATAAATCAAGTTTAATAGTAATTGATGTTATTTAAATTGAATTGATGGGAATGGAAATTGGGAATTGGACAGTTTGGCTCTGGACTATTTTCAAAATAAAATTGTTTAGTATAAATCTATTTTTCCAAGCTATTTACTATGTATACAACCTTTCTTATTAAACCCAAAACTATCTTATACTTATTTTATAACTACTTTTGGAATTATTTAACTATTTTGTAACTGTTTTACAAACTAATTACTATTTTTCAACTACTTTATAACTAATTACTATTTTACAACTATTTTACAATTATTTAAAATTTCTATAACTATTTGACTATTTTCCAACTATTTTACAATTACTTAACTATTTTATAGCTAGTTTACAATTAATAATTATTTTTCAACTATTTATCTATTTTGAACTTTTTAAGCTATTTTTTAAATTTAAGCTGGTCAGAGTGCAAACTGTTTTTGATTAAATATCCAATTGAGATAAGAATTGAAGTGTTAATGTAATGACCCATAATTTCTAGTTGTAAATGTTGAACATTTAATTCATTTTAAATGTTAAATGTGGATTTTGAATTGATTTTGAAGTAAAAAGATTTTTGTTAAATTAATAGAATTAGTTAAATTTCAAATATGGTAATTTAAATGGATTTGAATAATAATACTTCAATATTGGAATTGGAATAATTGTTGATTCTGGGTGCAAATAGATATAAAAATAGACTCTAAAATTTATTTTAAGTCTATTTGGATTTGAATTATAATATTGGACTGTTGGATGGAAATCAAAAGTCGATAGGTTTAAGATATGGAATTTTATATTAATTTAATAATGGAATTTAATAATATAATAATGCAAATAATCAGATTTTGGTTCGAAGTGAATCAAAATAGTTTCTAATGTAATTATAAAGTCTATATGATTTATAATAGAGTTAGTAAAGTTTTAAAAGTGAAATTTTAAGTGATTTTGATGATTTTGAAAATCGCTCGAATTTGTCAACGAGTTAAAATAGCCTTCCGGGGCACAGTCTCAGTTTTAAATGAAACTAGTTCCATTGGATCCGTAATAGTCAGTTATTATTGGATTTCAATTTTCATAGCAATCGGAGTTGTCGTTTGACCCTTGTAGCTCAAAACGCATAGAAACTATTTTAATCGATGTAATTTAAAATTTATCGTTTATTTCCGTAACTCGCGCATACACCAAATTAGCCTTAGAAACATGTTCCATTGTGTTTGGAATATGGGTAAAACCTTAAAAATGCCTATCGGCACGCGTCGTTTGGAGATCGTTTGAAAAAGTTGCTTTATAATGGATTAAATATTAAAATAATAATTATTAACGTTTATATATACGTTTAGTTGGCTAAACCTTAGTCTTCTTGTCACCGGCCGCCACATTTAGTTCCAATGGCCAAAAACATCCCTTAATCTTCCATGTTTTTCTCTCGATCCAAGCGATTTCAGGCCAAATCTTCAACTGGAAAGTCGTAGAGTAGCACGAGCTCTAGGCAGTGAATGGTGGAGATGGGTTTTCATCGAGCAGGGGGAGGTGTCGAAGGCCGCGTTCGTGAGCGTTCACGCATGATTTGCTACATGTGGGGGGAAGCCGAGCTGGGTGAGCCTTGGGCCGAAGGAAGGTGGAGCGAAGGGATTTGACGTGGGCTAGGTTGATCTTGTTCTTGGCGATGGTAGCAAGTGTGGTTTTAAACCCTAGGCGGTGGACGATGGGTTTCTTAGTGCGTGTTTTTCCTGAAGCTAGCATACGAGAGGAAGAAGGGGAGAGGAACGGCCGTGATTTTGGCTTGTGGATCTAGCGGCTTGATTTCTTTTTGGTTAAAAATAAATTAAGATAAAAAGAAAATTGTTTATACCAAATAGATTCAAACAGTTATAAGCCCATAACTTTTGCATACGTTGTCAGAATTCGACGAAACATGTGATGCTGGAATCGCAGCGATGCGTACTACACAGTGGAGCAATTTTGGAATTGTTCGGAGCAAGTAAAAATTTAGGTAAAATCTTACGCCGTTTGATTTAATTTAAATTTGAACGCTCGTCGAAAACCCAAGATGAGTTAATCTCACTCAAATCTGGATACCAATTAATTTAAATAACCAATATTTAAATGTTTGATTGGTTGTTTAGCTGAATATGATAATTATTATCAGATTGAATCGATATTTATTGGTTGTGCTGATATCTGGGGATGTAGGGAAACAGGTCGGAGGGATCCAACTGGATTCCTCACAAATAGTAATTTTATTTATATTCTTTGATATATCTCATTGACAAATTTATTTTATCAATGAGTCTGTGAATGAAGATAAGCGTTTTGGACTATACCGCTTATCGATGTTAATATGATTGAATCTGTGATGGTTGATGTTGTGCACTATTGTGTTAAACCCCTGAACAACACTATACACACACGAATATGGATTGCACGTGGAAATTGGTTATGTCATGGGTTTTTGAAATAATTTTAGAATTGAATTTTTGAATCCAAATGGTTTTGGAAATAAATTGGATTTAAAGTGGAAAAACTTTTGAAAAGGAATTTTCAAAATAAAAGTTATTTTTGAATAACTTAATTTTATTTTGAAATTTGATTTAAATTTGAATTGAAAATTTGAAATTAAATTCTATGTAAAGAACTTATGATTTTAAAAAGGTTATATATGTTTACATGAATTTAAACCATTTTAGAAAGTGTTGTTTTGGGAATTTAAATCAACCCAAAGATTTTAACTTATATAAATGAAATCGTATTTTTCCGAAATAAAAACTATTTGTCTTCAAACGATATAACTTTGTATAAGAAATGAATTTCCAATTTGTATTAAAGGAAGTTCAAGTTGAATTGAAAATGGTTTTCCAAGTTATAAATGAATATTTGGAAACGGGTTTTAGAAGCTATAAGTTGAATCTTTGATTTAAAGATTAAATGAGCTAATCCAATTGAGGTGGAAATTGTTTTGAAATCCGTGAATGTATCTTTGTGAAGCTGGGTGAACTTTATGGCATAAATCTTTTTGTTTAAAAGATTTAAAATGGTAATTGGTTTAAACCATTTGAAAGAAAGATTTGAATTTTAAAGTTGTGACTTAATGGAAATCCCATATCCATATGTTCTTAAATATTACGCTCATTATTCGGTTTAGCCGGGAGAGGACTTTGTGTCATATAACCCATTCCGAATAATGATATGCCGATATGGATAGCATTTGAAGACCGGTGGTGAAGACCGGGTACTTTCGAGAACGAAAGGAAAACCCATCGATTGTCTCTGCACTGAGTCACGCCGGTACAGAGATTTCCTAAGTGATGGAAAGTCCAATCGGGATTGTGAATACTCAGATTTGCAAGGGCTTCTTCGAAAGTGCCTTCGGTTCTGTTTAAACCCGGAACAGAGTTGTATGGATGTGTGTCTGACATTACACTTTGAGATGTAAAGCTGGTTTCTATCAAATACATTTCTGTTGGTGGCGGAGATTTATTCTCTTAGCTTAACACCCTTCTTTGTGACATACGAGCTCAGAGGTTATGTAGTTGATGGTTACTAGTGATACATTCCCAATTTGGTAATGTGTCATGCTAAGTGTTGATGTGTATTGATGATCATTTGTTGATCATTTGTGATCGAAGCATGGCTTTGTGAAAAAGCGTAGCTTTGTGGACGTGACTTCGACGAGCCTCACAACCCGGTAATGGTCTAAACAGGAATCGTGGCAGCAAGGTTATTTGGGGGTAGCTCCCCCTGAGGGTATGACCATTTCCTTCTGGATAAAAAGTGATATCATGGTATGGAGACCAGATATTTACTTATGTTGATTTTTTTATAAAGAGTGGTATCGTGGTATGGATCCCAGATACTTTACTGTGTGGTTGTTGGATTGAGGGCCCTCGGATAAAGGTCGGTAACGACCGGGGGATGGCATACTCGTGTCAGTTGTTACCTAGTTACAGAGGTAACCCGGCCTTGTGTAGCAGAGATCCGGTTGGGTTCTCAGGGGCGTCCCTTCAGAGGCATTCCATTTTATGTGGGAAGTTCCTTTGCCTGACCATTTGTTGGAAAATCCAAAGAAACATTACGAGCCCTGTACGGTTTTAGTTGCTGCCATGGAATGTGGCGGTAACCTGCTATTGAACATGGTAGCTATGGTAGGCATAAGTGCGAAATGCCTATGCTAGCTAAGATTAATATTATATTTTCGAAATGTTTTCCACACTATATATAAATAATAATATCAAAAGATTTCGCGTATTAAGCATGTTTGACTATCATAAGGAGAAATCTCCTCCAATTCTGCGTTTGCATTGTGTGTGTGGCAGGAGGCCTTATGGTAGTTTCATTTTCTAAAAAGCATAGCGGATTTCTTTTCTTTTCTTTTTCTTTGTAGAAAATAATTGTTTTTGAGATCTCACACCAGTCCCATGACTGACCTGGAGTTTATTGTTACCTTTCTAAACTCTTGGTGCCCACAATTTTCCACACGGGCAGCCTAGAGTCAGGTTAGCATTATTTGGGAGCAATAATCGAAAAAGAGATGCTGTGGAGATCAGGAGCAAGCTGGACGGTGAAGCGTATCACTAGTATATGTTATATTTCTTTCCGCTATTTGTTGTTGTACACTCTGATAATGTAGTGTGATGTAATGTAATAACTGATATAGTTCTTTGTTTGAAAGATATTCACATATCTATTATATTTGTTCCGTTGCGATATGTGAGATTCTGTTATTGTTTCTGTTTCTTCTTCTGTCTTCTTCTTCTTTAAACCCTAACGGTTCGGTTTTCCGGCATTCGACTGTGCGGCATTCGATACAGTGGACGTATTGATGTCGACTTTCGGGCATCGAGAAATCGGACTTGTTACATGTGGTATCAGAGCATTTGGTTAAGCGACAACCTTGGCTTTGTTGGGTGTTACTCTAATGAGATAGAGTTAGTAGTACTCTAGAATGAGTTTGAGTGTAATAATAGATATGAGCGCATATTTGTTAGTGAATATAAAATTGTTTTTATACCGTGTTGACTTATCGGTTGAGTGTATATGAATTCTGGTCGGTACGGGAAGTACAACCGTATCGATAGGGGTTTCTAAACTCATAAACAAGATAAACCGACATGGTATTGTTTTAAAGTGGGGTAAATGAAATAATTTTACCCAAAAAATTATATTTTCATATAAGATGAATAATTTATCTGAAAATATTATATATATTTGGATGTTTAGTTGTTGACATTATAATCAAATAAAAGAATCTAAAATTTGAAAAGGTTTATAACCAAACAAAATTCTATAAGTATGATTTATCCAAGGGAAGAATAACTAAATTTGAATTAAACCAGAATTTAAATCTCGAGAATTTTGAAAAGTGTTTAAAATGAATTTAAAAACAAAAAGTTTGGAAATTTAAAATCTTAGGAACGTTTGAAATGTTTCCAATGTGTATGAATGTAGTGATGGAGTATTATTTTGGAAAATATTTTTGAATGGGAATTGTTTTGAAATGAATTTATGGAAGTAAGGAAGCACGGAACTCACTTCAATCGTTGGAAAATAATCCTGATGATGATGGCCACATCATTAGAATTCATTTTCGAGTTCCTAAAGTGATGGATTGCTTCCATAGTAATTGGATATGATATCTATTTAGATTTGTTTGATATATAAGGTGTTTTAGAAATTTCAAAGGGAAGATTTGTTTTGGATAAAAACAAGTGTTTTGGAATCCGAAAATTTGATTTGATATACCAAGTGGGTATGTGTGGATTATTATTCAAAATGGTTTTGAAATAAAACCGGGCAATTGAATTCTGGAAACACTATTTAAATAATGTATAAAGATAAAAATAAATCAACTATTGAACTTATTAAGTGAAGTTGATATTGATAAGAAGAAAATGAAAATTTTACTCCTGGAATTAAAATTTAACCTGAGTAAATGGTGGTGAATAAAATATATTTGAATTTAACTTAAAATAAGTTAAATAAAATTGGAATTTGAAATTGACTTAAATTGGATATGAAGTTGAAATGTAAAATGACTATGATTGTGTAATGAAAATTTATATCCTTAAGCTATTAAGTGTTATATAGATAATCTGGAATTGTGATTATAAGATGAAAATAACTCAAATGAGCAATACCAGTTTTTAAATAAATAAGTTGGTGAACTTATAAATAGACAATGGAATTATAATCACAAATGAGAAATAGTTGGATGGTATGGTGAATTCAAACTAAAACCTAAATGAATGTTGAAAGTAAGATAAGGCAAAGAAAAATATAAGATGTGAATGGACCTAAGTTAGTAAATAAGTTTTGAACTTATATATTTTGAAGAATTTTTTTTAAAGTGAATGGAGAAATAAATTTGGACCGAATTTGATTTAATTTAAGTTAAAAAAAGAAATTAAGTTAAACTTGGATTGAATTGAAATCAAAATTTAGTTGTGTTATAAATAATATTGAATGAAATTCAATTCTTATTTAAGTAGTAAATGAAGTGGAATGAATTTAAGTTGGCTAAACAAAATTTAGTTAAACTTGAATTAGAATTGGAAAAGAATTGAATTGAAAGAAAATTTAATTAAATTGAAAGGATATTGTATGAATAGAGTTTTAACTTAACTAAATTTAAAAGAATAGGATGAAGATGAATTTAGTGTAAACTAAATTGAAAGGAATTTGTATTGAAATGGATAATGGTAGCTTGTAAAATTTGAAAAGAAAAATAAAAACCCAGTTCTGGAATGGGATTTAATTTTGGCAATAAAAAGTTGAGAGTGTGAATGAATAACGGAGTTAGATTATAATAGTGATGGTTTGAATTGTAAATAAATTCAAATGAGTGAAATGATTTAAAGTGGTCTCATTGTTAATAAAATAAGTTTTAAATGGATTGAATAAGTGAATAAATTGAGTTAAAATTTGTAATGGATTGGAATTTGATGGAATAAGAATCAAATTTAAAATAAAAATAAATATGATGCAAGAAGAAATTGAGACATTTTGTTATTGAAATAACTTAAGGAAATTGTGGAATGTTGTAATCAAACTTATGAAATGGTCTTTAAAGAAATTTATTTAGATAATAAAATTTTAATGCAAGCGAAAGAATTTTAATTTCTTATTATGATGAAATAAGAATGTATGAGTTGTATATAACCTAGAATTGAATGATATTAATATAAACCTATATGGATAAGGAATTGGAAGTGTAAGAATAAGAATTTAATTTGATAATGGAATAAAAATGAGGATGTCTGGGTTGTAAATAATTTCAAATCGAGTAAAATTAATATAGTTTGGTTTGGAATTAATTTAAAATGGTTATAAACTTCAGTAATTGTTGTTTTCTTGAATGATATCAATTTTGCATTGAGATTAGTCATTTTGTTGTAAACAAAGCTAATAAATTAAGAAAAGCAAATAAAGTTGATTTTTGAATAAATTGGAATGGATTGAAATCGTAGTAAGTGGAATTGTATATAAATGCAAGTGAATCATAAAGAAATGCAAATGTATCAAATTTGAAATAAAGATTTGATTGTAAATTAATTTGGAATTGAATTGAAATCTTTGGATTGCTGTTAAAATATGGTTAACATGTTAAATTATGAGGTTTATTTGTTTAAACTATGTAATTGATGTGTTTGGCTAGTTTAATGAATAGAATGTTAATAAATTCTCGTATTATTGAAAACTGATGTATTTGTTGAGTAAGTACAGGTATGGGAGGCATTCGATAGAGCTGGAGAGCGTATATGCAATATCATTAGCCGCTTGCTTTTAAAATGCTAATAAAAGGTACGCCTACGCAATAAAAATAGGAAATATGAACTGTTTTTGGTTTTCCGACCGTGTGGGTCGATGTATATATATTTATATCTATTGTGATATTGCAAAAGCTCCTCCGTACAAGAGAGACTCTGCCAAAATATTCCGGAAATTTTGGGAGTTAGAAATTTTTTTGAAATTTTTGAAACGTTTCGTTAACGACAAATTGATTTCAAATTAAAAATTTAAATAAAAGGATATTGGAATAGGAATCGAAACTAGCAGTTTTGATTTGAAAGTGAAGAATTTAGGCAAAGTGAAATTTGAGATCTTTACTAAGTGAGTTTTGCTATTGAGTTTTGAGCATTCTTTCTACCTTATTAATTTCGGGGACGAAATTCTTTTATGGGGGGAAGGATGTAACGACCCAGAATTTCTAATTGTAAATTTTGAACATTTAATTCATTTTAAATGTTAAATGTGGATTTTGAATTGATTTTGAAGTAAAAAGATTTATGTTAAATTAATAGAATTAGTCAAATTACAAATATAGTAATTTAATTGGATTTGAATAATAATAATTTAATATTGGAATTGGGATAATTGGTGATTCTGGGTGTAAATAGATATAAAAATAGATTATAAAATTTATTTTAAGTCTATTTGGATTTGAATTATAATATTGGACTGTTGGAAGGAAATCAAAAGTCGATAGGTTTAAGATTTGGAATTTTATATTAATTTAATAATGGAATTTAATAATATAATAATGCAAATAATCAGATTTTGGTTCAAAGTGAATCAGAATAGTTTCTAATGTAATTATGAAGTCTATATGATTTATAATAGAGTTAGTAAAGTTTTAAAAGTAGAATTTTTAAGTGATTTCAACGATTTTGAAAATTGCTTGAATTTATCGATGAGTTAAAATAGCCTTCCGTGCCACAGTCTCGGATTTCGATGAAACTAGTTCCATCGGATCCGTAATAGTTAGTTATTATCAGATTTCAATTTTCGTAGCAATCGGAGTTGTCGTTTGACCCTGGCAGCTCAAAACGCATAGAAACTATTTTAATCGATTTAATTTAAAATTTATCATTTATTTCCGTAACTCGCGCATACGACCAAATTAGCCTCCGAAACACGATCCATTATGTTCGGAACATGGGTAAAACCTTAAAAATGTCTGTCGACACGCGTCGTTTGGAGATCGTTTGAAAAAGTTGCTTTATAATGGATTTAATGTTAAAATAATAATTATTAACGTTTATATATACGTTTAGTTGGCTAAACCATAGTCTTCTTATCACCGGCCACCACATTTAGTTCCAATGGCCGAAAACATCCCTTAATCTTCCACATTTTTCTCTCGATCCAAGTGATTTCAGGCCAAATCTTCAACTGGAAAGTCGTAAAGTAGCACGAGCTCTAGGCAGTGAACGGTGGAGATGGGTTTTCATCTACCAAGGGGAGGTGTTGAAGGCCGCGTTCATGAGCATTCATGCACGATTTTCTACGTGTGGAGGGAAGGCCGAGCTGGGCGAGCCTTGGGCTGAAGGAAGGTGGCGCGAAGGTCTTTGACGTGGGCTAGGTTGATCTTGTTCTCGGCGATGGTAGGAAGTGCGGTTTTAACCCTAGGCGGTGGACGATGGGTTTCTTGGTGCGTGTTTTTCCTGGAGCAAGCATATGAGAGGAAGAAGGGGAGAGGAACGACCGTGATTTTGGATTGTGGATCTAGCGGTCTGATTTTTTTTGGTTAAAAATAAATTAAGATAAAAAGAAAATTGTTTATACCAAATATATTCAAACGGTTATAAGCCCATAACTTTTGCATACATTATCAGAATTCGATGAAACTGGCGATGCCGGAGTCGCAGCGACACGTACTACGCAGTGGAGCAATTCTGGAATTGTTCGGAACAAGTAAAAATTTAGGTTAAATCGAACGCCCGTCGAAAACCCAAGGTGAGTTAATCTCACTCAAGTCTGGATACCGGTTAATTTAAATAGCCAATATTTAAATGTTTGATTGGTTGTTTAGCTAAATATGATAATTATTATCAGACTGAATCGATATTTATTGGTTGTGCTAATATTTGTGGATGTAGGGAAATAGGTTGGAGGGATCCAACTGGATTCCTCACAAATAGTAGTTTTATTTATATTCTGTGATATATCTCATTGATAAATTTATTTTATGTACGAGTCTATGAATGAAGATAAGCGTTATGGACTATACCACTAATCGATGTTAATATGATTGAATCTGTGATGGTTGATGTTGTGCACTATTGTGTTAAACCCCTGGACTACACTATACACACACGAATATGCATTGCACGTGGAAATTGGTTAAGTCACAGGTTTTTGAAATAATTTTTGAATCCAGATGGTTTTGGAAATAAATTGGATATAAAGTGGAAAAACTTTTGAAAAGGAATTTTTAAAATAAAAGTTTATTTGGAATAACTTAATTTAGTTTTGAAATTTGATTTAAATTTGAATTGAAAATTTGAAATTAAATTCTATGTTAAGAACTTATGATTTTAAAAAGGTTATATATGTTTACATGAATTTAAACCATTTTAAAAAGTATTGCTTTGGGAATTTAAATTAACCCAAAGATTTTAACTTATATAAATGAAATCGGATTTTTCCGAAATAAAAACAATTTGTTTTCAAACGATATAAGCTTTCGTATAAGAAATGAATTTCCAATTTGTATTAAAGGAAGTTCAAGTTGAATTGAAAATGGTTTTCAAAGTTATGAATGAATATTTGGAAATGGGCTTTAGAAGCTATAAGTTAAATCTTTGATTTAAAGATTAAATGAGCTAATCCAATTGAGGTGGAAATTGTTTTGAAATCCGTGAATGTATCTTTGTGAAACTGGGTGAACTTCGTGGAATAAATATTTCTGTTTAAAAGATTTGAAATGGTAATTGGTTTAAACCATTTGAAAGAAAGATTTGAATTTTAAAGTTGCGAATTAATTGAAATCCCATATCCATATGTTTTTAAATATTACGCTCATTATTCGGTTTAGCCGGGAGAGGACTTTGTGTCATATAACCCATTCCGAATAATGATACGTCGATATGGATAGCATTTAAAGATCGGTGGTGAGGACCGGGTATCTTCGAGAACGAAAGGAAAACCTTTCGATTGTCTCTGCACTGAGTCGCTCCGGTATAGAGATTTCCTAAGTGATGGTAAGTCCAATCGGGATTGTGAATACCCGGATATGCAAGGGCTTCTTCGGAAGTGCCTTCGGTTCTGTTCGAACCCGAAACAGACTTATATGGATGTGTGTCTGACATTACACTTTGAGATGTAAAGCTGGTTTCTGTCAAATACATTTCTGTTGGTGGCGGAGATTTATTCTCTTAGCTTAACACCCTTCTCTGAGACGTACGAGCTCAGAGGTTATGTAGTTGATGGTTACTAGTGATACACTCCTAATTTGGTAATGTGGCATGCTAAGTGCTGCTGTGTGTTGATGATTATTTGTTGATCATTTGTGATCGAAGCATGGCTTTGTGAAAAAGCGTAGCTTTGTGGATGTGACTTCGTCGAGCCTCACAACCCGGTAATGGTCGAAACAGGAATCGTGGTAGCAAGGTTATTTCGGGTAGCTCCCCCTGAGGGTATGACCATTTCCTTCTGGATAAAAGGTGATATCATGGTATAGAGCCCAGATATTTGCTTATGTTAATTTTTTTTATAAAAAGTGGTATCATGGTATGGATCCCAGATACTTTACTGTGTGGTTGTTGGATTGAGGGCTCTCGGATAAAGGTCGGTTACGACCGGGGAATGGGATACTCGTGTCAGTTGTTACCTAGTTACAGAGGTAACCCGGCCTTGTGTAGTCGAGATCCGGTTAGGTTCTCAGGGGCGTCCCTCCAGAGGCGTTCCATTTTATGTGGGAAGCTCCTTTGCCTGACCATTTGTTGGAAAATCCAAAGAAACAATACGAGCCCTGTACGGTTTTAGTTATATAACCTGCCATGGAATGTGGTGGTAACCTGCTATTGAACATGGTGGCTATAGTAGGCATAAGTGCGAAATGCCTATGCTAGCTAAGATTAATATTATATTTTCGAAATGTTTTCCACACTATGCACTAATAATAATAATATCAAAAGATTTCGCGTATTAAGCATGTTTGACTATCATAAGGAGAAATCTCCTCCAATTCTGCGTTTGCATTGTGTGTGTGTGGCGGGAGGCCTTATGGTAGTTTCATTTTCTAAAAGCATAGCGGATTTCTTTTCTTTTCTTTTTCTTTATAGAAAATAACTGTTTTTGATATCTCACAACAGCCCCATGACTGACCTGGAGTTTATTGTTCCCTTTCTAAACTCTAGGTGCCCATAATTTTCCACACGGGCAGCCTAGAGTCAGGTTGGTATTATTCGAGAGCAATAATCGAAAAAGAGATGCTGTGGAGATCAGGAGCAAGCTGGACGGCGAAGCGTATCACTAGTATATGTTACATTTCTTCCCGCTGTTTGTTGTTGTACACCCTGATAATGTAGTGCGATGTAATGTAATAACTGATATAGTTCTTTGTTTGAAAGATATTCATTTATCTATTATATTTGTTCTGCTGCGATATGTGAGATTCTGTTATGGTTTCTGTTTCTTCTTCTATCTTCTTCTTCTTTAAACCCTAACGGTTCGGTTTTTCGGCATTCGACTGTACGGCATTTGATACAGTGGACGTATTAATGTCGACTTTCGGGCGTCGAGAAATTGGACTTGTTACAGTTAACCGGGATGGAAATTGGGAGCAATGGTGAATAAGTGAATGTGAATAGAAAGAGAATTGATTTGGCTAATAATCAATGAGGATTGATACGTAGGATGTACGTATATTATTCTATTCGTATAATGATTTGATCCAGATTGGAGCAAAGAATTTCGAGATAGTATATCGATTCGAATTGGAATATTTCACTCTATTTTCAACGGCGAACCTGGATATGGATTTTTGACTGATTCTGGATATTCTCTATCATAGTTATGACTATGCAGGGAGAATGACGGTTTCTGATCATGAAACCAGATCCGAGTCCGCACTACGAAGTCGGGTGGACGATACTAGTTCGGAGGTGAAATTATGTGATCGAGTGAGCGATTAGATTGATATAGCATGCGGATGATATGTGTACATCGTACGGGTTTGAATGAAATTGATATTGAAATTTGTGGATAAGAACTGTAAATGATTTTTGAAATGAAAGTGTATTTTGTGAAATATACAATGAATAAAAGTGAAAGTTGGATATATCTATGATGATAAGTAAGATGGTAATAACTTTATAAGTGCAATCAAACTTGAATATTTATTTGGCATAAACAAGTTATATATCTTTGATAAACTCCCCTTGTTGAATCTATAGCCACAAGAAAAAGATATTTGAAAATATTTGAAGTATAATTTTTTTTTATACAAGTATGAAATGATCCAAAGATTTTCAAAGCTATATATATATATATATATATATATATATATATATATATATATATGAAGGATTTTATGAGAAGGATTTTGGAAAAAGATTTTTGAAACCTTTGGATTTGATAAGGCTTTTGATTTTTGGGAAATCAATTTTGGAAATTTGGAAAAACAAGTTTGAGAATTAGCGATTTTGGGATAATCGATTTTGAAAAAGGAGGTTTATATGAGATTCATACTAGGTGTATGATTTTGAAGATACTATAAGGGTATAGTATAAAGTGTTTTGAGATTGGCTCTGGGGAAAAAGGTGCTCCCTTGAAATGAACTTCTTAGGAGTGCCACAGGGTGGTACTGCCTTGAACCCTAAGGGGTTCTATAGTAGATCCTGTGAGGAGTCTGGACAAACTAGTTCCTAAGAATTATGTGCAGTGGGTAGCGAATGTCGAGTGCGCTGATGCTTATTGAGACATTTGGGTTATGCTGTGATGGCAGTGTAACTCGATGTTACTGCGATCTACTACAGACCATAGCGAAAGTCGTATGTGCTGCTGAGAGCCAACAGTATATGTTTGATTTTACAATGGTAGACTGCAACCTATGGTGACATAGCGAAAGTCGAGAGGCCGTGAGAGCCTAAGGCTGCATTGGGATTTGATTGATGTAACGACCCAGAATTTCTGTCATTTGAAATTCGTATATTTAATTGATTTTAAATATTAACAAGTAAAATTTGTAACTCGAATAAATTTTATTTCGAATATCTAGATTAATTGGATAATTGAATCGATAATTTAATATTTGAAATTACAGAGATAATTGGAAATTGGGTTTAATGTGATTAAAATTGATTTGTAAAGTTGTATTTAATCATATTGGAGTTAGAATGATGATATAGAACTTTTAAAATTGAATTAAAAGTTAATTTATGGAAATTGAATATTTTAATATTTAGTTGACAAGTAAAAATAGTCACTTTTCAAACAGTCTCGGATTTCAACAAAACTAGTTTCATCGGATCCATAATGTTATACTATTGTAAGATTTCAAATTTCGTGTCAATAGGACTTACGGTTTGTCCGAGGCAAGCTAAAACGCGTAGAAATCGATTCGGGTGAATTTTGAATTTAAATAGTCGATTCAAAAACCTATCTTCCAAATTTGATCGAATTGGCTCCCGATATATATTCCATTGCGTTCGAAATGGGGGTAAAACATTATAAACGCCAGGCGGCCCGCTTCGTTTGGAGTTCGGAAAAATTTCGGGTGAATAGTGTCGTGTAGATTTTCTATAAAAGCCCTCATTTCTTCTACTTTTTGTCAAAACCTAGGGTTTATTAACCTAGCCGCCATTTTTCAATTCGATGGCCAGAAACATCTCACCTTCTCCTCTTAGTCTCTTCCAATCCATCGATCTATTCAAGAAATCTTCAACGAACAAATTATAGAGGGTAATGAGAGCTTCGATTGTATACGGTGATGATCGATTTTAGTCGGGTGGATCAACTGGAAATTGGCCGCCTTGGCCTACATTTCGGTCACGAATTCCTATGCAAAAGAAGGGCCGAGCTCGACCGGGATTGGGCCTTGGGTGGCGCACGTGGTTGCGAACGCGGCGGTGGTTGTTGTTCGTCATTGAAGTGGCCGAGGTGTGCGCGATAATTGATGGAAGATCGGCGGCATGGGTTTGAATGCGTGTGTTTTTTTCTGTTGGGGGAAGAAAACAGGGTGCGGCCAGGATCTGTAGTTGCGAAATCTACGGCCGTGATTGATTTTAGGGTTAGAGGTTAAAAGAATTGTAAATTATATATATTTAAATTCGTTCAATGTTTAAAATATCATAATCTTTCATAGGAGGTAGAAAACTGACGAAATAAATTGCGTTGGATTCATATGGACGAATACTACACGATGGAGCTAGATTGGAGTTGATTGGAGCTAGTGAGAATTTTGGGTAAAATTAAACGCACGTTTAATTTTATTCGAAATAAAACACTGCGACTGTTATTGAAAGCAAGGTGAGAACTTCTCACTCAATCGAAATTGTTTCGATTTAAATTTTAAATAGTTAGATTTAAAATTGCTTGATTGTGTGATTGAATGACAAATTTCTATCTATTGTATTGAAATAGACCCTATACGCCGTATATTAAGCGGATGTTATTTATTAAACACATGTACCGCAATATTCCATCTTGAAGTGGAATTGGTATTATATATGTACTTGGAGTTGATTTTCCCACATTATATAGTGGATGAGACCCTATTGCGTCGCATAATAGCGGATAATATTTTATGAATCTCATATACCGCGATATCCTGTATTCGAACGGGATTGGTATTGTGCTAACATGTGTGGATGCAGGGAAACAGGTTGGAGGGATCCAACTGGATTCCTCACTCGTATTGATTTATTTACAGATATTTGCGATATATTCTGTTATCATATGATATATGATGTTTTGGATGCCGTGATTGTTATATTTAGTGTTGCTGCAGCATTAGGCCTATTTTTGGAGTTTTAAAAATGTTAAAGTAACGATTTCGAATTTAAAAGGATTTTCAGGTGATTTTTGAATTTATTATAAGATTTATAAACTTGGATTTTTATAAATCAAAGTGATCAAATTATAAAGGTGTTAAAAATATATTTTATTGAATTTTGGAATTGATTCATTTTAAATAAATAAACGTTATAATTTTTATGTTATAAAAATTATGATTTTTGTGAAATATAACCGAAATGTGATTTTTGAAATAAGTAGTTGATTAATTTATAACTTAGTTTTAATTGGGATTTTTGAATTATTATAAACGGTTTATATAAAAAATTTATAAAATTGATATTTATAAATTAAAATATTGGAATTATAAAACGAGTTTTTACAAGTGTTAAAATGAAGTATAAATGGATTTCATAAGTGAATGAAATTTATAGATTTATAAAATTATGAAGTTATAAATGAATGAATTTGTAAATAGAGAATTATAATTAATTTACTTATAAATTGGATTTTGGCATTTAAATGAGATTTAAATAGAATTTGTTAATTAAGGTATTTTATAAGTTGAAGTTTTTATAAAATTTATATAGATGTGAATTTATAAACGTTGTTTTATAAATCCAAAACCAATTGAAATTGATAAGTAAATATGAAAGCTTATTAAGGATATATATTCACGATTTGTGGACAGTGGATAATCCTTTAAATAAAATGTGTACAAATGTTGAATTTGGTTAACGAAGTATATTCACGATTTTGGACAGTGAATAATATGTTAAAGAAATGTTTTGGGGAAGTGATATTTTAAATAGAATTAAAACGGTTTGAAGTTGTTTTAAAATGTGTTAAGGATCCAAACCATATATTTCAACATTCATTGTTGAAATAGGCGTTTTCGAGAAATAAGAAAATGGTGGACTATAACACTGGTGTTATAGTAAATAATTTCGAAAGGAAATGTTTTATATAGTATTAGGATTTATATATCTTTCTAAATTTTGAATCCCTATACTAGTGATTTTGGGTTGTCGTAACGATGTTTTACGCAGCATTCGTTTTGACTCAAATCAATGTGTTTAAGAGAATGTTTTCCTTAAAGAATAAAATATATACTTAATTGTGATTTAAGCATATTGAATATTTTCCAAAGGTTGAAAATAAATAGATATGTGAATTACTTATTATTAAATAAGTATGGAAATGTTTTCCAATATGAAGTGAAATGTTTTGAGATTTTATCTTTTAAAGATAAATTGAAAGTGCATATTTGAAATCGGTTTGAAAATCGAATATCAGTGGATATTTGGAAATTTAAATTCACCGTAGAATTTATAAAGGAGAGGGAAATTTGTTTAAAAATAAACATTGCTTTATTTTTGAAGTGTGGGAATAAATATATGGATTGGGAACGTGAGTTTAAAATAAATCGGTAAGGATTTATTTGATCGATTTAAATGAACCATTTTGAAATGAGAATGAATAAATATTTGTGAATATATCCCATGTAGGGAAATGATTTGAAATTTGTTTTCAAAAGTTGTAAAGGTGGAGAATGATTGAAATTTGTTTTCAAATAGTTGAAGTGTTAAAAATATATCTTGTAAAGATATTTTTTTGGAAATAAATTATTTGAAGAAATTATTTGGAATCTGGTGACGTTGTGCATATCCATTGATAGTTAAATAACCGACTATCAATATTGACCTTTAAATAGGTATTTGTTGTGATTTGCTTGAATTTGAATGCTACACTTATTTGTAAAATAAGCGCTCGTTATTCGGTTTAGCCGGGGGAGGACCTTTGTGTCATATAACCCATTCCGAATAATGATATGTCGTTATGGATAGCATTTGAAGACCAGTGTTGAAGACCGAGTATTTGTGAAAATGATAGGATGAACTATCGATTATCTCTGCACCGATAGCTACGGTATGGAGATTTCCTTTATGATGGGAAGTTCGATCGGGATTGTGAATACCCGGATTGCAAGGACTTCTTTGGAAGTGCCTTCGGTTCTGTTCGAACCCAGAACAGACTTGTATGGATTGTATGTCCGACATTACATTTTGAGATATAAAGCAGATTTCTTTCAAATACATTTATGTTGGTGGCGGAGAATTTATTCTCTTAGCTTAACACCCTTCTCTGAGACGTACGAGCTCAGAGGATATGTAGTTAATGATTATCAGTGATATACTTCCAATTTGGTAATTTGGCATGCTGAGTGCTGCTGATCATTTGTTGATCAAAGCGTGGCTTTTGTGAAAAGCGTAGCTTTGTGGACGAGACTTCGTCGAACCTCATAACCCGGTTATGGTCGAAACAGGAATCGTAGCGACAAGGTTATTTGAGGATAGTGCCCTCTGAGGGTATGTCATTTCCTTCTGTATTATGAGTGGTATCACGGTATGGAGCCCAGATACTTACTTTGCGGTTGCTGCAAACTTATTATTTATGGTTGTTGGTTGAGAGGATCCTCGGATAAAGGTTGTTTACAACCGGGGAATGACATACCCATGTCAGTTGTTACCCAGCTAGGGGTAACCCGGCCTTGTCTAGCAGAGATCCGGTTAGGATCCGCGGACGTCCCTCCAGAGGCGTTCCATTTTACTTGGGAAGTTCCTGTGCCCAACCATTTGTTGGAAATCCAATCAAAATAATACAAGCCTTGTACGGTTTTAGTTGTATAACCTGTTATTTGCTTATGGTGGCGCCCCATTGTTTAGATGGTAGCTATAGTAGGCATACGATAATGGTCGTATGTTAGCTAAGATTTATATCATACTTTCGAAATATTTTCCTACACTTTGCAACTATAGTAATAATATCAAAGAAATTTGCGTATCAAGCATCTTTGACTATCATATGGAGAAATCTCCTCCGATTCTGCTTTTGCATTGTTTGTGTGTGCGTAGGGCCTTATGGTCGTTACATTTTCTAAAAGCATTGCGAATCTATTTTAAAAATATTTCTTTGTTTGTTTATTTTTAAAGATAAACTATTTTTAAGTTCTCACACCAGTCACATGACTGACCTGGAGTTTATTATTTCCTTCTTAAACTCTGGATGCCCACCAATTTCCACACGGGCAGTCTAGTGTCAGGTTATCAGGTCATTCTAGAATTCAGGAGTTGCTGTAGAGATCTGGAGGCACGTTGGATGGCATGGCGTATCAACTAGTATATAGTATTTCTTTTCCACTGTTTGTTGTTGTAAACTCTGATAATGTAATGTAATGTGATGTAGTGTAATAACTGATGCAGTTCTTTTGATTTAAAGATTATTCATTTATCTATTATATGTTGTTCCGCTGCGATTGTGAGATTCTGATATTGTTTCTGTTTTCTTCTTCTTTCTTTCTTCTTCTATCTTCTACGTCTTCTTTAACCCTAACGGTTGGGTTTTCCGGCCTTCGATTGCTCGGCAGTTGATACAGTGGACGTATTAATGTCGACTTTCGTGAGTGGAAAATCCTTATCCTTACATTTGGTATCAGAGCATATAGTTAAGTGACAACCTTGGCTCTGTTGGAAATTACTCATTAGAGATAGAGTCGGTAGTACTCTAGAACAAGTTTGAGTGTAATAATAGCTATGAGAACGTACTTGTTAGTGAATATAAATTGTTTCATATTGTGATGATTGGTTTGTTGAGTGGTATATGGATTCTGGTCAATACGAGTAATTAACGTTGTTGATAGGGATATCTAAACACTTGTACAGAACAATTTGACACGATATCGTTTTCAAATTGGGTAAATAAAATAATTTTACCTCGATTATATTTTATATATAAAGAAATAATTTTTGCGGGATTATTGAAGTGTATATAAATTGATTGTTTGGTCATTGAAAATGTAAGAATATATGCAAGTTAATGAAAGTTGGTTGAATAAGTTAAATACAATAATTTTAAAAGAATAAATTGTATAATCGAAGAATTATAAGTATGGAATTATAATTAATGTGATTTACAATTGTGAAATAATCTTATATATATACAATAAGTGAAATTATATAAGAAAAGACTTATAAATGTGAGTTATAAGTAAAAGGAATATTTGAAAGAATATTAAGCACTGCATTCACTACTGTCACTGGGAAATAATAAGGGTGATGACTGCAGCATCATCAGTATCATTTTCGAGTTTCTGTGTGAAGGATATGCTACCATCGTAAATGGAAAACTGAAGTTTACTTTGGAAAAGTTAAATAGAATTTACTTTAGAATTGGAATCTGAATTGGATTTGTAAGTGGAAATTTAAGTTAAGTTAAACAAATGATGTTTAAATGGAATATAACTTAAGTAATGTTGAATGAAGTTGATTTTGGTATCCAAGTAAAATAATAAAGTGAATTAAATGGATATGAACTTGAGTTATATAAATGAAATTCAACCTTATTTGTTAAATGAATTAGCAATTGAATTAATGAATGAATTGAATGTAAATCAATTGAGTGTAAATAAATTGATATGAAATAATGGATGTAAGTGTTAATTCATTAAAGCTAATTAAAAGCGATGAACCAAATTTGAATGAATGTAAGCAAAGTAAAGAAATTTGGTAATGTTGGATAAACATTGTTGTTAGATTGTGGTTAGTTGATTGTATAGAAATCCATATGAAATTGATTTAATGAAATTGAAAGCTAAAGTAATTGAAATCAAATTGGAAGTTAAGTAAATCTTAAATAGAATTGAATTTGATTTGGAAGTGAACCAACTTGAATGTTAATTAGTGAATGTAAACTAATTGAAAATGAATAAATGAATGTTAATAAATTCCAATGTTAACGAATCAAATGTGATTAAATGAAAAACCAATTCAATAAATATTAATGAGAAGTGCATGTACATTAATTTGATGATTGGAAGTGTTGTTGGATGATAGTTGTTTAATGGTTAGATTTGTTGCTTTTTGTTGCATTTGCTATATTGGCACATATTGTTGTTGCTTCTGGTATATGTCGTATATCGGTATTATTTTCTATATACCTGTTTCCCATTATCGTGGAGTGTTTAGTAGGTGTGGATTGCGCTTGCTTCGCATTTGGAGCTCGCTTTCACGCTATATTAGCCGTATATGCTCGCTAAAAATATAGAAGGTACATATCTCGGATTACATATCGTACTTTTACACTTTTTTCCCTGTGGGATGCCTCATTACTTTGATGAGATGTATATTTATGATATATATATATATATATATATATTGCCATTTTTTTCGGATCGAGCCGCGCAAAGGAGACTATGGCGAAATTTTCTGAAAATTTAAGGCGTTAGAATATTTTTGAGAAAATTGGAAAATTTTGAAAAGATAACTAAGTATGATTTGAAAACTTAGTAAAGTTTTTATAAGAAGTTTAACTATTGGATTTTGAGAAAGTTAAACACTTAAGTGAATTTGAAAAGTTAATGGATTCTGTAACTTTTTCTTACTTGGTAATTTCAATGACGAAATTCTTTTAAGAGGGGAAGTTTGTAACGACCCAGAATTTCTGTCATTTGAATTTCGTATATTTAATTGATTTTAAATATTAAAAAGTAAAATTTGTAAGTCGAATAAATTTTATTTCGAATATCTAGATTAATTGGATAATTAAATCGATAATTTAATATTTGAAATTACAGAGATAATTGGAAATTGGGTTTAATGTGATTAAAATTGATTTGTAAAGTTGTATTTAATCATATTGGAGTTAGAATGATGATATAGAACTTTTAAAATTGAATTAAAAGTTAATTTGTGGAAATTGAATATTTTAATATTTAATTGAGGAGTAAAAATTGTCATTTTTCAAACAGTCTCGGATTTCGACGAAACCAGTTTCATCGGATTCGTAATGTTATATTATTGTAAGATTTCAAATTTCGAGTCATCGGACTTATGGTTTGTCCGGGGCAAGCTAAAACGCGTAGAAATCGATTGGAGTGAATTTTTGAATTTAAATAGTCGATTCAAAAACCTATCTTCCAAATTTGATCGAATTGGCTCCCGATATATATTCCATTGCGTTCGGAATGGGGGTAAAATATTATAAACGCCAGGCGGCACGCTTCGTTTGGAGTTCGGAAAAATTTCGGGTGAATAGTGTCGCGTAGATTTTCTATAAAAGCCCTCACTTTTTATCCTTTTTCTCAAAACCTAGGGTTTATTAACCTAGTCGCCATTTTTCAATTCGATGGCCAGAAACATCCCATCTTCTCCTCTTAATCTCTTCCAATCCATCGATCTATTCAAGAAATCTTCAACTAACAAATTATAGAGGGTAATGAGAGCTTCGATTGTATACGGTGATGATCGATTTTAGTCGAGTGGATCAACAGGAAATTGGCCGCGTTGGCCTACATTTCGGTCACGAATTCCTATGGAAAAGAAGGGCCGAGCTTGACCAGGTTTGGGCCTTGGGTGGCGCACGTGGTTGCGAACGCGGCGGCGGTTGTTGATCGTCGTTGAAGTGGCCGAGGTGTGCGCGATAATTGATGGAAGATCGACGGCATGGGTTTGAATGCGTGCGTTTTTTTCTGTTGGGGGAAGAAAACAGGGTGCGGCCAGGATCTGTAGCTGGGAAATCTACGGCCGTGATTGATTTTAGGGTTAGAAGGTTAAAAGAATTGTAACTTATATATATTTAAATTCGTTCAATGTTTAAAATATCATAACTCTTTCATACGAGGTCGAAAACTGACGAAACAAATTGCGTTGGGTTCGTATGGACGAACACTACACGATGGGGCTGGATTGGAGTTGATTGAAGCTAGTGAGAATTTTGGGTAAAATTTAATGCACGTTTAATTTTATTCGAAATAAAACACTGCGACTGTTATTGAAAGCAAGGTGAGAACTTCTCACTCAATCGAAATTGTTTCGATTTAAATTTTAAATAGTTGGATTTAAAATTGCTTGATTGTGTGATTGAATGATAAATTGCTATCTATTGTATTGAATAGACCCTATATGCCGTATATTAAGCGGATGTTATTTATTAAACACATATACTGCGATATTCCATCTTGAAGTGGAATTGGTATTATATATGTACTTGGAGTTGATTTCCCCGCATTATATAGCGGATGAGACCCTATTGCGCCGCATAATAGCGGATAATATTTTATGAATCCCATATGCCGGATATCCTGTATTGGAACGGGATTGGTATTGTGCTAACATCTGTGGATGCAGGGAAACAGGTGGAGGGATCCAACTGGATTCCTCACCCGTATTGATTTATTTACAGATATTTGCAATATATTCTATTATCATATGATATATGATGTTTTGGATGCCGTGATTGTTATATTTAGTGCTGTTGCAGCATTGGGACTATTTTTGGAGTTTTAAAAATGTTAAAGTAACGATTTCGAATTTAAAAGGATTTTCAGGTGATTTTTGAATTTATTATAAGATTTATAAACTTGGATTTTTATAAATCAAATTGATCAAATTATAAAGGTGTTAAAAATATATTTTATTGAATTTCGGAATTGATTCATTTTAAATAAATAAACGTTATAATTTTTATGTTATAAAAATTATGATTTTTGTGAAATATAACCGAAATGTGATTTTCGAAATAAGTAGTTGATTAATTTATAACTTAGTTTAAATTGGGATTTTTGAACTATTACAAAAGGTTTATATAAAAAGTTTATAAAATTGATTATAAATTAAAATATTAGAATTATAAAATGAGTTTTTATAAGTGTTAAAATGAAGTATAAATGGATTTCATAAGTGAATGAAATTTATAGATTTATAAAATTGTGAAGTTATAGAATGAATGAATTTGTAAATAGAGAATTATAAGTAATTTACTTATAAATTGGATTTTGGCATTTAAATGAGATTTAAATAGAATTTGTTAATTAAGGGATTTTATAAGTTGAAGTTTTTATAAAATTTCTATAGATGTGAATTTATAAACGTTGTTTTATAAATCCAAAACAAATTGAAATTGATAAGTAAATATGAAAGCTTATTAAGGAGATATATTCATGATTTTTGGACAGTGGATAATCCTTTAAATAAAATGTGTAAAAATGTTGAATTTGGTTAATGAAGTATATTCACGATTTTGGACAGTGAATAATATGTTAAAGAAATGTTTTGGGGAAGTGATATTTTAAATAGAATTAAAACGATTTGAAGTTGTTTTAAAATTGTTGAGGATCGAAACCATAGATTTCAACATTCATTTTTGAAATAGGCGTTTTCGAGAAATAAGGAAAGGGTGGACTACAACACTGTTGTTATAGTAAATAATTTCGAAAGGAAATGTTTTATATAGTATTGGGATTTATATATCTATCTAAATTTTGAATCCCTATACTAGTGATTTTGGGTTGTCGTAACGATGTTTTACGCAACATTCGTTTTGACTCAAATAAATGTGTTTAAGAGAATGTTTTCCTTAAAGAATAGAATATATATTTAATTGTGATTTAAGCATATTGAATATTTTCCAAATGTTGAAAATAAATAGATATGTGAATTACTTATTATTAAATAAGTATGGAAATGTTTTCCAATATGAAGTGAAATGTTTTGAGATTTTATCTTTTAAAGATAAATTGAAAGTGCATATTTTAAATTGGTTTGAAAAATCGTATATCAGTGGATATTTGGATATTTAAATTCACCATAGAATTTATAAAGGAAGGGGAAATTTGTTTAAAAATAAACATTGATTTATTTTTGAAGTGTGGGAATAAATTTATAGATTGGGAACGTGAGTTTAAAATAAATAGGTAAGGATTTATTTGATTGATTTAAATGAACCATTTTGAAATGAGAATGAATAAATATTTGCGAATATATCCCGTGTAGGGAAATGATTTCAAATTTGTTTTCAAAAGTTGTAAAGGCGGAAAATGATTGAAAATTTTCAAATAGTTGAAGTGTTAAAAATATATCTTGTAAAGATATTTTTTGAAAATAAATAATTTGGGGAAATTATTTTGAATCTGGTGATGTTGTGCATATCCATCGATAGTTAAATAACCGACTATCAATATTGACCTTTAAATAGGTATTTGTTGTGATTTTATTGAATTTGAATGCTACACTTATTTGTAAAATTAGCGCTCGTTATTCGGTTTAGCCGGGGGAGGACCTTTGTGTCATATAACCCATTCCGATTAATGATATGTCGTTATGGATAGCATTTGAAGACCGGTGTTGAAGACTGAGTATTTGTGAAAACGATAGGATGACCTATCGGTTGTCTCTGCACCGATAGCTACGGTATGGCGATTTCCTTTGTGATGGGAAGTTCGATCGGGATTGTGAATACCCGGATTGTAAGGACTTCTTTGGAAGCGCCTTCGGTTCTGTTCGAACCCAGAACATGTATGGATTGTATTTCCGACATTACATTTTGAGATATAAAGCAGATTTCTTTCAAATACATTTCTGTTGGCGGTGGAGAATTTATTCTCTTATCTTAACACCCTTCTCTTAGTACGAGCTCAGAGGTTATGTAGTTGATGGTTATCAGTGATATACTCCCAATTTGGTAATGTGGCATACTGAGTGCTGATGATCATTTGTTTATCAAAGCATGGCTTTTGTGAAAAGCGTAGCTTTGTGGACGAGACTTCGTCGAACATCACAACCCGGTTATGGTCGAAATAGGAATCGTAGCAGCAAGGTTGTTTGAGGATGGCGCCCTCTAAGGGTATGTCATTTCCTTCTGGATTATGAGTGGTATCATGGTATGGAGCCCAGATACTTACTTTGTGGTTGCTGCAAACTTATTATTTTGTGCTTGTTGGTTGAGAGGATCCTCGGATAAAGGTTGTTTATAACCACGGAATGACATACTTGTGTCAGTTGTTACCCAGCTAGGGGTAACCCGGCCTTGTCTAGCAGAGATCCGGTTAGGATCCGGGGACGTCCCTCCAGAGGCATTCCATTTTACTTGGGAAGTTACTTTGCCCGACCATTTGTTGGAAATCCAATCAAAATAATAGGAGCCTTGTACGGTTTTAGTTGTATAACCTGCTATTTACTTATGGTGGCGCCCCACTGTTAAGATGGTAGCTATAGTAGGCATACGATAATGGTCGTATGTTGGCTAAGATTTATATCATGCTTTCGAAATATTTTCCTACACTTTGCACCTATAGTAATAATATCAAAGAAATTTGCGTATCAAGCATCTTTGACTATCATAAGGAGAAATCTTCTCCGATTCTGCGTTTGCATTGTGTGTGTGTGCGGGAGGCCTTATGGTAGTCACATTTTCTAAAAGCATTGCGAATCTATTTTAAAAATATTTCTTTGTTTGTTTATTTTTAAAGATAAACTATTTTTAAGTTCTCACACCAGTCACATGACAGACCTGGAGTTTATTGTTTCCTTCTTAAACTCTGGGTGCCCATCTATTTCCACACGGGCAGTCTAGAGTCTGGATATCAGGTCATTCTGGAATTCAGGGGTTGCTGTAGAGATATGGAGGCAAGTTGGATGGCATGGCGTATCAACTAGTATATAGTATTTCTTTTCCGTTGTTTGTTGTTGTAAACTCTGATAATGTAATGTAATGTGATGTAATGTAATAACTGATACAGTTGTTACGATTTAAGGATTATTCATTTATCTATTATATGTTGTTCCGCTGCGATTGTGAGATTCTGCTATTGTTTCTATTTTCTTCTTCTTTCTTTCTTCTTCTATCTTTTACCTCTTCTTTAACCCTAACGATTGGGTTTTCCGGCCTTCGATTGCTTGGCAGTTGATACAGTAGACGTATTAATGTCGACTTTCGTGAGTCGAAAATCCTTATCCTTACAATTAATGTAGTCTGCGACCTATGTGGGAGTGGTGAAGTTTCATTTGGCAGTGAAAATCGAGGGCGTTGATGCCTACAGTTACATGGATTGTTGCTGTGATGGCAACGTAACCCATGATGTAACAACGATCTTTGGCGGGTTCCATAGCAAAATCGAGGGGCGCGGAGTGCCTACAGTTACAGGGACTTTTGCTGTGATGGCAACGTAACCCAGGATGTAACTACGACCTTGGATGGGGGTGATGATTTCCAGAGCATTCTCACCAAAGATATTTCCTCGATTTCAAAAATGTGTTCTATATTTATAGTAAAATTATTTTCCAAGTATTTTCACTGGGTGTTGAAAACAGGTTTACCAAGTACTTATAGATTTTCAGTCCTATTCTTGACCAACGTATGACCGAATTTCTGTGAGAACAAGGATAGACTGGTTGAGACATCGAGTTATAAAAAGTAATTTTATAAAAACTGTTTCGTAATATTATATTGATTTTAAAAGTGTTTTAAAAATAATCAAAGAATAAAATTATCTGAATTTAAGTATTGAATAAATTCTGGTTTCGTTCCTTTTTTAGGACGAAAAGATTCTAAAGGGGGAGGAATGTGATAACCCGGATTTCTAGACATCTGATAAGTGGATAATTAACTGGTTTATTCTGTTGAACGGATAAAATTCTAATATCTGGAAATATAAATGAATTTGAATCTATAATAAATTTTGAAATATAAATATCTAGAAATAATAAATTTTACAGTAAATCAGTATATGTATAATAGATATACTCAAAATTCCATAATGTTGGAAATCATAAGTGTGTCTATATATATATATAAGGTCATTGAGAAATAGTAAAGATATTAATATAATTCAAATAATTTAAAATTCAATAATCTCCATTATTTATTATTTGAAAATTTGTAAAATTGTTATTTTCAAACAACAATAATAATAATGTGTTGTTTTAAATATAGATATAAATAGATTTTTCAATTATAATGATTGTTTACTAAATTTATGTGTGTTTGTTTAAAAATATACATGAGTCAATTTAAATTAAATTTGAATTTGAGATTGAAATCCAAAGATAAATATCTTAAAGTAAATTGGATTTTTAACAAATAATGTATGTTTGATTTTTTATGGGTATATAAGTAGTTTTATATTATTTTCTTTAAAAGATTTTATAAATAAGTTAGGAGAAAAGGTATTAATGTAAAAATGTAAGCATAAAATTTAATAAAACATAAAGCACTATAATTAAAATAATAGACTAATATTTAAAATAGGATTAATAAGGTTTATAATTTCTTTAATATAAGTATCAAACATAAAATATAAGTATGATATAAAAACACACAGAAAAATAAATAGCATTATAATTTAAATTTTTTATTAAGACATTTGTAAACCTTATAATACATTAATAAACAATTGTAACTTGTGTTAGCATGCAATGTAACATGTGGCAATTTTATTTTCTTTTAAAAGAAAAATTTAATGTAATACAAATACCAAAGAATTAACCAAGCTTTATACAATTCAAAGTATTTTCATTCTCTCAAACTGAAAAATTGAACCAAAAGAATTAAAGCAAAACAAATAAAATCAAACTGATTAGCATTCAAGTTTTCAACCTCAAGCATATCAAATTCAAGTGCAAATTTTCTTTTCTTTTCAAACTTGAAGCATCTTCAAATTTATCAAGCTTAGCAAATCAAAATCTAGAAGCAGATGAAAGTACAAGTTTCAGATCAGTTTCAATCAGAGAAACAAAATGCAGATAATCTCAAAACATCAAGTAACTAAAATCAAGTACGGATCAGAAACAGTTTCTAGTCTTTTAAATTTTCAAAGTCCGCTTCTCTATTCTTCATCAATCGGGTGAGTAATCTACATCTTTTAAAATCCAAAAATCTTTTATCATATTTGTAGATAAGTAAAAGATTAGAAAAGTCCTGGAAATGGAAGAATTTTCATGCCTGGATATGTAATGTAGTTTCCTGTACAAGATGTTGTCATCTCTTCTCTGTTCAAATTGAACAGTGAGTAAACAAACTTATATTTTCGTTGAAACCGTGTTGCATGATAAAGGAATATGGAGTAAAATTTGGTGATAATAGTTTGCAAGGTTGATTTTATGATTATACATATCGATATTTTTGGTGTGCATGTCTGTGTTTTAAGTGTTTTGCTCTGCTTTTCAACTATAGGTTGCTAAATAAAAAAAAATTAACTGCTCTTCCTTTGAATTTCTTTAGACTTCATTGTATAAAAACAATTTGATTGTTGTATCAAAATATAAATTTTAAAATGTTCCAAAGTAAAATTTGAAGCTAGTTAAAAAAAAAGAATAGTAGGTTGATAACATATTGAAATCTCGATCAAAATATTGGTTTGTTTCAGGTGCATAATCTGTTATGTCATAGAAATCTAGAATTTTTAAAATTAAAACCAAGATTTTTAGACTTTTAAATCATGAGATTTGCCATGTTGATCAAAAATTGGGTTTCGAGCGATTTCGGTTGATCGGAGGGTTTTGGGGTAGTGAGATTTTGGTAGAAGTAGGTATGGAGGTCATGCATTTTGGAAAAAATGGTGATGCATTTTTTAATGACGGTGGTGGCCGATTAAGGTGAAGTTAGGGTATTGAAGAGTTTTGCAACTAGGCGGTTACCTGACATTTTCGTCGTCGAGAGACCACCGGAAGGGATCGCGAGGGGGGAAATGGTTTGCTGGAGCGTCGCGTGGTTTCGGGTTGGTCGACATGAATATCAGAGGTCTCTGGTGGCAATGCTGGGGAGTTTTCTGGAGATCGACTTGGTCTGGTTCCATTCGAACTGTTCGATTTCGTTCTGGGGCTGGTTAGGTTGTTCTGAAGGTTGATATCGGAGGTGAGTGATGGTGTCGACTTACCAGAGGAGGTGACGATGGTTGGAGATGCGCCCATCGTATGTGCATGTGTACGCGTTACATATTCGTGTTTGGGTTTGTGGATTATCGAGGAAGAAGGAGGAAACTCGAGTCGATCGCATAATGTTTGAGGGTTTGACTCGATGCAAAACAAGTTTGTGAGTGCACAGGGCTTGGCTCATGAATTTTTGAGTTCGCTCGGGTCTGGTAACTTTGATAAAACCAGATTTTTGAAATAATAATAATGGTAGATCCAAGTTGGAGTTGGTTAGAGGATTTTTTTTAAAGATAAAACTATTTTTAATAAACTTAATAATTAATTAAGTGGTTAATTAAGATGGATATAAGGTTTTTAAAGTTATTTACTTAAGGGTTGAAAGAGTTTTGGAAGTTTGCATATCAGGATAAATTATTTGATTCAAATCCTAAGTGATTTTCAGAAAGTTAAGTGATGTTAATTAGGTAAGTGTTTAAGATAAATGTTTTTAATTGTTTATCTTAGATAATTCAAATGTTAAGACAATTAGGCCCAAGATTTATTAAAAGATCCTTATTGATAATTAAGCAATTAATTAAGGTAAATGGGTTATCTTAATTTGATTAAGGTTGGGAGATTAAGGATTAAATCAATTGAATAAAAGATAATTAAGGGAGTATTTAATTAATTGATTGATTAAAGACTAATTAAGGAAAGTAATCAAAGAATAATCACTTAATGAATTAATTTGAGAGATTAATTGATTAAAGAATAATTAATTACTAAATGTAATTAATTGAAGGTAATTAATAAATGTGATTATTTGTTAAATGTAATTAATTAAGAGAGTAATTATTAGAGTAGCTAGAGATTAATTATCTAGTTAATCTTGCTTATCGATGATTGAATGGTATTGGATGTTTTGATAAATATATGATTTGATAATATGTGATGTTTTGTGAATATGATGTGTATAGTTAAACTGAGAAAATGTGAATTGTTTACTTGATCATAAATTACCGTAAATATGGCATCCTGTATTCAAATTCAATTGTATTCACTAAAAGCAACTGTGGTTAAAGAGGACATTGAATTCGAAGAGACCGGGGTCGGGTATCAGTAAATACCCGAAACCACTTTGATTCTTTATAAATCTAAGTTTAGGAGCGAATAAGCTGGAATAAAATAAATGGTGGAAACTTAGTCATTTAATCTGAGTAGTAATGCTTAGATATGATTGTAAGATGTGATGTTGATTATCGTAAGTTTAGAACTCGTAATAAGGCACGAGTTACCCCGGGACTTAAATTGCTTTATGCATTGGTATTTTTTTGTTGAAGGGTTTACTCACGCTGGTTTCCAGCCTGACCCGGGTGTTACTTTGATGTAATGCTCGGGTCCGACCGAGTATTAAAGATTTTCAGGTAAGGACGTTCTGGAGCTCAGGAGACGAGCTGGATGGCAGGAACGTACGGAGTGTTTCCGCTATGATATAATGTAGTTTGTCTGGGACATGTTGATTTTAACTATTCAGTATATGTGTAAATGTTGTAACTCTGATGTCTTAAAATGTAAATTAACCGATATAATTTTTCCTTATGTAATTGTTATTTTATTTAATATTATATTTTGATCCATTGCGAATGTGAGATTCTATGTTGCACTTCTGTTTCTTCTTCTATCTCTTTTCTTCCTTTCCTAACTATTTGGAATTTTCAGGATCGAAATTCCCGGTCATTACATTTATATACACTTAAGTTTTCCAACATTATGGAACTTTGAATAAATCTACTGTACATATATTGATTTACTGTAAAATTTATTATTTTTGGATATTTATTTTTCAAAATTTATTATAGATTCAAATTTATTTATATTTCCAGATATCAGAATTTTATCTGTTCAACAGAATAAACCAGTTAATTATCCACTTATCGAATGTCCAGAAATCCGGGTTATCATAGAAACTTGACCCATGCGCTGCGAATCTGTGGAACTTGCTAACATAGCTAACGAGTCAACCTTCGCATTTTCATCTTTGGAAATATAAGTTGTCTATAATATTCAATATCACTAAGCAGCTCAAGGTCGTGGTTTAGATAAGGAGGTAACCTCGCTCCTTCTGCTTGAAAATCCTTCCGCACTAGACATTGCAATCAATTAGAAATCATATAATATTAAGGTTTTAAATCTCGGATATCGATCATGTTTCATATGGAGATTTTAGTGACTCGATATCATATCAAAGGAGATCTCGAATGAGACAAGTGCATCTCGGGCACCAATATCGGATTTACATCTCGGAGCTTATAGTTCATCTCACGACCATATTAAAGTATATTTTATTTTTAAACATAATTTGATTATGCAATCATATTTGCATATACTAAAATAAATAAAAAAGTTAAGGTTACTTGATTTGTAAAATCAGACCATATACCATTGTCATCGATGGCTCAAAAGAACGTCTAAGCTATTTGTATCTTAGATAGTTGGATTTACATAATACAAAGAAATTTTGAATCATGAGCATATGTTAACATATAATGTCACATATATAATAAGACAAGTGAAATATAAAAAAATATCATAGCATAGAATACATGATGTACATATGTAGTATGTACATAAAAAGAACATAAAACAAGAGACATGCAAAAGAATTATGACAACCCACCTCATCAACCCTCATAAATTGACACTAACGCATTATTCGAATTCACATGCCACAAAAATAAGTGCTAGAGAGGCGGATTATTAGGGGTTTTTTAAAGAAATGAAGGTAGAAGATAGAACAAAACAGAATCTCACACATATATAAAACAACGTATAGTTATACATATGGAAAGTACATACAATTACTCCTAAGTAATTCATCAGAGCTATGGTAGGTACTAACCCGATCAGAGATAGTTGTAACTGCCCATCCCTTACTTGGGCTGGTGGATACCCAATACATAAGACAAAATACATCAGAAATTAAAAATAGATAGCTATCATAATAAGAACCTCCATACTTCATGTTTCTCCTAAAATGCTTCATTCTTCTCCCAAAATTCTCCATGCTATCTAACTACTTGGCTGCCTGAAAAATAGGGCATCTAGAATTTAAGGGAATAGGAAAAAATATTTGGGACAGTTGTGTGATTGGTGTGAGAAACACAAAGTAAGGATGTTTGACATCAAGGGTATCTCATAAGACCATGCTCCACATAAACACAGAACGGGTTTTTAACATATGATAACCAAAATATTTGCTATGCAAATTCAGACATATTATCTTTAAGGACATTCTTTGAAAATCCTTTCAACTAACATATTAATCGTAGTTGTAATATTACATTTGTTAAATTCGGCAGCATAATAGGTTTACAACTAAAATTCGAAAAGGGTTCGTATTGGATATTGGATTTCATAAAATGACAAGGTAAGGTACTACCTTTCGATAATACGTCCCTAGAAAAATACATCGAGGCACCAACAGATGGCCCTCTGCCAACACAGAAATGGCTTAACTTTACCATATATAGTATAGAAAATGACATTACCCCAGTCGTTATCGATCTTTACCAGAATCCCAAAGCATACGCAACATACCTGACAAATAGAGGGTAGTCTAGAAAGGTGATAACCATATCCTAATGGGTGCGACCCACATCGCCCTGCCCCATCTACCATGTTTTTGTCATTCCTAGGTGTGAGGCTTAAGTTTACGTTTTATCTTACGTAGAATTATCAAATCCTATTCAGAATGCCACATTGCCATTTCATTCACACACTATCGACTTCCATAAATGTACGACCTCTGAGCTCGGACGTCTAAGAGGAGGGTGTTAAGTGTAAGAGAGGTGACCTCCTACACTACCAAACAGATGTACGTTTATAGAGATTAATGTATGTTTATTTTAGAAATGCAGTGTCAGACATTCATCAGTATAAGTTTTCCAGGAACAGGACAAACTAAAGGCACTGTAACATCCCCCTACTTGAAGGTCCAAAACTAATGGCTACACATGTCGCAGTCATTCATAATTATTAATTCTTGACGACCAAATAATGCGATATTAGATACATTGATATATAGGAACACAAGAATATGGAATAATTTTAAACAGCGAATAAAATCCACATTCCATTTCAAAATATTTCAAATTGATTACATAATCTCATTCGCATACCACTTTCAAATGACATATAACAACGAAAAAATTCCAAGAGCGACATATGAAAATGCCCCCTTAGGTGATCAGAGCACATACTAAGGCAATAAATAGTTTTCCTTTACAATCAAACATACAACGGAAACAAAATAACTTTAAATAACTATCTGCCTCCTGCACGCCTACGGAAGCTTCATTTGTCTAAAGAGAAAACCCGAAAACCTTTAACTCTTAACCTACTAAAAATCAGCTGAGTACCCGAGAGTTCAAGGTGAAAACTAAAACTTCGAGTTAGATGAAATTCCCATTACGAATAATAATCTACCATTTCAAACCATTTAGATATCTTGTCAGAACACGTTGCTTAGCGGAATGGGTTTTCCCCTCATTGGTATCCTATACCATATACAAAACCATATACTATGCTTTCCGCATCACAATAGTTAAAAACATTGTATTTCAAAACGTTATGATGATATGCAATATAAATAAATCAATTCTGGATTACCCATCCTCGTTCATTCTGACTACTTGTCTCAATTATAGTTTCTAGGGTTACTATTAACCTATTAAATGTTCATGGACTATCTGTCCAATTATTTAGTATTCATGAGATCACTAAGATCCTATTGGTAACTCTAATATCATATTGCTTATCTTAGTTTTCATAGGCTAACTAGGAACCTATTGGCTGACTGTCAATATCTTAATCCAAATATAGTTTTCATGGGCTTACTACAAACCACTGGCCCTTACCAGTATCAAATCATAGTTTTCATTGGATGACTAATAACCTATTGGCCCCTGCCAATATCATACAGTTTTCATGGGCTTACTATAAATTAATTGGCCTCTGCTAATATCATTAAATATAGAAAGTAAATCTTTTATACTTGTCTCGTTTCTGACATTTCGACCTTATCTATTTCTCGCCAAGGAAAAGGATAGGTGAGCCAGGGTATCGGTTGGTCCTGAACATCTCCTTAGTTTAAGCACTACATATCTGGATCTTATGAATAGAAAAATTAGGTCTACTCATCGGCATTTAAAGCTAAGATTTAATCATTTATTTATATCAACTTTTCTTTTAATTATTATTTAAACCTTTTCATTGTAATTATAAAATTTTCAATTGATCTTTAAAACACTTATTTATATAAAAACGTTTATAAAAGATTCGAGAAGGAATAGTTGAGTTAAAACTATAATTTGTATAATTTATTAAAACTGCTACGAAAAGTGTTGCAAATAGTGTTTTCAAAGCTTATTTGATCAAAACAAAGTTTCTATCATTGAAAGTTCATTTTTATAACTCAAATCCTTTTTCAACATTTTAGTATATTTATAAAATTTATTCAATATTTTTAAAGATTTAAAAAAAAATCATTTCAAGAAATTTCTTTTTTGGATTCTGAAGTGCCAAAACGCGACTATTTTGAAAACTTGTTTTGCTCATACTTCCAAATCAACAAAATTAAATCTCGATTGTTTTCTTTTGTTTTAGAACTATGATTATAAGAGTTTGCAAAATTCTTATTCCAAAGAATGCTGACTTTGATTCCATCGTATAAATTGATTTAAACTATTACGGCGCGTAATCACAAACTGTCGTTATATGACAGGTCTATTTTTGACTCCAATTCCAATTCTTTTCAAAACTTTACCAAACTGTGTTTCGTAATTAAAAACCATTTATAGACCAATTTAAAGAGGTTTGATCATCTCATAACAGTTTTGCAATTCATTTCGAAAAGTGATTTCAGTTATGTAATTTTGATGTGTATTAAACACGAATTGTTTACACATCCAAACAACCATATTTTTCACAACCAAAACGTAGTGATCAAAAAATAAAAATCAATCATTCTATACATATCATTTCGTCATTCATATCATGATATAAATAGAGTTTTGTCACTTTGAATTCAATCGTTCTAACTTTAAAACGATTACAGCTTCGCTATCTCGAAATTGAAGCTCATGAGCTTGCACTGATATATCCTGGGGGCTCAGCCTTAGCTAGCAAAGGGCTGGAAGACTTGGCCATAGATGGTGGGGTGTGTGGCCATCGGTTTTCAAGGAGGAAAGGAGGAGCTTGGCTTTGGTTTAAGGTGTTTGATAATATATAATTACTATAAAAAGTTTAATTTCCTTTTGCAATAAAATTTTCCATTATTTTCTTTAGCTAAGAGGCCATTAAAGTGAGAGAAGAAGTAAAGATAGCTTAGGAAAATGAAGATGAAAATGTGAATGGAAGTGAAGATGGATGGTGGGTAATTATAGGCTAATAGAAGTGATAACATATCATAATATTTAAGTGCAAACACATCATCATTTCATCACCACCATAACCTCCTCCTCCATCGCCATTTCGGCCAAATTACCACCCTTTCCCCCTCCCCCTCCCCCTCCCCCCCTCTACTACATGTGCATGTACTTATGTGTAAAATGTTGACTTGGTTTAAATAAACATCATTATATTTTTAAATAATATTATTGTACTTTCTTTTATCCTTTATTATTAATTTTGTATCTGTATATATATATATATATATATATATATATATATATATATTCATGTGCATGTGTATGTTTCTTGTATATGTACATGTATTTGTGTGTGTATGTATTTCACGAATGATCCATAATGCTGCATAACTTCTCTACCTTGTACCGTTACGAATTATGATTTCGATTTTCGATCATATCTTCACTTCTTACTTAATATACATATATTTAAAAAAAAGTGAAAATAATATTTCTATCATTTTATAATACTTAAAGGCTTCATTTGATATTTAAAATAATTATTCAATCATTTAAATTCAATTTGAATTCAAAAATTAACTATTCCAAAATAGTGATATCGTTAATGATATCATAAAGACATTTTATTTTCAAAGATAAAATAAATAATTTTATTACATTTTTTCGCTCGTATATATAAATAAGTGTATCTATCTAGCTCCATGCACAATATCGAAGGGTCTAAGAGTTGTTTATCAATAAAACGATTTTCGATCACTTTATCGATATTTTCCAAAGTGTTTATTTTCGTAAATATTATTCAAAATAAGATTACCAATATTATTTATTGTTCAAAACACCATTATTAATGTTAAGAAATCTTATATTTGAATATTTTTAAATTTAAACATTATTCTCCAAAATGATGAATTCACGGGTCGTTACAGACTTCACTCTAAAAGAATTTCATCATCGAAATTATAACAAAAAGATAACTCAAAAAAGAATATATATATATATATATATATGATGAAATGCGGATAAGTGATTACACCATAGGCGGTGAGTACACTATGATGGTACATTATATACATATAGGCTGTACATATATCCTAAATCAGGATAAGCCTTTTTCATTCTATCTTCTATTTATTGAAATCTCAGCATCATTACTCCATTGAACTTTAACTAATCGCATAACCTTTCTCCTTAGCTTTTCATCATGATCCACGATTCGATTAATTTGTCTGATAACTATCGAGTTAGGTTCCATTTCCAAATCTTCTTGTGTTGTCGTCTCTTTAATTTATTCAGGGTCATACACATACTTCCATACATGAACATGCGAAAAACATTGTGTACACCCGACAATATTTCTAGCAATTCTACTTAATAGGTAATAGGCCAATCCTCTCAAGAATGTAAAATGGTCCGATATATCGAGGTGTTAGCTTCCCAGTTCTTCCAAATCTCACTCCCCCCTTATGGGAGAGATCTTAAAAAAAATGCCAAATCTTTCACTGAAAATTCTAAATTCCTACGCCTTTGATCAGCGTAGCTCTTCTACCTACTTTATGCTTCTTTCATCTTTTTCCAGATCATGTCTACCTTTCTTAAGGCTTCTTGGATCATATCGGGGCTAAGTACTAATATATCTCCTATTTCGATCCAATACACTGTGGATCTACATGGACGACCATATAAAGCTTCATATGGTGCCATATCGATGCTGGCCCAATAGAAATTGTTACCGGCGAATTCCAATAAATGAAGATGAGTCTCCCATGAATCTCCAAAATCTAAGACATAAGCTCGTAGAAGATCTTCCAAGTCACCGTTTTCCCTTTCAGTATGCCTACAAGTTTAAGGATGGTATGCGGTGCATAAATCCAGCTTCATTCCTAAAGATGCCTGTAATGCCTCCCAAATCTGACTTGTAAAAATCGAGTCTTGATCACTCACTATATAGTTTAGAACTCCATGCAACCTTACAATTTCCTTCATGTATATCTTTTCTAGACTTGAAGTGGTCCTTATTGGCTTTACTGGAATAAAGTATGTATTCTTAGTCAATCGGTGTATGATAACCCAAATGCCTTCATTTTTTCCCTAGTTCGAGGTAAGCCATCGATGAAATCCATCGGTATCTGGTCTCAGTTCCAAGTTAGGATCTCCATAGGTTGTAGTAGCCCAACAATATTTTATTGATCGCTTTTGATTTGCTGACAATTTGCACATTTACTAACTTAAATAAAAATATCCATTTTTATGCTTTCCCACTAGCAAGTACTTTTCATATCCCAGTACATTTAAATAAACCCAGGAGTATTGTAATTGAGAATTGTGGCACTCAGCCAGAACTACCTACCTAATCCCATCAATATTTGGAACATTCTCCCCTACATTCTTAAGATTCCATGATCATGCACATCAAATCCTATCCATCTTCCTGGTGAAATATTTTCCTCCACTTCCCTTTCTATTCCCGAAATAAATAGGTCCCAAAGTTAGTTCTCTTTTATATGATTGATCAGAGTGAGATGTACTATAAATGAGTTATAACGACATACTTTTTGCTTAGTGCATTCGCCACTACAGTGGCTTTCCTGTGTGTGTATAAGATATCACTATTATGTGATGCGAGAAATTCTGGTCAACGTTGTTGCCTTATATTTAAATCCATTTGAGTGAAAAGATACTTCAAAATTTTGTGATTTTTGAAGAGATTGAACTTTTCATTATTTAAAAAAGGGATATTATTTACTAAGGTTGATTAAAGTTTATTTGAAATAAATCATAAGGAATTCTTACGTTGTAAATAATGCCTCCACATCCTTAATTCTAACACAAGGGCTAATAATTCTAAGTCAAGTGTTACATAATTCCTTTCATATGCCATTAGTTGCCTGCTTGCATAAGCAATAATCTTCCCATACCGCATCAGAACTGCACCTACACCTTCTCCACAAACAACAATATAAACTGTTAAACCTTCGCTTCCATTAGCAATGGCTAGGACGGGAGCGGTGGTTAACTTTTTCTTGAGCTTCTGGAATGTCGCTACAAATTTTCATTCTAGTGGAGTTTAACATTCTTCATAGTCAACTTTGTTAGATGGGACGAAATCATGGAGAAATTCTGGATAAACCTCCTGTAGTATCCGGCTAATCCAAAAAACTTTAGACATCCATCGAAGTCCACGGTTGCTACCAATCTCATATAACTGAAATCTTTCCTGGATCTACTAATATCCCTTCCCCTGACACAGTATACACAAGGCATCTTATTTCTTTCTCTCAAAAGTGACATTTCAAAACTTTGGCTTTAAGTACATTTCTTCTCAATATATCCAACACAATCTTCAGATGCCTTTCGTGTTTCTCTTCGATTTTGGAATAGATAAGAATATCATAAATAAAAGCCTACATGAATTTGTTTAGCACATCATTGAATATCATGTTCGTAAGGTCTATGAAATAAGCGAGCACATTAACCAACCAAAAAGGCGTAACTAAGCATTCGTAAAAGCAATACAGACCCCTAAATGCAGTTAATGAAATGCCATCCTCGGCTGCTCTTTATTTGTTGAATCTGTGGCTAAATCCATTTGCAAGAATACCGGAGCACGATGAAGTTGATCAAATAAGTCATCTATGCAGGGTAAAGGATACTTGTTTTTAATCGTTTTCTTGTTTAGGTCTCGATAGTCTACACACAGCCTTAGTACTAACCTACCTTTTTGCAAGGCAACCTAATAGGCATTACAATTATCATGGTAGAGGGCTCGAACTGATGATTACCAAGATTGAAGAACTATTGTACTTGGAACTATGGATGATAATTGGATGGATTCGATGAAAAGCACTTATAAAATGGCTGAGTATGGACTAGCACTCCCCTAGGAGAGGGATCGGATCAAAATATTCACTCTACAAAAAGGGTTCGAAATAGAAGGATCGAAGTAGAGAGATTGGAGTAAAGGGATCTAATTGAATAGGATGCACACAATACAACTCAATGATGATTGCTCCATAACCCAACAAACATATGTCGGATTGAAGTGAAACTTTGGAACAAGAAGTGGGGATCCTGAGGAATCTACCCTAGGAATTACATGATAAATAGAGAAACTTGGAGGGATCGGTCCATATAGGGATCGGCCCCTATCCCTATTTAAGGATCGGTTAGTTGAATTTGCAGCAATGATCAGTCAATAACTCAAAATCTGCAAACATTATCAACATGAAACTTTGAGTACAAGCATTTTACAATATAAGGAACACATCATAGGGATCACAACTAGAGGATCGGCCCCTATCCCTCTATATGGATCGACCCTCAACTCTGTTCATGACATAATGCGTTGATGATTAACTGGTATCTTAAGATGCATAAGTACATCAACAAGAAATTTGGAAGGCAAAAAGATAACATCATGGGGGATCCACCATAGGGATTACACCCCACGATTCCACTAAAATAGGGATCTACCGCTATCACTATTATGGGCTTCGGTGGGCCTCAAACTTTTTGGGCATGCTCGTCTTGGCTTCAGTGTTCTAGATATAGCGAGATATCTTCACGTCTTCTCCTATAACACATTGGGCTTAACATTAGAAAATGGATCTTCTTTCCGCTTTACTTCATCTTCATCCTACGCTATACTCTGCTATTTGCAATCATGGATTTCATAGATTTGTAAATAGTGAGTAGTATAACTAATAAAGGAGAATCTTTGGAGCGGACGTAGGTCGAAGTTTGTCGAACCACTATAAATCTATTTCGTACTTTACTTGCCTTTTTGTTTTTACTTTGTTCTTCATTTATTTCTCTCCATATAACTACAATTGGATTGGATATTGGAGCTCTCATATACAACTGGGTATTGGTGGCCATTTTTGACGCCAACACTTAGGAAGCCACTGGACTTTGCAATAAAAACCACTGTTGTATCCCAAATCAAGCGACTTAGCCTAATTAGTCCTTTCTTTAACAAATCATCTATTAGTTTGCTAACTCAATCTTTTTCTTCAGGGCCATCCTTCAAATATGGTGAATAATTGATCATGCACCAAGAATTAATTCGACATAGAACTCAATTTCCCGATGCGTGGACAAACTTCTAATTTTCTCAAAAGCGCCCTATAACAAGCCACTTTTCCGAAGGCTTTATGCAGACAATTAGCCACACATGATCCACTCAAATGGAATGAAAAGGTGGATGGTTAAGGGAAAGAAAGAAGAAGAGAAGAGAAAAACTAATAACACAAAATCTCACAGCAGAAGGATAATCTATAATATACAACAAATATTTACACAAAAGCAAAAATGTAATACACACACAGAGACACCAACCAGAGTGTATTAACCTTTATCTGCCCGGACAGGTATAATAACCGATCCACATAATTGCTAATAAATATAACAATGAATGCAGCGGAAAAATAACCATATACGCGAATACATATCTGGCCTCCAGCTCATCTCCTGAAGCTCTAAGCATCCAATATCAAATTTATGATATACTCAATCTAACCCGAACATTATAATAAAATAGCCCCCGAATAAGTCTGGAAACCAGCATGAGAAAACACTCCCAACTAGATTTTAAAGTTATAGAAACCATTGGAATCAAAAGCATCTCGTAAGAATACGCCGCATATAAACACAAACGGGTTTTTACCTTATGATAACCAAAACATTTCCTATTAAGAATCCATTTGTATTATAAAAATGTATAAGGGTGAAAATAATGTTGATCGAGTAGCGGTATGCTGGTGAGTGTACATCACAGCAATACTAGGTATATAATCAAAAACTGATAAGGTGCATTCGCTAATTGTGTAGGATTCCTTGGAGGTGTCCTCGGTACTTCGAGAACGGTCCTCCTGCATAAGGATTAGAGATTTCCTTCCAAAGCAGCATGCCTCCATAATGATATACCATAGGAAAAATGATGCAGCGCATCTCGCCATAAGTCGCTCTTAGGCTTTAAATCATTCGCATTTCTTAAGTCTCCCACGACCTAGCGGATTTTGCCAACAGTGAGACAAGTTGCCTGAGTGACCTACCGAGGTAAGTCACCATGATAAGTCGCTTGAGCGACCTAACGAGTCTTATGTCGTTGCCGTGTGTACATTAAGTCGCTTGAAGCCTAGATCGCAAGGTCCTTAAGTTGAACCGCTTCAGTAGGTCGTTCAAACTTAAGTCGCTCACTGCACACTTTTTTATGTCGCTCCAGTACTTAAGTCGCTCCGACCTTAAGTGGTGCACCTATGCTGAGGTCCTATGCCGCATTGCTTGAGTCGCTGAGTCGCTATGTCGCTGATGTTGTTAGGTCGTAAGTCGTTTCTATTGTAACTTGTATCTTGTATGTTGCGTGTGTTGTTAAGTCGTAGGTCATTGAGTCGTAGGTCGTTCGTATTGTTATGTCGCAGGTATGTTGAGTTGTAACTTCTATAAATAGGGGTGTTGGTCATTTGTAAAGTAGATTGATTTTGAATAAAATTTTATGGAGTGTTTTGTGCCTCTTTAAAATTGGAAGTTGAGTGTGAGCTCCTTTCTCCATCTTCGGTTATTCGAGTGCGCTCGAATCAACGAATTTGAAGCCGATTCATGGAATCTCGTGCGCGAGATCAACGTCGAAGAATCATAGATCTTCTAACGCAGCATCGTACGCAATCAACGTGTTGAGGATAGCTAGAATCCGATATCTCGAGAGATCAACGGATTTGGGCATTTATCTTTGTTTACTTGACACGAATCATTTCGTGAGGAAGAAATTTGCATCAATTTGTATGAAACATTAATAGCACGTCAAGTTTGTTAATCCGCTGCGTCAATTTGGTATCAGAGCTTGAAGAGCTAAGTCGAAGCTAAGTAAGATCAACGCCGAATCAATTCAATTCAAAGCTATGCATTCATATCAGTTGTGCAAAGCCGAGCCAAGCTAAGTCAGAGATAAGTCGAATCATATCAAAGTTAGAATGGAAAAGAGATTGTTTAAAGATCATGCCTCTGAGATGTGATAATCGATTTCAAAATGTTGAAGATGTATATAGAAGATAAGAAGCTGAGAAGATGGAGCAGCGTATCAATGAAAGGTTTGATGAAGGTATTGGAAAGTTACAGAAGTTGATGAGAGACATGAATCAAAGTCAAAGGAGAACTTCACCAGTTTCGCACCATAGTGGAAACAGAGGTTCACATTCAGTTTTGGGAGAAAGAGACGTGCGTAGTAGTAGAAATGTTGATCGTCAGAATCGACATCGACATATGTCAGATTTGGAGGAATCCAGTGATGGTGATAGTAGCTTTTGTCGAAACCATCGCCAAGGATGAAGTCGAAATAGAGATTACAAAGATGATCGTCGATGGGAGTCGGGGATGAAAACAGAGATTCCGGAATTTAAATGGGAAATGATAGCGGAAGAATTTCTGGATTGGTTATCAAATGTTGAAGAAATTTTTGACTTCAAGGAAGTATCCGAGCATCGTAGAGTTAAGTTGGTTGCTACACGATTGAGGGGTAGAGCTATGGCATGGTGGCAACAAACTAAACTTACACGGGAAAGAATGGGAAAGTCGAAGATTGTTTCATGGGAAAAGATGAAGAAGTTGATGAAGACTACTTTCTTGCCTTATAATTATCAGTCCCTTATGTATCAGCGCTTACAGAATTTGAGACAAGGGACAAAGTCGGTAAATGATTATGCAGATGAGTTTTATCAACTGATTGCTAGAAACAATATCATGGAAACGGAGGAACAGTTGACATCTAGATTTGTTGGAGGATTGAGAATGAAAATTCAGGATATGGTAAATATGTTTAATCCAAGATCCGTTGCTGAAGCACACCAGAAGGCTAGAAGCTTGGGAGACGCAAGGTAGAAGAGGAGGTGGTACGCTTACAAGTTCGATCAATCAGGTGAAAGGGGCTAGTAGCAATACTAATGTTTCCGAGGCTGTTATTAAACCGGTTGTCAATGACGTTGCTAAGACCAAGGTCAACAAAAATTTCAAGTGTTATAACTGTCAGGAGTTTGGTCATAAGAGCAATGAATGCCCGAGGCTTAAGAAGCGAGTGATGGTTGCTGAGCTTGAGGATGAGGATGCAGAAATAGAATGTTCCAATTCACCACAAGTTGAGGAGGAAGAAGAATTACTGACGGGAGACGAGGGAAATTCTTTAATGATGAGGAGATCTTGCTTGATGCCAAAGCAGGAAGAGGAGACTAGCTGGTTGAGGAGTAATATTTTTCAGTCGACGTGTACTATTTTGGAAAAGGTTTGTAAGTTTGTTATCGATGCAGGAAGTTGTGATAACATCATCTCTATAGAAGTTGTAAAGAAGTTAGCGTTAAAGACAGAGAAGCATCCCAAACCCTACAAATTAGCTTGGTTGAGGAAAGGTGGGGAAGTGAAGGTTAGTCGAAGAGCTTGTGTAACTTTTTCCATCGGAAAGAAGTATAAGGATGAAATTTGGTGTGACTTGGTAGATATGGATGTATGCCATTTGTTGTTGGGAAGACCATGGCAATTTGATAGAGTCGTGCAACATGATGGTAGGACTAACTGCTATAGTTTCATGTTCGATGGCACTAGAATCACTTTAGTTCCTAAAAAGCGACAACAAAGTGAAAACAAGTTGGAGGAAATCGAGGAACTAAAGACTTTGTTATCTTTGAAGGAGTTTGTCAAAGAAGTAGAGGATGGGCCTGAAGTATTTCTGTTGATTGGATGTGAAAGTAGTGAAACGGTTGAAATTCCTGAGGAAGTTAAGCCAGTGTTGAAGGAATTTGAAGATGTATTTCCTGAAGAATTACCAAAAGAGTTACCACCATTGAGAGCCATACAACCTCAGATTGATCTTGTTCCGGGAGTTGTGTTACCACATAGACCACATTATAGAATGAGTCCAAAGGAGCACGAAGAGTTCAGAAGGCAGGTGGAGGAGTTACTTGAACAAGGGCGCGTACAAGAAAGTTTAAGTCCTTGTGCAGTACCAGCCTTATTGGTGCCAAAGAAGGATGGAACTTGGAGAATGTGTACAGATAGTCGAGCACTAAACAAGATTACAGTGAGGTACAGATTTCCGATGCCATGATTGGACGACTTGTTAGATCAGTTGAGTGGATTTGCTATCTTTTCAAAGATTGATCTGAAGAGTGGGTATCATCAGATTCGAATTCGACCAGGGGATGAATGGAAGACAGCCTTCAGGACACGGTAGGGGTTGTATGAATGGCTGGTCATGCCATTTGGTCTTTCGAATGCACCTAGTACTTTTGTGCGAGTGATGAATCAGATCTTTCGACCATTTATTGGAAAGTTCGTGGTGGTATACTTTGATGATATATTGATATACAGTGGAAGCACAGAATAACATCTACAACACTTGCAGGAAGTGTTGATGATACTTCGTCAGGAGCAATTTTACGCGGCAAAAAAGAAGTGCATGTTCATGACACACAGTATTTTGTTCTTGGGACATGTGTTGTCCAAGGAAGGTATTCATGTGGATCAAGGTAAAGTTGAAGCAATCAAGGATTTGCCATAACCCAGGACTGTAACTGAAGTGAGAAGTTTCCATGGTTTAGCATCATTCTACCGAAGGTCTATTCCACATTTCAGTAGCGTGATGGCACCAGTGACAGATTGTATAAAAGGAAAGCAGTTTGTGTGGACTGAAGAGGTTGATTATGCTTTCCAACAGATCAAGACACTTTTGACTACAACACAAATTCTTAGATACCCAGACTTTCAGTTACTCTTTAAGCTGAATACTGATGCGTCTAAAGTTGGAATTGGTGGGGTGTTAAGTCAAAAGGGGCGTCCAATTGCTTATTTTAGTGAGAAACTTTCTGGAGGCAAGAAAAGATACAGTACCTATGACTTGGAGTTCTATGCTATTGTCCAAGCCATAAAGCATTGGAGACACTACCTGTTTTATAAATAGTTTGTGTTGTATACTGACCATGAAGCATTGAAACATTTGCAAGGACAGGATAAGATTGCAGCCAGACATGCTTCATGGATCGCATACTTGCAACAGTTTATATTTGTTGTAAAGCATAAGTCGGGAGTTACAAATCGTGTGGCAGATGCATTGAGTAGAAGAAATTATTTGTTGACTACGATGAGAGTTGAAGTAATGGGGTTTGATGTATTTTTAGAATTGTTCGTTGAGGATCCTTCCTATGCTAAGATTGTAGATGAAGTCGAGAAAGGGAAGACGGATGAGTATGTGTTGGTAGATGGTTTTCTATTCAAAGGAAATCGGTTGTGTATACCAGAGTGCAGTTTGCGAATGAAGATTGTGAAGGAATTGCATGAAGAAGGTCATGTGGGAAGGGATCGTACTTTTCAGTTGATTTCTCAATCATATTTTTGGCCTTCCATGGGGAAAGAAGTTGAAAGATTTGTGCAGAGATGTCACATATGTCAAGTTTCCAAAGGAACAGCTACGAATGCAGGATTGTATATGCCATTACCCGTGCCTACCAGACCATGGGTTGATGTTAGCACGGACTTTTTTTTGGGTTTGCCAAGAACTCAACGAGGGAATAATTCTATATATGTTGTGGTGGATAGATTTTCGAAGATGGCACATTTCATAGCTTGTAAAAAGACCGCCGATGCAGTCCGTGTTGCTCAATTGTTCTTTAAAGAGGTTTATCGACTACATGGGTTACCTGAGACCATTGTCTCTGACCGGGATACTCGATTTCTAAGTCATTTTTGGTTGAGTCTGTGGAAGATGGTTGGGACTAAGCTGAATTTTAGTAGCGCCTATCATCCACAAACGGATGGGCAAACGGAAGTGGTGAACAGATCTTTGGGAAACTTGTTGAGATGTCTTGTGAAGGATAATTTGAAGAGCTGGGATGTGAACTTGTGTCAGGCAGAGTTCGCACATAATCATGTCGCTAATCAAAGTACTGGATTCAGTCCATTTCAAGTAGTATATTCAGCAATTCCAAAAGGACCGTTGGATTTGTCGACAGTTCCACGTTAGAAAGGGGTTGTTAAACGAGCTTGTGATTTCGTGAATGAGTTGCAGGAGTGTCACAGGATTGTTCAAGAACGATTGCTTAAGTCAAATGAGAAGTATAAGCAACTGGCAGATAAGAAGCGAAGGAGTGTGGACTTCAAAGAGGGTGATTTTTTTTACGCAGTATTGACGAAAGATCATTTTCCAGTTGGAACTTACAACAAATTGAAAGCTCGAAAGATTGGTCCAGTAGAAATCGTGAAGAAGATCAATGAGAATGCTTATCAGTTAAGATTACCGGATCATATTCATACTGCTGACGTTTTCAACGTCAAACATTTGATTCCATATCACGAGAACAACTTTGTTGAAGAAGAGGAAAGTGTGAATTCGGGGTCGAATTCTTTTCAACCAGGGGAGGATGATGCAGCGCATCTTGCCGTAAGTCGCTTGTGGGCTTCAAATCATTCGCATTCCTTAAGTCGCCCGCGACCTAGCGGATTTTGCCAACAGCGAGATAAGTTGCCTGAGCGACCTAGCGAGGTAAGTCGCCATGATAAGTCGCTTGAGCGACCTAACGAGTCTTATGTCGCTGCCTCGTGTACATTAAGTCGCTTGAAGCCTAGATCGCAAGGTCCTTAAGTTGAAGCCGCTTCAGTAGGTCGTTCAAACTTAAGTCGCTCACTGCACACTTCTTTATGTCGCTCCAGTACTTAAGTCGCTCTAACCGTAAGTCGCGTACCTATGCTGATGTCCTATGCCGCATTGCTTGGGTCGCTGAGTCGCTATGTCGCTGATGTTGTATCTGTTATGTTGTTAGGTCGTAAGTCGTTTCTATTGTAACTTGTATCTTGTAAGTTGCGTGTGTTGTTAAGTCGTTTGTTCTTAGGTCGTTGAGTCGTAGGTCGTTCGTATTGTTATGTCGCAGGTCTGTTGAGTTGTAACTTCTATAATAGGGGTGTTGGTCATTTGTAAAGTAGATTGATTTTGAATAAAAATTTATTGAGTGCTTTGTGCCTCTTTAAAATTGGAAGTTGAGTGTGAGCTCCTTTCTCCATCTTCGGTTATTCAAGTGTGCTCGAATCAACGAATTTGAAGCCGATTCACGGAATCTCGTGCGCGAGATTAACGTCGAAGAATCGTAGATCTTCTAACGTGGCATCATGCGCGATCAACGTGTTGAGGATAGCTAGAATCCAATATCTCGAGAGATCAAAGGATTTGGGCATTTATCTTTGTTTACTTGACACGAATCATTTCGTGAGGAAGAAATTTGCATCAATTTGTATCAAACATTAATAGTACGTCAAATTTGTTAATCCGCTACGTCAAAAAACATAACTGGTCTAGCTAAGACCGAGTGCATCGCCCCATGCATGCACAACAATCGTAAGTAACTTCTAGGTGGAGCCAACTGCATCCTATGGGTTTGCAACCTTATTGGCCATGCCTCCTGTCTTTGGTTTCAACCATTACCGCTGATGAGGCTATGTCTAGCGTTCTAGCTCATGCACCACCAAAATAGGTCATGGAATCCCACATGGATCCCTATACTTAATTGGTCTCAAAACTACATATGAATTCCAACGTCTCAGTATATCATGAAACTCTTTCATAGAACCGCATATGGTTCAAGAGTAGTTATGGTTTTCGAGTCATCTCTTACGAGCACACTATTTCGCTTCACTGGCGGTCCAAAAATTAATCGTCGATTTTTCGAAATGCTCAATACCAGTTCTATAAGAAATAATCAGACAATACAAAAGAATGGGGATCACCCCTAACCGTTTAAGTGGACGAATCTCCTCAGCTTTTGTCCTAGAAGAAAAAAATGAGTTTATACGTACAGTATAACACCGTCGACGGTAACTGTACCATATAATATGTTTCCAGAGTTAAAATCCTTCGATTTTAAGCAGAGAATATTTCCGCACCACTAAAATTAAGAAGGATTACATATTAGGCTTAGATTTGATACTCAGTTATTTTAAGTATCAAATAAAAAACATTCAAACAAAGATTTCATTTCCCATAAAAATCACTAAGCCTCATTAAATTAAATTTTCATTCATTTAAATTTTCTTTCCAGAATATTTATCAAAATATTCATATACTTATCTCACCGGAATAAGTACATCCAAAAACTATTCCTTTCAAAAACACTTGAAAGTTTTAAAAACAGATACGGAAAACACTAGAAAAGTACTCTTCTATAAATCTCAAACCATTTATAAAACTTTCCCTTTCAAATAACTAAACCAGTTATAGACCTTTCTTCTAAAATCATTCAAAAATCGATTTATTTTCCGATTTCAAACCTCTTCCAATTTATGACTCTTATACATATCTCCTTTTCATAAAGAAATCCCCTTTCAAACAATTTATTATTTAATTATAATAGATAAAAACTTTACTGACACAAAGATAAATTTTAAACATTTAAAAATAATAAAATAATAATTTCTAAAACATTTTAAATAATATAATAATTAACTTTAAATATTTTAAATAATTTAATATAATAAAATAACTTTAAACAACCGTTAAAGTATAATTAATTAACTTTCAAATAATATTACTAACAAAATAATTATCTAGTTTTAAATAATAATAATAATAATAATATGATTTATTTTCTTCAAACTACCTTAATAAGTAATAAATTATCCTTTAAACAACATTAATAAAAAAAATTTAAAACATTACAAGTATAATAACTAACTTTACTAGGAATATAATTTTACAAAACACTTTATTTATCTAATAATTAACTAAAACATTTTGCTTCAAATTATAAAAATTATTGTTAATCAGATAAATAACTTTCCAAATCTAGAAGAGGCTCTATGATCCCATAAGCTAATAGTAAATTCAATTTAACTTTCCAAGGTAAATTACAAGTATTTACATAAACAAACATATATTTAAACCAAATCCATAATTATCAATGAATTGTTAACATATCACATATCCAGTATCAATCAACTGGCACTTAAGTGAATATCCAAGTAAATATAACAGCAGAATGGGGACTTATTCTGCTACTCAAATGCCATTCAAAATAAACTCTTCCATTTAGTATCAGACAGTGTTTATTTGGCCAAATAGATAACATCCAAGCATTATACTCAAATTGGTTACGTTAAACTTTTAAACGACATAATTATATTAATCAAAATCAATAACAGTTTATTACCACATATATGATCCTTTCTTAAAACAAGATTTGAACACAAATCTAAACTCAAACAATATCAGATAGCATTTCAAGATGCAATATTGCGATCTTAATCAGATTCAAACAATCTAATGACATTCAAGAAAGTATATCATGATCCTAAATTAGATTCAACAACCCGCAAATTCAACAATCAAAGTAGACATGATTTTTTTATCTATTATAAAACGTACTACATAACAAAAAATAGAGTGTTTGACTCACCATTATTTCTATTGTCTCCGAGGCATTCCCGGTTTGGAACTAAAATCGAATGACGTCCAATTTTCGCCTAAATTTCAACTCTCTCCAAATTCTTCAAACCAGTTCCATCTTGAAGCTTACGTCATCACGAGCGAAATGCTCAAAGTTTCACCTCGATCGGACCTCATATGATAGAGTTATTAAAATTTTAAGTTATAGATACTTTAAACAAAAATAAAATAAACTAATCACACCATTAACTGTAATTATAACGATGCCCCTACCATCTTCTTTTTCCTTAACTAAAGTTGTACATTGTATACCCATCATCGATCGTGCATGCACGTCGCCCCGCAACCCATAGTTAACGAAATCCAATTCCGATCACACCGTTGAACTCGTCTTCGCGATCTCCTCCCACCGGACCCCACATCATCACCTCCACCTTTCCAAATAAAATTTCGAAATTGCCATGCTCCCACATCGACCGTATAGGTCGCGACGACCATCAAAGCAACGAGCTTCACCAAATCGTGGCCGTCGAAGTTCCTTCCACCCTTAAACCCAAATACGACATTCAATTCATCTATTGCTGCTTCAATCAATAGAAAATCCAAGCCCTAGCTCGCTGTTACCCTCAACCTCACCAAAGCGTTTGATACACCAGCGAAAAATCCATCAACAAGAAGAATTCGTCAATCTAGCCTTGAAGGCATTTGCTTTATTTTTTTCGTTAAGTGATTTTTTTCTTGATTTTCGATGTTTAAATTTTAAAATGGGAAGCTAACCCTTTTATAGATAATGATGGCATATAAAAGAGGGAAGGTATGGGTGTGAGCATGGATGAGAATGGGCATAAGGATAGGGTGTATGGGCTAAATTGAAGGGTATGCACTAATATTATATATATATATATATATATATATATATATATATATTCAAAAATATCCAACTTTAAACGTTCGAAAATCTCGAACTCCTATCGAGTTGTGCCGCTTGGTGTTCTATATGTAATACCCTTATTTCGAATACAGTGGAACTATTCTCGAGACCTAATCCGATCATAAACAGAATATAGCTTTTCAAACCCCATTGTATTGTATTAATTTCTAAAATTAATTTATAAGCGTTCCAAACACGTATGACCGATGATATGTCCAAATGCCATGAAATTCGACAGTATATTATAATTCACTATAACAGATCCAACAAAACTAGTTTTGTCGGAATCTGAGACAGTGCCTCAGAATGCTATTTATATATGTTAATTAAAATGAATTATTAAAAAAATTAATCACTTTTAAATCTAAATTAAAAGTTTACTATCTCCATTCTTATATATATAAAATTTAAATCAACTCTCGAAATCATTTTATCCAATTAAATTTATGATTTAATTATTTAAACAATTCCGAATATTAAATTTAACAATTTAATTATCAAATAAATCACTATATTTGAATTTGGCAAGGCCGACGGGGTTGGATGGTCCCCGACCATTATATTGCAACACCGAAGAGAACTACACAATACAACAACATCGAGCATAGGCTCATAGAAAACTGAGAAAACACGGTGCTACAAGCACAAGGAAAAAAAATACGAAAAAAGAAAACATAAAGAAAAAAGAAAAAAACAGACAGTTACATAAAGGATGGCACACTAATTCCAGGATCAAAGGCGAACAGCATCTTCAGAGAAGATTCAATTTCGTGCATAATCCACAACTTAAAAGTAGCAGCAGTTTTAGCATTAACAGCATCAAAAACTCTAAGTTTCGTTCTTTCCACACCGCTGTTATAAAACTCTTTAGTGCAACTCCAAATATCCTTTTTCCTTCATGTTTCTTACCTGTCTCAGCATATATTCTCTCCCATTCAGCCTGATTCACATTTAAGGGACAACTACTGCATAATTTCGCCATAACTTCAGACCACAGTTGCTTTGTGACAGAACATTCGAAGTATATATGCTCAATAGTTTCAGGAAGATCACAGCAGAAAGAGCAGAGAATATTCACGTTCATGCCAATAGTAACAAGCTTAGCTTTAGTTAATATTGCTCTGTTCAGTACCTTCCACAACAATAAGTTTTGTCTATAGCTACTATCTTTATTCCACGTTCTCTTCCACCATCTCCAATTCTGGCTCAAATTGTTTTGCATCAAGAACTCATAAGCCAAACCAGTATTATACTTACCTCTTTTCTGACCCCAAACAATTTTATTAGAAGAAGTAGGCAGTGGAGTAAAAACCTTAATTTTGTCCCAAAGTCTTTGCACTCTTTGGTTCGAAGAGAAAGTGTTCATCCTCTGGAAGTTATCAAGCACATCTCTGACAAGCGTGTGAGAGTGGACTCCAGTTTGTTGTATTTCACTGTAAGTGAGCTGCCTTCTTAGAATCAGTCCTTGTTCAAGCCATGGGTCATCCCAAAAATATACAGTGTTCTCATGACTGGTATTCAACTGAATCAGAGGATGAAAGAGTTCTTTGGTCTTGTGAATGTTCCGCCATGTCCAACTCATGTTCTGCTGTGTAGTCATATTCCACAACCTCCTATGCTTCATAACATTACTTTTCGACCACTCTGCCCAGAGACTATCAGGGCAGTTAAACAAAGTGTCAACATGTCTAGCAAAAGTAGCCTTATTCCACTGTTTAAGATTAATTAGACCAAGGCCTCCCTTGTTCATCGGTTTCTCAACAGTTATATATTTAGTAGGAGCAATAAATCTTCCAGTCGTTCTGCCACTCCACAGGAACTTCATTATAGCACTCCTTATCATTTTCATTAGCTTTAATGGCAGAACAAAAGATCTGGTCCAATACACTTGCATTGCAAAGATCACTGACTTAATTAAAGTTAGTCTACCAGCTTGACTCAGCTTCCTGGTGGTCCAACAGTTCATTCTAGCAGTGATTTTTTCATACATAGGAAGACACTGGTTAGTAGTGATTCTGGATGTAGTCAGTGGAAGACCCAGGTAGGAAACAGTGCAATGGTTTCTAGTTAATCCAGTAATCTGAGTAATCTGATCGGCATGTGCTGTGCTAACTCCAGCAAGAATAATTTCAGATTTTTGGACGTTGATCTTTAACCCCGTCATAGAATAAAAATGCTCAAGGGTTAGCATTATGTTCTCTATAGTGTCAATGTTAGGTGAGCAAAACATAATTAAATCATCTGCAAACATTAACGCAGTGATTTGTGGGTCTTTGCATGATGGATGTAGTTTAATTTTCCCTTGTTGAACAGATTTATTTATCATTCTCGTGAGCATTTCCATAACAAGTATGAAGATGTAAGCTGACATGGGGTCTCCCTGCCTTATACCTTGTTTACTATTGAAAAAACCAGTGGGTGAACCGTTGACAATGATAGAATAAGTAGGAGAAGAGATGCATTCATAAATCCAAGCTATGAAGAGAGGAGGAAAATTCAGATACCCCATTATGCGAACTATACTATCCCACTGTAACATATCAAATGCTTTCGTTATATCAATCTTCATCATTGCTTTCGGGGGAGTATTACTTCTATGATATCCTTTAATTATTTCGTGCGCAAGAAGTATGTGATCAAGGATATTCCTTCCTGGCAGAAACGCTGTCTGGTTAGTGGAAACAAGAGATGGGAGGACTTTCTTCAAACGAGAAGCAATAACCTTGGATATACATTTATATATGGTGTTGCAACAGGATATGGGCCTATAGTCCTTAACATGATGAGCATTGATGAGTTTAGGAACTAAAGCTATGTTAGTGTAGTTGAAAGACCTATAGAGCTTACTCTTAATGAAGAAGTGAGATATGGCTTTGCAAACGTCTTCAGACACAATGGTCCAGCATTTAATGTAAAAGTGAGCATTCAAACCATCAGGGCCACCGCAAGAGTTAGTATTAAGGGAAAACATTGCCTTTTCAATTTCTTCATGGGTTACTTCATTACAAAGCAGGTTGTAATTTTCGTCATTAAGCATAGGCATGATGTCCAGAGGGATGTCATCAATAGAAGAGTTGAAATTGTTAGCGTTGGAATATATGGATATGAAGTATTGTTCAAATGCTTCATTGACATTACCAGCAGAAGTTTGAAGATTATCTTGCATATCAAAGATGGTAGCTATATTCTCTTTTCTGTGTTTGTTGCTGAGACTGTCATGAAAGTAAGCACTGTTCTTGTCTCCTTTTTCCCACCATTTAATTCGCGACTTTTGTCGAATCATGTCACTTTCCTGAGCAAGGGCATCATCGAACTGTTGAGACAAAGAAGCTTTGATAGGAGAAAGACTAGCATCATGGACATTTTCCATCATAGACTTCTGAACTTCAACGAGCTTTTTCATAATATTAGTGCTCATTTTATCACCTTTGCCAAATTTTTTAAAAGCCCATATTTTCAGAGTATTTTTAGTCACTCTAATTTTTTCCTGCAAGACAAAAAGAGGATTACCATACTTATTAATACTCCAAGCAAATAAAACAGTAGGTTTAAAATCATTTTCATTAGGCCAAGAATTAAAAATTTTAAAATTTGCTTTTCGTCTCTCGTCCACTCCACGAAGATGTATGATTTGAGGGGAGTGGTCAGAAAGGAGAGGGGGTGGGAGATGGTTGAAAAGGAGGGGCCATTTAGTTAGAGCAGCATGGTTGGAGAAGGAGTGATCAATTCTAGAGAAAGTCCTGCTTCCATGCTTTCTTTTATTGTTCCATGTATATTGCATACCAATAGATTTGATATTAACAAGATTAGCATCACTTATCGCATTGTTGAGGGGAAGAATTTCGTTAAAGGACAACGGATTTCCTCCCACTCTATCAGAGATAGCTTGACAGCAGTTAAAGTCACCTAATATAATCCAGGGATGGGAGGTCTGTCTCAGGGAAGGAATGACCGAAAGTAAGGGAGCTCTAGCAGCAATAGAGTTGGACGCATATATAAAGGAGATGTAGAAAGAGTTATGATCAGAGATGTCTATAGCATGACAGTGAATAAGTTGGGAGGTGGAGAGGATGGGGGTAATGTTAACATGGTGGGGATTGTAAATAATCATTATTCTGCCATATGGTGATTCGTTGAGATTGTGAGTAAGCTTCCAGCCCGAGTTTATATAATCAGCAGCCTTTATGGTTAATGTGTGGTTCAGTTTTGTCTCAAGAATTGCCAACATTGATAATTGGTGAGAGGAGATAAGTTGTTTACACTGGTCTTGTTTAATGACATGGTGTGCCCCCCTAATATTCCATGCTCCAATGCGTAACATCATTGGAGAACTCTAGCATTAAGAATCTCAATCTTCATTTTCCTTGTTACTGCTTGCTTAGAAGACAAGTAGTTTGGAATCGTAGCTGATAAGGGGGTGATTTCATTGTTTTCTAAACCATTGGGCAATGGGGTAGTAGATGTTTGGATTTGAGCATGGAAAGGAGTTGTGGGTTGTTGATTGGATTTGGTTGAGGAAGGAGATGCATTGGGATTAGGTTTGTAAGCTAATGGTGGTTTAATTTTGGAGTATATGTTTGGTTGAGAAGCAATAAGTGGACTTACTTTAGTAGGGGGACTTGGTGATATTACTGTACAATCTTTTTCATCCATATGCATGTCAGTACATGACACAGCAACCTTTTTGTTTTTAAAGTTCCTGCTTTTACTCTTGTTGTTTTTACCACCACCAGGACTCATTTCTTTATCACTTACAGATTCAAATTCTGTTACACTTACGTTTCTTCCTACACTGATTGATGTTATGCCTGTAGAAGTGTTTTTTGATTGCTGCCTTTGTGCTGTGTTGATTGTTTCGACTTGGTTCATTGTACTGTTACCCTGTTCCTGTTGCCTTGTATAATTTTCATCATTGTTTATTACAGTTGCCCTATTTACTCCATGAATACCACTACCTTTTCTACTATCACTTTTTCTTGCATCTTGTATCATGTGTATGAAAACATCATCTTCCATCCCCAGTAAAGCTTCATACTTATTTGATATCAGAAGTTCTTCTGTTGTGTCCTTAATAATTGTATTATCAGTTCCATTTTTTTCTCCACTAGCACTTTCATTATTTGCTTGGTTGTTGGCTTCTTCGGTATGTGTTAAGTCTACACTGGATACTTTAAGCATTTCACTTCTTTCATTTCCTTGCTTAAGTCTGATACTCTCAACATCATTTTTTCCAACTTCATGCTTTCCTTCATCTTTATCACATTCTTCTTCTTCGGTGCTTCCCACTTTGTATTCTTTGTTAGTTTCATACACAGCTGAAAACTTTTTCTTTTTATTGACACGTTGCCATTTCCTTGAAATTTGCATCTGAAAGGGTTTAACCATTTTCGTAACATGCACAACACCCCCTGTTGTGTCTTTTTTGTTTCCTATTTTTCCATTCTTTTGTGTTTCATTTACCTTGACAGTTTCTCCATATTCTTATATTCACAGTATTCAGTTGTATGACCAAATTTCTTGCATGTAACACACACATCCGGCCTCCATTAATATTCAACATGTATTTTCTAAAAGCCACCTTCCACTAATTTAACTTTAAATTCATTAACTAACTCCTTGTCTGGTTTCACTTCTATAAGACATTTGGCAAACCTTAACCTATTTTGTTGCTCAGTTACTTCATCCATACATAGTAATCTACCCAAATGACTACATAACAGTTGATTCCTAATGGCGACCATGCAAACAGTGGGAGATTATAGAGATGAACCCAAATTGGAACTGAGGTAACAGAGCCTGTTATATTACTAACTGCCACATCATATGGTTTTATTATGAACATTTTGTTGTTCATAATAACTGGGTCATTCTGAAGAACTTTACTTCTATCTTCAACGCTAGTGAAATTGAAAAGGAAAACAATACCATCCGATTTAACTTTTATTGAGCCTTTAAGTTTCCATATGTTTTTGAGCTTTTGTATCACAGCAGTATACGAAAGCGGCTTATCCAAGAAAAAACCTACCAGTGTATCTGTCCAATTCTCAGCACCGGCATCAAGGACACTCTGCGGTGGCACTAGCACGTCTTCTTCATACATAGGGGTAAGATCAACGGGAATGTACTTCCCAGCATTTCTAGGTTTATGCTTAAACAGAGAAGTCCATTTGCGTTCATCTAGACAATGGGATGGTCGGGCAGAGGTCAGCGGCAGAGCAACATCATCTGGAGGCCTAGATGGTTGGGGGACAGGGAGAAGAAGAGGGGGTGGAACTGGAAGGGTAGGAGCTGGAAGGGTGGCGTTGGAGGACGATATGGGGTTGACAGGTATCAGGGTAGGCTCAGAGGGATTGATGGTAAGTTTTGAGAGGGATGAAGGTACAGAATGGCAGGTAGGTAAGGCTGTAGACGAGAGGGTAGGTACGGGTGCGGCATGGGGAAGGACAGGAGCGGACATGTGTTTGAATTTCAAGTTATTTAACTTATAAAATTAACGCTTCAATATTTAAAATCAATTAAAATCCCAAAATCGATTGATAAATTTTCTAGGTCGTTATGTTCTTCCCACTTGAAAGAATTTGGTCCTTAAAATTTCTAAGGTAAGAAAAGTGTCATACACCCATTACCTTTCAAAAACCAATTAGCTGTTATAGATTTCCGAATTCCTTTATATCTTTACTTCATTCATAGTTACTAACTAATACCATTCCAAATTACAACATAACATCAAATTTTAGTTATCAAAAGTTTTCCAAATTTCTCAAACATTTTATAATGCCTTAAATTTACGGAAAATTTCTCCAACGTCTCCTTTGCGCGGCTAGATCGGAACAACTATAAATCATCACTGTGGATCCAAATCAACCAAAAGAAAAAAAGGCAAATGGCTCAATCATAAAACTATCAACCAAACAACACTATAAACATGTACCTTTTAGTCGAGCAACAAAAATTTCTTATGAAATCAAAGGCATCAAACTAGCTCTTGCTTTTATATACATGCATGTTATTTACAATTGATATCCAACATATAATTTCTAATCATATTATTTGAATTTTTGAAAGTAAAAAATTAATTTTACTTAAGGTTGTATGATGTACATTTACCATCCATTCAAAATATCAATCTAATTGCTCACTCGATCACAATTCACTTTCAAATAAGTATAGTCATATGACCGCTCAAGTGTGCACTCAGATTTGGTTCCTTGATTAGAAATCGACATTCCCCTTGCATAGCCATATAATGTGGTAAAGAATCCCAGAATCAATCAAAAATCCTTATCCAGAGTTACGCGTCGAGAATCGAGTGAAAAATCCTTGTTCGGACCAAGTAATTCATCTCGAAATTATGTGCTTGAATCTAGATTAAGCCGTTATGCGAGTAAAATAATATATGTAAAATTTATGTATTTATCCCAATTGGTTTCTTATTCTTTAGATTCTTTTATTTATCATTCATTTATTTACAATCATTTATTACTTAGTGTATTCTTTCAATACTAATATCACATAAGGACCATTAATTCCATTAAAATTTATGTTTAACAACATTTCATTCCACACAAAATTCCCTTATGAATCACTATATAAATTTTTACTTAAGTTTATAAACATTTTATACAATTCTTCTCATTTTATTGTCGCTTCACAACTTAAATTCATAATTTCTAAACAAATTAACCTTCAGTTGACTCATTCCATTAATTCACCTTTAACTTTACTTGAGTCAATTCTCTTTTCAAAATTAATCTCATTTAACTTACATTAAGTTAAATTTCATTTCAAATTAGCCTTCATATTCAACAAATTAATTTTTTTAATTGCTAATTCTCAAAATTCTATAAGTTATAGAACTTATTTCCTCATATTTACATACAACATTTAAATGAAAATTTTTAGAGTTTAAATACCCTGTTCCTTTTTCAAATTATTTTGAAACAATAATCCCTTTGTATTCCAAATCATACTTTTGAACCTTGAAATCAAATTAGTTTTACCAAAACAAAATCCAAAGGTAGCAATTCCTCTCTTCTACACACATTGTAAAGTCTTTGGACACTCTACAATACACTGTGAGGCAATTCTTTTTGATTCTAAAGTTGTGGAAGTGGGAGTGAATAATTTGGTTGATGTAGAAGGGAACGATGATTTGCAGTTGAATAAAGCAGATAAAAATGCTAAAATGGTTGAGAATGTTAAAAATATATTCATTAGAGTTAAAAGAAGGAGGAAACTAGTTAAAAGAACATGGGTTAAGCCAAAGACGGCAACAAACTATAAAGAGAATGCAGTGGTTGAGAGGTTGAATGGAAAAGGAAGTGGCAATGATGATGGCTCGGGTAATTCGTTGAAGGAGCCCAAAGTAGAAGAAGTCAGGGAAGAGAATATAAATATTGAAGGTAAGAAAATGTGGTGAACATTGAAGAATTCCTAGAGCAGGTCTCAAATCTTGAAGAGAAGAACTCCAAGTTTACTCAAAGCTATGATATGGCTCAATCTGTTGACATTATACCAAACATAGAAGGTAACAAAGATCCCATACGCAATGATGATACTGGTCAAGTTAACAAGGAAAGTGAAAGGAAGGCCCATATTCCATTTCTATTGCTCCAGTAAATTCATGTTGCCTGCTAGAAAATGATACTACATCTACATCAAACCCTTTTGCACCTCTTCTCAATCTGGATAAAGATTCTTCCATGTTCAAGAAAAATGGTGAAAATGCTCCTGGGCATCATTCTTTCCACTTGAACAAACGTCTGCTCTAACAAATTCTACCATGTGAAAAGACATGCACACTAGCTTGCTCTCCCACACAAATCAATCTACAAACATGCACACATACATATCCTCTCCCCCTTCAATCCCAATATTGCCCTCTCAAACCAAAACTTCTCCAGACTTGCATATTGACATGCACAATCTCTTTTCAAATTCAGACAAGAACTCTGACTTGTCCTCTGACATGCACACCCTTCCATCAACCTTATGAAATTCCATCTCTAGCTCTGCAATGCCACTCATTTCCTCGTTACCACCTTCTTTTATTCTACCACATCCTATTCCTCCTCCCTCTTATTCGTTGGTGAGCCTTCCTCCTAAACTTTTCCCCTTGTTAGCTAATACTGCAGCTTCTATCATAGAGTCCTTTCCTCAGAATAAAAGGGGCAGACCAAAGGAAAATGTTGTCTTTCATCAAATGATGATATGGGTAGTGGAACTGAATATTCATTTGAACAAATAAGCTTTGTCTCCCCATCAATTAACATACAATCACATGGAGTCAGAACCACGTCTTCCTACTCTTTATCTCAATAAATCACACCATTGATAATATAGGCTTTGGAACATCGGGGGTGAAAATTCTCTAGCAAAACAACTGGAAGGAAAAAACTCAATCATTTCCAATATTCTCCAGATGATAATATTAGCTAAAACAAAACTCAACCACAACACTACCCATGCTACTGCAGCTTTGATAAATAAATCATGGGACACTATCCGTATCCTAGCTCAAGCTCCTTTGGTAGACTTCTTATTCTTTGGAACCTCTCATTTTTCTCTGTTGAACCCCTGCTTGTTCATAGGCAATTTATACACTCAAAATCACTCATCTCCCCTCAAACCAATCTTCCTATCTAACTTTTATTTATGCTGAAAATAATAAAGCCCATAGACAGCTCTTACTTGATCTACTTCTGAAAGATTTTGAGATGAAGAAAATATTTTCTTTTAACAGAATTTGATATATGAAAAATGTAACAGAGAGTTTTTATTATGATCTAATCAATTATCTTTACAATGAACGAAAGTATGCTTATATATAATGTTACAGTCATTAGCAATTGGGCTTCAGCCCACAAGACAAAAGAAAAATAAAAAGCTGGACGGTGCAGATGCAATCTTGGAGAACTGACGGCTGGTAGAAGACAGTTGCAACAAATATTAACTGAAGAAAGGAAGGGTTTTCTCATTTTATACGCCCCCGCAAACCCTTCTTCAGATAGGGTTGAAAGAAAAAAAATACCCTGAATCTCGATCGCTTCCACCAATAAATCAAAAATGGCTTCAATCGATTTCATGAGAACTGAAAATAGCTTCATCTGACCCTTACCAGAGCTTGATTTCTCTCAGTAACATGTTGTTGAAGTTTGAGATCTTGTGTCTACAACGTCTTGTTGAGACTTGATTTGAGTCTAATCTCTTTTAACAGCAATTTATTTGAAAGCTTTTTAGCTTGATTTCTCTCAACAACATGTTGTTCGAAGTTGAAGATCTTATTTGAAGCTTTGCGTTTGATTTCTCTCGACTGCATGTTGTTCGAAGTTTGAGATCTTGCAACCTTGAGACTTACTGAGATTTGAAGTTGCTGAATTTGTCATGAAACAATTTCTGGCTAAGAATTGACAGTGCCTTGACATCGAGGTCGCCTTGACATCGGGTTGCTGATGAAAACTTTGTGAGTTGCTAACTTTCAATTTATCTCTGAGCCGCACAAAGTTGGCTTTAGACAGTGCCTTTGTAAGGATGTCTGCAACTTGGTAAGATGAAGGTATGTGATTAATATTTAATTTTCCTTGAGCAACTTGTTCATGAACAAAATACAAATCAAGTTCCATGTGCTTCGTTCTAGAATGTAAAACTGGATTTGCAGTAAGTTGAACAATACTTAAGTTGTCGCACCATATTGTTGTTTTGCTGCCTAACTTAGTTTGTAACTCATCAAGTAGTGATTGTACCCACATTACTTCAGCGGTAGCATTTGCTACACTTCTATATTCAGCTTCCGTACTTGATCTAGACACAGTGGGTTGTTTTTTTGAACACCAAGATATAGGATTATTGCCTAGAAAAATACAATAACCAGTTGTTGATCTTCTGTCATCTGGATCACTAGCCCAATCAACGTTTGCATACCCTGTAATATTGAAGTATTTGCATGACTGTAGTGTTAGACCATGATCTGCAGTTCCTTTGAGATATCTTAAGATTCTTTTCACCATTTTCCAGTGTTCATCTGTTGGTTTTTGCATGAATTGGCTGACCTTATTAACACTGTAAGCGATGTCTGGTCTTGTTATTGTTGCATATTGAAGAGCACCAACAATGCTTCTATACTGCCTTTCATTGAGTATTGCATCACCTTTGAATTTTGACATATGTAAATTACTGATCATAGGAGTTGAAATTGCATTTGCTTGACTCATCTTAGCTTTATTCAGAATTTCTTGAATGTATTTCTTTTGACTCAAGTGAATTGATGAATCTGACAACCTTTTAACTTCAATGCCAAGGAAATAGTTTAAATCACCAAGCTCTTTAACACTGCATTTCTGATTAAGCTGCTTTATAAGACTGTTGATTTCATCAGCATTATTTCCTGTAATAATAAAATCATCAACATATATAAGCACATAAACTATTATATTTTTATTGAATTTTGTAAATAAAGGGTTGTCAGATTTTGTGGGACTATAGCCAAGTTCAATGAGAGTTGTCTTGAGCTTCTCAAACCACACTCTAGGAGCCTGTTTCAAACCATAAATAGCTTTGTTCAATTTGCACACAAGATTCTCTTTTCCTTTATGTACAAATCCATGTGGCTGCTCCATGTATACTTCTACCTGTAAAACACCATTTAGAAAAGCGTTATTCACATCAATTTGCTTGATGTTCCAATTTCTATACAAGGCAATTGTTATGACTGTTCTTATTGTAGTGGGTTTTACAACAGGCGAAAAAGTTTCATTAAAATCAAAACCACTCTGTTATGAAAAACCCTTAGCTACTAATCTTGCCTTGTATTTAGAAATTGTACCATCAACATTTTTCTTTAATTTAAAAATCCATTTGCACCCAACAATATTTTTATTTTTGGGTAATGGAACCAGACTCCATGTCTTGTTCCTCATAAGAGCATTGTATTCATCTAACATGGCTGACTTCCTGTTTTCATTTTCCAAGGCTTGATAATAAGCACTTGGTTCTTCAGTGTCCAGAGTTGTATTGTATATTTTGGGTTTGAAAATACCACTCTTGGACCTTGTAATCATATGATGACCTGTTCTAATAGTCTGTTGTTGTTGATTACTACCACCTTGTTCCAGTTGTTCATTGTGTGACAATGTATCCTCAGATGTTTGATGTGAAGTAGATTGCACGCTAAATCTTTGTTGAGAATTTTGAACAGGTGTATCTGGTTCATCAGTACACTCATGACCTGGTCCACAACTGGACACTGTGTGTTGTGAGTCTGATCTTTGTAGACATGAGTTGATATTATCTTCATCTGACTCTCTGGAAGCTTGTGTCACTTCCTCAGGTAAGGTGGGTATTGAAGGAAGTGATTCTTTTGGATTATAAACTTTCTTAGATGCTTTGATTTCAAATGTTTTAAAAGGAAAAACTCTTTCATTGAATACAACATGTCTAGAAATAAATATTCTGCCATTACAGTCTAAGCATTTATACCCCTTTTTATTACTGGCATAACCTAAAAAGGTACATGGGGTAGACCTGAAATTTAAATTGTGAGCATTATATGGTCTAAGATAGGGGTAACACAAACATCCAAAAACTTTCAAACTTTGATAATCAGGCTTAATATTAAACATTATTTCCAAAGGACTTTTGAAATTTAAGACCTTAGTTGGTAGCCTGTTAATCAAGAAAATAGTTGTAGCAAAGGCATCAGGCCAAAATTTTAAAGGCATAGCTGCTTGAGCTAATAATGTGAGACCTGTCTCAACAATTTGCCTATGTTTTCTTTTAATAATTCCATTTTGCTCAGAAGTATAGGGACAAGTTGTTCTATGAACAATTCCTTTCTTCTGAAAATAATGCTCAGAGGCATATATTCTGTTCCACCATCAGATTGGAACACTTTTACTTGACAATTAGTTTGATTTTCTGCCTGAGCAATGAATTGTAACACTGCATTATATGTTTCATCCTTAGATTTTAAAAAATATATCCAAACATATCTAGAGAAGGCATCAATAAATGAAATATAATATTTAAATCCATAATCACTGTGAATAGGTGTAGGCCCCCATAAATCAGTTGCAACAAGTTCAAGTGGCTTACTGTAAATAGTTTTAGAATTTGAAAAGGGCAATTTGTGTGCTTTACCCATTTGACAAAAAGTGCATATATATGGTGTAGAAAAATCATTAAAGGAAATATTATTATTACTCAGAACATGTTTTACAATTTTAGCATTTGGATGTCCCAATTTATAATGCCACATATCAAATGTCTTGCAATTTTCTTCCTGTTTCAACTCTGAATTATTACACCAATTTCTTTTAATTTCTGATTTTCTTGAATTAGCCACAGTGAACTTGTACAGCCCTTTATATTCCTTACCCTACAAGAGAATGTCTTTAGTTAGGATATCCTTAACCAAACAGTGATGTGGGTAGAACTCAAAATAGACATTGTTGTCTTTTGCAAACTGTGACACACTTAATAAATTTTTTCTGATCAATGGTACTCTAAGCAAGTTATTCAAATATAACTGCCTTTTTCCCATAATATAAGAACTTCCTCTGTGTGTGATTGCAATAGACTTTCCATTTCCTACATGAATAGAATTCATACCTTTATACTCCATGTTACCAAGATTTAAATTGCTCAAGTTGTTTGTAAGATGATTGGTAGCTCCAGAATCTGGATACCAGTCTTCATCATGAATATGCTCTGGCTTTGCTACTTCTGATTGTTGATAATTTTTATTGTCTGATTGATTGCTTGAATCATTATGAACTTGAGCCATATTTGCACTGAGACTTTGATTTCTTTGACTGTTGGAATTTTGTCCTGGTACATAATTCAGATTCAATCTGAAATAACACTTTGCTGCTGTGTGCCCCAATTTTTCACAAATCTGGCATTTTGGCCTATTATTATTGTTCCATTTGCCTCTTCCTCTAGATCTGTTAGAGTAACCACCTCTTTGTATTGCCTGATCAGATTTGTTATTGCTTTGACCTTTGCCTTTATAATTTGCTGCATAATTAACTGCGAAATCAGTTTCTTGAGTTTTCTTATTATCAATTCTTGCTTCATGTGCAAGCAAAACAGAATGAACATCATCTACTGATGGTAGAATTTTCTGAGAAGAAATCACAGCAACCACAGCTTCATATTCATCACTTAATCCATTTAAAATAGTCATAATTTGTTCTGAATCACTGATCTTATGCCCTGCTGCTTCAAGACGATAACATGTAGTCTTGACTTTGGAGAAATATTCTCTCATATTTTGACTGTTTTTCTTGATGCTATGTAACTGTCTTTTGTAAAACATGACTTTTGCCGCTGATTGAGTATTGAAAACTTTGTCAATTGTTACCCAGATTTCATTGGCTGTTTTGCAACCAATAACATGTGATAAAAGATTTACGTTGATTGAAGACAGCAACCAAGAACATATGAGTCTATCTTGTCTATGATATTTGATAAACTCTTCATTGCTGACTATCTTGTTTTCTTTGTCAGTGATGCATACAGGAGGAATCTGAACTGTTCCCTGAATATAGCTTTCAAGTCCATATCCTTGTATTGCTGTTTCGACTTGAAGCTTCCATAGAAGATAATTATCTTCATTTAGATGAACAGTAACTAACTGACTTTGAGGACTGACAACAGTCTTGATCAAATTCTCTGCAGAATTAGCAAGTTGGGTATTATTAGCAGTTGATGATGCCTCTGAGTTGCCTTCATCAGCCATGATGGTTTAATCTGATTTTAGGAAAGTAAGAAACTTAAAGAAAGATACAATCAAAACTGGAATGATGCTCAAGAACTCAAAAAGAAATGCAGAATAGGTAAGATGCAACCAAGAAATTCTCAAATGATGAATTTTTTCTGATAGAATTTCCTTTGGATGGCACTTCTCTGTTTCTTGTGTTGTTTTTTCTTGATTTCTTGATCTGTTTTCTGAAGATTTGATTGAAGTCTTTCACAATTCAGTGATGAAATCTTGCTGCAGCCTGTTGATAAACTGGCGAGGCACAAGATTGAACTGAATCAATCCTTTAGTGATGAATTGAAACAGTTTCTGATAAAGGATATGATCAAATGATGAGATTATCCTCTGATGATAAATTGATTTCTTCAAAAGCTTGCTGTTAAGCAATTTACTCTAAGCTCTGATACCATGAAAGATTTTGAGATGAAGAAAATATTTTCTTTTATCAGAATTTGATAGATGAAAAATGTAACAGAGAGTTTTTATTATGATCTAATCAATTATCTTTACGATGAACGAAAGTATGCTTATATATAATGTTATAGTCATTAGCAATTGGGCTTCAGCCCACAAGACAAAAGAAAAATAAAAAGTTGGACGGTGCAGATGCAATCTTGGAGAACTGACGGCTGGTAGAAGACAGCTGCAACAAATATTAACTGAAGAAAGGAAGGGTTTTCTCATTTTATAACTTCCCTCTCTTTCCTCTCCAAATGCTCCATGGATCGGTGTTGGGGATTGGAACCACATGCAATCTTCCCAAGACAAAAGTGGAGGAGTTCCCCTATCAATTCAACACATCAGACCTTTGGACAACTCTATTTTTTCATCTAATCTCTCCCCCGTCCGCTCTAATGGTTGTTACTTCACATGGAACAACAGAAGTAGAACTGGAGTAAGAACATACTGTAGAATTTGCAAAGCATTCTATAACATTACCTCTTTAACCCAATGGCCAAACCTTATTTACCATGTTCCCACTCCCACTCTGACCACTCTCCCTTGATCGTAGACGGGGGCCAGGTAGCTGTGAACATGCATTCCTCTTAACAACTGGTCTGACCACCCTACTTTTATTACTATTGTTGTTGATAGTTGGAAATCAAATTTTTTTGGAATCCTATGTTTATTTTGCAGTGAAAACTAAGGTTGCTCAAGGTTAAGCTTAAAAGATGGGATTTCATCACATATGGCAGGGGATCTAAGATGTCAGAGGCCATCAGATCAAAACTTTAGTCAGCTCAATCTTCCCTGCTCTCCAATCTTGCAGTAGTCTCCCTTTTATCTGAAGAGCATAGTCTATGTGAAGATCTTGCTAAAGATTTGGTTGAAGAAACTAAAATGCGGAGACATAAATCAAAAATAAAATGGCAGTTGCATGGAGATAGGAACTTGGCCTGCTTTCATAATTCCTTGAAAATCAAAAATTCTTCTACAACCAACTCTACCATTTTAGATAAGGATGGTTCTTTATGCTCAGCCCCTGATTCTATTCAACATGCTTTTTTATAGTATTACACAGGTATACTTGCTAATATCATTCATGCTAATCCCCCATGCATCAATTCTCATCTTATAATCTGCCTAGTATTTCTGACTCTGACGGCTTCTATTTAATGAAAGAGGTAAGTGATGAGGAAATCAAACAATCTATCTTCAGTATGAGCTCTGACAGTTCTCCTAGACATGATGGATTCAGTGCTCATTTTTTCAAATTTTGTTGGCTTATTATGGGGCCTGATGTTAATAAGGCAGCGAAAAATTTCTTCAAACAAAACCGAATGCTTACTGCCATAAATGCCACTAAAATAGCATTAATTCCTAAGGTTCATCATCCAGATTTAGTCACTTAATTCATACTCATAGCTTGTTGTAATGTAATCTAAATGCATTGCCAAAATTTTAGCTTCTAGAATAAAAAATGCCCTTTCCACTTTCATTTCTGCCAACCAAGCCGCCTTTTTACCTGGTAGAGACTTAACTGACAACATTCTTCTGACTACAGAGTTATTAAGGGCTATAAGAGGCAAAATATCTCTCCAAGATGTGCCATGAAACTTGACCTACAAAAGCCATTTGATATAGTACAACGGAAGGTCATCATATACATTCTTTGTTTCATGCATTTTCCTTAGACTTTCCTAGCTTGGATATATACTTGTATATCCACTATCGACGACTCTTTGTGTCTTAATGGCTCAATCATTGGCTACTTCAAAGAAACTCAAGGGCTGAGGCAAGGGGATCCAATTTCCCCTTACCTTTTTATATGTGTTATGAATTCTTCACTAATATAATCAATAGTGCAATGGAAAACAAACCGATGAATTATCACCATATGTGTAGAAATCCTCTAAATCAGTCTCCATTGCTCCGGCAGTTCTTCATAAATTTTCTCTCCTAACTGGCTTGCAAATTAACTCAAATAAATCAAAAAAAAAAATCTTTTTGCTGGTGTATCTGATGAAATTAAAAATTCCTAAACTTTCTGACAACTCTATCCCCCTTTGATCATGATGAGTCATACCTGGGAGCTCCCCTACTCACTTCCTCAGTCTAATCATCTCACTACCTTCCCATGTTTAAAAAACTTACTGCCAAACTTTCCTCCTGGCCGGTCTCCAAACTTTCAATATTTGGTAGAGTAGTCATTGTTAAGTCTATAGCTTCTGCATTGTGCCTGTATTATGCCATAATTTTCATACTTCCTTCTAAACTAATATCAAAAATTAACTCTGGCTTGAACCATTTTTTATGGCATGGAAACCCTTACTCCAGGAAGCTCATCCCTATATCTTTCAAATATGCATGTTGTCCTTATGAAAATGGTGGCCTTGGAGTTATGAATATCAAACAATGGAATATAGATGCTCACTCCACCCACATAGAAAAATTATTGAGGCAGGATCATACCCTTTGGGCTCATTGGAGTAGGATCCACCTTCTCAAAAATAGTCACTTTTGGACTATGTAGATTCCCCCGACTGCAGTGGTACTTGGAGGAATATGCTGAAATTAAGGCAATGGTTCCTTCCAATGTTTCATTTCACTATGAAGAACTGTAATAATATATCTTTCTGGCATGACCCTTGGTCAGGAAATGGTGTTATCTTTGCTAATATAATTGCCTACAACTTGAGAAGTCTGACTGGTATGTCTGAAGAAGCAAAGGTAAGCAATTTCATCACTGGAGACAAAATATCCCTACCCTACTCAAGCTCCTTCTTTATCAGGACTGTTTGGGCTTTGCTTGAATCTAAAACTTTCCAGCAACATGAATTTGCAACATCTTGGGGAGATGATCCTCACTCCATTGAAAGAGTTAATAAGGTTCTTAGTACTCACAATGACTTTGGCCTCTTCCCTTGGCGCACAAGAATCTGGATCATGAATTGTCCACCCAGTCATAACCTGCTGCTATGAAGAGTCACAAGAGGATGCCTTCATACTCGTGAAAAGCTTAATGCTCTGGGATTGATTGAGCAATCATCTTGTGCTCTTTGTGGTTTTTATGTTGTAAAATTGGAGCATTTATTCTTTAACTGCAGTTTCACATTCTTCATCTAGAAATGCTTACTTAGACACTATAACTTGCACTCTCCTAGCTTGGACTCCAAGGTCGAATGGTATAATATCTATAAAGCCACCAGATGGAGAACTGCAAGAGCTATGCTACTCTTGAAAATTTTAAAGAAATTAATTCACCTAATTTGGGCTGAAAGAAATGCTAAGGTGTTTTTAGCCAAATATACCGCTAAACATGGTCTCTTTCTTGCCTTAGTTAGGTCGCTATGATAGGTTGTTACTATTCCACGAACTATGCTTGGTGGTGTGCTTGTTGTTTTTTGTAAGCTGCTTCGAATCTTGCGTGTGGTCCTTTGTTTGCTGCTTCAAGTCTCTTTGTTCTCAGTTGGACCTTGGAACTGCTTGGAGTTCTTCCCTGTGTTACTTGGAGTTCTCTACTGTACTACTTGGTGTCTAATTTTGTGCACTAACTATTGTTGATGTGTGATGGCTATACATTCTGTTGCTTTCTTTCCTTGGTTTCCCTTTGCAATTCTCCATTTATACTTATTATAAACTAATGGTAGGGACCCTCTTAACCCTGCTGGCTTTTCCAAAAAAATTCCTTTCTTGGAAACCCAAAATTGAACGTTGAAGATGCTGTAGTCATTATCAAAATTATTTTCGATGACCGAATTGAGTTCAGTGCTTTCGATCTCTTTTAAATTCCATTTTAAATATTTATATCCATAAATATTTTCCAAATAATACTATTATTCTTCCAAAACTTTTGAAAACAATCTCCAAAATCAATAGGATTTTAAATTCTCAAATTCTCAGCATTTAAATCCTTTTAATTTATAACCCACGGTTATAAACCATATTGTTTACATAAAACCATTCCTTAATTGTTTTGTTTTCATTTAAATTATAATAATAACAACTTTTAATAGAACACAAATAACAAACAACAAATGATAATAACCATATATTATCATTCACTAACAACCAAACACACCATATATACTATAATAATTTTTGAAAAATTATTCCTTTATATATAAAATATAACCAAGGTAAAATCATTTCATTCACCCAATTTCAAAACAATGCCATGTTGAATTGCTCTGTTCAAGTGTTTAAAGACCTCCATCAATAACGTTTGTTACTCTTATTGACCAGAATCCATAAGCCACTCAAATAATAAACCAACACAATATAAAACATTTTCATATCATTAACAAATATGCAATCATATATACGTAGACACACACACACTCATGCTCATTCTAGGATGCTATTAACCCTATCTCTAATGAGTACCCCACCAAAGCCAAGGTTCTCACTTAACCTTCGGCTCCAATACCATATTGTAACAACCCACTTTTCCAAACAGTTTAAGCAGACAATTAACCATACATGATCCACTCAAATTGAACGGAAAGGCAGGTAGTTAAGGGAAAGAAAGAAGAAATAAAGAAGAAAATAAGAGAAAAACAGACAATACAGAATCTCGCAACAGAACGAATAATTTATAATGTATAACGAATCTTTACGCTAAAGAAAAATTCTAATACATACGTGTGTGTGTCTATATATATATATATATATGCACTAACATCAATCATAGTATACTAACCTGTCTCGACTCGGATGGTTATAACAATATGTCCTCTAGTAAATGCAATAATGAATGCAGCGGAAAAATAAACCTATATGTAAATACGTCTCTGGCCTTCGACTCATCTCTTGAAGCTCCATGCATCCAATCTAAAGACCGTAATATACTCGGTCTGACAAGAGCATCATAACAAAATAACACCCAAGTTAATCTAGAAAACCAGCATGAGAAAACACGCTCAACTAGATTTTAAAGTTATAGAACCTTTGGAATCAAAAGTATCTCATTAGACCATGCCGCACATAAACACGGATGGGTTTTTACCTCATGATTACCAAACATTTCCTGTAGAAAATCCATTTGTTTTATAATAACATCTAAGGGTGAATATAACAATAATCAAGTAATTGTGATGCTTATGCGTGTACATCACAAAAATACTGGGTATATAATCAAAAAATTATAAGGAGCATTCGCTAATTGTGTAGGATTCCATGGAGGTGCCCTCAATACTTTGAGAATAGTCCTCCTGCATAAGGATCAAAGGTATCCTTACAAAGCAGCATGTATCCCTAGTGATGTACCGTAAGAAAAACATAGCTGATCTCGCTAAGATCGAGGGATCACCCCATGAATGCACGGCAAATGTAAGTAACGTCTAGGTGGAGCTGACTATACCGTACGGGTTTGCTAGACCTATTAGCATGCCTCTTATCTCTGGTTTATCCATTACCGTTGGTGAAGCTACGTCCGACGTTCTACCTTATGCACCGCCACTAAAATTGAACATGGAATCCCATATGGATTCCCATACCCAATGGGTCACAGAACCACACGTGAATTCCAACATCTCAATATATCATGAAACTCCTCTATAGAACCATATATGGTTTTGGAGTGGTTATGGTTTTCGAGTCACCTCTTATGGGTACACTCTTCTGCTTCCTTGGTGCTCCAAAACCACAATGCTCAATATCGGTTCTTTAGAAAATAATCTGACAATACATAAGAACGGGGATCACCCCCTAATCGTTTAAGTGGACGGACTCATTATTTATCCTAGAAGAAAATACGTTTACACGTAAAGTATAGCACCACAGACGGTAACTGTACTGTATAATTTCTATTTTTCTCCTAGAAAAGTCAAAATCCTTCGGTGTTAAGTAAGGAATATTTCCATACCAGAATAGTGAAGAGCGATTACATATTTATGCCAAGATTTGATAGCCGCTTATTTTTACTATCAAATAAACAAATATCCAAACAAAGATTTCACTTCCCATGGAAATCACTAAGACTCATTAAATTAAATTTTCGCTAATTTATAATTTCTTTGCAGAATATTCATCAAAATATTCATATACTTATCTCATTGGAATAGGTATATTCACAAACCATTAATTTCAAAAATACATGAAAACTTTTTAAAAATAGATATGGAAAACACCATTCGTATCAATCATGGATTGAAGTCAGCATAATGGATAAGTCGCTATCCTAGTGAATCCATAGTAAATTGTAGGTAATCCCTGCTCCTAGAATTATGCCATGAAAATCAATCATTTCTTTTCAAAATCTCTTTATTCATAAATATCTCAAAATTCTATTTATAATTCTTCTTTATAATTTTCCAGGTTTAATTTAGAAAAAAACTGTTTTATAAATCTCAAACCATTTATAAAACTTTCCCTTTTCAAATCACTAAACCATTTATAAACCCTTTTTCTAAATCATTCAAAACCCGACTTATTTCCCAATTCCAAACCTCTTCCAACTTATGACCCTTTTACGTAAATCCTTTTGATAAAGAAATCCCCTTTTGAACAATTTATTATTTAATTATAATAGATTAAAACTTTACTGGCACAAAGATAAATTTTAAGCATTTAATGATAATATAATAATAATCTTTAAAACATTTAAATAACATAAAATTAACTTTAAATAATTTAGTATAATAAGATAATTGTAAACAAACTTTATAATATAATTAATTAACTTCTAAATAATATTACTAAAAAATAATTATCTAGTTTTAAATAAAAATAAGAAAATAATTTATTTTCTTCAAAAAACCATAATAAGTAATAAATTATCCTTTAAACAACATTAATGATAATAATTAATTTTAATACATTACAAATATAATAGTTGACTTTACTAGGAATGTAATTTTACAAAACATTTATATGTATAATAATTAACTAAAACATTTTACTTCAAATTAAAAAATTGAAGTTAATCAAATACATAACTTTCCAAATCTAGAAGAGCCTCAGCGATCCCAACGGTACTTAAACAAGCTACCTATAAATTCAATCTAACTTTCCAAGCTAAATTGCATACATATATGTAAACCAAATCCATAATTAACAATCAATTGTTAACAAATCACATATCCAGTACGAATCAACTAGCACATCAATGAATATCCAAATAAATACAATTGTAGAATGGGGACTTATTCTGCTACTCAAATGACGCTCAAAATAAAATCTTCTATTTATTATTAGACGGTGTATAATTGGTCAAATAGATAACACCCAAGTAATATACTTAAATTAATTCGTTAAATTTTACACAACTTAATTATATTAATCAAAATCAATAACAATTTATCACCTCATATATGATCCTTTGCTTAAAACAAGAAACAGATCATAAATCGAACAATATCTAAAAGCATTTCAAGATAGTATACCGTGATCCTAGATCAAAGTCAAACAATCTAATAATATTTCAAGATGCTATATCATGATCCAAGATTAGACTCAGCAACCCGCAAATTCGACAATCCAAGTAGATATAAAAAAAATTATCTACTATAAAACATACTAATTAACCAAAAATAGTGAGTTTAACTCACCATTATTTCTGTTGTCGCGGAGGCATTCCTGCTTGGAACTAAAACCGAACGACATCCGATTTTAGCCTAAATGTCAACTCTCTTCAAATTCGTCCAAACTAGTTCCATCGCTAATCTTACGTCATCACAAGCGCAATGTAAAAGTTTTCACCTCGATTAGACCTCGTATGAGAGAGATATTAAAATTTTAAGTTATCGATATTTTAAACAAAAATAAAAGAATCTAATGACACCATTAATTATTATTATAACAATACCTCTACCATCTTCTTCTTCCTCAACTAAATTCTATACACAATATACCTATCATCGGACATGCATGCACGCCGCCCCGCAACCCACACTTGATGAAATCCAAATCTAATCGCGCCGTTGAAGTCCTCTTCGTGATCTCCTACCATTGGACCCTACATCACACCTCCTCCTTTCCAAATCAAATCGCGACATTACCATGCTCCTATGTCGACAGTACAGGTCGCGACGGCAAATCACCGAGCTTTACCAAATCGTGGCCTCCAATGTTCCTTCCACCCTTGAACCACGATATCTAATTCATCAATTGTTGCTTCTATCAATAGAAAATCCAAACCCTAGCTCGTCTTACCCACCTCAACCTCACCAAAGCAATTGTCGTGCCACCTAAAAGTCCATCTACAAGAGAACTCATCCCTCCAGACTCGAAGTCATTTGTTCTTTTTTTTGTTAGGTGATTTTTTTCTTAATTTCTGAAGTTTGAATTTGAAAAAAGGAAGCTAACCATTTATAGATAATGATGATATATAAAAGAGGGAAGGTATGGGTGTTAACATGGATGAGTATTGGCATAAGACAAAGGCTATGGGCTGAATTGAAGGGTATGGAATAATATATTATATAGATACATATTTTTTTATATTCGAAAATATCCAACTTTAAACATCCGAAAATCTAGAACTCCTACCTGGACGTGGCGCTTGGCGTATTATATGTAATACCCCTAATTCGAACATAATGGAACTAGTCCTGAGACCTAATTCAATCATATACAAGCTTTTCAAACCCAGCTATATTATATTAATTTCTGAAATTAATTTATAAGCATTTCATACTGCATGATCAAACGATACGTCTAAATGCCATGAAATTCCACAGCATAATACAATTCAGTATTATAGATCCAATGAAATGGTTTCGTCAAAATCCGAGATAGTGCCCCAAAAGGCTCTTTTATACACTGACTAAAACGAATTATTTTTAAAACCAATTTAATCATTTTAAATCTAAATTAAAAATTTACTGTCTTCATCTTTGTCTTAAATAGAATTTAAATCAACTTTTGAAATCATTTTTGTCCAAATAAATTCAGGATTTAATTATTTAAACAATTTCCAGTATTAAATTTAACAATTTATTTATCAAATAAATCACTATAGCTGAAATTCAAGTTATTTAACTTATAAAATTAACCTTTCGATATTTAAAATTAGTTAAATATCCTAAAATCAATTGATGAATTTTCTGGTTCGTTACACGTCCTAAAATTCCTTAACAATTGGTATTGTCTCCAACCTTTTTTAGATGAGTCAGGTGCACACAAGAAACTGTCCCGTACTGGATTTTTTTCCTCATAAAAAATTTCTATAAATTTTTCAAAGTTGGTCCATGAAGTTACCGTACTATGAACACAATTCAAAGTAGCTTATTCTTGGATAACCAGCCTATATTGAGTAAAACTTCAAACCGAATAAAGTCGATGACAAGTAGGACACATAAAAAATAATGGGGAGTGTAAGTGATTTAGATATTTTTGCAAGCCATAAAAAAATTAGTCACACCGCCTACGGAGTTGAACACGTAGATAGGGGTATCCACTATTTTTGTGATCAGTTTTAATTTATCTATTAGTCTCTTCATAATAAAACTATGGGAAGTAAACCATCACAACTAGATGTTACCTTCAATAACCTTTTGCTTTTCCATCTACGGATGTTGTGGCTTTATCCTTTATGGCAAAAACTCTAGACTTCTCTTCTTTCTTCATTAACGGGCACTTGTTTTTCTAATGTCCTCGTTGGTGGCAGTTATGGCATAGATTTTTCTGCAACAAAGGAGAGACGGTTTCTTGTTACTACCTTTGAACCTTAGGATATCTACAATTTTTGGAAAGATGGCCTTTCTTCTGGCAATTATAACAAGTCACATACTTAAAACGGTTCACTTGGGATCCTCCCCCGGTCTTTCCTTGCCATAGCTTCGTTCTCCTTTTCTAATGTTTGTTATTTCCTTGAGCGGGTACTATGTTCTTCTTGTATAAGCCTTTGGAAGCCCGCATCCAATAAGTCTATAAAGGTTCCTTTTACGTGAGTAGTCATCCTATCCAAATACTTCATTCTTGCAATAAACATCTCATTCTTTTTGACGGGCGTGTCTATCAAACCAGGCCTGAAGCAAGATAGTTCATTGAACATGTGGGAATATTCCTCCAAAGATAGTTCTTCTTGTTTCAAGTCTATGAAATTCCTATAAAGATAGGATCTTTTGTTTGTTGGTATGTATTTCTCTTCAATTACATCCTTGAACCTTTTCCATAAGAAATTGTCTTCCGAATCATTCACAGTTATGGACTCCCACTACGCTAGAGCCTCTTCTTGCAGCTGCCAAGAAGCTAAGAACATTTTCTGCTCATTCTCGATATTCAATCCTTTTAGATACTTTCACATGATCGGAGCTAAACCTGTACTTCAATAATGGACTTTATTCCTTTGAATCGTTTTCCACCCAAGCTGGTGTAATTCTTGAATAGAGTAGAAAAGATAATTTGAGGTTGTACACGGATTACCACTTCATCAATTACCATAGCATTTGATCGACTGTTAGTGATCATGGTGCTATTACCTCCCCTTCCTCATCCTCTTTTGTTGCTCAACTCATACTATGTGTATATAGTATGGAAACATCTTTAAAATTACATACGAGATTATCTTAGGGAATGGGCATAAAACTAGAATATACTTATTAGGATAAAAATTTCAAATATGTGCTCTCTCTTACTAAGCTCATTCTAGGGCATTACTAGCTCAATTGCTAATGAGTTGACCCTATCAAAGCTATTCACTCAACCATAGGCTCTGATACCAACTGTGATCACCCACGTCCTCGACCCTCAGAAATCGACACTACGTCCTCGGTGTTCACGTGTCTAAATCCAAATGCCGAAGAGATGGATTATTAGGGATTTTTAAAAGAAATTAAATAGAATCTCACATCGTATTGAAATAACTTATAGCTATACATGTGGGAAGTACATACAATCACTCCTAAGTGATTCATCGGAGTTACGATAGGTACTAACTCAGCCAAGGACAGTTATAACTACCTACCCTTGCTGGTGCTTGTAGATACCCAATACATAATAGAAAATATAGCAGAAAATAACTACAAATAATTGTCATCGTAAAAAACCCCATGCTTCATGTTTCTCCCAAAATGCTCTATGCTTCTCCCAAAATGATTCATGCTACCTAACTACATGGCTGCTTGAAAAATAGGTCACCCTGAGTTTAAGGTAATAAAAAAAACTCCAGGTCAATCATGGGACTGATGTGAAAAACTCAAAGTATGGAAATCAGAGATGTTATCTTCAATGATATTCTTTGAAAATACTTTCAAATAACATATTAATCATTAGCTGGAATTGTTACTTTTGTTAAATTCGACAGTATAATAGGTTTACAACTAAATCTTAAAAAGGTCTCTATTGGAGAATGGATTTCATAAAATGACAGGGTAAGGGACTACCTTTGGACGGCACATCTCTAGTAAAAACGCACCGAGGCACCAACAGATAGTCCTATACTAACACAGAACTGGCCTACCTTTACCGTTGATTGTACTGAATATGACATCACCTCAGTCATTATCGACCTTTACGGGGATCCCAAAGCATACAAAAAATAGCCGACATATAGATGGTAATTTAGTAAGGTGATTATTACCTTGCATAGAATCATAAAATCCTAATAAATCATTTTAGAGATAAATCATCAAATCCTAATAAATCAAATCCTAATAAATCATCAAATCCTAAAGCATACACAAAATACCCGACATACAAAATGCCACGTCTACCCTATTTTATCATTTTCAAGTGCGGGGCTTAAGTTCACATTTTACCTTGCATAGAATCATCAAATCCTAATAAATCATTACCTAGATCATGTAGCCTTTTACATAATATGGAAATCGAGGGGTTAGGGGCAAGTAGCCTTTCATTATGAAGATTTTCGTCTTCAAAATCATTACCTTGATCATGTATTCACTTTCGAATGTACATTAGTTCGAAGTGTTTCTCGAATAGGAATCACCCAATCTGATCCCGGTCTCTCAGAACCGATTATCGATAAAACGTCTTTTAGAGATATATCATTTCTTCTACAATATTTACGATATTATTTAACCTCGCTTTAACTCTGGAAAACACCAAATCATTTCTCAAAAATCATGTTAGAAAACATTATAAAGTAAAAAAGGATTCGTTAAAATTATACTAATTTTACCCAATATTAATTTTCATACTCAACAATTACTATTCATCGAATAATGGTGAGATCAACTTTTGAATTCTTATTAATCATATGAGTTCCCTCTTTCAAATTAACATTACATATAAGAGGATTATTTCTGTACAACCCAAGTTAAGGAATTAGCTATGGAAAATAAATCTTTTGTACTTGTCGCATTTTCGACATTTCGACCATATCTATTCCTCGCTTAGGAAGAGGCCAAGTGAGTCAGGGCACCGGTTTCTCCTTAACGTCTCCTTAGCTTAAGTACCCTACATCCGAATCTTACGAATAGAAGAATGAGGTCTACCCATCGGCTTTTAGAGCCAAGATTTAATCATTTATTTATAACGTCTTTTCTTTTAATCAATTATTTAAACTCTTTTTGAAGTAATTATAAGACTTTCAAATTATCTTTAAAAAAATTACTTATTATTTAAAAACGTTTATAAAAGATTTGGGAAAGAACAGTTAAGTTAAAACTGAAATTTATATATATTATTAAAACTGCCATGAAAAGTGCTGCAAATAGTGTTTTCAAAGCTTATTTGATCAAAACAATTTTTCTATCATTTGAAACTCCATTTTTATAACTCAAATCCTTTTCAAAACATTTTATTATATTTATAAAATTTATTCCAAACTTCAAAAGATTCAAAGAAAAATATCATATCAAAGAAATTACCTTTTTGGATTCTAAAGTGTCAAACCACGACTGTTTTGAAAACTTATTTTGCTCATATTTGAAAATCTACTAAATGAATCTCGAACTTTTTCTTTTTTTTGAAAATATGATTATAGAGTTTAAAATTTCTTATTCCAAAGAATTTCGACTCTGATTCCATCGTAAAAACGGATTTAAACTATTACGGCGTGAAATCGCAAACTACCATTACGCGAAGCGCCTATTTTGGCTCCAATTCCAACTCTTTTCGGAACTTCACCAAAATAAGTTTTAATGATTATAAACCATTTATAAACCAATTTAAAGAGGTTTAATAATCTCATAACACTATTACAATTCATTTCAGAAAGTGATTTCAGTTGTGTAATTTCAACGTGTATGAAACATGAATTGTTTACACATCCAAACAACCATATTTTTCATAACCAAAACATGATGATCAAAATATAACAACCAATTGTTCCAAACATATCATATAATAATCAGTATCATAATATAAATAGAGTCCACCTTAAATTCAATCGTTCTAACTTTATACGGCTATAGCTTCGCTATCTTGAAATTGAAGCTCATGAAGCTTGTAGTAATGCTTCCTAGGGAGCTCTGCCTTAGCTCGCAAAGGGGTGGAAGGATCGACCATGGACGGTGGGGTGTGTGGCCATGGGTTTACAAAGAGGAAAGGAGGAGTTTGGCTTTAGTTTTGAGGTGTTTGATAATATATATGTACTACATAAAATTTAATTTCTTTTTGCAATAAAATTTGCCATATTTTCTTCAGGTAAGAGGCCATTTAAGTGGATAGAAGAAGGTAAAGAAAGCTTGGGAAAAGGAAGAGGAAAATATGAATGGAGGTGAAGATTGATGAGAGGTGTTTATAGGAAAACGGAAGTGATAAAATATCATGATATTTAAGTGCAAACACATCATCATTTCATCGCCAACACACCCTCCTCCTCCATTAACATTTCGGCCGAACTACCCCCCATGTGGCTACTTCATGTGTATGTACATGTGTGTAAGAGGTTGACTTTGGTTTAGAGAAATATCATGATATTTTCCATTATTATTTATTATTAATTTTTTATATATGTGTATTCATGTGCATGTGAATGTGTTTATGTATACATGCATATGTATGTCACAAACAATCCACAACATTGCATAATTTCTCTACGTTGAATCGTTCTGAATTCTGATTTCGATTTCCGATCATATTTTCACTTAGTTAATATACATATATTTGTAAAAGTTTGAAAACAATATTTCGATCATTATATAATAATTAAAAGGGATTCATTTGATATTTAAATTAATTATTAAATCATTTAAACTCCATCTAAATTCAAAAGTAATTATTCCAAAATAGTGGTATCGTTAATGATGTCATAAAGACATTTTATTTTCAAAAATAAAATAAATAATTTTATTACAAATTTTCACTTATATAGATAAATGAGTGTTTGTATCCAGCTCCATGCACGACGTTTTAGGGTCTAAGAGTTGTTTATCTATAAAAAATTCGATCATTTTGTAGATATTTTTTGAAATGTGTATTTTGTAAATATTTATTCAAAATAAGATTATCAATATTTTTTATTTTTCAAAACACCATTATTAATATTAAAAACCTTATATTTGAATAATTTTAACTTTAAATATCATTTTTCAAAATAATAAATTTACGGGTCATTACAGGAACATGGGGACTTAAACATAATTTCTTAATAAGTTATAAATTCTTACATAAAACATGCAAAAAAGTGCATGATTGTCAAATCAAAATGAAATAAAGTTTTGACCATTTATATTTCTACATTAACACCAACTATATTAGCAAAAGAGTATCATTAATATATTTCATAAGGTTATTCTTCCTTGAACTCCATATCAGATTCCGACGATGATAATGTATCTTCGTTTGATATCATATCTAATTCATCTTCTTTGTCAAATAGTTATTTTCCCTTTTTTGATGAACTTTTCCCATTACATGTTTTTAGCTTTCTTTTTAGCTCGATTAGGTCTTTTATAAACCTCATTTCCCATAGCTTTAGAAACTTATGCCCATGTTTATCCCTCTTTGGGGAAAACTTCGTCATTTGTATCACTATTTGAAAATGTACCATCAAAATTAGATTTTCTGAAGCGACCAATCAATTCATGCACCGCCCTTTCATGACTAATGGAAGCTAAAAGAGCATCTCTTGTACTTGTACCAAATTTTGCTTTAAATTGACAACTGAATTTGACAAAAACTAAATCTCTAAGTTTACAACACGTAGTCTATTTTTCTATTTGTTATGTACCTGTAGTCATAGAAAATGATTGATGTAATACAAAAATGCTCTAAAATTGAAATGTTAAGGAGTTTACTCTACTTGATTTCCTGCATTGTAGAATATACACGATGAAATTGAATTCTTTCAAATATTTTTAGGTTGGATATTGCTAGCTGCCGATGATGAGCATAATTATGATATCAAGGTTCAAGAGTGAAAATGGACTAGTAGCAGAAAAAAGATTGACGACTTTTGTATACTGAAATGTTGTTCGCTGTTTTTGAATGTTGTTGTAATAGAAATGTTTTACAACTTGTAAATAAATATATATATATTTTTGTTTATCATCTCAAATGCACTCCATGCTCTCTCACATTCCGATGAGCTAGTTGTCAAACTTAAAACTCTTATTGCCATTTTTCAACTCCAATGCAAATCCACCATGCATTTTCCACCAAGTAACCAAAAAAAGATGTTTCATAATTATGGAATCACAATATGAGAAAATTACATATCGAATATGTTATATAAGTAGATAAGAAACAAATTAAGTAATAAAAGTACCTATATTAAATGAAGAGCTATTCTTTGTCTTATGGCATGCACCATCCCAAACATCTCTTCTTGATTTGGATAAATACCCAATTGTTTACTAACATTGTTTTGAGCAACATGGTCATTTTTATACATTTTAAAATGACAGAAAGAAAATCCTTCCATGAAATCTTGTTGTTCTTTATTTCTTCTCTTTTATTATAATTGTAAATAGGGTTCAGAAAGTACGTACTTGAAAATTTTCAATTTGTGATTTCATCATTTATTAATTATTACCCAAAATGCTCTATATTTCCTTTCCTTATGGCTAAAGGCTTCAGCAAAATCATTCTTCACATTCGCTAAATCTCCAAAAAGACACCCGTATATCACCGTCCGCTCTTCGAAGGACTTTCACTAACGGCTTAATAATTTTGAGTGCGGGCTCAACATGATCCCGAAATGTAGGACTACTTATTGTTCGTGTTTTCTAAAAAGTAAATTAAGAAAGCGTGTAAACTGTGCATGCAATGTGTATAAGCAAGGTACTACACTGCCATTAAAAAGAAAGCAAATAATTACTGGAAATATTATTTAGCGGTTAACGGAATGCGGCTTGTAGGTTAAATAGCTAGAAAACAAAAAAAAACACTGCACATTTTACCTATATAAACTTTAGAATACACTATATACATACGTTGCACCTTTTGAATTCCAGAAACTTACAAGTACAAAACATTAGTGCCTAAGAAACATACACATTGCACCTTTTGAATTTCAGAATACATATTTATCTTTTATAATGCCCAGATTTGAAATCAACTTTGTTATAAAAGTAAATACTTATAATGAATACTTATTTGCCTAAGAAAGGAATACTTATGATATAATTGTTGCTTAGAATTGAAATCGACTTTGCTATAAAGGTAAATATTACTTTATAATGATATTTTATGCGAGTCTTTCTTTTGCATTGACATTGAAATTGAGGATTGCAAATCTAAGGGCATTGCAAATGGTCATTGAAAAATACGTACATGCATTGCACAATGACAAACTTATAGGCATTGCAATATTACTTTATAATGATGTTAACACAGTTCGTCTATACTATAATATTATTATTGAGTTAGATTTCAAGAGCACACATGCCTCCTTCATATTTTGGAAAATGAACAATCACGTTTTTAATTTTTTCTATTCTAAACTTTGAAATGTGATAACTTTTTCTACATTAATTGGATTTAAGAATCGATTTCACTGTTAAATCTCAAATTTAATATGATTTCCAATGAAATCCATTGTTGATAGCTAAAAATAAAATTTTTAAAATCATAGTTTTTTGGATTATTCATATTATTAAAGTAATTAAATTTGTTTGACTTTATTTCTTTTAACAAATTTATGTCATTGATTGTTTTGAAAATTTCCAGCCTCTGATTCTACTTTCACAAATTATAGTCAAGTCTGGTGATATCCAACATTACCAAAATACAACAATAATGTTAGATGAAATTAGAAATAGAACCAAAAAGCTCAAAAGCATTAAATGTAATTATATGTTTCTTATTATATTGAATTTTCTTTGACTGTAAAAGAAATTTCTTCACATTAAAATAAATATTGTTGAATAATGGTTGTTAGTTCCAACACTTCAGACATAAAATATGTATGCTTTAGATTTAACATATTTTTCACAAGAATCGTTCAAAACGGAAATAAATCTCTTTATCCTCTAATCTTATCATTCTACAATAATATGATGCTGTATAATGTATTCCTAGACATAGTCAGTTATGGGATCATCATCAACACTTGCGTTCTCATGAATCATGTCAACGTTGCTTTTGGCATTGTTGGATCAATGGTCAAGTGTAAATCAAATGTTGTTACTTGCACTTCTCTTATAGATAGTTATTATCGAAGCAGCAAATGGAATCAACGACATCAAGTATTAAAGGAAATGATTGATAAACATATCTCACCAAATGAAGTTACATATAATACAACTGATGCATGGAGCAACAACTAATGCACATAATAAATTTATATGTGTATAATTTATATGTGTATTGTGTAGAAATTTTATCTTTGAAATCATTTTTGCTCGATATTTTGCAATTGTTTATCAAGCACCAGTACTATCTGCGTTACTATTTTCAAAGATTTATACACAAGTTTTAGACAAAATGCAAACTTATTTGAAATTGATAAAAAAAAATCATTATTTCTTAATCAATGAACCATATAAATCATTTAAACATGTTATGATGATAAAAGGTTGAGTGCGGTCCGTATGCGAAGCACGGGTTCGCACTAGTCCAATGTAAATGGTTAGTGACAAATTATGTTGGTACAGGCATTGGAAAATGCAAAAGTCACTAAACATATTTGTATAAATTACGTAGGTATATAGTGTAGGCATTGCTAAATGAAAAGTCACCAAAATATATTTGTATAAACCACGTGGGTATACAGTTTAAGCATTGCAAAATGTAAAAGTCACCAAAACATATTTATATAACTGACGTACGTACAGGCATTGCAAAATGCAAAAGGTAAAATGCAAAATGCAAGTCTCTGAAAAATTATGTAGGTACCGACATTGCAATATGTACAGGCAATTGCAAAATGATAAACTTACAAAGACATCGTATTTGTATAAAATGATTACCTTCGTATGCTCCAATAATTCTTTTTAGAGAGAAAAAAAACCCACCCACTGACATGATCATTCTCCTTAACTCCTTTTTTTCTCAAAAATATTTTCTAATGAAAGAAATGACGTAACGAATCTAGTAAATCCATGTAAAATTATCTAATATTGCACCTCGAATGGGTTTCATATTTCCAATATCTTTCAACAAAAGATTCAGAGTATGAGCCGCATAACTTGCTCAAAATATAGTTGGATAATTTAAAGATAACAATCTAGCAGCCGCCATATTGTTTGATGCATTATCAGTTACAATTTGAACAACATGTTCTTCACCTAATTTTTTGATTCCTTCAATTACAAACCACGAATGTACTTAGCATTGTGTACTTCTCTGGAAGTATTATTTGAGTACATAAAAATAGTCTTTGAGTTGCAATTCACTACTAAGTTCATTATACTTCTTCCTCTTCTATCCATCCATACTTCCGTCATGAGACTACAACCTTGAATTCTACATGATTCTTTAAATGATTTCAAACTTTCGTTCATTTTTTCTTTTACAACATGAAGAAACTTTTGACTGACTTCATGCATAAATGGCACTTTTTAATTAGGACCATATAAACCGATCACTTGCATGATTTTCTTAAAAGAAGTCTAGTTAACAACATTAAATGTTATACGCGCTTCAAAAAAATCTAGCTATTTAACCACAAGTATTATCTCTTTCTTTCTTCTTGATTTCACTAAGACTTGATTGAGTTAAACCCTTTGTAGCTTCAGAAGTAGAATATATGTGTTTATCCATAGGTCCTCTTATACTTCAACTATATGACATTGTTCAGCAAAACATCATTAGTTTGAGCATAGAATAATATGTTACATATGTTGTTCACTTCTTAGGATTCATAAACTTTACCAGTAATGATCCAGTTGCATAAATATTTCCCCAAATCTTTAATATCAAAAACGTAAAGGGAAATAAAAAGTGAATGTCAACAGACCTGATACTCATCTCTAGGGTTTAATAAAGTCCACTTACAGAAAGAAATTCTAAACTTTGAAAATGATATCAAACTAAACTTATTATATTATAAGTAAAACAACATCTTCACTTCATGAAAAATAAAATTTCATTAAAATAGAAAAAAAAACCTACTTAACATATCTGTTGAGAGTAGAGAGATTGGTTGAAGAGAAGGCTACAGCCTATCGTAAGCACGAGCGAGCGGTCGAAAGTTGGAAGCGATCACGAGCTATCGAAAATGGACTTTGATTTTTTTTAGAAGAGGGGGGTCAATTTTAAAATGCAATTTAAGGGTGAATTGGTTTAGCTATCAGTGGAATTAGATAACAAAGAAAAGGGATCTATCCATTTACAACACCCCAAATTTTTAGTAACATTACTTAAGAAATTTAGTTTGTCAAACTAAATAAAATAATGTGTTGATTAGAGGATTAGGTTTGATTTTAATTAAAGTTGTAATCGTGCTATATAACAATGAAATAGAAAGGGGTTTAAAAATAAATAAGAGGAGGGGTAACATAGGAAAGAGGCCATTATATCTTCTCCCATAACCGTGTATAGTAACACACGTTCATTTCATTTTATTTTCAAATTTTAAAAAGCAAGGTCGTCCACCATTAACAAGAAAAAGGGAAAAAGAACGAAGATAAGCTAGGAAAAAGCTTAAGCAAATCAAATCAATCTATATCTCAATCTCTTTAATCATTAATCCTAAGGTGAATAATGTTTACATCTCTATTTTGGATTGTTTTCGATTTTACGATGATCTCGAATCATTTTGCAATATATTGCCATGTTTCTAAATGATGAAATGTTGATATATACTTGTTGATGAATTAAACATATTCATATAGAGCTTTATGATATCTTTTAAGGTAAAACCTAGTAAATGACATATTATGCCTTGTGAATTTGTATAAAGACCAAAAAATATATTTTGGAGATGACTTTCAATTTTTAGAATTTTCGAAATTAATATGTGATTTATATGAATTTTCTAGTAAAGAAAATGATATTTTGGATTATAAATTTTATATGGGTAAATAATTAATTATTTGGGTCTGAAATTTTATATATTAGAGTATATAATTTGTTTTAATAGAATTTTTTCTAGATTTTTCCTAAGAGTTTTAGTGGTTGTATAAAATTATTAAAGGTATGAGACTTAAATGTTTTATATAATTATAAAGGGAAATGGGCTTTTTGTAAAATGTTTAATTTGCTAAAAATGCAAAGTCGGCAGCACTTTTGAAAAGAAAAACCTGCCAACCAATCAGATTTAGACAAACAAGGTTGGTTAGGTATGAAAGGACTATTTTAAAGTACAAATAAACAGCCTTTTTGCTATTTCGTCTTTATCGGCACCTAGGTTCCACCACCGTACTACCCTCGCGACACAGTCAAAACCAATGCATATGCTATCAAGCAATGGATAAGAAATGAATTGAAAGAAGGCAGAACATACAGGGTCGAAACCAGGGGGTTCCTAAAGAGAAGGGATTTTTCTATGGTTTTAAAAGAAAAGAAAGCCTGCTTGCTTTCGACTAAGTTGCCTTCAACTTAGTTAGGTTACGACTACGTTAAATGATTTAAAAAGAATGGTTTCGATTGGGTTGGTATTTTGTTTTAAATGATTGCTTTCCACATGGTCAAAGCCTTTAGTGGCCAATTCCTACCTTTCGATCTAGATGGTTTCGAAGGGACCCTTTTGTTTTCTAAAATTTCTCTACCTCTACATTGTTTTCACAAGGATGGTTTCGATACCATCGTTTTATGACTTAGGAAATGGTTTCAAAACAGTTGCTTTTGACTTAGATGATTTTAAGTCCCTTTTTCTTCGAGTGAAAATCGCTTTTGAAAGAGATGATTTGGATAGTTTTAAAAGATGCCTTCGACTTTAATGAGTTTATGTCATTTTGCTCTACTTCAAGGCATAATCAAAATGATTTTAACTGAAATGTTTTATGAAGTAGTCAACTTTGAATGGTTTCGAAAGGATTTCACATGTTTTAAAATTGAACCCAAATGCTTTCGAAGGGTTTAGATTTAATGCTTTCGAAAAGTTTTGAAAGAGATTTCGAAGAGGTGGTTCCCAGAGGTTTCGAAGGAATCGAAAGGTTTAATTTTCTGGTGGATTCAAATGGTTTCAATAAGGAAGGTTTTCTAAAGTTTTGAAAGGCAATGTCTAAATGTTTTAAAAGAAAGATGCCTAAGGTTTCAAAGCTTTTGAAAGGAAGATTTCCAAGGATTTCGAAAGGGTTTGAGAATGGTTTCGAAAGATAGATTTTAGCATTTTGGCTTAGATAAAAGAAAGCGTTTTACATTGTTTCGAAAGGGGTACTTTCATTGGTTTCGAAAAGTGTACCTTCAAAGGTTTTGGAAGGGGAACTTTCAAAAGTTAAGTGTTTTCATCAACTAAGATTTGAGTAAAGTATATATATATATATATAACATGGCAAGTTGGTTTTGAGTAAAGTATAAAAGAGTATATAATTTTCCTTGTTTATGTTTGATTTAAAGGTCTTAAATCATTAAGAAAAGGTTTTTCAAGGAAGATTTTAAGATGATATCCTTAAGTAAAATGATTCGAATATTAGATACCATATGGGATTGGTATAGGGTCATGCCCTATACATTAGCTATTAGCCCCAGCTAATTTAGTCCAAAATTCCAATGTGCCGGGGTTTGTCAAATGAAAGACTAAAATTATGAATACACACATAAAAGAATATATTTTTGTATACAGATAAGTTATTGGTGAGCCCGCAAAGCCATTAGGATCAGGTGACCTTAGAAGGTGATAAGTTAAGGACAGACCGTCCAGAAGAAAAGTATTTAATAAATAGTTAAGGATAGGTAGTCCAAATAATGGTAAGTGTATAACAGATGTTAGATAAATTTTGATGTTGTCTAGTAGGCCTGAGTCAGCTAAAGGTTAAAAGTTAGCCAAACAAAACTTTTGTGAGTGAATAGATAGTTCATTTCATTACCTGATTTATCTATGTATGTTTACATAATGATGCTTTACAGGTATTTTAACCAGTTTTGGTTGCAGGAAAAGAATTGCAAAAAGAAATGCTTTAAAGGAATGTTAGTGAGTGGAAACCCATTCCGCTAAGCGGCGTGGTATCACTTAAACTAACCAAGATCAACATTATTATTCACACTAGGCTTTATGTATGACTCAAAGTCTTTGTTTCCCCTTAAACTCTTGGGTGCTTAAAATTTGGTTTGAGTAGGCCGAGGGTTTAGGTTTTCAGTTTTTAGCAGATTTTGGCTAATAAGCTTCCGGGGACAAGCAGGTGGCTGATGGATAGCTAATTTAGGAATCCTAATATTTATGTTTTTCCCTTCTACTGTGTATTAAGACAATTATGTATATATTGCTTTGATCATCCAAGAGGGCATCGTTATATGTCGCTCTTGACGTATTTTTGTAAAATTATATTTGATCATCGCCTGGGGTTACTTTTTAGGGATTTTTGTAACTTGGATATGATTTTGATTGAAATGTAATCCCTGAAATTATTGTTTTAATATGTGATTTTGTTCATATTCAAGTGCTTATGATATTATGGATACCATTAGCATTACCGTACTTCGTCACCAGAAGTTAATCCTATGGATGACTGCAGCAACCATAGCGCTTAGCTTTTGGCCTCCAGATATGGAATGTTACAACTTGGTATCGGAGCATAGGTTTATGAAAATTTTGATTTTAAAATGGTTTTGGAAAAAAAATCCTAAGGAATTAAAGAAAGATTGAGGTTTGAGATAATGCTATAATAATATACTTGTATTTGCTATAGATAAATATGCGCATTATCTCTAGTCTCCTATCATTTCTTAGGTTATCTTTATGTATCTCATGAGGTTTGAATACAGATATGGATGGTAGAAGAGGATGAGTTAACCCAAGAAGGAAAAGCACTGAAGGGAATGCTATACCTAATGCCAGGAGAAACCAAGGTCAGACACAAGCAGAGAATATAGGTGTTGAGGTCCCATAGATTGGAATGGAAGCTATGTATCAGCTCTTTATGAATATGATGTAGGCAGGAGTTACATCGGGAGTATCAGGAGGAAATGCTGCAGGAGCATGAGTTCCAGAGGTTCAAATTGTCCAGGATTATACCAAACTGAATGGGGATTATGTTACGCTCGAAGGAAAGCCTTTTATTGGAACCGAGGATGCTATAGAGGTAGAGAATTGGTTGCTACATTCTGAGAGAATCTTTGCAGACTTGAGGCTCAGTGACGAGCCGAAGAGGAGATTGGTTTCTAGAAACCTTCAGGGAGCTGCATTATTTTGGTGGAACAGTGGCAGTAGATGAGGAGACAATGACATGGGCATAATTCAAGAGGAGGTTCCAAGAGAGGTTCATGTCGGTTATGCCCAATCAGCTCTGATCAGGAAGTTCGCTGAGTTAGAGCAAAGGGATATGTCAGTTTGGGAGTATGACAGAAGGTTTGAAGAGTTGGCTCAAAATGGTTTTACCGTTGTTGGTACCATTATGAAGAGGAACGAGAAGTTCATCCAGGGGCTGAAGCCTGATTTGGCCAGGGCTATTTTACCATATACCGGAGATCCCTGTGATGTCGCTATGGAAATGGCCATGAGGCATGAGGAGATTCTTGATTCTTTAGAGAAGGGAAAGGCTAAGGAGGTCCAGGTTGTGCTGGGTCAAAAGCGAAAGTTTTTCCATAAGAAAGGTGCTCAGAAGAGTGGAGCGGCCAAGAAGGAAAAATATGAGATTGTCTTCTTTAAGTGCGACAAGAAGGGACACTTTGCCAACAAGTGTCATTCTAGGAAGGCAAAGGATCTAGTCGGGAAGAAGAATGTCAGGTGTTTCAAATATGACTAGATAGGACACTGTAAGAACAAGTGCTAGGAGCCCGTTGGAGATGGTAAGGGCAAGGTGTATGCATTGGAGCCTGCTACTTCAAAGCCGACAGCTCAGAAGAAAGGAAAGGCAGTTCTGGGAGGAACGCTCCAGATTCATGGTATGTCTGTTAGCGTTTTAGTTGATACTGGTGCATTGCATTCTTTTATATCTAGATGTTTGATAGATAAGCTTAACCTTGAACAATATGTTTAGTTACTTCCTTACGTGTTGCGAATCCAATAGGAGGGCATGCAACTCTAGGGTTGAGGTATGACTGGTTAGAGTTTTACCTGTTAGGTCAATTTTTTGGTTGCAGTTTGCATATGTTTGATTTTATGTGGTTGCGATTTTCCTTGGAATGGATTGGTTAAGTGAGTATGGTACTAGGATATTTTTCCAAGATAGGAAGATATCTCTTGGGCACCCTGATTGTAATGTCCGGATTGTTTATACCATAGAAGGTTCTAGCAGAGCAGTGTTTGATTTGTTAAGTGCTTTGGATTCTGATAATGAGTTGAGCCGAGTTTCCATGGTTAGAGAATTCACATATGTGTTTGAGCCAGTAGTCGGATTTCCATCAAAGCGAGCTATTAGGTTTCAGATAGATTTGGTTCTGGGAGCAGAACTAGTGAGTAGGCCGCCAAGTAGTATGTGTTAGGAACTGAGATGTTGGTTTTGATGACAATAACCTTTTTAACTTATTATAAAATATATACTAACACTGTTGTCTAAATAGATATGTATATGCAGGATACATAGTTATATATATATTGTGTGTGTGTGTGTGCAGGTATTGATTACTGAAGACTGATCAGCATAAAGCCTCAAGACTCAAGACTGAAGACTCTAGAGTATCAAGATCAAGATTATAAGATATGTGTCTAGTTTTTGTTAAAACTTCATAATGGCATGGAAATCTTCATTCCGAATTTCATTTGGGATGGAACGCATTTCTACATTCTTAGTGGCTTACAAACCCACTACAAGTAGCTTACAAACCTACGACAAGTGGCTTACAAACCCACGAACATCCTAGTTTGGTACAAGTTCTCGAGTCCTTATGTGATGAGATATTCTGTAGGAAGAAGCTTGCAAAAATACTTCAAAATGGTTTTTCAAAATGATTTTCTATTTTTTTTCAAAATGTTTTAGCTTTAAAATTATCTTTTCAAATGATTTTCTAAAATATGTTTTAGCCACAAAATATCCTTTGTTCTTGTTTCTTAAATAAACTCTTGTTTTAAACTTTGTTTTTACTCCAAAGTCGTTTCATCTTGCTTTCCTTTCAATTCCATTTTCAAAACAAAATTTTACATATTTTTTACATAGAGATGTCGACATCATGGGATACCCCATGTCGACATGGTGGCCGTTGAATTCAAAAGTTTCAATTTTCAAAAGAAGTGTCTATTCGTTTAAATCTCTTTACGAATGGTTATGACCGTTGTTGCTTTATAAATAGCATTCACAAACGAATTTTTTAACCAACTAATTTCTTGTTTTCTTCACTTCTTCTTCTCCACAAATCCATATTCTATTATTTTTATATTTTTAAGATCGTGCCAAAATTCTGCCAAATTCTCAATGAATCAAATTAGAATCTCATTCTTATTTGATTCTCTACCCTCTCTCGAAGATAAAAGTGATATTCAGAGTTATATGATTAATTTGCAATCAAAAATTTATCGAGTATCTCTATAAGGTGTGGTTGTGCCTGGAAATCAATTGGGTAATCTTGTGGCTCGTAAATCAAGAGAGTTTACCCTGGACCCGTGAGACAGGAGGGTACCTCAGGGCCTTAGAATTTGAGGAATGTAATCTCGAAATTGGTATAATAAAAATCTGTATGAGGTGGTTTCCTTTGGTATAGGACTGGATGTAGGGTAGCTCCAAACCAGTATAAAATCCGGTGTGTTCTTTCCCTTTACTGCTTTTTATTTACTTTCTACATCTGTGTTTGATTCTATAATTGTTCTGTGATTAATTTTTGCATTTTTTTTGTCATAATTTTTAAATTAATTCATATAAGTCTTAGAATCCATTAAACACTATTCAACCCCCCCTCTAGTGTTAAATTAACCTTAAGATCCTTAATCTGTTGCCCCTTACAGTATGACCGCTTCAGTGATAAGGGAATTGAAGGTGAAGTTGGTGGATTAGGAGGGCAAGAGTATTATCAGGTCGAGAGTTCACCGAGGGGTGCGACAGCAATGTTTGCTAAGAAGCTGGACGGATCATTGAGGCTATGTATCGATTATCGTTAGTTGAATGAGAGGACGATAAAGAATCAATATCCATTGCCTAGGGTTGACGATTTGTTCGACCAGTTAAGTGGAGAAAAGGCATTTTCTCAGTTGGATCTGGAAACAGATTTCCATCATCTCAGGGTAGTAGAGGTTAGTATACCTTTGACATCATTCAGGACCATATGTGGGTCGTACAAATGGTTAGTCATGCCGTTCGGACTGGCAAATGTGCCAACTTTCTATGTGGATTTGATGAGCCAAATTTTCCAAGAGAAGTTGGATAGTTTCGTATTGGTTTTTATAGATGATATCTTAATTTTCTCTAAGGATGAAAAGAGCATGAAGTTCATCTCAGAGTGGTGCTTGAGACACTGAGGCACCATCAGCTGAAAGCGAAGTTTTCAAAGTGTCACTTCTAGAAGAAGAAGGTGGAGTTTTTTGGTCATGTAATCTCAGAGGAAGGGTTGTCAGTGGATCCGACTAAGACCGAGGCAGTGAATAGTTGGAAGAGACCCGAGACAGTAACCGAGATAAAGAGTTTCCTTTGGTTGGCTGGTTATAATCAGAGATTCATTAAGGATTTCTTGTGGATAGCAGCACCGATGACCAAGCTAACGAGGAAGAATGTGAAGTTTGTGTGGACCGATAAGTGTGAGGAAGCATTCCAAAGTTTGAAACACTTATTGACCCATGCACCCATGTTGGTCATTCTAGAGGGGAATCGGGACTTGGTAGTTCATACCGATGCATGTGGAATAGGATTAGGAGTTGTGCTGATGCAGAGAGGTAAAGTGATTGCCTATGCTTCTAGACAGCTTAGACTGCATGAGGTCAGATATCCGACGCGTGATTAGAATTGGCTGCAGTGATTTTTGCTTTGACGCTGTGGAGACATTACCTTTTGGGAGAAAGGTTTGAGTTATATAGAGATCATAAGTTGTTGAAGTATTTGTTCTCTCAGAATGAGCTGAACATGAGATAGCAAAGGTGGTTAGAGTTTATAGACGCTAATGATTTTGGGATTGAGTACATACCAAGGAAATGCAACAAGGTTGTAGATGCACTTAGCAGGAAATGTCAGAATGCAGTGTTAGCAATGATAGCTGCGTAAAAAGGTTTAGAAGCATTAGCAGACTACAGAGTGAAGTTGAGATCCGGTGCCGAGTCTAGTGGGGATACGGTTATATTACCTTATTTGGAAGTTCGAACAATGTTGATCGAGCGGATTGCTTCTAAGCATATGGAGGATAAAGTATTAGCTAAATGGATCATGGAGCTATAGAAAGGAACTAAGAGCGATGACTTGAGAGATTTCAGTCTTGACAGAATGGGAGGTTGAGAAAGAAAGGAAGATTATGTGTTTCGAGTGTAGGAAATATAAGGAAATAAGTATTGGAGGAGTGCCATCTTTCGAAGTTCACCATATATCTTGGAGGTACCAAGATGTATCGGGATATGAAGAGGAGTTTCTTCTGGGATGGAATGAAGCGGGCTATTGGCTTGTGTGTGAAGCAGTGCTTGAACCGCCAACAAGCAAAGGCCGAACACCCAAAGCCAGGTGGTATGCTTCAGCCATTAGATGTTTCAGTATTGAAGTGGGATTCTACTTCTATGGACTTCATTGATGAATTTTTAAAGTCGAACAGTGGAAATAAAAGTATATGGGTTATAGTGGACAGATTGACCAAGAGTGCCCATTTCATTCCAGTTAGATCAACCAGGGCAGCACCTGTTTTAGTTTATGAAGAATGTGGTTAGACTACATGGAGCTTCTTGCAATATAGTTAGTGACAGAGATTTCTTGTTCACCAACGAGTTTTGGAAGAGTCTGCAGGAAGTGTTAGGAATCAAGATTAAGATGAGTACCACTTACCATCCGCAGACAGATGAGAAAACGGAAAAAGTTAACAAGATTTTAGAAGATTTATTAAGAGCTTGTGTTCTAGATTTCAGAGGATCATGAGAGGACCATCTGTATCTAGTCGAATTTTTGTATAACAACAGTTATCAGACTAGTATTGGGATGACACTGTTGATGCTTTGTATGGTAGGCAATGCAAATCTCCCGTATGTTGGTTGGAGACTGGGGATAGGTTGATTTTTAGTCAAGATATGGTTAAAGAGGCTGCAGAAAAGATTAAGTTCTTTCGGGCTAGAATGAAGGAGGCTCGTTCTAGGTAGAAAATTTACGCAGATAAGAGACAGAAAGATTTGGAGTTCTCAATTGGGGACCAAGTTTTCGTCAAAGTGTCACCGATGAAGGATGTGATTAGATTTGGGAAATCGAGGAAGTTATCTCCTAAGTTCAATGGACCTTTTACTATCCTTGAGAGGATCGGAAAGCTCGCGTATAGAGTTGAGATACCGAGCAGTTTGGCAGGTGTCTACAATGTTTTTCATGTTTCTCATCTCAGAAAGTGTGTTAGAGACCTGGAGACTGCTATTGCATCGATAGTGCTAGATGATTTAGTGGTAGAACCAGACTTGACCATAGTGAGGAAGCCAGTTCGCATTGTTGCGGGAGAAGAGGCTTAGAAAAAAGATGGTTAGATTAGTCAAAGTCTAGTGGAGTGATGATGAAAGAGAATGTATTTGAGAGGTTAAGAGCAGGAATAGAGATATTATTCCTGATTTGTTTGATGGCATGATTTACCTTCTTATTTGATCTATTGTGTGCCTTATCGTAAATTTGAGGACGAAATTCTTTAAGGAGGGGAGTCAGCAACGCCCCAGATTTTTAGTAACATTATTTGGGAAATTTAATTAGTAAAACTAAATAAAATAATGTGTTGATTAGCGGATTGAGATTCAGTTTTAACTAAAGAGGTAGTCATGCCATATAACAATGAACTGAAAAGGGGTTTTAAAATGAATAAGAGGAGGGGTAACATAAGAAAGAGGCCATTCCTATATCTTCTTCCATAGCCGTATGTAGTAAAACATGTTCATTTCATTTTATTTTCAAATTTTAAAAAGCAAAGTCGGTCACCATTAACAAGAAAAAGGGAAAAAGAAAGAAGATAAGCTACGAAAAAGCTTAAGTAAATCAATCAATATCTCAATCTCTTTAATCACTAGCCTAAGGTGAATAATGTTTACATCTCTATTTTGGATTGTTTTTGGTTTTATGATGATTCCGAATCATTTCGCAATATACAACCATGTTTTTTAATAAAGGAATGTTTATATATACTCATTGATGAATTAAACATGTTCATATAGAGTTTTACGATATGTTTTAAGGTAAAACCCTATTAAATGACATCTTTGTGCCTTGCGAATTTTTATATAGATCAGAAAATATGTTTTGGAGATGGGTTTCAACTTTCATAAATTTTGAAATTAATGTGGAACTTATATTAATTTTCTAGTAAAGAAAATGATATTTTGGTTTATAAATTATTTACGGTTAAATAATTAACTATTTGGATCTTAAAATTTATTTTTAGAGAACATATATAATTTGATCTACCGAAATTTTTCTAGATCTTTCTTAAGAGTTTCAATGGTTATATAAAATTATTTAAGGTATGAGACTTAAATATTTCATATAATTACAAGGGAGAATGGGCTTTTTGTAGAATGTTTAATTTGCCAAAAATAGAAAGTCGCCAGCACTTTTGAAAAGAAAACGTGGCAACCAATCAAATTTAGACCAACAAGATAGGTTAGGTACAAAAGGACTATTTTAAAGTACAAATAAACAATACTATTTCATCTCATTCAGAACCTAGGTTTCGCCTCCATACTACCCTTTCGACACAGTCAAAACCAATGCATATGGTATCAGACAACTGGTATGTAATGAATTGGAAGAAGGCAAAAGGTATAGGGTCGAAACCAAGGGGTTCTGAAAGATATGGGATTTTGCTTTGGTTTTAAAAGAAAAGAATGCCTGCCAGCTAAGTCGAATGATTTAAAAGGAATGGTTTTGATTGGGTTTCTCTTTTGTTATAAATGATAGCTTTCGACATAGTCGAAACCTTTAGCTTCCACTTCCTACCTTTCGATCCAGATGGTTTCGAAGGGACCTATTTGTTTTCTCAAAATTTGGCCACCTCTCCATTGTTTTGGAAAGGATGGTTTCGACACCATCATTTAATGATTAGGAAATGGTTTCGAAACAGTTGCTTTCGACTTAGATGATTTTAAGGCCCTTTTTCTTTGAATGAAGTATAACTTAAATTTGGTTTCGAAAGAGATGATTTGAATGGTTATGAAAGATGCTTTCGACTTTAATGGGTTTATGTCCTTTTGCTCTACTTGAAGGTATAATCAAAATGATTTTAACCGAAACGTGTTTCGAAGCAGTCAACTTTGAATGGTTACGAAAGGTTTTCACATGTTTTAAAATTGAACCCAAATGCTTTCAAAAAGTTTAGGTTTAATGCTTTTGAAAGGTTTTAATAGAGGCTTTGAAGGGGTGGCTCGCCAGAGGTTTCCAAGGAATTGAAAGGTTTTGTTTTTGGTGGTTTCGAATGGTTTCGAACGGAAAGGTTTCCAATGACTTCGAAATAAAATGTTTAAAGGTTTTAAAAGAAGATGTTTAAGGTTTTAAAGCTTTCGAAAGGAAGATTTCCTAGGGTTCGAAAGGTTTTGAGAATGGTTTCATAAGGTAGATGTTGGCCTTTTAGCCTAGATAAAAAAAAGTGTTTTGCATTGTTTTGTTATAAGTACTTTCAATGGTTTCGAAAGGGGCACATTCAAAGGTTTTGGAAGGGGGATTTCAAAAGTTAAGTGTTTTCATCAACTAAGATTTGAGTAATGTATATATATAACATGGCAAGGTGGTTTTGAGTAAAGAATAAGCGAGTATATAATTTTCCTTGTTTATGTTTGATTTAAAGGCCTTAAATCATTAAGAAAAGGTTTTTCAAGGAAGATTTTAGGAAGATATCCCTAAGTAAAATGACTTAAACATTAGACACTAGATGGGACTGGTATATGTCATGCCCTATACATTACCTATTAGCCCAGCTAATTTAGTCCAAAATTCTAATGTGTAGGGCTTTGTCATAGGTAAGACTAAAATTAGGATAAATTTTGTATTTAGGCCAAATTTGCACAAATTACAAGAATATGCCAATTTGCAAACTATTTACAAAACTAGACCAGTTTTCACCACGTTGGACGCCATGTGCTTTGGCGGCATCTCAAATGCCGCTAGTGCACATGTATTGTGCAAAAGAACATTGGCGGCATTTGAGATGCCGCTAATATGCGGCATCCCAAATGCCGCTGTTTTCTGTGTTCTTTGTAAATTTTCAGCCCTTCCATCAATGACATCCCACTCCCCCTCCTCTCAACCTCTCTTCACAAAAAACCGAACCCACCTCCCTAATTCACCAAAAATTGAATTTTCAGTCTTCCAACTACTAAAATCTAGTTAGAATTTGAACTATGGATTCATCAACGTCTCAAGCACATCCTATTGGTACGAAATCTATCGATTTTGTCTCTAATTTTCATTTTTTCAATTTAGGGTTTAGGGCTCAAATTGTTCCATGATTGCAAATCTATGGTCATATAGTGCAATGAAGTTGAGTACTCACCAAGAGCACATGTTTAATTGTTTTTTCATTGTGTACAATGAAGTTCTATAATTGCAAATCTATGGTTCTATACCCATTGAAGTTGAGTATGATTATGCAATGTTATTGTCGTAGAATATGACGAAATTTCTCTCGGACCGATCGATCCTAGTGTGCTTTACCTTCAACCTCAACACCGCACAAACAACATCGATATGATGGAGGTACAAGGCCAAATAATTGTTATTACTTCTATAAAGTGCTGGTAATTACCATAACTTCTTTCCTTTTTTACTATGTATCGACAGGGGGTTGAGCCGGACGGCTTCATTGACTATTCATCAACTTTAAAGCTCGTCACGTCAGCGCATCCAGCATGTTGGAACTGTGAGACAGAGATGGATTTGGTGTTGTCAATAAGTTAGGATATACATAGATCGACCAGAATCTTTTGACGGCTTTGATTGATAGATGGCGACCGCAGACGTCTACATTTCATCTTTGAGTAGGTGAGATGACAATCACTTCGAAAGACATTGCTATATTGCTCGGATTGCCGATTAACGGGGACACCATCCTGAAACCGGATTTTTCAAGAAATTATGTGGATTTGTGTGAGCCCTTGCTTGGATTGGCTCCACCAGAAGATGTGAGGTGGGGAAATGAGTCGACAGTGGCCACGTGTTTTAGGGAGCAATTGGCCGGTGATATTCCTCATCGTTCCTCTCCTTTGCAGATTGCCCAGCGTGCCCGCGCTATTATGTTGCACATCATCACGCAGCGTCATTTTTGTGATCGATCGAAGACAAGAGTGGCCCTTTAATGGCTTCCATTGTTAGAAGACTTCGATTCATGTTGGCAATACTCATGGGGTAGTATGGTGCTTGCTTTCACCTATACGCAGCTAACGAGAGTTGCTTTGGTCCAACAACGGTCCGCCGGAGGTTGTATGACTCTACTTCAGGTACGGACATAGTCATTCATTGTTTCATAGTTGAGTTTTTCGTAAAACCATAACTAAAATTAAGTTTCACACTTGCGTCTTTGGTCATGGACCTACCTTCTAGTTGGTCGTATTTCTATGAAGACGCAAATAATTGACAATTCAAAGCCTTATGGAGCGAGGTAAAACAGTGTTGTTAGTGTTGTTGTAACGATATAGTAAATTTGAATACTTCCTATAACATGTTGCTATTACACGTGGATTGGCCCGAAGAATACAAAAATGACCCCAGACGCAATTTAGCCTTCTACCGGAATGAGTTTTATGTCTTAGATTACAATGCAGTAACATGAAATCCGTATTCTGAAGCAGACCTTCATGCACTTCCGACTCTTTGTACAATGGGCAGGCCATTATGGAGGGCAAGACTTATGATTTTTTGTTTTGAAGATTTAGCATACCATCTGCCAGACAAACTCATGAGACAGTTTGGTCTTCGACAGCACCTACCGTATCCTACTCCATATTACATGCTTTCATACGGCGAAGATGAGTTTGAAATGATGATTAAATTATGGAACAACCGTTTCATAGCTGGGGAAGACGAGCATGAAGTCACTCTGATCGATGAGGAGTATCTTAGCTGGTACTAGAATATCACTCATCGTTATGTGTTACGAAGACGAGCGGAAGAACCCGAGCAAGAGGTGGCATCCTACACTCCAAAAGCTCCGCTAGAACGAAATGTGGTACGCATTAATATTGACAACTTATGTAGTACTTATGAAACTCATACGGGTTTAAGTTATATGCAAGTGGATGGTATGTATCTGGAAATTGTCTACGAGCTTGCGGAGGAGGTTCCTAAAAAGAGCAAGGCGAAATACTTCTCTATCAAACAAATTCTGCTATCCTGTTTATCGAAGAACAAGATGTCAAGGCCCATCCCACCTCCGCCGCCTCCTCCTCTTGCAGTGCCACTAAGTGTCCTAGATATCGCCCTTCCCACGTCGTATGAGGACATAGCTGCAGTCCCATCGGCCCTCTCATCGAAGAGAAAGTATAGAAGAAGGAAGAAAAAAGAGGGCGAGAGTTCCGGAGCGTTATCTTTCCAGCATACACAACCTGTTGGGCCATCGTAACCCCCAACAGAATGGACGCAAGAGGAGGGCAGTGAAGAGCTGTCGCTGGAAGAGGAGTAATTCATGCTCAAGCCAAGAAGACCGAAGAAGAAAACTCCTAGGGAATTAAAAATTTTGAGATGAAATTTTAGATTAACCGTAGTAGACCATGGTTTCTATTTGTTGACTGTAGTGTTGATTGATCGTTTGTGTGGGATGTTGACTATACTATTGATTGATCATGGTCTCTATTTGTTCGTTTGGGATATTTGGTTGTTAACTACTGTAGACTAGAGTTTGTCATTCTGATTGTAGAAGTGGATCTAGTATTCCAATGTTGGTGTGAATGTTACTGATTGTAGACTTGTATTTGTCGTTGGTAACTGTAGTCATGCGCTCAAAAATTTGCAGTGGTCAAGGTTCAGAAATTTGTTTACGTTGGTGTCGAAAAATTGACGCTGTATTTTTGAATTTAAGTTTGTCTGAGTAAGTAACATAGCGGCATTTCAAATGCCGCATGGGGAGGCATATGAAATGCCGCTTGTGGCGTCATTTTAAAGGCCGCGTGTAGCGGCTTCAAATGTCGCTCTGTTACTTAGATAATTGCGGCATTTTAGATATTACGTTACATACTTCGAATGATCATTTCTAATATCATTACGTTACATTTCAATTATCCTTCAACGATGCATAACATACATCAAACGATGCATAACATACTACGAACGATCGTTTCAGATATTTGTTCATCATACAACAAGTTTCTAATATCATTACGTTACATTTCAATTATCCTTCAACGATCTACGTGGCCACAATGCCGAATACTTTTACCCATGAACCAACAATTCGTTTCGGTATTCAAGGTTCAACTTTTCCAAACGACTAACCTCCGCTTGCATTTATAAAGCATATTCCACCCCTCTAGGACACAGTGGTGGATCAAACCACTTAAAAAAATTGCAGCATGCAAACTGATTCGGCCGAATCTTGTGATCGTTGTATCCAGCACAGTGGTAGAAACGACGTCCAACGTTCCTATCGTTTCTGCAAACGACTGCTTCGCATTCCTCTCCACAGTCAGAAACTACACATATAGAATGGGAGCTTGAGCTTGCACGATTTTGCCGACCAAGGACACCTAAAAGATGTTCATTGAGCGATTGTTGGACTGGTCTATCAAACCCGGCTTCTTCACGTGATGTTCCACTATACTCATTTGGGGGTTCTTTTTCGAATTATGTCTCTGGTACAAATTCAACTTCAAGGTTGGCGCCACTTGAAATCTCCTTTCCTCTATTTTGTTTGAATTCGTCGTACATCTTCATCATTGTTATGTCATCAGTTTTCCAATTTTCCATTATACACCTATTAATACAACGAAAAATACATCGACAAAACAATTTTTGAAATTGAACGAGAAAAGTATAATACTTACCTTTGGCTCGCAATTTTGAATTGAAATATGGGAGGGGTAGTTGCAAATCATTGAAATTAGATGAGAATAGTATACCAATATGAAACCAAGAGCTTTTTCTGAAATAAATTTAGTAAAGTTAGGGTGTGGGTGGGGTAGTTGCAAAAACTTAGGAAAATATATAGGCAGCAGAGGCGTAGCATCTCAAATGTCGTTAATAGCGTATTTTGAAATATCGCATCACGTGGCATTTCAAATGCCGCGTGCAAGCGGCACTTCAAATGCCACGTGCAAGCGGCATTTGAAATGTCGTTCTGCTCATTACTCCCTAATGCCTGCAACTTTGTGATTAAGTCCACAATGAACTTTGAATACACTCTGCGTTAGAAGGGTAACAACAAAATAAATAAATGTCGAAATAACATTTGTGTACAACATCAGATTACATAAACATTTGTTCTCAGACAAACTTGAATGCGTTCGAATTAGGATTACAAACAAAATAAAACAAAAACATTAAGTGGTTGTATTGCAATGATTTTTTTATGACCAAGAACACCACATTTGCTGCACCTGTTTCCTTTAGGGGTCTGCATCTCGTCCATTGTACCTTTAATTCTAGTTGAACATGGGCGTCCTGGTTGTCTTTTAGCGACCGGAGGTAGGACCAATTGACTGTCGCTTGAACTCCAATAGCGTTTATCTCGTACCGGGTGAAACTCAGGGGTGTAAGCTGTTAGGTATTTCGCTGTGGAATACCACGTTTAGCCAAAGTCGCGATGGGCTCTATTTGCTCTGTTGGAAACCGTTGAGCAAGCGGCCATAACATGCATACACAGTAGGTTCTCTGAAAGAGGGGTGTTGCACGTAAAAGAGCAACTGTAACCGTTGATTAGTACTTTGAACTCGTCACCAAAATAGTGTACAACTTGCCACTCAGATTGACTAAATCGAATTATTCTTGTATGTCTAGCTTCGTTAGCTCTTTCAGCAATCTTGGCTTCCCACTTCGGAGTTAAACGGGAAGTCAGTTTTGTTGCCGCTTCTCTTCGTTGACAAAAATAATCAACCAGCCTGAAAAAGGTGCATGCAACTAAAGCTTTGACAGGAAAAGACCTAGCTCCTTTAAGAACATCGTTGAAACCTTCTGCATAATTGGTGGTCATGACATGAAATCGACCGCCATCATCTTTATACAATGCCCAATTCTCCTTATGCGCTTCCAAACTCCTTTCTATCCAATTGTGAGCCCTGATGCTTATAGTTTTTATTTCTTCACTTATTCTGATGTACTCGGCTTCTTCCATAGCATAAGCTGTGGCATGAAATAGTCCGGTTAATCATTTTTCTCTAAACCCTGCAGCTTGAAAATTACCTTTAAGATGTCTAGCACAAAATTTATGTTTATGTGGCAAACACCATTTCGATTCCAAGGCAGATGGTAGTCCTTTCATTCGATCCGCAATGAAGGTAATTTGTCGATTGTTAACACTGTGAATGAGCCGCCGCATGCAGGCAAAAAATCACCCCCAACTATCCCTGGATTCGGACTTTACAAATGCGTATGCTAAAGGGTATAGGTGATCATTCGCATCAATAGCAGTGGCCACAAGTAGTGTCCCTTTATATTTCCCATACAAATATGTCTCGTCAATACATAACAATGGACGACAATGAACAAATCCTTCAATACAAGGTCCAAAGGCCCAAAAAGCTCGATCGAAAACTCCATAATCATCGGTCGTAACATGTCCAACACTTCCCAGGTTCGATCTAGTTATTTCAGCAAAATATTGCCTTAGACTACTATACGACTCCGCTCAATCACCATACATTCTTTCTATCGCCTTACCTAAAGCTCTCCGAGCCTTCATATAACTAATTTACACAAACAACTATTCTTCCATCAAAACTTGTACTGTCCCGGCTGCAATGTTTTGATTGGCTTTCACAAAAGGTAGTATTTTTGCCACTACAACATTAGACGTCACCTGCTTGTGGGTGGAGTTCACCATTGGATTAACACAAGTGTGTCCACTAGGCTAATTCTTCTTAGACAATAGCATGAATTCTCCATGGACAATTTGCATCTATATTACAAACGACGGTATATTTGGTTTTATTTGATTTTATTGCTTTAAAAGAAATGGCATGCAAAATCGACCATTCGTTCAACTGTTGTAACAACTTGGCTTTCGTCTCGAAAATCAAATCAACTTTAAATCTATTTTGAACGCTTATGGTTGAAAACAACTCATTGTTGAACTCAAGATTTGCAAGGATTGACCTTGCCATAATTTGTGCATTGCACAAATCATCATCCAAAGGAACTTCCATTTCCACCTCATCACTGTCTTCGAAAATATTGTCTTTAATCGGAAAATCATAGTTCAAAGGTTCATTGTTCAGTTGCATACTACCTATCCACGACATGTCGTTCTCCACAATGTTCAGTAAATCCATACTATTTACATGGGGTTCATCATTGACATCTTCATCTTCATCCCCGTCCATCTCAGTATCAACATCTTCGTTGTTTACATTTACGTTTATACTCTCCAAATCAGCATTAGATTGCGTAGCAATATCGTGCGCGGGGAATCTGCTATTCAAACATACGTATTACTTTAAAACTAGTACCGTAATTACTACCTACCAAATGTTTATTTTTCATGATACATAACTCTGACTAAGATCATATAACTCGAACGGAGTTGGACACATAAATTGAGACATATGACATTATGATGGTCCAGCGGGACTAGACAGTGTTGGTCGACAAGGAAGATAACTACATATAAGGCCAAAAAAAACTGTTAAGTAGCGCACAACTATCAAATTAATGCGACCTAAAATTCATAAATGAATGTTTCACCTTACGAGCAAATGCATAAAGCTGCCTTGACTTGGATAAGGGTACGTATACTGAACGCCCTATGGATAGTTCATACATGGAGGATATCCATATAGACCTTGTTGTTGACTGTACATCACTATCATAGTCGGATTAATGAAACTCGAGGACGCGTTTTCGCGACTGGTACTTACTACCTCAACCGTTCTTCGGTGCTCCTCAATAACACTGTTAACTTCTTGTTCTCGTACGAGTTCTTCTACTTGCAAGCGCATAATTTTCCCAACAAACAGCTCAATTAATTTCGATGTCGTTGAAAACGTTAGCTTCACATCATGATCATTGGCTATTTTAATGGCTTTCGATCCTGAGTCCGTCGGCCAGTTACACACTAACTCTATGTCAAATTCTTCAGATTTTATCTCGATCGCTTTATAAATAGATTCTTTCAGCTGCACCAAATTACAACCTTTCAACACTTTAGCTGGCTTACACAACCCCCAGATACATTTTCCACAATTAAGTTCATCAACAACCAATTCACCATTGAAATAACAGATCGTTGGTACACACTTCGGTGCCATTCTACAATTTATTCAATCAACTAGTAACCTATTATCACTTGATCCCAAACAGCGAAGGAGATTAAAAAAATTAAACTAGGTTTTCCAAAAAAACATACCTGCTATACCTAATTCCTTGTTGAAGAGTAAGAATTAGATATTGCTCCTCGTTTGTAACTGAATCCAATCAAGATTAAACTACAATATGCAAATAATTTAATAGTTTGGAGTTTAGAATTTTAGTAGATCTAAGCATACTTCGGAAAAAGACAAACATAAAAAGGTGGCTGCCTAATAAAGCAGTAGAACTAGTGGCATTTGGGTTGCTGCATACTAGCGGTATCTCAAATGCCGCCAGTGTGCTTTTGCACAATACACACGTACTGGCGGCATTTTAGATGCCGCCAGCACACGTAGCGCCAACGTGGCGAAAAAATGGTCTAGTTTTGTAAATAGTTTGCAAAGTGGCATATTCTTGTAATTTGTTTACAAATTTGGCCTAAATACAAAATTTATCCCTCAAATTATGAATACACATAGAAAGGAATATATTTTTATATACAGATAGGTTATTAGTAAGCCCACAAACCATTAGGATCAGGTGGCCCTGAAAGATGATAAGTTAAGGATAGACCGTCTAGAAGGGAAGTATTTAACAGATAGTTAAGGACAGATAGTTTAGATAAAGATAAATGTCTGATATATGTCAGATAAATTTTGATGCTGTCTGGTTGGCATGAGCCAGCCAAAGGTTAAAAGATAGCCAAATAAAACTTTTTTATATGAACAGATAGCTCATTTTATTACCTAATTTATCTGTGTATGTTTACATAATGATGCTTTACTGATACTTTGACCATTTTTGGTGTAGGAAAAGAATTGTAAGAGGATATGTTTTAAAAGGAATGTTAGTGAGAGGAAACCCATTCCGCTAAGCGGCGTGGTCTCACTTAACACAAATTAACAGTGATGATAGTATTATTCACACCAGTCTTTATGTCTAACTCGAAGTTTTTTCTCCTTAAAGTCTCGGGTGCTAAAAAATTGATTTTCTTAGGCTAAGGGTTTAGGTTTTCAGGTTTTAGCACATTTTCACTAATAAGCTTCCGGAGATGAGAAGGTGGCTGAAGGATAGCTAATCTAGGAATCCTAATATTTTTGTTTTTTTTCATTGTGTATTAAGACAGTTGTGTTCATATTGCTTTGATCATCCAAGGGGCATCATCATATGTCGATCTTGGCGTATTGTTAAAAAATTATATTTGATAATTGCCTAGGGATACATTTTGGGGGATTTAGTAAATTGGATATGACTTTTTTTGAAATGTAATCACTGAATTTTTTTTTGGAAATCTATGATTTTATTCATATTCAAGTGCTTCTGATATTATGGATACCATTAGCATTACCGTATTTTATCACCAAAATTAATACTATGGAGATTGCAGCATCCGTAGCGCTTAGTTCTTAGCCTTCAGATACGAGATGTTACACCATATTTTGATAATGGGCTGAGATTTGCCTATTTTTTATGTTTTGAAAAAACAATAAGCCGGCTAATATCTCAAAATATCTTTTCGCTCCAAATATCAACCAATATTTGTAACTTTCGGTCGATATATTTGAAATGAGATATCAACCGATATCTTTGGTTCGTTTCATGGAAGCCTTCAACTGAAACCTCAACCGTGATATCCGAGATTTAAAGCAACGCGGAAGATATGCAAGTTTTAACCCTAGTTCCTTGGCAACCTTGAGTCCTACAATCAAGGCCTCGTATTCTGCTTCGTTGTTCGTTGAGCGAAAGTCCAGTTTTACGGCAAAAATATTGGGTGTTACTCAAGAGTCACTAGCATGACTCTAAGGCCGGAACAACGTTCATTAGATGCGCTGTCCATGTACATTATACTCCCCAGAATGTCATCTTGCGCAGTGTCTTCAGCAATGAAGTCCACTAAAGCTTGACCCTAGTTAGCTCTCCGAGAGTGAAAGGTAATCTCATATTGCCTCAATTCAATGTTCCGTTTTAACAGCCTTCCAGCGGTCTCAAGAGAGTATGCTTCCTTGAAGCGATCAATAGACAGTATGCAAATTTTCCAGCTTTAGATAATTTCTTTTTTCTCATGTCAACTTCTTACCGATGTAGCATACTAGTCATTAGATTTGATACTCCTCACGCACAAGTGCGGCGCTCAAAGCATGCACTGACATTGCAAGATAAATAAACAAGTCCACATCATCCAGCGGTTTCAATGGAACATAAGGGATATCTAATTGATTAACTACGGCCTGGAATGCATTATACATTCTTAGGTCCAGCCGAAATTCATTTTCCCTTTCTCGATCATATCGAAGAAAGGGATGCATTTATCAGTGGCTCTTAAGATGAATCGGCTCAGGGCGACGACCTCTCCATTTAAGCTCTACACTTGTTTAATTGATTGGGGATGTGATGTTCCTCAATGCTTCTATCTTCTTCGGATTTTCTTCAATCCCATAATAGTCCACGATGAAGCCTAAGAATTTCCCAAATGCAACGCCGAATGAGCATTTCAAGGGATTGAGATTCTCCCGTATTTTCAGGGAATGTTGAACACCTCTGCCAAATCATCGACATGTCCTTTGAATGCCATGACTTCACGAGCATATCATCCACGTAGACTTCCATTGAACATCCAATCTGATCTTTAAACATCTTGTTCACCAATCTTTGTTATGTCGCTCCGACGTTCTTTAATCCAAAGGGCATAACAAGACAGTAGTATAATCCTAGGTAGATTATGAAGCCGGCGTGTTCCTGGCATAATACGAGCATTGGAATCTGATTGTACCCAGAGTATGTATCCATGAAAGATTGCAATTCATGTCTAGCTGTCGAATCCACCAGCAGATCAATCCACAAGTGCGGGAGGCTATCCTTAGGGCACACCTTATTTAGATTAGATTAGTCAACACATGTCCTCCACTTCCCATTTGACTTTTTTACCAAGACCGGAATTGATACCCAACAGGTATAGAGCAACATGGATAAATCCATTGTCCCTTAGCTTTTCCACTTCTTTTTTCAGTGTAGTGGATCTCTCTAGACTCAGAACGCCGCGCTTCTGTTTCACACGTGTCTCATATTTACAGTTAATGCATGGTTCGCTATCTCCAAAGATATTCCATACATATCTGAGTGACTCCATGTGAACACATCTTGGTTTATCCGAAGAAAACTAGAAAACTCTTTCGTCACCCTCCTATTAAGCTACGATCAGATCCTTAGGACCTTTGTAGTATCATCATTGCTAACCGGGATGTCGATAATTAACTCGGCTAGTGTTGTTCTTCCATCCTCCAGCTCTTTCGTTGGATCCATGAATCCATATCCTTATGGAACCGACTGTGTTGCTTGAGTCGGGGCTCAGCCATTGTTTCTATGCCTCTAGAGCCTTAATGCAAAGGGTCATCTCTATGCCTTTTCCTAATGCTCTTCGCCTTATTTCTTTCAGCTCGACAACATAATATTTGCGGCCAAGCCCCTGATCTCTTTGGACAATCCCCACACCGTTCTCTATTGGAAAATTCATTTCTAAGCACCAAGGAGTTATGAACGCTTTGAATACAACAAATGACGATTGGTCTAGAAAAGCATTGTAGGAAAAAAAATATCAAACACAACAAAAGGCACAACCCGCACTCTCCTACGGTCGCATCTCCAAGTACTCAAACGATAGATCCACACATCTCACTGGCTCAATAATCATCTCGTTAAATCCCAAAATTCGATACTTACACAACTTTAAGTCCTTTGCCTCCAAAAGCATCTGGTCATAGGCTCTTTTAAATAAAAAGTTGATTGAACTCCCAAAGTCAACAAAACCTTTCTCGCATATTAGGGCCAATCATGATTGAAATACCAAGCGAATCTATAGTTGGGGTCTCTACCCCATCACCATCTCGATTACATTAAATAATAATATTTGTTACACTCTTGAGATGCTTTTTCAAGGCATCGTCTTTAATAACAAAACAACTCTCATTCACTGCATGCTTCAAAGCACCAACATTACACTCCATCTCATTCCAACTTTTCTCAGCTGGATGTGGTTCACCGATTATAGTGTTAATTACAAGACGTTTCTCAAGCTGCCTCGACTCATCAACACCAGGCCTGGCTTGCATCTGCTATGGGTTAGAAGTTCCTTACTTGCTGTCTTATGGGGCTTGAACAAACTGTTATGGTATGGGGCTTGAACAAACCATTGTAGTTTCCTTTTGCAAATCAATTCTTCAACCACATTATGAAAATGACTAGATTTGTAACGATCTCGTTTTTAAATCAAATTTAAATTAGTAATTTATATGAATTTTGGAATTTATTTTGGAGTTAATTTGAATTTGAAATTCAAAATATAAAATATCTTAAAAATATTTGGATTCAAAATATTAATATATATGTATGATTTTTCATTACCGTATAAAATTGTTTTAAAACATTTTCTTTTAAAAAATTATATGAATATAACAAAGGAAATGTGGTTATATAAATAGAAAATGCAATTTAGAATTATATACATAAATGTATTTATAAAATAAGAAGTACAATTTGAAAATAATGTATGAACATTTTCTCATGTAAGGAAATTTACGAGTGTTAATATTTAACATATCAATTAACAAGTGTAACATTATAAATGAGAAATTAAACAAGTGTTAAAATTTTGATACATGTAAAGACAAGTGTCAATTTTTTTCTTTTTTTTCTTTTTTTTTCTAAAGATTAAGAAAACAAGGCTATAAGAATTTCTAATCCTACACCTTCATTTTTCTTTTATGCTCCATTTCCAAAATCTGAAGTTTGAGAAAAATAAAAACTTAAACCAGATCAAAGAGTGAAATAGAAATCTGTAAAACAACTTAAAAATAGAGGAAAGAAACTCAAAGGAAATCAAAAGAAAATTTCAAACCAGAGAAACAAATTTAACAAAGCAAAGATCAAGCAACTAAAGAGGATTCAACTCTGTAATCAAGCAAGTTAATCCATCAGGAGCTAAGCAAATCAACATCAACAACAAGCAGAAAAAAACCAAATTCAAAGGTCAAAACTATATTCATGTTCCAGCTCTCTGTTTCAAGTTGACAGGTGAGTAAACACCATTTTAACAGCTTGAATCCGAATTGAACTTTTGATGCTTGTGATAAATGATAAGTATATGGTTGTAAGAAAAGCTTACATGTATATTATATATAGATACTTGTGTGTGCATATCAGTTACAGGCTGAAATGCCTATGTTCCTGGTTTACAAAGTTTAAAACTATTTCTTAAAAAAATCCAAATCTCTCCCCCTGTTCTTCTTTAAGGATTTGAATCTTAATGAAACTTGTTTGTTGAATCAAGATTTATATCCTAATAATAAATTTTTGTAAAATTGATTAAACTTATTTTCTAGGAAGCAGCAAATACAGAAAACCCCAATATTTATGGAAAATTCAAACATCATAATTCTGGGTTTTTAGTTTATCATGCAAAATGTTTTTGAAAACAATGATTTTTGAAAGTGGAATTAGGATTTTTAAGTTAGTAAACATGGAGAAATCTTGGGTTGATCGTTTTGGGGTTTTTTGGTGTTTCTCGGCGATCGAAGCAAAATGGAGGAGGAGGTTCGCTATTGGAAGTAGCTAGGTGATGTTCGAGCTGAGGAAAAATGATCAGAAAAGTTTCGGATCATCGTGGAGTAGAGACGAGATCGATTTAGGGTTAAAAGCTCATATTTGGTCATGGTTGGAATTGGGATTGTTGGGTCATCGTCGATGGACTGGAGTCATTTGCATCGGTTGATTTGAAGCGTAGGGGTTCGACGTTGTTCTGGCCGGCGTCATGTGACCTATGATGGTCCGGGGGTGGAAATACGAGGCATTTGTCTGGAGATCGTGTTCATTCCAAGATCAGTCAGATAGCTCTTTTGCAAATTCGTCGTAGGTTCTAACTTCTGGGTGGATTGGTGGTCGAAGAAGGTTATCACCGACTTGCCGACGACCGGAGCTTGGACAGAAGGTGGCCATTCCATTTGTGCATGTGCACAAGGCTTGGTTTGTATCAGTAGCCTGGTAGAGGAAGGAAGGGTGGACACTCGAAGCTGTTTTCGAGGAATCATGGTGATAGCTCGAAGTTGGACTCGAGTGAATTCATGTGTGCACCGGATTTACAACTTAAACAAAATTTAAGTTTGAAAAATAAAAGCATACGGGTTGATTTTGGAAAATCCTCGAAGAAAGTAATGTTTTAATTCGGGGAATACTCGAAATAGGTCTCGGATTTGTCTTATAAAACAGCTTTTACTTTTAAAACCAAATTTGAATTTTAAACATTTTTAAATCCAGGCTTTTAAATAATGGTTTGGATTAAGTTTGGATTAATCAAGATTTTTGAGGTAGATATTTTTAAAGTAATTAAGTTTTAATTTATTAAATTTTGGAACATTAATTAGTAATTAATTATTTTAAATAAATAATGTAATTAAATTTGATTAAGACTGAATGATGTTTTAATTAACCTTAATCCTTTGGATTAATTTATGTGTTAATGATGTTAACTATGTGGTTTATTAATGATTAAATGATTAATTAAGATAGATGATTTATAATAACTTAATTAATTAAAGAATAATTAATTAAAGATTAATTAATTAAAGATTAATTAATTATTAATTTAAGGTTAATTAATTTATACTTAAGGATTAGTTAATTAACGTAATTACTTAAGTAATATTTAATCAATAAAGTAATTAAGATTAATTAATTAGTAATTAAGGACTAATTAATTTATAATAATTGAATCATTAATTAAGAATAATTAATGAAAAATAATTTTGTGATTAATTGATTATAATCACACGACTAATTCATCTTAATTGTAGATGATTGATATTGAATGCTTTGTATAGATTGATATCCCTGATTGGGGATTGTGATACCTTGTGATGTGAATTGCTTTGTGCTGATGTGACGACCCGGCTTTCTAACTCCAGAAAGACGTGTCATCAATAAGAAAGAAAGGGATAGAAATAGAAGAGAATAGAAAGAAAGAATAACAACATCAGAATCTCACAACAGAATGGAATAAAATATAATACATCAACATAACTATTACATAGTTATATACATCAGAGTTATACAATATCATACAACATGACTATCACATACATATCTATCAGGACATACATCTCAAATATCATAAAACTACCTAACACAGCGGAACTATATAGATAGCTATATACGTCTGGTCTTCTGCTCCAACTCCTCCAGAAAACTCTATACTCCGATTACCTATCACTTGGCTACTCATAAAAATTTGAGTACCCAAGAGTTTATGAAAAACAAAATATAAACTCCAGGTCAGACATGGGTCTGGTATGAGTAAACGGGTTAATCATTTAAAATAAAGGTATCACGTAAGACTTCCTACACATAAATACGGGTAAGTTTTTACCTTACGCTAACCAAAACATTTTATAGGAAATTCAATGATATTATAATAGTGTCTAGGGTTTTCAAGTAAAATACAGAAATAGCTGAAATGCTTACATCTCACATTCCAACGTAGTTGGGCACAATCAAAACGTACGGCGCTTATTGGAAATTGGATCCCATACAATGGCAGGGCTACTGGGGTACCGCCCGTCACAGTACGTGGCCTAGATCACCGTACCGAGGAGCCACCCTAACTCCCCTGCAACACAAGGCCGGAACCATTCCTTACTGAACAGTCCCGAACAAGATAACCCCGTAGTTGGCTGCAAACCAACTGCCCACACAGCCGAATAAAAAGGGACATCTAGACAGGGGTATACCTCGTCCTGCTTGGGCATGACCCACCTAACCTTGCTGCACATCCCCTGTTTTAGCCATTCCCGGTTGATGAGGCTTGAGGCTGCGTTTACCTTTATAGAACATATCTCTTAGAATGCTCATCATCCGCCTGACGATGTGCTGAAAGCATTCAATCCATACAAGTTCGTTCCGGGTTCGAACGAAACTGAAGGCATTATCTCGTTACACTCATTTTGGAATCACCCTCAGAGTTAACGACGATAACCCTTGCATTCTGAAAACACCATCTCGATCTTCACTTGAGATTACACGACCTAACGTTTAATTTGAATCGATGTGGTTTTCGGAATATCAAATCGATACCCGATCCCGGTCTCATCGAAATCCAAACGCCATTTTAAAGGTTAAGTTGTCTAATTAACTTATACAGTCTAAATTCAACAATTGAATTCATATAGCAATTTAACACAGATAAATAACATCAGATAAATCATATAGTAATTTAACACAGATAAATTATACACAATCATCACAGATATATCCAGAATATCACAGAACATCACAGGATAGAAATAAACATCAGATTCAATCAAATAGAATCATCGATTCATATCAACATTTAATTTGATTTATTTTAAACTTAATTACTTGCTTAAGAATAAACTATATTTTATTCTTGCTTAATTAATTACTAATTAACTAACTTATTTCAATTTATTAACTACTTATTAATTATTCGCTTAATTAATTAATTATTAATCAATAATCTTAATTATTGATTTATAAAACTCAATTACATAAGTAATTATTATTAATTGCTTAATTAATCATTAATTGTTAATTAACTTAATCGTTCAATCATTAATTATTTAATTAATTCGTAACTACGATTTGTTAATTAGTCAACTTCAAAAGATTAATTAAATTCTTAATTACAAATGATTTTATACAAGATTATCATTAAAATCTTTAATTACAAATTTAATTACATTTTGAACTACTTATTAAATTACAATTATAAAGTTTATTACATTCTAAATTAACTTGGCTTTAAATTAATTACTCGTTTTGTTTTCTGCAAAACTTCCTTAATAAATTTAATTACAGCCTAAACAATTGAACAACATTAATACTTAATTGATACTTATCTTATATATCTTTTCAACTTAGTATAACATTAGGCAAACTACTGGAATCAAAACTCGAAGTAAACCTCGCATCTAACTCGGGTCAAACTCGAGATTCCCAGAGCTTCTCTCGCGTTCCTCCCTGCATCCCTTTTCTTCTCCCCTGTTTCTTAATTCTTCTGTTTCTCTTTTTTTTTAAACAAAAAGGCTTAAAGTTTAAAAACTGTTAAAACTTATAAATACACACGCGAACCTCACTCTCGACCCAGGACAAACCCGAAGCAACACGCGAACCAACTCGCGTTTCACACGAGTTGACACCAACCAGCTCCTTTCCGCCGTCGTGCACGTGCACGGCGGTTCACCACCGTTCCGACGCTTCTTGCCTCCACCAACAAATCACACGGCCTCCTCTCACCTGAAATCCTGGCCCAGAAAAATGCGCAAAGCTCGAAATCGAAAAAAATGCCAGAAAAGTCGAACTGCAACTCGACCAGGGTATACAAATCCAACTCGTCTACACGATCGCGACCTTCTGCGATGACGTGTCTTCGGCCATACGTTGCTGACATCACCTCCTAACTCCCCCCAAAACCTCAAGTCACTCGGCTAAGCAACGGCGACACGATCATCGAATGAACCGAAACCACAAATACAGACCCATAAACCCTACTCTCGATCGATTCCCAAATATCTCGTATTAAAAAAAAATTCTAACATTTTTCTGGTGATCTAGAATCAACACTCTAGCCTCATGTCAATTTTCATCAACAAAGATTGGATGAATCATCTGAAATTCATGAAATAGCACTTACGGCTTACTGATGAACTGCTCTAAACACAGTTATCTAAAAATTATAATTCTTGTCTTAAAAATCATATTACTGAATGTTGTTTCAAGATATGAATTCGAATTTACAATTTATAATATTCGAAATTTGATTATTATTTACTTTTTACTGTAAGTTTAAGTTTTCAGTGTTTAAATTTTACAGCTATCTTAAAAACAACTTCAAACCTTAATCTGACGCTTTAACAAATTTTATTTAGTTAAATTACTAATTACATGAGATGACTTTATATAAAAGTATGAAATATTCTTTAATTCCTTTGACTCAACAGAAATTTAAAACCTGAAAGAATATCACGATGCAGAACATACAGAACTAAGCCAAACATTCCAGAACTTAAATTATCCACATAACAATACTTCATGAAATACATATTTAAGAGTTAGATTTAAAATTAGTTTACTCACCAAAATAGATTACCGTTGAAACTTGAAACAGAGGATTGTAACAGAAGTCTGCAGTTGAAGTTTTTGAATTGCAGAAAACTTCTTTTGCTTTCTGAATTTTTCTTTGAACTTGAAAATATGAAATTTTGTTTATATTTCTTTTGCTTTCCATATTTTTGCTTAAGTTATGGAATGAACTAAGTGAGACGAACAGATAGAATAATGAACATACATATATATAACTTTCAACAATGATGTCTTCTTGAACAAGCTTTAGCTTGGCATAATATCTTGCTTTTTTTTTATGTACTAAAAACCGGAGATGAATTGGATATTTCGGCTGGAAGATTGTATTTGACAGAATGTGTGCTAATTAAATGTTCATGTTTTCACTTATGCTAACATAATCAATGTTTGCTGACACATATATTTGTACAAAGATATTGCAGGTTTTTGTTTGTACTAAATGTATTCATAAAGGTTTATACTTATTATGTTTTGCTGGCAAACTTTGTTTTGTTTAAAGATATATGATCTTTGCATTTGTACAAAGATGTTTGTCTTATTATATATTTTTTCTGAATTGAACACCTAGCTTTCTTATACATATAAAGTTTTGTTCTTATGTTTGTATTATGGTTTTTCTTATGTCATCATATTTATATTAATATCAATATTTTGAACTTATGACTGTAATCCTACTTTTATGTTATATTTATGTTAAATATATAGAAGCTTATGTTTATAACCATATTTTATGTTATATTTATATTAAATATTTATAAGCTTATTTTATTTTAATTATAAAAGTTGTTAGAAACATTCCTTAATCTTATTTTTATTCAAAGTTTAATCTTTCCAATATTTGATTTGTAATGTATTTGCACTAATGTATTTTATATTTATATTTAATATGAATAGAATTGTATTATTATACTCATCATTATTAACTACATTTATACTTTTGATATTAAATGTCATTAATACATAACTTTTAATTTAATTGAATAAAAAAGATTTATGTTAGATATTGTTAAAAGAGTCTATTTTATATTTTGAAATTATAAATTCCTTTATAACACATATACCACTAAAAATGTCCAACATCTTATTTATTTATAAATGAAAATCTCGTATTTTATTTAAATTTGATTAAAAACTTATTATAATAATAGGGTCAAAATTCCGGGATGTCACATTCCTCCCCCCTTAAAAGAATTTCGTCCCCGAAATTTAAACAACAGTAAATTCAAAAGCTTAATATTAACAATCTGAACATAGATATCATCCATACAAAACAAACAATCAAACAGTCAATTCTAACAACATTACTAGCTATCCGGACATAAATTTGGATAAGCTTTTCTAAAACTATCAAGAGTTTCCCAGGTACAATCTCTGGGATCCTCACTCCATTGCACCTTGACGAGTTTCACCACTTTGTTCCTGAGTTGCTTCTCGTCTTGATCTACAATCTGAACAGGATCTCTAACCACAGTCAGGTTGGGTTCTACTTCTAAATCTTCCTGAACAACCGGTTCTATCACTAATGATGGGTCATGAACAAATTTCCTCAAATAAGACACATGAAATACATTGTGAATCCCAGACATTCATTCTGGCAATTCAATCATGTAGGCTACAGTTCCAATTCTTTCCAGCACTCGGAATGGACCAATATATCTCGGAGCAAGTTTTCCCATTTTTTCGAATCTTATAGCACCTTTGATTGGGGAAACTTTGATAAAAACTAAATCCCCGATCTCAAATTCCAATGGTCTTCGTCTCTTATCTGCATATTTCTTCTGACGATCTTGAGCAGCTTTCATCCTTTTCTTGATAAGCTCAACCTTCGCAGAAGCTTCACGAATAAGATCGGGTCCGAGCACAAGTCAATCATTCGATTCAATCCAACAAGATGGGGATCTACACGGTCTTCCATACAGAGCTTCATAAGGAGCCATCTTAATACTCGCTTGGTAACTGTTATTATAAGAAAATTCCACTAAATGAAGATGGTCTTCCCATGATCCACCAAAATCTAATACATAAGCTCGCAGCATATCTTCCAGAATACGATTAAGCATTTCCGTTTGTCCGTCCGTCTGAGGATGATAGGCTGTACTTAATCTCAAACTTGTTCCCATTGCTGATTGCAGAGCTTCCCATAATTTGCTAGTGAAAATAGGATCACGGTCACTTACTATGCTGACAGGAACACCATGCAATCTGACTATCTCCTTCAAGAAAATTTCTGCTAGGGAAACTGCAGTACGGGTTGCCTTAACTGGAATAAAATGGGCACTCTTCGTTAAACGATCTACAATAACCCATATTCCTTCATTTCCTTTCCTGGTTCTAGGCAAACCGTCGATGAAGTCCATCGAGATCATCTCCCACTTCCAATCTGGAATTTCCAAAGGTTGCAATAGTCCTGCAGACTTTTGTTGATCTCCCTTCACTTGCTGGCAAATGGCACAATATTTACAAAAGCAGCTACATCCTTCTTCATATTCGGCCACCAGAAAACTCTCTTCATATCTTTATACATCTTCGAGATTTCCGGGTGACTATTCAATTTGGAACGATGACACTCAGCTAAGACTTCTTGTCTCAATCCATCTATATTAGGCACACACAAACGACCATTAATCCTTAAAATACCCTGATCGTCTATCTTGAAATCTGAATATCGACCGTCTTTAGTTCCAAGAATTATTTCCTCAAAAGATTTATCCTCCATTTGCTTACTAACGATTCTTTCTTGGAGAGATGGAACTACTTCCAAAAGAGATAAAACATCATTTCTACTAAGAGCATCAGCCACGACATTTGCTTTCCCCGGAATATACAAAATATCCAAATCATAAGATGCCAAAAATTCGACCCATCTCTGCTGTCTCAAATTAAGATCTTTTTGAGAGAAAATATATTTCAACGGTTTGTGATCCGTGAATAACTCAAACTTTTCTCCCAAAAGATAATGTCTCCATATCTTCAAAGAAAAAACAATAGCTAACAGTTCAAGATCATGCGTAGCATAGTTCTTCGCATGGGACTTCAGTTGTCGACTAGCATACGCAATTACTCTGCCATTCTGCATCAGAACTGCACCCAATCCAACTAAACATGCATCCGTATATACTTCAAATTTGCTCTTTCCATCCGCAATAGCAAGTACTGGTGCACTAGTTAGCCTTGTCTTCAATTCCTGAAAAGCTTCTTTACACTGAGGTGTCCATTTGAATTTAGCTCCTTTCCTAGTCAGCTTGGTCAGATGCAAAGAAATTTTGGAATAATCCTTAGTAAATTTCTGTAGTAGCTTGCCAAACCCAGAAAACTGCGAACTTCAGTCGGTGTCTCCGGCTGTTTCCATTGCAAAATAGTTTCAACCTTTGCTGGATCTACAGAAATGCCTTCACCAGAAACAATGTGCCCTAAAAATTTAACTTCTGATTTCCAAAAATGGCACTTTGAAAACTTTGCCTTCAACACATGCTTCCTCAGAGTCTCCAATACAATTCTCAAATGTTGTCTGTGCTCCTCTTCCGATTTGGAGTAGACCAAGATGTCATCAATGAATACTTGCACAAACTTATTCAACACATCTCTAAAGACTCGGTTCATGAGGTCAACAAAATAGGCAGCAGCGTTGGTTAACCCGAAAGGCATAACTAACCACTCATAAAAACAATTCGGTCCCCTAAATGCTGTCAAGGGAATACCGTCTTCAGCTACTCTTAATTGATGGAAACCTGAAGCTAGATCTAGTTGAGAAAAGATAGAAGCTCCATGCAGCTGGTCAAAAAGATCATCAATGCGAGGAAAAGGATATTTATTTTGAATGGTCACTTTGTTCAATTCTCTATAATCAACACAAAACCTTAGCGAACCATCCGACTTGGTGACAAACACCGCAGCAGAGCCCCAACAAGAAAAACTGGGTCTAATAAAACCCTTCTCCAAAAGATCTTGCGTCTGCTTAATCAACTCTTCTCTTTCTCTAGGAGGCATTCTCCTACTGGGTTGAATCACCGGCACTGCTCCTGGAATCAAATCAATACGAAACTCAATCTCTCGATGTGGCGGAAGACACTTAACTTCTTCAAAAACATCTGGAAAATCTTGAACCACATCGATTTCCTCAACTTTCTCTTGAGGAGTCTCAACTCCTAGCAAAAGACTACTCAAGTGAAATCCAGAACTATCGCAGACACTTTGGCAATCCTACCCAAATCAGTCTCCAATGAAACTGTTCTCTCATCACAATTTAGGACTGCTTTATACTTATCGAGCCAATCCATTCCCAAATAAGATCAAATCCCTTAAAATTTAACACATACGGGTCACAAGAGAAACTATGGGACAAATAAGAAAGCTTCAAGTCCTTACAGATCGTATCCAATTTTGTTGCTCCACCAATAGGATTAGATACAATAATGGGTCGATCCACCGTACTGTGGTTAAGAGAAAAATTTTCTACCGATTCCAGAGATATGAAACTCAAAGATGCACCCGAATCAAACAACACTTTAATATATTTGCCATCTAAGAGCAAGGTACCTTCCAAAACTCCTTTGCCTTGAGAAGAAGGAGATGAACCTGCTTCTAGAGCAAAAACTTTATCCTACAGTGTCCTCTACAAAAGTGGACAATTCTTAATCATATGACCGGGCTGACGACAATTAAAACACAATGATCTTTGAACTACTGCCAATCCTGGACCATTCTGACGTTGCTGTTGCTGAGATCCTCCTTGAGAACACAGATCTGCCAAATGTCCAATTTGCTGACAATTATAACACTTACGGTTCCATTATTGCTTCCTCCCGATTTCTGTCCCTTAGCTTGTCTTTTCCAAAGTGGATTAAACTTTCTTTTATTTGGGTTAACGGAATTCCCTCTCGAAACTGCTGTTGTTGCCTCTAATTTCTTGCTCATCAAATCTTCATACCTCAAAGCCATATCAACCAAATCAACAAAAGATCCTTTCAAGAGCATCGTTATCTTATTCTGGAATTCGGACCTCAATCCTTGCACAAACTTTTCATTCTTCTTGAGGGGAGTATCAATGAGTCCTGATCCGTAACACGAAAGTTCGTTGAATCTGGTCTCATACTCAGAAACAGTCATGCTTTCCTGCTTCAAATTCAGAAAATCCTGGTACAATTGAGTTTTCCTTGCTGTAGGCATAAACTTCTCCTCAAATAACTCCTTAAATCTTTCCCATGAAATATCTTCTTCAGGAATATTTGCAATTGTTGCATCCCACCATGCTGCTGCGCCTCCTTGCAATTGCCACGATGCCATAACCCTTTTCTGATAATCCGACAATCTCATCCTCTTAAAAATGCGCTCACAAGAGCGTAAACAGGCTTGAACTTCAATTATCGATTCTGAACCTTTAAATGGTTGTCCTCCGAGATCGAAAAAATCTTTATATAAGGCTGCAAAACTAACTTGAGGTGGTACTGGATTTACAGCCTCACTAGCAATATGACTTCGAACATTATCAATCGAAGTACTGGCCCTAACTCTACCTCTTCTTCCAGAACTCATGTTGGGTTACCTGTTCAGGTGGCCAACAAATTTAGATAGGTATATATATATTTATATGAAAATACAAATACGCACTCTCAAGATAAATATTACTCCAGAGCCTAGGTATTCGCTCAACCTAATGCTCTGATACCAGCTGTGACGACCCGGCTTTCTAACTCCAGAATGACGTGTCATCAATAAGAAAGAAAGGGATAGAAATAGAAGAGAATAGAAAGAAAGAATAACAACATCAAAATCTCACAGCGGAATGGAATAAAATATAATACATCAACATAACTATTACATAGTTATATACATCAGTGTTATACAATATCATACAACATGACTATCATATACATATCTGTCAGGACATACATCTCAAATATCATAAACTACCTAACACAGCGGAATTATATAGATAGCTATATACGTCTGGTCTTCTGCTCCAACTCCTCCAGAAAACTCTATACTCCGATTACCTATCACTTGGCTACTCATAAAAATTTGAGTACCCAAGAGTTTATGAAAAACAAAATATAAACTCCGGGTCAGACATGGGTCTGGTATGAGTAAACGGGTTAAAGTTGTTTAACTTTGAAAATCATTTAAAATAAAGGTATCACGTAAGACTTCCCATGCATAAATACGGGTAAGTATTTACCTTACGCTAACCAAAACATTTTATAGGAAATTCAATGGTATTATAATAGTGTCTAGGGCTTTCAAGTAAAATACAAAAATAGCTGAAATGCTTACATCTCACATTCGAACGTAGTTGGGCACAATCAAAACGTACGGCGCTTATTGGAAATTGGATCTCATACAATGGCAAGGCTACTGGGGTACCGCCCGTCACAGTACGTGGCCTAGATCACCATACCGAGGAGCCACCCTAACTCCCCTGCAACACAAGGCCGGAACCATTCCTTACTAAACAGTCGCGAACAAGATAACCCCGCAGTTGGCTGCAGACCAACCGCCCACACAGCCGAACAAAAAGGGACATCTAGACAGGGGTATACCTCGTCCTACTTGGGCATGACCCACCTAACCTTGCTGCACATCCCATGTTTTAGCCATTCCTAGTTGATGAGGCTTGAGGCTGCGTTTACCTTTATAGAACATATCTCTTAGAATGCTCATCGTCCGCCTGACGATGTGCTGAAAGCATTCAATCCATTCAAGTTCGTTCCGGGTTCGAACGAAACCGAAGGCACTATCTCGTTACAATCATTTTGGAATCACCCTCAGAGTTAACGACGATAACCCTTGCATTCTGAAAACACCATCTCGATCTTCACTTGAGATTACACGACCTAACGTTTAATTTGGATCGATGTGGTTTTCGGAATATCAAATCGATACCCGATCCCGGTCTCATCGAAATCCAAACGCCATTTTAAAGGTCAAGTTGTCTAATTAACTTATACAATTTAAATTCAACAATTGAATTCATATAGCAATTTAACACAGATAAATAACATCAGATAAATCATATAGTAATTTAACACAGATAAATTATACACAATCATCACAGATATATCCAGAATATCACAGAACATCACAGGATAGAAATAAACATCAGAGTCAATCAAATAGAATCATCGATTCATATCAACATTTAATTTGATTTATTTTAAACTTAATTACTTGCTTAAGAATAAACTATATTTTATTCTTGCTTAATTAATTACTAATTAACTAACTTATTTCAATTTATTAACTACTTATTAATTATTCGCTTAATTAATTAATTATTAATCAATAATCTTAATTATTGATTTATAAAACACAATTACATAATTAATTATTATTAATTGCTTAATTAATCATTAATTATTGATTAACTTAATCGTTCAATCATTACTTATTTAATTAATTCGTTAACTACGATTTGTTAATTAGTCAACTTCAAATGATTAATTAAATTCTTAATTACAAATGATTTTATACAAGATTATCATTAAAATCTTTAATTACAAATTTAATTACATTTTGAACTGCTTATTAAATTACAATTATAAAGTTTATTACATTCTAAATTAACTTGGCTTTAAATTAATTACTCGTTTTATTTTCTGCAAAACTTCCTTAATAAATTTAATCACAGCCTAAACAATTGAACAACATTAATACTTAATTGATACTTAGCTTATATATCTTTTCAACTTAGTATAACATTAGGCAAACTACTGGAATCAAAACTCGAAGAAAACCTCGCATCTAACTCGGGTCAAACTCGAGATTCCCAGAGCTTCTCTCGCGTTCCTCCCTGCATCCCTTTTCTTCTCCCCTGTTTCTTAATTCTTCTGTTTCTCTTTTTTTTTTAAAAAAAAGCTTAAAGTTTAAAAACTGTTAAAACTTATAAATACACACGCGAACCTCACTCTCGACCCAGGACAAACCCGAAGCAACACGCGAACCAACTCGCGTTTCACACGAGTTGACACCAACCAGCTCCTTCCCGCCGTCGTGCACGTGCACGGCGGTTCACCACCGTTCCGGCGCTTCTCGCCTCCACCAACAAATCACACAGCCTCCCCTCACCTGAAATCACGGCCCAGAAAAACGCGCAAAGCTCGGAATCGAAAAAAATGCCAGAAAAGTCAAACTGCAACTCGACCAGGGTATACAAATCCAACTCGTCTACACGATCGCGACCTTCTGCGATGACGTGTCTTCGGCCATGCCTTGCTGACATCACCTCCTAACTCCCCCCAAAACCTCAAGTCACTCAGCTAAGCAACGGCGACACGATCATCGAATGAACCGAACCCACAAATACAGACCAATAAACTCCACTCTCGATCGATTCCCAAAAATCTCGTATTAAAAAAAAATTCTAACATTTTTATGGTGATCTAGAATCAACACTCTAGCCTCATGTCAATTTTCATCAACAAATATTGGATGAATCATCTGAAATTCATGAAATAGCACTTACGGCTTACTGATGAACTGCTCTAAACACAGTTATCTAAAATTATAATTCTTCTCTTAAAAATCATATTACTGAATGTTGTTTCAAGATATGAATTCGAATTTACAATTTATAATATTCGAAATTTGATCATTATTTACTTTTTACTGTAAGTTTAAGTTTACAATGTTTAAATTTTACAGCTATCTTAAAAACAACTTCAAACCTTAATCTGACGCTTTTTTAACAAATTTTATTTAGTTAAATTACTAATTACATGAGATGACTTTATATAAAAGTATGAAATATTCTTTAATTCCTTTGACTCAATAGAAATTTAAAACCTGGAAGAATATCAAGATGCAGAACATACAGAACTAAGCCAAACATTCCAGAACTTAAATTATCCACATAACAATACTTCATGAAATACATATTTAAGAGTTAGATTTAAAATTAGTTTACTCACCAAAATAGATTACTGTTGAAACTTGAAACAGAGGATGGTAACAGAAGTCTGCAGTTGAAGTTTTTGAATTGCAGAAAACTTTTTTGCTTTTTGAATTTTGCGTTGAACTTGAAAATATGAAATTTTGTTTATATTTCTTTTGCTTTCTAGATTTTTGCTTAAGTTATGGAATGAACTAAGTGATAAAAACAGATAGAATAATGAACATACATATATATAACTTTCAACAATGATGTATTCTTGAACAAGCTTTAGCTTGGCATAGTATCTTGCTTTTTTTTATGTACTAAAAACCTGAGGTGAATTGGATATTTCGGCTGGAAGATTGTATTTGACAGAATGTGTGCTAATTAAATGTTCATGTTTTCACTTATGCTAACATAATCAATGTTTGCTGACACATATATTTGTAGAAAGATATTGCAGGTTTTTGTTTGTACTAAATGTATTCATGAAGGTTTATACTTATTATGTTTTGCTGGCAAACTTTGTTTTGTTTAAAGATATATGATCGTTGCATTTGTACAAAGATGTTTGTCTTATTATATTTTTTTTCTGAATTGAACACCTAGCTTTCTTATACATATAAAGTTTTGTTCATATTTTTGTATTATGGTTTTTCTTATGTCATCATACTTATATTAATATCAATATTTTGAACTTATGACTGTAATCCTACTTTTATGTTATATTTATGTTAAATATATAGAAGCTTATGTTTATAACCATATTTTATGTTATATTTATATTAAATATTTATAAGCTTATTTTATTTTAATTATAAAAGTTGTTAGAAACATTCCTTAATCTTGTTTTTATTTAAAGTTTAATCTTTCCAATATTTGATTTGTAATGTATTTGCACTAATGTATTTTATATTTATATTTAATATGAATAGAATTGTATTATTATACTCATCATTATTAACTACATTTATACTTTTGATATTAAATGTCATTAATACATAACTTTTAATTTAATTGAATAAAACAGATTTATGTTAGATATTGTTAAAAGAGTCTATTTTATATTTTGAAATTATAAATTCCTTTATAACACATATACCACTAAAAATGTCCAACATCTTATTTATTTATAAATGAAAATCTCGTATTTTATTTAAATTTGATTAAAAACTTATTATAATAATAGGGTCAAAATTCCGGGATGTCACAGCTGAACTGTGATATTTGTGATTTTTTTCTGTGTGAATGGGGAAACCCATTGGCCCGTAAAACAGCATTTGAATTTCGATGCGACAGGGAGTCAGATTCCATTAGGTTATCCGAAACCCACATCGAATATTAATGATGAATCTTTGTGGTTGAAATATCCATGTGTTTTTAAACTAAGCGCTCATTATTCGGTTTAGCCCGGAGAGGACTTTGTGTCATAAAACTCATTCCGAATAGTGATACGACGATATGGATAGCATTTGAAGATGGTGGTGAGGACTAAGTGTCTTCGAGAACGATAGGATAACCTATCGAATGACTCTGCACTGAGTTGCTTCGATATAGAGATCTCTATATGTGATGGGAAGTCTGATCGGGATTGTGGATGCCCGGATTGCAAGGGCTTCTTTGGAAGTGCCTTCGGTTTCGTTCGAACCCGGAACGGACTTGTATGGTTGTATGTCTGACATTACACTTTGAGATATAAAGATAATTTCTTTCAAATACATTTCTGTTGGTGGAGGAGAATTTATTCACTTAGCTTAACACCCTTCTCTGAGATGTACGAGCTCAGAGTTTATGTAGTTGATGGTTATTAGTGATATACTTCGAACTTAGTAGTGTGGCATGCCGAGTGCCCATGATTATGTGTTGATCGAAGCATGGCTTTTGTGAAAAGCGTAGCTTTGTGGATGAGACTTCGTCGGACCTCATAACCCGGTAATGGTCGAAACAGGAATGTTGCGGCAAGGTCATTAGGGGTCGCGCCCCTAGGGTATGTCCATTTTCTTTTGGGTAAGAGGTGGTATCATGGTATGGAGCCTAGATATTTAACTGTGTGGTTGTTGCTATTTGTTGGTGAATCTCGAGATAAAAGTCGGTAACGACCAGGGATGGCATACATGTAGGTGTTACTTAGTTACAGAGGTAACCCGGCCTTGTGCTGGCAGAGAATTGGATTGGTTCTTAGGGGCCTCCTCCAGAGGCGTTCCATTTGGTAAGGAAGTTCCTTAGCCTGACCGTTTGTTGGAAAATCCAAAGAAACAATACGATCCCTGTACGGTTTTAGTTGTATAACCTGCCATGCAGCATGGCGGTAACCTACCTTAAAACATGGTAGCAGTAGTAGGCATACGACGAAATGTGGTATGCTGGCTGAGATTGATATTATACTTTCGAAATGTTTTCACACTACGCACTAATAATAATATCAAAAGTGTTTTCTCGTATCAAGCATGCCTGACTATCATAAGAAGAAATCTCCTCCAATTATGTGATTGTATTGTGTGTGTGTGGCGGGAGGTCTTATGGTAGTTCCATTTTCCAAAAGCATAATGGATTTCTTTTATAAATTGTTTTTGTTCAAACAACTGTTTTTGTTTACTTATACCAGTCCTATGACTGACCCGGAGTTTATTGTTCCTTTCCTAAACTCTGGATGCCTATAATTTCCACATGGGCAGCCTAGAAGCAGGGTATCCGTGTTTTGGAGCTAGCTTGGATTAGGAGTCTTTCCGAAAGCTGTTGGATTTTGGGATGCTTTTGTCCTTGGAAATCTTTTGAAGCGTTTGGAGTTTTTTCGAAAGATCTTATCAAAGTCGAAGAATGTTTGAAACTCTCTTGAGGCTGAGATAAATCTATTATCGCTTTGTTGTTGTATCATGTATATGAACTCCGATAATTGTAATCAAATATTGTAAAAAATGTTGTATCTGTATTGTGACCAATGGAATCTTCTTTTGTTTCCACTGTTTATTTTCATCTAATGTTGTTATAAGATCCATCCGAACTGTAGTTCGGCATTTGAATCTCCGGCAGTCGAATACAAGTGAGGTATTTGATGTCGATTTTCAATCGCTGGATTTCGGGTCGTGACAAGTGGTGTCAGAGCTATAGGTTGAGTAAGAACTTTAACTACGCAGTATAACACATTAGGTGGATCATTAGAGATAGGGTGAAGTATACCCTAGAATGAGTATAAACCGAAAGACCCAAACCCTAAAATTTCTTGGTCTATTTCTTTAAACTGTTGATATTCCCTAAGATATCTTGTCCGTATGCCTAAATTAAGTTTTCTTACTATTTACAGATAGTGAGAATGAGCGGAAGAAGAGGATAAGGTAAGGGATGGCGAAATACCACTACAACTGGTCAAGTCCCTACAACACCAGCTATACCTACTCAACCTCAACCGAATCTGGCTGATCTATATAGAAGTTTTTCCAGACTTGGTGGAAAGCCGTTCGCTGGCAAGGAGTCTGTTATCGAAGTACAAGCCTGGATTCAATCATGTGAAAGAATTTTAAATGGATTAAAGTTTTAAGATGATCAGAAACGATTGATGGCTTCTTGACAACTCCAAGAGGAAGCTCTAGCTTGGTGGGAGACCATTAATGTGGATGACCTAGAAGATGAGTTCACTTGGAGTCGATTCAAAGAGGTGTTTGAGCAGCGCTCTATGCCATCTGCTGATATCTACCGAATGTACGAGGAGATCATGGATTTGAAGCAGGGAAGTATATCGTTTGAGCGGTATTTGAATAAATTCAATGAATTATCTCGTTTTGGTCCGGAGTTGGTGAATACACCTTTGAACAAGAATGAAAGATTCATTCGGGGAATGACTTAAAAGTACCATGAAAGGATGACTGCCCACGTAAAAGAATCCTTTTCGGACTTGATCGGTATGGGTTATCGATATGCTACCTTGGATATGCAGGGAGTTCTGGAGGAGAATGGAAATTCAAGCAATCTTAATTGGAAGAAAAGGAAGTTCGTAGGGAAGAAACCAGATCAAGCCAAGGAGAAGAAGAGTAATCAGGAAAACCCGGCTAGAGATATTACTTGTTACAACTGTCACGAGAAGGGCCATTATTCAAAAGATTATAAGAAGCCAAAGAAACAAGTGAAGGAAGATCAACCTGTGAGGACAAGTCAAAGAACCAAGGAATGCTTTTATTGTCACAAGCCAGGTCACGAAGCTAAACATTGCCTGAAAAAGAAGCAAGCACAAGTGGCAAAAATGTACGTAATAAAAGATAACCACTCAACTTCAAAGGAGGATAAAGAAAAAGGAGTTTTAGAAGGTAACCTTATCATTTATGATAGAGTTGTTAGAGTATTGTTCGACACGGGTGCTACAAATAGTTTTATCTCCCAACAAACTGTAAATGAATTAAAACTAAAACCTGAATTTGTTGACGAGCCTATTTGCCTAAAGTATCTAGTTGGTGGTCCTGCAAATCTTTGCCTACGATGTAGAGATGTTCCTATCTCGTATTCTTGTTATAGATTTCCTATCAGCCTTTTCATTCTCTATTTTAATGAATTTGAAATCTTACTCAGAATGGACTAGCTAACGAAGTACGAAGCCAAATTAGATTGTAACAATCGAACAATTTTTTAAATTTGGGAATTTTATTGAAATCTCTTGCAAGGATCAGAGTCCTAAAAGAGATAAGCTGATGTATACTTTGGTATATCCCGAACCTAGTCTGGAGTCCATACCTATTGTCCGGGAATTTCCAGATGTGTTCGAAGAGGTCAAATCTTTACCCTCGCATAGAGAAATTGAATTCAGAATTGATTTAGTTCCCAACGCTCGTCCTGCTTTTCATGCAAGTCGTAGGATGGCACCCAGGGAAAGGATAGAATTAGTCAAGCAAACCCATGATTTGCTAGAGAAAGGATTGATACGTCCTAGTGTTACCGAATGGGGGTCAGTTGTGGTATTCGTCGCTAAGTCTGGCATATCTTTAAGATTGTGTGTGGACTACCGCGATCTCAATAAACTAACGCTCAAAAACAAATTTCCTTTACCTAGAATCGTTGATCTGTTCGATCAACTGCACGGCACTCGATTCTTTTCAAAGATGGATCTAGCTCAAGGATTCCATCAGCTACGAATTGCCGAAGACTGTGTTCACCTGACTGCTTTCAGGGGTCCAGACACTTTCTACGAATGGTTAGTCATGCCTTTTGGACTAACCAATGCTCCCACATACTTCATAGACTTAATGACTCGTGTATTCCGATAAGTGTTGAATAAATTTGTTCTTGTATTCATTGATGATATCTTGATCTACTCCAAAACCGAAGAGGAGCATGCCGAGCGTCTAAGGATTGCTTTGGAAACATTAAGAAAGAACATTTTGTTCGCCAAATTTTCCAAATGCCATTTTTGGGTCCAGGAAGTTAGATTTCTCGGGCACATTGTTAATGAAGAAGGAATCTTTGTGGACCGGGGCAAGATTTCTTCTATTCTAGACTGCAAGCGACCCACAACTTCAAAAGAAGTTCGAAGTTTTCTGGGTTTAGCAGGATATTACTGAAAATTTGTCCAAGATTTCTCCAAGTTGACTAGTCCGTTGACTAAGCTAACTATAAAGAATGCTAAGTTCGATTGGACTCCAAAATGTGATGAAGCTTTCTAAGAGTTGAAGAGGAGATTGATTATTGCTCCTGTTCTCGCTATTACTAACGGAAATCAAGGCTTATCTGTTTATACAGATGCTTGTGGTGATGGTATGGGTGCGATGCTAATGCAGAATAGGAAAGTAATTACCTACGCGAGTAGACAATTACGTCCGCATGAGAAAAATTACCCAACCCACGATCTGAAACTCTAAGTAGTTATTTTCGCTTTGAAAATCTGGCGACACTATCTTCTGGGTAAAATTTATTTTAGCTTTCTTAAAAGATTTAAAAGTTTAACTTAACTTGATAAATATACTTAATAAAGCTCTTTCTTTTAGGTGAAAAATTCGAATTATTCACCGACCACAAATCTTTGAAATATCTCTTTACCCAGAAGGATTTAAATCTGAGACAACAACGTTGGTTAGAATTTCTAGCGTCTTATGACCCGGATATTCAGTATACACCTGGAAAAGCCAACATAGTAGCCGATGCTTTGAGTAGAAGGAATGCTGTTCTGCCATATCTTATTGTCACTTCTACTCTCCTTGAAAAGATCGCTAGCATGTAGAAAGAAGATGAGTTTCTTCATGGAATTTATAAAAGAATATGTCGAGGTGAGGATTCCAATTTTGGAATCGATAATAATGGAATTATAAAACTGAAAGGCAGAATGTGTGTTCTAGATATCCTTGATCTGAAATGTGAAGTTTTGGACGAGTGTCACAAGTCTAAACTCAGTATCCATCCAGGAGTTAGTAAGATGTATCGAGATATCAAATGAACTTTCTGGTGAAAAACAATAAAGAGGGATATATCCATATATGTGAGTCGTTGTGCTACTAGTCAACAAATTAAAAGTGATCAGAAGAAGATGGCGGGTTTACTCCAACCATTGGAGGTGCCTAAGTGGAAGTGGGATCAAGTATCTATGGATTTCATCGACGGGTTGCCACCTACTCGAAAGAGGAATGAAGCAATTTGGGTTATTGTAGACCGTTTGACTTGGACAGCCCACTTTATACCAGTGAAATCTACCCGGACAGCGGCAAGTTTGGTTGAATTCTATATAAAAGAGATTGTTCATCTCCACGGTATACCCAGCAGTACAGTGAGTGATCGTGATCCAATCTTCACTAGTAGATTATGGGAGGCGTTTTCAAGCTGCATTGGGAACCAAGCTGAACTTCAGTACTGCTCATCACCCGCAGTCTGATGGGAAAATTGAGAGGATTAATCAAATCTTAGAAGACCTATCGTGTACTTGTATACTTGCCTTTGGCGGTTCATGGGAGAACTATTTGCAATCTGGTTGAATTTTCGTATAACAATAGCTATCAGGCCAATATCGAAATGGCTTCTTTCGAGGCATTATATGGTCGTCCGTGTCGATCACCGGCATGCTGGATCGAGTCAGGTGATAGACTTGTCTGTGGACCTGATATAATCAAAAAAGCTACTGAAAAGGTTGATTTTATTCGAAATAAATTGATAACTGCTCAAAGTCGTCAGAAGAGGTATTACACCGCAGAAGAAGAGCTCTAGAGTTTCAGGTTGGAGATTCTATTTTGCTCAAAGTTTCTCCAATGCATGGTGTGTTGAGATTTGGGAAAACGGGTAAGCTGGCACCGCGTTATATTGGTCCTTTTCCTAATCTGGAGAGGATCGGTTCTTTAGCTTACCGAGTGCAACTACCTAGCTGGTTATCTAGCGTACACGATGTGTTTCACGTTTCACATCTTCGGAAATATATGCACGATCTAGATTGTATTATTGAAGAGGCTGCTCGGCAGGATTTGGAGATCATACCAAATCTGACAGTGATGAGAGTACCGATAAAGATCATTGATCGTGATGAAACACAGCTGAGGAGTAAAGTTGTGAAACTGGTCAAAGTACAATGGAGTGATGACCCACATGACTGTACTTGGGAAACAGAGGATAATATGCAGAAGTCCTATCCCAATTGCAGAGTGGATATTCCGGCTTGATTGGTAAGTCATTTCTTTATCTTTTTATATTCATATATTCTTTGTTTGTTTCTCTCTCTTTCAAATTTCGAGGACGAAATTTTCTTAAGGGGGAAATCTGTAACGATCTCGTTTTTAAATCAAATTTAAATTAGTAATTGATATGAATTTTGGAATTTATTTTGGATTTAATTTGAATTTAATTTGAATTTGAATTTGAAATTCAAAATATAAAATATCTTAAAAATATTTGGATTCAAAATATGAATATATATATATGATTTTTCATAAATGTATAAAATTGTTTTAAAGCATTTTCTTTTAAAAAATTATATGAATATAATAAAGGAAATGTGATTATATAAATAGAAAATGAAATTTAGAATAATATATATAAATATATTTATAAAATAATAAGTACAATTTGAAAAAAATGAATAAACATTTTCTCATGCATGGAAATTTACATGCATTAATATTTAACATATCAATTAACAAGTGTAACATTATAAATAAGAAATTAAACAAGTGTTAAAATTTTGATACATGTCAAGACAAATGTCATTTTTTTTTTCTTTTTTTTCTTTTTTTTCTAAAAATTAAGAAAACAAGGCTATAAGAATTTCTACTCCTACACTTTCATTTTTCTTTTATGCTTCATTTCCAAAATCTAAAGTTTGAGAAAAATTCAAACTTAAACCAGATCAAAGAGAAAAATAGAAATCTGTTAAAAAAAACTTAAAATAGAGGAAAGAAGCTCAAAGGAAATAAAAACCAAAATTCAAACCAGAGAAACAAATTTAACAAAGCAAAGATCAAGCAACTAAAGAGGATTCAGCTATGTAATCAAGTAAGTTAATTCATCAGGAGCTAAGCAAATCAACATCAACTACAAGCAGAAAAAAAAATCAAATTCAAAGGTCAAAACTATATTCAAGTTCCAGCTCTCTGTTTCAGGTTGATAGGTGAGTAAACAATATTTTAACAGCTTGAATCCAAGTTGAACTTTTGATGCTTGTGATAAATGATAAGTATATGGCTGTAAGAAAAGCATGCATGTATAATATATACAGATACTTGTGTGCGCATATCAGTTACAAGCAGAAATGCCTATGTTCCAAGTTTACAAAGTTTAAACCTATTTCTAAAAAAAAACCAAATCCCTCCCCATGTTCTTCTTTAACATTTTGAATCTAAACAAAACTTGTTTGTCGAATCAAGATTTAGATCCTAAAAATAAATTTTTGTAAATTGATTAAAGTCTGGAAAGCAGCAAATACAGGAAACCCCAATATTTATGGAAAATTCATACATCATTATTTCGGGTTTTAAATTTGTCATGCAAAATGTTTTTGAAAACAGTGATTTTTGGAAGTGGAATCGGGATTTTTAAGTTAATAAACATGGAGAAATCTTGGGTTGATCGTTTTGGGGTTTTCTGGTGTTTCTCGACGATCAAAGCAAAATGGAGGAGGGGGTTCGCTACTGGAAGTAGCTGGGTGATGTTAGAGCTGAGGAAAAATGATCAGAAAAGTTTCTGATCATCGTGGAGTAGAGATGAGATCGATTTAGGGTTAAAAATTCATATTTGGTCATGGTCGGAATTGGGATTGTTGCATCATCGTCGATGGACCAGAGTCGTTTCCATCGGTAGGATTCAAAGCGTATGGGTTTGACATTGTTCTGGCCGGTGTCGTGTGACCTCTGATGGTCGGGTGTGGAAGTACGAGGCATTTGTCTAGCGAACGTGTCCGTTCCAGGATGAGTCGGATAACTCTTTTGGGAATTCGTTGTAGTTTCTGATTTCTGGGTTGATTGGTGGTTTGGGAAGGTTGTCACCGACTTGTCGATGACCGGAGCTCGACCGGAGGTGGCCATTCCATTTTTGCGTGTACACAAGACCTGGTTTGTATCAGTAGCCTGGTAGAGGAAGGAAGGGTGGAGACTCGAAGCTATTTTCGGGGAATCAGGGTGATAGCTTGAAGTTGGACTCGAGTGAATTCATGTGTGCGCCGAGTTTAACACCTAAACAAAATTTAAGTCTGAAAAATAAAAGCATACAGGTTGATTTTGGAAAAACTCGAAGTAAGTAATGTTTTAACTCGGGGAACACCAGAAGTAGGTCTTAGGTTTGTCTTATAAAATAGTTTTTACTTTTAAAACAAAATTTAAATTTTAAACATTTTTAAATCCAGGCTTTTAGATAATGGTTTTGATTAAGTTTGGATTAATAAGGGTTTTTGAGGAAGATATTTTTAAAGTAATTAAGTTTTAATTTATTAAATTTTAAAACGTTAGTTATTAATTAATTATTTTAAATAAATTATGTAATTAAATTTTATTAAGATTAAATGATGTTTTAATTAACCTTGATCCTTTGAATTAATTTATGTGTTAATGATGTTAACTATGTGGTTTATTAATGATCAATTGATTAATTAAGATAGATGATTTATAATCACTTAATTAATTAAAGATCAATTAATTATTAATTTAAGGTTAATAAATTTATAATTAAGGATTAGTTAATTAATGTAATTAATTAAGTAATATTTAATTAATAAAGTAATTAAGACTAATTAATTTGTAATTAAGGACTAATTAATTTATAATAATTTAATCATTAATTAAGGATAATTAATGAAAATAATTTTGTGATTAATTGATTGTAATCACATGATTAATTCATCTTAATTAAAGAAACAATACGAGCCATGTACGGTTTTAGTTGTATAATCTGCCATGCAGCGTGGCGGTAACCTGCCATAAAACATGGGAGCTATAGTAGGCATACGACGAAATGTGGTATGCTGGCTAAGATTGATATTATACTTTCGAAATGTTTTCACACTATGCACTAATAGTAATATCAAAAGAGTTTTCTCTTATCAAGCATGTTTGACTATTATATGAAGAAATCCCCTCCAATTATGCGATTGCATTGTGCGTGTGGCTGGAGGTCTTATGATAGTTTCATTTTCCAAAAGCATAACGGATTTCTTTTACAATTTGTTTTTGTTCAAACGACGATTTTTGTTTACTCATACCAGTCCCATGACTGATCCAGAGTTTATTATTCCCTTCTTAAACTCTGGATGCCCATAATTTCCACACGGGCAGCCTAGAAGCAAGTTATCTGTGTTTTGGTGCTAGCTTGGATTAGGAGTCTTTTCGAAAGCTATCGGATTTTGGGAAGCTTTTCGCCTTGGAAATCTTTTGAAATGTTTGAAGTTTTTTTGAAAGATCTTATCAAAGTCGAAGTATGTTGGAAACTCTCTTGAGGTTGAGCTAAATATGTTATAGCTTTGTTGTTGTATCATGTATATGAACTCTGATAATTGTAATCAAATGTTGTAACAAATGTTGTATCAGTATTGTGATCAATGGAATCATCTTTTGTTTCCACTGTTTATTTTCATCTAATGTTGTTATAAGCACCATTCGAACTGGAGTTTGACGTTTGAATCTCCGGCAGTCAAATACAAGTAAGTTACTTGATGTCGATTTTCAACCGCTGGATTTCGAGTTGTGATAAGATTCGTTGGTGTTATGACCATATGTCATGAAATCTGCAAAACTTACCAATATCTTTTCCTTCTCACTCGACTCCCAAAGGACCGGCATCCTGTATAGCTCTTTACCCTGAGTATCCAAGTAAATGTTTTCAATTGAGTTGTTCAATGGAGTATAATTACTGGACTTCAAGATTCATGGACATCTCCATGAATCCTATTTCTTATCTTTAACCTTGTTGTTGTTCTTGCCATGTCCACCACCTTGGTCCTTCACAATCACATCAATATTGCCGGAACTTTCTCCAAACTATTTTACAACAACATCACCCTGTATCACTTCAGTTGAATTCTCAGCATCATCCCTTCGAGGGCAAGAACGTGCCTCTTCTAGGCACAAAAACTAATTAGCCTTCCTATAGAAAATATTCCTCTTCGATGGGGTTTCATTTCCAACCATCTTCAAAATCAGTATCTGGATGAGTCCTCCTGGTAAGTGCCATTAATACGATATCCTCTTGAGCGTTGCTCATTTCCGCCGTTACAGTATGGAGTCCATGCAAGAAATCCTTCGAAGACGCTTTCGCTCTCTGGACTGGTTAGAATGTGACAAAACATCCTTCGAAAGGTTGATCATACAGAAATATTCAATGAATTGTTAAAAGTTGCTCGAAAGATGACATGGATCTCGGTAGCAGCTATGTGAAACAACTTGTCGCCACCCCTTCCAAGAAAATTGGAAAACAATGACACCTTACCATATTAATCGCTCTGACAGAATTTATATGCCATTCATACTTCAACAAGAGTTTCCTCCAATCCTTTTTCCCATCTTACAATGGCATCGTTGGAATAACAAATCTCCTCGGATAATTTGCATGCAAGCTCTCCTCCGTGATGTTGGCTCTCATTAATCAATCTACTGACCATTTCAGACAAATCTGACTCGGGTGGATTGACCGAAACAATGGTAATCGTAATCTATCCCGAGTGTTTGGCCTAGAAAACGCTCTCGGTTAGTCTCACGATACATAGGTTCCCTAGACTCCAGGAGAACTATTCGCTCAACAGTTCTGTGCGCCTGGTCTCTTTGAAGCGTATTCGCAGCAGCCGCTTGACCTCAAACATCCTGATCATCTATAGTACATCCAGAAGTCAAACCAACACCAGCACCCGAAAGTCGAACATTTGTGCCCAATTGGGATGGTTTCGTATCGACCCCTCTTGATGGAGCGGTACCGATCCATAGGCCTTGGCCGTTGATTGGTCCCTACCTCTTTTTCTGCATCATGGTATCCTTCAGGAACATTTGCTGCTTTCCATCCCTCTGCCTATTCTCTGATGACAAGGAACTATCAGACTCGGAATCAGAAGGTGTTCTATCTCTTCTAGTTCTCTTACGACTATCGGTCAACAGGTTCGGTAAATATAAGCTCCGCTTCTTTTGCGCATTCAATTCATTGCGGCTTTCCTAAAGCTTATCCTCCATTTGCTTCATCATATGGCTCATCTCAATCTATGTAACCACATCAATTGGGTTTTGAACATCTACAACATCCGGTTGTGTAACTTCTACAACTTTTGAGGATCGACTTCCTCAATGTCTTCAATAGCATAAAAAGTCATGGATTGGTCTCTTCCAAAGGCCATGGTAGAAATTTCTCATGTAGATCCTTGAAATCTAAGTAGTTAGAAATTATAAAAACAAAGGAAACTGGATCTATCTCTTGGATTTAGACAAGCCAATAGTAGATAATGGATCCAAATAGTTCTAAGAATCAATTCTCAGCGAAAGCACCCAAATGTTGCACCAACACCCAATAGATTAATTAGTGAATAAAAAGTGATGAAAAGTAAATTACAATGAGTAAAAAAAGAACAACTCACATTTATAGTAGTTCGGCCAATCGTTGCCTAGGTATACTTGAGATTTGTGTTGCTGATATTGTTGTTTTCAAGTATTATTCTTCTGGTTCGGTACCACTCGATAGCCAATTACAAGAAATATGTAAAAGATTGTTTGAGAGCTCCAAGATCCCGAAATGAAGCCCCTCCATGTCTATTTGTAGTTGTGTGTTAATGGGAAATACTTCAACACATTCATTCCCACTTTCCCTACGATCTCCCGGTAGTTACTAAAGAGAAGACGTGGTCAGCTCAACAATATGGATGGATCAGTACTGATCCATAAAAATTGGACACAGATCATTTTGGCCACTTTAGGATGATTAGTATGTCGATGGTTGATGCATTCTTGAATTTTTTGTATATCCATAGGTTTGTTTGTGAACTAATTGGATGGACCGGTGGAGGAGTAAAGTTGTTGATTCCTGTGCTTGAATTATTCAATGTCAAACGAAAGGCGATCGACGTATGGAATTGGGAATGGGCTTCTAGCTTCAACACTTGGTTGTAGGAAGAAAAATGGAGTTGTTTGGATACAACTTTATCGTTCAGCACCAACCTATGGTTATGGATCGGCATTGACCCAATAATCTGGTGAAATTGCCTTGGATTTTTTGTGGGTTGATCCTCTCTTCATCTTGTGATCTTATTTGTAACTTTTTTGGACTTTACGTCTATCTCTCCGAACCTTCTACTTAGTAGCTTTTAAATTCTATTTGTCAAGTCAGCCTATATACTGCCTGGTTAAAAGGCAGGATAATAACTTGCCTATTAATCTCAAGGTTGCTAGATATGTGGTTCTAATCCATAAATAGTCCACGTGAATGAGGTAAAACATATTGCGAATTACTAAATAACTCTAGAAAAAGTGCAATAATAAGTAACATGCAGTGAACACTTACTTTGTAACCTCAAACTAACTCATATTTTCTGTGCTATCATATTCTACCTTGCTATGAGCAAACTACAAAGAAAAAAGCCACATTTTGTGAATAAAATATTCCGATAGAACTAGTTTTCGACTAAGGGTTTATCATGTAAGCCTCCAATCACCATCTGAAATCTTAATTTATTAGCACATGTCTAGCATTAATAGTTTTTCTCCTGTGGTTAATGCACCAGAAGACTTGATGTATATATCAATGCAATTTATCCTGAGAATACCAAATTATAAACCGCTATAAAATGTTTGTGGATAATAATATTTTAGTTGATACAATTGTTGTGAATGTTGTAATTATTATGTTTCTTCACCAAGTTCGCTTGCAACCTCTCACGCTTTTCTTGCATACAAATATTAGATGTACACTTGGTACACGATAGCTAATTATGTTATTAAGTATACAAAACATAGGTGCACATGTACATGGTGACTAATACAGATTCAATAATAGGTGAAAAATGAAATGGATAGCTATATAATACAGTTTTCTACATACCCAGTTCTAAAGATGATTGATTTAGGGAACATTTCCACTCAACCATCAGTACCCATGTTGCAAAATAAATAATCTTTATGGGTTATTTTAAATATATATATAATGAAAAAAATGTTAGGTGCTATATAATTGGCATTTTCAAATCATTTTTGGTTTTTAGTTTTGAAAAACACCAAAAAATTGTTCCTTTATCATTTTGAAAAATCATCATTTTTCAAAATGGGCTCAACACACAAAACTAAAATTTCGTTTTCATTTTCCCCGTTTTCAGGCCAATCTAAAAATCCAAAAACCATCAAAAAAATCAAATACGGTAAAAAATAAACTAATCAATTTTCTAGCAGCACTTTTCTTTTTCTTTAATTTTCGTCGATCGTAAAAAATTCTGGTAAATAGCAATTTTTTTATTTCTTTAGTACCTCTTTTGATTCAGTTTGATTAGATCACCAAGTTTGTTGTTATTTACTATAGTGGCTTCTTCTCTTCGGTATAGGTTATGGTTTTCTTTTTGATTCAAGCTACTTCTGATTCAACACTGTTCTGAGGTAAATTCGGATGATGTTTTGTGCAATTTTTTGTTTTTATATTTTGGAATTTTTTTGGTTACTTCTTCATTGGAAATTTTATGGAATCCTTCCTTTTTATATACATAGATATTAAAATAATCTTATTGGTAAGTGCAGTGTGATACTCCGGTAAAGTTATTAGCAACAACAAGGCTTGACATTGATGGTTTTGGTCTCACAGCAAAATCAATACTCATAAATAGCAAGGCTATAAAGGTACTGGAATTTAACTAACTATGCACCATCTTATTTATTATAAACCTAAAGTGACCAATTTATTTTAATATCTTACCCAGTTCAATTTATATTAGTATTGTTTTTATGTATTCATCTGTTTAGAAAGTATGCTTTGTATTTGTTCTATATACTTAGCACATGTTAAATAATAAGGCTTATTAGCTATCCTTGTATGCAAGTATGGAAAACTTAATGAATGATAAAGTGCTAAAATTTATAGCCATGACATATTGGATAAGATGGACAACTAAGCATATATACATGTCCTGTTAGTTAGTGAGCTTTCTTGCCCAGTTTATATCAACTGAGCATATATACCCAATTTATATTAAATGACAATATGCATGGTGACTTTTTCATTTTTGGTTAACTACTGAATCTTGTTTGGTTTTTTTTATTTTGTTATTTTTATGTTTTCCTAAGTTTGTTTCACTCTTGAGATTTTACATTTGTTTTTTCATAGTATTAAGAAGATGCTTTTACTTTTGTACACTTTAGCCACTATTTGGCGATAAATGCCATCAATTTGTTATCCATGAAATGGTATTACCACATTGCTTTTGAATCATACTTATCTTTCTACACAGTTAAGTTTTGTTTTGAATGGTTGAATTTTCATCATAGATGTTGTTTAATACTACCAAATCATGAGCATGGTTAGAACTTATTTTTATTCTACATTTTTCAATACGAAGGCTTATTTAAGTGCAAATTCTAATTAGAGAAATATCAAACAACATAGGAGATTAACATTCCAACTTTTACTTTACATACATAAAAGTCACAATATTACCAATACTTATTTAGATTAACAAGTATTATCTTTCACTTGTTTTCGTACCAAACTGTGCCTTTTGAATTGTGGATCTTTGAGTTTAATAGATTGAAACATGTTTCTCATATATTTTCCATTTTATCTATCAAAATTTTGTATTAGCAAGATAGAATAATAGACCCTTAACATCAATGCATTATTCTTTATTCCGGTATATTTTATCTCCTCTACAAATATATTTTTCAAACTCTCACAAAATAAAGTATGTATTTCTAAACTTTATGAATACATTGATTTATGCCAATTTTTATTAATTTTATATTACATATAACATGGATATGTTTAACTTTTTCTCAATTAACTTTGTATTAGCTATCGAAGTTATAATAACATGGATGAAGAGAGCCCAGTAAATTCTACCAGGTATATTTACAATTTAAAGTGTTCTTAATTTTGGTTAAATCTTCTGAAAATTTATTACAAATACATAAGTCCATTAAGTGATGAATCTGCAATGAGTCTTTATTCAGTGATATGCCGGTTGAGTTTGGTGAAATTTCTAACATCTCTAATGATGGTTCAAGCAATGATTTCATAATAATGGATGACCATGCATCGGATGACATTGAAGATATGATGATGTTTAGTTATTTAGTTGCTAACCGAAGAAGTGTCATTAGTAGAAGATCTTGTAGGACATTATCTCCTGTCGAAAAAAAGTTTATGTTTGAAATTTTAGATGGACATCCAACTTTATGTCATTTAACGCATGTATAAACATGTCTTTCTGGATTTTAGTGATGTTTTGAAAGAAAAGGGACTATTAAGAAATGGTAAAAAAAGACAACGTTGAGGAGGATGTTGCTATGATTTTTATGATTATAGGACAGATTACACGCCATAGTGTGATTGGCGATCATTTTCAACATTCCAATCATACAATCTAAAAATGGTTTCACGAAATTTTGCATGATGTTTGCTTGTTAGGCGCGGAGATTAGTCGACTAAAAAGCCAAGATACCAGCCATGAACTTCTTTTGCGAAAATATCCACATTTCAAGGTTATATAATTGAATATATATAATATTTTAATTACTTAGAAATAAAATAATAATATCATTGTCATTTGATATCATATAATAGAATTGCATTGGGGCAATAAATAGAATGCATATTTCAGCCTGGGCTCCTTTTTCAAAGAAAATATTTTCGTGGAAGGAAAAATGCCAGGGCTCAAAATGTGATGGTTGCATGTGACTTTGACATGAGATTCATATATGTATATGTTGGATGGGAAGATACAACTAATGATTCCAGGAGGAGGTATTCTCAAATAATATTATTTACGATAAATAACAACATATTTAAAAATATTTATAATTAACTAATGCCAAAATACAATTTCCACGTGTGATGGTTTTCATAATTTATTTACGGAATAATTTTATCTTGTTGACTTTGGATATGCAAATATACCATGGTTTCTCTTCCCTTATCATGGACAAAGATATCATTTACGCGACTATAATGGACAAGGAAGGCAATTTGAAAAGGAAGACATGTTCAACTATAGACATTAATCATGTCAGAACATTATTGAGCGTTATACTGGAGTTCTAAATGCAAGATTTCCCATTTTAAAGTTGATGACAAAATTTCTACTTTTTAGACAAAGACAAATCCCAATTGCATGTTGTATAATACACAACTCCATTCAAGAGGAGCATGTATTGGATACCTTTTTTACTAAATATTCATCTGGGAATATGATATTTCAATCCCCGGTGGATTCAAGTCAAAAACAAGAAGTTATGTTGTTTAATGTTCGTCAAACGACTCAAATGTGGCAAGTTAGAGATCAAGTAGCCACATAAATGTTGAACAAGTATGTAACAACTCGTCATTTATAGTTCAGATATAATTTTATTTCTACTTTAAATTCAATATTTATTCCATCTTATTTCATTAAGATAATTGAATCATGTCTGCACAAATTAAATTTCAAAAAATAAATTAATTCACCATCTCATTATTAAATTATGTTACGCTTGTTACATCATTCAACAAAATAAAATTCATTTTAAAAAAATAGATTGTATTATTGAGCTTGTTGATTATTATAAGCACGCTGGGAGTCTCTTCCTTTCAACTTTTTCATATTCCTCCTGTGAGCCTGTTCTTACATCCTCTAAATTAGTAACCTATCCATTATAAAAAAATAAGATTCATTTATTTTAGATTAATACTTACTCTTATTTGTATTCCACTTCTATGCACCGTATGTGTCTTACTTTTGTACTGCCATATGTAGATTTGATTTGGAAGACATCACGATGCGTTACTTATAAATTTTATGGTTGATATATCAATTATATTATTATGAAAGATGCTTCAGTTTTTCTCTTTCAATTTTCTCTTAGTTTGGTGCATCTTTTATGTTATATGTCTAAAACCTTATTATGAACTTTTCTAGTGTAATTTTATTCCTATAGGATTAGGCCTTATGTAGTTTAAAATGTTATGTTCTCTTTAATGCTTAATTATTGTGTTTAGGATTTAGTGTATTATTTTTATCTATTATCGATTTTTAGTTAGTAACTTTATATAATGGTAGAAGCTTTTATTTAATTTCATTATATTTGACTTTTTCATATTGTCCTTCATTTGATTTTCATTTTAAGTGCATTCATATGATCTTGGAAAATGAAAGTTGATATTATATTTTATGCATTATGCTATAAATGCAAAATATGTTTGAACTACCAAAAAAAATTAAAAAATTCAAAATATGAAAACCATATTTAAAAAAATTCATTTTCCAATTTTTAGTTTTGAAAACTTGTTTTCATAAAAGGCACACCCAAACACATTTTGCGAAATAATGAAAATTTTCAAAATGGAAAACTGATGAACATGAAAACACAAAATCAAAAACTCAAAATGAAAATGAAACACTACCTTAGTTTTCCCGCTGCTTGATTTGAAATATACCATATACATAAAGCATCCATTACAATGTTGAATAAGATTCCCAATACACTATACTCCATAACTAACCAACACATACAAGTTTTACTTAGATAATGTGACATCACAGTGATGTTCAAATGAATTTATTTATGAAACCGACAAATCGATTCTAAATGATATGCATTAGTTCCCTTTTAAGATGATTTTATTTATGTATAAATCCACCTGATTTCATGGTTTGCGACTTCAAGCGATGCTTTTTTTCCCCCTCACGTGTAATGAGATTTGAGAATATAGAAGGTATTTTAATCAAATCGGATGACAAGATAAAATAGAACTCGAAAATGAGAGCTAAAGGCATTTTGCAAGGATAGAAGGGAATACGTTCTCCAATTGAAATAAAGTCAGGAGGAGAAGAATTCAAGGAAGGAGTATACGGGAGACAAATCTATATGTGTGAGACCCATGCTTTGCATACAGACAGATCGAAGAACAAACCTCTTCTCACAAAGAATGTTTGGTAGAAAACTATATTTATGTAAAAATTTAGGGTGTTTTGTATGGAAATTTATCATAATATTGTTTCATGTGACATATCATATGCTATTGATATCTACATGTCTTGAAAAAATTAATCATATTGCTCAATTTATAGAACACCCCGCTATAAAATCCTTTTTGATCTCTCGCCTCTTCTTTAGTTATCGTGAAGAGTCCATCATATGTTATTGCAATATTCTAGAACATAACAGATGGTCCGTGTATGTATACCAAATCTTCACTTCAAATCGATATTACAGTTTTTAAACTTTTCATCCGAACTTAATTATTATATATGGGTATGGGATTGAATCTGTAACCTTTACCCTACTGTAAGCATCTTACAAAAGTTATAGGTGTATAGTTCTATTCAGGGAGTTATAAGTCAGACTACATGATCAATCTGTAGCAGTTAAGCACAAACGAAGCCTCACCCTCGATAATATAAATGGGTTATATATATATATATATATATATATATAGCAGTGTACCAATAAAACAATCAAGATTTTAGAACCATGCTGGTTTTCTCGACCTTGATTTTTAAGAATAAACAAATCTTTATTTTTTGGAATCGTCTTTTAAGCCGAGCTTCCTCCTCTGATGTTGCTTATTCATTATAGTGTTTTTACAATTGATTTCTCCTCTATCCACAATGTTACACTACATAAACGAACAGACAACATTATCAGTCAGCTTCTAAAATTACCAATATCATTCACCCACCCTAAACCAAACCTGTAAATTCTCGTCAAAAAGAAAAAAAGTCATTCATCATAAAAGGATTACCTCTGCCTTCTATGCAATGCTAACTTCAATACCATAGCTCAAATGAATAATGGCCTTACCATCTAGGACAATATAAAAATCCATAGCCTTCTTGATCAAGCTCTGCATCACTAGTGCCGACACTTATGACCTCTCAGTTAGTAGTTAATCCACATTAAACTGTGTAACTACTGCCTTCAGCACCTCATTCCTATATGACGGCGACACATTTTCTTCATATTCCATTTCAAAGATAATGAAACTGATTTTCCATGTTATACTTTGATTATGTTCAGCCCTGGAGTCTGCAATAAACATTTGAATTTTTTTTAAATGAAATTTGAGTAAATATACAGAAATCTTTGAAGAGAATACCTGATTTTGGTGGTAGTAATAATCCTGGTAGGAAGAGTGAAGAAATTAGCAAGGGCACAAGCTAAAGTTGATCGATGTAGCACTCATTAGCGAATATTTTGAGTGCAATATTAACAAAAAGAATGCTTATAAACCACCGTTTTAGAACTTGTTTGCACTACTCATTAGCCTTGTGTGCACATCCATCTTCTTTTCTTGGAATGTTGATCTGCTCAGTTGCCATATTTCACTTATTATAATACAAACGTTATGTAAGTTAGGAAGTTTCTTGTGTTGTACCTTAAAAAACTGATAAATCGCCTACTCTGGTTAAAAATCAAATCAAGATCATTATATCAAAGATCTAATATCATTATCTCAAAGATCTAGTGCTTTTGATCAATGATGAAATTTAGTATATTAAGTTCTACTGAAGTGTACAAATGGTTAAAATCATTAGATCAAAGATTTAGCATATTATTGACGTTAAATTTGATTTTTCTGTTTTGCTTTTTCAATATACATCTCAAAAGGAGTGGAAGATAAGAAAAGGAAGAAAAATCATGTCAATACTGCAAAGGAGAAAGAAAGAACAAAATAGTTTTTCTTATTTTCCGAAAGGTGGAAAATAATCGTTTTCAATTTCATGTGTTATTCAGATTGATTTTCATAATATAATAAAGTAAAATATGTCAAAATTCTTTTGATTGAAAGACTATGGTACATAGTACTAAATTACAAATCAATTTTTGGTAGCAGCTTGATTAATTAATTCAATACGAATTAAATAGGAATTAGTACTTGATTTATTATGTACGACCCAACCGAATAAAATTCAGTCGTTTATTAATTAAATTTAAGTGAGTAAATTTTCAAGTTCAATCTATTCTTTTTTCAAAAGATCAAGTAGATGAATAAGAATTGTGAGTAAGTGAAGTGTGTTTCATTTTATTTTTCAAATTGATTGTTTTCCACCCTCCTCTCCCATTATGTCTTTTGAAATGCATATTAAAAACACAAAGCGCTTTAAGTTTAAACCGAACGACCTTTTAGTGACTGGTGTTTTGGTGTTTCCCTACACTCAAATTACCACTAAAGGTTATCATATTTTACTTTGCTTGAAATAACAAAATATTAATACCATTGAAGGTTATCATATTTTATATTGCTTGAAATAACAAAATAAAACCTTACTTTCCATGGAAGAGATTGACATGATGGAAGGCTCAAGCTACCACTGCTCAGAGTTAAAGAAATTGAGAGGAAGGAAGGAAAGGGAAGAAATGTTCAGGAAGAGAAAAAGAGAACCGCATGGGAGAAAATATGAATTATTTTCCAAGATGTAAAATTTTGGTGACACTATATGGAAATTGTAGAGGTCGGAAGTAGCTTGGAAAGCTCTTATTGAGAATGAGAGTGGCAAGTCTTTGAAGATTCTAAGGTCTGACAATGGAGAAGAGTATGTTTTTGGAGAGTTCTTAGAGTTTTACAAGCATCATGGTATTCGAAGACATTTTACTACATCGGGAGATTCATAGTCGAATGATTTTGCAGAGAGGATGAATCATACTCTATTTGAGACAGCTCAATGCTTGAGATTAACATCGGGTTTGGCTAAGGGATTTTGGGCTGAAGCTTTGTCGATCGCAGTGCATATTATTAATCAAATTATGTGCTCGGCTATTAGTAATAAAATTCCAGAGATAGTATTGAAGGGAAAGAGCATTTACATGAGCTATCTTCGTATGTTTAGTAGCCTGGTTTATGTGCATGATCCGAAAAATGATAAGCCTGAACCTAGAGTTTTCAAGGGGATTTTGCTTGGTTATACGGATGAAGTAAAAGGTTATCGGATTTGGAATCCAGAGACGAAGAAGGTAGTGAATTCTCATTATGTTACTTTTGATGAGTTAGCATTGCTCAAGGAGAATAAAAGTTCATCGGATATTCTGGATTTGGTTCACGGTGAATCAAAGGAGAAGGAAGTTATTTCCACATTTTGTCTAAGGAGTAGAGAAAGTAGAGTTGTTGGAGATGCTTGCGAGAAGGTAGCGGTTGATGTTACATCAAATAGTCCACAAGGTGCCTCTAGTAGTGTTGGTGATGTGCATGATTCTAGAGAAGATTCCGTTCAAGGTGGAGCCGAAGGGAGTTTAGGTGATGGTATTGTTACTCGGGTTAGTCGTCGTACCATAAGGCCACCCAAAAGATATGGTGACTGAAACTATCTTAGCTTTTGTGATAGTTTGGACTATGCTCTTCATGTACTCCAAGATGAACCGATGGACCTTGATGACGTCATGGTGTCGAGTGATAGCTCGAAGTGGATTTGTGCTATGGAGGAAGAGATGCGATCATTGTTGAAGAATCAAACTTGGAATTTGGTTCCAATTCCTAAAGGAAACTGTGCTATTGAGTGCAAATGGATATACAAGGTGAAGGACGATGGGAGATACAAAGCTAGGCTAGTGGCTAAGGGTTTACATAAAGAAAGGGGAAGAAGTATGATGAGATGTTCGCACCAGTTGTGCGCCATACTTCTATTCGGATATTACTTGCCATAGTTGTTATTCACGACCTAGAGTTGGAGCAACTTGATGTGAAAACCGCCTTCTTGCATGGTGACTACGATGAAGACATCTATATGGAGAAGCCGTAAGGTTTTGTTTTGAATGGTAAGTCAAATTTGGTTTGCAAGTTAAAGAATTGCTATTTGGTTTAATGCAATCGCCTAGACAATAGTATAAGAGATTTGATCATTTTATGCTTGAAAATGGTTTTGGTAGAAGCATCAAGAAAGCTTCTGTTTATTTCAAGAAGTTGAAAAATGATTGTTAGGTGCATTTACTCTTGTACATGGATGATATGCCCATTGCTTCTAAGGATAAGAATGAAATCAACAAGTTAAAGTTGAGTTTGAAATTGGAGTTCGATATGAAGGATCTTGAAGAAGCAAGAAGGATATTGGGCATGGAAATTGAAAGGGATCAAAAGCGTTCTGAGTTGAAATTGACTCAAAAGGAGTACATTGAGAAAGTGCTTTGCCGGTTTAACATGAAGAATGCAAAGGCGTCAAATACACCTTTACCGTTGCATATGAAGCTTTCGAGTAAGGGATCACCTATCTCGGAGAAATGCGAGGCTTATATGGAAAAGGTGCCATATGCTAGTGCGGTTCAAAGTTTAATGTATGCTACAGTATGTACAAGGCCCGATATTACGAATGTCGTCGGGATGGTTAGTTGATATATGATTAATCCGGGGAAATAGCATTGGGAAGCTGTGAAGCTTATATTGAGATATCTTAGAGGCACATCATCTCATGGTCTTGTTTTTGGCGATAGTAAGGGGATGGATTGCAAGTTGGTTGATTATTGTGATTAGGACTATGCCGGTGATAGGGATCAAAGAAAATCAACTTTCGGATATGTCTTCACACTTGGGGGTACAACCATAAGTTAGAGATTGAGATCGTAGACCGTAGTTGCTTTATCCACTATGAAGGCAGAGTTGATAGCTGTAGTGGAGGCGGCAAAGGAGGCACTCTGTTTGAAGCGATTGTTGTGTGACTTGGGATTCGGGCATAATAGCATTGATGTTCGATGTGATAGCCAAAGTATCATTCATTTGGCAGAGAATTTGGCGTTTAGCTCACGGACTAAGCATATTGAGGTGAGAGAGTCATTTCTAGTAGGCATGGATGAGGATAAGCTAGTATTTCTTCGGAAAGTGCACATAAAGGATAACGTGGCAGCATTGCCAGTTGGAATGTACGGGCGTTACTCAAACTTGATTCGCTTGGAGAAGTACTAGGTGCCACTGGGTGGCACTGTTGAGGGAGAAGCTTTATTATGGATGAGGAAGAGTATCAGTGAGAGATTGAGGTTCTATCTTCTTGGTAAGTGCTAGTTTACACTCCTCAGCACTTTAGTCCTTAGAGGGGCGGTTTAGGATTTGGATGTTTTCAACACTTCGTTAGGGGGCCGGGGCTTTAGCCGAGTTCGTTGGTGGACTGTAGTAGGCGGAGGCTTTGTTGGAGCTCATTGGGAAAACATTCATGTTTGGTTGAAGGTAAAAAATATGAAAGTTGGTGCTATCGGTTGTTGATGATGGTATAATACCATTGGAGTTGGAGATGGATATAGTGTTGAGGTGGGGTGTTAAATTTTGGCAACACTATATGGAGAATTGTAGAGGTCGAAAATAGCTTGATAACGGAGAAAACAATTCTTAAATCGGAGCTCGGAGGTGGAAGTTATGGCCAAAAAAAGGAGGAGTGGTGCGGGAATGACGGCGATAGACGTCTGAGGAAATGTTCGGACGTCTGACGCTTCAGCAAACCTATTCCAGAGACTTATTGGTCAGATGTCTAAGTCTATGAAAAAAATTTCCAGAGTGCATAAACAGACGTCTGTCACTTTGGACAAACGTCTGATGTCTAAGGAAAATTTTTCCCGAGACCTTGGACAGACATCTGTCCCATTATAACAGATGTCTGTGGCGACTTCTGCTAGTTTTTTGGCATGGTCTTGACGTGAAGAATTATGATATTTGCAGGGTCAATTTCGAAACTTTTCCTAGGTTTTCTATTCTTCTATATAAGCTAGCTTCAAGTTCCGGATCTAAATGGGACAGAAAACCAACTACAAAGATTTTAGCTTCCACTAGTTAGGGTTTATCAAAACCTAATTTTCTTTAATTCCCTTCTCCACAAAATCAATTTCTATTAGAATTTTGATCACTGTAATCAATCTCTTGTACACTTCTCATCGATATTAATAAAAGCTCTCTCTTAAATTCAATGTATACTAACACAATGTTAGTGGAACCACTATAAATTACTGTTTGATTTATTTTTTGTTATTGCTTTGATTTTGTAACGGTTTGATTTTTCGACGTTCGAAAGTCAACATCAATACCTCCATTGTAACAAATGCCACATGATCGAATGCCGGAAAACCGAACCGTTAGGGTTAGAGAAGAAGAAGATAGAAGAAGAAACAGAAACAATAAACAGAATCTCACATTTCACAGCGGAACAATATATAATTGAAAAATGAATAATTTTTAAAACAAAGAACTATGTCGGTTTATACATCACATTATCAGAGTTAGAACAACACAAAACTGACAGTTATAATAATTTGTGTACAAGAAAGTTTGACTTGTACTAACCCAAAACAACGGACACTACATAGTTTAAGTTGTACGTCTCGCCATCCAGCTTGAACTCCAGATCTCCACAACAACTTCTTGACTTCGCTCCCGAATAACTAATCACCTGACTCTAGTTTCTCGTGTGGAAAATTATGGGCACCAAGAGTTTAGAAAGGGAACAATAAACTCCAGGTCAGTCATGGGACTGGGGTGAGATCTTAAAAACAGCTACTTTCACAAAGAAAAGAAAATAAATCCTCTATGCTTTTGAAAAATGAAACTACCATAATGCATCCCGCCACACACCATGCAAACGCAGAATTGGAGGAGATTTCTCCTTATGATAGTCAAACATGCTTGATACGCAAAATCCTTTGATATTATTACTATTAGTGCGTAGTGTGGAAAATATTTCGAAAGTATAATATTAATCTTAGCTAGCATAGGCATTTCACACTTATGCCTACTATAGCTACCACATTCCATGGCAGGTTACCGCCACATTCCATGGCAGGTTATACAACTAAAACCGTACAGTGCGCGTATTGTTTCTTTGGATATACAAAAAATGGTCAAGCTAAGGAACTTCCTAATGCCACATGGGTACGCCTCTGGAGGGACATCCCGAGAACTTAACCAGCTCTATGCCAACACAAGGCCGATTACCTCTGTAACTAGGTAACTACTACATGAGTATGCCATTCTCCGGTCGTTTGCGACCTTTATCTGAGGATCCTCAACCACAAAGAAACAACCACAAAGTATAATAAATTCGTAGCAACCACATAGGTTAAATATCTGTGCTCCATACTATGATACCACCCTTTTTAGAAGGAAATGACATACCCTAAAGGGCACGACCCTCATAACCTTACCACATTCTTCTTGCTTTGACCATTTCTAGGGTGTGAGGTCCGACGAAGTTTCATCCACAAAGCTACACTTTTCACAAAGTCATGCTTTGATCAACAAATGATCGGCAGCACTTCGTATTCCACATTACCAAATTAGGAATGTAACACTAGTAACCATCAACTACATAACCTCTGAGCTCGTACGTCTCAGAGAAGGGTGTTAAGCTAAGAGAATATATTCTCCGCCACCAACAGAAATGTATTTGATAGAAACCAGCTTTACATCTCAAAGTTTAACGTCAGACACACATCCATACAAGTCCGTTCCGAGATCGAATGGAACCGAAGGCACTTCAAAGAAGCCCTTGCAATCCGGATATTCACAAATCACGTCCGGAATCCCCATCACAAAGGGTGATAAAATCTCTATACCGGAGCAGCCCGGTGAAGAGACATTCGACAGGTAATCCTCTCGTTTTCGAAAATAGCCAATCTTCAACGCCATCTTCAAATGCAATCCCATTTCGTCGTATCATTATTCGGAATGGGTATTATGACAGAAAGTCCTCTCCCGGCCAATCCGAATAACGAGCGTTTATTTTAAAAATAAGTGTTACATTCAGATTTCAACAAATCACAACAGTTTCCTCTTTGATCTTTTAAACTAAAGATCCATCACAATCACAAATGTTCGATGTGGTTTTCGAATATCCATTTGGAATCCGACCCCCGGGCATCGTAATTCAAATGCCATTAAAAAGGCCAATATTGATAGTCGGTTATTTAACTATCAATCATCATTCACAACAATCATAAATTTTCAAATAATTTTTCCCCAATTATTTATTTTCAACATATCTTCGCAAGATATATTTTCATATTTCAACCTTTCGAAAACAAATTTAAAATCAATTTCCACATTTTAATACTTCGGAAACAAATTTCAAATCATTTTCTTTATGTGGAAAATATTTTCAAACATTTATTCATTTATCTAAAAACATATATTTGGAAACATAAAAACTATTTTGGAACACTCTATTTAAAAATATTAGTTATGAAATTTTATATCAATATCTTATATAAAAACTTCAAGCCCAAACTAGTTTTAAAATAAAATTTGTAGATAAAGTATAAATATTTAAATAGCCATTTTCTGAAACAAATATCAATTAAATCTTTAAACAATCACTTCTATATTTTACTAAATAAATCTTTACTTTAAAGATTTTCAAAATAACTTAAGAAAATAATTTCTCTAAAATATTCTTTTAAAACCAACTATAGAACTTTTAATTTATATTTTAAGAGCTACTTTGCAAATATACTCGGCTTTCCAGGGAAAATACACTTTCCATTCTGAAATGGTTCATTTAAATCAATTTATAAATCTTTCTGGATTTATTTTAAATTTACATTCCAAATCCGTAAATTCCTTTCCACATTTTTAAAAAATAAAACAATGTTTATTTTTAAAACAAATTCCCTTTCTTTTATAAAATTCCCATTTTGGATTTAAATTTTTGAATATCCACTGATATAAGATTTTCCAATCGATTCCCAAGTATTCACTTTCAACACCAAATCAATTTTCAAATTAATTTTCAAATTTATTCCAATTACCAAATCCAATTCTGAATTGATTTCTAAATTTATTTCAATCAACAAATCAATTTTCATATCGATTTCCCAAAGGTTTATTTTTAAACACCAAATAAATTTTCAAATTGATTTCAAAAATCTTTTCAAACACCGAACTAAATTCCAAATTTAATTTCTAAAATTTATTTCCCTTTATCTATTCCAAACTATTTAAAATCCATATTTTAAATAAATTTTTCAATTTTTGAACAATATTACTCGAAATCCATTTATTAAACTTTTTTCTATATTTTGGAATTTTATGCAATAGGATTTCACTATAGATTTTTTACTTAAATTTCAAATCCAATTTTATTTATTTATGGTATCTTACGATAATAAAAAATAAAATTCGGCTAAGCTATAGCCTTCAAACGGTTTTAATCGCAAATATAATCACACGAAGATTATAAATAAAACAACACACAACTTTTAAACAAATTCAAATATTTGAGGAATCCAGTTGGATCCCTCCAACCTGTTTCGCTGCATCCACAAACGTTAGCACAACAATTAAATACCAATTCCACTTCGAGGTGGAATATCGCGGTATAGAAGATTTATAAAATATCATCCGCTATTATGCGGCGCATAGGGTCTCATCCGCTATATAATGCGGGAAATCAATCACTCCAAATACATATATAATACCAATTCCACTTCGAGGTGGAATATCGCGGTATATGGGTTTATATATATATATATATATATATATATATATATATATATATATATATATATATATATATATAATATCATCCGCTATTATGCGGCGCATAGGGTCTAATTCAATACAACTGATAATAATTTATTATCCAAGCACATAATCAACAATTTTAAATTTAAGTATTTAAAATTAAATCAGAAACATCTGATTGAGTGAGAAGATCTCACCTTTGCCCTTTTATTTGCAATCTAATCCAATTCCGACTTGATTTCACGGTTTTGACCTAGTATAAACAATCATATGATTTTTTTTTATTAATATTCGAACCAAAAGAACAATTATTTCCATTTAACAAATTTTAATTTAACTAATAATAAAATTTTAAACTAATTCCACTTTAATAATTTTTTATATCTTTCTCTAATTTATATTAAAAAAATTCTGTTTACAGATTATTTCCTAACCTAATATTAAAACAGAATTTATCATTGTTGTATAAAGAAAAATTTAAAAGAAAAATATTTTTTACTTTTATCTTTCAAAGAATTCATTAATTTACCAGAGATATCTACTGCCAAATCATTTACATGATCAGCTACTCCTCATGTGACGACCCGGAATTTTTGAGCATTTGAAATTGGAATATTTAATTGATTTTAAATGTTAAAAAGTTAATTTTTAACTTGAAATCAAATATCACCATTTATTGGGTAATTTAATAATTAAATTAAATAATTTGAAGTTGGGTAAAATGTGGAATATGGAGTTTTAAGCTTATTAAAAATAATTTAAGGGTTTGTAAAATTTATATTGATAATACTAAAGATAGTAAAAGTGTTAAAATTTGATTCGGAAGTGTTTTGTTAAGTTTTGAAATTTTATTATTTAAATCGATATTTAAAAATAGCCTTCCGAGGCACAGTCTCGGATTTCGACGAAACCAGTTCCATTAGATCCGTAATATTGTATTATTATTGGATTTCTATTTTCGTAGTGTTTGGAGTGACCGTTTAGCCGTACGATACATATAAACACGCTAAAATCTTTGTCGAAAATTTAATATAATAACTGGTTTAAAAAGTTATCTTCTCCATACGATCGAGTTAGGACCCGAAACCTTTTCCATTGCGTTCGGGATAGAGGTATAACATTATAAACGCCTAGTGGCACGCCTCGATAGGAGGTCAAGATTTTAAGTTGCATTTGTCGAGACGTTTGGAATTTAAATAAAAATATTTCTTAATAAACCTACTCTGCAGCCGCAATTATTTCACATCGTAACTTTCTTTTCTTTCATTTCAAAATCACTGTAGCTGCCTGTACAGTGTCTCCTCATTCCTTCTTCATTATGCAAGATATCTTTTGCTTCCTCCTTCGTTTAAATCACTTAGCCAAGCGAATCAAAGAAGAAAACAAAAACAATCTCAAAAGGAAAAAAATGGAGTCCTGGTTCATAGTTTTCATTCGAACGAAAACTCAAAAAGGTAGCTCGTATTTATATCAAATAAAATTTCCCTCTTTCAATTCAAAAAAATGGCCGCATTGTTTTCAAATCTAGCTGCAGTTATCCCTTTCCTTTCGTATGCTTTAGGAAGTCGAATCAAAACAAAAATTTTAGCTTGTGTCGCGGGGATTCTAAGCACTGCCTGGAGGAGAGACTCGCGATCGACTCGCGATTGAAATCGAGGGGAGGCACTCGCGTGCGGTGGATATTGGACAGCGTGACGTGGAGATGGGCGATTTGTGAAGCTCGAGTTCATGGTGAGGGCTTGGCGAAGGTTTGTGGCGTCGAATCGAGGTAGCGACATCGCGTACGTGTTCGCGTAAGGAGGCGGCCTCGAACAGTAGCAGTAAGGTAATTTTCTTTTATTGATTTATATATCTGTATGTATATATGCAAAAAAAAAGATAAAAAATAATAATAAACGTAGATATGTACATTTAAAAAAAAACTTTCTAGATTATTTTAAAATAATGGATTATGGGGTTAACTCGTTTAATTCACTTGTTCAATTATTTTAGTCATTAGAAACGATTTATTTAAAGGGAAATTAGTTAAATAAAATTCTTAGTTAATTAAATTATTAAATGGGAAATTAATTATTCAAATTGTTTGAATATTAATACAATCATCTAATATTTTCAAGGTCAAAATCTAAAAGGGAACAAGTCGTGGTTGGATCAGATTGCATATTAAAAATCAAAGGTGAGTTAATCTCACTCTTCGGGATTACTATTTAAATTTAAATGGTTAATTTTAAACAATTGGTTGATTGATTGATTTGATTGGATATGCTATATTAAATATAGTAGTATATATAGTATATATTGGAGTGATTGATTTTCCGCATTATATACCGGATGAGACCCTATGCGCCACATAATAGCGGATGATGTTATATTAATCTCATATATCGCGATATTCCACCTCCAAGCGGAATTGGTATTTTATGTTGTGCTAACATCTATGGATGCAGGGAAACAGGTTGGAGGGATCCAACTGGATTCCTCAAATATTTAGATTGGTTTAAATATTCTGTGATATGATTATTTGATATACTGTGATGAATTTTATTGATAATTGGAGTATTGGATGTTATGGATTGATTGAATATATTTGGGTATAAGGAGTTACCGAAAATATATAGAATTGGATTTTTGAAAAAGAAATAAAAGAGGGAATTTTTAAGTTAAATAATTATATAGAATTGAATAAATTGAAGAATGATCTGGAAATGAATAAAAGGTGATTTTAAAATTCTAATAAATAAATTCCAAGTATGGGAAAGGGAATTTGAATAAAAGGGGAAAATAATGAATTTTAAAACTTAAGTGATATTATTCAAAGGAATGAAAGAATTTACTTTAAAATTCAAGGTTTAAAATTTATTTAAAAGAATAAAGAAGAAATTTGAAAAATCTGAAATTGGTATGTTTCAGTTAAAAGATTTAAAATCAAAACGAAGAGATAAAATCTGAAGTTAATGGAATTTGAAATAAAGTGAGTAAGTAAAGAGATTTATTTCAAAATGGAATAAATTGGAAATCAATTTGGAAATTGATTTAAGTGTTTGAAATTGAAAATTTAAAAAAGAATGTGACTATGAAATTTATAAACTGGGTTTATGAAAGTGAAGTAATATATATCAGTGGATATTTGAAAGAATAAATTCACGATGGGAATTTATTAAAGAAATGGGAAAATTTGTTTATAAATAAATAGTGCTTTATTTTTAAAGGATGTGAAGAGAAGTATATTTGCCTGGATAGCCAAGTACGTTTCAAAGTAAACTTTTAAATATAAGTTAAAAGTTTTAATGTTGTTTTAAAAGGCATGTTTTAGAAAATTTATTATTTATAAATGTTTAAATTCTAAAGTAAATATATTTTTCTAATCTATTATCGTAGTAGTTAATTAAAGGTGAATTGATATTTTGTTTTAAAAACAGAAAATCTAGTTTAATATTTTATAAAGTAACCTTATTTTAAATATTCCTAAAGTATAAATATTTAATAAAGTACTGATGTAGTTTTCAATTTAAATGTTAAAGTATATTTTATAAATAAATGTTTTAAATTATTTTAGAAATCTAAAGTTTTGGTGCTTGGTGTTTTCAGTGGAAATAAATATTTGAGAATTTATTTCATGTGAAAAGTGTGGTTTGAAACTGTTTCAAAAGGTTTGGAAATGGAAATATATTTTGCGAAGATATTTTGAGATAAATAAATAATTTGGGAAATTATTTGTTGTTTGATGGTTGTTTGTGAATGTTAATTGATAGTTAAATAACCAACTATCAGTATTGGTCAATGCGCTGATCGTTTTGAAGAGACCGGGATCGGGATTAATTTCTCGAAAACAACTTCGTTTCGGTTTGTACTTTTTCATGAGGAAGACAAGTTTGGATTCGAAGGTGGAGCAGTGAAGTGCAAGGGCTAGTCGCTACTAATCCTGAGGATGATTCCAAAATGGATGTAGTAGGAGTAGTGCCTTCGGTTTCGTTCGAACCCGGGACGGACTTGTATGGATGAATGCCTTCGGAACATCGTCGGGTGGACGATGGGCATTCCAAGTGAAACGTTCTAAAAAGGTAATGCTTAGCCTCAAGCCTCATCAACCACGAATGACTGAAAATCAGGGGTTATGCAGCAAGGCTAGGTGGGTAGCACCCATTTCGGATAAGGCCATTGCTAAATTCATAGTTAAAATTGAAAGTCAAGCTTAAATTAACAATTCAGATATTTAAAATCAATTAAATATTTCAATTTCAAATGTTGAAAATTCTGGGTCGTCGCATTCTTCCCCCCTTAAAAGAATTTCGTCCTGAAATTACTAGTTAAGAAGAATGATCCTTAACTCATTCGCTATCTTTCCAAAACAAAACGGTTTTATCAACTTGCTAACAAATCTTTTCATTAAAGACCATCATTTCAACTAACTTTCCAAGTCTTCCATAATTTCCAAACAATATTGTTTACTTAACCAATTCAAATTTTAAATTTCCAAATTTCTAAAAAAAATTCTAACATCCTAAATTTTCGAAAAATTTCGCCAGCGTCTCCTTTGCGCGGCTAGCTCGTTACGACTACAAAATGCCACAATGGCCTCCAGATTTCAAAAGGAAAACGAAAAGCCAAGCGGCTAGACAAGAGAGTCATCAAATTCCATACTGAATTTCAAATACATACCTTTTGTCGAGTAATTTAAATTTTATCTTCAAAACCAAATCCCAATTCCTTTTCCTTTATATCACATGTATGCTATTTAACAACCATATCCAGTTTCTACATTCAAAAATCATTTTGCACGTTCCATTACAAAAGTTTGAATACTTACTTCTTATACCATTTTTACTTCACTATTAAATTTATATATTCATTTTCTTTCAACCTTACATTTTCATTTTCATTTGAATTCAATTCACAATTTCAACTCTATTTGGATTCAATTTACCTTCTGAATATTGAATATTATCAACCATCTTTCATTCACAACTGACTCATCTCACTATTTTAAATTAGTTTCATTTACTAATTTATTAAAAATTCCAATTCATTTTATCTCAAACCACTTTTTCCATCTCCACCTTTAATATCTTTAGTTCACTTCGAACTACTTTTATAATTTCACATAATTCAAAATGGTTTTCAATATTCAGTCTCAATTTCAATTTTATTCTTTTGTTCATTCCCAAATTTAATTTCAATTCACCATTTTGGTTTTGTAACCACTTATATTTAAATTGGATTTCAAATTCCATATGAATTCAATTTACCTTTTATTTATAAATATTGAATTCAATTCATTTCAAACCATATTGAATTTGTCATTCCTTTAATTAGTTTTGCTTACTAATTTTATTTTAATACTTCGCTTTATTTATCACAAATCAAATTCAATTCCAATTCCGGTTCTATTTGCTTACAAATTCGAAATGAATTTCAACATTCAATTTCACTTTCATTTACTTGCAATTGTAAATTTATTTATTCATTCACAATTTATTTCCATAATTCAAACTCGATTCCAATTCATTTGTCTCTACCCCAAATTTATTTTCAGTTTAATAAATTTTATTTAAGTAATCATCTCACTCAGTCACCTTAGACTTTTCTTTAAATTCACATCATTAATTGATTCACATATACTTACTTTAATTTAACTCCAACCCTTAAGTAAAATCTATTCTATCAAAATTTAAACTGTTTAAGTTATCAACTCATTTATATTCCATAAATATTTTAAATAGTATTCCAGAGCCTTTCCATCATTTCAAAATCATTTTTGAAATCAATTCAAATTATCTTTTTAATTTCCAAAACCAAACCCATTTTTTCAAACAACTTCCTTTTAAAATAATTTGGCAGCAATTCCTCTCTTGGAAACTCGAAAATGAACATCGATGATGCTGTAGTCATCACCGAATTTATTTTCTAGCGACCGAAAAGAGTTTAGTTCTTTATCCCTTAAAAACATTTTTCCAAAACCTTTGAAAATTTATTTTCAAACTCAATGGAATTTAATTTTCAAAATTTCCAAATTTTTAATCATTTCCAAATATTTATCTGGAATTCTATTTCAAATTATAAATCACATTTACAATTTTTTTTTACAAATCCCATTTGTATATGGATTTTATTTCTCAGCTTTAAGTTATGATTTCAACTTCTTATTCAATAATCAATGATAATAATTTAATATTATCACTTCCTAACAACCAAGCAACCATACATATACTATAATAATTTATGGAAATCATTTCCTTTTATATACAAAAATAATTTTGGTAAAATTATTTCATTTACCCGATTTTAAAACAATACTGTGTCGGTTTATCTTGTTAAAGAGTTTAGAAACTCCCATCGATACAGTTAGCCAAACTGCACCGACCAGAATCTATAAACAATCAACCGATAAGTCAACACAATATAAAATAATTTAATATTCACTGACAAATACGCGCTCATATCTATTATTACACTCAACTCATTCTAGAGTACCACTGACTCTATCTCTAATGAGTAATCTCCACCAGAGCCAAGGTTGTCGCTTAACTAAATGCTCTGATACCACATTGTAACGATTTGATTTTTCGACGCCCGAAAGTCGACATCAATACGTCCACTGTATCAAAGCCGCGCAATCGAATGTCGGAAAAACAAACCGTTAGGGTTAGAGAAGAAGATATAAGAAGAAACGGAAACAATAAACAGAATCTCACATTTCGCAGCGGTACAATATATAATTGACAAATGAATAATTTTTAAAACAAAGAACTATATCTGTTTATACATCACGTTATCAGAGTTACAACAACACAAAACTGACAGTTATAATAACTTATGTACAAGAAAGTTTGACTTGCACTAACCCAACGCAACGGACATTACATAGTATAAGTGGTACGTCTCGCCATCCAGCTTGAACTCCAGATCTCCACAGCAACTTCTTGACTTCGCTCCCGAATAACTGATAACCTGACTCTAGGTTGCCCGTGTGGAAAATTATTGGCACCCAGAGTTTAGAAAGGAAACAATAAACTCCAGGTCAGTCATGGGACTGGTGTGAGATCTTAAAAATAGTTACTTTCACAAAGAAAAGAAAAGAAATCCGATATGCTTTTGAAAAATGAAACTACCATAAGGCCTCCTGCCACGCACACAATGCAAATGCAGAATTGGAGGAGATTTCTCCTTATGATAGTCAAACATGCTTGATACGCAAAATCCTTTGATATTATTATTATTATTAGTGCATAGTGTGGAAAATATTTTGAAAGTATAATATTAATCATAGCCAGCATAGGCATTTCGCACTTATTCCTACTATAGCTACCATGTTCAATAGTAGGTTACCGCCACATTCCATGGCAGGTTATACAACTAAAACAGTACAGGGTGCGTATTGTTCCTTTAGATTTCCAACAAATGGTAAGGCTAAGAAACTTCCTACTGCCACATGGGTACATCTCTGGAGGGACGTCCCGAGAACTTAACCAGCTTTCTGCAAACACAAGGCCGGGTTACCTCTGTAAGTAGGTAACTACCACACGAGTATGTCATCCCCCGTCATTTGCAACCTTTATATGAGGATCCTCAACCACAAAGTATAATAAATTTGCAGCAACCACGTAGGATAAATATCCGAGCTCCATACCACGATACCACCCTTTTTCAGAAGGAAATTACATACCCTAAAGGGCGCGACCCTCATAACTTTGCCGCATTCTTTCTGTTTTGACCATTTCCGGGGTGTGAGGTCCGACGAAGTCTCTTCCACAAAGCTACACTTTTCACAAAGTCATGCTTTGATCAACAAATGATCAGCAGAACTTCGTATGCCACATTACCAAATTGGGAATGTATCACTATTAATCATCAACTACATAACCTCAGAGCTCGTACGTCTCAGAGAAGGGTGTTAAGCTAAGAGAATAAATTCTCCACCACCAACAGAAATGTATTTGATAGAAAGCAGCTTTACATCTCAAAGTGTAACGTCAGACACACATCCATACAAGTCCGTTTCGGGATCGAACAGAACCGAAGGCACTTCAAAGAAGCCCTTACAATCCGAATATTCACTAATCACGTCCGGAATCCCCATCACAAAGGGTGATAAAATCTCTATAACGGAGCAACCCGGAGCAGAGACATTCGACAGCTAATCCTCTCGTTTTTTTAAATACCCGGTCTTCAACACCATCTTCAAATGCAATCTCATTTCGTCGTATCATTATTCGGAATGGGTTTTATGACACAAAGTCCTCTCCCGGTTAATCCGAATAACGAGCGCTTATTTTTAAAAATAAGTGTTACATTCAGATTTCAACAAATCGCAATAATTTCCACTTTGATCTTTTAAACAAAAGATCCATCACAGTCACAAACGTTCGATGTGGTTTTCGAATATCCATTTGGAATCCGATCCCCGGTCGAATCGAAATTCAAATGCCATTAAAAAGGCCAATATTGATAGTCGGTTATTTAACTATCAATCATCATTCACAACAATCAAAAATTTTCAAATAATTTTTCCCCAATTATTTATTTTCAACATATCTTCGCAATTTTCGTATTTCAATCTTTTGAAAACAAATTTCAAATCAATTTCCACATTTTAATCCTTTGGAAACAAATTTCAAATCATTTTCCTTGCGTGGAAAATATTTCCAAACATTTATTCATTTCCACTGAAAAACTGCCGAGTTCAAATACTTTAAAATAATTTAAATTACTTATCCAAAAACATATATTTGGAAACATAAAAACTATTGGAACACTCTATTTAAAAATATTAGTCATGAAATTTTATATCAATATCCTATATAAAAACTTCAAGTCCAAACTAGTATTAAAATAAAATTTGTAGATAAAGTATAAATATTTAAATAGTCATTTTCTAAAAAAAATATCAATTAAATCTTTAAAAATCACTTCTATAGTTTACTAAATAAATCTTTACTTTAAAGATTTTCAAAATAACTTAAGAAAATAATTTCTCCAAAATATTCTTCTAAAACCAACTCTAGAACTTTTAATTTATATTTTAAAAGCTACTTTGCAAATATACTCGGCATTCCATGGAGAATACACTTTCCATTCTAAAATGGTTCATTCAAATCAATTTGTTAATCTTTCTGGATTTATTTTAAATTTACGTTCCAAATCCGTAAATTCCTTTCCACATTTTTCAAAAATAAAACAACGTTTATTTTTAAAAAAAAATCCCTTTCTTTTATAAAATTCCCATTTTGGATTTAAATTTTTAAATATCCACTGATATACGATTTTCAAATCGATTCCCAAGTATTCACTTTCAACACCAAATCAATTATCAAATTGATTTCCAAATTTATTCCAATTACCAAATCCAATTCCAAATTGATTTCTAAATTTATTTCAATCAACAAATCAATTTTCATATCGATTTCCCAAAGGTTTATTTTTAAACACCAAATAAATTTTCAAATTGATTTCTAAAATCTTTTCAAACACCGAATTAAATTACAAATTTAATTTCTAAAATTTATTTCCCTTTATCTCTTCCAAACTATTTAAAATCCATATTTTAAATAAATTTTTTAATTTTTGAACAATATTACTCATTAAACTTTTTTCTATATTTTGGAATTTTATACAATAGGATTTCACTATAGGATTTCTACTTAAATTTCAAAATCCAATTTAACTTATTTCTGGTATCTTACGATACCAAAAATAAAATTCGACTAAACTATATCCTTCAAATGATTTCAATTACAAATATAATCACACGGAGATTATAAATAAAACAACACACAAATTTTAAACAAATTCAAATATTTGAGGAATCCAATTGGATCCCTCCAACCTATTTTCCAGCATTCACAAACGTCAGCACAACGATTAAATACCAATTCCACTTCGAGGTGGAATATCGCGGTATAGAGGATTTATAAAATATCATCCGCTATTATGCGGCGTATAGGGTCTCATTTGCTATATAGTGCGGGAATCAATCACTCCAAATACATATATAATACCAATTCCACTTCGAGGTGGAATATCGCGGTATATGGGTTTATATATATAATATCATCCGCTATTATGCGGCGCATAGGGTCTAATTCAATATAAATGATAATAATTTATTATCCAAGCACACAATCAATAATTTTAAATTTAACTATTTAAAATTAAATCAGAAACATCTGATTGAGTGAGAAGATCTCACCTTTTCCCTTTTATTTGCAATCTAATCCAATTCCAACTTGATTTCACGGTTTTTACCTAGTATAAACAATCATATGATTTTAATTTAACTATCAATAAAATTTTAAACCAATTATTTATATTTTAAACTAATTCCTCTTTAATAATTTCTTTTATATCTTTCTCTAATCTATATAAAAAAATTCTATTTACAGTTTATTTCCTATCCTACATATTAAAACAGAATTTATCATTGCTGTATAAACACATATATAAAATTTAAAAGAAAAATAATTTTTACCTTTATCTTTCAAAGAATTCATTAATTTACCACAGATATCTGCTGCCAAATCATTTACATGATCTGCTACTCCTCATCGATATAACCAGCAGATGTAACCTGCAAACCCATTGACCTCATGAGATGCTCGTTTTGAAACTCTCGCATCCTACCACTTACAGCTAGAAGAGCTTTAGATGGTACACATCCTCTATTAACACAGGTTCCTCCAATAACATCCTCTTCAACAATAGCAACTTTTAATCCCTTCTCAACAGCATGAAGAGCAGCACCGAGTCCGCCAACACCAGTACCAATAATAACAAGATCGTAATCGAATTTCCCTCCTATGCTAGTTGCTGCAGCTCCATTGCTGTTAGAGCTCGCAGTAGAGACGAAAAAAAACCTTTGGCTGTCGAACTCCGGGCATTGCGAATTCCAATGCGTGCTCGAAATCAAGTTCCAGCCCACCATCGAAGCACATGCTTCCCAATACCTTCATTGCCACCAATTTCCTGCCCTTCGACCTTGCGCGAGCGCGCGCGCCTACGACATCGTCACCTCGCCTAGCCGCGCTACCCTCCTCCATCACCCCACGCGATACGCCCTTGCCTTGCGACGACTCACAAGGTCGCAGCTTCTTTCGAGAGCGTGGAGTCGATTCAATCGATTCATGGCTCGAATTCGATTTTCGAACGAAGCTCCGCTATAAATTCCAGTTTCCCAGACTTCCGCCATTTTGCTTTTTTTTATAAAAATTTGAAACCGCGGCCACAAATCTAGAAGGTGATTTCGATTTCGGTTTTTGAAAAGAAAAGAGGTGGACGGTCATTTCGAATGAGGAATTCGATTCCCCTTTCTTTTTATATATATCTTGATTCTGAACTGAGCAAATTTGAAGAGGAATTTTTTGTTTATGTTTATATTTTCTCTGCTAGTTGATTTCTTTATATTTTTGACGCGTGTATCTTTTGAAGACACATGCTTCGAATTCTGGTACGTGTTTGCAGGCTTGCAAATACAATTATTATTTTGTATTTTGAATTTAAATTTAATTTCAAATCGGTTCGATTCCGCAATTCAAAATCTCGATCTCCAATCGAGGCGTGCCGCTAGGCGTTTATAATGTTATACGTCTATTTCGAACGCAATGGAAAAGATTTCAAGTCCAAATTCGATCGTATGGAGAAGATAGCTTTTTGGACCAGTTATTAAATTAATTTCAATTAAATTTTCAACGCGTTTGCAATCCTTACGACCACACAACAACTCCGAATGCTTCGAAAATTGAAATCCCATAATAATACAATATTATGGATCCAACGGAACTGGTTTCGTCGAATTCTGAGACTGTGCCTCAGAAGGCTATTTTTAATTATCGATTTAAACATATAATTTCAAAACTGAACAAAATATTTTCAAATTCAATTCTGAAGCTTCCATTATCTTAGGTATTATCAGTATAGATTTTACAAGCCTTTTAAAATATTTTTAATCTGCTAAAAAAAATCAAGGTCCAAATTTTACCCGAATCTTCTATAATTAAATTTGATAATTAAATTGCTAAATTCGTAGTTAAAATTGAAATTCAAGCTTAAATTAACAATTCAGATATTAGAAATTAATTAAATATTTCAATTTCAAATGTTGAAAATTCTGGGTCGTCGCAAATTTATATATTGCTTGTTTGGAGATTGTGATCGGATTTGGATTGGTTGAGATTTAGATTGGGTTATAGTCGGTTGTTTTTGCACTTCTTAACATAATCTCGTTTTTTCGCTACTTTCGGGGTTTTGATTTGAGTAGTCTCGAGATGGAATTCCGTCACAACAAAAGATACCTTCTTCATTACTATCATGCAATATATATAGACCTTGTACATCACAATAGAGATTTCTGGATTCGACACTTGTGCAATTTTTAGAGGCTAATCAAAAGTAAACAAAAAAAGGGAAAGATTTGTTATAACAATCTAACCAGTGTGTCACTCGTGCGTTGCACATGGTAATATTTAAAAAAATAACATTTATATTTTAATTATTGCTAAAAATGTATTTTATTATGCAATATATGATATATTTATTATGATATGTTAATTGACTAATTTGATAGATTAGTTTAAATTTTCGATTATGTAATTAATTTAAATGTATGGATTATAAATGTAAAATTTCGGAAGAGTGCCGTGAAAGATTTATATATAATCGTAGATTCCTTTAAAAGTAGGTATTTGAATGTAAAATAGCGTGAAAAGTTTAGTAGAATGATTATAAAGTGGTAAAGTATAGAACTTTGAAAACAAAATATCTAATTTGAGAGAATTATGAAGATTGAAGATAATTGCTAGAATTAATGAGAGAGCTTCACATTCTTCTTCTTTACTATTATTTAATAGATTTGTCTTTATTCAAGCCTGATATTCATGTGCTGATTTTTTTGCAGCTAGTAGTATATTTCATAAGGTCAGAAACTTGTTACTCCTTGTATCTCGAAGGCCATAATGAAGTACTGGTTTCTGCTCAGGCTTCCTTTTACCCTTGGCTCATTCTCATTGAGAAATTCTCATGCAGTGCTCTGAAATTGCATGAAACTGTAAGTTTTTACCATGTTCCGAAGAAAAATATTTAAATGTGCAATGTATAATCACTTATTCACCTGTTCTACTTCTTGTAACCAAACATTTATAATTCATAATCACTTAGCAAAATATTATGCGTTTTACATGCTTCAATGTTAATTGTAAACTGCTTAGTTATGTATGTGGGGCAGCTTTTCAAATATTAAAAACATGAATGTAGACGCTCCAATGAAGAATTTTTTTTTTGTCTTTATTTTTCCTATTTCCAGAAAAATCCAAAACTCTGCCTGCAATTACGTACAGTTTCTCTGAATAAATTCAATATAGAATATCTTAAAACTTGTAGAATTGAATATGTTCTATTTCCAGACAAGATAACAAGTATGAAGTAATCATAACATAAGTCTATACACAAGACACAAATTTCAAACTTGCACATAAGACATATGCATATTTCAAATTTTCAAGAAAAAAGCTATTCATTGACATCTTTGCATACCTGAACAAGGAAACTTGAACTAAATTATACGGCCACCACATAGCTGCAGGCTCCTCCAAATACCGCCTGAATATGCCTGCCCATCCAAATCCCAGCACCTAATAATTACTATATAAACCCCTTATTATCGATACATAATAATGGTATACAGATTCATAACTGAACAATTAGGATGCAATGAACAATTCAAATAGCAAATAGTAAGAACAAAAGTAAAAATGTTAGACCGGAACTTGAGAAACAAAGAATGTAAGAAGCTGCCTATAGAAAATCCTGACTGCAGTAACAACATGAATAGCATACACCCTTCCAACTCCAAAATTAGCAAAAATAGCAATCAGAACACGTTTCATATCGATGGTCCGGGATTTAGCATGAATTCCCATATCGTCCCTTTGAAAAACACCCTGTTGGTAATAATCGACACCATGAGATGACCTAGTGGCATGACCGCAATTTGAGCAGATGTTGAGGTTATTGATAAGGGCTCTTTTCGGTACCAGAAAAAACTTGTTTAAAAAAGACGGTGATGCAAATGAAGTTGTTCCCAGTACCCACATTCGAAATGTTAAAACTGGAATCATTGGATCGTCTTCTATTGACACTGTTAGTGCTACTTGCTCCATCGGGGAGTAGTCTTGTTCTCCAGATGAATCAGTTTGTACTGCTTGCACTGTATTAACTTTAGGATCAATAACTATACATTTAAACCCATTATTTTTCTTGTTAAGCCTTTAACTAATGGATACTGTGATAGAGTGCAATCTTAACAATACAACAAATTATTCATGTGAACATTCTTATATACAAAGATAATGAAACATGTATGGGATCAAACTAGATATGATGAGTATGAAATACATTAAAATAAAAAGGTAAGTGACTGCTAAGTGGATTTCTGATTTCCTGCTTAAGGCCACCTAATTAGTCTTCTTAAATAATACCCATTTCTCCCTTTTGATTTTTTTTGACCCAGAGTTCTATGTGAAACTGTGCAGGTAGATACGGATGTCGAAGATGTATCAAAGATTCAGAAGCTTATATGCTTAGTTTTCCACGTCATAGGTGTACTCACCAGCTACACCAACCCGACTCGGCCAGTTTTTTCTGTAAAAATATAATATTACATCTCTGTCAGGCACAGGCCTTTTTTTGCCAATAATTTTGTCAATGCAGCATGACAGCAAAACGGTATAAACATGTAACAAAAGCACCACATATTACTGAAGAGCGGAAGAAAATGGATATACCAGTTGTCTTGGTATCGTTAAAGAAATCTGAAAATGAATCATGATTAGAACCTAACATCAACATCTACTCATACTGATGTACGTGGAATGCAGGGAAACATGTTAACTGATATACCTGTGGAATTGACGTCTGTTTCGGTAACTAATTTCGTACATTTTCGTTCAGAGATATTCGCTAAACAAAATTGGTTCATGGGAAAATAATATATGAAGCTGAAAGCATGCCATAAATTTATTTAGCAATTATTTTTTCTCAGCACATAACTAAATGTTAAAACTGCAAGATATGCATACGAAGTTGTTTTACCAAAACAGTTAAAGGAAATATTAAACATAGAAGTGTGTTAATTCTTTCAAGGAATAATCAGTTACCTAGAAACGAGAAGAAAAAAAATAGGCCACGAAGTAGTAAAATAATCAGTTTTAAGCCGACCTATATATGTTCTCAATATATGTTCTCATTATGAAAGAAATGCTTTACCGTAGAGGTGTCTGAAATACTTGGTTGCTATATCTTACAATTCCCGAAACAAAAACATATAAAAGGAATGACACAGAATCTGAAGAAAAGCATGAGTAAACAAAATGTGAGTTCAGAAAATGTTCAATAAAAAGGAGCGATTCACAGCATTGCAAAGCAAATATACATTTGAATATAAAGAAATAAATTGTCTAAGAAAATAAACAGCCGAATATTTAAACTCCCATTAACCAGTAGTATAATTTTTTTTAAATCTTTGACGATTTCTCAAAATAAACATTAACATGTTGCAAAGGCTGCAACCACTAAAACAAATAGGTCATAAGAGGAATAAACCAGTTAATAAAACGAAATAAAGTTTAAAACACAACACATATTCTTGTGTAAAAATCGAAATAGCAGGAGCAAACGAATATGAAGATCCAGAAAGGTTTTTTATTAGCTACAGAAAAATTAGGGGTCCCAGCACTGAAAGCCAATGTTTGAACGTAGACAAACAAATTGGTGAAAACAACGAACTAAATATTCTGATCGACGTCAATCAGCTCAGTTGTTTCATAGTTGAACGTCTGGCGACCGAGTAAAGATATTTCAATCTATTACCAGGTAATTATCTTAGTAGCATATCGCCTCATAGTTGGAAGTATGTAACGAATGGTTAAATACAGATCAACACTACAAGAAAAAGGCAGAATACCGACAGCCAAGACCGACGGCTTCCGACGGCCATTTTCCGACGGCTTTCGACGGGCCGTCGGCGGCCGTCGGAAGCCGTCGCAAATTTGCGATTATACCAGCCAGCCGAGCCCTTTCTTCCTCCTCCATTTCATACGAAAAAAACCCAAAAAACCCCCCAAATTCAACCCCTAAGCTTCCAATCCCTAATTTTTAGCTTCCGGATCTTCCAACGCACTCTAATCAAGCTTCAGTACTCTTAATCTCAGGTATAATCTCTTATTTTTATGAAAAATTCAGTTTTTACCCTAATTATAGATTTGCATAAATTGATAAATTAGGGCGAATTAATGATTGCAATTGTTTCCACTAGCGTAATAACGGTTTATAGCATCACATGGTATACCAATTTCATCTTTTATCGTGAAATTGTGATAAACACGTATAATTTGTGCATGTTCATGTATATGTATTTTGTTGTGTATGCCTTGATTCGACGATTGTATACGTTATTTGGAATAAGATAAAATGATTGAATGAACTAGGAGTATTATATTGTGCACGTTTTTACTTATGACACAAAAAAAATGCATTACTCTAAATTATAATTGTGTGTATTGAAAAATGACAAAATGTTAAACCAGCCCTAAGTTGATGCGTAATACGTCGAATAAATGTGTGAAATTAATATATAAATGTGAACAGTGAGTAAAACTGTATTTTTGAGTAAAATGCGCGCATGTTAACCGACAAATGTCCCTTAGAGAGTTTTTGGCCCCGTCTGACGAGTGTTGTACATGATCGTTGTATAAATAGTCGTTTTTTTCGAAAAACGACCATTTATATTCATCTGGTACAATGTTTGTCGGATTTGTCCCTGTATTGGACAAGTTATGAACACAGTAAGAATTTACATTTTGTATACTACTTCGTCTCAAACGGTTCATAAAATTTCGCCCTAACTTTTCTTTTTTGTTTCCTGCGTACACGCATTTGTGTACAATGCAGGGAACAAAAGGGAAATGCTGCCGAAATTTTATTGAATCGTTTGGGACGAAGTAATATACGAAATGTAAATGCTTACTGTGTTTGTAATGGGAGGTAGGATGTCTGACCAATGAAAAAAAATTATATATTTTTAATCGTTACGTACGTTAAAAAATGAAATGTGCCCTATTTGAAAATATTTTTAAATTTGTGAAGTTGTTCTTTAAATTCAAAATATTATACGAACATGAAAATAATCTTTTTCGAATGTGTATTCTTCAAAATAAATATTAAATTTTGAACTTCTCATTTTGTCAAATAGGAAAAATGATTGATTATTTTGTTGATCGAAGGAGATGGATGTACCAAAGAAAAGGAATGAGGGGCTCAATAAAAGAAGATTTTTATAACGGTATAAACGTGTTTGTTGAATTCGCCTTAAGTAATAACGGAAACGATCCAGAAATTCGTTGTCCGTGTAGTAGGTGTAGACATTTGAAGTTTTTGTTACCAGATATTGTGAAAGTTCATTTGTGCCAACACGGTTTCACACCCGAATATTATGTTTGGGATCGGCATGGAGAAGTTGTAGCAAATACTTCTGTAGAGTCTGAAAGTGTCGTTAACGAAATAGTTTCAACGACCCGTATAGAAAATATGGTCGAAGATGCAGCACGATCAATGTTTCCTATGGTTGAAGTTGACGACGATGATGTAAATGTTGAAGAACCAAATATTGAAGCTAAGAAAATTTATGATTTACTAGATGCAGCTAAAAAACCTATTTGGGATGGTTGTAAAAGCGGCACGCAGCTGTCAGTAATCGCAGAATACATTGCGATGAAGTCAAAATACAACATCACTGAAGCTGGGTTTACGGCTGTTGTACAAGCTGCAAAAAGACATATGCCGCCCGATAATCTAATGTGTGAAAATCACTACGAAGTTAAAAAACTTATGTCGGCTTTTGGTTTACCGTATCAGAAAATAGATACATGTTTAAAAGGATGCATGTTGTTTTGGAAAGAAGACGCAAACCTTAGAAATTGTAAAGTTTGTAACCAGGAGAGATACAAACCAAGAAAAAAGAAGGGTAAGGAAGTTCCGTACAAGCGTATGCACTACTTACCCATAACTCCAAGACTTCAAAGATTATACGCATCTTCTGTAACTGCGTCTAATATGAGGTGGCATAGCGTGAGAACGGAGGAAGAGGGTACGTTGACACATCCGGCCGATGGAGAAGCATGGAAGCATTTCGATAAAACGTATCCAAATTTTGCAGCGGAGAGTCGAAATGTTAGATTAGGATTATGTACGGACGGTTTTTCTCCATTTTCTCAATTTGGTTCTAAATATTCATCCTGGCCCATTATCGTCACACCGTATAATTTACCTCCATGGATGTGCATGAAAACGCAATATATGTTTCTTACTGTTGTCGTTCCTGGCCCCGACGATCCGACACAAGGAATCGATGTATATTTACAACCGTTGATTGAGGAGTTAAAAATACTGTGGAACGAAGGAGTAGAAACATACGATGTGTCAAAGAAGAAAAATTTTCGTATGTTTGCTTCTTTGTTGTGGACTATAAGTGATTTTCCTGCCTATGCAATGCTTTCGGGATGGAGTACTGCCGGTCGTCTAGCATGTCCATATTGCATGGATGAAACACGAGCGTTTTCTTTACCTCATGGTAAGAAAATTTCATGGTTTGACTGTCATCGATATTTTCTCCATGTAAATCATCCCTTCAGAGGAGACAAGAAAAACTTTTTAGCTAATAGAGTAGAAAATAGACAACCACCGACGATATGGTCAAGCGAAGACATATATGAACTTGTTAAGGACTATCCAAAGATATATGAAACGGGGGAGCAAACAGAAATTGAAGGCAAATCAGTTGTTCATAACTGGTGCAAACAAACTATTTTTTGGGAGTTGCCGTATTGGAAACATCTTCTGCTTCGCCATAACATAGATGTGATGCACAATGAGAAAAATGTATTTGATAATGTGTTTAACACAATTTTGAATGTGAAAGGGAAGACGAAGGATGATTTGAAATCAAGACGTGATATAGAAGAATTATGCAAACGTCCCGAGCTTCATATGAAACCAAATGACAGTAAAAAACCAAAAGCTTGTTACGAATTAGATAATAATCAAGTTAAAGCTGTGTTAAAATGGGTGGAAGGGTTAAGATTTCCTGATGGGATATCATCAAATCTTCGTAGATGTGTTGACTTTAAAAATAGTAGATTGAGCGGAATGAAAACTCACGACTGTCACATAATGATGGAAAATTTATTTCCCGTTATGTTTAAAGAACTACTGCCGTTAAAAGTTTGGAAGGTAGTAACGGAGCTTAGTATGTTTTACAAAGAGCTTTGTTCGACTACTTTAAAAGTGCAACGTTTACGTAAACTTGAAGTGGACATTCCTATATTGCTTTGCAAATTAGAGAAAATATTTCCGCCAGGTTTTTTTAATGTGATGGAACATTTACCTGTTCATCTTCCATCTGAAGCACGACTTCGAGGTCCTGTCCAATACGGATGGATGTATCCATTTGAGAGGTATGTAATATGTTATAACGTAATTTAATTGCATTTGAAAGATGAAGTTAATATAAATTAATGTTGCATAGATATTTGAATCATCTGAAGAAAAAAGTGAGACAAAAAGCACGAGTTGAAGGTTCGATATGTAAATCTTACATCGAAGAAGAAGCTTCGTTCTTTTTCTCTCACTATTTCAGTGACCATGTGAATATTTCATTTCAAAGTGTTCCTCGTAATGATGAAGGCGACGAACAAGAGTCCTCTCAAGCAATGTTATCTATTTTTAGACAACATGGTCGGCCTTCTGGAAAATGTGTGGAAATATGGCTAGACGATAGAGATCTTCGTGTAGCACACACTTATATTCTTCTAAATTGTGCCGAGGTTGCACCGTTTGTTAGGTAATCTGAAATAATAATTTTTGTTTTATTCTTTTCTGTAATGCATGCGCGTGTATAACCTAATGTAATAATTTGTTTATATAAACAGTGTTTATGAACGGGAACATCCGAACGGAGATCTCAGTAAAGAATTTTCCCGTTGGTTTTCAAATTACGTTTATGAGCCGAAAAATTGTGTTGTTGACGAAGGGTTGAAACATCTTGCAATGGGACCAAAAAGAGTGGTCAAGACATATCCAATATATTTCGTCAATGGATACAAATTTAACACTAAAGAATACGGTGCAGAAAAATTAACAAATAATACTGGTGTATTTGTTAAAGGTAGTGACGATCCAGAAAACCATTTAAATGATTTTTATGGCGTTCTAACACAAATTTTGCAACTGACATATTTCTCAAGACCCGCGGAGGAGGTGTTTCTATTTAGATGCAATTGGTTTAGCAATGTTCCAGGTTCTGGAATTAATGTGCATAAGGATTATAATCTTATCGAAATAAAGCATACATCGCACTATCACAAGTATGATCCTTTTGTACTAGCCAAACAAGCATTGCAAGTTTATTACGCTCCTTATCCGTCTCTAAAAAGAGATAAAGCAGATTGGTCTGCAGTTTTTAAAACAAAGGCCAGATTCACATTCGATGGGAAGAATATTCCGGACGAACAAGCTTATCAGGCAGATCTTGAGCAAAATAACGAAATAATAATTACAGACGATCATACAGATTTTGGTCCTTTGATCGATGAATCAAATGTTTTGGTAGAAGCGTTTGACAGTGCAGAGGAAAATATCGTCGAAAACGAGACCGAATCTGAATCAGAAGACGATGATGACTGATATAAATTTGAATCTGTTTTTTTGCAATTGATGTAACTATGTTGAATTCTTGATGTATTATGAAATTGATGTAACTATGAAACTAAATCCGTTTACTATTGTTTTATGTTATTTCAATTTGTCATTTATTTAGCAATTTTTATTAAAAATGCAATGAACTCTGCTTATCGTAGGAAGAGTACACCCATCATGAATCAGGTATAACAAACTTACATGTCTATTTACATTTCAGTCATTATAATTAAGCAATTTATACCATTGATGTCATGTTCATATGAAATATATTTCATTATCATGTTTTTATTCTCTTATATAATGATGTGTAAACGTCACAGGTTTATCATTATGTCACATAGAGGGAGGAGCTCTTCCCGTTCTTCAGGAGGCGATGGCAGTGGCCCATCGCAAGCGCCACACCGTCCAGTTGTTACGTTAGCCCCCAAAGCAGATGGGTAAAAATTAAATCTTATTCATCATCTTATTTTTTCTATACTATACGTATGTACTTATCTGTATCGTACTTAAAAACAGGGGGTTCGAGCTACTACCCACTAAGGTAGTGTTGGACGTCTCCAGAGCAGCATATCGTAGTAGGATGAGTGCGTGCTGGCCAAAGTGGGATACCATCCCTCCGCACATCATAGAGTGCATATGGCAGGATGTCCTAGTATGTGTAATTTTTATGTTTTCCATTTTTAATTCGTTTTTGTCGTTTTTCTACCGTTTATCGTTTAAAGTGTAATCTTTTTTTAACACAGGCTGAGATAGACATCCAGACAGATGATATGCAGCTGGCACGAGCATACTGGATGAGGAAGATGCGAAAGAACTACAGAGACACGATATCTGAGGTTAAGAAATCCGGGAAGAGACCACGGTGGATGGGGGAGAGCGTGTGGCAAGCTTGGTTGAGCTACTGGGAGACGGACGAGGCGAAGGCAAGTATACTAATTTTTTTTCAATTATTAATTTAACGTGATTGAAAAATAATGTATCAAATTTTGAATGTACAGGCAGAGTCAGATAGAAACTCTGCAAATAGAAATAAGAATCCCGTTACTCATCGCGGAGGATCGAAGTCGTTTCAGCAGTATCGGCAGGAGTTGGTAAATTTAATTACTGAATAATAAATGTAAATAGTTTATGCTATATGATTTTAAATGTATAATAATTGTATGTAACAATCAACTTCAGGAAGCCGAGGCACATGGTCCTGTCAGCTATATGGACGTGTTCACCCGTACGCATGCTGTTGAGCATGTTAATCCAGACGGGACTGTTTCGTACACATGGCAGGACGATAAATCCAGTAAAAGCCATGTAAGCATATTTCATTTTATTCAGTATTAGTAATTGTTTTAGTTGTCAAATTATTATGAAATAAGATATGATATTATTAATTTGTCAATGCAGGAGATGTTTATGGAGCAGCGACAGAAACTCCTTTCTGATACGGGTCGAGAGCAGCTGACGACCGATGAAGAGGACATTATTTTTGAGTCCGTTATGAGTCCACCAGAGCATGGTCGACGATACGGATTTGGCAATTTAGCGGTAAATAATTTAATTTTTCTTAAAATACTTAAAATATGATATTCTTACCTTTTCAAAACAATAAACTTTGATTTTATTTATTTTTCAATTATTGCAGTCCAGTAGTCAGAGTAGGAGACGGCGGAGTAGACCTCAGAGCGAGCTAGCAAGTATAGAAGAATTACAGACTAGAGTTCAGCAGTTGGAGGAGCAGAACCGCCAACAGGCCATGCAGACGGCACAGTTATTTGAGTACATGCAGCAGTTTGGTGGCCGCTTCCCTTCATCGGCTGGCTCTGGATCTGGGGCAGATTGATTCATTGCTTTCTAATTCGTTCGTGCAGGTATGTTTAGTTTTAGTTTACAATGATTTGGTAGAAGGAACAATTAATTGTTGATATGTATAATTATGTATAATACACTTGGTTCTGTAGCTGTATCAGGATATGCATGATTAGAACAGTTATTGTTAGTATTATTGTTAATGTTGGAATGTTATGTATATTTTGTATTTTATTTTTATTCTAATTTAGTTTATTTCTGTGTCTATTGAATATTTTGGAGTATTGGTTTGCATGTTTGGTTGGATTATTGTTTATTTGATTGTGCAGTATTGATATTGTAGTGTTTGGAAGAGAAATGTGGTTGGAAGGCTCTATTTGCAGCAGATTTTAAAAAAAAACAACAGGTTTCCGACGGCTTCCGACGGCTCTCGACGGCTTATTGGTCGAAATTTTCCGGCGGTTTCCGACGGGTTCCGACGGCTTATTGGCCTGATTTCCGACGGTTTCCGACGGTTTCCGACGGCCGTCGGAAGCCGTCGGAAACCGCCGGAAACCGCCGGAAACCGTCGATAATGTATACGGCATCACCCGTCGGTAGCCGTCGGAAATACTGCTCCCCGACGCCTTCATTTCCGACGGCTTTTTCCGACGGCCGCCGACGGCTTCCGACGGCCGCCGACGGTTTTCAGCCGTCGGAAATCCCCCCTCCCCTTGTAGTGCAATAATCACGTGGATTGATTTGTATTTGCAATGATATATTTTTTACAAATATAAGAAATTTAATTTAGTAATGATGGAAGTTTTTATTTTTCAGATGGCGACGTCAAAAAGTGAATTAATAAGGCAATATATACTGATTTGAAAACTAAATTTTTGTTACTAAATAATCAAAAACCAAACAGTTAACCATGGGTACCATAGAAAGAGTGGACAAGTAATTCAACAACAACAACTACTACAACTATTAAGCCGTTATTTCCATACAAGTTGGGGTCGACTACAGATGTAACCTAAAACTAAATGACAAAGTCAATATAAAAATCAATTTAAAAATCATGATAATAACAATAATAAAATAAGATAAAATAATTAAACAATAATAATAATAAATAAATAAAATAAAGATAAATAATGAAAAAATAAAATATATAAAGAAATTAAAAAAACATAATAGAAGTGGTATTAAATAATGAGAGGATTGGACTAAATTAGAAAAAAATTATCAACTTAATTCTTATATAGTGATGACTTAAATACAATTAATTATTATTGCAAAAAAAAAACTGATGTTGCATATAAAACCTCTGACTTTTATGCTATTTACCCAGATTAAATTACGATTATTACATATAAACATCACCATACTGAAATTTAATTTCTGTAAGATAATACGAAAATGTAACAACATGATTAAATAACAACACCTGCCTCCTTTTTACTAAAGACTGTGATAGTTTCAATGACAGTATTAATGCCCATAAATTGGTAATGCAGTCATAACATCCGTTGATTGTTGAAGAGGTGGAACAATTGTTTCATCCACCATTTAATTGGTTTTGGTAAAAAAAAAGATTTAAATGATTGTTGGTACAACCCAACCAAATAAAATTCAATCGTCTGCTCATTAAATTTAAATGAGAAAATTTTCAATTTCAATCTATTCTTTTTTCAAAAGATCAAGTAGATGAATAAGAATTGTGAGTAAGTGAAGTGTGTTTCATTTTATTTTTCAAATTGATTGTCTTCAACCCTCCTCTCTCATTATGTCTTTTGAATGCATATTAAAAACACAAAGCTCTTTAAGTTTAAACCGAACGGGCTTTTAATGACAGGTGCTTCGGTGTTTCCCTACACTCAAATTACCATGAAAGGTTATCATATTTTACATTGCTTGAAATAACAAAATATTAATACCACTAATGGTTATCGTATTTTACATTGCTTGAAATAACAAAATAAAATCCTACTTTCCATGGAAGAGAATGACATGATGCAAGGCTTAAGCTACCACTACTCAGAGTTACATAAATTGAGAGGAATGAAGGAAAGTGAAGAAATGTTCAGGAAGAGAAAACGAGAACCGCAAGAGAGAAATAGTGAATTATTTTCCGAGCAAAAGATGTTAAATTTTGGTGGCACTATATGGAGAATTGTAGAGTTCAAAAGTAGATTGATAATGGAGAAAACAGTTCGCAAATCAGAGCTCGAAATTGGAACTTATGGAAAAAAAAGGAGTAGCGCTGAAATGGCAGCTACAGACATCTGAGGAAAATGTCAGACATCTGTCATCTGTGCAAAAATTTTCCAGAGAGCATAAACAGACGTCTGTCACTTTGGATAGACGAATGATGTCTTCGGAGAAATTTTCTCGAGACTTTGGACAGACGTCTATCCCATTATCACAGACATCTGTGGTGACTTCTGCTAGTTTTTTGGTATGGGCTTGACGTGAAGATTTGTGATATTTGCAGGAGCAATTTTGAAACTTTTCCTAGGTTTTCTATTCTTCTATATAAGTTAGCTTCAGGTTCCAGATCTGGATGGGACAAAAAGCGACTATAAGGATTATAGCCTCCACTAATTATGGTTCATCAAAATCTAATTTTGTTCAATTCTCCTCTCTACAAATTATAGCCTCCACTAATTATGGTTCATCAAAATCTAATTTTGTTCAATTCTCCTCTCTACAAAATCAGTTTCTATTAGAATTTTGATCACTGTAATCAATCTGTTGTACTCTTTCCATCAATATTAACAAAAGTTCTTTCTTAAAGCGGATGTATATTAACACAATATTAATGAAACCACTATAAATTACTGTGTGATTTATTTTTCGTTATTGATTTGATTTATATATTGATTGTTTGAGGATTGTGATCAGATTTGCATTGGTTGAGATTTAGATTGGGTTATTGATTGGTTATTTTTGCACTTCCTACCATGATTTCATTTTTCCACTGCTTTCAGGATTTTGATTTGAGTGGTCTCGAGTTGGAATTCTGTCACAAAATTTGGTATCGGAGCTTTGGTGTTGGTAGGCAACAGTAGAAATGTTTGAATCAAGTAGCAACTCAAGTATTTCCTCAATCGGTAATCCAAGTGGTGTAGCTCCTTATGTACGTAGTTCGTATGCAGCTTCAGGATCACAATTAGTTATAGACAATTGGAATGAAGATAATGATTTTGAAAATTGGCAATAGAAGATGAAAGTGGTTCTAGGAGGAATCGGCTGCATCGGGTAGTGTTTGACACACAGATGTTGTCAGCGAACTTTTAGGATGTTGAGAGAGAGGAAATGGAAGAGTGAAAATTCACTACACTTCAACTTGCTATGGGAGAGAATGTTATCTCTGAAATTAGTGGTGAGACCACCGCTAAGGATATTTGGGACAAGTTGGCGAAGTTGTATATGAAGAGGTCACTGACTAATCATTTGATCTTATTATGAACGTCCTTCACCTATAAAATGAAGAAATGTACTTCGCTAAAGATGCACTTGAATAGTTTTGATGATTTGCTAATGAAGATGAAGGCGGTAGATTTGAAGATTGAGGAAGAGCAAAATGCGATGATATTGTTGTGTTCTTTTCCGGACCGTTATATAAGTTTCTCAAATAGTTTGATCTTTAGCCGGGACAAATTGACTCTTGATGATGTCAAAATAGGTCTTCTTAGCGAGAAGTTGCAGATTAAATGAAGGAGTTGGGTGATGGAATTAGTGGTGCTAGTGGTGGTCATGGTTTGTGTGTGGAGAAGGAGAGTTATGTGAACAAGGAGAACCGGGGGCGTTCTAAATCAAGGAACTCCCGATGGAGAGGAAAGTTGAAGGAAAGAAAAGGCAAGTGCTACATTTGTAAGATGCCCAGTCATTGGAAGAATGAGTGTCTGGACAGGGAGAAGACAAAGAAGGAAATAGCGTCTTCATCCGTAGCGGTGGAGAGTGGAGTTGGTGCGGAAGACATATATGTTTTGTCAGCGGTAGGATCAAATGTTTCGGGTAGAGAATGGGTGCTCGATTAGCGGGCGTTTTATCATATGACGCCGAACAGAAATTGTTTTTATTCTTTTATCGACAAAGAAGGAAATTCAATTGTTATGGGTAATCGTGCTATTTGCAAGTCCAAAGCCATTGGTTCTGTGCTAATTCGGATGTTTGATGGAGAGTATGTTTTCGAAAAGTGTGTTTCCAGAGAATTCTTGGAGTTTTGCGAACATCATGGTATTCGAAGACATTTTACTACACCGGGAGATTAACATTCAAATGCTATTGCGGAGAGGATGAATCGTACTCTACTTGAGAAAGCTCGATGCTTGGTATTGACATTGGGTTTGGCTAAGCGATTTTGGGCTGAAGCTTTGTCAACCACAGTGCATATTATTAATCGAATCACTTGCACAGCTATTGGTAACAAAATTCTGAAGAAAGTATGGAAGGAAAAGAGCATTGACATGAGCTATCTTCGTGTGTTTGCTAGTCCGGTTTACGTGCATGATCCGAGAAATGATAAGCTTGAACCTTGAGCTTTCAAGGGGATTTTTCTAGGTTATAAGGATGTAGTAAAAGGTTATCGGATTTGGAATCCAAAACGGACAAGGCAGTGAATTCTTGTCAAGTTACCTTTGATGAGTCAGCATTGCTCAAGGAGAATAAAAGCTCATTGATATTCAAGATTTGGTTCACGGTGAACCAAAGGAGAAGAAGGTTATTTCGACATTTTTACCAAGGAGTAAAGAAAGTAGAGTTGTTGGAGATGCTTGTAAGGAAGTAGCGGTTGATGTTACATTAAATAGTCCACAAGGTGCCCCTAGTAGTGTTGGTAATGTGCATGATTCTAGAGAAGATTCGGTTCAAGGTGAAGCCGAAGGGAGTTTGGGTGATGGTATTGCTACTCGGTTGGTCGTCGTACTATAAGGCCACACGAAAGATATGGTGACTAGAACTATCTTCGCTTTTGTGATAATTCGGACTATGCTCTTCATGTAGTCCAAAATGAGTCGATAGACCTTGATGACGTCATGGAGTCGAGTGATAGCTCGAAGTGGATTTGTGCCACGTCACGGAGAAAACAGTTCGATGGGAGTTTTCTGCAATTATTTGATATAATTGCACAAAAGTATGCACTTATATGGAATAATTGCATAAAAGTCTGCAACTATACCATATAATTGCAAACCTTTATGCGATTATATGGAATAATTGCATATTTTTATGCAATTATTCCATATAAGTGCATACTTTTATGCAATTATGTTAAATAATTGCAGAAAACTCTACAATTATTCCTAGTAATCACAAAATTGTCTGCAATCGTACCGTATAATTGCAGATATTTATGCAATTATTGCATATATTTCTGCAATTATTGCATATATTTCTGCAATTGTTACATATAATTGTAGACAATTTGGCAATTATTGCAGACATTTCCACAATTATTGCATATTATTGCAGACGTTTCTGCAATTATTGCATATAATTACTGAATGTCTGCCACTATACCATATAATTGCAAACATTTCTGCAGTTGTTGCGTATAATTGCAGACGTTTCTGCAATTATATCATTATTGCAGACATTTATTCAAATATTGCATATCATTGTTGAATGTCTGCAACTATATCATATAATTGCAGACTTTTCTGCAATTATTGCATATAGTTACAGAATTGTCTGTAATCATACGTTGTTTTTACATATGCACAATGCCACTCATTAGAATGATACTAAAATTGTGATTTAATGGTGAAAAACGATTTGTTAATCCGTCGTTGCTACAAAAAGTTATTGCGTTTTAAAGATTGATAATTAAATGAGGTGTAAAATTTAATTGTGCATGTGAGAATAACATGCACGTATGAACAATGTAATGGAACAAAGAGGTATTTTAGAAAAGAAATTTGAAGTATTTGAAAATAAAGATGTAATTTTTTTGTGGAAGATGTTTTGTGTATTAAGTTTGATTCTAGGGATGTGTCCCTTATTTTCACTATCTCAAAATTTGTAGAACTGAATCTGTTCTACTTCCAGACAAGATAACAAGTATGAAGTAATCATAACATAAGTGTATACACGTAGCATAAATTTCAAACTTTCACATTAGACACATGCATATTTCAAATTTTCAAGAAAAAAGCTATTCATTGACATTTTTGCATACCTGAACAAGGAAACTTGAACTAAATTATACGGCCACCACATAGCTGCAGGCTCCTCCAAATACCCATACCTGCCCTTTGAAAAACACCCTGTTGGTAATAGTCGACACCATGAGATGACCCAGTGGCATGACCGCAATTTGATAAGATGTTGAGGTTATCGATAAGGGCTCTTTTTGGGACCAGGAAAAACTTGTTTAAAAAAGACGTGATGCAAATGAAGTTGTTCCCAGTACCCACATTCGAAATGTTAAAACTGGAATCGTTGGATTGTCTTCTATTGACACTATTAGTGCTGCTTGCACCATCGGCGAGTAGTCTTGTTCCCCATATGAATCAGTTTGTACTGCTTGCACTTTGTTAACTTTAGGATCAATAACTATACATTTAAACCCATTATTTTTCTTGTTAAGCCTTTAACTAATGGATGTTGTGATAGAGTGCAATCCTAATAATACAACAAATTATTCATGTGAACATTCTTATATACAAAGATAATGAAACATGTATGGGATCAAACTAGATATGATGAGTATGAAATACATTAAAATAAAAAGGTAAGTGATTGCTAAGTGGATTTCTAATTTCCTGCTTAAGGCCACCTCCTTATCTTCTTCAACAATACCCCCTTCTCCCTTTTGATTTTTTTGACCCAGAGTTTGATGTGAAACTGTGCAGGTAGATACGGATGTCGAAGATGTATCAAAGAATCAGAAGCTCTTATGCTTAGTTTTCCACTTCATAGGTGTACTCACCAGCTACACCAACCCGGCTCGGCCGATTTTTTCTTGTAAAAATATAATATTACGTCTCTATCAGGCACAGGCCTTTTTTTGCCCATAATTTTGTCAATGTAGCATGACAGCTAAACGGTATAAACATGTAACAAAAGAAGCACATATTACCGAAGAGCGGAAGAAAATGGCATGTAGCAAAAAAATTACAACAAATAATGCTTTGATCATACAGAGACAAAAAAAAGGACTGTGTTAATGGGAAAATAATTTAAGAAAATGCAGGCATGACAAAATCATATTTTGAATTTATTTTTTTATCTGAATATAACAACACGGTATAACCCTTTTACGTAGTGTAGCATGGTAACATTTTACAAAGTTCGTCTGAAAAATTGGTTCCCCTGACTAGTTCAGTAAAGGCGTAGGTGGAGTTATTACCTCCCCAGTTGTCTTGGTGTCGTTAAAGAAATCTGAAAATGAATCATGATTAGAACCTAACATCAACATCTACTCATACTGATGTACGTGGAATGCAGAGAAACATGCTAACTTATATACCTGTGGAACGCCCGCTTCAGTAACTAATTTCGTACATATTAGTTCAGAGATATTCGCTAAACAAAATTGGTTCATGGGAAAATAAGCTATGAAGCTGAAAGCATGCCATAAATTTATTTAGCAATTATTTTTTCTCAGCACATAACTAAATGTTAAAACTACAAGATGTGCATACGAAGTTGTTATGCCAAAACAATTAAAGGAAATATTAAACACAGAAGTGTGTTAATTCTTTCAAGGAATAATCAATTACCTAGAAATAAGAAGAAAAAATAAATAGACGAGGAAGTAGTAAAATAATCAGTTTTAAGCGGACCTATATATGTTCTCATTATAAAAGAAATGCTTTACCGTAGAGGTGTCTGAAATACTTGGTTGCTATATCTTACAATTCCCGAAACAAAAACATATAAAAGGAATGACACAGAATTTGAAGAAAAGCATGAGTAAACAAAATGTGAGTTCAGAAAATGTTCAATAAAAAGAAGAGTTTCACAGCATTGCAAGGCGAATATATATTTGAATAAAAAGAAACAAATTGCCTAAGAAAATAAACAGCTGAATATTTAAACTCCCATCAACCAGTAGTATAATTTTTTTTAAATCTTTGACGATTTCTCTAAATAAACATTAACATGTTGCAAAGGCTGCAACCACTAAAACAAATAGGTCATAAGAGGAATAAACCAGTTAATAAAACGAAATAAAGTTTAAAACACGACACATATTCTTGTGTAAAAATCGAAATAGCAGGAGCAAACGAATATGAAGATCCAGAAAGGTTTTTTATTAGCTACAGATAAATTAGGGGTCCCAGCACTGAAAGCCAATGTTTGAACGTAGACAAACAAATTGGTGAAAACAACCAACTAAATATTCTGATCGACATCAATCAGCTCAGTTGTTTCATCGTTGAACAGTCTGGCGAGCGAGTAAAGATATTTCAATCTATTACCACGTAATTATCTTAGTAGCATATCGCCTCATAGTTGGAAGTATGTAACGAATGGTTAAATACAGATTAGTAATCACGTGGATTGATTTGTAGTTGCAATGATATATTTTTTACAAATATAAGAAATTTAATTTAGTAATGATCGAAGTTTTTATTTTTCAGATAGCCACATCAAAAAGTGAATTAATAAGGCAATAAATACTGATTTGAAAACTAAATTTTTGGTACTAAATAATCAAAAACCAAACTTGTTAACTATGGGTACCTGAGAAAGTGTAGACAAGTAATTCAACAACAACAACAACTACAACTCCTAAGCCATTATTTCCATACAAGTTGGGGTCGACTACAAATGTAACCCAAAACTAGATGACAAAGTCAATTTAAAAATCAATTTAAAAATCATGATAATAATAATAAAATAAGATTAAATATTTAAACTATAATAATAATAATAATAAATAAAATAAAAATAAAGATAAAAAAAATTATACAAAGAAATTAAAAAAACATAACAGCAGTAGTAGTAGTAATAAATATAGTGGTACTAATAATAATAGAGACTGAAGACCAAATACTATGTCTTAGGCTTTTATTCACTAATCATATAATCTAAAACTTATAATACTACCCTTATACCAACCCTAAACAAAAACAAACTTCTAGCTCGTGCTTCTGATACGTTGACCGCTAATTTCACCCGTTCTTGTCCGACACCAGCTCTTCGGATATATTCCAATCCTTCATGTCCATTTTTACTACTTCTTCTAATGTCGACATCTATCTCTCTTTGAGCATTCGATACGAGCTATAATTCTATCGTGCACAGATGTCTCGAAAGGCCTCTGTTGGAGATGCCCAAGCCATCTTAAGCCATGTTGGACTAGCTTCGCTTCAATTGATACTACTTCAAGTTTGTCAAGTACAATATCATTTCTACTTCGATCTCGTCTTGTATGACCGCAGCTCTATCGCAGCATACGCATCTCTACTACGCCTATCTTTGGACATGTCATGTCACAGGCCAGATTGTCATTACGTAGAACTTTCCTTTAAGCTTTTGTGGGACTTCCTGTCATAAAGGATGTCAAAAGCTAGTTGTCATTTCATTAATCCTGCTCGAATTCTAAAACTAACATCTTCAGCAATCTCACCTCATACTGCAACAATGAACATAAATATCGAAAGGATTCCTTTTCGGGTACTACTTGTCCGACCAGAGTAACATCTCGATTCTTTGATCTGATACTACTGAACCCGCACTTCATATAATGTTTTAGTTCTATTAAGCACAAAACCCTTTTTTTCTACAGTCTAGCTCCACAACTCTAGTTATCTATCAACATCTATCCTATTTTCATCAACTGACACAACATCATTAGCAAAGAGCATACACAAAGGAATCTCACCTTTTATACCCTTCGTAATATCATCCATCACTAGGGCAAAAACGTAGAGGATAAAAGCCGACCCTTGATGTAATTCTATGTTAATGGTAAATTCACTGGTTTTACCATCGCATGCTTCAATAAGGGTAACGTGCTTTGCTAGGACTTTTTTTTTCTAGAGCCTACCAAATAACCATTCTCGGTATTTTGTCATAAGATTTCACCAAATCGATAAATATCATGTGTGATCCTTCTTCTGCTCCTTAAATCTCTCCATAAGTTGTCTTATCAAGAAAAACACCTCTATGACCGACCTCCAAGACATGAAACTAAGTTGGTTTTTTGAAATGTTTGCCATCATTCTTAATCGATGTCCAATTTGGCAAGTTATTCAAGGTTGAAAAATGAAATTGAGAGGATTGGAATAAATTAGTAAAAAAATTATCAACTTCATTCTTATATAGCGATGACTTAAATACAATTAATTATTACTGAAAAAAAAACTAATGCTGCATATAAAACCTTTGACTTTTACGCTATTTACACGAATTAAATTACAATTATTACATATAAACATCACCATATTGAAATTTAATTTCTGTAAGAAAATATGAAAATGTAACAACATGATTAAATAACAACACCTACCACCTTTTTACTAAAGATTGTGATAGTTTCAATGACAGTATTAATGCCTATAAATTAGTAATGCAGTCATAACATCCGTTGATTGTTGAAGAGGTGGAGCAATTGTTTCATCAACCATTTAATCAGTTTTGGTAAAAAAAAAGATATGAAGGTAAAAAACCTGACTGTGAACAGAGTAACAGTGAGAAGAAAAAAGGGTTTATTAAAGGTTTTTTATCATATGTTTTATTCCACTGACAAATACCAAGATTAAATACATTCTTACTGATATACATTTTTCAGAATGTAACCAAACATGCTGTTAGTTGGAGAAGCACCCAATGAAATTACAATTTTGAAAACGAAAAAAAGAAATAGGGTAAACCTTTCATTAATAGGAGAATATTCACATTGGAATTCAAAACACATTAGGGTATGAGAAACAATAAACCCAATATACAGGTTTGTTAAAAAAATTATATACAGATATTTACATTGACAAGTATAATTTTGATAGATAAGTAAAGTTATAGAGGAGGCACGGACTATGCAAATTAAAAATATTTGCTATGATCAGTCGTTATGCACATCAAAATTAATATAAGCGTGATAAGAAAAAAGGGTAACCAACATCCACTGGACAATATATCAAAACTTTGTATTGGATGTAAACATTGAATAGAGCAGAAGTGGAGTATATATTGTGCATAAAATATGAATTCTAATTTATAGACAACAAATACAGTACATCAAATAATTATACCAATTTAAAATCTGATTTCTGGTAGTAGAGGAAGTTGGTACTTAGAATGAACACTTAACTAATTAATCAACCAAAATATAACGGGAATGGGTAAATAATAATTAATGTGAACGGACAGCAACATGGGAAGAATTCATAAGTTAAGCACTATTGTTGGTAAGCCTAGGTGTACCTTACACTCGATCTTTCAATTCAAGGTGGGGGATGGTGAATGCTTGAAGAGTAATCGAGCGGTTAGGGAAATTAGGGTTGGTTGGGAAGCCAAGGCAGTGTTTGTTTTGAACAAAAAGCAGTTATTGTGATTGAAAATGCTGGCTCAAATCTACATTTACTTGGGCGTTTGTTTTACCCTTTCATTCGGCCTTGCCAAGTCTAAACAGCGAAAGTCTATGCAGCTCATTTTTAGGGCTTTTTGAAATCTAAATCAGCACACATATAATTTTCAATATAATTTCCAACAGACAGCCTAGTTTTTTTTAGTGAATATTAGTTACGCATCGCTAAAACCAACGTTATTTCAAACGGCACCCTTCTTAAAAAAATTATAAAGCAGGTCCTCATAATTATTTTACTGTAACCGCATGTATTTTTCGTTTTTTTCGTTAGCGTTTAAAAAAATTTCAAAAATTTGTAAATACTATAAATAGGTTTCTGTAATAAAAAAATAAATTACAGACATATCTGCAATTATTTCATATAATTGCAGACATGTCTGTAATTATTCACTAAATAAGTGTATTCGATAAACATCTGAATATTGCAGATATATATGTAATTCATCCATATAATCGCAGACATGTACGCAATAATTTACAGAATAAGTGCGTTGAATAAAAATATATATAACTGCAGACATGTCTACAATTATTCCATATATTTGCAGACATGTATGCACTTATTCACTGAATAACAACAACTTAATTTAACAATCAGGATATTTATGTAAATATCTGCTCTTATCCTTAAAATAGCAGACTTATCTGCAATTTTTAGTTGCAAAAGAAAGCTATTTAGAATAAGTGCAGACATGTGTGCAATTATTCTCTATAATTGCATACATGTCTGCAAGTATTACTGAAACATGTTGTGTATCATTTTTTTTCCTTTTCATCCTTGTTTTTTGATTTTTTTTAACATGAGTATGAATATTAATATTAATCGAAAAACTTTTAAAATTTGAAAGTTTTTTATTTATTTTTTATATGCTTTTTGATGATTTTCGAAAAATAAGGACCTAATTTACATACTTTTTCCACTGGGGTTTTTATGAATTTTGAAACTTATCAAGACCTGTGCCAAAAGTACCTTTTTTTAAAGTAACACGGTATTCTTCTTTCTTCAAGGCAGCTCCATCATATATTTTTCCGTACATAGTAGTTTCAACTTCTCCTTCAAGACAGCAATGTAGGTATGTTTATATGTGTTTTTTTCATAATGTAAAATATATGGTTTGATATCATAGTTTAATAGTTACTGCTCTAAGTGGGTGTAGAAGACAATCATATCAACTATGCAGATTGTCATAAATGAGTTTCTTTGTACCGACTAAAGTAAAACTAGTTTATATTAGTACACGGGAATTTTTCTCCTACGTTTATTTTCTGTACTATTCAATCACTTTTTTATTAATACCAAACTTCAAAAAATAAATATGCATGATCATGAGTTGTTAAGGTTAAGGAATATGCATGATGTACTATTCATCTCATCCTACTTTCTTTCACTTCATCTTCTGTCCAACTAGATTTAAAAGAGGAAACAGTACTTTGATGCTAAAACTATAATATGAGTTTAACATCTTATATTTTGAGAAACATCTATAAATTTTCATGGTTGTTTTATATGTTAACCTGTGGAATTAGTATATCCTCCTTAAAATTTTCATTCATGTTGCAGTATTAGCACCAATTTTACTTACTAAGGAATAGATTAGTACCAGACTTCAACTAGAAATATATAGAAATATAAGGTATTATTTAATTTATAGTAACTCGTTCTATGTATATTTATTGTACAACTCAGATAATATAAATGATATTAACAATGAAGGGCAAAATTTGTCAACTAACAATAAAACATATTTATAATCAGCAACCAATCAAATGATATTTCAACATTCAACAAACAACATTAAGCACCCATTATCCAACATTCATCTTTTAGCATTCGGCCTTCAGCATTCGGCCTTCAGTATTAAGTATTCAGTCATTTTAACAAACGAAGCCTAAATGTAAAGATGGTAGGTTCTGTAATTTGGGAAAAGTATGTGCAGTTGATTAATTTGGTAAAGGAAAATGCAAGAGCGTCAGGGGAAATGCCCTAATTTTTCACCGACTAAGCAAAAAAAAATGGCGGAGCCTTCTTAATTCCACCATTTCATCCGCATTTTTTGTTTCTATCTTTCTCCCCTTCCTCTTCCTCTTGTTGCTGCAGCAATACTCTTTGGGAAAAGCATTTGTGCATGTGAATGCAGTTCCTATGTACTGCTTTTATATTTAACTATTAACAAGCCCGGTCCTGGCCTAAGGTAACCTAGCCCAAAAATTTTCTAATTGTATATATAAAGTTAACCTATTTCAAAATAAGAAAAACTGAGTATAGTCCAGCGGTATAGACATCTCAATTTTCCATCAACCACTAGAGTTGGATTCTTTCTAGCATTGTATTTTTCCCCTGTCTATCCTCACTTGTACTTATATGGCCTCCAAAACATAAAGTAACTAATTAAGCTTTGAGTGTTTTTGCCTTAGGCCTCAAGTTGACCAAGGCCGACCCTGACTATTAACACCTAAGTATCTTCTTTAAACCATTTATGGTCTCACCTAATTTCTGCTTTTCTTCATCCATCCGCAACTCCCTTTCCATGAGTTTCTCTGTCAAAACCTTGGCTTTACCTCCTTCTCTATCTTTTCAAATAAACGAATCAAAATCTCTCTATCCAATTTCATCATCATCAATATCTTATCATCTAATAATGCTTCATTGATACATATGAATCCAGCTAATTTTATAATCACTAAGTTGTTATGAGTTTAATTATAAATAGGTTTGTCATTTTCTAAACAAGTGATTTAGCTTAGAAGGCACTCGTAAATTTTAAAAGAACTTTATGAAAAAATTGCCCGTTTGTCATTTACAAATCTGTTTAACTCGAATCGTATTTTCCTTCTTTTATTTTCTCTTATCAAATAAAGCTTAAAAATCAAAATTTAGGCAAATTCTCAAATCTTTTGTTTGAATTAATGGATGATGATGCTAATGATGATACAGACCAAATGGAATAAAAAATGTAAAATTTGAATTTTATGTTTGATTTTTTTTTTAAATTTGAAAATGCATAGCTCGCAGAAGAGATGAAACTTGAATTTTATGTCGTTGCATGTAACGACCCATAAATTTTCGATAATAAAATTTGTTATTTTAAAAAGATTTTGTAATTTAGTTTGGAAAGAAATAAAACTTTATAATTTATTATTGAAATGAACGTTAAAATGAAATATAGTAATGGTAATTTAAAACTAATTATTAACAATTTGAATAAGATTCTAATAAATGAAGTAGAGAAAGTGTAATACCTGGTTATAAATATAATATGAGAAAATAAAAATAAGTATTGAATTAATTGGTGAAATAACACATTGTTAACAGTAACTGAATGTAAATTTAGGTAATAATGTTAGTGTTATTCATAATAGGACAATTTGTTGAATTAAAAGAATGGAAATAAGGATTTACCAGTTTATTGGGATTTGAACTATAAAAATTAGATCAATTGCAATTAAATGAAATTAAATATCTAAATATTACGTTAATTAAAATTAGATGGAATTTGAGAATATTAATATAATAGATCATGTGACAACAATGAATGGAATAATAAGTAAATTAAATGAAATTATTAGAAATTAAATTTATAATTTCTGAATTTAATGAAATTGAGGTTAGTACTGAAATTGATAAATTAATCAACTCTAATTGATATCTAAATTTTTTTAAATTAGTGTAAATGATTAGGAAATTTAAAAAAATGATAAAAATTGTCAGTTATAGAACTGAGATTGAATTTTGATTTAATTAATTAATTATTAATTTATTTAATTAATGTAAAAAATAGCCATTTTGGCCACTGACTCGGATTTCGACAAAACTAGTTTCATCGGATCAGCAACATTGAATTATTGTAGGATTTCAAGTTTCGTAGCGATCGGACTTGTCGTTTGATGGTACGGGCTCAAAACACCTAGAAATCAATGAAATTGAAATCAATTGAAATCAATTTGAAATAACTTGATTCCAGCATAACTTCTTTATACGATGGAATTTGGACTTGAAATCTGTTTCATTATGTTCAAAATATTTTAAAACATATATTTTGATATATGGGTTGACCCAATTTCGTTCCAAAGTCAGAACGGGCTTTTCGGGCCATTTATCGTTCAACGGTCCAGACCAATCGTATCCATTCCTTTATTCCTCTGCTCTACCTATATATATCCTATTATAAACCCTAGCAGTCTTTCTATTTCTCATTTCTTTACGTACAGAAATTTATGTTGCTTCTCTTTCTCAATGGCAGACAAACCCTGAATTTCAAAGTCCAATTTCAATATCAAATTCAAATCAAAATTTCAAACTCCACAAACTATATCAAATTTTATGTGGATTTAAAGCTCTCGACAAGCGCAAGTCAAAACTGCAATTATTTTTTCGATCTAGTTTGATGTGTGGCCGGAAATGAGTGATTTGCTCTCGGCCGTTCATTGATCTTTGCCTAGTTGAACGGTGAACTTCGCCTTGGCGACGATCGGAGGATGTAGGCTTGTAGGGTTCGTCAAGCAGCTCACATCCATGCGGTTGGTTGGTCGCGAAGTTGTAGAGAATTGCCATATTTTACTACTGAAGGCCGGAGGCGGAAGGGCGACGTGGGGCTTCGGGGGCGGCCACACTTGGCGTGAGGTTCGGTTGGTGATGGTTGCCTTAGCAGAGGTGTTCGATCGGGTCGATGGTGAGTCTGGCGGCGGTGAAATTGACGAGGAGATGCAGCAGCTCGTTCCAATTCGAACGCGGGGTTTCTATGGCTAGGGTTTAACGTGGCAGGTGACGTGTCGCATAGGAATGGTTCGTTTTTTCCTTTTTATTTTATTTATTTATATTTATATTGTCGATTGTTCTAAATCACATAACTTTCACATATAAGGTCCAATTCATGCGCGGTTTCTTGCGTTAGGATCATACCAAAATTCCGGACATTTGATGCTTGTTTGGACAAATTCTGCGCCTATTTGAATTTTGAATTTAAATTGGATTTAAATTCAATTTAAATTCAAAAGGTGAGTGTTTTAACCCACTCACAACTTCTAAAATTTCTTATGCTTGTTAAATTGATTTATGATGTGATTAGAAAATTATTTACGACTGTTTGGCATATTTTGAATCATCATCTCAGTTTATTTGAATTTATTTGGATAAAATAGTTATTTAATTTATTATTGAATATAAACTGCCAGTAAAACCTGTTATTTATTATCTGTTCTATAGTGATGTTATTGATTGAATTGGATGATGATTGTGATAAATGTTTGATGATTGATATTGGATGAATGGATATTGTATTTTATATTGTTATAAAATGCAAGTTTTTATGGATTTTTATTTCATTCGCGATTGCGGTTTGAAATGATATATAATTGTATTTATATTTTAAATTACGAATTGAAATGATAAATATCTGTATCACTTGACCATAGAAAATTTTATACAGACACCATGGTTTATATATAAAAATATTTTGAAATGATTTCTATGGTTTGGTAAAGAAACATATGGTTTTAGATAAATATTGATTTCAGATACTGTATATATACAATTTTATCCTTGATTTTTAAGCTATGTTTAATTTGTTTTAATATAAAATAAGCTTAATAATGAGTTTGATTTTTATGAAGATAATATGGCTAAGTATTTAAATTCTATTTTAATATATAATTTATAACGATTTAAATAAATTAAGGTTGGAAGATAAATTTGAAATTTATTTAAGAATTAAACTCAAATAAGTTTGAAGTGAAACTTATTAAATTAGGAATTTTAATAGGTATGATTTTTATAACTTGATTTTGGTTTAAGGTGAATTAAATGAATATTTCAAGTATAAATAAATTGAAGGAAATATTTAGTTATTTGAATTTGAGCTATATTTAGATGATAATGTATCTGTTATGTAAAGTATTTCAAACTAAATAATAGAAAATTTAATTGTTGAATCGTAATTGCCAAACTTAGTTTCGAAATTGTTGAATACACAAAAGTTTGAAATATACTGAATTTGAAATGGTTTATTCTGTGGATCAAATTTGTTTTGAAATCAATAAATTTGGAATAGTTTATTTGGAAACTGAATTGAATTGAAATTTATGATTTAGGATTTGGTTAAATATAAAATATAGAAATTCGAATAGTGTTGGATTTGATTTGTGAAATTGAGGAAGCTATTTTGTTATATGAAGTATTTTAAATATTTAAACCATTTAAGTGGTGAAAGTTATGTTTCAAAATTATGAGTTCAAGGTAATAAAATTTGAAAGTGTTATATTCAAGGGTTTTGATTTCGAAATGTTATAACTTCAAAAATGTTATGATTTTAGAAAAAGGTATATTTGAAATGAAAACGATATCGTATTGATTTGGTTTTGAAAGGGCAATGATATTTGGTTAAAGTATAAACTATTTTGAAAATGACTGCGGTGTTATAATAACGTTTGGTTGTTAAAGAGAGCAGGATCGGAAGTTGTCATACTCTCTGCCAACTCCAAAAACCATTTTAATTAACAACCGTGTACACGGTGGAGATTCCAGAATGAAGTAGGATGGCGGCGATGTTCCTTTGAGGTATATACATGCACCCGACTCCTGTGAGTTGGCATAAGGTGGCTAAAACAGGAGCGATTCTTGGGTGAGTGAGATAGCCCCTCTTATCGGACACACTCCTTCGATAGCATTCTATTACTTTGTGATTGATTTGGGCCCTTTGATTTTTTTTTGGGTGTGTCTCGAGGTGGGCGCTAGCTGCGCGCTACGCGTCACCACCAGCTCGGATAGCAATTGGAATATCTGTCCTGGCATTGCCTTGTGTGCCGTGTCACCTACCCTATCGCGGCTTGTACGAGTTTGATTTTCTCCCGTAGCCCGTGTGGTATCCTCTGGTAGCTTCCCAATCAGGAGGAACCATGATACTAGATGGACTACTGAAACTATTATGTGGTAAGGGCTACATGGGTAACCCCATAATGCTATTTAAAAGTAATTTTATTTTACCATAGACATTATTATAATAGTGAAATATTACTACATAGTAAATAGTTTAATGGATCCTTAGGAGATGTAAATCCTGAACATCTCTTAAGTTACTGCAATCACGTTAGACACTGGATAGGAGATGTCAAATCCCGTAAACATATCTGGAGCCGTTCCACTCAAATTTTACCGTTGATTTGACTTTCATAAGATCTTTTAGTTCTGACTCGAGTGTTTTGTCTATCCAATTCGCTCAGGTCAGTCTGAGCATTTCAGGATTCGAAGACGTTATCTTTGGAGGACGAAGACGAAGATTTGTATTACTATTATTTATTATCACTACACCATACTAGCCGTTTCGCAACACCCGAAGGCGGAAAATTTGCAACGGCTCTAAGCCGTTGCTATTAAGCAACGGTTAAAGTCCGTTGCAAAATATTATACTATGGCTCATAGCCGTTCTAAATTTTGGAATGGCCCTTACCCGAACTAAATTTGTAGTACAGCCTTCCATAACCCGTTCCCAACTAGCTACGCCTGTTTCTTTAATCTTCCACTTCGATCCAAAAAAAGGCGATAATAATTCTAGATCCAAATTTCGGCAGATCTGAAGAAATAGTAAAGCGTGTTTATCTTTGCTGTGGAAGTAATAGTAAAGTGTGTTTATCCAAATTTCGACAGATCCAAATTTCGGCAGATCCAAATTTCATCTTAGATCTTGCGACTAAAATGGTATTTCTAATTGAACGTTTTATTTTAATTGAACGTTTTATTTTATTTTGTTAACAAGTTTCGTTTTAAACAGCAAAGGGATCTTGAATGTCTTCTTCACGGTTAGCGAGGCCCGTGTTAGTAGCATAGTTCTGAATATAGGGTGTTTTTATCCACTGCAACCAAGAAGAGCTCGATTGTGTAGACGGTGAAGGAGTAGTAATTACTGATGATGGAGGAGTCAAGAATTCTTCGTTTGATTGGAGTTCTTCAAATTTTGTGAAAGTTACAGGTATGACTGATTCATCCCAAAAATAATAATTAACTTCGTTTGAAGTACTCACGGTATGATTAGTTCAGCCAACCCAATGCTTTTGCTGGAACTTGAACAACTTTCGAACAATAGATCTACAAGTAACTGGTTTTGGGTAAAATATCCTGTTTTCGTTTTTCTTAAAGATATGTTACTAAAATAATTCCATGAATCGCCGACTATTTTATAAATATTAAACAGATTATTCGTAAACTCAAAACCTTTATCAAATTTGAATGATACAAGCATCAATCAAGCTTTAAAACTTTTCAGGCTGTTTCATGTAACTAACATTTAATTCCTACGTAATTTTGAGTGACCCTACAATATGTTATGTTGATATCCACATTATTAGCTTTTAACGTTATTACCTACTCGATCAAGATTAATTTTATTATGTTCTATGTTATTACCCTACAATATGTTATGTTGATATCCACATTATTAGCTTTTAACGATGAAGCCGTCGCTAAAGCCGACACCTTTTCTTCTTTCGACGACAAAATGCTACGGCATTTATAGTCGCTTTGCAATGGCTGCCGACGGCCATTTTCCATCGCTAAACGCAGTATACCCTTGTTGTGCTCACTGCCGCCTAACATGAAAACATATCAGTATACATGCATGAGTCCTTGCCACTCTACCTGCATGAAGCACTTAAGCTACTTAACCTATAATTTTCCGATTAAGTAATTGTTCATGAATAAAATCAAAGATTTTTAGATTTATATACGCTTCAAATTCCCAGTTTTGTTGAAACTTTAAAACCTTAACCACACTATTGTCATATGCAACACACTTATGGCAACAAAAGCAAGATATAGAAGGTGTTAAGTGTATGTAACACTTTCAGTTCAAGCAATTGGGAACGTGGTATTCTTTTTCAATAGAATTTTCAGTTCAAGTTATTGGGAACTTGGTATTGTGTGCGATATTTAATACGTAATATCAAGAGACTGGAATAACTGTTTGTGTAAAGTAGATTTATTGGAAATTACAAAGAACATGATGGTCCATAGAGCTTAATTGTTGAATATATGCTCTTATACATACAGTTTCTGAAATAATAGAATAAAATGCCTAAGCTACCTAGGTTAAAGCAAGTGGTTACACCCAAACTACCTAGTCCATTCGCACATATACAAACCCCTCAGCCTACCTGTCACTCAAACACTTCAAGCACACGCAGCATCAACCATGACAGCAAGCATTCAACAACCCAGTTCATCATTCTCTCACCTCATCTCTGCTCTGTTGCCTCCCCTTCAACCCCACATCTTCCCCTTCATTACTCATCAAACAACAACATACTAATCTTCCTACTGTCACAAAACCTCCCAGACTGTCATACAAACAACCACATTTGTTCACATTTGTAAAATCCACTATCTGAAGTACCTTACTCACCAACCAACCATATCACACTTCATTAACCCCCACAGTTCACAACTTTACCACATATCACACTGTAGTGAAATTTTATTTTATTTTAATTTGAGCGGAAGCGGTTATTTGTTCAGGATCTAGTATTGCGTATTTAGATACCAATGACACTTAAAAAGAATTATGCAGTTTCACAGAAAAATAACAGAATAAGAGACAAGAAGATTTAACGTGGTTTGGATATGAATATCCTACGTCCACGGAGACCCAACAACTTTTTATTTCACTAGAGAAGAGAGTACAAAAGAGAAAGGAAAGAATAATGGTAGATACTACACTTGCTTGTTCATATGAAGATAAAGTTCCTTCATTTATATAGACTTGATAATGAAGGGTTGCTTGGAGATTAAGCAAATCAATTTCCTGATTACGCAGATATCTTTCCAATTTGCGTGATTTCATTTTAGTATAAATAGATGGCGTAATCTTCGTTTCCATATCTTTTCTTTATTCTCCATGCCTAATAATTTATTTCTTCATATAGCAGAGTAATTAATTGATTTACTAATTAATTAGTTTCCTTAAAATATCCTTCCATATATCAGCTAAATTAATTGATTTGATTGAATCAATTAATTAATTTCTTTCCCTTTTAATGAATATTTGAATCATCCAAATTAAACACTCCACCTTGATTCAAATATAACAATCTCTCTTCATCACCTTATCATCAAATAATCAACATATAAGTTGTTGGATCTAGCGCCCCATGGCGCTCAAGTAACAGGTATCAAACTGATCAAGTTTGAGAAATGCTCAAACTTGTCCTTAGGAAGTGACTTTGTCATCATATCTGAAGGATTATCCAAAGTACTCACCTTCAACAATTTGATCTTTCTTCGTTCTTCCTCAAGCATAAGAAAGAAACCTCTAACATCAATGTGCTTCGTCCATGAACTATAAGCTTGATTTTCTACAAGATGAATCACACTCTAACTGTCTGAAAATAGCTCTACTATCCGCTGCACCATTGAAAGATCATCCAACAACTGAAGTAAGTATAGTCCTTCCTTTGTTGCTTCCACAATCGATATCAACTCTGCTTCGGTAGTCGATAAAGCTACGATAGATTGCAGCTTTGATCTCCATGAAATCGAGCCTATGCCAAGTGTAAAAACATAGCCCGACACTGACTTCCTAGCATCTCTATCCCCAGCGTAATCAGAATCACAGTATCCTCTAAGAAAGATGTCACCATCCACTCCACCATATAACAAGCCCACCGAAGAAGTGCCTCGAAGATATCTAAGAATCCACTTCACAGCTTGCCAATGCTTTTTGCCTGGGTTAGACATATATCGACTCACAACACCCACTGCATGGGCCAAATCTGGTCTTGTGCACACCATCGCATACATAAGACTACCAACAGCACTAGAATAAGGTATATCAGCCATATACCTTTTGTCTTCTTCCGATGAGGGAGATAAGTCTTTTGACAACTTAAAATGAGAGCCTATTGGAGTGCCAACCGGTTTAGCTTTCTCCATTCCAAATCGAGCGAGGACCTTCTCGATGTACTGAGCTTGAGTGAGCCTTAAATCTCTCCGCTTCCTATCCCTGCTTATCTCCATACCCAATATTCTTTGTGCCTTTCCCAAATTCTTCATGTCAAACTCTCTACTGAGCTCCGATTTCAACTCCTTAATCCTGACCATACTCCGAGATGCAATCAGCATATCATCAACATATAACAACAAATAAATCATATCACCATCACATCTCCTGAAATAAACACACTGGTCTTTGAAACTTCTGGAGTATCCATGTGAAAGCATAAACTTATCAAACCTCTTATACCATAGTCTAGGAGACTGCTTCAGTCCATATAGAGATTTGTTGAGTTTGCAAACATAGTCTGGCCTGCTACTGTCAATGAACCCTTCCAGCTGCTTTAAATAAATCTCCTCATCCAGATCACCATTCAAGAATGCAGTTTTGACATCTAGTTGCTCTAATTCCATATCATAATGAGCAACTAATGCCAAAAGAATACGAATAGAAGTATGCCTAACCACTGGAGCAAAGATATCATGATACTCTACCCCTTTCTTCTGAACATACCCCTTTGCGACTAACCTTGCCTTGTATCTAAGATTACCATTTTCGCCGTCTTTCACTATATAAATCCACTTGCATCCAATAGCTCTCTTATCGGTGGGAAGAGGCATCAAATCCCAAGTATGATTTCTCTGTAATGATTCAATCTCCTCCTCCATAGCAACTAACCAACTGGAACCGTTAACTGATGCGATAGCTTCTCTATAATCACAGGGCTCATCATGGACAACATTCAAAGCATATGTTTCATATCATCGAAGTTAATATCTTCGATGCTCAATCCAACAAACTCATCAAGCCACTTAGGCTTTCTTCTTTGTCTGACAGGCCTAGGTTCCGAATGAGCTCCACCTTGAGTTTGATCCTCTGTACCAACATCGATATTATCCTCATCAACCACGGTGTCATCGGAAACACCATTTGAACGTCTATGGAAAGAATCAACAGATGACTTGCTTTGTGTCTGGTATTCTTCACATGTCCTCTCATTGTCATCCGATGAGGAAGGCTCCACCTTCAACATAGCCTTCTCATCAAAAGTCACATGCCTGCTCATAATGATCTTCTTGCTAATAGGACACCACAACCTATATCCTTTCACTCCTCTCCTATAACCTAGAAAAATACACTTGCGAGCTCTAGGTTCCAGCTTCCCTTTGCTCTCATGCACATAAGTTGGGCAACCAAATACTCTGAGAAATGAATAGCTAACAGGCTCTCCTTTCCATACTTCTTCAAGGATCTTCATATCTATGGCAGTGGAAGGTGTGCGGTTGATGAGGAAAGCCGCCATAGATAAAGCTTCAGTCCAAAATCCCTTCTTCAATTTAGCAGTCAGTCTAAGGCATCTTGTCCTCTCCAATAATGTCCGATTCATCCTTTCTGCAACTCCATTAGACTGGGGGTCGCCTGGTGCGGTGTAATGCCTCTTAATGCCTTCAGACTCATAATAATCGATGAATTCCTGTGATACAAATTCACCGCCATTATCTGAACGGAGAACTTTCAATTTCTTCCCTGACTGCTTCTCAACCATAGATTTCCACTTCAGAAACTTGGCAAAAGTTTCACTCTTTGACTGAAGAAAGTATACCCATACTTTATGAGAGAAATCATCTATAAATGAAACAAAATATCTGGCTCCACCTAAACACGGACAAGGGGAGGGACCCCAGACATCTGTATGAACATACTCCAAGACAGCTTTTGCTTTATGCTCTCCTGTACCAAAAGAAATCTTCGTCTGCTTTCCAAGAACACACCCTTCACAAAAACCAAGTTTTGAATGATGAACTCCATCAATCAATCCTCGTTTTCTCAACTCATCCATGCTACGCTCACCGATGTGACCCATCCGTAAGTGCCATATTCTGGAAGAATCCGAACCAACAGATGTAATAGAAGCTGATTCACCAATTACAGCAGTACCCTTTAATAGATAAAGATTTCCTGCCCTCACACCTCTCATAACAATCATGGAACCCTTCGATATCTTCATTTTCTCTTCTTCCACTACAATCTTCAAGCTAAGTCTACTTAACGCCCTAATAGAAATCAAGCTCCTCCTCAAATCAAGTACATGCCTAACATCGGTGATCGTACGAATAACACCATCAAACATCCTAATCATCACGCTACCAACACCCACCATACGGCAAGAAGCATCATTGCCCATCAGAACTTCTCCTCCATCAATTTCACGGTAAGTGGAAAAGCAGTTCCTATCAGGTGTCATATGATAGGATGCGCCAGAATCAATCAGCCATAAGTTGCTCTTCCCAGAAGAGCCAGAAGCTGTAAATACATCGGTGTCACTTTCTGTATCTGATTTCTCTGCTGTAGAAGCTGAGGCTTGCTTTGGATCTTTTCTTCTACCTTCAAGCTTGGGACATTGTGCTATGAAGTGCCCTGGTTTCTTACAATAATGACAAGTCAAATTCTTAGGCCCTCTAGACTGAGACCGTGAATAATTCCGTCCTCCACCTTTCTTCGACCTGCTTTGGCCTCTACCTCTCTGAACAGATAAGCCTTCAGTATCACTATCCAAGCTAGTGCTCGCCAATCTACCTCTTAATACTTCATTATGAAGACCAGCCTTTACATCAGACAGACTAATTTTACTGCGGCCATAAATCATGGAATTAACAAAAGCAGTATACTCCTTAGGCAAGTAACATAAGAGGATCACAGCTTGAGCCTCATCAGTAATATCAACTTCCGCTGCCTTCAGGTTCATAATCAAAGTCGTCAAAGCATCTACATTCTCCATGAGATCATCTCCAGGCTTCATCTTGAACGAATAAAGTTGTTGCTGAAGAATAATCCGATTAGTGAGAGACTTGTCTTGATATGCAGCTGATAATGCATCCCATAGTTGTTTCGCCGTCTTCTTCTGAGAGAATTCTCTAAGAACTTCATCTGAAAGGCTCAACTGAATTGTTGTAAGAGCTTCATCTTCCATCTCTTCCAAATCAGCTACATCAATACCTTTCAATTTCTCAGGCGCAGAAACAATCTTGTAAGTCTTCTCCTTCTTCAATACTGCCTCCATCTTCATCTTCCAAGTACCAAAAATCTCCTTTTCTGCCAAAACGTGTTACTCCATAATTGACACCAGATCTGCCAACAGACTTACTAATAGTAGCCATTAATATCCAAACAGGAACAATAACACTAGCTCCGATACCAAACTGTAGTGAAATTTTATTTTATTTTAATTTGAGCGGAAGCGGTTATTTGTTCAGGATCTAGTATTGCCTATTTAGATACCAATGACATTTAAAAAGAATTATGCAGTTTCACAGAAAAATAACAGAAATAAGAGACAAGAAGATTTAACGTGGTTCGGATATGAATATCCTACGTCCACGGAGACCCAACAACTTTTTATTTCACTAGAGAAGAGAGTACAAAAGAGAGAGGAAAGAATAATGGTAGATACTACACTTGCTTGTTCATATGAAGATAAAGTTCCTTCATTTATATAGACTTGATAATGAAGGGTTGCTTGGAGATTAAGCAAATCAATTTCCTGATTACGCAGATATCTTTCCAATTTGCGTGATTTGATTTTAGTATAAATAGATGGCGTAATCTTCGTTTCCATATCTTTTCTTTATTCTCCATGCCTAATAATTTATTTCTTCATATAGCAGACTAATTAATTAATTTACTAATTAATTAGTTTCCTTAAAATATCCTTCCATATATCAGCTAAATTAATTGATTTGATTGAATCAATTAATTAATTTCTTTCCCTTTTAATGAATATTTGAATCATCCAAATTCAACACACACTTCATTAATTTTATTTTGTATTTTCTTCACTTTATAAAAAAAGAAGAAGAAAAACCATAGATAGAAACTGTTACAGCCATTACAGTTTGTACAATGGTGAGTGTGGTAATTAATAAGAGCCAGTGCACGAGCATAGAGGAAGGGAACTGCTCCCATTGCTGAAACAGTGCTGTTGAGCCTAGATCTAACTATAACTCGAGCGTGCATTTCATAGAAAATTTAGCAGTAGAAGTTTGAGAGGTGAATTCGGCGTGGTGAACAGTTAGAAGTGTAGTGGTGATGTATTGATGGCAATGTGACGGTCAGTCTGTGATCGGGGAAGATAAGGCAATTGACAGTTGACAGTGAAAGGTGTTGAATGGTGGCAGTGTCGTTTGGAGACTGTAGTGCAGTGATTGCTATGCTTGGTTAGAAGATGTTATATGGTTATTGAGGGGTATTTGGTGGTTTTGACTGGAGTGAAGAAATGGTGAATGGGGGTAAGTTTTTGATGTGGTATGGGGTTGTGCATGCGGAGGTGATTGTGAATAGGTTGAAGCTAGCGTATTGCTTTGTTGATGGACGTGATGCTGGTTCCGGTGAAGGTTTGTTATGGCAGTTGAAAATTGTTTTGGTGATGGTTTTGGAATTTGACGTGGATGTATGTGGATGAAGGGCACTGGTGGCCGATGTGGTGACAGGCTTGTATTGGCAGAAAATGGGTGATGGCTTCGGCTAGTGTTTATGCTACTGTGGGTTGATGTTTTAGTTGAATGGTTGGTTATGGAGTGTGTTGTAGAGCAGCAGTTGGATGGTGGAAGTGAGGCTGTGTTTGGAGTTATAGCAGTGGGAACAGTGGCAAAAGTTGGTCATGTGTCCGAAAGAAGGGGATGTGCACAACAGAAGTGAGCAATTGCATATGTAGTGGTGAATTGCAACAGGCAGTGAATTGGTTTTGGCCATGGGAGCAGTTCCCTTCCTCTATGAAAGATGAAACATGTGTGTTGAAATACAGAGGTGAAAGTGGATGAAAGTGGATAAGAATAGCGTGTGGTTGAATTGGTATGTAGTGATGGTCTGGAGTTTGTTTTGACAGTGGAGATGTTGATGGTAGTTTAATGGAGATGACTGTAGTTGTTGGTGTTTGGTTTGTTGCAGTGTGTATGGGAGGTGTCGACAGAGGTGAAGTTGTATGTGGCAGTAGAAGTTTGAGAGGTGTAAGTTGATGGTGTTGTGTAGGAGCTTGATGGTGGAGGCATGGTGGAGGCAATTTTGAGGATGATGGAATGATGTTGGAATGAAGACAGGCAGTTTTATTGTATGGCAGTGTGGTTTTGTTGAAGCAGGGGTGAGAAGTGCAGGCAGTGGTTGAGCAATAGCAGTGATTTGTATGTGATAGGGGATGTTGCTGTCAGGTTTGTTGGCGGAGATGACAGAGGTAATGTAGGGTGCAGTAGCAAGGAGTGGTGCTGGAGGTTGTAGAGTGTGTACATGCAATAAATGGCAACAGAGGGTGTTGATGTGTTGTAGAGTGTGTACATGCAATAAAATCATGATTATGGTTGGTTGTCTCTTAATCTTGATTACGGCTGACTACATCATGTTCAGGATTGTTTTTCAACAAGTACTTAAGAAATATGATATGTAATATAGAGATACCACAAATGAACATGAGTTTAATAAATAGGTAAAACTATAAGTGTTATATAGTATTTTGTTTGCTTAAATGATCATTCCACAACCAATATATTATCATTCTTATTTATATTAACTGGCAGAATATAAGTATAAATCTGCAAAAAGAAATGTTTGGGTTATATCGTCTATGTTCCACAGCAAATATATTTCAATTTGGATAGACTACTTATTTGCATCCATTATCCTTTTTCCTAAATTATATACTGTTGCACTTTTTGAGCAAATAATAGTAAGGTTTGTGCATGTAATTATTCTTTAAGTTGCTCGTACTTTCTAGTTTATAAAATGTTGTATATATTTTGGTTGGCAGATCAATATTTCTTCAATTATAAATAAAGAGTGGATGAAAGAAGCCGATCAAAGAACCCCACGATATATGGAAGGAGTGCAGAAGTTTATTGATTTTGTTGTAGAAAATGGTGGCAATAAGGAAATCTATTCTTGTCCTTGCACACAGTGCAAAAATATGAAATGAAAATTAAATTAGATGAAATTCATTTTCATCTGCTTAGATGGGGAATTGTCTAATCATATACTGTTTGGCATTTTCATGGGGAAGAGTCAGCAATGAACAAAAAACAACCTGTTAGTCATGCCATAAGTACTGATGACTCTGAACTTCCTAGGATGGAAGATCTGGTCAATGATGCTGATAGATTTTATCAATTTCAACCTACAAGTTTGTTGCCAGATAATATTGAGGATTCGCCTATGGTTGATGTTGATTGACAGGCCAATCAAAGCAAGAAGTATAAATCACTTTTTGATAATGCAAAAGAGCCATTGTATCCTTCATGTCCAAAAGGGATAACAAAATTGTATTTCGTCGTCAAGCTGAATAACTTGAAAACCCAGTATGGCTTTTCCGACAATGGTGTGACTGCACTACTAGAATTCATAAAGGAATTACTTCTTGAAGGTATCACACTGCCAATAAAGTATCATGACACGAAGAAGATGATTAAGCAAGTTGGTATGGATTACAAAACTTATGAAGCGTGCATTAATGACTGCATTTTGTATTGGAAGGATGATGAAAATAGGGTTTTTGTCCAGTTTGCAAGCAATCAAGATATAAAACAACATTCAACGAAGAGAAAAGAGCTGACAAAGTACCTCAAAAGACGTTGATGCATTTCCCTCTAATTCCTATGCTGAGGAGGTTGTATACTATACCATGGATAGCAGATGCTATGACTCGGCATGGTCGTGCCAAGTCTAATTCAGACGTAATGCGTCACCCATGTGATACTTCTCAATGGCGAGCTGTAGATTCTTTTGACAAAACATTTGCTGTTGAATCACGAAATGTCACGCTTGGATTAGCAACGGATGGTTTCAATCCACATGCATCTCTAAGTAACCGTTATAGTCGTTGGCCAGTAGTTATAGTACCGTATAATCTTCCTCCATCCATATGCATGAAAGGAGAGTTTTCAATGTTGACATTGTTGATTTCTGGACCAAAACAACTAGGAAAGGATGTTGATGTTTATTTGCAACCGTTGATATAGACGAGTTACAACTGTTATGGGAAGGAGTCACTGTGTAACAACCCGCATATTTATCGATTGTATATTTAAATATTTTATTTAAATATTTTATCGTTCGTCGGATTTTAGTCCGAAAACCTACATTTTGCAAATAGTCGAATTGGGACTCGAGACCCCTCCCATTGAGTTCAAAATGCCGTTTGCAACCTTTTTGAGTATAAGCTTCGATATGTTTGGAGTAAGTTGAATTTTGCTACTTTTTCTTTAGGGCTTTGGGTTGGGTTTCAGCCCATTAACCCCACTTATACTCTAGCTCAGCCCTCTCCTCTCCATTCACTCATTCCAACTCCTCAAACTCAAGCTCCAACTGAAAATGGTGGAAAGGAAAGGGAATTAGAAATTCCAAACCCTAGTTTCATTGCAAATCCAAGATCTAGCTCCAAATTCTAAGAGAACCCATTGGTAAGCATCCTCTTCATCTTCTCTAACTCATTCTCTCTTTGATTTCATAAAAAATTCCTAAACCTAATTTGGAAAATGTTTCTCTTTTAAACTTAGAATCAAGCTTCTTGAGTTAGGATTGAAGTGTGGTTGATCTTCCTTTGCTTTCAAGCTTCTTCTTCATTGATTTGGGTTCAAAGGTGAGATTTTTATCTCACATCTTAGTCTATAACTATCTTCGATTGTTAGGTATGAATTCCTAACACTTATTCGTGTGCATTTGCTTTTGGTTTGGATTGATTTGGTGAATATTCCAATTTTTAGTGTTTTGAGTTCAAATCTTAAAAAAATCCTAACTTTGATGTTTGAACATGTTTTTGGTGATGCAAGGAAGAGATACTATGGCCGGGTAGTTGATAGGCCTAAACCCTTGGTGCCGATGTTCGACCGATAGCAATATGGAAGAATTTGGCATTCATCAGATTGGCTTGGGGAGTGCTGGCTACAGGTCCAGCCGACCGAACTCAGGGTCCGGTCGACCGACCTGCTACCCAGGCACTTCCCAGCCTCTGTTAGGAAGTGCAGGTTACAGGTCCGGCCGACCGAACTCAGGGTCCGGTCGACCGACCTGCTACCCCGAGCATTTCTGGTTTTTTTGGTGTGGTCGACCGAGCTCTGTAGCCGCCCGACCGACCTGATGATATTTTGCCTATTTCACCTAGTTGCTTGAATTTCCAACTTTAATCGATTCGTGTTGTTTCCTATTTGTTGCTATCATTTATTATCGACTTTGATGACATTTTCTTTGGGAATTTAGGATATATCCACTTTGATGGATTCGGTATCGATTTCTTGGATTTTATTCACTTCTTCGAATGTGAATTTTTATGAATTGATTGTTTCTACAATCACTTCTATGATTTGTCACTTAAAAATATAAAGGTTTTCTATACTAGTAGTAAATATCAAAACTCTTTCTTCAAATGATTTCAACACTATTTTATTACAAAGCTCGTTTTCTCAAACTGATTTCCAATCTATTAGTATATACAAACATTTACCTCACTCGTATGAGAAATCTAATTAAACGACTTAGTAAAACAAGTGGTATGAAACGCTTGCGTTTACTTCGTCGGTTAATTCTTGGACTTGTTCGATTGAATCTCTTGTGACAATTTTCTAGTGGAGATCTACAGTTTGTTCGTAAATATTTAAGTTAAGCAAGTGGTTATGGGACATGAAGCTAAACTCATATATTTACTAGCTTAGTGTAATTGACACTTCTCTTTGATCATGACGATCATTTTATGTTTTAGACTAGCATTGTGCGATGTCTTTTTGATTTGGTTCATCGGATGTCACGCTGTACGACGTCGTTGTTCCCTTCGATTGTGTTTAGCTTCATCGGATGTCACGCAGTACGACGCCGTTGTTCCCTTCGATTGTGTTTTGGTTCATCGGATGTCACACTGTACAACGTCGTTGTTCCCTTCGATTGTGTTTTGGTTCATCGGATGTCACGCTGTACGACATCATTGTTCCCTTCGATTGTGTTTTGGTTCATCGGATGTCACGCTGTAAGACATCGTTGTTCCCTTCGATTGTGTTTTGATTCATCGGATGTCACGCTGTACGACGTCGTTGTTCCCTTTGATTGTGATTTGGTTCATCGGATGTCACGCTGTACGACGTCGTTGTTCCCTTTGATTGTGATTTGGTTCATCGGATGTCACGCTGTACGACGTCGTTGTTCCCTTTGATTGTGAATTGGTTCATCGGATGTCACGTTATACGACGTCGTTGTTCCCTTCTATTGTGTTTCTGGATCGCCGGACGTCACGCTGTACGACGTCGATGCTCCGAATTGTTTGATTTCTGGATTTCTTGTGTTGATTTCTAAAATTCATGTTTCACCAACTTTTACGATTGGCATTGATATATATGTCATTTATTGTGGCTTGGTGAATGAAATTAGGAGTATGACATTCCTTTTGATCCTTGAGTAGATTTTTGTGATATTGATTAATCTCTTGTTGATTTTCAATTACTTATATATATATCACAGCTTGGCATTGTGATTATCATGTGTTTAGTCATATCTCTTATTCTATATCGTTTCATATGATATTTATAGCTAGACTGATCCGTTTATTATTTTCTTCTTAAATAATACTCGGGTCAGACCGAGATGTTACAGGTGCTTCAGCTTGACTTCTCACCTGGGATTGATTTCTCTAACTTTTGGCTAACTACTTAGATTAGTAGTTTATTTTGTTGTATACACTTGAGATATGGACTCATAGTTGTATTATTTTGTATAGCACGTATTGCTATCCTTTTGTATTATTGTGGATCTTCTTGACTACTACTCTGATGAACACTTTCATGTGTTAGTTATATATTCATATCTTCTTCCGCCTTTGTGATATGAATTATCTGTGACTGATTTGTGTTATGCTTATTTCTATATTTGTTTCCGAAGATTATTATAGCCACTGTGTAGTAGCTTTATGTTTGTATCGGTATGTTGGATTTCCTCTTGAAAATTAAATGCATGTTATACTATCTGACATATCGGTGCTCACGCAAAACAATTACACGGATGGTCGCTTCTCAACAGCCTTATTCTCCGTGCTAGTTGATAGCATTACACCGTAGTGTTCTTGGCTAGCGTGGGTATATAGGTGGGGCGTCACACGCTGCATTTGACTCATTTAATAATTCTGAGTTTACATTGAGAGCTAGGTTGTTGTGGGCAATTCATGATCATCCTGCACTTAGGACTTTATCGGGATGCACAACTCATGGCTGTTTTGCATGTCCTACATGTGGGGAAGACACTTGTTCTTACTATCTTCGTGCAAGTAAGAAGATGTGCTACATGGGACATCGGAGATTTCTTCCTTTCAAACATAAGTTTCGAGACGAAAAAACAAACTTTGATAACAAACAAGAATATCGTCGTCCTCCACGGCCATTGACTGGTTATCAAGTTGAAGAGAAGGTAGCTAATATCAAGATGAAAGTTGGTAAAGACAAATTAGAAATCGGTCGAAAACGAAAAAAGAAAACCGATGAAGACGAAGTTGAGAATGTTCCTGCATGGTATAGAAGGTCCATCCTCTTTGATTTTCCATATTGGAAAGCAAATTTGGTCCGACATAATATTGATGTTATGCATACAGAGAAGAATGTCACTGAGCATCTCATTAGCATAATTATGGGTCATAAAGACAAGTCAAAAGACGGCATCAATGCACGTAAGGATTTGAAAAACATGGGTATAAAACAAAAATTGTGGGTGAGTGAAGATCCTGAAAGAAATAAAGTAATCATACCAGATGCAACTTTCACCTTGAGCAAAGACGAAAGGCTACGATTTTGCACCATTTTGAAAAGCCTAAAAGTGCCTAGCAAGTTCTCTTCCAACTTCAATAACAATGTGAACATAATTCCTCCTGAACTAACAAATATGAAGTCTCATGATTACCACGTCATAATGCAGCAATTACTTCTGGTATTGCTTCAGCATTCTTATCCACAACATAAGGATCTACGTAATACTATACATCGTATAAGTCAATTTTTGATATTTTATGCTCAAAGGTGATTAATAGAGAACATCTTTTAAAAGCAAAGACTAGTTTGGTAGAAGCAATTTGTATGTTTGAAAAATATTTTCCACCTGCATTTTTTGACATCAGCGTCCACCTTATGGTTCATTTAGCCGATGAAGCATTGATATGCGGTCCTGTTAGATATAGGTGGATGTATCCATTTGACGGTAATTTACTAATCTCAGTTTTGTTCATCATCATTCGATTTAAATAGGTAATAATTATTTGTAATCGATTTATATTCATAGGTTGATGAAAACATATAAAGGATACGTCCGCGACAAAAGATATATTGAAGGATGTATTGCAGAAGGATATATCGTACATGAAGCTAGTCTTTACTGCATGGAGTATATGCCAAAAGGAGGCGATGGCACACATAAACATACTCGTGAGGCTTTCTTAGACGAGGATGATGAGTTTGCTAGTGAGATGCCTCTAGATAATGGTAAAGACATAACCTTAACCTCGGTGCAGTTTGAACAAGTTCGTAGATGGGTCCTCAATAAGTATGATGGATTGGATGAATGAGAGAAGTAACTTCACAAATAACTCTTGAATCTCCACCATTGTAAGTATATAAATGTTTTGAAATGTGTTTTTTGCAGGAGGTATAACATCTATGTGAAAAGTACTAAATCTCAATCTCAAAATGGGGTTTCATCCGTGGAAGATTGTCAAAGTTTTACTCTATGGTTACGTGGCGAGGTATATATTAAAGCTTATTTAATATTTCACGCGTACTTAAAGGTATCATACACCTTATTAATCAAATTTTTCACATATTTTATTTTTTTAGTTGGTAAAAACAAACGATGTTGATTCAACTCTTTGGCGCCTTGTGAATGGGCCAAAGTTCAAGGCGCGTAGTTATATGAAGTACCAAGTAAATGGGTTTACATTTTCCTCGAAAAAATACGAAGAGCAGATGGTAACACAAGACAGCGGTGTATGTATGAGAGCAATCACAAAATTTAGAGCCAGTGGGAAAGATAAAAATTACGTAGAAGCTGAAACACTGTATTATGGAATTATTCAGGAGATAATTGAGTTGGATTATATAGACTTCAAACAAACGGTTTTTTATTGTGATTGGGTAAAAGTCGAAGACAAGGTCAATGGTTGCAAGATTGATCCTGTTTCAAACTTGATTACAGTTAATTTAAGGAAATTGAAGACCAAAGATAGGATGAACGATGAGCCATTTATTCTTGCGTCAGAAGCGAGTCAAGTGTTCTACTCAAAAGATTTAAAAATTAGCAGATGGTTTTTGGTTTTACACACACCTAAGTGGTTGACTACAATCGTGGATGATCTTGAGTTTCCTACCGTCTATCAATCAGCCTTTGAAGATAACAAAAAATTAGAAGATCTTACCAAATGCATATGTTAATATAAGATGTATTTCTTAATTTAATTGAGTTGAATTTCAAATGTGGATGAATTTAGAACTTTTTGATTATGAATTTATAATTTTTCATGTATCACTATTTAATTATTATTCTAACTCATGAATTTGATTGATTAATTTTCAATACGTCTTTTACCATATGGAATTTGGAGCGACGTACCCGATTTTTCTTCATTTTCAGGTAATAATGATTATGTGTCATATTTATTACATGCCTAAACTACGTTTGTTGTTGATCAATAGTTGCTTTTGTTGCTTCGGTTACACTTATATTCTTTATTCGTAACCGTGTAAATTTTTAATCGATAACAATCAAATATCCATGCTTGCTTTTATTAGACAACCTGTAAAAAAATGTTGCTTTTTCTAAAGGTTTCACTCATACAACTATTTTGCAAGTACAATTATGCTGTACAATTATGTGCTGTGTACAATTATGTTGTGAACTCATATATGTTTATTTCTGAATACTTGCAACAACAATGTCAGAAGCCGTAGAAACGTCGATCCATTCAGTCGCGAATTCATCATCTTCACAACCCGAGAAAGTTGAGACAAATGCATATGGTGTTCCAGTTTCTGATAATGCTGGGAAAATAGGCAGTAGACTTGGTAAATTGGTACGAATGCATGTGCAGATATCATATGAAAGTTGGGATAAAGTACCCAACAAATGTAAAGATGACGTTTGGGCTGAATTGCGGGTAAGTCATTCTCTCTTTTTTTCCACTAATTCTTTACTGCAAACTGATATTTAACTTGTCCATAAATATGTCAAAGGCAGCACATAATCAGGACACTACTGTAACTGACCAACTTGAATTTTCTAGATCAAGAACTACCTCATTCCACTAACACTGATGAATTAAAACATATGGCAGTTGCAATTGAAGAATAAATTAACACTGAAGATATAATACGTGTAGCTCTATTCTCCATTCTAGTTAACTTCTGTTAGTGCAATTCATCCTGATTCCAATTATACGTGTAGCTCTATTCTCCATCAATTACAAAATTTATAAAATTTTATAAAGAAACCAGGTCTTCTTCCATATTGTAGATTTTTTGCTAAAATATATATTAGAATGTATCAAAGTTTGATTACTAGGAAGCAAAGATATGTCATATGTGTATAATTCAGACGTGATGATTTGCTTCATGTTGCTAGTTAACTTAGTTCATATCTAATTCCTCTGGATCAACTTAAAAGCTCCTAGTCACATGTATTCCATTGACTTAAGTGTGTTTAATTTCGACGGATAGGAGCCGTGTTCAAACATCATACACAACTGTACGTAGATATTTAAATTTCATTTGTGGTCTTGTATATTTTTCTAACATAATTCTTTGTCTAATTAATACCAAATAATCGTTGCTCATAACTTTTAATCTTATAGCAGTCCTATAAATATAAATGATACAATAAGTAAATGTCAAGTAAAATCAATAGTGCTTTCATGGTTATTTCAAAAATTAATACATAGAATCCTACAATTCAAGATTTGAATAGGAAATTTTGGATTTTTATTCTATACATGTCTCATCCAGTAAGTAGGGAAATTCATATGAACAAAATAATTAAGCAGAACGTAAATCTTATAGACTTAAGGTTGTGAATAAACTCCATTTATACATGCTGACATTCATATGTAAATTCACTACTAACTGATTACTCTGGATCGAAGCCACATTAGTAATATTGATTCTCTACATCATAAAGCCATAATGCAGTGTACTTTTATTGTATAAGGAAATATCTAAGATTCTAACTTACGAGGTACGTTCTATAGCCTAATTTTAAATGAAAAAAATATTAGTAATATGAAAGAAATGAGAACCCGTATCGAACAATTAGTATAAGCAAATATCCGTTATTATAACTTCAAGAAATCTGAATACATGCACATATAATTGCCGACAAAATCAAAAAGATTAATGCTCCAAGCAATTCGAAGAAGTCACCAAATTTGTAGCTAAAGGACCGTCCTCAAAGAGGTTTCATATGACTTTTAAGACCATAGATATATATATAAAATAATGTGCTTTCGGTCCCCTCATATTGTATAGATTTTGCAATATTGAATTCGCTGATGTACAAATAGTTTGGTAGTGATAATGCATTATGGCTCTTACTATGCAGCACACCCTAAAGAAAAAAGAAAAAATGAATAACAGCGGGGGACAAAAATGAGATGTAATTGGGCTTTACTATTTTGATATCTAGAATCCAAGTGAAAGGGCAATTTTATTTTAACTAATATAGAGAACAAACAGTGGTTAGAGGTGATGGAGTGGTATTATAACTTACAAGTGACATGCACTAATGATCAATGCTTATGTATTTACGTTTATTATCTCATCCAGTACACTACACCATACTGTCCATTTTGCCACGCCCCAATGCGGAAAAATAACCATGGTTTTGAGCCGTGGCAATTTTACCACAGTCTTGAGCCATGGTAAAATAAACTAGCATGGTCACTGGCCGTGGCAATTTTGAGACGGCTATGGTCCGTTCCAATATTACCCAAAAGAGTTGACCCCCTCCCCCTGTTCCATCTCAATCACCCTCGCCTCTGCTTCTAAAAACAAAAGAACGCCCTAAATTCACCAAATTAACATTTCCATGTCGATCCCGCGCCCTAATTTCACCCATCATTGAAAAAGAACGCGCCTTAATTTCAGCCGTTCTAAAAAAAAGGCCTTAATTTCACATCATCTACTTCTCCATCTTCCTTCACTTCTCCACCCACAAAGCATGCTGTCGAACTATTACAATTTCTCTCTATGTAATAGAATCAATGTTGTAAATTAAATCAGAGAGTGGGAATGAGAAGAGGAGGGAAAGATGCGATTTTTCTGTAACGCTGAAAAAAGAGGAGATTGAATACGACTTTTTGAAGATAAAGGGGACAAGGTGCCTCGAAGACCGAAGAAGCGAGCTAAGTATATTCAGCGACAGCTTGATGTAAGCTATCCAAGTTTAAGTTTTTACCATTTATTAGTTTCCATTTTTGTTCCGATTTAACCTATATTAGAGTTGTAGGAAATTGGGTTTTACAAGTAAATTGAAAACTTTCAATTCAATTCTGATCGAGCTCCAGAAATTAAGTAAAATTAAGTAATTTTATTTTGTTGCAGGAATTTCCTCCATCAAGTTTTCTTGATTCTAGGAAATATGGTAATCAAATTAGCTCGATTACAGTAGCAGATGTAAAGAAAAACTTAGATGACCATAATATTCAATAGGTTAATGTCTTTGTATTGTCAGTAAACTTTATTTTTACCTAAATTCGTGAGTGTATTTACAGAAAAAAATTGAAATTATCAGACACTAGAGCAGAAAATACTCTTCATTTTGGATCGCCATGACGGATTGATACCATACTTGAATAGAATCAATACTACCAATGACAAGGTTTATGCAACAAGGTATGTTCTATTCTTGAAACAAGATAGTACCTTTAATCCACTATTCATTGAGCTCAGTTTGCCTCATCCAGATGGAGAATAACGTGGCACAGTAAATGAAATTTTCACTCTTGCAGAATTGACTAGAGTTCAGGGGACGATCTGGGAATTACCAAAAGCATATGTTGGAGTCAATGACATTGAAGTCCATGAAATCAGGAGTCACTGGTAAGCAGATATTCTTAACTACCGTAACAAGATAACCGACCTAAATTTACATACTCAATATAAAATTTGCAGGCTTAAAAAAGATGCAGTGACAGAGCCCTTTATCCTTGCAACAAACAGACAATTGAGTGCATTGCATCCACTTAACAAACTTTTAGCCCCACATTATCATGACACCATGAATATTAATGTATCAGCTCGCCAAGCTCTTATTAAGCGATAGTGGAATTCTTAAATCTATAGTGCTCCCAAATAAATATAACATGGAAATGCCTAAAAAGATTTGCAAAGACTGGAATTTCATGAAACAAGCTCTCCTCAAAAGGTATTAATTATTATAAACAATCTGTAACCATGAGTGTTTAATTTGTTAAAAAAATCATAACGTTATTTGGGTAACTTGTAGAGGGGTAGTAGTGAAGGACGAATCAAGCCCACACAAAATCCGCCTACTAATCAAAGATTATCCATACACATTACTGTTGAACATTTTAAAGGTTAAAGCAACTTCTGTAGTAAAGATTTTAGAAGTTATATAGAGGTTTGGAAAGGGAGCTTGTACCATAAACATAATTTTAACATTTTAAATTTTGTTAATACCAATTACTAAAAATTATTAAGATTCGATTTCATTTTGATTCTCTTTTTTCTAGAATTCTATATTGAATCAAGTAATTGTGTATACATCAAAATGGTAAATGCACGATTCATTTTCTAAAATGGTTTAAATTAATAAATTGTCTTAAATACTTTTCTACATACATAATTATGAAATGTACCATTTATAGAAAATAGTTATAGGTTGCATCAATGTTTTGTAGGCTGCTTCAATGCTCCTCCTTTCGTTATCCTTCACTGGGAAGGTTCTAGCTCCTTATCAGGCTCGCTTGCAGTGCTTGGCACAGTCCTGTAAGTAGACATACTTTATGGCCATGAATAATTAACCTTTTTCTGCTGTAATAAACAATTGAAACTTAATTAATTAATTTTTATTTTTTCATTTTTTCAGTTAAATTATGTTGTTTTCGTTGGGTGTTGGACATGTACCTGCTCTGTTGCTTCCCAAGATTTTATTACTTGCCAAAATTTTTGCTTCTAGGATTAGAGCCAAGGCAGTAGCATTATCCTTAGGGATGCATTGGGTAAGCAATGCTTTCTTATGTTTACATGTGATATTAATATTATATGTGTACACCATTCCAATAAGGATAAATTTTTATATTTGGCCCAAACTTCAGTCCTCCATGAAAACTTCACTGGAAAAGAACATCAATTTGTGAGATAAAATATCTGGTTATTAAAAGTATGCTTTGTATATGTCAACGTGGTATAAAAATTATGATAATTAAGAAGAATAGATTTGTGAGACAAAATGATTTGGTTTTCTTTTATCAAAATAGTTTTAACAGATGTTTTGTATTGTTGTTCAATCAGTTAAAGGATTTTTTTGTGCATCCTTCTCCTTTGGCGAGACAAGTGCTTTTGTGTTTTAACAGATGTTATTTGTACCCCATATGCACAAACCTTATCTACCGTGTAAATGAACTCGCACCTCACTCTTTGCATGAAGCAATCCTTCTCATTTGGCGAGACAAGTCCTTATAAGTTCTCTTTTAATTTGTTTTCATGATTCTTTAGCCTAAAGTAAAGAGTCATTTATCCAATTTATTCTCTCTTCAATCACAGCATCAAAGTTGTACAGCGGGAACCATTTTTAATGTTATGTTGCCTCTAAGTATTATACTTTTGGTACGTTTAATGTTATGTTGCCTCTAAGTAGTTTTAAACCATTTTTGGAATATTTAGTTAATTTTTTAATATTTAGTTAGGAATTGTTGTTGTAGGATAATAAGACATTTTAAATTAAGATATCAACATTCCTCTATTGCTTCCAAGTCCCTAGAACCAAAAAAATTTATGGTTGCATGAGTCCATAACCAACTGAAAATAAAAAATGAACACAAACAATAATAGTGACGATGACCTTAAATAGTTACAGTGCCATGTTTATTTTCTGTAACAACTGATACGCGAAAGAAGATCACTAAAGACAACATCTACATATTCCACATTAGAATCCAATGATTAGATCAACAATAAAAGATGCAAAGTTATTCCATTGGTACAAAGATATAGAATTGATCAAAACTAAGGTTTCAGTTCATAATCAAAATACACATATATACCATTACATTTATTCATCGTTTGTTTCATTTTTCAAATTTTGATTAGGTTCTTAAAGTGGATATGTGAAATGAATGGTTTCTGATATGAGGGACGTGAAACGAATACAATATTTTTTTATTGTAAAAAGATTTCGAACTAGCTGATTAGGAGAAGGCTGACGCTGATGTTCTTAATTGGAAAAAGTCAAATTCAGGCAACTGATCTTACTATTATCTAATACTATGATCCATAAGCCAAAGAATTGAACTGAACTTATAAAACACATGTTTGCAGCCCTGTTTTTGGACTCTACTAAATTAAGCAAAGAGATGCAATGTCATCAACATCGTCCACTGTAAGTCTATAATGTGCTGATGTATGCTCAGCTCAATCCATTCGACATGTCAAGCTAGCATTGACACTATAGTCCTACATTTGATTATTAGTACACTCAAATAAGGCAGTCGAGTCTAGAATTTTAATTCGCTTATATATACACTTGTAAAGTGAATTTTGCATTCTATATAGATATCTACTTTCAAACTGTTATGCAAAATACCCCCCAGACCTTAAATATAAACCAGCCTATAACTCAAATTATAAATTGACAATGAACATTTTGTATGTTGATGACTGTCTAAATTCCTATTTGATGTTCACTAAGCTATAATTCATTCCAACTTAGCAGAGGTTTTTGTTATCGTTGAGAGTTTGGACCTCTCGTGACATTTATAGTTAATTTCGACTCATTATTCCAAAATTAAAAGAGCTGCATTAGTCACGATTAATCTAAAGCTGCGCTTGGACACTTATAAGGATCATATTCTGAGCTGGACAATAAGTTTTCCAAATTATCGTACCGTTGTCGTCGATTTGAACTTATGATGGAACATCAGACAAGAATAATATACTATGTTATGTAATTGAAAGAATTTTTGAACTTGGATGAATATAAATTTAAACCATCAGTCAAAATGTGTGCTCCTGTCCTGAAGAGGATGGAAACTATAGGAGTTTTTTATTAGATATTACTATCCCACATCAACTAATTATTTAGATATCCTCTTTACAGGACTTTCTGTTGAAGTGGATGATGTGAAGCCTGAAGTTGAAATACATGCCTTATAGTGCGAAATCTTATTGTATCATTGTTCTGTACTTGTATTATGTATTGCCTCTTTACAACAATGCTGGAGATTAGTTACACTTTGTAGCGTGTATTATGTATTGTTGCTGAACTATTGTTTTCATGTATCATTTTACTATACTTGATGAACTATCTGAAACTTTTGTCTTCATGTATCATAGTATTGTACTTGATGAACTATCTAAAACTTTTGTCTTCATGTACCATTGTATTGTACTTGATGAACTATCTGAAACTTTTGTCTTCATGTATCTTTATACTGTAATTGATAAATTGTTTGTAACAGTGAACCGTATTGTGAACTGAAGTAAGAACCGCTGAGATGGTTAAATGATTTGAAAAGACATAAAAATTTGCCACGGCCTTAAGCCGTGGCTAATTATGTATTTGCCACGGCCTCAAGCCATGGCAAAGCATATATTTGCCACGGCTCTAAGCCATGGCTGATTGAAATATTGCCACGGCTCTGGGCCGTGGCAAAATTTTTGCCACTGCCTATTTTGCCACGGTCCAAAGCCGTGGCAAAATCGTTTAGCCACGGCCCAAAGCCGTGGCAAAATGACTTTTCTGGTGTAGTGGTAGTTATATTTTCTTAAATTTTTCACGTTAACCTATAGCTTTGACGTCCATGAAGTTTTATCTCTTATAACTAAATTACATAACTTACAAGTGACATGCACCAATGATTTGTGTATTTTCTTGTATTTTCTTTTTAACCTATTTTTTATCTTCAATATATATAGACATTTTATGAGCTAGAGTCTGATACAAAAGAGTTGTATTTAAAAAAAATGTGCTAATCATTTAGAAGATACAAAAGTGAATCGAGGACAGGGTACTACGAAAAATTTGATAATGACGAAGTTAGAAGGAAAAACTGTCCGCCAAAAGTTAGCGTAGAAGATTGGGACGGATTCTTGAAAAATGAAGCAAAACCCCGCGCACGCGAAAGAAGAGAGCTAGGCAAAAAAAATAGATCACAATACAATTATACTCATCACAGTGGTCGTACAAATCACGCCGTAGTAGAACATAAAATGGTACAGTTTTAATTTTTTTAATTTTGTTATATTTTACCATTTCGTTGAATGAGATTGTATCGGTAGGAAATAAACTCTTCGAATAAGAATCGGTTGGTTTGATAATCGATGTTTCGGTTGCAGGCAATTGAAAATCCAGGAAAAGAAATCATACGCCGTGAAGTGTGGGAGAAAACTCATACAAAAAAGAATGGCACCATATCGGATTCAAATTCTTCGTACTTTGTAAGTTAAACAATATATTGTTTTAGATGACAAATTAAAAATCATTTACTATTATGACATATATGTTTACATGGTTTATCGGCCTATAACTTATATGCACGAAATTAAATATCTCAAGTATTATCATATTTTAGGCTAAAATTGCAAAAGCAAGGGAAACAATCAATGACGACGAGGAACAAGATATGCCATTGGATGAAGACATCTTGTCACAAACGTTCGGCAAAGATAAAATGGGCCGGACTCGAAGTGTTGGAACTATAATACCAAAGACACAAGTTAAAGCATCTACTATTCCACGTAAACAACTCAGAAGGAGTAAACAAGACTCAAATAGATTGGAAACAAGGATGGAGAAGGTGGAGGGTTCTTTGGAGAATGTGAAGGGGACATTGAACACATTGGTCGACATATTAAAAGGATATGTGAAACAGATGCAAGATATTGCTTCCAACGAAGGAGGAAGTGGTGGGACACATCATGAAAGTGTTGGAAGAACGTCGAACAATGACGATGCTGCTAACCCGCTTATTTCGCATGTTCATGAAAATCAAAAATGTGAAGTGTTGAACTTTGATCTAGAAGTCATTGCAACAGGTTTTGTATGCAGAGATTCGACGGCATCCATAATACATGGAAAACCTGTACCTCCTACACATGAAAAGTTGATTGTGAACAATATACTATTACCAGATGAGCCCACAGCCAAACAAAATCATCCTCTTGCTATGACCTTTGATGATGTTGGAATCGGTGGTTATGTGTGTCATCCAAAGAGTTCAATTCGATATCTTTAGACGCAGGAGCAGGTATACATTATTATTATCCAATAAATTCAATCTGAATGGAAACCTATATATGTTCTCTGATCTGTTCTTAATATCAGAATCCTCCAATCTTAATATCAAAACTGAAAATTCTACAAAATCGGATAATTCTCTGATCTGTTCTTTGTTTCAGGTTTTTAACATTTGTTTCGGGTTGAAGATGCTTTCTCTGTGTACCTTTCTGATTTAGAAAAGCTTGATCCATGAGGTAACATTTTTTTTGTTCAGATTACTACTGAAAATAGGTTGTACACCTAGTCATTGTTCTTCAGTTTATGCTATTTTTTTTCTTACAATAATAATCAATTCTCAAATCAGTGGTAATTTATATTTCTTCTGAGGTTTATAACAAAACCTGTCAGTACTACAAAATTACACTCATCAACTTGCTATGCAGTCATAATACAGCAAGATGCTATAGCATTAGTAGATGAAAACTTAATTATCTATATATGGTTGTTTCCTGCATAGTTAATACCGAGCCATACTTAAAAAACAATGCAGATTTCGATTAATGCTAGTGCATCAAATTTATGGTTTTTTAATTTAATAAGGTCATAAAGTCATTAAATTCATCATGAAATATAAGTTACATGATTTGGATAATTAAGAGGTGCAAAATTGAAAACATATATATTATATAGAATAAACAACAAATAGCACTCACAAAATTAGTAGCCCAGATAGAGATTAAAACTATCTTTCATAATGAATTAAAGGTTTGATCCTAAAATGAATATGAAAGACAAAAGTACATAAATTCAGTAATGAAGAATCTTTCAAAGCAGTTACAGAGATTGCTTTGTTTTAGTTTTGAGCAAGGCCATACATAACAAACGAATATATGTCAATCAGTTCATCGTATTATTCTTCAGTGACAGTTCGAACCATGAAGTCATATTGTGCCTGCACATTTTCATGAGACTGAGATTACTCTATAAAGATACAAAATGACTTAATTGAATGTTTATGAAATACCCCTAGAATGTACATTGTGCAATTTTCTTAGGATTTCAGCAAGACCAGATCATCAATCTCGAATTCTTGTTGGTCGTGATTACAGAATGTACGATCTACTAAAATTGCAGGATTATGATTACGCAAGTAGATAAGGCCCATCAAAAAATTTCTTACATGTATGCTTGACTGATCAACCATGAACCCTATATGCATTAGATTATTTTTAAGTACAAAAAATGTTATCATGTCGATGTATAAATCTCCTACTTAAATTGAAATAATCCAATAAAACACTTACTACATTAGATGCTTAAATATATGCCTGAACAGCTGAACGTCGAATTGATATAAATTTCTTGGTCAGAGTGAAATTATTTTCTTGGTCAGAGTGAAATTCATTCATGTCAACTGACTTTGCAACACCTGACAACAATTGAGGATTAGCAGTCTCTATTGCCACAATTTTATGACATCAGACTCAGCTTGATTGGTCACACTATTATTCCCGCTTACAAGATTGTTAGGAGCATTTGACTGAATTTTAGAAGTTAGTTAAGGCTTGTCACAAACTTCTTTATTTATCTTACTATCAACTTTTTTGCTCACCTAAATTTGTTTACTCTGAGATTTTAAGATTGGCATAATCACTTGAGATTACTTTTCCACTATATTTCTGTCAACATTCTCCTTGTCATTGTGTTTCACACAACCAGCAGTGGAGTGTCCAAATTTTTTATATTTTTTACATAATAAGGGTCTCCATGCATATTATAAGTCAATACGTGGTAATATCACCATCTTCCCCTATAATAATAATGAGAGGAAGTTCCCAATCTGGAGCAACTTCAATAAGATATTTAGCAGTTAGGTATTTGAAAACGAGTGAGTTGGGGGTATCCAAAGTTTGAAAATAGAGTTGAGTCTTCTATTGATGATGTTAATGACAAACTCGGTATGCATTCTTTTGGAGTTGTTAGTAGAAAGGAGGTGGCATCTGATTGTTTGGTGAAGACTTTGTCTGTTGATTCAAATAGAGTTCTTGTGAATTGTTTAGATACAATGGCTATGGTGGAGCAATTTGATAGTAGATAATAATTGCATATGCAGGCGTATGAAGTCGTTAGTTCTGTTTTGTGCGAAACTGTTGATAATTTGGATTTTAATAATGCAAACAGTGATTTGGACTATTGTTTGAAGGGGGACTCTTGTCATTTAGCTAGTATTTTGTATTTGTTTGTGGACAGGAGTGATGGGTGATATGTGGGTTGTAGTTGTATGAGGAGTTGGTTTGTCACTGTATGCAGAAATGAGAGTGAACGGTGTGCAGGGAGGAAGGCCAGAGAACAGTGAATAGTTTTGTAAATAGGCAGTTTTGAAAATGCAAATTGAAAATTGAAAATGGAAATGGAAAATTTGTAAATGAAATTGAAAATGAAATGGAATATTTTATTTTTCTTTTTCAAATGAGATGTGTGAATGTTTTTATTTTATTTTTTATAACAACTAGAAAATAATAACAATAATGTTTTGTCATCGCTTCTACCTCCATCAGTCTTATACCCCAACTTATGCTAACATGAAACCTATGCACTAGTGACCTCTTTATAAACAAACATCAATTTCTTGTTTTGTGTGCAGGCATGAAACTTATGCTGGCGGGAGCATTAGACGGTTGGAGGAAGACGTTATTTACCGTATGTATTGTACTATGCATGTAGTATTATGTAATGATGTCGTTGTTGTACTATGTATCTTATGTATATATGTTGAACTATGTAGTGGTGAACATTATAATTCAAACATTTGTTATGTTTGGTTTTTGTGTTTAATCTATGAAAAATATTAGTTTTAATAATCTTTCTTCTGTGATACTGTTAAATTTGCCAATTTTTGTATTAATTATGATAATGAAATGACTGTCGCTGGTGCAGAGAAATTTTTTGAATATGTTTTACAAAAAAATAAATATTAATTAGCAATGGATTAAAGGCGTTGCCAATATTTAAAACATCAGTTATACATCAACATTTAGCAATGGCTTTAAGCCGTTGCAAAATAAAATTCGGAACGACTACAAGCCATTGCTAAAGTATATTTTGCAACGGTCCTTAGCCGCTGCAAAAAAATATTTCGCAACGGATTTGAGCCGTTGCGAAAATTTTACCACTGCCCATTTCGCAATGGCTCGAAGCCGTTGCGAATTTTTTTTGCAACGGCTTAAACCCGTTGCGAAATGAGGATTTTGGTGTAGTGTATATTCCACTACATCACATTGTTCCGCTGCATTGTTATTTATTATTCTTTGGTATGTGTTACTCTGATATGTATTATATAAGTATAATCAAATGTTTTGTAAAACAGCTTCATGAATTGTTTATTTGATTATTATATTTTGTAGTTCCGCTGCAAGATTCTGTTTTGTTTTTTTTCTTTCTCTGCTTTTTCTTATTCACCCCAATAACAATCCTCCCTTCTATATGGTTTGAGTCTGACGTGTGTGGTTTATCGTCGAGTTAAAGCTTCCAAAAATGCGGGATGTTACAACCTGTATCAGAGCCAGGTTTTATGATAAACCTTAGCTTTGTGGGGTCTGATTCATAACTAATAGGGTAGTACTACCCTATGATGAGTCCCTGAGGTTATATATATGGGAGAGCGTATTTGTTAGTGTTATAAAAAGTTTTAATATTGTGTTAATTTGTTCCGTTTTGTATTTATAAATTCTAGTTGATGCATAGGACGTTATGACATCAATAGGAATTTCAAAACACTTAATAGGACAGACCGACACAGTATTTGTTTTGAAATATAGGTAAATGAATTAATTTTGCCTATTATATTTTCCGTATATAAAGTAATAAATTTTATAAAGGTTATATTTGGTTGTAATAGATTGGTTATTAGGTATTGAAATTTATAAATATTGATTGGAATCAAAATTTGAAGAAAATAAAATAAATGAAAACTGGAAATTTCAGAACTAAGTTCTGGAGTTTTGAAAATTTCTTTCAAATAATTTTGGAATATAATAATAATATTATTAGAAGTATTTTCTGTTTTAAATATTTCAATATGTTTTGAAAGAATTGTTTAAAGAAACTTTGAAAAAAATATAAGTTCTGTACTCCCCTCTATGTCATTGGAAAATAATTTCGGTGATGAGTGCACGCATCATCGATGTTCATTTTCGAGTTTCAAAGTGGGAAGGCCACTGTAGTAGTTTTATATAGATTTATTTTGATAAACAAATGTAAATTTCAAATTGTTTTAAATATAATTGGATGTATAAGTTGTAAGTATATATATTTATCTATTATTTTAAAATGATTTGAAATTAAACCCGGTATTTAGTTCTTCAATTTCCGTTAATTAATAGTTTCAATTTTTGGTAGTGAAATGGAATGTAGCTAATTAATAATCGAAACCTCTAATTTAAAACGAGAGATTAAATGATAGTAATAAAGGAAATTATAAGAAAGTTGAAATTAGTGACAAAAAAAACAAAAAAAAACATAACATATGACTACCGAACATTAAACTAATTAAAAAAATGAGAAAAACTTGTATAAAAATTTTCAATTGCATTCTTAAAAGCATATATATAACTTACCAAATATTAAAAGTTGTAATGTTTAGTAAGAAAATGTAATGGAAATTGGACAAGTGAACTTATAAATGAAAGTGTTCAATGAAATTCTTAATAAATAAGAATTTGATGCTATAGTTGTTATAAACTTAATTATAATTGAAAATGCTTCTAAATTAACATAATAGAAAGTTAAGTATTATAAATAAATGACTATAAACCAAAGTAGATGAATTGATATGCTAAGAAATTGAATTAAACATGAATACTATAAATAAATGAATGTTAATAAATGGAAATAAAAATTTGTAAGAAGAAAATGAAAATAAAAAATGAATCATTATATGAATAAAAAGGAGTTTAAATAATAAATGCTATGAAATGAACTTAATAAGAATGAACTTAATTTATGCTTGGAATTGTTGTTCATTTGGTTTGTGGTTGTTTGGGCAAGGATACTTTAAATTTGTTTGGATGTATGAATAATCTATTTAGTTTCATCTAAGACTGTTGAGTAAATGGTGCACTTAGTAGTTTATTTTTCATTCTATACAATTTAAAGTTTTTGAACCCGAACAACTATTTGTTTTGTTTGATATGAATGGCTAATTGATTGTGTTGATTTTTCATGATGATTGTATATTGTTTTAAGTGATTGTTATTTATATTGATTTGTTTGTTAGTGGTTGAAATAACTTTAAATATTTCATTTTATATAATTAATAACTCTTTTAGATTATATAAGTGAAATGCAGGTTATGGAAGCAATTGCTACTGCTTTTGGTTTCATAATTAAGCATTTGTTTGCCCGACAAATAAGTACGTTTTCGGATTACAGTTTTATAGCGCTATTATATTATTTTTCCCGTTGTTGGGATATATTATATTGAGATATTGTGATATATATTGTTATATTTGATATTATATTTTCTCCCGAGCCTCTCCGTACAAAGGAGACTCTAGCGAAATTTTCCATAAATTCTGGACCTAGAATTTTTTTTGAAAAATGCTTTCAAAACTTTATTAATAGATTTAATAATTATAAATTGATATATTATTTAAATTATTAAATTTTGTAGATTTATTTGTTTATAAAAATAATATTTTGAATAAGATGTATCGACTACTTAATTCTTTCTTTTCCCTTCTTTTTCCTTTTTGGGAACGAAAAGTTTTAAGTGGGGGAGTGTAACGACCTATAAATTTTCGAAAATAAAATTTGTTAATTTAACAAGATTTTGTAATTTAGTTTGGAAAGAAATAAAACTTTATAATTTAATATTGAAATGAATGCTAAAATGAAATATAGCAATGGTAATTTAAAACTAATTATTAATAATTTGAATAAGATTCTAATAAATGAAGTAGGGAAAGTGTTACGCCTGGTTATAAATTGAATATGAGAAAATAAAAATATGTATTGAATTACTTGGTGAAATAACACATTGTTAACATTAACTGAATGTAAACTAAGGTAATGATGTTAGTGTTATTCATAATAGGATAATTTGTTGAATTAAAAGAATGGAAATAAAGATTTATCAATTTATTGGGATTTGAACAATAATAATTAGATTAATTGCAATTAAATGAAATTAAATATCTACATATTATGTTAATTGAAATTAGATGGAATTTGAGAATATTAACGTAATAGATCATGAATCCAATGTTAATTTCATCCATTTGACAATAATGGGTGGTTTTTCTGATGACATTCATTTCTGTGATCGCTGTGGTGTATTGTATGTTTTCATCATAAATTTCTAAATTTAATGAAATTGAGGTTAACACTGAAATTGATAAATTAATCAACTCTAAATTGACATCTAAATTTGTTTAAATTAGTGTAAATGATTAAGAAATTTTAAAAAAATGATAAAAATTGTCAATTATAGAAATGAGATTGAATATTTGATTTAATTAATTAATTATTAATTTATTTAATTAATGTCAAAAATAGCCATTTTGGCCATTGACTCGGATTTCGACGAAACTAGTTTCATCGGATCAGTACCGGTGAATTATTGTAGGATTTCAAGTTTCGTAGTGATCAGACTTGTCGTTTGATCGTACGGGCTCGAAACGCCTAAAAATCAATAAAATTGAAATTAATTGGAATCAATTTGAAGTAAATTGATTCCAGCATAACTTCTTCATACAATGGAATTTAGATTTGAAACCTATTCCATTACGTTTAAAATATTCTAAAACATATATTTTGACATATGGGTGGCCCAATTTCGTTCTGAAGTTAGAATGGGCTTTTCGGGCCATTTATCGTTCAACAGTCCAAACCGATCGTATCCGTTCCTCTATTCCTTGGCTCTACCTATATATATCATGTTATAAACCCTAGCAGCCTTTCTATTTTCATTTCTGTACGTACGGAAATTTATGTTGTTCCTCTTTCTCAATGGCAAACAGACCCTGAATTTCACAGCCCAATTTCAATATCAAATTCAAATCAAAATTTCAAACTCCATAAATTGTATCAAATTTTATATGGATTTGAAGCTCTCAACAAGCGCAAGTCAAATCTGCAATTAGTTTTTCGATCTAGTTTGATGTGTAGTTGAAAATGAGTGATTTTCTCTCGGTCGTTCATTGATATTTGCCTTGTTGAACGGTGGATCTTCATCTTGGCGACGATCGGAAGGCGTAGGCTTGTAGGGTTCGTCAAGCAGCTCATATCCATGACGTTGGTTGGTCGCGAAGTCGAAGTGGATCGCCAGATTTTACTGTTGAAGTTGGGAGGCAGATGGGTGATGTGGGGCTTCGGGGGCAGCCACGCTTGGCCGTACAGGTCGGCTGGTTATGGTCGTCTTAGCAGAGGTGTTCGATCGGGTTGATGGTGACTGTGGTGGCGGTGAAATTGACAAGGAGATGCGGCGGCTCGTTCCAATTCGAATGCGAGGTTTCTCTGGCTAGGGTTTAACGTGGCGGGTGACGTGTCGCATAGGAATGGTTCGTTTTTTCTTCTTATCTTATTTATTTATATTGTCGATTGTTCTAAATCACATAACTTTCACATATGAGGTCCAATTCATACGCAGTTTCTTGCTTTAGGATCATATCATAATTCCGGACATTTTGGCCCTAGTTTAGACAAATTCTGAGCCTGTTTGAATTTTGGATTTAAATTGGATTTAAATTCAAAAGATGAGTGTTTTAACCCACTCACAACTTCTAAAATTTCTTACGTTTGTTAAATTGATTTATGATGTGATTAGATATTTATTTATGACTATTTGGCATATTTCGAATCATCATCCCAGTTTATTTGAATTTATCTGGATAAAATAGTTATTTAATTTATTACTGAATATAAACTGCCAGTAATACCTGTTATTTATTATCTGTTCTGTAGTGATGTTATTGAATGAATTGGATGATGATTGTGATAAACTTTTGATGATTGATATTGGATGAATGGATGTTGTATTTTATATTGCTATAAACTGCAAGTTGTTATGGATTTTTATTTCATTCGGGATTGCGGTTTGAAATGATATATAACCGTATTTATATTTTAAATTGCGGATTGAAATGATAAATATCCATATCACTTGACCATAGGATAGAAAATTTTATACAAACACCGTGGTCTATATATAAAAATATTTTGAAATGATTTTTATGGTTTTGTAAAGAAATATACGATTTTAATTAAATTTTGATTTCAGATATTGTATAAATGTTATTTTATCCTTGATTTTTAAGCTATGTATAATTTGTTTTAATATAGAATAAGCTTAATAATGAGTTTGATTTTTATTGAAGATAATATGGTTAAGTATTTAAATTCTATTTTAATATAGAATTTATAATGATTTAAAAAAAATTAAGGTTGGAAGATAAATTGGAAATTTATTTGAATTTGAATTTATTTTAGAATTAAACTCAAATAAATTTGATGTGAAATTTATTAAATTGGGAATTTTAATAGGTATGATTTTTATAACTTGATTTTGGTTTAAGGTGAATTAAATGAATATTTCAAGTATAAATAAATTGAAGGAAATATTTAGTTATTTGAATTGGAGCTATATTTAAATGATAATGGGTCTATTATGTCAAGTATTTCAAACTAAATAATAGAAAATTTAATTGTTGAATCGTAATTACCAAGCTTAGTTTTGAAATTGTTGAATACTCAAAAGTTTGAAATATATTGAATTTGAAATGGTTTATTCTGTGGATCAAATTTGTTTTGAAATCAATAAATTTGGAATAGTTTATTTTGAAACTGAATTGAATTGAAATATATGATTTGGGATTTGGTTAAATATAAAATGTAGAAATTCGAGTTGTGTTGGATTTGATTTGTGAAATTGAAGAAGCTATTTTATTATATAAACTATTTTAAATATTTAAACCATTTAAGTGGTGGAAGTTATGTTTCAAAGTTATGAGTTTCAAGGTAATAAAATTTGAAAGTGTTATATTCAAGGGTTTTGATTTCGAAATGTTATAACTTCGAAATGTTATGAATTTAGAAAAGGATATATTTGAAATGAAAATGATATCGTATTGATTTGGTTTTGAAAGGGCAATGATATTTGGTTAAAGTATAAACTATTTTGAAAACGACCGCGGTGTTATAATAACGTTTGGTTGTTAAAGATACTGGGATCGGAAGTTGTCATACTCTCTTCCAACACCGAAAACCACTTTAACAACTGTGTACGTGGTGGAGATTCCAGAATGAAGTAGGATGGCGGCGGCGTTCCTTTGAGGTATATGCGTGGACCCGACTCCCGTGAGCTGGCATAAGGTGGCCAAAAAAGGAGCGATTCTCGGGTGAGCGAGGTAGCCCCACTTATCTGACACACTCCTTTGATACCATTCTATTACTTTGTGATTGATTTGGGCCCTTTGATTTTTTTTGGATGCGTCTCGAGGTGAGCGGTAGCTGCACGCTATGCATCACCACCAGCCTGGATAGGTATTGGTCTGTAAACCCTGGCATTGCATTGTGTGCCGCGTCACCTACCCTATCGCGCCTTGTACGAGTTTAGTTTTCTCCTGTAGCCCGTGTGGTATCCTTTGGTGGCTTCCCGATCAGGAGGAACCATGATACTGGATGGACCACTAAGACTACTATGTGGTAAGGGATATATGGGTAACCCCTTAATGCTATTTAAAAGTAAGTTTATTTTACTATAGACATTATTAAAATAGAGAAATATTACTGCATAGTAAATAGTTTAACGGTCCCTTAGGAGATGTGAATCCCGAGCATCTCTTAAGTTACTGCACTCACGTTAGACACTGTATAGGAGATGTAAAATCTCGTAAACATCTCTGACGTCATTTCACTCATATTTTATCGTTGATTTGACTTACATAAGATCTTTTAGTTCTGACTTGAGTATTTTGTCTTTTCATTTCGCTCGGGTCAGTCTGAACATTTCAGGATTCGAAGACTTTATCTCTGGAGGACGAAGACGAAGATTTGTATTACTATTATTTATTATATTCGACTGCATCACATTGTTCGCTGCATTGTTATTTATTATTCTCTGGTATGTGTAACTCTGATATGTATTGTATAAGTATAACCAAATGTTTTGTACAACAGATTCATGAACTGTTTATTTGATTATTATATTTTGTCGTTCTGCTGCAAGATTATGTTTTTTTTTCTTTTTCTGCTGTTTCTTATTAACCCCAATAACAATCCGCCCTTCTGTATTGTTTGAGTCCGACGAGTGTGGTTTATCGTCTATTTAAAGCGTACAAAAAGGCGGGATGTTACATTGCATGATTTTGTTCGAGTGATTTTTTTTTATCGTGAAATTCTTTGTTTTAGTAATTTTTTATATGGTGAAATTATTTACGGGCTTATTTTTCTTAGAGAAGGTTATAAAGGGAAATGTTTAATGATAAGATGAGTTTGCTCAGCAAAAACATAGGTATATTAGTTTTCTTTTGGTTTTATGCAAGGCTACTCACCAACTTTTGATTTAGCTTTAGTGCGAGAGGTCACAAGTTCAAAACTTGCATAGTGTGATTCGAAGGTTTATTGACATTTGATTTGTTGTCACAGTGATTTTTTGTATATAAAGCACCATTCCAAAAAAAAAAACTTTTGAGGTTTAAATTGAATTAGCTTTTTTCAAATTGTGTATCTCTAACTAAGACTAAGATAGTGAATGTAGTTGTAGTGGCACCGGATCGAATCCCAGCGGCCACAAGTATGAGGCATAGTGCACGGCCACTTATAAAACCGGCTTAACCAAAGGTCAGGGCGACATAGTCTCCCTGTCCCCAAAGTTTATGTCCGCGGGCTTGGTGCGGTGGTGGGGTGATACGCCTCCCAAGTGGGAGGTCTCAGGTTCGAGTCCCACCTTGTGTGGGAGGAGAAATGCCTTTCACGTGGGAGGTTGTTTCACTTTCGCGCCTCTTGCACCAAGTCAACCGAAAGGTCTGGCTAGCCTGGAATAGTGGTTGTGGCGGGCCTTCCATCTATTCCCTAGGTTTACTGATCAGGAACCGCATGTCGGTAGTGATTGACCAGGTTTTCCCTAGTTTCAAAAAAAAAAAAAAAAAAAAAAAAAAAAAAAAAAAGATAGTGAATAATAACTCGCAACTTAAATTCAATTTTATGGCTGTTTATAGTAAAGAATCTCAATTGTTACTTCAGTCAAACATATCCAACTATTATTTCTTTTTTCTATTACCTTAACAGAAAAATGAAAAAAAAGCAATCATAAAACTGATTGTAATAGAAAACGTGTGAAATAACTAATATAATTACTTATCGGTACCATTTCCCTACAAAATTAACAGAATTATGGAAGTAAGATTTTAATGCATATCTATTCGATTTATTCTAGTATATAGGAAACATAATATGTAACCATTTGTCTTCGTTTTAACGTTCACTCTCAGGGCAAATTCTAATCTCTCCTCAAGTCATGAATTATTTTGCACTTTCACTCTCAACCACGATTATATCACAATAAACCGTTTATTAAGTGCTTAAAGAAATATCAAGAAGTCAACATAATTTATTTCTTTAATTAATCTTCGTTAATGCATTTCTCTTTTCCAAGCAATCCACATCTCTTCATCTCTTCATTTACTTTGTAACCCATCAATATCCTCCTTTTATATATTCCTATCTTAGATCCCCTTCATGAAAATAGCTTTATTATATATTGATTTAAAAGTTGGTACTTTTTTTAATTCATCTTTTTCATTTACTTTATGAGTGGATTTGAAGTTTATTCTTCTTAATTTTTAATTTTTAGTATTTGCTTCCAGTTTGTGCCCTAAACTTTTACTTTTTCCTTGTTTATTTAGTTTCTAAATTATGAATATGATTTCCTTCATCTGACTTACACAAGGTTACCAGATCTATATATATATATATATATATATATATATATATATATATATATATATGGATACCACAGAATCTAGTGTCGATTTGTCAAATTCACTACAAGTAAACTTGAACTATTTATTTTATTCTCTTATTTTGAATCAAAATAGACTTTCATTTATTTTATTTTGATTGGTATAATTTTACATTTTTTTTCTTCATTGATTTTGTAGAGTATCGTTGATTTATTGCATAGATATCGACTCCGGTTTTGAATTTCTACTAGAGGTTAAGTTCAATTTTTTTATTATGAACTATGCAAGCATGTAAGAAAACGACTTTGGCAAAAAAACATTATATGTTAAGTAAAAAAAATTAAAATAATAATTTTGTGTTACGGATTTTGGAGAAATAAATAGAACTTTTGATTTAGGCAACTTTGAAATTTTTTCAAAAATTTAATATGTGTTCTTTAAACATTTTCAGTTTAAATGTTTTATATTAGCTTACATGACTTTTTTCGTTGTTATCCCAACTTTTGGCAAAGTTGAGATACCCAAAATTTACTGAAAATCAACGATTACTATTCTTGAATATCAATTGAGCATTGCAGGATAACTATGGATATCGATGGATTTTGTCCTAGTCCGGATCGGGCCACAGTTGACAAGACATGATGAGCAAAGCTATAGAAGCCAGTGGTTCAAATTTCAGGTCAATCCGAGTTTGTATGCTCAAGATATGATGGTTTCAATTTGAGAAAGATAGCCCCTTGTTTGATTCGAACCCATAGGGTACCCATGGTTCGAATCGATGGCCAGAGGTTATGTTCGAACCCATTGCTTCGAAACCATCCACTCCAAACCCATCCGGTATCCTTGCTTCGAACCCATGAAGTTCGAAGCCATCATCCTAGCATTAGTTCGAACCCACGAGACATAGCCGTGCTTCGAATCCATCAACCACCATGTACTTCGAATCGATTGCATTCGAATCCATCAGCACGTTCGTATCCATGACTAGAGCACTGTTCCGTGTCCGCAATGGGTCGCGTCTTCGTGTCCATGAACTTCGTATAGATAACGCCAACACCTAGTTCGAATCGATGATCGTTCGAACCCATCAAGGGGCTTCAGTTCGTATCCATCACATGTATCGATGCGAACTTACCATCGATACGAAGGAAGCCCCCTCTCCTCGATTCGAACTAGGCAGATGCAGGCCAACACGAGACTTAAGTAGTTGATTGATTCAAGCTATGCAACGGCCATAGATACAAATGAGGCGATGAACATGGGTGCGGAGCGTTCAACCCGGAGAGAAGACCGGATCGACTCGAAGGACGTGCGTCACGTCACCACTGAACCACGTGCATCCATGGATTCGAACTCAGGGGTTCGAAGCGATCGATTCGAACGACACACCCAACCGAAAAACTCCAATTCGAATCGATCGTATCTCCTAAATCATTCATCCAAATGCAACGAAATTTTCACAGTAGCTTCCATACAAGATAAAGATTGTTCCTGCCAAGTTTCAGCTCGATTGGACCATTTCTTGATGGGTTCGAAGTCACTTCGAACCGATGTCAGATCTAGTCGAAACTTGGTGGGGTCGGTCGCGTGCGTCCACTCACGTGTCAGAAGAAGTCTCCCGAAGTTTGAGCGAGATCTGAGCCTCCTACGCCTATAAATAGCTCCCTGAAGCCTTCAGAACAGGGGATTTTTTCGCGGCTTCCACCATTGAACGTCCAGACTCTGCCGGATTGAATTCCATAATTCATTATCATTATTGTATTCAGATTTCAAAGCTATCATCAACTGTAATCCGCTGTAATCAAGAGTAATCAGCGAAGAACATCAATAAAAGTTAAAACCTTTGAAGTGGACGTAGGCCGGAGATAGCCGAACCACTATAAATTGTGTGCTCTTGTTCATAATTTCTATTTTGCTGCGTTTTGCTTGCTTAGATCTGTGATTTGTGCTTGGATATTGCTGATTTATATTCCAACACTGGTGCTTTCATAATACTTGGGGGTTTGTGACCAATTTTGGCACAAACACTTTGGTGCTTTCACTGAGAAGGACCAGCACCCGCTACATCAGACTCAGAATTCGGATTTAAAAGTTTGAAGAATTCCGATTCAGAGACAATGACTCGACAAACAAGACAAAGAGTTGATCGGAGCCAACAAGGAGGAAGCGAAGAAGCATCCTCAGGAGCAGGAGAAGGACAAGCTTCCGTCTACATCACTAGAGACGAGATGGAGGCTATGGCTAATTCAATACGCGAAAGCATGATGAAGACCCAACAGGAGATGCTGTAGAATTTCCTCGAACAAATGAGGGCGGCGAATATGCAGAACCTTGGACCAACTACAACAACTGCAAGTGCAGGGCAAGGAATCAAGATTGCAGAAGCTAATGAAGGTCAGGTTCAGGACCAGAATGTAGGAGTTGAAGGTGATCAACAAGGACTTGGGGGCAGACCCTCGGGATCCGATACTGGAAGGCCAATAGACGGAGCACAACAAGCTGGAGCCGATACATATGCTAACGAGCCACCAGAAGAATACGTACAAGAATTCCCTTCAAATCTTGGGGGGAAGGGCAGGAACTTGACAAGGGGCCAACCCCTAGACGGAGACGAGAGAATGATTGGCCTAATGCGACGAATTATGAGAGGAGGACTGTCCAGCGAAGGGCTGGAAGAAGTTAGTCGGAGTCCGTTCACTCCGAACATCCGAAACGCAAGGAACCCTCCAAAATTCAAACTACCAACGCTAGAACCTTATGACGGGAGGTCAGACCCAACCATGCATATTACCAGATATATTAGGCACATGGAAGTGCTGGGGGCATCCGAGGAAGTGATGGCACGATGCTTCCCTCTATATTTGTCAGATTTGGCTGCACTCTGGTTCAGGCAACTAGAGACTGGATCAATCATAACATGGAGCGAGCTTGAAGACTTCTTCATGAGATAGTTTAGGGTCCATGTGACGCGACCCAAGAGCGTGATGACTTTAGCTTCAATCAAGCAAAGGGCCGGAGAGTCCATAAAAGATTTCCTACTAAAATTCAATGTAACAGTGACTTCTGTAGATCGCCCGGACCCATCGATGATTTTGATGGCGGCGGTGGAAGGGGTCGTGGAAGGCACCAAATTTAAATATTCTCTGACTAAAGATCCACCACAAGATCTTGGAGAGTTCTTTCATAAAGCTGAAAAGTTCATCCGATTAGAAGAATCACGAGCCGAGAGGCTGGAAATAAATGCCGCGCAAAGCGAAGGAACCTCCCGAGATCAGTCCGGAGCGGACAGGGGAAAAAGGAAACAGGATGGCAGACATGATGGTCCTGATAAACGGAAGAAATTCCGAGAACCAAGATTTAGGCAGTACACAGATCTGAATGCTGGCCTAGAAAGAATTTACACTAAAACTCGGGGGCAACTCCCCTATCGAAAGTCACCTACAAGGGATCCCACTGAGCGGGAGCGCAGGACCGAAAAATATTGCCTATTCCATGAGCTGGATGGGCACACCACAGATGAATGCCGCCACCTAAGGGATGAGGTGGAAGAACATGCCAGGGGTGGTAGATTGCCACAATTTGTCAGAGAACGGACAACGGTGGTAAGGCCTGAACAACTATCGCCTCCACCTAACAGGAACGATCCCGGATCGGGATCACGACTCGTCATCCATTGATTGAAGATGGCAAGGGCCAAGTCCAGAATTTGGACTTCGGTCGAATAATTTTATTTAGATTTGTTTTCAGAATAAACGGTTACTCCACTTACACATGTACGGGAACCGAAGAGATCCCTAGGCATGCTCTGAGATGGAGATAAACCGATATGTCCAGAGAGGCAATGTTTAGTTTTTCCTGATGTTTGAGATTGAACATCTAGGACTTGAATTTTACTAAATAAATTAGAATCTCTTGCAATAAACCTTTTGACCAGAGAGTCAGAAGATGAACATTAAATACCAACATCCAAATGATCACTTTATGACCCTACCCGGAGAGGCGGGGTCCGGAGTGCAAGAAGTGAGTTGCTTCGTCGGAGAGCGACAGGATCAACCCACTTAAGCGCTGTTTCCCCTTCACCGGAGAGTGACAGGATGGGATCCAGCAAGAGCCCGGAGAGGCTATGATCGGTCGAGAATGACCATGACATCGCGATACGTCCTAACCAGGACCAGAGTGCAAGGGATAGAGGGCAACGCTGGAGTGCAATAGGATCTTTCTATTTCAATCACTAAGTCTAGAATGGACTTAGTAAGGGTTCAGAATAGCCATTAATAGTCCGGAGAAACTACGGAACTTCATGAATGCTGATTCGGCTTCGAACAGCCATGAACTTGATTGACAATGCTGAATCTATGAATGAAACATGAATTTACTACACTCGATTTAAGAACGTTCAAAACATACCGTTTACCAAAAGGCATGTTTTGGGGGGCAAAGTGTTATCCCAACTTTTGGCAAAGTTGAGATACCCAAAATTTACTGAAAATCAATGATTACTATTCTTGAATATCAATTGAGCATTGCAGGATAACCACGGATATCGATGGATTTTGTCCAAGTCCGGATCGGGCCACAGTTGATAAGACATGATGAGAAAAGCTATAGAAGCCAGTGGTTCAAATTTCAGGTCAATTCGAGTTCGTATGCTCAAGATATGATGGTTTCAATTTGAGAAAGATAGCCCCTTGTTTGATTCGAACCCATAGGGTACCCATGGTTCGAATCGATGGCCAGAGGTTATGTTCGAACCCATTGCTTCGAAACCATCCACTCCGAACCCATCCGGTATCCTTGCTTCGAACCCATGAAGTTCGAAGCCATCATCCTAGCAGTAGTTCGAACCCACGAGACATAGCCGTGCTTCGAATCCATCAGCCACCATGTACTTCGAATCGATTGCATTCGAATCCATCAGCACGTTCGTATCCATGACTAGAGCACTGTTCCGTGTCCGTCAATGGGTCGCGTCTTCGTGTCCATGAACTTCGTATCGATAACGCCAACACCTAGTTCGAATCGATGATTGTTCGAACCCATCATGGGGCTTCAGTTCGTATCCATCACATGTATCGATGCGAACTTACCATCGATGCGAAGGAAGCCCCCTCTCCTCGATTCGAACTAGGCAGATGCAGGCCAACACGAGACTTAAGTAGTTGATTGATTCAAGCTATGCAACGGCCATAGATACAAACGAGGCGATGAACATGGGTGCGGAGCGTTCAACCCGGAGAGAAGACCGGATCGACTGGAAGGACGTGCGCCACGTCACCACTGAACCACGTGCATCCATGGATTCGAACTCAGGGGTTCGAAGCGATCGATTCGAACGACACAACCAACCGAAAAACTCCAATTCGAATCGATCGTATCTCCTAAATCATTCATCCAAATGCAACGAAATTTTCACAGTAGCTTCCATACAAGATAAAGATTGTTCCTGCCAAGTTTCAGCTCGATTGGACCATTTCTTGATGGGTCCGAAGTCACTTCGAACCGATGTCAGATCGAGTCGAAACTTGGTGGGGTCGGTCGCATGGGCCCACTCACGTGTCAGAAGAAGTCTCCCGAAGTTTGAGTGAGATCTGGGCCTCCTACGCCTATAAATAGCACCCTGAAGCCTTCAGAACAGGGGATTTTTTCGCGGCTTCCACCATTGAACGTCCAGACTCTGCCGGATTGAATTCCATACTTCATTATCATTATTGTATTCAGATTTCAAAGCTATCATCAACTGTAATCCGCTGTAATCAAGAGTAATCAGCGAAGAACATCAATAAAAGTTAAAACCTTTGAAGTGGACGTAGGCCGGAGATAGCCGAACCACTATAAATTGTGTGTTCTTGTTCATAATTTCTATTTTGCTGCGTTTTGCTTGCTTAGATCTGTGATTTGTGCTTGGATATTGCTGATTTATGTTCCAACACTGGTGCTTTCACAATACTTGGGGGTTTGTGACCAATTTTGGCACAAACATTCATAAAATCTTACATTTACATCCTTCAATGATGTTTTTTTATTGGCCACGAAATATTCACAAGCAATATGCAGTTTTCGTTCAATGCATGGTTACAATTAGTTTCTTCATGATCTTCTTGAGCAGTGAAGTAATTATCAATGATTTCCCACAATTTTAGTTTTAAATTATACTGTTTTAATTTTTTATGCGTTTTTTTTATTTTGGAGATAATTTATCGGTTTTAAATGTACTTTAAACAGAAAGGATCGTATTAAATAATGCTGTCATGCAATTAATAAATGGAATAAGTTGGTATTAGTTTCATTTAATTTGAATTCAAACTAATTAAAGAATTAATTATGATCATTCCTTCCCTATTGAAATTCAGAGTAATAAGAAAATCAATTGTATAAAAATTCTATTTGATTCCAATTAATTTGATAATATGTTAATTATCCTGTTTAGTTATTACCATTATAAAAGATATGGCCATATTTTCCAATCTTTGGCATTCAGTTATTTTGTTGTAACTGAATGAATGCACCTATTAATGATCACCAATTCGTTTAATGGTCATCAAATAATCAATTCAAGAATGAGTGTGTATGTGGTGGGGTATCTCTAATTTAAAGGCAAGAATAAAATCAAAGAGGAATAAATTGGAATTAAATGAAACTAATTGAAAATAACTACGATTGTTTTTCTTCATAGTTTGAACTAAAACAAAAAACAGTAAATATATTCCCATATATAACGAACCACATCACATTCTCTTATGGTTTATCCTTCACAAATTAGAATAGAAGGTCATCAATGCAAAATGATATAAAGTAATCAAAACACTGAATAAAAGGCTCAAGCTATACTATGTCAAATACGAAGATTGTTATATATATTAAAATTGAAAGGGAGATGAACTGAAATGTAGATAATAATACAAATATACAAAACATGTACGATGAAACGAGTTCAAAATAATTTGAATTCAAATTCAAATTTGAGTTACCAAACATCTTTATCATAATTTTCTTCTACCCTAAGTTCTGCATGAAATTAAACATAATTTCGTTCATAAACATAATGTTTGTTATATATTTATATTTATTGGAATCATAAAGGAAATTTTAATACTTTTGTCGTCATTAGTTCGGGTTCAAGTATTATATGTGAACATATATTTTAAGTAATATGGAACAAAGTGAATTTGCTTAGATGTTTATTCACACATACAACGAATGTGCTTGTACGCTAGCAATGTCTATAAGTAAACAAACTTCAAATATGAAAGGTAATACCAAATATTATTATTAATCAGTTGATAAAAGAGAATAACTGATATACATTCCATTTAATTAAAATGTAAATTAATTGATTAGTTATCTTTAATTGAAATTAAATTTGGTGTGTATTAATTATTTTTAATGCTAATCAACTTTTAACAAAATTTTTCTTATAGTTATTTCTTTTATTAGCAACATTTCAGAAGAAGCATTGTATATTTTAACTCTATGAGGGGATATGTAGTGTTTTTATTGTAGAAATATATTAAAGTAGGAAATCATCCGCTGTTCTTAACAACTAATTTTCTTTACTAAGAAAGTTTAGAAAAAAATGATAAAAGTATACAAGAACATTATATTTGCAGATGATATTCTTCCACAAACTAATAAAATATCGTTAGGGTAATATTTTGTGCTTTTAAGGGCTATATTATGTTTCAAATATTTGTTTATGCTTGAAGGAAAAAATTACGTGTTCCATATATTATAGAACGTGATTATAATTTTATCTTACAAGTAAAATAATCAGATTGGGTTATAAATGCTATAACGTGATAATGTTTAGTGAAAAAACAATAAGCATTCGTACCTATGTTGGATTGGTACTCGAGAAAATGTTCAATTGGATCCCCAATGATGACTTAATTGTCATGTTAGAAGTCATGATATCATGTGAAGAATAAAAATGAATGAAGGTTGATTGCAAAAGGGAGAATAAGAAAGCAAAAAATTGTCGAATAAAGCATTGACTATAAGACTAAAATATGTTTAAATGTACAGTCAGGTAATAAGTGGCGTTAGTTTATTGAAGGATGATAGGATACTTGGAGTTTTCCCTTCAATATTTTAAATATTTTTCAAGAAAATAATGAAGATATTTAACGTACATAATTGGAATGAAATTTTATTTTGTTTTTTAAGGAAAAAGGTAAATTTGTCAATAAGAAAATCATATGTTATATAGGTTTTAGTATATAATAAAATGAGTAAATTTCAGATGTTACTTGCAATTTGTAAGACTATTCTAATATCTATTAATTCACTATGCATGTAGGTGCTTGTTTTAATATACTTTGTCATGCTTTATAACATAGCCATTTGTAACAACTTATTGTAATAATCATAGTATGGTTTATTGTTTTTGTTATTGATTAAATTTCCTTGCACCATTTAGTCTAACGTTTATGTTCAATGAAATATCTTATGAAGTATTTCTAATGGTATCTATAAGTATTTTGCGTTATAGTGATATAAATTAGCTCTAAGTTATGTTTATTGTTGTATTATTTAGTTTTATACTTGCGTGATGCATATTATGTTTAAATTTCACCATATATTACACTATATGTATTAAAAAAAATATAGTGTTTCAATGTTAGTGAATATTTTACTAATTTATTTAGTGCTACATAATGTCCAAAAGTGTAATAATGAAAATGTTGGAATATTTCATATTTGAGTCAAATATGAAACACTATTTCACTTTGAGCACAATTTCTATGTTCTAAGTTTAGACCGCTATTAACATAACTAACCATATTCATATTTAAGTATATATGTCAAATATAGGATAAATCCATACTCGCCTTGTGTAACTTATTTTTGAAAATTAAAAGGCATGCTAAATTACGTAATATTTGCCAAGTTAGAATTAACCGATAGTTGATGTTATCGTTTGTTGTCCAAAGTCATTGTGCTCTAATTTGTGAAGTTATACTCTGTGCGATTTGAGATTACTAGAGAAAATTTACCAACAAAAGTGTATTATTGAACATCATGAGAAAGGTAGCCTTAAAAAATTACTATCTATGAACATATTCCCTTATAGTCATATACAATCGAAAAAAAACAAAAAACTAAAAATTAAATAAATTATGTGATAACTCCGTGTACATAGCATGAGTTTGCACTAATTCTAAGTATAATTTAATAACTCATTAACTTATATTTTTGAAATTCTTTAAGCATTTGTACTCATATTATTCATTTCATTGTTCTCTACCATTAATGGTTTATATGATTGAAAATAATTAATTTTTAGGTTTAGATTTCACCCTTTTATGTGTTATGCATAGTTCGCATTTTTTATTATTCAAGGTGGGTTTGTGATATTTGCAATAATTAAATCGCATATACAAATAGGATATTCACAAATACAATATTTGCAATATGACTATTAGTATGATACATAAATACATATAAGGTGCATTCAAAATGATTAATATAAATAACATGTAAGGTGCGCTGGTAGTGCCTAACATGGTTGCATGCCTACAAATATAGACTCCATTTAATGAAATTTGAGTCATTCCCATTCCAAGATTCAATACTTTGCCTCATGTATTTCTTTTGATTGATACATAGGCATGTGAACATCTCAAGTTCTATCTAATTTATTACAAAAAATACAACATATCATCTAGTCTAGTGAAAATGTAAGGACAAAATGAAAATAATATAGTCTCCCAAAATTTTATTTTAACTAATCTAGATTTAGTGCCATAAAATGGGATATCATGTTCAAGGTAACACAACGTGAAAACTGAAATACAAATTAACACTATAAAATTATGAAACATTAAGAATTTTCAATTGGAAGTGCCTTTTGAGCTCCCTAATGTTTGAAAATCAACATAAAAAATGTGAAGATGTAACTATAAATAATTTTAATAAGGGAAACCTTATACATGGAAATACAGAGTAAATAAATAAGTGAACATACAAACTTAAGCAAAATATAAAGATGAATACTTAAATATAGCAAATGGTATTGAGAATAAAAATGCAAAAGATGGAAAATATCAGCGAAATGTGTTAAAAAAAGTATAATTTGTCGTATATAGAATTTCAATTTATGCTAAATTTCATTTGTAATAAGAAACTTAGAGATATAAATCAACTAAACGTTTATAGATTGACAACTTGAAAAGTTCACATTTATAATAGAATTCAGGAAACAAAACAAATTACAAATATAATGAATTTAGTGACCCAATACATATGCATAATCCTTATTAAATGCATTGTTTTTAAACCAAACTGTAACGGCCGTCATTCTTGCATCGAAAGACTAGCCATTAAGGGTAGAAGTAAAAGAAAGATAAGAAGAAAATTACATAATCACAGAATCTCACCACGGATCAGAATAACACATAATAGATAACATGTGATATTACATTGTCATTCCCATAATAATACATCAGAGTCATTACATTACAGTTTCAGTTGGATAGTTATAACTACCTATCATATAAAAATACATAGATCATATATAATATAGCGGAATAAGATAATTTCTAGCTAACGGTGGAGCCACATGCTCCAGTTCTTTAAAAATGCTTCCATAGGAAACCTGGATCACTTGGTTATTCACATAAATTTGAGTACCCAAGAGTTTTAGCAAAAGAAAATAAAACTCCGGTTCAATTATGTGTCTAGTGTGAGTAAACTCAAATAACTTAATTTTTTAACATTTATAAAACACTTTGAAAATCAAAGGTATCTCGTAAGACAACGCCGCAATAAACGAGGATAGATTTTTACCTTACGATAAGACAAACATTTTATATAGAAGTCCAATGGTATTCTGATAATGTATAGGGTTTTCAAGTAAAATAAAACATAGTTGAAATGCTTGCATCTCAAATTTCAACATACTTGGGTGCAACTAAAACCGTGTGACACTTATTGGAGAATGGATTCCATACAATAACTTGGCTGCTAGTGTACTGCCTGTCATGATGCATCTCTAGATAAAATAACACCTATAGATAGCTCGTTGAACTTCGTCTCATTCTCTGCTATAGTAGATACCTTTGTTTCAAGTCCATGAAGTTCCGGTACATCCCGGTCCTTTCTGTTATTGCCAAGAATTGGTCCTCAAAAACTTGTTTACATTGGGCCAATGAAAATTCTTCTTCTAAAATATTTGCAATAAGGGAGTCCCACCAATCTGCTTCTCCCTCTTGCTGTTGCCATGCTGCTAAGAACCTTTCTATTCATCGGATAAACCAAGACCTTTAAAAATCTTTCACAAAATAGCAATAAAGCTTGCACTTCCATGATAGACTCGTTTCCTTTAAATGGTTTCCCTTTTAAATTAGTGTAATCCTTGCATAAGGTTTCAAAATTCACTCTTTGCTGTATTGGCGCCGCCTCTTCGACACTCCAAACTCCTTCAGGATATATGGTTTGACCATTTGTAATTGTAGTGCTTCCTGCTCCCCTCCCTCGTCTACCTTGGTTACTCTTGTCTTACCACCTGGACATAGTAAGATAACTCTTAGAATACTTGGACGAGATAAATCTTGAAAGAAGTGTACTAATCAAACGTATCAAGCTGATCTATCTACCAGATGTGTGTGCGTGTGTGTGTATGATAAAAAATTACAAATATGCATTCTTGAAGTTGACCTCAAACCAAAGCCTAGGTGTTTGCATAACCTAAGTTCTGATACCAAAATTGTAATAACTGCCTTTTCATGCACCGAAAGATAACCCATTAAGGGTAGAAGAAAAGGAAAGATAAGGAGAAAACTGCACAATCACAGAATCTCACTATGAATCAGAGCACCATATAATAGATAACACAGTATATTAGATTGTCATTTCGATAATAATAATACATCAGAGTCATCGCATTACAATTTTCAACTGGACGGTCAGCTACCCGTCCGTACAAAAAGACATGGATCATACATAACACGGCGGAATAAGATAATAACTAGCTAATGGTGAAGCCATTTGCTCCAGCTTATTCAGAATGCTTTCCTAAGAAACTTGGATCACTTGGCTACTCATACAAATTTGGGCACCTAAGAGTTTTAGGAAAAGAAAATAAAAATTCGGATCAGGTATGGGTCTGGTGTGAGTAAAATCAAACAACTTATTTTTTTTACTTTTATAAGACACTTTGAAAATCAAGGTATCTCGTAGGACAACGCCGTACATAAACACAGATGAGCTTTTACCTTATGATAACCAAAACACTTTATATAGAAATCCAGTGATATTATGATAATGTCTATGGTTTTGAAGTAAAATAGAATATAGCTGATATGCTTGCATCTCACATTCCAACATACTTGGGTACAACTAAATCTGTACGACACTTATTAGAGAATTGGATTCCATAGTGTACCATCCGTCATGGTGCATCTCCAAATAAAATAATAGCGAGGACCCCGCCTAGATCCCCTGCCAACACAAGACCGGCCTACCCTTTGCTATATAATACAGATCGCCCCTCGGTTGGGATCAACAACCGTACGAAGCATACATGAGTTGATAGTAGGGACTGTCGATAGGGATGACCTTACCCTAATGGGAACGATCCACTTAGCCTTGCCTCATCTTCCCTGTTTTAGTCATTCGCGGTTTATGAGGCTTGAGGCTATGTTTACCTTTTCTATAGTATTGCCACTTGGATTGCTAACATTGCCTTTTAGATGTTGGCGCAATGTTAGCACTCATCCATACAAGTCGTTCACAAGATGAACGAACCAAAGGCACTATTTCCACTACACCCATTTTTGAATCACCCTCCGGGTTAATAGCAAATAGCCCTTGAGCTTGAAGTCTTCATCTTAGATCTATCCTTTACTATTTCCAATTCGATGTTTACATTAGTTTGAAGCGGTTTTGGGATAACAAATAATACCTGATCCGCGTCTCTCCAAACCAATGTTCAATAATTTTAAGGGTTCAAGTTATTTATTATGGACTATTCTACTAGCAGAGTGTAAGACTTACATATGAACATACATTTCATATGCTTTGATTATCATGACCTGCTTATCAAAATAAATCACTTGTATTCATCACATTCCCGAAGTACGGTATTTAAGATAAGTATAAGTCGGCTTACTTTTGATAAAACGTGTCAACTTTTTATTACAACTACTTTAATTCATTTGGCTACTTAATAGTATGGACAAGAGATCTTTTGGTTTCAAAAATAATTTACTTAAATAAGAAAGTTGCTTAAAATAAATAATTGATAGAGTTTTGTAAGAAACTTTAAAATAACTTAAGCTCAATTAAAACATAAGTTTAAAACTTAATTAACCTTAATTAAATCAAAAATCCTACTTTAAACCTTAATTTTAATTAAGAAAATATTATACTTAAACTTCAATTAAATTTTAATTAAATAACAATCACTTAATAAATTAAATCCTAATTAGGTGGATAATTAATCTTTAATTAAATAATAATTAATTGAATAATTAACCATAATTAAATAATTAATTCGAGTAAATAAACTTGATTAAATAATTAAAAATTAATTTCCTTTTTGTTTTAATTAATCTTTATTTGAAACTTCCTTAATTAAAAATAATGAACTTAGTTAATTATTTCTTAAACTCTAATTACTTAACCTAATTACTTAATTAATTAATTAAATAATAATTACCCTAATTAATAAATAAATTATTAAATAATTCATACTTAAACTTTTTGACTTACTTAATTAGTTTGAAATGAGCTTTTAAAGCGATCCAGAAGAAAATACATTAAAACTTGAAATCGTGAAATTTGCCGAACTACATCCATAGCGACTATCGCTATAAGCAGTTCGCTAGAATTGATTTCTAGGTGAAAACTCCACTTTAGCTCTAGCTACTACATGTTTGAAAACACAATTGTAAGAGTTCTGAAAACTTAAAAAAAGGTGAAAACTTGGAAAACATTTACAAAATACAAAGCTATTAAAAAAAGCTTTCGTTTTCAAATCGGATCTCGAGTCCTTAGCGACATTTCAAGATGTTAATTTCATAATAGTTTCATCACAACACTTGGTTTTTGTTTTATAAACATACTACCATCATATCATAACCAACTATTCACATATCTATATCATTTAACAACCAATACAAAACCAAGCTCAAACACAATTAAATTATATGCCATCAACTTAACATGATAATTCAACGCAACAACCACTATATTATCATAATATATTGTTCGTCAAAATCAAGTATTTTTCTTTTCAAAAAACAAGAATTTTACTCATCGAAACTTTATTAAATCAAGATGAACTTTTGTCAAAACTTGAAAATAACTTAGGATAATGCAAAATTTAAAACTTTAGGTTACTCGAACACCTTAATGGGCTCGGCTAAAGGCTAATAGGGCTTGGCCATGGGAAATTTGGGCTAGGCCATTATAGGTTTTGGGAATTGTCGGCTTGCAACTTGGAAGAGGTGTTCCAGTATGTGTAGAAGTGGTTTAGCAAGAATTGGAAGTGTTTTAAGTGGAAAGAAGTGATTTTTTTTCTCAAACTAGAGAACATAAAGAGAGCCCATGGGTATTTTTACTTAAGCTTTTAGGAATTTTGAAATGGAAAGGAGGGTTGTACAATGAGAACATGAAAGTTGAGAGGTATACATAGGCTTAGGAAAACAATTAAAATTATATGAGTGCTTTTATATATATATATATATATATATATATATATATATATATATATATATATATGAATGTATGCATGCATGCATGCCTCTCCATTCCACTCCCTCCATTTCAGTTCACCACGTGTACCCCCAACCCTCCTCTCTCTTGTACTATTCAAGCCACGCACCATGTACTTGTGTCGAAAAAGAGTATTTTATATATATGTTATGTATATATTTTAATAAAATAAAATATTCTTTTTAACTTTCATTTTTATACACTTAAGTGGGCCAATATGTGCATGCATGTGTATATGTACACACCATGTTAAAATGGTTTATAAAGTGAGCATATGTGTTTACAATAGTATTATGGAATTTGAATAACTTTTAACCAACGTATCAATATTTCAGGAAATAATTTTCTATCACATTTTCTATTTCTTTATGAACAACATATATTGGAAACAAAATTTTTAAAATGATTTTATCATCATTATTATCATTAAAATAGTTTTATTTGTTAATAAAAATCCATTTATTGAGTATTTAAAATATAATTAAATATTCATTAATTAGCGATTAAAATCTGAGGCGTTACATAAATAATTTTATTGGTTAGAGATATCCAAAAAATGCTCCTCTTATGCATAAAAAACCGTGCGTACGAAAAGATGTTTCGATTCGTTTTCATTTTACCTGTGATTTAATTTAATTAATTAATAACTTACCAATATAAAATCATTTGAAATTCATATTTAGGTATGAAAGAGGATGGACTATGCGATGACTCTGATTTGACATTTGAAAAGAGACTCTACTTACCTCCAAAAGGACGAACATCGAAAAAGTCGGACGTATACATGTTAATCGTAGTTTTTTTTTGAAATTTTTATGGAAGAAAATGACCAAGGATGCAAGGGAAAACATATTATACGAATTCAAAAGGAAAAAGAAATAATCCAATGACGTGACTACTATTTATGCTACCTTTATATTGTGTATGCTATTCAAAGAGATGGGGGATAGACCATTATCTGACTCTATTTTAGATGAATTGAAATAACATGACATGGACGGTCTTGATTAAATATATATGTTATGTTGTGTCCATTCATCTAAAATAGAGTGGGCTAATGGTCTATCCTCTACCTTATTTAATAGAGTACACAATATAAATGTAGCATAAATAGGAGACACATCATTGGGCCATTTCTTTGTCATTTTGAATTCATACAGTATGTTTCCCTTTTTTGCCTTGGTCGTCCGCTCCCCCATCAAATTAGAAAATGACCATGCCTAACATATATACGTTCGACTTCTCGGATGTTCGTCCTTGTGAAGACAAGTAGTGTCTCATGCCAAATGTCGAATTAGAAACATCGCATCATCTACCCTCTTTCATAGCTGAAATATGAATTTCAAATGATTTTATATTAATGAGTTATTTAATGCTTAAATTAAATCACATATACAATGAATATTAATCAAAACTTCTTTTTGTGTGCATGCTTTTTTATGCAGAAGGGGAGTAGTTTTTTGGATGTCTCCAACCAATAAAACTTTTTGATTAAAAAATAATGCAATATGGATTATGCATCTATTGCACCGCCAAATTCAATATGTTATTGTAATATGTTTTGTTTCCTCGATTTCTATTGCAAATGAGAACTCTTCAAGTAGTCAATCTATAAACATTTAGCTGATTTAAATTTCCAAGTTTTTACTACAAATGAAATTTGTCATAAAGTCAAATTGTATTTATGACAAATTATTTATTCTTTTACCCATTTTGCTAATATTTTCCATCTTTTTTATTTTTTATTGTCAATATCATTACCTAAGTTAAAATATTCATTTTTTTTATTTTGTTTTAAGTTTATATATTCAAGTTGCCTGTCTATAAATGTTTAGTTGTTTTAAATTTCCAAGTTTTTACTACAAATGAAATATGGCATAAAGTCAAATTCTATTTATGACAAATTATTTATTCTTTACCCATTTATCTAATATTTTCGGTCTTTTTTATTTTTTATTCTCAATATCATTACCTAATTTAAAATATTCATTTTTTATGATTTTGTTTAAGTCCATATATCCAATTATTATTTACTTTGTATTTTCACGTATAACGTTTCCCTTGTTAAATTTTTTTTCCACATGTGTAAATACAAAGTAAAACAAATGGGTATTCGTAAATCAGTTAAAAAAGGATTTAAATGTTTAAATCAAGCATTAAGGACATACTTAATATATGTTACAAGAACATTATACATTAATGAGCAATGGCATTGTTAATTTAGCACACGGAACTCATGTTTGAACTTTAAGTCATATCATGCAAATGATATCAAGTTGATTACTACTACGATTGAAACAAACAAACAAACACACACATATTGGGAGATAATTGAACTTATAAAATTATTTGTGACTGTAATGATGAGATAAACTTTGAGAATACTTGCAGTATAATACTATCCAAGTCCCATGTTCTGACTATAAGTAACAAGCGACTTAATAAAGACATAATACTATCATTAAACATGCATATGCGGAAAACTATTATTGACACTAACTTGAAGTGAAATAAATAACCACCACTTGCACTGTCAATCTCAATGTAGCTAGATATGAGTTTTAATATGTAACATTCCATGTGTAGGAGGTGAAATATGCTATGAATTGCCAAATAACTCTAACGAAATTCCAATATCTAGTAACATTTGTAAACGCTTATTTTGCAACCTTAAAGAAACTCATATGTTATGTGCTAGCACATTCTTTCTTCTTATAAGAAAACCACAAAGAAAAGAACCACCATTTGCGAATAGAATGTTTCGATGGAACTAGTTTTTGACTAAGGGTTTATCATGTACAATTCACTAGAAATTTAATTTTTTTTCCTACAACAATTGACCCTTAAGTAGTTTGCCACATTTTGAAGTTTTAAATTGTCTTTATTGCATGTAATCTTCCACCAATAGTGTGGGAATACGTAGTGCTTCCAATCAGCATCTGAAATCTTAATTTATTAGCACATTTCTAGCATTATTAGTTTTTCTCCTATGGTTAACACACTGGAAGACTTACGGTATATATTAGCGCAATTTATCTTGAGAATACTAATTAAACATGATAAAATGTCTATGGGTAATGAGATAATTATTATGTTTTTTCACTAAGTTTTTTGCAACCTCTCCCCCTTTCTTGCATACGATAAGTAGGTGTATACACAGCACACAGCGGAAAATTTTGTAATTAAGTATACAAAACATAGGTGCATAAGCACCACTGATTCAGATTTAGGTGAAAAATAAAACGGATGACTATTTAACATAGTTTTCAACATAACCCAGTTATAGCGATGAATTATTTTGAAACCATCTTCGCCCACTCATTAATGCTGTAACAGCCCTAAAAAGATCTTCTTATCTGGGCTGTATTGGGTTGCGTGTGTATGAGTTGATTGAGTCATATTGCTGCTATCTGGTTTGTATAAATACAGAAAATGTTTGTATCAGAAGGTGTGAAGAAAATCTAAAAAGCAATTTACTTCTTCATTTCAGTTCCTGGTAACTTGTAAAGCAATTTCTTTCTTCTTTGATTCCTGTTAGTTAGATCTATATTTTAATTTTAGTTCATATTCTTGTTCATATTTTTAGCCATTATAATTCTCTGTTGATGACTTTCTGCCTCTTTTAAAAAATACTTGTTCTTCTTGTCCTTGTTGATTGCCATTACCATTCCCTGTTAGTACATTTCTACTTTGTTTCAATTCCAGCAGATTTACATTTCCAGTCCATTTAATTTGTGCAATTAGTTCTTGATATTAGTTAATACATGTTCTTTTAATCTTAGTTTCTGTTGCCTGTAGCTTACAACTTTAGCCTCTGTTGTTACATTTCTGCCATTAATCTTCTTGTTAAATCTTGCGTACTTTGTTTGTTTAATATCTTGTTAACTGTTCTTATTAAATTCTAGCAAATTGTTATATGTTCTTTACAATTCCACCATTGCAATTCTGTTATCCACTGTCTACCTTTGTTTGACTCATCCTCTTGCTGTTAACATCAATCAGTACTGGTTCTTGTGATAATTTGTTTTTTTTTTCATGTCTCTACTGTTCACAAGGCAGACACCTCATCAATTCCACTTTTGATCATCTTTTCCTCATATACCCTCCTCAATACAATACTTTGTATCATCATTCATTAAGTACAAGTCAATTCGGTCCAATCTTGATTCAAACCCTACTGCTTGTACAACAAGCAACCACCATATCACCATTTTTTGTGCATATCTGATACCTGCACATTTCCATTGTCTCCATATCAACTCCACACTTCATTAAATCACCTCTCATCTTCAACAGAAAATTGCCACTCCACCATGAATAAAGATTCGGTCCCACCAGTGCCCTTCAATTTGGTATCAGAGCAGCCGGCTGGGTTAACCACTGACAACCAGCCTGATCTCAGCCTCAACAATAACTCCAACAATGAATCAATAGTTGCTAAACCAAGATCTCAGTATCCACCTCAACTACAGCAGTCTGAACCCTTAAATTATTACCCATATGCACCTCCAGCCATAACAATCCCAGCCCCAAGGCCAAAAACCACTAATACTGAATGCTGCGCCTCCACCAAGAAATGTTGTACCACCACTAAGAAATATTCTGCCACAACCTAGAATTGCTCCAGACTTCATAAATTCCCCATTGTACCTGCATGAACCTCTACAAGCACCCAGAGAGAAATATTCTACCATAAACTACTACAACCCCTATCCTAACCCATACCCTACAATGAAACTAGACTATCCAGTGTTCTCTAATGAAGGGAAAGTGACAGACTGGTTGAGAAAGATTGAGCAGTACTTTAGTTTTCATTAAATAGAAGAAAGATTTTGGGTGGATTTTTGTTCATTTTATCTGAATAAGGAGCCAATGCGATGGTATAACCAGTATACAAAGAATGTGCAAAATCACAGGTCTTGGCAAGTATTCAAGGAAGAAATTATACTTAGATTTAATCACGAGGAGATGGAGATGCCATATGAAGCATTAGCAAGATCAATTTCATCTTATGTCCAAGATTTGCAGCAGATCAAGAATCGGACTGTTGTTATACCAAGACAACCTAAAACTTCTGCAACTGCTCCAAGAAATCATCAGGAACTCATCCTTCCTAATACATGTATTGCAAATTCTTCACTTATTATTCCAGCAGCCTCACCTTCAAGGAATCACTATCTAAACCCAAGAATAGCTGCTCATAATACTCTTAACAGCCATCAGACCCAAGAACAACTAAAGAAATTATTGGATGGATTTAAAGAGGACATTAGAGATGAAGTATTGGCTTGCAAACCTGTAGATTTTAGAGAAGCAATTTCTTTAGCTAGATTCTTTGAAGCCGAAAGGCTCAATAATCAGAAGAATAACAAGCTAACTGCAAATGATGAAGCAACAATGCCCAATTCAATTCTTGATAGCAGTGCATCAACCAAAAAAATTTATTCAGATGCCCAATTCTTATCAACAAAAATGCAAGGCAAAAGCAACCTTGAAAACTTGGCAGAAAGCAATGATCCGGTAACTGACGAGTTGCTGGAAAGGAAAAGAGATGAACTAAGTTGCGGCTATAACGAAAATATGCATACGGGGCATCAAGGTAAAAACCAGGTTTATATACATGGTGGGGTTGTGGACTTAGGAAAGTTGATTGGAAATGAAGAAGAGGTTGTGGGCAAATCCAAAGATGACGAGACTGCAGCTGATCATCAACTAGAACCTCTGCTATCTAACCCATATACCACTGTCAATCCAGTTCATATGCCAACAGTTCATTGTTCAGAGCCAAGAATTTCTATTCCTTCGGCTATTGAATTTGATGATGTGAGTGGTAAGCCCAGTCTTGAGACCGTACATGATACAAGTAATAGTAATGTCCTTCAGTCAAGTGTAGACAATAGTGAGAGTGGTAAGCTTAAAGTTGAAGATAAGCATATTGTTCCAGAAATTGATAATGAATTAAATGGGAAACAATTTAATTGTGAGAAATTGGATGGGCAGGCTAAAATTGATGAAAATATATCAAAAGAAAAGATAAAGGAGGATAAGAATGCAACTAATGGATTTGATAGCCTGAGTCAAATTATTGAATGCATTCTTGCTTCAAATTCGACTATGACGAACAATGCTCACATTGCATTTGAATGGCATGTGTGTTGTAGAAAGCATTATAATGAAGTGACTATTTTTATATTCGATCCCGGCGGTGATTCATTAGCCGGTTTGGTGGAGTTATGATTGGTGACAGCAGGGAAGTTAACATGATCATGGTTGTATAAAACAGTGATGGTTCTGCTTGTAGAAGATAGCAATGTAGATGATGGTGTGGCAGCAATGTAAGGTGGGGTATGAGCAGTTATCTGTTGAATATCAGGACCATGCATAGTTGTAGAAGAAATGTCCACATGGTTATGACTGCTAACTAATGGAAGGAAGTGGCTAAGGTGTTTTGGTTGTTGATGTATGATCTGGCAGTTGCATAATGGCTGTTGATCTACCGAATTGGCCGAAATGTGATCACCCGACCTTGAGGACAAGGTCATTTTTGAAGGGGAGAGGAGTTGTAACAGCCCTAAAAAGATCTTCTTATCTGGGCTGTATTGGGTTGCGTGTGTATGAGTTGATTGAGTCATATTGCTGCTATCTGGTTTGTATAAATACAGAAAATGTTTGTATCAGAAGGTGTGAAGAAAATCTAAAAAGCAATTTACTTCTTCATTTCAGTTCCTGGTAACTTGTAAAGTAATTTCTTTCTTCTTTGATTCCTGTTAGTTAGATCTATATTTTAATTTTAGTTCATATTCTTGTTCATATTTTTAGCCATTATAATTCTCTGTTGATGACTTTCTGCCTCTTTTAAAAAATACTTGTTCTTCTTGTCCTTGTCGATTGCCATTACCATTCCCTGTTAGTACATTTCTACTTTGTTTCAATTCCAGCAGATTTACATTTCCAGTCCATTTAATTTGTGCAATTAGTTATTGATATTAGTTAATACATGTTCTTTTAATCTTAGTTTCTGTTGCCTGTAGCTTACAACTTTAGCCTCTGTTGTTACATTTCTGCCATTAATCTTCTTATTAAATCTTGCGTACTTTGTTTGTTTAATATCTTGTTAACTGTTCTTATTAAATTCTAGCAAATTGTTATATGTTCTTTAGAATTCCACCATTGCAATTCTGTTATCCACTGTCTACCTTTGTTTGACTCATCCTCTTGCTGTTAACATCAATCAGTACTGGTTCTTGTGATAATTTGTTTTTTTTTCATGTCTCTGCTGTTCACAAGGCAGACACCTCATCAATTCCACTTTTGATCATCTTTTCCTCATATACCCTCCTCAATACAATACTTTGTATCATCATTCATTAAGTACAAGTCAATTCGGTCCAATCTTGATTCAAACCCTACTGCTTGTACAACAAGCAACCACCATATCACCATTTTTTGTGCATATCTGATACCTGCACATTTCCATTGTCTCCATATCAAATCCACACGTCATCAAATCACCTCTCATCTTCAACAGAAAATTGCCACTCCACCATGAATAAAGATTCGGTCCCACCAGCGCCCTTCAAATGCTTATGTCGCAAAATAAATAAGCTTTATGCATTATTTTACAAACAACATTTCAGATCAAAAAAAATATGATTATAAATAGAAATTTTAGTTTTTCTGCTACTTGATTTGAAATATAAAATACTCATAAAGCACCAATTACATTTGTTGCATAAGATTCCTAATATATATTCCGTAGAAAACCAACACATACAAGTTTTGAGTTAAATAATATGACATCATTGTGATGTTAAAATGAATTAATTTATAGAATAGATGAATCGATTATGAATGTAAATTTCTATATCAATTTAAGCATTAATTGTTGGAGTAAATTGACACAAATGACTGTAAATCAACCCAAATGTATGCCAAGCAATAAGAATGTGTTATAATACGATAAAACAAAGATCAACAAGAGAATCCAAATGGCAAATCGTAAAATAACAAACAAGGAGTTCACATTCGGATTTATAGTGGTTCGATTTTCACGGATAATATAGTATACATCCACTTTGAAGAAAGAAGATTTTATTACCTTTTGACAAAGAAATTTTTACCATATTGATTCTGGAGGTAAAGAAAAAGAATAAAAGATTCAACATAAGAGGATAATTCTAACCTCTAAAGAATGACAATCTTTATATAGATATTATTACTTAGGATAGAGGTAACTGGATTATAGATATAAATTAATGCCTCATCAATTCTCCTATTTATATAGGAAGCATTTATTCATTTGATTTTGTAATTTCCTCCAATTTACACACTCTTTCCTTAATCAGCTGATTAGGGAATTAATTGATTACCATATTCTCCTAAAAATAATTCTCTTTCTTATGTAGATAATTCATTGCTCATTAATGTCATAAAAGAGGCAATATATTTGAGTCATTATCTCAGATGACAGATTCTATTTGTACACCAACGATTACTTTACATATGCTGTTATTTTTCAGGGGAAATATATTACTAAATTTCCCTTCTTCTTAATTGCATCTTAACATATTTTTTTCATATATTCCATTACATTAAAACCTTAAAGTTAATGAAATTTGATGAAACTAATGCATTTTTTATAGAGAAGTTAATTATTTATTATATCATAAAACCAAAAATATTAGTTAAAACTGCTTTTTATCACCAGTTGCTCTAATTTAATGGTGTGAGATTTTTGTAAAATTGAAGTTGATTTTATTGAAATTGATAAGTTATAAATCATAAGTAATAGAAAAGAAGTTAAAATATTAGTGTTGTAGATTAATGTCCATTTTGTTTAACTTTGAATCAGTTTAATTCTAGAAATTTCTACTTTGCACAAGTAAAATTTAAAGTTGAATGAAGTAAGATGATGACGATAAGAATAAGGGTAAGCTTATTAAAAAATGGTGTTTCTAAAGTAATTTTTAGTGTATACCAGTTTTATATATTTTCTGTTGTATGCTACATAATTATTGGTGTATAAATAACATTATCCATCTTAAATATCTTCCAAATCTTCTATAATTGAAAATAGGCAAATTCTATTTCAACATAATAATTACTTAGTGACCCCCTTAAATAAATAAAATTTCAAAGACTAAAATAATCTTAGAAAGCTGCGTACTTTCTTTCTTCTCCATTCCATTATCTTCTTACATTAACCACAGCTTCTTCAATACCCTAGTTTCTAAATCAGTGAAGAAAAAATTCAATTTTTCAGTACTAGCTGATGGATTTTGAAGAGGAGAATGAATTATTAACGCAATCACAGCGGGTAATTCAAAAAAACAATAGAAAAGTTTTTAATTTTTTGCAAATACAATCGTAGGCCATTGATTACGAGGATTAGTGATAATTCATGCTGGGGTATATACTAGGTTTCTAGCTTAATTGCGTAAATAATTGTGTGAATTTTTGCACATCCACGCAGAAAGCCTACGTGGTACTGACACAAACCACGGAGTCACTTGCATGGTAGTTCATTTTTTTTTCCTGTTTAAACTATTCAGCGTTTAATGGGAGGGGTAGTTCTGGAAATTGTAGGAGGCTCCTAATTTATTTTTTTGGGTTTACAGACCTTTTTAATTTTTAGGGGCTATTAAGTAAATACTCGGGTTGAAATACAATTTTCCTTGAAAATGTTGTATCACCTAAATCAACAGTATTTTCTAAATCTTCTTTCATATAGAATTATTGTACCATGGAAATCTGACATGAATTCTTTTTAAGATGATCTTATTTACATAAAGATTTACTTGATTTTACATTTTTCGCTCTGGGCGATGCTTTTTTCTCCTCTCGTGTAATGAGATTTGAGAATATAAAAATGAATTTTAATCAGATCAGATAGAAAGATGAAAATGAATTAGAAACTAAGAGCGAAAAAGCCAGAGAAATTATGCACTAGAGAGTAATGGGGAGATATAATTCATTTTGCCAGGATGGATGGGACTACGTTCTCTCCAGTTGAATCGATGTCAGGAGGAGGGGAATGCGGAGGAATTAGAAGCGGATAATGTAAGTTTCATCATTGACTTGATTTTGTATGTCAGATATACGGTATACTAATATTGTTGAGTTGAAATATATGTCTATTTCTTGCTTTATTAACATAGGTATGTTGGGATCCTTATAAAGATATTCAAGAGTACAACCAAATTGACGAAGTTGTTTTCTACAATGGTATTATGCTTTGTTTTGACATTGTCGAGCCATACTACCCTGATAGGGTTCTACGTCAATTTGGTCCGGTGTGTATACCAAAAGCTCCAGTGACGCCAGTATTATGGATAAGAGGATCACAATCGAACCAATACAAAGGTTGATATGTACGACTCATTTGTACACACAGAATTGGCGTGATCACGTGCTTCATGTATATTCTCGTTCAACCATAGTAACACATCCTCACGACTGCACAAATGACTACTTGAGTTGGTTTCGTCGAATTTTACACCCATATATCTAGAGTCCTAGAATGAAGCAAAGGAAAAAAAAAATACTGAAGTTGAAGATTTGATATGTAGCATTGACTTTTAAATCATTTCATTTACCATTGACATTCGTGTGATTTCTAGTTCCATATATGATTTGTAGAAGAAGGCAATAAGAAAGGCTATTGGACTACTTGACAAAAATATCAACGATACTGAAAAAGATGCTGCGTGGAGTCGATGTAAAAGCCAAACGTATTTTATCTTTCGCTTTGAAAGACCCACTATCGTATTTTATCTTCTATACATATGACTTTATACAACCGCATGGTAGCATGGAACCAGAGAGTTGAAGTACAAATTTTTTGTAGAATGGGGATGTCCAAATTCATATAGCCGTACAGCGGTTCTAAGCCTTATGGGTAATAGACTTTGACAATTACATGCCGTCGATTGAACCAGGGATCATCCAAAAATCCAATAACTCCCACCGTCCGGTTTTATACTATCGTACAGCCGTATAGAGTCGTATGGGTAGAAGACTTTGACAATTTCATACTACCATACCGACCATAAGAAAATTTCAAAATTTTTTAATCCCATTGTCTGGTTCTATACTGCCGTTCGGCTATACAATATCATATGGGTTGAATACTTATACAGTTTCATATTGTCGTATGAACCAATTATCCAAACCAAATTTTTGGAACCCCACTATCCGGTTCCATGCTGCCATATGGCGATAAAAAGTTGCTTGAATTGAAGACTTTGACAATTTCATAATGCCGTATAAGCCAATTATCCAAACAAATTTTTTTGAAACCTACTGTTCGGTTCCATACTGCCATCCGACTATACAAAGTCGTATGATTTGAAGACTTTGACAATTTCATAATGGTGTATGAACCAATTACCCAAACAATTTTTTTTAAATCCCACTGTCTGGTTCTGTACTGTCGTATGGTGGTATGAAGTCGAATTTATGAAAGACTTTGAGAACTTTATACTGCCGCTTGAAGCAATCACCCAACAACAATTTTGTACATCATACTGTTCGGTTCCATTTGGCCATATTGTTGTTTTAAGTCATATGTAAAGAAGAGTTTGACAGTTTCATACTGCGTATGGACTGGTAATTAATATTTTCTTAAGTAAATGCACTTGGAACGACACCAGACTACCGTACGAAGTGCATAAATTGGTTTTTCACAAGTAAACAATGCAAATCTAATTGACTACGAAAAGCACTCGATAAACATTGGAATTAATAGAAATGGAATGCCAATTAACTCATGGTCAGTACACAAAAGAAATGGAAGTCCTTAAATGACCGTTAAAAAAAATACTTAATCATTACAAAAAAGTACATCAAAAATCAGTTGGATAATTGGTTGTACAAACATCGTTAGTTTTGATACTTAAGAAAAGTTCTCGTTCAGCGACCAGCAACTTTGACCATTCAAGGACGGATGTGGTTGCAAAGCGAGGCTATAGAGATGCAATAGGTGGTATAAGAGAGTTCTACTGTAGACACAAATCACAAAGTGACAGTCATTCATGTAAGATATGGAAATTATCTTTGGAGAATGATCAGGAGGACCTTGTTCATGAGGCATGAATGTGAGACACTGGCGTTTTGAAATATGGACCTCTAACGTCCCGCCTTTTCACACGCTTTAAATCGACATAGGTGCCAATTCAAACCATACGGAAGGGCGGATTGTTATGGGTAAATAAGAAAAATAATAAAGAAACGAAACAAAACAGAATCTTACAGCGGAAGGATAAAACATAATAATCAATATACAGTTCATAAAACTGTTTTACAAAACATTTGATTATTTCTTTATACAATAAATATCAGAATACACATACCAAAGAATAATAATTAATGCACCGGAATTAAATGGTGTAGTGGAATAATATAAGATAATAGTACTACAAATCTTCGTCTTCGTCCTCCAGAATAAAATCTTCAAATCCTGAAAACGCTCGAACTGACCCGAGCGAACTGAAAAACAAAGCACTCGAGTTAGAACTAAAAGATCTTATGTGAGTTAAATTAACAGAAATAAATATGTGTGCAGTAACTTAAAAGATGCTCGGGATTCACATCTATTAAGGATCCGTTAAACTATTTACTATGTAGTAATATTTCGCTATTACAATAGTGTCTATAGTAAAATAAACATACTTTTAAATAGCGCTAAGGAGTGACCCAATATTCCCTTTAACACGTAATAGTCCCAGTAGTCCATCCAATATCATAGTCCCTCTTGATCGGAAAGCCACCATAGGATACCACACGGGCTATGGGAGAAAACCAAACTCGTACAAGGCGCGATAGGGTAGGTGACAAGGCACAACTAGGCAATACCAGGGTAGATATACCAATTACGCATCCGGGGTGGTGATAACGCGTAGCCGCAGCTACCGTCCACCTCGAGCCACACCCCCAAAAAGAAAATCAAAAGTGGCCACCGAATAAATCCAAAAGTCAAAGTATAAAATCGAAGGGATGTGTCCGATCAAAGGTGCTACCACATTGGCCCGAGAATCGCTCTTGTTTTAGCCACCATATGCCAATTCACGGGAGTCGGGTCCACGTATTTACCTCAAAGGAAACGCCACCGCCATACTACTTCATTCTGGAATCTCCACCGCGTACACAGTTGTTAAAGTGGTTTTCGGAGTTGGCAAAGACTATGACAACTTCTGATCCCGGTTTCTTCAACAACCAAACGTTATTATAACACCGCGGTCTTTTCAAAATAGTTTATACTTTAAAACCAGAATAAATATCCATTTCAAAACCATATAAATACGATAACATTTCTATTTTAAAAACCCAAATCAATATGATATCATTTATAAACCCAAATTAATATAATATCATTTTTATTTCAAATATATCCTTTTCTAAAACCATAACGTTTCAAAGTTATAATATTTCGAAACCAAACGCTTGAAATATAACCTTCCAAAACATAATACCTTGAAAATCATAACTTTGAAACAAACTTCCACCTCTTAAATGGTTAAATATTAAATTACTTTATAAAATAAAATAGCTTCTTTTAATTTCACAAATCAATTCCAAATACCGATTTAAACTTCCAGATAAACCATTTCAATTCTTATGTTTCAAAGCTTTAAATATTTCACCATTTCAAAACAAATTCTTTAATAATTCCATATACATCAAATTCAATTGCTATTATTTAGATTTGAAATGTTTACTTAATAAACCCAATATAGTTCAAGTAAAACTTTTAACTCCAAACAACTGTATATTCTTTCAATCTATTTAACTTGATATATTCATTTATCTCAACTTATATTCATTTAAATCACTTTAAACCAAATCAAGTTATAAGAATCATACTCTTCAAAATATCCATTTTTTATTTAAATTTCAAATCAAATTTATTCAAGTACACTCCTTAAATAATTAAATTTAAAACAATTTCATATTCATCTTCCAACTTAAATTTTATTCAAGTGATTTAAAACTCTATATATACAATATCTTACATAGGTACTTAGCTAGATAATATAAAACAATCAAACTCCATTATTAAACTCATTTTTATTAACAATTTTATACATAGCTTAAATCCAAAAATTTAACTATATATATATAAAATAATATTTATATACCACCAAAAATTAATATTTATTAAACCGTATATTCCTTTCCAAAACCATAGAAATCATTTTCAAGATATTTTATATATATACCGCGGTGTCTGTATATAATTTTCTACCCTATGGTCAAGTGATACAGATATTTATTATTTCAATCCGTAATTCAAAAATGAAAATTTGCGGTTATATATCATTTCAAACCGCAATCCCGAATGAACTGAAAATGCATAATAACTTGCAGTTTATAACCATATAAAATACAGCATCCATTCATCCAATATCAACTATCAACCATTTATCACAATCTCCATCAAATTCAAACTATAACATCAATATAGAACGGATAATAAACGACAGGTATTAAATAGCAGTTTATATTCAATAATAATTTAAGTAACTGTTTAACTGGCAGTTTATTTGCAATGAATAATTAATTAACAATTCAACTGGCAGTTTAAATGCAATGAATAAATTAAATAGCAGTTTAATTTAAATAAATGAAATTACCGAGATTATGCTTAAAAATATGCCAAGCAACCATAAATAAATTTTAAATCACATCATATATCAATTTAACAAACATAAGAAATTTTAGAAGTTGTGAATGGGTTAAAGCACTCGCCTTTTGAATTTAAATCGAATTTAAATTCAAATTTTAAACCCAAAATCAAACTGCCTTATAAATCGTCCAAACCATTGTCAGTACGTCAGAAATTTCAATAGGGTCGCAGCGGAGAAAACGGTGCGTGAATTGGACATCGTACGCAAGAGATATTAGCATTAGAAGATATACGATTTAAATTTTAAAATAAATAAATAATAATATAATTATAACACGTCACTTTCTTTCTCAGGCACGAAACCCTACCGAGCACGCGCTTGAACTAACGCAGTCGCCAACGCACTAATCTTCACCGAAATTTTGCCATCACCTGACACTCCATGGCCACGATCAAACTTCGCCATCACCTCAGCCTTGACGAGCCGACCCCACCCCTTGCTCGCGGTAGCGCATGAAACTGCCTGGTGTTGGCCGTCGTCGCCACCAACTGCCGTACCTCATGGTGAATTCAAAGCTCCTTCGACCAAGGTAGCCGTGCTGATGACCACCATACGACGGCCTCTACACGATGCCACCATCCGATCGTCATGAAAACGACGATCCACCGCACTATCCAACGCCTAACAACGAACGGCCGAAACTTCCTCAATTTTTACTGATCAGACGATGAACCAAAATGAAAAAACGAATCATGGATCTGAGATGCGCTCGTCGAGAGCTTCAATATATATTTTTTCTGAATTTTTTTTGAGGAGTTTGAAATTTCATTTGGTTTTGAATTGCAACTGAAATTAGGGTTTGCAGCCATTGAGGAGAAGAGAAGGAATAGAATGAATTGTACGTATATGAATGAGGAATAGACCCAGCTAGGATTTATAACTGGATATATATAGGCACAGTCGAAATAGGATAGATGGATCGGGTTGAATATACGCGCTAACGACAAGATGGCCCAAAAAGCCCGTTTCGACTCCGGAACGAAATTGGTCAACCCATATATCAAAACAGGTGTTTTAAAATATTTTAAACATTATGGAACAAGTTTCAAGTTCAAATTCCATAGTATGAAGAAGTTATGCTAAAATTAATATTTTTTTCAAATTGATTTCAATTGTTTTCAATTTCGTTGATTTCAAGGCGTTTCGAGTCCGTACGATCAAACGACAAGTCCGATCGCTATGAAGCTTGAAATCCTACAATAATTCACCGTTACGGATCCGATGAAACTGGTTTCGTCGAAATCCGAGTCAGTGGCCAAAATGGCTATTTTCTAGTTAATTAAATAAATTAAAAATAAGTTAATTAAGTCAAACTTTACAAATTTACTTTAATTATTGACAATTTTAATCAGTTTGGATTACTTGATAAATTTAGAATCCTTTTGAAAATTTCTACATCAATTTATCATTGAAAATTCCCAATTTACAATATTAAGTTTAATTTTTCAATTTATCCAGAAATTAAACTTAAATTCCCAAGAAATTCATTTATTTGGTTTCCTTTTTAAATCATGTTAATCACTCCATTATCTCCAAGTGGATAAATTAACATTGGTTCATGGTTTATTACATTGTTATTCTCAATTTTCATCTTAAACTCCATTAACGTAATATTTAACATTTAATTCCAATTAACTTCAATAACCCAATTTCTATAATTTGAATTCAAATAAATAAACAAATCTTGATTCCCATTATTATTATTCAAACAAATCATTTATCCTATAAACATATTTAACATTTGGTTACGTTTCGTTACACTGATACTTTTTGCTTCACCTTTACTCGCATTAACTATTTTATTTCCACTAATTGTGTATTAACTACAAAATTCAATCATATTGAAATTTGTCAATTTCACCCATAAATTTAGATTTTAAATCCAATAAATTAATTTACCTTGGCTCCATTCTTTATTACATCAATTGTTACTTTAATTTACATTAACCAAATGTTAAATTAAGATTTATTGTAATCGATTACCAAAAATTTATTTGACACAATAAGCAACCTATATTAATTGCCACCTATTTGTGTTTAATTGCATTTATAAGTTCGTTACTTATCAATCCGGATTTATAATTTCATATACGCTAAATTTTTATTTCATGACATTAATATACGCCTATCTACAACTTAATTTGAATAAATATTATATTTCAAAATGTACTTCTATCAATTAAACGCATTGATTAAAGTTTTAAAACCAATAAATGAATTTACCTTAATTCCATTCTTATACCAATTTATTCCTCTACATACATTGCGTATTAATTCATCAGATTAACATACTTTGAACTATCTTCCCCAATTTATCAATTACTACCTTAAAATAAACTTATGTTTCTATTTAATTTTCATTTACCCTTCTGTTACTATATTAATAATCATTAAAGAAAGATTTATTATCAACAATGAACATTTAAAATTACCTTTCTAACATTTATTGTAATTGGTTTCCATAAATTTGGATTGCGCTAACTTAGTTAGCCTTAACGTTATTACAGTAAATCTACATTCAGTTTCAATTAATATAGAATTTAATTCTAATTACTTACCATATAATTCATAAATTATTGATTACCTTCAAAATTAAATAAAATTTGATTTCCATATTTACTATGTCCATTATTACTTAACTTCAAATTTAAAATTTCACTCAATTATAACTTTTACAAATTTTTTCCAATTAATAGGTATTGCACAAATATCGTTACTTATCAACTTGCATTAACCTTATAACATAAATTTTCATTCAACTACTATTCAATATATTTTATTTCATAAATTAATTCAAATTTTACGCTCGTTTTCTTCCATTTGATTTATAGCCTAATATAACATTTACATTAACGCATTTCATTCAATTTATACAAATTCAGCTTTGACTAACTTTATTGCCTAAATTTACATGCAGTTATTTTTAATAAATAAATTATTGCATTGGATAATTAAATGCTTACCTTAAATATATATATATATATATATATATATATATAAATTTTCCCAAGTATAACACTTTCACTACTACATTTATTAGGATTCTATTCCATATACTAATACTTAGTTTTTAATTACCCTTGCTATATTTCATTTCCGCGTTCATTTCAATATTAACTTATAAAGTTTTTTTATCTAAATTTAATTAATAAATTTTAATTAAAATAACCAACTTAATTATTAAAAATTCACGGGTTGTCACACTCTCCCCCACTCAAAATTTTTCGTCCCCGAAAAAGAAAAAGAAGGGAAAACGAAGGAATTTAGAAATCAATATATCTTACTTAAAATATTAAATTTATAAACAAATAGATTTACAAAATTAATTAATTTAAATACGATATACCATTTTATAACCATTAAATCCTTTTATACTTAAATTAATAAAGTTTGGTGATCATTGTCAAAAAAATTCTAAGTCTAAATTTTACGGAAAATTTTGGCAGAGTCTCCTTTGTACGGGGAGGCTCAAGAGAAACTATAATACCATTATAACAATATACAACAAATATTTTCCAAAATAATATATATCCCAACCCGGGAAAAATAATATAATAACGCTATAAATCGAAATCTGAAAACGTACCTATTTGTCGGGCGATTAACGCTTATTTTATGAAACCAAATGCAGTAGCACTTTGCTTCCATAACCTGTATTTCACTTATATAATCTGAAAAGAGTTAACAATTATATAAAATGAAATATTTAAGTTGTTTTAATCACCACAAACAAAACAATCAACCACCACTTGCAACAAGCATACAACCATCACATAAAATCAACACGCATCAATCATTCATTCATATCAAACAAAACAAATAGTTGTTCGGCTCAAAATTTTAAGTTGTACGGAGAGAAAAATAAACTACTAAGCGTACCCTTCACTCAATAGTCTTAGGTGACACTAAATAGATTATTCATACCTTCCAAACAGATTTAAAATATCCTTGCCCAAACTACCATAAACCAAACAAACAACAACCTCAAACAATAGATTAAGTTTATTCTTATTAATTCCATTCATACTTTTGTTGTTTGATTTCTTTTGCATTACATTCATTTATTTATTACTTAATTTTACTTATTACAGTATTCATTCTCCTACTTATTTTATATATAAATAGCTTCAACTGTTTACTTAAGTTCATTGTCATTCATTTATACTACTTCATTTCATTTATTTACTTTCATTTATTACTAAATTCCATTTACAATGCTTACTTTTCTATTTCAATTTGTAGTCCTTTCAATTAAACTTAAGTTTTATAACAACCGTGACACCAAATTTCTATTTATTAAAGAACTTCATTAATTACTTAATTACCTAAAGTTTATTGCTTGTATAATATCTATTACATTTTCTTATTAACATTTCAACTTTTTATAACTGGTAAGTTATATACATATGCTTTTAAGAATGTTAGAAAGTTACACAAGTTTTCCTCAATTCTCTTAATTAATTAAATACTCAAAAAAATATCCTTTGTTTTATATGTTACAAATTTAAGTTTTCTTTTTATTTAATTTATAACTTACCATTAAATTTCTTACTTTAATTAAAGGTTCCAATTATTAATTAGTCATATTCCAATTTACTACTCTTAATTGAACTATTAATTAACTGGAACTTAAGAACCAAATAGCGGGTTTTTATCCAAGAATCATTTAAAATAACAAATAAATATATACTTATAATTTATATATCCAATTATAATTAAAACAATCTAAAATTTTATATTTGTTTATCGAAATAAATCTGCGGTAAAACTACTACAGTGACCTTCCCACTCCAAAACTCGAAATTGAATGTCGATGATGCGTGCACTCATCACCGAAATTATTTTTCAGCGACAGAGAGGGGAGTGCATAACTTATTTCTTTTCCAAATTTCCTTTTTAAAACATTTCTTTCAAATTATATTGAAATATTAATATCAGAAAATACTTCTAAATAATACTATTATTATATTTCAAAAGAAATTTCAAAACCCCGGGACTTAGATTCTAAATTTCCAAATTCATTTATTTTGCTTTTCAAATCTTATTTCAACTATTATTTATAAATTTCACTACCTAACAACCAATATAATACAACCACATATAACCTTTATAAAAATTTATTTTATATATATAGAAAATATAATAGGCAAAATTATTTCATTCACCTATATTAAAGCCAAATATTATGTCGGTCTGTCCTATTAAGTGTTTAGAAATCCCTATTGATGTCATAGCGTCCCATGCACCAACCAGAATTTATAAATACAAAAAGGAACAGATTAACACAATATTAAAACCCTTTTATAACATTAACAAGTACGCTCTCTCATATATATACACTCAGCAACTCACCATAGGGTATTACTACCCTATTAGTAAAGAGTCCGACCCCACAAAGCTAAGGTTTTCACTAAACCAAAGCTCTGATACCAGATGTAACGTCCCACCTTTTCGCACGCTTTAAATCGACACACGTGCCAATTCAAACCATACGGAAGGGCGGATTGTTATGGGGTAAATAAGCAAAACAAGAAATAAATAAAACAAAACAGAATCTCACAGCGGAAGGATAAAATATAATAATCAATATAAAGTTCATAAACCTGTTTTACAAAACATTTGATTATTTCTTTATACAATAAATATCAGAGTACACATACCAAAGAATAATAATTAATGCAGCGGAATTAAATGGTGTAGTGAAATAATATAGTAGATAATAGTATACAAACCTTCGTCTTCGTCCTCTAGAATAAAATCTTCAAATCCTGAAAACGCTCGGACTGACCCGAGCGAATTGAAAAACAAAACAATCGAGTCAAAACTAAAAGATCTTATGTGAGTTAAATCAACAGAAATAAATATGAGTGCAGTAACTTAAAAGATGCTCGGGATTCACATCTCTTAAGGATCCGTTAAACTATTTACTATGTAGTAATATTTCGCTATTACAATAGTGTCTATAGTAAAATAAACATACTTTCAAATAGCGCTAAGGAGTGACCCAATATTCCCCTTAACACGTAATAGTCCCAGTAGTCCATCCAATATCATAGTCCCTCCTGATCGGGAAGCCACCAGAGCTGTGACGCCCCACCTCTATACCCACGATAGCCAAGGACACTACGGTGTAATGCCGTCAATTAGCGTGGAGAATAAGGCTGTTGAGGAGCGACCATCCATGTAATTTCTTTGTGCGAGCACCGATATGTCAGATAGTAAAACATGCATTTTATTTCAAGAGGAAATCCGACATACCGATACAAACTCAAAGCTACTACACAGTGGCTATATAAATTCTTCGGAAACAAATATAGAAATAAGCATAACATAAATCAGTCACAGATAATTCATATCACAAAGGCGGAAATAGATATGAATATTACACATAAAAGTGTACATCAGAGTAGTGGTCAAATAAGATCCACAACATCACAATAATGAATAGATACAAGTGCAAGACAAAAATATGTATACATCAAGGAGTCTATATCTCAATTGTATACAACAAAAACTACTAAACTAAAGTAGTTCGCCAAAAGTCAAGAAGGTAATCCCGGATGTAAAGTCAAGCAGAAGCACCTGTAACATCTCGGTCTGACATGTGTATTATTTAATAAGAAAATAATAAACGGATCAGTCTAGCTATAAATATCAGATGACATGATAAAGAATTAAAAGACATGACATGCACATATAATAACCATAATGACATACTATAGCAAGCATGTAAATGATAATCAATAAGAGATTAATCAATATCACAAGAATCTTCTCAAAGATAAAAAGGAATGTCATACTCTATATATCCTTCACAAAAACCATAAATATTGACAATTATATCAATGCCAATCACAAAAGTCAATGACACACAAATTCACCCATGCACAAATATTGATAGAACCTATCAATGAAAATCACGAAAATTGGTGAAGCACAGATTCTAGAAATCATTAATAGAAATCCAAAAACCACAAAAAGGGGGAAGGCCTATCACAAACGGGAGCATAAAGCTCACCAACACGTGTATCACAAACGGAACGCTAATTCCATGGTTGCTAACCATCACAAATTGAGCCGAAGATCCACAAACGGCCCGAAGACCATGGGTTTCTACCCCACCAATTTGAGTCGAAACTCCACAAAACGGGGTTTAGTCTCCCTGACAGACAAAGAGACATCGCACATTGCTAGTATAAACCACAAAAATAGTCGTCAATGACCATCAAGAAGTGTCAACTACACTAAGCTAGTAAATATATGAGTTTCGCATCATGTCCCATAACCACTAGCTTAACTTAAATATTTACGAACAAATTGTAAGTTTCCACTAGAAAATTGTCACAAGAGATTCAATCGAACAAGTCCAAGAATTAACCGATAAAGTAAACGCAAGCGTTTCATACCACTTGTTTTACTAAGCCGTTTAATTAGATTTCTCATACGAGTGAGGTAAAGGTTTGTATATACTAATAGATTGGAAAACGGTTTAAGAAACGAGCTTTGTAATAAAATAGTGTTGAAATCATTTGAAGAAAGAGTTTTGATATTTATTACTAGTATTGAAACCTTTATGTTTTAAAGTGACAAATTACTAAAAATGATTGTAGAAAGAATCATTCATCGAAATTCACATATGAAGACGTGAATCAAATCCAAAGAAATCGATACCAAATCCATCCAAATGGATATTTCCAAAAATCCATAAAAAGAAGTCATCAAGGTCGATAATAAGTGATAACAACTAACCGGATCAACAAAAATCGATAAACCTTGAAAATGTACTCAAAAATAGCCAAAATAGGCAAATTAAACAGTTCCAGACGTCTGGTAGGTGTTCCCAGACGTCTGGCCCTAGGTTCTGGAAGTATAAGTGTTTTCTCCCTTCTATTTTTAATTCCTGGGCCATTTCAGACGTCTGAAATTTTCAACCAGACGTCTGAATTTGATTTCAGACGTCTGGATTTTGCTTCAGACGTCTGGATCTAGTCTCTTCCTTTTCCAGACCCCTTTCCAGACGTTTGGATTTTTCAACCAGACGTCTGGATTTGGTTTCAGACGTCTGAAATTAATTTCAAACGTCTGAAATCTTCTGCTAGGCAAAAAAAACAGCCTAGACCAAAAATGGCAAATCCAAACCGAAATGCGATCGAACGAGCGATGGATGCTAAGGATTTATGCCAATCGACAACCCAGCACTATAGGCTCTTCGATGCATCACCAAAAACATGTTCAAACATCAAAGATTGGATTTTTAAAATTTAATTACAAAACACCAAAAATTGGAATATTCACCAATTCAATCCAAATCAAAAGCAAATAAACATAAATAAGTGTCAGGAATTCATACCCAACAATCAAAGATAGTTATAGACATAGATGTGAGATAAAAATCTCACTTTTGAATCCGAAAACAATGAATGAGAAGCTTGAAGATGAAGGAAGATCAACCACACTTCAATCTCAACACAAGAAGCTTGAATCTAAGCTTAAAAGAGAAACATTTCCTAAATTAGGTTTAGGAATTTTCTGAAATCAAAGTGAGAATGAGTTGAAGAAGAAGAAGATGATACTTAACAAAGCTTCTCTTAGAATTTGGAGCTAGAACTTGGATTTGCAAATGGAAACTAGGGCTTAGGAATTCTAATTCTTTTTCTCCTCCCCCATTTTTGATGAAGCTTGAATGTATTAGGAAATGAAAGTGAAGTAATGAAGAGGAGAGGGGGTGGAATAATGATATAACCAGAGTTGGGCTAGTGGGCTGAACCCAAACCCAAACCTAAAGCCCTAAGTGAAAAATAGCAAAATTCGACTAACTCCAAACATATCAATGTTTACACTCAAAAAGGTTGCAAACGTCATTTTGAACTCAATGGGGGTGGTCTCGAGTCCCAAATCGACCGTTTGCAAAAAGTAGCTTTTCGGACCAAAATCCGACGAACGATATAAATATTTAAATAAAATATTTAAATATAAAATCGATAAATATGCGGGTTGTTATAAGAGGATACCACACGAGCTACGGGAGAAAACCAAACTCGTACAAGACGCGATAGGGTAGGTGACACGGCACAACTAGGCAATGCCAGGGTAGATATACCAATTACGCATCCGGGATGGTGGTAACGCGAAGCCGCAGCTACCGCCCACCTCGAGCCACACCCCTAAAAAGAAAATCAAAAGTGGCCACCGAATCAATCCAAAAGTCAAAGTATAAAATCGACGGTATGTGTCCGATCAAAGGTGCTGCCTCATTGGCCCGAGAATGGCTCCTGTTTTAGCCACCATATGCCAACTCACGGGAGTCGGGTCCACGTATTTACCTCAAAAGAAACGACACCACCATCGTACTTCATTCTGGAATCTCCACCACGTACACGGTTGTTAAAGTGGTTTTCGGAGTTGGCAAAGAGTATGACAACTTCCGATCCCGGTCTCTTCAACAACCAAACGTTATTATAACACCGCGGTCTTTTCAAAATAGTTTATACTTTAAAACCAGAATAAATATCCATTTTGAAAACCATATAAATACGATATCATTTCTATTTTTAAAACCCAAATCAATATGATATCATTTATAAACCCAAATTAATATAATATCATTTTTATTTCAAATATATCCTTTTCTAAAACCATAACGTTTCAAAGTTATATTATTTCGAAACCAAACGCTTGAAATATAACCTTCCAAAACATAATACCTTGAAAATCATAACATTGAAACAAACTTCCACCTCCTAAATGGTTAAATATTAAATTACTTTAGAAAATAAAATAGCTTCTTTTAATTTCACAAATCAATTCCAAATACCGATTTAAACTTCCAGATAAACCATTTCAATTCTTATGTTTCAAAGCTTTAAATATTTCACCATTTCAAAACAAATTCTTTGATAATTCCATATATATCAAATTCAATTGCTATTATTTAGATTTGAAATGTTTACTTAATAAACCCAATATAGTTCAAGTAAAACTTTTAAACTCCAAACAATTGTATATTCTTTCAATCTATTTAACTTGATATATTCATTTATCTCAACTTATATTCATTTAAATCACTTTAAACCAAATCAAGTTATAAGAATCATACTATTCAAAATCTCCATTTTTTTATTTAAATTTCAAATCAAATTTATTCAAGTACACTTCTTAAATAATTCAATTTAAACCAATTTCATATTCATCTTCCAAATTAAATTTTATTTAAGTCATTTAAAACTCTATATATACAATATCTTACATATGTACTTACCTAGATAATATAAAACAATCAAACTTCATTATTAAACTCATTTTTATTAACAATTTTATACATAGCTTAAATCCAAAAATTTAACTATATATATAAAATAATATTTATATACCACCAAAAATTAATATTTATTAAACCGTATATTCCTTTCCAAAACCATAGAAATCATTTTCAAAATATTTTTATATATACACCGCGGTGTCCGCATATAATTTTCTACCCTATGGTCAAGTGATACAGATATTTATCATTTCAATCCGTAATTTAAAAATGAAAATTTGCAGTTATATGCCATTTCAAACCGTAATCCCGAATGAAACGAAAATGCATAATAACTTGCAGTTTATAACCATATAAAATACAGCATCCATTCATCCAATATCAACCATCAACCATTTATCACAATCATCATCAAATTCAAACAATAACATCAATATAGAATGGTTAATAAACAACAGGTATTAAATAGCAGTTTATACTCAACAATAATTTAAATAACTGTTTAACTGGCAGTTTATATGCAATGAATAATTAATTAACAATTCAACTGGCAGTTTAAATGCAATTAATAAATTAAATTGCAATTTAATTTAAATAAATGAAATTACTGAGATTATGATTAAAAATATGCCAAACAACCATAAATAAATTTTAAATCACATCATATATCAATTTAACAAACATAAGAAATTTTAGAAGTTGTGAGTGGGTTAAAACACTCACCTTTTGAATTTAAATCGAATTTAAATTCAAATTTTAAACCCAAAATCAACTAGCCTTAGAAATCATCCAAACCAGTGTCAGAACGTCCGAATGTTCAATAGGGTCGCAGCGGAGAAAATGGTGCGTGAATTGGACATCGTATGCAAGAATATTAGCATTAGAAGATATACGATTTAAATTTTAAAATAAATAAATAATAATATAATTATAACACGTCACCTTCTTTCTCAGGCACGAAACCCTACCGAGCACGCGCTCAAACTAATGCAGCCGCCAATGCGCTAATCTTCACTGAAATTTCGCCATCACCTGACACTCCATGGCCACGATCAAACTTTGCCATCACCTCAGCCTTAACGAGCCGACCCCACCCCTCGCTCGCGGTAGCGCACGACACTGCCTGGTGGTGGCCATCGTCGCCACCAACTACCGTTCCTCACGGTGAATTCAAAGCTCCTTCGACCAAGGTAGCCGTGTCAAAGACCACCATATGATGCCCTCTACACGATGCCACCACCCGATCGTCATGAAAACGACGATCCACCGCACAATCCAACGCCTAACCACGAACGACCGAAACTTCCTCAATTTTTATTAATCAGACGATGAACCAAAACGAAAAACGAATCAAGGACCTGAGATGCGCTCGTCAAGAGCTTCGATATATATTTTTTCTGAATTTTTTTTGAGGAGTTTGAAATTTCATTTGGTTTTGAATTGCAATTGAAATTAGGGCTTGCAGCCATTGAGGATAAGAGAAAGAATAGAATGAATTGTACACATATGAATGAGGAATAGACCCAGCTAGGGTTTATAACTGGATATATATAGGCGAAGTCGAAATAGGATAGATGGATCGGGTTGAATATACATGCTAACGACAAGGTGGCCCAAAAAGCCCGTTTCGACTCTGTAACGAAATTGGTCAACCCATATATCAAAATAGGTGTTTTAAAATATTTTAAACACGATGGAACAAGTTCAAGTTCAAATTCTATCGTATGAAGAAGTTATGCTAAAATCAATATTTTTTTCAAATTGATTTCAATTTCGTTGATTTCAAGGCGTTTCGAGTCCGTACGATCAAACGACAAGTCCGATCGCTACGAAACTTAAAATCCTATAATAATTCACCGTTACGGATCCGATGAAACTGGTTTCGTCGAAATCCGAGTCGGTGGCCAAAATGGCTATTTTCTAGTTAATTAAATAAATTAAAAATAAGTTAATTAAATCAAAATTTTCAAATTTACTTTAATTATTTACAATTTTAATCAGTTTGGATTACTTGATAAATTTAGAATCCTTTTGAAAATTTCTACCTCAATTTATCATTGCAAATTCCCAATTTACAATATTAAGTTTAAATTTTCAATTTATCCAGAAATTAAACTTAAATTCCCAAGAAATTCATTTATTTGGTTTTTCTTTTTAAATCCTGTTAATCACTCCATTATCTCCAAGTAGATAAATTAACATTGGTTCATGATTTATTACATTGTTATTCTCAATTTTCATCTTAAACTCCATTTACGTAATATTTAACATTTAATTCCAATTAATTGAAATAACCCATTTTCCATAATTTAAATTCAAATAAATAAACAAATCTTGATTCCCATTCTTATTATTCAAACAAATCATTATCCTATAAACATATTTAACATTTGGTTACGTTTCGTTGCACTGATACTTTCCGCTTCACCTTTACTCGCATTAACTATTTTATTTCCACTGATTGTGTATTAACTACAAAATTCAATCATATTGAAATTTGTCAATTTCACCCATAAATTTAGATTTTAAATCCAATAAATTAATTTACCTTGGCTCCATTCTTTATTACATCAATTGTTACTTCAATTTACATTAACCAAATGTTAAATTAAGATTTATTGTAATCGATTACCAAAAATTTATTTGACACAATAAGCAACCTATATTAATTGCCACCTATTTGCGTTTAATTGCATTTATAAGTTTGTTACTTATCAATCCGGATTTATAATTTCATATACGCTAAATTGTTATTTCATGACATTAATATAGCCTATCTACAACTTAATTTGAATAAATATTATATTTCTAAATGTACTTCTATCAATTAAACGCATTAATTAAAGTTTTAAAACCAATAAATGAATTTACCTTAATTCCATTATTATACCAATCTATTCCTCTACATACATTGCGAATTAATTCATCAGATTAACATACTTTGAACTATCTTCCCCAATTTATCAATTACTACCTTAAAATAAACTTATGTTTCTATTTAATTTTCATTTACCCTACTATATTAATAATCATTAAAGTAAGGTTTATTATCAACAATGAACATTTAAAATTTTCTTCTAACATTTATTGTAATTGGTTTCTATAAATTTGGATTGCGCTAATTTAGTTAGCCTTATTGTTATTACATTAAATCTACATTCAGTTTCAATTAATATAGAATTTAATTCTAGTTACTTACCATTTAATTCATAAATTATTGATTACCTTCAAAATTAAATAAAATTTGATTTCCAAATATTTGATATGATTGCCATATTAACTTTGTCCATTATTACTTAACTTCAAATTTACAATTTCACTCAATTATAACTTTTACAAATTTTTTCCAGTTAATAGGTATTACACAAATATCGTTACTTATCAACTTGCATTAACCTTATCACATAAATTTTCATTCAACTACTATTCAGTATATTTTATTTCATAAATTAATTCAAATTTTACGCTCGTTTACTTCCATTTGATTTATAGCCTAATATAACATTTACATTAACCCATTTCATTCAATTTATACAAATTCAGCTTTGACTAACTTTATTTCCTAAATTTACATGCAATTATTTTTAATAAATAAATTATTGCATTGGATAATTAAATGCTTACCTTAAATATATATATATATATATATATATATATATATATATATATATATATATATAAAAAATTTCCCAAGTATAACACTTTCACTACTACCTTTATTAGGATTTTATTCCATATACTAATACTTAGTTTTTAATTACCCTTGCTATATTTCATTTCAGCGTTCATTTCAATATTAACTTATAAAGTTTTTTTTTATCTAAATTTAATTACTAAATTTTAATTAAAATAACCAACTTAATTATTAAAAATTCACGGGTTATTACAGGACCCGTGCTGAATTTAACGCATTTGGGATCATGTGCCCAATAGTTGGCATTTCCATCTAGTGATTACTATCACAATTGGCTTCAAAATTGTTTAATCGAACCTTCCTTTCATCCAACATTTCTTCATCTAAGCATGTACGATATACATTCCAATTTTTATCATGATCTAACAATACTTGCTTTCTAATGTCGGCAAATGTAGCTTCAAATTCATCAAAATGTGTGGCAATACATCTAAACCCACAATTTCTATCCATTAAAACATCTTCAACCTCCAAAACAAATGGATGAAGGAATTCTGGAATTTCCGTATGATATAGAAAACTATTATCTTTCTCTTTGGAGTTAACTTCTTCATCCCAATACTAGACTGTGATTGTTGTTCATCTATTGACTTTGCATACTCAAAAGCAAATGGATTAAATTTTGTGCTAGTCAAACTTCGAGCTTCATTTGATTTGAATTTTTTGCCTTTTGCACCTTTTGGCTGACCTTTGGGTTTTATGTATTTTGGTTCAACCAAACTTGTTATGATAAGTTGACCAATTTCTTTCATCTTCATCAAGATAACCTTTTGTTCATCTTCCATTGCTTTGTCAAAAACTGTTTAAGCGCTGCATATTCTGGAGTACAGCAAAATTCATTTGATTTCTCTACATATATAATTGTATCCAACTTCCGCCAATGTTCATCGATCAAGTTTAGTGGTATAGACTATTTTTTGGTATGTATTATATGTAATTTGTGTGAGCATGACAGACCGTAAATGATTCTATTCAAATGATCACATTCGAAATTTAACATATCCTCGACCTCTTTTAATATATGATCCATAGCAAATAACGAAACCCGATAATGAAGGTATGTGAATAAAGGAATTTGATAGCTATATTTTGTAGTCCCTAGACTTTTTTCAAATGTTGCTTGTATCTCCGTATGTTTCAAAAACTACAAATTATCCTTTTTTTAAGATTTCTGCAAATGCCGCCATTGACGTCTCTAAATATTTTTTAAGTAATGCATGAGAAACGTCGGCTCTATTAGACGTTGTATTATTAGGATGCTTTACTTTATTCGTCCAAGGATATTAAAAAATTTCCTTTAGAGGTAACCATTTCTTGATAATATAATTTACCTGATCCAGAAATTCTTTCCAATCCTCTAAAAATGTCTTCAAGAATTCATCGAATTTTTCTATTGAAGAAGTGCAAACAACATGCATCCGATCTGAAGCAAAAAATTTATACATTTCATTTGTTTGAAATTTTGGTTTGCAGTATGCTTTAACACTATTCTCCATATGAAAAACAGAAAGAAGTTGAGTTGTATTAGGAAAGACAATACTAAGTGAAGTAATCAATGAACTCCCCTTATCCGTAATCACAACATCGGGGAATTTATCTGCATGGTAAATTAACTTCAAGTTTCCTAAAGCCCATCGATAGCTATCTTCCCGCTCTTGAGACAAAAATAGTACGCTATAGTAAAAGTCCTATTCGTAGAAGTCATGCTAACCATCTCTAACAAAGGTATTCTATATCGATTTGTTTTGTACGTACAAAAGAGTTGTAAAACCGAAGGAAAACATTTGCACAATACAGTCGATTCGAGATGAGCCCATATCAAATTAACAATCCTGTCATTCCTTTCATCTTTTCTCACCCAATATGAATAATGGTTTTCTATTAGAAATTTCATTAATTGTTGAATGGTCGATCGACCTTCTGTAACGACCCGAAATTTTCACACTCGAAAATTCCAGATAGTTATGAAAAAGAAGAAAGAGATAGAAGAAGAAGAACAGAAACAACAACAGCTCACATTCGCAGCGGGTAAAGTATAATAATAAATAATAACAGTTTACAAAAGAATACTATAACTGTCGATTATATTTTAATACATCGAAGTTTCACATATACACAGTCACTAAATATACACAATTATCATCTCACATATTTACAATAATATAACACAGTGGAAATACTCTATACGATATTGCCCTCCAGCTCGTCTCCTGAGCTCCAGAACGTCCTAACCTGGAAATCTGTAATACTCGGTCTGACCCGAGCATTACACCAAAGTAACACCCGGGTCAGGCTGGAAACCAGCGTGAGCAAATTCAAATAACATGGAATACCAAAACAAACAACTTATTTAAACCCCGGGTAACGTATAACAATTTAACCAATTCACAATTTGCTATAGACAATGCATTTCTCACATATAAATTTCTAAGTACCAAACTTAGTTAAAATAATCCAATTCACTTAAATCATTTCATTCCAGTCTATTGATTCACACATCAATTTATTATTATTATTTTTTTCCGAAGTGGTTCTGGGTATCTTCCCAATACCCGATCCCGGCCTCCTCAAGTCCCATGAAATTCTAACCCAAGTCATCCAAATGAAATACCCAATATTTCATACCAGAGATATCAACTCATTCCAAACATCCAATACCATTCATCATCCATAAGCAAAGCTTAATCACATACAAATCAATTCAGTTGATTCAGATTGAGTTTCAATCCTCACTCGCTTAGATTCAATCATTAATTAATTCCAAATCAATTAATTAATTAATCAACTCCTCCATATCCATTCATCTTAATCAACAACCTTGGATTAATTATCTTCCAATTCCATTCAAATAATTCCCTTTAATTAATTTCACGATATTAATTATTCTTACTAATTCAATGAGTAATGTTTAATTACTTCAAAAATTAATTAACCATAATCAATTTCAATAGTCCTTAATTACTTATATTAATTAACTTCTCATAAGTCACCTATTATGAATTAATTAATCTCAATTAATCGAATTTTTAATTACTACATTAATTATATAAAGTAATGATTTCCAATTATATTTTACTTTAATTCGACCATAATATGAATCATTCTCGATCACCCTCGACTTAAATTAACTATCTTCTTAGTTACTTCATTAATAAATTAATTACTCCGTAATTTGTTATTCCAATTAATCTCTTGATTAATTACACAAAGTAATTCTGTTTTATTAATTACATTAATAATTAATTATTAAACCGCCATATGATTATTCTAAGTCGTATTTCACTTCATTAATTAACTTAAACCTTTAATCCAAACCCTGAATTACTAAATTAATCAACCCAAATTATTAATTAAATGAATTAATTAATCATCCATTAGACCACCCTTATATTTCTTCCAAAAATCCAATTTATATATTTCGATAACTTATGGTACTAAAATATTCAATCAAACCACAGCATTCAGCAGTCCAATTACCAAAAATATCCTTCACCGAATATCAATCATTCCAGTATGTACTATATAGTACTATATAATATAATATAGCACATCAAATCAATTCAATCATTCAACCAAATATTTAAATTTAACCATTTAAATTTAAATAAAATTCCAACAGAGTGAGATTTACTCACCTTTGCTTCACAATTGGAAATCCTCTTCAATCAATTAATTACATTCAGTGAATTATAAATTTATTACTTCCCTAAGAGATTTTAATTCATTACTCCTTAGCTATTAATTATTAACCTTCATTGTTAATTTCTAAAACCTAATTCCCATTTGTAAATCACTAATTTCAAATTACTCAACCAATAATTGCAAATCAATTACTTAATTAATCTTCAACTTATTTCATAAATTATCAAATCTGAATTACACTTAAGGTAAACATCTTTTGTTAAATACTAAATCACAAAACATTTAACGTTATTTGTAAACTAATTAAATCTTAAATATCCTTTATGTATCTAACATACTTAGTTTAACAATCAATCAACTGTCTTGATTTAAGTTTGAAAAGTACTTAATTTAAAGGATTTATAAATGATTAACAATTCCATTTTCCTTTATTACCTTTTTATTTATTTATTTAGCCTAGGGTTTAAAACAACAAAGCTGAAATAAATAAAAATAAAGAAAATCAATTTACTCACAGAAGATGATTGTGAGAAAACCCTAACACGGCTTCAACGACGCCGCCCCCAAATCTGACAACCCATCGCCCTCCAAAACCGCGAGCCCCCTCCAACGACGTCGCGACCACAACCAATTGATCGTGAGCCCTAGCCCCACCGTACTCGAGTCGAACCAAATTGCCTCCTTGAACGCGGCTTCACAACCAATCCACAGACTCATCAACCTTAATCCTCTCAATAATGCTTCAGTTGATCTGCATCTGCTCACGCGAGCGACTCTCATGTCGCGAGTCTCCTCCTTGAAATCGCCTCAGAAAATCGCGCCCCCCCTCGAACGACCATCACTACGTGAAGCTCCCCCAGGTCGCGATTTGATTCGGCCAATGATTTTCTGGAAATCGCGATTCATTATTTTTTTTTTTGCTTTTTTTTATTATAGATGAACGAATTGATTTCGTTCGACACTGGGAAGGGATGAACAAATATATAGAGGGAGAGAAGGAACACTCGGCTATTTTATTTCATTTTTTTTCTTTCTCTCATTCGATCGCCATTTTTTTTAATCGATTATCTCATAGAAGATTTGAGAGGAGAGGGAGATAAAATATCTGCTGGGTAGATTCACGAGTACGCGTTGGGAAAAAATATCTTTGACTGTTGTACTTTTAATTTTATTATATTATAAACCTCTCAACCCGTCTCGTTAAGCATAACGCGAAATTTCGGACCCCGTATCAGACATACTGACGGGTGTTTATAAGGTTTTACCTGCATTCCGAACCCAATGGAACATGTTTCGGAAGCTAATTCAATCATATGCGCGAGTTACAGAAGAAAACGATTAATTTTAATTTTAATCGATTAAAATAGTTCTGAGCGTTTTAAGCTGTCAGGGTCAAACGACAACTCCGATTGCTACAAAACTTGAAATCCGATAATAACTAACTATTATGGATCCCATGGAACTGGTTCCGTCAAATTCCGAGACTGTGCCTCGGAAGGCTATTTTTAAATTCCAATTTAAACGATATATTATTAAAATTGAACAAAACGCTACCGAACTCAATTTCAACACCTTCACTACCTTCAGTGCTATCAATATAAATTCTATAAGCCTTCAAATTATTTTTAACAGGCTTAAACATCCCAGATTCAGCATTTTACCCAATTTCCAATTATATGATTCAATATTTAAACTATATAATTCAATGATTTAATTATCAAGCAAATATTGATATCTTGAATTCAAGTTAAAATTTACCTTTAAATATTTTTAAGAATCAATTAACTATTCAAATTTAAATGGTTAGAAATTCCGGGTCGTCACATTCCTCCCCCTTAAAAGAATTTCGTCCCCGAAATTACTAGTTAGGAAGAATGAACCAATACCGTTTACCCTTCCCCCAAACCAACAGTTTTATCAACATCCTACCAACTATCCTTTATTAAAACCCCTTATCACATCAACCAACTTCCAAAACCTTCTATAGTTTTAAACAATAACCCTTGCTCAATCATTTAAATTTCAATCTAAAAACAAAATTTAAATTATCAATATTTTCTCAAAAATTTTCTAACTCTCTAAATTTTCGATAATTTTTGCCAGCGTCTCCTTTGCGCGGCTAGCTCAGTACTACTACAAAAGGCCTCTATGGGCTCCCAAATACCAAATGAAAAAAAAAGCCAAGTGGCTACATCAAAAACCCAATCCAGTTTCATATAGAAATTAAAATACATACCTTTTTGTCGGGCAATTCGCATTAATCTTTTGGAATCAAATCCAATTTTCTTTTCCCCTTTTAATACCTGTATATCTTACTTAACAATAATATCCAATCGTAACATTTCCAATCATTTTATACATTTCCTCATATATGTTTCATATCTATTTCAAAATTAGTTTTCCCATTCCATATGAATTCAATTTGTCTTCACTTCTGAGTATTAAATTTTATCTTTCATTTATAACTGACACATATTGGTTTCATCTACTGATTTACATTAAATTCCAATTTGAAATCGTTCTATTGTTAACAAAAAAATTTCCAAAAATTTTCTAACTCCCAAAATTTTCGAATTTTTTTGGCAGAGTCTCCTTTGTACGGAGGAGCTTTTGCAATTTGACAAGAGATTTAAATATATATACATCGACCCACCCGGTCGGAAAAAGAAAAAACAGTTCATATTTCCTATTTTAATTGTGTAAGCGTACCTTATTTAGCATTTTAAGCACGCAGCTTATTAATTTTAGCAATTAGTGCAATCCAAATCCAGCCAAACGGCCTTCAGGTACCTGTACTTACTCAATTTGAATATGTAAGTGTCATATAAATAAAATCTATTAGCATTTCACTTATTTTCAATAGCTACGCATGAATATCATAAGAAACAAGCACCAAAACCTTTCCATAAGCGATTTATATAATCTTAAAGCTAATTCAATTGCTTTCAACCAATTTATAAGCTATTTCATTCAATTTTATTTGGTTACAACTCAATTGCTTATATTCAATTTGTTTCTAATCCAAACAAGCTCATATTCAATTTAACTGATTCTAAAATAAATTTATTAAATCTCAATCAACTCACAGAAATTCAATTATTTTAGTTTACGCCAAACAACAATCATTTTTACGAAATTTGATAATATCCGCTTGAATAGATAATTACATAAATTTTATAACCATTTTAAATTAATTTCCGACTCTATTTGTTTAATTAAATTCCATTTAATTTATTCACAACCATTCATCATTTAATTCATCAACTTGATTCATTTTAGTTTATAACTACTTTAAATTAATTTTCCACTCTTTCTGCATTTAATTCCATTTCAAAAAAAAAAATTCTTTTTTTTTCTTTTTCATACATATGCCTTGCATTTCATTTCTAATTTATTCACCACCATTTATTTAGCTCGACATATTCATTCTTGTATACTACTAGCCATTCTTCAATTCAAGCTTTTATTTTAATGGGCTTTCACCCTTATTCGAAGCCATGCTTCCATAAACTTTAAACTTAAGTTCATTTATTTTAATTTATTCCAACATCAAACTTAAGTCTACTTCTATTTGATTCTCATTTAATCAAATTCCATTAATTTCAGTTAGCCCATCCATTTAAATTTTAATTTTAATTCACCTCTCCATTTATCAAAATAATATCCAAGCTCATATGCCACCGAACTTAAGTTCAGTCTGATAATCCAATTCCAATTACAACTTTGATTTAGTTTTTATTCAATCAGACTTTATCCATTTATTATTTAATTCAATCATCCCATTTTAAATTTTAAATTTACTTACTTAATTCATTATCGAATTTATTTTATTAATACAAAGTCATTTTCAATTTATTTCTATTCGTTTGCGTTTTGTTTGCAACCCAACCATTTCTATTATTGTTCACTTCCATATCATATGACCACACTTCTCTTATATCCAATTTACTTGCAAATTTCATTAAATATTATTCAAATCACACTTGAATGTTATTTGTAATTCAAATCATATCATTTTCAATCCAACTCTATTTTATTTTTATTTTACAACATCTCTTCTTATTTATTTCATTATCAAATCCAAGTCGAATTCTGTTTACAATTTGAATTCTTTGTCAAATTCCATTATTAATTTACAATTCATTTTATTTACCCAAGTTCAAATTTATTAACATTCACTATTAAATAATTTATTTAGCTGATTAGTTTACTTTCACTATTTAAATGAACATTCATTTTTATTACAAAAATCACTTCATTAAATTTCCTGAGTTCAATAATTCCAGTTTGGAATCTCTTTTTAAATTTTCCTAAAATCCCAACACCTTTATTTAAAAATTTAGAAATGCTTTTAAATTCACATCATACTTAATAAAATAACTCTTTATAAAAATAGTCTTTTATAACTCGATGTCTCAATCAGTCCATCCTTGTTCTCATAGAGATTTAGTCATACGTTGATCAGGCGTAGGACTGAGAATCTATAAGTACTTAGCAGACTCATTTTCAACATCCAGTGGAAAATACTTGGAAAATAATTTTATTGAAAATATTGAAAGCATTTTGAAAGAGAGGAAATGTCTTTGGTGAGAATGCTCTGGAAATCATCACTCCCATCCATGGTCACAGTTACATCCAGGGTTACGTTGCCATCGCAACAAAACCCATGTAACTGCAGGCTCTCCGCGGCCTCTCAATTACGCCATGGATCCCACACAATAGATCACAGTTACATCCAGGGTTACGTTGCCGTCACAACAAAAGTCCATGCAACTGCAGGCTCTCAGCGGCCTCTGATCTTCGTTGTCGAAATGGAACTTCTCCACTCCTACATAGGTCGCAGTCTACCGATATAAAATCAAACGCAGACTGTTGGCTCTCCGCAGCACACACGACTTTCGCTATGTTATACCATAGGTCGCAGTCTACCGATATAAAATCAAACATAGACTGTTGGCTCTCAGCAGCACACAGGACTTACGCTATGGTATACTCAACTCATAATCCTCAGGAACTAGTTTTGTCCGGACTCCTCACAGGATCAACTTAAGAATCCCCCTTGGGGCTTAAGGCAGCACCACCCAGTGGGGCTCCTGAGAAGTCCATTTCAAGGGAGCGCCTTTTTCCCCAGAGCCATCATCAAAACATTTTATACTATACATATAGTATCTTTCAAATCATACACCTAGTATGATCTCATACAAGGCTCCTTTACACAAAATCAATTATCCCAAAATCGATAAAGTCTCAAACCAGGCTTTCCAAACTCCAATATTGATTTTAGCCAAAAATCAAAAGTCTTTCCAAATCCAAAGGTTCTCAAAACCCTTTCCCAAAATCCTCATAAGATCCTTTATATATATATATATATTCAAATGTGTATATCTTTCAAAAATTTGGATCATTTCATTCTTGTATAAAACTCGTTTTATACTTCAAACATTTTCAAAAAAATCCTTTTCTTCCAGCAATAGATTCAACAATGGAAGATTTATCTTATATAATAAAGATATATAACTTTGTTTATTCAAATCAAATATTCAAATTTGATTACCCTTTCCAATATCAACTTCCTTAATCCCTATTTGGATTATTACTTCAATTCTTATCTCAATTGGGTATTTAATCAATAACAGTTTGAACTCCGACTAGTTTATATTTATAAAATAGCTTGAAAACTTTAAAAATAGATAAGTAGTTGAAAAATAATTATTAGTTTGCAAAATAGTTGTAGAATAGTTGACTAATTGTAAAATAGTTGGAAAATAATTAAATAGTTATAGAAATCTTAGATAATTGCAACATAGGTGTAAAATAGAAATTAATTCGTAACTTAGTTGAAAATTAGTAATTAGTTTATAAAACAGTTATAAAATAGTTAAAGAGTTCCAAAAGTAGTGGCAAAACCAGTATCAAATAGTTTGGGTTTTTAAAAAGAAAGTTGTATAGTAAATAGATAAGAAAATAGATTTAAAACTATTTATATTAAAACAATTTACATTGAAAATGGTCTAGAGTCAAAACTGTTCACTTCCCCAACAATTCAATTTAAATTTCCACTCCATTTAAATTAACCCAATCCCAATTTAATTAACTCCAATTTCCATTGGACTTGATTCATTCCCAATTCAACTTGAATTGATTCTCAATTTCCTTCCAACTTCAAATCAAATTCCATTTGATCTTTAAACTTGTACAACTTTAATTATAATTTAAATTTTACAATTTCTATTTATAATCAATTTCATTCACATTTTGTTTTTGACTCAGAATTATACATTCTATTTAGCCAATATATTTTTATTATTTCATAAACATTTAATCAAGATTCCAGAGTTTAAACAAATTTCCAAAATTTCAATATCACCTTAGCATTCAACTATATCCAAAATTCTTTGGCATATTCATTTATCCCTTTGAATTTCAAATCTAAACCCAGTTCACAAACAATTCCAATTAAAAACATTTTGGTAGCAATTTCTCTTTTAGAAACTCGAGAATAAACATCGATGATGCTACAGTCTTCACCGACGTTATTTTCCAGTGACCAAAAGAGTTCAATGCTTTTCTTTCTTTAAAAACATTACCAAATATTTTTGATTTCAAATCTCCCAGATTTCCAATTCAACACCAAAAATATTTTTGAAATAATACTATTATTTCTCCAAAACCTTTGGAAACCACTTTCAAATCCAAAGGAATTTTAAATTTTCCCAAAAATTCCAAATTTCCAATCCATCCAATTCATATTTAAACATTACTCTGGAATTTTCATCTTACTTTATTTTCAATTATTCTCTGTAATTCTATTTCAAATTATAATCTCATTTATTTATGAAATTTACTTCAATTTATAAATTATATTTACAATCTATATTTCAAATTCCATTTGTTATATAAGTTTATTCTTCAACTTTGGTTATAAGTTTCAATTTGGTCTTATTTTATATTGCTTCTTAACTTAATTCCAATAATTTAAAAGAAAATGTTGCTATATATATCAAAATATATTTTTATATAAAATCATTAAAAATCTTTATAAACAAATAACAAGTACGCTATCATATATATATACGCAACTCATTTTAAGGTACTACGGACTCTATTCAACGAGTAATTCCCACCAGAGCCAAGGTTCTCGCTTAACCTTTCAGCTCTGATACCAAATGTAACGACCCGAAATTTTCACACTCGAAAATTCCAGATAGTTATGAAAAAGAAGAAAGAGATAGAAGAAGAAGAACAGAAACAACAACAGCTCACATTCGCAGCGGGTAAAGTATAATAATAAATAATAACAGTTTACAAAAGAATACTATAACTGTCGATTATATTTTAATACATCGGAGTTTCACATATACACAGTCACTAAATATACACAATTATCATCTCACATATTTACAATAATATAACACAGCGGAAATACTCTATACGATATTGCCCTCCAGCTCGTCTCCTGAGCTCCAGAACGTCCTAACCTGGAAATCTGTAATACTCGGTCTGACCCGAGCATTACACCAAAGTAACACCCGGGTCAGGCTGGAAACCAGCGTGAGTAAATTCAAATAACATGGAATACCAAAACGAACAACTTATTTAAACCCCGGGTAACTTATAACAATTTAACCAATTCACAATTTGCTATAGACAATGCATTTTTCACATATAAATTTCTAAGTATCAAACTTAGTTAAAATAATCCAATTCACTTAAATCATTTCATTCCAGTCTATTGATTCACACATCAATTTATTATTATTATATTTTTTCCGAAGTGGTTCCGGGTATCTTCCCAATACCTGATCCTGGCCTCTTCAAGTCTCATGAAATTCTAACCTAAGTCATCCAAATGAAATACCCAATATTTCATACCAGAGATATCAACTCATTCCAATCATCCAATACCATTCATCATCCATAAGCAAAACTTAATCACATACAAATCTATTCAGTTGATTCAGTTTGAGTTTCAATCCTCACTCGCTTAGATTCAATCATTAATTAATTCCAAATCAATTAATTAATTAATCAACTCCTCCATATCCATTCATCTTAATCAACAACCTTGGATTAATTATCTTCCAATTCCATTCAAGTAATTCTCTTTAATTAATTTCAGGATATTAATTATTCTTACCAATTCAATGAGTAATGTTTAATTACTTCAAAAATTAATTAACCATAATCAATTTCAATAGTCCTTAATTACTTATATTAATTAACTTCTCATAAGTCACCTATTATGAATTAATTAATCTCAATTAATCGAATTTTTAATTACTACATTAATTATATAAAGTAATGATTTCCAATTATATTTTACTTTAATTCGACCACAATATGAATCATTCTCGATCACCCTCGACCTAAATTAACTATCTTCTTAGTTACTTCATTAATAAATTAATTACTCCGTAATTTGTTATTCCAATTAATCTCTTGATTAATTACACAAAGTAATTCTGTTTTATTAATTACATTAAGTAATTGATTATTAAACCACCATATGATTATTCTAAGTCATATATCACTTCATTAATTAACTTAAACCTTTAATCCAAACCCTGAATTACTAAATTAATCAACCCAAATCATTAATTAACTGAATTAATTAATCATCCATTTGATCACCCTTATATTTCTTCCAAAAATCCAATTTATATATTTCGATAACTTATGGTACTAAAATATTCAAACAAACCACAGCATTCAGCAGTCCAATTACCAAAAATATCCATCACCGAATATCAATCATTCCAGTATGTACTATATAGTACTATATAATATAATATAGCACATCAAATCAATTCAATCATTCAACCAAATATTTAAATTTAACCATTTAAATTTAAATAAAATTCCAACAGAGTAAGATTTACTCACCTTTGCTTCACAATTGGAAATCCTCTTCATTCAATTAATTGCATTCAGTGAATTATAAATTTATTACTTCCCTAAGAGATTTTAATTCATTACTCCTTAGCTATTAATTATTAACCTTCATTGTTAATTTCTAAAACCTAATTCCCATTTGTAAATCACTAATTTCAAATTACTCAATCAATAATTGCAAATAAATTACTTAATTAATCTTCAACTTATTTCATAAATTATCGAATCTGAATTACACTTAAGGTAAACATCTTTTGTTAAATACTAAATCACAAAACATTTAACGTTATTTGTAAACTAATTAAATCTTAAATATCCTTTATGTATCTAACATACTTACTTTAACAATCAATCAACTGTCTTGATTTAAGTTTGAAAAGTACTTAATTTAAAGGATTTATAAATGATTAACAATTCCATTTTCCTTTATTACCTTTTTATTTATTTATTTAGCCTAGGGTTTAAAACAACAAAGCTGAAATAAATAAAAATAAAGAAAATCAATTTACTCACAGAAGATGATTGTGAGAAAACCCTAACACGGCTTCAGTGACGCCTCCCCTAAATCTGACAACCCATCGCCCTCCAAAACCGCGAGCCCCCTCCAACGACGTCATGATCACAACCAATTGATCGTGAGCCCTAGCCCCACCGTACTCGAGTCGAACCAAATTGCCTCCTTGAACGTGGCTTCACAACCAATCCACAAACTCATCAACCTTAATCCCCTCAATAATGCTTCAGTTGATCTGCATCTCGCTCACGCGAGCGACTCTCATGTCGCGATTATCCTCCTTGAAATCGCCTCAGAAAATCGCGCCCCCCCTCGAACGACCATCACTACGTGAAGCTCCCCCAGGTCGCGATTTGATTCGGCCAATGATTTTCTGGGAATCGCGATTCATTATCTTTTTTTTCTTTTTTCTTATAGATGAACGAATTGATTTCGTTTGACACTGGGAAGGGATGAACAAATATATAGAGGGAGAGAAGGAACACTCGGCTATTTTATTTCATTTTTTTTCTTTCTCTCATTCGATCGCCATTTTTTTTTAATCGATTATCTCAAAGAAGATTTGAGAGGAGAGGGAGATAAAATATCTGCTGGGTAGCTTCACGAGTACGCGTTGAGAAAAAAATATCTCTGACTGTTGTACTTTTAATTTTATTATATTATAAACCTCTCAACCCGTCTCGTTAAGCATAACGCGAAATTTCGGACCCCGTATCAGACATACTGACAGGTGTTTATAAGGTTTTACCCACATTCCGAACCCAACAGAACATGTTTCGAAAGCTAATTCAATCATATGTGCGAGTTACAGAAGAAAACAATCAATTTTAATTTAAATCGATAAAAATAGTTCTGAGCGTTTTAAGCTGTCAGGGCCAAACGACAACTCCGATTGCTACGAAACTTAAAATCCGAAAATATCTAACTATTATGGATCCCATGGAACTGGTTCCATCGAATTCCGAGACTGTGTCTCGGAAAGCAATTTTTAAATTCCAATTTAAACGATATATTATTAAAATTGAACAAAACGCTACCAAACTCAATTTCAACACATTCACTACCTTCAGTGCTATCAATATAAATTCTATAAGCCTTCAAATTATTTTTAATAGGCTTAAACATCCCAGATTCAGCATTTTCCCCAATTTCCAATTATATGATTCAATATTTAAACTATATAATTCAATGATTTAATTATCAAGCAAATATTGATATCTTGAATTCAAGTTAAAATTTACCTTTAAATATTTTTAAGAATCAATTAACTATTCAAATTTAAATGGTTAGAAATTCCGGGTCGTCACACCTTCTATCTTCGCAATAATCATTTTCGCTGTTGCATTATATATGGTCTTCAATGTCGAAACATTTTCGGGAAACATCTTCTTAATATAACAAGAACATCTCTAGCTCTAAATTCCCGCAAAACTCATATCCACCATTACTTTTTTCTCCTCTTTTGTCAACCTTCCAGCATAAGCATGACCAATGAACGATTTAGGCAATTGATGGTTATGAGTACCATTAGTTACTTCCACGTACCATGTATCAAAGGCTTGATATGAACCCTTGATGAGAAATGGACATTCATATGTTTTGTGGCGCTACGTGGATGTTTCTATTGTTTTATTGGACTTTCATCTTCCTTTGATTTATCCTTTCTATATTTTCCAGCTCTCTCACAAGATAAATGAATTTTTGATTTTCTAGGAGTTCCAACTTTATCGAACTTGGTAATGACAAGAACATTGTTTATAGACCTTGCCTTCGATTGACACCAATGAATGAATGCGTCTCGGGAAGTGAATAGCTGCAACACAATCAATTTATAATTAATAATGTTCTACAATGAAACGATGAACACATAAAATATCTAACAAAACTCATCCGTTACAAATTTATCAGTCACGTCAACAAATATGTTTTCACCATTATCTTCTTCGTGTACTTCATTTTCTACATCTTTTCACCTCCAACACTTTGGTAGCATAGCGGTTTAATATCGGCAACAAAATGCTATCTTATGCATAACCAAATTAACATATATCATATAAGTCAAAAATTTTAACATAAATTGTTTTACCTTATTATCTTCTTCATTATTTCATTTTGTACATATTCTTCACCTCCAATACTTCGGTAACATAGCTGTTTAATATCGTCAACAAAAATGACATACAGAGTTTTAGAATAAAAAATAAATAGGGTATTCGTAACCAAACAATGCAATAATAAAAAATGTAAGAAAACCAATGCAAGAAACAAAATAAACGGTATAAAATAAATAAAAAATCATACCATATTTAAAATATTTTGTTCAGCCATGGAGAAGAAAAATCCTAATGGAGAAGTAAAATAAATTTGTCCATAAATCGTTCTTGGTTCGGACCAGCAGTAGAAGCCCAAAATGAACGGTATTCTACTGCCGATTGTTTGTATTATTTAAAAAAAGGTCAAACGGCTTCATACTGCCGATCCTTCGTATTATTTAAAAAAAATCTCTCTCAAATACTATCGTACTGCCAATCGAATTAAGTAATTTGGGAAAAAACTTTCTCTTTTTTTACCATTACGAACGGCGTCCTACTGCCGATCGAAAGCACTATTTAAAAAAACCATGCTTCTTTGAACGGCTTAATACTGCCATCCGATAGTATGATGTCGACCGTCTTGTATAAAATGCAGCACCGTTCCTATTTTTTAATTTTTTTTCTTTTGTAAAATGTAGCCTATATTGCGATACATTTAGCACCACTCTTTTTTAACCTTCTTGACCATGCTACAGAACCATACATTTTCCTTTCCCCATAGTCTTCATTCATTCGTCAATCGCCCTACCAAATCCTTAATCTAACGCCGCTTCGAAAATTAGGAAGAAGGAGAAAACCATACATCATTGATCTAACACCGTCTCTGAAACTAGGAAGAAGGAAAAAAACCATACTCCTATCAAGACAACGTGTGTGTCAGTGAACATTTCTGCCTTTAAAAAAACATCATCCAAATCTATAGCACGGCATACGCCATGACTACTAACCCATTGTGTCATCCGTACTTTTGAATAGTTAATTGTCTTCGTTTTGGTTGTCGTCGTCGAACAAAATCAGTGTTAAAAGAGCTCCCAATTTTTTGTTTCAATTTTGGAAAAAAAATCATATTTTAAATATAATCCTAGTAGAAAATAATGTTGCTTGAGTTTTATGGTGAAAAACTGAGATTTATGCTGATCCGATTAATACACAATGGTCATCTTTGATCTTATTAATCCTTCTGATTTTTTTACTATTGTCTACCGTGGTTATTTCAAATAATGCTTTCTTTCATTTCCTAAGGGTGAATTAAATTTAATTGAATCTTGAGTATTATAAACATCCGCAAATTATGTGATGCAGCGCAACCTACGTGTTTCTTAGCTCACCAGCGACCTAGCAAGGGGATGATAGGTCGCTCAAACGACCTAGTGAAGTTTTTGGAATGCAGGAATAACAAGCTAACTTTGCCAAGTTACGACCTAACTTTGCCGAGTTACGACCTAAGCAAGCTAGGCCGCATTCACACATGCCGCATTACCTTAGGTCGCGAGACTTTTCCAAGTTACAACCTAACTTTGCCGAGTTACGACCTAAGCGAGCTAGGCCGCATTCACACATGCCGCATTACCTTAGGTCGCGAGCCTCCTTAAGTCGCTAGATCGCGAACGACCTTCCTAAGCCGCTCCTGCGTAGGTCGCTCAAGTTCTTGAAGAGGTGCTATATCCTTATGCCGCTGAAGCGTTTGGTCATAGGTATTTCTCTTATGTCGCATATGTTAACTCGTATGTTATTTCTGTTGTAACGTTGTATGTTGTATATGTTGTTGTTGTAACTCGTGTTTGTTAACTCGTTGGTTTTAGGTCATTATGTCGTCATGTGTTAGGTCGTTAACGACCTGTGTTAACTTGTTGGGTCGCATGAATGTTAGGTCGTTCTGCTATGTTGAGTTGAGTGAGTTGTAAACTTCTATAAATACCAGTGTCGTGTCACTTGTGAGGTTGGTTGATTTTGAATAAACTTTTGTTTGAGTGCTTTGTGCCTCATTAAAATTGGAAGATGAGTGTTATCTCCTTTCTCCATTTTCGGTTATTCGAGTGCGCTCGAATCAACAGATTTGAAGCCGATTCATGGAATCTCGTGCGCGAGATCAACGTAGAAGAATCGTAGATCTTTTAACACGGTATCGTGCGCGATCAACGTGTTGGAGATAGCTAGAATCCGACATCTCTTGAGATCAACGGATTTGGGCACTTGGGTATTTTCAATCCATCGATTCAACTTTTCGCTGTTTCATCCATTTTTGAAATTATCCGCTGCGTCAATTTGGTATCAGAGCTAGACATAGCCAATCATAGCTAAGCCGAACCTATTGGGAGCCGAGTTGAAGTGATGAAGTTAGATCTGAGCTATAAGTGGAGGTGTGCATCATTTTTGAAGATCAGGCCAAGAGTTAAACTTTGAGCCGAGCCAGGCCAAGTTAAGCCGAGAATTGTATCACTTTGTATCTGTTTGGAGATTGTTAGTTAATCATGCCGCCGAGAAGAGCTAATCGATTCGAAATGTTGAAGATGTTTATCGTAGACAAGAAGCTGAGAAAATGAAACAACGTATTAATGACAAGTTTGATGAAGGTATTGGGAAGTTAGAGAAATTGATGAATGATATGAATCAAAGTCAAAGGAGAAGGTCACCAATCTCGAACCATGGAGGAAACAGAGTTTCGCCATCGGTTGCGGAAGCGAGGAGGGTGTCACCACAATCTTGTCGAGATAGAAGAGAATCATCAGTTTCAATGAGAAGAGAATACCATGAGTACAGAAATGAAGAGAGATGAACTCCACGTGAGTTTGGGGATGAGCCATATCATGATGCTGAAAAAGACATAGTAAAAGAGATATGTGTGATCGTGGAAATGTTGATGGTCGAGATCGATACCGAAGTACATTTGAATATGATGAAGATGGTGATAGATGTAGTGTTCATTATCAAGATCGAGACCAAGTACGAAATCAAGATCGAAATAGGGATGTAGAAGATGATCGACGATGGGAGTCGGGGATGAAAACAAAGATTCCAAAATTAAAAGGAGGAATGATTGCGGAAGAATTTTTGGATTGGTTATCGAATGTTGAAGAAATTTTTGACTTCAAGGAAGTACCCGAGCATCGTAGAGTTAAGTTGGTTGCTGCACGATTGAGGGGAAGAGCTATGGCATGGTGGCAACAAACTAAACTTACACGGGAAAGGATGGGAAAGTCGAAGATTGTTTCGTGGGAGAAGATGAAGAAGTTGATGAAAGCTATTTTTTGCCTTATAATTATCAGTCTCTTATGTATCAGCGCTTACAGAATTTGAGACAAGGGACAAAGTCGGTAAATGACTATGCAGATGAGTTTTATCAACTGATTGCCACAAATGATATCATGGAGACAGAGAAACAGTTGATAGCTAGATTTGTTGGAGGATTGAGAATGCAAATTCACGATATGGTGAATATGTTTGATCCAAGATCCGTTGTTGAAGCACACCAAAAGGCTCTAGCTTGGGAGAAGCAAGGTAGAAGAGGAGGTGGTGTGTTTACAAATTCCAACAATCAAGTGGAAGGGGCTAGTAGCAATATGAAAGTTTCCAAGGCTGTTGGAAAACCGGTTGTCAATGAAGCTGCTAAGACCAAGGTCAACAACAATTTCAAGTGTTACAATTGTCAGGAGTTTGGTCATAAGAGCAATGAATGCCCGAAGCCTAAGAAGCGAGTAACGGTTGCTGAGGTTGAGGATGCAGAAGTAGAATGTTCCAATTCACCACAAGTTAAGGAGGAAGAAGAATTACTAGAGGAAGACGAAGGATATTCTTTAATGATGAGGAGATCTTGCTTGACACCAAAGCAGGAAGAGGAGACTAGTTGGTTGAGGAGTAACATCTTTCAGTCAACGTGCACTATATTGGGAAGAGCTTGCAAGTTTGTTATCGATGCAGGAAGTTGTGATAACATAATCTCTACAGAACCTGTAAAGAAGTTGGCATTAAAGACAGAGAAGCATCCCAAACCTTACAAATTAGCTTGGTTGAGGAAAGGTGGGGAAGCGAAGGTTGGTCGAAGAGCTTGTGTAACTTTTTCCATTGGAAAAAAGTATAAAGATGAAATTTGGTGTGATGTAGTGGATATGGATGTATGTCATTTGTTGTTGAGCAGACCGTGGCAATACGATAGAGCTGTGTAACATGATGGGAGGACTAACTGCTGTAGTTTCATGTTCGAGGGCACCAAAATCACTTTAGTTCCTAAACAGCGACAACAAAGTGAAAGCAAGTTGGAGGAGATTGAAGAACTAAAGACTCTGTTTTCTTTGAAGGAATTTGTCAAGGAAGTGGAGGATGTGCCTGAAGTATTTCTGTTAATTAGACGTGAAAGTAGTGAAGCAGTTGAAATTCCTGAAGAAGTTAAGCCAGTATTGAAGGAGTTTGAAGATGTATTTCCTGAAAATTGCCAACAGATTTACAACCGTTGAGAGACATACAACACCAGATTGATCTTGTTCCGGGAGCTGTGTTATCGCATAGACCACATTATAGAATGAGTCCAAAGGAACACGAAGAGTGGAGAAGGCAAGTGGAAGACTTACTTAAACAAGGGCGCGTACAAGAAAGTTTAAGTCCTTGTGCAGTACCAGCTTTGTTAGTGCCGAAGAAGGATGGAACTTGGAGAATGTGTACAGATAGTCGAGCACTAAACAAGATTACAGTGAGGTAAAGATTTTCGATGCCTAGATTGGATGATTTGTTAGATCAGTTGAGCAGAGCTGCTATCTTTTCAAAGATTGATCTGAAGAGTGGGTATCATCATATTCGAATTCGACCAGGAGATGAATGGAAGACAGCATTCAAGACACAGGAAGGAGTGTATGAGTGTCTGGTCATGCCGTTTGGTCTTTCGAATGCACCTAGTACTTTTATGCGGGTGATGAATCAGATCTTTTGACCCTTTATTGGAAAGTTCGTAGTGGTATATTTTGATGATATATTGATATATAGTGGAAACACAGAAGAATACCTACAACACCTGCGGGAAGTGTTGTTGATACTTCGTCAGGAGAAATTTTATGTAGTTACAAAGAAATGCATGTTCATGACGCATAGTGTTTTGTTTTTGGGGTATGTATTGTCCAAGGAAGGTATCAAGGTGGATCAAAGTAAAGTTGAAGCAATCAGAAATTGGCCACAGCCCAGGACTATAACTGAAGTGAGAAGTTTTCATGGTTTAGCATCATTCTACCGAAGGTTTATTCCACATTTCAGTAGCGTGATGGCGCCTGTTACTGATTGTATGAAGGGCAAGTAGTTTTCATGGTCGAAGGAAGCAAGATTTGCTTTTGAACGAATCAAGGAACTTTTGATGACAGCACCAATTCTAGTTTTGTCGGATTTTCAGTTGCTATTTGAATTACATACTGATGCATCTAAAGTTGGAATTGGAGGGGTATTAAGTCAGAGGGGTCGTCCAATTGCTTATTTCAGTGAGAAGCTTGCGGGAGCAAAGATGAGATATAATACTTATGACGTGGAATTCTATGCTATCGTCCAAGCCATAAAACATTGGAGACACTATTTGTTTCATAAAGAGTTTGTGTTGTATACTGATCATGAAGCCTTGAAACATTTGCAGGGACAGGATAAGGTTGCAGCCAGGCATGCTTTATGGATTTCATACTTGCAACAGTTTACATTTGTGGTAAAGCATAAGTCGGGAGTTACAAACCGTGTGGCAGATGGATTGAGTAGAAGAAATCATTTGTTGACTACGATGAGAGTGAAAGTGATGGGGTTTGATGTTTTTCCAGAATTGTTTGTTGAGGATCCTTACTTTGCTAAGATTATAGATGAAGTCGAGAAAGGAAAGGAGGATGAGTATGTGTTGGTGGATGGTTTTCTCTTCAAAGGAAATCGTTTGTGTATACCAGAGTGCAGTCTGCGAATGAAGATTGTGAAAGAATTGCATGAAGAAGGACATGTGGGAAGAGATCATACTTTGCAGTTGATTTCTCAATCATATTTTTGGCCTTCAATAAGGAAAGAAGTTGAAAGATTTGTGGAGAGATGTCACATATGTCAAGTTTCCAAAGGGACAGCTACGAATGCAGGATTTTATATGCCATTGCCCGTGCCTACTAGACCATGAGTTGATATTAGCATGGACTTTGTTTTGGGTTCGCCAAGAACACAATGAGGGAATGATTCTATATATGTTGTGGTGGATAGATTTTCGAAGATGGCATATTTCATGGCTTGTAAAAAGACCGCCGATGCAGTCCATGTTGCTCAATTATTCTTTAAAGAGGTGTATCGACTACATGGGCTACCTGAGACCATTGTTTCTGACCGGGATACTCGATCTCTAAGTCATTTTTGGTTGAGTCTGTGGAAGATGGTTGGGACTAAGCTGAATTTTAGTAGCGCCTATCATTCGCAAATAGATGTGCAAACGGAGGTAGTGAACAGATCATTGGGAAACTTGTTGAGATGTCTTATGAAGGATAATTTGAAGAGCTGGGATGTGAAGTTATGTCAAGCTAAATTTGCACACAACCATGCAGTTAATCGAAGTACTGGATTCGGTCCATTTCAAGTGGTATATTCAGCAATTCCGAAGGGACTGTTGGAGTTGTCGATAGTTCCATTTCAGAAAGGGGTTGTTAAACGAGCTTGTGATTTCGTGAATGAATTGCAGGAGTGTCACAGGATTGTTCATGAACGATTTCTTGAGTCAGTTGAGAAATATAAGCAACTACCAGATAAGAAGCGAAGGAGTGTGGACTTCAAAGAGGGAGATTTTGTTTACGCAGTGTTGATGAAAGATCGTTTTCCAGTTGGAACTTACAACAAATTGAAAGCTCGAAAGATTGGTCTAGTAGAAATCTTGAAGAAGATCAATGATAATGCTTATCGGTTAAGATTGCCGGATCATATTCATACTACTAACGTTTTCAACGTTGAACATTTGATTCCGTATCATGAGTACAAGCTTATCGAGGAAGAGGAAAGTGTGAATTCGGGGTCGAATTCTTTCCAACCTGGGGAGGATGATGCAGCGCAAGCTACGTGTTTCTTAGCTCACCAGCGACCTAGCAAGGGGATGATAGGTCGCTCAAACGACTTAGTGAAGTTTTTGGAATGCAGGAGCAACGAGCTAACTTTGCCAAGTTACGACCTAACTTTGACGAGTTACGACCTAAGCGAGCTAGGCCGCATTCACACATACCGCATCACCTTAGGTCGTGAGACTTTGCCAAGTTACGACCTAACTTTGCCGAGTTACGACCTAAGCGAGCTAGGCCGCATTCACACATGCCGCATTACCTTAGGTCGCGAGCCTCCTTAAGTCGCTAGATCGCGAACGACCTTCCTAAGCCTCTCCCGTGTAGGTCGCTCAAGTTCTTGAAGAGGTGCTATATCCTTATGCCGCTGAAGCGTTAGGTCGTAGGTCATTTCTCTTATGTCGCATATGTTAACTCGTATGTTATTTCTGTTGTAACGTTGTATGTTGTATATGTTGTTGTTGTAACTCGTGTTTGTTAATTCGTTGGTTTTAGGTCGTTATGTCGTTATGTGTTAGGTCGTTAATGACCTGTGTTAACTTGTTGGGTCGCATGAATGTTAGGTCGTTCTGCTGTGTTGAGTTGAGTGAGTTGTAAACTTCTATAAATATCGGTGTCGTGTCACTTGTGAGGTTGGTTGATTTTGAATAAACTTTTGTTTGAGTGCTTTGTGCCTCTTTAAAATTGGAAATTGAGTGTTATCTCCTTTCTTTATTTTCGGTTATTCGAGTGCGCTCGAATCAACGGATTTGAAGCCGATTCACGGAATCTCGTGCGCGGGATCAACGTAGAAGAATCGTAGATCTTTTAATACGGTATCGTGCGCGATCAACATGTTGGAGATAGCTAGAATCCGGTATCTCTTGAGATCAATGGATTTGGGCACTTGGGTATTTTCAATCCATCGATTCAACTTTTCACCATTTCATCCATTTTTGAAGTTATCCGCTGCGTCATTATGGTAGTGTAAGAATTGAAAAATGTTCGCACACACACATAAATTGATTTCCTTATTTCGAATCTCAATTTCTTTGAGTTAGCTAATCTTTTTGAGCCGGAGTACATTGAATTTTGGCAGCTTATTCTGAAATTGGCAGACCATTTTCATTCTCGGCTTCCTACTTCCTTTTCTATGCATTGATGATATTCTTATAATATATGTTTCCATGTTTGGATGATTGTAGCCGGAAATCGCATAAAAATAGAAGTCGGTCGCTAAAATCACAAATTTCAACCCAAACAAAAACAAATTTTGTTCAATGGTAAGGTAATGTGATATACATCCTTGTTAGATTGTTATAGATTCATAATTTGATGTATGCAATTACTTATGTTAAATAGCCAGCTGTGTTTATTTCCATAATAAACCATTTATTCCAAACTTTCGTACAATTGTGTTTTCATTCAATGGAAATTAGTTTCAACGCGACAACATTCCATGCATTACACTTACTGAAATCATTTATCATAGATTCTTCCATCACTATTTAAAAATATCGTCATTTGATTTATTTTGCATGTCTTGATCGTATTTAACTTACCCCAACTTCCATTTTGCTAAAACTTCGTAACGACCCGCCGCTCTGACCGCCTCCAGTCGGTAATTAAACCAACTAGAAATGTTCAAAATGACGGATTGTTATTTAGTTTATAACATTTAAACAGAATCAGTCATAGAATCACAGAATAATAATCATATTTCTCATAAATGAACTTTTCTTTTATATACAAATATCAGAGTTATACAATGAATTGCATTTAATACAGCGGAACAATTTATTTTTTTAACGTACAAGAAAATTTTTCTGAAAAGCTTTAGTGAAGTGCTTTCCCCTCTCTCTAACTTCGCTGCGTGAAAATCTTCAAGCTGTAAAAATACTCGGTCTGACCCGAGCGTTTTATGCAAAACACAAAAAACACTCGAGTCAGGATTAATCTTAATTCAAGTAAATAAGTTTGCAATGAACGGAAATAAAATGGTAACAGCCCAACAGGGTTAATGGTGCAGTACAGGCAGCAGAAGGGACGAAGCAACTTGGATCAGTCCAAGAAAAAAAATGTAAAAAATATAAGTTCCCACAAATGAACATAAGGAGTGTACAGGAGTACACACATATCAGCCCAGCAAGTACAAAACTGGGTAATTCAGTGTTACAAAACAACACCCAACTGATGATCATATTAAATTTCAGGTGAGAGGCAGATAAGCACATGAGCCACTTGAGTGAACACATTTCACACAACCATACAATTTACAAAGTCACGGCAATAAGTAAATGAGGCAACAAGGTCAACAATTAAGCAAATATATATGTTTATCATTATTATACCTATTTACATTCAAAGCATTTCATCATATTCATTCGTGCACTTATTTCAGAGAATAGTATCAATGCATAGATGACATCACAGCAAACATGACAGCAGACACAAATGTGCAACATAGTGAAAATGAACAAGTGCAACAGAACTCAACAAGGCAGACTCAAGTGAATGAAAACATATATGCAACATGGTGAGCAACACAAGGGCAGTTGTAACGGAAACGATTTTTCGTCGCCGAAAAACCGAACCATTAGGGTTTTAAGAAAAAGAAAGAAGAGAGAAAAAGGTAGAAGATAGAAAATAGAGGGAGAAAAGAAATTTGAAAACAGAAAATTTTAAAATAGAAAAAGAGAATTTGAAAATAGAAGGGACAGAAAGGAAACAAAAAGAACAATATCAGAATCTCACAATTCGCAGCGGAACAACATATAGTAGATAAATGAATAATCTTTAAATAAGGAACTATATCAGTTATTACATCACATTATATTACATTACATCAAATAATCAGAGTGTACAACAGCATACAACAACAACAGTGCAGCGGAAAAGAAATACTATATAAATAATACGCCTTGCCATCCAGCTTGCCTCCAGCAACTCCAGAATATCCAGAATATCCTGATAAACCTAACTCTTAACTGCCCGTGTGGAAAATTGGTGGGCACCCAGAGTTTAGGAAGGAAAACAATAAACTCCGAGTCAGTCATGTGACTGGTGTGAGAACTCAAAATAGTTTATTTATCTTTAAAATCAAAATAGAGGAATATTTTTAAATCAATTCGCAATGCTTTTAAAAAATGAGACTACCATAAGGCCTCCCGCACACACACACATGCAAACGCAGAATCGGAGGAGATTTCTCCTTATGATAGCCAAAGATGCTTGATACGCATTTAAGATAACATTTGATATTATTACTAGTGCATAGTGTAGGAAAATCATTTCAAAAATAAAGATATAAATCTTAGCCAACATACGACCATTATCGTATACCTACTATAGCTACTATCCAAACAGTGGTGACCACCATAAGTGAATAGCAGGTTCTACAACTAATACCGTACAAGTTTCGTATTGTTTCTTTGGATTTCCAACAAATGGTCAGGCCAAGGAACTTCCCATTGCCACATGAGAATGCCTCTGGATGGACATCCCCGAGAACCAAACCGGATCTCTACCAACACAAGGCCGGGTTACCCCTAACTGGATAACAACTGACCGAATATGCCATCCCCCGGTCCTTTGGGACCTTTATCCGAGAGCTCTCTAATCAATTCACACAATCATAAAACACAAAGTGTTTCAACATGAGTAAGTATCTGGGCTCCATACCATGATACCACCCTTTTCCAGAAGGAAATGCACATATCCTAAAGGGCGCTACCCCTCATAACCTTGCCGCATCTTTCCTGTTTTGACCATTTCCGGGATGTGAGGTTCGACGAATTCACGTCCACAAAAACATACTTTATACAAAAGCCATGCTTTGGGTCAACAAATGATCAACACAATGATCACTAAGATAGACGATCAAATAAATGATCCTATCACAAATAATCAACACAATGATCATTTCAGCATCACTCAGCATGTCACATTACCAAACTGGGAATATATCGCTGATAACTTCAACTATATAACCTTTGAGCTCGTACGTCTCAAAGAAGGGTGTTAAGCTAAAAGAATAAATTCTCCGCCACCACAGAAATATATTTGAAAGAAATCGGCTTTATATCTCAACTTGTAATGTCAGACACACAATCCATACAAGTCTGTTCCGGGCTCGAACAGAACCGAAGGCACTTACAAAGAAGTCCTTGCAATCCGAATAATTTCTAATCACGTTCGGATTTCCCATCACTTATGGAGATCTCTATACCGGGGATCAGCCAGTGCAGAGACAATCAACAAGAAACCCTCTCGTTTTCGAAAATATCCGGTCTTCAACACCGGTCTTCGAATGCAATTCATATCGACGTATCACATATTCGGAATGGGTTATACGACCCCATGGTCCTTTCCCGGTTAACCCGAATAGTGAGCGCTTATTTTAAAAATAAGTGTGGCATCCAATTCAAGCAATCACAGCAATTACTCATTCAAGGGTAAATATTGATAGTCGGTTATTTAACTATCAATAAAGATGCGCCACATCACCAGATTCCAAATAATTTTCCAAATTATTTATTTTCCAAAATATCTATACTAGATATAAAATTTCAATACTTCAAAAATAAACCAATGTTTATTTCTAAACAAATTTCCCTTTTTGTTTATAAATTCCAATAGTGAATTTATTTCTCAGATTATCTATAAATATACGATCTCAAATCGATTCCTAATATTCATTTTCAATTTATCTTTTAGAAAGATAAATTCTCAAAAACGTTTCGTTTTCATATCGGAAAAGCATTCCCATACTTATTCTAATAATAAGTATTTCATAAATCTATTTATTTTCAATAACTTGAAAATATTCAATATACTTAACCATAACTAAGTATATATTTCATTCTTTAAGGAAATCATTCTTTTATTATAATTTATTTGGGTCAAAAAGAATGTTGCGTAAAACATCGTTACGACAACCCAAAATCACTAGTATAGGGATTCGAAATTAAAATAGATATATAAATCCCAATACTATATAAAACATTTCCTTTCGGAAATCATTTACTATAACAACAGTGTTATAGTCCACCATTTCCTTCTATTTCTCGAAAATGTCTATTTCAACAATAAATGTTGAAATCTATGTTCTCATTCCCTTCTATTTCTTGAAAACGTCTATTTCAACAATAAATGTTGAAATCTATGTTCTCAATACTCAATGCATTTTAAAATATCTTTAAACCGTTTTAATTTCTTTTTAACACATTCTTTCCTCAAAAGATATCCATTTTATTCAATAATATATTTACCGTTCAAAACGTGAATATAACTTCTTTATAAACTTCTATATTCAATTCATCAAATTCAATTGGTTTCGGATTTTATAAACGGTGTTTATAAATTCCATTTCTATTTAAAAGCTTCGATTTTGTAAATCTCGTTTATTAACCCAATTCAATTGATACAACTCAATTTTTAATACCAAAGGTTTATATTATAAGTCAAGTACTTATAATTTATTTATTTACAAATCATTCCTTTGAACTTCACCAATTATAAATCTTATTACTTATAAGATTTCTTTTATATATTTCCTATTTCCAGCTCATCAAATTCAATTTGATTTCAGATTTATAAAACGACGTTTATAAATCCCATTTATAATTTCGTAAACTTCTATTTACCAAAAGTCAATTTATTAGCAAATTCCATTTATCTTCCACATAAATGTCAAGGTCCAATTCATAAGAAATTTACTTATAGACTTTTGTTTTACAAATCTATACATTTTCTAACTTCACACTTTATAATTTATAAATTTTCATTTTCTTATAAAACAATTTATACTTCATTTATAACATTTATAAAAACTCGATTTATAATTCCAATCATTTTAAATTTATAAAAATCAATTTTAAAAATCTTTTATATACATTGTTTTTAATAATTCAAAAATTCCAACTTAAACCAATTTCAATTTACTTAACTATTTATTTCCAAAAATCTCAATTTGATTTTATTTTATAAAAATCTTAAATTCTATAACTTCAAAAATTAAATTTTTAATTTGGTTTAAAATGAATCAATTCAAAATTTTACTAAAAACATATATTTGGAAAATCGATTTAAAAATCCCTTTAAAATCAAAAATCATTATTTTTAACTTTAAAAACGAATCCGATGATGCCACAGCATCAATTGGTCAATCACTACACAAATATCATATATCGATATGATATTCACAATCATCAAAAATATTTATAAACAAATAAATATTTGTGAGGGGTCCAGTTGGATCCCTCCAACCTGTTTCCCTGCATCCAAAGAGTTAGCACAATACCAATTCCACTTCGAGGTGGAATATCGTGGTATATGGGATTTTATAAAATATATATATCCGCTTACTAACGGCGCAATAGGGTCTCATCCGCTATACGAGGCGGGAAATCAATCAACTGCAATATATACATATGCCAATATATATATATTGCTATATATAGATATATCCTAAAATATCTACTATCAAAATCAAGCAAACAATCAATCAATCCATCAACAAATTTTAAATATAACTATTTAAAATTTAATAAACCCTTTTTGAGTGAGAAGTTCTCACCTTTGCATTTATTAGCGATCCAATTTCCCTCCTGACTCGATTTTCTTGATTTATACCTAGTATAAATATTTTATACAATTCAATTAATATTCGAATCAATTGAATAAATTAAATTTTCATTTGACAAATTTTAAATTCATCAGTTTTCTCCTTTAAATAGTTTAAATTAACTGATAGTTTTATTTTTAAACCAATTTCTTGTTTTAAACAAGTTTATTTACAAATTATTAAATTTCCTTTCTTTTAATAAATTTAATCAACCAGTGGCCTTTATTTTAAATCAATTCCTTTTAGTAAATTAACCTAACATTTAAATTTTATACTAATTTTCTTTTTATATATTTTAAATCAACTAATCTTTCCTTAAATAAATTATTTTCTTTGTTTAATAAATTTATTTTAACTAAAGGTTACAATTTTTAAAATTAAATCCCTTCTTAATAAATTGTTTCAAACAATTCTTTTTAATACTTTGTTTTAACAAAAACTTAAATTCAAACTATTTTTATAAATTTATTAAACAAATTTTCTTTAATAAATTTTCTCATTTGGTACTAAATTTATAATTAACTGATATATTTTGTTTTAACAAATAAATTAAGTTTTACACATATCCCCTTTTATAAATTCTTTTAAATTTCAAATTCCTTTTCAAATATTCATTTTTTTTTCAATTATAATTTAAAATCTAAAACTAAATTTCCTTTTTAAAAATATCTTTAATAACTAGATAATTTCAAATAAGCTTATTAACCACTTTAATTACCTTAATAAATTATTTATAATATAACTTAGTAAATTAAAACTCATGCTAAAAAAAATTCTTTCTGTTTAAACCTAACTATTTATATTTTGTTTATTTATTATTATTTTTTTTTCTCTCTGTATATATATATTTATTAACTAATTTAAAACAAAGATAAATTTTAATACCTTACTGTCAATCATCGAAACCCCTGCCGTCGCCCTTGCTTGCCGCGCCTCGTCTCCCTATCGCGCGCCGCGCCGCCGCTTGTCGCGCGCCTACGCGCGTATGCCATCAACGCCCCTCGTGCGCCGCCTCGAATCGTGAGCCATGTAGCCGCCGCATCACTTCGCTTCCAAGCCCCTGCCCACGACCCATCAATCGAGCACGACGCCGCCACACGCACTCCCCCCTTACGCGCGCCGCCACTATCGCAACCCAATGCTCGCGCGTCGCTCCTCAAATCGCGCCTCAACTGCCGCGCGCCTCGCGAACACCCCAGCTTCACGCGCCCCCCTTTCTTTTTTTTTTTCTTTTTTTTTTATATCTATTGCGGCCATAAATTCGAACGAGAGGGAGAGGGTAAGGTTTCGTTCGTATAAAATGGGAAAGAGGGGGAAATTGAAGAGCAGCCATTAATTATATTCAGAAGCCTTTGTTTTAATTTTGAACGAAATGATTTTGAACTGAAGAGAGGAATGAGGGAGATGATATTTTAAAACAACAGAGGAATGGTTTACACGATTTCTCAGCGTGATTTTAGGCAAAGATTTAGGCGTGGTTAAAGGAAGATAACGTGCGTTTGTTAATAAATTAAATTTAAATTCAAGTTGAAATCGAATTAAATTTCAACGCGTTTGATCGCCGTGTGCTCACATATCATCTCCGAAAAATGCAAAATTTGAAATCCCGCAATAATTCAATATTACGGACCCAATGGAACTGGTTTCGTCGAAATCCGAGACTGTGCCTCGGACGGCTATTTTTGAATATTGATTTAAACGTATTAATTTCAAAACTGAATAAATAACTGTATAATTAAATTCTGAAGCTTCTAAAATCTTCAGTACTATCAATATGGATTTTACAAGCCTTTGAAATATTTTTATTCAGCTTAAAAATTGAAGATTCAAATTTTATTCAACTCCCAATAGATTTAAATTCTAAAATTTAATCGCCTATTTCATAGTTATATTGAAAATTCAATCCAAACCATCATTTAAATATTTAAAATTAATTAAATATTCTCTAATTGAATTATTCAAAATTCTGGTCGTTACAATCTTTCCCCCTTAAAAGAATTTCGTCCCGAAATTACAAGTTAAGAAGAATGCCCTTATCCCGTCTATTATTTTTCACAATCCAAATAGTTTTATCAACTTACTAGCCTAAATCTTTTTACTATAGATTTACTATCATTTCTACTTAGCTTTCCAACTCCAATTATAGGTTTCAAACAACATTGTTTTACTAACCATTCAAATTTAAATTCAAATTCAAATTTCAAACTTTCAAATTTTTTCTCAAAAAATTTTCTAACACCCTAAATTTTCGAAAAATTTCGCCAGCGTTTCCTTTGCGCGGCTCGATCGGTACAACTACAAAATGGCACCACGGCCCCTCAGAATCAAAAAGAAAAGAGAAAAGCCAAGCGGCTAGAGAAGAAAGTCACCAAATCTCATACTGAAATTGAAATACGTACCTTTTTGTCGAGCAATTCAATTTTATCTTTGAAATTAAAATCTCAATTCCTTTATACACCTGTATAACCTGCTAGTAGTAGCATCCAAATCCAATATTCAAACCATTTTGCAAATTTTATTACAAAATTTCCAACATATACTTCTTATACGTTTTTACTTCACTATTGAAGTTACATATTTAATTTTCATTCAATTTCACGTTTCAATTCAATTCACACTTCAAATTCATTCGAATTCAATTCTCAATTTAAATTCTATTTGAATTAAATTCTAAATTCTAAATATTGAATTCTATTGATTAACTAATTTAATTCAATTTGTACATTCACATTACTATATTGAATTAGTTTTATTCATTAATTCATTTCAATATTTCAATTCATCTCGTTTTCTTGCTTACTACCAATTCATATACCATCTTTATTCAATCTTTATTCACATTCCATATTCATTCCATTTGAAATTATTTCACAAATGAATAAATTATCAAGTTAATTTACTTGAATTCAATTCATTTTATTTATTCAATTCCATATACTAATGATAATAATCCAATATTATTATTTCCTAGCAATCATGCAACCATATACTATAATAATTCATAGAAAATCATTTCTTTTCTATACCAAAAATAGTTTTGGGCAAATTTATTTTATTTACCCTATTCAAAAACAATTTTATATTCACTAACAAATACGCGCTCATATCTATTATTACACTCAAACTCATTCTAGAGTACTGCTGACTCTATCTCTAACGAGAAATACCCTACAGAACCATGGTTGTCGCTTAACCAACAGCTCTGATACCAAATGTAACGGAAACGATTTTTCGTCGCCGAAAAACCGAACCATTAGGGTTTTAAGAAAAAGAAAGAAGAGAGAAAAAGGTAGAAGATAGAAAATAGAGGGAGAAAAGAAATTTGAAAACAGAAAATTTTAAAATAGAAAAAGAGAATTTGAAAATAGAAGGGACAGAAAGGAAACAAAAAGAACAATATCAGAATCTCACAATTCACAGCGGAACAACATATAGTAGATAAATGAATAATCTTTAAATAAGGAACTATATCAGTTATTACATCACATTATATTACATTACATCAAATAATCAGAGTGTACAACAGCATACAACAACAACAGTGCAGCGGAAAAGAAATACTATATAAATAATACGCCTTGCCATCCAGCTTGCCTCCAGCAACTCCAGAATATACAGAATATCCTGATAAACCTAACTCTTAACTGCCCGTGTGGAAAATTGGTGGGCACCCAGAGTTTAGGAAGGAAAACAATAAACTCCGAGTCAGTCATGTGACTGGTGTGAGAACTCAAAATAGTTTATTTATCTTTAAAATCAAAATAGAGGAATATTTTTAAATCAATTCGCAATGCTTTTAAAAAATGAGACTACCATAAGGCCTCCCGCACACACACACATGCAAACGCAGAATCGGAGGAGATTTCTCCTTATGATAGCCAAAGATGCTTGATACGCATTTAAGATAACATTTGATATTATTACTAGTGCATAGTGTAGGAAAATCATTTCAAAAATAAAGATATAAATCTTAGCCAACATGCGACCATTATCGTATGCCTACTATAGCTACTATCCAAACAGTGGTGACCACCATAAGTGAATAGCAGGTTCTACAACTAATACCGTACAAGTTTCGTATTGTTTCTTTGGATTTCCAACAAATGGTCAGGCCAAGGAACTTCCCATTGCCACATGAGAATGCCTCTGGATGGACATCCCCGAGAACCAAACCGGATCTCTACCAACACAAGGCCGGGTTACCCCTAACTGGATAACAACTGACCGAATATGCCATCCCCCGGTCCTTTGGGACCTTTATCCGAGAGCTCTCTAATCAATTCACACAATCATAAAAACAAAGTGTTTCAACATGAGTAAGTATCTGGGCTCCATACCATGATACCACCCTTTTCCAGAAGGAAATGCACATATCCTAAAGGGCGCTACCCCTCATAACCTTGCCGCATCTTTCCTGTTTTGACCATTTCCGGGATGTGAGGTTCGACGAATTCACGTCCACAAAAACATACTTTATACAAAAGCCATGCTTTGGGTCAACAAATGATCAACACAATGATCACTAAGATAGACGATCAAATAAATGATCCTATCACAAATAATCAACACAATGATCATTTCAGCATCACTCAGCATGTCACATTACCAAACTGGGAATATATCGCTGATAACTTCAACTATATAACCTTTGAGCTCGTACGTCTCAAAGAAGGGTGTTAAGCTAAAAGAATAAATTCTCCGTCACCACAGAAATATATTTGAAAGAAATCGGCTTTATATCTCAACTTGTAATGTCAGACACACAATCCATACAAGTCTGTTCCGGGCTCGAACAGAACCGAAGGCACTTACAAAGAAGTCCTTGCAATCCGAATAATTTCTAATCACGTTCGGATTTCCCATCACTTATGGAGATCTCTATACCGGGGATCAGCCAGTGCAGAGACAATCAACAAGAAACCCTCTCGTTTTCGAAAATATCCGGTCTTCAACACCGGTCTTCGAATGCAATTCATATCGACGTATCACATATTCGGAATGGGTTATACGACCCCATGGTCCTTTCCCGGTTAACCCGAATAGTGAGCGCTTATTTTAAAAATAAGTGTGGCATCCAATTCAAGCAATCACAGCAATTACTCATTCAAGGGTAAATATTGATAGTCGGTTATTTAACTATCAATAAAGATGCGCCACATCACCAGATTCCAAATAATTTTCCAAATTATTTATTTTCCAAAATATCTATACTAGATATAAAATTTCAATACTTCAAAAATAAACCAATGTTTATTTCTAAACAAATTTCCCTTTTTGTTTATAAATTCCAATAGTGAATTTATTTCTCAGATTATCTATAAATATACGATCTCAAATCGATTCCTAATATTCATTTTCAATTTATCTTTTAGAAAGATAAATTCTCAAAAACGTTTCGTTTTCATATCGGAAAAGCATTCCCATACTTATTCTAATAATAAGTATTTCATAAATCTATTTATTTTCAATAACTTGAAAATATTCAATATACTTAACCATAACTAAGTATATATTTCATTCTTTAAGGAAATCATTCTTTTATTATAATTTATTTGGGTCAAAAAGAATGTTGCGTAAAACATCGTTACGACAACCCAAAATCACTAGTATAGGGATTCGAAATTAAAATAGATATATAAATCCCAATACTATATAAAACATTTCCTTTCGGAAATCATTTACTATAACAACAGTGTTATAGTCCACCATTTCCTTCTATTTCTCGAAAACGTCTATTTCAACAATAAATGTTGAAATCTATGTTCTCATTCCCTTCTATTTCTTGAAAACGTCTATTTCAACAATAAATGTTGAAATCTATGTTCTCAATACTCAATGCATTTTAAAATATCTTTAAACCGTTTTAATTTCTTTTTAACACATTCTTTCCTCAAAAGATATCCATTTTATTCAATAATATATTTACCGTTCAAAACGTGAATATAACTTCTTTATAAACTTCTATATTCAATTCATCAAATTCAATTGGTTTCGGATTTTATAAACGGTGTTTATAAATTCCATTTCTATTTAAAAGCTTCGATTTTGTAAATCTCGTTTATTAACCCAATTCAATTGATACAACTCAATTTTTAATACCAAAGGTTTATATTATAAGTCAAGTACTTATAATTTATTTATTTACAAATCATTCCTTTGAACTTCACCAATTATAAATCTTATTACTTATAAGATTTCTTTTATATATTTCCTATTTCCAGCTCATCAAATTCAATTTGATTTCAGATTTATAAAACGACGTTTATAAATCCCATTTATAATTTCGTAAACTTCTATTTACCAAAAGTCAATTTATTAGCAAATTCCATTTATCTTCCACATAAATGTCAAGGTCCAATTCATAAGAAATTTACTTATAGACTTTTGTTTTACAAATCTATACATTTTCTAACTTCACACTTTATAATTTATAAATTTTCATTTTCTTATAAAACAATTTATACTTCATTTATAACATTTATAAAAACTCGATTTATAATTCCAATCATTTTAAATTTATAAAAATCAATTTTAAAAATCTTTTATATACATTGTTTTTAATAATTCAAAAATTCCAACTTAAACCAATTTCAATTTACTTAACTATTTATTTCCAAAAATCTCAATTTGATTTTATTTTATAAAAATCTTAAATTCTATAACTTCAAAAATTAAATTTTTAATTTGGTTTAAAATGAATCAATTCAAAATTTTACTAAAAACATATATTTGGAAAATCGATTTAAAAATCCCTTTAAAATCAAAAATCATTATTTTTAACTTTAAAAACGAATCCGATGATGCCACAGCATCAATTGGTCAATCACTACACAAATATCATATATCGATATGATATTCACAATCATCAAAAATATTTATAAACAAATAAATATTTGTGAGGGGTCCAGTTGGATCCCTCCAACCTGTTTCCCTGCATCCAAAGAGTTAGCACAATACCAATTCCACTTCGAGGTGGAATATCGTGGTATATGGGATTTTATAAAATATATATATCCGCTTACTAACGGCGCAATAGGGTCTCATCCGCTATACGAGGCGGGAAATCAATCAATTGCAATATATACATATGCCAATATATATATATTGCTATATATAGATATATCCTAAAATATCTACTATCAAAATCAAGCAAACAATCAATCAATCCATCAACAAATTTTAAATATAACTATTTAAAATTTAATAAACCCTTTTTGAGTGAGAAGTTCTCACCTTTGCATTTATTAGCGATCCAATTTCCCTCCTGACTCGATTTTCTTGATTTATACCTAGTATAAATATTTTATACAATTCAATTAATATTCGAATCAATTGAATAAATTAAATTTTCATTTGACAAATTTTAAATTCATCAGTTTTCTCCTTTAAATAGTTTAAATTAACTGATAGTTTTATTTTTAAACCAATTTCTTGTTTTAAACAAGTTTATTTACAAATTATTAAATTTCCTTTCTTTTAATAAATTTAATCAACCAGTGGCCTTTATTTTAAATCAATTCCTTTTAGTAAATTAACCTAACATTTAAATTTTATACTAATTTTCTTTTTATATATTTTAAATCAACTAATCTTTCCTTAAATAAATTATTTTCTTTGTTTAATAAATTTATTTTAACTAAAGGTTACAATTTTTAAAATTAAATCCCTTCTTAATAAATTGTTTCAAACAATTCTTTTTAATACTTTGTTTTAACAAAAACTTAAATTCAAACTATTTTTATAAATTTATTAAACAAATTTTCTTTAATAAATTTTCTCATTTGGTACTAAATTTATAATTAACTGATATATTTTGTTTTAACAAATAAATTAAGTTTTACACATATCCCCTTTTATAAATTCCTTTAAATTTCAAATTCCTTTTCAAATATTCATTTTTTTTTCAATTATAATTTAAAATCTAAAACTAAATTTCCTTTTTAAAAATATCTTTAATAACTAGATAATTTCAAATAAGCTTATTAACCACTTTAATTACCTTAATAAATTATTTATAATATAACTTAGTAAATTAAAACTCATGCTAAAAAAAATTCTTTCTGTTTAAACCTAACTATTTATATTTTGTTTATTTATTATTATTTTTTTTTCTCTCTATATATATATATTTATTAACTAATTTAAAACAAAGATAAATTTTAATACCTTACTGTCAATCATCGAAACCCCTGCCGTCGCCCTTGCTTGCCGCGCCTCGTCTCCCTATCGCGCGCCGCGCCGCCGCTTGTCGCGCGCCTACGCGCGTATGCCATCAACGCCCCTCGTGCGCCGCCTCGAATCGTGAGCCATGTAGCCGCCGCATCACTTCGCTTCCAAGCCCCTGCCCACGACCCATCAATCGAGCACGACGCCGCCACACGCACTCCCCCCTTACGCGCGCCGCCACTATCGCAACCCAATGCTCGCGCGTCGCTCCTCAAATCGCGCCTCAACTGCCGCGCGCCTCGCGAACACCCCAGCTTCACGCGCCCCCCTTTCTTTTTTTTTTTTTTTATATCTATTGCGGCCATAAATTCGAACGAGAGGGAGAGGGTAAGGTTTCGTTCATATAAAATGGGAAAGAGGGGGAAATTGAAGAGCAGCCATTAATTATATTCAGAAGCCTTTGTTTTAATTTTGAACGAAATGATTTTGAACTGAAGAGAGGAATGAGGGAGATGATATTTTAAAACAACAGAGGAATGGTTTACACGATTTCTCAGCGTGATTTTAGGCAAAGATTTAGGCGCGGTTAAAGGAAGATAACGTGCGTTTGTTAATAAATTAAATTTAAATTCAAGTTGAAATCGAATTAAATTTCAACGCGTTTGATCGCCGTGTGCTCACATATCATCTTCGAAAAATGCGAAATTTGAAATCCCGCAATAATTCAATATTACGGACCCAATGGAACTGGTTTCGTCGAAATTCGAGACTGTGCCTCGGACGGCTATTTTTGAATATTGATTTAAACGTATTAATTTCAAAACTGAATAAATAACTGTATAATTAAATTCTGAAGCTTCTAAAATCTTCAGTACTATCAATATGGATTTTACAAGCCTTTGAAATATTTTTATTCAGCTTAAAAATTGAAGATTCAAATTTTATTCAACTCCCAATAGATTTAAATTCTAAAATTTAATCGCCTATTTCATAGCTATATTGAAAATTCAATCCAAACCATCATTTAAATATTTAAAATTAATTAAATATTCTCTAATTGAATTATTCAAAATTCTGGGTCGTTACAGCAGTGGACAGTGCAGACAAAATGAAAGATACCAGTGAAATGGAAGACACACATGAACATGAAGACATAAACAACATCAAATGCAAGACCAAACTGCAAAAGTGACACAGCAGATTTGAATAAGAACTCCACTGGCCCTGAAGCAATACCACAAATATGCAACACATTGAAGAGACCAAGTGCACGACTAAACCAACAAATGCAACAGACTCAACTAAACCAACATGGCCAAGACCACAAGCAACTGCATAGGACTGTAACAACTAGAATGGAAGCAAAATACACAAATGCAAAACCAAAGTGCAACAGTCAAGTCCAAATGCATCAGTGAGGCAACTGCAGTGGACATGTATACAACAGAGGAAGCCATGATCAAGTCCAACAGAAATGCATGCAAGTGTCAACAGTCAATTATGACCAAGTACAGGTGCAAGTGTACACAAGTGAAGCAAAATGAAAACCATGCATCAGTGATCAACACAGCAGCTCGAAGACACAGTACAACAATGCACAAATAAATTTTAAAACAACCTATAAATTTTATGGTTACTTACTTAAAAAGAAAAGAACAATGTAGTTTTCAAATATGACTGTTTTGATTTTCTTATTTGAAAGACATTTTAAATTAAACTTTTAAATGAAACAAACAAGTTAAATTTATAACTTAAGTTTTAAACAGAGATTAACTCTATACATTCTCTCATTTCAAAACAGAGATTCAAACTTCTTAAATTATGTATGATAGCAAGTAAACAAGAATCAGAAGCATGCAAGTTAATAATCAAATCAAATGGCTTCAACAAGTTTCAATTCAAAAAGCTAAAGCAGTTCAAAACTCAATATACAGGCTCTGCTTCATCCCTCAGGTAATTCAAGTAAAACCCCTAATTAAAATTTAAATTTAAAGAAATTTTGAAGCAATTAAAACATTATTAATCCCATTATTTTTTACCTGAGGGAATGTGATCAACAACTGGAATTAAGTAGTGGATCAGATTCAAATTCAAATTGCGGTCCAAGCCAGTTAAGCCAGAGCCTGGGAACCATGGACAGGGGGAAAACTCAGATAAACACAACATGTAACCATACTTTTAATTAGAGTTAAAAGTGAAATTACTCACAATTTTACATGCAAGACATCCAACATTACAGAAATCCACACAAACACTTAAGCATTCCTGAATTTACTATGCAACCAGAATTCAATTAAGCCTTTTTAAAGTGTGATGTTACTTACAACAAAAAGGAGAAAAAAAAAATTCAGGGTTTGGGATTTGCTCACAGTGAATGGTTTAAAAGCAGAGCCTGGAATGGAGCTTGGATTTTGATTTCATAAACATGATTTGTTTAAATTTTTAAGTCCACAAAGAAATCAAGGGAAAAGCTTTTGAATTTATTTTGAAACATAGGCTGGAAACACAGAGGCAAGTTATTCTTGCCAGTAATATACACACAGTCCTCACATTTATAAGGACATGCAAACCCAATTTATAATCATCCAACATAATTTACAACATAAGTCAAATGTAAATCCAACATCAATGGATATAGCAAAGTTTAGGGGAATGTTTGCTCACAGTATTAAATTTTTTCTTGAAACTGTATAACATAACAGAGGTGGCATATATATACATATACACGAGCATGCATCCATCACAAAATGAATAAATTCACATCCACACAGGCAAACAGGCATTTTAACAAGAGAACAGCATTTATCACTGCATATAACATAGATTTGGGTAGGTTTTGCTCACAGTATTTTCAGAACTAAGGTATTTATTTTTCTTACTACATTTACTTAGACAACATAAGACTGACAGGTAAAAGAGGAAGTGATTTGGGGTTTTGAATTTGCTTGCATCTGAGAACAAGAATAGGGGGTTTTACAGACACATACAAACAACACACATGAACAGAAGTTCAAACAAGCACATGCAAACAAAATTTTGCTCATCTAGATTCAAAGATCCATCACATGCAGCAAAAACAAAACAAGCAAAGTTTTTGATAGCATCTGTTCTCATCAGTTTTTAATGATAGCATCTGTTCTCATCAGTTTAAATTCAAGTAACCCAGCAAATGATAGCAAATAACACCCAAATCATAGCATGTAACCAAGCACCCAATTCAAACAAATTTAAGAACTTGAATAAAAATTAATCGTGAGAAAACTCACCTTTTCACGAATCGAAACAGCCGAGGTGAGTAATGAGCACAATCGAAGAAAAATCGAAGCCCCAAATTGGATCGCAAGCCCTAATTTTGCAAAGCGGAACGAACGAGAAGAACGAAGCCGCCATTTTTACTCTTTTTTTTCGTTTAGGTTTTTCGAATGAGAAGGTAAAGAGGGACGGGTATACTTAATCACGGCAGCAATATCAAACGTGGGCCAACCAAAATTTTCAAAGCCCAAACAACAATTAACAAATTTTCCTTTTATATTTTTATTTTGAATTTCAATTGGTTTTGTAAATTTTGTTGTTTGAATTTTTAACTGTGTATTTCTTTATCTAATTTGTATTGCTTAAAATTTTATTCCTTTTTATTTTAAAGAAAAGAAAAATGTTCTTTGAAACTAACCATCCATTTATAAATTTACATAAATAAAAATCCTTGTATCCAATATTATTTTTCTAAGTCATTAGTTTGAATTTAAAATACAAATTCAATATTCAATTTCAACTCCAAAGTCAAATTTAAATTTTTATTCAATTTTTGTCTAGATTAAGTTCTAAAATTTAATCACCAAATTCATTGTTATATTGGGAATTCAATTTAAATTATCATTCAAATATTTAAAATTAATTAAATATTTTCAATTTAAATTGTTCAAAAATTCAGGATCGTTACAATCTCCCCTCCTTAAAAGAATTTCGTCCCGAAATACAAGTAAGGAAAAATGATTGTTAAAATTTCACTAATATTTATACCCTACTCAATTTTATCAAGTTTGAAACTTATGAAAAATAAATAAGTATAGCATTCATTTTATTTGTTTTGTCTCATTAGCTTTGTTAATTAACTCATCATTTTCTACAATCAAGACGCAAAAGTCTTTTACTAAAGTTTTCAACTTACAAAATCCAAATTTTAAATTTGCAATTCTTCATTTAAGAAATTTACATAGTATAACTTTTCCAAAACTGTGGACTTTCAAAACATTTCAAAAATCCTCTTCCTTAGTTCATTAGGTTGGAATTTATGTTACTTCAATTTCAGATTATTGATTTTGCTATTTAAAGTTTGAAAATACTTGCTAACTCGAAATTTAACAAGTCTATTGTCGTTCTTATAGACTTTAGGCATACGCTGGCCAGGCGCAAGTCTAAAAATCTCCAAGTACTAAATATACTTGCTTCAATTCCCAGTGAAATACTTAAAAATTCTTTTTAAAAATGGATATGGAAAGCACGTTCCCCCATGGATGAAAGTTACCCGGCGGTTACGCTACTATCCCAGTAGAATCGCTTGTAACCGTAGATTTCTCATCTCTCTTGAATTTCGCCATGGTTGTTGCCATAGATCGCGGTCCACACGGCGGTTACGCTACTATCCCAGTAGAATCGCTTGTGGCCGTAGGCATCTCGCCCCTCGAATTTCGCTTTGGCTTCTAGATTGCAGTTTACTCGGCGGTTGCGCCACTATCCCAGTGGAATCGCTTGTAACTATAGGCATCACGCAACTCAAATTACGCTAGTCACTCCAACTAATGGAAAACAAATGGCCAATCCAACTAATGGAAAACAAATGGCCAATCCAACTAATGGAAATCAAATGGTCAATCCAACTAATGGAAATCAAATGGTCAATCCAACTAATGGAATTCTACGTAGCTACGATTTTCAAATGGACACTCATCTCGAGTTCCAACAAGCTTCACAAATTTTAAATGGAAGGTACTTTTCCATATCCTCAGTTTGGAAAACATAATATCATACATACATATATAATATTTCATTTCACATTTCGTACATATCATACCCATGTACTTACATAAGTTTTCCATAACAATTACCTTCCAAACTAATGGTTTTCGAATTTATCGTATTCTCATATATACGTTATGAAAACCACAATATCTCATACCCATAACAAATAGAGGATTCACAAATTTTCCATTTCATTATCCATTTAAAATTTTCCTCTAAGTCGATTTGGAAATTTAAGGTTATCTTAAACCTAATTCACATTCATAATCCAATTTATTATTGACTTCACACTCGATTTGGATTTTACGTGACATTGTAAATTCTCAACACATAATTGATGTCTACCGATATATAACCTCTGAGCTCATACGTCTCAGAGAAGGGTGTTAAGCTAAGAGAATAAATTCTCTGCCACCCAACAGATATATATTTAATAGAGATCAATTGATATGTCATCAATTCACAATGTTAAACATACAATCCAAATCAACCATCCAATTTCAAGTTGAACTAATTGTTCAAATTTCCCAAAAATATCTACACAAGATATATATAATTTTTTTTTCCACACTTAACCATTTGAAAACAAACTTCAAATCATTTTTTCACCTTTCAATCTTTGAAAACAAATTTCAACGCAATTTCCTTAAACGGAAACATTTCCAAATATTTATCCATTTTAAACTTAAAATGGTTCACTTAAATCAATCAAATAAATCCTTACCGATTTATTTTAAACTTACGTTCCAAATCCGTAAATTTATTTCCACATTTCAAAAATAAATCAATATTTATTTTTAACAAATTTCCCTTTCTTTTATAAATTCCATAGTGAATTTACATTTCCAAAATATCTATGAATATACGATTTTCAAATCGATTTCACATATTCATTTTCAATTTATCTTTAAAAGATAAAATCTCAAAACATTCACTTTTCACTTTATCTTTAAAAGATAAAATTTCAAACCTTTCATTTCATATTGGAAAATATTTCCATACTTATTTAATAATAAGCAATTCACAAACCCATTTATTTCCAACACTTGGAAAACATTCAATATACTTAAATCATAATCAAGTATATATTTCATTTTTAAAGAAAATCATTCTTTAAACACATTAATTTGAGTCAAAACGAATGTTGCGTAAAACATCGTTACGACGACCCAAAATCACTAGTATAAGGATTCAAATTTAAGATAGATATATAAATCCCAATACTATATAAACATTTCCTTTTGGAAACCATTTATTATAACAACAGTGTTATAGTCCACCATTTCCTTTGATTTCTCTCGAAAACGTCTATTTCAACAATGAGTGTTGAAATCTATGCTTTCGATTCTTAACACATTTCAAAACAACTTGAAATGGATTAACTTCACTTTTTGCACATTCAAATTCAAATTCATCACTGAATCTATTAAATCTATTATGGATTTTCATGTTGACAAATTTTAATTTGAAATCTAAATCTCATTTGAACTTTGCATTTGCTTTCTATTTCCAAAATAGTCAACTAGTTCTTTAGTAAACCATTTATCGACTTGGTTTCATTAGATTTATATCTCCATATTAACTATTTTAGACATTAGTCTAAACTTGAAATATAAGCTTTACATCAAAACTTGTTTTATTCATACAGTTAAGTCGACAATTAAATTTCCTATCAAAATTTGCAATCCTCATTAGCAAAGGTCGGATCATTCAATCATTTTCCCAAGACATAACCGATTTATTTAATAATATATTCACTGTCCAAAATTGTGAATAAAATTCCCAACCAACTTTTATTATCACAATATTTAACTTAAAGGATAATTCGCTGTCCAAAATTACGAATATATCTCCTTTAACAACTTTTATGTTTCATTTATCAAATTCAATTGGTTTCAAAATTATAAACAATCTTTACAAATTCCATTTCTATTTATAAAACTTCGATTTATAATCTCCTTTAATAATTCAATTCAATTTATATAACTCAGTTATATACCAAAAGTCCATATTATAAGTTAAATACTTATAATCCATTTATTTACTAAATCGTTCTTCACAACATTTGAAATCAATTTTTCAAAAGAATTTAGAATCAAATTTCCAAGTTATAGTTCAATAATTCTCTTGGTTATAACCAAATTAACATGTCCTTTTATTTTCCAATTATTTCGGAGATATTCAAAATATTTGGTTTAAACCAATTCATCAATTCACTTAACTCATATTTCATTTTTCATAAATCCCAACAATTCGATAATGAGTTTTCAAATGATCGAGACTCAAATCTAAGGAGACCTCACCGAAGAGAACTATCGCAAACCTAAATTTAGAGAGGGAAATTTTCAAAAATAATTATAATTTTCAAAATACTTTTTATTTTAAAGAAAACAATTTTATACTTCTTTAAATTTGGAAAACGTTTTCTTTAAAGTGATTCTAGTAACTATTCATATTAAATGCCATAAACTAAGCTTTGTGTAAACCAAAGCTCTGATACCACTTCGTAACGACCCGCCGCTCTGACCGCCTCCAGTCGGTAATTAAACCAACTAGAAACGTTCAAAATGACGGATTGTTATTTAGTTTATAACATTTAAACAGAATCAGTCATAGAATCACAGAATAATAATCATATTTCTCATAAATGAACTTTTCTTTTATATACAAATATCAGAGTTATACAATGAATTGCATTTAATACAGCGGAACAATTTATTTTTTTAAAGTACAAGAAAAATTTTCTGAAAAGCTTTAGTGAAGTGCTTTCCCCTCTCTCTAACTTCGCTGCGTGAAAATCTTCAAGCTGTAAAAATACTCGGTCTGACCCGAGCGTTTTATGCAAAACACAAAAAACACTCGAGTCAGGATTAATCTTAATTCAAGTAAATAAGTTTGCAATGAACGGAAATAAAATGGTAACAGCCCAACAGGGTTAATGGTGCAGTACAGGCAGCAGAAGGGACGAAGCAACTTGGATCAGTCCAAGAAAAAAAATGTAAAAAATATAAGTTCCCACAAATGAACATAAGGAGTGTACAGGAGTACACACATATCAGCGCAGCAAGTACAAAACGGGGTAATTCAGTGTTACAAAACAACACCCAACTGATGATCATATTAAATTTCAGGTGAGAGGCAGATAAGCACATGGGCCACTTGAGTGAACACATTTCACACAACCATACAATTTACAAAGTCACGGTAATAAGTAAATGAGGCAACAAGGTCAACAATTAAGCAAATATATATGTTTATCATTATTATACCTATTTACATTCAAAGCATTTCATCATATTCATTCGTGCACTTATTTCAGAGAATAGTATCAATGCATAGATGACATCACAGCAAACATGACAGCAGACACAAATGTGCAACATAGTGAAAGTGAACAAGTGCAACAGAACTCAACAAGGCAGACTCAAGTGAATGAAAACATATATGCAACATGGTGAGCAACACAAGGGCAGTGGACAGTGCAGACGAAATGAAATATACCAGTGAAATGGAAGACACACATGAACATGAAGACATAAACAACATCAAATGCAAGACCAAACTGCAAAAGTGACACATCAGATTTGAATAAGAACTCCACTGGCCCTGAAGCAATACCACAAATGTGCAACACAGTGAAGAGACCAAGTGCACGACTAAACCAACAAATGCAACAGACTCAACTAAACCAACATCGCCAAGACCACAAGCAACTGCATAGGACTGTAACAACTAGAATGGAAGCAAAATACACAAATGCAAAACCAAAGTGCAACAGTCAAGTCCAAATGCATCAGTGAAGCAACTGCAGTGGACATGTATACAACAGAGGAAGCCATGATCAAGTCCAACAGAAATGCATGCAAGTGTCAACAGTCAATTATGACCAAGTACAGGTGCAAGTGTACACAAGTGAAGCAAAATGAAAACCATGCATCAGTGATCAACAAAGCAGCTCGAAGACACAGTACAACAATGCACAAATAAATTTTAAAACAACCTATAAATTTTATGGTTACTTACTTAAAAAGAAAAGAACAATGTAGTTTTCAAATATGACTGTTTTGATTTTCTTATTTGAAAGACATTTTAAATTAAACTTTTAAATGAAACAAACAAGTTAAATTTATAACTTAAGTTTTAAACAGAGATTAACTCTATACTTTCTCTCATTTCAAAACAGAGATTCAAACTTCTTAAATTATGTATGATAGCAAGTAAACAAGAATCAGAAGCATGCAAGTTAATAATCAAATCAAATGGCTTCAACAAGTTTCAATTCAAAAAGCTAGAGCAGTTCAGAACTCAATATACAGGCTCTGCTTCATCCCTCAGGTAATTCAAGTAAAACCCCTAATTAAAATTTAAATTTAAAGAAATTTTGAAGCAATTAAAACATAATTAATCCCATTATTTTTGAAATGAGGGAATGTGATCAAAAACTGGAATTAAGTAGTGGATCAGATTCAAATTCAAATTGCGGTCCAAGCAAGTTAAACCAGAGCCTGGGAACCATGGACAGGGGGAAAACTCAGATAAACACAACATGTAACCATACTTTTAATTAGAGTTAAAAGTGAAATTACTCACAATTTTACATGCAAGACATCCAACATTACAGAAATCCACACAAACACTTAAGCATTCCTGAACTTACTATGCAACCAGAATTCAATTAAGCCTTTTTAAAGTGTGATGTTACTTACAACAAAAAGGAGAAAAAAAATTCAGGGTTTGGGATTTGCTCACATTGAATGGTTTAAAAGCAGAGCCTGGAATGGAGCTTGGATTTTGATTTCATAAACATGATTTGTTTAAATTTTTAAGTCCACAAAGAAATCAAGGGAAAAGCTTTTGAATTTATTTTGAAACATGGGCTGGAAACACAGAGGCAAGTTATTCTTGCCAGTAATATACACACAGTCCTCACATTTATAAGGACATGCAAACCCAATTTATAATCATCCAACATAATTTACAACATAAGTCAAATGTAAATCCAACATCAATGGATATAGCAAAGTTTAGGGGAATGTTTGCTCACAGTACTAAATTTTTTCTTGAAACTGTATAACATAACAGAGGTGGCATATATATACATATACACGAGCATGCATCCATCACAAAATGAATAAATTCACATCCACACAGGAAAACAGGCATTTTAACAAGAGAACAGCATTTATCACTGCATATAACATAGATTTGGGTAGGTTTTGCTCACAGTATTTTCAGAACTAAGGTATTTATTTTTCTTACTACATTTACTTAGACAACTTAAGACTGACAGGTAAAAGAGGAAGTGATTTGGGGTTTTGAATTTGCTTGCATCTGAGAACAAGAATAGGGGGTTTTACAGACACATACAAACAACACACATGAACAGAAGTTCAAACAAGCACATGCAAACAAAATTTTGCTCATCTAGATTCAAAGATCCATCACATGCAGCAAAAACAAAACAAGCAAAGTTTTTGATAGCATCTGTTCTCATCAGTTTTTAATGATAGCATCTGTTCTCATCAGTTTAAATTCAAGTAACCCAGCAAATGATAGCAAATAACACCCAAATCATAGCATGTAACCAAGCACCCAATTCAAACAAATTTAAGAACTTGAATAAAAATTAATCGTGAGAAAACTCACCTTTTCACGAATCGAAACAGCCGAGGTGAGTAATGAGCACAATCGAAGAAAAATCGAAGCCCCAAATTGGATCGCAAGCCCTAATTTTGCAAAGCGGAACGAACGAGAAGAACGAAGCCGCCATTTTTACTCTTTTTTTTCGTTTAGGTTTTTCGAATGAGAAGGTAAAGAGGGACGGGTATACTTAATCACGGCACCAATATCAAACGTGTGCCAACCAAAATTTTCAAAGCCCAAACAACAATTAACAAATTTTCCTTTTATATTTTTATTTTGAATTTCAATTGGTTTTGTAAATTTTGTTGTTTGAATTTTTAACTGTGTATTTCTTTATCTAATTTGTATTGATTAAAATTTTATTCCTTTTTATTTTAAAGAAAAGAAAAATGTTCTTTAAAACTAACCATCCATTTATAAATTTAAATAAATAAAAATCCTTGTATCCAATATTATTTTTCTAAGTCATTAGTTTGAATTTAAAATACAAATTCAATATTCAATTTCAACTCCAAAGTCAAATTTAAATTTTTATTCAATTTTTGTATAGATTAAGTTCTAAAATTTAATCGCCAAATTCATTGTTATATTGGGAATTCAATTTAAATTATCATTCAAATATTTAAAATTAATTAAATATTTTCAATTTAAATTGTTCAAAAATTCAGGATCATTACAAACTTGTACTATTGGCACAACCGATTGTTTGTGATCATTTAAAGTTGTAAAAAAGGTATTATTTGTCAAGAAAGAAAAAAAATCATCGCTTTTGATTTTTTTCCCTTTTCCATATTGCTAGGAAAATGGATATGCCTTCCTTATCTAATCCAACGTTTTTTGGTAATTAACATAAAATCGTCAACTATTGAGCTTTTTACTACAATAACGATGTGTTGAATGGTCACGTGTTTTATGTATTTGTTATCTGATACTTAGTCTCTATTTTTATCCATTATCAAAAAATATATACTTATGTACGTTAGTCTTATTTATTATGCGATCTATGTTATAATTGTGCACCAATTTCATTTAAAAGATTAATGAAAAGACACCAGAATTTGGTGAAAAAATTGATATTAAAAATTATACTGGTCTCAAAGATTGCTTCAGAATATATATAAACCCCTTCTCTGTTTGGACTGGAGATATTCCAAAACTAAAACGTTTTTCTGCCCATTCTGTATTTAAGGGATTATTTCTTAAACGTTTTCTTAAGTCTAATAAGTTTACCCAAGAAAGAGAAAAAAGAAATGGAAAATGCAAAAGGATCTCCATCATAGATCCGAGGAAAACCATTGAATATCAGCAAACGCTTCCGTCTAAAGATGTCTTCACTTCAGAATGGTAAAATTTAAATTTCTTTGCTACATTATTTTCGATTTACGGATTCTAAATTTATTGTATTTTAACTGCAAAAGCATATTAAAATCTTATTAAATCTCTTTTAATGTTGACATGGTATGTACAGATAAATTAACCTGTGCTTATGACCCGACCATTTGTCATGCACAAATGTGTTATCATTGGATTCCTTTGCATTTTGACAAAAAAAATCTACAACTGTATGCTCATGGGATGTGACCACGTTACTTATCTTGCACGATATGTTATCATCGGATTACTCTGCGATATGTCAAAAATCAATAGTTATAAGATGAAAAGAAAAAGAAAAAAGGTTCACCCCACCTTTTTATATGGATTCTAATGGATCCTTTTATGACTTTTTTCTTCCTATGTTTGCATGCTAATGGCTTCAGCTAAGTGTCAATAATTATGGGGTTGCGCATATGTTCTACTTACGATTTTCTATTTCTTCCTACTACGGGATACCCATTGTCATGTTTATTGGTTGTTTCTACTACACACTTACTACTTTTTTAATATGGGCATTTACTGCATATATGCATTAAATCATAAGATGTGTCAGTAATTACATAACAACCAATATTTTTTACACCTTAAATATTGGGTGTGGACCATATATTTTAAATAAAAAATTGTAAATAACTAATTTGATGAAATAAATGATGGAATTTGTTACTCGTGTATGTGCATTAATTGTTAAAAATACAATTAACCGATATCGTGTACGCACAAAAACAAAAAAGGAAACGTATTGTATGCAAATCCTTTGCTCTTGGAAAAGAAGGATATACTTGAAATGTTAACTTTTTTGATATTGTCACAAACTTTTATAAAATATTAATTGATACCGTAACTATGATCCCATTGAATTGTATAATCTATCATATTGTTATGTTTCTTTCTTGGTACATAATGTGTGCAATAATTACTATGTTTCTTTCTTGATACAGAATATATGCAATAATTACTATGTTTCTTTCTTGGTATAGAACAGGTGCAAAAATTATTGCCGAGGAAAAAAAAATAGAGCTCGTTCAAGCTCCATTAACATTTGGTACAAAATGCATAAATTGATCGGGACATTTAGTCGTTTAGAATCGACTTGTTGGTTCCATAAACCAATTCATTTGAACATCACTGTCACGTCAGATTGCCTAACAAAAAAATTGTAAGTGTTGGTTTTCTATGGAACAACATATTGGAAATTTGATGCAATAATTGTAATGGATGCTTTTATGTATATGGTATATTTTAAATCAAACCGTAGAAAAAAATAACATTTCTATTTATGTTGATACCAGAAGTGGCACAACACACAAAATCTGGTAGAAATGGTAAAATCAAACAGAAAATATATGAAAAATAGGGAGAATAATATGGTTTTTTAAGTGGTTCAGAAATTTCTGACCTACATCCAATATAGTTTTATTTACTGAATTTGAGAGTCACAAGTACAAAGTTTTTACTACTCTAAAGGCCTAGAACAACAAAGTGCGGCTTTATTTATGACTTTAATGGAGAAAAGATAGAAGATAAAGAAGATGATGAACCAAAAAATCACTGTTCAGTTGGTATAGGATCTGTATTTATAGGAAAATCGCCCAACAAAGCCGGAGGCCTACGAGATATCAAGTCCATATCCAGATCTGAGAGTGTAGGATGGGTAGACCGTGCCTATTAAGTTGTAAAATCAACTCGATACCATCCAAAAGTAGTCGGTACTGACTTGATTTTTGGAGTGGAAACTATGTCTTCTTCCACCTTGATCTTTTATCCCCGATCCATTGCATTTCGAGCACTTTTCTTGGATATAACGTTGTTTTTGACAGATTCTGATATCACTCACACTTTCCTTCTTTCCTTAAAAAAATCCATGGAGTTGTTCGTCTATACCTTGAGAAATGCACTTCGAGATGATCGTGCAACAATATATCACATATTTAGAAGTTAACCAGAGGCCAAAAAATTCTCGATACCGAGTAGTGGTGTTCGATATCGAGTGGACCTTTTAGTTCCAATTATGCCACAAACTCTTGAGACCATTTCTATTGTCCTTTTAAGCACGTTCCCAGGTCCGCGAATCGTTTTGTCTTCATCCTAAAGTTCTAGTAAAAAGATGCTTGTTTAAAAAGCCAAGTAACACTTGCCCCTAAGAGTATGCTTTCATTAGAAATAAAGCATGCTCTGGAACGAGACGAGCATTCACTATCATCCACTTACGTATGTTAGTTTTTACGGAATTATCTTTATTCGGTGGGTATATACGAACCGGCTTTTCAAACCTTGAAAATCGACATTAATACCTCCACTCTATCACATGCCGAGCAATCGAATGCCGAAAAATCCGATTATTAGGGGAAAGAAGTAGAAAGAAGAAGAAGACTAACCAATATAGAGTCTCACAGCAGAACGAGTAATCTATAATATATCACAAGTCTTTACACAAAAGCAATACTGTAATATGGATATACATATACACACACACACAACATCAATCAGAATATACTAACATATCCCAGTCTGGACAGTTATAACAATCTGTCCTTACAATTGCTGATAACACACTAATGAATACAGCGGAAAATATAACCATCGACGTGGAATATGTCACTAGGCTTCCAACTCATATCTTGAAGCTCCAAGCATCCAAACTAATCTGTAATATGCTCGGTTTGACCCGAGCATTGTAATAAAATAACACCTGAGTCAGTCTGGAAAACCAGCTTGAGAAAACACACCCAACTTTAAAGTTATATGAAATTTTTTAAAATCAAAAGGTATCTCATAAGACTACGGCACACATAAACACGACGGGTTTTTTACATTACGATAATCAAAACAATTTTATAGAAAAACAAGTGATATTATAATAATGCCTAGTAGTTCGAAGTAAGATATTAAAATAGATGAAATGCTTGCATCTCACATTTCAACATAGTTGGGCATAATCAACACCGTACGACACTTTGTGAAAAATGCATTCCATACAATGACTAAGCACTAGGGTACCACCTGTCATAGTACACCTCTAGAAAAATGTAATGAGATCGAACCTAACGATTCTTGCTAACACAAAACCGGCCTACCCCTTACCGGATAGTGTCGAATATATCATCACCCCAGTTGTTCCCAACCTTTTTACGAGATCTCATGCACACCAATTCATGAATATATAGATGTAGTATCTAGAAAGGTGACAACATAGCCAAATGGGTATGACCCATTTAGCCTTGTTGCATCTCCCTTGAGAAAGAAAGGAAGATTATGTGTTCCTAGTGTAGGAAATATAAGGAAAGAAGTATTGGAGGAATGCCATCATTCGAAGTTCACCATGCATCCTGGAGGTACCAAGATGTATCGAGATATGAAGAGGAGTTTCTTCTGGAAAGGAATGAAGCGGCATATTTGCTTGTGTGTGAAGCAGTGCTTGAACTGCCAATAAGCCAAGGCCGAACACCCAAAGCCAAGTGGTTTGCTTCAGACGTTAGATATTTCAGTATGGAGGTAGGATTCTATTTCTATGAACTTCATTGATAGGTTTTCAAGGTCGAACAGAGGAAATGAAAGTATATGGGTATAGTAGACAGATTGACCAAGAGTGCCCATTTCATTCTGATTGGTCAACCAGGACGGCACCTATTTTAGCGAAGTTGTTTATAAAGAATGTTACTAGACTTCAAGGAATTCCTAGCAATATATTTAGTGATAGAGATTCCTTGTTCACTAACGAGTTTTGAAAGAGTCTGCAGGAAGTGTTAGAAACCAAGATTAAGATGAGCGCCGCTTACCATCCACAGACAGATGGGAAAACGAAAAGAGTTAACAAGATCTTAGAAGATTTGTTAAGAGCTTGTGTTTTGGATTTTGGGGGATCATGGGAGGACCATCTTCATCTAGTTGAATTTTCCTATAACAATAGTTATAAGGCTAGTATTGGAATGCCACCGTTTGAAGCTTTGTATGGTAGGCAATGCAAATCTCCCATATGTTGGTTGGAGACGGAATATGTTGATTCTTAATCCAGATATGGCTAAAGAGACTGTTGAAAAGATTGAGCTCATTCGGGCTAGAATGAAGTTGGCTCGATCTAGGTTGAAAACTTATGCAGATAATTGACGGAAAGATTTGGGGTTCTTAGTTGGGGATTAGGTTTTCATCAAAGTTCCATTGATGAAGGGTGTGATTAGAGTTGGGAAATCGAGGAAGTTATCTCCTAAGTTCGTTGAACCTTTTCCTATTCTTTAGAGGATCGAAAAGATCACGTATAAAGTTGAGATACCGAGCAGTTTGGTAGGTGTCTCTAATTTTTTTCATGTTTCTCTTCTCAAAAAGTGTGTTAGAGACCCGGTGACTGCTATTCCACCGATAGTGCTAGACGATTTAGTGGTAGAACTGGACTTGACCATAGTGAGGAAGCCAGTTCGCATTGTTGCGAGAGAAGAGGCTTAGAAACAAGACGGTCGGATTGGTCAAAGTCCATTGGAGTGACGATGAAGGAGACTGTACTTGGGAGGTTGAGAGCAGGATTAGAATGCTTATCCTGATATGTTTGATGGAATGATTTACCTTCTTATTTGATCTATTATGTGCCTTATCGTAATTTCGAGGACGGAATTTTTTAAGGAGGGGAGTCTGCAACGCCATCGAATTTTAGTAACATTTTTTAGGAAATTTATTTAGTCAAACTAAATAAAATAATGTGTTGATTAAGGGATTAAGGTTTGATTTCAACTAAAGAGGTAGCCGTGCTACATAATAATGAAGTAAAAAGGGGTTTTAAGATGAATAAGAGGAGGGGTAACATAGGAAAGAGACCATTGCTGTATCTTCTCCCATAGTCGCATATAGTAACACACGTTCATTTCATTTTATTTTCAAATTTTAAAAAGCAAGGTCGACCACCATTAACAAGAAAAGCAAAAAAAGAAAGAAGATAAGCTACGAAAAAGCTTAAGCAAACCAATCTATACCTCAATCTCTTTAATCATTAAGCCTAAGGTGAATAATGTTTACATCGCTATTTTGGATTATTTTTTGTTTTAAGATGATTCCGAATCATTTCGCAATATACTGCCATGTTCTTGAATAAAGGAATGTTTATATATACTCGTTGATGAATTAAACATGTTCATATAGAGTTTTATGATTTGTTTTAAGGTAAAACCATATTAAATGGCATCTTCATGCCTTGCGAATTTTATATAGATTAAAAAAATATATGTTTTGGAGATGGGTTTCAACTTTCATAAGTTATGGAATTAATATGGAATTTATATGAATTTTTTTTAGAAACAGGTACTTTATTAACAAAAAGAAGCATGTATTTCCATGATGTGCCTCGTTAAAACCTTGCAATCCCCCTGACCCAAATGGGTGTCTTGCAAGGAAAAGGAGTACATATCATTTCCATATATTAGTAGTATAAGACCTCAACTACAAAACCAAGTTGTTCAACAGATGGAGGAGTAAACAAACTTAACACGCACTCAAAACCATCTCTAATAACAAATTTGACATTTGGCAAATATAACCACCAATACAAATCATAAGACAAAAATAAATATTCAAAAACAAGACTTCACGTGGAAACTGACAAAGCCTCCAGCAAAACAATGACTCATCGAACGCAGAGAAGCATCATCAAGAGGAGAGAGACAGAAAAGCAGTTCTCTAAAAAAGTAGATCTAAGTAATGAACGACGAAAAAACTCGAGAATCCAAACTCGAAGACACTGCTTGAAGACAAGAAGATGAGCACCATTGCGAAAGAATCCGTGCCTAGAAAGATTGGAATTCAGGGAGGTCGCTGATGGTCAAGAGAATCCATGGCGATGTTAAAGTTATCAAAGATAATTCTCATCCCTGCATTTATCACTTGATTAGTTAATATATACTGCATGAGTATATTAACATCTTGTATGCTTAGGATGAGTCTGACAGATGCTTGCATATCAATTCCTCTAAAGATTCTGTTGTTCCTCTCGCACCACATGTTCCAAATCAGGGAAGTGAGCGTTATGTTGGTAATTTGATTTATTAAAGAGTGATTCCTCTATAACTACCTATGTTTTTAGCTATTTTTAATTATTAAATTTAAGGTTATTATTGAATAAAAATGGTTATTAATGTAATTTGTTGAATAATTTAATTGTTTAGATTTAATATTGGAATTATTTAAATAATGGGATTCTGCGTTTAATGTGAATGAAAATGCATCAGATGATTCCAAATTTTATTTAAATATGAATGAAGATGGTTAAAATTTAAAATTGTATTTAAAAGTGAATAATTAAAAATTGGAAATTTATATTTCAATTAACGGGTAAAAATAGCCATTTTGGCAACTGTCTCGGATTTTGACGAAACAAGTTTCATCGGATCCGTAATAGTGAATAATTGTAAGATTTCAAGTTTTGTAGTGATCGGACTTATCGTTTGGTCGTGCGAGCTTGAAACGCATAGAAATCAATTTTATGGAATACGATAAAATAAATTGACTTTGAAAAAGTATCTTCCATATACGATCGAATTAGACCTCGAAACTAGTTCCATTGCATTCGTAATGGGGGTAAAACATTATAAATGCATGGAGGCACGTCTCGATTGGAGTTCGGACCATTTTGGACCTAGCTATATAAATACGCACGCAAATCGAGGCAGTTATATTGTTATTTATTTCAGAAACCCTAATTTTAAACCATGGCCGCCACCTATCATTCTAATGGCCAGAAATTGCTGATCTTCTTTCCTCTTTATCTCTTAATCCGTTCAACGAAATCGAAAAAATCCACAAGCAAAGTTGTGGATCTCGGCGAGCTTTTCAGATCCATATGGTTGTGCCGAGATCTGAGATAGAAGGATGCACGTGTTTTCTCATTTATTGTGTAAACGGCGGTGAATGATGCGATGAATCTTGGCACGTAGGGGGATCTCAAGGTGGAGCACACGCCGGTGGTCGCTGATCGAACTCCGATGCCTCGAGTTACATGCGTTTTTCGGTGGTTGTTGCATGATTGGGTTCGGCCTGCAGTTGAGCGGAAGGAGATGGTATTCCTTTTTTTATTAATTAGTTTATTTTAAAATTCAATCTTCTAACGACTATAACTTTTCCATACGACCTCGGATTCACGTGCAGTTTTCTCCGCTGTATTCGTATCGTAATTCTGGATATTATGGAACTAGTTTGGCTGCATTCTAAGTCTGTTCAAATTTGGTCCTTTATTCGGATTTTAAATTGTCGATAAATCAAAGGTGAGTGTTTATACGCTCACAATTGTCTAAAATAATTTTATGCTAGTTATATTCTGAAGTGATATAAATTTAATTGTCTAAAATAATTTTATGCTAATTATATTCTGAAGTGATATAAATTTGATTGGTTGTTGTTTGGTAGGTTAAACTGTCATTTAAATTGGTATATGAATTAATTAATAGAATTTAAATTGACCGTTAAATAAATTTAAATTTAATTGGAAGCATATTACCCGACATGGTAAAAATTGAAATTTGTAAAGCTTATTGGCTTTATGGTTGATTGGTTGTGATGGATGCTACTGGTCGATATTGATTGTTTATTTATTTTGATATATCATGTTATCATCTTGTATATTATTTATTGCATATAAAACTGTAAACTGGTTTATTTCGAATAAATTAAGAAATAGGTTGAAATGATATATACCTATGACATCTATTTGGATTGAAATAATATATATCCATCCTTGAAATTAAATTGAAATAATTTTCCATTTGGCCATAAGGTAGAGAATTATATACGGGCACCGGGTTGGTTAAATTAAATGATATTAAAAGTTGTTTTGAAATTATTTAAATGAATTGATTTTTAGAATAAAATCAAATTTATGGAAATTGAATTATTTTGAATTGGAGCTCGAAGTGTTGGAATTTAAACTTGGTAAACGAGATTGTTTAACTAATCGAAGTTTAAATTTTTAAGTTATAAACGAAATACGTCGTAAATTTCAGAAATGGATTTGTTTTAAAAGATTGGACTTTTACTCGAACTTTGAATATTTCTAAGAAAAAGTGATATGAAATGATATTTCAAATTTTAGTTTGGAATTGAATTATAATTGAAATTTTGGATCTAAATTTAGTATTGAAGGTAAATTTGATTTCAGTATTTAAATCAATACTTGAAACTGAATTTAAATTAATTTGAAATTGGAATTTAAATTAATTTGGAATTTAAATTGTAACTGAAATTATTATGAAATTGGGATTTAAATTAATTTGTAATTGGAATTTAAATTAATCTGAAATTGGAATTTAAATTAATTTGGAATTGGAATTCGAAATTAATTTGGAATTCGAAATTAATTTGAAATTAAGATTTAAATTAATTTAAAAATGGAAATTGAAATTGAAATCAATATTTATGCGGAATCGAAATTGCTCGAGTTGGAATAGGAATTGAATCGATTAAATCGAACTGGAATTTGGAATTCATTTGGGTGGGAAATTGGGAAGTTGACCGGTTTGACTTTGGAATTATTTTTTTAAAATGAATATTCTAGTATAAATGATTTAAAATCTATATTCTTTAAATATCCAAATTATTTTGAGTTTTTTTGAACTATTTTACTATTTAAACCGTTTTTATATTCAATTTTTTTCGACTAAACTATTTAAACATTTTCCATTAAACTATTTTTAACTATTTAAGCTATTTTCTAAAATTCAAACTTATTAAAGGGTAAATTTTTTATATTTAGATGTTGGATTTACTTGCGAATTGGGTTAAAGTGATTTATAACCAAACTGTAGTTTGAATCAAGTTTTGAAGTGAAATCGATATATCGAGTTGAGTTAATATTTTGAGTAAATACGATGATTTCGAAATGGATATGATTTTGAGTAAGTATGATGAACTCGAAATGGATATGATTTTGAGTAAATATGATGATTTCGAAATGAATTTTATTTTGAAATGAATATGATATTTTGATATCAAATGCGAATTATTTTCGAAATGTAAAAGTACCAACCGATGTGTAAAATGACGATTGGTTGTTAAAGAGACCGGGGCCTCATATTGAAATACTCTCTTTCAATATTGGAACCACTTTAACAACCGTGTACGCGGTGGATGATATCCAGAATGTAGTGGTCGAATTGCGAAGTTTACTGAAATGATGTAAGAGAATGATGATGGATAACCTTGACATTTGTGCCATAATTAAAATGACTAAAACAGAAGCATATGTCTGTACATTGAGGTTAGCTATCTCTAGCGACGTTGATCCCTCATATTATTATTATTATGATTTCAGATTCGATGGGTGCACCTTATTTGTTGTTTGAATTGATTGTCGAGGTCGGCTAGGGATGGGTTACGACTAGCCAGAAACGGTAAACTGGTAGAATCCTACCTTGGCCATTGCCTCACGTGCCTTGTCTTATTTATCCCTATACGAGCCCATTACGATTTTGATTTAAAACTATAAAATGTTTTAAGGTGGATCAATGTAAATCCTTAACGCTATTTTGATATTTAGTTTACTGATAGAAATTATCTATTATAGCGTTAACTATTATATATAAATAGTTTAACGGATCCTTTGGAGATGGAAAATCCAGTAACATCTCTTAAGTTATTGCACTCACGTTCTGTGATATTGATTTGACTTACATAAGAGTATTTTAGTCCTGACTCAAGTGTTTTGTCTTTTCATTACGCTCGGGTCATTCTTGAGTTTTTTCCAGTGTATTGAAGACTATTCTTTGGAGGACGAAGATGGAGTTTTGGTATATTACTATTATTATTATCTCCTGCATCATGCTAATCAGTTGCATTGATAATTTTCCCTGATGTATAGATATAACTCTGATAAATGTGCATAGATTATGATCAGATGTATAGTAAACATCTTTTGAATTTTTATTTGATTATTATATTTTATCGTTTCCGCTGTGAGATTTTGTGTTTTGTCTCCTTCCTCTCTTCTTATTTTTCTTGCTTAACCCCATTGATTATCTACGTTCCGGATTGTTTAAGTCAGACATGTGTGAATTATTGTCGATTTAAAACTTTCGAAATATGGGTCGTCACAGTTGATATCAAAGCGAAGGTTTTGCGATAACCTTGGCTTTGTAGGGTTTGACTCATTAGAGATAGGGTAGTAATACCCTAAAATGAGTCAGTTTGAGTGTATATATATATATATGAGAGAGCGTACTTGTTAGTGTTGTAAATAGTTTTATATTGTGTTTACTTATCCGTTGAGTTCTTTATAAATTCTGGTCGATGTACGGGACGCCGTGTTATCGTTAGGGGCTTCTAAACACTTACACGAGGCAATTTGACATAATATTGTTTTAAAAATTCAAGTAAATGAAATAATTTTGGCTAAAATATATTATATATATAAAATCATAATTTTTAATGACATTGTTGTTGATAACATTTAATTATCATCACTTATTAGTTGAATTAAAATAAAACGAATACTTAATGATTTTTATTTATAAAGCATTGATAATTAAATTGAATTGAAATATAATTGCAATAAGAATTGTTTAAATTGAACAACTTGAAAATTAATGGAATATTTCGATAATAAGCTAAGAAAATTTGTTTAAGTATATTTATAATATAGCTTATATGTAGAAATAATTTTAAAATTTTGAGAATTTTGAATTTAAAATCCTTTTGTTAACAAAATTGTTTTTCAAAGCCTTAAAAATTAATAATAGTATAACTTAAACGAGTTTTGGCTAGAAAAAATATTTTGGAAGGATTTTTGAGGAAATAAAAGCATTAAACTCGCTTGGCCGTTGGAAATAATACTGTGGATGACTACAGCATCGCCAGTGTTCATTTTTGAGTTTCTGAGTAAAGATTGCTACCAAAAGAAATTTATTTTTCTATTAAAACAAGTTTTGGTTGTGAAATATATTCTTGGTGATTTAATAAATATATGAAACAATTTTGAACTTAATTGAAATAGTATAGAAGAAATAAGTTTATGGCTTATAAATTTAAAATAATGTAGAAAAATTTAAGTTATAACTTATAATTTGAATAGGAGAATAAAAACCAAATTTAAAATGGTTAAAATTTTGGTCAAGCAAAATAAATGATTTAAGAAATGTTAAATTAAATGGAGTTAGTGAAATGAAGTAAATAAAATACATTTAACCCAAAAAGCTTAAATAAAAATATGAAATGTAATCGAAATGAATTGGATAAAATAATAAAGTGGATAAATTGTATAATTTATAGAATTGAGAATTTTAAGCTAAAAATAAATTTTAAAATTTGTTGAATGGGAATAATAAGAAAAGTTAACTTGCATAAAATTAAATAAAAATGAGTAATGGATTAAAATGAAATGAAGTTTAACTTAATATTAAATTAATTGAATTAGATACCAAGGGAAACCAGATAAAGTAGTAAAGTGAATTAATTTCATTTAAGCTATAAAATGAATTAATAATATGAATACTAACTTAAATGTGAAAATGGAATGTAATTTAAGTATGAAAGAAATGAAATAAAATAAACGTGTGTAAGTAAAAAAAAGTAAATAAAAAAATTCTTTAATATGAATTTGAATAAAGAAGTGAATCAATGAGTTGATAATAACTTAAGGTATGAAGTAATAATAATAGAAGTAAGTTGTGTTGTATAAAATATTTACAATAAACTTAGATAATCTATAAATGATGTTAGTATAATAAAAGAGAGAATATACTAAGTGGAGTTTCACAAATTAAATTTAAATGGGGATGAAACAAATGTAAATAATTGGAAGAAATCAATTGAATATAGGTATATCGAATTGAAATAAATCAAATATGAATGCAATAAATATTGATTAAAGAAAAAAAGAATGAATTAAAAATCAAATTAGTTGAATGTAAATTAATTAAAGCAAATGACTTAATTATAAATCCATTGTATGATTAATGAAATAAATAATTAAGTGAATGTGAATCAATTTTAAATATACGAAATGTGGTATGGAATTAAATTACTTAAGTGTAATTAATTATGTGAATGACTGAAATAATATAAGGGGATATGAGCTTAATACATTTAATGAAAGAAAAAAAAGGAAATAAATGAGATTGAATATAAGTCGATTAAATGGAAAATGAGAAAATAAAATGTTAATAAAAATTTAATGTTAAAAAGAATAAGAGTGTATGAATTAAATATTGACATTGAAAACGTAAATTTTGATAATTATGAATTGAATTGAATGATTGTTGATCTCTACGATGACTTTTTTGTTGTAAATCGCTGTTAATTGTTTTAGATGCATATGATTGTTGTATGGTTGCGTATTTGTGCTTATTTTTAAGATTTGAATTTAAAACGTATGTTTTATACTTATTGTAACTTATACATGTTTTACATCTTATTATAAGCAACTGACATTCCAAATTGAGTTGAGATAGGTACATACGAAGACCGTTTGGGGGCATATACGTGGATTATTATCTGCTTTGCTAGCATAATACAAGCGACCTCGCTCGTATTACAAATTATAAGGTACGTATCTTGGATTAAATACCACGGTTTTATATTTTTGCCTTTCGGGATGCCTCATCATTGAGATGAGAGGTATATTTGATATATATTGGTTATATTTGTGTTAAATATTGAATTGTAAAATTTTTCCGATCGAGCCGCGCAAATGAGACTCTGCCGAAATTTTCCGTACCGGGAGTTAGAATTTTTTTGAAGTTTTAAATTTTTTATACCTTGTTTTTATATATAAGTTATATTTTTCATAAAACCAATATCGGAGGGGGTGTAGCGAGAGTATAGTAAAGGTTTTGTAAATAAGATTTTAATGTTTATAAGTCAATTATCTTGAGAAAATATATTGTGTGTAAAATTTTATACTTAACGCCTTTTCGAGGACGAAAAGTTTTGAGTAGGGGAGTATGTAACAACCTATGTTTTTAGGTATTTTTAATTATTAAGTTTAAGGTGATTATTGAATAAAAATGGTTACTAATGTAATTTGTTGAATAATTTAATTGTTTAGATTTAATATTGGAATTATTTAAATAATGGGATTCTGCGTTAATTGTGAATGAAAATGCATCAGAAATTGATTCAAAATTTTATTTAAATATAACCAAGATGGTTAAAATTTAAAATTGTATTTAAAAGTGAATAATTAAAAATTGGAAATTTATATTTTAATTAACGGGTAAAAATAGCCATTTTAGCAACTGTCTCGGATTTCGATGAAACTAGTTTCATCGGATCCGTAATAGTGATTAATTCTAGGATTTCAAGTTTCATAGTGATTGGACTTATTGTTTGGTCGTGCGAGCTTGAAACACGTAGAAATCAATTTTAATGAATACGATAAAATAAATTGACTATGAAAATCTATCTTCCATATACGATCGAATTAGGCCACGAAACTAGTTCCATTGCATTCGGAACGGGGGTAAAACATTATAAATACCTGATGGCACGTCTCGATTGGAGTTCGGACGATTTTGGACCTAACTATATAAATACGCACGCAAATCGAGATAGTTATATTATTATTTTATTTCAGAAAACCAAATTTTAAACCATGGCATCCACCTATTATTCCAACGGCTAGAAATTGCTGACCTTCTTTCCTCTTTATCTCTTAATCTGTTCAACGAAATTGAAAAATTCCAAAAGCAAAGTTGTAGATCTCGATGATCTCTTTAAATCCATATGGTTGATTGCTGCTAATACGTCATGGATTTGCCGAGATCTGAGATAGAATGATGCACGTGTTTCTCGTTTTTTGTGTAAACGGCAATGAATGACGCAATGAAACTTGGCATGTAGAGGGCTCTCAAGGTAGCGCACACGCTGGTAGTTGTTGATCGAACTCTGACAGCCTCGATTTATGTGCCATTTTGGTGGTTGTTACGTGATTGGGTTCGGCCTGCAGTTGAACGGAAGGAGATGGTATTCGTTTTTTATTAATTAGTTTATTTTGAAATTCAATCTTCTAACGACTGTATCTTTTCCATACGAGCTCGGATTCACGCGCGGTTTTCTCTACTACATTCGTATCGAAATTTCGGATATTATAGAACTTGTTTGGCTGCATTCTGTAACTGTTCAAATTTGGACCTTTGTTTGGATTTTGAATCATCTATAAATCAAAGGTGGGTGTTTATACGCTCACAATTGACTAAAATAATTTTATGTTTGTTATATTTGTATTTTGAAGTGATATAAATTTGATTGGTTGTTGTTTGGAAGGTTTAATTGTCATTTAAATAGGTATATGAATTAATTGATAGAATTTAAATTGACCGTTAAATAAATTTAAATTTAATTGGCAGCATATTACCCGATATGGTAAAAATTGAAATTCGTGAAGGTTACTGGCTTTATGGTTGATTGGTTATGATGGATGCTACTGGTCGATATTGGTTGTTTATTTATTTTGATATATCATACTATCATCTTGTATATTGTATATTGCATATAAAACTATAAACTGAATTATTTCGAATAAATTAAGAAATATGTTGAATTGATATATACTTTTGACATCTATTTGGATTGAAATAATATATATCCATCCTTGAAAATAAATTGAAATAATTATCCATTTGGCCATAGGATAGAGAATTATATACGGGCACTAGGTTGGTTAAATTAAATGATTTTAAAAGTTTTTTTGAAATTATTTAAATGAATTGATTTTTAGAATAAAATCAAATTTGTGGAAATTGAATTATTTTGAATTGGAGCTCGAAATGTTGGAATTTAAACTTGGTAAATGAGATTGTTTAACTAATCGAAGTTTAAAATTTTAAGTTATAAACGAAATACATCGTAAATTTCAGAAATGGATTTGTTTTAAAAGATTGGACTTTTATTCGAATTTTGAATATTTCTAAGAAAAAATGATATAAAATGAAATTTCAAATTTTAGTTTGGAATTGAATTATAATTGAAATTTTGGATCTAAATTTGGTATTGAAGGTAAATTTGATTTAAGTATTTAAATCGATATTATAATTGAAATTGAAATTTATTTGAAATTGGAATTTAAATTAATTTGGAATTGAAATTGTAATTGAAATTATTATGAAATTGGGATTAAATTAATTTGGAATTGGAATTTAAATTAATTTGAAATTGGAATTTAAATTAATTTGGAATTGGAATTGGAATTGGAAATTAATTTGGAATTTGAAATTAATTTGAAATTTAGATTTAAATTAATTTAAACATGGAAATTGAAATTGCAATCAAAATTTATGTGGAATCGAAATTATTCGAGCTGGAATCGGAATTGAATCGATTAAATCGAACTGGAATTTGGAATTTATTTGGGTAGAAAATTGGAAAGTTGACTGGTTTGACTTTGGAATTATGTTTTTAAAATGAATATTTTAGTATAAATGATTTAAAATCTATATTCTTTAAATATCCAAATTATTTTGATTTTTTAAAACTATTTTACTATAAACCATTTTATATTCAAATTATTTTTGATTAAACTATTTAAACATTTTCTATTAAACTATTTTGAACTATTTAAGCTATTTTCTAAAATTCAAACTGGTTAAAGGGTAAATTGTTTATATTTAAATCTTGGATTTTAATGCGAATTTGGTTAAAGTGAGTTAACCAAAATGTAATTCGAATCAAGTTTTGAAGTGAAATTGATATATCAAGTTGAGTTGATATTTTGAGTAAATACAATGATTTCGAAATGGATATGATTTTGAGTAAATAAGATGATCTCGAAATGGATACGATTTTTGAGTAAATATGATGATTTCGAAATGAATTTGATTTTGAAACCAATATGATATTTTGATATCAAATACGAATTGTTTTCGAAATGTAAAAGTACCAACCGGTGTGTAAAATGACGATTGGTTGTTAAAGAGACCGGGGCCTCATATTGAAATACTCTCTTTCAATATTGGAACCACTTTAACAACCGTGTACGCGGTGGATGATATCCAAAATGTAGTGGTTGAATTGCGATGTTTACTGGAATGATGTAAGAGAACGATGATGGATAGCCTTGACATTCGTGCCATAATTAAAATGACTAAAACAGGAGCCTATGTCTGTACATTGAGGTCAGCTACCTCTAGTGACGTTGATCCCTAAAATTATTATTGTGATTTCGGATTTAATGGGTGCACCTTATTTGTCATTTGGATTGATTGTCAGGGTCGACCACAGATGGTTTACGACCAGCCGGAAAGGGTAAACTGGTAGAATCCTACCTTGGGCATTGCCTCATGTGCCTTGTCATATTTATCCCTATACGAGCCCATAATGATTTTGGTTTAAAACTGTAAAATGTGTTAAGGTGGATCAATGTAAAGCCTTAACACTATTTTGATATTTATTTTACTAATAGACATTATCTATTATTGCGTAAACTATTATATATAAATAGTTTAACGTATCCTTAGGAGATGGAAAATCTCATAACATCTCTTAAGCTATTGCACTCATATTCTGTGATATTGATTTGACTTACATAATATTATTTTAGTCATGACTCGAATGTTTTTTCTTTTCATTACGCTCGGGTCAGTCCTGAGTTTTTTTAGCGTATTGAAGACTATTCTCTAGAGGTCGAAGACGGAGTTTTGGTATATTACTATTATTATTATCGCCTGCATCATGCTAATCCGCTTTATTGATTATTTATCCCTGATATATAGATATACCTCTGATAAATGTGTATAGATTATGATCAGATGTATAGTAAATAGCTTCTGAATTTTTATTTGATTATTATATTTTATCGTTTCCGCTGTGAGATTCTATGTTTTATCTCCTTCCTCTCTTCTTATTTTTCTTGCTGAACACCATTTATTATCTACGTTTCGGATTGTTTAAGTCAGACATGTGTGGATTATTGTTGATTTAAACCTTTCGAAATGTGGGTCGTCACATCCTCTATCTTTTACTTAGGCAATCCAGAATATGATTAATATTGTAATTAAGATTGAAATCGATGTTGACTTTCTACATGGTACTGTCCAGTAAGCTTCTAGAATATGGACAGTTAAAAAAGAGATGGCCTCTGTCTTCTAATTGATTTGAACATAGAGTACACCTTTGATCAATATTTGTGTTCCATCTACTAACTTGATCCTTTGTGTTCAATTTATTTAGTTTGGCCATAAGAGCACAACTTGACATCATAGGCGCACACCCTTTGTCCCAGATAATCTTTGTCCGGAAATGTTCTGCATGCTTGTTTCTGAAATGATTCCATGCCGATTTCATTGTAAATTGTCCATTGATACTAGGATTCCATTTCAGGTAATCTTTTTCCTTTTGAGGCTGTATGTTTACATTATGAATAAGTTGATGGTATTGTGTAGGCACATAGTCTATGTTTTGTATCCAATTGTTATTAGAAATTAACACAGATATTTTTTTGTTACATTCGTCTACAATAGACATAGCATTCCAACCTACTTTATCTATTAGATCCATTAATCCATGGATTGAACCATAAATTTGTGGTGTCCCTCTGACCTTTGCACCACTGTCTTGCTCTAAGTAAAGTTTTCCAAGTATACGAGGCAGTGGGATCCATGATAGTAGTCCAGAAGTTAGCTTTTTACAATACTTATTTTGTATCCATTTAGCCTAGAGAGAATCACCATGAATAAATTTCCACAATAGATTAGCTGCCACTGCTTTAGATATTTCTTCAATTTTCCTTAAACCAAAGCCACCTTCATTTTTTGTTCTACGCAAATCTTCCCAACTCATTTTACGAGCCTCGGATTTTCGCAAAAAGTTAGCACACAAGGAATTGATTCTTTGAATTACTGTTAATGGGAATTGTGTGAACTGAAGCCAAAACTACAGTAAAGGATATATGACAGTTATTATTAATTCAGCCCTACCACTGATATTTAGCATCTTACTGTGCCAATGGCTGAATTTTTTATATTAATTTTGTCTATCAGCCATCCAAAGTCCCTTGCTCTTGATTTATTATTAGATAGTGGAATTCCCAAATATATAATTGGTAGACTACCAATATTGAAATTTAGAATGCTAGCTATTTGATTTTTGTTTGTGGCATCTTTACTAAAAAATTAGCATAGATTATTTGTTGTTTAATTCCACCCTACTATGTTATTCAGAGCTTGAAAAATATGCTTGATACACTTGGCATTCTCAATAGTAGCTTCGGTTAAGATTAAAATATCATCTGCATATATCAAATGCGTAATCAAAGTTTCGGTTTGGTATATGGGAATTATATTACCATTGAAGAATTCCAAATCTAGATATATAGTCAGAAGTTCCATGGCAATGGAAAATAAATATGGTGAGAGGGGGTCGCCTTGTCTTAATCCTCTTGAGCTATTAATGAGACCATAGCGGTGAGCCTTCTATTAAAACCGAAAACGATGGAGTAGAAATACATTCATATACAAGATCCAAAAATGGAAGAAGAAAACCCATCGATATCAGCATATGATGAATAAATTCTCTATTAGTTTTATTATACGCTTTATGCAGATCAATTTTCAAACATAAATTGTTAGATTTTGTTTCTGTTGAATCCTCTAACCATTTCATAAACTAGAAGGGAGTTTTCTGTGATAACTCTACCAGGAATGAAAGCATTCTGATTATATGAGATAAGATCGTTCAAATATTGCTTCATTCGATTACAAAGAAGATTTGCTAGAATGTTATAATAAACGTTGCAAAGTGAAATCGGTCTAAAATCAGTCATATCAACTGCATTTGGTTTTTTTGGGATGAGGCATATAAACATATGATTGATTTCTCTAATCATTTTCCCAGATTGAAGTACACTATTTATAGCATTCCAGATGTCATATTTGATTTGTTCCCAATGGATTTTATAAAATTTTGAATTGATGCCATCTGGTTCAAGGGAGCTATTGTCGTTTATCTATAAAAAAGAAGATTTAACTTCCTCAAGTAGAAAAGGTTTATAGAGATTAATTTTTGCATTTTTCGATAGGATTTTATTGCAAGTTATGTCTGGAAATTGGAATGTGTCCCTAGGCGATGAGAAAAGATCTGAAAAATAGTTTATAGCTGAGTAAGAAATTTTTTCTGATGCTAATCACCAAGAACCATTGTCATTAAGTATAAGACTACTCTCTCTAGTCGGTTTAAGAATATTGATTTTAGAGAAGAAAAATTCTATTGGTTTATCTCCTTTGGTCAACCGGTTAATCTTCATTCTTTGCTCATTTTCTATCACAATATTCCTCATTTTAACATGAATCTGATCATATTTCGTATTGTACTGTTCAATAAGATTGTTGTTTAAAGGATCTTAAACTAATTGATTGTAAATATCATTAGCATCTTTCTTTAACTTATCCAGTTGTGAATATATATTGATTTTATTTGAAGCCTAGGTTTTCAGAGTAGCCTTCATAGTTTTTAATTTACAGAGAAACTTATAAAGAGCATTACCTGTAAATTCCTGATCCAGAGCATGCTGCAAGGTGATCTGGTAACCTCTTTGTAGATACCACGAATTATTGTACTTGAAAGGTATGCGACTACTCCTATTATTTTGATCTGAGAGCTAAATCATGATAGGAGTGTGATCACTTATGGAGTGGTTGCCAAAATTTATGCCATAGTGGCTGTACTTGTCAGACCACAAGCTATTTACAAAAACATGTTCTAGTTTACTATGGATAGAGAAGTGAAGGCCTCCTCTCCATATATAGTAGTTTCCGGTGAATTCTGGTTCAAGAAGTTAAGAATAAGATATACAATCCAAAAATTCTTGATCACCCATACCATTATAGATACCATTATTCATTCTATTAGTAGGAGATAAAATAGAGTTAAAATCGCCCACTACAATCCAAGGAAGTCTACCACTCATAGATTGATCAATAATATACTTCCATAGCTCTTTTCGCCTCATTTCCCCGTTAAACGCATAAACCGTGGTACATAGCACACTTAGTCCACTAGAATTATGCAGGATACAAGAAATGTATTGTTCATTCGTGTGTATAATAATATTAGACCACTGTGTAGAATCCCAAAATATAAGAATACGACTTTTCTGATCATCAAGAATATTATGTGAAAATTTCCATTTAGAATTAATTTTTGCCATAAATCTATTAATATTCTCTAATGATAGTTTATTTTCAAGAATGCTAATAAAAGAGAACCTGTTGCATTGCAATAATCTAATTATTTCCAATTGTTTGGCTGGGGCATTGATACCCCTAATGTTCCAGATAAGGAACTCCATCTATTGATTGTTTGCAGCGTTGCTAATGGTTTCTAGGGCAGTAGCAGTCCCGAATAATTTGGCTTTCCTTGAATTTTGTTCTTGCCTTTTCGTTGTTTAACAAGGGTGTGCCACGTAGGGTTGTCAACAACATCAGAATTGGCTGTGCCTTTAAATTCAAAGGGGGTTTCTTCTGACCTGATGTTTCGCGTGTTACTGGGTCTGGTAGTTCTTAAAGAATTAGAGTTTTTCTCTATGGTATCAAACTTTGTATCCACCTTAGAAGTTTCTTCAAACATTTCACTTGAGTCACAGTTGAAATCCTCTATGTCTATATGCTTGTAATGTAAAAAAATTTGTAATTCTAAATTCACATCTTTCTGAACTAATGTTGTAATTATAGCCGAACTGACAGTGTTCGGTTGGACATTTTGACTTTCATCTGGTTGATTTTGAATATAACCAATGTTACCTGTCTTTTGATAATTTATACCTTGTGATTTCCCTATTTTTGAAAAGTCTGTAGTCATTTGAGTATTAGAATGAGATGCTTTAGTAACCTGTCTATCATCTACTTGATTTTCTATATTATTCCCACTGTTGTCAATTATCATGTCAGAGTTATCTGCATTTTGTGTCATGTTACTCCTTTTTGGCATCCAAACTGTATTAAATTGACAATTACTATCGGCGTGACAAAACTTGAGCAGTTCATACATATCGATGGTTTCCATTCATAAGCCACTTCTTGCCATATCATTTTGTCATCTTCACTTATTATAGGTATTTTACTAGGGAATTTGAAGGAATTATTTATCTCAATTAACACTCTAGCATAAGCGATTTTAATGATACCTTTAGTAAATTTATCCAATCTAATTGGGGAACTAAGAACCGAGGCGATACAACTAATATCTTCTTCTGTCCAATAATCAAGGGGAAGGTTTGGGAATCGTATCCAAATCGGAATTGTATGAAGAATTTCTTTATTGAGCTGCATTCCTAGAGCCATCTTTTCATCATCATCAACTTTTTATTATAATAAAAGGTCCTCCTTCCAAAAATTTATCACAATCTTGTTTTTTGTTGAATTTTATCATATAGAATCCATTTTCTTTGGAGTAAATCGAGAATTCATCTTATGGCTTGCAGACTCTAAGGATATAGTCTTTGAAGTATGGATAATATGGTTTAGGACCAATACATATACCACTATGACATTGTCCCATTGCTTTTTAGCATTTAGCAAAACCTCAGCGGACATTTTGGCACATTGCATGGAGTTTAATTCTCGAGGCTGGTAGAATTTTAATGGGATAGAGATAGGGATGTTGTTACCTTTTACCACTTCATTCCATGCCCGACTGGATGAGGTAGAAAAATTCCAACTATTGGTAACAGATCTGTTAACAACTTGGGGTGTACAGGCAATGTTACTACTAGAGGATTTAAGATTGTGGTTTGAGGGTTGAGTAGATGGGTTTACACTTTTTTGTTGAGAATCTCTGTTTGCAAGAACACTAGGCTACGAGTGATATGAATGTTTGGGAGCACGCTTCCACTTATGAGAAACAACCATAGTGAAGCCTTCATCTTCAGGGGGAAGATGACCTGTTGGGGATAGAGGTGGAAAACCGGGCGGGGGTTCCAAGAAATGCGACGGATCGGAAGGGCGAATGGACTGGGGATCGGTAGGAAAGGACAATGTCATCTAGAGCGAAAAGGTTGGCAGGGCAGATCAAAGAAGGAGGGGCAAAGAGTACTAGAGGCGGTTAGGATTTTCGTACTTATCGAAGAAGGAGGGATTTATATGAATTTTCTGGTAAAGAAAATGATATTTCGGGTTATAAATTATTTACGGGTAAATAATTAACTATTTGGATCTAAAATTTTTATATGTTAGTGAATATATATAATTTGATTTACCAGAATTTTTCTAGATTTTTCCTAAGAGTTTCAATGGTTATATAAATTATTTAAGGTATGGGACTTAAATGTTTTATATAATTATAAGGGAGAAGGGGCTTTTTGTAAATTATTTAATTTGCTAAAAATGCAAAGTTGGCAGCACTTTTGAAAAGAAAAACCTGGCAACCAATCAAATTTGGACAAAAAGGCAGGTTAGGTATAAAAGGACTATTGTAAAGTACAAATAAACATTACTATTTCATCTCCTTCAGCACCTAAGTTCCGCCTTATACTACCCTTTCGACACAGCCGAAACCAATGCATATGGTATCAGGCAACTAGTACGTAATGAGTTGGAAGAAGATGAAAGGTACAGGGTCGAAACCAGGGGGTTCTGAAAGAGATAGGGTTTTGCTTTGGTTTTAAAAGAAAAGAATGACTGCTTGCTTTCGAATAAGTTGCTTTCAACGTAGTTAGGTTTTGAATAAGTCAAATGATTTAAAAGGAATGGTTTCGATTAGGTTGCTCTTTTGCTATAAATGATTGCTTTCGACATGGTCGAAGCCTTTAGCTGCCACTTCCTACCTTTCGATCCAGATGGTTTTGAAGGGACCCATTGTTTTCTAAAATTTGGCCACCTCTCCATTGTTTTTGAAAGGATGATTTCGACAACATCATTTTATGACTTAGGAAATGGTTTCGAAACAGTTGCTTTCGACTTAGATGATTTTAAGGCCCTTTTTATTTAAATTAAGTATAACCCAAAATTGGTTTCGAAAGAGATTATTTGAATGGTTTCAAAAGGTGCTTTAGACTTTAATGGGTTTACGTCTTTTCGCTCTACTTAAAGGCATAATCAAAATGATTTTAACCGAAACATGTTTTGAAGTAGTCAACTTTGAATGATTTCGAAAGGTTTCCATATGTTTTAAAATTGAACCTAAATGCTTTCGAATGGTTTAGGTTTAATACTTTGGAAGGTTTTAAAAGAGGCTTTGAAGGGGTGGCTTGCTAGAGGTTTCGAAGGAATTGAAAGGTTTTGTTTTCTGGTGGTTTCGAATGGTTTCGAAAGGAAATGTTCAAAGGTTTTAAAAGAAGATGTCCATGGTGTTAAGCTTTCGAAAGGAAGATTTCCAAGGGTTTCAAAAGGGTTTTGAGAATGGTTTCGTAAGGTAGATTTTGGCTTTTTGGCCTAGATAAATGAAAGAGTTTTACATTGTTTCAATAGGGGTACTTTCGATGGTTTCAAAAGAGGTACATTCAAAGGTTTTGGAAGGGGGACTTTCAAAAGTTAAATGTTTTCATCAACTAAGATTTGAGTGATGTATATATATAATATGGCAAGTTGTTTTTGAGTAAAGCATAAGTGAGTATATAATTTTCCTTGTTTAAGTTTGATTTAAAAGCCTTAAACCATTAAGAAAAGGTTTTTCCAGGAAGATTTTGTACAGATATCCCTAAGTAAAATGAATCAAACATTAGACACTAGATGGGACTCGTATATGGTCCGCCCTATACATTACCTATTAGCCCAGGTAATTTAGTCCAAAGTTCTAATGTGTAGTGCTTTGTCATAGGTAGGACTAAAATTATGAATACACATAGAAAGGAATATATTTTTGTATACAGATAGGTTATTGGTAAGCCCGCAAACCATTAGGATTAGGTGACTTTGGAAGATGATAAGTTAAGGATAGACCGTCTAGAAGGGAAGTACTTAACAGATAGTTAAAGATGGATAGTTTAGATAAAGATAAGTATCTGATAGATGTTAGATAAATTTTGATGTTGTCTGGTAGGCCCGAGTCAGCCAAAGGTTAAAAGTTGGCCAAACAAAACTTTTATGTATGAACGGATAGCTCATTTTATTACCTAATTTATCTGTATATGTTTACATAATGATGCTTCTCAAATATTTTGACCAGTTTTGGTTGTAGGAAAAGAATTGTAAAAGGATATGTTCTAAAGGAATGTTAGTGAGCAGAAACCAGTTCCGCTAAGCGACGTGGTCTCACTTAACATAAATTAACAGTGTCGAACAGTATTATTCACATAAGTCTTTACGTCCGACTCGAATTTTTTTCCTCCTTAAAGTCTCGAGTGCTCAAAATTTGATTTGAGTAGGCTAAGGGTTTAGGTTTTAGCAGATTTTCGCTAATAAGCTTCCGGAGATGAGCAGGAGGCTGATGGATAGCTAATTTAGGAATCCTAATATTTCTATTATTTGTTTCCGTTGTGTATTAAGACGGTTGTGTCTATATTTCTTTGATCATCCAAGAGGCATCATCATATGTCGCTCTTGGCGTATTGTTATAAAACTATATTTGACAATTTCATCGGATACATTTTGGGGGATTTTGTAAATTGGATATGATTTTCTTTGAAATGTAATCACTGAAATCATTGTTTTTAGAAATCTATGATTTTATTCATATACAAGTGTTTCTGATATTATGGATACCATTAGCAGTACCATATTTTGTCACCAAAAGAAAATGCTATGGAGACTGTAGCATCTGTAGCGCTTAGTTTTTGGCCTCCAAATACGAGACGTTACACCATTTTTTGACGATGGGCTGAGATTTGCCTTTTTTTTATGTTTTTGAAAAAAACAATAAGCCAGCTAATATCTCAAAATATCTTTTTTCTCTAAATATCGACCGATATTTGTAACTTTCAGTCGATATATTTGAAACGAGACATCAACCGATATCTTCTGCTTTGTTTCATGGAAGCCTTCAACTGAAACCTCGACCGAGATATCTGAGATTTGAAACAATGCAGAAGATATGCAAGTCTTAACTCGTAGTTCCTTAGCAACCTTGAGTCCTACAATCAAGGCCACGTATTCTGCTTCATTGTTCGTTGAGCGAAAGTCGAGTTTTACAGCAAAAAAATTGGGTGTTACTCAGGAGTCACTAGCATGACTCCGGGGCCGGAACCACGTTCATTAGGTGCACTATCCGTGTACATGTTTCATCTGGCATTATACTCTCCACTACTCTCCAGAATGTCATCTCGTGCAGTGTATTGAGCAATGAGATCTACTAAAGCCTGACCTTGGATAGTTCTCCGAAGGTGATAGGTAATGTCATATTGCCTCAATTCAATGTTCCATTTTAACAGCCTTCCAATGGTCTCAGGAGAGTCTGGCTCCTTGAAGCGATCAATAGACTGTATGCAAATTTTCCAGCTTCGGATAGTTTCTTTTTGCTCATGTCAACTGCTTACCGATGTAGCATACTAGTCATTAGATCTGATACTCCTCACGCACAAGTGCGACTCTCAAAGAATGCACCGACATTACCAGATAAATAAACAAATCCTCGTCATCCAGCGGTTTCAATAGAGCAGGAGGTCTCTCTAATTAATCAACTAGAGCCTGGAATGCACTATACATTCTTGGGTCCAAGCGAAATTCATTTTCCCTTTCTCGACCATATCGAAGAGAGGGATGCATTTATTTGTGGCTCTTAAGATGAATCGTCTTAGGGCGACGACCTCTCCATTTAAGCTCTGCACTTGCTTGATTGATTGGGGCTTTGATGTTCCTCAACGCTTCTATCTTCTTCGGATTTGCTTCGATCCCACGAGAGTTCACGATGAAGCCTAAGAATTTCCCTGATGCAACGCCGAATGAGAATTTCAAGGGATTGAGATTCATCCCATATTTTCGAAGAATGTTGAACATCACTGCCAAATTGTCGACATTGTCTTTTGACTGCCATGACTTCATGAGCATATCATGCACGTAGACTTCCATTGAACATCCAATCTGATCTTTAAACATCTTGTTCACCAATCTTTGGTATGTCGCTCCGACGTTCTTTAATCCAAAAGGCATAACAAGACAGCAGTACAATCCTAAGTAGATTATGAAGCTGGTGTGTTCCTGGCATAACATGTGCATCGGAATCTGATTGTACTCAGAGTACGTATCCGTGAAAGATAGCAATTCGTGTCCAGCTATCGAATCCACCAGTTGATCAATCCACTTCCCATTTGACTTTTTTACCAAGACCGGAATTAATACCCAACAGGTATAGGGCAACATGGATGAAGCCATTGTCTCTCAGCTTTTCCACTTCTTTTTTCAGTGTAGTGGATCTCTCTAGACCTAGAACGCCGCGCTTCTATTTCACACGCGTTTTAAATTTATAGTTAACACATGGCTCGCTATCTCCAATGATATTCCACACATATCCGAGTGAGTCCATGTAAACATATCTAGGTTCGTCCGAAGAAAACTAGCCAGCTCTTTTATCACCTTTGTGTTAAGCTACGATCAGATCCTTAGCACTCGTGTAGTATCATCCTTGCTAACCGGGACGTTGATCATTAACTCGGCTAGTGTTGTCCTTCCATCCTCCAGCTCTTTCCTTGGATCCATGACTCCATATCCTTAAGGAACCGACTATGTTGCTCGAGTCAGGGCTCAGCCATTGTTTCTATGCCTCCAGAGCCTTAATGCAAAGGGTCATCTCTATACCTTTTCCTAACGCTCTTCAATTTATTTCTTTCAGCTCACGACATAATATTCGCGGCCAAGCCCCTGATCTCTTTGGACAATCCCTACACCATTCTCTATTGGAAAATTCATTGTTAAGCACTAAGGAGTTATGATCGCTCGAAATTCAGCAAGAGACGGTTGGCCCAGAAAAGCACTGTAGGTAGAAAAAATATCCAACACAACAAAAGGCACCACTCGCACTATCCTATGGTCGCATCTCCAAATACCACCGGTAGATCCACATATCTCGTTGGCTCAATAATCATCCCATTAAATCCCTAAATCCATGATTTACACAACTTTAAGTCCTTTGCCTCCAAAAGCATATGATTATAGGCTCTTTTGAATAGAAAGTTGACTGAACTCCCAAAGTCAACCAAAACCTTTCTCATAATATCAGGGCCAATCGTAACTGAAATACCAATCGGATCAATAGTCGGGGTCTCTACCCCATCACCATCTCGATTACAGAAAATAATAATATTTGTTACACTCTTGAGTTGCTTTTTCGAGGCACCGTCTATAATAGCAAAACAACTCTCATTCACTGCCTGCTTCAAAGCACCAACATTACGCTGCATCTCATTCCAACTTTATCCCTATTATTGTTCTTGCCATGTCCACCACCTCGGTCCTCCACATTAACATCAACATTGCCGGAATTTCATCCGGACTATTTTACAACAACATTACCCTATATCACTTCAGTTGAATTCCCAGCATCATCCCTTCGAGGGCGAGCATGTACCTCTTCTTGGCGCAAAAACTGATTAGCCTTCCTATAGAAAATATCCATCGTCGACGGGGTTTCATTTCGAACCATCTTTCGAAATCAGTATCTCGATGAGTCCCTTGGTAAGTGCCATTAATACGATATCCTCCTGAGCGTTTCTCATTTCCGCTGTTACGGTATGGAATCCATGCAAGAAATCCTTCAAAGATGCTCTCGCACTCTGGAAGAGGTTAGAATGTGACAAAATATCCTTCGAAAGGTTGAGCATATAGAATTATTCGATGAACTTTTGAAAGTTTCTCGAAAGACAACATGGATCTCGGTAGCAGCAATGTGAAACAATTTGTCGCCACCCCTTCCAAGAAAACTGGAAAATAATGCCACCTTACCGCATCAGTAGCTCTGGCAGAATCTATATTCCATTCACACTTCAACAAGAGTTTCCTCTGATCCTTTTTCCCACCTTAAAATGGCATCACTGGCATAACAAATCTCCTCGGATATTTTGCATGCAAGCTCTCCCTCGTGAATTGATTTTGGCTCAGGGAGATACCCTACACATCATTTGTGAGATGTTGTCTCTCATTAATCAATCTTTTGACCATTTCAGTCAAATCTAACTTGGGTGGATTGACAGAAAGATGGTAATCGTAATCGGTAACCAAGTGTTTGGCCCGAAAAATGATCTTGGTTAGTATCACAATACATAGGTTCCCTTGACTCTAGGAGAACCGTTCGTTTAGTAGTTACATGCGCCTGGTCTCTTTGAAGCGTATTCACAGCAGCGGCTTGACCTCCAACATCTTGATTGTTTATAGTACATCCAGAAGTCAAACCAACACCAGCACCCAGAAGTCGAACATTTGCACCCATTTGGGATGGTTTCGTATCGATCCCTCTTGATGGATCGGTACCGATCCATAGGGCTTGGACATTGATTGGTCCCTACCTCTATTTCTGCATCCTGGTATCCATCATGAACATTTTCTTCTCTTCGTCCCTCCACCTATTCTCTGATGACGAGGAACTATCAGACTCAGAATCAGAAGGTGTTCTGTCTCTTGTAGTTCTCCTACGACTGTTGGTCAACGGGTTCGGTAAATTTAAGCTCTGCTTCTTCTGCGCATTCAATTCATTGTGGCTTTCGTAGAGCTTATCCTCCATTTGCTTCATCATATGGTTCATCTCAATCTAGTTAACCACATCAATTGGGTTTTGAACATCTACAGCATCCGGCTATGTAACTTCTACAACTTATTAAGGATCGACTTCCTCAATGTCATCAATAACACAAAAAGTTGTGGATTGGTCTCTTCCGGAGGCCATGATAGAAAGTTCTCATGTAGATTCTTGGAAATCCGAGTAGTTAGAAATTCCAAAAAACAAAGGAAATTGGATCAATCTCTCGGATTTAAACAATCCAATAGTAGATAATGGATCCAAATAGTTCTGAGAATCGATTCTCAGCGAAAGCACCAAAATGTTACACCAATGCCCAATAGATTAATTAGTGAATAAAAAGTGATGAAAAGTAAACTAGAATGAGTAAAAAAACAACACACATTCATAGTGGTTCGGCCAATCGTTGCCTACATATACTTGAGATTTGTGTTGATGATATTGTTGTTTTACAAATATTACTCTTGTGGTTCGGTACCAATCGACAGCCAATTACAAGAAATATGTAAAAGATTGTTTGAGATCTCCAAGATCCCCGAAATGATGCCCCTCCATGTCTATTTATAGCTGTATGTCGATGGGAAATGCTCCAGCACATTCATCCCCACTTTCTCCATGATCTCCCGGTAGTTACTCAAGAGTGGACATGGCCAGCTCAGCAATATGGATGGATCGGTACCGATCCATAAAACTTGGACATGGATCGTTTTGGCCACCTTGGGATGGATCAGTGTATCGATAGCTTGATGTATTCTTGACTTATTTGTATAGCCATAGGCTTGTTTGTGAACTAATTGGATGGACCAGTGGAGGAGTGAAGTTGTTGATTCCTACGCTTGAACTATTCAATGTCAGACGAAAAGCGATCGATGTATGGAGTTGGGAATGGGCTTCTAGCATCAACACATGGTCGTAGGAAGAAAATGGAGTTTTTTGGATACAACTTTATTGTTCGATACCAATCTATGGTTATGGATCGGCATCGATCCATAATTTGGTGGAATTGCCTTGGATTTTTCATGGGTTGATCCTCTCTTCATCTTGTGATCTTATTTGTACCTATTTTTTGCACTTTACGGCTATCTCTCTGAACCTTCTACCTTAGTAGCTTTTAAATTCTATTTGTCAAATCAGCCTACATACTGCCTGGTTAAAAGGAAGGATAGTAACTTGCCCTATTAATCTCAAAGTTGCTAGATATGTGGTTCTAATCCATAAATAGTCCACATGCATGAGGTAAAACATATTGTGAATTACTAAATAACTCTAGAAAAATCACAATAATAAGTAATATGTAGTGAACACTTATTTTGCAAGCTCAAAGTAACTCATATTTTCTGTGCTAGCATATTCTACCTTGCTATGGGAAAACTACAAAGAAATAAGCCGCATTTTGTGAATTAAGTGGTTCGATAGAGCTAATTTTTGACTAAGGGTTTATCATGTAAGCCTCCAATTACCATCTAAAATCTTAATTTATTAGCACATGTCCAGCATCAACAGTTTTTCTCTTATGGTTAATACACCACAACACTTGATGTATATATCAGCGCAATTTATGCTGAGAACACCAAAATTATAAACCACGATAAAATGTTTGTGGATAATAATATTTTAGCTGAAACAATTGTTGTGAATGTTGTAATTATTATGTTTTTTCACCAAGTTCGTTTGCAACCTCTCATGCTTTTCCTGCATACAAATAGTAGATGCACACTTGGTACACAATGGAAAATCATGTGATTAAGTATACAAAACATCGGTGCATAAGTACATGGTGACTAACACAGATTAAATAATAGGCGAAAAATGAAATGGATAACTATATAATACAATTTTCAACATACCCAGTTCTAAAGATGATTGATTTAGGGAACATTTCCACTCAACCATCAGTACCCATGCTGCAAAATAAATAAGCTTTATGTGTTATTTTACAAATATATATATATATATATATATATATATATATATGTAATGACAAAAATGTTAGGTCCTGTTTAATTGGCATTTTCAAATCATTTTCGGTTTTTAGTTTTGAAAAAAACCAAAAAATTGTTCCTTTTATCATTTTAAAAATCACCATTTTCAAAATGGGCTCAATGCAGAAAACTAAAATTTCTTTTTCGTTTTCCCCATTTTCAAGCCAAACTGAAAATCCAAAACCATAAAGAAAAGCAAATATGGTAAAAAATAACCTAATCCATTTTCTAGCAGCACTTTTCTTCTTCTTCGATTATCGTCGATCGTAAAAAATTCCAGTAAAATTGCTATTTTTTATTTCTTTTGTACCTCCCTTAATTCAATTTGATTTGATCACCAAGTTTGTTGTTATTTACTACAGTGGCTTCTTCTCTTCGGTATAGGTTATGGTTTTCTTTTTGATTCAAGCTACTTCCGATTCAACCCTATTCTGAGGTAAATTTTGTTGATATTTTGTACATTTTTTGTTTTCATATTTTGGAAAAAAAAATTTGGTTACTTCTTCATTGGAAATTTTATGCAATCCTTCCTTTTGTATATACATAGCATATTAAAATAATTTTATTGGTAAGTGCAGTGTGATACTCCGGTAAAGTTATTAGCAATTGCAACAAGGCTTCACATTGAAGGTTTTGGTCTCATAACAAAATCAATACTCATAAATAGCAAGGCTATAAAGGTACTGGAATTTAACTAACTATGCAACATCTTATTTATTATAAACCTAAAGTGATCAATGTATTTTAAAATCTTACCCGGTTCAATTATTATTAGTATTGTTTTTATGTATTCATTTGTTTAGAAAGTATGCTATGTATTTGTTCTATATACTTAGCACATGTTAAACAATAAGACTTATTAGTTGCCCTCGTATGCAAGTATGGAAAACTTAGCGGATGATAAAGTGATGAAATTTGTTGCCACGGCATATTGGATAAAATGGACAATTGAGCATATATACTTGGCCTGTTAGTTAGTAAGCTTTCTTACCCAGTTTATATTAACTGAGCATATATGCCCAGTTTATATTAAATGACAATATGCATTGTGACTTTTTTGATTTTGGTTAACTGCTGAATCTTGTTTGGTTTTTTTTGATTTTTTTATTCTTATGTTTGCCTAAGTTTTTCCTTTTCACTCTTAAGATTTTTCTTCTTCATAGTATTAAGAAGATGCTTTTACTTTTGTACACTTTAGCTACTATGTAGCGATAAATGCCACCAATTTGTTATCCATGAAATATTGTTACCACATTTCTTTTGAACCATACTTACCTTTCTATACAGTTTGGCTGTGTTTTGAATGGTTGAATTTTCATCATAGATGTTCATTAATACTACCAAATCATGAGGAAAGTTGGTTAGAATTATTTTTTATTTCACTTTTTTCAATACCAAGGCTTGTTTAAGTGCAAATTCTAATTAGAGAAATATCAAACGAAATAAGAGATTAACATGCCAGATTTTACTTTACATACATAAAAGTTGCAATACTACCAATACTTATTTAGATTAACAAGAATTATCTGTCTCTTGTTTTTGTATCAAACTGTGCTTTTTGAATTGTGGATCTTTGAGTTCAATAGACTGAAACATGTTTATCGTACATTTTCCTTTTTATCTATCGAAATTTTGTATTAGCAAGATAGAATCATATACCCTTAACATCAATGCATTATTCCTTATTCCTGTACATTTTACCTCATCTACATATATATTTTTCAAACTCTCACAAAATAGAGTATGTATTTCTAAACTTTATGAATACTTTGATTTATGCCAATTTTGATTAATATTATATTACATATAACATGGATATGTTTAACTTTTTGCTCAATTAACTTTCTATTAGCTATCGAAGTTACTATAACATGGATGAGGAGAGCCCAGTAAATTCTACCAGGTATATTTGCAATTTAAAGTGTTCTTGATTTTGGTTAAATCTTCTAAAAATTTATTACAAATACATAAGTCCATTAAGTGATGAATCTGCAACAAGTCATTATTCAATAATATGCCGGTTGAGTTTGGTGAAATTTCTAACATCTCTAATGATGGTTCAAGCGATGATTTCATAATAATGGATGAACATGCATCGGATGACATTAAAGATATGATGATGTTTTGTTATTTAGTTGCTAATCGAAGAAGTGTCATTAGCAGAAGACCTTATAGGACATCATCTCCTAATGGAAAAAAGTTTATGTTTGAAACTTTAAATGGACATCCAACTTTATGTCATTCAACGCATATGTAAACATGTGTTTTTTGGACTTTAGTGATTTTTGAAAGAAAAAGGACTATTAAGAAATGGTAAAAAAAAGTCAACGTTGAGGAGGATGTTGCTATGATTTTTATGATTATAGGACAGACTACACGCGATAGTGAGATTGGCGATCGCTTTCAACATTCCAATCATACAATCTCAAAATGGTTGCATGAAATTTCGCATGTTGTTTGCTCGTTAGGCACAAAAACTATTCGACCAAAAAATCAAGATACCAGCCATAAACGTCTTCTGCGAAAATATCCACATTTCAAGGTTATACAATTGAATATATATAATGTTTTAATTACTTAGTAATAAAATAATAATATCATTGTCATTTGATATCATATAACAGAATTGCACTGGGGCAATAAATAGAATGCATATTTCAGCCTAGGCTCCTTTTTCAAAGCAAATCATTTCGTGGAAGGAAAAATGGCATAACCCAAAATGCGACGGTTGCATGTGACTTTGACATGAGATTCATATATCTATATGCCGGATGGGAAGATACAACTAATGATTCCATGAGGAGGTACTCCCAAATAATTTTATTTATGATAAATAACAACATTTTACAAATATTTATAGTTAACTAACGCCAAAATATGATTTCCTCGTTTGACTGTTTTCATAATTTATTTACAGAACAATTTTATCTTGTTGTTCTGGATATGCAAATATACCATGGTTTTTCTTCCCTTATCATGCACAAAGGTATCTTTTACGCAACTATAATGGACAATGAAGGCTATGTGGAAAGGAAGACAAGCTCAACTACAAACATTAATCATGTCAGAACAATATTGAGCGTTATACTGGAGTTCTAAATACAAGATTTTCCATTTTAAAGTTGATGACAAAATTTCCACTTTCTAGACAAAGACAAATTCCAATTTCATGTTGTATAATACACAACTCCATTCAAGAGGAGCATGTACTAGATACTTTATTTACTAAATATGCATCTGAGAATATGATATCTCAATCCCCAGTGGATTCAAGTCATAAACAAGAAGTTATTCTATTTAATATTAGTCAAACGAATCAAATGTGGCAAGTTAGAGATCAAGGAGCCACATAAATGTTGAACGAGTGTGTAACAACTCATCATTTATAGTTCAGACAATTTTATTTCTACTTTAAATTCAATATTCGTTCCATCTTATTTCATTAAGATATTTGAATCATGTCTGCACAAATTAAAGTTCAACAATAAATTAATCTACCATCTCATTATTAAATTATGTCATACTTGTTACATTATTAAACAAAATAAAAATCATTTCAAAAAATAGATTATATGAATGAGCTTGTTGATTATTATAAGCATGCTGGGAGTCTATTCCTTTCAACTTTTCAATATTCCTCCCGTGAGCCTGTTCTTACATCCTCTAAGTCAATAACCTATCCATTATAAAAAAAATTAAGATTCATTTATTTTAGATCAATACTTACTCTTATTTGTATTCTACTTCTATGAAGTTTTTCCGTATGTGTCTTACTTTTGTGCTACCGTGTGTAGATTTGATTTGCAAGATATCAATGATGCATTACTTACAAAATTTATGGTTGATATATCTATTATATTGTTATGAAAGATGTTTTAGTTGTTCTCTTTCATTTTCTCTTTGTTTGGTGCATATTTTATGTCACATGTCTAAAACCTTATTATGAACTTTTCTAGTGTAATTTTATTCCTATACGATTTGGCTTTATGCAGTTTATAATATTGTGTTCTCTTTAATGTTTAATTATTGTGTTTACAATTTAGTGTATTATCTTTTATCTATTATCGATTTTAGTTAGTAACTTGTAATGGTAGTAGCTTTTATTTAACTTCATTATCTTTGACTTTTTCATATTGTTATTTATTTGATTTTCATGTTAAGTACATCATATGAACTTGGAAAATGAAAGTGGATATTATATTTTATGCATTATGCTTTAAATGTAAAATATGTTTGACTTACCAAAAAAAATTCAAAAATTCAAAATATGAAAACCATATTTAAAAAACGCATTTTCCAATTATTAGTTTTGAAAACATGTTTTCAAAAAAGGCACACCCAAACGCATTTTGGGAAATAATGAAAATTTTCAAAATCGAAAATTGATGATCATGAAAACACAAAATCGAAAACTCAAAACGCAAACCAAACACTATCTTAGTTTTTCTACGGCTTGATTTGAAATATACCATATACATAAAGCATCCATTACCATGATGAATAAGATTCCCAATACACTATTTTCCATAAAAAACCAACACATACAAGTTTGACTTAGATAATGTGACATCACAATGATGTTCAAATGAATTTATTTATGAAACCGACAAATAGATTCTAAATGATATGCATTAATTCTCTTTTAAAATGATTTTATTTACGTATAAATTCACCCGATTTCGTGGTTTTCGACTCCGAGCGATGCTTTTTTCCCGTCCCGTGTAATGAGATTTGAGAATATAGAAGAAATTTTAATCAAATTGGATGACAAGATGAAAGAGAACTGGAAACTGAGAGCTAAAGGCATTTTGCAAGGATGGATGGGAATATGTTCTCCAATTGAATCAAAGTTAAGAGGAGAAGAATGCGGTGAAGGAGTTTACGGGAGACAAATCTATATGTACGAGGCTCGCTTCGCATATAGACAGATCGAAGAAAAAACTTCTTCTCATAAAGAATGTTTGGTAGAAAACTATATTTACTTAAAAATTTAGGGTGTTTTGTATGGAAAGATATCATAATATTGTTTCATGTGACATGTCATATGCTGTTGATGTCTATGTGTCTGGAAAAAATTAATCATATTGCTGAATTTATAAAACTCCCCGCTATAAAATCCTTTTCTGATCTCCGGCCCCTTCTTGTAGTTATCGTGAAGAGTCAATCATATGCTACTGCAATATTCCAGAACATAACAGATGGTCCGTGTATGCATACCAAATCTTCGCTTCAAACCGATATTACAGTTTTTAAACTTTTCATCTTAACTTAGTTATTATATATGGGTATGGGATTTGTAATATCCCAGAGATTTAGGCAATGTTTATTTAATAATTATTTAAAATGTGTAATATCGATTTAATAATCTAATTTAACAGGATTTATCTCTAACTGTTTAATTTGATAAATGTTACCTTTTTAAAATTTATAATGATAATAATTTAATTTGGGAATTTTATTCTTTCCAAAGTTAAAATTTTTAAATAATAAAATTTATCTTTCTAAGCTTATTTAAAAGATACTTTATTTATAATGTATATATGTGTATACATTGTAAATAGAGAATTTGATTTTTAATTAGTATTGAATAAATTATGAATTGGTGAATTTGATTGAAATAGTTTTGAAACTTTAAAAGGATAATTTAAAGGTCTATCTTATATCTTCAAAGTAATTAAAGTAAAAATCTATTTTGTTTAAAAATATAAAGGTTTAAATTGTATTTCATAATAAAAGTTTATTTTGTTTTATTTTAAAAATATTCAAATAAACATTAGGATGTGTAATTTTATAAAAGTAATTTATATGTAATCATTTAAGGCTAAAAATAGATAAACATTTATATAAACATGATAATATAGATTAGAAATTGATTTAGATAAATTTAAATACATTTGTAAATTGAGAAATTTCTTTTAATATTAAGATGAACATGTGTAAGACATTTGTACTTAAAGAAGACACTTGTAAATTAATATACATCATTATGTAACAAGTGGCATTGTTTTTAAATAACATTTTATTTAAAAATTTATTAAGTAGAAAACTTAATAATTCATTTTGTTTAGCACATTATCTTAAAAAGAAATCTGAAGTCAGATTGTAAGAAGAGAATTCAAAACCCGATTTTTAAAAAAAAAAGAAAAAAGAAAAAAAGAGTTTCAAAGCCAAGTTTAGAAATCAAAATCTATTCAAAAATCTGCAAAAACAAAATCATTCGCAAATCCTCAACTGTAGCTCTTAAATTTCTTCAACCTGGAATCAATTTGCAAATTTGAAGTCCTGCAGTCTTCCCTCTGTTTTATTTTGAATTTCATCAAACCTGCATGCAACTCCATTAATGCCTGCATTTTTCTAGGAAGCATGCATCAAGGAAAGCATTTTACAAAAGCAAGATGAATGTTTTAATAGCAAACTACTGTTTAAAGAACAAATTGAAGTTCAATTCATAAGCAAAAATAAAAGAAGAGATCTGAAGCTTTCAAAATTTAAAGCACCATTCAAGTTCAAAGCTTTCCAATAGACAGTGGATGCTCTGCTCCTAAAATATAGGTGAGTAATCTACCTCTCTGGTTAAATGTTTACAACTGTTTGAAAACTTTTGGTTTGAGAGTAAATAATCTCATTTAAGTTTTTTTTTTTAAAAGATTTGATGCATGCAATTTAATATCTGAACATAGGAATGTATATGCTGTAAACAGAGTGATGCTGTTTGATATCAGGATTCAATCTTGAAGAGAAAAAAAAATTATACTTATCTCTCTGTTACTTACTAGACTTAAATTTAAGAACAAAATATGTTTGTAAACACATGATGGTGAAATTAAAATTACTTTCAGCAAGAGGTTGATGGTATTTGGAGTATAAGGGAAGAAGAACAGTAAGGACTTGGTTTTTTTAATCCAAATTTCAACATGATGAAATTGTGGATTCAAGTTTATAATCTGATGTATTTATAAAAACTAGGATTTTTTAAATGAAAATTTAGATTTTTTAGTTGAAATTTGAACGAGAATTTCGAAGTTAATCAGAAATGGAACTTCGACCTTTTTCTGTTGATCTTAGAAATTTTTGGGGTCGGGGTTTTGGTCGAAGGTGACTATAGGGTTGTTTTGCATGGGAAAAATGGTGATTTATGTTATTGATGATCAGAGGAGTTGATTGGTGACGATCTAGTGTTTTGGAAGGAGTGTTCTGCTAAGTGTAATGACGAGTAGATCTAGCCTAAATCGTGACGTCGAGTTTGACCGCGTGTGATGGAATAGCTGCGTGGGTTAATGACGAGGTTTTTGTCAAAGGGGCGTGGATTCCAGTAGCCGTGATCGCCGTGGCGAACATCTTCTTGGTCAAGGAAGTTGAGTCTGGGTTGTTCAGAATTGCTCGATTTGTATTGGTGTTGTGATTTTATGTTCTGGGTGGTTGGAACTCATGAGCATGTCAACGATGATATGATGGGAATAGTGGTGGTGATCGGAGCGGCGGCGGTGGAAGGTGCATGTGCACAGGTATCAGCGAAAAGAAGAAGAAGTTGTTAGAATTGAATTTTTGGATTCTGACCCGGGTCTTTGCTCGAATTTTTGATAGATGGGCTGGAGTATTTTTGTGTTCGAGCATGAGTACTTGTGGTATCAGTGACCACTGCTGTGATGAGAAGCTTGTAAGGATGTAATGCTCGAAGACGTACTCTAGAAAAATGAGGGAGAACTCGAGTATGGCATCGGCTATGAGAGTGGGATTTGTTATTAGTATCAGTTTAAATAAAAAAAGGGGAAGGGGTAAATAATGACTAGATTTTGGGTATCGAGTATAACTAAGTCGACCTATTTTCGAAACAAAGAGTTCATAATAAGATCAAGCTATGTTTTTTTTCAAAATCAAGTTTCCAAAATCTGATTTAAATCAAAATGTTGGAATTTGTTTAGTTAGATTTGAATAATTAATTTAATTTAGAACTCCTAAGTATTTAAAATAAAATTCCAGATGAAATTATGTAAGTATTTAAGTTTTGTGTACTTAACCATGAGTCGAATAAAAGTTCTCTAGTGATTGTTTTCAAGTATTCAATTTAAACAAGACATGGTTGATGAGCAAGTAATCAATTAAGGTAGATAGTCTATCTTGTTTAACTAAAGTCTTATTTATTTAAGATTGATAAACGAAGGGTAGCTACTCAAATAAGAAGTTAGTGAACAGTTAATGAAGGTTGATAAATGAGTGTGATAAATCAATTTAAGGCTAATCGCTGAATGTAATTAGAAAGATAGTTAAGGAATTAATTACTCGGTGTAATTAATTAAGTTGATATGATTAATTTTAGTTAATTAATTAAGTTTAATTAATCAAAGGTAATCATTTGATGTTGGATGAGTATAATTACTTAAGGTAATTAATGAGGTATAATTACCTAAATAAAGTAATTAGTGGATAATTACTGTATGTAATTAATTAAAGGAAATTGCTTATTGTAGAAGTAATTAAAGGATAATTATTTGGTGGAAAAGTTAAGTGATAAATACTCAGTATAACTGAAGAATTAATCAATATGATTAAATCAAGAAGATGGTTTAATTGATAAAGTAATTAAGGAAAATTAATTTTTAATTGTAATTAATCAAGGTTGATTAAGTTAAAGGTTAATTATTAAATGAAATTTAATAATAATTAACTAATGGAAGTAATTTGAGGATCATTAATTAATGTATTTAATGAAGAAATCAATCTTGCTTATTAATGATTGCATGAGGATAAGTGCTTGGGTCTGGTTGATATCTCTGATATGAATTGCTTTGTGATATGATATGTTGGATGGATGGTGATAATGTGATTTTCTATCAATTATGAATTGATATGTTAAAAATGTTATCTGGTAATTAAAGTTGAATTGTATTTAATTGGACAATTTGGTTAGGATGACATTGGATTCGAAGAGACCGGAGTCGGGTATTAGTAAATGCCCGAGCCCACTTCGATTCTTTCTAAACTGATTTGTGAAATCAATAAATTGATTTGGAATGATTTAAGTGAACTGGACCATAAAAATCTAAGTTCTGACACTTAGAAATTGATGAGTATAATAAGGGTTATCTATACCAAATCTTTGGATTTGTAAATTGTTATGAGTTACCCCGGGTAAATAATTGGTTATTGTTTGGTATATTTCATATTAGATGGGTTTACTCACGCTGGTTTCCAGCCTGACCCGGGTGTTACTTTGATGTAATGCTCGGGTCAGACCGAGTATTACAGATTTTCAGGTAAGGACGTTCTGGAGCTCAGGAGGCGAGCTGGATGGCAGGGACGTATAGAGAGTATCCACTGTGATATTGTAGTATCTGGACATGATTGTTTTGTCCAATGTTTATGTACATGATGCAACTCTGATGTATAAAGATATAAGTGTAATGATATAGTTCTTCTTGTAAAACTATTATTTATGTGATATTATATTTATCCACTGCGAACGTGAGATTGTGTGTTTCTTTCTGTTCTTCTTCTTCTATCTCTTTTTCTTTTCTCTAACTATCTGGAATTTTCGGGTTCGAAATTTCTGGGTCGTTTACAGGATTGTATCTATAACCTTCACCCTACAATAAGCATCTTACAGCAGTTATAGGTGTACAGTTCTATTCAATGAGTTATAAGTGACACTATATGATCAATCTATAGCAGTTAAGCACAAATGAAGGCTCACCGCCGATAGTATAAATGAGTTATTATATATATATTTTGCAACGTACCAACAAAACAATCAAGATTTTAGAACCATGCTGGTATTCTCCACCTTGATTTTGAGAATAAACAAATCTTTATTTCTTGGAATCATCTTTTAAGCCGAGCTTCCTCCTCTGATGTTGCTTATCCATTATAGTGTTTTTACAATTGATTTCTCCTCTATCCACAATGTTACACTACATAAACGAAAAAAAAACGTTATCAGTCGGCTTCTAAAATTCCCAATATCATTCACCCACACCCAACCCAAACCCGTAAATTTTCGCCGAAAAGAAAAAAAAAGTCATTCATCGTAAAAGGATTACCTCTGCCTCCTACTATGTAATGCTAACTTCAATACCTTAGCTCAAATGAATAATGGCCTTATCACCAAGACAATATTAAAATCCATTGCCTTCTTGATCAAGCTCTCCATCACTAGTGCCGACACTTTTTCTTCATATTCCGTTTCAAAGATAATAAAACTAATATTTCATGTTATACTCAGATTATGTTCAGTCCTAGAGTCTACAATGAACATCTGAACTTTTTAAATGAAATTTGAATAAGTACTCAACAATCTTTGAAGAGAATACCTGATTTGTAGTGGCAGTAATAATCTCGGTAGAAAGAGTGAAGAAATTAGCAAGGGCAAAAGCTGAAGTTGATCGATGTAGTACTCACTAGCGAATATTTTGAGTGTAATATTAACAAAAAGAATGCTTATAAACCACCATTCTGGAACTTGTTTGCACTACTCATTAGCCATGTGTGGGTATCCATCTTCTTTTCTTGGAATGTTGATCTGCTCAGTTGCAATATTTCATTTATTATAATACAAACATTATGTAGGTTAGGAAGTTTCTTGTGTTGTACCTTAAAAAACTGATAAATTGCCTACTCTGGTTAAAAAGCAAATCAAGATCATTATATCAACGATCTAATGTCATTATGTCAAAAATCTAGTACTTTTGATCAATGATGCATTTTAGTAGATTAAATTCTACTAAAGTGTACAGAGGGGTAAAATCATTAGATCAAAGATTTGACATATTATTGACGTTAAATTTGAGTTTTGTATTTTGCGTTTTCAATATATATCTCAAAAGGAGTGGAAGATAAGAAAATGTTGAAAAATCATGTCATTACTACAAAGGAGAAAGAAAGAACAAATTAGTTTTTCTTATTTTCCGAAAGATGGAAAATAAGACGAAATCATTTTCAATTTCATATGTTATTTGGATTGATTTTCATAATACAATAAAGTAAAATATGTTGAAATTCTTTTGATCGAAAGACTATGGTACATAGTACTAAATTGCAAATCAATTTCTAGTAGCAGCTTGATTAATTAATTCAATACGAATTAAATGGGAATTAGTACTCGATTTATTTGGTACAACCCAACCGAATAAAATTCAATCGTTCACTCATTAAATTTAAATGGGAAAATTTTCAATTTCAATCTATCTTTTTTCAAAAGATCAAGTAGATGAATAAGAATTGGGAGTAAGTGAAGTGTGTTTCATTTTATTTTTCAAATTGGTTGTCTTCCACCCTCCTCTCCCATTATGTCTTTTGAATGCATATTAAAAACACAAAGCTCTTTAAGTTTAAACCGAACGGGCTTTTAATGACAGGTGCTTCGATGTTTCCCTACACTCAAATTACCATGAAAGGTAATCATATTTTACATTGCCTGAAATAACAAAATATTAATACCACCGAAGGTTATCGTATTTTACATTGCTTGAAATAACAAAATAAAATCCTACTTTCCATGGAAGAGAATGACATGATGCAAGGCTCAAGCTACCACTACTCAAAGTTACATAAATTGAGAGGAAGGAAGGAAAGTGAAGAAATGTTCAGGAAGAGAAAACGAGAACCGTAGGAGATAAATAGTGAATTATTTTCCAAGCAAAAGATGTTAAATTTTGGTGACACTATATGGAGAATTGTAGAGGTCGGAAGTAGATTGGTAATGGAGAAAACAATTCGCAAATCAGAGCGCGAAGGTGGAACTTATGACAAAAAAAGAAGTGGCGCTGAAATGACAGCTACAGACGTCTGAGGAAAAGGTCAGACATCTGTCATCTGTGCAGAATTTTTCCAGAGAGCATAAACAGACGTCTGTCACTTTGGATAGACGTACGATATCTTGGGGGAAATTTTTCCGAGACTTTGGACAGACGTCTATCCCATTATCACAGACGTCTGTGGTGACTTCTACTAGTTTTTTGGTATGGGTTTGACGTGAAGATTTGTGATATTCGCAGGAGCAATTTTGAAACTTTGCCTAGGTTTTCTATTCTCCTATATAAGTTAGCTTCAGGTTCCAGATCTGGATGGGACAAAAAGCGTCTATAAGGATTATAGCCTCCACTAATTAGGGTTCATCAAAACCTAATTTTGTTCAATTCTCTTCTCTATAAAATCAATTTCTATTAGAATTTTGATCACTGTAATTAATCTGTTGTATTCTTCTCATCGATATTAACAAAAGCTCTTTCTTAAAGTGGATGTATATTAACACAATATTAATGGAACCACTATAAATTACCGTGTGATTTATTTTTCGTTATTGCTTTGATTTATATATTGATTGTTTGGGGATTGTGATCGGATTTGCATTACTTGAGATTTAGATTGGGTTATTGGTTGGTTATTTTTCCACTTCTTACCATGATCTCGTTTTTCCGCTGCTTTCAGGGTTTTGATTTGAGTAGTCTCGAGTTGGAATTCTGTCACAAAATTTGGTATCGGAGCTTTGGTGTTGGTAGGCGGTAGTAGAGATACCTGAATCAAGTAGTAACTCAAGTATTTCCTTAATGCGTAATCCAAGTGGTGTAGCTCCTTATGTACGTAGTTCATATGCAGCTTCAGGGTCACAATTAGTTATAGACAAGTGGAATGACGATAATGATTTTGAAAATTGGCAATAGAAGATGAAAGCGGTTCTAAGGAGGAATCAGGTGCATCGGGTAGTGTTTGACACACATATGTTGTCAGCGAACTTCTCGAATGTTGAGAGAGAAGAAATGGAAGAGTGAAAATTCACTACACTTAAACTTGCTATGGGAGAGAGTGTTATCTCTGAAATTAGTGGTGAGACCACCGCTAAGGATATCTGGGACAAGTTGACGGAGTTGTATATGAAGAGGTCACTGACTAATCATTTGATCTTATTGCGAACGTTCTTCACCTATAAAATGAAGTAAAGTACTTCGCTAAAGGCGCACTTGAATAGTTTTGATGATTTGCTAATGAAGACGAAGGCGGTAGATTTGAAGATTGAGAAAGAGCAAAATGCGATGATATTGTTGTGTTCTTTTCCAGACCGCTATATAAGTTTCTCAAATGGTTTGATCTTTAGCCGGGACACACTGACTCTTGATAATGTCAAAATAGGTCTTCTTAGCGAGAAGTTGCAGGATTAAATGAAGGAGTTAGGTGATGGAAGTAATGGTGCTAGTGGTGGTCGTGGTTTGTTTGTGAAGAATGAGAGTTATGTGAAGAAGGAGAACCGGGGGCATTCTAAATCAAGGAATTCCTGTTGGAGAGGAAAGTTGAAGGAAAGAAAAGGCAAGTGCTACATTTGTAAGAAGCCCAGTCATTGAAAGAATGAGTGTCCGGACAAGGAGAAGGCAAAGAAGGAAGTAGCGTCTTCATCCGTAGCGGTGGAGAGCGAAGTTGGTGAGAAAGACATATATGTTTTGTCGGCGGTAGCATCAAATGTTTCGGGTAGAGAATGGGTGCTCGATTAGCGGGCGTTTTATCATATGACGCTGAACAGAAAAAAAATTTCTTCTTTTGTCGATAAAGAAGGAAATTCAATTGTTATGGGTAATCGTTCTATTTGCAAGTCGAAAGGCATTAGTTCCGTACAAATTCGGATGTTTGACGGAAAGTATGTTTTCGGAGAGTGTTTCCAGAGAATTCTTGGAGTTTTGCAAGCATCAAGGTGTTCGAAGACATTAGTCGAATGCTATTGCGAAGAGGATGAATCGTACTTTACTTGAGAAAGCTCGATGTTTGATATTGACATCGGGTTTGTGTAACGACCCGTAAATTTTCGATAATTAAAATAGTTAATTTAATAAGATTTCGTGATTTAGTGCTAGAAAAAAATTGTAATTCGTTTGGAATAATAATAACTGGAATGAATTGCAACAATAATTATCCAAGTAATGAAAAATAAAAGCTACTTAGTGAATGCCTTTGCAATCAATAGTTGAATAGGATAATAAATGTTGAATTCATTGGGTATAATAGAGTAATTGATTGATAAGTAAAATCTATTTAAAATCAAACATTGAATATTGAACAGGTAAATTGTTTAAATTAAATATTTAAAACTTATTGAATGATTGAATAACTGTAAAATGAAAATAGTATTCTAAATTGTGAATTGGTTTTAAAAGTTGAATCTTATAAGTTCGATTTCAATATTTCAAAAGATAATGAATTATTGGATAAGCGAAATTGTTTAAATTTAATATTTGGGATTTATTGAATAATTTAATAATGGAAATTGAATAACCGTATAATGGAAATGGTTGTTCTATAAATTTTAATTCGTTTCAAAAGTTAAATTTTAAGTTCGTTTTGAATATCTCAAAAGATAGTGATTCAAGAATAATAAAATTTGTTAAATTTAATATTACAAATGTTTGAATAATTAAATTCCGAATTTGATATGATTAATATGATATTGAAATTTAATATATGAAAATAGAGTGAATAATTGAAATTTGATTTAATATTATTCAGATTGGTTTCCAAAGTGAATATAGGTTATATTGGGATTATAATAGAGTTAATAAGATTTTAAAATTGAAAATTATTGGATAATTGAATAACGGGTTTAATATGATTAAAAATGATTTGTAAAATTTTATTTTATCATATTAAAGTAAGAATGATGTTGTAGAACTTTTAAAATCGAATTAAAAGTAAATTTGTGAAAATTGAATATTTTAATATTTAATTATCGACTGGAAAATAGCCAATTTTTGAACAGTCTCATAATTGGACGAAACTAGTTCTATTGGATCCGTAATAGTCAGTTATTATCGGATTTCAATTTTCGTAGCAATCAGAGTTGTCGTTTGACCGTGGCAGCTCGAAACGCGTTGAAATTGTTTTAATATTAATTTGGCGAGTTAAAATAGTCATTTTTCAAACGGTCTCGGATTTCAACGAATCCAGTTTCGTCGGATCCGTAATGTGATATTATTGTAAGATTTCAAATTTCATGTCAATCGGATTTACCGTTTGTCCGGGACGAGCCAAAACGCATAGAAATTCGTTTAATCGGTTTAATTTAAATTTGATCGTTTATTTCCGTAACTCGCACATACGATCAAATTAGCCTCCGAAACCTGTTCCATTGTGTCCGGAACGCGGGGTAAACCCTAGAAACGCCGGTCACCACGCGTAAATCGGAGTTCGGAAAATTCGGAATGAATAGTGCGTTGAGAAATTTCTATAAAAGGACTCCACTTTCAAAAATTTGTCAAAACCTAACCCTAACTCAGAGCAGCCGCCATTAACAACTTCAATGGCCAGAATCTCATCCCTTTCTTCCTCCTTTTTCTTTCAATCTACAAACATTCACGCGAAATCATCAACTACAAAGATGAAGAGCATGGCGAGGCCGAGACATCCAACGGTTATGATCAAATTTTATTGAGCGGATCAACGGCAAATCGACCACAAAGTCGCATGGTTGCGCACGCATTTCGAGGCCATGGGGGCCGAGTTCAAGGTGGTTGCAGCCGAAAGTGGAGTAGGCAATGGTCTTTGGAATGGAAGCTCTTGATCGTCCTGAAGTTGCTTGTGGTGGTTGCATAATCTAACCCTAGTTATGGAGCTATGGGTTCAAGTCGCATGCAAATTTTCTGGAAGGAGGGAATTGCATGAGAGGGATAAGGAAAGATACGACTAGGATTTCATGGGGTGGGATCTCACGGCTTGGATTGTGCAGGGTATAAAATATAATAAAAATGTTGTAAATTTATGAATAAAAATTCGTGTAACTTCTAAAATTCGTATCTTTTTCATACGAGGTCGAAAACGCACGAAACCAGTTGCGATGGAATCGTATGCACGAATACTACGCTATGGAGCTGGATTGGAACCGTTTGGATCTACAGAAAATTTTGGGTTAAATCGAACGTCGTTCGATTTGATTTAAAATCGTAAAAATCAAGGTGAGTGTTTTATAACGCTCACAACGTACTGAATATCTTTATGCTAGTTAAATTTGATATTATGAAGTGTTATGATTTTATTTATCGTTGTTTGATAAAAATTTAATTGTCATATAGCTTGTCATTTGAATTAACCGTTGAAAGTTAAACTGACAGTTAAATTGAAATTAAAATTGAATTGCGATTAAATTACCTGAAACTGCAATGAATTGTATTGTCTATTGAATGATGTATTTTGAAGGATGTTATTGGTTGATATTTAAATGTTTGGATGTCTATTTGCTTATATATACTGTTATGCATACATATGACACTGTGATCGGTTTAAGTAATATATACTCATCCCTGACATTTAATTTAAATAAATAATTACTTGGTCATAGGATAGAAAATTATATACGGACACCGAATTGGCTAAATTAATAAATTTTAAAATCGTCGATTTGAAATTTATTTAAATGTTTTGATTTAAAAGTTATAAATAGAAATCAAATTTATAGAGATCGAACTTATCGAAAAATTGAGTTTGGAATGTTGAAATAGATTTTGGTTAAAAGAAATTGTTAAATGATTTAAGTTGAGACTTTGAAATTTAAAATTGGGTTATGATTGAAGTTCGAAAATTTATTCGTTTTAAAAGATTGAACCTTAATTCGAGCTTTGAATATTACTAAGTAAAAGCGATATAAAATGATATTTGAAATTGAGCTTGAAACTGAATCATATTTGTAAGTGGGATTTAAATTTGAATATTGAAGGAAAATTTTGTAGTGTTAAAAATTGATATTTTGAAAAATCAAGCTAAAAATCGATATACATTGGAATTGAATAAGTTGAAGGTGAATGTAAAATTGAATAAATTTGAAGTCAAGGTTGACATTGATTTGAATTCAAATCGAAATCAAATCGGTAAATTGAAAATTGAAATTTATTTGAATTGGGATGTTATAATTGAAATGGATTGGTTTTGAAGCTGTTTTAATTTGTTTTCCAAATTACTCTGTTATATAAACCATTTTGAATACTTAAACTATTTTAATCTATTTTAATCTACTTAACCCAATTTAAATTATTTTAAACTAATTTATCTATTTTAAATCCATTTTAAAGATTTTAAGTATTTTTAACTATTTTAATTATTTAAACTACTTTTAAACTACTTAAAACTATTTTCTAAAAATTTCAAGCTGGTTAATAAGGTGAAATGTTTATATTTAAATCTTGAATTTAAATACGAATTGGGTTAAATGAAGTTGCAACCTAAATTGAAATTCGAAATGATTTTGAAATCGAAATGAGATATTGATGCGAAAAATGATTTTGAAACGGAATCTTACATTTGAATAGATACGATGATATTTGAAATAGATTTGATTTTTGAAGCGAATATGATATTTTGATATCAATTATGAATCGATTTGAATTGTAAAAGAGCCAACGGTGTAATAATACGTAGTTATTAAAGAGACCGGGATCAGATATGGACATACTCTCTGTCGATACCGAAAACCACTTTAATAACTATTATACGCGGAGTGTTGATCCAGAATGAAGTGGACGGTTTGGTGAACGCGTTGATTGAAGAAAGAGAACGATATTGGATGACCCCTGACATGACTAAAACAGGAGCCGCGCCGGGCCATTGAGGTTCGCCACCTCTAGCGGACACACTTCTTCGATACCATATCTATTACATTTGTGATTCGATTTGGGTGCACCCCTTGATTTGGGAGTGTTGTTTCGCGGTGTTGGGGTAGCTGCTGGCTATGCTCAACATCAGTCCGGATCACGCAACTACTGGTATCCTAGTTGGTATCGCCTCATGTACCTTGTCATACTGATTATCCTATTCGCGACCACTACGTTTTTTTTGTGTTATACCTATGGGGTACCCTCTGATAACCACCAGTTTACGGTGGGGCTTACGGTGCTGTATAGACTATGACATTATAAAAATGTGTTAAGGGGGATTATGGTAACACCTTAACGCTATTTTGATACTTTATATTACTGATAGGCATTATCTACTTAGCGTACATTACTACATAGTAGATAGTTTAACAGATCCTTAAGAGATGGAAAATCCCGTAACATCTCTTGTGTTATTGCGTGCACGTTGACACTCGATATGAGATGTCAAACCCCGTAAACATCTCTGACGCCGTTACACTCATATTTATTTACGATTGATTTAACTTTCATAAGGATATTTTAGTCCTGACTCGAGAGTTTTGTCTTTTCATTACGCTCGGGTCAGTCCTGAGTTTTTCAGATTTTTGAAAACTATTCTGGAGGATGAAGACGAAGATTCGGTATACTGTTACTATTATTACCCTTGCATCATGCTGTTTGCTGCATTATTTTATTTGTTCTGTTGTATATGTATAACTCTGATAAATGTTGTATAAATAATTGTCAAAGTATAGTAAACAGCTTCATGAACTGTTTATTTGACTATTATATTTTATCGTTCCGCTGCGAGATTCTGTCTTGTTTCATTTCCTTTATTCCTCTTTCGTTTCTTTTCTTATTTACCCCAATAACCATCTGCCCCTTTTGAATGGTGTGGAATCGACATGTGTATTTGATCGTCGGTTTAAACTGTCCAAAAAGGCGGGTCGTCACAGTTTGGCTAAGGGATTATGGGCTGAAGTTTTGTCAACCACAGTGCATATTATTAATCGAATCACGTGCTCGGCTATTGCTAACAAAATTCCGAAGGAAGTATGGAAGGGAAAGAGCATTGACATGAGCTATCTTCGTGTGTTTGGTAGTCCGATTTACGTGCATGATCCGAGAAATGATAAGCCTGAACCTTGAGCTTTCAAGGGGATTTTGCTAGGTTATATGGATGAAGTAAAAGGTCATCGGATTTGGAATCCAAAAACGGAGATAGTAGTGAATTCTTATCATGTTACTTTTGAGGAGTCAGCATTGCTCAAGGAGAATAAAAGCTCATCGGATATTCCGGATTTGGTTCACGGTGAACCAAAGGAGAAGGAAGTTATTTTGACATTTTCCCCAAAGAGTAGAGAAAATAGAGTTATTGGAGATGCTTGCAAGGAAGTAGCAGTTGATGTTACATCAAATATTCCACAAGATGCCTCTAGTAGTGTTGGTGATGTGCATGATTCTAGAGAAGATTTGGTTCAAGGTGAAGCCGAAGGGAATTTGAGTGACGGTATTGCTACTCGGTTGGTCGTCGTACTATAAGGCCACCCGAAAGATATGGTGACCGGAACTATCTTCGCTTTTGTGATAATTTGAACTATGCTCTTCATGTACTCCAAGATGAACCGATAGACCTTGATGACGTCATGGAGTCGAGTGATAGCTCGAAGTGGATTTGTGCCACTTCACGGAGAAAACAGTTCGATGGGAGTTTTCTGCAATTATTTTTCATAATTGCATAAAAGTATGCACTTATATGGAATAATTGCGTAAAAGTCTGCAATTATCCAATATAATTGCAAACTTTTATGCAATTATATGGAATAATTGCAGATTTTTATGCAATTATTCCATATAAGTGCATACTTTTATGCAATTATGTCAAAAAATTGCAGAAAACTCTGCAATTATTCCAAGTAATAACATAATTGTCTGCAATCATACCGTAATAATTGCAGTATTGCAGATATTTCTGCAATTATTGCAGATAATTGTAGACAATTCTGCAATTATTGCAGACATTTCTGCAATTATTGTATGTAATTGCTGAATGTCTGCAACTATATCATATAATTGCAAACATTTATGCAATTATTGCGTATAATTGCAGACATTTCTGCAATTATATCATAATTGCAGACATTTATGCAAATATGGCATATCATTGCTGAACGTCTGCAACTATATCATATAATTGCAGACTTTTCTGTAATTATTGCATATAATTGCAGAATTGTCTGTAATCATACCATATATTGTTTTTACATATGCACAATGTCACTCATTAGAATGATAATAAAATCGTGATTAATGGTGAAAACGATTTGTTAATCCGTCGTTGCTACAAAAAGTTATTGCGTTTTAAAGATTGATAATTATTGAGGTGCAAAATTTAATTATACATGTGAGAATAACATGCACGTATGAAGTGTTGGTGTAAACCAAAATTAAGAGTCGTGTCTGCTGATGTGAAAAGTCATGTCTATTCGAATGAAGAGTCATGTCTATTCGAATGTAGAATCATGTCTATTCAGTGAAGAGTCGTGTCCGTTCACTGAAAAGTCGTGTCTATTGAAATGAAGAGTCGTGTCTATTAAGTAAAAGTCATGTCTATTGAAGTGAAAGGGTGTCTATTCAAAAAGGTTATGTCTGTTTGTAAAGGTTGTAAACCACTATATATATGTGGTCATTTTATTGTGTTGAATGCAAGTTGTAGACAAGACAAAAAGCAAGTTATAAAAAAAATTGTCTATTCTCCCCTAAAATTATAATTCTCTCTCTTTTTCTACTTTAACAAATTGGTATCAGAGCTTGGTTGAAAAATGTCAAACAACCTTGTCTCCCTTGTTCCTCGATTCAATGGTGAAAAGTTTGATTATTGGAGCAATCTAATGAGGCTCTGTCTTGAATCTCAAGACTTGTGGACAGTTGTTGAAGAAGGTGTTGGTGCGCCGGAAGATGAAACGCAACTCACAGTTGCCCAAAGAGATCTTCTGAAAAGCAAAAAACAGAAAGATCGAAAGGCTCTCTTCCAAATCTACCAGACACTTGAAATTCAAGTTTATGAGAGAATTTCAAAAGTTGCAAATGCTCAGGAGGCTTGGAAAATATTGAATACAACGTATTCTGGCCAAGATCAAGTAAAAAAGGTTCGCCTGCAGTCACTACGAGCTGAATTCGAAAAGCTCGAAATGAAGGATAGTGAGAAAATCTCAGAGTATTTTACTCGTCTCACTTCCATCATAAATCAGATGGCTTCAAACGGAGAAGTCGTGGAGACTCAAAGAGCCGTTGAAAAAATTCTACGGAGCCTACCAATCAAGTTCGATCATATTGTGGTTGCAATTGAGGAATCAAATGATATTGCTTCACTTTCTCTTGAAGGCTTGCAAGGAAGGCTGGAAGCTCATGAGGCTAGAATCTTGATGGGAAGTAAACAAACAAATTCTTCTCAAGATCAAGCCTTAAAATCTCAATTCACATCCATAAAAGTTCAAGGCCCATCCCATGGCAAAAGTAACAGCAGGAATAGTGGAAAATTTGAAGAATCAAAGGAGGAGAAACGATCATTCCAAAGTAACAAGGCGCGAGGCAAATACAAAGGCAAAAAACCATATTTTGAATGCAATTTCTGTCACAAGCCGGGTCATAAAGCAAATGATTGTTGGGAGAAACATCCTGAAAAGAAGCCAGTTGCTGGTTTTATGCATAATGAAGCAGAAAAATCTGAATCTTTGTTGATCGCTTCGGATGGAAATGTTGAAAACGTATGGTACTTGGATAGTGGTGCAAGTAGGCATATGACTGGAAATAAAAATCTATTTTCAAGTCTTGTGAAAGCTGATGATGGTCAGGTTACTATTGGAGATGCAAAATCATACAAAATTCAAGGTGTTGGCGAAATTTCTTTCAAAACCAAGGCTGGAAAAGTTGAAAAAATGTCGGAGGTTCTTTATGTACCAGGCATACGTAGCAATCTTCTTAGCGTCGGTCACTTGCTGAAGAAAGGATTTGATTTTCGATTCGTTGGAGATCAATGTAGCATGAAGAAGAACGACCAACAAGTGGCAAATATTGTGATGGGATCCAACAAATTATTTCCGATCAAACTTGACATCGTAAGCAGTACGTGCATGATTGCTACTTCTAATGATGAAGTTTCCAAGTTATGGCATGAGAGGTTTGGCCATTTAAACTTCCGGAGTTTGAAGGAAATGTCTACCAAAGAAATAGTCCGAGGGCTGCCTAAACTTGAAGTGATAAACGAAGCATGTGAGGAATGCCAATTGGGAAAACAACATCGTGAATCTTTCCCATCCAAATCGAAGTGGATTTCTCAATCACCTCTGGAGCTTGTTCACACCGACCTCTGTGGACCAATGCAAGTACCATCGCTTGGAGGCAGCAGATATTTCTTGTTATTTGTTGACGATTACACAAGAAAAATTTGGGTTTATTGTGTCAAAGAAAAATCAGATGCCTTCTCTTGCTTCAAAGAGTTCAAATTTCAAGTTGAAAAACATTCCGGTCATCAAATAAAAAATCTAACGAGTGACCGTGGAGGAGAATACATGTCCTCTCAGTTTGAAGAATTCTGCCAAAATCATGAAATCCGCCATGAGTTAACTGCTAGGTACTCACCTCAACAAAACGGAGTCGCAGAGCGCAAAAATCGAACAATAATGAATATGGTCAGATGCATGTTGAAGAATAAGAACTTGCCTGCATGTTTTTGGGCTGAAGCGGTCTCTTGTGCCGTTTACTTAATCAACCGATCACCAACGAAGAGCTTAAAGGATTCCACTCCAAATGAAGTCTGGTATGGCAAGAAACCAAATGTTGCTCATTTAAAAACTTTTGGTTGTCTTGCATACTCTCATATTCCTGATGCTTTAAGATCGAAGCTCGACGAAAAATCTGAAAAAGTCATTTTCATTGGTTATAGCCAAAGGACTAAAGCATACAAGCTTTACAATCCGAAGATGAAGAAGATGATTATCAGCAGAGATGTTCGCTTTGATGAAAATGGGTGTTATAATTTTTTAGATTTTGCAGAATTACCTAGATGGCAAACTCTAAATCTTGAAGAGGAAACTTCTTTGGAACAAAATGTTGATGCTGATGTTGGTATTGAAGAACAACAGCTTAAAAATAATGGGGTTGAGCAGGAGCAAAATTCACCACCAACGGCGGAAAGAAGGACGCGATCCTTGAGAGAAATCTATGATACAACCGAAGAAGTTGACACTATGGATCATGTATATTTTGCATTTTTTGCGGGAGAAGATCCAATCACTTATGAAGAAGCATCAAAGGAAGAAAAATGGGTGAATGCAATGAAGGATGAAATCAAGTCTATTGAGAAAAATGGTATGTGGGAGCTTACCACATTGCCTTCACACAAATCAGCCATTGGTGTAAAATGGGTGTTCAAAACCAAAACAAATCTTGATGGCTCCATCAACAAGTACAAAGCACGTTTGGTTGCGAAGGGGTATAAGCAAAAGGAAGGGGAAGATTTCAATGAGGTATTCGCTCCTGTCTCTCGACTTGATACAATTCGATTATTGATTTCTCTTGCTGCCCAAAATGGCTGGAAGCTGCTGCATATGGATGTGAAATCAGCTTTCTTGAATGGTTTTCTTCAAGATGAAATTTATCTTCAACAACCTCCTGGTTTTATGAAGAGGGGCGAAAAGGAAAAGGTGTATAAGCTGCGGAAAGCTTTATACGGGCTGAAGCAATCCCCCCGTGCATGGTATGATCGTATCAACAATTTCTTCTTAAAGAATGGTTTTGAAAGGTGTCCTTTTGAACACACTCTTTACATGAAGAAGCATTCAAAAGGAGGTTTCATGATCGTGAGTTTATACGTGGATGATCTGATTTTTAATGGAGATAATATGGAGATGTTATCTGAATTGAAAAATTCAATGATGAAGGAGTTCGAGATGACAGATTTGGGAGAATTACATCATTTTCTAGGGATAGGTGTTCAGTAATCAAAATGTGGGATTTTTATCTCGCAAGAAAAATATGCTGCTCAAGTATTGGAGAAGTTCAATATGATGAATGCAAATCCAGTTTCAACTCCTTGTGTTGCAGGTTTGAAATTGTGCAAAAATGGTGAAGGAAAGTTTGTGGATCCAACTATTTTTCGAAGCCTAGTTGAAAATTTGATGTATCTCACTGCTACAAGACCCGACATCATGTACGCAGTAAGCTTGATTAGCAGATTCATGGAGAAGCCTTTCTCAAACCATTGGGAAGCTGCAAAAAGAATTTTACGATACGTTAAAGGAACTATTGACTATGACATTTTCTGTGAAGCTCATGTGCCTGTGAAGCTTGTTGGATATACGGACAGCGATCTAGGTGGAAGCATCGATGATTCAAGGAGTACTTCGGGTTATGCATTTAACCTTGGAAGTGGAATTATTTCTTTGTGTTCAAAAAAACAACCAGTTGTGGCACTTTCTACCATCGAAGCGGAGTATATCGCAGCATCTCTAGCAGGATGTCAAACTTTATGGCTAAGAGGAATTCTTGAAAATATAAGCTTCAAGCAAAAAGATCCTACGATCATTTATTGCGACAATAGTTCTACTATCTCTGTCTCAAAGGATCCTATTTTGCATGGAAGAACAAAGCATATTCGTCTACGTTTCCATTTTCTACGAGAACTCGTTCGTGAAGAAGAAGTGAGTCTTGAGTATTGTCGAAGTGAAGAACAAATTGCTGATATCTTCACAAAGCCGCTTGGAGGGACTACTTTCTCAAGAATTGTTGCTGCATTAGGTGTTCGAAGGAATTTTGGTTTAGGGGAGGCATTGTTGGTGTAAACCAAAATTAAGAGTCGTGTCTGCTGATGTGAAAAGTCATGTCTATTCGAATGAAGAGTCATGTCTATTCGAATGAAAAGTCATATCTATTCAGTGAAGAGTCGTGTCCGTTCACTGAAATGTCGTGTCTATTGAAATGAAGAGTCGTGTCTATTAAGTAAAAGTCATGTCTATTGAAGTGAAAGGGTGTCTATTCAAAAAGGTTATGTCTGTTTGTAAAGGTTGTAAACCACTATATATATGTGGTCATTTTATTGTGTTGAATGCAAGTTGTAGACAAGACAAAAAGCAAGTTATAAAAAAAAAATTGTCTATTCTCCTCTAAAATTATAATTCTCTCTCTTTTTCTACTTTAACATGAAGAATGTAATGGAACAAAGGGGTATTTTAGGAAAGAAATTTGAAGTATTTGAAAATAAGAATGTAATTTTTTCGTGGAGGATGTTTTGTGTATTAAGTTTGATTTTAGGGATGTGTCCCTTCTTTTCACTATCTCAAAACTTGTAGAACTGAATCTGTTCTACTTCCAGACAAGATAACAAGTATGAAGTAATCATAACATAAGTGTATACACAACACAAATTTCAAACTTGCACATTAGACACATGCATATTTCAAATTTTCAAGAAAAATGCTATTCATTGACATTTTTGCATACCTGAACAAGGAAACTTGAACTAATCTATACGGCCACCACATAGCTGCAGGCTCCTCCAAATACCCATACCTGCCCTTTGAAAAACACCCTGTTGGTAATAGTCGACACCATGAGATGACCCAGTGGCATGACCGCAATTTGAGCAGATGTTGAGGTTATTGATAAGGGCTCTTTACGGTACCAGGAAAAACTTGTTTAAAAAAGACGGTGATACAAATGAAGTTGTTCCCAGTACCCACATTCAAAATGTTAAAACTGGAATCGTTGGATTGTCTTCTATTGACACTGTTAGTGCTGCTTGCTCCATCGGCGAGTAGTCTTGTTCTCCAGATGAATCAGTTTGTACTGCTTGCACTTTATTAACTTTAGGATCAATAACTATACATTTAAACCCATTATTTTTCTTGTTAAGCCTTTGACTAATGGATACTGTGATAGAGTGCAATCCTAACAATACAACAAATTATTCATGTGAACATTCTTATATACAAAGATAATGAAACATGAATGGGATCAAACTAGATATGATGAGTATGAAATACATTAAAATAAAAAGGTAAGTGATTGCTAAGTGGATTTCTAATTTCCTGCTTAAGGCCACCTCCTTAATCTTCTTCAACAATACCCATTTCTCCCTTTTGATTTTTTTTGACCCAGAGTTTGATGTGAAATTGTGCAGGCAGATACGGATGTCGAAGATGTATCACAGATTCAGAAGCTCATATGCTTAGTTTTCCACTTCATAGGTGTACTCACTAGCTACACCAACCCGGCTTGGAGAGTTTTTTCTGTAAAAATATAATATTACATCTCTATCAGGCACAGGCCTTTTTTTGCCCTTAATTTTGTCAATGCAGCATGACAACTAAACGGTATAAACATGTAACAAAAGCAGCACATATTATTGAAGAGCGGAAGAAAATGGCATGTAGCAAAAAAATTACAACAAATAATGCTTTGATCATACAGAGACAAAAAAAGGACTGTATTAATGGGAAAATAATTTAAGAAAATGCAGGCATGACAAAATCATATTTTGAATTTATTTCTTTATCTGCATATAACAACACGGTATAACCCTTTTACGTAGTGCAGCGTGGTAACATTTTACAAAGTTCGTCTGAAAAATTGGTTCCCCTGATTGGTTCAGCAAAGGCTTAAGTGGTGTTATTACCTCCCCAGTTGTCTTGGTGTCGTTAAAGAAATCTGAAAATGAATCATGATTAGAACCTAACATCAACATCTACTCATACTGATGTACGTGGAATGCAGAGAAACATGCTAACTGATATACCTGTGGAACGCCCGTTTCAGTACCTAATTTCGTACATATTAGTTCAGAGATATTCGCTAAACAAAATTGGTTCATGGGAAAATAAGCTATGAAGCTGAAAGCATGCCATAAATTTATTTAGCAATTATTTTTTCTCAGCACATAACTAAATGTTAAAACTACAAGTATGCATACGAAGTTGTTATGCCAAAAAAATTAAAGGAAATATTAAACACAAAAGTGTGTTAATTCTTTCAAGGAATAATCAGTTACCTAGAAATAAGAAGAAAAAATAAATAGATGAGGAAGTAGTAAAATAATCAGTTTTAAGCGGACCTATATATGTTCTCATTATGAAAGAAATGCTTTACCATAGAGGTGTCTGAAATACTTGGTTGCTATATCTTACAATTCCCGAAACGAAAACATGTAAAAGGAATGACACAGAATTTGAAGAAAAGCACGAGTAAACAAAATGTGAGTTCAGAAAATGTTCAATAAAAAGAAGAGTTTCACAGCATTGCAAGGCAAATATACATTTGAATATAAAGAAACAAATTGCCTAAGAAAATAAACAGCCGAATATTTAAACTCCTATCGACCAGTAGTATAAATTTTTTAAAATCTTTGACGATTTCTCTAAATAAACATTAACATGTTGCAAAGGCTGCAACCACTAAAACAAATAGGTCATAAGAGTAATAAACCAGTTAATGAAACGAAATAAAGTTTAAAAAACAACACATATTCTTGTGTAAAAGTCGAAATAGCAGGAGCAAATGAATATGCAGTTCCAGAAAGGTTTTTTATTAGCTACAGAAAAATTAGGGGTCCGAGCACTGAAAGGCAATGTTTGAACGTAGACAAACAAATTGGTGAAAACAACCAACTGAAATATTCTGATCCACGTCAATCAGGTCAGTTGTTTCATAGTTGAACAGTCTGGTGACCGAGTAAAGATATTTCAATCCATTACCATGTGGTTATCTTTGTAGCATATTGCCTCACAGTTGGAAGGATGTAACAATTAGTTAAATACAGATTAGTAATCACGTTGGTTGATTTGTAGTTGCAATGATATATTTTTTACAAATATAAGAAATTTAATTTAGTAACGATCGAAGTTTTTATTTTTCAGATGGCCACATCAAAAAGTGAATTAATAAGGCAATAAATACTGATTTGAAAACTAAATTTTTGGTAGTAAATAATCAAAAACCAAACTGTTGACTATGGGTACTGATGCAACGGATAATTCAAAAATGGATGAAACGGTGAAAAGTTGAATCGATGGATTGAAAATACCCAAATGTCCAAATCCGTTGATCTCAAGAGATACCAGATTCTAGCTATCTCCAACACGTTGATCGCGCACGATACCTTGTTAAAAGATCTACGATTCTTCTATGTTGATCTCGCGTACGAGATTCCGTGAATCGGCTTCAAATCCGTTGATTCGAGCGCACTCGAATAACCGAAAATGGAGAAAGGAGATAACACTCAACTTTCAATTTTAAAGAGGCACAAAGCACTCAAACAAAAGTTTATTCAAAATCAACCACTACAAATGATACAACTCACCCGCTATTTATAGGATTTACACACACAGCCCATGACCTAACATAGGTCGTTAGCGACCTAACATAGGTCGTTAGCGACCTAACAAACAGAGCACAATACACTACATATCACAGCCGACCTAACTCACACGACCTAAGTTATTACAACACGACCTACGATCCAAGACAAATACAAGTTACAACATACAAACGACTTATCAATACACATACCACGCGACTTATCGACATACAGTATTACGCGGCTTAAAATCATAAACGACCTAGGCTTCAGCGACCTAAGGATACAGTACATCTTCAGCGGCATAACTTCGTGCGACCTAGGTGAATGAACGGTTTAAGTGATGAGCGACTTAACTTCAAAGCGACCTTGAATCATAGCGACTTAAGAAAGAATGGCATAAGACGCTAGGTCGTTAGCGACCTAAGAAAGCGGCGAACAACTTCATGTAACTTGGTAGGTCGTAGCTCGGTAAGGTCTTAGCTCGTAGAGTTTATATCTTCCTTCCTCTGTTTCTCCTTAGGTCGTAGGTCGCTAGGTCGTTCGCGACCTAAGATACCCAACTTAGCACAGCGCGCTGCATCAGGTACCTGAGAAAGTGTAGACAAGTAATTCAATAACAACAACTACTACAACTATTAAGCCATTATTTCCATACAAGTTGGGGTCGACTACAAATGTAACCCAAAACTAAATGACAAAGTCGGTGTAAAAAATCAATTTAAAAATCATGATAATAATAATAAAATATTTAAACTAATAATAATAATAAATAAATAAAATAAAACTAAAGATAAAAATTAAAAAAATATACAAAGAAATTAAAAAAACATAACAGTAGTAGTAGTAACAATAATAATAGTGGTACTAATAGTAATAGGGACCGAAGACCAAATATTATGTCTTAGGCTTTTATTCACTAATCATATAATCTAAAACTCATAATACAACCATTATACCAACCCTAAACAAAAACAAACTTCTAGCTTGTGCTTCTGATACGTCGACCGCTAATTTCACCCGCTTCTGTCCGACACCAGCTCTTCGGATATACTCCAATTCTTCATGTCCATTTTTACTACTTTTTCTAATGTCGACCTCTATCTCTCTTTGAACATTCGATACGAGCTATAATTCTAACGTCCACATATGTCTTGAAAGGCCTCCGTTGGAGATGTCCAAGCCATCTTAAGCGGTGTTGGACTAGCTTCGCTTCAATTGGCACTACTTCAAGTTTGTCAAGTACAACATCATTTCTACTTCGATTTCGTCTTGTATGACCACAGCTCTATCGCAGCATACGCATCTCTACTACGTCTATCTTTTGGACATGTCCTGTCACAGGCCAGATTGTCATTACGTAGAACTTTCCTTTAAGCTTTTATGGGACTTCCTGTCACAAAGGATGTCAAAATCTAGTTGTCATTTCATTCATCCCGCTCGAATTCTAAAACTAACATCTTCAACAATCTCATCTCATACTGCAACAATGAACATAAATGTCGAAGGAATTCCTTTTTGGGCACTACTTGTCCGACCAGAGTAACATCTCCATTCTTTGATCTGATACTACTGAACCCGTACTTCATATAATGTTTTAGTTCTTTTAAGCACAAAGCCCTATGGTTCTACAGTATGTCTCCACAACTCTAGTTATCTATCAACATTTATCATATTTTCGTCAACTGGCACAACATCATTAGCAAAGAGCATACACCAAGGAATCTCACCTTTTATACCCTTCGTAATATCATCCATCATTAGGGAAAAAATATATAGGCTTAAAGCTGACCCTTGATATAATCCTATGTTAATGGTCAATTCACTAGTTTTATCATCGCATGCTCTGACACTAGTCAGAGCATCATCATTCGATAAAAGTAATGTACTTTGCTAGGACTCTTTTTTTTAGAGCCTACCAAATAACCTCTCGCGGTATTTTGTCATGAGATTTCTCCAAATCGATAAATATCATGTGTGATCCTTCTTTTGTTCTCTAAATCTCTTCATAAGTTGCCTTATCAAGAAAATCACCTCTATGATCGACCTCCTAGACATGAAACCAAATTGGTTTTTAAAAATGTTTGCCAACATTCTTAATCGATGTTCAAACTGGCAAGTAATTAAAGGTTGAAAAATTAAATTGAGAGGATTGGACTAAATTAGGAAAAAATTATCAACTTATTTCTTATATAGTGATGACTTAAATACAATTAAATATTATTGGACAAAAACAGACGTTGCATATAACATCTCTGACTTTTACGCTATTTTCACAATTTAAATTACGATTATTACATATAAACATCACCATATTGAAATTTAATTTCTGTAAGAAAATATGGAAATGTAACAAAATGATTAAATAACAACACCTGCCTTCTTTTTACTAAAGATTGTGATAGTTTCAGTGACAGTGTTAATGCCCATAAATTAGTAATGCAGTCATAACATCCGTTAATTGTTGAAGAGGTTGAACAATTGTTTCATCCACCATTTAATCAGTTTTCGTACAAAAAAGATACGAAGGAAAAAAAAACTTGACTGTGAACAGAGTAATAGTGAGACGAAAAAAGGGTTTATTAGAGGTTTTCATCATTTGTTTTATTCCACTAACAAGTACCAAGATTAAATACATTCTTACTGATATATATTTTTTAGACTGTAACCAAACATGCTGTTGGTTGGAGAAGCACCCAATGAAATTACAATTTTGAAAACGAAAAAAAGAAATATGGTAAACCTTCCATTAATAGGAGAATATTCACATTGGAAATCAAAACATATGAGGGTATGAGAAACAATAAACCCAATATACACGTTTGTTAAAAAAATTATATACAGATGTTAACATTGACAAGTATAATTTTGATAGATAAGTAAAGTCATGGAGGAGGAACAGACTATGGAAATTCAAAATATTTGCTATGATCAGTCATTATGCTCATCAAAATTAATATAAGCGTGATAAGAAAAAAGGGTAACCAACATCCTTTGGACATTATATCAAAACTTTGTATTTGATGTGAACATTGAACAGAGCAGTAGTGGACTATATATTGTGCATAAAATATGAATTCTAATTCATAGACAACAACTATAGTACACCAAATAATTATACCAATTTAAAATCTGATTTCTGCTAATAGAGGAAGTTGGTACTTAGAATGAACAATTAACTAATTAATCAGCCAAACTACAGCGGGAATGGGTAAATAATAATTAATGTGAATGGACACCAACGTTGGAAGAATTCATAAGTTATGCACCATTGCTAGTAAGCCTAGGCGTACCTTGCATTCGATCTTTCAATTCAAGGTGGCGGATGATGAACGCTTGAAGTGTAATCGAGCGGCTAGGGAAATTAGGGTTGGTTCGGAAGCTATGGCAGTGTTTGTTTTGACCAAAAAGCGGTTATTGAGATGGCGATTGAAAGTGCTGACCCAAATCTACGTTTACTTGGGCGTCTGTTTAACTCTTTCATTCGGCCTAGCCAAGTCAAACCAGCAAAAGTGTATTCATCTCATTTTTTTTGGGATTTTTGAAATCTGAATCATTACACACGTAGTTTCCAATATAATTTCCAACACATACCCTTATTTTTTTATTGAATATTAGTCAAGCATCCCTAAAACCAATATTAATTCAAATGACACCCTTTCTAAAAAAGTTGTAAGGCGGATCCCTATAATTATTTTACTGTAGCAGCATGTATTTTTCATATTTTTTTATGTTAGTGTTTAAAAAAAATTTCAAAAAATTGTAAATATTATAACCAGGTTTCTGAATAATTGCATTCGATAAACATCTGAATAATTGCAGATATGTATGTAATTATTTCATATAAGCGCAGACATGTATGCAATTATTCACTGAATAACTGCGTTGAATAAAAATATATATAATTGTAGACGTGTCTACAATTATTCCATATATTTGCACCTGTATGCACTTATTCACTGAATAACAGCACCTTGATTTAACAATCAATGTATTTACGTAAATATCTTCTCTTATTCCTTAAAATTATAGACATATCTGCAATTTTTAGTTGCAAAGGCATGTTATCCAGAATAAGTGCAGACTTGTGTGCAATTATTCTCTAAAATTGCATACATGTTTGCAAGTATTCCTGAAACATGTTGTGTGTCATTTTTTTCCTTTTCATCCTTTTTTTTTGCATTAATGCGAATATAAATATTAATTGAAATAAGTTTTAAAATTTGGAAGTTTTTTTGTTTTTTATATGTTTTTTGACGATTTTCGAAAAATAAGGACCTAAATTACATACTCTTTTCCACTGGGGTTTTTGTGATTTTTGAAACCTATCGAGGACCTATGCCAAAAGTACCATATTTTTTAAATAGCACGATTTTCTTCTTTCTTCAAGGCAGCTCCAACATATGTTTTTTTCTTACATACATATTAGTTTCAACTTCTGCTTCAAGGCAGTAATGTAGATATGTTTATATGTGTTTTTCCGTAATGTAAAATATATTGTTTGATATCATAGTTTAATAGTTACTGTTGTAAGTGGATGTAGAAGACAATCATATCAACTATGCAGATTGTCATGAATGAGTTTCTTTATACCGACTAAAGTAAACTAGTTTATATGTGTATACCGTAATTTTTCTCCTGCATTTATTTTCTATACTATTCAATCACTTTTTTTTATTAATGCCAAACTTCAAAAAAAAAATATGCATGATCATGAGTTGTTAAGGTTAAGGAATATGCATGTTGTACTATTCAGCTCATCCTACTTTCTTTCACTTCATCTTTTGTCCAACTAGATTTAAAAGAGGAAATAGTACTTTGATGCTAAAACTATAATATGAGTTTAACATCTTATATTTTGAGAAACATCTATAAATTTTCTTGGTTGTTTTATATGATAACCTGTGGAATTAGTATATCCTCCTTTTATGGTGCAATATTAGAAAAAATTCTACTTACTAAGAAATATGATTAGTACCAGACTTCAAATGAAAATATAGAAATGTAATGTTATTATTTAATTTATAGTAACTCATTCTATGTATATTCATTGTACAACTCAGATAATATAAATGATATTAACAATGAAGGGCAAATTTGTCAACTAACAATAAAACATATTTACAATCAGCAACCAATCAAACAATATTCCAATATTCAGCAAACAATATTAAGCACACACTATACAGCATTCAGCCTTCAGTATTAAGTATTTAGTCATTTTAACAAACAAAGCCTAAATGTGAAGTTGCTAAGTTCGGTAATTTGTGAAAAGTATGTGCAATGATTAATTTGGTAAATGAAAATGCAAGAGCGTCAGGGAAATGCCCTGATTTTTGAACCGACTAAGAAAAAAATGGTGGAGCCTCCTAAATTCCACCATTTCATCCGCATTTTTTATTTCTGTCTGTCTCCCCTTCCTCTTCCTCTTGTTGCTACAGCAATACTCTTTGGGAAATGCATTTGTGGACGGAAATGCAGTTCTTATGTACTGCTTTTATGTTTAACTATTAATAAGCCTGAACCTGGCCCAAAGCCACCTAGCCTCAAAATTTTCTAATTATATATGTAAAGTTAACTTATTCGAAATAAGAAAAAGCCAGTATAGTCCAGCGTATAGACATCTCAATTTTCCATCGACCATTAGAGTTCGATTCTTTCTAGCATTGTATTTTTCCCTTGCCTATCTTCACTTGTACTTATGCGGCCTCCAAAACCTAAAGTGACTAGTTAAGCTTTCAATATTTTTTTTACTTGAGCCTCAAGTTGACCGAGCCCAGCCCTAACTATTAACACCTAAGTATCTTCTCTAAACCATTTATGGTCTCACCTAATCTCTGCTTTTCTTCATCCATCTGCAACTCCCTTTCCATGAGTTTCTCTGTCAAAACCTTAACTTCGCCTCCTTCTCTATCTTTTCAAATGAATGAATCAAAATCTCTCTTTTTAATTTCACCATCATCAATATCTTATCATTTAATAATGCTTTATTGATGCATATGAATCCAGCTAATTTTACTATCACTAAGTTGTTGTCAATTATAAATGGATTTATCATTTTCTGAACATGTGATTTTGCTTATTAGGGTACTCGTAAATTTAAAAAAACTTTATGAAAAATTTTCCCTTTTGTCATTCGAAAATCTATTGTACTCGCATTGTATTTTCCTTCTTTTATTTCCCCTTATCAAATAACGCTTAAAAATCAAAATTTAGGTAAATTCTCAAATTTTGTATTTGAATTAATGGATGATGGTGCTGATGATGATACACACCTAATGGAATTAAAAGATTTAAAATTTGAATTTTATTTTTGATTTTTTTAAATTTGAAAATGCATAGCTCTCAGAAGAGATGAAACTTGAATTTTATGTCGTTTCATGATTTTGTTCGAGTGATTTTTTTATGGTGAAATTCTTTGTTATAGTAATTTTTTATACGGTGAAATTGTTTGCGGGCTTATTTTTCTTAGAGAAGGGTACAAAGGGAAATGTTTAATGATAAGATGAGTATACTGAGCAAAAACATAGGTATAATAGTTTTCTTTAGGTTTTATGGTGGGCAACTCGGCAACTTTTGATTTGGCTTTAGTGTGAGAGGTCACAATTTCGAAACTTGCGTAGCATGAATCGAACATTTATTGACATGTGATTTGTTGTATATAAAGTACCGTTTCAAAGAAAAAACCTTTGAGGTTTAAATAGAATTAGCATTTTTCAAATTGTGTATCTCTAACTAAGACTAGGATAGTGAATAATAATTCGTAACTTAAATTTAATTTTATGGCTTTTTATAGTAAAGAATCTTTATTGTTACTTCAGTCAAACATATCCAACCATTATTTCTTTTTTCTGTTGTCTTAATAGAAAAATGAATAAACAGCAATCATAAAACTGATTGTAATAGAAAACTTGTGAAATAACTAATACGATTACTTATCGGTACCATTTCGCTACAAAATTAACAGAATTATGGAAGTGCTGATTTTAATGTATATCTATTATGTTTATTCTAGTACATAAGAAACATAATATATAACCATTTGTGTTCTCTTTTAACGTTCACTTTCAGGTCAAATTCTAATCTCTCCTCAATTCAAGAATTATTTTGCACTATCACTCTCAACCACGATTATATCACAATAAACCGTTTATTAAGTGCTTAAAGAAATATCAAGAAGTCAACATAATTTATTTCTTTAAATAATCTCCGTTAATGCATTTCTCTTTTCCAAGCAATCCACATCTGTTCATCTCTTCATTTACTTTGTAACCCATCAATTTCCTCCTCTTATACATTCCTATCTTAGATCCCCTTCATGAAAATAGCTTTATTGTATATTGATTTAAAAGTCGGTACTATTTTAAATTCATCTTTTTCATTTACTTTATGGGTGAATTTGAAGTTTATTCGTCTTAATTTTTAATTTTTAATTTTTAATCTTTGCTTCGAGTTTGGTCCCAAAATTTATTTTCTATTAATTATTTTTAATGTTAATCAACTTTTAACCAATTTTTTCTTATAGTTAATTTCTTTTATTAGCAACATTTCAGAAGAACCATTGTATATTTTAACTCTATGAGGGGATATGTAGTGTTTTTACTGTAGAAATATATTAAAGTAGGAACTCATTTGTTGTTCTTAACAACTAATTTTCTTTACTAAGCAAATTTAAAAAAAAATGATAAAAGTAAACGAGAACATTATATTTGTATATGATGTTCTTCCACAAACCAACTAAAATATCGTTAGGGTAATATTTTATGCTTTTAAGGGCTATATTATGTTTCACATATTTGTTTATACTTGAAGGAAAACATTATATGTTCCTTATATTGTAGAACATGATTATAATTTTATCTTACAAGTAAAACAATCAGATTGTATAATAAATGCTATATTGTGCTAATGTTTAGTGAAATTATAATAAGCATTCATACCTATGTTGGATTGGTACTCGAGAAAATGTTCAATTGGAACCCCAATGATGACTTAAGTGTCATGTTAGAAGTCATGATATTATGTGAAGAATAAAAATGAATGAAGGTTGATTGCAAAAGAGAGAATAAGAAAGCAAAAAAATATCGAATAAAGCATTGACTTTAAGACTAAAATATGTTTAAATGTAGAGTCAGGTAATAAGTGGTGTTATTTTATTGAAGGATGATAGGATACTTGAAGTTTCCCTTCAATTTTAAAGATTGTTCAAGAAAATAATGAAGATATTTAACGTATATAATTGGAATGAATTTTTTTTTATGGAAAAAGGTAAAATTTTCAATAAGAAAATCATATATTATATAGGTTTTAGTATACAATAAAATGTTTAACGACCCTGACTCGACCTTCGACAATCGACATTCAAATACATCACCCGTATTCAAATGTCGCAGATTCAAACGTTGAGTCTGGTTCACCGGAGCTTATAATAACATTAGACAATAACAACACAACGAAAACAGAAGAATAATTTTATTGATACACCACAATTGATACAACATGATACAAATGAAATGATCAACACAAATCAGAGATAGATACAATAGTGAAAAACAAAACGACAGCAGCGGAAAAATAATGTCTTCAATGCCAATGCTCCAAAGACTCTAAACTAGAAACTCGAACCACCATCAAGCTGAACTGAAGCAAATCCGGTGATCAATGCGATTGCCAAAATCTAAGAAAAGACTCCAAAGATTGCCAAAATCTACATCTATTATCTAATAATCTGACTCTACGCAGCCCGTGTGGTAAATTATGGGCAACCAGAGTTTAGAAAGGGAACAATAAACTCTAGGTCGGTCATAGCACTGGTGTGAGAGAAAAAAAGTTTATACTGAATAAAAACAAACAAAAAGAAATAGAATGAAATCCGTTATGCTTTTTGGAAAATGAAACTACCATAAGGCCTCCCCGCACACACACAATGCGATCGCACAATTGGTGGAGATTTCTCCTTATGATAGTCAAACATGCTTGATACGTGAAAATCATTTTGATATTATTATTAGTGCATAGTGCAAAAAACCTTTCGAAAGTATAATATTAATTTAGCCAGCATAGGTACCATTATATTATGCTTACTATAGCTACCACCTGAGATGACAGGTTATATAACTGCAATCGTAAAGGGCGTGTATTGGTTGATTGGATTTTCAACAAATGGTCAACCTAAGGAACTTCCTGACCGAATGGGTATGCCTCTGCAGGGACGCCTCGAGAACCTAACCGGCTCTCTGCCAACAGAAGGCCGGATTACCTCTGTAACTAGGTAACTAATTGCCACAAGTATGTCATCCCCCGTTCATCACCGACCTTTATCCGGGTGCTCTCAACGCTAACAAATTGCAACAACCACATAAGTTAAATATTTGGGTTCCATACCATGATACCACTTTTTACCCAGAAGGAAATGCACATACAATAAAGGGCGCGACCGTCATAACCTCGCTGCAATCTTCCTGTTTCGACCATTTTCGGGGTGTGAGGTCCGACGAGGTCTCATCCACAAAGCTACGCTTTTCACAAAAGCCATACTTTGATCAACAAATGATCGGCAACACTTAGTATGCCACCTTACCAAATTGGGAATATATCACTAGTAACCATCAACTACATAGTCTCTGAGCTCGTACGCCTCAGAGAAGGGTGTTAAGCTAAGAGAATAAATTCTCCGCCACCAAACAGAAATGTATTTGACAGAAACCAGCTTTACATCTCAAAGTGTAATGTCACACATACGTCCATACAAGTCCGTTTCGGGTATGAACGAAACCGAAGGCACTTCAAAGAAATCCTTGCAAATCTAGGTATTAACAATCCCGATCGGACTCCCCATCACATCTAGAGATCTCTATATCGGCGCGACTCAGTGCAGAGACATTCGATAGGCAAGCCTATCATTCTCGAAAATACCCGGTCTTCACCGCCATCTTCAAATGCTATCCATTTCGTCGTATCACTATTCGGAATGGGTTTTATGACATAAAGTCCTCTCTCCGCAAAACCGAATAATGAGCACTAATTTTAAAAATGTATGGATATATAGGGATCTTAGTTAAGTCACAACTTTTAGCCCAAAACCTTTCTTTCGAATGGTTTAAATAAATTTCCACTTTTAATCTTTTAAATAAAATATTCACCCTTGAAGATCCTCTTCAATTTGAAAACAAAGTTCACAAGATCTTTAACAAAGCTTTCAAAACAATTTCCATTTCAAACTCGAAACCTTTTCCATAAAAATTAGAAGTTCTTTTGTTATATGAAAGCCATTACCATTTGAAAACAAATGCTTTTCATTTCGGTAAAATCGGATTAATTTTGCACAAGTTATATCCTTTTAAAGGAAATCAGTGAACTACCATATCCTCGGCAAGTTCTATTTGAATTAAATTCAAATTTCCAAAATAATTTATTCCACATACTTCAAAATGGTTTAAAATCCATATATATATATATATTGTATAACTTGTATACCTTTTCAAATCATAATTTCCAAAATAATTTCAAAACTTAAACAAGATATATTATATTCAAACTAAATTTTAATTTCAAACTTCCTTTTTAAAAGCTTTTCATATTCAACCCAAATTCCATTTCCAAAACAATTTGGATTCAAAATTCATCATTGCACCATTTTGAATAAAATAATATTAAATTCAAAATATCTATGACTTAACCGATTTTCTCGTGCAATCCATATTTGTGTGTGTGGTGTAGTCCAAGGGTTTTACACACAACAATAACATATCACAGCCATCATTAATTCAAGCACAACAATATCGATAAGCGACATAATCCTATAACGCTTATCTTCATTCCCAAATTCACAAATAAATATGTAAATTCATCACAGATAAATAAATCATAGTTCACAGCTCAATTCACACAATTCATATCACAGAACATCACACATCATGGATATCAAACAATTCAAACATTCAATACAATCCAAACATTCATAAGTAAGATCAATTAGTCACCTGATTATAATCAATTTAAACCAGATTAACTACCTATGAATTAATCACCTAAATCTAATTAATTACAAACCATTTTAATTAATTATCCTTTAATCATTTATTAATTATTCTTTAGTAATAGATTAATTAACGTGTAATTATTAATTATTAATCTTAATTAATAAATCAATCAGCCTTTAATCATTAAATAATCAACCTTTAATTATTTAATTATCCTTTAATCAATTAACCTTTATTCACAAATTATCTTCTAATCACTTGATTAATCAGCCTTTAATCATTAATTATCCTTAATTACTTTTGTTAAGTAATTATCTTTAACTAATTAATTACCCTTAATTACTTTCATTAATTAATTATCCTATAATTAATTAATTATCCTCAAATTAATTACCTTAATTAAATAATCACATAAATTGATTATCCTTAAAAGCAATTACACAAAGTAATTATCCCTTAATTACATTAAGTAATAATATTTTTAAATTAAGTAATTATACTTAATTAGTTTTATTAAGTAACTATCATTTAATTACTTACATTAATTAATCAACCTTTAATTAATTACATTAAGTAATAGTCATTAATAAATCAATAATGATCCTATAATTAAGACCTTAATTAATCAAGATAAATCCTTTATCTTAATTGATCACTTAATTACAACATTTAAATCTCATTATTAACAAATAATTTAATTAAAACCTTTAAGTTAATTAATAATCAAAACATTATTTAAAATAAAGCATTTATCTTTTTAATTCACTTCTTAATTAAGCTATTTAATTCCTTATTTAAAAATAAGCTTAAGAATTAATTAATGAAAGCATATATATTATAGATTTAAAATATTTTAAACTTGATTAATTAAAATAATTTAAATTTAAAACCTTTAATTAATTCATAAGCAAACATACATTGTAAAAAAATTAGTTTAACAAAAATCTGTTAAAATTTAATTAAACTTTTAAAACTTTTTTAATTTTAAATTTCAAAAATTGTTACATAATGAACCCGAGATGACTTCGGGTATCAACCCGAGTTAATACACGTTTTCCCTGAGGAGAATCCCAAGTCTTTCCCTTCTTTTACATTAAATTTTGTTATGTTAATTTTTTTAAAACTTTGCTATAAACCCACGCGAGTTTCCTCTGGAACGAACCCGAGCCAGAACCCAAACTCCCCGAGCATGACTTCGGACCCATCCCCTTCTTCTTCCTACAGCAACCACTAACACCAACACATCAACGTGCACATGCAAACGAGGCCTGACCACTTTTGGCCTTCATTCCGATCACCAACATCTCGACGTCGACCTTGCCGACGAACTCGAACCCACAGATCATCGATACATATATGAAATTGAAATCGAGCAAGTTGAACGAATTGGAACCAAAAGCTGATCAACTGAAAATGCCTCATGCCGCCACGATTGATCATCTGAAACCTCGCCAGTCAATCCAAAGTCGCATCACACCCTCACGCATCATTTCCCCCTGGTCCCATCCATTCCAATGCATCGATGACTATGAACTACCCTCAAATTCGACTGTAACGCCCTACCCCGAGACCCACCTTAGCAAAGAGAATTAACAAGTAATTCCGTCTACTAAAGCGGAGAATAAGGCTGGTTACACTACAACAAAAATACCTTTTTGCAACTGCCAAAAACAGTTGTAATATGTCTATTACAACTAGCACCCGCCAGTCGTTATATCCGCAGTTGTAATAGATATGAATTATTTTACAACTGGCCGGAACAGTTGCAGAATCAGTTGTAGAAACATATTTTACAACTGCGACATGTTAGTTGTAAATGACTAGTTACAACTGCTTTTAGCACTTGCAGAAGGTCTTTTACAACTTCCACTGCTAGTTGTAGAAAACTTATTTACACTGTGGAAAACCATTTACAACTGCAACATGCAAGTTGTAAATGACTAGTTACAACTGCTTTTAGCACTTGTAAAAGGCTTTTTACAAGTACCGCTTGCAGTTGTAGAAGGATGAAATACAACTAACAATGAAAGTTGCAACATATATTTTTACAACTGCTACAAACAACTATAATCATCTTTTCACAGCTGCTATAATTTTTTAATATCAAAACTAAAACCAATATTTCGTTAATATTATACACAATCATGCAAATTACTTGAAACAACACAAACCATTTGCATTCAAGAAAATCGAAAACCATTCGAGTTTACACCATTTATGAATTCATAAGTTCAATACAAAACATAACTAAACCCATAACATATTTCAGTAAGAGTACATATACATACTAATTATAAGAGATAAATTCCTTATGCCAAGCAAAAGTCGTCCCAACCGCCTGTCCAATAGTATAGATATCCGAAGTAGGCCTATATAGAATAGCTTCGGGCTCCACCACTGAATCAATCCAAACCTTCCAAGCATTTTCTCCAAGTGGTACATGATGCACTAAAACTGTAGGATCAGTACATGCAATTGTTATCTCCATAGAAGGAATAATTAGTCATGAATTAATAGGAAATTTCTGTTCTAAAATTTCAAATTATCCGTATTGAAATTCAACGATTATTCCTCTATTAAATCATTTCCCTTAATTTAACAGTGTTTTTACTTTTTAGTATCCACCATATTTCAATAGAAAGCAACACAATGATGATGTTTGAGGCCTAAAATACTGCCATTTCCTGAAGGACTTTCTTGACTTTTAATTCTTTCGACGTCCAATCAAAGACGCATATATCACATGGTAGTATTGATGTCTTATTTAAAAAGGACACATCTAAAATAAAGCATTCCTGTATTAAGTTATAATTCTTTCACACAAGAAATTTTTTTAAGCAGGTTTAAAAATGAGGCTTGTTCAGTATTATGAACTGATACGAACATACCAAAATTTGTATGGGCTAGGGTTTGGACAATGGGTACATGAGAAAATTGAAATGATATTCCACTAATATTATAAAGTACAGTTCAACTTCCTATTTGGAAAAATATGAAAAATATCAAATAGAATTCATTGTTTATTCTGATGGCATAAAAGAAAAGCGATAAAACTTATAAAGCTGCGCACATGTATAATTACATACATATGCATGAATGTGTGTATGTGTTTTCCTTTGTCGCAAAAAAAAAACTGATGAAAACTAACACAATATTTGCAATTGTGCTCAAAATCATTGTTAGACCAATCAAATAGGCTAAAAAACTTCAATGAATTGTGGACCCCATTAGTTATTTTATTCATTGTTTATAAATGCTTACTAAAAGTTAACAAATATAACATTTTAATAAAAAAATAACCTTGCTGACATCAATGATTTTTCTGCCTGTGACATGCTCACTGCATCGCAAAATTTCCCAGCAAGCTCAACCTGGAAGCAGAGAAAATTACAGGAGATCGTTTGACTATATATTGGGTCACAATAGAACTGATTAAAGTGTCTTCATAACATGCACTGCATTTTCCATGTATTAATACAAAATGTGCAGTACTACAAGATCCCTAATTAGTACATATAACAATAAATACATTTAACACAATTATGTGCATATCTCATACAAGTGAGTAAGGATGCAAAATTTGAAACTTGAAGAAAGAGCTCATCTGCGAGTATAGATGTAACATACATACATACACAAAGATGTGTGTGGGCGTGTGTGTGTTAAGCAAGACCTGTGGTTTATATAATATTGATACAGTATCAAGCAACAGAATTACACATCATGTTAAAATGATGTAACCAAACTTAATATATACAAGTACATTGCTTTCTCTTGTTACTCTATTAAAACTGTAACTGAAAAAAAGCATTAAACCATACTGAATAAAAAAAATATCAAGATTTCTACTTGAATTTATAACTCGTATTTTATTGTTTTCTAAAAAAAATAAAGACGGAACAAGGATAAAAATCGGGTTATAGGTTTAGAAGAAGCATCAAATTCGATTCCAAATGTACAAATTACTCCATAAAAAGGAGAATTGATGCTTTTAAACGCTTAAATATCACTTAATAACCAACACAGTGAAGAAAAAAAATCGAGCATACAAGTAGGTATGCATGTTAAATATGAATTTTTTCAATCTATGATTTAAATTTAAAGATTGAAAATTTACGATCTACGATTTGAATCTTGTTTTTTAATACCTTGTATGTCAACAAATAATTTAAGGAAATGGAAAAATTACTGAACTTTCTTTACTTATCATGTGAAATCTTTGTATCATAATTAAGTAAAGAGATGCATTAGACAAGTAAAGCGGGTGGGAAAAAAAAGTTAAGACAAGAATACACATTTGTGCATAGCTATCTAGAAAAATGTACAAAGTCTTAATGAACTGGAAATGATGCATTTCATATACTAAACATTTCATGTTGAACAGGCATAAATTTTCAAGAGTGGCAAAAACAAAACAAAAAATTGCATCATTACCTGAATACCTTTGCTCACAAGGAATTGCTTAAAATCAGGCAACTTTAAATCGCCAACAAGTATAGAATTGTACAAAAATTAATTATCAAATGGTGGGTATGATTTGGTATTAATACTGACCTGCTATTTTTGGCACAATCTGCACGAGCATCATAATCGTAAACAGGTAATAGCCGAGGGGAACAGATGACAATGGGAAGTGAAAGAAGAACCTATCAAGAATATAAGTTATTACGATATGGCTAAGGAAAAAAAGATAACAAGAAAAAACAAGGATATATTAGGGTAATAATAATATACTCTTGAAGTTCTTCCCGTGTGGAACAAAAATGAAAATAGCCCATAGATGATCCTATAGGCAGTTTGTCTGCAAACAATGAATAGAAATACTTTTATACTCACCTAACTGACGGACGTATACCTATAGTCAATGTTGTAGTGTACAATTCAAGGATCGATGAAGGAATTTGTTGTCACCTTCAAAATATCAAACCAAAAAAGAAGCCAGAGTAAGAAGGAAAACGAAAAGGAAAACAAATAAAATTTGGGTCCTGGTCATATAGAAATTGTTTGAAGCCCAGTAATGAATAACGCCAATGCCAAGAATAGGGCAGAAGGATAACAAGAAGGAATGTAACCCCAACCTATAACAAATGGAATGATTATAAATTATCAGCTGTTACGGTTAAACTAAAATTCAGCTGTGAGAAACCTTGACATGTCCACTGACATCCATGGTGTAATAACAGTTGTAACTATAGATATGGCACAAATCAAGAGAAAAATCCAATAATAACAAACACATAGATACCAAATGAAAGTTTCACCTTTCCTAAAGAAAAAAATCGTGTGTAACCTATAAGGAAGTAGATCTATGTTGACACAACTTAAGTTGGAAAACTAAAGAACTCATGGACTTGCCATTTATATAACCCAATGAATAATGAGAATATCCCAGGTACATAGACCAAAGGAAGCAAAGCTACAAGAAAATCCACCGTTATCTGTACTCTATCCACCCGAAAATTCACTACATTCCAATATGGCACTTTACAAAAAGCAATAAGAACAACTAAAAAAAACCTACAGTTTAAAAATGAAATATGATTATAATAAGGAAGATATGAAGGTATAGTTTGACTTAACTGAAAACATGGTAAATGCATATAGCAGAAGAGAGAGAAATCGATGTGGATAACCACAAAATGATGGGTAGAATAGCAATAACTAGTAGAGAAATTACAGCAAATATTGCCAAGATATGCAGATGATACATAGGCGAATAGTGCCCTTAACCATCGCTACTTCATCCCTTGTAAACCTAAAGCATCTAGGGCTTTGCAGACACTATTGTGCCAAGGTCTACGACTGATCCAGTCAATATGAATACACCGACAAAACGTAATACTCTCTATAGAAGAAAATCAATACAGAAAATTTATACAAAAATAAAATTATATTAAGTATTCTTAGATGTCAAGTGCATCAAGTGAATAAATCAGTCATAAAGAAGTTAACGTGTTATAGACAATCACAAATAACAAGCAAACCGCTTTTAAAACTGTGATGATATATCCTTGGGTTGCATTATCAGGAAGAAAAAAATGTTTGTTTGTGCACCAACACAGCCATTTACATAAATGACTGATAATAGAAAATAAAAGAAAAATCTTGAAAAACGTATGTAAAATGTAACAATACCTCCTTCCTAGGACTTTGATGATTGTTTATGTGGGTTACAGAATCCTAGTGTAAAAGCAAAAAACAATATCTATTATGAACCCATATTTGGAATAGCTACCGAAAGACATGCCACCGTAAGTAGAACGGTCAAAGCCAACCCAAGTATTACAGATGATTTGCTGAAAATCACATGCAGAGGTAACTGTTAGTAGAAGCATGATGTAAATTATCCCGACATTCATGAAATATTTGTTTAAAAGATATTTGAGTATAATATATTAATTTACTTCTGCTCGTCGAATATCAATCATAAAAAGGTACTAACTGAAATTTATGTAGTAAAGTAACACGATCAAGATAAAAGACACTAAAAAAATAATTCCATTTTATTTTGCAGAAATGGGAAAGTACCAACAACCACTTTTGTAAGGAGAATACTTCTAAATTTTCCTAGTAGGTAGAAACAAAATTGAGAACATATATACAAAAATGAGGACAACTGAGTCGCTTTAATTTCAAAATGATATAATTTTAGCCAACTAAAAACATACAGCCTTAATAAAGTACATAAACACCTTTCACTACGACAAATACACAGTGAAGCAAAATCATATTATATGTTGTATATAAAATAAAATAATTATATATTGTGATAATTTTATTGGTAAGAAGATAATGTGGCATACCTTATGAAATAGAGGAGCAACCAACACAGGTAGTTGATATCCAAGCAATGAGTCCATACTAGAGGTGCCAAAATAACAGTAAGATGTGTGAAAATTATTATCTTAGTAAAGCAACCAGTAATTGCAAGTAGAGGATCACCTTGTAATGGGTTTATCAAAACTAAAAGTTACAAAAAAAGGAGAACAAAAAACATATAAAGTTATTCCCAGTTATGCGCCTTGTTTTTTAATACCTTGTTTACAAATAATTTAAGGAAATGGAAAAATTGTTGAACTTTTTTTACTTATCATGTGAAATATTTGTGTCATTATTAAGTAAAGAGATGCATCAGACAAGTAAAGCAGGTGGGAAAAAACAAGTTAGACAAGAATACACATTTGTGCATATCTATCTAGCAAAATGTATAAAGTCTTAATGAACTGGAAATGATGCATTTCATATACTAAACATTTCATGCTGAACAGGCATAAATTTTCAAGAGTGGAAAAAACAAAACAAAAAATTGCATCATTACCTGAATGCCTTTGCTCACAAGGAATTGCTTAAAATCAGGCAACTTTAAATCGCCAACAAGTACAGAGTCATGGCTAGGAGGGTTTGACGTGGTGGGGGGGGGGGGGAGTAGAGAAAGCTTATCATGTGGTTTTCCCACTTCTCCATCAACCCAAGCTACTTCATATTCCCCAATCTGCATTACACACACACACACATATATAAAGAAAGTTCCCCTTTTTATTAAACAAATAAACAGAACTTCGCACCATCCGTTTACTATTTGGAATGTATAGTTAGAAATTTTCCCTATTGATTAAAAGAATAAATGGAATAATTTCACACCATCTATTTGCTATTTTGATATAAGAATACTGGATTGTGCTATATAATATGCGCAAATTTGGTATAAATTAGGCTTATAATAAACAAAAAATACTACACATCTCCCAAATTTTGGAATAAACTTTACCCATATAATAAACAAAAAATACTACACATCTCCCAAATTTTGGAATAAACTTTACCCATAGAGTGAGCGAAGTGGGATCTATGCATGGGTTCCATACATGGACCTAATTCACAATACAATGCACCTAATTCAAAACATAACTGCTGTATGTGATTTTTAGTACTATTCAGTAAATTATTGTGCGTAGCCATCACTCATGAGATTGTTATAAATTCATACTAGATTGGAAGCAATTTGAATCCACGATTAGGTTTAGTTTTGAGAAATTTGGGATATTGTAGGATAGCAGTAAAGAATCATTTAACTATCAACAATTTCATTCAACAAATAACTATGAACCAAACAAAATCATAGGATAGCAACATACCACAACTTCGTCGAAGGCGACCAACAACAACGGCAAGCAAACGTGGGTAGCAGCGGTGGCGAAGCGAGCGAACGCGTGTAGCAATGGAGATGCGGCCACGGAGGCGAGAAAATGACAGAGAGTAAAGGGCTAGGGTTTGGAAGAATAGCAATGGCAGAGTGAGATAGGGTCAGGTTTAGATTTGTGAAATTTTGCGGCTAATTTTTTAGTCCACACGAAAGCATTGAGCGGGCCAAAGAAAATAAAAGATGGAAGTTGTAGTTTTTCACAGTGCAAGCAGACAACCATCAAAAACAGTTGTGATAAATAAATATTTACAACTGACATAAATAAACAGTTGTTACAGACATGTATTACAACTGCTGAACAAATAAATTTGTTAAAAATAAATTTGTTACAACTGCTACATATAAACAGTTGTTATAAAATACCTATTACAACTGCCAGTTTGTGCAAGTTGTAAAGAAAAGGTTGTAATATGGTTGTTTTGTTGTAGTGTTAAGGGCGACTATCTATAATTTTGTCTTAAACATCTACTGAATACGCCGATAAATGCAATATAATTTTTTTTTCTTCTACTCAAGTGAATCGACATACCCAGTAAATGCTTAATCCAAGACTATAGGTAGTTAATGGATCTATCAGAACAAAATACAATAACTAAATGTAAAGCACATCACAGAACAGTAATCCACATCATATATATACATATACACCGATACATGTTTAGTACAATACAATATGAATACAATAAATGTGGTATTCGACCACACCATATACATCGAATCAAATGTAAATACATCAAAGTCAAGCGGAAATATAAACTAAACAAAAGTGCTAGGCTGAAATCCAAGCAGATGCATCAGAGCAAAGAACCGTAACCGATAGCTAACCTGAAACAACTCGGTCTGACCCGAGTACAAAGTACACGGGTCAGTCTAGCTAAAATAATCAGTTAATGAGGAAAGACGATAATATGAAGCATAAGATACAAGGTGGTAATTCTTTTCGAATGAGAAGAGGCAACAGAAAGAATACAACTCATGACTTAAGTGCAATAATGTCACTTAAGTATACAATGACCTCAAAAGAGGTAAGTTCAATAATAATACTCAAATAATATAAACATTCGCCTCATATCATCGGCGACATCCCAAAATGTCAACATGGTTTCCATGAACCATATCTCCTCAAAAAGTGAAACATTAGTACAAAATCTCGCCAAAAAGGCAAACATAAAACATTCTCAAGTAGGATGACTTAAAACTCAAATATAAAAGAATCCCCAAACTCAATTATACCTCATCTCATCGGTATAAATGTATATAAATCTCAAATCTCAACTCGCCAGAATGGCAAGGCCTAGAATATCCTACAAAATCATGAAACCATCCAAACTCATAACTCAAGGAACTCGATAAGAGTTCAAAACATCATAAATGAAATCACCATACATATAACATCTCATAGAGCACTAGGCTATCAATGTAATCAAACATCTTAAAATAGTGAAGTCTAAAACATCAAAACTTAAAGAAATCTCGGATTGGCCAGATCCTCGATTGCATGCCGAAGCAATGCTACGCGCGCTACATCGTGACTAGTACTACTATTTAGTACCATAAACATCGTGATGACTGGAGTTAAATAACATCTTAACATCGTGAACATCATGAATGACTATAGTCTATAACATCATAATGACTCCCAGTCACAAAGACCCGAGTTATTAACATCGTGATGATCGGAGTAGCAACTACATCGTGATGACTCCAATCGAGTACTCGTGGTCTGTAGTACCAGTAAACATCGTGAATGTGTCTCAACTTCTCGGATAGGAACCCAATAGGTGTTAACATATATCCCATACCATACGCTCGCACCTAACGGTTTACTAGCCGTTAGTTGGTACCACACTAGTAAAACATCATAAACATCATGAAAATATACTTAGCCTCATCTCATTGGCGAGTAAATACAATACCATACTCGTCTCATCTCATTGACGAGTATTGGTGGCATCGTGACTTGTCTCATCTCATCGACAAGTAAAAACTATCATAATACATCTCAACATCGTAAAATCATCATAAAGAAGCTTACCTCATCTCATCGGCAAGTAAAAATAACATTTAGATGGTTATTTATAACCTTAATTCCATATAGGAACTTCTAACTCTTAATTCTCCTCGATTTTGACTCAGATAACATCAAAATTATAATGATTTCTATGGAATTAAGGTTATAAATAACCATCTAAATGTTATTTTTATGATAGTTTTTACTTGTCGATGATTTTGATGTTATCTGAGTCACGATGCCACCAATACTCGTGATGTTCGAAAATTGTAGTTTTTACTTGTCGATGATTTCGAACATCACGAGTAAAAATCATTAATTTATAACCTTAATCAAAATTATAACAAATAGATAACTTCATAATTTTCGAAAACACAAAACATGAAAATTGTAGTTCTATATCAGGGCTTTCCAGAACATCTAAGATCATTAAATTTGATTAAGAAACACAAAAGTTATGCTTATTTTAGTTTCAGATTTAACAACAGAGCAAAATATAATTTTGCTCTCGGGATTGTAATAGAGAAACTCAGTTTTGAAATAGCTAACATCAAAATTACCGAAAGCACAAAACACAAAAGTTGTAGCACATGAAATATGCTTTCCGGAACATATAAAATTATTAAAATCGGATAAGAAACGAAAAATTTATGACCAATTTCGTTTCAGCTTCAACGACAGAGCAATTATTAGTTTTGCTCTCGGGATTACAGTAGAGAAATTCAATTTTGACATAGCTAACATCAAAATTACAGAAATCACAGAACATAAAAGTTATAGCATATGAATTAATATTTCCGGAACATCTAAAATTATCAAAATCGGATAAGAGATGATGAAGTTATTGTCAAATTAGTTTCAGTTTCAAAGATGGACAGAATTCAATTTTTCAGAAATAAAAACATCAACCAAAGATCAATATTCTCAAGCTATTTGAATATATCTTTGCATTTGAAGCTTTTCTTCAGCTAAAGATTGTGAGTTTATTAACTCACCTTGCTGTTAGGGATGGTCAAATCTCGAATTTATGCTAAAACGTTGAAGCTTTGAGGAGACAATGACCTTCAACAACCTGTAGAACTCAAAAAATGTGCATGCAAGAAGAAGACTATTGTAAATTAGAAACCTATTTCTCAAGTCAGGAATTTAATGAAATTCTTGAGTTTGGATATTGATTACCTTCAGATTTAGCTTCAAATTGATTTTTAAAACACTAAATTTGAGTTTGAATTGATGATTTTTGGCTAGGGTTTATAAGAGGAAATGGGTTTCTTAAGTTTTGAAGCTCCTGGTTGAAGGAGAAAGAAGGTACGTGCTTCATTTCTTTCTCTTTTCTGGTTTACTAACAGGTTGGGCAAGATACTAATGGGCTAAGACCCATTAATCAAAAAGAAATAAAAAGGCTAAGGTTATGAGTTCAACACTTAAATCAAAAGGCTTCACGTTAACATTATAAAAAAGAACAAAGCCATTTTCTTCCACTTTTCACACAATAAAAATCTATAAACTTACAAACATAAGCAGTAAAATATTTCCCATCATATGAAAAGGTTAATTTTTTAAAAAAAAACAATTTTATTATTAAAAATCTTAATTTACAAAAATACACTATTTTCACCAATAAATACAAAAGTTCACATTTTTAACTTCTAAAATTCAACAAAAATACTTTTCTCACTTAGAAAAATATTTCAAACCATTTCCAAACCTTATTTATAACCAAGACATATTTTAAAAACCACTTCCCATCTTTTAATTAAACTAAACCACCTTCAAAAAAAATAAAAAAAATCAATTACTTCTCTTAAAAATCATAAATAGAAGAATTGGCAATAATTACATGATTATTTCATTTTTTTTCTAAAATAAAAATCATTTCCCACTTATTATTAACCCAAATAAAATAAAGTTCTAAACTTTATTTTCACAATTTGATTCCAATTTCATTGTTTATTCCAAATAAACAATCTAAAATTTCCAATTTAATTTTAATCACAATATTAAATTATAATTATCATTATAATTTAATATTGACAGGTACTCTCCAACCCAGGGTTGTTACATCGACAGTGGTTCAACCTGAACCTTAAACCCTACTTTGCCGTTGACCAGACAACACAACAACTTAGAAAATCTCTGGCCATTTTTCCCAAGTTCCTCGGTCTTCCCTCTACCTTCGGTTACAATCGCAACCATCCGTCCTTCACCAATCGCCGGAAATCGATCAATGTTTAATTTCCGTTCATCTCAAGAAATCTCGATATACCCAACAGTAAAAATCATAATTTTCGCATTAAAATTCATCATTTTCTCATGCAAATCAAATTATAAAATCCAAACATGAAATTAATTCATTTTTTTTTCTGACTTAAGTTTGATCATTATTGTAAATCCTTGTTTTTGAGATAGTTACTCAATAGATCCACTTGAATCCATTTTTAAAAATGACTTTACATTATTATAAACATTTTCTTTTTAAGAATCCTAACTTGAATTAGTTTAAATAAGAAGATATGAATTTTTTTCTTAAATTTGAAGACCTGTTATATATATATATATATACACACACACACATATATAAATATATATATACACATACATATACAGGCATGCACACCCATACACAGATATATATACATTCATACGGACATATTTTACTTCCACACTTCCAAGATTATCACATGCAGATCAAGATTTAAACCAGATTTAAAGTTTTAAAATGTAGTTTGCTCACTTGGATGAAGAAAGACAGAGAACAAGCCTGGAAAAGATGTTGAAAATCTGGAAATGAATTTTGACTCTGAACTTTGAATGTTGTACTTGATTTTGAATCTTGCTTGATTTAGTTGAATTTGAATCTGCACCTTGCTTTGTTTAACCATTGAAATTTAAATTTGATTTTTCCTTTGCTTTTGAATTTAAAACATTAAGACTGGAAATTCTTTTGATCGGGTTTTAAAAACTGAAATGTCGTTTGTTTGATTTTGAATTTTTCTCAGGCTTAAGATTGTTTAATTGTTTTGATTTTTCTTTTATCTTAGGTTTGTTTTGCTTTGAATTCCATTTAGTTTGAACAAAATGAGAAAAGAGGAAGTTGGTGATAGTTATAACTTTGATTTTTTTATTATTAAATTTAAAAATGGTAAGAAAATATATAAACATGACACTTGTTAATACTAAGCCTACAAGTGTTTATGCACATTTAAATAAAATTTACACTTGTTTAAACATGAATTCTCAAGTTTACAAATGTTAATTTCATGCATTTATGTTTTACAAATGTCCAAACTAAATTTTTTTTATGTTTAAACCCTTAAATTTTATTAACCACTTATGCATACATATTAATTTATGTTTATATCCTTATATATTTAATTTATATACAAATAATATTTTATAAAAGAAAAGTGTTTTAAACTTTTTAATTAATCTTACTTGAATTTTAAACTTAAGTTAGTATACCCCTATATATATATACACAAACCATTTTTTATTTCAAAAGATATATATATATATATATATATATAATATAGCTTTGTATTTATTCTTGTTTAAATTTTTTAAATTCAAGTTATTATACTTTTAAATGAATGAAATTTTGTATTTATACATTTTCTATTATTTATACTTATACAACTTTTTAAAGAAAATGTTTTAAAAACTTAATTATACACTAATATAATCACATATACATATATTAGTTTCTTGAAATATAAAGATTTTAAATCCAATTTATTTTATTGTATTTGTATTTTGAATTTCAATCAAATTCTTATTTACAATCTATATAAAATAAACACACGTCTTATTTATTTTGGAAATTTCAAATAAATTCACAATTTAACCCAATTTTTATATTAATTACCAAATTAAATTTGACTCAAAACCAGGATCGTTACAGACTCCCCCCTTAATAAAATTTCATCCTCGAAATTTACTAGGCAGGGAGACAACAAAGAACAGATGAACACATAGAAAGATGGAGAAATTTATTACCAAATCAAACTGAATATCTATTCTATATTTGGCTTACCAAATCAGAATATCATCAATAAATACGAACTAATTCGATACTTTACGAAATACTCCGGTCATCAGGTCTACGAAATATGCAGAAGCATTGGTTAGTCCGAAAGGACAACTAACCATTCGTAGAATGTATCGGGACCCCAAAGAATAGACAAACAGATTCAATTTAATTCAGTTTTATATTTTGTTAACCCATTTATTTCAATTAAAATTTCAAATTTATTAAAGTTAAAAACGAAAAGATTGATAGGAAACAGAAGATGAGAATATGAAAGAGGAACGTAAATAAAGATTCGTAGGGCCACCATCACACCAAAGCTTCTTCTTGTAGCTGCCATGAAGCCATCAAAGAATTGAAAGTGAATGATGATCAAAAGAGATTGACAGGAAAAGATTATTCCTTGTTGTTACAGGGTATTGACCATTTGTAGTGGTACTTTCCCATCCCCTACCTCGTCCGCTTCTTGTACTCATACTCACTATCAGTGGATAGTAAGAGAATTTACTAAGGCATACGAATAAGATATCTTAGGGATACTCATTCTAGGGCATTTATATCCCTATCTCTAATGAGTCGCCTAATGTGTTATACTTCTAAGCTAAAGTTCTTCCTCAACCTTCAGCTCTGATACCAAATTTAACGACCCTGACTCGACCTTCGAAAATCGACATTCAAATACATCATCCGTATTCAAATGCCACAGATTCAAACGTTGAGTCTGGTTGGTCGGAGCTTATAACAACATTAGGCAATAACAACACAGCGGAAACAGAAGAATAATTTTATTGATACACCACAATTGATAAAACATGGTACAAATGAAATGATCAACACAAATCAGAGATAGATACAATAGTGGAAAAACAAAACGACAGCAGCTGAAATAATGTCTTTAATACCAAAGCTCCAAAGACTCCAAACCAGAAACTCGAACCACCATCAAGCTGAACTGAAGCAAATCCAATGCGCAATGCGATTGCCAAAATCCCAGAAAAGACTCTAAAGATTGCCAAAAGCTACATCTACTATCTGATAATCTGACTCTTGGTTGCCCGTGTGGAAAATTGTGGGCACCCAAAGTTTAGAAACGGAAAAATAAACCCCAGGTCAGTCATGGGACTGGTATGAGAAAACAAAAACAGTTTATCTTGAACAAAAACAAACAAAAATAAATAAAATGAAATCTACTATGTATTTTGGAAAATGAAACTACCATAAGGCCTTCCCGCACAGACACATTGCGATCGCTCAATTGGAGGAGATTTCTCCTTATGATAGTCAAACATGCTTGATATGCGAAAATCCTTTTGATATTATTATTAGTGCATGGTGCAGAAAGCCTTTCAAAAGTATAATATTAATCTTAGCCAGCATAGTTACCGTTATATTATGCCTGCTATAGCTACCACCTGAGGTGGCAGGTTATACAACTGCAATCGTAAAGGGCACATATTGGTTGATTGGATTCCCAACAAATGGTCAGGCTAAGGAACTTCCTCACCGAATGAGTACGCCTCTGGAGGGACGCCCCGAGAACCTAACCGGCTCTCTGCGAACACAAGGCCGGGTTACCTCTATAACTAGGTAACTAGCTGTCATGAGTATCCGATCCCTCGGTCGTCACCGACCTTTATCCGAGAGCTGTTAACACCAACAAATTGCAACAACCACATAAGTTAAATATCTGGGCTCCATACCATGATACCACTTTTTATCCAGAAGGAAATGCATATACCCTGAAGGACGCGACTCTCATAACCTTGCTGCATTCTTTCTTTTTCGACCATTTTCGGAGTGTGAGGTCCGACGAGGTTTCGTCCACAAAGCTACTCTTGTCACAAAAGCCATGCTTTGATCAACAAATGATCAGTAGCACTTAGTATGTCACATTACCAAATTGTTAATGTATCACTAGTAACCATCAACTACATAACCTCTGAGCTCATACGTCTCAGAGAAGGGTGTTAAGCTAAGAGAATAAATTCTCCGCCACCAAACAGAAATGTATTTGATAGGAACCAGCTTTACATCTCAAAGTGTAATGTCAGACATATGTCCATACAAGTCCGTTCCGAGTTCGAATGGAACCGAAGGCACTTCAAAGATGCCCTTGCAAATCCGGGTATTCACAATCCCGATCGAACTCCCCATCACATATGGAGATCTCTATACCGGTGACTCGGTCTAGAGACATTCGATAGGTAATCCTATCGTTCTCGAAAATAATCGATCTTCACCGCCGTCTTCAAATGCTACCATTTCGTTGTATCACTATTCGGAATGGATTTTATGACATAAAGTCCTCTCCCGCATAAACCGAATAATGAGCGCTAATTTTAAAAACATATGGATATATAGGGATCTTAGTTAAGTCACAACTTTTAGCCCAAAACCTTTCTTTCAAATGGTTTAAACATATTTCCACTTTTAATCTTTTAAACAAAAGATTCACCCGTGAAGATCCTCTTCAATTTGAAAACAAAGTTCACCAAATCTTTAACAAAGAAAACTTTCAAAACAATTTCCATTTCAAACTTGAAGTCTTTTCCACAAAAAATGGAAGTTCTTTTGTTATATGAAAGCCATTATCATTTGAAAACAAATGCTTTTCATTTCAGAAAAATCCGATTAATTTTGCACAAGTTATATCCTTTTAAAGTAAATCAGCGAACTGCTGCTGTATCCTCGGCAAGTTCTATTTGAATTAAATTCAAATTTCCAAAATAATTTATTCAACATACTTCAAAATGGTTTAAAATCCATATATATATATATATATATATTGTATAACTTTTATAACCTTTTCAAATTATAACTTCCAAAATAATTTCAAAACTTAAACAAGATATATTATATTCAAACTAAATTTTAATTTCAAACTTCCTTTTCAAAAGCTTTTCATATTCAACCCAAATTCCATTTCCAAAACCATTTGAATCCAAATTCATCATTTCACCAATTTGAATAAAATAATATTAAATTCAAAATATCTATGACTTAACCGATTTCCTCGTGCATATATGAAATTGAACTCGAACCCACAGATCGTCGATACATATATGAAATTGAAATCGAGCATGTTGAACGAACTGAAACAAACAAACGATCAACTGAAAATGCCTCGCGCCGCCACGATCAATCATCTGAAACCTCGCCAGTCAACCCAAAGTCGCATCACACCGTCACACATTTCCTTCTAGTCCCATACATTCCGATGCATCGATGACGATGAACTACCCTCAAATTCGATAGTGGTTCAATCTGAACCTTAAACCCAGCTTTGCCGTTGACCAGCCACCACGTAACTTAGAAAATCTCTGGCCATTTTCCCCAAGTTCCTCGGTCTTCCCTCTACCTTCAGTTACAATCGCGACCCTCCTCCTTCACCAATCGCCGGAAATTGATCAATATTTAATTTCCGTTCATCTCGAGAAATCTCGATATACCCAACACTAAAAATCATAATTTTCACATTAAAATTAATTATTTTCCCATGCAAATCAGATTATAAAATCCAAACGTGAAATTAATTCATTTGATTTTCTAACTTAAGTTTGATCATTATTGTAAATCCTTGTTTTTGAGATAGTTACTCAATAGATCCACTTGAATCCATTTTTAAAAATGACTTTACATTGTTATAAACATTTTCTTTTCAGGAATCCTAACTTGAATAAGTTTAAATAAGAAGATATGAATTTTTTTTCTTGAATTTGAAGACCTGTTACTAAACAGAGCCATATATATATACATATACAGGCATGCACACCCATACACAGATATATATACATTCATATAGACATATTTTACTTCCACACCTCCAAGACTATCACATGCAGATCAAGATTTGAACCAGATTTAAAGTTTTAAAATGTAATTTGCTCACCTGGATGAAGAAAGACAAAGAACAAGCCTAGAAAAGATGTTGAAAATCTGGAAATGAATTTAGACTCTAATCTTTGAATGTTGTACTTGATTTTGAATACGTCTTGATTTAGTTGAATTTGAATCTGCACCCTAATTTGTTTAACCATTGAAGTTGTAATTTGATTTGTCCTTTTCTTTTGAATTTGAAAACTTTAAGACTGGAAATGCTTTTGATCAGGTTTTAGAAATTGAAAAAGTTGTTTGTTTACTTTTGAATTTTGCTCAGGCTTAAGATTGTTTAATTGTTTTGATTTTTCTTTTGTCTTAGGTTTTCTTTGCTTTGAATTCCATTTAGTTTGAACAAAATGAGAAAAGAGGAAGTTAGTGATATTTATAACTTTGATTTTTCTTTTTATTATTAAATTTAAAAATGGAAAGAAAATATAAAAACATGACATTTGTTAATACTAAGCCTACAAGTGTTAATGCATGTTTAAATAAAATTTACACTTGTTTAAACATGAATTCTCAAGTTTACAAATGTTAATTTCATGCATTTATGTTTTAAAAATGTCCAAACTATTTTTTTTTATGTTTAAACCCTTAAATTTTATTAACCACGTATGCATACATATTATTTTATGTTTATATCCTTATATTTTTAATGTATATACAAATAATATTTTATAAAACAAAAGTGTTTCAAACTTTTTAATTAATCTTACTTGAATTTTAAACTTAAGTTATTATATCCCTACATATACAAACCATTTTTTATTTCAAAAGATATATATATAAAATAAAGCTTTGTATTTATTCTTGTTTAAAATTTTTAAATTCAAGTTAGTATACTTTTAAATGAATGAATATTTATATTTATACATTTTCCATTATTTATACTTATACAACTTTTTAAAGAAAATGTTTTAAAAACTTAGTTATACACTACTATAATCACATATACATATATTAGTTTCTTGAAATATAAAGATTTTAAATCCAATTTATTTTTAATGTATTTATATTTTGAATTTCAAATCAAATTCTTATTTACAATCTATATAAGATAAACACACATCCTATTTATTTTGGAAATTTCAAATAAATTCACAATTTAATCCAAATTTTTATATTAATTACCAAATTAAATTTGACTCAAAACAGGGATCGTTACAAAATGTGTAAATTTCATATGTTACTTGCGATTTATAAAATTATTGTAATATCTGTTAATTCACTATGCATGTAGGTGCTTGTTTTAAGTATACTTCGTCATGCTTTATAACATAGCCATTTGTAACAATTTATTGTAATAATGATAGTATGGTTTATTGTTTTTGTTATTGATTAAATCTCCTTGCTCCTTTTAGCCTAATGGTTTTGTTCAATGAAATATCATCTAAAGTATTTTTAACGGTATCTATAAGTATTTTGTGTTATAGTGATATAAATTAGCTTTGGGTTATGTTTATTGTTGTATTATTTTAGTTTACTACTTGCGTGATGTGTATTATGTTTAATTTTCATCTCATATTATATTATATGTATTAAAAAGTATAGTGTTTCAATGTTAATGAATATTTTACTAATTTATTTAGTGCTACATAATGTCCAAAAGTGTAGTAATGAAAATGTTGGAATGTTTCATATTTGAATCAAATATGAAATACTATTTCACTTTGAGCACAATTTCTATGTTCCAAGTTTAGACCGCTATTAACATAACTAACCATGCGCATATTTAAGTATATATGTTAAATATAGGATAAACCCATACTCACCTTGTGTAACTTATTTTTGAAAATTAAAAGGCATGCTAAATTATGAAATATTTTCCAAGTTATAATTAATCGATAGTTGATGTTATCGTTTTTCGTGCAAAGTCATTGTGCTCTAAATTGTGAAGTTATACTTTGTGCGATTTGAGATTACTAAAGAACATTTACCAAAAAAGTGTATAATTGAACTTCATGAGAAAGGTAGCCTAAAAAAATTACTATCCATGAACATACGCCCTTATAGTCATATATAATCGAAAAAAAACTAAAAATTAAAATTTTAATAAATTATGTGATAACTCCCTGTACGTAGCACAAGTTTTTACTAGTTCTAAGTATAATTTAATAACTCATTAAAAACTATTCTAAAATTCTTTAAGCATTTTTACTCATATTATTCATTTCATTTTTCTCTACCATTAATGGTTTACACGATTGAAAATAACTATTTTTATGATTAGATTTCACCCTTTGATGTGTTAGGCATAGTTCGCATTTTTATTATTTAAGATGGTTTTTTGATATTTGCAATAATTAAATCGCATGTACAAATAGGATATTCACGAATACGATATTCGCAATATGACTATTAGTATGATACATAAGTACATACAAGGTACAATCAAAATGATTAATATCAATAACATGTGAGGTGCGCTGGTAGTGCCTAACATGGTTGCTTGCCTACAAATATAGACTGCATTTAATGAAATTTGAGTCATTCCCATTCCAAGATTCAATACTTTGCCTCATGTATTTCCTTTGATTGATACATAGACATGTGAACATCTCAACTTCTATCTAATTTATTAAAAAAATACAACATATCATCTAGTCTAGTGAAATTATAAGGAAAATCAAAATGAAAATAATATAGTCTCCCTAAATTTTATTTTAACTAATCTAGATGTAGTGCCATGAGTTGGGATATCATGTTTAAGGTAACATAACATGAAAACAGAAATACAAATTAACACTATAAAATTATGAAACATTAAGAATATTCAATTGGAAGTGCCTTTTGAGCTCCCTAACGTTTGAAAATCAAAAAAAAAATGTGAAGATGTAACTATAAATAATTTTAATAAGAGAAACCTTATACATGAAAATACAAAGTAAATAAGTAAGTCAATAAATAAACTTAAACCAAATATGAAGATGAATACTTAAATATAGCGAATGGTATTGAGAATAAAAATGCAAAAGATGGAAAATATCAGCAAAATGGGTTAAAAAGGTATAATTTGTCGTAAATATAATTTCCTTTTATGCTAAATTTCATTTGTAATAAGAAACTTGGAGGTTTAAATCAGCTAAACGTTTATGGATTGACAACTTGAAAAGTTCACATTTACAATAAAATTCTGGAAACAAAACAAATTACAAAATATAATGAATTTAGTGACCCAATACATATGCATAATCCTTATTAAATGCATTTTTTTAACCAAAACTGTAATGACCGTCATTCTTGCATCGAAAGACTAGCCATTAAGGGTAGAAGAAAAAGAAAGATAAGAAGAAAACTTCATAATCACATAATCTCACAATGAATCAGAATAACACATAATAGATAACATGCGATATTACATTGTCGTTTCCATAATAATACATCAGAGTCATTACATTACAGTTTCAATTGGACAGTTATAGCTGCCTATCATATAAAAATACATAGATCATATCATATATAACATAGCGGAATAAGATAATAACTAGCTAACGGTGAAGCCACATGCTCCCGCTTCTTAAAATGCTTCCATAAGAAACCTGGATCACTTGGCTATTTATACAAATTTGAGTATCCAAGAGTTTTAGCAAAAGAAAATAAAACTCCGGGCAGTTATGGGTCTAGTATGAGTAAACTCAAACAACTTAATTTTTTTAACTTTTATAAAACACTTTGAAAATCAAAGGTATCTCGTAAGACCACGTCGCAATAAATGAGGAAGGACTTTTACCTTATGATAAGAAAAACACTTTATATAGAAAACAAATGGTATTATGATAATGTATAGGGTTTTCAAGTAAAATAGAACATAGCTGAAATGCTTGCATCTCAAATTTCAACATACTTAGGTGCAACTAAAACCGTGTGACACTTGTTGGAGAATGGATTCCATACAATGACTTGGCTACTGGGGTACTGCCCGTCATGATGCATCTCTACTTAAAATAACACCGATAGATTGCTCGTTGAACTTTGTCTCATACTCTGCACAGATAGATTCCCTTGTTTCAAGTCCATGAAGTTCTGGTACATCTTCATCCTTCCTATTATTAGCAAGAAATGGTCCTCAAAAACTTGTTTACATCGGGCCAATGAAAATTCTTCTTCTGGAATATTTGCAGTAAGGGAGTCACACCAAGTTATTGCTCCCTTTTGCAGTTGCCATGCTGCTAAGAACCTTTTCTAATCATCGGATAAACCAAGACCTTTAAAAATCTTTCACAAAGTAGCAACAAAGCTCGCACTTCCATGATAGACTCGGTTCCTTTAAACGGTTTCCGTTTTAAATTAGTGTAATCCTTGCATAAGGTTGCAAAATTTGCTCTTGGCTGCACTGGCACTGCCTCTTCCACAATCCGAACTCCTTCAGGATTTGGGGTTCAATCATTTGTAATTGTAGTGCTTCCTGCTCCCCTCCCTCATCTACCTTGGTTACTCTTGTCTTATTACCTGAACATAGTAAGATAACTTTTAGAATACTTGGACGAGATAAATATTGAAAGAAGGGTACTAATCAAACCTATCAAGCTGATCTATCTACCAGATATATATATATATATATATATATATATTATAAATATGCACTCTCAAAGTTGACCTCAACCCAAAGCCTAGGTGGTTGCTTAACCTAAGCTCTGATACCAAAAATGTAATAACTTCCTTTTCGTGCACCGAAAGATAAGCCATTAAGGGTAGAAGTAAAGGAAAGATAAGGAGAAAACTACACAATCACATAATCTCACTATGAATTAAAGCAACATATAATAGATTACGTAGGATATTACATTGTCATTTCCATAATAACAATACATCAGAGTCATCGCATTACAATTTTCAACTGGATAGTTAGCTACCCATCCATAAAAAAAGACATAGATCATACATAACACGACGGAATAAGATAATAACTAGCTAATGGTGAAGTCATTTGCTCCAGCTCATTCAAAATGCTTTCGTAAGAAACTTGGATCACTTGGATACTCATACAAATTTGGGTACCTAAGAATTTTAGGAAAAGAAAATAAAACTTCTGATCAGATATGGGTCTAGTGTGAGTAAAATCGAACTACTTAATTTTTTTACTTTTATAAGACACTTTGAAAATCAAAGATATCTCGTAGGACCACACCGCACATAAACACAAACGGGTTTTTACCTTACGATAATCAAAACACTTTATACATAACTCTGATGATATAATGATAATGTCTATAGTTTTGAAGTAAAATAAAATATAGCTGATATGCTTTCATCTCACATTCCAACATACTTAGGTACAACTAAATCTGTACGACAATTATTAGAGAATTGGATTTCATATAATGATTGGGCTACTGGTGTATCGCCTGTCATGATGCATCTTCAGATAAAATAATATCAAGGACCCCGCCTAGATCTCCTACTAACATAAGACCGGCCTACCCTTTGCTGTATAATACAGACCGTCCCTCGGTTAGGATCAACAATCGTACAAAGAATACATAAGTTGATAGTAGGGACTCTAGATAGGGATAATGCAAAATTTAAAACTTTTGGTTACTCGAACACCTAAAGGTTTTGGGAATTGTGATCTTGCAACTTGGAAGAGGTGCTATAGTATATGTGGATGTGGTTTAGCAAGAATTGGAAGTGTTTTAAGTGCAAAGAAGTGATTTTTTCTCAAACTAGAGAACATAAAGAGAGCCCATGGATATTTTAACTTAAGCTTGTAGGAATTTTGAAATGGAAAGGAGGGTTGTAACAACGAGAACATGAAAGTTGAGAGGTACATATAGGCTTAGGAAAACAACTAAAATAATACATGTGCTTATATTTAATATATATATATATATATATATATGTATGTATGTATGTATGTATGTATGTATGCATGCATGCATGCATGCATGCCTCTCCATGCCCCTCCCCCCATTTCAGTTCACCACTTGTACCCCCTAACCCTCCTCTCTCATGTACTATTCACGCCATGCACCATGTACTTGTGTTGAACAAGAGTATATTTATGTATGTTATGTGTGTGTGTGTGTGTATATTTTAATGAAATAAAATATTCTTTTTAACTTACATTTTTATACACTTAAGTGGGCTACTATGTGCATGCATATGTACATGTACACACCATGTTAAAATGGTTTATAAAGTGAGCATATGTGTTTACAATAGTATCGTGGCATTTTGAATAACCTTTAACCAATGTAAAATCAATATTTTAGGAAATAATTTTCTATCACATTTTCTATTTCTTTATGAACAACATATACTAGAAACAAATTTTTTAAAATGATTTTATCATCATTACTATCATTAAAATGGTTTTATTTGTTAATAAAATCCATTTATTAAGTATTTAAAATATAATTAAATATTCATTGATTAACGATTAAATTCTGAGGCGTTACAAAAATAATTTTATTGATTAGAGATATCCGAAAAATTGCTCCTCGTATGCATAAAAAACCATGCATATGAAAAGATGTTTTAGTTCGTTTTCATTTTACCAGCAATTTAATTTAATTAATTAATAACTTACTAATATAAAATCATTTTAAATTCTTATTTAGGTATGAAAGAGGGTGGATTATGCGATGATTCCGATTCGACATTTGGAAAGAGACTCTACTTACCTTAAGAAGGACGAATATCGAAGAAGTCGGACATATATATGTTGGTCACGGCATTTTTTGAAATTTTTGTGGAAGAAAACGACCAAGGACACAAGGGAAAACATTGTGACAACCCAGAATTTTTGAGCATTTAAAATTGGAATATTTAATTGATTTTAAATATTTAAAAGTTAGTTATTAACTTGAATTTCAAATATCACTATTTATTTGATAATTAAATTATTAAAATTAAATAATTTGAAGATCGTAAAAATGCTAAATCTGGAATTTTAAGCCTATTAAAAATAATGTGAAGGCTTATAAAATTTGTATTGATAATACTGAAGAGAATAGAAGTGTTGAAATCAAATTTAAGGTTGATTTGTTAAGTTTTGAAATTTAATATCGTTTAAATTGAATTTAAAGATAGCCTTCCGAGGCGCAGTCTCGGAATTCAATGAAACCAGTTCCATTGAGTCCGTAATATTGAATTATTACCGGATTTCAAATTTTGTAATCATCGGAGTTGTTGTGTGGCCGTCCGATTTACACGTGCACTTAAATCTATATTGAAAATTTAATTTTATTTCCCATCAGACTCTTTTTCATTTCAACCACTGTAGCTTGATAACTTCTTCCTGCAAAGCGTTCCTCTCATGCCAACGTTATTCGTTCACTCTGTTAAATTGGTCAATACGAAGAAAAGGGACGCATATCATAGAAGCAATACCCTTCTACCTCTTTCCCCTTCCTTCAGCGTATTTTCAATCGAAAAAAAAAATGAAAATGAAATCAAACAAAAGGAGAACAACAATGACCGAACTTTCCTCCTCCCCTTCTCTCCTCATTTCAATCGAACAGCTGTTTTGCCTAGGGTTATTGCTTTCGATTTGGGGCGTATTGGTCCATTTGGTCTTTGGAACCATGTTCGTGAGATAGAGGAGAGGCGGCGCGGCGCCTTGAATTCGTGAAGTACGGTCTTGTTTTGAAGCGATTTTACAGGGGAGGAAAGCGAAGCATACGGGTCGCGATGAGACTAAGTGGTTCGAGTCGAAGTTCGAGAGGATTGGGAGGTGCAGTTTCCGATGGGAGAGTCGATGGCGACGTTGGTTTCGTCGAGATGTGTTCGTGAGCTCGTACGCGCGAGCAGTGGGAGGAGAATCTGAGATGAAAGGGGGTTGACGTCGATTGCAAGGTTTGGTAGCTCGAACTCGAGCAAGGCCGAAGTGGGCGAACTCGTGACTGTAGCATGGTGAAGACGAGTCCATTAGTGGTTTGTGTTCCTGCTGTTTGACTCGCATCTGTGAGGTATCGTGTTTGTTTTGCTTACATATGTATGTTTATAGAAAAAAATACACATGTAGACAGAAAATATATATATCGATTTATACAGTAAAATAAAAATTAAGAGGGGTATATATATAAGTTGGCAGAAAATCTATAGGGTAGAAAATAATAATAATAGGTAAATATATATATATATAGGTGCAGTTTCAATTTTAATATATATACACGACTATTTTAATTTGAATATATATTTGTAAGTTAGAAGAAAAATGGTAAATGAAGATACATACAGTTTGGAAAATCATGTTTAATCAGGATTTGGAAAGGGAAATTGTATATATATTTAAGGAAAAAAAAAGTAAATAAATAAATATAAATGGTTAGTTTAGGTTACATTATCGGTCAATTAATTTATTAAATGGTAAATTTCTATAGTCCCTCTCAGATGTTAATAAGTCGTATAATGATTATACAAGGTCGTTAATCGCGAGAATCAAGTTAAGATGAAGTGGGCTACAACTAAAAAAGGTGAGTTAATCTCACTCAGTTAAATTTAAATTTTAAATTTAAATGATTAAATTTAAATAATTGTTTGAATGGTTGAAATTGATTGACGTACTATAGTATGTTATATTCTGGAATTGGTATATTATTGTGCTAACATCTTTGGATGCAGGGAAAACAGGTTGGAGGGATCCAACTGGATCCCTCGAAATTATTTAGATTATTGAATATTCTGTGTTCTGAATATTTGATATCATGTGATGATTTTATGAATAATTGAAGTATTGAATGGTATGGTTGGATTGAATATCTCAGTAAAATAAATTATCAAATCCCTAGAATTGTATTTTCGAAAGAAATAAAAGAGTAAAATTTTTAAGTAAAATAATTCTAGTGAATTGGAATAAATTAATAATGAATTGAAAATAAAATAAAATAAAAGTGATTGCAAAACTCTAACAAATTTGGAATAAGAGGAATTTGAATTATTAGAGGTAATAATAAATGGTAAAGCTTAAGTGATATTATTTGAATGAATAAAGAATTTATTTTAAATGAGATTTTGGAATTTTTAAACTGGGTTATCAGGTAAAATAAAATATCGGTGGATATTTTAAATATGAATTCAAAGTGGAAATTTATAAAGGAATGGAAATTCGTTTAAAAATAAATAGTGATTCATTTTTAAACATGTGAAAGAGAAGAGTGTTTCACTGGATAGCCAATTACGATTTTCAAGCAATTTTAAATGTAAGTTAAAGGTTTAATGTTGTTTCAAAAAGCATATCTTAGAAAATTTATTATTTTTAAATATTTAAATTCTAAAATAAATATTTTTCAAAACAATTATCGTAGTAATTGTATGAATATGCGCTTATATGATTTTGTTTGATGATAATAAACATATATATATATATATATATATATATTCATTTAAATGTATTTGATAATGTACTATTTTATTTTTCATAGATTAAATAAATATTTGTTGAATAAAATAAATTAAACATAATTTGAATGGAATTTGAATTCAAACGGAAATTTTATTCAAACAAATATTTATTACAATCTTGAATAGTACAAATTCAAGCTCTCACTATACATATACATTTTTGTTTACATCACAATTCAGTTTACATAAATTCCTCACTACATATTACTCACACTCGTATTTTATCTTCAACTGCGTTTCAGTTTGATTCCAGCATCTGAGCAATCTACAAAAATATTCACTAACACGGTAAAATTGAAAAAGAAATATTTTTGCAATATAAAATGAAATATGATTTTTGAAAATATGATTTGCCTCAGTTATTTGGGTTGTTCGTCATCATTTACATTTGAATTCATCACACACGAACAGTGTGACATGCACAGTGTATCACTGTACATGCCATAGGGCCGTGCACATCGATATACACTTGATCGATTTACAGGGACAGGTGAGCACAGGTCAAACCCAAATGAAAAGCCGGGTTCAACTCACGTGCAATCACGGCACGAGCATAAGGTCAAACCCGAGTTTTTGAAACTGGATTCAACTCAAGTGAAATTTCAAAAATCAACATGAAGAATGATACAAAGCAGACATGAATGCATCAATAACCCAAATGCAGACCACAAAGAAATGCCACCAAGATCATATGTGCAGAGAATCAAGTCGACCAGGTCGCAATGATGGTAATGCAACACAGTGCAGACACCAATGATACATGAGAGGTGAAGCTCAATGCAACATAGTGGCAAATGCATATATATCAAGTGAAGCATTTGTGTCAAAGGCATAGCAACTACAAGATATCATAAGTCAGACCAACAGCAACATGGACTGCAACAATCAAGTAAATGCAGAGAACAGTGCAATCATGAAGTATGCAAGCTCGACTAACAGTGCACAAGAAAACCAGTCCAGCAATCATGTCCAGATACAACAAAGACCAAGTGCACGACTAAACTAACATGAATGCAACAGAAAACAACAGAGCAACAACAGAAGAACAATGACAATTTGGAGTATGATATGCAAAACTCTAGTGCTAAGTGCAGGCAGAGAAATGACACAACAGTCATGAACACAGAAACACAATGAAAATCAAAGAAAGGATGAAGACAACATGAAGTGAATCAAGTTCAGTGACACATCAGTCTTTGAACAAGAAAACCAGTGACATGAATGCAGTGTACATGAATGCAACATCAATGAACCAAATACTCAATTTGATTGTAAGCATGTACAACAGGACAGAGAAGTATACAACATACAAACAGGTACACGAGCTAATGAAGACTGCATCATGATGCAAGGCCAGAGACTACCATATCAAGTGCAAGTGCAACAATCGACAGCGTCAAAGCATCAAAGCTTACACAAGCAAACAATAAAGGGTCAGGATACAATCCAAACTAAAATCCAGCAGTAATGCAACAGAGACCAAAGCAATGATCAGAACACAAGTACAGGGAACAACAACATGAATGCAGTAACAACCAAAATGAATGAAAAGACTCAGCAATGTTCGAAATCAATGCTACAGTGGATGAATGCAAAGATGGCCGAAGCCGTGGCAATCAAGATGATTAAACAAGTCGAAGAATAACAATGCAGACATGCCAAAAATTAGTATGAAGCTGAGAATTGATCACGAAATTCAACAATACCGTGTTGACCATGTTAAAAATTCATGAACGCATCTTTGAAAAAGTCAAAATGTAAAAGAGGAAAGTTTTTGCCGTATCACTCAAAAAGGATCGAACGTCCTCAAGGTAAAGCCGTGTGCATCAAGTCAAGTAATCGAAAATTAGGAAAGTGTCGAATTGATACGAGCAAATACAAGTGTATCGAATTAATATAAATACCAAACAAAAAAGTCATCATCGGCATCAAGTTCAATTGAAGCAATCATTAAACCAGCAACGAAAGAGGATACTTACCAATCTATCGAACTCGTTCAAAGAAGCAGCTGCGGAACGAAGCACAAGTAAAGCAACCAGAATTGATCAACAGAGGAGCAACGTAATCTCAAAGTCAACCAAGCAGTCGATCTCAAGAGAATCTTACATCAGAGAAGCCGCGAAGAAGAGCATCACAAGCCCTAATTCTCATAAGGACCGAAGCCCTAATTCGACAAAGAGGAACGGCCAAGCCAAAAGAAAAAGGAACGAGAAAAAGAAAATTGGGCCGGCCTTTATATTTAAAGGGGTTTTTTATTTAGGGTTTAATTTTTAAAGGGGTTTTTGTTTATCAAGTTTAAAGTTGTTTTTTATTTTGTTGTTTTTTCTTTTCGAATCAAAGTATTGGTAAATCACCACCTAGGTTGTAGGTAGTGTCAGATTGTCTAGTTAGAATTAGTTCAGTGAGCAGGGTGTGCGAGTTTGCAAAACTCTATAGGCGGGAGCAGAGTTTGCGAGTTTTCAAAACTTTATAGGCGGAGCAGGGGGTGCGAGTCTATTAGAGTGTTTGTAAGTGGGAGCAAGGGTTTGCGAGTCTGTTAGAGTGTTTGTAAGCGGGATACTGTTTAATTCTAATAGAAATCTGGGAATGCAGCAGTAGGCAGGGGTTGCCGACGCTGGGTAAATTTTGTGTGTGATTTACTTTTCACCATATTTATTTCTGCAGTTTTTTTCAGTGTTCAAATCGAGAAAATTTGCCATTAACCCTATTCACCCCCCTCTAGGGTTAATCTAGATCCTACAAGTGGTAACAGAGCCCGGTATTTTTCTTTAACTCTAGAGTCATGAATCCACCAAATAATACTTTTGTTGAGGGTCGTTCCAATATTATTCCTTCTATTTTCGATGGAACAGAATTTTTGAACTGGAAATTGAAAATGGAATTTTATTTAAAATCTGTTAATATTAAATGTTGGGATATTATTGAAAATGGGTGTGATATAAAAAATAAGGAAATTATCTCGATTAATGCTCTTGCTATGCATATATTATATTCTCATATTAATCGTGATAATTTTTATTTCGTCTCTCATTGTGAAAATGCACAGAAAATCTGGAATACTTTCGATGCAATATATGGAGCAAAAGTCAACAGCAATGAGATGTCCTCCACAACCAACTCGATTAAAGAAATGTGCTTAACAGGATTGGTAAATAGCAGTTGTGATGAGGATAATGATGATGGAGCAGCCGAGCTAGCATTACTAACGAAGAAATTCAAAAGGAGGAACCACAAATACGGAAATCCAGCTCTAAATCAAAAATTAAAAACAGAGAGCACAATATGATGCCAAGCGAGGTATCAAAACTCACTCACTCTGAATTACTTATTTATTTCCACGAAGTGAATGGCTGTTTTAAACGACTTAGGGAGAAGTATGCCAAACTTGAATCACAAAAAGACACTTTGATAGAATTAAATGAACAACTTGACCAATTAGTTAAAACCTATCAAAGTAGGATCCCTAAGTGTGATAAGTGTCCAACATTCGAAGAAGAAATTAAAAAATCATAAATTAATATAAAATCACTTGAAAATGAAATTCTGATTTTGAAAGAGAACGAAAATACTAGGAGAGAAAATTCTATCAAAAAGTGCACACAATTATTGAACGAAAATGAATCTCTCAAAATACAAGTCCAACAATTGTCAATAACTTTAGATAAATTTTCAAAAAGTGAGAAATCATTGAATCTGCTATTAGGGAAGCAAACTGTTAATACAGCTAGACAAGGACTTGGATATAATCAATCTGAAAATGTTGAAAGCGATATTAATCAAGAAAATTCCATGTGCACAATTTGTAGAAAATATGGACACGATCACAATAATTGTTGGTATAGACCCAAACATGTGAAAACCATACCAATTTGGGTTCCAAAAGGCACAAATATAAAATCTCTCAAAGTTAAACAAATTTGGGTGCCAAAAGGAACATATATAAACAGTTTTGGGTCTCCACAAAATTATTTTTCTAAATCTTCTTCCACTAACAACCATGGACCTATAAAAACAAATAGGTCACATAAATCTTTTCCCGTGTAGGTGTGGTGGCAGGCTAAGGAACAACAACAGTGTTTTCTGGATTTTTGGCTATTCCAGAAACACAACGGGTGACAAAGCAATGTTCCTTAGCCTATTATAAAGGTGACAGGATCACAATGGATAAACAACGAAAAATATCGTAAAGGTAAAACAGGTAATGGTATATTTATTTGAACGATATATTAAATGTGATGATCCGCACCATAGTCTGAATTAAAATCAGCCAATACTGAGATGGTGAAGAGATGATTATTTTGATTCTGACTTGTTCAGCATGGTTATAATTTGGCTAACTCTATGTTCATGGTTCTTTGATTATTTACACGGCTTCATTTCAAATTCAAGAGAATGTCATTTGAAAAGTTGTTAAATTTGATTTTGAGAAATTTTGTTACATACTTCATGGTCTGGTCAATCAAATTCAATTAATGATAATTTTAAGTGAAAGAGAAATTCAGATGCAGATTACACTGGTAATATAGTTGATAGAAAAATTACTAGTGGAACGTGATTAATTTTTGAAACATTCATTTGCTGCATCGTTTTTCAAAGAAAATATCTGCATATTTTTCACTTGAAATAATTTTCAAAAAGCAGAATTTTTTTTCCACATAACCCCTTTGAGAAAATCATTTTTGACCAAGTAGTCGATCTCAAGAGAATCGAACATCAGAGAAGCCGTGAACAAGAGCATCACAAAGCCCTAATTCTCATAAGGACCGAAGCCCTAATTCGACAAAGAGGAACGGCTAAGCCAAAAGAAAAAGGAACGAGAAAAAGAAAATTGGGCCAGCCTTTATTTTTAAAGGGGTTTTTTATTTAGGGTTTAATTTTTAAAGGGGTTTTTGTTTATCAAGTTTAAAGTTGTTTTTTATTTTATTGTTTTTTCTTTTCGAATCAAAGTATTGGTAAATCACCACCTAGGTTGTAGGTAGTGTCAGATTGTCTAGTTAGAATTAGTTCAATGAGCAGGGCGTGCGAGTTTGCAAAACTCTATAGGCGGGAGCAGAGTTTGCGAGTTTTCAAAACTCTATAGGCGGGAGCAGAGTTTGCGAGTTTTCAAAACTCTATAGGCGGAGCAGGGGGTGCGAGTCTATTAGAGTGTTTGTAAGCGGGAGAAAGGATTTGCGAGTCTGTTAGAGTGTTTGTAAGCGGGATACTGTTTAATTCTAATAGAAATCTGGGAATGCAGCAGTAGGCAGGGGTTGCCGAAGCTGGGTAAATTTTGTGTGTGATTTACTTTTCAGCATATTTATTTCTGCAGTTTGTTTCAGTGTTTAAATCGAGAAAATTTGCCATTAACCCTATTCACCCCCCCCCCCTCTAGGGTTAATCTAGATCCTACAGTAATTATTAAATGACTTGGTATTTGTTTTTAAAGAAAATCTAGTTTTATATTTTAATAAAAGTAGCCTTATTTATTAAATATTCCTAAAGTATATAATTTAATTAAGTATTAAAGTAGTTTTAAATTTTTAGGGCTATGAAGTATATTTTATAACTAAGTGCTTTTAAATTATTTTAAAGCTAAAAGTATTTTATACTTGGTGTTTCAGGGGAAATAAATATTGGGAAATTATTCCGGGAAAGGAATATGTTTGAAACTGTTTTCAAAGGGGTTTGAAAGTGAAATATATCTTGTGAAGATATTTTTGAGATAAATAATTTGGAAAATTATTTATTGGTTGATGATTTGTTTGTGAATATTAATTGATAGTTAAATAACTGACTATCAATATTGGACAAAATGCATTGATCGTTTCGAAGAGACCGGGATCGAGATTTATATCTCGAAAACCACTTCGATCCGGTTTGTACGTTTTCGTGAAAAAACAATTTTGGACTCGAAGATGGAGCAGTGAAGTGCAAGGGCTAGTCGCTACTAATCCTGAGGATATTTCCAAAATGGATGTAGTAGTAATAGTGCCTTCAATTCTGTTCGAACCCGGGACGGACTTGTATGGATGAATGATTGCGAAACATCGTCAGGTGGACGATGGGCATTCTAAGGGATATGTTCTAAAAAGGTAACGCTTAGCCTCAAGCCTCATCATAGGGGAATGGCTGAAAATCAGGGGTTATGCAGCAAGGCTTCGTGGGTAGCCCCCATTGGAGGGTGAGGTCATCCCTGTCTAGATGTCCCTTTTATTTCGGCTTAGTGGGCGGTTGCTGATCCCAACCGTGGGGTGATCTTGCTCGAGACTGTCCAGTAAGGGATGGCTCCTCGGTACGAATGTGATGACCCGGAATTTCTAACAATTTAAATTTGAATAATTAATTGATTTTAAAATATTTAAAAGTTAATTTTAACTTGAATTCAAGATATCAATATTTTCTGGATAATTAAATCATCGGATTTTATAGTTTAAATGTTGAATTTAATAATTGAAATTGGGTAGATTGTTGAATCTGAGATGCTAAGCCTGTTTAAAATAATTTGAAGGCTTATAAAATTTATAATGATGATACTGAAGATAATAGAATGGTTGAAATTAAATTTAAAGGTGATTTGTTCAATTTTAATAATATATCGTTTAAATCGATATTTAAAATTAGCCTTCCAAGGCACAGTCTCGGAATTTGACGAAACCAATTCCATTGGATCCGTAATAGCTAGTTATTATCGGATTTCAATTTTCGTAGCGTTTGGATTTACCGTTTGCTCGTACGAGTGAGAAGCGTTGAAATTAAATCGATGATTTAATATTTTAAATCGATTTAAAAAGCCAACTTCCACATACGATCAAATTAACATCCGAAACACGTTCCAGTATGTTCGGAACACGGGTAAAACCGTATAATCGCCTAGCGGCATTCCTTAAGAGGAGTACGAAATTTTAAATGGCAATAGACGAGATGTTTTGAAAATTTTATAATATAATAAAATTTTGGACTATTAGTCAAATATATTTTCATTTTTATGCGTACTCGAGAAGCTTCTCCAAATCTCTATTTTATTCCGTCTTCCTCTCTAAGCTTCAAGCAGAAATCGAACTTATATATATAAAAAAACGCCGATAACCCTATTTCTTCTTCTAGTTCGAAGAACCCCTCTCTCTCTCCTCATTGTCGAAAGAAATCATCGCTGCAAAGTAAATCATGGACGCTCCCTTCTTTAAACCAAATCAAATTCGAAGTGATGAATGAACGAATTCTCGTTCAAATCTCATATGATCAGATCAAGTTCGGCAATTCGTCAAGGATGGGAATTCGAAGTAGCTCGAGCGACGAGCTCGCAAGTGGCGTAAGGGTTTAGACGCGAGGCTGCGGCGGTTCTAGGTGATCTCGATTTTGGCAATGAGGGAGCGAAGCGAGGTACTCGATGTTAGGGAAGCTCACGCGCGTACGGGCAGGGAGGCGCTTGGAGTTTTGCGACAGCGACATCACAGTGGAAGGCTGCTCGATCTGGAACGACGTGGTAGCTTGAGTTGGTGATATTTGCCGATGTGGAGAAGGGAAGTTGAGCATGGATTTGGATTATGGCCGATGATGGCGGCGCGTCGAACTGAGATGAGGGTTTCTTCTTCTGATTTTAATTATTTTTGAAATTGGTATTTATAATTTACAGAAATAAATAAATATTTACAGTAAAGTATGGGTTGTTCTATTTTTGAAAATTAATTCAGATAAAGACAGCTTGAAATATATATGAAGTTTAAGATAGAAAATTACTTTTATATAGAAAGACTTGAAATGTTATATATATAGAAATTTTTAAGTGTAAAGGTCTGTAAAATCAGTTTTTCCCTGTAATTTATTTTTAAGTATTTGTGTATATAGATAATTATAGAAAATATTTTTTAGCAGCCTATTTTAAATTAACTTATTTAAATTATTTAGCTACTAAGGAAATATTTAAGGGAAAAAGTTGTTAAATTTAAATTAATGGCAACTGATTTCAATTAGATCAAATTATTAATAATTATAAAATGTTTATACAAGGTCGAAACCGTTTAGTCATGTCGAGATTGGATCGGATTTGCAAATCGAAAGCAAAGGTGAGTAAATCTCGCACTGTTGGATTTTTATTTAAATTTAAATGGTTGAATTTAAATAAATGAATTGAATGATTGAATTGATTTGATTTGCACTGATGATGATGTGACTTTGGTTTTAGTTGGTTCTTGAGTTAATTGTTTGCTTGACTCGAAGTATTTGGGTTTTTAAATTGTTAAATTTAGATCATAAATAAGATAATAGTTTTGTTTTAAAGTTAATAAAGGTTTGAATTAATTAATTAAGGAATAAGTAAATTAAGGAAGTTTAATTAAATTAGAATAATCATTGGGCGGGTTAATGAGTAATTACTTAAAGTAATAAATAAAATATATTTACCTGCGGAATTAATCAAGAGATTAATTAAGATAATTAATTAAAGAGCAATTAGTTTATTTATGAAGTAAATAAAAAAAGATAGTTAATTATAGGATGAGATTAATAGAGAATGATTAATATTGTGGTTGAATTTTAGTAATTAATTTAGATTAGATAAATTAAAATATAGTGGAAACTATAAATTTTTAAAATTAACGATGTAATTAAAGATTGATTAATTAAGATGAATTAAATCAATAATAAGCGACTTATGAGAAGTTAAGTGATATAAGTAATCAAGGATTAATATAATTAATATAATCTAGTTAATTAATTTGTGAAGTAATTAAGATTTCTTATTGATTTAGATAAATTAAAGATTATTACTTGAATGTAATTGAAAGATAACTAATCCAGGGTGATTAATTAAGATGAATGAATATGGAAAAGTTGATTAATTAATTGATTTGGAATTAATTAATGGAGGAATCTAAGTGATTGAGGTTTGAAATTCAATTAGAATAAATTGAATTGATTTGTATGTGATTAAGCTTTGCTTATGGGTGATTGAATGGTATTGGGTGCTTTGGATGAGTTAATATCTCTGATATGAAATGCTGTGTATTTCATTTGAATAACTTGGGTTAGGGTGACATGAGTTTTCGAAGAGACTGGGGTCGGGTATTGGGAAATACCTGAAACCACTTCGGATTTTTATAATTTGATTTGAGAAATCAATAGGCTGAATAAATTGGATTTTTTTATCTAAGTTTGGTACTTAGAAATTTATGTGTGAAATAAGCATTGTCTATAGCAAATCGTGAATTGTTTAAATTGATATAAGTTACCCCGGGTTTATGTAAGTTGTTTGCATTGGTATTCCATGTTAGTTGAGTTTACTCACGCTGGTTTCCAGCCTGACCCGGGTGTTACTTTGGTGTAATGCTCGGGTCAGACCGAGTATTACAGATTTTCAGGTAGGACGTTCTGGAGTTCAGGAGGCGAGCTGGATGGCAAGAGCGTATAGGGTATTTCCGCTGTATTCATATTATTATTAATCTAAGACATGATAATTGTATACTATTTTGTGATTGTATATATGTGAAACCCTGATGCATATTAAATGTAAGCGACAGATATAATGGTTTTTTTGTAAACTGTTTATTATTTATTATTATATTTTATCCTCTGCGAATGTGAGATGTTATTGTTTCTATTCTTCTTCTTCTATCTCTTTCTTTCTTTTTCATAACTATCTGGAATTTTCGGGTTCGAAAATTTCGGGTCGTTACAGGTACGCTAATCTAGACCAGGTACTGTGACAGGTGGTACCCCAGTGCCTAGCCATTAGTTGGAATCCATTTTCCCTACGCGCCCGTACGGTTTTGATTGTGCCCAACTATTGCTGGAACGTGAGATGCAAGCATTTCAGCTAGATTCTATTTACTTTCTATAGACACTATTATAATATCAGAGGATTTTAATAAAAAAAAATTGTTTTAGCTATCGTAAGGTAAAAACCTGACATGTTTATTTGTGGAGTGGTCTTACAAGATGCTTTTGTTTTCGAAGGATTTTTGAAACTTTAATAATCAATTGGTTGTGATTTTCTCACGCTGGCATTCCAGACTGACTCGGGTATTATTTAACTGTAATGCTCGGGTCAGACCGAGTATTATAGAATACAGGATATGATGCTGTGGAGCTCAGGAGACGAGCTGCATGACGATACGTACTTCCGTACTTGTTTTATATATATTCCGCTGTGTTATTTGGTTGTGTATCTAGATGTATGTTATTGATGTTGTGCTGTGATTGATGTACTCTGATGATGTTGTAATATAAAAACAGAGATATCTGATATTGAGTAAAGATCATTTATTATCTATTATATTTTATTCCGCTGCGATAGTTAGATTCTGATGTTGATTTCTATTTTCTTCTTCTACCTCTTCTTCTTTAACCCAAATGGTTCGTATTTCTGTACAACTTGAGTTGTTTAGGTAGAATAGTGTTGACTCCAGGGGTACGGATTTGCGGGCTGTTACAAACATATTATAAGAATTCAAAAGGACAAAGAAATGATCCAATGACGTGCCAACTATTTATGCTACCTTTATATTGTGTAACATACTCGATTTTTCGTTGCCGAAAAACCGAATAGTTAGGGGTTTTAAAAATAATTTAAGAAGAGAAAAAGAAAAGAAAGAAGAAGAGATAAGAAGGTAGAAAATAGAGAGAAAAGATAATAGAAAATAGGGAGAAGAGGAAATAGAAAATAGAGAAAAAAACATAGAATAGAACGGAACAGAACACAACCGAACAATAACTGAATCTCACAATTCGCAGCGGAACAACATATAATAATAAATGAATAATCTTTAAACAAAGAACTATATCAGTTATTACATTTTATACATTACATTTCATTACATCATATCATCAGAGTGTACAACAATATACAACAACAAACAGTGCAGCGGAAAAGAAATACTATATACTAGTAATACGCCATGCCGTCCATCTTGCCTCCAGCAACTCCAGAATATCCAGAATATCCTGATAAACCTGTCTCTTGACTGCCCGTGTGGAAATTGGTGGGCACCCAGAGTTTAGGAAGGAAAACAATAAACTCTGAGTCAGTCATGAGACTGGTGTGAGAACTCAAAACAGTTTATTTATCTTTTAAAATCAAAATAGAGGAATATTTTTAAAGTTAATTCGCAGTGCTTTTAAAAATGAGACTACCATAAGGCCTCCCGCACACACACACATGCAAACGCAGAATCGGAGGAGATTTCTCCTTATGATAGTCAAATATGCTTGATACGCAATTAAAATAACATTTGATATTATTACTAGTGCATAGTGTAGGAAAAATATTTCGAAAGTAGAATATAAATCTTAGCCAACATAGACATTCCGAACTATGCCTACTATAGCTACCATCCAAACAGTAGGGCGCCACCATAAGTGAATGGCAGGTTCTACAACTAATACCGTACAAGTCATGTATTGTTTCTTTGGATTTCCAACGAATTATCAGGCCAAGGAACTTCCCATTGCCACATGAGAATGCCTCTGGATGGACATCCCCGAGAACCAAACCGGATCTCTACCAACACAAGGCCGGGTCACCCCTAACTGAGTAACAACTGACCGAATATGCCATCCCCCGGTCCTTTGGGACCTTTATCCGAGCGCTTGTAATCAATTCACACAATCATAACAAAGTGTTTTCAACATGAGTAAGTATCTGGGCTCCATACCATGATACCACCCTTTTCCAGAAGGAAATGCACACATCCTAAAGGGCGCTACCCCTCATAACCTTGCCGCATCTTTCCTGTTTTGACCATTCACGAGGTGTGAGGCTCGACGAAGTCACGTCCACAAAAACATACTTTATACAAAAGCCATGCTTTGGGTCAACAAATGATCATAGAAATGATCACCAGGATAGACGATCAAATAAACGATCCTATCACAAATAATCAACACAATGATCATTTACAGCTACACTCAGCATGTCACATTACCAAATTGGGAATATATCGCTGATAACATTCAACTACATAACCTCTGAGCACGTACGTCTCAGAGAAGGGTGTTAAGCTAAAAGAATAAATTCTTCGCCACCAACAGAAATATATATGAAAGAAATCGGCTTTATATCTCAACTTGTAACGTCAGACATACAATCCATACAAGTCTGTTCCGGGCTCGAACAAAACCGAAGGCACTTCTTACGAAGCCCTTGCAATCCGGGTATTCACAATCCCGATCGAATTTCCCATCACTTAGGAGATCTCTATACCAGGAGCTACCCAGTGCAGAGACAATCGATAGGTCATCCTATCGCTTTCACAAATACTCGGTCTTCAACACCGATCTTTAATGCAATTCACAACGACGTATCACATATTCGGAATGGGTTATACGACCCCATGGTCCTTTCCCGGTTAACCCGAATAGTGAGCGCTTATTCAAAAATAAGTGTGGCATTCACATTCAAACAAATCACATCAATTACCCATTCAAAGTGAAATATTGATAGTCGGTTATTGAACTATCAATTGATATGCACACATCACCAGTTTCCAAATAATTTTCCAAATTATTTATTTTCCAAAATATCTTTACTAGATATATAGTTTCACACTTCAAAAATAAATCAATATTTATTTTTCTAAACCAATCCCACTTTCTTTTATAAATTCCATAGTGAATTTATATTTCACAATATCTATGAATATATGATTTTAATTATTCATTTTCAATTTATCTTCAAAAAGATAAATTCTTAAGATATTCACTTTATATTGGAAAACATTTCCATACTTATTTATTCATAAGTAATTCACAAATCTTATTTATTTTCAATACTTAGAAAATATTCAATATACTTAAATCGAGATTAAGTATATATTTCATTCTTTAAGGAAATCATGCTCTTAAACATATTTATTTGGGCCAAAACGAATGTTACGTAAAACATCGTTACGACAACCCAAAATCACTAGTATAGGGATTCGAAATTAAATAGATATATAAATCCCAATACTATACAAACATTTCCTTTCGGAAATCATTTACTATAAAAAAAGTGTTATAGTCCACCATTTCCTTTTATTTCTCGAAAACGTCTATTTCAACAATAAATGTTGAAATCTATGGTTTCGAATCTCAACCCATTGTAAAACATCGTTAGATCGTTTTAATTCAATTTAAAATATCACATTCTAAACAATTTCTTTAACATATTATTAACTATTCAAAAACGTGAATATACTACGTTAATCAATTTCATCCTTTTATTCACTTCATTTTAAAGGATTATTCACAGTTCAAAAATGTGAATATAACTCCATTAATAGGTTTCAACAATTTACTTATCAAAATAAGTCGTTTGCGAATTTATAAAACAACGTTTATAAACTCCATTTCTATTTATTTTATAACAACTTTCTTTTATAAATTCCTTTGTTAACCTATTCGATTTATAACTCAATTATAAACTAAAGGTTCATATTATAAGTCAAATACTTATAAAACGATTATTTACAAAATCGTTCTTTTAAACTTCATAATTATAAATCTTATAACTTATAAGATTCAATGATTTATTCAAAACTATTCTTTTAATAACTTCACAAATTTATAAATCTTACTATTTATAAATTTCATTTATAACTTCACCATTTATAATTCTATAAATTTCATTTATTTATGAAATTCATTTTCACTTCATTCAAACACTTATAAAAACTCGTTTTATAATGTCAATATTTCAATTTATAAATATCCATTTATAAATCTCTTAATATAAGTCAATTTATATTATTCTTTAAAACATATTTAATCTCCTTTATTATTTCACCCTTTTGATTCATAAAATAATTAAATTTTATAAATCCTATATTTAAACTTTTCACAATAAATTCTAAAATCCCGATTAAACTATTTTATAAAATTATTAGCATCGTATTCTCAAAAATCAGTTTTTAACTATATTTCTCAAAAATTATAATTTTTATAACATTAAGAAATTATACGTTTATTTATTTTAAAATGAATCAATTCCAAAAATATTTTATAACGTATACTTTCAAAAATCACTTTGAAATCATTTTAAAATTCCAAATTTGGTCCAATGATGCTACACACCAAATAGTCAATCACGACAACAACGATATCATATATCGATATGATAATCAATCAAATATCAAAATATATGAAATCAAATAAATACTGTTGAGGAATCCAGTTGGATCCCTCCAACCTGTTTTCCTGCATCCACAAACATTAGCACAATACCAATTTCGCTCCAGTACGAAACTATCGCGGTATATGGGATTTTAAATATTATCCGCTTAATAGACGGCGCAATAGGGTCTCATCCGCTAAACAAAAAATGCGAGAAATCAATAACTCCAATATATACATATGCCAATATATATATATTGCTATTATATATAATACCAATTTCACTGTTTATGAAATATTCGCGGTATATGTTTTTAATAAATAACATCCGCTTACTAACGGCGTATAATGTCTATTTTAACAATCAATAGATAACAATCATCATTCGAACATGCATTCAAATATTTTAAATCTAACTATTTAAAATAAAATCGAAACTAATTCGATTGAGTGAGAAGTTCTCACCTTGATTTTAAATTCCGTTTTAGCGATTTATTTCGAATAAAATTAAACGGACGTTTAATTTTACCCAAAATTCTCACTAACTCCAAACGACTCCAATCCAACTTCATCGCGTAGTGCTCGTCCATACGATTCCAACGCAACTGGTTTCGCGCGTTTTCGACCTCGTATGAAAAAGATATGAATTTTTGAAGTTACACGATTTTATAAAGCATATAAATTACAACATTTATTTAAATTTTTCTAACCAAAAACAATCCTAGCCCTTGGATCCAAATCCAATGCCTCTCCTTCATCTTCCCAAACCCGCGTCCCCCTCCAGACAATAGCCGTGCACAAACAACCCATAACATAGAACTAGGGTTCCAAATTACTCCGCCTATACTCGACTATACTCGATCATACCCTCACCATCTTGAAGCCCTCCACCACCACAACACTCGCCCCCAACCACCTGAAGCTCGGCCCCCTGTAGTGTCTCGTTTTGCGTGCACAGCCGGCTATGAACGGCCCCCTCTAGCTCCCTCCACACGACACCAAACTCCATCATCACCGTATAGATCGAAAGCTCTCGCCTTGCTCTTCATCTTTGTAGTTGATCACTTCGCTTGATTGTGAATGGATTTGGAGAGATTAAGGAATGAATTTCAACAATTTCTGGCCTTCCATTATAAAAGAGGCGGCTGTGCATTGCAACTAGGGTTTAGATATTTTTTTTTATTTGTGAATGGTGGGCTATTTATAAGGAACCAACGAAACACTATTCATCCCGGAAATTCCGAACTTCGATTTACGCGCCGTAACCAGCGTTTCTAGGGTTTACCCCGCGTTTCGGACACAATGGAACAGGTTTCAAAAGCTAATTCGAACATCTGTGCGAGTTATGGCAATAAACGCTCAATTTAAATTAAACCGATTTAAGCAATTTTCTAGGCGTTTTAATTTGTACCGGACAAACGGTAAATCCAATTGACACGAAATTTGAAACCTTACAATAATATCACATTACGGATCCGGTGAAACTGGTTTCATCGAAATCCGAGACTTTTTGAAAAATGGCTATTTTAACTCGCCAAATTAAAATTAAAAATAATTCGATGCGTTTCGAGCTGCTATGATCAAACGATAACTCCGATTGACACGAAAATTGAAATCCGGTAATAACTAACTATTATGGATCCAATGGAACTGGTTTCGTTCAATTCTGAGACTGTTCAAAAATTGACTATTTTCACTAGTCGATTTTAATATTAAAATATTCAATTTTCACAAATTAACTTTTAATTCAATTTTAAAAGTTCTAAAATATCATTCTAACTTCAATATGATAAAATAAAATTTTACAAATCATTTTCAATCATATTTAACTCAATTTTCAATTATTTCCATAATTTAACATATTAAATTATCGATTTAATTATTCAATTAAATCCAATAATTCAAATAAAAATTTATTTGACTTATAAATTCACTTATTAATATTTAAAATTAATTAAATATTCAAATTTTAATAATTAAAAATTCTGGGTCGTTACATATTGTGTATGCTATTTAAAGAGATAGAGAATAGACCATCAGCCGACTCTATTTTAAAAGAATTGAAATTACATGACATGGATGGCCTTGATTAAATACCTATGTTATGTTGTGTCTATTCATCTAAAATAAAGCAGGATAACGGTTTATCCTCTACCTCATTTAATAGCGTACACAATACAAATGTAGCATAAATAGGAGACACATCATTTGGCCATTTCTTTGTCATTATGAATTCATACAATATGTTTCCCTTTTCTGCCTTGGTTGCCCAGTCCCCCACCAAATTTTAAAAAGACCATGCCTAACTTATATATGTTCGACTTCTCAAATGTTCGTCCGTGCGAAGATAAGTAGTGTCTCTTTCCAAATGTCGAATCAGAACCATCACATAATCCACCCTCTTTCATAGCTGAAATATGAATTTCAAATGATTTTATATTGGTAAGTTATTTAATGCTTAAATTAAATCACATTTACAATGAAAATGAATCAGAACGTCTTTTTGTGTGCATGATTTTTTATGCAGAAGGGGAGAAGTTTCTTGGATGTCTTCAACCAATAAAAATATTTTGATTAAAAAATAACACAATATGGGTTATGCATCTATTGCATCACTAAATTGAATATGTTATTGTAATATGATTTGTTTCCTCAGTTTCTATTGCAAATGAGAACTCTTCAAGTTGTTAATCTATAAATCTTTAGCTGATTTAAATTTCCAAGTTTTTACTACAAATGAAATTTGGCATAAAGTCAAATTCTATTTATGACAAATTATTTATTCTTTTACCCATTTTGCTAATATTTCCATCTTTTTTTTTGTTCTCAATATCATTACCTAAGTTAAAATAATCATTTCTGTATGATTTTGTTTAAGCTCATATATTCAAGCATTTAGTTGGTTTAAAATTCCAAGTTTTTACTACAAATGAAATTTGGCATAAAGTCAAATTCTATTTATGACAAATTATTTATTATTTTTCTCATTTTTCTAATATTTTCCAACTTTTTTATTTTTTATTCTCAATATCATTACCTAAGTTAAAATATTCATTTTTTATGACTTTGTGTAAGTCCATATATCCAATTATTATTTACTTCGTGTTTTCACGTATAAGGTCCCTTGTTAAAAAAAATTTCCGCATGTGTAAATACAAAGAAAAACAATTGAGTATTCATAAATCAGTTAAAAAAAGATTTAAATGTTTAAGCAAGCATTAAGAGCATATTTAATCTATGTTACAAGAATACTATACATTAATGAGCAATGGCATTGTTAATTTAGCACACAAAACTAATGTCCGAACTTTAAGTCATATCATGCAAATGATATCAAGTTGATTACTACTACGACTGAAACACATACACACATATACATTGGGAGATAATTGAACTTACAAAATTATTTGTGGCAGTAATGATGAGATCTTTGAGAATACATGCAGTATAATACTATCCAAGTCCCATGTTCTGACTATAATCAACAACGGCCTTAATAAAGACAAAGTACTATCATTAAACATGCATATGCGGAAAATTATTATTGACACTAACTTGAAGTGAAATAAATAAACCACCAATTGCACCGTAAATCTCGAGGTAGCTAGACATGTGTTGTAATATGTAAACATTCCATGTATAGGAGGTGAAATATTCTATGAATTACCAAATAATTCTAACGAAATTCCAATATCTAGTAACATGTAGTAAACACTTATTTTGCTACCTCAAAGCAATTCATATGTTATGTGCTAGTACATTCTTTCTTATAAGAAAACTATGAAGGAAAGAACCACCATTTGTGAATAGAATGTTTCGATAGAACTAGTTTTTGACTAAGGGTTTATCATGTACAATTCACTGGAATTTTTTTTATTACAACAATTGACCCTTTAGCAGTTTGCCGTATCTTGAAGTTTTAATTTATCTTTATTGCATGTACTCTTCCACTAATAGTGAGGGAATACATAATGCCTCCAATCAGCATTTAAAATCTTAATTTATTAGCACATGTCTAGCGTTAATAGTTTTTCTCCTATAGTTAATACATTGGAAGACTTATAGTATATATGAGCGCAATTTATCTTGAGAATACTAATTAAACATGATAAAATATCTATGGGTAAGGAGATAATTATTATGTTTTTTCACTAAGTTCGTTTGCAACCTCTTCCACTTTTCTTGCATATAATAAGTAGGTGTATACACAGCACACAGTGGCAAATTTTGTAATTAAGCATACAAAACATAGGTGCATAAGCACCACTGATTCAGATATAGGTGAAAAATGAAACGGATGACTATGTAACATAGTTTTCAACATAACCCAGTTATAGCGATGAATGATTTTGAAACCATCTTTCCCCACTCGACAATACTTATGTTGCAAAATAAATAAGCTTTATGCGTTGTTTTACAAAAAACATTTCAAACTAAAAAAATATGACGATAAACAGAAATTTTAATTTTTCTGCTACTTGATTTGAAATATAAAATACTCATAAAGCACCAATTACATTTGTTGCATAAGATTCCCAATACACTATATTCCATAGAAAACCAGCACAAACAAGTTTTGAGTTAGATAATGTGACAACACGGTGATTTCAAATGAATTAATTCATGGAATAGATGAATCGATTATAAATTTAAATTTCCATATTGACTTAAGCAATAATTGTTGGAGTAAATTGACGCAAATGACTATAAATCAACCCAAACGTACGCTAAAACAATAAGATCGTGTTATAATTCAATAAAACAATTATCAACAAGAGAATCCAAATAGCAAATCGTAAAATAACAAACAAAGAGTTCACATTCAGATTTATAATGGTTCGATTATCTTGGAAAATATAGTATACATCTATTTTGAAGAAAGAAGATTTTATTACCTTTTGACAAAGAATTTTTTTACAAGATCGATTATGGAGGTGAAGAAAAAGAATAAAAGATTCAACTTAAGAGGATATTTCTAACCTCTAAAGAATGGCAATCTTTATATAGATATTATTACTTAGGATAGAAGTAATTGATTTATAGATATAAATCAATGCCTCGTCAATTCTCCTATTTATATAGGAAACATTTACTCATTTGATTTTCAAATTTCCTCCAATCTGCATACTCTTTCTTTAATCAGCTGATTAGTGAATTAATTGAGTACCACATTCTCCTAAAAATAATTCTCCTTCTTATGTAGATAATTCATTGCTTGTTAATGTTGTAAAAGAGGCAATATATTTGAGTTATTATCTCAAATGATAGATTCTATTTGTACATCAAAGATTACTTTACATATGCTGTTATTTTCAGGGGAAATATGTTACTAAATCGCCCTTCTTCTTAATTGCATCTTAACATATTTTTTCATATATTCCATTAAATTAAAACCTTAAATTTAATGAAATATGATAAAATTAATGCATTTTTCATGGAGAAGTTAAATATTTTTTATGTCATAAAACCAAAAATATTAGTTAAAACAGCTTTTTATCACATGTTTCTGTAATTTAAATGTGTGGGATTTTTATAAAATTGAAGTTGATTTTATTGAAACTGATAAATTATAAGTAATAATAAAGAAGTTAAAATATTAATGTTGTAGATTAATGTCATTTTATTTAACTTTGAATCAGTTTAATGCTAAAAATTTCTACTTTGCATAAGTAAATTTTAAAGTTAAATGAAGTAAGATGACAATGATAAGAACAAGGGTAAGCTTATTAAAAATGGTGTTTCTAAAGTAATTTTTAGTGTATACAAGTTTTATATATTTTCTGTTGTATGTAACGTAATTATTGGTGTATAAATAGCATTATCCATGTTAAATATCTTCCAAATCTTCTATAATTGAAAATAGGAAAATTCTATTTCAACACAGATAATTACTTAGTAGGCCCCCTTAAATAAATAAAATTTTAAAGACTAAAATACTCTTAGAAAGATGCATACTTTCTTTCTTCTTCATTCCATTATCTTCTTACGTAAACCACCTCTTATTCAAAACCTAGATTTTAAATCAATGAAGAAAAAATTCAATTTTTCACAACTAGCTGATGGATTTTGAAGAGGAGAATGAATTATTAACACAATCACAGTAGGTAATTCAAAAAAAATTGAAAAGTTTTTAATTTTTTGGAAATACAATCATAGGCTGTCGATTACGGAGATTGGTGATAATTCATGCAGGGGGGTATACTAGGTTTCTAGCTTAATCGTGCAAAATAATTGTGTGACTTTTTACACATCCATGCTAAAAGCCTATGTGGTACTGACACGAACCATAAAGTCACCTTGAGTGGTAGTTCATTTAGTTTTTTTCTGTTTGAACTTATGTTTGATGGGAAGGGTAGTTCTGGAAATTGTAAGGGGTTACTAATTTATTTTTTTAGGTTAACAGACTTTTTTTATTTTTAAGGAGCCACTAAATAAATACTCAGGTTGAAATAGAATTTGTCTAAAAAATATTGTATCACCTAAATCAACAGTATTTTCTAAACCTTCTTTTATATAGAATTATTGTGTCATGAAAATCTGACATGAATTCTTATTAAGAGGATATTATTTACATAAAGATATACCTGATTTTAGGGTTTTTGACTCCGAGAGATGCTTTTTTCTCCTCTTCTGTAATGAGATTTGAGAATATAAGAGGAATTTTAATCAGATCGGATAGAAAGATGAAAATGAATTAGAAACAAAGAGCGAAAAAGCTAGAGAAATTACCAGCTAGAGAGTAATAGGGAAACATAATTCATTTTTCGGGACTACGTTCTCTAGTTGAATCAATGTTAGAAGGAGGAGAATGCGGGGGAGGAGTATATGGGAGATGAAACTTCTCTCATTGATTTATCCTCCCAACTAATTAGTACTTTCCTTCACTCATCCACACCCACCTTTGTGTAATTTTCTTTTGTCAGAACCTTGACCTCCCTTCTTTCTCTATCTTTTCAAACAAAAGAGTCAAAATCACTCTAGGTAATACTATATGCATACACCAAATGACCACTCCTCACCCATCACTCCTCTGACCTAGCTAAACACTCTTCTCACCCACTCGCAACCACTTTTCTTACCATTTGATAAAACAACCAACATCTCTACCTTTTCTCTCTTCTCAAAAATGTTTTTCCTTCTTAAAACTAAAATCTCAAAATTAAAATTTTTGAAAACTTATTGCAAAATTAATTCTCATTTAAAATCAAAACAAAATATCTCAAAGTGCAAGTTGTTCAAATCTCCACATAGAGGGAAACATAATCTAAATATTAATAAAATTAGTTTTAACCATAAAACACTAATCTTAAAAATAATCTTACAATGTTCATATCCTGTTCATCTTTCATTAATGGATGATATGATAAAACATTATTATAATTAACAAAAAGTATTATGCATAACTATAACAAAAGGTAATATAACATATTAATCAAACATATCGATTTTCATTCAAATAATTTGTAAACATTTTAAGTGATATTAATATTGTAAACGTAAAAAATCCGTTTATATACATACACACACTTACACATACATATATACACATACACACACATACGCACACGCACACACACACATATATACACACATGCGTATGCGCGCACACAAACACATATATTTTATATACATATATATGGCATGATTAAGGGTAAGAAAACTTTGGTTCAAACAAAATAAACTAATAAAATTAGTTTATTTCGGTCTGTTTATTTGGGTTTGGTTTTGAAACCAGATTTGTTTACAATCGACTTGTAAAATAATATAGTTCGGTTATCTTTTTAACCAAATTAACCAAAATTTTGTTATACTATTAAAATTATTAATGTTTTAGTATTTTTCAGATTAGTTTAGTGAATAAATAATTTTATTTACCATGTATCTGTCCAAATTACTATTAAGAAGCACAAAAATACTAAATAAGGATACTTTAATCATATATTCAATTTTGTTTTGAAGTATTATGAATATTTCAACATAAAATGTAATGTAATTTTGTTCGGTTATATTGGAAAACCAACTGAACCAACCAAACTTAATTCGGTCAGTTGGTTTGGTTTTCGTTATACCAGCTTTAGTTTGGTTTAACAATTTTCATTATCGAACCAACAGAACCAACCAAATACTCACACCTAGCCATGATAAGAAAATATATAGACTAAGCATAAATTATGTTAGAGTAAAGGAGTAAACAAAGATCACAAATTATGATATAGAGCAGACATGTATAGTTATGAAATCATTGGTAAATTCTAGTTGACAATGTCGTTTTCATTATTAATGTCATTTTCATTATCAATGTCATATAATTCTAGTTTAGCAAAATAAACCAAGCTAAAATAAAGTATTTCCAACTAACATGTCAAGACAAATGAGACGTAAAGAGCATAATATCGTCCAAAAATTGGAGACAAAGAGGCCATTTCCTACATTATCTAAAATCTAATTACCAGTGGCTAGCTTGATAGTCCTAGCATACACGTTAGCAACTAAAATAAACAAAAGAGGTTACAAAGGGTTGGCTTGCCTTAGTCCCATTGTCAATTGGATTTTATTTCCTAGAATACCGTCAACCATTGTACTTGAATTTTCAATTTTAAGTAAGACATTAGTCACATATCTATAACACCGAAACCCCTAGCTAGTAACAAATGCTTAGGAAAATCACAATCAATGACCAAAAGATTTGGCAAAACTCGGTTTTAAAAGCATGCAGGTGATATTATTTTTACAAAAATAATTACTCAATTATTGCACAACTGTATCTCATCTGTAATGTTTCTAACTTTAATGAAAGCTATTTTGCTTTGATTAGTTAATTTAATGATTTTATTATTTAACCTATTAGTTAAAACCTTAGAAATGATTTTAAAAAGAACAATTTGATAATGAAACTAATCTAAAATCATTTAACTTGTTTGCTCCCACTTTCTTAATAAGATTATATTAGTCAAATTTAACTGCCTAATTATAATGAACCATCATAAAATTTATTAAACATTTCAATTATATCATATTTTAAAACTTTCCAAAAAAATTCATAAAATAAAGTAGGAAATCCATCACAAATAGAAGATTTAGCACTAGGCACATCCTTTATAGCCATCAAAACCTTCTCTTTCATAAACGGATGATCAAATCTATCTAAATCAATCCCAGTGTCATTAGGATATAAATCGTCTCATTTAACTCTAACTTGTGCACATTCTTAGTTCCAAAATTTTCTTTATAGTAGTTAGTAAATACCACGTTTAATTATTTTTGATCAAAAACATCAACATTATTATCTAAAATAGAATCAAGGTGTTACTATGTTTTCTACCATCTGCTACTATATGAAAGAAAAATTGTATTCTTATCCCCCTCATCCATCCGTTGGACATAGATCTTTGTTTCCACATAACTCTCCTTATGTTAGAATTTTATTTAATTCTTAGTTTGAATGCATGTGTTTTCTAAAATATTTAAATTTCTAGATTATTCTACTTTATTCAACTTTAAAATCTCATTTAGTAAATTATCCGTTTTACCCCTAGTATGGCCAAAAATATATTTGTTTCATTTTTGAGAAAATTCCTTAAATCTCTAAGTTTATTGACAAATATTTTAGCTATATTTCCTGAAAATCAATAATACTACTTGCTCGTAGGAAACCATTTACTTGCAACTAGATCTGTAAAATTATTTTTGGACGGCTGCATCTTTCCAAATCTAAATTTTTTGTTCTTAATATTTTGGTTGATGTAGGACAAAATAGTCGGACAAAGGTTCGGGCAGATACTCGATAGCCTAACAACCTTATAAAGAGGAAATTTACTTTTCACTTCATCACTAATAAAAAATCCATCCAAAAGTAAAATCAATGGTTCTTCACTACTATTTGACCAAGTGAATTGTATATAGCTTAATCGTAACTCAATTACATTACTATCCACAGTAAGTCAATCAAACTCCTCCATAATAGAAGAATCACCTTCTCTGGGATTATTCACCTAGAAATTTAATAACATTAAAATCTCCACCTATCATCCAAGAACCTCAAATGAGTGATCAAGTCTCAAGACACTTGATCCAAAGAACCTTTTGATCTATCTTGGAATTCGACCAATAAACATTAGATATATTTACAAATGAGCCATTACTAAGATCAATGAAAATTAGATGAATCAAGTGATTTTTAGCAATAGGTTATAAAAGTTTAACACAATTATCTTTCCAACCCACCATAATCCCTCCGAGCTACCATAGCCGGGAGATAAACCTAATGTCTAAAATATAAACGCTATAAACTCATATATAATCTATAGTTAGGATGTTCTATTTTTGTTTCTTGCAATAAACAATGTCAGTGTTATTATCCTTAAAATTATTCTAATTTTACTATGTTTTTCTAAATCATGTGGCTCTGTCGATTCTCACCCCGATGATTACTTTTCACCCCTCGTTTATAATAATAAAATTCTAATTTCATCTTTACCGTTTAGCAATTAATTAGATATTTCTTCCCAATGTGATTGCCATCTTTTACTGGTTGAAATTTTGAAAATGATATTTCTTCCCAATTAATTAGAATCCATGCATCACGTAATTTTGCTTAAAATGGAACAGTGCTTCGTCTAATCAAAACCAGCGCTTCGACATGAACTTTAATCATTTAAGATACCAAATTAGTGAAGAAGATTTGGAGATTTACCATGCTGTTATTTGGATCTTCTCATTGATTGGCTCTTTCCATTGCTTTTGCTAGGGTTTTAAAAAGTGTAGAAAGAGAAAGTTGAAAAATAGAAACTAAAGGAAGAAGAGAAAGGAGGGTAAGTATTAAAAGTAAAGGGCATTTGTGGAATAAATGGTGTGGGTAAAGAGAAATTGGGGGTGAGATTTTTATTTTGAACGTAGTGCGGTGGGAAAAGCAAATAATAAGGTGAGAATAGATGGAGCAAAATCATCATGTAGACCTCTAATATTTCAAATGATAAACTGACTAATGCTTTTTATGTGAACAAAAATCGTGATTTTTTTACCACAAGGGAATGGCATCGTTATAGTGTTATGCGAATATGGGTAGAATCCAAAGAGAGTTATTAATCACTAATGCTTATCTAACTTTTAGGCAAGTTAGATGATTTGGAAAGTTAAATATGCTAAATTTCAAGCAGGAAATTGCAAGAAAGGAAAGTAAAATTCTCTAGCAAAAATAATAAAACAAGGAAATATAATGAGAACTTGCCTTAATTTAATAGATCGCGCAGAGAATTTGAAAAGATGAAATCTATTGATCTCTTGGCAAATCAATAGATCTCAAAAAAATATATGAAGCAGAAATTAAACAAAATTGAAAGAGAATAAAATAGAATAAGAACAAGCAACAAGTAAGTTTTGATTAATTTATTTATTAAATAGAAAAGTTCGAAGAGATTACAAGAGTTGGAAGTTGTTAATATAAAACCGTAGAAATAGAATTGAAAGTAATTGCCAAGTTGATCTAAAATATTTCTAGGCAGAGGTATTTATAGAGATCCCTACATCCGAATCTACAAACACGAATGTTGTAGAACTTTTTGACTTGCCCGTCTCTAGAAATTTCTATACCCCCTGCGTTGCATATTATTTTAGAAACCCCTGTCTCCAACATGCTCCAGAAGCCTCTTAATTCTGTATGTTCTAGAAGTATCTTTATAGAAGATGTGAATGGCTAAAAAATATGTATGCTATGTAGAGTTTGAACCAATGACCTCCTAGTCAATGCAAATCCTCAAACCAGTTGAGCTATAATAGATTTTATGCAAAAAAATATTGTTTTTTCTTATCACAGAGTCTTGAAGTTAAACCAATGTTTTTGAGCCATCTCTCTGATAAATTTTTCATTTTCTAACAATAAGAACCTACAATAAAACATAACAAAAGGACCAAGTAACTGTCTTATGGATATTAAAATGTGTAACTATGTAGTTTAAAATATTCAGTATTTGATATGCATTATAAATCTCAAAATCCAAGCGATCTAACTAGTTCTAACTTCCTACACTTAATATACATATTATCTATTTGGGCATAGTCAAAAATAAAACCTGAACTCTTGTACTTCCTTCGTTGAAAGTTATAATATTGGAAAGTAGTATATTTAAGAAATAAAGTCTTTTTTCGATGTTATGTTGTTCTATTATGCAAGTTTTTCCTCTTATTTTTAGTTTAGTTTTTCCTATTTGAGCATGATGGATTTTTGAAGTGGTTTAAGTTAATTTATTTTATGGTTCTTTGAGTGGGTGAAAGGAGTGTTATGGTGGGTGCATATAGTAACATGCAATCTCCGTAGATAATTTTTTCATTGCCAATATTTTGCCTATCCAATAATGCTTCATCAATACATATAAATCCAACTAATTTGACTATCACTCACTATGGGAAAAAACGCATTAGACAATAGATATGCTTTGTCTGATTGCATATCTATATGTCATTAAATTATGTGACGTCTTATTACACATCAAACCACCGGTATGCCCCGTCGTCTGATATCTACTAACACAAAAAACCCTATTTTATGATATTGTAGTATCATTTCCAGAATTTTCTACTAGACAACATATAATTATTGATTGATATGAATAATTGTTCACAGAATAAAATAAATGAATTGCACTTTTTTCTAAACAGATACTTTATTTCAAATCGAAGTCTAATACAATACAACTTTCACTATCACTATACTTACATTTTCGAATACAATATAACTTTCACTATAACTCTCATATATACATTTCTATATACTCCCATATATAACATTTTTTTAACTCACACCCCCTCATGTTTGTTTTTGATGTTGATGTTGATCTTGATTTTCTCTTCCTTCAGCTTGTGTCTAGCCATCTCATATACCTACCCAATAAACAAAACAGTAAAATGGAAAACGAAACAAACTTGAATTGTAAAAATAAATTGGATCAAATACTAATATTGCCTCAATTTATAGGTTTGTTTTCTCTTCATGTTTTAGACAGGGACAAAAATATATGTGCATAGACAATTTATGATATGTACAATGTATTAATATGAATATCACAAGGTCGGACATCGATTAAATCTCATTGAAAGCATACCAAACATGAGCATAACCAGAAATAGACTGAAGGCACATTCACATGAAAAAAAAATGAGGTTCGACTAAGGAAGCATTACATAGTCACACACATACATATACATATATATGTATGCATGCATATACATGGATATGAAACTAAATAGCACAACAAGCATTAGTTTCAAGCAGCAAATTACCACCAACATTCAGTTTCAGGTAGCAAACCATAGAATAAGGGACACTAACAGTTTCAGGAAGCAAGCAAAGTACAAGTATAGATTAACGACAAACATTCCCACATTATACATACACATGTATGTATGCATATACATGTATCAACTCAAAATGGTTCAGCTCAAAGTAACAAGGAGAAGCAAGTGACAGTGTATGTGAAAGCATAGGAGCAAATAAATAAGGGACATATGAAAGCATTGTACTCCTATATAGAAATTCTATCCCTTGTTGCTCCCATATAGAAATTCAATGGATAATTTCAACACGTATCTAAACATATGAAAACATAGGAATATATGGAAACATTAAAGTGTATGAAAACATACATCCAGATAAACAAGGGACAGTTTTGACATTGGAGCAGCAAGGCTCAAGTGCTAGTACATAGGAGCAGCTCAAGGCAACTCAAAAAAAGGTCAACTTAAAATGGTTCCACTCAAAATCGTTCAAGCTCAAACCTGTTCATACACATACACACATACAGTTAGTAGAAATGGTTCAAGCTCAAACCAACAGAAAGAGAAAGGTGGAAAATTATACCTTATTTTTACATATTGAAAAGAGGACGATCTCTGTAAGTGTTCACAACTTCAAAATTTAAGGAACGCCATTTTTTTCATTTAGGAACAAAAGAAAGAGGGAGGGAAGGAACACAACCACGGAATAAATTAGGCGACATGGAAGGGAAATCAAAATTTTTGATAAGGAGGCAAAACCACATTTTTGATAATTACAATCAAACAACAAATAAATATTTTCTTAAAAAAATGTTGTCTGGTCGCTTTTGCGTCATACAACAGATGATTTTTCCATGTGCTGTGTGAAAAAATGGGATAATAGAAAATCTATCATACATTGTGTGATTGCTGTTGTCTGATTCACTTTGTGGCATAGTGACTAAATTACTTTCGACTTTAATTATTAATATGTTTACCATTTTTTTAATTATGTTTCTCTAAGATTAAGATATTGAACAACAATTTGTCACTTAAATTTGGTTTCATGGTAGAACATACTAAATAGCCTATATCGTTAGTTCGATAAAAAAATATCCAATCATTATTCCTTTTTTTGCTATCTTGAAAAAGAACATAAAATAATGCAAAATAACAAAATTTATTATTTTAGAAAATATGTGATATAGCGAATATAGTTATTTGTCATTATCATTTCACTATAATTTAAAGAAGTTACGAAAGTATTGATCTTAATGCATGTTCTTTATATAATTAAATATCTTAACTCACTAACTTCTAATTTGAAATTCATAAAATATATTTACTTGCATTATCCGTTTTATTATCTTCCACAATTATAAGATTCAAATTAATTATTTTTAAGTTTAGGTTTCATTATATTTCTGCGTTTATGCATAATTGTTCGCATTTTTTTACTGTTTAAGATGATTATTTGGAGTAGCTTTGATGATTTAATTTTATTAATTGTTTAAGTAGCATGGGCAAGTATTTAGATGAGTGTAGGGGTAGCAATTAGACCCGACTCGATGGATCCAGACCCGACCCGCTGAGTCTCGGTTCTAGGCAAGTGAGGTTCTATCAGGTCTAAACTATGCATTTTAAAAACCTAGACCCAAACCGATCCGAGTTTTGGTTTGAGTCGAGTTCGATTGATTCGACGGTGTGAAAATCCTAAACCCTAAACCGTTTTTTTGAATTTTGCTTTCAGTCGGCAGTGTATAATTTATGCGAATCAATTATTAGAAAAACCCTTATTGCCGAGTGTTAATTTTGTTAGTGTTGCGTCCAAAGATTCATACGACGGTATACAATTTTTCATAAGTTTGGTTTGTTTGGCCTTGTATTGCCGTATGATTATTTGTTATGCATAGTAAATTAGAATTAAATTAAAAAGGTTTGGCATGAAATTAAATTTTATTATACTAAATTTGGTTATCAACACACATACAGTTATAGTATAAAAATTCTACCACATGCTTGTACATGAAGGAAATTGAAACTTATCATTATTTGTTTGAAAGTTTATATTTTTGTAATAATTATCACTCTACCATATATGCGTTTGAAAATAAGCGAGCGCTAGTAATATAGTCCATAGAATTGTCACAAGTTCAGATCTTAATCTATATTTGCCTATATGACTATATTTTTAATAAGTTTTATGAGTTCATGGAATTGAAGTATAGAATGCAGTTTGAACATTTATTATACATTATTTCTATATTTTGTTGTAAGTTAGAATTTTGTTTATTGACGGTTCTTTCGAAAATGTCATATAGATGGGCTTGGGGGAAAAAAGTTGACACCCTCTGGTAGACGTGAGATGGAGAAGACTAAACAAGGTAAAACGGTTATTTCTGAATCGATGAATGTAGAATAGTTTGCTGAAGATGATTATGAAGATGAAATTGAGCCTTTGAATGCAGAGCAATCACGTGAAGATCACATTGAAGAAAAAATTAAGCCTTTGAACGTAGGTAATGGAGGTCCAAATCTAAAGAGATGTTGAAAAGCTTTGATAACCACATTGCAAAAACAATTTGGGAAATGAAGTCTCGAGAAGATGAGCATGGGCCATTGAAATGTGTTTCTCATTGGCGCAAAATGTTTGAATGGAATTTGGAAGATGAGTCGGAGCAAGTTGTGCAAAGATTATAAAATTCAGGTCCGTACAATATTATTAAACATTCATATAAGTAGATGGGTGCGGCTACGACTTCTGCATTTGTGTAGCGATAGCAACCAGAAAAAAAAACACATTTCGTATGCCTTTTGGGGAAATGACCGTGACATTAGAATATGTGAACGAATCCTTGAGTACCAATAGCAGGTACATGTATATATAAGGAAGACGGTGGACGGTAAATTTCGTATGATGATGCTACTCAACTTGTAGTGGACCAATTAGGAATTGAAAGGGACAAAGTTAAAGCGAAGATTGATGGCACGTATGGAATATGTATGCATTGGATAATGGAGAGTTGTAAAGGTAAAGCATCTATAGGGGAGATACTGATGTAGATTGCAACAGAGTTGTACTAGCGTATCTGTTTCACACTTTGGGTTATACCATGTTTTCTGACAAATCGGGAATGAAAACATCACTTTGTGATCTGAATTGCTTATTAGATTTGAATACCATGAATGAAAAAGCTTGGCGAACGGCCATACTTGCTTATTTATATCGTCGGTTGGGGTAGGCTTCTCGTTCTGGTGTGAAACAAATAAGTGGTTGTTTATCTCTTCAGATGGTAGTTCGCTTTTCCTGAATTATTTTCTTTTGTTATTTCTTTGATATCCATTTTTTTTGTAACTTATGCTGTAAATTTCAGGCTTGGATATATGATCGTTTTCCAATGCTACAAACATCGGCGCTTAATGTATCTTTTCAACAAAATGATCCATTATTGACAAAATGGAAGGTTCTGAAATTTAGTAGTGATCCTGCCCAATCTATGATTCATATGAGAGAGCAGTTGGACGAATTAGAAGTGGATGATGTAAGTTCCCTTATTGACTTCATTTTGCATGTTAGATATACGGTATGCTAATATTGTTGAGTTGAAATATTTGTCTATTTCTTGCTTTATCAACATAGATATGTAGGGATCCTTATAAAGATATTCGGGAGTATAACCAAATCGATGAAGTTGTTTTCAACAATGGTATTATGCTTTGTTTTGATATTGCCAAACCGTACTACCCTGATAGATTTCTATGTCAATTTGGTCCGGTGCAATATATACCAAAAGCTCCAATGATGTCAGTATCTTGCATGAGAGGATCACAATTGAACCAATACAAAGTTTGATATAATATGGGTCATTGGTACGCATAGAATTGGCATGATCATGTGCTTCATGTAGATTCTCGTTCAACCATGGTAACACATCCTCACGACTACACAGATGACTACTTGAGTTGGTTTCGTTGAATTTCACACCCATATATCCAGAGTCCCAGAATGAAGCGAAGGAATTTTTTTTACCGATGTTGAAGATTTGGTATGTAACATTGACTTTTAAATCATTTTATTTACCATTGACATTCGTATGATTTCTAATTCCATATTTTCTTTGTAGAAGATGGAAATAAGAAAGGCTGTTGGATTACTTGACAAAAATATCAACGATACTGAAGAAGATGCTACGGTGTTGCATGGAGTCGATGTAAAAGCCATACATATTTTATATTTTGCTTTGAAAGACCCATTGTCGTATTTTATCTTCTACACATACGACTTTATACCACTGCACAGTAGAATGGAACTAGAGAGTTGAAGTATAGAAATTTTGTAGTATGGGACTACCGAATACATATAGCCGCATGGTGGTTCTAAGCCGTATGGGTAATGAACTTTGACAATTACATACTACCGACTGAACCAAGGATCATCCAAAAATCTAATAACTCCCACTGTCCGTTTTTATACTGCCATACGGCCCTATAGAGTCGTATGGGTAGATGACTTTGACAATTTCATACTACCATACAGACCAAAAGAAAAATTCAAAATTTTTTAATCCCACTGTCCGGTTCTATAGTGACGTTCGGCTATACAACGTCATATGGGATGAATACTTATATAGTTTCATACTGCCATATGAACCAATTATTCAAACCAAAATTTTGGAACCCTACTATCCGGTTCCATGCTACCGTATGGCGATAAAACGTCGTTTAATTTGAAGACTTTGACAATTTCATAATGCCGTATGAACCAATTATCCAAACAAATTTTTTTGAAACCCACTGTCCGGTTCCATACCGTCGTCGACTATACAAAGTCGTATGATTTGAAGACTTTGACAATTTCATAATGCGGTATGAACCAATTACCCAATTTTTTTAATCCCCTTGTCTAGTTATGTACCGTCGTACCGTGGTATGTAGTCATATTTATGAAAGACTTTGAGAACTTTATGCTGCCGCTCAAAGCAATCACCCAACAACAATTTTGTACATCATACTGTTCGGTTCCATACGACCGTATGGTTGTTCTAAGTCGTAACTAATGAAGAGTTTGACAGTTTCATACTGCCATATGAACTGGTAACTAATTTTTTCTTAAGTAAATGCACGTGGAACGGCACCAAACTACCGTATGAAGTGCACAAACTTGTTTTTCACAAGTAAACAATGCAAATATAATTAACAATGAAAAGCACTCGATAAACATTAGAATTAATAGAAATGGAATGCCAATTTAACTCATGGTTAGTACACAAAAGAAATGGAAGTCCGTAAATGACCGTTACACAAAATACTTGGTCATCACAAAAAAGTACATCAAAAATCAGTTGAATAATCATTTGTACAAACATCGTTAGTTTTGATACTTAAGAAAAGTTGACGATCAGTGACCAACAACTTAGACCATTCAAGGGCGGATGTGGTTGCAAAGAGAAGCCGTAGAGATGCAATAGGTGGTATAAGAGAGTTCTTCCGTAGATGAAAAATCACAAAGTGACAGTTATTCATGTAAGCTATGGAAATTATCTTTGGAGAATGATCAGGAGTACCTTGTTTATGAGGCATAAATGTGAGATACCGGCATTTGAAATATGGACCAGGACTGGAATAAACACTTTTGCAATCATATACCCTATAGTTGGCATTTCCATCCAATGATTACTGTCACAATTGGCTTCAAAATACTTTAATCGAACCATCGTTTCATACAACATTTCATCATCTAAGCATGTACGATATACATTCCAATTTTTATCAAGATCTAACAATACTTGCTTTCTAATGTCGGCAAAAGTAGCTTCAAATTCATTAAAATGTCTGGTAATAGATCTAAACCCACAATTTTCGTCCATTAAGACATCTTCAACCTCCAAAACAAATGGATAAGGAACTCCGAAATTTTCGCCTGGTACGAAAAACAATTATCTTTCCTCTTTGGAGTTAACTTGTTCATCCCAACACCAGACTGTGTTTGTTGTTCGTCTATTGACTTTGCATACTCAAAAGCGGATGGATTACATTTTGTGCTAGTCAAACTTTTGGCTTCATTTGATTTGAATTTTTTTCCTTTTGCACCTTTCGGCTGACCTTTGGGTTTTACGTATTTTGGTTCAACCAACCTTGTTATGATCGTTTGACCAATTTCTTTCATCTTCATCAAGACAACCTTTTGTTTACCTTTGTTGCATTGTCAAACAACTATTTAAGCACTGCATGTTCTGGAGTATAGCAAAATTCGTTTGATTTCTCTACATATATAATCGTATCCAACTTCCGCCAATGTTCATCGAACATGTTTAGTGGTATAGACTGTTGTACAGTATGTAGCATATGTAATTCGTGTGAGCATGGCAGACCATAAACAGTTCTATTCAAATGATCGCATTCGAAATTAAACATATTCTTGACCTCTTTTAACATACGTCCATAGAAAATAATGAAACCCGATAACGAAGGTATGTGAATAAAGGAATTTGATAGCTATGTTTTGTAGTCCCTGAACTTTTTTCGAATGTTGCTTGTATCTCCGAATGTTGCAGTAAAACCAGTTTACCATTTTTTTTCCAGATTTTTACAAATGCCACCATTGACGTCCCCAAATATTTTTTAAGGAGTGCATGAGAAACTTCGGCTCTATTAGACGTTGTATTATTACGATGCTTTACTTTATTCGTCCAAGGAAAATAAAAATTTTCCTTTAGAGGTAACCAATTCTCGATAATATAATTTACTTGATTCGAAAATTCTTTCCAATCCTTTAAAAATATCTCCAAGCCCTCATCGAATTCTTCTACTGAAGAAGTGCGAACAACATGCATTTAATCTAGAAAAAAATTCATACATTTCATTTGTTTGAAATTTTGGTTTGCAATATGCTTTAACACTATTCTCCATATGAAAAACACAAAGAAGTTGAGTTGTATTAGGAAAGACAATACTAAGTGAAGTAATCAATGAACTCCCCTTATCCATAATTACAACATCGAGGAATTTATTTGCATGGTACATTAACTTTAAGTTTTTTAATGCCCATCGATAGCTATCTTCCCGCTCTTGAGACAAAAAACAGTACGCTATAGAAGTCCTATTCGTAGAAGTCATGCCAACCATCTCTAACAATGGTATTCTATATCGATTTATTTTGTACGTACAATCGAGCAGTAAAACTGAAGGATAACATTTGCATAATGTAATCGATTCAGGATGAGCCCACATCAAATTAACAAATCATGTCATTCCTTTCATTTATTCTCACCCAATATGCATAATGGTTTTCTGTTATAAATTTCATTAATTGTTGAATGGTCGATCGACCTTCCATCTTCGCAGTAATCATTTTCTATTTGGCATTGTATATGGTCTTCAATGTCGAAACATTTTCAAGAAACATCTTCTTAATATTACCAAGAACATCTCTTGCTCTAACACCCGCAAAACTCATATCCACCACTGTTTTCTCCTCTTTTGTCAACCTTCCAGCATAAGCTTGACCGCCTAATGAGTTAGGCAATTGATGGCTATAAGTACCATTAGCTACTTCCACGTACCATGTGTCAAAGCCTTGATATGAACCCTTGATGAGAAATGGACATTCACATTTTTTTTTGTGGCGCTACATGGACGTTTCTTTTGGTTTATTGGATTTTCATCTTCCTTTGATTTATTTTTTCCATATTTTCCAGCTCTCTCAGAAGATAAATGAATTCTTGGTTTTCTAGGAATTCCAACTTTATCGGACTTGGTATTAAAAAGAACACTATTGATAGACCTTGCCTTCGATTGACACCAATGAACGAATGCGTCTCGGGAAGTGAATGACTACAACACAATCAATTATAATTAATAATGTTCTACAGTGAAATATTGAACACATAAAATATCTAACAAACCTCATCTATTACAAATTTATCTGTCACGTCAACAAATATGTTTTCACTGTTATTTTCTTCGTGTACTTCATTTTCTACATCTTCTTCACCTCCAACACTTTGGTAGCACAATGGTTTAATATCGGCAACAAAATCCCATTTTATGCATAACCAAGTTAACATATATCATATAAGTCAAGAATTTTAACATAAATTGTTTTACCTTATTATCTTCTTCATCGTTTCATTTTGAACATATTCTGCCCCTCCAATACTTTGGTAATATGGCTGTTTAATATCGTCAACAAAAATCATATGCAGAATTTTAGAATGAAAAAAAAGGGTATTCGTAGCCAAACAATGCAATAATCAAGAATGTAAGAAAACCAATACAAGAAACAAAATAGACGGTATAAAATAAATAAAAAATCGTACCATATTCGAAATATTTTGTTCAGCCATGGAAAAGAAAAACACTAACTAAGAAGTAAAAGAAATTTGTCCATAAATCGTTCTTGGTTCGGATCGGCAGTAGAAGCCCAGGAACGGATGGTCTTTTACTGTCGATTGTTTGTATTATTTAAAAAAACCTCTCTCAAACGGTGTCGTACGCGTGATCGAATTGGGTAATTTGTAAAAAAAACTTTTTCTCCTTTTTACCACTACGAACGGCATCCTACTGCCGAACGAAAGCGCTATTTAAAAAAACTATGCTACTTCAAATGGCTTAATACTACCGTCCAGTAGTATGATGCCATCCGCCTTGGATAAAATGTAGCACCGTTCAAATTTTTTTAATTTTTTTTCTTGTGGTAAAATGTAGCCTATATTGCGTTGCATTTAGCACCACTCTTTTTTAAACTTCTTGACCATGCTATATAACCACAAGTTCTCCTTTCCCCATAGTCTTCATTCATTCTTTAATCGCCCTACCGAACCAAATCCTCAATCTAACGCCGCTTCGAAAATTAGGAAGAAGGAGAAAACCATACATCATTGATCTAATACCGTCACAGAAACTTGGAAGAAGGAAAAAAAAACCCTACTCCTAACAACGACAATGGTTGTCAGTGAAGGTTTCTGCCTTTAAAAAAATATCACCCAAATCTACAGCACAACATACGCCTTGACTACTAACCCATTGTGTCATCAGTACTCTTGAATAGTTAATTATCTTTGTTTTGATTATCATCATTGAACAAAATCAATATTAAAAGAGCTCCTAATTTTTTTATTTCATTTTAGGTATAAAAAAAATCACATTTTAACAATTATCCTAGCAGAAAATAACATTGCTTGAATTTTATGGTGAAAAACTGAGATCTATGCTGATCTGATTGCTGTGCAGCGGTCATCTTTGATCTTATTAATCTTTCTGATTTCTTTTACTATTGTCTACCGTTGTTATTTCAAATAACGTGTTCTTTCATTTGCTAAGGGTGAATTAAAGTTAATTGAATCATGAGTATTATATACATCTGCAAATTATGGTAGTGTAAGAATTGAAAAATGTTCACACACACAAATTGATTTCCTTATTTCGAATCTCAATTTCTTGAGTTAGCTAATCTTTTTGAGCCGGAGTACTTTGAATTTTGGCGGCTTATTCTAAAATTGGCAGACCATTTTCATTCTCCACTTTCTACTTCCTTTTCTATGCACTGATGATATTCTTATATTGTATGTGGCCATGTTTGGATGATTGTAGCCGGAGACCGCGTAAAAATAGAAGTCGGTTGCTTAAATCACAAATTTCAACCCGAACATCAACAAATTTTGTTCAACGGTAAGGTAATGTGATTTACATCGTTGTTAGATCGTTATAGATTCATAATTTGATGCATGGAATTGCTTATATTGAATACCCTACTGTGTTTATTTCCTTAATAAACGATTTATTTCAACCTTTCGTCCGATTGTGCTTTCGTTCAATGGAAACTAATTTCAACGCGACAACAGTCCATGCATTACACTTACTGAAATCATTTTTCATAGATCCTTCAATCACTATTTTAAAATATCATCATTTGATCTATTTTTCATGTCGTGATCATATTTAACTTACCCCAAATTCCATTTTGCTGAAACATGTATTGTTGGTACAACCGATTGTTTGTGATCATTTATTGTTGTAAAAAAGTATGTCATGAAAGAAAAAAATTATAACGACCCGCCTTTTTGGACAGTTTATACCGACGATCAAATACACATGCCGATTCCAAACCATTCAAAGGGTAGATGGTTATTGGGGTAAATAAGAAAAGAAAAGAAAGAGAAATAAAGGAACTGAAACAACACAAAATCTTGCAGCGGAACGATAAAATATAATAGTCAAATAAACAGTTCATGAAGCTGTTTACTATACTTTGACAATTATTTATACAACATTTATCAGAGTTATACATATACAACAGAACAATTAAAATAATGCAGCAGATAGCATGATGCAAGGGTAATAATAGTAATAGTATACCAAATCTTCGCCTTCATCCTCCAGAATAGATCTTCAAAAATCTGAAAAACTCAGGACTGACCCGAGCGTAATGAAAAGACAAAACACTCGAGTCAGGACTAAAATATCCTTATAAAAGTTAAATCAATCTTAAATAAATATGAGTGTAACGGCGTCAGAGATGTTTACGGGGTTTGACATCTCATATCCAGTGTCAACGTGCGTGCAATAACTCAAGAGATGTTACGGGATTTTCCATCTCTTAAGGATCCGTTAAACTACCTACTATGTAGTAATGTACGCTAAGTAGATAATGCCTATCAGTAATATAAAGTATCAAAATAGCGTTAAGGCGTTACCAAAATCCCCCTTAACACATTTTTATAATGCCATAGTCTATACAGCACCGTAAGCCCCACCGTAAACTGGTGGTTATCAGAGGGTACCCCATAGGTATAACACAAAACAAAACGTATTGGTTGCGAATAGGATAATCAGTATGACAAGGTACATGAGGCGATACCAACTAGGATACTAGTAGTTGCGTGATCCGGACTGATGTTGAGCATAGCCAGCAGCTACCCCAACACCGCGAAACAACACTCCCAAATCAAGGGGTGCACCCAAATCGAATCACAAATGTAATAGATATGGTATCGAAGAAGTGTGTCCGCTAGGGATGGCGAACCTCAATGGCCCGACGCGGCTCATGTTTTAGCCATGTCAAGGGCCATCCAATATCATTCTCTTTCTTCAGTCAACGCGTTCACCAAACCATCCACTTCATTCTGGATCAAGACTCCGCGTATAATAGTTATTAAAGTGGTTTTCGGTATCGACAGAGATTATGTCCATATCCGATCCCGGTCTCTTTAATAACTACGTATTATTACACCGTTGGCTCTTTTACATTATAAATCGATTCATAATTGATATCAAAATATCATATTCGCTTCAAAATCAAATCCATTTCAAATATCATCATATCTATTCAAAATGTAAGATTCCGTTCAAAATCATTTTTCACCTCAATATCTCATTTCGATTTAGGATCATTTCGAATTTCAATTTAGGTTGCAACTTCATTTAACCCAATTCGTATTTAAATTCAAGATTTAAATATAAACATTTCACCTTATTGACCAGCTTAGAATTTTACAAAATAGTTTTAAGTAGTTTAAAAGTAGTTTAAATAATTAAAGTAGTTTAAATACTTAAAGTCTTAAAATGGATTTAAAATAGATAAATTAGTTTAAAATAATTTAAATTGGGTTAAGTAGATTTAAAATAGATTAAAATAGTTTAAGTATCCAAAATGGTTTATATAACTGAGTAATTTGGAAAACAAAATAAAACACCTTCAAAACCAAACCATTTCAATTATAACTTCCCAATTCAAACAATTTCAATTTCCCTTCTACCGATTCAATTTCAATTCCAATTCAAATCAACGTCAACTTTGACTTCAAATTTATTCAATTCTACACTCACCTTCAATTAATTCAATTTCAATTTATATCGATTTGGAGCTTGATTTTTCAATAATATCCATTTATAACACTTAACAAAATTATCCATCAATATTCAAGTTTAAATCCAAATTTCAATTATGATTCAATTCCAAGCTCGATTTCAAAATATCATTTTTTTTATATCACTTTTACTTAGTAATATTCAAAGCTCGAATTAAGGTTCGATCTTTAAACAAATCAATTTTCGAAATTCAATCATATCCCGATTTTAAATTCCAAGTCTCCACTTTAATTATTTAACAATTTCTTTTAACCAAAATTTATTTCAACATTCCAAACTCAATTTTTCGATAAATTCGATTTCTATAAATTGATTTATATTTATAACTTTTAAATCAAAACATTTAAATCAATTTTAAATCAACGATTTTAAAATTTATTAATTTAGCCAATTCGGTGTCCGTATATAATTTTCTATCCTATGGCCAAGTAATTATTTATTTCAATTAAATGTCAGGGATGAATATATATCACTTAAATCAAATCACAGTTTCATATGTATGCATAACAGGATATATATATAAGCAAATAAACATCCAAACATTTATATATCAACCAATAGCATCCATCGAAATACATCATCCAATAGACAATACAATTCATGGCAATTTCATAGTTATCAATGTCAGGTAATTTAATCGCAATTCAAATTTAATTTCAATTTAGCTGTCAATTTAATTTTCAACGATTAATTCAAATGTCAATCTATATGACAATTAAATTTTATCAAACAATGACAAACAAAATTCATATCACTTCATAATATCAGATTTAACTAGCATAAAGATATTCAGTACGTTGTGAGCGTTATAAAACACTCACCTTGATTTCAATGTAGTTCCAGCATTTTATTTCGAATAAAATTAAACGTGCATTTAATTTTACCTGAAATTTTCACTAGCTCCTAACGATTCCAATCCAGTTCCATTGCGTAGTGCTCGTCAATAAGATTCCAACGTAACTTGTTTCGTCCAAAACGGACCTCGTACAAAAAAGTTATGATAGTTTAAAGTTTATTCGAATTATAATATAATAAATTTACAATTTATATTATCTTTTCTAACCCAAACCATATCTGGACCGTCCATCTGAAAGCCCAAGATCCAGGCCGCCCCCTTCCTTTCTTCCTCTCCCCAGGTTTTGCACGCATGCACTAACCCATACCCGCCGCCTAACCCTAAATCTCGCGACCACCTTGTTGCCCCGGAGTTCGATCAGGAAATGCCAAACGAAGCCCCTCACCTTCCTCTACCTTCGGCCGCAACTATGGTGAACTCGGCCCCCCTCTCTCTCGAAAAGCGTGCGCAACTTCGGCCGTTCAAGTGAGGATTGTCGTCGATTCGTAACACCATTCGCGATCTTGACTGTTGGATAGCTAGCTCTCGTCGTGCTCTACGTTACTGTAGTTGAACACTTCTTGAATTGAATGAGGGATTTGAAGATAATGGAGGAGGAACGACGATGTTTTCTGGCCATTGAAGGTATAAGAGGCGGCCGGCCCCTGAAACCCTAGGGCTTGAGTTTGTTTGCAAAAGTGAATGTAAAGGTGCTTATATTGAAAATTTACGAAACACTATTCAGTTCGAATTTCTGAACTCCGATTTACGTGCGGTGACCGGCGTTTCTAGGGTTTACCCCGCGTTCCGGACACAATGGAACAGGTTTTGGAAGCTAATTCGATCATCTGTGCGAGTTACGGAAATAAACGATCAAATTTAAATTAAACCGATTAAACGAATTTCTATGCGTTTTGGCTTGCCCCGGACAAACGGTAAATCTGATTGACATGAAATCTGAAATCTTACAATAATATCACATTACGGATCCGATGAAATTAGTTTCGTCGAAATCCGAGACTGTTTGAAAAATGGCTATTTTAACTCGTAAATTAAATATCAAAATATTCAATTTTCACAAATTTACTTTTAATTCAATTTTAAAAGTTCTACAACCTCATTCTAACTTTAATATGATAAAATAAAATTTTACAAATCATTTTTAATCATATTAAACCCGTTATTCAATTATTCAATAAATTCCAAATATTAAATTCTTATTAACTCTATTATAATCCCGATATAACTTACATTCACTTTGGAAACCAATTTGAATCATATTAAATCAAATTTCAATTATTCACTATATTTTCATATATTAAATTTCAATATCAACTTAATCATATCAAATTCGGAATTTAATTATTCAAACATTTGTAATATTAAATTTAAACAAATTTTATTATTCTTGAATCACTATCTTTTGAGATATTCAAAAACGAACTTAAAAATTTAACTTTTGAAACGAATTAAAATTATAGAACAACCATTTCCATTATACGGTTATTCAATTCCCATTATTAAATTATTCAATAAATTCCAAATATTAAATTTAAATAATTTCGATTATCCAATAATTCATTATCTTTTGAAATATTTAAATTGAACTTATAAGATTCAACTTTTAAAACCAATTCACAATTTAGAACACTATTTTCATTTTACAGTTATTCAATTATTCAATAAGTTTTAAATATTTAATTTAAACAATTTACCTGTTCAATATTCAATATTTGATTTAAATAGATTTTACTTATCAATCAATTACTCTGTTATACCCAATGGATTCAACATTTATTATTATTCCAAACGACTTACAATTTTTTTCTAACACTAAATCACGAAATCTTATTAAATTAGCTATTTTAATTATCGGAAATTTACGGGTCGTTACGCTCTTCCCCACTCAAAACTTTTCGTCCCCGAAAGGGAAAAAGAAGGGAAAAGGAACTAAGTATAGAATTCAACATTAGCTATATTTTATTCAAAGTTATCAACTTATAAAACAATGAAATTCCATTTATAAATCGTTACTACACTGCCACCATGTTACTCCAGACGGCTTTCTAACTTTAAAAGTTAGTTATCAAAACAAGTTATATAAAAAAAAAAATTTAAAACTTGAAAATTTTTCTAACACCCGGATTTACGGAAAATTTCGGCAGAGTATCCTTTGTGCGGCTCGATCGGAGAAAAAAATGACAGTATATATATCACATATACATCTCATCGAGTGATGAGGCATCCCGCAAGGAAAAAGTGTAAAAGTTCGGTATGTAATCTGAGATATGTACCTTATATATTATTAGCGAGCATATACGGCTAATACAGCGCGAAAGCGAGCTCCAACTGCGAAGCTAGCGCAATCCGCACCTACTAAACACTCAACAAACCATGAGAAACATGCATATTTGAAAATAATATCAATATACACAATATAGCAACATAACAACTACATGTGCCAACATAGCAAATGCAACAAAACAACAAATGCATCCACCAAATCAATTATCATCCAACAAATCCATAACCAATCAATATGAATTCACTTCTCATTAATATTTATTGACTTGGTTTTCAATATTAATCACAGTTGATTCATTAACGTTGGATTTTACTAAAATTCATTCTCAATTCAATTAGTTAACATTCACTAATTTATATTTACATTAGTTCAATTCCAATTTGAATCAAATTAAATTCTATTTAAATTCATTTAACTTCCGATTTGATTCCAATGATTTATAGCTTTCAATTTCATTAACACTTAATGAATTATATACAATCAACTAACAATCATACAACAACCAAATCATACCTAACATAACCAAATTTTTAACTATACATTCAATTTGGTTTATCTCTTTCAATTCCAATTGATTCTTAGCCATACTAAATTCTTTTGTTCACATTTACTTCAATTTCATAATTTTAGTTAATAACAAATTTATTTGCGAAACATTTTATTAATCTTCACTTTAATTTATAATCATTCCATAAAAGTCTAACTTCTTATATATGGCTTTTCTTAGTTTATAGTTATCTCAAAAGTTACAAATTTATCTTCACATATTTGGCATCTTAAATTTCCAATATTAACTTTTTATTAAGTCCATAAGCCGTACATATATCATCCGTGAGCAATATCAATCTAATCGCTTATTCGATCACACAATTTCACTTCCAAACTAGTATCGTTCACACGACTCTCTAGTGCGGACTCAGATTTGGTTCCTTGATTGGAAACTGTTACTCTCCTTGCATAGCCATATACTATGATAGAGAATTCCAGAATCGAATTAAAAATCCATATCTAGGGTTCACCGTCGAAAATCGAGTGAAAAATCCTAACTTTGATCGATATAAATCATCTCGAAATTTTGTGCTCGAATTTGGATCAAATCGTTATGCGAATAAAATAATATACGTACAATCTCACGTATTACCTTCCAATGGATTTCTATCCAATTAATCTATACTAAATTATTTTATTGAATTCCATTTTTTTCCACTTAATTACTCACAATCCATTATTCAGTTAGTATATTCATTTGTTTACATAGCATATTCTTTAACATTATCTTTTCTTAAACATCATATCAAAGAATTTGCTTACTCAAGTTCATTTAAACATTCTATATAATTTAATTAAATTCAATTTCATTATTTTAGTTAATAACAAATTTATTTATGGAACATTTTATTAACCAGCACTTTAGTTTATTAATCATCCTATAAAAGTCTAACCTCTCATAAATGACTTTTCTTAGTTTACGGTTATCTCAAAGTTACAAATTTCAAAAAAAAATTCTATGCAATTTATATTTATTTTCTATAACCAATTTAAAAAAGATATTATACAATTCATTCATCTTCTTTCTTAAGTTCTCTTACTTGTTCCATTTATCCATTCATCATTTCATGCTATTTTTAAGTATATAACTTTTTTATCGCAACCAAATTTTCAATTTATATATATTTTATTTCCTTTTGAGTTTTCCTTACTCGTATATTTTAATTATTTTCAGGTTCTGTTTATCCATACAATATCTCATTACATATCCAAAACATCGTTTTAACTTTTTACATCTGGTAAGTCGTATTATATGTTATCAGAATGTAATTTGGTATTATACAAATTTATAGAATTTCATTTTACTTAACTAGAATGTTCACAAATTTAATTTGTTTAAATCCTCTTTACCTTCCAACTTTAAAGTTTTCCTAAACAATAGCTTAGATATCTTAATCCTCTTATTTTATAAATTCTGATTATTCACATTTCATTCAAATAATTTTGAAAATTATTAATTAACAGAACTTAGAAATTTAAATGCCCGGTTCTTTTCAAATCGTTTGAAATAAATATATACACTTATATCTTTAATATCTTAAATCATACCTTTGGAGTTTAAACCAAAACCCATTTTCCCAAAATAATTTCAAAGAAAAGCAAAACTTCTTAGAAGTCTCCCCCACTTTAAGACTCGAAAATGAACGTCGATGATGCTGCGCAGTCATCACCGAAATTATTTTCCAGCGACATAAGAGAGGAGTACTGAATTTATTCCTTCTTAAAAATCCTTTCAAAATATTTCCATAAACAATTTCCAACTAATATTACTATATATTTCTTCAAAACTTTGAGAACCATTTTTCAAAATCTCCGGGTCTTAAATTTAATAATTTCCCATTTAAATCTATTTTAATTCATAAGTCACCTTTATAAAATATTCTTATAGGATTTTCTTTCTTGAAACATTCCAAAAGTGTTTTATCATTGTTCATTTTGTAATTCACCTTATTTATTATATTACAATATCAAATTAATGATAATAACCAATATTTTCATTCCTAACAACCAGGTAAGCTAGATAAGTCACAATAATTTCTGAAATTTTTTCTTTATATTCAAAATATAATTAGAGAAAAATTATTTCATTTACCCAATTTCAAAACAATACTATGTCGAATTGTTCTGTTTAAGTGTTTAGAGATCCATATCAATGACGTTAATTACTCGTATTGACCAGAATCCATAAGCCACTCAATAAATCAACCGACATAATATAAAACGTTTTATATCACTAACAAATGCGCTCTCTCATATATATACACTCAGCGACTCATCATAGGGTATTACTACACTATTTATAAAGAGTCAGACCCCACAAAGCAAAGGTTATCGCTAAACCAAAGCTCTGATACCAACTGTAACGACCCGTCTTTTTGGACAGTTTAAACCGACGATCAAATACACATGCCGATTCCAAACCATTCAAAAGGGCAGATGGTTATTGGGGTAAATAAAAAAGGAAAAGAAAGAGAAATAAAGGAACTGAAACAACACAGAATCTCGCAGCGGAGCGATAAAATATAATAGTCAAATAAACAGTTCATGAAGCTGTTTACTATACTTTGACAATTATTTATACAACATTTATCAGAGTTATACATATACAACAGAACAATTAAAATAATGCAGCAGATAGCATGATGCAAGGGTAATAATAGTAATAGTATACCAAATCTTCGTCTTCATCCTCCAGAATAGATCTTCAAAAATCTGAAAAACTCAGGACTGACCCGAGCGTAATGAAAAGACAAAACACTCGAGTCAGGACTAAAATATCCTTATGAAAGTTAAATCAATCGTAAATAAATATGAGCGTAACGGCGTCAGAGATGTTTACGGGGTTTGACATCTCATATCCAGTGTCAACGTGCGTGCAATAACTCAAGAGATGTTACGGGATTTTCCATCTCTTAAGGATCCATCAAACTATCCACTATGTAGTAATGTACGCTAAGTAGATAATGCCTATCAGTAATATAAAGTATCAAAATAGCGTTAAGGCGTTACCATAATCCCCCTTAACACATTTTTATAATGCCATAGTCTATAAAGCACCGTAAGCCCCACCGTAAACTGGTGGTTATCAGAGGGTACTCCATAGGTATAACACAAAACAAAACGTAGTGGTCGCGAATAGGATAATCAGTATGACAAGGTACATGAGGCGATACCAACTAGGATACTAGTAGTTGCGTGATCCGGACTGATGTTGAGCATAGCCAGCAGCTACCCCAACACCGCGAAACAACACTCCCAAATCAAGGGGTGCACCCAAATCGAATCACAAATGTAATAGATATGGTATCGAAGAAGTGTGTCCGCTAGAGATGGCGAACCTCAATGGCCCGGCGCGGCTCCTGTTTTAGGCATGTCAAGGGTCATCCAATATCGTTCTCTTTCTTCAGTCAACGCGCTCACCAAACCATCCACTTCATTCTGGATCAACACTCCGCGTATAATAGTTATTAAAGTGGTTTTCGGTATCGACAGAGAGTTTGTCCATATCCGATCCCGGTCTCTTTAATAACTACGTATTATTACACCGTTAGCTCTTTTACATTACAAATCGATTCATAATTGATATCAAAATATCATATTCGCTTCAAAATCAAATCCATTTCAAATATCATCATATCTATTCAAAATGTAAAATTCTGTTCAAAATCATTTTTCACCTCAATATCTCATTACGATTTAAGATCATTTCGAATTTCAATTTAGGTTGCAACTTCATTTAACCCAATTCGTATTTAAATTCAAGATTTAAATATAAACATTTCACCTTATTGACCCGCTTAGAATTTTATAATTAGTTTTAAGTAGTTTAAAAGTAGTTTAAATAATTAAAGTAGTTAAAATACTTAAAGTCTTAAAATGGATTTAAAATAGATAAATTAGTTTAAAATAATTTAAATTGGGTTAAGTAGATTTAAAATAGATTAAAATAGTTTAAGTATTCAAAATGGTTTATATAACTGAGTAATTTGAAAAACAAAATAAAAGAGCTTCAAAACCAAACCATTTCAATTATAACTTCCCAATTCAAACAATTTCAATTTCCCTTCTACCGATTCAATTTCGATTTCAATTCAAATCAACGTCAACTTTGACTTTGACTTCAAATTTATTCAATTCTACACTCACCTTCAATTAATTCAATTTCAATTTATATCGATTTGGAGCTTGATTTTTCAAGAATATCCATTTATAACACTTAACAAAATTATCCATCAATATTCAAGTTTAAATCCAAATTTCAAATATGATTCAATTCCAAGCTCGATTTCAAAATATCATTTTTTTTATATCACTTTTACTTAGTAATATTCAAAGCTCGAATTAAGGTTCAATCTTTAAACAAATCAATTTTCGAAATTCAATCATATCCCGATTTTAAATTCCAAGTCTCCACTTTAATTATTTAACAATTTCTTTTAACCAAAATTTATTTCAACATTCCAAACTCAATTTTTCGATAAATTCGATTTCTATAAATTGATTTTTATTTATAACTTTTAAATCAAAACATTTAAATCAATTTTAAATCAACGATTTTAAAATTTATTAATTTAGCCAATTCGGTGTCCGTATATAATTTTCTATCCTATGGCCAAGTAATTATTTATTTCAATTAAATGTCAGGGATGAATATATATCACTAAAATCAAATCAGTTTCATATGTATGCATAACAGGATATATATAAGCAAATAAACATCCAAACATTTACATATCAACCAATAGCATCCATCGAAATACGTCATCCAATAGACAATACAATTCATGTCAATTTCATAGTTATCAATGTCAGGTAATTTAATCGCAATTCAAATTTAATTTCAATTTAGCTGTCAATTTAAGTTTCAATGATTAATTCAAATGACAATCTATATGACAATTAAATTTTATCAAACAACGACAAATAAAATTCATATCACTTCATAATATTAGATTTAACTAGCATAAAGATATTCAGTACGTTGTGAGCGTTATAAAACACTCACCTTGATTTCAATGTAGTTCCAGCATTTTATTTCGAATAAAATTAAACGTGCGTTTAATTTTATCTGAAATTTTCACTAGCTCCTAATGACTCCAATCAAGTTCCATTGCGTAGTGCTCGTCAATACGATTCCAACGCAACTTGTTTCGTCCAAAACGGACCTCGTACGAAAAAGTTATGATAGTTTAAAGTTTATTCGAATTATAATATAATAAATTTACAATTTATATTATCTTTTCTAACCCAAACCATATCTGGACCGTCCATCTCAAAGCCCTAGATCCAGGCCGCCCCCTTCCTTTCTTCCTCTCCCTATGTTTTGCACGCACGCACTAACCTATAGCCGCCGCCTAACCCTAAATCTCGTGACCACCTCGTTGCCCCGGAGTTCGATCAGGAAATGCCAAACGAAGCCCCTCACCTTCCTCTACCTTCGGCCGCAACTATGGTGAACTCGGCCCCCCCTCTCTCTCGAAAAGCGTGCGCAACTTCGGCCGTTCAAGTGAGGATTGTCGTCGATTCGTAACACCATTCGCGATCTTGACCGTTGGATAGCTAGCTCTCGTCGTGCTCTACGTTATTGTAGTTGAACACTTCTTGAATTGAATGAGGGATTTGAAGATAATGGAGGAGGAACGATGATGTTTTCTGGCCGTTGAAGGTATAAGAGGCGGCCGGCCCCTGAAACCCTAGGGCTTGAGTTTGTTTGCAAAAGTGAATGTTAAAGGTGCTTATATAGAAAATTTACGAAACACTATTCACTCCGAATTTCCGAACTCCGATTTACGCACGGTAACCGGCGTTTCTAGGGTTTACCCCACGTTCCAGACACAATGGAATAGGTTTCGGAAGCTAATTCGATCATCTGTGTGAGTTACGGAAATAAACGATCAAATTTAAATTAAACCGATTAAACGAATTTCTATGCGTTTTGGCTTGCCCCGGACAAACGGTAAATCCGATTGACATGAAATTTGAAATCTTACAATAATATCACATTACGGATCCGATGAAATTAGTTTCGTCAAAATCCGAGACTGTTTGAAAAATGGCTATTTTAACTCGTCAATTAAATATTAAAATATTCAATTTTCACAAATTTGCTTTTAATTCGATTTTAAAAGTTCTACAACCTTATTCTAACTTTAATATGATAAAATAAAATTTTACAAATCATTTTTGATCATATTATACCCGTTATTTAATTATTCAATAATTCCAAATATTAAATTCTTATTAACTCTATTATAATCCCGATATAACTTACATCCACTTTGGAAACCAATTTGAATCATATTAAATCAAATTTCAATTATTCACTCTATTTTCATATATTAAATTTCAATATCAACTTAATCATATCAAATTCGGAATTTAATTACTCAAACATTTGTAATATTAAATTTAAACAAATTTTATTATTCTTGTATCACTATCTTTTGAGATATTCAAAAACGAACTTAAAAATTTAACTTTTGAAAAGAATTAAAATTATAGAACAACCATTTCCATTATACGGTTATTCAATTCCCATTATTAAATTATTCAATAAATTCCAAATATTAAATTTAAATAATTTCGATTATCCAATAATTCATTATCTTTTGAAATATTGAAATTGAACTTATAAGATTCAACTTTTAAAACCAATTCACAATTTAGAACACTATTTTCATTTTACAGTTATTCAATTATTCAATAAGTTTTAAATATTTAATTTAAACAATTTACCTGTTCAATATTCAATATTTGATTTAAATAGATTTTACTTATCAATCAATTACTTTATTATACCCAATGGATTCAACATTTATTATTATTCCAAACGACTTACAATTTTTTTCTAACACTAAATCACGAAACCTTATTAAAGTAGCTATTTTAATTATCGAAAATTTACGGGTCGTTACAAAAATCATCGCTTTTGAATTTTCCCTTTTCGATATTGGTGGGAAAATGGATATGCCTTCCTCATCTAACCTAACATTTTTTGGTAATTAACATAAAATCATCATCTATTAATTATTATTTTTACTACAGTAACGATGTTTCGAATGGTCACTTGTTTTATGTATTTGTTATCTGATATTTAGTTTCTATTTTTATCCGTTATCAAAAAATATATACTTATGTATGTTAGTCTTATTTATTATGCGGTCTGTGCTTTAACTATGTACCAATTTCATTTAAAAGATTAATGAAAAGACATATAAATTTGATGAAAAAATTCAAATTGATATTAATAATTATACTGGTCCCAAAGGTTGCCTCAGAATATATATAAGCCCCTTCTCTATTTGAACTGAAGATATTCCAAAACTAAAACGTTCTTCTGCTCATTATATATTTGAGGGAATATTTCTAAAACATTTTCTTCAGTCTAATATGTTTACAAAAGAAAGAGAAAAAAGAAATGGAAAACACAAAAGGATCGCTATCATCAGATCCGAGGAAAACCGTTGAAGATCAGCAAGCGCTTCCATCTAAAGATGTCTTCACTTCAGAATGTTAAATTTTAAATTTCTTTGCTATTTTATTTTGTATTTACGGATTCTAAATTGATTGTATTTTAAATGCAAAATCATATTACAATATTATTAAATCTCTTTTAATGTTGACATGGTATGTACAGATAAATTAACCTATGCTTATGACCCGACCATTTGTCTTGCACAAATTTGTTAACATTGGGTTTCTTTGCATTTTGACAAAAAAAATCTACAACTGTATGCTCATGGGATGTGACCAATTTATTTATCTTTCATAATATATTATCTTCGGTTTACTCTGCGATATGTCAAAAATCAATAGTTATAAGATGAAAAGAAAAAAAAGGTCCACCCTACCTATTTATATGGCTTCCAATGGATCCTTTTATGACTTTTTTCTTCCTATCTTTGCACGCTAACGGTTTTAGCTAAGTGTCAATAATTATGGGGTTGTGCATATGTTCTACTTATGATTTTCTATTTCTTCTTGCAGTAGGCAATCCATTGTCTTGTTTATTGGTTGTTTCTTCTACGCACTTACTACTTTTTTAATATGGGCATTTACCGCGTATATGCATTAAATCATAAGATGTGTCGGTAATTACATAACAACCAATATTTTTTACTCCTTAAATATTGGGTATGGACCATATATTTTAAATAAAAAATTGTAAATAACTAATTTGAAGAAATAAATGATGGAATTTGTTACTCGTGTATGTTCATTAACTGTTAAAAAGATAATTAACTGATATCGTGTATGCACAAAAAAAAGGAAACATATCTTATCCAAATCCTTTTCTCTTGGAAAAGAAGGATACACTTAAAATATTAACCTTTTTGATATTGTCACAACCTTTTACGAAATATTAATTGATACCGTAACAATGATTTCATTAAATTATACGATGTATATCATTATGTTTCTTTCTTGGTACAGAATGTGTGTAATAATTACTATGTTTCTTTCTTGGTAAAGAATATATGCAATAATTACTATGTTTCTTTCTTGGTATACAACGTGTGCAATAATTACCACCGAGGAATAAAAAATAGAGGTCACTCAAGCTCCATTAACATTTGGTGCAGAATGCATAAATTGATCTGGATATTTAGTCGTTTAGAATTGATTTGTTGGTTCCATAAACCAATTCAATTGAACATCACTGTCACGTCACATTGCCTAACACAAAACTTATAAGTGTTGGTTTTCTATGGGACAGTGGATTGGCAGGGCCAGTCCTAGAATTTTTGGTACCTAAAGCCAACTGTAAAACCAAGACCCTGTACAAAAACTAATTCTACCATTGTTAATTAAATCACAAAAATGTTTGCACAAAATAATTTACAACAAAAATTCTCCTTTACTTAAAAACATTGACTATAAATTTCACAATATTTTATCAACAAATTATATATTAACCAACCATTCTTCAGCAAACTGTGAATTTACACAACACTAGCAAATCGATCTTCAACGACCTAAGAGACAAAACCCAATCTTGGACATTGTAGTAGAAATCCAAAATCCTCATGCAAAGTAGTTCACTTCAAACTGCAATGTCCGTATACATCTAGACTTAAGCACTGGATCTAGACTAGAGCACTCTCCATGCATATTTTAACTAGATTGAGAAATTAGGAATATAGAGCATCAAGCAAAACAAATTAAATTAACATCTCAAGCATTTTAAAGCATATATCAATATTACTCACGCAGCAATGGCCATCAAATTGAGCAAATACAAATAAGATCACCCAAATTTATTCCATTATTGGCAACACAAACTAGGAAGACTATACTGCAAGAGACGTGACCAAATCAGGCCATTCAATAGGAAAAGGACGGTGAGTTTCATCCAATACTAGACAAAATTTAAGCAAACCTTCATCTTTAGATCTGGGACTCTCACAATTACATCTCCACTCAATCATGCCGATACAATCTCTTGAAACAAGTGGTGCAGGAAGAGTCCTGCTGTGGTTCTGGTTCCAGAGTTCCGCCTCCATGCCTAATCGATAATTTATTTATTTTTGGCAGCGCATAATAAAATTTTTACTAAATGGTGCCCTAGTTTTTGGGGAGGCCCAAACCGGATGCTTTCCCCGCTTTACCCAAAGGTCGGCCCTGTGTATTGGAAATTTGATGCAACATTGTAATGGATATTTTATGTATATGGTATATTTTAAATCAAACCGTAGAAAAAATAACATTTCTATTTATGTTGATACCAGAAGTGGCACACACACACACAAAATCTGGTTGAAATGGTAAAATCTAGACGAAAATATATGAAAAATAGGGAGAATAATAAGGTTTTTTAACTGGTTGAACAATCTCTGACCTACGTCCACTGTAGTTTTATTTACTATGAATTTGAGAGTCACTAGTACATTTGAGAGTCACTAGTACAACGGCTTTACTACTCTAAAGGCGTAGAACAACAAAGTGCAGCATCATTTGTGACTTTAATGGAGAAAAGATAAAAGATGAAGAAGATGATGAACCCAAAAATCATTATTCAGTTGGTATAGGATCTGTATTTATAGAAAAATCGCCCAACAGAGCCGGAGGCCCATGAGATATCAAGTTTGGATCCTGATCTGAGAGTGTAGTATGGGTGGGCCGTGCCCATTAAGCGGTAAAATCAACTCGATAACAACCAAAAGTAGCCGATACTGACTTCATTTTTGGAGTGGAAACTTTGTCTTCTTCCCCCTTGGTCTTCTATCCCTGATATGTTGCGTTTCGTGCACTTTTCTTGGAGATGATGTTGTTTTTGAGAGATTCTGATATCACTCGCACTTGCCTTCTTTCCTTCAAAAAATCCTTAGAGTTGTTCGTCTTTTCCTTGAGAAATGCACTTCGAGATGATCAAACAACCATAAATCACATCTTTAGGAGTGAACCAGAGGCCAAAAATTCTCGATACCGAGTAGTGGTGTTCGGTATCGAGTGGTCCTCTTAGTTGCAATTGTGCCACAAACTCTTGAGACTATTTCTATTGCCCTTTTAAGCATGTTTCCAGGCCGTAAATCGTTTCGTCTTCATCCTAACATTCCAGTAAAAATGTGCTTGTTCAGAGAGCCAGCTAACACTTGCCCCTAAGAGTGTGCTTTCATTAGAAATAAAGCATGCTTTGTAACATGAAGAGCATTCATTATCATCCACATACATATGTTAGTTTTAAGGAATTATCTTCATTTTGCGGGTATATAATGAACCGACTTTTCAACCCTCGAAAATCAACACTAATACCTCCACTCTATCACATGCCGAGTAATCAAATGTCGGAAAATCCAATTGTTAGGAGAAAGAAGAAGAAAGAAGAAGAAGAAGACTAAACAACATAGAATCTCACAACGAAATGAATTATCTATAATATATCACAAGTCTTTATACAAAAGCAAAACTATAATATGGATATATATGTATATATATACACCACATCAATCAGAGTATACTAACATATTTCCATATGGACAGTTATAACAATCTGCCCTCACAATTGCTGATAACACACCAACGAATACAGCGAAAAATATAACCATCGACGTGGAATATGTCTCTGGGCCTCCAACTCGTTTCTTAAGCTCCAAGCTTCCAAACTAGTCTGTAATATGCTCGGTCTGACCCGAGCATTATAATAAAATAACATCCGAGTCGGTTTGGAAACCAGCGTGAGAAAACACACACAATTGGATTTTAAAGTTATATGAAAATCTTTGAAATCAAAAGGTATCTAGTAAAACCACGACACATTAATACGATGGTTCTACCTTATGATAATCAAAACACTTTTATAGAAAAACTAGTGATATTATAATAATGTCTAGCGGTTCGAAGTAAAATATTAAAATAGCTGAAATGCTTGCAACTCACATTTCAACATAGTTGGGCACAATCAAAACCATATGGCGCTTCTTGAAGAATGCATTCCATATAATGACTAAGAACTGGGGTACCACCTGTCATAGTACACCTTTAGAAAAATGTAATGAGATCGAACCTAATGATACCTGCCAACATAAGACCGGCCTACCCCTTAATGGATAGTTTCAAATATGTCTTCACCCTGGTTGTTACCAACCTTTTTACTGAGATCTCATGCACAACCAATCCATAAATATATAGATGTAGGCTATCTAGAAAGGTGACAACATACTCTAATAGGTACGACCCACTTAGCCTTGCTGCATCTCCCTTGATTTTCAGTCATTCTCGGTTGATGAGGCTTGAGGAGCCGTTTACCTTTTTGAATATCAATCCCACTTGGAATGCTAACATTGGCCCAAAGGAAAAAATGCAACGATAGCATTCATCCATTCAAGTTTTCTAGGTCTGAACAAACCAATCTCTTCAATGATCATTGTCTTCATTATCCTCAAGATTTCACAATTCTTAACGCTCAAATCGAATCGAAGTGGTTTTCGGATAATCAAATCTGATCCCGATCTCTTTGAAACGATCAACGAATTTGACCAGATTTGATTGTCGGTTATTTAAATATCAAATTACACACGTAAGCAGGCACTAGGCCCATATTATAAATCTTTCAAACATTTACTTCAAAATATCATACAAAGATATATATTCAAATCTCTTTCAATATTTTAATATTTGAAAAAATTTCGAATACTTATATCCATTACAGGATATTCTCAAATCATATCAGCACATAGAAATATTTCCAAGTTCAATTTATAACTTCTTTTATGAATTTAAGTCATTTTTGAAGTTTCTGGATCTAACTATTTTGGAAAATTCTAGAAATCTCATTACAAGATTTCTCTTATAAAATCACATCCATTCATAAAATCCGGTTCACAAATCTCGAGAGTATTTAAAAATAAATTCCAACTACTTACTTTTAAATTCTATGTAAAATAATAAGTATTTTAAAGAATAATAATTTATTTTCATACACGTTTAAGTAATCATTTACAATATCAAAACACTCTTAAATAAACATCAATAACTCATTCTCTATTCATTTCTAAATAAAACTAATCAATTTACAAAAGCTTATTATAAAAATTTAAATTTTTTTCAACTAATATTAAATATTTGAATAACCAATTTTATGAAATATTTAAATACCAAAAACAGTTTAAATTACATAGTTTAATAAATAAGAATTCCCTTTTAAAACAAAACTTAACTTCTCGATAAAGATATATTTTTAAAAATTCCAATATAACCAATTTCAATTTATAAATCCCTCTCGTAACACAGCGATTACATTTCCAATTTCATAACCCTTCTCACATTTCAAGAATCCACTATTCCTTTCAAAAACCGATTTTCACCTCTCATTATAAATTCACACTGTGAATTTATATTCCAATTTATCAAATGATAATCATTTCATTTTATTTATAAACATCGTTTATAAATTTACAAATTCATTCAAGTTCCATTTGTTTTATAAAATATTCTCATTTATAAAATTTCATTTATAAATCCATCCCTTATAAATCCCATTATATTTTCTAAGCTATTTTAAATCTCGATTTCAACTCCTTTTCCATATTTTCAGAAATATCAATAAAAATTCATTATACAAATAATTTATTCATCACTTTAAAATCTCTATTTAAAATCCTTTAGGAAATAGTTGAGTAAAAATCCAAAATCAAATCATTGATTTCATACAATCGATTTCTTTTTAATAATATAAGATTTCATCGAATTTCAATTTTCGTAGCAATCAGAGTTGTCGTTTGACACTGGCAGCTTAAAACGCATAGAAAATACTTTAACCGATTTAATTTAAAATTGATCGTTTATTTCCGTAACTCGCGCATACGATCGAATTAGCCTCTGAAACATGTTCCATTTTCGGAACGTAGGTGAAACCTTAGAAACGCCTGGTGGCACGTGAGATTTGGAGTTCGATTGTAAAAGCTCGTTAAAATTGTTTTAATATTAAAATAATATAATTAAACGTTTATATTTACACGACATTTAGGGCCGAAACCCTATCTTCATTCTCAGACGCCTCTAAATCTTAATGGCCGAAACTCCTTTTCGTTCTTCTTTATTTTTTCTCTCAATCTACCAAGTTTTTGCAAAAATTTCCAACTAGCAAATTATAGAGCTCTTCGAGCTCGTCAGATCCAACGGTGGATTTTGCTTGAAACTGCCGTTTGGTGTCGTTATTGCTTCCGTTCACTAGGCCGTTCGATCGCGGTTTTTGAGGAGATGGAGAGCTCAAGTTCGACGTAACCTTTGGTGGAGGTGGAGTTGACGTAGGGTTTTATTGCGGAGGCCTTTGATCGAACTCCGGTTCGTCGAGATGGAGCATCGGTGAAGCCCTTAACGGGGACGAGTGGGTTTCTAAGTTCTGTATTGCGCGATGTAGAAGATGGAAGAAGCGGTCTTGATCTGTTCGTTCCATATCTACGGCATAGATTGTTCTGGTAAGTAAATAAATAATTTAAAATAAGAAATTGATTTTAGAAATTGTATTCAAAGTTTAAAATAGCATAACTTTTACACGCATGCTCAAAATTCAACGAATTTGGTAGCACCGGAATCGCAGCGACGCGCTCTACACTGCAGCGTAGATCCAGAAGCGATTGGGATTAGCGAGAATTTTAGGTTAAATTGAACGCGGTTTGATTTAATTTAATTCAAACGCTCGCCGAAAACCCAAGGTGAGTTTAACTCACTCACATCTGAAGTATTAGTTAATTTAGATAGTCGATATTTAAATGAATTGCTTGATTGGTTGAATATGATTGAATCGATGTATGTTGTTGTGCTAATATTTGTGGATGCAGGGAAACCGGTTGGAGGGATCCAGCTGGATCCCTCACAAATAGAAATTATTTTATATTCTGTGATATACCTTATTTATTGTTCTGTGATAATTTGATTAGATCTTGTTATGCTGTGATGAATTAAATAGCAAATTTTAATTTTGTTGTGCTGTGATTGGGTGAATACAACCTGAAAATTTTAAATATAAATAGATGAATTGGGTTTAAAGAATATAAAAGAAATTCTTAAGTAAAGGATTTTAAAAGAGATTAAATCCAAGGAATGGGTCGGAAAATTTCAAGTGTTTGAAATTTGATTTCAAAGAGAATTGAGAATTGTTTAAATAATAGCGAGATTTATTTTAAAGAATGAGAAGTGTGCTTTCTCCTTGAAATTTTATTTTGTTTCAAGAAAAGCTTTCAAATATAAATTTGCAGTTAAATATGTTTAGAATATATTTAGAAAGAAATATTATTTTAAAATGTTTTAAGTAAAAGCAAATATTTGATTTAGTAATTATGGTCTTTAATTTTATTTAAATATAAAATGGTAAAGTAGTATTAAGTTTTCAAAAGGAAATTTTAATATGAATATTTGATTTAATAACCTTATTTTAAAAGTTAAATTTTATTTAAAATACTTAGGAAGCCCCTATATATTTCCTTAAGTATTATTTCCAATTAAATAATTTCTAGAGCTTATTTTAAATATTTTAAACGTATGTTTGAAAATAATTTCCAGGAAATGGCAATGCGTTTAAAATAAAAGGAGCTATTTTTAAAAGTGTGGAAAGGATTTTACGGGATGAACGTAAAATTTTAATTGGGATAAAACGTGTTGGATTGATAAAAGAATTCTTTGGTTATTCTAAGATGGAAGTGTATTTCCCTGAAAGCCAAGTACGTTTTTAAAATAGATTTTTGAAATGTTGATTTGAAGTTATATTAAAGAATGGTTTTCAAGAAAATTATTTAAGTTGTCAGAATTTTTAAAGTAAATATATATATATATATCAAAGTAGTTTTAGAAGTAATTATTTTTAAAGGATAATTAGAATTATATTTTAAAGAATATTATTATTATTTATACTTTATAAAATGGTTTCATTTTAAAGGACAACCAATTAAAGTATTATTTAGAAATTGTATAGGGTTTCATAACTTTATTTTAAATTTAGTATGATTTAACTTTATTTTAAAGATAATAGTTTGTATTTTATTAAGCAGTTTTATTTGAAATATTTTTTTATTTTTTTAGATATATATATATATATTTTAAATTAAGTATATAGTAGTGTTAATATAAATGTTTTAATATATTTCCAAAAATAAAGTATTTAAATCATTTTAACTTTAAAAATGGGTACTTGGATGTTTCAGTGGAAATAAAGATTTGAGAATCTATTTCATGAGAAAATTGGATTTGAAAAGTGTTTCAAAAGGGTTTTGAAAAGGAATTATATCTTGTAAAGATATTTGAGGAAATAAATAATGTGGGCAATTATTTATTGTGTGATGGACGTTTGTGAATGTTAATTGATAGTTAAATCATCGACTATCAATATTGGACAAATGCGTTGATCGTTTCGAAGAGACCAGGATCGAGATTTGTTTCTCGAAAACCACTTCGATCCGATTTGTACGTTTCGTTAAACGTGTTCATAGTCGAAGATGGAGTAGTGAAGTGCAAGGGCTAGTCGCTACTAATGCTGAGGATATTTTCAAAATGGATGTAGTAGGAGTAGTGCCTTCAGTTCCGTTCGAACCCAGGACGGACTTGTATGAACGAATGCTTTCAGAACATCGTCAGGTGGGCGATGGGCATTCTAAGTGAAATGTTCAAAAAGGTAACGCTTAACCTCAAGCCTCATCAATCGGGAATGACTGAATATTAGGGGGTTATGCAGCAAGGCTTCGTGGGTAGCCCCCACTTGAGAGTAAGGCCATCCCTGTCTAGATGTCCCTTTTTATTTCGGCTTAGTGGTGCGGTTGCTGATCCCAACCGCGGGGTGATCTTACTCGGAACTGTCCAGTAAGGGATGGTTCCGGTCTTGTGTTGTAGGAGGGCAGGCGTACTCCTCGGTACTGTGATCTAGACCACGTACTGTGACAGGTGGTACCCCAGTGCCTAATCATTGTTGGAAATTCATTCTCCCTACGAGCCTTTTACGAGTTTTGTTTGTATTACCCACACTGTGGCTAGTAGCTGGAATTTAATATTGTAACAATTTCAGCTATTTTATAAGTATTTGTGTACAGACCCTATTATAATATCAGAGGATTTCTATAAAATGTGTTTTAGCTATCGTAAGGTAAAAACCCGACATGTTTATTTGCGGTGTGGTCTTACGAGATGCTTTTGTTTTCAAAAGGATTTTTTTGAAACTTTAATAATCAATTTGGATGCATTATTATCAGCTGGTATTCCAGACTGACTCGGGTATTATTTCATTATAATGCTTGGGTCAGACCGAGTATTATATGTTCAGGACAGGATGCTATAGAGCAGGAGAGGAGCTGGAGTACGAGACGTATTATCCGTACTAGTATAAATATCCATTGCTATGATTGTATGATTGTCTGAATGGTAATATTGTTGTATGAGATACTCTGATGATATGATGTATAAAACAGATGTAGTTTCATTTTGTGTAAAGATTTATTATTTACTATTATATTTTATTCCGCTGCGACTGTGAGATTCTGTTATTGTCTAGTTCCTTCTTTCTTCTACCTCCTCTTCTTTAACCCTAATGGTTCGTATTTCTGTTCCACTTTTGTAAATTGATGTAGGATAGTGTAGACTCAAGAGGTACAGATTTGCGGGCTGTCACACTTGGTATCAGAACTTAGGTTGGCGACAACCTAGGCTTTGGTGGGGAAATTACTCATTAAATAGAGTCAATAGCACTCTATAATGGGTTGAGTGTATTAATAGATATGAGAGCGTACTTGTTAGTGAATAAAAAATTGTTTTTATACTGTGTTGATTTATCGGTTGAGTGTTTATGAATTCTGGTCGGTATGGGAAGTACAACCGTATCGATAGGGGTTTCTAAACTCTTAAACAAGATAAACCGATATAGTATTGTTTTTAAAGTGGGTAAATGAAATAATTTTAACCAAAATTTACTTTGATATAAAAGGAATAATTTTCTGAATTATTATATATATTTGATTGTATGGATGTGGATATCTTAATCAAATACGAATCTAAAATTTAATCTTAAATTTGAAATAGTTATAACCAAATAAATTCCATGAGTATAAATAATACAAAGGAAGAATAACTAAATTTGAATTAAACCAGAATTTAAATCCCGGGAATTTTGGAAAGGATTTTAAATGTAATGAAAATAAAAGTTTGAAAATTTAAAATCCTGGGAAAGTTTGAAATGTTTGCTAAGGTGTTTGAAGGCAATAATGGAATATTGTTTTGGGAAGTATTTTTGAATGGAAACTATTTGGAAATGAATGTGGGAAAGTAAGGAAGCACTGAACTCACTTCAATCGCTGGAAAATAATCCTGATGATGTTGGCCACATCATTAGAATTCATTTTCGAGTTTCTAAAGTGATGGATTGCTACCAAAATGGTTGGTTATGATATTGATCGGGCTAGTTGGGTATACCAGTTGTTTTGGAAATTTTAAAAAGGTGGGGGTTTGTTTTGATATAAACAAGATTATTTGGAATGGGGAGGTTTGATTTAATATACCCAGTTGGTATGAGTTATTTATTATTTCAAAAGGGTTTGAAATAAAACAGGGCAATTGAATTCTAGGAAAATTCTATTTAAATAATGTGTAAAATTAAAATGAATCAACTACTGGACTTACTTGGTGAAGCTGAAATTAATAAGAAGGAAATGAAATTTTTAATCTTGGAATTAAAATTTAACTTGAGTAAATGGAAGTAAATGGAATATATTAACGTGAATAGAAAATTAGAATTTAATTTGGGATAAGTTAAATAAATTGGACGTAGAATTAAATTGAAGTGGGTTAAATTAAAATGTAAGTTGTCTTTGTCATTATGGGTCATTGTGTAATAAATTGTACCCATAAGCTAGTAAGAGTTATACTTATAATCTATAAAAAAATTGTGAATTTAAAATGGTGAAAAGAATTAAATTGAAGGAAAATTTGTATCCTTAAAAATTCAGTAATATATATTTATATATATATATATATATAATTTTGAATTGTAGTTATAAGATGAAAATAATTCAAATGAGCAATATAAACCTTAACGTAAATAAGTTGATGAACTTATAAATAGGAAATGGAATTTATAATCACTAATGGGGAATAGTTGAATGGTATGGTGAATTCAAACTTCATCTCAAATGAAGTGTAAATTGAAATAAGGAGAAGAAAATATAAAAGATGTGAATGAACTTAAATTAGTAAATAAGCTTTGAACTTGTATATGGAGAATTAAAATTGGATTTAACTTCGATTAAATGAAATTGAGCTGAATTTGGAATAAATTAAAATTAAAATTCAGTGTGTTATGAATAAAATGAATGTAATTAAATTCTTATTTAAGATAGTAAAGGAAATGGTATAAATTCAAGATGGCTAAATAAATTGGGTTGAACTTGAATTAGAATTGGAAAAGAATTAAATTTGGAAAAGAAATTTAATTAAGTTGAAGGATATTGTATGAATAAAATTTTAACTCAACTAAATTTAAAGGAATTATTTGAGAATGAATTTAGCATAAGCTAAATTAAATAAAGAGAAGCTTGAAGATGAATTTAGTGTAAACCAAATTAAACGAAATTTGTGTAGACATGGATGGAATTTTAATGGATTGTTAAGAAAATTTTGAAAAGAAAAATACAAACCTAGTTCTGATATGGAATTTAGTTTTGGCAATAAAAAGCTGAGAGTGTGAAGGAATTATGGAATTGGATTATAATAATGATGGTTTGAATTATAAATAAATTCCAATGAGTGGAATAATTTAAAAGTGGTCATGTTATCAACAAAATTTAGAATAAATCGAGGAGATGAATTAAAATTCCAAATGGATAGAACAAATTGAATTAAAATTGGTAAATGAAATAGGAATTAGGTTGGATGAGAATCAGATGAAAATAAAATTTATATAAGAAGATAATGAAAATATTGTGAAAGAACTTAAGCAAACTGAATAATAATTGTGGTCGGGCTTATAAGGGGCCTTGAATGGAATTTGTTGAGATAATAGAATTGTAATGCAAGCGAAAAGGAATTTAATTAATTGTTGAGGTAAAATAAGAATGTATGAGTTGTATATAACCCAAAATTGAATGATATTAATATAAACCTATATGGATAATGAATTGGAAATGTAAGATTAGAGATTTAATTTAATAATTGTGATAAAGCAAGAATATTTGGGTTGTAAATAATATAGAATAGGATGTTATTAATTTAAACTTAAGTTGAATGGTGAACTTGAAGTGAGAATAAAAAATTGAATTAAAAATTTGCAAGGAAATAAGAATATTTGAGTTGTGAATAATTTCGAATGGAATAAAATTCATATAAATCTGAACTGGAAATAATTTTAAATGGTTATAAGCTTAAGAAATGATTATTGGCTTGAATGACATGAAAATTTGCATGAGAATTGGTCGTTTGTTGTATTCGGAATTGAGTTGGTTTAAAGAAGCAAATAAAATAGGTTTTGAATCAATTGGGATGAATTGAAATTTTATTAAGTGATTTTGTAAATGAATGGAAATGGAGTATGAAAGAAATGTAAATATTTCAAATTGAAGGTAAAATTTGGTTGTGAATCAATTTGGAATTGAATTGAAGTAAAGAGATGTAACTAAGGCATATGTTAATCATATTGTAGTGGAAATGAATTGGTTGTAATAAATATGAAGGGTATATAGTGAAATTGAATATAAATTGTTCGAGTGAGATAAAATGAAGTTTGGGTTTGTAAAGAGGATTTAAATTGATGTCAAAATTATGAAATTGCTTATAAAAGAAGTGCGACGACCCGACTTTCCACTCCCGGAAAATCGCATCATCTTGAAGAAAGAAAGGGATAGAAAAAAGAATAGAAAGAAGAGAAGAAAGAAACAACATAAAAATCTAACAGCGGAACGAATAAATTATACTAATAACATAAATATTACATAGTTTACAATAAACATCAGAGTACACAGATATACAACACATACTAGACAGTTATAAACACCTGTCTAGTTATACAACTCAATACAATCCAGAGACAACACAGAACACACAGCGGAATACTAATATCTAACGTAGAAGCCTCCTGCTCCATTGCTCCTCCAATATTCGTCCAAGCTAACCTGAATCCCTTGACTACTCATAAAAATTTGAGTACCCAAAAGTTTATGAAAAACAAAAATAAACTCCGGGTCAGACATGGGTCTGGTGTGAGTAACAGGTTATAGTTGCTTAATTTTCAAAACCTTTTGAAAAGAAAGGTATCACGTAAGACTTCTCACACATAAACATGGAAAAGTTTTTACCTTACGCTAACCAAAACATTTGATAGGAAACCCGATGATATTATAATAGTGTCTAGGGTTTTCAAATAAATAAGAAATAGCCGAAATTGTTACATCTATTAAATTCCAGCTACTAGCCACAAAAGTGGGTAATACAATCAAAACCATTGGCACTTATTGGATTTTGGGTTCCATACAATGGCAGGGCTACTGGGGTACCGCCCGTCACAGTACGTGGCCTAGATCACCGTACCGAGGAGTACTCCCACTCCCCTGCAACACAAGGCCGGACCCATTCCTTACTGAATAGTTCCGAACAAGATAACCCCGACGGTTGGAGCTCAAAACCGTCCACACAGCCGAAATATAAAGGGACCACTAGACAGGGGTAAATCTCGCTCTCCAGTGGGTGCGACCCACGAAGCCTTGCTGCACCTCCCCTGTTTTAGCCATTCCCAGTTGATGAGGCTTGAGGTTACGATTTCCTTTATAGGACATATCATCTTAGAATGCTCATCGTCCGCCTGACGATGTTCTGAAAGCATTCAATCCATACAAGTTCGTTCCGGGTTCGAATGAAACCGAAGGCATTATCTCGTTACACTCATTTTGGAATCACCCTCAGAGTTAACGACGATAACCCTTGCACTCTGAACCACCATCTCGAATCTATAAGTACTATTCCGTCAAACTCATTACGGAATCACCCACAGAGTTATACTGACGTATAGCCCTTACACCTCGAGTCTTCATTCGCTCCACTTGGATTCACGACCTAACGTTATTTGGAATCGATGTGGTTTTCGGATATCCAAATTTGGAAACCCGATCCCGGTCTCATCGAAAACCAAAGCGTGTCTTTTAAGGCCAAGTTGTTTTAAAGGTTTAAAACAATTCAATTACAGTATCTATGTACATACAGATAGATAACTTATAAATCATAACTGATAATCAACATTATCACATAACAGTAACCCACATCATCAATATCAAATAGATATATCATATATCATCATCACAATAGATAACCTATGTTATCATCACAATACAATCAAACATCCATACCACACAACATTTCTTATCTCATCATTGAGATCACAAAGCATCCAAAACAATCAAATTCAACCATTCATCCAAAAGCAATGATTTATTCATCATCATATAATTAATTTAAAATGAATTAAATTAATTATCTTTATCTCTAATTAATTTAAAATGAATTAAATTAATTCCTTCATCTTTAATTTATTTAAAATAAATTAGTTTAGTTACTTCATCAAATTATAATTTGCTTACTCAACCATTTAATCAATTAACCATTTATTATTAATTACCGTAATTAATCACTCTTGATTAATTACCCTTAATTACATTCATGTAATTATCCTTAATTAATTTTACAAATTAATTAACCTTAAACAAAACAGTAATTAACCTTTAATTACTTCAATTTATTAATTAATCATAATTAATCAACTTTAATTACATCATTAATTATAATAATTAATGATCTTTAATTATTAATTACCCTAGGTAATTAACTTTTAATTATTAATTATCCCAGATTAATTACATTTAGTAATCAACTAACTTAATTACTATATTAAACAAATTAATTATCCTTTAATTAATTACTTAATTAATTCCTTGATCAATTATTAAATAATTAATTAAACCAAATTACCTCACACTTAAACATCTCCACTTAATTACAATCATGTAATTATTAAACAATTACTTAACTGAGTAATTCCCAAATCATTAACTACATAAAGTAATTATTTATAAAACTCAAGTGTTCAAAATTAATTAAACTAAATTAATTAAAATAAACAATCATATTTAACTAAATTAATTACATTAAGTAATTAATTTCTTAATTACTTTACTAAGTAATTATACTCAACCATTTACAATTTGATTATTATTAAATTAATTAATCTAATTAATTATAAAAATTAACCAAATTAATTAATTGTTAAATAATCATGGTTAATGACCTTCATTAACCATCCTCAAATTATTTTATAAGGTAATTAACTTAAATTAATTACAAATTAAATTATCTTTAATCATTCATTAATTAAAGTTAATTGTTAAATTAATTAACCTGGATTAAAGCTTAATTACTTTAATTAATAATTCTTTAATCATTAATTAAAAATCTATTAATGATCTTAATTACCAATTGATTAACCCTTAATCAATTATTCATTTATCCCAAATCAATTATGTAATAAAATTAATTAATTACTCCTTAATTACCTTATTAATTAAATAAATTTCCAAACCATTTATCTTAATTAATTTAAGATAAAACATTTCTAAATTATGTTTAAAAAAAAAAATTATTTAAAACAAAGTACTTTTGAACTTACTTATAAAACTTTTTTTTAAAAATTTGCAAGACAAACAAGTATTTGTCTTAGAAATAAATTTTAAATCTAAATTCATTTTAAGATTTCAATAACTTCAATTTATATTTAGTTTAAATCTTCAAATTTAAATCTTCTTTAAATTTCAAAACTGAAGTTCATATTTGATTTTAAATTTCCAGATTTAAATTAAATTTCAAATCTTGCTCATATTTCTTAAACTTTCAGTTTTTAAAACATTCAATCTACTATCTATTAAAAGTAGTTAATAATTCAAGTTTGAAACTTATATAATTTTATTTTATTTTTATTATTTAAATCTGAGATTTAAAATCAACTTGAATTTCAAATTTCAAATTAGATTTAAAACTAAGTTTAAAACTTTCTTTACATTTTAAAACTTCTGTTTTTATAATTTTTAAAACTGTTATTACAGGTTTTCTATAAAACCTGAATACAATGTATAACCCGAGACACTCCCCAAAGAACTTCGAGCTCAATGCCCATCTTCCCCGAGCAATCCACCTTACTGCTTCGAGCAACATCCCCTGTTTCTAAAAAAAAGTTCAACCCAATATCACCTGACAAATATCATCACCGTGCATATGCACGGCGATCATAGCCACCTCTGATCATCCGAGATGATCGCTGCTCACCAGAAACACACCCAGCAACCTCCCACCGTCATCAATTCGAGCTACCATCACCAGAAATCAAATTCGATCCCCCCAATTCCAAAACCTGGAAACAAAAAGCAGGTTTCCCCTTCAAACCTGTCAACGACTAAATTTCGCCGCTCCGACCACCTGAAGGTCAACCACTCCGGCATCGTCTGCAACTATGGCCAAACTAACAATTCCCAAAAGAACATTACACTCGATCCATCCTTCTAGCCGATACGTTCGATTCTTCAAACCATTTACAAACTAGGGTTTTAAAAAGAAAATCGATACCGCAACTTTCTCACTGCATTCCATCACCACCTATGATTTTTCCTAGCCTCTCCTACCTTTCTTCCATCACGAGGAAGAACTCCAAGCTTCCACTATTCATAGATCACCCACAAATCCAAATAAACCCATTTCCAGTAAAAACCCAACTGCACCCTCATCCTAATTCTAAAAATCTAAATTCTTGATTTAAAAATCAAGCTTCAGTTGATGCTTTTGATTCATGATACTGAATTGTAAAATTAATATGTTTGGATTTTAGTTAAAATTAACATGCACTGATGTTTTTTTTTTCTATGCTTCCAGAGACCACAACTTATATCTTAACTTGTTTAAAATTTTAGATATTAACTTAAGAAAATCAAACAACTTTCTTTAATGAATTTCATTTTATCAAAAACTTAATTAGTGATAAGGATTGGGATCAAGGTTCTACTTGGAAGACAGAACAGAACAAAGTGATTTACAGCATGCACACACATATATTTCACATCAGACATTTTATGATACTCATTAGTAAACAATTCAAGCAACTATATAAATTTAAATTAGTTTTTAAAATAAATTGTTACTCACTTTTTTAATGATGCAGACCCCTATTTTGAATTTTCCAGAAAACAAATATGTGCAGGCTTGACCCTTTGTTTAATATCTGAGTTGCACTTTGATGAAATGCCCATGATCACAGCCTAATTACTTGCATGCAGGAAGAATGCAGTTGCTAAATCCTCGAATACATGCTAATGCTTTCACTGCTTCCAGGTTTGAAACAGAGTGCAGAGAAAAGGAAATAGTGCAGGCTCAATTTGATTTTGAGGAAGTGAATATGCAGATTTGTTGTTGCATTTTTTTGCAGACATCTTTTGATTTTGAGATATGCAGGTTCATTTGATTTTGAAGAGGTGAAATTTGTACAGGGTTTTGAATATGCAGATTTTTGGATTTGCAGGTGTTTGGATTTGAATATGAAAAATGAATTTTGGTCTTCATTTGATTAAGGAAATGAAAATGTAATATGAAATGAAGATGCATACTAAACTCAATGTATTTTCAGATTTTAATTAAAAGAAAAGAAAAACTAAATCTTACACTTGTCAATTTGTATATTAATTTTTGAACACTTTTTTAAAAGAATGCTTATGAATGCAACACATGTTATTCCCTTAAAAGTAATTAGTATTTGAATTTACAAAATAAATGCATGAATTAGCTTAGTTTCAATTTGTTAATTTATATTTAAAACATGTGTATAAATTTACAAGAGAAATAAGAACAATTCATGTTTATAAATAAACATTTACATAAAATAATTAAACAATTCAAAATTTATACTTTTGAATTTAAATTCAAACTAAATTCCAAATCAAATATTCTCAAATCAAGTTACAAATAATAATTCAATTTGAAATAAAAATTAATCTTATTCAAAACTTATTTATAAAGATAATACAATATTAATATTGTTTTTATAAATCTCTTTTTATTAAATTAGAATCATTTTACAAGACATTATATTTTTATCAATAAAATATCCATTTAATTAAATCATAAAACCTTTTTGTTGAATTTATTCTAAATTTTAAACTCAAGCCAATTTAATTTAGAATATTTAATATCTTCTATTCAATTTTAAAAATCATATATTTATTTATGAAATAGTCTTTGAAAACTCAATACTAATTTGTATTAAAATTTCCAAATTAAAATGTATATATTAGAATTTTAAAACATGATTCAATTGTTAAATTTAAACCAAAATTATTTATTTAACTTTGAAAAGCTTAAATATTAAATAAAACAAATTTTCCAAATTACTATAAATAATAAACTTAGAAAAATATGCTTTATTTATTAAAATTAAAACAATACTAATTCATTTAAAATATAAACCAAATATTTATATTGTAAATAGAAATAAATTTATATCATTTAAAAGATAAAATAACCAATTTAAATATTTACTGAAGAAGATTATTAAATTTATCTGAATAATTATTTACAGAATATCAATATCAATTTAATTTTAATTACAAATTATTAAATTGATATTGTTAAAAATTCCGGGATATTACAAGAAGTTAACATGCATAATTATGAAGTTTGCTCGTTTAAGCTTTGTAATTGTTGTGTTTGGGCTAGTTTAATGAAGAGAATGTTGGTAAATGCTCATATTATTGGAAACTGATGTGTTTGTTTAAGTAAGTACAGGTACGGGAGGCAATGGATGGAGTTGGAGTGCGTATGTGCGATACTATTTAACTGTTTGCTTTAAAAATGCTAATAAAGGTATGCCTACGCAATAAAAATAGGAAATATGAACTGTTTTTGGTTTTTCCGACCGTGTAGGTCGATGTATACATATTTATATCTGTTGTGAAATTGCAAAAGCTCCTCCGTATAGGGGAGACTCTGCCAAAAAATTTCGGAAATTTTGGGAGTTAGAATTTTTTTTGGAAATTTGGTAATGTTTTGTCAACGACAAGATTGATTTCAAATAACAATTAAAATAAAAGGGATTTTTGAAATAGGAATTGAACTAGTAGTTTCGATTTGTAACTAAAGAATTTGAGCAAAGTGAAATTGAGATTTCACAGAGTAGGTTTTGCTATTTAGTTTCGAACATTCTTTCTACCTTAGCAAATTTCGGGGACGAAATTTTTATAAGGGGGGAGGAATGTAACGACCCGGAATTTTGGGTCGCCAGGTTTGGACATTTAATTCATTTTAAATTTTGAATATGTATTATAATTTGAATTTTTAAATAAAATATTTTGGTTAAATTGATAGAATTGGTTAAACTTTTAATACGGTAATTTAATTGAAATTTGAATAATAATAATTTAATATTGGAATTGGATAATTGGTAATTCTGAGTGCAAATAGATATAAAATTTGATTCTAAAATTTATTTTGAGTCTAATTGGATTTGAATTATAATATTGGACTACTGGATGGAATTAATAGTCGATAGATTAAATTTGGAATTTTTTATTAATTTAATAATGGAATTTAATAATGTAATAATGCAAATAATCAAATTTTGATTTAAACTGAATCAAAATGATTTCTAATGTGAATATAAATGTTATACGAGTTATAATAGAGTTAATAAATTTTAAAAAGTGAAATTTTAGATGATTTCGACGATTGTGAAAATCGCTCGATTTAATCGACGAGTTAAGTTAGCCTTCCAGGGCACAGTCTCGGAATTCGACGAAACCAGTTCCATTGGATCCGTAATAGTTAGCTGTTATCGAATTTCAATTTTCGTAGCAATCGGAGTTTTCGTTTGACCTCGGCAGCTTAAAACGCATAGAAAATACTTTAACCGATTTAATTTAAAATTGATCGTTTATTTCCATAACTCGCGCATACGATCGAATTAGCCTCCGAAACATGTTCCATTATGCTCAGAACGTAGGTAAAACCTTAGAAACGTCTGGCGGCACGTGAGATTTGGAGTTCGTTTGTAAAAGCTCGTTAAAATTGTTTAAATATTAAAATAATATAATTAAATGTTTATATTTACACGAGATTTAGGGCCGAAACCCTATCTTCATTCCAAGCCGCCTCTAAATCATTTAATGGCTGAAACTCCTTTTCGTTCTTCTTCATTTTTTCTCTCAATCTACCAAGTTTTTGCAAAAATTTCCAACTAGCAAATTATAGAGCTCTTCGAGCTCGTCAGATCCGACGGTGGATTTTGCTTGAAACTGTCGTTTGGTGTCGTTATTGCTTCCGTTCACTAGGCCGTTCGATCGCGGTTTTTGAGGAGATGGAAAGCTCGAGTTCAACGTAACCTTTGGTGGAGGTGGAGTTGACGTAGGGTTTTATTGCGGAGGCCTTTGATCGAACTCCGGTTCGTCGAGATGGAGCATCGGTGAAGTCCTTAACGGGGACGAGTGGGTTTCTAAGTTCTGTATTGCGCGATGTAGAAGATGGAAGACGCGGTCTTGATCTGTTCGTTCCATATCTACGGCATAGATTGTTCTGGTAAACAAATAAATAATTTAAAAGAAGAAATTGATTTTAGAAATTGTATTCAAAGTTTAAAATGGCATAACTTTTACATGCATGCTCAGAATTCAACGAATTTGGTAGCACCGGAATCGCAGCGACATGCTCTACACTACAGAGCAGATCCGGAAGCGATTAGGATTAGCGAGAATTTTAGGTTAAATTGAACGCGGTTTGATTTAATTTAATTCAAACGCTCGCCGAAAACCCAAGGTGAGTTTAACTCACTCACATCTGGAGTATTAGTTAATTTAGATAGTCGATATTTAAATAAATTGCTTGATTGGTTGAATATGATTGAATCGATGTATGTTGTTGTGCTAATATTAGTGGATGCAGCGAAACAGGTTGGAGGGATCCAACCGGATCCCTCACAAATAGAAATTAATTTATATTCTGTGATATACCTTATTTATTGTTCTGTGATAATTTGTTTAGATCTTGTTATGCTGTGATGAATTAAATAGAAAATTTTAATTGTGTTGTGCTGTGATTGGGTGAATACAACCTGAAAAATTTAAATATAAATAGATGAATTGGGTTTAAAGAATATAAAAGAAATTCTTAAGTAAAGGATTTTAAAAGAGATTAAATCCAAGGAATGGGTTGGAAAATTTCAAGTGTTTGAAATTTGATTTCAAAAAGAATTGAGAATTGTTTAAATAATAGCGGGATTTATTTTAAAGAATGAGAAGTGTGCTTTCTCCTCGAAATTTTATTTTGTTTCAAGAAAAGCTTTCAAATATAAATTTGCAGTTAAATATGTTTAAAATATATTTAGAAAGAAATATTATTTTAAAATATTTTAAGTAAAAGAAAATATTTGATTTAGTAATTATGGTCTTTAATTTTATTTAAATATAAAAGGGTAAAGTAGTATTAAGTTTTCAAAAGGAAATTTTAATATGAATATTTGATTTAATAACCTTATTTTAAAAGTTAAATTTTGTTTAAAATACTTAGGAAGCCCCTATATATCCTTAAGTATAATTTCCAATTAAATAAATATTTTAAACGTATGTTTGAAAATAATTTCCAGGAAATGGAAATGCGTTTAAAATAAAAGGAGCTATTTTTAAAAGTATGGAAAGGATTTTATGGAATGAACGTAAAATTTAAATTGGGATAAAACGTGTTGGATTGATAAAAGAATTCTTTGGTTATTCTAAGATAGAAGTGTATTTCCCTGAAAGCCAAGTACGTTTTTAAAATAGTTTTTTGAAATGTTAGAGATTTGAAGTTATATTAAAGAATGGTTTTCAAGAAAATTATTTAAGTTGTAAGAATTTTTAAAGTACATATATATCAAAGTAGTTTTAGAAGTAATTATTTTTAAAGGATAATTAGAATTATGTTTTAAAGAATATTATTATTAGGGGTTTTTAGGCTAAAGGAAAAAGTAAGAGAAAAATTTAGTTTCAGGGACAAGAAGTTTGTTTTTTAGCCTGAAGGACATTTTTTAGTGTGAATCGCAGAATGATAGTTGTAACTATCATTTTCAGTTTACACTAAAAAGTGTCCTTCAAACTAAAAAGCAAACTTGTTGTCCCTGGGACAAATTTTTTTTGCAACTTCTTCCTTGTGCCTATTTACCTGTTGTTATTATTTATACTTTATAAAATGGTTTCATTTTAAAGGATAACTAATCAAAGTATTATTTAGAAATTGTATAGGGTTTCATAACTTTATTTTAAATTTAATATGATTTATCTTTATTTTAAAGATAATAGTTTGTATTTTATTAAGCAGTTTTATTTGAAATATTTATATATATATATATATATATATATATATATATATTAAATTAAGTATATAGTAGTGTTAATATAAATGTTTTAATATATTTCCAAAAATAAAGTATTTAAATCATTTTAACTTTAAAAATGGGTACTTGGATGTTTCAGTGGAAATAAAGATTTGAGAATCTATTTCATGAGAAAATTGGATTTGAAAAGTGTTTCAAAGGGATATTGAAAAGGAATTATATCTTGTAAAGATATTTTGAGGAAATAAATAATGTGGGCAATTATTTATTGTGTGATGGATGTTTGTGAACGTTAATTGATAGTGAAATCATCGACTATCAATATTGGACAAATGCGTTGATTGTTTCGAGGAGACCGGGATCGAGATTTATTTCTCGAAAACCACTTTGATCCGGTTTTTACGTTTCGTGAAACGTGTTCGGAGTCGAAGATGGAGCAGCGATGTGCAAGGGCTAGTTGCTACTAATCTTGAGGATATTTCCAAAATGGATGTAGTAGGAGTAGTGCCTTCGGTTTCGTTCGAACCCGGGACAGACTTGTATGGACGAATGCTTTCGGAAAAGCGTCAGGTGGGCGATGGGCATTCTAAGTGAAACGTTCAAAAAGGTAACGCTTAGCCTCAAGCCTCATCAACCGGGAATGACTGAAAATCAGGGATTATGCAGCAAGGCTTCGTGGGCAGCCCCCACTTGAGAGTAAGGTCATCCCTGTCTAGATGTCCTTTTTTTATTTCGGCTTAGTGGTGCGGTTGCTGATCCCAACCACGGGGCGATCTTACTCGGAACTGTCCAGTAAGTGATGGCTCCGGTCTTGTGTTGCAGGGGAGCGGGCGTACTCCTCGGTACTGTGATCTAGACCACGTACTGTGACAGGTGGTACCCCAGTGCCTAGTCATTGTTGGAAATTCATTCTCCCTACGAGCCTTTTACGTTTTTTGTTTGTATTACCCACACTGTGGCTAGTAGTTGGAATTTAATAATGTAAAATTTTCGGCTATTTTATAAGTATTTGTGTATAGACCCTATTATAATATCAGAGGATTTCTATAAAAAGTGTTTTAGCTATCGTAAGGTAAAAATCCGACATGTTTATTTGTGGGTGGTCTTACGAGATGCTTTTGTTTTCAAAAGGAATTTTTTGAAACGTTAATAATCAATTTGGATGCATTATTATCAGCTGGTATTCCAGACTGACTCGGGTGTTATTTCATTATAATGCTCGGGTGAGACCGAGTATTATATGTTCAAGACAAGATGCTATGGAGCAGGAGAGGAGCTGGAGTCCGAGACGTATTATCCGTACTAGTATAAATATCCGCAGCTATGATTGTATGATTTTCTGACTGGTAATATTATTGTATGAGATACTCTGATGATATGATGTATAAAATAGATATAGTTTCATTTTGTGTGAAGATCTATTATTTACTATTATATTTTATTCCGCTGCGACTATGAGATTCTGTTATTGTCTAGTTCCTTCTTTCTTCTACCTCTTCTTCTTTAACCCTAATGGTTCGTATTTCTGTTCCACTTGAGTTAATTGATGTAGGATAGTGTAGACTCAAGACGTACGGATTTGCGGGCTGTCACAACAACCATAGATATTATATGATCGCAAAAATATAATCACCGCTTCAAGGCAGATTATCATAATAGAAAGGGTCATCCGCTATTATGTGGGTCGCATAGTGTAATGACCCTGACTCGACCTTCGAAAATCGACATCCAAATACATCAACCGTATTCGAATGCCGCCGATTCAAACGTTGAGTCTGGTTCGTCAGAGCTTATAACACATTAAGTAACAACACAACAGAAATGAAAGAATAATTTTATTGATACACCATGGATACAACATTCTAATACAAATGAATATCAACATCAGAGCCAAAATACAACAGCGGAAAGAAACAACAGTAGAAGACAAACGACAATAGTAGCGGAAAGATAATATCTTCAATGCCAAAGCTACAAAGCCCCAAAGATGCCAAACCAAGAAACTCAAACCACCATCATGCTGAAGTGAAACAAATGCGATTGCCAAAATCCAAAAACTTTAAGGCTTGCCAAAAGCTACATATACTAACTGATTATCTGAAAATCTGACTCTAGGCTGCCCGTGTGAAAAATATGGGCATCCAGAGTATAGAAAGGGAACAATAAACTCCAGGCCAGTTATAGGACTGGTGTGAGCAAACAAAAACAGTTGTTTTGAACAAAAATAGTAGACAAAGAAATACAAATGAAATTCTCTATGCTTTTTGGAAAATGAATCTACCATAAGGCCTCCCGGCACACACACAATGCGATCGCACACTTGGGGGAGATTTCTCCTTATGACAGTCAAATATGCTTAATACGCGAAAACCATTTTAATATTATTATTAGTGCACAGTATAGAAAAAATTTCGAAAGTATAATATTAATCTTAGCCAGCATACGTACCATTATCGCATGCCTAATATAGCTACCATATTAGATGGCAGGTTATACAACTAAAACCGTATAGGGCGCGTATTGGGTGATTGGATTTCCAACAAATGGTTAGGCTAAGCAACTTCCTCACCGAATGGGTATGCCTCTGAAGGGATGCCCTGAAAACCTAACCGGCTCAATGCCAACACAAGGCCGAGTTACCTCTGTAACTAGGTAACTACTGACACGAGTATGCCATTCCTCGGTCGTAACCAACCTTTTTCGAGCGCTCAACACCAACAAATTCCAACAACCAAATAAGTTAAATATCTGGGCTCCATACCATGATATTACTTTTTATCCAAAAGGAAGTGCATATACCCTAAAGGGCGCGACCCTCATAACCTTGTCGCATTCTTCCTGTTTCGACCATTTTCGGGCTGTGAGATTTGATGAAGTCTCGTCCACAAAGTTATGTTTTTTCGCAAAAGCCATGCTTTGATCAATAAATGATCAGCAGCACTTAGCATGCCACATTACCAAATTGGAAATGTATCTCTAGTAAATATCAACTACATAACCTCTGAGCTCATACGTATCAGAGAAGGGTGTTAAGCTAAGAGAATAAATTCTCCGCCACCAAACAGAAATGTATTTGATAGAAACCAGCTTTACATCTCAAAGTGTAACGTTAGACATACATCCATACAAGTCCATCTTGGGTCTGAATGGAACCGAAGGCACTTCAAAGAAGCCTTTGCAAATCCAGGTATTCACAATCTCGATTGGACTCCCCATCACATATGGAGATCTCTATACCGGCACGACTCAGTGTAGAGACATTCGACAGGTAATCCTTTCGCTCTCGAAAATACCCGGTCTTCAACCACTATCATCAAATGCACTCCTATTACGTCGTATCATTATCCGGAATGGGTTTTATGACGTAAAGTCCTCTCTTGGCTAAACCGAATTATGAGCGCTTAGTTTTAAAGCCATACGGATATATTGGGATCTTAGTTAAGTCACAACTTTCAACACTTGTTTCCCAAAACCTTTCTTTCTAAATGGTCTAAAAAAAATTTCCACTTTAATCTTTTTAAACAAAAGATTCACCCCTTAAGATCCTCTTCAATTTGAAAACTAGGTTCACCACTCTTTAACAAAGATTCATTTATAGTTTTCAAAACTATTCCCAATTCAAATTTGATTTACACCCAACTTGAAATCCTTTCAACAAAACTGGAAATCCTTTCTTAATATGAAAGCCATTATCATTTGAAAACAAATGCTTTTCATTTTGGGAAAATACGATTAAATTTACTCAAGCTATAGCCTTTCAAAGTATATATTGAAAAATCAGCGAACTTCCGTATTCTCGGCAATTTCTATTGGAATTAAATTCAAATCTCCAAAATAATTTATTCAGTATATTTCAAAATGGTTTAAAACCCGTATATAGACATTATATAACCTGTATAACCCTTTCAACCCATAGTTTCCAAAATAATTTCAAAACTTAAACAAAACATATTATATTCAAACTATGCTTAAATTTTCAAACTTCTTTTTCAAAAGCTTTTCATATTCAACCCAATTTCACTTCCAAACAAATTGGATTTAAACTTCAACTTTTAAAACCATTTCATTATTTTGAAAAAAAAAATATTAATTTCAAATATCTATGACTTAACCAATTCCCCGTGAAATCCACATTTTTGTATGTGTGGTGTAGTCCAGGGGTTTTGCATACAGCAATAAAATATCACAACCATCATCAATTCAAGCACAAAAATATCGATAAGCGGCATAATCCTATAACGCTTATCTTTCATTCACAGATACACAAATAAATTTATCACAGATAAATAAATCATAATTCGTGGCTCAATTCAAAAACAATCACATCACAAAACATTACACATCATAGATATCAAACAATTCAAGCATTTAATATAATCCAATCATCCTTATGTAAGATAAATTAATCACATGATTATAATTAATTTAATTAATCCAAATAGATTAATTACTTATGAATTAATCACCTAACTCTGATTAGTTACAAACCATTTTAATTAATTATCCTTTAATCATTTATTAATTAACCTTTAATAATAAATTAATTAACCTTTAATTATTAATTAATCAACCTTAATTAATAAATCAATCAACCTTTAATTATTAAATAATTAACCTTTAATTATTTAATTATTCTTTAATTAACTAACCTTTAAATACAAATTATCTTTTAACTACTTGATTAATCAACCTTTAATCATTAATTAATTATCCTTAATTACTTTCATTATGTAATTATCTTTAAGTAATTAATTGCCCTTAATTACTTTCGTTAATTAGTTAACCTTTAATTAATTACCTTAATTAATTAATCACATAAATTGATTATCCTTTAATCATAAATTAATTAACCTTTAACTAATCAATAAATTAACCTTTAATTAATCACATTAATTAATTTAATCACCTTGATTTAATAACATTAAGTAATTAACTATCCTTTAATTACTCCTATTAATCAACCCTTAATTATATTAAAGTAACAACCGTTAAATGATCACATTTAACTAATTAGCCTTTAATTACTTTAAAATTTCAATCTCCGAAAACTTTGTCTTGAAAACTTGATCAATACTTTTATTTAAAACCCTTTTTAAAAATTTATTTAATAGGATTATCATTAACAAATGAACTTAATGATTAACTTAATTTATTCAAGTTGAAATAAATTATATATATATATATATATATTATCTATACAAACATTTATTGTTTAAAAGAAATTGATTAAAGAAAATCATTTTAAATTTCTGATTTGTTTTTTAACTTTAAGCTTATTTTAATTAAAACTTGGTAAATAAATTAACGACCTGAGTCTAACCCGAAGAAATCTCGAGACAAAACCCCCACAAAACACTCGAGCCATATACGAACATCACCTTTCTTCGAGACCAACACCTAAAAACTTCAATCCAGACCCGAGCTACCTCTTTCTTCCCTAAATCCACAAACCATACCCAGATACGAGTGATACCTCGTATATGTGCATACGTCACCGCCGACGATCTGATCATCTTTGCTGATGCCTTCAGGTCACCGATGACCCATATGAATGCTACGACCACTAGCTTTGACCAACTCTCCCTAGAATCAAATAGAGCCAAACGATCAACTCTAGAAACTCAAACACTCGTCGAATTTGCCTTGCTCCAATGGTCTAGTTCAAGCAGAATCCACGTCGATCCACCAGAACCTTCGCCTTCGACCCACGCATCAATCCCCCTAGGTCCGATCGACCCCGATTCACCGACGTCTACGAAATCACCTCATCTACCATCTCAACCCAAAGAAGACATTAAACCATAAATCCTTGTCGTCCGACCACCACAGCCCACGAGAAGCCCAGCTACCATCTTTCCTTTACCCCCTAACCTACGACCTTCCTCCGACCACCACACCGACATTACTGAACCACGCGATCGCCGGATACTGATGAAATTTCATTTCTCGTTCAAATCGCAATTTCTCATTATTTACTACGCTAAAATTCTTGAAATCATTATCTAAATTCATCATTTTACTATGATTCTGTTTATGAAATCCAAACTCGAAATTAAAATGATTGATTTTTTTCTAATTTTCAAAGGTTTCACTGTGATATTTCATTTTAGAAATAAATAGTCAACAAATACAATTGAAACCATTTTTAAAATTATTATTACATTGTTATAATAAGTTTTCGTTTAAAGATCATCTCTTAAATCTTTTTATATTTTGAGATATGAATTTTTTTGTGAGGAGTATTTGCCTGTAGAACAAGAGAGAGAGGTATATGTATGTACACTGACATGCGTACATCAATTCACACACACACAGATATATATTTACATTCATACAACATTTTTCACAACAACTACCAGTATTGATCCCAGAACATCTAGATACATTAATCAAATTCAAGTTTAAGTATATTAGTTTACTCACCTGGATTTCAAAAAAAAAACAGAGAATGGTTTTGCTTGGAACTGAAAACTTTGATCTGATCTTGCTTGCTTGATTATTGTTGAATTTACATGATTTTGATTGTTGTGCTTAAATCTGAAACTCGATTGTTGAAGTTTGAGTTGCCTCAAGTTGACTTTATCTTGAATCTGTTTCCAGGTTTTCAGACTTTGAAAGATTGTTTTGAATTTATTTGATTGCCGAGTTGAAGAATTTGAATCTGATGAGTTGAGTTTGGATTTAAAGCTTGATCTTTATGTGACGCCCCACCTCTATACTCACACTAGCCAAGGACACAACGGGGTAATGCCGTCGACTAGCGCAAAGAATAAGGCTGTTGAGGAGCAACCATCTGTGTAATTGCTTTGTGCGAGTACTGATATGTCAGATAGTATTACATGCATTTCGTTTCAAGAGGAAATCCGACATACCGATACAAACTCAAAGCTACTACACAGTGGCTATGTGGTCTTTGGAAACCAGTATAAATAAGCATAACATAAATCAGTCACAAATATTCATATCACTAAGGCGGAAACAGGTTTGAATGTAACACCTAGAAGTGTACATCAAAGTAGTGGTCATACAAGATCCACTACAGCACAAAAGAATAGGTACAAGTGCTAGACAAAAGATATGTATACATTAAGGAGTCTCTATCTCGAATGTATAAAACAAAAACTACTAAGTTGAGTAGTTAGCCAAAAGTCAGATGATAGACCCTGATAAGAAGTCAAGCAGAAGCACCTGAAATACCTCGGTCTGACCTGAGTATTATGTAATAAGAAAATAATAAACGGATCAGTCTAGATACAAATATCAGATAAAATGAGATAGGATAAGAGATATGATAAAAATATATGATAACAATAATGCCATACTATGACAAGTATACATTTAACAACAACGAAAATCATACATTATCTCAAGAATCTCAAACACCAAAAAGAATGTCATATTCTTTATTTTATTCACCAAACCACAAATATTGACAATCATGCCAATGCCAATCATAAAAATTGGTGAAACACAAATTCTAGAAATCATCAATTAGAAATCCAGAAATTACAAAGGAGGAGGCCTATCACAAACGGGAGCTTGGAAACACGCCAACACGTGTATCACAAACGGGTCACTATCCCATGGTCGCTAACCATAAATTTGGAGAAACGACGCAGTACAATAACGGTACATCCGGTGAACCCGAGACTCAAAAAATTCAAAAGAATGACGCAGTACAATAACGGTATGTCCAACAAACCGAAACTCAAATAATTCAGAACATCGACGCAATACAGTAACGGTACGTCCAATGAACCTGATAAACCAGAACAACGATGTAGTACAATAATGGTACGTCCGTTGATCCGGATAAGCCGGAACATCGATGTAGTACAATAACGGTACATCCGATGAACCGAACAACATAAAAGAACATAGGTTGCCAAACGAAACTCCAAAGAACCCATAGGTCATTAGCCTATAAAAGAAATGAGACGAAGCCCAATAAAACGAGGTACAGTCCCCCACGTGGACAAAAAGACATCGCACACCACTAGTATAAACCATAAAATGATCACCATTGATCAATAAAAAGTGTGAATTACACTAAGCTAGTAAATAAATGAGTTTAGCTTCATGTCCCATAACCACTGGCTTAACTTAAATATTTACGAACAAATTATAGATTTCCACTCGAAAATTGTCACAAGGTTTCAATCGAACAAGTCTAAGAATTAACCGACAAAGTAAACGCAAGCGTTTCATACCACTTGTTTTGTTAAGTCGTTTAATTGGATTTCTCGAACGAATGAGGTAAAGATTTGTATATACTAATAGATTAGAAAATGGTTTTAAAAGCGAGTTTGATATTGAAAGTAAATTTTGAAATCGTTTTGATGAAAGGGTTTGAATATTTACTGCTAGTATAGAAACATTTTCATTTTAAAGTGACAAACTATAGAAATGATTGTAGAAACAATCAATCACCAAAAATTCACATAAGAAGACGTGAATTAAATCCAAAGAAATCGATACCAAATCCATCAAGATGGATATTCGCAAAAAACCAAAGAAAGAAGTCATCAAAGTCGATAATAAGTGATAACAACTAACCGAATCAACAAAAATCGATTAAAAATTGGAAATCCAGTCAAAAACAGCAAAAATAGGCGAAATGAACAGTTCCAGACATCTGGGGGTCAATCCAAACGTCTGGATTTAGGTTCTGGAAATTCAGAAACCATCCAGACGTCTGAAAGATGGCTTCAAACGTTTGACATGTTGTATCAAACGTCTAAAAGGTGGTATCAAACGTCTGACAAGGTGTTTCAAATGTCTGAAAGGCTGTCAGACGTTTGATTCTGTTTTTTGCATTTTTTATTTTTCTGCCATATATTTTTTTCTCCAGAATGCATAACCAAACGTCTAAACCTTAGTTTCAGACATCTGGATGTCTGGCTGGCAACAATTTGCCTAGGCCATGATGGCCAAAACGATTGGGGAGCGATCGAGCGAGCAGCGACGACTAGGGATTTACGCCAAGCGACAACCCAGCCTTATAGGCTCTTCGATACATCCCAAATAATATATCCAAACATCCATATAAGGATTTTCATAGATTTTGACTTCAAAACACAAAAATTTGAAAAATTCACCAAATCAATTGAAATCAAAAGCAAATGAACATGAATAGATTTAGGAATTCATACCAAACAACAAAGATAGCTATGGACGTAGATGTGAGTTCAAAAACTCACCTTTAAACTCCAAAAAATGACGGAGAAGATTTAAAACAAAGCAAGACCAATCCCTCTTCAATACACCTCTAGAATCTTCAATCTATTATCAAAGGTGAAGTTTTTCCTAAGTTAGGTTATAGGTAATTCTGAAAATTGAAGGGAAATTGAGATGGAGAAGATGAAAAGGATGCTCACCTAAGCTTCCCTTTGATTTTAGAGCAAGAACTTGAATTTCCTAAGAAAACTAGGGCTCAGGATTTCTAATTTCCAATCTTTTCCCCCGTTTTTCTCTTGAGCTTGAGTGTTAGGAAATAAGGAATGAAATGAATGAAGAGGAATTGAGTTAGAGTGTTTGATAAAGGAGTTGGGTTCTCTTATTGGGTTAGTAGGCTGAAACCCAAACTCAAAGCCCCAAATAAAAATATCAAAATTTTAATCAACTCAAAACATATCGATGTTTATACTCAAAAAGATCGCAAATGCCATTTTGGACTCAATGAAAGTGGTCTCGAGTTCTAATTCGAAAGTTTGCATAAAGTAGCATTTCGGACTTTAATCCGACTAACGATGCTATATTTAAATATACAATCGTAAAATAAGTGGGTTGTTACACTTTAGCTTAGGTTGACGATTGAAGTTTGATTTTATTTTCAGGTTTATATTATCTTTTGAAGATGGGAAAAAAAGTTAAGAAATGAATGTGAGAAGTTTAGAAAATAGTCTGGTTTCTTACTAACTTTTTATTTTATATATTTCTAATTCAAATTAAAAGAAAATTTTATGTTGTCACTTGTTTATTTGTAAATCATGTTAAATTACACTTGCCAATGCTTAAAATCCTTAACCTACACTTGTAATTGCATGTAATCTCAAACTTACAAATGTTCAAATGCAAACATTTTGTGTTTAAACCCTTTATTTAATTTTTATTTAATTTTTATATTTACATAAGTTTATGTTTAAATATGTTTTTATGCATTTATGTTTTTAACTTTTATATTTGTATGTACACAACTACTTTTATCTCAAGTAAAAATATTTTAAACCCTTTTTATTAAATCTTATTTTAATCAAAATATTTATTTTCTTTTATAACTATTTATATAACCTTAAGAAAAATGATTTTAAAACTAATTATACATTAATAAGTAATCACATATATTTATATATATAAGAATTTAACTTAAAATAGCCTTTTGAAAATTATTATATTAATCTTCAATCATAACTTCCAAATATACATATACATATACATATATATATATATATATATATATATGTATTAAAATTAGAAAACAAATTTTATTAATCTTAAAATATAGAGTATTTAAATTCAATTTATTTTCTAAAATATTTATTTTTGAGTTTTTAAATCCAATTTATTTTTAAGATATTTATTTTTGAATTTCAAATAAAAAAATTCAATGTACAACTATTTATATATATATATATATATATATATAAACAAACACTTATTTTATTTACTTTGGAAAATTCAAATTAATTCACCATTAAATTCACAATTTAATTCTAAAAACTAAATTAATTACCAATTTAAAGTTGGCTTAAAAAGGGAATGTTACAGATTCCCCCTTAGGAACATTTCGTCCCCGAAATTTGCTAGACAGGAAGACAAACAAAGAACAGATAAAGAAATGTTTTACCAGATCAAACTGAATACTATTCTATATTTGGCTTACCGAATCAGAATATCATCAATAAATATGAGAACGACCTTATACAATATTTCACAATATACTCAGGTTATCAGATCTACGAAATATGCAGGGGCATTGGTTAGTTCGAAGGATAACTAACCATTCGTAGAATATAACTAGACCCAAAGAATAGACAAACGGATTCAATTTTTCGCAATGCTTAAACACTAGATATGGATTCCAAACTCAGGTCAGAATATCACAAAGTACATTCTAGCTTGTCCCTCTTCGGACTTAGATCAACACAAGAAATCACAACAAAATTTTCCAAATTTGGTTTTGACTAAAATCGTTTTATTAATTGTAACGCCCCACTCCGAGACCCATATTAGCAAAGAGTATTACAAGGTAATACTGTCTGCTAATACGGAGAATAGAGCTGGATAGGAGCGACCATCTATAGCCTTGTCTTAAGTATCTACTGTATACGTCGATAAATGCAGCATATATTTTTTTTTTGGTGGATCGACATATCCAATATATACTTAATACAAAACTATAATGGCTATAAGATCTAACAGAACAAAATATAACAATTCAAATGTAAAACACATCACAGAACAGTAGATCATCATATACATATACAGATACATCATAGAGTATACAAAATGATACATGTCAAGTGGCGTAGCAACCACAATATACAGATGAGTCGAAAGAATATACATATCAGAGTTACAACCAAAAAGGACTACACAAAAAGCTATAACAAAAGTAGCTAGCAGAATAGTCCATGTGGAAGCAGAATAGGCTAAGTCCAAATGTACCTAACCTGAAACACCTCGGTCTGACCCGAGTATAAAATACACGGGTCAGTCTAGCTAAACAAATCAGTTAGACAAGCTAAATGATAATGAACATGCAAGGTCATAAAGTACCACAAATATCTAAAAGAGATAACTCAATCATCTACAAAAGATGAATCATAACAAGCCTCATAACATTGGCAACTTAATAAACAAAGGATATGAATATCCCAAACAAGCCAAAAAGGCAAATAACAAATACCAATGAAGGTAACACAAGTTTCCACAAGGTAATCGCTATGTATCGAGTGGTTCAAAAGACCTACGCCGAAAGGCGATACTCTAGGGAAATATAAATATCAATGAAACAAAAGATGCACGTGCTCAGTACTGTATAAACAAGGATCCACAAGCCCGAAGGCGACAAACCCAAGTATCTCTCGAGCGGTGACGAAGGACCAACTCCAAAAGCGATACTATAGGGCAATAAACCCGAAGGCAACAAACCCGAAGGCACAAACCCGAAGGCACAAGCCCGAAGGCAACAAACCGTAGTGGCGAAGGTCCGGAGGTCCAGTACTGGACACCACTAACTGGCAATATGTGTCACAAACTCTCGGAAAGGAACCCGAAAAGTGTTAACGTGTGTCCCATACCACATGTTCGCACTAAACGATTTACTAACCGTTAGTCAATTCCACACTTAAAGCAGTACAAAGTTTACCTCATCTCATCGGTAAACCAGACCCAAAGGTCAAAACGATCAAACGAATAGATTAGGAATTAACTGAAAAGATAAACGCAAATGTTCATAGCACGCGTTTTATCTAATCATTTAATTCTCCTATCTCTTCGCTCGAAGTGCAAAATTGTGTGTTTTATATAGAAATTAAATTGAAGAAAACGAGTTTTAGGAACGCTTGAAAATCGCTTTAGAAATTGCATTTGAAACTCTCCTATTATGGATTAACTAATTTAATGCTTAAAAATAATATTAAATAATAATTTCAAAAGTCAATTTACTTGAAAAACACTTTGTAATGCTTTATAAAACCCGTGTATGAAATCTAGAGAAAAATCTCAAAGAAATTGGAAAATATCAGAAAAAGCAGAAAATTATTCCAAGTATATAAAAAAAACCCGGTGAAAAAAGGCTGTGAACCCAAGTTCGACAGCAGGTTTGGACCTGCAAACCGAGTCCAAATGACATGGAATATGGTAGGAATGTATTTCAACATTCCTACTTCAATCTGCAAAAAGAATCATTCAAATCCAATTTGAAACGAAGAATCTGCGTCGTTTCAAATTCGGACCAAAACAAAGTTTAAAATACCGAATTACAGCAAGCTGCGAGTACAAGTTCGACAGTAGTTTAAGAATAGCAAACCAACCGAGATTTTCACGAAATTCTATAGGAATGTAAATCAACACTCCTACTTCAATCTGCAAAAAGAATCACTCAAATCCAATTTGAAATGAATGAGTTATGCTCTCTCAAACATGCACTCAGGCCATGTTTGCGACAGTTCAAAAACCAAATGTGCAGGCCTAAATAACTCCTGGGCTCAACTTTCAGGCATAAAACAGGATATCAAGTTACATCAGATTGAGCTAAAAATTGATGCACATATAGTAGAAAACGTCATCTCTTAAACAGAAAAATAATGATGCAATTTGGATAAACTTTGAGAAAGATATGATCTTTCAAAGTTGAACCCAGACAGTGTTTTCACTATAAAAATCTGGGCAAAAACATGCTCCGAACCAAAGTTCGGCAACATATTTCTATAAGCTATATCTGTCAAAATGAACTAAAATTTGGTAAGCTTATAGTAGGGAACTTCATATTTCAAACAAAAAAAGAGACTCTTAATTTCATTAAGAAATGAAGGAGTTATGACATCGCAAACATGGACTCATGCCATGTTTGCAGCAACTCTGAACACAAATGTACAGGTAAATTTCAAGCTGTACATTGATTTTGCAGCAAGGATTTCAGGTATCAAACCAATACGTTTTGCAATGAAATTTGATATGCATATATTACAACAAACAGGCTATCAACTGAAAAAAATCGGCCAGCATTTCGTTGCAGGAATTAGGAGAAAATGATGTGCAAAGTAACATACCAATTCAGATTTCACAAAACAAAACATGAACATGAAATCATTGTATTGAAGCTATTTTTGATTAGATTTTGGCATTTTGAAGCTTTTACTTCTGCTAGAAATTGTGAGCAGAAACTCACCTTGTTTTGAAGTACAAAAATCCGATTTTGAGCCAAAAGTAATGAGCTTTGAGCTAATTTGGCCTTGAGAAAGCTTCAACAACCTAACAAAAGAGTTTATACAAACATGCAAGGGCAAAAATTCAAAAATTTTGAAACCTAATTCACAAATCTGAGATTTTTGATGAAATTGCAAGTTTGGAGTTTGATTACCTTTGTATTATCACTTTAGATTGAAAGAGATTGCTTTTTATTGTATTTAATTGAAGAAATTCAGTGGATTTTGAATTTGAAGGAGTGGGTTCTATGTTTTGCTTCTGGAGGAAAGAAGGAGAGGAGAGTAGCAATGTACGTACAGTTTAATTTTCTTTTCACACTTCCTTAATCAGGCTAAGGAACACTAATGGGCTAATGGACCCAAAAATAAAAGAAAATAAAAAGGCTAAGGCTAATTGATTCACACTTAACTAATATATGAACTTATGAACATATACACCATACAAAAATGCATTTTCTTCATATTTACAAATAAGAAAAATATGAAAACTTGTATACATACAAAATAAAACATTTTCTATCATATAAAAAGATTAATTTTTATTTTTAAATATTTTTTTTATTAAATTCCTTTATTTAACAAAAATGCACTATTTACTCAAATAAATGAATAAAACCATGTTTTTAACTCTTAAAATTCCACAAAATTTATTATATCACTTAGAAAAATATTTCACACCATTTCAAAACATTATTTATAGCCAAAACTTATTTTAGCCCTAATTTCCACCTTTTATTTCAATAAACAACCTTTAAAAATCAAATACTTCCTTTAAAAATTATTAAAAGAAGTAATTGGCAATAATTAATAAAATTATTGTAGTTTCTATAAATAAAAATTATTTTCCATTTATTATCAACCCAAATAAATAAAATAAAGTTTCAAACTTTATTTTCTCATGTTAATTTCCAAATACCATTGTTTATTCCAAATAAACAATTTAATTTCTCAAATTTTATTTTAATTCACAATATTAAATTATAATTATCATTATAATTCAATATTGAAAGGTAATCTCCAAACCAGGGTTGTTACATTAATACAGTCTAATTTAACCTTATATCTTGTTAACCAATAAAATCTCAAATTTATTAAAGTTAAAAATGAAAAGAATGATAGGAAACTGATGAAGAGAATACGAAATAGGAATTTAGAACCTTTTCTACAACGATTCGCAGGGCCACCACCACACCAAAGCTTCTACTTGTGGCTGCCAGGAAACCATGAAAGAATTGAAATGGGATGATAATCAAAAGAGATTGAGGGAAAAAGATTGTTTCCTTGTTGTTATAGGGTATTGACCATGTGTAGTGGTACTTCCTTGTCCCCTACCTTGTCCTCTTCTTGCACTCATACTCACTATCAGTGAAGAGTAAGAGAATTTACTGAGGCATATGGACAAGAGACCTTAGGGATACTCATTCTAGGGCATTTCTGACCCTATCTCTAAAGAGCCACCTAATGTGTTATACTCCTGAGCTAAAGTTCTTACTCAACCTTCAGCTCTGATACCACTTGTAACAACCATGACTTGACCTTCGAAAATCGGCATCCAAATACATCACCCATATTTTTATGTCGCCGACTCAAACGTTGAGTCTGGTTTGTCGGAGCTTATAACACATTAAGTAACAACACAGTGGAAATGAATGAATAATTTTATTGATACACCATGGATACAACATTCTGATATAAATGAATATCAACATCAGAGCCAAAATACAACAACGGAAAGAAACAACAGCAGAAGACAAACGGTAACAGCCGTGGAAAGATAACATCTTCAATGCCAAAGCTCCAAAGCCCCAAAGATGCCATAGCAAGAAACTCGAACCCCCATCATGCTGAAGTGAAACAAATGCGATTGCCAAAATCCAAAGACTTCAAGGATTAGCAAAAGCTACATCTACCAACTGATTATCTGGAAATCTAACTCTAGGCTGCCCGTGTGGAAAATTGTGGGCACTCAGAGTTTAGAAAGGGAACAATAAACTCCATGTCAGTCATGGGACTGGTGTGAGCAAAAAAAATAGTTGTTGTGAACACTAAATCAGTAAACAAAGAAATACAAATGAAATTCGCTATGCTTTTTGGAAAATGAAACTACCATAAGGCCTCCCGGCACATACACAATGCAATCGCACACTTGGGGGAGATTTCTCCTTATGATGGTCAAACATGCTTGATACGCGAAAATCATTTTAATATTATTATTATTGCATAGTGTAGAAAATATTTCGAAAGTATAATATTAATCTTAGCCAGCATACGTACTATTATAGTATGCCTACTATAACTACCATATTAGATTGCAGGTTATACAACTAAAACCGTACAGGGCGCGTATTGGGTGATTGGATTTCCAACAAATGGTCAGGCTAAGGAAATTCCTCACCGAATGGGTACGCCTCTGGAGGGATGCCCCGAGAACCTAACCGGCTCTCTACCAACACAAGGCCGGGTTACCTCTATAACTAGGTAACTGCTGACACGAGTATGTCATTCCCTGGTCGTAACCAACCTTTTTCGAGCGCTCAACGCCAATAATTTCCAACAACCACATAAGTTAAATATCTGGGCTCCTACCATGATATCACTTTTTATCCAGAAGGAAATAACATACCCTAAAGGGCGCGACCCTCATCACCTTGCCGCATGATTCCTATTTCAACCATTTCTGGGTTGTGAGGTTCAAATCTCGTCCACAAAGCTACGCTTTTCGCAAAAGTCGTGCTTCGATCAACAAATGGTCAGCAACACTTAGCATGCCACATTACCAAATTGGGAATGTATCACTAGTAAATATCAACTACATAACCTCTGAGCTCGCACGTCTCAGAGATGGGTGTTAAACTAAGAGTATAAATTATCCGCCACCAAATAGAAATGTATTTGATAGAAATCAGCTTTACATCTCAAAGGGTAACTTCAGACATACATCCATACAAGTCCATCCGGGGTTCTAATGGAACCAAAGGCACGTCAAAGAAGCCCTTGCAAATCCGAATATTCACAATCCCAACCGGACTCCCCATCACATATGGAGATCTCTATACCGGCGTGACTCAGTGCAGAGACATTCGACAGGTATGTCAGGTAATCCTTTCGTTCTCGAAAATACCCAGTCTTCAACCACCATCTTCAAATGCACTCCCATTACGTCGTGTCATTATCCGAAATGGGTTTTATGACATGAAGTCCTCTCCCAGCTAAACCGAATAATGAGCGCTTAGTTTTAAAACCATATGGATATATTGGGATCTTAGTTAAGTCGCAACTTTCAACACTTGTTTCCCAAAAACTTTTTTTCTAAATGGTTTAAACAAATTTCCACTTTAATCTTTTTACACAAAAGATTCGCCCCTTAAGATCCTATTCAATTTTAAAACTAGGTTCGCCACTCTTCAACAAAGATTCATTTATAGTTTTCAAAACTATTTCCAATTCAAATTTGATTTACACCCAACTTGAAATCCTTTCAACAAAACTGGAAATCCTTTCTTAATATGAAAGCCATTATCATTTAAAAACAAATGTTTTCATTTCGGGAAAATCCGATTAAAGTTACTCAAGATATAGCCTTTCAAAGTATATATTGAAAAATCAGCGAACTGCCATATTCTCGGCAAGTTCTATTTGAATTAAATTCAAATCTCCAAAATAATTTATTCAATATACTTCAAAATGGTTTAAAACCCATATATATACATTTTGTAACTTGTATAACCCTTTCAACCCATAGTTTCCAAAATAGTTTCGAAACTTAAACAAGACATATTATATTCAAACTAAACTTAAATTTTCAAACTTCTTTTTCAGAAGCTTTTCATATTCAACCCAATTTCACTTCCAAACCAATTAGATTCAAAATTAAACTTTTAAAACCATTTCGTTATTTTGAATAAAATAATATTAATTTCAAATATCCGCGACTTAATCAATTCCCCGTGAAATCCATATTTGTGTGTGTGTGGTGTAGTTCAGGGGTTTTGCACACAACAATAAAATATAACAACCATCATCAATTCAAGCACAACAATATCGATAAGCGTTATAATCCTATAATGCTTATCTTTCATTCACAGATACACAAATAAATTTATCATAGATAAATAAGTCACAGTTCGCAGCTTAATTCAAAAACAATCACATCACAAAACATTACACATCATTGATATCAAACAATTCAAGGCATTCAATATAATCCAATCATCCATAAGTAAGATAAATTAATCACATGATTATAATTAATTTAATTAATCCAAATAGATTAGTTACTTATGAATTAATCGCCTAACTCTGATTAGTTACAAAACATTTTAATTAATTATCCTTTAATAATTTATGAATTAACCTTTAATAATCAATTAATTAACCTTTAATTATTAATTAATCAACCTTAATTAATAAATCAATCGACCTTCAATTAAAAAATAATTAACCTTTAATTATTTAATTATTCTTTAATTAATTAACCTTTAATTACAAATTATCTTTTAATTACTTGATTAATCAAACTTTAATCATTAATTAATTAACCTTAATTACTTTCATTAATTAATTATCTTTAAGTAATTAATTACCCTTAGTTACTTTCATTAATTAATTAACCTTTAATTAATTAATTATCCTCAAATTAATTACCTTAATTAGTTAATCACATAAATTGATTATCCTTTAATCATAAATTAATCGACCTTTAACTAATCAATAAATTAACCTTTAGCTAATCACAATAATAAATTTAATCATCTTGATTTAATAACATTAAGTAATTAACTATCCTTTAATTACTCCTATTAACCAACCCTTAATTATATTAAAGTACTTAACCTTTAAATGATCACATTTGACTAATTAGCCTTTAATTACTTTAAAATTTCACTCTCTGAAAACTTGTTTTGAAAAATTGATCAATACTTTTATTTAAAACCCTTTTTAAAAATTTATATAATAGGATTATCATTAACAAATGAACTTAATGATTAACTTAATTTATTCAAGTTAAAATTAATTATATATATATATATATATGTATGTATATATATCTTTTATCTATATAAACATTTATTGTTTAAAAGAAATTGATTAAAGAAAATCATTTTAAATGTCTGATTTGTTTTTAACTTAAACTTGTTTTAATTAAAACTTGGTTAATAAATTAACCTACCCGAGTCTAACCCGAAGAAATCTCGAGACAAAACCCAAGCCATACTCACAAAACACTCGAGCCATACACGAACATCACCTTTCTTTAAGACCAACACCTGAAAACTTCGATCCGGACCCGAGCTACCTCTTTCTTCCCTAAATCCATAAACCATACCCAGATACGAGTGATACCTCGTATATGTGCACACGTCACCATCGACAATCTGATCATCTTTGCCGACGCCTTCAAGTCACCGATGACCCATACGAATGCTACAACCACTAGCTCCAACCAACTCGCCCTAGAACCAAATCGAGCCAAACGATCAACTCCAGGAACTCAAACACTCGTCGAATTCGCCTTGCTCCGACGATCTAGTTCACCAGAATCCACGCCGATCCACCAGAACCTTCGCCTCCGACCCACGCATCAATCCCCCTAGGTGTAATCGACCCTGATGCACCGACATCGACGAAATCCCCTCGTCTACCATCTCAACCCAAACAAGACATTAACCCTTTTGTCGTCCGGCCACCACAACCCACGAGAAGCCTAGCTACCATTTTCCTTTAACCCCTGACCTACAACCTTCCTCCAACCACCACCCCGACATTACTGAAACATGTGATCGTCGGATATTGACGAAATTTCATTTCCCGTTCAAATCGCAATTTCGCATGATTTACTACACTAAAAATCTTGAAATCATTATCTAAATTCATCATTTTAAAATATGATACTGTTTATGAAATCCAAACTCAAAATTAGAATGATTGATTTTTTTTCTAATTTTCAAAGGTTTCACTGTGATATTTCATTTTCGAAATAAATACTCAACAAATAAAATTGAAACCATTTTAAAAATTATTATTACATTGTTATAATAAGTTTTCATTTAAAGATCATCACCTAAATATTTTTATATTTTTAGATATGAATTTCTTTTGTGAGGAATCCTTGCGTGTAGAACAACAGAAAGAGGTATATGTATATACACGGACATGCTACATCAATTCACACACACACACACACACACACACACACATATATATACTTGCAGATATATTTACATTCGTACAACATTTTTCACAACAACTACCAGTATTGATCCCAGAACATCTAGATATATTAATCAAATTCATGTTTAAGTATATTAGTTTACTCACCTGGATTTCAAAAAAACAGAGAACAGTTTGCCTGGAACTGGAAACTTTGGTCTGATCTTGCTTGCTTGATTGTTGTTAAATTTACATGCTTTTGATTGTTGTACTTAAATCTGAAACTCAATTGTTGAAGTTTGAGTTGCCTCAGGTTGACTTTGTTTTATCCTGAATCTGTTTCCAGGTTTTCAGATTTTGAAAGACTATTTTGAATTTGTTTGATTGCTGAGTTGAAGAATTTGAATCTGATGATTTGAGTTTGGATTTAAAGCTTGATCTTTAGCTCAGGTTGAAGATTGAAGTTTGATTTTATTTTCAGTTTTTTATTTTCTTTTGAAGATGGGAGAAAAAGTTAAGAAATGAATGCGTGAAATGTGGAAAATAGCCTGGTTTCTTACTAACTTTTTATTTTATATATTTCTAATTCAAATTAAAGGAAAAATTTATGTTTCCACTTGTTTATTTGTAAATCATATTAAGTTACACTTGTTAATGCCTAAAATCCTCAACCTACACTTGTAATTGCATGTAATCTCAAACTTACAAATGTTTAAATGTAAACATTTTGTGTTTAAACCCTTTATTCAATTTTTATTTAATTTTTTTATTTACATAGGTTTATGTTTAAATATGTTTTTATGCATTTATGTTTTTAAATATTTGTATATACACAAACTGTGATGACCCAAAATTTCGGGCAATATCAATTTAATAATTTGTATTAATAATTAAATTGATTTGATAATTTTATTTTATAATTTTAGTTTTAATTGGCAAGTTTATTCCTTTAAAAGCAAATAAATATTTAATTGGAAAATTTTATCTTTTAAAGTTAATAAAATATTTTCTATTATAACGTATGTATAATTGTATATATTGTAAATAAAAAAGCTTTGGTTTGAATTTAACAAATAAAATCATGTTTTCAAATTCTAATATATATATTGGTAGTTTGGAAATTATGATTAAACTTAATATAAAACTTTTCAAACGTTATTTAAATAAATAACCATATAGTTTTAAAATATTTATAGTAAATGTTTATTTGTTTAAATTATAGCTTAAGTTTAAATTTAAATAAGTTTAACAAAAAGAGGTTTGTTTTATTTTCTTTTTAAATATTGCTTGATAAATATGGTTTGTAAGTAAATATATATGAAAGTTTAAAATACAATTTACATACGACACATTAATTCATTTAGTAAAATAAGTAATTTATAAATAATGAGATAATCTCTTTTATAAATCATTTTAAAATTAGCAAATTGTTATTTTTAAACAATAATAATAATGTGTTGTTTTTATATATAGATATAAATAGATTTTAAAGAACATAGAATTATTATTTTCAAATGGAATGTGTTGTTATATATGTATGTATAAGTTGACTTTAAATTGGATTTTAAAATTTAATTTGAATTTGAATTTGGATTTAAAATTAAAATTCGAAAGATAGATATTTTAGAATATTTTGGATTTAAAAATATTGATATAAGATTTTGTTTATATATAATTTGTTTTATTATATTTTCTTTAAAGAAATTCATATATAAATTTAGAAAAGTATTTATTTGATCAAAAATTTAATATAAAAAGCTTATAAACCATTTTAAAAATAATAAAAAATTATGTAATGACAAGTGTTCATACATTAAGTCATTATAGTAACATGTGTAAAACTAATAAACAAATGGAATGACAAATGGTGGGTTTTAAACAAGTGTCATCTTTAATTTTGTTTTTTCTTTTATTTTCAGTAAATCATTTTAGCCTTTAAAAAACATGCTTTCTTACCTTCATTTCTTTTTCTATCTTCCTCAATTCTAAGATAAACTCAAACCAAATTCTTAAAACAAATCTGTAATCAAACACTTCACAAACTAGAAACAAAATTCAATAATCCGTAAAACCATTTTCAAAAATTAAAACAACAAAGCCTGTACATTTTTCTTCAACCTGAGATTTATCTGAAGCAAGGTCAAAATCAAAGCAGTTTCATCTCAGTTCAAAATTTAAGTCATCTCTACAAGTTCCAGCAACAAGCACATTCTTCAGCAATTCTAGTTTTTAAATCAAGAAGCATTTTTTTTTCAACACTCAGGATTTCAAAAGCTATTTCAAAAAAGAAGGCTCTGTTCATCTTCTTTAACCGGTGAGTAACATCTCTTTTTAAAAACGTAAGTATGAATCTGGTTGCATGTTAATTTCTAGGATAAGTATGTATTGTGTGTATATATATAAGTGCATTTTTCTGTATATATATGAACGTATAGATTTGTGTGCATGTCTGTTTCCTGTGACATATCTGTTCTCAGTTTCAAGCTCAAGTTTATGATCAAATTCAATTTTTTTGATCTAATCTCTATTAGGACTTAGACTATAAACAAAATTTCTTTGTTTTATCATAGACTAAAGTTTAAAATTATATTTATGTGAAAATAAATTGGAAATTTCTCTAGAAAATCAAAAGAACAGTGCAAGCATAAGATATGTAAAATTTCAAATATCCTAATTCATTGATTTAGGTATATAAATTGAATTATTATTCAAAAACATGAGTTTTAAAAATGGAATCACAATTTTTAGTTATGGGATGAATGAGAAGTTCGTGTTAGATCAGAAATTGATTTTGGGTGGTTTCTGATGATCTAGTTGCTCGGGAAGGTCGTGGTCTTTACTGGGGATAGAGTGATGACCAGAGAGTGTGGGAAAAGGTCAGATGGGTAAGCAAGCTAATGTGGTGGCGGCGGTGGTCGAATTTATTTTTAAACCCTAGTTTTGGACTTGGTCGGGAATGTATCCACCCGGCGCCTCCAGTGGATCGAGTTCCACCAAATTGTAGGAATTTGTAGCGGGGAGGTTGGCGAAGGTGTGGCTGGAGGCTCGGACACTCCGGTGATCGGCATCATGGGTTCGAGGAGGTTTTGGTGAGGTGGTTGGTTCTAGGTATTGTGCAGAGTTGCTCGAATTCGATCTCGGGTTTGTATTGATGTTTTGATGATCGGGATCTGGTACAGGGAGGTTCGTCGACATGCGAGAGGCATCGTGGATGGTCAGAGGTGGCTGCATCGCCGATGCATGTGCACGGCAGTGGTTTTGGTGTCAGAAGTTTGGGCTGTGTTTGTCTAGAAGGAAGGCTTATGTATTCGTGTAGGAAAATCGAGTGAGGCCTCGGGTCATTCGAGAGTGTAATTAGTTTCATATTTAAACTTTAAAACTTAACAAAAAAAAATTGAAATGAAGAAAGATGTGGTTTTCTCGGGTAGGTGCTCGAGTAGTCTTCGGGTTGAACCCGAAGTAGCATTTTAAACCAGTTTTTAAAAAAGGCAAGATTTTTAATTTAAATAATTTGGTTTAAAACTCTTATAAATTTCTTTTCTATAAGATAAATGTTCTTTAACATTTAATTTAAAAGGTTTGTAAATTGTTTTAATTTTTTTTAAAGTTAAATTTGTAGTCATTTTAAATCTTAAATTTGAAATAAAATTTAAAAGTAAATTTTAAAATTGTAATTTTTTAAAAGAACATGTTAATGACAATTTAGTCATTAATAAGGAAAGTATTTTATCTTAAAGTTAATTAAGATTTAATGATTTGAGATTTATTAAATTAATAAGGAAATTCAAGTAATAATTAATTAATTTAATTAATTAATAATTAAGGATTAATAAATAAATGATTAAGGGTTGTAAGTTAGGTAATTAAAGGTTAATTAATTTGTAATTAAGGATCATTAATTAGATAATTAAAGATTATAAATTAATGATTAGAGATTGATTAATTAAGTAATTAAGTTGTAATTAGAAATTAATTAATCAAGCAATTAAAGATTAATTACGTTACAATTAAGCATTAATTAGTTAATTAATTAGAGATTAACTAATTGGTAATTAAGAATTAATTAATAATGGTTAATTAAATCATAATTACTTAGGGAAGTAATTAAAGGATGGTTCATGAGTATAATTAAAGGATGATCATTAACTAGGGATTATGAAATGACTAATTAATGTGATTAATTTAAGATAATTAATTAGATTAATTAATTTATGGAATTGGTTAAGTATAATTACCAAATGTAATTTATAAAGTGTAATTACTTAGTGAAGTAATTAATGGGTAATTATTGGATGTAATTAATTGAAGAATGGAAGTAGATTTGGGTTTAATTACTTTGTGTAATTAATAAGAAGGATAATTACTTAATGGAAGTAATTAAGGATTAATTACTTAATGTAATTAATTAAAGAATTAATTAATTTTAAGAGTTAATTAATGAAAGTAATTAAGAATAGTTAATCACTAAATATGATTAATCATGGTTGATTTATGAATGTGATTAATTAAAGATTAATTATTAAATATGATTAATAATTAAAGAAGTAATTAGAGGATAAATAATTAATATATAGTTAATAAAAGTAATTAAGGGTTTACTAATGTGATTAATTAAAAGATAATTAATCAATGAAGGTGATTATAGTATAACTAATTAATGTAATCAATTAAGGTTCAATGTAATTAATTATAGTTAACTAATCAATGAGAGTAATTAAAGGTTAATTACTGTAAACGGTTGAGGATAATTAATTTGTGTAATTAATTAAGGCTAATTACTTAATGTAATTAAAGAATAATTGATAAAGGACGATTAATTAAGATGGATAATTAGAGGGTGACTAATTAATTGGTTTGTAATTAATTAATGGTTAAGTAAGCTGGATTTATAGTAATGGAAGTAATTAATTTAATTTAATTTAAATTAATTAGAGATGGAAGTAATTAATTTAATTTATTTTAAATTAATTAGAGATAGTGTGATTGATAAATCTTTGCTTATGGATGGCTGAATGATATTGAATGCCTTTGATTGTTTGATATCTCTGATATGAGATATGTGCTGATCTGTGATATGAGATGCTTTGGTTGAATTGTGATGATATAGATTATCTATTTGTGAGATGGTGAATTATTTATTTGTGTAAATATAGATAATTGAATTGAATTGTTTTAACTTTAAAACAACTTGGACTTAAAAGATGGCATTTTGGATTTCGATGAGACCGGGATCGGGTTTCCAAATTTGGATCCGAAAACCACATCAATCCAAATTAAAAGATAGATCATGAAATCTCAAGTAAAGATCGAGTTGAAGATTCAGAGTGCAAGGGCTATTTTTATTAACTCCGAGGGTGATTCCAAAATGAGTGTAACGAGATAGTGCCTTTGGTGTCGTTCGAACCCGGAACGAACTTGTATGGATTGAATGCTTTCAAAACATCGTCAGGTGGACGATGAGCATTCTAAGATAGATGTGTTTAATAAAGGTAATTACGTAGCCTCAAGCCTCATCAACCGGAAATGGCTAAAATAGGGGAGGTGCAGCAAAGCTAAGTGAGTCGCGCTCACGTAGGACAAGATTTTCCCCCGTCTAGAGGTCCCTTTTTATTCGGTGGTATGTGCAGTTGATTGCAACAACTGCTGGGGTTATCTTGTTCGGGACTATCCAGTAAAGGATGGTTCCGACCTTGTGTTGCAGGGGATTTAGGGTGGATCCTTGATATGTTGATCTAGGCCACGTACTGTGATGGGCGGTACCCCAGTAGCCCAGCCATTGATGGAAACTCATTCTTCCTACGTGCCCTTTACGATTTTGATTGTATAACCCACTTTGTGGCTAGTATGTTGGAACTTAATCATGTAACAATTTCGGCAATATCTTGTTTACTTATAAACCCTAGACCCTATTATAACATCACTGGATTTCCTATCAAATATTTTGGTTATCGTTAGGTAAAAACTTTTTTGTGTTTATGTGCGGGAAGTCTTACGAGATACTTTTTGTTTTCAAAGGTTTTCAAAGTTAAGCAATTTTAACCTGTTACTCACACCATACCCATGTCTGACCCAGAGTTTATTTTCTGTTTCTTAAACTCTTGGATACTCAAATTTTTACGAGTAGCCAAGGGATTCAGGTTAGTTTTGAGATACTCAAATTCTAGAGGAGGTATGGAGCAGGAGGCTTCAGCGTTCGTAGATATATAGTTTTCCGCTGTGTTAGTGTCTTTGTGTTATATTTGAGTTGTAATGACTAGACAGGTGTTTATAACTGTCTAATATGTGATGTATAAGCTGTGTAACTCTGATAGATGTTATACATTATGTAATACTTATGTGAGTAATATAATTTATTCGTTCCACTGTGAAATTCTGATGTTGTTTCATTCTTTCTTCTCTATCTTTTCTCTTTTCTATCCCTTTCTTTCTTTCTTATAAATGATGTGTCTTTCTATTGAGGGAAAGGCGGGTCGTTTCATTTGGTATCAGAGCGCTAAGTTGAGTGAATACCTAGGCTTTGGGGTGATTTCTTTCTTGAGAGAGCGTATTTGTAATTTTGATATATATATATATATATATATATGTATGTATGTATATGTATGTATGTATGTATGTATGTGTGTGTGTGTGTGTATAACTACCTATTTGTTGGGTTACCTGTTCGGGTTTTCCAATATGAGTTCTAGAGGTAGGAAGGGTAGTGGTACGTGTAGTACGGCTACTAATGGAAGGAGTCCGAGTGTTGAGATTGGAAGAGTATCTGCCGAGGCTGTAGACCTAATATCGTCTCGAGTAAGCTTTGCTGCATGGTATAAGGATTCCACCAATCTCTGAAGGAAACCTTTTAAAGGTGCAGAGTCCATCTTTGAAGTGCAAGTTTGGATGAGTAGAGTTTGGATCCATCAGATGTGCAGAAGCTAGTGATGGTATCTTGGCAACTTCAGGAAGAAGCAACTGCGTGGTGAGACGCAGTGACTATGGATGTTTCCAAAGATGTTTCTTTTGGAGCAAGCTTATGGAAGTGTGTCAGCATCGGTGATGAGACTAGGTTTAGCAGGGTGTTTGTGTTTGGTTTGAGGCCCGAGTTTCTTAAGGAAATGTCTACCTATCTCTAGGCTCTGTGTGTGATTGGATGATATGGCCTTGAGGTTCGAAGAGCTTTGGATAGGAAGTCTTTGGCATCTGTGTCAGTAGTGCAGCTCCGAGTGTTTTGTGTATCGATAGGAAGGTCATCTGACTAAGTAGTGTTCTTGAGGCGGAGTTCAGAAGCACCAGAGTGGATCCATTTCTTTGATGGATTGATTAGTTAAGCATAAGCTGTTCTGATTGGTAAAGAGAGAATAGTTTCTTTGGAAATTAGGCTGGGTTGATTGCAAAAGTGACTTGCGATAGTTGAATGTTCTCTTGGGTAATTTTTTGCTTGTGATCGATGCATCTCTAGGGAAAGTAGGAGTTATCGGAGTTGTCAGAGATTTTTCAAATGTCTTCGAAGAAGCCAAGGTTTGCCTTAGCATTTGGAGATTGAGTTTTCGTATCGACTAGGATTCCAGGAGTGATACTGGTTGTTCAGCTAAATAGGAGGATGGCTCCTAGAGAGAGGTTGTGGTGATGCAGCTCAGGATTTTGTGGTACTTCTGAGTTTTCTCTTTATGGATCTGATGAACCGTATTTTCTCGGATGTGTTGATAAAGATTGTGCTCGTGATCATAAACGACATTCTCATCTACTCTAGATCAGAGTTGCGCAGCGGAAGCAAGATAGTAGCTGTTCTAGAGTAGAAGCAACCTTAGACTCCTTGGAAGTTTGCAGTTTTCTTAGAATAGAGGGTTTCTACAGGAAGTTCTTTCGGGATCAGAAGGCGAGATTGGCAAGTGCACTTGTTTTGACTTGTCTGGATAGAAGTAGTAAGTTTGAAGTCTACTGATGATTGTGCAGTAGAGTTGGTGTTCTTGATTTCGGTTATGAGCTGATTTTTAAAAAAGGCAAGATTTTTAATTTAAATAATTTGGTTTAAAAATCTTATAAATTTCTTTTATATAAGATAACTATTCTTTAACATTTGATTTAAAAGGTTTGTAAATTGTTTTAAATTTTGTTAAAGTTAAATTTTAATCATTTTAAATCTTAAATTTGAAATGAAATTTAGAAGTAAATTTTAAAAGTGTAAAGTTTTAAAAGAACATGTTAATGAAAATTTAGTTATTAATAAGGAAAGTATTTTATCTTAAAGTTAATTAAGATTTAATGATTTGAGATTTATTAAATTAATAAGGAAATTCAAGTAATAATTAATTGATTTAATTAATTAATGATTAAGGATTAATAAATAAATAATTAAGGGTTGTAAGTTAATTAGTTAAAGGTTAATTAATTTGTAATTAAGGATCATTAATTAGATAATTAAAGATTATAAATTAATGATTAGAGATTGATTAATTAAGTAATTAAGTTGTAATTAGAAAATAACTAATCAAGTAATTAAAGACTAATTAAGTTACAATCAAACATTAATCAGTTAAGTAATTAGAGATTAACTAACTGGTAATTAAGAATTAATTAATAATGGTTAATTAAAGCATAATTACTTAGGAAAGTAATTAAAGTATGGTTAATGAGTATAATTAAAGGAAGATCATTAACTAGAGATTATGAAATAATTAATTAATGTGATTAATTTAAGATAATTAATTAGATTAATTAATTTGTAGAATTGGTTAAGTATAATTACCGAATGTAATTGTTAAAGTGTAATTACTTAATGAAGTAATCAATGGGTAATTACGAGATATAATTAATTGAAGAATGGAAGTAGTTTTGGGTTTAATTACTTTGTGTAATTAATAAGAAAGGTAATTACTTAGTGGAAGAAATTAAGGATTAATTACTTAGTGTGATTAATTAAAGAATTAATTAATATTAAGAGTTATTAATGAAAGTAATTAAGAATAGTTAATTACTATATATGATTCATCAATGCTGTTTTATGAATGTGATTAATTATTAAATACGATTGTAACGACTCGGATTTTTCGATCTCGAAAACTTCCATATAGTTAGGAAAATGAAGGAAGAGAGAGAAGGAAAAAAAACAGGAAAACAAAACATAGAATCTCACATTCGCAGCGAATCAAAATATAACATTAAATAAAATAACAGTTATACAAGGAAAAACTTTATCTGTAAATTTACATTCTATACGTTAGAGATACAACCATTACACACAAGCTGGATAGCTAAAATCACATATCTAAGCTATACAACAATATGTCACAGCGGAAACACTCCATACGTTCCTGCCATCCAGCTCGAGAATGTCCTTACTTGAAAATCTATAATACTCGGTCTAACCCAAGCATTACATCAAAGTAACACCCGGGTTAGGCTGGAAACCAGTGTGAGTAAACCAATCTAACAAGAAATTCAAATGCATAACATATTTAAAACATGGGGTAACTCGTACTTCACTACGAGTTCTTAACTTGTTATAGTCAAATACACATTATAATCATATCTAAGCATTATTACTCAGATTTAAATGACCAAATTTACTACATTTATTCTATTCTAGCCTATTTATCCCAAAGTCAAATTCATAAAGAATTATTGTATATTCTCAAATCGAAGTGGTTTCGGATATGGACTGATACCCGACCCCGGTCTCTTCGGTTCTAATATCATCTTAAAAACAAAGCTGCAAAAGTTTAAACAATTCCATTTATATCCAGAATTACATATTTAGATAGCCATTCACCTCAAATAAACAAACCATGTTATCACAGTTCATCCCAAACATATCATATCACATTGCATCACATATCCGCTATCATCTAATTTAGGGCATACAATATCTGTAATGACCCAATTTTTCGACACCCGAAAGTCGACATTGACACGTCCACTGTGTCCAATGCCGAACGATCGAATGCCGGAAAACCGAACTGTTTGGGTTAAAGAAGAAGAAGATAGAAGAAGAAACAGAAACAATAACAAAATCTCACATTTCACAGCGGAACAATATATAATAGATAAATGAATAATTTTTAAAACAAAGAACTATAGCGGTTTATACATACATCATCAGAGTTTTACAACAACACGATACAACACTGGCATTTATAACTTGACCACATGAAAACTGACTTGCACCAACTCCTATGCAGCGGACACTATATAATATAAGTGATATGTTTCGCCATCCAGCATGCTCCTGATCTCCACAGCATCTCTTCTTAACGTCGCTCCCGAATAATTGATAACCTAACTCTAGGCTGCACGTGTGGAAAATTGTGGGCACCCAGAGTTTAGAAAGGGAACAATTGACTCCAGGTCAGTCATGGGACTGGTGTGAGATCTTAAAAAGAGTTATTTACATAAAGAAAATAAAAAGAAATCCGCTATGCTTTTGAAAAATGAAACTGCCATAAGGCCTCCCGCCACACACACAATGCAAACGCAGATTTGAGGGAGATTTCTCCTTATGATAGTCAAATATGCTCGATACGCAAATGTCTTTGATATCATTATTATTATTGCATAGTGTGGAAAACATTTTGAATGTATAATATCAATCTTAGCCAGCATAGACATTTCGTACTATGCTTACTATAGCTACCAGGTTCAATAGCAGGTTACCACCACATTCCATGGCAGGTTATACAACTAAAATCGTACAGGGCTCGTATTGTTTCTTTGGATTTTCAACAAATGTTCAGGCTAGGGAACTTCCTACACCGAATGGAATGCCTTTGGAGGGACACCTCCAAGAACTTAACTAGCTCTCTACCAACACAAGGTTGGGTTACCCGTGCACGGAAGTAACACTTACAAGTATGCCATCCCTGGTCTTTACCGACCACTATCCCGGGATTCACCAACAAATAGCAACAACCACAAAGTTAAGTATCTGGGCTCCATTCCATGATATCACCTCTTATCTAGAAGAAAATGTACACACCCTATGGGCGCGACCTGTAATAACCTTGCCGCCACATTCCTGTTTCGACCATTTCCGGGTTGTGAGGTTCGACGAAGTCTCATCCACAAAGCTACGCTTTTCACAAAAGCCATGCTTCGATCAACAAATGATCAGCAGCACTCAGCATGTCACACTGCCAAATTGGGAGTATATCACTAATAACAATCAACTTCATAGCCTCTAAGATCGTATGTCTCAGAGAAGGGTGTTAAGCTAAGAGAATAAATTCTCCGCCACCAACAGAAATGTATTAGATAGAAATCAGCTTTATATCTCAAAGTGTAATGTCAGACATACAACCATACAAGTCTGTTCCGGGTTCGAACGGAACCGAATGCGCTTCCAAAAAAGCCCTTCTAATCCGAGCATCCACAATCCCGATCGGACTCCCCATCAAATATGGAGATCTCTATACCGAAGCAACTCAGTGCAGAGTCATTCGACAGGTTATCCTATCATTCTCGAAAACACCCGGTCTTCACCACCGTCTTCAAATGCCATCCATTTAATCGTATCACTATTCGGAATGGGTTATATAACACAAAGTCCTCTCCTGGCTAAACCGAATAGTGAGCACTTAATTCAAAAAAACCTGGATATTTCAATCACAAAGATTCACCATCAAGATTCGATGTGGGTTTCGGATAACCATCTAGAGTCCGACTCCCTATCGCATCGAAATTAAAATGCCAACATTGATAGTCGGTTATTTAATTATCAATTAACATTCATAACAATCACCAGATTTAAATAATTTTTCCAATTATTTATTTTCAAAATATATTCCCAAGATATATTTTTACACTTCGACCATTTGAAACAAATTTCAAATCACTTTTCACATTTCAATCCTTTGAAAACAAATTTCTAATCTCTTTCCTCACGTGGAATAAATTTCCAAATAATTATCTATTTCCACCGAAAATTTTTCGAGTTCGAATACTTCAAAATAATTTAAAACACTTATCCAAAAATATGTACTTGGAAACGTTCAGAATAAAAACTAATTTTAAAACACTTTATTTAAAACATTAGTTATGAAAATATTATACTAATATCTCATATAAAAATTCAAGTCCAAAGTAATTCAAAAATAAAATTATTAGATAAAGTTAATTATTAAAATATCCATTTTCAGCCAATTTAATTTTTTTAAATAATCACTTCTATAATTAACTAAATAAATCGTTACTTTAAAGATTTAAAAACAATTTCCGAAATAATTTCTCCAACAATTATACTTTAAAACCAATTTCTAGAACTTTTAATTTATATTTTAATAGCTACACTGAAAATATACTCGGCTTTCCAGGGAAAATACACTTTCCATTTCAAAATGGTTCATTTAATTCAATTAATAAATCCTTCTTGATTTATTTCAATTCACATTCCACATCCGCAAATTTCTTCCCACACATTAAAAATAAACCAATATTTATTTTTTAAAACAAATTTCCCTTTCCTTTATAAATTCCCATTGTGAATTTGAATTTCCAAATATCCACTGATATAGAATTTTCAAATCAATTTCCAAATATTCACTTTCAAACACCAAATCAATTTTCATATTGATTTCCAAATTTATTTCAAACACCAAATCAAATTCCAAATGGATTTCCAAATTTATTTCAAACACCAAATCAAATTCCAATGGATTTCCAAATTTATTTTCAAAACACCAAATCAATTTCAAATCGATTTTCAAAGGATTTAATTGTAAACACCTAATCGATTTCAAATCGATTTCCCAATTTATTTTCGAAACACCAAATAAATTTTCATTCAAGCATCAAATTTATTCTTTTTTAAACCAAATTGCTTTATTTCTTCCACAACTATTTAAAATCTGAATTTTAAATAAATTCTCCAACTTTTAATTCATTTATTGAAAACTTTTCCCATATTTTGGAATTAATTCAATAGGATTTCAAAAATCAACTTTTATACTTTTAAATTCTTTTTTAAATTCACCCAATTCTTTAAAATGAATTTACTTAAAGTTTTCTACTTTAATTTCCAAAATTCAAATATTATATTTCCAGTATCCAACGATACAAAAAATATATTCGGCTAAACCATAGCCTTCAACGATTTCAATCACAATTATAATCATACACATGTTATAAATAAATCAACACAAAATATTAAAACAAAATCAAATATTTGAGGAATCCAGTTGGATCCCTCCAACCTGCTTCCCTACATCTACAGACATTAGCACAACAATTAAATACCAATTCCACTTTGAGGTGGAAATCACGGTATATGGGATTATGTAAAATCATCCGCTATTATCCGGTGCATAGGGTCTCATCCGCTATATAATGCGGGAAATCAATCACTCCAAGTACATATATAATGCCATTTCCACTTCGAAGTGGAATATCGTTGTATATGGGTTTATATAATATACTCCGCTATTATGCAGCGCATAGGGTCTAATCCAATACAACTAATAAAAATTTATCATCCAAGCATACAATCAACAATTTTAAATTTAACTATTTAAATTTAAATCGGAAAATCGGATTGAGTGAGATGAACACACCTTTGCTTACGCATGCAACCATTTTTCAATCCAGCTTGTTTTCTTCACAGTTTTAGACCTTGTATAGACAATTTTATACAGTTGATTAATAGATTGAATTAATCAAACTATTAATCACTAGTTATTTATTTAATTTTAGATAATAATTTGGATTTTACACCTATAATCTATTTTTAAATAAATTTACTTTTAAATAAATATATTTAAACCAAACAAATAATCAATCACTATTTAAATAAATTTAATCAACCAATTATTTAATTAAACTAAAATTTCCCAAATTTGGAAAATAAATTACCATCCTATAATTTTAGTTAGCCAATGAATTTTATTTCAAACTAATATTTTCAATTTTTTTTAAACGAATTCTTTTTAATAAATTATTTAACAATAATTTTAAATTAAAATTAAATTTCCTTTTAATAGACTTAATTAACCAAAATTTTACAGTAAGTTAAACATTAATACCTCACTGTAATTTATGTATGTATATTACTGATATATATATTTTTTCTTCGCAAAATGTATGTATACAAATAATTAAATTTAATAAATAAATTATATATAAAAATATACCTCACTGTTTTCCGCAACCCAATCCTTCCGTCGACGCGCGACATTCCTGACTTCGCCTCCACGCGAACTACAAACCCGAGAGCTTCCAGCTGTGCCTCGAACTCGATCGAAACTGTTGATGATGACGAAGAAACCCTTGCGAGTCCCATGTCACGATTTTTCACGAATAGCCCTAGGCCTTTCTATACTTCTCGAACATCTCGATCAGACTAAAACCCTAGCAGTTGCCTTAAACTGCGCGCGACAATCTTCTTTCCCACTGCAATCACAATCGATCGCCATCTCCTTTTTGAACGAAGCCCTCCCTCCTCTCATGCGTGCGACACAAAACCATGTGATTACAAACGAGGCGGTCGATCCATTGAACGGATTTCTTTTTTGAACTAAATCGTGACCAGGATTTAAAAGGGAGAATAGGTGCACTCTTCCTTTCTGCTCGATTTTGATTTTAAAAGAGGAAGGCAAATTTGATTTTTATTTTGAAGATGAAAGAACGGCTCTGGTTTTTTTTTTGAACGAAGAAAATTTCGTTTTGTTCGTAGCTTTTTTTTTCATTTTCAAACGCGTGTCTACCATTTTGCCAAGTGTTCGAAGAGATATGCAACGTGTAAAAATTTATCAATTTTATAAGAATATTTATATTCGTTTAATTTAAATTCAAATTCAAATTGAAATTGCCTCGATAAATGCATCTTACAATCTCGAACCCCAATCAGGACGTGCCACCAGGCGTTTATAATATTAAACCCCTATTCTGAAAGCAATGGAAAAGGTTCCGAGTCCAAATTCGATCGTATGGAGAAGATAGCTTTTTGAACCAGTTATTAAATTATATTTCGATATAATTTTCAGCGCGTTTGCACATCGTACGATCACACGACAACTCCGAATGCTACAGAAATTGAAATCGGATAATAATGCCATATTACGGACCCAATGGAACTAGTTTCGTCGAATTCCGAGAATGTACTTCGGAAGGCTATTTTTAAATATCGATTTAAACGATAAATTTTCAAACTGAACAAAACAGTTCCAATTTCAATTCTAAAGCTTCCAATATCTTCAGTGTTATCAATATAATTTTCTAAGCCTTGAAAATATTTTTAGTCGGCTTAAAGCTGAAGATTCAAATTTTTACCCAACTTCAATAAATTAAATTCAATAATTTAATTTCCAAATCCATAGTTATATTTGAAATTCAAGTTAAAATAACTTCCAAATATTTAAAATCAATTAAATATTTCAATTTCAAATGTTCAAAATTCTGGGTCATTGCATTCTTTCCCCCTTAAAAGAATTTCGTCCCGAAATTACTAGTTAAGAAGAATGATCCTTAACCCGTTCATTATTTTTCCAATTCAAATAGTTTCAACTTTTTGTCAACACAAATCTTTTTATTAAAGATCCATTATCATTTCAATAACTTTTAAAAACCTTCCATAAATTCCAAACAATATTGTTTTATCAACAATTCAAATTTAAATTTAAATTTAAATCTAAAATTTTCAAAATTTTCTCCAATTTTTTTCTAACTCCCTAAAATTTCGAAAAATTTCGCCAGTGTCTCCTTTACGCAACTAGCTCGGTATAACTACAAAATGGCACCATGACCCCCTAGATTTCAAAAAGAAAAAGGAAAGCTAAGCGGATAGACAAGAAAATCACCAAATTTCATACTGAAATTTAGATTGCATACCCTTTCTAAGCAATTCAAATTTTCTTCGAAATCAAAAATCCAATTCCCTTTTCCTTTTAACACACCTGTATATCCTTCTTGTCATTTTGCATATTTCTTTACAAAAGTTTGAATATTTGTTTCAATCGAATCCGTACGATGCATACATAACATTCGTACGCCATACCAAATCCGATCTCTCACTCGATCACACAATTTCACTTCCGAACTAGTATCGCCCACCCGACTTCCTAGTGTGGACTCAGATCTGGTTTCTTGATCAGAAACCGTCATTCTCCTTGCATAGCCGTAAACTATGATAGAGAATTTTCAGACTCAACCTAAAATCCATATTCAGGGTTCGCCGTCAAAAATCGAGTGAAAAAATCCTATCTCGGATCGATATAACTATCTCGAATTCTGGATCAAATCGTTATGCGAATAAAATAATATACGTACATCCTACGTATTTATTCTAAATTGATTATTAGCTATATCAATTTTCTTTTCTTTTATTTACATTGATTTGTCATTCACTTATTCACAATTACCATTTCACAATTTCCAGTTTATTCTTCATTCACATATTAACTTAGAATATTTCCTCAACTCCAAATTTTACATAAGGATTTCACCATTATTTCTGAAGTTCGATACAAGTATTTTACATACTTCCTATATTTATTTTCAATTTTCCACTTCGGTTAATATCTATACTTTTGTTTAAACTGGATTTTCAATTCCATATGAATTCAATTTACCTTTTATTTATATATATCGAATTCAATCCTTTTATCTTCAATTAGTTTCAGTTACTAATTTTATTTTTATACTTTGCTTCATTTGATTCAATTTGATAAATCTTCCACTTCACTTTGTTTATCACAAATCAAATTCAATTCCAATTCCAATTCCAGTTCTATTAACATACAAATTCGAAATGAATTTCAACATTCAATTTTACTTTCATTTACTTGCATTTCAATCCCATATGAATCCATATCATCGTTTTATTTGGCTCAAATTTTCAATCTCAATTCATTCATTCAATATTCACTTTTAATTCCACTTGAATTAAATATTCCTTTCAACTTATTTATGTTTCCACATTTACTTTTATCTAACTTCTCTTTAAGTTAGATTTTATTCTAACAATTTCAAATTCTATAAGTTATCAAACTCAATGATATTCCTTACTCATTTTAAATAGGATTCCTGAGTTTTTCAACATTTCAAAAATCATTTTCGAAATCAATTCAAATTATCCTTTGAATTTTAAAAACCAAACCCAAATTTTGCAAACAACTTCGATTTTTAAAATAATTTTGACAGCAATTCCTCTCTTGGAAACTCGAAAATGAACATAGATGATGCTGCAGTCATCACCGAAATTACTTTCCTGCGACCGAAAAGAGTTTAGTGCTTTTATCCCTTCAAAACATTTTTCCAAAACCTTTGAAAACCATTTTCAAACCAAAAGGGGATTTAATTTTCAAACTTCCCGAATTTCAAATCCTTCAACTTTATTTTCAAATATTTCTCTGGAATTCTATTTCAAATTATAAAAATCGCATGTAACGACCCGGAAATTTCGATCCCGAAAATTCCAGATAGTTAGTGAAAAGAAGAAAGAGAAAGAAGAAGAAGAAGAAGAAAGAACAGAATCACCAAAACACAGAAAACCTCACATTCGCAGCGGATCCAAAATATAATAATAAATAATATCAGTTTTACAAAGAAGAACTGTATCCATACTCTTATGCAATCATACATCAGAGTTACAAACCATTACATAATACAGGACAAATTTGAAAACATGTCCAAACTAAACAGCAATAATATACACAGCGGAAACCACTCCGAACGTTCCTGTCATCCAGCTCGCCTCGTGCACTCCAGAACGTCCTTACCTGAAAAACTGTAATACTCGGTCTGACCCGAGCATTACATCAAAGTAACACCCGGGTCAGGCTGGAAACCAGCGTGAGTGAACTCATCTAACATGAAATATCAATGCATAGAGCTTACTTAAATCCCGGGTAACTTATATCAATTTACAACTTCACAAGTCATTATAGACATCTCTTATTTCACACATCAATTTCTAAGTATCAAACTTAGATTTAATGGTCCAATTTACTTAAATCATTCCAAACAAGCTTATTGATTTGACATATCAATCTATAAAGGATCGAAGTGGTTTCGGGTATTTACTAATACCCGACTCCGGTCTCTTCGAAACCAATATCATCTAATTTAAATTATGCAATTAAATACAACCCAACTTTTAATTTTCGAATAATACCTTTACACAGCAATTCATAATTGATTTATAATCACATTATCATCATCCATCCAACATATTATATCACAAAGCAATTCATATCAGAGATTACAACCAATTCTAAACACCCATCATCATTTAAGCAAGATTTATCACATCCATTAATTACATTAATAAATGACCCTCTAATTTCTTTCACTAGTTAATTATTCTTAAATTTCATATAATAATTAACTTTTAACGAAATTACATTTATTAATCGATCTTGATTAATCACAAGCAGAAATTAACTTTCCTTAATTACTTCATCAATTAAACCGATTCCTTAATAATTATATAAATGATTCTTCAATTACACTGAGCAATCATTGCTTAATTCCTTCCATCAAGTAATTATCCTTTAATTACTACCCATCAAGTCATTTCCTTAAATTAATTACATCCGATAATTATCCACTAATTATTTCACTAAGTAATTATACCTCATTAATTACCTTAAGTAATTATACTTAACTCAAGATCAATTGATTACTTTTAATTAATTAAACTTAATTAATTAATTAAAATTAACCACATTAAATTAATTAAACCAAGTAATTAATTACTTTAATTTCTTCATTGAGTAATTTCCTTAATATAAATATTCTTTAAATTTTAAATCGGGTTTGTTTTAAATGAAAATCTAACTTTTATCTCTCTTTTTTTTTCTTTTTTTCTTTTAAAAAAAACTCATCTATTACATATTTAAAGACTTGTTTATCTTTGATTTAAAAACTTGAATTATTTACAAAATCAAACTTCTTTGTTTTTAAGACTTAAGCACCCTGTTAAAACATTTGTTCTTGAAAACCATCTAGCTCTCTAGGTATGATGGGTTTACTTTTATTTAAAACTTTAAAAAAAACTCCTAAAACAAATTTCTTAAGCTTGCTCAACGCAAAATTGAGCAAACACCCACGTTCTCCCTGAAAACCAAAAAAAACGCGAGCCTAAAATCTTCCCTCCTCATCTACTTCGAGAACAACACACCAAATCCTTGAGTTCTACCCGTACCATCATCATCTTCCTGATTCGAAGACCATTCACTGACATGAACAGAAATTTGTGCACATGCACGGGCGATTGACGTTGCTCTGACCACCATCACCACCCTCCACAAGTCGTCGCCGACCTCCTCGCCTTGCACGAACACCCAGAATCACGAGTCTCCTAGTAAACCAAAATCGATCACATTCGAACCCTTAAGGCAGAAAAGACACTACCCATTCCACCCGACATCACCCAAATCCGACCACCGTAATACACGCAACCACCCCTGGAGTCTCACTCGAGTTCCCTCTCTCCTATTCTCCACGTCCGGCCTTTCCTGATGCCATGACGGCGACTCAGAAGCCTCACTTCCACCTTGACCAAAAATAGTACCAAAACCCTACACCGGAGATTTGCCAACGCCACGACGAACTAAAAAAAATCTGAGACCATTATTCCCAGACTTCCTGGCCTTCACGCTACCACCAGCAACGATCACATCTTCCCCTTTTATTTCTATCGCCAGAAAATGAGAAATACCCAATTTCGTTCATTCCCCCATTCCTTGATCGATACTTATTTAAAAATCTTAATTTAGCTTTCAAAATTCATTATTTACAAAGACGTTACAGATAGCATACCTGTAATCAGAATTTCCCATGTTCGAATTTTAACATACTTTGAGATTTGCCTGTAATTTCCAACTTGCAGAAAAAACTTAAATTTATCTTCGCTCAAAATTTATTTCTAAAGCTTGAAACAAGTTTTAAATAACAACTTTGATCAGATCTCCAAGCTTGTAATAAATTAGAGGAATGAGTTTGATTTTGAACAGGCCTGATTGCTTGTTAACCTGAAATAGAGATTCATACCTCTGCTCTTTAAACATGCACAGTCAATTACCCACTTATTTACATATCTCTGATTGCATGCAAACCTTTTTACGGTATTTTTTTTAAAAAAAAAATTGCAGTTACATTCGTTCTCACACTTTACCTTCAAATATCATAGCTTAATATTGATTAGGAAAGATAAATTTTGTTTTGAAACTCGATTCAGTCTGCTATCATCAAACAGAAACTTTCCTATTCATAAAACAGACATGCTTTTACAAATATATACATATAATCATATTAAAACATCATGCTCACACTCAACATATATTACCTCAACAATTTATTGCATGCATTGAAATTTAAAACAGTTTTAAACCCATAAAATAAAACCGTTTATTCACCTGCAACAGAAGAACAGAACCCTACTTTGGAGATCTGGAATTGATACTTGAGCTTGGATTTGATTTTTGACCTTCCAGGTTCTAAGTTTCAATATTTGATTCCTAAACTGAAATCCCTTGAGATGGTCTAGGGTTAGAAACTGAGATTCTTAATCTTGGTTTTCAGACTAAATATAGTTGATTGTTGAAAAGAGTTTTTCTCTGGTTTGAAATTTCTTTTTACATGCTTTGTCTTTCATCATGAAGGTAAAAGAAAGAGTAGATGTATTAGTTTACAAAATTTTTGTTTTCTATTATATAAATTTCCTTAAAAGTAAAAACAAAGTGACATTTGTAAATCTTCATGATAACATTATTACACTTGTTAAACTAAAGGCTAATATTCCAACATTTGTTAATTGGTTCATGTTATATATATATATATATATATATATATATATGCTTGTATTCTTAATTACTTAACTAAATCATATAAAACTTATTTAATTAAAAGATTGAAATTAATTTATACAAAATTCCTAGAGACCTAGATTAATTAAGGTTTTAAAACATATTGTCTCAAACATCCACTTAATTTTAATAATTTGAATTTGGAAATTAATTACATAATATTTCTTATATAATTACCAAAACGACTTAGCTTAAACCCACATTTTTTTTAGAAGAGGAAAAAGGGTTTGAACTAAATTGGATTGCCAAGATTTCTCTTATCGATTTTTTTCTAATAAATGTTTTCAAAATTTAGTTAAAACAATGCCACATGTTACTTAGATTATTAAAATGACTCTAAGTGTTATTTACATAATTTAAATGTTTTACAAATGTAAAAACAAGAAAATTTGTGTTTATTTCCTTATTAAAATTTTAATTAAAATTTACAAGTGTTGAAGTTCATTTTTAAATCAACTCCTTATCTATTTTAACATGTTCTCATGTTTATTTCAAATAGCCTCCAATGTTTCCGTATACAAATTATTTTTATTAATTATAAACCATGCTTAGTTCATTGATATATTTTTGAAATAAGCTATTGAAAATATTCGATATTAAATCCAATCAAGTTTTCCAATTTACAATATACATACATACATACATATATATATATATATAAATTTGAAAACATTTCTTATTAACTTAAATTGAAATCAAATTCCCTATTTACAATGTATACACATATATATATATACATTATAAATGGAAATATCCTTTTAATTAGCTTAGAAAGAATAATTTTATTATTTAAATATTTTTATCTTTGAAAAAAATAAAATTATTACCATAATAGATTTTGAAAAGATAATATTTATCAAATTAAACAATTATTAGAGATAAATCTTGTTAAATTAGATTATTAAATCGATATTACATATTTTAAAATAATTATTAATGGAAATTAGTAAATAAATATTGCCTAAATTTTTGGGACATCACATTCCTTCCCCCTTTGAATCTTTTCGTCCTCGAAAAGGAACGAAATCAGAATTTATTCAATTCTTAAAATCAGATACATCACTTTTTGATCATCATGATTATTATTATTATTATTATTATTTTTTAAAATACTTTAAAAAAAATCTATATAATATTTTCAAAATAGTTTTTATAGAAAATATCATTTTATAACTCGATGTTTCAACCAGTCCATCCTTGTTCTCATAGAAATTCGGTTATACGTTGATCAGGCGTATGACTGAAAATCTATAAGTACTTAGCGGACCTGTTTTCACATCCAGTGAAAATACTTGAAAAAAAAGTAATTTTATTGAAATTATAGAAAATAGTTTTTGAAAATAGAGGATATATCTTTGGTGAGAATGCTCTGGAAATCATCACCCCCATCCATGGTCACAGTTACATTCCAGGGTTACGTTGCCATCGCAGCAAAAGTCCATGTAACTGCAGGCTCTCAGCGGCCTCTCAATTACGCCATGGATCCCATACAACAGATCACAGTTACATCCAGGGTTATTTTGCCATCGCAGCAAAAGTCCATGTAACTGCAGGCTCTCAGCGGCCTCTGATTTTCGCTGTCGAAATGAAACTCCTCCACTCCTACATAGGTCGCAGTCTGCCGATATAAAATCAAACGCAGACTGTTGGCTCTCAGCGGCACACACGACTTTCGTTATGTTATACCATAGATCGCAGTTACATTCTGGGTTACGTTGTCGTCGCAGCAAAAGTCCATGTAACTGTTGGCTCTCAGTGGCACACATGACTTTCGTTATGATATACTCTACTCGTAATCCTCAGGAACTAGTTTTGTCCGGACTCCTCACAGGATCAACTTTAGAACCCCCCCCCCCCCCCCCCCCGGGGCTCAAGGCAGCACCACCCGGTGGTACTCCTGAGAAGTTCATTTCAAAGGAGCGCCTTTTTCCCTAGAGCCATCATCAAAACATTTTATATTGTATACATATAGTATCTTTAAATCATACACCTAGTATGATCTCATACAAAGCTCCTTTACACAAAATCGATTATCCCAAAATCGATAATTCTCAATCTAGGCTTTCCAAATTTAATATTGATTTTACCCAAAAATCAAAAGCCTTTCCAAAACCAAAGATTCCCAAATCCTTTTCCAAAATCCTCATATAATCCTTTATATATAGAGATATATATAAAATCCTTGATAAAAATCTTTGGATCATTATAAACTTGTATAAAAATCCTTTTATACTTCAAACACTTTCAAAATAAATCCTTTCTCTTTTGGCAAAAGATTCATTAAGGGGAGTTTTATCTTATGTAACCAAGATATATAACTTTATTTATCTCAAATCAAATATTCAAATTTGATTACTCCTTTTAATATCAATTTTATTCAAATCCGCACGAGGTACACATATCATTCGCATGCCATACCAATCTGATCGCTCACTCGATCACACAATTTCACTTCCGAACTAGTATCGTCCACCCGACTTCCTAGTGCGGACTCAGATCTGGTTTCTTGATCAGAAACCGTCATTCTCCTTGCATAGTCATAACTGTGATAGAGAATATCCAGAACCAATCAACAATCCATATCCAGGTTCGCCTTTAAAAATCGAGTGGAAAATTCCAACTCGGATCGAAATAACTATCTCGAAATTCTATGCTCGAATCTGGATCAAATCACTATGCGAATAGAATAACGTACGTACACCCTACGTATTTATCTTTATTGGTTGTTAGCCAAATTAATTTCATCTCTATTCACATTCACTTTAATTTCCATTCATTTATTCACAATTGCTTCAATCCATTTGGATTATCACTTCTATTCTTATCTCGATTGGGTATATAACCAATAACAATTTAAACTCCGACCAGTTTATTTTGAAAATAGCTTGAAAAATTTAAAAATAGATAAGTAGTTGGAAAATAATTACTAGTTTCTAAAATAGGTGTAAAATAACTAGAAAATAGTTAAAATAATTATAGAAATCTTAGATAATTGCAAAATAATAGTAAGATAGTAATTAGTTTATAAAACAGTTGGAAAATTGCTAAACAGTTTCAAAAATAATTGTAAAACAAGTATAAGATAATTTGGCTTTTTAAAAGAAAGGATGTATATATATAATGAATATCTTGGAAAAATAGGTTTATATTAAAACAATTTATATTAGAAACGGTCTAGAGTCAAAACTGCTCATTTCCCAATCTCCATTCTTATCAATTCAATTTAAATTCCCTTTTCCATTTAAATTGACCCAATTCCAATTTAAATAACTTCAATTTCCATTGAATTTGATTCAACCCCAATTCAAGTTGAATTAACCACAGTTTCTTTCCAAATTTAACTTTATTCAACCTTGATCTCAAATTCTACCAATTCAAATAAATTTCAATTTAACTAGTTCCAATTTCAATTCATTTCAACTCCAGTTTGAATTAATCCCAATTTCAAATTCCATTTCCAAATCAAGTTGGATTATTCTTGATTTCCTTCCATATTCAATTCAAATTCCATTTGGATTTAAAACATTCAACTTTAATTACAATTCCAAAATATTCAAATCAATCTGGACTAATTTCAAATTCAACCCACCTCAATTTCAAATTGTTTCAAATTAATCCAATTCAAATTTTCCATTTGAATTTTATACTTTTATATCTTTAATCACAAATTTCAATTAATTCAAATCAAATTCAATTTGAACTAATTTCAAATTTTAAGTTCACATTCCGGAATTTCATTTTAAATCAATTTAATTTTTCAAAAACCAATTTATTATCCAAATTCAACCTTAAAACAAATTTTCAACAATTTCTGTTGAAACTCTATTTTAAACACCTAAATCTCATGTCCAAAGTGATTCCATTTCTCTATTCCCAAACCAAAGTTAAATTTTCTTTTTATCTAAATAATAGATATATTTCTACAGTCCATTTCAATTTCTAGATCTCAAATCCATTTTGAGATTACTCAAACTTCCTAATTCAAATCAACCATTTAACTCTCCAAGTTAAATCTTAATTCACTTAGTCCAATCAACCTTACCCAAATTTGAATTTCCATTTCAAATTTTGAACTTCTTATAAATAATCTTCCTACTTATTAAGTTCAAAAACTTATCACTTTGGGTATCGTATCTTATTCCAAATTTAAAACTCAATATTTAGAGTTTATTTCAAACTAACTTTAATATTTAAGTATATCCACACATATTCATATTTACTTCTTGGCTCACCAAGCTAGATTTTAAAATTTAAACCACCTTTGGTTTCAATTCAAAACAAATTCTCTTTAAAATTTTCAAACATTTCTTATTTTTTAAAATAAGATCATATTCAAAATAGTTTGAATAATATAATTTCCTTTAACATTTTGAAACCAATTCAAATGTTTAAATTTAGAATTCAGAACTTCACAATTCGAAATCCACTTTAATTTACATCCTCCCAAATTTACAAGTTACTCTCTTCAAATGGTTACTTTCTTTAAAACATTTCATTACAACAACCATTGATGATAAATAACCAAAATTATCATATCTAAAACCATCCATTATCATCTTATTCTGAAATATTTTTTTCCAATTTAGGACTTAAATTTTTAGTTTGAATCCATTTCAAACTTATCTTTATTTAATTTCATTTTGGTTGTATTTCTAATACTTCTTAATTTAATTCAATAATTTAACAACCAATTCCCTTAATATTTATTAAAAAGAAATACTGCTTATATATCAAAATATATTCTTATATAATATCCTTTAAAATCTTTATATAAGAAAATAACAAGTATGCTCTCTCATATATATATCACTCAACTCATTCTAGGGTACCACTTACCCTATCATTAATGAGTATACCTACCAGAGCCAAGGTTCTCGCTTAACCTGGCTCTGATACCAAATGTAACGACCCGAAAATTTCGATCCCGAAATTCCAGATAGTTAGTGAAAAGAAGAAAGAGAAAGAAGAAGGAGAAGAAGAAAGAACAGAATCACCAAAACACAGAAAACCTTACATTCGCAGCGGATCCAAAATATAATAATATCAGTTTTACAAAGAAGAACTGTAACCATACTCTTATACAATCATACATCAGAGTTACAAACCATTACATAATACAGGACAAATTTGAAAACATGTCCCAGCTAAACAGCAATAATATACACAGCGGAAATCACTCCGAACGTTCCTGTCATCCAGCTCGCCTCCTGCACTCCAGAACGTCCTTACCTGAAAAACTGTAATACTCGGTCTGACCCGAGCATTACATCAAAGTAACACCTGGGTCAGGCTGGAAACCAGCATGAGTAAACTCATCTAACATGAAATATCAATGCATAGAGCTTACTTAAATCCCGGGTAACTTATATCAATTTACAACTTCACAAGTCATTATAGACATCTCTTATTTCACACATCAATTTCTAAGTATCAAACTTAGATTAAATGGTCCAATTTACTTAAATCATTCCAAACAAGCTTATTGATTTCACATATCAATCTATAAAGGATCGATGTGGTTTCGGGTATTTACTAATACCCGACTCCGGTCTCTTCGAAACCAATATCATCTAATTTAAATTATGCAATTAAATACAATTCAACTTTTAATTATCGAATAATACCTTTACACAGCAATTCATAATTGATTTATAATCACATTATCATCGTCCATCCAACATATTATATCACAAAGCAATTCATATCAGAGATTACAACCAATTCTAAACACCCATCATCATTTAAGCAAGATTTATCACATCCATTAATTACATTAATAAATGACCCTCTAATTTCTTTCACTAGTTAATTATTCTTAAATTTCATATAATAATTAACTTTTAACGAAATTACATTTATTAATCAATCTTGATTAATCACAAGCAGAAATTAACTTTCCTTAATTACTTCATCAATTAAACCGATTCCTTAATAATTATATAAATTAATTCTTCAATTACACTGAGTAATCATTGCTTAATTCCTTCCATCAAGTAATTATCCTTTAATTACTACCCATCAAGTCATTTCCTTAAATTAATTACATCCGGTAATTATCCACTAATTATTTCACTAAGTAATTATACCTCATTAATTACCTTAAGTAATTATACTTAACTCAACATCAATTGATTACTTTTAATTAATTAAACTTAATTAATTAATTAAAATTAACCACATTAAATTAATTACACCAAGTAATTAATTACTTTAATTTCTTCATTGAGTAATTTCCTTAATATAAATAATCTTTAAATTTTAAATTGGGTTAGTTTTAAATGAAAATCTAACTTTTATCTCTCTTTTTTTCTTTTTCTCTTTTTTTAAAAAAAACTCATCTATTACATATTTAAAGACTTGTTTATCTTTGATTTAAAAACTTGAATTATCTACAAAATCAAACTTCTTTGTTTTTAAGACTTAAGCACCATGTTAAAACATTTGTTCTTGAAAACCATCTAGCTCTTTAGGTATGACGGGTTTACTTTTATTTAAAACTTTAAAAAAAACTCCTGAAACAAATTTCTTAAGCTTGCTCAACGCAAAATTGAGCTAACACTCACATTCGCCCTGAAAACAAAAAAAAAACGCGAGCCTAAAATCTTCCCTCCTCATCTACTTCGAGAACAACACACCAAATCCTTGAGTTCTACCCGTACCATCATCATCTTCCTGATTCGAAGACCATTCACTGACATGAACAGAAATTTGTGCACATGCACGGCCGATTGACGTTGCTCTGACCACCATCACCACCCTCCACAAGTCATCGCCGACCTCCTTGCCTTGCACGAACACCCAGAATCAAGAGTCTCCTTGTAAACCAAAATCAATCACATTCGAACCCTTAAGGCAGAAAAGACACTACCCATTCCACCTGACATCACCCAAATCCGACCACCGTAATACACGCCACCACCCCTGGAGTCTCACTCGAGTTCCCTCTCTCCTATTCTCCACGTCCGGACTTCCCCGATGCCATGACGGCGACTCAGAAGCCTGACTTCTACCTTGACCAAAAACAGTGCCAAAACCCTACGCCGGAGATTTGCCAACGCCACGACGAACTAAAAAAAAATCTGACACCATTATTCCCAGACTTCCTGGCCTTCACGCTACCACCAGCAATGATCACATCTTCCCCTTTTATTTCTATCGCCAGAAAATGATAAATACCCAATTTCGTTCATTCCCCCATTCCTTGATCGATACTTATTTAAAAATCTTAATTTAGCTTTCAAAATTCATTATTTACAAAGACGTTACAGATAGCATACCTGTAATCAGAATTTCCCATGTTTGAATTTTAACATACTTTGAGACTTGCCTGTAATTTCCAACTTACAGACAAAACTTAAATTTATCTTCGCTCAAAATTTATTTCTAAAGCTTGAAACAAGTTTTAAATAACAACTTTGATCAGATCTCCAAGCTTGTAATAAATTAGAGGAATGGGTTTGATTTTGAACAGGCCTGATTTCTTGTTAACCTGAAATAGAGATTCATACCTCTGTTCTTTAAACATGCACAGTCAACTACCCACTTATTTACATATCTATGATTGCATGTAAACCTTTTTACAGTATTTTTTTTTAAAAAAAAATTGCAGTTACATTCATTCTCACACTTTACCTTCAAATATCATAGCTTAATATTGATTAGGAAAGGTAAATTTTGTTTTGAAACTCGATTCAGTCTGCTATCATCAAACAGAAACTTTCCTCTTCATAAAACAGACATGCTTTTACAAATATATACATATAATCATATTAAAACATCATGCTCACACTCAACATATATTACTTCAACAATTTATTGCATGCATTGAAATTTAAAACAGTTTTAAACCCATAAAATAAAACCGTTTACTCACCTGTAACAGAAGAACAGAACCCTACTTTGGAGATCTGGAATTGATACTTGAGCTTGGATTTGATTTTTGACCTTCCAGGTTCTAAGTTTCAACATTTGATTCCTAAACTGAAATCCCTTGAGATGGTCTAGGGTTAGAAACTGAGATTCTTAATCTTGGTTTTCAGACTAAATATAGTTGATTGTTGAAAAGAGGTTTTCTCTGGTTTGAAATTTCTTTTTACAGGCTTTGTCTTTCATCATGAAGGTAAAAGAAAGAGTAGATGTATTAGTTTACAAAAATTTTGTTTTCTATTATATAAATTTCCTCAAAAGTAAAAACAAAGTGACATTTGTAAATCTTCATGATAACATTATTACACTTGTTAAACTATAGGTTAATATTCCAACATTTGTTAATTGGTTCATGTTATATATATATATATATATATATATATATATATATATATATATATATATGCTTGTATTCTTAATTACTTAACTAAATCATATAAAACTTATTTAATTAAAAGATTGAAATTAATTTATACAAAATTCCTAGAGACCAAGATTAATTAAGGTTTTAAAACATATTGTCTCAAACATCCACTTAATTTTAATAATTTGAATTTGGAAATTAATTACATAATATTTCTTATATAATTACCAAAACGACTTAGCTTAAACCCACATTTTTTTTAGAAGAGGAAAAAGGGTTTGAACTAAATTGGATTGCCAAGATTTCTCTTATCGATTTTTTTTTAATAAATGTTTTCAAAATTTAGTTAAAACAATGCCACATGTTACTTAGATTATTAAAATGACTCCAAGTGTTATTTGCATAATTTAAATGTTTTACAAATGTAAAAACAAGAAAATTTGTGTTTATTTCCTTATTAAAATTTACAAGTGTTGAAGTTCATTTTTAAACCAACTCCTTATCTATTTTAACATGTTCTCATGTTTATTTCAAATAGCCTCCAATGTTTCCATATACAAATTATTTTTATTACTTATAAACCATGCTTAGTTCATTGATATATTTTTGAAATAAGCTATTGAAAAGATTCGATATTAAATCCAATCAAGTTTTCCAATTTACAATATACATACATACATACATACATACATACATACATACATACATACATACATACATACATACATATATATATATATTTGAAAACATTTCTTATTAACTTAAATTGAAATCAAACTCCCTATTTACAATGTATACACATATATATACACACATTATAAATGGAAATATCCTTTTAATTAGCTTAGAAAGAATAATTTTATTGTTTAAATATTTTTATCTTTGAAAAAAATAAAATTATTACCATAATAGATTTTGAAAAGATAATATTTATCAAATTAAACAATTATTAGAGATAAATCTTGTTAAATTAGATTATTAAATCGATATTACATATTTTAAAATAATTATTAATGGAAACTATTAGATAAATGTTGCCTAAATTTTTGGGACATCACATCGCATTTGCAATTTATATTTACAAATCCCATTTGTATATGAATTTATTTCTTAACCTTTTGTTATGTTTTTCAATTTCTTATTTGATAATGATAATAATGTAATATTATCATCTTCAAACATTCAAGCAACCATATAATTTACGGAAAATTATTTCTTTTACATACAAAAATAGTTTGGGTAAAATTATCTCATTTACCCGATAAAATAATACTGTGTCGGTTTATCTCGTTTAAGAGTTTAGAAACCCCTATCAGTGCATTTGGTCAAACTGCACGGACCGAAATCTATAAACAATCAACCGATAAGTCAACATAATATAAAACAATTTTTATATTCACTAACAAATACACGCTCATATCTATTAATACACTCAAACTCATTCTAGAGGACTATTGACTCTATCTCTAATGAGTAATCCCCACCAGAGCCACGGTTGTCGCTTAACCAATTGCTCTGATACCACTTTGTAACGATCCAATTTTTTGACGCCCGAAAGTCGACATTGACACGTCCACTGTATCCAATGGCGAACGATCGAATGCTAGAAAACCGAGCCGTTAGGGTTAAAGAGGAAGAAGATAGAAGAAGAAACAGAAACAATAACAAAATCTCACATTTCACAGTGGAACAATATATAATATATAAATGAATAATTTTTAAAACAAAGAACTATATCGGTTTATACATACATCATCAGGATTTACAACAACATGATACAACACTGGCGTTTATAACTTTACCACACGAAAACTGACTTGCACCAACTCCTATGCAGTGGACACTATATAATATAAGTGATACGTCTCGCCATCCAGCTTGCTCCTGATCTCCAAAGCATCTCTTCTTAACGTCACTCTCGGATAACTGATAACCAGACTCTAGGATACCCGTGTGGAAAATTATTGGCACAGAGTTTAGAAAGGGAACAATAAACTTCAGTTCAGTCATGGGACTGGTGTGAGATCTTCAAAACAGTTATTTTCACAAAGAAAATAAAAAGAAATCCACTATGCTTTTGAAAAATGAAACTACCATAAGGCCTCCCGCCACACACACAATGCAAATGCAGAATTGGAGGAGATTTCTCCTTATGATAGTCAAACATACTTGATACGCAAATCTCCTTGATATTATTTTTGTTAGTGCATAGTGTGCAAAATATTTCGAAAGTATAATGTCAATCTTAGCCGGCATAGAAATTTCATACTATGCCTACTATAACTACCATGTTTAATAGCAGGTTACCACCACATTCCATGGCAGGTTATACAAATAAAACCGTATAGGGCTCGTATTGTTTCTTTGGATTTTCAATAAATAGTCAGGCTAAGGAACTTCCTACAACAAATGGAACGCCTCTGGAGGGATGCCCCCAAGAACTTAACCAGCTCTCTGCCAACACAAGGCCAGGTTAACCCTGCTCGGAAGTAACACCTACAAGTATGCCATCCCCGGTCGTTACCGACCTTTATCCCGGGATTCACCAGCAAATAGCAACAACCACAAAGTTAAATATCTGGGCTCCATACCATGATATCACCTCTTATCCAGTAGAAAATGGACATACCCTAGGGGTGCGACCCCTAATAACCTTGCCACGACATTCTTGTTTCGACCATTTCCGGGTCGTGAGGTTCGACGAAGTCCCATCCACAAAGCTATGCTTTTCACAAAAGCCATGCTTCGATCAACAAATGATCAGCAGCACTCAGCATGCCACACTACCAAATTGGGACTATATCACTAATAACCATCAACTACATAACCTCTGAGCTCGTACGTCTCAGAGAAGGGTGTTAAGCTAAGAGAATAAATTCTTCGCCACCAATAAAAATGTATTTGATAGAAATCAGCATTATATCTTAAAGTGTAATGTCAGACATACAACCATACAAGTCTGTTCCGGGTTCATACGGAACCGAAGGCACTTCCAAAGATGCCCTTGCAATCCGAGCATCCAAATCTCGATTGGACTCCCCATCACATAAGGAGATCTCTATACCAAAGCAACTCAATGCAGAGTCATTCGACAGGTTATCCTATCGTTCTCGAAAACACCCGGTCTTCGCCACTGTCTTCAAATGTCATCCATTTCATCGTATCACTATTCAGAATGGGTTATATGACACAAAGTCCTCTTCTGGCTAAGCCGAATAGCGAGCGCTTAATTTAAAACCACGTGGCACTACGCCATAGATGGCCTTCTGCAACAGATTTGCAAGGTGTTGCCAGCTAAAATGTTGCGATAGGTATGCTGATTTTTGTCTATTGCAACACACGCTTTAAGGTGTTAGCATAGATATCAGCAAAATGTTGCAGTAGCTATAGCTGTATTCAAATTAAAAAATTAATAAAATTAGCAATCCGCGTGAATACGATCCAACGATCTATATTTAATCCGACTGTTAAAATGGATCACCGCTGCACTTTTTACCAAATTTTCGTTTTCCCGCGTATGTTGTTGTAGATCCCCTTTCAGTTTTCAATTCATAATTCTCAAATCAAAAAGCAAATTCACGAAATCCAGCAAATTCATACTTCCAATTCGCAATTAGAATCAATTCATAATTCTCAAATCAATTCGCGTGGAGATGGAAGATGATTTCAGGCGATTAGAATAAATCAAGTATCAAGTTCCAATTCGCGATTCATCTTCTTTGGGGATCCGCAAGTCTGACTGATGAAGTCGCCTGCTGCTTCATGTTGCGTTCAGTGCTTGGAAAGTTTGCTGAAGATTGCCGAGATAGAGGCTTGGATACTACTGAGATTACGATGCCACTGGCCGGTGATGCTATGTTTCAGATCCATAGTGGCTCGCAGTGCCATCGTTCGGTCTAGAAGCGAAATTAACAACAGACAACGAATGTTGTGTTTCAGATCTAGAAGCAAAATCAAGGGCGTCATCTTCAAATTCAGTATCTCAGACTCAAGCATCTTCTCAGCAGCAATCTGTTTTGCATATGAAGGCTTCTGGTTTGTTTTTTAATATTATTTGTGCTTTTTGATGATTTCTTCTTCAGTTTTTGAAGCTTGGGAATATGTTAGCTTATTAAATTTGGATGTTTTGCAGCTCCTAAGAGAAAAATTCATTTTATAAAATATGTATCCAAATGAGTTCAGATTCTTGATGGATACTAGTTTTGTTGTACAGTCAAATTTGGTATTCAGGCTTAACTTATATATTTAGTTTGTTAGTTATATATCTAACCTTAAGTTTGTTAGATATATTTAGTAAATTTTAGCTGAAATGTAAGATACATGTCGAACTTCAAAAGCTGGGGTGATTTTGTATGTACTTTGATGGAACTCTATTTTATCAACAGATGTAGCCAAACAGTCAAATTTGAATGAAAATGAAAATTCTTTTTCCCTAAACAGCGTCTACTTACTTCTACTATTGTATATCTACAAGGTTGAAGTATGTGGAACAAGAATTGGCAAAAAAGAGAGGTAAGAATGTTGAGTCAGGAAATAAAGAGGACAATGATCCGGTGGATGAATTATATGTTGTACCTGAGCATCTTAAGGTTAGCTTTTGAGTGTGATTATGAAGTGTAAACTGCTACTCCATTCTCGACTGGTAGCTTAGCAGTTTGCATTTTTAGAATTTTTAGAATTTCATAGGATGTACTGATGATTGTAATTTCTAAATACCTGGTAGCCTAGCAGTTTGCATTTCATAGAATGTATTCATGAGGCAAATGTGGTAAATCTTTCTTGACTGGAAACCAATGATTAGAAATGACCATAATGTTGATTAACAGGTTGTGGCATTTGTCGTTTGAAATATTTGATGTTGATTAACAGGTTTGGTTTCTTAAGAATACAAACCATATTTTGATTGTGTTCCATACATCAGTGTACAAGTGAATGGTAGTCAGCCTTTGGTATTTAGATAGTGACCCACTCGCCCATGTGCTATAAAGAAAAGAAAATGTATGCAGACTTTTCTATAGCAGGATTCTACAGCGAACTAACTGAAATCACTTCCTCCGCATGTTACTTTCAGGTATGCACCAGATCCTTTTTTTTCCTCAGCTTCTCTTGTCTATCGTATTTTAAACCATGCATTATTCCACAACCAGGCGGTGTTGCTTCTGGATTCAAACATGCTGAAGTTAATGAGGATGAGCATGAAACATGGCTATTTGTTTGTAGGGGAAAGCTTATGGTCCATGTCGAGGAGGTAACTTTTATCATGTTGCCCTGGTAGACTTTGTGTTATTTTTATTGCAAAAACTTATTGCATTAGAACCGTTGTTTTTAGGTTCCTTTTGCTAGAACTTCTCTGGGACATGACGACATATATATATTTTGGATACAAAGACTAAGATATTTCAGTTCAATGGTTCGAAATCTTCTATATAAGAAAGAGCAAAAGCTCTCGAAGTCGTGCAATACATAAAAGATACGTATCATGATGGAAAATGTGATGTTGCAGCTGTTGGTGTCTGTATTTGTCAGCGTCGGTGTACGTATAAATTGAAACTGCATATGTAATGAGTGAACTGAGTGATGTAGTGAGGAATATCTGTATATGTGAATATCAGTGTTATATATCATTGAATTGTAAAATAGTGGAGTCAGGAATTTATGCTATTTCAAATGTTGAAATAAAATATTTATTTAAATAAATTACTGTTTAAATATCAAATTCTGTGCAATAGAATTTTATTAAATAAATATTTATTTCTATTAAAAAATCAAATATGCTCTACATTATGGGCTCCACAACTTCAGAAAGTTAATATCTATAGCAACAATTTTGGAATGTTCCTACAGATACCTATGGGTGTAGCCATAGACCCAAATAGGGTTCTATTGCAACAATATTACTTATGTTGCCTTAGATAGTCAAAATGTTGCCTTTGTGGTCTAAGGCAACGGCAAAAATTACATCACCCTAAAAGTGTTTCCATAGACCTATGGCAACAATTTTCGGGCCTGAGCCAACATTTTTTTTGTGTTGCAGAAGGCCATTTATGGCGTAGTGTGGATATTTCAATCATAAAGATTCATCATCAAGATTTGATGTGGGTTTCGGATAACCATCTAGGACTCGACACCCTGTCGCATCGAAATTCAAATGCCATTTAAAGGCCAATATTGATAGTCGGTTATTTAGCTATCAATCAACATTCACAACAATCACCAGATTTAAATAATTTCCCCAATTATTATTTTCAAAATATCTTCGCAAGTTATAGTTTCACACTTCAACCATTTGGAAACAAATTTCAAATCACTTTTCACATTTCAATCCTTTGAAAACAAATTTCAAATCACTTTCCTCACGTGGAATAAATTTCCAAATAATTATTTATTTCCATCAGAAATTTTCCGAGTTCGAATACTTTAAAATAATTTAAAACACTTATCCAAAAATATATACTTGGAAACATTCAGAATAAAAACTATTTTTAAAACAGTTTATTTAAAACATTAGTTACGAAAATATTATACTAATATCTCATATAAAAATTCAAGTCCAAACTAATTCAAAAATAAAATTATTAGATAAAGTGTAATTATTAAAATATCCATTTTCTACCAATTTAATTTTTTTAAATAACCACTTCTATAATTAACTAAATAAATCCTTACTTTAAAGATTTAAAAATAATTTCTGAAATAATTTCTCCAACAATTATACTTTAAAACCAATTTCTAGAACTTTTAATTTATATTCTAATAGCTACATTGAAAATGTACTCGGCTTTCCAGGGACAATACACTTACCATTTCAAAATGGTTCATTTAACTCAATTAATAAATCCTTCTTGATTTATTTCAGTTCACATTCCAAATCCGTAAATTTCTTCCCACACTTTAAAAATAAACCAATATATATTTTTTGAAACAAATTTCCTTTTCTTTTATAATCCCACTGTGAATTTAAATTTCCAAATATCCATTGATATACGATTTTCATATCGATTTCCAAATATTCACTTTCAAACACCAAATCAATTTTCAAATTAATTTCCAAATTTATTTCAAACACCAAATCAAATTCCAAATGGATTTCCAAATTTATTTCAAACACCAAATCAATTTCCAAATGGATTTCCAAATTTATTTTTAAAACACCAAATCAATTTCAGATCGATTTCCAAAGGATTTATTTTTAAACACCAAATCAATTTCCCAATTTATTTTCAAAACACCAAATAAATTTTCATTCAAACACCAAATTTATTCTCTTTTGAAAAAAATTCCTTTATTTCTTCCAAACTATTTAAAATCTGAATTTTAAATAAATTCTCCAACTTTTAATTCATTTATTAAAAACCTTTCCCATATTTTGGAATTAATTCAATAGGATTTCAAAATTCAACTTGTATACTTTTAAATTCTTTTTTAAATTCACACAATTCTTTAAAATGAATTTACTTAAAGTTTTCTACTTTAATTTCCAAAAATCAAATTTTTTATTTCCGGTATCCAACGATACTAAAAATATATTCGGCCAAACCGTAGGCTTCAACGATTTCAATCACAATTATAATCATACACAGATTATAAATAAATCAACACACAATATTGAAACAAATTCAAATATTTGAGGAATCCATTTGGATCCCTCCAACCTGTTTCCCTGCATCCACAGACATTAGCACAACGATTAAATTTTAATTCCACTTCAAGGTGGAATATCGCGGTATAAGGTATTATATAAAATAATCTGCTATTATGCGGCGCATAGGGTCTCATCCGCTATATAATGCGGGAAATCAGTCACTCCAAATACATATATAATACCAAATCCACTTCGAAGTGGATATGGTTTTATATAATATCCTCTGCTATTATGCGGCGCATAGGGTCTAATCCAATACAACTGATAAAATTTTATCATCCAAGCACACAATCAACAATTTGAAATTTAACTATTTAAAATTAAATCAGAAAATCCGATTGAGTGAGAAGATCTCACATTTGCTTACGCATGCAACCATTTTTCAATCTAGCTTGTTTTCTTCACATTATTAGACCTTGTGTAGACAATTTTATACAGTTGATTAATAGATTGAATTAATCAAACAATTAACCACTAGTTACTTATTTTATTTTATATAATAATTTGGATTTTACACCAATAATTTATTTTTAAACAAATTTACTTTTAAATAAAAATATTTGAACCAACAAATAATCAATCACTATTTAAATAAATTTAATCAACCAATTATTTAATTAAACTAAAATTTCCCTAATTTAGAAAATAAATTACAATTCAATAATTTTAGTTAGCCAATGAATATTATTTCAAAAAAAAATTTAAACCAATTCTTTTTAATAAATTTATTTAACAAAAATTTAAATTAAAACTAAATTTCCTTTTAACAGACTTAATTAACCAAAATTTTAAAGTAAGCTAAACATTAATACCTCATTGTAATTTATGTATGTATAATACTACTATATATATATTTTTTCTCCATAAAATGTATATATATAAATAATTAAATTTAATAAATAAATTATATATAAAAATATACCTCACTGTTTTTTGCGACCCAATCCTTCTGTCGACGCACAACATTCCTGACACCGCCTCCACGTGAGCCACAAACCCAAGAGCTTCCAATTGTGCTTCGAACTCGATCGAAACCGTTGATGATGACGAAGAAACCCTCGCGAATCACATGTCGTGATTTTTCATGAATCGCCCCAGGCCTTTCTGTGCTTCTCGAACACCTCGATCGGATTGAAACCCTAGCAGTCGCCTTAAACTGCACACGACAATCTTCTTTCCCACCGCAACCGCAATTGATCGCCATCTCATTTTTGAACGAAGCCCCCTCCCCTCATGCGTGCGACACTAAACCATGTGATTACAAACGAGGCGGTCGATCCATTGAATGATTTTCATTTTTGAAATAAACCGCGGCTAGGAATTAAAAGGGTGAAGAGGCGCACTCTTCCTTTCTGCTCGATTTTGATTTTAAAAGAGGAAGGAAAATTTGATTTTTATTTTAAAGATGAAAGCACGGCTCTTGTTTTTTTTTGAACGAAGAAAATTTCGTTTTGTTCGTGTGCTTTTCTTTTTTTTCCATTTTCAAACGCATGTCTTCCATTTTGCCAAGTGTTCAAAGATATATGCAGCGTTTAAAAATTTATTAATTCTATAGGAATATTTATATTCATTTAATTTAAATTTAAATTCAAATTGAAATTGCCTCGATAAATGCAATTTACGATCTCGAACCCCAATCAGGACGTGCCGCCAAGCGTTTATAATATTAAACCCTTATTTCGAATGCAATGGAAAAGGTTCCGAGTCCAAGTTCGATCGTATGGAGAAGATAGCTTTTTGAACCAGTTATTAAATTAAATTTCGATATAATTTTCAATGCGTTTGCTTATCGTACGATCACATGACAACTCCGAATGCTATGGAAATTGAAATCCGATAATAATACCATATTACGGATCCAATGAAACTAGTTTCGTCAAATTCTGAGACTGTACCTCGGAAGGCTATTTTTAAATATCGATTTAAACGATAAATTTTCAAACTGGACAAAAAAGTTCCAATTTCAATTCTGAAGCTTCCATTATCTTCAGTATTATCAATATAATTTTTCTAAGCCATGAAAATATTTTTAATCAGCTTAAAAATGAAGATTCAAATTTTTATCCAACGTCAATAAATTAAGTTCAATAATTTAATTGCCAAAACCATAGTTATATTTGAAATTCAAGTTAAAATAACTTCCAAATATTTAAACTCAATTAAATATTTCAATTTCAAATGTTCAAAATTTTAGGTCATCACAATGCCATTCAATCATTCATAAGCAAGGTAAATCAGATGTTCAATCTCAATTTAATTACCAACTAAATTACTTAGATTACCCTTAATCCTGCTTACTTAACATATTTCAACCATTTATTAAACATCCTTTAATTATCAATCTAAATTAATTATCCATAATTACTTTCATTAAGTAATTATCCATTGGTTAATTATCCTCAATTAATTAAACTTTAATCATCAATTATTATCCCCTAATACTTAATTAAATTAATTAACCCTCACCAAAATAAACCTTTAATTACTTATATTAAGTAATTACCATTTAAGTAATTAATCTTTAATTACTTATATTAGTTTATCCCTAATTTTCCAATTAATTAATCCCTAATTAATTGATGACCTTTAATTATTTTCTAATTAATCCTTAATCATAAATTAATAAGTTTCCCTTTAATTATTTCATTAATTTAGTTAATCATTTATTAGCCAAGACCATAATTAACTTTAAGATAAACAATTATCTTTATTAATTACTTAATTAACACATAAATTTTAAACACTTGTCTAATTATTATATTATATTTTGAAATTATCTTGGAATTACTTAAATGATTAACTAATATATATATTTTCAAATCAAAATGATTTAATCATATTTGACTATATAAATTTAAGTTTTGAATCTTGTTTACACATTTGATCAATGCCTTATTCAAACTTGTGTTGTAAAACAAAATTTGAATTGATACCTTTGTTCAAAAATTTGCTTTGTCGTTTCTAAATCCTGGTTTATCCTCCCATGTTAAGTTACCTTGCTCTTAAACCAGATAATACCATAAATACCAACAAAAAGAAACTGATGCTTAACAATCAGCCCAAGCCTAAACATGCTAACCTGAAATAATCACGAGCCAAGATCACGCGAGCTCAAGCCGAGCGAACCCTTCATCAAACCCGAGTTCTTCTCATCTTCCACTTCTTCTCCTATCAAATCTTCATATTTTCCAAACCCTACCACTACAATCTGATGTCCAAGCACCATGTGCACGTGCACACGCATCCGGAAGCTCGACCATCACCGCCGACCGCTTCCCCAAACCAACTTCGCCTACCTCATCCCTCACGACACCAGAAAATCCTCGAAACCACGAGCAATCAAAATCGAACAAATTCGATCATCGCTAGGAAAAACCCAGTCACCAAAGTTCTCACTCCGGCTTCTCTCCGACCACCGGAGAACACACAGTTCCATCCAGATCTACGCCTCACTCACCTCTTCCCTTTTCCCAACCTCCGATAGCTCCCAGATCATCTACGATGTCGCGAATGTCTGCCCCCGACATCGGCCATGAGAACACCTAAAACCCTATTTTTACATCTTTCCGCCTCCACACTTGATAATAAATTCTCCGACTAATTTTGCCATGACCCCTGTCCCCCAAACCATTCTCAGCCAAGACCTCGATGATCAATACTCTCCCGATCGACGAGAATCGATGATTTCTCCTTTACCGTTCAACCCAAAATTCCCCACAAATCGCAAACTTAAAAATGAAGATATAACCATTAAAATCATGGTTTTAAAGGGTGAATTAGATTTATGTGAAGATCTTAGAATTATGAAAGTCTAGATTTTTGAAATATATGATTTCTACTGTAATTACTTCCCTACCAGACAATTTCCATAAATTTTTATTTGTAAATATTTTAAAATTTTTATTACATCAATTACGAACAAGTATCTTATAACATCATATGCTAAAAATGATCAAGTGAAGTGATTTTTAAATTTGAACCTGTTTAGACTGTTGCAATTCAAAACAGGATTATACATTTATACATAGAGAAATACAAACTGTAAACCAATTTATATATACCAAACAACATCTATTTCTTCCATGCAATCATAATTTAAGTTATTATTATCATCAATGGTTGCATGCCCAATATACGGATGATTTAACAGATATAGTTCAAAGTTTACTTACCTCTATTGAAAACAGAGAAGCTTTTGTTTAAAATTTGGAATTGTTTGTTTTACTTTGAACTCTGAGAATAAGAAATTGTCTGATTATGAAACTGTAGTTTAATCTTGCTTAAATTTTGAACCTGAGCTGCTTCATTTCTTCACTTGATTAATTGGCTTTGAGTTGAATTTGAATTGCTGAGCTAATCTGGTTCAGGTTTAAATTTCCTTTGATTTTAATCTCAGGTTTGTTACAGGCTTTTGGTTTATATATATATCTTTTGTTTCTCTTTGTATTGATAATGTAGATCAAAGAAAAGTCAAAGAGAGGGGAATAAATATATTTATATAACTTAGTTTTTGTTTTAAAAAAATATAAATGACATTTGTACCATTAGTTTACACTTGTAATTGCATGTGACATTTAGTTTACATTTGTAATTTTGAATTTATATAACTCACATTTGTACTTTCATGTTTTAATATGCTTTTATATATACATATTTATAGGATTTTCCCTCTTATTTATATTTATGCATATTTAAAGAAGAATGATTCAAAATCAAACTATCCACTAATAAACATATATATATATATACACATACATTGGTTTATTACTAAATTAAATTTATATTAATTTGAAATTTGACATTATAATAGAAAAATTGTTCATTTATTTTGAAAATATAAATTTCTCCAAATTAAATAAATATAAAAGAAAATCATTAAACGTATTTTGTCAATTATATCAGGAGATCATTATATAAATATTTATCCAGATGTAAATATTCATTATCAGATTTATTTGTTTAATTTATAAATCAGTATTTCTATTGATTATCCCAGTTAATTATCAATTAACAGATACTCCAAAATCTTAGGTTATCACATTCCTTCCTCTTTGAATCTTTTCATCCTCGAAAAGGAATGAAGCAAGAATTTATTATAATGCATAATATCAGTTAAATTTTCTCTTTGAACATTTTTAAAACACTTTAAAATCTATATAATATTGCCAAAATAGTTTATAACTCGATGTTTCAACAAGTCCATCCTTGTTCTCATAGAAATTCGGTCATACATTGATCAGGCGTAGGACTAAAAATCTACAAGTACTTGGTAAACCCGTTTTCAACACCCAGTGAAAATATTTGGAAAATAATTTTATTGAAAATATAGAAAACATTTTTGAAAATAGAGGAAACATCTTTGGTAAGAATGCTCTGGAAATCATCACCCCCATCCATGGTCGCAGTTTACCTGATGGTTACGTTGCCATCCCGGCAAAATCCATTGATAAATGTAGTCACTCCAGGCCCCTCGATTACGCCATGGAACCCGCTATAGATCGCCGCTACACCTGGGGTTGCGTTGCTATCATAGCAAAAACCCATAAAACTGTAGGCATCATCGCCCTCGAATTTCGCTACCAAAAGAATGAAACTTCTCCACTCCACTCGACCATTGATCGCAGTCTACCAATGTTACGTTGCCTTTCGGGTAAAATCAAACGTAGACTGTTGACACTCACCTCCACACGATTTCCGCTATGGTCCACAGTAGATCGCAACGACATCGAGTTACACTATCTCACAGTATAACCCAAATGCCTCGGTAGGCATCAGCGCCCTCGACTTTCGCTACCTAATAATCCTTAGGAACTTCAGTTTGTTCGGACTTCCTCATAGGATCCACTTTAGAGCCTCCCCCCTTTGAGGCTCAAGACAGTACCAACCTATGGTACTCCTGAGAAGTTCATTCAAGGGAGCGCCTTTTTCCCCAGATCCATTTTCAAAACACTTTATATTATACACATATAGTATTTTCCAAATCATACACCTAGTATGAATCACATATAAAGCTCCTTTACACAAAATCGATTATCCCAAAATCGATAATTCTCAAACTGGGCTTTCCAAATCTCCAAAATTGATTTTTCTTCATAAATCAAAAGCCTTTCCAAATCCATAAGTTCCAAAAACTTTTCCTTAAAATCATTCTCATCGGAACCCTTATATATATATATATATATATACACACCTTTTAAAAACTTTAGATCACTTTATACTTGTATAAATTCCCTTTTATACTTCAAATACTTTCATAAACCTTTCCTTCTAGCTATGGATTCAACAAGGAGAGTTTTATCATATATAACAAAGATACACAACTTTGTTTATTCCAAATTAAATATTCAAATTTAATTTCTCGTTATTTTTCTTCATAGAGTGAATCTTTAATCATAGAAATTTCCAATTTCCATTTTACTTTATCATATATTTCACAAAGTATACTTTTCATTTCAAAAATCATTTTACAGTTACCATTCACAATTTTTCAATATCAATTTCATTCATCCCGTACGATGCACTCATATCATCCGTACGCAATATCAATCTGATCGCTCACTCGATCACATAATTTCTCTTCTGAACTAGTATCGTCCACCCGACTTCCTAGTGCAGACGCATATCTGGTTTCTTGATCAGAAACCATCATTCTCCTTGCATAGTCATAACTATGATAGAGAATTCCCAGAAACAATCAAAAATCCATATCCAGGTTCGCCGTCGAAAATCGACTGAAAAATCCCAACTCGGATCGATACACTCGAAATTCTATGCTCGAATATGGATCAAATCACTATGCAAATAGAATAATATACGTACATCCTATGTATCTATCTTCATTGATTATTAGATAAATCAAATTTTCTTTTCTATTCACGTTCCCTTAGAGTCTATTCACATATTCACAGTTGCTTCAAACCTCATTTGGATTATTACTTATATTCTTATCTCAATTGGTGATAAATCATAAACAGTTTGAACTCTGTCCAGCTTAAATTTAGAAAATAGCTTGAAAAGTTTAAAATAGATAAGTAGTTGAAAATTAATTATTAGTTTGTAAAATAGTTAAGTAGCTGTAGAATAGCTATAAAATAGTCAAATGGTTATAAAATAGTTAGATAATTGCAAAATAGTACAAAGTAGTAATTAGTTATAAGTAGTTGAAAAATAGTAACTAGTTTATAAAATAATTGCGAAATAGTTAATAGTTCTAAAAATAATTGTAAAATAAGTATAAAATAATTTTGCATTTAAAAAGAAAGCTTGTTTATAGTAAATATCTTGGAAAAATAGATTTAAAATAGTTTATATTAAAATAATTTATTTGAGAATAGTCCAAAGCCAAACTGCCCAATTCCCAAACACCATTTCCAATCAATTGCCAATTTCTAATTAACCTTCAATTTCAGTTCAAATTAAGGTAACTTCCATTCCCATCCCAAATTCAAATCAACTTCCATTTGAATTTGAACTCATTCAACTTCAGTTTCATTTCAAATTAATCCAATTCAAATTTTCCATTTGAGTTTAAAACTTATCCATCTTCAATCATAATTCCAATTAATCCAAATAAATTTCAAATTGAACCAATTTCAGTTCATATCAATTCCAGTTTGAATTTATCCCAATTCCAATGTCCACTTTTAAATCATTTTGAATTATATAAATTCGAGTTAAATTTTCAATTGCTGATTTAATTTCCTTGAATTAAATTAATCTTTACTTTAATTTAGCAATTTAAATTTTTTAAACAATTCAACTCGGAATCCAAATTTCAAAATTCTATTTTGAATTATCTTTACTAAACTTATTTCAAAGTTCAAATAAGAATTCAAAAACAATTTAGTTTTCAGATTATAATTTATTATCCATTTTTAACTTCAAAACCAATTCTCAGTTTCATAAATTATTTATAACAATAGAATGATATCAAGATAAATAAACATCCAAATTTATCCAAACACCAATTAATAGCATCCATTTTCAATTTCCAAATCCCAAATCCATTTTGAGATCACTCATAACTCCCATTTTAAATCAACCATTTAACTTCCCGAGTTAAATTTCAATTTCATCCTAAAATTTCCAATTCAGGTTGCTTATTCCAAACTTACTTAACTTCCACTTAAGTTAAATTTAATTTAATTTACTCCAGTCAACATTATTCAATTTGAACTTCCATTTCAAATTTTAAACTTCTCAATAATAAAATTCCCACTTCAAATTACAAATTTCTATCAATATTCTTTCTTACTTATTTGTTCAAAGACTTATATCACTTTGGGTTTTTATATCACACTTCAGGGAAAATCAAAATTCCACACCTTAGAGTTTATTTCATATCATTATGTATATCCACACATTTACATATATTTATTTCGTAGCCCACCAAGTCATACCATAGGTTTTTAAACTACCTTTGGTTTTTAATTATAAACAAGTTCCTTTAAAGTTTTCAAACAACTCTTGTTTGAAACAGGACCCTTTCATTCAAATACACTTAAATAATATTATTTATTATTTCTTTATCACTTTGAAACAATTATCGAATTTCTGGACCTAGAATTAAAACTTTGCATCATCTTCAGTTCCAATTTATAAGTCATACTTATCTAAATGTTTTACTTCCCTAAAAAATTTCATTTTACTTACTCATTAACACACATATCATTATTAAATACAACAATCATTTACGATAATAACCAGGATTATCATATCTAGATACCTATTTCACTATTATCTTATTCTGAAATCATTTCTATAAATTCAGGATTTTAGTTTCAGTTTGGATTCATTTCAAACTTATCTTTATTCAGTTTCAATTTAGTTGTATTATTACCACCTAATTACTTTATTTAATTCCAATTTTGATATATATATATATATATATCACTTAATTCTTTATTCAATTTCAATATTCAACAACCAGTTATTGCTTTATATATATAATATAAGCTTTTATAAAAATCATTCATTAAAACCATTTTTAAAACCTTTAGATAAGAAAATAAAAAGTAGGCTCTCATATATATATACACATACATACATACATACACACACACACACACTCAACTCATTCTAACCACCGACCCTATCCTTAATGAGTACACCCTTCAAAGCCAAGGTTCTCGCTTAACCTCGCTCTGATACCAAATGTAACGACCCGAATTTTTCGATCCCAAAAAATTCCAGATAGTTAGGAAAAAGAAGGAAGAGAAAGAAGAAGAAAAACAGGAAAACAAACACAGAATCTCACATTCGCAGCGAATCAAAATATAATATTAAATAAAATAACAGTTATACAAGGAAAAACTGTATCTATAAATTTACATTTTATACATTAGAGTTACAACCATTACACACAAGCTGGACAGTTAAAATCACATATCCCAGCTATACAACAATGTGCACAGCGGAAACACTCCATACGTTCCTGCCATCCAGCACGCCTCCTGAGCTCCAAAACGTCCTTACCTGAAAATCTGCAATACTCGGTCTGCCCCGAGCATTACATCAAAGTAACACCCGGGTCAGGCTGGAAACCAGCGTGAGTAAACCATTCTAACAAGAAATTCAAATGCATAACATATTTAAAACCTAGGGTAACTCGTACTTCACTATAAGTTCTTAACTTATTATAGTCAAATACACCTTATAATCATATCTAAGCATTATTACTCAGATTTAAATGACCAAATTTACTCCATTTATTTTATTCCAGTCCCAAAGTCAAATTCATAAAGAATTATTGTAGATTCAGAAATCGAAGTGGTTTCAGATATGTACTGATACCCGACCCCAGTCTCTTCGATTCCAATATCATCTTAAAAACAAAGCTGCTAAAGTTTAAACAACTCCATTTATATCCAGAATTACATATTTAGATAGCCATTCATCTCAGATAAACAAACCATATTATCACAGTTTATCCCAAACATATCATATCACGTAGCATCACATATCCACTATCTTCTAATCTAGGGCATACAATATCATTCAATCATTCATAAGCAAGGTAAATCAGATGTTCAATCTCAATTTAATTACCAACTAAATTACTTAGATTACCCTTAACCCTGCTTACTTAGCATTAATTTATTTCAACCATTTATTAAACATCCTTTAATTATCTATCTAAATTAATTATCCATAATTACTTCCATTAAGTAATTATCCTCAATTAATTAACCTTTAATCATCAATTTACTATCCTCTAATAATTAATTAAATTAATTAACCCTCACCAAAATAATCCTTTAATTTCTTATATTAAATAATTACCATTTAAGTAATTAATCTCAAATTACTTATATTAATTTATCCCTAATTTCCAATTAATTAATCCCCAATTAATTGATAACCCTTAAATATTTATTAATTAATCCTCAATCATAAATTAATAAATTTCCCTTTAATTACTTCATTAATTTAGTTAATCATTTATCACACAAGACCTTAATTAACTTTAAGATAAACCATTATCTTTATTAATTACTTAATTAACACATAAATTTTAAACACTTATCTAATTATTATAATTTATTTTGAAATTATCTTGGAATTACTTAAATGATTAACTAATATATATATATTCAAATCAAATTGATTTAATCACATTTAACATATAAATTTAAGTTTTGAATCTTGTTTACACATTTGATCAATGCCTTATTCAAACTTGTATTGTAAAACAAAATTTGTATTGAGACCTTTGTTCAAAAATTTGCTTTGCCGTTTCTAAATCTTGGTTTATCCTCCCATATTAAGTTACCTTGCTCTTAAACCAGATAATATCATAAATACCCATAAAAAGAAATTGATGCTTAACAATCAGCCCGAGCCTAAACATGCTAACCCGAATAATCACGAGCCAAGACCACGCGAGGTTAACCCGAGTGAGCCTTTCATAAAACCCGATTTCTCCTCATCTTCTACTTCTTCTCCTATCAAATCTTCCTATTTCCCAAAGCCTGCCGCTACAGTCTGATGTCCAAGCACTATGTGCACGTGCACACGCGTCCGGAAGCTCGACCATCACCGCTGACCCCTTCCCCAAACCACCTTCGCCTTCCTCATCCCTCACGACACCAGAAAATCCTCGAAACCACGAGCAATCAAAATCGAACAAATTCGATCATCACTGGGAAAAACCCAGTCACCAAAATTCTCGCTCTGCCTTCCCTCCGACCACCGGAGAACACACAACTCCATCCTGGTCTACGCCTCACTTACCTATTCCCTTTCCCCAACCTCCAATATCTCCCAGATCATCTACGGTGTCGCGAATGTTCGACCCCGACATCGGCCATGAGAACTCCTAGTACCCTATTTTTACATCGTTCCGCCTCCACACTTGATAATAAATTCTCTAACTAATTTTGCCGTGACCCCCGTCCCCCGAACCATTCTCAGCCAAGACCTCGATGATCAATACTCTCTCGATCGACGAGAATAGGCAATTTCTCCTTTACCGTTCAACCCAAAAATTCCCCACAAATCGCAAACTTAAAAATCAAGATATAACCATTAAAAATCATGGCTTTAAAGGGTGAATCAGATTATATGTGAAGATCTTAGAATTATGGAAGTCGAGATTTTTGAAATATATGATTTCTATTGTAATTACATCCCCACCAGACAATTTCCCTAAAATTTTATTTGTAAATATTTTAAATTTTCTATTATATCAATTATGAACAAGTATCTTGTAAACATCATATGCTAAAAATGATCAGGTGAAGAGATTTTTAAATTTGAACCAGTTTAGATTGTTGTAATTCAAAACAGGATTATACATATATACACAGAGACATACAAACTGTAAACCAATTTATATATACCAAACAACATCTATTTCGTCCATGCAATCATAATTTAAGTTATTATTATCATCAATGGTTGCATGCTCAATATACATATGATTTAACAGATATAGTTCAAAGTTTACTCACCTGTATTGAAAACAGGGAAGCTTTTGTTTAAAATCTGGAATTGTTTGTTTTACTTTGAACTCTGAAAATAAGAAGTTGTATGATTATGAAACAGTAGTTTGATCTTGCTTAGATTTTGAACCTGAGCTGCTTCATTTCTTCACTTGATGAATTGGCTTTGAGTTGAATTTGAATTTCTGAGCTAATCTGGTCTAGGTTTGAATTTCCTTTGATTTTAATCTCAGGTTTGTTACAGGCTTTTGGTTTATATATATTTCTTTTGTTTCTCTCTGTATTGAAAATGTAGATCAAAGCAAAGCCAAAGAGAGGGAAAGAAATATGTTTATATAACTTAACTGTAATTTTAAAAAAAATGACACTTGTACCATTGGTTTACACTTGTAATTGCATGTGACATTTAGTTTACATTTGTAAATTTGAATTTATATAACTCACATTTGTAATTTCATGTTTTAATATGTTTATATATATATATATATATATATATATATATATATTCATAGTTTTCCCTCTTATTTATATTTATGCATATTTAAAGAAGAATGATTCAAAATACTATCCACTGATAAACATATATATACATACATTGGTTTATTGCTAAATTAAATTTATATTAATTTGAAATTTGACATTATAATAGAAAACATGTTCATTTATTTTGAAAATATAAATTTCGCCAAATTAAATAATTATAAAAGAAATCATTAAACTGATATTGTCAATTATATCAGGAGATTATTAAATAAATATTTATCCAGATGTAAATATCCATTATCTGATTTATTTGTTTAATTTGTAAATCAGTATTTCTACTAATTATCCCAATTAGTTATCAATTAACAAATACTCCAAAATCCCGGGTTATCACAATGATTAAAAATTAAAGAAGTAATTAGAGGATAATTAATTAATATAGTTAATGAAAGTAATTAAGGGTTGATTAATGTGATTAATTAAAAGATAATTAATCAATGAAGGTGATTATAGTATAATGAATTAATGTAACTAATTAAGGGTCAATGTAATTAATTATAGTTAATTAATTAATGAGAGTAATTGAAGGTTAATTACTGTAATCGGTTAAGGAAAATTAATTTGTGTAATTAATTAAGGCTAATTACTTAATGTAAGTAAAGAATAATTAATCAAGGATGATTAATTAAGATGGATAATTAGAGGGTGATTAATTAATTGGTTTGTAATTAATTAATGGTTAAGTAAGTTGGATTCATAGTAATGGAAGTAATTAATTTAATTTATTTTAAATTAATTAGAGATGGAAGTAATTAATTTAATTTAATTTGAATTAATTATAGATAGTGTGATTAATAATTCTTTGCTTATGGATGGCTGAATGATATTGAATGCCTTGGATTGTTTGATATCTCTGATATGAGATATGTGCTGATCTGTGATATGAGATGCTTTGGTTGAATTGTGATGATACAGATTATCTATTTGTAAGATGGTGAATTATCTATCTGTGTGAATATAGATAATAAAATTGGATTATTTTAACTTTAAAACAACTTGGACTTAAAAGACGACCTTTTGGATTTCGATGAGACCGGGATCCGTTTTCCAAATTTGGATATCTGAAAACCACATTGATCCAAATTAAACAATAGGTCGTGAAATCTTAAGTGAAGATCGAGTTGAAGATTCAGAGTGCAAGGGCTATTGTCGTTAACTCTTAGGGTGCTTCCAAAATGAGTGTAACGAGATAATGCCTTCCATTTCGTTCGAACCCAGAGTGAACTTGTATGGATTGAATGCTTTTAGAACATCGTCAGGTCGACGATGAGTATTCTAAGATAGATCTGTTCTATGAAGGTAATCGCAGCCTCAAGCCTCATCAACCGGAAATGGCTAAAACAAGGGAGGTGCAGCAAAGCTAAGTGAGTCACGCTCAAGTAGGACAAGATTTTCCCCCGTCTAGAGGTCCCTTTTTATTCGGTTGTATGTGCAGTTGATTGCAAAAACTGCTGGGGTTATCTTGTTCGGGACAATCCAGTAAAGGATGGTTACGGCATTGTGTTGTAGGGGATTTAGGGTGGATCCTCGGTACGGTGATCTAGGCCACGTACTATGACGGACGATACCCGAGTAGCCCTGCCATTGATGGAAACGCATTCTTCCTACGTGCCCTTTACGGTTTTGATTGTATAACCCACTTTGTGGCTAGTATGCTGGAATTTAATCATGTAACAATTTCTGCTATTTCTTATTTACTTGTAAACCCTAGACCCTATTATAATATCACTGGATTTCCTATCAAATGTTTTCGTTATCGTAAGGTAAAAACTTTTCCGTGTTTATGTGCGGGAAGTCTTATGAGATACCTTTTGTTTTCAAAGGTTTTCAAAGTTAAGAAACTTTAACCTGTTACTCACACCAAACCCATGTCCGACCCGAAGTTTAATTTCTGTTTTCTTAAACTCTTGGGTACTCAAATTTTTACGAGTAGCCAAAGGATTCAGGTTAGCTTTGACGAATTCTGGAGCAGGCATGGAATAGGAGGCTTCAGCGTTCGTAGATATATAGTTTTCCGCTGTGTTGATATCTTTGTGTAGTATTTGAGTTGCAATGGCTAGACAGGTGTTTATAATTGTCTAGTATGTGATGTATAAGCTGTGTAACTCTGATAGATGTTGTATATTATGTAATACTTATATGATTAATATAATTTATTCGTTCCGCTGTGAGATTTGATGTTGTTTCGTTCTTTCTTCTCTATCTTTTCTCTTTTTTATCCCTTTCTTTCTTAAAAATGATACGTCTTTCTGTTGATAGAAAGGCGGGTCGTTTCATAAACAACTTTTATCTCAAGTAAAATTTTAAAAAGAAAATATTTTAAACCCTTTTTATTAAATCTTATTTTAATTAAAATATTTATTTTCTTTCATAACTATTTATATAACCTTAAGAAAAATGATTTTAAAACTAATTATACATTAATAAGTAATACATTAATAAGTAATCAAATATATATGTATATATAAGAATTTAACTTAAAATAGCCTTTTGAAAATTATTATATTACTCTCAAATCATAACTTCCATATATATATGTATGTATGTATGTATGTATGTATGTATGTATGTATGTATGTATGTATGTATGTATGTATATGTATATACATATATACATATATATTAAAATTAGAAAACAAATTTTATTAGTCTTAAAATATAGAGTATTTAAATTCAATTTATGTTCTAAAATATTTATTTTTGAGTTTTTAAATCAAATTTATTTGTAAGATATTTATTTTTGAATTTTAAATCAAAAAGTCAATTTACAACTATTTATATATATATATATATAAACAAACGCTTATTTTATTTATTTTGGAAAATTCAAATTAGTTCACCATTAAATTCATAATTTAATTCTATAAATTAAATTAATTACCTATTTAAATTTGGCTTAAAAATGGGAATGTTATACATAGTGTCTCATCCGCTCCAATCGGCGGAAATATATCCAAATCAACTAATAAATATAACAATTTGTCCAACAGTCATTCAACCACTTTTATTAACTATAAATCAAAGTTATCCAAAAATATGATATTAACTCACCGAAATTTCCTACTGTCACCGAAGCGTTCCGGTTCGAAACTAAAACCAGACGACGTCCTATTTTACCCCAAAATTCAACAGCTTCCAAATCCAAACAAATTGGTTCCACTACGAAGCTTTCGTCATCACAAGCGCAACATAAAAGGTTTCGTTCCAATCGGACCTGTATGCAGGAGTTATATAAGTTATTGAGATTTTTAAATTAAATAATATAAATTAATCAAAACATCACCGTATTTACACTAGTGCCATCTTCCCCCTTCTCTGAGACCAGCTCCTATAAACGCATAGTGTACCTCCTATGCACGCCCTCCACTAACATGGCCAAAAGCTCGCCGAAAGCAAAAATCGAAGCCACCAAACTCCATCTCTCCTTGATCATGACATTCCCATACCTAAATTTTAAAGCACGAACCCCCCTCCAAGTCGCGACACAGCAGCAGCTCGCTTTATACGACGCGACCCCAATAATGATCGGACCTCCTAGAATTTTTCCCTAATGTGTCTCTTCCCATCATGAGTCCAAATCAATGCTCCGCCCGTCGAATCGATGCTCACGACCACCATAAAAGCTAACCCTAGTTCATCCAAAACGTACAACCATTCCCAAAACAGAATTCGAATGCCACCTAACCCACATTAACATGAAGCTCTTGATGAATCATGATTTTTAAAGCTGGTTTCAGAATTTTTCGTGTAGTATGATGCTCGATTTTATTTTTTGAATTCAAAGCTTTCTTTTTTCCTTCTCTGAGAAGCCGCTTTTTAAATAAGTGAGGGAGATCATAGGGGCGTGGTTGGTATAGATAGGTATGGCTAATACAAGGTAGGGTGGCTGATCAGAACGAACAATGGCTGAAAGGAAATGTATGGATAAATCGAATAAAAATATATTATTTAAAATTCAAAATATAAAGCTGTAATTACGGACTCCAATCGAGGAATGCTGCTTGGTGTTCCAAATGTTATACCTCTATTCCGAACGCAATGAAACTAGTTTCGAGGTCTAATTCGATCGTATAAAGAAGATAGCTTTTTGAACCTAATTATAATATTAAATTTCCGATATTAATTTCAACGCGTTTCTATTTCATGCGACTGAATGGTGCATCTGATTGTTATGAAATTTGACGGCGTATTATAATTCATTATTACGGTTCTAATGACAGTTGTTTCATCAAAATCTGAGATTGTGCCCCGGAAGGCATTTTCACTCGTTAATTAAAACGATATATTTAAAAAATTAGTTAAATCACTTTCAAATTTAGTTTAAGATTTTATTATCTTCATATTTATCAAAAGAAATTAAATAAGCTTTTAAATCATTTTTATCCAATTTAAAATCAAAGATTTTAATTATTAAAACACTTTTCCAATTATTAAATTTAGTAATTGAATTATCCAATAAATCATTATATTTGAAATTCAAATTATTAAATCTATAAAATTAACTTTTCAACATTTAAAATTTATTAAATATTCCAATTTCACATAACCAAATTCTAGATTGTTACGTTCTTCCTCCTTTAAAAGATTTTTGTCCTTGAAATTGCCAAGATAGAAAAAATGCACAAACCCATTTCTTTTTAAAACAAATTAGTTGAAATAACTTTCCAAAATCAATTTGTCGAAACCTTGTTATTACTTTTACTAAGCTCCCAAATTCACCCATAGGTTAACTAATATTATCCACTTAATCATCTCAGGTTATAACTAAAAAATCGATTTTTTAGCTATCAAAAATTTTCTTCAAAATTTCCAACTCTTTGAACTTTCGAAAAATTTCGCCAACATCTCCTTTGCGCGGCTAGATCAGACCAGCTACAAATCTCCACTACGGGCCAAAAACAACAATGAAAATAAAGCAAAGTGGCTAAACCATAAAACCATAAAATTCAAGCAAAAATTTAAACACATACCTTTTTGTTGGGCAACCTAGTTTTCTTATGATATCAAAGACATCAAACTAGCACTTGCTTTATATATACCCACATTTATTTACCAATGATATCTAGTCATATAGTTCGTAATCATATTATTCTGCATTTTCAATTTCCAACATTTACTTTACTAAAACCATACATGCATATATATCATCCGTACGCACATCTCACTCTGATCGCTCCCTCGATCACATAATCTCACTTCCGAACTAGTATCATTCACACGACCACTCTAATGCGGACTCAGATCTGGTTTCTTGATTAGAAACAGTAGTTCTCCTTGCATATACTATGATGGAGAATTTTGAAATCAATCAAAAACCCATATCCAGTATCCATTGTCGAGAATCGAGTGAAAAATCCCAACTCGGATCGATATAAACCATCTTGAAATCATGTACTCGAATCTGGATCAAATCATTATGGGAAGAAAATAATATATGTAGAACTCATTATTAATTTCAATTGATTTCTTAGCTATTCCAAATTCTTTTTGGTTCACATTCATTTCATTTACATTCGCTTGATCTATATTCAATTTATTCACAAGGCATTATTCTCATTTCCTTATGTACTTAGTATATTCCTTTCAATACTAATTATCCTTTAAGAACAATTCCATCAAATTTTCTTGAATTTATTAAAAACATTTTGTACAACTCTCGTCATGTTTATTACCACTTCATAATTTAAGTTTATATTCGTCTAAATTAAATCCAATTTTATTTCACTCAACCATTGATAGATTTCAAATATTTCAACCATATCCAAATAACTAATTTATTTCGAACCTCAATCAATTCCATTTCCAAAAATCATCTCATCTAGCCTATCTTGGGCTAAATTTTCAAAATTCACTTTATTTAAATTAATTTATGTTAAATTTCATTCTATAATTCAATTTCAAATTTCTACTTTTCTTGAATTTCACATTCAAAAATTTAAAACATTGCATTAAGTTGCTAATTTTCAAATTTTATAAGCTATCAAACTTATTTTTTCATATTTTCAATAAAATTTTAAAAAAAAATTCCAGAGTTTAAACACCTATCTAAATTATTTCAAATGATTTTTGAAATCAAACAAGCATACACACACAAAAAATCCCTTGGTGTATAAAATCATTCTATTGGATTTAAAAATCAAAACTAGTTTTACCAAACAAAACTCCAATGGTAGTAATTCCTCCCTTGAAAACTTGAAATTGAACGTCGATGATGCTGCAGTCATCATCGAAATTATTTTCCAATGACCGAAGCGAGTTCAGTGCTTTTATTTTCTCTAAAAACCCTTTTAAATATTTATTTTCAAAGATATTTTTCAAATAATACTATTATTATTTTTTCAAAACTTTGAAAGACAAATCCCCAAATCCAACGGAAATTAAATTCCTGGCTCTTAAATCCTTTTTATAAGTCATATTTAAAATATACTTCTAAAATTTCCTTTTAGTTTATAAATCACTTTTGTATTCTATAATTCCATTTGGTTATATAAAATTATTTCTCTATTGTTAGTCTTGCTTACAGCAAAATATCAACCAGTTTATTAGAAAACAACAACAACAAATGATAATTAAATATTATCATTCTCTAACATCCAAGCACACCATATAGTACTAATTTCTGAAAAATTATTCCTTTATATATAAAATACAATCCAAGTAAAATTATTTCATTTACCCAGTTTTAAAACAATACTATGTCGAATTGCTCAGTTCAAGTGTTTAGAGATCCCTATCAATAATGTTAATTACTTGTATTGACCAGAATTCATAAACCACTCAATAGATTAGCCAACACAATATAAAACAATTTTTATATCACTAACAAATACGCGCTCATATATATAGATATATATATACACACACACACACATATACATTCAAACTCATTCTAGGCTGCTACTGACCCTATCTCTAATGAGTCTCCCCATCAAAGCCAAGGTTCTCGCTTAACCTTCAGCTATGATACCAACTATAACGAACCAACTTTTAAACCCTCGGAAATCGAAACTAATACCTCCACTATATCACATGCCGAGCAATCGAATGTTGGAAAATCCAATCGTTGGGGGAAAGAAGAAGAAAGAAGATAAGAAGAAGACTAAACAACATAAATCTCACAAAACAGAACGAATAATCTATAATATATCACAAGTCTTTTACACAAAAGAAAAGCTTTAATATGTGTGTGAGTGTGTATATAAAACATAAATACTTTGTACTAACATATTTTAGGGCAGTTATAACAATCTGTCTTCATGATTGCTGATAACACACCAATGAATACAGCAGAAAATATAACCATCTACGTGAATACGTCTTTGGCATCCAACTCGTCTCTTGAAGCTCCAAGCATCCAAACTAATCTGTAATATGCTCAGTCTGACCCGAGCATTATAATAAAATAACACCTGAGTCAGTTTGGCAAACCAGCATGAGAAAACACACCCAAGTGGATTTTAAAGTTATACGAAAATCTTTGAAATCAAAGGTATCTCGTAAGACCACATCACACATCAACACGATGGGATTTTACCTTACGATAACCAAAAAACTTTTATAAAAAACCAATGATATTATAATAATGTCTAGAGGTTCGAAGTAAAATATTAAAATAGCTGAAATGTTTGCATCTCACATTTCAACATAGTTGGGCACAATCAAAACCATACGGTGCTTATTGGAGAATGGATTCCATATAATGACTAGGCACTGGGATCCCACTTATCATAGTACACTTCTAGAAAAATGTACCGAGATTGAACCTATCGATCCCGGCCAACAGAAGACCGGCCTACCCCTTACTGGATAGTACTGGATATATCATCACCATGGTTGTTCCCAACCTTTTTACTGAGATCTCATACATAACCGATCCATAAATATGTAGATGTAGGGTATCTAGAAAGGTGACAACATACCCTAATGGGTGCGACCCACTTATCTTTGTTGCATCTACCTTGATTCTCAGTCATTCCCGGTTGATAAGGCTTGAGGCTACATTTACCTTTGTAAATAGCAATCCCACTTGGAATGCTAACATGCCTTCCAGGCAACAATGCAATGATAGCATTCATCGATACAAGTTGTTCTGGTTCTGAACCAACCAATCTCTTCAAAGATCACCGTCTTCATTATCCTCAAGATTCCTAATTCGTAACACCCAAATCGGATCGAATTGGTTTTCAAATAATCAAATCTGATCCCAATCTCTTCGAAATGATCAACGAATTTGGCCAGGTTTGATAGTCGATTATTTAACTATCAAATTACACACATGAGCAGACACTAGGCCTATATTATAAATCTTTCAAACTCTTATTTAAAAATATTTTTACAAAGATATATATTTAAATCCCTTTCAATATTTCAATATTTGGAAACAATATCGAACATTTATATCCATAACAAGATATTCTCAAATCGTATCAAACATGTAGAAATATTTCCAAGTTCAATTTATAACTTCTTTTATGAATTGAAGTCATTTCTGAAGTTTCTACATTTAACTATTTTGAACATGTCTTAAGTTTCCAGAAATCCCATTATAAGATTTCTCTTATAAAATCATATCTGTTCAATAAAATTCGGTTTACAAATCTCGAGAGTATTTACAAATAAATTCTAATTACTTACTTTTAAATTCTATGTAAAATAATGAGTTTTTTAATGAACAAGAATTTATTTTCAAACACATTTAAGTAATCATTTAAATATCAAAACGCTTTTAAATAAACATCGATCACTCATTCACAATTCATTTTCAGTAAAACTAATCAATTTACAAAAGCTTAACATAAAAATTTAAATTATTTTCAACCAATATTAAATATTTGAATGATCAACTTTATGAAATATTTCAATACTAAAAATAGTTTCAAATTACATAGTTTAATAAATAAAAATTCCCTTTTTGAATAAAACTTAACTTCTCGATAAAGATGTTTTTCATAAATTCCAATATAACCAATTTCAGTTCATAAATCCCTCTCGATTCATAACGCATCGATTACATTCCCAATTTCATATAACCGTTCTCACATTTCAAAAATAGAATCCACTATTTCTTTCAAAAAATGATTTCACCTCTCATTATTAATTCACACTGAATTTATATATTCAATTTTTCAAATGATAACCATTTCATTTTATTTATGAACATTGTTTATAAATTTACAAACTCATTCGAGTTCCACTTGTTTTATATAATATTCGACCAAAAAATCAAGATGCCAGTCATGAACGTCTTTTGTGAAAATATCCACATTTTAAGGTTATACAATTGAATATATATAATATTTTAATTACTTAGCAATAAAATAATAATATCATTATCATTTGATATCATATAATAGAATTGCATTAGGGCAATAAATAAAATGCATATTTTAGCTTGGGCTTCTTTTTCAAAGCAAATCTTTTCGTGGATGGAAAAATGCCATGACCCAAAATGTGATGATTGCATGTAACTTTAACATGAGATTCATATATGTATATGCTGGATGGGAAGATTCAACTAATGAATCCATGAGGAGGTACTCTCAAATAAATTTATTTATGATAAATAACAAAATATTTACAAATATTTATAATTAGCTAACGCCAAAATACAATTTCCTCGTTTGATGGTTTTCATAATTTATTTACAGAACAATTTTATCTTGTTGATTCTGGATATGCAAATATACCATGGTTTCTCTTCCCTTATCATGGAAAAAGATATCATTTACGCGACTATAATGGACAAGGAAGGCTATGTGGAAAGGAAGACATGTTCAACTACAGACATTAATCAAGTTAGAACATTATTGAGCGTTATACTGGAGTTATAAATTCAAGATTTCCCATTTTAAAGTTGATGACAAAATTCCCACTTTCTAGACAAAGACAAATTCCAATTGCATGTTGTATAATACACAACTCGATTCAAGAGGAGCATGTATTGGATACTTTATTTAGTAAATATTCATCCCATAATATGATATTTCAATCCCCAGTGGATTCAAGTCATAAACATGAAGTTATGCTGTTCAATGTTAGTCAAATGACTCAAATGTGGCAAGTTAGAGATCAGCTAGCCACATAAATGTTGAACGAGTATGTAACAACTCATCATTTATAGTTCAACAATTTTATTTCTACTTTAAATTCAATATATACTCCATCTTATTTCATTAAGATATTTGAATCATATCTGCACAAATTAAAGTTCAAACAATAAATTAATTCACAATCTCATTATTAAATTATGTTACTCTTGTTACATCATTCAACAAAATAAAAATCATTTCAAAAAATAGATTATTTGAATGTGCTTGTTGATTATTATATGCATGTTGGGAGTCTCTTCCTATCAACTTTTTCGTATTCTTCCCATGAGCCTGTTCTTAAATCCTCTAAGTTAGTAACCTATCCAATATAAAAAAATAAGATTTATTTATTTTATATTAATACTTACTCTTATTTGTAATCTATTTCTGTGCAGTTTTTCCATATGTGTCTTATTTTTGTACTACATGTGCAGATTTGATTTGGACGACATCACGGATGTGTTACATACAAAATTTATGGTTGATATATCTATTATACTATTTTGAAAGATGCTTCAGTTGTTCTCTTTCAATTTTCTTTTTGCATGGTGCATCTTTTATGTTTCATGTTTAAAACCTTATTATGAACTTTTCTAATGTAATTTTATTCCTATACGATTTGGCCTTATGTAGTTTAAATTGTTGTGTTCTCTTTAATGCTTAATTATTGTGTTTAAGATTTAATGTATTATCTTTTATCTATCATCGATTTTTAGTTAGTAACTTGATATAATGGTAGTAGCTTTTATTTAACTACATCATGTTTGACTTTTTCATATTGTTCTTCATTTGATTTTCATGTTAAGTGCATTCACATGAACTTGGAAAATGAAAGTAGATATTATATTTTATGCATTGTGCTTTAAAATATGTTTGAATTACCAAAAAATTCAAAATTTTAAAATACGAAAACCATATTAAAAAAACGCATTTTCCAATTTTTAGTTTTGAAAATATGTTTTCAAAAAAATCATACCTAAATGCATTTTGGGAAATAATGAAAATTTTCAAAATGGAAAACTGATGATCATGAAAACACAAAATCGAAAACTCAAAACAAAACCAAACACTACCTTAAATTTTCTACGGCTTGATTTGAAATGTACCGTATACATAAAGCATCCATTACAATGTTGAATAAGATTCCCAATACACTATATTCCATAAAACCCAACACATACAAGTTTGACTTTGATAATGTGACATCACAGTAATGTTCAAATGAATTTATTTACGAAACTGACAAATCGATTCTAAATGATATGAATTAATTCTCTTTTAAGATGATTTTATTTACGTATAAATTCACCCGATTTCTTGATTTCCGGCTTCGAGCGATGCTTTTTTCCCCTCCCGTGTAATGAGATTTGAGAATATAGATGGAATTTTAATCAAATCGGATGACAAGATGAAAGAGAACTGGAAACTAAGAGCTAAAGGAATTCTGCAAGGATGGATGGGAATATGTTCTCCAATTGAATCCAAGTCAGGAGGAAAAGAATGCAGGGAAGGAGTATACGGGAGATAAATCTATATGTACGAGGCCCGTTCTTCGCATATAGACAGATCGAAGAACAAACCTATTATCATAAAGAATGTTTGGTAGAAAACTATATTTTTGTAAAAATTTAGGGTGTTTTGTATGGAAAAATATCATAATATTATTTCATGTGACATATCGTATGTTGTTGACATCTATGTGTCTGGAAAAATTTAATCATATTGCTCAATTTATAGAACTCCCAGCTATAAAATCCTTTTCTGATCTCCTACCGCTTCTTGTAGTTATCGTGAAGATTCCATCATATGCTACTGCAATATTCCAGAACATAATAGATGGTCCGTATATGCATGCCGAATCTTCACTTCAAACCGATATTGTAGTTTTTAAACTTTTCAACTGACCTTAGTTATTATATATAGGTATGGGATTGAATCTATAACCTTTACCATACAGTAAGCATCTTACAGCAGTTATAGGTGTACAGTTCTATTCAGTGAGTTATAAGTGACACTACATGATCGGTCTATAACAGTTGAGCACAAATGAAGCCTCACCCTCGATAGTATAAATGAGTTATTATATATATATATTGCAACGTACCAATAAAAGAATCAAGAATTTGGAACCACGCTGGTATTCTCCATCTTGATTTTTGAAAATAAACAAATCTTTATTTTTTGGAATCATCTTTTAAGCCGACACCAAAAAATACACACTGTTTAGCGACGGCAAAAAACCGTTGGCGGCCGTTGCTAGCCGTTGCTAAATCGTTGGGTTGTTGGTTTCCCGGGTTGTTGATGCAAACCGTTGCAAATCGTTGCAAATTGTCCGTTGCTAGATGTCGCTAGCCATTTCTTATTTTGACCAAATGGCCGTCGCTAACTGTTGCAAACCTGGAATATTTTTCCAACCAATTTGCAGCACCTTCAACCCTCAATCTCAGTCAATCCAAATAATATAATTCCGTCATTTCAGACATATAATACCATTCCATCTACCATATAATCAATATCAACGCAACCAAATCATCAAATATTGCATATTCTAACATATATTTATAAAATCATACAAGAAAATCAACATAACCAAATATGAAAATCCACCAAACCAAACCACATTGTCCAAGTATCAATCACAACAACCAAAATACCAAACCCACCAAAACACTAAGTATCAATCACAACATCCATAGTACCAAATGTAAAACCCATCATAATATGTACACATATATATAAAGCGTACCCATCAAAACAAACCAGCTAAGCATTATCATCATCTGCACCTCCTTCCCCGGGCATTGACCCATGCTCCTGATAGAACACAGCAATACGCTCATCTATCTACGTCGCCAACTGACTCTTCCACCAATCATTGAGCTCATACAATTGTGTTTGCATCCGAGCAATCTCTTCCTCGTCTATGGATCTCTTTTATGACCTTTGGAAATTAAGAGCCTGTGAAATAATTAAAGTGAATAAGAAGTTCATGGCATACAATAACAATAAGAAACCTCAAGTTATTGCTAATAAACTCAAGTGAATAAGAAGTTCATGGCATACAATAACAATAAGAAACCTCAAGTTATTGCTAATAAACTCAAGTGAATAAGAAGTTCATGGCATACAGGTTTCTACTGTGTAAACGTTGAGTACATACCATATTGCCGAAACTATAACGCCTGTTTCGACTTGCCGGTTCAATGATTGAATCCCATATCCAATTAGACTCATCAACCGTAAGCGACTCCCGTCCACTCGCTTGTATCACTCGTGCATGCTCTGCGTTATATCTCTCCTACAATTACGAATAGATATTTGACACAATTGCTATACAATTTACTTATTTACTGTGAAATAAACGAATATGAAATATTTTCATTACAGAAATAAACATATGTACCATTATAGAAGCAACCTTGTCGTCCGACCAATCATATGAAACATTCCCATCCTCATCTATATGCTCCACTGCATGTGTGACTCTGAAAACCTCAGCCGCTATGGGCTCCCTACAATACTTTGCCCACTGAATATATACAAGAATAGGTTATACTGATAATTTGCATGAGTATATACAAGAATAGATTATATACAAGAATAGAATATATGGTAAAGAGACACTAGTAAATATATACATGCCTAACATAAATATTGGTTAATTTATTTACCAATTCCCTCCAATGTTGTTGGAAGGATTTCGAGCCACCATGATGTAAAGCGGGATTTTTGTTCCTATTAGCCTTGTTTCTTTCCGACAATTCCTATTAATTTATACACACTATTAAGTCAAATAATTCAACACATTTAAATGTAAAAATATAGTGACAATATAACTTACTCTGAATGCTTTAGATTCCCAATATTGTTGGAATCCAGCCCAAATATCATCCACCATCCAACTTGGCTTTTTCCCAAACTATTCGCCCTTGACAGAGTCTCTCTGTAATTTTTCCACATCTTTTTATTCCAATGATTTACAAAAACATCCATATCATGCGGATCCACACGTATAGCTGCCTGCATAGTGAATTATCATACGTATTGTGTAAAAGAGATTGTATAATTAAAAAACAATCAGCAGAATAGAATACATAAAACTGCTATCATAAGGCATGATGGCATATTGTTTTTGGTTTCATATAAGGCATAATTATATATTACAAAATTGTATTTACCATAAGATCACCCCATATTGCGTTTTTATATGTGTTGGGATGTTATCCCACTGAGGCCAACACCCGGACATCCTACTCTTGTATGCCTCCTTCGATACTTGTAAAATGAAATCGTACGGCTCCACCTCGAACCCTCTATAGATATGTTGATGTATATATTCAATATATTTCATATAATATAATTCAAATAAGTTTGATACATACCCAACACTTTTCGAAACTATCTCCGCAACTTGACGGAGATCTGGCTCAGAGGTACTCGGACCTGCTCCAAATGAAGGTGACCGAGATGTACTATGTCGATCACGTCGTCTATCAGACAAAACTGACAAACATATATATAATATTATATACTGCTTAGAAAAGAGCACTGATAACATAAGCATCACATAATCATCAATCAATATCACATAATCATTAATCATCGCATAATCATCACATAATTATTAATCAAGTGATAATCATCACATAAGCATACTCTGCACATAATCATCGAAAAAAGCATACATGAAAAGAATAATGCATAACTCAGAATGATACAGATCATATATAGTCATCATTATTATTACATAGCTCAGAATATTACAGAACATAGTCATTATTGTTAATACATAGCTCACACTTATACAACAAGCGATGCCATCTATGATCAGTCTTCGTCATATTCTGATTCAGACTCGGTCTAGTACTCTATATCATTTTCTTTGGTACTTACAAATGCATCTATTAAATCATTCGATTCATAAGTCGACGACCTTACATCAATGTCATCGGTTATCACTATTTCAGTATTTGGCTCGAGATTCGCTTGATACGCTGCTTTATCTGGAATATTATTTTCATCAAACGTATATCTTGCCTTCGTTTTAAAAACAGCCCACCAGTCTGCTTTATCTTTTTTTAAGGACGGGTATGGAGCAAAATAAACTTGTAAAGCTTGCTTAGCTAATACAAAAGGATCATACTTATAGTAATGCGACGTATGCCTTATTTCAATTAGCTTATAATCTTTGTGCACGTTAATTCCGAGCCAGGAACATTGCTAAACCAGTTGCATTTGAATAAAAAAAACTTTCTCTGCAGGTTGTATATAATATGTCAAATCTAAAACTTGTGTTAAGGCGCCTAAAAATCTTTTATATGCTCCTTTGGATCATCACTTCCTTTGACAAATACACCACTGTTATATGTTAATTTTTCAGCCCCGTAATCTTTGGTGATGAATTTAAATCCATTGACGAAGAATATTGGATAAGTCTTGACATTTTGTTTTGGTCCGATAACAAGATGTCGTAATCCTTCGTCGACAACACAGTTTTCTGTATCATGAACGTAGTTTGAAAACCATCTAGCAAATTATTTACTGAGATCGCTAGATGGATGTTGTGATTCGTATATGCTGCAAATATGTATTATATTCCTTTATAATTAATATATACATGTATAATTGAATTATATATGAATTCATAATTACCTGACAAATGGTGCAACTTCAGCACAATTTAGAAGAACATATGTGTGTGCCACATGGTAATCTCTATCATCTAACCGTATTTCCACACATTTTCCAGCAGGTCTTCCATGTTGTCTAAAACTAGATAACATTGTTTGAGAAGAATCCCGCTCAATAGTTTCTTCGTTATGGGGAACACTTACGAACGATAAGTTCACATCGTTACTAAAGTAATGTGAGAAAAAAAATGAAGCTTCTTCTTCAAGGTACAATTTGAAAATCGAACCTTCTACTCGTGCTTTTTGTCTAATTTTTTTCTTCAAATGATTAAGGTACCTAAAATAAAATTAGTTAAATTCATATAGTGGTACAAAAACCGAAATTAATTAAATTACCGCTCAAATGGATACATCCATCCATATTGCACAAGACCACGAAGGAGTGCTTCAGATGGAAGATGAATAGGTAAATGCTCCATTACATTAAAAAAAACCAGGCGGAAATATTTTCTCCAATTTGCATAGAAGTACAGGGATTTCTGCTTGAAGTTTACGTATACGGTCTACCTTTAACGTCGTAGAACAAAGCTGTTTATAAAACATACTTAATTCTATTATAACACTCTATATTTTTGCAGGCAGCGGTTCTTTGAAAATCACGGGAAAAAATACTCCATCGTAATGTAGCAATCGTAACTTTTCATCCCACTCAATTTGCTGTTTTTAAAGTCAACACATCTACGGAGGTTAGAAGAAATCCCATCAGGACATCTAAGTCCTTCCACCCTCTTTAGAATGAGTTTTACTTGCTTATTGTCTAGCTCATAACATGCTTTGGATTTCTTATTATCGTCGTAATTAAAGTTCGGGCCGCTTACAAAAGTGTAATATATCACGTCTTGAATTCGCATCGTCCTTGGTTTTCCCCTTCACATTCAAAATGGTATTAAACACGTAGTCAATCACGTTTTTTTCATTGTGCATGACGTCAATGTTTTGTCGGAGTAGGAGATTTTTCCAGTACGGTAACTCCCAGAATATACTTTGCTTGCACCATTTATGAATGTCCGATTTACCTGGAATCTCAACCTGTACCCCAGTTTCATGTATCTTTGGGTAGTCTTTTACAATTTCATATACCTCTTCACTTGTCCAAACCTTAGGTGGTAGCATACTCTCTACTCTGTTAGCTTTAAAGTTCTTTTTATCCATTCTAAATTTATGATTGATATGTAGAAAACACTGATGACATCAAAGCAAGAAATTTTCTTTCCATACTTTAGTGAAAATGCTCGTGTTTCATCCATAAAATAAGGACAAGCTAGACGTCCAGATGTGCTCCAACCTGAAAGCATGCCATACGCTGGAAAATCACTAACAGTCTATAATAAAGAAGAAAACATACGAAAATTCCTTTTTCTTGAAATGTCGTACGTTTCAACTCCTTCATGCCACGGTGTTTTCAACTCGACGATTAGTGGTTGTAGATAAACATCAATTCCTTTTGTCGGATCATCGGGACCGGGAACGACAATCGTTAGAAACATATATGGAGTTTTCATACACATCCATGGAGGTAAATTATAAGGAGTAATAATAATAATAGGCCATGATGAATATTTACTACCAAACTAAGAAAATGTCGAAAATCCATCCGTACATAAGCCAAGCCTAACATTACGGCTCTCTGCCGCAAATTCAAGATAAGTCTTATCGAAATGTTTCCATGCTTCTCCATCAGATGGATGTATCAAAGTTCCTTCTTCTGGTGTTCTCACACTGTGCCATCGCATATGACATGCTGTAGCAGAAGATGCATATAACCGTTGAAGTCTGGGAGTGATGGGTAAATAATGCATCCCCTTATATGGAACTTCTTTTCCTTTCTTTTTTCTTGGTTTGTATCTTTCCTCATTACATATTCTGCATTTAGTAAGATGAGCGTCTTCTTTCCAATACAGCATGCAACCTTTTACACATGTATCTATCTTATGGTACAGCAATCCGAAAGCAGACATAAGTTTTTTTACTTTATAATGACTATCACACATCAAATTATTAGGTGGCATGTGTCGTTTTGCAGTTTGTACAACTGCTGTAAATGCAACTTCTGTAAGATTAAATTTCAATTTCATAGTGATGTATTCGGCAGTTACAGATAATTCGGTTCCGCTTACATCCATCCCACAATGGCCTATTAGTAGAATCCAATAAATCATAAAAAAAATTAGCTTCCGTGGTTGGCTCTTCGTCAACATTTTCGTTCCCATCATCACCTTGGTCAAAGGTGGGAAACATTGATCGTGCAGCATCTTGCACCATGCTTTCTATAGGATTGGTCATAGTATTATCGTCCTCTAACATTACAAGATTAGGTGTAGGTTGAACAAGTTCTCCATGACGATCCCATAAGTAATAATTCGGCACAAAACCAAATTTGTACAAATGTACTTCTACTACATCTGGTTTCCAATGCTTCAGATGTTTGCACTTACTACACGGACAATGAATGTCTACGTTATTTCGATTATTAGATTGAGAAAATCTAATAAACACATGTACACCGTTACAAAAACGTTCTTTTATTGATCCTTTCATACCTTTTCAAAGTTCATACATCCAACTACGATCGAGAAAATAATCGAACATATTTCTTGATTTGTAAAATGTAGGTTAGAAGATTGAACAAAACATTTCATAGTAAAGTCTTGTAAAAATTCATATATAACCCTTTCCTATTTTAAAAAATTCAAATAAATATTGCATTAAAATTTTCAATTCTTAAGTTTATTGTTTTTTTTACTTTGACGGCCGGTTATCCTACTTCCCATTACAAACACAATAACGTAATCATATTTTATAAATCATTTCAGGTTAAACGATTCTAAAAAAATTCGGCATCACTTCCCTTTTTTCCCCGTATCGTACACAAATGCGTGTACACAGGGAAAAAAGAAAGTGCCATTGAAATTTTCTGAACCGTTTAAACTGAAATGATTTATAAAATATGATTACTTTATTGTGTTTGTAACTTGTCCAAATACTAGGACAAATCCAACAAATGTTGTATCAAATGAATATAGATGTTCGTTCTATGGAAAAACGAATACCCATATAACGATCATGTACAACATTTGTTAGACGGGGCCAAAAATTCTCTAAGGGGTTCACATAGATAAAGCACAAATTAAAAAATATTAATATTGAAGCGTTTGTGGTCTGTAGTGAAACAATGATCTTAAATTTTTTTAGTAATGTAGCCAAATAGAACTCGTTTAATTATGAATCAAAATCCATGGGAATTATCAGTAACTCGAAAAATATTGCTCATCTCACAAATGGGAACCATGAGTTACCATTTTAACAACTACAAAAATTATTTTATATTTCATTTAACTATTTAAATATTTATTAATTAAATCTAAAATTTTAAAACGTATTTTAACTTTTGTTTAACTACATAAATTTTAATTAACGATTTTGTGAACTAAATAAGTAGTTAGCGCTTACAACAGTATAACAAACATTCTCGTAAACTTATCAATAAACATATTATTCAATGATCATGTATTATTTTTTGGATTTTAAAGTAGCCACAATTTTTAACAACAAAGTGAACAATAAATTCACTAGTTAATACCACCAAATCAACACTAATTATCATCACCTAATATGCAATAATCACCATTTTCAAACACATAATCAACTAATTTTCTAAATTAGGTTTACCATTATATACCCAATTCAAATAATAAACTATATATCATAAACTAATAACATATATTCTTCAATTCCAAACCCCTAAATCATCCAATTCCAAATCCCTAAATCATCAACTAATTTAATTTAAACCTAAATTAAACAAAGATAATGGAAAATAGGAGATACCGGCAAGTGTAGAGAGGTTCAAATTAGCGACGGAAGGTTGCGACGGCTTCTGGTGGCGGATAGCGGCGGCTGGTTGTAGGAGGGAGGAGAATGAGCTGGGAGAATGGAAGGGAGGAAATGAAATGTTTCTCTCAGCTGCAGATCTGTATATTCGCGACAAGCGACGGCTAGCGACGGTCGCCTTTTTTAGCCGTCGCTAGCCGTTGCTAGGCTCCGTCGCTTTAGGAGCCGTTCCTAGTAGTGCGAGCTTCCTCCTCTGATGTTGCTCATCCATTATAGTGTTTCTAAAATTGATTTCCTCTCTAACTACAATGTTACACTACATAAACGAACAAAAAACGTTATCAGCTAGCTTCTAAAATTCCCAATATCATTCACCCACACCCAACCCAAACTTGTAAATTCTCGCCGAAAAGAAAAAAAGTCATTCATCGTAAAAGGATTACCTTTGCCTCCTGTTATTCAATTCTAACTTCAATACCATAGCTCAAATGAATAATGGCCTTATCGTCCAGGATAATATTAAAATCCGTAGCCTTCTTGATCAAGCTCTCCATCACTAGTGATGACACTTATGGCCTCTTAGTCAGCAGTTGATCCACATTTGTAACAACTCGCATATTTTACGATTGTGTATTTAAATATTTTATTTAAATATAGCATCGTTGGTCGGATTATAGTCTGAAAAGCTACTTTTTGCAAACGGTCGAATTAGGACTCGAGACCACCCCCATCGAGTGCAAAATGACGTTTGCGACCTTTTTGAGTATAAACTTCGATATGTTTGGAGTTAAGGGAATTTTACTACTTTTTCACTTAGGGCTTTGGTTTGGTTTCATCCCATTAGACCCAAGCTTCGCCCCCTCTTCTCTTCATTCCTTCATAATTTTCCTAATACTCAAGCTTTAGCAACGATGGAGAGAGGAATGGGAAATTAAAACTCCAAGCCCTAATCATTTTTGCAAATTCAAGTTCTAGCTCCAAATTCATAGAAGAAGCTTTGGTAAGCCTTCTCTTCATCTTCTCCAACTCGTTCTCTTTTCAATTTCAGAAATTCCTAAACCTATCTTAGGAAATGTTTCTCTTTTAAGCTTAGATTCAAGCTTGTTGGGTTGGAATAGAAGTATGCTTGTTCTTGCCATTGCTCTATAGCTTCTTCTTCATTTTTTTTGGGTTTAAAGGTGAGATTTTTATCTCACATCTATGTCTATATCTATCTTTGTTGTTAGGTATGAATTCTAACACGTATTGATGATCATTTGCTTTTGATTTGAATTGGTTTTTATAAATATTCCATTTTTTGGTGTTTTGGAGTCAAATCTTTAAAAATCCTATCTTTGAGGTTTGAACATGTTTTTGGTGATGCATCGAGGAGGCCATAGGGTCGGGTTGCCGATAGGAGTAAACCCCTAGCGTCCGTGCTTGTCCGACTGCGATTTGTTGGGATTTTGCCCCTTGGGGCCTAGGCTAAGAATACTGAATTTTTCAGTTCGGTCGACTGAACCAGAGGGTCAGTCGACTGTACCAAACCCAAGAAATTTCCTGGGCAAGAGACAGTCGACTCACCACTCTGAGTCAGTCGACTGCACCTGGAAACCGAAGGTTTTCAGGCTTGATTCAATCGACTGACCACTCTGAGTCAGTCGACTGGACCTGGAAACAGAAAGTTTCCAGATCTGAGTCAGTCGACTGACCACCCTGGTCCAGTCGACCGAATTTGTTGTTTTTGCCCATTTTGCCTTTTGGGTTTGAATATCCAATTTTTAATCGATTCTTTTTGTCCAATTAGTTGTTATCACCTTTGTCGACTTTGATAACTTCTATTTTCGGGATTTTTGGGAATATCCATTCCAATGGATTTGGTATCGATTTCTTTGGATTTTATTCACGTCTTCAAATGCGGATTTTGGTGATTGATTGTTCTACAATCATTTTTGTGATTTGTCACTTTAAAAATATAAAGGTTTCAATACTAGTAGTAAATATCAAAACTCTTTCACCAAAACAATTTCAACACTATTTTATTTCAAAGCTCGTTTCTTAAACTGTTTTCCAATCTACTAGTATATACAAACCTTTATCTCACTCGTATGAGAAATCTAATTAAACGACTTAGTAAAACAAGTGGAATGAAACGCTTGCGTTCACTTCGTCGGTTAATTCTTGGACTTGTTCGGTTGAATCTCTTGTGACAATTTTCTAGTGGAGATCTACAATTTGTTCGTAAATATCTAAGTTAAGCTAGTGGTTATGGGACATGAATCTAAGCTCATATATTTACTAGCTTAGTGCAATTGACACTTCTTGATGATCGATGATGATCATTTTTGTGATTTAGACAAGCGATATGCTATGCTTCTTTGTCCACTTTGGGGACGGTAACTCGTTTTATGGAGCTTCGTCCCATTTCTATTATAGGCTAACAACCTATTTATTTCCTGGAGTTTCGACTCAATTTTTGTGGGCTAGCGAACCGTATTCTTTTATGGAGTTCGGTTCAGCGAACGTATCTTTGTACTACGTTGTTGTTTCGGCTTATCAGGTTCATCAGGCGTACCGTTGTACTACGTTGATGTTCCGATCTATTCGAGTTTCAGGTTCCTCGGGCGTATCGATATTGTACTACGTCGTTGCACCGGCTCTATGGTTAGCGACCATGGATGGCGTCCCTTTGTGATACACGTGTTGGTGAGTTTTCTTGCTCCCGTTTTGTGATAGGCCTCCCCCTTTTGTGATTTCTGGATTTCTAATTGATGATTTCTAGAATTTGTGTTTCACCAGCTTTTATGATTGGCAGCGATATGATGTCAATATTTGTGGTTTGGTGAATAAAATAAAGAATATGACATTCTTTTTGGTGCTCGATATTTTTAGAGATATTGTATGATTTCTGTTATTGTCAAATGTATACTTTTCATAGTATGGCATTATTGTTATCGTAAGTTTTCATTATATCTCTTATTCTATAGCATTTCATCTGATATTTATAGCTAGACTGATCCATTTATTACTTTCTTATTAAATAATACTCGGGTCAGACCGAGATGTTACAGGTGCTTCTGCTTGACTCCTCATGATTATTATTCTAACTTTTGGCTAACTACTTAGATTAGTTGTTTATTTTGTGTATACATTTGAGATATAGACTCCATGATGTATACTTATTCTTTTGTGTAGCACTTGTAACTATTTTTTTTGGTGATATTGTGGATCTTGATAGACCACTACTCTGATATACACTTTTATGTGTAATATTCATATCTGTTTACGCCTTTGAGATATGAACTTCTGTGACTGATTTGTGTTATGATATTTCTACATTTGTTTTCGAAGATTATATATAGCCACTGTGCAGTAGCTTTGAATTTGTGACGGTATGTCGGATTTCCTCTTGAGATGAAAAGTTATATTTTTATCTGGCACATCGGTACTCGCACAAAGCAATTATACAGAGGTCGCTCCTCAACAACCTTATTCTCCGCGCTAGTTGACAGCATTACCCCGTAGTGTCCTTGGCTAGCGTGGGTATAGAGGTGGGGCGTCACAGCTTGGTATCAGAGCCAAACTTCGGAACAATGTAGAATAATTTAATAAGGATCATCGTCATAAGTCCATATTAGGAGTCGTACCTTAGGATTTTATTCGGGTCTTCGAACCATTCTATCCTATTTTCTTTGCGATGCCTTGTTTTATCAATCGTGATTGTTTGATAATTATTTTGTGAATAACCTTTTTCTTCTTTCTATCTTTCTTCAAGAAGAGAAATGGTTAGACCTGGCCGTCCCAGCGCCGGTCAATCTAGTGCTACTCCCCAAGATGGAGTATTTATGTCTGCCCAGCAGCTTCTTGATCTAGTAAAGAATGCTCAAGCTGCCGGACCCAATCCAGAGCCTACTCACCCTAAGTCTGGATTTTCACATTTGTGCAGTGACTATGCCAACTTGGGTGGGAAGCCATTTAAGGGTTCTGAAAGCGTCATTCAAGTCCAAGCTTGGCTCAAAACATGCGATCGCATCGTTACTCGCATGAATCTTATTGATCTTCACCGTGTCCAAGTGGCTTCAAGTATGCTCCAAGAAAGAGCATTAAATTGGTATGAGCTTCTTATTTCTGAAATTATTGAAGCGGATCTTACTTGGGAGCAATTCCGGGAAAGATTTGAATCAAAGTTTGTGCCGGAGGCTGAAAAAGTAACTTTGGCCCGGCATTTCATAGACCTTGTTCAAGGTGAATCTTCTGTGACGGAATACGTCGCATCTTTCGAATCTCTTTCTAAATACGGGGTTGAGTACATTAATACCCCATTGAAGAAGAATCAGATTTTTGTCTATGGCTTGAATAAAAATCTCAAGAAGCCATTACTTCTAAAATTAGAAGTTGCTTTTGATCAGCTTATTGATATCGCTCTTCGACTTGAAGAGGCAGATAAGGAAAGTGATGTTGAAGTGGTGGGTGCCAAACCAAACTTCAACAACAACAAGAAAAGGCCTATTAAATTCAAAGGCCCTAATCTCAACAAGAAAGGAAAACAAGCAGCTTCGGTAGCAAAGTCTCCTACCCCTAGCAGTGGGCAAAGCTACAATTGTGGTTCTAAAGACCATTATGCCTATAGATGTCTGAAATCTCTCTTTTGTCGCTATTGCAAAGTTTGGATCATCTTTTATCTTCATGCCCTAAACTTCAAGGCAATAAGGAGGGAAAGCTAAATGTTGCACAAGCCCCTAGCAACACTTCTCATGGTCAAGGTATATCTCATTCTATCCTTGATGGCATTATTATGTTTCATGATCAACCTATTCGAGTTCTTTTTGATACGGGTGTATCCCATTCTTTTATATCAAAAGAACTTGTTGATACTTTTTCTTTGAGTGTTATGGCTTTAATGACTTCTTTGAGAATTGCGAATCCGGTCGGTGGATCCGCAACACTCGGTCTGCTTTGTAGTGATGTCGAGATTATTTTATGTGATTTTTCTTTCCGAGCCGATTTGCATTTCATGCGTTACTTAGGCTTCGGAATGATTTTGGGAATGGATTGGCTTAACCATTATGAAGCTCAAATCCTGTGTCCTGAGCGGACTATTCATCTTCGACATCCTCAATCTGTTAAGCGGATTTCTATTGTTCTTAAAGATTTGGATTCCAACTTGACAGCACCTTTATATTCTTTAAATCCTCACGATGACGATGGTGATGATGAGGAAGATGTCATTTCTCTTATTCACGTTGTTCGTGAATTTTCCGACATATTTTGAGCCCGTTTTAGGATTACCACCTAAGCGAGCAATTGAGTTCAGAATTAATCTAATTCCTGGAGCTTTACCTATTACTCGTCCTCCTTATCGTATGTCCAATAAAGAAAATGAGGAGATGCGCAAACAATTATCCAAATTGGAGACGAAGCAATTTATTCGCTCTAGTTCCTCTCCTTGGGGAGCTTCTGCTATTTTTGTGAAGAAATCTGATGGTACACTTAGGCTTCGCGTTGACTACCGCAAGCTTAATGATCTTACTATCAAGAATAAATATCCTTTACCTCGGATTGATGATCTATTTGATCAGCTTAGTGGTGCTAAAGTCTTTTCACAATTAGACTTAGCAACCGGTTTCCATCAGCTTCGTATTACAGAGGATAGCATTCCTTTGACATCGTTCTGTACTCGTTATGGATCTTATGAATGGCTTGTTATGCCATTTGGGTTAACAAATGCTCCAGATTATTTCGTTGACCTTACGAATCGAGTTTTCAAAGACTTCCTCGATCGATTTATTCTCATCTTTATTGATGATATTCTTGTGTATTCAAAACCGAGGAAGAGCATGAAAAGAATCTTCAGATTGTGTTGGAAACTCTTCGGAGCAATCAATTAAAGGCAAAATTTTCTAAATGCCACTTTTGGCAATCTCGTGTGAAGTTTCTCGGTCATATTATTTCCGAATCCGGAATTTCCGTGGATCCTTCAAAGATTGAAGCGATTCAAAATTGGAAGAGACCAGAGAGTGTGACGAAAATCTGTAGTTTCCTTGGATTAGCGGGCTATTACCGCCGTTTCATAAGAGACTTTTCTAAAATTTTCATGCCTCTTACTAGTTTGACAAAGAAGGGAGTTAAATACATTTGGTCGGAAAAATGTGAAGCTTCTTTTCAGAAATTAAAAGAACTCCTTTCCGATGCTCCTATTCTTGTTATTCCCAAAGGGAATTAAGATTTTATTGTTTATACCGATGTTAGTCGTGTTGGTTTGGGTGCCGTTCTTATGCAAAGAGAGCGTGTTATTGCTTATGCTTCTAGGCTATTGAAGCCAGCCGAGACTAGATATTCCACTCATGATTTAGAGCTCGTGGCTATTGTTTTCGCCCTTTGGATTTGGCGTCATTATCTTTTGGAAGAAAAATTTATTCTTTACACAGATCATAAATCTTTGAAGTATTAATTTTCTCAAAAGGAACTTAATTTACGTCAACAACGTTGGCTCGAGTTCCTTGCATTATATGATCTTGATATTCTTTATACTCCTGGAAAGGGGAATCGAGTTGCCAATGCACTTAGTCGTAAGCAACAAGCGGTTGTTTCCATGATGATATCCGAGTGGAATGACCTCGAGACTTTATCCACTTGTGAGATTCGAGATCGTGAATCCAATTTATGTTCATCTCTTGTTTTATGTAGCCTTGAGGCTCATCCTTCTCTTTTAGGCCACATTCTTGAAGCTCAAAAGCTAGATCCCGAATTGGCTCTTCTTGCCCAAAATTTTAGGGATAAAATTGATATTGAAGGTTTGAAAGACTTTGATACTGATTCTCGTGGAGGTATTCGAAAATTTGGTAGAATTATCGTGCCAAATATTAGTGATCTTCGCAAAGACATTTTAGAAGATTCCCATCGTTCTAAATTTACCATTCATCCAGGTAGTAGTAAAATATATGCGGATATGAAGCGACTATATTATTGGGAGGGAATGAAATTTGATATCTCTAACTTCGTTAAGCGTTGCGTGACTTTCCAACTCATTAAGGCCGAGCATCAAAGGCCCGGTGGGTTATTACAACCATTAGACATTCCAATTTGAAAGTGGGATCATATTTCCATGGATTTTATCAACGGCCTTCCCCGTTCTCGTTCGGGTCATGATAGCTTATGGGTCATACTTGATAGACTTACTAAATCCGCCCATTTTATTCCCGTTCGGTCTAATCGGACCGTTCCACTTTTGGCCAAACTCTTTATCAAAGAAATTGTTAAATTGCATGGAGTTCCTACTTCTATTGTTAGTGATCGTGATCCATTGTTTACTAGTGGATTTTGGAAGAGTCTTCAAAAAGCTTTGGGAGCGAAGCTTAATTTTAGCACTGCTTATCATTCTCAGTCCAATGGACAAACCGAGCGTGTGAATCAAACTCTTGAAGACCTTCTTCGTGCGTGTGTTCTTGATTTTGATGGAAGTTAGGAAGATCATATTTCTCTTGTTGAGTTTTCCTATAATAATAGCTTCCAATCTAGTATTGGTATGGCACCTTTCGAGGCACTCTATGGAAGGCCATGCCGAACTCCTTCTTGTTGGCTTGAGGCCGGTGAGAAGCTGGTTTTAGGTCCAGATTTTATTCGTGATTTCACAGAAAAGATTGACCTTATTCGTCATAGGATAAAAGAAGCCCAAAGTAGACAAAAATCCTATGCCGATAACCGAAGAAGGAAATTGGAATTTTCTATGGGAGATTTTGTGTTTATTCGTGTTTCACCTGTGAAGAGTGTTGTGCGTTTTAGTTGATGGGGAAAATTTGCACCTCGATATATTGGTCCATTTCCCATCACCGAACGTATTGGTTCCGTGGTTTATCGCTTCTTATTACCGGCTCAGTTTTCTGCTATTCATGACGTGTTTCACGTTTCTCAACTACGGAAATGCCTTCGAGATTCTGATTCTATTCTTGAACCCGGTATTGTGGAAGAAATTGAAGTTTCACCTAATTTGACTTATGAGCATAATCTTATTCGTATTATTGCTTCGGAGGTAAAACGCCTTCGAAATAAAGATGTTCCTCTTGTGAAAGTTCAACGGTCCTCAAATCCCAAGGATTGCTCTTGGGAATCTAGAGAATTCATTGTGCGAACACATCCGGACTTACTTTCTAGTGCTCTTTGAGGTGAAATTTTTATTTCAAATTTCTTTTGTGTTGATATGCTTTTATGGGTGTTACTTTTTATTTTTCTTCTTAAATATTGCAAGGACGCAATTTCTTTAAGGAGGGAAGTCTGTAACAACCCGCATATTTTACGATTGTGTATTTAAATATTTTATTCAAATATAGCATCGTTGGTCGGATTATAGTCCGAAAAACTACTTTTTGCAAACGGTCGAATTAGGACTCAAGACCACCCCCCTCGAGTTCAAAATGACGTTTGCGGCCTTTTTGAGTATAAACTTCGATATGTTTGGAGTTAGGGGAATTTTGCTACTTTTTCACTTAGGGATTTGGTTTTGTTTCAGCCCATTAGACCCAAGCTTCACCCCCTCTTCTCTTCATTCCTTCATAATTTTCCTAATACTCAAGCTTTAGCAACAATGGAGAGAGGAATGGGAAATTAAAACTCCAAGCCCTAATCATTTTTGCAAATTCAAGTTCTAGCTCCAAATTCATAGAAGAAGCTTTGGTAAGCCTTCTCTTCATCTTCTCCAACTCGTTCTCTTTTCAATTTCAGAAATTCCTACCCCTAAATTAGGAAATGTTTCTCTTTTCAGCTTAGATTCAAGCTTGTTGGGTTGGAATTGAAGTGTGATTGTTCTTGCCATTGCTCTATAGCTTCTTCTTCATTTGTTTTGGGTTTAAAGGTGAGATTTTTATCTCACATCTATGTCTATATCTACCTTTGTTGTTATGTATGAATTCCTAACACTTATTGATGATCATTTGCTTTTGATTTGAATTAGTTTTTATGAATATTCCAATTTTTGGTGTTTTGGAGTCAAATTTTAAAAATCCTATCTTTGAGGTTTGAACATGTTTTTGGTGATGCATCGAGGAGCCCATAGAGCCGGATTGCCGATAGGAGTAAACCTCTAGCGTCTGTGCTCGTCCGATTGTGATTTGTTAGGGTTTTGCCCCTTGGGGGCTAGGCTAAGAATACTGAATTTTTCATTTCAGTCGACTGAACCAAACCCAGAAAATTTCCTGGGCAAGAGTCAGTCGACTGACCACTCTGAGTCAGTCGAATGAACCTGGAAACCGAAGGTTTCCAAGCATGATTCAGTCGACTGACCACTCTGAGTCGGTCGACTGGACCTGGAAACAGAAAGTTTCCAGATCTGAGTCAGTGGACTGACCACCCTGGTCTAGTCGACTGAATTTTCTAGTTTTGCCCATTTTGCCTTTTGGGTTTGAATATCCAATTTTTAATCAATTCTTTTTCTCCAATTAGTTGTTATCACCTTTGTCGACTTTGATAACTTCTATTTTCAGGATTTTTGGGAATATCCATTCCAATGGATTTGATATCGATTTCTTTGGATTTTATTCATTCGAATGCGGATTTTGGTGATTGATTGTTCTACAATTTTTTTTGTGATTTGTCACTTTAAAAATATAAAGGTTTCAACACTAGTAGTAAATATCAAAACTCTTTCACCAAAACAATTTCAACACTATTTTATTTCAAAGCTCATTTCTTAAACCGTTTTCCAATCTACTAGTATATACAAACCTTTATCTCACTCGTATGAGAAATCTAATTAAACGACTTAGTAAAACAAGTGGTATGAAACGCTTGCGTTCACTTCGTCGGTTAATTCTTGGACTTGTTCGGCTGAATCTCTTGTGACAATTTTCTAGTGGAGATCTACAATTTGTTCGTAAATATCTAAGTTAAGCCAGTGGTTATGGGACATGAATCTAAGCTCATATATTTACTAGCTTAGTGCAATTGACACTTCTTGATGATCGATGATGATCATTTTTGTGATTTAGACAAGCGATATGCTATGCTTCTTTGTCCACTTTGGGGACGGTACCTCGTTTTATAGAGCTTCGTCCCATTTCTATTATAGGCTAACAACCTATTTATTTCCTGGAGTTTCGACTCAATTTTTGTGGGCTAGTGACCCATATTCCTTTATGGAGTTCGGTTCATCGAACGTATCTTTGTACTACGTTGTTGTTCCGGCTTATCAGGTTCATCGGGTGTACCGTTGTACTATGTCGATGTTTCGATCTATTCGAGTTTCAGGTTCCTCGGGCGTACCGATATTGTACGTCGTTGCACCGGCTCTATGGTTAGCGACCATGAGATAGCATCCTGTTTGTGATAGGCCTCCCCCTTTTGTGATTTCTGGATTTCTAGTTGATGATTTCTAGAATTTGTGTTTCACCAGCTTTTATGATTGGCAGCGATATGATGTCAGTATTTGTGGTTTGGTGAATAAAATAAAGAATATGACATTCTTTTTGGTGCTCGATACTTTTAGAGATATTGTATGATTTTTGTTGTTGTCAAATGTATACTTTTCATAGTATGGAATTATTGTTATCATATGTTTTCGTTGTATCTCTTATTCTATAGCATTTCATCTGATATTTATAGCTAGACTGATCCGTTTATTATTTTCTTATTAAATAATACTAGGGTCAGACCGAGATGTTACAGGTGCTTCTGCTTGACTCCTCATCTGGGATTATTATTCTAACTTTTGGCTAACTACTTAGATTAGTAGTTAATTTTGTGTATACATTTGAGATATAGCCTCCATGATGTATACTTATTCTTTTGTGCACTTGTAACTATTTTTTTGTGCTATTGTGGATCTTGATAGACCACTACTCTGATATACACTTTTATGTGTAATATTCATATCTGTTTTCGCCTTTGAGATATGAACTCCTGTGACTGATTTGTGTTATGATATTTCTATATTTTTTTCCAAAGATTATATATAGCCACTGTGTAGTAGCTTTGAGTTTGTGCCGGTATGTCCGATTTCCTATTGAGATGAAAAGTTGTATTTTTATCTGGCATATCGGTACTCGCACAAAGCAATTATACAGATGGTCGCTACTCAACAGCCTTATTCTCCGTGCTAGTTGACGGCATTACCCCGTAGTGTCCTTGTCTAGCGTGGGTATAGAGGTGGGGCGTCACAACATTAAACTGTGCAACTACTTTCTTCGGCACCTCATTCCCGTATGACGGCAACACATTTTCTTCATATTCTGTTTCAAAGATAATGAAATTGATATTTCATGTTATACTCTGATTATGTTCAGCCCTGGAGTCTGCAATGAACATTTGAATTTTTTCAAATGAAATTTGAATAAATACTCAAAAATCTTTGAAGAGAATACCTTATTTGTAGTGGCAGTAATAATCCCGATAGGAAGAGTGAAGAAATTAGTAAGGGCACAAGTTGAAGTTGATCGATGTAGTACTCACTAGCGAATATTTTGTATGTTAACAAAAAGAATGCTTATAAACCACCATTCTGGAACTTGTTTGCACTACTTATTAGCTATGTGTGCACATCCATCTTCTTTTCTGGCAATGTTGATCTGCTCAGTTGCCATATTTCACTTATTATAATACAAACATTATGTAGGTTAGGAACTTTCTTATGTTGTACCTAAAAAATTGATAAATCGCCTACTCAGGTTAAAAAGCAAATCGAGATCATTATATAAAATATCTAAAGTCATTATAACAAAAATCTAGTGCTTTTGATCAATGGTGCATTTTAGTAGATTAAATTCTGCTAAAGTGTACAGAGGGGTAAACTCATTATATCAAAGATTTAGCATATTATTGACGTTAAATTTGAGTTTTGCGTTTTGCATTTTCAATATATATCTCAAAAGGAGTGGTAGATAAGAAAAGGATGAGAAATCATGTCATTACTACAAAGGAGAAAGAAAGAACAAAGTCGTTTTTCTTATTTTCCAAAAGATGGAAAATAAGACGATACCATTTTCAATTTCATATGTTATTCGGATTGATTTTCATAATATAATGAAGTAAAATATGTCAAACTTCTTTTAATTGAAAGACTATGGTCCATAGCACTAAATTGCAAATCAATTTCTAGTAACATCTTTATTAATTAATTCAATACGAATTAAATGGGAATTAGTATTCGATTTATTTGGTACCACTTAACCGAGTAAAATTCAGTCGTTTACTCATTAAATTTAAATGAGTAAATTTTCAAGTCCAGTTAATTCTTTTTTCAAAAGATCAAGTTGATGAACAAGAATTGTGAGTAAGTGAAGTGTGTTTAATTTTATTCTTCAAATTGATTGTCTTCCACCCTCCCCTCCCAGTCTTTTGAAATGCATATTAAAAACACAAAGGTCTTTAAGTTTAAACCGAACAGGCTTTTAATGACCGGTATTTCGGTGTTGCCTTACACTCAAATTACCACTAAAGGTTATCATATTTTACATTGCTTGAAATAACAATATATTTATACCACTGAAGGTTATCGCATTTTACATTGCTTGAAATAAAAAAATAAAATATTAATTTCCATGAAAGAGAATGACATGATGCAAGGCTCAAGCTACCACTCCTCAGAGTTACAGAAATTGAGAGGAAGGAAGGAAAGTGAAGAAATGTTTAGGAAGAGAAAAAGAGAACCGCAGGAGAGAAACAGTGAATTGTTTTCCAAGCAAAAGATCTTAAATTTTGGTGACACTATATGGAGAATTGTAAAGGTCGGAAGTAGCTTAGTAACGGAGAAAACAGCTCGTAAATCGAAGCTCGGAGGTGGAAGTTATGGCAAAAAAATGAGTGGTGCTGAAATGACAGCGATAGACGTCTGAGTAAAAGGTCATACGTCTGTCGTCTGCGCAGAATTTTTCCAGAGAGCATAAACAGACGTCAGTAACTTTGGACAAATGTATGATGTCTTGGGGAAAATTTTCCTGAGACCTTGGACAGACATCTGTCCCATTATCACAAATTTCTGTGGTGACTACTGCTATTTTTTTGGCATGGGCTTGACGTGAAGATTTGTAATATTTGTAGCGGCAATTTTGGAATTTTCCCAAGGTTTTCTATTCTCCTATATAAGCTAGCTTCGAGTTCCAGATCTAGATGGGACAAAAAGCGACTACAAGGATTATCAGCGTCCACTAATTAAGGTTTATCAAAACCTAATTTTCTTTAATTCTCTTCTCTACAAAATCAGTTTCTATTAGAATTTTGATCGTTGTAATCAATCTCTTGTACTCCTCACATCAATATTAACAAAAGCTCTCTTTTAAAGTGGATGTATACTAACACAACGTTAGTGAAACGACTATAAATCGTTGCGTGATTTATTTTTCGCTATTGCTTTGATATATATATTGCTTGTTTGGGGATTGTGGTCGGATTTGCATTGGTCGAGATTTAGGTTGAGTTATTGATTAGTTATTTTTGCACTTCTTACCACGATCTCGTTCAGAGTATTGATTTGTGTTGTTCGAGTTGGAATTCTATCACAAAATTTGGTATCGGAGCTTTGGTGCTGATAGGCGGCAGTAGAAATGCCTGAATCAAGTAGTAACTCAGGTAGTTCCTCAATGGGTACTCCATGTGGTGTAGCTCCTTATGTATGTACTTCGTATGTAGCTTTAGGATCATAATTTTTTATAGAAAAGTGGAATTACAATAATGATTTTGAAAATTGGCAATGGAAGATGAAAGTGGTTCTAAGGAGGAATCGGGTGCATCGGGTAGTGTTTGACACACATATGTTGCCAGCGGACTTCTCGGATGTTAAAAGAGAGGAAATGGAAGAGTGAGAATTCACTACACTTCAACTTGCTATAGGAGAGAATGTTATCTCTAAAATTAGTGGTGAGACCACCGCTAGGGTATTTGGGACAAGTTGGCGGAGTTGTATATGAAGAAGTCACTGACTAATCGATTGATCTTATGCGAACGCTCTTAACCTATAAAAAATGAAGGAAGGTTCTTTGCTAAAGGCGCACTTGAATACATTTGATGACTTGATAATGAAGATGAAGGCGGTAAATTTTAAGATTGAGGAAGAGTAAAAGGTGATGATATTGTTGTGTTCATTTCTGAACCGCTATATAGGTTTCTCAAATAGTTTGATCTTTAGTCGGGATACATTGACTCTTGCTGATGCCAAAATAGGTCTTCTAAGCGAGAAGTTGCAGGATCAAATGAAGGAGTTAGGTGATGGAAGTAGTGGTGCTAATGGTGGTCATGGTTTTTTATGGAGAATGAGAGTTATGTGAAGATGGAGAACCGGGGGCGTTCTAAATGAAGGAATCCCTATTGGAGAGGAAAGTTGAAGGAAAGAAAAGGCAAGCTCTATATCTGTAAGAAGCCCGGTCATTGAAAGAATGAGTGTCCGGACAAGGAGAAGGCAAAGAAGGAAGTATCATCTTCATCCATAGCGGTGGAAAGTGGAGTTGGTGAAGAAGACATAGATGTTTTGCACCAATGTTTCGGATAGAGAACGGGTGCTCGATTAGAGGGCGTCTTATCATATAACGCCGAACAGAAATAGTTTTGCTTCTTTTATCGACAAAGAAGGAAATTCAATTGTTATGGGTAATGGTGCTATTTGAAAGTCGAAAGACATTGGTTCCATGCAAATTCGAATGTTTGACGAAGTGGTTTGTACTCTCACTAATGTGCGCTATGTTCTAGGACTTAGAAAGTCTCTTATCTCTTTAGGAAGCTGGATTCTTTAGATTGTAAGACACTATTGAGAGTGATAGCTTGTGGGTTTTGAAGGGTGCGTCTATGGTGATAAAGGGTGCTAGGACTCATGGTATTTATTTTCTTTAAGGAGTGACTGAAGAAAGTGAAACTTTTGTAGAAGTTGATAGTTCTCATGGCTTGGATGCGACTAGGTTGTGGCATTTGAGGTTAGGTCATGTCTCGGAGAGGCGTTTGGATATTCTTCGAAAGAGGGAGATAATCTATAGAGAGATTTTCAACAAACTAGAGTTTTGGGAAGACTGTGTCATGGGGAAGCAAGTTTCATTCGGTGAGGGAAATCATGATTCGAGAAAGATTCTTCAGTATGTTCACATGGATTTTTGGGGACCTGCACCAGTAGCTTCTTTGGGTGGATCTCGCTATTATATTTCTTTTATTGACAACTTTTCTCGAAAAGTATGGGTGTATGTAATGAAGGCCAAGTCGGAGGCATTTGCAAACTTCAAAGCATAGAAAGCCCTTGTTGAGAATGAGAGTGGAAAGTCTTTGAAGATTCTAAGGTCTTACAATGGCGGAGAATATGTTTATGGAGAATTCTTAGAGTTTTGCAAGCATCATGGTATTCGACAACATTTTACTACACCAGGAGATTAACAGTCGAATGGTATTGCGGAGAGGATTAATTGTACTCTACTTGAGAAAGCTCGATGCTTGATGTTTACATCGGGTTTAGCTAAGGGATTTTGCGCTGAAGCTTTGTCAACCGTAGTGCATACTATTAATAGAATTCCATGATCAGTTCTTAGTAACAAAGTTTCGGAGGAAGTATGGAAGGGAAAGAGCATTGACATGAGTATCTTTTTGTGTTTGGTAGTCCGGTTTATGTGCATGATTCGGGAAATGATAATCTTGAACCTAGAGCTCTCAAGGGGATTTTTGCTTAATTATACGGATGGAGTAAAAGGTTCTCGGATTTGGAAACCGAAAACGGAGAAGGCAGTGAATTCCTGTCATGTTACTTTTGATAAGTCAGCATTGCCCAACGAGAATAAAAGCTCATCGGATATTACGGATTTGGTTCATGGTGAATCAATGGAGAAGGAAGTTATTTCGACATTTTTTCCAAGGAGTAGAAAACGTAAAGTTATTGGAGATGCTTGCGAGGAGGTAGCGGTTGATGTTACATCAAATAGTCCACAAGGTGCCTCTAGTAATGTTGGTGATGTGCATGATTCTAGAGAAGATTCGGTTTAAGGTGGAGCCGAAGGGAGTTTGGATGATGATATTTCTACTCGTGTTGGTCATCATACTATAAGGCCACCGAAAGGTATGGTGATTGGAACTATCTTAGCTTTTGTGATAATTTGGACTATGCTCTTCATATAGTCTAAAATGAGCCAATGGACCTTGATAACGTCATGGACTCGAGTGATAGCTCGAAGTGGATTTGTGCCATGGAGGAAGAGATGCAATCATTGTTGAAGAATCAAACCTAGGATTTGGTTCCACTTCGTAAAGGAAACCACACTATTGGGTGCAAATGGATATACAAGGTGAAGGACGATGGGAGGTACAAAGCTAGGCTAGTGGCTAAGGGGTTTGCATAAAGAAAGGGGAAGAAGTATGACGAGATATTCACACCAGTTGTGCGCTGCACTTCTATCCGAATATTGCTTGCCATAGTTGTTGTTCATGACTTGGAGTTGGAGCAACTTGATGTGAAAACCGCCTTCTTGCATGGTGACATGGATGAAGACATCTACATGGAGCAACCGAAAGGTTTTGTTATGGATGATAAATCAAATTTGGTTTGCAAGTTAAAGAATCGCTATATGGTTTAAAGCAATCACCTAGACAATGGTACAAGAGATTTGATCATTTTATGCTTGAAAATGGTTTTGATAGAAGCATCAAGGATGCTTGGGTTTATTTCAAGAAGTTGAAAAATGATTGTTGGATGTATTTACTCTTGTATGTGGACGATATGCTCATTGCAACTAAGGATAAGAATGAAATCAACAAGTTAAAACTGAGTTTGAAATCGAAGTTCAGTATGAAGGATCTTGGAGAAGCAAGAACTCCTACCGATTTAGCATGAATAATACAAAGGCGTCAAATACACCTTTACCTTTGCATATGAAGCTTTCGAGTAAGGGATCACCTACCCTAAAGAAGGCTAGGCTTATATGGCAAAGGTGCCATATGCTAGTGCGGTTCAAAGTTTAATGTATACTATGGTGTGTATAAGGCCTGATATTACAAATGTCGTCGGGATGATTAGTCGTTATATGGCTAATCCGGGGAAATCTCATTGGGAAACTGCAAATCTTATATTGAGATATCTTAGAGGCACATCATCTTATGGTCTTGTTTTTGGCGGTAGTAAGGGGATGGATTGCAAGTTGGCTGGTTATTGTGATTCGGACTACGTTGGTGATAGGGATCAAAGAAAATCAACTTACGGATATGTCTTCACACTTGGGGGTACAACCATATGTTAGAGATCGAGATCGCAGACCATAGTTGCTTTATCCACAATGGAGGCGGAGTTGACAGCTATGGTGGAGGCGGAAAAGGAGGCACTCTATTTGAAGCGATTGTTGTGTGACTTGGGATTTGGGTATGATAGCATTAATGTTCGATGTCATAGCCAAAGTATCATTCACTTGGCGGAGAATTTGGCATTTAGCTCACGGACTAAGCATACTGAGGTGAAAGAGTCATTTCTAGTAGCCATGGATGAGGATAAGCAAGTATATCTTCGAAAAGTGCACACAAAGGATAACGCGGCGACATTGCCAGTTGGAATGTACGAGCATTGCTCAAACTTGATTCGCTTTAAGAAGTGCTAGGTGCCATGGGGTGGCACGGTTGAGGGAGGAGCTTGGATATGGACGAGGAAGAGTATCAGTGGGAGATTGAGGTTCTATCTTCCAGGTAAGTGCTAGTTTGCCCTCCTCGGCACTTTAGTCTTTGGTGTGACGGTTTAGGATTTGGATGCTTTCAACATTACATTAGCAGGTTAGGGCTTTGCCTGAGCTCGCTGGTGGACTGCAATGGGCAGTGGCTTTGCCAGAGCTTATTGGGAAAACATTCTTGTTTGGTTGAAGGTAGAAAATGTGATAGTTGGTGCTATCGGTTGTTGATGATGGTATAGTACCATTGGAGTTGGAGATGGATACAGTGTCGAGGTGGAGTGTTAAATCTTGGCGACACTATATGGAGAATTGTAGAGGTCGAAAATAGCTTGGTAACGGAGAAAATAGTTCGCAAATCGAAGCTCGGAGGTGGAAGTTATGGCCAAAAAGGGAGTGGTGCTGAAACGACAGCGATCATCGTTTGAGGAAATGGTTAGACGTCTGACACTTCCGCAAACCTGTAGCAAACCTATTCCAGACACATATTGGTCAGATGTTTGAGTCAATGCAGAATTTTTCTACAGAGCACAAACAGACGTCTGTCGCTTTAGACAAACGTCTGATGCCTCAGGAAAAAATTTCCTGAGACCTTGGACAAACATCTGTCCCATTATGACAGACGTCATGGCAACTTCTGCTAGTTTTTTGGCATGGTCTTGACGTGGAGATTTAAGATATTTGCAAGGGCAATTTTGGAACTTTGCCTAGGTTTTCTATTCTTCTATATAAGCTAGCTTCAGGTTCCAGATCTAGATAGGACAGTAAGCAACTACAAGGATTTTAGCCTCCACTAATTATTGTTTATCAAAACCTAATTTTCTTCAATTCCCTTCTCTACAAAATCCATTTCTAGTAGAATTTTGAACACTGTTGTCAATCTCTTGTACACTTCTCGTCGATATTAATAAAAGCACTCTCTTAAAGTGGTTGTCTACTAACACAATGTTAGTAGAACCACTATAAATCACTGTTTGATTTATTTTTTGTTATTGCTTTGATTTGTATATTGCTTGTTTGGGGATTATGATCGGATTTGGATTGGTTGAGATTTAGATTGAGTTATTGATTGGTTTTTTTGCACTTCTTAACACGATCTCGTTTTATCGTTGCTTTCGGGGTTTTGATTTGAGTAGTCTCCAGATGGAATTTCGTCACAACAAAAGATACCTTCTTCATTACTATCATGCAATATATATAGACCTTGTACATCAAAATAGAGATTTCTGGATTCAAGACTTGTATAATTTTTAGAGGCTAATCAAAAGTAAACAGAAAAAGGGAAAGATCTGTTATAACAAACTAACTAATGTGTAACCCATGCGTTGCACATGGTAATATTTAAAAAAATAACATTTATATTTTAATTATTGCTAAAAGTGTATTTTATTATGCAACGTATGATAAATTTATTATGATATGTTAATTGACTAATTTGATAAATTAGTTTAAATTTTTTATTTTGTAATTAATTCAAATATATGGATTATAATGTAAATTTTCATAAGAGTACCGTGAAAGATTTATATATAATTGTAGATTCTTGTAAAAGTAGGTATTTGAATGTAAAATAGCATGAAAATTTTAGTAGAATAATTATAAAGTGATAAAGTATAGAATTTTCAAAACAAAATATCAAATTTGAGAGAATTAAGGAGATTGGAGATAATTCCTAGAATTAATGAGCGAGCTTCAAATTCTTCTTCTTTACTGTTATTTAATAGATAAATCTTTATTCAAGCCTAATATACATATGTTGATTTTGTTGCAGCTAGTAGTATATTCATTGGGTCATAAACTTGTCACTCCATGTATCTTGAAGGCATTTTTATGGTGCGTTTAGTGCATATGTGGGGTTTGTAGTTGAGTGGGTATTGTTCGGGCCATATCACATGAGTAATTGTAGTGGACAGATAATGCCAAGCCCGTAAAAACCTATTTGTTGGGCAAAGATTGAGCGGGGGCACGTCCATCAAATAAATGCGAATGAGGTCACATTTGGAATAGGTAGCCCGGGAGAATGTAGTATGTGAAACTGCATATGAAGGCCACAAGGAAGAACCGGTTTCTGCTCATGCTTCCTTTTACCCTCGGCTCTTTCTCATGCAGTGCTCTAAAATTGCATAAAACTGTAGGTTTTTACCATGTTTCGAAGAAAAATATTCAAATTTGCAATGTATATTAACTTATTTAGTAAAATAATTGTTAATTTTAATGTATATTGGGACGGGTTTACAATGTTTATCTTTTCCTAAAGCTAATAGGTTTCATTTGTTACCAACACAATTGACATAAACATGGGTTAAAGTGTTTATTTGTTTTAATATGTGGGGAACTAAGAAACTTGTATGTATATATATGTTATTCGATATCCTACCTGTTCTACATCTTGTAACCAAACATTAATAGTCAAATCACTTAGTAAAATGTTAAAACTGCAAGCGTGCGAAGTTGTTATGCCAAAATAATTAAAGGAAATATTAAACACAGAAGTGTGTTAATTTTTCAATGAATAATCAGTTACCTAGAAATAAGAAGAAAAAATAAATAGACGATGAAGTAGTAAAATAATTAGTTCTAAATCGACCTATATATATTCTCATTATAAAAGAAATGCTTTACAGTAGGGGTGTTTGAAATACTTGGTTGCTATATCTTACAATTCCTGAACCGAAAACATATAAAAGGAATGACACAGAATTTGAAGAAAAGCATGAGCAAACAAAATGTGAGTTCGGAAAATGTTCAATAAAAAGAAGAGATTCATAGCATTGCAAGGCAAATATACATTTGAATATAAAGAAAAAAAATTCCTAAGAAAATAAACAGCCGAATATTTTAACTCCCATCAAAGTATAAAAATTTTAAAATCTTTGACGATTTCTCTAAATAAACATTGACATATTGCACTGCAATCACTGAAACAAATAGGTCACAAGAGTAATAAACTAGTTAATGAAACGAAATAAAGTTTAAATCACAACACATATTTTTGTGTAAAAATCGAAATAGCAGGAGCAAATGAATATGCAGTTCCAGAAGGGTTTTCTATTAGCTACAGAAAAATTAGGGGTCCCAGCATTGAAAGGCAATGTTTGAACGTAGACAAATAAATTGGTGAAAACAACCAACTGAATATTTTGATCGACGTCAATCAGGTCAGTTGTTTCATAGTTGAACAGTCTGGTGACCGAGTAAAGATATTTCAATCCATTACCACGTAGTTATCTTAGTAGCATATTGCCTCACAGTTGGAAGGATGTAACAAATAGTTAAATACAGAATAGTAATCACGTGGATTGATTTGTAGTCGCAATGATAAAAAATTTTAAATATAAGAAATTTAATTTAGTAATGATCGAAGTTTTCAATTTTCATATGACCACATCAAAAAGTGAATTAATAAGGCAATAAACACTGATTAGAAAACTAAATTTTGGTACTAAATAATGAAAAACCAAACAATTAACTACTGGAGAAAGTGTAGACAAGTAATTCAACAACAACAACTACTACAACTATTAAGCCATTATTTCCATACAAATTGGGGTCGACTACAGATGTAACCCAAAACTAAGTGACAAAGTCAATGTAAAAATCAATTTAAAAATCATGATAATAATAAAAAATAAGATAAAATAATTAAACTAATAATAATAATCATGATAAATAAAATAAAAATAAAGATAAAAAAATAAAAAATCAAAATTATACAAAGAAATTAAAAAAACATAATAATATTAGTAGTAGTACTAATAATAATAGTGATACTAATAGTAATAGGGACTGAAGACCAAATACTATGTCTTAGGCTTTTATTCGCTAATCCTATAATCTAAAACTTATAACACGACCCTTAAACCAACCTTAAACAAAAACAAACTTCTGGCTCATGCTTCTGATACATTGACCGCCAATTTCACCTGCTCCTGTCCGACACCAGCTCTTCGGATATATTCCAATCCTTCATGTCCATTTTTACTACTTATCTCATGTCGACCACTATCTGTCTTTGAGCATTTGATACGACCTATAATTCCAACGTGCACAGAAGTCTCGGAAGGCCTCCGTTGGAGATGTCCAAGCCATCTTAAACGGTGTTGGACTAGCTTCTCTTTAATTGGTACCACTTCAAGTTTGTCAAGTACATCATTTTTTCTACTTCGATCTCGTCTTGTATGACCACAGCTCTATCGCAGCATACGCATCTCTATTACGCTTATCTTGTGGACATGTCCTGTCGTAGGCCTGATTGTCATTATGTAGAACTATCCTTTAAGGTTTTATAGGACTTCCTATCACAAAGGATGTCAAAAGCTAGTTGTCATTTCATTCATCCCGCTCAAATTCTAAAACTAACATCTTCATTAATATCACCTCATACTGCAACAATGCACTTAAATATCGAAAGGATTCCTTTTTGGGCACTACTTGTCCGAGCAGTGTAACATCTCCATTCTTTGATCTTATACTGCTGAACCCGCACTTCATATAATGTTTTAATTCTATTAAGCATAAAATCCTTTGGTTCTACAGTCTGTCTCCACAACTCTAGTTATCTATCAACCTCTATCCTATTTTGGTCAACTGGCACAACATCATTAGCGAAGAGCATACATCATGGAATCCCACCTTTTATACCCTTCGTAATATCATCCATCACAAGGGCAAAAACATATAGCATTAAAGTTGACCCTTGATGTAATCCTACGTTAATGGTAAATTCACCTATTGTATCATCGCATGCTCTGCCATTAGTCAGAGCATCATCGTTCAATAAGGGTAATGTACTTTGCTAGGACTCTTTTTTTTCTAGAGCCTACCAAATAACCTTTCTCGGTACTTTGTCATAAGATTTCTCCAAATCGATAAATATCATGTGTGATCCTTCTTTTGATCCCTAAATCTCTCCATAAGTTGTCTATCAAGAAAATCACTTTTATGATCGACCTCTGTGACGACCCGCCTTTCTAATCCCCAGAAAGACGTGTTATCATTAAGAAAGAAAGGGATAGAAATAGAAAAGAATAGAAAGAAAGAATAACAACATCAAATTCTCACAGCGGAATGGAACAAAATATAATACATCACATAACTATTACATAGTTATACGTACATCAGAGTTATACAATATCATACAACAGGACTATCATATACATATATGTCCATACATACATCCAAAATACAGCATACACTAACTACACAGCGGAACTACATATATATAGAAACATACGTCTGGTCTTCTTCCCAAAGCTTCTCCAGAAAATCAACACTTTCAATACCTATCACTTGGCTACTCATAAAAATTTGAATACCCAAGAGTTTATGAAAACACAAAATATAAACTCCGGGTCAGACATGGGTCTGGTATGAGTAAACATGTTAAATTCTTTAACTTTGAAAATCTTTTGAAAATAGAGGTATCACGTAAGACTCCCCACAAATAAATACGGGTAAGTTTTTACCTTACGCTAACCAAAACATTTTACAGGAAATTCAATGATATTATAATAGTGTCTAGGGTTTTCATGTAAATAGAAAATAGCCGAAATTGTTACATTCATTAAATTCCAGCCACTAGCCACAAAAGGGGGTAATACAAATCAAAACCGTAGGGTCTCGTAGGGAAAATGGGTTTCCAACAATGGCAGGGCTACTGGGGTACCGCCCGTCATAGTACGGGGCCTAGATCACCGTACCGAGGATCACTCCCAACCCCCTACAACACAAGGCCGGAACCATTCCTTACTGAACAGTCCCGAACAAGATAACCCCGCAGTTGTGGCCAACAACTGCTCACACAGGCGAAATAAAAAGGGACATCTAGACAGGGGTATACCTTGTCCTGCTTGGGCATGACCCACCTAACCTTGCTGCATCTCCCCTGTTTTAGCCATTCCCGGTTGATGAGGCTTGAGGTTGCGATTACCTTTATTGAACATATCTTAGAATGCTCATCGTCCACCTGACGATGTGCTGAAAGCATTCAATCCATACAAGTTCGCTCCGGGTTCGAATGAAACCGAAGTCATTATCTCGTTACACTCATTTTGGAATCACCCTCAGAGTTAACGATGATAACCCTTGCATTCTGAAATACCATCTCGATCTCCAAATGATAAGTCACAACCTATCGTTTAATTTGGATCGATGTGGTTTTCGGAGAATCAAAATTGATTCTTCCGATCCCGGTCTCATCGGAATCCAAACGCCATTTTAGGGGCCAAGTTGTCTATTTAGTCTTAACCGTTCAATTAAAAATTAAGAATTCACATAGCAGATATCACAGATAAATCATATACAGTTATCACAGATATGTCCAGAATATATCACAACATATCACAGAAATATCATCAACAAATATCAGAGTAAATCAAACAGAATTACCAATTCATACCAACACAGTTCGGTTTACTTAGCTTAATTAATTGCTTAAGGATAAACTACTTCATTCTGTTTAATTAATCACTGATTAATTAACTTATTAATGATCAGTTAATTACTTTGTTAATCATTAATTATCAATTTATTAATCATCTAATCTTTAATTAATTATTTAATTAGTTAACTTTTATTCATCAATTATTACTTAATTACTCAGCTAATTAATTTATTTTTAATTGTTAATTAATAACTTACTTATTAAAAATGAATTACTCATTTAATTACTTTAATTAATCAATTTAATTAATTATAATCCCTAATTAATCACTTAAGTTAATTACCAATAATTAACTTTTAAGTAATTAGCTAACGTTCTTAAGTTTTAAATTGCTTAACACATGATAAATTTTTAATTACAAAATCAATTTAAACCTCGAGTATAAATTAATTGACATTCTAATTACTTGTTTTAATCACCTATCTTTACAGACTTTCTTTAATAAACTTTTAAATCAAGTAATAACCTAACACTAACTAATTGCTTTGCCAACTTAGTTATATAAATACTTAAATCAAAATTATGCACGTCCATTCAGAAAGGTACCCGAGACTGCATCATCCTTTACTCGAGAAAATCTCGAGTTTCCCTCGTGTCTTCACCGCGTCTCTCTTCCCCATCCACCTTCTTCTTCTTCCTGTTCCTTTTCTTCTTCTTCCTGTTCCTTTTCTTCTTCTCATTTTATATTTTTTTTAGTTTAAGTTAAAGAAAAAAAACAACAGTACACAACGACACACACGCGCCTCCCAATTAAAGAACTTGAAGCATTTCCCAAGAGTCTCGAGCAAAACGCACGCGATAACCAAAAAAAAAAAGAACTTCACTGGCACTGATCACCACCGTGCACGTGCACGGTGGTTCGCTTCGCCTCCGACGACTCGCGTCACCTCCAGCAAACCCCAATTTGACCGAGCACTCAAAATCGAAATCCAAATTTTCAAATACAAGACGAAAACAAAATATGACATGAAGCTCGAACTGGCCGTACGTACATACCGGAATAAAAACATCTCGGCCCATCAACGGCGACACCTGAGGCTATGGTACTTCACCTAAACTTCGACCACACTCACCCCTCACCCCTCCTGGAGTCGCGTTCAACTCGGTTACCTAATGGAGCCGAAATAATTTTTTCTTACAAAGCATTAAAAATGTAAGAACTAAACCCTACCTTTGATTCAAACTCAAAATTCCTTCATTGAATAAATTTTTCAGCATTTTTCTTATGTTAAATTGTCTACAAGCTTGCTTCATATCAAATTACAACAATTAAAATTAACCCAATCATCCAAAATTGACAAAAATCCAATTCGGCTTCCTTTTAAAACTGCTCTCATTTTGTTTGTTTAAAAATCATAATTTTTAAGTTAAAAATCCTAACTTTGATTATGAAATCAAAATATGTTATTGAATTCACAAATTTAAACATTCAAATTTTGACCTTTTGATTTCTTTACCTGTAACTTGAAATAACAGTATTTATAAAATACTGTAAAACTCTAATCAAGTTTGCAGGCCTATGTTTTAAGATAAACAACTTGAATTAGCAACAATACCAAAGTTCAAAATAATTATATGAAGAAGTGTCTATAAATTTCTTTGCTTTGCTTTGTTCAGATATTCAAAATTCTAAAGGACAGCTATATGAACTACCAGAGCAACAGGAAGTACTCAAGACAACTTGTTTAAAACAGACATCAAAGCACATATCTTTGTAAGTTAAATATACAATTTTAAATTGAGAATAATAAGTTTACCCACCAGAACAAACTTTGAACAGAAGGTGAGATGTTAAAGAAACTGCAGAAGAATTTTCCTGAAACCTTTCTTTTGTTTCCTGTTTTTAATTCTATTTAAGTTTACAAAGCAAAAATGTTTATCTTCCTTCCTTCTTTGTTTCTCAGGTTTTAGTTAAGTTTTTATAAACGAACATAAAAGTATGATGGATATATATAGAAGTACTGAATAATATAGGTTGTATCTAGGCAGTTTCTATTTATAATGCCATGCATTTTAATTGGCTAAGTATTTTACACAGCAGAAGGAAATTATCACAAAATTTCGGCTGCAATACTTTACTTGAACAAGAAGTTGTGCTAATCTTAAATGCATGTTTTCATATTTGTTTACATCTAATTAATGCTTATGCTTCATTTATGATAACATGTAATTAATGTTTCAGATTATTTTTTATTTTGTACAAGACACAGACCTGTTTTTATTAATTTGAAGTGAAAAACTTTTGTTTCTTATGCCTATAAACTTACAGCAGCACATAATTTTTGTGTTATTTTACTTTTCTGGACAATTCATTGACGGCCTACCTCGTTCGAGATCGGGTCATTGTAGCATTTGGGTTATTGTTGATCGCCTTACCAAATCAGCACATTTCATTCCTATTAAGTCTAATAGGAGTGCTCCACATTTGGCCAAGTTATATATCAAGGAAGTCGTGAGACTTCACGGAGTTCCTAGTTCGATTGTGTGTGACCGTGATTCGCTTTTCACGAGTCATTTCTGGCAGAGTCTTCAGCAAGCTTTGGGAACAAAGCTTAACTTCAACACAGCATATCACCCGCAGTCTGATGGACAGACTGAACGGGTAAATGGTATTCTTGAGGATCTTCTTCGTGCTTGCATTTTAGATTTCGGTGGTAATTGGGAGGATCACCTACCTCTTGTAGAATTCTCCTACAACAATAGTTTTCAGTCCAGTATCGGTATGGCTCCTTTCGAAGCCTTATACGGAAGACCATGTCGATCACCTTCTTGTTGGTTGGAATCTGGAGAGAAGCTTATTCTTGGCCCAGATTCTATTCGTGATTCTTCTGAGAAGATTTTTCTTATTCGTCAGAGAATGAAAGAGGCACAGAGCCGTCAGAAATCCTACGCGGACAATCGTAGGAAGCCTCTCGAGTTCTCGGTGGGTGATTTCGTTTTTATTCGTGTATCTCCTTTGAAGGGGGTAATGCGTTTCAGTAGGACTGGTAAATTGGCTCCTCGCTATAGGACCATTTCCTATTACAGAGCGCATTGGCCCGGTTGCTTATAGAGTATCACTTCCAGCCCAGTTTTCTAGTATTCACGACGTGTTTCACGTCTCTCAGCTTCGGAAGTGCCTTCGTGATTCAGATTCTGTTATTGATCCACCTAATATGCAAGAGCTTGAGATCTCACCTGATTTATCTATTGTGCAACATCCATTCCGTATGCTTGCTTCGGAGGTCAAACGCCTTCGAAATAAGGATGTACCGCTCGTGAAGATTCAATGGTCCGCTAATCCAAAAGACTGTACATGGGAAACCAGAGAATTTATCGAGCGATCCTATCCTGACTTTCTATCTTCTCATGTTGAAGGTGAGAATTTTTAACTCAAACCTATCTATTTTCCTTTGCTAGATGAAATAAATTGTGTTGAATACAACTCTTCTTTAAGAAATTGCGGGGACGCAATTTTTATAAAGGGGGGAGTCTGTAACAACCTTGGTTTTGTGATTACCTGTGAAAATAAATTATAACGATGATTATAATTTAAAATGGAGAAATAAAATAAATTGGAGATGTAAAATTTTGTTAAAAATTGTTTGTTTTATAATAAACAATGTGTACTTGGTGAAATAAAATGGTAATAAGATGGTTTGGTTGGAAATTAAATGTGGATAGTGGAATTATGTTAATTTGGTTGTGAATTAATTAAATAAAAGATAAAAACAATTAATTCGACATTTATTTGTTGTAGATAAATATAAAATGGAGAGAATAAAGTTTCGAAAACTTTATTAAGTTATTTTGGGGGTAATAATGAACATTGAATGGTTTTATTTTGGTAGAATGTAATAATTGTGGAAATAGTGGTCAAATAGTGATTTTTGTTAATTTTAATGATGTATTAAAAATTAAATATGGTAAATATTATAAATAAAAATTTGGAATTTTATTTAAAAACGACATTTGGGTGTAAGAATAATCTTAATATAGTTTTTATGATGAATTGGACAAGGAAATGATTTTTGTGTAATTTTTGTTGATTAAAATGTTGTTTTGTGTAAATAATAGTGTAAATTTAAGTATTTGATCAAAATGAAATTTTAATGATGAAAATTTATTTTAGTGGCTAAAGTAATTTTAAAATATGTTAGTTGCATTTTTATAAAGATAGAAACATGTTTTGTATAAATTATTTGGTGAATTAAGTGATGAAAATGGTGTAAACATGTTAATAGTATAACTTAACTAAAATTTGTTTAAGTATTATGACATTATTGCTTATTGGGTAAGCAAAATTTAACCCAAGCCCAAAACCATTTTCTAGAGGAGAGGAAACTTGTGCCTGTACGTACAATTCATCTCCTCCTTCCTTTCATTCCTTTCTTTCTCTGAGAAAAACCAAAACCCAAAAATGGCTTCTTCTTCAAAGCTCTAAATCAAATTTTTAAGCATCCAAACTAAATTAAATTATAAAAAGATTAAGGAATTAAAATCTCCTACAGGTAATCTCTCTAAAACCCTAATTTATTGCATCCACCTTTTGATTTGAGAAAGGGTTGTTACTGTAATTTTTTTTTTTTCGGTTTGCATGTGTGTTATCTTCTTTCCTACAGGTTTCTAGAGCTTATTCAAGGCTAAATCTTCAAATACTTGCTTGCAAAAATTGTCAATTCGCTGCAAACAAATTCAAAGGTGAGTATTATCTCACACTTCTAACTTAAATAAGCTTGAATGCCAATTACATGTTGTCTTCTTTGTTGTTTGCTGGAAAACAATTTCCAGAGTTGAACCTGAAACTAATTTAATCATATCTCTCTCGTTTCTTATCCAAATTTGATGATTTTGGATGTTCTGGAAAGCATAGTCTTTTAGCTAAAACTTTCATGTTTTGAGCTTTATGAATTTGTGAGTTTAATTTGGTCGAAAATGCACTTCTTTGTCGCTGTTCCGAGAGCAAATGACAGTGACAATGAATCCAGACCTGAAAATTGTTTTGAGTATATCTTTTGACTCGTAAGTCAAAATAGGGCGATTCTTTTTTTTGAATTCTAGCTATGACAATGCTCTAAAACTTTCATGTTTTATGATTTATCAAATTCTGTGACATATAAGGTCGAATTGGCTTTTTAAGCCGCAGCCCTGTTGTTATGTTAATTGTTCACAGTTTTGCAATTTTAGACCTGAGAATTAAAATCATCATAACTTTTGGGTCAGTTATCCAAATTGGGTGATTCTTTTTCTTTAATTTAGTTTTTTCAATGCTCTTCAACTTTCGTGTTTTAAGATTTAACAAATTCTAGCTTCTACATGGTCAAAATGGCTCTTTAAGCCGCAGCCCTGTTGTTATGTATATTGTTCTCAGTTTTATAATTTTATACCTGAGAATTACTATTGCCATAACTTTTGACTCGAATGTCCGAATTGGTTGATTCTTTTTCTGACTTTAATCTATGGCAATTATCTTCAACTTATATGTTTTATGTTTTCTCAAATTTTGAGTTTAAAAGGTGCAAACTGGCAGTACAAGCCGCAGGCCTGAGTTCTTTTGCAATGTTTGAGCATTTTCCGTTGAATTGTTTTTAAATTCGATGATTTCGAGCATTTTTTTTTAGAGATGGTTCTAAAGGGATAACTACAACTAATCGAAATGCCGACATTAATGCCGATTTTCACTACGAATTGATGGTTTCACTTGGGTTTTGTCGTATGTTAATTTTTGAATTTTTATCGATTTTTGCTGTTTCTGTGCACGTGTTTTCTAAACTGATTTCGAAATGTTTTTTTTTAAAAAAAAGATGAAAAAGCTTTAAAAGTAAATGTTTTATAAAAGTTTATAATTAATTTTAAAGCTATATATGTATATATGTTTTCTCTATAATAAAGAGAATTTCAAAGCAACAATTTTCAAATAATTTTCAAAATCGTTTAAAAACCCGTTTTCTCGAAGTAAGTATTTTCTATATAAAAGAACACATATTTTTGCACTCTTCGAGAGAACGAGGAAGTGACTTAAACGGTATAATAAACCACGTGGTATGGGACACGTAGATTTGTTATACCGGTTAATTCCGGACTTGTTCCTTTGAAGCTACACACATTTGGTAGTTAGTAACACATTCCGTTGTTGTTGCCAGTACTAGGCCGGGGGGGCCACTAGTGCTAGGTCGGTGGAGCCATATATATACATAAGGCCGGGGGGGCCAACGTTGATAAGCGCACTATTATAGTACTTGGCAAGGCCGGGGGGGCCACTTATTATGTGCACGTGCAGTTGTTGTTATGGATCCATACCGTTGTTGTTGTTGTTGTTATTTCTAGATTTCATTCTTATTGAATTTTAGATTTTTTTTGTTGTTTTTCATATGTTCACCATAGTATTGTTCTTGGAGTTATATGTATATATATATAGCCTATATGCTATTTGAAGATTTTCATATGGTGAATACATTATGTGGTTGTTGGGAACTTACGTGTCCTATTTGGTGCTATGATGCGGTTTGCATCTTGTTATTTTGTTGTTGATGGAAGTCTTTTATTATGTCGATGTTGAAGCCGATGATATGAGGCATTTATTCATGATTTAATCGATGTTGTTGTTGTTACCCCTTTTCATGAGAATTTCGTATGATATTCTAGTTGTTATCATCTCATGAATTATGAGATGACATATGTTGTTGTTGCTTCTTCTCTATTGAGAAGAATTATTATTTATTATCCTTATACTTCACCTATCATTCTCTAATCAGTTTATTTAAGCTAGACTGACCCGTGTATTTAATGTACTCGGGTCAGACCAAGTTGTTTCAGGTTAACCACCTGCTGTAGATTCCCTTGTAGCTGCTTTTGCTATGGCCCATTTTGCTATCCTTTGGATGCTAGTCCACCTTTTGTGTTGTCGCTTAGCTATCTTTTTGTGTACTCTGATCTATGTATATTCTTTTGAGACATGATGTATATATATGTGGTCCGTGTTATCACTCACTTATGTATCACTATGTAGTGTACTGATGATGTATCTGTATATATGTGCGTTTGCTGTTCTGTGATATGTTGTATATTTGTTGTTGTTGTATTTTGTTCTGGATAGGTCCATTAGCCACCATAGTTTTGTGTTAAACATTTATTGGGTAGGTTGATCCACAAAAAAATAAAAAAAAATCAATACACCCAATCGACGTATCCAATACTTGTTTAAGGCAAAGCTTACGGATGGTCGCTCCTAACCAGCCCTATTCTCTACACTAGCACACAGTATTACTCCGTAATACCCTTTGTTAGTGTAGGTCTTGGGGTGGGGCGTTACAGCTTGGTATCAAGGAAGTCGTGATAGGTATGTATGTAACAGATTATGCATAAATATATTTAATTTGTATATTTGCCTCTTTTGCACACTTGTTTCTACAGCAATTATGTATTATATAAATGGTTTCACAAGTTAATGTTTTAGGCTAACTTCCCTATATATATATATATATATATATATATATATATATATATATATATATATATTGAGTAAACTTAACATAGTCATTGTTAGTATATAAATTTTATTTTATTTATATTATTCATGTATAATTATTATGGTTATGATTTCTAAATTTATCATATTTGTAGTTTAATTATCAAACATTAATTCATAACATATAATTGTATTTTTATATTTCAAGTTATAATTTATATTTGTATATTTATTACTTTAATTACATCTTATAATTTATAATTATGTTTTATACTAGTTTTGTATGTTTATGTTTATAACCATTCATATTGTTTTATACTTATGCGTTAGATTTTCATGTTTATGTTTAATATTACTATGTTTGTTTATTTTTAAGCTTTATCATTTTAAAAACTACAATTGTATTCTTATGTATATTATCAAAGAATAAAAATATAGAGTCTTTGATTTTTATTGAATAAGAGAGATTCTGTTATAAATAATTTTAAAAGATTGCATTTTAAATTTTCAAATCCAAAATTTCTTTACAGTCACATATATAACTGGTAAATAATTAAGATCTTATAAGATTATAATTTGAAAAACTTGTATTTAATTTAAATTCGATTAAATAATTATTAAAATATACTGTCAAAAATTCCGGGTTGTTACATTCCTCCACCCTTAAAAGAATTTCGTCCCCGAAATTTAAAACAACAGTTAATTCAAAAGCTTTTATATTAACAATTCAAACATATATATCATTCATACAATAACACAATCAAACAGTCAACTCTAATAAACAACATTAGTTATCCGAACATAAATCCGGATAAGCATTCTTAAAACTATTGAGAGTTTCCCAGGTACAATCTCTGGGATCCTCACTCCATTTCACCTTGACGAGTTTCACCACTTTGTTCCTGAGTAGCTTCTCGTCTCGATCCACAATCCGAACTGGATTTCTGGCCACGGTTAAATTGGGTTCAACTTCCAAATCTTCTTGAACTACTGGTTCTACAACCAGTGATGGATCATGAACAAATTTCCTCAAATGCGATACATGAAACACATGATGAATCCCAGACATCCGCTCTGGCAATTCAATCCTGTATGCTACAGCTCCAATTCTTTCCGACACTCGAAATGGTCCAATGTATCTCGGAGCAAGTTTTCCCGTCTTTCTGAATCTTATAGCACCTTTAATTGGGGAAACTTTAACAAAAACCAAGTCTCTGATCTCAAATTCCAATGGCCTTCGTCTTCTATCAGCATATTTCTTCTGACGATCTTGAGCAGCTTTCATCCTTTTCTTGATAAGCTTAACCTTCGCAGAAGCTTCACGAATAAGATCGGGTCCGAGCACAAGACGATCCTTCGATTCAATCCAACAAGATGGGGATCTACACGGTCTTCCGTATAAAGCTTCATAAGGAGCCATCTTAATACTCGCTTGGTAACTGTTATTATAAGAGAATTCCACTAGATGAAGATGGTCCTCCCAATATCCTCCAAAATCTAAAACACAAGCCCGCAGCATATCCTCAAGAATACGATTAAGCCTCTCCGTCTGTCCGTCCGTCTGAGGATGATAGGTTGTACTCAATCTCAAATTTGTTCTCATTGCTGATTGCAGAGCTTCCCAGAATTTGCTAGTGAAAATAGGATCACGGTCACTTACTATACTGACTGGAACACCATGCAATCTAACTATCTCCTTCAAGAAAATTTCCGCCAGAGAAACTGCAGTACGGGTTGCCTTAACCGGTATAAAATGGGCACTCTTAGTTAAACGATCTACAATAACCCATATACCATCATTCCCTTTCCTGGTTCTAGGCAAACCATCGATAAAATCCATCGAGATCATCTCCCATTTCCAATTCGGAATTTCTAGAGGCTGCAATAATCCGGGTGATTTCTGTTGATCACCTTTAACTTGTTGGCAGACGGCACAACTGTTCACAAAAGCAGCTACATCTTCCTTCATGCCCTTCCACCAAAAGACTCTCCTCATATCTTTGTACATCTTCGAAATTCCTGGATGAATATTCAATTTGGAGCGGTGACTTTCAGACAACACTTCCTGCCTTAGATCCCTATCACTCGGAACACGGATTCTCCCGTTAATCCTTAGTGTTCCTTGGCCATCAATTTCAAAACTTGGACACTGACCTTTCCTGACTCTTTTGATGATCCTCCTCAACATCTTATCAAATTCTTGCTTGCTTGAGATCCTTTCAATAAGATATGGAACCACTTCCAGAAGAGATAGAACCGCGTTTCTGCTGAGAGCATCAGCTACGACATTCGCTTTACCCGGAGTGTACAGATTATCCAAATCATAGGATGCTAGAAATTCAACCAACCGCTGTTGTCTCGGATTAAGATCTTTTTGAGAGAATAGATATTTCAACGGTTTATGATCCATGAACAATTCAAATTTCTGTCCCAAAAGATAATGTCTCCAAATTTTCAAAGCAAAAACAGTGGCTAGCAATTCAAGATCGTGTGTGGCGTAATTCTTCTCGTGAGGCTTCAATTTCCTACTAGCATACGCAATCACCCTTCCGTTCTGCATCAGAACTGCTCCCAAACCCACCATACAAGCATCATTATAAACCTCGAATTTGCTCTTCCCATCCGGAATAGCAAGTACTGGTGCACTAGTTAACCTTATCTTTAATTCCTGAAAAGTTTCTTCACACTGGGGCGTCCATTTGAATTTCGCTCCTTTCCTAGTCAACTTTGTCAGATGTGAAGAAATCTTGGAATAATCCCTGATAAATTTCCTGTAGTAGCCAGCCAATCCCAGAAAACTGCGAACTTCCGTCGATGTCTCCGGCTGTTTCCATTCCAGAATAGTTTCAACTTTCGCTGGGTCTACAGAACTGCCTTCACCAGAAACAATGTGCCCTAAAAATTTAACCTCCGATTTCCAGAAATGGCACTTCGAAAACTTCGCCTTCAACACATGCTTTCTCAGAGTCTCCAATACAATCCTTAAATGCTCCCTGTGCTCTTCTTCGGATTTGGAGTAGACCAAGATATCATCAATGAATACCAGCACGAACTTATTCAACACATCCCTAAAGACTCGGTTCAAGAGGTCAACGAAGTAGGCAGGAGCGTTGGTTAATCCGAACGGCATAACCAACCACTCATAGAAACAATTCGGTCCCCTAAATGCAGTCAAGGGAATACTGTCTTCAGCTACCCTCAACTGATGGAAACCTGAAGCTAGATCTAGTTGAGAAAAGATTGAAGCACCATGCAATTGGTCAAAAAGATCATCGATGCGAGGAAGAGGATATTTATTACGGATAGTCACTTTGTTCAATTCTCTATAATCCACACAGAACCTCAATGATCCATTCGATTTGGTCACAAACACTGCCGCCGAACCCCAACAAGAAAAACTGGGTCTAATCGACCCCTTCTCTAAAAGATCCTGCGTCTGCTTAATCAACTCTTCTCTTTCCCTAGGAGCCATTCTCCTACTGGGCTGAATCACTGGCACGGCTCCTGGAATCAAATCAATACGGAATTCTATTTCTCGATGTGGTGGCAGACACTTAACTTCTTCAAATACATCAGCAAAATCTTGAACCACGTCGATGTCTTCTACCTTCTCTTCAGAAGTCTCAATTCCATGCAAAAGACTCCTAAAGTGAATTCCAGAATTATCACACGACACTTTGGCAACTCTACCCAGATCAGTTTCCAACGAAACTGTTCTCTCATCACAATTCAAAATGGCTTTATACTTATCCAGCCAACCCATTCCCAAAATAAGATCAAATCCCTTAAAATTCAACACATACGGGTCACAAGAAAAACTGTGGGATAAATAAGAGATCTTCAAGTCCTTACAGATAGTGTCTAATTTAGTCACCCCTCCTATAGGATTAGATACCAAGATAGGACTGTCTATAGAATTAGGGGTAAGAGAGAACTTTTCAATAGAGTCCAGAGAAATAAAACTCAAGGAAGCACCCTAATCAAACAAAACTTTAATATATTTCCCATCTAAAAGTAAAGTACCTTCTAATACTCCTTTGCCCATCGAAGAAGAAGATGGTCCTGCTTCCAAAGCAAAAACTTTATTCTGAGGTGCCATTTGCAAAAGTGGACAATTCTTGATCATGTGTCCTGGCTGATGACAATTAAAGAACAATGATCTTTGTACCATAGCTGATCCTGGGCCACTCTGATGTGGTTGTTGCTGCTGCTGCTGGAATCCTTTTCTAGGACACTTATTTGCCAAATGTCCTTCCTGTTGACAAATGTAGCATTTGCGGGGTCCGTTGTTATTCCCAGGTTTCTTCTTGTTCGGCTTTCTCCATTTGGGATCGAACTTTCGCTTATTCGGATTAGTGAAATTCTCACCTGAAGCCGCAACTGGAGCCACCGGTTTCTTACTCATCAAACTTTCATATCTCAACGCCATATCAATCAAATCAACAAAAGATCCTTTCAGAAGCACTATCAATTTTCCATGGAATTCAGGCCTCAATCCTTGCACAAATTTCTCATTCTTTTTAAGAGGAGTATCGATGAGTCCTGGTCCATAACAAGAGAGTTCGTTGAATCTGGTTTCATATTCCGAAATAGACATGCTACCTAGCTTCAAATAAAGAAAATCCTGATACAATTGGGTTCTCCCTGCCGTTGGCATAAAATTCTCCTCAAACAACTCCTTAAATCTGTCCCATGAAATGTCATCCTTTGAAATATTTGCAATTGTTGCATCCCACCATGCTGCTGCACCACCCTACAGTTGCCACGATGCCATTTGCCTCTTGCGCTCATCAGACAATTTCATGCTCTTGAAAATGCGCTCACAAGAGCGTGGCCAGGCTTGAACTTCAATTATTGATTCTGAACCTTTGAATGGTTGGCCTCCGAGATTTTTGAAATCTTTGCATAAAGCTGCGAAACTAACTTGAGGCGGTACTGGATTGACAGCCTCACTAACATTTTGACTCCGTCCATCATCTGTTGAAGTACTGGCCCTAAGTCTACCTCTTCTTCCGGAACTCATGTCGGTCACCTGAACAGGTAACTCATCAAATTTACATAGATACATATAATTATATGAAAATACAAATACGCACTCTCAGGATAAATATAACACAAGAGCCTAAGGAATCGCTCGACCTAGTGCTCTGATACCAACTGTGACGACCCGCCTTTCTAATCCCCAAAAAGATGTATCATCATTAAGAAAGAAAGGGATAGAAATAGAAAAGAATAGAAAGAAAGAATAACAACATCAGAATCTCACAGCGGAATGGAAAAAATTATAATACATCACATAACTATTACATAGTTTTACATACATCAGAGTTATACAATATCATACAACAGGACTGTCATATACATATATGTCCATACATACATCCAAAATACAGCATATACTAACTACACAGCGGAACTACATATATATAGAAACATACGTCTGGTCTTCTTCCCAAAGCTTCTCCAGAAAATCAACACTTTCAATACCTATCACTTGGCTACTCATAAAAATTTATGTACCCAAGAGTTTATGAAAACACAAAATATAAACTCCGGGTCAGACATGGGTCTGGTATGAGTAAACAGGTTAAATTGTTTAACTTTGAAAATCTTTTGAAAATAAAGGTATCACGTAAGACTCCCCACAAATAAATACGGGGAAGTTTTTACCTTACGCTAACCAAAACATTTTATAGGAAATTCAGTGATATTATAATAGTGTCTAGGGTTTTCAAGTAAATAGAAAATAGCCGAAATTGTGACATTCATTAAATTCCATCTACTAGCCACGAAAGTGGGCAATACAAATCAAAACCGTAGGGTCTCGTAGGGAAAATGGGTTTCCAACAATGGCAGGGCTACTGGGGTACTGCCCGTCACAGTACGGGGCCTAGATCACCGTACCGAGGATCACTCCCGACCCCCTACAACACAAGGCCGGAACCATTCCTTACTGAATAGTCCCGAACAAGATAACCCCGCAGTTGTGGCCAACAACTACTCACACAGCCGAAATAAAAAGGGACATCTAGACAGGGGTATACCTTGTCCTGCTTGGGCATGACCCACCTAACCTTGCTGCATCTCCCCTGTTTTATCCATTCCCGGTTGATGTGGCTTGAGGCTGCGATTACCTTTATTGAACATATCTTAGAATGCTCATCGTCCGCCTGACGATGTGCTGAAAGCATTCAATCCATACAAGTTCGTTCCGGGTTCGAACGAAACCGAAGGCATCATCTCGTTACACTCATTTTGGAATCACCCTCAGAGTTAACGACGCTAACCCTTGCATTCTGAAATACCATCTCGATCTCCAAATGATAAGTCGCGGCCTATCGTTTAATTTGGATCGATGTGGTTTTCGGAGAATGAAAATTGATTCTTACGATCCCGGTCTCATCGGAATCCAAACGCCATTTTAGGGGCCAAGTTGTCTATTTAGTCTTAACCGTTCAATTAAAAATTAAGAATTCACATAGCAGATATCACAGATAAATCATGTACAGTTATCACAGATATATCCAGAATATATCACAACATATCATAGAAATATCATCAACAAATATCAGAGTAAATCAAACAGAATTACCAGTTCATACCAACATAGTTCGGTTTACTTAGCTTAATTAATTGCTTAAGGATAAACTACTTCATTCTGTTTAATTAATCAGTGATTAATTAACTTATTAATGATCAATTAATTACTTAGTTAATCATTAATTATCAATTTATTAATCATCTAATCTTTAATTAATAATTTAATTAGTTAACTTTTATTCATCAATTATTACTTAATTACTCAGTTGATTAATTTATTTTTAATTGTTAATTAATAACTTACTTATTAAAAATGAATTACTTATTTAATTACTTTAATTAATCATTTTTTATCAATTTAATTAATTATAATCCCTAATTAATCACTTAAGTTAATTACCATTAATTAACTTTTAAGTAATTAGCTAACGTCCTTAAGTTTTAAATTGATTTAACACATGATAAATTTTTAATTACAAAATCAATTTAAATTTCAAGTATAAATTAATTGACATTCTAATTACTTATTTTAATCACCTATCTTTACAGACTTTCTTTAATAAACTTTTAAATCAAGTAATAACCTAACACTAACTAATTGCTTTACTAACTTAGTTATACAAATACTTAAATCAAAATTATGCACGTCCATTCAGAAAGGTACCCGAGACGCATCATCCTTTACTCGAGAAAATCTCGAGTTTCCCTCGTGTCTTCCCCGCGTCTCTCTTCCCCATCCACCTTCTTCTTCTTCCTATTTCTTTTCTTCTTCTCATTTTATATTTTTTTTAGTTTAAGTTAAAGAAAAAAACAACAGTACACAACGACACACACGCGCGTCCCAAGTAAAGAACTCGAAGCATTTCCTAAGAGTCTCGAGCAAAACGCACGCGATAAACAAAAAAAAAGAACTTCACTGGCACTGATCACCACCGTGCACGTGCACGGTGGTTCGCTTCGCCTTTGGCGACTCGCGTCACCTCCATCAAACCCCAATTTGACCGATCACTCAAAATCGAAATCCAAATTTTCAAATACAAGACAAAGACAAAATATGACCTGAAGCTCGAACTGGCCGTACGTACATACCGGAATAAAAACGTCTCGGCCCATCAACGGTGACACCTGAGGCTATGGTACTTTACCTAAACTTCGACCACACTCACCCCTCACCCCTCCTGGAGTCGCATTCAACTCGGTTACCTAATGGAGCTGAAACAATTTTTTTTACAGAGCATTGAAAATGTAAGAACTAAACCCTACCTTTGATTCAAACTCAAAATTCCTTCATTGAATAAATTTTTCAGCATTTTTCTTGTGTTAAATTGTCTACAAGCTTGCTTCATATCAAATTACAACAATTAAAATTAACCCAATCATCCAAAATTGACAAAAATCCAATTCGGCTTCCTTTTAAAACTGCTCTCATTTTCTTTGTTTAAAAATCATAATTTTTATGTTAAAAATCCTAACTTTGATTATGAAATCAAAATATGTTATTGAATTCACAAATTTAAACATTCAAATTTTGACCTTTTGATTTCTTTACCTGTAACTTGAAATAACCGTATTTATAAAATATTGTAAAACTCTAATCAAGTTTGCATGCCTATGTTTTAAGATAAACAACTTGAATTAGCAACAATACCAAAGTTCAAAACAATTATATGAAGAAGTGTCTATAAATTTCTTTGCTTTGCTTTGTTCAGATATTCAAAACTCTGAAGGACAGCTTATGAACTACCAGAGCAACAGGAAGTACACAAGACAACTTGTTTAAAACAGACATCAAAGCACATATCTTTGTAAGTTAAATATACAATTTTAAATTGAGAATAATAAGTTTACTCACCAGAACAAACTTTGAACAGAAGGTGAGCTGTTAAAGAAACTGCAGAAGAATTTTCCTGAAACCTTTCTTTTGTTTCCTGTTTTTAATTCTATTTAAGTTTACAAAGCAAAAATGTTTATCTTCCTTCCTTCTTTGTTTCTCAGGTTTTAGTTAAGTTTTTATAAACGAACATAAAAGTATGATGGATATATATAGAAGTACTGAATAATATAGGTTGTATCTAGGCAGTTTCTATTTATAATGCCATGCTTTTTAATTGGCTAAGTATTCTACACAGCAGAAGGAAATTATCACAAAATTTCGGCTGCAGTACTTTACTTGAACAAGAAGTTGTGCTAATCTTAAATGCATGTTTTCATATTTGTTTACATCTAATTAATGCTTATGCTTCATTTATGATAACATGTAATTAATGTTTCAGATTATTTTTTATTTTGTACAAGACACAGACCTGTTTTTATTAATTTGAAGTGGAAAAATTTTGTTTCTTATGCCTATAAACTTACAGCAGCACATAAGTTTTGTGTTATTTTACTTTTCTGGACAAAGACATATGTATGTAACAGATTATGCATAAATATATTTAATTTGTATACTTGACTCTTTTGCACACTTGTTTCTACAGAAATTATGTATTATATAAATGGTTTCACAAGTAAATGTTTTAGGCTAACTTCCCTATATATATATATATATATATATATATATATATATATATATATATATATATATTGAGTAAACTTAACATAGTCATTGTTAGTATATAAATTTTATTTTATTTATATTGTTCATGTATAATTATTATGGTTATGATTTCTAAATTTATCTTATTTGTAGTTTAATTAATAAACATTAATTCATAACATATAATTGTATTTTTATATTTCAAGTTATAATTTATATTTGTATATTTATTACTTTAATTACATCTTATAATTTATAATTATGTTTTATACTAGTTTTGTATGTTTATGTCTATAACCATTCATATTGTTTTATACTTATGTGTTAGATTTTCATGTTTATGTTTAATATTACTATGTTTGTTTATTTTTAAGCTTTATCATTTTAAAAACTACAATTGTATTCATATGTATATTATCAAAGAATAAAAATACAGAGTCTTTGATTTCTATTGAATAAGAGAGATTCTGTTATAAATAATTTTAAAAGATTACATTTTAAATTTTCAAATCCAAAATTTCTTTACAGTCACATATATAACTGTAAATAATTAAGATCTTATCAGATTATAATTTGAAAAACTTGTATTTAATTTAAATTCGATTAAATAATATTAAAATATACTGTCAAAAATTCCGGGTTGTTACAACCTCCTAGACATGAAACCAAGTTGGTTTTTTGAAATGTTTGCCATCATTCTTAATCGATGTTCAAATTGGCAAGTAATTCACAGTTGAAAAACGAAATTGAGAGGATTGGACTAAATTAGGAAAAAATTATCAACTTATTTCTTATATAGTGATGACTTAAATACAAATAATTATTATTGGAAAAAAAACAAACGTTGCATATAAAGCCTCTGACTTTTACGCTATTTACACAGATTAAATTACGATTATTACATATAAACATCATTATATTGAAATTTAATTTATGTAAGAAAATATGAAAATGTAATAACATGATTCAATACCAACACCTGCCTTCATTTTACTAAAGATTGTGATAGTTTCAATGACAGTATTAATGCCCATAAATTAGTAATGCAGTCATAACATCCGTTGATTGTTGAAGAGGTGGAACAGTTGTTTTATCCACCATTTAATCAGTTTTGGTACAAAAAAGATATGAAGGAAAAAAATTGACTGTGAACAGAGTAATAATGAGAAGAAAAAGGGTTTATTAGAGGTTTTTTATCATATGTTTTATTACATTGACAAGTACCCAAATTAAATACATTCGTACGGATATATTTTTTTCAGAATGTAACCAAACATGTTGTTGGTTGGAGAAGCACCGTATGAAATTTCAGTTTTAAAAACGAAAAAAAGAAATATGGTAAACCTTTTATTAATGAGAGAATATTAACATTGGAAGTCAAATCATATAGGGTATGAGAAACAATAAACCCAATATACACGTTTGTTAAAAAAATTATATACGGATATTTACATTGACAAGTATAATTTTGATAGATAAGTAAAGTCATGGAGGAGGCACAGACTATGCAAATTAAAAGTATTTGCTATGATCAGTCGTTATGCTCATCAAAACTAATATAAGCGTGATAAGAAAAAAGGGTAACCAACATCCACTGGACAATATATCAAAACTTTGTATTGGATGTAAACATTGAATAGAGCAACAGTGGACTATATATTGTTTATAAAATATGAATTTTAATTTATGGACAACTATAGTACAACAAATAATTATACTAATTTAAAATCTGATTTCTGCTAATAGAGGAAGTTGGTACTTAGAATGAACAATTAACTAATTAACCAACCAAACTACAGTGGGAATGGGTAAATAATAATTAATGTGAATGGACACCAACATTGGAAGAATTCATAAGTTATGCTGTCACGACCCGAACTCGATGTCCAACAAACAACATCAAATTCGTTTCGCGGGAGCTTGCAACACCATTAAATGATAAATAACACAGCGGAAATAAAAGATGATATCACTGATATAACATGAATACAATATCTGATACATCAATTTGATACAATGATAATCATCAACATCAGAGAATATACAATATAGAATACAGCGGAACACGATACAATACGAAATAAATCTTCTCAGAATATAATACTGCAACTCTGATCCAAAAAGCTCCAAAGACAAAGCTCCAAAAACTCCTATCTCGATCCACTATCAAGATTGCACCAAGCTAAACAAGTCTCGTCCATATCCAAAGAAAACTGAACTAGCTCCAGATAATCTCCTGAATCTAATTATCTGAAAAACCAAACTCTAGACTGCCCGTGTAGAAAAATTTTGAGCACCCAGAGTTTAGGAAATAAACAATAAACTCTAGATCAGTCATGGGACTGGTGTGAGCAACAAAAACAGTTTATCTTTTAAAACATTCAACAAAAGAATTTCAAAGTCAATTCGCAATGCTTTTTAAAAATGAGACTACCATAAGGCCTCCCGCACACACACACACACAATGCAAACGCAGAATCGGAGGAGATTTCTCCTTATGATAGTCAAAGATGCTTGATACGCATTAAAAAGAACATTTGATATTATTACTAGTGCATAGTGTAGAGAAAATTCATTTCGAAAGTAAAGATATAAATCTTCGCCAACATAGACATTTCGAACTATGCCTACTATAGCTACCATCCAAACAGTGGGACGCCACCATAAGTGAATGATAGGTTCTACAACTAATACCGTACAAGGTACGTATTTGAAGAACGGATTTCCAACAAATGGTCAGGCCAAGGAACTTCCCATTGCCACATAGAAACGCCTCTGGAAGGACGCCCCGAGAACCACCGTTCTCCGCTAAACAAAGCCGGGGATCCCTTTTCCCAAGGAATATTACAAACTCTCAGATATGCCACCCCGGTCCTTTGGGACCTTTAAACGAGAGCGCTCTCTAACCAACATCACACCATAATAATAAGTGTTTCAACATGAGTAAGTATCTGGGCTCCATACCATGATACTACCCTTTTCCAGAAGGAATGGTCATACCCTAGGGAAGTTATCCCTGAAAACCTTGCCGCACAATTCCTATTTCGACCATTACCGGTTTGTGAGGCTTGACGAAGTCACGTCCACAAAAACACACTTTATACAAAAGCCGTGCTTTGGGTCAACAAATGATCATAGAAATGATCACCAAGATAGACGATCACACAAATGATCCTATCACAAATAATCAACACAATGATCATTTCACAGCAACACTCAGTATGTCATATTACCAAATTGGGAATATATTGCTGATAACCTTCAACTACATAACCTCTGAGCTTGTACGTCTCAGAGAAGGGTGTTAAGCTAAAAGAATAAATTCTCCGCCACCAACAGAAATATATTTGAAAGAAATCGGCTTTATATCTCAATTTGTAATGTCAGACATACAATCCATACAAGTCTGTTCCGGGCTCGAACAGAACCGAAGGCACTTACAAAGAAGTCCTTGCAATCCGGATATCCACAATCCTGATCGGATTCCCCATCACATATGGAGAACTCTATACCGGAGCAACTCGGTGCAGAGTCAATCGACAGGTCATCCTATCGCTCTCGCAAATACCCGGTCTTCAACACCGGTCTTCAAATGCTATCCATAACGATATATCACATAGTCGGAATGGGTTATACGACCCAAAGGTCCTTTCCCGGCTAACCCGAATAGTGAGCGCAACATTTAAAACATATGGATATGGGATTTCAATTAAGTCACAACTTAATAATTCCAAACTTTCTTTCAAATGGTTTAAACCAATTTCCATTTCAAATCTTTTAAACAAAAAGATTTATTTCACAAAGTTTACTTAGTTTCACAAGGATTCATTTGCGGGTTTCAAAACAAGTTCCATTTGAATTGGATTAATTCATTTAAATCTTTAAATCAAAGATTTATCTCATAGCTTTCAAAAATTGTTTCCAAAGATTCATTCATAACTTGGAAAATCATTTTCGATTCAAACTTGAAATCTCTTTAATATGAATTGGAAGTTCATTACTCATATGAAAGCTTTTTATCACTTAGAAACAATAGTTTTATTTTGGAAAAACCCCGATTCCATTTATACAAGTTCTAATCTTTGGTTTAATTCAAATTTCCAAATCAACGCTTAAAAATGGTTTAAACCCTCATAATTTGTAAAACCCTTTTTAAATCATAAATACTGAATACAGAATTCAATTTCAGATTTCTTTTGAATTTCAATCTAAATCCGATTATTTAAATTCCAAATCTTTATTAGTTATTCAAAAATAACTTTTATTCTTAAAACAGCTTTTCAAAAGCTTTTCCACATTAAAACTTAATTTATTTCCAAAAATATTTGAATTAAAAATTCAAATTCAAACTTATTTAAAAATCTGTGACTTAACTGATTTCCACGTGAAATCCATATTTGTGTGTGTATAGTGTGGTCCAAGGATTTTACACAATAGTGCACAACAATCATCACAAATATATCAATATCGATAAGCGGTATAACCAATAACGCTTATCTTCCTTCACAGTTTCACAGATAAAATAAATTTATCAATCGCGAAGATTCATCATTACAATTCGATGTGGGTTTCAGATAACCAACTGGAATCCGAATCCCTGTCGCATCGAAATTCAAATGTCGTATACAGGTCAAGGGTTTACAGAATAAAATTACCAATCATAATCCAGCACAGAGTAATTCACATCTCACAATATCAAAACAGAAATATCAATTCATTTTACAACAAATCAAATATCCGACATACACGATCTATAAGAAATCATCTCTAATTCTTATTGAAATCGATTCAATTTAAAAACAACTACTTGAGAATTAATTATTTAACCTTGTTTAATTAATCATTAGTTATCAATTAATTACTTATTTCATTTCAAATCTGTTAATTAACAAATCAATTCTTAATCAATCATTAAGTCTTAATTACTTAATTCCTTCATTCACTCTATAAATTAATTACTTCATAATCAATTTATTTAACCTTGATTAGCTATTCTTTAACCATAAATTAATAACTTTAATTATTAATGAAACTTAAATTATCATTTATAAATTCTCAATTAAATTACTTAATCGATTAACTATTAATAATTTATAGATTTACTTAAGTGGTTAATTACAAATTTATAAATCACTCAATCATTCATTAACCTCTAATTACACTACTTTAATTATTCTTAATTACTCCCAAAAATAATAGTAATTAATTAATAATAATTATTCAACTTGATTAATTATTTCTTGATTACTCCTTAAAATAATAAATTAAAAATGATTGTCATTGTTTATCTCAATTAACGATAAAAATCTTCCTTACTTTGGAATCAATTCATTATTAGCTTGAAACTTTAGTGTAATTTACATTAAGTATTCATCAACTTAATCAAAACGTTAATTTAGATAAAAAAAATTGTTAAGCATTTCCTTCCAATAATTAAACCTGAAATAAAATTTTAACCTCAAGTTGTCAAATAGACTTCTAAAAATTTGTTTAAAGGGTTTGCTTAATCTACCTTTATCATGCTTCAGGCTTGAGGAAATTGACCCGAGCAAATTGCCGTTCCTACTCGAGTAACAACTCGAGCTCCACTGTGCATTTCCCCAGTCCTTCTTCTTCCCCTCTCGTACTCATTTCTCTTCTCTCTTTTTTTCAGTTCAGAGTTTAAGTTAAATATGCAAGTATCAAGTAAACATACGCGCGCACTCGAGCTTGAACTCGAAGTCAACCCTTTCTTCCCCATCACACAATTCCATCACCCAATCTCCCCAGTACACCAACATGCACGATGCACGTGCACTAGGCGGCGACGCCACTCCGGCCACTTACGAACCCTCCAGCACATCACTTGTCGACTACGCAACCCAATCCAAACATCAAAACCCCATTACTTAGCTTGAATAAAAATCGAGCTACCCAGAAGAAAACTGGAACTAACCCCTCGCCCAAAAATCACCTCGCGTGGCCACCTCTGGCCACCGGAGGTCTTGCGGCCACCTCCTACCGCTGCTCCACCTCCCCACACATCTCCTCTCCAAGTCCGGTCCCACTCGATGCCTCGACGAGCGTGCACGAGCCAAAAACCCTTATGCCATTTTCACCGTCCTTAAACCCTATCCCGATCAATTTCTACCACCCCAACCACTAATAAATCCTATTACCATTTTTCCTGAGACCTACAACACCTCGGCCTCCTCCAACTCAAAGCCCATGCCGATCATCGGCAATTTCCAAAAATGCCCCAAATGTTCTTCTCGAAAATTCCCAAAAATATCAAGCTAAAAATCGCGAAATGTATATTAAAAATCACGATTTCCCATTGCTAATTCATTCATGTAATTCAAAACAGAAATTGAATTTATTGATTTTTAACCTATATATAAAATCTTACTGTTATTTCCATTTTTTAGACTATTTGTTAAATTTTAAACCTTGAAACTATTTTTATAAACTTCATCATACATTAACAGCCATTTTTCATTTAAACTTCAAAGTCTGATTTTAATTCTATTTGAAGTTTTGAATTTTTGAAGGCAAGACATGTACTGAAACAACAGGAAACTGGGTATATATATAAACAGGCATACTTACACACATATACATGGATTACCCATTCAATTATATATAAAAAAATGAGAGGTTTTTATGCAACATCAATATCAAATATCAGATCAACCCAGGCATTCGAGCCATTCATAACTTAAATTGTTTTTAAAACAAAGTGTTTACTCACTGTTTTGAGAAGAGGAAGATGACAGAGAACTCTTTGTGTTGAAACTGCAGTATTTTTCTTGAATCCTGTTTTTAAGTTTGAAAACAAGGTGATGTTTATGTTGCTGGGTTTCTTTGGATGAACAAAATAACACAAATGAATGTGTATTAATACACAGGAGGATGTTGTTCAAGGTAGGGGAGGCATGTTGCATTAAATGCAAAGGTATGTTGCATTTATTGTTTTGCAATTCAGTTTTTACTTGTTTTACTTTGGTTACTTTGTTCATTTCCTTGCTTCTTGGCTGATATGTTGCTTACTTTATTTTTATTTTATTTTCTCGGCTGAAGTGATCTTGCATTGAATGCTCAGGTCCTTATTCCTCAGCCTACATGCTTGCCTACTTATGCTATGTATTTTTTTCTTTTTAGCTTTATTTGTTTGTTTTGTTTATGTTTGATAGATTTTGATTTTACTCTATGACATTCATTTTTAAAAGTTGTTTTAGTTATGTTTGTTACTTGTATTGTATTACTTTGTATTGCATACTTAAGTTTTTTTTTTTTTTTAATATCTTTCTTTCTTTTTCAAGTGTTCACACTTATGTTTGGTCTTACACTTTAACTTTATAATATTACTTATAGTATAAATAAATTTCCATTTAAATTTGTTATTAGATTTCATTTTACGTGTTAGTTCATTTTTTTATTTATCCTATATATATTTGTATTTTATTTTATAGATGTACATTGATTTTAAAACACAACGTAAATTGTTTGTTAAGTTTTACTTTGTTTAGTTTATTTATTTTTACTTTTATATTTTTTTATAGTTTACATAACCAAAATTTTAAGGTATTTATTTTATACATATATTTTATTTTAAAAACTTTATTTAAAATTCAATTCAATGTATTCGCTTTGAGTTTCAAATCAAATTCAAAAACAAATAAGTAAATACATCTTATTTAATTTGAAAAATTCAACCAAATCCATAATTCAATCTAAAATTAAATTAAATTATAAATTTAAATTCGTCTTTAAAAATCAGGATCGTTACAGACTTCCCCCCTTAAAAAGAATTTCGTCCTCGAAATTCGCCAAGGAGATAACAAGGATAGATGAAAGATAGAGAAATATCTTTCCAGATCAAACTGGATATCAATTCTGCATTTGGCTTACCAAATCAGAATTATCAATAATAGATATGAGAACAAACTCCATCAACTACGAAACAATTGGGTTATTTGATCTACGAAGTATACAGAGGTATTGGTTAGATCGAAGGGATAACTAACCATTCGTAGAATATATCGAAACCCAATGAAATAGATAGAAATAGATTCGATTACGATTTCAAATTCAAGATTTAATTTATTTACGATTTGCTGAAAAATGAAACTAAGGGTAGTTCTAGTGTCGAACAAAATTCGAACAATTTAATCGTAAACGAGAAGATTACCTTATAAAATTCATTTCCTTAATCAGATGTTGAGGTTGAAGAATCATCTCTAATTGCATACACTTTCTTTACTAAAGTTTGCTTCTTTGCTGGACAGTTGTTGATCCTATGTCCCGGCTTGCGGCATTTATAACATCCAGTAGATTCCTGATCTGGCCTCATAAATGGCTCTCTCATTCCTGGCTTCCAATCATTCTTACATTTATCCGAGTAATGACCTTTCTCCAAGCAATTGAGACAAGTAACATCCTTCTTTTTCTTTTGTATACTTTTCTTTCCATTATTTTTCCTTGATTTCTTTCCGCCAAACTTCCTTTTTCTCCAATTCAGATTACTTGCATCTACATTCTCCTCCAGATCTTTTTGCTTTTTGCTTTTCCAGAGTATCATATCGATAGCCCATATCAATTAATTCAGAAAAAGATTCCTTGACGTGAGTAGTCATTCTTTCCTGAAACTCCTTGTTCATTCCCCTAATAAACTTTTCATTCTTCTTTAACGGTGTATTCACCAACTCTGGACCGAATCGAGATAATTCAATAAATTTGTTCAAGTACTCCTCAAACGATAAATTCCCTTGCTCTAAATCCATAAACACCTGATACACTCTAGAGATACCAGCAGATGGCATATATCGCTGTTCAAACACTTCCTTGAAATGACTCCAAGTAAATTCATCCGCCGACTCATCCACGGTAACAGTTTCCCACCAAACTAAAGCCTCATCCTGGAGTTTCCATGAAGCTATCAGTCGCATCTGATCATCTTCTAATTTTAATCCTTTGAAAATCTTTTCGCACGATCGAATCCATGCTTGTGCTTCGATAACGGTTTCTTTGCCTGTGAATGGCTTTCCACCAAGTCTAGAAAACTTTTGATATAAATCGGCCAAATTCAATTGAAATTGAATAGGAATATCTGTCGTTGCAGGGTTTTGACCAGCTAAAGTAGTACTTTCCTGTCTCCTATTTCGTCCTCTTCTTTCACTCATTCTTACTATCTGTAAATAGTAAGAAATCTGATTTAGGCATTCAGACGAAAAACTTTAGAGAATAACAACATATAAAGAGAATAGATTAAGAAATTTGTATTTTTGGTTCCACGGGTTGTACTCATTCTAGGGTATACTTCACCCTATCTCTAATGAGCCATCTAATGTGTTACACACCGTAGCTAAAGTTCTTACTCAACCTTCAGCTCTGATACCAATCTGTCACGACCCGAACTCGATGTCCAACAAACAACATCAAATTCGTTTCGCGGGAGCTTGCAACACCATTAAATGATAAATAACACAGCGGAAATAAAAGATGATATCACTGATATAACATGAATACAATATCTGATACATCAATTTGATACAATGATAATCATCAACATCAGAGAATATACAATATAGAATACAGCGGAACACGATACAATACGAAATAAATCTTCTCAGAATATAATACTGCAACTCTGATCCAAAAAGCTCCAAAGACAAAGCTCCAAAAACTCCTATCTCGATCCACTATCAAGATTGCACCAAGCTAAACAAGTCTCGTCCATATCCAAAGAAAACTGAACTAGCTCCAGATAATCTCCTGAATCTAATTATCTGAAAAACCAAACTCTAGACTGCCCGTGTAGAAAAATTTTGAGCACCCAGAGTTTAGGAAATAAACAATAAACTCTGGATCAGTCATGGGACTGGTGTGAGCAACAAAAACAGTTTATCTTTTAAAACATTCAACAAAAGAATTTCAAAGTCAATTCGCAATGCTTTTTAAAAATGAGACTACCATAAGGCCTCCCGCACACACACACACACAATGCAAACGCAGAATCGGAGGAGATTTCTCCTTATGATAGTCAAAGATGCTTGATACGCATTAAAAAGAACATTTGATATTATTACTAGTGCATAGTGTAGAGAAAATTCATTTCGAAAGTAAAGATATAAATCTTAGCCAACATAGACATTTCGAACTATGCCTACTATAGCTACCATCCAAACAGTGGGGCGCCACCATAAGTGAATGATAGGTTCTACAACTAATACCGTACAAGGTACGTATTTGAAGAATGGATTTCCAACAAATGGTCAGGCCAAGGAACTTCCCATTGCCACATAGAAACGCCTCTGGAAGGACGCCCCGAGAACCACCGTTCTCCGCTAAACAAAGCCGGGGATCCCTTTTCCCAAGGAATATTACAAACCCTCAGATATGCCACCCCCGGTCCTTTGGGACCTTCAAACGAGAGCGCTCTCTAACCAACATCACACCATAATAATAAGTGTTTCAACATGAGTAAGTATCTGGGCTCCATACCATGATACTACCCTTTTCCAGAAGGAATGGTCATACCCTAGGGAAGTTATCCCTGAAAACCTTGCCGCACAATTCCTGTTTCGACCATTACCGGTTTGTGAGGCTTGACGAAGTCACGTCCACAAAAACACACTTTATACAAAAGCCGTGCTTTGGGTCAACAAATGATCATAGAAATGATCACCAAGATAGACGATCACACAAATGATCCTATCACAAATAATCAACACAATGATCATTTCACAGCAACACTCAGTATGTCACATTACCAAATTGGGAATATATTGCTGATAACCTTCAACTACATAACCTCTGAGCTCGTACGTCTCAGAGAAGGGTGTTAAGCTAAAAGAATAAATTCTCCGCCACCAACAGAAATATATTTGAAAGAAATCGGCTTTATATCTCAATTTGTAATGTCAGACATACAATCCATACAAGTCTGTTCCGGGCTCGAACAGAACCGAAGGCACTTACAAAGAAGTCCTTGCAATCCGGATATCCACAATCCTGATCGGATTCCCCATCACATATGGAGAACTCTATACCGGAGCAACTCGGTGCAGAGTCAATCGACAGGTCATCCTATCGCTCTCGCAAATACCCGGTCTTCAACACCGGTCTTCAAATGCTATCCATAACGATATATCGCATATTCGGAATGGGTTATACGACCCAAAGTTCCTTTCCCGGCTAACCCGAATAGTGAGCGCAACATTTAAAACATATGGATATGGGATTTCAATTAAGTCACAACTTAATAATTCCAAACTTTCTTTCAAATGGTTTAAACCAATTTCCATTTCAAATCTTTTAAACAAAAAGATTTATTTCACAAAGTTTACTTAATTTCATAAGGATTCATTTGCGGGTTTCAAAACAATTTCCATTTGAATTGGATTAATTCATTTAAATCTTTAAATCAAAGATTTATCTCATAGCTTTCAAAAATTGTTTCCAAAGATTCATTCATAACTTGGAAAATCATTTTCGATTCAAACTTGAAATCTCTTTAATATGAATTGGAAGTTCATTACTCATATGAAAGCTTTTTATCACTTAGAAACAATAGTTTTATTTTGGAAAAACCCCGATTCCATTTATACAAGTTATAATCTTTGGTTTAATTCAAATTTCCAAATCAACGCTTAAAAATGGTTTAAACCCTCATAATTTGTAAAACCCTTTTTAAATCATAAATACTGAATATAGAATTCAATTTCAGATTTCTTTTGAATTTCAATCTAAATCCGATTATTTAAATTCCAAATCTTTATTAGTTATTCAAAAATAACTTTTATTCTTAAAACAGCTTTTCAAAAGCTTTTCCACATTAAAACTTAATTTATTTCCAAAAATATTTGAATTAAAAATTCAAATTCAAACTTATTTAAAAATCTGTGACTTAACCGATTTCCACGTGAAATCCATATTTTTGTGTGTATAGTGTGGTCCAAGGATTTTACACAATAGTGCACAACAATCATCACAAATATATCAATATCGATAAGCGGTATAACCAATAACGCTTATCTTCCTTCACAGTTTCACAGATAAAATAAATTTATCAATCGCGAAGATTCATCATTACAATTCGATGTGGGTTTCGGATAACCAACTGGAATCCGAATCCCTGTCGCATCGAAATTCAAATGTCGTATACAGGTCAAGGGTTTACAGAATAAAATTACCAATCATAATCCAGCACAGAGTAATTCACATCTCACAATATCAAAACAGAAATATCAATTCATTTTACAACAAATCAAATATCCGACATACACGATCTATAAGAAATCATCTCTAATTCTTATTGAAATCGATTCAATTTAAAAACAACTACTTGAGAATTAATTATTTAACCTTGTTTAATTAATCATTAGTTATCAATTAATTACTTATTTCATTTCAAATCTGTTAATTAACAAATCAATTCTTAATCAATCATTAAGTCTTAATTACTTAATTCCTTCATTCACTCTATAAATTAATTACTTCATAATCAATTTATTTAACCTTGATTAGCTATTCTTTAACCATAAATTAATAACTTTAATTATTAATGAAACTTAATTTATCATTTATAAATTCTCAATTAAATTACTTAATCGATTAACTATTAATAATTTATAGATTTACTTAAGTGGTTAATTACAAATTTATAAATCACTCAATCATTCATTAACCTCTAATTACACTACTTTAATTATTCTTAATTACTCCCAAAAATAATAGTAATTAATTAATAATAATTATTCAACTTTATTAATTATTTCTTGATTACTCCTTAAAATAATAAATTAAAAATGATTGCCATTGTTTATCTCAATTAACGATAAAAATCTTCCTTACTTTGGAATCAATTCATTATTAGCTTGAAACTTTAGTGTAATTTACATTAAGTATTCATCAACTTAATCAAAACGTTAATTTAGATAAAAAAATTGTTAAGCATTTCCTTCCAATAATTAAACCTGAAATAAAATTTTAACCTCAAGTTGTCAAATAGACTTCTAAAAATTTGTTTAAAGGGTTTGCTTAATCTACCTTTATCATGCTTCAGGCTTGAGGAAATTGACCCGAGCAAATTGCCGTTCCTACTCGAGTAACAACTCGAGCTCCACTGTGCATTTCCCCAGTCCTTCTTCTTCCCCCTCGTACTCATTTCTCTTCTCTTTTTTTTTCAGTTCAGAGTTTAAGTTAAATATGCAAGTATCAGGTAAACATACGCGCGCACTCGAGCTTGAACTCGAAGTCAACCCTTTCTTCCCCATCACACAATTCCATCACCCAATCTCCCCAGTACACCAACATGCACGGTGCACGTGCACTAGGCGGCGACGCCACTCCGGCCACTTACGAACCCTCCAGCACGTCACTTGTCGACTACGCAACCCAATCCAAACATCAAAACCCCATTACTTAGCTTGAATAAAAATCGAGCTACCCAGAAGAAAACTGGAACTAACCCCTCGCCCAAAAATCACCTCGCGTGGCCACCTCTGGCCACCGGAGGTCTTGCGGCCACCTCCTACCGCTGCTCCACCTCCCCACACATCTCCTCTCCAAGTCCGGTTCCACTCGATGCCTCGACGAGCGTGCACGAGCCAAAAACCCTTATGCCATTTTCACCGTCCTTAAACCCTATCCCGATCAATTTCTACCACCCCAACCACTAATAAATCCTATTACCATTTTTCCTGAGACCTACAACACCTCGGCCTCCTCCAACTCAAAGCCCATGCCGATCATCGGCAATTTCCAAAAATGCCCCAAATGTTCTTCTCGAAAATTCCCAAAAATATCAAGCTAAAAATCGCGAAATGTATATTAAAAATCACGATTTCCCATTGCTAATTCATTCATGTAATTCAAAACAGAAATTGAATTTATTGATTTTTAACCTATATATAAAATCTTACTGTTATTTCCATTTTTTAGACTATTTGTTAAATTTTAAACCTTTAAACTATTTTTATAAACTTCATCATACATTAACAGCCATTTTTCATTTAAACTTCAAAGTCTGATATTAATTCTATTTGAAGTTTTGAATTTTTGAAGGCAAGACATGTACTGAAACAACAGGAAACTGGGTATATATATAAACAGGCATACTTACACACATATACATGGATTACCCATTCAATTATATATAAAAAAATGAGAGGTTTTTATGCAACATCAATATCAAATATCAGATCAACCCAGGCATTCGAGCCATTCATAACTTAAATTGTTTTTAAAACAAAGTGTTTACTCACTGTTTTGAGAAGAGGAAGATGACAGAGAACTCTTTGTGTTGAAACTGCAGTATTTTTCTTGAATCCTGTTTTTAAATTTGAAAACAAGGTGATGTTTATGTTGCTGGGTTTCTTTGGATGAACAAAATAACACAAATGAATGTGTATTAATACACAGGAGGATGTTGTTCAAGGTAGGGGAGGCATGTTGCATTAAATGCAAAGGTATGTTGCATTTATTGTTTTGCAATTCAGTTTTTACTTGTTTTACTTTGGTTACTTTGTTCATTTCCTTGCTTCTTGGCTGATATGTTGCTTACTTTATTTTTATTTTATTTTCTCGGCTGAAGTGATCTTGCATTGAATGCTCAGGTCCTTATTCCTCAGCCTACATGCTTGCCTACTTATGCTATGTATTTTTTTCTTTTTAGCTTTATTTGTTTGTTTTGTTTATGTTTGATAGATTTTGATTTTACTCTATAACATTCATTTTTAAAAGTTGTTTTAGTTATGTTTGTTACTTGTATTGTATTACTTTGTATTGCATACTTAAGTTTTTTTTTTTTAATATCATTCTTTCTTTTTCAAGTGTTCACACTTATGTTTGGTCTTACACTTTAACTTTATAATATTACTTATAATATAAATAAATTTCCATTTAAATTTGTTATTAGATTTCATTTTACGTGTTAGTTTATTTTTTTATTTATCCTATATATATTTGTATTTTATTTTATAGATGTACACTGATTTTAAAACACAACGTAAATTGTTTGTTAAGTTTTACTTTGTTTAGTTTATTTATTTTTACTTTTATATTTTTTTATAGTTTACATAACCAAAATTTTAAGGTATTTATTTTATACATATATTTTATTTTAAAAACTTTATTTAAAATTCAATTCAATGTGTTCGCTTTGAGTTTCAAATCAAATTCAAAAACAAATAAGTAAATACATCTTATTTAATTTGAAAAATTCAACCAAATCCATAATTCAATCTAAAATTAAATTAAATTATAAATTTAAATTCGTCTTTAAAAATCAGGATCGTTACAGACTCCCCCCCTTAAAAAGAATTTCGTCCTCGAAATTCGCCAAGGAGATAACAAGGATAGATGAAAGATAGAGAAATATCTTTCCAGATCAAAATGGATATCAATTCTGCATTTGGCTTACCAAATCAGAATTATCAATAATAGATATGAGAACAAACTCCATCAACTACGAAACAATTGGGTTATTTGATCTATGAAGTATACAGAGGTATTGGTTAGATCGAAGGGATAACTAACCATTCGTAGAATATATCGAAACCCAATGAAATAGATAGAAATAGATTCGATTACGATTTCAGATTCAAGATTTAATTTATTTACGATTTGCTGAAAAATGAAACTAAGGGTAGTTCTAGTGTCGAACAAAATTCGAACAATTTAATCGTAAACGAGAAGATTACCTTATAAAATTCATTTCCTTAATCAGATGTTGAGGTTGAAGAATCATCTCTAATTGCATACACTTTCTTTACTAAAGTTTGCTTCTTTGCTGGACAGTTGTTGATCCTATGTCCCGGCTTGCGGCATTTATAACATCCAGTAAATTCCTGATCTGGCCTCATAAATGGCTCTCTCATTCCTGGCTTCCAATCATTCTTACATTTATCCGAGTAATGACCTTTCTCCAAGCAATTGAGACAAGTAACATCCTTCTTTTTCTTTTGTATACTTTTCTTTCCATTATTTTTCCTTGATTTCTTTCCGCCAAACTTCCTTTTTCTCCAATTCAGATTACTTGCATCTACATTCTCCTCCGGATCTTTTTGCTTTTCCAGAGTATCATATCGATAGCCCATATCAATTAATTCAGAAAAAGATTCCTTGACGTGAGTAGTCATTCTTTCCTGAAACTCCTTGTTCATTCCCCTAATAAACTTTTCATTCTTCTTTAACGGCGTATTCACCAACTCTGGACCGAATCGAGATAATTCAATAAATTTGTTCAAGTACTCCTCAAACGATAAATTCCCTTGCTCTAAATCCATAAACACCTGATACACTCTAGAGATACCAGCAGATGGCATATATCGCTGTTCAAACACTTCCTTGAAATGACTCCAAGTAAATTCATCCGCCGACTCATCCACGGTAACAGTTTCCCACCAAACTAAAGCCTCTTCCTGGAGTTTCCATGAAGCTATCAGTCGCATCTGATCATCTTCTAATTTTAATCCTTTGAAAATCTTTTCGCACGATCGAATCCATGCTTGTGCTTCGATAACGGTTTCTTTGCCTGTGAATGGCTTTCCACCAAGTCTAGAAAACTTTTGATATAAATCGGCCAAATTCAATTGAGATTGAATAGGAATATCTGTCGTTGCAGGGTTTTGACCAGCTAAAGTAGTACTTTCCTGTCTCCTATTTCGTCCTCTTCTTTCACTCATTCTTACTATCTGTAAATAGTAAGAAATCCGATTTAGGCATTCAGACGAAATACTTTAGAGAATAACAACATATAAAGAGAATAGATTAAGAAATTTGTATTTTTGGTTCCACGGGTTGTACTCATTCTAGGGTATACTTCACCCTATCTCTAATGAGCCATCTAATGTGTTACACTCCGTAGCTAAAGTTCTTACTCAACCTTCAGCTCTGATACCAATCTGTCACGACCCGAACTCGATGTCCAACAAACAACATCAAATTCGTTTCGTGGGAGCTTGCAACACCATTAAATGATAAATAACACAGCGGAAATAAAAGATGATATCACTGATATAACATGAATACAATATCTGATACATCAATTTGATACAATGATAATCATCAACATCAGAGAATATACAATATAGAATACAGCGGAACACGATACAATACGAAATAAATCTTCTCAGAATATAATACTGCAACTCTGATCCAAAAAGCTCCAAAGACAAAGCTCCAAAAACTCCTATCTCGATCCACTATCAAGATTGCACCAAGCTAAACAAGTCTCGTCCATATCCAAAGAAAACTGAACTAGCTCCAGATAATCTCCTGAATCTAATTATCTGAAAAACCAAACTCTAGACTGCCCGTGTAGAAAAATTTTGAGCACCCAGAGTTTAGGAAATAAACAATAAACTCTGGATCAGTCATGGGACTGGTGTGAGCAACAAAAACAGTTTATCTTTTAAAACATTCAACAAAAGAATTTCAAAGTCAATTCGCAATGCTTTTTAAAAATGAGACTACCATAAGGCCTCCCGCACACACACACACACAATGCAAACGCAGAATCGGAGGAGATTTCTCCTTATGATAGTCAAAGATGCTTGATACGCATTAAAAAGAACATTTGATATTATTACTAGTGCATAGTGTAGAGAAAATTCATTTCGAAAGTAAAGATATAAATCTTAGCCAACATAGACATTTCGAACTATGCCTACTATAGCTACCATCCAAACAGTGGGGCGCCACCATAAGTGAATGATAGGTTCTACAACTAATACCGTACAAGGTACGTATTTGAAGAATGGATTTCCAACAAATGGTCAGGCCAAGGAACTTCCCATTGCCACATGGAAACGCCTCTGGAAGGACGCCCCGAGAACCACCGTTCTCCGCTAAACAAAGCCGGGGATCCCTTTTCCCAAGGAATATTACAAACCCTCAGATATGCCACCCCCGGTCCTTTGGGACCTTCAAACGAGAGCGCTCTCTAATCAACATCACACCATAATAATAAGTGTTTCAACATGAGTAAGTATCTGGGCTCCATACCATGATACTACCCTTTTCCAGAAGGAATGGTCATACCCTAGGGAAGTTATCCCTGAAAACCTTGCCGCACAATTCCTGTTTCGACCATTACCAGTTTGTGAGGCTTGACGAAGTCACGTCCACAAAAACACACTTTATACAAAAGTCGTGCTTTGGGTCAACAAATGATCATAGAAATGATCACCAAGATAGACGATCACACAAATGATCCTATCACAAATAATCAACACAATGATCATTTCACAGCAACACTCAGTATGTCACATTACCAAATTGGGAATATATTGCTGATAACCTTCAACTACATAACCTCTGAGCTCGTACGTCTCAGAGAAGGGTGTTAAGCTAAAGGAATAAATTCTCCGCCACCAACAGAAATATATTTGAAAGAAATCGGCTTTATATCTCAATTTGTAATGTCAGACATACAATCCATACAAGTCTGTTCCGTGCTCGAACAGAACCGAAGGCACTTACAAAGAAGTCCTTGCAATCCGGATATCCACAATCCTGATCGGATTCCCCATCACATATGGAGAACTCTATACCGGAGCAACTCGGTGCAGAGTCAATCGACAGGTCATCCTATCGCTCTCGCAAATACCCGGTCTTCAACACCGGTCTTCAAATGCTATCCATAACGATATATCGCATATTCGGAATGGGTTATACGACCCAAAGGTCCTTTCCCGGCTAACCCGAATAGTGAGCGCAACATTTAAAACATATGGATATGGGATTTCAATTAAGTCACAACTTAATAATTCCAAACTTTCTTTCAAATGGTTTAAACCAATTTCCATTTCAAATCTTTTAAACAAAAAGATTTATTTCACAAAGTTTACTTAATTTCACAAGGATTCATTTGCGGGTTTCAAAACAATTTCCATTTGAATTGGATTAATTCATTTAAATCTTTAAATCAAAGATTTATCTCATAGCTTTCAAAAATTGTTTCCAAAGATTCATTCATAACTTGGAAAATCATTTTCGATTCAAACTTGAAATCTCTTTAATATGAATTGGAAGTTCATTACTCATATGAAAGCTTTTTATCACTTAGAAACAATAGTTTTATTTTGGAAAAACCCCGATTCCATTTATACAAGTTATAATCTTTGGTTTAATTCAAATTTCCAAATCAACGCTTAAAAATGGTTTAAACCCTCATAATTTGTAAAACCCTTTTTAAATCATAAATACTGAATATAGAATTCAATTTCAGATTTCTTTTGAATTTCAATCTAAATCCGATTATTTAAATTCCAAATCTTTATTAGTTATTCAAAAATAACTTTTATTCTTAAAACAGCTTTTCAAAAGCTTTTCCACATTAAAACTTAATTTATTTCCAAAAATATTTGAATTAAAAATTCAAATTCAAACTTATTTAAAAATCTGTGACTTAACCGATTTCCACGTGAAATCCATATTTGTGTGTGTATAGTGTGGTCCAAGGATTTTACACAATAGTGCACAACAATCATCACAAATATATCAATATCGATAAACGGTATAACCAATAACGCTTATCTTCCTTCACAGTTTCACAGATAAAATAAATTTATCAATCGCGAAGATTCATCATTACAATTCGATGTGGGTTTCGGATAACCAACTGGAATCCGAATTCCTGTCGCATCGAAATTCAAATGTCGTATACAAGTCAAGGGTTTACAGAATAAAATTACCAATCATAATCCAGCACAGAGTAATTCACATCTCACAATATCAAAACAGAAATATCAATTCATTTTACAACAAATCAAATATCCGACATACACGATCTATAAGAAATCATCTCTAATTCTTATTGAAATCGATTCAATTTAAAAACAACTACTTGAGAATTAATTATTTAACCTTGTTTAATTAATCATTAGTTATCAATTAATTACTTATTTCATTTCAAATCTGTTAATTAACAAATCAATTCTTAATCAATCATTAAGTCTTAATTACTTAATTCCTTCATTCACTCTATAAATTAATTACTTCATAATCAATTTATTTAACCTTGATTAGCTATTCTTTAACCATAAATTAATAACTTTAATTATTAATGAAACTTAATTTATCATTTATAAATTCTCAATTAAATTACTTAATCGGTTAACTATTAATAATTTATAGATTTACTTAAGTGGTTAATTACAAATTTATAAATCACTCAATCATTCATTAACCTCTAATTACACTACTTTAATTATTCTTAATTACTCCCAAAAATAATAGTAATTAATTAATAATAATTATTCAACTTTATTAATTATTTCTTGATTACTCCTTAAAATAATAAATTAAAAATGATTGTCATTGTTTATCTCAATTAACGATAAAAATCTTCCTTACTTTGGAATCAATTCATTATTAGCTTGAAACTTTAGTGTAATTTACATTAAGTATTCATCAACTTAATCAAAACGTTAATTTAGATAAAAAAAATTGTTAAGCATTTCCTTCCAATAATTAAACCTGAAATAAAATTTTAACCTCAAGTTGTCAAATAGACTTCTAAAAATTTGTTTAAAGGGTTTGCTTAATCTACCTTTATCATGCTTCAGGCTTGAGGAAATTGACCCGAGCAAATTGCCGTTCCTACTCGAGTAACAACTCGAGCTCCACTGTGCTTTTCCCCAGTCCTTCTTCTTCCCCTCTCGTACTCACTTCTCTTCTCTCTTTTTTTTCAGTTCAGAGTTTAAGTTAAATATGCAAGTATCAGGTAAACATACGCGCGCACTCGAGCTTGAACTCGAAGTCAACCCTTTCTTCCCCATCACACAATTCCATCACCCAATCTCCCCAGTACACCAACATGCACGGTGCACGTGCACTAGGCGGCGACGCCACTCCGGCCACTTACGAACCCTCCAGCACGTCACTTGTCGACTACGCAACCCAATCCAAACATCAAAACCCCATTACTTAGCTTGAATAAAAATCGAGCTACCCAGAAGAAAACTGGAACTAACCCCTCGCCCAAAAATCACCTCGCGTGGCCACCTCTGGCCACCGGAGGTCTTGCGGCCACCTCCTACCGTTGCTCCACCTCCCCACGCATCTCCTCTCCAAGTCCGGTCCCACTCGACGCCTCGACGAGCGTGCACGAGCCAAAAACCCTTATGCCATTTTCACCGTGCTTAAACCCTATCCCGATCAATTTCTACCACCCCAACCACTAATAAATCCTATTACCATTTTTCCTGAGACCTACAACACCTCGGCCTCCTCCAACTCAAAGCTCGACCAACTCCACCATGCCGATCATCGGCAATTTCCAAAAATGCCCCAAATGTTCTTCTCGAAAATTCCCAAAGAATATCAAGCTAAAAATCGCGAAATGTATATTAAAAATCACGATTTCCCATTGCTAATTCATTCATGTAATTCAAAACAGAAATTGAATTTATTGATTTTTAACCTATATATAAAATCTTACTGTTATTTCCATTTTTTAGACTATTTGTTAAATTTTAAACCTTGAAACTATTTTTATAAACTTCATCATACATTAACAGCCATTTTTCATTTAAACTTCAAAGTCTGATTTTAATTCTATTTGAAGTTTTGAATTTTTGAAGGCAAGACATGTACTGAAACAACAGGAAACTGGGTATATATATAAACAGGCATACTTACACACATATACATGGATTACCCATTCAATTATATATAAAAAAATGAGAGGTTTTTATGCAACATCAATATCAAATATCAGATCAACCCAGGCATTCGAGCCATTCATAACTTAAATTGTTTTTAAAACAAAGTGTTTACTCACTGTTTTGAGAAGAGGAAGATGACAGAGAACTCTTTGTGTTGAAACTGCAGTATTTTTCTTGAATCATGTTTTTAAGTTTGAAAACAAGGTGATCTTTATGTTGCTGGGTTTCTTTGGATGAACAAAATAACACAAATGAATGTGTATTAATACACAGGAGGATGTTGTTCAAGGTAGGGGAGGCATGTTGCATTAAATGCAAAGGTATGTTGCATTTATTGTTTTGCAATTCAGTTTGTACTTGTTTTACTTTGGTTACTTTGTTCATTTCCTTGCTTCTTGGCTGATATGTTGCTTACTTATTTTTATTTTATTTTCTCGGCTGAAGTGATCTTGCATTGAATGCTCAGGTCCTTATTCCTCAGCCTACATGCTTGCCTACTTATGCTATGTATTTTTTTATTTTTAGCTTTATTTGTTTGTTTTGTTTATGTTTGATAGATTTTGATTTTACTCTATAACATTCATTTTTAAAAGTTGTTTTAGTTATGTTTGTTACTTGTATTGTATTACTTTGTATTGCATACTTAAGTTTTTTTTTTTTTAATATCTTTCTTTCTTTTTCAAGTGTTCACACTTATGTTTGGTCTTACACTTTAACTTTATAATATTACTTATAATATAAATAAATTTCCATTTAAATTTGTTATTAGATTTCATTTTACGTGTTAGTTCATTTTTTTTATTTATCCTATATATATTTGTATTTTATTTTATAGATGTACATTGATTTTAAAACACAACGTAAATTGTTTGTTAAGTTTTACTTTGTTTAGTTTATTTATTTTTACTTTTATATTTTTTTATAGTTTACATAACCAAAATTTTAAGGTATTTATTTTATACATATATTTTATTTTAAATACTTTATTTAAAATTCAATTCAATGTGTTCGCTTTGAGTTTCAAATCAAATTCAAAAACAAATAAGTAAATACATCTTATTTAATTTGAAAAATTCAACCAAATCCATAATTCAATCTAAAATTAAATTAAATTATAAATTTAAATTCGTCTTTAAAAATCAGGATCGTTACATATGCACTATTGTTGGTAAGCCTAGGCGTACCTTGCATTCGATCATTCAATTCAAGGAGGCGGATGATGAATGCTTGAAGAGTAATCGAGCGGCTAGGGAAATTAGGGTTGGTTGGGAAGATAAGGCAGTGTTTGTTTTGACTAAAAAGAAATTATTGAGATGGTGATTGAAAGTGCCGACTCAAATCTACATTTACATGGGCGTTTGTTTTACCCTTTCATTCGGCTTTGCCAAGTCAAACCAGCAAAAGTATGTTTAGCTCATTTTTAGAGCTTTTTGAAATCTTAATCAGTACACACGTAATTTCCAATATAATTTCCAACAGATACCCTTATTTTTTTTAAATAGCACGATTTTCTTCTTTCTTTAGGGCAGCTCCATCATATATTTTTTTCTTCCGTACATAGTAGTTTCAACTACTGCTTCAAGGTAGCAATGTAGGTATGTTTATATGTGTTTTTTCATAATGTAAAATATATTGGTTTGATATCATAATTTAATAGTTACTGCTATAAGTGGGTGTAGAAGACAAATCATATCAACTATGCATATTATCATGAATGAGTTTCTTTGTACTGACTAAAGCAAAACTAGTTCATATGAGTACACGGGAATTTTTCTCCTACATTTATTTTCTGTACTATTCAATCGCTTTTTTATTAATGCCAAACTTCAAAAATTAAATATGCATGATCATGAGTTGTTAAGGTTAAGGAATATGCATGTTGTACTATTCAGCTCATTCTACTTTCTTTCACTTCATCTTTTGTCCAACTAGATTTAAAAGAGGAAACAGTACTTTGATGTTAAAACTATAATATGAGTTTAACATCTTATATTTGGAGAAGCATCTATAAATTTTCTTGGTTGTTTTATACGTTAACCTGTGGAATTAGTATATCCTTCTTAAAATTTTCATTCATGTTGCAGTATAAGCACCAATTTTACTTACTAAGGAATATGATTAGTACCAAACTTTAACTAGAAATACAGAAATATAATGGTATTATTTAATTTTAGTAACTCATTCTATGTATATTCATTGTACAACTCAGATAATATAAATGATATTAACAATGAAGGGAAAATTTGTCAACTAACAATAAAACATATTTATAATCAGCAAGCAATCAAACAATATTTCAACATTTAGCAAACATCATTAAACACCCACTATCCAGCATTCAGCTTTTAGTATTCAGCTTTCAGCATTCAGCCTTCAGCATTAAGTATTCAGTCATTTTAAGAAACGAATCCTAAATGTAAAGATGCAATGTTCAGTAATTTGGAAAAGGTATGTGCAATTGATTAATTGGGTAAAGGAAATGCAAGAGCGTCAGGGAAGATGCCCTAATTTTTCAACCGACTAAGAAAAAAATGGTGGAGCCTCCTAAATTCCACCATTTCATCCGCATTTTTTCTGTCTGTTTCCCCTTCCTCTTGCTCTTGTTGCTGCAGCAATCCTCTTTGGGAAAAGCATTTGTGCACGTGAATGCGGTTCCTATATACTGCTTTTATATTCAACTATTAACAGGCCCGGTCCTGGCCCAAGGCCACCTAGCCTCAAAATTTTCTAATTGTATATATAAAGTTAACCTATTTCGAAATAAGAAAAACTGAGTATAGTCCAGCATTATAGACATCTCAATTTTCCATCAACCACTAGAGTTCAATTCTTTCTAGCATTGAATTTTTCCCCTTCCTATCTTCACTTGTACTTCTGGGGCCTCCAAAACCTAAAGTGACTAATTAAGCTTTGAATGTTTTTGCCTTGGGCCTCAAGTTGACAAAGGCCAGCCCTGACTATTAATACCTAATTATCTTCGCTAAACCACTTTTTGTCTCTCCTAATCTCTGCTTTTCATCATCCGTCCGCAACTCCCTTTCCATGAGTTTCTCTATCAAAACCTTGACTTCGGCTCCTTCTCTATCTTTTCAAATAAACGGATCAAAAATCTCTCTATCCAATTTCATCATCATCAATATCTTATCATCTAATAATGCTACATTGATACATATAAATCCAGCTAAGTTTACTATCACTAAGATATTATGACTTCAATTATAAATAGGTTTATCATTTTCTAACACGTGATTTTGCTAAGTAGGGCACTCGTAAATTTTTAAAAAAAACTTTATGATAAAATTACCCTTTTGTTATTCACAAATCTGTTTAACACGCATCGTATTTTCCTTCTTTTATTTCATCTTACCAAATAAAGCTTAAAAATCAAAGTTTAGGTAAATTCTCAAACTTGTGTTTGAATTAATGGATGATGGTGCTGATGATGATACAAACTAAATGGAATTAAAAGATGTAAAATTTGAATTTTATGTTTGAATTAATCGATAGTCGATGTCATCGTTTGTCGTGCAAAGTCATTGTGCTCTAAATTGTGAAGTTATACTTTGTGCGATTTGAGATTACTAAAGAAAATTTACCAAAAATACTATATTATTGAACTTCATGAGACTATCCATGAACATACGCCCTTATAGTCATATATAATCGGAAAAAAACCAAAAATTAAATAAATTATGTGATAACTCCATGTACGTAGCACGAGCTTGCACTAGTTCTAAGTATAATTTAATAACTCATTAACTTCTATTTTGAAATTCTTTAAGCATTTTTACTCATATTATTAATTTTATTGTTCTCTACCATTGATGGTTTATACGGTTGAAAATAATTATTTTTAGGTTTAGATTTCACCTTTTTATGTGTTTGGAATAGTTTGTATTTTTTATTATTTAAGGTGGGTTTGTGATATTTGCAATAATTAAATCGCATGTACAAATAGGATATTCAAAAATACGATATTTTCTATATGATTATTACTATGATACATAAGTACATACAAGGTGCATTCAAAATGATTAATATCAATAACATGTAAGGTGCGCTGGTAGTGCCTAACATGGTTGCATGCCTACAAATATAGACTCCATTTTAATGAAATTTGAGTCATTCCCATTCAAAGATTCAATACTTTGCCTCATGTATTTCCTTTGATTGATAAATAGACATGTGAACATCTCAAGTTTTATCTAATTTACTAAAAAACACAACATATCGTCTAGTCTAATGAAATTGTAAGGAAAATGAAAAAGAAAATAATATAGTTTCCCAAAATTTTATTTTAACTAATCTAGATGTAGTGCCATGAGATGGGATGTCATGTTCAAGGTAATACAACATGAAAACAGAAATACAAATTAACACTAAAAAATTATGAAACATTAAGAATATTCAATTAGAAGTTCCTTTTGAGCTCCCTAACAATTGAAAATAAACATAAAAAAATGTGAAGATGTAACTACAAATAATTGTAATAAGAGGAACCTTATACATGAAAATACAAAGTAAATAAGTAAGTGAATATATAAACTTAAACAAATTATTAAGATGAATACTTACATATAGTGAATGGTATTGAGATTAAAAATGCAAAAGATGGAAAATATCAGCAAAATGGGTTAAAAAGTATAATTTGTTTAAAATAGAATTTCGCTTTTTGCTAAATTCATTTGTAATAAGAAACTTGGATATTTAATTCAACTAAACGTTTATAGATTGACAACTTGAAAAGTTCACATTTACAATAGAATTCAGGAAACAAACAAATTACAAAATATAATGAATTTAGTGACCCAATATATATGCATAATCCTTGTTAAATGCATTGTTTTTTAACCAAAATTCTAACAACCGTCATTCTTGCATCGAAAGACTAGCCATTAAGGGTAGAAGAAAAAGAAAGATAAGAAGAAAACTACATAATCATAGAATCTCACCACGAATCAGAATAACACATAATAGATGACATACGATATTACATTGTCATTTCCATAATAATACATCAGAGTCATTACATTACAGTTTCAATTGGACAGTTATAGCTACCTATCATATAAAAATACATAGATCATATATAATATAGCGGAATAAGATAATAACTAAATAATGGTGAAGCCACATGCTCTAGTTCCTTCAAAATGCTTCTATAGGAAACCTGGATCACTTGGCTATTCATACAAATTTGAGTACCCAAGAAAATAAAAATTCGGGTCAGTTATGGGTCTAGTGTGAGTAAACACAAACGACTTAATTTTTTAACTTTTACAAAACACTTTGAAAATCAAAGGTATCTCGTAATACCACGCCGTAATAAATGAGGACGAATTTTTATCTTACGATAAGCAAAATGCTTTATATAGAAATCCAATGGTATTAAGATAATGTATAGGGTTTTCAAGTAAAATAGAACATAGCTGAATGCTTGCATCTCAAATTTCAACATACTTGGGTGCAACTAAAACCATGTGACACTTATTGGAAAATGGATTCCATACAATGACTTGGCTATTGCGGTACTGCCCGTTATCATGCATCTCTAGATAAAATAACACTGATAGATAGTTCGTTGAACTTCGTCTTATACTCTACTACAGATAGATCCCCATGTTTCAAGTCTATGAAGTTTCAGTACATCCTAGTCCTTCCTGTTATTGGCAAGGATTGTTCCTCAAAAACTTGTTTACATCAGGCCAATGAAATTTTTTCTTTTGGAATATTCACAGTAAGGGAGTCCCACCAAGCTGCTGTTCCTTCTTACAGTTGCCATGCTGCTAAGAACCTTTTCTATTCATTGAATAAACCAAGGCCTTTAAAAATATTTCACAAAATAGCAAAAAAGCTTGCATTTCCATGATAGACTCAGTTCCTTTAAATGATTTCCCTTTTAAATTAGTGTAATCCTTGCGTAAGGTTGCAAAATTTACTCTTGACTGCACTGGCACTGCCTCTTCGACAATCCAAACTCCTTCACAATATGTGGTTCGACCATTTGTAATTGTAGTGCTTCCTGCTCCCTTCCCTCGTTTATTTTGGTTACTCTTGTCTTACTACCTAAACATAGTAAGATAATACTTAGAATATTTGGATGATATAAATCTTGAAAGAAGGGTACTAATCAAACCTATCTAGCTGATCTATCTACCAAATGTGTGTGTGTGTCGATATATATATATATATATGTGTGTGTGTGTGTGTGTGTGTGTGTGTGTGATTTTTTTTTACAAATATGCACTATCGAAGTTAACCTCAACCCAAAGCCTAGGTGGTTGCTTAACCTAAGCTCTAATACCAAAATGTAATACCGCCTTTTTGTGTACCGAAAGATAAGCCATTAAGGGTAGAAGAAAAGGAAAGATAAGGAGAAAACTACACAATCACAGAACCTCACTATGAATAAGAGCAACATATAATAGATAACATATGATATTACATTGTCATTTCCATAATAATAATACATCAGATTCATCGCATTACAATTTTCAATTGGACAATTAACTACCCGTCCATACAAAAAGACATAGATCATACATAACATGGTGAAATACGATAATAACTAGCTAATGGTGAAGTCATTTGCTCCAGCTTATTCAAATGCTTTCGTAAGAAACTTGGATCACTTGGCTACTCATACAAATTTGAGTACCTAAGAGTTTTAGGGAAAGAAAATAAACTTCGGATCATATATGGATCTGGTGTGAGTAAAATCAAACAGCTTAATTTTTTTGACTTTTATAAGACACTTTGAAAACCAAAGGTATCTCGTAGGATCACGCCACATATAAAACAGATGGGTTTTTAACCTTACGATAACTAAAACACTTTATGAAAAAATCCAGTCATATTATGATAATGTCTACAGTTTTGAAGTAAAATAGAATATAGTTGATATGCTTGCATCTCACATTCCAACATCCTTGGGTATAACTAAATCTGTACTATCCTTATTAGTGAATTGGATTCCATACAATGACTGGGCTACTGGTGTACCGCTCGTCACGGTGCATCTCTAAATAAAATAATACCGAGGACAACACTTAGATCCCGTACCAACACAAGACCAGCCTACCCTTTGCTATATAATACAGATCGCTCCTCGGTTGGGATCAGCAAGCGTACGAAGCATACATGAGTTGATAGTAAGGACTCTAAATAGGGATGACGTTACCCTAATGGGGGCGATCCACTTAGCATTGCCGCATCTTCCCTGTTTTAGTCATTCGCGATTGATGAGGCTTGAGGCAACATTTACTTTTCTATAGCAATGCCACTTGGAATGCTAACATTGCCTTCCAGATGTTGACGCAATGTTAGCACTCATCCATACAATTCGTTCACGAGATGAACGAACCAAAGACACTATTTCCACTACACCCATTTTGGAATCACCCTCTGAGTTAGTAGCAAATAGCCCTTGCGCTTCAAGTCTTCACCTTGGATCTTTCCTTTACTATTTCCAATTCGACGTTTACATTATTTTGAAGTGGTTTTCGGATAACAAATAATACTTGATCCCCGTCTCTTCAAACCATTGTTCAATAATTTTAAGGGTTCAAGTTGTTTATTGTGGACTATTCTACTATCATAGTGTAAGACTTACATATGAATACACATTTCATATGCTTGGATTATCATGACCCGCTTATCGAAATAAACCACTTATATTCATCACATTCCCGAAGTGCGGTATTTACGATAAGTACAAGTGGACTTACTTTCAATAAAACGTGTCAACGTTTTATTACAACTACTTTAATTCATTTGGCTACTTAATAGTATGGACAAGAGATCCTTTAGTTTTAAAAATAATTTACTTAAATAAGAAAGTTGCTTAAAAATAAATAACCGATAAAATTTTGAAAGAAACTTTAAAATAAATAAAACTTAATTAAATCATAAGTTTAAAACTTAATTAAATTTAATTAACCTTAATTAAATCAAAAATCCTACTTTAAACCTTAATTTTAATTAAGAAAATATTATACTTAAACTTCAATTAAATTTTAATTAAATAACAATCATTTAATAAATTAAATCCTAATTAGGTAGATAATTAATCTTTAATTAAATAATAATTTATTAAATAGTTAACTCAAATTAAATAATTAATTAAAGTAAATAAACTTGATTAAATAAAAATTAATTTCCTTTTTGTTTTAATTAATCATTATTTGAAACATCCTTAATTAAAAATAATAAACTTAGTTAATAATTTCCTAAACTCTAATTACTTAACCTAATTACTTAATTGATTAATTAAATAATAATTACCCTAATTAATAAATAAAATAAATAAATTGTTAAATAATTCATACTTAAACTTTTTGACTTACTTAATTAGTTTGAAACGAGTTTTTAAAGCGATCCAAAATAAAATACAATAAAACTTGAAATCATGAAATTTTCCGAACTGCATTCATAGCGACTATCGCTATAAGTAGTTTATTAGAATTGATTTCTAGGTGAAAACTCCAATTTAACTCAAGCTACTACAAGTTTGAAAACAAAACTGTAAGAGTTTTGAAACATAAACAAAAGGTGAAAACTTTGAAAACATTTACAAAATCCAAAGCTATAAAAAAGAGCTTTCATTTTCAAATTGGATCTCGAGTCCTTAGCGACATTTCAAGGTGTTAATTTCACAATAGTTTCATCAAATAAACTTGGTTTTTGTTTTATAAACACACTACCATCATATCATAACCAACTATTCACATATCCATATCATTTAACAACCAACACAAATCCATGTTCAAACACAACCAAAATCATATGCCATTAACATAACATGATAATTCAACACAACAACCACTATATTATCACAATATATAGTTCATCAAAATCAAGTATTTTTCTTTTCAAAATATAATAATTTTACCCATTGAAACTTTATTAAATCAAGATGAACTTTTGTCAAAACTTGAAAACAACATAGGATAATGCAAAATTTAAAACTTTTGGTTACTCGAACACCAAAATGGGCTCGGCTAAAGGCTAATAGGGCTCGACCATGGGAAAGTTGGGCTAGGCCATTATAGATTTTGGGTATTATGGGCTTGTAACTTGGAAGAGGTGCTGCAGTATATGTAGAAGTGGTTTAGCAAGAATTGGAAGTGTTTTAAGTGGAAAGAAGTGATTTTTTTTCTCAAATTAGAGAACATAAAGAGAGCCCATGCGTATTTTTACTTAAGCTTTTAGGAATTTTGAAATGGAAAGGAGGGTTGTAACAATGAGAACATGAAAGTTGAGAGGTATATATAGGCTTAGGAAACCAATTAAAATTATATAAGTGCTTATATTTAATACATACATATGTATGTATGTATTTATGTATGCATGCATGCATGCATGTATGTATGTATGAATGTATGCATGTATGTATGCATGCCTCTCCATACCCCTCCCTCCATTTCAGTTCACCACTTGTAACCCCCCAACCCTCCTCTCTCATGTACTATTCAATCCATGCACCATGTACTTGTGTGGAAAAAGAGTATTTTTTATATATGTTGTGTGTGTGTGTGTGTGTGTATTTTAATGAAATAAAATATTCCTTTAACTTACATTTTCATACACTTAAGTGGGCTAATATGTGCATGCATATGTACATGTACACACTATGTTAAAATAGTTTATAAAGTGGGCATATGTGTTTACAATAGTATTATGGCATTTTGAATAACTTTTAACCAATGTAAAATCAATATTTCGAAAAATAATTTTCTATCACATTTTCTATTTCTTTATGAACAATATATATTGGAAACAAAATTTTTAAAATGATTTTATCATCATTATTATAGGTAAAATAATTTTATTTGTCAATAAAAATCCATTAATTAAAATTTTAATATATAATTAAATATTCATTAATTAGCAATTAAATTCTGAGGCGTTACAATAATAATTTTACTGATTAGAGATGTCCAAAAAATGCTCCACTTATGCAAAAAAAACCATGCACATGAAAAGATGTTTCGATTCGTTTTCATTGTACCTGTGATTTAATTTAATTAATTAATAACCTACTAATATAAAATCATTTGAAATTCATATTTAGGTATGAAAGAAGGTGGATTATGCGATGATTCTGATTCGACATTTGGAAAGAGACTTTACTTACCTCCAGAAGGACGAACATCAAAGAAGTCGGACATATATATATGTTAGTCATGGTCTTTTTTGAAATTTTTGTGGAAGCAAACGACCAAGGACACAAGGGAAAACATATTATATGAATTCAAAAGGACAAAGAAATGATCCAATGACGTGCCTACTATTTATGCTACTTTTATATTGTGTATGTTATTCAAATAGATAGAGCATAGACCATCAGCTGACTCTATTTTAGATGAACTGAAATAACATAACATGGATGGTCTTGATTAACTATCTATGTTATGTTGTGTCCATTCATATAAAATAGAGTGGGCTAATGATATGTCCTCTACCTCATTTAATAGCATACATAATATAAATGTAGCACAAATATGAGACACATCATTGGGCCATTTCTTTGTCATTTTGAATTCTGACGGTATATTTCCTCTTTCTGCCTTAGTCGCCCGCTCCCCCACCAAATTTGAAAAAGACCATGCCTAACATATACAAGTTCGACTACTCAGATGTCCGTCCTTGCGAAGATAAGTAGCGTCTCTTTCCAAATGTCGAATCAGAACCATTGCATAATCCATCCTCTTTCATAGCAGAAATATGAATTTCAAATGATTTTATATTGGTAAGTTATTTAATGCTTAAATTAAATCACATATACAATGAAAATGAATCAGAACATCTTTCTATGTGCATGATTTTTTATGCAGAAGGGGAGCAGTTTCTTGGATGTCTCCAACCAATAAAACTATTTTGATTAAAAAATAATGCAATATGGATTATGCATCTATTGCATCACTAAATTCAATATGTTACATGTTTTGTTTCCTCAATTTCTATTGCAAATGAGAACTCTTTAAGTTGTTAATCTATAAACGTTTAGCTGATTTAAATTTCCATGCTTTTACTACAAATGAAATTTGGCATAAATTCAAATTCTATTTCTGAAAAATTATTTATTCTTTTACACATTTTGCTAATATTTTCCATCTTTTTTATATTTTATTCTCAATATCATTACCTTAAGTTAAAATATTCATCTTTTATGATTTTGTTTAAGTTCATATATTCAAATTGTCAGTCTATAAACGTTTAGTTGGTTTAAATTTCCAAATTTATACTACAAATGAAATTTGGCATAATGCCAAATTCTATCTATGACAAATTATTTACTCTTTTACCCTTTTTTTTATTTTCTGTCTTTTTTATTTTTTATTCTTAAAATCATTATCTAAGTTAAAATATTCATTTTTTATGATTTTGTTTAAGTCCATATGTCAAATTATTATTTACTTTGTATTTTCACTTATAAGGTTTCCCTTGTTAATATTTTTTCCGCATGTTTAAATACAAAGAAAAACAAATGAGTATTCATAAATTAGTTAAAAAAAGATATAAATGTTTAAGTCAAGCATTAAGGACATACTTAATCTATGTTACAAGAACATTATACATTAATGAGCAATGGCATTGTTAATTTAGCACACAGAACTCATGTCTGAACTTTAAGTCATATCACGCAAATGATGTCAAGTTGATTACTACTACGACCGAAACACACACACACACACATATATTAGGAGATAATTGAACTTATAAAATTATTTGTGCCAGTAATGATGAAATAAACTTTGAGAATACTTATAGTATAATACTATCCAAGTCCTATGTTTTGACTATAATCAACAACCGCCTTAATAAATACATAGTACTATCATTAAACATGCATTGCGGATAAATATTATTGACACTAACTTGAAGTGAAATAAATAAGCCACCACTTGCACTGTCAATCTCTAGGTAGCTAGATATGTGTTGTAATATGTAAACATACTATGTGTAGGAGGTGAAATATGTTGTGAATTACGAAATAACTCTAACAAAATTCCAATATCTAGTTACATGTAGTAAACGCTTATTTTGCAACCTTAAAGCAACTCATCTATTATGTGCTAGCGCATTCTTTCTTCTTACAAGAAAACTACGAAGAAAAAACCCATTATTTATTAATAGAATGTTTCGATAGAACTAGTTTTTGACTAAGGGTTTATCATGTACAATTCACTAGAAATTTTTTTTCCTACAACAATTGACCGTTAAACAGTTTGTCGTATCTTGAAGTTTTAAATTGTCTTTATTGCATGTACTCTTCCACCAATAGTGAGGGTATACATAGTGCCTACAATCAGCATCTGAAATCTTAATTTATTAGCACGTGCCTGGCATTAATAGTTTTCCTCGTTTGGTTAATACACTGGGAGACTTACGGTATATTTTATTGCAATTTATCTTGATAATACAAATTAACCATGATAAAATGTCTATGGGTGATGAGATAATTATTGCGAATGTTGCAACTATTATGTTTTTTGACTAAGTTCGTTTGCAACCTCTCCCACTTTTCTTGCATATAATAAGCAGGTGTATACACAGCACACGACGGAAAATTTTGTAATTAAGTACAAAAAACATAGGTGCATAAGCACCATTGATTCAGATATAGGTGAAAAATGAAACGAATGGCTATTTAACATAGTTTTCAACATAACCCAGTTATAGTGATGAATGATTTTGAAACCATCTTCGCCCACTCATCAAAACTTATGTCGCAAAATAAATAAGCTTTATGTGTTATTTTACAAAAAACATTTCAGATTAAAAATATATGATAATAAACGAAAATTTTAGTTTCTCTGCTACTTGATTTGAAATATAAAATACTCATAAAGCACCAATTACATTTGTTGCATAAGATTCCCAATACACTATACTCCGTAGAAAACCAACACATACAAGTTTTGAGTTAGATAATGTGACATCACGGTGATGTTTAATGAATTAATTTATGGAATAAATGAATCGATTATAAATGTAAATTTCCATATAAATTTGATCATTAATTGTTGGAGTAAATTGACAGGAACGACTATAAATCATCCCAAATGTATGCCGAAGCAATCAGATCATGTTATAACACGATAAAACAAAGATCAACAAGAGAATCCAAATAGCAAACTGTAAAATAACAAAAAAAGAGTTCACATTCGGATTTATAGCGGTTCGATTATCATGGATAATATAGTATACATCCACTTTAAAGAAAGAAGATTTTATTACCTTTTGACAAAGAATTTTTTACAAGATTGATTATGGAGGTGAAGAGAAAGAATAAAATATTCAACTTAAGAGGATAATTCTAACCTCCAAAGAATGACAATCTTTATATAGATACTATTACTTAGGATAGAAGTAATTGATTTATGGATATAAATCAATGCCTCATCAATTCTCCTATTTATATAAGAAACATTTACACATTTGATTTTCAAATTTCCTCCAATTCGCACACTCTTTCTTTAATCAGCTGATTAGGTAATTAATTGATTACCGCTTTCTCCTAAAAGCAATTCTCCCTCTTATGTAGACTAGAATTGGTCTGTGCTTCGCACACGATTTGTTTATATTATTGTAAACGGAAAGAAAGGGCATTTTCGAAATTTTAAAAAGATGCCGAGTAAATTAATTGAACCAATTTTCTTTATTAGTAGTAAAGATTATTCATTGCTCATTAATGTTATAAAAGAGGCAATATATATGAGTCGTTATCTCAAATGAAAAATTCTATTTGTACATCAATGATTACTTTACATATGCTGTTATTTTTTCAAGGGAAATATATTACTAAATTATCCTTCTTCTTAATTGCATCTTAACATATTTTTTCATATATTCCATTAAATTAAAACCTTAAAGTTAATGAAATTTAATAAAATTAATGCATTTTTCATAGAGAAGTTGATGATTTTTTATATCATAAAACCAAAAATATTAGTTAAAACAGCTTTTTACCACTAGTTGCTCTAATTTAAAGGTGTGCGATTTTTATAAAATTGAAATTGATTTTATTGAAATTGATAAATTATAAATTATAAGTAATAATAAAAAAGATAAAATATTAGTGCTGTGGATTAATGAACTTTGAATCAGTTTAATGCTAGAAATTTCTACTTTGCACAAGTAAATTTTAAAGTTGAATGAAGTTAGATGATGGCGATAAGAACAAGGGTAAGCTTATTAAAAAGTGGTGTTTCTAAAGTAATTTTTAGTGTATACCAGTTTTATATATTTTCTATTGTATGCAACGTAATTGTTGGTGTATAAATAGCATTATCCATCTTATGTATCTTCCAAATCTTCTATAACTCAAACTAGACAAATTCTACTTCAACATAGATAATTACTTAGTAGTCCCTCTTAAATAAATTAAATTTTAAAGACTAAAATACACTTAAAAAGCCGCATACTTTCTTTCTTCTCCATTCCATTATTTTCTTACCTAAATCACGCTTCTTTAAACCCTAGTTTCTACATCGGTGAAGAAACAAATTCTAATTTTCACTACTAACTGATGGATTTTGAAGAAGAGAATGAATTATTAACGCAATTACAGAGGTAATTCAATAAAAAATGGAATTTTTTTAATATTTTCCAAATACAATCGTAGGCCGTCGATTACGGGGATTGGTGATAATTCATGCTGGGGTATACTAGGTTTCTAGTTTAATTGCGTAAATAATTGTGTGAATTTTTACACATCCCCGTAGAAAGCCTACGTGGTATTGACATGAACCATGGAGTCACCTTGCGTGCTAGTTCATTTTGTTTTTTCTTCTGTTTGACCCTTTCAGCCTTTGATGGGAAGGGTAGTTCTGGAAATTGTAGGGGGCTACTAATTTATTTTTTTAGATTTATAGACCTTTTTAATTTTTGGGGGGTTACTAAGTAAATACTCGGGTTAAAATAGAATTTGCCTTGAAAATATTGTATCACCTAAATCAACAGTGTTTTCTAAATCTTCTTTCCTATAGAATTATTGTATCACGGAAATCTGACATGAATTCTTTTTAAGATGATCTTATTTACATAAAGATTTACCTGATTTCATAGTTTTCGACTCCGAGCGATGCTTTTTTCTTCTCTCGTGTAATGAGATTTGAGAATATAAAAGGAATTTTAATCGGATCAGATAGAAAGATGGAAATGAATTAGAAACTAAGAGTGAAAAAGATGGAGAAATTATCAACTAGAGAGTAATGGGGAGACATAATTCATTTTGCAAGGATGGATGGGACTACGTTCTCCAGTTGAATCATTGTTAGGAGGAGGAGAATGCGGAGGAGGAGTTTACGAGAGATGAAGGTTCTCTCATTGATTTATCCTCCCAACAATCCATACTTTCCTTCACTCATCCAATCCACCTTTGTATAATTTTCTTTTGTCAAAACCTTGACCTTCCTTCTTTCTCTATCTTTTCAAACAAAAGAATCAAAATCACTCTAGGTAATACTATTTGCACACACCAAATGACCACTCCTCATCCACCACTCCTATGACCTAGCTAAACACTTGTCTCACCCACTCGCAACCACATTTTTCTTACCATTTGATAAAACAATCGACAACTCTACCCTTTCTCTCTTCTCAAAAATGGTTTTCCTTCTAAAAACTAAAATCTCAAAATTGAAATTTTTGAAAACTTATTGCAGAATTGATTCTCGTATAAAATCAAAACCAAATATCTCAAAGAGCAAGTTGTTCAAATCTCCACATAGAGGGAAACATAATCTAAATATTAATAAAATTAGTTTTAATCATAAAACACTAATCTTAAAAATAATCTTACGTTGTTTATATCTTGTTCATTTTTCATTAATGGATGATATGATAAAACATTATTATAATTGAAAAAAAGTAATATGCATAACTATAACAAAAGGTAATGTAACGCATTAATCAAACATATCGATTTTCATACAAATAATTTTGTAAACATTTTAAGTGATATTAATATTGTAAACGTAAAAAAATCCATTTTACATTAATTTATAATTTATAAAATAATTTCGGTTATATTATTTACCTCTCGTTCTTTCATTATTTCTTATTAAGAAAAATTAATGATCCTTCATTTGAAGAGGAGACATCTCGTGTATTTTATTCTACACTTGTAATGCTGCCAACAAGCATGACTGGTGGCAAACTCCCTCTCCTCAAAATAAAATAAGTTAAAGCTCCATCAATCCTAATGACTAAAGTCCATAATGTGAATAAGATGATAGTAAAACAGTAAGTTGAACCGTATATATGCTCTAATATCAACTATCCATCGATGATAGTAAAATTTGCTAAAATCATCCAAGTGTTGATACGTCTAAAACTAGAATAAAGTTAACCAAATGGTTAGAATGACATACACACACATATATACACGTGCACACGCGCACACACAAACACATATATTTTATATGCATATATATGCCATGATTAGGGGTAAGAAAACTTTGGTTCAAACAAAATAAACCAATAAAACTAGTTTATTTCAATCTGTTTGTTTTGGTTTGGTTTTCAAACCAGATTTGTTTACAATCGACCTGTAAAATAATTTAGTTTGGTTATCTATTTAACCAAATTAACCAAAACTTTGTTATATTGTTAAAATTACTACTGTTTTAGTGTTTTTTAGACTAGTTTAGTAAATATATATATTTTTATTTACCATGTATCTGTCCACATTACTATTAAAAAGCACAAAAATACTAAATAAGAATATTTTAATCATATATTAAATTTTTATTTTGAAGTATAATGCATATTTCAATGTAAAATGGTAAATATTTTTGTTCGGTTATATTGGATAACCAACTGAACCAACCAAACTTAATCTGGTTAGTTTGGTTTGGTTCGGTTTTCGTTTATATCAGCTTTTGTTTGGTTTAACAATTTTCATTCTTGGACTAACCGAACCAACCAAATACTCACCCTTAGCCATGATAAGAAAATATACATACTAAGCATAAATTATGTAAGAATTAAAGGAGTAACAAAGATCATAAATTATGATATAGAGTAGACATGTATAGATATGAAATCGTCGATAAATTCTAGTTTACAATGTCATTTTCAGTATTAATGTCATTTTCATTATTAACGTCATATAATTCTGGTTTAGCAAAATAAACCAAGCTAAAATAAAGTATTTCCAACTAACAAGTCAAGACAAATGAGATGTAAAGAGCAAAATACCGTCCAAAAAATGGAGACGAAGAAGCCATTTCCTACATTATCCAAAATTTCATTACTAGTGGCTAGCTTGATAGTCCTAGCATACACGTTAACAACTAAAATAAACAAAAGTGGTGATAAAAGGTCGCTTTGCCTTAGTCCCCTTGTCGATTGGATTTTATTTCCTAGAATACCGTCAACCATTGTACTTGAATTTTCAATTTTAAGTAAAGACATTAGTCACCAATATATCTAACACTGAAACCCCTAGCTAGTAACAAATACTTAGGAAAATCTCAATCAATTGAACCAAAAGCTTTAGCAAAACTCGGTTTTAAAAGCATATAAGTGATATTACTTTTACAATACTAAATTATTGAATAACAATATCTCATCTGTAATGTTTCTATCTTTGATGAAAGATGTTTTGCTTTGATTAATTAATTTTCTAATTTTATTATTTAACCTATTAGTTAAAACCTTAGAAATGATTTTAAAAGGAACAATTTGATAATGAAATTAATCTAAAATCTTTTAACTTGTTTGCTCCCTTTTTCTTAATAAGATTATATTAGTCAAATTAAACTGCTTAATTATAATGAACCTTCATAAAATTTATTAAACATTTTAATTATATCATATTTTAAAACTTTCCAAAAAAATTCATAAAATAAAATAGGAAATCCATCACAAACAGAAGATTTAGCACTAGGCACATCCTTTATTGCCATCAAAACCTTCTCTTCCATAAATGGATTATCCAGTCCATTTAAATCAATCCCAGTGTCATGAGGATATAAATTGTCTCATTTAACTCTAACTTGTGCACATTCTTAGTTCCGAAATTTTCTTTATAATAGTTAGTAAATACCCCGTTTAATTATTTTTGATCAAAAATATCAACATTATTATCTAAAATGGAATCAAGGGTGTTACCATGTTTTCTACCAGTTGCTACAATATGTAAGAAAAATTGTATTCTTATCCCCCTCATCCATCCATTGGACCTATATCTTTGTTTCCACATAACTGTCCTTATGTTAGAATTTTATTTAATTCTTAGTTTGAAAGCATGTTTTTCTAAAATATTTAAATTTCTAGATTATTCTATTTTATTCAACTTTAAAATCTAGTAAATTATCTGTTTTAACCCTAGTATGGCCAAAAATATATTTGTTTCATTTTTTAGAATATTCCTTAAATCTCTAAGTTTATTGACAAGTATTTTAGCTATATTTTCTGAAAATCTATAATATTACTTGCTCGTAGGAAACCATTTACTTGCAATTTGATCTGTTAAATTATTTTTGGATGGCTGCATCTTTTCAAGTCTAAATTTTTTGTTCCTAATATTTTGGTTGGAGCAAGATAAAATAGTTGGACAAAGGTTCGAGCAGATACTCAATAGCCTAACGATCTTGCAAAAAGGAAATTTATTTTTTACTTCATCGGTAATAAAAAAATCAATCCAAAAGTAAAATCAATGGTTCTTACCTACTATTTGACCAAGTGAATTATATAGCTTAATCTTAACTCAATTAAATTACTATCCACAGTAAGTCAATCAAACTCCTCCAGAAGAATCGCCTTCTTTAGGAGATCATTCCCCTAGAAATTTAATAACATTAAAATATCCACTATCACCCAAGGACCTCAAACGAGTGATCAAATCTCAAGACACTCAATCCAAAGAACCTTTCGATCTCTCTTGGAATTCGACCAATAAACATTAGATATATTTACAAATGAGCCATCCCTACGATCAATGGAAATTAGATGCATCGAGTGATTTTTAGCAATAGACTATAAAAGTTTAACAAAATTATCTTTCCAACCCACCATAATCCCTCCGAGCTACCACGGCTGGGAGATAAACCAATGTCCAAAATATAAACGCTTTAAACACCTACACAATCTATAGTTAGGATGTTCTATTTTTGTTTCTTGCAATAAACGATATGAGTGTTATTATCCTTAAAAAATTTCTAATTATACTATGTTTTTCTAAATTGTGTGGCTCCGTCGATGCTCACCCCGATGATTGCTTTTCACCCCTCGTTTATAATAATAAAATTTTAATTTACCCTTTAGTAATTAATTAGATATTTCTTCCCAATGTGAATGCTATCTTTTGCTGGTTGAAATTTTGAAAATGATATTTCTTCTTAATTAATTAGAATCCATGCATCGCGTTATTTTTCTTAAAATGGAATAATGCTTCGTCTAATCAAAACCAACGCTTCGACATGAACTCTAATCATTTGAGGTACTAAATTAATGAAGATGATTTGGAGATTTACCATGCTGTTATTTGGATCTTCTCAGTGATTGCCTCTTTCCATTGCTTTTGCTTGGGTTTTCAAAAGCGTAGAAAGATAAAGTTGTAAAATAGAAACTAAAGGAAGAAGAGAAAGGAGAGTAAGTAGTAAAAGTAAAGGGCATTTGTGGAATAAATGGGGTGGGTAAAGAGAAACCGGGGGTGAGAATTTTATTTTGAACATAATGCGGTGGGAGAAGCAAATAATAAGGCGAGATTAGATGGAGCAAAATCATCGTGTAGACCTCTAACATTTCAATTGATAAACTTATCGATGGTTTTTTATGTGAACAAAAACCGTGATTTTTTCATCGCAAGTGCATGACTTGTAGTATTGTGCGAATATGGGTCGAATCCACAGAGAGTTATTAATTACTAATGCTTATCTAACTTTTAGGCAAGTTAGATGATTTGGGAAGTTAAATCTACTAAATTTCAAGAAGGAAATTGCAAGAAAGGAAAGGAAAACGCTCTAACAAAAATAAAAAAACAAGGAAATATAATAAGAACTTACCTTAATTTAATAGATCGCGCGGAGAATTTGGAAGGATGAAATCTATTGATCACTTGGAAAATCAATAGATCTCAAATAAAATAAAAATATGAAGCAGAAATTAAACAAAATTGAAAGAGAATAAAATAGAATAAGAACAAGCAACAAGTAAGTTTTGATTAATTTATTTATTAAATAGGAAAGTTCGAAGAGATTACAAGACTTGGAAGTCCTAATATAAAACCTTAGAAATAGAATTGAAAGTAATTGCCAAGATGTTCTAAAAAATTTCTAGATGGTGGTATTTATAGAGATTCCTACGTCCAAATCTACAAACATGAATGTTCTTGAACTTTTTGACTTGTCCATCTCTAGAAATTTCTATACTGTCTGCATTCCATATTATTTTATGGACCTTTGTCTCCAACATGCTCCAGAAGTCTTCTAATTTTGTGTGTTCTAGAAGTTTCTTTACAGGACATGTGAATGGCTAAAAATATGTAAGCTACATGGGGTTTGAACCAACAACCTCCTAGTAAATGCAGAACCTCAAACCAGTTGAGCTATAATAGTTTTTATGCAAAAGAACAACGTTTTTTCTCTTATCACGGAGTCTTGAAGTTAAACCAATGTTTTCGAACCATCTCTCCGATAACTTCTTAATTTTCTAACAATCAAGAAACTTTAATAAAACATAACAAAAGGACCAAGTAATACTATCTTATGGATATTAAAATGTGTAACTATGTAGTTTAAAATATTCAATATCTGATATTCATTATAAATCTCATGATCCAAGCGATCTAACCAGTTCTAACTTCCTACTCTTAATATACATATTATCTATCTAGGCATAGCCAAAAATAAAACCTGAACTATTGTACTTCCTTCGTTGAAAGTTATAATATAGGAAATTAGTGTATTTAAGAAATAAAGTCTTTTTTGATGTTATGTTGTTCGATTATGCAAGTTTTTCCTCTTATTTTTAGTTTAGTTTTGCCTATTTGAGCATGATGGATTTTTCAAGTGGTTTAAGTTAATTTATTTTATTATTCTTTGAGTGGGTAAAAGAAGTGTTATGGTGGGTGCATATAGTACTATCCAATCTCCCTAGCTAATTTTTTCATCGCCAATATTTTTCCTATCCAATAATGCTTCATCAATACATACGAATCCAACTAATTTGACTATCACTCACTATGGGGAAAAAACGCATCAGACAACAGATATGCTCCATTGTCTGATTGCATATCTATCTGTCATTAAATTATGTGCCGTCTTATTGCACATCAAACCATCGGTATGCCCCGTCGTTTGATATGTACTAACACAAAAAAAACCTATTTTGTCTGATATTATAGTATCATTTCTAAAATTGTCTATTAGACAACATATAATTATTGGATGATATAAATAATTGTTCAAAGAATGAAATAAATGACTCGCACTTTTGTCTAAAAAATATTTTATTTCAAATCAAATTCAAATACAATACAACTTTCACAATCACTCTACCTACATTTTCGAATACAATACATCTTTCACTATCACTCTCATATACACATTTCTATATACTCTCATATATAACATATTTTTAACTCACACTCCCTCGAGTTTGTTTTTAATGTTGATCTTGATTTTCTCTTCCTCCAGCTTGTATCTAGCCATCCCATATACCTATCAAATAAACAAAATAGTAAAATGGAAAAGGAAACAAACTCGAATTGCAAAAATAAATTGGATCGAATATTAATATTGCCTCAGTTTATGGGTTTGTTTTCTCTTCATTTTTTAGACAGGGTCAAAAATATATGTGCATAGACAATTTATGATATGTACAGTGTATCAATATGGATATCACAAGGCCGGACATCGATTAAATCTCATGGACAGCAAACCAAACATAAACATAACCAGAAACAGACTCAAGGAACATTCACATGAAAAACAAAATGAGGTTTAGCTAAGGAAGCATTACATAGTCACACATATAAATATACATAGATACGCATGCATGTATATGCATGGATATGAAACTAAATAGCACAACAAGTATTAGTTCCAAGCAGCAAATAACCAACAACATTCAGTTTCAGGCAGCAAACCAAAGAACAAGGGACAATATCAGTTTCAGGAAGCAAGCAAAGTACAAGAATAGATCAACCACAAACATTTCCACATATATACATACATATGTATGTATGCATATACATGGATCAACTAAAAATGGTTCAGCTCAAAGCAACAAGGAGAAGCAAGTGACAGTGTATGTGAAAACATAGGAGCAAATAAATAAGGGACATATGAAAACATTCTTCTCCTATATAGAAATTTTATCTCTTGCTGCTCCCATGTAGAAATTCTATGGATAATTTCAACAGGTATGGAAACATTAATGTGTATAAAAACATACATCTGGATAAACAAGGGACAGTTTCGACATAGGAGCAGTAAGACTCAAGTGCTAAGGCATAGGAGCAGCTCAAGGCAACTCAAAACAAGGTCAACTTAAAATGGTTCGGCTCAAAGCAATTCAACAATTGGTTCTGCTCAAAATCATTCATGCTCAAACCTGTTCATACACACACAGTGAGTAGAAAGGGTTCAAGCTCAAACCAGTTGAAAGAGGTGGGTGGAACATTAGTCCTTATTTTTACATATTGAAAAGAGGACGATCTCTATAAGTGTTTACAACTTGAAAATTTAAGGAATGCCATTTTTTTTCTTTTAGGAACAAAAGAAAGAGGGAGGGATGGAACGCAACCATGGAATAATTTAGGCAATATGGAAGGGAAATCAAAATTTTGATAAGGAGGCAAAACCACATTTTTGATAATTTCAATCAAACAACAAATAAATATTGTCTGAAAACAAATGTTGTCTGATCGCTTTTGCATCATACAATAGATGATTTTTCCATATGCTATGTGAAAAAGTGGGATAACAGAAAAATCTACCATATGTTGTGTGATTACTATTGTCTGATTCACTTTGTGCATCGTGACTAAATTGCTATCGACTTTAATTATTAATATGTTTACCATTTTTTTATTGTGTTTCTCTAAGACTAAGATATTAAACAATAACTTGCAACTTAAATTTGGTTTTATGGTAGAACGTACTAAATAACCTTTATTGTTACTTTGACAAAAAAATATCTAATCATTATTTCATTTTCTACTATCTTGAAAAAGAACATAAAATAAAGCGAAATAACAAAATTGATTATTTTAGAAAATATGTGATATAGAAAATATAGTTATTTATCATTATCATTTCACTATAAATTTAAAGAAGTTATGAAAGTATTGATTTTAATGCATGTTCTAAATATAATTAAATTTCTTAACTCACCAACTTCTAATTTGAAATTCATAAAATATATTTACTTGCATTATTTGTTTCATTATCTTCCACCATTATAAGATTGAAAATAATTATTGTTGCATTTGGATTTCATTATTTTCTACGTTTATGCATAATTGTTCGCATTATTTACTGTTTAAGATGATTTTCTGGAGTAGCTTTGATGATTTAACTTTATTAATTGTTTAAGTAGTGTGGGTAAGTATTTAGATGAGTGTAGGGGTGGAAATTTGACCCGATTTGATGGATCCAGACCTGACCCGGTGGGTCTCGGTTCTAGGCAGGTAAGGTTCTGTCGGATCCATAATATACATTTTGAAAACCTAGACCCGATCCGAGCTTCGGTTTGAGTCGGGTTCGGTCAATTTGGGTCTAATTAGATAATAATAATAAATATGCATACATTTCATTGGTTTTTGGTTGGATTTGTTCGGGTCGGGTTTGATCGGATCTTTACGCTATTTTTCATCATCTAGACCCATTCTGAGATCCATCAGTTCGGGCTTTTTTGGATCGGTTCAGTTTTTGCGATCTCGGTTCTAATTGTTAGCTTTGGCCTTTGATGAATGTAAGTTGTAATAACCTTATCCAACATAAAATATGAACGTTAGATGTTGATCTCGTTGTGCCATTCATTTTCTATTTCAAAATAAAAGAATTATGTTTGTTTTCGTGTTTTGTAAGAGCAATGCTAAATGACCGCAATATAGGCTTCGTATATGTGGATGGACGCAGCTATGATTTCTGCATTTATGGAGCGATAGCAACCAGAAACAAACACATTTCATATGCCTTCCGGGGAAATGACTGTGACATTAGAAGATGTGAACAGAATCCTTGGAGTACCAACAGTGGGTAAGTGTTTATATAAGGAAGATGGTGGTCGGGAAATTTCATATGATGATGCTACTCAGCTTGCAGTGGACCAATTAGGAATTGAAGGGGACAAATTTAAAGTGGAGATTGATGGTATATATGGAATATGCATGCATTGGATAATGGAGAGTTGTAAAGGGAAAGCATCTATGGAGGGAGCTACTGATGTAGATTACAATAGAGCTACACGCGCATATCTGTTGCACACTTTGGGTTGTACCGTGTTTTCTGACAAGTCGAGAACGAAAACATCACTTTACTATCTGAATTGCTTATTAGATTTGAATACCGTGAATAAACAAGCTTGGTAAATGGCCATACTTGCTTATTTATATCATCAGTTGGGGTACGCTTCTCATTCTGGTGTGAAACAAATAAGTGGTTGTTTATCTCCTCTGATGGTAGTCTGCTTGTCTTGAATTATTTTTCTTTCATTATTTCTTTGACATTCATTTTTTAGTAACTTATGCTGTAAATTTCAGGTTTGGATATATGATCGTTTTCCACTACTACAAACCTCGGCGTTCAATGAATTATTTCAACCAAATGATCCATTATTGGCAAAATGGAAGGTTCTGAAATTTAGTGGCGATCCTGCCCAATCTATGATTCACATTGTAGAGTAGTGGACGAATTAGAAGCGAATGATGTAAGTTTCCTCATTGACTTGATTTCCTATGTTAGATATATGGTATAATAATATTGTTGAGTTGACATATTTGTCTATTTCTTGCTTTATCAACATAGGTATGTTGGGATCCTTATAAAGATATTCGAGAGTACAACCTATTAGGAACTGGGCTGTTGGTTTTGATGATAACAACCTTTTTTAACCTATCTTAGTATAAAATATATGTTAACACTATTGTTCATATATATATATATGTGTGTGTGTGTGTGTGTATGCAGGTATTGATTACTGAAGACTGGTCAGTATAAAGACTCAAGACTCAAGATTGAAGACTCAAGAGTATCAAGATCAAGATTTCAAGATATGTGTCTAGTTTTTGTTAAAATTTCATAATAGCATGGAAATCTTCAATCCAAATTTCATTTGGGATGAAACCCCTTTCTACCTTCTTAGTGGCTTACAAACCCACGACAAGTAGCATACAAACCTACAACAAGTGGCTTACAAACCCACGAACATCCTGGTTTTGTACAAGTTCTTGAGTCATGATGTGCTGAGATATTATACAGGAAGAAGCTTGCAAAACTACTTCAAAATGGTTTTTCAAAAAGGTTTTCAAAACTGTTGTTCAAAATATTTTAGCCTTAAAATTATCTTTTCAAATGATTTTCAAAAGGATGTTTTGGCCTTAAAATATATTTTTTGTTTTAAAATAAACTCTTGTTTTAAACTTCATTTTCAAAAAAAAATTACGTTGTTTTTTAACATAGGGATGTCGACATCATGGGATACACAATGTCGACATGGTGGCTGTTGAATTCAAAAGTTCCAATTTTAAAAAGAAGTGTCTATTCATTTAAATCTCTTCACGAATGGTTATAACCATTGGTGCTTTATAAATAGGCTTCACAAACGAACTTTTTTAACTAACTAAGTTTCTTATTTTCTTAACTTCTTCTTCTCCACAAATCCATATTCTATAATTATTATATTTTTAAGATCGTGCCGAAATTCTACCGAATTCTCAAGTGAATCAAATTAGAATCTCATTCTTGTTTGATTCTCTGCCCTCTCTAGAAGATCGAAGTGCTATTCATAGTTATAGGATCAATTTGTAATCAAAAGTTTATCGAGTCTCTCTATAAGGTGTGGTTGTGCCTGGAAATCAATTGGGTGATCTTGTGTCTCGTAAATCAAGAGAGTTTTCCCCGGACTCATGAGACAGGAGGGTACCTCAAGGCCTTTAGAAATTGAAGATTGTAATCTCGACATTGGTGCAATAAAAATCTGTAAGAGGCATTTGCCTTGGTACAGGACTGGATGTAGGATAACTTCGAACCAGTATAAAATCTAGTGTGTTCCCTTTACTACTTTTTATTTACTTTCTACATCTGTGTTTGATTCTGTGATTGTCCTGTGATTAGTTTTGCATTTGTTTATTTCATAATTTTTAAATTAGTCCATATAAGTCTTAGAATACATTAAACACTATCCACCCCCCCCTCTAGTGTTAAATTAGCCTTAAGATCCTTAATCCGTTGTCCCTTTCAATTGGTATCAGAGAATAGGTTTTCATAGTTTTCATGATCTTAAACTTGAAAATTATTTTAATGGCTACCAACACTGGTAATGTCAACTCTGGCACTAGTTCTGTTATCCCCAACACTAGTTCATTTGTAGAAGGTCAGTCTACTGTCAGATCATCATTTTTCAATAGCAGTAATTATGCATATTGGGCTTGTAGCATGAAAATTTATTTGCAATCTATAGGATTAGACACTTGGAATATCACACAAACTGAGTATGTTGAACCAACTGCCAATTTTGCCCAGTGGATACTGAGAAAAAGGTGTTGCATAAAATAAATCAAAGGCCATGAATATATTATTTTGTTCATTAGATAGGATTGAGTTTAATAGAGTGTCTGTTTGTAAGTCTTTATTTGAAATCTGGAAAACTTTGCAAGTTACTCATGAAGGAACAAGCAAAAAGTTAAAAAGACTAAAATTTCCATATTAACTTATCTGTTTCAATTGCTTAAAATGCATTCAAATGATTCCATTTCCGACATGTATTGTCGATTTCAAGATATTGTTCATTCACTGATTGCAGTGGGAAAAAGCTTTTCGGAGGAAGGCCAAGTTAGAAAAATTCTAAATTCACTTACTCTAGAATAGGATCAAAAGATACTTGCAATCGAAAAAGCAAATGATATCAGTCTAATGAAAATAAAAGAATTGATTGAAAACCTAATGTCTTATGAAGTTCAACTGCAAGGAAGTAGAGAAAACAAGGCTATAGAAAAGAAGTCATTAGCATTCAATGCAACAATTGAAGATTCAGAACCAGACAGTGATGAGGAGATTGGCTTCATGACAAGAAACTTTCGAAAAATCTTAAAATATAGAAAATGAATAATTACAAAAGAAATGATCAAAGGAATTTCAAAAATAATATGGAAAACGTCAACAATGATAGATGCTACAATTGCAATAATGTCGGACATCATAGAAAAGATTGTCCTTATCTAGATAAATAGTTGTTCCCTCCAAACAGTGGCTCGTCAAGGAAAAGAAAGAAAGAATACACAACAACTCTTGATGACTCATACTCATCATCCAGTGATGATGAAAAGAAGACAGATAATTCAAATCTGTGTTTCACTACTATTCATGAATCAGATGACGATGGGAGTATGGATTTAAAATTAGGTATGCATTTACATCATTTTAAATTTTTTCTTATTTGAATGGATGCTTGTTTGTTTGCTTGATTCATTTTAAATTCCTTGAATTTTAAATTCCTTGAATTTTAAATTCCTTGAATTTTAAATTTAAATTTATCCCTCGAAATTTGAATTTTAAATTCAAAAATAATATTATTTTAGTAATATTTTAAATATTAAACTATTAATATTTAAGTATTATTATATTTAATGTTATTATAGGAATTATATAATTAGAATATAGGATATAATATATATATATATATATATTAGAAATTAGGAATAGAAACTTGTCCTTTGATTCAATAGGCACATGTCGGCATACCCGGATTCCCCATGTCGACATGCCCCTCAGAATTTGATCTCAAAATTTGAATTCAAACTTTTGAATTTCCCTCCACTTTTCACCAACTTCAGTGCTCTGGAAAGATGCTTCTTGACCAGAGAACATGTCTATAGAATCTCTATTTAATTCACTCTCTTTATCATCACTTTTCACTTTTATTTCAAATTTCAAATTTATCTTCATTATCTTACACTCCTCGCAAACTTCTTCAGTGGCCTCTTCAAGCACTCCTAACACCATTAGCCTTCCAAAATCCGTCAAAAAATTTCGTTTTAATGACCCGGAGGCTATCAAAGCTTACATCAACTATGTAAACTTTGGTAAAATTCATACGGGGAAATTTGTTATTTTTGAAGATATTCCTTCTTATGAAATTGAAACTCTTTTTCAACGATGTTCTATTCTTAGTTTATTAGATAACAAACAAAATGATTTTGTATGTTATTCAAATCTTGTTAAGATGTTTTATGCGAATTTTAATCGTGGTTTTTATGATGGGGAAGAAAGACAAATTTGGAGTAGTGTTAAAGGAACACAAATTGTTTTGGATTGTGAAATTTTGGAAAATATTTTGGGATGTAAGTATACCGGAATGAATCTCTCATAATTCAAATAAATGAAAATGATCGAGAGACATTTCATCACATCTTTGAAGGGGATGACAATTTTGAATTCAAAAATCATTATTTTCGTCCAAAAGCAAAAATTGTTAACCTTCTTATTCAACACACTCTTATACCATGATTGGGAAACTACAACAACCCAACTTTGAAAGTTTGCAAAGCTCTTTTTGTAATTTTTAGAAATTATGATATTAATTGGGCTCAAGCTATTTTGGATGAGCTAAGGCCTAAGAACTTTACTATGGGTGAAAATACATTATATCGTGGAATTTATCTCACTTGGATATTTAATTACTTTGGAGTTGATTTCAAAAGGGAAGAATTTATACCAAGAGAAGTGTTCAACCATGGAAACATTTCTCTTAAATTCCATTAGTGTTTCAACCATATGAAACGCTTATGGAAAAGGAAGAAAGACTTGAAGAGAAGGAAGAAATGGAGGAGGAAGAAGAAGAAGAGGAAGATGAAGGAATGAAAATTTAAAAGGAGGAAGAGGAAGATTAAGAAACTTTCTTAGTGACTATTGAATATCCTACTAATCCCGCTAATCCATCCAACAAGACCATTCTCAATAATCAAAGAATTATAATGGAAAATCAAAAGACACTTAAAAGATCAGTGAGTCAGAAAATGGATAAGATTTCCACTAAAGTCGACAAGTTCTTCGGAAAAGTTAGTAGAAAGCTTGGACTGTCATCTTCTTCATCTTCATCTAACTAGTTTTAATTCATGTTATCTTAAGTTCTACCTTTGTATTTTCTTTATTTTAGTCAACATTATATTATCTTATGTAATGTTGACTAGTATTATTAATGAAATCTTTCATTTCCTATTATTCAACTTCACTTTTCTTTGTAATTGCTTGTTTTTATATTATACAAATTTTAGTTTAATAGATCTGTTCATAATATTCAAAACAAAGCAAAATGTCACTTTAGGCAGAGGCATGTCGACATACATCATCCCTCCATGTCGACATACAAAGGGCAGAAAATAGCTACACTTTCAAATTTTACTTTCATGTAACTAACTTGTGTCTATTCATTTCAAACGACTTTTCTACCGCTATTTATATCTGTTTCTTCTAGAATAAACTGTCAAACTTCATCTCTAATCACTCTCTTTCATAGTTCTTCCTATTTCTTGAATTATGGCTTCTCCGATTAAGAATCTAAGTGATAATATTAAAGAAACTCTCACCACCTTCAAGAATATTCTTACATTCATACTTCGCAATCAGCGTCACTTAGAATTGAGTCAAACAAATGATCAAGGATCAAGAGAGACATTTTGACGCCCTTCGTTGGATGATCTCAGCCCTTAACAAGGACGATCTCAAAGGAAATCCATCAGTCACTCTCGACAAAGATAAAGAAGAATGGGATGCCATCAAAGCAGACCCTATCTTTGGAAAACATGGATTGGTGGAAGTACCCATGAATGTCTAGTCATTCTGTATGTTATTTGTTTGATTTGATTGGTGTGTTTTAAACTTGATTGACTTAACTTATTTGGTATGGTTTGTATATATGTTAGGATTGAATAATTACTGTAAGTATTATTGGCTGATGATTCATTTACTTTTTGGATTACACTTATGATCACATTTCATACTTACGATCACACTTAGCACTTATTACACTTATACATGGATTACTCTATTTTATTATGGTTGACTTCTTATATCAAGTTTAGGGAATTTATTAGTTAGAAGTTTTTGTTGATGACAAAGGGAGAGAAGTTATAAAATCGTAGTTGGCTTGGAGTAAGGGGGTTATGATAAGAGTTATGGTATGATAAGTATATTTTACAAATACAGGTTGTCATCATCAAAAAGGAAGAAATTGTTAGGAACTGAGATGTCGGTTTTGATGACAACAACCTTTAACTTATCTTAATATAAAATATATACTAACACTGTTGTCTAGATAGATATGTATATGCAGGATATATAGATATATATGTGCAGGTATTAATTACTGAAGACTAATCAGTCTAAAGACTCAAGACTCAAGATTAAAGACTCTAGAGTATCAAGATCAAGATTTCAAGATATGTGTCTATTTTTTGTTAAAACTTCATATTAGCATGGAAATCTTCATTCCAAATTTCATTTAGGTTGGAAACCATTTCTACCCTCATGGTGGCTTACAAACCCACAACAAGTAGCTTACAAACCTACGACAAGTGGCTTACAAACCCATGAACATCCTGGTTATGTACAAGTTCTCGATACCTGATGTGATGAGATATTCTGCAGGAAGAAGCTTGCAAAACTACTTCAAAATAGTTTTTCATAATGATTTTCAAAACTGCTTTTCAAAATATTTTAGCCATAAAATTATCTTTTTAAATGATTTTCAAAAAGATGTTTTAGCCTTAAAATATTATTTGTTTTTGTTTTAAAACAAACTCTTATTTTAAACTTCATTTTCAAAAACAAATTTTACATCGTTTTTTAACATAAGGATGTCGACATCATGGGATACCCCTGTCGACATGGTGGCCGTTGAATTCAAAAGTTTCAATTTTCAAAAGAAGTTTTTATTCGTTTAAATCTCTTCACGAATGGTTATGACCGTTGGTGCTTTATAAATAGGCTTCACAAAAGAATTTTTTAACTAACTAATTTTCTTATTTTCTTCACTTGTTCTTCTCCACAAATCCATATTCTATAATTTTCATATTTTTAGATCGTGCCGAAATTCTGCCGAATTCTCAAGTGAATCAAATCAGAGTCTCATTCTTGTTTGATTCTCTGCCATCGCTCGAAGATCAAAGTGCTATTCAGAGTTATAGGATCAATTTGTAATCAAAAGTTTATCGAATCTCTCTACAAGGTGTGGCTGTGCCTGGAAATCAATTGGGTGATCATGTGTCCCGTAAATCAAGAGAGTTTTCCTCGGACTCGTGAGACAAGAGGGTACCTCAAGGCCTTTAGAAATTGAGGATTGTAATCTCAATATTGGTATAATAAAAATCTGTATGAGGTGTTTGCCTTGGTACAAGACGGGATGTATGATAACTCCGAACCAGTATAAAATCCGGTGTGTTCTTTCTCTTTACTGCTTTTTATTTACTTTCTGCATCCGTGTTTGATTTTGTGATTGTTATGTGATTAAGTTTTGCATTTGTTTATATCATAATTTTTAAATTAGTCCATATAAGTCTTAGAATCCATTAAACGCTATTCACCCCCCTCTAATGTTAGACTAGCCTTAAGATCCTTAACCCGTTGTCCCTTTCACAACCAAATTGACGAAATTGTTTTCTACAATGGTATTATGCTTGGTTTTGACATTGTCGAACCATACTACCTTGATAGGATTCTACATCAATCTGTTCTAGTGCAATATATACCAAATGCTCCAATGACGCCAATATCTTGGATGAGAAGATCACAATTGAACCAATACAAAGTTTGATATGATATGGATCACTAGTGCGTACAAAATTGGCGTGATCATGTGCTTCATGTTGACTCTCGTTCAACCGCAATAACACATCCTCACGATTGTACAAATGACTACTTGAGTTTGTTTCATTCAGTTTCACACCCATATATCCAGAATCCCAGAATGAAGCGAAGGAACAAAAACAAATACTGAAGTTGAAGATTTGGTATGTAACATTGACTTTTAAACCATTTCATTTACCATTGACATTCTTATGATTTCTAATTCCATATATGTTTTGTGGAAGAAGGCAATAAGAAAGGCTATTGGACTACTTGAGAAAAATATCAACGGTACTGAAAAAGATGCTGCGGTGTTGCGTGGAGTCAATGTAAAAGCCAAACGTATTGTATCTTTTGCCGTGAAAGACCCACTATCGTATTTTATCTTCTACACATAAGACTTTATACCACCGCGTGGTAGTATGGAAGCAGAGAGTTGAAGTACAAAAATTTCATAGAAGGGACTGTCCAAATTCATATAGCCGTATGGCGGCTCTAAGCCGTATTGGTAATAGACTTCAACAATTACATACTGCCGATTGAACCAAGAATCATCCAAAAATCCAATAACTCCCACTGTCCGGTTTTATTCTACCGTACGGCCGTATAGAGTCATATGGGTAGAAGACTTTGACAATTTCATACTACCATACGGACCAAAAGAAAAATTCAAAATTTTTTAATCCCACTATTCGATTCCATACTGTCGTTCGGCTATACAACAGCGTATGGGTTGAATACTTACGCAGTTTCATACTGCCGTGTGAAACAATTATCCAAACCAAAATTTTGGAACCCCACTATCCGGTTCCATACTGCTGTATGGCGATAAAACATTGTTTGATTTGAAGACTTTGACAATTTCATAATGCCGTATGAACCAATTGTCCAAACAAATTTTTTTGAAATCCACTGTCCGGTTCCATACCGTCGTCCGACTATACAACATCGTATGATTTGAAGATTTTGACAGTTTCATAATGTCGTATGAACGAATTACCCAAGAAAAAAAAATTGAATCACAATGTCTCATTCTGTACTGTCGTATGGGAGTATGAAGTCGAATTGATGAAAGACTTTGAGAACTTTATACTGCCGATCAAAGCAATCACCCAATAACAATTTTGTACATCATACTGTTCGGTTCTATATGGCCGTACGGCTGTTCTAAGTCATACGTAATGAAGAGTTTGACAGTTTCATACTACTTTATGAACTGGTAGCTAATTATTTCTTAAGTAAATGCGCTTGGAACAGCACCAGACTATCGTATGAAGTGCACAAACTGGTTTTTCACATGTAAACAGTGCAAATCTAATTAACTACAAAAAGCACTCGATAAACATTGGAATTAATAAAAATGGAATGCCAATTTAACTCATGGTCAATACACAAAAGAAATGGAAGTCCATAAATGACCATTACATAAAATACTTGATAATCACAAAAAAGTGCAACAAAAAACAGTTGGATAATCGGTTGTACAAACATCGTTAGTTTTGATACTTAAGAAAAATTCTCGTTCAGTGACCAGCAACTTAGACCATTCAAGGGAGGATGTGGTTGCAAAGCAAGGCCATAGAGATGCAATAGGTGGTATAAGAGAGTTCTTCTATAGACACAAAATCACAAAGTGACAGTCATTCATGCAATCTATGGAAATTATCTTTGGAGAATGATCAGGAGAACCTTGTTCATGAGGCATGAATGTGAGACACTGCATTTTGAAATATGGACCAGAACTGAATTAAATGCATTTGCAATCATATACCCCATAGTTGGCATTTCTATCCAGTGATTACTGTCGCAATTGGCTTCAAAATAGTTTAATCGTACCTTCGTTTAATTCAACATTTCTTCATCTAAGCATGTACGATATACGTTCCAATTTTTATTAGGATCTAACAATACTTGCTTTCTAATGTCGGCAAAAGTAGCTTCAAATTCATCAAAATGTCTGGCAATACATCTAAACCCACAATTTCCGTCCATTAAAACATCTTCAACCTCCAAAACAAATGGATGAAAGAATTCCGAAATTTCCTTCTGGAACAGAAAATTCTTGTATTTCCTCTTTGGAGTTAACTTCTTCATCTCAACATTATACTATGATTGTTGTTCGTCTATTGACTTTGCATACTCAAAAAGCAAACGGTTTATGTTTTGTACTAGTCAAACTTTTGGCATCATTTGATCTGAATTTTTTGCCTTTTGCACCTTTTGGTCGACCTTTGGGTTTTACGTATTTTGTTTTGGCCAAACTTGTCATAATCGGTTGACCAATTTCTTTCATCTTCATCAAGATAACCTTTTGTTCATCCTCCATTGCATTGTCAAACAACTGTTTAAGCACTGCATGATTTGGAGTATAGCAAAATTCATTGATTTCTCTACATATATAATCATATCCGACTTCCGCAAATGTTCATCGATCATGTTTAGTGGTATAGACTATTGTTCAATATGTAGTATATGTAATTCGTGTGAGCATGGCAGACCATAAATGGTTCTATTCAAATGATCGCGTTCGAAATTATACATATTATCGAACGGCATCCTACTGTCGTCCGGTAGTATGATGTCGTCTGCCTTTGATAAAATGTAGCACCGTTTCTACTTTTTTTTGTTTTTTTTCTTCGGTAAAATGTAGCCTATATTGCAGTGCATGAAACTTCTTGACCATGCTACAAAATCACACGTTCTCCTTTCCCCGGAGTCTTCATTCGTTCTTCAATTGCCCTACCGAACCAAATCCTTAATCTAACGCCGCTTCGAAAATTAGAAAGAAGGAGAAAACCATACATCATTGATCTAACACCGTCTCAGAAACTAGGAAGAAGGAAAAAAAACCCTACTCCTACCAAAGACAATGTGGTTGTCAGTGAAGGTTTTTGCCTTCAAAAAATATCATCCAAATCTACAGCACGACATACGCCATGACTACTAACCCATTGTGTCATCCGTACTCTTGAATAGTTAATTGTCTTCGTTTTGATTATCATCGTCGACCAAAATCAGTGTTGAAAGAGCTCATAATTTTTTGTTTCATTTTAGGAAAAAAAAATCATATTTTAACTGTAATCCTAGCAAAAAAATGTTGCTTGAATTTTATGGTGAAAAACTGAGGACTATGCTGATCTGATTGCTACACAACAGTAATATTTGATCTTATTAATCCTTTTGATTTTTTTACTGTCGTCTACCGTGATTGTTTCAAATAACGTGTTCTTTCATTTTCTAAGGGTGGATTAAATTTTATTGAATCATGAGTATTATAAACCCTACAAATTATGGTAGTGTAAGAATTGAAAAATGTTCACCTACACATATAAATTGATTTCCTTATTTTGAACCTAAATTTCTTTGAGTTGGCTAATCTTTTTGAGCCGGAGTACTTTGAATTTTGGCGGATTATTCTGAAAGTGGCAAACCATTTTCATTCTCGACTTTCTACTTCCTTTTCTATGCACAGATGATATTCCTATATTGTACGTTGCCATGTTTGGATGATTGTAGCTGAAGATCGCGTAAAAATAGAAGTCGGTAGCTAAAATCACAAATTTCAACCCAAACAACAACAAATCACAAATTTCAACCCAAACAACAACAAATTTTGGTCAACGGTAAGGTAATGTGATCTACATCCTTGTTAGATTGTTATAGATTCATAATTTGATGTATGCAATTACTTACGTAAGTTACCCAGTTATATTTATTTCCTTAATAAACCATTTATTTCGACCTTTCATCCGATTGTGTTTTAAGTTCAATGGAAATTAATTTCAAAGCATCAACAGTCCATGCGTTACACTTACTGAAATCATTTGTCATCGATCCTTCAATCACTATTTAAAAATATAATCATTTGATTTATTTTGCATGCCTTGATCGTATTTAACTTACCCCAACTTCCATTTTGCTGAAACTTGTACCGTTGGCGCACCCGATTGTTTATGATCATTTAAAGTTGTAAAAAGTATTATTTGTAATGAAAGAAAGAAAAAAATCATCGCTTTCGAATTTTTTCCCTTTCGATATTGCTGGGAAAAGGTATATGCCTTCCTTATCTAACCCAACATTTTTTTGTAATTAACATAAAATCGTCGTCTATAAATTTTTTACAACATTAACGATGTTTTGAATGGTCGCTTGTTTTATGTATTTGTTATCTGACACTTAGTTTCTATTTTTATCCGTTATCAAATAATAAATAGTTATGTATGTTAGTCTTATTTATTATGCGGTCTGTGTTATAACTGTGCACCAATTTCATTTAAAAAATTAATGAAAAGACATTTGAATTTGATGAAAAAAATTCAATTTGATATTAAAAATTATACTGGTCCCAAAGGTTGCCTCAAAATATATATAAACCTCTTCTCTATTTGGACTTAAGATATTCAAAAACTAAAACATTCTTTTGCCCATTCTGCATTTAAGGGATTATTTATAAAACGTTTTCTTAAGTCTAATAAGTTTACAAAAGAAAGAGAAAAAAGAAATGGAAAATGCAAAAGGATCTCCATCATCAAATTGAGAAAAACCATTGAAGATTTGCAGACGCTTCCGTCTAGAGATGTCTTCACTTCAGAATGGTAAGATTTTAATTTCTTTGCTTTTATTTTGGATTTATGGATTCTGAATTGATTGTATTTTAACTGCAAAAGCATATTACAATCTTATTAGATCTCTTTTAATGTTGACATGGTATGTACCGATAAATTAACCCGTGCTTATGACTCGACCATTTGTCGTGCACAAATGTGTTATCATTGGGTTTCTTCGCATTTTGACCAAAAAAAAAAAATCTACAACCGTATGCTCATGGGATGTGACCAAGTTATTTATCTTGCATAATATGTTATCATCGGTTTACTCTATGATATGTCAAAAATCAATAGTTATAAGATGAAAAGAAAAAAAAGGGTTCACTCTACCTTTTTATATGGCTTCCAATGGATCCTTTTATGAGTTTTTTCTTCCTATATTTGCACGCTAAGGGTTTCAGCTAAGTGTCAATAATTATGGGGTTGTGCATATGTTCTACTTACAATTTTCTATTTCTTCCTGCTGTGGGCTATCTATTATCATGTTTATTGGTTATTTCTTCCACACACTTACTACTTTTTTAATATGGGCATTTACTGCATATATGCATTAAATCATAAGATGTGTCGGTAATTACATAACAACCAATATTTTTTACTCCTTAAACTTCGGGTATGGACTATATATTTTAAACAAAAAATTGTAAATAACTAATTTGATGAAACAAATGATGGAATTTGTTACTCATAAATGTGCATTAACTGTTAAAAAGATAATTAACTGATATCATTGTATGCACAAAAACAAAAATGGAAACACATATCTTCTTATGCAAATCCGTTGCTCTTGGAAAAATAGGATATACTTAAAAATATTAACTTCTTTGATATTGTCATAACCTGTCTACAAAATATTAATTGATACTACCATAACTATGATTTAATTAAATGGTATCATCTATCATATCACTGTGTTTCTTTCTTGGCACAGAATGTGTGCAATTATTACTATGTTTCTTTCTTGGTACGGAGTGTATGCAATAATTACTGCCGAGGAATATAAAACAGAGGCCATTCAAGCTCCATTAATATTTGATAGAGTATGCTTCCGTACATTACTTGAAGTTTCAATAATTATTCTATTGAACTCAACTCCGATGTTACGACTGCCTTGACTCATACAGCAACTGCATTTTTTATGTCCACTATGAAAAATAAATACAAATATTTTTAACTCATGGCAGTGTTCTAAGTAGAAACTTAGTTAGACACTTCAATTACTTTTTAAATTCCTTTTTATAGCTTTTTAATTGCAAAAACTTATGAATTTCATGCATGGCAAAAATGCTTATAACGTAATCCAAGATTTCTGAAAGTGTTAATTTTAATGACGATCTCATAATTTACGTCATTAGCCAGTGGCACATCATGGTCTGATTTAGTTGCTAGCAAGATTGCAGCTGAAAGGCAGTTAACTGCAGATTCACCTATAGCTAATATCACTTGCAGGTGAAACTCCTAAGAAATTTTGGAAATAAACATCATTTTCTTCATATGCATAGGAGTCTATAATGTGCATATTTCTAATGGATGTTGTGAACTTTGTAAGGCTATTATGGTAGATATGCAGTTATTATATGTAGTGTATGGAATGATCTATTCATCATATTCATAATGATGTATTGATCAGTTTTTCCTTGTATGACCTTCTAAAACCGGCTGTACTGTTGTTATTTGTTCTGTTGGCAGCAACTCCGTGAATACACACACACAAAGATTACTGTTCCATGCCTAATAAATATTGTATACACCTACTTTGATTATAAAGAACCACTTTATATTCAGAGTGCAAAAGGGCTTATCTTCTCCCTTACTATATTCTTTGCTACTTCAGCTTGATGAATCGCTATCTTGGTACATCTTGGGAGCTGAGCTCGGTGGGCCTCGCCTTTAGGCATGGCTTAGGTCTACCAACTCTATGATTCTCAGGAATAATTTTGTTGTTCTACCATCTCTTACAGTATTCGACGTGATTTGAGATCCTACGTTACAACCATGGCTGAAAATATCTGCAGTATACATGCTCTTATTATGTAAATCTTCTATCCCTCTCTATGTGTGCGTTATGTCGTAAACTTGAGGAAATGCAAACCATATGTAGCAAAAATAAATTGCAGCTTCCAACAGAAGCTGCGCAGTTTAAGTTGAACAAAAGTTATTTGAATAGATTGCATTTTTTTTCCGATTCCAACTAAGGCTAATGAGATGATAGGTAATCTTAGCAAGTATTTTCAATTTTCTATACGGAACACAAGCCTTTTTCGAATGTCGCATCTCGCAAACGGTATCATCAACAAACTCTGTAAAGTAAGCAATTCAATGTAACAGTGATATGTGCATCTCCTTATTTAATAATATTGCTGCTAATTCTTTCATGTAACTTTGACTTCTAAAGGCAAACCTCTCTATCCCATCTTATGGATAGTTGCACAATAAAATATGATCAGAATATTTACTGCCAAAATAATAGCATGGCATGGTTAAAGGGCCTCACACTAGTGTGCAAATTACATTAGTCTTTCCATGTGCCAATTACAGGCCTCACACTAGTGACTTAAAAAAAAAAACTCATGTTTCTCTTGTGACCCATTTAGTTTATTTCTTCCAAATCACCGCAACTACAAGTTCAATTTGAATTTCAACTCTGGTTTTGGTCAATCGATTGTCGGTGATATCAACTGATTTGTCCACCGATCGCGATAAACTTCACTATAGGGTTGAGTTGTCGATTATATCAACTGATTTTCCTAGCTGTAGGGTTGACGGTATTAAATTTTCACTCCATTTTTTGGTTGTTCACCTTTTTATCTTGCTTGTTCCATATGTTTTACTTATTGGTTGTCTAACCTTATCCAGTTTTACCCTGATCTTAGTGATGTATATAGTTTGTTGGTTAACCTTTTATTTTGGGTGACAACAAACTTGGAAGACCTTAAATTTTACATATCATATGTAATATTAATGAAAGCTGTTCAACCACAGTCATAGTCATGCGTCTTTTCCTTTGATTCATGTTGCTAAAAATTATCTATTTTTTATCTCACAAATTTGTCCCTTTCTTCTGATAATATTAATATTGCGTAAATTTTTTAAAAACATACTTTATTTACGCCACAATATGTGATGAGATAAGGTGGTTATGGGAAGCTTTATGATTTCATTGCATATATGTTTTTAAAGACATATTCTTCTAGTATAATTTTTTACTAGCGTGTAACCCGTGCGTTGCATACGACAATGTTGTTAAAAAATAGTATTTACGTTTTAACTAGGGCTAAAATTATTTTTTACTATGCAATGTACGTAATAATTTATAATGATATTTTAGCCATAAACTAAAATGACTTGTAATTCTCAGATATAAGGCTGAGAGTTAAATACTCGCTACCTACATATCATTGTAAAAATTAATATCCTAATTCAAAAAATTATAAATTAAAATTGTTAATACTATATATATATATATATATATATATATATGTGTGTGTGTGTGTGTGTGTGTGTGTAAATAGTTTATGCTACGGGATATTTTTTAATATGTATGAGTTAATAAGTAACTTTGCCATTTTATTAATGTGATTGTTGTATATATATACATACATACATACATACATACATACATATATATATATATATATATATATATATAATTATCATCTTTTTTAAAGGATTTATCAATGGACTAATGAATAGTAGGTAACTGAATTTATTTAAATAACTAGAATAAATAATCAACATAGCTAATTAAATATAAGAAGATAAATGTAAAAAAGTTGAAGAAATTGAGAAGAGCGTAGAACTTAGGGTTAGATTATCTACGTGTGAACTTTTTTTGAATCGGGCATGTAAACTTTTATTCATTATTAAGATTTCATTTTTAAACAATTTTATCGTCATAGTTAACCATAGATTTCACGTTCTTGTAAGGTGCTGTGGCAATGGGGAAACAGAATCATCCTCTCATTTGTTTTTCGGTGGATGGTGTGCTAGATCCATCTGGAATTATTTCAGTCATTTATTGGGAGTCGTTGGTATCATCTTATCACCTTCTGATTTGCTGTCTTCTTGGTGGTCTGATTGTACTGGGAAATCGCTTCGGCCTATCATCTTTCGTTTGATTCCTTGTCTGATTTGCTGGCATATTTGGTGTGCGAGGAATAAGGCTATTTTTGACGAGGTTCCTATGGAACCCCTATCCGTTATTCGGCGGGTTAGAGATGATATTTTATTGGCTTTTCGTGGTAGACCCTTCCGGGGTTCGGTCGGTGCTCGGTCTCGTCGCTTTGTGTCTCTTTTTTCTATTCAATGCTCTCCTTCTTCTTACAGAGCAGGAATTGGGTGATTGCCAGCTCAGGGACTCCTGTTTAAGTATTAGTGGTCCCTTCGGTTCGCTTCCCCTTTGCTCCCTGACCTCCCCTCCCCCCCTTCTTTTTATCTCTTCTTTGTGTTTTCTGCTTGTAGGTTTTCGTCTTGTGGATGGATCTTTTCTCGGTTCCTTTCTGCGGGTTGGTTTTGGCTTATTGGATGTCTTTCTATCTTGCCCTGAGGGCGATGGACTTGTCGTTTCTCGAGTTCTTTGTTGTCTGATTATTGTTTGTTGGATGGGCTGGAGCTCTTTCTCGCGCTGTTAGTTGATGCTTGGCAGTTGGGCTTTCGGTTCATTCTCGAGGCATCCAGGTCTGCTGTTCTTTGACTGTCGGCGTTTAGCCGTGGTTTTCTTTAGAGCTTGTTCTGCTTCCTATTGCTTCTCTGCTTGGTTGGATTTTGACATCGGCATCGGGCGGTGGCTTTGACGGTGTTCGATGACGATGTTAGATGGGAGGTGGTTTTCCCGGTGCTCGTCTGTTTTCTTCCCTGCTTGCTTTTTCTCTCGTTGTTTTTTTTTTTTTTTGACGGCAGGTGCTTGTGTCTTCTTGCCGCTTATGTTTTGTTTGGCTTGTTGTTTTCTTTCTGGCGTTTGTTTGTTTTTGTTAGGCTGGGCTGTTCTGCTTTTCTTTTGAGTTACCTGTCAGGCTTGTTGACAGCTCTTGGTTTTTGTTTATATATATTTCTTTCCCAAAAAAAAAAAAAAAAAAAAAGTAAGAGGGTCATACTTACGACTTTGATAATTACGACTTTGATAATTGCAAAATAATATTATGTAGTATTTAGTTGAGTTATGAGTTGGGTATGATTTGATAACATGTTGAAAGTGAGAATATTTATATAATTAAGTTTTATCGGTGTAATCTTTTGTATTTACATCATAATGCTGTAAAATATAAATTTATTTTTTAAAGGTTGTTAAAAATAACATTATGTTATGTGATATACAATTTTTTTTGAGATAAATGAATTAGGACTTAAAAATTTATTATTATTTATGTATACGATTTAGATATCTTTATATATCTAAATAAAGAAGAAATAATTTTATTATATTTCTTATATACGTGAATATTGTATATATTGAAATCATTGTATTTTTATGATTTATTAGATGGATTAATAAATATTACTTAATCCTATTCATTTAAATAGTTTATATTTAAGATTACATAGTTTGTTAAATATATGGACTTGAATGTAAAACATTAGAAGATAATTGAGAAGAGTTTCTAAATAATTGTAAAAAGTTTAAAATTTTAGGTATTTGACGTCAACAGAATTTTATAGTGTAACGTATGATACATTCATTTAGTAAAAAAATTATGAAATAAATTAATTATTGTCATTAATGTATATAATTTATGTTATGATACATACATACATACATACATACATACATACATACATACATACATACATACATACATATATATATATATATATATATATATATATATATTTGCATCTAAATGATTTTTTTACCAATTTGTTGATATACATATTAAAAAATTTATCGTTTACGATTTATTAATAAATACTAGTCGATTAAGTCGATCCATTAGTTTAGATTTGAATTATGTAATTAATTAAATGCGTGGACTGTAATGTAAAATTTCAATAGAGAACCATGATATATTCGTAAACAATCATAGATTCGTTTAAAAGTAGGTATTTGAATATAAAATGTATTTGAATGTAAAATAGCGTAAAAAGTATATTAAAATAATGATAATGTGACAAGCACCTTTGTCCAAGTGGTTAATTGATTCGGCTTTGGTGCATGATGTCACAAGTTCGAATCTTGCTTTCGAACGTTTATTTGACATGGGATATGTTGTCTCAATGATTTGTTGCATATAAAGTACCAGTTCAAAAAAAAATGATAATGTGACAACCTGGAATTTTTGGACATTTGAAATCAGAATATTTAATTGATTTTAAATATTTAAAAGTTAATGGTTGACTTGAATTCCAAATATCACTATTTATTGGATGGTTTTATTATTAAATTTAATAATTTGAAGTTGGGTAAAATGTTGAATCTGGAGTTTTAAGCCTGTTAAAAATAATTTGAAGCCTTGTAAGATTTATATTGATAGTTCTGAAGATAATAAAGCTTTTAAATTGAAATTGAAAGTTATTCGTTCGGTTTTAAAAATATATCGTTTAAATTGATATTTAGAAATAGGCTTCCGAGGCACAGTCTCGGATTTCGATGAAACAAGTTCCATTGGATCCGTAATATGCTATTATTATCGGATTTTAAATTCCGTGGTAATTGGAGTTGTTGTATGAGCGTACGATATATAAACGCGCTGAAATTTATATCGGAACTTTAATATAATAACTGTGTCCAAAAAGCTATCTTCTCCATACGATCGAATTAGGACTCGAAACCTTTTCCATTGCGTTCGGGATAAGGGTATAACATTATAAACGCCTAACGGCATGCCTCGATTGGAGGTCGTAATTTTAGTTGTTAAACATGAGATATTTGAAATTAAATAATATTATAACGTGTCAAGTCAACCTTAGCCTAGCGTATAACCGAAGCCATCTCACTTCGTTAAAACGCCAATATCTTATCCATTCTTCCCTTATCTTCCCCAGTAATTCAAATCAAAAACTAAAGAAAGAAAAAAATCTAACTGGAATTTTTTTTTGAAATCTATTCAAATCGAAATCGCGTAACTCTTCTTCATATGCGAAATCGATTCACTTGCGTGCAATCGGGTGACTTCAATCCATTCGCGACGAAGTCGCGATGCCTAGAGTCTTCGAGCACGGCATTCGCAGCCAAGGCAGAAAGAAGAGGCCGATGTGGGTTTTTGTTTGTGATGGTGACGGCAGGGAGCTAGCGATTTTGGAGTTCGTTAGTAGGTCGTGAGCCGCGACTTTGAAGTCATGCTTGGGGGTGGAGCGCGCACGTTCGAGTAGGTTTGGGGGAAGGCTGGGCGCGGCTTTGATTTTGTTCGTGTAGCAGGCGAGGCGATGGATAGCGACGGCTTTGGGACGAGCTGTCATGGAAGAGGGGTGTTTGTGTTATCTGCAGGTAGGGTTTCGTTCGCGAGGAAGGGGTAGCCAAGTCGAGACTGTTGTGAGCTGAGGTATTTTCGATTTTTTCCCTCGATTTAAAAAAAGAAAAGAAAAGAGGATTCACTGTTCTCTATTGTAACAGCCCGCAAATCCGTACCCCTTGAATCAACACTATTCTACCTCTATTAACTCAAGTGGCACAGAATTACGAACCATTAGGGTTAAAGAAGAAGAGATAGAAGAAGAAGAAACTAAACAATATCAGAATCTCACAGTCGCAGCAGAATAAAATATAATAATAAATATAGAACTTTACACAAAATGAAATCTATAACTGTTTTATACATCGCATCATCAGAGTATCTCATACATCAACTATTACCAATCAGACATACCATACAATCATAACAGCGGAATATATATATGTATAGATAATACGTCTCGGGCTATACTCCTCTCTTGCTCCATAGCATCCTGTCCTGAACAAATAATACTCAGTCTGACCCGAGCATTATAATGAAATAACACCCGAGTCAGTCTGGAATACCAGCTGATAATAAATTTGCATCCAAATTGATTATTAAAGTTTCAAAAATCCTTTGAAAAACAAAAGCATCTCGTAAGACCATGTCACAAATAAACATGTCGGGTTTTTACCTTACGATAGCTAAAACACTTTTTATAGAAATCCTCTGATATTATAATAGGGTCTATTTACAAATACTTATAAAATAGCCGAAATTGTTACATTCATTAAATTCCAGCTACTAGCCACAAAAGTGGGTAATACAAACAAAAATCGTACAAGGCTCGTAGGGAGAATGGATTTCCATCAATGGCTGGGCTACTGGGGTACCGCCCGTCACAGTACCTGGCCTAGATCAGAGTAGCGAGGAGTACGCCCGCTCCCCTGCAACACAAGGCCGCAACCATTCCTTACTAAACAGTTCCGAACAAGATAACCCCGTGGTTGGCGCGACCAACCACCCACTAAGCCGAATATAAAGGGACATTCAGACAGGGGAAAATCTTGTCCTGCTTGGGCATGACCCACCCAACCTTGCTGCACCTCCCCTGTTTTAGCCATTCACGGTTGATGAGGCTTGAGCTTAAATGTTACCTTTAGAACGATTTCACTTAGAATGCCCATCGCCCACCTGACGATGTTTCGCAAGCATTCATCCATACAAGTCCGTCCCGGGTTCGAACGAAACCGAAGGTACTACTCCTACTACATCCATTTTGGAAATATCCTCAGGATTAGTAGCGACTAGCCCTTGCACTTCACTGCTCCATCTTCGACTACGAATAAGAATTTCCACGAAACGTACAAACCGGATCGAAGTGGTTTTCGAGAAATAAACCTCGATCCCGGTCTCTTCGAAACGATCAACGCATTTGTCCAATATTGATAGTCGGTGATTTAACTATCAATTTATATTCACAAACATCCATAAGCATCCATCCCACAATAAATAAATCCCACATTATTTATTTGCCTCAGATATCTTTAAGATATATTTCCAAATTTTCAAAACTCATTTGAAAATGATTTCCCAAAATTCTTCCTTTACAAGGTAAATCCTTTACCATATATTCCCATTGGAATAACCAAGTTCAAAACATTTAGATTTAAAACAGTTAAAACATTTTATACTGAAATATACTTTAAAATATGTGAAGTAAAATTATTTATTAAGACATAAACTTGATTTTAAATAAAGGTTTAGTTAAACTAAATTTAAAAGTGGAGTTTAAAAAAAATTAATACTAATTTCAAATAAACTTAGGTCAAAACTAGCCTTTAAATAAATTCATTAGTAAAAATAATTACTAAGGCATTCATAAAAATTTACTATTGCTAATTTATTAATAGTTACTTTAAAATAATAATTTTCAAAACACACTTTAAAACAAGTTTGAAATTTAGACTTCCTTTTTAATAAAATCTGTTTAAAACTCGAACTTGGTTTTCCCAGGGAAACTCATTCCCACTTAAACATCCCAGAAAATCCTTCTTATAAATTCTATCGATTTATTTCGATTCAGATTTATGATTTAATAACATCAATTTACTTTCCACGTTGCAAATAACTTCTTACGAGGCTTAATCATATTTCCATTCCCGGAAATTCACTTTCAAAGTATAAGTTTAAAAGTATTTTAAATAAACTATTATAAATTTATTTAATGAAAATCATACTTAAGGAATTGCTTAAATAAACACCTACTTAAATTTCAATGGTTTTAAATAATATTTCTGCAACATTCTAATCTGCAATTAATTACTAATTTAATTTGAAGGGTTTCTTTGAAATCATATTTAATTTCCAAGGAACATTATTATCAAAATAACCCCATTGTTATTTTTAACAATTTATAATTTCTTATCGAAATTATCACCAGAAATCCATACTTTCACATTTATCAACTACTAAATGTTCCACTTATTTATATTCCCAAATTTACAAATTTCATTCTTCACTCAACCCAAATTCCAAATTTATTCCATTAAATTCTTTATTTATCAATTCCTTTATTTCTTTAAAAATCCAATTTATTTTATTTTTAAAATTCTGTGTATATTCTTATCCAGCAATATCACAGTACAATTTAATTCAGATTTATCAATCATAATATATAAACAGGCATCATTATCAATTATAAAAATAATTACTACATTGTGAGGAAACTAGTTGGATCCCTCCAACCTGTTTTCCCTGCATCCACAAATATTAGCACAACAATATATATATCAATCCAGACAGATATAAATGAGCATTTCAACCAATCACCCAATTATTTAAATATCAACTATTTAAATCAGCTAACATTCCAGATGTCAGTGAGATTAACTCACCTTGAGATTCGGCGAGCGTTCGAAATTTAAATTAAAGCGAACGATGTTCGATTTAACTCAAATTTCTACTTGCCCGGAATGAATCCGAAACTGCACCATCGCGTAGCACTCTTTTCTGCGATTCCAACGCCACCAAAATCGTCGAATTCTGAAATCGTATGCACCAGATATGAATTTTTTATAGTTTGAACAAATTTTAAAACAATTTATTTTTTTATAAAATAACACAACAAATCCTTGCCGTTCGTTCATATGCCTCAGATCCAAACCACACGCTCCTTCTTCTCAGCACGCACGCGTATAGGACAGCACCAAACCCAAAATCGAAATCTAGGGCTCGCCGCCGCACGTACCACGGCCCACGTGGAACCCATCAGGCACCGCCACTACATTCGCCAACACGCTCTCACCACCGCCTAGAACCATGCGCCACTCGGCCTCCCTGATGCGTGGGAATTTGCGCACGTAACCCCCATGAACGCGGCCCCAAAACTCCACCTCCGATCGATGAAAATCCATCTCTACCATTGGATAGGTAGATCCAACCATCCTCCCCACTTTCCCAGTTGAACGTTTTCACAAATAACGATTAGATGTTGAGGAAATTGAGGAACAAAAAGGAACAATTTCGGCCATTGAAGATATATTAGCGGCGGCCTGAGAGAACGCTAGGGTTTTGTAATTATAAGTGTGCATATATTATAGTATTTAATATTATTTTATTAACAAAATTCTCAATTTAACAGTTTATGCAAACGACCTCCAAACTACGCGTTTCGACATGCAATTCTAGGGTTTTTCCGCATTGCGGACACAATGGAACATGTTTCGTAAGCTAATTCGGTCATATGCGTGAGTTACGAAATTAAACGATCAATTAAAAATTAAATCGGTTAAAACGATTTCGATGCGTTTCGAGCTGCCACGGTCAAACGACAACTCCGATTGCGACAAAAATTGAAATCCGATAATAACTAACTATTACGGATCCAATGGAACTGGTTTCGTCGAATTTCAAGACTGTACCCCGAAAGGCTATTTTAACTCGTCTATTAAATCGAGCGATTATAAAAATTGTCGAAAACGCTTAAAATTTCACTTTTAAAATTTTAATAACTTAATAATAAATCATATAAAATTTATAAACACAAAAAAAATCATTCTGGCTCATTCCGGACCAAAATCTGATTAAATTGCATTTTAATAATATTAAATTCATTTTTAAATTAATATAAAATCCCAAATATTAATATATCAACTTTAAAATTCTTCTAAAATTCCCACCATGCTATTTACACTCAAATAACTCAAAACTGAATTTCTAAAACCATTTTTATCACTATTTACATCCAGATTTACTTTTATTTCAATTCCGAATATTTGAATTATTATTGTTCAATTTCACCTTAGCAATTTTAACTTGTTATTATGATTTAAACCAATTCTTTTAGTTAAAAATTAATCTTAAACCCATCTTAAACATTTCAAATGAGTTAAATGTTCACAAATCCCGTGTTAAAAATTACGGGATGTTGCATTCCTCCCCCCTTATAAAAATTTCGTCCCCGAAATTTGCTATGGTAGAAAATACTCTCAAACTCACTTGCTTATCCAATTTGCTTAATTAAAGCTTATATTCACTTTCCACAATCCTTTAGCTTAATCCCAAACTCATTTGCTTCATTTACTCTAAAGCTTTAAATTTTAACGTATTTCAAAATAACTTTCCAAGTTAACAAAAATTTTCCAAAATCCAAAAAAATTTCTAACTCCCAAAATTTCTGAAAATTTTTGGCAGAGTCTCCCCTGCACGAAGGAGCTTTCGGATATCGCGATACACACAAATATATAAACATCGACCCACACGGTCGGAAACCAAAATATATCACAATATATATATATATATATATACCATTTCCCAATTATATTTGCGCAGGCGTACCTTTTTAGCAAATTTTAATAGCAAGCAGCTAATATAACGCATACACGCGCTCCAACTCTCTCGAACGCCTCCCGCACCTGTACTATACTCAACAAACACATTAGTTTCCAAAGATATGAACATTTTAACAACATTTCCAATATAATGTAAGCCAACATATCCATTTACATTCCAAACAACATTTTGCATAATGTCATAAGTAAATCATATTTTATAGCATGCACAAGTTCCTCTTTAATTTGATACATTTGCACTTCTATTATGATTCACTTACATTTACGCTCAAATCCATATATTAGGATTTTAGCCCATTCTACTTTTCTTTTTACTTAACCTGCATTTACATAAAACCCACTAAATAGGTTCCAATCCATCTCCCATTATTCAAATATCAATTTCATTTACTTTTAATTCATCCACTTAAGTTTAACGACTAATTTCTATGCAGGTTGTGGTTATTCAAACAAATAACCAGTTCTTAAGCTTATAACCACTTAAAACTAATTTCCAGTTTAGATTCATATTAATTTTATCAAATTCTGCATGACTCACAATCCAAGCATTCTTATTCCGTTTGGAATTATTCACAACCCAAATATTCTTATTTCCTTGCAATTTTTAAATCAAATCCTTATTCTCACCTTTCAAATTTATTATCCATCTTAAGTTTATTTTTATTATTTTATTATTCTTATTATTATTCTTTTTAAACCAAGTCTTGATTTTCATATTTCAAATCCATTATTCAACTTAAGTTTTACTTTTATCATACCATCCTGGATTTATTTACAACTCTTATATCCATATCACAAAATTAATTAAATCCATTCCACTTGCAATTCAATTTTAGATTATCTAAACAAAATCTATCCAAGACAACATTATAAGCTCAATCACAAATATTTTCATTTTCTTCTTATAAATCAAATCTTATTTTCATTTGATTCTCATCCAAATCAAATTCCACCCCATTTACAAATTTTAATGCACTTTGCTTATTTATTCAATCCATTTTTAGATTTATTTTATTAGCAAAGACACCACTTTAAATTATTTCCTTCCGTTGAATTTATTTACAATTCAAACTATCACCATTATAATCTAATTCCATTTTTCATTCACACTCTCAACTTTTATTGCCAAAACTAAATGCCATACTAGAACTGGGTTTTTCATTATTCTTTTCAAACTTTACTTATCAAACCACCAAAATTCCACCCAGGCCAAGACCAATTTCATTAAATTTAGTTTACACTAAATTCATCTTCAAGCTTCTTTTATTTAATTCAGCTTATACTAAATTCTTTCCCAAACAATTCCTGTAAATTTAGTTGGGTTAAACTTTTATTCACACAATATCCTTTCAACATAATTATATTTCTTTCAATTCAATTCTTTCCCAAATTAATTTCAAGTCCACCTAAGTTTTTATTTAGCCAACTTGAATTCATTTCAATTCCCTTACCACCTTAAATAAGGATTTACTTCCATTCATATTTATTCACAACACAATTGAATCTTGTTTTTAATTAAATCCAAGTCCATCCCAATTCCACTCGATTGAAGTTAAATCCAATTCAATTTAATTTTAATTCTCCATATACAAGTTCAAAACTTATTTACTAACTCAAGTTCATTCACTTCTTCTATACCTCACTTTGCCTTATCTAAATTCACATTCCATTTGAGACTATAATTCCATTTTACTTGGCTTTACAATCCAATTATTTATTCTTTGCAAATTTTAAATCCACAAATTTTGGATTATAAGCATAACACTCATAACTTAAGAATATGAATTTCTTTATGCAATTATAAGCAATTTACATTTCACCTTTATATTCAATTTAATTCAATTCCAATTCATTTTGATTTAATTCAATTTCAAATTCTCAATTTTATTTAACTTATCTTAAGTTAAATTCAAAAATATTCCATCCACCTTCATATGCTCAAACTTTATCTAATCCCAGGATAAAAGTTCATTTTCCTTCCTTATTAATATCAACCTCAAATTATAAGTATAATACTTAATAGCTCATGGATACCATTCCTTACACAATGACCTACAATTTCAAAGCCAACTCACATTTTACTTTAGCCCAAATCCATTTAATTCTAAGCTCAATTTATTTAACTTATCCAAGTTAAATTCAAATTTTCTATTCGCTTCAATATATATTATTCACTTCCAATTACTCAAGTTAAATTTTAATTCCAAGGTTAAAATTTTCATTTCTTCCTTCTTATTAATATTAACTTCACTTAATAAGTTCAATAGTTAATTCATTTTAACTTTCACATTTTTATTCTAATCAGAATCTCCAGAATTCAATTTACCCGGATTTATTTCAAACCAATTTGAAATAATAAATAACTTATACAATCCTGGTATCAAATCTAATCTCCCAATTCCTAAAACACTTGGTTTTATTAAAACAAATTTCCCTTTGAAATTTATAAAACCACTTGTATACCCAACAAGTCAAACAAATATCATAACCAACCACTTTGGTAGCAATCCATCACTTTAGAAACTTGAAAATGAATTCTAATGATGTGGCCAGCATCATCAGGATTATTTTCCAGCGACTGAAGTGAGTTCAATGCTTTCTTACTTTCCCAAATTCATTTCAGAAACAGTTCCCATTCAAAAATACTTCCTAAATCAATATTCCAATATACCCTTCAAACACTTTAGCAAACATTCCAAACTTTCCCAGAAATTTAAATCTCCAAACCTTTATTTCCATTTCATTTAAAATCCTTTCCAAAACTTCCGGGATTTAAACTCTGGTTCAATTCAAATTTAGTTATTCTTCCTTTTATATAATTTATATTTGTAGAATTTTATCTTCATTATAACTATTTCAAATTTCCAGATTAAATTTTAGATTCTTATTTGATTTAGACATTAACAACCAATCATCCAAAATATATATAATAATTTCAAAAAAAAATTAATCCTTTTATATCAAAATATAATTTTGGGTAAAATTATTTCATTTACCCACTTTTAAAACAATACTATGTCGGTTTATCTTGTTTAAGAGTTTAGAAACCCCTATCGATACGGTTGTACTTCCCGTACCGACCAGAATTCATAAACACTCAACCGATAAGTCAACACAGTACAAAAACATTTTTGTATGCACTAACAAGTACGCTCTCATAGCTATTATTACACTCAACTCATTATAGAGTACTATTGACTCTGTTTAATGAGAAATTTCCCCACCAAAGCCTAGGTTGTCGCCAACCTAAGCTCTGATACCAAGTGTAACAGCCCGCAAATCCGTACCCCTTGAATCAACACTATTCTACCTCTATTAACTCAAGTGGCACAGAATTACGAACCATTAGGGTTAAAGAAGAAGAGATAGAAGAAGAAGAAACTAAACAATATCAGAATCTCACAGTCGCAGCAGAATAAAATATAATAATAAATATAGAACTTTACACAAAATGAAATCTATAACTGTTTTATACATCGCATCATCAGAGTATCTCATACATCAACTATTACCAATCAGACATACCATACAATCATAACAGCGGAATATATATATGTATAGATAATACGTCTCGGGCTCTACTTCTCTCCTGCTCCATAGCATCCTGTCCTGAACAAATAATACTCGGTCTGACCCGAGCATTATAATGAAATAATACCCGAGTCAGTCTGGAATACCAACTGATAATAAATATGCATCCAAATTGATTATTAAAGTTTCAAAAATCCTTTGAAAAACAAAAGCCTCTCGTAAGACCACGCCATAAATAAACATGTCGGGTTTTTACGTTACGATAGCTAAAACAATTTTTATAGAAACCCTCTGATATTATAATAGGGTCTATTTACAAATACTTATAAAATAGCCGAAATTGTTACATTCATTAAATTCCAGCTACTAGCCACAAAAGTGGGTAATACAAACAAAACTCGTACAAGGCTCGTAGGGAGAATGGATTTTCATTAATGGTTGGGCTACTGGGGTACCGCCCGCCACAGTACCTGGCCTAGATCAGAGTAGCGAGGAGTACGCCCGCTCCCCTGCAACACAAGGCCGGAACCATTCCTTACTGAACAGTCCCGAACAAGATAACCCCGTGGTTGGCGCGACCAACCACCCACTAAGCCGAATATAAAGAGGCATCTAGACAGGGGAAAATCCTTCCATTACAAGGTAAATCCTTTACCATATATTCCCATTGGAATAACCAAGTTCAAAACATTTAGATTTAAAACAGTTAAAACATTTTATACTGAAATATACTTTAAAATATGTGAAGTAAAATTATTTATTAAGACATAAACTTGATTTTAAATAAAGGTTTAGTTAAATTAAATTTAAAAGTGGAGTTTAAAGAAAATTAATACTAATTTCAAATAAACTTAGGTCAAAACTAGCCTTTAAATAAATCCATTAGTAAAAATAATTACTAAGGCATTCATAAAAATTTACTATTGCTAATTTATTAATATTTCCTTTAAAATAATAATTTTCAAAACACTCTTTAAAACAAGTTTGAAATTTAGACTTCCTTTTTAATAAAATCTGTTTAAAACTCGAACTTGGTTTTCCCAGGGAAACTCATTCCCACTTAAACATCCCAGAAAATCCTTCTTATAAATTCTATCGATTTATTTCGATTCAGATTTATGATTTAATAACATCAATTTACTTTCCACGTTTCAAATAACTTCTTACGAGGCTTAATCATATTTCCATTCCCGGAAATTCACTTTCAAAGTATAAGTTTAAAAGTCTTTTAAATAAACTATTATAAATTTATTTAATGAAAATCATACTTAAGGAATTGCTTAAATAAATACCTACTTAAATTTCAATGGTTTTAAATAATATTTCTGCAACATTCTAATTTGCAATTAATTACTAATTTAATTTGAAGGGTTTCTTTGAAATCATATTTAATTTCCAGGGAACATTATTATCAAAATAACCCCATTGTTATTTTTAACAATTTATAATTTCTTATCGAAATTATCACCAGAAATCCATACTTTCATATTTATCAACTACTAAATGTTCCACTTATTTATATTCCCGAATTTACAAATTTCATTCTTCACTCAACCCAGATTCCAAATTTATTCCATTAAATTCTTTATTTATCAATTCCTTTATTTCTTTAAAAATCCAAATTATTTTATTTTTAAAATTATGTGTATATTCTTTTCTAGCAATATCACAGTACAATTTAATTCAGATTTATCAATCACAATATATAAACAGGCATCATTATCAATTATAAAAATAATTACTACATTGTGAGGAATCCAGTTGGATCCCTCCAACCTGTTTTCCCTGCATCCACAAATATTAGCACAACAATATATATATCAATCCAGACAGATATAAATGAGCATTTCAACCAATCACACAATTATTTAAATATCAACTACTTAAATCAGCTAACATTCCAGATGTGAGTGAGATTAACTCACCTTGAGTTTCGGCGAGCGTTCGAAATTTAAATTAAACCGAACGATGTCCGATTTAACTCAAATTTCTACTTGCCCAGAATGAATCCGGAACTGCACCATCGCGTAGTACTCTTTTCTGCGATTCCAACGCCACCAAAATCGTCGAATTCTGAAATCGTATGCACCAGATATGAATTTTTTATAGTTTGAACAAATTTTAAAACAATTTATTTTTTTATAAAATAACACAACAAATCCTTGTCGTTCGTTCAGATGCCTCAGATCCAAACCACACGCTCCTTCTTCTCAGCACGCACGCGTATAGGAGAGCACCAAACCCAAAATCGAAATCTAGGGCTCGCCGCCGCACGTACCACGGCCCACGTGGAACCCATCAGGCACCGCCACTGCATTCGCCAACACGCTCTCCACCACCGCCTAGAACCATGCGCCACTCGGCCTCCCTGATGCGTGGGAATTTGCGCACGTAACCCCCACGAACGCAGCCCCAAAACTCCACCTCCGATCGATGAAAATCCATCTCTACCATTGGATAGGTAGATCCAACCATCCTCCCCACTTTCCCAGTTGAGCGTTTTCACAAATAACGATTAGATCTGGAGGAAATTGAGGAACAAAAAGGAACAATTTCGGCCATTGAAGATATATTAGCGGCGGCCTGAGAGAAAGCTAGGGTTTTGTAATTATAAGTGTGTATATATAATAGTATTTAATATTATTTTATTAACAAAATTCTCAATTTAACAGTTTATGCAAACGACCTCCAAACTACGCGTTCCGACAGGCGATTCTAGGGTTTTTCCACGTTGTGGAACTAATGGAACATGTTTCGTAAGCTAATTCGGTCATATGCGTGAGTTACGAAATTAAACGATCAATTAAAAATTAAATCGGTTAAAACGATTTCGATGCGTTTCGAGCTGCCACGATCAAACGACAACTCCGATTGCTACGAAAATTGAAATCCGATAATAACTAACTATTACGGATCCAATGGAACTGGTTTCGTCGAATTCCGAGATTGTGCCCCGGAAGGCTATTTTAACTCGTCTATTAAATCGAGCGATTATAAAAATTGTCGAAAACGCTTAAAATTTCACTTTTAAAATTTTAATAACTTAATAATAAATCATATAAAAATCATTCTGGCTCATTACGGACCAAAATCTGATTAAATTGCATTTTAATAATATTAAATTCATTTTTAAATTAATATAAAATCCCAAATATTAATATATCAACTTTAAAATTCTTCTAAAATTCCCACCACGCTATTTACACTCAAATAACTCAAAAATGAATTTATAAAACCATTTTTATCACTATTTACATCCAGATTTACTTTTATTTCAATTCCGAATATTTGAATTATTATTGTTCAATTTCACCTTAGCAATTTTAACTTGTTATTATGATTTAAACCAATTCTTTTAGTTAAAAATTAATCTTAAACCCATCTTAAACATTTCAAATGAGTTAAATGTTCACAAATCCCGTGTTAAAAATTCCGGGATTTTACATCTATAGTAGATACATGTATGCTTGCATGATTCTGAAAATAGAATTTTAAATGTTAAAGAGATTATTTTAAAAAAATCGATTTTTGAAATCCATATAGACATTTTTGTAAATATACATATATATAGATAAAGAGAAGGATATATTCATAGAGAGGATTTTAAAAATATATATATAAATAGAGATCTTAAAGGTTGGAAAATTTATATAAATTAGATTTTTTGAGGTCTATATAAGTGTATATATGTATTTTCAAGTTGAAAACAAAATAAACATACATATACTCATATTTAATTTACTAGTTTATTTTAAACGGATTTGGTGATTAAATTGTTAAATTATTTACTTTAGTCACTAAAAGATTTTAATCTAGAGGAAAATTATCTAATTAAAAATTCTTAGTTAATTGAATTTACTAAAGAAGATAATTGATTTTTCGATTCATTTAAAATGTGTATTCAAGGTCAAAATCATGGAATCAAGCTCATTTGGAATGGATTGCAAACGGCAAAATAAAAAGGTGAGTTAATCTCACTTTTCTGGATTGCTATTTAAATTTAAATGGTTAAAATTTAAGTAATTGGTTGAATGATTGAATTGATTTGATGTGCTATATTATATATAGTAGTATATATATAGTATATATTGGAGTGATTGATTTTTCCCGCATTATATAGCGGATGAGACCCTATGCGCTGCATAATAGCGGATGATATCATATAAATTCCATATACCGCGATATTCCACCTTGAAGTGAAATTGGTATTTTATATTGTGCTAACATCTGTGGATACAGAGAAACAGGTTGGAGGGATCCAACTGGATTCCTTAAAATTATTTAAATTGTTCTAATACTTCTGTGTTATGATTTTTGATATGCTGTGATGAATTATATTGATAATTGGAATATTGGATACCATGGTTTGATTTAATATATTTCGGTACACTGAGTCATCAAAATATTTAGAATTGGATTTTTGAAGAGAAATATAAGAGTAAATTTTGAAGTGAAATAATTATAGATTAAAAATAAGAATGAATTGGAAAGGAATAAAAGTGAATTTTAAATCCTGATAAATTCCGAGTATGGAAAAAAGGAATTTGAATAAACAGAGTAATAATGAATTTTAAAACTTAAGTGATGTTATTTAAAGGAATAAAAGAATTTACTTTAAAATTCCAGGCTTAAATTTATTTAAAAGGATAAAGAAGGAATTTGGGAAAACTGAAATCGGTATTTTTCGGTTAATAGATTTTAAATCGTAATTAAGAAATAAAATATGAATTTAATGGGTTTTGAATAAATTGAGTAAGTAAAGGAATTTATTTCAAAATGAAATAATTTGAAAATCAATTTGAATATTGATTAAGTGTTTGAAACCGGGATTTTAAAAGGAAGTTGAGACTATGAAACTTATAAACTGGGTTTATAAAGTGAAGTAATATATCAGTGGATATTTGGAAGGATAAATTCACGGCGGGAATTTATTAAAGGAACGGGTAAATTTGTTTAAAAGTAAATAGTGATTTATTTTAAAGGATGTGAAAGAGAAGCGTATTTCCCTGAATAGCCAAGTACGTTTTCAAGCAAATTTTTAAGTATAAGTTAAAAGTTTTAAAAGCATGTTTTAGAAATTTATTATTTAAATTTTAAAGTAAGTATTTTTCAAATTTATCTTAGTAGTAATTATTTAAAGGTGACTTGGTATTATGTTTTAAAAGAGAAAATTAGTTTTATATTTTATAAGGTAGCTCTATTTTAAATATTCTTAAAGTATATATTTTTGAATAAAGTATTAAAGTAGTTTCTAAATTTAAATGTTTTAAAGTGCATTTTATAGTGAAGTGTTTTTAAATTATTTTAAAAAAAATCTAAAGTATTTGTACTTGGTGTTTTCAGTGGAAATAAATATTTGGGAATTCATTCCATGCGAAGAGTATGGTTTGAAAACTGTTTCAAATGGTTGAAAAGTGGAAGTATCTTGTGAAGATATTTTGAGATTAATAAATAATTTGGTGAAATTATTTATGTTTGATGGTTGTTGTGAATGTTAATTGATAGTTAAATAACCGACTATCAATATTGGCCAATGCGCTGATCGTTTCGAAGTGACCGGGATCGGGATTTATTTCTCGAAAACGACTTCCATCCGGTTTGTACGTTTTTGTGAGGAAGAGGAGTTTAGATTTGAAGATGGAGCAGTGAAGTGCAAGGGCTAGTCGCTACTAGTCCTGAGGATGATTCCAAAATGGATGTAGTAGGAGTAGTGCCTTCGGTTCCGTTCGAACCTGGAACGGACTTGTATGGATGAATGCTTTCAGAACATCGTCGGGTGGGCGATGAGCATTCTAAGAGATGTGTTCTAAAAAGGTAACGCTTAGCCTCGAGCCTCATCAACCGGGAATAACTGAAAATCAGGGGTTATGCAGCAAGGCTAAGTGGGTAGCACCTATTAGGGTGAGGTCATCCCTGTCTAGATGTCCCTTTTATTCGGCTTAGTGGTGCGGTTGCTGATCCCAACCGTGGGATGATCTTACTCGGGATTATCCAGTAAGGGATAGTCCCGGTCTTGTGGTGCAGGGGATTGGAAGTAATCCTCGGTATGGTGATCTAGGCCACGTACTATGAAAGGTGGTACCTCAGTGCTTAGTCATTAGTTGGAAATCCATTCGCCCTACGTGCTTTTATGGTTTTGTTTGTATTACCCACCATTGTGGCTAGTAGCTGGAATTTAATTAATGTAACAATTTTGGCTATTTGAATAAGTATTTGTACATAGACACTATTATAATATCAGAGGATTTTATAATAAATGTTTTATCTATCGTAAGGTAAACACCCGACATGTTTATTTGTGGCGTGGTCTTACGAGATGCTTTTGTTTTCAAAGAGTTTTGAAACTGTAATAATCAAATCGAGTGTGGTTTCCTCACGCTGGTATCCCAGACTGACTCGGGTGTTATTTAACTATAATGCTCGGGTCAGACCGAGTATTATAGAATACAGGATATGATGTTGTGGAGCTCAGAAGACGAGCTGGATGGCGATACGTACTTCCGTACTTGATTTTTATTCCGTTGTGTATTCAGTTTTGAGGACAAGTTTATATGACTGTCCAATTGTATGTTATTGATGTTGTTGAACTCTGATGATGTATTCTGATGATGTATGCATAAAATAGATATTGTTTTCTTTTGTGTAAAGATCTGTTATTATCTATTATATTTTATTCCACTGTGATGGTAAGATTCTTTTGTTGTTTCTATTTTCTTCTTCTACCTCTTTCTTCTTTTACCCTAATGGTTCGTATTTCCGTTCGCCTTAACTTGATAAGCATTAACTTAATGGTACGAGTTTGCGGGTCGTTTCAGATAAAGTGGCAAAGTGTAAGATTTTTGAAATGAAATATCCATTTGGAGAGAATTAAAGAGAATATAGATAATTCCTACAATTAATGAGAGAACTTCAAATTCTTCTGTTTTACTATTATTTAATAGATTGGTAAATGGAGTTATGGTATGTAGCTTAATTTTTGTTTTCTATTCAACAAATATAATAGTGCTAGACCGGTTCTTTTCATGCAAAATCATGTATTTTCAACATTGTCCAAATAGCAATGGTTACTAGATTGTGGATTCACTGTTTACGTTGCATAATGAAACATATTCACATCATAGTATACATTTATATCTTAATAGTACTATACATATGTTTTTTCAAAATTTATGGTTGTTTTGTGGTAATATTTCATGGATGTGCATGAAATTATTATTTTTAACATAAATTTGTGATGATCAGTGGGTTTGCTCATTGCATGCTTAATTAATAACATATTTTCAGCAATTTGTGTGGTATTAGATCATTAATTTTGATAGAAAATCACAAAATATCATATTTTTACAAACAGCAACACTTACTAAGTTGCATACTAATTTTTCAAACGTAAGCAAAGAACATACGTTAACATCATAATAGGTAAGTTAAACCCTAACCTTACCGTAAGTAAGTTCTATCATCTACATAGAGGTTTATACGACATAGCTCCTTTTCCAGTACATGTAGGTTAAATTTTAAAGTTTTTTTTTGAAAACTTTCATGCTTTCATTCACCAAGTTTCTTTTCTTTGAATTAAAGGATAACAAAAGTTGTTTTTATAATATTACAACGTCTTCATGTTATGTTCCAAATTTCTAAAGTATTATTTGATAAGTATGTTTATTTCCTATCTCATATACTGCTTATTTTCCTCTAACTGAGAGTGTACTATCCAATTAGTTAATGCTAATACATAGTGCCAGATTTAATTAATTATAATAATGTGCATATGATAGATTTATCAAGAGAAAATTAATAATGTGCAAACTCAAATTCTTGGTATTACACAATTCCTTGGCCATCATGATACATTTGTTTTGAACTCTCATGTAAATATATCTTTCTATCATAATTTTTGTTCGAATTAAAGTAATTTTTTCATTTGCTACAAGTTGACGACTATGTATCATTATTACTGCAGAAATATCACGTAGCCCACATGAATGAGTTGATTGTCATTACTTCATCTTTTGGCAATGATGTCAATAATTAGCGATAATTGAATTAACGAGGGCGATTGTTGATGAGAGAAAGACTAAAGTTTCCATTGTTAAGTAGTAACATATTTTTTCTTTTGGTTGGTTTCTTAATTTTTGGAAATGAATGTACTTTTATTTACCGACATAACATGTATGGTGTTTCTATCAAACTAAACTATTTTCATGTTCAATACCTATATTAGGAGTAAGTTTGTGAATAATTAAGATATTTAATCTTATTCTAGATCATATTATGTGTATATTTTGGACTATATATTTTAAAGGCTATATATTATGATATTGCAAATAATTTAAGAATGGAGTGATGATGGGTGGATCCATTCAATTATTGCTAATAAAAAATATTTCAATAATAGAGGATCAATTGTTCAGATTAAATTCTTCAACTTCCCCCCGGCAAGATGAATATTAACCAATATATATCTCAGCATTATGGAAAAAAAGAGGTTGGAAGAAGGGCATTAAAGTGAAACAAAGTTTGGTCCCATGTATTAGTTTAGTTTTTTCCTTTTCATTTACTAATTCCACTTTGCAAGTTGTTTTATTTTTAATTTTTTCCCTACATTTTTCATCCAAAAAAAATAACAAATGTTGGTGGTGTCAAGTAGGTGATTAAAAAAATGTTAACTTGAATGACTTTTTCGGTTTTCTACTTGCAATCATTCTGAAAATGTATATATACATATTTTTTTTTTTTTTTAAAATGCACAAGCAGTTATAGAAATTGATCACATGCTAAATATAACCAACTTTAAAAGACATTTATATTTCTACTGTATGATACATCATAAGTTGGACAATGTAGGATAAGTAGGACAATGATGCTCATTATTTTTTTTAAACAATTATTGCTATTTATACTTCTAATCTAGCATGTTACTAAAATTATCACATTAAAATTTGAATTTGGTCAACATTCATATAGTTATTTGAAAAAATAAATGCCTGCATTGTGTAGTGTAACCATTATCTAGTGCATGTGCGAGTGTATGTATTCTCCTTCCTATTATACATTCTTATATACCAAAAATAATTTAGCATAATGTATTATAGCCATTATTAGGTATATATTTTATTTCCCTTTCCTATTATATATATTTATATACAAATATAGTAATTTAAATATATATACAAATGTAGTAATTTAACATCATAAAGTTGACTTCTTCCATGATATTCTATATATTTTATTTCTATCAGGATGTCGTCGAGGTAACTAATATCTCTAACTGTACCAATGCGAAAATAAGAGGTTAATGAAGCAAGAGAACTTCAGACTTTAGAATTAGGGTGTTCAAATTTCATCCACAAATGTATATTGCGATGTTATTTTAAAAGTTTGTTCTCCAACTACATCTTTGTTTCAAAAGTGCGCTTGCTACTATTTATTTCCATTGGATTGCAATACTTTAATATTAATGTATTGTTAGGTGGAACCCAGTGCCCAAGGCTCCCGCACAATAGCAGGCTCTGGGAAGGTCGATAATGTACGTAGCTTTTTCCTCGCATGGCAAAGAGGCTATTTTCATACTCGAACCTGATCTCCCAGATCATCATGCTGGTGACCTAACCATTGCGCCAAGGCTCCACTTAATGTTAATGTATCGTCACAATATTAAATACTACACCTGATTATTATAGTGTTTGATAAAAAATTTCTGAAGGTATAATGCAATCAAGTGTATAACAATAATTATCTTATAATACACAATCTATACAATGCCATTTTAAAACTATTTTAGCAAATCCATGGACCTATAAGAACCACAATGTTAACGCTAAAATGTGAACGCTAACACCCCGGTGTGTGAAGTGTAGTTGTGAAAGCACCACCCGATAGATCGGGAAAGAATTACAAGCAAGTAATAGCAGGAAAGCAGTAGACAACAACAATTTTATAGTGGTTCGGCTTAAGGGTATAGCCTACGTCCACTCTAAGTACTTTTATTAATAATCTTGTTACAAGCTGATACAATTCTTCTCAAGTACAATATACTTCAAGCTACAAGTGATTTGGAACAAGTCTTAAGCTTCAATGTCGATTAAAGTCTTTAAATTCATGTTGAAGATGTGTGGTTTCTTCGTGAAGTTCTTTGATGTATTCCTCTAATCTTGAAAGCTCTAAGTGTTGATGAAGTTCTCAATGCAGCAAGGTAACGGTGTATGAAGAGAATGTGCCAAAAGTCCTTTGAATGTTGGAGGTGGCTATGTATTTATAGGCAAGCTTGGACATGAATTCTGCGCATAAGTCCTGAGTCGCGACCGACTCAAGCTAAGTCGTCCCCGAGTCAGGCTAAGTCGTGGTTGACTTATAAAACCAACCTTTCCCCTCTTCATGGCTTATTCCTCTGCTGGATTTCATGACAAGTCTTGAGTCGTGTCCGAGTCAATTTTCCTAGGCATTGTGGCGATGGGTTACGACTCAACGATTTTGAGTCGTGGACGAGTCATGGTGAGTCGCCTCATGTTAACTCAAGGTCGAACTGCTGGCTTGGTCCCAAGAGATAAGTCGTTCCCGAGCCAACTTATCATAACTCCTCTCATATTAGCATGTGTCGTACTCGACTTATCATAAGTCGTAGGTATCCATAAATCGTGACATTCCTTAGGTCGTTCCTTAGGATGAGTCGCGAACCTGTTGAGTCGTTGAACCATGAGTCGTTGAGTCATGAGTCGCTGAGTCATGAGTCGCTGAGTCATGAGTCGCTGAGTCGGAAACTTCCATAAGTCGCACAACAGTTGAGTCGGAGACTAGCTGAGTCGGTCTTTGATGAGTCCCTTAAGTCATGCAGTTCCTTCTCGGGTCATTGAGTCGTACGCGAGTTAACTGTAGGCTTGCACACTTGAACCGCTAACGACTCATGGTGAGTCGTAAACCTTCTGAGTCGCTGACTGCCTTGTCTGATGAGTCGGCCCAAGCTTCAGCAGGGTTAACATTTGCCCCTCGAAGCACACGCCTAAGTCGTAGGTCGCGTGCTTCGACTTATCTTAACTCGCATGTGCCGACTCATGTCCTACTATCCTGGTATAAATAGTATGAACCGTCGCTTTTATCTTCTTCTTCTTTTACCGATCTCGTGAGTCGTTTTCCGCCATTAACACATCTCCAAGCTCCCAAAAGCAATTTCAACTCAAAATCTCCTCCGATCATCTCTGACATCACACCACGTAAGCAATTTCGCCTCCTTTCTGATTGTCGATCATCATTTCCCTGTGCGCACCGTCCTTATCTTTAATTTATCCCCTTGAGCTTTGCGAGTTAGGTTGCCCTAATCATTGATGGATTGAGGATTGTCTGATCCAATGATCTGCGACTCGAGGCGATCTACTTGACGCGATAAGACTAGGGTTGTAGAATGAGGGTTTATTGGGTTAATGGGTCAGATGGTTGATTCGAATGCTGCTGTAGGTTTGACTCGGCTCCTTTCGTATGACCCAGTGACCCTCACGATTTAATCATGGTACGGCTCATCATGCTCCTCGACTTGAGCCTTGAGTCGCGACCGAGACAGAACCCCTGAATTGTGGCCGAGATAAAACCTTTGAGTCGCGGCCGAGATAAAACTTAGAGATTTCCTTATTATTTTGACCCAGAGCTCCTTTAACATACTCCACGACCTAAGACCTGAGTCGTTGCCGAGATAAGACTTAGCCTTGAGTCGTTGCCGAGATAAGACTTGGAGATAATCTCCTTATCTCCACGACTCATGGCTTAGGGCACTGCCGACTCAGAACTTTTGAACCGCTGATGGGTTATGACTTGTGTAAATTCTGTTTGAACATTGGACCATTGCATTAACTTCGAACTATTGAATTTTATTGCACTCATTCACAGGTTATTTTGACTTGCAGGCTAATAACCTGTTCAATACAACATTCACAGAAAACTGGGACGAATATACTTGTCATTGACTGCCCACATCGAATGACAGATTAGTTAACAATAGATGATTAACTTGAACAAATTGTGTGTATGAAGTGCCTTTAACTTATCAATTTCAAACAAAATACCAAAGCAATGCTGAAATAGTCAATTGAAATCGACCCGCTTGCACTAATATTATGCTTGAGCTTTAGATTAACAAGTTCTGAAATGTTTACAATCGATCAAGCATCGATCAGTATAATTTTAGTTAAATATACTTGTCACTTTTTATTAGTCTTGCACAACACTTCACACTTTTTAGGAAACGCGCACCTTCGTATTTGAACATCCAGTTGCTTGTGTAGAATGACCTCTCATCAAGAAGAGCCGATGGGCCAGGCTGAAGATGTCTTCCCAGTAGCTATCCCTGTAGATAACCCTCCGGAGAGAGCATCCACAACTTTGAATCAGCGGGTGTTTACCCAACTGCGCGTCCAGTTTGGCATTGATGACGCTGACGTCTTACTTCCGGGGCCAAATGATACCGCGGATAGGCCCCCTCTTGGCTTTGTTGCTGTTAATCGCCAAATGTGCTTGAACGGCGCCATTCCCCCTTTTAATGACTTTCTTCAACAGTTCCTGCTTCGGTTGTCTATTTCTCCATTCCAATTACACCCCAATGGCTACGCCATTCTGATGGGGTTACGTGTTCTATTTAGGAGAGTTTTGGATCGATTACCAAGCTTCGGGGAGATCTGCTATTTTTGCTCATTCACGAAAATTAAAGACCATCCCTCCATCGTGGTTATAAGAAGCGCTCGAAACCGCAAACTTATTACTGATCTTTCCGAAAGCGCTCACGGATTTTTGAATCAGTTTTTCTTTGTTCGCTGCCCTCCAGGGTTTTATGCCATCTGGAGAGTGGGAAGTAAGATTTCCTGTCTTTACTTTTTCCGTTTTGAAACTTTCTCGAGATCTGAACCCTCAGTTGCTAATTTCATTCTTTTCCTGTTTTAGCACTTCCACCCCCTGCTAGGGACCCGAGCCTTAAGCAAATTTTTGAAAGATTAAATGCTGTGCCGGTAGAAGAGAGGAGCATAAAGTTTCTGCTAAACGATGAATTTTTACATCAATACGGACTCCTCCATCCCTCTCGCTTTACTCAGCCTCATGAAGCTCCAACGGAGGTTCCTGATTCTCCAGTGAAAACTCCTGATCTTCCGATCTCCACTAAAGAGCACATGCGAGAAGAAATTTCTGCAGAAACCTTACTAGTAAAGTGCTCTACTCCAAGAGATGATGCGGGACCCTCCGAAAAGCCCGCACTTGCTCCCATAATTGAAGAAGAAGAGGAGTCCCCTTCCCAAACCAGGAAGAGTGCCGACAAAGGAGCTGATGGAGGGAATCAGGTTGGGCATGATGGCGATGACGTCTTTGGGGATTTAAGTGACATAATTGTCACTTCCCAAGAGCTCTTTAAAGATGACCCTGCCTGTGGTAAAACTGTACCCCCGATGGTTGAAGCGACATCTGCCCTCCAACAGACTCCAACTCCTTTATCCCAAGAATTGTCACCGATAGTGGGACCTATTACTTCCCCCCAACTGAGGAGTGGTTCGTTAGTCCAACGCGAGTAGTTTGCACTTCACACACAACTAAGGATTTTCCAGCACATTTATGCACTTATCTTCTTATACTTTAAAGATTTCTAAAGCTTATCTTTTCTTATTTCAGATCCTTCAATGACACGCGGCGGATCATATTATCAGGATTTCCAACGCTACGGGGGGCGTGGTCAATATAATTATGGGCGCTACTTCACCTCCTATAGAGAGTCTGACGAAGAGAGGGCTGCTCGAAAGGCTCGTGAAAGGAGGGATGAAGAAGAGCGTCGTGAAAGAAGGGAGAGAGAAGAGCGCCATGATTCTTGGCAAAAAGGCGATGACTCCCACAAGAGAAAATCTCATGACGATCGAGGAAAAGGTCACATGGGTGAAGACTTAAGCAAACGAGCCCGTCATAGTGAAAAGCAGGCCTCTACTACTCCTGAGAAAGTTACTACTCCTGCCTCGCTCGACATTCCTTCTGACTCTCCCGCTCTTGGGAAATCAGACATTCAAACGATAATTAGCAGGCCCAAATTTCAAGTTGGACCGGGTCCTGCCACTTTACAGAGCCGGTTTCCTCAATGGTGCCTTAAGGGAGTGAGGTTCGACCTAGACTTGGTTCCCATCGACAAGTCTGCCATGTTGTGCAATCTTGATGCCGTCAAGCTCGATATTGAGAGGATGTCGAACTGGCAAAAACTTGTTGACGAGCTTCAAAGGGTTAACCGTGCCAACATAGAGGCCATGCTTACTATGGAAAACGATAAGGCCGAATGGCAAAAGGTCGTTGAGCAACACGACACCGAAATGAGGAGCATTGCTTCTTACAATGAGGAGCTTGAAGCAAAAGTCGAGGAATTGAAACATGAGCTTGCTTCTTCCTCTACTTCCTATTCTCAAAAAGAAGAAGTGCTCCTGAAACAAGTGAGAGACGCTCACGCTAGCCAAAGGAATGCCGAAGACAGGCTCGAAGTACAAAAAAGAATCAGTGAAGGCTATGCTACTGATATTGCTGAGCTCCGAAAGAAAAACAACTCGCAGGAGGCGGAGATACAAATGCTTAAGCTTCAGCTTGCCAAAACTGAAAGGGAGCGTGATGAGGCTGTCGCCGGCAGAATTGCAGCTGAAGAATCTCATGAGGCGACCAAAAACAGCATCAGCTCAACATTATTCGACTTCTACTTGCACAGCGTCTTGGGGCGTGGAAGCCTCGCTTTTCTAGGTCCCAAGTATGAAATCACTTTAGCTGAGGTGTGGGAGGCCGCCCTTAATATGCTTGGTGCTGAAGGTGCTGGTTATGACGAATCAGCCCTGGAAAGGCATTACTTTGATGATGACACTCGCGCTGCCCTCGCCAAGGGAAAGGAACAACTTGCCAAATTAAGAACTGAAGTGACGGAAGGGGACCAGCTGGAAAAAACCACTTCAACTACTCTAGTCCAGCCACCTTCTTCGTCTGAAGTCAACATTATTGGTTCCAGTTCCCATCTTGCATCTCCCACCAAAGTTACCACTGAGATTACAAGCGTACAAGGTGGAGACGAGGGTGATGAGAGCGCTGATGCGCAAGCTTATGAAGTCGATATCAGGAAACCAGCTTCTCCAGGTAACTTCACTGTTAATCTCGCTACTGTAAATCTCACTCAAGTAGACTGCTCACTTGTTTCTCATGGATTCAATGAGCTTCTTGATTATTTTCTGAATCTTGATGAGCCTCCATCTCCTCTCTTTACTGACTTTAACCTCTTTTCTTCTGTAGAGAAAATACCTTCTCCGGTTATCCCTCCTCCGTCTCTTCAAGCGATTCCTCCTTCTGCTTCACAGCCCGGATCGCAAGAGGAGCAAATAGAGGCTCTTCATGGCTTAGATGATCCCATTGCTTCACAAGAGCAGAAGGACGAGGGACTTGAGGGAGGTGAAATATCCCCGGAGCGGACTCCCTCTGATGAGATAACTTTGTCCAAACTCATTACTCCAGGGAGCGAGTCTTCCTCAAAGAGGAGAAGGAAGCAAGGAACATCAAGGAGGAGAGGGAAGAAAATCATTGCTACCGAGGAGGAACCAGAAGTTGGGCCAGCTGCACCTCCCTCTCCTTCTTCCCTTATGCCCACAGACCGACCTGAAAAGCTAACTATTCGGCCGGCTGAAGGGTATAAAGGTAGCAAAAGGAAGTGAAGATTTTAGCTTGTTGTCTTTTGTATGTACTGGTCGAGAACCGTGCTAGTATTTATTTTGAAACCTGTACCTGCATTATAGTTGAATAAAATGATTCTTTGTTTGTACAGACTTTTGTTTGAATTTGAGAATGCATTTATTATTCATTTTTGCACAAGTTTAATTATGATATTGCAACGGGCTTGTGGTATGTTGCTTGAGTATTATCTTACCGTCGTAGCTATACCTATATACCGTTTTGTATGTAACTATACCATGCTGCCCCCATACCATATGCTTGTTGCAATATTTTATATTTCGAGGGGACTTGCACTCTTACTTGCTGAAGAATAATTATTTTATTCTTTAAAGAAAATTTTTGTAGAGTACAACTCCCTTCGTATAAGTTTTTACGCTTTGTCCTTCGAAGAAATCACTTCTTTCTTTTGCTTATGTACATATTTTGCCAAGTGAATTCTTTTACGCGGTAAAGCGGACCTCTGAAGGGTACTTTAACTCTTTCTTTTTTTTTTCTTTTTTTGAGGAAGATCATTTTCCAGAATAGGTAAATTACTCTTCCTTTGAAAGTTAAAGTATGCTCTTGATGAGGATTTTTTTTTTATATAGAAAGTTGTACCTCTGGGGAGGGATTTTTTTTACGTTTCAACACTTGGAAGTTTTATTTCGATCTCGGTGAAACGTGTACCTCCAAAGAGTTGTGCCTTTGAGGAAAGCCTTTTCACATTTCAACACTTGGAAGTTTTATTTCAATCTCGGTGAAACGTGGGCTTCCGAAGAGGTCTTTCTTCTTGCTTGCATTTCAACTTTGGTGAAGTGTAATTCCGAAGAGCGGCTGTTACACTTCAACTCCTGGTGAAATGTGCCCCCGAAGAGGGCTTTATTTTGTTTGCATTTCAACTCTGGTGAAGTGTAATTCCGAAGAGCGGCTGTTACACTTCAACTCCTGGTGAAATGTGCCTCCGAAGAGGTCTTTATTTTGTTTGCATTTCAACTCTGGTGAAGTGTAATTCCGAAGAGCGGCTGTTACACTTCAACTCCTGGTGAAATGTGCCTCCGAAGAGGTCTTTATTTTGTTTGCATTTCAACTCTGGTGAAGTGTAATTCCGAAGAGCGGCTGTTACACTTCAACTCCTGGTGAAATGTGCCTCCGAAGAGGTCTTTATTTTGTTTGCATTTCAACTCTGGTGAAGTGTAATTCCGAAGAGCGGCTGTTACACTTCAACTCCTGGTGAAATGTGCCTCCGAAGAGGTCTTTATTTTGTTTGCATTTCAACTCTGGTGAAGTGTAATTCCGAAGAGCGGCTGTTACACTTCAACTCCTGGTGAAATGTGCCCAGAGATGGTTTACATTGCCTGGAAGTTACTCTCTCATGGTTGGTGGGTCATGACTCCTCCAATCTTTTTTGTTGAGTAGAGAACTTTCTTTTTTGCGGCATATGTCCCATTTGAGGTCTTTGTCCTCCGAAGAGTTGTGCCTCCGAAGAGGAGCATTTTGCCTCCGAAGAGGGCTTTGGTCTCTGAGGAGAAGCATTCGGTCCCCGTAGAGAAGCTTTTTTGCCTCCGAAGAGGGCTTTGGTCTCTGAGGAGAAGCATTTGGTCTCCGTAGAGAAGCATTTTGCCTCCGTAGAGGGCTTTGGTCTCTGAGGAGAAGCATTCGGTCTCCGTAGAGAAGCTTTTCGCCTCCGAAGAGGGCTTTGGTCTCTGAGGAGAAGCATTCGGTCTCCGTAGAGAAGCATTTTGCCTCCGAAGAGGGCTTTGGTCTCTGAGGAGAAGCATTCGGTCTCCGTAGAGAAGCTTTTCGCCTCCGAAGAGGGCTTTGGTCTCTGAGGAGAAGCATTCGGTCTCCGTAGAGAAGCATTTTGCCTCCGAAGAGGGCTTTGGTCTCTGAGGAGAAGCATTCGGTCTCCGTAGAGAAGCTTTTCGCCTCCGAAGAGGGCTTTTCACATTTCATCTCACGGGAGTATGTTGACCGGTTGTGGTGAAATGCGTGCCCCTAAGTAGGGTTATTGTCAGGAAGTTTGGAGTTTCCTTTTCTCGGTTGGATGGATTCTCGGGAGTGTGACGACCGATAACTCCACGACTTTGTAACGAGAAAGACGCCTTTTTTCGGTGAAGCCCACTTGAGGTCTTTATCCTCTGAGGAGTTATGCCTTCAAAGAGGGCTTGTGCTTCTGAAATATTCTTTTTTGCTGGCTGACGCTTGCTCTCGCATGTCTCTTTGCCGTTGATTCATGTTGACAATCCCCATTGCTTCGCAAGTGTCACCACTTTCAGCTACCAGGCCTCTTCCTTACCCAAAGGAGTATATTTTATGGTTAAGCGAATTGGTGGTGGCAGTTTTAGGTTCTTTAACTTGCTGTTTGTTTGTTCAAACATTTGTAGTTAGCTATATATGATCTGCTTCTATCCACCTTGCTTACTTTCGTTTGAAGTTCTCCTTTTGTAGGATTTGAATATGGGAATTTTGAATGGCCCAGTGCTTGACTGCCGGATGATGTTGCGGATCGCTTGGTCTCGTGACTGGTAAGCTTTGTTTTTATGGCCTGCATTATTAAATCGTTTTTTTTTAGTAACACGATTAACGTATTTCATATGCCGAAATAAAACAAAGCAGTTTATAATAGTAGGGAACATAAGAATTATAGTGTTTTAGCCGAAACTGGGCCTATATCCACTTTATAACTTTTGTTATTCGCCTGCCTTGCAATTGCCCTTAACAAGAGAATCATATATTTGTAAATTCCTTGCAATATTTCAGCAAAGTTTTCATGTAAAATATGGATGTAAATGGTTGCTGTTCCAAGTTCTTGGAATTGGTTCTCTTTTGACCGTTGCGAATTTGATTGATTATATTAGCAATTCCTTAGTGCCGTCTTTAAGTGTGCATCATCTTCTTCTGTTGGCAGGTGGTTTTAACTGAAGAAACATACTCTAGCCAAATCTTATTTGTTTGCTTAGAGTACTTCTTATTCAGGATTTGACCCTGGAATTCTGTTGTTTAAGGCTTGCTTTTGAATGCTACCAAGGGTTGCTTGATATTGCAATGAATCAGCTTGGTAATGATTGCCTGCAAATTTAGATCGATAATCTTAGTGATATTCTCAGAATATTTCACATATCGAAATAAAATAAGCGACTTGTAATAATAGGGAAAGCAAGACTTATAGTTTTTATTATTTATTGGCATTGTTTTTACTACAGATTTTGATACAAGAATCATTGGATCAGCACTCTTTTACAAATTTGAAACAAAGTGTTCAAGTAAGGTATGGAAGAAATTGCTGCCCCAGGCTTTAGGAATTGAATCTTTTGGCATAAGAGGACTGGATGGCAACATCTTTCAGAATCGAAACTTCCTTTCACTTTGAAGGTCTCCTTGGAGCGTGAGCACGTCTTCCCGCCTCATCCAATTTTTCCCTGCCTGGTGAGGGCTTGCTGTGATGACACTGATGATAGGACCTTCATCTCCCTGTGCCACGGTTCTTTTATTTGAGCTACATTGTTGAGCGGGAACCAGCTGCACCTTAGAGGATGAGGAGTAGTTAATTCCATCTTTTTTCACATACTGTCGCAGTTCATTCTGCTTGATCAATTCTTCAATCTCCTTCCTTAGATGGCGACATTGGTTAGTTTCATGGCCAGGTTGATTGTGAAATTGACAGAATTTCCCATTGTCTGTCGCGCTTCTCCTCATCAGAGATGGTTTGGGGTACACAACAACATCCTTTGTTGCCAAGAAGATACTTTCCGGAGTGTCGGTCAAGGGAGTGAAGTTGGAGGGTATGAAGCGTCGAGCTTTTTTCAAGAGTTTCTGCTTTCTCCTTCCCCCATTATTTTGTTCAATCATTTCCGGTATGTATTCTTCATCGTTACCAGGACTTAATGGGTAATCGTCAACTATTCTTTCAAAAGTTCGCCTTGACAAACGTTCGTGGATAGTTGGTCGTGGCCATGAATTCTCTGTTTGGGGGAATGTTCCAATAGTAATGCCAGTTGCTCGTTGAGGAGTATTCCATTCTTCTGAAACCTGGGCCTCTTTGGCAATGGTTCTTATATCACTTTCTAGTCGATGGACTTCTTCCTGCAATGCGTTCATCTTATCCAGTATCCTGTTGCTTTGAACTTCCATGTGTTGATATATTCCATATATCACGGCGTTTAATTCAGCCCTTGTGACTCCAATACTTGAAGCTGTTTCACTTAGCGTGGGAAGAGCAATGGCATTGCTGCAAGTACCTTCAAACCTCAAAAACTTCCGTTTCCTTTCTGAAGCCATGATTTCTGTTAGAATTTTGTTGAACAATGGTTGAAGTTTGCCCTGAGTTCAATTCTCAGTGAAAGCACCAAAAATGTTAACGCTAAAATGTGAACGCTAACACCCTGGTGTGTGAAGTGTAGTTGTGAAAGCACCACCCGATAGATCGGGAAAGAATTACAAGCAAGTAATAGCAGGAAAGCAGTAGACAACAACAATTTTATAGTGGTTCGGCTTAAGGGTATAGCCTACGTCCACTCTAAGTACTTTTATTAATAATCTTGTTACAAGCTGATACAATTCTTCTCAAGTACAATATACTTCAAGCTACAAGTGATTTGGAACAAGTCTTAAGCTTCAATGTCGATTAAAGTCTTTAAATTCATGTTGAAGATGTGTGGTTTCTTCGTGAAGTTCTTTGATGTATTCCTCTAATCTTGAAAGCTCTAAGTGTTGATGAAGTTCTCAATGCAGCAAGGTAACGGTGTATGAAGAGAATGTGCCAAAAGTCCTTTGAATGTTGGAGGTGGCTATGTATTTATAGGCAAGCTTGGACATGAATTCTGCGCATAAGTCCTGAGTCGCGACCGACTCAAGCTAAGTCGTCCCCGAGTCAGGCTAAGTCGTGGTTGACTTATAAAACCAACCTTTCCCCTCTTCATGGCTTATTCCTCTGCTGGATTTCATGACAAGTCTTGAGTCGTGTCCGAGTCAATTTTCCTAGGCATTGTGGCGATGGGTTACGACTCAACGATTTTGAGTCGTGGACGAGTCATGGTGAGTCACCTCATGTTAACTCAAGGTCGAACTGCTGGCTTGGTCCCAAGAGATAAGTCGTTCCCGAGCCAACTTATCATAACTCCTCTCATATTAGCATGTGTCGTACTCGACTTATCATAAGTCGTAGGTATCCATAAATCGTGACATTCCTTAGGTCGTTCCTTAGGATGAGTCGCGAACCTGTTGAGTCGTTGAACCATGAGTCGTTGAGTCATGAGTCGCTGAGTCATGAGTCGCTGAGTCAGAAACTTCCATAAGTCGCACAACAGTTGAGTCGGAGACTAGCTGAGTCGGTCTTTGATGAGTCCCTTAAGTCGTGCAGTTCCTTCTCGGGTCATTGAGTCATACGCGAGTTAACTGTAGGCTTGCACACTTGAACCGCTAACGACTCATGGTGAGTCGTAAACCTTCTGAGTCGCTGACTGCCTTGTCTGATGAGTCGGCCCAAGCTTCAGCAGGGTTAACACACAAAGTGTTCACTGATACTGTAATCCAGACAAATGGTCGTGCGCGAAGCACGTGTCCCATCTAGGTAATGGGATGTTTTAGAATTTTGCACTATGATAAAAAAAAATTAGGGGCAATTTGGTAATTTGAGTTGCGGTCCTCCTAAAATTTTGTTGGTGTAAAACTTGGTAAAAACAACTTTTTGATACAATAGCAAAAGGAGAGGGGAACGGCTGAGGCCATGAGAAAATGGAAGGAGAAGGTCGGTGGCGATGGCTTGCTTGATGGTAGGAAAACAATAGTGCTTGGTTTGGTATAGGTGAGTTATTGCACTCCTTGAATGAATTTAAAAACTTGACAATTTCATGTTGAAGCTCAACAATTTGCTCGTTAAAACTTGTTGATTTTACTTGCTATTAATAATGATAATAAAACCTAACTAAATAAAGTAATATACTCATATTTGTATGCTTTTAATAGCATATTATTTTTATTTGTTGTGCTTTGAAAGACCATGGTTTATGTTTTTTAAATGAACATATGTAAGTTTAGACGTTGATTTTGGACATGTTATGTACATATGTTTCTTGCTTATATACTTTGTGTGTGTGTATGTTATTACATGCTTATTTGTGACATGGATTGAGTTTTAGATCATATATGTTTACATGGTTGAATGTTATTGAATACAGAATTGTCCATATAGCGATAGTCGCTATATGCACAATTTGAATCTCAGTCTTCAATCTCACATTTTTTAAAACCTATCTTTTGTTTAGTTTCGAATGGATTGTTTTCTATACTTATAGTAGTATAAAAGATAGTAAGAAATGAAGTTTAAAATCTATTTTGTTTATAAAACAAAGTTATTAAAGTTATTGCCCCTATAGCGATTGTCGCTATGGATGCACTATGGAAAAACATGTTTTTTGTAAATTGTGCAATGTCGTAACTTAGATATTTTTACGAAATTTTGTCAAGGGAGTTTTATACAAGTTATATAAGCATTTTAAAAGCAGTTTGAATTTTAAATATAATTCTAAAGGATATTTTTAAAATTTAAAGTAAAGGCTGCTCTTATTTTGCATACACAAAACTTGCTTATTTTGTTAAAGCAGTAGGAGTTTTTAAACTAATATTAAGTTACTATTTTTAAAGTAATATTTTATATAATTATTTATATCCTTATTACAAGTATTTTAAAGGTATTTTATCCATATAAAAGTGTATAAAACTATTTTTAATCTCTTATTAAATTAAGATCTTTTTATTCACTTTTCTTCCTTAAATTATTTTAAATTCTATTTTCTTATCAAATAAAACAATTATACACACATACAAACATACACAAGTAACATTTATGAAATGACCTTAGTTTGATTGTTTATGGAATGTTAGTACTGCTATGCTTAACACTGAAAGCCGAGCGAGGTAGTCTTCTTTATTTGTGAGAGCCAAGACTGATGCTCGAGTATGGATGGAGCAATAGAGCTCTAATCTACCGACTCCCTTCTTGACCAAGGAATAGTTATGCTGGAAGGTCGAAAACATGTTAAGTATATGAACCTTGATTTTCATTAGCTAGCGCTTAAGACTCGATGGTGAACTAATCTGTTAGTCGCTATGCACAGGATCAAAGATGGCCAATAGTTGTAAACAATGTAAATGCAGCAGAAATAAAATAGTAGATAACATAGTTGATTTAATACTGGTTCGAAGCACCTCTTCTACGTCAAGTCCCTAAGCACCTTTTAAGAATTTCACTATCAACACCCTCACTTCACCTGGAGGAGCAAGTTTACAGACTCCACCTGAACAACCAAACAGGACTTCAACAATAGTTACAAGTAGTGTAATAAATGTTGCTTTCTAACACATCGTATCTTGATATGCAGAATGTCACTTTGATTTACAATAACTCATATAAACAGACCAAACTATATTGAGTGGAGGTGTAGAGGCTAAGGAATTTATTCGAGTAGAATATAGGATGTGGAGATGAAGTACACTAGTTGAAATCTCTAAATCACATGTATTTTGTGGAATTCGGAGTATTTCTTAGGAGCTGACAGTTTGAGGCCTAGAATTCAAGATAGAATTTTTTCTATATATATATATGATTCAGGAATGATTAGGGGATTATACAGTTGTTGTAGGGATGCCAATGTAGGGGTGCAACCTTCCAAATTCGATGTTGATAAAGTGAAGTGGATGTAGGAATGAAGAGATGCAACTTCTGAAGTGAAGATACACGAAGGCACCAATTCAAAAAAATAGCCATTTTTTACGAGCTCAGTGGACTGAGGAACAAAATCAGTCGACTGAAAGTGACCAATTTTGGTCCAGGGCTTGATTAAGTCGGCTATTTTGTATAAGTTTGTCAACTTAGGCTAGTTCAGTCGACTAAGCAAGGATTTCAGCCGACTGAATAAGCATAATTTTCAAAAGCTTGCTTAGTTCAATGGTAAAAGCATGTGCTCATCTCTCAACCCACCCGAGTTTGAGTCCCAACTTTGCAAATTTTTAGCCAATTTATATTTCACCTTTTCCAGCATCGCTTTGACCTGAAATAACTTAATAAACATATTAGTAGCATTATTGTATGGTTATTATCATCTTAACACTATATATGGTTCTAACAATCTCTCCCTTTTAGATGATGACAACCACACAATATTATAATATAAAAATAATAGCTCGCCCTTAATATATATTATGTATAATAAGTTTATTTCCCTCACTTTATATAGATGCTCATACAAAATATTTAAAGAACGCGTTCTTCTCCCCCTTTGTCATCAACAAAAAGGGATAATAGCATTAGCGAACTATATGATAAAAAACTCCCCCTAAATATAATGTTTTTCTTTAACTTTTAACTATGTACTCCCCCAATCAATATGCTCATTATTTCTCCCTATTTGTAATTGACAAAAAGTATGACAAAATCAAAAAAAAAAATGGAGATATCATAGAGAAGTCATAAATAATAATAAATTTTTATACATTATTGTAAAGCGATGAGTATCCAATAGATATGTCAAATGTAAGCAAAATGATACTCATTTACAATAGATACAAGGTTTATGACTTAGGAAACCATATCCAATTGGATGTGGTTGATCTCTTAAAAATATAATTTCCACTATTAATCACAATGTCGTTATAATTGCTAATATATGATTGTCGATTATAGTCAGCTAGATTAGTAGGAACCCATATATCAACATTAATTGACATTAAATTTGATTTAGTATTCAAAGGATTTTTTTCTATTTTTAAGCATAATACTATCATGACATGGATTACTTTTAGAACTATCTCTACTTTTAGTACTAACATTAAAATGTGCATACAGGAATGTATATCTAGTACCTTTTCTACAATTATCTTGTTTATAGTCTGAACAAGTTTTATTATTGTGAGCTTTGCTATTAGTAGTTAAGCAAGACAAATCATCTTTTTCTTTATTAAAATCTGTGATTTTCTCATTTAATTTATCAAAAAACAGCTTTGAAATAACAAATTTCTTTTTGCAAAACAATATTATTAATTTTTTTAAATTCACATTCTTTAATTAGTTCTAGATTCTTATCGTTTAAAGTCCTATTCTCTTTTTCGAGAGACAAAAGTTTAGAATTAGTAAAGAGTTTTCCAAAAAAATATATTTATTTTGCAAAACTTCAATTTCCTTAAAAAAATCGGTATTTTTATCATTTAAGCACTTATTTTCTTATAATGGAAAAGCTTTTTGTAAAACAAGTTCTTCCAATGTATTTTCAAAAACATCGGTTTGTTTTACTAAAAACTTATTTTCTTTCGTTAAAATACTAATTTTACGCTCACAATCATCCAATTAGCTAAAGCAATTGAATTGACCTATTATGATGTTTTAAAAACTTTTAATAACTTCTCATGCATTTGTAAAATATCATTTTATATAGAATCTAAGCGTGCTGATTTTGATCTGAGATTAGCCATATAACACATGTACCTTGATTCTATTGATTGTTGCTCGATTCCAGAAATTTGCTTTTTCTAGACTATCTTTGAGCTCTGACTGGATCTTCTCTTCTTGGCCATTATTCTATGATGTTGTGACGATGGATAGAATTTCGAGCTCCAATACCACTTGTTAGTCCCTATGCATTGGATCAAAGATGACCAACAGTTGTAAATAATGTAAATGCAACGGAAATACAATAGTAGATAACATAGTCGATTTTATACTGGTTCGGAGCACATCTCCTACATGCAGTCCTTAAGAACCTCTTAGGAATTTCACTGTCGACACTCTCACTTCACCTGAAGGAATGGATTTACAGACTCCGCCAGAACAACTAAACAGGACTTCAACAACAGTTACAAGTAGTCTAACAGATGTTATTTTCTGACACAGCGTATCTTGATATACAGAATGTCACTTTGATGTACAATAACTCCTATAACTAGACCAAACTATATTGAGTTGAGGTGTAGAGGCTAAGGAGTTTACTCGACTAGAATATGGGACGTGGAGATGAAGCACACTAGTCGAAATCTCGGAATCACATGTATTTCATGGAATTCGGAGTATTGCTTAGGAGTTGAGAATTTGAGGCCTAGAATTCAAAGCATAGAGTTTTTTTCAATATATATGATTTAGGAATTATTAGGGGATTATATAATTGTTGTAAGGATGTCAATGTAGGGGTGCAGCCTTCCAAATTCGCCATTGATGAAGTGAAGTGGCTGCAGGTGTGAAGAGATGCCACTTCTGGGGCGAAGAGACGTGAAGGCACCAACTCAAAAAATAGCCATTTTTATACTAGCTTAGTCAATTGAGGATCAAATTCAATCGACTGAAAGTGGCCAATTTTGGTCCAAAACTTCGGGTTTGATTCAGTCAGCTGTTTTGTATAAATTTGTCAACTTAGACTAGTTTAGTCGACTGAGCAAGGATTTTGATCTACTGAATAAGCATGATTTTCGAAAGCTTGCATAGTTCAGTGGTAAAAGCATGTTCTCATCTTTCAACCTACCTCGGTTCGAGTTCCACTTATGCATATTTTTAGCCAATTTATTTTTCATTTTTTCCATCATCGTTTTGACCAGAAATAACTTAATAAACATATTAGTAGGATTCTTGTGTGGTTGCTGTCATCAAAACACCATGGTTCTAACATAATCAATCGCTGGTCTTAACCAAATGTAACTTAGGAAGTATACGAATGGAATTGCAAATTTATATCAATGAGAACCCCTAGGGATGAGCACTGGTATGAAATGTCTCTAGCTTTAGGTTACTTCTAAAGGAATCGGAATTAAGTTAACCGAAAATTCATCAATTAGTTTTGAAGAGACCATGATTTGTAATTATTTTACTTACCCAATACCACTTCAAAACTACTATATAAGTCGGTTTTGGAAAGGGTCACTAAAATGTTTTGGGTTGTAGTAAACATTTTTTTTAGAAACAGGTGCTTTATTAACATAAGAAAAACATATACTTTCATGATGTGTCTCATTAAAACCTGATAACCCCCCTAACCTAGATGAGTGTCTTAACAAGGAAAAGAGTACATATCGTGTCCATATATTAACATTACAAAAGTAACTAGGGCTGTTGTCAAAGCTGTCAAGTAGATGGAAGAGTAACAAATAGACAACTCACTCAAAATAACCTACATGCAAGACAACTTGAAGCAACAAACAAAATTACATAAAGAAAAAACAAAGAAAACATGAAAGCACGTGTAAACATGTTAAACAACAAACTGGGACAATGTGCTAAGGAGAGGCGCTTCACAAGCCACATCGAACTGGAGAGAGAAAGCCTAAAATCTCTTTACTAAACTGGAACAGAAACGAAAACTCTTCGGCCAAAAACTCAAAAATAGTGGAAATTATTAGTTCAAACTCTAAATCGAGCAAAGGGACTACACCGAAGGTGGAAATGGCCAGCAGCAAGATCAAGGAGGTCTAAAATCTTGATTTTGCACATCCACTATGCCGAAGTTTAATAAGCTAAGTTTGCTTTCTCTATTTAATTTTTTGCAATCGATTTTCCTCTGAATCAATCGAGTACAATCTTGGGAAGTTTGCATAATCCTCACTTGAATTAGAAGTTCAATACCCATAAAAATTCTTGTGTTGCGTTCGAACCAGATATGCCAAATAATAGTAGTGAATGCAATGTTCCTGATGCTGTTTAGAAATCGGTCACTTGTCTGATTTTATAGCAAAATTTGTAGAGTTTGGTTGATGTCGATCGAGTGTCCAGACGAAATTTGAATCTTTTGCATTAGATTCTCAAGTAATTGTCTGGAATAGTCGCATTGAAAAAATAAGTGGTTTTTGTTTTCACTGCTGCTTTTACACAGTATACACAAATCATCTAGTTCACTATTCCATTTTTTCATTCTGTCTTTTGTATTTAAATTTGCTAACAAAGAACAAGTCGACATTTTTGGTGCACAACTGGTGTCCCATATGATATAGGTCCAATTTAAAACATTTTGCTTAGTTCTAATATGATTCCAAGCTGAGTTGATGCTAAACTGCCTATTTGCACTGGGTAGCCAAAACCAAAAATCGTTATGCTCATGATTATGAATTGTAATTGCTTAGATTGTCTTCTGAAACTGAATAGGAACATAACCAAGTTGTTGCTTCCATCTATTACCTACTATCAGAGTGGAAACTTTTTTTGTTAAAGCTAGCTGCTATGTTTATGTCATTCCATCCACATTTCTGTAATAATGAATTGCCATTCATCCGTGGGTCTTTCCACAGTTCAGTACTATCCCAATTTGCAACTTTTCTATCTATAAGGCTACTGCACCATTGTCCAGCCTTAAGCATTAGATTCCATGTGTATGATGCAGTGGTGGAAGAAATAACAGTCTAGAAATTTGACTTATTACAATATCTGTTGCACATCCACTTAGCCCAAGGGAATTTCCCTGGAGAAAATTCCAAACCATTTTGATAGCAATTTCTCTTGTCATATCATCAAATTTTCTAATGCCCAGGCCCCCCTCTTGCTTTGGTTCACACACATTTTCCCAGCTCATCTTGTGCATTCTGGATTTCCATATAAAATTAGCACAAATTGCATTAATTCTATGAATGACTGCCGTTGGAATTTGAGTAAATTGAATCCAGAATTGCACCATTGGATGTATGACAGTTTTAACCAGTTCAATTCTGCCACTAATGTTAAGCATCTTTGAATTCCAATGGTTAATTCTCTTATTAATTTTATCAATTAAACTTCCAAAGTCTCTAGATTTTAATTTGTTAATGGACAATGGTATACCAAGGTAAGTAACTGGTAGTTTACCACTATTGATATTTAACATGTCTGCAATTTTCTGTTTCTCCTTGACCCCTTTACTGAAAAACAGAGAGGACTTATTTTCATTAAGATTCAGACCTGCAACATCTTTCAAATCTATAAAAACATTAACAAAAGTTTCTACATTTTTGGCAGTGGCTTTGGCCATGATAAGAATATCGTCTGCATATAATAAGTGTGTAATCATTGGCTCAACTTTATATATAGGACAGATATTACCTTTTAGTAGTTCCACATCAAGACTGATAGTGAGAAATTCCATAGCTATAGAGAATAAGTATGGTGAAAGAGGATCCCATAGCCTTAATTCCCTCGAGCTTCGAATAAATCCGAAAGGGGGTCCATCAATTAACATAGAGAACGTAGGGTTGTATATACATTCGTAATGAGATTAGCTATCAACGTCGGAAAGCCCATAGAAATCAGCATATAAATTCTCTAGTGATTTTATCATAAGCTTTATGAAGATCAATTTTCAGACAGAAATTATTAGAATTCTTCCTATTAAATCCCCTAACCATATCATATGCAAGCAGCGAATTTTTTATATTTCTCCCTAGAATAAAAGCATTTTGATTATGAGAGATAAGGTCTTCCATATAGGGTTTTAGTCGATTGCAAAGCAAATTTACTAAAATTTTATAGGAGACATTGCACAGTGAGATAGGTCTATAATCAGAAATTTGATTGGTCTCAGCATTTTTTGGGATGAGGCAAATAAAAGAATGATTTATTATTTTTATAATCTTGCCTGATTGAAAGGAACTGTTCATGGCATTTAAAATCTAAAACTTGAGGCTCTCCCAGTGAATTTTATAAAACTTGGAGTTAAGACCATCTGGTCAAGGGGTGCTATTATCATTGATTTGAAAGACGACATTTTAAAGCTCCTCTATATCAAAAGGTTTGCATATGTTGCTTCTAGCATTACTGGAAAGAATTCTCTTACACACAATGTCTTGAAATTGATATGTAAGTTGTGTAGATGAAAATAAGTCAGTGAAATAATTAATAGCTTCACTGGCTAGTTGTTCTGATGTTGAGACCCATTCTCCCTTGTAGTTCATAATGAATTTACTTCTTTTATTTGGCTTGATGTAATTTATTTTATTATAAAAAGAAATGTGTAAGTCTGTCTCCTTTAAGCAGCCAGTTATGTTTCATTTTCTAGTCATTATCCAAAGCAACATAATTCAGCATGGAAATGATTTGCCTATTTTTCTACAAGTATTGCTCAATAATATGTTTGTTTGAGGGATTTTGAACTAATATCTTGTATAATTCATTAGCCTCTACATTCAACTTACAGCTGCAGCACTCATATTCACTTTACCGTTCTTCAAGTCTTTCAGGTCATATTTGGCTGCTTTAAGCCTGCTAATCAAAATGTGCATAAGATTGCCAAACAGAGCTTTAGTCAAGGCTTAATGGAGAGAAGAATGCTTGCCAGCTTGGAGATGCCATGAGTTGCAGTATATGAAAGGTATTCTCATCCCCCTGTTAATTTGATGTTTAAATATTATGTTAATGGTCACTTAGTGAATGGTATCCAAAGTGAATGCCAATCTGAGTAAAGTTATCCATCCATATCTCATTAACAAACACACGTTCTATTTAACTATGAATAGAGAAATAACTCCATCCCCTCCAAGTGTAGAAATTGCCAATAAAATCTGGTTTGACCTGTTTTGAAGAAGAAATGCAGTTGAAAAATGCTTGATCACTCATCGAATTACATATGCCATTGTTAATTCTCTCATTAGATGATAAAATAGAGTTAAAATCACCAACAATAATCCAAGGAAGTTAAAAATATTTTGAGTGTTCAAATAGGTAATTCCATAAGTTCACTCATAAATTTTCATCTTTGAATGCATAAACAGTAGTGCATATAATGCTGACCCCATTTGCGTTATGCAAAATACAAGAGTTAAGCTGGCCATTAGCATGCACAATGATATTGGACCACTCAGAGGAATCCCGCATTATTAAGATTCTGCTTTTTATATTACTAGAGATGTTATAAGAGTATTTTCATTTTCTGTTAGTTTTTGCCATAAAATTTTCAATACTCTCTATAGTTTGTTTATTTTCACAAATACCCAAAAAACAAAAATTTATCATTATTGAGCAGACGAAGAATTTCCATCTGCTTAGTTAGGACATTCATGCCCTGGATGTTCCAACAGAGGAACTCCATTTAAATACTATTACCTTGATTGCTACTCTCATTAGGGGGAGTAGCAGACCCCATGGTCTTGTGCTTTTTTTTGTATTTTTGTTCTTTCCTTTGAGTTGTTGAACTAAGTTTGTCCACGCTGGATTGCCAACAACATCTTCAGATGCAGTGGCTTTGAATTTGAAAGGAGCCTCCTCAGAATCGAGTGGCTCTAACTCTTGGTTTTGATTTACGTGCAGGGTTCTGTTCGTCGAGAGGAGTACAAGTCAGAGGATCAAGAAGTACTTTAGTTTTTTCTTAGGACTTTCAATATTAGACCCATTGTTGGTGGGCATTTGCAACCCCATTTCCGTGTCTATATTATTTTTGCATAAACTACTCTTTGTAATAATAGTCGACTCAACAATGTTTGACTGGATTGTTTTGTTTTATTTAGAGTTTTTCTTTCCTTGTAACTCATTGAGACTGTCAAACTTGTGGTTATTATCTTTTTGTTCTTGAGCCGTGAAAACAAATTCAGGTAGAGTTTGAGAATTATTCGATGTTTCATCCAAATTTCCTGTTAATCGATCTTTATCAATGCTCATCTCATTGCTAGATTCCGGACCAGATGTTGTAATTAATTTTGAACCCCAAACTTTGGTACATTAGCAATTAGCTTCAACATGCCCAAAGCTAAAACAATTAGGACAAATATCTGGTCTCCATTCATACACCGCATCTTGCCACAAAATATCATCTTTTTCCGATACTATAAGAATTTTATTTGAAAACTCACAAAAGCTGTTAATTTCAATTAGAACTCTAGTGTATGAAATTTTAATTATACCTTCTGTAAATTTGTCCAGCTTCATACGAGTGCCAAGAATCGATGCAATACGACTAATACCCTCTTCCGTTCAGTAATCTAGTAGAAGATTAGGAAAACAAACCCAGATTGGGACTGAATTAAGGAGTTTTTTTATTGAATTGCATACCACACGTCCATCTTTTCATCACCATTAACTTTTTGCTATAATAGTAAGGACCACCTTCTAGGACTTTATCACAGTCTTTCTTGTTTTGAAATTTAATAACATAGAAACCATTTTCTTTAGAGAATATAGAGAAATCCGCCTCTGGTTTCAAACTCTGGAGACATAGTCTCGAAAATATGGATAATAAGGTTTGGGTCCGACAAACGTAAGTGACAATAACATTATCCCATTGTTTTTCTAGCCTTTTGAACCACAACAGCTGGCCTTTTTTGTACATTTTATAGAATTGATTTCACGAGGAGGGTGATATTTTAGTGGAATATTGACTGGAATGTTATTACCCTTTACTACTTCGTTCCATGCCCTACTGGACATGGACGAAAAATTCCATTTGTTGGCGATTGTGTATTTCTCTGGTTGTTTAGGATTGATGCCTTCATTTGGGGTTTGTTGATAGCTAGGGCGATCCGGATGTGGAGCAGACGGGTTCATGTTTTTAATAGCAGAAGAGATTGGAGCACTATTAAGTTTGAAATTTTTCGAAGGCCCTCTGTTTTGTCTCTTTCTTTTTTTGGAATGAACAAGCATAAAACCATCATCGGATTGGGAGTTCGGATCTGAAGCATTCATGAGTTTGAAACCTGGAGGTGGATCAAAGCCACACGGAGGCAGCTCAGGAGGACAGAGCAGAGATTGATTGGATGACGTGAGGAAGGAGGCTGGGAGGAATATGCCCATAGGGACATAGGAGATCAGAAGGCGAAGGACCAGAAGGTGGAAATCACATGGTGGCTCGGAAACCCTAGTTTATTTAGAAGGTGGAAATCTCTCAGCCGAACTTTCCATCTCTAAGGAATTGAAACGTAATGTAACTCTAATAGTAAACATTGTTTTTAGTGACATTTGTTTTTAACCCTTATTAATTATAATTAGGACTATAATTGGAAATGCAATAAAAACCTTAATAAAAATACTTTAAAGGTAATAATAAATTGTTTTAGGTGTTGTGGCAATGTTTTTTTAACACTTGTCTTTAACCGCTATAAATTTAATTAGATCTTTAAAGGAGATTTTAAAGATCATTTTATAAAGTATAAATTATTTTGGGTTTGTAGTAAACAATGTTTTAGTAACATTTTTTTTAAACCCTTGAATTGTATTTTAAAGTGGAAAAATATTGTTAAATGATTATGAATATATTTACGTATTTAATAATGGAATTTTAAAGATAATAACAAGTATGGAATCTTTTTGAAAAAAGATAGAAAAAATATATTTTAAAATATTAAAGAGAGAAGAGGTTTATAGTAACAATGTTTAAGTAACATTTGTTTGTGACCTCTTTGATTATATTTTTAAGTAATAAAACTTGTTAACTGATTTGTGAATATTTATACCATTGAGATAAGTGTATGAATATAATTGAAGTACTTAAAAGAGTTTGAACAAATAGTGAAGTGATAGAATACATGTGTACATCTTTTATAAAGAGAAATTAAATATATATACAAATATATAAAAGGAGTTTTAATTAATAAAGGAGTATTGGTAAACAAAGGTAATTTTGACCAATGAAAGAAATTTTGTTAGTTAAAAAAAGAGTTTTACTAATAAAAAGGGTTTTTAATTAATAAAGGATAAATTAATTAAAAAGGATTAAAAGTTGTTTAGGTGACTTGATTGTGCTTTGTATAAATTGATAATGTTTGTATGTTTACTTGCTTATATAGAGTAGACTTAGTTCCCTTATGCGATCATTTAGATTATTATTGAATATGACCAAATTCATCAACTAGCTTTGAAGAGTCCATGATCGGTAAGTGTTTTACTTATCGAATACCACTTCAAAACTATTATATGGGTTTTACATTTTGGAAGTGGAATGATGAAATCCATGTGTGGTTCCGAAAGCTGTTGAGATAATGGAATCCATATGGGATTCATGTTTGTTCGAGTATTGAAGACTCCTGTGAAGATGTTGTACGTAGCCTTGATATCGAAAAATGACTAAATACAGAGTAGGGGAATGGCTAACATGGGAAGGTACACCAGCTCTATATCTAGAGATGCTTTCGATTTTAGCCTTAGAGGCTAGGAGTATTCGGTTCACGTTTTCTACGTGGCCCAGCTATATTGATCTAGTGATACATTTTATCTAGAGATGTAAACGGCTTATGCAACAACCCGGCTTTTCAATCCCCAAAAGTCGACACTAGTACATTTATGGTATTCATGTGTCGAATATCAAGTGCCGGAAAGACAGATCGTTAGGGTAAAAGGAAAAAAGGCAGAATATAATCTCACAACATGATGAATAATAATATATCAATGATCTTTACAAAAAACCTATTATATACATACATCAATCAGAGTATAATTATCCTATCAAAAGCCATTGGACAGTTATAATAACCTGTCCTTACAAGTTCTGATAAATACTAACAAGAAACAAACAACGAAAGATAAAGAAAACACGAGAGTATGTCTTAGAGGCATCCAGCTCATCTCATGAAGCTTCAAAGTGTCTAGCTAAATCTGGAAAATAACGCCCAGATTAGTTTGGTAAAACCAGCGTGAGAAACATAATCAAATGGATTTTTAATGTTGATAAAACCTTTTAAAATAAAGATATCTCATAAGATCATGCGCACATAAGCACTGAAGAGTTTTACCTTACGATAACAAAATTATTTCTTAGGGTAAAATAAATATTAATCATAACCGAAATTGTTAAATTAATTAAATTTCAACCACTACAAGAAAAATTTCTTTTAGTTGCATTTATTGGTAGCATTTTAAGGCTTATGCAACTATTGGTCAAGTTAACTCATAAAAATGAACAAATAAATGCGGCAAATTAGTTCCTGCCGACGATTCATGAAAATTTTCCTAAAATTTTACATGACCGCTCCTTATATCTTTTAAGAACTTAAATTTTTTTTACCTCGTCGTTGAAATTCCATGGCCCTCCTTATCTTCTATCTCTCTCGTTTTCGCTTTCTAAATCATCCTTCTTTGTCGTCACAAAATCCCTCATCTTCATATTCCAAATCTTCCCTCTTTGCCATTGATATAATGATGAAGCATGGAAACCTAATTCAATTTTCGACGATCTATTTGGCTATGATCTACTGGCAAATTACACTGGGAGAGCTAAATCTTCATCTCACTAGCGTTGACGGGTTTGTCGGTTGGCTGACTCTACCTAGGTATTGATTTTAACTTTAGTTTGTAATGATGAGTAATTGCTATTAATATGGAAACTAATAATTTATAGTAGAAAAAACTATTTAGAGTTTTATTACTAGATTTCGTTTATAGAAGCTCTTATGTACAATCGCTAAAAAGCCTAGGTATCGATTTCCTTATGTATAAGAATTGGTTTCCTGAGAATTTGTTATTATAGCTGCTATTAGTTTCAGTTTACTGAGAATTGGTTTATTGAGTTTACATCCATTAAATATCCTCTATTTTTGGATGGATAAATGATTATAGAAAATTTAGTTTGTTTATGGTTTAATAAACTTATTGCTAAAATAATGCAAATCCAATTTTTTTTTTCTTTTGAAAATTTAGTTTAAGGAGTTTTATAAAAGGCAAAACTATAACAAATTTTTTTATCCTATGAAGCTCAATAATTTATGTCTTTTTTAAGTCGTTACCAGTCACTTATTAGAAAAAGATGCTTAAAATCTAGAAGTAGGGCTAGGCATTGTTATACAGAAACATAAGGATGAATGCATGCATATTTTGTGTAACTGCATGAACTTGCTACTCTATGGCATTGGAGTTTAGTCTGTTTTGAGGTAGAAAATTCTTTTGTATCCAAAGGAAGCGTGCAAACATGATAGATGTGACCATTATGTGAAATTTAGCATTAGTACTTCTGACATTGTTATCTACAAAGTTATCATCCACATTAATGTGGTAACATGTTCATGCATTGTATCAGGTTTCACCCATGCATCATTTGCTTTAGGATGCGTGGAAGGAATTAACAAAAGTCATATTGATGGGAATTTAATCCCTCCGGGTGCTCTGTTACCATTGTACGAAAAGGTCTTCAATTCATCGAATTAGAAGCAAACTCGGACGATGTAAGTGCTTCTTTTTTTATTCCTTTATGCAATTCGAAATTCTTTGAGGCGAATCGATGCTACTTTGCTTACTCTTTTGATTGATGCATGCCTTATGTCGCCCATCAAAATAATTTGGCGCATGCATAGAAGATGCACCAAAAATTTGTGATTAACAATATTTGTTTAAAATTATAACTTAATATAATCCTCTTGGAAGTGATGAATCTTCACATTTACAACCTTTAGATATTATTACAAAAGATGTGTCCAAGTTGCAAAATATCATAAAAGATGAAAAAATAACTAATGCTGGAGCATGGAGATGGATGCGACGAGGAGAAAGACATGAAAGAGAGAGATAAAGAAACTAGTTGACAGTTGTTGTGAATTAGAACTAGAAGTCTAATTAAGTAGGACTAAACTATTCAATTAGTTGAGTGTCTTATGTTCTAAGGTTAAAATGCAATGTAATTTCTGCTAATTGTCCCAATTTCCATTTACTTTTTTTCAGAATATAAGAATTGCCTTATTATTTTCTTTAGGAACAGTCCACCGCCACACCAGATGATAAAATCATCATTCCAACACAAGATTTATACTACCCATTATCGTAGCATTTTCATTAAAATCTTGAATGCATAAGGATTTGAGTTTCTGACCTACTATTTTGAGAAACTATTCTCAGTATAAAACACACTATAGTATTCAATAACTAAGGAATCTCTACATGAATTTCCATTTCAGCAAACCAAAATGCACCATGAATAGGTAAAGTATAGCCATAAGTTCAGATGTAAGGTCTATACATATATAAATTAAGGGCACAAAAACTCATATATGCACAGTAAAGAAAAAAACATAATAATGTAAGTTACTGGCTTTCTAGAAACATAATCATCAAGCTTTATTGTACTCATATCATAACAAAGCATATGAATACATACAACTGACTGGGAGCATAACCAAGAGTACTTTTCGTTCTTTGATAATTTGAAATTTGCTGCTCTTATATATTTTACCTGGTTCTTTGTCATATAATTGAGAGTACTTTACCGTACATCAAAAGTAAAATTGTGGTATTTATTCTCTGTTTTTAAACTCTATATCTACACATAACTCTCTGACAATTGGAATTTTTCATTACGGTTTTAGAAATATATGTTAGATGCTTCTTTTCATGTTAGGGATCTTTTTAAAATTTGGATATTTATTTGGTTAGACTGTACCATAATTGTGTTATTCATACACGTTCTTTGTAGATTTTTTGTTATTCTTTAATACGTATACATGGTTATTGATTATGTTGTTTTCACTATCAAAGATAGTTTAGTACCACTACTTTGAGTGCTATATTGTAAGACAGTGAGTGATGTTGAGATGAGGCTTGTTGAGGTTAGGGATAATCAGGTGGTAACTGGGGACGTGGATGTGGATGTTTGTAACACCATTTGGGAGAGGAGATGTTTATAACACTCACGTTTTCAGTCCATGTTATTAGATTATCTTTTCATTTGACACTTAACTTTGAATGATAAGTAAATAAGAAATTTCGAAAGCTAGCTATCACCATTGAATATCCAAACATTTTTGATATGTGGAATCGCCACTGAGCCTTATATTGTAATGTAGTGAATCATGCAGCCCTTCTCTAACACCTCTGAAGTAAAGATAATCTTTTGATTTAATATGCATGATTACAATGGTATAGTTGAGCTTTTTCGTATCTTCTAGTTATAACCTGTAGAGATATAAGTTCATGGTATAATTGCAAAAGTCTTGGTTATATGTCATTCTTGATTTTCTTTAATATACAAGAGTATGCAATCAATCTTGGAGAATCATTGCTGTTATATGTCCGCCTGGTTATATCTTTAGTTTTTGTCATTGCTATTTTATACTTTGTTATGACTTGTTTTATAGTTTAAAATGGTTGAGATTTTGCGCATTCCTAGTGCTTTTAAGCGAGTGTGTATTTCAGACTAGGTTAGGTGAGTATGAGTGTAGGTTGAATTGCTTTAGCGATCATGTGTATTACCATGCGTAGGTGTGTGTATAATGTATTCCTTGTTTAACAAGCTGAAGATCACCAAGTTTACTTTTGTTTTTACTTCATATTTTGGTTAGATTTACATTAAAGTAGTTATTTATGAAGTCGATGCCTTGGTTAAAATTTCAAAGATGACTCCACAAAGTGTTAGGCATTTTCTGGTCAAATTCTATTTATTGATTGCTTGAATTCTTTGTAATAGATATATTTTAGAAACAATTGATGCGTAGTTCTGATCTATATTTAGTCCGTCTCTAGTCACGATTTAGTGAACCTAACCTATTCTCACTTCTACTCCTAACCCTTTTTCACCCTTTTGCACCTACAAACAATGATTGCATCTATTTTTATTTCTTAAAATATAGAGAACTAGAAAAAATGTTTGAATAAGTTTGATTTCATTGTCATGGTTGTCTAGACCATTTTTTAGCGAGTCAATCTGAGAACATTGGTTGGCATCATTACAACTTTAGTCCTCTTCAATACTTTTTTTTTTGAAACTGGGTACTTATATTTACAATGTAGGCAGCACACAAGTCTGCAAGAATCATCGTAACACACAGTTTAATATGCCAGAGGCAGGGATCCTCTTCATTACTTTTCTTAATGCAAGTATTGTTTTTCCAATCAGAAACGATACAATTTCAGTTTCCTCTTCTTGTTCTAGCACATTGAGGTGAACAAACTTATAAAAGGAAAGCCTCTTGATAATTTAGAGTTCATGCAGTGGATAAAGAGATACTATGATTCTCTCAGTGCTAATGCACTGGGCAGATAATATTTTGACTTCATTAGCTAAACTTGTTGGTTTATATGGAGATCATGTATTAAAAAAACATATATTATTTTATCTGTTTATATATCTTTCAATTAGCATTCTTCTATTAATGTGCATCCTACATATGCACCGAACTGTGTGAGTAATATCCCACTTCACCCTTTCTCAAATGTTATTAGATATAAGCTGTGTTCTTAATCATGTTCTTGGGATTTCACCGTATTGCACTTATTTGAGTTTGACTTTGTTAACTTATAATATAGGTAATTCTAAACTGGTGATATTGAATCATGTGGATGCCCTATTTTGAGGTTCAGTTTTGGCTTCTTGGCTGCTTATCACCATATTTTATATAAAAAGTTTTTCATGTTTTGATGTTTCTTATAGGATGGGCTTGTTTTATAAAAAAAGAAAAAATTGGTTGAATTTTCTGTTATGGGAACCTGCACTACCAAGTCTAGTGGTGTTATCAGTGGCAATGTTGACAATGGAACTCAAGGAAGTTGGCTGGCCTGGGATGATGAGCATTCTAGTTCATGAAATTGAGGAGATGTTTGGTCATCCATGTTTTCATTTAAATGGAGATACCTGGCAACTAATTGAGATACGGCGTCATTCTAAATTAGGTTTAAAGCATATTATAAGGCCTAAAAAGGAATCAAGACTGATGGATCTGATAATAATGCGGACACATTTGCAAATTTAGATATGCATGTGAGGTAATGTAAGTTTTGGTGCTTTGTATATTTTATGCATCTTGTTCATCTAAACTGAATGTTGGCAAACAATGTATGTTGTAGCATGGATTCACTATTGTTGTGGAACCTGATATGGAATATATTACTGAAATTAATTTTCATCAGCCTATTCAGATGGGTGAGTATTAGATGCAGTCTGGTAGAATAATATTATCCCTTTTATATGGAAATTTTCATATGTCCCTTTTCCTTCAAGGAATGTCCTTTTTTATTCATAATTCTAGTGCTTGTATTATATTCTAGATATTCAAACGCTCATCATTTATACTGTTTTATCTGCTATTGTTCAAACATTTATAATAGTAAGATAACTAAGTTAACCAAGTTTTATAAATAATAATAATAATAATATAACTATATTAACCGAGTTTTATAAATAACAACAACAACAATAATAAATTATCCAAGTTAACCAAATTAATAAAAATTAACCTAGTTTTGTTAAAATTAAATAAGTTTTATAAAATTAATTAAGTTTAAGTTTAATAAATTTTATAAACAATAATATTATAACCAATTTAACAAAGTTTTATAAATAATAATAATAACGATAATGATGAATTAACTAAGCTTATAAAAATTAACGAAATTTATAATAATAATAATAATAATAATAATAATAATAATAATAATAATAATAATAATAATATAATTCAGTTAACTGAGTTTTAATAATAATAAGAAGAAGAAATTAACTAAGTTAATTGAGTTGATAAAAATTAACTATGTTTTGTTAAATTAAACAAGTTCTATAAAATTAACGATGTTTAAGTTAACTAAATTTTATAAATAATAATATAACTAATTTAACAAAGTTTATAAATAATGATGACGATGATGATCTAACTAAGTTTATAAAAATTAACTAAGTTTATAATAATAATATAATTAAGTTAACTGAGTTTTAGTAACAATAATAACAATACTAATAATAATAAATTAACTAAGTTAACCAAGTTAATAAAAACTGATTGAGTTTTGTTAAAATTAAACAAGTTTTATAATATTAAAAAGGTTTAAGTTAACTAAATCTTATAAATAATAATGATATAACTAATTTAACAAAATTTTATAAGTAATGACGATGATGATGAATTAACTAAGTTTATAAAAATTAACTAAGTCAATAATAATAAAAAGAAGAAGAAAAATGATAATATAATTATGCCAACTGGGTTTTAATAATAAATTAACTAAGTTAATAAAAATTAACTAAGTTTTGTTAAAGTTAAACAAGTTTTATAAAATAACTAAGTTTAAGTTAACTAAATTTTATAAATAATAATAATAATATAACTAATTTAACAAATTTATAAATAATAATGATGATGATGATGAATTAACTAAGTTTATAAAAATGAACTAAGTTTATAATAATAATAGTATTAATAGTTATAATATAATTAAATGCATAGTGTATTAAGTGCATAGTATATCATAATTTGGTTGTTTTTTATTGTGTCACATAAGACTTCCTTGTTCGATGTCAGATTTGAAGTCCTACGAATTAACATAATTGTTAAACTATATATTGTGCTTTCATTTGTGCAGACATTGGACTTTCGAAGAGAGCAAGGTTGGACTTTTATAGCATTGGACTTTTAAAGGTAGCAAGGTTGAACTTTTATGGTGCTAGCTTTCACTTATGCATCCAACAAAGAATTATGGGTAATCAAGCATTTTGTTAGCACTATTTAGGTATAACATTTTATTAGTACTAGGTATGTAAATTTGTATACAAATTGTTGTTATAGTTGACTTTGGTCATTTTGTCGAAACTATTATATCGAAATGGTTATGAATATCTTATTTGATTATATGGTTAATGTGTTCTTCAATTGTCTGAATATGATGATTATGTAAGTGATTATTGATTGAGATAATAGAAACAAAATAGACCATTAAAAGGGAGTAATTGTATGAAAAATGCTGCAAAATAATCAATAACTTTTACTAGCATTTTAGAAATGCTACGGAAATACATAAAATGAAGATGAGGAAATGCATATGTAAAGCAGGGGTAAAGTTGGAAACTCTATAGGAGCGAAAAAAACCTTTTGGTGGCTTTTTTAAAATGCTACAAAAAGGTTTATGGTTGCGTTTGAGAAACGCTGCAATAAAAGGATTAATAGTGGCATCGAAATAAATACCACAAAAATCATGGATTTTTAGTTGCGGTTTTATTGCGGCATTCATTGAAATGTTCCGTAAGTTTTGGTAGCTTTTTTTGTGCGCCATCAGAAACACTTTTTCTTGTAGTGAGCATAATAGGTTTACAACTAAATTCATACGAGCGTGTATTGGAGATTGGATTTTCATCAATGGCAAGGCTACTGGGTTATCGCCTACAAAGTACACCTCCAGAAAAAACTTACCGAGGGCCTTACAAGGACCCCCAACAAATTAGAGCTGGTTGTCTATCGAACATGACAAGCCGGATTACATCATTCCATAGGACCTAGGCTCAAAGCAATGTGCATCGGCCATGGCCCCACTTTCATGCGCATACCAAATTCATAAAAATTGATTCTAGACAAGGAATAACTACTCTTAATGGGAGTGAACCACATAGCTCTGAAGCATATTCTCTATTTCAGTCATTATTGGGTTATGAGGCTCGTGAGGTCAAGATTACCCATTTTCACCCTTAGCAATTCCCATTTGGAATGGTAACACTACCTTCCAATGCAATACCACAGCATTCGTGCATACAAAGTTTTCAAGATATGAACAAACCAAAGGCACTACTTTTACTACATTTATTTTGGAATCACCCTCTGAATTAGTAGCAAATAACCTTTGCACTTCAAAGAGCTCTATCTTCGATTCCATCATCTTAAAGATGTCTTCAATACGATGCTTAAGTTGGTTCGAAGCAACATTCAGATAATTCAAATTTATCCGATCCTAGTCTCTTTCATATTTTTAGTTATTTTTGGGCAACTCGAACCAGTTAACTTAAAAATACTCCTTTTAAATTTCCAAAGATCTCTTTTTGAAACAATAGTTTAGCTATTTCCAAACACAAAGTTTTAACAAAATATCTATTACCAACTTGTTCGGATACGTCCGAATTTGAACTTGTTTCAGTCGTACAATGATAAAAAGAATAATTTACTAAGTGCAGTACAACATTCACCTAAGCAAACATCTGATCATCACTTAGAAGATTATTCAGACCATCACAAAAAAAATTGAGACACATTCCTCAAACCAATCCAAAGAAAAAATACTTAGCTTAAAAAAATCTCCTTTCCAAAATATTTATACTAGTAAACTTCCAAAAATACTATTATTACCATTTTTTCAAGATCTTGAAACCACCTTCCAAAAGCACAGGGATTTAAGTCCTCAAATTCACTACTAAATTCTTTTTATTTATAAACCACGTTTTTATAAATCAATTTTATGAAATCAACTTCTTTATACAAATACATTTCTCAAATATTTATTCCCAAAATAACCTAGCTTCTTTTAATAATATCTTTTATTAAAATCCAATTTTAATCCGACATTAACATTGAAAGTCTAATTGTCAAATTGTGAAACTTACTTCACAAAGTGTTTGTTTCAATGTTTCTACAATTTTATCTACCCATCCCATGTTGTAGAAAGATAAATTACTTATAAATCCACAAATAACAGTCAATGTCCCAAACTGGACGAAGATGACTAATCAAACCTTAAATGATAATAATAGAATACTATCATTTCTTAGCAAACAAACACATCAAAAAATATATTAAGTTTTGAAAATTATCCTTTTATATATAAAATATACTTCTATGTAAAATTATTTCATTTACCGATTTTAAAAAATGCAGTGTTAGTTGGCCTTGCTCAAATGTTTAGAAATTCCTATCGACAAAATTAATTAGGCATGTTAATCAGAATTCATAAGCCACTCAATCGACCAATCAATGCAATGTAAAACATTTTTATAGCACAAACAAATACGCTCCTATATACACACGCACACTCAAACTCATTTTAGGGTGTCATTTACCCTATCTCTAATGAGTTTACCCCACCAAATCCAAGGTTCTAGCTTAACCTTCAGCTCTGATACCACATGTAACAACCCGTCTTTTCAATCCCTAGAAGTCGACACTAATACATTCACGGTATTCACGTGCCAAACATCCAAATGTCAGAAAGATAGATCATTGGGATGAAAAAAGGGCAGAATAAAATCTCACAATGTGACAAATAATCGGTAATATATCAGTGATCTTCATAAAAATGAAAACTTTTATATACATGTATCAATCAAAGTACAATTATCCTATCATCACCCCTCGAACAGTTACAATAACCTATGTTTACAACTGCTGATAAATATAGACGGAAACAAATAGCAGAAGATAAAGAAAATACGGAAGTACCTCTTGGAGGCGTCCAGCTCGTCTCCTGAAGCTCTAAAGTGTTCAGCTAAATCTGAAAATATGCTCGGGCTGACCCCGAGCATTATAAGAAAATAATGTCCGGATCAATCTGGTTAAACTAGAGTGAGAAACACGATCAAATAGAGTTTTAATTTTTTATAAAACCTTTCAAAATAAATGCATCTCGTAAAACCACGCCACATATAAACACGGATTGGTTTTTACCTTACGATAATCAAAACATTTCATAGGAAATCTTCTGATGATATAGTAATGTCTAGAGTAAAATAAATATTAATCATAGCCGAAATTATTACATAAAATAAATTCTAGCATAATAGGTTTACAACTTATCCATAGGGGCACGTATTAGAGATTGGATTTCGATAAATAACAAGGCTATTGGGTATCGCTATAGTACACCTCTAGGAAAAATATATCAAGGACCTCACATGGACCAACTGTGAATCAGAGTCAGCCTGCCCCTTGAACATGATAAGCCATATTACATCATTCCCTAGGACCAAGGCTCAAAATAATGTGCACCAAACATGGCCTCACTTTCATGCACATACCAAATCCATAAATATCGGTTCTAGATTGAGTAATGACTGCTCTTAATGGTCTCTGAAATATATCCCTTATTTTAGTCATTACTGGGCTGTGAGGCTTGTGAGGTCCAGATTAACCTTTTTCTTTCTCAGCAATTCCCACTTGGAATGCTAACACTGCCTTACAAAAACAATGCAACGCCAGATTTGTCCAAATAAGTTGTCCATGATGTAAACAAAGCAAATGCACTACTTCTACTACATCCATTTTGGAATCACCATCAGAATTAGCAGTACGTAGCCCTTGCACTTCAAAGAGCTCCGTCTTCGATTTCGTCATCTTAAAGATGTCTTCAAAACAATGCTTGAGTTGGTTCGAAGTGATTTTTGAATAATTCATACTTATCCGGCCTCGGTCTCTTCGAACCTACATTCGATAGTTTTCGGTAACCCAACCTCGGTTCTTTTGGAAATAATCTGATAATATATAAGAGCGAAGATCACATCCTAACCGTTTAAGTGGGCGGATTTCCTTATCATTTGTCCTAATAAGATTTATATGCACAGTACAAGACCATCGAAGATGACTATGCCATATGACTCATGTGTTTCTCATAGATAATCCACGGTTATATTTTTGGCTAAGATTTGATAGTCATTTATTTAACTATAAACAAACAAGCAATCAATCATAGATTTAATTCCATATGGTATCTACTAAGCCTCTATAGATAAATCTTTCAATTACTGAAATCTCTTTCAATTATTTGGTTAAAAATCCCTCCACAAAAGATATATTCACAAACCCTTTATACTCTTTAAATGCTTAGGAAAACATTCATATACTTATCTGAGCGGTATAAGTATATTTCAAATCATTATAGTTTCAATACTTAAAAAATATTCATGTAATTATCTCAATTGTATAAGTATATTAACAAATTTGAGGGAGATTTCCTCTTTCCAAAATCATGTTTAAATGGGCCAAAACGAATATGATTTAAAGCTATAAACCAAACCATTATCCTTCGGTGTTAAGTATGAAAGAATGTTTCAACACCACCATAATTAAGAAGAATTAATTACCAAAATCAAATCTCATTTTTTTAATAAAATTCACTTTCTATAAGCCCATTTCATATTTATAAATACTTATACAAATCTCTAAACTAATTTATAAACTTCTTTCGAAATTTATTAAAACAATTTACGGACTCCTTATAGAACTCCTTCACCAAACATCGCTTAAAATCTCCCTTTATAAATATCATTTGTAAATCTCCTTACATAAATCCTTTTATAAGTAATAGAAACGATACCTCACTGCAACGCCAAGAACCAAGCCGCACCTTCGCGCTCGCCACCACCTGACATTCATCCCAATCGGATGCCGAGCATCGTCGACACCCACTCGAACCGCCGTCTGAAATATTTACTTCTTCTCGATGTCGAATGCGACCTTCTACCCATCGCCGCCGTGCGCTCTCGCGACTTCCATTCGCTTGCCGAACCTCCAGCTCGCCACAAATCCCCAAGCGCTGCCTCAGGAAGCCCATCGAACGCGATCGCCCGCCTATCGCCTTGCATCGAAGCCTCACAACCATTAGGGTTTCGATCTAAATGAGGGAGAATTTGTGATCAATTACTCGGCAAATTACTCTCTTCGAATATTGAACGAAATGATTTCGTTCGGCCATGGTTAAATTGAAGTTACTGTATTAGATTTGAACGACAAAAGTTTCCGTTCCTTTTTTTTTTATTCCTCTCGTTTGATTTTAATTTGAAAATGAAAAGGAATGTTGTTTCTGGCCATTTTATTTTCTTCCTAACGAAATCTACTATATTTTTCTTATGCGTGTCTTTAGTAGTGCTTTAAATTATGAGATGTGTCTGCAGGCTTGCAATGTAATTTATTATTTATTTAAATTTAAATTGAAATTGAAATTGTCTCGATTTTCGCAACACAAGATCTCGATCTCCAATCGAGGCGTACCGCTAGGCGTTTATAATGTTAAACCCCTATTCCGAACGCAATGAAGAAGATTTTGAGTCCTAACTCGATCGTATGGAGAAGATAGCCTTTTGGACTCAATTATTATATTACATTTTCGATATAAATTCAGCACGTTTATCTACCATATGGCCAAATGATCACTCCAAACAATGCAAAAATTGAAATCCGATAGTAATACACTGTTACGGATCCAATGGACTAGGTTTCGTCGAATTCCGAGACTGTTCCTTGGAAGGCTATTTTCAAATATCAATTTAAACAGTATGTTTTTAAAACTGAATAAATTACTTTCAAATTCAGTTTTAACACATATGTTATCTTTAGTATTACTATTACAAATTTTATAAGCCTTCAATTTATTTTGAACAAGCCTGAAATTCTAGATTCAACAATCTTTCCCAATTTCCGGTTATTGATTCAATATTTAAATTATCCAATAAATAGCGTTGTTTGAAATTCATGTTAGAAATTAACTTTTAAATATTTAAAATCAGTTAAATATCCAATTTCATATATCTAAATTCCAGGTCGTCACATTCCTCCCCCCTTAAAAGAATTTCGTCCCCGAAATTACTAGTCAGGAAGAATGATTCAATACCTGTTACTATCTTCCAAAACCAAACAGTTTTTAACAACTCCCCAAACCCAACAGTTTCAATTAAAGACACTATCACTCTTATGAATTTTCCAAACTCAACCATAAGTTCCAAACAATATTACTCAGTCAACAATTCAAATTTAAATTTAAAACCAAATTTTAAATTATCAAAAAAAATTCAAAATTTTTCTAACTCCCTAAATTTTCGAAAAATTTCGTCAGCGTCTCCTTTGCGCGGCTAGCTCGGTACAACTACAAAATGCCTCAACGGTCCCCCAAATTCCAAAAGAAAACAAAAACCAAGTGGCAAGATTAGAAAATCACCAAATTTCATACAAAAATTTAAATACATACCTTAAGTTGGGCAATTCATATTTATCTTCTGAAATCAAAAGCACCAATTTATCCTTTGCTTTTAAATACCTGTATACTATTTAGCAATAATATCCAATTACAGCATTCAAAATCAGTTTGCACATTTCTTTACAAAAGTTTCAATATTTATTTTATTCAAGCCCGTACGATGCACATATATCATCCGTACGCAGTACCAAATTTGATCGCTTACTCGATCAAACAATTTCACTTTCGAACTAGTATCGTTCACCCGACTTCCTAGGGCGGACTCAGATCTGGTTTCTTGATTAAAAACCATTATTCTTCTTGCATAGCCGCAAACTATTTAGAGAATTTCCAAAATCAATCAAAAATCGATATTTAGAGTTCGCCGTCGAAAATCGAATGGAAAATCCCAACTCGGATCGATATAACTATCTCGAAATTCTGTGCTCAAATTCTGGATCAAATCCTATGTGAATAATATACGTACATCCTACGTATTTATCCCAATTGATTATTGCTATATCAATTCTCTTTATTCGCATTTCTTTTGATTTCTATTCACTTATTCACGATTATCCCATTTCATTCTTAATCTTCATTCAAATATTAACTTGGAATATTTTTCAATACCAATTTTACTTAAAGAATTTCACCATTCATTACTTTAGTACAATATAAGTATTTTATATACTCTTATATTATTATTTTCAATTTACAACTAGGGTTTTATCTACATTTATTCAAATTGGATTCCAACTCCATATAAATTCAATTTGCTAATTAATTTCAAATCTCAATACCTTTTCCCCCAATTTTCATCTAGATTTTCATTTTCAATTCTACTTGAATTCAATTTATCTTCAAACTCTGAATATTGAATTTTATCAACTATCATCCATTCACAACCGGTTGATATCATTATTTTAAATTAGTTCCACTTACTAATTTATTTTAAATCCTAACCAATTTTTATTTCCAAACTTTTACTATTTTAGTTCACTTCTAGTTAACTCTATAACTTCACTTTACTTCGCATAATTTAAATTAAATATCATCCCAATATACAATTCCAATTCGTCTGCTTACCCACCTGAATCAATTGGTTTACTCACTAATTTTATTTCAGTCCTTTATTTTATCTAGTCAAATCTTGACTAACTTCCATTACACACAATTCAAATTAATTCCCAAAATTCAGTTTCAATTCTATTTACAAATGCAAATTCATTTGTCTATCTACAATTTATTTTCAACTTAACTTTTATTTAAGTAACCATCTCACTTAGTCTTCTTAGACTTTTTTTTTAAATTCACTTTTACTTTACTATATTTAATTACACTCCGATTCAATTTAAATTTTAAACTTCTATAAGTTTCCAAATTTAATTACATTTGCTAACTCCTTTTAATTCACTCCAATTAATTAGCTTACCTTCCAACTTATTTGGGTTCCACACATACGCTTACTCCTCTTTAAGTTAAGTTTTATTCTAACATATTCAAAATTTTACAAACTATCAACCCATTTATATTCTATAAACAAGTTCAAACCAACTCTAAAGTATTTTAAACAATTACTCATATTTCAAAAGCATTTTTTAAAAAATCAATTTTATATACATAATTCATTTGCAAATCAAATCATCCTTTGAATTTGAAAATGAATGCTAGTTTTGCAAACAATTCCAATTTAAAAAAAATTGCTGGCAATTCCTCTCTTAAAAACTCGAAAATGAACATCGATGATGCTGCAGTCATCACCGAAACTATTTTCCAGCGACCGAAGTGAGTTCAATGCTTTTATCTCTTCAAAAACATTTTCCAAGTATTTCCTTTAAATTCCAAACCTCACCAGATTTCAAATCTAATTTAAAAATATTCCTAAATAATATCACCATTATTTCTCCAAAACCTTTTTGAAATTCATTTCCAAACCCAAAGGAAATTAAGTTTCCCAATTTTCAAATTCCAAATCCTTTCAACTTATATTCGCACATTACTTTGGAATTTATCTTATTTTAATTAAAAATCACACTATAATTTACATTTATAAAATTCATTTTGTTAAATAAATTTATCTCCAAATCTTTGGTTATACTATTATTTCCTTATTTCAATTATCATAACAACAATGATAATAATTTTAATATTATCACTTCTTAACAACCAAACAACCATATACTATAATAATTTACAAATTTATTTCTTTTATGTACAAAAATAATTTGGGCAAAATTATCTCACTTACCCTATTTTAAAACAATACTGCGTCGGTTTATCTTGTTTAAGAGTTTAGAAATCCGTATCGATACAGTTGGCTAGACTGCACCGACCGAAATCCATAAACACTCAACCGATAAGTCAACACAATATAAAAACAATTTTTATTTTTACTAACAAATATGCGCTCATATATATTAATACACTCAAACTCATTCTAAAGTACCATGGACTCTATTTTAATGAGTAATCCCCACCAGAGCCAAGGTTCTTGCTTAACAATCGAATGTCAGAAAATCGAACCGTTAGGGTTAAAGAAGAAGGAGGTAGAAGAAGAATTAGAAACAATATCAGAATCTCACAATTGCAGCGGAACAATATATAATAGCTAAACGACTAATCTTTAAACAAAAGATCTTTATCTGTTTATACATTACAACATCAGAGTACAACAACATCTATAGCACACAACTGGACTCTTATCATATCTTGTCCTCACAAATCTGACTATACGGTCAATCATACACCGTAGAATATTTATCAATTACGTGTGATATGTATCGCCATCCAGCTCGTCTCCTGAGCTCATAGCAGTCCATCTAGAAACTGTATTCTCTAATGCTCGGTCTGACCAGAGCATTATAGCGAAATAACACCCGAGGCAGTCTGGAATACCAGAGTGAGAAAAACACACTCAATTGAATTATTAAGTTTTCAAAATCCTTTCGAAATCAAAGGTATCTCGTATGACCACGGCACAAATAAACATGCCAGGTTTTTACCTTACGATAACCAAAACATTTTTATCAAATCCGTCTAATATTATAATAGTGTCTATAGAAAGTAAAATTGAATCTAGCTGAAATGCTTGTATCTCACGTTTTAGCAATAGTTGGGCACAATCAAAACCGTACAGGCGCTTATTGGAGATTGGATTCCATACAATGGCAGGGTTACTAGGGTACCGCCCATCGCAGTACGTGGTCTAAATCACCGTACCGAGGATCCACCCTGATCCCCTGCATCACAAGACCAGAGCTATCCCTTATTGGATAGTCTGAATAAGTTCACCCCACGGTTGGGATCAACAACAGCCCACACAGCCGAAAAAAAGGGACCTCTAGACAAGGGTGACCTTACCCTAATTGGTTGCTAGCCACTTAGTCTTGTGTGCATCTCCCATATTTTAGCTATTCCCCGTTGATGAGGCTCGAGGCTATGCATTACCTTTTTAGCACACATTCACTTAGAATGCTCATCACCCTCCTGACGATGTTCTGAAAGCATTCATCCATACAAGTTCGCTCTGGATCCGAACGGAACCGTAGGCACTACTCCTACTACATCCATTTTGGAATCACCTTCAGGATTAGTAGCGATTAGCCCTTGCACTTCGCTGCTCCATCTTCGACTCCAAGCTCTTGTCTTCTACACGAAAACGTTCAAACCGGATCGAAGTGGTTTTCGGAAAATAAATATCGATCCCGGTCTCTTCGAAATGATCAGCGTATTGGCCAATATTGATAGTCGATTATTTAACTATCAAATAACTTTCACCAAAAGTTATCAAATCAAATAATTTTTCAAATTATTTATTAATCTCAGAATATCTCCATAATATATATTTCCATTCTTCAACCCTTCGAAAAAAATAGTTTCCAAATCACCTTTCTCTCTCGAAAGAAAATTCCCACCCAATTGTTTTATTTCCACTGAAAATCGCCAAGCCTTATTATTTTATATTTTTAGAATAATTTAAATCACTTTATCCAAAAAAAATATACTTTCAAACATTTTTAAAAATAAAACTATTTAAAACACTTAAAATAAAAACTATTTAAAACACTTATTTAAAATACTAGTTATGAAATTTTATAATAACTTCTTAAGTAAAACTGAAGCCAAAACTAATTTTTAAAATAAAGTTACAAAATTCTATACAAGTTTTCAAATAAAAAATTTAGCCAAACTGTCTTTAAAATAAAACTACTTTATAAAATATAAATATTAGTAATTATTTTTAAAATCATAATACTAGTCAAACCTTTCAAATAATTACTACTATAATTAATTTAAATAAATATTTACTTTTAAAATTTTGAAACAATTTAAATAATAATAGCTCAAAAACATTCTTTTAAAATAAGTTTAAAACTTTTAACTTATACTTAAAAATCTGCTTGAAAAACGTACTTGGCTTTTCATGGAAATACACTTTCCTTTCACATCTTTAAAAATAATTAACTATTTATTTTTAAAACAAATTACCCATTCCATTAAAAATTCCCTTCCTGAATTTATACTTCCAAGTTATCTTTTGATAAATATTTCACTTTATTTATAAACCCTGTTTATAAATTCCATAATCTTATTCTCTTTTGAAACACTGTTTCAATCACTTAATCGATTTTCTAAATTTAATTTCCTATAAAAATTATTTCTCGATTATTTAAAAGCTTAATTCAGAATTCTATCAATTCCAGATTTACTTCTTAATTATGATTTAAAAAACTTATTTAGAACTAAAATTATAAATTTCATACTTTATTTCAAAAATTTCCTTTTATTTCTTCCCAGACCATTTGAAATCCTGAATTTTAAAATAAATCTTTCATTTCCCTAAATAATATCACTTAATGTTAAAAACAATCATTTATTTCCATTTATTCAAAATCTCCTCTCCAATACTTGGAATTTATTTATTAGAATTTAAAAATCAACCTTTATCTTTTTCCAATTCATTCTTTAATTTATCCAAATTCTTTATAATTATTTACTTAAAATCCTCTTTTTAATTTCCTCAAAAATCCCGTCTTTATATTCCGATATCTCAATATACCCAAATATATTCAATTAAACCATTACATCCAAAATTTTCCATTACCAATATAATCTATCACGGATTATTAAATAAATTATATCACAGAGTATTAAAACAAATCTAAATATTTTGAGGAATCCTGTTGGATCCCTCCAACCTGTTTTCCCTGCATCCACAGATGTTAGCACAAAAAATAATATACCAATCCCACTTCAAGGCGGGATATCGCGGTATAAAGGGTCATTCGCTATTATGCGGACGCATAGGGTCTCTTCCACTATATAATGCGGGAAATCAATCACTCCAATGTATATTATATATACTACTATATATATACACACACACACTATCACATCCAGAAAATTTAAGAAATCAATCAATAATTTAAATTTTACTATTTAAACTTAAATGGAATCGAAATGAGTGAGATTAACTCATTATTGATTTTCATTTGCAATCCACTTCCAAATCATAACCGGTTTCACGATTTTTAACCTTGTACAGATAATTTACGATTTATTAACATTTGAATTAATCAAATAATTTATTAATATTTATTATTTAATTTTACTAATAAATTTGGGTTTAGAACAATAATTTAATTTCAAACTAATTTTCTTTCAATAAAATATTTTTAGTGACTAAATTAATTAAACAAGTTTATTAAATGAGTTAATCACCCAAATCCATCAATTTAAAATAACCCAGTTTGTGCAAATGTATGTATTTTTACATAGATATGTTTGTATTTATATATAAAATTTTCATCTACAAATAGCATAACCGCGGTTTGCTTTCCTGCTAAACTTTTCCTATTTAACATATATATATTTGTATAAATATAAAATAAAATTTTAAAACTTATTATTCTAAATATATAAGTATTTATTATTCAAATTAATAGAAATGATACCTCACTGCAACGCTAGAACCAAGCCACACCTTCGCGCTCGCCACCACCTGACATTCATCCCAATCGATTGCCGAGTATCGCCGACACCCACTCGAACCGCCGTCTGAAATCTTTACTTCTTCCCGATGTCGACCGCGACCTTCTACCCATCGCCGCCATGCGCCCTCATGACTTCCATTCGCTTGCCGAACCTTCAGCTCGTCGCAAATCCCCACGCGCCCCTCGGGAAGCCCATTGAACGCGATCACCCGCCTAACGCTTCGCATTGAAGCCTCATAACCATTAGGGATTCGATCTAAATGAGGGAGGATTCGCGATCAATTACTCGGAAAATTACTCTCTTCGATTGTTGAACGAAATGATTTTGTTCGGCCATGGTTAAATTGAAGTTACAGTTTTAGATTAGAACGACAAAGTGTTCCGTTCCTTTTTTTATTTTATTCCTCTCGATTGATTTTAATTTGAAAATGAAGAGGAATGTTGTTTTTGGCCATTTTATTTTCTTTCTAACAAAATCTACTATATTTTTTATTTTCTTACGCGTGTCTTTAGTGGTGACACGTGCTTGAAATTATATGACGTGTCTGCAAGCTTGCAATGTAATTTACTATTTATTTGAATTAAAATTGAAATCGTCTCGATTTTTGCAACACAAGATCTCAATCTCCAATCGAGGCGTGCCGCTAGGCGTTTAGAATGTTAAACCCCTATTCCAAACGCAATGGAAAAGGTTTCAAGTCCTAACTCGATCATATGGAGATGATAGCTTTTTGGACTCAGTTATTATATTAAATTTTCGATATAAATTCAGCGCGTTTATCTACCGTACGGCCATACGATCACTCCATACACTATGAACATTGAAATCCTATAGTAATACACTATTATGGATCCATTGGAACTTGTTTCGTCGAATTCTGAGACTGTGCCTCGAAAGGCTATTTTCAAATATCAATTTAAACAGTATATTTTTAAAACTGAATAAATTACTTTCAAATTCAGTTTTAACACATATGTTATCTATTACTATTATAAATTTTATAAGCCTTCAATTTATTTTTAACAAGCCTAAAATTCCAGATTCAACATTCTTTCCCAATTTCTAGTTATTGATTCAATATTTAAATTATCCAATAAATAGCGATATTTAAAATTCATGTTTGAAATTAAATATTAAATATTTAAAATCAATTAAATATCCAATTTCAAACATCTAAATTTCCGGGTCGTCACAAAACCTTTATTTAATAATAAATAATTAAATAACTTGATATTGACTTAATTAATAATAAAGAAATAATTAAACCCTACTTGATTAGTAATTAATTTATAAATTAAACCTCACTTAATTGATAATTTATAAATAACTAAATCTTACTTAAATAATATTTAATTAAATTATTAACCTTTACTTAAATGATAATTAATTAAACCTTTCTTAATTAACTAATTGTAAAAATCTTACTTATAATACTTAAGCACAAATAACATTTACTTAATTAATTTAAATAATCATTAATTCCTTAATTAAATAAATAAATTAAATAATAATTAAAACTTGTTAATGCTTATAATATTTTTTTAATCACTCTTCAAAATATCTAAGTGAAAATCCCATTTTAGTTTACATGAAATTCTCCAATTTGCGAATTGCATCCATAGTGACTATCGCTATGAATGCCATAACTTTAAACTTGTTTTATACACAAAATTCACCTTTAAATCCTTACCATTTTTATATCTTAAGTTATTTTATAAAGTTTTATAAAAAAATTTCGAAATCGGGGGTAAAAGTTTTGGGAACTTTTGTAAAGAAAATTCTTAGAAAGTACATAAGTGAAAAAGTTTAAAATCAAGGGATCTACATACATAAATCAAGTACTAACTTCCCTTTGAGCATACAATAATTAACACATAAGCTCAATCACTTATACACATGCCAAACTTCACACACAAAGTAAAAATCATTACTTTCAATCATCACTTAACATCCAAACTATATTTTCGAATTCACAACCAAAAAATGTATATAACCTCACGTATATAAAGCAGCAAACACAATATATTTTCAACCAAGATGTGACGATCCACATTTCGAAAGATTTAACATGACAATAGTCCACACATGCCTAACTTAACAATCTAGAACATAGATAACCAATGGGGATAACTAAGGAAAATAAGAAAAGAAGAAGAAAACGAACACATAATCTCGCAGCAGAATGACAAAATATAATAATCAAATAAACAGTTCATGAAGCTGTTTTATTATAAATTTGATTATAATTTATACAACATTTACTAGAGTTATATATACAATAGGAAAAAATATAATGCGGAAGACAACATGATGCAGGAATAATAATAATATACCAAGTCTTCGTCTTCGTCCTCCAGAAAATGATCTTCAATGCGCTGAAATACTCAGGGTTGACTCGAGCATAATGAGAAGACAAAACACTTAAGTCATGACTAAAATATCCTTATGTGAGTCAAACCAATATCACATAAAACATGAGTGTAATAGCGTCAGAGATGTTTACAGGATTTCACATCTCCTATCTAGTGTATAACGTGCATGAAATAACTCAAGAGATGTTATGGGATTTTCCATCTCTTAAGGATCCATCAAAATATTATATATAGTAGAACAATATATATAATGCCTAATCAGTAAAATAAATATTTGTCTTAGCATTAAGACTTTACATTAATCCCCCTTAACACGTTTTTAAGCATTGTCGTACAGTTTGCATTTAGCACAACCAGCAATACATCGGTAGCTAGTGATGCGCCGTGATATGTCAACACTAAACCAAAATCGAAGGGGTCTCATATAGGGATAAAAGTATGACAAGGCACGTGAGGAAATTTCCAAGGTTGGATACTACCAGTTTGGGTCGTAAGGCTGGTGGTAACACATCGTAGCCACGACCGTCCGCCGCGTCTATTTATCCTATATCGAATCAAGGGAAGCTATCCCACAGTCAAGTTCCACCAATCGAAACCAACAACAGGAGTAATAATATGGATTGAGTCCAAGAAAATTGAAGAACGGATGTCCGCTAAAAGTAATTAGCCCACTTGGCCCAGTCAAGCCGTCCTACTTTTGTCATTTCAAATTGGCATAAGTGCCGGGGTCTATCCATCATCGTTCTCTTTCTTCAAATCCAGCAAACAAAGCGAAATCCAACCACTTCGTTCTGGAGTCTTTTTCGCATACACAGTTGTTAAAGTGTTTCTAATATTGGCAGAGAGTATGTCAATAAGAAACCACGGTCTCTTTAACAACACAACGTCATGTTACACACTGGTTGGTACTTTTACATTTCGAAACGATTCATACTTGATATCAAAATTTCATATTCCACTAAAAATCAATTTCATTTTGAAATCATCATATTCATTTAAGTTATTCTATTTCACTTCAAAATCATTTTCGCCTTAAAATCTCGATTTTGCTTCCAAAATTGTTTCGAATTTCAATTTAGAACTTCAATTTAACCCAATTCGTATTTAAATCCATGATTTAAATATAAACGATTCCACTTTGACCCATTTGAAATTAAGAAAATAGCTTGAATGGTTTAAATATAGTTAAATAGTTAAAATAGTTTAATATAAATAGTTCGAATATTGAAATCTTTTATATAATAAAATAGCTTGGAAAATCAAAATGATTTGAATATTTAAAAAATAGGTTTTAAACAGTTATATTAAAACAATTTATTCGAGAATAGTTTCAAACTCAAACTAATTTAATTCCAAATCTTCCAATTCAAATCAATTTCCATTTCCATTTAAATCGATTCAATTCCAATTTCAATTCGAATTAATTTCGATTTGAATTCAATTCAAATCAATTTCAATTTCAATTTTCAAATTTATTTCAGTTTCAGATCCAAATCGATTTCTATTTCAATTCTAATTCCAATTAATTCCAACTTTAATTCCAAATCGATTTCAATTCCAATTCCAATCATTTGAATCAATGGTTAATTTTAACGCAATTCTCAATTTTAAACCATTTCAATTTATATCAATTTCGAGCTTGATTTTCAAAATATCGATTTAAATCATTTGAATCAAATTTTAGTTTGATGTTTAATTAAGTGTCCAAACGTTTTTAAATAATTCAATATCGAGCCAAAATTTGAAAAATCAATTTAAATCGCTTTTTATAATACAAATCCAAAGTTCGAATCAAATTTAGCCTTCAAACAATTATTTATTTCTTCATTTCAATTATAACTTTGTATTCCAAATTAGTTCTTTAAACGATTTCTTTTACAAATTTTAAACTCAATAATCAGAACTTGAGTTTGAAATAATTCACTTCCCATATTTCAATTGTTATTTCTTTAAATCAAAATCATTCAAATAATTTCAAACAAATTTTTTAAAATCATTTAGTTTAACCAAACCCATTGTCCGTATATAATTTTCTATCCTATGGCCAAGTGAATCAATTATTTCAATTTAATTCAGGGATGGATATATATCATTTCAATCCAAAATAAAAATCATATATATATATATATATATATCATTTCAACCTATTTCTTAATTTATTTGAAATAATTCGATTACAGTTTTACATACTGTAAATAATACGGGATGATAACATGATATATAAAAATAAACAAACATCCAAATCATCCAAAATCTCAACCAATTAGCACTTATCACAGACAATCGTCCAAACAGTCAATAAATCACATCAGTTATCCAATTATCAATAATTAAAATTTTACTAGCAATTTAATTTTAATTTCCATTAAAGCGTTAATTCAAAATATCTAACATATAAATTTCTATGTTGATTTCCATGTCAGTTAAATTCACCAAACAAAAGTCAAAAATTTAAATCATATCAGAATTAAAACTTAACTAACTTAAAAATAATTTATTCATTCGTGAGCATTTAAAACACTCACCTTTATTTGAAACTGAAAATATTTTGGCTTCAAATAAATTCCAATTTGACCTCACACTATAGCTTTTGACGATACGAATCCATTGCGACACGTTTTGCTCGAATCGGACCTTGTACGGAGAAATTATTATTTAATTAGCATTAACAATTAATTAAAAGTTTAATTAACATATTAATAATATAACATAAAATTAAAAAAAGGGCCTCACCTTCGTTCCCACTCACGCGCCCTACCTAGATGCAACCAAACCCTCAACCCACAACTGCTCGATCGACGAGTTCATCCACCATCGCCGCCCTCTAGCGCCGCGACTGCTCTCTCCTCCCTCGCGCACACCACCTCATCAACGCGCGCCTGCATGGAGCTCATGGAAACCAAAACCCTAACCTCGAACCTACGCCTCCTTCGATCTATCTCTTGCCCCGCCGTCGTGCTCAGCCCTCGACCTAATAACCTTGCGTGCCCTCGCATTCGATTGCAACTCTGATCCCCTCGTCTTCTTCTGATCATTATTTTCTCAATCTGTTTCGTTCGATCTGATGAGATTTGAGAAAGGAGAAGGAAGTGGGTACAGGTAGACATAAATCTTGTGCTAAGATGAACGAATGAGCGAGCGAGGGAAAAGAAACACACATATATATATAATAAGAAAATATCTAACTCGATTGGCTCGCGAAATTCCAAACTCCAAATGAAGCATGCCGCTTGGCGTTCCTAATATTTTACCCCTATTCCGAACACATTGGGACTAGTCTTGAGGCCTAAATTAATCGCATGCAGAAGATAACTTTTCAAAATAAATTAAATTTAAATTAAATTCCTTTAATTAATTTCGATGTGTTTCAAGCTCGCACAGTCAAACGATAAGACTGATCGCGACGAAACTTGAAATCCTACAATAATTCACAATTATGGATCCAATGAAACCGGTTTCATCGAAATCCAAGATTATGGCTAAAATAGCTATTTTTACAGGCTAGTTAAAACCAAAAATTTCAAAATTTTAATTTAATCACTTTAAATTCAATTTTTTAGTTTAACAGTCTTCATTGTTGTTTAAAAATAATTTAAATAAACTTCCGATTCATTCACATTAGATCCAAAATTAAATTATTTAAATAATTGCAATATTAAATTTAAATAATTTAATCATCCAGTGAATCACCATATTTTAATACAAGTTATTTACCTTATAAAATTTAATTTTAAAAAGAATTCAAATAATAAAACAACATCTTTCATTTTACAATCATTCTATATTCATTATTCAATTCTAACTATTGATTATTACCCTGTAAGGTCCCACAAATCCGTACCCCTTCGAGCCGACAATATTCCATATCAATTCAACTGAAAGTGGACAGAAAAACGAGTCTTCAGGGTTAAAGAAGACAGAGGTAGAAGAAGAAGAAGAAAACCAACATCAGAGTCTCACAATCGCAGCAGAACAAAATATAATTTATAATAACAGCCTTTAAATACAATGAAATCTGTACTGTTATATATACATACCATTATCAATGTACAACAATCATCCATTTATTTTGACTTCTTATTACTTGTCCCTACACAGCAGAAATAATATCCAAGTACGGAGATACGTCTTTGTCATCCAGTTCGTCTCTTGAGCTCCATAGCACATTATCCTGGATCTGTTCAACTCAATCTGACCTAAGCATCATAATAAAACAACACCCAAGTCAGTCTGGAAAACCAACGTGAGAAAATCACACTCAATTGGATTATTATATTTTCCTGGAAATCCTTTGAAAATAAAGGTATCTCATAAGACCATGCCACAACTAAATATGTCGGGTTTTTACCTTACAATAACCAAACATTTTTATCAAATTCTTCTGATATTGTGTCTATAGAAAGTAAAATAGAATCTAGCTTAAATGCTTACATCACACATTCCAGCATAATTGGGCACAACCAAAACCTTACGGGCGATTATTGGAGAATGGATTTCATACAGTGGCTGGGCTACTGGGGTACTGCCCGTCATAGTACCTGGTCTAGATCAGAGTACCGAGGACCACACCCGATCCCCTACAACACAAGACCAGAGCTACCCCTTACTGGATAGTCCGAATAAGATCACCCCACGGTTGGAGCTAACAACCGCCCACACAGCCGAAATAAAGGGACATCTAGACAGGGAAATATTACCCTAATTAGATGCTACCCACTTAGCCTTGTTGCACCTCCCCTGTTTTAGCCACTCCCGGTTGATGAGGCTGGAGGCTATGCGTTACCTTTTTAGCACACATTCACTTAGAATGCTCACCGTCCTCCAATGACGATAATCTGATAGCATTCGTCCATACAAATTGCCATAGGTCTGTACAAACTGAATCACCATCTTCATCATCTTCATGGTTTTCATTCGTAGACATTCAAACCAGATCAAAGTAGTTTTCGGATAATTAAACCCGATCCCGGTCTCTTCGAAATGATCAACGCATTGGCCAATATTGATAGTTGATTATTTAACTATCAAATAACATCCACAAACAACTATCAGACCTTAAATAATTTCCTAAATTATTTATCTCAAAATATCTGCTTAAGATATTAATTCCATACTTCAACACTTTGAAAAAATAGTTTTTCACATCCCTTTTATTCTCACGGAACAAATTTCAACACTTTTCGCAATATTTAGAATATTTTACCACTTCATTTTATATTCGACACTTAGAAAATATTTCTCTTATTTCCTTTTTCTTTTCTCAAAAATCAATTACAACATCATTTGTAAATTTTCAAACTCATTCCACATGAATTCTATAACTCCCAGAATTACTTAGTCAATTTCCTTTAACATTTCCAAAGCTATTTATGCTTATTTAAAATTCCAGTTTCACTTCTACTTCTTTTGTGAATTTTATTTCACCTTTCGAAGTTTGCTTATCATATGCTTTATAAATTTATTTAAATTTCCCATAATACCTTTACAAGATATTTCCCTTAAAATCTTATTCAATTTTAATTTACTTCGCTTCCCATCCCGAGAGGATTCATACTTGAGTTTAAAACATTTAAAATTATATACATAAAATAAGAATAATGGTTTACTTTTTCAAATATGGTTTTAGGTAAACCAAAATATCAACTACCTAAAAGCATTAAAAGTCCATATTTGGTTACTAATCAATTTACAAAACAGATTTATAAATTTATAATATATTTCGATAAGTACCAAGTATATAATAGCTAACTTCGGGATATTCCAAATCCGAATAGTAGTTTAAAGGTTAAATAGTATAGTAATTTAAAATCCTGCTTTAAAACAATTCCAGTTTAATTAACAAAAGTCTATTTTTAGAAAATCTAATATTTACCAATTCAATTCAAAAATTCCTCTTGATTCGTATCACATTTACCGTATCACCATTTCTCACATTCGAAATATATTCCCCTATTTCTTTTGAAAACAATTTTCATAACTTGATATAAGTTCACACCATCAACTTATATTTTCAACATATCCACTGATATCAATCTATCTCGTTTATAAACCCCGTTTATAAATCTATAAAATCCTTTGAGTTTTCCATCTATTTATAAAAACAAATTCTATTCCATTTTATAATCTTCGCTTGATAAAATTCCATTTTATTTCAAATCCCAACTTAACCAAATTTTCAAATAGTTAAGTATAACCCCAGTTGGTTAATATATTTTTATTCCACATAATTCCCTTTAGAATAATTCCAATTTTCAATATAAATGATTTCTTTCAGATTTCCTTTTAAATTCCTTCAATTTAATTATTTTTGGTATTTAAAATGCCCATTTTAAATTCCCATTCCATTTAACAATTAATAATTGAATTCACACAAACCATATCAATTTATCCATCATATCATCTATCAACACACATATATATATATATATATATATATATATATATATATATAATAATAAATATTTTTAAGGAATCTTGTTGGATCCCTCCAACCTGTTTTAATCCTACATCCACAGATGTTAGTCAACAAATAAAATGCCAAATCCCACTTCGAGGGGGATATCGCGATATATACGGTCATCCGCTACTATGCGGGGCGCATAGGGTCTCATCCGCTATATAATGCGGGAATATCAATCACTCCAATATATATATATATATATATATATATATACACACACACACTCTACTATACATAATATCATCCAATAGATAAATTATAAATTTATCAAATCAAGTCAAGCATCCAATAATTTAAATTTAACATTTAATTTTAAACAAGGTAATCCAAATGAGTGAGAAAATCTCACCTTTATTTTATTTGCAGTCCTTTCAAATCTCAACTCGATTTCCTAATTTTTGACCTTGTATAACATTATAGGGTTTATTAACACTTGGAATAATTAAACGATTAATTATCATTTAATAAATTTACTTAACTAACTTTGTAATTTAAACTGATAATTTTCCTTTCAAAAACCTTTTAGTAACTAAAATAAATTAAATAAGTTAACAAAACAAGTTAATCACTAAATTCATTATTTAAAAAAATGAACTAGTAAGTTTCTAAAAAAATGTGTATATATATGTTTACTTTATTTTTCAAATTTGAAAACACACACATATATATGCCTATAAAAATAATGTATTCCAAATCTAATTTTTATATAAATTCTTCAACATTTAAAATTTCTATTTTCAGAATCTTATATAGACATGTATTTTCTGTTTGAACCTATATACATATATAGATATATTTATTAAAAATAAAATTTTCTTCTACCCTATATATTAAAATAGAATTATCATATACCTTACAGTAAAGATTTTATTTTTATTCTTTTTCCTTTCTTCCTCTGTTTATATACAATTTTATTACATTTAAATTAAAAATAGAAATGTTTATATTTCACTGTTATATTTTTTTCTTACCTCTGTCTATATATAAACACATATATCTAGAATTTTAAATTGAAAAAAAAGACAGCAAATATACCTCACCATCAATCGCTTGACCAACCCCTCGCCTCCATCTCGCCCGACACACTGCCCCACATAAACACGCTTGCGAAGTCCTCCCCGACACCTCACTGCCTACCCGAGCACATATCGCGACATCACAGATGCTGCTGTGCTCGAACTCTATGCCGCATCTCCCAGACATTTTCGATTTTGACTTCGTATATTTGCTTGCCTACCCTTTTTAGACTCGATCTGATTTCGAAATAGAGGCGATCATTTTTTCTACGAGTTTGATTTTATTTTCGAATGAGAAAGAAGCATCGTGATTTTCTTTATTTCGGAATTGATTTTGAATTCGATCGAGAAGGGGAAATGAAAGCCGCGAATTCGAATTTGAGACGAGGATGGAAGTGAATTATACTGGGGTTTTTGAATTTCAAAGCTGGGCCATTTTGTTTTCTTTTCTGAGATTATGAAAGTCCGGCTAGGATTTTTAAAAAGAATGGAGGGGACAAGAATTGGTGTTGTCTTGTGAAAATGTTCTTACGTGTTTGAATATACTTGCTACAATAGTTTGAAGGAAAACGAAAAAGGGCTGATGTGAAGGAATTTCAACTGATGGCTGACTAGTATATATATAAATATATATATTTAATTAAACTCAAATTCAAATTATCTTGATAAATGCAACTTAAAATTTCGAACTCCTATCGAGGCGTGCCGCTAAGCATTTATAATGTTATACCCTCATTTCAAACGCAATGGAAAAGGTTTCGAGTTCTAGTTTGATCGTATGGAGAAGATAGCTTTTAGACCCAGTTATTATATTGGGTTCGATATAAATTTCGACGCATTCCTATCTCATACGGCGAAACGATAACTCCAAACGTTACGAAATTTGAAATCCGACAATAATACACTATTATGGATCCAATGAAACTGGTTTTGTCGAATTTTGAGACTATATCTCGGTAGGCTATCTTTAAACGTTAATTTAAACAATATATTCTTAAAACTGAACAAATCACCTTCAATTTCAATTTTAAAACTTTTATTACCTTTATTACTATCAATATAAATTTTACAAGCCTTTAAAATATTTTTAACAAGTCTTGAAACTCCAGATTTTATATTTTACCCAATTTTCAATTATTAAATTCAATAATTTAACTACACAACAAGCAGTTATATTTGGAATTCAAGTTAAAAATCAATAACTGAATGTTAGCACCCAAATTGGTCACTAACACCCTTAGAAAGATTGTGTAGAGAGATTAATGAAGAAAGTAAATTAAAACAGAGAATAGAGTGTGAATTTAAATGCAGAGAACAAGAACACCCAATTTATATTGTTTCGGTGTAACTGCCTACATCCACTTTGGAGTTGATTTCCATTGATTTCCTTGATGGGTGATTACAGATACAATCCATTTTTAGTTACTAAAATACACTTGCAAAGTAAAAGAAATAAGTCTGGAATGAGTCTTGAAAATGTCAGAGTCTCCCTAGTGTTCTCTAAAATCTCTCCCTTTTTCTCTGTGCCCCTGCCCCTCTATTTATAGGCGAAGGTGGGTTGGACTTCCCTGGTGGGCCTGGTAGCTGAATAACTCGGTCCAAATAGGACAAGCTCTGTGTGCCGAACCGAACAGGCCGAACAGTTGAATGCCGAACCCTCTTTTTTATGCCGAATGAGTCGTTTGTTGTGTGGGAAGAGTAGGCCGAACGATAATCGAAGCCGAGCGTGATGGGGAGGATGCCGAACCATCTTTGATTGCCGAACGTCTCGGGAGGCCGAATGAGAATCTCGTTGAATGTCTTTCGGATGTCGAACTTCATGGATATCGAGCGTTCTTTGTATGCCGAACAGGCGCTTGATGCCGAGCGTTATTCAATGACGAGCGCTCTCTAGATGCCGGGCGTAACGTGACGCCTAACGCTACGGGGCCAAACCACATAAAGGCCGAACGTCCTTAGTATACTGGACGATACCTTGACCAAGCGAGGTTCCTGGCCGAACGACGCCTTTGGCCGGGCGCTGTCTAACGCCGAGCGCTCTCCAGATGCCGAGCGCTATCCAATGCCAGGCGTCCCTATGCGCCGTATGCTTCTTGGATGACGGTCGTAGGGTGCTGTCGAACGAACTAGCTTAGCCGATCGGTGGGTAGGCCGAGTACTAGGTTGCCTGGTCAAATCTTCAGGAAACACTTGCCCCCCAAAGTGTATCATGTGACCAAACGCGATGCGCTTTGAACCATGAGTCCTTTGCATTCCTCTTCGAACCTTGTCCCACTTCTCTTAAAGGGGTTATGGTGCGTGCCAAACGTAATGCAACTGCCGAACGATCTAGCTAAAGACAAGTACCCGGGATGCCGAACGAAACAGAATAGCCGAGGCCGAACAATGTGAAATAGCCGGTCGATATCGCCTTGTTCGGTTCTACCGGTCATGGTCTCTTCAGCTTCTTCTTCCCCCTATAAAACCTGGCCCCCTCCTTCTTCCCCTTTTTTCCACTTTTACTTCTGCGATCTTGGACTTTCGAATCTCCTCTGCTATCAGACTCCAAAGGCCTCACAATCTTTTCCAAAGCTCGATCTACGAACTAGGTATCAATTCCTTTATCCAAATCCTCTCCCTGACTATGGAAGTTTCGATAAGAGGCTTATATTAGAACGGTAGCTGACAGGGTTGCGTGGGTAGCTGAACTAAGCTTCGATTAGGTTATCTTTAGGGCTAAACGATGCGAGGTAGGGAGAAGTAGCCAGGGATGATCATACGTAGGAGTTGTTTGTTTGGGAGATATAATGTGGTTCGGCGCGGTTTCTGCGTGCCTAATCGAGACTGGAAGAGAAGAAATAGTAGAGGAGGAGAGGGATGGAATTGTAGCCAAGGGTAGAGCGCTGAAAGTTTTAAGGTTTGGTATAATCCTGGTTCGGTGTGACTCATCACATGCCGAACGGTAGGAGGGAAGGTTTGGGAGGAGGTATGAGTTAGCGGAGAGGATGTTTAGTGTTGTTTCACCCGAATGGGATTTTGGCCGAACGATACTCTGCCGAGCGCTAACTGGTTCGAACTGTAGTTAGGCTGACCGCGAGTTTTAGGCCGACCGATAACTTCACCGAGCAACAGCTTAGCCGAACAAACGTAAATGCCGAACCATACACGCCGAACAACACATGAATGCCGGACTAAAACATGCCGAACGGTCGTAAAGCAAGAACAACGACTCTAACATTCTAGCATATCGAACCGATTTGGACCAACAACCTTCTATTTTCAGTAGCTATAAAGCTGAACTTTTCTTGACGTAACCGGATAACTTCCTCTAACATTCCCTGAACTTGAAACTGTAATCGCCATTTGGCGGGCTTTTGGAAACGGTCAGCGATGACAGTCTTCGAAGGCGATGATTTGAGGCTTAATTTTACATCGGTAACCTTGTAACTCCGAACTTTCAACGCTTATACACGATTGATTACACTAGTTCACACACCACGTGGGGGGAATATTCGTGTTGTTAATTCTAACGTCGATCATTTTTCAAGTATAGTTCACACAGGTGTTTTGCCAGATCCGCTATTTATTGAAGATGTCTAAAAGATCCAGCTCCGCCACTATCTTAGATAGGCCCGGGCCGTCTTCTAAGCAAGGGGATGCAGATGTTCCAAACCCGTCGACGTCCCCCGCTCACGACTTAGCCCCTGATGCCCTAGAGTCATCGATTCTTTTGGATGATCCGATCGATTCGCAGGCTTCGAAGATTAACGAAGTCGCTCTCCGACGAATATGCTCTATCCATGGAATTCCTTTAGACGACGTGTTGGTTCCCTCGGGGCATGATCGTCCACACTTACCCCCAGTTGGATACACGGCGTGTAATAAATTCATGTGCTGGGTTGGCAGCGTGCCACCGTTCAGTTTATTTCTTCAGGATGTGCTGCAATACATTGACATTGCCCCGTCGCAACTGCACCCGAATGGCCATGCATTTATCTACGGTACCAACATCCTCTTCATGGACATCCTCTCTAGGCCCCCAACTCTGGGTGACATCAGATATATTTATATGATCAAGAAGCGGGGAGATAGCCCCTCTTACATGTTTCTTGAGCCATATCGCAAATGCCAAATCTTAACTGGGCGTGGAGCAAATTTGCCCTGTACAAACAGGAATGGTTCTATATGCGTTGCCCTCCCGGTTTCGTGAGGAGATGGGTGGAAGGAAGTAAGTCTTTTCTCCAGATTGATATTCATACTTGGTCAAAGCCATGACTTCTCTAATTCTTGTTTCATCTTTTTAGGTATCAACCCGCGTCCTGATGGTCGTGGATACTCTGAGGCCGTCGAGGCTATTCAAGCCCTTCCTGTCAAAGAAAGAGACATCCGGACTCTCATTTTGAATGAGTCGCTTACAAGGTTTGGGCTGTTCGCAGCAGGCTGTTAGATAAGCCTTCCTCAAGGTGCTACCGTGCCTAAGCCATCCTCTGGGAAGGGGAAGAAATTGGCCGAGTCATCAGTACTTCACACTCCTGACGCACCAGAAGAGGGGAAATAAAGGGGGACGAAACATCCGAAGCACATGGTGAGAACTTGGGTCCCACTCAGGATCCGACAGTCGAAGTGCACGACATTGAAATGTCATCTTCCCCTTCGAAGAGGAAAAAGAGATTGACGTACAAGATTAGGAAGGAGAAGGTTGGAGGAACTTCAAAAGTTACGCTCATTCCAACAGAGAAAAATGCCTCTTCACACCACGTAGAAAGTTCTTTAAAGCGTCTATCGAACCTCTCCATTCCCAATGATCTGCTCAATTATGACTTCGACGATCCGGAAGCATTTCAACTTCACTCGCCCATCAGAGGCAATGCGGGCGCTCTAGCCCAAAGTCAGGAGAGAAAACTCCCATTAGTAAAGCAACTGGTCCGTCGGGGGAAACACTAGGACACACACATGCACTTCACTTTGCGCTTTAATTCTCGTTGTCACTCTTCTTATTGCTAACTCATCGTTTCTCAAATTTCGTACAGGTGGCATGGGACGTACACACGGCATTGATCGCCTCCGTGGGTCATCTGTTTTCTATCACTCCGGGCGTGATTCAGGTTCCGAGAGACGTCGGGACAGAGACGATGATGACGATAGGGATTATCATTCCCGGGACTCATCATCTCGAAAGAAAACATACTATTAGCCCAAGTACCACCAGCATCCCTCTTCTCATTCGGAACCAAGCAAAGACATGCGCGACCACAAGGTGTCGCAATCCGATGTCCACCGGGATCAACACTCTGACTCCTCTTCCACTCAACAGCCCCGAGATCCTCATAGGAGGGCTGAACTTTCTAAGCCGTCTCCTCCTGCTCCTGCAACAGATCCAACCGTTTCGGAGAGGCTGGCCGAGCTTAAGGATAAATTTCCAAAAATCTGCTTTGATGGCCTGAAATTCCTCCCGGCGATTCATCCTATTCCCGGACACGTCAAGCAGAGCGCCATCGCCTGTACCAACGACGTCTATGTTCAACATGACATGTTTGTTTATTTGGCTGAAAAACTTTTTGAAGTGTCCATGGAGCGCCAACATGAGATCGATCGCCTGAAGCTTGAGGCCATCCACGACAAAGATATCATTAAGGCTCAGGACGAAGAGCTTGCATCTTATAGATCTCAGCTTGAGGCCGCCCGGCAGAGCGCTCAAGACACAGCCAAAGCCGTGACTCGTCTGGAATCGACATAAAAAAACCGACGAGGCGGTAAAACGCTGCGGGGCCCTAGCATTAGAGAAGGACTCAATCCAAAAAGAGTGGGACGCATTCAGCCTTCAAGTCAAGGAACTTGAGGAGCAGCTCCGCAGAGAGAAGGAAGAGAAAACAGCTACCCAAGAAGAGTCACAACGATACTGTGACGAAATCTTTGCTACTCGACTCTTAAAAGAAAAACTTGAGGCCGAGCTTTCCAAAGTCAAGGGGATAAAGAGTGAAGCCCGTGAAGAGGGCAAGAAAATAGCGTCTGCGGACATCGGCTCCCATCTTGAGGCGGCTAGAGAAGAAGGTAGGGAAGAGGTCAAAAGCATGTTTGACCCATTAATCGCTGAATTCAATGCCCGCGTCCTCATGCATCGAGACTTGACTTTTCTGAGCGATGGCTATCTTGAATCTTTAGCCGAGGCATGGGAGGCCTTGATAGAAATCAGGAGGGCTGAGCACGGTACCAAAGAGATTGATGAGGGGGGCCTTGATAATAGAATTCCTCAAGGGGAATGAGCCTTCGGACTTGTCAGCAGCTAAAGCTATTTATTGCAAAGGCTCCCCCTCAAAGAAAGGGAAAGAAGTGATTACCGGTCCATCCAGGGTCGTGCCTTCAGCTCATGCGCCTACTCGATCGACCGATCGACCGATACTCGATCCATTTGAGCAGCATATCGGTTATAATCCGGAGGATCCGGCCTTGGCGTCCATATTCTGTCTCCCGTTCCAGAGGATGAGACCCCCTTGACGGCTGAGAGCCTACCGGAACCTGGTAGATAACCCTTCACGTTAAGATTTCAAAAGTCGTCATTCTTTATGAAGGACTATTGTATTCTAATGCTTGTTTTTCATGATTTTGCACAGGCCATTCTGATCCCGGGCCCACTCCGAGGAGCGATGTCGCCAAGGAGGTGGAGGAAAAGATAGGTGAGGCCACTCAGGCAGGAGAGGCTCCCGGGCCAGATGCTCAGGTGATTGGAGCGCTGGATGAAGACAAATCTGAGACTTCTTCTCCTATAGAGGGGAGTTATGAAGTAGAGATTATAGGCGACTCCGAACACACATCTGAGCTGAGTATGAAGGAGCGACTTGAGAAGGAGAAGAGAGAGACAGCCGAGATCAAGGTCGAGCCTCGAGTTGTGGACCCAGACGATCCCTTGAACAAGCCGTTGAAGGTCATTCTCCCTGGCAGGTCCAAGCCCGTGGATGTTCCCCGTACTTCTTCAGCTGCTACCCCTCCATCAAAGAAGAGTACCAAGGGTAAACGCATGGGGGAGGAGCCGTCCGAGAAGACAACAGAGGTGTAGAAGTCGAAGAAGCACAAGAAGTGATCATTAATCTTGTTCAACGAGAGTTAGTTTAAGTTATGTAATTATTTTCATCTACTTCCGTAGTCTTTGTAAACAGATTGTCGACTCCGAACTTTGGAGGGCTTGTAGTAGAAATTTTTTCTGAATAAAGCTTAGTTCCTTTTTTCTGTCTTTCAAAAGGCTCTTTTCGTACAATTTTTGTATGATTGTGATATTAATCCAAGCTGTTGTGAATAACATGGATTTCTTGGTTCACCTTCATATAGCTCGAAGATTCTTCGAGAGTTATTCGTTTTTCCTTCCGCGCTTCAAGAAAATAGAATATTTTTTAGTCCCACATCGAGGACTTAGAGTACTCCAGTCCGTGCTTTGGGGACTTGGAGATTTGAGTCGTTTATACTCGAGTTCGCGCTCCGGGGACTTAGAGTACTCCAATCCGCACTCTGGGGACTTGGAGATTTTGAGTTATTTATACTCGAGTCCATGCTCCAGGGACTTAGAGTACTCTAGTCCACACTATGGGGAGTTGGAGATTTTGAGTCGTTTATACTCGAGTCCGTGCTCCGGGGAATTAGAGTACTCCAGTCCACACTCTGGGGACTTGGAGATTTTGAGTCGTTTATACTCGAGTCCGCGCTCCGGGGACTTAGAGTACTCCAGTCCGCACTCTGGGACTTTGAGATTTTGAGTCGTTTATACTCGAGTCCGTGCTCCAGGGACTTAGAGTGCTCCAGTCCGCACTCTGGGGACTTGGATATTTTGAGTCGTTTATACTCGAGTCCGCGCTCCGGGGATTTAGAGTACTCCGTCCGCACTCTGGAGACTTGGAGATTTTGAGTCGTTTATACTCGAGTCCGCACTCCGGGGACTTAGAGTACTCCAGTCCGCACTCTGGGGACTTGAAGATTTTGAGTCATTTATACTCGAGTCCGCGCTCCGGGGACTTAGAGTAATCCAGTCCACACTCTGGGGACTTGGAGATTTTGAGTCGTTTATACTCGAATCCGCGCTCCGGGGACTTAGAGTACTCCAGTCCGCACTCTGGGGATTTGGAGATTTTGAGTCGTTTATACTCGAGTCCACGCTTCGGGGACTTAGAGTACTCCAATCTGCACTCTGGGGACTTGGAGATTTTGAGTCGTTTGCATGTGTTCGTACGTCAGCCAGAATAATATAATTTCATTTGCCTGTCACAGGATCATCATACACAGAAACATTAGTAATTCACGGAAAAGATGGCTTCAAGCCTTTATTAATGAAAGCAAGCTAAATTGTCTTACTACATGCCAAGAACTAGAAATAAAAGCGTACTAGAAATAAATGCAACTAATACATGAAAGAAATAGACTAAGTATAATAATGTCGCAAGTGCTCGCTGTTCCATGCTCGGGGAAGTGTCGCACCATCGACGGTCGCTAGCTTGAAAGTTCCTTCTCCAAGCTTCCGTTTGATGACATATGGACCTTCCCATGCGGGATTCATATGAGATGGGATCGAAAAAACTCGTTTCAAAACGAGGTCTCCCACACCAAAAATTCTTGGTCGGACCTTTTCGTTATAATATTTAGTGATTCTATGTCTGTATGCGGCCGCTCTCAAATTGGCCTCTTTGCATTTTTCGTCAATGAAGTCCAACGATTCCAATAAAAGATTCTGCTTTGACTCGGGATCGTAATAAGTTACCCGATGTGACGGTACTTCAAGTTCCACGGGTATGACAGCATCCGTTCCATATTCCAATGCGAATGGAGTGTGGCCAGTCGCTGTCTTGTGGGTGGTCCTGTAGGCCCAAAGTGCCGTTGGAAGTTCATCCACCCACTTGCCTCTAGCCTTTTCCAGACGCTTTTTTGATATGGACTTGATATCTTGTTTACGACTTCCACTTGTCTGTTGGCTTTCGGGTGAGTAACTGCTGCAAACTTCTTCTCAATGCCATATTTCTTACAAAATTCTTTGAACTCCTTGCTTTCGAATTGAGTCCCATTATCTGTGATGATGGTCTGTGGAAGGCCGAAACGGCATATGATATTTCGTATGATGAAATTCATAACCTTCTTGGTAGTTATTGTGGCCAGAGGCCCTGCTTCTGCCTATTTGGTGAAGTAATCGACCGCAACTATTGCATATTTCGCTCCGCCTTTGGCTATGGGTAAAGAACCAACTAGGTCAATTCCCTCTATTACAAATGGCCATGGACTAACCATTTGTGTGAGTTCCATCGGCGGAGCTCTCGGGATTTTCGCGTATGTCTGGCATTTAACACATCTTCGCACATAGTCTGCAGCATCTCGATTCACGGTTGGCCAGTAGCATCCATAACGGAGGGCCTTCTTTGCTAATGTCTGCCCCCCAATATAGTCGCCGCACTCTCCTTCATGGACTTCCTTCAGGACTCGTTTTATCTCATCATGGGTAATGCATCGGAGTTATGGGGTCGAGAATCCCCTTCGATACATTATTCCATCCTGTATTACATAACGAGAAGCCTTACGAAGGACTTGTCGTCTTTCGCTCCTTTTTTGGGGTAAGATCTCGAATAGCAAGTACTTCTTGATGGGGTCATCCACGATTCCTTCTCGATTTCTGTTTCTGACACGAAATCTACCTCCATCACATCTACACTCGAAGCATGGAGGGTCTTAACAGGAAATAATCCCATTTGCCATGCATCGCCTGTGCTTACGAATTTTGTCAATGAATCAGCTGCTATATTTTGCTCATGCGGGACATGTGAAATATCATAATATTCGAGATTCGATAGCAGCTCCTGGACACAAACAACCAGCTCCTGGACTTGGTACATCACCAACTGCGGGTCGTTGAAGATTTCAACTGATTTTACTCCCAGTTCTTTGATAAGTCTTAAGCCGGCGATCAACGCTTCATATTCGACTTCGTTATTCGTTGTTGTGAATTCAAGCTTCAAAGCGTAGCAAACTGATCGGTTCTCAGGAGTTACAAGAACAATGCCAACCCCCGAACAACGGTCATTAGATGCCCCATCGGTGTACATCTTCCATCGAACGGGAGGTATGACAGTGTGGTCGTTTGATTCGTCTGACATAGTAAACTCAACGATGAAGTCAGCTAGAGCTTGTCCTTATATGGCCCTTCACGGCAGGTAGGTAATATCGAACTGACTTAACTCAATATTCCATTTTAACATCCTTTCGGAAGTTTCCGGTCGTTGGAGTTTCTGCCGCAAAGGTTGAACAATATAAACATAGATTGAGTGTGCCTGAAAATACGGACGAAGCTTGCGTGATGCAATCACCAAGCAATAGGCTAGTTTTTCAATCCTTGGATAATTTCTTTCTGCCCCCGTCAAGCATTTACTAACATTGTAAACTGGCTTTTGAACCCGGTCTTCCTCGCAAACCAAGGCTGTACTGATAGCGTGCTGGGATACAACCAAGTATACGTACAACATTTCGTGGTCTAGTGGTTTCGACAATACCGGTGGACTTTCTAAGTGCCTTACAAGAGCTCGGAATGCTTCCTCATAGCCGGATGTCCATTCGAAATTCCTCTTTCCTTTCTTTATAACATCGAAGAAAGGAATACACTTGTCTGTGGCCCTGGATATGAATCGGCTCAACGCAACCACCTTTCTATTCAAGCTTTGCACTTATTTTATGGTTCTGGGCACTTGTACATCTCGAATAGCCTGAATCTTCTCCGGGTTAGCCTCGATTCCCTGTGCATTCATAATGAAACCCAAAAACTTTCCTGACGCTACGCCGAATGAACACTTCAAAGGATTGATCTTTATTCCATAATGCCTGAGTATGTCAAACATCTCCGCTAAGTCTCAGATGTGGTGGTTTGACTGCCGTGACTTCACGAGCATGCCATCCACATAGACTTCCATCATTCTACCAATCTGATCTTTGAACATCTGATTCACCAGACGCTGATAAGTTGCTCCTGCGTTCTTTAATCCAAAGGGCATCACTACATAGCAATACAACCAAATGTTTGTGACAAAACTGGTATGTTCTTTATCTGGGAGGTGCATCGAGATTTGATTATATCCAGAGTATGCATCCATAAATGATAGTAACTCATGTCCGGCAGTTGAATCGACCATCTGGTCAATCCTAGGCAAAGGGAAACTATCCTTCAGGTATGGTTTGTTTTAATCAGAATAATCAACACAAGTTCTCCATTTTCCATTCGCTTTCTTCACTAGCACCGGGTTAGATACCCATTCAGGATAGAGGGTGTCGCGGACGAACCCATTGGCTTTGAGTTTGTCCACCTCCTCTTTGAGAGCCGCAGACCTCTCCGAGTCCATACCTTTTCTTTTCTATTTTACGGGAACGTACTTTGGGTCTATGTTCAACATATGGCTCGCAACTGTTGGAGAAATCCGGCACATATCAGAGCGTGTCCAAGCGAAAACATCAAGATTCGCTCGGAGGAAGTCAGTGAGGTTCTCGGCCACCACGGGGTCAAGTTGTGATCCAATTTTAAGAATTCGTGACGGGTCATCCCGGCTGACTGGGATGTCAATTATGAGTTCAGCCGGTGCTGCATTTGTTTCCCTGGGTCCCGCATCATCATCTCTCGGATCTATGTCTCTATAGATTCGAGAATGTTGCCCGAGCCAGGGCTCGGGCGCTACTTGTCAATCATCAGAACTTTGGATGCGAACGGAGCTGTCCGCAAACTTTCCTTTCTTTCTACGCCGAGCCTCTCTTATCTCAGCTACATAGTATGCACGACCGGTCGCCTGATCGCCGTGTACCACTCCAACATCTCCGTCTGTTGGAAATTTTAATGTCAGACACCAAGGGGCCAATGCTGTCCTAAATTCTGCCAGGGCTGGAAGTCCTAGAAATACGTTATATGGAGAGTTAACATCTAACACTGTGAACGGTAGGATTCACACCCTCCTACGCTTACCTTGCCCCAGTTCAACTGGTAGCTCCACATATCCCACTACATCCGTTGCTGCAACGTTAAAGCCATGGATTCTGGCATTAGATGGTTTCAAATCCTTAGTCTCCAGCTTCATTTGGTCGTATGCCTTCTTGAAGATGATGTTAACGGAACTTTCGCAATCAATTATAATTCTCTTCACAAACGCCGGCCCGATTGTCGCAGATATGACCATCGGGTCGATGGTAGGAGCCTCCACCTTATCCGCATCTCTGCTGTTGAATACATCCATCGTGCGCTGCTGCTTTGCAGGAGTCCCATCCTCCACATTCGAACAACACTCATACTCCACATGTATTAAAGAGTTAGCATATCGCTCGATCTCCTGCCAATTCTTATCCGCAGGATGAGGTCCGCTAGCAATCGTGTTGATAACCAATCTACCCACGGTTCGAGCAGGTTGTTCTAGTTGGCGTGGAGCTGGCCCGCGTCCGGGGTCCGATGTCTTCTGTCTTCCGTCTTGTGGGTCTTTGACAAACTCTTGTAGCTTTTTCTGTCTTATCAGCTTTTCTATAGCATCATGAAGGTGTCTGCACTCCTCCGTGTTGTGCCCATAAGACTCGTGGAAACGCCAATACTTCTCGGTCCGCTCTGTTCTTCCGTCGATTCCTTTAGACGCGGCTTCCTATATTGGAAAGTGTTGCAAGTTGATAGATAGATGTTTTCAAGAGATGCGTTCAACGGGGTGTATTCATTGTATGTTGGGATCCTTGATTTCCATTTCCCTGTTTCTTTTTTCTTTCCGAGATTTCCACCTCCAGATCCTTTAGACTGCCGGGGCTTGTTTTGGATGTTAACTTGAGTTTTTCCAAGATTATCTCTGATTTGTTTCACGACGACATTACTTTGCACAGACTCGTGAACGGGCCCTGATACCTTGTCTCGCCTTGTCCACCGAGTTTCCTCCCTTCTTATGAACTGATGAGCTTTCGAATAAAAACGTTCTAGCATAGCTGGGGGCTTCTCCACCAACCAATCTCCAAATTCAGAATTCGGATCCACTCCACGCATTACTGCCATCAAAATTGCGTGGTCGTTAGGATTGCTCACCTTGGTAGCAGCAACATGAAATCTTTGCAAGTATGCTTTCAATGACTCTCCTGGAGTTTGAGTTACACTTGATAAGGACATCACGTCCTTTGGACGAGTGGTGTGTATCCTGAATTGTTCTACGAATTTCATTGCTTATTCGTCGAAGCTGGATATAGATCATGGTGGGAGTCGAGTGAACCACATGGTGGCAATCCCGGACAAGGTGATTGGGAAACACCTACAATTGGTTGCGTCATTAGCTCTTGTAGAATCCATCATCCATCCGTACCTCATCACATGCTGCCTGGGGTCAGTCTTCCCTTCGTAGGCTGGAATGGCGGGCATGCTGAACTTTCTTGGGTATTCGGCCTGTAGAATGGTATCCATAAAGGGAGTATGACTCTTAGACACTCTCCGGTCTTCATTAGTTAGACCTTGGTTTTCTTTCATCAACTGCCTGACCATAGCCGTCAAATCCGGGGTTTGTATGGAAGATGGGAGGTCGGGTTCCATTCCATGGGACCGTGCATGTTGATGTCCCGTTCGATTTGGGTCTTGGTTTCTAGTAGATCGATCAGTAGCACCAGCATGTGCATCTTCATCCTTACGGCGTCTACGCCTAGGAGGTTCATCAGCAGAGGTCGAACTATCATCTTCAGAGTAAGGGACAGGGCTACCTCCAGCATTCTGATGCTGCTGCTGAGTAAGCTGAGTCATGAGGTCAGCGTTGGCTTGCATTTTCTCAGCAAGTTTCCTTCTCCTTTCCTTAAGTTCTCTTATCAAGTCATTGAATTCTGCTCGGGAAACAACTTCTGCTTGGTTTTGGTTGGAGGGCCCTGCACCTCGAATCGCTTGCTGATTGCTAGTTCCCAGTTGTTGCACACTTGCGGTTTCGTGGGCATCTGCATTTTGAGAGGTTGATCTAGTTCATGGTCTTCCCATGGTAGAGTTGTTGGTTGTAACTCTGAATAGAATCAGCATATGCCTTATAAATGATTATGGATCTCCTTCGGGGGATTTATGCAATCCAGTAGCTGCAAAGTAGATCCTAATAACCTGAGTTCAACTCTCAATGAAAGCACCAAAATGTTAGCACCAAAATTGGTTACTAACACCCTTAGAAAAATTGTGTAGAGAGATAAATGAAGAAAGTAAATTAAAACAAAGAATAGAGTGTGAATTTAAATGCAGAGAACAAGAACACCAAATTTATAGTGGTTCGACGTAACTGCCTACATCCACTTTGGAGTTGATTTCCATTGATTTCCTTGATGGGTGATTACAGGTACAATCCGTTTTTAGTTACTAAAATACAATTGCAAAGTAAAAAAAAATAAGTCTGGAATGAGTCTTGAAAATGTCAGAGTCTCCCCAGTGTTCTCTAAAATCTCTCCCTCTTTCTCTGTGCCCCTGCGCCTCTATTTATAGGCGAAGGTGGGTTGGACTTCCCTGGTGGGCCTGGTAGCTGAATAACTCGGTCCAAATAGGACAAGCTCTGTGTGCCGAACCGAACATGCCGAATAGTTGAATGCCGAACCCTCCTTTTTATGCCGAATGAGTCGTTCGTTGTGTGGGAAGAGTAGGCCGAGAGATAATCGAAGCCGGGCGTGATGGGGAGAATGCCGAACCATCTTTGATTGCCGAACGTCTCGGGAGGCCGAATGAGACTCTCGTTGAATGTCTTCCGGATGCCGAACTTCATGGATACCGAGCGTTCTTTGTATGCCGAACGGGCGCTTGATGCCGAGCGCTATTCAATGATGTGCGCTCTCTAGATGCCGGGCGTAACGTGACGCCGAACGCTACGGGGCCGAACCACTTAAAGGCCGAACGTCCTTAGTATACCGGACGATACCTTGACCGAGCGGGGTTCCTGGCCGAACGATGCCTTTTGCCGGGCGCTATCTAACGCTGAGCGCTCTCTAGATGCCGAGCGCTATCCAGTGCCGGGCGTCCCTATGCGCCATATGCTTCTTGGATGTCGGTCGTAGGGTGCTGCCGAACGAACTAGCTTAGCCGATCGGTGGGTAGGCCGAGTACTAGGTTGCCTGGTCAAATCTTCAGGAAACACTAAATATTTAAAATCAATGAAATATTCCAATTTCAAATATCCTAAAATTCCAGATCTTTGCATTCCTCGCCCGTTAAAAGAATTTCGTCCACGAAATTGCTATGACAGAAAGAACGCCCCAAACGCATTAACTTACTAAAACTCACATAGCGAAAACTCATTGCTCACTTTTCAAATCTGTTGTTTCTCCTCAAAACTATTAGTTTCAATTCCAAAATAACTTGTCTTGAACTCCATTTCCAAAATCCCTTTAATTTAGTTCCAATTTGAAATCGTTCATCATTAACAAAAAAATTCAAAAATTTTCTAACTCCCAAATTTTTTGGAAAATTTTGGCAAAGTCTTCCTTGTACGGAGGAGCTTTTGCAATTTGACAAGGGATGTAAATATATATAGATCGACCCACACGGTCGAAAAATAAAAACGATCAACAATCTTTATATTTTCTTTCTTTTATTACGTAGGGGTACCTCTTTTAGCATTTTTAAGCAAGCGGCTTATTTATTTAGCAATTAGCGCGACCAAAATCCAGCTAAACGGCCTCCAAGTACCTGCACTTACTCAATTTAAACATGTAACTACCAAAATCATGTAATTTAATAACATTTATATGTTTAACTAGGAAAAAAAATGAATTTCTATAAGCAATGCACATTAGACAATATTTATAAGCAACTTATATGATTTCAACACTTATGCAATTGTTTTCAATCAACCCATACATTATTCCATTCCATTTGAATGGTTTACAACTCTATTACTTACCTTGAATTCATTTTTAAACCAAATGAACTCATTTTCACTTCAATTGATTTCAAAATCAATTTTATTTGCCTCTATCTATTAATAAATTTTTTATTTACTTCTGCTTATGTTGAACGACCCATTTTCCATTGCAATTCGACGATATTCATTCAAATAAATAATCAATTAGGCTTATAGCTCTTTTAAATTGATTCTGCTCAATTTATATTTAATTCCACTCCATTTTAAATTTATTCACAACCAATATAATCACATTCCATTCATACTCCTTTTTATTATACTAAAAATCTATTTTACTTAGCTTGGAAACCGTAACGACCCGATTTTTTGAGGCCTAAAAATCGACATCATTGTGTCCGCTGTATTGAATGCCCAATAATCGAATGTCGAAAAACCAGGCTGTAAGGGAAAGAAGAAGGAGGTAGGAAAAGAAAAATAGAAAACAATATCGGAATCTCACAAACGCAGCAGAACAATATATAATAGATAACAACAGATTTTTGTTACAAAAGAATCTGTAACAGTTTATACATTACATTATCAGAGTACAACACAATATCAACAACACAATTTAGGACAGTTATAATAACTTATCCTTCCAAAGCTGAATATACAGCTTACACTACACAGCGGAATATAAATCTATAGAAATACGCCTCGTCATCCAGCTCGTCTCTTGAGCTCCTCAGCAGTCCATCTAGAATCTGTACTCTATAATACTCAGTCTAACCCAAGCATTATAGCGAATTAACACATGAGTCAGTCTGGAAAACTATCATGTGAAAAACACACTCAATTGGATTATTAAAGTTTTCAAAATCCTTTTGAAATCAAAGGTACCTCGTAAGACCACGCCATAAATAAACATGTCGGGTTTTTACCTTACGATAACCAAAACATTTCTTATCAAAATCCTCTGATATTATAGTAGTGTCTATATACAAATACTTATTCAAATAGCCAAAATTGTTACCATTATTAAATTCCAGCAATATTAGGTTCTACAATCAAAACCATAAAGGCCAATAGGGAGAATGGATTTCCATCAATGGCAGGGCTATTGGGGTACCGTCCGTCAGAGTATGTGGTCTACATCGCCATATCGAGGATCCACCCTAATCCTCTGCTACACAAGACCAGAGCTATCCCGTACTGGATAGTCCGAATAAAATCACATCGCGGTTGGGATCAGCAACCGTCCACACAGCCGAATCAAAGGGACATGTAGACAGGGATGACCTTATCCTAATTGGTTGCTAGCCACTTAGCCTTGTGTGCACCTTCCCTGTTTTAGCCATTCTCGGTTGATGAGGCTTGAGGCTTGAGGCTATGCGTTACATTTTCAGCACACATTCACTTAGAATGCTCATCGTCCTCCTGACGATGTTTTGATAGCACTCGACCATACAAGTCCGTTCCGGGTCCGCACGGAACCGAACGCACTACTCTTACTACATCCGTTTTGGAATCACCCTCAGGATTAGTAGCGATTAGCCCTTGCACTTCACTGCTCCATCTTCGACTCCAACTCTTGTCTTCCTCACGGAAACGTTCAAACTAGATCGAAGTGGTTTTCGGGAAATTAATTCCAATCTCGGTCACTTCGAAACGATCGGCGCATTGGCCAATATTGATAGTCGATTATTTAACCATCAAATAAGGTTCACAAACATCCATCACGCCTTAATAATTTTCCTTAAATAATTTATTTCAAAATATCTTTGCAAGGTATTTTTCTCCACTTCAACCCTTTGAAAACAGTTTTCAAATCACTTTCCTCTCGCGGAATAAATTTCCATATATTGTTTATTTCCACTGAAAATCACCAAGTCTAAATACTTTAGATTTTAAAATAATTTAATTAGTTTATCCTAAAATATATACTTTAAAAATACTTAAAATAAAACCTTTTCAAAACTCTTTATTTAATATACTAGTTATGAAATCTTATAATGATTTCTCATGTAACTTAAGCTGAAACTAATTTGAAGTAAAAGTTATTCTATAAGGTATAAATATTAAATAATTATCTTTTAAATCATAATACTAGTTAAACCTTTAAAATAATTACTACTATAATTAATTAAAAAAATATTTACTTTAAAATTCTAAAACAATTTAACATAATAAAATCACTCTTAAACATTCTTTTAAAACCACTTTAAAACCTCTAACTCATACTTGGAAATCTTTGTTTGGAAATATACTCGACTTTTCAGGAAAATACGCTTTTCTTCCCCACCTTTAAAATAAATCACTATTTATTTTTAAACAAATCACACTTTCCTTATAAATTCCCATCCTAAGTTTATGTTTCAAAATTATCCTTTGATAAATATTTCACTTTATCTATAAACCCCGTTTATAAATTCCGTAATCTCATTTTCCTATAATCCCAATTTCAAATACTTAATCAGTTTTCAAAACGATTTTCAAGACTAACTCCATTTAAAAATAAATTCCTTTAATTACCCAAATTTATTTTAAAATCCATTAATTCCATATTTACTTCTATATTTATGATTAAAAAATCTTATTTTTAATCCACTTCATAATTCATTCAAAATTCCACCCTTTTATTTCTTCCCAAACATTAAATCTTAAATTTGAAAATAAAATCCTTTAAATTTGTAAACAATATCACTTCGGTCTCCAAAACTCTCTTATTTCCATTTATTTAAAATCTTATCTTCATTTCCATACTCAAAATTTATTTAATAGAATTTAAAAATCAAACTTTTATACTTTTCCAAATTCAATCTTTAGTTTACCCCAAATTCACTATATTATTTTACTTAAAAATTTCCCTTTTTATTTTTTTAAAAACCCAAACTTTATATATTTTTCATTCTCTCAAATACCAATATATATTCAACTAAGCCATAGCGTTCAATAATTTCAATACCCAATATAATCAATATAATCATCACATATTATCACATAAACCACTTCACAGAATATAAAATAAATTCAACATTTTGAAGAATCCAATTGGATCCCTCCAACCTGTTTTTCGACATCCACAGATGTTAGCACAACAATTTAAAATACCAATCCCGCTTAAAGGTGGGATATCGCGGTATAAAGGGTCCTCCGCTATTATGCGGGGTGCATAGGGTCACATCCGCTATATAATGTGGGAAATCAATCACGCCAATATATATACTATATATAATATATCACATCCAAGCTGATAACAAACTATCAATTCAAGAAAACAACCAATAATTTAAATTTAGCTATTTAAATTTAATGGCATTCCAAATGAGTGAGATTAACTCACCTTTGTTTTGCTTGCAATCCACTTCCACTCCGGCTTGTTTCTTCATAATTTTAGACCTTGTACAAACACTCGTACGGTTTATTAATATTTGAATTGATCAAACAATTAATCACTATTTATTCATTTAATTTAGCTAATAATTTGGGTTTAAACCAATAATTTATATTTAAACAAATTTTCTTTTAATAAAATATTTTTAGTGAATAACGTAATTAAATAAGTTTATTAAACAAATTTTCCTTTGAACACATGTATCTTTAATTTCTTTTTGAACTACATATATACTTATAAAAATGAATTACAGATTTCAAAAAAAAATCCCATTTTATATAAACTTTTCAACATTTTAGAATTCCTTTTTTTTCAAACCTTATCTATACAAAATAATTCCCTGTTTCTTCTTTCCCTATATTTATTAAAATGGATGTGTATATTTATATATATTTTTATTATCAAAATTTGTTTTCTTTTCTTATAAATATAACAGAAATTTACTTTATTGACCAAAAATTTTCCTGCTTAGCATTATATATTTTCTCATCTTTAAGTGAATTAAATCAAAATAAACAAAAATAAAAATAAAAAATCTATACCTTACCGCCGATGACATCGCCTACCGCCCTAGACCTCACCAACGACCGACACCCGTCAACCAGAAGCAACTCGCCTATGGCTCCACCTCTCAGTCGAATCCCCTTTATCCCACGCGAGTGCATGCATCGAGCTCCAGATCGCGAAACCACCGCAACCAGCCTTGCTCAACAGCCAATGCCCAAAACTCGATTCGAGTGCCACCGAGCAACGTGAACGCCGTTGCCTCGAATCTTCGCCACTGACCCACTCGTGTGGGCGATACCAAAGCTTTGCCGAACACGTTAGCCAATGCGTTGATCGTTTCGAAGAGATCGGGATCGATTTTAATTATCTGAAAACAACTTCGATCCAGTTTGAACCATTATGAATAAAGACCGTGAAGATGATGAATACAGTGATTCGGTTTGTCCAGACCTAAGGCAACTTGTATGGACAAATGCGATCAGAACATCGTCATTGGAAGACGGTGAGCATTCTGAGTGAATGTTTACTAAAAAGTAATGCATAGCCTCAAGCCTCATCAACCAGGAATGGCTAAAACAGGGGAGGTGCAGCAAGGCTAAGTGGGTAGCATCCAATTGGGGTAAGATTTCCCCTGTCTAGATGTCCCTTTATTTCGGTTCTGTGGGTGGTTGTTAGCTCCAACTGCGGGGTGATCTTATTCAGACTATCCAGTAAGTGGTAGCTCCGGTCATGTGTTATAGAGGATCGGAAGTGGTCCTCGGTACACTGATCTAGGCCAGGTCTGTGATGGGCGGTACCCCAGTAGCCCAGCCATTGTATGGAATCCATTCTCCAATAAGCGCCCGTAAGGTTTCGTTTGTGCCCAACTATGTTGGAAAATGTAAGCATTTCAGCTAGATTCTATTTTACTTTATATAGACATAATATCAAAGGAATTTGATAAAAATGTTTTGGTTATCGCAAGGTAAAAACCTGACATATTTATTTGTGGTGTGATCTTATGAGATACCTTTGTTTTCAAATGATTTCCAATAAAATATAATAATCCAATTTAGCGTGATTTTCTCAGCTAGTTTTCCAGACTGACTCGGGTGTTGTTTTATTATGATGCTTGGGTCAGACCGAGTTGAATAGATCCAGGATAATGTGCTATGGAGCTCAAGAGACGAACTAGATGACAGAGACATATCTTCTTCTTCTACCTGTTTCTTCTTTAACCCTGAAGACTCGTATTTCTGTCCACTTTGAGTTGAATTGATGTGGAATATTATCGGCTCAAAGGGGATTAGATTTTCTTCATTACAGCATGATAGGGGTTTCTCGCTTCTTGTTAGGTAGCGAACAGATGACATTTCCACCTACATGTCTAGGAGTGGTTGGTTGCAGTCCAGAGGCTGGCCGTAAAAGCAAATTCGAGGTACCAATGTAAGCTACGGTGGAGAGTGGTCGCTGCTGGGACGGTCGAAAAATCCCCGGCCCTTACATTTGGTATCAGAGCTGAAGGTTAAGCGAGAACCTTGACTCTGATGGGGATTACTCATTAGAGATAGAGTCAGTAGTACTCTAGAATGAGTTTGAGTGTATTAATAGATACGAGCGCATATTTGTTAGTGAATATAAAACGGTTTTAATATTGTGTTGACTTATTGGTTGAGTGGTATATAAATTCTTGTCGGGTGGAGGGACGCCGCTATTCCGATAGGAGTTTGTATACATTTGAACACGATAAACTGACACATAATGGTTTTGAAGTGGGTGAATGAAATAATTTTACCCAAAATATATTTTGATATAAAAAGAAATAATTTTCTTAAATTATTATATATAATTGAAGTGTTTGGATGGTATATTATAGTCAAATAAGATTATAAAATTTAAAATGGCTTATATAACTAATGTGAGTAATTGTATAAGTATAAATTATACAAAAGAAAAAAAAGAAAAATTAAAATTTTGAAATTTAATTAATGGTGATTTGAAAGAAATAAATTAGTGATGTAAATTTTAGTTAAATGGATTAAATTTTGGATGTGATTGAATTGGAAACTAAAAATTAAGTTGGATTTGAGAAATAAGAATTGAATTGAAATTAACTTAAACCGAATAAAGTTAAATTGAAATAAAATTAAATTGAAATAAGATTCAGTTGAGTTATAGATGATATTGAATGGAAATAAATTCTTGCTTAAGTAAGTAAAAGTAAGTTGAATAAAAATTGAATTGGAATAAATAATTTCCGATAGCGTATAAAAATTGGAGTTTATGAAATAAAAATGCATGCTAAATAAGTGTATAATCCAGACTTAAAATGAAGAGTGAATATATTCGAGCCTAGAATGAATAGAAGTGTGAATAATAATAAGTGTGTGACTTATACAATTTTAAAGTGGAATAGAAAACCCAAAATAAAAATTGTTTGATATTTTGGAAATGAAATAAAAATCCAAACTTGAATTACAAAATAGATTGAACTCAAGTAAAATAGTTAAAGTGATTTATTGAAATAAAAACCGAATATTGATTTAAGATTAGAAGTGAACTAATTAGATAACTATCTAGTTAATGGAAATTGGAAATGGAACCTAATTTGGTCAAATAGATGTTGAATTGTGAGTTAATAATGGAGTTTGGGAAATGAACTTGAGTTATAAATAAAATTCAACTTGGATTGTTAGTGAATTAAATATGATTGGAAATGTTGTCGAGTGAACTGAAATTGGATTAAAATAGAAATGGTTTGAGTTGCAAATAAAATCCGAATGAGTAGAAATAAATTGAAAATGGCCTTGTTATTAATAAAGTAAATCGGAATGAACCGTATATGGAAATTTAAAATTTGAAATTAATTGAGTAATTGAGTTAATTGAATAAATTAGTAAATGGATGAAATTTGATTGAATAGGAAATCAAACCAAGGATTTAAATTGGAGGATGATTACAAGGAAAAATAAACTTAAGTTATGGATGAAATAATTTGAAGAAAATAAATAACTTAAGTAAATATTGGAATGAAAGCCTGACTTAAGTGAATATGTGACATAGTTCTTTAACATATTAGCATAGAAGGTTTCTGTGACAACCCGGAACTTTTGGATATTTGAAATTGGAATATTTAATTGATTTTAAATATTTGAAAGTTAGTTTAACTTGAATTTCAAATATCACAGTTTATTTGGCAATAAATTGTTGAATTTAATAATTGGAAATTGGTTAAATAGTGAATCTTGGTTTTTAAGCTGGTTAAAAATATTTTAAAAGACTTATAAAATTTATAATGATGATACTGAAAATATTAAAAGTGATAAAATCAAATTTAAAAGTGTTTTGTTCAGTTTTAAAAATATATTGTTTAAGTTGACATTTGAAAATAGCCTTACAACGCACTGTCTCGGAATTTGATGAAACTAGTTCCATTGGATCCGTAATAGTGCTTTATTATCGGATTTCAAATTTCATAGTGTTTGGAGTTGTCGTGTGATCGTATGGTACCATAAGCGCTGAAATTTATATCGAAAATTCAATATAATAACTGGTCCAAAAAGCTATCTTCTCTATGTGAGCGAGTTAGGACTCGAAACCTTTTCCATTGCGTTCAGAATAGGGGTATAACATTATAAACGCCTAGCGACACACCTTGATAGGAGGTCATGATTTTGAGTTGCATTTATCAAGGCGATTTAAATTTGAATTTAAATATAAATAATATTTTTGCATTAAAATACTATGGCAAGCATTTGTAGACATGTATGGAAGTTAAAAGCATGTGTCCTTCCTAGTTTACACGTGTCTTCGTTTTAAAATAATAATAATAATATTTCGTCTCGTTCTTCTTTTTAATACATCTTGTTCCTTCCCTCCTCCTTTTTGATTCAGCCAATACGAATAAGAAAAAAAGAAATTTTGGCGTCCCCAAATTGATAATTATGAAATCAATTTCCTCCACCTTTCTCATTCTCATATCAATTACTGTTGCTCGAAATTTTTATGGCCGAGCAGTTCGAAAAGGAAAATTCGGCGTCCCTAAATCGAATTCAAAGAGAATAACGAAATCATGATCGATTTCGAATCGATTCGTGAGATATTGATAGTCGATTATTTAACTATCAAATAACATCCACAAACAACTATCAGACCTTATATAATTTTATAAATTATTTATCTCAAAATATCTGCTTAAGATATTAATTCCATACTTCGGCACTTTGAAAAAATAGTTTTTCAAATCCCTTTTATTCTCACGGAACAAATTTCAACCCTTTTCCCAATACTTAGAATATTTTTCCTGTTTCATTTTATATTCGACACTTAGAAAATATTTCTCTCATTTCCTTTTTCTTTTCTCAAAAATCAATTACAACTTCATTTGTAAATTTTCAAACTCATTCCATACGAATCCAATAACTCCCAGAATTATTTAGTCAATTTCCTTTAACATTTCCAAAGCCATTTATGCTATTTAAAATTCCAGTTTCACTTCTACTTCTTTTTTGAATTTTATTTCACCTTTCGAAGTTTTCTTATCTTATGCTTTAGAAATTTATTTAAATTTCCCATGATGCCATTATAAGATCTTTTCCCTAGAATCTTATTCAATTTTAATTAACTTCGCTTCCTATCCCGAGAGGATTCATACTTGAGTTTAAAACATTTAAAATTATATATATAAAATAAGAATAATGGTTTACTTTTTAAAATATGGTTTTTGGTAAACCAAAATATCAACTTCCTAAAAGCATTAAAAGTCCATATTCGGTCACTAATTAATTTACAAAACAGTTTTATAAAATTAGAATTTATTTTGATAAATACCAAGTATATAATTGCTAACTTCGGGATATTCCAAATCTAAATAATGGTTTAAAGGTTAAATAGTATTGTAATTTAAAATCCTGCTTTAAAACAATTCTAGTTTACTTAACAAAAGTCTATTTTTAGAAAATCCAATATTTACCAATTCAGTTCATAAATTCCTCTTGATTCGTATCACATTTACCGTATCACCATTTCTAACATTCGAAATACGTTCCCCTATTTCTTTTGAAAACAATTTTCATAACTCGATATAAGCACACATCATTAACTTATATTTTCAACACATCCACTAATATCAATCTATCTCATTCATAAACCCCATTTATAAATCTATAAACTCCTTTGAGTTTTCCATCTATTTATAAAAACAAATTCTATTTATAATCTGATTTTATAAACTTCCCTTGATAAAATTCCATTTTATTTCAAATCCCTACTTAACCAAATTTTGAAATAGTAAAGCATAACCCCGGTTAGTTAATATATTTTTATTCCACTTAATTCCTTTTAGAATAAATCCAATTTTCAATATAAATTATTTCTTTCAAATTTCCTTTTAAATTCCTTCAATTTAATTATTTCTGGTATTTAAAATGCCTATTTTAAATTCCCATGCCATTGAACAATTAATAATTCAATTCACATAAACCATATCAATTTATCCATCATATCATATATCAACATATATATATATGAATAATAAATATTTTTGAGGAATCTTATTGGATCCCTCCAACCTATTTTTTTCCTGCATCCACAGATGTTAGTAAACAAATAAAATACCAAATCTCACATCGAGGGGATATCGCGGTATATTGGGTCTGTAACAACCCGCATATTTTACGATTGAATATTTAAATATTTTATCGTTAGTCGGATTTTAGTCCAAAAAGTTACTTTTTTGCATACGGTCGAATTAGGACTCGGAACCACTTCCATTAGGTCCAAAACGCCGTTTGTGATCTTTTTGAGTATACATTTTTATGTGTTTGGAGTTAGCGGAATTTTTCTACCTTTTCACTTTGGACTTTGGGTTTGATTTAGCCCATTAGCCTAAACTATTTACTCTAGCTCAACCCCCTTCCTTCATAACTTTGCTTTCATTTCCTAACACTCAAGCTTAATCAAAAATGGAGGAAGGAATGGGAAATTAAAACTCCAAGCTCTAGTTCACTTGCAAATCCAACATCCAACTCCAAATTCAAAGAGAAGACATTGATTCAAGCTTCTTGGGTTGATTCTCCTTTGCTTTCAAGCTTCTCTTTCATTAATTTTGTGAAAAGGTGAGATTTTTATCTCACGTCTTTGTCTATAACTATCATTGATTGTTGGTTATGAATTCCTAACACTTATTCATATGCATTTGCTTTTGGTTTGGATTGAATTAGTGAAAATCCCAATTTTTAGTGTTTTGGGTTCAAATTTTTAAAAAAGATCCTAACTTTGATGTTTGAACACATTTTTGGTGATGCACCGAGTAGCCAATACGACCGGTAGCCGATAGGCATAATCCCCTAGCGTCCATGCTCCATCGGTTGCAAATTGAGTGAGCTTTGGCATTTTTGGAGCTTAGGTCGCTCGGCCTGCACACTTGAGATTCTCAGCCTGCATATAGCTCGTTCACCCTTAGGTCGTTCGGCAATAACTAGGTCGCTTGCCTTAGGTCGCTCGGCCTGTGTCACCATTTAGGTCGTTCGGCCATGCTAGCTCATTCCAGTTAAGTCGTTCCATTTTAGGTCGCTCGGCGTATGCAACCATTTAGGTCGCACACCTTAGGTCGCTAGGCCTATTTATCATTAGGTCGCGCAACCCTTTAAGTCGCACGGCTATATCGCTCGGCCTTCCCGCACCTTTAGGTCGCTTGGCATAGGCTCGTACCACCTTAAGTCGCTCGGCACTAAGTCGCTCACCATGTTTGGTCGCTCGGCCTTACCACCACATTTGGTCGCACACCTTAGGTCGCTAGGCCTATTTATCACTAGGTCGCGCAACCCTTTAAGTCGCACGGCAATATCGCTTGGCCTTACCACCACATTTGGCCGCACACTTTAGGTCGCTAGGCCTATTTATCACTAGGTCGCGCAACCCTTTAAGTCGCACGGATATATCGCTCGGCCTTACCACCATATTTGGTCGCACCTCGTTAGGTTGCACCACTACTTAGCTCGACCGCGTTAGGTCGATCGCCCCCTTAGGTCGCGCCCTGTTTGGTCGCGCCAATTTCCTGTGATGAACTATGTTATGTCGCAGGCGTATTTACACTTGGATGGCTTTGGAATTGATTTCTTTGGATATTATTCACATCTTCGAATGTGAATTTTTGTGACTGATTGTTTCTACAATCATTTTTGTGATCTGTCATTTTAAAAATATACAAACCTTTACCTCACTCGTACGAGAAATCTAATTAAACAGCTTCGTAAAACAAGTGGTATGAAACGCTTGCGTTTACTTCGTCGGTTAATTCTTGGACTTGTTCGATTGAATCTCTTGTGACAATTTTGAGTGGAGATCTACAATTTGTTCGTAAATATTTAAGTTAAGCTAGTGGTTATGGGACATGAAGCTAAGCTTTTATATTTACTAGCTTACTGTAATTGACACTTCTTAATGATCATTGATGATCATTTTTGTGATTTAGACTAGCAAATGTGCGATGTCTCTTTGTCTACGAGGGAGATTGAACCCCGTTTCTGTGGAGCTTCGGCTCAATTTGGTGGGGTAGCGACCCATGGTCTTCGGGCCGTTTTGTGGAGCTTCGGCTCAAAATTAATGGTTAGCAACCATGGAATAGCGTTCCATTTTGTGATACACGTGTTGGTGAGTTTTCATGCTCCCGTTTTGTGATAGGTCTTCCCCCTTTTTTGTGATTTCTGGATTTCCATTGATGATTTCTAGAATTTGTGTTTCACCAATTTTCATGATTTTCATTGATATGTGTTATCAATTTTTATGCATTGGTGAATTTGTGTGTCATTAACTTTTTGTGAATGAAGATATTGAATATGACATTCCTTTTTATCTTTGAGATGATTCTGGTGATATTGATTTATCTCTTGTTGGTTTTCAATTACATACTTATCACAGTATGGCTTCATGGTTATCATATGTTATGTCATATCTCTTATTCTATCTCATTATATCTGATATTTATAGCTAGACTGATCCGTTTATTATTTTTTTATAAATAACACTCGGGTCAGACCGAGATGTTACAGGTGCTTCTGCTTGACTTCACTTCTGGGATTATCATCCTGACTTTTGGCTAACTACTTAGATTAGTAGTTTTTGATTGTATACCTTTGAGATATAGACTCCTTGATGTATACATATTCTTTTGTCTAGCACTTGTAACCATTATTTTGTGATATTGTGGATCTTGTTTGACCACTACTCTGATGTACACTTTCATGTGTTATATTCATATCTTTTTCCGCCGTTGTGATATGGATATCTGTGACTGACTTGTGTTATGTTTATTTCTATGTTTGTTTCCGAAGAATATATATAGCCACTGTGTAGTAGCTTTGAGTTTGTATCGGTATGTCGGACTTCCTTGTACTATCTGACGTGTTGGTGCTCGCACAAAGCAATTACACGGATGGTCGCTCCTCAACAGCCTTATTCTCCGTGCTAGTTGACGGCATTACACCGTAGTGTCCTTGGCTAGCGTGGGTATAGAGGTGGGGCGTCACAGCATGGTATCAAATCCAAACTTCGGAACAATGTAGAATAATCTAGCAAGGATCATCGTCCTAAGTCCATCTTGGGAATTGTGCTTTAGGATTTAATTCGAGTCTTCGTACTGATTCATCCTATTTTCCTTATGATTCCTTATTTTATCTATCAAGATTTCTTGATATTTATTTGGTGAATAACCTTTTCTTTCTTTCTAAAGGAAGAGAAATGGTTAGACCTAGCGGTCCCAGCGCCAGTCAATCTCGTGCAACTTCCCAGGATGGAGTATTTATGTCTGCACAGCAGCTTCTTGATCTAGTGAGGAATGCTCAAGCCGCCGGATCTAATCCGGAGTCTACTCACCCTAGGTCTGGATTTGCACGTTTATGCAGCAATTATACCAATTCGGGTGGGAGGCCATTCAAAGGTTCCGAGACTATTATCGAAGTCCAGGCTTGGCTGAGATCGTGCGATCGAATCTTTTCTTGCTTGAATCTTATTGATCTTCACCGTGTTCAGGTGACCTCTAGTATGCTCCAAGAAAGAGCATTAGATTGGTATGAGCTTCTGATTTCTGAAATAAATGAAGTGGATCTTACTTGGGAGAAATTCCGGGAGCGCTTCGAATTAAAATTTGTGCCAGAAGCTGAGAAGGTGACTTTGGCTCGCCGTTTCATTGACCTTGTTCAAGGTGAATCTTCCGTGACAGACTATGTCGCATCATTCGAGTCACTTTCTAAGTACGAGGTTGAATACATAAACACCCCATTGAAGAAGAACCAAAGATTTTTCTATGGCTTGAATAAAAGTCTTAAGAAGCCATTACTTATAAAATTAGAAGTTTCTTTTGATCAACTCATCGATATCGCTCTTCGTCCTGAAGAGGCAGATAGAGAGAGTGATGTTGAAGTTGTGAGTGTTAAACTGGACTTCAACCACAAGAAAAGGCCTAATAAGTTCAAGGGTCCTTATCCCAACAATAAGAAAGGGAAGCAAGCCTCTCTGGCAGCTAAAACTCCTACTTCTAGTAGTGGGCAATGTTACAATTGTGGTTCTAAGGACCATTATGCGAACAAGTGTTCAAAGCCTTGTGCTTGTCGTTATTGCAAAAGCCCAGATCATTATTTATCTTCTTGTCCCAAACTTCAAGGCAGGAAGGAGGGAAAGCTTAATGTTGCTCAAGCCCCTGGCAACACATCTCGTTGTAAAGGTATTTCTCATTCTATCCTTGATGGCATTATTTTATTTCATGATCATCCTGTTCGAGTTCTTTTTGATACGGGTGCGTCCCATTCTTTTATATCAATAGAACTTGTTGATACTTTTTCTTTGGATGTTGTGTGTTTAATGACTTCTTTGAGAATTGCGAATCCGGTTGGTGGATCCGCAACAATCAGTTTATTGTGTAAAGATGTCGAGATTATTTTGTGTGATTTTTCTTTCCGAGCCGATTTGCAAGTCATGCGCTACTTAGGCTTTGGAATGATTTTGGGAATGGATTGGCTTAATCGTTATGAAGCCCAAATCCTATGTCCTGAGCGGACTATTCATCTTCGACATCCTCAACCGGTTAAGCAGATTTGTATTAATCTTAAAGATTCGGATTCCAGCTTGGTTGCATCTTTATATTCTTTAAATCCTCATGATGATGATAATGATGATGAGGAAGATATTATTTCTCTTATTCACATTGTCCGTGAATTTTCCAAACATATTTGAGCCCGTTTTAGGATTACCACCTAAGCGAGCAATGGAGTTCAGAATTAGTCTCATCCCTGGAGCTCAACCTATTACTCGTCCTCCTTATCGTATGTCCAATAAATAAAATGAGGAGTTGCGCAAACAATTATCCGAATTGGAGACGAAGCAATTTATTCGCTCTAGTTCCTCTCCTTGGGGAGTTTCGGCAATTTTTGTAAAGAAATCTGATGGTACACTTAGGCTTTGCGTTGACTACCGCAAGCTTAATGATCTTACTATCAAGAATAAATATCCTTTACCTCGGATTGATGATCTATTCGATCAACTTAGTGGTGCTAGAGTCTTTTCACAATTAGACTTAGCTACCGGTTTTCATCAGCTTCGTATTGCAGAGGATAGCATTCCTTTGATGTCTTTCCATACTCGTTATGGATCATATGAATGGCTTGTTATGCCATTTGGTTTAACGAATGCTCCGGCTTATTTCGTTGACCTTATGAATCGAGTTTTCAAAGACTTCCTCGATCGGTTTGTTCTCATCTTTATTGATGAGATTCTTGTGTATTCTAAAACCGAGGAGGAGCATGAAAAACATCTTCGGATTGTGTTGGAAACCCTTAGGAGCAATCAATTGAAAGCAAAATTTTCTAAATGCCACTTTTGGCAATCTCGTGTGAAGTTTCTCGGTCATATTATTTCCGAATCCGGAATTGCCATGGATCCTTCAAAGATTGAAGCGATTCAAAATTGGAAGAGACCGGAGAGTGTGACGGAGATCCGAAGTTTTCTCGGATTGGCAGGATATTACCGCCGTTTCATTAAGGACTTTTCCAAAATTTCCGTGCCTCTTACTAGCTTAACTAAGAAAGGTGTTAAATACATTTGGTCGGACCAATGTGAAGCTTCTTTCAGAAATTAAAAGAACTCCTTTCTGATGCTCCTATTCTTGTTATTCCCGAGGGGAATCAAGATTTTATTGTTTATACTGATGCTAGTCGCGTTGGTTTGGGTGCCGTTCTTATGCAAAAGGAAAGTGTTATTGCTTATGCTTCTAGGCAACTGAAGCCAGCCGAGACTCGATATGCCACTCATGATTTAGAGCTCGCGGCTATTGTTTTCGCCCTTCGTATTTGGCGTCATTATCTTTTGGGAGAAAAATTTATTCTTTATACCGATCATAAATCTTTGAAACATTTATTTTCTCAAAAGTAACTTAATTTGCATCAACAACGTTGGCTCGAGTTCCTTGCACCTTATGATCTTGATATTCTTTATACTCCCGGAAAGGGAAATCGTGTTGCCGATGCCCTTAGTCGCAAGCAACAAGCGGTTGTTTCTATGATGATATCTGAATGGAATGATCTTGAAATTTTATCCACTTGGGAGATTCGAGATCGTGTTTCCGATTTATGTTCATCTCTTGTCTTATGTAGCCTTGAGGCTCATCCGTCTCTTTTAGACCGCATTCTTGAAGCTCAAAAGCTAGATCCCGAATTGGCTCTTCTTAGCCAAAATTTTAGGGATAAAATTGATATTGAAGATTTGAAAGACTTCGATGTGGATTCTCGTGGTGGTATTCGAAAATTTGGAAGACTTATCATGCCAAATATTAGTAATCTTCGTAAAGATATTTTAGAAGATTCACATCATTCTAAATTTACCATTCATCTCGGTAGTAGTAAGATGTACGCGGATATGAAGCGACTTTATTATTGGGTGGGAATGAAATCGGATATTGCTAACTTTGTTAAGTATTGCATGACTTGCCAACTTGTCAAGGCTGAACACCAAAGGCCCGGTGGGTTATTGCAACCTTTAGAAATTACAATTTTGAAGTGGGATCAAATTTCCATGGATTTTTTATTGACGGCCTTCCCCGTCCTCGTTCGGGTCATGATAGCTTATGGGTGATAGTTGATAGACTTACGAAATCCGCCCATTTTATTCCCGTTCGGTCCAATCGAACCGTTCCTCTCTTGGCCAAACTTTTTATCAAAGAGATTGTAAAATTGCATGGAGTTCCTACTTCTATTGTTAGTGATCGTGATCCATTGTTTACTAGTGGATTTTGGAAGAGTCTTCAAAAGGCTTTGGGAACGAAGCTTAATTTTAGCACCGCTTACCATCCTCAGTCCGATGGACAAACCGAGCATGTGAATCAAACTCTTGAAGATCTTCTTCATGCATGTGTTCTTGATTTTGGTGGAAGTTGGGAAGATCATGTTCCTTTTGTTGAGTTTTCCTATAATAATAGCTTCTAATCTAGTATTGGTATGACACCTTTCGAGGCACTCTACGGAAGGCCATGTCGATCTCCTTCTTGTTGGCTTGAGGCCGGTGAGAAGCTGGTTTTAGGTCCAGATTTTATTCGTGATTCCACAGAGAAGATTGACCTTATTCGTCATAAGAAGAAAGAAGCCTAGAGTAGACAAAAATCCTATGCCGATAACCGGAGAAGGAGATTAGAATTTTCTGTGGGAGATCTTGTGTTCATTCGTGTTTCACCAATGAAGGGTGTTGTACGTTTCAGTCGATCAGGAAAGTTAGCGCCTCGGTATATTGGGCCATTTCCTATCACCGAACGTATTGGTCCTGTGGCTTATTGCCTTTTATTACCGGCTCAGTTTTCTGCTATGCATGACGTGTTTCACGTTTCTCAATTACGGAAATGCCTTCGAGATTCCAATTCTATTCTTGAGCCCGGTGTTGTGGAAGAAATTGAAGTTTCGCCTAATTTAACTTATGAGCAACATCCTATTCGTATTATTGCTTCGGAGGTCAAGCGCCTTCGAAATAATGATGTCCCGCTTGTTAAAGTTCAGTGGTCCTCAAATCCTAAGGATTGCTCTTGGGAATCTAGAGAGTTCATCGAGGAACACATCCGGACTTACTTTCCCATGCACTTTGAGGTGAATTTCTTACTTCAAATTTCTTTTGTGTTAATATGCTTTTATGGTTGTTACCTCGTATTTTCTTCTTAAATATTGCGAGGACGCAATTTCTTTAAGGAGGGGAGTCTGTAACAACCGCATATTTTACGATTGAATATTTAAATATTTTATTTTAATATTTTATCGTTAGTCGGATTTTAGTCCAAAAAGTTACTTTTTTGTATACGGTCGAATTAGGACTCGGAACCACTTCCATTGGGTCCAAAACGCTGTTTGTGATCTTTTTGAGTATAAACTTTGATGTGTTTGGAGTTAGCGGAATTTTGCTACTTTTTCACTTTGGACTTTGGGTTTGGTTTAGCCCATTAGCCTAAACTATTTACTCTAGCTCAATCCCCTTCCCTTCATAACTTTGCTGTCATTTCCTAACACTCAAGCTTCATCAAAAATGGAGGAAGAAATGGGAAATTAAAACTCCATGCTCTAGTTCACTTGCAAATCCAACATCCAACTCCAAATTCAAAGAGAAGACATTGATTCAAGCTTCTTGGGTTGATTCTCCTTTGCTTTCAAGCTTCTCTTTCATTGATTTTGTGAAAAGGTGAGATTTTTATCTCACATCTTTGTCTATAACTATCATTGATCGTTGGTTATGAATTCCTAACACTTATTCATATGCATTTGCTTTTGGTTTGGATTGAATTGGTGAAAATCCCAATTTTTAGTGTTTTGGGTTCAAATTTTTAAAAAAGATCCTAACTTTGATGTTTGAACACGTTTTTGGTGATGCAACGAGTAGCCAATACGACCGGGTAGCCGATAGGCGTAATCCCCTAGCGTCCGTGCTCGATCGGTTGCAAATTGAGTGAGTTTTGGCACTTCTGGAGCTTAGGTCGCTCGGCCTGCACACTTGAGATTCTCGGCCTGCATATAACTCGTTCACCTTTAGGTCGTTCGGCAATAACTAGGTCGCTTGCCTTAGGTCGCTCGGCCCGTGTCACCATTTAGATCGTTCGGCCATGCTAGCTCATTCCAGTTAAGTCGTTCCATTTTAGGTCGCTCGGCCTGTGCAACCATTTAGGCCGCTCACCTTAGGCCGCACACCTTAGGTCGCTAGGCCTATTTATAACTAGGTCACGCAACCCTTTAAGTCGCACGGCTATATCGCTCGGCCTTCCTGCACCTCTAGGTCGCTTGGCAGAGGCTCGTACCACCTTAAGTCGTTGGCACTAGGTCGCTCATCCTGTTAGGTCGCTCGGCCTTTCCACCACATTTGGTCGCACACCTTAGGTCGCTAGGCCTATTTATCAGTAGGTCGCACAACCCTTTAAGTCGCACGGCTATATCGCTCGGCCTTACCACCACATTTGGTCGCACACCTTAGGTCGCTAGGCCTACTTATCACTAGGTTGCGCAACCCTTTAAGTCACACGGTTATATCGCTCGGCCTTACCACCACATTTGGTCGCACCTCGTTAGGTCGCACCACTACTTAGCTCGACCGCGTTAGGTCGATCACCCCCTTAGGCCGCGCCCTGTTTGGTCGCGCCAATTTCTTGTGATGAACTATGTTATGTCACAGGCGTATTTACACTTGGATGGCTTTGGAGTTGATTTCTTTGGATATTATTCACGTCTTCGAATGTGAATTTTTGTGACTGATTGTTTCTACAATCATTTTTGTGATTTTTCATTTTAAAAATATACAAACCTTTACCTCACTCATACGAGAAATCTAATTAAACGGCTTCGTAAAACAAGTGGTATGAAATGCTTGCGTTTACTTCGTCGGTTAATTCTTGGACTTGTTCGATTGAATCTCTTGTGACAATTTTGAGTGGAGATCTACAATTTGTTCGTAAATATTTAAGTTAAGCTAGTGGTTATGGGACATGAAGCTAAGCTTTTATATTTACTAGCTTACTGTAATTGACACTTCTTAATGATCATTGATGATCATTTTTGTGATTTAGACTAGCAAATGTGCGATGTCTCTTTGTCTACAAGGGAGACTGAACCCCGTTTCTGTGGAGCTTCGGCTCAATTTGGTGGGGTAGCGACCCATGGTCTTCGGGCCGTTTTGTGGAGCTTTGGCTCAAAATTAATGGTTAGCAACCATGGAATAGCGTTCCATTTTGTGATACACGTGTTTGTGAGTTTTCATGCTCCCATTTTGTGATAGGCCTTCCCCCCTTTTTTGTGATTTCTGGATTTCCATTGATGATTTCTAGAATTTGTGTTTCACCAATTTTCGTGATTTCATTGATATGTGTTATCAATATTTGTGCATTGGTGAATTTGTGTGTCATTAACTTTTTATCAATGAAGATATTGAATATGACATTCCTTTTTATCTTTGAGAAGATTCTGGTGATATTGATTTATCTCTTGTTGGTTTTCAGTTACATACTTATCACAATATGGCTTCATGGTTATCATATGTTATGTCATATCTCTTATTATATCTCATTATATCTGATATTTATAGCTAGACTGATCCGTTTATTATTTTCCTATAAATAATACTCTGGTCAGACCGAGATGTTACAAGTGCTTCTGCTTGACTTCACTTCTGGGATTATCATCCCGACTTTTGGCTAACTACTTAGATTAGTAGTTTTTGATTGTATACCTATGAGATATAGACTCCTTGATGTATACATATTCTTTTGTCTAGCACTTATAACCATTCTTTTGTGATATTGTGGATCTTTTTTGACCACTACTCTGATGTATACTTTCATGTGTTATATTCATATCTTTTTCCGCCTTTGTGATATGGATATCTGTGACTGACTTGTGTTATGTTTATTTCTATGTTTGTTTCCGAAGAATATATATAGCCACTGTGTAGTAGCTTTGAGTTTGTATCGGTATGTCGGACTTCCTTGTACTATCTGACATGTTGGTGCTCGCACAAAGCAATTACACGGATGGTCGCTCCTCAACAGCCTTATTCTCCGTGCTAGTTGACGGCATTACACCGTAGTGTCCTTGGCTAGCATGTGTATAGAGGTGGGGCGTCACAGGGTCATCCGCTATTATGCGGGGAGCATAGGGTCTTATTCGCTATATAATGCAGGAATATCAATCACTCCAATATATATACACACTACTATATATAATATCATCAAACAGATAAATTATAAATTTATCAAGTTAAGTCAGGCATCCAATAATTTAATTTTAACTTTTAATTTTAAACAAGGTAATCCGAATGAGTGAGAAAATCTCACCTTTATTTTATTTACAGTCCATTCCAATCTAGACTCGATTTCCCGATTTTTGACCTTGTAAAACATTATAGGGTTTATTAAAACTTGGAATAATTGAACGATTAATTGTCATTTAATAAATTTACTTAACTAACTTTTTAATGTAAACTAATAATTTTCCTTTCAAAAATCTTTTAGTAACCAAAATAAATTAAATAAGTTAACAACACATGTTAATCACCAAATCCATTATTCAAAAAATTAATCTAGTAATTTTAAAAAAAAAATGTGTATATGTATGTTTACTTTATTTTTCAAATTTGAAAACACATATATATGCTTATCAAAATAATGGGTTCCAAATCTAATTTTTATATAAATTCTTCAACATTTAAAATTTCTATTTTCAGAATCTTATATATACATGTATTTTCTGTTTGAACGTCATATACATATATAGATATATTTATTAAAAATAAAATTTCCTTCAACCCTATGTATTAAAATAGAATTATCCTATACCTTACTGTAAAAAAAATATTTATTATTTTTTTCCTTTCTTTCTCTATTTATATACATTTTTATTACATTTAAATTAAAAATAGAAATGTTTATACTTTACTATAATATTTTTTCTTACCTTTGTATATATATAAAAACACATGTATATAGAATTTTAAAGTGAAAAAAAAGACAGCAAATATACCTCACCATCAATCGCTTGACCAACCCCTCGCCTCCATCTCGCTCGACATGCTGCCTCATATCAACACGCTATCGAAGTCCTCCCCGACAACCTCGCCGCCTACCTGAGCACATATCGCGACGTCCCGATGCTGCTGTGCACGAACTCTATGCCGCATCTCCCAGACATCTCCGATTTTGACTTCGCATTGTTGCTTGCCTACCTTTTTTTGGATTCGATTTGATTTCAAAAAAGAGGCGGCCATTTTTTCTATGAGTTTAATTTCTTTTTCGAATGAGAATAAAGCATCGCGATTTTTTTATTTCGGAATTGATTTTGAATTCAATCGACAAGGGGGAAATGGAAGCCGCGAATTCGAATTTGAGACGAGGACGGAAGTGAAGTATACTGGGGTTTTTAGATTTCAAAGCTCAGCCATTATTTTTTCTTTTCTGAGATTATGAAAGCTCAGCTAGCATTTTTGAAAATAATGGAGAGGGACAAGAATTGATGTTGGCTTGTGAAAATGTTCTTACGTGTTTGAATATACTTGCTACAGTAATTTGAAGGAGAAATGAAAAAGGGCCGATGTGAAGGAATTTCAACTGATGGCTGACTAATATATATAGTGGATATTAGCCACAAGGGCCTCTTTAGCATATGCAATTAGTTTCTAGGACATACAATTAAAATAATTACTTTTAAGGACAGAATGCAAAATAATTAGTTTCTAAGGCCTAAAAACCTATGAAATTATGTCCTTGAAAGTAATTGGACTGTTGACTTTGTCCTTAAAAGTAACTATGCCGCTGACTTTGGCCTTAAAATTAATTCCTGTGGATGTGTGTCCTAGAAACTAATTGGACTGCAAAGTTTATTCTTCTAGTGAAATGCCCCATATATATAAATATTTATTTAATTAAATTCAAATTCAAATTGTCTCGATAAATGCAACTTAAAATTTTAAACTCCTATCGAGGCATGCCGCTAAGCGTTTATAATGTTATACCCTCATTCCGAACGCAATGGAAAAGATTTCGCGTCCTAATTCGATCGTATGGAGAAGATAGCTTTTTGGACCCAGTTATTAAATTGGATCCGATATAAATTTCAGTGTGTTTATATCTCATACGGCTAAACGATAACTCCAAACGTTACAAAATTTGAAATCCGACAATAATACACTATTACAGATCCAATAGAACTAGTTTCGTCGAATTCCAAGACAGTGCCTCGGTAGGCTATTTTTAAACGTCAATTTAAACAATATATTTTTAAAACTAAACAAATCACCTTCAATTTCAATTTTAAAATTTTTATTACCTTGATTACTACCAATATAAATTTTACAAGCCTTTAAAATATTTTTAACAAGGCTTGAAACTCCAGATTTTATATTTTACCCAATTTCCAATTATTAAAATCAATAATTTAATTACACAATAAATAGTTATATTTGAAATTCAAGTTAAAAATCAACAACTGAATATTTAAAATCAATCAAATATTCCAATTTCAAATATCTTAAAACTCCGGTTTATTACATTCCTCTCCCTTTAAAAGAATTTCGTTCCTGAAATTGCTAAGGCAGAAAGAATGCCCCAAACCCATTAACTTACTAAAACTCACTTAGTGGAAACTCAATACTCACTTTTCAAATCTTTTGTTTCTCCTCAAAACAATTAGTTTCAATTCCAAAACAACTTGTTTTCAACTCCATTTCGAAAGACCCTTTATTTCAATTCTAATTCGAAATCGTTTGTCGTTAACAAAAAAAATTCAAATATTTCTAACTCCCAAAATTTTTGAATTTTTTTGGCAAAATCTCCCTTGTACAAAGGAGCTTTTGCAATTTAACAAGAGATATAAATATATATATATATACATCGACCCACACAGTCTAAAAATAAAAACGAACAACAATATTTATATTTTCTTTCTTTTATTACGTAGGCATACCTCTATTTAGCATTTTTAAGCGAGCAGCTTATTTATTTAGCAATTAGCACGACAAAAATCCAGCCAAACGGCCTCCAGGTACCTGTACTCACTCAATTTAAACATGTAAGTACCAAAATCATGTAACTTAATAACATTTTATATGTTTAACTAGAAAAACATACGAATTTCTATAAGCAATGCATATTGGACAGTATTTATAAGCAACTTATATGATTTCGACACTTATGAAATTGTTTTCAATCAACCCATAAACTATTCCATTCCATTAGAATGGTTTACAACTCTATTACTTACCTTCAATTCATTTTTAAACCAAACGAACTCATTTTCATTTTAATTGATTTCAAAATCAATATTATTTGCCTCTATCTATTCATAGAATTTTAATTTACTTCTACTTGTGTCGAACGACCCATTTTCCTATGCAATTCAACGATATTCATTCAAGCAAATAATCACTTAGGCTTATAGCTCTTTGTTAAGTTGATTCCACTCAATTTATATTTAAATCCATTCTAAATTTATTCACAACCAATATAATCATATTCCATTCATACTCCTTTTTATTATAATAAAAATCTATTTTACTTAGCTTGGAAACCTTCCATGCTAATATGTTAAAGAAATATGTCACATATTCACTTAAGTCGGGCTTCCATTCCAATATTTACTTAAGTTATTTATTTTCGTCAAATTATTTTACCCATAACTTAAGTTTATTTTTCCTTGTAATCATCCTCCTATTTAAATCCTTGGTTTGATTTCCTATTCAATTAAATTTCATCCATTTACTAATTTATTCAATTAAGTCATTTACTCAATTCATTTTTAATTTCCATACTCAATTCATTTCGGATTTATTTTATTAATAACAAGGCCATTTTCAATTTATTTCTACTCGTTCGGATTTTATTTGCAACTCAAACCATTTCAATTTTAATCTAATTTCATTTCACTCGACAACATTTCCAGTGATATATAATTCGCAAACCATCCAAGTTGAATTTTATTTATAACTCGAGTTAATTTCCCAAACTCCATTATTAACTCACAATTCAACTTCTATTTGACCAAATTAGGTTCCATTTCCAATTTCCATTAACTAGTTAGTTGTCTAATCAGTTCACTTCCAATTTTTAAATCAATATTTGGTTTTTATTTCGAAAAATCACTTTAACTATTTTACTTAAGTTCAATCTATTTTGTAATTCAAATTTGGAATTTTATTTCATTTCCGAAATATCAAACAATTTTTATTTTGGGTTTTCTATTCCACTTTTAAATTGTATATGTCATACACTTATTATTATTCACACTTCCATTCAGTCTAGGCTCGAATATATTCACTTTTCATTTTAAGTCGGGATTATACACTTAATTAGCATGCATTTTTATTTCATAAACTCCAATTTTTATAAGCTATCGGAAATTATTACTCCAATTCAATTTTGTTCAACGTACTTCTACTTACTTACGTAAGAATTTAATTCCATTCAGTATCATCTATAACTCAACTGAATCTTACTTCAATTTAATTTTATTTCAACTCAACTTTATTCAGTTTAAGTTAATTTCAGTTCAATTCTTATTTCTCAAATCCAACTTAATTTTTATTTTCCAATTCAATTACATCCAAAATTTAATCCATTTAACTAAAATTTACTTCACTGATTTATTTCTTTCAAATCACCATTAATTGAAATTCAAAATTTTAATTTTTCTTTTTTTTCTTTTGTATAATTTATACTTATACAATTTCTCACATTAGTTATGTAAGCCATTTTAAATTTTATAATCTTATTTAACTATAATATTACCATCCAAACACTTCAATTATATATAATAATTTCAGAAATTATTTCTTTTTATATCAAAATATATTTTGGATAAAATTATTTCATTCGCCCACTTCAAAACCATATTGTGTCGGTTTATCGTGTTCAAATGTATACAAACTCCTATCGGAATAGCGGCGACCCTCTACCCGAGTAGAATTTATATACCACTCAACCAATAAATCAACACAATATTAAAACTATTTTATTTTCACTAACAAATATGCGCTCATATCTATTAATATACTCAAACTCATTCTAGAGTACTATGACTCTATCTCTAACGAGTAATCGCCCATCAGAATCAAGGTTCTCGCTTAACCTTCAGCTCTGTTACGAAATGTAAGGGACGGGGATTTTTTGACCTTCCCAGCAGCGGCCACTCTTTGCCCGTAGCTTACACTGGTGGCTCGAATTTTCTTTTAAGGCCAACCTCTCGATTGCAACCAACCACTCCTAGACATGTAGGAGGAAGAGTCATCTCTTCGCTACCCTAAGAAGAAGCGAGAAATCCCTAACATGTTGTAATGAAGAATATCTGATCCCCTTTGAGCCGACAATATTCCACATCAATTCAACTCAAAGTGGACAGAAATACGAGTCTTCAAGGTTAAAGAAGAAAGAGGTAGAAGAAGAAGAAGAAAAACAACATTAAAGTCTCACAATCGCAGCGGAACAAAATACAATATATAATAACAGCCTTTAAATGCAAAGAAATTTGTATTGTTATATATACATACCATTATCAGAGTACAACAATCATCCATTTATTTTGACAGCTTATTACATGTCCCTACACAGCGGAAATGATAACCAAGCACGGAGATATGTCTCTGATCCAGTTCGTCTCTTGAGCTCAATAGCACATTATCCTGGATCTGTTTACCTCGTTCTGACCCGAGCATCATAATAAAACAACACCCGAGTCAGTCTGGAAAACCAGCATGAGAAAATCACACTCAATTGAATTATTATATTTTCTTGGAAATCCTTTGAAAATAAAGGTATCTCATAAGACCACGCCACAAATAAATATGTCGGGTTTTTACCTTACGATAAACAAAACATTTTTATCAAATTCGTCTGATATTGTGTCTATAGAAAGTAAAATAGAATCTAGTTGAAATGCTTACGTCTCACATTCCAGCATAGTTAGGCATAATCAAAACCTTACTGGTGCTTATTGGATAATGGATTCCATACAATGGCTGGGCTACTGGGGTACCGCCCGTCACAGTACCTGGTCTAGATCAGAGTACCAAGGACCATTCCCAATCCCCTACAACACAAGACTGAAGCTACCCTTACTGGATAGTCTGAATAAGATCACCCCACGGTTGGAGCTAATGACCGCCCACATAGCCGAAATAAACGGACATCTACACATGGGAAATCTTATCCTAATTGGGTGCTACCCACTTAGCCTTGCTGCACCTCCCCTATTTTAGCCATTCCTGGTTGATGAGGCTTGAGGCTATGTGTTACCTTTTTAGCACACATTCACTTTGAATGCTCACCATCCTCCAATGAAGATGTTCTGATAGCATTCGTCCATACAAGTTGCCCTGAGTCTAGACAAACCGAATCACCGTCTTTATCATCTTCACGGTCTTCATTCGTAAACTTCAAACCGGATCGAAGTAGTTTTCGGATAATTAAACCTGATCCCGGTCTCTTCGAAAAAATCAACGCATTGGCCAATATTGATAGTCGGTTATTTAACTATCAAATAACATCTACAAACAACTATCAGACCTTAAATAATTTCCCAAATTATTTATCTTAAAGTATCAGCTTAAGATATTAATTCCATACTTCAGCACTTTGAAAAAAATAGTTTTTTAAATCCCTTTTATTCTCACGGAAAAAATTTCAACCCTTTTCCCAATACTTAGAATATTTTTCCCACTTTATTTCATATTCGACACTTAGAAAATATTTCACTTATTACCTTTTTCTTTTCACAAAAATCAATTACAACTTCATTTGTAAATTTTCAAACTCATTCCACACGAATTCTATAACTCCCAGAAATACTTAGTAAATTTCCTTTAACATTTCCAAAGCCATTTATGCTTATTTAAAATTCCAGTTTCACTTCTACTTCTTTTGTGAATTTTATTTCACCTTTCGAAGTTTGCTTATCTTATGCTTTAGAAATTTATTTAATTTCCCATAATACCTTTGTAAGATCTTTCCCTTAGAATCTTATTCAATTTCAATTTACTTCGCTTCCCATCCTGAGAGGATTCATACTTGAGTTTAAAACATTTAAAATTATATACATAAAATAAGAATAATGGTTTACTTTTTAATATGGTTTTAGGTAAACCAAAATATCAACTTCCCAAAAGCATTAAAAGTCCATATTCGATTACTAATTAATTTACAAAACAGATTTATAAATTTAGAATTTATTTCGATAAATACCAAGTATATAATAGCTGGATATTCCATATCCAAATAATAGTTTAAAGGTTCAATAGTATAGTAATTTAAAATCCCACTTTAAAATAATTCCAATTTACTTAACAAAAGTCCATTTTTAGAAAATCCAATATTTACCATTTCAGTTCATAAATTCCTCTTGATTCGTATCACATTTACCGTATCACCATTTCTCACATTCGAAATATATTCCCCTATTTCTTTGGAAGACAATTTTCATTACTCAATATAAGTTCACACCATTAACTTATATTTTCAACATATCCACTGATATCAATCTATCTCATTTATAAACCCCGTTTATAAATCTATAAACTCCTTTGAGTTTTCCATCTATTTATAAAACAAATTCTATTTATAATCCTATTTTATAATCTTCCCCTGATAAAATTCCATTTTATTTTAAATCCCTACTTAACCAAATTTTCAAATAGTTAAGTATAACCCCAATTAGTTAATATATTTTTATTCCACTTAATTCCTTTTAGAATAAATCCAATTTTCAATATAAATGATTTCTTTCAAATTTCCTTTTAAATTCCTTCAATTTAATTAGTATTTAAAATGCCCATTTTAAATTCCCATGCCATTTGACAATTAATAATTCAATTCACACAAACCATATCAATATATCCATCATATCATATATCAACATATATATATATATATATATATATATGAATAATAAATATTTTTGAGGAATCTTGTTGGATCCCTCCAACATATTTTTTCCTGAATCTACAGATGTTAGTCGACAAATAGAATACCAAATCCCACTTCGAGGGGGATATCGTGGTATATAGGGTCATCCGCTGTTATGCGGGACGCATAGGGTCTCATTCGCTATATAGTGCGGGATTATCAATCACTCCAATATATATACTACTATATATAATATCATCCAACGGATAAATTATAAATTTATCAAATCAAGTCAGGCATCCAATAATTTAAATTTAACATTTAATTTTAAACAAGGTAATCCAAATGAGTGAGAAAATATCACCTTTATTTTATTTGTAGTCCTTTCCAATCTCGACACGATTTCCCGATTTCTGACCTTGTATAACATTATAGGGTTTATTAACACTTAGAATAATTGAACGATTAATTATCATTTAATAAATTTACTTAACTAACTTTTAATTTAAACTAATAATTTTCCTTTCAAAATCTTTTAGTAACTAAAATATATTAAATAAGTTAACCACTAAATCCATTATTAAAAAAAATTAAACTAGTAAGTTTTAAAAAAAAAGCATATATGCATGTTTACTTTATTTTTCCAATTTGAAAACTCATATATATGCATATAAAAATAATGGACTCCAAATCTAATGTTTATATAAATTCTTCAACATTTAAAATTTCTATTTTCAGAATCTTATATGTACATTTATTTTCTGTTTGAACCTCGTATACATATATAGATATATTTATTAAAAATAAAATTTCCTTCTACCCTATATATTAAAATAGAATTATCTTATACCTTACTGTAAAATTTTATTTTTATGTTTTTCCTTTCTCTCTGTTTATCTACATTTTTATTACATTTAAATTAAAAACAGAAATGTTTATACTTCACTGTAATATGTAAACACACACACACACACATATATATATATATAATTTTAAATTGAAAAAAAAGACAGAAAATATACCTCGCCATCAATCACTCGACCAACTCCTGGCCTCCATCCCGCTCGACACGCTGCCCCACATCAACACGCTTGCGAAGTCCTCCCCGACACCTCGTCGCCTACCCGAGCACATATCGCGACCTCGCCGATGCTGCTGTGCTCGAACTCTATGCCGCATCGTCGAGACATCTCCGTTTTTGACTTCTTATCGTTGCTTGCCTACATTTTTTTGGATTCGATTTGATTTCGAAAAGAGGCGGCCATTTTTTCTATGAGTTTGATTTTATTTTCGAATGAGAATGAATCATCGCGATTTTTTTATTTCGGAATTGATTTTGAATTCGATCGAGAAGGGGGAAATGGAAGCCGTGAATTCGAATTTGAGACAAGGACGGAAGTGAAGTATACTGGGGTTTTTGAATTTCAAAGCTCGGCCTTTTTTTTCTTTTCTGAGATTATGAAAGCTGGGCTCGGATTTTTGAAAAGAATGGAAGGGGACAAGAATTAATGTTGGCTTGTGAAAATGTTCTTACGTGTTTGAATATACTTGCTAAGTAATTTGAAGGAGAAAAGAAAAAGGGTTGATGTGAAGGAATTTCAGCTGATGGCTTTCTAGTGTATATATAAATATATATTTAATTAAATTCAAATTCAAATTATCTCGATAAATGCAACTTAAAATTTCGAACTCCTATCGGGACATGCCGCTAAGCGTTTATAATGTTATACCCTTATTCCGAACGCAATGGAAAAGGTTTCGAGTCCTAATTCGATCGTATGGAGAAGATAGCTTTTTGGACCCAGATATTATATAGGATTTGATATAAATTTTAGCGCGTTTACATTTCATACGGCTAAATGATAACGCCAAACGTTACGAAATTTGAAATCCGACAATAATACACTATTATGGATCCAATGGAACTGCTTTCGTCGAATTCCGAGACTGTGCCTCGGTAGGCTATTTTTAAACGTCTATTTAAACAATATATTTTTAAAACTGAACAAATCACCTTCAATTTCAACTTTAAATTTTTTAGCACCTTTATTACTATCAATATAAATTTTACAAGCTTTTAAAATATTTTTAACAAGGGTTGAAACTCCATATTTTATATTTTAACCAATTTTCAATTATTAAATTCAATAATTTAATTACATAATAAATAGTTATATTCGGAATACAAGTTAAAAATCAACAACTGAATAATTAAAATCAGTTAAATATTCAAATTCCAAATATCCTAAAATTCCAAGTCGTTGCATTTCTTCCCTTTAAAATAATTTCATCCCTGAAATTGTTAAGGCAGAAAGTACACCCCTAACCCATTAACTTACTAAAACTCACTTAGTGAAAACTCAATACTCACTTTTCAAATCTTTTGTTTCTCCTTAAAACAATTAGTTTCAATTCCAAAACAACTTCTCTTCAACTCCATTTCCAAAGTCCCTTTGTTTCAATTCCAATTTTAAATCATTCGTCGTTAACAAAAAAAATCAAAAATTTTCTAACTCCCAAAATTTTTGAAAATTTTTGGCAAATTGTCCCTTGTATGGAGGAGCTTTTACAATTTTACAGGAGATATAAATATACATACATCGAACCACACGGTCGAAAAATTAAAGAGAACAAAATATTTATATTTTCTTTCTTTTATTGCGTAGACGTACCTCTATTTAGCATTTTTAAGCAAGCGGCTTATTTAAAAATCCAGCCAAACGGCCTACAGGTACCTGTACTTACTCAATTTAAACATGTAAGTACCAAAATCATGTAACTTAATAGCATTTTATATGTTTAACTAGCAAAGCATATGAATTTCTATAAGCAATGCATATTAGACAGTATTTATAAGCAATTTATATGATTTCAACACTTATGCAATTGTTTTCAATCAACCCATACACTATTCGATTCCATTTGAATGGTTTACAACTCTATTACTTACCTTCAATTCATTTTTAAACCGAACAAACTCATTTTTATTTCAATTGATTTCAAAATCAATTTTATTTTCCTCTATCTATTCATAGAATTTTTATTTACTTCTGCTTATGTCGAACGACCCATTTTCATATGCAATTCGACGGTATTCATTCAAATAAATAATCATTTAGGCTTATAGCTCTTTTAAATTGATTCCACTCAATTTATATTTAATTCCATTCCATTTTAAATTTATTCACAACCAATATAATCACATTCCATTCATACTCCATTTTATTATACTAAAAATCTATTTTACTTAGCTTGGAAACCTTTCATGCTAATATGTTAAAGAACTATGTCACATATTGACTTAAGTCGGGCTTCCATTCCAATATTTACTTAAGTTATTTATTTTCTTCAAATTGTTTCATCTATAACTTAAGTTAAGTATAACCCCAGTTAGTTAATATATTTTTATTCCACTTAATTCCCTTAGGAATAAATCTAATTTTCAATATAAACGATTTCTTTCAAATTTCCTTTTAAATTCCTTTAATTTAATTATTTTTGGTATTTAAAATGCCCATTTTAAATTCACAGTCCATTTAACAATTAATAATTCAATTCATACAAACCATGTCAATTTATCCATCATATCATATATCAACATATATACATATATAAACAATAAATATTTTTGCGGAATCTTGTTGGATCCCTCCAACCTGTTTTTTCCTGCATCCACAGATATTAGTCAACAAATAAAATACCAAATCCCACTTCGAGGGAGATATCGCGGTATATAGGGTCATCCGCTATTATGCGGGACGCATAGCGTCACATCCGCTACATAATATGGGAATATCAATCACTCAATTACACACACACACATACTACAATGTATAATATCATCCAACAGATAAATTATAAATTTATCAAATCAAGCCAAGCATCCAATAGTTTAAATTAAACATTCAATTTTAAACAAGGTAATCCGAATGAGTGAGAAAATATCACCTTTATTTTATTTGCAGTCCTTTCCAATCTCGACTCGATTTCCCGATTTTTGACCTTGTATAACATTAAAGGGTTTATTAACACTTGGAATAATTGAACGATTAATTATCATTTAATAAATTTACTTAACTAACTTTTTAGTTTAAACTAATAATTTTCCTTTCAAATGTCTTTTAGTAATTAAAATAAATCAAATAAGTTAATAAAACAAGTCAGTCACTAAATCCATTATTTAAAAAATTAAACTACTAAGTTTAAAAAAAAATGCATATATGTATGTATACTTTATTTTTCAATTTTGAAAACATATATATATATATATATATATATATAATGGATTCCAAATCTAATTTTTATATAAATTCTTCAACAATTAAAATTTCTATTTTCAGAATCTTATATATACATGTATTTTCTGTTTGAACCTCATATACATATACAGATATATTTATTAAAAATAAAATTTCCTTCTACGCTATATATTATAACATAATTATAATATACCTTACTGTAAAAAATTTATTTTTATTTTTTTCCTTTCTTTCTCTGTTTATATACTTTTTTGTTACATTTAAATTAAAAACAGAAAAGTTTATGCTTCACTGTAATATTTTTCTTACCTCTGTGTACACACACACACACACACAGATATATATACAGAATTTTAAATTGAAAAAAGAGAAAACAAATATACCTCACCATCAATCGCTCAACCAACCCCTTGCCTCTATCTCGCTCGACATGCTGCCCCGCCTCAACACGCTCGTGAATTCCTCCGCGAGAACATATCGCGACGTCGTCGATGCTGATGTGCTCGAACTCAGTGCCACATCTCCCAGACATCTCCGATTTTGACTTCGTATCGTTGCTTGCTTACCATTTTATTTTTTATTTTTTTAGGATTCGATTTGATTTTGAAAAAGAGGCGGCCATTTTTTCTACGAATTTGATTTTATTTTCGAATGAGAATGAAGCATCGCAATTTTCTTAATTTCGGAATTGATTTTGAATTCGATCGAGAAGGAGAAAATGGAAGCCGCGAATTCGAATTTGATATCAGGACGGAAGTGAAGTATACTAGGGATTTTAAATTTCAAAGCTCGACCATTTTTTTTCCTGAGATTATGAAAGCTCTGCTGGGATTTTAAAAAGAACGGAGGAGGACAAGAATTGATGTTGGCTTGTGAAAATGTTCTTACGTGTTTGAATATACTTGCTATAGTAATTTGTTGGAGAAATGAAAAAGGGCTGATGTGAAGGAATTTCAGTTGATGGCTGACTAGTATATATGTAAATATATATTTAATTAAATTCAAATTCAAATTGTCTCGATAAATGCAACTTAAAATTTCGAACTCCTATCAAGGCATGTCGCTAAGCATTTATACTGTTATACCCGTACTCTGAGCGTAATGGAAAAGGTTTCGAGTCCTAATTCGATCATATGGAGAAGATAGCTTTTTGGACCCAGTTATTATATTGGATTCGATATAAATTTAAGCGCGTTTGTATCTCGTACGGCTAAACGATAACTCCAAACTTTACGAATTTGAAATCTGATAATAATACACTATTACAGATCCAATGGAACCAATTTCGTCGAATTCCGAGACCGTGCCTCAAAATGCTATTTTTAAACGTTAGTTTAAACAATATATTCTTAAAGCTGAACAAATCACCTTTAATTTCAATTTTAAAACTTTTATTACCTTTATTACTATCAATATAAATTTTACAAGCCTTTAAAATATTTTTAACAAGGCTCGAAACTCTAGATTTTATATTTTACCTAATTTCCAATTATTAAATTCAATAATTTAATTACCCAATAAATAGTTATAGTTGGAATTCAAGTTAAAAATCAACAAGTGAATATTTAAAATCAATTAAATATTTCAATTCCAAATATCCTAAAACTCCGGGTCGTTACAAACCCATTCAATATATTGAATTTCATTTCAATGCTGATTATTGCCCAAATCATCGAAATGGGTTATCTCAAAATTTTATCCAAATTCAAATTCAATAAATTACGTAAATAAACATTAAAAAAATTATTTCTAACCATTATTATTCAATCATCATATTAAATTTAATAATTTAAAATAGTTAAAAATACAGGTCGTTACATTCTCCCCCACTCAAAACTTTCCGTCCTCGAAAAGGGGTTAAGTAAGAAATTTAACATTCGATATATTTTATTCAAAATAATCAACTTATAAACTTTAAAATCTTATTAGAATATATTTACTATGCTTCTACTACGCCACTCTGATCGGCTTACAGAAATTACAATTTAATTGCAAAAACAAGTTATAAAATTTTTAAACTTCAAAAATTTTCTAACTCCCAGATTTAACGAAAAATTTCAGTAGAGTTTCTTTTATGTGGCTCAATCGAATTTTTTTTACAATATAATATATACACAAATATATACCAAACATATCGAATATACATCTCATCTCAATGATAAGGCATCCCGCAGGGAAAAATATAAAAGTGCGGTATGTAATACGAGATACGTACCTTATTATTATTAATACGAGCAAGTTCACTCGTATTAAGCAAGCAAAATCAAAATATAATCTGCATATACATCCAAACGGTCTTCGTATGTACCTATCTCAACTCAATTTAGAATATTTCTCACTTATAAAGATATAGAAAGCATAAATGAGTTAAATAGAATCACATAGCATGAATTGTGAATCCAAACCATAAACACAAGGGCGAATACACGACAAACCAATTATATGTAATCAAAACAGTTATAACAAAATTTACAACCAAAGAAATCATCCAACCAAATAATGTTCATCAAATTAATTCAAGCTGTCATAATTTACATTTTCCATGTCAATATCTAATTTGTACACTATCATTTCTTTTAGCGTCCAATTTTTATTAGCATTTAATTGACTCATTTCAATTTATTTGTATTCAACCAGCTTACTTTCAATTTGATTCACATTCAATTGATTTTCATTCAGTTTATTTACTTTCAGTTGATTGACATGCACTTATCAACATTAATGAACTCACATACTATTAATTTACATTCGATTATAGTTACGTTCATTTTTCACTTCCATTAGTTCATTTCAGTAATTCAAATTCATATTAATAATTTCACTTGTGTAAAGTTTATTTTATAAAATGATTCACGTCATTGGTTCATTATTAACTTTACTTAAGTAAAATTTTATTTTATAACTCAAATTCATATTAATAATAAATTTTTATTTTCATTACTTTCACTTAACTTTCTTAAGTTAACTTCCATTTTATAATTCATTTTAATAACTTAATGATATTCAATTAGTTAACGTTCAATTTATTAAAACCCACTCCACTTGCATTTAATCTATTTACATCTGATTTAAACCAAATTCAATTAATCATATAAATTTTACTTATACTCATTTATTTTTATTCAATTTATTTCACAATTCAAATTGCATTTCACTTTATAATTCAAGTTGTATTCATTCTATTAATTCATTTTATAGGTTAATAGGAATTAATTCACTTTATTAATTTATCTAGTTATATTCATATCCAACTCAACTCATCTAATCTTTAATAAGTGAAATTTTATTTCATTTAATCCATTACTCATTTTATTTAACCTATTTTAAAAAAATTGCTTCTCATCCTTCACATTCGACAAATTTAAAATTTAGGCTTTTAGCCTAATATTACTCAAATCTATAAGTTATACAACTTGATTCACTTAAAATTTCATTTCGTTATTTTATTTAATTCATTACAAATACAATTCACTTTTATTTAAGTTTTCTTGAGTTAAAGTTTATTTTATTTTCATCATTTTGCTAACTAAATTTATTTAACATTTCTTAAGTTAATTATTTTATTTCATTTCTTAGATTCAAATTTTTGTTTGCTTAACCAAAATGTTTAACCATTTAAAAATTAGATTTTATTTTCCCAATCGAATTCATAAATTATAAACTCATTTTTGTTTCATATCAATTCAATTTATAAGTTCAAACTATTTTTATATATTTATCAAACATTACCTGGAATATTTTCCATAATCAAAACTTGTTTCAACCGAAATAAAATTTCATTTAATAGCATTTCCCACTAAGAAACTCGAAAATGAATTTTGCTAATGCTGCAGTCAACCGTAGAATTATTTCCCAACGACTAAAGCCGTTTCAATGCTTTTATTCTTTTCCAAAAATATTTTCGAAATATATTTCTAGTTAAAACACTTCAAAATATTATTATTATTAATTTTGAAAGCTTTGAAAAAAAATAGAAAATCAATGGGATCTTTATTTAAAAAAAAATTGTTTTTAAATCCTTTCTATTAATAAGTTATATTATAAATATACTTATTCAATTTCATTACCTTATTATGAAAATATTTCGTTAATTTACATCTTTGTCATTATTAATAATTCTAATTGTAATTATATCTCAATTCAATTTAATTATCAAATTCTTCGTGAAATAAAGTTCATAAAGTATTTGTTTAATTTTAATTTAACCAATAATCGATGATAACTAAATGTTATCATCTCCTATTAAGAACTTCATTAATAATCAACACTTTATATACATAATATGTAATTTATGTAAAATTATTTCATTTACCTAATTTTAAAACAATATTATGTCGACTTGTCTCGTTTAAGTGTTTAGAAACCCCTATCAATAACACGGTGTCCCATTCATCGACCAGATTTCATAAACAACTCAACGGATAAGTAAACACAATAAAAAACATTTTATAACACTAACAGGTACGCTCTCTTATATATATACACACACACTTAAACAACTCATTCTAGGGTATTATTACCCTATCTCTAATGAGTCGAACCCCACAAAGCTAAAGTTATCGCTAAACCAAAGCCAAGATACCAACTTTGACAACCCATATTTCGAAAGGTTTAAATTGACAATAATCGCCACATGTCCAACTCAAACAATCGGCAACATAGATAATCAATAGGGCTAATTAAGGAAAATAATAAAAGAAGATTAAACCAAACACAGAATCTCACATCGGAATGACAAAATATAATAATTAAATAAACAGTACATGAAGCTGTTTATATTATACATTTTATTATAATTTATACAATATTTATTAGAGTTACACATAAAACAGGAACAAAATATAATGCAGCAAACAACAAGATGCAGGAATAATAATAATATACCAAATTTTCGTCTTCGTCCACTAGAAAATGAACTTCAATGCGCTGAAATACTCAGGGCTGACCCGAGCGTAATGAAAAGACAAAACACTCGAGCCAGGACTAAAAATCCTTATGTGAGTCAAATCGATATCACATAAAACATGAGTGTAATAGCGTCAAAGATGTTTACGTGATTTCACATCTCTTATCTAATGTATAACGTGCATGTAATAACTTAAGAAATGTTATGTGATTTTCCATCTCTTAAGGATCCGTCAAAATATTATATATAGTTCAATATGATATATATAATGTCTAATTAGTAAAATAAATATTTTTCTTAGCGTTAAGGCTTTACATTAATCCCCCTTAATGTGTTTTAAGCATTGTCGTACAGTTTGCATTTAGCACAACCAGTAGCACGTCGATAGCCGGTGATGAGCCATGATACGACAACACTAAACTAAAATCATAGGTGTCTCGTATAAGGATAAAAGTATAAAAAGGCACGTGAGGCAATGTTCAAGGTAGGATAGTACAAATTCGGGTCACAGAGCTGGTGGTAACGCATCATAGCCACGATCATCCACCACGTCTGTTAGCACCAGAATTGGTCACTAACATCCAAAGAAGGGTTTGTGTAGAGAGATTAATGAAGATAGAAAATTAAAATAGAGGAATATATGCAGAATTTATTGTGAAAACTAGAACACCAGATTTATAGTGGTTCGACGTAACTGCCTACGTCCACTTTGAGTTTACTCTTTATTGTTGTCTTAAATAATTGAATACAATACAATCCGTACAACAACCTGTGACGCCCCACCTCTATACCCATGCTAGCCAAGGACACTATAGTGTAATGCCGTCAACTAGCACGGAGAATAAGGCTGTTGAGGAGCGACCATCCGTGTAATTGCTTTGTGCGAGCATTGCTATGTCAGATAGTACAACATGCCAGGAGGAAATCCGACACATCGATACAAACTCAAAGCGACTACACAGTGACTATATATATTCTTCGGAAAAAACATAGAAGTAAACATAACATAAATCAGTCACAGATATCCATATCATAAAGGCGGAAAAAGATATGAATATAACACATGAAAGTGTACATCAGAGTAGTGGGCAAACAAGGCCCACAATATCACAAAAGAATAGCTACAAGTGCTAGACAAAAGAATATGAACACATCAATGAGTCAATATCTCAAATGTATACAACAAAAACTACTAATCTAAGTAGTTAGCCAAAAGTCAGGATGATAATCCCAGATGTGAAGTCAAGCAGAAGCAACTGTAACATCTCGGTCTGACCCGAGTATTATTTAATAAGAAAATAATAAACGGATAAGTCTAGCTATAAATATCAGATAAAATGATATAGAATAAGAGATATGACTAAACGTATAATAATCACAATGCCAAGCTGTGATAAGTAAGTAATTGAAGATCAACAAGAGATTAATCAATATCACAAGAATCTTCTCAAGGATCAGAAGGAATGTCATACTCTATATTTTCATTCACCAAAACCATGAATATTGACAATAATATCAATGCCAATCACAAAAGTTGATGACACACAAATTCACCAATGCACAAATATTGATAACACATATCAATGAAAATCACGAAAATTGGTGAAGCACAAATTCTAGAAATCATCAATGAAAATCCAGAAATCACAAAAAATGGGGGAGGCCTATCACAAAACGGGAGCATGAAAACTCACCAACACGTGTATCAAAAAATGGAACACTATTCCATGGTTTCTAACCATTAATTTTGAGCCGAAGCTCCACAAAACGGCCCGAAGACCATGGGTCGCTACCCCACCAATTTAAGCCGAAGCTCCACAGAAACGGGGTTTAAACTCCCTCGTAGACAAAGAGACATCACACATTTGCTAGTCTAAATCACAAAAACGATCATCAACGATCATCAAGAAGTGTCAATTACAGTAAGCTAGTAAATATAAGAGCTTAGCTTCATGTCCCATAACCACTAGCTTAACTTAAATATTTACAAACAAATTGTAGATTTCCACTAGAAAATTGTCACAAGAGATTCAATCGAACAAGTCCAAGAATTAACCGACGAAGTAAACGCAAGCGTTTCATACCATTTGTTTTACTAAGCCGTTTAATTTGATTTCTCGAACGAGTGAGGTAAAGGTTTGTATATTTTAAAAATGACAAATCACAAAAATGATCGTAGAAACGATCAATCACAAAAATTCACATACGAAGATGTAAATAAAATCCAAAGAATTTAATTCCAAATTCATCAAAATGAAAATAGCCTAGCGACTCAAGACAGCACGACCTAGCAGTGGAACGACCTAAGGAGGTAGCGGCTCAAAAGAGGTCGAGCGACCTAACATGTTGCGACCTAACGTTGGTGCGAGGCATAGCAGGTGCGACCTAGTGAATGGCGCGACCTAACTGCATGGCACAACCTAAGAGGAAATGAAGGCCGAGCGACCTAAGGTACATGCGACCTAAGGGGTAGGTGCGACTTAATCAGTACAAACGACCTAAGGTAAGGCGAGCAACTTAAGAAACTCATGGCATAAGGAGGTGAACGGCCCAAGGATGGTGCGACCTAAACGCATGCGCGACTTAATGGGCCGAGCGACCTAATTGCGCGAGCTACAAAGCCGAGCGACCTAACTGGAATGGCCAAAGCCAAGCGACCAGAGTGGAAGCGGCTTAACATGGTTGCGAGCTAAAGTAGGCCTAGCGACCTAACGACCTAACTAGGTGCGACCTAGCTGTAGAAAACCGAGCGACCTAGTAAATGGTACAATCTAACATTGGAACGACCTAGCTTGTCGCGACCTAAGCTCGAGTGACCTAACTGCAGGCCGAGAATTTGATGTGTGCAGGCCGAGCGACCTAAGGGTTTTGGAGCTCAAAACTCACTCAATTTGCAACCGATCGAGCATGGACGCTAGAGGATTATGCCCATAGGCTACCCGGTCGTATTGGCTCCTCGGTGCATCACCAAAAACGTGTTTAAACATCAAATATTGGATTTTTAAAGATTTTGAAACCAGAACACCAAAAATTGGGATTTTCTCCAATTCAATCCAAATCAATAATAAATGCACATGAATAAGTGTTAGGAATTCATACCTAACAATCAAAGATAGTTATAGAAAAAGATGTGAGATAAAAATCTCACCTTTACACAAGATCAATGAAGAAGAAGCTTGAAAACAAGGAACAATCAATGGCTTCTCTTTGAATTTGGAGTTACATGTTGGATTTGCAAATGAACTTGAGCTTGGAGTTTTAATTTCCCTTTCCTTCCTCCATTTTTGATGAAGCTTGAGTGTTAGGAAACGAGAGTGAAGTTATGAAGGGAAGGGGTTGAGTTAGAATTAATAGTTTAGGGTAATGGGCTAAACCAAACCCAAAGTCTAAAGTGAAAAAGTGGCCATATTCCACTAACTCCAAACACATCAAAGTTTATACTCAAAAAGATCGCAAACGACGTTTTGAACATAATGGAAGTGGTTCCGAGTCCTAATTCGACCGTATGCAAAAAAGTAACTTTTTGGACTAAAATCCGACTAACGATAAAATATAAAAATAAAATATTTAAATATTCAATCGTAGAATATGCTGGTTGTTACAGACTCCCCTCCTTAAAGAAATTGCGTCCTCGCAATATTTAAGAAGAAAATACGAGGTAACAACCATGAAAGCATATCAACACAAAAGGAATTTGTCATAAGAAATTCACCTCAAAGAGCACGAGAAAGTAAGTCCGGATGTGTTCGCTCGATGAACTCTCTAGATTCCCAAGAGCAATCCTTAGGATTTGAGGACCACTGAATTTTAACAAGCGGAACATCTTTATTTCGAAGGTGTTTGACCTCCGAAGCAATAATACGAATAGGATGTTTCTCATAAGTTAAATTAGGCGAAACTTCAATTTCTTCCACAACACCGGGCTCAAGAATAGAATCGGAATCTCGAAGACATTTCCGTAATTGAGAAACGTGAAATACGTCATGAATAGCAGAAAACCGAGCCGGTAATAAAAGGCGATAAACCACAGAACCAATACGTTCGGTGATACGAAATGGCCCAATATATCGAGGCGCTAACTTTCCTGATCGTCTGAAACGTACAACACCCTTCATAGGTGAAACACGAACAAACACAAGATCTCCCACAGAAAATTCTAACTTCCTTCTCCGATTATCGGCATAGGATTTTTGTCTGCTCTGGGCTTCTTTCGTCCTATGACGAATAAGATCAATCTTTTCTGTGGAATCACGAATAAAATCTGGACCTAAAACCAGTTTCTCACCGGCCTCAAGCCAACAAGAAGGAGACCGGCATGGCCTTCCGTAGAGTGCCTCGAAAGGTGCCGTACCAGTACTAGATAGGAAGCTATTATTATAGGAAAACTCAACAAGAGGAATATGATCTTCCCAACTTCCACCAAAATCAAGAACACATGCACGAAGAAGGTCTTCAAGAGTTTGATTTACACGCTCGGTTTGTCCATCGGACTGGGGATGAAAAGCGGTGCTAAAATTAAGCATCGTTCCCAAAGCATTTTGAAGACTATTCCAAAATCACTAGTAAACAATGGATCACGATCACTAACAATAGAAGTAGGAACTCCACGCAATTTAATGATTTCTTTGATAAAAAGTTTGTCCAAGAGAGGAACGGTTCGATTGGACCGAACGGGAATAAAATGGGCAGATTTAGTAAGTCTATCAACTATCACCCATAAGTTATCATGACCCGAACGAGAACGGGGAAGGCTGTCTATAAAATCCATGGAAATTTGATCCCATTTCCAAATTGGAATTTCTAAAGGTTGCAATAATCCACCGGGCCTTTGGTGTTCGGCCTTGACAAGTTGGCAAGTCATGCCACACTTAACAAAGTTAGCAATATCAGATTTTATTCCCTCCCAATAATAAAGTCGCTTCATATCTGCGTACATCTTACTACTTCCGGGATGAATGGTAAATTTAGACCGATGTGAATCCTCTAAAATATCTTTACGAAGATCACTAATATTTGGCACGATAAGTCAACCAAATTTTCGAATACCGCCACGAGAATCAATATCAAAGTCTTTCGCACCTTCAATACCAACCTTATCCCTAAAATTTTGGCCAAGAAGAGCCAATTCGGAATCTAGCTTTTGAGCTTCAAGAATGCGGTCTAAAAGAGAAGGATGAGCCTCAAGGCTACACAAGACAAGAGATGAACACAACTCGGAAACGCGATCTCGAATCTCACAAGTAGATAAAATCTTGAGATCATTCCATTCAGATATCATCATAGAAACAACTGCTTGTTGCTTACGACTAAATGCATCGGCAACACGATACCCTTTTCGGGAGTATAAAGAATATCAAGATCATATGCTGCAAGAAATTCGAGCCAACATTGTTGACGCAAATTAAGTTCCTTTTGAGAAAATAGATACTTCAAAGATTTATGATCGGTATAGAGAACAAATTTCTCTCCCAAAAGATAATGACGCCGAATACGAAGGGCGAAAACAATAGCCGCAAGCTCTAAATCATGAATGGCATATCGAGTCTCGGCTGGCTTCAATTGCCTAGAAGCATAAGCAATAACACGTTCTTTTTGCATAAGAACGGCGCCCAAACCAACGCGACTAGCATCGGTATAAACAACAAAACCTTGATTCCCCTTGGGAATAACAAGAATAGAAGCATCAGAAAGGAGTTCTTTAAATTTCTTAAATGAAGCTTCGCATTTGTCCGACCAAACGTATTTAACTCCCTTCTTTGTCAAACTAGTAAGAGGCACGGAGATTTTGGAAAAGTCCTTGATAAAACGACGGTAATATCCCGCCAATCCGAGAAAACTAAGAATCTCCGTCACACTCTCCGGTCTCTTCCAATTTTGAATCGCTTCAATCTTTGAAGGATCCACGGAAATTCCGGATTCGGAAATAATATGACCGAGAAACTTTACACGAGATTGCCAAAAGTGGCATTTAGAAAAGTTTTCTTTTAACTGATTGCTCCTAAGAGTTTACAACACAATCCGAAGATGTTTTTCATGCTCCTCCTCGGTTTTAGAATACACAAGAATATCATCGATAAAGATGAGAAAAAACCGATCGAGGAAGTCTTTGAATGCTCGATTCATAAGGTCAACGAAATAAGCCGGAGCATTTGTTAAACCAAATGGCATAACAAGCTATTCATAAGATCCATAGGAGTACGGAACGATGTCAAAGGAATGCTATCCTCTGCAATACGAATCTGATGAAAACCAGTAGCTAAGTCTAATTGTGAAAAGACTCTAGCACCACTAAGTTGATCGAATAGATCATCAATCCGAGGTAAAGGATATTTATTCTTGATAGTAAGATCATTAAGCTTGCGGTAGTCAACGCAAAGCCTAAGTGTACCATCGGATTTCTTCACAAAAATAGCCAAAGCTCCCCAAGGCGAGGAACTAGAGCGAATAAATTGCTTCGTCTCCAATTCGGATAATTGTTTGCGCATCTCCTCATTTTCTTTATTGGACATACGATAAGGAGGACGAGTGATAGGTTGAGCTCCAGGAATGAAATTAATTCTGAACTCAATTGCTCGCTTAGGTGGTAATCCTAAAACGGGCTCAAATATGTTGGAAAATTCACGAACAACGTGAATAAGAGAAATAATATCTTCCTCATCATCATTATCGTCATCATGAGGATTTAAGGAATATAAAGATGCAACGAAGCTGGAATCAGAATCTTTAAGGTCAATAGAAATATGCTTAACAGATTGAGGATGTCGAAGATGAATAGTCCGCTCAGGACAAAGGATTTGGGCTTCATAACGGTTAAGCCAATCCATTCCCAAAATCATTCCAAAGCCTAAGTAGCGCATGACATGCAAATCGGCTTGGAAAGAAAAATCACACAAAATAATCTCGACATCTTTACACAGTAAACTGATTGTTGCGGATCCACCAACCGGATTCGCAATTCTTAGAGAAGTCATTAAACACATAACATCCAAAGAAAAAGTATCAATACGTTCTTTTGATATAAAAGAATGGGACGCACCCGTATCAAAAAGAACTCGAATAGGATGATCACGAAATAAAATAATGCCATCAATGATAGAATGAGAAATACCTTTACCACGAGATGTATGTTGCCAGGGGCTTGAGCAACATTAAGCTTTCCCTCCTTCCTGCCTTGAAGTTTGGGACAAGAAGATAAATAATGATCCGAGCTTTTGCAATAGCGACAAGCATGAGGCTTTGAACACTTGTTCGCATAATGGTCCTTAGAACCACAATTGTAGCATTGCCCACTACTAGAAGTAGGATTCTTAGCTGCCAGAGAGGCTTGCTTCCCTTTCTTATTGGGATAAGGACCCTTGAACTTATTAGGCCTTTTCTTGTTGTTGAAGTTTGGTTTAGCACTCACAACTTCAACATCACTCTCTCTATCTGCCTCTTCAAGTCGAAGAGAGATATCAATGAGTTGATCAAAAGAAACTTCTAATTTTAGAAGTAATGGCTTCTTGAGATTTTTATTCAAGCCATAGACAAATCACTGATTCTTCTTCAACGGGGTGTTTATGTATTCGACTCCGTATTTAGAGAGTGACTCGAATGATGCGACATAATCTGCCATAGAAGATTCACCTTGAACAACGTCTATAAAACGGCGAGCCAAAGTCACCTTCTCAGCTTCTGGCACAAATTTTAATTCGAAGCATTCCCAGAATTTCTCCCAAGTAAGATCCGCTTCAAAATTTTCAGAAATAAGAAGCTCATACCAATCTAATGCTCTTTCTTGTAGCATACTAGAGGCCACCTGAACATGGTGAAGATCAACAAGATTCATGCGAGAAAAGATTCGATCGCACGTTCTCAGCTAAGCCTGGACTTCAACAATTGTTTCAGAACCTTTGAATGGCTTCCCACCCAAATTGGTACAATCGTTTCACAAACGTGCAAATCCAGACTTAGGGTGAATAGATTCTGGATTTGAACCGGCTGCCTGAGCATTCCTTACGAGATCAAGAAGCTGCTGGGCAGACATTAATACTCTATCTTGGGAAGTAGCACGAGATTGACTGCTGCTGGGACGGCCAGGTCTAACCATTTCTCTTCCTTTAGAAAGAAAGAAAGAAGAAGAATAAAGTTATTTACCAAATGAATATCAAGCATTCTTGATAGATAAACAAGGAATAATAAAGAAAATAGGATGAATCGGTACGAAGGCTCGAATTAAATCCTAAAGCACGATTCCTAAGATGGACTCAGGACGATGATCCTTGCTAGATTATTCTACATTGTTCCAAAGATTAGCTCTGATACCAAGTTGTGATGCCCCACCTATATACCCACGCTAGCCAAGGACACTACGGTGTAATGCCGTCAACTAGCACGGAGAATAAGGCTGTTGAGGAGCGACCATCCGTGTAATTGCTTTGTGCGAGCATCGCTATGTCAGATAGTGTAACATGCCAGGAGAAAATCTGACACATCGATACAAACTCAAAGCGACTACACAGTGACTATATATTCTTCGGAAACAAACATAGAAGTAAACATAACACAAATCAGTCTCAGATATCATATCACAAAGGCGGAAAAAGATATGAATATAACACATGAAAGTGTACATCAGAGTAGTGGGCAAACAAGGCCCACAATATCACAAAAGAATAGCTACAAGTGCTAGACAAAAGAATATGAATACATCATTGAGTCAATATCTCAAATGTATACAGCAAAAACTACTAATCTAAGTAGTTAGCCAAAAGTCAAGATGATAATCCCAGATGTGAAGTCAAGCAGAAGCACCTGTAACATCTCGGTCTGACCCGAGTATTATTTAATAAGAAAATAATAAACGGATCAGTCTAGCTATAAATATCAGATAAAAGGATATAGGATAAGAGATATGACTAAACGTATAATAATCACAATGCCAAGCTGTGATAAGTAAGTAATTGAAAATCAACAAGAGATTAATCAATATCACAAGAATCTTCTCAAGGATCAGAAGGAATGTCATACTCTATATTTTCATTCACCAAACCATGAATATTGACAATAATATCAATGCCAATCAAAAAAGTTAATGACATACAAATTCACAAATGCACAAATATTGATAACACATATCAATGAAAATCACGAAAATCGACGAAGCACAAATTCTAGAAATCATCAATGAAAATCCAGAAATCACAAAAAAGGGGGAGGTCTATCACAAAATAGGAGCATGAAAACTCACCAACACGTGTATCACAAAATGAAACGCTATTCCATGGTTGCTAACCATTAATTTTGAGCCGAAGCTCCACAAAACGGCCCAAAGACCATGGGTCGCTACCCCACCAATTTGAGCCGAAGCTCCACCGAAACGGGGTTTAGTCTCCCTCATAGACAAAGAGACATCGCACATTTGCTAGTCTAAATCACAAAAACGATCATTAACGATCATCAAGAAGTGTCATTTACAGTAAGCTAGTAAATATAAAAGCTTAGCTTCATGTCCCATAACCACTAGCTTAACTTAAATATTTACGAACAAATTGTAGATTTCCACTAGAAAATTGTCACAAGAGATTCAATCGAACAAGTCCAAGAATTAACCGACGAAGAAAACGCAAGCGTTTCATACCATTTGTTTTACTAAACCGTTTAATTTGATTTCTCGTACGAGTGAGGTAAATGTTTGTATATTTTAAAAATGACAAATCACAAAAATGATCGTAGAAACGATCAATCACAGAAATTCACATACGAAGATGTAAATAAAATCCAAAGAATTTAATTCCAAATTCATCAAAATGAAAATAGCCTAGCGACTCAAGACGGCGCGACCTAGCAGTGGAACGACCTAAGGAGGTGGCGGCTCAAAAGAGATCGAGCGACCTAACATGTTGCAACCTAATGTTGGTGCGAGGCATAGCAGGTGCGACCTAGTGAATGGTGCGACCTAACTGCATGGCGTGACCTAAGAGGAAATGAAGGCCGAGCGACCTAAGGTACATGCGACCTAAGAGGTAGGTGCGACTTAATTAGTACAAACGACCTAAGGTAAGGCTAGCGACTTAAGAAACTCACGGCATAAGGAGGTGAACGGCCTAAGGATGGTGCGACCTAAACGCACGCGCGACTTAATGGGCTGAGCGACCTAATTGCGCGAGCTACAAAGCCGAGCGACCTAACTGGAATGGCCAAAGCTAAGCGACCAAAGTGGAAGCGTCTTAACAGGGTAGCGAGCTAAAGTAGGCCGAGCGACCTAACGACCTAACTAGGTGCGACCTAGCTGTAGAAAATCGAGCGACCTAGTAAATGGTACGACCTAACATTGGAACGACCTAGCTTGTCGCGACCTAAGCTCGAGCGACCTAACTGCAGGCCGAGAATTTGATGTGTGCAGGCCGAGAATTTGATGTGTGCAGGCCGAGCGACCTAAGGGTTTTGGAGCTCAATACTCACTCAATTTGCAACCGATCGAGCATGGACGCTAGGGGATTATGCCCATAGGCTACCCGGTCGTATTGGCTCCTCGGTGCATCACCAAAAACGTGTTTAAACATCAAAGATTGGATTTTTAAAGATTTTGAACCCAAAACACCAAAAATTGGGATTTTCACCAATTCAATCCAAATCAATAATAAACGCACATGAATAAGTGTTAGGAATTCATACCTAACAATCAAAGATAGTTATAGACAAACATGTGAGATAAAAATCTTACTTTACACAAGATCAATGAAGAAGAAGCTTGAAAACAAGGAAGAATCAATGGCTTCTCTTTGAATTTGGAGTTAGATGTTGGATTTACAAATGAACTTGAGCTTGGAGTTTTAATTTCCCTTTCCTTCCTCCATTTTTGATGAAGCTTGAGTGTTAGGAAATGAGAGTGAAGTTATGACTGGAAGGGGTTGAGTTAGAATTAATAGTTTAGGCTAATGGGCTAAACCAAACCCAAAGTCCAAAGTGAAAAAGTGGCCATATTCCACTAACTCCAAACATATCAAAGTTTATACTCAAAAAGATCGCAAACGGTGTTTTGAACCCAATGGAAGTGGTTCCGAGTCCTAATTCGACCGTATGCAAAAAGTAACTTTTCGGACTAAAATCCGACTAACGATAAAATATAAAAAAAAAAATTTAAATATTCAATCGTAAAATATGCGGGTTGTTACACAACCACTTGAATACAAGTTATAATTGAAAAAGAATAAATCTAGGAAATTGCAGAGTCTCCCCAGTGTTCTCGAATAAAGGCCTCTTTCGCTGTGCACATGCTCCTCTATTTATAGTCGAAGATAGTTCGGACTTCCTTCGCGGGTCTAGGAGCAAGGTACCTCGACCCATAGTAAGTGGCTTCTGCGCACTAAGCCAGGGATGTCGAATGGCGTTGCCAAGCGAGGGATGCCAGTCAAGAACTGTCTGCAGCAATCATCAAGTGACTCGAAGCAAATTTGTGTCGAACGCCCTTACTTTTTCATGGGCTTGACAACTTGTTAACTCCTCTAGTATGCACCGAGCCAGGGATGCCGAACAACAGTTGCCGAGTGACCTTGCTAAGTGACTTTGCCAAATGATACCTAGCGATGATGTTAGGCCGAGCAGCACATAGGAACAAAGGACGCCGAGCAATTGCGCATGGCATTAGGCCGAGCGATGGTAATGTCGAGCGACGACAATACCCAACGATGGCATATGGAATTAGACGAAGCCATGGCAATGCTGAACGATGGCAATGCCGAGCGATGGCGTTAGGCCAAGCGAGGCCTAGCAGCACTTAGGAACAAAGGATGTTGTGCGATTGCGTATGGCATTAGGCCGAGCGATGGCAATGCCGAGCGATGGAATATGGCGTTAGGCCGAGCGATGGCAATGTCGAACGATGGCAATGTTGAGCGATGGCGTATGGCGTTAGGCCGAGCGATGGCAGTGCCGAACGATGGCAATTGAACTCGAGATGTCGAACGATGCATTCAGGCCAAGTGGCACTTAGGCCGAGTGACACTCATGCCAAATGACGCTCAATATTTTCCTCTTGTAGCGGGCCATGCAACCGGGTAACATTTACCCCCTCCAAAGCGTATCATGAGAGTCATCATGATGCAATTTGAACCAACCCTGGCTTCCCACTTTTCTTCTCCTACCAAGTGGGGTTTGATTCTCCATTGTGCTATTATCTTTGTTGTGGATGGGTCGACATAAACACGCTGGATCACTCATTTGGCATATCTATTGCCGAGCGGTACGATTATTCACCGAACCAGTGAGACATTTTGAATGGATCCACTAGTTAATGCCTATTGACCTCCCTTTCCTTATATAAAAGCTAGCACTTCTCCTTTTCTTCTTTTCGCTTCCACTTCAACACCACAGCAGTTTTTATCTACCTTCCCACGAACTTCAGCTACCACTCAACCTTCCTCTCTCATCCTAAACCCAAAGCGTCTGCTTTGCAACTCCCTCTGATAATAAATCAAGACGGACTTTGGTCTCAAATCTCCCGATTCTCCAAGCCTCGACTCGCTCTCTTCGGTATGAAATTCTTATTCAATTGACTTTCTCGAGCTAGGGGCGTTGTATGAAATTCGATTCCATGAGTCTTCCTCAAATTATGAACAACAGGAGTCGTGAAGGTGATGAAGAGGTTTGAAAATGTCTTAGGTGGGAGCCTGTGATTCCTAAGACATCGGCTCCTGTTGGGCTACCAAGCGAGGAAGGAAGAAGTAGTAGTGGGTCAGTAGGAGTTTAGTAAGTTTTGGAGGTGTTGGCTGAATGTTAATGCTGAATTGTTAGGTTGCGTGGAAGTCTACTAGTCGGTAGGTTTAGTGCAGTATATGAGTGAGAGGGTCATTCGGTGGGCAACAAGGAGAGTGTTTAGGTTATTCGAGGAAGTGAGATGGAGGGAAACAAGTGGGTCGGTCAGCATAGGCGGTTTCCACAACCAGGAATTGCGGCCTAGTATCGTTCGGTGAGAGGGAGAGAGTGTTGTTTGGTATGCTCCCTATAAGCCGTTCGGCCTAGAGAGAGTATTGGTGTTAGGGAAGTAGGAAGTAAGTAGCTCGGTATTGTCTTCATGTGAGAGTGGTGTATGAATGAGTGGGTTGGCGTATTTGGCTTAGGCGGTCGAACCAAAGAATGCCGAGCGAGGGCGTTTGAACCTAAGAGGCCGAGCGACGTTGGTCGAAACAGAGAGTGTTGAACGATGCATTCAGGCCGAGCGGCATTTAGGTCGTGTGTTTCGAGTGTCGCTCAGCCTTGAGCCTTGAAGTAGGCAACAACAGTCGAAATCTTTCCAACTTGAACATAATTCATGTCGAATTCACTTACTTCCCATGCCTAATCATATGACAATAAACAAGGACAAGGACTTAAGCAAACAAGCATATCGAACTAATCCGGACTGATAACTCCCTAGTTTCAACAATTATGAACCCAAGTTCAAAATTGAAACCATCATATGACAGGCTTTCGGAGACAGTCATCCATGACGGTCTTCGAAGACGAGAGTTCAAAGCTTAACTTTATCTACTTCATGACCTTTAATTCTTTTACACTTATAGTCGAATGATTGCACTAGTCTACACACCACATGAGGGGAGGGTTTTTTGTTGTTATGTCTAATATTGATTATCTTTTAAGTATAGTTCGAACAGATGTTTATCCAATCTTCGATGCTCATTGAAGATGTCTAGAAAGTCAAGCTCTGCTACAGTCTTAGATAAACCTGAGCCAAGTTTTCAGCAAGAAGTAGTGAGTGCTTTAAATCCGTCGGCAACTCCTGCATAGAATATCCCAAGTCCAACGACTGCATCTGTTGACTTGGCCCCTGATGCCATAGATGGAGCAATCATCCTAGACGATCCGGTTGATTATCTAGCTTCGAGAATCAATGAAAACGCTCTTCGCTGACTATGCTCAATCCACGGAATTCCATTGATAATGTACTGGTTCCATCGAGACAAGATCGTCCCCACCTGCCCCCAGCCGGATATACTACCTGCAACAAATTCATGTGCTGGAATGGTAGCGTGCCACCATTTAACTCCTTCCTTCACGATCTATTGCAGTATATTGAGATCGCCCCATCACAATTACATCCCAACAATCACGCGTTTCATATACGGCACGTGCATTCTTGTCATGAGCATTCTATTCAGGCTCCCCACTCCCGGTGATATCTGCTATATCTATCATTTCGAAAGATGATCCGACATCCCATCTTTCATATTCCTGGAGCCACATAACAAGTGCCAAATCTTAATGGGGACATGGAGCAAATTCGCCCAATATATAAGCAAGAATGGTTTTATTTGGTCCTACAGGCTTTGCGGGGAGATGACTAGAAGGGAGTAAGTTTCTTTTCTGGATCAATACTTATACATGTCAGAAAGTGCATCCTTTCTAAACGCTTTCTCTACTTTTATAGGTATCAGCCCGCGCCCCGAAGGCTCCAGGTACTCTGAGGCCGTCAAAACTATTCGAGCTGTTCTCGAGGAAGACCGAGATATCAGATCTATCATTACTAATGAATCGCTCTCGAAATTTGGGTTGTTGGCAGAAGATCGCCGAATAAGTCTTCCTCACGGTGCTACTACAACTGGGTCTGCCCTGGACAACGGCAAAAGGCAAGCTGGACCTTCGACACGTGGTGCCCCCGGCACATCCGAGGTGGGCGAGATCAGAGAAACTAAGGTGTCGGAAGCACCGGATGAGAATGTAAGTCCTGCTCTAGAATCGGTGGTTGAGGCACATGACACTGATGTGATGCCTCCCCTTACGAAGGGAAAAAAGAAACTGGCTTACAAGTTGAGGAAAAAAACAGTGGACAGAACCTCAAAGGTCAGGATCACTCCAATGGAGAAAGAGCCGTCTCCACAGCACTTAGAGGATTCGCTGAAAGGTTTATCCGACCTCGCTATTCCCAATGACTTTCTCAATTATGGCTTTAACGATCCAGAAGCCCTAAAACTCCACTCACCTGCGAGAGGCAATGAAGGCGTCCAAGCCCATAATAAAGGAGAAAATACTCCGATAAGTAAAGCCAAAGAAACTGGTTCGTCGGGGGGAAACATTAAGACACACACAATAACACTTACACCTCACCTTGCACTTAAAATCTAGCCATCATGCGACTCTGGCTAACTCGTGTTCACTTAATTTTTGTGCTGGTGATATGGGACATTCTCATGGATTCGATCGCCTTCGCGGGTCATCTATTTTCCATCATTCAGGCCAGGATTTGGGATTCGGCAAACTCCGAGATAGAGATGACGACAATGATAGGGACTATCGCTCTCGGGATTCATCATCTCGAAGGAAAAATCACCATCAATCTTCATACCATCATGATCTTCCCTCTTACCCGGAGCATGGCAAGGAGAAATCTGGTCATAAGGGGTCCCAGTCCGATACTCCCTGCGACTAACACTCGGGTTCATCTAGCACCAGGAAATCCCAGGAACTTCACAAAAAACCCATTGTCTCTAGACAAACTTCTTTTGCTCCCGCACATGAACCATCAATGGCAGAAAGGCTAACTGAGCTTAAGGCCATGTTCTAAAAAATATGCTTCGACGGTCTGAAGTTTCTTCCAATGATTCATTACATTCTGGCACAGTTAAGCAAAGTGCCATTGCATGCAACAATGATGTCTATGTTCAACATGACGCATTTGTTCATTTGGTAGAAAAAGTTTCAGAAGTCTCTATCGAATGCCAACACGAAACATATTGTCTGAAGCTCGATGTCGTTCACGACAGAGACATCATTAAAGCTCTTGATGAAGAGCTTTTCTTGTACAAGTCTTAGCTTGAAGCTGCTCAGAAAAATGCTAAAGACACAGCTGAGGCAGTCAATCGTCTAAGGGCCACGCATAAGAAAGAGATCGACGAAGCGGTTCAACACTACGGTGCCTTATCTTTGGAGAAGGACTCCGTTCAAAATGAGAGAGATTTGTTCACTCAGCGAGTTTAAGACTAGGAGGAGCTACTTCTTAAAGAGAAAGAAGAAAAGACAACTGATCAGGAGGAGTCACAAGGATACTACGAAGAGATCGTTGCTACATGACCACTAAAGACAAAGCTCGATGAAGAACTCTCCAAGGCTGAGACGCTGAAGGATGAAGCCCGTGAGAAGGGCAAAAGAATAACATTCATGGAGATTGATTCTCGCATTGAGGCGGCTGTCGAAGCTGGTAGAGAAGAGATTAAGTGCATGTTTGATTTTCTTATAGTCGAGTACAACGCTTGAGTTCTCATGCATCGCGACCTACCATTTCTTGGCGAGAGTTACCTCGAATCTCTGGCTGAAGCATTGGAAACTTTGATAAAGATCAGAAAGGTTGAGTCGGGCACTGAAGAGGTTGACGAGGAGGCTTTAGTGAAGGAATTTCTCCGAGAGAATGAGCCTTCAGACTTGTCTACAGCGAAGGCTAGAAAAGATTCCTCCACGTCAAAAGGAAAGAACGACATTGTCGGTCCATCTAGAACTGAGTCTCCAGTTCCTCTCCCTACTCAACCGACTGGTTGGCCGACACTTGATCCCTTCAAGGAGCATGTTGGTTACGACCCAGATGAACTTGGCCTTGACATTCATGTTCTATCTCCCATTCCAGAGGGTGAAACCCCCGGGCCGGTCGAGAGTCAGACGAAAACCGTACATAACTTTTCTTCTTAAAGTTCAAAGGGCCGTCGTTTTGGGCGAGTAGTTAATGTATTCTAACATTTGTCTCTTATGATTTCACGTAGGCCGTTCTGATCCTGAGCCAACTCCAAGAAGCAATGATGCCACGGAGAAGGAGGAGAAGACGGATGATGCAATTCAAATGGAAGCTATTCCCAGTCCTGACACTCAAGTGATTGAGGTGCTTAATGAGGACAAGTATGAAAATCCATCAACCATCGAAGGAGATTATGAAGTTGAGATTACAGGCGCCTCCGAACCTACGTCAAGGTTAAGCATGAAGGAGCAACTTGCGGAAGAGACGAAGAAGAGGGTTGAAATCAAGGTCGAGCCCCAAGTAGTGGAACTAGATGATCCTTTGATTAGGCCTTTGAAAGTCATTCTTACCGGTGGGTCCAGGCTACTAGAAGTTCCTCTTCCTTCCCCGAACGTCACTTCCCTAGCTAGCAAAGCGTCCAACGAAAGCACATGGGGGAGGAGTCGGTTGAGAAACCAAGGGAGGAGAAGAAACAAAAGAAGTAGTTGTCATGCTCATCGAACGAGAGTTAGCCTGGTTTAAGTAATTATTTCTATTTATTTTCGTAGCCAATGTAAATAGACTTTTGATTTCGAGTTTAGGAGGAATTGTAGCGGGACTTTATTTTGGGATTTGTGAATAAAACTTAGTTTCTTTGTTTTTCGATGACTCTCGCTTCTCATCTTATTGTCAAACTTGTTTCCATAACTATGAATTTGGTGAGTTACACAAGCTCCAGTCCACCGCCATGTGACTCGGGTATTTTTTGAGAATCGTTGATACTAGATTCCGCGCTTTGGGTATTTAAAATACTTTTAGTCCGCACTCTAGGGATTTGGAGATTTCAAAGTCGCTTATACTCTAGTCCGCACTGTGGGGACTCAGAGTATTCAAGTTCGCACTCCGAGGACTTGGAGATTTTAAGTCGTTTATACTATAGTCCGCACTCAGGGGACTCAGAGTACTCCAGTCCGCACTCCGGATACTTGGAGATTTTAAGTCATTTATACTCTAGTCCGCACTCTGGGGACTCAGGGTACTCCAGTCCGCACTCCGGGGATTTGGAGATTTTAAGTCATTTATACTCTACACCGCACTCTAGGGACTCAAAGTACTCCAGTCCGCACTCCGGGGACTTGGAAATTTTGAGTCGTTTATACTCTAGTCCGCACCCTGGGGAGTCAAAGTACTCCAGTACGCACTCTGGGGACTTGGAAATTTTAAGTCGTTTATACACTAGTCCACACTCTGGAGACTTAGAGTACTCCGGTCCTCACTCTGGGGACTCGGAGTACTCCATTCTGCACTCCGGAGACTTGAAGATTTTAAGTCGTTTAGACTCTAGTCCGCACTTTAGAGAGTCAGAGTACTCCAGTCCATACTCCGGGGACTTGGAGATTTTGAGTCGCTTATGCGCATTCATACGCCAGATAGAATAATGTAATTTTAGTTTTTGTCATAGAATTTTCACACACGGAAACATCAATAATTCATGGAAAAGATGGCTTCAAGCCTTTATTACTGAAAACAAACTAGATCGTCTTATTAAATGCTGAAAATTAAGAATCAACAAAATAAAAAATACATAGGAAATAATTGCAACTAAAATACAAAAGGAAATGACTAAATATAATAACGTTGCAGATGCTCGCTATTTCATGCTCGGAGGAGTGTTGCGCCATCAACGGTCACTAGCTTGAAAGTTCCTTCTCCAAGCCTCCTTTCAATGACATATGGACCTTCCCATGTAGGATTCATATGCGATGGGACTGGAAAAACTCGTTTCAAAACGAGTTCTCCCACATCAAAAATTCTCGGTCGCACTTTTTCATTATAATATCGAGTGACTCGGTGCCTATATGCAGCTGCCCTTAGATCTGTTTCTTTACCTTTTTCATCAACGAAGTCCAATGACTCTAATAAGAGATCCCGATTTGTCTTAGGGTCATAATGAGTTACCCGATGTGAAGGTACTTCAAGTTCCATGGGTATAACAGCTTCTGTGCAATATGCCAATGCGAATGGAATGTGGCCAGTCGCGGACTTTTAGGTGGTTCTGTGGGCCCAAAGTGCTGTTGGGAGTTCATCCACCCACTTGCCTCTAGCCTTTTCCGAATGTTTTTTCAATATGGACTTGATTATTTTGTTCATGGCTTCTACTTGTCCATTGGCTTTTTTATGAGCAACTGCTGCAAACCTTTTTTCAATGCCATACTTTTGACAAAAGTCTTTGAACTCCCTACTTTCGAACCGAGTTCCGTTGTCTATGATGATAGTTCACGGGAGGCCAAAATGGCATATGATATTTCGTACAACGAAATTAATGACCTTTTTTGTGGTGATTGTAGCTAAGGGCTCTGCTTTCGCTTACTTGGTAAAGTAATCGACTGCAACTATTGCGTATTTTGCACCACCTTTGGAGATAGGTAAGGAACCGATTATATCGATTCCCCATATTGAAAATGGCTAGGGACTAACCATTTGTGTGAGTTCCGTTGGTGGAGGTCTTAGGATTTTTGCATACTTCTGACATTTTTCAAATCTCCTCACGTAGTCTACAGCATCTCGATTTACAGTGGCCAATAGTATTCATAGCGAAGGATCTTCTTTGCTAATGTATGCCTCGTAGTATGGTCACCACATTCTCCTTCATGAACTTCCTTTAGGACTCGTTTATCCCATCATGGTCAATGCATTGGAGTAAGGGGACCGAGAACCCCTTTCGATACATTACACCATCTTGCATTACATATCGCGAAGCTTTGCGAATGACTTGCAGTCTTTCGCTCATTCTTTCGGGCAAGACCTCGTGAAGCAAGTATTGCTTGAATGGGGTTATCTAAGAACCCTTCTTGATTTCTGTGTCTAACACGAAATCTACATCCATCACATTTATACTCGGAGCATGTAAGGTTTCGACGAGAACCAATCCTATTTGCTTTGCATCGCCAGTACTTGCAAATTTGGCCAATGAATCGGCTTCTCTGTTTTGTTCACGCGGGACATGAGAAATATCATAATTTTCTAGATCTGCTAACAGCTCTTGAACCAGAGAAAGGTATGGGGCAAGTCTCTGTCCCTTTGCTTGATAATCCCCCTGTTCCTGGTACACCACCAATTGTGAGTCACAAAAGATTTCAACCGATTTTACTCCAAATTCCCTGATAAGTTTCAAGCCTGCAATCAATGCTTCATATTCGGCTTCGTTATTTGTAGCTGGAAAATTCAGCTTCAAAGCGTAATAAATTGATTGGTTTTCGAGAGTCACAAGAACTATACCAGCCCCAGAACAATGGTGATTAGATGCCCCAACGGTGTATAGTTTCCATCGAATGGGGGGAATGATATCATGACTGCTTGGTTCGCCCGCCACGGTGAATTCAACGATGAAGTCCGCTAACGCTTGCCCTTGTATGGCTCTTCGTGGCAAGTAGGTAATATCAAATTGACTCGACCTGATATTCCATTTTAAAATCCTTCTAGAGGTTTCTGGTCATTGGAGTACCTGTCTCAAGGGTTGATCGGTATACACACTGATCGAGTGCGCCTGAAAGTACAGGCGAAGCTTGCGTGATGCAATCACCAAGCAATAGGCCAGCTTTTCAATTTTAGGATAATTTCTTTCTGCCCCCGTTAGGCATTTACTAACATAGTACACCGGCTTTTGAACTCGATCCTCCTCGCAAACCAAAGCCATACCGATGGCATGTCGGGATACAACCAAGTATACATACAACACCTCATGGTCTATAGGCTTCGACAGCACCGAGGGACTTTCCAAATGCCTTACCATAGCTTGGAATGCATCCTCACTGTCGGGCGTCCATTCAAAATTTCTCATTCCTTTCTTTATTACAACGAAGAAGGGAATACACTTATCTGTGGCTGTGGATATGAATCGACTCAGCGTGGCCACTTTTCCACTCAAGCTTTGTCCTTGCTTTATAGTCCTTGGAAATTGTATGTCTCGAATAGCCTGAATCTTTTCTGGGTTAGCTTCAATTCCCCGCGCATTAACAATGAAACCCAAAAAATTCCCTGACGCAACGCCAAAGGAACACATCAGACGATTTATTTTCATTCCATAATATCTATGTATATCAAACATTTCTGCTAAGTCTCGAATGTGGTCGTTTGACTGTCGTGACTTCACGAGCATGTTATCCACATAGACTTCCATTGTTCTACCAATCTGGTCTTTAAACATTCGATTCACCAGATGTTGATAAGTTGCTCCCGCATTTTTCAATCCGAAAGGCATAACTACATAGCAATATAGCCTAACGTCTGTGACAAAACTAGTGTGTTCTTGGTCTGGAGTTTGCATTAGGATTTGATTATATCCTGAGTACGCATCCATAAATGACAATAACTCGTGTCCTGCCGTTGAATCGACCAGCAGGTCAATTCTGGGTAAAGGGAAACTGTCCTTGGGGCATGCTTTATTCAGATCAGAGTAATCTACATAGGTTCTCCATTTCCCATTTGCTTTTCTCACTAGCACGGGGTTAAATACCCATTAAGGGTAGAGGGCATCGCGGACAAACCCATTGGCTTTTACTTTGTCCACTTCCTCTCTGAGAGCAGCGGACCTCTTCGGGTCCATGCTTCTTCTTTTCTGCTTCACTTGTACGTACCCTGAGTCTATGTTCAATATAGGACTCGCGATGGCGGCGGAAATCCCGCATATATCAGAATGTGTCCAAGCGAAAACAGCCAGATTCGCTCGGAGGAAATCAATGAGATCCTCGGTCATCAAGGGGTTGAGTTGTGATCCAATCTTAAGTACTCACGATGATTCATCTCGGCTGACTAGAATGTGAATTGTCTGTTCAGTCGGTGCTGCTTTTGCTTCCCTGGGTTCCTCATCATCATCTCTTGGATCTGTGTCTCTATAGATCCGATCGTGTTGCCCGAGCTAGGGCTCGGGCATTACTTGTCAATTTTCGATAACTCGTGTGCGGACGGAGATGTCCGCAACCTTTCCTTTCTCTCTTTGCTGGGCCTCTCTTAGCCTAGCCAGATAACATGGACAATCGGTCGCCTGATCGCTATGCACCACCCCAACTCTTTGTCTGTCGGAAATTTCAAAGTTAAACACCAAAGGGCCAAAGCTGCCATAAACTCTGCCAGGGATAGTCGACCCAGAAACGCATTTTATGGAGAATCGATATCCAAAACAATGAAATGCAGGATTTGCACCCTCCTACGTTCATTTTGTCCTAGTTCAATTGGCAGTTCAACATAACCCGCTGCATCGGTAAATGCACCACTGAAGCCATGGATACGGGCTTTAGATGGTTTTAAATCCATTGTCTCCATCTTCATTTGGTCATATGCTTTTTTGAAGATGATGTTAACAGAACTTCCACAATCAATCAAAATTATTTTCACAAATGCTGGCCCGATTGTCGCAGAGATGACCATCGGGTCGACGGTAGGAGCCTCCACCTGATCAGCATCTCTACTCCTGAATGCTATTTTGTCCACCATCGTTCGCTGCTGCTTAGCCGGAGACCCATCTTCTGTATTCGAACAACATTCAAAATTTGCATGCTTTAAGAAATTCACATAATGCTCCATCTCTTGCCAATTGTTATCTGCCGGATGAGGTCCACCGTCTATTGTGTTTATGACCAGTCGACCTATAGTTCGAGTAGGTTCCTCTAGATGGCATGGAGATTTCCCACGACCGAGGTTTGATGTTCCTTGTCTACCTTCCTGAGGGTTTTTGACAAATTCCTGCAACTTTTTCTATCGAATCAATTTTTCTATGGCATCATGGAGGTGTCTACACTCCTCGGTGTTGTGCCCGTAAGTCTCATGGAAGCGGCAGTACTTCCCGATCCGCTTTTGTTCCTTGGTGGATTCTGTTGGACATGGCTTTCGGTATTGAAAAGTATTGCAAGTTGATATATAGAATTTTCCAGAGTTGCATTCAGAGGAGTGTATTCGTTGTAAGTCAGAATCCTTGGTCTCCATTTCCCTACTTCTCTTTTCTTTTCGGGATTTCCTCCTCCGGACCTTTTAGATTGCCCAGGCTTGTTCTGCACGTTGACCTGAATTTTCCTCGAGTTATCATCGGATTGTTTGACAGCGATGTGGCTCTTCACAGTCTCCTTGCAAGCCCCTAGTGCATTATCTTGCCTCAACCACGTGGCTTCCTCCCTTCTTATGAATTGATGAGCCTTTGAATAAAATTGCTCTAGCGTAGTCGGAGGCTTTCCTGCCAGCCAATCGTCAAACTCTGAATCCAGATCCACTCCTCGCACCACAGCCATCGGAATAGAATGGTCATTTGGGTTGCTAACCTCCATAGCCGCAACGTGAAATCTCTACGAGTACTCCTTTAACGACTCCCCTGGAGCTTGAATCACACTGGATAAGGACATCATGTCCTTAGGACGAGTGGCATGAATCCTGAACTGTTCCACAAATTTCGTTGCTAATTCATCAAAGCCGGAGATAGACCTTGGGGGAAGTCGGATGAACCACATGGTAGCAATTCCGGATAAAGTTATAGGGAAGCATCTACATTTAGTTGCATCATTTGCTCTAGCTGAATCCATCATCCATTCATATCTCGTTACATGCTATCGGGGACCAATCTTCCCTTCGTAGGCCGGGATAGTTGGCATGTTAAATTTCCTAGGGTACTCGTCTTGTAGAATAGTATTTGTGAATGGAGTATGACTCCTGGATATCCTCAATCATCATTAGTCAAGCCTTGATTTTCTCTCATCGGCTGTCAAACCACAGGCGATAGGTCCGGGGTTTGTATGGAAGATGGCAGGTTGGAATCTAACTTACGAGATCGTTCTGGTTAGTGTCTCCTTTGCTGGCGATCTCCCAAACTTGTATCCTGAGGACCAGCTTCATTAGGACCTTGGTGAGCCAGCCGTCCAGCTTCCACTCGCGCTCCAGATCCTAAGTTTCCTTGATGTAAGTGAGGTGCCATGGCTCCAGGTAGGGAACCTGGACCATCCCTGGTTGATCGATCCGCAACACCCGCTTGTATTGTTTCGGTTCTGCGGCGTCTATGCCTGGGTGGTTCATCGAACGAAGTCGAGCTATCAGATGAAGAGTAAGGAGCGGGGCTACCTCCAGCATTCTGATGTTGTTGTTGAGTAAGCTGAGTCGTAAGGTTGGCGTTAGCTTGAATCTGTTCACTAAGTTGTCTCCTGCTTTCCATGAGTTCTCTCATCAGGTCGTTCGTTGAAGTCCGTTCTAGTGAAAACTTCCATCTGGTTCTGGGCGGCGATAGTCCCTGCGCCCGGATTAACTTGTTGATTGCTGGGTCCGACTTGTTGGACACTAGCAGTCTCATTGACATCTGCTTTATGCGAGGCTGATCGGGTACGAGGTCTTTCCATTGTAGAGTTATTGGTAGAAACTCTAAGCAGAACCAACGGACTTCCTATGAATGACTTGGATCTCCTTCGGGGGATTTCTTCAATCCAGAAGCTTCAAAGTAGATCCTAATATCCTGAGAATGCATTCTCAGTGAAAGCACCATAATTGGTCACTAACACCCAAAGAAGGATTTGCGCAGAGAGATTAATGAAGATATATAATTAAAATAGGGGAATATATGCAGAATTTATTGTGAAAACTAGAACATCAGATTTATAGTAGTTCGGCGTAACTGCCTACGTCCACTTTGAGTTTAGTCTTTATTGTTGTCTCAAATAATTGAATACAGATACAATCCATACACCAACCACTTGAATACAAGTTTTAAATGAAAAATAATAAGTCTTGGAAATTGCAGTCTCCCTAGTGTTCTCGAAAAAAGGTCTCTTTCACTGTGCCCCCGACCTTCTATTTATGGGCGAAGATAGGCCGGACTTCCTTCGTGGGCCCAGGAGCAAGGTACCTCGACCCATAGTAAGTGGCTTCTACGCACTGAGCCAGGAATGCCGAACGGCGTTGCCGAGCGAGGGATGTCGATCGAGAACTGTCTGCAGCGATTATCAAGTTACTCGAAGCAAAGTTATGCCAAACGCCCTCACTTTATCGTGGGATTGACAACTTGTTAACTCTTCTAGTATGCACCGAGCCAGGGATGTCGAACGGCAGTTGCCGAGCGACCTTGCTGAACGACTTTGCCAAACGATGACGAGCAAGGCCGAGCAGCACTTAGGAACAAAGGATGCCGAGCGATTGCGTATGGCGTCAGGCCGAGTGATGGCAATGCCGAGCGATGGTATATGGCATTAGGTCAAGTAATGGCAATGCGGAACGATGGCAACGCCAAGCGATGGTGTTAGGCCGAGCGAGGCCGAGCAGCACTTAGGAACAAAGGATGCCAAGCGATTGCGTATGGAGTTAGGTCGAGCAGTGGCAATGCCAAGCGACGGCAATGCCGAGCGATGGCATATGGCGTTAGGCCGAGCGATGGCAATGCCGAACGATGGCAATGCCGAGCGATGGCGTATGGCGTTAGGCCGAGCGATGGAAATGTCGACCGATGGAAATTGAACTCGAGATGCTGAACGATGCATTCAGTTTGAGCGGCACTCAGGTCGAGCGACACTCAGGCCGAACGACACTCAATATTTTCCTCTTGTAGCCAGGCCACGCAACTTGGTAACAACATCCATCCATCCCATATCGAATCAGGGAAGCTATCCCAGAATCATGTTGCACCAATCGAAACCAACAAAAAGAGTAATAATATGGACCGAGTTTAAGAAATTTGAAGAATAGATGTCCACTAGGGATAATTAGCCCGCTTAGCCCTGTCATGCCGTCCTGTTTTAGTCAATTCAAATTGGAAAAAGTGCTGGGGTCTATCCATCATCATTCTCTTTCTTCAAATCCAGCAAATGATGCCAAATCCAACCACTTTATTCTGGAGTCTCCTCTACGTACATAGTTGTTAAAGTGGTTCCAATATTGACAGAGAGTATGTCAATAAGAGACCACTATCTCTTTAACAACCCAACGTCGTTTTGCGCACCGGTTGGCACATTTACATTTCCAAATGATTCATACATGATATCAAAATATCATATTCACCTCAAAATCAATTTCATTTCGAAATCATCATATTTATCAAAATATTCTATTTTACTTCAAAATCATTTTTGCCTTAATATGTCGATATCGCTACCAAAATTGTTTCGAATTTCAATTCAGGTTATAACTTCATTTTAACCCAATTCGTATTTAAATCCATGATTTAAATATTTACGATTCCCACTCTGACCAGTTTGAATTTTAGAAAATAGCTTGAATAGTTATAAAATAGTTAAAATAGTTTAATATAAATAGCTTGAATATTGAAATGGTTTAAATAGTAAAATAGCTTGGAAAACCAAAATAATTTGAACATTTAAAAAGATAGGTTTTAAATAGTTTATATTAAAATAATTTATTTAAGAATTGTTTCAAAGTCAAACCGATTCAATTCCAAATCTTCCAATTCAAATCAATTTCCATTTAAATCAATTCAATTTTGATTTCAATTCGAATTTACTACAATTCCAATTTAATTCAAATCAATTTCAATTTCGATTCCAAATTTATTTCAATTTCAAATCCAAATCGATTTCAATTCCAATTAATTCCAACTGAATTCCAAATTGATTTCGATTTCAATTCCAGTCATTTGATTCTATGGTTAAATTTCAACTCAATTCTCAATTTTAAACCATTTTAATTTATATCAATTTCGAGCTCGATTTTCAAAATATCGATTTAAATCATTTGAATCAAATTTTACTTCGATGTTCAATTAAATGTTCAAATGTTTTAAAATCATTCAATAAAGAGCTAAAGTTTGAAATATCAATTTAAATCTCTTTTTCTAATACAAATCCGAAGTTCGAATAAAATTCAACCTTAAAACAATTTTTGATTTCCTTAATTCAATTATAACTTCAAATTCCAAATTGAATTCTTTAAACAATTTCTTTTACAAATTTTAAATTCAATATTTGAGAACTCGAGTTTGAAAATAATTCAATTCCCATATTTCAGTTTTTGTTTCTTTAAATCAAAATCATTCAAATAATTTCAAACCAAAATTTAAAATTATTTAATTTAACCAAACCCGGTGTCCGTATATAATTTTCTATCCTATGGTTAGGTGAATCAATTATTTCAATTTAATTTAGGGATGGACATATATTATTTCAATCCAAAATAAATGTCGTAGGTGTATATCATTTCAACCTATTTCTTAATTTATTCGAAATAATTCGATTTACATTTTTATATACTGTTAATAATAGACAAGATGTTAACAGGGTATATAAAAATAAATAAACATCCAAATCATCTAAAATCTCAACCCATTAGCATTCATCACAAACAATCATCTAATCGGTCAATAAATCACATCAATTAACCAATATCAATAATCGAAAATTTTACTAGTATTTTAATTCTAATTTCCATTTAACTGTTAATTTAAAATTTCTAACATATAAATTTCCATGTCAGTTAAATTCACCAAACAAAAATCAAAAATTTAAATCACTTCAGAAATTCAACTTACTAACAAAAAATAATTTAGTCATTCGTGAGCGTTTAAAACACTCACCTTTATCTGAAACTGAAAATATTTCAGCTTCAAATAAATTTCAATTTGACCCCACACCGTATCCTTCATCGATACGAATCCATTACGACTTGTTTCGCTCGAGTCGGACCTCTACAGAGAAATTATTATTTAATTAGCGTTAACAATAAATTAAAATTTCAATTAACATATGAGGAGAATGTTGACCACCTATTTTTATCCTACCCTTTCACCTATTTTATATGGTCAAAAACAAAGATAAAAGGAGGCTTTGAGAAGCCAGTTTGGGACAGCAAGATTGAATGGTATAACATATACAATGCGACGAAATGGAAGAACTCGAACACTTATGCGTTACTGCTACATGTTAAAGTTGTGGCAATGCAACTGTGGAAGGAGAGTAATGAAAGAGTTTTCACCAACTGTAAATGGAAAGGAATTGAGGTATTTAACTGCATATGCCGTGAAATACACAATGTAATGAAGTACTCGCCTCACTACTTTGACCCTGCCGTGGTCTAAATTTGGGCATCATCTCTTATGCATCAATTTTCTTTTTCTCTGTTTTATATTTTATTTTTTTAATCCTTTAGTTTCCCTCAATATTTACTATTTACGATTGTAAGAACTTTTCTTATTGTTTTAAATAAATGGTAGGAGCCATTCAACACCGCTGGCTTTGCCCAAAAAAAGTTTAATTAACATGTTAATAATACAATATATAAGAAAGGAACAACCTCACCTTCGTTCCCACTCACGCACCCTACCCAGATGCGACCAAACCCTCAACCCACAGCTGCTCGATCGATGAGTTCTTCCACCATCGTCGCCCTCCAGTGCCGCGATTGCTCTCACCTCCCTCACGTGCACCACCTCATCAACGCGCGCCTGCGTGGAGAACGAGGAAACCAAAACTCTAACCTCGACCCAATGCCTCTAATGGTCCAGCCCCTGCCGCGTCGCCACGCTCAGCCATCGACCTGACCACCTCGTGCGCCCTCGCCTCGATCGCAACTCTTATCCCCTCGTCTTCTTATTATTATTTTTCGATCTGTCTTGTTCGGTCAAATGAGATTTGAGAAGAGAGAAGGAAGGGGTACGGGCAGACATAAAGTTTGGGCTGAGTTGAATGAATGATCGAGTGAGGGAAAAGAAATATATATATTCATATATGTAATAAGAAAATGTCTAACGCGATTGGCTCACGAAATTCCAAACTTCAAACGAAGCATGCCGATTGGCATTCCTAATGTTTTACCCCTATTCCGAACATAATGGGACTAGTCTCGAGGCCTAATTCAATCGTACGTAGAAGATAGCTTTTCAAAATCAATTAAATTTAAATTAAATTAATTAATTCGATGCGTTTCAAGCTCGCATGGTCAAACGATAAGTCAGATTGCGATGAAACTTAAAATCCTACAATAATTCACTATTACGAATCCGATGAAACTAGTTTCGACGAAATCCGGGACAGTGCCCAAAATAGCTATTTTTACATGTTAATTAAAACTAGAAAATTTCAAATTCTAGTTTAATCACTTTAAATTCAATTTTTAAGTTTAACAATTTTCGTTGTGGTTTAAAAAAAAATTAAATCAACTTCTGACATCATTTTCATTCATATTAAATCCAGAATTCAATTATTTAAATAATTGCAATATTAAATTTAAACAATTTAATCATCCAATGAATCACCATATTTCAATATGAGTTATTAACTTATAAAAATTAATTTTAAAAAGAATTCCAATAATAAAAAAACTATTTTCATTTTACAGTCATTCAACATTCATTATTCAATTCCAAGTATTGATTATAACCCATTCGATATATAGAATTCCATTTCAATATAGATTATTACCCAAATCATCGAAATTGGTTATCTCAAATTTTATCCAAACTCAAATTCAATAGATTACATAAATAAACATTAAAAGTTGTAATGAACCGGGATTTTTGACCCTCCAAAATCAAATGCTGCCAATACTCGATTGTAAGAGAAAGAAGAAGAAAGAAGATAAGAAGTAAACTAAACAACATAGAATCTCACAGCGGAACAAATAATCTATAATATACCATAAATCTTTACACTAAAACAAAACTATAATAGATGTATATACAAACATTAATCAGAGTATACAAACCCACTTCAGCCTGGACAGTTATAACAGTCTGTCCTCACAATTGTTGATAAATACAACCACACATACGGTGGAAAATAACCATCTATGTGAATACGTCTTTGGGCCTCCAATTGATTTCTTGAAACTCCAAGCACCGAACTAATCTATAATATGCTCGGTCTGACCCGACCATTATAATAAAATAATTCCCGAGTCAGTCTAGAAAACCAGTGTGAGAAAACACACTCACTTTAAATTATTACTGTTATCAAAATCCTTTGGAAACAAGGTATCTCGTAAGACCCCGCCACTATAAATACGGTAGGTTTTTATCTTACGATAACCAAGCACTTTTATATCAAAATCACCTGATATTATAATACTATCTATATAAAATAAACTATAAAATAGCTGAAATGCTTGTATCTCACATTTCAACATAGTTGGGCACAACCAAAACCGTACAAGCACGTATTGGAGAACGGATTCCATACAATGACCGAGCTATTGGGGTACCGTCCATCAGAGTACACCTTTAGAAAAATGTACCGAGATCGCATCTAACTATCCCTACCAACACAGGATCGGCCTACCCATTGCTGGATAGTACCCAATATGTTATCACCCCGGGTGTTCCCACCCCATCGAGTGCTCTATTTTCCATGCACAACCATATCCATAATTTTAGTATATTCGAGTGTATCTAGAAAAGTGATGACATACCCTACTTGGGTGCGACCCAATTAGCCCAGCTGCATCTCCCATGTTTTAATCATTCCCGGTTAATGGGGCTTGAGGCTATGTTTTACCTTTAGAATAACATACATACTAGGAATGCTAACACTGCCTTGCAGGTAAGAAATGCAATGATAGCATTCATGCATACAAGTTGCTCTGGGACCGAGCAAACTGAATCTATAAGAACTCCATCTTCATTATCTTCATGATAGCATAATTCGTAACGCTCAAATCGGATCGAAGTGGTTTTTAGATAATTATATTGGATCCCAGTCTCTTCAAAACAATCAACAAAATTAGCCAAATTTGGTGATCGGTTATTTAACTATCAAATTACACACATAAACAGTGACTAGGCCAATATTTTATTAAATCCTTTCGAAATATTCATTTCAAATATCTTTACACAGATATATATTCAAATCTCTTTCAATATTCCAACGTTGGAAAAAATTCAAATCCTTATATCCTTAATGCGATATTTCCAAAACATATTTTAGTGAAATATTTCCAAATTCGATTTATAATCCATTGCTTAGAAAAATATCTCCATATAAATCCTTTCGTCGCTAAAATATTTCCAAAACCTTTCATTTCAACACTTAGGAAAATATTATAAGTCTATTTTATGAAATCGTTTCTTATATTAATATTAGGAAATAATTCATAACTTATCTCCTAAATTTTCGAAATTGTTAACAAATTCCTTTTTACCATCCCCAAAAACCGATTATACTTATTTAAAATTCCCACTATGAATTTATAACTTCTTTTATGAATTCAAATTCATTTTTGAATTTCTCATATCTAAACATTTTGGAAATTTCCTCAAGTTTTCAAAATTTCGTTATAAGATTTTCTCTTATAAAATCCCATACGTTAAATAAACCCGTTTACAAATCTCGAAAGTTTTTATAAATAAATTACAATCATTTTCAAACTCTATATATGTGATAAGTATTTTAAAAGAATAATAATTTATTTTTAAAATATGTTTAAGTAATTATTTAAAATATTGAAGCACTTTAAATAAACACTGATAACTCATTTGCAATCCATTTTTAAATAAAACTAATCGATTTACAAAGCTTATTATAAAAATTTGAATTCATTTAATATTAATATTAGATATTTGAAAAATCCACTTCCCAAAATATTTTAACATTAAAACAGCTTTAACAATATAGTTTAATAAATAAAATCCCAATTTAACAAAATTAATTTCTCGACAAAATATATTTTTAATGTTCCCATAACCAACTTTAATTTATAAATCCCTCTCGATTCATAGCACATTGATTTCCTTGTGCTTCTCTAACCATTCTCACATTTCAAAAATAGAATCTACTATTTTTCCCCAAAAAACCGATTTCCTTATCTCGATATAAGTTCACACTGTAAATTCATATTTCCAATTTACCAACTAATATCATTTTCCCTTATTTATAAACATCCTTTATAAATTTATAAACTTCTTTTTGAGATTCACTTGTTTATAAAAATAATCTCATTTATAAAATCTCATTTTACGAATCCATTCCTTTATAAATCCATTTATTTTTCAATCTATTTTAAATATCGATTTCAACTTCTATTTCTCTGCATCCACATATGTTATATAACATAAAATACTAATCCCACTCTGAAGCGGGATATTGCGGCAATATATGGTCATCCGTTATTATGCGGGGCGCATAGTGTCTCATCCGCTCCAATCGGTAGGAAATATATCCAACCACTATACTAATATATATATATATATATATATATATATATATATACATATAACATCCAACTGACAATAATTTATCAATTCACCCAATCAACCAATAAATAATTTTAACAATATAAAATAAAACCAATTATCTTTGACAAGTGATATTTACTCACTTTTATCCTTTGTTGTCGTCGAAGCGTCCCGGTTTGGAAATAAAACCGAACAACGTCCGATTTCAGCCCAAATTTTAATAATCTCCAAATCCATCTAAACAAGTTCCATTTTAAAGCTCTCATCGTCATGATCACAATGCAAAAGGATTCGTCCTAATCGGACCTCGTATGAGAGAGTTATGAATTTTACAAGTTATCGGTGTTTTTTTAAATAAAAATTAAATAAACCAATTTATAACTTTAAAAGAATTATGAAATTGCCATCTTCCTCTTACCAAACGTTCATAGGAAACATGTTGTCTCCCCTATAACCCATCATACACACACGTTCAGCGATGGCCACCCCTCCACTAAAACAACCAACGACCAACCCAACGAAATTATCTTCGAACAAGCAACACGATCCACTCCATCATCCCTCGTTCGAGCCCTCAAATCAAAAGCGATCGTGCCACTTCGACCAATTGCCTCAATAGTGCAATGGCCAAAAACTGACCGGAGTCCACCATTTTGAAGCCACTGATGCATCTTTGATGCAGTGGATTATGACGATGACGACGAAATGAAGATTTCGTGTCAAACTAATCGATGAACCGATTAGATGAAACAATATAAATCGATGGATTAGAGATACCCAAGTTCCCAAATTCGTTGATCTCAAGAGATACCGAATTCTAGCTATCTTCAACACGTTGATCACGCATGATACCGTGTTAAAGGATCTAGGATTCTTCGAGTTGATCTCGCGCAAGAGATTCCATGAATCGGCTTCAAGTCCGTTGATTCGAGCGCACTCGAATAACCGAAAATGGAGAAAGGAGCTCACACTCAACTTTCAATTTTAATGGAGGTACAAAGCACAAACCAAATTTTATTCAAAATTCAAACCCCTTTACAACGACATCACACCTCTATTTATAGATCTCTTTACAACATAACAACGACTCAACATAACATGACTCACGACTTAACATGTTTGACTTAACTGCAGAAATTACGACAAATGACTTAACAATTAGTAACGACCTAACTTTAGCGACTTAAACACAGCAGCGACCTAGGAAACTTCGGTAGCGACATAAGAAGACTTCGCGATGCAAGACTCTGTGTATTCGCGACCTACGCTGGAAATTAGGAGCGATCTATGGTTTTGCGAACTGAACAACGGGGTGGGGTTAGGTCGTGGATGGGTTAGGTCGTTAGGTCGCTTGAGGGATTAGGTCGTTAAGTCGTGTGATGGTTAGGTCGTGGAGCATTGGTGATAGGTCGCGGCGATGTGGATGGAGTTAGGTCGTGGAGGTTAGGTCGCGGCGATGGGGATGGAGTTAGGTCGTGGAGGTTAGGTCGCGGCGATGGGAATGGGGCTAGATCGTGGAGATTAGGTCGCCGCAATGGGAATTCGACCATGCCTTGCTGTGCTGCATCATCCTTCCCCGGTTGACAAGAATTAGTCCTCGAATTTTCGCGTTCTTTTTCCTCAACAAGCTTATCCCCATGATACGGAATCAAGTATTTGACATTGAAAATGTCTGCAGTGTGAATATGATCCGGCATCTTCAACTGATATGCATTGTCATTGATCTTCTTCAAAATTTCCACTGGTCCAATTTTTCGAGCTTTCAACTTGTTGTACGTTCCCACTGGAAAACGATCTTTTGTTAAAACGGCGTAAACCAAATCACCTTCTTTGAAGTTCACACTTCTTCGTTTCTTATCCGCCATTTGTTTATACTTCTCATTTGATGCAAGTAATCGTTCTTGAACAACTTTTTGGCACTCTTGCAACTCATTCACCAAATCATTAGCTCGCTTAACAACCCCTTTTTGAATGGAACTATCGATAAATCCAATGGTCCTTTCGGAATTGCTGAATATACAACTTGAAACGGACTGAATCATGTACTTCGATTAATAGCGTGATTATGTCCAAATTCCGCCTGACTTAACTTCAAATCCCAACTCTTCACATTATCTTTCACAAGACATCTCAACAAATTTCCCAATGACCTGTTAACCACCTCCTTCTGCCCATCAGTTTGCGGATGGTAAGCGCTACTAAAATTCAGCTTTGTTCCGACCATCTTCCACAAACTCAACCAAAAATGGCTTAGAAATCTAGTATCCCGATCAAAAACAATAGATTCAGGTAGCCCATGTAATCGGTACACCTCTTTAAAGAATAACCGAGCAACTCGGACGGCATCGGCTGTCTTCTTACAGGCTATGAAATGTGCCATCTTCGAAAACCTATCCACCACAACAAATATAGAATCACTCCCCCTTTGAGTTCTAGGCAAACCCAAAACGAAATCCATGCTGATATCAATCCATGGTCTGGTAGGCACAGGTAATGGCATATATAATCCCGCATTCATAGCTGTTCCCTTCGAAACTTGACAGATATGGCATCTCTCCACAAATCTCTCAACTTCTTTTCTCATTGACGGCCAAAAATAAGATTAAGAAATCAACTGCAATGTACGATCTCTACCCACATGGCCTTCTTCATGTAACTCTTTGATAATCTTCATTCGCAAACTTCCTTCTGGTATGCACAATCGATTTCCCTTGAATAGAAACCCATCTATCATCAAATATTCATCCGTCCTCCTCTCCTTGACTTCATCTACAAACTTTGCAAAGTAAGGATCATCTTCAAACAACTCTAGCAATAGTTCAAATCCTGTCACTTTAATCTTCATCGTTGTCAACAAATGATTCCTCCTGCTCAAGGCATCAGCTACACGATTCGTCACCCCTGATTTGTGCTTTACAACAAAAGTAAACTGCTGTAGATACGCGACCCATGAAGCGTGCCTAGCTGAAATTTTGTCCTGCCCTTGCAAATGTTTCAGAGCTTCATGATCCGTATAAAGAACAAACTCCTTCTGAAACAGATAATGTCTCCAGTGCTTCACAGCTTGAACAATCGCATAAAATTCCACGTCATAAGTATTATATCTCATCTTGGCTTCAAACAATTTCTCACGGAAATAAGCAACCGGTCTTCCATTCTGACTCAATACTCCACCAATCCCAACCTTCGAAGCATCGGTGTGTAACTCGAACAATATCTAAAAATACGGCAGTACCAAAATGGGTGCTGTCGTCAAAAGTGTCTTCATCTTCTCAAAAGCTAACTCTGCTTCCTCTGTCCACACGACCTTTCATGCAATCGGTTACAGGTGCCATCACACTGCTAAAATGTGAAATGAATCTTCGATAAAAAGATACCAACCCATGAAAACTCCTCACTTCAGTAATTGTCTTGGGTTGTGGCCAACTCCTGACAGCTTCCACTTTGCTTTCATCCACTTGAATACCTTCCTTCGATAGAACATATCCCAGAAACAAAACACTTTGTGTCATGAATACACACATCTTCGTTGCTGCATAGAATTGCTCCTGTCGTAGAATAAACAACACTTCCCGTAAATGCTGGACATGCTCTTCCATACTTCCACTATAGATTAAAATATCGTCAAAGTAAACTACTACGAACTTCCCAATAAATGGTCTGAAAATCCGGTTCATCACTCTCATAAAAGTACTAGGAGCATTTGACAAGCCAAACACATAACCAGCCATTCGTATAGACCTTCTCTAGTTTTAAAAGCAGTCTTCCACTCATCACCCGGTCTAATACGAATTTGATGGTATCCACTCTTCAAGTCAATCTTTGAGAACACAACAACTCCACTCAATTGATCAATCAAATCATCGAACCTCGGCATAGGAAACCTGTATCTCACAGTGATCTTGTTTAGAGCCCGACTGTCCGTACACATCCGCCAAGTCCCATCCTTCTTCGGCACCAATAAGGCTAGCACTGCACAAGGACTCAAGCTCTCCTGAACACGCCCTTGTTCTAACAACTCCTCCACCTGCCTTCTCAGTTCCTCATGCTCCTTAGGACTCATCTGGTAATGTGGCCTGTGAGGTAACACTGCTCCTGGAACAAGATCTATCTGATGTTGAATGTCTCTTAACGGTGGTAGCTCTTTTGGCAACTCTTTAGGAAACACATCTTCAAATTCCTCCAATACTGGCTTTACTTCCTCTGGAACTTCAACAGATTCACTAGCTTCATGTCCAATCAACAAGAACACCTCTGGACTCTCCTTTACTTCTTCTATAAACTCATTCAAAGTCAACAAAGTCTTCAGCTCCTCAATCTCTTCTGACTTGCTGTCTCCTTGCTGTCTCTTCTTTGGAACTAAAATGATCTTAGTACCCTCAAACATAAAGCTGTAGCTATTGGTTCGACCATCATGCTGTACTGCTCGGTCATACTGCCATGGTCTTCCCAAAAGCAAATGACAAACATCCATCTCCACCACATCACACCAGATCTCGTCTTTATACTTCTTCCCAATAGAAAATGGAACATTAACTCGCCTATCCACCTTCACCTCTCCTCCTTTCCTCAACCATGCAAACTTGTAAGGATTTGGATGCTTCTCCATCTTCAACTTCAACTTTCTCACAGCTTCAGTAGAAATGATGTTGTCACAACTTCCCGCGTCAATCACAAATTTACAAACTTTCCCCAGTATAGTGCATGTCGACTGAAAGATATTACTCCTCAACCAACTAGCCTCCTCTTCCTGCTTCGGTGTAAAACATGATCTCCTCAACATTAGATTACATCCTTCATCTCCCGACGTGATATCCTGTTCATCCTCCTCAACTAGACTAGAATAACCTTCATCAACATCCTCACCTTCCGCTTCAGCAATCATAGCTCGCCTCTTTGGTTTCGGACATTCATTACTTTTGTGACCCACTTCCTGGGAATTATAACATTTGAAACAGTTGTTGACCTTTTCCTTCGCAACCTCATTCACAACTAGTTTACTAATAGCTTTAGAAACAATGGAACTTCCACTAGCACCCTTGCTCTGAGTATTGGAACTTGGAAACACACCACCTCCTCGTCTTCCCTGCTTCTCCCAAGCCACCGCCTTCTGGTGCGCTTCAGCCACAGATCTAGGGTCAAACATATTTACCATATCCTGGATCTGGATCCTCAATACCCCCAACAAATCTAGCGGTCAACTGTTCTTCCGTCTCAATGATGTCATTTCGAGCACTCGGTTGATAAAACTCATCAGCATAATCATTAACAGTCTTTGTGCCCTGCCTCAGGTTCTGCAAACGTTGGTACATTAGACACTGATAATTGTAAGGTAAGAAAGTAGCTTTCATTAATTTCTTCATCTTCTCCCATGTAATAATCTTTCACTTCCCCATTCTCTCCCGTGTAAGTTTAGTCTGCTGCCACCATGCCGTAGCTCTCCCTCTCAATCTTGTAGCAACCAACTTCACTCTACGATTCTCGGGAACTTCTTTGAAGTCAAAAATTTCTTCAACATTTGAAACCCAATCCAAAAACTCTTCCGCAACCATTCCACCTTTAAATTCTGGAATTTCCATTTTCATCCCCGACTCCCATCGATGATCATCTTCATATTCTCTAACTCGATTTCTCCCTTGGCCATGATTTCGACAAGGTCTACTTTCATAATCACTATCTTCTTCCAAATATGACATATGTCGATGCCGATCCCGTCCATCAACATTTCTACTTCCACGCACGTCTCTTTCTCTCGAAACGGATGGCTCTCTTCTTTCTCTATAAGACTGTGGCGATATTCTTCGTTCACCCGAAACCGACGGCGAAACCCGGTTTCCACCCAGATTTGACACTGGTGATGTTCTTTGTCGAGTTGGGTTCATATTCATCATGAGCCTCTCCAATCTACCAATTCCTTCATCGAACTTTTCATTGAATTTATCACTAATGCGTTGCTCTATTTGTTCAGCATCTTCTCTTCTATACACATCTGCAATATTTTGATGACGGTTAGCTCTTCTCGGCGGCATGATCTTCAACAACAATCTTCAACTTAATTCAAACACAAACTTCTCAACAATTGCAAATCCGATCTCCAAACTTCAAGTGACACAAACTCCTTGCGATCTAGCTCTGATACGAAACTGATGCAGCGGATTATGACGATGACGACGAAATGAAGATTTCGTGTCAAACTAATCGATGAACCGAATAGATGAAACCACATAAATCGATGGATTAGAGATACCCAAGTGCCCAAATTCGTTGATCTCAAGAGATACTGAATTCTAGCTATCTTCAACACGTTGATCGCGCACGATACCGTGTTAAAGGATCTACGATTTTTCGACGTTGATCTCGCGCACGAGATTCCCTGAATCGGCTTCAAATCCGTTGATTCGAGCGCACTCGAATAACCGAAAATGGAGAAAGGAGCTCACAATCAACTTTCAATTTTAATGGAGGCCAAAGCACAAACCAAATTTTATTCAAAATTCAACCCCCTTTACAACGACATCACACCTCTATTTAATGATCTCTTTACAACATAACAACGACTCAACATAACATGACTCACGACTTAACATGTTTGACTTAACTATGGAAATTACAACAAATGACTTAACAATTAGTAACGACCTAACTTGAGCGACTTAAACACAGCAGCGACCTAGGCAACTTCGGTAGCGACATAAGAAGACTTTGCGATGCAAGACTCTGTGTATTCGCGACCTACGCTGGAAATTGGGAGCGATCTATGGTTTTCCGAACTGAACAACGGGGTGGGGTTAGGTCGTGGATGGGTTACGTTAGGTCGCGTGAGGGATTAGGTCGATAAGTCGCGTGATGGTTAGGTCGTGGAGCATTGGTGATAGGTCGCGGCGATGTGGATGGAGTTAGGTCATGGAGGTTAGGTCGTGGCGATGGGGATGGAGTTAGGTCGTGGAGGTTAGGTCGCGGCGATGGGAATGGGGCTAGATCGTGGAGATTAGGTCGCGGCGATGGGAATTCGACCATGCCTTACCGTGCTGCATCAATCTTCCTTCGTCGAGCTTGAATACATCCTCGACTCGATCCACAACTTCACCAAAGTCACAAATTTGCTCACCCTAATCGGCCATGGATAAATGGCCATCTCCAAAACTGTTGCGTGTAAATCAAGATGTATGGGATTGAAGCTTCTCAGCAAGTCAAGATTTTTAAAGCTTGCTTGAAAATTTTCCATTGAATTTTTTTGGAAATGTTGATTTTTGAATCCTAAGTTTCTCTTTCTTTTTTTCCCTTTCTCCAAGCGTTTTAAAAAGAAGAAGGATGAAGGGAAGCTAAGCAGAGTAGGGGGGCTTGTAAGGTGGCTAGACTAAAAAATAGAGTGGGCTGAATTGAAATGATGGAGGCTGTTGTAACGACCCAGAAATTTGAACAATTTAAATTTGAAAATATTTAATTAATTTTAAATATTTGAATGATGGTTTAGATTGAATTTTCAACATAACTTTGAATTTAACGATTAAATTCTAAAATTTAATCTATTGAAAGTTGAATAAGAATTTGAATCTTCAATTTTAAGCTGAAGAAAAATATTTTCAACGGCTTGTAAAACTCATATTTGTAATACTGAAGATAATAGAAGCTTCAGAATTGAATTTGAAAGTGGTTTGTTCAGTTTTGAATTTATATCGTTTGAATCGATATTTAAAAATAGCCTTCCGAGGCACAGTCTCGGAATTCGACGAAACCAGTTCCATTGGGTCCGGAATATTGAATTATTGCCGGATTTCAAATTTCGTATTTTTCGGAGTTGATATGTGAACATGCGGTGAGAAAACGCATTGAAATTTAAACGAATTCAATTTAAATTAAAAAAAAAAATGTAATTGGTCAAGATCAAATCAACTTCAGCCACCCTACTTTATTTTAAAACAGGCATATTCCCTGCAAAGGAAGAAACCACGTTCTCTTGTCTCCCCCGTACCCTATCTCCTCTTCCATTTTCAAATACGCAGCTGAGATTCTCGTTTGAAGAAGAAGAAAAAAACGCGTCGTTGTTTATTTTATAATGGCTGGTACATCTCGCTGTCTCGTTCGATTTTAAAGAGAATAAAAACAATGGACGATCCCCTCTTTCCCTTATCCTCACTTTCGTTCGAACGAACGATGTTCTTCCCCCTCTTTCGGCCTTTAATTTCAAATCAAAAAAAAAATTATAATGCCGAGCTTTCCCTCTTCCTCGTTTCAACCGAAGCCCTTTTTGTATGATGAAAAAAAATAGAGAGATCGAATCGAGGCAGCTACTGGGGAGAATCGATTTCAGAGATCGCGAGTTCCTCATTTGCAAGTGAGTCGCGATGGGAGGTCGCGACTAGGGGGGTATGGCTGCAGTTTCGCGAGTGAAGGAGATGGATCGTGAGCTCGTTTTCGCGATGGGATCGAGCTCGGGTTCGAGCATGGCAGATCGATGGCAAACAAACACGAGGCGGCAGCGTTCAGGTGTGTGGTCGCGAAGGTTGCGGTGGCTGGAGGGTTCGGCGACAGTCTCGAGTGCGGCAACAATTCGGGGGATTTGTCGATCTCGAGCAGTGGTCGTTCGTGGCCAGTTTCGGCAGTGAAGGTATAATTTGAATAATTTAATTTAAATTATTTAGTTAAATTTTATAATATATGCATTGTCTGTATATGGATATATATTAACAGTAAAGTATATGCAAAATTTTTAATTTAATTTAGATTTGAAAATGTACAGAACAGTCAAGAAGAAGTTATTTTGCTATTTACTGAAATTTAATATTTATAAATTTTGTTATGAACGGTTAAAAGAATTTATAAAATGAAGAATATAATGATGGGAATTTTGAAAAGCATCTATAAGTTTAGTAAAAATCAAAATTTTTAGTTAATTAAATTTATCAAATAGGAATTTATTTCTAAGATTAAATAGTTGCTAATAAAGGGAATTTAGTTTCAAATTTAAATTTTTAGTAAAAATAATTTATTAAAAAGGAATTTTGCTAAAAAATTAGAAGTATTAGCTTATTTAAAAATCTATTTTAATAACTAAAAATAATTTGTAAAAGAATTTGTTAAAATAAATTTATTAAAAGAATTCTAGTTTAAGATTTAATTCTTCGATTTTAAAGAAGAAAATTAGTTTAAAACACAATCATTGGTTAATTAAACAATCAAAAACGGAAATTTGTTATTTAAATTGGTTCGAATGTTAATTAATTTGCATAATATTTATACAAGGTATAAAACAAGGAAATCGAGTCAAGATGGAAAATGGATTGCTAATAAAAGCTAAGGTGAGAACTTCTCACTCAAAAGGGTTATTTAAAATTTTAAATAGTTATATTTAAAATTTGTTGATTGATGGATTGTTGTTTGATTGTGATATTAGATATAGTAGGATATATATCTATATATAGCAATATATATCTATATATAGCAATATATATATATTGGCATATGTATATATTGCAGTTGATTGATTTCCCGCATTGTATAGCGGATGAGACCCTATTGCGCCGTTAGTAAGCGGATAATATTTTATAAAATCCCATACACCGCGATATTCCACCTTGAAGTGGAATTGGTATTGTGCTAACATCTGTGGACGCAGGGAAACAGGTTGGAGGGATCCAACTGGATTCCTCACAAATATTTATATGATTATAGATATTGTGTGATTATTGATTATCATATTGATATATGATATTTGTGCCATGATTGACTATTGGATGCTGTTGCATCATCGGATCCATTTTTAAAAGTATTTTTAACGATTTTGAATTATAAAGGATTTTAAATTGATTTTTCCAAAGTATATGTTTTCATTGAAATTTTGAGTTGATTCATTTTTAATTAAATTAAAATTTTAATTTTTAAAGTTATAGAATTTAAGATTTTTGTGAAATATAACCAAAGGTAGTTTTTAAAAATAAATAGATTTATATAATAATTTAAAATTGGATTTCTGAATTATTATAAAGGATGAATATAAAAGATTTTATAAATTGATATTTATAAATAAAAATATTGGAAGTATAAACGAGTTTATTATGTGTTAAAATGAAGTATAAAATGGATCATTGAAAATTATAGATTTATAAATTGTGAAAGTTATAAAATGAATAGATATTGAAAATAAAAGATTCATGAGTCATTAACTTATAAAATGGATTTTGGGCATTTAAATAAGATATTTATAGAAATTGTAAATAAAGGAATTTTTTTTATACGTTGAAATTGTCATGGAATATAAAAGAATCTTATAAGCAATAAGATTTGGAATTTGTGAAGCTTAAAAGAACGATTTGGTAAATGAATGAATGAATTATAAGTAATCAACTTGTAATATGAACCTTTGGTATGAAATTGAGTTATATAATTTGAATTGGATTGATAAAGGAAATTTATAAATCGAAGTTTATGAAAAGGAATAGAATTTATAAACATTGTATATAAAGTCGTAATCAATTGAATTTGATCAATTGAATATAAAAGTTTATTAAAGGAGTTATATTCACGTTTTTGAACAGTGAATATATCGTTAAATAAAATGGATATCTTTTGGGAAAAGGATGTTTTAAATAGAATATAAAACGATTTAAAGATGTTTTAAAATGCATCAAGTATCGAAAATATAGATTTCAACATTCATTGTTGAAATAGACGTTTTCGAGAAATAGAAGGAAAGGAAGTCGTAGATTTCAACATTCATTATTGAAATAGACGTTTTCGAGAAATAGAAGGAAAGGAAGTCGTAGATTTCAACATTCATTGTTGAAATAGACGTTTTCGAGAAATAGAAGGAAAGGAAGTCGTAGATTTCAACATTCATTGTTGAAATAGACGTTTTCGAGAAAATAAGGAAATGATGGACTATAACACTGTTGTTATAGTAAATGGTTTCCGAAAGGAAATATTTTTGTATAGTATTGGGATTTATATATCTATTTAATTTCGAATCCCTATACTAGTGATTTTGGGTTGTCGTAACGATGTTTTACGCAACATTCGTTTTGACCCAAATAAATGTGAATAAAAGAATGATTTCCTTATAAAATGAAATATATACTTAACTATGGGTTAAGTATATTGAATATTTTCAAATTGTTGAAAATAAATAAGATTTTGTGAATTACTTATTAAATAAGTATGGAAATGCTTTTCCAATATGAAATGGAATGTTTTTAAGAATTTATCTTTTTGAAGATAAATTGGAATTGAATATTTGAAATCTATTGAAAACTGTAGATCAATAGATAATTTGAAATATAAATTCACTATGGAAATTATAAATGAAAAAGGGAAAATTGGTTTCAAAATAAACGTTGTTAATTTTGAAGTGTGGAAAATTATATATCTTGTAAAGATATTTTTTGGGAAATAATTTGGAAAATTATTTGGAATCTGATGATGCTGCTCATCTCTATTGATAGTTAAATAACCGACTATCAATATTTACCCTTGAATGAGTAATTATTGTGAATTGCTTGAAATTGAATGCCACACTTATTTTTAAAATAAGCGCTCACTATTCGGGTTAACCGGGAAAGGACCATGGGGTCGTATAACCCACTCCGAATATGTGATACGTCGTTATGAATTGCATTTGAAGACCGGTGTTGAAGACCGGATATTTGTGAAAACGGATGGATTACCGTCGAGTTACTCTGCATCGGCTGATCTCCGATATAGAGGTTTTATCACCCTTAGTGACGGGTTGTCCGGACGTGATTAGTGAATATCCGGATTGCAAGGACTTCTTTGTAAGTGCCTTCGGTTCTGTTCGAGCCCGGAACAGACTTGTATGGATTGTATGTCTGACATTACAAGTTGAGATATAAAGCTGATTTCTTTCAAATATATTTCTGTTGGTGGCGGAGAATTTATTCTCTTAGCTTAACACCCTTCTCTGAGATGTACGAGCTCAGAGGTTATATAGTTGAAGGTTATTAGTGATATACTCCCAATTTGGTAGTGTGGCATGCTGAGTGATGCTGTGAAATGATCATTGTATTGATCATTTGTGATAGGATCATTTGTTTGATCGTCTATCTTGATGATCATTGCTTTGATCATTTGTTGACCCAAAGCACTGCTTTTGTAAAGCGTGGCTTTGTGGACGAGACTTCATCGAGCCTCACACCCCGGAAATGGTCAAAACAGGAAAGATGCGGCAAGGTTATTAGGGGGTAGCGCCCCTTTAGTGTATGTCATTCCTTCTGCATAGAGGTGGTACCGTGGTATGGAGCCCAGATACTTAACCTATGTGGTTACTGCAAATTTATTACTTTGTGGTTGTTGGAAATCGGGGATCCTCGGATATAGATCGGTTACGATCGGGGAATGACATATTCGTGTCAGTAGTTACCCAGTTAGGGGTAACCCGGCCTTGTGTTGGCAGAGATCCGGTTAGGTTCTCGGGACGTCATTCCAGAGGCGTTTCCATGTGGCAATGGGAAGTTCCTTGGCCTGACCATTTGTTGGAAATCCAAAGAAACAATACGAGCCTTGTACGGTTTTAGTTGTATTACCTACTATGGAATGTGGCGGTAACCTGCTATTGAACATAGTAGCTATAGTAGGCATAAGTGCGGAATGCCTATGCTGGCTAAGATTTATATTCTACTTTCGAAATTGTTTTCTACACTATGCACTAGTAATAATATCAAATGCTTCTTTTTAATGCGTATCAAGCATCTTTGACTATCATAAGGAGAAATCTCCTCCGATTCTGCGATTGCATTGTGTATGTGTGCGGGAGGCCTTATGGTAGTCTCATTTTCTAAAAAGCATTGCGAATTTATTTAAAAATTATCCTATTCTTTGTTTTAAAGATAAATAACTGTTTTAAGTTCTCACACCAGTCCCATGACTGACCTGGAGTTTATTGTTCCCTTCCTAAACTCTGGGTGCCCACCAATTTCTACACGGACAATCTAGAGTTTGGTTATCAGGTTATTCTGGATTTAGGAGTGCTATGGAGCTCAGGAGGCGAGCTGCATGTCGAGACGTACTACTTGTGTATGATATTATACTATGTATTGCTCCGCTGTGTATTCTGTATGAGGACAAGTTTATATAACTGTCCATTGATGTATTGACTCTGTTGTCTATTGTTGTTGTAAACTCTGATAATGATGTAATATATAAAACATTCAGTTCTTTTGTTTTAATGAATATTCACTTATCTATTATATGTTGTTCTGCTGTGATGGTTAGATTCTGATATTGTTTCTGTTGCTGTTCTATTTTCTTCTCTCTTCCTTCTCTCTTCTTCTATCTCTTTCTTTTTCTTTAACCATAAAGATTCGGAAGTTTGTTCCCCTTTGGCTGGATTGTTGTGGAATGTTGCCAGCTCAAAGGAGTACGGATTTTCGGGCCTTTACAAGTGGTATCAGAGCATATGGTTAAGCGACAACCTGCTCTGTTGGTGTTACTCATTAGAGATAGAGTCAGTAGTACTCTAGAATGAGTTTGAGTGTAATAATAGATATGAGTGCGTATTTGTTAGTGAATATAAAATTGTTTTATATTGTGATGATTGGTTTATTGAGTGGCATATGAACCTTCGTCGGCACAGTCTGTACAACTGGATCGAAGGGGTTTCTAAACACTTGAATAGAACAATTCGACACGATATTGTTTAAAAATAGGGTAAATGAAATAATTTTGCCCAAAACTATTTTTGTATATAAAAGAAATGATTTTCTGTAGATTATTATAGTATATGGTTGCTTGGATGTTAGGAATTGATAATATTGAACTATTACCATTGAAATTGAATAAGAATTGAAATCATTGTAATAAAAAAATTGAAATAAAGAAAAAAAAATCCATATGCAAATGAAATTTAAGAATGTAAATTATAAATTTGACTTATAATTGGAAATAGAATTCCAGAGAAGTTTTTTTTTGAAATGTTTTTGAAAGAATTTGGAAATTTTAGGAATTAAATTCCTGTTTGGTTTGGAAATAATTTTCAAAGGTTTTTGGAAAAATGTTTGAAGGATGGAAAGCTCTAAACTCTTTTCGGTCGCTGGAAAATAATTCCGATGATGACCGCGGCATCATTGGTGTTCATTTTCGGGTTTCCAAAAGAGGAATTGCTGCCAAATTGTTTTAAATAAAAGTTGTTTGGAAAATTTGGATTTGGTTTTGGAAAAGCTGAAAAGACTCTGGAATGTTATATAAAAATATTTATGGAATATTATTAAGTTGAAAATAAATTTGGAGTAATTAAAATGAATTGGAATTGAATTTGATTTAAGCAAAGCGAAGTATTGAAATGAAAATTAGTAAGCTAAACTAATTGAAGGAATGAAAGTAAATATGATTTGTAAATGAATTGAATTAAATGAAAATGGAAATGAAATTGAAGATTGTTTACAAGGAAATGAACTTGAGTTTGAAGTGAAATAGCTTAAGTAAATTCAAGATGAATATGAATATGGAATGTAAACAAAATTGAATGGAAAATATGAAATGCAAATTGAACTGAAGTAGAATTAGAATAAATTGAATTGGTATCAATTTGAATTAGTATAAACTAGAATGAATATGAATTCGTTTGGCTTAGAAACAAATAGAATTGAGATTATAAATTGAATTCAAATAAAAATTGAAATTGTAAATTGAATTCAAATGAAATTAAAATGCAAAATTGAATGAAAATGAATGTATAACTCCAATAGTAAAGTAAAGGTGATATAAGAAGTATATATCGAAATTTTGTAAAGGAAATGTGCAAAATGGTTTGAATATTGTAATTGGATACTACTACTAGCAGGTTATACAGGTGTTATAAAGGAATTGGGATTTTGATTTCAAAGATAAAAATTGAATTGCTCGACAAAAAGGTACGTATTTCAATTTTAGTATGAGATTTGATGATTTCCTTCTCCAGCCACTTGGCTTTCTCTTTTCTTTTTGATTCTGAGAGGCCGTGATGCCATTTTGTAGTCGTACCGATCGAGCCGCGCAAAGTAGACGCTGGCGAAATTTTTCCAAAATTTCGGGTGTTAGAAAATTTTTGAGAAATTTTTGAAAGTTTGAAATTTGAATTTAAATTTAAATTTGAATTTTGAAGTAAACAATGTTGTTTGAAACTTATAATTGAAGTTGGAAAGCTAGTTGGAATGATAATGAATCTCTAGTAAAAAGACTTAGGTTAGTAAGTTGATAAAACTATTTGGATTGTGAAAAATAGTAGACGAGTTAAGGAACATTTCTTCCTAACTTGTAATTTCGAGACGAAATTCTTTTAAGGTAGGAAGATTGTAACGACCCAGAAATTTGAACAATTTAAATTTGAAAATATTTAATTAATTTTAAATATTTGAATGATGGTTTAGATTGAATTTTCAATATAACTTTGAATTTAACGATTAAATTCTAAAATTTAATCTATTGAAAGTTGAATAAGAATTTGAATCTTCAATTTTAAGCTGAAGAAAATTATTTTCAACGGCTTGTAAAACTCATATTTGTAATACTGAAGATAATAGAAGCTTCAGAATTGAATTTGAAAGTGGTTTGTTCAGTTTTGAATTTATATCGTTTGAATCGATATTTAAAAATAGCCTTCCGAGGCACAGTCTCGGAATTCGACGAAACCAGTTCCATTGGGTCCGGAATATTGAATTATTGCCGGATTTCAAATTTCGTATTTTTCGGAGTTGATATGTGAACACGCGGTGAGAAAACGCATTGAAATTTAAACGAATTCAATTTAAATTAAAAAAAATGTAATTGGTCAAGATCAAATCAACTTCAGCCACCCTACTTTATTTTAAAACAGGCCTATTCCCTGCAAAGGAAGAAACCACGTTCTCTTGTTTCCCCCGTACCCTATCTCCTCTTCCATTTTCAAATACGCAGCCGAGATTCTCGTTTGAAGAAGAAAAAAAACGCGTCGTTGTTTATTTTATAATGGCTGGTACATCTCGCTGTCTCGTTCGATTTTAAAGAGAATAAAAACAATGGCCGATCCCCTCTTTCCCTTATCCTCACTTTCGTTCGAACGAACGATGTTCTTCCCCCTCTTTCGGCCTTTAATTTCAAATCAAAAAAAAAATTATAATGCCGAGCTTTCCCTCTTCCTCGTTTCAACCGAAGCCCTTTTCGTATGATGAAAAAAAAAAGAGATCGAATCGAGGCGGCTACTGGGGAGAATCGATTTCATAGATCACGAGTTCCTCATTTGCAAGTGAGCCGCGATGGGAGGTCGCGACTTGGGGGGGATGGCTGCAGTTTCGCGTGCGAAGGAGATGGATCGTGAGCTCGTTTTCGCGATGGGATCGAGCTCGGGTTCGAGCATGGAAGATCGATGGCAAACAAACACGAGGAGGCGGCGTTCAGGTGTGTGGTCGCGAAGGTTGCGGTGGCTGGAGGGTTCGGCGACAGTCTTGAGTGCGGCAACAATTTGGGGGATTTGTCGATCTCGAGCAGTGGTCGTTCGTGGCCAGTTTCGGCAGTGAAGGTATAATTTGAATAATTTAATTTAAATTATTTAGTTAAATTTTATAATATATGCATTGTCTGTATATGGATATATATTAACAGTAAAGTATATGCGAAATTTTTAATTTAATTTAGATTTGAAAATGTACAGAACAGTCAAGAAGAAGTTATTTTGCTATTTACTGAAATTTAATATTTATAAAATTTTTTATGAACGGTTAAAAGAATTTATAAAATGAAGAATATAATGATGGGAATTTTGAAAAGCATCTATAAGTTTAGTAAAAATCAAAATTTTTAGTTAATTAAATTTATCAAATAGGAATTTATTTCTAAGATTAAATAGTTGCTAATAAAGGGAATTTAGTTTCAAATTTAAATTTTTAGTAAAAATAATTTATTAAAAAGGAATTTTGCTAAAAAATTAGAAGTATTAGCTTATTTAAAAATCTATTTTAATAACTAAAAATAATTTGTAAAAGAATTTGTTAAAATAAATTTATTAAAGGAATTCAAGTTTAAGATTTAATTCTTCGATTAGATAATTTTAAAGAAGAAAATTAGTTTAAAACAAAATCATTGGTTAATTAAACAATCAAAAACGGAAATTTGTTATTTAAATTGGTTCGAATGTTAATTAATTTGCATAATATTTATACAAGGTATAAAACAAGGAAATCGAGTCAAGATGGAAAATGGATTGCTAATAAAAGCTAAGGTGAGAACTTCTCGCTCAAAAGGGTTATTTAAAGTTTTAAATAGTTATATTTTAAATTTGTTGATTGATGGATTGTTGTTTGATTGTGATATTAGATATAGTAGGATATATATCTATATATAGCAATATATATATATATTGGCATATGTATATATTGCAGTTGATTGATTTCCCGCATTGTATAGCGGATGAGACCCTATTGCGCCGTTAGTAAGCGGATAATATTTTATAAAATCCCATATACCACGATATTCCGCCTTGAAGTGGAATTGGTATTGTGCTAACATCTGTGGATGTAGGGAAACAGGTTGGAGGGATCCAACTGGATTCCTCACAAATATTTATATGATTATAGATATTGTGTGATTATTGATTATCATATTGATATATAATATTTGTGCCATGATTGACTATTGGATGTTGTTGCATCATCGGATCCATTTTTAAAAGTATTTTTAACGATTTTGAATTATAAAGGATTTTAAATTGATTTTTCCAAAGTATATGTTTTTATTGAAATTTTGAGTTGATTCATTTTTAATTAAATTAAAACTTTAATTTTTAAAGTTATAGAATTTAAGATTTTTGTGAAATATAACCAAAGGTAGTTTTTAAAAATAAATAGATTTATATGATAATTTAAAATTGGATTTCTGAATTATTATAAAGGATGAATATAAAAGATTTTATAAATTGATATTTATAAATAAAAATATTGGAAGTATAAACGAGTTTATTATGTGTTAAAATGAAGTATAAAATGGATCATTGAAAATTATAGATTTATAAATTGTGAAAGTTATAAAATGAATAGATATTGAAAATAAAAGATTCATGAGTCATTAACTTATAAAAGGGATTTTGGGCATTTAAATAAGATATTTATAGAAATTGTAAATAAAGGAATTTTTTTTATACATTGAAATTGTCATGGAATATAAAAGAATCTTATAAGCAATAAGATTTGGAATTTGTGAAGCTTAAAAGAACGATTTGGTAAATGAATGAATGAATTATAAGTAATCAACTTGTAATATGAACCTTTGGTATGAAATTGAGTTATATAATTTGAATTGGATTGATAAAGGAAATTTGTAAATCGAAGTTTATAAAAAGGAATAGAATTTATAAACATTGTTTATAAAGTCGTAATCAATTGAATTTGACAATTGAATATAAAAGTTTATTAAAGGAGTTATATTCACGTTTTTGAACAGTGAATATATCGTTAAATAAAATGGATATCTTTTGGGAAAAGGATGTTTTAAATAGAATTTAAAACGATTTAAAGATGTTTTAAAATGCATCAAGTATCGAAAACATAGATTTCAACATTCATTGTTGAAATAGACGTTTTCGAGAAATAGAAGGAAAGGAAGTCGTAGATTTCAACATTCATTGTTGAAATAGACGTTTTCGAGAAATAGAAGGAAAGGAAGTCGTAGATTTCAACATTCATTGTTGAAATAGACGTTTTCGAGAAAATAAGGAAATGATGGACTATAACACTGTTGTTATAGTAAATGGTTTCCGAAAGGAAATATTTTTGTATAGTATTGGGATTTATATATCTATTTAATTTCGAATCCTTATACTAGTGATTTTGGGTTGTCGTAACGATGTTTTACGCAACATTCGTTTTGACCCAAATAAATGTGAATAAAAGAATGATTTCCTTATAAAATGAAATATATACTTAACTATGGGTTAAGTATATTGAATATTTTCAAATTGTTGAAAATAAATAAGATTTTGTGAATTACTTATTAAATAAGTATGGAAATGCTTTCCCAATATGAAATGGAATGTTTTTAAGAATTTATCTTTTTGAAGATAAATTGGAATTGAATATTTGAAATCTATTGAAAACTGTAGATCAATAGATAATTTGAAATATAAATTCACTATGGAAATTATAAATGAAAAAGGGAAAATTGGTTTCAAAATAAACGTTGTTAATTTTGAAGTGTGGAAAATTATATATCTTGTAAAGATATTTTTGGGGAAATAATTTGGAAAATTATTTGGAATCTGATGATGCTGCTCATCTCTATTGATAGTTAAATAACCGACTATCAATATTTACCCTTGAATGAGTAATTATTGTGAATTGCTTGAAATTGAATGCCACACTTATTTTTAAAATAAGCGCTCACTATTCGGGTTAACCGGGAAAGGACCATGGGGTCGTATAACCCACTCCGAATATGTGATACGTCGTTATGAATTGCATTTGAAGACCGGTGTTGAAGACCGGATATTTGTGAAAACGGATGGATTACCGTCGAGTTACTCTGCATCGGCTGATCTCCGATATAGAGGTTTTATCACCCTTAGTGACGGGTTGTCCGGACGTGATTAATGAATATCCGGATTGCAAGGACTTCTTTGTAAGTGCCTTCGGTTCTGTTCGAGCCCGGAACAGACTTGTATGGATTGTATGTCTGACATTACAAGTTGAGATATAAAGCTGATTTCTTTTAAATATATTTCTGTTGGTGGCGGAGAATTTATTCTCTTAGCTTAACACCCTTCTCTGAGACGTACGAGCTCAGAGGTTATATAGTTGAAGGTTATTAGTGATATACTCCCAATTTGGTAGTGTGGCATGCTGAGTGATGCTGTGAAATGATCATTGTATTGATCGTTTGTGATAGGATCATTTGTTTGATCGTCTATCTTGATGATCATTGCTTTGATCATTTGTTGACCCAAAGCACTGCTTTTGTAAAGCGTGGCTTTGTGGACGAGACTTCATCGAGCCTCACACCCCGGAAATGGTCAAAACAGGAAAGATGCGGCAAGGTTATTAGGGGGTAGCGCCCCTTTAGTGTATGTCATTCCTTCTGGATAGAGGTGGTATCATGGTATGGAGCCCAGATACTTTACCTATGTGGTTACTGCAAATTTATTACTTTGTGGTTGTTGGAAATCGGGGATCCTCGGATATAGATCGGTTACGATCGGGGAATGACATATTCGTGTCAGTAGTTACCCAGTTAGGGGTAACCCGACCTTGTGTTGGCAGAGATCCGGTTAGGTTCTCGGGACGTCATTCCAGAGGCGTTTCCATGTGGCAATGGGAAGTTCCTTGGCCTGACCATTTGTTGGAAATCCAAAGAAACAATACGAGCCTTGTACGGTTTTAGTTGTATTACCTGCTATGGAATGTGGCGGTAACCTGCTATTGAACATAGTAGCTATAGTAGGCATAAGTGCGGAATGCCTATGCTGGCTAAGATTTATATTCTACTTTCGAAATTGTTTTCTACACTATGCACTAGTAATAATATCAAATGCTTCTTTTTAATGCGTATCAAGCATCTTTGACTATCATAAGGAGAAATCTCCTCCGATTCTGCGATTGCATTGTGTGTGCGTGCGGGAGGCCTTATGGTAGTCTCATTTTCTAAAAAGCATTGCGAATTTATTTAAAAATTATCATATTCTTTGTTTTAAAGATAAATAACTGTTTTAAGTTCTCACACCAGTCCCATGACTGACCTAGAGTTTATTGTTCCCTTCCTAAACTCTGGGTGCCCACCAATTTCCATATGGGCAGTCTAGAGTTTGGTTATCAGGTTATTCTGGATTTAGGAGTGCTATGGAGCTCAGGAGGCGAGCTGCATATCGAGACGTACCACTTGTGTATGATATTATACTATGTATTGCTCCGCTATGTATTCTGTATGAGGACAAGTTTATATAACTGTCCATTGATGTATTGACTCTGTTGTCTATTGTTGTTGTAAACTCTGATAATGATGTAATATATAAAATATTCAGTTCTTTTGTTTTAATGAATATTCATTTATCTATTATATGTTGTTCCGCTGCGATGGTTAGATTCTGATATTGTTTCTGTTACTGTTCTGTTTTCTTCTTCTCTCTTCCTTCTCTCTTCTTCTATCTCTTTCTTTTTCTTTAACCATAAAGATTCGGAAGTTTGTTCCCCTTTGGCTGGATTGTTGTGGAATGTTGCCAGCTCAAAGGAGTACGGATTTTCGGGCCTTTACAGCTGTTGTCAAATCGAATGTGTATATATAATTTAAAATTCCAAAAATATCTAGCTATAAATTTTGGATCCCAATCGACGCGTGCCACCTGACATTCCTAATGTTATACCCCTATTCCGAATGCAATGGAACAAGTTTCAAGACCTAATGGATCGTATGGAGAAAATAGCCTTTTGAACCCAATTATAATATTAAATTTCCAATATTAATTTCAATGCGTTTCTATTCCGTACAACCAAACGGTAACTCCAAATGCTACAAAATTTGAAATCCAATAATAATACACGATTATAGATCCAATGGAGTTGGTTTCATTGAATTCCGAGACTATGCCCTAAAGGCTATTTTCACTCGTTAATTTAAACGAGTAATATTCAAAATCATGTAAGTTACTTTTAAATCAATATTTTAAAGTTTTATTATCTTAATTCTTATTAACAAAGATTAAATAAGCCTTTAGAATTATTTTTATCCAAATAAAAATCCAAGATTTAAATTATTTAAATATTTTCAATTATTAAATTCAACAATTAAATTATCCAATAAATTGTTGTATTGAAATTCAAGTTATTGAATCTATAAAATTAACTTTTGAATATTCCAAATCAATTAAATATTTCAATTTCAAATAACCAAAATTCGGGGTCGTCACAAAAGTATTTTTTCTAACCATTATCATTTAATCATCGTATTAAATTTAATAATTTAAAATAGTTAAAAATACAGGTTGTTACACAAGATCAACACAATCATTAGCGATAATGTATATTTTTAAACTTGCTTAAAAATTTGAGCTTTACTCACCAAAACTTAACCAAATCGACTAGAACTAACACTACAACATAGATCAGCCTTAGATCTTGAATTAACTTTTTAAAAGACTTGATTTTTGCCTAGGGAAGTGACATTTTGGTTCAGCCTTGAAGGGGAAAGGGCTCGATCATGTGGCTTTTCGTGTGTTTTTGGGTTTTTTATTGAAAGAGAGGACGAAGAAAAGTAAAAGAGGTTTTAAATATGGTTTTTAAGGCTTAAAAGTGGAAAAAATTGATTTTTAAACTTTTGAAAATCCAGGGAAGCCATTAAAAGTTTTTAAACTAAACAAAGAAGACGAAGTTTTGGAAATGAGAACTGAAAATGAAAAAAGAGAGAGAAAATAAGAAATTGTTTTTTATACAAAGTGAAATAAACAAATTACTAAATTACGCTTTTAGTACATACTCTCTACTCAAAATGTGCCGCTTCATCACAATCCTTACTAGCCTTGTTGACATGCTTGGCATCGAGAACCCCCCCTTTACCTAACATGCAAACTCCTCCTTATACCATGATGTTATGTGATAATTTGACACTACATTCATTAATTTATTTTTATTTAAGTTTTTGAAAAGATGTCTTGTCTCATTCTTTTACTTAAGTAAATAAATTATTTTCGTATTATTACTTTACCATACATATGATATTATTATATGTCTGTATATATATTTAAAAAAACGTACACAACATTTTTGACAACTTTTTGACGATAAAAAATTAAAAATTCGAAAAAAGATTTCCGGTCAAATTTTCGGTTTTTCTTCAAACTAATTTTTCATAAACACATTTTAAAAACCATTTTTCCATCGTTAGGTATTAATTAAAAGAGGATATTTTAATTCCGTTAATTGAATATTTAAAATAAATTAAATATTCACAAATCAAAGTAATAAAATTCTGGGTCATTACAGGTCGAAAGGGAATTCTCTGACCCTTATGTATGAGATCTACCTTGAAGCACTGAGGGCGTCTCCATAGAAACCCTACACAATTTAGCGAATGTGCCTTAGCGCTTTTCATTGTGTAAATATTAATGTTGTGGTGTACACTTCACACACCATAGTTAATTTCTTACTTATATTTTACATCCTAGACATTATTATAATATCATTAGATTTTCTTATGAAATGGTTTAGTTATCATAAAAATCCCATATATGTTTATTTCTAGATTGGTCTTATGAGATACCATTATTTTATAAGGAGTTTTATAAGCATAGAAATCCATATGGTTGAATTTCTCACGCTGGTTTACCCGACTGATTTGGATGTTATTTTCTTATAATGCTTTGGTCGGCCTCGAGTATATTTCTAGGTTTCGTTGAAGTTCATTGGAGTCTTGTGTGACACCTCATCTCCTCGACCCTTGAAAATCGACACTAATACATCCACGGTATTCATGTATCATAATTCCAAGTGCTAAGGAGGCAGATTATCAGGGATAAAATAAAGTAAAGGTGAAAGAAAGAAACACAAATTATCACACTAAATTTAACTATATAGATAGATAGTACATACAACCACTCTTACAAGGGTACATTAGAGTTATGGTATGAACTAACCTAGCCGAGAATAGTTATAACTGCCCATCCTCACATTTGTTGGTACAAACAAACTAGACCCAGTGGAAAATAAAAGGATAGATAGATATCCACACAAGAGGCTCTGGCTCCATCTCCAAAAACTCCTCCAAACTGCTTCACCAAAATGTTCCTAAAATGATCTTGACTACTTGGGTGCCGGAAAAATAGGACACCCAGAGTTTAAGGAAAAAGAAAATAAACTCGGGGTCAATCATGAGACTAGTGTGAGAAAACTTACAAAAAGCGTATACTTTTGAAATCAAAGGTATCTTATGAGACCATGCCGCACATAACATAGATGAAGTATTTCCCTTTATGATAACCAAAACATTTGCTGTGTAAAATCAATCGATATTATTTTTTAATGACATTCTTTGAAAACATATTTCAGGTAAATATATTCAATAGCTGAAATTGTTGCCATTATTAAATTTCAGCACACTAGGCTTTACAATCAAAATGGCAGGCATGTATTGGAGAATGGATTTTCAATAAATGACTAGGTAAGGGATTACCTTACGGCGGTACATTCTCGACAGTACATATCTAGAGGAATGTACCGAGGCCCAATTGATAGTCCCCTACCAACACAAGACCATCCTACCTCTAAGTAGATAGTATCGAATATGTCATCACCTCGGTCGTTACCGACCTATCCAAGAAGTCTCTTAGCATACGCCACAATAACTTAAACCCGAACGTTATAGTGGGTAGAAATATATCTAGAAGGGAAAGATCATACCCTAATGGTTGCGAACCACATAGCCTTGCCGCATCTACCCTGTTTTAGTCACCTTCGAGTGCGAGGCTTGAGGTAGCGATCACCTTTCACATAGAACATGATCTTTCCACTTTGACTTAGTAACCACCCGCCAATCTGCACAATTCAAGCTGACAATAAATCACACATGTCCAACCTAAATTGAAAAAAAACTGATAGTTATGGGGAAAAAAAAGAAAGAAGGAAAAAAGAAAGAAGAGGAGAAAAGAAATAAAAAAACAACATAGAATCTCAATCGCATTGGAGCAATATATTATATAATATTAATCGTCTTTACAAAGGAAAACTGTTATATACTTACATCCATTAGAATTCAGCATAAATAACGATTATCAGCCTGGACAGTAATAACAGCCTAACCTTACAAATGTTGATGATTTCAACAACAAAAATAGCGGAACATAGACATACGTGAATATGACATGTAGACCTCCAACTCATCTCCTGAGCTCCTATGCATCCAAAGCAATCGGTGAATATGCTTGGTTTGACTCGAGCATTATAATAAAATAACACCCGGGCCAATTTGGAAAACTAGTGTGAGAAAACATACCCAACTGGATTTTTTAAGTTATAAAAACCTTTAAAAATCAAAAGTATCTCATAAGACCACGCCGCAAATAAACACGAACGAGTTTTTACCTTACGATAACCAAAATATTTCATATGAAATTCTCTGATATTATAGTAATGTCTAAGATACAACTACTTATTAGTCTTAGCCGAAATTATTACGTTATTAAATTCCAACATACTAGGTTCTATAATCAAAACTGCAAAGGTATGTATTGGAGATTGGATTCTGTTCTATGACATGATAACAAACTACCTTCCGAAGGTACATATCTAGATATATGCACCGACGTCTGACAAGAACATTTTGTACCCCTACCACATAGGACTGGCCTACCACTTGAGTAGTAGTACTGAATATGATCATCCCTCCGTTAATATGTGTGATATCTTGGGAATTTCAAGCAAATTTAAATGTGATAATCTCTTTTATAAATTTATTAAAATTGGCAAAATTGTTATTTTAAAAACAATAATAACAATTGTGTTGTATATATATAGATTTATGAAAATTATTTTATACAAGTTGAAATTATATTTGTTTAAATATATGTATATAAATTGAATTTGAAATTTAGTTTGAATTTGGATATTTAAATTGAAATTCAAAAGATAGTTATTTATATCTTAAATTTTACTTTGGTTTTAAAACGTTTTTATTTGATTTTATTAAGAACATAAATTGTTTATATTATTTTCTTTTTAAAGAAATTTATTTATATAAATTAAAATATGTATTTATAAATTAGAAAATAAATTATAAAAGCTTTTTAAAACATTTAAAATCTAATTATGCATGAAAGTTACAAGTGTTGAAATTTAAACCGCTCTAAATAACATGTGTGATTAGATTAACATGCCTAATTGACAAATGTTTATCTTTTTACCAGTGTCTTATTTTCTTCATTTTATTTTCTTTAATTTTAGTAAATCAAAATTAAATCTATATAACCATACTTCTTCTTCTTCATTCTTTTTCCCCTATCTCATTTTCAAAAAGCAAGAGAAATAGCCACAAAATTTACAAACCAGAAAGATTGTATCAACTTCCAACCTAAAATTAAAACAAAGAATCAAATTTATTTCAAAACTCTAAAATCTGCAAACAATTTTCAAGGGTCTCGGTTAAGCAAGCACTCTTCTCTGATTTTTAAAGCTTCACCAATTCAGTTTTTTATTTATAAAATAAAAAAGAACCTAATCATTTCAACAGAGCAAACAAGAGCAAGATCAAATCATTCAACAACTAAATCAAGTTCAGGAATCTCAGTTACACATATTTCTAGCATTTCTTTTAACAAAGCTCTCTAGTCTTAGCATCTACTTCAAACAGACAGGTGAGTAAACACTTAAAGTAAAATCTTTTGGATGCTGATATATCTGTGTGATGATGTAATTATGTTGTTGCATGAATGTTTTCAATTCAAATTTTGATTTGAATCCTGCTATACTATGAAGTATCCCTGTGTATGTTAGTATGTAAACCTCTGTTAAATTTCTGGTTCAAGAACAATTAGAAAATGTATATCTCCCAAATAAATCACTACTAGCCTTTGATCATTGAAAGGAATTTGATTGTAACAGTGAAATCGTGTTTTTAAAAATAAGTTTAGGTGTTTATATTTAATAAATATTCTGTAAATTAAAGAATTACAGTAAAATCAAAATTTAGTTAAAATTCAATATCGATGATTTCATCTCTGGATTAAAGGGCATGATTCGTGTGAGTGAATCACGAATTTTATAGTAAATTTTGTGATTTTTAACTGAGTATTTGATGAGAATTCGAGAAATTGTTCGAATTTGGGTTTCGGTCAATTGACGTTGATCGGAGTCGAGGGGGAGGTTGTGGTTTGGCATGATGGTGGCCGTGATGTCAACGGTCACTAGAAAAATGGTGGAAGGGGTTAACGATGGTCGTAGTGGCCATGAATTGGCGAGTAGGGTTTGTGGCTCAGTTTGATCGACGTGGTTGCTGTGGTTTTCTCGGCGTCTATGGCGCATCAAGTTCGAAGGCAAGCTGGGGGATCGTAACGTTGAAGTGTGGTGCTGCTTTGGGAGGGAAGCTGTGGTTCCCAGTCGTCGTGATCGTTGTCATTAAGGATTTGGTCGTTCAAGTTTTTTTCCTAATTAGTGCTAAAGGCTCGTTTTTGATTCGATGGAGGATTCGCCGATCGAGGTGGACGAGGGAGTCGGCGAGGTCAGTGTCGACTTGTAGATGGCTACGATGATGGTCAACGTCGACCGGAATCGATGTGCATATGCACTATATCAGGTCTGTGCATCAGGGTGTTTGGGTTTGGGAAGAAGAATGTTGGCCGGGGTTTCTTCATGCTTTTATGGAGTGTGACTCGAAGTCATTGAGGGGGATGTCGCGTGTGATGTCTCGAGTGAAAGCTGGTTCCAGGATTTAAATCCTATGAGATTTTAAACTAAAAAAAATGAATTTCAGAAATATAAAGCAAAACTAAATTTTTAAAACAAAGTTTTAACCTGTTTAAAGATGTTTGAAAAGTGTGAATTGAAACTTGACGTTTAAACAAGTTTAAGTTTTTAAAGATATAGATTTTAAAGTTAATTTTGTTTCAAAAATAGTTTGTTTTATATAAATATTACTTTGGATAAATCATGTATGTAGTCCATAAATGTTTTCAAATAAATGTAATTGTTGAAATTAAAATGAAATTAAGTGAAAGGATTTAACTTTAAATAATTAAAAGATGATGATTTTGTATAAACCAAACTTAAGCTTTTGAATTAAATTTAATTTAATTTAAAATGGTAAATAGGGTTTAATGTAATGTTTGGGTTATATTAATTTAATCTTGTTTTATCAACAAAGGTAACTAAGGTATAATTATTTAAATAAATTAAGATGTTAAATTTAGGTAATTAAATTAAGATAAAATAACTCGTAATTGATTAAGGGTAGTTGATTACTTAAATTAAGATTGATTAATCTAAGTAATCAAGGGTTAATTAATTAAGCAATAATTAGTTAATGAATGTAATTAGAGGTTAATTACTTAATATTAAAAAGGATTTTTAAGAGTTATTACTTAATGTAGTAATTAAAGTAATTTTTTACTAAATGCAATTAATTAAGTTAATATGGTTAATTTTAATTAATTAATTAATTAAGTTTAATTAATTTAAATAGAATTATTTGATGATGAGTTAAGTATAATTACTTGATATAATAAATGAAGTAAAATTACTTAGTGAAGTAATTAATGGATAATTATGGGATGTAATTTATTTAAAAGGAAATTACTTGATGAAAAGTAATTAAAGAATAATTACTTAGTGGAGGTTATTAAGTGTTAATTACTCAGTGTAATTAATTAAAGGCTTTGTTAATTAATTAAGAGGTTAATTAATTAATGTAAGCAATTTAGAATAATTAATTATTGGATTAATCAAGGTTGATTAATGAATGTGGTAAATTAATTAAAGGCTAATTACTGAATGTAATTAGAGAGGATAATTAGGGGATGATTAATTAATGGTTTGTAATTAATTATTGTTAAGTAAGCAAGATTAAAAATGATTAAAGTAATTAATTTGATTTAATTGGAAATGGATGACTAATTAATCATGCTTATGACTGATTGGTTGATATTTCTGATATGAAGTGTTTGTGATATGATATGTTTGTCTTGAACAGTGATTATGTGGTAATCTGTCGATGATGAATTGCTGTGTAAAAAGTGACATCTTGTGATTAAAAGTTGAATCGTGTTTCACTTGAATAACGTGGGTTAAGATGGTATTGAATTCGAAGAGACCGGAGTCAAGTATTAGTAAATACCTGAAACCACTTCGATTCATAATCTAATAAATCTGTACAAATTTGATATGAGAAATCAATAGGCTGGATTGGAATGATTTAAGTGAATTTAACCATTTAATCTAGGTTTAGTACTTAGAAACTGATGTGTGTAATAAGTGTTGTCTATACCAAACTTGTGAATTTGTAAAATTGATACGAGTTACCCCGGGTTTTATGTAAGTTTTATGCTGTTGTATTCCATGTTAGATGGGTTTGCTCACGTTGGTTTCCAGCCTGACCCGGGTGTTACTTTGATGTAATGCTCGGGTCAGACCGAGTATTACAGATTTTCAAGTAAGGACGTTCTGGAGCTCAGGAGGCGGGCTGGATGGCAGGAACGTATGGAGAGTATTCCGCTGTGTATATTGTAGATTTCTGGGACATGTAAAATTATAAAATGCTTTTGCCCTTTTTAAGCAATCTTCCTTTATGTTTTTTTCCAGAACATGTTATAAAATTCCTCTCATAAAAAAACCATCTATTTATAAAACTCCATCTATAAATTTCAAAAACAGTTATAAATAAATTCTAATCACTTACCTTTAAACACTAATATATACTGATAACATTATAAATAATAAATACTAAATTTAAAACATCATAAAATAATAATTAATAATTTTCAAAACATTCTTAAACAAACAATAATAATTTATCTTCAACATTTTTACAAATATTAAAAATTTATTACCAAAACTTTATTGATAAGAATTATATTTAATTTTAAACCATATTAATAATTTTAAATAATTAACCTTCCAAAATATTAAAATATTTATAAGCCACTTTTAAACAACATTAATATAAATAAACAAGATGTAAAACATAATTATATTTCCATGACAAAAATCCATACTTAACATTCCACGTAATCATTTCCATAATTTATAGACAAGATTCATACATCTTTATCTATTTTATAAAACTTTCTTTCATCAAATTCATTTATTTATAAAGCTTTATTTATAATATAACTCTATCCCTTTATAAATCTTTCTTATTTATATAATCCCACTCAAAAACAAAGTTTCAACTAGTTTGAAATGTTGCTCCCATATTCATGGATTCCTTTTATAAATCCCTTTTTATTTATAAAATTATTCGACATCTTCCAATTTACCCTCACCTTCAATTTTTAAAATAGAATCAACTATTTTTAAAAACAACATTCCACATCCTATAAATAATCCACTCCTTTGTGATTTATTTCCTCATTTATCTAATGATAAAAATTTCCAAAAATTTCTAAACACCGTTTATAAATCCATACTTTTATTAACAAAATATGATTTTACAAATCTTCACTTCCTTTGTAAAATATCACCTTTACAAATTATCATATTTATAATTTCATCTTTATAAATAAATTATAATATATGTACCTATATATATATATTAATTTATATAAAATGGTTAATAAATATTATATAAAAATATTGTTATGTTCTTCTTACAACCATATCCTTTATTATAAATGAAGGCTTATTTTCCTAGGATTTTAAAAATCTCTACTCACCGTTCACTAAATTTATTTAATTTTTTTTATAAAAATATTAAATTATAATTTCATCAAAAATCATGCCTTTGATTTTAAAATAAATTACTTCTTTAAATAATTCAAGCATAATTATTAAAAACATATATAATTTCTAAAATCACTTTGAAATCTATCTTTAAATCAAATCATTATTTTATAATATTTTCAAATACCAAAATAAGGCCCAATGTTACTAAAGCACAAAAATAAAAATCATATTCATATCATCAATATGGCATCCAACAAGTCATATATCACTATATCTATGAAAATAAAATCAAAAAAATGAGGAATCCCATTGGATACCTCCAACTTGTCCCCCTACATCACATAAAGCATAAAATCAAACAATATAAATCAACCGTTTCGAGGCTGTATACAAAAGGTCATCCGCTCTTACACGGGAACGTAAAGGGTCTCATCCGCTCCAATAGGCTGGAATATATCCAAACCAACAATATAATTTAGTAAATTATCCAAACAGTCAATAACAGCCAACAAATAAAAATTCACACATTCAGTCAATAATTTTATTCACTATATATTACTTCCTAATTAACCAAAAAGGTGAGATTAACTCACATTGATTTTAATAGTTACCAAAATATTTCGTTTTGAATTAAAATTGAACGAATGTCCAATTTTAACCCAAAATGCTCACTAGCTCTGAATCCGTCCAATCCAATTCCATAGAATAAATTTCATCGACACGATCGCAACACGACTCGTTGCGTTCAATTTGGACCTCGTATGAATTTGATATAGATAAATAATGTTTGAATTAATTAAATTATAACTAATTTAAAATTTATAAATGTTTAAACTAATTTAATTACCTTCCCTCTCTAACATCTCGTTCACGAAACATAGGAATTCATGACTTTTTTTGACAATCGACCATCGTGCCACTGACCTACGCCGCCGACCATGCCATTGTGCCTGCCGCTGCAGCTCCCTTTCTCTTCCGCCTTGCCGCACGAAAGTGCACGAATGAACCCGCTATGTCTTCACCCATAAATTTCCACCGCCATCGACGACAATAGCACAATCCAACCGTCCAAGTCGATCATCTCATCGACGTAGACCTTTTCCTAGTTGATGTCGAGGCGTGAAAACCCCTCAAGTGGTCGTGACGAATGGTGACCATTGGATGAGGCAACTTAACAAAATTTAATACTTTTGGACCAAATTTTCTCTGATTCGAACGCAGTTATAAAAGAAGGGGGTTATAGGCAAAACATTATTGAAGTATGGTGCGTGTACCTCGGGTATGGGATAGGTATGGCTGGTATAAGATATATATATTATTAAATTTTAAAATATTCATTCAAAGAACCTAAAAATCTTGAACTCCAAACGAGGTGTTTCGCATGTTATACCTCTATTCCGAATGCAATGGAATTAGGCTCGAGACCCAAATCAATCATATGCAGAAGATAGCTTTTCAAACCCAATTATTATTTAAATTCCTTTAATTAATTTCTATGCGTTTTGATCCCGCACGTCCAAATGATTAATCTGATCACCATGAAATTCGACGGCAGACAATAGTTCATTATTACGGAGCAAACGGAACTGGTTTCGTCTAATTCCAAGACAGTGCCCCATAAGGCTATTTTTAGACATTAATTAAAACGAGTAATTTCCAAAATCTGTTAAATCACTTTTAATCCAATTTAAAAGTTTACTATCTTCATTCTTGTTCAAATAGAAATTAATTCAACTTTTGAAATCGTTTTCATTCATATTAAATTTAAGATTCAATTATTTAAACAATTTCAAATATTAAATTTAGCAACTCAATAAATCGCTATATTTGAAATTCAAGTTATTTAACTTATAAATTAACTTTTCAATATTTAAAATCAATTAAATATTTAAAATTTGAATGTCTAAATTTCTGGGTTGTTACAGAATGCCACATTGCCATTCCATAACCACACATTTTATTTCTACAAACGTATAACTCCTGAGCTTGTACGTCTCAGGAAAGGGTGTTAGGCTAAGAGAAGGTGCCTTCTCCACCACCAAACAAGTGATACGTTTTATAGAGATCGATCAATGCGATTTTAAAATGCAATGTCAGACATTTTTCCATACAAGTTGTCTTGGAACATGACAAACTGAAGGCACTTCTCCTACCACATTTTGTCAGGAATTACCCCTACGATCAGCAGCGGTTAGTCCTTGCAAATCAAAGATTTTCATAACAGAGAACTACTGCCACCACAATATATGATATGGAAATTTTCCCGAGGGTCTAGTGGCAAGTAGCCTTACATTATGAAGATCTTCGTCATGAATGGTCTTTATCTTCAACATGTTTTACTTTGAAAACATAAAGTGGTTTCGAATAGGAATCACCCAAATCTAATCCTAGTCTCTTCGAATCCAATTATCGGAAAAAAAATGTTTAAGTATGGGTGATTAGTAAACAGCATTTTCAATCAGCAATATCTTTAGAGATATATATATCTAAATTCATTTTAGCATATACGAATTTATTAAACCACTCTTTAAATCGTTTTCTTTTATTTCTTGGAAATTATTTCTAAAGGTATCTTTTCTTTTTGAAAAAACTTAAATAGGATCTTTTTAGAGCATCCGGGCTTTCCTTTCGATCTGTTCCACCCCTCGCCTTGAAAATGAAAATAGAGGCCAGGTAAGTACAAGGCTGTCACGACCCACCCTTTCGACCCTCGAAAAACGACATAAAATATGCCCATTGTATAACATGCCCAACGATCGAGTGCCGAAAAGACAGACTGTTGAGAAAAAAGAAAGTAGGTGGAAGAAGAAGAAACTAAACAAAATAGAATCTCACAGCGGACTGAATAATGTACAAATCAATAGTTACCAACCTGGACAGTTATAACAACCTGGACTCACAATTGCTGGTAATTTCAACCAAACACTACAGCGAAAATAAACAAGTATGAGAACACGTCTCGGTCTCCAGCTCATCTCCTAAGCTCCATAGCATCCTAACCTGAACCTGAAATACTCGGTCTGACCCGAACATTATAGTAAAATAACACCCGAGTCAGTCTTAAAAACCAGTATGAGAAAACACACTTAATTTGAATTATTAACTTAATCAAAATCCTTTGAAAGTCAAAGGTATCTCGTAAGACCACGCCACAAATAAACATGACGGGTTTTAACCATACGATAAGCAAAACATTTCATATCAAAATCCTTTGATATTATAATAGTGTCTAAGTACAAATACTTATTCAAATAGCTAAAAAATTACATTAATTAAATTTCAGCATATTAGGCTCTACAATCAAAACCGTAAAGGTGCGTATTGGAGAATGGATTCCATACAAATGACTAGGCACTGGGGTACCACCTATCACAGTACACGTCTAGAACAATGTACCGAAGACCACACCGGGATCCCCTGCAACACAAGACCGAACTATCCCTGACCTGGATGGACCAAATATGCTATCACCTCGGGTGTTCCTACCCTTTTTCGAGCTCCTTCCATAAATCGTAGTAATAATATCCGAGGGTATCTCGAAAGGTGATTAACATACCCAAATTGGGTGCGACCTACTTAGCCTTGTTGCATCCCCACTGATTTTCAGTCATTCCCGGTTGATGAGGCTAGAGATTACGATTACCTTTTAGAAAGATTTCACTTAGAATGCTCATTGTCCTCCAATGAAAATGTACTAATAGCATTCTTCCATACAAGTCTATTTTGGGTCCGAACGAAACCGAAGGCACTATTCCTACTATATCCATTTTGAAATCACCCTCGAAATTATTAGCGATTAGCCCTTGCACTTCCCTGCTCCATCTTCGACTCCATGCTCTTGTCTTCATTTCAAAAACATACTCGTTGGATCGAAGTGGTTTTCGGATAACTTATCTGATCCTGGTCTCTCCGAAACAATGTTCGATATTTCCGGTAAACTCAACCCCTGTTTTTTAGGAAATAAACAGACAAAAATAAGAACAGAGATCACCGCCTAACCGTTAGTGGACGGATTTTGTTAAAAATGTCCTAGAAGAATGAAATAAGTTTATATGTATAGTATAGCACCTCGAACGGTAACTATATCATATAATATCCATACCTATTTCAGATATTTCCAAAGTTATATTTGCGTCTAGATTTAATAGTCGGTTATGTAACTATTAAATAAAAATCAATTCAACCAAACACTTCATTTTCACTAGAAAAACATTAAATCTCCTTTTATTTTAGTTTTAAATACATTAATCTTTTTATCCAAATAATACATACTTATCTTATCGAAATTTAGTAAATTTACAAACTATCCTTTCAAAAATGTTTGAAAATCCTTTTTAAAATAATGTGGAAAGTACCACTGCGGTATCAACCCATGGATCACAGCACAATGGTTACATTTCTATCCGAGAGAAATCCAAAACTTAATTGCAGGCACACACTGCCTCCGATTTACGCTACACGAGTATACATTACTTTTCGAAACTTTATTTAAAAATTATCTCAAAATAATGCTTATAAGTTTAAAAATAAATTTTCAAGTTAAATATAATAAAATGTACTTAAATAGAAGTTAGTATACAAAGCTATACTAATATTTAATAATTTATTCTTTTAAAACAAAAATGCTGACTATTTCTTAAATAATAATAAATCTTTAAAAATCATTATTAGGTTACTAATTAATAATTTGAGTATGCTTTAAATGATTTAAAATAATTAAATAACAAGTTTCTGGAATATTACTAACACTTTTAAAACTTCCGTATTAATAATTAAGAATCCTCCTAATAAACAAAATCCAAATTCTCGATTTCCAACTTCATTCCGTAAATCTGGAAATCTCACTTGAACTTCGAGTTTAACCGATTTTATTCTTATTTTCCAAATTCACTTCTATCTTCAAAATATTTTTAAATCTTGATTTTAAAATTCTTAATATTTTAAACAAGTATCATTTACAGATTTATTATTTAAAATCATTTATTATATACTTTTATTCCAAAATCCTCTTTACAATATTCCGATTTAGTTGAGTGCAAATTTCAAACCATTTATTTTATCCAATTGATTAACCCAAAATTATTTATAAACATTTTACTTCAAAATCCTTTTAATTTCCTTTTCCAATTTCAAACATATATTACTGGTATTTAAAATACCAAAATCTAGGTGAAAACCTGCCATGGCATCCAATCAACTAAAATCATACAACAATCTACCACATATTATTCAAACGTAACATATACCACTATTACGAAATTAAATTCAACATATTTCAGGAATCTAGTTGGATCACTCCAACCTGTTTCCCTACATCCACAGATGTTAGCACAGCATAAAAATGCCAATTCTGCTTCGAGGCGGAATATCGTGGTATATAGGGTCATCCGCTATTATGCGGGGCACATAGGCTCTCATCCGCTATATAAATGCGGGAATATCAATCACTCCAATTTATATGAACTACTATATATGATATCACATTCAACTGATAAAATTTCATCAATTCAACCAATCAATTATTTATTAATTTTAACTATTTAATTTAATGCTAGTTGTCCAAAATTGAGTGAGATTAACTCACCTTAAGTTTTTACATTGCCGAACGTTCCAATTTTTAATTAAATCGAACACGTTCGATTTATCCTAAAATTTTCGCTAGCTCCGATCAACTCCAGATCTGCACCACACATAGTGCTCGTCGCTGCGATTCTGGCACCGCTTGTTTCGTCTGGTTTCAAGCTCGTACGGAGAAAATATGCATTATATAAGTTTGGATATATATATTTATAGAAAAAAAATTCTTTTTTTTATTGCCATCAAAAAGATCTTGGCGATTGGTTTCAAAAGGACAAATCGTGACCACAAATTCTTTTCTTCCTTCTACGTTCACTTGCAGGTTACATGAACCCAAAGCCGCTCCAAACTTTGATCACACCTCCTTGTCTGGTGATTGAGACAATGATCGGGAAGTGCCAAATGAAACGCTATCCCCACGCCCACTAGTGGCCCAAACCACGTTGAGCTCGGCCCTCCAAATCATGTGCAAACCCGGCTCGAATGGCCAACAAACGCGATGAAATTTTGGCTCCAAACGACGACTATACCCTAGATCCACAATTGGATGTTTAGATCTCAGTGTGCTCTTCAATTTCCTAGTAGGAATTTTTTGATAGAAGTAAATGGATATGGAGAATTTAAGAGGAGAAGGCGAGAGCATATTGGCCATGGAAATAGAGAGTGGCGGCTGTGAAACATCGTTTAGGGATTATTGTTTTGAAACAATATATATATGTGTATATGTATTATTTTATTATTATTTCCAAAAATTCATGATTTTTCAAACGAACTCCAAACGAGACGTGCCGCCTGACGTTTATAGTGTTTTACCCCTATTCCGAACATAATGGAATATGTATTGGGGCATAATTCGATCGTATGAGGAAGAAAGCTTTTCGAATCGATTTAAAATATCAATTTTTCGATATTTATTTCAACACGTTTCTATCCCGTACAACCAAAGGTAACTCCAAATGCTACGAAATTTGAAATCCGATAAAAATAAACTATTATAGATCTAATGGAACTGGTTTCGTCGAATGCCGGGACTGTGCCCCGGAAGGCTATTTTAACTCGTTGATTAATTCGAGCGATTTTCAAAATCGTCGAAATCGCTTTAAAATTTCGATTTTTAAAACTTATTAACTCCATCATAAAGCAAATACAGTGTATTCTCATATAAGACACAAGACACTCGAGTCAGGATTAATATTCTTATATCAATAAATCCAACTCAAGTGAAATAACAATTGAAATACAAGTAACTCAAAGGACATTGGAATAGCCGTCCTCTAAGGATCCGTCAAACTATCTATTATGTAGTAATATACGCTAAATAGATAATGTCTATTAGTAATATAATAGTATCAAAATAGTGTTAAGGTGTTACCATTATCCCCCTTAACACATTTTATATAAGCGTTATAGTCTATACAGCACTGTAAACTCCACCGTAAACTGGTGGGATATCAGGGAGTACTCCATAGGTATAACACAAAACAAATTCGTAGTGGTCGCGTATATAGGGATACAAGTATGACAAGGCACATGAGGCAATACCCAAGGTAGTGAAACTACCGTTTGCCTGATCCGGACTGGTGAGAACGCATCGCCGCAGCGATCGCACCACCGCGAAACAACACTCCTGAAAAGTACGAGGGTGCACCATTCGATAACAAGTAATGAGTAGTAGTTACGAAGAAGTGTGTCCGCTCGAGGTGGCTAACCCCATTTGGCCCGGCACGGCTCCTGTTTTAGTCATTTCCAATTTTGACACAAGTGTCAAGGCTATCCATTATCGTTCTCTTTCTTCAGTCAACACGTACATCATTCCAACCACTTCATTCTGGATCACAACTCCGCGTATAGTTATTAAAGTAGTTTTCGGTTTAGACAGAGAGTATGTCCATAACCGATTCCGGTTTCTTTAATAACTTTCGTAATTTTTACCCCGATTGGTCGTTTAATAAATTTCAAACGAAATCAAATTCAATTTCAATTAGAATTTGTAAATCAACATTCCGTTCATCATTCTAAATCACTTTCCAAAATTTACGTTTCAACTTCTAAATTACCATTTCAAAATCTTATAATTCAATTTAAATTTTTATTTAAACAATTCAAATATTGATTCAAGTTCGTATATAAGTTTTCATTCCAAAATCATTTAAATTAATTTAATTTAACATCAAATCAATTTAAATTCATTTATCGATTTCATTCAATATTCGTTAAGTAAATTTATCATTCAAAACAATTTCTATTTAATTTCCAATTCGTTAAATCAATTACTTACTTCAACTTTATTATATCAAAACTTACAAATTGCATTAAATTAAATTCGTCAAATCAAATTCTTTACATTGCAAGTCTTACGTTAATTTCAATAAATCCCATTCATTTCAATAAATCACATTTTATTTCTTGTTAAAGAAATTAAATTTTCACTTATTTATTGACTTCGTTACAAATTTCAATCTCAATAAATTTCATATATTCGAGAAGTTGAATTTCACTTATTAACTTACTTAAATTTTCCAAAGCTTAATTAATAAATAAAAAAGATCAATTTCATTCATTAACGAAGTTCAAATCCACTTATTCAAAAGTTCAATTTCTCTTATCAAAGAATTCAATTTTTTATTCAATTATCAAATAATTAAATCTTATTCAATTATTAAATAATTTCAATCTTAATTATTAATAATTTCAAAAATTAATAATTACAAACTTGATTATAAATTCAACATAATTATTAAATCATTTCCACTTAATTATGAATTCAAACTTAATCATCAAATCATTTCAACTTAATTATAAATTCAACTTAATAATTTCAAACTTAATTATAATTCCAAACTTAATTAAAATTTCAAATTTAATTATTAAATGATTTCAAACTTAAAGATTTCAAAACTCAATTATTACTAATTCCAAATTATTTATTAATAATTCCAAATTTAATTATTAAATAATTAAATTTCAAACAACATCCTTTCATCAATTACTACGTTAAAATTTGTTTCAGATTTCAATTTTTACATTTTCCTTTCAAAAATTCTAATTCCAACTTCATTTCAAAACTTATTCTTTGCTCGAATAAAATCATTTTTTTTTAAATCAATTTATTGACCAATCGGATTTTATTTAATTCTCTATACTAGGTCAAATTCATTTGGGTATATATCATTTCAACCCGATTCCAATTTCAATTCAAGATCAAGCATAATAAAGGGAACGTGCAGTGTGATAACTCGGATGGTGTCAAAGTAAATAAACAAGCAATAACAACAATCAATAACAACAGTCAATAACAATCCAATAATTAATTCGAATAATCCCGAAATAAACATATTAATTCACATTGTTGTTTGTGCGAATTAACATAATCATTTCCAGAATCTACACTATCATTTCATGTAGATTAAAGATTATTACATTACGGTTCGTCACTTGTCGTCTATTTACAATTTCATACATCGTCAATTTAAACAACATACATTCAATGGTTCAAGGTGTAATTAACCAAATCTTACGTTTCCATTAATTTAACATTTAAAGGGTCATATTTTACGAATTTAACTAATCAAGTTCACACATATGTCGATTCAAATTTCAACTATTCTACGTCAAAATTCAATTGCATAATATTTATCACTTTGTATGTTACAATTTACATCCAACATAAACAACAACAATCAATCAATTATCAACCAAACGAGATTTATCATCATACAATTAACAGGTAATGGTGTCAGATGTCACAGGTGAACTGATACAGGTAATAGTATATATATATAACAGTGTAATTAACTAACAACAGCATATTTCAATTATCGTTTCAATTGAAATCAAATTTAATAAATAAAAGAACATTAATCGTGAGTGATTGCTCACCTTTCGAGGCTAGAGGACAGAAGATGACATAGATACAACACGGATACGGACACTGAACTTGAGTTACGAATCCAACCACAAATTCCAAAACAAAGCTAGATGGCACGAATTCGACGATCAAGCTGATAATAGGAATAGACGAAAATTAAATCAGAATTGGGTCAATGAAGATAAATGGGCATAAGTAAACAGATATATAACCATGTACATATGCGCAATTATATTTTATATTCAAACACATTTTTTTTAATTTTTTTTTTTAAATATACATATCTAACTCATATATATTGTGTGTAAAGTGTATGAAAACATTTCCCAAACAACCTTCGAAATAGCTATATAACTAACAAGCTAGTATATAAACAACTTATATTTTTTCAATAAAATATACATATGTGAAACCACAGCCTGACACTTTGCTTAAACAACATCAATTACATGCATCACTAACAGACCCTACCTATATTATCATTAGACTAAGGTGTATGTATATTAGCATATGGTTTTAAATAGAACACTATGACCAACAGGCTTTATATAAAGACTAGTATATATATATATATATATATATATATAATAGTACCACTGTAGATAAATTTGAAACCCATATATAACTCACGCACCCAACTCAAAACAAAATATTTTACTATTTACAAGATCATATCGCCAAAGCCAGCCCAGATTTGTACATTGCTAATTTATATAAATAAAACACATCACTTATTTATATAAACTCACATCAATTTTTTTTTAGACTTATGTTAGAACAAACACTAGTAAAATATATATATTAATGAAACTATATGCAGATCTGTTGCAACTTACATAAACCAAGTATAAACTGCATATATGCAAAAAACTACCCTTATATTACATGTACATATCAATACATGTGCACCTATATTACTGTATATAAATGTAAGAAATATAATACATAATTATATACTAGCATACGAAACCTATATTCATTCATTCATTTATTTTTTTAAATAAACACTTATATAGATATATACACCATATCACCTTGTATGTCAACAATACATATATATAAACCTTATGTCTGAATCTATATATATTTCAACATTAAAATAACCAAATAGGTAAAAAGTTTTAAAATCACCGGTTATCATAAAACCAAAATAAACACACTTATTTAAAAATTCAAATCGGCCCAATACAACTTACACAAACTGTATGTGCACAACTAAGTTATACAAAATTTGTAATCACAATATAACTGTCATATCATACTTATACTGTAACATAATCTTTATAAAATGGTACATATATATTGTATAATTTAACAACCTATAAATGTCATACAAATCTTATATACAAATATATACATCTTTATAAAACAGAACAATGAAAACCAATATATATATATATATATACACCCACCTATATATATTAAATAAAATACAAGACAGCAAGATAGGTAAACAAACATATGTGAATAAACCAACCTACTCAGACTTTATATTTAAAATAACATTGCATACATATGCATAGACATAACCTAACACATAAAAATACCAAGGCATATACCAATATATCACTTACACAAAGTTTGGCCAGTGCATGAACACGCTGCCAACGAATAAAGAGGAGCAACACGAGCAGGAAAAAAAAACAGTAAGTGGCGGCTGATGGGCAGACCGGCAACATGAAGGCGAGCTTCGCTGGGAAGGATGGCGGTCTGAGGAATAGGTGGAAGTTGGAGTTGAGGGAGGTGGCTCGGCCTCGAGATGGTGGCACGCGGAGATTGGTCGTGACCGAGGCGGCTGCCGTGCCAGCTGTGGACGGCGAGGGTGGAGGAGAAAAGGAAGGGCGGAGGTTGCGGTGTGTTGGCTGCGGGTTGTGATGGAGAGAAAATGAGTGGGTGGAGATGCCGACAATGAGGAGGTGGAGGGTGTGTGCGCCGTATCTGGCGGTGGTGATGGGTTCGCCGTAGCTGGCGGTGGTGGTGCATGCGGCTCTAGTGCGATGGGCAGAGGTTAAGAACGGCCGAGCTTCAGCCATGAAGAAGAAACAAAAAAAAAATGGAGAAGAAGATGAGTTGTAGACAGTTTTATGTTGTATCCACTGTACAGAAAAGAAAGTGTGCGAACCAACGTAAGTAATGAATGAAAAAAAATTGAAACTTTGAAAATATAAAATGCCAATATGCTTAAATTCAAGGCAATATTAAAAGCTGATGGCTATTCGATTTCGAACAGTGGAATATAAAAAGGTGAGGAAAACCAAAAGGTTTTAAAACCCGGTACCGATACGGTTCTGTTTTATTGATTTCACAGTGTATCAGACAACGAGACGCACAAACGAATATATTATAAAAATCAGCACGACAAGACGATCAAAACGGTATACGGATATCATTCGAATTTTCTATTGGCGGAAAATGCATGAAAAACGTAGAAAAATAAGATCGACGGAGCCAAAGATGTCCGAATTTAGAAAAACGACAAACTGACAACTTTCTCAAAAGATGGTTTAGAATTTTTCTATGTAAAAATACTTTGGTTTTGAAAACGTTTTATTTTCATCGCTTTTTAACTGATTAGATTGAAGTAAATTTACGCGCGAGATAAACTTTCATATTTTCGGACGAAAATTTACCGGTTGCTATGTCTAGTTGGACGCATTCTAAATATCAAATTTATATTTCAAAATTTCATCTTTTAAAATTTCAAAAAATTCAATTAAATATGTTACTAAAACCGTTAAAATTTACGGGTCGTTACATTCTCCCCCACTCAAAACTTTTCGTCCCCGAAAAGGAAGAAGGTAGGAGAATAGAAACAATCAGAAGAAAATAGACTTGAATTACGTAATAAACACTTAATTTAAACCATATAAATTTCAGTTTAAATAAATTTATATTCAACAATTTGTTTTTAAATTCAAGATTTTCATTAAATTGATTTGATTTTATATTTATAAATGTTAGGTACAAAAGGTTTCTTTCAAAACGAAATTCAATTTAAATTCGATTAATTCAAGATATCCATGTAGTTGTTTTAATTTCAATTTATTATCTTTCAAAACAATTTTTTCTTCTATTAATCACACTATTATACAATTAACCTATTATTCTATTTATCTACATAAACATTTTATAATTAAAATTTAAGTGAATAATATTTATTATACGCACTCACATTTTATTTATAAAGACAATTTATATTGTATATTATCCAATTATCTTAAATTAACAATTTCAAAGATCATAAATTTGAATAGTCATTTATTAAAATTATACTTTATTCAACAAATTTAATTCTTCTTTCTTCCAAATTATTATTAAATTTTCTACTTAATATATCTTATCAAATTTATATAAAGTATAATTACATTTATTATAACTACTCAAATTTATTTAAAAATTCTCTTAACATCAATTTACACTGTATAATATTCAATTACATAATTAACTTTTGAAAATTTAGGTAAGTTATATTAAAATGTAATTTAGTGTTATACAAGAAATTTCTAATTTAATCATTCAGGCTTAAATCTTTATTTAAAATTTCGATTTCATTTTATAATTGAAATTATCCTTTAACATAAATTTAAGAATTAAATTTTCGAGTAACTTCAAATTTATTTAGAGGTAAATAAATATAAATATATATAATATATCAAATCAGATTTAAATCATATATTAATATATATATATATATATTACAAATCAATTCATATTTTAATAATTTCAAATCAATTTATTTTCAAACAAATCGTAGCAAAGCTACAGAATAGTCTCCACTTTGAAACTCGAAAATGAATGTCGATGATGCGGCCGTCATCACCGAAATTATTTTCCAACGACAAAAGAGAAGAGCTCTAATTTAAAATTCTTTGAAAACCGTTTCTGTTCAAAATATTTTATATAATATATTTTAAACTTGAAAACCATAGTTCGAAATAATCGGAAATTAAATTCTCAAATTCTAATTTTAATTCACATCAAATTCCAAATCAATTTATAACCAAATTTTTTTTTTATAAATTCATTCATTTATATTATGAAATAGTCAATGATTTATAAACAATAAATGAAAATTAAATTTTAACATTTCGGACCACAGATTCATTAACATTTTAATTTCATAAAAATTTATACTTATTATAATATAATCATACAAAACTATTTTATTTACCAAATTTGAAAACAATATTGTGTTTGTATGCTCTGTTAAAGTGTTTTGGAAATTTTATCGATAGCATTGATCAGACGAATCGATCGAAAACCCAAATCAACATCAACAACTCAAACAACATAATATATTAAACATTTTTAATATTAATTTACAATACACTTCCTCGCTCGACGATGCAAGGATGGATTTTCAAAATAAGTATAGAGATTCAAATTTGATGGAAATCAAATTAAAGAGAATTTTGATTCAATAATAAGTTCGAAACAGAAGATAAGATAATTCATAATCGGGAGATAGATAAGCTTATTTAATTCACGGGCAACCTTAACCGGTCGACCGTTACTTCAAGAATAAGATCGATGCTGAACTTCGAGGTAAATCAACATTCGATCTTAAGAATAGAATTCAGGTATAGCAAGAGATAGATAGCATCGTAAACCGAGGATACAGAAATCTCCGGTAAATCAATGCGAGTTTCACCCCTTTACAAATAATTCGAAGATTGGCGAGACCGCCGATTCATTATAAAGATTATTCGAAGTGGAGTTATGGGATACTCTAGAATTGAAAGAAGACGAATAGTGAGGGACAAGAATGAATTTCGGAACCGAGGGAACGTTCCAAAATTCAAAGGAATTGAGTTAAAAGGAAGAGATTGAAACTCGAATGAGAGTGATTCTGTAAATACATTTACCCTATATGCTAAGTTTTGCCTGGAGCTACCAAAAGCTCTGATACCAACTATAACGACCCGCTATTTTGGACTATTCGCATCCGCACACGTCGGACTTGAATAATTCAAAATACCGAATTGTTAATTTAAAATTTGGCAAAACTGAGCATATACGGTAAATAAATAATCACAGAATCACAGACACAGAGTAATAATATGCAGCGGAAGTAAAAGAGATAGTAGTTCATGAAGCTACTATATAAATATATAAGATACATCAGAGTTTACAGAAGAAGAGTAACACGATACATCAAATAAAAATCAAAATACATCACTGGAATCATCGAATACTGAAAGCGGAATAGATGGTTGGATCTTCAAGCAAAGCTCCAACTCCAAAGGTGAGTCTCGAAAGCTGATCAACCACTCAGTCTGACCCGAGCGTAAAGCAAAACACAAGACACTCGAGTCAGGATTAATATTCTTATATCAATAAATCCAACTCAAGTGAAATAACAATTGAAATACAAGTAACTCAAAGGACATTGGAATAGCCGTCCTCTAAGGATCCGTCAAACTATCTATTATGTAGTAATATACGCTAAATAGATAATGTCTATCAGTAATATAATAGTATCAAAATAGTGTTAAGGTATCAAAATAGTGTTAAGGTGTTACCATTATCCCCCTTAACACATTTTATATAAGCGCTATAGTCTATACAGCACTGTAAACTCCACCGTAAACTGGTGGGATATCAGGGAGTACTCCATAGGTATAACACAAAACAAATTCATAATGGTCGCGTATATAGGGCTACAAGTATGACAAGGCACATGAGGCAATACCCAAGGTAGTGAAACTACCGTTTGCCTAATCCGGACTGGTGAGAACGCGTCGCCGCAGCGATCGCAACACCGCGAAACAACACTCCTAAAAAGTACGAGGGTGCACCATTCGATAACAAGTAATGAGTAGTAGTTACGAAGAAGTGTGTCCACTCGAGGTGGCTAACCCCATTTGGCCCGGCACAGCTCCCGTTTTAGTCATTTCCAATTTTGACACAAGTGTCAAGGCTATCCATTATCGTTCTTTTTCTTCAGTCAACACGTACATCATTCCAACCACTTCATTCTGGATCACAACTCCGCGTATTGTTATTAAAGTGGTTTTCGGTTTAGACAGAGAGTATGTCCATAACCGATTCCAGTTTCTTTAATAACTTTCGTAATTTTTACCCCGATTGGTCGTTTAATAAATTTCAAACCAAATCAAATTCAATTTCAATTAGAATTGTAAATCAACATTCCGTTCATCTTTCTAAATCACTTTCCAAAATTTACGTTTCAACTTCTAAGTTACCAATTCAAAATCTTATAATTCAATTTCAATTTTTATTTAAACAATTCAAATATTGATTCAAGTTCGTATATAAGTTTTCATTCCAAAATCATTTAAATTAATTTAATTTAACATCAAATCAATTTAAATTCATTTATCGATTTCATCAATATTCGTTAAGTAAATTTATCATTCAAAACAATTTCTATTTAATTTCCAATTCGTTAAATCAATTACTTACTTCAACTTTATTATATCAAAACTTATAAATTGCACTAAATTAAATTCGTCAAATCAAATTCTTTACATTGCAAGTCTTACGTTAATTTCAATAAATCCCATTCATTTCAATAAATCACATTTTATTTCTTGTTAAAGAAATTCAATTTTCACTTATTTATTGACTTCGTTACAAATTTCAAGCTCAATTAATAAAGAACTAAATTTCATATATTCGAGAAGTTAAATTTCACTTATTAACTTACTTAAATTTTCCAAAGCTTAATTAATAAATAAAGAAGCTCAATTTCATTTATTAACGAAGTTCAAATCCACTTATTCAAAAGTTTAATTTCTCTTATCAAAGAATTCAATTTTTTATTCAATTATCAAATAATTAAATCTTATTCAATTATTAAATAATTTCAATCTTAATTATTAATAATTTCAAAAATTAATAATTACAAACTTGATTATAAATTCAACATAATTATTAAATCATTTCCACTTAATTATGAATTCAAACTTAATTATCAAATCATTTCAACTTAATTATAAATTCAACTTAATAGTTTCAAACTTAATTATAATTCCAAACTTAATTAAAATTTCAAATTTAATTATTAAATGATTTCTAACTTAAAGATTTCAAAACTCAATTATTTCTAATTCCAAATTATTTATTAATAATTCCAAATTTAATTATTAAATAATTAAATTTCAAACAACGTTCTTTCATCAATTACTACGTTAAAATTTGCTTCAGATTTCAATTTTTACATTTTCCTTTCAAAAATTCTAATTCCAACTTCATTTCAAAACTTATTCTTTGCTCGAATAAAATCATTTTTTTTAAAATCAATTTATTGACCAATCGGATTTTATTTAATTCTCTATACTAGGTCAAATTCATTTGGGTATATATCATTTCAACCCGATTCCAATTTCAATTCAAGATCAAGCATAATAAAGAGAACCTGCAGTGTGATAACTCGGATGGTGTCAAAGTAAATAAACAAGCAATAACAACAATCAATAACAACAGTCACTAACGATCCAATAATTAATTCGAATAATCCCGAAATAATCGTATTAATTCACATTGTTGTTTATACGAATTAACATAATCATTTCTAGAATCTACACTATCATTTCATGTAGATTAAAGATTATTACATTACGGTTCTTCACTTGTCGTCTATTTACAATTTCATGCATCATCAATTTAAACAACATACATTCAATGGTTCAAGGTGTAATTAACCAAATCTTACGTGTCCATTAATTTAACATTTAATGGATCATATTTTATGAATTTAACTAATCAAGTTCACACATATGTCGATTCAAATTTCAACTATTCTACGTCAAAATTCAATTGCATAATATTTATCACTTTGTACGTTACAATTTACATCCAATATAAACAACAACAATCAATCAATTATCAACCAAACGAGATTTATCATCATACAATTAACAGGTAATGGTGTCAGATGTCACAGGTGAACTGATACAGGTAATAGTATATATATAACAGTGTAATTAACTAACAACAGTATATTTCAATTGTCGTTTCAATTGAAATCAAATTTAATAAATAAAAGAACATTAATCGTGAGTGATTGCTCACCTTTCGAGGCTAGAGGACAGAAGATGACATAGATACAACACGGATACGGACACTGAACTTGAGTTACGAATCCAACCACAAATTCCAAAACAAAGCTAGATGGCACGAATTCGACGATCAAGCTTATAATAGGAATAGACGAAAATCAAATCAGAATTGGGTCGATGAAGATAAATGGGCATAAGTGAACAGATATATAACCATGTACATATGCGGAATTATATTTTATATTCAAACACTTTTTTTATAAAAAAATATACATATCTAACTCATATATATTGTGTGTAAAGTGTATGAAAACATTTCCCAAACAACCTTCGAAATAGCTATATAACTAACAAGATAGTATATAAACAAGTTATATATTTTCAATAAAATATACATATGTGAAACCACAGCCTGACACTTTGATTAAACAACATCAACTACATGCATCACTAACAGACCCTACCTATATTATCATTAGACTATGGTGTATGTATATTAGCATATGGTTTTAAATAGAACACTATGACCAACGGACATTATATAAAGACTAGTATATATATAATAGTACCACTGTAGATAAATTTGAAACCCATATATAACTCACACACCCAACTCAAAACAAAATATTTTACTATTTACAAGATCATATCGCCAAAGCCAGCCCAGATTTGTACATTGCTAGTTTATATAAATAAAACACATCACTTATTTATATAAACTCACATCAATTTTTTTTAGACTTATGTTAGAACAAACACTAGTAAAATATATATATTAATGAAACTATATGCAGATCTGTTGCAACTTACATAAACCAAGTATAAACTGCATATATGCAAAAAACTACCCTTATATTACATGTACATATCAATACATGTGCACCTATATTACTGTATATAAATGTAAGCAATATAATACATAATTATATACTAGCATACGAAACCTATATTCATTTATTTATTTATTTTTTAAATAAACACTTATATAAATATATATACCATATCACCTTGTATGTCAACAATACATATATATAAACCTTAAGTCTGAATATATATATATATATATATGTCAACACTAATTTGATGAATATTTATATACTTAATTAAAATTTATAAATTGAATTTGGGGTTGTTTAAAATAAATATATATTTGTTTGAATTGATTTTAAACTAGATTTTTAAAAATTGTATTTGAATTTGAAATTCAAAAAAAATACATATATATCTTAGATATATATATTGGATATAAATATATATTATATATGATTTTATTTTGAATATAGTTTGTTTTATTTTCTTTTAAAGGATTTCATTTATATAAATTAAGATATATATTTAATTAGGAAATTAATTATAAAAGTTTTTTTAAAACCCTTTAAAAATTAATAAGTCCATGCATAAATACACATGTAAGCTTAAGAACGTATCTAAATACATGTGTAAACAAATTATTTAATGATAATGACAAGTGTTAATTAATTGAACAAGTGTCCCTATTTTCTCATAATTTTTAAATTAATTAATAAAAAAACTAAGAATATAAACCTCCTCACTCCCCTCTTTCGTTTCTTTTACAAGTTCACTTCAAAACGAATCAGAAACAAACCCTGTAACATTTAACCAGTAAAAAAAATCAAGAAATTCAAAGATCTCTTCATAATTTCAAAAGTCTGAAACAAAGGCAAACTTAGAAGCTCAACAAATTAAAGTAGGGAAGCAAGATCAAATTCAAGCAAATACAGATCCGTAGGAAAATCAAGAGTCAAGATCAAACTTCCAGTTTTTTTAGCATCTTAGGCCTTCTCTGTTTACAATACACAGTGAGTAGACCTTCCCTTTAAGAACATCTTTAAAATCTGTGATTATACTTGTTGCATGTGACGAAAATTGGTAGAAACATAGCATATAGTGATTATTTGAATATTTGGTTGTGAATGTATGCATAAAATGCCTGTGTATTGTCTGTACTTATAGTCTCTGTTGTGTTATAGACTTTGATACTCAAAGAAAAATTCAATTCCACTCAACACGATCGATGTTAGGTTTTGATCTATAAATGAAAGTTGATTGAAATTGTACAAAATTCTTTTTAAAAATAATATCGAGAGATTACATTAATAAATCACTACAAAAATATGAAATTATAGTAATAAACTAATTTAGGTCGAAAATCGATGATTTTAAATTCATGATTTGATTTCAAAATGGAATTCGTGTGGGTAAATGATGAACTTGGGCATAGAAATTGTGATTTTTAGTTACACAATTTTAGAGTTAATTCGTGATGATCAGATTTTAGTAAACAGTCGAATTCAGACGATCGGTGGAATGATAGTTGCCATGATTGTTGTCGAAGGAAGCTCGTAGGTGGTGGATCACAGTAAAAATGGCCGGAGGGTTCAATGATCAACGTGGCGGCAGAAATGCGACGATGTGGGGCTTTGAACTTGTTTTTATCAACGATGTTTCAAGGGACTGTGCGTCGACGGAGTTGGATCGGAATTGATCGCGTAAGGAGGAAATGATACTGGAGAGTGTGTCACGGCCGTTGACGAAGTGGAAGATTTTCTGGTGTTCGATGTCGGTGAAGGGTTTTTCGATTGGGTCTAAGGATCGGTTTTGTGGCGAGATTGCTCGATTTCGATCGATGGGGATTTTCGCGAATGTGGGTAGTTTGAGCATGTCGCCAGTGAATAATAAGAGGTGCCATAGTTGGTCGAAGGGGTTTCGGTGCGTTGTGCACGTGTACAAGGTCCTGATGTATCAGTTACCATTGTTGCGATGTTGAAGCTCGTGAGGATGTAGTGGCTCGGGACGTGCTCAAGGAATGAGGGGGAAAGACTCGAGTGTGGCATCGGGTTTATTTGGGTGTGTTTTGGCATGTCTATCTCTATTTTAAAGGAATAATTATAAATGATGATCGGGTTTTAGGAGTAAGAATAACTATGTTGACCTGATTTGGGAACAAAATGTTTATAATAGGGTCAAGCAAAAATTTTAAAAAAAAAATTTCCAAAATTTGATATAAAATTAAATGTTTTGAATTGAATTATTTGGCTTTGTTTAATTAAGATTAGAAAAATCAATTTAATTTAGAACTCCTAAGTATTTTCAAATGAAATTTTCTGATGAAATTAAGTAAGTATTTAAGATTAGTATATTTAACCTTAAATCAAATAAAAGTTCTCTAGTGATTGATTTCAAGCATTCAATTTAAACAAGACATAAATAAAGAGTAAGTAATCTATTAAGGTTGACAGTCTATCTTGTTTAATTAAGGTCCTATTTTATTAGAGATAATTAATGTGATTAAATTATTGATTAATTCATGAGATTGACAAAAGATAAATTAACCAATATAATCAATTAAGGTTAATTAATTAGAGTAATTAATTAAGGATTAATTACTTAGTGTAATTAATTAAAGGATTAATTAATGTGATTAATTTAAGTGTAATTAATTAATGTAAGTAATTAAAGTGTAGTTAATCACTAGATGTGATTTAATTAATTAGGGTTAATGTGATTAACTAAGATTAATTAATCAAGGTAATTAATTTAAGCAATGGTTTATAATTAACCAAGGTAATTAATGGGAAATTTTTAAATGTGACTTATTCAATAATACTAGTGGAAGTAATTAAGGACTAATTACTTAATGTAATTAGTTTAAGGATTGATTTGTTAAGAAAATTTATTAAAGGATAATTAATCAATGTAAGTGATTATAGGATAATAAAATTTGAGTGATTAATATAGGGTAAGTGCAATTAATGTAGATGGGTGAAGAATTATTAATTTGTATTATTAATTAAAGGCTGATTACTTAATGTACTTAAAAGTGATAATTAAGGATTGATTACTCAAGATTAATCAATTAAGAAATAATTAAATAGTAAGTAATTAAGAGGTTAATTACTTAATGTAAAAGAATTATTATGAATAATTACTTAATTAAGTAATTAAAGGAATTAATTGCTCAGTGTAATTAGTTCAGTTGATGTGGTTAATTTTAGTTAATTAATTAAGTTTAATTAATTAAAGGTACTCATTTGATGTTGGGTTAAGTATAATTTCTTAAGGTAATTCATGAGGTGTAATTACTTTGTGAAGTAATTAGTGGATAATTACCGAATGTGATTAATTAAAAGGAAATTACTTGATGGGAAGCAACTAAAGGATAATTACTTAGTGGAAGAATAAGTGATAATTACTCGATGTAATTAAAGGACTAATTAATATAATTAATCAAGGAGTTGGTTTAATCGATGGTGTAATTAAGGAAAGTTAATTTCTGATTGTGATTAATCAAGGTTGATTAATAAATGTAATTAAGTTAAAGGTTAATTATCAAATGAAATTTAAGAATAATTAACTAATGAAAGTAATTAGAGGATCATTAATTAATGTATTTAATGGAAGTGACCAACCTTGCTTATGAATGATTGAATGATGATAAGTGCTTTGGATTGGTTGATATCTCTGATATGAATCGCTTTGTGATATGATATGTTGGATTGACATTGATAATGTGATTATCTACTAATTATGAATTGCTGTGAAAAAGTGTTATCCAGTAATTAAAGTTGAATTGTATTTAATTGAATAAGTTAGATTTAGATGACATTGGATTCGAAGAGACCGGAGTCGGGTATTAGTAAATACCCGAAACCATTCGATTCTTTATAGATTGATATGTGAAATCAATAAGCTGGAATGGAATGATTTAAGTGAATTGGACTATTTAATCTAAGTTTTGGTACTTAGAAATTTGTGAGTTAAATAAGTAATGTCTATAACAATTTATGAATTTGTAATTGATACAAGTTATCTGGGTTATATATATATAAGTTGTATGCTTTTGTCATTCATGTTAGATGGGTTTACTAACGCTGGTTTCCAGCCCGACCCGGGTGTTACTTTGATGTAATGCTCGGGTCAGACCGATTATTACAGATTTTCAGGTAAGGACGTTCTGGAGCTCAGGAGACAAGCTGGATGGCAGGAATGTATGGAGTGTTTCCGTTGTGATATATTGTTGTATTTCTGGGACATGTTGATTGTATATGTTCAGAGTTTGTATATATGTTGTAACTCTGATATAATAAAATGAAATTGACGGATACAACTTTCTTTGTGTAAAGAATATTATTTGATATTATATTTTATCCGCTGCGAATGTGAGATTCTGTGTCTTGTTTCTGTTTTTTTTCTTCTATCTCTTTCTTCTTTTCTCTAACTATCTGGAATTTTCGGGATCGAAAATTCCGGGTTGTTACATTTTACATCCTTATCATTCACTTTATTCACTTTGCATAGTATTATCCACTTTATTTCATAATGAACGACATTTCATTTCATGCTATTTTATTTTATTAACCTTTTTACAAAACTTGTTTCTAGGGTCTATTATAAACACTCCATATCGTTACTTAAGTTCACATTCAGCTTATAATTTAAGTTCATGTCCAACTTCATAACTTCAGTTCATACCAATCTTATCCACACTCCAAAATCATAATCAATTTATTCTCTTAAATTGAATTCATTTCTTATATCAATTTCTTAACCATTTTAACTTGGCTACACTCTTTCACTTTTCCAGTTTAATAAGTTGTACAACATTTTTATTCAAAATTCCTTGAATTTCCACTTAAGTTTATTTACATTCTATATTTATAACATATATTTATATAATCACTTCACCATTCATATTTATATCCAATTTGCTCCATTCTAATTTATTCTCCACTTAACAGTTCAAATTTGTGAATTCCCATTCTTTTACCATAATATCAAACCATTTTCATTTTGGTTTTAACCATTGCATTTTCAATTCATAAGTTTGAGAAATTATTTACTTAAAATCTTATATTGCTTACTTGAGTCCATTTACATCTTATAATCATAACCCTGGATTATATATATCACTTAATAGCTTAAGTATATCCATTTCATTCAATAATCATAACTTACAGTTATATAATCATTTTACATTTCAGCTTTATATTCCACACAATTCAACTTCAATTTTATTTAACTTATCTTAAGTTAAATTCCAACCTATATTATTCACTTTAGTTTACTCAAGTTAAATTTTAATTCCAGGATTAAAATTTACATTTTCCTTTCTTATCTATATCGACTTCAATTTATAAATTCAATAATTGATTCTTCTCTGATTTTACAAAACATTTAAATGGAAACCTCAGAGCACAATCACCTAATTTTATTTCAATCATTTTGAAATCATAAATATACATATATCCACCTTGGTATACCAAATCATACTTTCGGATTTTCAAAACAACTTGGTTTTACCCTAAAACAATTTCCTTTTGGAAATTTCTATAATAAAACTTGTTTATCAAACAAGTCCAAAACAAATAATCATACCCAACCATTACGGTAGCAATTCATCGCTTAGAAACTCTAAAATGAGTACTGATGATGTAACCATCATCACCAGAATTACTTTCCAGCGACTAAAATGCGTTCAGTGCTTCCTTACTTCCAAATTCATTTTAAAACAGTTTCTATTCCAAAAACATTTTCAATTACTACTCCATTATTCCTCACATACCATTTTGGAAAACATTTCCAAAATTCTCAAGATTTGAAAATCCCAACACTTAGTTCAAATTAATTTTGACCCATTTCTCAAAATTTCTGGGATTTAATTTCTGGTTTATATCAAATTTTGGTTATATTCCTTTGTATAAATCATACGCATAAATTTCTATTTGGTTATATATATATAATGTTTCAAATTTTATAATATGTTTTGATTATAATATTAACAACCGACATTCCATGCATATACAGTATAATAATTTCAGTAAATTATTTCATTTTGTATCAAAATATAATTTTTGGTAAAATTATTTCGTTTACCCACTTTAAAACAATACTATGTCGGCTTACCTTGTTTAAGAGTTTAGAAACCCTTATTGACACGGTTGTACTTCCCGTACCGACCAGAATTCATAAACACTCAACCGATAAGTCAACACAATATAAAAACATAATCCCCCACCAAAGCCTATGTATATCGCCAACCTAAGCTCTAATACCAACTGTCACGGACTGCCCTTTCAACCCTCGAAAAACGACATAAATACGCCCATTGTATAACATGCCAAACGATCGAGTGCCAAAAATACAGATTGTGGAGGAAAAAGAAAGTAGGTAGAAGACGAAGAAACTAAACAAAATAGAATCTCACAGCGGACTGAATAACGTACAATATCAATAGCTCTTTACACAAATCAAAAATAGTAATATGCATATCTCATATCAAAGTACACAAATCAATAATTGCCAACCTGAACAGTTATAATAACCTACCCTCACAACTGCTGGTAATTTCAACCAAAGCACCGCGGTGGAAATAAACAAGTACGAGAATACATCTCGGTCTCCAGCTTGTCTCCTTAGCTCCATAGCATCCTAACCGGAACCTGAAATACTCGCTCTGACCCGAGTATTATAATAAAATAACATCCGAGTCAGTCTGGAAAACCAGTGTGAGAAAATACACTCAATTTGAATTATTTACTTTGTCAAAATCCTTTGAAAATCAAGGTATCTCGTAAGACCATGCCACAAATAAACATGATGGGTTTTTACCTTACCATAATCAAAACATTTCATATCAAAATCCTTTGATATTATAATAGTGTCTAAGTACAAATACTTATTCAAATAGCTGAAATTGTTACATTAATTAAATTCTAGCACACTAGGCTCTACAATCAAAATAGTAAAGACGCGTATTGGAGAATGGAATCCATATGAATGACTAGGCACTGGGGTACCACATATCATAGTACACGTCTAGAACACCGTATCGAGGACCACACCGGGATCCCCTGCAACACAGGACCAGACTATCCTTGACCTAGATAGACCAAATATGCTATCACCCTGGGTATTCCCACCCTTTTTCGAGCTTCTTCCATAAATCATAGTAATAATATCCGAGGTTATCTAGAAAGATGATAAACATACCCTACTTAGGAGTGACCTGCTTAGCCTTGATGCATCCCCCTGATTTTCAGTCATTCCCAGTTAATGAGGCTAGAGGCTACGATTACCTTTTAGAAAGATTTCACTTAGAACGCTCATTGTCCTCCAATGATAATGTACTGATAGCATTCATCCATACAAATCTGTTCCAGGTTCGAACGGAACCGAATGCACTATTCCTACTACATTCATTTTGGAATCACCCTCAGGATTAGTAGCAATTGGCCCTTGCACTTCACTGCTCCATCTTCGACTCCATGCTCTTATCTTCATTTTAAAAAAGTGCTCGTTGGATCGAAGTGGTTTTCGTATAACTTATCCGATCCGGGTCTCTCCGAAACAACGTTCGATATTTTCGGTAAACTCAACCCTGGTTCTTTAGGAAATAAACATATGAAAATAAGATTGGAGATCACCTCCTAACTGTTAGTGGACGGATCTCCTTAAAAGCGTCCTAGAAGAACGAAATGAGTTTATACGTATAGTATAGCACATCGAACGGTAATTGTACCATATAATTCCCATACCTCTTCAAGATATTTCCAAAGTTATATTTAGGTCCAAATTTGATAGTCGGTTATTTAGCTATCAAATAAACAATCAATTCAACCAAACACTTCATTTTCACTGAAAAGGATTAAATCTCGTTTTATTTAGTTTTAAATACATTAATCTCTTTGTCTAAATTATACATACTTATCTTATCGAATTTTAGTAAATTTACAAACTATCCTCTCAAAAATGTTTGAAAATCCTTTTTAAAATAATGTGGAAAGTACCACTGCGGTATGAATCCATGGATCACAACTCAATGATTATGTCTCTATCCTAGAGAAATCCAAAACTTAATCGCAGGCACTCACTGCCTCCGATTTATGCCATGCGAGTATACCATTACTTTTCCAAACTTTATTTAAAAATTATCTCAAAATAATGCTTATAAGTTCAAAAATAATTTTTCAAGTTAAATCTAGTCAAATATACTTAAATAAAAGTTATTATACAAAGCCATACTAATATTTAATAATTTACTCTTTTAAAACAAAAATGCTGACTATTTCTTAAATAATAATAAATCTTTAAAATCATTATAAGGTTACTAATTAATAATTTAAGTATGATTTAAAAAATTTAAAATAATTAAATAACTAGTTTCTGGAATACTTTTAAAACTTTTGTATTAATAATTAAGAATCCTCCTTTTAAACAAAACCCAAATTCTCGATTTCCAATTTCATTCCGTAAATTTGGAAATCTCACTTGAACTTCCAATTTATTCGAGTATATTCTTATTTACCAAATTCACTTCTATCTTCAAAATATTTAAATCTCGATTTTAAAAACCTTTATATTTTAACAAGTACCATTTACAGATTTATTATTTAAAATCCTTTATTATATACTTTTATTCCAAAATCCACTTCACAATATCCCGATTTAGTTAACTGCAAATTTCAAACCATTTATTTTATCCAATTGATTAACCCAAAACATTTTACTTCAAAATCCTTTAAATTTTCTTTCCCAATTTAAAACATACATTACTGGTATTTAATAATACCAAAATCTAGGTCAAAACCTGCCATGGCATCTAATCAATTTAAATCTTACAATAATCTACCACAGATTATTCAAACAAAACATATACCACTATTATGAAATTAAATTCAACATATTTAAGGAATCCAGTTGGATCCCTCCAACATATTTTCCTGCATCCACAGATGTTAGCACAACATAAAAATACCAATTCCGCTTCGAGGCGGAATATCGCGGTATATAGGGTCATCCGCTATTATGCGGGGCACATAGGATCTCATCCGCTATATAAATGCAGGAATATCAATCACTCCAATTTATATGTACTACTATATATGATATCACATTCAACTGATAAAATTGCATCAATTCAACCAATCAATCATTTATTAATTTTAATTATTTAAATTGAACGATGGTAGTCCAAAATTGAGTGAGATTAACTCAGCTTGAGTTTTAACGTTGCCAAACATTCCATTTTTAATTAAATCGAACACGTTCGATTTAACCTAAAATTTTCGCTAGCTCCGAACAACTCCAGATCTACATCACAGCGTAGTGCTTATCGTTGCAATTCCGATGCTACTTGTTTCGTCTAATTTCGACCTCGTACAGAGAAGATATGCATTATATAAGTTTGAATATATATTTATATAAAAAAATTATTACCATCAAAAAGATCTCGACCGTTGATTTCAAAAAGATAAATAGCGACCGCCAATTCTTTTATTCTTTCTACGTTCACTACCAGGTTACATGAACCCAAAGCCGCTCCAAACTTCGATCGTCGCCTCCTCGTCTGGTGATCGAGACAACGATCAGGAAGTGCCAAATGTACCGCCATCCCCATGCCCACCAGTGGTCCAAACCACATTCAGCTCGGCCCTCTAAATCACATGCAAACCCGGTTTGAATGGCCGACGAACGCAATGAAATTTTGGCTCCAAACGACGGTTATACCTTAGATTCACCGTTGGATGTCTATATCTCAGTGTCCTCTTTGATTTTCTAGTCGGAAATTTTTGATAAAAGGAATGGATAAGGAGAATTTTGGAGGAGAAGGCGAGAGCATATGGGTCATGGAAATAGAGAATGGCGGCTGTGAAACATCGTTTAGGGTTTACTGTTTTGAAACAGTATATATATGTATATGAATTATTTTATTATTATTTCCAATATTTCATGTTTTTTCAAAAAAATCCAAACGAGACGTGTCGTCTAGCATTTATAATGTTTTGCCCCTATTTCAAACATGATGGAACATGTGTCAGGGCCTAATTCGATCGTATGTGGAAGATAGCTTTTCGAATCGATTTAAAATATTTGATTTTCGATATTTATTTCAACGCGTTTCTATCCCATACGACCAAATGGTAATTTCAAACGCTACTAAATTTAAAATATGATAAATAATAAACTATTACGGATCCAATGGAACCGGTATTGTCGAATTCCGAGACTGTGCCCCGGGAGGCTATTTTAACTCATCGATTAAATCGAGCGATTTTCAAAATCGACGAAATCGTTTTAAATTTTCATTTTTAAAACTTATTAACTCCATCATATATCAAATAGAGTTTATTCTCATATAAGAAATCTTTTTGATTCGTATTAAATCCAAATTCGATTATTTACACTATTCCCATATATTAAATTTCACTATTAAATTAATATATAAATTTCCAAATTCTAACTTATCGACTTTTAATTCCATTCAAAAGTACAATATTTTAATTCTAATCCAAATAGAATTTAAATAAATTTTAGAAATCATTTTCACATCCATTTATTTCTAGATTCACATATTTACCCAATTTCAAATATTAATTTACTATTCACCAAAATTAAATAAATCGCTATATTTGGAATTGTAAACCATATCGCTGATTCTTCCATATTCAAAATCAATTAATAATTCAAATTCAACATTTAAAATTAATTAAATGTTCAAAATTAAATGACCAAAATTCTGTTGCTCCATCTCTGACATTAGCGACACACCTTCTTTTACCTTTATAAATTTCACATGCGGAATAAATGTACTAGTCATTTTCACATACTCCTTTTACTAGTATATTCAAGGAAATGATTTCAATTATATTATTTTAGTTTTATAAAAAAATCCTCTTAACCATTCATTTAGAATCTTACTAAAACTTCCATATCATCTCTAAATTATTTATTCGAAGATGTTTATAAAAGGTCCAGGAAAGAATAGTTAAGTTTAAATCTATATTTTTAAAGTTTACTGAAAGTGCTGTGAATAATGCCGTAGATAGTGTTTTAAAAGCTTATTCTGTTAAAACAACTTTTCTATCATTTGGAAACCCAAATTTATAGCTCAAATCTCTTTTAAAACATTTTATCATATTTACCAAATATATTTCATATTTTTAAACATTTAATGATATTCATTTTAAAGAATTTTACACTTTGGTCACTTAATTGCAACAGCCGATTTTCCTGAAAACTTGATTTGAACATGTTTTAAATTCTTTTAAATAAAATCTTGAATTTCTTTTTCATTTGAAAACTATAGTGGAAAGAGTCCAGAAAATTCTTATTTTAGAGAATTCTGATCCTGAATCCATTGTATAAATGGATTTAACTTTGCAGTGTGAAATCACAAATTACTGTTACGTGACGCGCATATTTCTAGTTATTTTCCAACCCTTTTCAAATCTTTGCCCAAAATCATGTTAAATCCTTTAAAAACATTTCTGAGTCATTTAAAACTATTTTCTTATGTTTTTTAAAAAAGGTTCACAGGTCGTATACACTTTTGAATTTAAATAAGAAAGTGATTCCTTTTATGATTTTTGACATGTAATTTACTATGACTTGTTATGATATTAACCAAACAATCATTCAACATCCATATAACGTCCATACATGATATCAACCAACATAACAAGTACATAAACATGTCATAACATAAGAGTAGAAAAGACGTAGAGTTTTCACACAATTTGATAGCTTTGTCACTATGGATTTGACTATAGCTTCGCTACTATTTCCCGAAACTTCTTGAAATTACAGATCCCTTATCTTAGAAATTAAGATGAAAAAAGAAATAGAGATGGATTTTAGATGGGCACGGCCTTGGGTGGAGGATGGATGGAACCTATTAACTTGAACTTGACTTAAGTGGTATACTTTTTGTCAATTATTTTGCCATAACTTTATTATGCTTTTAGAATTTTTCTTAGAGAGGCATGGAAGCAATTATATCTCTAAGGAAGAAGAAGAAGAAGCAGAAGCTTAGAAAAGAATGGAATGAAGTGTGAAGAAATGAGAAGGAAGCTAGGGTATTTATAGCCTCAATCCCCTTAACACTTAAGCGTTGTTCTTTTACTCTTTTACCCCTCCCCATCACACCATTACACATGGCCCAAGGCATGTCTTTGTGCTCTCATCACTTCATATCCTCTTTTCTTACTTCTTTAGCTCTTAAGGAATGTATTTAAAAGGATTTATGGCTTAAAGTGAAGACTACATTGGTTTTGTTGAGATTTTGTTGACTTTTGGTAAAATATATTAATTTTCTTTACTTTAAATTTTTTTAAAGTAATTATTTATTTTTATATTCTTTATATATGTATTACTAAGTGTATTACTATTTTCTAAAGTGTTTTAACTTCTAACGTTGTGATATTTGAATACAACTTTTAACCGTTAAGCCGTTTTGAATCCGATTTCCGATCACATCGTTACGTTCTTGTTAAACTATTTATAAAAAAAATTGAACACAAATTTTTATATTGTTATTTAATAATAAAAAAGCCTTATTAAAAACTAAAATAATTTATTTAGTCATTAAAACTAAAATTTACTAAAAACTGACTTTTTTTACTTTTACTAGTATAAGCAAAAGTTTCTATTTTTGTGTATAAATATATCCTAAAATCTTACGCAATATTATTTATGTTATAAAAATATTATATTCGAACATTAAAAATTCGTTAATATTATATCTTGGCGTGATCGAATCTTGGGTCGTTACATCTTAGAGAGGAGCTGGATGATTACCTACCGTAGTATTTATTTTTGCCGCTTTGCTTTATGTTTATATATCAACAATTGTGAGGGCATGCGGTTATAAGTGTCCAGACTAATTGTAGGTTAGTTTACTCTGATTATTATGTTTATAGAGTATTCTTTTATAAAGATCATTTTGATATTATATGTTATCATTCCGTTATGAGATTCTGATGTTTTTATACTCCTCTTTTTTTTCTTTTTTTACACTAACTTTATGTCATTCCAACACTTGGGTACTGTCATAGGAATACCATGGATGTATTTAATATCGACATTCGAGGGTCGAAAAGATGATCGTTACCGTTTGGTGTCAGAGCTGAAGGTTAAGTAAGAACCTTGGTTTTGGTGGGGTATATCTCATTAAGATATAAGGTAATGGAATGCCCTATTACGAGTTGAGAGTATTATATATATGAGAGCGCATATTTGTTAGTACTATAAAAATGTTTTACATTATGTTAATTAGCCTATTGAGTGATTTATGAATTATGGTCGATACATGAGACACCATGGTATTGGTAGAGATTTCTAAATACTTGAACAAGACAAACCGGCATTGTATTATATTGAAATTGGTAAATGAAATAATCTTACCTAGGATTATATTTTTATATAAAAGATTAAATATCAAAAATTGATATACTTATTTATGATATGTTTGTTTGTTAGCAAATGAAAATATTCAATTATTATCTTTTATTGGTTGATTAGTTGTGCTCGACCAGTTTATGAGCATTGACTATATATTGTTAATTAATAAGTAGTTTACCTTTTTACCACATGGGTTCGGTCAATAGTAATTGTGGAAACATTGAGACGGATACCTTGTGAGTTAAGTTTCGCAGTTCACCTATAAGGCGTTCGGTGAAAATGTTGGGTTAAAAAGTTAACTTTAATAAAAGATTTTTATTATATATTAAAAGAAAGGCAAGATATTTTGGAAGTAAATAATTGTGAAAATATTTTATTTAATAAGGTGAATTTATATAGATATGAATTTAATAATATGGTTTATAAATAAAAGATAATTAAATTGAGAATTTGGGAACTTAAAACCTCGATGTTTTTGAAAATAGGTTTTCAAGATTCAGGAGAAAATAATAATAGTATTATTTAAAAGTGTTTTGAAAGACTAATGTTTTAAAAGGATTTTTTAAAAAAAATTGAGTTCGAGGTTGCCCTCGAAATCGACAAATTGATTTGGGAAACAAAGTATCTTTTATTTTAGCTTGTTCGAGTGGCTTGAAAGTAACCAAAAATAGGCAAGAGGTGTTTTTGGTTGATAAGCACTTCTCTTGAGTATTATCCTTCTTAGTGAGGGAGATATATGATCCGACTTGGTAGGACCTAGTTCCTTATATCCTTTTGGCGTTACTCAATATATATATATATATATATATATATATATATACACCATGGATTTTCAATAAAATATCTAGGAAATTGATTTTGAAAATGATTTTGGTTTAATCCCAAAAGGTATGATTTGATATCCAAAATGATATATGCATATATTATGTTTCAAATGTTTTGAAATAAAACCCAGCGTTTATTTCTAAAGTTTTCTTTGAAGGAAATTGATAAAAAATTAAAGCTATGTAATTTTGTAAATATAAAAGTTCAATTTTTTTAACTCTTAATTTGAAAAGATAGTAAGTTAAAACAAGTTTAAAATGTTTTAAGCATCCTTAATAAATAGGACATTCTATGCTATTGGGCCAACTAATAAACATTTTTTCCTTAGGGTTGTCTAAGGAAAGTAGACTCTAGTCTGTTGTTTAGATACTAGAGTCCGACTCTACCTAGCTACTTGCCTAAGCCGATGGATAAAGAAGTCTAAAAGTTTGACTCAACTATAAGATCCAAAGTTATTTTCGGCCTTCATCAAAATTTGAAGAAGTAAAATGTGAAAGAATGTTTTGTATATACTCTTAGAATATAATAGAGTATTATACGAGTAATGAACTTACGACTTGAATTGTTTTAAAGTGAAATTATATTTAATGGAATGATTTATAAATGAGGATAAGTCTTTATAAAATGTTTATAAACTTAAATAATGTTTTAAGAAATTCATCACTAATAATTTAATACTAATCAGAGAGATAATTTATGTGAAAATAAATGTAAACTAAAAAGAAATCACTGTGGTTAAGAAACCAATAGAATAAAGTATGTAAGTTGTAGGTAGATCACTTTTTCTCGTGAAAATTCTTGATCTTGGATTCGATAACATGGTTTTGTGGTAATTTACACCAACCTGATTTTTCACTTGATTCTTGATGGAAAACACTTGGTAAATATTCTTGATATGATTCAAAAAAATTCTATCATAGTTTATGTTAATGTAAGGAGAACGGAGGTGTCTAATCAAGGGACCAGATAAGAGTCTGTACTAGAGATGTCAAGTGATTTATACTAGTTTGGAAGTGAAATCTATGTGATCGAGCAAGTGATCAAATCTATATTGCATATGGATGACATATATACATCGTACGGATTTAGTACTTTGTATACTATGTTTTGTTGGCTTATAGAGAGTTTGGAAAAGAACTATTTGAATTGTTTGAGGTAGTATGAATATCGACTAAGTACTACCCTGAGGCTGTTAAGCATAAGGTAAGCTTAGTAGGCTATTTATCATCTTTGTGCAAGGGAAAGGTTTCCAAACATGGGCAAACCATTAGCTTTGTTTGCTAGTAATTTTAAATATTATTAAGTATGGATATGTAATTGTTTCTTTGGTTTCTCATGTCGGAATTTGAGGATGAAATATTCTAGTGGCAAGAATGTAACGACCTAGAATTTCATACACTTCGTATTTAAATATCTAAATTATTTAAATATTTGTATCTAGGATTTAATGTAGAAAAATATGATTTTATAAATTTATTAGCCCATTTTTAATTAATAACTAATGATAGAAATTCGTTTTTGAAATTTGTTAATAAAAATAAATAGTTCGAAAAAATATTGATAATGTGACCGAAAATTGTTTTATCGATAAAAAACTTTTTAATCACCAAAAGTTGTATGAACTCCTTGGAACTTGTATAGTAATATATAAACACCTTAACAGGTAATTAAATCAGCCATCTTTCTATGATATATTTAACTAAGCTGATTGCTTCTAGAAGTAGTACTAAAGGACCCCTAAATCAAGGAGAGAATGGTGTGTGCAATAGTATGGTTTGCATGTACTAAAGCATGGAAGGTACAGGATTAAGGGTCTTTTACCTCTTCATTTTCTAGCTTGTGAATAAGTGGGCAAGGGTCTTAATTTCATTTGTAGATTCACTTCAAAGAAATCAATGTTTTCATCTTCTTCCCCCTCTCTAACTTTCTAGAAACCTATGCAAATCAACTTCTTTCTCCTTGAAACTTTTTCTATAGTCACACAACAACACTACAACACCTTCTATCATTACAAAAATGAAGAAAATGGAGCACAAACTCCCCATTACCTTCATGGTCGTAAGCAACTTTGGAGGGAGGAAGGATGACCGTAAGAAAAAAGAGAGGAGGAGGGCTTGGGCCCTGAGAAAATGGAAAGGGAAGGGTGGTTTTGGTGATGGCTTGGTTGAATGTAAGAAGATGGTAGTGTTTTTTTTGGTATAGATGAGTTATTGCACTCCTTGAATGAATTTAAAAACATGACAATTGCTTGTTGAAAACTTGACAATTTGATTGTTAAAACTTGTTAATTTTTCTTGTTATTAATAATAATAATAGACCCTAACTAAGTAAAATTATAAACATATATTTATGTTCTTTTAATAGCATATTATTTGTGTATTTTTGTGCCTTGAAAGACCTTGATTTACGTTGTTTAAATGAACATATGTAATGATACATGTAAGTAGAAGCTTAGACATTAGTTTTGGACATGTAGTTTACATATGTTTCTTGCTTATATACTTTGTATATATGTTATTACATGATTCTTTGTGATATAGTTTGAATTTGAGAATTATATATGTTCATATGATTGAATGTTATTGAATATTAAATTGAATATGGATTTTTCGTATAGTGATAGTCGCTATAAACGCACTTTGAATCCCTCTCTTCTATGTCACTATTTAAAAAAACCATCTTTTGTTTACTTTCTAATGAAATGTTTTCTATATTTATAGAAGTATGAAAGGTAGTAATAAGGGAATTTCAAAAGCTATTTTGTTTATAAAACAATGTTATAAAATTTATGGTCCATATAGTGATAGTCGCTATGGATGCACTTTGAAAAATACATGTTTTTTGTAAATTGTGAAATGTTATAACTTAGGTATTTTTATAAAATCTATTCAAGAGAGTTTTATAAGACTTATATAAGTATTTTAAAAGTTTGAAGTTTAAATAATTTTAAATCATTATTTTAAAGATTTAAAGTAAAGATTATTCTTATTTTATATACACAAAACTTGTTTATTTTGTTAAAGTAGTAAGAGTTTTCAAATTAATATTAAGTAACTGTTAGAGTAATATTTTATATAACTATTTATATCCTTCTTAAAAGTATTTTAAAGTTATTTTATTGATATATAAGTCCATAAAACTATTTTTAATCTCTTATTAAGGTAAGAACTTTTTATTCACTTTTCTTCCTTTACTTGTTTTAAATTTTATTTCCTTATTAAATAAAACTATTACATGTGTGTGTGTATTATTTTAAAAGAGTTTCTAACTTACTTATATAAGTAATTTCAAAAGACTATTGTTTTACAGAAGGGGATGAAATGTAACATTTATGAAATGGCGTTAGTTTGGTTATTTATGAAATGTTAGTATTACTATACCTATCACTAAAAGCAGAGCAAGGTAGGCTTCTTTATTTGTAAGAGTAAAGACTAAAGTTCAAGTCGGGATAGAGTAATAGAGCTCTAATCTACCAACTTCTTTCTTGATTAAGGAATAGTTAAGATGGAAGGTGGAAACATGTTAAGTATACGAACCTTGGTTTACATAAGTAAGCGCTTGAGACTCGATGGTCAATTAGTTGATTGCTAGTCCTTACCAAATTAACTTATGAAGTATACGAAAGGCTTTAGGGATTTTATATCAATGAGAACCCACGTTGAGGTACATTGGTACAAAATGCCTCTAGCTTTCGGTTACTTCTAAAAGAACGGGAATTAAGTTAACCGGAAATTCATCGATTACTTGTGAAGAGACTGGGATCGATAAATAATTTACTTGCGGAATACCACTTCAAAAGTACTATACAGGTCAGCTTTGGAAGGGGTTGTTGAAACATTTTGGGTGGTTGTAAACAATGTTTTTAGTGATACTTATTTTTAACCCTTACTAATTAACATTAGGACAATAATTGGTAATGTAATTAAAACCTTTATACGAAATACTTTAAAGATAATTATAAATTGTTTTCGGTGTTTTGGCCATGTTTAAATAACCTTGTATTTAACCCTTATAAATTTAATTAGATCTTTAAAAGAGATTTTGAAAGATAATGTTTAAAGTATAAGTTATTTTGGGTTTGTAGTAAACAATGTTTTAGTAGCATTTGTTTTTTTAAACCCTTAAACTGTAGTTTAAAGTCGAAAAATATTGTTAAACGATTATGAATATATTTATATCTTTAATAATGAGATTTTAAAGATAATAACAAGTATGGAATTTTTTTCAATAAAGATAGAAAAAGTATATATTTTGAAATATAAAGGAGAGAAGGGATTTTTAGTAATAGTGTTCGTGTAACATTTGTTTTTAACCTCTATGATTATATTTTTAAGTAAACGTGTTAAATGATTTTTGATTTACATATACCGTTGAGATAAGTATATGAATATTTTTGAAGTACTTAGAAGAGTATAAACACATAGTGAAGTAGTAGAATACAAGTGTATATTTCTTATAAAGAGAAATTAAATATATATAAAATATATAAAGAAAGTTTTAATTAATAAAGGATTACTAGTTAAAAAGGATTTTTTGATTAATGAAAGAAGTTTTATTAGTTAAAAAAAGTTTTACTAATAAAAAGGTTTTTAATTAATAAATGATAAATTAATTAAAAAGGGATTAAAAGTTGTTTAGGTGGCTTTATCATGCTTTGTATGATATGATTGTGCTTGTATGTTTACTTGCTTATGGAGAGTAGACTTAGTTACCTTATGTGATCATTCAAATTATTATTGAATATGACCAAATTCATCAATTAGTTTTGAAGAGTTTGGGATCGGTAAGTGTTTCACTTATCAAATACCACTTCAAAACTATTATATGGGTTCTATGTTTTGGAAGTGGAATGATGGAATGCATATGTGGTTCCAAAATCCGTTTAGATGATGGAATCCATGTGGGATTCACATTTGTTCAAGTATTGAAGTCTCTTGTAAAGATGTCGTACGTAGCCTTGACATCAGAAAATGACTAAATACAGAGTAGAAGCATAGCCAGTTGTTTTAGCTAACTTGGGAGGGTACACCATATGACACCCCATAAAATCAACCATAGATAAATAAGTAATAAAATAAATACATTAGATTAAATTAGATAAGGGTAAAAATGAATTTTTTTTCAAAAATTGGAATTTGGCCACGAAAGGTATACCGGTGTGTCCATGGTGAAATTATAATGAATTTCCATATATAATATGATGAAAACAGAGCTCAAATGAAGAAGTTATGGGCGTTTGAAGTTTTTAGGTTTAAAATAATTTAAATCGAATTCAAATTCAAATAAATAAATAAATTTGAATTTTAAATTTTACAATGTTAACTAAGATTAGACTTAAGGGTTAAGTAACATTAAGGTTAATAATTAATGTTAAAACTAATTAAGGAATGAAATTAATTAAGAAACGTATAGAATTTATTACGTTCCCAAAATAGGAGGAGTTGACCGCTAACCTCAAACGGTCGACCGCTAGCGGTCGACCAGGCATATAGGCGGTCAACTGCTTCTTTGGTGGTGTTAGGGTTTTTAGATAAACGATCATTCCAGAGTTATCCATGTGATGACAGCCCTATACCACCGACATCAGTAGTGTATAAATAGTGCGTTGTCCGTGCCCGACCGATATTGGACGATCATCAAGATAGATAAACCAATATAGCATATAACCTGTCATATCTTACAACACACGGATAAAATAAAATATCACAGATATGACAGAAGAGGCAATAATAACTATATGCACAAATCATCATCAGAGCAATAGATCAACAAAGTTATACATAAAAATGCAGTAGAGTTTATACAACCGAAGTAAACTCGAATAAACTATCTCAACAAAAGGTAATAAGCAAGCATTGTCATGGGCTCTATAGCGTTGCTCAGCAGAATAAGCATGGACTCCATATATGTATATAATAGGAGATGGCCTCATACTAGATCATCCTCCAAACAGCTATTGCGTCACCTAGACCTGTTATCTAGTCTACTTAATTAAGAGTACCGAAGTTAATAAAAGGCAAAACATAAAACCTAAGGTTGGACAATGGTTTGGTGTGAGCTGTGAATGATTCTCAAAATACTATATATTAAGTATGGTAAGGAAAAAGAGTATACAAACTATATGTGACATGTCCCTGCAACCAAAGCGTTAGCATACAACACTATAATATGCTACTCTACAATATCATAAAGATATACCACAAACCAAATAGAGGATATCAGTCTTCCAGATATTCCCATCTCTTATACCTACTTCCCCTGACATCTACGAGTGCTAGCCGACTAAAGAGAGCAACCATAGCATCCATCAAACAATCCTAACTATCACTCCATGTGCTCTGAATATATGATAGCTCATATGACCTCCTTTCTACCAGGGACTAATGGAAATTATGTTTCTCCATTGTACTCTCGTATCTCGTAGCCTAAAGCTGGATACATGTCTCACAGTCCAAAGCTAGATGCTTGACCTAAAGGCACAGGCCTAGGGTATACAGATCCACACTACCAAATCTAAAGACGTCCCACGTACAATAACCCTACTTCGAGTACAATAGAAAGTACTCCGAGCATCAACGAATCCTTAGCACATACTCCCGAGCCCTCTTTTGCTCCATTTGGATACCAACCCCTTCTTTCTTAATCTAGTTTCCACTATTCATAAGGAACAATCCCACATTCCCTGATCCTATGGCTCACCCCTTTTACGAACTGCCATCTTCGAAACTAACTCCCAACACGAGCCAACATTCGAAGACTCTTGCTTTTCACCATGATGTTGAATCACCATCCAACCCAAATGGGAATTAGCCAACACCTCCAGCAAGATCTACAGGACCTCTTCTTTACCTCCTAGAAATTCCAAACCATTTGGACTTAACACAAGAAGTCAATACCGACCTCCTAACTCGGTGCCGAGCTCTCTGCTTAGCCAACCTATGGCTATGTTTTCGTCCACTCCTTTCTTGCTTCTAGTACTCTGTGCCCAGATGCTTTGGCTCAGACTTCTCCGCACAAATCAAGTCGCTATCGAACAAGTCTTCTCTTCAAAACATCTTACTTCATATTCTAGAAACAAGCCATCATAGCCTCCAATACTTAACCAATCATCTATCCATCACCTTAGGCAACCTCTACTAGCAACACCCTTTCTCTCCCCAAAACCGCCGACTTGTTGGACCAACCCACAGAACTCGATACTGACCTCTTATGTGTGTACCGAATTCTGTACTTAGAGATTCTAGACCTACGACTTAATCCCCAACCGCCTGTCGTACTCCAGAGCTTCCCTTCTATGTTGCGTCTAATTTTGACCAATTTTTCCTTTGATTTGCCCAAATCGCCAACATGTCTTCCTATGCATCCATAAAACAAACAAACAATACCAAAGCATAACATCAAATCATAGCCTAACAAGTAATTTCATCCAATCAAACATGCAATTCATCAAATAAGATGAATAAGCCAATTTATAACATAGATCTACATATAGCATGAATTTATGAGCATTAGCAAGGGTGATTTCTAACCAATATAGATCATATACATAATTTAACATATGATTAAAGTTAGAAAAAATATTTATGGACAAAAATTGGTTTAAAACATGTTAAACCCTATGAATCTACTATATAAACATGCATGGCATAGTCAGAAGGCATAAACCACTCACCAAATACGAAATTCAACAATTCAAATGTAGATCCAATCCATAAAACAGTAAAAAGCACTTCAAATCAACTAATTTGATTATCTCTAGCCACTAATCAAAGATCTAATCCACAATTGAGTTTTATTTAAAGAGAAATTAGGATGAACTAGGATGTATTTAGAGCTAATTAGGGTTTAGACCTTATTTGGAATGATAGAGAAAAGTTTTTAACTTAACTCTCTAGGCCTTTATTTATAGTATTCTCTAATTAGACTAATGGGCTTAATTAATTACACACTAATCTTGGCTAACAGTTTCAAAATTCTAATACAGGCATAACTTTTTAAATGTAAGTCTAGTTTTCTATTATGTCCAATCAATGGAATGGGAAACCATCATCATGAAGCAATAAAATTGATTTGAGACTTTGATTTGACACCTATCAAAAGTTACAGCCCAAACAAGATTTCCATAGTCAAAATGGTCACATAGAAATTTGGAAAAATCATTGACGTGTAAAATGTCCCTAAGAGTCATATTCCAAAATGGCTGATCATAAAACCTCATACGTATAAAATAATAATATTTTACGATCCACGATATGTAAAATACGGGTCATTACAATCCATTTTTAACCTAGTTTCATTCTACGATTCCGGTGCATATCAATCTCTATAAATAAAACCCTAAACCCCTCACTTTTATTCAGAAATATTTTAGGAACATTAGCAAAGCTTTGTCAGTTCATCTATTCTTAGACTCAAAAAACTCCATAAGTGTTTCAAAGATCCGAAGGTGGTTATAATGGGCCTTTCAAATCCAAGGAGAAGTAAAGCTAAGGACCAACTGTGAGTGGATATTTAGCATTTTTATATCAGTAACTGATTAATATATTATGGATTCAGATATGTCTTAGGTATTTGGGATTGCGAAAACAAAACACTATAAAATCCCCCAAAACTCCTTTAATTCGAAATGTCAATTCTAGATGGAGATTCTCAATTTCTTATGTTGAATTGATGTAACTATATAGTTTTTGTAGTTTTTGATAATTTCAAAGTCTATTCCACTCCTCCTTATTCCTTGATTGATTATGAAATTTTGGTGGTAGAATAAAGGTGTAAAGTATGAATTTATTCGTAGTTTGTACCCCTTATTCCACAAAAATTAAATAGAAATTCCCTTGTCATTTCTTTTTAAAAGAGTAGTTGAATAGAACATCAAATTAGAATTGTAATTTCTATTGTTAAAGTTATTCATAGGTGATGTAATAGATTAAATTTATATTTTTAAATACAAGTCTGTTTATTGTATTTTTAAAAGGAATTGATATTAACGTTAGTTAGGCCGTAATCTCCATGAGGATAGAAAATAATGTGTGCGTATTTATTTATATATTAATTATCGTAAATAACGTATGAATATAACGTATAATTGCATAGATAATTAGGCAGTAATTGTAACTAATTTCACCTCAAGAAAGTAATTGATTGTTGAGGCAAAATAAGAAGGAATTCTTATACGGCTTAATTAGTGAGCACGGTGAGATGTATGATAATATGTACTAAGCGTGTAGTAAATATGACTAATTCGTAGGGACATCTCCTATGATAACTAATTATGGATGATAAGAGGTTAGTTCCAATTCCATAGGGTAAACCTGGATGTTAATCTAGCTACCAATTCCTATGAATAATCGAATTCATATGAGACATCACAGTGGGGTACGGGTTATAATGCGAAGGACCTACTTTAGGGTTTTAAGGTATTAAGTGGTGGTTTGACGGCTCGACTCTTTTTCCCTAAATAAATTATCAAATGATCAATAAATGGTGGTTAGGCATGGTAGAAGGTATTCGGATACTTCAAGTAAGGTACTAAGTGGTTATTTGAGGCGCCCGCCTTACCATAAAAGAAGTTTTAAGTGGCTTAAAGAGATTCTATGCAATGTCAGATAGATAGACACCTGTGAGGGGTCCACCATGGGAATAGGTACTAAATTATGGGGATCAACCTCAATTGAGGTCTTAAACCGTCAAAGTCTGCCTATTTTCCATTAGAAAGGTATTAATTGGCTTGATTTATATCTCTCCAGTTGGTAGATATTTATAACAATGGTTATGGATTATAAAATTAGGAAACCTGCTTCGAGAATAGAAGGTATTAAGTGGTTGTTTGATGACCCACCTATTTTTCTTATATGAAGCATTAAATGGTTTTAAATATATTTTATCCTGAAATATACTGGCCAATACTAAAGCGGTAAGGCTCAAGGTTTTTATTCACTAGACACTTGTTTTTCTAACTCCCTCTTCTTTGCAACGTAGGTTAGAGGAGGAGTTGATGATGATTAAAGATGACAATAGTGGAGCTTGTGACAGTAGTTATTCATCTATTCATGTTATTTTATATTGTACCTATAAAATATACTTTTGAACAAACTGATGTAATGGTTGTTGTTAACATTATAATATGTTTTATGGCATTTGAAATGGATTAAAATAAATGGGTACTAATTGCTATTATATTTTGTACCTTCCACTATGAGTTCATAAAGAATAGATAGATAACACTGTGTTTTTTTTTCTTTTTACCAACTAATAGGCAGCTTTGGAATAGGTCTAAGTTTTGATGGTCATTTTCTTGGTCGAAATTTAAGCTTATTTCAAGTTCATGTTTTCTATATGGCCCAGCTTTGTTGACCTAGTGGTACATTTTATCTAGAGATGTACTAACCCTTGTGTAGGAGATCTTCCTTGAAGTACTGAGGGCGTCCCCATAGAAACCCTGCATGATTTAGCGAATGCACCTTAGTGATTTTGATTGTGTAAATATTATTGTTGTGGTGCACACTTCACTCACCATAGTTATTTTCTTACTTATACATCACACCCTAGACATTATTATAATATCACTAGATTTTTTATGAAATGGTTTGGTTATGTAAGGTAAAAACCCTTTTGTGGTTATATGCAGCAAGGTCTTACAAGTTACCTTTATTTTTGAAAGGGTTTTATAAATATAAAAATCCATATGATTGTGTCTCTCATGCCGGTTTACTTGACTAATCGAGATGTTATTTTCTTATAATGCTCGGGTCATCCCCGAGTATATTTCCAGATTTTGTTGATGTTCATTGAAGCCCTTAAAGTGGAACTGAATAATTGCCTATTATAGTATTTATTTACGCTACATTACTTTTTGTGTATATAAATATATATATATATATATATATATATATATATTAGGAATGGTAAGGATAGACAGTTATAAATGTCCAGGCTGATGATAGGTTAGCTTGCTCTGATTATTGCATCCATACGGTTGTAGCGGCCCGCCGTTCCGTACCCTTTGAGTTGTCAATAAATCATACTTGACCAACTCAAATTGTACGAAATAGCGAATAACAAAGAGAAAGAAGAGGATAGAAGAAGAACAGAAACAACAATACAGAAACTCACAATCGCAGGGGAACAAAATATAATATAAAATAACAGATCTTTATACAAAGAAACTATAACTGCAATATACATACTATCATCAAAGTACAACAGTCAACCATGAATTTGGACGGTTATAATAACATGTCCTCACAACTACTGAATATACAACATACACACACATAGTGGGATATAATCAAGTACATAGAATACTCATGGGACTCCTCTAGCTCGTCTTCTGAGCTCCATAGCATCCTAACTTGAATCTGTAATACTCGGTCAAACCCCAGCATTATAATAAAATAACACCCGAGCCAGTCTGGAAAACCAATGTGAGAAATACACTCAATTTGAATTATTACTGTTATCAAAATCCTTTGGAAACAAAGGTATCTCTTTAGACCAAGCCACACATAAATACAACGGGTTTTTACCTTACGATAACCAAATCATTTTATGTCAAAATCATCTTATATTATAATAGTATCTATAGAAAATAAACTATAAAATAGCTGAAATGCTTGCATCTCACGTTTCAGCATAGTTGGGCACAATCAAAATCATACAGGCTCGTAGTGGATATTGGATTCCATAAAATGACTGGGCCACTGAAGTACCATCTGCCATAGTACACCTTTAGATAGATGTACCGAGATCGAACCTATCGATCCTTGCCAACACAGGACCGGCCTACACCTTGTTGGATAGTATCGAATATGTTATCACCCTGGGTATTCCCACCCTAATATGCGCTCTCTTTTCCATGCTCAACCATATAAATAATTATAATATTTTTGAGGGTAATTAGAAAAGTGATAACATACCTTACTTGGATGTGACCAATTTAGCCCTGTTGCATCTCCCATGTTTTAGTCATTCCTGGTTGATGAGGCATGAGGCTACATTTTACCTTTAGAATAGCATTCATATTTGGATGTTAACATTACCTTCCAGGTAACGATGCAATGATAGCATTCATCCATACAAATTGTTCTGGATCGAAACAAGCCAAATCTCCTCCAAGATCACCATCTCCATTTTCTTTAAGATATCATAATTCGTAACACACAAATCGGATTGAAGTGGTTTTGGATAATTAAATCCGATCCAGGTCTCTTCGAAATTAAGAAAGAATTTTGGCAGATTTGATAATCAATTATATCACTATAAAGTTACACAAATAAGTAGTCGCTGGGCCCAATTATAAATTTTTCCAAAAACATTTATTTTAAAATATCTCTACTGAGACATATATATTCAAATCTCTTCCTTAATATTTTGAAAACAATCCAAATACTTATATCCATGACAGAATATTTCCAAACCATATCAACACTTAAAAATATTTTCGAATTCAATTTATAGCACTTAGAAAAATATTCCTATATCATTCATTTCACACTTAAAATATTTCCAAAAACCTCCTTTTCAATACTTATGAAAATATTTATAAATATATTTTCCAAAATCATTTAATATCAAACTTAGGAAATGTTTCATAATTTATCTCATAATCTCCAGAATTATTAATAAATTCCTTTTTACAATTTCCAAAACACATTACACTTATTTATAATCCTATTCAACAATTTATAACTTGTTTTGTTAATTCCGATTCATTTTCGAAGTTCTCGTATCTAAACACTTTGGAAATTTCCTTAAGTTTCCAGAATTTCATTATATGATTAAGGGAATTAGGGAAAGGACAAACTTTGATAAAAAAAATTATCTCAAGGACACCAAGATTCATTTTTTGGCTAAAGGACAAACTTTGGGAAAAATGAGACTTAAGGAAAATGCTAGTTCTAACTAGTATTATATTCAGTTTTTACACTATACAAAATGCTAGTTCTAACTAGCATTTAATTCAGTTTTTACACTACACAAAATGCTAGTTCTAACTAGCATTGTCCTTTATCCTAATTATTTTCGAAGTTTTTCCTTCAGCCTAAAAATGAAACTCGTTGTCCTTCGGCCTAATTTTTTTCAAAGTTTGTCCTTATGCATATTTTCCACTATATGATTCTTCTTATAAGATCACACCCATTGAATAAAAACCCATTTACAAATCTTGAGAGAATTTATAAATAACTTCAATAAATTTTCATAACTCTATATTTATATAATAAGTATTCTTTTTAGTAATAGTAATGAGTTTTCAAACCATTTAAGTAATTATTTAAAATATCAAACCCATTTCAAATAAACAACGATAATAATTTCCAATTCATTTGTAAACAATACAAATCGATTTACAAAGCTTATTATAAAAATTAGGACTCCTTTCAACTAATATAAAATATTTGCTAACCAACTTTTTGAAATATTTCAACCCAAATAATAGTTTTTTAAACTGCATAGTTTAATAAATAAAATCTCTTTGTAAAACAACTTAACTTCTAAATAAAACCCTATTTTTAAAATTCAACATAACCACTTTTATATTTATAAATTCTCTCTCGATTTATCACAAATCGATTTACATTTCCAGTTCCACAACTATTTCCAATTCCAAAATAGATTCCACTATTTCTTTCTAAACCGATTTCCATACCTCGTTTTAATTTCACAAAATGAATTTATATTTTCAATTTATCAAAAGATAATTTTTTTTCACTTTATTTATAAACATTGTTTATTGATTTTTATAAACTCCTTTCCATTTTTCTCTGTTAACAACCGATTTATATTAACAACTCCATTTTATAAATCGATTTCTATTTAAACTTCTATCTAGAAATCTATTTCTTAAATAACATAAACCACATTATAAAACCATTCAAATTTCGATTCGACTTCCATTTCATATTTTAAAAAATCTCATTTTAAAATTCATTGTTTAAAAATATTAAATTTAAAACTCTCTATTTGAAACCATTTTACGAAATGGCTAAATAAATATCCAAAATAAAATCATTTATTTCTCCAAATCAATTCCTTCTTAAAAATCCAAAAATTCAACATAAATATTTTCATTTAAAATATAGCTTTTCAGTTTCCTTTTTAAAATTCAAAAATATTATTTTTGGTAATTATAATACCAAAATTAGGGCCAGTGCTATTATAGCATCCAAACAATCAAATCACACAAAAATCCATTACAGAGTATTCAATTTCATTATATGCCACTACATATGAACAAACAATCAATATATTTGAGGAATCCAGTTGAATCTCTCCAACCTGTTTCCCTGCATCTATAGATGTTATATAACATAAAATACCAATCCCACTTCGAGGCGGAATATCGCGGTAATATAGGATCGTCTGCTATTATGCGGGGCGCATAGTGTCTCATCCGCTCCTACAGCGGGAAATATATCCAACTACTAATATATATATATATATATATATATATATTATAACATTCAACCGATAATAACATATCTATTCATCTAATCATCCAATAATTAATTTTTAATTGCTATAATTTAAACCAGTCAACCAAATTGAGTGAGATTTACTCACTTTGATTCCAGTTAGTGCTTAAGCTTTCCTTTTGAATTAAAATTAGACAGACATTTAATTTTAACCAAAATTCTTATTGTCTCCAAATGCTCGAATCCACTTCCTATGCGTAGAGTTTGCAGATACGAACGTAACACAACTTGTTTTTTTTGGTCTGGATCCACAACGAATTAATTATCGCATTTATACGAATACACGATTTTAAATTTTAAATTAATTTATTAATTACACATATTCGCAGCTTAATTACAACATTACCTTCTTCTCTCATCACTCTAATTTGAATAGCCATATTCACCTCTTGACATCGTCACACCTTACCCTTCACCATTCCTCCTTATCAACGCACAAAATCAAGCTGCTCAGCATCGACGAACTCCTACACGAACAAGCTTTCCATCGATCACCAAATCGCTGACCTCGACACTCTCCTTAACATCGCGACACTCCTCACCTTCCTACGATCGTACCAGAGAACGGAACTACGCCTGAGGTCGCGCCTTCAACCTGAGTGCCAGCAGCCGCTGCCTCTATCGAAACGCACGAACGTGGCTCCTATAGCATCCTACCCTAATCGACAGTCGACCAGACTTCGAGTGCCCCTTGGCTCGCACACGCTCGCCTCCGATCGCTTGCCTCCCCACGCAACATGAGAACTCGACTTCAATTTCTTTTTTTCCTTTTATTCTTGATTTCATTTAATTGGTAGAAGAAGGAAGAGCGCTTTTTAAATAGAAAGGGAGAGATCGGTGCCATCAGGTGTGTAGGCCGCTGTAGGATGGCGTTGAGATGCTAAGTATGGCTTGACTTATATATATTATTATATTTTGTATCTAAAATATCTCGTATAACATATCCTGGAATCCTAAACTTCTATTGAGGCGTGCCTCCTATCGTCCCTAACGTTATACACCTATTCCGGACGCAACAGATTAAGTTTTGAAACCTAATCCAAACGTATATGGAAGATAGCTTTTTAAACCCAAGTATAATATTAAATTTTCAATATTAATTTCAATGCATTTCTATCCCGTACGACAAAACAGTAAATCCAAATGCTACGAAATTTGAAATCTGATTCAAAGGAACTAGTTTCATCATATTGCGAGACTGTGCCCCGGATCGCTATTCTAACGCGTCGATTAAATCCATGAATTCAAAATTTATGAAATCACTTGAAATTCCAATTTTAAAAACTTACTAACTCAATTCTAATTCAAATAGAATTTATATCAACATTATAAATTGTTTCGGTTCATATTCAACTCAAATTTTAATCATTCACCAATTATGTATTACGATAAATCGTTATATTTGAAATTTAAGTATGATTTCAATTATTCGATCAATAAACTTCATATCAAATATCCATTCACATTTCAAATTCATCATTTAAAATAAATTAAATATTCAAAATCAGATGACTAAAAATCTAGGTCGTTGCAATGGTATTCTTTTGTAAAGTTCATTTTGATATTATTTGTTATCATTCTGTTATGAGATTCTAATTTTTTTTATTCTCATCTTTCTTGTTTTGATTTCTTTTTCTTTTATTTTACTCTAACTTTCTATCTTTCTAGCACTTAGGTGCTCAACACATGAATACCATGGATGTATTTAGTATCGACATTCGGGGGTCGAAAAGGCGATCGTTACAACTCACATCATAAGCAATAGTATGTTTAATAATTCAAGAGAAACCTTATGTTCCCTCTAGAATTTCCATATTCATCCTTTTACAAATTTTGTTAATTATTCTTTTTTATGAAAGAATGATGTAGAGAGCACATAGGCACCACATTAAAAAATAAAATCTTTCTAGGATTTTCTCAATGTTGTAAGATTGACTTAAGAAGAAATTATTTCCAGTTTTCACACATTGGCCATAAATACATCTGTTGCCTTAAATTATAAGGGCAAGAATGAACTTACAATCAAGTACCTAATGTCCATTATCGGTTTACATTAATTTTGGTAGACCTAAATTAGTTAGATAACCCAACACTTCAAAAAATTTCTAGTTTGAAGGAACATCTTTTCCTGAAAATAAATAGTGCTTTCTATTTTTTATGCAGAACCATGTTAAGTATGCAATGACCCAACAAATTATTTCTCCCACATACAATCCAATGTATAAAGATATGTATATTTAATTTTATATCATTGGTTACATACAGTATACGTTCAACATGTTTTATTAATTCATACATACAATATGTATGAGTGTACATGCAAATAACAACCCAATATGCATAAAGACAATGGGCATATAATGTTGCAATACTTCAACATGCGGCCACAAATGTAAAATAAAATGTGTTATGCCATTTTGGTGTAAAACTAATTAAAGTGGTCAAATTATGGATTAAAAATTGAAAGGCATAAGGATCTAATTATCATGGTATTATTGCATAGATACCGTATGCAATTCTAATTTGTTGAAGGGCCAAATTAGAAAATGCTAACATTATAAATAAGGGGTTATGGTTCAAATTACAGAGCTTTAGTTATTCTCCTAATCACTTTTATGGAAATAATTCAAATCTAGGGTTTGTGTTAATTTGGAAGATCAAACTGATTCTTGTTCTCTTTCAATCAAGAACTATGGATTTAAGTAAACTTTCGCTAATTATGTGTCTCTGGTTTTTTCTCAATCAAATCAATATGGTCAACTGTTCAGATATAGGGTTTCATGATTAATCAATCTTAAAGTATATTGAAATCCTAATAAGTGGAATCAGAGCCACCTATCATTGATTTCATTGGGAAATATTTATGAACTTTTTATGAGTAAGTTATAAATTGAACTACATTTAGAAGCCATTGAATTCATGTAATTTCTTACTCAAATTTCAAATATGCTTAATCCATATATCAAGGATTTTTTCGGTGATGATTTCGGATTTGGTTTAGTATCAATTTTTATTATATTATAAATTAAAAGGCTAATTTGTGAAACTATTTTGATGTAAAAAGATAGATCTAAACGATGTGTATGTTATGTATGAAATAAATTAAAATTTTGAAATGATTTATATTTTTGGAAATAATCTGAACTCTGCTAAATTTTGAAAATAATATGTTGGTCAAAATATCTATTGTTTATTATTATATATTTTGTAAATGAATTATGAATTTTTATGTGCAAAATACTTTGGATTTGATATTTATAGCTTTTTTAATGTTTATTACTGGTACGGATAGGTCTGTATAATTTAGAACCATTTATCCAAGAAAATACAAAATTCCTTTATATTATAATTTTATCTTACTTAACTTTTGATTCAGTAATTTGGATACATACATACATACATATATATATATATATATATATATATATATATGAGATATTTGAGTTAATTCGTAAATTTTGATTTGTTAGAAATAAACTATGCTCCTTTAAGGTATGCATGTTGATTTTATTATTGGGTAATATCATACCTAGATCTAACATGAGGTTGTGTTACATGTGTTGATGTTGTTTTGATTAATTGTATTGTTTTATAATAATTACATTGAATGTGATTGTTATGGTAATAAATTAATCAACTTTTATCATAAATGCACTAAATGCATCGATTATAATAAATTAAATGATGCAACTTGTTTGTATTTGGAATAAGGAAAGACGTATGATTTATTATTTGATGCATTTGTGTTTAGTAGTTGCAGATATTTTGTATGTACAACCCATGCTCATTGATAATATGTTTCCCTTCATGTCTAGGAATGAGTGGTTGTTAAATTAGATATGGACATTTTGAAGTCAATGTTTACTGCAAATGTTCCATATTTATATATTTTAATTAATGTCAATTTTTTACGGTTATGAAAACACATATTTTAGTATATGTTTTTCTGTTTAGTACATGTTGGAATTTGACATTGATATTTATGGAAAATATAGAAATGAATTAATTAAGGTAATATACAAGTAAATTTAAAAAAAGTTAGCATCTCTTTTCAAACTAATTGTTACTATCTTTCATTCTAAATGAGCTAATTGAAATAACATGTCACTAAAGTGACCTTTCTTGTTTTTGATTTCTCGTGAAAAGTGTTTGATATTTTTGTATGTATTCATGCAGATGTTAGTCGGCCCAAAGGAAGGTTAATATTTTCTCAAATTACTTACACATGTGTGATGATAAATATGTGATAATTATAAGGTTTTATCGGTGAATAATTAATCGGTCCAAATGAAGATTGTTATTTGGCTTGAATTTATTGCCAGTGCTTGATCATTACAATTAGAATACCACTTATAGTTAATATTATATCCAAAGACTTGACATTGATGTTGTGGTATGTACCTTGAGAAGAGACTTACCAATTATTTGAATTTACTATGTTGACTTTTTGATATGAGCATATATGCTCAATCTTTATTTTTGTTTAATTTTCAACTATTTGACTAAACTATTTACCAATTTTAGTAATATTCTCATCTTGTTTGGGACTAACTCTAAGGATCAGTAAGAAAATTGTTATTTTTTCTTGATTACATGGATCTATCTCTTGCAATTAGAAGGGTCATAACCACCCCTATTACGATTGAATGTTCTTATAATGTTATCAAGAACATTAAGGGGTAGGATAATTCAAACAACAAGGATCATAAGGTATAATACTCTAGAAGCCTTCGAGGGTTGATATCTGCTGAGATAGATAATTTTAGGGAGTTCTTTACATACCGAAAAGTATTTTGTCTAAAATGATAAGACGAACAAGCATGCTTTATATTGCTTGATTTTATAAAGTCAAAGTAAGGAAAACTAAATGAATATTATACGAAAAAATGCTGCTTCAAAAATTAAAGGCACTTAAGTTGTGGTTTTTTTGGTACACTCTTTGTTCACAGTACAACCATTTTAAGATAATTACTGATTATTATTTTCTAAGAATAAAATGACCTTTTATTAAGCTCATTTTGCATTGTGGTAAGAAGAAGAGAGATAAAGCAGTATAAGGTAGAAAGTACCATTTAATATATATTGTAAAAATAATAATTAATTATAGAAAAAAGTCACTAGAGGTTTAGATGAAAAGATATAATACAATGAACTAAAATTTTGGTTATTTGATTTTGAATGTTGAATTTATTTTAAATATTTAAAATAATTGAATTTTGGAATTTAATAATTTATTATTCAAATATAGAGAATAATTAAATATTTGAACTATGAATTAATTATTAATTAAATGGATTTAATAATTTTATTTAACTCCATTTAACCAACAGATAATATTGGTGAATTCAATTTGTAAATTTATTTACAAATGTAAATGGATCGAATAAATATCGATCATTAAATATTTAAATTTGGAAAATTTTCCTTATGGGAAACTATCTCAGATTTCGACGAAATCGGTTTCATTGGATCCGTAATAATGAATTATATTGTGTCATCGAATTTTGTAGCGATCAGACGTATCGTTTGGTCGTGTGAGGTAGAAACGCGTTGAAATAAATATCGAAAATTTAATATAATAAGTGGGTCCAAAAAGCTATTTTCTGCATATGGTCGAATTAGACCTTGGGACAAGTTCCACTGCGTTTGGAATAGGGGTACAACATATAGAATGTCAGGCGGCATGCCTCATTCGGAGTTTGAGATTTTCGGACGTTTTATGGCTCGATGGTTTAAATTAAAATTATATATATTTGAGTTATGCTTGCCCATACTCCCCAACACGTCACACCCATACCTACCCTTTTTTAGCTGTGCATGCCAGAGAGAAATAGGATTCGTGTTTTTTTAAACATTGGCCAAATCTAACGGCCGAGATCATCGGCGTCGCCTCAGGGCGTTTTAGGAAATACGTTCAACTAAGAAGATGTGCGTCTTGAGGTAACAAAGGATGTGGTCGGTGCGATTGAGTTATCATAGCTCGAGGAGGCGGCAGTTAGGCCGCGTTCATCGGTAAGGGGGCTCGGTTTTTAGGCATTTTCTCGATGATGGCGGTGGCATTCAAAAGAATCGCGATTGATTTGCTTTCTGGGAACAAAGGATTTGAGGCTCGGTTTGGGTCGACTCGGGCGTTGTTGGCTTGGGACAGCGATAGGCCCGGTCGGCTGCAACATTTGGTCGAAGGGATCGTAAGTTGGATTTTGTCGCGGTTGGGGCATTTTTGGGAACGAGATGATGGATTAATATTTTAATTAAGGGTAATAAGTGTAATTAATAAATAATTATATTACTTAACTTTTGAATCTTATGAACTCAACAATTATCTCATACAAGGTCGGATTCGAGCGCGGCGAGTTGTACGTACTCGTGTGAACCTTATCTTTGCAATCGAGTTGGTTTGGTTGGATTGGAAGCAAGTGAAAATTTAGGCTAAAAATCGAATAGCCGTTCGATTTTATTCCAAAATCAGGACGTTCCGGCAAAAATGAAAATCATGCAAGTTTAACTCACATTAAATTTTATTATAGCATATTAATGATGTTATAAACGTTTATCGATTGTTTGGGTGTTAGTTAAATTGTTTGATTATTTGTTTGGTTGAATTTCCGTTTGGAAAATGGATGACATATTAAATTGATCGTTATAAACCTATATGATTATCTATATTATCTATAACCATTGTTTTGCAGAAAAAATCTGTGGAGAGACCCAAACAGGGTTTCTCGTCCATAAATTATTTATTTACATCCTTATGCTATTATATTGATATTTAAGTGAAATTAATTATTGATATTCCATTAATAGTTTAAATGTCGTTATAGCGATTTCGCCACATCGTCGATTTATCAAATTTCATCCCTAAAACCCTATTATATGAACTTGAGCTTGTGTTTCCACTAGAAAGAATATTGAAAATTTATTAATAATTTTGATTAATGATAATTTGAATTAATTTATTATTTTAATTAATTAATTTGAGGTTAGTTAACCAATTTAATAAATGATGATTAAAATTGGTTTATTTTTAGATTTAATTAATCATTTTGCTAATGAAATTTTATACTTAATTAGTCGTTTTAATTAATGATTATTTGAGTTTAATTAGTTCTTTTAATTAATGATAATGGAGTTTAATTAGTTAATTAATGATATTTAAAAGTAATTGCTCATTTTAATAATGATATTTCAATTTAATTGATCGTTTTAATTAATGGTTGTTTTAAATTTTATTAATTGTTTTAACTAATGATATTTGGAATTTAGTTAAATCATTTTAATTGAAGATGATTTATAATTAAATAAATCATTTTAACAAATGATATTTTAAATTAGTCGTTTTAACTAATGAGGTTTGAATTTAATCGATCCAATTAAATTATGATTGTTGAACTTAATTAATTGTTTTATTTAATGGAATTTAAAATTACTTATCATTTTAATCAATGATGTTGGAGATTAATTATTCATTTAATTAATGATTATTTGACTTTAATCAACCCTTTTAACTATTGATATTTAAAATTAGCCAATTGATTTAATAAAAGTGATTAAAGCAAATGAAATAATATAATATAAGCGTTTTAAGTTTATTAACTGATTTAAATTTCAATAAACTGATTTAATAAATATTTTTTCAGTTAATTTACCAAGGTTATAAAAATGTTTGGAAATAATAAACTATTTTATTGAAAATAATGGATTTGTTTATTAAAAAGAAATTTTAAATGTGATTAATTATCTTTTGGGATAATTAATATTGTTTTAAAGTTATAAAAAGGAATTGGAACTTGATTATTGGGATGTTAAGTTGCTTAATCTTCTGGGTGTTCGGTCCAATGTTGGTTTAGGCCATCGGGGTCGCGCGCTTAGAAAAATTATCCTCTTAATATTTTAACAATCACGAACTAATTCTAAACATATTTTATCAATATGGAAATATGGAAATCAAGCGCAAGTTCGGTTCGTTTTTAAAAAGAAAAAGTTTGATTCGCTTGTGGAAATGAATTAATTTCCGTAAAGGAGATCATTTATATAGAAATGACTTATTTGTATAATTAGCACTAAACATCGAAGAAGTAAACTTGTCACTATTTCAAAAGTTAAGAATAATCGTTGGATATGACTTTAAGGTAATACTACCTTGACTTGTCTGATATTATTGCTAACCAAGAAAAGTATAAATTTGAATTCAATAAGTGATGATATGTATTGTAACGCCCCACCCCGAGACCCACATTAACAAAGAGCATTACTAGGTAATACTGTCTGCTAATGCAGAGAATAGGGCCGGATAGGAGCGACCATCTATAGCCTTGTCTTAAATATCTATTGAATACGTCGACAATGCCATTTTTTTCCTGATTCAAGTGGATCGACATATCCAATAAATACTTAATACAAAGCCATAGGTGGCTATATGATCTATCAAAACAAAATACAATAACTCAAATGTAAAACACATCACAGAACAGTAGATAATTCCATAGATACACACATACACAGATATATCACAAAGTATACAAAATGATACATCACATATGTGGTGTGACGACCACAATACAAAACACGAGTCAAAAGAATATACATATCATGAGTAGCAAACCAAAAAGGACTACACAAAAAGTGAAAACAAAAAGAGCTAGCAGAATATCCATGCAGAAGTAGAATAGGCTAAGTCCAAAAGTACCTAACCTGAAACACCTCAGTCTGACCCGAGTATAAAATACACGGGTCAGTCTAGCTAAACGAATCAGTAAAAGGTGATGGTAGAATAATAGAGCATAAGAGCATAATGATATTCTTCTTAAACAAGAAGAAACTATAAGAAAGCTAACCATAGTCATATGGAGGATACACAACATGTATGGCATAAATAATTACACTAGGTGATAGAATGCGATTGCTTCAATAAGCATTAAACACAAAGGAGATGAAAAATCTCATGAATCACTAAAATGTATCATGCCTCATATCATCGGCAATCATAAATCAAATAAGAATGGTTTAGGGAAAAATATAATGTAAACTCGTAAAAGAGTAATTCCCAAACCCGCCATATCGGCAACTCTAAGGAACACATAAGAAAAAGCCATCTCAACATAAGCCATAAGGCAAATGTCAACAAAGAGATAAAAATCTCATACAACACCAAAAGACAAATCCTATAAATAGCGCCAATAGGCAATCTCAATATACATATACGCCAAAAGAAAAATCTCAACACGCCAGTGTAGGCAATAAAAATCTCAAAAGAACTCCCAAGGGTCTAAAATCCCGAAGTAATCGCCACCGAATGGTTCAAAGGACCTATTCCAAAATGACGACATACAAGGGTAAAAATCATCTCAAAAAGGTTTTGCACGTGCTATTTTTGCCGAGTACTGTTTCACATAATAGGTACCTCGCCCAAAGGCAAACGTCAAAAGACAAATACGTCGCAATGGTAAATACGCCGCAATGGCAAACGTCCGAAGACAAATACGTCGCAATGGAAAACGTCCGAAGATAAATATGACGCGATGGAAAATGACCCGAAGGTGCAGTACTGGCACGCCAACAGGCAAATGTGTCACAAACTCTCGGAAAGGAACCCGAAAAGTGTTAACGTGTGTCTGGTACCACCCGTTCGCACTAAACGATTTACTAACCGCTAGTAAATTTCACACTCAAAGCAGTAAAAGGTTCACCTCGTATCATCGGTAAACTAGACCCGTAGGCCAAAACGATCAAACGGACAAGTTAGGAATTAACCGAAAGGATAAACGCACGTATCCCATACTACGTGTTTTACCCAAACATTTAACTCTCCTTCTCATTCGCTCGACAGTGCAAAAACGTGTAATTTTTATAAAAAAATAATTTACCTTGAAAATAAGCTTTTAAAACCGGTTTCGAAAACCATTTGGAAACCATATTTGAAAATTTCCCTTATAAGAAACAAATAGGTTTTATACTTGAAAATACTTGAAAATATTGTATAATAATTATTTTAATAATTATTTTTAAATCCTCTAAATTTTAAAAATCATTTCAAAAAGAATTGGAGAAAACCGTGCTCGAAAACGACCAAAAACAAGCAAAATTCCACTTAAACCGAAATTCAAATTAAAATTCAAATAATTCAAAATTTGAATTTTGAATTCATCAAAACTGAGATAACCTATTGATAGGCGTCATAGCCCTCAAATACTTCAAAAATATCACAAAAACAAAAGTAAATGTCAAAAATCGGACGAAAAAAGGACATAAAAACACTTAGCCAAAATAGTACCCAGGTCTAAAATCTTTTCTAGGTTCAACTTTCAGACATAAAAAAGGTGGCCGAACTATCTTTGATTCATATGAAAATTAGTGTGCATAAAGTAGAAAACTTCATCTTTCAGACAAAAAAAGAATCAATGAATTCCAAAAGAAAATGGAAAAGTTATGTTGTCACAAACATGGACTCAGACCATGTTTGTAACAGTTCAACAAGGATGTGCCCAGGCTTAAAATCCACTCTGGGTTCAACTTTCAGGCATGAAACAGAGGATCGGTTGACATCGGATTGAGCTCAAAATTAGTTTGCACGTAGTAGAAAACTTCATCTCTTAAAAAAAAAAGAATCATGTAATTTGGATACAACAGGAGAAAGTTATGATGTCTCAAAGATGAACCCGGACAGTGTTTTCACTGTAAAATTCTGGGCAAAAACATGGTCCAGGTCAAAGTTTGACAGCATATTCCTATAAGCTATCAAAGTCTAAATGACCTGAAATTTGGTAAGAATATAGTATAAAACTCTATCTTTCAAACAAAAAAATAATACGCAATTTCAGTAAGAAATGAAAAAGTTATGCCCTCGCAAACATGGACTCAGGCCATGTTTGCAGCAACTCAGAAAACGAAATGTACAGGTAAATTTCAGGTTGTGCATTGATTTTGCAGCAGAGACTTCAGGTAACAAACGAAGGAGTTTTGCTATGAAATTTTGCAGGTATATACTGCAACATATGAACTATCAATAGAAGAAAATCCGGCAGCATTTCGTCGCCGGAATTGAGAGAAAATTTCATGCAAAGTGACACCCAATCTCAGTTTTTACGGAAACAAAAACATCAACCAAATCAATATTTTCAAGCACTTTAAGCATATATTTTTGCATTTGAAGCTTTGCTTCAGCTAGAGATTGTGAGTTATTAACTCACCTATGCAAATATGAAGACCAAAGTTTGGAGAATTGAAGAAACTTGAAGACTTTTTGCTTGACTCTAGCCTCTAGGAACCTGTAGAACAAAAGAAAAACACATGCAAGAGGAATTCAACCATAAATTAGAAAGCCCATTTTTGAAATTAGGATTTTGCTGAAATTATAGGGTTTTATAGTTGATTACCTTTTGAATTTACACCTTAGATTGAAGAAATTATAGTTTGCTTGAATTGATTTTGAGTTTGGAGGCTTTGAATTGAAATTTTTTTAATGTTTGTTTACTGTCTTCTCTTTACAGAAGAAGAAGATGAGATGTTGTGAACGTATAGTGAACTCTTTTCTCACCTTCTCATTTACTGGCTAAGTGCTAATGGGCTTTGGACCCATTAATTAAAAGAGAAATTAATTAGCCTATGTGAATTTATTTAGTACTAATACCAAATATGTACATATTTACACTATATTATAAAACAAATGCATTTTTCTTCACATTTTATTTCCCAAAAATTCATTGTTTATTCCAAATAAGCAATTTAAAATCTCCAAATCTTGTTTTAGTTCACAATATTAAATCATAACTACCGTTATAATTTAATATTTACAGGTAATCTCCAAAACCAGGGTTGTTACATGTATACAAGGCTTAATTTCCATATACGATCATTTTATATCCTCGACAGTTGGTATCTCAACTATCGGTTACTTCAGCTACTTTATTATCATTATTCTAAGATGATTTAATACTTCGATGAGCATTAATATTCTTTGTCGGAAATGACTAAATCCAAAGCGCGAGAGGAAGCCAAGTTATATGGGGTTGCTCCCATCAAAAGGGTATTTTCACAACTTATCTAGTTTGGATTCGTCTATGCACTTAGATGTAGAAATATTCTGATATTCGGTAAGGTTTGGTGGGGTCCATCTTGGTATTGTCCGAGAAATGTCATGCAGTATATGGGCTTCTCAGAAGTATATTACTAGAGGTATACTTCAAGGTTGGAGCACCTCCCTTGTCATTTGTTAGAAAATTCCCTATGCTTATTTGATTCAAAAATCCTAAATCTGTTTTAGCTTTTAAATTGCTATGAGTCGAGCTAACTCCTCGTCACGACATTTAAATATTGATTCAATCCATTCTATCAAGTTTGGATTGTTACCTTATTTAGGCCATTCTATCAAGTTGGACTATTTTCATTGTTCTATCCATTCTATCTAGTTTGGATTTTACTCGGTTTATTTCCATTCTTTTAAGTTTGGTTTTAATATTAATTATGCCCATCTCTATTTGCATTTGTTTCCTGATATTTATTTCTGCTTCTGTCTATATGGATGTTATTATTGCGAGGAAAAAATCCATTCCCTGTCAGCAGCGTGGTCTCATTGAACATTTATATGATCCCCATTATTCGAGTTATCTCATGCTGATATTTCCAGACTGATTCGGGTGTTATTTATTTATAATGCTCTGGTCAGACCAAGTATTTTTCCAGGTTATCTTTGAAGTTATGGAGATCATGGAGGGGTGCTGGAAAGTCACTTATCATAATGTCTTTATTTTTCAGCTGTATCATATAGTATACCTATCGGCATTAGTAAGGTTAGGATTTTATAACTGTCCAGCTGATAAGGTTTGTTTTTTGTAACGATCCCTTTTTAAGCCAAATTTAATTTAGTAATTAATTTAATTTTTAGAATTAAATTGTGAATTAATTTTAATTTTCGAAAAAAAATAAGATATGTGTTGTTTATGTATATGCATATAAATAGATTGTAAATAGAATTTTGATTTGAAATTCAAAAATAAATATCTTAAAAATAAATTGGTTTTAAAAACTCTATATTTTAAAACTAATAAAAATTTATTTTCTAATTATAATATATAATACATATACATATGTATATATATTGTGATTTGGAAGTTATGTTTTGAATTCAATATAATAATTTTCAAAAGCTATTTAAGGGTTAAATTCTAATATATATATTTGTATATTTATTTGTTTAAAAGTGTGATAGCTTAAAATAAGATTTAATAAAAGAAAGATTTAATGCACTTTCTTTCAAAATTAAATATATAACATAAATATAAAAACAAGAACAAATAAAAAGCTTTAATATATATATATATATGTATCTTTTGAAATTAATAAGATAAACATAATAAGTATAAATTTAAAAACATATTAAAAATATAAATTTAAAACCCTAATTAAAAATGTAATAAAAAAATATTAAATCTTAAAGACATGCAAATTAACATGTGTAGGCTTATGAAGATATGTGCAAACAAGTGTAACTATTTTATCATGCATAATAACAAGTGTCATTAATTTTCCTTTCATTTTTAATAATAATAAAAACGAAATCAAAGCTATATATATTCCTCTAACTCCTTTCTCATTTTTTTCACATATTCAAACTAAAGAAACCAAACTAGAGATTAAAATCTACAACAATCAACTCTTTCAAATTCAAATTTAATCAAAACAAAGTGCAGATTCAAATTCAACTAGAAAACAGATCAGATCAAAGCCAAAGCAATCTACAGTTTCAAGTTCAAAAACCAAGTTCTCAATTTTTCAAATTCAAAACAAAGTTCCAGGCTTTGCTACTCTATTTCAAAAACCAGTGATTAAACATCATTTTAAATCAAATTCTTTCTATTCCTGTGTGCATTAAAGATTTAACTTTAGAAATGGCTTGAATCTGATTTGCATAAATGAAATAAATATGATTATCTGTTTGAATGTACCGTGGATATGTATGCATGGCTCTGTCATGTTCAAAACAGGCTCAAAAAAAACATTTAAATTCAAATCCTCTTCACTCAATCAATTAAAGTTTATGATGTCTAAAGAATATGTGTTTGTAAACATAAAGTCCTATTTTTAAAAATATTTTCAAATGAAACTAGCAAGTATATTTATCTGGAAAAATAAATTTACAGTGAAAAAACAAAACTTGTCAAAAATCAAGTGTGTAGATTTCATGTTTCACATACTTCTTTGAATTCGTCTTTGAAATTGATGATTTTTAGTGGTAGTTTTGTGAATTTTAAGTATGTAATTGGGAAGGGATTGTGTGATGATCAGAATTGGGTTTTTCCTCGAATTCCGAGGATCGCGTGGGCTATGGAGGTCGAGTTCGTTGCTAGGGGTAGCTTGATGGTGGAGGTGATCGGAAAAAATGGTCTTTAATTTTTCACATCACCGTGGCGGTTGGTCGGCAACGTTGTAGGGTTTTAGGACATGTTTGAGGCGATGTTGTTTCCAAAGTGAATGCGGCGTTGTCGTCGCATCGAGTTGCATCAAAGGTGGGGGGAAAAGAAGCAGGGGTCTACGGCGAAGTTTCTGGCGAGGGTTGGGAAATTCTGGTGGTCGGAGGTAACGGCAGGGGTTAGGATGTTGATCAGGTTCGTTCCAGTGGGCCTTCTTCGTAGCTCATTTCGATTTTGGAGTTCGTTTGAGGTTTTGGGTGGTCGCTTGGGTAGAGATGGTCAATGATGACTTGCTGGAGGTAGCGACGTTGGTCGGAGGTGATCAGATCGGTGTGCATGGTGCACACATGAATGATGTGTCTGTAGGTTTGTTGCAGAGAGAAGGCTCGGGGAAGAAAGGATGTGTCTCGGGTGGGATCTCGGGGAAATACGGTGACGTCTCGAGTTTGGTTTCAGGTTGTTCGCGTGAATGTTATCTGTTATAACAGTTTGTAAATTTTAAAAAAAAACATAACAGTTTTGAAAAATAAGAGTTGCTCGGGTAGGCTTTGGGTTAGACTCGAGAAAGAGCTCGAGAGGATTCATGTTTGGCTCGAGTGTGTTTTTACAACAGTTTAAATTTTTTAAATAAAACTATTTTAAAGTTTAAAATAAATCAAGTTTTAAATTATTTTCTTAAATAAATTTCTTTTAAATAATAAATGTTTTTTCAATATTTGGTTAGAAAAAAATTATATAATTTATTTTTAACTTGAATAAATTAGGTTAATACTAAAGTTTATTTAAATAAATTTAAATAGTGTAATTAAGGAGTTAATTTAAAGGGTAAGTTGTTTTTAGTTATTAATTAATTTAAGGATCTAAAGTTAATTTATAAGTTAATGATGAATTAATTCCAAAGGTTTTTAAATAAAACTTTAAAGATAAATGGTTTATCTTAAATAATGTTTTTGATTATTAATTAACTTAATAGTCTTATGTAAATTCATACGTTAATGATAAATTATAACCAAGGGTTATTAAATAAAATTTGAATGATAATTAAGTAATTAATTAAGATATTGGTTTATTTTAGATTAATTAAGGACTTAAGTAATTAAGGGTTAATTAATTAACTTAAGTAATTATAGGATAATTAATTAATGTAATTAAAGGATAATTACTTAATGAAATTAATTAAAGGATAAGTAATTAATTAAAGGATAAGTAATTAATTAAAGGATAAGTAATTAATTAAAGGTTAATTAAGTAATGTAAGTAACTAAGGGATCATTAATTATTTAAAGGATAATTACTTAATGTAAGTTATTAAAGGATAATTATTTAATGTAATTAATTAACGGATGATTAATTAATGTAAGTAATTAAAGGATAATTAATGATTAAAGGTTAATTTGTTTATAATTTAAGGTTAATTAATTAATGATAAAAGGTTAATTTATTTATAATTTAAGGTTAATTAACTAATGATTAAAGGATAATTAACTAATTAAGGGTTAATTAATTAATGTAATTAATTAAAGGTTAATTAATTAACGTAATTAATTAAGGGACAATTAATTAATGTCAGTAATTAAGGATGATTAATTAATTTTCATTAATTAATTAAAAATAATAACAAATGCTTTGTAATTAATTAATGTTAATTTAGCCGGGTTAGGTAATTAATTAATTTATTTGGTTTAAATTAATTAATTATAAATTATGTCATTAATTTGTCTTGCTTATGGATGATTAATTTTATTGAATGCTTGGATTGATCACAATCTCTGGTATGTTAATCTGTAATATTCTATGATATGAATTGCTTTGGATTGAGCTATGATAAATGTAAGTTATTTATCTGTGATGTATTGTTGTGTGAATGTGAACTTCTGAATTGAATTAAAATTGTTTACTTAAACAACTTGGCCTTTAAGACAGCATTTGAATTTCGATGAGACCGGAATCGGATTCCAAATGGTTATCCAAAAACCACATCGAATCTTAAAGGTGGATCTTTTGTTTAAAAGATCTAAAAATGGAAATTTGATTAAACCATTCAAAAGGAAAGGTTTTGCGAAATAAGTTGTGACTTAACTAAGATCCGAATGTATTCGCAAGATTTTAAATAAGCGCTCGTTATTCGAAAAGGCGGGGGGAGGACATTAAGTCATAAAACCCATTCCGAATAATGATACGACGAAATGGGATTGCATTTGAAGACGCTGGTTGAAGACCGGGTATTTTCGAAAATGAAAGGATTACCTGTTGATTATCTCTGCACCGAGTTGCTTCAGTATAAAGATTACCCTAAGTGACGGGGAGTCCGAACGTGATTAGGGGATATCCTGATATGCAAGGACTTTTTCCGTAATTGGACGAAGTGCCTTCGGTTCCATTCGGGCCCAGGATGGACTTATATGGATGTATGTCTAACATTACACTTTGAGATATAAAACTGGTTTCTATTAAATACATTTCTGTTTGGTGGCGGAGAATTTATTCTCTTAGCTTAACACCCTTCTCTGAGACGTACGGGCTCAGAGGTTATGTAGTTGATATGTACTAGTGATATATTCTCAATTTGGTGATGTGGCATGCTAAGTGCTGAGCATTGTTGATCGAAGCATGGCTTTTGTGAAAAGCGTAGCTTTGTGCAACGAGACTTTATCGAACCTCACACCTCGGGAAATGGTCGAAACAGGAAAGGATGAGCAAGGTTATGGGGTTCGCGACCCTCAGGGTATGTGCATTTCCTTCTGGATAAAAAGTGGTATTCTGGTATGGAGCCTAGATATTTTACTTATGTGGTTGTTGGTTGTTGAGGCACCTCGGTAAAGGTCGGTTACGACTGAAGGATGGCATACTCGTGACAGTTAGTTACCTCGCTACAGAGGTAACCCGGCCTCGTTTTGGCAAAGATCTGTTTAGGTTCTCAGGATGTTCTTGCAGAGGCGTACCCATTCAGATAAAGGAAGTTCCTTTGCCTTGACCATTTGTTGGAAATCCAAACAAAACAATACGAGCCTTTACGGTTTTAGTTGTAGAACCTGCCATTTAACATGGTAGCTATAGTAGGCATACTATAATGGTACGTATGCTGGCTAAAATTAATATTATACTTGTAAATATTTTTCCACACTATGCACTAATAATAATATCAAAAGGATTTTCGCGTATCAAGCATGTTTGACTAATATAAGGAGAAACCTCCCACATGTGTGCGATTGCATTTGAGTGTGTGCCGGGAGACCTTATGGTAGTTTCATTTTCCAAAAAGCATAATGGTTTTCTTTTTATTTCTTTTTTTGTATAAACAATTGTTTTTATGTTTCTCACACTAGTCTCATGACTGAATTAGAGTTTATTGTTCCCTTTCTAAACTCTAGGTGCCTATAATTTTCCACACGGGCAGCCTAGAGTCAGGTTATCAGTAGGTTCAAAAGCTAAGTCGGATAGTAAATGTGGATTTTGGAAGTCTTTGGAGTCTTTCAAGCTTCTGATTTTGAGCTTTTTGGTTTGGAAGTCTTTGGAGCTTTGGAAATGAAGATGAAGTATGTTGGATTCTCACTTGCCCTCTCTCTTGAAGACCATATTGATGTATTATTCCGTTATTATGTTATTTCGGCTGTTATGTATATATTGTGCTCCAATGTTGTTAGGCATTTGTTGTAGCATGTTGTAATCCATGTTATGTATCAATAAAATCATTTTGTTCCACTGTGTTGTTATCATATAATGTGTTATAGCTCCAGCAAACCGGACTCCAACGTTTGAATCTCCGACATTGAATACGGGTGATGTATTGGATGTCGATTTTCGAAGGTTGAACTCTGGGTCGTTACATGTGGTATCAGAGCTGAAGGTTGAGTAAGAACTTTAGCTTTGGAGTATAACTCATTAGGTGACTCATTAGAGATAGGGTTAGAAATGCCCTAGAATGAGTTCTGCAACAACAGTAATAGAAGGAGTAGCTTTTTCCATCCAAACCAAGCCAAATCTGGCAAAGTTATATCGGAATTTATTAAGACTTGGAGGGAAACCATTCAAAATTTTGAAGACTATTATAGAAGCGTAGGCTTGGATTCAATCTTGTGAGAGGATTTTTAAAGGATTGAAATTAGATGATGATCAAAGGAGATTGATGGCTTCCTAGCAGTCCTAGGAAGAAGCTTTGGTGTAGTGGGAGACCATTACTTTGGCCGAGTCGGAGGATGAGTTTACATGGGTAGATTTAAGCAAGTATTTGAGCAGCGTTATATGCCTTCTGCTGGTATTTCCAGGATATATCAAGAAGATTACCTTACTTCTTATTTATAATAAAATTGTTAGAGTTCTATTCGACACTGGAGCCAGGCATAGTTTTGTTTCCCAGCAAACCGTAAAAGAGTTAAATCTTGAACCCGAATTCATAGACGAACCTATTTGTGTGAAGAACCGGTAGGAGGCCCTACGAATCTTTGTTTACGTTGTAGAAAGGTTCCTATTTCGTATTCTCATCATCAGTTTCCTATTAGTCTTTTCGTTTGTGACTTTAATGAATTTGAGATTTTATTTGGAATGAATTGGTTAACTAATATGAAACTAAATTAGATTGTATCAATAGAATGATTTCGGTCAAAACCAAATTTGGGAATTTTGTTGTGATTTCTTATGAGGATCCAAGTCCGAAGAGGGATAAGCTAACGTATACTTTAGGGTATTCCGATCTGAGTTTGGAATCCATACCTATTGTTCGAGAATTTCCTGATGTATTTGAAAAAGTTAAGTCTTTACCTTCGCATAGGGAAATCGAATTTTGAATCAACTTGGTTTCCAATACCCATCCATTTGTGCATTCCAAGTCATAGGATGGCACCAAGGGAAAGAGTAGAGCTAGTTAAGCAAACCTAAGATTTACTGGAGAAAGGATTTATACAACCTAATCGTTCCAGTTGGGGTTCAGCTGTAGTATTTGTAGCCAAGTCCGATGGATCTTTGAGATTGTGCGTAGATTATCGTGATCTTAATAAGTTAACCTTTAAGAATAAATTTCCTTTACCCCGAATCGACGACCTGTTCGATCAATTTCATGGTGCTCGATTCTTTTCCAAGATGGATCTAGCCCAAGGATTCCATCAACTGAAAATTGTGGAAGACTGTATCCATTACTGTTTTTTGGGGTCCAGATACATTCTACGAATGGTTAGTTATGCCCTTCGGACTAACCAATGCCCTTGCATATTTCGTATACCTGATGACCCAGTATTTCGTGAAGTATTGAATAAGTTCGTTCTCGTATTTATTGATGATATTCTGATTTATTCCAAAACTGAAGAAAAAAAAGTATGTAGAGGTCCTAGCCCAAATGTAGTATAGATATTTCGGCTTGATCTGGTAAGCCATTTCTCTATCTTCTCATGTGTTCATATGTTCTTTGTTTGTCTCCCCGTCTATCAAATTTCGAGGATGAAATTTTCTTAAGGGGGGAATTTGTGACAATCCCCTTTTTAAGGCAAATTTAATTTAGTAATTAATTTAATTTTTTGAATTAAATTGTGAATTAATTTGAAATTTTCAAAATCAAATAAGATATGTGTTGTTTATATATATGTATATAAAAGATTGTAAATAGAATTTTGATTTGAAATTCAAAAATAAATATCTTAAAAATAAATTGGATTTAAAAACTCTATATTTTAAAACTAATTAAAATTTATTATCTAATTACAGTATATGTATATGTATATGTATATATATTATGATTTGGAAGTTATGTTTTGAATTCAATATAATAATTTTCAAAAGCTATTTAAGTGTTAAATTCTAATACATATATTTATATATTTATTTATTCAAAAGTATAATAGCTTAAAATAAGATTTAATAAAAGACTTAATACACTTTCTTTTAAAATTAAATATATAACATAAATATAAAAATAAGAATAAATAAAAAGCTTTAATATATGTGTATCTTTTAAAATTAATAAGATAAACATAATAAGTATAAATTTAAAAACATATTAAAACATATAAATATAAAACTAAATTAAAAATGTAATAAAAACATATTAAATCTTAAAGACATGCAAATTAACATGTGTAGGCTTATGAACATATGTGTAAACAAGTGTAACTATTTTATCATGCATAATAACAAGTGTCATTAATTTTCCTTTCATTTTTAATAATAATAAAAAGGAAATCAAAGCTATATATATTCCTCTAACTCCTTTCTCATTTTTTTCACATATTTAAACTAAAGAAACAGAACCAGAGATTAAAATCTACAACAATCAACTCTTTCAAATTCAAATTTAATCAAAGAAAAGTACAGATTCAAAATCAACTAGAAAACAGATCAGATCAAAGCCAAAGCAATCTACAGTTTCAAGTTCAAAAATCAAGTTCTCAGGTTCTAGGCTCTGCTTCTCTGTTTCAAAAACCAGTGAGTAAACATCATTTTAAATTTAATTCTCTTTATTCATGTGTGCATGAAAGATTTAACTTTATAAATGGCTTGAATCTGATTTGCATGAATGAAATAATATGATTATCTATTTGAATGTACTGTGGATATGTATGCATGCCTCTGTCTTGTTCAAAACAGGCTCAAAAACATTTAAATTCAAATCCTCTTCACTCTGTCAATTAAAGCTTATGATGTCTAAAGCATACGTGTTTGTAAACATAAAGTCCTATTTTTAAAAATATTTTCAAATGAAACTAGCAAGTATATTTATCTGGAAAAATAAATTTACAGTGAAAAATCAAAACTTGTCAGAAATCAAGTGTGTAGATTTCATGTTTCACGTACATGTTTGAATTCGTATTTGAAATTGATGACTTTTAGTGCTAATTTTGTGATTTTTAAGTATGTAATTAGGAAGGGATAATGTGATGATCAGAATTGGGTTTTCCTCGAATTCGGCGAATGCGTGGGCTAGGGAGGTCGAGTTCGTTGCTTGGGGTAGCTTGAGGGTCGAGGTGATTGGAAAAAATGGTCTTTGATTTTTCAGATCACCAAGGCGGTTGGTCGGCAACGTTGTAGGGTTTTAGGACCTATTTGGGCCGACTTTGTTTCCGAGGTGAATGCGGCGTCATCGTCGCATCGAGTTGCATCAGTGGTGGGGGAAAAAAACAGGGGTCTACGGCGAAGTTTCTAGTGAGGTTTGGGAAATTCTGGTGGTCGAAGGCAATGACATGGGGTTGGCATGTTGATCAGGTTCGTTCCGTTAGGTCGTCTTCGTAGCTCATTTTCGATTTTGGAGTTCGTTCGAGGTTTTGGGTGGTCACTTGGGTAGAGATGGTCAACGATGACTTACTGGAGGCAGCGACGTTGGTCGGAGGTGATCAGGTCGGTGTTCATGGTGCATGCGTGAATGTTGTGTCTGTGGGTTTGTTGCAGAGAGAAGACATGAGGAAGAAAGGATGTGTCTCGGGTGGGATCTCGGGGAAATACGGCGACGTCTCGAGTTTGGTTTCGGGTTGTTCGCGTGAATGTTATCTGTTATAACTGCTTGTAAATTAAAAAAACATAATAGTTTTGACAAAGAAAGAGTTGCTCGGGTAGGCTTCGGGTTAGAATCGAGAAAGAGCTCGGGAGGATTCATGTTTGGCTCGAGTGTGTTTTTATAACAGTTTAATTTTTTTAAATAAAACTAGTTTTAAAGTTTAAAACAAATCAAGTTTTACACTATTTTCTTCAATCAATTTCTTCTATATAATAAATGTTTTTTTTTAATATTTGGTTAGAAAAAAATTGTATAATTTATTTTTGACTTGAATAAATTAAGTTAATACTTAAGTTTATTTAAATAAATTTAAATAGTGTAATTAAGGAGTTAATTTAAAAGGTAAGATGTTTTTAATTATTAATTAATTTACGGATCTTAAGTTAATTTATAAGTTGATGTTAATTCCAAAGGTTTATTAAATAAAATTTTAAAGATAAATGGTTTATCTTAAATAATGTTTTTTATTATTAGTTAACTTAAAAGTCTTAAGTAAATTCATATGTTAATGATAAATTATTTCCAAGGGTTATTAAATAAAATTTGAATGATAATTAAGCAATTAATTAAGATAATGGTTTATCTTAGATTAATCAAGGACTTAAGTAATTAAGGGTTAACTAATTAACTTAAGTAATTATAGGATAATTAATTAATGTAATTAAAGGATAATTACTTAATGAAATTAATCAAAGGATAATTAATTAATTAATTAAAGGTTAATTAATTAATATAAGTAATTAAGGGGTAATTAATTACTTAAAGGATAAATACTTAATGTAAGTAATTAAAGGATAATTACTTAATGTAATTAATTAAAGTATGATTAATTAATGTAAGTAATTAAAGGATAATTACTGATTAAAGGTTAATTTATTTATAATTTAAGGTTAATTAATTACTGATTAAAGGTTAATTTATTGATACTTTAAGGTTAATTAATTAATGATTCAAGGATAATTAATTAAGGGTTAATTAATTAATGTAATTAACTAAAGGTTAATTAATTAATGTAATTAATTAAGGGAAAATTAATTAATGTCGGTAATTAAGGATGATTAATTAATTTTCATTAATTAATTAAAAATAATAACAAATGTTTTGTAATTAATTAATGCTAATTGAGCAGGGTTAGGTAATTAATTAATTAATTTGGTTTTAAATTAATTAATTCTAAATTATGTGATTAATTTATCTTTCTTATGGATGATTGATTTTATTGAATGCTTGGATTGATTAATATCTCTGGTATGTTAATCTGTAATATTCTGTGATAGGAATTGCTTTGGATTGAGCTGTGATAAATGTAAGTTATTTATCTGTGATGTATTGCTAGGTGAATGTGAACTTCTGAATTGAATTAAAATTGTTTACTTCAATAACTTGGCCTTTAACACGGCATTTGAATTTCGATGAGACCGGAATCGAATTCCAAATGGTTATCCGAAAACCACATCGAATCTTAAAGGTGGATCTTTTGTTTAAAAGATCAAAAAATGGAAATTTGATTAAACCATTCCAAAGGAAAGGTTTTAGGAAATAAGTTGTGACTTAACTAAGATCCGAATGTATTCACATGTTTTTAAATAAGCGCTCATTATTCAAAAAGGTCGAGGGAGGACATTAAGTCGTAAAACCCATTTCGAATAATGATATGACAATTGCATTTAAAGATGGTGGTTGAAGACCGGGTATTTTGAAAACGAAAGGATTACCTTTTGATTGTCTCTGCACCGAGTTGCTCCGGTATAGAGATTACCCTAAGTGATGGGGAGTCCGGACATGATTAGGGATATCCGAATTTGCAAGGACTTTTTCCTTGATTGGACGAAGTGCCTTCGGTTCCATTCAGACCAGGATGGACTTGTATGGATGTATGTCTGACATTACACTTCGAGATATAAAGCTGATTTCTATCAAATACATTTCTGTTTGGTGACAGAGAATTTATTCTCTTAGCTTAACACCCTTCTCTGAGATGTACGAGCTTAGATGTTATGTAGTTAATATTTAATAGTGATATATTCCCAATTTGGTAACGTGGCATGCTAAGTGCTGAGCATTGGTTGATCGAAACATGGATTTTGTGAAAAGCGTAGCTTTGTGGTACGAGACTTCATCGAACCTCACACCCTGGGAAATGGTCGAAATAGGAAAGGATGCAGCAAGGTTATGGGGTTAGCGACCCTCAGGGTATGTGCATTTCCTTCTGGATAAAAAGTGGTATTATGGTACGGAGCAAAGATATTTTATTTATGTCATTGTTGGTTGTTGAGGTGTCTCGGTAAAGGTCGGGTACGACCAGGAGATGGCATACTCGTGACAGTTAGTTACCTAGTTGTAGAGGTAAGCCGGCCTTGTGTTGGCAGAGATCCGGTTAGGTTCTCGGGACGTCCCTCCAGAGGCATACCCATTCAGATAAAGGAAGTTCCTTAGCCTTGACCATTTGTTGGAAATCCAAACAAAACAATACAAGCCTTTGCGGATTAGTTATAGAACCTGCCATTTAACATGGTAGGTATACTATAATGGTATGTATGCTGGCTAAGATTAATATTATACTTACAAATGTTTTTCCACACTATGCACTAATAATAATATCAAAAGGATTTTCGCGCATGAAGCATGTTTGACTACTATAAGGAAAACCTCCGCCATGTGTGTGATTGCATTTGAGTGTGTGCTGGGAGACCTTATGGTATTTTCATTTTCCAAAAAGCATAACAGTTTTTTATTTCTTTTTTTGTAAAAACAACTGTTTTTATGTTTCTCACACCCGTCCCATGACTGACTCGGAGTTTATTGTACCCTTTCTAAACTCTGGGTGCCCATAATTTTCCATACGGGCAGCCTAGAGTCAGATTATCAGTAGGTTCATGTAACAATCCGTAAAATTTTAAGGGTTTTATTTATTAAATTAATTAAAATTTTGTGAAATTTTAAAAAAAATTGAAAATAAAAAATTATTATTTGGAATACGTCTATTTAAACATAGCAACTGGTCAATTTTCACCTGATAATATTGAAATTTAATTTCTTCTGAAATTTTATTTCAATTAAAATCAGTTAACATTTGATGATAATAAAATGTTTTCTAAACCTGAAAATTTTTATAAAGAAAATTTTTAAATCATCTTCTGGGTGAGGTGTCAAATTTCGTTTCATAAAATTCGGACTCCTATAGCTCCATCGATCTTATTTTTCTGCATTGTAGCTGCATTTTTCCGCTAGAGGAAATTCGAATTTTTATAATTCAATCATATCACTGATACCTGTATACCGTTTGGATCGTCTCGTTGTGTCGATCTCTGCAGCATAATCATTTCTAAATTTCGAAGACCGAGACACAGTGGAATTTACGGAACAATTTCTGTATCGGTTACGCAATTTGGCTTTTAATTGCCCATAAACATTCACTGCTCACCCTGTATAATCAACAGTCATAAACGTTGATATTTTCTTGAACTCTACCGGTTTACTATTTATTTTCCACTGGTTCATGTGCATTGGTTCGTGTGCATATTTTTTTGAACATCTAACTTTCGTATTCTTTTGCATTTATTTTATTTACTGAGACTGTTCTTCTCCCCTCATCTTTTCTTATACATCTTCCCATTTCTTTTTTTACTTGCGTTCTCTTCTTTTGCTACTTCCTCTTTTTCATTTTTCCTCTCTTTTTTTATATGCAGCCACCACCATCAGCCGCACTCACCATAGATCCACCTCAGATCCGAACTCGCCCTCTTCACCGCACGTGTGTATACTTCCCTTCCCTTCCACTGCCTTCGCCCATCATCACTTCGGCCTGTCCTCCCCTTGGTAACAGCGACCACGTCTCCATTTCCACCAGACAATGCAAGTCCTTCCCACCCGAAGTAAGCTCGTTGTCATCCCACCAAAATCATTCGTATCCCCATCACCTAAGCCATCGATCGACCATCTCCCTCTGCCTTTCCTCCGTTCGCCACTTCGCCACCGAGAACCCACTCCAGCCTCTGCCCTCCCATTTGCTGCCAACCATCGCCTCTCCTCGACTCTCCCTCTTTGGTTCGGCTAGCGTATCTTTGTTTCTATTCTTTTCAAAGCTTGCGTAGGTGTATGGGTATGTATATATATTTTTATTTAATAACAGTATGTTGTTTATATATCAATATATATATTATATAGTTATGTTCGTATATATATTTGATTACAGGGTGGATTTAAACTATAAGACTTGATTGTATAGTATATAAACAAAACTTTGGTATATATTATATAAGTTTGCAAAATGTAAGTTTGAACATTTTTATTATATAGATTTTTTCTTTAAAAGAAAATTTTGCGTGCTGTAGTATTCAGGCACAAGGTTATAAATGGTATGTTGTTAGTTATTCAAGTGAGTATTTATATTAAGGCTGGTACCAAATTTTGCAGTATTCAACTTTTTTTTGTAGGCCGGTACAAATTTTTAAAGTTACACATGCTTCTATAACATTTGCGAGTATATACATTTGTATATGTTTATCATTTTGTCTTAGTCTAGAAGTGAAGAAGAAGGAAATATAGTATAGTAAAACTATAAGATCTGTTTATATTGTGACCCGTGCGTGTGTGTGTGTATATATGAGCTATTTTTACTGTGCAAGTTTTGATAGCTATATGCCGTACACATGTTTTTTTTATGGTTTACACATGCGTATGTATATATTAACTGAGATATATATTTTGTTGTAAATATTATAAACGGTATCTGCATACTTATTTAGTCTGCATGATGTATATGATCTTTGTTATTGGTTTTATCATTATTATTATTATTATTATTATTCAGATATACTGATATTTAGATTTTATTTCATATAATTTTATGTCTATATGTAAACGTTTCGATCATCACAGAGGTTGTTTTCATAGTTAGGAGGTTGTTTAACATTAGCATTGATTTCAAATATAATATATATCCTTGATTTTAAAAATTGGTATTTTAAGAATAATGATTTTAAACTACATTTTATTCCAATATTTTCCTTAATATTGATTTTAATAAAATAATATTAGTTAAATATTGTTGATTTCAAAATATAATATTGATTTTAATAAAATTGGAACAATGATTTTAACTTAATATATATATAATTTATGTTTCTATCAAGTTGATTCTAATTATTCTATCGACTCCTTGTTATCAGATTTGATCGTCAAATTCGTGCCAATTTAGCCTTGCTTTGGAATTCGTGCTAGGGTTCATAACTCATCTCATTCTCGCTCGTCTCTAACCTCGAAAGGTGAGCAATCACTCACGATTAATGTTCTTGTATTTATTAAATTTGATTTCAGTTGAAACGACAATCTAAATATACTGCTGTAGTTATTTCAATAGATATATATATATATATGTTATTATCTGTAATTGTTCTCCTGTGGGATATGACACCATATCCTGTTGTTTATATTATATTGTTATTGATGATATATGTCTGTTATTATTATTATTATTATTATATTATCTATTATCACTCTGAAAGTTCCCTGTTAGTATAAAAATCACTATGGGTTGAAATGATACATACCCAAACGGACTTTAGAATAGGAGAAAATCGTTATGTGTTGAAATGATAAACCCAAGCTATTTTCATTTGAATTGAATTTGTGATTACGGGTTGAAATGATATTCACCCGTATATATTTAGATTGTGGATTGAAATGATAAATATCTGTATCACTTGACCATATAATAGAAAATTATACACCGACAGCATTGGTCTATATGAATATTTTGAAAATGAACTTTATGGTTTTGAAAATAAATACATAGTTGTAATGAATATTGATTCTTAAATATATTATGTATGTAAAATGGTAATGACATATATATAGATTTAATGATAATATTAAATTTAATTAAGATTGATTTAATACCTATAATATGTTTAAGCATTTTAATTTATATTTCAAATAGATTTTGGTAATAACTTGAATAAGTTAAGGTTAGGAAGGTAAATCTGAAATAAATTTGAAATTGTAATCAATTAAGAATTAAATTTGATTAAATCGATTTGAAACTTATTGAAATTGAGATCTAAAAGATATGATTATATAACGTGATTTTGATTTAAGTAAGTTAATGAATATTTCACGTTTAAATGAATTTAAGGAAATATTTAGTAAACTGGAATTTTAGATTATTTAAATGATATTGAATTTATTAAGTGAATATTTCAAGACTAAATAATAATGAGGTTAAATCAAGATCAATATGAAACTGTTAAATTGAACTTTGAAATGTTGAATATTAAAGCTTTGAAATATACTGGAATTTAAATGGTTTATTTGTGATTCAGATCTGTATTTGAAATCAATATAATTTGAATTTGTTATTTATAAAACTGAATTGAATGAAAATTGATAAAATGAGATTGAGTATGATTTGAATGGGAAAGTTGAGTTGATTTTTGGAGCGATTTTTGAAATTGAGGATATATATATATATATATATATATAATGAAGATGATATTTTGGTTTTGATGTATAAATTAATTTGAAATGCCACGGTGTTATAGTGTATATTTCTACACTTTAGATAGTTCCACGGATCCTTAGAGGATGGTTCTCCCAAACATCCTTTAAGTTACTTGTATTTCAGTTGATATTTCACTTGAGTTGGATTTATTGATATAAGAATGTTAATCCTAACTAAAGTGTTTTGTGTTTTGCTTTACGCTCGAGTCAAACTAAGTGATACAGCGTTTGAGGCTCACCTTTGGAGTTTAGAGCTTTATTTGGAGATCCAACTATCGATTCAGCTTTCAGCTTTTCCAGTTGATTTGTTCAGAGAGGTCATCTATTTGTACTAGAGACTTCACTATATTAGAGATATTCTGTTGTATTTTATGTCTAATTTTGATGTTTATATAGTAGCTTCATGAACTACTATTTATCTCTTCCGCTGCATTATTATTATATTACTCTGTGTTTGTGATTCTGTGATTGATTTATTTACTGTATATGTTGAGTTTTGCCAAATTTAAATTAACAATCTGATATTTTAAGCAATTCAAGTTCGACATGTGTGGATGCGAATGGTTGAAAATATCGGATCATTATAGTTGGTATCAGAGCTTTGGCTCTAGGCAAATTTAGCATATATAGTAAATTTATTTGCAGAATCGCTTTCGTTCGAGCCTGAATTTCAACCTCTTTGGTTTTTGGAACGTTACAGTTGATTTTTGGAACGTTCCCTGTGGTTTAGCTCGGGTTTGGCTGGGATTTTCATGTTCCCGTTTTAAAACTTTAATAACTTAGTTAAATAAATTTCTAAAGTTATTTCTTCTATAAATAATGATTTTTTTATTAAGTAGAAAGTATAAATTAAAAGTTTTGAAATAAAGGATTTTTAAAATAATTAAGTTTTAAATTTATATTTGTAACAAGTTATTTTAAATGAAACTTCATAAGTGATTTAGAAATAAAAATCAAACGTTTCAAATTTTTAACTTAAAAGTTAGTTGATTTATATCGTTAATAATAATCAAGTAAGTAATAATTTGTAACTAAGATCAATTCATTAATAATTAAGAAAATCAATTAAAGGATAATTAGTTATAATTAAGATTAAATTAATTAATAATTGAGGATTTAGTAATTAAAGTAATTAATTAATAATTTAAGTTAATTAATAAAGTAATTAATGAATGATTAAATAAAAATAGTAATTACTTAGTGAAAGTAATTAAGGGTAGATAATTAAGGATTGAAGATCGATTAATCAAATATCAAGAGTTAATTACTTTAAAGAATAATCAATTAATGTGGTTAATTAAGTAAGGTAATTAAATTAAGAATAATTAATTAAAGGTTAATTAACTTTAGGTGATTAAGAAATCATCATTAATTAAGGAGTAATTAATTATAGTAATTAATTAGGGAATAATTAAATAAATAAAAGTAATTAAAATTTAATTAATTACAATTAAGGGTTAATTAATTTAGATAATTAATTAAGAAATAATTTAATTAATGAAGGTAATTAAGACTTAATCAATTGCAGTTAATGATAATTAATCATTGTTTAAAAATTACTAATGAAAGTAATTATGTGGTTGATAAATTTAAAAATCACCCAAATTATTCATCTTAATTATATATGTTTGATTGCTATTGGATGCTATGTGATGGATTGGTATATTTGATATGTGATGTGATGCTATGTAATGCTTTGTGCTAAGCTGTTATATCTGTGATGAATATATTGTTATATGAACATGCAAAACCCTTTGACCCGTAAAACGACATTTGAATTTCGATGCGACAGAGAGTCGGATTCCAAGTTGGTTATCCGAAACCCACATCGAATCGTAATGGTGAATCTTTGTAATTGATAAATTTAATTTATCTGTGAGTCTGTAAACGAAGATAAGCATTATGGGTTATACCGCTTATCAATATTAATATGATTGAATCTGTGATGATTGATGTTGTTGCACTATTGTGTGTAAAACCCCTGGACTGCACCATACACACACAAATATGGATTGCACGTGGAAATTGGTTAAGTCGTAGATTTTTGAAATAATTTAAAAAAAATTGAATTTTTGAATCCAAATGGTTTTGAAAATGGTTTTGGGTTAAATGTGAAAAGATTTTGTAAAGGAGTTTTGAAAACAAAAGTTATTTTGAAATAATTTAATAAAGTTTTGAAATTTGAAATAGTTTGATTTGAATTTAAATTCAATGATTTGGAATTAAACTCTATATTTGGAAATTATGGTTTAAAAAGGTTTTGTAAGTTATATATGTGTTTATATAGTTTTTTAAACCATTTTAAAAGTATTGTTTTTGGAAATTGAATTTAACCAAGGTTTCATACTTGAAAGGCTTTAAATTATGTAAATGAAATCGGATTTTTTCATAATAGCTTTCATATAAGAAAAGGGTTTCCAATTTGTGTTGAAAGATTTCAAATCAAAATAGTTTTGAAAACTGTTTACTAATCTTTGTGAAAGATAGTCAAACCTTGATTTGAAATTGAAGAGCATTTAAATAGTGTATCTTTAAAAGTTTTGGAATGGAGTTGTTTTGTGGAAAGGATTTTGAGAGCTATAAAATGAGTCTTTAATTTAAAGACCGGATGGGTTAATCTAACTTGAAATGGAATTGTTTTTAAAGGCTATAAATGAATCTTTGTTAAAGGTTGGTGATCCTTGTTTTAAATTGGAAGGGTCTTAAAAGATAAATCTTTTGTTTAAAAGATTTAAGTACGGAAATTGTTTAAGCCATTGAAGGTTTTTGAAATGAATCTTTTGGTTTAAAAGATTGGAAATGGTAATTTGTTTTAACCATTTGAATGAAAGGTTTTGGGTTTTAAAGTTGTGACTTAACTGAAATCCCATTATCCATATGTTTTTAAATATTGCGCTCGGTTTATCCGGGAGAGGACCTTGTGTCATATAACCCATTTCGAATAATGATACGACGATATGGATAGCATTTGAAAACCGGTGGTGAAGACCGGATATTTTCGAAAGCAAAAGGATGACCTGTCGAATATCTCTGCACCGACTGGCCCCGGTATAGAGATTTGAGCACCCATTGTGATGGGGAGTCCAGTCGTAATTAGAAATTATCCGGATTGCAAGGGATTCTTCCGAAGTGCCTTCAGTTCTGTTCAAACCCGGAACATACTTGTATGGATCTGTGTGTGACATTACACTTTGTGATGTAAAACCGGTTTCTATCAAATACATTTCTGTTTGGTGGCGGAGATTATTCTCTTAGCTTAACACCCTTCTCTGAGACGTACGAGCTCAGAGGTTATGTAGTTGATAGTTACTAGTGATACATTACCAATTTGGTAATGTGGCATACAAAGTGCTGCTGATTATTTGTTGATCAAAGTATGGCTTTTGTGAAAAGCGTAGCTCCGTGGACGAGACTTTGTCGAGCCTCACACCCCGGAATGGTCAAAACAAGAAGAATGCAGCAAGATTATAGGGAGTAGCGCCCCTTAGGGTATGTGCATTTCCTTCTGGATAGAAGTGATATCATGGTATGGAGCCCAGATACTTATGTGGATATCGGAAATATATATTACTTTGCGATTGTTAATATTGAGGATCCTCGGATAAAGGTTGTTTACAACCGGGGGATGGCATACTCGTGTAGTTGTTACCTATTTTTGCAGAGGTAACCCGGCCTTGTGTTGGCAGAGATCCGGTTAGGTTCTCGGGGCATCCCTCCAGAGGCGTACCGATGTGGCAATGGGAGGTTCCTTAGCTTGACCATTTGTTGGAAATCCAATTTCCAATACGTGCCTCGTACGATTTTAGTTGTAGATCCTGCCATCTACTTATGGTGGCGCCCCACTGTTTAGATGGTAGCTATAGTAGGCATAGTTCGGAATATCTATGCTGGCTAAGATTAATATTATACTTTCGAAATATTTTCCACTATGCACTAATAATAATATCAAATGGTTTTCGCGTATCAAGCATTTTTGACTATCATAAGGAGAAATCTCCTCCAATTCTGCGTTTACATGGTGTGTGTGGCGGGAGGCCTTATGGTAGTTTCATTTTCCAAAAAGCATTGCGAATTTCAAATTTAAACTCTTTTGTTTGTTTTAAAAGACAAAATGTTTTTGTTTGCTCATATCAGTCCCATGACTGACCCGGAGTTTATTGATTCCTTCCTAAACTCTGGGTGCCCACAATTTTCCACACGGGCAGTCTAGAGTTAGGTTTTTCAGATAGTAGATATCGATTTGGTAGCTTTTAGCTTTCTCTTTGGTATTCTTTGAAGACTTTGGATATTGGAGTCTATGGATTCATGGACGAGACTTGCTTACCTTTGTGCAACATAATGGTGGTTCGAGCTAGTGGCTTTAGAGCATTGGATTGGAGTTGCAGTTTGATATTGGAATTACCTCTTTTGCTATTCGTTTTCCGCTGTTGTTTATTGTCTCTGATATTTCTTGTATCATATTGATATCATTGTTGTATATCTGGATATTGTATCAATGTTGTATATGATATTCATTCTTTTTTTTCCGCTGTGTTGTTATACTTAATTGTGTTATAAGCTCCGGCGAACCAGATTTGACGTTTGGATCTGCGGCATTTGAATATGAGTGTCGTATTCGGTGCCATTTTCGAAGGTCGAGTCAGGGTCGTTAGAGAGAGTTATCAAACTTATATAAAATTGATTTGTATAAGTATGAAGCCGATTTGAAAACTATTGATTTGGAAAGGTACTCAATTTCGACAAGTGAAATCTTATATAATGGAAGTCTATATAAGTGTGATTTGATATACTGTTGATTTTGGAAAGTTTTCGATTTGAAATGGAATCTTATATATAATGGACTTTATATAAGTATAATATTGAAAGAGATTTGAAGAGGTATTATTATACATATTTTCGAAGTAAAGATATGAAAAGTGCCTTCTGCTTGATATCGCTTTGTGGCCACATTGTGGATTCATTCTATCTATATTATTCTCTCTGATTTTGGTTTTGCGGATGTGATACTCGAGTGTCCTACCATGGCGTAACCCATGGTCGTTTTTTTGGATAGCGTAATCCGCAAGGCAGAGATTGCTTAAAGGGTATGGATGTTTCATGGGGGATCTAGACGTAACCATTGTTATGTATCCTGCGGTCTACTAGTTTTGTTGTCGTGGCGTAATCCACAAGGAAGAGATTGCTTAAAGGATATGGATGTTTGTTGGGGGATCCAAGCGTAACCATCGTTATGTATCCTATGGTCCATAGTTTTGGTTATCATGGCGTAATTCGCAAGGCAGTGATTGCTTAAAGGTACGGATGTTTCCTGGGGGATCCAGGCGTAACCATTGTATATCTGCGATCCAGATGGTTTGTTTGGATTGTACTTTCCATATCGGTTTTTAAGATTTTTCAAGTATTTTCACTGGGTGTTGAAATAGGTCTACAAAGTGTTTGAAGAATTCTAGCTTTGCGCCTGATCGACGCATAGCCAGAGTCTGCAAGAACGAGGGTAAACTTGTTGAAACATGGAGTTATAAAAGTATTCAAAATTGTTTCGATATAAAAGTATTTTATTATAAAGGAATTTTATTATAACAGTATTTTCAACAAAGAAATTTTGTATTAATATTTGAAATTGAAATTCATATGGTTTGAAATTAACCATTCGTCCTCAATACTATTCTTTTGCATCTACCTTATCTGCTCAGCTTTATTTATTCACCTATATTCTATTTTTCCGAATCTACCTTCTTCTCCTTTTTGAATATATCCTTTTAAAATTTTACTACGTGGTTTAATAATAAAATTTTAGTGTTTTCTGAAGTAATTGATCTATAAATAAGTAAATGGATTCAATAAAAGGGGTTTAACCAAATTTATTGAATATTAATTAATTTAAATTGAAATTTATAGGATTTTAAATTAATTGTTTTTTTTTTTCAAAATCAAAATTTCTTTGGTTGTTTCTACTCTCCTACCTTCTTCCTTTTCGGGGACGAAAAGTTTTGAGTGTAGAAGAGTGCAACAACCCTTAAATTTTAAAGGTTTTACTTATTAAATTAATTGAAATTTTGTGAAATTTTGAAGAAAAAAATTTGAAAAAAAATTATTATTTGGAATACGTTTATTTAAACATAGCAGCTGGTCAATTTTCACCTGATAATATTGAAGTTTAATTTCTTGTGAAATTTTATTTCAATTTAAATCATATAATATTTGATGATAAGAAAATGTTTTCCAAACCTGTATATTCTTATACAGAAAATTTGTAAATCATCTTCTGGGTGAGACGTCAAATTTCGTTTCATAAAATTCGAACTCCTATAGCTCCGTCGATCTTATTTTCCTGCGTTTTAGCTGCATTTTTCTGCTAGAGGAAATTCGAATTTTATAATTCAACCGTATCACTGATATATGTATACCGTTTGGATCGTCTCGTTGTGCCATCTCTGCAGCATAATCATTTGTAAATTTCGAAGTTCGAGAAACAGTGGAATTTACGGAACAAGTTATGTATCGGTTACGCAATTTGGCTTTTAATTGTCTGTGACCATTCACTGCTCACCCTGTATAATCAATGGTCATAAACGTTGATATTTTCTTGAACTCTACTGGTTGACTATTTTTTTTCAACTGGTTCATGTGCATTGGTTCGTGTGCATATTTTTTTGAACATCTAACTTTCGTATTCTTTTGCATTTATATTATTTACTGAGACTGTTCTTCTCCCCTCATCTTTTCTTACAGTTCTTCCCATTTCTTTTTTTACTTGCGTTCTCTTCTTTTGCTTCTTCCTCTTTTGCATTTTTCCTCTCTTTTATTATATGCGGCCACCACCATCAGCCGCACTCACCACAGATCCGCCTCAGATCCGAACTCGCCCTCTTCACCGCATGCGTGTATACTTCCCTTCCCTTCCATTGCCTTCGCCCATCATCACACCGGCCTGTCCTTCCCTTGGTAACGGCGACCACGTCTCCACTTCACACCAGCCAATGCAAGGCCGTCCCACCCGTAGTAAGTTCGTTGCCATCCCACCAAAATCATTTGTATCCCCATCACCTAAGCCATCGACCGACCATCTCCCTCTGCCTTTCCTCCGTCCGCCACTTCGCCACCGAGAACCCACTCCAGCCTCTGCCCTCCCATTTGCTTCCAACCAACGCCTCTCCCTGACTCTCCCTCTCTGGGCTAGCGTATCTTTGCTTCTATTCTATTCGAAGCTAGGGTAGGTGTATGGGTATGTATATATATAGTTTTATTTGATAACAGTATGTTGTTTATATATCAATATATATATATATATATATATATATTATATAGTTGTGTTTGTATATATATTTGATTACAGGGTGTATTTAAACTATAAGACTTGATTGTATAGTATATAAACAAAACTTTGGTATATATTATATAAGTTTGCAACACGTAAGTTTGAACATTTTTATTATATAGATTTTTTTCAAAAAAAAATTCCGTGTTGTAGTATTCAGGCACAAGGTTATAAATGTTCTCTTGTTAGTTATTCATGTGAGTTTTTGTATTAAGGCTGGTACCAAATTTTGTAGTATTCAACTTGTTTTTTTAGGCTGGTACAAAATTTTAAAGTTGCACGTGCTTCTATAACATTTGCGAGTATATACATTTGTATATGTTTATCATTTTGTCTTAGTCTAGCCGTGAAGAAGAAGGAAATATAGTATAGTAAAACTATAAGATCTGTTTATATCATGACCCGTGTATGTATATATATAAGCTATTTTTACTGTGCAAGTTTTGATAGTTATATGCCGTACGCATGTTTTGTTTTATGGTTTACACATGCGTATGTATATATTAACCGAGATATATATTTTGTTGTAAATATTATAAATGGTAACCGCATACTTATTTAGTATGCATGCTGTATATGATCTTTGTTATTGATTTTATCAATATTATTATTATTATTATTCAAATATATTGATATTTAGATTTTATTTTATATAATTTTATGTCTATTTGTAAACGTTTCGATCATCACAGAGGTTGTTTTCATAGTTAGGTGGCTGTTTAACATTAGCATTGTTTTCAAATATAATATATATCCTTGATTTTAAAAATTGGTATTTTAAGAATAATGATTTTAAACTATATTTTATTCCAATATTTGTCTTAATATTGATTTTAATAAAATAGTATTAGTTATATATTGTTGATTTCAAAATATAATATTGATTTTAATAAAATTGGAACAATGATTTTAACTATATATATATATATATATATATATATTGTTTCTATCAAGCTGATTCTAGTTATTTCATTGACTCTTTGTTATCAGATTTGATCATCAAATCCGTGCCAATTTAGCCTTGCTTTGGAATTCGTGCTAGGGTTTATAACTCATCTCATTCTCGCTCGTCTCTAACCTCGAAAAGTGAGCAATCACTCACCATTAATGTTCATGTATTTATTAAATTTGATTTCAGTTGAAACGACAATTGAAATATAATGCTGTAGTTATTTAAATTGATATATATGTTATTATCTATAATTGTTCACCTGTGGGATATGACCATATCCTGTTGTTCATATTATATTGTTATTGATGATATATGTATGTTATTATTATTATATTATCTGTTTTCACTCTGCAAGTTCCCTGTTAGTATAGAAATCACTATGGGTTGAAATGATACATACCCAAATAGACTTTAGAATAGAAGAAAATCATTATGTGTTGAAATGATAAACCCAAGATATTTTCGTTTGAACTGAATTTGGGATTACGGGTTGAAATGATATCCACCCGTATACATTTAGATTACGGAATGAAATGATAAATATCCATATCACTTGACCATAGAATAGAAAATTATACACCGACGGCATTGGTCTATATAAATATTTTGAAAATGAACTCTATAGTTTCGAAAAGAAATATATAGTTGTAATAAATATTGATTCTTAAATATATTATGTATATAAAATGGTAATGATATATATATATATGTTTAATGATAATATTAAATTTAATTAAGATTGTTTTGATACCTATATTATGTTTAAGCATTTTAATTTATATTTCAAATAGATTTTGGTAATAACTTGAATAAGTTAATGTTGGGAAGGTAACTCTGAAATATATTTGAAATGGTAATCAACTAAGAATTAAATTTTACTAAATCGATTTGAAACTTATTGAAATTGAGATCTAAAAGATATGATTGTATAACGTGATTTTGATTTAAGTAAGTTAATGAATATTTCATGTTTAAATGAATTTAAGGAAATATTTAGTAAACTGTAATTTTAGATTATTTTAATGATATTGAATTTATTAAGTGAATATTTCAATACTAAATAATAATGAGGTTAAATCGAGATCTATATGAAACTGTTAAATTGAACTTTAAAATGTTGAATATTATAGCTTCGAAATATACTGGAATTTGAATGGTTTATTTGTGATTCTGGTCTGTATTTGAAATCAATATAATTTGGATTTGTTATTTAGAAAACTGAATTGAATGAAAATTGATAAAGTGAGATTGAATTTGATTTGAATTGGAAAGTTGAGTTGATTTTTGAAGTGATTTGTGAAATTGAGGAAACATATATATATATATATATATATATATATATATATTTGATGAAGATGATATTTTGGTTTTGATGTATAAATTAATTTGAAATGACCACGGTATTATAGTGTATATTTCTACATTGTAGATAGTTCCACGGATCCTTAGAGGATGGTTATCCCAAACATCATTTAAGTTACTTGTATGACAGTTGATATTTCACTTAAGTTGGATTTATTGATATAAGAATGTTAATCCTGACTCAAGTGTTTTGTGTTTTGCTTTACGCTCGGGTCAGACTGAGTGATACAGCATTTGAGGCTCACCTTTGGAGTTTGGAGCTTCGTTTGGAGATCCAACTATCGATTCAGCTTTCAGCTTTTCCAGTTGATCTATTTAGAGAGGTCATCTGTTTGTACTGGAGACTTCACTGTATCAGAGATATTCTGTTATATTTTATGTCTAATTCTGTTGTTTATATAGTAGCTTCATGAACTACTATTTATCTATTCCGCTGCATTATTATTATATTACTCTGTGTCTGTGATTCTGTGATTGATTTATTTACTGTACATGTTGATTTTTGCCAAATTTAAATTAAAATATGATATTTTGAGTAATTCAAGTCTGACATTTGTGGAGCGAATGGTTGAAAATAGCGGGTCGTTATAGTTGGTATCAGTGCTTTGGCTCTAGGCAAACTTAGCATATATATAGTAAATTTATTTGCATAATCGCTTTCGTTCGAGCCTGAATTTCTTCCTCTTTAGTTTGGTTTTCCTTTGGATTTTGGAACGTTCCCTACGGTTCCAAAATCCATTATCTTATCTCCCTATTCGTGTTCCTTGATTCTAGAGTATCTCATAACTCCACTTCAAATGATCTCTATAAGAATAGGCGATCCCGCCAATCTTTGAATGATTTGTAAAGGGAAGAAACTCCTTTACAATTGGCAATACCTCGGTTTAGATGTTGCTATCTCTTGCTATGCTGAATTTTATCTCGGGCGATTAAATGTCGATTTGCCTTAGAATTCTGCATCGATCTTATTTTGAATCACGGTTGACCGATTAAGGTCACCCACGATTTTTATAAGTGTATCCATCTTTTATTTTGCAATCTAATTATCTCATCTTCGATCGAGCCTATCTTCGAATCAGGATTCTATTTGATTAGAGTTCCTCTAATTTGAATCTCTATCTTGTTTTGAAATCCGTTCTTGAAATCATCCTTTGAAAGGAAAATCGGGTTTGTTTGTATTTGGAAATCGTTTTATATATCGAAATCATTAGTCGATAAGTATGACTATATTATATATATAAAAGTGAAATGTTTTTGACAAGCATTGCATACCATTTATAAAAAACGAGAATTTGAAATTTCGAAGGTATTTGAAATTTTGAAAATTATATAAGAAATTGATTTATATAATAATGATTTATAACTGAAGGGTTTTAATTTGAAACTCGAGAGACTAAATTCCGGTATTTTTAAATGGTTTTTAAGATTTTGGAATATACGATAATACGATTTGAAAGTATTCTCCGAATAAGAAATGTTTCAAATGATTTCGAAGAAATTTCAAAGATGTTTTCAAGAAAATAGAAGTCCAGAACTCACTTATGTCGCTGGAGAATAATTTCGATGATGAGTGCACGCATCATCGACATTGATTTTCGAGTTTCAGAGCGGGAGAGAGGCCACTTGGGTAGTTTTCGATTGATTTTGTGAAACCGATTTTGATTTCAAATTCCAAAGTATGATTTGATATTCGAAATATATAAATATATATACATATATATATATATATATATATATATTTGAAACAATTGAAGTGAACCGGTGTTCAGTCCTCGGGTTTCGGATTTGTTTTGGTATAACCCTACATATATTGAAATCGAGAACCTTGCTTTACTAAATACTTGATTTGGGAGTTATCAAACTTATATAAAATTGATTTGTATAAGTAAGAAGCCGACTGAAAACTATTGATTTGGAAAGGTACTCAATTTGACAAGTGAAATCTTATATGATGGAAGTCTATATAAGTTGTATTTGATATACTATTGATTTTGGAAAGTAATCGTTTTGAAATGGAATCTTACATATAACGGACTTTATATAAGTATGATATTTGAAAGAGATTTGAAAAGGTACTATATTATACATATATTTGAAGTAAAGATATGGAAAGTGCCTTCTTCTTGATATCCGCTTTGTGGCCACATTGTGAATTCATTCTATCGATATTATTCTCTCTGATTTTGGTTTTCAGGATGTGATACTCGAGTGTCCTACCGTGGCGTAACCCATGGTCGTTTTTTTGGGTAGCGTAATCCGCAAGGCAGGGATTTCTTAAAGGGTATGCATGTTTCCTGGGGGATCTAGGCATAACCATTGTTATGTATCCTGCGGTCTACTGGTTTTGTTATCGTGGCGTAATCCGCAAGGAAGAGATTGCTTAAAGGGTATGGATGTTTCCTAGGGGATCCGGGAGTAACCATTGTTATGTATCCAGGGGTCCACAGTTTTAGTTATCATGGCATAATTCGCAAGGCAGTGATTGCTTAAAGGTACGGATGTTTCTTGGGGGATCTTGGCGTAACCATTGTGTATCTGCATCCAGGTGATTTGTTTGGATTGTACTTTCCATATCGGTTTTGAAGGTTTTTCAAGTATTTTCACTAGGTGTTGAAACAGGTCTACTAAGTACTTGAAGAATTCTAGTTTTGCGCATGATCAACGCATAGCCAGAGTTTGCAAGAACGAGGATAAACTTGTTGAAATATCGAGTTATAAAAGTATTTTCGAAAGGAAATTTGTTTCGATATAAAAGTATTTTATTATAAAGGAATTTTATTATAAAAGTATTTTCAACAAAGAAATTTTGTTTAAATATTTGAAATTGAAATTCTTATGGTTTGAAATTAACTATTCGTGTCTGATACTATTCTTTTGCATCTACCTTATCTGCTCAGCTTTATTTATTCACCTATATTCTGTTTTTCTGAATCTACCATCTTCTCCTTTTTGAATATATCCTTTTAAAATTTTACTACATGATTTAATAATAACATTTTACTATTTTCTGAAGTAATTGATCTTTATAAATAAGTAAGTGGATTCAATAAAAGGGGTTTAACCAAATTTATTGAATATAAATTAATTTAAATTGAAATTTATATGGTTTTAAATTAATTGTTTTATTTTGTTTTTCAAAATCAAATTTTCTTCTGGTTGTTTCTATTCTCCTACCTTCTTCCTTTTCGGGGACGAAAAGTTTTGAGTGGGGAAGAGTGTAACAACCCGTAAAATTTTGAAGGTTTTATTTATCAAATTAATTGAAATTTTGTGAAATTTTGAAAATAAAAATTTATTATTTTGAATACGTCTATTTAAACATAGCAACTAGTCAATTTTCACCTGATAATATTGAAGTTTAATTTCTTGTGAAATTATATTTCAATTTAAATCAGTTAATATTTGATGATAATAAAATGTTTTCCAAACTTGAATATTTTTATACGAAAAATTTGTAAATCATCTTCTGGATGAGACGTCAAATTTCGTTTCATAAAATTCGGACTCCTATAACTCCATCGATCTTATTTTTCGACGTTTTAGCTGCATTTTTCCGCTAGAGGAAATTCGAATTTTTATAATTCAATCGTATCATTGATATCCATGCACTGTTTGGATCATCTCATTGTGCCGATCTCTGCAGCAGTAAATTTCGAAATCTGAGAAACGGTGGAATTTACGGAACTAGTTTTGTATTGGTTATGCAATTTGGCTTTTAATTGCCTATGACCATTCACTGCTCGCCCTGTATAATCAACAGTCATAAACGTTGATATTTTCTTGAACTCAACCGGTTGACTATTTGTTTTCTACTAGTTCGTGTGCATATTTTTTTGAACATCCAACTTTCTTATTCTTTTGCATTTATTTTATTTATTGAGACTGTTCTTCTCCCCTTATCTTTTCTTATACTTCTTCCCATTTCTTTTTTTACTTGCGTTCTCTTCTTTTGCTTCTTCCTCTTTTGCATTTTCCTCTCTCTTTTTTATATGCGGCCACCACCATCAGCCGCACTCACCACCGATCCGCCTCAAATCTGAACTCGCCCTCTTCATCGCACGCGTGTATACTTCCTTTCCCTTCCACTGCCTTCGCCCATCATCACTCCGGCCTGTCCTCCCCTTGGTAACAGCGACCACGTCTCCACTTTCCACCAGCCAACGCAAGGCCTTCCCACCCGAACCATCTCCCTTTTCCCTTCCTCCGTCCACCACGTCACCACCGAGAACCCAGTCCAGCCTCTGCCCTCCCATTTGCTGCCAACCATCGCCTCTCCCTGACTCTTAATGACAATATTAAATTTAATTAAGATTGTTTTAATACCTATAATATGTTTAAGCATTTTAATTTATATTTCAAATAGATTTTGGTAATAACTTGAATAAGTTAAGGTTGGGAAGGTAAATCTGAAATATATTTGAAATGGTAATCAATTAAGAATTAAATTTTATTAAATCGATTTGAAACTTATTGAAATTGATATCTAAAAGATATGATTGTATAACGTGATTTTGATTTAAGTAAGTTAATGAATATTTCACATTTAAATGAATTTAAGGAAATATTTAGTAAACTATAATTTTAGATTATTTAAATGATATTGAATTTATTAAGTGAATATTTCAAGACTAAATAATAATGAGGTTAAATCGAGATCTATATGAAACTGTTAAATTGAACTTTGAAATGTTGAATATTAAAGCTTTGAAATATACTGGAATTTAAATGGTTTATTTGTGATTCAGATCTATATTTGAAATCAATATAATTTGAATTTGTTATTTAGAAAACTGAATTGAATGAAAATTGATAAAGTGAGATTGAATTTGATTTGAATTGGAAAGTTGAGTTGATTTTTGAAGCGATTGGTGAAATTGAGGATGTGTGTGTGTGTGTGTGTGTGTGTGTGTGTGTGTTTGTGTGTGTGTGTATTTAATGAAGATGATATTTTGGTTTTGATGTATAAATTAATTTGAAATGACCACGGTGTTATAGTGTATAATTCTACATTGTAGATAGTTCCACGGATCCTTAGAGGATGGTTATCCCAAACATCCTTTATGTTACTTTTATTTCAATTGATATTTCACTTGAGTTGGATTTATTGATATAAGAATATTAATCCTGACTTGAGTGTTTTGTGTTTTGCTTTACGCTCGGGTCAGACTGAGTGATACAGCATTTGAGGCTCACCTTTGGAGTTTGAAGCTTCGTTTGGAAATCCAACTATCGATTCAACATTCAGCTTTTCTAGTTGATTTGTTCAAAGAGGTTATCTGTTTGTACTGGAGGCTTCACTATATTAGAGATATTCTGTTGTATTTTATGTCTAATTTAAATGTTTATATAGTAGCTTCATGAACTACTATTTATCTATTCCGTTGCATTATTATTATATTACTCTGCGTCTGTGATTATGTGATTGATTTATTTACTGTATATGCTGAGTTTTTCCAAAATTAAATTAACAATATGATATTTTGAGCAATTCAAGTCCGATGTGTGTGGATGCGAATGGTTGAAAATATCGGGTTGTTACAGTTTAGAAGCTAAGTCGGATAGTAGATGTGGATTTTGGAAGTCTTTGAAGCTTTTGATTTTGAGCTTTTTGGTTTGGAAATCTTTGGAGCTTTGTAAATGAAGATGCAGTATGTTGGATTCTCACTCGCTCTCTCTCTCTCTCTCTCTCTCTCTCTCTTTTGAAGACCATATTGATGTATATTCCGTTGTTATGTTATTTCCGTTGTTGTGTATATATTGTGCTCCGATGTTGTTAGGCATTTGTTGTAGCATGTTGTAATCCATGTTGTGTATCAATAAAATCATTTTGTTCTGCTATGTTATTATCATCTAATGTGTTATAGCTTCAGCGAACCAGACTCCAACTTATTCACTTCAAGCTAAGACAATATTAACAAAATTCACTTCAAGCTAAGCTTCATATTTTAGAAAAACAAACCCAAAACCCTCATGGAGCAATGTCACTATGGAGATCCACTTGAAAAGGAAGAAATATTATTTCGGATAATTATTCGATATTTTTTTATTAACGAAACTAATGGATTGACGGAGATGATTCAGTCAACTTACATCAATCCATGCAAGATATCAAGTTTGGAAGTTACAAATACACACACATAAACACACACACAGATATACATATATACAGTATAATTCTATATAGGACAATAAAGTTCGAGAATTTCTCTATACATCAAGATAAGAAGCCAGTTGTTTATGAATGATTATTCAAAACCAAGAGAGATTCAGTAGGTAACATGGAAAGATATAAGGCTTGTCTTGTATAAAAGACTATTCTTAAACGAAACCAATAATTTTAAAGGGACTTTCTCTTTAGTTTACCAAAATATCTTTAAAATAATTATGGGGCTTGTTGAAAATTTTGATTTTGAGCAATATCAAATGGTTATTAAAGCTGTGTTTATCAATGTAAACATTGATGAAACAACTAAAGAAATTCATTTATGTGCTCAAATAAATTTCTCGTCAGTGTTACTATAATTTTCAGCATGTTATCAACTAATTTGGCTTTGAGGGGGAAACATTATGGATGATATGTGTAACATTCTTAAAGAATTATTTTTAATTCCTGATTTTGCAAGTTGATGATATATTGCTTGCCAACATTATTCAATTATAATGCAAACTATGAATCGGTTGATTCCCTTTTGTCAAAAGAGACAAATGATGTCTTATATACTGATATAATAACATCCTTGAAGCTTAAGAAAAGAGTATGATTCCTCATGCATTTTTGGTGTAGAGTTTAATGCATGCTATGGCCTATACATTTGTGATATTCCGGAATTTCAAACCCTATTTAAATACGATAATCTTTGTAATAAATTAAATTGAATTGATAAATTTGTTATTTTATTCAATAATAAATAAATAGGTTGTAAATGTATGTTGATTTTAATTAAGATTAATATATACAAAGGGAAATAGATGTGTTAAAATTGTATTCATTTAAAATTTGATTTTTGAATTGAGTTTAAAATTTTAATTTTAATTTGAACTGTTAAATTAAAAGATTCAAAATAGGTTAATTATATTCTAAATTATACTTTGAGTTTAAAAGAGTATTTTCATGATTTTATTTAGGATATAAAATTGGATTTATATTTATTTCTTTAAGAAGAATTGATTTTATATGAATTAAAAATGGATTTAAAATAAGAAAATCAATTAATAAAAACATTTTAAATTTCTTTTTGCATGAAATGTACACTTGTTTAAATTTCAATCACACTAATAAACATGTGTTAAGAAGTTAACTATGTATCATGACAAGTGTCAAAGATTTAATTTATTTTCTTTAAATTTTTATAAAACAAAAATATTTTTATAAAAACCCACTTCTTATTCTTCATAAAAAATTTCTCATTCAAAATTTTCTTAAGCAAGAAAAAATTTACTCTTCCATTAACAAAATCTGAAGTTTCATCAAATCTTTCAACTTTCAACCAAAATTAATCAAATTCAAACCTCACTTCAAAATCTAAAAAAACCGCAAAACAGAATTTAAAGCAGAAAACTGCAAAATCAAGGTTCCTGAATCTTCAAAATTTCTGAAAGGCAAATTTCAAAGTTCTTCTATCCTAAATACTGATTGATTAAAGATTGAAGCATAATCAAGCAAACAATTGGATCAAGAAATTTCAAGTTAAAAACTGCAGTTATTTTCCAGGAATTCAATTCTTTTGACTCTGCTTAGCAACAATTCAGGTGAGTAAATTTAAAATCAGAAAAATTTAAGTAAGATAAATGTTTGCATGTGTATGTTTGATCTGGTTGATGTTTGCATGTAACTATTTTTTTGTAAAATCTTTTTTTACAGGTTATTATTTAACTGTGCATGTTTAAATACTACTGATTCTTCTCTGTATCTTCAAGTTCAGAGTAAATTTTAAACAAAAACTTCAAATTATATGCAACAAATCATTGTTAAGTTAGAATCTTCAATGCAGTAGTTTCATTTAAACATGAATCAAGTGTTAATTTGATATTTAAAAAGAAACTATTTTAAAATCTGATGAATCAGGATAATACGGTAAAAAAATTTAATATCATGATAAAATCATGCTTTGAATTTTGTTGAATCGAATTTACATCTTAAATCTACTTCGTATAACACGATTTTTAAGGCAAAGTTCAGGATTTTTAAATTGAATTTGGGTTAGAAATTCTCTGTTGGCCGAATTTGGGTTTTGGGCAAAATTCTTGTGATTGGGTCAATTATAGGGATTGGGTTTTGGATTGAAGTTGTATTGATGATTAATAAACACAAGAAAAATGGTTAAAGTGTTAATCAACCTACAGAGAATTGGGATTTTGGAAAACTAGGGTTTTTGGGTCTGTGTTGGTCGAGCTCATAAATCTTGTGACTGTGAACGTTGGGATGGATCAAGCTGCGAATGCTTTTGGGGATAGCCGCGTCGAAGCTTTGTGGTGTCGTGACCATGGTGGCGTAGCGATTGATGATCGGGGTTAAGGGGTTACGGCAAATTTACTGATGAAGGTTAGTTTCAGGAAGGGTGCGACTGTCTCGATTTTGGTTCGAGCTTTGTGAGTGATGATTGAGGACCGGAGTTGTGTCGTTGGTCGAAGTGGAGTTTGCGCGAGGTATCGTGGATGGTGGCGACGGCGTCGGCGAGTTGTGCACGTGCACAGAGAAGTTGTCGTGCCTTTTGCAGTTGGGTTCGAGTGCGTGTGAGTTATTGCTCGAAGCAGCATTCGAGTGGGTTGGGGTGTGGCTCGTGTGTGTGCTTGGGGAATCTCGCTGTTGCTCGTGTTGGGGATTGGGGAGGAAAGTGTTCTTTCCTGTTTTTTTTTTGTTTTGGGTTAGTTGAATCTTAAACTAAGAAGAGTAAGGTAAAGGAAGAATAAGGGTTTAGGTTTTGTGTTGTCTTAAGTTTTGGTCGAGACAAACAAAAAGGAAAATGATGTTGAAAATTTTCTAACTTATTTAAAATTTCAAGTTTGTTATATGTTTAAAACTTTAAATTTTATTTCAACTACTTTATGAAATGTTAAATATTTTTAATTCAAAGTATTTCATATTTTGTTAATTGAAGTTTTAAAATGATTTTACATCTTTTAAATTTAACTTTTAAAATGGTAATTAGTTTTTAACAAATTGAAAATGTATTAAATATGTAATAGTTTTTAATAATTAATGAAATTGTTTCGTTTTGAAAAATTAATTAAGTTTTGAAATTAAAATTTACCTTAATTAATAAATTAATTAAGGTTAAAATTAATTAATAACTTCAGATTAATTAATTTATTAAGACTTAATTAATTAATTGTGGTTTAATAATTTGATATTTAAGGATTAAATTAAATAATAATTAATATATCATTAATTAACTAATTAACTAATTAAAGAATAATTAATAAGTGATTAGTAACTAATTAAATATTAATTAATTTATAATTAATGATTAATTAATTAGTAATTAAGAATTAATTAATTAATTAAGAGTTAATTAATAAAGTAATTAAATATTAATTTATTTATAATTAATAGTTAATTAATTAATGGTTAAGATTTAATTAATTAAATAATTAAGGATAATTAGTTTAGTAATTAAGATAAATTAATTTGTAATTAATTAAGAAATTAGTTAAGGTTAATTAATCATAAATTAAGGGTTAATTAATAATCAATTAAGGAATGATTAATTTTTAATCAAGTTTTTAATAATGATTAATTAGATTAATTGATTATTAATTAAAGATTAATTAATTAAATAATTGTGATTAATTAAGTAATGATTGGTTAAGCAAGGTACTGTGATTAATTCTTAAGTAATTAATTTAATTTGAATAAATTAAATTAATTATAATATGAATTAAAGATGTGCTTGCTTATGGATGATTGTTTGAATTGAATATCTGAATATGGTTGATATCTGTTGAATGATAGTTGAGATATTCTGTGGTGAGATTTGTATATATCTTAGTTGGATCATTGTTATTATCTGTGGATAATGCTGTGTGGATTCAATGTTTAAAATTGAATTAAATTGAATTGTTTAAACATTTAAACAACTTGGCCTTTAAGACACGTTTGGATTTCGATGAGACCGGAATTAGGAATCAAATTTGATTTTCGAAAACCACATCGATCCGAGTTAAACGTTAGGTCGTGACATCTCAAGTGAGGATCGAGATGGAGTTTTAGAGTGCAAGGGTTATTGTCGTTAACTCTGAGGGTGATTCCAAAATGAGTGTGACGAAATAGTGCCTTCGGTTTCGTTCGAACCCGAAACGAACTTGTATGGATTGAATGCTTTCAGAATATCATCAGGTGGACGATGAGCATTCTAAGAGATGTGTTCTCTAAAGGTAATCGTAGCCTCAAGCCTCATTAACCGGGAATGGCTAAAACAGGGGAGGTGCAGCAAGGCTTCGTGGGTAGCCCCTACTTGAGAGTGAGATTTACCCCTGTCTAGAAGTCCCTTATTATTTCGGCTGTGTGGGCAGTTGTTGGCCACAACTGCGGGGTTGTCTTGTTCGGAGCTGTCCAGTAAGGGATGGTTCCGGCCTTTTGTTGCAGGGGATCGAGAGTGGTCCTCGGTACGGTGATCTAGGCCCCGTACTGTGACGGGTGGTACCTCAGTAGCCCTGCCATTGATGGAAACTCATTTTTCCTACGATACCCTACGGTTTTGATTGTATTACCCACTTTTTTGGCTAATAGCTGGAATTTAATCATGCAACAATTTCGGCTATTTTCTATTTACTTGAAAACCCTAGACCCTATTATAATATCACTGGATTTCCTATCAAATGTTTTGGTTAGCGTAAGGTAAAAACTTACCCGTGTTTATTTGTGGGAAGTCTTACGTGATACCTTTTGTTTTCAAAATGGTTTTTAAAGTTAAACAACTTTAACTTATTTACTCACACCAGACCCATGTCTGACCCAGAATTTATTTTGTTTTTCATAAACTCTTGGGTACTCAAATTTTTATGAGTAGCCTAGTGATTAGGTTGGATTTAGCAAATGTTTTGGAAGCTGGAGCTGGAGTCCAGGCGTACTTATCTATCTCTATCCGCTGTAGTGACTTTAGATGTTGTATTTTGGGTTGTGTGGTTTGGCAAACTCTTATGAATGTCCAATGTAATGAAGTCCTATTATTTTGTGTACTTTGATATGTAAACTATGTAATGGATATGTGTAATATTATATTTTGATCGTTTCCGTTGTGAGATTCTGATGATTGTTGTTCTTTTCTTTCTATCTTTTCTTTCTATCTTTTCTATTTCTATCTCTTTCTTTTCTAATTGATGATACGTCTTTCTGGGTACTGAAAGACGGGCCCTCACAGTTGGTATTAGAGCAACGATTGAGAAACACCTAGGCTCTGGAGTAGTATCTATCTTGAGAGTGCGTATTTGTAATTTTCTTATATAACTATATCCCTATCTAAATTAATTGGGTTACCTATTCAGGTAGCCAGTATGAGTTCAAGAGGCCGAAGGGGAAGAGTTGTTGTAAGTGCATCTACCGGTAATAGGAGAGCGCAGACTGATAATGAGGCTGTTAATCCAGTTACGTCTCCAGTCAGTTTTGCTGTATTATGCAAGGACTTCATTCATCTTGGAGGAAACCATTCAAGGATCAGAAACTATAATAGAGGTCCAAGCATGGCTTCGCTCGTGTGAAAAGATCTTTAAGAGCATGAGGTAATCGGATGAGCAGAAGAGAATAATGGCTTCGTGGCAATTACAAGGTGGAGCCGCGGTCTGGTGGAATTCAGTGATTGCTAATATCTCATAAGATGATATGTCTTGGGAAGAGTTTAAGGAGTTGTTTGAAGAGAATTTCATGCCTGCTGTAGGGAGAACTCGGCTTTATCAGGATATTCTGAATCTGAAACAAGGAAACATGTCTATAGCAGAATACGAGACAAAATTCAACGAGTTATCTTGCTACGGTCCAGGACTTATAGACACCCCTCTTAAGAACGAGATGTTTGTCCAAGGGTTGAGGCCTGAGTATCATGAAAGAATGACTGCACATTTGAAAGGGTCTTTTGTGGGGCTTATTGACATGGCGTTAAGATATGAAGACTTGATGAACAAAAGATCTGAGGCGCGTAGCTGCATCTGGAGGAAATTCTTCCAACCCTAATAAAAGAAAATTCAATCCTAATTGGAAGAAGCAAAACAAGAAAAAGTCTGAAAACAATAATGGACCATGCAAATGTTATATTTGTCAGCAAGAAGGTCATCTGGCAAATAAGTGTCCCCGAAGAGAGTCTCAGCAACAGCGATAGCATTATAGTGGACCAGGGTCAGCTTTAGTTCAGAAGTCTCTTTGCTTTAACTGTCATCAACCGGGACACATGATTAAAGATTGCCCGCTCCTTCATAAAGTCCAGCAGGACAAAGTATTTGCTTTAGAAGGTGCACCGTCAAACTCGTCTAAGGGCAAAGGAGTTTTAGAAGGTACCTTGCTTTTAAATGGAAAATATATTAAAGTCTTGTTTGATTCTGGTGCTTCTTTAAGTTTTATTTCCTTGGAATCTGTAGAGAATTTCTTACTTATCCCTAGTATCGTAGACAATCCCATCTATGTATCAAATCCTATAGGAGGGGTAACCAAGTTAGATATCTGTAAGGATTTGAGAATCTCCTATCTATCCCATAGTTTTTCCTGTGACCCTTATGTATTGGATTTTAAAGGTTTTGACCTTATATTGGGAATGGATTGGCTTGACAAATATAAGGCTGTTTTAAATTGTGATGAGAGAACAGTTTCGTTGGAAACTGATCTGGGTAGGATTGCCAGAGTAATATGTGATAACTCTGGAATTCACTTGAGTAGTCTTTTACATGGAGTTGAGACTTCTCAAGAGGAGAATGTAGATATTGAAGTAGTCCGGGATTTCTCTGACGTATTTGAGGAAGTTAAGTGTTTGCCACCGCACCGAGAAATAGAGTTTCGTATAGATTTGGTTCCTGGAGCAGTACCCGTAATTCAACCTAGTAGGAGGATGGCTCCAAGGGAGAGGGAGGAACTAGTGAAGCAAACTCAAGATCTGTTGGAGAAGGGTTTGATTAGACCAAGTTTTTCTTGCTGGGGTTTGGCTGCAGTATTTGTCACCAAGTCGGATGGGTCACTAAGATTCTGTGTAGACTATCGTGAATTGAACAAAGTGACCATTCGGAATAAGTATCCTCTTCCTCGTATTGATGATCTCTTCGACCAGCTTCATGGAGCTTCAGTCTTTTCTCAGTTAGATTTAGCATCAGGTTTCCATCAGTTAAGGGTAGCTGAGGACAGTATTCCCTTAACTGCATTTAGGGGACCTAATTGTTTCTATGAGTGGTTGGTTATGCCTTTCGGGTTAACCAACGCTCATGCCTACTTTGTAGACCTGATGAACCGAGTCTTTAGAGATGTTTTGAATAAGTTTGTTTTGGTGTTCATCGATGATATCTTAGTTTATTCTAAGTCGGAAGTAGAGCACGAGCAGCACTTGAGAATAGTTTTGGAAACTCTGAGAAGGCACGTTCTGAAGGCTAAGTTCTCTAAGTGTCATTTTTGGAAATCAGAAGTAAAATTTTTGGGCCAAATTGTTTCTGGTGAGGGAATCTCTATAGATCTAGCTAAAGTTGAGACTATTCTGGAGTGGAAGCAGCGTCGGACACCAACAGAGGTTCGCAGTTTTCTGGGATTGGCCGGTTACTACAGGAAGTTTATTAAGGATTATTCTAAGATCTCTTCTCACCTAACAAAGCTGACAAGGAAGGGAGCTAAATTCAAGTGGACACTGGAATGTGAGGAAGCTTTTTAGAATCTGAAGACAAGGTTGACAAGTGCTCCTGTATTGGCTATTCCAGATGGGAAGAGCAAGTTTGAAGTGTATACTGATGCCTGTATTGTTGGATTGGGATGTAACGACCCTAGATTTTAATTTAATTTAAATTGATAATTAAATGAAATTTTGAATAAAAATTTATTTAATTAATTATAAATGGAAGCGAGTTTCCTCGATTCAAATAGAAAGTATATAAAGTCATATGGATTTGAAATTTTGTATATATGTGAATATATATGTATATATTGGATTTTAAATAAATTCTTAAATAAATGATTTTGAAAAATAAATAATATACTTTGGACACAAGTATAAAAATAAATAAATAAATTGATTTAAAAATTTATAAATGATGATAATTTGAGTTATATAAAATATATTTGTACATAGAGAAATGTAAAACAATAATTTTTAAAGTAAAATTTATGAGAAATATTTAAACTAAAAATAGAAGTAAAATAAATATTTGAGTTATAAATAGAGATAAATAAAAGTTAAGTATGGAACCAAATAAATATATAAAACATCTATGTACAAAACAAAGTTATAGAATTTCAATTATATTTTAAAGTAAGTAGACAAAATAAAATAACATAACTAAAAATAAGTATGTAAATAAGATTATGAAACAAAACAAAGACAATAAAATAAATGGCCGAAACAAGCAAGAAAATAAATAAAATAAACAACATAAAGTACATAATATAATACATTTCAGCAAAGTAAGAAGTAAGGCAAAACATAGTGTAAAATATAACATGAAAACATAAAGTACTTGGCATTAATGCAGCCATACCTCTAATATATCCTAGCACACATTTTTCATCTCAGCCGAAGTAAGGCTGAAGTAAACAAATGCATAACCAAGTACAAAGCATTAAATGCAAGTATCTAGTGTATTTATAAACAAATAACAAATATCACCTGTACAACCATATCATCCTGCAAACCTTTTTTTATATAAGTATCAATCTTTATCTCAGTTCAACCATGAAACTGAGTAGCACTTGAAGGAAAAAAAAAGATTATATCATTTCAAACTCAAACAAAACTTCAGTCTACAATTAAGATTCAACTCAAATATATAGCAAGGATTCAAACCTGAAGCAGTTAAAAGAGCCTAGCAAATTCAAGCATGAAAGTTTAGGCAACTAAATCTATTTCCAGTTTTCAACAATTTCAGTTCTCTGCCCATCTTCTCTGTTCCAAGTATTTACAAGGTGAGTAACTTCAATTAAAAATGCTTAAGTATATTTATATATTATTGATTGATTTATGCCTGAACTAAATATGGAAATGTGTTCATATATTGTTGAATGATTGTGTGAAATGATGCCTGTATGTTTATAGCTTGAAATACACCTCTGTATTTAAATTTTCAAGTTCATGTTTGCTTCAAAAATCCTTTTCTCTTAATCTAAGCATAATTTGGATATAGGATTTAAATAAAACTTGGTTGTTTTATTACAAGCTTCAGTTTAAAATTTTATTTAAGATAAAACAATTTGGTATTTTCTCTGGAAAGCGAGATATCTGAACCCAACTTCAAATAAGTAAAATTTCGAACTTCTTAATTCTTGAATTCAGGGTTACAAACAAAACTCTTATACCAAAATATGATTTTTAAAGTAAAAATTTTGATTTTTAGACAAAGGGTTTGAGTGCAATTCGTAAAGGAACTGAAAATACGTTTTTATGAATATCTGATGATTCAACAAATGATTGAGGTTGAAATTGGTTGTGGAGATAGATTATTGATTCAGGAATTTAGGAAAAATGTTGAAAAAAATTTCGAATGCAAGAAATGTTGGGGCGAATCAAGAATAGGGTTTGGTTCGAGTTTTTTTTGGGGTCTGTATGTTCGTTGATTCCATCCCCGTGGGTTGACCGAGCTGTATGAGATTTTGGGTGAAGGAGGTATGGTGAGTAGCGAAGCCATGGCTGGAAGCTCGCGGCGACAGGTGATGGGTGTTACGATGGCGAGGCCAGTTTGTGGTGGGTGTCTGGGTTCGAGGTTCTCGAGCTATGCTCGAATTCGATCAAGAGCAGATATGGGTATTGATTCGATCTGAGGTTGTTGACGTAGTCGAACACGACTTGCTGGAGGGATCGTCGATTGCCAGAAGTTCGTCGTGAGGCGGTGCACGTGCACGGTGACGTCGCGTGTACCTGGGTTGTTCTGTTTTGTTGAAGAAGGAACTGTTGATCTCGTAGTCATTCTAGCTCGTAGGTAACCCGTGCACGTTTTGATTCCAGGGGAGTGTTTTTGAGTTTGGATGCTTCAGTTTATTTGAATTGGAAAGAATGGGTTTACCTGATGCTACTTATGCTTAGTAAAGCTTAAATAAAAAGAAAAAGAAAAAAAGGGAGAAGAAGCTGGGTAAACTCTCGTGTGTTGACTCGAAGCTTTGCTCAAGTTTCTCCGCATTGGACTCGAAGAAAGCATAGTAGTGGCTCGAGTAGATGGGTTTCCAGTTTTTTTTTAAAAAAGAAAAAAAAAGAAAAAAAAAAGGGGAGAAGAAGCACGTACAGAATGAACGTCTCAGGGAATCGAGTGAATAACTCGAAGCTGTACTCGAGTTTAACCAGGAGATACTCGAGTTATCCTTAAATTGCAGTACTGTACAAAAAAAAAAAAGTTAAGTAACTTATCTTCTACAAGTTTAAATACTATAGCTTAATAAAGGTTTAACTGTTGAGTTAAAACTGTAATACAAGTCTCTAAAGTTTATTAACAATTAAGTATATACCTAATAAGGATTTGATTTTCAAAGTTTCAAGAAGAACTTTAAAATGTTAATTAAGATAAACAATTAATATTGATTTATTGTTTTGGAGAGCAGTTAAGGCTGTTTACTTTATAACGGTATTTAGAGTTTAAATTGATTAAGGATTGAGTAAATAATAAAATGTTAATTAGCTACTTAAAGTTAATTGATAAATGATTAATAGTTAATCAATTAAGTAATGACAATTAATAATTGATTAATTTAGAAATGTGTGATTTATAAATGGGTAATTAAGTTTTATTAATAAATAATTAAGGTTATTAATTAATGATCAAGGATAATCAATTAAGTAATTAAAGTTGAATAAACTTGATTAAGAAGTAATTAATTAAATAACGTGAAATAAAGTAATCAAGAAATTAAGATATAACAATTAATTAAGAAATGATTTTAAGGATTAATCACTTATTGAAATTAAAGTTGGATATTTTGAGTTATTAAAGATAATTAATTATGTAACTGGTTTAAAGGGTTGATTTAATTAATTAAAGTGTTTGGTAAATTTATTTATATCAAATGATTTGTAATTAATTAGTCAGAATTTGATAATTAATTCATAAATAATTAATTTACTTGGAAATAAATTGAATTGATTAGGATTAAACAATTAATTAATCCTACTTATAAATGTTATTGAATGCTTGACCTTACTTATGAATGATCATATTATGTGTGATGCCTTGAATTGATTATCCTATCTGTTATATGATGCTTTATGATTATCCTGATTTGTGTTGTGATCTGTGATGTAATTTACTATCTGTGATATATAAATATATCTGTGATCTGTGAATGGAGATAAGCGTTATAATTTATATCGCTTATCAGATATATTGTTGTATTTGATATGCGATGATTGAATGATGTTGCACTATTGTGTTAAAACCCTGGACCACACTATACACACACCAATATGGATTTCACGAGGAAATCGGTTAAGTCACAGATTTTTGAAATAGTTTAAAATTTGAATTTTTAAATTCAAATGTTTTGGAAATGGAATTGGAATAGAAGTGAAAAACTTTTGAAATGGAATTTCAAAGATGGAAATTTATTTTGAATAACTGGATTAAGTGTTGGAATTTAAATACTTTAATTTAAATTTGAATTCAATATTCAAATTGAATTCTGTAATTTGAAACTAGGGATTAATGATATTATACTAGTCAATACGAGTTAAATCATTTTTAAAGTATTTTTTTTGGGAATTTGAATTTAACCCAAAGATTTCAACTCGTATAAATGAATCAGATTTCCAAAATGAAAACTGTTGTTTTCAAATGATAAACACCTTTAGATAAGAACTGAGATTCCAGTTAATTAGGGGAATTTCAAGATTGAATAGAGAAATGATTTTCCTAAGTTATGAATGAATTCTTTTTGAAAGCTATGAATTAAATCTGTTTATTTTTAACAGATTTAAATTGATGATTTGTTTAAATCAAATTGAAATGAAATGGTTTTGAAGGCTATAAGTTAAATCTTTGATTTAAGGATTTAACGAGTAAATCAAATTGAAATGAAATTGTTGTGAAGGCTATAAGTTAAATCTTTGATTTAAGGATTTAACGAGTTAATCAAATTGAAATGAAATTTTTGTGAAGGCTATAAGTTAAATCTTTGATTTAAAGATTTAACGAGTTAATCAAATTGAAATGAAGATTGATTTGGAAAATCTGTGAATGAATCTTTTGTTTAAAAGATTAAAATGTGAAAATTGTTTAAACCGTTAAAGGTTGGGAAAATGAATCTTTTTGTTTAAAGATTGAAAATGGTAATTTATTTAAGCCATTTGAAGAAAGTCTTGAATTATTAAGTTGTGACTTAATTGAAATCCCATATCCATATATTTTTAAATATTGCGCTCGCTATTCGGGTTAGCCGGGAAGGGACCTTTGGGTCGTATAACCCATTCTGAATATGTTATTCGACGTTATGGATAGCATTTGAAGACCGGTGATGAAGACCGGGTATTTGCGAAAGCGATAGGATGACCTATCGATTGTCTCTGCACTGGGTAGCTCCTGGTATAGAGACTCCATTTGTGATGGGAAGTCCGAACGTGATTAGTGAATATCCGGATTGCAAGTACTTCTTTGTAAGTGCCTTCGGTTCTGTTCGAACCCAGAACAGACTTGTATGGATTGTTATGTCTGACATTACAATTTGAGATATAAAGCTGATTTCTTTCAAATATATTTCTGTTGGTGGCAGAGAATTTATTCTCTTAGCTTAACACCCTTCTCTGAGACGTACGAGCTCAGAGGTTATGTAGTTGAAGGTTATCAGCAATATACTCCCAATTTGGTAATGTGACATACTGAGTGTTGCTGTGAAATGATCATTGTGTTGATTATTTGTGATAGGATCATTTATTTGATCGTCTATCTTGGTGATCATTTCTATGATCATTTGTTGACCCAAAGCACGGCTTTTGTATAAAGTGTGTTTTTGTGGACGTGACTTCGTCGAGCCTCACAAACCGGTAATGGTCGAAACAGGAATTGTGCGGCAAGGTTTTCAGGGATCGCTTCCCTAGGGTATGACCATTCCTTCTGGAAAAGGGTAGTATCATGGTATGGAGCCCAGATACTTACTCATGTTGAAACACTTATTATTATGGTGTGATGTTGGTTAGAGAGCTCTCGTTTAAAGGTTCCAAAGGACCGGGGGTGGTATATCTGAGGGTTTGTAATATCCCTTGGGAAAAGGGGTTCCCGGCTTTGTTTAGCGGAGAACGGTGGTTCTCGGGGCGTCCTTCCAGAGGCGTTTCCATGTGGCAATGGGAAGTTCCTTGGCCTGACCATTTGTTGGAAAATCCATTCTTCAAATACGAGCCTTGTACGGTTTTAGTTGTATAACCTGTCATGGAATATGGCGGTAACCCGCTATTGAACATGGTAGCTATAGTAGACATAGTTCGAAATGTCTATGTCGGCTAAGATTTATATCTTTATTTTCGAAATAAATTTTTCTCTACACTATGCACTAGTAATAATATCAAATGTTCTTTTTAATGCGTATCAAGCATCTTTGACTATCATAAGGAGAAATCTCCTCTGATTCTGCGTTTGCATTGTGTGTGTGTGCGGGAGGCCTTATGGTAGTCTCATTTTAAAAAGCATTGCGAATTGACTTTGAAAATCTTTTGTTGAATGTTTTAAAAGATAAACTGTTTTTGTTGCTCACACCAGTCCCACGACTGATCCGGAGTTTATTGTTTCTTTCCTAAACTCTGGGTGCTCATTATTTTCTACACGAGCAGTCTAGAGTTGGGTTTTTCAGATAGTCAGGTTTAGTAGGTTATCTGGAGTTAGTTCAGTCTTTGGATCGCACCAGTCTTGCTGAGCTTGGTGCATCGTTATTGGGGGTTCGAGCTATTGCTGGATTGATTCTTGGAGATGGAGTTGCATTTCTCGGAGTTCTCTTTTGAAGACTACCTTAGAGTTATATTGTTCCGCATGTTATCGTTTTCTTTTCCGCTGCTATTTATTGTATTATATCTCTGTTGTATATTGATATCTTTTGGATCATCTGTTGTATCAGATATTGTATCAAAGCTGTATATCAATGTATTATTCTTTTATTCCGCTGTGTTATTTACTTAATGTTGTTATAAGCTCCGGCGAATCGGATTTGAACGGTCGAATCTATGGCATTCGAATACGATATGAAGTATGGATGTCGATTTTCGAGCGCGAAAAATCCCAGTCGTTACATTTGGTATCAGAGCTAAGGTGAAACTTTAGCTCAGGAGTATAACACATTAAGTAGCTCATTAGAGATAGGGTGAAGTATACCCTAGAATGAGTAATCCCTAAGATATCTGTTTGAATGCCTCAGTAAATTCTCTTACTATCCACTGATAGTAAGTATGAGTAGCAAGAAGAAAACGAGATAGGGGACGGGAAAATACGACTATAATTAGTCAAAACTCTGTAACAACAGTGGGAACATCTTTCTTATCAATCTCTTTTGATTCGTTTCCAAATTCTTTTGAAATTCTTCATGACAGCTCCAGAAAGAAGTTTCGGTGTGATGATGGCCTTATGAATCATTATAGGAAATTCTTACTTCGTATCCTCATCAGTTTCTTATCAGTTTTTCGATTTAAACTTTAATGAATATGAATTTGAAAATTGAAATTGGAGATTTTAAATGAATTAGAAATTTTAAATTGAGTTAACTTGATTAATAGAATATGAAGAATGATTAGAATTGTATCGATAAAATGATTTTGTTTAAAACCAAATTTGAAATTTTATTATAATTTCTTGTATCTATTGTTGATATTCTGATTTGGTGAGCCAAATGCAGAACTGATATCCAGTTTGATCTAAAAAGATATTTCTCTATCTTTCATCTATCTCTGTGTTGTTTTCGTGCCTGCGAATTTCGAGGACGAAATTCTTTTAAGGGGGGAAGTTTGTAACGACCCTAGATTTTAATTTAATTTAAATTGATAATTAAATGAAATTTTGAATAAAAATTTATTTAATTAATTATAAATGGAAGCGAGTTTCCTCGATTCAAATAGAAAGTATATAAAGTCATATGGATTTGAAATTTTGTATATATGTGAATATATATGTATATATTGGATTTTAAATAAATTCTTAAATAAATGATTTTGAAAAATAAATAATATACTTTGGACACAAGTATAAAAATAAATAAATAAATTGATTTAAAAATTTATAAATGATGATAATTTGAGTTATATAAAATATATTTGTACATGGAGAAATGTAAAACAATAATTTTTAAAGTAAAATTTATGAGAAATATTTAAACTAAAAATAGAAGTAAAATAAATATTTGAGTTATAAATAGAGATAAATAAAAGTTAAGTATGGAACCAAATAAATATATAAAACATCTATGTACAAAACAAAGTTATAGAATTTCAATTATATTTTAAAGTAAGTAGACAAAATAAAATAACATAACTAAAAATAAGTATGTAAATAAGATTATGAAACAAAACAAAGGCAATAAAATAAATGGCTGAAACAAGCAAGAAAATAAATAAAATAAACAAAATAAAGTACATAACATAATACATTTCAGCAAAGTAAGAAGTAAGGCAAAACATAGTGTAAAATATAACATGAAAACATAAAGTACTTGGCATTAATGCAGCCATACCTCTAATATATCCTAGCACACATTTTTCATCTCAGCCGAAGTAAGGCTGAAGTAAACAAATGCATAACCAAGTACAAAGCATTAAATGCAAGTATCTAGTGTATTTATAAACAAATAACAAATATCACCTGTACAACCATATCATCCTGCAAACCTTTTTTATATAAGTATCAATCTTTATCTCAGTTCAACCATGAAACTGAGTAGCACTTGAAGGAAAAAAAAGATTATATCATTCCAAACTCAAACAAAATTTCAGTTTAAACTACAATTAAGATTCAACTCAAATATATAGCAAGGATTCAAACCTGAAGCAGTTAAAAGAGCCTAGCAAATTCAAGCATGAAAGTTTAGGCAACTAAATCTATTTCCAGTTTTCAACAATTTCAGTTCTCTGCCCATCTTCTCTGTTCCAAGTATTTACAAGGTGAGTAACTTCAATTAAAAATGCTTAAGTATATTTATACATTATTGATTGATTTATGCCTGAACTAAATATGGAAATGTGTTCATATATTGTTGAATTATTGTGTGAAATGATGCCTGTATGTTTATAGCTTGAAATACACCTCTGTATTTAAATTTTCAAGTTCATGTTTGCTTCAAAAATCCTTTTCTCTTAATCTAAGCATAATTTGGATATAGGATTTAAATAAAACTTGGTTGTTTTATTACAAGCTTCAGTTTAAAATTTTATTTAAGATAAAACAATTTGGTATTTTCTCTGGAAAGCGAGATATCTGAACCCAACTTCAAATAAGTAAAATTTCGAACTTCTTAATTCTTGAATTCAGGGTTACAAACAAAACTCTTATACTAAAATATGATTTTTAAAGTAAAAATTTTGATTTTTAGACAAAGGGTTTGAGTGCAATTCGTAAAGGAACTGAAAATACGTTTTTATGAATATCTGATGATTCAACAAATGATTGAGGTTGAAATTGGTTGTGGAGATAGATTGTTGATTAAGGAATTTAGGAAAAATGTTGAAAAAAATTTCGAATGCAAGAAATGTTGGGGCGAATCAAGAATAGGGTTTGGTTCGAGTTTTTTTTGGGGTCTGTATGTTCGTTGATTCCATCCCCGTGGGTTGACCGAGCTGTATGAGATTTTGGGTGAAGGAGGTATGGTGAGTAGCGAAGCCATGGCTGGAAACTCGCGGCGACAGGTGATGGGTGTTGCGATGGCGAGGCCAGTTTGTGGTGGGTGTCTGGGTTCGAGGTTCTCGAGCTATGCTCGAATTCGATCAAGAGCAGATATGGGTATTGATTCGATCTGAGGTTGTTGACGTAGTCGAACACGACTTGCTGGAGGGATCGTCGATCGCCAGAAGTTCGTCGTGGGGCGGTGCATGTGCACGGTGACGTCGCGTGTTCCTGGGTTGTTCTGTTTTGTTGAAGAAGGAACTGTTGATCTCGTAGTCATTCTAGTTCGTAGGTAACCCGTGCACGTTTTGATTCCAGGGGAGTGTTTTTGAGTTTGGATGCTTCAGTTTATTTGAATTGGAAAGAATGGGTTTACCTGATGCTACTTATGCTTAGTAAAGCTTAAATAAAAAGAAAAGGAAAAAAAGGGAGAAGAAGCTGGGTAAACTCTCGTGTGTTGACTCGAAGCTTTGCTCAAGTTTCTCCGCGTTGGACTCGAAGAAAGCATAGTAGTGGCTCAAGTAGATGGGTTTCCAGTTTTTTTTTTTTTTTTTAAAAAAAAAGGGAGAAGAAGCACGTACAGAATGAACGTCTCAGGGAATCGAGTGAATAACTCGAAGCTGTACTCGAGTTATCCTTAAATTGCAGTACTGTACAAAAAAAAAAGTTAAGTAACTTATCTTCTACAAGTTTAAATACTATAGCTTAATAAAGGTTTAACTGTTGAGTTAAAACTGTAATACAAGTCTCTAAAGTTTATTAACAATTAAGTTTATACCTAATAAGGATTTGATTTTCAAAGTTTCAAGAAGAACTTTAAATGTTAATTAAGATAACCAATTAATATTGATTGATTGTTTTGGAGAGCAGTTAAGGCTGATTACTTTATAACGGTATTTAGAGTTTAAATTGATTAAGGATTGAGTAAATAATAAAATGTTAATTAGCTACTTAAAGTTAATTGATAAATGATTAATAGTTAATCAATTAAGTAATGACAATTAATAATTGATTAATTTAGAAATGTGTGATTTATAAATGGGTAATTAAGTTTTATTAATAAATAATTAAGGTTATTAATTACTGATCAAGGATAATCAATTAAGTAATTAAAGTTGAATAAACTTGATTAAGAAGTAATTAATTAAATAACGTGAAATAAAGTAATCAAGAAATTAAGATATAACAATTAATTAAGAAATGATTTTAAGGATTAATCACTTATTGAAATTAAAGTTGGATATTTTGAGTTATTAAAGATAATTAATTATGTAACTGGTTTAAAGGGTTAATTTAATTAATTAAAGTGTTTGGTAAATTTATTTATATCAAATGATTTGTAATTAATTAGTCAGAATTTGATAATTAATTCATAAATAATTAATTTACTTCGAAATAAATTGAATTGATTAGGATTAAACAATTAATTAATCCTACTTATAAATGTTATTGAATGCTTGACCTTACTTATGAATGATCATATTATGTGTGATGCCTTGAATTGATTATCCTATCTGTTATATGATGCTTTATGATTATCCTGATTTGTGTTGTGATCTGTGATGTAATTTACTATCTGTGATATATAAATATATCTGTGATCTGTGAATGGAGATAAGCGTTATAATTTATATCGCTTATCAGATATATTGTTGTATTTGATATGCGATGATTGAATGATGTTGCACTATTGTGTTAAAACCCTGGACCACACTATACACACACCAATATGGATTTCACGAGGAAATCGGTTAAGTCACAGATTTTTGAAATAGTTTAAAATTTGAATTTTTAAATTCAAATGTTTTGGAAATGGAATTGGAATAGAAGTGAAAAACTTTTGAAATGGAATTTCAAAGATGGAAATTTATTTTGAATAACTGGATTAAGTGTTGGAATTTAAATACTTTAATTTAAATTTGAATTCAATATTCAAATTGAATTCTGTAATTTGAAACTAGGGATTAATGATATTATACTAGTCAATATGAGTTAAATCATTTTTAAAGTATTTGTTTTGGGAATTTGAATTTAACCCAAAGATTTCAACTCGTATAAATGAATCAGATATCCAAAATGAAAACTGTTGTTTTCAAATGATAAACACCTTTAGATAAGAACTGAGATTCCAGTTAATTAGGGGAATTTCAAGATTGAATAGAGAAATGATTTTCCTAAGTTATGAATGAATTCTTTTTGAAAGCTATGAATTAAATCTGTTTATTTTTAACAGATTTAAATTGATGATTTGTTTAAATCAAATTGAAATGAAATGGTTTTGAAGGCTATAAGTTAAATCTTTGATTTAAGGATTTAACGAGTAAATCAAATTGAAATGAAATTGTTGTGAAGGCTATAAGTTAAATCTTTGATTTAAGGATTTAACGAGTTAATCAAATTGAAATGAAATTTTTGTGAAGGCTATAAGTTAAATCTTTGATTTAAAGATTTAACGAGTTAATCAAATTGAAATGAAGATTGATTTGGAAAATCTATGAATGAATCTTTTGTTTAAAAGATTAAAATGTGAAAATTGTTTAAACCGTTAAAGGTTGGGAAAATGAATCTTTTTGTTTAAAGATTGAAAATGGTAATTTATTTAAGCCATTTGAAGAAAGTCTTGAATTATTAAGTCGTGACTTAATTGAAATCCCATATCCATATATTTTTAAATATTGCGCTCACTATTCGGGTTAGCCGGGAAGGGACCTTTGGGTCGTATAACCCATTCTGAATATGTGATTCGACGTTATGGATAGCATTTGAAGACCGGTGATGAAGACCGGGTATTTGCGAAAGCGATAGGATGACCTATCGATTGTCTCTGCACTGGGTAGCTCCTGGTATAGAGACTCCATATGTGATGGGAAGTCCGAACGTGATTAGTGAATATCCGGATTGCAAGGACTTCTTTGTAAGTGCCTTCGGTTCTGTTCGAACCCAGAACAGACTTGTATGGATTGTTATGTCTGACATTACAATTTGAGATATAAAGCTGATTTCTTTCAAATATATTTCTGTTGGTGGCAGAGAATTTATTCTCTTAGCTTAACACCCTTCTCTGAGACGTACGAGCTCAGAGGTTATGTAGTTGAAGGTATCAGCAATATACTCCCAGTTTGGTAATGTGACATACTGAGTGTTGATGTGAAATGATCATTGTGTTGATTATTTGTGATAGGATCATTTATTTGATCGTCTATCTTGGTGATCATTTCTATGATCATTTGTTGACCCAAAGCACGGCTTTTGTATAAAGTGTGTTTTCGTGGACGTGACTTCGTCGAGCCTCACAAACCGGTAATGGTCGAAACAGGAATTGTGCGGCAAGGTTTTCAGGGATCGCTTCCCTAGGGTATGACCATTCCTTCTGGAAAAGGGTAGTATCATGGTATGGTGCCCAGATACTTACTCATGTTGAAACACTTATTATTATGGTGTGATGTTGGTTAGAGAGCTCTCGTTTAAAGGTTCCAAAGGACCGGGGGTGGTATATCTGAGGGTTTGTAATATCCCTTGGGAAAAGGGGTTCCCGGCTTTGTTTAGCGGAGAACGGTGGTTCTCGGGGCGTCCTTCCAGAGGCGTTTCCATGTGGCAATGGGAAGTTCCTTGGCATGACCATTTGTTGGAAAATCCGTTCTTCAAATACGAGCCTTGTACGGTTTTAGTTGTATAACCTGTCATGGAATATGGCGGTAACCCGCTATTGAACATGGTAGCTATAGTAGAAATAGTTCGAAATGTCTATGTCGGCTAAGATTTATATCTTTATTTTCGAAATAAATTTTTCTCTACACTATGCACTAGTAATAATATCAAATGTTCTTTTTAATGCGTATCAAGCATCTTTGACTATCATAAGGAGAAATCTCCTCCGATTCTGCGTTTGCATTGTGTGTGTGTGCGGTAGGCCTTATGGTAGTCTCATTTTAAAAAGCATTGCGAATTGACTTTGAAAATCTTTTGTTGAATGTTTTAAAAGATAAACTGTTTTTGTTGCTCACACCAGTCCCACGACTGATCCGGAGTTTATTGTTTCTTTCCTAAACTCTGGGTGCTCATTATTTTCTACACGAGCAGTCTAGAGTTGGGTTTTTCAGATAGTCAGGTTTAGTAGGTTATCTGGAGTTAGTTCAGTCTTTGGATCGCACCAGTCTTGCTGAGCTTGGTGCATCGTTATTGGGGGTTCGAGCTATTGCTGAATTGATTCTTGGAGATGGAGTTGCAGTTCTCGGAGTTCTCTTTTGAAGACTACCTTAGAGTTATATTGTTCCGCATGTTATCGTTTTCTTTTCCGCTGCTATTTATTGTATTATATCTCTGCTGTATATTGATATCTTTTGGATCATCTGTTGTATCAGATATTGTATCAAAGCTGTATATCAATGTATTATTCTTTTATTCCGCTGTGTTATTTACTTAATGTTGTTATAAGCTCCGGCGAATCGGATTTGAACGGTCGAATCTATGGCATTCGAATACGATATGAAGTATGGATGTCGATTTTCGAGCGCGAAAAATCCCAGTCGTTACATGGGAGCTGTGCTTATGTAGAATGGTAGGGTAATTGCGTATGCAAGTCGGCTATTGAAGCCACATGAGAGGATCTACGCTATGCATGATCTAGAGCTGTTGGCTATTGTTTTTGCTTTAAAGATCTGGAGGCACTATCTTTTAGGAGAAAAGTTTGAGTTATTCACAGATCATAAACCGTTGAAATATCTATTCTCTTAGAAAGATCTTAATCTAAGACAGCAGCGATGGGTCAAGTTCTTGGCATCGTATCATTTGGATATTTTGTATACCCCGGGGAAGGCGAACGTTGTAGCAGACGCACTTAGCAGAAATGCAGTTCTATCTCTTTTGGAAGTGGTTCCAACTCTTCTGGAAAGGATTTCGAGCAAGCAGGAATCTGATAGTAAATTAAGAAGAATCATCAGAAGAGTTAGGAAGAGTTAGAGTTCCAGTTTTAAGATTGATGACCAAGGGACACTAAGGATCAACGGAAGGATCTGTGTTCCAAATTTCAAGGAATTGAAGCAGGAGATCTTATCTGAAAGTCATCACTCCAGATTAAATATCCATCCAGGAATATCAAAGATGTATAAGGATATGAGAAGGATTTTCTGGTGGCCGGGCATGAAGAAGGATATTACTAGATTCGTTAATTGTTGTACTATCTGCCAGCAAGTTAAAGGAGATCAGCAGAAGCCAGCCGGTTTGTTACAACCTTTGGAGATCCCGATGAGGAAGTGGGAGATGATTTCAATGGACTTCATCGACGGTTTGCCTAGAACAAAGAAGGGGAATGAAGGAATATGGGTGATTGTGGATCGTCTAACTAAGAGCGCCCATTTTATACCTGTTAAGGCAACTCGTACTGCAGCTTCTCTGGTAGAAATTTTCTTGAAAGAGATAGTGAGATTGCATGGTGTTCCAGTCAGTATTGTAAGTGATCGAGATCCTATCTTCACCAGCAAATTCTGGGAGGCATTGCAATCAGCTTTGGGAACAAGTTTGAGATTGAGTACAGCATATCATCCCCAGACAGATGGGCAGATGGAGAGGCTAAATCGAATTCTAGAAGATATGCTGAGAGCCTGTGTATTGGATTTTGGAGGATCGTGGGAGGACCATCTACATCTAATGGAGTTCTCTTATAATAACAGTTACCAAGCAAGTATCAAGATGGCTCCTTATGAAGCACTGTATGGGAGGCCGTGTAGATCCCCAGCCTGTTGGATAGAGTCGAAAGACCGTCTTGTGCTTGGACCAGATTTGATTCGTGAAGCATCTGCTAAAGTCGAGCTTATCAAGAAAAGGATGAGAGCTGCTCAGGATCGTCAAAAGAAATATGCAGATAAAAGACGAAGACAATTGGAGTTCGAGATTGGTGATTTAGTCTTTGTCAAAGTTTCCCCTATTAAAGGAGCGGTAAGATTTGGGAGGACTGAGAAACTCGCTCCGAGATATATTGGTCCGTTCCGAGTGCTCGAGAGGATTGGTGCTGTAGCATACATGATTGAATTTCCAGTCCGGATGGCTGGAATTCACAATGTTTTCCACGTATCTCATCTACGGAAATATGTGCACGATCCATCTCTTATTGTGGAGCCAGCTGTGTAGGAAGACTTAGAGGTTGAGCCGGACTTATCAGTTGTCAAACACCCTGTTCAGATTGTTGATCAAGACGAGAGGCAACTCAGAAGCAAGATAGTGAAGCTCGTTAAGGTCCAGCGGAGTGAGGATCCCAGAGATTGTACCTGGGAGATTCTGGATAGTTTTAGGAAGGCTTACCCGGATATGTGTCCGGATAGCTAGTAGTGTTTGTATTGGATGTATTATTGTTTGGATGTTTTGTTTGTTGATTTCTTATGTATGGAGGATATGCATGCTTGGATTTTTGAAATGAAATGAGATTTTGGATTATCTTTTGTTTAAATTTCGGGGACGAAATTCTTTTAAGGGGGAGGAATGTGATATTCCGGAATTTCAAACCTAATTTAAATATGATAATCTTTGTAATAAATTAAATTAAATTGATAAATTTGTTATTTTATTCAATAAAAAATAAATAGGTTGTAAACGTATGTTGATTTTAATTAAGATTAATATATACAAAGGGAAATAGATGTGTTAAAATTGTATTCATATAAAATTTGATTTTTGAATTGAATTTAAAATTTTAATTTGAATTTGAATTGTTAAATTAAAAGATTCAAAATAGGTTAATTATATTCTAAATTATACTTTGGGTTTAAAAGAGTATTTTCATGATTTTATTTAGGATATAAAATTGATTTATATTTATTTCTTTAAGAAGAATTGATTTTATATGAATTAAAAATGGATTTAAAATAAGAAAATCAATTAATAAAAACATTTTAAATTTCTTTTTGCATGAAATGTACACTTGTTTAAATTTAAATCACACTAATAAACATGTGTTAAGAAGTTAACTATGTATCATGACAAGTGTCAAAGATTTAATTTATTTTCTTTAAATTTTTATAAAACAAAACTATTTTTATAAAATCCCACTTCTTATTCTTCATCTAAGTTTTCTCATTCAAAATTTTCTTAAGCAAGAAAAAATTTACTCTTCCATTAACAAAATCTGAAGTTTCATCAAATCTTTCAACTTTCAACCAAAATTAATCAAATTCAAACCTCACTTCAAAATCTAAAAGAACTGCAAAACAGAATACAAAGCAGAAAACTGCAAAATCAAGGTTCCTGAATCTTCAAAATTTCTAAAAGGCAAATTTCAAAGTTCTTCTATCCTAAATACTGATTGATTAAAGATTGAAGCATCATCAATCAAACAATTGGATTAAGAAATTTCAAGTTAAAAACTGCTGTTATTTTCCAGGAATTCAATTCTTTTGACTCTGCTTAGCAACAATTCAGGTGAGTAAATTTAAAATCAGTAAAATATAAGTAAGATAAATGTTTGCATGTGTATGTTTGATCTGGTTGATGTTTGCATGTACCTATTTTTTTGTAAAATCTTTGTTTACGTGTTATTATTTAACTGTGCATGTTTAAATACTACTAATGCTTCTCTGTATCTTCAAGTTCAGAGTAAATTTTAAACAAAAACTTCAAATTATATGCAACAAATCATTGTTAAGTTAGAATCTTCAATGCAGTAGTTTCATTTAAACATAAATCAGGTATTAATTTGATATTTAAAAAGAAACTATTTTAAAATCTGATGAATCAGGATAATACGGTAAAAAAAATTAATATCATGATAAAATCATGCTTTGAATTTTGTTGAATCGAATTCACATCTTAAATCTACTTCGTATAACATGATTTTTAAGGCAAAGTTCAGGATTTTTAAATTGAATTTGGGTTAGAAATTATGTGTTGACCGAATTTGGGTTTTGGGCAAAATTCTTGTGATTGGGTCAATTATAGGGATTGGGTTTTGGATTGAAGTTGTATTGATGATTAATAAACATGAGAAAAATGGTTAAAGTGTTGATCAACCTACAGAGAATTGGGATTTTGGAAAACTAGGGTTTTTGGGTCTGTGTTGGTCGAGCTCATAAATCTTGTGACTGTGAACGTTAGGATGGATCGAGCTGCGAATGCTTTTGGGGATAGCCGCGTCGAAGCTTTGTGGTGTCGTGACCATGGTGGTGTAGCGATTGATGATCGGGGTTGAGGGGTTACGGCAAATTTACTGATGAAGGTTAGTTTCAGGAAGGGTGCGACTGTCTCGATTTTGGTTCGAGCTTTGTGAGTGATGATTGAGGACCGGAGTTGTGTCGTTGGTCGAAGTGGAGTTTGCGCGAGGTATCGTGGATGGTGGCGACGGCGTCGGCGAGTTGTGCACGTGCATAGAGAAGTTGTCGTGTCTTTTGCAGTTGGGTTCGAGTGCGTGTGAGTTATTGCTCGAAGCAGCACTCGAGTGGGTTGGGGTGTGGCTCGTGTGTGTGCTCGGGGAATCTCGCTGTTGCTCGTGCAGGGGATCGGGGAGGAAAGTGTTCTTTCCTGTTTTTTTTTGTTTTGGGTTAGTTGAATCTTAAACTAAGAAGAGCAAGGTAAGGGAAGAATAGGGGTTTAGGTTTTGTGTTGTCTTGAGTTTTGGTCGAGACAAACAAAAAGGAAAATGATGTTGAAAATTTTCTAACTTATTTAAAATTTCAAGTTTGTTTTATGTTTAAAACTTTAAATTTTATTTCAACTACTTTATGAAATGTTAAATATTTTTAATTCAAAGTATTTCATATTTTGTTAATTGAAGTTTTAAAATAATTTTACATCTTTTAAATTTAACTTTTAAAAAGGTAATTAGTTTTTAACAAATTGAAAATGTTTTAAATATGTAATAGTTTTTAATAATTAATGAAATTGTTTGGTTTTGAAAAATTAATTAAGTTTTGAAATTAATGTTTACGTTAATTAATAAATTAATCAAGGTTAAAATTAATTGATAATTTCAGATTAATTAATTTATTAAGACTTAATTAATTAATTGTGGTTTAATAATTTGATATTTAAGGATTAAATTAAATAATAATTAATAGATCATTAATTAACTAATTAATTAATTAAAGATTAATTAATAAGTGATTAGTAACTAACTAAATATTAATTAATTTATAATTAATGATTAATTAATTAGTAATTAAGAATTAATTAATTAATTAAGAGTTAATTAATAAAGTAATTAAATATTAATTAATTTATAATTAATAGTTAATCAATTAATGGTTAAGATTTAATTAATTAAATAATTAAGGATAATTAGTTTATAATTAATTAAGTAATTATGATAAATTAATTTGTAATTAATTAAGTAATTAGTTAAGGTTAATTAATCATAAATTAAGGGTTAATTAATAATCAATTAAGGAATGATTAATTTTTAATCAAGTTTTTAATAATGATTAATTAGATTAATTGATTAATAATTAAAGGATTATTAATTAATTAATTAAAGATTAATTAATTAAATAATTGTGATTAATTAAGTAATGATTGGTTAAGCAAGGTAATGTGATTAATTCTTAAGTAATTAATTTAATTTGAATAAATTAAATTAATTATAATATGAATTAAAGATGTGCTTGCTTATGGATGATTATTTGAATTGAATATCTGAATATGGTTAATATCTGTTGAATGATAGTTGAGATATTCTATGATGAGATTTGTATATATCTGAGTTGGATGATTGTTATTATCTGTGGATAATGCTATGTGGATTCAATGTTTAAAATTGAATTAAATTGAATTGTTTAAACATTTAAACAACTTGGCCTTTAAGACACGTTTGGATTTCGATGAGACCGGAATCGGGAATCAAATTTGATTTTCGAAAACCACATCGATGCGAGTTAAACGTTAGGTCGTGACATCTCAAGTGAGGATCGAGATGGAGTTTTAGAGTGCAAGGGTTATTGTCGTTAACTCTGAGGGTGATTCCAAAATGAGTGTAACGAAATAATGCCTTCGGTTTCGTTCGAACCCGGAACGAACTTGTATGGATTGAATGCTTTCAGAACAACGTCAGGTGGACGATGAGCATTCTAAGAGATGTGTTCTATAAAGGTAATGTAGCCTCAAGCCTTATCAACCAGGAATGGCTAAAACAGGGGAGGTGCGGTAAGGCTTCGTGGGTAGCCCCCACTTGAGAGTGAGATTTACCCCTATCTAGAAGTCCCTTATTATTTCGGCTGTGTGGGCAGTTGTTGGCCACAACTGCGGGGTTGTCTTGTTCGAAGCTGTCCATTAAGGGATGGTTCCGGCCTTGTGATTCAGGGGATCGAGAGTGGTCCTCGATACGGTGATCTAGGCCCCGTACTGTGACGGGCGGTACCCCAGTAGCCCTGCCATTGATGGAAACCCATTTTCCCTACGAGACCCTACGGTTTTGATTGTATTACCCACTTTTGTGGCTAATAGCTGGAATTTAATCATGTAACAATTTCGGCTATTTTCTATTTACTTGAAAACCCTAGACCCTATTATAATATCACTGGATTTCCTATCAAATGTTTTGGTTAGCGTAAGGTAAAAACTTACCCGTGTTTATTTGTGGGAAGTCTTACGTGATACCCTTTGTTTTCAAAATGGTTTTTAAAGTTAAACAACTTTAACTTATTTACTCACACCAGACCCATGTCTGACCCGGAGTTTATTTTGTTTTTCATAAACTCTTGGGTACTCAAATTTTTATGGGTAGCCAAGTGATTAGGTTGGATTTAGCAAATGTTTTGGAAGCTGGAACTGAAGTCCAGGCGTACTTATCTATCTCTATCCGTTGTAGTGACTTTAGATGTTGTATTTTGGGTTGTGTGGTTTGGCAAACTCTTATGAATGTCCAATGTAATGAAGTCTTATTATTTTGTGTACTCTGATATGTAAATTATGTAATGGATATGTGTAATACTATATTTTGATCGTTTCCGTTGTGAGATTCTGATGATTGTTGTTCTTTTCTTTCTGTCTTTTCTATTTCTATCTCTTTCTTTTCTTATTGATGATACGTCTTTCTGGGTATTGAAAGACGGGCCGTCATAACATTTTTGGATATTGCATGTATTATTTGGAGATATCTTACCGACACTGAAAGTGGATCACTTATCGACAGCCAAAATGGTTAAGAGATATCTTTAAGGAACGAAAAGATTATATGCTTATAGATAACATATCAGATTGGTTGGAGATCATAAAGCATTACTTTCCAAATTATTTAAATGTTAATAGTGAAAAAGATCCACTTCAAGATATAATATGTTTCTTCGGGTGGAGCTATATTAGGAAAGTTGTCATGTAGACACTTATAGCCTCCACTATGGAATTAATGTTTGTTTTCTACTATGAGGCATCCATTTATGGAAAATAATTGCAAAATTTTCTCACAAAGTTATAGTATATTGAAAAGGAAATTGAAAGGCCATCAAAGTAATATTGTAACAATAAACATCATATCATTTTTCAATTAGGGTAGAGCACAAAATAGATTGTAATCTATATAGCATATTACGACAAACTCCATTATAATGGATCCGCTTACAAAAGGATTATCACCAAGGTCTTTCATGAGCATTTTTCTCAAATGGATATACTTTTTATGTAAGGATATTTAAGTTCAAGGATAGTTTGTATTTAGTATTGTCATATGACACATTGCTGCGTGCTTCGGTTATGGATATATTAATTATTTTTTTGATCAAAAATAAAGTAATAAAGGTTTTCTTGCACTCCATAAAGTTCAAATATTAAACTTTTTTTCTATCTCACAAATGTAGGACCAATTAAAAACAAACATGTATGATCATATTTTATGTAATTTCCATGCAGCGCATCCATTATTGATTTATGCCATTTGATTGTATTGATATAAGTGACCATTGATGAGTTTAGTTACGAAAAAAGTAATGAATGCCACTTTGATCCTTTTTCAATACAGTTAATTGACGAGATTGTTTTGGATATATCCTATGTTATGAATAGCAAATTTCAGAGCTCATAGAGAAAAAACACACTTACAAGATTATTACATACGTTGCCTGGAGAAGATTGTTGGAATATTTCAACATGTGGGTCACAAATGTAAAATAAAAAGCATTACGCTATTTTGATGTAAAGCCTAATTAAAGTGATCAAATTATGGACTAAAATTTAAAAGGCATAACGATCTAATTACCATGGTACTAATGCGTAAATACTCGATGCAATTCTAATTTGTTGAAGGGCCGAACTAGAAAATGCTAACATTATAAATAAGGGTTTATGATCTTTAAATTACAGAAGCCCTAGTTATATTGACATTGGAAGGTTAAAGTCGACAATGAACCACATATATCCAACACAAAACAATCTGGAACACAGATAATCAATGGAGTTAATTAATAAAAATAAGAAAAGAAGAAAACAAACACAGAATCTTACAGCGTAATGACAAAATATAATAATCAATTAATAGTTCATGAATGTGACAACCCGCACTTAAACCTTCAAAAATCGGCATCCAATACATCACCCATATTCAAATCTCAGAGATTCAAACGTTGGAGTCTGGTTCGCTGGAGTCATAACACATTAGATGATAACAACACAGCAGAGCAAAATGACTTTCAATGATACACTATATGGATTACAACATTCTAACAACAAGCGACTATCATCATCATAGCCAATATATACATCACAACATCGGAATACAACATAATAGCGAAAAAATAACATCAACGTGATCTTCTAAGAGAGTTCAATGTACTGCATCTTCATTTCCAAAACTTCAAAATCCAAACCAAAAACTCAAAGCCAAAAGCTTCAAAGACTTCCAAAATCCATATCCACTTTCCGACTTAGCTCCAGAACCTACTGATAACCTGACTCTAGGCTGCTTAGTGGAAAATTAGGGGCACCCAGAGTTTAGAAAATGGAACAATAAACTCCTAGTCAGTCATGGGAATGGTGTAAGAAATAATAAAACAGTTATTTATACAAAAGGAAATCCGTTCATGCTTTTGGAAAATGAAACTACCACAAGATCTCCTGGCACACACTCAAATGCAATCGCACACATGGGGAGGTTTCTCCTTATAGTAGTTAAACATGCTTGATACACGAAAATCCTTTTGATATTATTTTTAGTGCATAGTGTGGAAAAACATTTTGCAAGTATAATATTAATCTTAGCCAGCATACGTACCATTATAGTATGCATACTATAGCTACCATGTTAAATGGCAGGTTCCACAACTAAAATCGTAAAGGGCTCGTATCGTTTTGTTTGGATTTCCAACAAATGGTCAAGGCTAAGAAACTTCCTTTATCCGAATGAGTACACCTCTGGAAGGACGTCCCGAGAACCTAACCGGATCTCTGCCAACACATGGCTGGGTTACCTCTGTAACTAGGTTACTAATGTCATGAGTATGCCATCCTACGGTCGTCACCAACCTCTATCGAGGCGCCTCAAATTCCAACAACCACACAAATAAAATATCTAGGCTCCATCCCATAATACCACTTTTATCCAGAAGGAAATGCACATACCCTTAGGGTCGTGAACCCCATAACCTTGTTGCATCCTTTCCTGTTTTGACCATTTCCCAGGGTGTGAGGTTCGATGAAGTCTCGTCCCACAATGCTACGCTTTACACAAAAGTCATGCTTTGATCAATCAATGCTCAGCACTTAGCATGCCACATTACCAAATTGGAAATATATCACTAATAAGTATCAACTACATAACCTATGAGCTCGTACGTCTTAGAGAAGGGTGTTAAGCTACGAGAATAAATTCTCCGCCACCAAACAGAAATGTATTTGATAGAAACCAGCTTTATATCCCAAAGTGTAATGTCAGACATACATCCATAAAGGTCCATCCTGGGTCTGAATGGAACCGAAGGCACTTCGTCCAATTAAGGAAAAAGTCCTTGCAAATCCGGATATCCCTAGTCTCAACCGGACTCCCCATCACATAGGGTAATCTCTATACCGGAGCAACTCGGTGTAGAGACAATCAACAGGCCATCCTTACGTTTTCGAAAATACCCGGTCTTCAACCACCGTCTTCAAATGCAATTCCATCTCGTCCTATCATTATTCGAAATGGGTTTTACGACTTAATGTCCTCCATCGGCCTTTTCGAATAATGAGCGTTTATTTTAAAACATGTGGATACATTTGGACCTTAGTTAAGTCACAACTTATTTCCCAAAACCTTTCCTTTTGGAATTGTTTAAAAAAATTCATTTTTAGATCTTTTAAAAAATTGATCCATCTTTTATAATTAAATGCAAAACATTATATTCACACAGCAATTCATCACAGATAAATAACTTACATTTATCACAGCTCAATCCAAAGAAATTCTAATCACAAAATATTACAGATTAACATACTAGAGATATAAATCAATCCAAGCATTTAATATAATCAATCATCCATAAGCAAGATTAATTAATCACATAATTTATAATTAATTTAATTTAAACCAAGTAAATTAATTACTTATGAATTAATTACCTAACCCTGCTTAATTATCATTAATTAATTACAAACCATTTGTTATTATTTTAATTAATTAATGAAATTACATGCTTACAATAATTACGTGCTTATAATAAAATATGGACAGCAAATATGGTAAATTCTATTTTATTTTTCCTTCATAATCAATAATGAGTTTATCTCGTTATTTACGAGATATTATACTTAAGGGAAGATGTTATACTTAGGGGGAGTTTTAAACAAATTTATATTATTTTTTATAGAATGAATATTTTTTAAAATTGTATAGTTGTCATCATTAAAACGGGGGAGAATGTTAGAACCTCAATTATTGGATTTCAATGAAAACAACTATACAATTATGCCAAAGAATCTCTAAGCTAAATTATAGGTACATGAGCATCAGAAAGAAATAATCAAACACATTCAAAATGAAGACACATAGTACAAAAAAGGATGAAAGTATATATATGGAGATACAAGAAGAGATATACACGATAGAGACAAGATGAAGGTGACAACAAAGTTTTACTAGTCATAGAGTGTCGTGTCTAGAGTTTACAAATGTTAAAATCTTCTCCAAATGGTATACACATATATACATTCATATTTTAAATGAAAAATCAAGTTTTCAAAAAATTGCATGCAGCGAGGCTCGAACACGGGTCGCTAGTTTAGAAGGCAAGTGCTCCAACCAAATGAGCTATGATAATCTTTGTTACATACTAAATTCAGACCTCTGAATAACATCATTCAGACGTCTGAATGCTGAAACTAGAATATTGTTTCACAATATTCAGACGTCTGAATGAAAATATTCAAACGTCTGAATAAGGCCAAAAATAGCCTATTTCCTTGCTGTTTGCGAATTAATCCAATTCAGAAGTCTAAAAAATTTTATTCTGACGTCTGAATATTTATAACTGCTATTTTCTTGAAAAGTCACTTCTCTTCGCCGAAGAGAAACATCTTCAAAATCAATGGTTGCACATGTTTATTTCGGTATAACTTTTCATCTATACTTGCAATTCCTTATACACTATAAATAGTTTATAGAATTCAACAAACAATTAACTGAAATCGAATTTGCTTTAAGCACTCTTGAATTCTCATCTATTCTCAAACTTTCAAATTGCACTCAAATCACTTACATACTTTGATCTTTGATCACTTTATCTTCCACAATTCTCAAAGCACATCACTATATATCATTATGGAGAAGATTATAGGAAGATTGTACTCAATTGACTTATTAGTGTTATTTAAGAACACACTACATTCAAATACCTTTGTTATTTGTATTGAAGTCCTATTCAGTTGCTTGGGTGGGTGAAGTCCTGTTCGATTGCTTAAGCAGTGTAAACATGTTCCTCTGGGTCAAGTGAGGGTTGTTGTAGTTGAAATTCCAGAAGGAGTCTGGGACTGGACGTAGAACGGGAAGTTTGAACTAGTATAAAATTCCTGGTGTGCTTGTTTTATTTTACTTAATTTTATTTACTTTGCTATTATTATCTGTTTCCGCATTTAGATTTAATTATATTCCATATTACACAATCCTAAGTAATAGCTAACTGTGTTAGCCACACTAGTTAGAATTATCGAAAATTCTCAATCCTCTTCAAATAAAAATGGATTAGGTTTTAAAAAGGAATCGAAAATTCGTCCAAAGAAAAATGCTAATTTTAAGAAGGAAAATAATTCAAAAATTAATATAATATTAAAAAATGACATACCAAGATACACTAAAAAGAAAAAGGAAATCAAAATATGGGTTCCGAAATAAACAATATTTTAATTTGGAACAAATATATAAAATCCTTTATAGAAACAGTTCACAAAAGTAGTAATTATCTTTATAAAAGGGATACTAAACCCACTTGGGTTTGGTTTCCTATGATCTAACTCTAAGGACCCTATTAAAAGGTGGGTGCCAAAATATTTATTAATATTTTTTGCAGGTACCACTCAAGAAAAGAAAATGGATTTTAGATAGTGGTTTCTCAAAACACATGACCGGAGACAAAGAAATGCTTACAAATATTTCATACTTTGATGGTGGTTCTATTACCTTCGGAGATAAATCAAAAGGTTTTATCTTTGGCAAAGGAGATGTGTGCAACTACGGTATATCAAATTTACCCCTCATTACAAATGTTTCTTTAGTTAAAAACTTAAAACATAATCTATTAAGCGGAGATGTGTGCAACTACGGTATATCAAATTTACCTCTTATTACAAATGTTTCTTTAGTTAAAAACTTAAAACATAATCTATTAAGCATAAGTCAACTATGCGACAAAGGTTTTAAAATAACTTTTTCTGAAAATAAATGTTGTATTTTTGATCAAAATCAAAATCTTATTTTTGAAGGAAAGAGTGATAGAAATATTTATGTTTTAAACATGAAAATTAATAATAATAATAATAATAAAGATATGTGTTTAATGGTCAAAGATAATGATCCTTGGCTATGGCACAAAAGATTTTGTCATATTAATTTTAAATCTATCCAAAAACTTTCAAAAATTGAATTAGTCAATGGCTTACCAAAAATAAATTTTAAAATAAATATTCTTTGCTATGAATGTCAATTAGGAAAATTAACTAAATCATCTTTTAAATCTAAGAAAGTCATTTCAACTTTACAACCAATAGAATTATTACATATGGATTTATTCGAACCAACACAGGTTCAATCCATTAATCATAATCAATATGTTTTTGTAATAGTTGATGACTTCTCAAGATATACATGGACAATGTTTATGAAAAACAAAAGTGATATGTTTGATTATTTCAAAAAATTTGTTAAACAAATTCAAAATATTAAGAATTTAAAAGTCAAAAACACAAGGAGTGATCATGGAGGCGAATTTGAAAATGAATCATTTGAATTATTTTGTAAAAAGAAAAGAATAAATCATAATTTTTCATTTCCTAGAACTCCATAACAAAATGGAGTTGTAGAAAAGAAAATTAGAACTCTACAAGAGTGCGCAATAGTGTTATTAAATGGAAGTACATTACCAAAGCATTTTTGGGCAGAAGCTCTAGCTACTGCGTGTTATGTATTAAATCGTATTTCCATACAACCTTTAACTAAAAACACTTCATATGAACTTTTAAATGGACGAAAACCTAATATTCCGTTCTTTAAAATCTTCGGGTCAAAATGTTTTATTCTTAACACAAAAGACCAACTCGGAAAGTTTGATCCAAAAGCCGACCATGGTATTTTTGTAGGTTACTCAGAACGAAGTAAGGCATATCGTGTTTTTAATAAACGAACAAATGTAATAGAAGAAACTTTACATGTGTCTTTTGATGAAAACTTTAATACAATCATCAAAGATGATGAAGAAATTATATCCAACACAGAAAATATAAGTTTTGAAAATAATGAAAATATTAACAATCAAATTAGATCTCCTCCTATAATCCTACGAGATCATCCTACACAGAATATAATTGGAGAGATTGATTCACAAGTTCAAACAAGTAGTCAACTAAACCAAATAGGTCATGTTTCTTTTCTTTCAACTATTGAGCCTAAAAATCCAAAAGAAGCTTCAACAGATGAGTATTAGATTATTGCCATGCAAGAAGAGTTAAATCAGTTCGAACGAAATAATATTTGGGAGTTAGTTCCTCGTCCTGATAACCAATCAGTTATTGGAACTAAATGGGTCTATAAAAATAAAGCAGACGAATTGGGAGATATTACTAGAAATGAAGCAAGATTAGTAGCATAAGGCTATAATCAAGAAGAAGGAATCGATTACGAAGAAACGTTTGCTCCTGTTGCAAGACTAGAAGCAATACGTATTCTATTAGTTTACGCTTATTTTCATAATTTTAAACTTTATCAAATGGATGTTAAAAGTGCTTTCTTAAATGGATTTATTAAGGAAAATGTATATGTTGAACAACCGCCGTCATTTATTCATGAAAAATATCCAGATTATGTATATAAACTAAAGAAAGCTTTATATGGTCTAAAACAAGTACCTCGTGCTTGGTAAGACAGACTTAAAAATTATTTAATTAATTCAGGATTTCGAGTCGGAAAAGCTGATCAAACTTTGTTTATTAAAAATACTAATAAACATATTTAATTATACAAATATATTTAGATGACATTATTTTTGGTTCAACTAATGAAAAATTATGTGAAGAATTTTCAAATATAATGACTAAAGAATTCGAAATATCACATATGGCAGAACTATCATATTTTCTCGGACTTCAAATTAAACAATTATCCAATGGTTTTTTGTAAATCAAGAAAAATATTGTAATAATTTAATTAAATGATTTGGAATGGAAAACACTTCTGGAAAACCTACTCCTATGAGTACTACAGCTCATCTCGATCGAGACGACAATGGTAAAAATGTTGACCAAAAGTTATATAGAAGTATGATAGGGTCGCTACTTTATTTAACTGCAAGTCGACCAGACATTATGATGAGTGTATGTTTATGCGCTAGATTCCAAGCAGATCCTAAAGAATCACATTTAAGAGCAGTGAAAAGAATTCTGCGATATCTTATAATACTAAGGACTTCGGTCTTTTCTATCCGAAAGAATGTCCATTTGAATTAGTATCTTTCAGTGATGCTGATTTTGGTGGATCTCGAACGGATAGAAAAAGTACAAGTGGTACGTGTTATTTCATTGGAAAATCACTTGTTTCTTGGTTTAGTAAGAAACAGAACTGTGTATCACTCTCAACGTGTGAAGCAGAATATATATCTGCAGCTTTAGCTTGTGCTCAGGTTATTATATGCAATAGACACTCAGAGATTTTGGAATAAATTTATCAAAATCAATAATTTACTGCGACAATACAAGCGCAATAAATCTGTCTAAAAATCCTGTAAATCACTCACATACAAAACATATTGATATTCGTTATCATTTCTTACGAGACAATATCGAAAAGGAAATTATCAACTTAGAACATATTTCTACCGAAAATCAAATAGCTGATATATTTACCAAACCACTTTTAGAAAATTCATTTGTTAAACTACGCCGAGAATTAGGTTTAATGTCAATAAAAGAAAATTAAATTTTTATGAAGAATATAAAAATAAATTACAATATTTTAAAATCAAAATTATCATCACAACAAAGGTAAGAGTTGAACTTAGGTCACTTGACTATGGGTTTAATAACTTAACCATTTGAGCTATACACTTGAATTAGCTACATAATATTACATAAACTAAAACATCCTTCTAAGACCATTCATTTAAAAATCAATTATTAACCGGTAATTCAATTTCTGACTCTAAACTCCTATTGATTCTACACCACACTTTCCTTAAAACTCTCAGCCTATGTATACATGTTAAAAACTAAAACAAAATACAACAAATTCTTTTTCAAAACAAAATGTTCAAACTCTATCGAAAAATGTCCTCCAACAAATCAAACTCACTCATCATCATAGCTTTCTCAACTGATAGCTCAGTTGCATCACTGCATCTTCCTACGCCAACACCAAAACATGAGCCTATTTATAAATGGGAAAATTATCGAACCGGGTATACACCATATTCCAAAAAGGCCAAACGTGCGTTGTTTATCCCTCTAGATACGAAGAAAAAGATCGATGAAATTCATCACTATCAACAGTAGCAAATAGACCTTCAACGTGAATTGTATTTTTAACAGAAAGTAATGGCTGAACGCTTAAGCTTTCTTGAACAAATTGGTTTAAAATTTTGCAGCTCGAAGAAAAAGGATGTGAGTGAACCCTTACCTCGACCGGTTAATCCGTTTAATCCATCTTCCTCATATCGTACATCAGACGATCTGATAAATCCTTGGGTCTCGCCTCAAAGACCTCAATATAGCCCAAATTCATCGGACAAGAACTATATGACTAACGAGGGATGCAGAGAATTAACACCAAAGAAGACACCATCACCAAAGAATTAATGTTGTACTATTTGTAATCCTGCTTATTTGTTATAATAATTGTATTAAAAAAAATAGTAATAAAAATAAAATTTGCAAAGTATATAAACGGGATTTTCAAGCTTTATATGCTATTTGTTCTAATACGCAAGTAAATTGGGTTAAGATCATACTTGACGAATAGGCGGATATTACATATAAGCGGAAGTATAAGACAATTCATTATGGTGCTTATATTACACGTATTCTTCTTGAGTGTCAAATTGATATACCCGACACTTCTACCTTGAGTATCAAAGAGATTGGACCAAAAACATTGAAGCTTATGGATATTGACCCGAACCCATCAACGTTAGAACATATGTCTTTTCAAGCTTGGCAAGAACATATCGCATCACAGCCAGAAACTCCAATAGCGGAATCATCTTCTCGTCGTCGTCATTTTTCCAAGAAGAAGAAGAGAAAGAAGATATTCAAATTGTTTCTCCCGATCTTCCGCCTAAGCAAGCATTGGTTGTACTCTCTCGCAATCAATCAAAAATTCACAACAATTTGCAGCGTTTTGAGCATAAGACCAATAAAAAGTTTGATTCTTTAAGAAACTTTCTTAACAAAATTTGGGATAAAATTTCATGCATCAGACCTCAATCTTCTCAAGCTTATGATCTGGCTCCGTTCCAATGGCCTTCGAGTTCTAACGATGAAGAAGCCCCAGACTCAAGCTCTGGACATGATGGATCTAAAGGAGGTGATGTAAGTATTGACCCTAGCTTGACGGTCACGGAAAGTTGGTAATCTTGGTATGACTTTTATGATACTTTTTGCAAACTAAAACTTTAAATCTATGGTTTGTAATATTTTTTGGTACTCTGCTTTATTTGGCACAAAACTCTACTATGTGTTTGCTTTGGTAGTGAACTCGTATGTATATAATATTGTGTATGCTAATTGTATGTTATGAATGTTATTATGCATATTTATCTTCACTTATTTATCTCCTTTTTGTCAATGACAAACGGGGAGAAAATATGTGCATATCGACAGGGGGAGTAGTTGTCATTATCAAAAAAGGGGAGAATGTTGGATCTCGCTTTATAGCGTTTTGATTATGACAACTATACATACATACATACATACATATATATATATATATATATATATATATATATATATATATATTAGTATCGATTAACTTTGTTTTGCAGGACGAAACTCTACAACAGAAAAAATTTCAAAGGCTTCGTTGAAGATTATAATAGTGTCTATGTGTATTAGTATTTGTTAAAATCTTCCTTGGTGATACACACACATGCATGGTCTTTAACAGATGCACAAGACACAGCAAACAGACATCTGGAATTTCTAATTCAGACGTCTGTCTGCTGAAACAAAAATTGATTCAGCATAATATTCATACGTCTGTTCTGAAATATTCAAACGTCTGAATATAGGCCGAATTTGCCTATTTCCTTGCTGTATATATATATTTAACTATAAACAGACTTCTGAAATTTTATTTCAGACTTCTAAAAACGAATAGATGCAACCATTCAGCAAAGAGACACAACTCTTAATTCACATCTAATCATCGAATCTCTTCGTGAATAATTGCAACTATTTGTATACTATAAATAGAGGCTTAATCAAATATGTTTTTGATCTTAACTTACTCTAATTCTTTCTATCTTATCTATAGCATTCAGATTCACAAAAGCACTCTATTTCCATATTTAAAAGATTACAAATCTTCTCGAATCTTTCAAATTCTTTCACGAACTACACTAAGATTATAGGAAGGGTGTCCATTGATTTGACATATCCGTGTTATTAAGAACACAATCAGTCAACAAACTCTTTGTATTGTGAAAGTCCTCTTCAGCAGTCGAGGCAAGAAATCCCGTTCGGCTATTCGGGTAGTTGTAAACCTATTCCTTCGGGTAAAGTGAGGGTTGTTTTTTGTTAGTAAAATTCCTAAGAGGAGCTTAGGGACTGGACGTAGGACAGTGGTCCGAACCAGTATAAATCTCTGTTGTCACTTTTATTTATTATTGATATTCTGCTATCTACACATTTCTATTCCATACGATCCTGCTGTAATGTCTCTTTCAATCTTAAATTCATTAAAGTCAATAACGAAAAGGCTGATAGGAAACTGATGATGAGAATACGAAATAGGAACATTTCTACAACGTAAACAAAGATTGGCAGGGCCTCCTACCGGGTTCTTCACACAAATAGGTTCGTCTACGAATTCAGGTTCAAGATTTAACTCTTCTACGGTTTGCTGGTAAATAAAACTATGCGTGGATCTAGTGTCGAATAGAACTCTAATAATTTTATCATAAATAAGAAGATTACCTTCCAAAATTCCTTTCCCTTTACCAGCTCCTAAGGTTGAAGGTTCATTCTCGATTGCATATACCTTTGCTACTTGGGTCTGCTTCATTGTCGGGCATTCTTCAAAAGATAGATTTCCTTGCTTCATCGGTAAACTCTTGACACATCCTGGAAATACTAGCAGAAGGCATATAATGCTGCCCAAATACTTGCTTGAATCTATCCCATGTAAACTCATCCTCTGATTCGGCCAAAGTAATGGTCTCCCACCATTCCAAAGCTTTTTCCTGGAGCTGCCAGGAAGCCATCAACCTCCTTGATCATCATCCAATTTCAATCCTTTAAAAATTCTCTCAAAAGATCAAATCCAAGCTTGCGCTTCTATAATAGTCTCCGTACCTTTGAATGGTTTTTCTCCAAGTCTTAAGAAATTTCGATCTAACTCTGCCAGATTTGGCTGGGGTTGGATGGGAAGAGATGCTCCTTCCATTACTGTTGTTGCAGGGTCTAGACCATTTTTAGTGGTACTCCCCCTTCCCCTACCTCGTCCTCTTCTTGCACTCATTCTCACTGTCCGTAAATAGTAAGAAAATTGATTTTAGTCCTACGGACGAGATATCTTAGGGAATATACTCATTCTAGGGCATTTCTAACCCTATTTCTAATGATTCACCTAATGAGTTATACTCCAAAGCTAAAGTTCTTACTCAACCTTTAGCTTTGATACCAGATGTGACGACCCGCACTTCAACCTTTGAAAATCGGCATTCAATACATCACCTGTATTCAAATGCCGGAGATTCAAACGTTGGAGTCCGGATCGCTGGAGTCATAACACATTAGATGATAACAACACAGTGGATCAAAATGACTTTCATTGATACACTATATGGATTACAACATTCTAACAACAAGCAACTATCATCATGAGAGCCAATATATACAACACAACAACGGAATACAACATAACGGCGGAAAAATAACATCAACATGGTCTTCCAATAGAGTTCAACGTACTGCATCTTCATTTCCAAAGCTCCAAAGTCTAAACCAAAAACTCAAAACTAAATAGCTTCATAGACTTCCAAAATCCATATCAACTTTTCGACTTAGCTCCAGAATCTATTGATAACCTGACTCTAGGCTGCCGTATGGAAAATTAGGGGCACCCAGAGTTTAGAAAAGGAACAATAAACTCCGAGTCAGTCATGAGACTGGTGTGAGAAACAATAAAACAGTTATTTGTACAAAAAGAAATCAGTTCATGCTTTTGGAAAATGAAACTACCATAAGGTCTCCCGGCACACACTCAAATGCAATCGCACAAATGGAGGAGGTTTCTCCTTATAGTAGTTAAACATGCTTGATACGCAAAAATCCTTTTGATATTATTTTTAGTGCATAGTGTGGAAAAACATTTTGCAAGTATAATATTAATCTTAGCCAACATACGTACAATTATAGTATGTCTGCTATAGCTACCATGTTAAATGGCAGGTTCTACAAATAAAATCGTAAAGGGCTCGTATTGTTTTGTTTGGATTTCCAACAAATGGCCAAGGCTAAGGAACTTCCTTTATCCAAATGGATACGCCTCTGGAAGGACTGTTAGTCCTTGAGATGATGGTTTTGATGACAACAACCTTAGAATAGATTATAAAATATAAATACTAACAGTATAAGTTTAGATATATATATGCAGGATTTAACCATGCAGGTACCAAGAATAAAGACTTCACAGTATAGAGATTCAAGATATCAAGATTGAAGACTCATGAGTATCGAGATTATCAAGAGTTCAAGTAATTTTTCTTTTAATTTATTAGGAATTTTGTTAAAACGCCTAGAAAAGCACTGGTATCTTAAAATCCAATTTATTCGTGGAATGGAATCCACTTCGAGCCTGTTAAAGGGATGGAACCCTAAGTAGGATGGAACCTATGAAAAATTTAGTGGAACATTGTTTTGTATCCACTAATTTTTATTCAAAATGATTTTCAAAATTATATCTTGTTTTCAAAATGTTTTCAAAACCTTCCTTTTAAAAGCATCAAAAACATCTATCCTGATTTCAAATACTTTTAGCCTCAAAAACATCTCTATCGCTATCTCAACAAGATCCTCAGTGCTATTCAGAGTTATAGGCTTCTTTGTAATCAATTAAATGAGAAAAGGTGTGATTGTGGCCTTGGAAATCAATCAAGCGAGATAAGGTGTGATTGTAGCATTGGAAATCAATTGGGTGAACTTGTTGCCCAAGAAATCAAGTATCTCTACCTAGAGGATTGTGAATCTGGAGGGTGTACCTCGTTGTCTAGAAATCGAGGGTGTAATTGTAAAGATTGTTTTTGAAAGGAAATCCTTACTTGTGTGCGGGACTAGATGTAGGGTAACTCCGAACCAGTATAAAATCCGGTGTGTTCTTTCCTTTACTGCTTTTACTTTATATTTGCATCTGTGTTTGATTCTATGATCATATCTGTGTCTCAATATTGCATACATTTGTGTTCAAATTAACAAAAACTAAAAAAGATTTAACAATTCTCTAAAACACTATTCACCCCCCTCCTCTAGTGTTTATCCTTAGCCTTAAGATCCTTAATCCGCATTTCTCACAAGGACGTCCCGAGAACCTAACCGGATCTCTGCCAACACAAGGCCGGGTTACCTCTGTAACTAGGTAACTAACTGTCATGAGTATGCCATCCTCCGGTCATAACCGACCTTTATCGAGGCGCCTCAAATTCCAACAACCACACAAGTAAAATATTTGGGCTCCATTCCATAATACCTCTCTTATCCAGAAGGAAATGGACATACCCTTAGGGTTGCGAACCCCATAACCTTGCTGCATCCTTTCCCGTTTCGACCATTTTCCGGGGTGTGAGGTTCGATGAAGTCTCGCCCCACAAAGCCACGCTTTACATGAAAGCCATGCTTTGATCAATCAATGCTCAGCACTTAGCATGCCACATTACCAAATTGGGAATAGATCAATAATAAGTATCAACTACATAACCTCTGAGCTCGTACGTCTCATAGAAGGGTGTTAAGCTAAGAGAATACATTCTCCGCCACTAAACAGAAATGTATTTGATATAAACTAGCTTTATATCTCAAAGTGTAATGTCAGCCATACATCCATACAAGTCCATCTTGGGTCTGAATGGAACCAAAGGCACTTCGTCCAATTAAGGAAAAAATCCTTGCAAATCCAAATATCCCCAATCTTGACCAGACTCCCCATCACATAGGGTAATCTCTATACCGGAGCAACTCGATGCAGAGACATCAACAGGCAATCCTTACGTTTTCGAAAATACCCGGTCTTCAACCACCGTCTTAAAATACAATTCCATTTCGTCGTATCATTATTCGGAATGGGTTTTACGACTTAATATCATCCCCTTGCCTTTTCGAAAAATGAGCATTTATTTTAAAACATGTGGATACATTTGGATCTTAGTTAAGTCACAACTTATTTCCCAAAACCTTTCCTTTTGGAATGGTTTAAACAAATTTTCATTTTTAGATCTTTTAAACAAAAGATCCATCTTTTATAATTCAATGCAGAACATTATATTCACACGGAAATTCATAACAGATAAATAACTTACATTTATCACAGCTCAATCCAAAGCAATTCTTATCACAGAATATTACTGATTAACATACTAGAGATATAAATCAATCCAAGCATTCAATATAATCAACCATCCATAAGCAAGATTAATTAATCACATAATTTATAATTAATTTAATTTAAACCAAATAAATTAATTACTTATGAATTAATTACCTAACCCTGCTTAATTATCATCAATTAATTACAAACCATTTGTTATTAATTTAATTAATTAATTAATCATCCTTAGTTATCCATCTTAATTAATTATCCTTAATTACTTACATAAATGAATTATCCCTATAATTAATTACATTAATTAATTACCTTTCAATTAATTAATTACCCTTTTATTAATTACATTAATTAATTAACCTTTAATTATTAATTAATTAACCTTAATTATTAATTAATTAACCTTAATTATTAATTAATTAACCTTTAATTATTAATTAATTATCTTTTAATTACTCATTAATTAACCTTTAATTATTAATTAATTAACCTTTAATTATTAATTAACTAATTGTTCTTTAATTACTTATTGATTAACTAATTATTCTTTAATTACATACATTAAGTAATTATCTTTTAAGTAATTATCCTTTAATTACTGACACTAAGTAATTATCCTTTAATTACTTACACTAAGTAATTATCCTTTAATTACTTACATTAAGTAATTATCCTTTAATTAATTATATTAATTAATGATCCTTTAATTAATCAAGACCTTAATCAATTAAAGATAAACCCTTATCTTAATTCATTACATCATTTAAATCTTATTAAATTAAATGATTGAAATTAATTTATTCTTGACATACAAAATCATTTGAGATCTTTTTGATTAATTACAATTTAATACACTTACCTTAATCACTTCTTAATTACATCATTTTATTTTGAAACACTAAGGGATTTATTTAATTAATTAACTAATATATAATTATTTCAAAACAAAACAATCTAAATTCAAAACACACTTGATTTAAGAATTAAATTTTGAAAACTTGTTTAATAACATTTGCTTAGTAACTTGGTTAACATTTTGCTTTGGAAACTTGGTAAAAAAAAAACTTGTACATCTTCTTTTGCATTTTTTAAAAAAAAATTGTTAAATAATTTTCTTAAATTAAGAAACCCGAGCCAAACAACATAACCCCCGAGCTCTCTTTCGAGCCTTACCCGAAGCCTCCCCAAGAAAACTTTTTTTTAAAACTGTTATGTTTTTAAATTTACAACTGTTATAACTAGTTAACCCACGCGAAACACACCCGAAGCCAAACTCGAGCCCCATCTTCATTTCCCTGAGTACAAACCCGAGTCAACCACCTTCTTCCCAAACTCTCTGACACACTGATACATGTACACCTTCACATCCCACCTCCAACGCTCCGGCCATCGCTGCTACCACCCATCCATCGTCGACAACCTCCTCTATCAGTCCGACAACCCAGAACCTTGGGACATCCACAAAATCGAATTCAAGCATATCGACTTCCACCTGGAACAAACCGATCATCCAATAATCGCCGCGAGTTACCGCCTCCGGTCACTAGAAAATATGAAACTCCGACCATAGCCTCACCGTAGAACCACGCTCCTATCCCCCTTGCACCGATCCATCCCGATGCATCGTCGACGGCGCATTAGCCTGGATTCCAACGACGACTAAGACAGGTCCTTAAACCCTACTATGCCGCCGACACGCCACCATGGTGGTCTAAAAGTCCACCGAGAATTTTTCTCGTGGTCCTCGCCACGCGAGCTACCCCAGCGTTGATCTAGATGCCTAGCCCACGCCGATCGCCAGAAATCAAGGAGAACCCAATTTCTGTTCAACCCATAAATTTTCCATGAATTCAAGCTTAAGAATTATGATATTACCACCAAAATTCAGCATTTTCGAGAAAGAATCCAAAAATATGATCAAAACATGAAATCTAGACAATTGATTTCTGACTATAATTGTTCATCGCTGTTATATCTTGTTTTTTGAAATAAATTCTCAATATATTCACTTGAAACCATTTTTAAAAATCAAATCTGGTTAATTTTAACATATTTCATTTAGAGATCATATCCTAAAATAGATCGGGGAAAGAGAATTTGAATTTTGAACTTGTTTTAGCCTGTAAATTTTGAACAGGGGGATATATGCCTGTACACAGACATGCGCACATCAATCTACATATATACACATACATGCAGGAATATTTTACATCCATACAAACATTTTTTCACAACATACTTTAAGTATCAATCCAAACATCAAGATATATAAACAGATTAAAGTTAGTTTACTCATAGTATTTTGAAAGCAGAGAGACACAACACACAGCCTGGAACTTTGTTTTGTTTTTGATTTTATTCTCTGGTTTAGTATCAGGTTTTTAGTTTTGAGTATATAAAACAAAATGATGAAAAGAGGAGTTAGATATATATAGCCCTGCTTATTATTTCATTTTTTTAATATTTTGAAAACGAGGAAATGCATTTGTGACATTTGTATTTTGCATGCTAACCTAAGTTTACACTTGTAAACATATATCTTCATAAGCCTACACATGTCTTTATTTATGTATTTTATATTTTCTTTATGTTGTTATATTTTTATGTTTTAAATTATATATATATATATGAACTATATTTATTCATGTATAATTTTAAAAGAAAGTATATAAACCTTTTATTAAATCTTATTTTAAGCTATCATACTTTTTAATTAACGAATATTTATTTTTAGTGTTTTCAAAATATAGAATTTAACCCTTAAATAGCTTTTTGAAAATTATTATATTTTCAATTTTTATTAAATACATTTCCTTTTATTAATATATAATCTTTAACGAAAATGATTTAAAACTAATTATACACTAATAAATAAATAAATAATATATTAGTTTTTAAAATATAAAGTTTTTAAATCCAATTTATTTTTAATATATTTATTTTTGAATTTCAAATCGAAATTCTATTTACAATCTATTTATATATATACATAAAACAACACTTATCTTATTTGTTTTGAAATATTCATATTAGTTCACAAATCAATTCTAAATATTATATTAATTACTAAATTAAATTTGCCTTAAAAACGGGATCTTTACAATGAAGCTATTTATACTATACATTTGATTAAAATTTTACAACATCTATCAGAGTTATATATACAACAGAACAATATAATAATGCAGCAGAACAACACGATGCGAGAATAACATTAGTAATAATATACCAAATCTTCATCTTCCTCCTTTGGAATAATATAATCTTCAATGCGTTGAGAACTCAGGGCTGACATAAGCATAAAGTAAAACAATACACTCGATTCAGAACTAAAATATTCTTATGTGAGTCAAATCAATATCACATTAATATGAGTGTAATGGCGTTTGAGATGTTTACAGGGTTTTACATATCTTATCCAGTGTATAATGTGCATGCAATTACTTAAGAGATGTTACGAGATTTTCCACCTCATAAGTATCCATCAAAATACATTATATAGTAGAATAAGCTATATATGTAATATCTAATCGATAAAATATATATTTTTTCAAACGATAAGGCTTTACATTAACCCCCCTAAACGCGTTTTTAAGCATTGTCGTACAGTTTGCATATAACACCCCAGTAGCACATCGGGGGACAGGGATGTACTATGATACGATAGTACTAAACCAAACTCGTAGTGGTCTCGTATAATGATAAAGTATATAAAGGCACGTGAGGCAATGCCCAAGGTAGAATACTACCAGCTCGGGTCGCAGGGCTGGTGGTAACGCATTGTAGCCACGACCGCCCACCACGCCCAACCATCCCATATCGAGTCAAAGGGAGGTCATCCAAATCAAGGTGCACTAATCGAAACCAACATCAAAAGTAATAGTATGGATCGAGTCCAAAAGAAAATCGAAGAATAGGTGTCCGCTAGAGGTAGCTGCCCTCATCGGCCCTGTCAAGAAGTCCTGTTTTAGTCATTTCAAATTGACACAAGTGGGGACTATCCATCATCGTTCTCTTTCTTCAAATCTAGCAAAGTACACCAAATCCAACCACTTAATTCTGGAGTTTCATCAACGTACACAGTTGTTAAAGTGGTTTCAATTTTGGCAGAGATTATGCCAATAAGAGGCCTCGGTCTCTTCAACAACCAAACGTCGGTTTACAACGGTTGGTTCTTTTACACTTCGAAAATGATTCATGCATGATATCAAAATATCATTTATTTCAAAGTTATCATATTTACTTTGAAATCAATTCATTGCAAAAATCATTTCAATTTTTAACTTAGGCTACAACTTCATTTACCCACATTCGCATTTAAATCAATGATTTAAATATAAATATTCCACCTTTGCACAGTTTGAATATTTAGAAAATAGTTTGAATAGTGAAAATAGTTTAGAGATTTAAAACAATTTGATATTAAATGGTTTGAGTATTGAAAATGGTGTATATAGTAAAATAGTTTGGAAAGTCAAAATAATTTGAATATTTAAAAAGGTAGATTTTTAAACAGTTAATATTAAAATAATTTATTTTGAAAATAGTATCAAATTAAATTGCTTCTTTCCGTTTCCAATAAGTCTGGGCTCAGGTCCAAATTTCAGCCAAACTGATTCAATTTCACATCTTCCAATTCAAATCATCGTTAATCCCAAGTCAATTTAAATCGATCAATTTTGATTTCAATTCAAATCAACTTCAATTTCGAACGTTCATTTTAACTTCAAATTCGATTCAATGTTTCAAATTTCAATTCAACTTTTATTTTAAACCATTTTAATTTATATAAATTTCAAGTTCGATCTCAAAATACCGATTTAAATCACCTAATCCAAATTAATCTCAAGGTTCAAATTTTAGATTCAAATCTTTAAATTAATTCCATTTCGAATATTTCAATTCCAAGCCCAAATTTGAAATATCAATCTAAATTTCCAATCAAGATAAATTTCAAAATTCGAATTAAGGTTCAACCTTTTTAAAATAATTCCAATTTCCATCATTCAAATGATTTCTCAATTATAACTTCACCTTTCAAATTTCATATTTAAACAATTTATTTTAACCAAATTCAATTTCAACATTTCAATACTCGAAGTCAAAATTAATTCAATTGTTTTATTCTTTAAAAATGATATCAGTTAAATAATTGCAAAAACAAGAATTTTGCAACCATTTAATTTAACCAATCTGGTGTCCAAATTAATTTTAGGGCATTTCACTAGAAGGACAAACTTTGCAGTCCAATTAGTTTCTAGGACACACATCCATAGAAATTAATTCAAGGCCAAAGTCAGCAGTATAATTACTTTTAAGGACAAAACCAGCAGTCCGGTTACTTTCAAGGATATAATTTCATAGGTTTTTAAGCCTTAGAAACTAATTATTTTGTATTTTGTCCTTAAAAGTAATTATTTCAGTCGTGTGTCCTAGAAACTAATTGCACTTGTTAAAGAGGCCCTAGTGGCTAATTTCCATATTTTCTAACCTATAACCAAGTGAATAATTATTTTAAGTTTAATTTCGGGGATGGATATATATCATTTCAATCCTAATCAAAGTGTCATAGGTATATATCATTTCAATCTATTTCTTAATTAATTTGAAATAATTCAAACAATAGTTTATATGTTGTCACTTAATATACAAGGTGATAAAAGGATATATATATAAAATAAATAAACATCCAACCATCCAAAATGTCAACCAATAGGCATCCATTACAATCAACACCCAAAACAGTCAATATATCACAACAGTTAACTAGTTGTATATCGGGTGTTTAACTAGCAATTTCATTTCAATTTCAAATTTAACCGTCGATTAAGATTTCTTTCAGTTCAAACCATATGTTATTTTAAGTATCAGTTAAATTACCAAACAATAGTCAACAAAAATAAATCACTTTACGATTTCGATCTAACTAACATCAGAATATTTTAGTAATTTATGAGAGGTTTAAAACACTCACCTTTATCAGAACTAAATTTTTTTCAGATTCAGATAATTTCCAATCCAACTCCATGTCGTAGACGACTTCGATACGAATCCAACGCCACTTGTTTCGCTTGAATCCGACCTCGCATGAAAAAGTTATTTAATATTTAACATTCGATATAATTAAATTATTAATTAACAAAACAGTTAAGGTTTAAAACCTAATCCTTCCCTCCCTTACCCTCTGCGGGCCGCATGCCTCTTTGTTTTTTTTCTCCGATCACCGGTCGCGAACAACAGTGCCATCGGCTGCTTTGTCGCAACCTTCGCCGTGCACCAACCTCCAACGAGCCGCCTGTAGCACGCGTGCGCATCGCGCGAACAAATCGCGCACGAAACCCTAGACTTGCTGCTGATGAACGTGGGTGATGGCTCGCCGTCTTGGCTCGTCATTTGACGATCTGACCATACATCATGTAGAGCTCGTCGAGCTCTCCATTTTTTCTTTTGAAGTCGTTTGATTTCGTTGGTTGGATTGGAAGATATCAAAAGAAGAATATTGATGATTTTCAACCATTAAAATTAAAAAGAGTGGCGGGAGTTTAGGGCTAGGGTTAATGAATGAAAGGGTTATTTATAGAAAATTTCCACGGCACTATTCATCGGTGAAATCTTCGAACTCCAAATGAAGCATGTCATTTGGCGTTCTGTATATTACACCCCTATTTCAAACATAATGGAATATGTATCGGGAGTCAATTCCATCATATTCAGAAGATAGCTTTTCAAAATCGAGTTATATTAATTAAAGTTCTAAAAATAATTCTACGCGTTTTAAGCTCGTACGACCGAACGATAAGTCCAATCGTTACGAAACTTGAAACCTATAATAATTCACTATTACGGATCCGATGAAACTAGTTTCGTCGAAATCCGAGACAATGACCAAAAAGACTATTTTTACATGTTAATTAAAACAAGATATTTTCCAAAATAAATTTATTCATTATAAATTCAATTTTAAAAGTTAACAACCTTCATTCTTGTTCAAATAAAATTTAAATAGGCTTTCGAAATAATTTTCATTCTTATTAAATTCAGGATTCAATTATTTTTATAATTCCACAATTCAATTTTCAAATAAATCACTATATTTGTAATATAAGTTATTTAACTTATAAATTTCTTTTAAAATGATTTCGAAAAAATAAAACAACAACTTCCATTTATAGCAATTCAACATCTTTGCAATTATTGTATACAACAAAAGTTATACATTTCTTACCAAATAAATATTTTCTTATTTCTTAAATTTATACTTATCAAATATACAATTTCATATAAATAACTTATGCTTTTACTTTTAATAGACTTTCATTCGATTCTTTATTTACTTACATTGATTATTTCAATTTCTGTTATCAATTACTCACAATTCAGTATCATTCAATTTACTTTCTAGAATAAGTTATCATGTTTTATTTTATTGAATTTTGTTATTTAATTTTTTTTCTAAGATTATATCCAATAAATTACATTAATAAATCATTAAATTTTTATTTCTAACCATTTTTGTTCAATAATCATATTAAATTTAATAATTTAAAATAGTTAAAAACCCGTGTCGTTGTAGTTATTCTCATAACATCTTCTACATAAATAATTTAGATCTAGGATTTGTGTTAATTTGGAAGATCAAACCAATTTTTCATCTCTTTTAATCAAGAATTATGGATTCAGATATGACTTTCGCTAATTTAATTACGTTTCTCTAATTTCTTCTCAATCATATCAACATGGGTCAACAATACAAGTCTAGAGTTTCATGATTAAACAATTTAATGTATATTGAAATCCTAACATATATACCTATATGTGTCAACTTAAAATACAACTCAAATCAGGTCATTCTCATATTATGCATATGTCACTCAAAAGGTATGCACTTATAAATAAAACATGAGTATTATAAAATCTTATAATCAATGTCAATTTTTTTTTTACACAAATAAATACTTCTTATTTACATAAATAAAGTAGAATAATCATAAATCTATACTACATGTCCATCTTTAGTGAAAATCCTCTTTCCATACGTATACACAGGACAATAGTTATGAATGATTCAAACTGTAATTTCATACATGTATTCCAAATAATTATTATTGTCAGATTTATAAACCCCTTATCCACCAAATCAAATTGGTAATGAAAAAAAATCTTTCTCAAACATTTGATAATTCTTACGCACGCATATGGACCAAAATGACTACCTGCTCATGATAATATGCATGTTACTATGTAGTTAAAACGTTTGGCGATGATATAGCGGTGGAGGTGCAAAAATTATAGCGGGGTTAAAGCGAGGATATAGAGGAAAATAGTGGAGGTGCATAACGCTGCATTAGATATAAAACCAAATATTTAACATTAGTTTATTCTCATTCTCACATTATTGTTTGTGTTGGAAAAAAATGCTGCTTAATTTTATACAACAAAAGCAAAGAATATCATGATTTATGTAGCCAGGTGATTACAATAGATCTCTAATTTATATTGAGCACCTATGCTAAAATTAAGTCTTATCATAACATTTTGATTTGGTTTAGAAAAGATTTAGTCAAATTAATCTTTTTATATTAATGCTGCTAAAGCGAATGCTAAAATTCTAGATTTAGCAGATGTAGCGGAAAATAGCATGGCTTAAAGCGGATCAACTGTTTAATTGCGATAAACTGAAAAGGCTTAAACACCGAAGAACGCTATGCGCCATAGTGAAGATTTCACGGGCTTTAGCAGTGATTTAACCGCACAAGCATGTTATACCCATAATTCTTAATATCTCATTTCAATATACATTACAGAATACCTAAAGTAATACTTATCCATCATGATTCATATTATCTATTTTATAAAATATAATTCACTTTTACTTCAACTTATAAAACATTTAAGGATTGATATTTTATTGTAAACATTTAATATTTATTTTCTTCCATCATACATTCCAACATTCCATACTTTGTAGATGTTATCTAATTCAAATGTAATTGCTACTATGTTATATAAGTAAATTACATACTACACTTCACTTTACATTTAACATTCATCATTTTATTTCAATTTTATAAAAGGAGCTTAACGATCACTCTAATGCCATATAGATTTTGTATACATTGCACCATCGATACTTTGTAGTGTATATGGTCTACTTTAATATTTCTTCACTTTCAGTAAATTCATTCATGTTAAATTGAAAATGTCTAATGTACATTGTCTACTTTAATACTATTGCACTCCACTTGGATCTGTTTGCATTTGTTCGTGCTTGCCTATTGGCTTGCCTTGGGCTTGCCTATGTGCCCTCACGCATGTCTTGTGCTTGCGCTGTTCTTGTTTTTTTCTGTTGATCTTTCAGGCTTGTGCACATGTACTGTGTATTTGAATTTCACATGTACCTGCCTGTTTCAGTGCAAGTCCCTTCCTCTTGTGTGCCTGAAACTGATTCCTGAACTGAATTTGTTGTTGTGTACTTGAATTGGTGAAGTTTTTGTTCTTTTTCTATGCTGTTAAGCCTAAAGCATTTGCGGGCTTGACCTTGCTCTGTGTTGAATTTTATGCCCCTCTATCTAGTTGTGTATGCCCGAATCCATTCACCACTGCAGTAGCTTTCTTTTGTGTTTGCTTGTTCTCAAATATGAAGTGTTGCACCTTGACTTTGATATTATATAATCTCATTTATTTTTGTGCATGTGTGCAAGTGTGACATGTGCATATGCATATGTGCAAGTTTTTATAGTGCTTAAAATGCATGGTAGCAGCCCTACTTCTACGATATTTAGAAGATGTTGCGTAAAGTTTTTTAGTTGGTATATGGTTCTTTTAATCTAATCACAGTTGAAATTTCTTGCAAATACACAATTTACAATGATGTATGTAACCAAGTAGACTTTGTAAAAACTATTTTTTGCAACTATGGATATGAAAACAATAATCAAAATGTTGTCAAAGTGTTTTAACAATGATCATTAACCATTATAAAGTACCCTTTTTCTTGCAATGTATAGCCAAGGATTTTGACTTTAAATTGACTATCACACTACTAGAAAAGGGGTGAAACAACGACGTAAATTTCCAATGCCGTTGCACACGCCAAAATGGCGGGGTGTCGAAATGATGTCGGTAAGTCGTAAAACAGAAAAATGGCGCTGGAATGACGTCGGAAAACAGTGATGTCATTGCGACGCCATTTATTTACTCAACAAAAATAACAATAACATCGAAAAGGCGTCGGAACATGCCGATGTAGTTGCAACGTCTAAAAGATGGGGCGTCGAAATGAGGTCAGAAAGACGTAAATGAGAACAATGACGTCGAAATATTCCGACATGAATTATTTACCCCGACAAACATAATAAGGACATCGATATGCCATCTGAACATTCTGACATCATTCGAAGGCCAAATTTATTTTTGTCCGGTACATAAATGGCGTTGAAAAAACATCCGTATTTTTTGACATCGTTGCAACCCCATATTTTTGTACGGTAAACAAATTGGTGATGTTTTAACGGTCTTTTTTCAACATCTCTATTTCTACTATTAATAACATACATGATAATAAACATAAACAAAAACAAAACTAAAGGAGCTTAATTCATGTGATTCAGCCGTCTTTTCAAAAAGACAAAATTACACTTTCTACTTTTTATTACGCTTACCATAACTAATATGTTGGAAGTTTTTCATAAAATTATTTAAATCGATTGCCACTGTGAAGAGGGAGTCCAAGGGGAGGTGACAACCCCGATGCGGGGGCAACGCCCCACTGACAACCTTCGTTTATTGTTTAAATTTCGATTCAAATCGCAAACATTCGAAAACGGTACATTTCGTTTACTGTTTGAATTTGAATTCAAACAACAAACAGATATAATTATGGGAAGATGTCCGTTCATTTCGAACAGTTACCACCAACAGACGCCTTCCCTTATATATACTTGGCAGCCTTCGTTTTCAAAATAAACTTTCTATTTTTCTGAACCAATATCTCTATTGCATCATTTGATCAAATCCGAGTGTTCTTCTGATTTGTGCAAGTAATTATAACTTCACAAAACGCACTCCACTGTATCATGGAAAAACGTTTTCTGAAAGCCTCTGTAATATGAGAAAGATGAAAACATATTTGAAAGAAAGCGATTCAGTCGTGCCCTGAATACACACACATATATGTGTGTATGTATGTATGTATGTGTGTATATATATATATGTATCTTTATAATACTGCAACAGTTAATACTACAACATAATATTTCAAATAACCTTCAATTGAACTATTTGCACTTCCTTCGTTAATTAATCTGCACACTTATGTTTCTTATAAATTTCTTTTTTTCTTTTTTGGTACATATATCAATAACTATTTTACATTCATACCTATTATCATTTTTTCAGTCTAATTGTAGGTAAAGAAAATTATATGTGAATCAAAATCTAACATTTTAAATAGTAATTGAAATAACATAAATATTTGTATGTATTTAGTTAGTGTCTTTTTTTCAAAAATATATTTTATAGCGGTATAAAATAGAATAAACTTAAGTGATATACAATAAATACTGTACACACATCATTAGTGTTTCATATAAAAAATATTTGGATAATTTGAACGAGTGTTATGGAACTAGTAAGGTTAATAGTTTGTATTTCCTAGCTTTAAATGTGCAGAAAATACATCAGACTGGACGCAAATCGATAGCTTCTTCAGATTTTATACTAGTACAATAAATAGAGTGATTTGCAAATGCTGAAATGATGTAATGTTCGCTTTTAACTTCGTACCCATCCACTTGTGATTTCGTTCAATACTTGCTCTCGGCATTTCGCGCGGCATTTTGTTCATTTCGCGCAATTTTTCACGCGGCCAAAACCAAAATTGCCGACAACCCCAAAACCAAAACCCTAAAAACAAAATCTCACTCCCGCCTCCACCTCGCTTAGCGCCAGCCTCCAGGTGGCTAATCCCAGCGCCGTTTGTAGCACGAGCTTGCCCCACGTCCGCCTCGCTAATCGCCAGCCTCCACCTTGCTGTAGGACGTGGTTTGGGAAAGGTATTACAAACGAGAAAAATAACACCAGAGGTTGTCTTAGAAAGGGTGGATGGAAAGGTACAGCTTTGATTATTGTTTTTTTTTTTTGTTTTTGTTTTTTTTGAAACAGACTTTGATTATTGTTATTTTCATCTAATTTGATGTAATTCTTAGCTTATTTGAATTGTTTAAATCTAGTGTTGTTCAACTAATTTGTACAAAAGGTCTTCAAAATATGTAGAGATGCCACAAGGAAACTAATTTAATGATAGAAATGTTACGTTTTTTGGACAGCTCCCATCGGTTTGTACTTGCACTGATCTAATCAGTTTGTACTTGCACAGTGTCATCTTGACCTTAGAAACTTTAATTTCTTGCGGTCGACTAAAGTTATTGTAGTTTGTTCATCTCCTTTATTTAATTTAGCTCTTCAATTTGATTTGGTTCATATATATTTCAACATGAAAGACATAAAAATAATTAATTGTTTCTCTATCATCAACCAATAAAACAGAAAATAAGGTGAACAAAATTGAACAATTATAGATTAGTAATAAAATTGTTGATTTATATGTTTCTTTTATGATTCATAGCAAGGGTTATTGCACCATATTTTAGAGTAAAATTATAAAAGTATTAGGCAATGGTTGGTAGGTTAATTTGCATGGTACTGTGTTGTATAACTTCTTTGATTGGAGGTGGATCGTGGAATCCTTAGTTTGCACCATATTTTATGATTCATAGCAAGGCTAATCGCTGATCTGTTTATTACAACAATTAGATTCAGTTCATTACAAACGAGAATGAATCCATAGTTTTTACACATTTGTCTTTATTTCTTCCCTCATTTTGATCCTTCCTTCTTCTTTCCTCTACCCTCTGTTCGCTCTTCTTCACCTCCTGCAGCCTTAGTTTTTCCTGTCATTGCAAGTTTACATTTTTCCCTTTTCAAGTTTAGTTTGTACACGTTACATCATTGATATTGCACTGACACCAGCTGAATTGTTTATTGGTGCTGCAGGATTCCTTTCTTGCAAGATAGCGATCCTACTTGCTGCTTTCAAGCCAATCAGTAAAACTTGAACATAGGAAAGTGATCCAAATTTGTAAGTATAAATAATCAACATTACATGTATATATTATACAGTTAGACAGTTTCCTTTTACACAATAAAATAAATTTTTATCCCTTCAGCTTGAAGCAGTGAATTTCCTCAACAGGAAATAGCTTCTTCGATGGAATTCTGTACTGCAGTTGTGCTTTATGACAACAGAGGCTGTCTAAACGTGTATTCCCAATTACTTTGGAGAATGGTGTATATTTAGTACCCTGGTAAAGTTACAAAAATTAATTTATAGTCTATTTCACAACTATATAAATATGATTTGTGAAATATTTTAATTTTTAGCAATAGTTATTATACTTTTGTTTGTTGACCATAGATTGAAACTAATAACAGGTGCAGATTGCAGCCTGTAATTAAATGAACAAAACAAATAATGAAAGAACCAGACTTTATATTTAAAACTGAAGAACAAGAACTACAATGCAATTTGTTATATCAGACTAACTACAGGACCGAAAACATTTATACTAAGAAAAAATAAACTGATGCTGAAAGAACACATCTAATAATAGAAAATCAAAATATGACCAAGTACATGCTACAGACTCGGTCATAGATCCAAAATTAATGGAGAAATAGTGATGCACTATATTGTGACATTCCCCTTTAGTGCGAACGACGAACGATCAACAACGTCTAATGCACTGCGAAATCCTTCGAACTTTGGCCTGCAAAGTGCTTTTGTGAATATATCAACGACTTGATCATTTGTTTTAACATGCTGCAACTTGATTTCTTGATTTAACACCTTTTCTCGAACAAAATGTTGATGAACCTCAATGTGTTTTGAACGAGTGTGGAACACGGGATTTTCAGCGAGTTTGATGGTGCTCTCATTATCACATCTGATAGGAACTGCATAATCTAGTTTTGGTGTAATCTCACGTATAAACCGCTTAAGCCAAATGCATTCCTTTGATGCCATGGTTGCTGCCATATACTCTTCCTCAGTGCTCGAGAGTGCTGTTGTCCCTTGCTTTGTACTACACCATGAAACAGCAGCAGATCCTGTAAAGAAACAATAGCCGGTTGTAGATTTTTGTCATTGACATCACCTGCCCAATCCGCGTCAGTAAAACCATACAACGAGAATGACTCTTGTTGCTTGTAAAATAACCCGTAGTTCATCGTTCTTTTAACATAGCGCAGAATGCGTTTTGTTGCAACTAGATGATTCAAACATGGTTGCTGCATAAACTGTGAAATGATACAAACAGAGTAGGCTATGTCGGGTCTGGTGATAGTCAAATAGAACAAGCTACCCACCATTTGACGAAACAATGTGACATCTTGTAGCACATCTCCTTCAGCAGTGCGGAGTTTAAGCGATGGCTCCATACGGGTTGATACTGTTGTAGAATTTTCCATGCCAAACTGAACCAGCAAGCTCTCAGCATAACTCTTTTGTGAAACAAAATATCCATCAGTCTTGTGTACTTCCAAACCGACCAAACCGAGAAAACGTTGAGCTTCATCCATGTTTTTCATTTCAAAACGGACTGCAAGTTGATCCTTGAGATGTGCAATTTCATTTTCATCATCTTCGGTAATTATCATATCGTCAGCATATAGAAGTAGGACTGTATACTTGGATGATTTCATCTTGACAAACAAACTAGAATCCGCATTTGATAGGTTAAAACCACAAAAAATTAGAAATTGTGAAATTTTACCATACCACGCACGCGGAGCTTGTTTTAAGCCATACAACGCCTTCTTGAGGCGACACACTCGATCATGAAACTGTTTAGACACAGGACCCGGTGGCTGCTCCATATATATGTCACGGTCCAAATCACCGTAGATGAAAGCATTTTTCACGTTGAGTTGCCAAAGCAACCACCCATTGTATGCTGCTAAAGACACTATCACTCTAATAATTACCATCTTTGCTACAGGACTAAAAGTGTCCTCGTAGTCTAAGCCATATTCTTGAGAAAAACCCCGAGCTACCAAACGAGCTTTGTACCGTTGCATGCTGCCATCGGCCTTCTTCTTCAATTTGTACACCCACTTATAAGACATGATTCTAGCATCTTTCGGTTTTGGTACCAACTCCCATGTACCATTCTTATAGAGTGCTGAGATTTCTTCCTGCATAGCTACTTCCCAATCTGCAATACCTTGTGCTTCTCTGTAACACCTCGGCTCATCATCACCAACATCGCCAACTAGAAAACATGCTGTTATAGCGCATGCATTTAGCTGCACATCATAGTCGCACAAGTAATCGGGTTTCCTGCGGTCTCTCATTGATCTTCGAAGCAGCTGATCATGGGAAGGGACATCCACTAGTTGTGGACCATCCTCAGCATCATCAGCTTTTGGTTGTAAAACATCTTCTAGTGTAGACGAGACTTGAACTTCATGATCATCAAACACAGATGCATCGAGATATGAACGATTGGTGATGTGATTTGTGGTGTAATAAGTCGATACCTTGTCAAACATCACATCACGAGAAACAACCTTTTTTGTAACCGGATCCATACATTTCCAACCTTTTCTATGTGAATCGTGCCCAATGAAAACACATTTGAAAGCTTTAGAATCTAGTTTAGCACGGTTGCTCTTAGGTACATGTACGTAGCATAAAGAGCCAAAAATTCTGAAGTAGCTAGCATTTGGTTTAGATTTGTATAACAATTCAAAAAGTGATTTCGATGTACTTGGCCATGGTGGAAGCCGGTTAATCACATGACACGCTGAATGCATAGCTGCCGCCCATAGCTCTTTGGGAAGATTTTTATCATGTAGCCATGATCGAGATATTGCAGTGAGATGTGCTAATTTGCGTTCAACAACTCCATTTTGTTGTGGAGTGTTAGGGCACGTCATTTGGCGGCGAATGCCATTCTCTTGGCAAAATTTAGTGAAACTAGCAGATATGTATTTATCTCCATTATCATTGCGCAAGCATTTGATCACGGATCCAAAATCCTTTTCCACCATGAGCTTGAACTGCTTTAAATTTTCAAGCGCTTCGCTCTTGCTTGATAGAAAGTATACCTAGCTATATCAAGAGAAATCGACCATCAACGTCATATATTGTGAACCACCATAACTTAACGTCTTATTTGGTCCCATGAGATCCGAGTGAACCAACTGAAACATCGAAGATGACTTGCTTGCAGATTTTGGAAAAGGTAGGCGATGTGACTTTCCGTATTGGCAACCAAAACAAATCACACCTGGCTGTGATGGCTTCAATAATGGTACTCCGTCAATCAGGTTATTTTTCAATAGTCTGCAGCAATTGATATCCAACATGCCCAAGCCGTGCATGCCAGAGTAACGCGCCATCATTCTTGCTAGTTTTCTTAACATATGCTTCCCCTGCAGTAAGCACATACGATGACTCCTTTTGCCCTGTAAATGCCACTTTAGCATCAACTGTTTTCAAGTTCGACAAGACTTGAACATCATTATGGTCAAATAAAACATAATTCTCATTTTCTGTTAATTGAGACGCTGACATTAAATATTTCGTCAGTCCACGAACATGAAAAACATCCTTAAGAGACATTTCAGTTCCATTCGCACTTGCTATCTTAGCATGACCTTCTTAGAGTTATTGGATGTATTGTATTATCGGCTGTAGCAATCGCACGTTTTTTCTCATGTGGGCGAACATTTGAAAGTAAAGTAGCATCACATGTGGCATGATGTGAGCACCCAGAGTCGATGATCCATTCCTTCTGATAATCTGTGGACACATTTGCCTCTACTTGTGCATCATTATGATGTACCAAGGTAGTTTTGTTGCTCGGTTGATCGATGACTTCAATCGAGAAACACTCCTTCCATTTTGTCTCGCCATCATCCTTAGCCTCATGGACAAAATTCACACCTCCCTTAGGCTTAGTACGGTAATTCTTTTTTATATGACCAGATTTACCGCACTTACTACGACTCACCTTCACACGACAGTCCCCTTAATATGCCCTTGCTTGTCGCATCTATAACATGTTACAGAATTTCTTTTAGATTGCCCATCCGGTTTATCACTTCTACTTTCGCTTGAATTATCATGTTGCTTAAACTTTCCTCTGCCTTGATCCCTTGCGTAAAGAACATCATCTGCCTGTGGCGTTGATTGGTTTAGCATCTGCTTCATCAACGCTTCTTGGTTTGAAAGCAATTTTTCAAGTTCAATAATCGATGGCTGAGTAGTCCAGCCTTGAACAGATGATATAAACGACATAAACTCCTTGCGCAAACCACGGATGAGATATCGACGCAACCGGGCATCACTGATGGGTTCCTCCGTATCCAACTCTGTTATTTCAGTGCACAGATTCTTAACTTTCAAAAAATATTCTGAAATTTGGAGAGTACCTTGTGTAACCTATACTAATTCATTTTCCAAGTACTGCAGGTGCATCGTGTTCTTTTGAGTGAACAGCCTCTCTAATGTGTTCCACATTTCGTATGGCGTCTTAGAATCTCGCACATGCTCGATGTAGTCTTTACTGACCAACATTCGTAAAGCAAACATGGCATTTCCGCATTTGATTTTCCATTTTCGCCTTGGTTCAACATTTTGCGGTGTGTCGTCTGGAATTGCTTTCTCATCACCAGTAACCATATCCCACAGACCCTACCCTTGCAAATACGCCTCCATGCACAACTTCCAATAACTATAATTGTTACCAACGGGCTTGTTCATTCCGCTAGTCTAGAAAAAACCACTGTTGTTCATTTTAACAACGAATGATAACTTTAACAAACACTTGATTTCAGTAGTGGCTCTGATACCATGAAACTAATAACAGGTGTAGATTGCAGCATGTAATTAAATGAACAAAACAAATAATGAAAGAACCAAGTTTTATATTTAAAACTGAAGAACAAGAATTACAATGCAATTTGTCATATCAGACTAACTAGAGGACTGAAAACATTTATACTAAGAAAAAATAAACTATTGCTGAAAGAACACATCTAATAATAGAAAATTAAAATATGACCAAGCACATGCTATAGTTTCGGTCATAGATTCAAAACTAATGGGGAAATAGTGATGCACTATATTGTGACATAGATTACATTTAGCTCCCTCTGACAAGTATTGTATATGATCGTTATAGAGATGTTTGTTTTTTACTAAAACCGGACTTTGATATTCATCTGATACAATATTTGTTGGATTTGTCTCAGTATTGGACAAGTTACAGACACAACGATATTTTTACAATTCATAAATAATTTCAATTCAAACGGTAAACAAAATTTCAAGCTGTACTTCCTTTTTGTTCCTCGTGTATGCGCATTGGCGTACAATACGAGGAATAAGGGGAAGTTCTGCTGAAATTTTGTTAAATCGTTCAAGATAAAATGATTTATGAAATGTAAAAATAACGGCTGTTACGGTTGAACCATCAACCGTTTAAGCATACCAACCGTTCATGCGATTACCATCTATAATAGTACTTGTTACGGTAACGGTTAAAGAATTAGATAACCGCGGTTAAGCATACCAAGCATACATGATTGTTTGTTATAATATTTAATATGAAAGTATAGAAATCAGTAATTTAAGTTAAAAAAATAGCTTGTACAAATGATATGAGCCTTCGTGAACTAATAATATGTACATGCATATTGGTCATTATATAAAGAAATAAATAAATTTGCAAAAAACAGTTAAAGCTATATGAATTTATCATCAATAATGCATCTAATTGAAAACATATGTACAACATGCCTCAAAATTGAAAATATGACGGTTGACCATCATAAATGGTTGCGGTAACGGTTACAAGAATTTATAACCGTCAACAACGGTTACGGTTTGTGGTGATAACGACGGTTACCACAACCGTAACACCCATAGTAAAAACAGCATTGTGTCTGTAATGGAAAGTAGATTGACCGGCCCAAAAAAAAACGTTATACTTTATGTATTTTTATATCAATCATATGGTAATATTCATAAAATAAGAATAATATATGGAATTATAATAACAGAAAGTATTATGATATATGGTTAATAAATAAATAATATTAATGCGTGGTATTAATAACAAAATAATTGTAATAAATTTTTTTCTAATAATATGTGAATTATAATACAAGTATGTGCATTATTTGTAGTTGAAGATGGATTATTTGGAAGTTTGAAATTGTATGTATATAAGTCTGGTGTCGGGAAGAAAGGAACGACATCATTGCATTTTAAAAATGGCGTGGAAGCATTTATAAAAGTGGCATCTTGTAATAGAACAAAGCAGAATTAAATTCGACGTCCTTGTTCCAAATGCCGTTGCGTAAAACTTCAAAAATATGATACCGTATTGTTTCATTTGCATAGTTTCGGTTTTATGCCAAACTATCACCTATGTAGATATCACGGTGAAAAGGAGACCAGAAATGATCCGACATATTTAGTTGAAGATGAGCCTATATCCATTGATGCTAATGTCGAAGAATCTAGTCTAGAAAATAGAATGACAAAAATGGTTCATGATGCCACTGGTCCTGGTTTGTGTTCAGATGAATTACCAAATTTGGAGAAAGAACCTAACTTAGATGCTAGAAGTTTTTTTGACTTGTTAGAAGCATCGAAACGACCTCTGTATAAAGGTTATAAAACGACACACTTATCAGCGACATCTAGGCTAATCGCTATAAAACCCGAATACGTGTCGAAATACCTAATGAACGCAATTCTTAGTCTATGTAAAGAAGTGCTTCCATCTAGCAATGTATTGGCAGAGAATTGATATTCGCTTAAAAAAGAAGTGTCGGCATTTGGTTTGCCATATGAAAAAATCGAGACACGTCCTGAAGGATGCATGATATATTGGAAGGAAGGTAGAGGATTGATGAGTTGTAAATTTTGTGACAAACTAAGATATAAGTCAACAAAGAGTAGTGGAAAATGTGTACCTTTCACCTGAATGCATTATTTTCCGGTTACACCTAGACCGCATAAGTTGTACACATCTTCTGCTACAGCAAAACACATGCGATGGCATGGTAAACGACAACGTGATGGAGTTCTATGTCATCCCTTTGACGGTAAAGCTTGGAAACATTTCGATATGACATATCCTGATTTTGCTAAAGAATCTCGTAATGTTAGACTTGGTTTGTGTACGGATGGTTTTGCGCCATTTGTCTCATTCGGTAAACTTTATTCAACGTGGCCAGTTATTCTAACACCGTACAATTTGCCTTTATGGATGTGTATGAAGAATCAATACATGTTTTTAACCGTTATTGTTCCTGGGCCTAAAAATCCAAAAAATGAGATAGATGTATACTTACAACCTTTAGTTGTTGAGCTGAGTAATATGTGGAAAGACGGAATTGTTACTTACGATGTATCAACGGAAAATAATTTTAGAATGCATGCATCGTTATTATGGACAATAAGCGATTTTCCTGCATATGGGATGTTTGGATGGAGTACTAGTTGCAAATTTGCATGTCTTGTTTGCATGGATCCTACAGAGTCATTTAGATTGAAAAATGGTGGTAAACAATGTTGGTGCGATCGACATCGTCGTTTTTTGCATACAAACGATCGGTTTAGATTTGACAAGAAAATTTCCAAGTCAAATACAACTATTGCTTTACCACCGCCTAATATCTTGAGTAGTGAAGAGGTGTATGGACTTGTTAAAAAATGTTTCACTTATTAGAAAATATGTTTAATTGCATGTACAACATTCTTTTACCTGGGACGAGAATGTGTCCGAGGAGCATGCACGTAAAGTGTGGGAAACGAAGGCTAGCATAAAGTATCGTGATTGGGCGCACCAGATGCATAAGTCAGGAAAGAAGCATCCGTCGTTACCTATGGAGATATTTGACAAGTTCAAGGCGCATTGGGCTTCGTCGGAGTTTCAGGCTATTTCCAAAGCAGCTGCAGAAAGTAGGACGAAAACCCTAAGCTACACACTGGTGGTTTGAGATCTAATGCTGATTATTGTCTTGATCTGGTAAATTTGTAGCTTAAGCTATATTCAATTGAAAAGAGAATTTATCTATTTTTTTAATGTCAATCAGTACGTACACATTCCTCACGGGGTTAATGTTTAAGTAACTGTTCTCCTTGTGATTGGATTTTAGTTGACGTTCGTGGTAGTATTTCTACTGTCCATGTAAATACATTGAAAATGCTAATAGGTTGTCCTGACCAAAATAAACATGGTACATTACTAGAAATATTGCTTTCTGAACCAGAGCCCCATCCCAATGGTATATTGAATTTTGGAGTACATAGCAACCCAAAAACAATTGCTAACATAAAATGTAGTATATACACAATCTACTTTTCCTTTCTGTCTATCTAGCATACACAATTAAAATTAGTGCTTGTTTGTGTAACTTTATTTATTTTGGATGGTTAAATTTAATGTATTTTCTAATTCAAATAGAACGGCTCATTTAAAATGAATAATGGTTAATTTACATGTATATGCAGAAACTGTGTTATCCTATACAATCCTATCTATATCCCAACTTGTACTTCAGAAATATTAAGGCAAATAATATGCTTACTTGCATGACAACTTCTCTTTTTCCCTTTCTAAGAAGAATTTGTCAGCTCTATGTGGGTGAGGTTTACACTTGAGTGTTTGGCGTCGTCACGTAACAAAGCAATGTCGGTATTGTCCAGGTTTTGAAATACACTTGTATCATGGGATAAGCACCTTATTATCGTTTTAAAAAGAGGTCATTTTTTTTTATTCATCAATCGAAGATGGAAGTTTTTTTTAAAAAAAAGGTAAAGAGTAATAAAAGTAAAATACAGTAATTTTTTAGTAGCCTATCCTAACACATACGACAGCCTATCCATCAAAAGAACAAATTATCTTCAAGCAATCAGTTTTTTAATCATATCATATTTTCAACAAACAACACATTTACTTCATTCCAAAATAAAATAAAATAAATTTAAGAAAAAACCCCCAGTGAAAGGATGTTATACTGGAAACCTGACCCCTGCTTCTGTGCTTCATTGCTATGCTGCCCAACTTATTCCTAAAGAAACTAAACTTTTATAATTATTTATAGATATTTGACATATTATTAATAGATTTCTCTTGTCCCCAACATATCTGTAACAATGTTCCCTATATACGTAGTATAACACCAAATTCTCAAGATGTACGTAGGACATTAACAGTTGATGCACAAATGTTTAGTCACCTACAGAGTTCTCTACCTAAATAGGTTGATTTTAACTTCATTCGGATTTTGTATTATTTTTACATGCTTTGGTCAGAGTAAAGTTGTCGTTAATGTGATCAAATTCAGCCTGTTATGCTTCAATTGTGATAGTTAATAAACCTGATTTTCCAGTACGGTTAGAGTGGTTATTTTTATTCCATGTTCTCTATTAATCGACTTTTGCAGCAGGGTCGTTTGAATAACCATTATAAATTCAAATCGTCTTGTGCTTATTTGACTTATAACCGTAGATCATGGGTTTGAAAAGTGGATAAAAATGTTGTGGAAGCATAAACCATATTGACCATCAGTCACAGAAAAAAGGATGCTTTAAATTTCATAGCATAGTTTCAGACATGCCCTTATCTCAGTGCTACTTTGAGAACTTGAATCTTAGTTTAGGACGAACATGTTATTGAGTTATTCTTTTTGGAATTAACATGTTGTTTTGATTAAAACTTCCACTGGACCAAGGTTAAATTGATTAGAGTTCATCCAATTTATGATTTTAGACTTAATTTCATAGCATAGTTTCAGACATGTTCTCCTTCATAGCATGTGTATTTTTACTGTCATAGCGTGCGAGCATAATTTTTTGCATGTGTATTTTGTCATAGCATGTGTATTTTTTGCAAACCTATATAAGTTACCGTATGCTCATGACTGGGCACTAATTGGTCGTGGGTAGAGTAGTGCTGACCAGCTGCATCTTCAAATGGCATTACTCTCTTGATGCCGCATTGTAGTGCGGCTACTGCAGTGTTGATTGCACTGCAATGCACAAGCTTATCTTCTGCCAAATTCACAATATATGTTAGTTAGCATAATACCCGAAAAATCATTAACCCAATTAGTTAAAAATGTAAAGTTACCTAGCTGAATTCGCAGTAGAAATTCGGCTGTGCATTTCTTCGAGTCAGGATGCGGTGAATTAATTTGATGTATTAGAATGTCAAGATAGGAGTAACTTGTTACACAAGTCTATAGTCTAGAGCTTAAGTATTTTCAACTCCATGCTAGTGATAGTATCAGGTTCATACGCATGTTCTGTGTCTTCTGACTGCATGATTGAAATTTTCTATGTAAGCATGCATGTTATCACCGATTTATGTTGCAAAATGAACCTTGATTAGCTGTAAGTACCTGGGTTTCATATAAATTTGGGGCATAAATCTCCCCATTCTTGCAAGCAATAGGAAGGCAGGCTATGGCTATCAAGTCTATGCATGTTATTCTGTTCACTTGCTGTGACAGCAGAAATTTTTTGCATGTGTATTTTGTTCTGTAAGTACCTTGAACTGCATGTTATTTTGTTCACATGCTATGACAGTAGAAATTTTTTGCATCCGTCATTGCATGTGAGCATAAGGTAACTTATAAAGGTTTGCAAAAAATATTGTCATAGTGCCCAGTGAGCATAACGTAACTCTACCCTCTACAATGCTTTTAGTTTTAGTTAAGTGTTGTCATATTTAATATTTTGTTTTCATTTTATCAGTGGGATGATCTTCACAGAGAACCAACATCTTGAGAGGTTTATCGCAAGACTCACAAGGTCGACTCAAACAGTGATGGATCTACAACCGTTGGATGGGTTGACGATGCTGCAAAGCAGTTTGCAGTAAGTCATCCAGAAAACTTAATTTAAATAATACATGCATACTTTTGTGATGTTAACAAGGTTGAAAAATAAAAAACAGACGAAATATGAAGTTCAAATCGACGAGTTAAAAAGTAAAGGCGTAGGTATCACATTTGAGGTTGAAGAAGAAGTCTTTCGCGCCCTCAGCACTTCTATGGCCAAAAGGCCGGATCGTAGACCAAATTATGAGAATGTTCTCGCGGTAATTTCTAAAAGTTTAATTATATAATTATACTACTTAGGTAAAATTTTGAATTTTTGTTTGACACTTTAAATTATCAAATAAATGTAGAATTATAGACGTAGGGATCACCACAACAATGTTCCTAACCATTCAGCGCAATGTATCGCCCACATGGAGCAGAAGTTGGTAAAGACGGATGCCAAAATCGAAATTCTACAGTCAAAGTATGAGAGGTTTAGCCGATTGGTTGAGAAACACATGGATGGACAAGCAAGCGAGTCCCGTTAGGATCAGGACACCATAGAAGACGAGTGAAGTTTTTTATTTGATATGCAGTTATGACTTTTTAACTTCTGACATTGTGATGGTGATGTATATATATCTATCTACTATGTGGACATGATTCTTGTTTAGAGTTGCATGTATGTGTTATTAATTTAAGTTGTGCTAGATAATGCTATGACAATTATGCGTTAATTTGAATGATTCATCGATATATAATTGTTTTTTTTGTTATATAATATTGTTGGTGATAATTTTGTTTAGTTGAGATATATATTTTTCATAGCCTGCATGGTATTGTTGAAATAATTGTATTTTATGTTGAGTTTAAGGTTCGAAATGCGTCGTTAAGATCGGTTTGAGGAGGATTTACTGATTTGTTTGAAATACAAAGTTTGTCGATGAACAGAAAAAAAGAATTTAGACTTTGACCTAGATTTTAAGCCCCGTAAACCGTTTAGTCTCAAACCTGTAAACTTTTTCTCTTTAATTCAAATAATCAAGCCTGTAAATTCCTCAAATCAAAAACCCTACAACCTGGACGTACAGTTTCAAGTCTGTAGCCATTTTTCCTATCTGAGGTTTGCAAGCAACCCTGTTTTCTTTTCAAAAAGCAGCTAAAGCAATTCAAAGATTCCAGTCTCAAAATCCAATCAATATGATGAAGTTCCAGTGTTTAAGTCAAATGCTGTAATCAAAGTTTTCTGTTCCAAAGTATTTTCTTCAGCAATGCAAAGTTTCAAGTGTTCAAAACTTTTCAAGTTTTTCAGTTTTCAAATCCCAGTAAAATCAAGCCTCTGCTCTTTAATCTGTGAGTAAACATCTACTTAAAAACTTAAGTAAATTATAATCTGTTGCTTGTGAAAATTTCTGAGATTATTGATGCTTGCCTGGTGTAGTTCTGTATGAAATTTGAAGTATATGGTTATGATACATGTGTGCATGTCTGGAAATGTTTTGTTCTTTCCTGTTCTGGATACAGGGTCGTTACGTGAAAAAATAGGGAATTGTATTATAAATTTGGTACCGTTAAGACATCGGTTTGGCGTCGGTAAAAACACATAACATGGCGTCGGTGTGGAAAACCAACGTCGCAAAGATGTCCCAAAATGGCATTGAAAAGACGTTGATAAAGTCGGAGATAGGTTGAAAAAGCGTCGGAAAGACATCGAAAAATACTAAAAGAATGGTGTCGGTATGGCGTCGAAAATGAACTAATGCCTAGCATTGGAAATATTTTTTCTACGTTAGTTTTACCGACGCCAAAAAAGACGTCGTAAAAAGGTGGAAAACGGATTTACCGATGCCATATTGGCGTTGATAAATCAATTTTCTCTTGTGGTGTTAGTTACGATGATACGAACCTTTTATAATAAAACGAACGAGTCGTCTTGAGTAGTATGTCACTTCAAATATATAATCTTTTGATGCTTACATTGATGGTCACTTCAGTCATTGTAAACTAGTATTAATAGATCTATTGATATTATATTCTCAAAACATCTTGACTTAAAACATTTAAGACAAATAATATTAATTGTATGATCTAATACTAATGGTCATGGACACATTCACAAATGTAACTGACCAAATATTTCGTACAAAAAAAGTTTATATGTATATATTTAATGTGTTTAAATACATTACTTATATCATAATATAACAATGGATAGAGTAAAAAAATAAAACCAAAAGTTTACATTATTTGGAACAAGGTTTACCGTACAAATTAAAAATTAAGATAGAAAATCAAATTACATAACCCGTAGGGAGGGAATAATGCTGTCAAAACTAATGAAGGATTAATAAGCGCAAATATAAAACGTCGAAGGTTGCTATTACTCTTTGTCCCCAAAAAATAAGCCTCCTTCTCCAATCTAAATGCGTTGGGTCCTGGAATTTCGTGCCTTACCATTGATGTCTCGAAATGACGCTTTACCGCGTTGCATAGGAGTGAGTTCACTACTGCTTTGTCAGAATGAATCTCGCAACCATGCATGGACATATGAGAGGGATTGTGTGTTTCCTGAATCGAAACTTGTGCCATTTTGGATTATTGGAATTCATGTACTGACTGTTCTAGAAGGTTTTTCCTATGAACTATTCAAGTGTGTGGAGATGGGTTCTGATGAATTAGTCGTTAGATGATGGTTGCTGCATTGCTAAAGTCTAAATGCTCTAACAGGTGATGTCAAAACAAAGAACTATTGCTTGGATAATCAAATTGTTCGGTTTTTGAAAATATATCGATGAGATGATGGGTAAGGCTCCAAACCAGTTGACATGTTTTTAACCATGACCGTGAGTATTCCATCAATGATAAGTGCAAATTTGAGACCAATACATATTGTTTTGGTAAAAGGAATAGTCTCTTGAGTGGTATGAGGTATAAATTTTCAAAAAACTGTGAAGAACCTAAATCAGATAGGAAGATTGGTGGTTAGAAAGATAGTGTTCAGCGGAAGTATTAGTTTTTGATGGGCTTTGGTAATGTAATTATAGAAAAGAAGGTGAAATTCAGACAAGATGAGAGATAATGTGGTCGGAAAAGAAGATTCAGACTAGATGAGGTAGAAGGAGGAATTTGATCAACGAAGAAGGGATTTGAGATGGGAAAAAAAAGACAAAGGATAGAATATTTCACAAAAGGAAAAGAGCAAGAGAATGGAACAAGAAAAGGTAAAAAGAAAACATTTGCTTTATTAATTATTCATATCATTTTGATTACAAGAGTGCTCAATTTGTACAAATAATGCAATGAAGTCAAGTGCCTACGTTTTCTCCAGTCGTTGCTGCAACTAACTCATTAAGTTAAACTGAATGATCAGGTCATAATTGACACGTGTGTGTATATATATATATATGTCATAACTAGCATGCACATCGCAGCCTGTGCATATGTGCATGTATACATGTTAATACGATTATAGATAAATTACGTCTATGTGAAATACTCTCTTTCAACATTTTTCAGTCGTCCTCCTTGCTAATGCCCACACTTTCCACGTTTCATCGTTCATGGAGTTGGTGTAAAGCTAGCAGATGAAGTGTTCAATTTAATGCTTTATAAACTGGTTGTTACAGTTCCCCTCCTCTTAAAAATGACACTGTCCTCTCGGTCGAGTGATAAAACAATGCTTTAACTTCATTGCACCGGCCAACGAATCACCGCCGCCTAGATCGAATATGAAAATAATCGCTTCATTACACTGGTTTTATAAGCACACAAGCCAAAAGTTTTCACTTTTTATCATGGCTTTGTTGTCGATCACTTTCAAATTTCATGGCTAGTGATGTGGACAATAATGCATGCATACGGGAAAGAGAAATCAGTTCTCGTGCTTTAACTTTATAACCTGATCATCTTGCAAACAATCTTTTAACTAAAGTTGTAGCTTTCTGAAATTTAATTTCTAGGTAATATTCAAGTGATTTATCTACCATTTGACTCACTATATCTCAATCCTTAAAAAATGGTTGTGCAACAGGATTTGTTAGTTCTACACTGCTAGCACTATCAAATGCTCTCCTCCAATTAATAATTTCAAGATTTGATCCAACTAAAGTGATTGGAGATATACTTCCTTGAATTCACCATCTACTATCTCATTTTCGATCTTTGAGTTTGAACTATGAATTAGGCAGAACCTCCAATTTTGTTATTCCAACCTGATTAGACGATTTAAACGCTACAAGAGAGGCTGATTTTTAACGTCAATTAGCGACGTCGTAGCAACTTGGCGATGATGTTGGGACGGGAATCCAACTCGAGATCACTCAAATCGAAACCCCACAAACACAGCGGAAGACGGGATCGTGGTAAGAAGCGTAAAAACAACCAATCAACAACTCAAATTCCAATCTCAACCTATCCAAAACAATCACAATCCCAAACAAGAAATATATAAATCAAAGCAATAACAAAAATAAATCACACAGCGATTTTCCACTAACGTTGTGTTAATGTACATCCACTTTAAGCGGGAGTTTTTATTAATATTGATGAGAAGAGTACAAGAGATTGAATACAATGATCAAAATTCTAATTAGAAATTGATTTTTGGAGAAGAGAATTGAAGAAAAATTAGGTTTTGATAAACCCTAATTGGTGGAGGCTAATCTTTTGTAGTTGTTTTCGCCGCACACCTATATCTGCAACCCGAAGTTAGCTTATATAGGAGAATAGAAACCCTAAGCAACGTTCCGAAATTGCCAACTGCAGCTGTCACAAACCTTTACGCCAAGTCCATACATGAAAACAGGCAGAAAGTCACCTCAGACGTCTGGCCAAAATGGTCAGATGTCTAACTTAAGTTACTTAAAAGTTTCGCTTCAGCTTAGACGTCTGACCATTTGGTCAGACATCTGACTACAGGCTCTGTAACCAATTCTGCACAGACTCAGACGTCTGACCCTTTTGGTCAGACATCTAACCTCATTCTCTGGAACAGGTCTACTGCAGCTTTGCTGAAGGGTCAGACGTCTAACCCTGTCAATTCAGCCCACTTCACCTTTTCTCTTATAACTTTCACCTCCGAACTTCGATTTGCGAACCGTTTTCTCCGCTACGAAGCTACTTCCGACCTCTACAGATACCCATATAGTGTCGTCAAAATTTAACACTCCACCTCGACACTATATCCATCTCTAACTCGAATGGTATCATACCATCAACGACAACCGATAGCACCAACTATCACTTCTACCTTCAACCAGACATGAATGTTTTCCCAGTGAGCTCCGGCAAATCCACCACCCAACCACCCATTGCACTCCATCAACGAGCTCAGGCAAAGCCCCCGCGCCACTAATAAAATGTTTAATGCATCCAAATCCTAAGCTATCTCACAAAAGACTAGCACTTGCCAACAAGATAGAGCCTCAATCTCTCACCGATGCTCTTCCTCATCTACCACCAAGCTCCTCCCTTAACCGTGCCACCTCGTGACACATAGCACTTCTCCAAGCGAATCAAGTCCGAGCAATGCTTGAACTTCCCAACCGACAATGCCTTAGTGAACATGTCCGCCACGTTATCCTTTGTGTGCACTTTCCAAAGATATACTTGCTTATCTTCATGCATGGCTACTAAAAAATGACTCTCTCACCTCAATATGCTTAGTCCATGAGCTAAACGTCAAATTCTCTGCCAAGTGAATAACACTCTGGCTATCACATCGAACATCAATACTATCAAGCCCGAATCCCAAGTCACACAACAATCGCTTCAAATAGAGTGTCTCCTTTGTCGTCTCCACCACGGCTGTCAACTACGTCTCCGTAGTGAATAAAGCAACTACAGTCTGCAATCTAGATCTTCAGCTTATGGTTGAACCCCCAAGTGTGAAGACATATCCGAAAGTTGACTTTCTTCGATCCCTATCATCGGCGTAGTCCGAATCAAAATAACCAACCAACTTGCAATCCATCGCCTTACTACCGCAAAAAACAAGACCTTGAGATAATGTGCCTCTAAGATATTTCAATATAAGTTTCACAGCTTCCCAATGCGATTTCTCCAGATTAGCCATATATCGACTAAACATCCCGACGGCATTTGCAATATCGGACGTTGTACACACCATTGCATACATTAGACTTCCAATCGTACTAGCATATGACACCATGGCCATATAAGCCTTGTCTTTCTCCAAGATAGGTGAAAGGTGATCCTTTACTCGAAAGCTTCATATGTAAAGGTAAAAGTGTATTTGACGCCTTTGCATTCTTCATGCTAAACCGGCAAAGCACTTTCTCAATGTATTTTTTTTTGAGTTGGTTTCAACTCAAAATGCTTTTGATCGCTTACAATTTCCATGCTTAATCCTTCTTGCTTCTCCAAGATCCTTCATTTCGAGCTTCGATTTCAAACTCGGTTTTAGATTGTTGATTTCATTCTTATCCTTAGAAGCAATGAGTATGTCGTCCACATACATGAATAAATACACCCAACAATAATTTTTCCACTTCTTGAAATAAACACAAGCATCCTTGATGCTTCTATCAAAATCATTTTAGGCATAAAATGATCAAACCTCTTGTACCATTGTCTAGGTGGTTGCTTTAAACCATATAGTGATTTCTTCAACTTGCAAACTAAATTTGACTTACCACCCACAACAAAAACTTACGGTTGCTCCATGTAGATGTCTTCATTCAAGTCACCATGCAAAAATACAGTTTTCGCATCAAGTTGCTCCAACTCCAAGTCGTGAATAGCAACTATAGCAAGTAATATCCGGATAGAATATGGCGCACAATCGGTGCGAATATCTCATCATACTCCTTTTCCTTCCTTTGTGCAAACCCCTTAGCCACTAGTCTAGCTTTGTATCTTCCATCGTCCTTCACCTTGTATATCCATTTGCACCCAATAGCACGGTTTCCTTTAGGAAGTGGAACCAAATCCCAAGTTTGATTCTTCAACAATGATTGCATCTCTTCCTCCATGACACAAATCCATTTCGAGCTATAACTCGACTATATGACATCATCAAGGTCCATCGGCTCATCTTGGACTACATAAAGAGCATAGTCTAAATTATCGCAAAAGCTAAGATGTTTCAATCATCATATCTTTCGGGTGGTCTTATAGTACGACGACCAACCCGAGTAGCAGTACCATCACTCAAACTCCCTTCGGCTCCACCTTGAACCGAATCTTCTCTAGAATCATGCATAACACCAACACTACTAGAGGAACCTTGTGGACTATGTGATGTAACATCAACCGCTACCTCCTTACAAGCATCGCCAACTACTCTACTCTATATACTCCTTGGATAAAATGTGAAAATAATTTCCTTCTCCTTTTATTCACTATGAACCAAATCCAAAACTTCCGATGAGATTTTATTCTCCTTGAATATCGCCGACTCATCAAAAGTAACATGACGAGAATTCATTACCTTCTTCGTTTCCGGATTCCAAATCCGATAGCCTTTTACTCCGCCCGTTTAGCCAAGCAAAATCCCCTTGAAAGCTCTAGGTTCAAACTTATCATTTCCTGGATCATGCACATAAGCAGGACTGTCAAACACATGAAGATAACTCGGGTCAATGCTCTTTTCCTTCCACACTTCCTCCAGAATTTTGTTACCAATAGCTGAGCACGGAATTCGATTAATTATATGCACCGCGGTTGACAAAGTTCAACCCAAAATCCCTTTGCCAAACCCGATGTCAATCTCAAGCATTCTCAAGTAGAGTACGATTCATTCTCTCCGCAACCCCATTCGACTGCGGATCTCTAGGTGTAGTAAAATTCCTCCGATTACTACGATGCTTGCAAAACTCAAAAAATTCTCCGAAAACATATTCTCCGCCATTGTCAAACCTTAGAACCTTCAAAGACTTTCTACTCTCATTTTCGACATGAGCCTTCCATGCTTTGAACTTTGCAAATGCCTCCGACTTGGCCTTCATTACATACACCCAAACTTTCCGAAAAAAGTCGTTTATAAAAGAATATAATAGCGAGCTCCACCTAAAGAAGCTACAGGTGCCGGTCTCCAAACATCCGTGTAAACATACTCAAGAACACTTCTTGAATCATGCTTTCCCTCATCGAATGAAACTTTAGCTTGCTTCCCTATGACGTATTCTTCGCAAAACTCTAACTTGTTGAAACTTTCTCCATCGATCATCTCTCTCTTTCAAAGAACATCTAAACTCCTCTTCGAAACACGATCTAACCTCAATCTAGTCGCATTCAAGCCACGAGAACTATCAACTCCTATACGAGTTTCATCTTTTGCGGTCACTCCTTGAAGCAAATAAATACCATGAGTTCTTGCACCCTTCATCACCACAAGCGCATCCTTTGAAACCTGCAAGCTATCACTCTCAATAGTGATCTAACAACCTAAAGAATCCGGCTGCCCCAAAGAGATAAGATACTTTCTATGTCCCGGAACATAGCACACATTAGTGAGAGTACGAACCACTCCGTCAAACATCCGAATTTGCATGGAACCAATGCCTTTTGATTTACAAATAGCAGCATTTCCCATAACAAGAATTTCTTTCTTTGTCGATGTAAGAAGAAATTGGCGTCATATGATAAGACGCCCCCGAATCAAGCACCTATTCGCTACCCGAAACATCCGATGCTACCCCGACAAAACATCTACATCTCCCTCACCAACTGCACTCTCCACCGCTACTGATGAAGATTCTACTTCCTTCTTTACCTTCTCTTTGTCCGGACACACATTCTTCCAATGACCTGGCTTCCTACAAATATAGCACTTGCCTTTTCTTTCTTTCGACTTTCCTCTCCAACAGAGGTTCCCTGATTTAGAATGCCCCCGGTTCTCCTTCTTCATATATCTCTTCTTCTCCACAAATAAAACATGACCATTACTAGCACCACTACTTCCATCACTTAACTCCTTCATTTGATCTCGCAACTTCTCGCTAAGAAGACCCGTCTTGACATCATCAAGAGTTAATGTATCTCGGCTATAGATCAAACTATTTGAGAAACCTGTATGGCGATCTGGCAACGAAGACAACAATATCATCGCCTTTTGCTCTTCCTCAATCTTCAAATCTACTGCCTTCATCTTCATTAGCAAATCATCAAAAATATTTAAGTGTGCCTTTAGCGAAGTACCTTCCTTCATCTTATAGGTGAAGAACGTTCGCAATGAGATTAAACGATTTGTCAGTGACTTGTTCATATACAACTCCTCCAACTCGTCCCAAATACCTTTAGCGGTTGTCTCACCACTAATTTCAGAGACAACATTCTCTCTCATAGCAAGTTGAAGTGTAGTGAATGCCCACTCTTCCATCTCCTTTCTTTCAACATCCGAGATGTCCGCTGGCAATAACTTTGTATTAAACACTACCTTATGTACCCGATTCCTCCTTAGAACCGATTTCATCTTTCATTACCATTTTTCAAAATCATTATCGTCATTCCACTTGTCTATTACCAATTGTGATTCTGAAGCTGCGTACGAGCCACGTACATAAGGAGCTACACCACTTCGATTACCCATTGATGAACTACTTGAGTTACTACTTGATTCAGGCATTTGTACAACCACCTGCCAACACTGAAGCTCCGATACCAAATGTTGGGGCAGGAATCCAACTCGAGACCACTCAAATCAAAACCTCACAAGCACAGTGAAAGACGAGATCGTGGTAAGAAGTGTAAAAACAACCAATCAACAACTCAAATTTCAATCTCAACCTATCCAAGACAATCACAATCCCAAACAAGAAATATAGGAATCAAAGAAATAACAAAAATAAATCACACGGCGATTTATAGTGGTTCCACTAATGTTGTGTTAGTGTATATCCACTTTCAGAGAGAGCTTTTATTAATATTGATGAAAAGAGTACAAGAGATTGAATACAATGATCGAAATTCTAATTAGAAATTAATTTGTGGAGAAGAGAATTGAAGAAAAATTAGGTTTTGATAAACCCTAATTGGTGGAGGCTAATCTCTTGCAGTTATTTTCACCACATACCCAAATTTGGAACCTGAAGTTAGCTTATATCTTTACTATTAATAATAAGAATTCATTGAACTATAATCAACCGTGTCTTTTGGAACTTCCTAAATACCCTTTTCACTTAATCTTATATCTTACGCATTTCATTTCCTTCCATGCCAGCGAAAAAAATACCCTAATCATCCCCACATCAAACATCATTATCGTTATCGTCGACGATCCATGCCAATCATCCACTTTCGCGACTGGTAACCAAAGTGATATTGGACATCACGCTCGCTCCATCAGGCTTCAATTTGCAATCGAACAATTTTGTTTACTAGGTTTGCTTGCTGTGTTGCAGGGATTCCTTACTTTCGCCCATCACCATGATTGGTGCTTCATTATCATACGTCGAGCCCATCTGAGGTAATGTTAGCTTTAATATTTACATTATTGTACCATGCACTGTTAGCTTCCTCTGAAGTCGGCTGGTGCTCATCGCCAATGTTTGCTCAAGTCCTTTACATTTTAGGCATTCTTTCAATTTCAACTTAGATACTTTCAAACTATGCCCAAATTTGTTACGTCCTCTCCATTTTTACGTACTTTTTTCAAGTTCAATTTAATCTGTTTTTTAAGTATAGAAAGCTATGCCTTTATTCTGTAAAAAGGTCCGTTCCAAGACCTCCTATACGGTCATGTACACTTGAATATGTAAAGTTGACTACAAATTTAGGTTTTACCTGTCTTTCTTTTCTGGCGATAACGTCCAAGAACTTTTTTCTGATGATATTTGATATTTGATCGTGATAAATAGTTTGATATTATAGTAAAATAGTTTGATATTTGATTGTGATAAAATAGCTTGATATTAATGTAAATTGGTTTGATATTTTATCAAATACCAAATAGTTTTTTCGATTATGTTTTTCAACAAATTATATAATGTTTTGATTCTCCCATGCATTTTCCCTTTTTTTGGCCAAATTAATGATTGTAGAAAGAATGAAAATCTACTTAATCAGGGCTACCACAGTATATTATGTAATCTACTTTAATACATTTTGTTATTTTGTAGTTAGATTTACTTTTGGTCCTTAAGTTAGTAAAGCTATTTCAGAACTCGAACATGATGCAATCTGAACCTTTTATTATAAGTTTAGTTATTAGAAAATATCGAATCTAAGTGAGCTTCAGCTGCCTCTTCCTTACTTGCCGCTAACTACTTATGCACTAACGCCGAACTTATTCGACTTAATTGCATATAGATGAACTTATTATGCAAGCTTAATTAATTTGTCAAAGTTGTTCTTTGATTTGTAAGCAATGTTTGCTTTCAGTTGGATTTGTTTGTTGTAACAATCATTTAACTTACTCAATCCTAGATTTGACTCTGTAATTAATGGATTTGCTGTTGTAGGTTTATTTTAACATAGTTGGCTCTTATGAATGCAAATAGACCGCTAATGTACGAATAAGTGTTTCCATACGAACATTTAACCTTTTTGCATTACCTGATAATTGAGAGCGTTGCCAGTTTAGTATATTTTTTAGCCTAGAGTCTCAACCTGTACAGAGCTGACATTGTGTAACTATACATATTTTTTTGTCTTTTTGGATTTCTTTTGGTAAGAAGAATGTTTATGTAGTATGAATAGATGTTATAAATCACAACAGTTGTAGCAGTATTTAAGATGTCAAATATTCAGTTTAAGCCAATTTTTACCATGTTGATGTCGTTGCACTTCTAAAATCTTTATCTTATTCATTCAGTTTAAGAGAGTCTTTTGACTTTGTTGTTTTTGGTTTTTTTATTATGATTTATTTTATCTCTTGATGTTGTCATAATAACATCAATTAGCTGAATACTTGATATCAAAGTTTTATTTATTACGTTATACCGTTGTATGTTTAATGTTTGTAAAGTGATTAGGTATTAATTTACAATGTGACATGTTTACTTATCATATTCATGAGCAAAAAATTGTAAACTGATAAGAAAGTACATTTGATTATTATGAGTCTATGACTACATCATATTTTTCTCATAATTATATTTTTCTCATAATTATATTTGATAAGTATGTTATGATTAATATGATAAATGTGATTCACAACTATTTTTTCTCTTATGTCACTAAATTCAGGAATTTACTATCTTTACTTCGCTATCTTTGTGGATATTCGAAACATTCAAATCAAGTACATGAACTGTGCTCTAAACCAATTATGGAAAAAAATGTCTATATTAAAAAGCTATTGATTCAGTCCATGTCTATATACATAAAATAATTATTTATCTTTACACACCGTTAATTAATTATTCTTTATGTGCCTGCATTTTTGGTTCCAGGCTTCTTTGTTGGCTGGATATCACTCTACATAACCATTTCTTTAATTCATTTGGAAATATGTTTATTGTTATGTAAATATATATCATGTATAATATTACAATACACATGTCAGACAGATCAATAGCATTATTTCTCTCTGAAAAATCAATATTCCGCTAATTGTGCAAGTAATTCAACAAATAGATCATTACACTTAACAACTATGCACTATGGGTTTTTATGCTTTATTATTATTATGATTAAGTATATATATTTCTTCAAAATAATATAAACTTATATATTCCCCTGTTTTTATCATTCAACAGACTGGATACTATCATACTTTACAACCTTGCAAAACACAGGCTTTCCAATAAACTAAGATCCAATGAAATTTGAAAATTTTGTTTGGATTTAAAGCTGAAATATGAAGAGCAACTTTTGTTGTTGTATTGGAAGTATATTTGATTTTTTTCTACTGTCATGTTGAGGATACATGTTAATCATTGTCATCTATTTGTTTATCAGTTTCAATATTGTGTAGAATATGGTATATTTGATTGTTTATCAATAGTCGTGTTCAGATTTACATGAGAAATGTTTTGAGTTTGGAGTTGCTTATATATAATATTTGTGGTGTAATGAATATCTATTTAGTGTTCTTCCAAATTATAATTGAAAGCTAATTTTTTTTATAGATGCATCTCTTCAAACATCGTAAAAGTACAAACTAAATATTGCATTAATACAAACACACAAAGCAAATATTTATTTGCTATGCTATGTTAAGGATATGTTATTTTTCAACTTTAGTGATCAATTACAGCTAAGTCAGGAGGCTAAACTATAGAAAAACATAATGGTATTATACATTTTAACTTGAAGAAATTGAACTAGTGTCAAAACTTTCAAAATCATCATTTACAATCGAATCCAATGGCTATTTTTTGCATGTCTCTTTCTTCTCACCTCAATAACTATGGCTGTAGTTGAATCCAGTGTTATTTTATTTTAATAAGATTTCAAATGCTATTTTGAAGCAATTTTTAGGAGATTACTATGCTCCAGCTCTGCTTTCCATAATGACAAGGTTTTCACCTTTTCTTTTTATTTCGATGAAGCAAACAAGTAACCACATCGTCCATGAGTGAAGCAGTTTGCATAATCCAAGTGAATAGATGCAGGCCCATATGCTCAATTTTATTCAACTAATTCGTTCATAAATTATTGTGATAAACATATCGATTGATAATGTTTTGTTTGAATATGGTATTAAATTATGCACAAAAATAATGTGGATGTAGCAATCTACAATGTTAAGGTCCTCAAGAAAATTAGAAATAGTGAAAATAATCATTGCACCAATTTTATTACATTTGTTTTGTAATAGCTAAACTATAAAAATATGGTTTAGCAATCAAATTCAAGTTCATATGGACGTGCATATATACTTGTAAGAGAATAGAAACCTTACGCAATGTTCCGAAATTGCCCCTACAGTTGTCACAAATCTTCACGCCAAGTCCACACGTGAAAACAGGTAGAAAGTCGCCTCAGTTGTCTGGTTAAAATGGTCAAACGTCTGACTTAAGTTACTGAAAAGTTTCGCTTCAGCTTAGACGTCTGACCATTTGGTCAGACGTCTGACTTAAGTTACTGAAAAGTTTCGCTTCAACTTCGACGTCTGACCATTTGGTCAGACGTCTGACTACAAGCTCTGGAACCAATTCTGCACAGACTCAAACGTCTGACCTCATTCTCTGGAACATGTCTGCTGCAGCTTTGCTGAAGGGTCAGACGTCTGATCCTTCTCATCAGACGTCTCAGCCTGTCAATTCAGCCTACTTCACATTTTCCCTTATAACTTTCACATCCGAACTCCGATTTGCAAACTGTTTTTTCCATTACGAAGCTACTTCCGACCTTTACAGATCCTCATATAGTATCGTCAAAATTTAACACTCCACCTCGACACTATATCTATCTCTAACTCCTATGGTACCATACCATCAACGACAACCGATAGCACCAACTATCACTTCTACCTTCAACCAGACATGAATGCTTTTCTAATGAGTTTCGGCAGAACTACTGCCCATTGCACTCCACCAACGAGCTCAGGCAAAGCCCCCGTGCCGCTAATGAAATGTTGAAAGCATCCAAATCCTAAGTTATCTCACCAAAGACTAGCACTTACCAAGAAGATAGAACCTCAATCTCTCATCGATGCTCTTCCTCATCTACCACCAAGCTCATCCCTTAACTGTGCCACCCCGTGGCACATAGCACTTCTCTTAGCGATTAAGTCCAAGCAATGCCCGAACTACCCAACCGGCAATGCCTTAGTGAACATGTCCGCCGCATTATCATTTTTGTGCACTTTTCGAAGATATACTTGCTTATCTTCATCCATGGCTACTAGAAATGACTCTCTCACCTCAATATGCTTAGTCCGTGAGCTAAACGCCAAATCCTTTGCCAAATGAATAGCACTCTGGCTATCACATCGAACATCAATACTATCAAGCCTGATCAATCCCAAGTCACACAACAATCGCTTCAAATAGAGTGTCTTCTTTGCCGCCTCCACCGCGGCTATTAACTCCGCCTCCGTAGTGGATAAAGCAATACGGTCTGCAATCTAGATCTTCAACTTATGGCTGTACCTCCAAGTGTGAAGACATATCCGAAAGTTGATTTTCTTCGATTCCTATCACCGGCGTAGTCCGGATCACAATAACCAACCAACTTGCAATCCATCGCCTTACTACCGTAAAAAACAAGACCATGAGATGATGTGCCTTTAAAATATTTCAATATAAGATTTACAGCTTCCCAATTCGATTTCCCCAGATTAGCCATACATCGACTAACCATCCCGACGACATTTACAATATCGGACCTTGTACACACCATTGCATACATTAGACTTTCAATCGTACTAGCATATGATACCTTGGCCATATAAGCCTTGTCTTCCTCTAAGATAGGTGACCTTTTTTGGGGATATGTCAATCGTCGACCAGGTATTGATTATCTATCCATTTTTGAATTTCTCAAATCAAATTTCAACTCCAAATTGAAATACGCCTGCCGATGGAAGTATTGTTATTGTATTTTATTTTAAGATTTGTTTAAATGAAACATTTAATATAAGATAATAAAGAAAGTAGTAACAAGATTCAAATGGATGCAAGATCTGAATAGAATTTGGTTACAGCTATATTTTGTTATGATTGTTTAAGTATTGCACCAACAAATCATTGCTATTTATCTTTTTAAACCTTACTGTAGCTGGAAAAATAAAATATTGAAATGTTAAAGTTGATGTGAAGTAAATTGAGTATAAGAACTGCCTAAATTTTCAAAAAAATAAACTGTTCTATTTTGTCTTGGAAATTGATAAGGATGGTATTAATTCCCTACTCTGTAGTTGAGGAGAAAAATTGAAACCGCATCAACCTTTTACTATAATAAGCCTAATAAAATATAATCATATAAAGACACAATTCATATGAGATGGTTTGTGGAACAAGATTTTATAGTTAATATATTAGTCTTTAGACAATTACGTAAGTGAAATTTTGATATAGTAATAGTCATGTATTGGTCGTATGTTAACATGACAATCACAGAATTTTGTGATCAAGATAACATTTCAAACGTTTACATGTTATGAAAGTTTTCACAAAAACTAATGGTAACAATATAGATTGTAGAATGTTAGAAATGAAGAGTGATACAATATCATGCTTAAAAGGAAAAAACAATGTTTTATTCTGCATAATTGTCAATGGCATGCCTAGACACATACAAAGCGTGACGCACGTATTACACCTCAAATCGAAGATGACATTCACTTCACAATGCACACTCAAGATGCGAAGGATATTCTCATGATGCAGAGCTCATTTCATAGTTGTTTCTATATATTGTATATTGGATGTTTTTTTTAGTTGTATAAAGTGCATGAAACAGTTTCATTACAATTTAAATGTAAGATGATATACGTAGAATTGTATATAATTATGCATATATTTAGTGCACTAATAAATAAATAAATACACTTTTCACAAGCAAAATAGATGAATTAACTAATTTTTAGAACCTAAACATAGCTTGCAAACAACCAAAGTGGACGCTAAAGAGCAGCATATCCTGTTAGCATTGCTTCCACTATATCTATATTTAAAAATGTACCCCGTCTCACCCTTGTTGGAGACTGCAAATATACGGAGAAGCAACTAAATTCCGTCCAGCGTAAGTCATCATTGATGCCTTGTTATTTATTACATGCACGTGTAAATCCGGGACAGAAGCAATTCATACTTAGTCTAAGCCTCTGTTGTTTTAGTTAACAATCTTGACTCGAGTAACAATTCACTGCAAAATTTTACACAGGGTTACTTTTGGCTATCCTCTCTTTCCAAGTCCCTTGTTTCACATCAGTCGGACAGTGTGAAAGCATTTGTTCTATTTTTGACTCTAATATGTTTCATCATTATGTAGTTCTTTCAGATGTTGGTCACTAACCTTCTGTAATGAACTAATGATAGATTAAATATCAAAGGCCTAGTAATGTTCAAGCAAAATATACTAAAAAAATTAGAAATAGTAAAAAGAAAATTAGAAATATGTCATATTGGGCTGTATTTACACAGTTTTGTATATCTTTGTCTTTAAAGATAACCGTGTCTTTTTCAAATAGTATGTCATTCATCAATTATTTCTCTATTTGCATGTCATTCATGCATGGACCATGCTAGACAACATTTCAACTCAATTAGACACAACTGGAACAACTACTTTCTCCACCCATTAGCTTATATACAATAACAATTAATATATTTGGACGATGTGGGACTAATTATACATTTATGTTCATTATGTTAGTGATGGTCCAATTTTTTTCTCTGGTAATTATAATAATAATAGATCATTGAAAGCGCAAGTTAAACCTGAGGGTAGCCCATGGGCCTAAATTTTCTCTTATTGGATAACCCACTAAAATTAATCGAAACCAAAACCCTAGCAGCCGGCGCGAAATTTTTTTTTTCACGCCAAACCATTGCCTATCGTTTCTTCCCATCTTGACTAAAACTTTATAGCCGAAAGCCAAGTTAAAATCAATCATCTCACATCTGTTATTTAAGCTTTATCTTCAGTTTCCCTTTGATTTTAAGTCATGACAAAACACCAAGAGTTGAACGGAAGATCGGAGATGCAAATTGACTTGGATCTTAATCATCTCAGGCTTTACTACGGTAATAATCGTTCTCATATAGTTTTACATTTTTTCTCTGCTTCTTTCATATATGCTTCTTAATTATTTTAATTGACAGTGATCATGAGCAGGAGATCAGTTTAACTAACTGAACTTAGATGTCATTGAGTTAGCAAGCATCATTTATTAACATGCACAATGTGTAAGTACAGATAATGTCAAAGTGCAGTAAAACATGAAACTTTAAAAGGGCGTTTATTTATTTTTAACGCTGGTTGGAACAATGATACTGGTGAATCCTATACCATCAATTATTTTAGCGATAGAGATGTGTTCCACAACTTGAGTTTTGGATAAGGAGTTTCACCTTTTGAGATTCAGGTAACAATAAACTATTTAAATCAATTTGGACTTCTGGATGCAACCAATTGGAATGTTCATGTTTATTTTTGTTTCAGTGAATATATGATTCAGACTCTTTTCAGTCAACTGGTTTACATAAAAGGACTTTACCCCTTTTTGAAATATCATGTCTTCTGTCTCTATTGACCTGAATGCGAAGTAAAATTTCTATAAGCTTAAAGTGTTTCAACGGCGACTAGAATTTGTGCTTAAACTTTTTCATGTTTCGCTCTATCCAGATATGATGAATTGTCGTTGTAGCGGTAGTGTATGAGAGACCTTGCAAGATGCTTTTAGATCGATAAGCATTGGAGATAAAGTCGATCCGTTGGTGCAATGTAACAACCCGCATATTTTACGATCGAGTATTTAAATATTTTATTTAAATATTTCATTGTTAGTCGGATTTTAGTCCGAAAAGCTATTTTTTGCAAACATTCAAATTAGGACTCGAGACCACCTCCATTGAGTCCAAAATGACGTTTGCGATCTTTTTGAGTATAAACTTTAATATGTTTGAAGATAGTGTAATTTTGCTACTTTTTCACTTAGGGCTTTGGTTTTGTTTCAGCCCATTAGACCCAAGCTTCACCCCTCTTCTCTTCATTACTTCATTTCTATTTCCTAATACTCAAGCTTTAGCAACAATGGAGAGAGGAATGAGAAATTAAAACTCCAAGCCCTAGTTTTCATTTGCAAATCAAGTTATAGCTCCAAATCCAAAGAGAAGCTATTGGTAAGCATCATCTTCTTCTTCTCCAACTCATTCTCCTTTCAATTTCAGAAATTCCTAAACCTAACTTTGGGAATATTCTTCTTTTGAGCTTAGGTTCAAGCTCATTTGGGTTGTGTTGAAGTGTGGTTGATTCTTCCTTTGCTTTCAAGCTTCTCCTTCCTTATTGTTGTGAAAATGTGAGATTTTTATCTCACATCTAAGTCTATGATTATCTTTGGTTATTAAGTATGTATTCCTAACACTTATTCATGTGCATTTGATTTTGGCTTGGATTGATTTGGTATATATTCCAACTTTTGGTGTTTTGAAAGCAAAATCTATGAAAATCCTTTTATGGATGTTTGAACATGTTTTTGGTGGTGAATCAGAGAGTCAATGGTGCTGGGTTATCGATTGGCAAAAGCCCCTTAAGTCCATTGCTCGACCGGTTGCAAATGGGGTGAGTTTGCTCCTCCATTTGATAGGCAGGAAAACCTTTCCAGCTACAGCCAGTCGACTGGCCTCCTGCAGTCAGTCGACTGACTGCAGAGTTGGAAAACTCTCGAGGTATGGTTCAGTCGACTGGCTGTAGAGGACCAGTCGACTGACCTGCTCCTAACTGCCCATTATGCCTATTTTTGCCTAGTTTGTTTATGATTCCAATTTCTATCGATTCGTTTTGATTCCTAGATGATGCTATCAATTAATCGACTTTGATGACTTCTAATATGGGATTTTTGGAAATATCCATTTTGATGGATTTGATATCGATTTCTTTGGAATTAATTCACATCCCCGTATGTGAATTTTAGTGATTGATTGTTTCTACAATCATTTTTGTGCTTTTTTGTGCTTTGTCACTTTAAAAATATAAAGATTTCAATACTAGTAGTAAATATCAAAACCCTTCCATTAAAACGATTTCAACACTATTTTATTACAAAGCTTGTTTCTTAAACCGTTTTCCAATCCACTAGCATATACAAACCTTTACCTCACTCGTATGAGAAATCTAATTAAACGGCTTAGTAAAACAAGTGGTATGAAACGCTTGCATTTACTTCGTCGGTTAATTCTTGGACTTGTTCGATTGAATTTCTTATGACAGTTTTCGAGTGGAAACTTACAGTTTGTTCGTAAATATTTAAGTTAAGCTAGTGATTATGGGACATGAAGCTAAACTCATATATTTACTAGCTTAGTGTAATTGACACTTCTTGATGATCGATGATGATCATTTTTGTGATTTAGACTAGCAATGTGCGATGTCTCTTTGTCTGCGAGGGAGACTAAACCCCATTTCTGTGGAGCTTCGGCTCAATTTGGTGGGGTAGCGACCCATGGTCTTCTGGCCGTTTTAGTGGAGCATCGGCTCATGGTCTTCGGGCTGTTTTAGTGGAGCCTCAGCTCAAAAATTAATGGTTAGCAACCATGGAATAACATTCTGTTTTGTGATACACGTGTTGGTGAGTTTTCATACTCCCGTTTTGTGATAGGCCTCCCCCTTTTTGTGATTTCTGGATTTCCACTGATGATTTCTAGAATTTGTGTTTCGCCAATTTTCGTGATTTACTTCAATAAGTTTTATTAATATTTGTGCATTGGTGAATTTGTGTGTCGTTAACTTTTGTGATTGCATTGATATTATTGTCAATATTTATGGTTTGGTGAATAAAAATAAAGAGTATGACATTCCTTTTGATCTTTGAGAAGATTCTTGTGATATTGATTAATCCCTAGTTGATTTTCAATTGCATACTTACCACAGTATGGCTTTATGGTTATCATATGTTTTTGTCATATCTCTTATTCCATATCATTTCATCTGATATTTATAGTTAGACTAATCCGTTTATTATTTTCTTATTAAATAATACTCGGGTCAGACCGAGATGTTACAGGTGCTTTTACTTAACCCCTCTTCAGGAGTATTATTCTGACTTTTGGCTAACTACTTAGATTAGTAGTTTCTTTTGTTGTATACATTTGAGATATAGACTCCTGGATGTATTCTTATTCTTTTGTCTAGTACTTGTAACTATTCTTTTGTGATATTGTGGATCTTGTTTGACCACTACTCTGATGTCCACTTTCATGTGTAATATTGATATCTTTTTCCGCCTTTGTGATATGAATTATCTGTGACTGATTTGTGTTATGATATTTCTATATTTGTTTCCGAAGATATTATAGCCACTGTGTAGTAGCTTTGAGTTCATGTCGGCATGTCGGATTCCCTCTTGAAAAGAAAATGCATGTTATACTATCTGATATATCGGTGCCCGCACAAAGCCATTACACGGATGGTCGCTCCTCAACAGCCTTATTCTCTGTGCTAGTTGACGGCATTACCCCGTAGTGTCCTTGGCTAGCGTGAGTATAGAGGTGGGGCGTCACAGCTTGGTATCAGAGCCTAACTTTGGAACAATGTAGAATAATTTAACAAGGATCATCGTCCTAAGTCTATCTTAGGAGTCGTGCCTTAGGATTTTAATCGTGTCTTCGTACCGTCCTATCCTATTTTATTTTGTGATTCTTTTTTTATCAATCATTGTTTTTTGATAGTCATTTTGTGAATAGCCTTTTTCTTCTTCTTCTTTCTTTCTTAATGAAGAGAAATGGTTAGATATGGCCGTCCCAGCGCCGGTCAATCTAGTGCTACTCCCCAGGATGGAGTTTTTATGTCTGCCTAGCAGCTTCTTGATTTAGTAAAGAATGCTCAAGCAGTCGGTTTTAATTCGGAGTCTACTCACCCTAAGTCTGGATTTGCACGTTTGTGCAACGATTATACCAATTTGGGTGGAAAGCCATTCAAAGGTTCTGAAACTATTATTGAAGTCCAGGCTTGGCTAAGAACATGCGATCCAGTCTTTTCTCGCATGAATGTTATCGACCTTCACCGAGTTCAGTTGGCCTCTAGTATGCTCCAAGAAAGAGCATTAGACTGGTACGAGCTTCTGATTTCTGAAATAAATGAAGTGGATCTTACTTGTGAGAAATTCCGAGAACGATTCGAATTAAAGTTTGTGCCAGAAGATGAGAAAGTAACATTGGCTCGTCGCTTCATTGACCTTGTTCAAGGTGAATCCTCTGTGGCAGATTATTCGAGTCACTTTCTAAATACGGGGTCGAATACATAAACACCCATTGAAGAAGAACCAAAGATTTGTTTATGGCTTGAACAAAAATCTCAAGAAGCCATTACTTCTAAAATTAGAAGTTTCTTTTGATCAACTCATTGATATCGCTCTTCGACTTGAAGAGGCAGATAGAGTAAGTGATGTTGAGGTTGGGAGTGCTAAACCGAACTTCACCAACAAGAAAAGACCTAATAAGTTCAAAGGTCCTTATCCCAACAATAAGAAAGGGAAGCAAGCCTCATCGGAAACTAAGACTTCTACCTCTAGTGGTGGGAAATGCTACAATCGTGGTTCTAAAGACCATTATGCGAATAAGTGTTCAAAACCCTGTGCCTGTCGCTATTGCAAAAGCCCGGACCATTATATATCTTCGTGTCCCAAACTTCAAGGCAGGAAGGAGGGAAAGCTTAATGTGGTGCAAACTCCTAGTAACACTTCTCGTGGTCAAGGTATTTCTCATCCTATCCTCGATGGCATTATTTTATTTCGTGATCATCCTATTCGAGTTCTTTTTGATACGGGTGTGTCCCACTCTTTTATTTCAAAAGAACCTGTTGATACTTTTTCTTTGGATGTTATGTGTTTAATGACTTCTTTGAGAATTGCGAATTCGGTTGGTGGATCCGCAACAATCAGTTTATTGTGTAATGATGTCGAGATTATTTTATGTGATTTTTCTTTCCGAGCCGATTTGCATGTTATGCGCTACTTAGGCTTTGGAATGATTTTGGGAATGGGTTGGCTTAACCGTTATGAAGCTCAAATCCTATGTCTTGAGCAGACTATTCATCTTCGACATCCTCAATCTGTTAAGCAGATTTCTATTAATCTAAAAAATTCGGATTCCAGCTTGGCAGCATCTTTATATTCTTTAAATCCTCATGATGATGATAATGATGAGGAAGATGTCATTTCTCTAATTCACGTTGTTCGTGAATTTTCCGACATATTTGAGCCCGTTTTAGGATTGCCACCTAAGCGAGCAATTGAGTTCAGAATTAATCTCATTCCTGGAGCTCAACCTATCACTCGTCCCTCTTATCGTATGTCCAATAAAGAAAATGAGGAGATGCGCAAACAAGTATCCGAATTGGAGACGAAGCAATTTATTTGCTCTAGTTCCTCGCCTTGGGGAGCTTCAGCTATTTTTGTGAAGAAATCTGATGGTACACTTAGGCTTTGCATTGATTACTCCAAGCTTAATGATCTTACTATCAAAAATAAATATCTTTTACCTCGGATTGATGATCTATTCGATCAACTTTTTGGTGCTAGAGTCTTTTCACAATTGGACTTAGCAACAGGTTTTCATCAGCTTTGTATTGCAGAAGATAGCATTCCTTTGACATCGTTTCGTACTCGTTATGGATCTTATGAATGGCTTGTTATGCCATTTGATTTAATGAATGCTCCGGCTTATTTCGTTGACCTTATGAATAGAGTTTTCAAAGACTTCCTTGATCGATTTGTTCTCATCTTTATTGATGATATTCTTGTGTATTCTAAAACCGAGAAGGAGCATGAAATGCATCTTCGGATTGTGTTGGAAACCCTTAGGTGCAATCAATTGAAAGCAAAATTTTCTAAATGCCACTTTTGGCAATCTCGTGTGAAGTTTCTCGATCATATCATTTCCGAATCCGGAATTTCCATAGATCCTTCAAAGATTGAAGCGATTCAAAATTGGAAGAGACCGGAGAGTGTGACGGAGATCCGTAGTTTTCTTGGATTGGCAGGTTATTACCGCCGTTTCATAAAGACTTTTCTAAAATTGCCATGCCTCTTACTAGTTTGACAAAGAAGGGAGTTAAATACATTTGTTCGGACAAATGTGAAGCTTCTTTTCAGAAATTAAAAGAACCCCTTTCCGATGCTCCTATTCTTGTTATTCTCGAGGGGAATCAAGATTTTATTGTTTATACCGATGCTAGTTGCGTTGGTTTGGGTGTCATTCTTATGCAAAGAGAACGTGTTATTGCTTATACTTCTAGGCAATTGAAGCCAGCCGAGACTAGATATGCCACTCATGATTTAGAGCTCACGGCTATTGTTTTCGCCCTTCGAATTTGGCGTCATTATCTTTTGGGAGAAAAATTTATTCTTTACACCGATCATAAATGTTTGAAATATTTATTTTCCCAAAAGGAACTTAATTTGCGTCAACAACGTTGGCTCGAGTTCCTTGCATCTTATGATCTTGATATTCTTTATACTCCTGGAAAGGGAAATCGCGTTGCCGATGCACTTAGTCGCAAGCAACAAGCGGTTGTTTCTATAATGATATCCGAATGGAATGATCTCGGAATTTTATCCACTTGTGAGATTCAAGATCGTGAGTCCGATTTATGTTCATCTTTGGCTTTATGTAGCCTTGAGGCTCATCCTTCTCTTTTAGACCACATTCTTGAAGCTCAAAAGCTAGATCCCGAATTGGCTCTTCTTGGCCAAAATTTTAGGGATAAAATTGATATTGAAGGTTTGAAAGACTTTGATATTGATTCTCGTGGCGGCATTCGAAAATTTGGTAGACTTATCGTGCCAAATATTAGTGATCTTCGTAAAGACATTTTAGAAGATTCTCATCGTTCTAAATTTATCATTCATTCCGGTAGTAGTAAAATGTATGCGGATATGAAGCGACTTCATTATTGGGATGGAATGAAATCTGATATTGCTAACTTTGTTAAGTGTTGCATGACTTGTCAACTTGTCAAGGCCGAGCATCAAAGGCCCGGTGGGTTATTGCAACCTTTAGAAATTCCAATTTGGAAGTGGGACCAAATTTCCATGGATTTTATTGACGGCCTTCCCCGTTCTCTTTCGGGTCATGATAGCTTATGGGTGATAGTTGATAGACTTACTAAATCCGCCCATTTTATTCCCGTTCGGTCTAACCGGACCGTTCCTCTTTTGGCCAAACTCTTTATTAAAGAGATTGTTAAATTACATGGAGTTCCTACTTCTATTGTTAGTGATCGTGATCCATTGTTTACTGGTGGATTTTGGAAGAGTCTTCAAAAAGTTTTGGGAACGAAGCTTAATTTTAGCACCACTTATCATCCTCAGTCCGATGGACAAACCGAGCATGTGAATCAAACTCTTGAAGATCTTCTTCATGCATGTGTTCTTGATTTTGGTGAAAGTTGGGAAGATCATATTTCTCTTGTTGAGTTTTCCTATAATAATAGCTTCCAATCTAGTATTGGCATGGTACCTTTTGAGGCTCTCTATGGAAGGCCATGCCGATCACCTTCTTTTTGGCTTGAGGCCGATGAGAAACTGGTTTTAGGTCCAGATTTTATTCGTGATTCCACAGAAAAGATTGATCTTATTCGTCATAGGATGAAAGAGGCCCAGAGTAGAAAAAAATCCTATGCTGATAACCGAAGAAGGAAATTAGAATTTTCTGCAGGAGATTTTGTGTTTGTTTGTGTTTCACCTATGAAGGGTGCTGTGCATTTCAGTCGATCGAGAAAGTTCGCATCTCGATATATTGGTCCGTTTCCTATCACCGAACGTATTAGTCCGTGGCTTATCGCCTCTTATTACCGGCTCAGTTTTCTACTATTCATGACGTGTTTCACGTTTCTCAATTACGGAAATGCCTTCGAGATTCCGATTCTATTCTTGAGCCCGTGTTGTGAAAGAAATTGAAGTTTCGTCTAATTTAACTTACGAGTAACGTCCTATTCGTATTATTACTTCGGAGGTCAAATACCTTTGAAGTAAAGATGTTCCTCTTGTGAAAGTCCAACGGTCCTCAAATCGTAAGGATTGTTCTTGGGAATCTAGAGAATTCATTGAGCGAACATATCCGGACTTACTTTCTCGTGCTCTTTGAGGTGAACTTCTTATCCCAAATTTCTTCTTTTGTGTTGATATGCTTTTATGGTTGTTACTTTTTGATTCATTTATTTCTTAAGATTGCGTGGCCGCAATTTCTTTAAGGAGGGGAGTCTGTAACAATCCTCATATTTTACGATCGAGTATTTAAATATTTTATTTAAATATTTCATCGTTAGTTGGAATTTAGTCCGAAAAGCTACTTTTTGCAAACAGTCAAATTAGGACTCGAGACCACCCCCATTGAGTTCAAAATGACGTTTGAGATCTTTTTTAGTATAAACTTTGATATGTTTGGAGTTAGTGGAATTTTGCTACTTTTTCACTTAGGGCTTTGGTTTTGTTTCAGCCCATTAGACCCAAGCTTCACCCCTCTTCTCTTCATTACTTCATTTCTGTTTCCTAATACTCAAGCTTTAGCAACAATGGAGAGAGGAATGGGAAATTAAAACTCCAAGTCCTAGTTTTCATTTGCAAATCAAGTTCTAGCTCCAAATCCAAAGAGAAGCTATTGGTAAGCATCATCTTCTTCTTCTCCAACCCATTCTCCTTTCAATTTCAGAAATTCCTAAACCTAACTTTGGGAATGTTCTTGTTTTGAGCTTAGGTTCAAGCTCATTTGGGTTGTGTTGAAGTGTGGTTGATTCTTCCTTTTCTTTCAAGCTTCTCCTTTCTGATTTTTGTGAAAATGTGAGATTTTTATCTCACATCTAAGTCTATGATTATCTTTGGTTGTTAGGTATGAATTCATAACACTTATTCATGTGCATTTGATTTTGGCTTGGATAGATTTGGTATATATTCCAACTTTTGGTGTTTTGAAAGCAAAATCTATGAAAATCCTTTTATGGATGTTTGAACATGTCTTTGGTGGTGAATCAGAGAGTCAATGGTGCTGGGTTATCGATTGGCAAAAGCCCCTTAATTCCATTGCTCAACCGGTTGCAAATGGGGCGAGTCTGCTCCTCCGTTTGATAGGCTGGAAAACCTTTCCACCTACAGCCAGTCGACTGGCCCCCTGCAGTCAGTCGACTGACTGTAGAGTTGGAAAACTCTCGGGGTATGGTTCAGTCGACTGACTGCAGAGGACCAGTCGATGGACCTGCTCCTAGTTGCCTATTATGCCTATTTTTGCCTAGTTTGTTTATGATTTCAATTTCTATCGATTCGTTTTGATTCCTAGATGATGCTATCAATTATTCAAATTTGATGGCTTCTAATATGGGATTTTTTTGAAAATATCCATTTTGATGGATTTGATATCGATTTCTTTGGAATTAATTCACATCCCCGTATGTGAATTTTAGTGATTGATTGTTTCTACAATCATTTTTGTGCTTTGTCACTTTAAAAATATAAAGGTTTCAATACTAGTAGTAAATATCAAAACTCTTCCATTAAAACGATTTCAACACTATTTTATTACAAAGCTTGTTTCTTAAACCGTTTTCCAATCTACTAACATATACAAACCTTTACCTCACTCGTATGAAAAATCTAATTAAACGGCTTAGTAAAACAAGTGGTATGAAACGCTTGCATTTACTTCGTCGGTTAATTCTTGGACTTGTTCGATTGAATTTCTTGTGACAATTTTCGAGTGGAAACTTACAATTTGTTCGTTAATATTTAAGTTAAGCTAGTGGTTATGGGACATGAAGCTAAGCTCATATATTTACTAGCTTAGTGTAATTGACACTTCTTGATGATCGATGATGATCATTTTTGTGATTTAGACTAACAATGTGCGATGTCTCTTTGTCTGCGAGGGAGACTAAACCCCGTTTCTATGGAGCTTCGGCTCAATTTGGTGGGGTAGCGACCCATGGTCTTCGGGCCGTTTTAGTGGAGCTTCGGCTCATGGTCTTTGGGCCGTTTTAGTGGAGCCTCGGCTCAAAAATTAATGGTTAGCAACCATGGAATAGCGTTCCGTTTTGTGATACACGTGTTGGTGAATTTTCATACTCCCGTTTTGTGATAGGCCTCCCCTTTTCTGTGATTTCTGGATTTGCATTGAGGATTTCTAGAATTTGCGTTTCACCAATTTTTGTGATTTACATTGATAAGTTTTATCAATATTTGTGCATTGGTGAATTTTTGTGTCATTAACTTTTGTGATTGGCATTGATATTATTGTCAATATTTATGGTTTGGTGAATAAAAATAAAGAGTATGACATTCCTTTTGATCTTTGAGAAGATTCTTGTGATACTGATTAATCCCTAGTTGATTTTCAATGCATACTTATCACAGTATGGCTTTATGGTTATCATATATTTTTGTCATATCTCTTATTCTATATCATTTCATCTGATATTTATAGTTAGACCGATCAGTTTATTATTTTCTTATTAAATAATACTCGGGTCAGACCAAGATGTTACAGGTGCTTCTACTTAACCCCTCTTCAGGAGTATTATTCTGACTTTTGGCTAACTACTTAGATTAGTAGTTTCTTTTGTTGTATACATTTGAGATATAGACTCTAGGATGTATTCTTATTCTTTTGTCTAGCACTTGTAACTATCCTTTTGTGATATTGTGGATCTTGTTTGACCACTACTCTGATGTACACTTTCATGTGTAATATTCATATCTTTTTCCGCCTTTGTGATATGAATTATCTGTGACTGATTTGTGTTATGCTATTTTTATATTTGTTTTCGAAGATATTATAGCTACTTTGTAGTAGCATTGAGTTCGTGTCGGCATGTCGGATTCCCTCTTGAAAAGAAAATGCATGTTATACTATATGACATATCGGTGCCCGCACAAAGCCATTATACGGATGGTCGCTCCTCAACAGCCTTATTCTCCGTGCTAGTTGATGGCATTACCCCTTAGTGTCCTTGGCTAGCGTGGGTGGGGGGTCACATGCAAGCTCGGATTCATAAATGGTGAGATCGCCAAGTATGAAGTCAAACGATCCTAGACATATGTATATTAAACTTTGTTTTATGGCTGTTATTAGAATATTGAACATAATGATACGTTGCTGTGTTCATGAAATGAAGTTGTTGATTACCACACCGTCAGATGAATTTTTTGTCGTCCGTTGACATAAATTTCAGTTAAACTTACGACCTACAAATTTCACATGCTAACCATACTGTGATGCTTTTGCGACAATATTTCAATGCACATCAACTAACATCTTGCTTTATTTTCTTGGTATATTAACTAATGAGAAGGAATACAACAATCGTGTCAGCTGCTGATTAGTTGAACAAACTCTTCTGGTTTTGTTTATTTAAAAATTTCTTAGTTCTTTTGTAATATTACCCTTTTGATGTCTTAACTGAATGCAACTGCTAACTGGAGCCCAGGTCGTACGATATTGCACCCAATTAAACATATTTGAATTTTACAACTTTGTGAAACTGGATGATTTAACTAAATAGTAGAACAGTGTATATCAAAATTTTAATATTATTTCTGTTCAAATCAGTGCTAACTTTTGCCACTCCCTTCCATTGATTGGGGATAATAGTAAGAGCAGCAGGAAAACAGTTGCTGGATAAATTAAACTCTACAAGAAAAACTTCCCAGCAAAGATATTTCTACTGCCGTTGGGTTTCTACACTGCGAATGCGTTTGCTACAATACTAGGCCAGACTGGAGATGTGTTGGTTGCTGGAATTGTGGTGGCTGCGATTAAAGGGATTGGACTGTTGATGTATAAGAAGAAAGTAAGCAAACCTCAAATTGTAAATGTATATGAATATTGTCATATTCATATTGTTCATAGAAGAATTCCTTCCTCAAATTCCAGTTTTTGAAGATAATGATGATGATAATGGCTCTTTCGAGCAATGACTGCTTACTTGAATTATCTGCAGTACTGAGCAGCATTATACATAGAAGCTGCATTTGAAATTTTTGGTATTTGTGTTTGAAGAGCCAACATAGTTGACATACTTTGTCCGAACATTTGAAATCGCGAAGTCTACTTGGTTTATTAATTGTTTGTACATTAAGAGGGTTTTAAGAGGATTTTGGTTTTTTATTTGTTGAATGTATCACTAATTAGAGCTTGGATGTGAACTTTTTTTTCCGATGTTGTCTTGACAGTCTTTGTTATGTGCAATATTGCATTGAGGTCTTGAGGTGTGCTTATTATCTGATGCCTTTTCCTTTGGTTGCTATTTTAAGCTTTGATAATCAACGCTTCTAAAAATGAGATCTAAAATTAAACTTCATTTACAAATTCAAAATACTTCTTTATAAATATTCAAATTTTAATATCACTGGAAAATAAAGAATCATTTTTTTACTAATTTAAACATATACAACTAATAAGGAAAATAATTCACATGAAAAACGCATGCCGTAGCACTTTGATTTTAGTGGGATGAAGCTCAATAACGTCTTTGTATTCTATGTTAAAATCAAATAGTTTCTATATTTAAAGGGTTTGGGATATTTTATTAGTTGAATTAGCCATAAATAAATTGATGGGGTTGTGATCATTAGTTTCGAAGAGGAGATTTATTGCTTAAGCTAGAAATAAATTTTGTAACCACGACATATGTTGTGAAAACTATTTTAATTTTAGTAGCTATGTTTACGACTAGGCCTAACCTGCATAAATCTTTAAAACCACATATACTGAATTCAACAGGACCAGTGCTAAAATTGATTTTATTCGGTTCTTGAACATTTGAAGGATGCATAGTATTACCCTTTAGTTTTTCGTTACTTTTCTAATACTATTTAAATCCCCTAATAAGCACTAAGGGATATTAAAGGTGTTAACGTTGTAAATGCAGATCCACGTGGACGTGCATATATACTCGTATTTGATAATGCTTTTATCCTGAATGATGTGGAAGCTACTGACTTTACTGTTACTGTTCATTTCCAGTTATCTGTATTTCAGTTCACTAGCTTTTAATGAGTTTTAACTCATCGCATAATATAGTTTGCAGCTACCATACATTTAACCTTTGGTAGTTGCCGCAGGTTTATGTATATATGGCACATATTGGACACTTTGTAGCTGTCACAAATATATAGTCATATGACTGTTATGTATTTAATATAAGGTAGCTTCCGCAAGTTTAAACTGTAGCTACCACATTTTAATATCTGGTACTTACTGCAAGTTTAAAGTATGTAGCTACCTATTTAATATGATCAGGTAGTTACCACAAGTTCATAGTTTTGTGGTTACTGCATGGTTTTGTGGTTATGAAAGAATTTAGTGAAGATTCTCTGTTATATATTTCTGATTGAATTGATATTAAAAGCAGAAATGAGCCTGAAAGATGAAATGATATTCTCGGTTTTATTGAAGAAATGAATTGTATTATACAGATATCTGTTGTATTGTATATATACAGTTTTATTACATATTTAGGCCGAGTATTATACAAATGGGCTGAGACCCAAGACCCACATTCTCATTGTATAACCAAAGGAGCTTCTGTGATACGGTTTTACTTCATTTCCTATTACTCCCCCTCAAACCAATGTTAGGATTTATATGGCGTCTTCATTCTCTTGCGCCGCCATAAAAAATTTATGGGTTTTACTCTGATTTAGAGAAAAACTCACTCAGTTCCGAGTGATTTCATCGTCATACTGTGTCTATGAGTGATGCCTTCGTCATGTGAAGCTTGTTCCATAGTTCTGTCTCTCTTTGTGTCAACTTCGTTGACAGATCTATTGTTCTTTGTATCAAAGTTGCTGACTTTTCTCCATTGAGGCTCTGAAGTAGACTTATGAGCGATTTTCTTGTCATAATAAGCCTTTTGCTACTAATCTTGCTTTGTATCTAGACACTGTTCCATCTGGATTGCTTTTTAGCCTATATGTCCACTGCACCCTATAATATTCTTGTTATTTGGTGGATGTACGAGGTCCCATGTATTGTTCTTTATTAAAGCATTGTATTCTTCATCCATTGCTGTCTTCCAATATTTGTCCCTTGCGGCTTGCTCAATGGTTTCTGGTTCCTCTAAATTTGATGCAGCTGTATATAATTTTGGTTTAAAGATTCCACTTTTTGATCTTGTAATCATTGGATGCCTGTTCTTGCCTGTGGTGATTTTTCTACACTTGTTTGACCATTGCCATTTTCTGATTGTACTTGTGAATTTGTTGACTCTCTTTCATTGACTGATTATGTTGAATGCTTTGAATGTACAGGAGTTCGACTGAGATAGCTAGGTGAGCTCAGTGATTCATGACCTGGTTAATTAGACACTGTGAGTTGTGGATCATGAGCCTCAGCAGTCCTTTCAATCACCTCAGCATAAAGAATATCACTGCAAACATGTATACTAGGAATAGAGTTTCTTGGATTATATACTTTTTGAGTTGTCTTAATACCTTTGTTGCTAAAAGGAAAAACATGTTCATTGAATACAACATGTCTACTAACTATGGTTTTCCCATTTTCATCAAGACATTTGTATCCTTTTTTATTTGTTCCATATTCTATAAAAGTACATGGTTTTGCTCTAAAACACAACTTGTTGTTATTGTATGGTCTTATGTGGGGAAAGCACAAACATCCAAACATTTTCATACTTTGGTAGTCTGGCTTAACACCTAATAGTTTCTCTATTGGACTGATTCCTTTATGAATTTTTGTGGGAAGTCTATTAATTAAATAAACAGTAGTGTTAAAGGACTCAGGCCAGAATTTTAATGGCAATGATGCTTGAGCAAGTAGTGTTAGCCCAGTTTCAACAATGTGTCTGTGCTTTCTCTCTATTAGACCATTTTGTTCTGATGTGTATGGACATGTAATTCTGTGTACAATTCCTTTCTTAGCAAAATAATTGCTAAGTGTTTTGTACTCTGTACCACCATCTGACTAAATGACTTTAACTTCGTTGCCAGTTTGTTTTTCAGCTAATAGTATAAAATGTATCAATGCATTATAAGTTTCTGATTTGGATTTCAGAAAATATATCCATGTATATCTAGAATATGCATCAATGAAAGATATGTAATATCTACAACCATAGTCTGAGTAAATTGGGGCAGCTCCCCATAAGTCAGTTGCAACCAATTCTAAAGGTTTTGAATAGTTGGTTAGGGAATCATTAAAGGGTAATTTATGACTTTTACCCATTTGACAATATGTACACACATATGGTAAAGAAATATCATCAAACATGATTTTATTTTTCTTAAGTACTTGTTTCACAATATTTGTGTTTGGGTGACCAAGTTTATAGTGCCACAAATCAAGCACATTTCTATTCTCTTCTGACTGACCAATTTGACCTAAGTTACAACACTTCTGATTTCTCTCAAGTTTGCTACTGTTTTTAAGATTGAATCTGTATAATCCCTTCATTGCTTCACCCTGCAAGAGATTTTCATTAGTCAGTATGTCTTTAACTAAGCAATAATCTGGATAAAATTCAAAATACACATTATTATCTTTTGCAAACTATGACACACTCATGAGCCTTTTCTTTACTTTGGGGACTCTTGATAAATTATTCAAATATAATTGTCTTTTGCTATCAATACTAGTTTTGCCAATACGAGTAATATTGACTGACTCACCATTCCCCATGCATATTGACTGTTTACCTCTGTATTCTTTATTGCCAAGATTTATGTTGTCAAGATTATTTGTTATATGATTGGTTGCTCCTGAATCTGGGTACCAACTTTCATCATGTATGTGTTCTGATGTTGTTATAGTGTTTTGATTGATTTCACCACTGCTATTGTTGTCAGACTGTATTTGAACCATACTGGCACTGTCTTTTCCATTTCCTTGATTGTTTTGATTCTGGTTTGGTACATAATTAACATTGAATCTGAAGTAACACTTTATTGCTGTGTGATCAACTTTTTCACAAATTTGACACTTAGGTCTGTTGTTGTTGTTGTTCCACCTGCCTCTGCATCTAGATCTTTTTGAACTGCCTCCTCTTTGATGTGTTCGACTTTGCTTATTTTGATTCTGTCCTTTGTTTCTTGAGTTGTAGATATAATTGACTGACGTATCTATATCTTGACGTTTCTTGTGATCTATTCTTGCCTCATGTGCAAGAAGCGTGGCATGAACAAACTGTACAGATGGTAGACTTGGTTGAGATGACACAACTGCAACAACTGCTTCATATTCTTCACTGAGTCCATTCAAGATGCTCAGTACTTGCTCTATTTCAGGCACTTTGTGTCCTGCCGCTTCTAACATATTGCAGATATTATTGACTTGTGACAAATAGTCTCTCATTGGTTGATTCCCTTTAGTAATATTTTGCAACTGTCGTTTATAGTGCATAACCTTGGCAGAAGACTGAGTATTGAATATTCTTTCAACAGTAACCCATATATCATTTGCTGACTTGCAACCTATAAATCGTGACAATAATTTTGTATCAATTGAAGATAAGAGCCAAGAACTTATTAGTCTATCTTGCCTGTAGAATTTTGTGTATTCCTCATTGCTAATCATTTTGTTTTGTGAATCAGTGATGAATCTTGGAGGAAATGGAATAGACCCAAGAATAAAACCTTCTAGCCCATATCCTTGCATTGCTGTTTCAACTTGTAATTTCCACAAGAGATAGTTGTCCTCTTTAAGATGCACAGTGATCAGCTGGCTTTGAGAACTGATAACAGTTTTGATGCATTAGTAAAAGTTTGTTGCAGTGGGTTATTTGTATTATCTGATGTAGCTGAAGCATTATCTCCTTCAGCCATGATTACAGAATTCTGATAAGATGCTTTAGTCTGAAGATTCAGAGAGGTTACCAATTCAAGATTACACTAACTATGGAAGGAACAGGTTAGTTGCAGCCAAGAGTCAAGTGATGAATCTGTTTTTGATGATTCTTGGCGAGGTAATTACTTCCTTTTGTCTTTGACTGTTTTCTTGAATTGGTTTTTTGATTTTCTGAATTTTCTTGCTATGAACTTGCTTTAATCTTTTGATGAAAAACTTGTTGCAATCAGAAGTCTGTCTGATTTTTTGGTATAGTACATGTTTTTCATATAAGAACATCAAATTCTACAACTAACCCAAATGATGAGATTTCACCTGATGGGTTAAAAGCTTTCAAATGACGATATCTTTTCTGATGAAGCTATCGTTAGGCTTGTTTATGCTCTGATACCCTTAAAGAATTTAGTGAAGATTATGATCTGTTATATATTTCTGATTGAATTGATATTAAAAGCAGAAATGAGACTGAAAGATGAAATTATATTCTCAGTTTTATTGAAGAAATGAATTGTATTATATAGATATCTACTGTATTGTATATATACAGTTTTATTACATATTTGGGCCGAGTATTATACAAATGGGCTGAGATTCGAGACCCACATTCTCACTGTATAACCAAATGAGCTTCTGTGATACAGTTTTACTTCATTTCCTATTAGGTTACAAACATTTATTTTAATTTTAGTAAAGCCTTGACAGATATGGTTAGCCATTTTAGTCATGGTAGGAACTGTTGGGATCCCTCCTTAATTGGAGAGTTTCTAGAAAATTCTAGACGTTTCTAGAGAAATCTAGAATTTTCTAGAATGTTCCGGAGAACTCTAGAGAAGTGCAGAACTCTCTAGAAGCTTGTGGAAGAGTGTGGAACCCTCTGGGATATTCTAGAGATGCGTGAAACCTTCTGGAACCTTACGGAAGAGTATGGAAGAATAAATAAGGGAATGTAAGAGTATAGAGATTCCTAGAGAGTGTGGAGCATTCTAGAGAATCAATCTCTACCGTCGGATGCAAGTAATCTCCACCATTCATTATGGAGGTTGAGTAGTATAAATATGAGAAGGAGCCCTATTACTAGCCATCCAAGAATCCAAGGAAGAAGCCACTTCTTAGAGTGAGAAAAAAACTTGAGAGTTAGAGAGATCCTCTTTGAGAGAAAAGAGTGATAGCTTGAGAAGTCTTTATCCTCAAGCTTGAGTGAGCCACCAAGTGTGAGTTACTTTTGTAATCATATTATTGTAATCCTACCATTCTTTTGTATAGTGGAAGAATCTCCATATTGGAGAATTATAAACTCTTGTGTTTCCATTGCTACTTTTAATCTTAAAGTGCCTATCTTAACTTCACGAAGCGGGGAAGATCGAGATTTCCCCAACAGTGGTATCAGAGCCAGGTTCATCCGTAGCCGTAATCAAGCTCGTGTAAGTTCAAGATGGAGGACATTGTCGCTCATGATGGAGACATGTTCAAGCTCACAGCTAACAACTACTCCTATTGGAAGCCAATGATGGAGGACCACTTGTATTGTAAGGATTTGCATGAGCCCATCATCTACAAAAATAAGGTGGAAGGAAAGAGTGATGTTCAGTGGGAACTGTTGAACCGTAAGGCTGTTGCTATGATCCGTAAGTACATCGACAAAACTCTCTTCGAGCATGTTTCTACTTATACCAATGCCTATGAATTATGGACAAAGCTTGAGTCCATGATTCAGAAGAAAACGCCTCGCAACAAAGCCAATTTAGTTCGACGGTTGGTGAAATTGGAGTATAAGGATGGTCATAGTATGATTGAGCACTTGAATAACTTCAAGGGGCTCGTAAATCAACTAACAAAAATTGATATGAAGATTGATGATGAGCTACAAGCCCTTCTACTCCTTAGTTCCTTACCGGAAAGTTGGGACACACTTGTTGTCACGCTAAGTAACTCAGCTCCGGAAGGAAAGTTAACTATGGATACCGTCAGTGACAGTCTTCTTGGCGAAGAAGCAAGGAGAATGGAACGAGATGAGTTTATCCATCCTGAAGCTAATGTTGTTGAGAATCAGGGTAGGAATGAAACCCGTGAACGTAGTAAGAGCCGAAATCCCCATCAATCTCGAGGTAGATGCAAGTCACGCTCGAAGATTGCATGCTATTACTGTGGAAGGATGTGTCACAAGAAAATGGAATGTCGAAGCTTCAAAAGAGACCAAAAGGCCGGTAATGTTAAGCCTGACCAAATAAGCCTAACAAAGAAGCAAGAAGAAAAGAGTACTACTGCCATAGTATTAAAGGAAGATCTGCTATATCTCGTTGGTGAAAGTAACATTCTAAACATTGCTTGTGATGAGATTTCTTGGATTGTTGATTCTGGTGCTTCCTTCCATGTTACTCCACATGAAAACTTCTTCTCATCCTACCAAAGAGGTGACTTTGGAACGGTGCAAATGGGAAATCAAGATAGAAGCAAGATTGTTGGAATAGGAGACATCACTCTGACGACAAGCACCGGGTGCAAGCTTGTTTTGAAAGATGTGAGGCATGTCCCGACCATGTGCCTCAGTCTTATCTCCGCTGGAAAACTAGATGATGACGGTCTAATGAATTACTTTGGTGAAGGGAAGTGAAAGCCCACCAAAGGAAGTTTGACAATAGCTCGAGGAAAGAAGGTAGGATCATTGTATATAATGCAAGTTAAGCTATGCAAAGGAGAAGTAAACATCTCTACTGATGATATAGACACATGGCATAAACGACTTGGGCACATTAGTGAGAAAGGTTTTCACATACTCGCTCAGAAACAACTCCTCCCGGACGTGAAAGGTAAACCACTTCATCCTTGTGCTCATTGTTTAGCTGGAAAACAACATAGGGTTGCTTTCCAAAGATCTTCTCCGCCCATAAGAAGAAAGAACATTCTAGACCTCGTGCACACTGACGTATGTTCGATGTCTGAGAGATCGATTGGTGGTGCTCTATATTTTGTCACCTTCATTGATGATCATTCAAGGAAAGTATGGTTGCACCTGTTAAAATCAAAGGATCAAGTGCTTGATGCCTTCAAAGAATTCCATGCTCTGGTGGAGCGTGAGACTGGACGGAAGATCAAGCGTGTACGATTAGATAACGGAGGTGAGTATAGAGGTCCTTTTGAAGACTATTGCAAGAAATATGGCATTAGGCTAGAGAAGGCTCCACCCAAGACACCACAATTGAATGGGCTAGTTGAGAGAATGAACCGAACCATTGAAGAAAGAGTTCGTTGTGTGCTCTCTCATGCTAAGTTACCCAAATCATTCTGGGGAGAAGCTATAATGGCTGTGGCCGACATTCTCAACCTCACACCATCAGTTCCTTTGGATGGGGCCATTCCTGAGGAAGTTTGGACGGGTAAGCGGGCTTCATATAATCATCTCAAGGTGTTCGCGTGTAGGGCATTTGTTCACATCCCCAAAGATGAGAGAGTAAGCTTGATGCAAAGACAAAGGAGTGTATTTATCTTCGTTCACCTAAGGATGAATTTGGGTACCGGTTGTGGGACCCAATTAACAAGAGGGTTATTCGCAGTAGAGAAGCTGTATTCTTCGAAGACCAAACAATTGAAGATATCAAGAATTCAGAGAGGCCAAGATTGAGAAGCAGTAAGAAAATTGAACCTACTCTGGTTCGACATGAAGATAACAACACACAAGAAAGCAGTGAAGCTGAAGATCATGAAATTCATGATGAACCAGTTCAGGAAGAACCTCAATCTAGCACTCCAATCGCACCAGAGCCAAGACGATCCTCAAGGGACAGAAGACCATCCACCCGATACAACACAGAGGAGTATGTTACGCTCACTGATGAGGGGGAGCCCCAAAGCTATAAAGAAGCAATGAGTGATTGTCATAAAGAAGAGTGGAGAATAGCCATGTAAGAAGAAATGCGATCCTTGCATGAGAATAACACATATGAACTAGTGGAGCTACCAAAAGGGAGAAGAGCTTTGAAGAATAAGTGGGTGTATAGAATCAAGACCGAAGAGAACTGTTCAAAGCCTCGCTACAAAGCTCGATTAGTCATCAAAGGATTTGGATAAGAAAAAGGTACTGACTTTGAAGAGATATTCTCTCCCGTGGTAAAGATGTCATCAATCCGAGTTGTGCTTAGCCTAGCAGCCGTGCAAGATTTGGAGATTGAACAACTCGATGTCAAGACGGCGTTTCTACATGGTGACCTAGAGGAAGAGATCTACATGGAACAGCCTGAGGGATTCAAAGTTCCAGGCAAAGAAGATCGTGTGCCGCCTCACAAAGAGTCTATATGGACTTAAGCAAGCACCAAGGCAATGGTACAAGAAGTTCGACGCATTCATGGAAGACATGATTTCAAAAAGACGAAAAGCGATCATTGTGTCTTCATAAAGAGGTATGTAAGTGGTGACTTTCTCATACTTCTGCTCTATGTTGATGATATGCTAATCATTGGACAAGACTGCATAAAGATAGTTGCTTTAAAGAAAGTTCTAAGCAAGAGCTTTGCCATGAAAGATTTGGGACCGGCTAAACAAATTCTTGGGATGAGAATAACTCGTGATAGATCAAAAAGACTGTTATGGCTAACCCAAGAGAGATATATCGAGAAAGTCTTGGAAAGGTTCAACATGCACAAATCAAAGCTGGTTAACACTCCACTAGCTGGGCACTTCAAGCTAAGTTCGAAGCAGAGTCCGACAAGTGAAAAAGACAAGGAGGAAATGAAGAAGAAACCATACTCATCTGTAGTAGGCAGTCTCATGTACGCAATGATATGCACAAGACCAGAGATCGCTTATGCAGTTGGTGTCGTCAGTCGCTTCTTGGCTAACCCAGGGAATGAGCATCGGGTTGCAGTCAAATGGATCCTCCGATATCTACGTGGAACTTCCAAAAGATGTTTATGCTTGGGAAAAGGAAAACCTGTGTTAGAAGGATATACAGATGCAGACTTGGCTGGTGACATTGATTCAAGGAAATCAACATCAGGATACCTAGCCACTTTTGCAGGGGGAGCTATTTCATGGCAATCAAAGCTGCAAAAGTGTATTGCATTATCCACTACAGAGGCAGAGTATATCGCAGCTACTGAAGTTTGCAAGGAGATGTTGTGGGTGAAGAACTTGTTGCATGAATTGGGAGTGGATCAAGAAAAGTATGTCTTGAAGTGTGACAATCAAAGTGCAATTTACTTGGCAAAGAATTCAACATTTCATTTCCACACAAAGCATATTGATACAAGATATCACTGGATCCGAGGATTCCTCGAGGAAAAGCAAATAATTAATCTTGACAAGGTTCACACAGATGAGAACTGGTCTGACATGATGACCAAGGTAGTACCAACAAAGAAGTTTGAAGACTGTTGTCAAGGTGCCGACGTACTACTACCCCCCAATTAAGTCAGGAGGGGGAGATTTGTTGGGATCCCTCCTTAATTGGAGAGTTTCTAGAAAATTCTAGACGTTTCTAGAGAAATCTAGAATTTTCTAGAATGTTTCGGAGAACTCTAGAGAAGTGTAGAACTCTCTAGAAGCTTGTGGAAGAGTGTGGAACCCTCTGAAATATTCTAGAGATATGTGGAACCTTACGGAAGGGAATGGAAGAATAAAGAAGGGAATGGAAGAGTGTAGAGATTCCTAGAGAGTGTGGAGCGTTCTAGAGAATCAATCTCTACCGTCGGATGCAAGTAATCTCCACCATTCATTATGGAGGTTGAGTAGTATAAATAGGAGAAGGAGCCCTATTACTAGCCATCCAAGAATCCAAGGAAGAAGCCACTTCTTAGAGAGAGAAAAAAACTTGAGAGTTAGAGAGATCCTCTTTGAGAGAAAAGAGTGATAGCTTGAGAAGTCTTTATCCTCAAGTTTGAGTGAGCCACCAAGTGTGAGTTACTTTTGTAATCATATTATTGTAATCCTACTATTCTTTTGTATAGTGGAAGAATCTCCATATTGGAGAATTATAAACTCTTGTGTTTCCATTGCTACTTTTAATCTTAAAGTGCCTATCTTAACTTCACGAAGCGGGGAAGACCGAGATTTCCCCAACAGGAACATAGATCAAAATTATACTATAAAGGAAGAAAAAGGAGTTTCCACGGGTGTTATTTGTGTTAGCTGTGTTAAAATATAGAAAATAACAGCTTTTATCTCACTAAATCCCATGAATATAAGAAAGGCTGTTAATCCCACACTCCTTTAAGAAGTGTGAAGTTAAACACCCTTTTGAGGAAAGTCGTATGTTTTCAAATGATCATCATATGAGCTATATTATAATTCAAGAAGTCTTATTTGTATAGACTTTAAGATAAGATGCATGTACATTTCACAAATTTTGATAAAGAGGATCATACATACAGTATCTTTTGTTGCATTTTGGGCCACATCCTTTCGTTCATATATGGTATAAAATTGTTATAGAGATACATGTTCATAACTATATAAACCAATTAACAAACACGTGCACATGTACATGATATGCAGAGTATGTATACATGCTGAAAGTGAACAAGAAGAGCGATGTATACAGCTTTGAAGTGGTACTACTAGAACTAGTGACTAGAACAAAGGGAGTTGATCCTTCTTTCGGGGAGAACTAGGACGTAGTGAAGTGGGTAATGGATCACATTTTTGTAAAATCACCTTAACAAAGATGAAGATGATGAAGTTGATATACAGTCACTTATCGATCCCAGACCGAAACCGATATCTGATGATGAATATGAAGGCAAGGTACGTGTTTTGCATGTAGGGCTTTTATGTGCTGCTTTTCCAGTGAACCTTCCTTCAATGAGAAGAGTGGTAGAGCTGCTTTGGAGCTGTAGAGATAGTAATGCACAGAGAAGTTGTTATCTGAAATAAATAGATCAGGTAAATTACGTTTATGCCCTCGGTTGGTTTAATAGTTGGTTTTATATGTTGGATTGTACGACAGAAAAAAATTCATTCAAAAGGCAAAAATAGTAGATTTGGGAGATTTTGAGGAACCCAGGGGGATAATATTAGCATTTTTCTTTGAAGAATATGAAATATAACCAGATATAGTTGCAGCCAAAAAAAAGGAAACAATTTGGTTAAACGTCGATATTGAAGAATGAGCAGATTTGTTGCTTTATTTGCTTAAAGCCAAGTAAATTCTTTCATGCTTCATTTGGAAATGTCATGGATGGATATAAAGGCTCAATATATCAATTCACAGCAGGATAACGACAAAAGCGATGAGTTGGTGATGTTTTCTGATGATGAAATCATGCTTTTGTAACGCAGTTGGTTCATATATGTTTTGCATTTTGTGTGTATACGTATAAAAGGTAATAAATCAATCAATAAAAGAAAAACTGAAAAAGTACCGTTGAGATTTTTTATATTTATTTTTGATCTTTTATCACTATTATCTTAAACCTTCTTAGATCAATGTTTGCACAAATGCGTGCTTGTTTAACATTGAGATATGAAAATATGGGTACAGTACCGAGGTGGGCACGTACAAATTTGGACAGGCTTATAGTCATGCAAATTGTTGTTTATTCTTATTGTGAAAAAAGATTACAAGACTGAAAAGTTACTATGACGAATATTACTGAAGCATCAGAATATATCACTGTATTATTTACACAGGCCATGGGCTTACATTATGGCCCAAGTATATTTCTTTCAGTTTGTATAAATACTGTACGCAACATTACAAGTCTGTAACAAAATCATTGTGTAACATTCTCTTCAATTCAATAATAAAAGTTCTATATCATTTTATCCAATTCTTCATATGGTATCAGAGCAATAATCGCTTAACAGCATAATGCCCTGCCAGTGATTAAGATCAGATTCAACATCATCATCTCTCAATCAGGCTGCATTTGTTATCTGAATCATCTGAGAATCATAGAAGGTTCTCATCATCAAAAGATCAAGATCAGATTGTGCATCATCACTTCTTGATCATCTGCTACCAGTGTAAGATCAAGATCAGATTGTGTATCATCACTTCTTGATCATTTGCTACCAGTGTATCCAAATCATTTGAGAACTTTAGTTCTCATCTTTAAGATTACTACTGTTTTCTCTGTTCTTCGATCGAGATCAGACTAATCATCACCTCAAGATCAAAGAACACAAGTGGTGAATCATCTGGGAGATAATAATACCTCCCATCATCTCTGTTGCTATCATTCATACCTGTTCTGGACCCATCTGTCAAATCTCACCGTGCCTTGCCCAAGAAGCAATCAAGAATTTCTAGGCTGCACAGTTTCTTCTTTCTCTCCTTGTTAAAAGGTAACATCTCACTGATTTCTTGAAACTATGGCTGAAGGAGATCAAGACATGTCTGTCTCCTCCAGCACTCATACCAATGTCAGGCCAAATCCTATTGAAGAACTTATGAAAGAAATTATCAAGCCTCAGAGCCAGCTGCTGTCCATTCAACTTGACGAAATAAACTTTTTACTTTGGAAATTTCAAGTCGAAACAGCAGTCAGAGCCTATGGATTAGAGCAATACATTCAAGGCACCATAATTGCTCCACCCAAATATACTGCAGATAAGGATGGAAAATTTATTAGTAATCAAGAATTCATAATGCATCAAAGACAAGACAGTTTAGTCAGTTCTTGGTTAATATCATCTATTAGTGCTAATCTTCTTCCACAGCTAATTGGATGTAATACATCACATGAAATCTAGTTCACACTCGAGCAAATCTTTAGTACTCAGTCTGTAGCCAAGATCATGTACTACAAGAGACAATTACAAAATGTAAAGAAAGAAAATCAGTCAATGAGAGACTACCTTGTAAAGGTAAAAACATTGTGTGATCACTTGTCCTCTGCAGGACACAAGGTAAGTGACACAGAGCATGTTCTATCAATTCTTGGAGGGCTAGACGATGAATATGAACCAGTTGTAGCAGTTATATCATCAAAAGAAACCTTACCTACAATTCAATATGTTCATTCTACTCTTCTAGCCCATGAGGGTAGGTTGGAACAAAGGAAATCAACTACATCAGATATGTCTCTGAATTTCATCTCAAATAGCAGAAACAAGAATCAAGCAAAGCCATCAAATAACAGAAATCAACAGTATCTCAATCAGAGGGGTGGTCAGTCCTACAGGTCAAGAGGAAGAGGTGGAAGATGGCCTAACAATAGTGGAAATAGCAGACCCAGATGTCAAATTTGTGAAAGAGTTGGTCATATTGCTAGCAAATGCTATTTCAGATTTGACATCAATTACTCATCATCTCAGCAAAACAACAGCAACACAAGAAACAACAATCCAAGTGCAAATATGATAAGTGCTAATCAAAAAACTGGAAGCCAAAGTGACAGCAACAACAATGAAAGTGCAAAAATTGAAGATATTCATGACAACAACTGGTATCCCGATTCTGGAGCAACAAATCGTGTCACTAACAACTTGGCAAACTTAAATCTTGGCAACAAAGAGTACAAAGGTACACAAAAATACTTATGGGTAATGGTAAGGCTATTAAAATCACAGATACTGGTAGTGGTTACATATCAGCAAAGAAACAGCTATATTTACATAACCTATTAAGAGTACCATCTGTCAAGAAAAACTTACTAAGTGTATCTCAGTTTGCTAAAAACAATAATGTGTTTTTCGAATTTTACCCAAATCACTGTTTAGTTAGAGACATACTAACTAAAAATGTTCTCTTACAGGGTAGAGAAGTTAAGGGACTGTATACTTTCAATGTTGCTAATTCAAGAATCTCAAGATGTAGAGAAAAATGGTGTAATTACTCTGATATCAAAACTGTGAATGACTGTAAGACCTTTGATATTTGGCATTGTAAACATGGTCATCCTCATGTAAATGTTGTTAAACAAGTATTGAATGAAAACAATATTTTCTTTAGCAATATTTCAAATCCATATATTTGCACTTATTGTCAAATGGGCAAAAGCCACAAATTGCCATTTATGGACTCCTAAGCTAGTTACAACAAACCGCTGGAACTTGTTGCAACTGACTTATGGGGTCCAACACCTATATCAACTGACTATGGGTACAAATATTATATCTCTTTTGTTGATGCATATTCTAGATATGTATGGATATATTTTTTGAAAAAAAAGTTTGAAACATATTGTGCAGTTCAGCAATTTATAGTGCAGGCAGAAAAACAAACAAACTGCCAACTGAAAATACTGCAGATAGATATGGTACAGAGTTTTTATCACTAAAGAAATTCTTTCAAGAAAAAGGTATTATATATAGGACAACTTGCCCTTACACATCAGAACAGAATGGTCTGATTGAAAGAAGGCATAGACACATAGTAGAAACAAGCTTGACACTACTAGCAAATGCATCACTACCTCTTAAGTTCTGGCCTGATGCATTTGCTACTGCAGTATTTCTGATTAATAGATTACCCACAAAAATCTTAAATTCAAAGTGTACATTAGAAATACTGTACAGTATCAAGCCTGACTATCATAGTTTAAAAGTATTTGGTTGTCTATGCTACCCTTATCTCAGACCATATAATTCTCACAAGTTAAACTATAGATCACCACCATGCACATTTTTAGGATATGCAGCAAACCAAAAAGGTTACAGATGTTTATCTAGTAATGGAAAAATATTTATTTCTCGACATGTTGTCTTTAATGAGCAAGAGTTTCCTTATAGCAGTTCAGGAATTAAAACTACACAGAAAGTGTACAATACTAGACATACCTCAATGTCAATACCTGTGATAAGTGACAAAGCAGCTCACATCCCTGAAAGTGAAGTTCAAGGTGATGAAAGTCCACAACACACAATGTCCTCTCCAGAACCAGGTCATGAACAATCTGAATCACCTAATTCACCATCTCAAATACAACAGTCAGAAAATCAGATACAACAAAGTTCAAATCAGACATCAGGTGACTTGCAATCACCCAATGTATGTCAAGAGACAGAAGCAATCAACAACAATCATCAAAAAATCACTGAAAGGACTGGACACCACATGATCACCAGAGCTAAAAGTGGCATATTCAAACCAAAATTATACAATGCAGCTCTAGAGAATGAAGAACCAAGTACATACTAGCAAGCTATACAAAATGACAAATGGAAGACAGCTATGAATGAAGAATATGAGGCCCTCATGAACAACAAGACTTGGGATCTTGTTGCTCAGCCTAATGATAAAAATATAGTAGGATGTAAATGGACATATAGATTAAAGAGAAATGCTGATGGTTCTATTTTCAAATATAAGGCAAGACTAGTGGCAAAGGGATATTCACAACAAAATGGTTTCGACTTTACTGAGACTTTCTCTCCAGTTGTGAAACCCTCTACCATTAGGATTGTACTTAGTATTGCCCTATATAAAAACTGGAATATTAAGCAACTTGATGTAAATAATGCCTTTTTAAATGGTGTTTTGCAGGAAGAAGTTTATATGGAGCAGCCTCATGGATTTATAAAGAAGGGAATGAAAAACTAGTATGCAAGTTGAACAAGGCAATTTATGGCCTTAAGCAAGCGCCAAGAGTTTGGTTTGAAAGACTAAAGTCAATATTACTTAGCTTGGGCTACAGCAGCACAAAATCAGACAATTCTCTCTTTACAAAATTTAATTCAAATACTGTTACTTACATATTAATTTATATTGATGATTTCATTATTACAGGTAACAATGATCAAGAAATCAGTGATCTTGTCAAGCATCTAAATAAGGAATTTTCAGTTAAAGACCTTGGAAATCTGAGCTATTTCTTGGGAATTGAAGTGAATAAATTCTCAAAGTCCAGAATGCTTCTCAGCCAAAGAAAATACATCAATGAAATTCTCAACAAAGCCAAAATGAATCAATCAAATCCTATCTCAACACCTATGATAACCAATGCTCATCTATCAAAAACAAAAGGAGAAGCTATCACAAATGACAGTCAATACAGGAGTATTGTAGGTGCACTTCAGTATGCAACAATCACTAGACCAGAAATCTCTTTCAGTGTAAATAAAGTAAGTCAATTTATGCAATGCCCAACAGATGAGCATTGAAGAGCAGTCAAAAGAATTCTAAGATATCTCAAGGAAACATTAAACTATGGTCTAACTATTGAAGCATGTCAAACTATCAGTATTACTGGATATGCAGACGCAGACTGGGCAAGTGACATTGATGACAGAAGATCAACAAGTGGTCACTGCATTTACTTGGGCAAAAATCCGGTTTCATGGTGTTCAAAAAAACAAACAACTGTTTCCAGGTCTAGTACAGAGGCAGAATATAGAAGTATTGCTAATGCAGTGGCAGAGATAATGTTGATAGAGTCATTGCTAAATGAACTACAAATTAAAACTGATCGCAAGACTGTATTATGGTGTGATAATTTAAGTGCTGTGTCACTCACTGCAAATCCAGTTTTGCATTCCAGAACAAAACACATGGAGTTAGACTTATACTTTGTTCGAGAACAAGTTGCCAAGGGAAAACTAGATATTAATCACGTACCTTCCACTTACCAAGTTGCTGACATTCTAACGAAACCCTTATCAAAGCCAAACTTCACTCGATTCAGAGAAAAGCTTGGTGTTACAGATCCCAAATGTCAGACAGAAAGTAATGCTCTGCCTCGCCCTGAGTCAAAACTTCAACAAGCATCATCAAACGAACAATAAATGTTCGTACTTCAGCAATCTTCTTCTCAGAGCTCACATGCACTACTTTCAGCCTCAATTAGAAGACAATAAGTATATTTTGCAAGAATATCTTACAAAATATACTTTGTCTAGCATAGCTCGCTCATGTACTCTAGCAAAACTGCAAAGATCCCAACTTTAGTTCAGATCCAAGTTATTCACCTCAGATCCGAGTTGATTCATGTAGCGGCACAAGTTCTCTTCAAATACTCAAGCAAGGTGCTTCAGATCTGAGTTATTTGCTATGGATCTGAGTTGTTTCGAATATCTCATCAATGGCGACACGATTTTTCATATGAAGATTGCAAACCCTAGAGTCGCCGTTAGGATTGAGAGGGGAGTATTGTGAAAGCAGTTTACAAGACTGAAGAGTTACTATGACAAATATTACTGAAGCATCAGAATATATCACTGTATTATTTACACAGGCCATGGGCTTACATTATGGCCCAAGTATATTTCTTTCAGTTTGTATAAATACTGTACACAACATTACAAGTCTGTAACAAAATCATTGTGTAACATTCTCTTCAATTCAATAATAAAAGTTCTATATCATTTTATCCAATTCTTCATAATTCTGCCCTGGGATAACTGGCAGAGTCCTAGATTCAATCCATAAATAAACCATGCTTTGATGGATTGAGAATAGTGTGATCCATTAATCAAATAAGGTGTACCCAATTCAATCGTTTCAGTGTAACTTGATCAAGCTAAGGTTATCTTTAACCAATCATAGTTGCCTGCACAAATTTACAAGAGCATAAATTTAAATGACTTTTCCCCCAAATTTCACAGCTCTACTGGAAGGAAAACCAACAAATTCTAGTCAAGTACGCTATATAATGTGGATTGACAAGCAATAAGCATAAACCAAATAACCTGATGTATACTAACGTTGGAAAAATATTAGCCAAGTATGCCATGCATGAGTGTTACGGTACCAAGTCTTAAGTTGTAGTATCCAATTCATTTTCAAAGTTCAAGTGGTCTGTTAAACCCTAGCTGCACAAAAGTGTATTGAAAAATAATTTTAGTGAGAAGGGGGATAAATTTTTAGAGACGTCATCACGACGTTAATAAACAGCTGGTGTCATTGAACTACAACGACGTCAAAGCGATGCCCATTTTTGTATAAACAGTTGCATTGTCATCGCTAAAATTTAGCGATGTCATAGTGACGTTAATTTTGTGACGCTTTAGCAATCTCAGTCCATTTAGTTACACTAGTTTTTCCATTGCATTTTTGGTATTGATATCGCGTTGCTAAAAAGTTTAGCGACGCCAAATGAACGACATAAAACCGTAGATTTGTAGTGGCGATATTCAACACCATCGTTTCTCACAATCCCCGTGATATAAGTTCTTGAATTTCTAAATCAAACTCACTAGAAAATAGTATCTTCTCCTGAGGATTGGAGTGGGTCTAGTCATGCTCACCATTTCGCTGGAATCCTGATATGGATGAACAGACCTGAGTTGAACAACATGATTTTTCTTAATCATCATTGAATTCTTCACCAATTCATCTAAATCTACTGGGATAAATCTAAGTTCATTGGGATATGAATCTTGACCTTCACGGTATTGTTTTGTCAATTCAATGCAAACTTTTCAAATTTTGTAGGGTAGCCCAATGATCCCTTTTTCCCCAAAATTAGAAAGATGTGCTGATAATTGGTGTTTGAAGCAAAGAAATAGTATCACCAATCTTTCTTAATATATAAAGACTTGATGAAGATTATTATGGCTCTTGTTGAGCCTAAAAATGGCACAAATCCAAGGTCTGGTAGAAATATAAAAAATATAGCATAAAAAATATGAAAAACGGAGAGAAAGCGAAGGTTTTTGAAGTGGTACGACAATCTTTGCCTTATGTCCACTGTAGTTTTTATTGATTTTAGATTTGAGAGTCACTTGCACAAGGGTTTTACTGATCTAATAACCTAGAACAACAAATACTAGCTTCCTTTGTCACTATGGTGGATCGTACATAGAAGATGAAGGAAGCCAAGTCCAAAAAGTCTTTTTCCAAATGTCATAGGCTCAATATATCAAGTCTAACTTCAGATTCGAAAAAGAAGGAGGGGAAGACGGAGTCTCCAAAGCCATAAAAACAGCTCGGTACCGACCTGATTTTTAGAGGGGAAGTTGCTCCTTCCCTCCTTTGGTCTTCCATCTTTAATCCATTTGTAACAGCTATGCTTTCTAAGCCGTATAAATAAATAAATTTAATAAAAATTAAAAGTGTTCTAATTCAAATTGTGATGATTATATTTGGAAAATAAATTTTTAGTTAATTAAATTCTATCGATAAAAGATTTTATCATAATATATTGAATTAAATTAATAAATTCTTTACGAATAATTTATTGAATTGAATAAATTGTTTAAATTGATATAAAATATTGAAGTGTAAATAATTTTTATAAGACTGAAATAGTTGGAAAATAAGTTTATTTTGTAACAATACAATGATTTATTAGATAAAAATGAGCGGATATCGGATTGAATGATATTGCCCAATTATTGAAATATGATTTGTAGAATGAGGTGTCAATCAATTTATATTAGATTGAAATTTATTTTAAGGATTCAAATTCGAATTCGAATGCATAAGAAGTTAATTAAAAATGAATTGAATTAAACCAAGGCCCAAAACTATTTCAGCCCAAGCGCATTCTCTTTTTCTTCTTGTTTTTAGAACACTCCTTTATTAATCTAGGCCAAACCCGTGTCCTCAATTACAATATTGCCCTAACCCATTTTTCTGAAATCAAAACGAAAATCGAAAAAAAAAGAAATTGATTGATGCCACAATTGGGGCTTGGCGTTGGCAAACGTGGCTGGCGGAGGGAGGAGTCTGTGCATTGAGGTCGTGATGCTGGCATTGATCACTGGTGGCGGTGGCGCGAGGCCGCTCGTGCTGGTGACAACGATGTTCAATACAAGTGGAGAGCTTGGTGGTAGCCGACGATGTTGAAGGAGGTTGCGATGTGGCAGGCGGCGATGGTGATGTAGACGAAGAGATGGGGTGTCGAGCTGCTCTTTGTGCGCGCTTGTTAGGTTACGATGGAGGAGTGGGGTCGATGCGAGGTCCGAGGCGGTTGGCGATTAGAAGCGATACAAGAACTTCGAGGCTGGAGTTGCTGTTTTGGAAATTCAGACATCGTTTAGGTGAGTAAATTCTTTTACTCACAACAATCATCCAATACTTTATGCTTTGTTGCTTGATTGAAATTGTTTTATTTGTGTTATGGTTTGGAATGATTGGTTGGATCGTCGGTACATGGATGAAATTGATTGTTTGATGATGATTGATAGTTGATATAGTTTGAATTGGTTAGAATCATGTTCTTTGATTTACTTGTTGCTGTAATGATTATTCTTAGATTGTTGATTTACTATGTTTGAGTAATAAATTGATATTTGTAAGTGGTCGAACTTTAATTATAACTGATCGAAATGAGGTAAATGAATTAAAAATGAAGATTTGAAATAAATAAATTATTTTAAAAATAAATAGTGTATTTTGCAATGATGTTTTAATTTAATATTGAGGTTATTTGCGATTAATGGAAATTTTGAAAGAGAGATGATTTTGAAAAAATATATAAGTGGAATAATTTTAAAGTTTTTGTGAATAAAAATTATTAGATACATGATGAGATGTGGAATTTCATTAAATAAGTGAAATTTGAAGATTTATAATTTTCTTTATTTACCGTTGATCATTAAATTATTTGAAGGGTATTTATGAACTGATATTTGAAATCTATAATTTATAGTGATGAGTTAATTTTAGTTGAATTTAATGGATGGAAAGGTTATGAATAATATTTTGAAGTAATCGAAATTTGAATGCAATTCATTATTTATTGAATGGAAATCATCATTTATGCGTTTTGTTACATATATTGTTAAGTGAATTTTTGGAGGCAATATATTACCGTGTTTAATATAGAATTTTAGTTTGATGGAGTAATAGTCTTAAAAGAATTTGAAAATGGAGGAGGATTTTAAATAATGATTTGGAAAATATATATTTAGGTTGGAAATATTTTTAGATTGGAAATGATGTGCTTCTAATTGATGTTTAAAAATAATTGAAAATTTCAAATATATATATATATATATATATATATATATATATGGTATTTCCATAATATAATTAAAGTAGAAATTAGAAAGGAAAGGAATTTAGTGGTTTTAAATTTATTGATGGGTTTGAGGAAAGGTTTATTTGAATCCAAATAAGTGGTTTTAAAATACATGTTTTGGAATTAAATTAGAGAATCGTTTTTATGATTCCAAAAGAGAACGAAATAAATAAAAGAATTGTTTTTTTGTTAAATTAAATTAAAGCATTTTCATAAAAAGAGAAGAAAAACCGATGTAACGACCTGCCTTTTTGGATAGTTTAAACCGACGATCAAATACACATGTCGATTCCAAAACCATTCAAAAGTGCAGATAGTTATTGGGGTAAATAAGAAAAGAAAAGAAAAGAAATAAAGGAAATGAAACAACACAGAATCTCGCAGCGGAACGATAAAATATAATAGTCAAATAAACAGTTCATGAAGCTGTCTACTATACTTTGACAATTATTTATACAACATTTATCAGAGTTATACATATACAGCAGAGCAATTAAATAATGCAGCAGATAGCATGTTGCAAGGGTAATAATAGTGATAGTATACCAAATCTTCGTCACCATCCTCCAGAATAGATCTTCAAAAATCTGAAAAACTCAGGACTGACCCGAGCGTAATGAAAAGACAAAACACTCGAGTCAGGACTAAAATATCCTTATGAAAATTAAATCAATCGTAAATAAATATGAGTGTAACGGCGTCAGAGATGTTTACGGGGTTTGACATCTCATATCCAGTGTCAACGTGCGTGCAATAACTTAAGAGATGTTACGGGATTTTCCACCTTTCAAGGATCCGTTAAACTATCTACTAGGTAGTAATGTACGCTAAGTAGATAATGTCTATCAGTAATATAAAGTATCAAAATAGCGTTAAGGCGTTACCATAATCCCCCTTAACACATTTTATATTCCCAAAAGCATATACAAGACCGTAGTTTCCCCAAAACCGGAAGTCACCGGAGGGCAATCCATATACTCAAGGTACAAACCAAAACGTAGTGGTCGCGAATAGGATAATCAGTATGACAAGGTACATGAGGCGATACCAACTAGGATACTAGTAGTTGCGTGATCCGGACTGATGTTGAGCATAGCAGCTACTACCTCAACACCGCGAAACAACACTCCCAAATCAAGGGGTGCACCCAAATCAAATCACAAATGTAATAGATATGGTATCGAAGAAGTGTGTCCGCTAGAGGTGGCGAACCTCAATGGCCCGGCGCGGCTCCTGTTTTAGTCATGTCAGGGGTCATCCAATATCGTTCTCTTTTTTCAGTCAACGCGTTCACCAAACCATCCACTTCATTCTAGATCAACACTCCGCGTATAATAGTTATTAAAGTGGTTTTCGGTATCGACAGAGAGTATGTCCATATCCGATCCCGGTCTCTTTAATAACTACGTATTATTACACTGATGGCTCTTTTATATTTCAAATTGATTCATGATTGATAACAAAATGTCATATTCGCTTTAAAATCAAATCCATTTCAAAATCATCATATATTCAAAATTATCAATTTTGTCCGATAAATCAATTTCACTTCAAAATTTGATTCGAATTCAATTTAGGTTATAATCTCTACTTTAACCTAGTTCGTATTTAAACCAAATGTTTAAATATAAACATTTCCGTCTCTTTAACCAGTTTGAATTTAAGAAAATAGTTTAAATAGTTTAAAATAGTTAAATAATTCAAAATAGTTTAATAGAAAATATTTAAATAGTTTAATCGAAAATAATTTGAATATAAAATGGTTTATATATAAAATAGTTTGGAAAAAATCAAAAATTATTTGATAAATAATTCCAAAGTCAAACCGGTCAACTTCCCAAATTTCCTATCCAAATCAAATCCAAATTCCATTTCGATTTAATCGATTTATTCCAATTTCAACTTGAATAAATTTCTATTCCACGTAAATTTCGATTTCAATTCACAAATTTCTTTAAATTTCAATTCAATTCCAAATTAATTTAAATCTAAATTTCAAATAAATTTTCAATTCCAAACTCAAACTTGAAATATCATTTCATATCAATTTTCTTAGAAATATTCAGAGTTCGATTAAAAGTCCAATCTTTTAAAACAAATCAACTTTCAAAAATTTACACCGTATTTCAATTTTCAATTTAAATATAAACTTCGATTTTATTTAATAATTTCGTTTACCAAGTTTAAATTCTAACATTTCGAGCTCCAATTCAAAATAATTCAATTTCCATAAATTGGATTTTATTCTTAAAATCAATTCATTTAAATAATTTCAAAACAACTTTTAAAATCATTTAATTTATCCAACTCGGTGTCCGTATATAATTTTCTAACCTATGGCCAAGTGATTAGTTATTACAATTAAATGTCAGGGATGAATATATCATTTAAATCAATCACAGTGTCATATGTATGCATAGCAGGATATATATAAACAAATAAACATCCAAACATTTAAATATCAACCAATAACATCCATCGAAATACATCATCCAATAGGCAATACAATTCACGGCAATTTCATATTTATCAATGTTAGGTAATTTAATCGCAATTCAATGTTAATTTAAATTTAACTGTCAATTTAATTTTTTTAACGGTGAATTCAAATGACAATCAATATGATAATTAAATTTTATCAAACAACAACAAATAAAAAATCATAACTATGCATAATGTCAAATTTAACTAGCATAAAGATATTCAGTACGTTGTGAGCGTTATAAAACACTCACCTTGATTTTACGATTTTAAATCAAATCGAACGACGTTCGATTTAACATAAAATTTTAATGAGCTCCAAACACTTTCGGATCTGCACTGCAGCGCAGCTCTCATTTCCGTGATTCCGGCGCTTCTTCCCCAACGTGAAATTCACGTATGCAAACCCATTAGCCGCCGATCTTCAAGCAATTTTCATGACCACCTCGTCGACTTTCAGAACGATCAGCTAGCGCCACCACGAAGCCCTTCACCAGAGCCACCTACGCGCCAAGTTTCATCCCGTCATTCGCCGTCATTTGCACGCAATCCAAGGAAATACGTACACACTTCCATGTCAGATCTGGACGAATCCATGAAAAATTAGCATACATCAACCGTATGGATTTGAAGAGCTCGTCGAGATTTACACTTTTGCTTTTGGAATTTTTCGATTTCGTCGAACGGATTGAGAGATATTAAGGAAAGAAGATCGGCAATTTCTGGCCATGGAATAGGTGGCGGCCATGATTTAGAATTAGGGTTTCTGGATTAAAATAATAATAAAACTGTCTCGGTTTGCGTGCGTATTTATATAGGTAGGTCCAAAATCATCCGAACTCCAATCGAGACGTGCCGCCAGGCGTTTATAAGGTTTTACCCCCATTCCGGACGCAATGGAACTAGTTTCAAGGCCTAATTCGATCATATCTGGAAGATAGCTTTTCGAAGTCGATTATTTTAATTAAATTCGAAATTAAATTTCTACGCGTTTCAAGCTCGCACGGCCAAACGACAAGTCTAATTGCTACGAAAATTGAAATCCTACCATAATTTACTATTACGGATCCGATGAAACAAGTTTCGTCGAAATCCGAGACTGTTTGAAAAATGGCTATTTTAACTCGTAAATTAAATATTAAAATATTCAATTTTCACAAATTTACTTTTAATTCGATTTTAAAAGTTCTACAACATCATTCTAACTTTAATATGATAAAATAGAATTTTACAAATCATTTTTAATCATATTAAACCCGTTATCCAATTATTCAAATAATTTCAAATATTAAATTATTCAACAAATTACATTAATAATCATTTTCCTTCAATAATCACCTTACATTTTCTAATTAAAATAGCTAAAAATACGGGTCGTTACACTCTCCCCCACTCAAAACTTTTCGTCCCCGAAAAGGAAAAGAAGGGAAAAGGAACTAAGTATAGAATTCAACATTAGATATATTTTATTCAAAGCTACCAACTTATAAAACAATGAAATTCCATTTATAAAGTCATAACTACGCTTCCACAATGTTACTCCGAACGGCTTTCTAAATTTAAAAGTTAGTTATCAAAACAAGTTATAAAATTTAAAAACTTGAAAAATTTTCTAACACCCGGATTCACGGAAAATTTCGGCAAGGTCTCCTTTGCGCGGCTCGATCGAAAAATTTTACAATTCAATATATAACACAAATATAACCAATATATATCAAATATACATCTCATCTCAATGATGAGGCATCCCATATCTGGGGAAACAACACATATATATCACTATATATCACCAATACCATATAAAACCATAAGCGTACATTTTATTTAGTATTTATTAGCAGTTTACTTACATTTTGTATTTAGCACAGAAGCGAGCTTTACAACGAAGCGCAACCCCTTTGCTACCTACTAAAATGCTCAATAACTAAGTTAGAACCATGCATATAAAGATAGATCGATATATTTAGCCTACACAACATATATATAACCTATTTAGCTTCAAAACTGAGATTCCAATTTCAGGACAGCAAACAAATCTCAGTTTTAGGTCACCTAAACTATCAAATTTGGCAACAGAATCTAAACAAAAGTTGTTGTATTCATTTCAAGCTTTCCGGAATGTCCAAAATCATCGAATTCGGATCATACATTCAAAAGTTACGACCGTTTTACTTAGAGGATACGCCTCAGCCTGGGCAATGAATTGCGCAGGTCAGCGACGTTCACCCACGTTTTCGACCTTCTAAACGATATCAAAACACAAAACACTTAAAACAAAAGTTTTAGCTTAAGTTCTTAGCTTTCCAGAAAGTGCAAGATCATCAAAATCCGATAAACCAGTCAAAAGATATGGCGAAAATACAAAGGGTGTATACTACTAATTTTACTTATTTTTACACAGGACAGCGAGTAACATTCAAGTTTTTAACCAAGCAGACGAAGGAATTTTGTCAGGACACGATTCTTCGTCTTCCGAAAATTCAACATCGATACTCACTTTATCGACTGCCGAGCAATCGAACGACGGAAAACCGAACACTGAGGGTTTAAGAAAAAGAATTTAGGAAAAGAAAAAGGCAGAAGAAGGTAGAAAATAGAGAGAAAAGAAAATAGAAAATTTTTAAAATAGAAGAAAAAGAGAATAGAACGGAATAGAAAACAACAGAACAACATCAGAATCTCACAATCGCAGCAGAACAACATATAATAATAAATGAATAATCTTTAAACAAAGAACTATATCAGTTATTACATTACATCACATTACATTTCATTACATCATATCATCAGAGTGTACAACAACAACAACATCAAACAGTGCAGCGGAAAAAGAAATACTATATAAACTAGTAATACGCCATGCCATCCAGCTTGCCTCCAGCAACTCCAGAATATCCTGATAAACCTAACTCTTAACTGCCCGTGTGGAAATTTGGTGGGCACCCAGAGTTTAGGAAGGAAAACAATAAACTCCGAGTCAGTCATGTGACTGGTGTGAGAACTCAAAACAGTTTATTTATCTTTAAAATCAAATAGAGGAATATTTTTTAAAGTCAATTCGCAATGCTTTTAAAAATGAGATTACCATAAGGCCTCCCGCACACACACAATGCAAACGCAGAATCGGAGGAGATTTCTCCTTATGATAGTCAAAGATGCTTGATATGCATTAAAAAGAACATTTGATATTATTATTAGTGCATAGTGTAGGAAAAATTCATTTCGAAAGTAGAATATAAATCTTAGCCAGCATAGACATTCCGAACTATGCCTACTATAACTAACTATGTTCAATAGCAGGTTACCGCCACATTCCATAGCAGGTTATACAACTAAAACCGTACAAGTCTCGTATTGTTTCTTTGGATTTCCAACGAATGATCAGGCCAAGGAACTTCCCGTTGCCACATGAGAATGCCTCTGGATGGACATCCCCGAGAACCAAACCGGATCTCTACCAACACAAGGCCGAGTTACCCCTAACTGAGTAACAACTGACCGAATATGCCATCCCCCGGTCCTTTGGGACCTTTTAACCGAGCGCTCGTAATCAATTCACACAATCATAACAAAGTGTTTTCAACATGAGTAAGTATCTGGGCTCCATACCATGATACCACCCTTTTCCAGAAGGAAATGCACACGTCCTAAAGGGCGCTACCCCTCATAACCTTGCCGCATCTTTCCTGTTTTGACCATTCACGGGGTGTGAGGCTCGACGAAGTCACGTCCACAAAAACATACTTTATTCAAAAGCCATGCTTTGGGTCAACAAATGATCATCACAATGATCACAAGGATAGACGATCAAATAAACGATCCTATCACAAATAATCAACACAATGATCATTTCAGCATCACTCAGCATGTCACATTACCAAATTGGGAATATATCGCTGATAACTTCAACTACATAACCTCTGAGCACGTATGTCTCAGAGAAGGGTGTTAAGCTAAAAGAATAAATTCTCCGCCACCAACAGAAATATATTTGAATGAAATCGGCTTTATATCTCAACTTGTAATGTCAGACATACAATCCATACAAGTCTGTTCCGGGCTCGAACAAAACCGAAGGCACTTCTTACAAAGCCCTTGCAATCCGGGTATTCACAATCCCGATCTAATTTCCCATCACTTAAGGAATCTCTATACCAGGAGCTACCCAGTGCAGAAGCAATCGATAGGTCATCCTATCGCTTTCACAAATACTCGGTCTTCAACACCGATCTTCAATGCAATTCACAACGACGTATCACATATTCAGAATGGGTTATACGACCCCATGGTCCTTTCCCGGTTAACCCGAATAGTGAGCGCTTATTCAAAAATAAGTGTGGCATTCACATTCAAACAAATCACATCAATTACCCATTCAAAGGGAAATTATTGATAGTCGGTTATTGAACTATCAATGGATATGCACACATCACCAGTTTCCAAATAATTTTCCAAATTATTTATTTTCCAAAAATATCTTTACAAGATATATAATTTCAATACTTCAAAAATAAATCAATATTTATTTTTAAACAAATTCCACTTTCTTTTATAAATTCCTTAGTGAATTTACATTTCACAATATCCATGCATATACGATTTCAATTATCCATTTCAATTTATCTTCAAAAAGATAAATTCTCAAAATATTCACTTTATATTGGAAAACATTTCCATACTTATTCAATAAGTAATTCACGAATTTTATTTATTTTCAACACTTAGAAAATATTCACTATACTTCAATCAAAATTAAGTATATATTTCATTCTTTAAGGAAATCATTCTCATAAACATATTTATTTGGGCCAAAACGAATGTTGCGTAAAACATCGTTACGACAACCCAAAATCACTAGTATAGGGATTCGAAGTTAAAATAGATATATAAATCCCAATATTATACAAAACATTTCCTTTCGGAAATCATTTATTATAACAACAGTGTTATAATCTACCATTTCCTTTTATTTCTCGAAAACGTCTATTTCAACAATAAATGTTGAAATCTATGGTTTCAAATCTCAACATATTTTAAAACATCGTTAGATCGTTTTTAATTCAATTTAAAATATCACATTCTAAACATTTTCTTTAACATATAATTCACTATTCAAAAACGTGAATATACTACGTTAACCAATTTCATCCTTTATTCATTGTATTTCTAAGGATTATTCACAGTCAAAAATGTGAATATAACTCCATTAATAAGTTTCAACAGTTTACTTATCAAAATAAGTCATTTGCGGATTTATAAAATAACGTTTATAAATTCCATTTCTAATTATTTTATAACAACTTCCTTTTATAAATTTTCTTTATTAACCTATTCGATTTATAACTCAATTATAAAACAAAGGTTCATATTATAAGTGAAATACTTATAATTTATTCGTTTGCAAAATCGTTCCTTTGAACTTCATAATTATAAATCTTATAACTTATAAGATTCAATTATTCATCCAAATATATTCTTTAATAATTTCACAAAATTTATAAATCTTACTATTTATAAATTTCATTTATAACTTCACCATTTATAATTTTATAAATCCCATTCACATATGCAATCCATTTTCACTTCATTCTAACACTTATAAAAACTCGTTTTATAATGTTAATATTTCAATTTATAAATATCCATTTATAAATCTCTTAATATAAATCAATTTATATTATTCTTCAAAACGTCTTTAATCTCCTTTATTATTTCACCATTTTGATTCATAAAATAATTAAATTTCATAAATCCTATATTTAAACTTTTCACAATAAATTCTAAAATCCCGATTAAACTATTTTATAAAATCGTTAGCATCATATTCTCAAAAATCAGTTTTTAACTATTTTTCTCAAAAATCATAATTTTTATAATATTAAAATTATAACGTTTATTTAACATGGATCAATTCCAAAAATAATTTTATAACTTATACTTTCAAAAATCACTTTGAAATCATTTTAAAATTCCAAATTTGGTCCAATGATGCTACACACCAAATAGTCAATCACGACTACAACGATATCATATATCAATATGAAAATCCATCAAATATCAAAATATCTGAAATCAAATAAATACTGTTGAGGAATCCAGTTGGATCCCTCCAACCTGTTTTCCTGCATCCACAAACATTAGCACAATACCAATTTCGCTCCAGTACGAAATTATCGCGGTATATGGGATTTAAAATATTATCCGCTTAATAGACGGCGCAATAGGGTCTCATCCGCTAAACAAAAAATGCGGGAAATCAATAACTCCAATATATACATATGCCAATATATATATATTGCTACTATATATAATACCAATTTCACTGTTTATGAAATATTCGCGGTATATGTTTTTAATAAATAACATCCGCTTACTAACGGCGTATAATGTCTATTTTAAAATAAATAGATAACAATCATCATTCAAACATGCATTCAAATATTTTAAATCTAACTATTTAAAATAAAATCGAAACTGATTCGATTGAGTGAGAAATTCTCACCTTGATTTTATTTCCGTTTTAGCGATTTATTTCGAATAAAATTAAACGGACGTTTAATTTTACCCAAAATTCTCACTAACTCCAAATGACTCCAAATCAACTCCATCGGGTAGTGCTCGTCCATACGATTCCAACGCAACTGGTTTCGCGCGTTTTCGACCTCGTATGAAAAAGTTATGAATTTTTAAAGTTTGTACACGATTTATATATAACTAATTACAACTTAATTTAAATTTTCTTAACCATAATCAATCATAGCCCTTGATCCATCACACATGCAAATCTGGCCGTGCACCCACCCTTCTCTTCTTCCCCATTCACGCGCTTCACGTCTACAGGCAACACGAATTTGAGGCCGAACCCATCACGTTAATTAGGGTTAAATTTATCGATCACCTCGCTCAACTTCGACACGATCAAGATGCGCCAACACGTAGCCCTCACCACCACCTATGCACGGCCCAAGCACTGACCAACTCGGCCACCTCCTCCTCCTCATGTTGCGTGCGCAACTGGCCATGAACGGCCCCCCATAGCTCCCTCCACACGACACCAAACACGATCTCCACCGTTCACATCGAAGCTCTCGTTGTGATCTTCATCTTTGTAGTTGAATGTTTTTGACGAATGTTGACGGATTGGAAGAAATCGAGGGATGAACGTTGAGCATTTCTGGCCATTGGTTGAGTAGGAGGCGGCTAGGGTTTTAGGTTTTTTTAATTTTTTTTTAATTTTATGAAGGGTAGGGGGTATATTTATAGGAATTTGAACGACACTATTCATCCGGGATTTCCAAACTCCGATTTACGCGCCGTAACCAGCGTTTCTAAGGTTTACCCCGCGTTCCGGACACAATGAAACAGGTTTCGGAAGCTAATTCGGACATCTGTGCGAGTTATGGCTACAAACGTTCAATTTAAATTAAACCGATTTAAGCGATTTTCTAGGCGTTTTAATTTGTACCGGACAAACGGTAAATCCAATTGACACGAAATTTGAAACCTTACAATAATATCACATTACGGATCCGATGAAACTGGTTTCGTCGAAATCCGATACTTTTTGAAAAATGGCTATTTTCACTCGTCAAATTTAAATTAAAAACAATTCGATGCGTTTCGAGCTGCCACGCTCAAACGATAACTCCGATTGATACGAAAATTGAAATCCGGTAATAACTAACTATTACGGATCCAATGGAACTGGTTTCGTTCAATTCTGAGACTGTTCAAAAATTGACTATTTTCACTAGTCGATTTAAATATTAAAATATTCAATTTTCACAAATTAACTTTTAATTCGATTTTAAAAGTTCTAAAATATCATTCTAACTCCAATATGATAAAATAAAATTTTGCAAATCATTTTCAATCATATTTAACTCAATTTTCAATTATTTCCATAATTTAACATATTAAATTATCGATTTAATTATCCAATTAAATCCAATAATTCAAATAAAAATTTATTTGACTTATAAATTCACTTATTAATATTTAAAATTAATTAAATATTCAAATTTTTAATTAATAAAAATTCTGTGTCGTTACAAATTTTCTCAAGTTATCTAAACAAAAGTTGTGCTATAGTTTCTAAGCTTTCCGAAAAGTCCAAAATCGTCGAATTCCGTTCAGCCACTTAAAAGTTATGGTTGTTTTCGTTTCAGCATATATTGGACAATGTTGGATTTTTTTTTTTCCAAAAATTTGCTTTTATTATTTCAAAGTACAAAACATCAAAACTTCAAATTTTCTAAAGAACAATCATAAACACAAAGTCATCTATTTTCTTATTCATCCATGCAATAGGTTTACATTCAATTTGTTTCCGATTTATTCAAGTTTGTTTCATTCACATTTTTAATTCAAGTCAATTTGCTCCCAATTTGAATTTAATTATTTAAAATTTTATTCCGTTTATTCAATTCCATTAACACTAATGAATTCTACTTAATCAATTATCATCCATCTAACAACCAATGCATGTCAAATATTAACATCCATCCAAAATCTACACTAAATCAATTATACATTTCCAAGTCAATTTTAATTTCATACACTTCCAAGTTTATTGACATTTAGTTATATTCAAATTTAATTAGTTTCCATTTACCAATTTTATATTTCATTAAGTTTAAATTTTATTCATTCACTTATACATGTATCATTCATTTTACAGCTTAAATTTCTTTTATATTTACAACTATCAATAGATCTTTACATTTTATTTTTCACTCTCACACTGGTATATTATTTCTCTACTTATCCTTATTAGCATTTTAAACCCTTTAAGTATTTGGTAAGTTATAGTTATGCAAATAGAATGTAGTTAAACAACATACAACTTCTTTTCATTTAAAGTTGAATTTTCAATTTATCAATTCTTAAGTCATTACTTAAATTTCACTATAATTTAATTTCACATTTACATTCACATATAGTATTTTCATTTTATATTAACATAATTGTGAATCACCTTTAAATGTTAATTTAAATTCCAATTATTTACTAACAATTTTATTTATATTTGCAAACCATTAATTAAATGCATATTTCATTATTCAAACCTATACTTGTATATTATCCAATTAACAATTCATATAACATTTTTGAACTTCTTAAGTATTTTGGTAAGTTATATCTAAGCTATAGAATGAAATTTAATACTATGCGAGTTTTACAGTTTCAATTTTATTTTAAGTTCATAATTTTCTAATTCTAAGGATTTCTACTTCAATTGATATTTTCACTTAGCTCTTAGGTTCATTTCTCATTTCACAATTCAGAAGTTCCTTAATGATTCAAGTCTAAATTCATTTCAATCAAAAAAAATCATTAATTATTAAAGAACTTAAGAATTCCAATCCCGATTTCATTTCAAATCAAGGTTTGAAATAATATATACTTATATAATTTATATATCAAATCATATTATAGAGAATGCAAAACAAAATAAAATTTGGGTCAAAACAAGGTTTAGACAAGCTATTAAGTGGTCTCCCCCACTCGGACTCTCGAAAATAAACGCCAATGATGCGTGCACACATCATCGAAATCATTTTCTAGCGTCAAGAGAAGGGAATATAACACTTATCATAAAAAAAATCCTTCGAAAACAATTTCAACTCAATTATACTATCATATAATGCTCATATTATATTTTTCAAATTCTTGTAAGTCAATCTCAAACACCGGAATTTAAATTCCCAAATCCAAGTTAAAATTCATTTATATTCATTATCAATTGTGTTTACAAGATTTCATTTTCCTAAATCCATTGTTATTTAATCAATTGTTGTAAATATTGACTGATCAAACAATAACGATAATAATCTAATATTATCATCTCCTAACAATCAATTCAATCAAAATGAATAAATATTCAAATAATTCTTTTATATAAAATATATTCCAAAATGATATTGTGTTGGTTTGTCCTATTCGAGTGTTTAGAAATTCCTATCGACGCCTTGGCGTCCCAAGTATCGACCAGAATTCATAAATACTCAACGGAACAAATTAACACAATATAAAACCATTTTATATCAAATAACAAGTACGCTCTCACATATACACTCAACTCATTCATATAGTTTACCTCTATTTCAATGAGTTATTCCCCACTAGAGCCAAGGTTTATCGCTAAACCAAAGCTCTGATACCAACTGTAACGACCCGCCTTTTTGGATAGTTTAAACCGACGATCAAATACACATGTCGATTCCAAAACCATTCAAAAGTGCAGATAGTTATTGGGGTAAATAAGAAAAGAAAAGAAAAGAAATAAAGGAAATGAAACAACACAGAATCTCGCAGCGGAACGATAAAATATAATAGTCAAATAAACAGTTCATGAAGCTGTCTACTATACTTTGACAATTATTTATACAACATTTATCAGAGTTATACATATACAGCAGAGCAATTAAATAATGCAGCAGATAGCATGATGCAAGGGTAATAATAGTGACAGTATACCAAATCTTCGTCTCCATCCTCCAGAATAGATCTTCAAAAATCTGAAAAACTCAGGACTGACCCGAGCGTAATGAAAAGACAAAACACTCGAGTCAGGACTAAAATATCCTTATGAAAGTTAAATCAATCGTAAATAAATATGAGTGTAACGGCGTCAGAGATGTTTACGGGGTTTGACATCTCATATCCAGTGTCAACGTGCGTGCAATAACTTAAGAGATGTTACGGGATTTTCCACCTTTCAAGGATCCGTTAAACTATCTACTAGGTAGTAATGTACGCTAAGTAGATAATGTCTATCAGTAATATAAAGTATCAAAATAGCGTTAAGGCGTTACCATAATCCCCCTTAACACATTTTATATTCCCAAAAGCATATACAAGACCGTAGTTTCCCCAAAACCGGAAGTCACCAAAGGGCAATCCATATACTCAAGGTACAAACCAAAACGTAGTAGTCGCGAATAGGATAATCAGTATGACAAGGTACATGAGGCGATACCAACTAGGATACTAGTAGTTGCGTGATCCGGACTGATGTTGAGCATAGCAGCTACTACCTCAACACCGCGAAACAACACTCCCAAATCAAGGGGTGCACCCAAATCAAATCACAAATGTAATAGATATGGTATCGAAGAAGTGTGTCCGCTAGAGGTGGCGAACCTCAATGGCCCGGCGCGGCTCCTGTTTTAGTCATGTCAGGGGTCATCCAATATCGTTCTCTTTCTTCAGTCAACGCGTTCACCAAACCATCCACTTCATTCTGGATCAACACTCCGCGTATAATAGTTATTAAAGTGGTTTTCGGTATCGACAGAGAGTATGTCCATATCCGATCCCGGTCTCTTTAATAACTACGTATTATTACACTGATGGCTCTTTTATATTTCAAATTGATTCATGATTGATAACAAAATATCATATTCGCTTTAAAATCAAATCCATTTCAAAATCATCATATATTCAAAATTATCAATTTTGTACGATAAATCAATTTCACTTCAAAATTTGATTCGAATTCAATTTAGGTTATAATCTCTACTTTAACCTAGTTCGTATTTAAACCAAAGGTTTAAATATAAACATTTCCGTCTCTTTAACTAGTTTGAATTTAAGAAAATAGTTTAAATAGTTTAAAATAGTTAAATAATTCAAAATAGTTTAATAGAAAATATTTAAATAGTTTAATCGAAAATAATTTGAATATAAAATGGTTTATATATAAAATAGTTTGGAAAAAATCAAAAATTATTTGATAAATAATTCCAAAGTCAAACCGGTCAACTTCCCAAATTTCCTATCCAAATCAAATCCAAATTCCATTTCGATTTAATCGATTTATTCCAATTTCAACTTGAATAAATTTCTATTCCACGTAAATTTCGATTTCAATTCACAAATTTCTTTAAATTTCAATTCAATTCCAAATTAATTTAAATCTAAATTTCAAATAAATTTTCAATTCCAAACTCAAACTTGAAATATCATTTCATATCAATTTTCTTAGAAATATTCAGAGTTCGATTAAAAGTCCAATCTTTTAAAACAAATCAACTTTCAAAAATTTACACCGTATTTCAATTTTCAATTTAAATATAAACTTCGATTTTATTTAATAATTTCGTTTACCAAGTTTAAATTCTAACATTTCGAGCTCCAATTCAAAATAATTCAATTTCCATAAATTGGATTTTATTCTTAAAATCAATTCATTTAAATAATTTCAAAACAACTTTTAAAATCATTTAATTTATCCAACTCGGTGTCCGTATATAATTTTCTAACCTATGGCCAAGTGATTAGTTATTACAATTAAATGTCAGGGATGAATATATCATTTAAATCAATCACAGTGTCATATGTATGCATAGCAGGATATATATAAACAAATAAACATCCAAACATTTAAATATCAACCAATAACATCCATCGAAATACATCATCCAATAGGCAATACAATTCACAGCAATTTCATATTTATCAATGTCAGGTAATTTAATCGCAATTCAATGTTAATTTAAATTTAACTGTCAATTTAATTTTTTTAACGGTGAATTCAAATGACAATCAATATGATAATTAAATTTTATCAAACAACAACAAATAAAAAATCATAACTATGCATAATGTCAAATTTAACTAGCATAAAGATATTCAGTACGTTGTGAGCGTTATAAAACACTCACCTTGATTTTACGATTTTAAATCAAATCGAACGACGTTCGATTTAACATAAAATTTTAATGAGCTCCAAACACTTTCGGATCTGCACTGCAGCGCAGCTCTCATTTCCGTGATTCCGGCGCTTCTTCCCCAACGTGAAATTCACGTATGCAAACCCATTAGCCGTCGATCTTCAAGCAATTTTCATGACCACCTCGTCGACTTCCAGAACGATCAGCTAGCGCCACCACGAAGCACTTCACCAGAGCCACCTACGCGCCAAGTTTCATCCCGTCATTCGCCGTCGTTTGCACGCAATCCAAGGAAATACGTACACACTTCCAAGTCAGATCTGGACGAATCCATGAAAAATTAGCATACATCAACCGTATGGAATTGAAGAGCTCGTCGAGATTTACACTTTTACTTTTGGAATTTTTCGATTTCGTCGAACGGATTGAGAGATATTAAGGAAAGAAGATCGGCAATTTCTGGCCATGGAATAAGTGGCGGCCATGATTTAGAATTAGGGTTTCTGGATTAAAATAAAAATAAAACTGTCTCGGTTTGCGTGCGTATTTATATAGGTAGGTCCAAAATCATCCGAACTCCAATCGAGACGTGCCGCCAGGCGTTTATAAGGTTTTACCCCCATTCCGGACGCAATGGAATTAGTTTCAAGGCCTAATTCGATCATATCTGGAAGATAGCTTTTCGAAGTCGATTATTTTAATTAAATTCGAAATTAAATTTCTACGCGTTTCAAGCTCGCACGGCCAAACGAAAAGTCTAATTGCTACGAAAATTGAAATCCTATCATAATTTACTATTACGGATCTGATGAAACAAGTTTCGTCGAAATCCGAGACTGTTTGAAAAATGGCTATTTTAACTCGTCAATTAAATATTAAAATATTCAATTTTCACAAATTTACTTTTAATTCGATTTTAAAAGTTCTACAACATCATTCTAACTTTAATATGATAAAATAGAATTTTACAAATCATTTTTAATCATATTAAACCCGTTATCCAATTATTCAAATAATTTCAAATATTAAATTATTCAACAAATTACATTAATAATCATTTTCCTTCAATAATCACCTTAAATTTTCTAATTAAAATAGCTAAAAATACGGGTCGTTACAACCGAAGTGAAATATATTTAAATAAAACCCTTCGCCTTGTTAATTACTAATTAATAATATTTTGATGTGTGCATGGATGTTGGTTGATTGGATTGCTAAGAATGAGATGAAGTTAAATAACTCATTATGCCAAACTACAAAGTAATGAAAATGAAGAATAATGAATTGAAATAAAATTAAGTGAAAGTGAATCAATAATAAAGTGGAAATTTATTTAATGTCGATCAATTACGAGTTGTATTTCATTGGACGGTACGGGTCATCCATGACTATATTTGTTTACTCAATATTAGTTAATGTCTGGTAATTCATTGAAGACCGAGCATTTAATACTTGGATATCGGTGAATTACTCTATATTATACATGTATATTAATCGACATTACTTAGATTTCTAAGTAGACAGACGTGTGACATATATTATATTATTTCTTCAATTTATTCTAAAGCAAGAATATGATTATCTTTGCTTTTAAGTGGATCAAGACGTGTGATGCAAAATTTCTTATGTACATGTGATGGCCATAAGTTATGCTATCCCCATCCTACCTTGATCGACTGTGGGGTCGCTCCCTGATGGTTGCGATGATTTGGCCCCACCATCACATGGTCATAATTTACTGCACGGGCCAACCGCATGAGGAGTACAAAACGAGGCAAGGTGGTTGGAGATGGGAAGTAAGGTACGAGGAAGCAAGGAAGTGATGTACATTTATTGTGCAGCTAAATATTAGCGAGGAGGCTCACAAATTTTTTTGAGTAGGGTCTCCCTTTGCATTTAAAAAGTGGCGGGGCTCAGGTGTAGACTCAGCTTCTGGAAGTACATTAAAAATAGCAGTAGTAGTAGCTGTAGCAGTAATGAAGATGAAACTAAATAAGAAAATGAATAAATAAAATATAGTTAAATAAATATGAATGAATTGATGTGTGATGTGTGAGGTATGCGATGGATGTGTATAATGTGTGTGATGTGTGTTATAGGTGATGTGTGCAATGGAGGTTGTGTGTGTGATGTGCGATGTATGCGATGTGTGCGATGTGTGATATGTATGATGTGCGATGTATACGATGTATGTTCGATGCGTGTGATGTGCTCAATGGATGTTGATGTACGTTGTCTAATGTGTGTGATGGTATTCGATGCCTTATGGATGTTTTGATGTTTGTGGTGTGTGATAATGTTTGATGTGTTATAGATGTTTTTTGATGTGTTGTTGATGTTTTATTGTTCCATTGGTTGAATTTCTTTATAATGTTGTGTATTTATTATCCCTTTGACATATTTTTCTTATACTCATCTATGAATTTAGGCATAATCTAACTCGTTTATTATTTATATAATACTCAGGTTAGTTTGAAACATTTCAGGTTCAAGAATATGATGACTTGTTTTTAGGTATTGGGCATAGATGAAAAAATAGAGTATTATTGTATACCATTGCATATTATGATATTTCCTGTATGTATGACATTTTGTTGTATATTGGACATATATTGTATATTTTTGTGATGGCGGGAGTTTGACCTATTTTATATCTCACTCAGATTTGTGTATATTTTATATTATATGTTATAACTCCATTGATGACTCTGTGAACTCTATTCTTTTATATTTTGTATCATTCTGTCCTTGGGAACCATACATGCTTATTGCTTTGTACAGAGATTATTCACTTCAAGGTGAGTGATTTTTATATCATGTGACATATCCAGCGTTGGTCCAAGAGAATATTCACATGTGTATCACCCACATCGCCTCATTCTCCGTACTACTCGACAGTATTTCTTAGTAATACTCTTGAGTAATATAGATATAGAGGTGGTGTGTTACATTTTTGATATCAAAGCAGGTTTAGAACAATACATAGTACATGAGACACGAGTCTTAGCCTTAGATGAGACTTACAGTCCTTGTTTCCGTGGGAGTGTGGCAGATTATTGTTATACCTAAATGATGTGTAACGACTCAGAAATTTTATCGATTTTCATAACGTAATTAAATAAAAAAATTCGTAAAAATAAACGATAAAATTTATCAATGAAAATGCGAAATTTCGAATACGTCTATGTAAACGCAGCAAATGTCAGATTTTCATCAGAAAATATAAACGTTAGTTCTGTTGTGTAATTTTCAATTTCAATTTAAAATCAGTTAATTAGATGAAAATAAAATATTTTCAAATCTGAATATTTTTATATCATAAAATTGTAAATCATTTTCTGAGTGAGATTCCATAATTCGTTTCGCCAAATTTGGACTCCTCTAGTTCCGTTTATTTTATTTTCGGTCTTTTAGCAGTATTTTCGGCAATGAAAATTCAAGTTTTGATAGAATGATCATATTGCTGGTATGTGTGTACCATTCCTTTCGTCTTATCGTGCTAATCTCCGTAGTATATTTAATGGTGCATTTTAGTGTCTGGTATGCGGCGAAATCGACAAAAAGATTTGCCGTATCAGTTTCGTATTTTAGCCTTATTGGTTTTCTATATCCCTTCATTATCCACCGTATAAACCAAAGGGCCACTTGCTTTTAATTTTCATGTAAATTCACCTTGTGACTTTTTCTTTTCCATCGTTAACTTATATTTGCTGGTTTATTTTTCTGTTCGTCTCATTTCTTTCCCTTCCACCTTTCTCTTTGCTTCTCGTTTGAATATATGGTAATATATATAAAAGTTTATATAAAAAGCTTGTTTCATTTTTATTGTTGCCTGAGAGATCATCTCCACTGCTCGCCTTCTATTTGTAAACCCGCCTACCTTTTGCTCGCCTTCCATCTCACAGCAACCTCCAACGCCATAGCAGCCTAAACGAGCCTCTCCGCCTTGTCTACTCTCTTGCCTCCGCCCCACACAGCAATGCAGCCAAGCCCGTCTCCCTTCATTTTCCACCACCGCCTACGAGCACAACCACCATCCCCATACCATCACACCCACCCAGAACCCATCCAAGTGCAGCCACCTGTAGACTGATCACCAAACTCATATCTCACCCCGCCACCATCGCACCCCAGTCCGCTCCTCCCCATGGCAGCCCATGGGAGCCACCAAACCTACCGCCTTTAACCTTCACAACCTGGCCTGCCGTGATCCACTCCATCACTCCACTGCCTGACCGCCATACACACCGAACCAGCCCCACCATGAGCCACTGTAACGCACAGCATCACCACCCAAACATGGCAACCTTCCTTCGGCCACTTCACCAATAGTCCCTCCGCCCTGGCCATCCACGTACAGTCGCAACCAAGCCTTGCCACCCGAACCTGGATAACCACTCAGACCCACCTGAAGCCGCTCCTAGAAGCTCTAACCTCTTATTGTATATATATGGTATATATATAAATACATTTTAAATTTATGATAAATTTAAAGTTATATATATAACATGTTTAAAGAATTCATTTAAATTTATGTTAATATTCTGAAATAGATTTGTAATAACTTTAATAAATATATAAACTATGTTTAAATATTTCTTTGATTTTTGAAAAGAAATATTTGTTTTAAATAAAATATATAAAGTTATTTTGATTTTATAATATATGGAAATTTTAAAATATGTATAATATATAGATGTTTTATTCTAATATGTGTTTAAAATTAAATCATTCTTTTAAGTTATATATAAAGATTTTATTTTTGATATGTGTTTAAATTGAATATTGATTTAAAATATAATATATAAAGATTTTATTTTAAATATGTATTTTTAATTAAATATTGATTTTAAGAAAGAATATATATATATATATATATATATATATATATATATATTTCCATTTATATCAAGCTAGTTTTGATTTTGAATTCTTCAATTCGAGTCCGTCGTGCCTTGCTTTGGAATTTGTGTTTGGATTCGTCGCATCTTGTTCTTGTTATTTCTCTAGCGTTGAAGTGTGAGCGATCATTCACGATTAATATTCTTATATTTAGTAAATTTATTTCACATGAAATGACGATTGAAATATGTTGTTAAATTTGAATTGTTAATTATTTAAATGTTGAATATGATATGTTATTATTTTAATTTGTTAACCTAGGTTAATTGACATATGACACAATAACATGTTGTATATATATATATATATATATCATTAAATTATTAATTATGGTATATGCTCATCATTGATAGGTTATGTCATTTTATATTGTTATTATATTATTCTCGCACTGCAAGTTTCGTGTTAGTTAGAAATCCCTATGGGTTGAAATGATACATTCCTGAACGTACTTTTAGATTAAGAAAAATCGTTATGGGTTGAAATGATAAACCCAAGCGATTTTATTGATTTTGGGATTTGGATTGAAATGATATATATACCAATTTAAATTGCGGATTGAAATGATAAATATCCGTATCACTTGCCTATAGGATAGAAAATTATATACGCACACAGTTGATCTATTTTTGAAAAATGATTTCCAACGTTTTGAAAGGAAATATATGAGTTTTATTAAATATTAATTTTTAAAATATAATATAAAGATTTTTTTATTTTAATATATACATATATGTGTGCGTGTGTGTGTAAAATATAGATTTTCAAAATTATATGTTTCGGAAATTTTAAAATTATAAGTTAAGTTTTAAAATATAAATTATAAAATTTTACTTATACTTTGATATTTTTAAAAAATATATAAAAATAGATTTAAAATAGATTTAATAATAATAAGATTTAATTTTAATAACAATTTAGTATTATAAAATTTAATTTAATTAGTATACATAATATGTTTAGGTATTTATTTAAAATTATATTAAATATTTTAAAATAGATTTTGTAATAACTTTAAAAATAGAGGTTGGAAAGATAAATTAAAGTTGACTTGAAATTTAAATTGGTTAATAATTGAATTAAAATAAGGATTGATTTGAAACTTATTGATTTTGAGATTTTAAAGATATGAAATTTATAACTTGATTTTGATTAAAGGTGATTAAATGAATATTTTTCAAATTTAAAATAAACTGAAATTGAGTATTTAGTTTTGATTTAGATGTGTAAATTGAGATTTTATTTAAATGTTATTAAAAGGGATTAGAAGAATAGTTTAGAATTAAATATAATTAAGGTTAGATATCTAGTTATTGATTTTATTTAAATTTGAAATTATTCACTTAATCGTTTTAATAACCCTAAAATAAAATATCAAATTACAAATTTAAATAAAATCAATAACTAAATATCCAACTTCAATTATATTTAATTCAAAACTATTCTTCTAATCCCTCTTAATAACATTTAAATAAAATCTCAATTAACACATTTAAATCAAAACTAAATATTCAATTTCAATTTATTTTGAATATGAAAAATATTCATTTAATCACCTTCAATCAAAATCAAGTTATCAAGTTATAAATTTCATATCTTTAAAATCCCAAAATCAATAAGTTTCAAATCAATTCTTATTTTAAATCAATTATTAACTAATTTAAATTTCAAGTCAACTTTAATTTATCTTTCCAACCTCTATTTTTAAAGTTATTAAAAAAAAAAATCTATTTTTAAATATTTAATATAATTTTAAATAAATATTTAAACATATTATATATGCTAATTAAATTAAATTTTATTATATTAAATTATTATTAAAATTAAATATTATTATTATTAAATCTATTTTTATATATTTTAAAAATAACAACGTATAAGTAAAATTTTGTAATTTACATTTTAAAACTTAACTTATAATTTTAAAATTTCCAAAATGTATAATTTTAAAAATCTATATTTTACACATATATATTAAAATAGAAAAAATCTTTATATTATATTTTAAAAATCAATATTTAATAAAACCCATATTTCCTTTCAAAACTTTGGAAATCATTTTTCAAAAATAGACCAATGGTGTCCGTATATAATTTTCTGTCATATGGTCAAGTGATAAAGATATTTATCATTTCAATTCGCAATTTAGATTTTACAGGTATATATCATTTCAACCTGAAATCGCAAAATTTCAAAATCAATAAATCGCTTGGGTTTATCATTTCAACCCATAACGATTTTCCCTAATCCAAAAGATCGTTCGGCTATGTATCATTTCAACCCATAGGGATTTCTAACTAATAGGAAACTTGTAGTATGAGAATAATATAATAACAATATAAAAGGGCATAACCTATCAATGATGAGCATATGTCATAATTAACAATTTTATAACAACACACACACACACACACATACATAACATGTTATGGTGTCATATGTCAATTAACCCAAGTTAACAACTTAAAATAATAACATATCATATTCAACAATTAATTAATCAACAATTCATTGACAACATATTTTAGTCGCCATTTCATGTGAAATAAATTTACTAAGTATAAGAATGTTAATTGTGAGTGATTGCTCACCTTTCGATGCTAGATAAATAACAAGAACAAGATGCGATGAATCCAAGCACAAATTCCAAAGTAAGGCACGACGGACTCGAATTGAAGAATTCAAAATCAAAACTAGCATGATATAAATGGAAATATATATATATATATATATCATATTATTATATTTTCTTTCTTAAAAATCAATATTTAATTAAAAATACATATTTAAAATAAAATCTTTATATATTATATTTTAAATCAATATTCAATTTAAACACATATCAAAAATAAAATCTTTATATATATCTTACAAGCAATATTTAATTTTAAACACATATTAGAATAAAACATCTATATTTTTTTTAAACCTCTGTATATTGTAAAATAAAAATATCTATATATATTATATTTAAAACACATGTATTTTTTTTTCAAAAATTCTTCAAAGAAATATTTAAACATAATTTTTATATGTATTAAAGTCATTACAAATCTATTTCAAAATATTAACATAAATTTAAATGAATTCTTTAAACATATCATATATATAACTTTAAACATATCATAAATTTAAAAGGTATTATATATATATACACCATATATATGCAATAAGAGGTTAGAGCTGCTAGAAGTGGCTTCGGGCGGGTCTGAGTAGTTATCCTGGGTCGAGTGGCAAGGCTTGGTTGCGACTGTAGTTGGATGGCCAGGGCAGAGGGACTATTGGTGAAGTGGTCGAAGGAAGGCTACCACGTTTGGGTGGTTGTGTTGCGCGCTATAATGGCTCACGGTGGGGCTGGTTCGCTGTGTAGCGGTCAGGCAGTGGAGTGATGGAGTGGGTCACGGCAGGCCAGGTTGCGGAGGTCAGAGGCGGTAGGGTTGGTGGCTATCGTAGGCTGCCATGTGGAGAAGCGGAATGGGGTGCGATGGTGGCGGGCTGAGATATGGGTTTGGTGATCGGTCTACAGGTGGCCACACTTGGATGGGCTCTGGGTGGGTGTGATGGCATGGAGATGGTGGTTGTGCTCGCAGGCGGTGGTGGAAAATGAAGGGAGACGGGCTTGGCTGCATTGTTGTGTAGGGTGGAGGCAAGGGAGTTGTAAAGGCCCGCAAATCCGTACCCCTTTTGAGCTGGAAAAATCCCACAACAATTCAGTCCAATGTGGAACAAATGTACGAGTCTTCGGGTTTAAAGAAGAAAGAGGTAGAAGAAGAAGAAATGGAAACAATAACAGAATCTCACATTTCACAGCGGAACAAATATAATAGATAAATGAATATCTTTAAAACAAAGAACTATATCAGTTGTTACATTACATCAAATTACATTATCAGAGTTTGCAACAACAAACAGCGGAAAAGAAATATTACATATATAAGTGATACGCCTCGCCATCCAGCTTCAACTCTTAATCTCCACAGCAACTTCTTGACTTAGCTCCAGAATAATTGACAACCTGACTCTAGGCTGCCCGTGTGGAAAATTGTGGGCACCCCGAGTTTAGAAAGAGAACAATAAACTCCAGGTCAGTCATGGGACTGCTATGAGATCTTAAAAACAGTTATTTTCACAATGAAAATAAAAGAAATCCGCTATGCTTTTTTGGAAAATGAAACTACCATAAGGCCTCCTGCCACACACACAATGCAAACGCAGAATTGGAGAAGATTTCTCCTTATGATAGTCAAACATGCTTGATACGCAAAATCCTTTGATATTATTATTATTAGTGCATATTGTGGAAAATATTTCGAAAATAAAATATTAATCTTAGCCAGCATAGGCATTTCGCACTTATGCCTACTATAGCTACTATGTTCAATAACAGGTTCCCGTCACATTCCATGGCAGGTTATACAATTAAAACCGTACAGGGCGCGTATTGTTTCTTTGGATTTCCAACAAATGGTCAGGCTAAGGAACTTCCTACTGCCACATGGGTACACCTCTGGAGGGACGTCCCGAGAACCTACCCGGATCTCTGCCAACACAAGCCCGGGTTACCTCTGTAACTAGGTAACTACTACTCGAGTATGCCATCCCCCGGTCGTTTGCGGCCTTTATCCGAGGATCCTCAACCATAAAGCAACAACCACAAAGAGTAATAGATTTTCAGCAACCACATAGGTTAAATATCTGGGCTGCATACCATGATACCACCCTTTTCCAGAAGGAAATGACATACCCTAAAGGGCGCGACCCTCATAACCTTGCCGCATCTTTCCTGTTTCGACCATTTTCGGGGTGTGAGGTCCGACGAAGTCTCGTCCACAAAGCTAACTTTTTACAAAGTCATGCTTTGATCAACAAATGATCAGCAACAGTTCGTATGCCACATTACCAAATTGGGAATGTATCACTAGTAACCATCAACTACATAACCTCTGAGCTCGTGCATCTTAGAGAAGGGTGTTGAGCTAAGAGAATAAATTCTCCGCCACCAACAGAAATGTATTTGATAGAAACCAGCTTTACATCTCAAAGTGTAACGTCAGACACACATCCATACAAGTCCGTTCCGGGATCGAACGGAACCGAAGGCACTTCAACAGAAGCCCTTGCAATCCGAATATTTACTAATCACGTCCAGAGTACCCATCACAAAGTATGGTAAATCTCTATACCGGAGCAACCCGGTGCAGAGACATTCAACAGGTAATCCTTTTGCTTTCGAAAATACCCGGTGTTCAACACCATCTACAAATGCAATCTCATTTCGTCGTATCATTATTAGAAATGGGTTTTATGACACAAAGTCCTCTCCCAGCCAATCCGAATAACGAGCGCTTATTTTTAAAAATAAGTGTTCATTCAGATTTCAAACAAATCACAACAATTTCCACTTTGATCTTTTAAATAAAAGATCCATTACAATCACAAAGGTTCGATGTGGTTTTCGGATAACTGTTTGGAATCCAACCCTTGGTCGCATCGAAATTCAAATGCCATTAAAAAGGCCAATATTAATAGTCGGTTATTTAACTATCAATCATCACTCGCAAAAATCGCTAAATTTCAAATAATTTTTCCCCAATTATTTTCAAAATATCTTCGCAAGATATAAATTTTAACGCTTCAACACTTTGAAAACAAATTTCAAATCAATCTCCACATTTCAATCCTTTGAAAACAAATTTCAAATCATTTCCCTTACGCGGAATATTTTTCCAAATATTTATTCATTTCCACTGGAAACCTGCTGATTCAAAATAATTCAATTCACTTATCCAAAATATTCTTGGAACATTTAAAATAAAACCATCTTAAATACTTACTTAAAATATTGGTTATGAAAACATTATACTAATTATCACATATAAGATTTTAAGTCCCAACTAATTTTAAACTAAAATTAGTAGCTAAGGTATAACTATTTAAATAATCGTTTCCTAAAACAAATATCAATTTTATTCTTTAAAATTATCCCTTCTATAAGTAATTAAATAAATCTTTACTTTAGAGGTTCAAAACAATCCCAAAAATAATTTCTCCAACAATATTCTTCCAAATCAATTTCTTGAACTTTTAAATTTATACTTCAAAAGCTACTTTAAAATATACTCGGCTTTCCAGGGAAGAATTCTCTTTCCATTTATATCAATTAATAAATCTTCTCGATTTATTTTAATTTACATTCCAAATCTGTAAATTTCTTTTCACCCTTTTAAAAATAAAACAATATTTATTTTTAAAACAAATATCCCTTTCTTTTATAAAATTTACATTGAATTTTAAATTTTCAAATATCCACAGGTATACGATTGTCAAATCGATTCCCAAATAGTTTTTATTTTTACCATATCAATATCAAATTGATTTTCTAATTTATTTTCAAAACACCAAATCAAATTTCAAATTTATTCTCAAATTTATTTCAAACACCAAATTTATTATCTTTTGAAACAAATTCCTTCTTTTAAATTTATTCAATTTTCTAAAATTAATTTACTATAAATTTTCTACTGAATTCAAAAATCTAGTTTTATTTATTTCTGGCATCCTACGATACCAAAAATATATTCGGCTAAATTATAGCCTTCAAGGGTTTCAATTACAAATAATCACAAACAGATTATAATAATCAACACACAATATATGAAACGAATTTAATATTTGAGGAATCCAGTTGGATCCCTTCAACCTGTTTCCCTGCATCCACAGATGTTAGCACTACAATTAAATACCAATTCCACTTCGAGGTGGAATATCGCGGTATATGGGATTTATAAAATATCATCCGCTATTATGCGACGCATAGGGTCTCATCCGCTATATAATGCGGGAAATTAATCACTCCAATATACTACTATATATAATATCATCCAATGAATAAATTATTATAAATCAATCATCCAAGCACACAATCAATCAATTTTAAATCCAACTATTCAAAATTAAAATCAGAACAATATTTGATTTAGTGAGAAGATCTCACCTTTGCTTTTTATTTTGCAATCCATTTTCCATTCCTGATTTGTCTTCTTCATAGTATTTGACCTTGTATAAACAATTATCTAATTTTTTTTATTAACATGTAGATAAATCGAACAATTAAATCCCCATTTGGCAAAATTAAGTTTAACTAATAAATTTAATTAACCAATCTTCTTTTAATAATAATTTATAGATTTTCAAAAGTCTAATTTTTATATATAACTTTCATCATTCTAAAAATCTTTATTTCCCAAAATCTTATTATATAAAAACTGAATTATTTCAATCATGACTGTAAATAAACAACAATAATCCTATTTACTGTTTTAATATTTTTTATTATATAACTTTGTAATTCAAAACATTAGAAACTTTTTTCTTCACCATAAAAATTATATTTTCCTGCATGCATATATATATAAATCGAAAACTGCATATATATATATATATATATATATATATATATATATTTCTCCTCTGTATAGATTTGTTTTTCATCATTTGGTTAAAATTAAATTTAAAATAAACATGATACCTTCACTGCCAATTCCGAAGCCCTAAACCCATGAAACCGCCACTGCTCGAGCACCATCGCGGCTCGAATCCCTAGCCTGTCTGCATGCATCCAGCGCTTCCACGCGAGATCACGTTGCCACGACCAATCCCACTTGCGCGCGAATAAACTCGCCTTCCCTTCTCACCTTATATCGCACTTCAACACCGAAACCCTAGCTACGCAATCGCCGCCCCTGCCGAACTCGAATCAAAGCTTGGGTTTGTTTCTCTTTCACGCATGCATGAGCGCTCATCACGGCATGAACGGTCAATCCCACGCGCCCTAGATCTCGCGAGCACGAGGACGCCCCACTCCCTTCGATCGAACGATCGATTTGATTCACTGACATTTTTTTCTGCTTTGAATTTGATTTTTTTTTATCCCGATCGCGGCCTATGAATGATTTTGAATGGAAGCGAATTTGGGTTCACCATTTCCCAATTTTGAACGAGACCATAATTTAATTTTCTGGAAATAGAAGAAGATAAGGGATTTCGAATTTGAGGAAAGGAAAAGAGAGTACTACATGATTTAACAAAGTAAAAGGGGAAATCTCGGACTGAAAGAAAAGAAAGGAAGCAAGCATCTCGAGCACGTTTCCTAGGTCGGCTAGGATGGCTGATGGGATGTAATAGGGTTTGACTTAGGAATTTATAATATTATTTAATTTCAAAATATCTCATTTAACATATCTCAAAATTCCGAACTCCTGTTGAGGTATGCTGCCAAGCGTTTATAAGGTTTTATCCGCATTCCGAACACAATAGAACGTGTTTCGGAGGCTAATTCGATCATATGCGCAAGTTACGGAAGTAAACAATTAATTTTAAATTAAATCGACTAAAATAGTTTCTATGTGTTTTGAGCTGCCAGGGTTAAACGACGACTCCGATTGCTACAAAAATTAAAATCCTATAATAACTAACTATTACTGATCCAATGGAACTGGTTTCGTCGAATTTCGAGACTGTGCCTCGGAAGGCTATTACTAAATATCGATTTAAACGATATAATTCTAAAACTGATCAAACTATTTCCAAATCAAATTCTGAATCTTCCATTAACCTCATGATTATCAATATAAATTTTCTAAGCCTTTAAAAATATTTTTTTTAACAAGATTAAAACTGAAGATTCAAAATTTTACCTAAGCTTCAACAAATAAAATTCAATAATTAAATTACCAAATTCATAGTAAATTTTGAAATTCAAGTTAAACTAACTTCCAAACATTTAAAATCAATTAAATATTTCGATTTCAAATGTTCAAAATTCTGGATCGTCACATCCTTCCCCCTTAAAAGAATTTCGTCCCGAAATTACTAGTTGAGAAGAATGATCCTTAACCCATTTATTAATTTTCCCAATCCAAATAATTTTATCATCTTACCAAAACAAATCTTTTTTATTTAAGACCCATCATTAATTCAACTGACTTTCCAACTTCAATTATAAGTTCCAGACAACATTGTTTTCTTTAACAATTTAAATTCAAAATTTAAAATTTCAAAAGTTGTCAAAATTTTTTCTGACTCCCTAAATTTTCAAAAAATTTAGCTAGCGTCTCCTTTGCACGGCTAGCTCGGTACGACTACAAAATAGCACCACAGGCCCCCAGATTCAAAAAGAAAACAAAAAGCCAAGTGGCTAGACAAGAAAATCATCAAATTTCATATAGAAATTTAAATACATACCTTTTGTCGAGCAATTCAAATTTATCTTCAAAAATCAAATCCCAATTCCTTTGTCTTTAAAACACCTGTATATCCTGATAGCCATAATATCTAATTATAACAATCAAATTTATTTTGCATATTTCATTTCAAAATTTTCAATATATACTTCTTATACCATTTTTTACTTTACCATTGAAGTTATATATCCATTTTCATTCAATCTTACATTATCAATTTCATTTGAATTCAATTTACAATTTCAATTTATTTTGATTCAGTTTAACTTCTGAATATAATTTTTTTATCAACCATCTTTCATTCCCAACTGATTCATATCACTATTTTTAAATCAGTTTCATTTACTAATTTGTTACAAGTTCCAATTCATTTTATCTCAAACCATTTCTCTATTTCACCTTTATTATCTTTAGTTCACTTCGAACTAATTTTATAAATTTATTTTATTTCAATTCAAATTGGTTTTCGATATTCAGTTTCAATTCCAGTTTTTATTCTCTTGTTCATTCTCACAAATTTATTTTTCAATTCACCATTTTGGTTTACAACCACTTATATTTAAACTGGATTTCAAATTCCATATGAATTTAATTTACCTTTTATTTATAAATATTGGATTCAATTCATTTCAAACCATATTTAATTTTGTCGTTCCTCCAATTAATTTCACTTACTAATTTCATTTCAATACTTCGCTTTGTTTCACAAATCAAATTCAATTCCAATTCCAGTTCTATTTGCTTACAAATTCGAAATGAATTTCAACATTTAATTTCACTTTCATTTAATTTCAATTGTAAATTTATTTATTCATTCACAACTTTATTTTCCACCTTATGAAATTTTATTCCATAACTATTTTTTATAAGATTCCAGAGTCTTTTCAACAATTCAAAACCATTTTTTGAAATCAATTCAAATTATCTTTTGAATTTCCAAAACAAACCCAGTTTTCAAAACAACCTCAAATTTTAAATAGTTCGGCAGCAATTCCTCTCTTGGAAACTCGGAAATGAACATCGATGATGGTGCAGTCATCACCGAAGTTATTTTCCAGCGACTAAAAAGAGTTTAGAGCTTTTATCCCTTCAAACGTTTTCCAAACCTTTGAAAATCATCTTCAAAATCAAAAGGGGTTTAAACTTTTCAAATCTCCAAAATTTTCAAATTCTTTTGAAAACATTTCCAAATACTTCTCTGGAATTCCGTTTCAAATTACAAATCACATTTACAATTTATATTCTCAAATTCTATTTGTATGTGAATTTATTTCTTAATTTTGGAGTTACGATTTCAATTTCTTATTCAAATGATAATAATATTATCACTTCCTAACAACCAAGCAACCATATACTATATAATTTACAAAGATTATTTCCTTTATCTATGAAAATAGTTTGGGTAAAATTATTTCATTTACCCGATTTTTAAAACAATATCATGTCGAATTGTTCTATACGAGTGTTTAGAGATCCCTATCGATAGAGTTGTACAGACTATACCGACCAGAATCCATATACCACTCAACAAACCAATCATCACAATATAAAACAATTTTTATGTTCGCTAACAAATACGCACTCATATCTATTACTACACTCAAACTCATTCTAGAGTACTACTGACTCTATCTCTAATGAGTAACACCCAACAGAGCCAAGGTTGTCGCTTAACCAAATGCTCTGATACCACTTGTAAAGGCCCGCAAAGTCGTACCTCTTTTGAGTTGGCAAAATCCTACGACAATTCAGCCCAAAGTGGAACAAATGTACGAGTCTTCGGGTTTAAAGAAGAAAAAGGTAGAAGAAGAAGAAAAGGAAACAATAACAGAATCTCACATTTCGCAGCGGAACAAATATAATAGATAAATGAATAATCTTTAAAACAAAGAACTATATCAGTTGTTACATTACATCACATTACATTATCAGAGTTTACAACAACAAACAGCGGAAAAGAAATATTACATATATAAGTGATACGCCTCGCCATCCAGCTTCAACTCCTGATCCCCATAGCAACTTTTTTGACTTCGCTTCAGAATAATTGACAACCTGACTCTAGGCTGCCCGTGTGGAAAATTGTGGGCACCCAGAGTTTAGAATGAGAACAATAAACTCCAGGTCAGTCATGAGACTGGTGTGAGATCTTAAAAACAGTTATTTTCACAAAGAAAATAAAAGAAATCCGCTATGCTTTTTTGGAAAATGAAACTACCATAAGGCCTCCCGCCACACACACAATGCAAACACAGAATGAGAGGAGATTTCTCCTTATGATAGTCAAACATGCTTGATATGCAAAATCCTTTGATATTATTATTATTAGTGTATAGTGTGGAAAACATTTCGAAAATATAATATTAATCTTAGCCATTATAGGCATTTCACACTTATGCCTACTATAGCTACCATGTTCAATAGCAGGTTACCGCCACATTCCATGGCAGGTTATACAACTAAAACCGTATAGGGCGGGTATTGTTTCTTTGGATTTCCAACAAATGGTCAAGCTAAGGAACTTCCTACTGCCACATTGGTATGCCTCTGGAGGGACGTCCCGAGAACCTACCCGGATCTCTGCCAACACAAGGGCGGGTTACTTCTGTAACTAGGTAACTACTACTCGAGTATGCCATTCCCGGTCGTTTGCGACCTTTATCCAAGGATCCTCAACCATAAAGCAACAACCACAAAGAGTAATAGATTTGCAGCAACCACATTGGTTAAATATCTGGGCTCCATACCATGATACCACCCTTTTCCATAAGGAAATGACATACCTAAAGGGTGCGACCCTCATAACCTTGCCGCATCTTTTCTGTTTCGATCATCTCTATACCGGAGCAACCCGGTGCAGAGACATTCGATAGGTAATCCTTTCGCTTTCGAAAATACCCGATCTTCAACACCATCTTCAAATGCAATGTCATTTCGTCGTATCATTATTCAGAATGTGTTTTATGACACAAAGTCCTCTCCCGGCTAATCTGAATAACGAGCGCTTATTTTAAAAAGTAAGTGTTCATTCAGATTTCAAACAAATCACAATAATTTCCAGTTTGATCTTTTAAATAAAAGATTCATTACAATCACAAAGGTTCGATGTGGTTTTCGTATAATCGTTTGGAATCCGACCCCCGGTCGCATTGAAATTCAAATGCCATTAAAAAGGCCAATATTAATAGTCGGTTATTTAACTATCAATCATCACTCACAACAATCGCTAAATTTCAAATAATTTTTCCCTAATTATTTTCAAAATATCTTCGCAAGATAAATTTTTTAACACTTCAACACTTTGAAAACAAATTTCATATCAATCTCCACATTTTAATCCTTTGAAAACAAATTTCAAATCATTTTCCTTACGTGGAATATATTTCCAAATATTTATTCATTCCCACTGGTAACCTGCCGAGTCAAAATAATTCAATTCACTTATCCAAAATATTCTTGGAACATTTAAAATAAAACCATCTTAAATACTTACTTAAAATATTGGTTATGAAAACATTATACTAATTATCACATATAAGATTTTAAGTCCCAATTAATTTTAAAATAAAATTAGTAGATAAGGTATAACTATTTAAATAATCGTTTCCTAAAACAAATATCAATTTTAGTCTTTAAAATAATCCTTTCTATAAGTAATTAAATAAATCTTTACTTTAGAGGTTTAAAACAATCCCAAAAATAATTTCTCCAACAATATTCTTCCAAATCAATTTCCAGAACTTTTAAATTTATACTTCAAAAGCTACTTAAAATATACTCGGCTTCCGGGGAAGAATTCTCTTTTCATTTATATCAATTAATAAATCTTCTCGATTTATTTTAATTTACATTCCAAGTCTGTAAATTTCTTTTCACCCCTTTAAAACATAAAACAATGTTTATTTTTAAAGAAAATTTCCCTTTATTTTATAAAATTCACATTGTGAATTTTAAATTTTCAAATATACATAGATATACGATTTTCAAATCGATAAAATTAATTTACTATAAATTTCTACTAAATTCAAAAATCCAATTTTATTTATTTCTGGTATCCTACGATGCCAAAGATATATTCGACTAAATTATAGCCTTCAAGGGTTTCAATTACAAATAATCACACACAGATTATAATAATCAACACACAATATATGAAATAAATTCAATATTTGAGGAATCCAGTTGGATCCCTCCAACCTGTTTCCCTGCATCCACAGATGTTATCACAACAATTAAATACCAATTCCACTTCGAGGTGGAATATCGCGGTATATGGGATTTATAAAATATCATCCGCTATTATGCGGCGCATAGGGTCTCATCCACTATATAATGCGGGAAATCAATAAATCCAATATACTATATACTACTATATATATAATATCATCCAATGAATAAATTATTGTAAATCAATCATCCAAGCACACAGTCAATCAATTTTAAATCTAACTATTCAAAATTTAAATCAGAAAAATATTTGATTGAGTGAGAAGATCTCACCTTTGCTTTTTATTTTGCAATCCATTTTCCATTCCCGATTTGTCTTCTTCACGGTATTTTACTTGTATAAACAATTATATGATTTTTTTTATTAATATGCGGATAAATCAAACAATTAAATTCTCATTTGGTAAATTTAGTTTAACTAGTAAATTTAATTTAACCAATCTTCTTTTAATAATAATTTATAGATTTTCAAAGATCTAATTTTTATATATAACTTTCATGATTCTAAAAATCTTTATTGCCCAAAATCTTATATATATAAAAACTGAATTATTTCACTCTTGATTGTAAATAAACAACAGTAATCCTATTTACTGTTTTAATTTTTTTATTATATAACTTTATAATTCGAAATATTTGAAACTGTTGTTCTTTACATAAAAATTATATTTTCTTGCATGCATATATATATATATATATAAATCGAAAACTGCATATATATATATATATATATATATATATATATATATATTTCTCCTCTGTACAGATTTGTTTTTCATCATTTGGTTAAAATTAAATTCAAAATAAACACGATACCTTGACTGCCAATTCCGATGCCCTAAACCCACGAAACCGCCACTACACGAGCACCATCGCGGCCCCAATCCCTAGCCTGTCTGCATGCGTCTAGCGCTTCCACGCGAGATCACGTTGCCACGACCAATCCCACTTGCATGCGAATAAACGCGCCTTCCCTTCTCACCTTCAATCGCACTTCAACGCCGAAACCCTAGCTACGCAATCGCCGCCCCTGCCGAACTCGAATCAAAGCTTGGGTTCGTTTCTCTTCCACGCATGCGCGAGCGCTCATCACGGCATGAACGATCAATCCCACGCGCCCTAGATCTCGCGTGCGCAAGGACGCCCCACTCCCTTCGATGGAACGATCGATTTGATTCGCTGACATTTTTTTTCTGCTTTGAATTTGATTATGTTTTTTTCCCGATCGCGGCCTATGAATGATTTTGAATGGAAGCGAATTTGGTGTCGCCATTTCCTGATTTTGAACGAGACCATAATTTAATTTTCTAGAAATAGAAGAAGATAAGGGATTTCAAATTTGAGGAAAGGAAAAGAGAGTACTACGTGATTTAACAAAGTAAAAGGTGAAATGTCAGACTGAAAGAAAAGAAAGGAAGCCAAAATCTTGAGCACATTTCCTAGGTCAGCTAGGATGGCTGATGGTATGTAATAGGTTTTGACTTAGGAATTTAAAATATTATTTAATTTCAAAATATCTCGTTTAACATATCCCAAAATTCCGAACCCCTATTGAGGTATGCTGCCAGGCGTTTGTAAGGTTTTATCCACATTCCGAACACAATGGAACGTGTTTCGGAGGCTAATTCGATCATATGCACAAGTTACGGAAGTAAACGATCAATTTTAAATTAAATCGATTAAAATAGTTTCTATGCGTTTTGAGCTGCCAGGATTAAACGACAACCCCGATTGCTACAAAAATTGAAATCCGATAATAACTAACTATTACGGATCCAATGGAACTGGTTTCGTCGAATTTCGAGACTGTGCCTCGGAAGGCTATTTCTAAATATCGATTTAATCGATATAATTCTAAAACTGATCAAAGTACTTCCAAATCAAATTCTGAAGCTTCCATTAAGCTCAGTATTATCAATATAAATTTTCTAAGCCTTTAAAAATATTTTTTTAACAAGCTTAAAACTGAAGATTCAAAATTTTACCCAAGCTTCAATAAATAAAATTCAATAATTAAATTGCCAAATTCATAGTAAAATTTGAAATTCAAGTTAAACTAACTTCCAAACATTTAAAATCAGTTAAATATTAAATGTTCAAAATTCTGGGTCATCACAAGATGGACAAGGCGGAGAGGCTTGTTCAGGTTGCTATAGCATTGGAGGTTGCTGTGAGATGGAAGGCGAGCAAAAGGTAGGTTTACAAATAGGAGGCGAGCAGTGGAGATGATCTCTCAGGAAACAATAAAAATGAAACAAGCTTTTTATATAAACTTATATATATATATATATATATATATATATATATATATATTATTATATAATCAGACGAGAAGCAAAGAGAAAGATGGAAGGGAAAGAATTAGGATGAATGGAAAAACGAACCAGCACATATAATTAACGATAGAAAAGAAAAAGTAACGAGGTAAATTTATTTGAAAGAATTAAAAGCAAGTGGCTGTTTGGTTTATATGGTGGATGATGAAGGGACGTAGAAAATCAAAATGGCTCAAATACGGAACCGATACGGTAAATCTTTTTTGTCGATTTCGTCGCGTACCGGACATCGAAATACACCGGTGAATATACTGCGGAGATCAGCACAACGAGACAAACAAAATGGTACTCAGATATCAGCGATATGATCATCTTATCAAAACTTGAATTTTCGTTGCCGAAAATGCTGCTAAATCGTCGAAAATAAGATAGATGGGGATAGAGCAGTCCAAATTTGGCGAAATGAATTACAACGTCTCACTTAAAAAATGATTTACAATTTTATGATATAAAAATATTCATATTTCGAAAATATTTTATTTTTATCAAATTAACTGATTTTAAATTGAAATTGAAAATTACATAATAGAATTAACATTCATATTTTCTGATGAAATCAGACATTTGCTACGTTTAAATAGATGTATTCCAAATATCAAATTTCCATTGATAAATTTAATTGTTTATTTTTATGAAATTTTTTAGTTAATTATGTTATAAATATCGTTAAATTTTATGAGTCGTTACACTTTCCCATACTCAAAACTTTTTGTCCCTGAAAGAGAACGAGATAGGAGAATAGAAGTAACAGAAAGGAAAGGTAGATTTGAAATACATAGTACCAGATACAATGATTAATTCAAAAACATATAAATTTCACTTTTAGACATATTATTACCTATATTTATATTGTGTACTATTCAACTACATATTCTCATTACATTTAAGCTTTTCCAAGAAAGTTTTATTAATGTTTCCAAATGTAATTTAGCACTGTACAAATTTACCTTTTATTTACAACATTTCTATTAAGCAAAAATTAATTTGAACATTTTTATTACTTAAATTTTGTCTTGTATAACCTTCAATCACATATTTGCATTAACATTCTAACTTTTCGAATATTTCGGGTAAGTTACATATGTTTAGAATGCAACTGAGTATTATACAAATGAATTTTATCCTAGTTCAACTGTTTCAAGTTGTTTTAATTTCATTTCTCATTTTGGACACTCCAATTATTCAAAAAAAAATTGTAATTCGAGATTTTATATAAGGGTTATTAAAATGATTATGTGAATAGTTTCAAATTTAAATAAAATTAAATTTAAATTTTGATAATAAATGGAATTTATCAAATTAAATTTATTGTAAATTGTTTGGGTATTTAAACTTTGAAACCTATTGAATTGGAAGTGGTTTAAATTATAGTTCAAACTGAGATTTGAAATCGATATAAACTAAAAATGGTTTTATTGGGAATTTGAATTGAACCTATAACCCTTCTTAATTGAAAATGTTGAACTGAAATTTGATTTAAATTAAATTTTGTAACTAAAGTTGACCTGAATCGATTTGTGAAATTGAAAACAAAATACAATCTTAATTTGAAACTTTTTTTGATATGAACTATTTTAATATATATACACTATGTTAATCTATTATTTATTTTTAAATATAAACTATTTTTAATATATAAACTATTTTCAATATTTAAGCTGTTTAAGTTGAATTGTTATAATTTAGATTAAATGGATTTAAATGTGAATATTTTGATATGCTAGTTTTAAACTACTTTGTGGTTATGATTTCCAAAGGTGAATATGATTTCGAAGGTGATATGTTTCAAAAGTGAATATATGATCTTGAAAGTGATATGATTTTTGAAATAAGTATGATATTTTTATATGAAGTGTGGACTGTTTGAAATGATTACAAAAGAATTTTATAAAACGGCCACGGTGTGAAATAAGCATTTGGTTATTAAAGAAAATGGGATCTGATATTGTCATACTCTCTGCCAATACCGAAAACCACTTTAACAACTGTGTACGTGGTGGAGAATCCAGAACGAAGTAGGATGGTTTGGTGACGTTTATATGAGGTATGAACGCAGCCCTAATACCCGCGAGTCAGCTTGATGTGGCTAAAATAGGAGCCACACCGGACCAAGTGAGGTCGCACCTCCGGTCGAGCATGCTTCTTCGTTACCATTATATTACTTTGAGATTTGGTTGGATGCACCTTTGATTATAGGAGCGTGTCTTGAGGTGGGTGGTAGTAGCTGCTATGAGTTACCACCAGTCCGGATCCACAAAATGGTAGTATCATACCCTGGGCATTGCCTCGCGTGCCTTGTCACATGCCTTATCGTTCCCACTACGAGTTTGTTTTGTACCATATCTGTGAAGTGCTACCTGAGTAAACCACCGGTTTGGTAGAGCTTATAGAATCTGTATAGACTACGGGAATATAAAAATGTGTTAAGGGAGGTATAGGTAATGCTATTTTAATATTTTGCTTTACCGTAGACATTATTTATGTAGCATATTGTACTATGTATGTAAATAGTTTAATGGATCCTTAAAGTATGGGAATCCCAAACATCCTTTGAGTTACTTTGTATTTCACTTGACATTTCACTTGAGTTGATTTATTGGTATAAGAATGTTAATCCGGACTCGAGTGTTTTGTGCTTTTCTTTATGCTCAAGTCAGACAGAGTGTCACAGCATTTGAGACTCACCATTGAAGTTTGGAGCTTTTCTTGAAGATCTGTCTTATCTATTCAGCTTTTCAGTTATTCCGGTTATTTTAGTTTCTTATGTTCAGACTTGTCATTTGCTTTGTATTTGAGACTTCTATGTATTTGGGATTTCCTATTGTATTATTTCAGATTCTGATGTTCTGTAGTAGCTTCATGAACTATTATTTATCTATTCCACTGCTTATTATATTACTCTGTGTCTGTGATTCTGTGATTGATTTATTTATTGTATATGCTAAGTTTTGCCAAATATAAATTGACAATCTGTTATTTTGAGCAATTCAGTTCTCAAATATGTGGATGATTTTCGATTTGAATGGTTTAAAATAGTGGGTCGTTACATGATAATAGGAATATATGATGATTATAATAGTAATTATTTGGGGATGTATTTGTATTTTTCTTATTATATAATATATTTCTTCTACCATTTTCTGAATGTAATTCTCAGTAAAAGATATGGAGAAATTGATATGGTTATTAAGGTTGAAGTTGTTAGTCCGGTCAGTAGTGTTGGTATTGATGGTGAATGTTAGACTTCTATGAGGTTCTAAAGTAAGAACTGAGTTGTTTGGGTAGAAAAGCTATAAATTACCTTAATTCAAATTTAGTGTTGAATACTTTACAATCCCAAATTATGATGATGTAAGATGAATAAGTACATCCATTAGTGATCGGACTGGCATAACGAATGTATATAGATTACTTTTCGCTAAGTATCTGATTGTATGGTTGTTTTTATTGATGTTTGGATGTCTTTCTGTGATTATATTTATGGATGATGTTTTATTTCGGTCTCTATCTTGAGTATGCTATTCGTTAGGAACCATAACTCAAGTTAGTATCCCATATGAGTTTGGATGATTTGACCCAAGCAGTGTCTTCAACTGCGAAGTTTCTGAAAGGGATAATGAAAATTATTTTATATAAAATAAAATTTGATTAAATAAACATGAAGATGAAAACTTGCTTATTTATTTTTATGGATAGATGATTAGTGATGTTTTGATTTTTATAAATAGAGTATCTTTTTATTGTACTCTCATAGCTTACGTATATGTGATTTAATACACCAAGCATATGTTTGATTATAAATATTTTGGCTATGGGATGCGTGTGTATAAGTGGTTTGGAAAGAAGTTTTATAAGAATCTTATAAATGTTTTTATAAAGGACTAAGATGTTTAAAGTGTATCTACAAGTAATATTTAAAGAAATTTTTGAAGTCGATTTCATATTAATTTGTCCGTTGAGTGCTTTAAGAATTTTAGTCGATGAGTCCGACCAACATTATCGATAAGGATTCCTAAACACCAAGAAGAGGCCAATGGACACTAGGTTTTGAAGAATGATATATTATTTAGAGAGAGGTAATATATTTTGAGGTTTATTAAAAAACCAATGTATGTAATAATGTTTCATAGGAAGTAATATTTATTGTTTTGAAAAGATTAGAGTGATATGAAGAATATTTTGAATCAAGTAAAATGTTTTGGAGGATGGAAAATTATTTGTTTGACAGAAGTATGTAATTTGAGGAAAAGTACATGCAATATTTTGAGAAAGATGTTTTGGAAAGAAAATGATATTATAAAGAAGCATTTGAGTTAAGTTTTAAAAAGAATATAATGAAGATTTAAGAAATGAAAAAATATATGATAAGAGAAATATTATTTTGAGATGGTGATTTAGCATAGTATGTAATATGAAAATTGTATAATATGTTGAAGTTCTAGAAATGGTTTTCACTTGAGTGTGTGTGTTTATCTATACGTGTGTGTGTGTGTTAGTGTGATTGCTATTATGTTGAGTTAATGAATTGTTTTGAAAAATAATAAAGATATTTCTCTATATTTAGATATTTAATGTGATGGTTGCAGGCATCGAACATTAGTGGATAGCTGAAGTCAATGGCGAGGCATTGTTGATCACACTGTTGAACACTGTAGCTAGTTAGAAAAGTAAACCATTAAAAATTCGTGGCGTGACATTATCGCTAAATTTTGTAAATATATTTGAACATGAAATTAATATGTTTTATGGTGTTGTGATTGTATGCCAGCCATATTGGTTGATGTTTGTGATTTGGATGCATGTTGTGAAGATGTTTATGATGTGATGAATTGTGGGAATAAAAAAGAAAATGAAATAAAATAAATATTTGGACTTTGGTGCTAATAAAATATATTGAAATTGATTTATATTGAAGCCATATATATATATATATTATTTTGGAATGATTCAATGGATGTTTTGAAAAAGTTGGGTTTAAAGTGTTTGAAGATTTTGAAAGGAAGACGATATATATAGTTAGAGGTGATATAGAATATTATCAAAATATATTTTAAATTTATTGAATTTTGAAAAATAGTTTTGGAAATGTTTTAGAAGCGAATTCATTTTATAGTTATTTGAAATACTACGATTAGTTTAACCATAAATCTTAAACTATTGATCTATTTTTGACAATTTTATTTCAATAGACAACTAAGTCATTAGTGAGCAATTTTTTATTTGAAATGCAAAGCAAAATTTGGATTTTAAGTGAGGTTAAAACATAAATTAAAACAAAAGTGCTTCGCTGTGCGGAAAGTATAAAATCTTCAAAACATCCCAGACTTCATTCAACCGTAGCTTTCAAATGATTTATTCAATTTTGACGATCTTGCCTATTTTGGAAAGCTAAGAATATAGGCAACAACTTTTATTTAAAGTGTTTTGCAAAATTTTGATGTTTCCATGGCTAAAAGTGCGAGGTTTAGAAGTGGACTTGCATTTATTACATAGTTTCTGTTTTTACATTCCTTATGAAAAATACCACAATTCAAATTGACATTTTTGCGATCCGAAAGTCATTTTGAAGAGTAGGTAACACTATGCGACAATTCACTCTTTGATGTCATTGCCTAATTTTATGTTTTTGATTGTTGAAATTTTATTGAGATGTGGCTAAAAACTTGAACACTATGTTGCCTTGAAATTAAATGGATCCATATCCATTATATCTCTTCTTATGAAGCTAATGTTTAAATTTGAGTTGAGATAGGAACACATGATGCATATTTGGACTTATGGGCGATGTTGGCTCGCTTTTTCTCGCTAAGTAATAAGCTAACTTGCTTAAAGCACCAATAAAAAGGTACGTTTTCACGCTATATTAGGATATATTATGATATTATATTGTTTCTCCGCGTTTCGAGATGCCCTATGTCGGGATGCACAAATATTGTGAGATACTGTATTTTGATTTTTCAGAAAGCTCTCTTCATAAAGAAGGCTCTATCGAATTTTTTTGAAAAATCCGACAGTTAGAAAAAAATTCATAAAAGTATACCGTATGCGAAAAATAAAAAGTCATATTTTGAGTTTATTTAAATTATTGCATACGATAAGATGTATTGGAGTGTGAAAGAGCCACATAGAGGATTGAGTGGCTTAAGCATGATAGAAGCTTATTGATATGAAGAAATTTCAGGGTACAAGTTGTATATGACTTTTCCCTATGTGGAATTGCGATGACGCAATTTTCTTAAGCAGGAGTCTGTAACAACTTTTCTTTTCCATCGTATAAATAAATAAATTTAATTAAACTAAAAGTATTTGAATTCAAATTATGATTATCATATTTTGAAATTAAATTTATAGCTAATTAAAATCTATTGATAAAAGATTTTGTTGTAGTAAATTGAATTGAATTAATAAATTCTTTTCGAATAATTTATTAAATTCAATAAATTGTTTTAATCGATATAAAATATTGAAGTGTATATAATTATTATAAGATTGAAATATTGGAAAGCAATTTGATTTTGCAACTGTACAATGAATTGTTAAATAAAAATGAGCGGGCATCGAATTGGATAAAATTGTCCTATTATTGAATTATAATTTGTAGAATGGGTATAAATCAATTTATATTAGATTGAAATTTATTTCAAGGATTAAATTTCAAATTCAAATTCATAGGATATTTAAAAATGAATTGAATTAAATTAAGATCCAAAACTATTTCGGTGTAACCCAATCTCTTTTTCTCCTTATTTCTAGAACGCTTCTTGCTTTTTTAATCTAGCCCAAACCCGTGCTCTAAATTTCAGTTTTTCCCTAACTCATATTTCTGAAATAAAAAAAATCGATTGAAGCCATGATAAGGGCTTCGCATTGGGAAACATTGATGACGGAGGAAGGAGGCCATGCGTTATGGCGAAGATTCTAGTATCGTTCAATGGTCGCGTGAGGCCGCTCGTGTTGGCAACAACGATGTTCGATACAAGTGGAGAGCTTGGCGATAGCCGGCGATGTTGAAGGAGGTTGCGATGTGGTAGGCGGTGATGGTGATGTAGGTGATGAGATGGGGGTGTCAGAGCTACTGCTTTTGAACGCTTGTTCAGTTACGATGGAGGATCGAGTCGATGCGAGGTCCGAGGCGGCTGGCAATCGAAAGCGATACACGAACTTCAGGCTGGGGTTCAAGTTTTGGAAACTCGGGCGTCATTTAGGTAAGTAAATTATTTTACTCACAACTATCATCTAATACTTTTTGTTTTTTTGCCTGATTGAAATTGTTTGATTTGTGCTATGGTTTAGAATGATTGATGGATTATTGGTATATTGTTTGAAATTGATTATTTAATGGTAATTGATGGTGGAAATTAAATGTTTGATGACGATTAATGGTTGATATAGATTGAATTGGTTGATATTGTATTACAAACTATGATTGACTTCTTATCACAATAATTATTGTTTTATTGTCGATTTGCAATGTTTTAGTAATAAATGGATGTTTGTAAGTAATTGAAATTTAATTGAAATTGATTGGAAATGAGGTAAATGAATTAAAAGATGAGGATTTGAAATAAATAAATCGTTTTATAAATAAATTGTGAATTTTTGAATGATATTCTTTTTAAATATTGAGATTATTTTGCGATTAATGGAAAATTTGAAAGAAAGATAATTTTGCAAAAAAAATAATATAAGTGGACTAATTTTGAAGTTTTGTGAATAGAAATTATTAGATAGTGGTCTGGGCACTATAAAACCAGTCTAACCAAAGGCCAGGAGAAACATAGTTTCCTTGGCCCCAAATTTTAGCATAAATTTGATTCCCAATGGGCACCAGGCGATTCACTGTTCTTGTGTATTCATCTTCGTCTCCGTGAATTTTTGCCTCTCTCCCTCCATGTCCTCATCCCCTTCCATTCACAGTTCTCAGCGTCTCCCCTTCCCTTCTTCTACTCGCTCTGGCCGTTGTTTTAGATCCATGGCTACTGATGAAGTCGCTCGACCAGACCTTCACTCGTCCCAAGAATTTCCTCCCCTTCGTGCAATCAATCTGTCCCCCATAGTTCCAACTACCCGCCCAAGCTCGAGTGATGCTAAAGCTGACAAAGCCAATCTTACTGCTGTGTATTCGACTACGTGTAAATCTGGTAATCCGCAATCTCTCCCAATGTCCGGATCCAATGTGAATGATGTTAATAAGCCCAGTTGCATTTTGGGACATCAAGTTTTGGATTCTTTGGTTAAGGATTAGGTGCGTCAGGTGATGTCTTTGGCTTGGTTGGGTCTGTTGAGGCAGATAGTTGCAAGTCTAGTGTTTGTATCAATGCAGCAGTGGGATCTGCACCTATAAACAGTGCAAATTATAAGGCTTCCCCTTTGTGTATAGCTACTCCTGAACTTCCATCTGTTGTGGCAAGTCCCGGGCCTTCTCCGGTTTTGCCTGCTTGCGCCAAACTTGGTTCAGATTGTGGCACTCCATCTGTTCGGCTCAATGCCAATGCCAATGTAGACCCCATGCTCAATATTTTAACTCCTGGTGATATCATAAACACGGTCTCTACTCCCAATGATGCACAATGCCCCAATCCTAAGGCCTCTTCTGGTGTTGTGGAGTGTCGCCCTGCTACTCCTTGCCCATCTGCACCTAGATCATGGTCTTCCCTCTTTACATCCATGCCCCGTAATGCGGGAGTTTATAAACCAGTTGATTTCGAAATCGTTGAGGAGAACGGAGTGATGATCCCTCCCCCCTGTGTAATGCAAGCCGGTTTGGACTTTTGGTCAGGATACGTAGTTGGATTCTTTTTGGACCCTAAATATCGACTTCATGATGCGACTGCTGTTTGTTGTAGGGCCTGGAGACTTCAAGGGGGTCTCAGAGTTAAGTTGGTTGATTCCTTGTACTACCTTTTGTTCTCCTCCCCTGAGGAACGTAGTCGTGTTCTAGAGTCTGAGCCCTCCTTCATTGATGGTCAGCCTTTTATAATTACCCCCTGGTCACCGACGGTTGCTAGTGCTCGTGAACAGGTTTTATCTATACTTGTTTGGGTTTATTCCTCTCAAAGCCCATCTGCTCTACAACCGCTGCTTGGTTTGAATTGGCTAGCTTGCAACGTTGGTAAATTGATTTGTTTTGACTCCAATACAGTTGCGCGTGATAAGCTTGTATACGCCAAGGCTCTGATTGAGATATCTCCCTTTAAGCCGCTACCAACCTCTATTCCTGTCCAGCTAGCTGTTGGTCACGTGGTGGATGTTCGTGTTCGTTATGGATGGGTCCCTGACATTTGTTCCTTCTGTCACTCTTTTGGCCATGTAGCCACTGCCTGCACGCACTCTGCTGTATCTGCTACTGCGCCAAAGATCCCTTTGCCTCGGCCTCCACTAAGGAAATGGGTTCCCAAAATCTCTCTGGTTGCTTCTGCCCCTGGTCCTTCTCTTACTTTTTTGCAGCTTGTGGTTCCTGCTGACGTCCCTTCTGTTCTGTCTGCTGAGCCGAGTCTCTCTCCGCCTCTCGTTGTTTAGGCCGAGACTGAACATTGTTGGGTTAACCGTCAATCTGCTATGAGATTCAACCCTGTGGATGACTCCTACTTTAGATATGTTTCTGATGATCTATTGGACCTTCGATGCCTTTATTATAGAATTTCTGGTGATTCCTTGGTTCTCGACTTGGATGGTTCGTATGCTAAGATTAATTCTGTAATTCTAGCTGATACTGCCTGGGATCGATCTTTTATTTACTTCTCTGACGTTGACAGTTATGATCCTTCTCTTGCTATTCATTTCAGCCCCTATTTTGGTCTTCTAGGGGATGGTTCTCTGGATTCTTCCAGGGATGATGAGGGTGTTGGTGATTCTTCCTCTGCGGAGGAGAACTAGTCTACTTATATATTTCTAGTAGCTGTGACATGTCTGTCACACTCCTGTGCTGTATTTTTTATTTCTATCTATCATAGTAGCTAAGGTGTCTTTACCTTTCTCCTGTACTTCAACTTTATTACATTCGTAATAAAGTGGTCGGTCCACTATAAAACCGTCGGCCTTGCCAAAAAAAGAAGAAGAAATTATTAGATAGATGATGAGTTTTGGAATTTTATTAAATAAGTGAATTTTGAAGATTTACAATTTTCTTTGTTTACCGTTGATCATAGAAGTATTTGATGGGCATTTATGAATTGATATTTGAAATCAATATTTTATAATGATGAGTTAATTTTAGTTGGATTAAATGGATGGAAAGGTTATAAAATAATGTTTTGGAGTAACCGAAAGTTAAATGCAATTCATTATTTATTGAATGGAAATCATCATTTATGAGATTTGTTAAACATTTTGTTAATTGAATTTTTGGAGGCAATATATTACTATGTTTAATATAGAATTTTTGTTTGATGGAGTAATAGTTTTAGAAGGATTTGAAAATGAAAGAGGATTTTAAATAATGATTTTGAAAATATATATTTTGGGTTGGAAATATTTTTAGATTGGAAATGATGTGCTTCGGACTGATGTTTAAAAATAATTTCAAATATCTCTATGGTATTTCCATAATGTAAATAAAGTAGAAACTGGATATGAAAGGATTTTAATGTTTTTAAATTTATTGATAGTTTTGAACAAACATTTCTTTGAAACCAAATAAGTGGTTTTGAAAAATGTGTTTTTGAATTAATTATGAGAATTAATATTTATGGTTTCAAAAGGGAAGGAAATAAGTAAAAGAGGTGTTTTGTTGGTAAATTAAATTGAAGTGTTTTCATAAAAAGAGGAAAAAAAAATTGAACTGAAATATATTTAAATAAAACTCTTCATCACGGTAATTTCTAATTAAATAATATTTTTATGGGTGTGTGGATGGTTGTTGATTGGATTGCTATGACGAGATGAAGTTGAATTACTCCTTATGCTGAACTACAAAGTAATGAAAATGAAGAATACCGAATTGAAGTAAAACAAGCGACAGTGAATAAATAAGCGAAGTGAAAATTTATTTAATTTCAATTCACTATAGGTGGTCAGTATATAATTGTATTTCATCGAACGGTATGTGACGTCCGTGTGGGTATATTTATTTACTCAACACTAGCATAATGTCAGATAATTCATTGAAGACCGCATAGTTACTACTTCTATATCGATGTTATTCTATAATACACGTATATTAATTGATATTACTTAGATTTTTGACTAGATGTGTGAGGTATATTATATTATTTCTTTATTATATTTTAAGACGGGAATATGATCACCTTCGCTTTTGATTGAATCGAGGCATGCAATGCGAAATTTATTACGTAGATGTGATGGCCAGAAGTTAAGCTAGGCCCATCCTAGATTAACCGACCACAGGATTGCTCCTCGATGGTTGTAATGGTTTGGCCCCATCATCACATGGTCACAGTTTGCTGCACCAGCCAACGATACGAGGTGTATAAAACGAGGAGAGGTGGTCGACGATGGGTAGCGAGGTACAAGAAAGCAAGGAAGCGACGTGCATTTATTATGCAGCTCAGGACTGGTGAGGACGCTCACTAAAATTCACAAGTAGGGTCTCCCTTTGCATCTTAGAAATGACGAGGCATAGGTGTAGACTCGGCTTTTGGTAGTACATTAAAAATAACTGTAATAGTAGCTATAGCAGTAATGAAGATGGAATTATGAATAAATAAAATATATCTAAATATGTATGAATGAATTGATGTGTGATGCATGAGCTATGCGATGGATGTGTATGATGTAGGATGTGTGTGATTTGCACTATGTGTGATGTATGCGATTAGTGCGATGTGTGCGTTTAGTGCGATGTGTGTGGTGTGTGAAGTGTGCGATGAATGTTCGATGTGTGTGGTGCGATGGATGCTGATGTGCGTTTTCTGATGTGTGTGATGGTGTTTGATGTCTTACGGATGTTTTGGCATTTGTTGTATGTGATAATTTTTGATGTTATGGATGTCGTTCATCATGTTGTGGTTGTTTTATTATTTTGTTGGTTGGATTTCTTTATGGTGTTGTGTGTTTATTATACCCTATACATATGTTTTTGTACTCATCTTTGAATTCAGACATAGTCTGATCCATTTATTATTTATATAATACTCGGGTCAGTTTGATATATTTCAGGTTTAGGGGCAGGATGGTCAATTTGCAGAAGTTGGGCATAGATGGAACATTTGCATATTATGATATTTTTTCTATATATGAAATTGTGTTGTATATTGGACATACGTTGTATATTTTTGAGATAGAGAGAGATTGACCTATTTTATATTCCACTCGGATTTGTGTATATTTTATATTATATGTTATCGTTGAGTTGATGACTCTGTGAAAGATATTTTTATATTGTTTATTATTGTATTCTTGGGAACCACATGTGTTTATTACTATGTATTGAGACTGTCTATGTTAAGGTGAGTGATTTTTATATTATTTGACGTATTCAATGTTGGTCCAAGAGAATATTCATGTGTGTATCACCCACATCACCTCATTCTTCGTGTTACACGATAGTGTTACTCAATAGTACTCTTGAGTAATATGGATTAGAGGTGAGGTATTACACCATTGTACTTTTAAGCGCTTTTCCTAAGAAATCATGTAGTTTTCGAGAGGTTACGATATCGCTTGTACTTGTCTTCTTTCCTTCAGAACTTCCCTGAAGTTGTTCATGTATTCCTTGAGAAATGCACCCCAAGACGATTACACACATCAACTATCCATGTGCCATGGCTTCAGAGGTCCACAAGGGGGTGGAAAAAGTGATCGGTACCAACCAGAAAGTGGTTGGTATTAAGCTCTTTTCTTAGCTCCAACTTTGCTCCAAGTTCTTTGGCACATTCCTATTGTCCATTCAAGTTTGTTTCGAAGTCCGTGAATCGTTGTCTTAACATCCAGATTCGTTTAAAGGCTTCTTGGTTAAAAAGCTGGGTAACACTTGCCCTCCATAGTATGCTTCTATTGAAAACAAAGCATCCTCTAAAACAGGACAAGCATTTACAATTTTCTATGTACGTCCGTTAGTTCTCCAAGAGTTGCCTTAATGTATTGTCTCGGTTCTGTGGATATCCATTCTGTCGCTTTATATTGTACTAATTTCATTCTGCGTGCTAAAGTCAGGATCTACGCTTTGGAGATTGTTCCGTGACTTAGCTTGGTCCGTACTACCTTTCGATTGCTTTTCCTTTCTTTCCTTCTTAGTTTTGAGTTAACACTTCTTTTCGGTAACGACCTCTATTGTTCGGTAGCGAGTAGTTCTTCTCTTTCAATTTTGTAGTATTATATAAGCAGCGTACTTAGAAAAAGTTCCACTTTCAAATTTCTCCTTGCCCTTGTATTCTCGGGCCCAAGCTCTCCTCCTACCACCGATTTCTTTTAGACTTCGATTCCTTGAACTAAACCTCTCGCCGTTGATCATCAAGTGCTACTGCCACCTCTCTAACGTTGCTGCCTCCTCTAGATCTACATCCTACTCACAGTTGACCTCTCCCAAGAATTGACGCCTGAATTCTCTTAGCCTACTTTTAGATCCAAAAAATACAAGGTGGGTTGTCGCCGGTGGCGGAGCCATAGAAGGCCATAATGGTCGTTACTGGCCATGTCTGGGTCATTAAAGGCCAAATGGTTGCCTAAGATTAGTGATTGAGATCGGTCTCTTTTCCACCTTGAACTCATTTTCTTACAAGCTTCTAAGTCCACATACACACCATAATAAAGCATGGTCGATCACCAATAACCAGTCCAAAGTTCAATGAGATGGTTCTTTCCGAAGAATGGTCACGCTGAATGCATCCTTGGACTGAAACAATTCCAATACATAGCATTCCCAATTATTGCACTTCCAGTGTTCCTACAAAAGAAAGAATTCCACATTGCTCCGGACATCGATTCCGTTATCGATTATCCAACAATGACACTTAAGATCCGACGTATAGTTCCAATGTACTACGTGACTTGTTTTTCTAGCATGAGCAAGCTATCCACACAAGATGGTCCATTCATCGTGTGTAGGACATAGGGCCCACACTACATATATTAACACCTTCACTTGCCCTCGTCAACATCCAGAATCTGATGGTCAACACACATCGACTTTGTTGGGTTTTAGGCGGTGGTCACATTGATTCACATTTAAACCAAAATTCCAAAATAAAACATATCTCCATTCTCCAAAATTCAATGTTAGTGTTAGGTCATCAACTCCTCCTAAAGTTGAGTCTACCACTGCTTAGGTTTCATTCTCCATACCTTCTAAATTACAAGGAATGATCATTTCGATAGAACATATTCAAGAATAACCTCCTCCTTTAAATGAACCATCGGCTAAAGAGTTTTGAATGATCCACCGAAATAGGTGCCGACGATTCTAACTCCTAAAATGCTCAAGATCATTTGCCGACAACATGGAATTCCCGAAAGTGATGTCTTGCTTCCTACTTATGGCTCATGAGTGCACAATCCCCTAATGGGATATATGGCTTACAATAGATTCATGTGCTTAGGCGATGCCATATCATCTTTCAATCCATTCCTGTGCACGTCTCTCAAGAGCTTGGGCTAGCTTCATCCCAAGTCCATCCAACAGATATGCACTACTAAGTTCCTCATACGTGCTATTTATGAACCAGTTCCAGTGACCTCCAAACTTCAAAGAGTTAACTCACATCTTGAGTTTCAATCATTTTGGCATGCTTTGTCGTCTTATATGATTATTAAAGCATGGTGCGGATGGAAGGTCATCGAAGAGCTCCATAACAAAATTCATATTTTAAGAATGAGTACTTTTTCATTTGATGCCCGTACGGCTTCGACAAGCCTTGGCTTTCCGACGGTAGGATCTCTTTCCCTTCTCTCTTCCTGCACGTGGATTCCTTCCATCTAAACATTTAACTTATTATCCAAGTGTTATCTTGGATCTTAACCAAGCATGCTTTTAGACAAATCAGGACATCGGGACAAAGATGAAATGATTCATAGACTTGGGAACATGCTTAGAAAGACGACAAGAAAGATCTCAAGAGTTTGGAGATTGATTGGAGTTAAGGAGAGTGGTCGATACCACCTAGAAGTACTCGGTACCGGGCTCTTTCTAGGGCAGCTTTAGGGTGTTGGAGCTATGACATGTGGAAATGTGGCTTATGTGATCGTCTTGTGGTATATTTCACGAGGAATGGACAAACAACTATGAGGAAGTTCTGAAGTAAAGTAGACAAATATAAGTGATAGTAGAACCTCTTGAAAATTACACGATCTCTAAGGAAAAGTAATTGGAACACAATATATCGATGATACAAGACCAAAAGAAGGAAGGAGGAGTCCCCCTCTAAAATTCATGTCGGTACCTACCATTTTCGGTCGTTAACGAGTAGAATTTATAGCTCGAAGGACTCTGACTTCCCTTCTTGCATTCATAGATCTGGTTCTGGACCTAGTATTTTGTAGATTCCCAACTCTACTGGACGGTTTCTCTATAGATACGTCACTTTCAGCAACTGAAGGGAGGAGTTTTTACACTTTGCTTTCTTTATCTTCCATCTCCCATCCATCATAATCACTAAGAAAGCTACTATTTGTTACTCTAGGCTGTTAGATCAGTAAAACCCTTGTACTTGTGATGTTTAATTAAATAATCATTAAATAAGGGTGGATATAGGTTAGAGATTACCGAACCACTTTAAAAATATTGGTGTTCTCTTTGTTTTTCATATATTTTTTGCTAGATTTCTATTTTTCTATAGGAATATGGATGTTATGTCTTTTTTAGGATCAACATTTTGGTGTTTTCTCCAAGAATGGAGATTCTCAAACATAAATCTAGCTTTCTATTTTAGGTTGGAGCATCAAGCGGTTACATCTAGAATATTTTCATTAGGGAACTTGAAGGATTTGTATTCAGAAATCAATGGCACCCAGGAGATCTAAAAGATCTTTTGGAGCAGTAGTAGGAGCAAATTCTCATCACGATGAGGTTAGTAACCAGTAGGCGTTGCTAGGACTAGCTGCTCCTCAAGAGATGGTTACTAGAGTGGAGTTTGAAAAGACAATGCAGAAGATGAATCACAAAGGATGGATAATAGTCAAAAGGCTCTTTTGGACATGATGCATGATAGTATAGCTTTGCCGACCTAGCAGTCGTAGAGATCCGAAAGTAGCAGGAGAGAGACTTCACCTACCGGATCTAAAAAGAATAACTTATCTGTTTCTAGTCAGAATGGATGAGGTGGGAAGAAAAAGAAGAAGGAAAAGGCATTTGGAGTAGCAGGCGAAGTAGCTAAAGGAAGTCAGAGGGTTCCCTATAAATAAATTCAACTCGGTATCGACAAGAATCTACTCGGTACCAAGAAGAATTTAGGCACTTTGAGGTGGTAGGGAACTAAAGCCATGGACTTTTCTGATTCTGTAGATGATCTACAACACGATGGAAATGATTACGAGATTGATTCTAGAGTTTAAGGTGCCGTTGTGCAAAGCACCGCTATGGAGTTAGTCAGGCAGTAGAAAAGACCTAAAGGGGTAGTTGTCCCAAAGGCTAGAGAACCTAGATGTTAACGGACAAACTGAGAATGTTTGCAGAGTCAAACACTCGACACAGCTCCTAAGCTTGACCTTTAGAGTTCCATGCAAGTGAGGGATTATATAGTAGGAATAGTTAAACGGTTGGTAGAAGAGAATAAGTGGAGAAAGAATAAGGAATGAGGTTGCGGGCCAAGTAGAAATCCATTCACGAAGAACATTCAAAGGGAGTAATATCCTAGGAGGTTTACGATATCGATAATGCCAACGTACAATGAAACCATCGATCCCAACCAGCATTTATTTAAGTATAAATGGCACATGAATGGTGCCAGGGTAACAGAAGTAGTATGGTGTAGGTGCTTTCCTATTTTTCTAGAAGGTGTTGCATTGATGTGGTTTAATCGGCTCACATCGAAGTTCATATTGACTTTTTATCAGTTGTAAAAGAAGTTTATGGAGCAATTCAAACTCCATACTACTCGACCTAAGGATGTGATGTCCTTGTCAAGCCTATCCTAAGGACCTAAGGAGTCATTAAAGGGGTTCTTCAATGGTTTAATGTTGCAATGACGGAGGCTAGCAATCCGAAGGAGGATTTGGTGTTTATGACATCGGTTCGGGGCGTACACCTAGACATGGACTTTGGCAAGTGGTTGAAAATGAAACAACAAACAACTACAGAGGAATTGCATCGGAAGACTAATATGTTCTTACAATTGAAAGAAGCAAGTCAAGCTGTTGGAAAGACTGATGGTGGACTCTCGAAGGAGGTTTTTCAAAGCACCATAGCAATCAAACAAGCCGGTGAGAGTTCTAATGACGTGGCTATAAATTTTGGAAATTCTAATAATAAAAAGAAAAGTAATCAAGGCTCTGGTGGTAGGCGTGTTTGAAACAAAAAAGCCCGCAAGGAACATGAGGTTTGATAAGCACATGCCTATAAATGACACATAGGAGAATACATACCTTGCTACGTAAGGAACGGAAAGATATGAAAGGCCATCTAGGAAGGAGGGACCGAAGAGGAAAGGAGCTAAGGAAAATATTGTTGTTTCCTTTAAACTCATGGACACAATGCAAACAGGTGTCGATATCTAAGAGATTTTATCAATGAATTGATAAAGAAAAAAAGTTGCAACAATATGTTAGTGATCCGCGGGATGGTGGACAAAATGCTAGACCTCATGGGCCGAATGCTCAAGGGAACCATCCTAGACCCAACGGAGTTGTCCCCAAGCGCACTAATGGATGATTAATCATAAACACCATAATAGGAAAACCTCATCTAATAGAGAAAACCTTAAAGGAAATGAAACAACATGCGAGCTCAATAAAGCACGCACCACATGGGAGTTGTTTTGCTATAGAGGATGGAGCTTCGGTTAAGCAACAAAGATGGTAACGGATGACACTGTATTCAGGAATAGGGATTTTGGTAGAGTCAAAGTGCCAACATTTGACCCCATGGTGATTTAGACAATTGTTGGACCTATTGCACTGGGCCGAGTTCTGGTGGATAATAGAAGCTTGGCGAATATCTTATTTAAAAGGACATTTGACCAAATGCAATTCAGTATGAAGGACGTAAGGCATTGTAAATCCAAGATTTAGGGATTTACTAGCGAGTCAATACAATCGGTTGGAATTATTGGTTTATCGGTTGAGATGGGTGATGGAGATCACAAGGGTTCTGTGGATCCAAACATTTGTTATAGTAGACAAGTATACGACATAGAACACCTTTCGAGGTAGATTGGCCCTGGCAGATTTTAGGATAGCACTGGCTCCTTGGTGCCTAATGATGAATGTGATAACCTGAAATTTCGAACACTTCGTATTTAAATATCTGAATTATTTGGATCTTAGATTAAATGTGATGAAAATGATTTAATAACCTTGTGCATCCCCTTCTAAGTAATAACTAATGATGGTAAACTTGTTTTATAAAAATGTTTATAAAAATATATAGTTCATTGAAATAATGGTAAAATGATTGAAAATCATTTTATCGATAAATAGTTTTTTCTTAATGGAAGTTTTTTGAACATTTTATGCTTGTGTAATTAACCATTATTGAAGTAATAACAACTAAAAATATTTTTTATAAAAATTAAAGAGAAGCTAATTGAAGCTTTTAAAAGTTTACTAGTTATGTGTGAAAGGAAGAAGATATTTTCAAGTGGATAATGAGGTCTAAAGAGGAAGTGTATGCAAAAGCATAGGCTGGGATGCTTGTGGACGGCCAAGGGAGGGGGTAAATGAGAGGGCTAGTCATATGTAACTTTATAATCTCAAAAGCTTCAAATAATAAAAAGAACAAAAATGGTAGTAGTGATTAGCACTAATCGACTTCTATCTTTACCAATCTTTCTCTAATTAGTTCAAATCTTCTCCAAACTCCACCAAACTTTCACCAAACCTTAGCATATCTTAGGAATCATGAATATAAATTCAAACGTGGAGGAAGTGAAGAGAAAGTGAGGATTCTGTCTTGGTCCGTGAGCAATGGAAGGGAGCCGGCGCTTGCCTTTGTCTCGTAAGAGCTAAAGGTGGTGTCTTTAGGCTTTTGGATAATGGTGGGAAGTGGTTCTTTGATCTTGTGTATCTTTTGGATGATGGAGACACCAAAATAGAACATATACAGTCATCATCTCAAAATACAATATAACAAATACATATTGTCTCCTTTAAAGCCCGCATCCAAACGACTAATGTCCCAGAACCAGAAAGTCTCGGATTGACCCGAGTATTATATAGATACTAATGGATTAGACTATATCTAAATTCAATGTGGGTATGTAAAAATAAGCATGGTAATAACAGGAAAAACATAAATATGACACAATGTAACATCTACCATACCATCATAAGAATATACGATGCCTCAAACCTCAAATCACCCATGAAATATGTGTAATTAAGTAGGAATCATGACAACTATAAATTGGGAGAGAATAATCAATCATCGAAATAAAAAAATACTATGAACAAATCACTCAACGTGTCCACAAAAATCATCAATAAAGGATTGATTCACAAATCATACCAAATACAAAAATCGATAACCAAAATATAAGTCTTGGCTGACAATCCTAATGGAAGTCAGGACTTCCGACTGTTAAGCACCAAAAGATAAGTTAAGAGATGTAGAATCCTAAATAAATAATCAAAGCGACAAATCTCGACTTACAGCCCTAGTAGAAGTAATAAATTTCTATTGCTAAGCTATAAACATAATTCAGGAAATGTGGAACCCATATAACGAAATCCAAACCAAATACAGAAATCAATATCCAATAATACTATCTCGACTTACAATCCTAATGTTAGTAAAATCTTCCAACTGGTAGTTCTAGGAGATGGCTAGAAATACAAATCCTAAATAAAACATTGTCTAACAAAATATCAAAAATAATATCCAGTAATTATCTCGACCTATGGTCCAAATAGAAGAGATAACTTTTGACTATTAGGCCCTCGGAGATACCAAGAAACTCAAACTCAATATATATAAAATCAATCAAATAGTCAATGTGTGAAAATCATATATCTCGACCCCTATCCTTAGAGAGGTGAAACTCTCGACCAAATGGTCTTAGGAGATAGAAACCAAAATCATAGAAAAAGGAGATCTCTCAGCCATATGCACTTATGAGAGAACTACATAAAAGCTCACAACATGTCTCTAGCTAATGTCATAAATAAACAACATGCAGCTGTCTTAGGTTGGGGTATCTCAAATGATAAACTAACAGGCATCCAATCTATAATGTCATATGATCATCATCTCTAGTGAGGTGATAATATCAAATATACAATGGATCTACCTAATTCATCAAGATGGGAGACTGACATACTGTAGCACTGCTCCAGGAAATGCAAATGACCATAGCCTTTTTCCTACAGTCCTTAAGTTACTCCTAGAATCGTGATGCTCATATCCATCGCATGCCATAAACACGCTGCAAGACTACTCTGTGCATTCGCCATGATTCCTATTTGCTCTTGGCAACGGACTGTTGGTCCTTAAGTGATGTCGTGGTAATGGATCTAGTGAGAGAAATAACTCTCAGCCTACAAAAAAGGTGACATCACGGATCCAGGGCATGACCTCGCAATTAGGACGGCTAGGATGGATAATTAGCCCATCAAGTGGGTCTAATTCATGCGCTCTCCATAATGGCATGAACCCTATGGTATGGATTCCTTAAAAATACTCTCCACTATATAAGTCCTAATGAGAGAGATAACTAGTACTCTCGACTCTAGGAGTCTTGATGAGAGTGACAACAACTGCTCTTGACTCGGTGAGTCCTATTGAGAGTGATAACATATACTCTCAACTCAACGAGTCCTAATTAGAGTCACCTCAAATACTCTCGATTAGACGAGTACTAATGAGAGCATCTCCATTAATCCACGACTACTAACCCTAAGAGTATATAATGATACTAGACTAGTTAGTTCTTAAAATATACAACAAAATACTCTCGACGAGATGAATCCTGAAGAGTGTAGTAATAATAAGTTCTCTCGACTTCATACGTCCTAATGAGAGCGTACTACATAAGAATTCCTCGATTAGTATCCCTAAGAGTAAATAATAATACAACTAAGCAAGTTAGTCCTAAGAGGATAAACCTGTAAGTCCAGACATATCTCCAGATTGTATCCCTTGGAGGGTAATAGAACTCTCGACTATTAAGCCCTAAGGAGTCACCTCTAGATGATATCACAAGTTCCTAACACATCTCCAAAATATAAGTGGCATCTACTTACCAATAGTAATCAAATAAGCATTAGTTAAGAGTTCCATACCACTTAGTATTAATCAATCATTTAGTAGAAGTTAGTAAACTACAGTCATCAAACAATAAATATTCTATAATATGAGTCAATAGAATAACCTGCAAAATATTACTGAATGCTCCATCCCAGATGGTATTATCAATCCATTTATTCAATATCCTCAACATATAGAATTAAACATAATAACATCAATATGAATCATTTCAAAATCTAACCATATACAGAAAGGAATTACATCTCAAAACTCCCAAATCCATTTAAATATTCCATAATTCAGTTTATCTTCCAAATAAGTTGTATATTTTAAAAATGCCTTTTCAAAAATACTTCTTTAATCCTTTTTATCAAATAAATCAAATAAACCAATTCTGAACCATTGAACGTATAAAAAGAGAAATATATTTCAAAACTCTTATAAATATATTTTTATAATCAAATCTCCTTTTTTGAAATTCCCTTTTATTCTTTTTTACTAAATATTCAATCTATAAATGAATTCCTTTTTGAGAAATATTATTTTAAAAAATCTCTCACTTATAAAAATTCCATACATTCAATTACTCTTGAAAATCTCTATTTTAAATTTTAAAACAACTTTTATTTCCAACAATTTCTGACAAATCATTTTATTTCTCATCCACTTTTAATTATTTACAGACGTACTTCAAATAAATGTTCAATTACCATAATTAATTTCCTGAAGCTTTCAAAAATATTTAAAAAAAGGGGAAAATCTTTAAATAGTCTAAAACATAAATTATGGAGAAAAATACTCCAAAATCATCAACAATTCATTAATATAAATTTTATTGTTTCGTCCGAATCGAATTACATCGAATTTTGAACCATTCGTATCATGTAGACATGCATATAAAATAAACCACACATCAAAATGCTATTGGACGAGATCTCCTTTGCATTTTGGAGAATCAAAGAAAACCTAATATCAAATCCAAAATTATATCCAATATTTAAAACACAAAATTCACCCAATTCAACCACCAAACAAATTCAGACCATAGTATGCAATTTTATTTCAAGCATTTCAATCATTCACCATCAAATATTATCGCAATTCATAATAAATGAAAAGCGCGAATAAAATAATATATATGTGTGAGTTAAACAACTCACCTTTATGGTGGACATAGAACCAATTATGTGCTAAACAACTCCATCCACCCAAAATTGTTATAGCCAGCTCCTTTGCTACATGTACACGCACCCTAAATGTCACCAACGATGCTTGTACCTTCCACTTCCATATGTGTTCCATCTTCCTTATAGCTTCCATGCATGTTAATAGATACAACCACCACAACATGCCATGCCTAAACCACTACCTACATCCGCATCATCACCGCAACCCAAACTCACGCAGCCATTGGTCCAATCACAATAATCGACTTGCATGCGTCTCCATTGGTTCGCGATGCCACATCATGATAATATCCTTGTTGCGATCATGCCCTAAATGCACACAACTTTGTGCATCCGTGCAATGAACCTAATTTTGACTAAAATTATTTAGAGCATTTAATTAGATAAATTAAATGAAATAATGTAGATGGTTAAGGGATTAAGATTTGTTAACTAATAAAAGGGGTTCGTGCATTAATAAGAATAAGCAAAAGAGGAATAAGATTTAGTAAGTAGAAGGAATATGATAAGAGCAAACTAGGAATGGGCTATGTTCTTTTACCCTAAACCCTTCTGTCCTCCAATTCTCATTCATTTACAACATTCACAGACAAAAATAAAATATGTAGGATCTTAGCCGGCCACCATTAAAAGAAATCAAGAAGAAAAGCTAGAAATAAGTCGAAAGCTTGAAGGAATTAAGCAAAGAACACATCTCAACCTTCTTAACAACAAGCCAAGGTGAGTAATAGATTTACATCTTATTTTTATTGATTTCAGTTTCTGGTTAAGATCCGAATTGATTTTGCAAATAATATATCATGATATGGTTGTTTAAATGGATATATATACTTGTTGATGATTTATGTTGCTTCATATAGATTTTATGATAAGTTTTGATTTGAAAAACCTATTAAATGACATCTAAATGACTTGCGTTTTTGATATATGGTTGAAAATATTATTTATGAAGTGGGTTTCAAGTTTCATAATTTTCTATGCTATTGAGGATTTATTATGAATTTTTATGAAAGAGATTAGGTAATATTGGGTTTAAATTAATTTCGATAATTATATATTGCTTTTGGGTTTGAAATTTAAATATGTTAAAAAACATATTAGAAGTGAATAATGGTAATTTTTGGGGTATTTTCCTAAGTATTTTATTATGGTTATAAAATTATTTAAGTCGAGGGATTTAAAAGTTTATATGTTTATTCAAGGAGAAGAGCTTAATTATTAAATGGTTTAATTTGATAATATCTGAATTCGCAGCATTTTTAGAGAAAGATTTTGAAAAAAAATTGGCAACCAATTATATATTGACAAATAAGGAAAGTTAATTGGGAAGAAATTACTTTAAAATGCTAAAAAACCTGTTTTGCTTAGATTTACTACTTCGCCACTTCCATTAGTAGCTTTCGACACCATACCTTCGCCCATAACGAAGTCGAAACCTATGTACATGGTATCAAACAATTGATACGTAGTGAATTGGAGAAAGGCAAAAGGTATAGCATTGAAACCATGCTTTCGAAGGGGTAGAAGCCACTCTTATTAACTTTAAACTGTTTTCATTCTTAAATGATGCTTTCGATTAGGTTGGAGTTAGCTTTCGACTCAATCAACTCGCTTTGTTTATATAAAAGAGCTTTCGAATGAGTTGTCGCCTTTATGTTGTAAAAAAGATTTCGAAAGGAACAAACCCATGCTGCCGCATTCAAACCTTTCGCATGCTTTCAGAAGGGTGATTTCGCCTTTATGCTCTAAAGCAGCCTTCTCATGCTTTTGAAAGGATAGTTTGATTGCTTTCAAAATGGTTTCGGAGGCGATAGTTTCGAAGGGGTTGGTTTCAAAACCATCCTCTTTCTTTTACTTGGGATATATGCTTTCAGAAGTAATGCTTTCGCTTTTATCCTTTTATGACCTTAGTTATATTAAAAGTTAAACCCAAAAGGTTTCGAAAGGAATGATTTTAAATGGTTTTGTAGCTATGTTTCCACATACTTTTACTTGAACCCAATACTATCGAAAGGTACGTTTTAAGTAAAGAAATTCAATGTTTTCGAAAGATATACATATATATAATATGGGTTTCAAAGGGGAGATCCCTAATGTTTTCAAAATGTTTATTTTGAGTATTTAAAGGGAGGGTATCGAAAGCATTCGAAAGGCAAGTTTAAATGGGTTAAAAGAGGATGTCTATTGTTTTAGTAAAGCTTTCGAAAGGGTTGTACTCAATGATTTCAAAAGGCATTGTTTAAGATTTAAACTGAGGCTTTGAAGGTATTGTTTGGCTTTATGGTTTAAAATATCTTAAGTTAAAAAGTGTTTTTCACTTACTTCGAAGGGATAGATAATCCATTGATGAGGTTTCATCAATGCTATTTTCTGCAAAGTATATATATCATGGAATAAGTGTTTTGAGTAAAGCAAAGTATATGATTCCCTTATTTTATTAAAGTATGATTTCAGGGGTAAATCAATTATAAAGATTATTTACGAGGAAATAGTTAACCCTAAGGCAGGAAATGAAATATGAATAGGGTAATTAACCCTAAGTTTATGACTCAAATATTAGAAGACCAGATATCACTGGTGTAAGGTCGCGCCTTATATTTTAGCTATTAGCCCCTAGCTAAATTAAGTCCAAAATTCCAGCGTTTAGGGCTTGTCATGGGTGGGACTAAATTGAGGTTACACACAGAATGGAATATACAAAGTAAAGATAGGATGTTGGTGAGCTCGTAAAACCATTAGTTCAGTTTACCTTAGATAAGAAAGTTAAGTGCAGTCAGCCCAGTATTGTGTCTAATAGAAGTTAGATTATTGAGTATGTCTGGTAAGCCCGAGTCAGCCAATGGTTATCCAAGTAAAACTATAGTTTGGACAGATAGTCCATTCATTTCTTGATTTTTATATATGCCTGCTATTATTGTTATAATCAGTTCGATTAGAGGATTCTTATTTGCATAAGATAGGCTTTTTAAAAGGATATTAGTGAGGGGAAACCCGTTCCATTAAGCGGCATGGTCCCGCTTAATATCGGTAAACTGAGATGTAATAATATTGTTCACACCAGGCTTTATATCTGACTCGAAGTTTATGTTTTCTCTTTAAACTCTCGGGCACTCAAAATTAAATTTGAGTAGATTAGGAGTTAAGGTTTTAGGTTTAGTAGGTTGGATGAATAAGCTTCCGAAGACATGTAGGAGGAAAAGTTAGCTATGTAGGAGCTATTTATTTTTAATTCCGCTGTGATGTATTTATGACAGATATGTCTATTTAGTACTCTAATCATCCAAAGGATTATCTTTATATGTCGCTCTTGGTGTAAATTGTAATAATTATATTTGATTGAAACCCGGGAATCGTTTGGGATTACGTATCTGATTATGAAACATTGAATTGAAATGTAATCAGAAAAGATGTTTGAAATCAATGTCAATTGTATTTTACATTCCTATGATTCTGATATTATGAATACCATTAACATTACCGTATTTTGTCAATGGAAGTTAATATTATAGATGACTACAACATTTGTAGCGCTTAGCTGGGCCTCAAGATAAAGGATGTTACAACTTGATATCAGACCATAGATTTTAAAAGGAAATTTCAAACTTGAAAATGATTTTGAAAACATAATCCTAAGGAATTAGAGAAAGACTGGGGTATTGGATAATGTTATAGTAATGTACTTGTATTTTCTATATATAAGTATACGCTCTATCTCCATTCTCCATCTTTCTTAGGCCGTTCTTCCGTATCTTACAAAGGCTCGAATATAGATTTTAAGGACGTAAGATATGGACGTTAGGAGTGGAAGAGTAAACATTGGTGGAGGAAGTACCACAACCAATGGAAGCGCTCGACCCAACAGGAGAAACCCGGGTCGACCGGCAAATGCTAATCCAAATCCAAATGCCAATGTAGGTGCTAGAGTGTCGTAGGCCGATATGAGAGCTATGTATCAGTTTTTCATTAATATGATGTAGGCTGGAGTTGCTGCAGGATTAGTCGAAGGATATGTTGAAGGAGGAAATCAAGGAGTTCCGGTGGTCAATAACTATGTAATCTTGAGCAGAGACTATGTTAGGCTTGGAGGAAAGCCGTTTATCGGGACTGAAGACCCAATTAAAGTGGAGAATTTGATACTTCATTGTGAAAGGATCTTTGCTAATTTAGGGCATATTGATGAGAAGAAGAGGAGGCTTTTTCTAGACAGTTGCAAGGAGCAGCACTGTATTGGTGGAATAGTGTTACTATGTAAGTTAATAAGGAGACCATGACAGGATGAATTTAGAAGGAGGTTTGAGGAAAGATTCATGTCAGAAATTGCTAAGTCCACTTTGCTCGGGAAGTTTATGGAGTTGGAGCAAGGAGACATAGCAGTTACCGAGTATGCAACCTGATTTGAGGAGATATCAAGATACGGATATGCTACGGTTGATGCAGTTATCAAAAGGAATCAGAAGTTCATCCGTGGACTGAAACCTGAATCAGCTAAAGCACCTTTGCCACATATCAGGGATTCGTGTGATGTAGTTGTTGAGATTGCAGTGAGGAAGGAGGAGATATTTGCTTTTGATGGCGTTAACAAAGTAGGGGAAGCTCAAAGTTGGCGGAACCAAAAGAGGAAGTTTTTTCATAAGAAGGGCACTCAAAAGGGAGAAGCTGCCTAAAAGGCGAAGGCTAATCTAGTTTTCTTTAAGTACGACAAGAAGGGACACTATGCTCACAAGTGTCGGATCGGCAAAGGGAAGAAAGCTGCTGATAAGAAGGAGGTGAGGTGCTTTAACTGTGATCAGATAGGAAATTATAAGAACTAGTACAAGGAGCCAACCAAGGATGGAAAAGGCATGATGTTTGCATTAGAACCAGCTACCTCAAGACAACAGCTAGAGAGAAAGGAAAAGCTGTGTTGGGAGGTAAACTTTTGATTCATGGTGTATGAGTTAGATTTCTATTTGTTACCGGTTCATCGCATTCTTTTATATCTCACTGTTTGGTTAATAAGCTTAACCTAGAACCCTTATACATAGTTACTTCCTTAAGGGTTGTGAATCTGGTAGGAGGGTATGCGACTCTTGAGATGAGATGTGACCACTTAGAGTTAGAATTGTTAGGTAATATGTTTGCTTGCAGTTTGCATGTATTTGATTTCGTAGGATTCGTAATTATTTTGGGTATGGATTGGTTAAGTAAATATGATGCTAGGATATTTTTCCATGATAAGAAAATATCACTTAGACACCCTTATTGTAGTGATTAGATTATACTCTATAGAAAACCCAAGTTTCGGGGTAAATTCTTTGTTGGGTATTATGGAGGAAGAAGATGAGTTGAATCAAGTTTTCATTGCTAGGGAATTCGCATACGTCTTTAAGCCCATAGTAGGATTACCGTCGAAACGAGCCATTGAGTTTAAGATATATATAGTACTAGGAGTAGAACCGGTGAATAGTCCGCCAAATAGAATGACACCTATCGAGATGAAGGAGTTAAAGGTGTAGATGGTGGATTTGGAAAGTAAGAACTTTATCAGACCAAGTAGTTCGCCCTGGGGAGTATCCATAATGTTTGTAAAGAAATCGGATGGATCGTTAAGTTTGTGTATCGATTATTGTAAGTTGAATGAGAAGACGATAAAGAATCGATATCTGTTACCTAGAATCAACGATTTGTTCGATCAGTCGAGTGGAGCAAAAGTATTTTCCCAATTGGATTTGGCAATAAGGTTCCATCCGCTTAGAGTAGCTGAAGATAGTATTCCTTTGATGGCTTTTAGAACAAGATATGGATCGTACGAATGGTTAGTGATGTCCTTGGGACTAATTAATGCGCCGGCATTTTTCGTGGACCTGATGAACAAGATCTTCTAGGAGCTTCTGGATAGATTTGTGTTAGTATTCATAGATGAAATTTTGATATACCGTAAATATGAAAGAGAGCATGAAGTTCATCTTAGAGTGGTGCTTACGGCGTTGAGACGACATAAACTGAAAGCGAAATTTTCGAAGTGTCATTTCTAGAGGAAGGAAGTGAAGTTTCTTGGTCATGTAGTCTCAGAAAAAAGGTTGTCCATAGATCCGTCTAAGATTGAGGCGTGAATAACTGGAAAAGACCTGTGATAATGACCAGGATAAAAAGTTTTCTTTGATTAACTGTTATCATCAGAGATTCATAAATGATTGTTCGTGGATAGCGGTAGCGATGATAAGTTAACGTGAAAAGATGTGAAGTTTTTTTGGACTGATAAGTGTAAGGAGGCATTCCAAAAATTGAAAAACTTATTGACGAATGCCTCCGTGTTAGTTGTTCTAGAGAGGAATCAAGACTTAGTGGTTGTATACAGATGCATGTGGAATAGGATTAGGAGCCGTGTTAATGCAAAGAGGTAAAGTGATCGCCTATGCTTCACAACAGCTTAGACCACATGAGATTAGATATTCAATTCATGATTTGGAATTAGCTATAGTAGTTTTCGCATTGAAGGTGCAAAGACAATATTTTTAGGAGAAAGATTCGAGTTGTATACGAATCATAAGTCACTGATATATTTATTCTCTCAGAAGGAGTTGAATATGAGACAATAGAGGTGGTTCGAGTTTTTAGCCGCTTATAACTTTGGAATTGAGTACACACCAAGGAAAGGTAATAAGGTGGCAGATGCACTTGGCAGGAAACATCAGAATGCAATATTGGCAATGATAGCCGAGTGGAAAGATTTAGAAGCGTTGACCACATGCAGAATGCAGTGGAGATCTAAAGGTAGTTCTAGTAAGGAAACTGTTATGCTGTCATGGTAAAAGTTTGACTGGTGATGATCGAAAGGATTGCTTCTAAGTAAGAGCAGGATCCATTATTAGCTGAATGGATCAAAAAACTAAGGAATGGAATGGAGAGAAATGATCTGAAAGATTTTAGTTTTGACCAAAATGGGTGGCTAAGGAAGAAAGGAAGACTGTGTGTTCTGAATGTGGGAAACATTAGAAAGGATGTTCTTGGATAATGTCATTGTCACCATTCATCCGGGAGGAACTAATATGTACCAGGACATGAAAAGAAGTTTCTTCTAGGAAGGTAGCGATGTTGGCTTATGGGTGAAGCAATGTTTGAACTATCAATGGGTAAAAGCCGAACATCAGAAACCATGTGGGTTACTTCAGCCTTTAGATATTCCAGTTTGGAAATGGGATTCTATCTCAATGAATTTTATAGACGAGTTACCAAGGTCAAATCGAAAAAATGAAAGTATATGGGTCATAGTGGATTGGTTGACTAAGAGTACCAATTTCATTCCAGTTAAGTCAACCAGGACGACACCTGTTTTGGATAAATTATTACTGAAGAATGTAGTTAGACTGCATGGAATTCCTAGTAGTATAGTAAGTGATAGAGATTCCTTATTCACTTGCGAGTTCGGAAAAAGTATACAGGAGACTTTGGATACCAAGCTCAAGATGAGTACCGCTTACCGTCCGTAGACAGGCGGACAAACCGAAAGAGTTAACAAAATCTTAGAGGATTTGTTAAGAGCTTGTGTATTAGACTTTGGAGGATCATGGGAAGACCACCTACACTTAGTCGAGTTGTCGTATAACAACAGTTATCAGACTAGTATGGGGATATCATAGTTTGAAGCTTTGTATGGAAAGCTATGCAAATCTCCCATTTGTTGGGTAGAGATCGGGGATATGTTAGTTCTTGATCCATATTTGGTTAAAGAAGCTGCATAAAATATTGAGTTAGTTCAAGCTAGAATGAAGGAAGCTAGCACCAACATTTGTTGGACCATTTCCAGTTATAGAAAGGATTAGAAAACTCGCGTATAGAGTAGAGTTACCAAACAGTTTAGTAGGAGTTCGCAATATTTTCCATGTTTCTCATCTAAGGAAGTGTATTCGAGATCTAGAAACTACTATTACACCGATCGTTTCAGATGATTTAGTAGTGGAACTGGATATGACAATAGTTAGAAAACCAGTTCATAAAGTTGCGAGAGATGAGAAGAGAATACGGAACAAGACAGTCAGATTAGTTAAAGTCTAATGGAATGATGTTGAAAGAGACTGTAATTGGTAAACTGAGAGAAGGATTAGAGATACTTATCATGACTTGTTTCATGTTATGTTTAACCTTTATGTTTATTATGAGTACCTTATCGTAATTTCGAGGACGAAATTCTTTAAAGAGGGTAGTCTGTAATGACCCTAATTTGACTAACATAATTTAGAGCAATTAAGTAAATAAATAAAATAATATAATATAAATGGTTAACGGATTGAGATTTGTTAACCAATAAAAGAGGGTCGAGCCTTAATAAAAATAAGCAGAAGAGAAATAAAATTTAGTTAGTAGAAGGAATATGATAAGCTAAAATAGGAATAACTTATGTTCTTATACCCTAAACCCTTTTATCCTCCAATTCTCATTCATTTACAAAATTTACAAACAAAACTAAAATACTAAGAAGCTTGGTCGTCCACCATTAAGAGAAATCAATGGAAGAAAATCTAGGAAACAAGCAGAAAGCTTGAAGGAATTAAGCAAAGAACAAATCTCAACTTTCTTAACAACAAGCTAAGATGAGTAATAGATTTACATCTTATTTTATTGATTTCAGTTTTCGGTTAAGATCTGAATTGACTTTGCAAATAATATGTCGTGATATGATTTTTTAAATGGATATATATATGTTTGTTGATGATTTATGCTGCTCATATAGATTTTATGATAAATTTTGATTTGAAAAACCTATTAAATGACATCCAAATGACTTGCCTTTTTGATGTATGGTCAAAAACATTATTTATGAAGTGGGTTCAAGTTTCATAATTTTCTACCCTATGGAGGATTTATTATGAAAGAGAATGGCTAATATTGGGTTTAAATTAACTACAGCAATTATATATTGCTTTTGGGTTTGAAATTTACATATGATAGAAAACATATCAGAAGTGAATAATGGTATTTTTTGGGGAGTTTTCCTATGTATTTTATTATAGTTATAAAATTATTCAAGTTAAGGAACTTAAAAGTTTATATGTTTATTCCAGGATGAGGGCTTAATTCTCAAATGGTTTAATTTGATAATATCTGAATTTGGCAGCATGTTTAGAAAAAGATTTTGAAAAAGAATTGGAAACCAATTATATGTTGAAAAATAAGGCAAGATAGTTGGAAAGAAATTGCTTAAAAGTCTAAAAAACCAGTTTTTCTTAGATTTACTGCTTCGCCACTTCCATCAGTAGCTTTAGACACCATACCTTCGCTCATGATCCGGTCGAAACCAATGCACATGATATCAAACAATTGATACATAGTGAATTGGAGAAAGGTGAAAGGTATAGCTTTGAGACCATGCTTTCAAAGGAATAGAAACCACTCTTATTGACTTTAAACTATTTTTGTTCATAGATGATGCTTTCGAAAGGGTGGGAGTTAGCTTTCGACTTAATCAACTTACTTTGTTTATATAAAAGAGCTTTCGAATGAGTTGCCGCCATTATGTTGTAAAAGAAGATTTCGAAAGGAACAAACCCATGCTGCCACATTCAAACCTTTCGAATTCTTTCAAAAGGGTGGTTTCGCCTTTATACACTAAAGCAGCCTTCTCGTGCTTTCGAAAGGGTAGTTTGATTACGTTCAAAATAGTTTTGGAGGCGACGGTTTCGAAGGGGTTGGTTTCAAAACCATCCTCTTTCTTTTACTTGGCATATATGCTTTCGAAAGTAATGCTTTCGCCTTTATTCTTTTATGACCCTTAGTTATACTAAAAGTTAAACCTAAAAGGTTTGGAAAGGAATTATTTTAAATGGTTTCAAAGCAATGTTTTCTTATACTTCTACTTGAACCCAATACTATCGAAAGGTAAGTTTTAAGTGGAAAAATTCATTGCTTTCGAAAGATGTACACACACACACACACACACACACACACACACACACAGATATATATATATATATATATATTATGGGTTTCAAAAGTGAGATCCCCCAATTTTTTGGAAAGGTTTATTTTGAGTGTTTAAAGGGAGGGTTTCCAAAGAATTCGAAAGGAAAGTTTGAATGGGTTAAAAGAGGATGTCTAAGGTTTTAGTAAAGCTTTCGAAAGGGTTGTTCTCAATGATTTCAAAAGGCATTGTTTAAGGTTTAAACTTAGGCTTCGAAGGTACTGTTTGGCTTTATGGCCTAAAATCCCTTAAGTTAGAAAGTTTTTTTAGCTCACTAGGAAGAGATAGATAATCCCATTGATAAGGTTTCATCAACAATAATTTATGTAAAGTATATATATATGTATATATATATATATATATATATATAATTGCATAAGTGTTTTGAATAAAGCAAAGTATATGATTTCCTTGTTTTATAAATGTATGATTTCAGGGGTAAATCATTTGTAAAGATTATTTACAAGGAAATAAAGTTTTAAAAGGGTAGTTAACCCTAGGGTAGAAAATGAAACATGAATGGGGTAGCTGACCCTAAGTTTATGACTCATATATTAGAAGACCGGATATGAATGGTGTAGGGTCGCACCATATACTTTAGCTATTAGCCCCTAGCTAAATTAAGTCCAAAATTCAAATGTGTAGGGCTTGTCACTGGTGGGACTAAATAGAGGTTAGACATAGAAGAGAATACATAGAGTAAAGATAGGTTGTTGGTGAGCCCGTAAAACCATTAGGTTCAGTTGACCCTAGAAAAGAAAGTTAAGGACAGTCAGCCTAGTATTATGTCTAACAGAAGTTAGATTATTGAGTATGTCTGGTAGGCCCGAGTCAGCCAATGGTTACTAGTTAGCCAAGTTAAACTATAGTATGGACAGATAATCCATTGATTTCCTGATTTTTATACGTACTTGCTATTATTGTATAATCAGTTTAATTGCAGGATTTTGATTTGCAACCGATATGTATTTTGAAGGGATATTAGTGACCGGAAACCTGTTTCGCTAAGCGGCATGGTCTCACTTAATATCAGTAAACCGAGATGTAATAATATTATTCACACTGGGATTTATATCTCACTCGAAGTTTATGTCTTACCCTTAAGCTCTCAGGTGTTCAAAATTTAATTTGAGTAGATTGAGAGTTAACGTTTTCAGGTTTAGTAGGTTGGATGAATAAGCTTCCAAAGACGGGCAGAAGGCAAAGTTAGCTATGTAGGAGCTATTTTATTTTATTTCCACTATGATCTATTTATGACAGATATGTCTATTTAGTATTCTGATCACCCAAGGGGGAATCTTTATATGTCGATCTTGGCGTAATTTGTAATAATTTTATTTGATCGAAACCTGGGAATCATTCGGGATTATGTATCTGAATATGATATATTGAAATGAATGTAATTATAAAAGCTCTTATGAAACCTGTGTCAATTTTGTTTCATATTCATATGCTTTTAATATTATAAATACTATTAACATTACTGTATTTTATAACGAAATTTAATACTATGGATCACTACAACATCTGTAGCGCTTAGCTTCGGGCCTCAAGATAGGGGATGTTACAATCCGCTTATGCACCGCTGCATCCACCAATGCAAACCGCAAGCATTACCTCTCCTCGCGACATCATCGATGATGCCAAACATCGAACATGACTTCGTTCGTCTTTTTCGCTTCTTTTTTTCCAATGCCGTGTTTTTTTTATTTAGGGTAGAATTGGGTATTCAGACGCAGGTTCAAAATGGGGTTTGAAATCGGGTAAGCAAAGTTGAGGAACAGATTCTGGGAATAAAAGAGAAGGGAAGCTTTTAAAATAGGCCTTTAATTGGCTCTAGTTTAAATTAACCGTTTTTCTTTTCTTCTTAAATGATTCTTGTATTTTATTTTTAAACAAAATTCCACTCTAGTAATAATTGATTAACACATCATTCTACGCAGTATAGTTTGATAACAACACAATTTCATTCAACTCGGTATTGTTTTACTTTATCTAAATATTCAATATTTCACACAAATCAATTTATTTTCCCACTATTACAACAATATAAAAATTATTTACACTTTCAAAATATTTTATATTTAATTACGACATTTCATTTGATTTTAATATATTATCTTAATGGATTATTAATTTAGCTCAATTTGTTGAAACAAAACCTTTATTAAATAGAACTTCAAATAAATAAGAACTTATTTTGAAAATCATAATTATAAAAGATCATTAATTTGAATATTTCTGTTTAATTTAATTTAGTTATTTTACGGTGTAGAAATTAAGGCTGTTATGTTATATATAAGTTCGAAAAAAGTAAGTTAAATATTTTGAAAAGGGATAAAAGATAGTTTTCGATTATAACACTTATGTTATATTAAATGTTTTGCGAAGTTAAGTAAAAGTTTATTACCTTGATTAACAAGTGTAGGTATACTTAGATCTTTAAAATGAATATTTTTAAAGATAATGCCAAGTATAAAATTGTTTTGAGTTTGTTGTGACAATATGTTAACAGTATTTATCTTTAATCCTTTTTTATTATACTTAGTAATATCATTAGATCTTTAAAAAGAATTTTTTAAAGATGATTATAAGTAAAATGGTTTTGGGTTGTTATGACAATATGTTTGTAATATTTGTCTTAATCCCTCTGAAATAGATTTGTGAATATACTTTGACCTTTTAAATGGATATTTTGAAAGTAATAACAAGCATGGAATATTTTGGAAAAAGATAGAAAAAGTAAAGGTTTACAGCAAGAAATTTTGTTAAAGGTTTGTGAATATGCTTATACCATTTGAGATAAGTATATGAATACTTTTAGAAATATTGTAGGAGTAAAATGAATAGTAGAAATTGATAAACGAAGTTTTATTAGATAAAATAAGTTTTATAGATAATAGAGGTTTTAATTAATAAAAGTATTAATATAATAAAAAAATGGATTCGAAGTCGCTTATGACTTAATTGTTCTTTGTGCGACTTAATTGTGCTTTTTGTGTTTACTCGTTTATGGAAAGTATTTATTCTTGTGCTAGCACTAAAAGCTAACAAAGTAGACTTGTCTATCTGTAAGAGTTAAGAATGAAGGGTCTAGACAGGAATTTGATGCAACCAGTGCTCTAAACTACCCGGCTTCTCTCTTAACCGAGGGATAGTATAAGATGAAAAGGTCAAAAACATGATAAGTATACATGACTTTGTTTCCATATACGATTATCTATTTTGAAATTGATAATCGATTAGTCGACTATCGAAATTGACCAAACAACTCAGGAAATAGCTAGAAGAAACACGAGGATAATATGGTACAATTATCTTTAGTGATGCTATATTATACGTATAAACTCATCTTACTCTTCTAGGAAAATGATAATGAAATCCATCAGGATAGGAGATAATCTCCACCCTTATGTGATGTCTTTTTATTTTTGAAATAACCGGGGTTAAATTAACCTGAAATACATAGATTAGTTTTGAAGCATCTGGAAGCGGGGGAGTCTACTTATATGAGACGACTCGAAACCATAACTACTTGAAAACTATATGCATGATCTATATTACGGAAGCAGTTGAGTTTCGAGATCAGTTCGGGATGCTCGGAACCATGTGGAGATTCGTGATCTGTTTGGGATGTTGGAATCCATTTAGGGATTTGTGGACTTTTCGAGTTGCTGAATCCAGAGAGAGATTCGAGATTTGTTCAAGTGATGATAACTTGTGTGATGAGATGCTAAACGTGATCTCACCACTGGCATGGCTAAAAATAGAGTAGGCCTTATAGTCTAGGGTTAAGTTAACCCTTGACAAGGTATTATCAACTCCATATCCAAAGTATGCTTTCTTATGTGGCACGTAGGAGTTGATGATATTAGAAATCACATTCCAATATGGACTGACCATGTTTACCTTATTGGTATATTTTATCTAGAGATGTACGATGCTCGAAGGCAGTTTCTGACCTCTGTACATGAGATCCACTTCAGTCTACTGGTGGTGTCTCTATGGAAAATCCATTATGCATGCGTACCTTAACGGTTTTGATTGTACTTCTAATATTTTTGTGTCGTGAGATGCAAGCGGCACAGCTATTTTCTTACTTATATTCTCCACCCTAGCCATTATCTGTTATATTACCTTATTTACTTATTAGATCGTGGTTCTTTTGAGGGGTAACCAGTATGGCAATCCGTGCAATCTTAAAAGTACTGTTATACGCTGGCTATATATTTCTTGAGTTTCTCATACCAGTCTTGTAACATCCCACTTTCAGAGGCTCAAAACTAGCTGCTACGGATGCTGCAGTCATCCATAGGTGTTATTTCTCAGTGATCAAAATTAGGAATCTTGAAACTATTGGCAACACAAAAACACAAGAACATGAAAATTTTAAACTTCAACAAAACAAATTTTCTCATTTCTTATGAATTTCAATTTAAGATTTAGTTACATAATCCCAGACATTAACCACGTTCAGATCACATATACAAGTACAAAATATGATAAGAACAACATATGAAGATGTCCCCTTATGATGATCAGAGAATCAATAAATAAGAACTCTACAGTTCTTAATACATCACAGTGGAAAACGCAAAATAGCTCATATATAGATAACACTTCCTCCTACACGTCTCCGGAAGCTTATTCGTCCAAAAACCTGAAAGTCACCCACTCTCAGACTACTCAAATTAATTTTGAGTACCCGAGATTTTGTGGAGAAACACAAACATTGAGTCAGACAATAAGTCTAGTCCTATCATCTCTTATCATAAATAGATATCTAGTGAGACCATGCTACTTAGCGAAATGGGTTTCCCCTTACCAGTATCCCAAAACCAAACATGCAAATCATTTACTACGCCTCTTCACCCAAAATGATAAGTTTTAACATAATATGAAACATAGCCACAAGCATTACATTGGATATCCCCTCCACCCATTTATTAGATATCCCATCTAAAAGCAATATATATTAGGTTTCCCATCTAAAATCAATTTACTCAAAATAAGAAATCGTTGAAACTCAAAACCTTTCGAAATCATTGACACTCAAAACCTTTCAAAATCATTGAAGGTAACCCCTTCGAAACCTTTTGAAATCAAACCTTTCGAAACCAAAACCTTTCAAAATCTAAACCTTTCGAAATCAAACCTTTCGAAACCAAAACCTTTCGAAGTTAAAATCCTTCAAAACCATTAAAAAATAGTGAAGTGTTGGTGTTGGAACCAACCCTTCGAAATCAATGGAGAGAGATGGCAAGTTTTATAAGACAAAAGATAACCTTTGACCGCATGTAGGCTGAAAGGTTTGGAAACGGCAACTATGCTTCCAACCTTGTCGAAAGGTAACCTTTTGACTTTGTCGATATGTTTCATTTAAAACAAGAAAGCAAACCAATCGAAACCTTTTTCTCTTGAACCATTTAACAACATCAAAAGAACTTTGTCGAAAGCTAGCAGGTATATTTTCTTTAAAACCAAAACAAAGTTTCATCTCCTTTGAAAGCTCTAACCTTTCATCCCTAAACCTTTCGTCCCCTTTCAATTCACTACGTACCAGTCGCATGATACCATGTGAATTGATTTTTGACCTAGTCAAAAGGTTTGATACCATTCGACCTTGTCGGAAGGTTTGGAATGGAGGTGGAAGCTCTTGCCGAAGGAGTTGAAATAGTGAAAATTATACTTTAAACAGTTCTTTTGTACCCCACCTGCCTTTTTTGTCTAAATCTGATTGATTGCCAGAATTTTATATTCAAAAATTGCTGCCGACTTTGCTTATTTAGAAATTTGAATAAATTTGAAAAAGCCTATTTATCCTTTATAATTATACAAAACATTTAACTCACATTTCTTAAACAATTTTTATATAACTGTTAAAACATCATGAAAAATTCTGGAAATGTTCCAGAAAATCAATTAATATGTTCTCTTCAACATATTAAGATTTAAAAGCATATAAAGATCAAAATCAATTCGAAATTTGACCAAAATCGAATAAAACATGTTAATTAGCCCATTAATTTTTAAAAACACTTATGTCTTACCCAAACAAAGGTTTTAAATGGTTATATCCTAAGGTAAACACAAATATGAATCGGGTATAACCCATAGCCGATCCAAATAGAGAAAAATGAGATGACAAACATGATTATTCACCTTGATTAGTTGATTGGAGAATGAGATAATTTCCTAGGTTTAATTTCTTAGCTTTTATCTTCAATTTATATTCTTCCTAGAACTTTTATGGCCGACCGAAAGTTGGTGTGGAGTTATGAACAAGAAAGTGAAAGTTTATTATGGTTGAGGAAGAGATATATACTAAGATATGTAGCCCCATTTCCAAGTTTATTCCTTAGGAAAATTCCTCCTTCTAAATTTAGTTAAGTCTTATTTTAGTTCATTCATTAAGACACGACCATTGGATTTATTAATCTCGTCTCCCTAACTATTCACATTATTCTATTTAATTTATCTAACTAAATATCCTGAATAGTGTTAATTAAAATTTAGGGGCATTACAGATTCCCCCTTTAAATAATTTCATCCCCGAAATTTCAATAAGGACACAACAACAAGCATATAGACCATGCAAGCAAAGCAGTATAACCTACTAGCCAAATTCTATATAAACCTTATATAGAACATACCATCTAAAATAGCCCAGAAAAAGTAGCCCTAATCCTGTCTTCTATCTCCCAAGTACAGTCCTTCATGTTTTCGCTTCACTGTACTTTCACCAACCCGACTCTCTTGTTCCTTAGCATCTTCTCATCTTTTTCCACAACACGAACTGGTTGCCTCACAAAAGTCATATTCGGTTCCACCACTATGTCCTCCAGTGCCATCAGATTGGTAGTAGTTTCTGGATCATGAACATACTTCCTAAGATGAGAAACATGAAATAAATTGTGGACCCTGGTCAAACTGCTCGGTAAATCTACTCGGTATTTGAGTCTTCCAATCCTCTCTGGTATAGAAAATGGTCCAATATATCTTGGTGCTAACTTCTTAGTCTTATCGAACCGAACCACACCTTTCATCGGCGATACCTTGATGACAACTCTATCTCCAACTGAGAACTCTAGGTCCTTATGCCTTTTGTCTGTGTAACTCGACTGCCTGGACCGAGCTTCCTTCATTCTTTCCCTTATCGACTCGATCTTTTTCATCACCTCTCTCATCAAATCTGGGCCAAAGACCAATCTGCCTCCGGTCTCTAACCAACGTAGTGGTGATTTGCATGGCCTTCCATACAAAGCTTCAAAAGGCGCCATTCCTATTGTAGTTTGATAGCTATTATTATAGGAAAACTCCACTAAGTACAACTGATCTTCCCAAGAACCACTTAAATCCATTGCACAAGCTCTCAACAAATCTTCTAGTACCTATTTGACTCTCTCTGTCTTCCCATCCATCTGAGGATGATATGTGGTACTCATCTTGAGCTTAGTGCCTACCACGCTCTCAAGGCTCTTCGAGAACTTGCTAGTAAAAAAACATCTCTATAACTGACGATACTACCAGGAATTCCATGTAGTCTAACGTGTTCTTCATGAACAACTTAGCCAAAACAGGTGTCTTCCTGGTTGATCTTAACGGAATGAAATGGGCACTCTTGGTCAATCTTTCCACTATGACCTATATACTTTCATTACCCTAGTTTGATCTTCGCATCCCTTCAATAAAATCCATGGATATCGAGTCCCACTTCCAAACTGGAATATCCAAAGGCTGAAGCAAACCACTTGGCTTCTGATGTTCGGCTTTTACTTGCTGACAGTTCAAACACTGTTTTACCCATAAGCCAACATCCCTCTTCATTCCTTCCCAGAAGAAACTTCTCTTCATATCCCGATACATCTTGGCTCCCCATGGATGAATCGTAAACTTCGATCGATGACATTCTCTAAGAACTTCCTTCCTAAGATCTCCAACATCCCGAATACATAACTGTTCCTTTTTTCTCAACCAACCCATGTAGCCAAGAATAAAATCGTTCAAATCATCAATCTCGGTTCTAGCTTCCAACCTTCTAATCCTCTCGGCTGACACTGTATCCTCTTTCTGCCTAGAAGCAATCCGTTCGATCAAAACTGGTCAAACTTCCAAGAAAAACATCATGGCGATATTCCGACTAGATCCAGAAGTCGACCTCAATTGCACACTACAAGCATCCAGTGCTTCCAAGTCTTTCCATTATGCTAACACAGCTAACACCACATTCTGATGTTCCTCGCTAAGTGCATCTGCCACCTTTTTCCTTTTTCCTTTTCCTAGTGTATACTCGATGCTAAAACATAAGATGTAACAAACTCTAGCTATCTCTGCTGTCTTATGTTCAGCTCCTTCTGAGAGAATAAATACCGTAGAGACTTCCAATCAATAAATAGCTCAAACCTTTCTCCCAAAAGATAATGCCTCTACACCTTCAATGCGAAGATTACCGCTGCCAACTCTAAATCATGAGTAGGGCATCTCACTTCATGCGATCTAAGCTGCCTAGAAGCATAGACAATAAACTTTCCATTTTGCATTAGCACAGCACCTAACCTAGTACCACATGCATCAATGTAAACTACCAACCCCTGATTCCCATTTGGAACTACTAACACATGTGCATAGGTTAACAATTGTTAACTTAAGGAATGCCTCCACACATTTGTCAAACAAAACAAACTTTCATGTCCTTCCTGGTTAGCATAGTTAAGGATGCCGCTATCTGCGAGAAATCCTTAATGAACCTTCGGTAGTATCCTGCAAGTCCAAGAAAACTTCTAATCTCATTTATCATCTCTGGTGTCTTCCAATCGTTAACAGCTTCGATCTCATCCAGATCTACTGCTAAACCTTCCTCGAAAACTACATGACCAAGGAACTTCACTTTCCTTTTCTAGATATGACACTTTGAGAACTTCGCCTTGAGCTGATGTTGCCTTAGCGTCTCCAACACCATTCTAAGATGATCTGCAAGATCCTTCTCATTTTAGAATATACCAAACTGTCATCAATAAAAGCCAACACAAACCTATCCAAGTGCTCTTGGGAAATCCGGTTCATCAAATTCATGAAGAAAGCTGGCGCATTAGTAAGCCCGAATGGCATAACCAACCATTGTAAGACCCATATCTAGTCCTAAACGCCATCAAAGAAATACTGTCCTCTACCACTCTTAGTTGATGGAAACCTGTCGCCAAATCCAGCTGGGAAAACACTCTGGCTCCACTCAACTGATCGAATAAGTCATCGATTATTGACAAAGAATATCTATTATTGATCATAATCTCATTCATCATATAGTCTATACACATCCTTAACGACCCATCTGGCTTCTTCATGAATACCGTGGCCGTTTCCCAAGGCAAACTGCTTGGTCGGATCAAATTCTTGCCTTTCAATTACTAGCTGCACCTTCAATTCCTTCATCTCGGTTGGTGACATCCTGCTAGGTGGTCCACTTATGGGTTTAGCTCCCGGTACGAGATCTATCCGAAACTCGATCGCTGTTTTCGACGGCAAGCCCGAAACTGGTTCAAACACATCCACAAACTCTCTTGAAACATAAACCTACTTCAACTCTGCTTCCGTTCCCATGGCGCCCAATAACTCATATCTCATTCCCAATATGGTCATAACCAATCCATACCCAATATGGTCCCAAAACCCAAAAAATCAAATACATATAAATTGCATGCAAACATATGACCAAACAAATCAAGTTCTATTGGTCATATCTCATTCCCAGAGTTGCATACCCTCTTATAGGATTCGCAACCCTTAAAGGAGTAATAAAGTATAAAGGTTCTAGACATAATCAATCTACCAAATACTGAGATATAAATGAGTGCGACGCACCGGCATAAAATAGTGTCCTAACCGGAGTACTATGAATCATAAATATACCTTCCATCACAACTTTTCCTTTCTCAACAGCCGTTGGTCTAGAGGATGTTGGTCTAGAGGATGATGGTTCCAACACAAAGACCTTTCCCTTTCCAACCTTAGCAGCCTCGGGACACTTGTCCTTGTAATGCCCCATCTATCTACAGTTGTAGCACTTCACATTCAATCTCACTGCAACTGCTCTTCCATTACCTGAGCAACACTCATTAGCATAGTGCCCCTTCTTGTCACATTTGTAACAGACAATATCAGCCTAGCTCTTCTTGGCTGCTGCCCTCGACTGGGTTCCTTTCTTCTTGAAGGACTTCCGCTTCTTACCCTAAAAATTTCGAATCTCGGCTGGTTTCCCTTTTCTGAAAGTAGAAAGCATCTCTTTATTCGGAATAGCCATCTCAACAACAATATGACACGGATCCCGGAGGTTTGGCATGGTTGCTCTGGCAATCTGAGGATTCAACCCTTGATAAACTTATCATTCCTCCAAATGACTGTATCCACGGAAGCACATTTGTAACGGGACAGCTCATCAAACTTCGTAGCATACTCAATCACTGATTTATCCCCCTGGACTAAATCTACAAACTTCCTGAGCAATGATGACTTGGCAACCATTGATAGAAATCTTTCTTCAAACCTCCTTTGAAATTTTTCCCAAGTCAGGTCTTCCTCTTGCTCTCCCATGGTAACTCCATTCCACCAAAACAACGCTGCTTCCTACATTTGCCTTGAAGCAAGTCTTCTCTTCTACATATCCATCAAGCCGAGATATCCTAATATCCTTTCACAATGCAATAGCCAATTCTCCACTCCTACTGCATCCTAGTTTCCCAGAAAAGGCTTCCCTCCAAGACTAGCATAATCCCTGCTTGGCTAGGCATAATTATTTCCAACTAGTGCCATCGGATTAGCTCCTCAAAGCATTCTCTACAGCCACCCCCATAGCTGCTCTAGCTTGCATCATATTCACAAAGAACTAATACATTATCCCCATATGAACCGGCGGTATTTCAACACTAACATTAGCATTTAAATCTGGGTTTGCATTTTCCTATCGACCTTGGTTGCTTCTAGTATTGGGTCGAACATTTCCACTTGTTGCAGTGCGTCATCCACCTTGATTAACTCTTCCATTTCCTACCTCCCCATATCTTACTTCCCTACTACCATAAATCCAATCTTTGCAAGATACAGAAGAACGGTATAAAAGAACGGGGAATACGTACTTAGGTATTTATAGCAAAGTAATTATGTTACTATAACGCTTATCCAAACCCAACCATACTTTAGATTCATTAGATTATGCTTTAAAATTTTTTTAAGGTTTAAATTCCTTTTAAGTACATAAACCATGATCTGATACTAACTTGTAACATCCCGCTTCCAGAGGCTCTAAACTAACTGCTATGGATGCCGCGGTCATCCATAGGTGTTATTTCTGAGTGACTGAAATTGGAATCTTGAAACTATTGGCAATACAGAAACACAAGAATATGAAAACTTTTAAACTTCAACAAAACAAAATTTCTCATTTCTTATGAATTGCAATTTAAGATTTAATTACATAATCCCAAACGTTAACCACATTCAGATCACATAACATGTACAAAATACGATAAGAGCGACATATGAAGATGTCCCCTTATAATGATCAGAGAACTAATAAATATGAGCTTTACAGTTCTTAGTACGTCACATCGGAAAACACAAAATAGCTTCTGTATAGCTAACACTGCCTCTTGCATGTCTGCGGAAGCTTATTCGTCCAAAAACCTAAAAGTCTCCCACTCTCAGACTACTTAAATAAATTTTGAGTACCCATGAGCTTGTGGAGAAACACAAACTTCGAGTCAGACAATAAGTCTGGTATGAACAATCCCCTATCATCGCTTATCATAATAGATATCTAGTGAGACCATGCCGCTTAGCTGAACAGGTTTTTTCCCTCACTAGTATCCCAAAACAAAACATGCAAATCATTTACTATACCCGTGCATCCAATATGATAAGTCTTAACATTATGAAATAAATCCATAAATCATATACGTTGGATATCCCATCCACCTATTTATTAGATATCCCATCTAAAAGGAATATACATTAGATTTCCCATCTAAAATCAATTTACTAGAGTTCCCTCTAAAATCTTTAAAATGACTATCCGTCATAATTGAATAGGACTATCCATCCCAAATCTATTTAAAATAAACGTAGATTATCCATCTTACATTGTTTTATAAAGTTGGTGTGGGATATCCACCGCACACTGCATAGTTTTCCTAGGATGACTATGAACCCTTAGGTGCCAAATCCCAAGGCTAACCACCTCTGGCAAAACATTCTTTATTTTATAAATTTGATATGGGCTATCCACCACACATTCCATGGTTTTACTAGGTTAACCAAGAACCCAACATTTAGCCAATTAAAATATCACGATCCCCATGATTACGTATAAAAATTCATGATCCCCATGATTATTTATTTTCCCCATGTATACCACATATTTAACATATTCCCATTGGTAGCCCTAATTAGGTTAAATTAAATAAAAACACATTGATAGCCCCAGTGTATACTTTTGAAAGCATATTTCTTTTTGTAACCCTAAACTGTGTATCGAAAACATTAAACCCACCCCGATGTCCCTAAGGTTAATTTACATACAATTTATATAAGGATCCCCCTTACATATTCAAACAAAGATAAGTATTTTATGCTATAACCTTTCGAAGTAACCCCTTCAAATTAGCAAAAAAAATTAGTCCGTGAGATGATGGTTTTGATGACAACAACCTTAGATTAGGATTATAAAATATAAATACTAACATTATAGTTTAGAAATAAATGTATATGCAGGATTTAACCATGCAGGTACCAAGAATGAAAGTTGTACAGATCAAGATTGAAGACTCATGAGTATCAAGAATATCAAGATTATCAAGAGTTCAAGATTTCAAGTAATTTATTTTTTTAATTAGGAATTTTGTTAAAACTCCTAGAAAAACACTGGCATCTTAAAATCCAATTTATTCGTGGAATGGAATCCACTTCGAGCCCGTTAAAGGGATGGAACCCTAATTAGGATGGAACCTACGAAAAATCTAGTGGAACATTGTTTTGTATCCGCTAACTTTTTATTCGAATGATTTTACAAAATTATCTTATTTTCAAAATGATTTCAAAACCTTCATTTTAAAATAATCAAAAACATCTATCCTGATTTTAAATATTTTAAGCCTCAAAATTATCTTTATTTTCAAAATCAAATTATCCTTAGTTTTAAAACTATCTTTAATAATAATATATTTAACTTCTAATATTTATACTTAGATTTAAATATAAAATTATAGTAAAATTTTATATATATTTCTCTATATTTATTTATTTATTTTAATTATAGTTAAGTATATTTATACAAGTTTAAAATAGTTTTAATATAAGATAAAAGTTATTTTCAAAGAAAAACAAACCATTAAAATTTCCTTTGGGATATCGACAAACTCAATATACCCATATCGACATAGTGTCAGTTAATTTCAAATTTTAAATTTCAAAAGAAGTGTCTATTCGTCATATCTCTTCACGAATGGACAAGGCTATTGTTCTTCTATAAACAGGGGTTGTTTTCAACGAATTTTCATTCATATTTTCTGGTTTTCATTTCTCTTCTTTTTCCACATTTCTTTATACTCATTCCTACCATTACTCTTCCGAAATCAACATTGAATCTAACTAGATTATCTCTGGTTTGATTCTCTCTCAATATCTCAATAAGATCCTCAGTGCTATTCAGAGTTATAAGCTTCTTTGTAATCGTTTAAACGAGAAAAGGTGTGATTATGGCCTTGGAAATCAATCACGCGAGAAAAGGTGTGATTGTAGCCTTGGAAATTAATTGGGTAAACTTGTTTCCTGGGAAATCAAGTATCTCTACCCAAAGGATTGTGAATCTGGAGGGCATACCTCATGGCCTTGAAATCGAGGGTGTAATTGTAAAGATTGATTATGAAAGGAAATCCGTACTTGTGTGCGGGACTGGATGTAGGGTAACTCCGAACCAGTATAAAATCCGGCGTGCTCTTTCCTTTACTGCTTTTACTTTATTTCTACATCTGTGTTTGATTCTGTAATCATATCAACGTCAGAATATTGCATACATTTGTGTTTAAATTAACAAAAACTCAAAAAGATTTAATAATTCCTTAAAACATTATTCACACCCCTTTAGTTTTTATCCTAGCCTTAAGATCCGTAATCCGCATTTCTCATATTTGGTATCATAGCAAGGTTTTCAAAGTTCTATATCTGATTTTTGAAAAAGTTTTTAAAATGGCGTGTTTGTTAATACTAGTTTAGAAATATTCAGATCATCATTGTCTCATGAGTCTGCATATAATCAATGTTCAAATTCAAGTTGTCTACCAAAATTGTTTGATGTGCAGGAAACATGCTTTATAGGAGTTGAGGAATCAGTCCATAATGGACAAATTTTGCAGATCAAAAAGAACAAATGGATGCTCGATAGTGGATGTTCTAGACACATGACTCGCAATCTAGATATGCTAAATGATATAATATACAAAGACGGAGGACTGGTTAACTTTGAAGACAATTCAAAAGGATATGTGATTGGCATCGGCAAAGTCGGTAACTCTGAAACTCCTATTATTACTAATATTTTGCTAGTTAAGAATCTGAAACATAATCAGCTAAGTATAAGTCAACTCTGCGATAAAGGATATAAAATTAAATTTGAAAAAGATAAGTGTCACATTGAAGATAGTAATTCAACCATAATATTTGATGGAATTAGGAAAAAGAATATTTATATTCTTAGCATGAAAGTTTCAAATGATAATCAGTGTCTGTAGGCAAATACAAGTGACCCTTGAATTTAGCATAAGAGATTTAGGCATTTGAATTTCAAACTCTTATCTAGACTGTCAAAACATGATCTAGTAAGAAGTCTTCCTAAAATGAATTTTAAAATAGATAGTCTATGTGATGCATGTCAATTAGGAAAACTTCGAAAAGGTTCTTTAAATTAAAAGATATGATTTCAACTTCAAAACCTCTAAAATTACTTCATCTTGATTTATTTGGTCCATCTAAATTCTGTTAATAAATCATAGTAAATATGTTTTTGTAATTGTAGGTGATTATTCTATATTTACATTTACAATATTTTTGAAACATAAAAGTGATACTTTTGAATGTTTTAAGAACTTTACAAAAAGGATTCAAAATCAACTTTCTCTAAAAATTATAACCATTCGTAGTGATCACGGTGGTGAATTTGAAAATGAAAAGTTTGAGGAATTCTGCAATAAAAAGGGAATAACTCACAATTTTTCATTTCCAAGAACTCCACAACAAAACGGAGTTGTAGAACGTAAAAATAGGACGATTCAAGAGTGTGCGAGAACTATGCTTTCAGATAGTAAATTACCAAAGTATTTTTGGGCAGAAGCAGTTGCTACTGCCTGTTATATTTTAAATAGAATTTTAATTAGACCTTTAACTGATAAGACATCTTATGGGCTTCTTCATAGAAAGAAACCTAAAGTATCTTATTTTAGAATTTTTGGAAGTAAATGTTTTATTTTAAATACCAAAGATAACTTAGACAAATTTGATCCAAAATCTGATAAAGGTATCTGTATCGGATATTCTAATAAAAGCAAAGCATACAGAATATTTAATTTAAGAACTAACACCATCGAAGAAACAATGCATGTTTCATTCGATGAAAATCTCAAAAATTTTGAAGAACAAATGATGAAGAGGATTTAATCACTCAAAATCAAGAGTCAACTGAAACTTATAATGAAATTAATCATCCTAATAAAAGGGCTAAACTTTTAAAAGATCACCCTATTGAAAATATTCTAGGAGATATGCAATCTGTTGTTAAAACTAGAAATCAACTAAGTTAAATGAGTGATGTAGCTTTTATATCAACTATTAAACCCAAGAATCCAAAAGAAGCATCAACTGATGATTCATGGATTTTGGCTATGTAAGAAGAACTAAATCAATTTACTAGAAATGATGTTTGGGAACTTGTTCCTAGACCTGAAAATAAAACTATAATTGGAACTAAATGGGTTTATAAAAATAAAATTAATGAACAAGGAGAGGTAGTTAGAAATAAAGCTCTATTCGTCGCTCAAGGTTATTGTCAAGAAGAAGGAATAGATTTTGATGAAACCTTTGCTCCCGTAGCAAGATTAGAAGCCATTAGGATTCTACTTGCTTTCACAAATCATAATAATTTCAAATTATTTCAAATGGATGTTAAAAGTGCTTTTTTAAATGGATTTGTAAAAGAGGAAGTATATGTTGAACAACCACCACTTTTTGAAAATGAAAAATTACCAAATCATATTTACAAACTTAAGAAAGCTTTATATGGTCTAAAACAAGCTCCTAGAGCCTGGTATGTTTTTGTTGATGTTCATTGGAGCTCGAGGAGACGAGCTGAATATTTCACCTACCATAGTATTCTTAATTCTACTACATTATTACTGTATATATCAACAATTGTAAGGACAGGTTGTTATAACTATTCAGGCCGATGATAGTATTTAGAATTGTAACTCTAAAATTTTATGTGGCTTAGAGTGACAGTTTGTACTGTCTTTTGGTATTATATGTTAACGTTTCGCTGTGAGATTTTGATGTTATGTTCTCTTCTTTCTTATATTGTTTTCCTTTTCTTTTATTCTACCCTAACAATCTATTTTTCCAGCACTTGGGTGCTCAGCACAAGAATACCATGGATGTATTAGTGTCGAAATTTAGGGGTCTAAAAGCATGGTCATTACAATGAAGCTCCCCACGGAGAGCGAGGTCGGATTAGTTAGAGAAGACTAAAGCAAGGGAAGGGAATGCTATGTTGTTGAGCTAAGAGAAGAAAGGAGAGAAAGGAAAGAATATAAAGAAGGCTCTTTGTATTAAGAACTCGAAAGCATAGCAATTAATGCCCTGGCTTAGGAACCATAGTAGGTTTGATAAGTGTATGGATCCCAACAGGAATTCAGCGGAAATACAGACAACACCGGCTGAACTAACGGTTGACATTCCAGTCAATATGGATGATTCATCTCAGACTCATAAGATTGAACCTTAGCTCGATATTGGTCTAAGGAAGGAATTGGTTAATTTCCTTTGAGGAAATTTAGACATACTCACTTAGACGCATGCCGATATGTATGGGATACCGCCGGAGGTAGCATGTCATGTACTGAATGTGGATCCAGGTTTCCATCGGTAAGTCACAAAAGGTGTAGTTTATGTCCGGTATGATCCCCTCCGTAAAAAGAGGAAGTGGGTACGCTGATGGCAAATTGATGCAGGCCAACCTGATGAAGCATTAAGTCGCGAGCACCGTATGTCGTTGGGACGACCTAACAAGGCCTTAACTCGTCCACGACCTAAGGAGTTGGAAAATGCAAAGGGGGATAGCGAAGCGCGTCACACAAGGCCACAAACTCTAGGTCGCGAGCGGCCTAACGACTTACGAGTTAACAAGCTAAGTCATGCATTGGAGGGGGTTTGCGATGAGAAGGACCAGCGACTTAAGATAAGTCGCTCAAACTATTGATTCTTAGGTCGCTACACTATATGATGCTATGCCATGAATATTAGGTCGCGAACGACCTTCCTATGTCGCTCAAGTTGATTGCCGTTATGTTGATAGGTCGCTCCAGACGAAGACCGCATAAAGACCTTTAGGTCGCTTATCCATAAGTCGCTTGTGTATAAGTCGTAGGTCGCGGCCTCCTGTGTTGTATGCTGTTGTGTTGTATGTATAGGTCGTAACTCGTATGTTTTTAGGTCGCGTGGATGTGTTGTATATATAGATATGTCGTTGATCTTAGGTCGTTGCTTTGTAAAGTTGCATGTTGTATTTGTTATGTCGTTTAAGGTTGAGTCGCTTCATGTTGTTAAGTCGTGATGGCTTAGGTCGTTAATGACCCAAGTTAGGTCGGTCGTGTATTAGTGTTAGGTCGTGTGCGACCTAGTATGTGTTGTAAGGTCGTGAACGACCTAGTGCTGGGTGTTGTATAAGCCTATAAATAGGCGTGTTGTGTCATTGTAAAAGGAGGTTGATCTTTGAATAAACTCTTGTTTTGTTAGCTTTGTGCTTTCACTAAATTGGTAGTTGAGTGTGATCTCCTATCTCCACTTTCGACATTCGAGCGCGCTAGCCAATTCGCGGAATCAAGTGCGCTTGATCAACGCTCGAAGAATTGTAGATCTCTCTTCACGGTATCGTGCGCGATCAACGTGTCAGAGATAGCTAGAATTCGGTATCTTCGGATCAACAAATTTGGGCCTTCTAGTATTTTCAATCCACCGATTGCCAGTTCCATCGATTTCATTGATTTCTCGTATTTCCGCTGCATCATTTTTGTATCAGAGCTAGACTTAGCTAATCATAGCTAAGCTGAGTCTTGGAGCCAAGGAGTTTGAAGTTGAAATTCATCATTTGTTGAAGTATAAGCCGAGCATAGCTTTGTGTTGAACTTTGAGCCGTGCCTTGTTTGTTTGAGTTTGAGCCGAGCTAGGAGGTAGCCATGCATTGTTGAAGTTTTTAAAGATTATTTGATTTGTTGAAGTGTTTGTGATTGTGTAATCATGCTGCCGAGAAGAGCTAACCGCCATCAGAATATTGAAGTGTTGTATAGAAGAGAAGAAGCCGATCAAATGGAACAACGCATGCATGAAAAGTTTGATGAAGGAATTGGTCGATTAGAGAGAATGATGCTTGAAATGAATCAAATTAGAAGAAGGGTTTCACCTGAATCGAGCCATGGGGGAAGTAGAATTTCACCACTTTCAGATCGAGAGAGAAGAGAAGATCATGATCGTAGAAGTGTTGACAATCATGATAGGAATGTTGATGATCAAAATCGGAGAGGTGTGGATAATCGTGGTCGGAGGAATGTAGATCGAAGGGATGTTGGTGGTAGAAGTGGTAGTGGTAGAGATGCTGGTAGTCGTGATCGACAACGCTATGCATCAGATTTTGATGAGGAGTTTGATGGTGATAGGGGAAGTATTCATTTCCGAGATTGAAACCAAGTACGATGTCAGTATCGAGAGGAAGAAGACGATCGTAGATGGGAATCAAGGATGAAGATGGAAATTCCCGAATTCAAGGGTGGAATGGTTGCAGAAGAATTCTTGGACTGGTTGTCTAATGTTGAAGAGATCTTTGATTTCAAGGAGGTTCCCGAGAATCGTTGAGTGAAGTTGGTTGCTACTCGTTTGAGAGGTAGAGCTATGGCGTGGTGGCAGCAAACCAAACTTACACGAGAACAGATGGGGAAGTCGAAGATTGAATCATGGGAGAAGATGAAGAAACTAATGAAAGCTACATTTTTACCTTACAATTATCAATCACTCATGTATCAGAGGTTGCAGAATCTGAGGCAAGGGACAAAGACTGTTAACGATTATGCTGACGAATTTTATCAACTGATTGCTCGAAATGACATTATGGAGACAGAGGAACATTTGACTGCTAGGTTTGTTGGAGGGTTGAGGATGCAGATTCAAGACATGGTGAACATGTTTGATCCTAGATCTGTTGCAGAGGCACATCAGAAGGCGTTGGCTTGGGAAAATCAGGGAAGCCGAGGAGGTGGTGTGTTTCCAAGTTCCAATACTCAGAGCAAGGGTGTTAGTGGAAGTTCCAATGTTTCTAAATCTGTCAGTAAACTAGTTGTGAATGAAGTTGCGAAGGCGAAGGTCAACAACAGTTTCAAATGTTATAATTGCCAGGAAGTGGGTCACAAGAGTAATGAATGTCCGAAGCCGAAGAAACAAACTATGATTGCTGAAGCTGAAGGTGAGAATGTTGATGAAGGTTATTCCAGTCCAGCTGAGGAGGATGAACATGATATTGCGTCAGGAGATGAAGGATGTAATCTAATGATGAGGAGGTCTTGTTTAACACCGAAGCAGGAAGAAGAAGCTAGTTGGTTGATGAGTAATATCTTTCAGTCGACATGCACTATATTGGGGAAGGTTTGTAAATTTGTAATTGACGCAGGAAGTTGTGACAATATTCTTTCTACTGAAGCTATGAGAAAGTTGAAGTTGAAAACGGAGAAACATCCTAATCCTTACAAGTTAGCGTGGCTAAGAAAAGGAGGAGAGGTGAATGTGGACAGGCGAGTTCGAGTTCCATTTTCTATTGGAAAGAAATATAAAGACGAGATCTGGTGTGATGTAGTTGAGATGGATGTTTGTCATTTTCTTTTGGGAAGACCGTGGCAGTATGATCGAGCAGTGCAGCATGACGGTCAAACCAATAGCTACAGTTTTATGTTTGAAGGCGTTAAAATTATTTTAGTTCCAAAGAAGAGACAGCAGGAAGAGAGCAAGTCAGAAGAGATTGAGGAGTTTAAAACTTTGTCGACTTTGAAGGAATTTGTTGAAGAAGTAGAGGAGAGTCCAGAAGTGTTTTTGTTGATTGGACATGAGGCTAATGAATCTGTTGAAGTTCCAGAGGAGGTAAAGCCAGTAGTGGAAGAATTCAGGGATGTGTTTCCAAAAGAATTGCCGAAGGAGTTACCACCGTTGAGGGACATTCAACATCAGATTGATCTTGTGCCAGGATCAGTATTACCTCACAGGCCACATTACAGGATGAGTCCTAAGGAACATGAAGAACTCAGAAGGCAGGTGGAAGAATTGTTAGAACAAGGGCGTGTTCAGGAGAGTTTGAGTCCATGTGCCGTGCCAGCCTTATTGGTACCGAAGAAGGATGGTTCGTGGAGGATGTGTACGGACAGTCGGGCTTTAAACAAGACCACTGTGAGATACAGATTTACTATGCCGAGGTTTGATGATTTGATTGATCAGCTGAGTGGGGCTGTTGTGTTTTCAAAGATTGGCTTGAAGAGTGGATACCATCAAATTCGTATTAGACCAGGCGATGAATGGAAGATTGCTTTTAAAACCAGGGAGGGTTTATACGAATGGTTTGTTATGCCATTTGGCTTGTCAAACACTCCTAGTACTTTTATGAGAGTGATGAACCAGATTTTTAGACCATCTGTTGGGAAGTTTGTGGTTGTTTACTTTGATGATATTTTGATTTATAGTAGGAGTACGGAAGAGCACATCCAACATTTGCGAGACGTACTGTTGATTTTACGTCAGGAGCAGTTCTATGCAGCAGCAAAGAAGTGCGTGTTTATGACGGACAGTGTTTTATTTCTGGGGTATGTTTTGTCAAAGGAAGGTATTCAAGTGGATGAAAATAAAGTGGAAGCTGTCAGGAGTTGGCCACAGCCAAAGACAATTACTGAAGTGAGGATTTTTCATGGATTGGTATCTTTCTATCAAATATTCATTCCAAATTTTAGCAGTGTAATGGCACCTATAACCGATTGCATGAAAGGAAAGAAGTTTGCATGGTCAGGGGAAGCAGGGGTTGCTTTTGAGAAGATCAAGACACTATTGACGTCAGCACCAATTCTAGTTTTACCGGATTTTTAGTTGTTGTTTGAATTACATACTGATGCATCGAAGGTTGAGGTTGGTGGAGTCTTGAGTCAAAAGGGAAGACCAGCTGCTTATTTCAGTGAGAAATTGTCTGGAGCTAAATTAAGATATAACACTTATGATGTTGAGTTTTACGCAATTGTTCAAGCTGTGAAGCACTGGAGACATTATCTATTTCAGAAAGAGTTTGTTCTGTACACTGATCATGAGGCTTTGAAACATTTGCAAGGGCAGGACAAGATTTCAGCAAAGCATGCATCGTGGATTGCCTATTTGCAGCAGTTTACTTTCGTCATGAAGCATAAATCAGGGGTGACGAATCGTGTAGCTGATGCTTTGAGCAGGAGGAATCATTTATTGACGACAACGAAAGTTGAGGTGACAGGTTTTGAACTATTGCCAGAGCTGATCGAAGAAGATCCTTACTTTATGAAGTTTGTTGAAAAGGTCAAGGAGGGAAGTGCTGATGAATTTGTGTTGGTAGACGGATTTTTGTTTAAGGGAAATCGATTATGTATACCAGATTGCAGCTTGAGAATGAAGATTATCAAGGAGTTGCATGAAGAAGGACATGTTGGACGTGATCGCACATTACAGTTGATTTCTCAATCTTATTTTTGGCCGTCGATGAAAAGGGAAGTTGGAAGATTTGTGGAGAGATGTCATGTGAATTTCGAAAGGGACTGCAACAAATGCGGGTATGTATATGCCGTTACCTGTTCCTATAAAACCTTGGGTGGACATTAGCATGGATTTCGTGTTGGGTTTGCCGTGGAATCAAAAGGGGAATGACTCTATATATGTGGTGGTGGACCGTTTCTCGAAGATGGTACATTTTGTTGCTTGTAAGAAAACGGCGGATTCAGTTCATGTTGCACAGTTGTTCTTTAAAGAGATCTATCATTTACATGGATTAGCAGAATCTATAGTGTCGGACAGGGATACCAGATTTTTGAGTCATTTTTGGCTAAGTTTGTGGAAGATGGTGGGAACCAAGCTGAAATTCAGTAGCGCTTATCATCAGCAGACAAATGGACAAACGGAAATTGTGAATAGATCGTTGGGAAATTTATTGCGGTGCCTTGTGAAAGTTAATCTGAAGAGTTGGGATGTGAAGTTATGTCAAGCAGAGTTTGCTCATAATCATGCGGTGAATCGTTGTACAGGTTTCAGTCCATTTCAGATTGTATATTCAAGCTTGCCGAAGGGACCGTTGGATTTTACGATAGTGCCACAACCGAAGGGGACAGTTAAACGAGCTGCTGATTTTGTTGATGGTTTGACGGAATCCCATAGAATCGTTCAGGAACGATTGAAGAAGTCGAATGAGAAGTATAAGCGATCTGCGAATCTGAAGCTGAGAAGTGTTGAATTTAACGAAGGAGATTTAGTATATGCTGTACTAACGAAGGATCGTTTTCCAGTGGGAACATATAATAAACTTAAAGCTCGAAACATTGGTCCTGTAAAGATTGTGAAACGGATCAATGAAAACGCGTATAAGTTGGAGCTGCCGGAGGATGTGTAAACTTCTGACGTGTTTAATGTTAAATATCTTGTACCTTATTTTGGAGATGAATCATCCGTTGGAGATGAACTTTTAAGTTTGAGGACGAATTTTTCCGAACCAGGGGAGGATGATGCAGGCCAACCTGATGAAGCATTAAGTCGCGAGCACCATATGTCGTTGGGACGACCTAACAAGGCCTTAACTCGTCCACGACCTAAGGAGTTGGAAAATGCAAAGGGGGATAACGAAGCGCGTCACACAAGGCCACAAACTCTAGGTCGCGAGTGGCCTAACGACTTACGAGTTAACAAGCTAAGTCATGCATTGGAGGGGGTTTGCGATGAGAAGGACCAGCGACTTAAGATAAGTCACTCAAACTATTGATTCTTAGGTCGCTACACTATATGATGCTATGCCATGAATATTAGGTCGCGAACAACCTTCCTAAGTCACTCAAGTTGATTGCTGTTATGTTGATAGCTCGCTCCAGACGAAGACCGCATAAATACCTTTAGGTCGCTTATCCGTAAGTCGCTTGTGTATAAGTCGTAGGTCGCGGCCTCCTGTGTTGTATGTTGTTGTATTGTACATATAGGTCGTAACTCGTATGTTTTTAGGTCGCGTGGATGTGTTGTATATATGGATATGTCGTTGATCTTAGGTCGTTGCTTTGTAAAGTTGCATGTTGTATTTTTTATGTCGTTTAAGGTTGAGTCGCTTCATGTTGTTAAGTCGTGATGGCTTAGGTCGTTAATGGCCCAAGTTAGGTCGGTCATGTATTAGTGTTAGGTCGCGTGCGACCTAGTGTGTGTTGTAAGGTCGTGAACGACCTAGTGCTGGGTGTTGTATAAGCTTATAAATAGGCGTGTTGTGTCATTGTAAAAGGAGGTTGACCTTTGAATAAACTCTTGTTTTGTTAGCTTTGTACTTTCATTAAATTGGTAGTTGAGTGTGATCTCCTATCTCCACTTTCGACATTCGAGTGCGCTCGAATCTTCGATCGTTGAAGCCAATTCACGGAATCAAGTGCGCTTGATCAACGTTCGAAGAATTGTAGATCTCTCTTCACGGTATCGTGCGCGATCAACGCGTCAGAGATAGCTAGGATTTGATATCTTCGGATCAACGAATTTGGGCCTTGCAGTATTTTCAATCCACCGATTGCCAGTTCCATCGATTTCATTGATTTTTCGTATTTCCGCTGCATCACAAATGGCTTTATCCATGATGCTTTATACCCCGAATAGGTATCAAATCCTGTGTTGGTCAAGAAATCAAATGAAAAAAAGCGAATGAGCCTTGGTTATTCCGATTTGGATAAAGCATTCCCAAAGGATAGCCTTTCCTTGCCTATTATCAACCAACTAGTAGACGGGGCCACATGACATGAGTAGCACTCGTTTATGGATGCTTACTCAAGATATAACCAAATATTGATGCACATACCGAATCAGGAGCACACCAGCTTTATAATGAATTTGGATTATACTATTGCTGATTATTGCCATTCAGTTTGAAGAATGCATGAGCTACGTACCATATGTTAGTAAATTCTATGTTTAAAAAACAAAACGAAGAGACAACTGAAGTATACGTAGCTATATGCTCACGAAGTTACAACTACCATGAAATCATATTGGAAACCTTTCTTGAAATGTTCAAAGTATGGTAGAAGTACAGGATGAAGCTAAATCCATTAGAATGCTCATTTGGAGTTACATCAGGGAACTGAAATTCAACGTCAATTCAAGGGGCATTGAGGCTAACCTGGAGTAAATTAATGCCTTGAGGAACATGTGAGCCTCAGCCATGAAGAAGGAGTTAAAGAGCTAAAGTGGAAATGTTGCCGCTTTGAGTTAGTTTATCTCAAGGGCAACGTAAAATGTATGCCATTGTTCGATGCCCTCATAAAGGGTAGAAAGAATTTGAATGGAATGAGGATTGTTAGAGCGTCTTCGAGGAATTACTAAGGCATATGGAAACACCATAAGTTTTGTCCAAACTATTGGACCTAATCATTTATTTTGTGGTATCTGCTCATGCACTAAGTGCATCACTGATACATGAGGAGGTGAGGATTCAACAACCAGTCTTTTACATCAGCAAGCGTTTCACTAGAGCTGAAAAGAATTACCAAAAGTTTGAGAAACTTGCCTATTTCTTGTTGACTGCGTCGAGAAAGCTGCAGCTATATTTCCAGCTCATCCGATTAAGGTACTAATCAATCAACCCTTGAAGTAGGCATTGTGTTGACCTGGGTCCTTGGGGAGATTACTAAAATGGAACATTGAATTAAGGTAGTGTGATATTACTTACCATCCAAGGAGAGCGATAAATGGGCAAGTGTTAGCATACTTCATCATCGAGTTTACCACGTGAGATAGCAAAGAGGATGGCGATATGGTAATAGTTCCTCATTGGAAATTGTTTGTAGATGGAGCTTCAAACAAACATAGTTCAGGTGTAGGAGTGGCACTTATAACTTTAGAGGGAAAATTGAATTTTTATGCATTGAGACTACAATTTCCCGTAACCAACAACGGGTTTGATTATGAGGCATTGATAGTGGGCTTGAGGATAGAAAAGGAGCCAGGGGATAAGGACGCTACAATTAATCAGTGTTTCCCAATTGGTGGTTTGTCAAGTGAGGAAGCAATATCAGGCTAAGGGTGCGGGACTTGCCCTTTGCTTGACAAAGGTGTTGGTACCGCTGGATGATACTAAACATTATAGTATTATGCACATTCCCAAGAGAGGAGAATGCAAAAGATAATTTGCTAGCCAAGTTGGATAGTTCTAAGAAGGCATAGATGTTGGGCTTGGTTCCAGTAGAGGTTGTAGCTGCTCTAAGTATCGACTAAATGGACATCGTATGGATTTTGGAGACCATGGAGGAAACAGGGTCGTGGATGACTCCGACCAAGGATTATTCTCTCAAGGGAATTCTCTCAAGAGATGGGAATGAACGAAAGAAACTCCTTCCAAAAGCATCGTGGTTCTTGATGCAAGAAGGAGTGATGTATAGAAGAGGATTCTCTACCCCCTTGCTTTGGTGTACAACCAAGGATGAACCTAGGAAAATTCTCATGAAGATCCATGAAGGTAGCTATGATTATCACATTAGAGGGCATACATTAGCAATAAAAGCACATCACTATGGATATTTCTGGCCAACAATAAATTAGGATGTAGTTGATTATACCAAACGGTGCGATCGTTACAAAGATTTGCAAATATACTAAAAGCCATGTCCATGGAGCTTATAAGTGGTTAACCCATGGCTTTTTGTGGTTTAAGAAATTGATATCAATGGTGTGCTATCGATGGCAAAAGATGGAGCTAAGTATGCAATTATTATAGTGGATTATTTCATAAAGTGGGCTTAGTCGAAACCACTAGCTACGATAGTAACGAAAAGGTAATCAACTTTGTAAAATAAAACATCATATGTAGGTATATAGTACCTCAAAAGATGATAACAAAAAATGAAACACGACTTTAAAGTACGAAGTTCAAGGATTTTTATAACTAGTATAAGATTGGGAAGAGCTTCTTAGTGGTAGTGCATCTACATGCGAACTGATAAATGGAGGTGGTGAATAAAATCATTAAGTCCACCTTAAAGAAATGGTTAACAAAAGCAAAAGACAACTAGGTTAATGAGCTTCCATTGGCATTGTAGGCTTATAGGATAACCTACAAGTCTGGGAGTGGCATATGCTGTTTGTTTCAGCATATGGATTAGAGGCCATCCTGATAGAATCAGAGATCCCTTTTCATCGTAAATGGTTTATGATTGCATGGTAAACATGGGACTCTTGCTTGAATCCCTCGATTTGGTCGATGAGAAAAGGAAGGAAGTGGAATTAAGGATTGCTGCTCACCAGAAAAGAGTAGCGTGACATTTTAACACCATGATCCGAAATTGTACTTTTGAGGTAGGCGATCTCGGGGGCACTTGATCTGAATTGAAGAAGTCCTTGTGTAATAAAAAAAGCTTAGAGATGGAACATTCATGCTAGCCATTATTGATGGAATCCCAATTCCACGAGCATGGAATAACAACTTGCTAAGGTGCTATTTTACTTAGTTTTATTTAATTTATTTTTTTACAAATAAGACACCTAAGGATTCCGGGGCAATATAATAACATAGGACTTGCCGTGTTTTCCATTTACAAATAAAAGTTAGCTCCTTGAATTAATGGAAAAATGCTCTTGTAAGCAAAATCATACACTATGTGATTAGCAGCAAAATCGAATATTGGCTCTTATAGTCTAGGATTTAGACAAAGGAATATGGCTAACAGGACTAATCGGATAATTCAACCTAGTCCCTCTGATATTGATTATTGCCTAGAAATAGGCAAGGTCAATAAGAATGTCGGAGGGCTGATAGCAAAAACTGCCGGTTTTCAAAGATAGAAATTGGCATGTAGATAGAAAATTTTGGCCATGCTAGTAGCCTGGTAGGATATGCTAGGCCGAGGAAGCGAAGACGGTCAATAGATATTCTCGGTCAATGCCTAGAAATGGGTGGGATTTAGAGCGAATTCCCAGTGATATGCGTTTGAAGGCCTGGGTTCTTGGATATATAAGCCAACTTACGGTTGGGATGTTTATGACTACGCTTACGGCCTTGCTTGGCACGCTTTGTCAAGTATATGCGATGATAATCGTTGAAGGTCGGAACAAATATTATTTGGCTCCTCGAATCCACGATTAGGGCTATAAGAGTACAAGTAGACTGGGAGCAATCGGATAATTTTCCGCACATGGCTAGTCATCGATCAATTCCTCTAAATGGGTAAGGTCAGAGAACCATGTCTGGATGTTAGCATTTGGAGCAACGAGTCCCATAGATAGGACTCATTAAGTGATAGTGCTATAGAAGAAACGTGGTTTCACTCGCGGCCAAATAGATACGATGTGCCAAGTTTTGGAGTGTAAACTTATGCACAACACTAATCATGCCCGATTACCGGTGAGATTGGTGATGCCAGGAGATAAGCATCCAAACCGCTCTTTCCCAAATTTAGGGAATAGCACAGAAGTTGAATTATTTGTAACTCATTAGTGGTTGAGAGAAAACAAGACCAAAAATGAAAAGAAATATCCACGGAATTGGTTAAATTACAATTTTTTTGAGCCAAACGGAATACTTCGGCAAATACAAACAAGATTGAGCAATAGAATAAAACTAAAGTAATTGTAGATTTTATTTATATGCATAGAGTTATGGTAAATAAAAGCATTACATAAGGACAAACATATAACATGGATAAATTGCAGTATTGGCAATTACATTATATATGCAGGTAGTTGTACATAAGCAGGTATATAATGTAAAAGTGCGGAAAAGTAAGTTTAACAGAGATTACAAAAGAATAGTGATCTTTCATTACTTTAGATTTTACATATAAAGATCACAGGGGTCGCTCCTGCACAAACACGGCTTGTGCATACTAAACTGGAAAACAAAATATACAACAAAAGGAGCCATTGTGCCAACAAGCCCTAGGAACCTTCTACTTGTTCTTCCCTCTCTTGTTGCACTTGCCACTAGAACCACTCGATGGCCTCTTTTGCTTCCATTTGCCTTTGATTTTACCTTCTCTCACCTTCGGACTGAGTGGTCTCACCCTCGGTTGTAACAAAGGGCTCGTTGGTCTTTCTAGCAGAGGAATCGGAAATTTGATCTTGAGTGGCTTCAACTTGATTAGGATTGGTTTGGTAGAAGGAATAATCTGCGCAAAAACAAATAGTTTTTTGCTCTCGGGTTCGGAATTTATTTTAAACTTGGAAAGGCCGGTCTTCAGTCTTTCCACCATAGTAATTTGGTCGGTAGGGTCTATGGCACTAGCAATATCAACGTATTCCTCTAAGGACAACGACTCGTTCGCTAGATTTTCTAGAGCTGCTATCTTCTCGAAATTAGGTCCAAGGCTTGAATTGGAGGAAGGAATGGGAATGATAGATCCTATGGAGATGGAGGTTGATGCGGTGATGATTACAGTAGGACCCAGGCATTAAGCGGTCGACGGCAAAGGAGGAAGATGCAGATGACCTAAAAGTTGACAAACAGAACGGTAAAGATTAGAGACGGATTCGGGCAAGAATTGAATGACTTTGAATATTAGGAAAACAAGGGATATACCTTCACCAGGACTCGACTGATGGATAGAGGACTTAGGTATTTTCCCCTCCTTGGTTAAGTGCTGAGTTGGTGAATCAACATCGGGGGGACAGAAGGTTCAACGGAAGTTATTGCTGCTGAAGCTGGAACGACTTGGGTGTACTTGAAGCTGGACCCCTCAATTGCAAGAATATCTGTTGTATGGTCTTGGGATTTGGGAATTGACGATTTTGCCCGACCCAATACAGTTAGGTGGGTGAGGCTTCAGTGGTAGCTTTGGTGGCAGCGTCTTCTTTAGCAAGGATAGCCTTTCCTTCTTTGAGTTTTTGTATATCATCAGCATCGAGGCACTTGGCCATCAACTCTTCTCCGGTGTGGCCTTCATCGGTCTCCTTTGCATGTTGCAACACTTATTTCTAGGTATCTCCGAGGTTGGCCACATATCTACTACCCATCCACTTCAGGTTCTTAAATTGTATAATGTTGGGAAAGAAGTGCTCGAGAGTGTCATTGAGTTCCTCTCGCTCCTTGTCAAATTTCTCTGCCTTTACTATTAAAAGGCTTTCCTCTAGGTTGTCTTTTTCATCCAAGAGCCTTTGAATTTAGCTGCCAAGTCTTTAATGGTTTATCCTTAGCTTCGATAGTTTAATCCTTTGCATTGAGGCCAAGTCTCTTTCGGCAAGCTATGTCTTCAAAGAAGCATTGTCCTCATAGGTAGTGTTTAGCATATTTTTTGTTGTAAATTCTACATCGATACGGGCTTTCCTCATTTCCACCATTAGGCTCTCAGTACTAACCTTGGATTTCAAAGCCGCATCTCTCTCTGCCTCCATCTTCTCTAAATCTCCTTTATACCCCTCATTAAGGCTATCGTAGGTCTTTTCCTCGTATTCGAATGATTGGTTGTTCAATGTGCTTAATTTGGATGACCTTAGAGAGGGAATAACAAAGCTTTTTCCACTCATAACCTTGGTCAGTGAGCCCCTAAACCGACTGGACTTTCTGATTTGGTTCTTCTTTTAGAATATTTTTAATGTCATGGTTAAGCATGACACCAGTCAAGAAAAGTTAAGGGAAGGCAGCCTTTATATGGCTAGATAAGGCTGGGATAGGAGTTGGAGGAGTGATGATCGTTTGCATTGAAAGGGCATGATAGTAGTTAAGGAGCATGAAGTTGAAGTTTGTTTTTGAGGAGGGATTTAGGGTTCAGAACGAGGCAGTGGAATGCTAGAGGAAGAACCTTGCAATCCTTGTGCCATTTGCTATGGTCATAAGGTCATCTCTGCTTGGATGTCTCCTTCTCTCACTTTCATCCTCGCATTCTTTACGTTGATCTCTCTCTTTTTTGTACTCTCGACTCCGATAGCCGAAGCAAGGTTGTTTCGAAGTGTTTCTTCTCTGTTTTCCACACCATATTAAAGTCTATCAAATCTGCCTCTACCCATGGAACTTAAAACAAGAAACAATGGTATAACCTTCAGAGTGTCAAAAAAAGAATGTAAGCGATGTGTGTTCATGATCCTAATAATGCATAGAGTGTCATTGTCCCCCCTAAGTACTCTACAAACTGTACTCATATGGAAATAAAGATGGATTCTTACCTTCTTCTGCTAGGATATCCTTAAATTGGCTGCTAAAGCCCGAAGATCCATCCCGGAGAAGGTCGGCGATCAGAATGTTGAAGTCACTCATGAAGCGAAGATACTACCGGAAGAACTCGCTTAAGGGATCGCCTCGGCTAGTGGCGATGCGCTTGGTTCTATGAATTTATTAGGAGATTTGATGATTATACATTTTGGATGAGGAGAAATAGGAAGTTTAGTGCCTTCAGGAGACATCTTGCTTAACGACTCATATCCCACGGGACTTATGTCATGGTCACTATCACTACCCTCATCGTTGTTTTCTCCTTCTTCTTCTTCTCTTTCTTCTTCTTTTCCCTCTCTTCTTCCATGATCATCACTTTCTCCTAGGTTCATTTTCATTCTAGATCCTCTATTCCCATCTCTTCCAACTTCACCGACAGCAGGACCTTCCATTTCTTTACCGACTGGCTCATCAACATTTACCATGCCCGACGGACCTTCAACTTCCCCTTAAGGATTATCGTCGGAGCTTTGAGCTGGTATTGAAAATTATAAAGGCATTCTAGAACTACTTAGAGAAGTGGTTGGGGAAAAGACGAAGCATTCAGGATATAGCAAATTACACCATCATAGGTTCTTGTTTGTTAGAAGGTGAGCAGTGTTGCGATGTGCAAGTTAATTCTCTTCAGAGCTTTAAAATTTCAGCATGCTCATTATGTGTGTCTTGAGCAGGAATATCTGCGAATAAGTTAGGCATTTGGACGGAAGGAATCCAACTATGGGAAGAGAGAAGACGAGAGGATCTTACTACTGGAAAGCTGATGCCCGTTGAAGCCGTATAGACATGGGACAAAGAAATGCTTGGTCTTGAAATATGAGCATTTATTATGGACCGCTTCAGTAACTTTTCACTTGCACCAGGCCTCAATGATCATGTAGGACAGTGAACCTTGCTGATGTTTAAAACTCGAGATACAGATTAGCTCTACGAAGTTTGAAGGTAACTAGAATCAGTTCATAAATAGTATGTATAAAGAGCTCAGTACTGTATATTCATTGGGATGGACTTGGGATAGAGCCAGCCCGTGCTCTTAAAGAATCATCTGCAAGAATGGATTGAAAGGTAGTGCGGCGCTACCTAGGCACATGTACTAATTGCAGATTGTATAGCCCGTCAAGGGATTATGAGCTCATTGTCCTTGAGTAGGATGCTGAACATTACCTCCAGGAATTCCATGCTGTCGGTAGATGGTCTGAAGCATCTTAGGAGAAAGGATTATCAGCGCCTATTCAGGTGGACTATCCAGGACACTTAAACCAATATACTCATTTAAAGGGGTAGGTTGCTCTTGAATTGGTTCTATCGAAACAATCATTCTCTGCAATTCAATGGTAATTGAAGCCGTATAAGCTGAAGCCTAGGTAGTAGTAGATCTAGCTACGGAAGGAGTTGATGATAGGCATTGCAATGAAATCTAAAAGAATGGAGAGTCACTCTAGACAAGAAAACTGGGCATTTAATATGATCAGGTGTAATTTATTTCAGAATTATATTTCAAATTTGTACTTGTGTGATTAACGATCGAAATCCAACATATGTCGACATATGCTGACCAATTAGATTCTAAACGTCGACCAAGGTAAATGTTAATCTATATAGTGCGATTCTTTGTCCTATACATGACAAAAAACTATGTAGACGACCTGCTTATGCTGGAAAAATGAGAATGCAGCTCGAAAGAACTGTGCATGCATCAGATCTTACTATTATTACTGGATAACCGATAATGGAACCACTGTCTGAAGTGATGTGGAAGTTTTTCTTTTTACAGAAACGTAGGAAGTGCAGCAGACAAGTACGAGTGATAATAAACCTCTTGGAAACAAAAGATCTCTAAGGATAAGTACTTGTAAAGGATCAAAAGTAGAAGAATAAAAGAAGGAAGAAGGGGGAGTTCCCCTCTAAAAATATTTTTAGCACTGACCACTTTGGTCGATGCCAAGTAGAATTTATAGCTTGGGGACTCCGTCTTCACCTCTGCGTTCTTCCATCTGGATCTGGACCTTGCATTTCATATATTCCTAATCTATTGGATGGTTTCTCTATAAATAAAGCACATTCACAACTAAAGGGGGACTTTTTGCACTTTGCTTTCTTCATCTTCTATCTCTCATCCACCATAGTCACTAAGGAAGCTACTATTTGCCATTCTAGGCTGTTAGATTAGTAAAACCCTTGTACTAGTGATTTTGATCAAATATCATTAAATTACAATGGACGTAGGCTAGAGTTTGTCGAACCACTTTAAATATATTGGTGTTCTCTTTGTTTATCATAAATTTTCTGCTAAATTTCTATTTTTCAAGAGGACTTTGAATGTTGTGCCATTTTTAGGCTCAGCGGTTCCAATGTTAACTTATTCAAATATTTTGATTTAACATTCCAATTCAAATATTAGCCATGACGGTGATTGAAAATCTTGAATCAAATTAGGATCATTTGATATATGAGCATTAGAAATTTGCTCATCTCGTGGCTCTAATACCAATTTGTAAGGCACAAAACTAGTAGACATGTTTTTACCATGACCACGAGTACTCCAGTAATGACAAAGGAAAATTTGAGATCAATTTTGATTGTTTTGGTAATAGGAATTGCCTTTTGAGTGGTATGAGGTATAAGTATTCAAGAAATGTGAAGAATATAGTTTAGATAGGAAGATATGTTGTCAGAAAGATAATGTTCAAAAGAGATAGCACTGGTTTTTGATAGAGTTTGGTAATGAATTTTATAGAAAAAGAGAGGAAGTGCAAATAAGATGAGAGATGATATGGTCAAAAAGGAAGATTCATATTTGATGAAGTAGAAGGAAAATTTTGATCAATGTAGAAGGGATTTGAGATGGGGAAAAAATAAAGTAGAGAATATATCAACCAGAAAGCAAGAAAATGGAACAAGAAAAGGTAAAAGAAAACATTTGCTTTATTAATAATTCATATCATTTCGATTACATGAGTGCTCAATTTATACAAATAATGTAATGAATCCAAGTGCCTACACTTACTCAAGTCCTTGCTGGATTACTACAAACAACTCATTATTTTGAAACTAAATGACCAGATCATAATTGACATACATTTATCATAATTAACATGCATATATATGTTAATTTACAAATAAATTGAATATATGTGAAGGACTCTCTTTCTATATTTTTTCGGCCGTCCTTCTTTGTCCTTATGCCCATCGTTCATGGAGTCGATAAAAATTTGGTGTAAAGTTAGCCAATGAAGTATTCGATTTAATGCTTAATAAACTGGTTGTTACATGATGTTTTTGTTCTTTAAGCGATTATTGATATTATGGGGTAGTAGAGACGAGAAAAAAATTTAACTTGTAGGAAGAATAAGATCAGCTATATTGAAAATTTCTTTACTTTAATTTTCTTTTTTCACATGAATAATCAGCAATATTTGAATTATTATGGATGATCAATATGGAACTGTATTTCAATGAGCATTTTGTATGATATTGAAATGACATTATACTCAACACGAAATAGGAAAATTCTATTAATCACCCTAGTTTTTCCTTTCCCACCCGTTAACAAACAAAAAATTACAATGACTAATTTACATTCATGACAATTTTATCCAAGCTCTAATATTAATGTGGCATTCCATATTTAAATTTAACTTTTCGTTTTAATGTATTTAATAACAAATGAAGATAATAAGTGCAATGTTTTTGAAGAAATGTTATTAAAAAGCAGACGTTATTGTCTATCAATTTCATGTTTATTATTTCTCCGTACATCTTCTTCTATTCTTCTTGTGTTTGTTTTCAGTGCTTTAGTTTATTTAAAGTGTGCATGGATCAATGGAAACAAGGCTTACTTGTATATATTATATATGCATATATGCAATATCAAGATATACAATGAAGTAAATAGTAAAGTAATGGAAAGTAAGAAGCAATCATACCATACTTTTTATATTGGTTCGGACCTCATGTCCTGCGTCTAGTTCCAAAACTCCCTTTTGGATTTTCCACTTAACCAAAGTACCTGCACTTAGCCTAAAGGAATAAGGAATACAATAGCTTGCTGACTTTGACAATCTTATGTTCGATCAACACGGATTTTGACTTGTAGTACAAGTTTTCCTTTAATTTCCTTTGATGATTCAAGATGCAAGCACCATGAATATGGAAGTATATAGAGAAATTCTTAAGAGAACGAACAATACATAGTTTGAAAGAAAATAGATTCAAGATTACTTAGAAATGTTATGATCGTTCAAACAAGCCATTACTCTACAAAGAGAAGTGCTTGACTGATCATACCTCTTTGAAGTGTTGTTTGAGAAAATAGTCATTATTGGTAATTCGGTCAATTGGGGAGAATAGTCAGTCTACTGAATATGAACACCAAAATTTCCCAAGCCAAAAACCAAATTTAGCATACTGGAAAATTATAGTTAGTGGACTGGTTCAGTTAGACTGATTTCATTTTCAATTGATTTCCCTGGCTGGAAATGGATTCACTCGACCAAACCTATATAAAACAATTTTTATATAGACAAAATCCTTCTTTTGGAGATAATTGACTCTAGTTTTTTAAATATTTGTACGCAAATGAGGTGTGTGTGTGTGAGAAATGCAGATTACGGATCTTAAGGCTAGGATTAACACTAGAGGGGGGTGAATAGTGTTTAGAATTACTAAATCTTTTTGAGTTTACGTTAATTTAGACATAGATGGGTGCAATATACAAACACAGATATGATCATAGAAACAAACACAGATGAAGAAACAAAATAAAACACAGTAAAGGAAAGAACACATCGGATTTTATACTGGTTCAGAGTTACCCTACATCCAGTCCCGCTACACAAGTACGGAATTCCTTTCAAAAGCAATCTTTACAATTACACCCTCGATTTCAAGGCTACGAGGTACACCCTCCAGAATCACAATCCTCTGGTAGAGATACTTGATTTTCCGGGCAACAAGTTCACCCACTTGATTTTACGGGCAACAAGTTCACCAAATTGATTTTCCAAGGCTACAATAACAACTTATCTCGCTTGATTGATTTTCAAGGCTACAATCACATCTTTTCTAGCTAAGTTGATTACAAAAATCTATAACACCGAATAGCACTGAGGATCTTATTGAGATAGTGATAGAGAATCAAACTACAAATGATCGAGTTCGATTCAATGTTGATTTCGGTAGAGTAATGGTAAGAATATGTATTAAGAAAAGTGGAAGAAGAAGAGGAGTGAAAAACAAGAAAATCTGACGATAAATTCGTTGAAACTAACCCCCATTTATAGAAGAACAACAGCCATGCCCATTCGTGAAGAGATATGGCGAATATACACTTCTTTTGAAATTTGAATTTTGAACTTAATTGACACCATGTCGACATGGTCATCATGGGTATGTCGACATCCCAAAGCATTTTTTGATGATTTGATTTTCTTTGAAAATAACCTTTACTTATATTAAAACTATATTAAACTTTATAAATATACTTGACTATGTATAAAATTCATTAGTAAATATAGAGAATAATATATATATATATATATAATTTAACTATAATTTTATATTTAAATCTAAGTATAAATAGACAAAAGTTAAATATATTATTTTAAAAGATAATTTAAAATCAAGAGTAATTTGACTTTGAAATTAAAGATGATTTTGAGGCTAAAATTATTTAAAATAAGGATAGAGGTTTTTGAATCTTTTAAAAGGAAAGTTTGAAATCATTTTGAAAACAAGATAATTTTTGTAAAATCATTTGATTAAAATTTAGCATATACAAAACAATGTTCCACTAGATTTTTCGTATGTTCCATCCTACTTAGGGTTCCATCCCTTTAACAGGCTCGAAGTGGATTCCATTCCACGAATAAATTGGATTTTAAGATGTCAGTGCTTTTCTAGGAGTTTTAACAAAATTTCCTAATAAAAATACTTATTCTTGAGGTCTTGAACTCTTGATAATCTTGATACCCACGAGTCTTCAATCTTGATATCTTGAATCTCTATATTGTACAGTCTTCATTCTTGGTACCTGCATGGTTAAATCCTGCGTATACATATATATCTAAACTTATACTGTTAGTACTTATATGTTATAATCTATTCTAAGGTTGTTATCATCAAAATCATCATCTCATGGACTTATAATCTCCCCCCTTTTGATGACAACCTTTGTTTATAAAATATTACTTCAATCCTAATAACCCCCCTAAAACTAATAACTCCCCCTTAATCTATGCCCTAATTACCCTATTTATACTTCTCCCCCTTTGTCATCTACAAAAACAAACTCTAAATTTCATAACTCCAAACTATATAACTCCCCCTCATTCTTGGACTAAAATACCTGCATTAATAACCTTATATAATGGAATATAGAATTAAGAAATAATTATATTGATCGTCATAATAATGAATCAATGATTATATTCATATTCATGTATAATTATGCAAGTTTTGTACAACAAACATCAATCCATTACTAAATATCAATCACATTCAAACCAAGCCAAAGAAAATGAAATCAAATCAATCAAAGCAAATAATTCAAACAAAGCAACCAAATAAAATTAAACGTCACGTGGAACTTCCACCTATCCTTCTCCTCCAAAGATTGGGTCTGCTTTTATAGCATCCCAATTATCATTGTCGTTGGCGAGAGAGACTGGAGGATGTGTTTCGGTATCATCCTTGTGTAGGGAGGAAATCATCCATCGTATTGCATCGAAATGCCTTTATTGCTCCTTGATCGTCTGCATTTGATTCAATTCTAAGTGTCGCTGGTTACGAAGAATGAATGAGAGAATATTCTTGAACGAATTAAGAGTTTCTTCAAGATTTTCGGATAAATTGTGAATTGGATTAGCCATACTTGAATTTGTGAAAGAAAGAAGGATATAGAAGATAATAAACAATTTTCAGTGATGAATTCTGGAAGAAATAGGTATTTATAGGTATAGAAATTCATTTGAAATGAATAGACGTATGGTAGTCATTCAAATTTCAAATTCAAAATGATTTGTCATTTCTGACCAGTACATGTCGACATGGTCATATGGGGTATATCAACATGGGTTAGTGAAAAAATACGAGTCATTAGATTTTGGGAATAATTGTGTGTATATATATTTATATAATATAATAACATTTATTATGGAGATAAGATAAGCTAGATAACAGAAAAGAAATTTCATTTCATTGCATACTAAGATGATACAATGATTAAACATATGAAACTACATGAACTTTCGAATTAAAACAAGCTAAAACACATACAACAAGACACGAAAAGATAAAACTAGTTAGAGGATGATGAAGAAAGTCCAAGTTTCTTTCTGACTTTGGAAACGAACTTGTTCATCTTGGATGAAATTTTGTCCAACTTCTTACTAACGGATCGTTTAAGAATCCGTTGATTCTCAACAATAGTCTTTTGGTTTTTGAGAAGAGCTTTGTTGGACGGATTAGGAGGATAGTCAATGCTTTCCAAAGAGGTTTCACCTTCTTCTTCTTCTTCTTCAATTTCCATTTCATCCCCTTCTTCTTCTTCTTCTTCTTCTTCCTCTTCCTCTTCTTCCATTTCCTCATGAGCCAAACGCTCTTCCTTTTCGGCAAGGGTCTCATAAGGTTGAAAAACAAATGGAATTTTCATAAGCGAAATGTTGGAATGATTGAAAACTTTTCTAGAAACAAATTTTTTGCCTTTGAAGTCCACTCCAAAATAGTTAAAAATCCGAGTGAGATAAATTCCATGATACAAAGTATTCTCACCCATTTCAAGATTTTTAGGACGAAGTTCATCCGAAATAACTTGCGCCCAATTAATGTCATAATTACCAAAAATATCAAAAAGTGCTTTGCAAACTTTTGAAGTAGGATTGTTAAAATTCCCCGATCTTGGGGTCAAAGTATGTTGCAAAAGAAGATTGACAATTCTTGCTTTTGGTCAAAAATTTCGATTTTTGAATTCAAAATTATCATTCCCTTCGAAAATGTGATGAAATGTCTCACGGTCATTTTCATCGATTTTAAAATTAGAAAAATCCATTCTCGTACTCTTGCAATTGAGAATGGTATCCAAAACATCACAATTCAAAACAATTCTAGTGCCTTTGACACCACTCCAAATTTCATCCTCATTTCCATTATAAAAACCACGGTTTAAATTAGCATAGAAAATTTTGAAAAGATGTGGATTGCAAACAAAATCATTTTGAGAAGCATCAATAAGACTAAGAACTCCATTGTTTTCAAAAAGAGAATCAAGTTCATAAGAAAAGAAATCTTGAAAAATAGCAAACTTTCCGGGATGGACTTTGGCATAGTTAGCATAATTGATGTATGCTTTTATTGCCTCCGGATCATTGAATAGTTTCTCTTTATTTATCTGGAAATTCTCACTCTTTATTTTTCTGGAAATTCTCATGGTAGAGGGGTTGCTCGAAGAAGCCATTAAAGTAGAGAGTAGAAAGCTTGAAGTTATAAATAGAGTTTTAATTTGAAAATGAGAGTGAAAAGATATGATAAAAGATAGTGAATAAATAGATTCTCAAAGGACATATTCTCTGGTCAAAAGGTAGATTTTCAGAGAATTGAATGAAGTGAAAAGGTGGAAGGAAATTCAAACATTTGAATTCAAATTTTGAAATTCGAATTCTGGTACCCATGTCGACGTCATGGTAGGGACCATGTCGACATGTGCCAGTGAATTTTCATGAATTATTTTTCCTAAGTTCTCTAATAAATATATATATACTTTATTATTTTTTAATGTCTATATATATATATATGTGGAATATTATTAGAATTATAGTATACTCCATAATATATCAAAATCATAATAAAAATAATAAATAATAATAAAAAATAGTAATTTTTTTTAAATTCAAATAACATACCAATTCTAAATCAATCAATCAAGCATCTAATTCTAAGCAAGCAACTTCAACTAATTATATTGTAAATGTGTACCTTTTTCTGAGTCCGTTTCTTTGAATTCGTCGGAGTTGTGAACTGCTGTGAAACACAAATTCAAATTATCTGTCTTCTGATCATCATCACTTGAGGATGAGTCTGAGTCATCTAAAGTAGCAGTATATGCACGCCTCCATTTCTTTGCTGGATCATAATTCATATGAGGATTTTGCCTATCTGGATACGGACAATCTCTTTTGATTTGGCCGGGTTCATCACAGTTGTAACATTTGACATTATTTGGCACTACATTCTGATTTCTAGAGTTCTTATAGTTGTTTCTCTTGAGATTATTCATCTTTCCGTATTTCAGGAATTTCCTAAAAATTTTGGTCATTAAGGCTATCTCTTCATCATTATCGCTGTTTGAATCTAATTCATCAGTCAATGTATTGAATGCCATTGATTTCTTTTCAGATGCTTTGCTTTCTCTTCTCCCAATCATTGAACTTCATACGACATTAGATTTCCAATTAATTCTTCTATCTTTAAAGTACTGATGTCATTTGCCTCTTCGATAGCAAGTGTCTTTTGATCCCATTCTGGAGTAAGAGAATTTAAAATCTTTCTGACTTGATCTTCTTCAGAAAATTCCTTTCCCAAAGATATTAGAGAATGCACAATATCCTGAAATCTACTATACATATCTGAAGTAGACTCATTAGAATTCATTTTAAATAATCGATACTGATTTGAGCATGGAAATTTTGGTCTGCTTAACTTTGTTTGTTCCTTTGTGAGTAACTTGTAAAGTTTTCCAGATTTCACTTGCAGATTTACAAACTAACACTCTATTGAATTTATTTCTATCTAGTCAACAAAACAAAATATTCATTGCCTTAGAATTATTTTGTGCAACAGTCTTTCGCTCAACAGTCCATTGTGCAAACTCGGCTGTGGGTTCAGAATTTCAGTTTGTGTAATATTCCAAGTGTCTAATCCTATAGATTGTAAATAAATTTTCATCCTACATGCCCAACATACATAGTTACTGCCATTAAAAAGTGGTGGTCTGACAGTATACTGACCTTCTACAAATGAACTAGTGACAGGGATACTAGTGTTAGAAACAGTACCAGTGTTGATAGCCATTTTGAAAACTTTTCAAAAATCAGATTATGAAACTTTGAAAACCTTGCTCTGATACCAATTGTGAGAAATGCGGATTACGGATCTTAAGGCTAGGATTAACACTAGAGGGGGGTGAATAGTGTTTATAAAGTATTGCTAAATCTTTTTGAGTTTATGTTAATTTAGACATAGATGTGTGCAATATACAGACATAGATATGACCACAGAAACAAACACAGATGCAGAAATAAAATAAAAAGCAGTAAAGGAAAGAACACACCGGATTTTATACTGGTTCAGAGTTACTCTACATCCAGTCCCGCAACACAAGTACAGATTTCCTTTCAAAAGCAATGTTTGCAATTACACCCTCGATTTCAAGGCTACGAGGTACACCCTCCAGAATCACAATCCTCTGGGTAGAGATACTTGATTTTCTGGGCAACAAGTTCACCCACTTGATTTTATGGGCAACAAGTTCACCCAATTGATTTCCCAAGGCTACAATCACACCTTATCTCGCTTGATTGATTTTCAAGGCTACAATCATACCTTTTCTCACTAAGTTGATTACAAAAAGCCTATAACTCCGAATAGCACTAAGGATCTTGTCGAGATAGTGATAGAGAATCAAACTACGAATGATCGAGTTCGATTCAATGTTAATTTCGACAGAGTAATGGTAATAATATGCATTAAGAAAAGTGGAAGAAGAAGAGGACTGAAAATCTGATGATAAATTCGTTGAAACTAACCCCTATTTATAGAAGAACAACAACCATGTCCATTCGTGAAGAGTTATGGCGAATAGACACTTCTTTTGAAATTTGAATTTTGAACTTAACTGACACCATGTCGACATGGTCACCATGGGTAAGTCGACATCCCAAAGCATTTTTTGGTGATTTGATTTTCTTTGAAAATAACCTTTATCTTATATTAAAACTATAATAAACTTTATAAATATACTTGACTATGTATAAAATTCATTAGTAAATACAGAGAATAATATATATAGAATTTAACTATAATTTTATATTTAAATCTAAGTATAAATATTCAAAAGCTAAATATATTATTTTAAAAGATAGTTTAAAATCAGAAGTAATTTGACTTTGAAATTAAAGATGATTTTGAGGCTAAAATTATTTAAAATCAGGATAGAGGTTTTTGAATCTTTTAAAAGGAAAGTTTTGAAATCATTTTGAAAATAATATAATTTTTGTAAAAACATTTGAATAAAAATTAGCGAATACAAAACAATGTTCCACTTGGATTTTCGTAGGTTCCATCCTACTTAAGGTTCCATCCCTTTAACAGGCTCGAAGTGGATTCCATTCCACGAATAAATTGGATTTTAAGATGCCAGTGCTTTTCTAGGAGTTTTAACAAAATTTCCTAATAAAAATATTTATTCTTGAGGTCTTGAACTCTTGATAATCTTGATACTCATGAGTCTTCAATCTTGATATCTTGAATATCTATACTGTACAGTCTTCATTCTTGGTACCTGCATGGTTAAATCCTGCATATACATATACATATAAACTTATACTGTTAGTATTTATATTTTATAATCTATTATGAGGTTGTTGTCATCAAAACCATCATCTCACGGACTAACAGTGTGCATATGAATCGTCTAGGAGATTTTACACATAAATCTAAGAGCAATTACATACTCTTATCTTTTGATTTGTAGATGATCAGTTTGCTTTTCTCCTTCAATTCTATATCTTCAAATTCTTGCATAAAATAATATAGTAGATATATATAGTTGCCATCATTAAAAAATCCAAACAAACATGGTTCTAACATTCTATGGTGACAACTATATATATTATATGAATTGATATGGATGCTTATATATTACTCTCCCTGTTAATATATGCTCCCCTGTCATTATACTTTCTCCCCTTTGTCATCAATAAAAAAGAAATAAAAGTATTATTTAGGTAGGGCATACATAATATGAACTAGGGGATCACAAGAACTTGTACATTGTAAGCACAAAATAACAACATCACTTGAAACTCAAATATGAACACAAACTTGACAACTTTACTTGAAAAACCAAACATACATGTTCAATACATAAAAAACCATAAACAAACACATACTTCAAATATTAATACATACATCATATTCATAGCACCAATATAGTTCACAACATCAAAATACAGACAAAAATCAAATAGTTCATACGAAAGCAACACAAGTACACAAATAAACAAAAGAGAATCAAACATCGGAAGGGAATGATCTTCAACTCTCACTATGGTTGGAAGAGGCATGTAATCGAGATGAGGAAGGAGAGTGTGAGCATGAAGAAATTTTATTCCATATCTTCTTAAGAAAACTCATCGTATTCTTCTCAAACCTCTTTTGACGTTTACTCATTTTTGTTGTTGTTTAAAAATGATTTCTTTTTTTGAAATATGGAGGTTTGAGCCAAGATGTTTTTTAACGATTACACAAGAGAAATTTCTTTGTTGCTATCCATTGACCAATAGACTTCTTCCTCAATTTTCGAATGTGGAGATGGTTGAGATGAAGGTTGTGGCTGCACTGAAGATTGGCCAATATTCTCCCTAACTATTTGAGAAAGGTAAGCATTATATGGAATAATTGGTTCCATTATAAAGGGAAGTTTCATTATAGATAGGACATTTGATGCATGACTCTAGAGAGGACGAAGTCGAATAAGCTATCAACATTTATCCAAAAGTGTACAAAAATCTTTGTCAAAAATGAACCCTAGAACATGATGTGTCGTGAACGAGCATTAAAGTTCCTGATTTCATCATGAATTATTTAAGCCAAGTTTAGCATCATTTTTGAATAAATCATGTACAACACCTTGTAGTTGTTGTTGTACATTTTAGTGTAACATCTCATCGTAGGTAGAATTGTGTAAAGTATCGTTTCATTAATAATTCAAGCTTGTGGACGAAGATGATGGAGATATTGCTAGTTTAATTGGTATGAAACAAATAACTAGTCGAGTTGTAAGAAAAATCATCATGATCTATATCCTCCAATTCATATCCCGATGATGAACAACCCATAATAATTCCTAATTCTTTCACAAAAAGTTTTGCTTCAACACACCAACCTTAGTCCAAAGAAATCCTCCATCGTTCTCTGGTTTGTTGTAATTTCAGCGAGATTAGCATAGAAGAATCTTATAACAAATGGGTGAAATTTTAACTTGTTTTGAGCGCAATCAATTAGGGACAGAAATTCATGTTCTCCAGCAAGTTCTTCAATTCCAAAATTTGAGAAGTCGGACATCTTGTAGAACGTTTCCAGAAAGATTCTCTTATCGCTGAGTTCATTGAAATGCTTCATGGTAGTTTTGTTATTTCCCGTCCATTTGGCAAGTTGTTAATCTGAGGTAAATTGAGGGTGTAAAGGAGTTGAAGAAGAAGGAGCCTTATCTCTTTCGGCTGGAACCTTCCTTTTTGTTGTAAGCTTTTGTCTAGGCGCCTTTTTTGAGGTTTTAGAGATCAAGGGTTTTGAGTTTAGAAGAGTGAAAAGGCAAATGAAAGGCATGACCTTTTTTATTTTTCAAAACCTAGCAAATATAAATTCAATTGACTAAAAAGGGGAATTCAGTCGAGTAAATTTAAAGAAATTGCATTCTAGAGAGCAAGGTTCGATTTAGTCGATTAGAATTTAAAAAGATCAGTCTTTTGACTTTCTGTTGCCACCAAATATCCTCTCGACCTTGTTGAAACCCTATTGAATAGAAGACAAAGAAGAACAAGTGGAAAAAGCTCTAAAAGACCTTATAAAGAAGTCGAAGGGATGCGCAACTAAAGACTAGAAGTATCATAAACTTTCAAAGGGGTCAAAAGGGTTGAAAGCACCCTTCCGCTTCAAGAGATCTCCTCTCGAAGCAGGTGCTTTCGTATGCATGAAGACCTTTCGATCGAGTTAAAGAAACACCTTTCGAAGGCAAGGAATGACATCACTTTATATGCGCGCCAAACCTTTTGAAATCAAAGGTTTTGCCTTCACTCAAACCACTCAGAAAAACGCTTGGATGGAACAACCCTTTCGAAAGCAAAATCAAGCCTTTCGAACTGGTCAAAGCCCTTAACCTCCAAGGAAGGTTCTACATCAGTTCACAAGCATAAATTCAAAAGCTACTGCATCGAAACCATCAGCATTTTGATACTTTTGGAACACTTGGAAACTGCCTATCGATAGAGTCGAAAGCTTCTACCTTCATTCCTTGTGATAACAAAGCAACATAAAGAAGAAAAGGCACAACCACCTCTAGGACGGAGGCATTCGAACCCATTACAGAGGGGTGTGTAGGTGTCAAAGGAGTCGAAACGTATATGAAGCCACTTCTCGCCAAGTTGAAAGCACTGGGTCGAAAGGTGCCAACCCGCATCTATAAATAAAACCTATGGAGTATGTTTTAGGGAATCGGAATTCACTCATTCTAAGCTTGTATTTTCTTAAGTTTGAAAAGCTGTAAACCCTCATTTGTAAATCAAAGTAGGGATAATTGTTCAGCACAATCATTATTGGGTTCGTAAAAGGGAAATTCATAATTTTTGATTATATACTTGTTCGAACGTCTTTTGCTGGCTTTAACTGCATTTCACAGGTCTCGACCTCATCGTAAGGCACCTTCCGAGTGAGTCGAAATCCAAACCTTTTCAAGCAAATCCAAAACCTTAACTACAAACTACCATACGTTAAACTCTTACCTTCAAGTGGGACGAAACCTTGACTCAAGCTGGTTTACCTTAGATATCCAAACCAAACCTAAGTCGCTAATTAGCCAAGCTTTCAATGAAGTCGAACCCTCCCAGACCAACCTTATTCTTATATCCTTATAGCTATTTCTGTAGCATTCCTCAGCTGCTTCAAAAATAAGGTTTCAAAGAGATAACCATACTATCTCCATCGGCTTGATAGACCAAAAAGAGGGGAATCCAAGTGTTCTGACTAATTCGAAGGGTTAATAAGAATAGTTTCCACGAGAGAAACCAATTCGAAAGGTTGAGTCAAAGAGAATATCCTCATAATTTCTTCTTCAACTAATACAAAGGAGAATAAAAAGGATTAACCTTTTTCTTGAATTCAACTTTGGGGCATTGACAAGTTTTCTTGTTAACATTTTGGCGCTAGAAGGAGGCCTCGAACCTCCGAGTCTATTAAACATCCAACACTACTTACCCTTAACCCAATCCTATTCCTAGTTTCCCCACTCTAGGAATTACTTCATCATGGCTAGCAGAACTAAAAGATTCGAGCAAGGATCCTCAGAACCACACTTGATGGTATTCTTCCTAAGAACAACTCAAGTTTCCAAATTATATGAAGAGAAAATGCTAAATTTGGAAGCTCTAAGGATTATAAAGAAGAAAAAAGTAGAATCTTACGATCCAGAATGGAGCTTAAATCCTTTTGGCCCCACCCCTATCTTTGCCTTAGGAAAAACAAATGGAAGTGACAACTTATTTGACCAAATGAGGAAAAAGATATAATACTATTCCAAAGGTACAATCTTCAAAAAGGGGATACTGGCATATTACAACGCCATTGCTCATAAATGGCAATGAGCTACAACAGGAACACTTCCAGCACATGAACTCCAAAGGGTATTAAAAAAAACCGATAAGGGTGAAACTATGAGACCAAGTAACAAAAATCTTGAAGTCATTCTCAAGAAATAAGCTTCAAGTCAAGACTTCTAAAAGAATGCGACTTGACAACAACAGTTGAGAATGTATACTTGCTAACCGAAGATGAGCTTAACTATTGGCCATCAAAAAAGAAAAAAGAAAAATATGAAAGGAATCAGGGAGGATCCTACTACCATTACCATAGATGAATGGTCATGAAATTAACCACTGTAGAGCCTTGGAAGGGATGATAAACAACTTTTTCCGTCAAGGAAAAATCAATGAGTACGTAAAGAGATACTAAAAAAGGTCAATAAGGAGTTACTTTACTAAAGAGAATCTACATGGTTGGGAGTGAAATGCTCCTCTTATTTGGACATTACCTTAAAGGTCAAAGCCTTTGTCCGCGTCGAGTAGGCCAAGGCAGAGCACCTTCTATAGGGAGGAGTGTAAGCCTTTATCCATGTCATGCTATAGCCAGGATAAAGCATCGAGAAGCCCCTGTCCACACCATGCTATGGCAAGGGCAGGGCACCTTCTAGAGAGAGGAGTGTAAGCCTTTATCCGTGCCACGCCATGGTAAGGTTAAAGCATCGCAAGTCCTTGTCCGCGCCATGCTATGGCCAGGGCAGGGCACCTCCTTGAGGGAGGAGTGTAAGCCTTTATCCATGCCATGCTATGGTCAGGTTGAAGCATCGACAAGCCCTTGGTTGTGCCTCTAGTCAGGTCAAGGCGCCTCCTAGAGGAAGGTTGGGTAAGTCCTTGGTTCTAGCTTGAGAATGAGCTAATCAAGAGCAGTAGACAACAATGGATTAAGATGTCCAAGCCCAAGTAGCGGCTCATCAAAAAACAGACTAAGATGTCCATGCCGAAGAAGAGTCTCATCAAACATTGGACTAAGATGTCCAAGCCCGAGAAGTGACATATCAAATGATGGACTAAGATGTCCAAGCTCAAGAAGCAGCCAATCAAAACACAACTACATACAAGGCCTAAAGGGTTTACACATGTCAAAGATGACAAAATCTAAGGAGTAGAAAGAAACTCCATGTATCAATACCCGAATCTGGGTTTCAGATTTCTTATTTCCAAACTTTATCTATTAATACCCGAATAGGGATTACGGGTCAATCATTATTGAAATATGAGACTTCACTCATTAATACCGAATCTAAGTTACAGATCTTTCAATTCATCATACCCTAATCTGGGTTATGAAACTATTACTGGAATTTACTTATTAATGCCCTAATTTGGGCTTGAGATTTCTATCATGAATGAGATAATCATGGACTTCTAATTATCTACAACTACTACCCAAATCTTGGTTTGAGAATTCTATTATGAAGATTATTTTTGAATGTCACCTATTAATCCCCGAATCTACGCACAAAACTTCTATTGAAGGGATTATCATAGATTTCTAGATATTAACTACTAATACTCTAATCTGAGCTCTAAAATTCCTAACTTTTGAATTTCATTTATTAATGCCTGAATCTGGGCCAATGGATTTCTATCACAAGTGTTCAGACAGTTCTCTCTAAACTTCTAAAACATGGTTATTATCAACTTTCTGAACAATGGATGTTACCGTCAAACTTCAGATATTCTAGCCATATGTTATTTCTTATCATTACTAAAGATGAGATTTAAAACATTTCATCAAAAGTGATCACCTTTCAAATTTTGATGATCAACTGCTATATAAGTAACAAGTTAACAATAATAAATACTGTTCATTTTGTGCTTTTTAGGTAAAGCAGAATAGTAAAAAGGATTGAGAGATCCAACGGATGCAGAAATTATGATACAAGCTGCCAAACAGATATTTGAGAAATAACATTACATGAAAAGAGCAGAGATCAGGTGATATTGACAAAATTTTCATAATTTAAATAATCTATGATATTATTACAAGTGCATAGAACAAGTATATACATATCATTCATAATTCTTGAACGGTCCTATTTAGATTCCCAACAACTAAATGGTCCACGATATGATGGATAGCAATGCGAAGGACCTCTTTTAGTTTCTTCTCTTTCTTTCTTATTTTGTTTTCATCATCAATAACCATGATATTGGTCTTCAAAGCATGATTAAAGGATTTGTTTTCACCTTTAAGGGTTTTATTTTCCCTTTCTAAATCAGCAATGCGCTTTAAGAGAAGATACTTATCGCGTTCTAGCTTTTGAATCCAAGACGCATATCCATTTATGCGAACCGAGTATCTTGATTCTTGTTGTTCATCAAAAAACATCATCATCTCACATTTAACTTTCCTGTACCACTCACCCACAACTCTTTCATCTGAACCTGGAGGAGGATTTGTTGTAATGGGAAATTTCTAGGTAGCAATGGAAGTGGATCTTGTAGACTTTACAACGGAAGAGATACCAGGAGAAACCGGTAACTCCATGCTTGAGATGTTGTTCCCTATGATGAACTCTAATGATTTGCATTGAGCCTTGCTATCTTTTAATTTCATTTCTAAGTCGCTTATTAGTTAAAGAAGTTCTAACATTTTATGATCAAAGTCGACTGATGGATTTGACTTGACTTGATGCTTCAACGAGAGAATCACTTCACTTTTGATCTTAACATCTGGTTCAAAATTGGAAATTTGATCGTTAAGATTTCTGATAATTGTTTTCTGAACCAGAAATCTTCTATACCACTTTAATTCTTCCGTGTCACCTTGAAAATGATCAGATAAAGTATCGTCAAGAAGTTTTCTCTTTTCAAACTCCACTAACAACTTGCCTTTAATTTTAGCAAAGCAAGATGCCAAATCTTGCGAGAGAGGTGTTGCGAATAAGTGTAACTCCTATTTAAAAAAAAGGAAAGGAAAATAAAGTCAAGACTTAAGTAATCAATTTCTTTATTAAATCAATAGAAGATTACAACTTAGATAACAATAAAACTAAAGAGTAAAATTAGACACTTGCTTTACATCTAAAGTTGGAAAACTGCATTTCTAACTTTATTTAATGAATTAGCAGAAAAGGACAATAGTCGAGTCAAAAGGAATTTTAACTCTTTCTGGAGTAATAACCAGAAGATATTTACTATAGTCTCATTCTCTGACAGGAGGACTATCACATCCACATATTAATTTGGTATGATATGTTTGAATCTCTTTTAGTATCTTTTCCTTTTTCTCACCAAGAAAATCGAAGCGGAGACAAGGATGTTCCATATAAAGGTTTTGTAAATCTCTTAGAAAATAATATCTAGCAAGTTTAGAAGATTTTAAAATCGATGCCTTTTCAAGATAATCTCTTCTTAATCTAACATATTGGTTTAGATAATCCCTAGAAATAACATTGCCAGAGGGACATTCACTCTATAATAAAGTAGTGAAATACAACTAAGTGTAGAAGGAAAATTAAAACAAACATTCATAAAACATTATTATTACATAATTACGACTATTCGTTCTATTCATATAAAATTTATTTTGTAAAGAATTCCAGAATAAACATGCCCTTATAACATTCGAGTTTATCATCGGGCAGGCCTTGAAGAATTGATTTGACTTGAGGCAGGTTCCAGCATGCTCCAAGATGCGGATCAGACCCGAATTCATCTAGGTATCTTTTATGTAGACGCCTAAGTAAACCCCCACTATGGTCACCTAAATATGAGAAATCTATGGTCGGGTGTCTGCAATAGGCTTTATATAGAAAATCCACCAAGATATTTCGCTCCTCAATCAACATCCAAAAGACTGTGATCAACTTTCGATTCTATTTTTAGAAGACCGTCATAATGAAAGCGCGCCCTCATTAGGTGTGGGGTGGATTCTTGGTGTTTCAAAGATGCTAACACTACCGCACTTCTATTTAATCTATGATATTTATCGAAGAGAATGTTGTGCTCCTTTAATTGTTTGTTTAACTCCCTATATAAACTATTTACTTCTGCTTGTTTTCTTTCAAGCTTGGTTTTATAAGGATGGATGGATTTCCTTCTTGTCTAAAATAAATGATTTAAACTATTACTATCTTGCAAGCAAAAGATGTTTAAACAAACAATCCCATACCTTATATACGGGAATTGGTGCCTGGGAGACTGGCTTTTTATCTTTTAATTCTTCCACATTAATTGAAGTAGGCTCCTCTTGAGGGCCGGAAGGTGCGTAAGATTTAGGCGAGATCACTTCATGAGGAGACGAATCCTTTTCAGAAGCCATTGTATTGTCATCTCCATCTGGCTTTAGTTTGGCCACCTCTGTTGCGGCTTGATCCCTAACCTTGTTGATGTTATCATCATCGTCATCCTCATTATCATCGTCATTATCATCATTGTCACCCCCTCTTCTTCGACGACCTTATGTTTTCATCTTCGTCTTTAGGGTCGGATTCGACTTCATAGAAGGAACTTCAAGGAAAAGAATTTTGGAAGCATTCGACCTCCTCCCTTTCAACAAGTTCAGTCCCTTCCTCCATCTTTTTGATTTTATCCATGATCCTATCGGCAAGAGCAGGGTTGGGCGAGGGAAAGCTCAGATCTATACATTTTTCAGCATTATCAACATATGTGAGCACCAAAGTTTCCTCGAAAGAATTCATAATAATGTCTTCAAGAGAAGAGTCAAGAATTGTGACGCTCGCTGCTTTGCATCAGAAATGGTTCCGATAGCCAGTTTTAGGGAGGCCTTGTTCTTTCTTAGCTTTTCCTTTAACAAGAATTGTTTAGTTGCCATCTGTGCCTTTTCCTCTTTAGATCATTTAGAGTCAATGCAAATTTTCTCATCAGTAGGAAGTTTGCGAGCTTTCCACTCCTCCAATGAAATAGACTCTGACAGGGCGAGAGAACCCATCAGTCGCTCTAACTCAACAGTGGTCTCGTTCTTCTCCATAGATAAGAAGGAAAGTTGATTATTCAAGTTAGAAATTTCCTCTTGAAGCTTAGATGATTCGACGAAGGACTTTTATGAATTGTCATGCAATAAAAACCAACTATTAGAAATCTAAAGAAAAAATATAACATAAATCAAAGACTTAAGGAAAAACATAAACAATAAAGTTAAATAACTAAAGCATGCCAAGAGTTGTTGTTCAAGCAGAGATCGATATTGATCCGCCAAATCAGAAATGGAAGACGACGGATGAATTGAAGTGAATGATGAAGAGTTTAATATAGAATGGACCATCTTTTCGAAATCACTTAAAGGTGTAGAAGATTGGTTCGGGAAGATTTAACACTGGAGTAGGGGTCGAGGTCCCCAAGGTCTTTTGCATCCGCTCGATTATGCTCGAAGAGCTAGAGGTGACGATACGAGAGAGTGGATCAACCTTAGTGGGAGTTCCTTTAGTTGATTATTAGGAGCTTTGGACTGATCATTAAGGGCTTTGGGTGGTCGAACTTTCTAGAGATGTGTCGATATCAACAAATTCCCCTTTAATCAACGGTGGAGATCAGGAACTTCAACTACTTTGGCTCTCTTTAAAGGTGGTTCCACAATATTCGTTTTAACTAATTTCCTTTTACCAGCCATCTTTGACCTGGCAATGGCCTTGGAAAAAGATGAAACATGAGAAGCTAAAGAGGGAGGAGTCGAATCACTTGTGGGTTTTTCAACCTCAGAAGCAGCTTTAGAAAATTCAAACAAATTATAAGTCAGTAAAGGAATTTAATAAATAACTCGACAATAAGCTGCAGGTATAATGTTTAAACTTACCAGAATGATCTGGGCATATAAGTGACATTAGAGAGAAGTTTTTCGTGTCTCCCAAAAAGAGAAAGCGTTTGCTTCAGGATGTATGCTGGACCAAAAAGGGTTGGCCAAGTATCCTTTGACCTGTAGGCAAGAAAGAGTGCTTTCGCAAGTTTGTGGGATTCTACAGCATCAGTCTATTTCCAATCTTGCCTGAAGCTGCAATAAGCGATTCTACTATTTTCTTTAGCGGGAGCACCTAATAAAAATCATAGGTCAGTAATGGAAAATAAACGAATGGAAAGACAAAATCTGAGATTGACTTACGTGGAGAAGTGAATGCTCCGCTAATATTGGGAAAACATTTAATGTAGAAAAATAATGTTTCCTAGTCTTTGAACTTATTCACTCCCTCAGAAATCAACTTTTTAGGAGGGTAGGATCTAAAGATCTGGTGGTTCGAAATGCTAAGCTTGACCAACCATACTAGATAATTCAAGACCTCGGGATTGAGCGAAGGGATTTTAGATTCCAATGCCATGAGTTCTAGAGAAAGGAGATAAGTGTAGACATTAGGTGAGAGCTGAATAAGAGCAATCCCTAGTAAGCCAAGAACTGGGATAGGAAGTCCGGAAAAGGAAGGAACCCTCTGTGCCAAATATGAACTGTAGTGTAAGCAAAGAATCCATCAGAAGGATTGTGGATGGTGTCATTTTCAAAAGGGGAATGGCCTCTAGCCTAGTAATTCCAAAATCATTTGGGATCGCAACCACTTCATCTTGAGTGGATATCAAGGAATGTTTTGAGATGGCTTAAATCTTCTTTTTTGAACTCATGATTCTTCTAGGTAAATGAAAGAGATGAAGAGGAGATCGTAGTTTATAAGAAAAGTCGGCAAAGAAAGCAGAATGCCCGATTAAGTTTAAATGAACAACCCAGATTCACACGGGAATACGAAAAGGCAGGAAACATTGAAGGTTTTGAGATTATTAACTTGAAAAGTCAAAGACACCATTTCACAATGGGGCAAATGTAACCACCAAATATCCTCTTAACCTTGTCGAAACTCTATTGAATTGAAGACAAAGAAAAAAAGAGGAAAAAACTCCAATAGACCTTTCAAAGGAGTCAAAGTGATGCACAACCAAAGTCTAGAAGTATCATAAACTTTCAAAGGGGTCAAAAAGGTCGAAAGCGCCCTTCCACTTCAAGAGATCACCTTTCAAAGCAGGTGCTTCCGCATGCATAAAGACCTTCGATTGAGTCAAAGCAACACCTTTCGAAGGCTAGGAATGACAATACTTTATATGTCCGTCTAATCTTTCGAAACCAAAGGTTTCACCTTCACTCAAACCACTCAGAAATAGCCTTCGATGGAACAACCATTTCAAAAGCAAAAGCAAGCCTTATGAACTGGTCGAACCCCTTAACATCCAAGGAAGGTTCCGCATCAGTTCACAAGCATAAATTCGGAAGCTACTAGCAGCGTCGAAACCATCAGTATTTCAGTACCTTTGGAACATGTAACAACCCAGAATTTCTGTTAATTAAAATTTGTGTATTTAATTTATTTTAAATATTAATAAGTGAAATTTATTAGTCGAATAATTTATTTTTCGTATATATGGATTTAATTGGATAATTAAATCGACAAATTAATAGTTGAAATTACAGAAATAATTGGAAATTGGGTTTAATATGATTAAAATTGTTTTGTAAAATTTTATTATATCATGTTGGAGTTAGAATGATGTTATAAAACTTTTAAAATCGAATTTGGAGTTAATTTGTGAAAATCGAATATTTTAATATTTAATTATCGATTGAAAAATAATCATTTTTCAAAAAGTCTCGGATTTCAACGAAACCAGTTTCATCGGATCCGTAATGTCATATTATTATAAGGTTTCAAATTTCGTGTCAATCGGATTTACCGTTTGTCCGGGGCAAGCTAGAATGCACAGAAATTTGGTTAACCGATTTAATATAAAATCGATCGTTTATTGCAGTAACTCGCACAGATAATCGAATTAGCCTCCGAAACCTATTCCATAGTGTCCGGAATGTGGGGTAAACCCTAGAAACGCCGGTCACCATGCGAGATTTGGAGTTCGGAAAATCCGGGATGAATAGTGTTCGTCGTTTTTTCTATAAAAGCCCCCTTGTTTTCATTTTTGCAAAGGAAAATAGGCTAGGGTTTCATCTCAATGACCAGCCGCCATGTTTATTTTCAATGGCCAGAAATGTGCCTTCTTTCTCCTCGATTATCTCCTCATCCACTCCCCGATAGACATCGACTTCAACTACAAAAATGAAGAGGGTGGCGAGATCTTGAAGATGAACGGTTGTGATCGGATTTGGGGCAGCAGAGTGGTTCCTAGGGTTGTGCGTTCATCACCGTTTCATACACGTTTTTCGAGAACGGTGGAGGGCCGAGTGTCACGTCCTTCAGGGTGGTGGCATGAGTGGAGTGGGGCTTCGATGTGGAGGGTTCTGATCATCTCCAGGGGGCTCGAGATGGCAGCGACAATTGACGAATTCAAACGACAATGGGTTAGTCGCGATTTTCTTTCACCTAAGTATTCAACGCACATGGAAGATGAAGATAGTTGCGGCCAGATCCTAGGGATTTGGGATGGACGGCCAGATGTTGAGTTAAGTTAAGATTTGAAAAAGAAATGTAAATTAATTATATTTAAAATTGTGAAAACTTCTAAATATCATAACTTGTTGATGCGAGGTCCATTTTGGACGAAACGAATTGCGTTGCAATCGTTTTGTCGAGCACTACGTAATGGAACTAGATTGGAGTCGTTTGGAGCTAGTGTGAATTTTGGATAAAATTAAACGTCCGTTTAATTTTATTCGAAATAAAACGCTACAATTAATATCGAAAACTCAAGGTGAGAACTTCTCACTCAATCGAATTTGTTTCGATTTATATTTTAAATAGTTATATTTAAAATTTCTTGATTGTATGTTTGAATGATGATTGTTATCTATTGATTGTTAAAATAGACATTATACGGCGTTAGTAAGCGGAGGTTATTTATTAAAAACATATACCGCGATAATTCCATCTTGATTGGAATTGGTATTATTTATGTACTTGGAGTTGATTTTCCGCAGTATATAGCGGATGAGACCCTATTGCGCCGCATAATAGTGGATAATAATTTATAAATCCTATATACCGTGATATTCCGTATTGGAACGGAATTGCTATTGTGCTAATGTTTGTGGATGCAGGGAAACAGGTTGGAGGGATCCAACTGGATTCCTCACCAGTATTTATTTGATTTCAGATATGTGATATTTGTTGATTATCATATCGATATATGATGTCTTTGTTGTCGTGATTGACTATTTGGTGTTGTTGCATCATCGGATCCATTTTTAAAGTTTAAAAATAACGATTTTGATTTTAAAATGATTTTTAAAATGATTTTTCAAAGTATACATTTTATTTAATTTTTAAATTGATTCATTTTAAATAATTAAAACGTTATAAATTTTTATGTTATAAATATTAAGATTTTTGTGAAATATAACCAAAAGGTGATTTTTAAAATAAATAGATTTATAAAATAGTTTAAATTTGGATTTTTGAATTATTATAAAGGATGTATATAAAAGATTTTTAAAATTGATGTTTATAAATTAATAATATTGGAACTATAAAATGAGTTTATTAAGTGTTAAAATGAAGTATAAAATTGATTTCATTAAAAATTATAGATTTATAAATTGTGAAGATTATAAAATGAATAGATGTTGTAAAATAAAAGATTTATAAGTATTTAACTTATAATATGGACTTTTGGTATATATTTGAGATATATAAATTGAATTAGATTAATAAAGGAGATTTATAAATCGAAGTTTATAAATAGAAGTGGAAATTTTAGACATTGTTTATAAATTCGAAATCAATGGAATTTGATAAATTGAATATAGAAATTTATTAAAAAAAGTATATTCGCGATTTTGGATAGCGAACTATTCTTTATATAAAGTGTGTAGAAATATTGAAATTTGGTTAGTGAAGTATATTCACGATTTTGGACAGTGAATATATTATTAAATAAAATGGTTATGTTTTGGGAAAGCGATATTATAAAATGAAGTTAAAAAAAAGATGTTTTAAAATGTATTACGAATCGAATACATAGATTTCAACATTCATTGTTGAAATAGACGTTTTCGAGAAATAGAAGGAAATTGTGGACTATAACACTATTGTTATAGTAAATGATTTTCGAAAGGAAATGTTTTCGTATAGTATTGGGATTTATATATCTATCTAAATTTCGAATCCCTATACTAGTGATTTTGGGTTGTCGTAACGATGTTTTACGCAACATTCGTTTTGGCTCAAATAAATGTGTTTTAAGAGAATGTTTTCCTTAAAGAATGAAATATATGCTTAATTTCGATTTAAGTATATTGAATATTTTCCAAGTGTTGAAAATAAATAGATTTGTGAATTACTTATTGAATAAGTATGGAAGTGTTTTCCAATATGAAGTGAATATTTTGAGATTTTATCTTTTAAAGATAAATTGAAAATGAATATTAGAAATCGATTTGGAAATCGTATATTCATAGATATTTTGGGAATTGTAAATTCACTATGGAATTTATAAAAGAAAGGGAAATTTGTTTAAAAATAAACGTTGATTTATTTTTGAAGTGTGGTAATAAATTTACGGATTTGGAACGTAAATATAAGTAAATCGGTATGGATTTATTTAATTGGTTTAAATGAACCATTTTGAAATGAAAGTTTTTTCCGCGTAAGGAAAATGATTTGAAAATTTGTTTTCAAATGGTTGAAGTGTGGAAATTATATATCTAGTAAAGATATTTTGGAAAATAAATAATTTGGGAAATTATTTGGAATCTGGTGATGTTGAGCATACCTATTGATAGTTAAATAATCCGACTATCAATATTTACCTTTAAATAGGTATTTGTTGTGATTCCTTGAATTTGAATGCCACACTTATTTTTGAATAAACGCTCACTATTCGGGTTAGCCGGGAAAGGACCTTGGGGTCGTATAACCCATTCCGAATATGTGATACGTCGTTATGAATTGCATTTGATGACCGGTGTTGAAGACCGGATATTTGTGAAAACGGAAGGATTACCGTCGAATGTTTCTGCATCGGCTGATCTCCGATTTAGAAATTTATTATCCTTTGTGATGGGAAGTCCGGTCGTGATTAATGAATATTCGGATTGCAAGGACTTTTTTGTACGTGCCTTCTGTTCCGTTCGATCCCGGAACGGACTTGTATGGATGCGTGTCTAACGTTGCAATTTGAGATGTAAAGCTGGTTTCTATCAAATATATTACCGTTGGTGGCGGAGAATTTATTCTCTTAGCTTAACACCCTTAGAGGTTATGTAGTTGATGGTTTCTAGTGATACATTCCCAAATTGGTAATGTGGCATACGAAGTGCTGCTGAGCATTTGATGGTCAAAGCACAACTTCTGTATAAAGCGTGGCTTTGTGGACGAGACTTCGCCGGACCTCACACCCCGGAAATGGCCAAAACAGGAAGGATGCAGCAAAGTTATTAGGGGGTAGCGCCCCTTTAGTGTATGCCATTCCTTCTGGATAGAGATGGTATCATGGTATGGAGCCCAGATACTTAACTTATGTTGTTGCTGCAAATTTATTGCTTTGTGGTTGTTGGAAATCGAGGATCCTCGGATATAGATCGGTTACGATCGGGGAATGACATATTCGTGTCAGTAGTTATCCAGTTAGGGGTAACCCGGCCTTGTGTTGGCAGAGATCCGGTTAGGTTCTCGGGTCGTCTTTCCAGAGGCGTACCCATATGGCAATGGGAAGTTTCTTGGCCTGACCATTTGTTAGAAATCCAAAGAAACAATACGATCATGTACGGTTTTAGTTGTAGAACCTATCATTCACTTATGGTGGCGCCCCACTGTTTGGATGGTAGCTATAGTAGGCATAAGTGCGGAATGCCTATGCTGGCTAAGATTTATATCTTTACTTTCGAAATGCTTTTCCTACACTATGCACTAGTAATAATATCAAATATTTCTTTTTAATGCGTATCAAGCATCTTTGACTATCATAAGGAGAAATCTCCTCCGATTCTGCGTTTGCATTGTGTGTGTGTGCGAAAGGCCTTATGGTAGTTGTAAAGACCCGTAAGTCCGTACTCCTTGAATAGACACTAATCTCCTTTGTTTAATTCAAGATGAACGAAAATACGAACCCTTAGGGGTTTTAAGAAAAAGAATTTAGGAAAAGAAAAGAGAAAAAGGTAGAAATTAGGGAGGAGAGAAGACAGAAGATAGAAAATTTTAAAAATAGAAAGAAAGGAGAAGAGAGAACATTTTGAAAACATAGAACGGAACAGAAAAGAACATAACAACATCAGAATCTCACAATTCGCAGCGGAACAACATATAATAATAAATGAATAATCTTTAAACAAAGAACTATATCAGTTATTACATTTCATACATTTCATTACATCATATCATCAGAGTATACAACATCAAACTAACAGTGCAGCGGAAAAGGAATACTATATAAACTAATAATACGCCATGACATCCAGTTTGCCTCCAGCAACTCCAGAATATCCAGAATATCCTGATAAACCTAACTCTTAACTGCCCGTGTGGAAATTGGTGGGCACCCAGAGTTTAGGAAGGAAAACAATAAACTCCAAGTCAGTCATATGACTGGTGTGAGAATTCAAAACAATTTATTTATCTTTAAAATCAAAATAGAGGAATATTTTTAAATTCAATTCGCAATGCTTTTAAAAATGAGACTACCATAAGACCTCCTGCCACACACACAATGCAAACGCAGACTTGGAGAAGATTTCTCCTTATGATAGTCAAAGATGCTTGATACGTATTAAAATCAAATCAATTTTAATATTATTATTAGTGCATAGTGTAGAAGAAATTCATTTCGAAAGTAGAATATAAATCTTAGCCAGCATAGGTACCATTATATTATGCCTACTATAGCTACCTCCTGAGGAAGCAGGTTCTACAACTAAAACCGTACAAGTTTCGTATTGTTTCTTTGGATTTCCAACAAATGGTCAGGCCAAGGAACTTCCCATTGCCACATGAGAATACCTCTGGAAAGACATCCCCGAGAACCAAACCGGAACTCTGCCAACACAAGGCCGGGTTACCCCTAACTGGGTAACTACTGACACGAGCACGCCATTCCCCGATCGTAAACGACCTTTCTCACGGGATCCCGAAAACCAACAACCACAAAGTAATAAATTCGTAGTAACCACATAGGTTAAATATCTGGGCTCCATACCATGATACAACCTCTATCCAGAAGGAAATGTACATACCCTAAAGGGTGCTACCCCTCATAACCTTGCCGCATCTTTCCTGTTTTGACCATTTCCGGGGTGTGAGGTTCGACGAAGTCACGTCCACAAAAACATACTTTATACAAAAGCCATGCTTTGGGTCAACAAATGATCAACACAATGATCACTAAGATAGACGATCAAATAAACGATCCTATCACAATAATCAACACAATGATCATTTCAGCAACACTCAGCATATCACATTACCAAATTGGGAATATATCGCTGATAACTTCAACTATATAACCTCTGAGCTCGTACGTCTCAGAGAAGGGTGTTAAGCTAAAAGAATAAATTCTCCGCCACCAACAGAAATATATTTGAAAGAAATCGGCTTTATATCTCAACTTGTAATGTCAGACACACAATCCATACAAGTCTGTTCCGGGATCGAACAAAACCGAAGGCACTTACAAAGAAGTCCTTGCAATCCGGATATTCACAATCCTGATCGGATTTTCCATCATTTAGGGAGTCTCTATACCGTTGCAACTCAGTGCAGAGACAATCGACAGGTCATCCTATCGCTCTCGCAAATACCGGGTCTTCAACACCGATCTTTAATGCAATTATAACGACGTATCACATATTCAGAATGGGTTATACGACCCCATGGTCCTTTCCCGGTTAACCCGAATAGTGAGCGCTTATTTAAAAATAAGTGTAGCATTCACATTCAAACAAATCACATCAATTACCCATTCAAAGGGAAATATTGATAGTCGGTTATTGAACTATCAATGGATATGCACACATCACCAGATTCCAAATAATTTTCCAAATTATTTATTTTCCAAGATATCTTCACTAGATATATAATTTCAATACTTCAAAAATAAATCAATATTTATTTTTAAACCAATTCCACTTTCTTTTATAAATTCAATGGTGAATTTACATTTCACAATATCTATGAATATTCGATTTCAATTATTCATTTCAATATTCCTTTTCAATTTATCTTCAAAAAGATAATTTCTCAAAATATTCACTTTATATTGGAAAACAATTCCATACTTATTTAATAAGTAATTCACAAATCTATTTATTTTCAACACTTGGAAAATATTCAATATACTTAAATCGAGATTAAGTATATATTTCATTCTTTAAGGAAATCATTCTCTTTAACATATTTATTTGGGCCAAAACGAATGTTGCATAAAACATCGTTACGACAACCCAAAATCACTAGTATAGGGATTCGAATTTTAAGATAGATATATAAATCCCAATACTATACAAAAAACATTTCCTTTCGGAAATCATTTACTATAACAACAGTGTTATAGTCCACTATTTCCTTTTATTTCTCGAAAACGTCTATTTCAACAATTAATGTTGAAATCTATGGTTTCGAATCTCAACACAATTAAAACTTCGTTAGATCGTTTTAATTCTATTTAAAACATTCACATTCAAACCATTTTCTTTAACGTGTTATTCACTATTCAAAAATGTGAATAAACTTCATTAAGAAATCTCATCCTTTTATTCGTTTTAATTCAAAGGATTATTCACTATTCAAAAAATGTGAATATAACTCCACTTATAGGTTTTAACAAATTTTCTTATCAAAATAAGTCATTTGCGAATTTATAAAACAACGTTTATAAATTCCATTTCTATTTATTTATAAAAACTTCCTTTTTATAAATTCTTTTATTAACCTATTCCAGTTTATAACTAAATTATGAACTAAACATTCATATTATAAGTTAAATACTTATAAAACGATTATTTTACAAAATCGTTCTTTTAAATTTCATAGTTATAAATCTTATAACTTATAAGATCCATTTATTTAACCAATCTATTCTTCAAATAATTTCACCAAATTTATAAATCTTACTATTTATAAATTTTATTTATAACTTCACAGTTTATAATTCCATAAATTTCATTCATTTATGAAATTCATTTCCACTTCATTCAAACACTTATAAAAACTCGTTTTATAATTTCAATATCTCAATTTATAAATATCCATTTATAAATCTCTTAATATAATTCAATTTATATTATTCTTTTAAAACGTCTTTAATTTCCTTTATAGTTTCACCATTTTGATTTATAAAATAATCAAATTTTATAAATCCTATTTTTAAACTTTTATAATATATTCAAAAATCCAATTTAAACTATTTTATAAAATCATAAATCCCCTATTTCTCAAAAATCAACTTTTAACTATATTTCACAAAATCATAATTTTTATAACATTAAAAATTATAACGTTTATTTATTTAAAATGGATCAATTCCAAAATTATTTTATAAAACGTATACTTTCTAAAATCACTTTAAAATCATTTTAAAATCCCAAAATCTGGGTCCAATGATGCTACACACCAAATAGTCAATCACGACTACAACGATATCATATATCAATATGAAAATCCATCAAATATCAAAATATCTGAAATCAAATAAATACTGTTGAGGCATCCGGTTGGATCCCTCCAACCTGTTTTCCTGCATCCACAAACATTAGCACAATACCAATTTCGTTCCAGTACGAAATTATCGCGGTATATGTTCTTATTAAATATTATCCGCTTACTAACGGCGTAATAGGGTCTCATCCGCTAAACAAATAAATGCGGGAAATCAACAACTCCAATATATACATATGCCAATATATATATATTGATATTATTTATAATACCAATTTCACTGTTTATGAAATATTCGCGGTATATGTTTTTATTAAATAACATCCGCTTACTAACGGCGTATAATGTCTATTTTAATAATCAATAGATATCAATCAACATTCAAACATGCATTCAAATATTTTAAATCTAACTATTTAAAATAAAATCGAAACTGATTCGATTGAGTGAGAAGTTCTCACCTTGGTTTTAATTTCCGTTTTAGCGATTTATTTCGAATAAAATTAAACGGACGTTTAATTTTACCCAAAATTCTCACTAACTCCAAACGACTCCTAACCAACTCCATCGCGTAGTGCTCGTCCATACGATTCCAACGCAACTGGTTTCGCATTTTTTCGACCTCGTATGAAAAAGTTATGAATATTTGAAGTTTGCTCGAATTTATAAAACAATTTCAACATAAACTTTTAAAATTAAAACCTACAGCTCATCATCCACCGTTGATCTCAACTCCTTTGCATCTCCACCGCACCTAGCTTCTTCCCTCCCTCACGTCTCTTCTCCAGGCCGAGCACGCACTAAAGAACCCACCAAATCCTAATTAGGGTTGAACTTTGCTCCCCCTACGAACGGTTTGAAGACGATCAGAGACCTCCATCACGAAGCTCTCAACACTAGCTACACTCGGCCCCAAGGATGAGAAGCTCGGCCTCCCCCTTCCACCTAGAAACGCATGCGCACCTGCAGCAAACGGCCCCACCTCGCTCCCCCTTCGATGCTCCAAACCACATCTCCACCGTACGGATCTGAAGCTCTTGATACGCTCTACGATATTGCTGTTGAACACTTCGCGTGAATGTCAACGGATTGTGAATGATTAAGGGGAGAAAGAGGAGAAATACTGGCCTTAGAAATAGGATGTGGCGGCTGCAGTTTCTTGCTAGGGTTTTATTTTATTTTTTCTAATTTTGTGAGAATTTTGGTCTATTTATAGAGTTTTGAACGACACTATTCATCCGGAAATTCCGAACTCCGATTTACGCGCCGAAACTGACGTACCTAGGGTTTATCCCGCGTTCCGGACACAATGGAACAGGTTTCGGAAGCTAATTCGGAAGTATGTGCGAGTTATGGCTATAAACGCTCAATTTAAATTAAACCGATTTAAGTCGATTTCTAGGCGTTTTAATTTGTACCGGACAAACGGTAAATCCAATTGACACGAAATTTGAAACCTTACAATAATATCACATTACGGATCCGATTAAACTGGTTTCGTCGAAATCCGAGACTTTTTGAAAAATGGCTATTTTCACTCGCCAAATTTAAATTAAAAATAAATCGATGCGTTTCGAGCTGCCACGATCAAACGATAACTCCGATTGACACGAAATTTGAAATCCGGTAATAACTAACTATTACGGATCCAGTGGAACTGGTTTCGTTCAATTCTGAGACTGTTCAAAAATTGACTATTTTCACTAGTCGATTTAAATATTAAAATATTCAATTTTCACAAATTAACTTTTAAATCGATTTTAAAAGTTCTAAAATATCTTTCTAACTCCCATATGATAAAATAAAATTTTACAAATTATTTTCAATCATATTTAACTATATTTTCAATTATTTCCATAATTTAACGTATTAAATTATCGATTTAATAATCCAATTAAATTCAATAATTCAAATAAAAATTTATTTGACTTATAAATTCACTTATTAATATTTAAAATTAATTAAATATTCAAATTTTAATTTCTAAAAATTCTGGGTCGTTACAATCTTCCCCACTTAAAAGAATTTCGTCCTCGAAATTAACAAGTAAGAAAAGTTATAGAATTTATTAATTTTTCCAAAATTCATAGTTAAACTTCTTACAAATCTTTACTAAGTTTTCAAATCATACTTAGTTATCCTTTCAAAAACAACTACTATTGTTTAACTTTCAATTCTAAATCAAAGTTAAAGTTTTCAAAATTTTCCCAATTTTCTCAAATTTTTCTAACGCCTTAAATTTTCGGAAAAATTCGCCATAGTCTCCTTTGCGCGGCTCAATCCGAAAAAAAAATGACAGTATATATATCACAAATATACATCTCATCAAGTAATGAGGCATCCCGAAGGGAAAAAAGTGTAAAAGTACGGTATGTAATCCGAGATATGTACCTTATATTTTATTAGCAAGCATATACGGCTAATATAGCGCAAAAGCAAGCTCCAAATGCGAAGCAAACGCGATCCGCACCTACTAATCACTCAACAAACAACATGAGAATCATGCATATATGAAAATAATCTCAATATACAACATATATCTCCATAACAACTATATATGTCACATAGCAAATGCAACATATTCAAACATCAACCAACTAGCATTCAACAAATTCAAAATCAATATATATTCATTTATATTCTCATTAATATTCAATGAAATAGGTTTTCAATTTAATCATATTTGATTCGTTAACAGTGGATGTTATCAACATTCATTCTTATTCAATTTTAATTAGTTTGCATTCACTAATTCACAAGTTGGTTCACTTCCAAATCAAATTCAATTCTATTCAAATTTATTTACTTCTAATTTGAATTTCAATTACATAGCTTTAAATTTCACTAATTCACTTTCATTAATACTTAATGAATTTTATACAATCAACTAACAATCATATAACAATCAGTGTATATTAATTACAACCAAATTCCTTTGCTTACAATTGGTTTAAATTTAATTGATTTTCATTCAACTATTCAACTTTCTAGTAACTTTAGATTTTAATGAATTAACACTTATATTCATTATTTCATTCCAATTTATTCACATTCAATTGATTAATATTCAATCCATTCATTCAATTCAATTACAAAAGTTGAATTTCATTTTAAATAACTTAAGTTCACATTCATAAATATATTCATATAATTGTAATATATATAAGTTAAATATGATTGAAAATATATATAAGTTTATTTCACAATTGTAATCACTTTAATTATAATTCAATTCTTATAATTCTTTTGCTTATACAATTATTCTTTAATTTAGATTATTCAAACAACCTAAACAATCAGCTTATATACACTAATAATTCTGAAAATTATTTCTTTATATATAAAATATAATCAAGGCAAAATTATTTCATTTACCCAATTTAAAACAATATTATGTCGATTTATCTTGTTTAAGAGTTTAGAAACTCCTATCTACGATAGTTAGCTAGACTAGATCGACTGGAATCTATAAACAATCAACCGATAAGTCAACACAATACAAAACAATTTTTATATTCACTAACAAATACGCTCTCATAGCTATTATTACACTCAAATTCATTCTAGAGTACTACTGACTCTATCTCTAATGAGTAATACCCAACAGAACCATGGTTGTCGCTTAACCATAAGCTCTGATACCAGATGTAAAGACCCGTAAGTCCGTACTCCTTGAATAGACACTAATCTCCTTTGTTTAATTCAAGATGAACGAAAATACGAACCCTTAGGGGTTTTAAGAAAAAGAATTTAGGAAAAGAAAAGAGAAAAAGGTAGAAATTAGGGAGGAGAGAAGACAGAAGATAGAAAATTTTAAAAATAGAAAGAAAGGAGAAGAGAGAACATTTTGAAAACATAGAACGGAACAGAAAAGAACAGAACAACATCAGAATCTCACAATTTGCAGCGGAACAACGTATAATAATAAATGAATAATCTTTAAACAAAGAACTATATCAGTTATTACATTTATACATTTCATTACATCATATCATCAGAGTATACAACATCAAACAAACAGTGCAGCGGAAAAGGAATACTATATAAACTAATAATACGCCATGACATCCAGTTTGCCTCCAGCAACTCCAGAATATCCAGAATATCCTGATAAACCTAACTCTTAACTGCCCGTGTGGAAATTGGTGGGCACCCAGAGTTTAGGAAGGAAAACAATAAACTCCAAGTCAGTCATGTGACTGGTGTGAGAACTCAAAACAATTTATTTATCTTTAAAATCAAAATAGAGGAATATTTTTAAATTCAGTTCGCAATGCTTTTAAAAATGAGACTACCATAAGACCTCCTGCCACACACACAATGCAAACGCAGACTTGGAGAAGATTTCTCCTTATGATAGTCAAAGATGCTTGATACGTATTAAAATCAAATCAATTTTGATATTATTATTAGTGCATAGTGTAGAAGAAATTCATTTCGAAAGTAGAATATAAATCTTAGCCAGCATAGGTACCATTATATTATGCCTACTATAGCTACCTCCTGAGGAAGCAGGTTCTACAACTAAAACCGTACAAGTTTCGTATTGTTTCTTTGGATTTCCAACAAATGGTCAGGCCAAGGAACTTCCCATTGCCACATGAGAATGCCTCTGGAAAGACATCCCCGAGAACCAAACCGGAACTCTGCCAACACAAGGCCGGGTTACCCCTAACTGGGCAACTACTGACACGAGCACGCCATTCCCCGATCGTAAACGACCTTTCTCACGGGATCCCGAAAACCAACAACCACAAAGTAATAAATTCGTAGTAACCACATAGGTTAAATATACAACCTCTATCCAGAAGGAAATGTACATACCCTAAAGGGTGCTACCCCTCATAACCTTGCCGCATCTTTTCTGTTTTGACCATTTTCGGGGTGTAAGGTTCGACGAAGTCACGTCCACAAAAACATACTTTATACAAAAGCCATGCTTTGGGTCAACAAATGATCAACACAATGATCACTAAGATAGACGATCAAATAAACGATCCTATCACAATAATCAACACAATGATCATTTCAGCAACACTCAGCATATCACATTACCAAATTGGAAATATATCGCTGATAACTTCAACTATATAACCTCTGAGCTCGTACGTCTCAGAGAAGGGTGTTAAGCTAAAAGAATAAATTCTCCGCCACCAACAGAAATATATTTGAAAGAAATCGGCTTTATATCTCAACTTGTAATGTCAGACACACAATCCATACAAGTCTGTTCTGGGATCGAACAAAACCGAAGGCACTTACAAAGAAGTCCTTGCAATCCGGATATTCACAATCCTGATCGGATTTCCCATCACTTAGGGAGTCTCTATACCGTTGCAACTCAGTGTAGAGACAATCGATAGGTCATCATATCGCTCTCGCAAATACCGGGTCTTCAACACCGATCTTTAATGCAATTATAACGACGTATCATATATTCGGAATGGGTTATACGACCCCATGGTCCTTTCCCGGTTAACCCGAATAGTGAGCGCTTATTTAAAAATAAGTGTAGCATTCACATTCAAACAAATCACATCAATTACCCATTCAAAGGGAAATATTGATAGTCGGTTATTGAACTATCAATGGATATGCACACATCACCAGATTCCAAATAATTTTCCAAATTATTTATTTTCCAAGATATCTTCACTAGATATATAATTTCAATACTTCAAAAATAAATCAATATTTATTTTTAAACCAATTCCACTTTCTTTTATAAATTCAATGGTGAATTTACATTTCACAATATCTATGAATATTCGATTTCAATTATTCATTTCAATATTCCTTTTCAATTTATCTTCAAAAAGATAATTTCTCAAAATATTCACTTTATATTGGAAAACAATTCCATACTTATTTAATAAGTAATTCACAAATCTATTTATTTTCAACACTTGGAAAATATTCAATATACTTAAATCGAGATTAAGTATATATTTCATTCTTTAAGGAAATCATTCTCTTTAACATATTTATTTGGGCCAAAACGAATGTTGCGTAAAACATCGTTACGACAACCCAAAATCACTAGTATAGGGATTCGAATTTTAAGATAGATATATAAATCCCAATACTATACAAAAAACATTTCCTTTCGGAAATCATTTACTATAACAACAGTGTTATAGTCCACTATTTCCTTTTATTTTTCGAAAACGTATATTTCAACAATTAATGTTGAAATCTATGGTTTCGAATCTCAACACAATTAAAACTTCGTTAGATCGTTTTAATTCTATTTAAAACATTCACATTCAAACCATTTTCTTTAACGTGTTTTTCACTATTCAAAAATGTGAATAAACTTCATTAAGAAATCTCATCCTTTTATTCGTTTTAATTCAAAGGATTATTCACTATTCAAAAAATGTGAATATAACTCCACTTATAGGTTTTAACAAATTTTCTTATCAAAATAAGTCATTTGCGAATTTATAAAACAACGTTTATAAATTCCATTTCTATTTATTTATAAAAACTTCCTTTTTATAAATTCTTTTATTAACCTATTCCAGTTTATAACTAAATTATGAACTAAACATTCATATTATAAGTTAAATACTTATAAAACGATTATTTTACAAAATCGTTCTTTTAAATTTCATAGTTATAAATCTTATAACTTATAAGATCCATTTATTTAACCAATCTATTCTTCAAATAATTTCACCAAATTTATAAATCTTACTATTTATAAATTTTATTTATAACTTCACAGTTTATAATTCCATAAATTTCATTCATTTATGAAATTCATTTCCACTTCATTCAAACACTTATAAAAACTCATTTTATAATTTCAATATCTCAATTTATAAATATCCATCTATAAATCTCTTAATATAATTCAATTTATATTATTCTTTTAAAACGTCTTTAATTTCCTTTATAGTTTCACCATTTTGATTTATAAAATAATCAAATTTTATAAATCCTATTTTTAAACTTTTATAATATATTCAAAAATCCAATTTAAACTATTTTATAAAATCATAAATCCCCTATTTCTCAAAAATCAACTTTTAACTATATTTCACAAAATCATAATTTTTATAACATTAAAAATTATAACGTTTATTTATTTAAAATGGATCAATTCCAAAATTATTTTATAAAACGTATACTTTCTAAAATCACTTTAAAATCATTTTAAAATCCCAAAATCTGGGTCCAATGATGCTACACACCAAATAGTCAATCACGACTACAACGATATCATATATCAATATGAAAATCCATCAAATATCAAAATATCTGAAATCAAATAAATACTGTTGAGGCATCCAGTTGGATCCCTCCAACCTGTTTTCCTGCATCCACAAACATTAGCACAATACCAAATTCGTTCCAGTACGAAATTATCGCGGTATATGTTCTTATTAAATATTATCCGCTTACTAACGGCGTAATAGGGTCTCATCCGCTAAACAAATAAATGCGGAAAATCAACAACTCCAATATATACATATGCCAATATATATATATTGATATTATTTATAATACCAATTTCACTGTTTATGAAATATTCGCGGTATATGTTTTTATTAAATAACATCCGCTTACTAACGGCGTATAATGTCTATTTTAATAATCAATAGATATCAATCAACATTCAAACATGCATTCAAATATTTTAAATCTAACTATTTAAAATAAAATCGAAACTGATTCGATTGAGTGAGAAGTTCTCACCTTGGTTTTAATTTCCGTTTTAGCGATTTATTTCGAATAAAATTAAACGGACGTTTAATTTTACCCAAAATTCTCACTAACTCCAAACGACTCCTAACCAACTCCATCGCGTAGTGCTCGTCCATACGATTCCAACGCAACTGGTTTCGTATTTTTTCGACCTCGTATGAAAAAGTTATGAATATTTGAAGTTTGCTCGAATTTATAAAACAATTTCAACATAAACTTTTAAAATTAAAACCTACAGCTCATCATCCACCGTTGATCTCAACTCCTTTGCATCTCCACCGCACCTAGCTTCTTCCCTCCCTCACGTCTCTTCTCCAGGCCGAGCACGCACTAAAGAACCCACCAAATCCTAATTAGGGTTGAACTTTGCTCCCCCTACGAACGGTTTGAAGACGATCAGAGACCTCCATCACGAAGCTCTCAACACTAGCTACACTCGGCCCCAAGGATGAGAAGCTCGGCCTCCCCCTTCCACCTAGAAACGCGTGCGCACCTGCAGCAAACGGCCCCACCTCGCTCCCCCTTCGATGCTCCAAACCACATCTCCACCGTACGGATCTGAAGCTCTTGATACGCTCTACGATATTGCTGTTGATCACTTCGCGTGAATGTCAACGGATTGTGAATGATTAAGGGGAGAAAGAGGAGAAATACTGGCCTTAGAAATAGGATGTGGCGGCTGCAGTTTCTTGCTAGGGTTTTATTTTATTTTTTCTAATTTTGTGAGAATTTTGGTCTATTTATAGAGTTTTGAACGACACTATTCATCCGGAAATTCCGAACTCCGATTTACGCGCCGAAACTGACGTACCTAGGGTTTATCCCACGTTCCGGACACAATGGAACAGGTTTCGGAAGCTAATTCGGAAGTATGTGCGAGTTATGGCTATAAACGCTCAATTTAAATTAAACCGATTTAAGTCGATTTCTAGGCGTTTTAATTTGTACCGGACAAACGGTAAATCTAATTGACACGAAATTTGAAACCTTACAATAATATCACATTACGGATCCGATGAAACTGGTTTCGTCGAAATCCGAGACTTTTTGAAAAATGGCTATTTTCACTCGCCAAATTTAAATTAAAAATAAATCGATGCGTTTCGAGCTGCCACGATCAAACGATAACTCCGATTGACACGAAATTTGAAATCTGATAATAACTAACTATTACGGATCCACTGGAACTGGTTTCGTTCAATTCTGAGACTGTTCAAAAATTGACTATTTTCACTAGTCGATTTAAATATTAAAATATTCAATTTTCACAAATTAACTTTTAAATCGATTTTAAAAGTTCTAAAATATCTTTCTAACTCCCATATGATAAAATAAAATTTTACAAGTTATTTTCAATCATATTTAACTATATTTTCAATTATTTCCATAATTTAACGTATTAAATTATCGATTTAATAATCCAATTAAATTCAATAATTCAAATAAAAATTTATTTGACTTATAAATTCACTTATTAATATTTAAAATTAATTAAATATTCAAATTTTAATTTCTAAAAATTCTGGGTCGTTACAGTAGTCTCATTTTCTAAAAAAAGCATTGCGAATTGATTTTAAAATTATCCTGTACTTTGTTTTAAAAATAAACTATTTTAGTTCTCACACCAGTCACATGACTGACTCGGAGTTTATTGTTTTCCTTCCTAAACTCTGGGTGCCCACCAATTTCCACACGGGCAGTCAAGAGTCAGGTTTATCAGGATATTTTGGAATTCAGGAGTTGCTGGAGGCAAGCTGGATGGCATGGCGTATTACTAGTATATAGTATTTCTTTTCCGCTGTTTGTTGTTGTTTGTTGTTGTACACTCTGATAATGTAATGAAATGTAATGTGATGTAATGTAATAACTGATATAGTTCTTTGTTTAAAGATTATTCATTTATCTATTATATGTTGTTCCGCTGCGATTGTGAGATTCTGATATTGTTCTGTTGTTTCTTTCTGTTATATCTTTTTCTCTCTCCTTCTACCTTTCTCTTCTTATTTAACCATAACGGTACGGTTTTCCGGCATTCGATTGCTCGATAGTTGAAAATACAGTGGAAGTATTGATGTCGGTTTTCGAGCGTCGAAAAGTCGCGTCCTCACATTTGGTATCTTGGCTATGGTTAAGCGACAACCATGGCTCTGTTGGGTATTACACATTAGAGATAGAGTCGGTAGTACTCTAGAATGAGTTTGAGTGTAATAATAGATACAAGCGTGTATTTGTTAGTGAATATAAATTGTTTTGTATTGTGTTGACTTATCGGTTGATTGTTTAAGAATTCTGGTCGGTGCGGGAAGTACAACCATGATCGATAGGGGTTTCAAAACTCTTAAACAAGATAAACCGACACATTTTTTATTGAAATAGGGTAAATGAAATAATTTTACCTTGATTATATTTTGTACATAAAGGAATAAATTTTCAGAATTATTAAAGTGTATATGAATTGATTGTTTGATTGTTGAATAAGTTAAATAAAAACAACAATTTTTAAAGAGTAAATTATATAAGCAAATGAATTATAAGTATGAAGTTATAATTAAAATGATTTACACTTGTGAAATAATCTTATATATAAGGAGTGAAATTATATAAGTAAAAGGTTTGTAAATGTTATTTATAATCTAAAAATAAAATTACAGAGAAGTGTTTTGAAAGGATTTGATATTTTGGAAAATTGCTTTGGAGAAATTAAAGCTCTAAACTCTTTTCGGTCGCTAGAAAATAATTCCGATGATGATCATGACATCATCGGTGTTCATTTTCGGGTTTCCAAAAGAGGGATTGCTGCCAAATTATTTTAAATGAAAGTTGTTTGGGAAAAATTTGTATTTGGTTTTGGAAATTCAAAACGATAATTTGAATTGGTTTCAAAAATGGTTAAACGATTTGTTAAGAAAAATAAATCTGAATTTGAATAAGTGATGAAAATTTGGCTTTGGTAAAAGTTAAATAGAATTGGAATCTGAATTGAATTTATAAGTGGAAAATTAAGTTAAGTTAAACAAATAATGTTTAATGGAATATAACTTAAGTGATGTTGAATAAAGTTAATTTTGGTGTCGAAGTAATTTAATAAGTGAATTAATGAGATGAAGTCATTGAGAATATGGACTTGAGTTATATAAATGAAATTCAACTTTATATTGTTAAAGGAATTAGCAATTGAATTGAACTAATGAATTGAACTAATGAATTGAAAGTAAATCAATTGAATGTAAATAAAATTGATATGGGATAATGGATGAAAGTGTTAATTCATTAAAAAAACTAATGTTATTGGAGGTTGAATAATTGAATGAAAATCAACTTAATATGAACCAATTGGAATTAAAAGTGTTGAACCAAATTGAATGTAAAGAAATGTAAATTGAATAAATTTGGTCATGTTGAATCTACATTGGTTGTTATATGATTATAAATTGATTATATGTATGATTCATTAAGTGTTAATGAAATTGAAAGCTAAAGTAATTGAATATAATTTGATTTGGAAGTAAACTAACTTAAATGTAAATTAGTGAATGCAAACTAATTGAAATTGAATATGAATGAATGTTAGTAAATCCAATGTTAATGAATCAAATGTGATTTAAATTGGAAAACCAATTCATTGAATATTAATGAGAAGTGAATTTATATTGATTTGGTAGTTGCATTTATTGATTTTGATTTCATTTGCTATATTGGCACATGTAGTTGTTATGTTGCTATATATTGTATATTGATGTTACTTTCATATATGCATGTTTCTCATTGTTTGTTGAGTGTTTAGTAGGTGCGGATTGCGCTTGCTTCGCACTTGGAGCTCGCTTTCGTGCTATATTAGCCGTATATGCTCGCTAATAATAAATAAGGTACATATCTTGGATTACATACCGTACTTTTACACTTTTTTCCCTACGGGATGCCTCATCACTTGATGAGATGTATATTTATGATACATATATACTGTCATTTTTTTTCGGATCGAGCCGCGCAAAGGAGACTCTGGCGAATTTTTCCGAAAATTTAAGGCGTTAGAATATTTTTGAGAAAATTGGGAAATTTTTGAAAACTAAGTTTGGATTTGGAAACTTAGTAAAGATTCTATAAGAAGTTTAACTATGAATTTTGGAAAAGTTAAACACTTAAGAGATTTGAAAAATCTTAATTGAATGCTTTGTTTTGGAAAGTTAATGGATTCTGTAACTTTTTCTTACTTGGTAATATCGAGGACGAAATTCTTTTAAGGGGAAAGTTTGTAACGACCCAGAATTTCTGTTAATTAAAATTTGTATATTTAATTGATTTTAAATATTAATAAGTGAAATTTGTAAGTCGAATAATTTATTTTTCGAATATCTGGATTTAATTGGATAATGATATCGACAAATTAATAGTTGAAATTACAGAAATAATTGGAAATTGGGTTTAATATGATTAAAATTGATTTGTAAAATTTTATTATATCATGTTGGAGTTAGAATGATGTTATAGAACTTTTAAAATCGAATTTGGAGTTAATTTGTGAAAATTGAATATTTTAATATTTACTTATCGATTGAAAAATAATCATTTTTCAAACAGTCTCGGATTTCGACGAAACCAGTTTCATCGGATCCGTAATGTCATATTATTGTAAGGTTTCAAATTCCGTGTCAATCGGATTTACCGTTTGTCCGGGGCAAGCTAAAACGCACAGAAATTTGGTTAACCGATTTAATTTAAAATCGATCGTTTATTGCTGTAACTCATACAGACGATCGAATTAGCCTCCGAAACCTATTCCATTGTGTCTGGAATGCGGGGTAAACGCTAGAAACGTCGGTCACCGCGCGAGATTTGGAGTTTGGAAAATCCGAGATGAATAGTGTTCGTCGTTTTTTCTGTAAAAGCCCCCTTGTTTTCATTTTTGCAAAGGAAAATAGGCTAGGGTTTCATCTCAATGGCCAGCCGCCATGTTTATTTTCAATGGCCAGAAATGTGCCTTCTTTCTCCTCGATTATCTCCTCATCCACTCCCCGATAGATATCGACTTCAACTACAAAAATGAAGAGGGTGGCGAGATCTTGAAGATGAACGGTTGTGATCGGATTTGGGGTAGCAGAATGGTTGCTAGGGTTGTGCGTTCATCACCGTTTCATACACGTTTTTCGACCACGGTGGAGGGCCGAGTGTCACGTCCTTTAGGGCGGTGGCGTGAGTGGAGTGGGGCTTCGATGTGGAGGGTTCTGATCATCTCTGGGGGGCTCGTGATGGCAGCGGCAATCGACGAATTCAAACGATAATGCGTTAGTCGCGATTTTCTTTCACCTGGGTATTCAACGCGCGTGGAAGATGAAGATAGTTGCGGCCAGATCTTATGGCTTTGGGATGGACGGCCAGATGTTGAGTTAGGTTAAGATTTGAAAAAGAAATGTAAATTTATTATATTTAAAATTGTGAAAACTTCTAAATATCATAACTTGTTGATGCGAGGTCCGTTTTAGACGAAACGAATTGCGTTGCAATCGTTTTGTCGAGCACTACGCAATGGAATTAGATTGAAGTCGTTTAGAGCTAGTGTGAATTTTGGGTAAAATTAGACGTCCGTTTAATTTTATTCGAAATAAAACGCTACAATTAATATCGAAATTCAAGGTGACAACTTCTCACTCAATCGAATTTGTTTCGATTTATATTTTAAATAGTTAGATTTAAAATTTCTTGATTGTATGTTTGAATGATGATTGTTATCTATTGATTGTTAAAATAGACATTATACGCCGTTAGTAAGCGGAGGTTATTTATTAAAAACATATACCGCGATAATTCCATCTTGATTGGAATTGGTATTATTTATGTACTTGAAGTTGATTTCCCGCAGTATATAGCGGATGAGACCTTATTGCACCGCATAATAACGGATAATAATTTATAAATCCTATATACCGTGATATTCCGTATTGGAACGGAATTGCTATTGTACTAATGTTTGTGGATGCAGGGAAACAGGTTGGAGGGATCCAACTGGATTCCTCACCGGTATTTATTTGATTTCAGATATTGTGATATTTGTTGATTGTCATATCGATATATGATGTCTTTGTTGTCGTGATTGACTATTTGGTGTTGTTGCATCATCGGATCCATTTTTAAAGTTTAAAAATAACGATTTTGATTTTAAAATGATTTTTAAAATTATTTTTCAAAGTATACATTTTATTTAATTTTTGAATTGATTCATTTTAAATAATTAAAACGTTATAAATTTTTATGTCATAAAAATTAAGATTTTTGTGAAATATAACCAAAAGGTGATTTTTAAAATAGATAGATTTATAAAATAGTTTAAATTTGGATTTTTGAATTATTATAAAGGATGTATATAAAAGATTTTTAAAATTGATATTTATAAATTAATAATATTGGAACTATAAAACGAGTTTATTAAGTGTTAAAATGAAGTATAAAATGGATTTCATTAAAAATTATAGATTTATAAATTGTGAAGATTATAAAATGATTAGATGTTGTAAAATAAAAGATTTATAAGTATTTAACTTATAATATGGACTTTTGGTATATATTTGAGATATATAAATTGAATTGGATTAATAAAGGAGATTTATAAATCGAAGTTTATAAATAGAAATGGAAAATTTAGACATTGTTTATAAATTCGAAATCAATGGAATTTGATAAATTGAATATAGAAATTTATTAAAAAAAGTATATTCGCGATTTTGGATAGCGGACTATTCTTTATATAAAATGTGTAGAAATATTGAAATCTGGTTAGTGAAGTATATTCACAATTTTGGGCAGTGAATATATTATTAAATAAAATGGTTATGTTTTGTGAAAGCGATATTATAAAATGATGTTAATTATTTTAAAAAAAAGATGTTTTAAAATGTATTATGAATCAAATACATAGATTTCAACATTCATTGTTGAAATATACGTTTTCGAGAAATAGAAGGAAATGGTGGACTATAACACTGTTGTTACAGTAAATGATTTCCGAAAGGAAATTTCTTCGTATAGTATTGGGATTTATATATCTATCTAAATTTCGAATCCCTATACTAGTGATTTTGAGTTGTCGTAACGATGTTTTACGCAACATTCATTTTGGCTCAAATAAATGTGTTTTAAGAGAATGTTTTCCTTAAAGAATGAAATATATACTTAATTTCGATTTAAGTATATTGAATATTTTCCAAGTGTTGAAAATAAATAGATTGTGAATTACTTATTAAATAAGTATGGAAGTTTTTTCCAATATGAAGTGAATATTTTGAGATTTTATCTTTTAAAGATAAATTGAAAATGAATATTAGAAATCGATTTGGAAATCGTATATTCATAGATATTTTAGGAATTGTAAATTCACTATGGAATTTATAAAAGAAAGGGAAATTTGTTTAAAAATAAATGTTGATTTATTTTTGAAGTGTGGGAATAAATTTACGGATTTGGAACGTAAATATAAGTAAATCGGTATGGATTTATTTAATTGGTTTAAATGAACCATTTTGAAATGAAAGTTTTTTCCGCATAAGGAAAATGATTTGAAAATTTGTTTTCAAATGGTTGAAGTATGGAAATTATATATCTAGTAAAGATATTTTGAAAAATAAATAATTTGGGAAATTATTTGGAATCTGGTGATGTTGAGCATACCTATTGATAGTTAAATAATCCGACTATCAATATTTACCTTTAAATAGGTATTTGTTGTGATTGCTTGAATTTGAATGCCACACTTATTTTTGAATAAGCGCCCACTATTCGGGTCAGCCGGGAAAGGACCTTGGGTTCGTATAACCCATTCTGAATATGTGATACGTCGTTATGAATTGCATTTGATGACCGGTGTTGAAGACCGGATATTTGTGAAAACGGAAGGATTACCTTCGAATTTTCTGCATCGGCTGATCTCCGATATAGAAATTTATTACCCTTTGTGATGGGAAGTACGGTCGTGATTAATGAATATCCGGATTGCAAGGACTTTTTTGTAACTGCCTTTGGTTCCGTTCGATCCCGGAACGGACTTGTATGGATGTGTGTCTGACGTTACAATTTGAGAGGTAAAGCTGGTTTCTATCAAATATATTACCGTTGGTGGCGGAGAATTTATTCTCTTAGCTTGACACCCTTAGAGGTTATGCAGTTGATGGTTACTAGTGATACATTCCCAAATTGGTAATATGGCATACGAAGTGCTGTTGAGCATTTGATGATCAAAGCACAGCTTTTGTATAAAGCGTGGCTTTGTGGACGAGACTTCGTCGGACCTCACACAGCGGAAATGGTCAAAACATGAAGGATGAAGCAAGGTTATTAAGGGGTAGCGCCCCTTTAGTGTATGTCATTCCTTCTGGATAGAGGTGGTATCATGGTATGGAGCCCAGATACTTAACCTATGTTGTTGCTGCAAATTTATTGCTTTGTGGTTGTTGGAAATCGAGGATCCTCGGATATAGATCGGTTACGATCGGGGAATGACATATTCGTGTCAGTAGTTACCCAATTAGGGGTAACCCGGCCTTGTGTTGGCAGAGATCCGGTTAAGTTCTCGGGTCGCCTTTCCAGAGGCGTGCCCATGTGGCAATGGGAAGTTCCTTGGCCTGACCATTTGTTGGAAATCTAAAGAAACAATACGATCTTGTACGGTTTTAGTTGTAGAACCTATCATTCACTTATGGTGGCGCCCCACTGTTTGGATGGTAGCTATAGTAGGCATAAGTGCGGAATGCCTATGCTGGCTAAGATTTATATCTTTACTTTCGAAATGATTTTTCCTACACTATGCACTAGTAATAATATCAGATGTTTCTTTTTAATGCGTATCAAGCATCTTTGACCATCATAAGGAGAAATCTCCTCCGATTCTGCGTTTGCGTTGTGTGTGTGCGGGAGGCCTTATGGTAGTCTCATTTTCTAAAAAAAAAAGCATTGCGAAAGTATTTTAAAATTATCCTGTACTTTGTTTTAAAAATAAACTGTTTTAGTTCTCACACCAGTCACATGACTGACTGGGAGTTTATTGTTTTCCTTCCTAAACTCTGGGTGCCCACCAATTTCCACACGGGCAGTCAAGAGTCAGGTTTATCAGGATATTCTGGAATTCAGGAGTTGCTGGAGGCAAACTGGATGGCATGGCGTATTACTAGTATATAGTATTTCTTTTCCGCTGTTTGTTGTTGTTTGTTGTTGTACACTCTGATAATGTAATGAAATGTAATGTGATGTAATGTAATAACTGATATAGTTCTTTGTTTAAAGATTATTCATTTATCTATTATATGTTGTTCCGCTGCGATTGTGAGATTCTGATATTGTTTTGTTGTGTCTTTCTGTTCTGTTCTATCTTTTCCTCTCTCCTTCTACCTTTCTCTTCTTCTTTAACCATAACGGTACGGTTTTCCGGCATTCGATTGCTCGGCAGTTGATACAGTGGACGTATTGATGTCGGTTTTCGAGCGTCGAAAAGTCGCGTCGTCATAGAACACCTGCAAACTGCCTATCGATAGAGTCGAAACTTCTACCTTCATTCCTTGTGATAACAAAGCAACATAAAGAAGAAAAGGCGCAACCACCCCTAGGACGGAGGCATTTGAACCCAATCGAAATCATTGCAGAGGGGTGTGCAAGTGTCAAAGGAGTCGAAAGGTATCTGAAGCCACTTCTCGACCAAATCGAAAGCACTGTGTCAAAAGGTGCCAATCCACATCTACAAATAAAACCCAAGTGGTCTGTTTTAGGGGATCGTAATTCACTCATTCTAAACTCGTATTTTCTTTAGTTTAAAAAGTTGTAAACCCTAATTTGATTACAAATTAGGGATAATTGTTCAGCACAATCATTATTGGATTAATAAAAGGGAAGTTTTCAATATTTTTTATTATATACTTGTTTGAAGGTCTTTTACTGGATTTAACGACATTTTTCAGGTCTTGGCCTCATCGTAAAGCACCTTTCGAGTGAGTCGAAACCCAAACTTTTCAAGTAATCCAAAACCTTAACTACAAACTATTCGTTAAATTCTTACCTTCAAGTGGGTTGAAACCTTGACTCAAGATGGTTTACCTTAGATTCCCGAACCAAACCTAAGTCGCTAATTAGCCAAGCTTTCGACGAAGTCGAAATCCTCCCAGACCAACCTCATTCTTATATCCTTGTAGCTATTTATTTAGCATTGATCTGCTGCTTCGAAAGTAAGGTTTCGAAGAGATAACCAAATTACCACCATCGGCTTGACAGATCGAAAAGAGGGGAATCCAAGTGTTCCGACTTAGTCAAAGGGTTAATAAGAATAGTTTCCACAAGAGAAACCAATTCAAAAGGTTGAGTCAAAGAGAATATCCACATCATATCTTCTTCAACTTATCCAAGAGAGAATAAAAAAGACTAACTTTTTTCTTAAATTCAACTTTGGGGTGTTGACAAGTTTTCTTGTTAACACTTTAAAATTTCAGTCGACTGAGTAAGGTGTTCAATCGAATGAATCCATACAAAATTCTTTCCATAGAATAAGAAGTGATTTAGTTGACTTAGAAATAAAATATAGTTGATGGTTTTTTTATGAAATGCATACAGTTCAGTCGACTGGTGGCTTTATTCAATCGATTGAAGTGAACTGGATTGCCTTCTTGAACCTATCATTGTATTTAGTCGACTAAATTTTTTTAAACAACCAACTTACGTAATTTTTAAAAGTTTTATATATAAAATGCTAGTGTTCAGCCAATTATAACAATGGGTCATTTGACTGAAGGATTAAAATTTTATTTTCTTAATAAATATATATTAATATAGTAATATATTTTTATATTAATATAGTTATTCTGCAGAAGTTTTATATAACACTATGATGATAAACAACACTTATTTTTTATTATACATCCACATATGGAATAAATATACAAATTATATAATTAACAAGAAAATTTATATAAGGTGATATAACAATAGAAAAGGTTATTTTAATTTTCCAAAGGCTCAGTTTCTCCTTCAAATGGTTCTTGTTCCCAAGAATTGGCCAGTTTCGGCTCAAATATTTTGATAGGAGTTGATGGTTCTTTTGAAGGACTCCAGTGGAATAAATGCATTTTTTAGTAGGTTATTTCTCATAAAAGGTTAGCCTAGTCCTTCCAAAAAAATTCATACGATTACCTTGTCATCGCTGTTCCTAATATACTTCTTTTTCCGGTCTCATTACTTCTCCTTATAAGTAAGCTAAGCCATCGTTACATTCATCTTGGACGGTAATGATGTGGCCTTTGAAATTAATCGATCGTCTTCCTTTCTATCCTTTAGTGGAGAAGCTCGCTTTTTCTGAAGGAGAGGAGATGATTTCAATATATTAGGAGGAGTTCTTTTCCAAAGTCGACATGTTTCAGTGAAGATTCTGAATGAAAGACATGATTTTCTGAAGGAAATTGTATGTCCTAAGGTTGTTTAAATAGTAAAATTCTACTAAAAATAGTAATAATAATATATATGATAGAAATTAGTTGTTTGGTATTGACCAATTAAACAAATTACTATCTTAAGATAGAGATGAATTTTACTAGAAATATAATTAGTTCAAAAAACATTCTCAGGTATAAATATATGTGTAAAAATTATCCAATTAGTTCATTTAAGGAGCAAATACCTAGTTCCCTATGTAATTTTAAAAAGGTTGTTTCCTGATAGAGATTTAGTAAAAATTTCCGCTATTTGGTTCTCCATATTAACAAATTCAAGGGAAATAACTTCATTTTTACATAATCTGTTAGAAAATGATAATGTATATCACTATGTTTTATTCTAAAATGATTTATAGAAACTATTGAGAAATTAATAGCACTCGTATTATCATAATATGTAGGTGATTTTGTAATATTTTTCCCAAATCTCAAAGTGTTTGTTGCATATATATAACTTGAGCACAAGCCAAAGCGGTAGAGATATTTTCAACCTCACATGTACTAAACCATGGGACCAAAGATTGAGCGATAAGGACAAAGTGCCACTCTTACTCTTTTGATCCGTCTTACAACCTCCAAAATCAAAATCACTGTATAAAACTAACTCAAAAGTGCTACGTTTCGGATAAAAGAGTCTGTAATCCTCGGTGTTAATTAAATATTGCAAAATTCATGTCATGGCTCGACGGTATGATTCTTTAGGTTGTGATTGAAGTCATGGACACAAATAAACACTCGTCATAATATCTGGTCCACTAGTAGTCAGATACCGTAAAGAGCCTATCATACTTCTATATAGTCTTTGATCAAACTCCTTATCAATTTCGACTTTGCGTAAATGCAAGCTAGTATTCATTGGAGTCGGTTTACTTGAATTATAATCCATTCCAAAATGTTTAAAAATTCTCTACAATATTTTTCTTGATAAATAAATATACCGTTTTCTAATTGTTTGATTTGTAAACACAGAAAGCAATTCAATTCTCCCATATGTGACATTTCAAATTCATTTTTCTGAATATCTGCAAAATCGTTACACATATTCTACTTCATAGAAACAAATATTATATCATCAACATAAATTAGAACGATTAAAATATCATCAATTTTCTTTTTTAATAAATAACGTAGTGTCAATTTTACTAGTTTGAAAACCAGAACTTAATAAATGGCTTTTGAGCATATCGTTCCAAGCACGAGGTGCCTGTTTAAGTCCATAAAGCACTTTTTTATGTTTGAAAACATGGTTTGGATATTATTCATGAAAAAATAGAGGTAATTGCTCGACATAAACAATTTCTTTAATAAAATTGTTTAAGAAAGCACTTTTAACATCCATTTGATATAATTTAAAATTATGATGACGGCAAATGTAAGTAATATTCGTATTGCTTCTAGTCAAGCTATAGCATCAAATATTTCTTCGTAGTCAATTCCTTCTTCTTATTTCTATCCCTGAACAACCAATCTTGTTTTTATTATGAATTATATTACCATTTTCATCATCATTATTTTTAAACATCCTTTTGTTCAAATAATGGATTGATTACAAGGTCTTGGTACAGGTTCCCAAACGTTATTTCTTTCAAATTGATTAAGTTCTTCTTGCATTGCTAATATCCAAAAACCGCCTATGGCGTCTTCCTTATAGTGTTTAGGTTCATACTCGAGATAAAACTACATGACCCATTTGATTAAATAGCTTCTATTTATGACTCTAGTGCTTACATCTTCGATTATATCATCTATAGGATGATCTTTTAAAATTCTAAGAGGATCTTAAGACATTATTTGTACTATCAGTATTTATATTTTCATTTTCGTTTCCCTTTTTCTATTAATTTTTGGAATGTGAGATCGATTTATTTCTTAATAAATTTCATTTTCATTTTTTAAATACTTTATTTCCTTGTTCAATTGTAGACAATCTTTCTTCATGTGCCTGAATTTATCACATTCGAAGCACTTCATCGAAGTTGAGCTTCCACCATATTGTGCTTTCGTGAATTTCTTGAATTTACTATAATTTTTGCCTGTGAATACGATTTCATCTTTATCTAAATCTGAGTCTTCGTCATTGGCTTGAAAAGCTATACTCTTCTTCTACTGTTTTTGTTCTTTTCTTGCCTGCGATTTTGCATCATATGACATTAAATTTCCAATTAATTCTTCAACCTTGAGTTGGGAAAGATCATTTTCTTCTTCTATTTCTAGAACTTTTCTTTCTTATTCAATAATTAAAGAAATTAAAATGCGTATGACAAAATCAGAATCAATGAATGTAACTCCTAGTGATATAAAATCATGTTGTATGGTTCGAAATCTTGCAACATGTCTGCAACTGATTCATTTGTTTTCATTTTAAATGATCAAAATTATTTTAAAGAACATAATTTTAGTTTATTTAACTTTGTTTGTTCCTTCATAAGTGATTTACAGTGTACGCCAAATTTCATATGCGGTTTTGCAGAGCATACTTAAGAAAATTTAGTTTTGTTGAGTGAACAAAACAAAACAAAACATTAATGACTTTTGCATTGTTGATTACTGCGGTTTTTTGATCATCCGTCCAAGTATTCATTTCAGTAATAGGTGCTTCATACTTAGTTTGAGTAGCTTGCCAAATCTCAAATAGCCTCCACAAAAATCTTATTATGTTGACTAAAATACATAGCTAGACCCGGTGAATAGTAGAGGACGTGCAGTTGATTGACACTCTAGAAAAGTGCTTCCATTTTTAAAATTTTCAAAAACTTTGTTAGGGTTAATGAAATGACCTATTCTGATACCAAATGAAAGTGCATAAGGATCTATGGAAATACGGCTAACTTGTATATATATGTGTATATGCAATATTAGGCTATATAATGAAGTAAATAGTGAAGTAAAGTAAAGTAAGAAGTAATCACACCAGACTTTTTGTACTGGTTTGGATCAACCAACCTACGTTTAATCCTAAAGCTCCCTTTTGGATTTTCCTCTTAACCAAAATACCCACACTTAGCCTAAAGGAATAGGCAATACAATAGTTTACTAAATTTAACAATCTTATGTTCGATCAACATAGATTTTGACTTGTGGTACAAGACTTCTATAATCTCCTTTGATGATTCAAGATGAATGCACCGTGATTATGGAAGTATATAAAACAATTCTTGAGTGAATGAACAATATAGAGTTTGAAAGCAAATAGATTCAAGATAGCAAGGAATTCAAGATTTAAAGTTGTTATTTTTTACTTCTGAAGTTAGGCTATATTTATATAAATCAAAAGGTTACTTAGAAAGGTTACCATTATTTGAAAAAGCCATAACTATTCCAAGAGAAGCACTTGAATGATCACATCTCTTCGAAATGTTGCTTTGGAAAATAGTCGTTACTGGTAATTCGGTTGACTGGGGATAATAGTCGGTTTATTGAATATGAACGCAAAAATTTCCCAAGTCAAAACAAAAATTTAGCAGAGTGAAAAATTATGGTTAGTAGACCGGTTTAGTCAACTGAATTCATTTTCAGTTGATTGAACTCAGTCTACTAAAAATGGATTCTGTCAACTGAACTTGTATAAACCAATTCAGTCGACTGAACCTTTATAAAATAGTTTTTATATAGACAGTCCTAAAAATCCTTATTTGTAGATACTTTGACTCTAATTTTTGAAATATTTATATGCAAATGAGATGTGTGTGCGCATACGAATCATCTACGAGATTTTATAATTAAATCTAAAAATAGTGACATGCTATTTTCTTTTGATTTGTAGATGATCAGTTTGCTTTTCTCCTTATTTTTCGGTTCAATATCTTCAGACTCTTGCATAAAATTATATATATATATATATATAGTTGTCATTATTCAAATATTCATACAAAAATGGTTCAAACAATTATGATGTAGTGTCAGGCTAATAGAGAGAAACCTAATATGTGGGTAGCTTGGAATGTTAGAAAACATAGTCCATAGACAACTTATAATGTTAGAAAAGTTAGAAAACCTAGTGTGAAGTGCACTAAGAATATTTGTTAGGCTTCCGTGCTATAATATTTTCAACTCAATTTAGCTAGAGGTATATTGAGTTAAGGTGGAACTGAGACACAAATATGTTTCTTTTCTTATAAATTTAATAGATTTTGGGAGTGGTTAAAAAACTTAATTTTATTGCAATAAAGAAAATGCAACCAACTATCTACATAGATCTTGAGAGATGGAAATAATCCATCAATTTCTTAATCAAATAATTAGAAAATGCATTTCATCAAGGTTATTAAAAATAGGCTTGGTTGGGGTTCATTGTAATTGTGTAGGAAACATACTATTATAAAGAAGGCGTTTATATTTGTTATTTTTTTTCTTCACTTCTTTTTTTTATAGAAAATTCTACACCGGAGTGTAGAGTTAGGGATTTGAATAGCCTACGACAACCAACCCCCTCCCCCATTTAACCAGTCCAACACAGAGCATCAATCCCTTACGCATGCTCTTTTTTTTTAAGGTAGCCGCTTCACGTCTTAAGAGTTGCACAACGCAGCTTGCTAGGACTCGAACCCATGACTTCAAGGAACTCTATTCAAACATTTTTATTTGTCATTTTTTTTTCTTAACTTCTTTTATCTTCTTAACTCTAATTATGTAAGGATCCTTAAGCAAACCTTAACAGTTTATAACGGAGTGTACTACACAAAAATTTCTAAAGAGGATTTGATTATAGAGAAGATAAGGGTTGAAAAACTCAATGTGAGAAATTGGGGCTTATAGAAGGTAAAGATCGAGGATTTTCTATACCTTAATAATCTTCACTAATCATTGGAGAAAAAAGGAAAGAAACCGAATGACATAACTGAAGCAAAGTGGGAAATTTTGGATAAGAAGGCTATGGTGGCTATTTTGTATTTCTTTTGGAGAATATGGTGTTTCGTATTATTACTAATGAAATGTAACGACCTAGAATTTTGGTCATTTGATTTTTAATATTTATGTTATTTTAAAATGTTGAATTTGGAAAAGTAATTGATTTTGAATATGGAGATTTTGGGTGAGTTAGTGAAATGGTTTAAAATTTCAAATATAGCGATTAAACGGACTTGGTGAATACAAAGATTTTGGTTTAGTGTTTTCGTATCACAGCGCATCCCTATCCACCGACGGTTTACTGGTTTTATTACCTGGAACTTTGGCCCGACTACATGGCGGTGGCCGCAGAGCCTACGGTTGAACTTAGATGAGACTCAAGGTAAAAAAAGAGGTGGAAGAGCAACCTGTGTAGCTAAAGTTTGATTCGGCATGTACATGGCTCGGTATGTTTAGCACTGGCACGGCCAAGGCAGTTTAGCACCGCAGTGAAGTCAAGGCAGCTCGGCCAAGATGGGAAAGAGCAAGGGATTCGGTCGAAAAGATTTCAGACATAGCGGATCAGTGTGGATGTGGTTTGGCCTTGGTCGTTCAGCTGATTTTGGTCTGGCCTTAAGCGCAAAGTCATGCGTCGCTCGGTGAGGGAAGGCCATGTTTCGTTCATTTTGGATGGGTCAGTGTGTATCGTTCGGTCTAGATGCTTCAGCAGTTGCTGCTCGGTCAAGAAGGGAAACTATGCATGGATCAGTTAAGGTGCGTTGTTCAGTCCTGTTTTCAGCGTTCGTGGTTCGGTCATAGTAGTGCAACATACCTCATTCGGTACATACCAGCGGAGTTGATGGTTATCAATTCCACTCCAAAATGAGGCAGTCAGTGTGTCATCACTTCGAGTCGCACTGTTACTCACTTCGATCCCCTTGAGAGATTACTACAAGCTATTCATCAAGACGTCCGGTTTGGCATTTGCCGCTTGACCAATGTCGTGCAACAAACTTGGCTCGGTCCGCTCGGTCTGGTGTACAGGAGTTGTCAGTTGTGGGCCGAGTATTTTGGTCATGGGCCTACGCAGGAAAACCAGTCTATCTTCGTCTACAAATAGAGGGGCAAGGGAACAGTTGAAGGGACTTTTTCGAGAACTCTAGGGAGATTCTGCCATTTTCTATACTCAATTCTCTACGGTAAAAATTTGTATTCAAGCTATTTGTGTGTAGATTTTATCTATATTCAACTCTTAGAAGAAGCAATAAAGATTTCACTCAAAGTGGACATATGCAGTTATGTCGAACCACTAAAATTCTGGTGTTCTCGTATTTACTGTTCTAACTGCATTTTATTGTGATATTCCTCTGTTTTAGTTTACTATTTTCATTAATCTCTCTAAAAAAATTCTTTTCTTGGGTGTTAGTGACCAATTTTGGTGCTAACATTTTTGTGCTTTCACTGAAAACTTGCATTCTCAGGTTGTTAGGATCTACTTTGTCGCTACTGGATTGAATAAATCCCCCAAAGGAGATCCAAATTCACTCTCAAGAGTCCGTAGACACTACTCAGAGTTCTCGCAGATAACTCAAAGAGGGAAGACCATGTACTAGATCAGCCTCCCGCAACGCGGATGTCAACAGACCGACAGCGTCCAATAAGTGGGACCTAGCAATCAACAAGCTAATCCAGGTGCAGGGACTCCACCATTCTAAACCAAGCAGAAGTTGTCACCGGGACAGAGTTCAACAAGCTGATGAGAGAACTCACGGAAAGCAAGAGATGGCTTAATAACCAAATTCAAGCTAACGCTGATCTCATGGCCCAGATTGCTCAGCAACAGCATTAGAATGCTGGAGGAAGCCCCACTTCCTACTCATCATCTGACAACTCCGCTTCGTCAGATGAGCATCATAGGCGCAGACGCCATAGGATTCAAGCGGCACAAACATCTACAGTAGAACAATCCAACAGAAATGCTCCAGGCTCCCTACCTGGAACCGCGACCCCTCACTTTATTTTGGAAAATCACACTCCAACTGGATTGGGAAACTTAATATCTGGAGCATAAGTGGAATCTGGTTCACCACCATGCTAGGGTCGTAGCGAGGCGGGTCCCTAGGACATGCATATAGGAGATCACTTACCAAGGAGGCACCGACTAGAACGGTCATGCAGGACAGAGTCCAACCTACGACCTCCCATGTAGACCCCGGATTTATCAGCTATGGTCAAACAGCTGATGAGAGAAAATCAGGGCCTATCCAATGATGATTGGGTACATCTCGGAGCCATACTCCATTTAAAGATGCTATCGTATAGGCTGAGTACACCCAAAGTTCAATATGCCGACCATTCCAGCGTATGAAGGAAAGACTGACCCCCGATAGCATGTAATGAGATACGAGTGGATGATGGTCTAAGCTAGGGCAAACGATGCAACTAAATGTTGATGTTTCCCAATAACCCTATCTGGAATCGCCAACATATGGTTCGCCAGACTTCCTTCGCAATCGATCTCTAGGTTCGATGAGTTTGCAACGAAATTTTTGGAATAATTCAGGATCCTTACCACTCGCCCAAAGGACGTGATGTCTTTATCCAGTGTGATCCAGGCTCCAAGGGAATCGTTGAACTAATATTTGCAAAGATTTCACGTTGCTGCTATTCAATTTAGCAACCCAAACGACCATGCTATTCTTATGGCCGCGATGCGAAGAGTAGATCCGGACCCAGAGTTTGGTGATTGGCTGGCAGGAAGACCTTCGGCTACCCTGGAACGTTTTTATTCAAAGGCCCACCAATTCATGAGAAGGAAGGAAGCCGGGTGGACAAGGCGAGGCACTGCTCCAGGGCCTGGCATGGAGACGGTGCAAAGCAACATTGTAGTGAAACAATCTGGCGACAACTCTGGAATGGTCCAGGTCAATGTTTAAAACAATCCCGAGTAGTCTAAATGATCCGAGGAGGAAATTCCGGAAGGAAGGGGGAAGTCGGAAAGTGAAAACCAAGGATCCCAACCTACAACGAATACACTCCCCTAAACGCATCTCCGGAGAATATTTATTTGTCAACTTATAAAACCTTCCAATACCGAAAGCCGCACCAAAAGAATCCACTGAGGAACAAAAGAAGACTGGGAAGTATTGTTGCTTTCATGAGACTTACGTACACAATACTGAGGAAGCTACCTCCATGATGCTAAAGAAAAGTTGATTCGACAGAATAAATTACAGAAGTTTGTTAAGAATCCGTAGGAAGGCGGACAGAGGACATTCGACCCCAGTCGCGGGCCGGCTACACATCGACCTGAGGAACTTGTTCGGACTGGAGGCAGATTAGTCATAAACATGATAATTCGTGGGACCCACCCGGCAGACAAGAATTGGCAAGAAATGGAGCATTATGCTAGTTCCCTAAAGCATGTAGATTTTGAATGTTGTTCAAACACAGAAGATGGGACCCCAACGAAACAGAAGCAAATGATGACGGATGATATTGTATTCAGGGGCAGAGATGCCGATAAGGCAGAGGCACCTACCATTGACCCGATGGTCATCTCGGCAACGATTGGGCCGGCGTTTGTGAGAAGAATACTGATTGATTATGGGAGTTCTGTGAATATTATTTTCAAAAAGTCATACGAACAAATAAAGATGGAGGCGAAGGATCTAAAACAATCTAAAGCCCGTATTCATTGTTTTAATGGTGCAGCTACTGACACGATAGGTTTTGTTGAATTACCAGTTGAGTTTAGAGAAGGTGAACGTAAGAGGGTACAGATCCTGCCGTTTATTGTGTTGGATGTTGATTCCCTGTATAATGTTTTTTAGGGCCGACCGGCCCTGGTGGAGTTTCGGGTAGCTTTGGCCCCGTAGTGTTTGACTTTGAAGTTTCCGATGGATAGAGGATTTGGGGTAGTGCATGGCGATCAAGCGATTGGTCGTGCATGTTATGTGGCTGAGCTGAGAGAGGCTCAGCGAAGAGAGAAGGTAAAGGTTATGGACAATTCTGTCCGCATGCAAGTTGCACAAAAATGACAAGTAGTGCCCGAGCCTTGGCTCGGGCAGCAGGGTCTGATCTACAGAGACATAGATCCGAGAGACGATGATGAGGAACATAGGGATTCTAAAGCTGCACCGGTTGAACTGACGATTGACATTTCGGTCAGCCATGATGACCCATCACGGGTGCTTATGATTTGATCACAACTCACTTCTCAATGACTAAGGATCTAACTGATTTCCTCCAAGCGAACTTTGATGTTTTCGCTTGGACCCACTCTGATATGTGTGGGATTTCTCTCACCACTGCAAGTCATATGTTGAACATTGACCCAAAATATGTACTAGTAAAATAGAAAAGGAGAGGTATGGACCTGGAGAGGTCTGCTGCTCTCCGAGAGGAGGTGGACAAACTCAAAGCCGATAGGTTCGTCTGCGATGCCCTCCACCATGAACGGGTTTCCTACCCCGTACTAATGAGAAAAGAGAATGGAAAATGGAGGACTTGTGTTGATTACCCAGACCTGAACAAGGCATGCTCTAAGGATAGTTTCCCTTTACCTAGAATTAACTAGTTGGTCGACTCAATACCAGGACACGAATTATTGTCATTCATGGATGCGTATTCGGGATACAATCAAATCTCGGTGCATGTCCCAGATCAGGAACACGCTAGTTTTGTCACGGACGTCGGATTATATTGTTATGTGGTGATGTCTTTTAGGTCAAAGAATGCAAGAGCAACTTATCAACGCTCGGTAAATCGAATGTTTACATACCAAATTGGTAGAACAATGGAAGTCTATATGGATGACATGCTCATGAAATCACGGCAGTTAAACAACCACATTCGTGACTTAGTGAAGATGTTTGATGTACTTAGATACTACAGAATGAAAATCAATCTACTAAAGTGTTCCTTTGGTGTTGCGTTGGGAAAGTTTTTGGGTTTTATTGTCAATGCACGGGGAATTGAAGCTAACCCAGAAAAGATTTAGGCTATTCGGGACATATAAGAGCCCAAAACTATAAAGCAAGTACATAGCGTGAATGGAAAAGTCGTCGCGTTGAGTCGATTCACATCTAGAGCGACTGACAAGTGTATTCCTTTCTTCAATGTGATAAAGAAAGGGAAGAGAAATTTTGAATGGACGCCCGACTGTGAGGATGTGTTCCGAGCTCTGGTAGTACACTTGGAAAGTCCCTCAGTTCTGTCAAAGCATGTAGACCATAAAGTGTTATATGTATACTTGGTCTTGTCTCAACATGCCATCAGTACGGCCTTGGTTCACGAGGAAGACCGAATTCAAATACCAGTATACTATGTCAGTAAACATTTAACGGGGGCAGAAAGAAACTATCTCAAGATTGAGAAGCTAGCTTACTGCTTAGTGATTGCATCATGCAAGCTTCATCCGTGTTTTTAGGCACATCTGATCAGTGTTTATACCAATCAACCTTTGCGACAGGTGCTCTAATGACCAAAAACCTCTGGGAGGTTACTCAAGTAGAACATTGGGTTAAGTCAATTCGATATCACTTACCTTCCACGATGGGCTATCCAAGTGCAAGCGCTAGCAGACTTCATCGTAGAATTCACCACATCAGACGAGCCAAGTGGTGTTGAGGTCATTCCCTCCATTCGATGGAAACTATACACTGATGGGGCATCCAATGACCATTGTTCTTGGGCTGGTGTTATTCTAGTAACTTTCAAAAACTGATCCATTTGTTATGCTTTGAAGCTCGATTTTGCAACTATAAATAACGAAGCCGAATATAAAGCATTGATTGCTGGCTTAAAACTTTCCAGGGAACTCGGAGTGAAATCGATTGAAATCTTTTATGACTTGCAATTGGTGGTATATCAAGTACGAGGTGACTAACAAGCAAAGGGGCAAAGACTTGCACCATACCTTGCTCAGGTTCAAGAACCGTTGAAAGACCTTGAATATTACGATATTTCGCATATCCCGCGTAAACAAAATGGAGAGGCCAAATCACTGGCAAAATTCGCAAGTACTGGTGATGCACAGTAGATAGGTTTGGTTATCGTTGAAATCTTACATGCCCCGAGTATAAACGAGATGGATGTAGACTATGTGTTAGAAACAGAAATTAAAAGGGAGTCATGGATGACCCCGTTCAAGCAATACCTGCTACATGGGACTTTGCCCGAAAGAAAGAATGAAAGATGACAAGTCATTCGCAAAGCCTCACGATATATAATGCAGGATGGAGTAGTGTATCGGAAAGGATTCTCGGTTCCTTTACTTCAGTGCATCGCCCAAGATGAGATAAAGTGGGTCTTGAAAGAAGTTCATAAAGGAGAATGTAGCGACCATACTAGGAGGCAGACGCTAACCAAAAAGATCCTCCGCTATGGATACTTGGCCAACCGTGAATCGAGACGTTGCGGACTATGTGAGGAGATGCGACAAATATCAAAAGTATGCGAATATTCCTAGAGCTTCGCTGACGGAACTCACACAAATGATTAGTCCCTGGCACTTTGCAATATGGAGATAATCAACTCCTTCACAATCTCCAAAGGTGGTTCAAAATATGCAATTGTTGCGGTCGATTACTTTGCCAAATGGACGGAAGCGGTACCCTTAGCTACGATCACCATCAAAAAGGTCATTAATTTCGTTGTGCGAAACTTCATATGCCATTTTGGCTTCCCACGAACTATCAATACGGATAAGGAACTCAGTTTGAGAGTAGGATGTTCAAAGAATTTTTCCAAAAGTATTGCATTGAGAAAAGGTCTGCGGTAGTCGCTCACCCTAAAGCTAATGGACAAGTTGAAGCCATAAATAAAATAATCAAATCCATATTGAAAAAGCATTTGGAGAAAGCCAAAGGCAAGTGGGTAGGCTTACCGGACAACCCACAAGTCCACGACTGCCATACTCCATTCACCTTGGCCTACGGCTCTGAAGCCGTTATACCCATGGAGCTTGAAGTTCCCTCTTACCGGCGACTCATTATTATCCTAGGACGAATCAGGATTTCTTACTGGAATAGCTGGACTTTGTCGATGAAAAACGTGAAGAGGCTGATTTAAGGGAGGCTACATATAGGCACCGAGTCGTTCAATACTATTATGAAAACGTTCGACCAAGAAACTTTGATGTGGGTGATCTCATTATGAAGCGAGTTTTTCCGATCCCATCACATATGAATCCCACATGGGAAGGTCCATACATCATCGAACAGAAGCTTGGAGAAGGAACCTTCAAGCTAACGATTGTTGATGGCATAACACTTCTCAGAGGATGGAATAGCGAGATTTGCGTCGTTATTATAGTCAGCCTTTTTCTTTTGCACTTTAGTAGCAATTGTTTCTAGTATATGTTTCTTTTGTTATTCTTTGCTTTCGGCATGTAATAAGGCAATTGTTCCTATTTGTTATGATCAATAAAGGCTTGAAGCCATTTTTCTATGAACTGTTGATGTTCCACATGTTATAATTCCGTGGCAAAAAATTAAACTACATCATTCGGTCCGGCGTATGAATGCACACACCAAACTAAAAGTCAATCGATAAAATAAAAATTTCTAAGTCCTCGGAGCGTGGACTAGAGTACTCTGAGTCCCTGGAGTGTGGACAAGACTATAAACGATTTAGAAATCTCTAAGTCCCCGGAACATGGTCCCGAGTACTCTGAGTCCCTGGAGTGCGGACTAGAGCATAAACAACTTAAAAACCTATAAGTCCCTAGAGCACGGACTAGAGTAATCTGAGTCCCCAGAGTGCAGACTAGATAAACGATTTAAAAATCTCTAAGTTCCCGGAGAATGGACAAGAGCACTCTGAGTCCCCGAAGTGTGGACCAGAGTATAAGTGATTTAAAAATCTCTAAGTCCCCGGAGCACAGACTAGAGTACTCTGAGTCCCCAGAGTGCAGATTAGAGTATAAACGACTTAAATCTCTAAGTCCTCGGAGCGCGGATTAGAGTATTTTGAGTCCTCGGAGTGATTATAAACGATTTAAAAATATCTATGTCCCCAGAGTGCGAACTAGAGTACTCTGAGTCCCCAGAGTGCAGACTAGAGTGTAAACGATTTAAAAATCTTTTATTCCCCAGAGCGTGGACTATTACTCTGAGTCCCCGGAGTGCGGACTATAGTACAGACGATTTAAAAAACTCTAAGTCCTCGGAGCATGGACTAGAGTACTCTTAGTCCCCGGAGTGCAGACTAGAGTATAAATGATTTAGAAATCTCTAAGTCCCCGGAGCGTGGATTAGAATACTCTGAGTCCCCGGAGTGCGGACTAGAGTATAAACGATTTAAAAATCTCAAAGTCTCCGAAGCATGGGCTAGAGTACTCTGAGTCCCCGGAGTGCGGACTAGAGTATAAACGATTCAAAAGTCTCTAAGTCCCCGGAGCATGGGCTAAAATACTCTTAGTCCTCGAAGTGTGGACTAGCGTACAAATGATTCATGGAATCTCTAATTCCTCGAAGCATGGACTAAAATATAAGCAATTCAAAAATCTTCAAGTCATGTGGAGGCAAACAGGTGCTTACATGACCCATGAAACTTTGAATATCAAGTACTAGTTGGATGATAAGCTAAATAGCGAAAATCATCGAAAAGAAAGAAACAAAATGTTATTTATTTACTAATCGAAGATTCGGTTCCATTACAACTTCTCCTAAACTCGGAGGCAAAAGTCTATTCACAACGACTATAAAAGTAAATAGAAACAACTACATGACTTAGGCGGAGCAAGGTATGGCAAGGAGATGATTATTTCTTTGACTTCTTCTGTTTCTTCTGTTTCTCCAAAGACTCCTCAACTAAGCGCTTCTTCATAGACCCTCTGTTTCCTAGTGAGGCAGTATTGGTGGGACATCCAGAGGTGTGTTCCCCTTGGAGAGGATTATCTTCAAGGGCCCATTTAAAGGGTTATCGAGTTCCATCATCTGAGGTTCAATCTTAATTTCGGCCTTTTTTTGCTCCTCCTCTACGATTCATTCCCCCATGCTAAGTTTTGAAGTAGGTTTGGAAGAGCCCGTGATTTCAACCTCGTCATGCTCGTCCGTTGGCGAGGGATTTCGGCCTTGTCCTTATCGAGCGTTCCGATCACTTAGGCGTCAACTCCAGGAGTATCCCCAGTGTGAAGCCCTTTCGCTATTTTTTCTTCCTTCTCCGTGGCGACATCGCTCCGTGGAGTTGGTTCAGGATCAGAATGACCTACATGGAGTCAAAAAGAATAAATGTTAAAATACATCTATTGTTCATAAAAAGCGATGGTCCTTTCAACCCTGGAAAGAAAAGTTACATACCGGTTTCCGGTTGACTCTCAACTATTTTAGGAGTCTCGCCCTCTGGAATAGGGGAGAGAATGTGAACATCAAGCCTGGGTTTTTCTAAGTCATAGCCGCCATGCTGCTCGAAAGGATCGAATGATGAGCAACCAGACGGTTGGGCGATAGGAGGAACTGGAGGCTCAGTTCCAGATGGGCGAGTAGCATCGTCCTTCCCTTTCGATGAGGAGGAATCTCTTCCGTAGAGGGCTTTGGCCGCGGATTAGTCGGAAGGCTCATTTCCTCAAAGCACTTCGTTCATAAGAGAATCATCATCAATCTCTTCGGTGCCCAGCTCCACTCACTTAATTCTTATTAGACTATCCCATGCTTCGGCTAACGATTCGAGGTAACCCTCGCCAAGAAATGATAGATCTCGATGCATGAGAACTCGAGCGTTGTATTCAACAATAAGCGGATCAACTAAGCATTTAATTTCTTCTCTCCCTGCTTTAGCAGCTGCCTCAAGGCGAGAATCAATTTCTATCAATGCCATTCTTTAGCCCTCTTCAGGGCTGCATCCTTTAAAGCTTCGGCTTTAGAAAGTTCCTCATCAAGCTTTGTTTTTAAGAGTCGTGTTGTGACGATTTCCTTGCAATATCATTGCAATTCTTTCTGTGCAGCGGTTTTCTCTTCCTTTTCTTTAAGCGGCAGCTCCTCCAAAAGCATCCTTATGAACTGCACTTGCACGTAAATACAAAATGCAAAATGTCAGTTTGAAGAAGTTCATCATAGATAAGTTTATGGAGTACAAAATGGTTGATTCCAAATCCGTAACTAGTCAAGTGCAAGAACTCCAACTCATAATTCATGAACTTAAAGGAGAATGGCATAAAGTTGGAGAATCCTTACTTGTTGAAGCGATAACATGGAAATTACCACCATCCTAGAAAGACTACCGCAATTATCTGAAATATAAGAAAAAAGAGATTTCCTTAGAAGATCTTATTATTAGACTAAAAATTGAGGCCGATAACCGGGGAGTGACAAAACAAAGCGAAGAGGCATTTGTGGCAGAAGAGTCAAAGAACAAAGGGCATTTCAAGAAAAACAAAAAGAAATTCCCAAAGAAGAGAAAAGCGCCTGAAAACAAAACCAAAGACAACAAATGAACCAATAAGTTTAATGGTGAGTGTTGGGTTTGTGGAAAAGCAGGGCATGCTGCTAGAGATTGTAGACACAAAAAGAAACGCAACTCAGAGGCAAATATTGGATAACATGGAAGTAGATGAGTTTAATTTTTCAGTAGTTATATCTGAATGCAATTTGGTTCAGAACCCTAACCAATGGTGGGTGGACATAGGCACCACTCGCCATGTTTGCTCTGACAAATACATGTTTTCTACATACCAGAAATTCGATCAAGAAGAAAAACTCTGTATGAGTAATTCTGCAGTTTCCATGATCGAAGGCAGTGGCACAATAATCCTCAAGTTTACTTCTGGAAAAATTATCAAGTTGAATGACGTGCTCTACGTTCCAAACATACGCAAGAATCTCATCTCTGGTGTAGTGCTATCAAAGTAAGGATTTAAAATGGACTTCGAGTTAGACAAGATGGTTCCGTCTAAAGCCAGAATGTATGTAGAAAGGGGATATTTATGTGATATCCTATTTAAGGTAAATGTAGCCGTTGTCGACAATAAAACTATGTATTCTGATTATGCTATTAATAAAATTGAAGTTCCTTATTTGCTTGAGCACTAAATTTTACTATGGCATGATAGATTATGACACATAAATTTCCAAAAAATGAAAAAACTATCAAACTTAGAATTAATTCCGAAATTTCAAGTAGATAAAAACTACAAATGTGAGACATACATAGAAGCAAAAAATCATTTCATACAGTTGATAGAAGCACCGAACCACTAGGTTTGGTTCATACTGATTTATATGATTTCAAATCATTACCTACAAGAGGTGGGAAAAGGTACTTTATTACCTTTATTGACGATTATGCACGATATTACTATGTATTTCTTTTAAATAGTGAGGATGAAGCAATTACATCGTTTATGAAGTACAAAGCTGATGTAGAAAATCAGTTAAATAAAAAGATCAAGATATTGACATCTGATCGAGGTGGAGAATTTGAATCACCATTTGAACAATTCTGTGCTGAAAATGGTATAATTCATCAAACAACAGCACTATTTTCACCACAACAAAATGGTTTAGCCGAGAAAAAGTATAGAACATTAAAAGATATGATTGATGTGATGCTTTTAACTTCTGGCCTACGGACGAACTTGTGAGGGAAGCCTTAAATATGTCTAATCACGTATTAAACAAGGTTCCCCACAATAAAACAGGAACAATTCCATGTGATTTATGGAAAGGACAAAAACCAAGTTTTAAATACCTACAAATGTGGGAGTGCTTGGCAGAAGTTCCAGCTCCGCCTCCCAAGAAAGTCAAACTTGGACCAAAACAGTAGATTGTTACTATTTAGAGCCAGCCCAAAATAGTAGTGCCTACAAATTTTTGGTATTCAAGTCTGATATAACTGATATTCATGTAAATACAATCATGGAACCAAGAGACGCCTCATTCTTTGAAGATATGTTTTAGCACAAAAGAAATGAAGGAAATAAAGTCCCCAAAAGGACAAGAGAAGAATTGATAAATCACATGAAGATGAAACACATCGTGAAACTAGGAAAGTTGAACCAAGAAGAAGTGTAAGGGCAAGAACTTCCAAGACATTTGGTTCGGAATTTTTAACATATATGTTAGAACACGAACCCCAAACGTACAAGGAAGCAATATCATCTTCTGAATCCTCATGTTGGAAAGAAGAAATTCAAAGTGAAATTGATTCAATTCTGAGCAATAAAACTTGGGAAATATTTGATATTCCACCTAGAACAAAACCAAATGGTTGTAAATGGATCTTCAAAAAGAAGATGAAACCATATGACTCCATCAACAAATACAAAGCAAGATTAGTAGCCAAAGGATATCGTCAAAAAGAAGGTTTAGACTTCTTTAATACCTATTCACCAGTAACATGAATAACCTCTATAAGAATGTTAATAGAAATTGCATCCATCTATAATCTACAAATTCATCAAATGGATGTAAAGACGGCAATCTTAAATGGAAATCTCGATGTGGAGGTTTACATGGAGCAACCTGAGGGTTTTATAATCAAAGGGAACGAAAACAAAGTATCTAGATTAGTCAAATCATTATGCGGACTAAAACAAGCTCCAAAATAATGACAAGCAAAATTTGATAGTGTCATGATGAAAAATGGTTTTCGTATAAATGAATGTGATAAATGTGTTTATTACAAACAAATTGGACAATCATACGTGATGACTTGTTTAACGTAGACGATATGCTAATCTTTGATCCAAGTACTAAGGTAATAGATACCACTAAGCAGATGTTAATCAACAATTTCGATATGAAAGACTTAGGAGTTGCAGATGTTATTTTGGGATCGAAATAATAAGAACACCTAATGGAATTGAATTATCTCAGTCACATTATGTAGAAAAAGTGATTGAAAATTTTCAAAATTTTGGAATAAAAGGAGTACGAACGCCGTATAATCCATCAGAAGTACTGCATAAAAACACTAATAAAAGCGTAATGCAACTGGAATACTCTCGTGTAATAGGATGTCTCATGTATCTCATGAATTTGCACAAGCCAGATATAGCTTATGTAGTAAGTCGATTAAGCTGGTATACAAGCAACCCATGGAAGGAACACTGGAAAGCACTAATGAGAGTGCTTGGATATTTAAAAAATACCACAAATTATTCCTTACATTATGGAAAATATCATGTCGTCTTAGAAAGATATAGTGATGCAAACTGGATTGCTGATTCAGAGGAATCAAAATCAACGAGTGATTATGTATTTACCTTAGCAGTGACAGCAGTGTCATGGAAATCTACTAAACAAACATGCATAGCTCGATCCACTATGGAATCTACTAAACCAACATAGCATTAAGCAGAGCGCAAAACTTTGTGTATAATGGAAAGTCACGACACATTCGTCGACGTCATAACATAGTTAGGTAGTTACTCTTAAATGGAACTATTTCCATAGATTATGTGCGAACAAATGATAAACTAGTGGATCCATTTACTAAACGTTTATCAAGAGAGAAAATTAACTGCGCATCGAGGGGTATGAATTTAAAAGCCTAAACTAACAAGAGTTATCGTATACGAAAACCTATCCTAGCGACTGGAGATTCCACGGACTAGGATCAATAGGTAAACCAGTTCTGAATAACTCAAGATGTAATGCATTTGTTTGGACTTAGTCCTACTCCATTACTATGGTGCACATTATAAATGCATGCCTATAGAAGTATTAAAAGGATAAAACTATGTTTTTTAATGATGACCATATCTTGAAATTAACAAGTAGGGTATATGTAGGATACACTTAATGGTTGTGATCACTTATGTTAGTGTGAGCTGGGTCGGCTCTATGAGAATATTAAAGGCTTTTATTATCTAAAAACACTCACAGAACCAAAAATTGTTCAAGACCAAAATGAACACAAGCAAGAGATTGGATGTGAAGGGAAATAATGTTTTGTAAAGCTTAATATCTGGTTATACAATTGTGAAGTTCAATTTTTCCGTACTTTTTGAATCGACAATAAACCACACATGTCCAACTCAAATTGCATGAAAAGACCGATCTTTAAGGGAGACAAAGAAAAGTAGACAGAACAGAATCTCACTCAAATGGAATAACATATAATATTGAACAAATATTTTTGCAGCGGAAAACTTTTAAATACATATATCAGAGTCTAACCTAAATTCAGCCTGGACAGTTATAAACATATGTCCTTACAATTAGCTGACAAACAACAAACAAAATACATTAAGTACAGTAGATAATAGAATATGCTCATACGTCGATGAATATCTCCAGCTCTCCTTTGGAAAACTCCAACCATCTTCGACTAAACCTGAAACTACTCGGATCTAATCCGAGTATTGAAAATACCCGGATCAGGCTTGATAAACCATCGTGAGAAAACTCAATAATAGATGACAGTGTCATATATCAGCCTTTGAATAAAAATCCTTTGAAAAGAAAGAGTATCTCATAAGACGACGTACACACATAAACACGGATGGGTTTTACCTTATGATAACTAAAACACTTTATATCAAAACCTTTGATATTATTTCTAATGACATCTCGTTTAAAACATTGGCAAATAAACTTATTAATCTTAGCCGAAATTGTTACATTGATTAAATTCCAACATAATAGGTTTACAATCAAGTCCGAAGGTTCTTATTGGAGAATGGATTTCCATACAAATGACCAGATGAATGGACTACCTTCCGGCAGTACATCTCTAGAAGAATGTACCGAGGACACAAAGGATCATCTACCAACACAAGACTGACCCACCTCTTTAACTAGATGGTACCGAATATGTCATCCTTCAATCATTAACGACCTTTACCGAGGGCCCTCGAAGCATACAAACCACAATAATCAGATGCACGACTTCATAGCATGCAAAGACATATTTAGAAGAGGATGACCATACCTAATTGGGAATGACCCGCTTAGCCTTGCCGCATCTAACCCTGTTCTGGTCATTTCCGGTTGATGAGGCTTGAGGCAAACGGTTACCTTTTCACGTATCATATGTTTGAATGCCACATTGACATTTCCGTTAACTACTAATTGTCTTCCACAAAAATCCAATCGTTAAGCTCATACGTCTCAAGGAGGGTGTTAAGCTAATAGAAGTTGCCTTCTCCGCCACCACAGATGTACGTTTGTAAAAATCAATGTACGTAATCTTAAGAAATGCAATGTCAGACAAACGTCCATACAAGTTGTCTAGTAACATGACAAACCGAAGGCACTCTCCTACTACCACTAGTAGCGAGTAATCCTTGCAATCCGAAAAATCTCCATCATAAGGAGACCACTTCTATAAATAATTCTATAATGGGAGCTACCCAGAGCATGTTCAACAAGCAGTCTTCGCGCTATGAAGATCCACGGTCTTCAATAATCATCATCTTCAACATGTCTTTACGTTCAAACGTATACATTGGTTTGAAGTGGTTTTCGGATAGGAATTATCCAAATCCGACCCCGGTTCCTTCGAAGCCAATCATCGATTTAAAAGATGTTAAGTTCATATGTAGATATCAATCAATCAATTACTTCATTTTTTTATACAATATCTTTGTTAGATATAACATTTTCAATTTATTTCATTTTCTTTTCAAGAGTATAAGAAATCATTAAGCCTCATTTATCAAATCGTTTGGTTTATTTAAACCTTTCTTAAATCCTGGAATAATTCCAAATCATTTTCTCTTTTACTTAGAAAAACCTTTCCAAATCATTCATTAAATCTTAGTCAAATATTTTTTTTTCTTAACTTTTAACTTAGGGAAAATATTCTCTTTTTATAATATCACTTTCCAAAACATCCATTTAATTTAAAGGATTATTCACTGTCCAAAATCGCGATTATAATTCCTTTAATAAACTTTCACATTTAACTTATCAATTTAAATTGATTTCATATTTACAAAACGGTGTTTATAAATTCCATTTTTATTTTATAAACTTCCATATACAAAATTTCTTTACTAACAAATTCTATTTATATCTCACTTATAAGTCAAATTCCAATTATAATTTAATTACTTATAAAACTCTTATTTTCAGATTCATTCCTTTCAAATCTCAATATTTATAAAATCCATTGTAGATTCTTTTCTAAATTTCAATTGCAAACCCATATATAAATTTGATTACAATCCCATTTAATATTTATAAAACACTTTTATAATTCCATAACTTTTATTTATGAAATATCAATTTTATAAATCTTATATCTAGACCATCTATAATAAATTCAAAGAATTTACTTCTTTTCTTTTATCTTAGAAAAAAATATAATTATGATTTTTTAGAGCATCCGGACTTTCCTTTCGATATGTTCCACCCCTCGCCTAAGAAGAGAAAACATAGGCCCGGTAAGTTCAGGGCACTGGTTGCTCCATCCCTAACATTAGTTAAACACCTTGTTTTATCTCCCCAGATCTCACAGGCGGGGCAAATGTACTAGTCATTTCTGCGTACTCAGTTTGTTATTACATTCAATATTTTTTACTTTTTGTTTAAGTGGTATAAAGAATTCATCTTAACAATTTATCCACTCTTATTAAAACTTCCAAATAAACTTTACATTACTTAATTATTCCTTTAAAATCATTCAGAAAAGATTTAGGAAAGATTTGTTAAGTTTAAAACTGCATTTCAAAAGTTATTTCAAACTGCCGCGAAAAGCCTTGCGAAAAGTGTTGCAATTAGCGTTTTAACAGGTATATTCTTCAAAACGACTTTTATATCATTCAGAAATCCATATTTTTAACTTAAATCTCTTTTAATAAATTTTAAAATATTTTTAGGATTTATTTCATATTTTTAAAACACTTAAAATATTAATTTTAAACTTTGGTCACTTTACTGCAAAAGCGTGATTTTCTGGAAAATTGTTTTGGACATATTTAAAATATACAAGATAAAATCTTAATTTTATTCCTCTGTTACTTTATACATATTTAAATGTTTATAAAACATTTATAACTCATTTTAAAACTATTTCCAAAAGTTTTAAGCATTCCATGTACACTATTTCATTTTCAAAAGGAAAGTGCTTTCCTTTGTGCTTATCGACGTGTATTAACGTGACTTGGTAAAATAATTTAACAATCATATCAAACAATCAATACTTGATAATCAAAGCATATATAAGCATCCATAGCAATCATAGCACAACATCAAACATGTATATATATAAATAGAGATGTAAATAGAGTTTTTCACCATAAACCAAAGCGATTAACTTCCTACCAACATTCTAATCAACCAACACTTCATTAATTAATTCCTACTCCATTAAACACTAGCAAAAAACACCCTCTACCATTCAATTGCTTGGCCGAGGCTTGAGATGGAGGTTGGCAAAAAAATATAGAGAAGAGAGCTTTGAACTTAAATTCCCAAGATTTAGATCCGATAAATAAGTCATCTTCTCTCTTGTTTTTGACTCTCTTACTCTCAAAATTTGAAAAATATGTTGACTGAAAATTTTTTGAAAATTATTTTCTCTTGAAGTTTAAAAAAATCACTTGAATCCAAGTAGTTTTGATGGAGATATGATTGAATGAAGAAGAGGTATTGTCGAATTGACAAAAATAAAGCCTGAAAATGCACTTCAAAGAATTGTGTTTCAGGTATAGCAAACCTCAAAACAAAAAAAAGTGATCAACATAAAGGTAATAGCCACTGGAATGTTATATGGTTTCTAAAAAATAATTTCTTAATTTGGTTCTGTTATGATCAAGTTATGATCAAAATAAAATGACCTATTCTCTGGCTTAAAAACTAGGCCAGAAAATGCACTGGAAAGATGTGGAATTTTGACATAATTAACTATAGAATGGGATAAAGTTGTAAACATGAAAGTTGTAGCCAATACAAAAATAAATAATTTAAAAAAAATTGTATTTTGGTTCTGTTATGAAGAAGTTATGGCCGAGAGAAGAAGAGGTAAAATATGGAGAAAAGAGGAGTTTGATTTGAAGAGAATGAACGTTGATTTCTTTTGAATATTTCATAAATATTTTGACATTATTTCTTTATAATTTTTTTCTATGGCTTGAAAGCCATTAAAGAGAAGAGGAAGAAGATGAAGAAGCTTGAGAAAAGAAGAAGAAGAAATGTGAATGAAAGTGAAGAAGGAGGTGGATATTTATAGAAAAAGAAAGAAAGTTGTAATTTACCAAAATAACCTCTTACCAAATTACCAAACTAATATTACTTCAACCTAAAGTAATATCCACTTTTTAAATACTTAACATCACCTTTCACATCTTTATTTTATGTCTTAGTCACTTAAACATTAAGTAAAGAATATCATAATTATGTTGGTTTTGATTTGATGCGATTTAATGTTTACTTTTCTTACTTTTGTTAATTCTTACTTACTTTTACTAATGACTTCTAGAAGTTTTCTAATATTATTTAGTAAAAGTAAACATGTTTAGTAAATTAATTAACACTTACACTATTTGAACATATGTTCCTATACAAGAAAAAAGGTGCGACGACGTTGCGACAACTTTTAATCGACAAAACTTTGTTTTCGACAAAATGTTTTACGGTCACATTTTGACGTTTTAGTTAAACTATTTATTTATCTAAACCAAATTTAAAAATAAAGTTGTATAATGCTATTTAAAAATATAAACACTCATAAAGTAATTAAGATAATTTATTTAACCATTGAAACGTACTTTTCTGAAATCGGCATTTTGTCACTTTGTCGATATAGGCAAATGTTAATATTTTTATGTATACTTCTCTTTTCAAATCCTATATAATTTTGTTTGAATCGTATAACCTTACTTATTTTACATTCAAAATTACTTTAAATATTATATTTTAAAGTAGTCAAATTCTGGGTTGTTACATTCTCCCCTACTTAAAACAATTTCGTCCTCAAAATTATCCAAACAAAAATTTACCTAAAACATTTATCTTTAAACTTAATTCCATATAATATACACAGATCATCCATTTGAAACATCTTATTCGATCTCTTATTCGAATACACAACTTCATTTCCGAACTAGTATCGATCCTCTGATCCTCTAGTGCGGACTTTAATCAGGCTCTTTCCTCAGAAACCTTTGCTTTCCTTGCATAGTGCTCAACTATGATAGAAAACTAAAGAAACTAACCAAACATCCTTATCAATGTTCGTCGTCAAGAATCGAGTGATAAATTCTTTTCCGGATCAGTGTAAACACCTCAAAGTTCCGAACTCGAATCTTAGATCAAAATTGAGTGATGAGATGATCTACATATAACATATGTATTTATTAACCCTCAAAACTTTCATAAACTTTTATCTTAAGCTCAAACACTTTATAAAGGTGTTTTTTTATATTTAATCCCTTTAATTATTTATTTCCAAATATTTTTATTAAAGGAATATATTCCAAAGAAACCATTTTTCACTCAAAAGATAATTTAACTTTATAAAAAAGTCTTCCCACAATCTTTTAACTCGGTATATTTCATGAACCATTCTATAAATCTATGACTTAATTTATTACATCTTATAACTTATGTAAATCAATTACTTTTAAAGACTTAAGTCCAAATTCTTAATTAATGCTAGAATTCATTAATAAAACATTTTCCAGGTTATAATTACCTTTTTGAGGAGTCATTATTTTACTTAATAGTTGACGACTTAAATCTACATTTGCATGATATACCTTTACATCCTAAGAGTACACACAAATCCTGAATTCCAAATTGGTTTTACTTGAATCCGTCTGTCTAACAAATTTAGACTTTGTTGTAATTTACTATTATCTCAAATTCATAAGTTATAAAACTTATTTCTAATTTAGTACTATTGTTAATTTTCTAGCTTTGAAAAACAAATTTTAAAACCATCCATATTTAAATCCTCATACTCTTAAATCTTTTTTTCTTTATGAATCGTATTTATAAATTATCCTTATCTTATTTTATTTGCTCAAAGTATTTCACAATGGTTTATCTTTTACCAGAATATTCCATAAATTCCTTAGCTTTGAGTTTGGTGCGATTCAAAAATTTCCGACTATCCAAAATCGTCGGAAATTCCGCTTTATTTTAGCAATTAGCGATTTCAAAATTATCTTTACTTTAAACACTTTTATAAAGATTACTAACCAATGGTTCATATTATTTCATTAACTTAAGAAAATTATATAGCTCGAGTAACTTTAAAACAATCCAAGAAACTGGGTACTACCAATAGTATCATATATCCTCTTAACACGAAGAGTAATACTTAAGGGAAGTGCTTACCATCCGAACACATCTCTTGCCCCTTTTTTGTTTATTTCTGAGCCAATTGAATTAGTTATCATAAAATACCTCTTTTTATTTGAAATAATAGCATTTTCAAAATTCTTTAGAGATTACTTTATAAAACCTATTTTATAAATTCATTTTATAAATTTATCTTACATTAATTAACTTTATTTAAATTACCACAATTCTTTTAAATTACTCGAATTTTAAACCTTGGTTCCTTTTATATTTTCCTTTTTACACAAACATTTTCTATTATTTAAATACATTTTTATCTTAGATGTTCATTCCTTAAACCAATCTTATTATCAAACACCTTATAGTCAAATCGTGAAACTTAATTAACAAGGTATTTGTACTTAAACTTTTAAATCAGACAATTGATTAATTTATTATTTTGGGATAAGTATTAAAGATCTTAATTACCTTATCAGATTTCTTACTTATCGATTATCTTTATGAAACATCTAATAGTCAATTTGTGAAATCATAATCACAAGATGTTCATATTTAAATTTCATTAATCCTGATTTCTAACTATACAACTTTTCCAAATATATACTTTATATTCAAAATATAATCTAGGTAAAATTATATCATTTACTATTGTTTTAAAACAAAACAATTTTTATAAAATTAATAATTACGCGCTCACATATATATAACACTCTCATAACTCGTTCTAGAGTGTTACTAACCCTATCTCCAATGAGTTACTCATCCTAGGATATTACTAATCCAATCTCTAATGAGAATTTACCCATAACAGAGCCAAGGTTCTCGCCTAACCTTCAGCTTTGATACCAAATGTAATGATCTAGGCTTTTCAACCATTGACAACGGCCACTTTCTGCCGTAGCTTAGACCGGTACCTCACGCTTTGCTTTTACAGTCAGCCTCTCGACTGAAACCAACCCTTCAGTACTCGATCTCAGGGACATGTAGGAGTAAGAGTCATCCATTCGCTACCTAACAAGAAGCGAGAACCCCGTATCATGTACGAACCTCACTAAGCAAAGCAGATAATAGAATATGCTTATACGTCGATGAATATCTCCAGCTCTCCTCTGGAAAACTCCAACCGTCTTCGACTAAACCTGAAACTACTCGGATCTGACCCGAGTATTGAAAATACCTGGATCAGGCTTGATAAACCAGCGTGATAAAACTCAATAATAGATGACAGTATCATATATCAGCCTTTGAATATCCTTTGAAAAGAAAGAGTGTCTCATAAGACCACGCCCACACATAAACACGGACGGGTTTTTACCTTATGATAACTAAAACACTTTTATATCAAAACCTTTGATATTATTTCTAATGACATCTCTTTGAAACATTTGCAGATAAACTTATTAATCTTAGCCGAAATTGTTACATTGATTAAATTATAGCATAATAGGTTTACAATCAAGTCCAAAGGTTCTTATTGGAGAATGAATTTCCATACAAATGACCAGGAGAAGGGACTACCTTCCGGCAGTACATCTCTAAAAGAATGTACCGAGGACCATCACAAAGGATACTCTACCAACACAAGACCGACCCACCTCTATAACTAGATGGTACCGAATATGTCATCCTCCGGTCGTTACCGACCTTTACCGAGGGCCCTCGAAGCATACAAACCACAATTATCAGATACACGACGTCGTAGCATGCAAAGATATATCTAGAAGAGGATGACCATACCCTAATTGGGAATGACCCACTTAGCCTTGCCGCATCTAACCCTGTTTTGGTCATTTCCGGTTGATGAGGCTTGAGGCAAACGATTACCTTTTCACATATCACATCTTTGAATGCCACATTGCCATTTCCGTTAACTACTAATTGTCTTCCACAAAAATACAACCCGTGAGCTCCTACGTCTCAAGGAAGGTGTTAACCTAAGAGAAGTTTCCTTCTCCGCCACCACTGATGTACGTTTGTAAAAACCAATGTACGTAATCTTAAGAAGTGCAATGTCAGGCAAACGTCCATACAAGTTGTCAAGGAACCGGACAAACCGAAGGCACTCTCCTACTATCACTAGTAGCGAGTAGTCCTTGCAATCTGAAAAATCTCCATCATGAGGAGACCACTACTATAAATAAATCTATAATGGGAGCTACCTAGAGCATGTTCAATAAGCAGTCTTCATGCTATGAAGATCCACGGTCTTCAATAATCATCATCTTCAATATGTCTTTATGTTCGAACATATACATTGGTTCGAAGTGGTTTTCGGATAGGAATTATCAAAATCCGACCCTGGTTCCTTCGAAGCCAATCATCGATTTAAAAGATGTTAAGTTCATATGTGGATATCAAACATCAATCAATTACTTCATTTTTTATACAATATCTTTGTTAGATATAACATTTTCAATTTATTCCGTTTTCTTTTCAAGAGTATAAGAAATCATTAAGCCTCATTTATCAAATCATTTGGTTTATTTAAACCTTTCTTAAATCCTGGAATAATTCCAAATCATTTTCTCTTTTACTTAGAAAAACCTTTCCAAATCATTCATTAAATCTTAATCGAAGATTTTTTTTTCTTAACTTTTAACTTAGGGAAAATATTCTCTTTTTGTAATATCACTTTCCAAAACATCCATTTAATTTAAAGGATTATTCACTGTCCAAAATCGCGAATATAATTCCTTTAATAAACTTTCACATTTAACTTATCAATTTAAATTGATTTTAGATTTACAAAACGATGTTTATACATTTCATTTTTATTTTGTAAACTTCCATATACAAAATTTCTTTACTAACAAATTTCATTTATATCTCACTTATAAGTCAAAATCCAATTATAATTTAGTTACTTATAAAACTCTTATTTATAGATTCATTCCTTTCAAATCTCATTATTATAAAATCCATTGTAAATTCTTTTCTAAATTTTAATTGCAAACCCATGTATAAATTTGATTACAATCCCATTTAATATTTATAAAACACTTATAATTCCAACTTTTATTTATAAAATATCAATTTTATAAATCTTTTATATAGACCATTTATAATAAATTCAAAGAATTTACTTCTTTTCTTTTATCTTAGAAAAAATTTAATTATGATCTTTTAGAGCATCCGGGCTTTCCTTTCAATATGTCACACCCCTCGCCTAAGAAGAGAAAACATAGGCCAGGTAAGTTCAGTGCACTATTGCTCCATCCATAACCTTAGTTAAACACCTTGTTTTATCTTTCCAAATCTCACAAGCGGGACAAATGTACTAGTCGTTTCCGCGTACTCGGTTTGTTATTACATTCAATATTCTTCACTTTTTGTTTAAGTGGTATAAACAATTCATCTTAACAATTTATTTAAACTCTTATTAAAACTTCCAAATCATATTTACATCTCTTAATTATTCCTTTAAAATCATTCACAAAAGATTTAGTAAAGAATTGTTAAGTTTAAAACTGCATTTCAAAAGTTATTTCAAACTGCCGCGAAAAGCCTTGCGAAAAGTGTTGCAATTAGCGTTTTAAAAGCTATATTCTTCAAAACGACTTTTATATCATTCAGAAATCTATATTTTCAACTTAAATATCTTTTAATACATTTTAAAAGATTTTTAGGATTTATTTTATATTTTTAAAATATTTAAAATATCAATTTTAAACTTTGGTCACTTTACTGCAAAAGCGTGATTTTTCTGGAAAATTATTTTGGACATATTTAAAATATACAAGATAAAATCTTGATTTTATTCTTTTATTTATTTATACATATTTAAATGTTTATAAAATATTTCTAACTCATTTTAAAACTATTTCCAAAAGTTTTAAGCATTATGTATACACCATTTCATTTTCAAAAGGAAAGTGCTTTCCTTTGTGCTTATCGACGTGTATCAACGTGACTTGGTAAAATAATTTAACAATCATATCAAACAATCAATACTTTACGATCAAAGCATATAAATCATCCATAACAATCATAGCACAACATCAAACATGTATATATATAAATAGAGATGCTAAATAGAATTTCTCACCATAAACCAAAGTGATTAATTTTCTACCAATATTTTAATCAACCAACACTTCATTAATTAATTCCTACTCCATTAAACACTAGCAAAAAACACCCTCTCCAATTCAATAGCTTGGCCGAGGCTTGAGATGGAGGTTGGCAAAAATATATAGAGAAGAAGCGGTAGAGCTTTGAACTTGAATTCCCAAGATTTAGATCCGAAAAATAAGTCTCTTCTCTCTTGTTTTTGACTCTCTTACTCTCAAATTTTGGAAAATACGTTAAATGAAAAATTGTTGTAAATTCTTTTCTCTTGAATTTAATAAAAAGAATCACTTGAATCCAAGTAATTTTGAGGGAGATATGATAGAATGAAGAAGAGGTATTGTCGGATTGACAAAAATGAAGCCCAAAAATGCACTTTAAAGTATTGAGTTTCAGGTATAGAAAACCTCAAAACTGAAAAAATTTATCAACATAAAAGTTGTAGCCACTGGAATTTTATACGGTTTTAAAGAAATAACTTTTTCATTTGGGTCTGTTATAATTAAGTTATGATCAAAACAATATGATCTATTCTCTGGCTTAAAAACTGGGCCAAAAAATGCACTGGAAAGAAGTGGAATTTCGACATAATAAACTTAGAATGGGATAAAATGGTAAACATGAAAGTTGTAGCCACTTAAAAAATACATGGTTTGAAAAAATGAATTTTGTATTTTGGTTCTGTTATGAAGAAGTTATGGCCGAGAGAAGAAGAGGTAAAATATGGAGAAAAGAGGAGTTTGATTTGAAGAGAATGGACATTGATTTCTTTTGAATATTTCATAAATATTTTGACATTATTTCTTTATAAATTTTTTCTATGACTTGGAAGCCATTAAAGAGAAGAGGAAGAAGATGAAGAAGCTTGAGAAAAGAAGAAGAAGAAATATGAATGAAAGTGAAGAAGGAGGTGGATATTTATAGAAAAAGAAAGAAATGGTAATTTACCAAAATAACCACCTACGAAATTACCAAACTAACCTTAATTCAACCTAAAGTAATCTCCACTTTTTCAGTACTTAACATCACCTTTCACATCTTTACTTTATGTCTTAGTCATTTAAAGATTAAGTAAAGAATATCATAATTATGTTGGTTTTGATTTGATGTGATTTGATGTTTACTTTTCTTACTTTTGTTAATTCTTACTTACTTTTACTAATGACTTCTAGAAGTTTTCTAATCTTATTTAGTAAAAGTAAACATGTTTAGTAAATTAATTAATACTTACACTATTTGAACATATGTAAACCAAATTTAAAAATAAATTTTTTTAATGCTATTTGAAAATATAAACAATCATAAAGTAATTAAGATAATTTATTTAACCATTGAAATATACTTTTCTGAAATCAGCATTTTGTCACTTTTTTTGATATAGGCAAATGTTACTATTTTTATGTATACTTCTCTTTCCAAATCCTATATAATTTTGTTTGAATCATATAACATTACTTATTTTACATTTAAAATCACTTTAAATATTATATTTGAAAATAATCAAATTCTGGGTCGTTGCAACAGTAATGGATGACGGTTCAAAATGAAATAATTCACGATTAGCCAAGTATATCCGATAAGTTTTAAATAGGGAAAGTTCAAAGTAAAATATCTACTTATCCTCGATATAGCATTATTTTCATATGAACTGTGTGATATTACACTTTCTGTGGGGGAGACATATATCGTCATTCATGTAGGGGATTGTTAGAATTCTCAAAAATAGTGAATGAGATATATCCCAGATCGTCAAAAATAAGTCCATTTTCTTGTTTATATAGTGTGCTCTCAATCGCTATATTGGCTCTTAGGGTCAGATAATTTTGTGCGAGGGGGAGGACCTATATGGAGATGGACTAAACACAAGCGTGCGTCACCGCCCGCCCGTCCGACCAGGCCGGGTCGGGTCGGGTGTGGGTGCGGGTCTAATGAGATTGGGCTATGTCATATATTTTTGCTACCTAAAAAATAGACTGATTTTAAAACAGAAGTGTGTTTAAAAAGATACGGATTTTCCAATTGCTGTGACCGTTGCAAACTGATGAAGAGACGCGATGTTTCCAAATGACTGTTACAACGAAAAGCAACAGTTCTGAACCATTGCAAATGAACGGACGCGACTGTTACGAACAGCAACACTTTTTGGCGTTGCAAACGAACAAACGCGACTGTTGCCAATAATAACACTTTGTGGCGTTGCAAATGAACGAACGCGACCGTAGCAGACATTAACACTTTTTGGCGTTGCAAATGAAGGAATGCTACTTTTCTCAACGGGTGTAGCCATTGGGAATCTGGCTATAAATAAAGAATAAACTTGATCACATTCCTCACTCATTTTCAAAATCGAATTATATCTTCTTTGTCTTTGTTTTCTTAAAATTATAATCAATCTTATCACACAGAGGATCATACACATCACGATCTCGAGCAGCTTACGTCTATTGTATCTTGGGAGACTTTGAATAAAGTCTTAAAGAAATTGTTACGACAAGGCTCAAACGAAATTTCCTTCTTCAACCGGTTAGATTTTTAGTTGATATATATATATATATATATATATATTATTTTCGTTTCTATGTTGTGCTATTTCTTTAAATAGTATAGCGTTTGATTTATCACTAAAGTTATTATTACTATAGTTGTTAGTTTGTTGTTGTAACATACTTATTGTTAAAAATAGCTAATACAGAATTTCGTAGTAGAAATCTGATTTGTAAACTTGTGTGATGAGTTTATTATTGATTACTCTCTGTTTTGGTATACTAGACGTAATTGATGGCAAAAGTGGAGCTTTGATAGGAAGGTTGCAACATAGATTTCTGTATACCATAGGTTTTATCTCGTCGCGCTGATTTTTTTTGGTATATTCATTTCTTTGTTTTGGCTTCCGATGCGCAGCATTTAGTGAACAAAATATGACGAATAGTGTACTCAATCTCACAACGTATACTCATTAGACCAAACTCTGAACGAAATTTCTCGAATTTAATGGAAGCACGAAATCTCTGAACGAGGGCCAAATTTTTTTCATCTGCATTTAATGCGTGCCAGAGAATGTCGAGAGAAAATCAAATAAAGACACCATTCATTCGTATTTTTAAATGTGAATATTAGGCGTACATCCCAAAAGGCAAACTTAATTCAAAGCCGGTCTTTGTTAAAATTAACATACTTTTTACGTCACTGTTTTTGTTTTACACCTATTTTTTCCCTAAATTACCCCTGCGCTTCAAAGTCGAGCCATGATTCTTCTTCTTCTTCAGTTTTGTCCGATCAAAATGAAAGCCGAGCTGAGTTTTCTTAAATATGGTGCAATTTATAACCACATAAGTGAAATGCAGTTAAAATACAGTTGTTTATAAATAATTGCAAACATGTATATAATAACTGCATATATGTCTGCAAGTATAATAAAAATCTTATGATTTTAACTGTATAAGTGAAATGCATTTAAAATTTGCATCATTTAATTGTACGTTTTAACTGAATATTTCATTGCATAAGTGTATTTGCAAGTATAATAAGAAACTTATGAATTTTTAACTATATAAGTGAAATGCACTTTAAAATTTGCATGATTCATATGTAGTTAAAAATTGCATTTAACATGTGCTATTTTTCACTGCATAACAGATGTGCAGTTAAAAATGGTGCAATTTATAACTTCACAAGTGAAATGTAGTTGTTCACAATAATTGCAAACATGTATGAAATTATTCATAATAATTGCATATATGTCTACAAGTACAATAAAAATATTATGACTTTTAACTACATGAGTGAAATGCACTTAAAATTTGCATCATTTAATTGTACGTTTTAACTGCATATTTCATATGCAGTTAAAATTTGCATATAGCAGCTGTATTTTTAAGATGCTTATGAGACATGCATATTATTCATTTAAAATGCAGTTAAATTTTGATTTAACAGCTATATCTATTAACTGTATGTCAAGTATGCAGTTAAAAAACACATTTAACAGCGTTAATTTTTAACTGCGGAACATATATGCAGTTAAAAATAAAATAATTAATAACTTTATATTAGATATGCATGCAAGTATAATAAGAATCTTATGAATTTTTAACTGTATAAGTGAAATACGCTTCAAAATTTGCATGACTCAAGTGTATATTTTAACCGCATATGTTACATGCAGTTAAAAATTGCATTTAACAAGTGCTATTTTTCACTGCAAAATAGATGTGCGGTTAAAAATGGTGCAACTGCATACGTGAAATGTAGTTAAAAATACAGTTGTTCATAAATAATTGCAAATATGTATGCAACTATTCATAATAATTGTATATATGTTTGCAAGTATAATAAAAATCTTATGACTTTTAACCGCATAAGTGAGGTGCACTTAAAATTTGCATCATTTATTTTTAACTGCATATTTTATATGCAGTTAAAATTTGCATATAACAGCTATATTTTTAAGATGAATATTAGACATGCTTATTATTCATGTAAAATGCAGTTAAATTTTGATTTAACAGCTATATTTATTAACTGCATATCAAGTTTGCAGTTAAAAAACACATTTAGCAGCTACAATTTTTAACCGCATAACATATATGCAGTTAAAAATAATACAATTAATAACTTTATATTAGATATATACACAAGTATAATAAGAATTTTATGAATTTTTAACTGCATAAGTGAAATGCACTTCAAAATTTGCATGATTCAAGTATATATTTTAACTGCATATGTATATACTGTTAAAAATTGCATTTAACAGGTGCTATTTTTCACTACATAACAAATGTGCAGTTAAAAATGGTGCAATCTATAACCGCACAAGTGAAATGCAGTTAGAAATGTAGTTGTTCACAATTAATTGCAAGCATGTATGCAACTATTCATAATAATTGCATATATATCTGCAAGTATAATAAAAATCTTATGACTTTTAACTGCATAAGTGAAACGCACTTAAAATTTACATATAACAGCTGTATTTTTAAGACGCATATCAGACATGCATATGATTGATCAAAATTTATATGATTCAAGTGTGTATTTTAACTGCATGTGTTATATGCAGTTAAAAATTACATTTAACATGTGTTATTTTTCACTACATGACAGATGTGCAGTTAAAAATAATGATAACTGCATAATTGAAATGCAGTTGTTCGTAAATAATTGCAAACATGTATGTAGCTATTCATAATAATTGCATATATATCTACAAGTATAATAAAAATCTTATGACTTTTACTGCATAAGTGAAATGCACTTAAAATTTGCATATAACAGCTGTATTTTTAAGATGCATATTAGACATGCATATAATTGATGTAAAATGCAATTAAAATTTGATTTAACAGATATATTTACTAACTGCATATCAAGTATGCGGTTAATAAACACATTTAACAACATAAGTGAAATGCACTTAAAATTTGCATATAAGGATGTAACTATTTAAATGCATTAAATTAGGCATAATATTGTTTGTATGTGAATGTCTTTGAGATTTTCTAACAGATATCCGCAATTTTATCAAAATTTAGTTATTGAAATAATTAAAAATCTTCAGTTCTGGACTCGATTCGAACATCGATTTTTGAAGTTGCAACTACTTCTGATTTATAATTCAAGTGATTAGGATTTTCTTTTTTTAAGATGCTGATCGATGAAAAGAATTTGAAGGGTTCTGGATTTTATTCGAGAAAGACTAAGGGTATTTAGGAAAATGTTTTTGTCACGTCTAAAAATAAGGATGGAAAACTTATAATTAAAACGGAGGGATGATCTGTATATTTTCAAACCTATTAACGATGTATGCCAAATGTTCCCTTTTTAAATAGCATATTCTCCTTTCTCTCCCCTCCTCTTCACTTTATTTCTCCCCTCATTCTCTGCTCTCCATCTCATAACAAGGCAACTAAAGAACCTAAAGAAGAAAATAATTAGAGATATATATAAACCTATATGTAAATAAAACTCTATCCACTTCTTGTTATTTCCTCTCCACCTCTCACTACGCTACAGCATCTCCGAGCTTTTCCCCACCGACAGCCCCAGTCCACCTCCTCTACCCGACGCAGCCCATCGCTGCCATCATCAACACTTGTTGTGCCCTCTCCCACTGCACAACATCACCAACTGCACTCTACCTCGCCTTGTTGCCTCACCAACCCGCCGGTAGCTTCCCTCTCCATCCACTACAACACCCTCGACCTGTGACCCCCGACACCCGAAGTCCTCCACCTCTTGTCCAAACACCCTCATCACCAGGTTCCTTACCTCGCCGCTACCCTCCACCTCTGCTAGCAACCTGAGCCAAGCACTAACCCAGCAGCTCCTCCACCGACAGACCTTGCTCCCCACCCGAACCACAACGAGATGAAACTCTAGTGCCACAGAGCACCCGAAACCTACCACTGTTTGATGCTCGTTTGCTCATCACCGAGTTGTCTCGTACACGTCAACATCTCGCCAAGGTGCAGCAGTCTTCATTCTCGTTGTCACCATCCTTTTTTCTTACAGCAGCTTAGCTTCACTGTCCGGATTTGTCTCCGAGTTCGCAGCAGAATATTATAGCGCTAGTGCATGTCCATAACCGTATCGCTGTGTTCGTTCTTGCTTTTCTAATCTACGAAGGTGAGTGAAGAAACCCACTCACAGATACTAAAATATTTCTTATGTTAATTAAATCAAAATCATGAAATGATTTATTTGATTGAATGTTGTTTGGTGATTTAACTAACATATGAATTGAACTGATAGGAATTTAAATTGACAATTTAATTTGAAATTGAAATTAAATTGCTAATTAAACTCTTGAATATTGACAACTAGTTAATAGTTGTGATATTTTGACTGATTTGGATGTTGATTGTGATGGATGGCTATTGGTTAATATTTTCTATGATTGGATGTTTATTTATTTTATATATATATATATATATATATATATATATCTTGTTATCACACTGTAAATTATTTGACAGCATATATAAACTGTTACTTGAATTATTTTGAATAAATTAAGAAATATGTTGAAATGATATATACCGGTGACACTTTAGTTTGGATTGAAATGATATATGTATATATAAATATATATACATATACATATATATATATATATATATATATATATATATATATATATCCATCCCTGAAATTAAAATCGAAATAACTGATCACTTGGCCATAGGATAGAAAATTATATACAGACACCAGATTGGTTAAATTAATTTAAATTCTTGAATTTGAATCTATTTAAATAATTTTGTTCTACAAGAAATAAAAATCAAATTGTTAAAAATTGAATTAATTTCGGATTCGAGTTTTGAAATGTTGAATTTAGAAATTTGTTTACAGAAGCTGTTTAAAGAATTGAATTTGAAATTTTGAAGTTATAATTGAGAAATCATTTGAATGATGGAAATTGAAATTGTTTTAAATAATTGAACCTTTACTCGAACTTTAGAATTTATCTTGGTAAATAGTTTAAATTGATATTCCATAATTTTGGCTTGGAATTGATATATTCGAAATGGAATTGATTTAAAGATTTGAATCTAAAATCTAAACTTTGAAGTTAATTTGAATTGGGTGATTTAAATCGATACTTTGAAATCGAACTCCGAATTTATATCAATTGAAGCGGTTCAAAAATATGAATTGAATTGAAATTTAAACCATTGAATTGAATCATTAAATTGAATTTGGAGTTGAAATAAACATTTTCAAAATTGAAGTTAATTTGAATTAAAATCGAAATCGAGTTGATTTGAATTTAAATTTAAATTGAGTCAATTTAATTGAAAGATCTGAAATTGAATCTATTTGATTTGAAATTTGGACCTTTTCTAGATTTGTTGAAATGGAAAGAAGCAGTTTGATTTGAAACTATTTTCAAACTAAACTATTTTAATATAAATTGTTTAAAAATTTATCTTTTTAAATATTCAAATTATTTGATTTTCCAAACTATTTTATTATATAAACCATTTTCAATACTCAAACCATTTTATATCAAACTATTTTAAATCTTTACACTAATTAAACTATTTAAAACTATTTAAAACTATTAAAACTATTTTCTAAAATTTCAAACCGTGCAAAGTAGAAATGTTATATTTAAATTATTGATTTAAATGCGAATTTGGTTAAAATGAAGTTATAACCTAAGTTGAAATTTGAAATGATTTTGGAAGTGAAATTGAGATATTTTAAGTAAATATGATGATTTTGAAATGAATGATATTTTGAAATAAATATGACATCTCGGTATCAAGTATGAATCGTTAATGTAAAAGAACCAACCGGTGTGTAAAACAACATTTGGTTTTTAAAGAGTCTGAGGCCTCTTATTGACAAACTCTCTGTCAACATTGGAACCACTTTAACAACTATGTACATGGAGGAGACTGCAGAAATGAAGTTGTTGGATTTGGCGTACATTGCTGATTTGAATAAAGAGAATGATGATGGACAGCCTAAACACTTGTGTCAATTTGAAATGACTAAAACATGAGTCGTGTCTGGCCGATGAGGTTAGCTACCTCTAGCGGACACACTCCTTTTGTATTCTATCTTTTGTTATTGATTGGTGGTCACCTCTGATTTTGGGAGTGTTGTGTTGTGGTGGGCCGTTAGGGGTTACCCCCAGTCCGGATCAGGCAAATTGGTAGTATCCTGTCTTAGGCATTGCCTCACGTGCCTTGTCATACTTTTATCCTTATATGAGACCACTACGATTTTGATTTAGTGTTGTCGTATCACGACGCATCCTTATCCAATGGCGGCTTACTGGTGTTTTATATGCAAACTGTACGACAATGCTTAAAACTGCTTGAAGGGGGATAATGGTAACGTCTTAATGTTATTTTGATAGACGTTATATATATAACGTATTCTACTATACGTATATAGATATTTTGATGGATATTTAAGAGATGGAAAATCCGTTAACATCTCTTGAGTTATTGCACGGACGTTATACACTGGATAGTAGATGTAAAATCTGTAAACATCTCTGACGCTACTACACTCATGTTATAAGTTATATTGATTTGACTTACATAAGAATATTTTAGTTCCGACTCGAGCGTATTGCCTTACTTTATGCTCGAGTCAGCCTAGAGTTTTCAACGTATTAAAAATCATATTTTATGGAGGACGAAGACGAAGATTTGGTATATTATTACCAGTATAATTTCCGCATCATGCTCTTCTACTGCATTATTCTATTATTCTGTTACATATATAATTTTGATAAATGTTGTATAAATCATAATCAAATGTATAGTATAAACAGCTTCATGAACTGTTTATTTGATTATTATTTTTGTCATTCTGTTGCGAGATTCTATGTTTGTTTTCTTTTTTTCTTAATTAACCCCATTAATTATCTGTGCTCCAGATTGTTTTGAGTTGGACATGTGTGGTTTATTTTCGACTTAAACCTTCTGAAATGCAGATCATCACATTACTGGTTGGGGAAAAGAATCTTCCTACTCAAGTATCCATCATAAAATCTTGCTCAACTTAATAACCAATATTAGTCAACAATAAGAGAAAATGTATACCATTAGAAGGAAGTAGGTTAAAGCATGCTAATCGTGCTAAAGAGAAAAACATGTAATTTTGTGTTCGGATTGTTTGAAACTTCAATTATACAATAAGACAAATAAGAAATATAGAATATTTGGAGAAAACATCAAAGAAGATAAGCCATACTTGCAATACTGAATGAAAAAACATATAATTTTATGTTCAATATCTCTTTACAAATGCTCTGGTAAATGATTATTTACGAAAAATAATCTTCATACCCAAATTTATTACTTAAAATTTAACTCAAATTAATAATAAATATATCAAAGGGGATTTCAATAACAAGCCTCTACTAACAATTAAAATACACAAAAAAGCGACGGTTTTAAATTTATAAAAATCACGTCCCCTCAAACTTCAAAAAAAAAAAACATTAACCGGTCCATTTTAAAATTCCCAAAGTACCCATCTTCATTTCCGTTTTTGTTTCCAATTTCATATAATCTTCCTAAATTTTAAATTCATTTCTCAATCCATAAAGGTAAATATGTGACCTAACCAATCTTATAAATCAGGTACGACTAAATATTAACTCACCACCTGAATCGAAAATTAGGTTTTATAATTTTTAACCATTTTAATTTATTTTTATCATTAGATCATAAATTTCAATAGATTTAAACCAACTTCTGCCACAAGAATCCAAATATTTAGAATAATCCAGTTCTTTGGTATCTTTATTGGATTTAAATCAATTTCCTTTTAATGTCGTAGAATCTATTATAGATATGCATGAAATCTAACGAATTATATATAATTTTATCACGCGGTTATTGATGACAAAAGTAAAGAGTGATAAAAATATGTTTGTCTTTAATTACATTATAATTTTGAAGTTAAATAAACTATAAGCTATAGAGTTTACTATTTATGTTTAACTGTATTAGACTTATGCATAATTTAACTTAATTAAAAATAACTTATACTTCTAATCATAAAAACAGTTAAAATTTTAACTGTGTTTCATTCTGAAATGCATAAGTAAACACAAATGTAGTATATCAGTTTTAATAGTTTAATTTATATGTTTAACTGCATTTGTAACACCCTAGACATTAATGAATAAATTTATTAAGGAATTAAATAAATAAGATATTGTAAATATCTACGAAATAGTTATTACTCGCTACAAATGATCCAATCAAGTGATACGAGACAAGTCGTCAACTGTGTATCTATGATAAATGGAAAATAAATAATTGCGGCTATAAAAAGGGTAATCAGGTTATATTTGAAATTTAGAAAGAGCTAAATAAATAATTAGAAAGGCGTAATTAAGTCCAAAAGCTTACTATATAAGTGCCCCAAATATATCTAGGAATGTTATGATAATAGTAAATTTTCCATTATCATAATTTTTCCAGTTAATCGATTATCATTTTTGAGTGAAATCTAAATATACCAGTTTAATCGGTATGGTAAATTTACCATTTTCTATGATAAATCATCGGTAACACTTCTTCAAAACCAGTGGTAACGGTAATTTTACCAGTTAATTTATTACACTTGCAAATTCATGTAATATGCCTTATTATAGGCATTTAGAACCAACAAATGATCAAATTTAGTACAATAACTAGGTGAAATAATGTTAAATACACTTATTTGCTTTCTCATTTATGCATTTTATTAAGTAACATAATAAATTGTATAATAAAGCAGCGTGCCAGCGTTAAAGTGTAGAACATGTCAAATTATCGACTTTTTTTGAAAAATGGTAATTTATTATTAACATGTAACTGTTATCAAATTATTGGTATACCAGTCTTCCGTATACCAGTCTATCGGTAACGGTAACCGTCTGCGATTTTAGCTTAGTAGTAAAGACGGTACAGTAATGATATTTGTGAAATTGTAACGGAAACCATTACCATTACAGCCCGAAATATATCCCCTACCTCACCTTTTCATTTTCTATAAAAACAAAAATAAACAACCTCGGCTGGTCGCCATTAATAAAAGAGGAAGGAGATCATAGTAAGAAAATATAAAGGCTCTAATCAACTGGTAGTTCAGGTGAGTAATATATCCCTAATCTTGTTATTATGCATAAACAAGGGATACATAATGGGAGTCTATATTACTAGTGGTTCAATTAACTAAGTTCATAATAAAGAAATATGAACACGTTGTGAGATGGGGTTTGGGCCACATGACACTAAAAGGACGTTTAACTGATTTGGGGATTTAATATGAGGTGAAAAACAATACTCTAGAGATGGGTTTTGATTAATAGAGTTTATCTCTGAGTAAATAAAATGTTATGAATTAGTTAAAATCTGTATGAGGGAAAACAGTTGGAAAAGGGAGAGTAAACCATGAATAATTTTACTATAGAAATTCTACAAGCAAATTATGTAGCTTCCAAAAGAAATTAGGCCTGGTGAAGGCTTGTACTAGGAAGCCTGAAGGCATTTAGTTCAGATCTGATGATAATTTCATTAAATGGGATGCCAGTTAAATAAGTAACAGAGCAAATCCACATTTTGTGATGAACGTGCCAGCAAAGTAATAAATAAACTAAGTCAAACAAATTAGAAGACGATATATGCAAAGTTTGGATGTACAAGAGATGACTCCCAACATGTGCCCAAGGACAGTGCCGAAGGAGGAACCGAACCAAAAGTAAAAGATAAACTGAAACCTTAAATATAATCAAATTTAATAAAAGCTAGGTCGGGAACTAGATATTAAGTGACGGTTAATGAGAAATTATTGGAGGAGGAGGTGATCTATGAAATTTGAAAATTTAAATAGCACAGTCACCAAAGCTAAACTATGACATGCTTTCCATAATGAGCCCAAATTTAATGGTCAGCAAAGGTAGTGTGACAACCCTGCTTCAACATCATATAAATAAATAGAATTAAATAAAAATAAAATTGTTTGAATTTGATTCATGATAATTAATATTTTAAAAATATTGATTTTTAGTTAACTAAAATCCATGTATTAAATATTTATTTTACTAAATGAATTAGATTAATAAATTCTTTTTGAATAATACATTGAAATCAAATAAAAGATTCTAATTAATATAAGATATTTTCTAAAGTGTGAATTGTTAATGCCTTAGGCATTGGTTCTGATGAGAATAGACATACTGAAAGGGAATGTGAATTAAGAATTTTAAGGCTAATTTAACACTAGAGGGGGAGTGAATAGTGTTTAATGGATTCTAAGACTTATACGTACTAAATTGAAATTATGACACAAACAAATGCATAATTTAATCACAGAACAATCACAGAATCAAGCACGGATGTATAAAGTAAATAAAAAGCAGTAAAAGGAAAGAACACGCCGGATTTTAAACCGGTTCGGAGTTACCCTACGTCCAGTCCTGTACCAAGGCAAACACCTCGTACAGATTTTTATTATACCAATGTTGAGATTACAATCCTCAATTTCTAAAGGCCTTGGGGTAGCCTTCTGTCTTCGAATCTGGGGGCAAACTCTCTTGATTTACGGGACACAAGATCACCCAATTAATTTCCATGCACAACCACACCTTATAGAGAGACTCGATAAACTTTTGATTACAAATTGATCATATAACTCTGGATATCACTTTTATCTTTAGAGAGGGCAGAGAATCAAACAAGAATGAGATTCTAATTTGATTCACTTGAGAATTCGGTAGAATTTCAGCACGATCTTAAAAGTATGAAAATTTTAGAATATGGATTTATGGAGAAGAAGGAGTGAAGAAACTAAGAAAATAGTTAGTTAAAAAATTCGTTTATGAAGGCTATTTATAGACTAGTAACGGTCGTAACCATTCGTGAAAAGATTTAAACGAATAGACACTTCTTTTGAAAATTGAAACTTTTGAATTTAACGGCCACCATGTGGACATGGGGTATCCCATGATGTCGACATCCCTTAGTTAAAAACTATGTAAAATTAGTTGTGAAAATGATACTGAAAGGAAAACAAGATGAAATGATTCTAGAGTAAAATAAACTAATTATCCTATGTTTTAAAATATAGAAGAATAAAAAAATATTTTTAGAATGTGTGTGTGTGTGTGTGTGTGTGTGTGTGTGTGTATATATATATATTTGATTTTAAATCTCAAGTGTGTGTATATATATATAAAAGAATTTATTTTTAAAATCAGAAGATAGTTAAAAATAAACGAAGTTTAAAACAAGATTTTATTTAAAAACAAAGAATATTTTAATGCTAAAACATCTTTTTGAAAATCATTTGATAATATAATTTTTTTAAAGCTAAAACATTTAAAAAAATTGAAAATCATTTAAAAAAACATTTTGAAGTAGTTTTGCAAGCTTTTTCCTACAGAATATTTCATTACATCAGGACTCAAGAACTTGTACAAAACCAGGATGTTCGTGGGTTTGTAAGCCACTTGTTGTAGGTTTGTAAGCTACTTGTCGTGGGTTTGAAAGCCACTAAGAAGATAGAAATGGGTTCCATCCCAAATGAAATTTGGAATGAAGATTTCCGTGCTATTATGAAGTTTTAACAAAAACTAGACACTTACTTGAAATCTTGATCTTGATACTCTAGAGTCTTCAATCTTGATATCTCCATTCTGAATCTAGAGTCTTGAGTTTTTATACTGATCAGTCTTCAGTAATCAATACTTGCATATATATATATATATATATATATATATATATATATATATATATATATATATCCTGCATAGTTCCTGCATATACATATCTATCTATACAATAGTGATAGTGTATATTTTATAATAAGATAAGTTAAAAAGGTTGTTTTCATCAAACCAACATCTCAGTTCCTAACAATCTCCCTCCTTTTGATGATGACAGCCTATATTTATAAAATATACTTACCATACCATAACTCCTATCATAACGCCCCCTTACTCCAATCATAACTCCCCCTTACTCCAAGCCTACTACTATTTTATAACTTCTCTCCCTTTGTCATCAACAAAAACTTCCTATTAATAAATTCTCTGAACTTGATATAAGATAATCGACCATAATACAATAGAGTAATCCATATATAAGTATGAAATGTGATCATAAATGTGAAATGTGATCATGAGTGTGATCATAAGTGTAATCTAGAAGTAAATCAATCATCATCCAATCATATTTACAATAATTATTCAATTCAATCATATATACAAACCACACCAAATGTTTTAAATAAGTCAAGTCAATCAAGTTTAAAACACACCAATCAAATCAAACAAATAACATACAGAATGACTAGACATTCCTTGGTACTTTCACCCATCCATCTTCTCCAAAGATACGGTCTACTTTGATGGCATCCCATTCTTCTTTATCTTTGTCCGGAGTGACTGGTGGATTTCCTTCGAGATCGTCCATGTTAAAGGTCGAGATCGTCCAACGAAGGGCATCGAAATGTCTCTCTTGCTCCTTAATTCTCTCTTGCTCCTTAATCATCTGCATCTGACTCAATTCTAAGTGGCGCTGATTACGAAGTATGAATGTAAGGATATTCTTGAAGGAAGTGAAAGTTTCTTCAAGATTATCACTTAGATTCTTAATCGAAGAAGCCATAATTCAAGAAATAGAAAGAAATATGAAAGGGGGTGATTAGAAATGAAGTTTGATAATTTATTCTGGAAGTAACATGTATAAATAAGGGTAGAAAGTTGATTAAAATGAATAGGCACAAGTTAGTTACATGAAATTAAAATTTGAAAGTGTAACTACTTTCTACCCGTTGCATGTCGACATTGGGGGATGGGGTATGTCGACTTGCCTCTGCCTAAAGTGACAATTTGCTTTTTTTTTGAATATTATGAACAAATCTATGCAACTAAAATTTGTATAATATAAAAACAAGCAATTACAAAGACAAGTGAAGTTAAATAACATGAAATAAAAGATTTCATTAATGATTCTAGTCAACATTACATAAAATAATATAATATTAACTAAAATAAGTGAAAATACATGGATAGATCTTGAAGCAAACAAGATAACATGTACTAAAACCAATTAGATGAAGATGAAGAAGATGATAGTCCAAGCTTTCTACTAACTTTCCCGAAGAACTTGTTGATTTTAGTGGAAATTTTATCCATTTTCTTACTCATTGATCTTTTGAGTGTCTTTTGATTTTCCACTATAATTCTTTGATTATTAAGAATGGTCTTATTGGATGAATTAGCGAGATTAGTAGGATATTCAATACTCTCTAAGGAAGTTTCTTGATCTTCCTCTTCCTCCTCTTCAATATCCATTCCTTCCTCTTCCTCCTCTTCAATATCCATTCCTTCCTCTTCCTCTTCTTCTTCTACTTCCTCCTCCATTTCTTCCATCTCTTCATGAGCAAGCCTTTCTTCCTTTTCCGTAAGTGTTTCATATGGTTGAAACACCAATGGAATTTGCATAAGGGAAATGTTTCCATGGTTGAACACTTTTCTAGTTATAAAGTTTTCCCTTTTGAAATCAACTCCAAAGTAATTAAAAATCCGAGTGAGATAAACTCCATGATATAATGTGTTTTCATCCATAGCAGAATCCTTGGGCCTTAGCTCATTCAAAATAACTTGAGACCAGTTGATATCATAATTTTCAAAAATTGCAAAAAGAGCTTTGCAAATTTTCAAAGTTGGGTTGTTGTAATTTCCCGATCTTGGTATAAGGGTGTGTTGAATAAGAAAGTTAACAATTCTCGCTTTTGGACCAAAATAATGATTTTTGAATTCAAATTGTCATCCCCTTCAAAGAAAATTGTCATCCCCTTCAAAGATGTGATGAAATGTCTCTCGATCATTTTCATTTATTTGAAATTCCGAGAGATTCATCCCGTATACTTGCATCCCAAAATATTTCCTAAAATTTCACAATTCAAAACTATTTGTGTTCCTTTAACACCACTCCAAATTTGTCCATCTTGCCCAACATAAAAACCACGATTCAAATTCGCTTAAAACATCTTAACAAGATTTGGATAACATATAAAATCATTTTGTTTGTTATCTACTACATTAAGAATAGAACATTGTTGAAAAAGATTTTCAATTTCGTAAGAAGGAAAATCTTCAAAAATAGCAAATTTTCTCGTATGAATTTTACCAAAGTTTACATAGTTGATGTAAGCTTTGATAGCTTTTGGGTCATTAAAAAGAATTTTTTTGATAATTTTGGAAGCCTAATGGTGTTAAAAGTGCTTGAAGAGACCACTGAAGAAGTTTGAGAGGAGTTGAAGATAATGAAGATAAATTTAAATTTTGAAATAGTGAAAAGTGATGATAAAGAGAGTGAATTAAATAGAGATTCTATAGACATGTTCTCTGGTCAAGAGGCATCTTTCCAGAGCATTGAAGGTGGTGAAAAGGTGGAGGAAAATTCAAAAGTTTGAATTCAAATTTTAAAATCAAATTTCTAAGGGGCATGTCGACATGGAGTATTCAGGTATGTCGACATGTGCCTATTAAATCAAATGACAAGTGTCTATTCCTAATTTCTAATAAATATATATTATATCCTATATTCTACTTATATAATTCCTATGATAACATTAAATATAATAATACTTAAATATTTAAAATATTATTAAAATAATATTATTTTTGAATTTAAAATTCAAATTTCAAGGGATAAAATTGAATTTAAAATTCAAGGAATTTTAAAAAAAATCAAGCAAATAAAAAAGCATCCACTCAAACAAGAAAAATTAAAAATAATATAAATGCGTACCTATTTTTAGATCCACACTCCCATCGTCGTTTGATTCATGAATAGCAGTGAAACACAGATTTGAATTATCCGTCTTCTTTTCATCGTTGCTGGTTGATGAGTCTGAGTCATCAGGAGTTGATGTGTATGCTTTCTTTCTTTTTCTTGACGAATCATTGTTTGAAGGGAACAAATGTTTATCTGGATACGGACAATCTTTCCTATGATGCCCGACTTTATTGCAACTATAGCATCTATCATTGTTGACGTACTCCGTATTATTTCTAGAATTCCTTTGATCATTTCTTTTGTAATTATTCATTTTTCTATATTTTAGGAATTTCCGAAAGTTTCTTGTCATGAAAGCAATCTCCTCATCACATCTGGTTTCGAATCTTCAGTTGTTGCATTGACTGCTAACGACTTCTTTTCTATAGCATTGATTAAAGATCTTAAGGCTAATTTAACATTAGAGGGGGGTGAATAGTGTTTAATGGATTCTAAGACTTATATGGATTAAATTGAAATTATGACACAAACAAATGCAGAACTTAATCACAGAACAATCACAGAATCAAATATAGATGCAGAAAGTAAATAAAAAGCAGTAAAAGGAAAGATAACACCGGATTTTATACTGGTTTGGAGTTACCCTACGTCCAGTCCTATACCAACGCAAACATCTCATACAGATTTTTATTATACCAATGTCGAGATTGCAATCCTCAATTTACAAAGTCCTTAAGGTACCCTCCTATCTTCAAGTCCGGGGCAAACTCTCTTGATTTACGGGACACAAGATCACCCATTTGATTTCCAAGCACAACCACACCTTATAGAGAGACTCGATAAACTTTTGATTACAAATTGATCCTATAACTCTGAATAGCACTTTGACCTTCGAGAGAGGGCAGAGAATCAAGCAAGAATGAGATTCTAATTTCATTCACTTGAGAATTCGGCAGAATTTTGACACGATCTTAAAAATATGAAAATTTTAGAATATGGATTTGTGGAGAAGAAGGAGTGAAGAAAATAGTTAGTTAAAAAATTCGTTTATGAAGGCTATTTATAGACTAATAGCGGTCATAACCATTCGTAAAGAGATTTAAATGAATAGACACTTCTTTTGAAAATTCAAACTTTGAATTGAACGGCCACCATGTCGACGTGGGGTATCCCATGATGTCGACAACCCTTAGTTAAAAACTATGTAAAATTTCTTTTGAAAATGGTATTGAAAGGAAAAAAGATGAAATGATTCTGGAGTAAAATAAACTAATTTTCCTATGTTTTAAAATAAAGAAGAGTAGAAAAATATATTTTTAGAATGTGTGTATATATATATTTGATTTTAATTCTCAAGTGTGTGTGTGTGTATATATAATTTAAAAATCAGAATATAGTTTTAAAACAAACGAAGTTTAAAACAAGAGTTTATTTATAAACAAAAACAAAGAATATTTTAAGGCTAAAACATCTATTTGAAAATCATTTGAAAAGATTATTTTTTAAACCTAAAACATTCAAAAAAATTGAAAATCATTTAAAAAACCATTTTGAAGTAGTTTTGCAAGCTTCTTCCTATAGAATATTTACAAAACTAGGATGTTCGTGGGTTTGTAAGCCACTTGTCGTAGGTTTGTAAGCTTCTTATCGTGGGTTTGTAAGCCACTAAGAAGATAGAAATGGGTTCCATCCCAGATGAAATTTGGAATGAAGATTTCAGTGCTATTATGAAGTTTTAACAAAAACTTGAACATATCTTGAAATCTTGATCTTGATACTATTGATATCTCCATTCTGAATCTTGAGTCTTTATACCGATCAGTCTTCAGTAATCAATACCTGTATATATATATATATATATATCATGGATATACATATCTATCTTGACAATAGTGTTAGTATATATTTTATAACATGATAAGTTAAAAAGGTTGTTGTCATCAAAATCAACATCTCAGTTCCTAACACATACGACATTATATAAAATATATATACTAAAGTTTATATCAAGTTATATATAGTATATAGTGCAGGATATTAGACAGATGTTGATTGAAGAGGATCAAGCTAGAAAAATCCTCAATTCACTCACTCCTGAATAGGATCAAAAGTATCTTGCGATTGAAGAGGCTAATGACATTAGCAGTCTAAAAATTAAAGAGTTAATTGGAAATTTAATGTCATTTGAATCACAAATGCAGGACAGTGGAGAAAGCAAGGCAATAAAGAAGAAGTCCATCGCTTTCAATGCCCCAACAGATGTTCCAGATTCTGACAACGATGATGATGTGGAAATTGTCTTCATGACAAGAAATTTCAGGAAATATAGAAAGATGAATAATCTTAGGAGAAATGATAATAAAAATCCAACAAGTGGAAGTTGAAATGGAATTTCAACTATCGCTTTTATCTTCTCAAACTATTCTTCAATGGTTTCCTCAAGCAACGCTCCAACAACCATGAGGTTTTCGAAGAAAATAAAAGGTTTTTTTCATGACAAAGAAGTCATACAAGCCTATATGGAGTATATGTCTTTAGGAAAAGTATCTTCCATAAGATTTTCTATTTTTGATGATTTTTCCACTTATGATCTTTATAATCTTAGTTTGCAAAATGAAATTCTTGGTTTAATAGATGCTTTCCAAAATGACTTCGTATGTTATCCAAGTTTGGTAAATATGTTTTGTGCAAACTTGAAAGTGAAATTTTATGAGGGAAATGAAGAAGAAGTGTAGAGTAGTGTCAAAAGGATACAAATTGTTTTAAATTGTGAAATTTTAGGTAATATTCTCGGATGCAAATCTAATGGAATGGACCTTTTAAATTTTAAAATTGATATTCAAAATCGTGAAGTTTTTCATGATATTTTTGAAAGTGATGATATTTTGAGTTCAAAAACAAAATGTGCATCCTAAAGAAAGAGTTATAAGTTTTCTTTTGCAATAAAGTACAACTCCAAGGATGGAAAATTATAATAATTCGACTCAAAAATTTTTCAAAGCTCTTTTCGCTATTTATGGTCACCACAATATAAATTGGTCATAAGTTATTTGGACTTTTTCCTAAGAATCTCTCTAAGCATCAAAACATACTATCATGGCGTGTATCTTATTAGAGTATTCACATATTTTGGTGTTGACCTAGAAGGAGAGGAAACCATTTCTCAAATACTTTTCGATAGGGCCAACATCTCTCTCATGCAAATTTCACCTATATTCAAGCCTTATGAAACACTTGCGGAATAGAAGCAAAGATTGGCTTGAGAAGAGAAGCATGAAATAAGGGAAGAGGAGGAAGAGGAAGGAGAAGAAATGGAAGTTGAGGAGAAAGAATAAGAAATGGAAGAAGATACTTCATTGGAAAGTATCGAAACGCCATCTCATCCTTCCAAAAAAGATCTTCTCAAAATTCAAAAGAATATTGTTGTCAACCAAAAGAAGTTTAAGAGATCTTTTTCTAAGAAATTTACATCTCTTTCTAACAAAGTAGACAAATACTTTGGAAAGATCGTTTGAAAGATTAGTAGAAAAGCTTCATCTTCATCTACTTCTTCCTAGTTGTATTTCTATGTTTTTTTCTAGTTTTTAGTTTGGATTATTCTAGTTTTATTCTATGCATCGTTTATGTTTATCTTTGGATTCCATGTAATCTTCCTTTCTTATCAATGAAACCTGATTCCTTGCTGTTATACATTGTTATTAGTCTTTGAAAATCCTTAAAAGTACAATAGTTTAGGCTAAATACAAAAATAAAGCAAGATAGTTGTTTTTGCAAAAATTGATACATATGTCGACATATGTGTACCCAATATGTCGACATATAATGGGCAGAAGTCAAAAAAATTTGAAATTCAAAACAAAATAATTGCCAAGCACCTATTCATTTCAAATGAATTCTCGCTTATATATATACACACACACACTCTCTAATTCACTCCAGAAAATCATTATTTTCAATCTCTTTTCTTCTTCCTTTCCACTTATAAATATATCTTTTTTTAATAGTGGCTTCTCCACACTAGAAAATGTGTGAAAATCTTGAACGAACTCTACAATCGTTCAAGAATATCCTTAATTTCATCCGTAGAAATCAAAGACACTTAGAACTGAGTCAAATGTGGACGATTAAAGAGCAAGAAAAGTATTTTGACGCCATTCGGTGGATGATTTCTTCTCTTATCAAAGATTAACCAATCAACAATCCTAATACTACCATCAACAAAGACGATGAAGATTGAAATGCCATCAAAGCAGATCCAATTTTCAATTCTAATGGTTGTGTAGAAGTTCCTAAGGATGTCTAAAATTGATTGGTTAGTCCTAATATACGTATGTATATATGGATGTATGTATATGCATATATATATATTTAGATATAGATATTTGTGAATGTGTGTATAGATATGCATTTTAATATACTAAATAATATGGATTAGTGTGTACACTGCAAGAAAACTTGTTATCAGTAGCATTTGTTAGCAGTATTTCAAAGCTAAGCGCTGCTATTGGCCCACTAGAAAATCTATATTATTATAATATTATTATTGAGTTAGATTTCAAGAGCACATAGGCCTCCTTCATATTTTGGAAAATGAACAGTCGCGTTTTTAATCTCTTTCTATTCCAAACTTTGAAATGTGATAACTTTTTCTACGTTAATTGGATTTAAAAATCGATTTCACTATTAAATCTCTAATTTAATATGCTTTCCAATGATATCCATTGTTGATAGCTAAAAATAATTTTTTTAAAATCATAGTTTTTCAGATTATTCATATTATTAAAGTTATTAAATCTGTTTGACTTTATTTCTTTTAACTAATCTATGTCGTTGATTGTTTTGAAAATTTCCAGCCTCTGATTCTACTTTCACAAATTATAGTCAAGTATGGTGAAATCCAACATTACCAAAATACAGCAACAATATTAGATGGAATTAGAAATGGAACCAGAAAGCTCAAAAGTATTAAATACAATTATATGCTTCTTATTATATTGAATTTGATTTGACTGTAAAAGAAATACAATGATATTCTTCACATTAAAATAAACATTGTCGAATAATGGCTGTTAGTTCCAGCACTTCAGACATAAAATATGTATGCTTTAGATTTAGCATATTGTTCACAAGAATCGTTCAAAATAGAAATAAATCTCTTTATCCTCTAATCTTATCATTCTACAATAATATGATGCTGCATAATGTGTTCCTAGACATAGTCAGTTATTGGATCATCATCAACATTTGCGTTCTCATGAATCATGTCAACGTTGCTTTTGGCATTTTTGGATCAATGGTCAAGTGTAAACCAATTGTTGTTACCTGCAATGCTCTTATAGATAGTTATTACCGAAGCAGCAAATGGAATCAACGACATCAAGTATTAAAGGAAATGATTGATAAAGGTATCTCACCAAATGAAGTTACATATAATACAGCTGATACATGGAGCAACAGCTGATGCACACAATAAATTTATATGTGTATAATTTATATGTGTATTATGTGGAAATTTTATCTTTGAAATCATTTTTGCTCGATATTTTGCAATTGTTTATCAAGCACCAGTACTATCTGCATTACTGTTTTTAAAGATTTATACACAAGTTTTAGACAAAATGCAAACTTATTTGAAAATTGATAAAAAAAGATCATTATTTCTTAATCAATGAACCGTATAAATCATTTAAACATGTTATGATGATAAGAGGTTGAGTGCAGTCCATGTGCGAGGCACGGGTTCGCACTAGTTTGATATAAGTAAGGCACCGTTGCCAATTTATTCACGCCAATGAATCGTAAGGTTTCACGAAACTTTCATTTAGTCGCTCATGTTTCTTTCGCTTAAGACTTGAAACACTTACGCAATAGGAAAACACAGTATGTTCGTTATCTCTTTCTCCCTAAAAAAGCTCATCAAACTCAATCTTCAGGTTGACATCAACTTCCACTTGAATCTAAACTTTCTTCCATATCTCAAATTCGAGGTTCCCCGCTAATACTAGGTCTCACAACAAGATACCTCCTCCATCGAGCTTCCTTCTCACCGCTACTATTATCAATATAGGTAACCCAAATTTAAAATTTTGATTATTATTTATTTAATGAATTTTCTTTGTTAGTTTTAAACTGCTTAAACATGGAATATAATGTTACTTCGACGTCTGTGTTGAGTTATTTTATTAATTATACTCGAAGGAACTAAGATAGAGCAACCGAGGGAGCATTGAATTTGTTTATTAAGCACAAATTTGTTTGTATCACTATTTTGGCATCCACCGCCATTTCACTTTTTGATAAAAACACGTTTCGGGCAATTTGATAAGCTAACATCTACTTCAGAGGCATTCAATAAAAAGTGCACTATTTGATACAATAACACAATCAGAATGTATAGGAATGACTTTGTTGTTTATGATTGGTAGCAAGCAAGTAAGTTGGCGTACAAAGGCATTGGTTGTTACCGACTGCACAAGGCAATGCACGGACCTTAGTCATATATGAGTGCTCTCTGCCTTTTACTTTTTATGCATCTCTACATTTTTTAGTGCATTGAGCGATTGCTTCAGGGATCAATCTCTTTATCTTATAAATGCAGGTATTTCTGCCCCTTGTTTTATAATATGATCGGTATATGGTATAGGTGAATATGATGTATATCAAAGTCAGTTTCTCCTTAAATTTTGTAATTTGTAATTTGTAATTTGTATGCTTATTATTTGATAATTTCATGTGTATCTTAATTTTTTGTGCCAGCTTGATGGTAAATCTATCGTGCTGACTGGAATTGTTATAAAAATTAGGTGATACAATATGTTGTTTAATGTTATAAGGTTTGAAATAGTATAAATGTTCCTACTGTATTTCATCAGCACTAAGGCATTGCAATGCAAAATTTATTCTGAACTTCTGGCCATGGTACACAAAAAATTGACTTCTGTGTTTTTAACATAATTAAGTAGTTTGAGTGAAATGATGTAAACAGCGTTTTGAAAGTGGTTTAAGGGTGCTTTCGACAAAGAATTCAGGCAAGTTTATGATCGCAAAAGTGAATGTAAATTTGTGATTGTAATGTTGAAATAATAAAGTGTTTGCAAAAAAGACTATAAAAAGAGAGCGGGAGTACATTACAAATTAAGACTGTAACGTAAATTTCATCAGCACTAAGGTATAATAATTAATTCTATCATGGTGAGAGCATTTAAAGTTGCATGTATTTAGGTAACTAAAAAATAATTCTTATGGTAACTACATATATATGTGATTTATATTGTTGTTCATAAACATGGACATTATCTGTTAATCTGAAACTTATGATGATACTCTTATCTTAATCTTGTCTATGCCAATTATTATAAGCTCTACATTAAATTTTTAATTGTGCACTATTTGAAAATGCAACACATGACCATTGTTTCATTGAAAAGTATTAAGGCATATAATATAATGCTTCATTTCTGAATCATAGATAACAACTTATTAGCGAGTTCACTTGTTCTGCAGTTTAATTAATGATAATATCAGAGTTATGAACCAAGTTGTGGAACTTATTAGCAAGGAAGCTGGCTTCATGGTATACTTATAATCTAATTCATACGCACATCCTTCACCTTTCCTTACTTGTAGAGGGACTTATTTCAGATCGGTAATCGTAATATATGCTTGATACACTGGTTAATGAATCTCTCTTATAAGTGATGTAGTAAAACTCATGAAACTATAGTTCATATCATCTAATTCAATTCTATACTTTTTTTTTGAAATGGTACTTAGATACAACATGTCACTGGGATAACATAACACAAATACATACCAATATATGTTCGATCACGCTATGCAAGTTTCGAACTTGTGACCTCTAGCATCACTTAACCACTGGGACAATGGTGTTTGTCTCAATTCTAGACATTACATATGAAAAAAACTACTATCTTTAGAAAAACACTAAGGCTTGTTATAGTGAGTTACTCAGCAATAATTGGGTAACAGCTTATGAGTTTAACGACGGGAAAGTATTATTAAATACTCATGCTTTCAATTGGATGGGTGAAATTGTGATCATATGATTTGGTAAATGAAAATTCGAGATAGTTTAAAAGATGTCATAACACCATTACATCGCTTATTAGTAATTAAGTGGTACATGTTTCTTAAAATACCACTGAAGTTATATGATGAGTATATGGTATATACATAAGCTTTAATTTGTTCAGCAACTCAAGATGCTTAAGTTATGTATTTTATATGCATTTTGTTAGTGTTGTGCTTTACGCGCACATAAAATGGTACTGCAGGCTGTATAGATTTATGGACAGTAGTATCCTCTATTTATATTATCAATCACGGCCTACATTAGTCTTGCTTTACAGTATGCCATTATAAATCCACTGTATATAGAGGAAAATGAAGTCCATCATATGCTACATCCTGATATAGATTAAGATGAGCATGAAACTGATGAGGAGTTTGATGAAGATATATTAGAGAAAGACGAAGACGAGGACGACGATGAGGAAGAGGAGTTTGGGTTGGTGCTCAATGTATTGTAGATGGTCGGCACGTAAATATCTTTTTTGATTAGGTTCTGTGAATACAATCGGTCTTCTTTTTTTTTTAAAAATGTGCTGCCTTATTAGTTTCATTATAGGTGGTTTCGATTGACCTTCATAGATTCAGTGGTAACTATAGTTGCATTATTGGACCGCAAAACTAAGTTTAATACTCAACGATGTGGTGGTAAAAAATTTCTTTAAGGTCACATGTTAATTTTGCTTACCATGTCTGGGGTTTGACTCCTTTCTCCTTCATCAATGGGGAAATGTCTTGATCTTGTCTTATGCATCAGTCACTTGCGGTGCATTCTGAGTAATGCGAGGCTGATGGTGATCTTTCTTGAGTGATTATAGTCCATGTACCATCTTGTCTTATGCATCAGTCACTTGCAGTGCACTCTATTTAGATAATGCAGGACCATATTTGCTGCCTTTGGGAGTTGATACACATGGGATTCTTCCATTTAGAACGTTGATTGGAAAAGTACATAAAGAAAGTCTCTACATGATATCGATCATACTCTGGTTTGCAAAATTATTTTGCAGTTGTTGCTTTTTATTAATCATATATTTGGAAGCATTTGTTTTGTAGAAGGTGGACTTGTTCTCGAGGAAGAAGTCCACTCATCTATACTGTTGCTTGTATCCCTTCTCTTCTTGAGTAGGTGCTTTGTTTTTATTATGACAGGCTGACATTAGGAGTCCATCTTAATTCTGCTTTCTATGTCTGGATAAGTGGTGCTAGAACAGGTGATTTATTAGAATTACCATGCATACTTTGATATTAATGCAAATATCAGATATAAGCTATGTCATCAAAGCTGGTACAATTAACATGAGCGCATGACATCAAGATGCAACCATATTTTGTAGGATCTAGATTAACCCTAGAGGGGGGTGAATAGGGTTATAGCAAATTTTCTCGATTTAAACACAAAAACAAACTGCAGAAATAAATATGCTGAAAAGTAAATCACACACAAAATTTACCCAGCTTCGGCAACCCCTGCCTACTGCTGCATTCCCAAATTTCTATTAGAATTAAACAATATCATGCGTACAAACACTCTACTAGACTCGCAAACATTTGCTCCCGCTCACAAACACTCTATTAGACTCGCAAACATTTGCTCCCGCTCACAAACATTCTACTAGACTCGCAAACATTTGCTCCCGCTCACAAACACTCTACTAGACTCGCACACCCTGCTCCCGTCTATAGAGTTTCGTTTACTCGCAAACTCTGCTTCCGCCTATAGAACTTTGATTACTCGCAAACTCTGCTCCCACCTATAGAGCTTTGCTTACTCGCAAACTCTGCTCCCGTCTATAGAGCTCTGCAAACTCTCACACCCTGCTCACTGAACTAATTCTAACTAGACAATCTGACACTACCTAAACCCTAGGTGGTGATTTACAAAGTTTTGATTTGAAAAATAAAAACAACAATTAAAAGACAATAGAAAATAACCCTAAACCCTAATTAAAAATATACTAAAACCTTTAATAATAAAACAAGGCCGGCCCTATTCTCTTCTTCAACCCGTTCCTTTTTCTTTTGACTTGTGAAAATATGGCCGATCCTCTTTCTTCAGAAATTAGGGCTTCTTCTCTTTTTCTCCTTGCTTTCAAAATTAGGGTTTTGCAAATTGAAGTTTGTCGCTTGATACAGTTCGATGGTAGGCTTCGATGCTCTTTGATTTGCTCTCGGCTCTTCAATTTGGATCGAATTCGTTCTGCGTTTTTGGGCATGTATTTCACTCCTTTTGCTTGTTGGTTTTGGATTGCTCGAACTCGATAATAAATTGCCGATGATGATTTGGCTTATATAGGATTCGAAATCCTATTTTTGCGTTCGTATATGTTCATTTGAATTTGTCTTTGCCCGTTCGATTATGCTTGGATGCTTGGGATTGATCTGACTTTTTCAATTTCGTATTTTTGATGCTTGGCACTCACGGTTTTGATTTGTGACTTGGTCAATTTGCTTGTCTATCACGGTTTCGAATCCATTTGACTTCGACCATGATTTGTTCAACTTGAAATTGTTTTGATTTCTGGATAAAATCATGGCTTTGACTTTCTGGCCCCTATGAGCTTTGTCTCTGGCCATCTCCTCTGGTTTATGTTGTATTGGTTTCTGCGTTTCATCATTATGCTGCTTTGAGACTTGTATAAGTGCTTGTATCATTGCCGCTTCATCATGTTGCATACTGCTACTTATTATAGTCACTGCGCACTTTGTAGCCTTGGTTATTAGTAGAGTTCATTCATTCTGTTTGCTTCATGTAGTAGCCTGGACTGGTGCATGCTGTTGCGGCCTGTACTTGTTGTTATTTGCATCATTTTGATACTCCATTTCTTGACCTGTCTCATTTCAGTTGTGTCTGCATTGTCACTGTTGCCTTGAACTTGATTTTCTGATGTTGTTTATTACTGCAATACTTGTTGCACTTTGGTTGTAATATGATGCATCTGTCATTGATACTGTTGTTCAATTTCCATGCATTGTATGTCTCTCTGTTGCACTTTTGTGGTCTGCACTGCTTGTTTTGAGTCACTTTTAAATGGTGCATTGGCACTGCGTTGCATTGTTATTGATACAAGGTTGTTCTGTGCTTTGATATTGTGACACTATTGCTTCAACTTGTCACTTGATATTGTTGACTGATATTCTCTTCACTTCATGTTTGCTGTCATTACTATATTGTTTCTTGCCTGTGCACATTGTTGCATGCATTTGCTATGCCTTGTATCTCTGCATCCATTCTGGTTGGTGCAGTATTCATGTTGTTGTTGGTCTGGACATTTGGGTTTGTTGATGTTGTGAGTAATTTTGTTCTTTAGTTGGCTGCTGTGTTGATCTTGCTTGCATTGTCACTTGGTCGACACTTGCAGTTGTACTTGCTTTGATGCTGGTTTGAGGCTGTGTCATGTTTGAACATAGCATTCGTGTGTACTTTTTGATTTTCACCTGAGTTGAATCCAGTTTTAAAACTCGGGTTTGACCTTGTGCTGAGAGTTGTGACTTTCATGTTATTGCACGTGAGTTGAACCTGGTTTTTCATTTGGGTTTGACCTGTGCTCACCTGTCCCTGTAAATCAATCAAGTGTATATATCGGCGTGCACGGCCTTGTGGCATGCACAGTGATACACTGTGCATGTCACACGTTCGTGTGTGATGAATTCAAATTTAAACGATGACGAACTACCCAAATAACCGAGGCAAATCGTATTTTCAAAAATCATGTTTCATTTTATATTGCAAAAATATTTCTTTTTCAATTTTACTTCGTTAGTTTATATTTTTGCAGATCTCTCAGATGCTGGATTCAAACTGGAATAGAAATATGAGTGTGAGTGATATGTAGTGAGGTGAACTGTAAATATGTAATGTAATTGTAGTCAAAGTTGTATAGTTATAGTGAGAGCTTGAAATTGTACTATGCAAAAATGTAATAAATATTTATTTGAATAAAATATTCATTTGAATTCAAATTCCGTGTTATTTATTCTATTCAGCAAATATTTATTTAATCTATGAAAATAAATAGTATATTAACAAATACATTTAAACGAATGTATATATGTTTATTATCATCAAACAAAAATCATATAAGCGCAAAGCGCGTATTCAACAATCTCCCCCTTTTGATGATAACAAACATATATTTAAGATTTTGAATGTATTAAATATATTTGATCGTTCAATTTGCTCCCCCTATTTAAATGCTTCCTCTCTACATGATACACCCCCTACATATATGCATACAAATAGAAATATGTAAATGAGCCTATATGCAAATGGAAAATTATTTGACCTTTGCTTGATTCTATTTGACAAAATCTTAACTTTTCTCTCCTTCTTTTGTTATCAGCAAAAGAATAACAGTATTATAAAAATAGGGATGAAGTGACAGACATGAATCAAACATTTAACTCAATTGAATATAAATATCAAATTTCAATAAAACTCAAACAAAAATCATAATTACCCTTGTCAGACGCATATTCCACTTTCAGAAATGATGGGGATAAAATCATCAAAAAACCATACAGTTCTGTCTATTTGTGGTATATTTATTTCAGGAAATTTGAATATCTACTAACCATGCATAACCGTTAGGACTTTTAAATGAGATTAGTAGTATTCACAATTTTTATTTAAAAAAGAATTCAAGTATCTTCTAACCACGCATAACCGTGAGGACTTTTAAATGGGATTAGAATCAACTTGTCTATTAAATCAATTAATTTTGATATGTGTTCCATATATGCATAACCGTGAGGACTTTTAAATTAGCATGGAAGCACATAATCAAAAATCCAAGTAATCCACTCATGCATAACCGTGAGGACTTTTAAATGAGAGTGAATACTTTGGATATTTATTTTTATTGAAGAATATAATAAATTGAAGCACAGATAATTTCCTTTATAATAATAAATTGAAGAACGAATAATTTCCTTTGTAAACTACCACAAATTTACATACTATATATGATTTTGATGAGTGATGCTCGATAGAAAGATGGTAGAAATAGAAATGAAAATGGAACCTTTACCCAATAAAAAGTTTTTATAACTCTTATTATGAAATTCTAAAGAAATTTTCTAATTATACTTTCTCGAGTTATAATATATGATAAATATCAACACTCATCACTTTTTCAATCACTATTTATCTTTTCGATAATCATTAGGGAGTTAGATTAGTCAAAATTTGTCATTTAAAATCAAATAAGAATGACTAATCTGAAAATATGGTCAACGATGATTTTCTCGAAGGGGTTATATGAGAAAAAATTTCTGCTATTTGGAAAAATTATTTCAAGTGAAATATATGCAGATATTTTCTTTGAAAAACGATGCAGCAAATGAACGTTTCAAAAAAAATTAATCACATTCCACTAGTAATTTTTCTATCAACTATATTACCAGTGTAATCTGCATCTGAATTTAAATTTCACTCAATATTCACTCGTTGGATGTCAAAGACCAGATTGTGAAATTTCAACAAGTTGTCTCAAGATTGTTTTCAACAATTTTTAAATGAAATTTTCTTGGATTTGAATTGAGACCGTGTTAACAATCAAACAAATATCATATTGTTAGTTTCAGAAACAGTTATATTCATGTGTAATCAATAGTCAATCAACATCATAATTACTTCAAAAACAATTTCTTGAAGTTTCAACAATTTCTTAAAATTCTTTTTTTTAACAACTTTCACATGAAAATTGAAATCGTGCAAATTTACAAGCAGTGACCAAAATATCAAATATATCTACGTGTAGCATGAGTAACCATCATTTGACCGAACAAATTTATATGGATTAGTTCAAAGTTGAAAATCTGATTGGTCATCATTTAAGCACAAATCAAGGTCATAAATAAGAACAAGTCAAAAGAAATCATATCAATTAAGAATAAGTCAGAATTAAAATCATCATTATTTCATCATCGCATTATTGGCTGATTTAATTCAGAATACGGTGCAGATTATCACAATTAATATATCGTTTAAATAAATATACCATTACCTGTTTTACCTTTACGATATTTTTCGTCGTTTGTCCATTGTGATTCTGTCACCTTTATACTAGGCTAAGGAACTTTGCTTTGTCGCCCGTTGTGTTTTTGGAACAGCCAAAATCCAGAGAACACAGTTGTTGTTCCTTAGCCTGCCACCACACCTACACGGGAAAAGATTTATGTGACCTATTTGTTTTTATAGGTCCATGGTTGTTAGTGGCAGAATATTTCGAAAAATAATTTTGTGGAGACCCAAAACTATTTATAATTGTTCCCTTTGGCACCCAAATTTGTTTAACTTTTAAAGATTTTATATTTGTGCCTTTTGGAACCCAAATTGGTATAGTTTTCACGTGTTTGGGTCTATACCAACAATTATTTTGATTGTGTCCAAATTTTCTACAAATTGTGCACATTGAATTGACTTGATTAAATTTTGTGTTCTTGTTCCTATGACTATGATGTCCAATTATTTCAGATCGAGCAAAGACACTTTTACCTTTATCATCATCTTGTGATTTTCCAAAACCTAGTCCTTTTCTGTTGTTAGCAAAAATTTGATTTCCCAATAACATTTTGAAAGATTTTTCTCCTTTTGAAAAGTTATTCAGAGATTTCTCAAGATTTTGGACTTTGGTTTTTAATGTTGTGTTTTCAGTGACAAGTGAGGTGCATCGATTTATAAAATCCTTTTTCCTAGTGTCGATGGTTTCCTTAAGATTCAAGTTTTCTTTTTCAAGATTCTCATAGTTATTCCTAAGTTTTGATAATTTTGAATCTAAAGTTTTACATTTTTTACAGTCTAGGTTTTGAATATTTTCAAGTTCAGTTTCTAACCTAGAATTTTCATGGGCGAGTTTCCTCCTTTCAGATTTCAGTTTTTCAATTTTTGATTCAAGACTATCAATTGTTTTAGTAAGATCTAAGCACATAAAAACAAGATCTCTATAGGAATACTCACCTGCCTCACTAGATTCCTCAGAGCTTGCTTCTGATTCTGATTTTGCCATACAACACAAGTTAGCCTCCTCTGAGCTGCTATCCGAAACTTCCTCTCCTTCTTCATTATCCCAAGTTGCTGCAAAAGCCTTCTTTTTCTTTTTCTTTCCTTTGTTGTATTTGAGAAGTGGTCATTCTGGTTTGATGTGGCCAGGCTTGTTGCAGTTATAACACGTCAGTTCATTATCGGAATTTTCAGAATCTTTTGACCTATTGCCCTTTGTTTTCTTCTTGCGTGGCTTGAATCTTGATGAGTTTCTAAGTTTATTGACAGCCATTGCAAGCTCTTCAATTGGATCTATTTCATCTTCATCGCTCTCTTGTTTGCTCTTTAAGGCAATTGTCTTCTTCTTTGGTTCGGAGTTGTTGCGTTCTTCCTTTGCTTTTAGCTCAAGCTCGTATGTCATCAAGTTGCCAATCAACTCCTCCATGCTTAGCTTACTCAGATCTTTCGATTCCTGTATTGCCGTGACTTTTGCCTCAAAGTTCATTGGTAAAACTCATAGCACCTTCCTTACAAGCTCTACCTCAGTGAATACTTTCCCAAGCGCTCTAGCGTTGTATACCAAGGTTGAAAAGCATCCAAACATATCCTTTATGCTCTCGCCTTTGTCCATCACAAAGTTTTCATATTCATTGCTGAATAGGGCTAGACGAGACTCCTTGACTTGGGAAGTTCCTTCGTGTGTCACCTCCAAAGTGTGTCAAATTTCCTGTGCTGTTGTACAATGAGAAATTCTATTAAATTCATTTTTATCAAGAGCACATATCAAAGCATTCATGGATTTAGCATTTGTCATTTTCAATCTCTTATCGTTAGCATCCCACCTATCCTTAGGTTTAGGAATCTCAGTATCACCAACGATTATAGTGGGAGGTTTATATCCAGTTTCAATAATATCCCAAACATCATAATCAACAGAACTAAGATAGATACCCATCCTAACTTTCCAATAAGCATAATCGTTCCCGTTAAACATGGGTGGCCTAGCAATAGATTTCCCCTCAGAAAAAGCATTATTCGGTGAATTCATGACTCTAGAGTTAAAAACAAAATACCGGGCTCTGATACCACTTGTAGGATCTAGATTAACCCTAGAGGGGGGGTGAATAGGGTTATAGCAAATTTTCTCGATTTAAATACAGAAACAAAATGCAGAAATAAATATGTTGAAAAGTAAATCACACACGAAATTTACCCAGCTTCGCAACCCCTGCCTACTGCTGCATTCCCAAATTTCTATTAGAATTAAACAGTATCACGCTTACAAACACTCTACTAGACTCGCAAACATTTGCTCCCGCTCACAAACACTCTACTAGACTCACAAACATTTGCTCCCGCTCACAAACATTCTACTAGACTCGTAAACATTTGTTTCCGCTCACAAACACTCTACTAGACTCGCACACCCTGCTCCCGCCTATAGAGTTTCGTTTACTCGCAAACTCTGCTCCCGCCTATAGAACTCTCTGCTCCCGCCTATAGAGCTTTGCTTACTCGCAAACTCTGCTCCCGCCTATAGAGCTCTGCAAACTCGCACACCCTGCTCACTGAACTAACTCTAACTAGACAATCTGACACTACCTAAACCCTAGGTGGTGATTTACAAAGTTTTGATTTGAAAAATAAAAACAACAATTAAAAGACAATAGAAAATAACCCTAAACCCTAATTAAAAATATACTAAAGCCTTAAATAATAAAACAAGGCCGGCCCTACTCTCTTCTTCAACCCGTTCCTTTTTCTTTTGACTTGTGAAAATATGGCCGATCCTCTTTCTTCAGAAATTAGGGCTTCTGCTCTTTTGCTCCTTGCTTTCAAAATTAGGGTTTTGCAAATTGAAGTTTGCCGCTTGATACAGTTCGATGGTAGGCTTCGATGCTCTTTGATTTGCTCTCGGCTTTTCAATTTGGATCGAATTCGTTCTATGTTTTTGGGTATGTATTTCACTCCTTTTGCTTGCTGGTTTTGGATTGCTCGAACTCGATGAATAAATTGCCGATGATGATTTGGCTTATATAGGATTCAAAATCCTATTTTTGCGTTCGTATATGTTCATTTGAATTTGTCTTTGCCCGTTCGATTATGCTTGGATGCTTGGGATTGATCTGACTTTTTCAATTTCGTATTTTTGATGCTTGGCACTCACGGTTTTGATTTGTGACTTGGTCAATTTGCTTGTCTATCACGGTTTCGAATCCATTTGACTTCGGCCATGATTTGTTCAACTTGAAATTGTTTTGATTTCTGGATAAAATCATGGCTTTGACTTTCTGGCCCCTGTGAGCTTTGTCTTTGGCCATCTCCTCTGGTTTATGTTGTATTGGTTTCTGCGTTTCATCATTATGCTGCTTTGAGACTTGTATAAGTGCTTGTATCATTACCGCTTCATCATGTTGCATACTGCTACTTATTATAGTCACTGTGCACTTTGTAGCCTTGGTTATTGGTAGAGTTCATTCATTCTGTTTGCTTCATGTAGTAGCCTGGACTGGTGCATACTGTTGCGGCCTGTACTTGTTGTTATTTGCATCATTTTGATACTCCATTTCTTGACCTGTTTCATTTCAGGTGTGTCTGCATTGTCACTGTTGCCTTGAACTTGATTTTTTGATGTTGTTTATTACTGCAATACTTGTTGCACTTTGGTTGTAATATGATGCATCTGTCATTGATACTGTTGTTCAATTTCTATACATTGTATGTCTCTCTGTTGCACTTTTGTGGTCTGCACTGCTTGTTTTGAGTCACTTCTAAATGGTGCATTGCCACTGTGTTGTTCTGTGCTTTGATATTGTGACACTATTGCTTCAACTTGTCACTTGATATTGTTGACTGATATTCTCTTCACTTCATGTTTGCTGTCATTACTATATTGTTTCTTGCCTGTGCACATTGTTGCATGCATTTGCTATGCCTTGTATCTCTGCATCCATTCTAGTTGGTGCAGTATTCATGTTGTTGTTGGTCTGGACATTTGGGTTTGTTGATGTTGTGAGTAATTTTGTTCTTTAGTTGGCTGCTGTGTTGATCTTGCTTGCATTGTCACTTGGTCGACACTTGCAGTTGTACTTGCTTTGATGCTGGTTTGAGGCCGTGTCATGTTTGAACATAGCATTCGTGTGTACTTTTTGATTTTCACCTGAGTTGAATCCAGTTTTAAAACTCGGGTTTGACCTTGTGCTGAGAGTTGTGACTTTTATGTTATTGTACGTGAGTTGAACCCGGTTTTTCATTTGGGTTTGACCTGTGCTCACCTGTCCCTGTAAATCAATCAAGTGTATATATCGGCGTGCACGGCCTTGTGGCATGTACAGTGATACACTGTGCATGTCACACGTTCGTGTGTGATGAATTCAAATTTAAACGATGACGAACTACCCAAATAACTGAGGCAAATCGTATTTTCAAAAATCATGTTTCATTTTATATTGCAAAAATACTTCTTTTTCAATTTTACTGCGTTAGTTTATATTTTTGCAGATCTCTCAGATGCTGGATTCAAACTGGAATAGAAATATGAGTGTGAGTGATATGTAGTGAGGTGAACTGTAAATATGTAATGTAATTGTAATCAAAGTTGTATAGTTATAGTGAGAGCTTGAAATTGTACTATTCAAAAATGTAATAAATATTTATTTGAATAAAATATTCATTTGAATTCAAATTCCGTGTTATTTATTTTATTCAGCAAATATTTATTTAATCTGTGAAAATAAATAGTATATTAACAAATACATTTAAACGAATGTATATATGTTTATTATCATCAAACAAAAATCATATAAGCGCAAAGCGCATATTCAACATATTTTGGTACAGATCACGACAGGAAGTTAAATTGACTGTTGATTTGGAGAAAAACATAATACCGCGATTCAAGGGAAAAAATATTAATCCAATTATAGAATACAATGATCTTGCAACAATTTTCTTTAATACTCTACATAGGATATTTGCCATCTTTTTCTAATGCCTTTGGAACTATTAGTTTTTTTTTATAAATTTTGTTTTTTGAACTGAAATATTTGTTTTCCTTATTATAAAATGATGTTATACGGAATTTATTCAGTGCAAAAACCTTCCATGCATATAATCTTAATGGCTTTTACACATTTCCAGTATGAATTTCTTAGGTCGTCTTTTCATATCTATATGCATTTTCCTTTTGACATTTGCATCTTGATGTTAACGACGGTCTTTAACCGTTAGAATGTAGTTTTGACAACTTACATTATATTTGCTTGCTTACAGTAGTCTTTTCACTAATTAGAAAATCGACTTCAATCATTCAAAAATTATAATGAGGATATAACTACATGATTTTTGGAATTATTTCTAAATTGAGCATAGGTTGATAACCAAGTAATCAAAATTCAGCTAATATGAATTTTTGAAATTTGGAATTATTTCTAAATTCAGCACGAGTTGAACAAAAGAGGAATCACTAAGCATGCCCAAAATCTGGATAAGAGTATACATAGGAACTAAACTTTGAATATTAGGATCAATAAAGTTCCAACAACAGAAGTATAATGAACAATGGTATATCAAAGTTGATGTATGTTCATGATCCACTGATGAGCAGTACGTAAGCAATGTTGTACAATCGATTTCATCCTAGAGTGGGGTGAATTTGGTGATACTAATAATAATAAAAATTAATGTAGAAATATATAAAATAATTGCAGCACAGTCAACAGCAGAATAATAAAAGCAGAAATAGAACAACATAGATTCACACAGCTTCAGCAAAATCCTGTCTACGTACTGCCTTCAAGGTTTCTACTAGAAATTAGTAATCAGACGCTTACACACGTAAACTTGCGACACTCGCTATCGACTAACCTAACTCTACGCTCAAAAACCCTGCCACAACTCAACCACTGAGTTGCGAATTCTCAAACTACACCCCGTAGTTTGTCCCTAGTCACATGTCTAGAAAGTTACAAAATTTTAAAAGAAAAATTACAAAATAAAACTAAAAACAAAAAAAAGTCCTTTATATATATTTAACCCAAATGACAAATAAAAAACAGCTGGCCCATAAATTAAAAGATAAATGTTGGATGTTTTCTTCTCTTATTATCATCGCCGTCATGTTCTCTTTATCACTTTGCTCTGGAAAACTAGGGCTTGCGTAATTTTGGGGATTTGCCCGAAATTGAAGTCGCCAAATGGTTTTAGAAACTTGAATCAACTAATGGTATACTCTCAATTCAATTTGAAGCCTCTTCGATCGGTTTAATTTTTTCTCGACTGTTTTAAGTGATGAGTTTGAATAGATAAAAATTGGTAATTGATTTTTGCCCTTTTTCGATTTTACTTAAGCTCGACTTGATTGCTCTATTGATTTTCTTGGGCTCGAACTCATGAATTTGTCGATGATGATTTTTGGGTATTTATAGAGATCGAACCCTAAATTATCGTTCGTATTTATTTTGTTTGAATTTTTCACGTTGCTATGCTTAGCCACTGATTTTCGATTGAATGATGTGATTATTTGCTGACTTGTTCCATAATTGATGAATTGGAATTTCACTCTGATGCTTTGCGTTTTCTTAGATAATCTGGAAGTTTCATTCTTTTCTCCTATGACTTCGGCATTAATTTTTTTTAGATAATCCGGAAGTTTTGACTTGTTCAATTTACTGTATATACCTCTGTTTGAAAATGTTTGACCCACAGCTTAATATGTGTTCTTTCATCTCTGCTGGCAGTTTTGACTTGAGATATTGACATTTTCAACTTTTTCAACTTTCATCGAATTGCTACCTGCTTTGTTACTTCGACTGCAAGCTTTTGTGTTGTAGTAGTCTTGTAATCTGGTTCATTCCAGAACTATTATGTCCATTGCATGTTTTGAACTAGTTTGATGTGTGTTCATAGTTTTACTTGATCACCGATTCAATCTTCACTTGGTTGTCACTACACATATATATGTTGACACATGCATCCATGTATGCTGTGTACTTTATCTTGGTTGCTGTTTTGCATTGTTGTCATGTGACCGGTACTATTCCACTACTTCATTTGTGAACTCCTGGTCAGGTTTGGTTATGAAGTCTTGATACATTTGAGTCTTTTTTTCGTATGTATGCACTTTGTATATACATGTGTGAACACACACACACACACACACATGTTGTATATGTGGGTCTTGTCTTGTTTCACTTATCTGGTTAGCTGCTTTCCACTCATGTACATGTGCACTGATGTATGTTGAATGCATATATACTGGCTGTCACATGTATGCATTCATGCGTGTATGGTTTCATTTCTTCATTGATTTGGGTTGCCTTAGTGCCATGCCACTAGCCCAAACACTTGAACTTGTTTTGAGTTAAATTGATATTGACTGGTTCTAGTGATTGTGGTCTCCATGTTGTACTGGCTTGTGAACTGTTTAAGTGTGGTCTGTTGAAGTCTGGTTGCATGCCTGTCTTTGTGCACTTGTCTGGTGTGTATATTTGAGCATTTTGAACATGTGATTTGGTCATCTCCGTTTGTATACATACATTTATGTATGTATATATGTGTGTGTTCATGTAGCCTGGTTTCATGTGGAGCTGTGCAGTATGATTGCACTTTGATTTTCTGGCCTATTGGGTCTGGGTTCAATTGTTCGTGTATACATTGATGTCTGGATTTGTTTCATGCCTCATTGTTGTCTGGATCTGTTGCATATTCACCTAAGTCTGTTGAGTTGCTTCCACTTATGTACATGTTATGGTCATTCCCATTTGCAATCAAGTCTTCATTGATCACTTGTAATTGTTATGTGAAGTTCATGTGTACTGTTATGGTTCAAGCATGTTGTAGCTTGTTCTAGTCATTGAAACTTGTACTTGACCATTCTATTTTTATTTTTGTATTGCACCTGAATTGAATCTAGCTTTGGCTCGGCTTTGACTTTGTGCTCACCTGTCCCTGCAGTTTTATCAAGTGTATATCGGTGTACACGGCCTTGTGGCATGTACAGTGATACACTATCACTGTGCATGTCACAAGTTGTTCGTTATGATGAATTCAAAAGAAATATGACGACGAACATCCCAACTAACCGAGGCAAATAAATTTTTTAAAAACACACATTTTATTTTACACCGCAAAAATGTTTCTTTTTCAATTTCACTGCGTCAGTGTTTGTTTTGCAAGTAATTCAGATGCTGGATTCAATCTAGAATAGAATTGAAGATCAATGTGAGTGAATGAGTGATATGTAGTGAGGTCAACATTGTAAATTGAAATTTGTGATGTAATCGAAATTGTAATGTAATTGAAATTATGCACATATAGTGAGAGCTTAAATTTGTACTATTCAAAATTGTAATAAAATATTTGTTTGAATTTAAATTCTGTGTTATTTATTTTGTTCAATAAATATTTATTTAAGTATGTGAACAATAAAATAGCACAATAACGAATACATTTAAATGAATACATACACATACACACACACATGATTATTATCATCAAACAAAAATCATATAGTAGCATATTCAACAAATATATGTTCTTGTGTTTAATACTTGATTATATCTTCTGGCAAGCCATTACCTTTTATGCCTCTAAATTTTCCTTGCATATCAGGTCTGTTTCTCTATCTTTCTATATCTAAAGACATGTGTCTATCGCTTATGCTAATTTTCAGATGTATGCAACCTATTCTTGTAACCAAGTGACTAGCATTGTCCTTTTCTTGTTTATCTATTAACAAATAATAGGATATCCACTTGTAATTTCATTTTTTATATCATAAAGAACAGTTTGCGTTTATGTTTACAATCAACGCGATCTTCTTCAAAACTTAGATGTTGAAATATATTCACTATGACTATTTTTTGCTTCATAGCGATGGTTGTGGCCTGGAAAAGTAATTGGTGTTGGTCCTGGAGTAACTAGTTTTAAAGAAGGCGATAAAGTGGTTTCCATTCTTAATGTCATAGTAAGAGCTGATTGGTGCACGCTCTCCCTTCTTATTTTTAATTTTAAGTTAATTAAAACATAAGTTATGACATTTTAAGTTTGAACAATTGAGATAATTTATAATAATAGTAATAATAATAATTTGAATAAAATAACCAAGTTTTATAAATTTAAATATGTTTATAAAAATTAATTAACTATTATAAAAATTAACAAGTTTATAATAATAATAAACAAGTTTGGTAAAAAAATTAACTAAGTTTATAATTATAATAGTAATAATAATAAACAAAGTTTGCTAAAAAACAAACCAAGTTTATAGTATAACAACGACGACAACAACAACAATAGTCCATAGTTTGATAAGAGTCAACTAAGTCTATAACAACAACAACAAAAAAAATTAACTAAGTTAACTAAGTTTTATGAAAATTAAATAAGTTTATAAAATTTAACTAAGTAAGTTTATAATAAAAGTAATAAATTAACTAAATTTACAATAATAATAATAAATTAACTAAGTTTATGAAAAATTTACAAGCTTGAGATAATTTATAAAAATTAACTAAGTTAATAAAGTATAAGTTTGAGATAATTTATATATTTAAGTTAATTAAAATATAAGTTATGACACTTTTAGGTTTTAGCAATTGAGATAATTTATAAGTTTAACAACAACAACAAAATAATAATAATAAACAATGGTTTGAATAAATTAACTAAGTTTTATAAAAATTAAATGTGTTTATAAAAATTAATTTAGTATTATGAAAATGGATAAGTTTAATAATCAAATACTATAAAGCAAAACCTTCAGCCAACGGGTCAAACTGAATTCTTTTATCCAATACCCATATTGCCCCCAGCTCAATTTAAAACCAAAACAGACCATCGCAGCACTTTAGACTTTTCCTCAACCCACTCCTACGTTGCCGATCAATCCTCCACTTTCCTCTATCCTCTTCGTTTTCCACTTTCCCCAAAATCCACTTTCCCTCATCCACAAAAAATGGCAACTCCCCTCGTTCACTTTCCTCACCGGCAACCGCATGCTGACCTTAATTTACTTCTCCTGCCCTTCTACTCTCTGTCGCAAGATCCGGTGCCGCCGCCCTTAATGCCGGCCGTGACGATCCTCCTTCACCGTACCGTCCACTTTCCAGTTACAACGAACGCCGAAACCATCTCCGTGGCCGATTATTGCTCTGACCGTCTGCCATCGGCCGTCTTCAGTTCACAAGGTACGATCTCCACCTCTCTCCCTCTTATCATGTTTTAATTTTCGCAGATTTTACGTCTCATTCTTAATTGTACGTACCTCCGCCTCCAATTCCATTTCCTACCACCTCTGCGTCCGAATTCACCTCCGTCCTTAAACTTCCTCCTCCTATGTCCCACCATCTTTCTGCTACCACAGAAAATCGACCAATCTTAACTCAATTTACAGCAACCTTTAACCACTTCCTCTCCCTATTTCTCTTCAAATTATTATGTTCGGTTTCTTCCTAGCCAACGGTTTTCACCATATAAACCAGATCAGTTGAGACGAAAATCCCCCTTCGGCCTGTTACGTTTGCCTCAATGGGTTTCTGGCCATTGAACCCTGTATATTAGACACATTTACACACTTATGACTCCTTCAACTCTTCAGTTTCCACATACGCCCGTTGCTAAAATATTTGCTGCAACAGTGTATATAAACATTCACATAGCAGCACTATCTCAATCCACTTCCTACCTTCACCCGAACTCATTTCATTTTAAGTTTTACAGCCATATTTCTGAACATTAATACAACCGCCTTCTGTTGTCTTAAAATTCCTGTATGTTTACTGATTTTTGCACAACTTTATGGACCAGCAGCGGTAGCAGAGGGACCGACGACGAGTTACTCAACGTGCACGGCACCAACAAGCTAGAGAGTCTACCATTGCAAGTAGAAGGATAGGCACGACTGACAACCACCATCCGGAAAATTCATCCGGTAATTTTCTACTCCCCTCATCGTTTTATTCTATCCTTTTTACATTTTCAGCAATATTTTTTACTTCACAACAGTATAATTCACATGTTTACGTTGGTTGATATTGGTTTAATGGCTGCCATACCTATACATTCACTTTGCACCATTATCTTCCACAGTCGTAACACACAATTTTGAGAAAATAGGATTCTAATGCAGTGGTTTTCAAACCTGTCTGCTACTTACCTCTGCACTTACACTGGCAGTTACACCTGCTTCAACCGTATATACTGTCATCTCTACGACTGCTGTATATAAGAATGCCGCTTTCACCTTCATACTGTTTTAACTACCCGAATCTTTAATTCTGTAAACACTACATATATACTGTTGAAATTTGCTGTTAGTTTCCATAAAAAATATCAGCCTTTACTATAACGTTCGTAGGTATTACCTACCCGACAATACTGTGTCTGTTTAATTTCTACCCAATATAATGCACACTTGTAAATTAGCTTGAATTTCTAGCTGTTCCGCAGATTTATAGACTTCATTTTTTGGAACATATACATTTTGCAAAAAAGTAAACTTACTACAAGTCCGCGATGGATAATGTACTCCTTTAAACATAACATCTTCTATTTGATATTTTACTCAAAAATTACATTTATAAAAAGGAAATTAATTTGCTACTTTTTTAATTTTTTAAACTTTCACAGACCGGTCATTACTTAATTTTACCTTCGAAAATGTTGACGTCTTTCTATATTACTGATTTAATATTTATTTGTCAATATTACTTTAATAGACTATCATTACCGATTAAAAATCTGCTTTACAATTTTAAAATCTTAAAAACCCAAGTACAAGGTTTACAGTTTTGATTTATTTACGTTCAAAAGTCTAAGCGAAACTTAAAATGTTATGAAATTACTAAATACAAGGTAGTTAAATTTGCTCATTGCCTCCTTATTATATACGTCCTGTTTATTTCACTTTCTACATCTAAATTTGACTACAAGTTCAAGTTATGTTTACACAAGTAATTTCATAAATTTTAAATTAATTAACAGTACTTAACCATTGCTTATCAAATCTGATTTTTAGTTGAAAAATAATAAGGCAAGTTATTTCCAAACAATCTCTTCAACTTAGTTTAGCAATAACTATTCTCTGCTTGGGTTTAACTATTACGTGCATAACTTTGAAGTTCTATGTATATGATACAATAACTTCATGTTGCTGGATAACATATTGTAAGAGGTACGTTTGAGCTGCTTATGTTGTTAGCAAAGTCAATTGGACTGTTAAACAAACGTTTAGTTCATTTCGTCATATTTTAACAATCCAATTTATGTTTCACAACGTATTTGATATTAAAAAAACACAGCACACACATGTGAAACTGGAACTTATAGCTTATTAGGTAGCGGAGCTAGGCCCGCTTAAACATAACTTTCTTCAATTGCTGTCATAAAAAATAACATTTTTTTTCTTTCATGATGTACAAAGAATGCTAAAATTAAAACTTACTATAACCATTTTACTATGTGCAGAAATTTTGTAATTGTTTAATTCCAAAAAAAAAAAAAAATTCAATTTAGTAAGAGTCAGAGATGGACAGCGTAAAAAATTATGTTGATTTTTCTTTTTGTCATAATTAGCTTTTTGTTAATACAAATGGCTACAATATTCGGATGCGAATATTATAGGCGTTCATCAACAAACCACTTACAAAACAATAACACACAGTCCGCAATGGGTAATTGACCTGTCGAATTATAATCTCTATAAATATTACTAGTACCGAAGAGACGCTATCATGTGCCTACTGGAAAACGTTTATCCTGTTCAGTCACGACTAAAATTTCATATTTCACTCTAACTACTTAACATGGCAGTTTTACCTTTATACCAATTCATCTTCTATGTTTTCCTACTTAAGATCGTATGCTTTTCAGTAGTTTTGATTTTAAAGCCGTTGAGCAATTTTTTTCTGACTATGCAATACATACACCTATTTGTAAGCTTTATATATCTTCCTTCTGCGTATATATCGGCTGCTGCTAATTTTTATTTTCTAAACTTTTACACATCATTCATTATTTAATTTTAGTTTCAAATATGTTAACATCTTATCAGTGGAATTTGTGTACTGCTAAAATTTTGAGAGTATAAAATTCCAAAAAATTGTAAAATTAGTAAGAGTCCACAATGGATAATGTATTCCTTTAAATATAAGATCTTTTATTTGCTATTTCACTTAAAAATTACAGTTGCAAAAAATAAATTAATTTCCTAATTTTAACTTTTAGACTTTTACAGATGATTCATTATTTAATTTTACTGTCAAATATGTTGACTTCTTATTACTGGAATTTGTGTGCTCAACAACTTTTATGAGTATTAAATTCCAAAAAAAAAAAATACTTACAACAAGTCCGCAATGTATGATGTACTCCTTTAAACATAACATCTTCTATTTGATATTTTACTCAAAAATTACATTTTTTAAAAAGATAATAGTTTGCTACTTTTTAATTTTTTTAAACTTTTATACACCATTCATTACTTAATTTTACCTTCGAAAATGTTAATGTCTTTATATATTACTGATTTATTTTTTATTTGTCAATATTACTTTAACAGACATCATTACTGATTAAAAATCTGCTTTACAATTTTAAAATCTTAAAAACCCCAAATACAAGATTTACAGTTCTGATATATTTACGTAGAAAAGTCTAAGCGAAACTTAAAATGTTATGAAATTACTAAGTACAAGGTAGTTAAATCTGCTCATTAGCTCTTTATTATATACCTCATGTTTGTTTCACTTTGTACATCTAAATTTGACTACAAGTTCAAGTTATGTTTACACAAGTAATTTCATAATTTTAAACTTAATTAACCGTACTTTACAATTGCTTATCAAATTTGATTTTTAGTTGAAAAATAATAAGGCAAGTTATTTCCAAACAATCTCTTCAACTTAGTTTAGCAATAATTATTCTCTGCTTTGGGTTTAACTATTATGTGCATAACTTTGAAGTTCTATATATATGACACAATAACTTCATGTTGCTGGATAACATATTCTAAGAGGTATGTTTGTGCTGCTTATGTTGTTAGCAAAGTCAATTGGATTGTTAAACAAACGTTTAGTTCGTTTCATATTATTTTAACAATCCAATCTATGTTTCACAACATGTTCGACATAAAAAAAACACAGTACACACGTAAAACTGGAACTTATAGCTTATTAGGTAGCGGAGTTAGGTCCGCTTAAACATAACTTTCTTCAATTGCTCTCGTCAAAAATATCTGAAATGCTGTTTTGGCCTTACCATGAAATTCCTTACTTTTGGATTTCAACAGTTTGACTTAATCCACTATCTGTAAGCCTTTTAACTAACACTGGCCCTATTGCAACTATGATGCTCCCTTTCCAATATGAATTTCATTATTCTGTTCAAATTGAATTTGTAAAGAATGGTTTTCATGTTACGAGTACTTACACATGTGCTCTGCACGTGATCCTGAAACCCGTGCCGGCGAAACTAAGGTGGCATTGTGGGTGATTTTCCATTGTCGTGGGGGAATTATCCGTACTAATTCTCGCTATTTTGTTACAACATCCCCACCCCCAACAAGTCAGCCAATGCATTCACTCTGTTTTAATTCTCGCAACCTTCCGCTGATTCAACCCACAACATATAATTTTACCTATCATTTTCTATGTTGAATGAATATATATCCTTATTTCATATTCAGTTGCACACAATTAATCCAGTTGCACACAATTAATCCAGCATTAATACAAACCTTATTACTCTTGCATTTCTACCTTCTTGCTTCACCTTCATAACTGCTATTATGCTCTTCCCATAATGTCTGTCGTATTTTGACTTCGTATGCGCACCTCTACCAACGACTTCTTCAACCTTACATGTAACGACCCATATTTTCAACTGTTTTAAATTATAGGATTTGATATAATTATCGAATAAAAATGGTTAAAACTAAAAATTTAATGAATTATTGGTATTGATGTATCGGGTAATTAAATTGTCTGAATTTAATAGTGAAATTATTTAAAATAATGGAATTCTGGATTTAATAAGAATGAAAATGGCATCGAAAATTTATTTATTCAAATATGAATAAAGATGATTAACATTTAAAATTGGATTTAAATGTGAATGATTAAAAATTGAAATTTTATATTTTAAATTAACGAGTAAAAATAGCCATTCTGGCCACTTTCTCGGATTTCGATGAAACCAGTTTCATCGGATTAGTAATAATAAGTTATTATAGGATTTTAAGTTTCGTAGCGATCAGACTTCTCATTTGGCCGTGCGAGCTTGAAACATGTAAAAATTAATTTAAGGAAATCGATAAAATAAATTGACTTTGTAAAGCTATCTTCCACATACGATCGAATTAGGCCTCAAAACTAGTTCTATAGCGTTCCAAATGGGGATAAAACATTATAAACGTCAGGTGGCACGCCTCGATTGGGGTTCAGACGATTTTGGACCTACCTGTATAAATGCGCACGCAAATCGAGACAGTTTTATTATTATTTTAATTTCTCAAAACCCTAGTCGCCAGTATTTTAATGGCTGAAATTGATCAAAATTCTGTCCTCTTTATCTTTCAATCCGTTCAATAAAATTGAAAAATTCCAAAAGCAAAGTTGTAAATCTCAGCGAGCTCTTCAAATCCATATGGTTGATATATGCTATTACGTCATGGATTCGCCAGAATCTGGCTTGGAAGCATGCACGTGTTTTGGGTTCTTGCGTGCAAATGGAGGCAGCGACATCGACGAAATTATGGGCGTTGGTGGGTCTCAAGGTGGCGCATGTGATGGAGTATGCTGATCGACGTTCGGTCGACGAAATTTGCATGCGTGTGGAAGAAATGGATGCGCGCGATGGGTTCAGGAACGTGTACATGAGGGAGAAGATGGTAACGTGATTTTTTTTCTTATTATTTATTCATTTTATAATAATATAAATCGTATAACTTCTAATATCAATATCTTTTGCATACGAGCTCGGATTCACATGCGGTTTTCTCTTTTGCGATCGTATCGAAATTCCCGACGACATGAATCTTGTTTGGTTTGATTCAGAGACTGTTCAAATTTGGGTCTTTATTTGGGTTTTAAATCGTTAATAAATCAAAGGTGGGTGTTTATACGCTCACAATTGACTGAAATAATTTTTATGTTAATTAAATTATATCGTGAAGTGATTTGAAATTTACTGGTTATTGTTTGATAAGTTTAATTGACATTTAAATTGACATCTAAATTAATTGATAGAATTTGAATTGACAGTTAAATTGAATTAGAATTTAATTGCCGTAAAATACCCGAAATTGATAATTATGAAATTGTTGAGATTTTTATTGATTGTTGACCAATTGGTTGTGATGGATGTCATTGGTTGATATTTTGGATGTTTATTTATTTTTATATATCATGTTATTATCCTGTATGTTATTTACGGTATATAAAATTGTAAATTGAATTATTTCGAATAAATTAATAAATAGGTCGAAATGATATATACCTATGATACTTATTTTGGATTGAAATGATATATATATTCATCCCTGGAATTGAATTGAAATAATTGATTTACTTGGACATAGGATAGAGAATTATATACGGACACCGGGTTGGTTAAATTAAATGATTTTAAAATTTCATTTTGAAATTATTTAAATGATTTGACTAAAAAAAATCGAATTTATGGGAATCGAATTATTTTAGAACTGGAGCTTGAAATGTTGAAATTTAAATTTGATAAACGAAATTGTTTAATAATCTAATTTGAGATTTTGAAGTTATAATTGGAATATGATTTGAATTTCAGAAATCGATTTGTTTTAAAGATTGGACTTTTATTCGAACTTTGAATATTGCTGAGTAAACGTGAAATAAAATGATATTTCGAAATTGGGTTCAGAATTTAATTATATTTGAAGATTTGGTTTTAAATTGAATATTGAAGGAAAAAATTGATTTAAGTGTTTTGAATTGATATTTTGGAAATCGAACTCAGAATTGATATAAATCGAAATAGTTTAAATTTGGAATTGGAATTTAAATTAATTTAAAATTAGAATTTAAATTAATTTGGAATTGGAAGTGAAATTGATTTGGAATTGAAATTGAAATTAATTTGGAATTGGAACTGAAATTAATTTGGAATTAGCATTGAAATTAATTTGGAATCGAAGTAAATTCGACTTGAAATCGAAATTGAATCGCTAAATATTGGAACTGATTTGAATTGGAATGGAAAGTGAACTGGTTTGACTTTAAAATTAATATTTTTAAATGAGTATTTTTAGCATAAACGGTTTAAAATCTATATTCTTTAAATATTCAAATTATTTTGATTTTTCAAACTATTTTACTATATAAACCATTTTTGTTACTCAAATTATTTTCTATTAAACTATTTAAAACCATTTTCTAAAATTTCAAACTGGTTAAAAGGGTGAAATGTTACATTTAAATCTTGGATTTAAATGCGAATTGAGTTAAAGTGAAGTTATAACCTAAATTGTAATTCGAATCAAATTTTGAAATGAAATCAATATATCGAACTGAATTGACATTTTGAAGTAAAGTATGATCTTTGAAGCGAATATGATGATTTCGGAATGGATTTGATTTTGAAGTGAATACGATATTTTAATATCGGGTACGAACTGTTTTCAAAATATAAAAGAACCAATCGGTGTGTAAAACGAAGTTTGGTTGTTAAAGAGATCGGTGCCTCTTATTGGCATACTCTTTGTCAATATTGGAACCACTTTGACAACCGTGTACGCGGTGGATGATATCCAGAATGTAGTGGTTGAATTGGCGAACGTTTGCTGGAATGAAGTAAGAGAACAATGATGGATAGCCTTGACACTTGTGTCATAATTAAAATGACTAAAACAAGAGCTATGTCTGGCCATTGAGATTAGCTACCTCTAGCAACGTTGATCCCTCGTATTATTATTGTGATTTCGTATTCGATAGGTGCACCTTTTGTCGTTGGATTGATTGTCGCGGTCGGCCACGGATGGGTTACGACCATCCAGAAAGGGTAAACAGATAGAATCCTACATTGAGCATTGCCTCACGTGCCTTGTCATATTTATTTATATACGAGTCCATTACGACTTTGGTTTAGAACTGTACAATTGTGTTAAGGCGGATCGATGTAAAGCCTAAACGCTATTTTGATATTTATTTTACTGATAGACATTATCTATTATAGTGTATACTATTATATAGAAATAGTTTAATGTATCCTTAGGAGATGGAAAATCTCATAACATCTCTTAAGTTATTGCAGTCATATTTAATGATATTGATTTGACTTACATATGAGTATTCTAGTCCTGTTTCGAGTGTTTAATTTTTTCATTACGTCCGGGTCAGCCCTGAGTTTTTCATGTATTGAAGATTATTCTCTAGAGGACGGAGACGAAGATTTGGTAAATTACTATTATCTCCTGCATCATGCTATTCTGTTGTATTGACTATTTATCCCTGATGTATATATAATTCTGATAAATGTGTGTAGATTTTAATCAAATGTAAAGTAAACAATTTTACCACCATATTTATTTGATTGTTATATTTTATCATTCCACTGTGAGATTCTTTGTTTGGTTTCTTTTTCTTCTTCTTAATTAATCCCATTGATTATCTATGTTTCGGATTGTTTAAGTCGAACATATGTGGATTATTGTCGATTTAAACATTTCGAAATGTGGATCGTCACATTACACATACCACTCCCCTAATTTTCCCTTTCATTACAGCTGCAAGACATTCTACTTGGGCAAACACCATTTCCAAGTGGTTAATTGATTCGGCTTGGTGCAAGAAGTCACAAGTTCGAAACTTGCTTTCGAACGTTTATTGACAAGGGATATGTTGTCCCATTGATTTGTTGTATATAAAGTACCATTTCAAAAAAAAAACATTCTCCTACCAACCCCCAAGCCGTGACAAGCCAAATATTCAACCACCTATCAACTTCAGCTCCAGATGGTTCAGGTATTTTTTCCCTCTTCATTCCTCATTTGTATTACATGATCCTTGATGCAACTTATAACATTTGTCTACTCCTACTGCAGCAACGTTTACATCTCTTCTCCAACAACAACTGCTAAATCGATCTGTCATTCCGACCCGTTATAACCATGGTCAGAATTTTACTGCCCCCACACTTTCCTCCGCCATATCCTACCTCAACCCACTTACTGCTGACACTGTAATGCAAAATTATTTTCTCGTGAAACAAGCGGGAATTGTTGCTTAGGTGGTAAAATTAACATTCACCACCCTGCACCACCTCCTCAACTTTTAACTTTATATACCAAAGATACTGAAAGAGGTTCACATTTTCGAACCAACATTAGATCTTATAATAATGCTTTCGCATTCACATCTATGGGGCCTAACATCGATCAAAACTTAGCGACTGCTCGGAATGGAATTTACTCTTACCGTGCACAAGGCTCCATCTATCATAGCATCGGAAGTGTTCTGCCTTTATTTGGCAGTAGACCTAGATACCTCTAACTGTACATCTATGATACTGATCATGAGACTGAGAATCGGCAACAAGATAGTGCAATATTAAGACCAAGACATCCTGCAAACGTTGCAAGAAATCTTAGTTTTTTACAATCCTTATGTTCATGTGCTGAGACAGTTGGGACAACATACTGATTTACAAGTTTGCAGACTGATAATAAAAGAACTTAAAAGTGGATCGTCATTTCCACTAACTACCCAATGCGTCACAACTAGCGGGTATCATTGTAGGAGACGATAACTCAGACAATTCAACAAACAGGGATATTATGGTTGAAACAAGATCAGAAATCCTATAATGAATTGTAGATACAACAGGATTTTACGATCCACTACAATATCCGCTTCTTCTCCCACGCGGTGAACAAGGATGGGATCTAAACATCCACAATACCGGAGATGACCAAATCAGTTGTAGAACCTACTATTCCCATCTTTACAGGTACTTACTTCCCTTTTTTATACATAAAAAACTTTTTTTCCCGTGTCTCACATACATTTACTCTCACCCGTACCCTCCACACTTACCACTTTGTACACATCATAGGTACGGCTTATGGAACAGGCTCTTCTACTGCTTAGTGGTCGTCCACTCCAATAATTTGTTGTTGATACTTGCGTAAAAATTGAAACTATGCGACTACGGTATCTTCGAGACGACGAAGATGCTATTATAGCCGACTTATATCAGGGTTTACAAGATGCTCTAGCTAAAGGGAAGGCAACTGCCAGTATGTACTTTCCCTTCCAACCATTTCGCCCTACTAACAATATAACCTATAATCTTAAAATTTGTTTGCACCTGTGCTATTTGTAGGAAATGTTGGAGTTGCAAAAGTCCTTCAATCTTCTCATATTGGTAGTCCACGTGACATGCATCAACGGTACCAGGACGCAATGTTTTACGAAGGTATGGAATGCCCGACTTATTTATTACTATAACATGTAATCCTAATTGGATAGAGATTACACTAGAGCTGCTTCCCTTTCAACAACCATATGATTTCCTTGATTTGACTACTCGAGTTTTCCGTGCAAAATTGGAATAGCTTAAATTTAATTTATTTGATGAACATGTATTATGTAAAGTCGTTGTGCATGTTCATGTCATAGAGTTTCAGAAAAGGGAATTGTCACACGCTCATATCTTACTTATTCTTGCAGAAACTTATAAACTTAATACCCCCGACGATTACGATACTATGGTTAGGGCAGAAATTCCAGATAGAGAATTAGAACCAGATTTGTACACGTTAGTTATTAAACATATGATTCATCATCCATGCGGTAGTTTCAACCCCAATGCCGCATGCTAGATGGAATATGTAAGAAGGGATTTCCTAAACCCTTTGCGACATCAACTTTACAAGGAACTGATTCATACCTCATTTACAAACGACGTGATAATGGAATACAGGATCAAACAACTACTGTGGAAATTGACAATCATTGGGTTGTTCCTTATAACCCTTATTTACTTCTAAAATATGACTGTCATATAAACTTTGAAATTTTCTCGAGTACTAAATCTTTAATATATCTATATAGATTTGTTTATAAAGGATCAGATCGCGTGTCCGTAGACTTATCTTCTTCATTAACCACCATCGATGAAATTTCTCAATTCGTTAATGCCAGATGGATTTGTGCACTAGAGTCAATATGGAGGGCATTTAAGTTCCAACTTAGTAGCATGTCTCCGTCTATAATAGGACTACAAATACATCTACCTAACATGCAATAACTTCAATTTAACGCGGATGAAACCTTAAGACTCTATTCTGACCGACTAACATTGAACTAAAACCATGCTTACATAATTTTCCACCAAAATTTAACGAACAAGGAGGCACCTTAGTACCTTCACCACGAATTCCCTGAAAAGTATTGGTGGAACTACGAACGAAAAGAATGAGTACGTAGACGAATTAACCGTAAAGTAATTGGTCGACCATACACCGTACCTCCCACCAAAGGGATCGCTACTACTTACGATTTTACTAAATCGTATTCCAGGCCCACTTTCTTTCACACACTTAATTACCATCAACGGAACTGTTTACGGTACATTCAAAAAAGCAGCCGTACATCGAGGACTGCTGGAAAATGACAACAGTATTAAGGATTGTTTAACTGATGCTTCGAACACGCATATGCCTTAAGGCGATTATTTGTTACCATTTTAGTATATTGTGAACTATGTGCTGTACGGGAACTATGGGGGAATTTTGGCCTTTTCTAACTGAAGACTACCCATTCACATCTTCTACCACACTCCCAGCTACATTTTCACACACTTAATTACCATCAACGGAACTGTTTACGGTACATTCAAAAAAGCAGCCGTACATCGAGGACTGCTGGAAAATGATAACAGTATTAAGGATTGTATAACTGATGCTTCGAACACGCATATGCCTTAAGGCGATTATTTGTTACCATTTTAGTATATTGTGAACTATGTGCTGTACGGGAACTATGGGGGAATTTTGGCCTTTTCTAACTGAAGACTACCCATTCACATCTTCTACCACACTCCCAGCTACATTTAATTGGTCGATGTCTCTTTGATGTTAAAAACCTTCTAAAACAGTATAATAGAACCACATTTGATTATGATTCATCACATAACTTCCTACATTCAATTAAGGACTACAATATTTCCACGCTTCTTTTAGAAGAACAATCAATACAAATACCATTACCAGATTTATAAGCAATAAATAATTTAACCACTGAACAAAGGATGCGTTTGATATGATCATGCTTTCGGTAGATTCGAAAACCAATTCCATTTCATCGACGGTCCTGGAGGGGCAGGAATAACTTTTTTGTACAAAGCAATTTTAGCTCATCTACAAAACCGAGGTGTTATTGCAATTGCAACCGCCACTTCTGGAATAGCTTCAATTGCATTTTCCGGTGGTAAAACAACACATGATTTAAAATTCCAATTAATTTAGACTCTTCCTCCACATGCCATATTACTAAACAATTTGATACTGCAAAACTTTTATCCGCGACAACCGTTTGCTATGGGATGAAGCAACCATGGCTCACCGCCACGCATTCGAAGCGTTTAATAAAACATTACGAGACTTGACTAATGTGGATGTTCCATTCGGAGAAAAAATTGTTATCTTAGGCGGTGATTTTCGACAAGTTTACCTGTTGTTCCGGGAGGGACTAGAGCTCAAACAACTGCTACATGCATAGTTCCGTCATATTTATGGTCAACTGTTAAGTTATTTCATCTAACTAAAAATATGATGGAACAGACTGACCAACCTTACGCTGACTTTATTTTGCGCATTGGAAATGGTACTGAACCCACTATAGAAGAAGACATGATCAAACTATCACCGGATATTGTCATACGATGGGACGGTACAAGTTCATTATACTCTTTGATTATCGAAATTTTCCCCGCATTAACTAATAATTTTAGCAATACAAACTACATACTAACTGGAGCAATATTATCACCAACAAATGAAACAACGGATGAAATTAATAACATGATAATAAAAAAAATTCCTTGGCGAAGAACAAATTTATTACTCTTTTGACAGAGTAGAAGATGACACGTCTAACTTATGTCAAATCGAGTTCTTAAACTCACTTAACCCAGATGGTATGTCACCAAATAAATTAACTCTTAAAGAAGGATCTCCAATAATGTTACTTCGGAACATTGATTCATGAATTGGACTATGCAATGGGATGAGACTAATCTGTGGTGTCTTCCATCCAAACCTTGTAGCCGCTGAAATTTCTTTCGGTCAGTTCCAAGGTACAAGGGTACTTATTCCACGTATACCATTAAAGCCTTCTAAAAACATAAAGCTATCATTTAACCTTATCCGTAAACAATTCCCTATACGATTAGTATTCGCTTTAACAATTAACAAATCACAAGGACAAATCATTCCACATGTTGGAATTTATCTTCCCAACCGCGTTTTCAGTCACGACCAACTTTACGTCGTTTTTTCCCGCAGAATTTCGAGAAGCATAACAAATTTTTTGGTTAAAAACGGAAAATTACATCGTAAAACAGGAACACATACTCGAAATATTGTTTATAAGGATGTTTTGCAAACGTGCTCTCAAGTTATGAATGTCTCCTAAACGCATCTTAACTACCTCACTTTTCTCCCATCCGCACGATTACACTCCACTACACACTGTCCACATCTTCCTATCCCACTGCTGCACTTTTCTAAACACGTAAGAACATCCTAGAATTTTGTCCTGCTTTCTACTTTGTAACTTACATTCCACTGCAATGATTAACTATGTTGCTTAATATAAAAATGATTGGATTGTCATCTTAATTACACATTTCCATCCATCTTCTCATGGATAAATCTTAGACCATTTTCAGCCAACATAAACCATCAGACTCCTCCACTCAGTGCACCACATATATTTTTCAAACCACTTAATCAATTTACATTGCATTCCATATATTACGTCCTTATCCTATATTCCATGTATTAGGTCTTTATACTGCACTGCATGTCCTACAACCTCCGACACATAGTCTGTTCTGTTTATCATGCTTTTACATTGCAACTTCAATGAATAAGTGTTATCCCATTTTTGGTCAAAACTGGAATATCAATGTTGTGTGCAAGCAAGCGTATATAAGTCAGGGATTTCACTCACGATTCAATTGCAAAAGTTCATTCGGTGAAACAATGCGAGAGTCCATTCGGCACTCCAACACTCAAGCCCATTCGGCATCTACAACATAAGGTTCATTCGGTAATCATCACCAGAGTCATTCGGCAGATCTAGGCTAAGGGCCATTTGGCACTTACGTTCTCAATGACAATCGGTAGCCCAAACTCAAAGTACATTCGGCAAGAGAAAGCTCACCTGGTTCGGCAATTAACTATGATTCGGTTCATCTCCATTTCCATGCATGGCCGAACCAACCTCACCATACTCCTACCACCGGACCAAAGCCCTATCGGTCTAACACCACTCCCTGCATAGCCGAACCAAGCTCCATCCACTCACCATCGGATACACCTTCACCGAACCAACGTCCCACCGGACCAACTCCACTTCCATGAACTACCGAACCAAGCCCTTGCCGAACCAAAGTTGCCAGTCCAGATTGTTTCAGCCCAGGCCCGCCAGCAGCTATATACATGCAGGACCCCTGCCCCCAGCCTCACTCTATAAATAAAGGGGCAGGGGTACAACAATGGCAGACAAGTTTGAGAGCTCAAGCACGGAAGGAACTTTCAAATAACTTTCATATACTTGTATATAAAGCTTTGTACTTGTAATCTGAAGAAAAAGAGGAGAATAACATATAAAGTGGACGTAGGCACGTTCCGGCCGAACCACTATAAATCTGCGTGTCTTTTACAGTTTAGTCCCTGCGTTTTACATATTTGCCTAAATCACCCAAATCGCTAAGAACAACATATAATCAAAGGAATCATACGACTTTAGGGTGTTTGCCCATTTTTTGCGCAAACAATAAGCAAACAGTATATAAAACTGAACAGTCTTCTTTTAGTACTACCATCACACTCCAGTTGTTTTTTTTACAGATAGTGTGATGTGAGTTTATGGTAAACAAAAGGATTTCCAATTGTTCTACTTTTGTTCTATTTTTCTGGCTGTTACTTTATTTCCATTATTCTTTTCTACATAACGAAATGCTGTTGATTTACTTGGGATCTACAATTTGGATTTACAGTGTGAATTCGAGCGAGGCAGCTAATTGCTCAACTCGATTTATCAATGGAACTGAGCAGTTACGAACTTTACACAATTATCCTACTCCAACAACGTTGTTCTCCAACCCAAACTTGAACACACTGTTCTCAAGTCAATTGGAGAAAAGAAAATGTAAGTGCTGAAACTGTCAGATTGTAACTTTTAGACAATATCCACATATTCTTTTTCTAACACAATCTTCTGCGTGTTATTTGTTTTGCAGGCATGATTTATTTGGCCTTCTATGCGGACAATTTGCTTTATTATAAATAAATAGAAAGCAAGCAGGAAAATTTGCATTCACAGCTACTTAAGTGAGCAGACTTTGACTTCTAGCAACAGCCAGTAGCTTTCCCCCATGCAAACAACGTTTTCTATCAACCAACAAGTAATGGTGGCACCAGAGCAGCATAAGACCTATCGACAATCACCAACTTCACCAACAGTTCAGAGGATGATATCCCTAATAGAATAATATGTTTATCTCCTTTTTTGCTACAACATAAGGTTCATTCGGTAATCATCACCAGAGTCATTCGGCAGATCTAGGCTAAGGGCCATTTGGCACTTACGTTCTCAATGACAATCGGTAGCCCAAACTCAAAGTACATTCGGCAAGAGCAAGCTCACCTGGTTTGGCAATTAACTATGATTCGGTTCATCTCCATTTCCATGCATGGCCGAACCAACCTCACCATACTCCTACCACCGGACCAAAGCCCTATCGGTCCAACACCACTCCCTGCATAGCCGAACCAAGCTCCATCCACTCACCACCTGATACACCTTCACCGAACCAACGTCCCACCGGACCAACTCCACTTCCATGAACTACCGAACCAAGCCCTTGCCGAACCAAAGTTGCCAGTCCAGATTGTTTCAGCCCAGGCCCGCCAGCAGCTATATACATGCAGGACCCCTGCCCCCAGCCTCACTCTATAAATAAAGGGGCAGGGGTACAACAATGGCAGACAAGTTTGAGAGCTCAAGCACGGAAGGAACTTTCAAATAACTTTCATATACTTGTATATAAAGCTTTGTACTTGTAATCTGAAGAAAAAGAGGAGAATAACATATAAAGTGGACGTAGGCACGTTCCGGCCGAACCACTATAAATCTGCGTGTCTTTTACAGTTTAGTCCCTGCGTTTTACATATTTGCCTAAATCACCCAAATCGCTAAGAACAACATATAATCAAAGGAATCATACGACTTTAGGGTGTTTGCCCATTTTTTGCGCAAACAATAAGCAAACAGTATATAAAACTGAACAGTCTTCTTTTAGTACTACCATCACACTCCAGTTGTTTTTTTACAAATAGTGTGATGTGAGTTTATGGTAAACAAAAGGATTTCCAATTGTTCTACTTTTGTTCTATTTTTCTGGCTGTTACTTTATTTCCATTATTCTTTTCTACATAACGAAATGCTGTTGATTTACTTGGGATCTACAATTTGGATTTACAGTGTGAAATCGAGCGGGGCAGCTAATTGCTCAACTCGATTTATCAATGGAACTGAGCAGTTACGAACTTTACACAATTATCCTACTCCAACAACGTTGTTCTCCAACCCAAACTTGAACACACCGTTCTCAAGTCAATTGGAGAAAAGAAAATGTAAGTGCTGAAACTGTCAGATTGTAACTTTTAGACAATATCCACATATTCTTTTTCTAACACAATCTTCTGCGTGTTATTTGTTTTGCAGGCATGATTTATTTGGCCTTCTATGCGGACAATTTGCTTTATTATAAATAAATAGAAAGCAAGCAGGAAAATTTGCATTCACAGCTACTTAAGTGAGCAGACTTTGACTTCTAGCAACAGCCAGTAGCTTTCCCCCATGCAAACAACGTTTTCTATCAACCAACAAGTAATGGTGGCACCAGAGCAGCAGAAGACCTATCGACAATCACCAACTTCACCAACAGTTCAGCGGATGATATCCCTAATAGAATAATATGTTTATCTCCTTTTTTGCTACAATCTATTCTCTTCAATGTCAGCGTCAGTTTGCTACATTTTTCAGTTGTCAGAAAATATAAAAGCTCTGCGTTACTATGCTTATTATTTCTTGCCTGTCAAATATGCGACATAGTAGAAGTGATTAAAATGTGTTATCAGAAAATATTATACCTGCTTTTTGATTCTGCTTCAGTGTCATATATAAACTATCATGCCGTATGTAGGAAAAATGTGTCCCTATTTCTTATACCGTGGTCAGTTCGTTATGCGCTTTTTATTTCAGAAATTTCTCCTCATACTCTTTGTTAATAAAACTCTATGAATTTTGTTTCGCATGATAGATTTAGCCCACCTCTCTGTGCTTTAAAATTGCTATAGCTTGGTTCATGAATTTCATATTCGTTTATGCAGAACAATAATTCATGACTAGTTAAAGCGTTAATTCCTCCATCATTTATTCTCTCATTATTATACAGTATAACATTGGAATCTCTAACTGCTATCCATGGTAGAAAAGTCTGTAATCCTCGATGATAGAATTTGAAAGAATTCGAAAATGATAGACTGAAAGAAAATTTGAAATGTAAACGGCTGATATTCTTTATTGCAGAGATGAAATGTTGATTACAGTTTTTCTCACATTCTTTCTACTGCTTGTATCAGGCTTTTATATACAATTATTTACATAAACGCGCTTGGGCTTTCGGGTTTTGGTTACAGCCCAAATTAGACTTAACTATGTTGAGATAAATGATACGGTGAGGAGCGCATTGTAGCAACCCGCATATTTATCGATTGTGTATTTAAATATTTTATTTAAATATAGCATCATTCGTGGGATTTTAGTCCGAAAAGCTACTTTTTGCAAACAGTCAAATTAGGACTCGAGACTACCTTCATTGAGTTCAAAATGACGTTTGCGATCTTTTTGAGTATAAACTTTGATATGTTTGGAGATGACAAAATTTTGCTACTTTTCACTTAGGGCTTTGGTTTTGTTTCAGCTCATTAGACCCAAGCTTCACCCGTCATCTCTTTATTACTTTACTTCTATTTCCTAATACTCAAGCTTTAGCAACAATGGAGAGAGGAACGAGAAATTAAAACTCCAAGCCCTACTTTCCATTTGCAAATCAAGTTCTAGATCCTAGTTCATAGAAGAAGCTTTGGTAAGCTCCCTCTTCTTCTTCTCCAACTCTTTCTCCTTCCAATCTCAGAAATTTCTAAACCTAACTTAGGAAATGTTTCTCTCTTTAGCTTAGATTCAAGCTTGTTGGGTTGAAATTGAAGAGTGATTGTCCTTGCCTTTGCTCTATAGCTTCTTCTTCATTTGTTTTGGGTTCAAATGTGAGATTTTTATCTCACATCTTAGTCTATAATTATCTTCGATTGTTAGCCCTAACACTTGTTCTTGTGCAATTAATTTTGGTTTGGATTGATTTGGTGTATATTCCAATTTTTGGTGTTTTGAAATCAAAATCTATGAAAATCCTATTATGGATATTTGGACATTGATATTTGAGGCGTTCGAAGAGCCATTAAGACTGAGTTGTCGCGTGGCATAAGTCCTCAGTCGTCATTTGCTCGTCCGATCGCTTCCGATATTCATTTGGCTATTTTTGGTCGAGATTCATGAAATGCTCTGAATTCCAGTTTCAGACGTCTGAATCTGGAATTTCAGACGTCTGAATTGGCTCGATTTCAAACAGAAAGGAAATAGGCTAAAAACGCCTATTTCAGACGTCTGAAACATTTGGTTCAGACGTCTGAATTACGTTCTGGAAAACTTCTAATTTTCCAGATTCAGACGTCTGAACCATCTATTTCAGACGTCAGAATCTGCTGTGTTTTGCCTGCTTGCCTATTTTGTTTAAGAATTCCAATTTTATCGATTCGTGTTGATTCCGATTTGTTGCAATCATTTATTATCCACTTTGATGACATTTTCTTTGGGATTTTTGGGAATATCCATCTTGATGGATTCAGAATCGATTTCTTTGAATTTTATTCACGTCTTCGAATGTGGATTTTTGTGATTGATTGTTCTACCATCATTTTTGTGATTTGTCACTTTAAAAAATATAAAGGTTTTCTATACTAGTAGTAAATATCAAAATTATTTCATCAAAAACGATTTCAACACTATTTTATTACAAAGCTCGTTTCTTAAACCGTTTTTCAAATCTATTAGTATATACAAACCTTTACCTCATTCGTATGAGAAATCTAATTAAATGGCTTAGCAAAACAAGTGGTATGAAACGCTTGCGTTTACTTCGTCGGTTAATTCTTGGACCTTTTCTATTGAATCTCTTGTGACAATTTTCGAGTGGGAATCTATAATCTGTTCGTAAATATTTAAGTTAAGTTAGTGGTTATTGGACATGAAGCTAAACTCATATATTTACCAGCTTAGTGTAATTTACACTTAACCTCGAGTGGAAGTCTACAATTTGTTCGTAAATAATTAAGTTAAGCTAGTGGTTATGGGACATGAAGCTAAACTCATTTATTTACTAGCTTAGTGTAATTTACACTTATCGATCAATGATGATCATTTTGTGATTTAGACTAGCATTGTGCGATGTCTCTTTGTCTGTGAGGGAGACTAAACCCCGTTTTTGTGGAGCTCCGGCTCATAGGTATTCGGGTCGTTTTGTGGGGCTTCGGCTCAAAATTAATGGTTAGCAACCATGGTATAGCTTTCCGTTTTGTGATACACGTGTTGGTGAGTTTTCATGCTTCCATTCTAGTGACAGGCCTCTTTCCCGTTTTTTGTGATTTCTAGATTTCTATTGATGATTTCTAGACTTTGTGTTTCACCAATTTTTCATGATTTGTATCGATAAGCTTTATCAATTTTTGTGCATTGGTGAATTTGTGTTTCACTAACTTTTTCGATTGGCATTGATATGATCGTCAACATTTGTGGTTTGATGAATATAATAAAGAATATGACATTCTTTTTTGTGCTTTGAAATTTCCTGTGATATTGTATGATTTTTGTTACTAGTTAATGTATACCTTTTACGGAATGACATTTTTGTTATCATACGTTTTAATCACATCTATTATCCTATCTCATTTTATCTGATATTTATAGCTAGACTGATCCGTTTATTATTTTCTTTTTAAATAATACTCGGGTCGGACCGAGATATTACAGGTGCTTCTACTTGACTCCTTATCGGACCATCATCTGACTTTTGGCTAACTACTTAGACTAGTAGTTCTTTGTTGTATACATTTGAGATTTAGACTCCTTGATGTATACATATTTTTTTCTAGCACTTGTATCTATTCTTTTGTGATATTGTGGATCTCGTTAGACCACTGCTCTGATATACACTTTTATGTGTAATATTCATATATGTTTCCGCCTTTGAGATATGAACTTCTATGACTGATTTGTGTTATGATGTTTCTATATTGGTTTCCGAAGATTACATATAGCCACTGTGTAGTAGCGTTGAGTTTGTGTCGGTATGTCGGATTTCCTCTTGAGATGAAAAGTTATATTTTTATCTGGCATATCGGTACTCGCACAAAGCAATTATACAGATAGTCGCTCCTCAACAGCCTTATTCTCCGTGCTAGTTGACGGCATTACCCCGTAGTGTCCTTGGCTAACGTGGGTATAGAGGTGGGGCGTCACAGTTTGGTATCAGAGCCAAACTTCGAAACAATGTAGAATAATCCAGCAAGGATCATTGTCCTAAGTCTTTCTTAGGAGTCATGCCTTAGGATTTAATTCGAGTCTTCATACCGTCTTATCCTATTTTCTTTTATAATTCCTTATTTTATCAATCATGATTGTTTGATAATTATTTTGAGAATAACCTTTTTTCCTCTTCTTTCTTTCATTCTTAAAGAAGAAGAAATGGTTAGTTCTAGCAGTCCTAGCGCTGGTCAATCCAGTAGTCTTTCTCTGGATGGAGCATTTATGTCTGCCCAACAACTTTTGGATCTCGTAAATAATCAAAGGTTTATTTGTGCTTTGAGTAAGAACCCTCAAATTGTTTTACCTCTGAAACTTGAAGCTCCATCCAATCAGCTTGTGGATATCACTCTTCGACATGAAGAGGTTGGTAAAGGAAGTGATAGTGATATTGGGATTTCCAAGAAAAGGCATATTAAGTTCAAGAACCCTAATCCCAATAAGAAAGTGAAGCAAACTACTTTGGTAGCAAAGACTCCAATCCCTAATCGTGGAGAATGCTACAATTGTGGCTTTGTGGACCACTATGCAAGGGAGTATCCGAAGCCACTCTTTTGTCGTTATTGCAAAAATTCAGGTCATCATATTTCTGCCTGCCCCATACTTCAAAGCAAGAAGAAAGGGGAACAAGAAACTTCGGTAGCAAAGACTCCTACCTCTAGTCGTAAATAATGCTACAATTGTGGTTCCATGGACCATTATGTAATTAAGTGTCTGAAACCCCTTACTTGCCGCTATTGCAAAAATCCGGACCATCTTTTATCTACATGTTCCAAACTCCCTAGCAAGAGGGAGGGAAAGTTGAAAGTTGTGCACACCCATTGTGACACTTTTCTTGGTCAAGGTATTTCTCATTCAATCCTTGATTTCATTTGTTTTGTGATTATTCTTTTCGAGTTCTTTTTGATATGGGTTCATCTTATCATTTTATATCAAAAGAACTCATTGATTCTTTTTCTTTAAATATTTTTGGCCTTGATGACTTCTTTGAGAATTGCGAATCCGGTTGGTGGATCCACAGCACTCAATTTGTTTTTTTATTGATGACGAAATCATCTTATGTGATTTTTCTTTCCGAGCCTATTTTCATGTTATGCGTTACTTAGGCTTCGAAATTGATTTGTGTGAAAGGATTGTCTTAATCTTTATGAAGCCCATATCCTATTTTCCGAGTGGACTATTCATCCTCGACATTCTCAATCTGTTAAACAGATTTGTATTTTTTCTTTGTGATTCCGATTCCAACTTGATGGCATCATTTTTATTCTTCAAACCCACAAGATGAGGAAAACGTTATTTTTTCTCATTCGGGTAGTTTGTGGAATTTTTTGGTATTTTTGAGCTTGTCTTAGGGTTATCACCTAAGCAATCTTTTGAGTGGTGTTAAGGTCTTTTCAACTCGACCTTGCCACCAGTTTTCATTTGCTATGAGTCGCAGAAGTTAACATTCCACTTACCGCATTCCGCACTCGTTATGATTCTTATGAATGACTTATTATGTCATTCAGTTTGTCCAGCTTATTTCATCCATTTTATAAATCGAGTATTCTATGAATATTTCGATGAGGCCATCCTTGTATTTATTGATTTTGGATGAAGATAGCAATTTAAAATTTTGCAAATCTTTTTCATAAGATTTATTTATAAGTATAATTTGATTTTGTGCTTAAAACGTACAAAGAATATTCTTAAAATTTTTAAGAGACTTATTTATCATATAGAAGATGATTTGGTGATTGTATTGCCCATTGAGTGCTTTAAGAATTCTGGTCGATGCGCTTGATCAACGTTATCGATAGAAATTTCCTAAACGCTTTGATGAGACAATCTGACACAATGAATTGACTTGTAAAAAGTAAAATTTCCTAGAAAGATTATTACATAAAGATAATTGTGATTTTCAAAGTTTTATCTTTTTGGGAAAGAAGATTATTTAAAAGAACTCCTTTTCGATACTCTTATTCTCGTGATTTCCGAGGGGAACCAAGACCTTATCTTTTGTATCAATGCTAGTCGTATTGGTTTGGGTGCCGTCCTCTTGCGAAAGAGAACGTGCTATCACTTTTGTTTCTAAATAATTTAAGCCGATCGAGACTAGTTATGCCACTCATGATCTAGTGCTCGCGGCTATTGTTGTCGAATTTTAGAGTTTGGCATCATCATTTATTTTTGGGGAAGAAATTCGTTCTCCACTCTGATCATAAATCTTTGAAATATTTAATTTCTCATATGTAACTTCATGTTGACTCGAGTTCTTGGCATCTTATGATCTTGATATTCTTTTTATTCCCGAAGGGAAATCGTGTTGCCAATGCACTTTGTCGTAAGCAACAAGTGGTTGATTCTTTGATGATGTCTGAATAGAATTATCTTTTTATCAAGTTCATCGGACATTTTGATATACTTCGTTTTGTTGAGCTTTATCTCATTTCTTCTATGGACTAGCGTCCGATGCTCTTTTATGAGCTTCGGTTCATTTGACGTACCGTTTTTGTACCACGTCGATGTTTCGAATTATTTGAACTTTCGATCATCTGACGTACCATTATTATATTACGTCGATGTTCCAAACTATTCGAGTTTCTAGTTCCTCGGGCGTACCGTTATTGAACTACGTCGTTGAACCGGCTCGATTTTTTCTGCTATTCATGACGTTTCCCACGTCTTTCAAACTACGGAAATGCCTTAGGGATTTCGATTTTATTTTTGAGCCCGGTGTTATTGAAGAAATTGAAGTTTCGTCTATTTGACTTTTGAGCTACACCCTATTCGCATCATTGCTTCGGAGGTTGAGCGCCTTCGAAATAAAAATGTTCCTCTTATGAAAGTTCATTGGTCCTCAAATCCTAAGGATTGTTCTTGCGAATCCAGAGAATTCATCGAGCGAACACATCCGGACTTACTTTCTCGTGCTCTTTGAGGTGAAGCTCTTATTCCAAATTTCTTCTTTTGTGTTGATATGCTTTTATGGTTGTTACTTATTGTTTATTTATTTCTTATGATTGCGAAGACGCAATTTCTTTAAGGAGGGGAGTCTGTAACAACCCGCATATTTATCGATTGTGTATTTAAATATTTTATTTAAATATAGCATCGTTCGTCGGATTTTAGTCCGAAAAACTACTTTTTGCAAACAGTCAAATTAGGACTCAATACCACCTCCATTGAGTTCAAAATGACGTTTGCGATCTTTTTGAGTGTAAAGTTTGATATGTTTGGAGATAGTAGAATTTTGCTACTTTTTCACTTAGGGCTTTGGTTTTGTTTCAGCTCATTAGACCCAAGCTTCACCTCTCATCTCTTCATTACTTTACTTCTATTTTCTAATACTCAAGCTTTAGCAACAATGGAGAGAGGAATGAGAAACTAAAACTCCAAGCCCTAGTTTCCATTTGCAAATCAAGTTCTAGCTCCAAATTCATAGAAGAAGCTTTGATAATCCCTCTCTTCTTCTTCTCCAACTCTTTCTCCTTCCAATCTCAGAAATTCCTAAACCTAACTTAGGAAATGTTTCGCTTTTTAGCTTAGATTCAAGCTTGTTGGGTTGGAATTGAAGAGTGATTGTCCTTGCCTTTGCTCTATAGCTTCTTCTTCATTTGTTTTGGGTTCAAAGGTGAGATTTTTATCTCACATCTTAGTCTATAATCATCTTCGATTGTTAGGTATGAATTCCTAACACTTATTCTTATGCAATTGATTTTGGTTTGGATTGATTTGGTGTATATTCCAATTTTTGGTATTTTGAAATCAAAATCTATGAAAATTATATTATGGATATTTGGACATTGATATTTGAGGCGTTCGAAGAGCCGTTAAGGCTGGGTTGTCGCGTGGCGTAAATCCTTAGTCGTCATTTGCTCGTCCGATCGCTTCCGATATTCATTTGGCCATTTTTGGTCGAGGTTCAGGAAATGCTCTGAATTCCAGTTTCAGACGTCTGAATCTGGAATTTCAGATGTCTGAATTGGCTCGATTTCAAACAGAAAGAAAATAGGCTAAAAACGCCTATTTCAGACGTCTGAAACATTTGGTTCAGACGTCTGAATTACGTTCTGGAAACCTTCTAATTTATCAGATTCAGGCGTCTGAACCATCTATTTCAGACGTCTGAATCTGCTGTGTTTTTCCTGCTTGCCTATTTTGTTTAAGAATTCCAATTTTATCGATTCGTGTTGATTCTGGTTTGTTGCAATCATTTATTATCGTCTTTGATGACATTTTCTTCGGGATTTTTGGGAATATCCATCTTGATGGATCCCGAATCGATTTCTTTGAATTTTATTCACGTCTTCGAATGTGGATTTTTGTGATTGATTGTTCTACAATCATTTTTGTGATTTGTCACTTTAAAAAATATAAATGTTTTCTATACTAGTAGTAAATATCAAAACTCTTTCATCAAAAACGATTTCAACACTATTTTATTACAAAGCTCGTTTCTTAAACCGTTTTCCAAATCTATTAGTATATACAAACCTTTACCTTATTCGTATGAGAAATCTAATTAAATGTCTTAGCAAAACAAGTGGTATGAAACGCTTGCGTTTACTTCGTCGGTTAATTCTTGGACTTGTTCGATTGAATCTCTTGTGATAATTTTCGAGTAGAAATCTACAATTTGTTCGTAAATATTTAAGTTAAGCTAGTGGTTATGGGACATGAAGCTAAACTCATATATTTACTAGCTTATTGTAATTTACACTTAACCTCGAGTGGAAGTCTATAATTTGTTCGTAAATAATTAAGTTAAGCTAGTGGTTATGGGACATGAAGGTAAACTCATTTATTTACTAGCTTAGTGTAATTTACACTTATCGATCAATGATGATCATTTTGTGATTTAGACTAGCATTGTGCGATGTCTCTTTGTCTGCGAGACTAAACCCCGTTTTTGTGGAGCTTCGGCTTGGTGGGGTAGCGACTCATGGTTTTCGGACCGTTTTTGTGGAGCTCCGGCTCATAGGTCTTCTAGCTGTTTTGTGGGGCTTTGGCTCAAAATTAATGGTTAGCAACCATGGAATAGCTTTCCGTTTTGTGATACACGTGTTGGTGAGTTTTCATGCTCCCGTTCTAGTGACAGGCCTCTTTCTCCTTTTTTGTGATTTCTGGATTTCTATTGATGATTTCTAGACTTTGTGTTTCACCAATTTTTCGTGATTTGTATTGATAAGCTTTATCAATTTTTATGCATTGGTGAATTTGTGTTTCACTAACTTTTCCGATTGGCATTGATATAATCGTCAATATTTGTGGTTTGGTGAATATAATAAAGAATATGACATTCTTTTTAGTGCTTTGAGATTTCCTGTGATATTGTATGATTTTTGTTACTAGTTAATGTATACTTTTTACAGCATGACATTTTTGTTATCATACGTTTTAATCACATCTATTATCCTATCTCATTTTATCTGATATTTATAGCTAGACTGATCCGTTTATTATTTTCTTCTTAAATAATACTCGGGTCAGACCGAGATATTACAGGTGCTTCTACTTGACTACTTATCGGACCATCATCTGACTTTTGGCTAACTACTTAGACTAGTAGTTCTTTGTTGTATACATTTGAGATTTAGACTCCTTGATGTATACATATTTTTGTCTAGCACTTGTATCTATTCTTTTGTGATATTGTGGATCTCGTTAGACCACTACTCTGATGTACACTTTATGTGTAATATTCATATCTGTTTCTGCCTTTGAGATATGAACTTCTGTGACTGATTTGTGTTATGATGTTTCTATATTGGTTTCCGAAGATTACATATAGCCACTGTGTAGTAGCTTTGAGTTTGTGTCGGTATGTCGGATTTGCTCTTGAGATGAAAAGTTATATTTTTATCTGGCATATTAGTACTCGCACAAATCAATTATACAGATAGTCGCTCCTCAACAGCCTTATTCTCCGCGCTAGTTGACGGCATTACTCAGTAATGTCCTTGGCTAGCGTGGGTATAGAGGTGGGGCGTCACACGCATACTCTCTATCCCCCCTCCCCCGCAAACCAATATTAGGTTTAGGGTTACTTTTGATATCTCAGATCCATGGCGGCGCTTGAGAGAGCGACCACGATTTTCTTCGATCCTCCACTGCAATCAATTCTTCACAACAAGTCTTCAGATTTTGCTGCGAATTCTCCTTTAACTGAGAATTCTCAGCAACTTTTGACATCCCTCCAGAGTTCGATTTATGTTCTTCCCTTTTAGATCTGGTTCTAGTATCATCCTGAGGCAACTTGCTTGCCGAAGTTACTTCTGTTTGAGGTGACTTGACCTGAGTTTTCTTCCCTTTGTCGAAGATCGACTTTATGAGATCTACCTTGCTCTCTACTTTTAGTTCGGCTCGAAACTTCAGGAAGTTTCTTGCTGACAGAGCCTTGGTAAGTATGTCCGCACGCTGGACAGTCGAAGGTATGTGATTGATTTATAAATTTCCTCTTTGAACTTGTTCACGAGCAAAATATAGATCAATTTCGATGTGTTTTATTCGTGCGTGCAATATTGGGTTTGCTGCCATGTACACAATGCTTTGATTATCACCCCATAATATTTGTTTGACTACTGTGCTGATTTGTAATTCCTTTAGTAGAGATTGTAGCCAAATTATCTTTGCAGTAGCACTCACAACACTTCTATATTCTGCTTCTGTGCTCGATCTTGATACAATGGTCTATTTCTTCGAGCACTATGACACTGGGTTGTCCCCAATATAGATGTAGTATCCTGTTATAGATTTTCTATCATCAATATCTGCAGCCCAGTCTGCATCTGCATATGCTGTGATGTTTAAGTTACTGCATGCTCTTAACATTAATCCAAAATCTATTGTTCCTTTGAGATATCTGAGAATCCTTTTTACCGCCTTTTAGTGCTCATTATGTGGTTCCTGCATAAATTGAGAAACTTTGTTAACACTGAATGTTATATTTGGTCTAGTAATAGTAGTGTATTGTAGTGCTCCTACAATACTTCTGTATTGTTTAATATTAATATGGATTCTCTCCTGTTTTTGGACAATTGCTGACTGCTGATCATAGGAGTTGGTTGTGATTTTGTCTCATGCATCTTTGAGTTGATAAGTATTTCTCTAATGTATTTCTTCTGACTTAGCAATATCTCTGTATTTGATTTTCTGTTGACTTCAATGTTCAGAAAATAGTTGAGACTGCCAAGATCTTTGATGGAAAATTTCTTGTTAAGATATTGTATGATGCTTGTGATTTCTGTTATATCATCACCTATTATGATCATGTCATCAACATATATTAGAATGTAAATAATATGATTGTTATAGCTTTTGACAAATAAAGAGTTATCAGATTTGGTAGACCGATAGCCTAAAGAAGTTAATGTAGCCTTCAGTCTATCAAACCATACTCTTTGTGCTTGTTTCAAGCCATATATGGCCTTGTTCAACTTGCAAACTTGATGATCATTCTGTCTATACCCTGTGGCTGTTCCATGTAGATTTCTTCTTGTAGAATGCCATTTAAGAATGCATTGTTAACATCCAGTTTCCTTATGTCCCAATTTTAACTTAAGGCAATTGTAAGCACAACTCTAATGGTTGTTGGCTTTACCACAGGTGAGAATGTCTCACTGAAGTCAAATCCATACTGTTAAGTATATCCTTTGGCAATTAATCTTGCCTTTTATTTGGACACTGTTCCATCTGGATTTTTCTTTAGTTTATAGGTCTATTTGCATCCTATTATATTTTTGTTTGTTGGAGGAAGCACAAGATTTCATGTTTTATTCTTCATTAGTGCTTGATATTCTTCATTCATTGATGTCCTCCAGTTTTCATCTCTGTATGCTTGCTCAAATGACTCTGGCTCTTCAATATTTGTTGTTGCTGTATAGATTTTTGGCTTGAATATCCCTCTTTTGGATCTAGTGATCATGTGATGACCTGTTCTGGTTGGTAATTCAGTATATGTTGATGTTGAATTATCATCCTCACCAGTGTTGTCCAGAGATTGCTCTTGTAATCTATCAGTACTGATTCTTTGACTTGGATTGCTTGATGTAGTGGATAACTGTACAGATATGTCAGGCTGTTCTTCTGTTCCATGACCTGGTTCAGGCAACACAGTGTGTTGTGGTTCAGAGACACCTGCCTCCTTGAGATTCCATGCCTCAGAATACACAGGTATATTTGAGATAGATGTTCTTGGGTTATATATCTTCTGAGTAGTTTTTATACTTGCTGAAGCAAAGGGAAATATCTTTTCATTGAATACTACATGTCTACTAATAAATATTTTTCCTGAGTTGTCCAAGAATTTGTAACCTTTCTGCTTGGTTGCATAACCCAGAAATGTACTACGATGAGATCTGAAATATAATTTGTATCTATTATATGGTCTTAGATAGAGAAAACACATGCATCCAAATGTTCTAAGACTATCATAATTGGGTTTAATTCCCATGAGTTTTTCAACTAGACTTACTCCATTTAGTACTTTAGTTGGAAGTCTATTGATCAAATACACTGAAGTACTAAATGAGTCTGGCCAGAATTTCAGGGGTAGAGATGCCTGAGCAAGTAAAGTTATCCCTGTTTCTACTATGTGTCTGTGTTTACTCTCGACTAGACCATTTTGTTCAGAGGTATATGGACATGTGATTCTATGTATTATACTTCTGTTTAAGAAAAATTTGTCAAGTGACTTATATTCACTACCACCATCACTTTGAACAACTTTAACTTTATGACAAGTTTGTCTTTCAGCTTGAGTAATAAAATGTATAACAACATTATAAGTCTCTGCCTTAGTTTTCAGAAAATATATCCATGTATATCTAGTAAAGGCATCAACAAAGGATATGTAATACCTATAGCCATAGTCAGAACTAATGGGTGCAGGACCCCAAAGATCAGTTGTAATTAATTCTATTGGCATTTTGTATTCAGTAGTAGAGTCAGCAAAGGGTAATTTATGACTTTTGCCCATTTGACAATAGATACAGATATATGGTAAAGTAAGATCATTAAAGGAAACTTTAATCTCTTTCAAAACCTGTTTTACAACATTTGCATTGGGATGTCCCAACTTATAATGCCACTGATCAAATACACTTTTATTGTTTTCAACAGATGATATTTCACAGTTATTGCTACACTTTACTTTCCCAACTGTGTTTCTGCAGTTAGTCACAGTGAACTTGTACAATCCATTCACTACATCACCCTGCAAAAGTTTTTCACCTGTTAGTATGTCTTTAACTAAACAGTATTTGAGATAGAATTCAAAATACACATTATTATCATGTGCAAATTGAGAAACACTCATAATTTTTTTCTTAATTCTTGGTACTCTTAACAGATTATTGAGGTATAATTGCTTTTCACCTTTGATGTAGGCATTACCAATATGAATGATCCCAATAGGCTTACCATCTCCCATAAATATTGACTGTTTACCACTGTACTCCTTGTTGCCAAGATTTAAGTTGTCAAGATTATTTGTCAAATGATTGGTTGCACCTGAATCTGGGTACCATGCTTCATCTTGTATGTGTTCTGATCTTGCTGTTTCATCTTGATGTTGATTCATATTGCCATTACACTGTTTATTAGATTCTTGCTGAGCTTGTGCTATGTTTGCACTATAGTTACCATTTCTTTGACTGTTTGAGTTTCGTCTTGGTACATAGTTAGCACTAAATCTGAAGTAACATTTTGGTGCAGTGTGACCAATCTTCTCACAAATCTGACACTTTGGTCTGTTGTTGTTGCTCCATCTCCCCCGCCTCTTCCTCTGACAACAGTGTTTCCCCTTTGATATTGCTGATTATTGTGATTTTGATTTCTATTCTTATTATTATTTGAGGCAAATTTGATAGACATATCATTGCCTATTTGTTTCTTGAAATCCAATCTTCCTTCATGTGCAAGGAGGATGGAACTGACATACTCAAGAGATGGTAAAGTTTCTTAAGAGGATATTACTGCAACTACTGATTCATATTCAACCAATACCTAAGCCAGTTAAAATAGTTAAAACTTTCTCTGAAACTTTGTGTCCTGCGGCTTCAAGCATATCACATATGTTCTTGATCTTTCCCAGATAGTCTCTCATTGTTTGACTCTCTTTTCTAACATTCTGTAACTGTCTTTTGTAATGCATTACTCTGGCTGCAGAATGAGTGTTAAAAATTCTTTCTACTGTCAACCAGATTTCATTAGCAGTTTTGCAACCAATTACTTGAGGTAGTAATTTAACATTTATTGATGAAAGTAACCAAGAACTTATAAGACTATCTTTCCTTTGATACTTTACATATTCTCCATTGCTTACTGTTTTGTTTTCAGAATCAGTGACGAATTTGGGAGGAGCGATAGTGGTGCCAAAAATAATTCCTTCCAAGCCATACCCTCTTGCTGTAGTTTCAACTTTAATTTTCCAAAGGAGATAATTATCTGCTTCAAGTTGTGCAGTGATGAGTTGAATCTGAGAACTAATTGTGGCTTTTGGAAAATTTTCTGCTGCAGCAGGGGCTTGTTGTGATGGATTGGATGCATTACTGGAGGTTTCCAAGTTATCATCAGCCATGAAGAAGCTTCTTGAATCAAGAAATACTTCAGAAGACTAAAATTAAACAGAGTGATCATGAACTTGTTTCTGCAGAATCCAGGCATGTTGCAACTGGGTTTAAATGATGATGCCTAATCTGATAAACCAGTGGTATGACACTTGCCTTCTTTCTGTTTTGATGAGTTTCTTGAATTCTTGACTGATTTTTGATCTTTTCAAGTTAAGATTTGATCGGTGAGAAAGACTGAGTGCAGCCAGACTTTACTAGACGAGACACTAGTCTTTTGAGACAAATCTTATGCTGCCCAGATGATGATAATGTTTCTGATAGGTAACTAATCTCCAAATGATGAGATTTCTCCGATGGAGATTAGTATCTTTCCTTTTTTTGGGAATTTTAATGCAGTTTTGCCTTGATCTGGCTCTGATACCAAGATAGAATTTAAAAGTATTCGAAAATGATAGACTGAAAGAAAATTTGAAATGTAAACTGGTGATATTCTTTATTGCAGAGATGAAATGTTGATTACAGTTTTTCTCACATTCTTTCTACTGCCTATATCAGGCTTTTATATACAATTATTTACAGAAATGGGCTTGGGCTTTTGGGTTTTGGTTACAGCCCATATTAGCCTTAAATATGTTGAGATAAATGATACAGTGAGGAGTCGCATACTCTCTATTTACTATCCATGGTAGAAAAGTCTGTAATGCTCGATGATTGATGTAGTTCCAGGGATTTTCCTTACTTTAGACCGATTTGTTGGATATATGGTTATGCAAATTAACTTTATTCCACCGGTGTTTTCACATACATAAGAAAGGAATGCTCATTCACATGGATTACTATGTTCTCCCATTGTTTATTATCCCACATTACTAGTATCATGCCCTTGCTTTGATTTGAGTTATAATGTGTAAACCTCTGTTTTGGACCAATTAATCTAAACACATATTTAATTATGTTCACTATTAATTTGTTCAACAAATGCATTTGTTTCTTATGTTTAGTTGTGCTATTTTGTAGAGAATTAACGCCGTGTAGCATTGTAGTAGTGATTACAGCATGTTTCACCACGTCTCTCTTCAACCAAGGTTAACTACAAAATTTACATGCCATCTCACCACATTTACCTCTGTTCATTTGCACTGCCTACAATTTAAAACCCATCACTACTACGCACACTCGCATTACCTCTTCTGTACGCTAATTAACCTAATGGAGACAACTAGGCCTGTCAAACGGGTTGAGTTGGATCAAAATGGGTTGGGTCGAGTTTGACCCAACCTGTTTAAATAGCGGGTTACCCATTTAACACATTTAAATATTTAATTTTGATTTGACTAATAAAAAAATAAATATAAAATAATTATAATTCTAATTTTTATGTTTTGAATTTTGACAAAAAGTTAAATTTTTCATTCTAATTTTTATCAAAATTCAAACATGGAGATGTGGTAGCTGTTATTTTCAAAGTACATCTGTCAGTCCCCTTGGAGAACTACAGTTTGTGTTCATAAGATGAAATATCTAAGTGTTACATACTGTCTGTAATTTTGGTGGTAGTTAATCGGTCGAAGTCTCGCCTGATTTTGAGTCTGTATGAAGAAGTTATCGCAGTCTGAACAAAAAAAATAGCGGCTTCTACATTAGGTGAAGTTCAAATATGAGGATGTGGTGGCCTATTATTTTCCATGTACAACTGTTAGTCCCCTTGGAGAACTACAGTGTGCGTTCACAAGATGAAGTATCCGAGTGTTATATATTGTCCGTAATTTAGTGGGAGTTAATCGGTCGAAGTCTCGCCTGATTTCGAGTCAATACGAAGAAGTTATGGCAGTCTAAATTATAAAAATAATGGCTTCTGCACTAGGCGGAGTTCATATATGGGGATGTAGTAGCCTGTTATTTTCTAAGTACAACTGTCAGTCCCCTTGGAGAGCTACAGTGTGCATTCACACGATGAAGTATCCGAGTGTTACACATTGTCCGTAATTTAGGTAGGAGTTAATTAGTCGATGTCTTACCTGATTCCGAGTCAATATAAAGAAGTTATTGCAGTCTGAACAAAAAAAATAACGGCTTCTGCACTAGACGGAGTTCATATATGATGATGTAGTAGCCTGTTATTTTCTAAGTACAACTGTTAGTCACCTTGGAGAACTAAAGTGTGCGCTCACACGATCAAGTATCCGAGTATTACATACTGTCCGTAAATTTAGGTGGGAGTTAATCGGTCGAAGTCTCACATGATTCCGAGTCAATATGAAGAAGTTATTACAGTCTGAACAAAAAAATAGCGGCTTCTACAATAGACGGAGTTCAAATATGGAGATGCAATAGCCCGTCATTTTCTAAGTACAGCTTCCAGTCCCCTTGGAGAACTACAGTATGCGTTCATAAGATCAAGTATCCAAGTGTTTCATACCGTCCGTAATTTAAGTGGGAGTTAATCGGTCGAATTCTTGCCTGATTCCGAGTTAGTTGAAGAAGTTATTGCAGTCTAAAAAATAATAGCGGATTTTACATTAGGTGAAGTTCAAATATGAGGACGCGGTGGCATGTTATTTTCTAAGTACAACCGTCAGTTTTCATGAAAAACTACATTGTATGTTCATAATTCTTATTTTTCAAATTTATATTAAAATTTAATGTTTTTAATAAATGGGTAAATGAGTTACCCACTTATAACCCTTTTAAAAATGGATCAACCTAACCCATTACCCATTTAATAAAATTCATAAATAGGTCGACTCAACTCATTTAAAAGTAGGGTAAATGGGTTGGGTCATATTTTGACAGGTTTAGAGACAACCAATTTTTGCAGACAGCTAGACTTTTACAAAACTATAGTACTGACATCCCAATACATATGTCAGCAACGCATGTTGTTGTTTTAACCCATTTTTTTTCATCACAGACTGCGATTTTCTTTTCTTCCACAATGACGTGTTTTCCTACCAACCTCTATTTTCTACATTTCTATACCGCTACGGACTAGTAAACCCATATGCCGCATAATACTCATAGATATATTCCATTACTTACCTGCTTCCCTAACGTGTTCTATTTTCCCCTTTTTCAACTCACATCCCATCCAGTTATAAACTCTTCCATAGCCTAAACTTTTACGCCTTGATTCGTACAAGCTACGCTACAATGAAAAAGGCAAATTTTCAACCTTCTATTCCCTCACCGTCTTCTTTTTTTACTCCACTACATATTACTTATTTTTTTCTTCACAAATTGACACATCATTTTGTACGTTTTAATAGCTATTACTATACCCTTACACTTCCTATTACGCACTACAGCCGTATGATAACTGCCTCTTACTTCTAACACTTAGCTACAACAAAGTGATAGCTACTGTCACTATGACTACATAACCTACGTGTACTAAATTTTAAACTACAAATGCTTCCACTCACTGTCCGTTCCGTCCGCATGTCCTCAATTTTAGTTCAAAGTTTCACAACTTTATCATTAGTCCCTACACATTTTAATACTAAAACAGTACACTGTTATCGTAAAAAATGTGTGCTATTTGATTCCTTTCACATTCACTAACTCCTTCCTGCAATACAGAGCAAATGTTCAACAGCCAATCAAGAGAGTGCAGTAGGCCTTTTTCTAGAAAAAATAAAACGAAAATGCACCTATGTGTCAAAGCTTCTTCGATCACTTCCTGCTGAAATAGTTGATGCTTCTGATGTCCTATCGCTGCCTCCTGCTACACAGGACGAGTCAGAGAATGGTAGCAATGCGAACCACCTACTACAACTTCACTCCTACGTAACAACACCAAATATTGCGCAGCAAAACTTCAACTTAAAAGAACCGCCTGCATTTCCAGACCAACAGCAAAACCGTACCAAGCATCAACACCCTACACCCTATCCACCACAGGTTAATTGGGATGTTTTCTTCACCCCGGAAGTGGTATGCTACACATACCTTCCTATACTTTAATACATATTCATATTTGTACATAGATTTATGCATCTTCTAATTTACAAGCCCTTTTACCTTCTCGTACAGATCGAAGAGTATAATAGAGCTCTTGAGCGTTTGCTTGAAGAGTATTCACACGATTGATCATGCTATGCGTTACTAAAACAGTAGCTCATCTTCGTGTTCTACGTCATATTTTCCCCATCTGCAATTGGCAAAAAAATAGCTGTCATAACAGCTACGCCTTATAAAATGTACTGATCTGTAGAATCTACTTTCCGTCTACGCACCTCTTTAATTTAACGCCTGCTTATTTTATGCCATAAATGTAACAACCGGTTCTCTGCTCTAGCAACTTAACTAAACCAATTCCATGCAACGTCTATGATTATTTGCTACTATTTACCATTATATTCCAATTGTTCTTTTACCAGAATTCATACCCCGTACATCATCAATTTTTGCTAACCATTTACTACGTACACATACAATTAAATTGGTATTCAAACGCATTTCGTGCTATGCATAACAGTACTAATCTGTAATCCACATTGGCTGTTATGTTTCCAATAAACATAAACTACTTCACACCATTACATCAATCACCTACATAGCACTTCATTCACATCACCTCAGTTAAGCGGTTAGAATATTTAAACGTACAAATATAGAGCCATATACATACTTAAATACCGTGAAGAACTTGTACACTCCGGTACATGAATAAGAAACAACATTATTTCTCTTAGTAACAACTCACCATTTTCTTTATCCACTGCTATTACGACAACATACGTTTTTCCCTCCCGAACACCACCATAAAACTACATCTGCACAATATAGAAAGATACAACAAAAATGTGAGCATCCGGTTTCCTCCTTCTACGTCAACCACCTAAAATTTCGACTACTATTTTTCAACCCTCTACAGTCCTTCCTGCCAAATTTACTACACTTTTATTGTCAACAAATCTTCATAACTTTAAGAATAGATGATTCCCCCTCCATACTAACAAATTAGCCATAATGGCACCTTACTTTCGCATGCACGGTTTTCATAGTCACGTGCATGCGTATTCGTAATAATAACAACAATAACAATAACAATAATAATAAACTAAGTTTGATAAGAAACTAACAAAGTTTATAATAATGACAACAATAAGTTATAATTTGATAAAAATTAACTAAGTTCATAATAATAATAATAAATTAACTAAGTCAACTAAGTTTTATAATTAACAACAACAAAAACTAAGTTTATAAAAATAAAAACAACAATAACAAAATTATAAAAATTAACTAAGTTAACCAAGTTTTATGAAAATTAAACAAGGTTATAAAAATTAACTAAGTAAGTTTATAATAAAAATAATAAATTAACTAAATTTACAACAACAACAACAACAACAATAATAAATTAACTAAGTTTATGAAAAATTTATAAGTTTGAGATAATTTATAAAATTAACTAAGTTAACAAAGTTTAAGTTTAAGATAATTTATAAATTTAAGTCAATTAAAATATAAGTTATGACACTCTAAGTTTTAGCAATTGAGGTAATTTATAAGTTTAATAACAACAACAAATAATAATAATAATAATAATAAACAATGGTTTGAATAAATTAACTAAGTTTTATAAAAATTAAATATGTTTATAAAAATTAATTCAGTATTATAAAAATCAATAAGTTTATAATAATAATAATAATAATAATGATAATGATAACAACAACAACAACAATAAACTAAATTTGATAAAAAATTAACTAAGTTTATTGTGACGACTCGGAGTTTTCAGGCATTTAAAATCAGAATATTTAATTTATTTTAAATATTCAGTAGAATAATTTTAACTTGAATTACGAATATCACAATTTATTTGATGATTAAATTATTGAATTAAATTATTTGAAGTTGGATAAAATATTGAACCTGGAATTTTAAGCTTGTTAAAAATTATTTGAAGGCTTATAAAATTTATATTGATAACACTGAAGATAATAGAAGTTGTAAAATTGAAATGAACCGTGGTTTGTTCAGTTTTAAAATTTTATGTCGTTTAAATTGAATTTAAAAATAGTCTTCCGAGGCGCAATCTCGGAATTTGACGAAACCAGTTCCATTGGGTCCGTAATATTGAATCATTATCGGATTTTGAATTTCGTATTGATTGGGCTTGTTGTGTAAGCGTACGATACATAAACGCGTTGGAAATTTCCATCGAAAATTCTATTTAAATTTTAATTATATATTCACGTGCTAATCACCATCCACTGTTTTTCTTTCAAATCGCTGCCTCTTCTCGTACATATTATCTTCATCCAGTTCCATTGGCTTTTCACGCAAGCTTCTTTTCCTTAGATATTTTCACCGAAACCCTTTCGTTCAAATGATTTCTCTTTGAAAAAAAAAAATATCTCAGTAAAAGGAATCTATGGCCGAACGCAACTTCCAAATCCACCGAAGTTCGTTCGAAGCCGATATATCCTTCCTCCTTCTGTTAATCAAATTCGAGGCCTCTATGTTAAAAAAAAAACAAAATCAAAATCAAATCAGTTTTAATGGTCGAGCTAAAGCTCCTCCACAAATCGTAGCTGCTTCATATCGATTTTGCGAAGACTGGGTGGCGCTGCAGATCGGTCGAATCGAGGAATCACGATTTGGGGTTGTCGCGTTGTGGGTGAGTCGTCGTCTCTGGGAAGTCGCACCGAGTATTGCGAGTTCTTTTTCAGTATCGTGGAGTTTGCGAGGGGGTGGGCGGCTCCGTTGTTCATGTTGGCAGTCGCGATTTTGGGAGATGGTTGCTAGGGTTTGCTCTTGCTTTAGGGCACGTCGAAGTTCGAATTAGGGCCTGTATGTAGGAGGTTTTGGGAGCGTGCTTAGATGTAGTGAGGCCGTTTTAGTTCGTCCTGGTGGAAGGGTTTCTTCTGCAGGAGGTACGATTCGATTTATACTTAATCATATTCGGCAACGTGGAGGGGATCGGATTTGCTACACTACAGCGTGATAGGGGGTTCTCGCTTTGCGTTAGGTGGCGAACGGGAGACTCTTACCCCTACATGCCCCCGGGGATAGTATAAGGACTTGCGGGGTTGGTTGCGACTCGAGAGGGTGGCCGTAAAAGCAAATTCGAGGTATCACTGTGAGCCACAGCGGGGCTGGGATGGTTGAAAAGTCTACCGGTCGTGAGCCGTTGCTGATGGTTGAAAAGCCTAGGACGTTACACTTGGTATCAGAGCTTAGGTTGGTAATAACCTTGGCTCTGGTGGGAATTACTCATAAATTAGAGTCCGTAGTACTCTATAATGAGTTTGAGCGTATTAATAAATATGAGCGCGTATTTGTTAGTGAATATAAATTGTTTTAATATTGTGTTGGTTGATTTATTGAGTGGCATATGAACCTTCGTCGACACAGTCTGCGCAACTGTATCGAAAGGGTTTCTAAACATTTGAATAGAGAAATCGACACGGTATTATTTTAAATATGGGTAAATGAAATAAATTTACCCAAAAATATATTTTCGATATAAAGAAAATTTTTGTAAGCTATTTAGCTAATATATGGTTGCTTGGATGTTAGAAATGATAATATTAAAGTATTATCATTGTTAAATGAAAATTTAACTAGAAATTGAAAAAAATAACCAAAGTTTGAAGGAAATAAATTCATTATGAAATGAAATGTATAAATATGAATTATAAATGTAATTATAAAATTGAAATGTAATCAAGTGAGAATTTGTATAAGCATAAACTGTACAAAAGAAATATAGTTAAAACTTATTTAAGCAAGATTTGGAATTTAAATCCCGGGGATTTGGAAGTATTTTTAAAGATAAATGATGGCATCATTGTTTGGAAGTATTTCTAAAAGGAAATTTGTTTGAAATGGATTTTGAAAGTGATATAGCATTGAAATCACCTGGATCATTGGAAAATAATTCTGATGATGACGGCCGCATCATCAGTATTCATTTTCGAATTCCTAAGTGACGGATTGCTACCAAATTGTTTTGTTCAGGAAAAGCTGGTTGTTTTGAAATTTTCAAAAGGAAATTTGTTTAAAATAAAAGCCAGGATTGGTTTAATTTTTGAGAAGTGTGATTGCGATGTTGGAGATTTCAAAATGTTTTGAAACCAAAAGCCGGTATTTTAAAAATCCTTATAAGATGGGTTATAAGTTTATAAGTTAGGATGATTTTAAATCAGGAATGGAATATAAACTTTGAAGGTTGGAATTTAAAATTCAAAGAGAAAAATTGAAAATGAAAATTTACTTAGAGTTGGAAATAAAAATTTGACTGGATTGAAATTAATTGAATAAGCTGAAAGGATATCCAGTTGTATTCGAATTGAGTTGAAATCGAATTGAGCTAAATAAATCCGAGTTAAAGTAAAATTGAGTTGGGATGAGAATTCAATTGAAGTAAATAAATTAGAATAACTTATAAAAGAATTAAAATCCAAGGCAACAAAAATATGCTTGGGATATAAATAAATAGAAGGCTTGAGTTTTGAAGGTGAGGTAGAAAACCCAAAATAAATATTTTTGATGAATTGAAAAATAAATAAAAATCCAAATTTGAGTTATAAAATAATGTGAACTAAGAAAAATTAAATGAAGTGATATTTGAAAATAAAATCAAGTATTGTGCTATAAAAAGGAGAGAACTAATTTGTTAATAAATTAGTTAATGAAATTGAATTGTGAGTTTATGATGAGATTTGAAAATAAAACTCAAGTTATAATTAAATTTGACTTACACTGTCGATGAAGAAAATATAATTAAAAGTTGCCTTGAAATTAATTAATTGATTTGTGAATGAAATTGCAATGTAAGTTAATAAAATTGAATGGTAATTTAAAAGTGGATGGTAATTTGGAATTGAATAGTGGGTTCAAAACGTGAGATATAAATTTAAAATTTAACTTGAAGTGTTAACAAATTAAATATAATTGGGAATGTATCAAATAAAAAAAATGTAAATGGATTGAAATAGAAATGGTTTGAATGTGCAAATAAAATCCAAATAAGTGAAGATAACCTGGAAAATAGCCAGGTAATAAATGGAATGAGTTGAATCTGGAAAGTTAAATTTTATAATAACCAATCAAATGAAATTTGCAGATTTAAAATGGGATTGAATTAGAATAAAACCAAGTTAAATTGAAAAGAGAAAATTTACTTGTAAAATGAAAATGAGCTTAAGTGTAAAATTTGAATAAATTGAGGTTAATGGACTTAAGCTAAATGAATGAAGGAAAGTTGAATTGAATTCAACTTAAGATCAAGTTTAAAAATATTGGGTTGTTTTGAGCTAAATAAAATAGTTTAGAATAAACAAATATGGAATGAAATGTAAATAAATGGATTTTAAATGAAATTTAAATGGAATGTGTCGAGCTAAATAAATGATTGTGAATGGATTAAGATAAAAGGGAATTTAATTAGTAATGAAGATGAACCTAAGCTGTTAATGGTTTTGAATGAACTAATTTTGGTTAATAAAATTGAAATGCAATGAAAATGAGAATATATGGATTGTGAATAAATCCGAAATGGAATAGAATTAAGTATAAATTGAGTTGGAGTCAATTTAAATTGGTTATAAACGTAAATACTTATTTATTCACATAAATCTTGTCCAATTGCATAGAATAAATATCATTGGATCTAAATGGAAGTAATTAAAATTCTATGAGTCGATAGAAGTAAAATAAATTGATTTTGAAAGCAATTGAATTAAATATGAGTTCAATTTGTTTAAGAATAAATTAAAAGTAAGCAATTGAGTTCTAAACCATTCAAATTGATAGAATTGTATACGAATGAACCGAAAACCATTCGAATTGAGTGAAAATGGATATAAATTAATTGAAATAGTTGAATTACTATGAAAATTGTATAAATTGCTTATGGAAAATGTTGATGTGCATTTCTTTTGGAATTCATATGTTTTCACTATTGTAACTAAGAGAAATATAGTTAAACTGCATATATTTGACACTTACATGTTTAAATTGAGTAAGTACAGGTACCTAGAAGCCGTGTGGCTGGATTTGGTTGTGCTATTTGCTAAAAATAATAAGCCGCTTGCTTAAAATGCTAAATAAGGTACGCCGACGCAATAAAAATAGGAAATATGAACTGTTTTTGGTTTTTCCAACTGTGTGGGTCGATGTATATATATTTATCTCTTTTGTCAAATTGCAAAAGCTCCTCCGTATAAAGGAGACTCTGCCAAAATTTTCTGGAAATTTTAGGAGTTAGAAATTTTTGAAAAATTTTGTTAACGACAAAACGGTTTCAAACTGGAAATTGAAATAAATTAGCAAATGAAGCTAATTAAAATATTGACATAAATTAGTTATAAATGGAAGATAAAATTAAATGTTCAAAGTTGAAAGTAAATAAAATTCATATGGAATGTGAGAACTAAATTGAAAAGAAATAGATATAAACTAAAGTGGTAAGATGAAGATAAATATAAGAAACATATTTCATACATATACTAACTTAAGAAGGGATGGTGAATTCTTAATTGGAAACTGAATATTGCAAATATATTCTAAGTTGATATTTGGATGAATATCGACATTTGGTAAGGAAGTCGATAAAATGTTTTTGGAATATTGTAATTGGATATAGTGCTAAGCAGGATATGCAGGTACTATAAAAGAAAAAGGGAACTGGATTAGATCTCAGAAAAATAAATTTGAAATGTTCGACAAAAAGGTATGTATTTAAATTTGGTATGAAATTTGATTGGGATTTGGATTGAGCCACTTGGCCTTTTTGTTTTCTTTTTGGATTTGGGAGGCCGTAGAGCCATTTTGTAGTTGTACCGAGCTAGCCGCGCAAAGGAGACGTTGGCGAAATTTTTCGGGAATTTAGGGAGTTAGAAAATTTTGAGAAAATTTTGATAATTCCAAATTGGTTTTAAATTGAAACTTGAATGATTAGGCAAATAGGTTTGTTTGCAAATTAGGAAAAGATTTGGAAAGGTAATAAGAAAGGTAATGTGACTTTTATTAAAAAGATAATTGGTAGGCTGTTAAATTGTTGGTTTGGAAAAAAAAATTATAGTAAAGGGTATTGAACCATCTTCCTAACTAGTAATTTCGGGGACGAAATTCTTTTAAGGGGGGAGAATGTGACGACTCGGAATTTTCAGGCATTTAAAATCAGAATATTTAATTTATTTTAAATATTCAATAGAATAATTTTAACTTGAATTACGAATATCACAATTTATTTGATGATTAAATTATTGAATTAAATTATTTGAAGTTGGATAAAATATTGAACCTGGAATTTTAAGCTTGTTAAAAATTATTTAAAGGCTTATAAAATTTATATTGATAACACTGAAGATAATAGAAGTTGTAAAATTGAAATGAACCGTGGTTTGTTCAGTTTTAAAATTTTATGTCGTTTAAATTGAATTTAAAAATAGTCTTCCGAGGCGCAATCTCGGAATTTGACGAAACCAGTTCCATTGGGTCCGTAATATTGAATCATTATCGGATTTTGAATTTCGTATTGATTGGGCTTGTTGTGTAAGCGTACGATACATAAACGCGTTGGAAATTTCCATCGAAAATTCTATTTAAATTTTAATTATATATTCACGTGCTAATCACCATCCACTGTTTTTCTTTCAAATTGCTGCCTCTTCTCGTACATATTATCATCATCCAGTTCCATTGGCTTTTCACGCAAGCTTCTTTTCCTTAGATATTTTCACCGAAACCCTTTCGTTCAAATGATTTCTCTTTGGAAAAAAAAAATATCTCAGTAAAAGGAATCTATGGCCGAACGCAACTTCCAAATCCACCGAAGTTCGTTCGAAGCCGATATATCCTTCCTCCTTCTGTTAATCAAATTCGAGGCCTCTATGTTAAAAAAAAAACAAAATCAAAATCAAATCAGTTTTGATGGTCGAGCTAAAGCTCCTCCACAAATCGTAGCTGCTTCATATCGATTTTGCGAAGACTGGGTGGCGCTGCAGATCGGTCGAATCGAGGAATCACGATTTGGGGTTGTCGCGTTGTGGGTGAGTCGTCGTCTCTGGGAAGTCGCACCGAGTATTGCGAGTTCTTTTCAGTATCGTGGAGTTCGCGAGGGGGTGGGCGGCTCCGTTGTTCATGTTGACAGTCGCGATTTTGGGAGATGGTTGCTAGGGTTTGCTCTTGCTTTAGGGCGCGTCGAAGTTCGAATTAGGGCCTGTATGTAGGAGGTTTTGGGAGCGTGCTTAGCTGTATTGAGGCCGTTTTAGTTCGTCCTGGTGGAAGGGTTTCTTCTGCAGGAGGTACGATTCGATTTATACTTAATCATATTCGGCAACGGGGAGGGGATTAAGGGATTTTAAGAACCAGATGTTTATTTTACAAATAATCTTTACTGTAAGGAAAAATTGATTATGTTTTTAAATTAATAAATATATGTATGTGTGTAAATAGGAAAGGTTTAAACAGAAATTTTGGAAATATAATATAGAGATTTTAAAAGTAAGTTTTTGTGAAATATAATTTTGTAATTTATAAAAGGGAATTAGGTTAAGTTAAATTATTCGTTTAAATTAAATCAAGAGTTAATCAAATTATAACGGTAATGGATTGTTCGATTTACTTCGAATTTTAATAAACCGTATAAATGTTGATACAAGGTTTTATATCATGGAAACAAGCCAGTTTGGAATGGATTGCAAACATCAACAAACCTGAAGGTGAGTTAATCTCACTCAGTTAGATTTAAAATTTAAATTTAAATTCAAGTGATTAAATTTAAATAATTGGTTGATTTGTTGAATTGATTGATGTGTCATATTATAATATATACCACATCTTGGAATGTTGTTTTATATTGTGCTAACGTCTGTGGATGCAGGGAAAACAGGTTGGAGGGATCCAACTGGACCCCTCAACTTTATTTAATTATTTAATATTCTCTGTTCTGAATATTTGATATCCTGTAGTGAATTATGTGGTAATATTGAATGCTATGGCTTGATTGTTATAATCGGGCAATAATGAATTACCAGTGAAATTGTAAGCAAATAATTAAAGAAAAGTTGAATAAATTATGAGTGAACTGGAAAGGAAATAAAGCGACTTTAAAATTTTAATTAATAAATCTTGAGTATGGAAAGGAAAATTTAAACAAACAGGAAGTTAATGAAATTTAAACTTCAATGTTATTGTTTAAAAGAACAAAATATTTATTTTAAATTTAGGATTTAAATTATTCAAGAAGAATAAAGAAGAAATTGGGAATAACCTGAAATTTGTACATTTCAGATAAAGGATTTAAAATCAAACTGAAAATAATAATAAAGTCCATAATTAATGAATTTTGAAATGAACTAATAAGTAAAGAAATTTATTTCAAACGGAATAAATTGGGAATCGATATGAAAATCGATTTAAGTGATTGAGATTGGAAATTCTCCCTGAATAACCAAGTACGTTTTTTTTAAAGTAAATTTTTAAATATAAATTAAATGCTTTAAAGCTGTTTTTAAAGGAAGCAAGTTTTGTACAATTTATTATTTCTAATATTTAATTTCTAAAGCAAGTATTTCCTTGTAATATATTATAGCAAATAATTATTTTAAGAGTGGCTTAGTAGTTTGTTTAAGATTAAAAATTTAGTTATATTTTATAAATAACCTTATTTTCAAATATTTATATAGTACATATTTTTAACAAATTATTGAAATAATTTAACTTAAATGTTTTAAAGGTATATTTTGAAGTAAAGTGTTTTAAATTATTTCAAAAATCTAGTTTGTGCTTGGTAATTTCAGAGGAGATAGAAAATATTTGGGAAAGTTGATTCTAAAAAGAAAGATGATTTTGAAAACTGTTTTCAAAAGGGTTGAAAATAGAAATATATCTTGTGAAGATATTTTTTGAGATTAATAAATAATTTGGAAATTATTTATTGGTTGATGGTTGTTTGTGGATATTAATTGATAGTTAAATAACCGACTATCAATATTGGACAAATGCGTTGATCGTTTCGAAGAGACCGGGATCGAGATTTATTTCTCGAAAACCACTTCGATCCGGTTTGTACGTTTCGTGCGAAAAACGTGTTCGGAGTCGAAGATGGAGCAGTGAAGTGCAAGGGCTAGTCGCTACTAATCCTGAGGATATTTCCAAAATGGATGTAGTAGGAATAGTGCCTTCGGTTCCGTTCGAACCCGGGACGGACTTGTATGGACGAATGCTTGCGAAACATCGTCAGGTGGACGATGGGCATTCTAAGTGAAAACGTTCTAAAGGTAACGCTTAGCCTCAAGCCTCATCAACCGGGAATGACTGAAAATCAGGGGATATGCAGCAAGGTTAGGTGGGTCATACCCAAGCAGGACAAGATATTTCCCCTGTCTAGATGTCCCTTTATTATTTCGGCTTAGTGGGTGGTTGGTCGCGCCAACCACGGGGTTTATCTTGTTCGGAACTGTTCAGTAAGGAATGGTTCCTGCCTTGTGTTGCAGGGGATGAATGGAGTAATCCTCGGTACGGTGATCTAGGCCCCGTACTGTGACAGGTGGTACCCCAGTGCCTAGTCATTCTTGGAAATTCATTCTCCCTACGAGTCTTGTACGAGTTTTGTTTGTATTACCCACTTTTGTGGCTAGTAGCTGGAATTTAATGAATGTAACAATTTCGGCTATTTTATAAGTATTTGTATATAAACCCTATTATAATATCAGAGGATTTCTATAAAAATTGTTTTAGCTATCGTAAGGTAAAAACCCGACATGTTTATTTGTGGCGTGGTCTTACGAGATGCTTTTGTTTTTCAAAGGATTTTTGAAACTTTAATAATCAATTGGGTGTGATTTTCTCACGCTGGTATTCCAGACTGACTCGGGTGTTATTTAACTGTAATGCTCGGGTCAGACCGAGTATTATAGAATACAGGATATGTTGCTGTGGAGCTCAGGAGACGAGCTGGATTGACGATACGTATAGTCGTACTTGATATATATATATATATATATTCCGCTGTTTGAGTTGTTGTGTATTCATTGCATGTTACTGATGTGAGCTGTGACTGATGTACTCTGATGATGTAATGTATGTAAACAGATATATTTGATTTTGAGTAAAGATTATTTATTATCTATTATATTTTATTCCGCTGCGATGGTTAGATTCTGATGTTGATTTTGTTTTCTCTTCTTCTACCTCTTCTTCTTAAACCCAAATGGTTCGTATTTCTGTGCAACTTGAGTTGATTGTTGTAGAATAGTGTTGACTCAAGAGGTACGGATTTGCGGGCTGTTACACTAATAACAACAACAATAAACTATAATTTGTTAAAAAATAACTAAGTTTATAATAATAATAATAATAATAATAAATTAACTAAGTCAACTAAGTTTTACAATTAGTAATAATAACAACAACAATAATAACAAAATCTAAGTTCACAAAAATTAATTCGTTAATTAAGTTTTATAAAAAATTAAATAAATTTATAAAAATTAACTATGTTTATAATAATATAATAAGTTAACTAAGTTTACAATAATAATAATAAATTAACTTAGTTTATGATTTTTTTTATAACTTTGAGATAATTTATAAAAATTAACTAAGTTAATAAAGTTTAAGTTTGAGATAATTTATAACTTTAAGTTAATTAAAATATAAGTTATGACATTTAAGTTTTAGCAATTGAGATAATTTATAAGTTTGAGTTAATATAAATAATGTTATAAATATGTGAACCGAGTTATATAAAAATTTAACAAATTTCTATAAAAATTAACATTATCTTTAAAAAATAACTAAGTTTTATATAATTTAACTAATTTTTATAAAAATTAAACAAATTTGTCCAAATTAACCAAGTTTTATTAGATTTTAACTAGTTAACTAGGTTTCTAAAAAATTAAATAAGTTTATTATAAAAATTAACCAAGTTTTATAAAAATTTAACCAAGTAATAAAAATTATTTAAATTTTATAAAAGTTTAACTAAGGATGTTTGACATGCCTTAAAGATGTAAAGCACTTTCATAATTATTTGTTGATTGTTAAACTTGTCTACAAGTAATTAGCTTTTTCGGAGTAAATGCTAATTGCAACAAAGAATTAGGGGTAATCAAGTAATGAACATGACTTTAATTGTAGTATATATTACAATTTTTTTTAATACTAGTTGTGTAAATTTGGTTATGAATGGTTATAGATTTTATGTGAACTTGCTCATTTTGTCGAAAAACTATTATTGAAATGGTTATGGATATCATCTTTGATTATGTGATTACCGTGTTTTTCAATTGTTTGAATATTATGATTCTAGGATTGGTTAATTGTTGGTTTGAATACGACGATGATGTGATTGATTGATGGTTTTGATATGATTATTATGTGAGTGATTGTTGGAAATGGTATAAACCATTAACAGGAAATGGTAGCGTGTATATTGCAGAGAAAACCGCTATAGAAAACCAAAGGAGGGTGCAAGTAAAATCGCTACTAAACACGTTAACTTTGTTGCAGTTGACGAACGCTGCAGAAATGAATTTTTCTAGCGTCTCTAAAACGCTAGAATATGTCAAGTTTTGATAGATTTTTCTACAACACTCAAAAAGTTTCAGACATTTAGTTGCATGTCATATTGTGGCGTTTATCGTAATGCTATTAAAAGTTTTAGCAGCGTTCTTTTTAGTGCTAGAAAAGGCCTTTTCTGGTGTAGTGGTATAAACTTATTGGTTGAGATTGATGTGTTTGATTGGATTGCTTTTCTTGATTTGTTTGATTTATAGTGGTCTAAATTAACTAAATGTATGTAATAGATTTGTGTGATTAATAAAAACGGTTTGTGTTATCCCTTATTGATCTTACATCTATCTTATTGTTTGTATATATCACATAGTACCTTAGTTATAGGGTGTTTTTTTTGGTTTGGTTTTTGTCGATGACAAAGGGGGAAAAATATATAAAATCTAGGCATATATTTAGGAGGATATTTGTAACTCAGGGGAGGGGGGAGTTATAACATATTTTATATACATGGTTGCCATCATCAAAAAGGGGGATTGTTAGCATCTTAGACATAGGTTTTGATGACAATAACCATATGGTGTTATATAAAATATAGATACTAATGCTTTTATCAAAATATGTACAGTATATAGTGCAGGATATTAGATATGTATTGATTAAGAAGACTGCAAGGTATCAAGAGCAGATTCAAGAGGCTGATATAGAGATTTAAGAATTAGAGATTGAAGACTCATACATCTAAATAAGTTACATGGTCATAGATTATTTTGTTAAAACTCTGATAGCACTTCTTTGATCTCTCTTCTCATTTTTCGAAAAGGTTTTAAAATCTATTTTCTGTTTTAAATGGTCTTTATATATTCTGAATTTCAAAAATGGCTTTCAAATGGTTTCCTATTGATTTTATAATTATACATTAAGTTATTAAGTTTTTAAGTATTTTATATTTTAACATACTTTTAAATCTATTATACTCTATTATAGTTTTAGTTTTATGCATTCTAGATATTTATAAGTATATTGTAACATTTATTATAACCTTATTTTTCACTTATACTTCATATATATTATTTTCAAAAAAATTCATTTTTAAATCGTGTATATATTTAAAATATTTCAAAATAATTTTATAAAGTTTTCTTAAGTTTTATTATGATTAAAATATGTATAAACTATGTTTAAATGATTTTACAAAGTGTCAAAATATTTTACAAAGCCTAATATTTAAAAACAAATTTCATAAAGTGTCTTTTAAAAATAGCAAGGATATGTCAACATACAAAGTTGGGATACGTCGATATATAGACCAATTTTTTAAAATTTAAATTTAAATGAAAGTGTCTTTTCATCCTATCTCTTCTTGAATGGACATAACCGTTGTTTCTCTATAAATAAAGGTTAAACCAACAAAATTTGCTTGACTATTTTCTTATATTTCTCTCCTCTTTTTACTCTCTTGTATTTTTTTAAAAGAAATTAAACTCAAACTCTTCTCAAATCAAAACTCCATTGATTTGATTCTCTATTGATTACTTTCTGATCTATATCTTCTCTCTCACTCAAATCACAATCAAAGTGCCATTCAAAAGGTTATACGATCATTTGTACTCAAAATCAAGAAATCGAGTTTGTAAAATCGATCAAATCATACTCTCATACTTTGTGATGTCCTTGGTGTCCTTGAAATCCAAGTCGGTGTGCTTGGTGTCCCGAAAATCCAAATGGGTGTGCTTATGTCCTGTCCAAATCCAGTTAGTATACCCAAAGCTCGGAAAATTTGAAGGGTGTGTCTTGTGGCCTTGAAATCGAGAGTGTATTGATTTTGATATTTGAAAAGAAATTTGTATAAGAATTTATACAGGACTGAATATAGGATAACTCCGAACAGGTATAAAATTCCTGATGTGTCCAACTCTATACTTTTTACTCCTGTTGCATTTATATCTGTCTGTGTTTGCATCTATGGTTGTTGATTCTGCATTTTTTAATTACAATCTTAAACGAATTTAAAAAGATTTATAAAAGTCACTAAACACTATTCGCCTCCATCCTCCCCTCTAGTGTTAAATTAGACTTAAAAATTCATCTTCTGCAATCCTACATGAATAATTTTTATATCAATGAAATATTTGAAAAATAAATTTACTTTATGTTGGAACAATGAACAATTAGATAAAATAAAAAAGTATCGAATTGGATAAAATATTCCAATTATCGAAATATATTTGTAGAAGGAAGTGCAAAATCAGTTTAAACTGGATTGTAATATATTTATAGATAAATATCAAGGATTAAAATTTAAATTTGAATGGAAAATAAAGTAACAACTAGATTGAATTAATTTAAATTGAATTGAAGTCAAGCCTAAAGCAATCAACCAAAGCCAATTCTTTATCTCCTTCCTCCTAAAAAACTGTACATGCTTCTACACTCAAGCCCAATCCCGTATCCCCCATTTCATTTTCTGCTCTGATTACCTAACGGGAATTCACGACACTAGAAAAAAATGATCGATGGCGCGACCATGTCGCTCGATTCCTGGCATATCACCAACGGTGATTGACTCAGAGGGAACACACTTGGCAACAATGTTAGGGAAGAGCGCGTTGCATTGCTGGCTTTGGCCAGGGGAGAGCCACGACTTAGTGTCATGATTGGAGCAAGTGTGTGAAGCTAGCGAGGTCGAGGTGCATGCGGTATGGTTGGGGTTGCTTCAGGTGATGATTTGAGCATGCGCTGTTGTCGTTGATGCGTAAGTTCATGCTGGTGATTGCCTGGGCTAGTGCAACGGCAGTGGCGAGGGGTGTAGTCACTGACTTGATTGTTCTAGAATCGTTTGGGTGAGTTTCTAAACTCATATCTAGGTCTATATCATCTTGAAAATTTGGGTTGTTGTAGGATTATTTGGATCAGGGATGAGCTGTGGTGGCATCACTTAGAAGGGGTGGAGTAGCGTAAGATTCCAATTTGGATGGCGCTGTCAGTTTGTTGTTTCGATTCAAGGTACATCTTGAATTTTTTTAAGGGATATGGAGTAGATGATTCTGGTTTAGGCTGAATTGAAGTTTTTTGATTAATAAGACAGCAATACACACGCGTGCGAGATTCAAGTCACACGCGAAGACACACGAATTGTTTTTTATACAAATTGTATTTGTTTGACAGGCTCAAAAGAAAATAATTTTCATAAATAGTTAGCCTTATTTTTGTGTTAAATCATACGTACGTAGTTAATTTATTTTCAAGTTGCAATTCTATTTTTTTTTGTTTAAATTTTTATTTATATTATTACTAATATAAAAGTGAAATTGTAACGTAATTTTATTTGTTAGATTTCATTTTTAAGTAATATTAAGACTTGGTAAATATTTGTAGAGGAAATTTTGAATATGAAGAGAAAGCTTAATTGTCAGATCTTATTTTTAAATTATACTAAATCTTAATAATAATATCTGTATAAAGAAATTTTTGGTATTGCATGTTGACACCAAAAGCGTGCGACGGCAAATATATTACATCTATTAATAAAAAAATGCATATAAGGGTATTTTTGGAATTTCTCGGTCGGACAAAAAAATTGCACTTTACGCGTGAATTGTTTTCTATAAAGTGAATATGTTCGAAAAGTTTATTGTTGTTAATTTGAATTTTTATTCTTCTGATTCTATTTTAGTTGCAACATCTAGATTAGTGGTAGTTTGAATTTTGTTTCTATTAATTTGTAAAAGAATTTAATTTGTTAGTTCTTATTTTAAGTGGTATTAAGATTTGATAATATTTGTAAAGAGAATTTGTGAATTAGTAATATGTATAGAGGCTTTATTAGATCCTATAATGGATATTAAGAATTGGTAATATTTATAAAGGAGAATTTTGAATTTATTACGTATATACAGCACTAATTTATCTATTTTGAAAAGTATTAGATGCGTACAGTGGAGAGTATGCTTTTGATAGATAAGGTTAGTCGGTAGAAACAGACAAAATTTTAAGAGGGGAACCCATTCATTTGTTTTGAAACATTTTACTTTTCAAACATAGACATACATATTGCAGTGTAATATGCTTTTGATAACGATGAGGAGTTAATAGAAATGGACAATTTTTTGACGAACTAATGTATCTATTTTCAAACATTTCATTTTCAGAACATAGAGGAGAGTATGCTTTTGGTAGGGAATGGAAGTAGATAGAAACAGACAAAATTTTCAAGGGGAACTCATTCCTCTATTTTAAAACATTTTATTTTCAAACGTAGATAGATACATATATAAAAGAATAGACTGCAATACATAGCAGAGCATGCTTTTGGCAAAGAAGGAGAATTGACAGAAATGGACAAAATGTTTTGATACATTTTATTTCCAAACAGAAAACAAACGTCATTCACCAACGTCATTCACCAGTGTTTGTGTCAGTTTCTCTGTTTCGAAGCATTTTATTACATGGGTTATAGCGGAGAAATAAAATTGCTTCTACCTTCTAGACGCGGCACTAAACATTCAGCAGTTTGATTTGACAGTCACCAAGCGTTATTTAGTACAGTTTGTCAACTTTACACTGTATCTGCGATGCAGCTGTTGTTAGGAACCTACGTAATTTCAACTATTATGCAACTAAAACAATAAATTACAACCATCCCGGTTCCACAGATCATTGAAGACCTCAACCTTGAACAAACACGATTCAATACACAATCCACGATCCAGTTTTGATAACAGTGGCCGCTAGTTAGTTAATTTATTTGGAAATACTACAATTAATTAATTATGGATTTATTTTTCGTTAAATTTTGAGGTAGTAAATGACTTAATATACCGCATCGGTAAATGGCTCAACGTAAAAAACTTATTTGCCTTGGACAGTCTTCATAGGGTTTTTTTACCAAGATCATTTCGACGACAAGCAAATGTCATTTTACCGACGCTATTTCGACGCCTTCCCGATCATTTCGGACGTTATACCGACACACAAGAAATAATTTACCAACATCATATAGCTACTGTAACGACCTGTAATTTTGCTACTTCGGAAATGAGAGATTTCGTTCGATTTAAATTTAAAAGGAATTTAAATCTTAAAATAAATATGTTATATATAATAAATAATCAATTATTCTTATAGGTAATAAATTAAAAAGTATAAATTTGGATTTTAGAACAAATTGACAAAAGTTAAATTTTGTTAATAATAAATAAAGGCTTAAATAAATGAATTTAAATATTTATTTAAAAAGGTAAATCTTATTTAAAACATCTAATAAAGATAATAAAAGTAAATTTATATATTTAAAAAGTATGTTAATAATCGTTTTACAAAATTTACCAAAATTTGTCGCATTTTATCAGTTTTACATGCACTGTAAAAATAGAGATTTTGATATTATTTAAATATGATTTTAAAATATAAAGAGACCTGTTTTAATTTATTTAAAGAAGTAAAAAGTTCATTTTAAAGTTTGGTTTACTTCAATGTATAGCTTAATAAAAAGGTCAAATTTTGATTGTATAATTTGTCGTCAAAAACGCCGTTTTTAACGAAAACAAGTTGTTACAACTTGATACATTTTCTAACTTATAAATACAAGTTTACAAACTATTTAAACAGTTTACTTTTAGCACTAAAAGACAAAAGGAGTTTACTTTTGAAAAGTTTAAATAAATGTATAAAAAGTGAAAAGACATGATTTGACATAAAAACAACATCATTACTAAACCATCTTTTCTCATTAATACACATCCTTTCTCATTTTAGAAAGGAAAGAAAGAAAGTTGAAAATTCAAAAAGTAGAAGGGTATTTTAGTCATTTTGGCTAAGCTTAAAAATGTAATTTACATAGGAAATTTTTGCTATAAATACCACTACACTTTCACTCATTTTCTTCACACCTCTCATTCTTCTTCTTCTTCTTCATTTTTGAGCTTTCTTTTGCTCATTAATGGCTTCTCCTCTTAAAGAGATAGGAGGGTTAAAAGTAGTGGAGTGCTTAAGCACTAATCCACTTGTTACTTTCTAACCTCTTCTTAATTCACTTCTTCTTCTTCTCTTCTTAAAAAGGGCCTTAAGCCGTGAGTTTGAGAATTGATAAAGGGAGGACATGAGCAAAGCGAGTAGAGATGGAGATGGTCGAGCACTTGGAAGCATGGTTATGATAAGGTTTAGAAAGGTTTAGTGAAGCGTTGAATTAAATGAATGTTGGTAGGAAGTTAAACGTTTTGGTTAAACTTGAGAAATTCTCATTACTTTTGAATTTATATTTTGATTATGTTATAAATCATATTTACACCCTTATGACATAGAATGTTTATACCAAATTGATTGTTAATATGGATGATTTGATAGTTAGTAAATTAAGTGAATTGTGATAATATATCCCGTTATGATATTAATAGTGAATGTTAGATTTGAAATCATATGCATGTGATTGGTTGAATGGATGTTATGTTAGTGATAAATATGAATATTGGATATGTTCATTTTAATTAAGTAATCTCTTTATCTAAAAAAACCATATTTTAGTAATATGAGATACTGTGGAAAAATAAGTCTCTTTTCATTTAGAAGTGAAATTAAAGCTAAAATAAAAGAGCATTTGAAATTTGAAGTGAAACGGATTTGAAAATGATAGTTAAATAGAAATTGAAATTGAGATGAACAGTGAAATTGAAATTGAAATCGATATTGAAAAATTAAAGTTTAGTTTGAGATTGAATTGAAGTTTAAATTGAAATTAGATTTGAAATCAAAGTTTTAAATGTGTTTAATTTGATAATAGAATTGAAATTGAAATTTAAAATTTAATATTAAAATAATGGGAATATAATAATATTATAATATGGTAATAGTGAAAATATATTTTAAATACTTTAAAAAGTGAAAATATTGATTTAAAAGGATTTGTAATGATTTTATAAGTGTTGAAATCCAATTTGAATAGATTATTTCAAGTATTGAAAAATAAGTTAAAACTGGACGCGTTGCGCAACGGTAGTTCGCGATTTCGCGTCGAAAAGTTCAAATGAGTGTTTAGAGTGGAATATAGCTCGGAATTCTTCGAGATAAGAAAATTCCGGACTATTATATCTATATCTTCTAAAAGAAAAAAAAAATCAAAGTTTAGTCTTGTAGATTTTGAATTAAGTCCAAATCAATTTTCTACAAAAATCGTGCTAGTGCAGTTAAGTGACCGTAATAGGAAATCTGTTTAAATGGATGTTTTTAATTATGGAAAAATATGGAATAAATTTGATAAATCTATTTAAAGGATTTCAAAGAGATTTGGATTGGAAAATGTGAATTATCGAATGTCTAAAAGTTGTTTAATTCGAATAAGTTTATTTAGCACTTTCCGCAACACTTTTCTACTGTGAATTCTATAACTTTTGAAATATGAGTTTAAATGTAACGACGTTTCCTAGAATCATTGTGAATATTTTAAAAAAGGATAATTAAGCGTTTTTGAAAGATTATTTGGAATATTTATTGGCAATTCCAAAATAAAGTTGAAAATCTGAGTATGCGGAAACGACTAGTACATTTGTCCCGTCTGTGAGATCTGAGAAGATAAAACAAGGTTTTTAACTAAGGTTATGGATGGAGCAACCATTGTCCTGAACTTACCTGGCCTATGTTTTCTTTTCTTAGGCGAGGGGTGGAACAGATCGAAAGGAAAGCCCGGATGCTCTTAAATAAAAAGACTGTATTAAGTTTTTGAATTAAAAGAAGATTGGTATTATCCAAAATTTAAGCAATCTCCAAAATGAATGATTTCTATGATCCTATTTACTTCAAAATGTTTGTTAAGATTGATTTAGGGTTTATCATAAATGATGTATTAGATAATATTATTTTTGACCCGACTAAAAAGTAAAGAAATTTGGATCAAGAATTAAGTAAGGAAATTTGAGATATTTTCCAAAGTAAAAGAATGAATTTCTTAGAAATTATTCTAAGTCAAAAGAAAGAGATTTCAAAATCATCCGAAAAGAATTAAAGTGAAAAGAGACTTAATAAATCATGTATACTCATATTCACTTTTATCGATAATTGGATTTCGAAAGAACCGGAGTCAGATTTGGATAATTCCTATCCGAAAACCACTTCGAACAAATGTATACGTTCGAACGTGAAGACATGTTAAAGATGATGATTATTGAAGACCGTGGATCTTTATCGCGTGAGGACTGCTTCTTGACTTACTATGGGCAGCTCCTGAGTTATATATAGCAGTGGTCTCCTCGTTGTGGAGATTTTGCGGATTGCAAGGACTACTTGCTACTAGTGGTAGTAGGAGAGTGCCTTCGGTTTGTCCTGTTTCTGGACAACTTGTATGGACGTTTGTTTGACATTGCATTTCTGAAGATTATGTTCATTGGTTTTTACAAACGTACATCAGTGGTGGCGGAAAATGCAATTTCTCTTAGCTTAACACCCTCCTTGAGACATAGAAACTCAAGGGTTGTATTTTTGTGGAAGGCAATTAGTAGTCAACGGAAATGACAATGTGGCATTGAAAGATGTGATATGTGCTTTGTGAAAAGGTAATCGTAGCCTCAAGCCTCATCAAACCGAAAATGACCGAAACAGGATTAGATGCAGTAAGGCTAAGTGGGTCATTCTCAAGTAGGGTATGATCATCCCCTTCTAGATATATTTCTTCCTGCTATGACGTTCGGGATGTATATTAATGTGGTGTATGGAAAACGAGCGTCGGTATTATCTAGTTATAGAGGTAGGCCGGTCTTGTGTTGGTAGATGGCAGATGTTCTGTGCCTTAGGACATCCATCTAGAGGTGTATCCATTTCAGAAGGTAGATCATGCGCCTGGTCATTTGTATGGAAATCCATTCTCCAATAAGAACCTACGGACTTGATTGTAAACCTATTATGCTGGAATTTAATCAATGTAACAATTTCGTTTAAGATTAATAAATTTATTTGCAAATGTTTTCAAAGAGATGTCATTAGAAATAATATCAAACGTTTTGATATAAAAGTGTTTTAGTTATCATAGGGTAAAAACCCATCCGTGTTTATGTGTGGGCGTGGTCTTATGAGATACTCTTTGTTTTCAAAGGATTTTATTCAAAGGCTGATATATGACACTGTCATTAATTATTGATTTTTTCTCACGCTGGTTTATCCAGCCTGATCCGGGTATTTTCAATACTCGGGTCAGATCTGAGTAGTTTCAGGTTAATCCAAGACGGTTGGAGTTTGCAAAGGAGAGCCGGAGATTTTCATCGACATATGAGCATATTCTATTATCCGCCGTACTTAGTGAATTTTGTTTGATGTTTATCAGCATTTGTAAGGACAGGATTTATAACTGTCCAAGCTGAATTTAGGTTAGACTCTGATATATGTATTTAAAAAGTTTTCCGTTGTAAAAATATTTGTTCAATATTATATGTTATTCCATTCGTATGAGATTCTGTTTTGTCTACTTTTCTTAGTTACCCTTAAAGATCCGTCTTTTCGTGCAATTTGAGTTAGACATGTGTGGTTTATTGTCGATTCAAAGAGTACGAAAAAACGGGCCTTTACATTTGGTATCAGAGCTTTTGGTTAAGCGAACACCGAAGCCTGATAGGGGTAAGTCTCATCAGAGATAGGATTAGTAATATCCTAGGATGAGAAACTCATTAGAGATAGGGTTTGTAACACCCTAGAATGAGTTATGAGAATATTACATATATGAGAGCGTATTTGTTAATTTTATAAAAATGATTTTGTTTTAAAGAAATTGGTAAATGAAATAATTTTACCTTGGTTTTATATTATAAATATTAAAGGGGATATTATTATTTTTGGTTGGAAATTAAGGATTGTTTGTAATTTTGCTTAGTGAAACTAAAATATGAATATCTTGCGATTAGAATTGCATAATTTAACTATAAGATATTCCAAACAGAATCAAGTAGTTGAGAGCTAGAATTTAGAACTTTAATCATACACCCTTAAATATGTAGTATTAAGAAATAATAATGATTAAGTGATCATCATAATGGATGGATTTAAAAGCTAAGTACGAATATCTTGTGAAGTAAAATTCACAATTTGATTATAAGATATTTGATGATAATACTGAAGCTAGAAGTTGTAATTAGAGAAGGTCAAAAGAAAATGAATACTGAGAAAAAATTCTTATCCATAAGATAGGAAAAAGGGTAAACCTAAGTTGGGACTTTTTTTTCTCTAAATATAATATAAAAGTACAAGTTCTATAACTTATAAAGGAAACAAGGTAATTTGGAATTTAGACACTTTGACTAGGTTAAAATCAAAGTGAAATTTAGAAATTAGAGATATAAGAAATATCATCCTAATAGAAAATTGAAATTAGTTGTACATTTAGGGTAACATTAGTAATTCAAAATGAAGTAAGAATAGAAGTGGGTATTTTTGAATAATATGGTTAGTAGTTTGATTGTTGGACGAAAAAGTTAATAACAAATACCATGAAAATTAAGTTTCACAAATTTGACTATAAGGTATTTGATGAATTTAAGATTAAGAAATTTGATTTAGAAAATGGATAGGTAAATAAGTTAAATAGTTAATCATAGAATCAATGAGAAAAAGGTATACACTTAGTAAAGTTGCCTTATTAATATATGAATCGGTTAAATAATATTAGCTAAATGAAAACCTTAGATAAAGAAAACTAAGGTTGAGTCTTATAACTTATTAATTTGAGATAATAGTAGAGTTCCATATTAGTTAAACACCTTAGTTGAAGTAATAACAATTTGAAGTTTGGGGATATGTATATATACTCTTAAGAAGTAAAGGTATATTATACAAGTTTAAGTCATATCTGTATGCTTAAGTAATAATATATTTGAAGAAAGCAATGGTTGTGAAATAAACTTGGATTAATAGAAATTTTGAAGAAATGTATTAGGTAAAGATGAATGTGAATAAATATATAAGTTAGACATAGATCATTTCAGCATATAAATTTTGATCTAAGATTTGAGTACAAAACTTTGAGGTGTTTACACCAATCCGAAAAAGGATTTACCACTCGATTCTTGACAGCGAGCATTGATGGGAGTTTATGATTATGTACACGAGTTTTCTATCATAGTTGAGAGATATGCAAGGAAAGCGAAGGTTTGTGATCAAGAAGTCTGATCAAAGTACGCACTAGAAAATCGAGAGATCAATACTAGTTCAAAAGAAAAGTTGTGGATTCGAATAATAGATCGAATCAAATATCACATATAGTATGATGTGTTGGGTCTGTCTACTTAGTAGTCGGATTGTTATCTCAAATAGTAGGCACTAAGATATAGTGGTTGGACTGATGTTATGGTATGTATATATAGACGTCAGGTAAAGTACATGCTCAGGTCAGATAATGAGTTATGTGGTGGTATTCGTTTATCTTGATATAGTATTAGTGTAGTTGTTTTGGATGCATAGTCTTGTTTGGTGGTTGTATATATTATCTTAAATGTACAATATGCACTAGGATTGGTAGGATAGAAGTTTGACTTGATGTATGTATACATAACCGTAAGTACGTGATAGATACTCAGGTTAATGTGAGGAATTTTTGTAAGTATGTTTGGCATCATTTGTTTTTGTATTGTTATAATATCGAACTTCTTCTTTTCTATCATCAGTAGAAATAAATCAAATTATTTAAGTATATGAGTATGAGATCGATTCTTTTATCTAACTTTCATTTCGAGGACGAAATGCTTTTAAGTAGGGAAGAATGTAACGACCTATAATTTCGCTACTTCAGAAATGAGAGATTTCTTTCGATTTAAATTTAAAAGGAATTTAAATCTTAAAATAAATATGCTATATATAATAAATAATCAATTATTCTTATAGGTAATAAATTAAAACGTATAAATTTGGATTTTAGAACAAATCGACAAAAGTTAAGTTTTGCTAATAATAAATAAAGGCTTAAATAAATGAATTTAAATATTTATTTAAAAAGGTAAATCTTATTTAAAACATCTAATAAAGATAATAAAAGTAAATTTATATATTTAAAAAGTATGTTAATAATCGTTTTACAAAAATTACCAAAATTTGTCGCATTTTATCAGTTTTACATACACTGTAAAAATAGAGATTTTGATATTATTTAAATATGATTTTAAAATATAAAAAGACTTGTTTTAATTTATTTAAAGAAGTAAAAAGTTCATCTTAAAGTTTGGTTTACTTCAATATATAGCTTAATAAAAACGTAAAATTTTGACTGTATAATTTGTCGTCAAAAACGCCGTTTTTAACCAAAACAACTTGTCGACAAGTTGTTGCAACTTGATATATTTTCTAACTTATAAATACAAGTTTACAAACTATTTAAACAGTTTACATTTAGCACTAAAAGACAAAAGGAGTTTACTTTTGAAAAGTTTAAATAGATGTATAAAGAGTGAAAAGACATGATTTGACATAAAAACAACATCATTACTAAACCATCTTTTCTCATTAATGCACATCTTTTCTCATCTTGGAAAGGAAAGAAAGTAAGTTGAAAATTCAAAAAGTAAAAGAGTATTTTAGTCATTTTGGCTAAGGTTAAAAATGTAATTTACATAGGAAAATTTTGCTATAAATAACACTACACTTTCACTCATTTTCTTCACACCTCTCATTCTTTTTCTTCTTCATTTTTGAGCTTTCTTTTGCTCATTAATGGCTTCTCCTTTTTAAGAGAGGTAGGAGGGTTAAAAATAGTGGGGTGCTTAAGCACTAATCCACTTGTTACTCTCTAACCTCTTCTTAATTAACTTCTTCTCTTCTTAAAAAGGACCTTAGGCCGTGAGTTTGGGAATTAATAAGGGGAGGACGTGAGCAAAGCGAGTAGAGATGGAGATGGTCGAGCACTTGGAAGCATGGTTATGATAAGGTTTAGAAAGGTTTAATGAAGCGTTGAATTAAATGAATGTTGGTAGGAAGTTAAACGTTTTGGTTAAAGGTGAGAAATTCTCATTGCTTTTGAATTTATATTTTGATTATGTTATAAATCATATTTACACCCTTATGACATATGAATGTTTATACCAAATTGATTGTTAATATGGATGATTTGATAGTTAGTAAATTAAATGAATTATGATAATATATCCCGTTATGATATTAATAGTGAATGTTAGATTTGAAATCATATGCATGTGATTGGTTGAATGGATGTTGTATTAGTGATAAATATGAATATTGGATATGTTCATTTTGATTAAGTAATCTCTTTATCTAAAATGACCATATTTTAGTAATATGAGATATTGTGGAAAAATAAGTCTCTTTTCATTTAGAAGTAAAATTAAAGTTAAAATAAAAGAGAATTTGAAATTTGAAGTGAAACGTATTTGAAAAGGATAGTTAAATAGAAATTGAAATTGAGATGAACAGTGAAATTGAAATTGAAATCGATATTGAAAAATTAAAGTTTAGTTTGAGATTGAATTGAAGTTTAATTTGAAATTAGATTTGAAATCTAAGTTTTAAATGTGTTTAATTGAGATTAGAATTGAAATTGAAATTTAAAATTTAATATTAAAATAATGGGAATATAATAATATTATAATATGGTAATAGTGAAAATATTGATTTAAAATGATTTGTAATGATTTTATAAGTGTTGAAATCCAGTTTGAATAGATTATTTCAAGTATTGAAAAATAAGTTAAAATTGGACGCGTCGTGCAACGGTAGTTCGCGATTTCGCGCAGAAAAGTTCAAATGAGTGTATAGAGTGGAATATAGTTTGGAATTCTTCGAGATAAGAAAATTCCGGACTATCTTCTGAAAGAAGAAAAAAAAAATCAAAGTTTAGTCTTGTAGATTTTGAATTAAGTCCAAATCAATTTTCTAGAAAAATCGTGCTAATGCAGTTAAGTGACCGTAACGGAAAATCTGTTTAAATGGATGTTTTTATTTATGAAAAAATATGGAATAAATTTGATAAATCTATTTAAATGATTTAAAAGAGATTTGGATTGGAAAATATGAATTATCGAATGTTTAAAAGTTGCTTAATTCAAATAAGCTTATTTAGCACTTTCCGCATCACTTTTCTGTTGTGAATTCTATAGCTTTTGAAATATGAGTTTAAATGCAACGAAATTTTCTAGAATCAATTGTGAATATTTTAAAAAAAGGATAATTAAGCGTTTCAGAAAGATAATTTGAAATATTTATAAGCAATTCCAAAATAAAGTTGAAAATCTGAGTATGCGGAAATGACTAGTACATTTGTCCTGCTTGTGAGATCTGGGAAGATAAAACGAGGTGTTTAACTAAGGTTAGGGATGGAGCAACCAGTGCCCTGAACTTACCTGGCTTATGTTTTCTTTTCTTAGGCGAGGGGTGGAACAATTCGAAAGAAAAGCCCGGATGCTCTTAAATAAGAAGACTGTGTTAAGTTTTTGAATTAAAAGAAGATTGGTATTATCCAAAATTTGAGCAATCTCCAAAATGAATGATTTCTATGATCCTATTTACTTCAAAATGTTTGTTAAGATTGATTTAGGGTTTATCATAAACGATGTCTTAAATAATATTATTTTTGACCCGACTAAAAAGTAAAGAAATTTGGATCAAGAATTAAGTAAGGAAATTTGAGATATTTTCCAAAGCAAAAGAATGAATTTCTTAGAAATTTTTCTAAGTCAAAAGAAAGAGATTTCAAAATCATCCGAAAAGAATTAAAGTGAAAAGAGACTTAATAAATCATATATACTCATATTCACTTTTACCGATAATTGGATTTCGAAGGAACCAGAGTCGGATTTGGATAATTCCTATCTGAAAACTACTTCGAACCAATGTATACATTCGAACGTGAAGATATGTTAAAGATGATGAATATTGAAGACCGTTGATCTTTATAGCGTGAGGACTACTTGTTGACTTGCTCTGGGTAGCTCCCGAGTTATATATAGGAGTGGTCTCCTCGTTGTGGAGATTTTACAGATTGCAAGGACTTCTCGCTACTAGTGGTAGTCGGAGAGTGCCTTCGGTTTGTCCTGTTTCTGGACAACTTGTATGGAAGTTTGTTTGACATTGCATTTCTAAAGATTATGTACATTGGTTTTTATAAACGTACACCAGTGGTGGCGGAGAAGGCAACTTCTCTTAGCTTAACACCCTCCTTGAGACATACGAACTCAAGGGTTGTATTTTTGTGGAAGGCAGTTAGTAGTCAACGGAAATGGCAATGTGGCATTGAAAGATGTGATATGTGCTTTGTGAAAAGGTAATCGTAGTCTCAAGCCTCATCAAACCATAAATGACCGAAACATGATTAGATGCAGCAAGGCTAAGTGGGTCATTTCCAAGTAGGGTATGATCATCCCCTTCTAGATATATTTCTTCCTGCTATGACGTTCATGATGTATATTAATGTGGTGTATGGAAAACGAGCGCTCGGTTAAAGGTCGGTAACGACCGGGGGATGACGTATTCGGTACTATCTAGTTACAGAGGTAGGCCGGTCATGTGTTGGTAGGGCAGATATTCTGTGCCTCGGGACATCCATCTAGAGGTGTACCCATTTCGGAAGGTAGATCCTGCGCTTGGTCATTTGTATGGCAATCGATTCTCCAATAAGAACCTATGGACTTGATTGTAAACCTATTATGCTGGAATTTAATCAATGTAACAATTTCGGCTAAGATTAATAAGTTTATTTGCAAATGTTTTCAAAGAGATGTCATTAGAAATAATATCAAACGCTTTGATATAAAAGTGTTTAGTTATCATAAGGTAAAAACCCGTCCGTGTTTATGTGTGGGCGTTGTCTTATGAGATACTCTTTGTTTTTCAAAGGATTTTATTCAAGGCTAATATATGACACTGTCATTAATTATTGAGTTTTTCTCGCGCTGGTTTATCAAGCCTAATCCGGGTATTTTCAATGCTCGGGTCAGATCCGAGTAGTTTCAGGTTAATCGAAGACGGTTGGAGTTTTCAAAGGAGAGCCGGAGATTTTCATCGACATATAGCATACTTATCCGCTGTACTTAGTGAATTTTGTTTGATGTTTGTCAGCATTTGTAAGGGCAGGTTTTATAATTGTCCAAGCTGAATTTAGGTTAGACTATGATATATGTATTTAAAAAAATTTCCGTTATAAAAATATTTGTTCAATATTATATGTTATTCCATTCGTGTGAGATTCTGTTCTGTCTACTTTTCCTAATTACCCTTAAAGATCCGTCTTTTCGTGCAATTTGAGTTAGACATGTGTGGTTTATTGTCGATTCAAAGAGTACGGAAAAACTGCCTTTACATTTGGTATCAGAGCTTTTGGTTGAGAAAACACCGAAGCCTGATAGGGGTAAGTCTCATCAGAGATAGGATTATTAATATCCTAGGATGAGAAACTCATTAGAGATAGGGTTAGTAACACCCTAGAATGAGTTATGAGAATATTATATATATGAGAGCGTATTTGTTAATTTTATAAAAATGATTTCACTACACCAGAAAAGACTTTTGGTAGCGTTGAAAAAACGCTACCATAACTTATGGTAGCGTTTTAGAGAACGCTGCTATACGACATGCAACTAAAAGTCTAAAACTTTTTGTTGCGTTGTAGTAAATGCTACCAAAAGTCACTTTTAAATGCAACTATAGGTATTTTCTGTAGGATTTAAAAAACGCTACCAAAAGTCACTTTTAAATGCAGCTATAGGTTTTTTCTTTAGGGTTAAAAAAACGCTACCATAAGTCTTCATTTTTTGGTTGCATTTTTTGCTTATATGCTTTTTTTGATTTTCAGTAGCGCTTTTAAAATGCAACTGTATAATTTTTATATTAGTTTACATTTGTTTCTGTAGCATTTTTGAAACGCTACTAAAAGTTATTGGTTGTTTGGTAGCATATTTTAAATGCTACTATTTACGGTTGATGGTTTATACCATTTCCAGCAATCGCTTATATACTATTCATATTAAAACGAACGATCAATCACATAATTTTCATATATTCAAACAAACAATTAAATCACATAATTAGCATATACAAACAATCAATCATATGATCATCATATTCAAATAATTGCAAAAACATGCTAATCTCACAATCAAATATAATATCCATAATTAATTCGATGGTAGTTTTTCAACAAAATAAGTCACATACTACAAGCATTCACAGGCAATTTTCCACAAATGGTACTAACAAAATACGACAACATATATAACAATTAAATTCATGTTCATTGCTTGATTACCAATAGTTCTTTGTTGTCGACAGTTTTCGCTTCGAAATAGCTAATTACCTGCAAACGAGTTTAACAATCAACAATATATATATGTATATATATATATATATATATATATATATACACACACATATATATGTATGTATGTATGTATGTATATATGTATATATATGTGTGTGTGTGTATATATGTGTGTGTATATATATTAACTTGGTTAACTTAGTTAATTTATTATTATTATTATTACTAAAACTCGGTTAATTTAATTATATTATTATTATTATTATTATTATTATTATAAAATTAGTTAATTTTTATAAACATAGTTAATTCATCATCATCATAATCATTGTTATTATTTATAAAACTTTGTTAAATTAATTATATTATTATTTATGAAATTTAGTTAGCTTAAACTGAACTAATTTTATAAAACTTGTTTAATTTTAACAAAACTTAGTTAATTTTTATTAACTTGGTTAACTTAGTTAATTTATTATTAATAATAAAAAACAAGGTTGAATTAATCATATTATTATTTTTATTAGTATTATTATTAATATAAATTTGGTTAATTTTATAAGATATCGTAAATCAATCAACTCTACTCTTATAATCAATCAATTATAACTTACACTTACTGCACATCGTTCTAGAAATTTTTTTAATTATATATATATAAATGCAGCACCTGAGAGTGCAACCAAGTCGACAATAATGAGACCGTGTTCTTCCATTGATTGATCATTTTTCTCTAAGGAGCTTTCCATTTTATTTACAAGAGAAACCTCCTCACTGCTAAAGCTATTTGCAGACTGTATCAAAGATAATTACACTTGATGAAATAAAATAATGATACACTAAAATAACTCTATGTTGTTTAGCAACAAAAGATTCACTAGTAACAAACGCAAAAAGGAGGAAAATGCAACTCATAAAACTTTTATGGTTCGTCCTCTCCAGATGTGTGTACTGCGGTGAACATGCATATTTGCATTTAAATGCAACAGTAGATTATTCTCTAAAGATATGATACTTACTCAAATACACTTGGCATTTAAATGCAATAGTAGATTATTCTCTGAAGGTGTGATACTTGCTCAAATACACTTGCATTTACCTGCTCCATTCACGATCCTCTATCACAAAACAGTCACTACAACCTTCCTTTGCATCACCCTCCTCTTCTTCTACAACTTCACCCGACAACCCAAACTCCAGCAACACCCCTCAACAGCGAACCCATCACCTGTATCTAAACATGCAACGAACTGATTTACAATTATGCATAACATTATGGTCTTATAAAATATGTTGCAAAGAACATAACACAAACTTAGAAAGCTCAATAACAACATGTTATAAATGATATATGAAGTCCCAAAATTATGCAGTAAAATGACATCAAGTATGAAACATTCAGTGGCCAATCAAATAAATTATAGTAAGTATCTAAAAAAAACATAACATTTCAAGGTATCCATGGAGAATTTATTTAACTTACTCAATTATAGTAAGTATCTAAATTTTAACAAAACTTGGTTAATTTTTAATTAAACAAAATTCATTTTATTAGCAGAAGAAACTTAAATCAACATGTAGCAAGCTGAATCTACATCAATCCCCGGTAGTTTGTTGCAAAAATCAGCATAAAACGTAAGTATAATTACATAAACACCAAAGAATTATTACTTTCTTCCGTACGGAAGAGAGAACATAATTTGAAAATCTAAGAAGAAACATACCATGTCATCAGATGTCAGTGTTCCAGTTTTATCAAAGCAACATGCAACAACCTGCATATCATAAGTATATCATATTTTCACATTGACATCTAAAGTACTGATACTAAAAGCAACTTATAGCACAAATTTATTGCTTAGGTTTTTAACCGTTCCAGCAAATGGTATTCTGAATGGCTCGGTACAGAAAATGTTTTTCCATGCTAAGTAATTAAAGGTGTGTTGACAGCTATTGATACCGCCATACGCAGCTCAGGTGGAATCAGAGGAGAAACAATTAAAGAATGGCTTAAAAGGAGTTTATATTCACCCCTCGTAGGATATTCTAATCCCTATAACAAGAGCGAGTGTTAATTGCCAAATAACACCATAGAAATAGATACAGTGTCAAGAGGGAAATTAGTCAATACCTTCTTAAATACATATCCTGCTACTATGATGGCAAATAACACCAAGAATAATATGAACAACCCGCTTTCCCAGCTATTTGCATTTACCTGAACACCAAATAAGCAAAAGTTATCAAAAATACAATCAAGTGGCATGTTTTCAGGTTTCTCATGCTCTGGAAGCTCTATAAAATATGTTACAACAAGAGAAAGTAAAGCGCAAAGTGCAGGAATCAGACCAGAACCATGTCTTGTCACAGACTGACAACCATGTATATCCTTGCACTGAAATATCCGGAGAAACTGCAATGAATAAAATTTTCTTAGCACATTCGTTCTTATAACCAAGATATCAAGCTTGTAAGTATATAATACCTTGATATGTTTGTAGGACATATAAAGCAATTACACATGACAATTTGTCGAGGAAACTTAAAGAACCGTATACAAAAGCGCAACCATTCAAGTCCTCCCCTACTAAAATGCCTTCCATGCCTACTACAGTCACCTGAATTATAGATAAACGTGTTAAACCAGTGATTATAAATAGAAGATAAATTAAACCTAGTCACATACCAGCATTAAAGCATTAGCAATGCCGGTGACTATCGATAGAAGATACATTAAATCATGCATTGTGTTTGGAAGATGAAATATTGTTGTTCCACAAGCAATCAACATGATTGCTCCTGATACGAAGAATATTTTCAGGCGGCTTCCTGTCCATTTTATCTCCTGCATTTAAACTTGCTTTAATTTGTAAGAACTTTATGTATATATTCATAAAAGGGGCATTTAACTAGAAGGACAAACTTTGCAGTCCAATTAGTTTCTAGAACACACATCCATAGAAATCAATTTCAAGGCCAAAGTGAGCAAAATAATTACTTTCAAGGACGAAGTCCGCTATCTAATTACTTTCAGAGACAAAATTTCATAGGTTTTTAGGCCTTAGAAACTAATTATTTTTCATTTTGTTCTTAAAAGTAATTATTTTAGTTGTGTGTCCTAGAAACTAATTGCACTTGCTAAAGAGGCCCTTGTGGCTAATTTCCACTTCATAAAAAGTATGCATGTAATATCTTACAAAGTTATGGTACATGTAGAACCTGAAGAACCATAGATAATAGGAAGCTGCACACATAGATGATTGCAGGTACCATCAGAAAAACAAACAAAATATTAAATATGTCAAATTTTAGTAACTATACTATGAACAATTTGCAATATACCAATGCCTTGGAGGACTGAGCCATTTTCAAATCATTGGTCACATAGAAAGCAAGAAGTGCCTGTGTAGAAATTGACAAAGGCGAGTAATAAATTTTAAGTAAGAAAAAAGAAAGAACTGTTTAGAACTTGAAATGCGAATTTGAAGGGGAAAAAAGAGGATAACCTTAGATACATTTGTAATCAATCTGCAAAGCATGTAAACCATAGCAACTTGATAATACAATGCTTTGGGAAACCAGCGTGCCCATGAAATTCTTAGAGGAGATTTACACTGAATTTCTTGTTTCAGTCTGTCCGATAATTAAAATTGAATAGATATTTTGTAGTATTAATAGAATGTAAAAAATAAAATTTGTTTGACTTACTTTGGTTCTTTAGTTCCATGAAAAAATACAACAACAAAACAACATCCCACAAATATGGATATGTATGTAATCCAGCGGTACTGATTCATTTGGAAACATGCTATTGATTCAGCAAACTAGTTTACATGTACATTTAGCAAGCAAATAAAATATTTATACATAAAAAAAAAGTTGCACATACTTGAGCTTCTGTATCAGAAAAATATTTTGTATCATACAAGCTGAAAACTGCTAAGGCAACAGCAAACAAGCAGAAATTTGCTATCTACAATTATGCAATAATTTAGAAGCTTATTCGTACCGGTATATAGAATGCAAAATTACAATTTTCTTATGAATTTAAACCAACCATTGTGAGAGCATTGCGACAACTAGCCAGTGCTACACAGCTTGTCGGATTCAGTGTAATGCAATTTACCATTGACCTTATTTCACATAAAATGAAATGGTGATTGATTCAATATTAGTAAAAAGATCAACAAGTATAAATGTGTGTAAATAATAAGATCGCTACATGTGAGAAACTTGAGTAACAGCCCATCCCACATTGAAAATCGCAGCAAAAACACTATATCCAATTGTCTGCATCATAGAAGAGTTTGTACCCGTAATTTGCACAACATGCAACCCCCGAATACTGAAGAAAATGAAACTGCTACCAGAGCAGATCCTCCAGCATGCCATAGTTTGAAATTTCCAAATCTATCTATCTAATCAATCGTGAAAGTATATATAAAGTTTGTAATAATGTTTACATATACCTTGCCATCACTTTAACATAATGAAAGACAACATAAGTTTGAAAATTTTGTACCAGCTCCCCTGCAAATACCGTCATTAGTGCATTCGTAATCTGCCCAGAAAGCATCACAATGGCTGCGTCCCTTTTTTGTTTCATTTACCATAAACATTTTAGTTTGATAAATAAAATCATCGCTATATGCACTGTAGTGTCTAATTACTAATACAATCGCTCACCATGACTCATTTTTTAGAATTTTCTATAATGTTGTTGTTGTTGTGTTTATATGTGAGCAATACATCGCTGACTGAAAATGTGAAGGATTCAGCGAAAACTGGGTATTGGTTAGTGAAAAATGAGTTGTATTACACATAACAATAATGGATATAAATGAAGTTCTTGATTACTTGAGACTATTTACTATAGAGAGCTGTAAAATGCACCTGGGACTGAGTCCAATATCAGTAAGGAATAGCAAGAGATACGTGAACCAACATGTAGATGTAATGTCATTGAGTATGTGACCTACCCCATATGATAAAATTGCCAGCCTCGGTAGAGTCTGATAAAGAGTAATTGCCTCATACAATTCTTCATTGCTTCTTTCATTAGCCATCTACAGTTAGACAATATTTCTTCTGCCTCTGTATGTTATGTTGGTCAATTCCTTTCATTCAGAAAATAATATGGAATGATCAGACTATAGTTTAAACTTGTTTACACTATACAAATTTGGTTTTTATAGTTTAACCGGTTTTTCACATCACATGCACATTGTTAAGCATTACAATTTGTCTGAATTTACAATTTTTTCTCGAGTACAATAGACAAAATTGAAACAATTAACGTTTATATTTTTTATCTAAGAATGATGGATCATGTAATTCGGGAGACCAAGACAATAAGTATAACAATCCCTTTTTCCCTCAATGTATCTAATTTTGTCCTATTTATTTCATTTTAAATGAAGTGGTCATACATATTTTATGTATATCCCCAGTGTAATAATTTGTAACACCAATATTTTCTCAAATTTTGGGACTAGCAATTTAATGTTAATATGGATATTAATGAACATTGCAACTTGAAATCTATCGGTTTAATTATTTGCAGTGTTAAACTATTCTCCAATTATTGTAGACTTAACTAACTTCCCCACTTCCAAGAATTCATAATAAATGCATAAGAAGTACCATTAAGATTCATTAAACAAAGCATATAAACTAAGTTTCTATAGAAAAGCCACTACTTATCAATTATACCGTATGCTCTACCTGCATCATGATGAGCATTGTTTAGCTCCATCTCAGGCTACCATGACCCTATATTTTGGTTGATAATGTCTTCCTTCAACATAGACCATAGGAGGACCATGCCTTTGTTGTACATATGTGCTAGGTATAAGAACTGTCGGTTGTATTGGATGAACTATATTGAATGGACTTGGCGATTTGCATGGCCACTTGGCAATTTGCATTGTGATTTCCATCGTACCATAAACGATGGCTTCAAATCACCACGCGTAACAATTTGCATGAAATTCCCTAAAGTTTATAAAAACATAAGGAATAAAATACCCTAAAGTTTATTAAACATTAAATAAATAAGTTTTCTCATTTAAAGTTACTTGTCAAAATTTATAATCGATGCCCATGATGAACTCCTAGAACTCATATAAGGAAATCTTATATTCTTCCTCGCTAATTGTTGTTACTACTTCACATGAAAATAAATAGTATACGAAATATATAAATCCTTCCCACCGCTTTTCAACTTTGTAATAACAAATCTATAACGGAATAGTTCTTATTTTATCTACCACTGCCCACATATGAAATTGGTAAACATACAGGTACAGGCTTCTCTACTTGTTTGAAGTAAATCAAGATCAGGTCAGACGGAAAAACAAAATGGGAGCTACTAGTTTTAGTTCCCTGGTACAAACTGCCAACATAGGGAATTAATTCCTATAAAACTGAAGTATACCTTCCTAATTAGGTGGTTAATGTAACAGACAAGAAGAAAAAGTCAACTGAAAGTGTATACAATTACTATTCGGTTATTTAAACTTGCAAATTATACTGTATCAATATGCTAAAAACATTTAGCCATGCATTTTAAGTTTTCAACATATGGTACCGCAAATTAAATCATCATATAATGCACATCTAGCAAGAAGAAAGCACCAACAGTTTGAAAACTATATGAATATAAACTAAAGTTATAATAAACATCCTAAACTGAGTTGAATGTTTCTATGATACACTAGTATCCTATCTATTTACCAATAGCAAGTAGCCATCAAATAATTATTTCAAGTTTGTAAAACATAGAGAGATGACTACAACATGTAAAGAATCGGAGCATCTCTAACCATGAGTATCATGTGTTGGGACATTTCCCCTGTGTGACAGATTTTTCTTACTCCCTAGCAAAAGAGTACCAAAACCATGCCTACCAAAACTCCAAATGCTCTGGTAAGTCAGACTGAACAAATATTAATTTTATTGCATGAATAGTGCACATTTTAAGCATACCATTGTTCATTTATAGTTTCTAATTTGCATAAAATGCTTATATATAGACGTATCCTTTGTTGTAAGTCGATGAAATTCTCAAATTAACCTGTATTGTGCATTTATAATTCTCAAATAACCATTTTGCAAACATGTTTAACAAATAAACAATTAATAATAAATCTATCTACTATTGAATATCACTTAAAACTTTGATTTTATACATTCATGATAATTCCTTCAAGATTTGGCATAAACTAAGAATTTATAACTAAAATATAATATTCAGACATGAAAGAGTATGGATGAATTTATAAACTTGGTGCAGGTCAAATGCTAACTATACCTCATCACACGTTTAACACATGAGCAAAACTTCTTGTTGTTTACGAATAAGTATTTTTTTTCTTGAAGAGCTACAAAGGGAATGATAATATAATTTGAAGAAATGATGAACTGTTTAATAAACTCTTTCAACAATTGCACTCATAACCAAATCCTCTTTTAATATTACAGATTTCACCATAAACTTGTAAAAAGATATAATTAATTGAGCAGGAGTAAAGGACATGTTCGTTTATCACTGTCAATGTTAACATAATAGAGGACACAATACAAGTCTAAATGGTAGATTCTTTACAAAGCGTATCAAATCAAGAAAGTTTTACTATTAGCATATAACCAAATAGAGAAATAACTCTATTCATGTATCATTTAAAAAATAACTAATGTGCCCTTTTAAGCAGCTAAATTTGGAATATCAATTAGCAAATAACAGGTATATTATCCTTTATAATATTTACTGAAAATTTATCAAACATAAGATAGTCATGAAACATAAATTGGATACAATCAAGGCAAATATATTGCACTACAAAATATAGGAAAAGATTAGAACTTATGTAAAATTTAAAAAATCTTTTGTCTCGGACAGAATCATAAAAAACAACTATTCCAGTTTGGGTTTATTCCAATTAGGGTTAAATCAACTATTCCTATTAGGGTTCATGCACAAATTCAAATAGAATATGCATACAAAATCATACAAAATCCATATAGAACCACAAATCAGTTTATAATCTTCATACATAAATATACCTTTTTAGGGTACCACGAGGAGAAAGTTTTGCTGAAGGGCTAATGTGTCAATGTGGAGAGGAGTAGAATAAAGGAGGGCTACCGCGACGAAGAAAATGAAGTGAAGTGGGTTTTGCGGGAGGGCGAGGTGGATTTTGCTAGAGCAAATAGGAAAAAATGCGAGGAGAAATTTCGTAGTAATGGAGGAAGGGAAACTGACAGTAGATGAAAAGTTTTGGTGAAATATTTTTCCTTAACGCGGGATGGGCGGCAACTTTTGTTGCGTTAATAATATGGGTATAATATTATTTGTTGCAATTACATATCGAACGCAACCAATTAATGCAACCAAAAGCCGATTTTCTTGTAGTGTTTTGTTTTAAAGAAATTGGTAAATGAAATAATTTTACCTTGGTTTTATATTATAAATATTAAAGGGGATATTTGAATCCGCCTTGTGCAGAATCCGCTATTTTTTTATTCAAACTGCAATAACTTTTTCATACTAACTCGGAATCAAGTGAGACTTCAACCAATTAACTCCCACCTAAATTACGGATAATATGAAACACTCGGATACTTCATCTTGTTAACGCACACTATAGTTCTACATGGAGACCGACAGTTGTACTTAAAAAATAAAGGCTACCGCATCCGATGTTCGAACACCGTCTAGTGCAGAAACCACTATTTTTTTTGTTCATACTTCAATAAGTTCTTCATAGTAACTCAGAATCGGACGAGGCTTCGACCGCTTAACTCTCATCTACATTACAGACAATATGTAAAACTCGAATACTTTATCTTGTGAACGTGCGCTATAGTTCTCCATGAAGACTGACAGTTGTACTTAAAAAATAACAGACTACCACTTCCCCATAATTGAGCTCCGCCTAGTGTAGAAGCAGTGCAGAAGCCGTTATTTTTTTTGGTCAAACTGCAATAACTTCTTCATACTAACTCGGAATCAGACGAGACTTCAACCAATTAACTCCCACCTAAATTGGGCAATATGGAATACTCGGATATTTCATCTTATCAACGCACACTGTAGTTCTCCATGGAGACTGACAGTTGTACTTAGAAAATAACAGGTTCCTATATTTGAATTTTGATGAAAATTAGAATTTAAATTTTAAAATTTTATTTTTATCGAAATTCAATGTGTAAAAATTTGAATTATTTTATATTTATTTGTTTTTTATTAGTTAAATCAAACTTAAATCTTTAAATGGGTTAAATCGATAACCTGCTTATTACAGTGATTGGGTAATAAATGGGTTGATTCATAAATGAGTCAAAAAGAATGGGTCATAAATGCGTTGGGTCAAACTCGATCCAACCTATTTTGATACAAGCCAGCCCGTTTGACAGGTCTAAAGATGAAGAAAAAAAAAAGAAAAAAAAGAAAGAAGAGAACCAACTTTCCAAAAAGATGGGAAAAAAAGCAACAGAGACAAAAAAAATTACAGGGAGGTAGAGGAGAAGGAGTAGCAAAGACAAAAGAAACACAAGGGCAGAAGAGAAAGAGCAGCAACCATCAGATTAATAATTAACCAATAAAATATTACAAGGGCAGAAGAGAGAGAGCAGCAAAGACAAAAAGAATACAAGAACCCAAAAGGAACCGTCACTTTGGCCTTTCAGAATTGTGGCTTTCTGCACAACGGAGGTATTTTTTATTATTTTGTAAAAGTACATGGTCAAGCAAAGAAGAAAAATCTCTCAGCAAACGTTTTAATAAATTATTAGTTGGGGAAAAAAATCTTCATACTCAAGCATCTTACTCAAATTAATAATCAATATTAATCAACGATAAGAAAAAATGAATAGCATTTAGGAGCAAACAGGGTAAAGCATGCTAATAGTGCTCGAGAAACAAAACATATAATTTTATGCTCATATTGTTTGAATCTCCAAATATACAATAAGACGAATAAAAAATATACAATTTTTGGAGGAAACATCAAAATCATACTACCAGTACTAAAGGAAAAAACATATGATTTTGTGTTCAGATCGTTTGAAACTACAAAACTAGAGTAAGGCAAATCTGTTAACAATTGGTCCCATAAATGATCATTTATGGAACATAATCTCCGTACTCAAATTTCCTACTTAAAATCCAACTCAAATTAACAAAAAAAATATCAAAGGGATTTGAATGACAAGCTCCAACTAAAATTCAAATTTATTAAAATTAGGTCCCTTCAAATTTTAAAAACTAAATACAATAAGCGGTTCATTTTAGATTTTTAAAAGCGCCCTTTTTCATTTTTGTTTAGTTATCGTTTCCATTTCCATCTTCATATAACCTTCCTAAATTTTCAATTCATTTCTCAATTCAAAAGGTTAAATCATGAATATCTGATCCTATTAATCTTACAAATTAGGTAAGACTAAATATTAACCCACTCACTGAATCAAACATTAGATTTCATAATTTTAACTATTTTAAATTACTTTTATATTAGATCAGAAATTTCAATGGATTTAAACCAATATCTTCCACCGGAATCCAAATCTTTAGAAGAATCTAGATCTTCCATGTCTTTATTGGATTTAAACAATTTCCTTTTACTGCTGCAGAATCTAGTGTAGACGAGCATGATTTTTTGTATCGAAATGTATAATTTTGTCACGTAGTTAATGATAACAAATGTAGAGAGTGATAGAAATATGTTGTCTTTAACTGCATTAGGCTGATGCAGTTAAATAAACTATAAGCTTTAGAGTTTACTATTTATATTTAATTGTATTAGACTTATGCAGTTAAATATATAATTTAACTTAATTAAAAATTACTTATACTTCTAGCCCTAAAAAGGGTTAAAATTTTAATTGCATTTTATTTTAGGATGCAGTAAGTAAATACATATGTAATATATTAACTTTAATAGTTTAATTTATATGTTTAACTGCATTTGTGACACCCTATAAACTAATGATTATATTAATTAAGGAATTAAATAAGTGAAATATGATAAATATCCATGGAATGGTTATTACTCATTCAGTACAATTGAAGAGAAATAACGAGCCTAAAAAATATAGCTTTACAAACAATAGCTAAGAAAAGGAAGATTCCTCAATATAACCCAAGAAAATAGAGTTTAAACCCGTTTTATGTTGGAGAAAACCCAATCTTTACTATGCTTTGGGAATTAGACGAAGACAAATAATTAACTGTTAGGGATTTTGTTACGCAAAACCTAACAAAGGATAAAATTATTGCGGAAGTCTATCCCAGAATCTTATATTACCCAAGTTATAAGGGATAATATTGGATGAAAATAATAATATTTCAAGATAAACAATGGTGAAGATAGATCTAAAACACAAAGCAATCAAAAGAGCAACACACAAGATTCCACCCAACAACCATTTATATTGATTTTATAAAACAGTTGTTTACAACTAACCCAACAAATAAAAGTAAAAAACAAAAATAGCATCAATAACCTAATTGAGAAGGAGTCTTAATCTCTATAACAATGACTTCTTAGTGGCTAAAGAAGAAGGACAAAGATGGAAGGAGAGAGAAATACCAAATAATTTTTCACACTTTTCCACTCTTTCTTCTAGACTCTATTTATAACATAAATCACTTAATGCCCAAGTTAATATTATGTGGCAAAAAATATATTGATTAGCCAATTAGAAAGAAATAAACAAATATGCATATTAATTAGAGAAAATAAAATTTTCTCTTTCTTTCTTTTGCATATTTGTTTTCTTCTATTTGTGATTTTGTATCACCAAAATTTAACACTCCACCTTGACGTAAAATCAGATATCTCCAACACATCCTTGATCTCCATTTTAATAAAATCGTCTCCACAAAGAGAAAAATAAGAAAGTGGTCTCACTAAATAAAACACACAAGCCTATCATCTTTTAATCAATCACTACTCCTTAATCATACCAAATTACAAACCGCTACCACCATTTACAAGTGATGCATCCCCAACATGAGATGCACCACACAATTTGGTCTCAAAAGCGTTTGTAATACCACAAAGACCTCTATAAAGTCTTCGTGGATTTTCCTACTCGACACCCGTCTACCACTAATACCTTGAGCATCATCAAAATGAAGACCCATGTTGAAAATATGATTACCAACACGTCCATCAAAGCAGGGCACACATTCACTTCACCACCTACTTATGGACTAGGCTCTTCAACTGTCACCGACTTTCTATGATTGACTACATGGCAAACCAATCTATAAAGATTTCCATCATTTAATACTCCTTCCATCACAATATGACCACCATTCCTCACTCTCAAAAATCCATCTCGAGTCTCAAAAGTTCAACCACGGCGGTCTAATTGATCATGATAAATGAGATTATGCGAGCTAGTTAGAACATGCCTCACGCCCGAGACTTCTCTAATCACACCATCATGCATACAAGATCCAATGCCACAAACTGGTAGCTTAACTCCATTGGTGATCCTAATCATGTCGACGGTCTTCTTATAAGAAGAAAAACGCATTACATCGCTATATATTGAAAACTAACACCCGAATCCATCATCCAAGGTTTAACATCACTAATAAGGACACGACATGAAGTATCACTATTGCTACCTTCAACTATGTCTGCCCGTGTATCGCTATCACTATCACTATATATAGCCTTCTTTTAATCCCTTTTATATGCTTCACATCTATTACGCATATGACCTTTTTTATGACAATAATAACAGAAGATACTTTTCGACACACCTTTACCGTTAGTGACTTTTTTCTTCAGTTTTGTATCCTACTTTGAGTCACTTCCTAGCATAGCCTCATCTTTAACTGATTTTAAGATTGACCATTTCTTTTAAGTTCTTCATTCAAAAGACTATTCTAGACAATATCCAATGAAATAGTTCCATTAGCATTGTATTGACTTAGTGACACAACCAATGTTTTCCAACTTTTTGAAAGTGAACTCATCCACAAAAGGGCTTACAATCCATCATCAAATTTGCATCTATACTTGATAGCTGATTTATTACATCTTGCACTTGTTCAAATGCTCTATTGCAGACTTCTCTTCATCCAGCCTCAACTAACCAATTTTCAAACCAGAGAAGTCGAACTGTTAGCACTTTTTGGCTCATAAAAGGATACCAACTTGTCCCACAAACCCTTCATGGATTTACAACCAGCACATGGTGGAAAATTGAATCATCAAGATACCTATGAATCAAAACAATCGTCTTCTTCTTCATATTCTTCCATTTACTATCCTCTATATTTGTGACGCCCCATCTCTATACTCACACTAGCCAAGAACACTACGGGGTAATACTATCGACTAGCACGAAGAATAAAGCTGTTGAGGAGCGACCATCTATGTAATTGCTTTGTACGAGTACCGATATGCCAGATAGTATTATATGAATTTCATTCCAAGAGGAAGTCTAACACATCAATTACAAACTTAAAACTACTACAGAATGGCTGTGTGATCTTCGAAAACAAATATAAAATAAGCATAACATAAATCGGTCATAGATATTCATATCACTAAGGCGGAAACAGACGTGAACATAACACATAGACGTGTACATCAAAGTAGTGGTCATATAAGATCCACTACATCACAAAAGAATAGGTACAAGTGCTAGACAAAAGAATATATATACATCAAGGAGTTTCTATCTCGAATGTATAAAAGCAAAAACTACTAAGCTACAGTAGTTAGCCAAAAGTCAGATGACGGACTCTGATAAGAAGTCAAGTAGAAGCACCTGAGACACCTCGGTCTGACCCGAGTATTATTTAAGAAGAAAAATAATAAACGGACTAGTCTAGCTGTAAATATCATATAAAATGAGATAGGATAAGAGATATGACAAAAATGTATGATAACAACAATGTCATACTGTGACAAGTATACATTAGATAACAACAAAAATCATACAATATCTCAAATTTTCTCAAACACCATAAAGAATGTCATATTCTTTATTTTATTCACCAAACCACAAATATTGATAAAGCTTACCAATATAAATCACAAAAATTGGTGAAACACTAATTCTAGAAATCATCAATTAGAAATCCAGAAATCACAAAGGAGGAGGCCTATCAAAAACAGGAGCATGAAAACTCACCAACACATGTATCACAAATGAGACGCTATCCCATGGTCGCTAATCATAGAGCCGATGCAACGACGTAGTACAACGGTACGCCAGATGAACAAAAAACTCAAATAGTCTAAACAACGACGTAGTACAACAGTACGCCCGATGAACCTGACAAGCCGGAACAACGACGTAGTACAACGGTACGCTCGATGAACCAAACTCTATAAAACTCATAGGTCGCTAGCCTATAAAAAATGAGACGAAGCTCAACATAATCGTGTACTGTCCCCCACGCGGACAAAGAGACATCTCATATCGATGATCTAAACCACAAAATGATCATCATAGATCAATAAAAAGTGTGAATTACACTAAGCAAGTAAATAAATGAGTTTTGCTTCATGTCCCATAACCACTAGCTTAACTTAATTATTTACGAACTGATTGTAGATTTCCACTAGAAAATTGTCACAAGATTTCAATCGAGCAAGTCTAAGAATTAACCGACGAAGTAAATGCAAGCGTTTCATACCACATGTTTTGCTAAGTCGTTTAATTGGATTTCTCGAATGAATGAGCTAAAGGTTTGTACATACTAATAGATTGAAAAATGGTTTTAAAAACGAGCTTTGTATTAAAAATAACATTGAAAACACTTTTGTGAAAGAGTTTGAGTATTTACTACAAGTATAGAAACTTTTGTATTTTAAAGTGACAAATCATAGAACTGATTGTAAAACAATCAATCACCAAAAATTCACATACGAAAACGTGAATCAAAACCATAGAAATCGATATCAAATCCATCAAATAGATGCTCCAAAAATACAGAAAAGAATCATCAAAGTCGATAAAGGTGATAACAACTAATCGGATCAATCAAAAATTGATAAAATGGAAATCCACTTACAAATAGGCAATTTCCTTGAATTTAACTGCGTTAGATGTCTGGTGGTTTCCCCTGTGTAGTTAATGCCCTGCTATAACCCTGCTATAACTCATAGCGGATTTCTACCGCTACGATTTTTCCATACAGCCCCAAAATATAGCATTTCCGCTTTAATCCCCGCTATTTCCGCTATATCCCGTTATTCCCGCTATATTTTGTTATTTCCGCTATATCTTCTTTAATAAAATGAATTAAAAAATTGCATTTGTACATTATAAAAATTATAAAACTAATTTATTTGATTTAATTTTTAATATATTTTCAGAAATGAAAATACTCTAATATTCTACTAAATTCAATTATGTTATATAACAGTTTTATGTTTATTTAAAGTATATTCGCACACATTTTTTTGTTTAAAATTATTTATGTATTAATTATAATTCAATTGAACGATAATTTTTCGCTTAATTACCATTTATATATTTGTAAAAATATTAAGTATGAGTTTTATGTACTATTTTAGAGCCATCTGCCATATCCCGCTATATCCTTGCTGTATCCCCGGTATGACTTTTTGCACCTCCATCGCTTCGAATCTGCCGAGTGGTTTTCTAGACGTTTGAGCTTAAGGTTTGGAATTTTCTTCCAGATCGCCCAGATGTTTGGGAACCAAACTCAGACGTTTGAGCTGAAAGACTGGAATTTTTTATTCCGTAGCTTCAGATGTCTGAGCTTATTACCAGACGTCTAAATTGAAGCTCGGGGCATATTTTGCCTAAGCCATTGATGGCCAAATTCTTTCGAAAGCGATCGAATGAGCGACGATGACTATGGATTTATGCCAAGCGACAACCCAGCCCTATAGACTCACCAATACACTCCGAACAACATGTCCAAACACCCATATAAGGATTTTCATAGATTTTGACTTCAAAATACCAAAAATTGGAAAATTCGCCAAATCAATTCAATTCAAAAGCAAATGGACATGAAATAGATGTTAGAAATTCATACCTAACAACTATCAAAGATATAGAAATAGATGTGAGTTCAAGAACTCACCTTTAAACCCAAAAACAATGAATGGGAAGCTCTAAAACAAAGGAAAGATCAACCTCTCTTCAACTTCAACTCTAGAAGCTCCAACCTATGATCATAGACAAATATTTCCTAAATTAGGTTGTGGGAAATTTCTGAAAATTGAAGAGGAATGGAGATGGAGAAGATAAAGAGGATGCTTACCTAAGCTTCTCCTTGATATCTACAACTTGAATTTCCTAGTAAACTAGGGCTTAGGAATTTTAATTTCCCATCTTTTCCTTTATTTTCTTTTAGCTTGAGAGTGTTAGGAAATTAGAAATGAAATGAATGAAGATGAGTGGAGTAAGGGTATTTGATAGAGGAGTTAGGTTCCTTGTTAGGTTAGTGGGCTGAAACCCAAACCTAAAGCCCCAAATGAAAACATCAAAATTCTAACCAACTTCAAACATATCGATTTTTATACTTAAAAAGGTCGCAAACACTGTTTTGGACTCAATGGAAGTAGTCTCGAGTCCAAATTCGACTGTTTACAAAAGTAGCATTTCGGACTTTAATCCGACTAACGATGCTATATTTAAATAAAACATTTAAATATATAATCGTCAAATATGCAGTAGTTACAGACTCCCCTCCTTAAAGAAATTGCATCCTCGCAATACTAAAGAAGATAATAAAGAGTAACACCCACACAAAGGCATAACAACACAAAAGAAATATTTGAAGTGAGAAGTTCACCTTTAAGGAGCACGAGAGAGTAAATCCAGGTGTGTTGGCTCGATGAATTCTCTAGATTCTCAAGAAAAATCCTTAGGATTTGAGGACCAGTGAACCTTCATAAGCGCAATATCTTTATTTCGAAGGCGTTTAACCTCCGTAGCAATGATACGAATAAGATGTTGCTCATAAGTCAAATTAGGTGAAACTTCAATTTCTTCAATAACACCATGTTCAAGAATAGAATCGGAATCTCCAAGGCTTTTCCATAGTTGAGAGACGTGGAATACATCATGAATAGAAGAAAATTGAGCCGGTAATAAAAGATGATAATCCACAGAACCAATGCGTTCGGTGATAGAAAATAGACCAATATATCGAGATGCTAATTTTCCCGATCGACTGAAACACACAACACCCTTCATTGGTGAAACACGAACGAATACCAATCTCCTAAAGAAAATTCTAAATTCCTTCGATTATCGGCATAGGATTTTTTTTCTACTTTGAGCTTCTTTCATCCTATGACGAATAAGCTCAATCTTTTCTGTAGAATCACGAATAAAGTCTGAACATAAAACTAGCTTCTCGCCGACCTTTAAGCCAACAAAAAGGAAATCGGCATGGCCTTCCGTAGAGTGTCTCGAAAGGTGCCATACCAATACTAGATTGGAAGCTATTGTCACTACAACAAACTGGAAATTTAACAGCGTTTATAAAACGCTATAGAAGCCTTTAACAGTGTTTTTAACAAAGCTATGTAACGACATGCAGTTATAAGTCAGGAATATACCATAGGAATAAAGTAAACGCTGTAAAAATCCATTTTTAAAAGCATTTTTTGGTTGTTATTAATGCATTTTACAGCGTTTATGCTGAAGTGCTAAAACCTTCTCATAGCTTTTAAATTCTGCTATCAACTATATTTAACGACGTTTATCTCTTGCTGTCAAATTTATTCATAGCGTTTAATTTATTGCTATGGGTGATCTTTTTACTACGTTTACCATTTTTAAGTACCCTTTTATGACAGTTTAAAAACGCTTTTGAAGTGTATCACAACATTTTTAAAATGCCATTGAAGTGTACACCGACATTGTTTTCAGGTTTTCCCTTTCAGTAGTTCTATTTCTATGCATATCAATCATAATTTATACACCAACACAGTTAAAATCAACACGTACATTTCATAATCAACATAATATATTAACGCACATTTTATAATCAAAACGCATGATATTCTTACATCAAAACATATATAATACGTCCATAATATTCATAAACAATGTAAAAAAAATAGTAGCTAGTGATCAAAACTAGTCGTACAAAAAGCATATAAACCAAAATGTAGTTCTAGCATCAAAAATAACTCAAATCTATAACATGCTATGGCACTTTTTTGTATCAAAGATACATATTTACCTATAAATTAAAAGTTTAAAAATTAGAAAAAATAAATAATTAATACAATAAACACAATCTGAAACATAGCTAATGCAAGCAACAATAACATGAAATGCAGTCTAGAACAAGTGAAAAGTGATGATACTGTTTATATGATATTATTTAATATATTTATAATTTATTTTATAATAATTTATATATAATTTTATTTTGTTTGCATATATATATATAAATCTATGATACGTTTATATTCTTTGGTTTAATGAGTTTATCCATTATTATTATTACCACCGCCACTATTACTTGTATGTTAAGTGTGTATGCAATTTACGAATATAATTTATATGATTTGCGTGTATGTGTATATATGTATCGTTTATATAATATTTATTTATTATATATATAATTCGTATTAATTCATATACTTATTATATACATTTATTATATTATTTGTTATATTAATTCATATATAATTTATTTTAGTTAGTACGTAAAATTCTATAATAACTTTTTAAGCTTTGGTTAAGTCTATCAAGATATTATTATTACTCGTACTACTATTACTATTACTATTACTATTTACTATTGCTATTTATAGTATGTGTGTCTGGGTGTACAATTTAATATAATTTATATGATTTACATATAAATATGTAGTTTATATTTATTTGTATTCTCATTTATTATATATATTCTAATTATTATATATTAATTCAATATAATTCATTTCTATAATAAGCTAACATGCTAAGATATTATGATTATTATTCATTCGTACTTCACATAGTATAATTCATACATAGCATAATTAATTCATACATAATTTAATATATATGATTGATATAATATATACTTGTCTAATTTGAAAAGATGTAATCTATGTAATATAAACTGTAATAGTATATATTTACGTACATAAACTTAATTGTTTTTCATAGTTAATTTTCATAAACTTAGTTAAATTATTATAATACTTAGTTAACATAGCTAATTTTGTAAAACTTAGTTAATTTTGTAAAACTTAGTTAACTTTTATAAAAATTAACTAAATCAGTTAATTTTTATAAACCTAGTTATTTTTTAACTTTTAAAAGTTAATTCTTATAAACTTAGTTTCTTTAAAAAAAATTAGTTAATTTTTATAATTTTTTTTGGTCTTGGCCAATTTTTATACATTTAGTTAACTTGGTTAAAATTTAAAAAAGCTTAGTTGATTTGTATAAATTTATTAACGAATCAATAAAACTATGTGGCAATGTCAAGAATTACAACAGGCCTAGGTTAACCTAGGCTAGTTGTTAATTTTGATCTTTTATAAAAATTATAACAAGACTAAAAAGTAATATTTATGAGCAGTTCATAGCAGAATTTCAATGAACTCACCTAAACTATATAGTAAAAGGTCCGAGCGGAAAATAATAACTCAGTACATGTCAACTTATGATTGAGATATATGAATACATTCCAACAACAAGAGGAAATTCGATAAATCCTAAAATTAACTCATAGGGAGACAAATTAGATGTGTTGGCCATTTGGTGATTGAGTGGTATATAGAGAACAAACCCAGTACGTCTAATATATGTAAAAATATGCCTTCATCCATTAAAAACAGTAAGGAATTATACACTTACGTCTGAATATTAAGTCATTCTAGGAATATTATGAATCCTTTAAGTTAATAGGTTTTGTGATTGCTATTAGGCCTAGACTCAATCCACATGCACCTGTGAATGGTTTTGGCGAATCCATGTGTAAACAGTAAAACGAACTGGAAAAACCTTTCTTCAACCGATAGAGAAGTGAATTCTGATAGAGAGAAGAAGAGAGGGAAAAGTGAACTATGGTGGGGGAAAATTCTTGTATTATCCAACTTTCATCTAACTTATGGCAATAGAACACATATACTGGTATTATATAACTACATTCCTAATAAACCATTCAAAAAATAACTGTATATACAAAACAAAGGTTACGTACAATCTTCAATGTCTTTCAATTGGCAGTAGTGAGGAGCAATTTCAACAAGCTACTCGGGTTTTAGTTCAGTGACCTGCATGGCGACAAATAAACATTAACTATATATGATATGTCATATATGTTTATTTTCTGTCTTGTATATACAACACTGTCTAAGGTCCAAAGGTTACTACACACATGTACAAGCTAAGTTAAAAAGAATACAGGAGCATTTTTATTGATATGACCTATTAAGTAAACAATTGTACAACAGCAAACCAACAATACAAATACAGAAAATGAAAAATGTTTTGCTTATGACACAGAACACTGACAAAAACTGAACTACAAATGTCTGATAGGTATGATGACCATGAAAATTGAGCATGTTCTCACTGGTATTCAGGACCAACAGTGGTTCGGCTAGCACGGATGACCACAATAGTTCAACTTACAAGGAGACTTTAACTAAGCTCGGTAATATTTAAACCTTTTATATATCCATCAATCTAAAATATCATTGAATTTAATTGCCAAATACTTCTACCACTTGGCATTGCATTCATGAATCTTATGTCGATAAGACTAGAATAGATAACTGCACAAATTTCAAATAAAATTCAATTTAAAATTTCATCTGAATCCCCTAAATATACTACATCTAAGGCCAGCTCTGCTGGTATTCCTCACATACAATATGTAAAAATAACACACATTTTCTTGCTGATATCTGTCACGAAGTATATCAAAATACATGTCAAACTAAAAAAAAGATGATGAATTATAAGATAAGCATAGAAGTGCTATTTCAACGTTGTTCACTTCAAATTTTCTTTTATTATTGTTGAATTAGAAATTAGAGGAAGTTTAGAACAACGAAAGAGTTGTAGAGTTACCTGTCGCATGCACTCTTTTGTCGCTAAAACAAGCTCATGATAGATGGAGCACCTCGGAAGCTCCTATGAGAGAACAAAATGCATCCATTAGCTTACTTTGAATTAATTGAACTCCATTTGAGCATAAAAAATCCTACTCACTTACAGTTATTTAAAAATATAGTAAGCTTCTACCAAATAATTGTAAACAATGGGGAGGTAAGAATATAAAAAGCATCGCCCACCAGCCACTAACATCTCTGTTTAAGAGATGACTGCTGGCAAAATTCTGAGCTTGTTGCCATCTAACAAACTCCTTTATCAGTGCATTATCCTTAGAGCTAAGATTTTTCAACCAGCTTAGCAAGTTAATTAATGCCGTTATCAGATTCATATGAAAGTAAATTGAGTACTTAATGGACTTATTTTACTCACTGCTGTTAAGCAATAACATCAGAGCATTACAGTTATCATCTGCAAACCTTACATATTTCATTTTCCCAAAGTCACATGAAAAGCGGCAATTTTCACTACCTGGTTGTTTTCTCCTCTAAATGGATGTGGATATGAGTTTGATTTTTTTTAGTTTCTCAGAAATAGGAAAGAAAACTGGTGATCAAGCAAATTCTAAACCTACATCAAAGCAGATGAGAAAAGAAATCAAACTTCGAAATAAAAATTAATAAGGATATAAAGAAAAAAAGATTTCTTTAGGTCGGAGCTAGGATTACTTGAGATGTGGGAACACTTCACTAAAATTGCATTACCAAACACGGCCAATTCACAGCCACTAAATTTGCACTTGCTTAGTAATATCCTACCCCACTATAACTTCCTAATAGGAACTGTATCTCTATATTTAGCCCATATCTTCCCACTAATACCACATATTTAATCAAATATTTCCTAATCACCAGTCCTAGTCCTATAAGTCTACTGCGCCTCCATCATCAACTCTCCTACATCGCATCCCTTCTTACATTTCCCACTGGTTTTAGTTTAGCATCATTCTGTCAGCTCAATACTGGATGAGCTCAAAGTTCTCTTCGAGCAAGGTAGGAACAACCAATGGGATTGCTAGAGATTGAGGCAATCTCGAAGGTGTTTCATAGCTTCTAATGTCATTGTTGTTTGATCTTATTATGAAGATGGAAGCCACTAAATTCACCACATGGAGGCTGGCCTTTTCCATTCTAAGCATCATGCAAACTACGGGTGTTGTTTAGGTTTTGACCTTGGATCAAGACTTGCCCAATGGAAATTTCAAGAGGTTAAAAGAGGCTGGAGATAAACACAAAGACAATTTCTCAATTGTTTTTAAGACATGGGAAAAAATTATAGTGGTTGGATTATAGCAATGATATTCAGGTACTCTTATTCAAACAGCTAGTAAGCTGATATTTCATGGTCTCTAGCGTCTTTAAATTTAATACATCACTGTTAAATCAATGTTGAAGCAGACATCATGAACTTGGACATCTAAATACATGCAGTTCTATTAACAACTGATTGATTCTACAAAAATCATCATCAACTTTGCAAAAATCATATTATACTATTTTTAGAAATTCAGTAAGTACAATGAAAACAACAATTTGATTAGTCGTGAAGGCTTTGGGCTACAAATAAATTTCATGAAAATAAGTTAGGAATTCATGTGTATTATCACAATTCATAAAAAAGACGCATTCATCGGTACTAAGAAATTGCATAGAAAATCATAATCAAACCAACAAAATCAAGTTAAATTACTCATTGGAAAATAGAAAATACAGAACCAATCCAAAAGACTAGGAAATTATATAAACTAGTAGCTTCCACGATCCAAATCCAAGAATGGGAGGCATAAATATTATAATCACAGTTTAAACCATCATCCAACTATCCAGAGCTTTTTGCCGGCTGTAATTTTCTAAATGGGTTACCTAGTCATGAATACAAACACACAATGTAGCATAACCACAATTAAGAAAGTACATATAGATGACTACATTATTGTACCATACCACTATTTATTTCTTAATGCATGCCTTATTAATTATTCATACAGTGTACACGGATGAGTATTTCTAATGTTCTTATGAACACCCATACCGGATGTGTAATGCTAAGAGCAATGAACACCCAAACCAGATGTGTAAAAGAACAAAGCATGAGTATTATGATGTTCATAATGGAAATTTATAATTTGGTCCAAACATTCAGTAAAAGTGATACACAAAATAGCCAACGCGCCTATGGAAATTCTTGTTACATAGTATAGTGGCTCTTACAGCAGCAAATAACAATGCAATATGGACAAAATAACAGAACATGAGCATTATAAGAAATATAGTGTATATATGCTCAACATGGAAATCAAAATTAGTGGTTTACACATTCAGTATAAGTGAGATTTTTTTGGTCATTTTTATAATAACCAATACATAATAACAGAACATGATCAATATAGGTATAGTGGTTTAAAAGAAGAAACAGGAGTGAAACCACCTGTTTATAATATTTTGAATCTATAATCAATTATCAACTAATATTAAGAGTAATGATCCCTAAACCAAATATTTGAATTGCACCTTAAATAAGTCTAATGTTTCAAAGAAAGTGCTTTTCAAACACTTACTGACGCAGCGGATTAACAAAAAACTTGATATGTCGATGGAATTAGCAATCGGTGAGTTGAGAATACTGCAATGCCCAAATCCGTTGATCCAAAGATGCCGGATTCTAACTATCTTCGTCTCGTTGATCGCGTACGATACCGAGAAACAAAAATCTACGATTCTTCGACGTTGATCAAGCGCACTTGATTCCGCGAATCGGCATCAACAAACATTGATTCGAGCGCACTCGAATGACGTAGGTGGAGATAGGAGATCAAACACTCGACTATCAATTAGAAGAAAGAACAAAGCAATCAAAAGGAATTTTATTCAAAAGTCAACAACCATTACAAATGACATGACTCGCCTTTTTATAGGCTTACAACTCAACACACGATTGAAAAATTACAACACAAACGGTTTACAGACAAATGACTTAGAAAAATACAATCAGCGACTTAACGTAACTAGCTATGACTTAATAGAACTAGGTTACGACTCATAGTAACTCGGTTACGACTCATAGTAACTCGGTTACGACTCAACAGAAGACTGTAATACAACTTTCGCGACTTAGAATTCTCTCAGGCGACGTTAAGTCGCTCGCGACCCAAAATTAGGTCATTCAACTCTTCGTACGGGTTAAGAGAAGGCGGCGGGAATTTCGCGACTTACTGAGAATGTCCATAGCTCGTTCGCGACTCAGCATAGTCTCGCGCGCGCATATGGATGAGGCGGGGAAGGGTAAGTCGTTTGCGACTTAGGGTTTTGGCAATTGGGGATTGTGATGTGTCGTAGGTAATGAAGCCGTGGGATGTGTCGCGGGAAATGTCGTAGGGATGTGATGTAGGTTGCGGGTTGGGAAGTGGGAATAGGTCGTGGTTTGTGAATGATTCGTGGGTAGTGGCGATGCGTCGTGGAGAAGTGGCGATGGGTTTTGAGTGGTGAGTCGCGGCTGATGCTTCGAACGAGGTAATGACTCCATCATCCTCCCCTTGTTGGAAAGAATTCGTCCTCGAATTCACACTCTCGTCAACTTCATCAAGTTCCTCCCCATAATACGGAACTAAGTGTTTGATATTGAAAACATCAGAAGTATGAATATTTTCTGGCAACTTTAACCGATATACATTATCATTGATCTTCTTCAGGATTTCTAATGGACCAATCTTTCGTGCTTTCAACTTATTGTAAGCTCCAACTGGAAAACGATCTTTCGTTAATACCGCGTAAACAAAATCACCCTCCTTGAAGACAACACTTCTTCGTTTCTTATCCGCCATTTGTTTATACTTCTTATTTGTCTTTTCCAATTGTTCCTGAACGATTCTATGGCATTCCGTCAACCCATCAACAAAATCAGCAGCTCGTTTAAGTGTCCTCTTTGGTTGTGGTACTACTGCCAAATCCAACGGTCCCTTTGGAATGGCTGAATATACAACTTGAAACGGACTGAATCCAGTACTTCGATTGACTGCGTGATTGTGTGCGAACTCAGCTTGACACAATTTCGAATCCCAACTCTTCAAATTGTCTTTCACAAGACATCGTAACAAATTTCCCAACGATCTATTCACCACCTCTGTTTGCCCATCTGTTTGTGGATGATAAGCACTACTAAATTTCAGCTTCGTTCCGACCATCTTCCACAAACTCAACCAAAAATGGCTTAAAAATCTAGTATCTTGATCGGAAACAATAGATTCTGGTAAACCATGCAATCGATACACCTCTTTAAAGAATAATTGTGCCACTCGTACTGCATCCGCTGTCTTCTTACAGGCTATAAAATGTGTCATTTTCGAAAACCGATCAACCACTACATAAATGGAATCGTTACCCTTTTGAGTTCTTGGCAAACCCAAAACAAAGTCCATACTCACATCAACCCATGGTTTAGTCGGTACAGGTAACGACATATATAATCCCGCATTCGTAGCCGTTCCCTTCGAAACCTGACAGATATGACATCTCTCCACGAATCTCTCTACCTCTTTCCTCATTGACGGCCAAAAATAAGATTGAGAAATTAATTGCAACGTACGATCTCTGCCTACATGGCCTTCTTCATGTAACTCTTTGATGATCTTCATTCTTAAGCTGCAATCTGGAATGCATAATCGATTCCCCTTGAATAAGAATCCATCAACCAACACAAATTCATCAGTATCCCCATCCTTAACTTTCCCAACAAACTTTGCAAAATAAGGATCCTCCTTAAACAACTCTGGCAATAATTCGAATCCCGTCACTTCAATCTTCAACGTTGTCAACAAGTGATTCCTCCTGCTCAAAGCATCCGCTACACGATTTGTTACCCCTGATTTGTGTTTCACAACGAAAGTAAATTGTTGTAGATATGCTATCCACGAAGCATGTCTCGCTGAAATCTTGTCCTGCCCTTGTAGATGTTTCAACGCCTCATGATCAGTGTAAAGAACAAATTCCTTCTGAAATAAGTAATGTCGCCAGTGCTTCACCGCTTGAACAATCGCGTAAAACTCTACATCATAAGTGCTATACCTTAACTTGGCTCCAGATAATTTTTCACTGAAATAAGCAACTGGTCTCCCATTCTGGCTCAATACTCCACCAATTCCCACTTTCGAAGCGTCAGTATGCAATTCAAATAACAACTGAAAATTCGGCAGTACCAGAATTGGTGCTGTCGTTAAGAGCGTCTTGATCTTCTCAAAGGCAACTCCTGCTTCCTCTGACCATTCAAACTTCTTTCCTTTCATACAATCGGTTACTGGTGCCATCACACTGCTAAAGTGAGGAATGAATCTTCGATAAAAAGATACCAACCCATGAAAACTTCGCACTTCAGTAATTGTCTTCGGTTGTGGCCAACTTCTGACAGCTCCTACTTTATTCTCGTCCACTTGAATACCTTCCTTCGACAGAACATACCCCAAAAACAAAACACTGTCCGTCATAAACACACACTTCTTTGTTGCTGCATAAAACTGCTCTTGTCGTAGAATTAACAATACGTCTCGCAAATGTTGGATGTGCTCTTCCATACTTCCACTATAAATCAAACTATCATCAAAGTAAACAACCACGAACTTCCCAACAAATGGTCTAAATATCTGGTTCATCACTCTCATAAAAGTACTAGGAGCGTTTGACAAGCCAAATGGCATAACCAACCATTCGTATAAACCTTCCTTGGTTTTGAAAGCAGTCTTCCATTCATCGCCCGGTCGAATACGAATTTGATGGTATCCACTTTTCAGGTCAATCTTAGAAAACACAACAGCTCCACTTAACTGATCAATCAAATCATCAAACCTCGGCATAGGGAATCTGTATCTCACAGTGATCTTGTTTAGAGCCCGACTGTCCGTACACATCCTCCACGTTCCATCCTTCTTCGGTACCAATAAGGCTGGCACGACACATGGACTCAAACTCTCCTGAACACGCCCTTGTTCTAACAACTCTTCCATCTGCCTCCTCAATTCTTCATGTTCCTTTGGACTCATCCGATAATGTGGCCTATGCGGTAAAATTGCATCTGGCACTAGATCAATTTGATGTTGTATGTCTCTCAACGGTGGCAATTCCTTTGCTAGCTCTTCAGGAAACACATCACGGAATTCTTCCAATATCGGCTTTACTTCCTCTGGAACTTCAACGGATTCAGTAGATTCATGTCCAATCAACAAAAATACTTCTGGACTCTCCTCTACTTCTTCAACAAATTCCTTTAAAGTCAAGAGAGTTTTCAGCTCCTCAATCTCCTCAGATTTGCTCTCTCCCTGTTGTCTCTTCTTTGGAACTAAAATAATCTTAACGCCTTCAAACATAAAACTGTAACTATTGGTTCGACCGTCATGCTGCACCGCTCGATCATACTGCCACGGTCTACCCAAAAGCAAATGACAAACATCCATCTCAACTACATCACACCAAATCTCGTCCTTATATCTCTTTCCAATGGAAAATGGAACTCGAACTCGCCTATCCACCTTCACCTCTCCTCCTTTTCTCAGCCACGCTAACTTGTAAGGATTAGGGTGTTTCTCCGTCTTCAACTTCAGCTTCCTCACAGCTTCAGTAGAAATAATATTGTCACAACTTCCTTCATCAATCACAAACTTACAAATTTTTCCCAGAATAGTGCATGTAGATTGAAAAATGTTGCTCCTCAACCAACTAGCCTCGTCCTCTTGTTTTGGTGTTAAACAAGACCTCCTCATCATTAGATTACACCCTTCGTCTCCCGATGCGATGTCCTGTTCATTCTCCTCAACTGGACTATCTTCACCATCAACAACATCCTCACTTTCAACCTCAGCTATCATTGCTCGTTTCTTCCGTTTTGGACACTCATTGCTTTTATGACCCATCTCCTGGCAATTGTAGCATTTGAAACCATTGTTAACCTTCGCTTTCTCACCTTCCTTCACAACTGGCTTTGTAACAGCTTTGGGAGCATTAGAACTTCCACTGGCACCCTTTACTGGATTATTGGAATTAGTAAACACACCACCCCCACGCCTTCCCTGCTTCTCCCAAGCCAACGCCTTTTGGTGTGCTTCCGCCACAGATCTTGGATCGAACATATTAACCATATCCTGGATCTGCATTCGTAACCCTCCAACAAATCTTGCTGTCAGCTGTTCCTCTGTCTCCATAATGTCATTTCGAGCAATCAGTTGATAAAACTCGTCAGCATAATCATCAACAGTCTTCGTTCCTTACCTCAAGTTCTGCAACCTCTGGTACATAAGTGATTGATAGTCGTAAGGTAAAAATGTAGCTCTCATCATTTTCTTCATTTTCTCTCAATCAGCAATCTTCGACTTTCCCATCCGTTCTCGTGTTAGTTTAGTTTGCTGCCACCACGCCAAAGCTCTCCCCCTCAACCTAGTAGCAACCAACTTCACTCGACGATTCTCCGGAACTTCCTTGAAATCAAAGATTTCTTCAACATTAGATAACCAATCCAAAAATTCTTCAGCAACCATTCCGCCTTTAAATTCTGGAATCTCCATCTTCATTCCCGATTCCCAACGTCGATCATCATCTACATTTCGATTCTGACGTCGTGTTTGCTCTCTATCTCGATAATGAACACTTCCTCTATCACCATCAAACTCCTCATCAAAGTCTGATGTATAGCGTTGTCGATCACGACCTCCAACATCTCTACTACCACTCCTTCGATCAACATTCCTATCACGATTATCAATACTTCTATGATCTTGATCTTCCCTTCTCTCCCGATCTGAATTTATCGAAGCTCTACTTCCCCCATGGTTTGATTCAGGTGAAACTCTTCTTCTACTTTGATTCATTTCAAGCATCATTCTCTCTAATCGACCAATTCCTTCATTCAACTTTTCAGTAAAACTCTCGTTGATTCGTTGCTTCATTTCATCGGCCTCTTCTCTTCCATACAAGGCATTAATATTACGATGACGTTGAGCTCGTCCCGGAGGCATGATTGAACTTCAAACAAATAATTCAACAAATCAAACTTCAACAAATTTGACTTCAAAAATCTTCAAACAAAACAACTCCAAAACTACAATTCAAATCAACTAGTACAGCTTCAAGTTTGCTTCGAACTTCACTTTGGCGTGCAAACTCTCCCACGCAAATTCAAACACCTTTCCCACACTTTGATCCAAATGATTATGGATCAAACACCCAAACTTGTTGCAACTTCAATATGAACACGACGAACACAAACTTAAACTCCAAACTCCGCTTAGCTATGATTGGCCAAGTCTGGCTCTGATACCAAACTGACGCAGCGGATTAACAAAAAACTTGATATGTCGATGAAATTAGCAATCGGTGAGTTGAGAATACTGCAATGCCCAAATCCGTTGATCCAAAGATGCCGGATTCTAGCTATCTTCGTCTCGTTGATCGCGCACGATACCGAGAAACAAAGATCTACGATTCTTCGACGTTGATCAAGCGCACTTGATTCCGCGAATCGGCTTCAACAAACGTTGATTCGAGCGCACTCGAATGACGTAGGTGGAGATAGGAGATCAAACACTCGACTATCAATTAGAAGAAAGCACAAAGCAATCAAAAGGAATTTTATTCAAAAGTCAACAACCATTACAAATGACACGACTCGCCTTTTTATAGGCTTACAACTCAACACACGATTGAAAAATTACAACACAAACGGTTTACAAACAAATGACTTAGAAAAATACAATCAACGACTTAACGTAACTAGCTATGACTTAATAGAACTAGGTTACGACTCATAGTAACTCGGTTACGACTCAACAGAAGACTGTAATACAACTTTCGCGACTTAGAATTCTCTCAGGCGACGTTAAGTCGCTCGCGACCCAAAATTAGGTCATTCGACTCTTCGTACGGGTTAAGAGAAGGCGGCAGGAATTTCGCGACTTACTGAGAATGTCCATAGCTCGTTCGCGACTCAGCATAGTCTCGCGCGCGCATATGGATGAGGCGGGGAAGGGTAAGTCGTTTGCGACTTAGGGTTTTGGCAATTGGGGATTGGGATGTGTCGTAGGTAATGAAGCCGTGGGATGTGTCGTGGGAAATGTCGTAGGGATGTGATGTAGGTCGCGGGTTGGGAAGTGGGAATAGGTCGTGGTTTGTGAATGAGTCGTGGGTAGTGGCGATGCGTCGTGGAGAAGTGGCGATGGGTTTTGAGTGGTGAGTCGCGGCTGATGCTTCGAACGAGGTAATGACTCCATCACTTACACTACTATTTATAATATAAGTCAACTTACCTATCCACGATATTGTTGAATACAAAAAAGTCAGAATATTGCCTTTAGTACAGTTACTTTAAAAAGGGCTATATCCAGAGAAGTTTCATATTTGATATAAGCATGAAAAGTGTTATCTTTAGTTGGATTCACTCTTCAACAATAAGCACAGAAGGAAGCCGCATAGAAGCTTCAAGACCTGAGTTTTTCCATTGTCGATGACCAACTTTAACAATAGGCACTTTTTCCTCCACCACCACGATTTCGCGAAAATGCTCTACGAACTTCTATATGCAAAATTCCGACCTCCTCGAATAATGTCTATAGTTGAGACGACTTATAATCTAGGTAAGAGAAAAACAAAGTGAGAGGAATAAAGTAGAGATATATCAAATTGGAAAGAGGAAACTTTTAGGGCTCGTTCTTCCTTTTCATCTGGGTTTTCTTTGTTTTGGGGTTTCAAAGGGCATTAAGATGGAGAAGAGTGAAAGAGCGGCCTAGAAAATGTTTCACTGAAATTTCACAGAAGGGTAAGCGGGAACATTCAACAGCGGGACATTATTTGGCTTTGTTTTATTAAATGGCTACCAACAGCATTGATGGTTAAAACGCTATTTTCTTTAATTCTTTTATGCTAAGAATAAGGACTTTTCTTGTAGTGTATTATAGGAAAACTCAACAAGAGAAATATGATCTTCCCAACTTCCACCAAAATCAAGAACACATGCACGAAGAAGATCTTCAAGAGTTTGATTCACACGTTCTGTTTGTCCATCGAACTGAGGATGATAAGCGGTGCTAAAATTAAGCTTCGTTCCCAAAGCTTTTTGAAGACCCTTCCAAAATCCACTAGTAAATAATGGATCACGATCACTAACAATAAAAGTAGGAACTTCATGCAATTTAACAATTCCTTTGACATAGAGTTTGGCCAAAAGAGGTACGGTCCGGTTAGACCGGGAATAAAATGGGTGGATTTTGTTAGTTTATCTATAATCACCAATAAACTATCATGATCCAAAAGAGAACGGAGAAGACCGTCATTAAAGTCCATGGATATTTGATCCCACTTCCAAACGGGAATGTCTAAAGGTTGCAATAACCCACAGGGCCTTTGATGCTCGGCCTTTATGAGTTGGCAAGTTATACAACGCTTAATGAAGTTAGCAATATCAGATTTCATTCCATCCCAATAATAAAGTCGCTTCACATCCGCGTATATTTTACTACTAGCGGGATGAATGGTAAATTTTGAACGATGAGAATCTTCTAAAATGACTTTACGTAGATTACTAATATTTGTCACGATAGGTCAACCAAATTTTCGAATGCCACCATAAGCATTGATTTCAAAGTCTTTCAAACCATCAATATTTCTGTCCCTACAACTTTGGCTAAGATGAACCAATTCAGGATCATGCTTTTAGGCATCAAGAATGCGGTCAAGAAGAGATGGATGTGCCTCAAGGCTACATAAAACAAGAGATGAACATGAATTGGGTTCACGATCGCGAATCTCACAAGTCGATAAAGTCTCGAGGTCATTCTATTCGGATATCATCATGGAAACAACCGCTTGTTGCTTGCGACTAAAGGCATCGGCAACACAATTTCTATTTTTAGAAGTATAGAGAATATCAAGATCATAAGATGCAAGGAACTCGAGCAAACATTGTTGACGCAAATTAATTTCCTTTTGAGAAAATAAATACTTCAAATATTTATGATCGGTTTAGAGAATGAATTTCTCTCCCAAAAGATAATGACGCCAAATTTTAAGGGTGAAAACAATGACCGTGAGCTCTAAATCATGAGTGGCATATCTAGTCTCGGTAGGCTTTAGTTGTCTAGAAGCATAAGCGATAACACATTCCCTTCGCATAAGAACGGCTCCCAAACCAACACGACTAGCATCAATATAAACAATAAAGTCTTGGTTCCCTTCGGAAATCACAAGAACATGAGCATCGGAAAGGAGTTCTTTTAATTTCTGAAAACCAGCTTCACATTTTTCTGACCAAATATACTTGGCTCCCTTCTTTGTCAAACTATTAATAGGTACGAAAATTTTAGAAAAGTCTTTTATGAACCAACGGTAATAGCCCGCCAATCCAAGAAAGCTATGAATTTCTGTCACACTCTCTGGTCTCTTCCAATTTTGAATCGCTTCGATGTTTTAAGGATCCACGGAAATTCCGGATTCAAAATAATATGTCCTAAAAATTTCAAATGGGATTGCCAAAAGTGGCACTTTGAAAATTTTGTTTTCAATTGATTGTTCCTAAGAGTTTTCAGCACAATCCGAAGATGTTTTTCATGCTCTTCCTCGGTTTTAAAATAAACAAGAATATCATCTATAAAGATTAGAACAAATCGATCGAGGAAGTCTTTGAAAACTCGATTCATAAGGTCAACGAAATAAGCAGGAGCATTCTTTAAACTAAATGGCATAACAAGCCTTCGTAAGATCCATAATGAGTATGGAACGATGTCAAAGGAATGCTATCCTCTACAATACGAAGCCGATGAAAACCAATTACTAAGTTTAACTGTGAAAAGACTCTAGCACCGCAAAGTTGATCTAATAGATCATCAATCCGAGGCAAAGGATATTTATTCTTGATGGTAACATCATTAAGCTTGCGGTAGTCAACGCAAAGCCTAAGTGTACCATCAGATTTCTTCAAAAAAATTGCTGAAGCTCCCCAAGGAAAGGAACTAGAACGAATAAATTGTTTTGTTTCCAATTCAGATAATGTTTACGCATCTCCTCATTTTTCTTATTAGACATACGATAAGAAGGATGAGTGATAGGTAAAGCTCTAGGGATTAGATTAATTCTGAACTCAATTGCTCGCTTAGGTGTTAATCCTAAAACGGGCTCAAATATATCGGGAAATTCGCGAATAACGTGAATGAGGGAAATGACATCTTCCTCGTCATCATGTAGATTTAGAGAACATAAGGATGCTACAGAACTGGAATCTAAATCTTTAAGAACAATAGAAATCTGCTTAACAGATTGAGGATGTCGAAGATTTATAATGCTCTCAGGACATAGGATGTGGGCTTCATAATGATTAAGCCAATCCATTCCTAAAATCTTTCCAAATCCTAAGTAACGCATAACATGCAAATCGGCTTGAAAAACATAATCACATAAAATAACCTCGATATCTTTACAAAATAAACCAAGTGTTGCGAATCCACCAACTGGATTCGCAATTCTCAGTGAAGTCATCAAGCCTATAACATTTAAAGACAAAGTATCAACAAATTCTTTTGATATAAAAGAGCGAGATGCACTCATATAAAAAAGAACTCGAATAGGATGATCACGAAACATAATAATGCCATCAAGGACAGAATGAGAAATACCTTGACCAAGAGAAGTGTTACTAGGGACTTGTACAACATTTAGCTTTTCCTCTTTCTTGCTTGAAAGTTTGGGACATGAAGATATAAGATGACCCGAACTTTTGCAATACTGACAAAAAAGGGGTTTCGGACACCCATTAGCATAATGGTCCTTAGAACCACAATTGTGGCATTGTCCATGTCTAGGGGTAGGAGTCTTTGCTACCGAAGTTGTTTGCTTCCCTTTCTTGTTGGATTAGGCTTGAACTTAATAGGCCTCTTCTTGTTGTTGTTGAAGTTCTGTTTGACACCCATAATTCAACATCACTTTCTTTATCGGCCTCTTCAAGTCGAAGAGCGATATCAACAAGCTGATCGAAAAAAATTCTAGTTTCAGAAGCAAAGCCTTTTTGAGGTTCTTATTCAGCCCATAAATAAACCTACGGTTTTTCTTCAATGGGGTATTAATATACTCGACCCCATATTTAGAAAGAGATTCAAAAGATGCGACATAGTCTGTCATAGAAGATTCACCTTGAACAAGGTCAATAAAGCCTCGAGCTAAAGTGACTTTTTCAAATTCCGGCACAAACTTTAATTCGAACCTTCCCATAATTGCTCCTAACTAAGATCCGCTTCAATATTTTCCAAAATCAAAAGCTCATACCAATATAATGCTCCTTCTTGGAGCATGCTAGAAGCCACTTGGACTCGATGTAGATCCACAAGATTCATACGACAAAAGATGCGATCGCATGTTCTAAGCCAAGCTTGGACCTCTATAACGCTTTCGGAACCCTTAAATGGCCTTCCACCCAAATTGGTATAATCACTACATAAACATGCAAACCGAGATTTAGTATGAGTAGGCTCTGAAATGGGTCCGATAGCTTGAGCATTCTTTACGAGGTCTAAAATTTGTTGGGCAGACATGAATACACCATCCTGGGGAGTAGCACTGGATTGACCGACGCTGGGACAGCCAAGTCTAACCATTTCTCTTCTTTAAGAAAGAAGAGAAAAAGGTTATTCTCAGAATGAATATCAAATAAACTTGATTGATAAAACAAGGCATTATAAAAGACAATATGATAGGATGGGTTCGAAGACTTGAACTAAATCCTAAGGCACGATTCCTAAGAGAGACTTAGGACAATAATCCTTACTAGATTATTCTATATTGTTTCTAAGTTTGGCTCTGATACTAAGCTGTGACACCCCACCTCTACACTCACACTAGCCAAGGACACTAAGGGGTCATGTCGTAGACTAGCACGAAAAATAAGGCTGTTGAGGAGCAACCATCTGTGCAATTGCTTTGTGCGAGTACCGATATGCCAGATAGTATTATATGCATTTCGTTTCAAGAGGAAGTCTGACACATCAATTACAAACTCAAAACTACTACACAGTAGCTGTGTGATCTTCGAAAATAAATATAAAATAAGCATAGCATAAATCAGTCACATATATTCATATCACTAAGGCGGAAACATGTATGAACATAACACATAGAAGTGTACATCAAAGTAGTGGTCATATAAGATCCACTATATCACAAACGAATAGGTACAAGTACTAGATAAAAGAATATGTATACATCAAGGAGTCTCTATCTCGAATGTATAAAAGAAAAAACTACTAAGCTAAAGTAGTTAGCCAAAAGTCAGATGACGGACCCTGATAAGAAGTCAAGTAGAAGCACCTGAAACTCCTCGGTCTGACCCGAGTATTATTTAAGAAGAAAAATAATAAACGGATTAGTCTAGCTATAAATATCATATAGAGATAGGATAAGAGATATGAAAATAATGTATGATAACAACAATGCCATACTGTGACAAGTATACACTAGATAATAACAAAAATTATACAATATCTCAAATTTTCTCAAATACCAAAAAGAATGTCATATTCTTTATTTTATTCACCAAACCACAAATATTGATAAAGCTTATCAATATAAAGCATAAAAAGTTGGTGAAACACATATTCTAGAAATCATCAATTAGAAATCTAAAAATCACAAAGGAGGAGGCCTACCAAAAACGGGAGCATGAAAACTCATCAACATGTGTATCGCAAACGGGATGCTATCCCATGGTCGCTACATAGAGCCGGTGCAACGACGTAGTACAACGGTACGCCCGATGAACGAGAAACTCAAATAATGCAAAACAACGACGTAGTACAGCGGTACGCCCGATGAACCTTATAAGCCGGAACAACGACTTAGTACAACGGTACGCTGGATGAACCGAACTCCATAAAACCCATAGGTCGCTAGCCTATAAAAAATGAGACAAAGCTCAACATAACGGGGTACTGTCCCCTACGCGAACAAAGAGACATCGCATATCGATAGTCTAAACCACAAAATGATCATCATAGATTAATAAAAAGTGTGAATTACACCAAGTTAGTAAATAAATGAGTTTAGCTTCATATCCCATAACCACTAGCTTAACTTAATTATTTACGAAAAGATTGTAGATTTCCACTAGAAAATTGTCACAAGATTTCAATCGAACAAGTCTAAGAATTAACCGATGATGTAAACGCAAGCATTTCATACCACTTGTTTTTCTAAGTCGTTTAGTTGGATTTCTCGAACGAATGAGGTAAAGGTTTGTATATACTAATAGATTGGAAAACGGTTTTAAAAAGGAGCTTTGTACTGAAAATAACGTTGAAAACACTTTTGTGATGGATTTTGATTATTTGCTATTAGTATAGAATGAAAGTATGTAGGACCGTGCAATATGGATATACAAAATGCAGAGTATAGAGATAATAACAATGCGGAATATAAAAGCAATATAATAATAAAAATAACACCAGAGATTTTTATACTGGTTTGGAGAACCGTCCTACGTCCAGTCCCAGACTCCTTCTGGAATTTCACTAAAACAACAATCCTCACTTAACCCGGCAGAACAGGTACACACAGTCTGGGCAACGGAACATACACCTGAGCAGCAGAACAGGATTTTCGCCTCAGCAGCAAAAGAGGACTTCACTAATACAAAAGAATATTTGACACTGTATGTTTTTGATAACACTGATTTATCTCTGATAGTACAGACCTCCTATAATCAAATCCTCAAGTATATGAAGTGTATGTGAAGTTATGAAGAGAAGGTAATGCTAAGAATCGAAGATTATGAAAGTTTGCTTGTTTATTGTTTGAATGCAAGTATGAGAGCACAAGAAGAATATAAGACAGTTTGTACGATTTTCGGTGAATATGAAGTGTTTAGGGACATATATTTATAGTATTCAGAGGGTTACTGCCATTGGTGAAGAGTTCTGACCAAAAGAAGCAACCATTTCCATTCAGAGAAGGATCGCAACCTTTCGCAGAATGGAAATGTCTATTCAAAATACGACAGTTGGGTTTAGGTCAGTCGACCAGTCGTTTTTGGCCAGTCGACAGATCATGCAACAAATTTTAAAGATAAACAGTGCATACTCGTGTATGTACACCAGTCAGTCGACTGGTTGTTTATAGCCAGTCGACTGGCTGTAGTGTATTTACACTAGTAACTCTGTTTTGATTAAAAAATGAGAACAATAAAGTGCAGACTACTAGAGGATGGATTTTAACAATTTCTAAGACTCGAACATAAGTAATAAACAGTGAAAATATAGATTCAAAGTCTTGATATCACCATAGTCCTTTGATTGTCTCTTTTTGTTGTGATTGATCGTGCATTCTCTTTTCCTTCTAAATTGTTTTGTCAAGAATCAAAAACTAGTGATTCAACATTCTCCCCTTTTTTGATTGATGACAACCTGTATATAATAATCCTAGAGAACACATATAAAAACTCCCTCTGAATATATAACACTTCTTGTACCTGCATTAAAATGGTTAGTACATATAGTTTTTATTCCCTTTTGTCATCGATAAAAAGGAGACATATCATAATAATTTCAATAGTAAGTGCAGAAAAAAAATCCATAGTGAGACTAATTAGTACAGGTCTCAAAGATAAGCAAACAAACAAATATTCAAATGTTCAAACTGAGGGGTAAGAGTACCAATAAGCAAATAACAATAGTACCTACCAAACTTACCAGCCCACCAACAAAAAAAATTCATTCATCAAGATCCCAATTATATTCTCCTTCCGGTGTAGTCTCCTTCCCAGGTCTAGAAGTGCCTTGAGCACCACTGCCTGCTCCACTAGTGTCGCTACTATTATGCACCTCTAATGTAGACCATGTAAATCGAGGTGCTGGATGCTTGCCTTGGGCGACGGAGGTGGCGGCAGTGGAGGAAGAACATGATATGACATCCCATAAAGTAGAGAAGAAGCCTTTGATTTTATCAAGCTTCTTAACCATTTTTCTTTAGTCTTGAATCCAGTATAAGTTGATTTCGGGAAAGGATTTCAGTGGATTCACGGGTGCCGGAGGAGGTAGCTAAATGAATTTCTCCTTCTTTTTGATGTGTTTCTAGCTCTCTAATTATAGGACCTCCAGATTGTTGTTGAGCTTGTTTACGCTTACAATCTTCGTATGCGGTAATAGGTGGAGGTCTTGTTGGTAGCTTCAGAAGACTTATGGTCTGGATATTGATCATTCTGACAATAGAGAATTCCGAATCAGGTTGACGAACACCAACATCTAGAAAAAGTCTCATTATCTTCCTGCCAAAGTAAATAATGTTCATATTCCCATAGGTGAAGGTAAGAAATTCATCCAAAATACGTCGTAACCAATTTACGCGTATATTTCCCCATATCGCATAGAGAGCTTTGAAGTTTTCCAGATATATTAATTCATACGATCCGGTTCTTGGGAGAATAGACCGCATAAGAGTCTTGTGCAAGATTCGTGCTTTAGGCCGTAGAAGCTTAGAACGCAATGCAGCCATATCGTCACCCATGAACATGTGACTAATTTTATCTCTCTTTCTTGTATCACACTCGACATCATTTAATTCAATACCTTCATTTGGAGATTGAAGGATATGCGCCATTCGATCAAGTGAAAAAAAAACTTGTTGTCCACAGACCAAACTCCATCCACAATTATTTGGATTAGACGGTTGTTGGTGGCCAAGATTAAGATTTGCATAAAAAAGCTTTACCATGAGATGGTTAATGTTGTGGCGATTGGAATTGTAGTCGAGTAGCGACTCCAATCCGCATTTCTGCATCAATTCTTGAAGAGAATAAGCTTCAAAATCAGAGTATACCATGAAAGAACCTTCAAAGATTCTTGAATTTTTCATCTTTTCCCATCTTTCTATTGCGGTTGCGTCGTATAGCCAATGGCCGACATGAATGTCAATGAAAGATGAAGAGGCTTGTATTGATTGTTTTACTCTTGGAGGAGCCATTAATTTGATGTTTTTGAGAGAGATTTTGGGAAAAATGGAGGTTAGGTTTCTGGAAGATGAAAAAATTATGAAGAAAATAAAGTAAAAAGTAAGGAGCAAAAGGGTTAAAAATAAAGATAGCAGATAAATTGTTTAGCCAGTCGACTGGTCGGGGCAGGCCAGTCAATTGGTTGCAAACCCGAGAGCATTTGTGTCTGCAAACAATCAACCGACCTATATATCTCAGTTGACTGGCTGTAGTTAAAAATGCCAGTGAATTAAAAAATAGTTTCATTCAATTTATTCAAAGATTAATGGAACAAAAACATACATGAATAAAGTAAACATGAATATGGAACAATAAAACACAAGGAAATTGATTATTTTGGAGTCTTAGGAGAGCATTCATCTGGTTCAATCTTGGTGATTTCAATGTGAGGTTGTAGAGGAGAGCAATAGTTTTGACGTTCCCAAGATTTTGGAGATACCGGAGATTGCTTTGGAATTTGCTTCTATCGATTCCAGCCAAATGTATGTGGTTGACGAGATGATGAAGGATCAATGACATCTTTTTTTGGTGATTTGCCGCAAAATCTTAAGGCAATCGATTCTATTAAGCTAAGACCTCTGGAATTTATTTGTTGTTCATAGTGCATCTCTCTTTGCAAGTTGATTTGATCCCCTTGATAGTGGTGGATGTCGTCTATTTTCTCTTTAGTTTTTGGAGAAATAAAAAGTGATCTCCTTGACTTCTTGCTGTTTGGTGTTTATCCAGTGTGATATTGTCCCCAATCATGAGCTGGTTCATTTCTTAGAGTAGGAGTGGCTAAAGAATAAGTTGAGCTATTTGATGATGGTGTGGAGTATGATAGCTTAGAGTTGGATGAATCATAAGAGTCATGAGAAGCCATTGAAAAAAAATATTGAGGAGATTGAGTATGGAATGGCAAAGGTGATAGCTATAATATGAAAAATATATATATGGGAGATGGACCAGAATTTGATGGCCATGAATTGAAATGAATAAGAGCCAGAGGAAATAATGTATGGAGGGAATGAATGAGAATAAATTTAAAAATGAATGGTTATGGGCTAATGTGGTATAAGCCAAACCAAATTGTGTAGCTCAGCAAGAAAATAATATAGTATAACTGGTAAAGCATACACTTACCAGCCATGAGATCAGAAGCCCCAACAGCTATATTATTATTTTTTAAGCCGAAATTTTGAAGAATAACTATAATCAAGCTTCTAGTTGAGACAAGAAACTATATAGCTCAAATGGCAATAAACAATTGTAAGCCTATAACCAAGAGATCATGAGTTCAAGTCCCTCTAGAGTTATAATTTTTTTATTTTTGTCAAAAATTTGCATAAACGCTTATTGTGAAAGTGTGTAGGACCGTGTAATATGGATACATGATAATACAAAGTATAGTGATGATAGAAATACAGTAAATAGCGTGGAATATAAAAGCAGTATAATAAAAATAACACCAAAGATTTTTATACTGGTTCGGAGCACCGTCCTACGTCCAGTGCCAGACTTCTTCTGGAATTTCACTAACAACCCTCACTTAACCCGGAGGAACATGTATATACAAGCCTGAGCAGCAGAACATGGACCTGAGCAGCAGAATAGGATTTCGCCTAATCAGCCGAAGAGGACTTCACACGCCTGAGCAGCAGAACAGGATTTCAACGAATACAAAAGAATATATGACACTGTGTGTTCTTGATAACACTGATTTTTCTCTGATAGTACAAATCTCCTATAATCAAATCCTCAAGTGTATGAAGTGTATGCGAAGATATGAAAAGAAGGTGATGCTAAGAATCGAAGATTATGAAAGTTTATTTTGAGATTCAAAGCAATAATATGCTTGTTTGCTGTTTGAATGCAAGTATGAGAGCACAAGAAGAATATAAGAAAGTTAGAATGATTTTCAGTAAATATGAAGTGTTTGAGAGTATCTATATATAGTAGATGAAGAGTTACTGCCATTGGTGAAGGGTTCTGATGAAAAGAAGCAACTATTTCCGTTCAGAGAAGGGTTGCATCCTTTCGGAGAGAAGATGTCTTTTCGAAAATATGGCAGTTGGTCTCAGGTCAGTCGACTGGTCGTTCTTGGTCAGTCGACTGGCTATGCAATATATTTAAAAAATAAACAGTGCATATCGTATATGTACACAGTCAGTCGACTGGTGGATTTCAATCAGTCGACTGGTTACAGAGTGTAAAAACACTCGGGTTCAGATTCAGTCGACTGAATTTAAAAACATGCATATATATGTTGAAATTGCACAGATTCAGTCGACTGGCTGACTATAATCAGTCGACTGAATTCTGTTGTTAAACAAAAAACTGCAGTAGCTCAGTTGGTTAGAGTACTTGCCTTCCAAACTAGTGACTCGGGTTTGAGCCCCGCTCCATGCATTTTTTGAAAACTTGATTTTGATTAAAATATGCATGCAACTTTATTTGAATGTGAATGATGATTCTTGAGGAAAGATTTTAACAAAGCACTAAACTAGACTTTATATACTCATTTGAAATATATAACTGTACAAACCATATATTGAGCTGATGAGTCTGGATGTTATCGTAGTCGTAGATTCGTGAATTGTTGTGTCTTGTCAGCAATCAAAACCTATGATCCAACATTCTCCCCCCTTTTGATGATGACAACTTCATTTGCTACGAACGAACCTTTGACAAGCTTTATTGATCTTATCTCCCTCACTGAATATATTCCTATAATTGTGCTGTAGATTTCTCCCCCTGAATCTATGCTATATATTCCTGTAAATAATTAATCTTTTCTCCCCCTTAATCTGTTCTTGCATCGTTTATTCCTACAAATAGCGTTAGAGCAATATCTTTCTCTCCTTTTGTCATCGACAAAAAGGAGAGTTTTTTGATGATATAAATTATATTTCACATAAGTGTTAACATAGAACAATATAAAACAAAATAACTACTACTTATAATGTAAGGTATCAGAAAAATTAACATTTAAAGCATGCGATACCCAACGTTCTTATAATTTCCTAATTTTTAGGAAACCATACCCATTTGGGTGTGGTTGAACCTTTATAAATATAGTTTTTATTATTAACTACCATACCAAAATAATCATTAATGTATTTTTCTCTATTTTTCCAATTAACAGGAACCCAAATACTTAGATAATTTTTATTCATATTTCTCGTCAATGATTTTGTACTTCTAGAGAAATTATAAACATTATTGGTCATGACAGTACTTGAATTTCTATTAAAATTGGATTTCGACTTTACTCGAAATTTAGTGGTAGCACTAACATTTTTACTATACATAAAAGTGTATCTAGTGCTATTTCTACGATTAGTTTTATTATATCCTAAACCACTTTTACCATGTAAAGGTCTAGAACTAGATAAAATCATGTTTAAATCATTTTGACCTTTATTAAATTTTGTGACTTTAGTGTTAAGTTTATCAAATTTAGCTTTAAAGTCACAACTATTATTTTCAAAGGAAATATTATTGTTTTCAAAATATCAATTTGCTTGTTTAATTCAGAATTCTCCTTTTTTAACGTACAGTTCTCATTTTCGAGAAGAAAAATTCGAGATTCTGAATTATCTAAAGATGTTTGTAATAAATCATTTTGTCTTTTCAAATCCGTAATTTCTTTTGAAAAATTTTCTTTTTCTTTTTCAAACATAGTATTTTGCTCGTCTAGAAAATCTTTAAGAGCCTCAAAATTATTTTTCAAAACACCCTGTTGATTTTCTAAATTTAACTTCTCATTTTTCGATTTCTCATTTTCAAGTTCAACGGATTTCATCTTTTCTAAAATAATAAAATTAAGCTTTGAAATCTTATTGCTTATATTAAATAATTCATTATTATCTTTTTTTGAAATTTGTAAATCAGAAAGTACCTTTTTGTAGTCCTTACTGGTTGCTTTGACAGGGATTTTGCCTGTTGTATTCGACTGGATCGTTTTCTAGTCATTATTCTATGATGTTGTGACGATCATTAGCATTCCAGGCTCTGATACCAAATGAAAGTGTGTAGGACCGTGTAATATGGATATATGATAATATAGAGTATAGTGATGATAGCAATACACTAAATAGTGTGGAATATAAAAGCAGTACAATAAAAATAACACCAAAGATTTTAATACTGGTTCGGAGCACCGTCCTACGTCCAGTCCCAGACTCTTTCTGGAATTTCACTAACAACCATCACTTAACCCGGAGGAACAGGTATATACAACCCTGAGCAGCAGAACAGGGACCTGAGCAGCAGAACAGAATTTCGCCTCAGTAGCCGAAGAGGACTTCACACGCCTGAGAAGTAGTACAGGACTTCAACGAATACAAAAGAATGTCTGACACTGTGTGTTCTTGATAACACTGATTTGTCTCTGATAGTACGAACCTCCTATAATCAAATCCTCAAGTGTATGAAGTGTATGTGAAGATATGAAAAGAAGGTGATGCTAAGAATCGAAGATTATGAAAGTTTATTTTGAGATTCAAAGCAATAATATGCTTGTTTGCTGTTTGAATGCAAGTATGAGAGCACAAGAAGAATATAAGAAAGTTAGAATGATTTTCAGTAAATATGAAGTGTTTGGGAGTATCTATATATAGTAGATGAAGAGTTACTTCCATTGGTGAAGGGTTCTGACGAAAAGAAGCAACTATTTCCGTTCAGAGAAAGGTTGCATCCTTTCGGAGAAGAAGATGTCTTTTCGAAAATATGGCAGTTGGTCTCAGTTCAGTCGACTGGTCGTTCTTGGTCAGTCGACTGGCTATGCAATATATTTAAAAAATAAACAGTGCATATCGTATTTGTACATAGCCAGTCGACTGGTGGATTTCGATCAGTCGACTGGTTACAGAGTGTAGAAACTCTCGGGTTCAGATTCAGTCGACTGAATTTAAAAACATGCATATATATGTTAAAAATGCACAGATTCAGTCGACTGGCTGACTGTAATCAGTCGATTGAATTCTTTTGTTAAACAAAAAACTGTAGTAGCTCATTTGGTTAGAGTACTTGTCTTTCAAACTAGTAACCCGGGTTCGAGCCCCGCTCCATGCATTTTTTGAAAACTTGATTTTGATTAAAATATGCATGCAAGTTTATTTGAATGTGAATGATGATTCTTGAGGAAAGATTTTAACAAAGCACTAAACTAGACTTTATATACTCATTTGAAATATATAACTGTACAAACCATATATTGAGCCGATGAGTCTGGATGTTATCGCAGTCGTAGATTCGTGAATTGTTGTGTCTTGTCAGCAATCAAAACCTATGATCCAACATATTGTATATGAATATTTTATCAAATTGTGCTATGAAATCTGCACAAATAAAAAAACAGTATATTTTGAAAATTTATAAATCTTTAAAAGAGACGATTCCAAGTTCTCGTCTTAAGTTGATGAAGTATTTTCATTTAAAGGTTTTGTAAAGATATCTGCCAATTATTTGTCAGAGGAAACAAATTCTAGATTTATCAAATCCTTTTCAGTATTATCACGAAGAAAATGATGCCGAATGTGAATATGTTTTGTTCGTGAGTGATTGACAGGATTTTTAGATAAATTTATAGCACTAGAATTATCACAATAAATAGTTGATTTGGATAAGTTAAAACCAAAATCTTGTAGTGTTTGTTGTATATAGATAACTTGAGCACATGCCAAAGCTGCATAAATATATTCTGCTTCACATGTTGATAATGAAACATAGTTTTTTTTCTTACTAAACCAAGATACAAGAGACCGTCCAATGAAGTGACAAGTCCCACTTGTACTCTTTCTATCTGTTCGGCTTCCTCCAAAATCAGCGTCACTATGGGACACTAATTCAAAAGGAGATTCCTTTGGATAGAATAGTCCAAAGTCCTGGGTTTTATTAAGATGCTGTAATATGTGTTTCACTGCTTACAAATGTGATTCTTTGGGATCTGCTTGAAAACGTGCACACAAACAAACACTTATCATTATGTCAGGTCTCCTAGCTGTTAAATATAGTAATGATCCAATCATACTTCGATATAATTTTTGGTCACCACTTTTGCCAGTTTCATCTTTATCAAGACGTATAGTTGTACTCATAGGAGTTGGTTTGGTAGAAGTCTTTTCCATACCAAAGCGTTTAATTAGATTGTTACAATATTTTTTCTTGATTTATAAAAATACCATTTTCTAATTGTATTATTTGTAAGCCTAGAAAATAATTTATTTCACCCATATGTGACATTTCAAATTCTTTGGTCATTATTTTAGAAAATTTGTGACATAATTTTTCATTTGTAGATCCAAAAATTATATCATCAACATAAATTTGAACAATTAAAATATCTTGCTTGTTTCTTTTAATAAAAAGAGTTTGATCAACCTTCCTAATTTCGAAACCAGAATCTATTAAATACCTTTTAAGACGATCATATCAAGCATGAGGTGCTTGTTTCAAACCGTATAAGGCCATTTTTAAGTTTATAGACATGGTCCGGAAATTGTTCGTGTACGAATAAAGGAGGTTGTTCAACATAAACTTTTTCTTTTATAAAACCATTTAGAAAAGCATTTTTAACATCCATTTGATATAATTTAAAGTTATGAAAACATGCATAGGCTGGTAAGATTCGTATTGCTTCTAGTCTAGAGACTGGAGCAAACGTTTCTTCATAGTCAATCCCTTCTTCTTCATTATATCTCTATGCAACTAATCTAGCTTTATTCGTAGTAATATTTCCTTGTTCATCTGCTTTATTTTAAAGACCCACTTTGTACCAATAACTAATTGATCATTAGGCCTCGGAACTAAATCCCAAACGTCATTTCTATCGAATTGGTTTAGCTCTTCTTGCATAGCAATTAACCAATTTTCATTGGTGGATGCTTCTTTAATATTTTTAGGTTCAATATGAGAAAGGAAAGCTATGGCCCATTTGATTCAATTTACTTCTTATTCTAACAGATGAATTGAGTTCTCCAATGACATTAACGAAAGGATGATCCCTTAATAATCTAGGTGGAGATCTAAATTCATTATTATTGTGAACTATGTTTTCATTATTTTTAGAATTTGAAATTTCTGTATTTGTGATATTATCAAGGAATTCTTCATCATCTCTTATACTTGGCATTTGATTAAAATTTTCATCGAAGGATACATGAAGTGTTACTTCGATGATATTGGTTCTTTTATTATAAGTTCGATAAGCTTTGCTTCGATCTGAATATCCCATAAAGATTGCTTCATCGGATTTTGGATCGAATTTGCCAAGCTATTCTTTTGTGTTTAAAATGAAACATTTTGAACCGAAAACTTTAAAATAAGAGATATTTGGTTTTTTACCATTAATAAGTTCATAAGGAGTATTCTTAGTCAGTGGTCGAATAGAAACATGATTCAAAACATAACAGGCTGTTGCAACTGCTTTAGCCCAGAAATGTTTTGGTAACGTACTTCCATTTAACAAAGTCCTTGCACATTCTTGTAAGGTTCTATCTTTACGTTCTACAACTCCATATTGTTGTGGAGTTCTAGGAAACGAAAAATTATGGAATATTCCCTTCTTTTTACAAAAATGTTCAAAGGCTTCGTTTTCGAATTCACCTCCATGATCATGTTTTTGACATTCAATCCCTTAAAATTTTGAATTCTTTGAACAAAATTTTTGAAATTATCAAAAGTATCACTTTTATTTTTTTTATAAAATAGTCCAAGTATATCTAGAAAAATCATCAACAATTACAAACACATATCCACTGTGATTAATGGATTGTACTTGTGTTGGTCCAAATAAATTCATATGCAGTAATTCAAATGGTTGTAAAGTTGAAATAATCTTTTTAGATTTAAAAGATGACTTAGTTAATTTTCCTAACTGACATGCACACAAATATGATTAATTTTAAAATTCATTTTTAGAAAGCTTATTTATAGATTTGAAGTTAATGTGACAGAATCCTTTGTGCCATAACCATAAATCATTTTCTTTGGCTATTAAACACATATCTGATTTATGGTTTATTTTCATATTCAGAACATAGATATTTCTGTCTCTATTTCTTTCAAAGATAAGATTTTGATTTTGATTAAAAATACTACATTTATTTTCAAAAAACGTGATTTTGAATCCTTTGTCACATAATTGGCTGATACTATGTAAATTATGTTTCGAATTTTTGACTAGTAAAACATTTGAAATAAGAGGTAAATTTGAAATACCGTTGTTGCTCACATCGCCTTTGCCGACGATGTAGCCTTTGGAATTATCTCCAAATGTGACGGAGCCTCCATATGAGTAAGTAATGTTTGATATCATATCTTTGTCTCCTGTCATATGTTTTTAGCAACCACTGTCGAGTATCCATTTTCCTCTCTTTTTAAGTGGGACCTGTAAAAATAAGGAATTATATTGGTACTCACCTTTTGTTAGGGTCCTAAGAGTTAGATCTTAGGAAACCAAACCCACGAGGGTTCAGTATCCCATTTGAAAATATAATCTTTATTTTTATGAACTGTTTCCAAAAAGGTGTTAATATATTTCTTCCTAATCAAACCGTTGTTTGTTTTAGGAACCCAAATTTTTATGTTTTTCAGGTAAGTATTCCTTTTTGAATGTTTTGTAGTAGGATTAATATTTCTCCTAATTTCCTTTTTAGGTGGAGCTTTTGTTTTCTTAACATATCCTAATCCTTTCCTACTTGAAACAGATTGAGAGCTATCAATAATTTTAGATATAGTTTCTCTTTCTTTATTAAAGTTTGAAACATTTTTGGTGATGCTTTCTAACTTAGTTTTGAAACTAGTATTATCTAACTCTATCAATTTTACTTTTGTCTTTAGTTTGTGATTTTCAGTAACAAGAACCTCATTCTTCTCTTTTTGAGTTTCAATTTCTTAACTCAAAAGAGTGAGTTGAGAATTAATATTATAGAACGATTCTTGCAATTTTTCAAGTTCTTCCTGAAGTATTTTCTTCTCATCTTTAAGCATATCTCTTTCGAATTCTGCTTTGTTCCGATGTTTACGAGTCTCCTTATTTTTTCTTTTGAGATTTTTGAGAGTGTCAACTAGCTCTGAATTTATCTCTATCATATCATCAAAGGTAAAATCACTAACCTCGTTTTCATTAGCCATGAAGCAAACATTAGCTTGCTCGTTTTCACTGTCACTGCCACTATTTGATGAAGAGGTATTTGAATCATCCCATGTCACAGAGAATGCTTTCGTTTTCTTATCTTTTCTGTCTTTGTTGAAGTTTGTTTTTCTTTAGTTCTGGACATTCTTCCTAGATATGACCTTTCTTATGGCAATTAAAACATTCTAGTACTTAAGATGATGGTTTGTTTGGAAAGTTCCTTTTCCCATTGTTTCTGTTGTTTTTTGGGAATTTCAAGAACTTTTTGAAATTTTTGGCAATAAATGCTAGATCTTTTTCATCCGAGTCTTCGTCCTTCTCTTCTTCAGCATGGAAAGCTATGTTCTTTTTGTCCTATGCTTGTACTCATTTTTCCTGCAAATTCAATTCATAGGACATTAAATTTCCTATTAACTCTTCTGGTTTTATAGTAGAGAGGTCATTAGCTTTTTCAATAGCCAAGAATTTACTTCCCATTCATTCGTTAAAGAGTTTAGGATTTTCGATACAATATCAAAATCAGTGAACTTTTCTCCTAATCCTAGTAGTGAATGATAGATATCTTGAAATCTGGAATACGTATCATTGATGGATTCATCTTGCTTCAATCTAAAATTTTGAAACTGGTTTTTGAGCATGGAGATTTTGCTTTGTTTAATTTTGTTAGTTCCTTCATGTGTGATTTTAAGAGTTCTCCATATTTCATAAGTAGTTTGACACATGCTAACACGATTAAATTCATTTCTATCTAGTGCACAAAATAACATGTTCATAGCTTTGGCATTGGTAGAAGCATCTAATTTTTGTGTGTTTGTCCGTGTGGAGTATTCTCCTATACGAAGAGTGTATTCATTTTGTGTGATATTCCATGATTCAAAACTATTTGATTGCATATAGATTCTCATACGAGTAGCCCAATAATTATAGTTCAAATCATTGAAAAATGGAGGCCGTGTAGTGGATTGACCTTCTATAAAACTTGTGTTAGTGCTTATAGTGCTAGTGCTTATAGTACTAGTGCTAATGTTACCATCCATGTTAGAAAAGAATCATATAACTATCTTATGGTTAGATGAAACCTTGCTCTGATACCAATTGAAAGTATGTTGCAATATGGATATACAATAATGCAAAGTATAGAGATAATAGCAATGCGGAATATAAAAGCAGTATAATAATAAAAATAACACCAGAGATTTTTGTACTGGCTCGGAGCACTGTCCTACGTCCAGTCCCAGAATCCTTCTGGAATTTCACTAAGACAACAATCCTCACTTAACCCGGAGGAACATGTATACATAGCCTGAGAAACAGAACAGACACCTGAGCAGCAGAACAGGATTTTCGCCTCAGTAGCAGATGAGGACTTCACTAATACAAAAGAATATCTGACAATGTGTGTTCTTGATAACACTGGTTTGTCTCTGATAGTACAGACCTCTTAATCAAATCCTCAAGTATATGAAGTGTATGTGAAGATATGAAGAGAAAGTAATTCTAAGAATCGAAGATTATGAAAGTTTATTTGAAGCTGATTCAAAGCAATAAAATGCTTGTTTGCTGTTTGAATGCAAGTATGAGAGCACAAGAAGAATACAAGATAGTTATAATGGTTTTCGGTGAATATGAAGTGTTTAAGAACATGTATATATAGTAGTTAGAGAGTTACTACCATTGGTGAAGAGTTCTGACCAAAAGAAGCAATCATTTCCGTTCAAAGAAGTATCGCAACCTTTCGCAGAATGGAAACGTCTATTCAAAATATGACAGCTGGGTTCAGGTTAGTCGACTGGTCGTTTTTGGTCAGTTGACTGATCATGTAACAAATTTTAAAGATAAACAGTGCATGCTCGCATATGTATACTAGTCAGTCGACTGGTTGTTTATAGCCAGTCGACTGGCTGTAGTGTATTTACACTAGTAACTCTGTTTTGACTAAAAAATGAGAACAATGAAGTGCAGACTACTTGAGGATAGATTTTAACAATTTCTAGGACTCGAACATAAGTAATAAACAATGAAAACATAGATTCAAAGTCTTGACCATAGTCCTTTGATTGTCTCTTTTTGTTGTGATTGATCGTACATTCTCTTTTTTACTAAATTGCTTTGTCATGAATCAAAAACTAGTGATTCAACATAGAAACCTTTGTATTTTAAAGTGAAAAGTCATAGAAATGATTGTACAAACAATCAATCACTAAAAATTTACATACGAAAACGTGAATCAAAATCGATATCAAATCCATCAAATGGATACTCCAAAAATCGAGAAAAGAAGTCATCAAAGTCGATAAAGGTGATAACAACTAATCAGATCAACCAAAATCGGTAAAACAAAAATCCATCTAGAAATAGGCAATTTCCTTGAATTTGACAGTGTCAGACGTCTAGTGGTTTCCCATACGTTTGAGCAAAAGGTCTGGAATTTTCTTCCAAATCGCCCAGACATCTGGGGAATAAACTCAGACGTCTGAGATGAAAGACTGGAATTTTTATTCCGTAGCTTCAGACGTCTGAGCTTATTACCAAAAGTCTGAGATGAAACTCAGGGCACATTTTGCCTAGGCCATTGATTGCTAAATTCTTTCGAAAGCGATCGAATGAGCGACGATGGCTATGGATTTATGCCAAGTGACAACCTAGCTCTATAGACTCATCAATACACTCCGAACAACATGTCAAAACATCCATAAGGATTTTCATAGATTTTGACTTCAAAATACCAAAAATTGGAAAATTCGCCAAACTAATTCAATTCAAAAGAAAATGGACAAGAAATAGATGTTAGGAATTCATACCTAACAACTATCAAAGATATAGACACAGATGTGAGTTCAAGAAATCACCTTTAAATCTAAAAACAATGAATGAGAAGCTCTAAAACAAAGGAAAGATCAACTTCTCTTCAACTTCAACTCTAGAAGCTCCAATCTATGATCATAAACAAATATTTCCTAAATTAGGTTATGGGAAATTTCTGAAAATTGAAGAGGATTTGAGATGGTGAAGATGAAGAGGATGCTTACCTAAGCTTCTCATGGATTTCTAGAACTTGAATTTGAATTTCCTAGTAAACTAGGGCTTAGGAATTTTAATTTTCCATCTTTTACCCCATTTCCTTTTAGCATGAGAGTGTTAGGAAATTAGAAATGAAATGAATGAAGATGAGTGGAGTTAGGGTATTCGATAAAGGAGTTGGGTTCCTTGTTAGATTAGTGGGCTGAAACCCAAACCTAAAGCCCCAAATGAAAACGTCAAAATTCTAATCAACTCCAAACATATCGATGCTTATACTTAAAAAGGTCGCAAATGCTGTTTTGGACTCAATGGAAGTAGTCTCGAGTCCAAATTCGACTGTTTACAAAAAGTAGCATTTCGGACTTTAATCCGACTAACGATGCTATATTTAAATGACACATTTAAATATATAATCCTAAAATATGCGGGTTATTGCAATATTTAAGGGTCTCTTCCCATCATCTTTATTGGCTCATGAAGATCATTGAGATATAAAACATTCTCCATCTTGGGCTTCCAAATATCTTAATTTTTTTCCATTTAGAAGAGCAATCTTCGAGAAGGAAATTAAATCAGACATCTCAACAATTATATAAATCCAAAAATTTACCCTTAGCCTTGCGATGATCTGGCTTCGATAGTAATTTGTTAGGATTTTTATTGCACAAAATCTAATAAAGGATAAAAATATTGCAAAAGTCTATCATAGAATCTTATATCACCCAAGTACAAGGGGATAATATTGGATGAAAATAATAATATTTCAAGATAAACAATAGTGAAGATAGATGTAAAACATAAATAAATCAAAAGAATAATACACAAAATTCAACCCAAAATCCATTTATATTGATTCTCAAAAACAGTTGTTTACAATTAACTCAACAAATAAAAGTAAACAAAAGAAAAATAGAATCAATAATCTAATTGAAAAGGAGTCTTGATCTCTAATAACAATGGCTTCTTAGTGTTTGGAGAAAAAGAACAAAGATGAAAGAAATGAGAAATATCAAATACTTTTCCACACTTTTCCACTCTCACTTCTAGACTCTATTTGTAACATCAATTACTTAATGCCCAAGTTAATATCATATGGCAAAAAATAAATTGATTAGCCAATTAGAGAGGAATAAACATAACCAAATATGTGTATTAATTATGGAAAATATAATTTTCTCTTTCTTTCTTTTGAATATTTGTTTCTTTCTATTTGTGATTTTGTATCACCAATTAACATTAACTTAAATAAGAAGGAGGTAGATGGTTAAAAAAGAAACCACTTACCGCAACCGATGATTTAATCTCAAGCCATAGGACATTTCAAGACAGACTTGCATCATAGATTAAACTATTCAAAAAGAATGGAAGAAATCTCAATGGATGTACCAATATATTTTTCTCGATACATCTTCGTCAGGAACATTTAAGGACAAATACATCAAATATTTGATTCAATACTCATCGTTACGAACATATTCACAATTGCAATTTGTTAAATACTTTTGTTTTGAACTATTTCAAAAGAACCTGAAAAATCGGTAAACTCCCGAGGGAAATTAAGTTGTGCATGTTCGCTTCAACTTATGACACTTATAACCTTCAGATTCAATTTTCTATGAGAAGTGTGTGTAATAAAGGCTTCAAACCTGGATTTGTTACCAGACCTAAGCACTCTTTTTCCAATATGTTAAATACTTCTTCTAAGAATTTTCTAGTTTATTTAATGTATTTATACCATTGCTTATATCATAATATTAAAATGCATACACTCGAAAGAAAAATAAAACACGTGTACTGTATTAAACAAGATGCTAATACAAGAGTTAAGATATATAAAAAATTACATAATTATTTTCGGGCACACAATTAACTCTATACAACTTCATCGGTCTCAACGTTATCCTCTGAGGGTTCACTATCCTTAACTATAAGGACTAAAAGCAATACAAGCGAGGGATAACTTATTGTGGTTAGCCCCTAGTTGATAACTAGCTGTGTCACTGATGGAGTTTTATGTGCATCTACTTGCCAAGCTACTGCTACTCTTACACTTTGCAGTCCCTTACAAAATGTGTTATATCTGTAACTAAAATAAACGTTGGTGAGAATTAATATTAAATAGTGTTACTAAAGCTGGACAAGTAAAAAATTAACACTATGAAAATTTGGGAATCAACCTTTTGAATACTTTCTAAAAATATTCAAAGATCTTATTACTCATAATAATAAATTGTATAAATAAAAATGAGCCTAAACTCGGGTCTACATTTAACTTTACTTTTTGCATTGCGATGAGATTTAAAACAATGTAAAATAAAATAAATAAATAATTTGTTATAGAGTCGATGGTCCGGTTACCAGTGACAATGGTCCCACGCTACTAGTGACGACGTATTTGAGTTTGGACAATTGATTCATGAGTTCAAAGTAGATTTTAGTGTCCGCTAAACATAAAGTCTCCTTTATGGAATCCAAATGTAGGGAAAAATATTTTGATTTTGGAAGGTCGAATTCAAAGGGTTTTAAAAAGGGGAATTTTTATTCATTATTTTGTTGAACTTCAAAAAATTTGGAGATATTATAAGAACATGTGGTTTTACAAACATTGAGGGCATTCTTTGTTTGGCCAGTTCTATTAATTCGTTTTCCACCCCGTCAAAAATAAAAAATTACAAGGACTAATTTTTTCGAATATCAATTATAATGAATAATTTACCCTTATGAAAACTTTATATGAACTTCATGTTAATGTGAAATTGCATATTTAAATCTAGTTTTTCATTTTGTTGTCTTTAAACAATAAAGAAGATGATGATCACAATGTTTTCTAAGAAGATAATGGTTTTCAAAATATGATGTTATTGTGTTTCAAATCTAGTTTTTTTCCTTAATATCTTCCATTGTTCGTTTTAGTGCTTCGTTGAATGAGAGAAATCTAGTATATGAGTTTCTTGGAATGTTAGAAAACCTAGTTCATAGGTTGCTTGGAATTTTAAAAACCTAGTGTAAAGTGCATTGGGAATGATTAATAACCATGTGTAGCACAACGCATTACATAAAGTGGAAATTAAGATCCGTCCATTATTTTAATGTTTTTAACGTGGAAAACTCTTTCTAAAAACATGTTTTAAATTACACCCTTATTTTTATCTTCGATAAAAAAATTGCATTAAAAAAAATTAAATCTAAACTTTAATTACATTTTTTATAATCAAATCTAATTTTTGAAAAAATGCAAACATTTGAAATACAGAAATTTTAGATATTTGTACAATTTTTGACAAATATGATGAAACATAAATTTAAAATTTTATTTTTAAGAAGGAGCAGCTATATATTTGAAATTTAAAGATAGTGTTTTACAAAAAAAATTACATTGTGAAAAAGTAAAAATAGTTTGGAATAGGAGAATGAATAAATGATTGTAAAAAGTATAAAGGCTAAATTTGATATGTAAAAAATAAAATAAGTGTTGTGATACGTTTTTATAAATGAATTTAAATTATAATATATAGTTATAATAACAAAATTTGTTTCAAAATGAATTTAAATTTGTTTCAAAATGAATTTAAATTATAATATATAGTTATATATAGTTAAACACCTCAAAAACAATCGTGAAACTCCACTTTTTCTCCTTTTTCTTCACAATCTCCACTCCACTTTATCATAAGCTGAGCCACGTCCTTGCTCCACCCTTGATCATGCACCCCCCAAGCCACCATAAGCTTTGGTTAAGGCATTTAAAAGCTAAAGCTCGAAGAATAGTGAGCTTTGAAAACCGTATAGCCGAGCTATAACAAATTTTTAGTTAATCACTGAAAACTCAAGGTGAGAACTCCTAACTATTATATTATATATTGGATGATGATATGATGTTTGCAAAAGGATGTTTAATATGCTTTGATCATCAAGTTTGGATGTTTTCATATGAATATTGAACATATATGCAAGTCATGGAAATACACGTCGACAAGCACAAAGGAAATCACTTTCCCTATATTGATGAATTGGTGTACATGGAAGGTTTAATCTTTCTTAAAAAAATTTAAAAATGAGTTTGAATTATTTAAACATATGGAAGTATTTTGGTGAAGTTTGAAAGAGAATTGAAAATTTAGTCAAAAATATGCGCGTCTTCTAACGGTAACTCGTGATTTCGCGCCATAAAAGTCAAATGAGTATAAAAGATGGAATATAGATCAGAATTTTTTGAGATAAGAAATTTCCAAACTATGATATCCATAGTTTTCAAATGAAGAAAGAAAATTGAGATTTCGATATGTAGATTTTGAAATATCAGTGAAATAAGTTTTTAGAAGGATCGCGGTTTTACAGTTTGGAATCCAAAACTGGATTTCTTTGAAAATGATACTTTAAATTTTTTTAAAAATATGAAATAAAATTAATAAATCTTGTTAGATGTTTTAAAAGTGATTTGAATTATAAAAATGAATTTCCAAATGATAGAAAAATCGTTTTGATCAATGTAGCTTAAAAGAGCACTTTCCGTAGCACTTTTCCGCACCACATTTCTATAACCTTTGAAATATTGCTTTAAACTTAATAATTCCTTTTCAAATCTTTTACAAATATTTTCAAATGGATAATTAAGTGTTTTAATAATTATTTAGGAATTTTTTATAGTTTAAATAAATGGTTTAAAGAAAAGCTATTACAAATAAACCGGTTTAATCTTGGCTCTAAAAGCCGACGAGTAGACTGGATTTTTCTATTCGTGAGATCTGAATGTGAGGTGCTTAAACTAAGGAGATGTTCAGGAGCAACCAGTCCTCTGGATAACCTAGCCTCTTCTCTGGGCAAGGGATGGATTAGGTCGAAATTTCGAAATTGAGTTAAGTGTAAAAAGGTTTTATGAAATCAAAAGATGTGATAAGAGAGGTTTAATGATTCCGTATATACCAAAAAAATTGTTTTAAGAAGTATATATCTCCAAAAGAGATATTGGATAAAAATAACTTAATCAATTAAAGAATGTTTCCTTATTCACGGAATATCTGTTTATCGATGATTGTTTCGAATGAATTGGGGTTGGAACTAGATGATTCCTGTCTGATGACCACTTCAAACAAATTTATGTATTCGAAGTGAAGACCTAAAGATTGTTGAGACTTAGTTTTGATTCATGACACAAAACTATCACTACGACATACAGATTTGACGATTGCTACGACAAAAAGAGAATATATACTACATGGAGACAAGACATCAAAATCGGTGCATCAATTATATTGTCTTGTTTTTGAGTCTTAGGTCAATTTTGTTAAAATCTCTCCTCGTATAACCTATATATTAGCTTATAAATGATCTTAGTGATTTATACATATAAGCATAGAATATATATATATATATATATATATATATATGTATATATATATATATATAACTTGTGAAAATTACGCAAATTACACAGAAATCATCAGGTCGATCGACTGACCTGTAAATTTCTATGCAACATGCACAGGTGCACAAATAAACAAATAATACGTTTGAATATTCAGTCGACTGATCCAGAGGTTCAGTTGACTGAATTTCTACAACAGCTATTTTCTAAAAAGACACGACTATTTGTGAAGAGTTACGAACTTCTACGAAAAGATTTGGACGCAACACTTCAACCAGAACTCTTCGTCAACAGTCGCTGCTTTTTAACAACTATAAATACATGCTCTAACTTGATTCCAAACTACCGAATTTTCTTGTCTTTCTAATCTAACACTCTTGAATCTACTTGCAACTATACTTTCAAATATTCTGCATTAAATCAATATTATACCTTTCTATTCTTCATAAACTTCAAATATATATTTATACACGAGGAGAAGATTATAGAAAGGGTGTACTACAAGTGAAAAATCCGTGTTATTAGAACAAATTGGTCAAAACAATATTTTGTATTTGTTGAAGTCCTGTTCTGCTGCTCAGGCATGTGAAGTCCTCTTCGGCTGCTGAGGCGAAATCCTGTTCTGCTGCTCAGGTCCTTGTTCGGCTGCTCAAGGGTTGTATAGACCTGTTCCTACGGGTTAAGTGAGGGTTTTTGTTTAATGAAATAGCATAAAGAGTTTGGGACTGGACGTAGGACGGAGCTCCGAACCAGTATAAAGATTCCTGGTGTTATTTTTATTATACTGCTTTTATATTCCGCACTATTTGCTATATAGCTATCATCACTATACTTTGTATTATCATATATCCATATTACACGATCCATAGCACACTTTCATTTGGTATCAGATCAAGGTCATCATATAACCGTAACATAGTTATATGATAATCTAATAATATGAAAACTAACACTAGCACTAGCATTAAAACTAGCTTCATTGAAGGACAATCCACTGCACATCCACCACTATTTAATGGCATGAATTATAAATATTGGGCCACACGAATGAGAATATATATGCAAGCAAATGGTTTTGATTCATGTAATATAACTTAGACAGAATATATTAATCCTACTGAAGAGTATTCTACTTGGATAAATACACAGAAGCTAGATGCCATGGCAAATGCAAAAGCCATGAATATGTTGTTTTGTGATTGAGATAAAAATGAGTTTAACCGTGTTAGCATGTGCAATACTGCATATAAAATATGGTGTACACTCAAAGTTACACACGAAGGAACTAACAAAGTCAAACAAAGCAAAATATCCATGCTCAAAAGTCAGTTTCAAAAATTTAGGATGAAAGAAAATGAATCTATAAATGATATGTATTCAAGATTTTAGGATATCTACCATTCTTTAGTAGGATTAGGAGAAAACTATTCAGATTTTGTTATTGTATCCAAGATTCTTAACTCTTTAACGGAAGAATAGAAAAGAAAAGTTCTCGTTATTGAAGAAGCGAACGTTATTTCCAAAATAACTCTGGAAGTATTAATAGGAAATCTATTGTCCTATGAAGTGAATTTGCAGGCTAAACGAGTTCAAGCTAAAGACAAAAAGAATATAGCATTCCATATAGAACAAGAAGAATCAGATTCAGACAAAGACGACCTAGCCTTTATTGCCAAAAACTTCAAGAAATTCTTGAAGTATAGAAAAGCAACAGAAATAATAGCAAGAGAAGCAGCAATAAACCACCCTTTTCATCAGTTCTAGAGTGCTTTAACTGTCACAAAAAGGGTCATATACAGACTCCGGATCAAAAGAAAGAATATCATAATAAAAGGAACGACAAATTCAGAAGGAAAGCCTTCACAGCTATATGGGATGATTCAGACTCTTCTTCCTCTTCTGAAAGTGAGAGTGACAGCGATAATAAACAAGCCAACGTATGCTTTATGGTCAAAGATAACGAGGTTAGTGATTTAACTTTTGATGATATGATGGAGATAAACTCAGAATTGTTAGTTACTTTAAAAAGCCTCAAAATAAAATATAAAGAGGCTGTTGAAAATCAGAAAAGGCAGAGTTCGAAAGAGATATTCTTAAAGACGAGAAGAAAATATTGGAAGAAGAACTTGAGAAAACTCAAGAATTGCTTTCAAATGTTAATTCTCAACTGATATTATTGAGTCAATAAATTGAGACTCAAGAAAAGAATGATGTTCTTGTTTCTGAAAATCATGATTTAAAAACTAATATTAAAATGGTAGAATTAGAAAATTCAAGTTTAAAGACCAGAAGGAGTCACTAAAAATATTTCAAATTTTAATAAAGAAAGAGAAAATATTCTTGAATTATTGAAAATTCACAATCTGTTATAAGAAGAAAGTCAAGAATTCACAATCTAGTAATTTAAACAATGTTAATCTAATAAAACACCCATATCTTCAAAAAGATTAGTTTCTAAAAATATAATTATATGGGTTCCTAAAACTAATAACAAGTTAATATGTAATAAGTATATTAGATCATTTATAGAAAACGTTCATAATAATAAGGATTATATTTATAAAAGGGATACTAAACCCACTTGGGTTTTGTTTCCTAAGATCTAAATCTTAGGACCCTATTAAAAAGGTGGGTACTAACGTTATCTCATATTTTTTGCAGGTCCCACTCACGAAGAGAGGAAAATGGATACTCGGCAGTGGTTGCTCAAAACACATGACAGGAGGCAAAGATATGTTGACAAACATTACATACTCAGAAGGAGATTCTGTCACTTTTGGAGATAATTCCAAGGGCTATATCATCGGCAAAGGCGATGTGAGCAATTACGGTACATCTAATTTACCTCTTATTACAAATGTTTTATTAGTTAAGAATCTAAAACATAATCTATTAAGTATAAGTTAATTATGAGATAAAGGTTTTAAAATATCCTTCTCTGAAAATAAATGTTGTAGCTTCGATCAAAATCAGAATCTTATTTTCGAAGAAAATAGAGATAAAAACATTTATGTTTTGAATATGAAAGTTAATCATGATTCATACATGTGTTTAGTAGCCAAAGAAAATGATCCATGGATATGGCACAAACGATTCTGTCATATAAATTATTAAACTATAAATAAAATTTCTACAAATAATCTCGTAAAAGGATTACCAAAGATGAGTTTTAAAATTAATAATATATGTAACGCATGTCAATTAGGAAAATTAACTAAATCTTCACTTAAATCTAAGAAAGTCATTTCAACATTACAACCACTTCAATTACTTCATATGGATTTATTTGGACCTACCCAAGTTCAATCCATAAATCACAATAAATACGTATTTGTAATAGTTGATGATTTTTCTAGATATACGTGGACTATCTTTATGGAAAAATAAAAGTGATACTATGAAAATTTAAAACATTTTCTAAACGAATTCAAATTAAAAGGTACTAAAATTAAAAATATCAGAAGTGAATCACGGAGGTGAGTTCGAAAATGAACTATTTGATAATTATTGTAAAAAGAAAGGATTATTTCATAACTTTTCGTTTCCTAGAACTCCACAACAAAATGGAGTTGTAGAACGAAAGAATCGAACTCTACAAGAATGTGCAAGAACCTTACTAAATGAAAGCACATTACCAAATCATTTTTGGGCAAAAGCTGTTGCAACTACCTGTTATGTATCGAATCGTGTTTCTATTAGACCCCTCACTAAGAATACACCTTATGAACTTTTTAACGGTAGAAAATTAAACATATCTTATTTTAAAATGTTTGGATCAAAATGTTTTGTATTAAATACCAAAGATCACCGTGGCAAATTCGATTCAAAATGTGATGAAGGTATATTTCTTGGATATTTGAATCGAAGCAAAGCTTATCGAATTTTCAATAAACGAACTAATATTATTGAAGAGACACTTCATATATCTTTTGATGAGAATTCTGAACTTATTTCAAAAACAAATGACGATGATGATTTACTTAATAATAACACAAATATAATGAACAACTCAAGAGAAGATGAAGATATTGCTTGTAATTCTAGAGAAGATGAGAACATTGTTAATAATTTGGAAAATAGAAATATTACTAATACAATAAGATCTCCTCGAAGAATCTTACAAAATCATCCTACAAAAAATATAATTGGAGAAATAAATTCAAATGTTCGAACTAGAAATCAACTAAATTTAATGGGTAATGTAGCTTTTCTTTCTACTATAAAACCTAAGAATACTAAGGAAGCATCACCCGATGAAAATTGAATTATTGCTATGCAAGAAGAACTAAATCAGTTTGAATGAAATGAAGTTTGGGAACTAGTACCCAGACCGAACGATCAGACTATTATAGGAACTAAATGAGTTTATAAAAATAAAGCAGACGAACTAGGAAATATAACTAGAAACAAAGCGAGACTAGTAGCACAAGGGTATAACCAAGAAGAAGAAATAGACTACGAAGAGACGTTTGCTCCAGTCGCTAGACTAGAAGCAATATGAATCTTTTTGGCTTACGCATGTTTTAATAACTTTAAACTCTAACAAATGAATGTTAAAAGTGCATTTTTAAATGGTTGTATTAAAGAAATGTTTTTGTTGGACAATCCCCTTTATTGTTCATAAAAGATATCCAGATCATGTCTATAGCTTTATATGATTTGAAACAAGCACCACGTACTTGGTATGAACGCCTTAAAAGCTATTTAATTGAATCAGGATTCGAAATAGGAAAAGTAGATCAGACTTTATTTATAAAACATCTAAAAATAATATTTCAATAATTCAAATATATGTAGAAGACATAATATTTGGTTCAACTAATAATAAATTATGTAAAGAATTTTCTGAAATAACGACTAGAGAATTCGAAATGTCCCATATGGGAGAATTATCTTATTTTCTAGGTCTTCAAATAAAACAAGTTTCAAATGGAATATTTATAAATCAAGAAAAATACTGTAATAATCTTATCAAGCGATTCAGAATGGAAAACACTTCTACCAAACCAACATCTATGAGAACAACAACATATCTTGATAAAGATGAAAATGTCAAGAGTGTACACCAAAATATATATATCGTAGTATGATAGGATCATTACTATACCTAACAACAAGTCAACCAGATATAATGATGAGCGTATGTCTATGTGCACAAATTCAAGCTGATCTAAAAGAATCACATTTACTAGCCGTAAAACGAATATTACGTTATCTTAGTAATACTATAGATTTTGGACTTTTCTATCCAAAAGATTGCTCGTTCGAGTTAGTGTCATATAGCGATGCTGATTTCGAAGGATCACGAACGGATAGAAAAAGTACAAGTAGTACATGTCACTTCATTGGTAAATCAATAATATCATGGTTTAGCAAGAAACAAAATCATGTCTCACTATCAACTTGTGAAGCAGAATATATTTCTGCGGCACTAGCTTACGCATAAGTAATCAATATGCAACAGACACTCAAAGATTTAGGCGTCAATTTATCAAAATCAACAATTTACTGTGATAATTCCAGTGCAATAAATCTATCCAAAAATCTGGTAAATCACTCTAGAACTAAACATAAAGATATTAGACATCACTTTCTACGCGACAATATAGAAAAAGATGTGATAAATTTAGACTATGTTCCATCTGAAAATCAATTAGAAGATATTTTTATTAAACCATTATTAGAGAGCACTTTTATAAAACTATGTCGTGAAATCGGTATAATGTCAATTAAAGATATATAAATGATAAAATAAAAAATTTTGACAAAAAATTCAAAAATAAATTTTTTGACAATAATTCATTTTTCTGACCATACCGAGACTTGAACGTATGACCTGTTGTGAATAACCCAAATGTTTAACCACTGAGCTATTGATTATTTTCATTACAGTCCAGATGGACTATATTATATGGTGACAGCTACACACTTTTATATAACATTTTCCTTTATAAATATTTCTACATATTACATTTACATAGATAAATCACAATAACAGAAACCAACGAAATAGCAACTAACATTCCTAACTAACAACCTTTTTATAGATAAATTCAAGACAAACCATTCACTTCTTCCTTCTTATTCTCAACATTAGTCTATAAATAGGTATATTTATTCTATGTTATTCATAAAAACTAACAGAAATACAAACTAACTATCAAAATGTCAACTTCTTCATCAACTGACTCCATTGAAATTCTAGCCTCTATCGAATCACCAAAAACTCCCGTTCATCATACTACACCACCTTCTACCTATCGTAATCATACCGGATATACTCTAGAGAAAAAGAATGGGAAGAAGATGATGTTTGATGTCTCTCCAAACACTAAACAAAAAATAAGTGATTTGCATCACTATCAACAAGAGTCACTAATGCTTCAGCGTGAAATATATTACGAGCAAAAGATCAACTCGAGACGTCTAGGAATTATAGAACACATTGCTATGAAATTTTACGATGCTCATCCCATCCAATAGACGAACACGCCGTTTCGCCTATTCGACGACCTTCTACTTCATCCTCGCCACGACCACCAGTCTTACCAAAATCATGGGATCGAAATGAAGCATCAAATGTACGTCGCAAACAACTACAGGGCTAGAAAACTCCTAGCCCTTCAAAATAAGAGTAATTGTTATTATTTATTATTTATCGAATAATTTGACTACAGTATGTACAATTTCATTTGGAATAAATCATTTTTTCTTCTTCATATTATCAACATATATGCTCTTCTAATATTCAATTTCATAAATTTACAAAGCTTCATAAATATAACTATATAAAATATTACTCAAAATAGAGGTAATTAGGTAAATTCACACAGGTCAGTCGACTAACACTGATATAAATTTTTTTAAGAGAAGGTCAGTCAACTATCACAGAGGATCAATCGATTGGACCAGAAGACAAAATCTACATAAGTAAGATTCAGTCAACTAAATCTGGCATTCAGTTGACTGAACCAGAATTTCGAAAATTTTGAATTTCAGGTTCAGTCAACTAAACCAGTGATTCAGTCGGCTGATTCGTAGATCTGAGCAAAATCACTGCTCCTACCCACTCACTTTTCACCTTTTTACCTTCACTTTCCACTTTGCTCTTCACTCCCATTTCAGATTTTCAACTTTTCTAAAACCCTCGATCTTCAAAAAATCAATTTTTACCTCCAAACAATCAAATTAAATGGCTCCAAAGAGAAAAAGACAAGCATCTTCATCCTCCCAACCTCCTTCCAATGAGCAAATACAAAAATGGCTCTATGATGATACCGCAGTTAGAAGATGGAGGAGAATGCAAGATTCTCGTATCTTTAAAGGTTCGTTTGTAAAATTTGCCGAATTTTCTCCATACCATATACAAGAATTGGCTCGTAGAAGCAATTTGGAGTCTTTGTTCAATATTGATGACAATAAGCATAAAATAAGCCAAATTATGGTCAAGCACTTCTACGCTCACCTAAATTTAGGTCACCAAAAACATTCAAAATCAAGAAGATTATGTATGGAGTTTAGTTTGTGGAAAACCCATATTTTTCTTGTTAGATCGAATGGCTCACATTTTAAGATCTGAAAATGATGGTATTGAATTGAGCAATGTTGATTGTGATATGGTCGTTCATGATCGTATAAGTCATTTATTTTTGGAAGACGATATGCACCAACTCAAGTCCATAACCTTAAGGCCAAAAGATAGAATTATACACTGTGCGTTAATAAGAACCGTAACTCCGCGAACCGAATGTTATGAACTTGTTACGAACACAATTTCAAATCCTTATACGCCATTTTTGGCAATATCAAAGTTAATTGGATTCGGTTAATTCTTGATGAATTTTTAAGCTTCAATAATGGTCGAATGAATGTCATCTACTATGGTGAGTATATTATGCAATTACTGAAAGAATGTGAGATTCCGGAACCTGACTCATCGGTTTCTACCATCAAGCACTTAAACTCTTGTACTTTAGCATTAATGAAGCTACCAGTTGCTTGACCTCCTTCTATCATTACTTTTGAAGAATGGACTCAACGCCAATTATCTCAAGATCTACCCAACAACAACAAGGCGAAACATCTCACCGTCCAACTCACCAAAGATCAACTACTCGTCAACAAGACGAAATTTTGATTCCTAATCCAGGCCTTCCTCCACATGAATCAATTTCCATGATATGCCGTAACCAACAAATACTTCAATCCCATATCACTAAAGTTGATAAAAAGCTTAATAAGGTTAAAGGATTTTTTACAAAGTTATGAAAAGCTATCTCGTGTTCATCCGGAACTTCAACGGCTACACTAGGTGATCCAGGTAAGCAACCCATCTTCACTTGGTCTTCCTCTACCGATGATCAAGCAAGTAGTGGCGACAATGGTGGAAATGAAGATGATAGTGGTGGTCAAAGATCATATGGCGATAGGGGTAAGAATATAATGGAGTAAGGTGTTACTTTTCTTATATTATAAAAACATTAGCCTTTATTTCACAACATTATGGCTTGTATTAAATAGCCACTCTTTTCTTATTATTTCAAGACTCTTGTTTATGATATTGTAATGTATGAATGTTCGGTTCCTTTATAATATCTATCAATGCTTCATATTTTTATATTCTTTATTCCTTTTTGTCGATGACAAAGGGGGATAAATATTATTACTAACATTAAGAATGCAGGATATAGAGTGTCAAAGATTCAGGGAGAGTAAGTATTTATATTATATATACAGTCAAAATCTATATCTATTTATATGTTGTCATCAATCAAAAAGGGGAGAATGTTGAGACTTGGTTTTGATTCATGACACAAAGGTATCACTACGACATATAGATTTGATGACTGCTAGGACAAAAAGAGAATATATACTACATGGAGACAAGACATCAAAATCGGTGCATCAATTATATTATCTTGTTTTTGAGTCTTAGGTCAATTTTGTTAAAATCTCTCATCGTTTAACGTATATATTAGCTTATAAATAATCTTAATGATTTATATATAAGCATAGAATATATATACACACTATCAAAGTTTTTCTTTAAAATTATATATATATATATATATATATATATATTTAAAACCTATGAAAACTGTGCAAATTGTACAGAAATCACCAGGTCAGTCGACTGACCTGGTAATTCAGTCGACTGACCTATAAATTTCTATGCAACATGCACAGGTGCACAAATAAACAAATAATACGTTTGAACATTCAGTCGACTGACCCAGAGCTTCAGTTGACTGAATTTCTACCACAGCTATTTTCTGAAAAGACACGACTATCTATGAAGAGTTACGGACCCCTACGAAAAGATTTGGACGCAACACTTCAACCAGAACTCTTCATCAACAGTCGCTGCTTATTAACATATATAAATACATACTCTAACTTGATTCCAAACTACCGAATTTCCTTATCTTTCTAATCTAACACTCTTGAATCTACTTGCAACTATACTTTCAAATATTCTACATTAAAGTAATATTATACCTTTCTATTCTTCATAAACTTCAAATATATATATACACACACATATATATTTATACACGAGGAGACGATTACAGGAAGGGTGTACTACAAGTGACAAATCCGTGTTATTAGAACACACAAGGTCAAAACAATATTTTGTATTTGTTGAAGTCCTTTTCTACTGCTCAAGCATGTGAAGTTCTCTTCTGCTGCTGAGGCAAAATCCTATTCTGCTGCTCATATCCTTGTTCGGCTGCTCAAGGGTTGTATAGAACTGTTCCTCTGGTTTAAGTGAGGGTTTTAGTGAAATACCAGAAGGAGTCTGGGACTGGACGTAGGACGGAGCTCCGAACCAGTATAAAAATTCCTGGTGTTATTTTTATTATACTGCTTTTATATTCCACACTATTTACTATATAGCTATCATCTATCATTTTTTATATGGCAGTAATTCTTCATTTAAAGATCTTCGATGCAATGACTTCTCGCTACTAATCCTATGGTTAATTCTCGATAGGATGTGGTAGGAGAGTACCTTCGGTTTCATTCAGTCCTATAACGAACTTGTACGGATGAATGTCTGACATTGCATTCCTATTTACAGAAGTGATTTCTATGAACGTATTATCTTCTTGGTGGCGGAGAACGCAACTTCTTATAGCTTAACACCCTTTTTTGAGACGTATGAGCTCAGGAGTTATACGTTTGTAGAATTCAGTTGTGTGATCATGGAATAATAGTATATCATTCGAAGAAAGATGATGTGCTATATGAAAGGTAATCGTTACCTCAGGCCTCATATCCAAAAATGGCCGAAACAGAGTAGATGCGGCCGGGCTATGTGTTTCGCAACCATTAGGGTATGGTCATCCCCTTCTAGATATATTTTTATCCGCTATTACGTTCGGGTTTAGATTATTATGGTGTGTGCTAAGAGACATCTCAGATAGGTCGGTAACGACCGAGGTGTTAACATATTCGGTACTATCTAGTGAGAAAGGTAGGCCAGTCTTGTGTTGGTAGAGGTGCAGATGTTCTGTTGACCTCGGTACATTCTTCTAGAGACGTGCTACCGGAAGGTAGTTTCTTCACCTGGTCATTTGGATGGAAATCCAATATCCAGTAGGCGCCTGCCATTTTGTTTGTAGAGCGTAGCATACTGAAATTTAATAATGGTAACAATTTCGGTAAAGATTAATAAGTTTACTTGCAAATGTTTTCAAAGAATGTCATTAAAAATAACAACCCTTATTTTTACGTAACATAGATTTTGTTATCATAAAGTAAAAAACCGTCCATGTATATGTGCGGCGTGGTCTTATGAGATATCTTGTTGTTTTCAAATATCGTATTTTGAGTTCTCACACCAGTCTCATAACTGACCCATAGTTTATTTTGTTTTCCCTTTGAACTCTGGGTGCAATATTTTTTCGGATAGCCAAGTAGTCAGGATCCTGTTGGAGTATTTTGGCGAAAGCGTGTTGAAAGATATTTTTGGAGCATGGAGCTGAAGCACCCGATGTGAATGTCTATCTATTTATTTATTTTATTTTTCCGTTGTGTCTAAGTTAGTTAATGCTAGAAAGTGTGAGAGCAGATAGTTATGATACATACATACAAGCATATATCGTTTAATAGCACCTCAAACATCGCAACACTCCAATTGCCTTCTGATTTCCAACACAAGTTTCTATTTAAATAACACATTTTTTCTCCCTTTCCTCTAACTTCATTATTTAAATAGAAACTTGTTATGAAAATCAGTGGGGAATTGAGATGCTACACTATTTGGGGTGCCATTGAACGTTCATATATGATCGGTAGCTCTTTTTATTTAACATCATTTTGTAGTTTCTTGATATCAGCATCAAGTTTCTATTTAAATATTTGTTTTTTCTATCTTATGTTACATGAATCAAATATTTAAATATAAATATGTGGCTAATATTAGATAATACAAATGGTGATAAATAAAGAAGGGGTTACATACATATAACACAAACGACCAATTTTCAATGTGTTCTTGAATAAAGGAGCGGTTAAATAGAAAAAATGTTTTGGAAATAATGGGAAAGAGTTGTCCTTTTTAACCAGTAATTACTTTTAGTATCTGATAATTGTGTGTGTAATTTTATGAAAACAAAATGGATGAGAAAAATCAATGAAAAAATTAATTGAAACAAAAACTTCACACACACGATTCAGGCGAATCATCATATCATTCCGTCTTGATTATTCATGCATGGGACTTTGACTGAGTGGTAGAATTCCACGATAAAGACAATTTGCGCAAGTTTTAAAACCACCAACGTTTTGTACATCCATTGTGGAGGGTTAGGAACATTAATTAATGCATGTCTCATCTCCAAAACATCCATCCACATGTCATTAAACTTGAGCATGCACACGATGACTACTTAATCTCTTGGATCCATCCGCATAGAAAACTTTAAGGGGGAGGGGGGTAATCATGTTAAGGTTATCCGTTCTCTAACCACTCTGGTTTTATCCTTAAAACACTGGATAAATTCCATCTAATCGAGTTTGGATGGTCATAACCTACTTGATAGACTAGCACTAGCTACATATGTTATGGAAATTGTAGCAGAACTAAATTAAAAAAATTCCGACAAACACAAGGTAAGTTATTTTCATTTTCCTGATCAAAACCGCTGCCACCATTTTCCCAATACAGCAATTTATGTGCTCAATTTTTCTGCTTGTGATTGGAATTCAACGCCTAGTAATCATACTTATGAACGCATTATTACTTCTGCTATAGTAAAAATAGAATATGCATGCAACTTGAACAGTAAAAGTATCATCAGCCAAAGCCCTAAGAACCCAATAGCATAAACTCTGAAACATGGCATCAAGCAACCCATAATTGATATGCAACACTACCCCTATAAACTTGACCATCTTAAAGTCGAGCCTCTTAACAAGTTTGCAACTTAGAAATACAAATTAGATATTGCAACTTAAAAATAAAAATTAGATATTGCAACTTAAAAATAAAAATTCAAATTAACTACGTATAATCCATAAACATATGGCTAAATATTTATGGAAAACATTTTCTTTTAAACGTATTAAACAAGTACTATTTATACAAAAACAATTAGGCATCTTCACCACGTGCAAAGTGCGTGCCGTAATGCTCGTCTTTAATTAGAGTTATATAAATAGCTTTGGTGTCATATTTTTTTGGTATCAACATGAACTACCAAAAATGCCCTTCTATATATTATCAATTCTTAGAAACTTAAAAATAGAATCTAATATTAAATTTCTTTTACAAATTCAAACGTCCCTAAAAGTAAGTTCTATTAATTAAACATGCTTTACAAATGCAAAACGCTTATAAAAATAAGATCTAAAATTAAACTCATTTTACAAATTCAAAATACTAATTTACAAATATACAAATCTTGGTATCACTTGAAAATAAAAAGTCTTTTTTTGACCGATTTAAACATATACAATTTATAAGAAAAACAATTCACGTGCGAAGCGCATGGTGTACCACTCGTATATATATGTAATCTATAACATCCCTATTGCACCATTTTGTAGCCTCCGACATCAGAAATAAATTTCTACATAATTATTTTTTCTTTCACTTTCATGTCGCATTGACCAAAGATTAAAATATAAACTTATGTGTGGCTGATATGAAAGGGAAATAAATGATGCTAAATAAGGGATATATTGATCCTAGCTTATATATATGAGCTAGGATCCCCAAACTCCCTTATTTAGCACTATCACGAGTCTCCTAATGCTAGCCACATATTTATATTTATATAGTCGACATTTTTCTCTTCGGTCATATAGGTTGATTATCGAAATATAAATATGTTGTTGATATCAAGAGGCCGAATGATGGTGCTAAATAAAGGGGCTGCAGATCCTAGCGCTCTCTCTCTCACACACATATCGACTATTTTCTTATTTGTTAACTATCATTGCAGGACATTGGAAAAACATATGTTTATCTCACACTTACTTTTTTATCAACTTCAAAATTTACACAATCTAAATACAAACTATTGAAAGTAAATACATACAACAACTAAAGAAGTAGATGCTGGGGTAGGCTTAAGTAGTCAAACTTAATGTTGAGCTTGACCATGATATTTAGGGTCTGGTAGAATGGCACTTTAACAAAGTCTTGATGTGGTGTAGGCATCATCTTTAGAACTTGATAATGAACTAGTCAAATACCGAATTTGTCCGATGTGAACTTAGATCTTTAAAATAAATGGTTTTCAAAGATAAAGACAAGTATAAGAACGGTTTTGGGCTTGTTGTGACAATGTGTTAGTAGCATTAGCCTTTAACCCTTTTTTTATTATACTTAGGGATGTAAATAGATTTTCAAGAGAATGGTTTAAAGATAATCATATGCAAAATGATCTTGGGTTTGTAGGACAATGTTTAAGTAACATTAGTCGTAAACCTTTTGAATGGATTTACAAAAGTACTTAGATCTTTAAAATGGATATTTTTAAGGAAGTTTTTGAAGGAAGTTATAAGTATGAAATATTTTAAGAAAGATAGAAAAGTTAGAAGTTTATTAGATAAAAGAAGTTTACTAATAAAAGAGTTTTTAATTAATAAAAGAATTAATTAAATAGATGGGATAAAGTAGCTTAACCAAACTTTATGTGGCTTGATCGTGCTTTGTATGACTTAATAGTGTTTTTGTTTGTTCATTTGTTTATGGAAAGTATACTAGACTTGCTTTTCATTTACAAACATCTATCTTGTACCAGATAGTCAATGAGGCGACTATTAAAATTGACCAAATATAACGAATATCTAGAAGAAACATAGGAATTATATGGCACAGTTATCTTCAGGGATGCTATACTGTAAATATAAACTCGTTGTGTTCTTCTATGATAAATGATAAGGAAATCGTCTACTTAAAGGGTTAGGAGGTGATCTCCGCTCTTATGTACTGTCTGATTATTTTCGAAAGAGCGGAGTTGAGTTTATTGGAAATTCATTGATTGGTTTTGAAGCATCTGGTAAGAGGGAAGAGTGTTCTTATATGAGATGAAACGAACCCATAAACACTTCAAAACCATATATGCGATCTATGTTCTGGAAGCGGTTGTGATGTGGAATGTTATAAAGTTGAAGTACCTATTCTAAGGTTAAGTCCAAGGGAAAGGTTAGTGTTAACATTGTAAATGATGCTTTCATATGAAACTATCTATCTTGATGAGTATTCAAAGAGAGAGAGAGAGCATCGTTAGCATTCGTCAGAAGACTTATGTGGGGAACCTATGTGGAGGTTCAAAATTTGTTGGGGATGCACGAATCTATATAGTGATTCGTGACCTGTTCGAGATAATGGAATCCAATTGAGGATTCACGTGTTATTCAAGTGATGAAGACTCATGTGAAAAATACTAAACTTAACCTCGACATCGAAAATGATAGAAAACAGAGTAGGATGCACAACCCAGGGTTTTGCTAACCCACGACGGGTATATCAAATCCATATCTAGAGTATTCCTATCGATATGTTGCGTACGGGAGTAGATGGTACTTAGTTCCACGTGGTTTGGGATTGCTCATTTGTATGTGGGCTAGTTCAGTTTACCTTAATGGTATATTTTATCTAGAGAGATGCGGCGCTTGGATGGTACTTTCTGGTCCTTGATAGGAGGCTGGCCTCAGTTTATCTGAGCATTTCTCGAATGGAAAATCCTTATGCGAACGTGCCTTATCGATTTGGATTATACACTAAATATCTTATGGTGTGACCAACGTAAACATCACAACTATTTGATATAATTTATGTGCTACACTCCAAACATTATCTATCATGACATTATATGTTAAACCTAATGAATGGTTTGTTTTTTAAGGGAAAACCGTTATGGGAATCCGTACAGTCTCAATGATTACTGATACATGTTACTCATACTTCTTGAGTTTCCTACGCTGGTTTACCTGGCTGATCCGGGTGTTGTTTTCTTATAATACTCGGGTCAGCCTCATGCATGTTTTCAGATTTAGCTTTGGATGCTTTGGAGTATCTAGAGAAGAGTCGGAGTTCTACCTACCGTAATATTTGTTTTTAATGCATTACTATTATATCATCAGCATTTATGAGGACATGTTATTATAACTGTCCAGGTTGATTACTGTATTGTGTTCCTTCTTCCTTATTCTATTTCCTTTTCTTTTATCTCACCCTAGTAATTCGTCTTTCCAGCACTTGAGTGTTCGGCACATGAATATGGTGGATGTACTTGTGTCGGCATCGGGGGTCGCAAAGGAATGTCGTTATAGTCATAGAGCACTGAATAAAGTGATTGCCTAGGGTCCATTTTTGGAGGAGTGGGTGAACAACTCCAAAAAGCTCTGGACAAAAGGATAAGTACTAAATGTGCCAGAACCTTTCCGTAACAACCTGATTTCCAGGGCAAGAATGCTCAGAACTTGATGGATCGAAGCAAGGAGACAGTGCAGTAGAAGATGGCATGGATTGAGGACTTCATCTCCCCTCCTACTTTCTCAGATATGAAGTTTGATTGGTATTTCATGTTTTGACGACTTCGTTGGACGATTCCTTTATAAATAACAAGCATATGGCAACTTAGAGAGGAATTTTGAGCATTTCATCTTCTTCATCTTCTCTCTCTACTCGATCTTGTCGCAAAGGAAGCTACTTTTTTTTGTTCTAACTTGTATAGAACTATAAAAACCCTTGAACTTATGACAGAAACTCTTTATAATAATATTAAAGTGGTCGTAGGTCTTAGATTTGCGGAACCGCTACAAAAAATTTCATGCTTCTTACTTTGTTTTGCTATTTATAGCTAGATCCCTCAACTTTAATTCGGTTGGGGCATTGTGCCACTTTTTGGCCCAACAATTACAAACACATTTGCAACTGCAATTTGTTAAATAATTTTTCTAACAATTTTTAATTGTATATATATTTAACATATTCATATTATTGCTTATATCACAATATAACAATACATACATGAGAAACGAAATAAAAAACGTGTAGCATTTCAAACAAGATGCTTATACGAGTGTTACGATATATAACAAATTACATTTTTTTTTGTGGTGCACGCTTAACTCTATGCAACTTCATCGACCTTAGTGTCATCCTTTGAGGGTTCACCATCCTCAACTGCAAGGACTAAAAGTACCACAAGCAAGGGACAGCTTATTGCGGTTAGCCCCCAGTTGATAACTAATTGTGTCACTAATGGTGTTTTATGTGCATCCACTTGCCAGGCTACTGTTGCACCTACACTTTGCACTCCCTTATAGAATCCATTGTATCTGCATTGAAAATAACCATTGATAGAAGTTAATAATAAAAAATGCCACTAAAGCCAAACAGGTGAAAATTTTCATTGGCAGTATGAATTATTGGATCAACCTTTTGAGCCATTTTTAAAAATATTCAAAGATCTTGTTACTCATCATAATAGACTGTATAGAAAATAACGAGTGCAAAATCTTTTATATATTTAACTCTACTCTTTGCATTGAGACTAGATTCAAAACCACGTAACATAAAAACAAATAAATATACATGACAAAGAGATTCATATTCCTGAACGATGATATCTCTATTACTTTATTACTTGGAAATTTGAAATAGTGATGACGGTCCCGACCACCAGTGAGGACCGTCTCACATTATCGATGATGACATATTCGAGTTTCAACCACTGATCCATGAGTTCGGAGTAGATATTAGCCATTAGGTAAACATACAGCCTCCCTTATGGAATTCACATGCAATGAAAATAATTCCATGTTCGTTAAGTCGGATTTGAAAGGTTTTAAAAAGGTGAATTTGCTTTCGTTTGTTTTGTTGAACTTCGGAAAGTTTGGAGATAGTATTGGCACTTGTGGTTTTCCAGACAATAAAGGCATTCTTTTATAGGCTAACCTCGTTAATTTTCCTATTATTTCCTTTTCCACCCATTAAAAAGTAAAATTTATGATGAGTAATGTACCCTTATGAAAATTTTATATGAACTTCAATGTTACGTGACATTCAATGTCTAAATCTAATTTTTTATTTTGTTGTCTTTACAAAATGAAGGAAAATGATGAGCACGATGTTTTTGTAGAAGACGGTGTTTTTTAAAATATGATGTTATTATGTTTCTAATCATATCTTCATGTGTTTGTTTTAATGCTTCGTTGAACTAAGAGAAACTTAGTTAATGGGTAGTTTGGAATATTAGAAAATCTAGTTCATAGGTTGCTTGGAATCCTAGAAAACCTAATGTGCATCTGTGAAGTGCAACACATTACATAAAGTGAAAATTAGGATACCTCCACTTTTTTCAGGCTTCTTACGTGATAAACTCTTTTCAAAAATATGTTTTAAATCACACTCCTTTTTTAATTTCGGAAAAAATATGGTATTTTCTCGAAAATTAAACCCGAACTTTTATCGCATTTTTCTATAATCAAAAATAAAATTTAAAAATGCAAATATTTACGGATTTCTTTGCAAATATTTGTAGTACATAATTTTTGAATATTCATATAGTTTTCTGCAAATATGGTGACAAACATATGAGTATTTATTTTAATTTTTTTAAGAAGGGATAGTTATGTATCTCAAAACCAAAAAATAGCTACGTAAGATGAAAATAAAAATAAGTGGAAAAGGAGAATAAGTAAAACGCCACTAGAAAGTATGTAGGGTAAATTTGACATGTATTGGGATGGGAAAAATAAAACAAATGTTTTGATAGGTTGTATCTTCTAAGAATAAGAGGATAATTTGTATCACATTCACTCACATATTTCCCTCCCCACAATAATTCACATATTCGGGCCTTCTAGATTTCGACGTTTATATCTGATACTAGAAGACAAAACCGATCTTTGGTGTATATATAAATATATGTCTTAGATTTTGGACTGTTTCGGTAATTTAGACTGTTTTTGACATATTAACTATCGTTGCAGGAGGGTGGAAAAACATATGCTGATCTCGCACTAACTTTTTTATCAACTTCAAAATTTACACTTGTATACAAACTATTGAAAGTAAACACATACACAGTTGAAGAAGCAGAACAGGCGAATCATCAAATTCTCTGCATCCATTTTCCCAACAGAGCAATTTATGTGGTTAATTTTTCTACTTAAGCTTGGAATTCAAGGGATAGCAAGCATACCTATGAACGCGTTGTTACTTCTGCTATATGATAAAAACAAAACATGCTTGCAACTTGAAAAGTAGAAAAGTAGAATTAAAACATAAACCCTAACATTAAAAGGCTATCACCTGCTGAGCGTTTCAGCATCATCGGCCAGAGCCCCAATAACCCAATAGCATAAACTCTGAAACATGGCATCAAGTAAGCCATAATTGAAACACAACACGAATTCTCCTGCAAACTTGACCATCCTGAAGTCGAGCCCCTCACCAAAATTACCGTCCTTGTTGTACCACAATTGATAAAGCAGCCACCCGGCCCAAATAACCGTACTCATGGCCGCGACCACCCCAATCCCCAGAAACCCCCTCTTCCTCCTGCTCTTAAAACTGGAATCCAACAAGTACCCAAGCGCCACCGACCCCACCATCTGCGCTCCCCAGTAACATGCAACATTCAACCCCTCTGTCCTCAAATTGAACAGCACTCCGTTCACGTTAGTGAACTGGTAGGTGCAGAAAAAGTTGCTGGCCCAAGCTGCTGGCATGAACAGCAGCATCTTCCAGTTTGTGAGAAGCTTCGCTACTTCTAATGCTTCACTACTAACCTTTTTGCTTGTCACGACGCTGCCAGCGCAAGTTCCGTCATGGCGGACCACTTTGGTGGGAGGTAAGATCAGAAAGGACACAAGTGCTCCAAAATCCATGATGCATATGAATGCGATATACGCGCTGTTGCTCATGGACTTGGCGGTGGTTGGATCGTACTTCAGGATGAAGAGGACTAGACCTTTGATCACTCCTCCCAAGTTGGTGATCCACCAGAATAAGGAGATGTAGGCTCCTTTACGTTGGGGTGGAGGGTACGAGGTAATGATCGTGCCCTGGGCAGCCCATAGCAGGCCAGCGCCCATGCCGAGGACAGCGTTGGTGACAATAAAGAAGAGCGGGTGGTTGCAGTGACGGAAGAATATGGCATAGAGGATGTAAGTGATGCAACCTGCGAAGAGGGTGAGGCGTGGGCCGATGAGGTTGAGGATGCCACTGCCAAGGATGCTGAAGACGGCAAGGGTGCTGTTGAAGGAGGTGTTGGCGGCCTCCTTGTTGACGTGGCCGTCGCTTAGCAGGGTGGAGAGGACATTAAACAAGCCGGGGCAGCAGATGAATGCCAGTGTGATCAGGGTGATTTGGATCAGGGGCGAGTTATAGTGGCACCACCTGGAAGAAGGCAGAGTAGTGGAAGATTCCGATTCGGATGGTGCATCGGTTTGTTGTTCCAATTCAACACGCATTTGGAAACTTTTGTTAAGAGAGGGGATGTGATGTGGGTTTAGCTCTTGGTGTATATTTATACTATAGAGAAGGAGAGTGAGTATAGCGGGGGATGCGTGGAAGCTTCCTTCCGCGGGAGGTCCAAAACATTAATCGTGGATGATTCCAAAAAGGGTTCACCATAACAATTGTATTGTCAATAACATGTATCATCAATCCTAGCGGTCGAAGGAGGTAATGCTGTGTGGCGTGGACGTGTGGCATTGGGTTTTGGCAAAAAATAGATATAACACACATATGCCTGCATTATGCATAGAGCCTGTTTCAATGGGCTTTTCTGTTTAACTATAAATTGTATTTATTTAATCCGTTTAAAAATAATGTTTTCCACTAATATTTAACTATATATTTACGTTAAATCATACATGGTTAATTTGAATTTTTATTTTTAAATTTTAATATTTAATTTTTTTTCTGGTAGTTTAAAATTTTATTTATATTACTAATTTATAAAAATAAATTTGTAAAGTAGTTTATTCGTTGGATCATATTTTAAAGTATTACGAAGACTTGGTAAATAGTTGTGGAGGAAAATTTGAATATAAAGGAGGCTTAATTTTAGATCCTATTTTTGAACCATACTAAATCTTGATAATATCCGTAAATAGTTGTTGGCGGCTTCCCTGTTGGCGTGGCCGTCCCCTACCAGGTCGGAGAGGGCATTGAACAAGACGGGGCAACAGATGAAAGCCAGTGCGATGAGGATTATTTGGATCAGGCATGAGTTGTAATGGCACAACTTGGAGCAACGCGGGGTAGTGGGAGATACCAGTTTGGATGATCCATCGGTTTGTTGTCTGAATTTGAGACACATTTTAAAACTTCTGCCAAAGGTATGAGATACTTCGCATGAGCAGCAAGAAGAAGAGCGCTATATATAAACTTCAAAATTTCTTGTTAACCTGGTTACTATTCTATCCACTTTTAGAAGGAGGCATAAAAACGGCGGGATCGACTGTAAAATCACAAAACTGCCCCTTGACAGTGACATGTTGGTGCTTGAATCCTCAAACCTACTTTAATAAATCTCTATGCAATATACAAACGCTGCTTTAATAAATTACTCAAACCTACAAAGACAAATCTCTATACAATATACAAACGCTGCTTTAATAAATTACTCAAACCTACAAAGACAAATCTCTATACAAACGCGGCTTTATTTGATTTTTGAAATATGTTTAATGAGACAAAACGGAGAAAAATTTGTCGTTGGAAAATATTAAAATTTATTTCTATTTCAAAATTCGTTTGAAACTCGGTTAATAATTTTAGTGAGGATTATCAAACTTTGAATTGTGTTATCAATCCTTGCGGTCGAAGGAGGTAATGCTGTGTGGCGTGGATGTGTGGCGTTGTGTTTAGGATGGCAAAAAATAGACATAACACACATATGCATGCATTATATGTAGAGCCTGTTCCAATGAGCTTTTCTGTTTAGCACCGTTATTTAAACGAGCCACAAGCGCTTCGCGGATGATGAAGGTACGTGAATTATTTTTGTACAAATTGTATTTATTTAATACGTTTAAAAAATTTCCACTAATATTTAACTATGTTTGTGATGACCCGGAATTTCTAACAATTTAAATTTGAATAGTTAATTGATCTTAAAATATTTAAAAGTTAATTTTAACTTGAATTCAAGATATCAATATTTACTTGGTAATTAAATCATTGAATTATATAGTTTAAATATTGCATTTAATAATTGAAAATTGGGTAAATTGTTGAATCTGAAATTTCTAAGCCTGTTAAAAAAATTTGAAGGCTTATAAAATGTATAATGATGATACTGAAGATAATAGAATGGATGGATTTAATTTAAAGGTGATTTGTTCAGTTTTGAAATTATATCGTTTAAATTGAATTTAAAAATAGCCTTCCGAGGCACAGTCTCGGAATTCGACAAAACCAGTTCCATTGAATCCGTAATAGTTAGTTATTATCGGATTTCAATTTTTGTAACAATTGGAATTGTCGTGACCCTGGCAGCCCAAAATGCTTGGAACTATTTAATCAATTTAATATAAAATTGATCGTTTTCTTCTGTAACTCACGCATATGATTGAATTAGCTTCCGAAACACGTTCCATTGTGTTCGGAATGCGGGTAAAACCTTATAAACGCCTAGCGGCACTCTTTAAGAGGAGTTCAAAATTTTAATTGGCATTTAACGGGGCATCTTGAAAGCTTTATAATAATAATAAAAAAAATTAAATTAAACCAAATACTCTTGCTCAACAAGCCATCCCAAACCTATATCCTCCTTCGTTATTTAAAAATCCTCCAAGCTTGTTCATTTTTCATGAAGTCGGGAAGAAAAAAAATGGTGCAACGAAAAAAAAGGGAAATCAAACTTCATTCAAAAAGAAAAAGAAAAAAAAGAAATAAGGAGTCATCACGATCGAAGGAAAGGGGAGGCTGGGTAGTCGCGGTGGTAGTGCTCGCGTTCATGGAGCGCGTGAGGGTGGAGGAAGACGATCGATTTAGGGTCGATGAGGTGGAAGTGAACAAGCTCGCGTGCGTGGCAGCGTTCAGGGAAGGAGGGTTGGATTCGAGCTCGGCTAGGGTTTTGGGCCGTGATGATGGTTCGCGTACGCGCGCGCGAGGCAGAGCAAAGGCACGTGGAGTCTTGGGGAGGCGATTAATTGGAGCTAGGGCTTCGGAAGCAGTGACGTGAAGGAGCGATGTAGGGATTCGGTTATATGATGGTTCAAGCTCGCGAGGAGGAGGGTTTTCTTCTCTGGTAGGTGACCTTGAAGGTATTTTTCTGTCTGTTTTATTCAAATTATATATATATATGAACATAATACAGGAAAATTATTGGTTTAAAATTAAAACATCAGTAAAAAAAATAAAAAAAATGGTAATTAAGCTGTTGTAATTAACTTGTTTAATTTTTGAGTTGCTGAAAATAGTTTGTTAAAAGAAACTATTAGTTTAAAATTTTTAAATCAAATAATGAGTTAAATTAAATAAGTGAATGATAATAAACTATTAATTTAAAATTCAAGTGTTATTTAATTTATATGATATTCAAGAGATTAATTAAAATAATAAATAAAGGAGTAATTAATTTATATAATGAAGTAAATATAAAAAGATAGTAAATTACTGGTTGAGATAAATCAAGAGTGATAAATATTTATGATTTAATTAATGATTAATTATTTAATGTAATTAATTTAGATTAGGATAAGTTAAAATATAATTGAAAATCCTTAATCTATATAATTAATGATGTAATCAAGGATAGATTAATTAAGATTGATTAACCCATAAATAATGACTTATGAAAAATTAAATAATATAATTTATTAAGGATTAATGTAATTAAAATAGTTAATTAATTTATGAAGTAATTAAGATTACTTGTTGAATTTGGTTAAGAATAATTAATATCATGAAATTAAACAAAGATAATTACTTGAATGCAATTGAGAAATAATTAATCCAAGGTGATTAGTTAAGTTGAATCATGAAGGGTTAACTAATTTATTGATTTGGAATTAATTAATGTTAAATGAAGGAATCTAAGTGATTGAGGTTTGAAATTCAATTAGAATCAATTGAATTGATTTGTATGTGATTAAGCTTTGCTTCTGAATGATTAAAAGGTATTGGAAGATTTGATGGAATTGATAACTCTGATATGGTATGTTGTGTATTTCATTTAGATAACTTGGGATAGGATGATATGAGATTCGAAGAGACTGTGGTCGGGTACTGGGTAAATACCCGAAACCACTTTGAATTTTTATAGATTGATATGTGAATCTATAGGATTGAAATGAAGTGATTTAAAGGAATTGGACTATTCAAATCTTAACCATGGTACTTAAACAAAATTGATGTGTGGAATAAGTGATGTCTATAATAAATTGGGGTTTGTGAATTTAAATGAGTTAGCCCGGGTTTTTATATAAGTTGATTGCTTTGGCATTCCATGTTAGTTGGGTTTACTCACGCTGGTTTCCAGCCTGATCCAGGTGTTACTTTAGTGTAATGCTCGAGTCAGACCGAGTATTACAGATTTTCAGGTCGGTACGTTTTGGAGCTCAGGAGGCGAGCTGGATGGTAATAGCGTATAGGGTATTTCCGCTGTATTTATATTATTGTTAATCTGAGACATGATAATTTTATTTATTCAGTGACTGTATATATGTGAAACTCTGATGTATATTAAATGTAATCGACAGATATAGTATTCTTTTGTAAACTGTTATCATCGATTATTATATTTTATCTGCTGCGAATGTGAGTTGTTGATGTTTCTGTTCTTCTTCTTCTATCACTTTCTTCTTTTTCATAACTATCTGGAATTTTCGGCTTCGAAAATTTCGGGTCGTTACATTTGGTTTCAGAGCTGAAAGGTTAAGCGAGAACCTTGGCTCTGGTGGGGATTACTCATTTAATAGAGTCTGTAGTACTCTAGAATGAGTTGAGAATATATACACACATATATATATGAGCGCATACTTGTTATTTTCTTATATAAAGGTTTTTAATGATTTTATATAAAATATATATATTTTGATATATAAAGCAATATTTCCTTCTAATAAATATTAAGGTGGTTAGTTGTTAATTATTGAAATTAAAATTAAAAAGTAATATAATACAACCAAACTGAAGTCTTGAATTGGAATTAAATTAAGTAGAAATAGAAATATAACCAAATTAAATTTAATGGATTGCAAATGAAATTCTAAATCTGTTCCCAGAATTCGGAATTTTTTTTTCAAAGTAATGAAAAATAATAAATAAGTATTATTTGGATAACTGAGACTTGTTGAAAACAATGGGTTGTTTGAAATTTGATTTGGATTAAAAACAAAGGGTGGTTTAAAATTTTAAAACATGGCTGGGAGGGCCAAGAAATAAATATGTATATATGTGTGGATATACATGATATCAAAGATAATTTGAAATAAACTCTAAGAGGTCGAGTTTTGATTTTTTTTTCCCTGAAGTGTGATGTAAAAACCCAAAGTGATGTAAGTTTTGAACTTATAAGAGGGAAAGAATTTTGAAGTTTGAAGCGGGAATTCAAATTGAGTAAGGATGATTGGATTAAGTAAATTGGAATTTAACTTGGAAAGTTAAATGGTTGATTTGAATTGGGAATTTGTGTGATCTCAAAACGGGTTTGAGATTTAAAAATTGAAAATGGATGGACATTTTAAAATAAATTGGATGATATCATCCTATTGTTAATAAAAATCTTTAAACTGAGAATGGTATCGTATAAATAGAATAAATTTGAATAATTAAATTGTAAATTTAACTTGTTAAAGAACCAACTTCAAACTGGAAGATAAAATTTAATAATTAATTAAAATTTTAAAATAAAATTGTATTGAACTCTTATTTGAACCTTGAAATACATAAGTTAAGATAATTTAACATGGAATTTTGAGAATTGGACTCAGAAATTAAATTGATTAAAAACTTTGAATAAAAGTTAATTTGGTTTAAAAAATGTTAAACCAACCTTTGAGAATTTAACTCGAATTTATATAATTCGAGATAATTTAAATTCAAGATTGAAATTGAATTAGTTCAAAATTGAATTTGGTTTGAATTAACTGGATTGGTGATTGAAGACGTATAAGATTAAAAATTTAAATGGGAAATTGATTTGGATTATATTGAAATGATTTGAATTTGAAATGGGTTCAATTGATAATAATTCAAATTGATTGGAATAATTTGAAATTATAATTGAAGTTGAATAGGATTAAAATCAAATGGAATTTGATTTAATTTGGAAAGAAACCAAGGTTGATTCAACTTGAATTGGGGTTAAATAAAATTCAATGGAAATTGGAGTTATTCAAATTGGAATTGGATCAATTTAAATGGAAGTGGAAACTTAAGTTGAATTGTGGGGAAGAGAACAGTTGACTCTTGACTATTTCCAATATAAATTGTTTTGATATAAACTTATTTTTCTAAGTTATTAAACATATACAACCTTTCTTTTTTAAAGCCAAATTATTTTATACTTGTTTTAAAATTATTTTTAGAGCTATTTAACCATTTTTCAACTGTTTTCTAAACTAATTACTATTTTTCAACTATTTCACAAACTAATTTCTATTTTACGACTATTTTACAATTATTTAAAATTCCTGAAACTATTCAACTATTTTCCGACTATTTTACAATTAGTTAACTATGTTATAGCTATTTTGCAAACTAATAATTAATTTTCAACTACTTACCTATTTTTCAATTATCAAGCTATTTTCTAAACTGGTCGGAGTTCAAACTGTTATTGATTTAAATACCCAACTGAGATAAGGATTGAAGTGATAATTCAATGAGAATTAAGGCAATTGTAAATAAGTGAAAGGGAATTGATTTGGCTGATAATCAATGAAAATAAATACGTGGGATGTACGTATACTATTCTATTTGCATAGTGATTTGATCCAGATTCGAGCACAGAATTTCGAGATAGTATATCGATCCGAGTTGGGATTTTTCACTCGATTTTCGACGGCGAACCTGGATATGCATTGTTGATTGGTTCTGGATATTCCCTATCATAGTCATGGCTATGCAAGGAGAATGACGGTTTCTAACCAAGAAACCAGATCTGAGTCCGCACTAGGAAGTCGGGTGGACAATACTAGTTCGGAAGTGAAATTGTGTGATCGAGTGGACGATCAGATTGGTATAGCGTACGGATAATATGTGTATATCGTACGAATTCGAATGAAATTGATATTGAAAAAAAAGCAATCAAATTTTAATATTTGATTTTGAATAAACAAAGTTATATATCTTTGTTATATAAGATAAATCTCCCCTTGTTGAATTTATTACTGGAAGAAAAGGATTTTTGAAAGTGTTTGAAGTATAAAGGAATTTTATATAAGTTTGAACGATCCAAAGTTTAGAAATATATATATATATAAGGATCTTATGAGGATTTTGGAAAAGGTTTTGGGAACCTTTGAATTTGGAAAGGCTTTTGATTTTTGGGTAAAATCAATATTGAATTTGAAAAGCCTAGCTTGAGAATTATCGATTTTGGAATAATCGATTTTGTGTAAAGGAGTTTTGTATAAAATCATACTAGGTGTATGATTTGAAGATACTATATGTATAGTATAAAATGTTTTGATGATGGCTCTGGGGAAAAAGGCGCTCCCTTGAAATGAACTTCTCAGGAGTGCCAACGGGTGGTACTGCCTTGAGCCCCAAGGGGGGTTCTAAAGTTGATCCTGTGAGGAGTCCGGACAAAACTAGTTCCTGAGGATTATGAGTAGAGTATAACATAGCGAAAGTCGTGTGTGCCGCTGAGAGCCAACAGTCTGCGTTTGATTTTATATCGGTAGACTGCGACCTATGTAAGAGTGGAGAAGTTTCATTTTAACAGCGAAAATCAGAGGCCGTAGAGAGCCTGCAGTTACATGGACTTTTGCTGTGATGGCAACGTAACCCTGGGATGTAACTGTGATCTGTTGTGGGTTCCATGGCGTAATCGAGAGGCCGCGGAGAGCCTGCAGTTGCATGGACTTTTGCTGCGATGACAACGTAACCCTGGAATGTAACTGCGACCATGGATGAGGGTGATGATTTCCAGAGCATTCTCACCAAAGATATTTCCTCTATTTTCAAAAAACCGTTTTCAATATTTCCAATAAAATTATTTTCAAAAGTATTTTCACTGGATGTTGAAAATGGGTCTGCCAAGTACTTGTAGATTTTCAGTCTTACGCCTGATCAACGTACGACCGAATTTCTATGAGAACAACGATGGACTGGTTGAGACATCGAGTTATAAATAGTATTTTTATAAAGAGTTATTTTAATAGTATTATGTGCATTTAAAAGCATTTTTAAATTTTTTAGAATAAAGGTGTTGGAATTTCGGAAAATGAAAGAAAATCCAAACTGGAAATATGAAAAACAAAATTTGAACCCAGGAAAATTTAATAAAATGATTTTTGTAATAAAATCGAATATTGATTTAAAATTTGAAAGTAAGCTAATTGGCTAAATAATTGTTTGATTGAGTATGTTAATAAAATTTAACTTGGGTAAATAAATGGATTGTAAATTAATAATGGAGTTTGGGAATGAATTTGAATTGTAAATAGAATTCGACTTAGATTTGATAATGAAATAAATATGTGGAGATGTTGTAAAAATAAACAGAGTTTGATCAAAGTAGTGATGGTTTGAATTACAAATAAAATTCAAGTGTGTTATAAATAATATTAAACGTAAATTGCAAGTAAATTAGATATGATGGAAGTGTTGTCAAATGAAATGAAATTGAATTATAATAGAAATGGTTTGCGTTGCAAATAAAACCCAAGTAAATAGAAATAAATTGAGAATGACTTTGTATTAATAAAATAAATTCGAAATGAGTTAAGCAGGTGAATTAAAAATTTAAAATGGGGTGGATAAATTGTTTAATTGAATTAAATAATAAATGGATGAAGTTTGATTGAATGGAAATTAAATAAAGGTTTTAGTTGGAATTGGATTGTCAGAATGGACTTAAGTTATGAGACGAATAAATATGAAGTAAAATTTCTTAAATAAATGAAAGCTTGGGTTGAGTGAGAATAGTAAACCATTAAATAAGGACTTGGGTTAAATTTATTTGGGAAAAATGGATATTATTAGTAAGCATTGAATATTGACAAGCTGATTGAAATAGTTTTAAAATGGAAACGATGCGGAAATGAAATGAAATTCATATGTATGGTTAGTGTAAAAATTTGAAATGGAATTACTTACAGAATGAGTTTAAATTAATTTAAAGTAGTTATAAACTAAAAATAAATACTCCGTTAAGCGAATATCGTCGAAATTGCATAAAAATAGTTGTCGTTCGGCGTAAATAAAAGTAATTAAAATGCTATGAGTTGATAGAGATTCAATAAAATTGATTCTGAATCATTTGAAGTGAATATGAGCTTGTTTGGGTTAAAAAATCAACTGAATGTAAGAAATTGAGTTGCAAACCATTAAAATTGAAGGAAATTGTGTATAAATTGGTTGAAAGCAATTGAATTAGTTTTGAAAACATATCAATTGCTCATGGAAGTTATTTTGAATGCATTTCTTTTAGAATTGAAGTGGCATAGTTGTTAAGTAAGAGAAATGTGGTAAACTTCATATATATAGTGCTTATATGTTTAAATTGAGTAAGTACATATACCTGAAGGCCGTTTGAGTGGTTTGGATTGCGCTAATTGCTTAAATTAATAAGCTGCTTGCTTAAAATGCTAAATAAGGTATGCCTACGCAATAAAAATATGAAATATGAACTGTTTTTGCTTTTTCTGACCGGCTGGGTCGATGTATATATATGTGACGCCCCACCTCTATACCCACGCTAGCCAAGAACACTACGGAGTAATGCTGTCAACTAGCACGGAGAATAAGGCTGTTGAGGAGCGACCATCCGTGTAATTGCTTTGTGCGAGCATCGATATGTCAGATAGTATAACATGCAAATCTTTTCAAGTGGAAATCCGACATGCCGACACAAACTCAAAGCTACTACATAGTGGCTATAAAGGACTTCGGAAACAAATATAGAAATAAACATAACACAAATCAGTCGCAGACAATTCATATCACAAAGGCGGAAATAGATATGAATATTACACATGAAAGTGTACATCAGAGTAGTGGTCAAAAAGATCCACAATAATACAAAGAAATAGATACAAGTGCTAGACAAAAATATGTATACATCAAGGAGTCTGTATCTTAAATGTATACAACAAAAACTACCAAACTAGAGTAGTTAGCCAAAAGTCAGAAGATGGTTCCAGATAGGAAGCCATGAGGAAGCACCTGTAATATCTCAGTCTGACCCGAGTATTATTTAAGAAGAAAATAATAAACGGATCAGTCTAGCTATAAATATCAGATGAAGTGATATATAATAAGAGATATGACATAAACATATAATAATCACAATGCCAAGCTGTGATAAATAAGTAATTGAAAATCAACAAGAGATTAATCAATATCACAATAATCTACTCAAGATAAAAAGGAATGTCATACTCCTAATTTCATTCACCAAGCCACAATAAATGACATATATATCAATGCCCATCGTAAAAGTTGGTGAAACATAAATTCCAGAAATCAACACACGAAATCCAGAAATCACAAAAAGGTATGTGTGAGCGGAATCACACAAATGGTGTCTAGGCTAACCGAAAAAGTATGTGTGAATGGAATCACACAAATGGTGTCTAGCCTAACCAAAAAGCAAAAAGGTATGTGTGAGCGGAATCACACAAATGGTGTCTAGGCTAACCGAAAAGGTATGTGTGAATGGAATCACACAAGTGGTGTCTAGCCTAACCAAAAAGCAAACAAAGAGACATCGCACATTGCTAGTCTAAACCATAAAGATGATCGTCATGATCAACGAGAAGTGTCAATTACAATAAGCTAGTAAATAAATGAGCTTAGCTTCATGTCCCATAATCACTAGCTTAACTTAAATATTTACGAACAAATTGTAGATCTCCACTAGAAAATTGTCACAAGAGATTCAATCGAACAAGTCCAAGAATTAACCGACGAAGTAAACGCAAGCGTTTCATACCACTTGTTTTACTAAGTCGTTTAATTAGATTTCTCATACGAGTGACGTAAAGGTTTGTATATACTAATAGATTGGAAATCGGTTTGAGAAAACGAGCTTTGTTATAAAATAATGTTGAAATCATTTGAAGAAAGAGTTTTGATATTTGCTACTAGTATAGAAAACCTTTATATTTTTAAAGTGACAAATCACAAAGAAGATTGTAGGAACAATCGGGCATAAAAATTCACATTCGAAGACGTGAATAAAATCCAAAGAAATCGATATAAAATCCATCAAAGTGGATATATCTAAAATTCCCAAAGAAAAGGTCATCAAAGTCGATAATAAATGACAACAACAAAAGGGAGACAACACGAATCGATTAAAGTTGGATATTCAAACGAATTAGCAATATAGGCTAATCTGGAAAATAGTAGCAGGTCGGTCGACCGGACTCCCTGAGTCGATCGACCGAACCAGAGGTTGGAATGTGCTCGGGGCACCAGGTCGGTCGACCAGCCCAGGGGGCTCGGTCGGCCGAAGCCTGTAACCAGCACTTCCAAACAGAGGCAGGAAGTGCCTGGACTACAGGTCGGTCGACCGACCCAGGGGGCTCGGTCGGCCGAACCTGTATACTTGCACTTCCTACCCTATTTCAAAGGAGGTGCAAATCCCGACCAAATTGCAATCGCACGAGCAACGACGCTAAGGGTTTATGCCAATCGACTACCCGACCCTATATGCTCCTCGATGCATAATCAAAAACACATTCAAACATCAAAGCTAGGATATTTAACGAATTGAACTCAAAACACTAAAAATTGGAATATTCACAAAAGCAATCCAAATCAAAATCAAATGCACATGAATAAGTGTTAGGAATTCATACCTAACAATCGAAGGTAATTCATAGACTTAGATGTGAGATTAAAAATCTCACCTTTGAATCCAAAAACAACGAATGAGAAGCTTGAAGACGAAGGAAGATCAACCACACTTCAATCTCAACACGAGAAGCTTGAATCTAAGCTTAAAAGAGAAACATTTCCTAAATTAGGTTTAGGAATTTTCTGAAATTGAATGGAGAAAGAGTTGGAGAAGATGAAGAGAAGCTTACCAATGGGTTCTTCTATTAGTTTGGAGCAAGAACTTGAGCTAGCAAGAGGAACTAGGGTTTTGGATTTCTATTTCCCATCTCTTCCACCATTTTTACTTTAGCTTGAAGTGTTTGAGTAAAGAGGAGAAGTTATGAAGAGAAGGGGTTGGGCTGAGCTAATAAGGGTGCAGTCCAAACCAAAGTCATAAGCGGGAAAAAGTAGCAAAAATCAACTTTCTCCAAACATATCGAAGCTTATACTCAAAAAGGTCGAAAACGACATTTTGAACTCAATGGGGGTGGTCTCGAGTCCTAATTCGGCTGTTTGCAAAAAGTAGCTTTTCGGACCAAATCCGACTAACGATAAAATATTTAAATATAAAATCGATAAATATGCGGGTTGTTACAGACTCCCCTCCATAAAGAAATTGCGTCCTCGCAATACTTAAGAGGAAAATAAGAAGTAACAACCATGGAAGCATATCAACACAAAAGAAAATTGAAATAAGAAGTTCACCATAAGGAGCACGAAAGAGTTAGCAAGAACGGGATCGCTCAATGAATTCTCTAGATTCCCATGAGTAATCCCTAGGATTTGAGAACCATTGAACTCTCACAAGAAGAACATCTTTATTTCGAAGTCGTTTGAGCTCCGAAGCAATAATTCGAATAGGATGTTGCTCAAAAACCAAATCTGGTGAAACTTCAATTTCCACAATATTACCGGGCTCAAGAATGAAAACCGGAATCCCTAAGGCATTTCCGTAGATAAAAGACGTGGGGAACGTCAAGAATAGCAGAAAATTGAGCCGGTGCAACGGCGTAGTACAGAAACGGTACGCCCGAGAAACTAGAAACTCGAATAATTTGGAACACCGACGTAGTACAAAAACGGTACGTCCAATGAACCGATAAACCGGAACGACGATGTAGTATAATGGTACATCCATTGATCCAGATAAGACGAAACATCGATGTAGTATAATAATAGTACATCCGATGAACCGAACACCATAAAAGAACACCGGACACTAGTCCATAAAAGGAATGAGATAAAACTCAATAAAACGAAGTACATCAAAACGTTCGATGAACTTGATAAAGAGATAATTCCCTTCAGACATCATCAAAGAATCAACCACTTGTTGCCTACGACAAAGTGCATTGGCAATACGATTTCCCTTCCGAGAATAAAAAGAATATCAAGATAATAAGATACCAGGAACTCGAGTTGACATGAAGTTCCTTATGAGAAAATAAATATTCCAAGGATTTATGATCGAGATGGAGAACAAATTTCTCATCCAAATGTGATGATGCCAAATTCCAAAAGTAAAAACAATAGCCGCGAGCACTAGATCATGAGTGGCATATCTAGTCTCGATAAGCTATAATGATTTAGAAGCACAAGTGATAGCACGTTCTCCTTTGCAAGAGAATGGCATCCAAACCAATACGACTAGTATCGGTACAAATAGCAAAGTCTTGGTTCCCCTTCAGGAATCACAAGAATAAGAGTATCGAAAGAAAGAGTTCTTTTAAATAATTTTCTTTCCCGAAAAGCTAAAACTTTCAAAATCTCAATTATCTCAATGTAAAAAATATTTCTAGAAAAATTTACATTTTACAAGTCAATATATCGTGTCTGATTGTCTCATCAAAGCGTTTAGGAAATTCCTATCGATAACGTTGATCAAGCGCATCGACCAGAATTCTTAACACACTAAATGGGCAATACAATCACAAAATCGTATTCTATAGGATAAGTAAGTTTCTCTAAAACTTCTAAGAATATTCTTTGTTCGTTTTAAGAACAAAAATCCAGTTATACTTCTAAATAAATCTTATGAAAAAGATTTTGCAAAAATTTTAAATTGCTATTTTCATCCAAAATCAATAAGTAAAAGAATGGTCTCATCGAAATATTCATAGAATATTTGATATATAAAATGGATGAAATAAGCCAGACAAGTTGAATGACATAATAATTCATTCATAGGAATCATAATGAGTGCGGAGTGCGTAAGTGGAATGCTAACTCACGCAACTCGTAGCCAAAAGAAAATCGGTGGCAAGGTCAAACTGAAAAGACCTTAGCGCCACACAAAAGATTACTTAGGTGATAATCCTAAGACAAATTCAAAAATACTGGAAAAGTTTCACAAATTATTTAGATAAGAGAAATAGCACTTTTCTCATCTTGAGGGCTTAAAGAATAAAATGATGCCTTCAAAAATTTGAAACCGGAATCACAAGAAAAAATAGAAATCTGCTTAACAGATAGAAAATGTCGAAGATGAATAGTCCACTCGAAAAATAGGATATGGGCTTCACAATGATCAAGCCGATCCCTTCAAAAAAATCAATTCCGAAGCCTAAGTAAAAATATCGGCTCGGAAAGAAAAATCCCATAAAATAATTTCGACATCAATAAAGATAAATTGAGTGTTGCGGATCTACCATCCGGATTCACAATCCTCAAAGAAGTCATCAAGCCCAAAATATTCAAAGAAAAAGAATCGACAAGTTCTTTTGATATAAAATAGTGAGATGGAACCCATATCAAAAAGAACTCAAATAGAAAGTTCACGAAATAAAACAATGCCATCAAGGATTGAGTGAAAAATACCTTGACCATGAGAACTGTTACCAGGAGCTTGCACTACATTGAGCTCTCCCTCCTTCTTACTTTGAAGTACGGGACATGCAGTAATATGGTGACCCGAATTTTTGCAATATCGACAAAAGAGGGGTTTTGGACACATATTCGCATAGTGTTCCATAGAATTACAATTGTAGCATCCTCCACGATTAGGGATTGGAATCTTTGCTACAAAAGTAGTTTGCTTCACTCTCTTATTGGGATTAAGGCTCTTGAACTTAATATGCCTCTTCTTGGAAGTCCCAATATCACAACCACTTCCTTTACCAACCTCTCCATGAAGAAGAGTAACATCCACAAGCTGATTGAAAGAAACTTCAAGTTTCAAAGGTAGAACCATTTCGGGGTTCTTACTCAAAGCATAGATAAACTCTTGATTCTTTACAAGATCCAAAAGTTGTTGAGCAGACATGAATACTCCATCCAGGGGAGTAGCACTAGATTGACCGGCGCTGGGATGGCCAGGTCTAACCATTTCTCTTCTTTAAGAAAGAAAGAAAGAAGAGGAAAAAGTTATTCTCAAGATAAATATCAAGCAATTCTTGATAGATAAAACAAGGAATCATAAAGAAAATAGGATGAATCGGTACGAAGACTCGAATTAAATCCTAAAGCACGACTCCTAAGAAAGACTTAGGACAATGATCCTTGTTAAATTATTCTACATTGTTCCGAAGTTTGGCTCCGATACCAAGCTGTGACGCCCCACCTCTATACCCACGCTAGCCAAGAACACTATAGAGTAATGCTGTCGACTAGCACGGAGAATAAGGCTGTTGAGGAGCGACCATCCGTGTAATTGCTTTGTGCGAGCATCGATATGTTAGATAGTATAACATGCAAATCTTTTCAAGTGGAAATCCGACATGCCGACACAAACTCAAAGCTACTACACAGTGGGCATAAAGGACTTCGGAAACAAATATAGAAATAAACATAACACAAATCAGTCGCAGACAATTCATATCACAAAGGCGGAAATAGATATGAATATTACACATGAAAGTGTACATCAGAGTAGTGGTCAAAAAGATCCACAATAATACAAAGGAATAGATACAAGTGCTAGACAAAAATATGTATACATCAAGGAGTCTGTATCTTAAATGTATACAACAAAAACTACCAAACTAGAATAGTTAGCCAAAAGTCAGAAGATGGTTCCAGATAGGAAGCCATGAGGAAGCACCTGTAATATCTCAGTCTGACCCGAGTATTATTTAAGAAGAAAATAATAAACGGATCAGTCTAGCTATAAATATCAGATGAAGTGATATATAATAAGAGATATGACATAAACATATAATAATCACAATGCCAAGCTGTGATAAATAAGTAACTGAAAATCAACAAGAGATTAATCAATATCACAATAATCTACTCAAGATAAAAAGGAATGTCATACTCCTAATTTCATTCACTAAGCCACAATAAATGACATATATATCAATGCCCATCGTAAAAGTTGGTGAAACATAAATTCCAGAAATCAACACACAAAATCCAGAAATCACAAAAAGGTATGTGTGAGCGGAATCACACAAATGGTGTCTAGGCTAACCGAAAAAGTATGTGTGAATGGAATCACACAAATGGTGTCTAGCCTAACCAAAAAGCAAAAAGGTATGTGTGAGCGGAATCACACAAATGGTGTCTAGGCTAACCGAAAAGGTATGTGTGAATGGAATCGCACAAGTGGTGTCTAGCCTAACCAAAAAGCAAACAAAGAGACATCGCACATCGCTAGTCTAAACCATAAAGATGATCGTCATGATCAACGAGAAGTGTCAATTACAATAAGCTAGTAAATAAATGAGCTTAGCTTCATGTCCCATAACCACTAGCTTAACTTAAATATTTACGAACAAATTGTAGATCTCCACTAGAAAATTGTCACAAGAGATTCAATCGAACAAGTCCAAGAATTAACCGACGAAGTAAACGCAAGCGTTTCATACCACTTGTTTTACTAAGTCGTTTAATTAGATTTCTCATACGAGTGAGGTAAAGGTTTGTATATACTAATAGATTGGAAATCGGTTTGAGAAAACGAGCTTTGTTATAAAATAGTGTTGAAATCATTTGAAGAAAGAGTTTTGATATTTACTATTAGTATAGAAAACCTTTATATTTTTAAAGTGACAAATCACAAAGAAGATTGTAGGAACAATCGGGCATAAAAATTCACATTCGAAGACGTGAATAAAATCCAAAGAAATCGATATAAAATCCATCAAAGTGGATATATCTAAAATTCCCAAAGAAAAGGTCATCAAAGTCGATAATAAATGACAACAACAAAAGGGAGACAACACGAATCGATTAAAGTTGGATATTCAAACGAATTAGCAATATAGGCTAATATGGCAAATAGTAGCAGGTCGGTCGACCGGACTCCCTGAGTCAGTCGACCGAACCAGAGGTTGGAATGTGCTCGGGGCACCACGTCGGTCGACCGGCCCAGGGGGCTCGGTCGGCCGAAGCCTGTAACCAGCACTTCCAAACAGAGGCAGGAAGTGCCTGGACTACAGGTCGGTCGATCGACCCAGGGGGCTCGGTCGGCCGAACCTGTATACTTGCACTTCCTACCCTATTTCAAAGGAGGTGCAAATCCCGACCAAATTGCAATCGCACGAGCAATGACGCTAAGCGTTTATGCCAATCGACTACCCGACCCTATATGCTCCTCGATGCATAATCAAAAACACATTCAAACATCAAAGCTAGGATATTTAACGAATTGAACTCAAAACACTAAAAATTGGAATATTCACAAAAGCAATCCAAATCAAAATCAAATGCACATGAATAAGTGTTAGGAATTCATACCTAACAATCGAAGGTAATTCATAGACTTAGATGTGAGATTAAAAATCTCACCTTTGAATCCAAAAACAACGAATGAGAAGCTTGAAGACGAAGGAAGATCAACCACACTTCAATCTCAACACGAGAAGCTTGAATCTAAGCTTAAAAGAGAAACATTTCCTAAATTAGGTTTAGGAATTTTCTGAAATTGAATGGAGAAAGAGTTGGAGAAGATGAAGAGAAGCTTACCAATGGGTTCTTCTATTAGTTTGGAGCAAGAACTTGAGCTAGCAAGAGGAACTAGGGTTTTGGATTTCTATTTCCCATCTCTTCCACCATTTTTACTTTAGCTTGAAGTGTTTGAGTAAAGAGGAGAAGTTATGAAGAGAAGGGGTTGGGCTGAGCTAATAAGGGTGCAGTCCAAACCAAAGTCATAAGCGGGAAAAAGTAGCAAAAATCAACTTTCTCCAAACATATCGAAGCTTATACTCAAAAAGGTCGCAAACGGCATTTTGAACTCAATGGGGGTGGTCTCGAGTCCTAATTCGGCTGTTTGCAAAAAGTAGCTTTTCGGACCAAAATCCGACTAACGATAAAATATTTAAATAAAATATTTAAATATAAAATCGATAAATATGCGGGTTGTTACAATATATTTATATCTTTTGTCAAATTGCAAAAGCTCCTCTGTACAAAGGAGACTCTGCCAAAAATTTTCGAATATTTTGGGAGTTAGAAAATTTTTGAAAATTTTTGAGAATTATTTTTGTTAAGCAATAAAACGATTTCAAATTTGAAACCAAAATAAATTAGTGGATGAAACTAATTTAAAATACTATTATAAATCAGTTATAAATGAAAGATAAAATTCAATATTCAAAATTGAAAATAAATGGAATTCGTATGAAAACGAGGGAAACTAATTTGCATAGAAGTAGTTGGGAAAACTTATGTGAGGAAATGTATAAAATGATTTGAATGGTTAAGATCGAATATTGTTGCTAAGTAAGATATGCATGTATTAAAGGGAAAAGGAAATTGGATTTGGTTTCAAAAGATAAATTTGAATTACCCTACAAAAAGGTATGCATTTAATTTCTGTATGAAATTGGATTGGGTTTTTGATATAGCCTCCTGGCTTTTGTTTTCTTTTGGAATTGGAAAGCCCATAGAGGCATTTTGTAGTAGCACCGAGCTAGCCGCTAAGGAGACGCTGGCAAAATTTCTCGAAAATTTAGAGAGTTAGAAAATTTTGAGAAAATTTTGATAATTCAAAATTTAGTTTTAAATTGAAATTTAAATGATTGAGCAGAAGGGTATTGATTGAAACTATAGGAGGTTTTGGGAGGTTTTAGGTAGTTGGTTAAGGTGATAGTGGGTCTTTAATAAAAGACAGTTGGAAGGATGTTGATATAACTGTTGGTTTTGGGAAAGAAGGTAAACGGGTATTGGACCATTCTTCCTAACTAGCAATTTCGGAGACAAAATTCTTTTAAGGGGGGAGGAATGTGATGACTCGGAATTTCTAACAATTAAATTTGAATAGTTATATGTTTTTAAAATATTTAAAAGTTAATTTTAACTTGAATTCAAGATATCAATATTTACTTAGTAATTAAATCATTGAATTATATGGTTTAAATATTGAATATAATAATTGAAAATTGGGTACATTGTTGAATCTGAAATTTCTAAGCCCGTTAAAAAAAATTTGAAGGCTTATAAAATTTATAATGATGATACTGAAGATAATAGAATGGATGGAATTAAATTTAAAGGTGATTTGTTCAGTTTTGAAATTATATCGTTTAAATTGAATTTAAAAATAGCCTTTCGAGGCACAGTCTCGGAATTCGACGAAACCAGTTCCATTGGATCCGTAATAGTTAGTTATTATCGGATTTCAATTTTCGTAACAATCGAAGTTGTCGTTTGACCCTGGCAGCTCAAAACGCTTGTAACTATTTAATCAATTAATATAAAATTGATCGTTTTCTTCTGTGACTCACGCATATGATTTAATTATCTTCTGAAACACGTTCCATTGTGTTCGGAATGCGGGTAAAACCTTATAAACGCCTAGCGGCACTCTTTAAGAGGAGTTCAGAATTTTAATTGGAATTTAACGGGGCATCTTGAAAGCTTTATAATAATAATAATAATAATAATTAAATTAAATTAAACCAAATACTCATGCTCAACAAGCCATCCAAAACCTATATCCTCCTTCGTTATTTAAAAATCCTCCAAGCTTGTTCATTTTTCACGAAGTCGGGAAGAAAAAAATGGTGTAACGAAAAAAGGGGAAATCAAACTTCATTCAAAAAGAAAAAGAAAAAAAGAAATAAGGAGTCATCGCGATCGAAGGAAGGGGGAGGCTGGGTAGTCACGGTGGAGGAAGACGATCGATTTTGGGTCGATGAGGTGGAAGTGAACAAGCTCGTGTGCGTGGCAGCATTTAGGGAAGGAGGGTTGGATTCGAGCTCGGCTAGGGTTTTAGGCCGCGATGATGGTTCGCGTACGCGCGCGCGAGGCAGAGCAAAGGCACGTGGAGTCTTGGGGAGGCAATTGATTGGAGCTAGGGTTTCAGAAGTAGTGACGTGAAGGAGCGATGTAGGGATTCGGTTGTATGATGGTTCAAGCTCGCGAGGAGGAGGGTTTTCTTCTCTGGTAGGTGACCATGTAGGTATTTTTCTATCTGTTTTATTTAAATTATATATATATATATATATATATATATATATGAACATAATATAGGAAAATTTAGTAGTTTAAAATTAAAACATCAGTAAAAAAAATGGTAATTAAGCTGTTGTAATTAACTTGTTTAATTTTTGAGTTGTTGAAAATAGTTTGTTAAAAGAAACTATTAGTTTAAAATTTTTAAATCAAATAATGAGTTAAATTAAATAAGTGAATGATAATAAACTATTGATTTAAAATTCAAGTGTTATTTAATTTATATGATATTTATACAAGGTCTTAACCGAGAAGACAAAATCGAATTGGAATGGATTGCAAACAACAAAATCAAAGGTGAGTAATCTCATGCTCTGGATTTTATTTAAATTTAAATGGTTAAATTTAAATAGTTGGATGAATGATTGAAATGTTTGGATGTGTACTGATGATCTAGTGATTTTAGATTTGGTTGTTTCTCGAGTTAATTGTGGCTTGACTCGAGGTGTTTGAATTTTAAATGGTTTTGAACTTGAATCCTAAATAAGTAATGGTTCGGTTTAAAATCAAATAGGGTTTAATGATCGGTGACTCATTAAATAGGTACGATAATTTAAATGGAAAATTTATTAATTAAATTAATTAATGATTTGGATTAATTAATGAAGTTTATATTAAACTGGAATGATCATTGGGTGGTTTAATAAGTAATTACCAAATGTGATTAATAAAATATAATTACTTTGTGAAATTAATCAAGAGATTAATTAAAATAATAAATAAAGGAGTAATTAATTTATTTAATGAAGTAAATATAAAAAGATAGTATATTACTGGTTGAGATAAATCAAGAGTGATAAATATTTATGATTTAATTAATGATTAATTATTTAATGTAATTAATTTAGATTAGGATAAGTTAAAATATAATTGAAAATCCTTAATCTATATAATTAATGATGTAATCAAGGATTGATTAATTAAGGTTGATTAACCCATAAATAACGACTTATGAAAAATTAACTAATATAATTTATTAAGGATTAATGTAATTAAAATAGTTAATTAATTTATGAAGTAATTAAGATTACTTGTTGAATTTGGTTAAGAATAATTAATATCATGAAATTAAACAAAGATAATTACTTGAATGCAATTGAAAAATAATTAATCCAAGGTGATTAATTAAGATGAATCATGAAGGGTTGACTAATTTATTGATTTGGAATTAATTAACATTAAATGAAGGAATCTAAGTGATTGAGGTTTGAAATTCAATTAGAATCAATTGAATTGATTTGTATGTGATTAAGCTTTGCTTCTGAATGATTAAAAGGTAATGGAAGATTTGAAGGAATTGATAACTCTGATATGGTATGTTATGTATTTCATTTGGATAACTTGGGATAGAATGATATGAGATTCGAAGAGACTGAGACTGGGTATTGGGTAAATACCCGAAACCACTTTGAATTTTTATAGATTGATATGTGAATCTATAGAATTGAAATGAAGTGATTTAAAGGAATTGGACTATTTAAATCTTAACCATGGTACTTAAACAAAATTGATGTGTGGAATAAGTGATGTCAATAATAAATTGGGGTTTGTGAATTGAAATGAGTTACCCCGGGTTTTTATATAAGTTGATTGCTTTGGTATTCCATGTTAGTTGGGTTTACTCACGCTGGTTTCCAGCCTGACCCGGGTGTTACTTTGGTGTAATGCTCGGGTCAGACCGAGTATTACAGATTTTCAGGTAGGTACGTTTTGGAGCTCAGGAGGCGAGCTGGATGGCAATAGCGTATAGGGTATTTCCGCTGTATTTATATTATTGTTAATCTGAGACATGATAATTTTATATATTCACTAACTGTATATATGTGAAACTCTGATGTATATTAAATGTAATCGACAGATACAGTATTCTTTTGTAAACTGTTATTATTTATTATTGTATTTTATCCGTTGCGAATGTGAGTTGTTGATGTTTCTGTTCTTCTTCTTCTATCTCTTTCTTCTTTTTCATAACTATCTGAAATTTTCGGCTTTGAAAATTTCGGGTCGTTACAATGTTTATGTTAATTAAATCATACATGGTTAATTTGAATTTTTATTTTTAAGTTGTAATATCTAATTTTTTTGTTAGTTTAAAATTTTATTTATATTACTAATTTATAAAAATAATTTTGTAAAGTAGTTTATTCGTTAGATCCTATTTTAAGTAATATGAAGACTTGGTAAATAGTTATAGAGGAAATTTTGAATATAAATGAAGCTTAATTGTCAGATCCTATTTTTGAGCTATACTAAATCTTAATAATATCCGTAAAGAGAAATTTTTGTTATTTCATGCTGACATCAAAAGAGTGTGGCATCAAATGTATTACAACCTTTAATAAAGAAATACATATAGAAGAAATTTTGAAGTTCGCGGTCGAACCAAAAGTTTGCGTTTTTAAGCTAACTATTAATAAAGATATTTTTCTTTACTTAAAGGTCACATGAATGAAGTATTAAATATAAACTCGTAAGTGATATCGAGGACTACAAATGGTGTTAAATAAAGGACGTCCTTGATCATAGCTCTATATATGTGTGTCATAGAGTACGAGATATTTTGTCACATACGACGCACGTGCATTTTAAAATCTATAATAAAATTATTAAATTTAATATTTCTATGCAGTTTAGATAATAATAAATTGAAAAATATAAAGAAAAAAATTATAATTTGTTTCGGAATATGGATTCGAGGCTGTAAGTTATAACCTTGTTTATATTTTAAAATTTTCATTTGAAAATAGATGTTAATTTTTGCTGTCGGTGAGATGTGAATTTCTGACCGTATGTTTGCATATAAGCATATTTATGGAATTTCGCGGTCGGCGCAAAAGATTGTGTTTTTATTCTACCTATTAAAAAAAGACAGGAATGTTTTAGTTTTAGGGGAGGAGGTACATTTCGACTGAAAGGTCATGTGACCTCCCGGAAACTCGTGTTGTGTCACCTATCAGGCCAGAAAGGACGTTGGACAAGCTGAGGCAGCAGATGAAAGCCATCGCGATGAGGATTATTTGGATCAGGGGTGAGTTAATGTAGTGCCACCACTTGGAAGGATGTGGAATTGTAGGAGACTCCAATTTGGATGACGCATCGGTTTATTGTTTAAACTGGTGACACATTTTGAAACATTTGTGAAGAGGAAGGAGATGCTTTGAAGCAGCAGCTAGGAGAAGAAGAGTGCAATACAAACTCTGTTTTATTTTTTATTTTAAAAGAGAAGGTATAATGCATATTTTAAACTTCATATATTAGTTAGAGCTAAAAAATTTCATTTAAAAAAAAATTATAGTTAGATCTACGTTTTAAACCGTAAATATTTGCAGTCTTAACTGCATAGACGTGCGGTTTAAAATTTATATTTTGCTGAAAATTCTCAAAGTGATATTTGTATCTGGTGAAATTTGTATTTGAAAACAAGAGAACCTAGCCTCCCAGAAAAAAGAGAGCAGTAAAGAATACAAGGGCAGAGAAAGAAGAGCAGGTAGGAAAGGAAGAGGGGCAAAGACAAAAGAATACTAGGGCAGAAAAAGAAGAGAGCGAAACAATACAAGGGCATAAAAGGAATTGTGGTTTTGGCCATTTGGGATTATGGCTATTTGCATGTCGGACGTATTTATTATTATTTTGTTAAAGTAAATGGTAAAGCAAATAAGACAAATCTCTAAGCAAACACTTCTAATAATTTATTAGTTGGGGAAAAGAATCTTCATACTCAAGTAACCTACGTAGAATCCTGCTCAAATTAATAATCAATATTAATCAACAACAAGAAAAATGAATAGCGTTAAGAGGGAATAGGGTAATGCATGCTAGTAGCGCTAGAGAGAACAAACATAAAATTCTGTGTTCAAATTGTTTGAATCTTCTAATTTACAATAAGACAAATAAGAAATATATGATATTATTTGGAGGAAACATCAAACAAGTTAAAACATGCTACCACCACCGAAAGGAAATGAACATATAATTTTCTTTCAGATTGTTTGAAACTACAACACCAGACTAAGGCCAATCTATTAACAAAATGCTTCGGTTAATTATTGTTTACGGAACATAATCATCATACCCAAATTTCTTACTAAAAATCTAACTCAAATTAATAACAAATATATCAAATGGGATTTGAATGGCAAGCTCTAACTCAATAATAAATATATGTAAAATGGGATTTGAATGACAATCCCCTACTAATAATTAAATCCTACAAAAAAAGATTCATAAAAAGGCTAATTCTATTTAGACATATGAAATTTCTGAGTAGCCTCTTTTAAATTTAAAAAAATTCAACAATAAAATTGTACATATATCATTCACTGTACTTTATCTCTCATCATTATTTCCTACTTCAATTTTTCTTATCCAACAAACCCTAAATTTAATGCCAGGTAAATAGATTTTGATGATTGATAATACTAATCTAATGGAATCAAAAGAGGAAAAAACTTGAGTTTCGTGTTTTTTTTATATTTTTTTTAAATTTATAAACTCACAGTTTGTAGCAAAGGTAAAACTTGAATTTTATGTTGTTGTGTGATTTTGCTATAGTGATTTTCAATGGTGAAATTTTATACGGATTTGATTTCTACTGAAATAGGGTATAAATGGAAATTTAATAATAAGACGGGTATACTAAGAAAAAATATGGATATAATGGCTTTTTTAAGTTTTGCGAGGGCTGCTACATAACTTTTCGTGTTTAAATAGAATTATCCTTATAAAAATTAGGTCCCTTGAAACTTGAAAAAACAAAAAACAACAAGCAGCTCATTTTAGAATTCAAAAAGTATGGTTTAGTTCACCTTTCTGTTTCCATCTTCATATAATCTTCCTAAATTTTGAATTCATTTTTCAATCCAAAAAGGTTAAATCATGAGTATCTGATCTAATCAATCTTATAAATCAAGTATGACAGAATATTAATTCTCACTAAATCAAATATTAGATTTCATAATTTTAACTATTTTAATTTATAGATCAGAAATTTTGATGAATTCTACCACAAGAGTCCATGTAACATCCGGCCTTTTTGTACGCTTTAAATCGACGATAAACCACTCGTCAAACTCAAACCATACAAAAAACCGGATTGTTATTGGGGTGAATAAGAAAAGTAGAGAAAGAAATAAAACAAAAGCAGAATCGCACAACGGAATGACAAAATATAATAATCAAATAACAGTTCATGAAGCTGTTTTACAAAACATTTGATTATACTTATACAACACGTATTAGAGTTACACATACCAGAGAATAATAAATAATGCAGCGGAACAGTATGAATGCAGTGGAATAATATAATAAATAATAGTAATACAATCTTCGTCTTCGTCCTCCAAAAATAAAGTCTTCAAATCCTGAAATGCTCAGACTGATCCGAGCGAATTGAAAAACAAAACACTCGAGTCAGAACTAAAAGATCTTATGTAAGTTAAATCAACTGTAAATAATATGAGTGGAATGACGGTAGAGATGTTTACGAGATTTGACATCTCCTATCCAGTGTCTAACATGAGTGTAATAACTTAAGAGATATTCGGGATTCACATCTCCTAAGGATCCGTTAAACTATTTACTATATAGTAATATTTCGCTATTATAATAACGTCTATAGTAAAATAAACTTACTTTTAAATAGCGTTAAGGCTTTACATTTTCCACCTTAACATGTAATAGTCCCAGTAGCCCATCCAGTATCAACGCATCTCCAAATCGGGAGACTACCCTAAATACTTCACGGGCCAAGGGAGAAAACCAAACTCGTACAAGGCACGCTAGGGTAGATGACACGACACACAAGGCAATGCCAGGATAGATATACCAATTACTATTCAGACTGGTGGTGATGCATAGCGCGCAGCTACCGCCCACCTCGAGCCACACCCTCAAATCAAAAATCAAAGCCACCAAATGAATCTTCAAGTCAGAATATAATATCGAAGGAGTATGTCCGATAAGAGGAGCTACCTCACTGGCCCAGAATCGCTCCTGTTTTAGCCACCTTATGCCAACTCACTGGAGTCGGGTCCACGTGTACACCTCAATAGAACGTCGCCACCATCCTACTTTGGAATCTCCACCGCGTATACGGTTGTTAAAGTGGTTTTCGGAGTTAGCAGAGAGTATGACAACTTCCGATCCCGGTCTCTTTAACAACCAGACGTTATTATAACACCGCGGTCATTTTCAAAATAGTTTATACTTTAAAACCAAATATCATTGCCTTTTCAAAACCAAGTCAATACGATATCATTTTCATTTTATACATATCCTTTCTAAAATCATAACACTTTCAAAGTTATAACATTCAAAATCAAAACACTTGGATATAACATTTGCAAATTATAGTACCTTGAAACCCATAACTTTGAAACATAACTTCCACCACTTAAATGGTTTGTACATTTAAAATACTTTATATAATAAAATTGCTTCTTCAATTTCACAAATCAAATCCAACACAACTCGAATTTCTACATTTTATATTTAACCAAATCCCAAATCCTAAATTTCGATTAAATTCAGTTTTTTCAAATAAACTATTCCATATTTATCGATTCCAAAACAGATTCGATCCACAGAGTAAACCATTTCAAATTCAATATATTTCAAACTTTAAGTATTCAACAATTGCAAAACTAAGTTTGGAAATTTCGATTCCACACTTCACTTTTCTATTATTTACTTTGGAATATTTTACACAATAAATCCATTATCATCTAAATAAAACTCAAATTACAAATAACTTAATATTTCCTTTAATTTATTTATACTTGAATTATTCATTTAATTCACCCTAAATAAAAAAATCAAGTTATAAAAATCATACCCTCTAAAATTCCAAATTTAATAAATTTCACTTCAAGCTTATTTGGGTTTTAATTCTCAAATAAATTCAATTTCAAATAAATGTCAAATTTATCTTCCAACCTTAATTTTATTTAAATCATTATATAATGTATATTAAAATAAAATTTAAATACTTACTCATATTATATTTTAATAAAGTCGGACTCTATTATCAAACTTATTTTTATTAAACAAATTTATACACAGCTTAAATTCAAGAATTTAACTATATATATAAAATAATATTTATATAATATCAAAAATCAATATTTATTAAACCTTATATTTCTTTCCAAAACCATAGAAATCATATTCAAAATATTTATATATAGATCGACAGTGTCTGTATATAATTTCTATCCTATGGTTAAGTGATACATATATTTACCATTTCAATCCGTAATTTAAATACAAATACGGTTATATATCATTTTAAACCGCAATCCCGACTGAAACAAAAATTCATAACAACTTGCTGTTTATAAAAATATAAAATACAATATCCATTCATCTGATATCAATCATCAAACATTTATCACAATCATCATCCAATTCAATCAGTGACATCAATATAGCACAGATAATAAATAACATGTATTTACTAGCAGTTTATATTCAATAATAAATTAAATAACTATTTTATCCAATTTAATTCAAATAAACTGAGATGATGATTCAAAATATGCCAAACGGTCATAAATAAATTTCAAATCACATCATAAATCAATTTAAAAACATAAATGGCCCGAAAAGCCCGTTCTGACTTCGGAACGAAATTGGGTCAACCTATACATTAAAATAGATGTTTTAGAGTATTTTAAAATTAGTGGAAGAGGTTTCGAGTTCAAATTCCATCGTATGAAGAAGTTATGCAAAAATCAAGTTATTTCAAATCGATTTCAGTTTCATTGATTTCTAGGCATTTCGAACCCGTACGATCAAACGACAAGTCCAATCGCTACGAAACCATAAATCCTACAACAATTCACGTTACAGATCAGATGAAACTAGTTTCGTCGAAATCCGAGTCAGTGGCTAAAATGGCTATTTTCTCGTTAATTAAATAAATTAATAATTAGTTAATTAAATCACCTTTTCAATTTCAATTCCATAATTAACAAATCTTATCATTTTTAATTTCTTAAACAATTACAGTAATTTAAACAAAATTAGATGTCAAATTTTGAAGTTGATTAATCCATCAATTGCAGTGTTTAATTTCAATTTCATTAAATTTAGAAATTATAAATTTAAAATTCCAAAATCCATCTATTAACTTTTAAACCTTGTTATTCAAGTCTTTTATTATAATAAGGATGCAATTAACGTTGGTTTATGATTTATTACATTGAAGTCTTCAAATTTCATCTTAATTTCCCATTAACGTAATATCTAAATATTAAATTCCATTTATTTGCAATAAACCCAATTACTATAATTTAAATTCAAATAAATTAATAAATCTTGATTTCCATTCTTTGAATCAACCAATTGTAATATTATAAATGAATTGAAATTATTTTCAAATATTATCTTAATTTACATTAACATCATATTTAATTACGTTTATTAAAATTTATTTCCAATTTACTAAATATAATCAATTATAACCATACAATTGTTTCAATTAATTGGGATTGCACTAATTATCTATCAACTTGCATTAACATTATTACCTTACAACTTTTAATTTTTTCCAATATTAAATAACAAGATTCATTAAATTAACAAATTTAATTATCGAAATTTTACGGGTCGTTACACTCTCCCCCACTCAAAACTTCTCGTCCCGAAAAGGAAAAAGAAGGGGAAAAAAGGAATTAAGTAGTCAATACATCTTATTCAAAATATTAATTTTATAAACAAATAAATTTACAAAATTCAATAATTTAAATAAAATATATCAATTTATAACCATTAAATCTTTTTATACTTAAATTAATAAAGTTTGGAAACATTTTTCAAAAAATTTCTAAGTCCAAATTGTATGGAAAATTTTGGCAGAGTCTCCTTTGTATGGGGAGGCTCAGAAGAAAATATAATATCAATTATAAAAATATATCACAATATTTCAAAATAATATATCCCAACAATGGGAAAAAATATATATAATAGCGTTATAAAACGAAATCCGATAACGTACCTATTTGTCAGGCAAACAACACTTAAATTATGAAACCAAATGCGGTAGCAATTGCTTCCATAACCTGTATTTCACTTATATAATTCAAAAGGAGTTAATAATAATTATACAAATGAAATATTTAAAGTTGTTTCAACCAATTTAATATAAAACAACAATCATTTGCAACCAACATACAATCATCATATACAATCAACACAAATCAATTTGCTCATCCACATCAACCAAACCAAGTAGTCAGTTCAGGCTTAGACACTTTTAAATTGTATAGGATGAAAAATAACTATTATGTAACCATTTATTCAACTGTCTTAGATAAAACTGAATAGATTATTCACACTTCCAAACAATTTTAAAGTACCCTTGCCCAAACAACCATAAACCAAACAAACAACAACCCTAAGCAAAAATTAAGTTCATTCTTACTAATTCCGGTTCACCCATTTATTTCTTTATTTCCTTTTCACTCATATAATGATTTATCTTTTTAGTTTACATTTTATTTCTTACAGTTTTCATTTATTTCTATCCACTATTTACAAATTCATTTACATTAATCCATATACTGCAAATTTATCTTATTTGTGTTACATTCATTTATTCATTACATAAGTTTACTTGTACAATTTCCCTTACATTTTCTTATTAACGTTACAACTTATAGATCTTTTGCTAAGTTATGTATATATAAATATAAATATATATATACACACACACACGCTTTAAGAAGGCAATTGGAAGTTATACAAGTTTTCTCATTTCTTTAATTTATTAAATGTTCAATAATCATATCCTTTGGTTTATAGGTTACAAATTTCAACTTCCTAGCAATTTCATGAATATATTATCATTAAATTTCTTATTTTTAATTAGAGGTTCCAATTATTGATTAGTTACATTCCATTTCACTATAATAATTGAAACTATTAATTAACGAAAACTTAAGAACTAAGTACCGGGTTAAATTTCAAATCATTTGAAATAATAGATAAATGTATATACTTACAACTTATATATCCAATTATATTTAAACAATTTGAAATTTTATATTTGTTTATCAAAATAAAACTGCAGTAAAACTACTACAGTGGCCTTCCCTCTTCGAGACTCGAAAATGAATGTCGATGATGCATGCACTCATCACCGAAATTATTCTCCAACGACAGAGGGGAGTACAGAACTTATTTCTTCCAAAAATCTTTAAAATAATTCTTTCAAATCATATTGAAATATTTATATCAAAAAATACTTCTAACCAATATTGTTATTATATTCCAAAATCATTCAAAAGAAATTTTCCAAAAATCCTGGAACTCAAGTTCTAAGTTTCCAATCTTTCATTTATTTTATTTCAAATCTTATTTTGAACTAATACCTAAAAATTTCACTACCTAACAACAATTAAATTACGACCAAAAATATATATCATTTATTAAAAAGAATTAATACATATATATAGAAAATATAATAGGAAAAATTATTTTATTCACTTATATTTCAAAACAAATATTGTGTCGGTCTGTCCTATTAAGTGTTTAGAAATCCCTATTGATGTCATAGCGTCCTATGCACGAACCATAATTTATAAATACAAAACGGAGCAAATTAACACAATATCAAAACTCTTTTATAGCACTAAGAAATACGCTCTCTCATATATATATATACACACGCTCAACGACTCATCATAAGGCATTACTACCCTATTAATAAAGTGTCAGACCCCACAAAGCTAAGGTTTATCGCTAAAACAAAGCTCTGATACCAGATGTAACATCCGACCTTTTTGTACGCTTTAAATCGACGATAAACCACCCGTCAGACTCAAACCATACAAAAAAGCGGATTGTTATTTGGGTGAATAAGAAAAGCAGAGAAAGAAATAAAACAAAAGCAGAATCTCACAGTGGAATGACAAAACATAATAATCAAATAAAAGTTCATGAAGCTGTTTTACAAAACATTTGATTATACTTATACAACACATATCAGAGTTACATATACCAGAGAATAATAAATAATGCAGCAGAACAGCATGAATGCAGTGGAATAATATAACAAATAATAGTAATACAATCTTCATCTTCGTCCTCCAGAAATAAAGTCTTCGAATCTTGAAATTCTCAGACTGACCCAAGCGTATTGAAAAACAAAACACTTGAATCAGAACTAAAAGATCTTATGTAAGTTAAATCAACGGTAAATAATAAGAGTGGAACGGCGTCAGAGATATTTACGGGATTTGACATCTCCTATCCAGTGTCTAATAGTGACTGCAATAACTTAAGAGATGTTCGGAATTCACATCTCCTAAGAATACGTTAAACTATTTACTATATAGTAATATTTCGCTATTATAATAACGTCTATAGTAAAATAAACTTACTTTTAAATAGCGTTAAGGCTTTACATTTTCCACCTTAACATGTAATAGTTCCAATAGTCCATCCAGTATCAGCGCATCTTTAGTTCGGGAGACTACTCTAAGTACTCCACGGGCTAAGGGAGAAAACCAAACTCGTACAAGGCGCGCTAGGGTAGGTGATACGTTACACAAGGCAATGCCAGGGTAGATATACCAATTACTATCCGAACTGGTGGTGACGCATAGCGATTAGCTACCGTCCACCTCGAGCCACACCCCCAAATCAAAAATCAAAGTGGCCACCAAATGAATCTCCAAGTCAGAATATAATATTGAAGGAGTGTGTCCGATAAGAGGAGCTACCTCACTGGCCTGGAATCGCTCCTGTTTTAGCCACCTTATGCCAACTCACGGGAGTCGGGTCCACGTATATACCTCAATAGAACGTCGCCCCCATCCTACTTCATTCTAGAATCTCCACCGTGTACGCGGTTGTTAAAGTGGTTTTCGGAGTTGGCAGAGAGTATGACAACTTCCGATCCCGGTCTCTTTAACAACCAAACGTTATTATAACACCGCGGTCATTTTCAAAATAGTTTATACTTTAAAACCAAATATCATTGCCCTTTTCGAAACCAAATCAATACGATATCATTTTCATTTTATACATATCCTTTCTAAAATCATAACACTTTCAAAGTTATAACGTTCGAAATCAAAACACTTGGATATTTGCAAATTATAGTACCTTGAAACCCATAACTTTGAAACATGACTTCCACCACTTAAATGGTTTGAATATTTAAAATACTTCATATAATAAAATAGCTTCTTCAATTTCACAAATCAAATCCAACGCAACTCAAATTTCTACATTTTATATTTAACCAAATCCCAAATCCCAAATTTCAATTAAATTCAATTTTTCCCAAATAAACTATTCCAAATTTATCGATTCCAAAACAGATTCGATCCATAGAATAAACCATTTCAAATTTAAATATATTTCAAACTTTAAGTATTCAACAATTTCAAAACTAAGTTTGAAAATTTCGATTCAACAATTCACATTTCTATTATTTAGTTTGAAATATTTTACATAATAAATCCATTATCATCTAAATAAAACTCAAATTGCAAATAACTAAATATTTCCTTTAATTTATTAATACTGAAATATTCATTTAATTTATCCAAAACAAAAAATCAATTTATAAAAATCATACCCTCTAAAATTCCAAATTTAATAAATTTCACATCAAGCTTGAGTTTTAATTCTCAAATAAATTCAATTTCGAGTAAATCTCAAATTTATCTTCCAACCTTAATTTTATTTAAATCATTATACATTCTATATTAAAATAAAATTTAAATACCCTAGAAAACCGATCACAGATCCCACCATAACGTTCGATCCTGGAGATGATTGGGTGGAGGTGCGACGAAAGGATAAGGGGAAGGAGAAGGAGGGAAGGAAGGAAACATTTGCGGAAGTTATCCAAAGAAAACAAAGACCAAACCCTAGATCTTGGGTTGAGGCGATGGGGAAACAAATCGAAATCAAAGGTGATCTGAATTACATAGAACCAATTGTGGAAGGAGAAGAGATCTATCAATTAATTGATGAAGAAGATTATGCCGAAGCTCAGAAGATTTGGGAAAACTCTGTATACATATATATGTCAGGAAAGAGACCTTATATTGTTCACTTGAATGCTTACATAAAACATGTCTGGAACCCCACCGGTTCATGGGATGTTTTTCACAGAGACAATGGTTTCTATCTGATAAAATTTGAAAAACAAGAGGATTTTGAAAGAATCCTGAAAGGGGGACCATGGTTTATGGATAGTAAATTAATCATTATGAAAAGATGGGAAGCAGATTTCAATTTTGAGAAAGATATGTTATCATCGTATCCAATATGGATTAAAATGCAGAGCCTAGATTTAACATTATGGAATACAAGATGCATTAGTAAATTGGCTAGTATGATTGGGAAACCATTGGCTATTGATGAGAATACAAGGAAAGTGAAAAGAATCAATTATGCCAGAGTACTTGTTGAAATAAAGGCAGATTGTCAGCTACCAGCAAGTGTCAAAGCAAAAAATAATAGTGGTGTGGTATACACACAGGATATAGAGTATGAGTTCGTTCCCCCTAGGTGTACTGAGTGCAAGTGTTTTGGCCATGCTACTACATACTGTAATATTAACAAGAATAAGCCAGAACAAGTATGGGTAGAGAAAAACAAAATACAAAAGTCTCCACCCAGTTGCCCAAAAAATGATATAATTACAAAAGATACACAAAATAAAGATACTAGTCAGAGGTCAGTCAGTGTTGAGGGCTCTGCAACATTGCAAATAACTCATCCAGCTCAGAGTCCAGAGACAAATCAGCATGCTCATATTGGGGAGGACCTACTCCAGAAGGATGATAATCTGCCAGAATCTCTTGAGGATGATAAGTTGCCAGAATCTCTGGAGGAAATTCAGAAGATGAATATCCAGATTGAGTCGTCTGCAGAAAAGAGTGAAGATGATATAGAAGACATTAGTAAATACACTGAAGCAAATGAGAAGTTCAACGATATATTTAATACCAAAGCAAGTACAGAAACCTTCAAAAGGGTTAAAGTTGGAGATGCTCCAATTACTAGGAGCAAATCCAATAAGATCAAATGACAGTTATTTGTTGGAATGTGAGAGGTCTAAACAATGACACTCGTCAGTTAGACCTCCACAATATTATGGCTTATCATAAGCCATCCATAGTTGGTTTACTGGAAAATAAATTTTCAGATAATGGTTTGGAAAGCTTTAAAAACCAAATAGGTGCTCAATGGCAGATGGAACATAATATTACCCATCTTATGAAAGGGAGAATCCTAGTATTATGGGAAAAGAATATATGGACAGGTACGGTTATTGACAATAAAGAGCAACAGATGACTATACATGTTAAAAATGAAGGAGGTCTGGAAATATGTATTACCTTTGTATATGCAAAAAATAAAGCACCTGAAAGAATAGAACTATGGCAGCAAATAAAAAAGCTTTCCAGTCATATTATAAAACCATGGTTAGTATTGGGAGACTTTAATGCAGTTTTAAAAGCAAAAGAAAGAGTAGGAGGTAATACTCTAACCGTAGCCCAATTAGCAGAGTTCAATGAATGTGTACTGGCAAGTGGACTCATGGAAACATCCCACACAGGCCTGCATTTTACATGGAAGAGTGGTGAAGGGAAAAATATGTCTTCCAGAATTGACAGATGTTTATGCAATCCAGAGCTAATGAACAATATCCCGGGGTTACAAACAATAGTTCTTCCTAGTTCAACTAGTGACCATTGTCCTCTACTAGTAAGGTTTAATAATGACTATAAAGTTGGTAAAGGCAAGCCTTTCAGATATTCAAATAATTGGCATCTACTAGAGGGATATAATGAAGCTTTAAACATAGAAAATATAATACATCCCCCAGGTAATAAAATGTACATATATAATGATGCTCAAGACAATGAAGCAAAGACTCAAAGAATGGAACAAGAAAAGGCCAAAAGATCGGGATATCATTATAAAAACACAAAATCAGCTTCAGAACATCCAAGATTCCTTAGATAAAGACCCATTGAATGAAGAGCTTAACAAACAATTCTATCAGTTAAAGAGCAGACTTAAAGAAGAACTTCAAAAACAATCAATGGAAATCAAGCAAAAAGAAAAAGAAAAATGGATGACACAGGGGGATGAATGCACTAAATATTTCTATACTAAAATGTCACAAAGAGCCCAATATAATAACATCCTGAACTGTCTAAATGAAGAAGGAAATGTAGTAAATAATTTGAAAGAAATGGAATACAAGGCTATTACCTATTTCAGGGAATTATACAATGGGGAGTCTCTTCAAAACTTACCTGAAGTTCAATGCAGAAGGAAAATCTCTCAAGAGGGCTGCGCCATGCTCACAGCTAGGATTACGGAAAGGGAACTGAAGAGAGCTATTCAGTCCATCCATATTGATGCCAGTCCGGGACCAGATGGTATGGGGGCAGCTGCTTTCAAAATGCACTGGATATACCTGAAAGAACACATGTTAGAGGCCTATCAGGAAGCTATGGACAGTGGTGAGTTTATACAAGAAATTAATCACACTTTTATATCTCTTATTCCAAAAATCAAAAAACCAAACAAAATAGAAGACTACAAACCCATATCATGCTGTAATGTTTCTTACAAAATTTTGAGCAAAATTATTTGTAATAGATTGAACAAAGTCCTCCCAAACCTGATTGCACAAAATCAAAATGCTTTTATAAAAGGAAGATTGATTTCTGAAAACTCTCTGTTAGCTCATGAACTTGTTAGAGACTTTAACAAACCTGGAGCAGACAAAATGTGCCTCAAAATTGACTTGCACAAAGCTTATGACAAAGTGAACAGATACTTTATTATTCATATGCTCAAGGAAATGGGGGTTCCAGAGAATCTTTTAAAGCTGATAAAGTGTTGAATTTTCTCCCCAACTTTCTCAATTCTGATAAACGGAATTCCTAAAGGACACATCTCTAGCAATAGAGGAATTAGGCAAGGGGACCCTCTATCCCCTTACCTATTTGCAGTAGCAATGGAGTGGTTTTCCCTACAAATGGAAATAGCATGTCATAATAATAAGATCATCCCTGTCCACAAAATATCACCAAAGGTAAATCACCTTATATACGCTGATGATTTGCTAGTAGTCATGAAAGCTACTACACATGCAGTTGATGAACTCAAAAAAATATTCTATGAATTAGAAAAATATGCAGGGCTAAAACTCAATGAAGGCAAAACCAAATGCTATTTTAACAAGTACTGCAGGAACAAACAGAATATGATAGACAGAATTGGAGTGACAGAAGGAATTCTCCCAGTTAAATACTTGGGTGTTCCTTTATCTACAAACTCAATTACAGATAAAGAATGTGCGAAACTCCTAGATAAAATTAGAGAACAACTACAAGGATGAAGATCTAAGTTGTTATCATTTGCTGGGAGAGTGGAGCTAGTACACACAGTAATAACATCCAAAGTCAGATATTGGCTCCAAACATTCCAGATTCCGGATTGCTCTCTTGGGAAAATAAATTTCATATGTGCAGACTTTATATGGAGGGGAAAATTTCACAAAATCGGTTATAATGACTTGTGTAGACCTAAAAAAGAAGGTGGGGTAGGTCTTAAAATTTTTTTGAACTCAAAAAAGTTTATGGGATCAAATTGGCATGGAACATAATATCATCAGATAACTTATGGCCAAAATGGATGAGAACTAAATACATCAAGACAAATTTCTGGACAGATTCCTTGGATAATAATGCATCAGTGGTATGGAAAAGTATCATGCAGCAAAGAGGTATGTTGAAAACTCTGATAGAAAGGAAAATAGCTAATGGAAAATCTACCGATCTATGGAAAGATCCCTGGTTTGAAAATAGAAGTTTAATTGACAGATTAGGTTTGGAAGGATATTCAGACTATGGACAACCGAACATTGCTGTTTCAGACATTATTGAAGGAGGATTTTGGAAATGTGAAAAACAAGTTGTTACAAGAAATTTTGTTCACGAAATTCAGAATATTCCAATCTATTCACAAAGAGAATGTGATGAGTGGATCATGAAAAATTCAAAAACAGGGAAATTTCAATTCAGTAAAGTGATGGAGGAAATCAGATTTAAACATCAAAAGGTTGAGTGGTACAGTCTTATATGGAGCAAATCGGTCACCCCTAAAATGGCACACACAACATACAAAGCAGTACTTGGCCGACTTCCCACTAAAGATCGTTTAAACAAATGGGGGATAATAGATGAGACCACATGCATCTTATGTAAGGAACGGAATGAAAGTCATGAACACTTATTTTTTGAATGCAAATTCACTAAAGAAGTCTGGGGTATTCAAAAAATGAAATGTACTGGATTGGCAACAGCTGAAACACTAAAAGATGAAATCTTTTACCTGAACAATCGGAGAAACAGTGCGAACCTTCTGAAGGAAATATTCAAAATTTGCTTCGCAGCTACCATTTGGCACATCTGGCGTGAAAGGAACAACAGGGCTTTCAACGGAAAAGAAAAAAACACTGAGTCAGTGAATGTTCAAATTGACAGAGACGTTAAATTGATGATGATGAGAATAAACAAGAGAGTGCTTACCAGCCTAAAGGAACAAGGAAAATTACAATTGGAGAAGTGGAAGAGGAGGGTAGACGATGAAGGAAATCTATTAGAGATTCAGGAGCCGCCATGATCAAGTTTCTGCGATGTAGAAGATAAAGAGGTTCAGAAATGGAATGTTCCAGTTCGAGTTCTGTAGTTCACAATTAAACATTCGTTGTAAAATATTGGGCTGCGGCCTATTTGTGAGCAATAAAGATATTAACCAAGTTTCAAAAAAATAAAATAAAATAAATACTTACTCATATTATATTTTAATAAAGTCAGACTCTATTATTAAACTTATTTTTATTAAACAAATTTATACACAGCTCAAATTCAAGAATATAACTATATATATAAAATAACATTTATATAATATCAAAAACCAATATTTATCAAACCGTATATTTCTTTCCAAAACCATAGAAATCATTTTCAAAATATTTATATATAGACCGACGGTGTCTGTATATAATTTCTATCCTACTGTCAAGTGATACAGATATCTATCATTTCAATCCGTAATTTAAATATAAATATGGTTATATATCATTTCAAATTGCAATCCCGACTGAAATAAAAATCTATAACAACTTGAAGTTTATAACAATATAAAATACAACATCCATTCATCCAATATCAATCATCAAACATTTATCATAATCATCATCCAATCCAGTCAATGACATCAATGTAGAACAGATAATAAATAACAAGTATTTACAGGCAGTTTATATTCAAATAAATTAAATAATTATTTTATCCAATTAAATTCAAATAAACTGAGAAAGATGATTCAAAATATGCCAAACAGTCATAATTAAATTTCAAATCACATCATAAATCAATTTAACAAACATAAAAAATTTTAGAAGTCGTGAGTGAGGTTAAAACACTCACCTTTTAAATTTAAATTGAATTTAAATCCAATTTAAACCTAAAATTTGAACAGCCTCAGAATTCGTCCAAGCAGCGTCAAAATATCCAGAATTTTGATACGATCCTAATGCAAGAAACCATGCGTGAATTGGACCTCGTATGTAAGAATTACGCAGATTAGAACATTCAAAATTCAATTTATATTAAAATAAAAAAAATAAAATAAGAGCCTTCTACGTCATTGTTCTTCTTCGTTCAGCACGGACGCATGGCATCTAACGAGCACACACCCAAAGCTAGCATTGACCACCAAATCCGTCACATACACGCCGTCGTTGGCCAAGCCAGAGGCACCAACGAGCTCGTCTCCTCAAGCACTATCCACGGCCATAAGCCTGAGACCTTTGCCTCCCGCTCGAACAGTGCTCCGCCGGTCGATAAAACTGCATTTTGAACCCTAATTGCCTAATTCGGACCACCCTAGGTGCTTTCAGGTCATCAACCAACCACTAATCAACTTTCCCCGACGAGCTCTTCGATACCCAGTTTTCAATTTTTTCGATTGCAGCTTAAATTGAAAATCCCCAATCTTGCTTTAGGTTTCCAATTTCATGGCTTTGACCATGCTTTCTGGTTGACTCGAGTGTCGATTGCTGAAACAGACAACAGATGCAGATTCACATCGTCGAGATATTCGATATATAATTTTTCTGAATTTTTTTGAGGAGTTTGAAATTTTGGCTTCAAATTTGATTTGAAATTGCAATTGGAATTTTGGTTTGTCTGCCATTGGAATGAGGAGGAGCAAATGGAATTGTATATACAGAATAATGAACATAAGAAATAGGCTAGGGTTTATAATGAGGTATATATAGGTAGGTCAGAAATAGAGATGAATGGACACGATTGGTTTGGACCGTTGAACGATAAATGGCCCGAAAAGCCTGTTCTGACTCCGGAATGAAATTGGATCAACCCATATATCAAAATAGATGTTTTAGAATATTTTAAAATCAATGGAAGAGGTTTCAAGTTCAAATTCCGTTGTATGAAGAAGTTATGCTAAAATCAATTTATTTCAAATCGATTTCAATTTCATTGATTTCTAGGCGTTTCGAGACCGTACGTTCAAACGACAAGTCCGATCGTTACGAAACTTGAAAATATAAAATAATTCATCGTTACGGATCCGATGAAACTGGTTTCTCCGAAATCCGAGTCAGTGGCCAAAACGGCTATTTTCCCGTTAATTAAATAAATTAATAATTAATTAATTAAGTCTCTTTTTCAATTTCAATTTCATAATTAACAAATCTTATCATTTTTGATTTCTTAAACAATTATAGTAATTTAAAAAAATTTAGATGTCAAATTTTAAAGTTGATTAATCCATCAATTGTAGTGTTTAATTTCAATTTCATTAAACTCAGAAATTATAAATTTAAAATTCAAAATCTATCTTTTAACTTTTAAACCTTGTTATTCATGTCTTATATTACAATAAGGATGCGATTAACGTTGGTTCATGGTTTATTACATTGAAATCTTGAAATTTCATCTTAATTTCCCACTAAAGTAATATCTAAATATTTAATTCCATTTATTTGCAATAAACCCAATTACTATAATTTAAACTCAAATAAGTTATTAAATCTTGATTTCCATTCTTTAAATCAACCAATTGTCATATCATAAATGGAATTGACATTATTTTCAAATATCATCTTAATTTACATTAACATAATATTTAATTACATTTATTAAAATTTATTTCCAATTTACTAAATACAATCAATTATAACCTTACAATTGTTTCAATTAATTGGGATTGCACTAATTATCTATCAACTTGCATTAACATTATTACTTTAAAACTTTTTATTTCTTCCAATATTAAATAACAAGATTCCTTAAATTAACAAATTTAATTATCGAAATTTTACGGGTCGTTACACTCTCCTCTACTCAAAACTTTTTGTCCCCAAAAAGGAAAAAGAAGGGGAAAAGAAAGAATTAAATAGTCAGTACATCTTATTCAAAATATTAATTTTATGAACAAATAAATTTACAAAATTTAATAATTTAAATAAAATATATTAATTTATAATCATTAATCTTTTTATACTTAAATTAATAAAGTTTGGAAATATTTTTCAAAACTTTTCTAAGTCCAAAATTTACGAAATTTTTTAGCAGAGCCTCCTTTGTACGGGGAGGCTCGGAAGAATATCAAATATAACAATATATCATAATATTTCAAAATAATATATCCGAACAAGGGGATAAAATAAATATAATAACGTTATAAAACAAAATCCGAGAACGTACCTATTTGTTGGGCAAACAACGCTTAAATTATGAAACCAAAAGCGGTAGCAATTGCTTCCATAACCTGTATTTCACTTGTATAATTCAAAAGGAGTTAATAATGATATATAAATGAAATATTTAAAGTTGTTTCAACCAATTTAATATAAAACAACAATCATTTGCAACCAACATACAATCATCATATACAATCAGCACAAATCAATTTGTTCATCCACATCAACCAAACCAAGTAGTTAGTTCAGGCTTAGACACTTTTAAATTGTATAGGATGACAAATAACTATTAAATATACCATTTACTCAACAGTCTTAGATAAAAATGAATAGATTATTCACGCTTCCAAACAATTTTAAAGTACCCTTACCCAAACAACCATAAACCAAAAATCAACAACCCTAAGCAAAAATTAAGTTCCTCCTTATTAATTCCAGTTCACCCATTTATTGCTTCAATTCCTTTTCATTCATATAATGATTTATCTTTTTAGTTTACATTTTATTTCTTACAGTTTTCATTTATTTCTATCCACAATTTACAAATTCATTTACATTAATCCATATACTATAAATTTCACTTATTTGTGTTACATTTATTTATTCATTACATAAGTTTACTTGTACAATTTCCCTTACATTTTCTTATTAACATTACAACTTTTAAATCTTTCGGTGAGTTATATATATATACACTTTAAGAATGCAATTGGAAGTTATACAAGTTTTCTCATTTCTTTAATTTATTAAATGTACATTGTTATCCCGCTTTTTGGCAAAGCCGCGACACCAAAAGATCGATCGAAAATGGAGAACAGTTCGTCTCAGAGATTGGTCATACTTCGTTTCGCTATGGATATCACTGAATTTTGTCCGAGTCCGAATTGTGCTACAATTGATAGGACATGACAAGAAAGATCATAGAAGCCGTCATCTCAAATTTTGAGTCAATCCGAGTTCATACGCTCAAGTTATGATCGATTCAACTTGAAGGGAAAAAACACTGGTTTCGAACCCATCATGGTAGGTGTCTTCGAATCCATCATCAAACACCATTCGAACCGATCACCTTCGAATCGATGGACTTCGAACCCATCGGAGTACCTCGGTTCGACTCCATCAACTTCGAATCCATCTAGTTCGTGTCGGTGGGCCTCATGTCCATGGAGGGGTTGCAAAGCTCGTATCCATCCAAAGAATCCTTGTTCGAATCCACTAAGCATCAGTTGTTCGAACCCATTATTGGAGCCTTGTTCGAACCCATCCATGAAGCTTCATTCGAATCCATTGGGTCAACTAGCCACGATGCCGAGTCATCCATCGGTTCGAATGCGCTGAGATACATGGAGTCGAAGCGGTCAACTCGGAGTGAAGACCAGATCGGTTCGAAGTTTGCGCTCCACGTCACCACGAAGGCGCGTGCCACCATCGGTTCGAAACCATCGATTCGAATGGATGGTTTCGAACCAAATAGCCACGCAATGAACCCCATCTCGAATCCATCATATCTCTCAATCCACCGATCCAAATGCCACGAAATTTTCACAGAAGCTTGCATTCATGTCGAAGAATGTCCAAACCAAATTTCACCTCGATTGGATGAATTCTTGATCGATTCGAATGGCGTTCGAACCGATGCCAAAATGGGCCCAAATTTCCTGAGGCTGGGCGTGTGGGTCCCCTCACGTGCCAGAAGTGGTCTCCCTAGTTTTCAGCGAAATATCAGCAGCCTACGCCTATAAATAGAGCCCCAGAGCCAACAGAAAAGGGATCTTTCGACTCTCAAGCGCCCAGACTCTGCCGGATTGAGATCGTCATCATCCTACATCGTATACTAGCTGTTGATTTCGAATTTTCAGTTGTAACCTGCTGTTTCTTGCTGTATTTGCTTGTAAACGTTGAAAGAGAATCAATAAAATTGCTAAAACTTCAAAGTGGACGTAGGCAACGTGCCGAACCACTATAAATCGCTTGCCTTTGTCTTTATTTTGCTGTTATTTGGAGTTTCTGTTAGATAATCCTCATTTTCAGTTCATATTCTTCATTTATTATCTCTTCAAAAAACTCCCGAAGAGTGTTGTGCCCAATTTTGGTACAAACACTTTGGTGCTTTCACTGAGAAAACCCAGTTTTTCTCCTGCTCCTTGGATCTGTCGCCGATACCGGATTGCATAAATCTAAGGGAGAAATCCAGATTTCAGTTTCAGATTCCTTCCGTTCTATTCAGATTTGCCAAAGTCTAGGGAAGGAGTTCACTATCTAAAATGGTTAGCACAAGAACCGCATCTGCCGCTGGTCAAGAAGGTCGGGATAGACAAAATCCCGCGCAACTACCTCCACCTAACCAAGATGATACCGGGCATTCCAACCCATCAGGTCCGGTCACCAGGCAAGAGTTCCAGACGTTGCTCCAAGAACTAACTCAAAGTCGGCAACAGTTAGCCGAGCAGTTGCGCGTCAACACTGAGTTAGCCAACCAACTAGATCGCCAAGGGCGTAGAAGATCCAGGAGGGATCATGCGTCTCGTTCCTCCATGGAAAGTTCTGCTTCATCCGACTACAATCACAGATCCACCCGTCCCAGGCTAGAGGGAAATTATGCACAGGCCGTTGACCACCAGCCAGCATTGACTGTGGGACAGATAAGAGTCGGCCCATCCGCTAGTTTTCATACAGGGCCCTCATCCCGAGGGGGCGCTGTTCCGCAACACACCACGGATAACCATGCCGCCACCACTGCGGTTGACATAGGAGTTGATACCTGAAATAACTCCAACCAGAATTACCACCAGCAGGAACAAGCACCAGAACCATATGTCCCGGAAGGCATTGTGCCAAGGAGGCGAAACACGAATCGTCGACAGCGCACGATCCCATCTCGCACTGTGGAACCCGACCACACTTTGGCTCACCACCCTCAGAATGTAGCAACACCAGACCTCTCATCCATGGTACGCTAAATGATTCGCGAGAGTCAGGGCTTAACAAATGACGATTGGGGAATCTCCTGAAGTCATACTCTGTTCACCGATGACATATTATATGCTGAACCTCCTCGGCGATTCAGGATGCCAACCCTGCCCATGTATGAAGGGAATTCCGATCCAAATCAACATATTTTGAAATACGAATGGTCGATGACTGCTGCGAGAGCTGATGACGTAGTAAAATGCCGTAGTTTTCCCATTTCCTTAGGGGGAATTGCGACGATGTGGTTTACACGACTACCACCGCGATCTATTTCTTCTTTTGATCAGTTAGCTACCAAATTTGTTGAGCAGTTTCGTGTGCATATTGCTAGACCTAAAGATGTTAATACCTTATCAAGTGTTACTCAAGCTCCCGGAGAGACACTTAGACGATATTTGGAGAGGTTCAATGCTGCATGCGCAGAGATCACCAACCCCAATGATAATTCTATCTTAATGGCTTTGACTAAAGGAATTGACCCTGATTCCGAGTTTGGAAATTGGTTGGCTGGAAAGCCTCCCGCATCATTGGATCGTTTCTATTCCAAAGCCGCTCAATTCTTGAGGTGAGAGGATGCGAAACAATCTAGAAAGCAGGACGATGCAAGACCTAGCAGTGAAGGGATTCAGAGTAATGTTGCGGTTAAACAGTCCGGTGAAAGTTCAGGGAAAGTCGAGTTGAATATTCAAAATAAATAGACTCAACGACCGAGAAACGATGATAACCGGAGCAAGAAGCAAGATCAGAATCGTGGTCCGAGGCGTAGGGCCACGATGTTTGACAGTTATACACCGCTTAACACGTCACTGGAAAACGTATACCTACAGACTTGTAATACTATGCAATACAAGAAGCCTGCTCCGAAGCCTTCATCGGAGAGGCAGATTCAAACTTCTATAGGTTTCATGAAAGTTATGGGCATAACACCAATGAGTGTAGGCATTTGCAAGACCTCATTGAGTTGATCAGAGAGAGAAAGTTGGATCAGTTTGTTCGGGCGCCGCAGTCTGGTGGGGCGGGCCCATCTAATCAAAATCGTACCAGAATCAGGAAAGGCAGGGTGAACCCGCTCGTACGGGCGGAAGGTTGGTTATCAATACAATAAGTGGTGGTCCCCATCCGGCAGACAGAAGCTGGGGGGAAATGGAATCGTATGCCAGTTCGATCATGCATGCGGACTTCGAGTGTTGTAGCAATTCTGAAGACGGGGCTCTGGCTAAACAACAGAAGACGATGACCGACGACATCGTGTTTAGAAGTCGAGATGCCGATAGAGTCGAAGCCCCCACAATCGACCAACTGGTTATATCCGCTCAAGTTGGTCCTGCTTGGATGAAGAGGATCTTGGTAGACAGTGGGAGTTCTGTGAACATACTGTTTTAAAGAGCATATGATTTAATGAAGATGGAAGCTAAGGACTTAAAACCTTGTCAATCACGAGTCTACGGCTTCAACGGAAGTGCGACAATACCAACCGGAATGGTTGAATTGCCGGTGGAGTTGGGAGTGGGAGAATGCCGAAGAGTTCGGATGTTGCAATTTGTTGTCTTAGATATTCCTTCTCCGTATAATGCTTTCTTGGGCCGACCGGCCCTTGCTGAATTTAGGGCTGCTATTGCCCCATGGTGTTTGACCCTTAAGTTCCCTACTGATCGCGGGATAGGGGTTGTACAAGGAGATCAAGCTGCGGGAAGAGCTTGCTATGTTGTTGAGCTGCGGGAGGCGCAGGGAAAGGAAAAAGGAAAGGGCGTAGAGGAATCTCTCTGCGTCCGTTTCATCGACAATTGACAATTAACGCCTGGGCCTCGGCCCGGGCATCACGACCAATTCCAGAAGGATCTAGACCCCAGAGACAATGAGAATAAAGATGAATCTAGAGAAAGTCAAGCTTCCCCAGCTGAATTAACAATTGACGTTCCGATCAGTGATAACGTTGATTCAAAGATGTTGAAAATTCGGTCTCAGTTGAGCCTGCGAGCACAACAGGAATTGGTCGAGTTTCTCCAAGCAAATCTGGACGTATTTGCTTGGACGCATTCTGATATGTGTGGGATCTCGCCGGACATCTCGAGCCACACCCTAAATATTGACCCGCGGTTTGTCCCGGTCAAGCAAAAAAGGCGTGGTATGGATCCAGAGAGATCTGCCGCCCTGAAAGAAGAGGTCGATAAATTGAAATCAAATGGGTTCATTAGAGACGCTTTATACCCGGAGTGGGTATCCAACCCTGTACTTGTCCGGAAACCAAATGGAAAATGGAGGACGTGTATTGATTATTCTGACTTAAATAAAGCTTGTCCGAAAGATAGCTTTCCGCTCCCCCGAATTGATCAACTTGTGGATTCAACAACCGGACACGAATTGCTATCATTCATGGATGCTTACTCTGGCTATATCCAAATACCCATGCATGTGCCCGACCAAGAGCATACGAGCTTCGTAACCGATCTGGGACTATACTGCTACAATGTCATGCCCTTCGGATTGAAAAATGCCGGAGCAACTTACCAACGATTGGTTAACCGGATGTTCGCTGACCAGATCGGAAAAACAATGGAGGTTTATGTGGACGACATGTTGGTGAAATCACGATACTCTACTGATCACGTTAAAGACTTGAATTCGATGTTCAATACCCTTCGAAGATACGGGATGAAGCTCAACCCGCTTAAGTGTCATTTTGGAGTCGCATCCGGAAAATTCCTTGGGTTCATCGTCAACGCCAGAGGAATAGAAGCCAACCCCGAAAAGATCTGGGCCATCAGAAATTTACAAACCCCGAGAACCATAAAGCAAGTCCAGAGTCTCAACGGAAAGGTGGCGGCACTGAGTAGGTTCATTTCAAAGTCCACTGATAAATGCATCCCATTCTTCGATTTGATCCGAAAAGAGAAGCGGAACTTCGAGTGGACCTTGGAGTGCGAAGACGCATTCAAGTCATTGGTCCAATATCTTTCCACACCACCGATTCTTTCAAAGCCGATCAACCACGAACAGTTGTATCTTTACTTGGCGATATCAGAAAACGCGATCAGTGCAGCCCTTGTTCGGGAAGAAGACCGAGTGCAGAAACCGGTCTACTATGTTAGCAAACGACTCACCGGAGCTGAGAGAAAATATCCAAAGCTGGAGAAATTAGCCTACTGCCTAGTCATTACCTCGAGGAAGCTCCGTTCATACTTTCAGGCTCATCCCATTACTATATACACCGATCAACCGTTACGACAGGTCCTCACGCGGCCTGAGACGTCTGGTAGATTACTCAAATGGAACATCGAACTGAGTCAATTTGATATTATGTACACTCCAAGGAGAGATATTCATGGTCAAGTCCTAGCAGATTTTATAGCCGAGTTCACTGTCCTTGAAGACTTACCTGAGACCAGCAAGTCTCCTGAGTATATCTGGAAGCTACACACTGACGGTGCATCCAACGATCGGTGCTCGGGTGCTGGGGTAATACTTGAAACCCCCGAGGGCCGATCCATATGTTATGCTTTAAGGTTCGAGTTCCGTGCAACCAATAATGAAGCCGAATACGAAGCTCTACTTGCTGGTCTAAAGCTGGCCCACGATCTGAAAATTATCGCAGTGGAAATTTACTGTGACTCCCAACTAATCGTATGTCAGGTCCGAGGGGAATATCAGGCTAAGGATCGAAGATTAGCTGCTTACCTAACTCGAGTCCAGGAGGTTCTCGATCAGTTTGATTATTATGCCATTTTCTACATTCCCCGGGAGCATAATCAGAAGGCCGACTCATTGGCAAAGTTAGCAAGTACGGGCGAAGCTCAACAGTTGGGGCTCGTTCCCGTTGAAACTCTATCTTCTCCGAGCATTGGTCAGATGGAAACTGGTTGCACATTTGAGGCTACTACTAGGAAGGAATCGTGGATGACCCCTCACCGAGATTACATTGAGCATGGCATACTACCCGAGCGTCGAAGTGAGAGAAGACAAATTCTTCGAAAAGCTTCGCGATTCGTCTTTCAGAATGGAGTTATGTATCGAAGGGGATATTCCATTCCTCTTCTCCGGTGTATCGCACACGACGAAGTCAAATGAGTGTTACACGATGTGCACGAAGAAGAATGTGGCGATCACACTGGGGGACAAGCACTTGCCAAGAAAATACTCCGATATGGATATTATTGGCCTACCGTAAATCGCGATGCCATGGACTATGCCAAAAAATGTGATAAATGCCAAAAACACGCTCGGATTCCTAGAGCCCCGCCTACTGAGATAACCCAAATGGTCAGTCCATGGCCATTTGCAATATGGGGGATTGATATAATTGGTACATTGCCTTTGGCCAAAGGTGGCGCGAAGTATGCCATCGTCGCAGTCAATTACTTCACAAAATGGGCGGAAGCCGAACCTCTTGCAACAATCACGACGAAGAAAGTTATCAACTTTGTAGTACGCAATATCATCTGTCGGTTCGGTCTCCCGCATACTATTATCACCGATAACGGAGCCCAATTTGACAGCGCTGAATTCAAGAATTTCTGTCTGCGATTCCATATCCATAAGAAATTCTCCGCAGTTGTGCATCCACAAGCGAATGGCCAAGTCAAAGCCGTTAATAAGGTCATAAAATCTATTTTGAAGGAATGAATGGAAAAGGCCGGGGGCAAGTGGGTTGATGAACTTCCTATGGCCTTATGGGCTTATCGGACGACTCACAAAACTGCAACCAGACACACTCCATTTTCTCTATCTTATGGCGCTGAAGCCGTTATTCCGGTTGAAATGGAAGTTCATTCTCATCGTGTGACATATTATGATCCGAAGACGAATGCTGTACTACTTGCCGAATCCCTGGATCTGCTCGATGAGAGGCGTGAATAGGCTGATTTAAGGGCAGCCGCATATCGGAGTCGAGTCGCCCGAATGTACAATGCCAAGGTTCGGCCGCGGACCTTCGAACTTGGCAACCTTGTACTCAAAAGAATTTATCCGGTTCCTTCTCACATGAAGCCAAATTGGGAAGGACCGTATGTGATTTCACAAAAGCTCGGAGATGGCACATTCAAGTTATCGACCGTTGACGGTCTAACTCTACCGAGAGCCTGGAATAGCGAGAGTCTCCGTCGCTACTATACATGACAGGCTTTGTTTGTTTTAGCCCGTTATTTCCTTTGCATTTTATTTTTGCATTTTGAAACTTGAACTTGTAATAAGGCAGCTGACTTTGCCATATTTTCTTATTTCAACAATAAAATGCTATCTCTTCAAGCCAGAGCTGTGATTTATCGAATACGCCGCAAAACATCACAATGCACAAAGAGCTAAGTTCCATCATACGGTGGGATTTAATTCAAGTAGGGAGTGACTATGATACGACCGGTCACTCGCTATGTGAAGCCCAAGCTCAGGGGCATGTCACCACGTTAATATTTAAAAGGATTGATACACGACAATCCTCACACTAACTCCAGATTCCCAGAGTGCGAACTGGAGTGTAGACATTGAAATAACTCTAAGTCCCCGGAGCGCGGACTAGAGTGTAAACACTAGCTCTAACTTCCCAGAGTGTGAATTGGAGTATAAATATTCACCAACTCGTTCCCGGAGTGCGAACGGACTCCAACTTCCCAGAGTGTGAATTGGAGTATAAATATTCAATAAATCGTTCCCGGAGTGCGAACGGACTCCAACTTCCCAGAGTGTGAATTGGAGTATAAATATTCAATAACTCGTTCCCGGAGTGCGAGCGGACTCCAAATTCCCAGAGTGTGAATTGGAGCATAAACATTCAGCAAATCATTCCCATAGTGCAAGCGGACTCCAGATTCCCGAAGTGCGAGTCGGAGTACAAACATCAATTCTAGGTTCCCGGAGCACGAACCGTGTTACAAACATCGATAACTCTCAAGTTCCCGGAATGCGAACCGGATTATCGATCTCAAATTATCCTAAGTCCCCAGAATGTGGACATGTGCTAAAGGTTTGCATTAAATGCGATCAACTACCGAAATACAGATGTTATTCCTCGAGACTAGGGGGCAAAAAAAATAAGTGTTAATCACTAACCAAAGTGACACAATGTCCGAAGTTCAACTTATTCATCGATAACAACATATGACCAAGATTTTCAGACTTGGCAAATAAAACAAACTTCACTTGACGGTAGGAACACCACAAGTACACCGGACTAGAAGCTAAACACAGCAAATTCTTAAGCATAAGTAAAACGAGAATTGAAACAAAGAAACTGAATTTTATTTCAACTAACTAGGGACAAAGACTTACATGAAAACGAGTTCTTCCAAAAAAGAATTCCTACTTGCAGGGGCCGAACCTGCATCTATACACGACCTATCTACCAAAAAATCTGCTTAAACGGCCCATCTACTTCTTCTTTTTGGATCTCCTTATCAGCCGTTCGTCTTCGGACTCGCTGGAGACAGAGATCCTTCGTTTGGAGCGCTTCCTCTTCGGTGGCTGCTCTTTGGCTGGGGGCATAACGTCGATGTACTCCTCAGAGCTCGAATCTATGTGAAGGCTTTCCACCGGAGGAGTAGGAGGGACTAGCTCCGCGACTGAAAGTGTGACAATGCCGCCTGATGATATTACCCTTAAAGGTGCTGGGCTATGCGCCGTCGTGCTGCCATCAATACTACCGCTTTGCCCCACAGCCTCTATTTCGGCGTTGATCTCGTCTAAGATTTCCTCGTCTCGGGCTGATTGGGCCTGGCTGGGGGCAGCTGTGGTCTGCGTCACAAAACTGGAGGTCGACGGAAGATCACTGATGATAAATGGCAAGTCTGTAAAAGAGTCACCCTGTTGGCCAAGCAGCTCACTCACCATTTGTTCGTCAAGGGATAAGGATCTCCCCGGCGCCATCTCAGTAGACACTACCATCGTCACGATAGTCGTTTCAGTGGTGATGGCTTTTTGCCCTTGAATAGACTCCTAAGCCGAAGATGCTGGAGTAGTTTCGGTTACTGAGCAAAGAGGAGAAGAAGATATAAGCAATCTCTTCAAAACAAACGCTTTAATAGAAGCACACTTGAGATATGTTCAAAGTATCTTCCTCAGTTTGACTCGTTGACGGTTGGATGGCCTCAGAGACGTGCTCCCGAATGGGAGATAACCGCGGCTGTTCTGGGTCATAAGCAGGAACAGATTGTGAACCGACCATAGATACAGGCACTAACGAAGGTGGAACGGTGATTTCAGTAACAGTAGAGTGGTGCTCAACACCTGATCCCTCTCCAACCTTCGGAGATCGGCCACCAATCATATCCTTCTCATGAGTAATAATAGCGTCATGAAGGACCTTTTTTTTCATCGTCTATCAGCAGCTGGTTTTCAAGTTCAAATCGGTCGACCGATTCACCCGGACGTGCTTCCTCTTCCTCCTCAACCAATCGACCCCAAGCGCTACGGAGGTGTACCGGGTAATCCTAAAGCCAGGCTAAATTTCTGTGTCTCAACACATTAGCATTGTAGGTGATGAGCAGATCTTCAATTTCGGCTTCCAACCTGGCCTCCGCTTGTTGAACTTTCTCCTCAACCTCCGTCTCGACCGCCTGGACCTTGGCTACTACCGCATCCCGTTCAGTCCGAAGCATCACGGCTTGTTCACATGCCTCTTGGGCTGCGTTGTTCGCATCATCCCTATCCTTGGCAATTTTGGCAAATTTGGACTTAAGCTCATTTAGCTCCTTCAGGGCTGCGTCCCTTTCGGCAGTGACCATGGTGTTTCGATGGCCCATATCTTCTACCGTGGCATAATGCTCACATTTCATCCTATCCATCGTTGCTTGGGCTTCGTCGGCTTTTTTGATAGCCTCCATTTCAGATTTCCAAGAGGATTCGGCTTCAGTGTTTAGCATCTCAATGATACGGCTCTTTTGAGCTAACTCAGCCTGCAACCTCTCGATGGTGGCCCCACGCTCAAAGGCCAATGCCGACGCTTTGTCAGCCGCTTTCAACCATGCTTTGTACTGAGCATAAAAATCGTGTACGTAGTCATGTACTAGCTGCTCAGCTTCCTCCGGGATCTTCTTTAAATGTGGAGGAAAGATATAGTTGTCGAAGCAGATGTTTGGAAAATCTTTCTTTAACTGAGCAAGCTTGATTGCTCCTTCCCCTGAAATTTCCACGGGGGGCTATTCTGTAACGGTAGTAGTTATTGTTTCGCTCCTAGAACGGCGGGATTCATGCCTAGAAGATTGAGAAACCGACATATGATGTGAAGATTCAGAGGGGCAAGAGACATGAGCAGGAGGCTGTATGGGATCTCTGGGAGGAGGAGGAGTACGCGATCGAGATCGACGCTTATAACCTCTGTCTGTATCATATCTTTCTTGACCAGAATACCCAGAGCGTCCCTGGTCGTAGTCTCTGTCCCCTTCCCGTCCGCGCGAATCATAATATGAAGACTTGCGGGCCTGTCGGAGACTCCCTAACATCGAACCTCGCCTAGACATAGTATCTGCAGAGCAAAATAAAATAAAATTAATCACCTTTAGAAACATGTAGTTTATAGTCAAAGGTTATGCAGTGTTGTGAAATATGTATGAATGTGCAACCCCCCGACCAACCGGATGTGTCTGCCACACCAGTGGGAAAAGACTCTCACAAAACTAAAGTTTCTGAAAGTTCTTCCAATCCGGCATCATGCTGCAGGGACACGTAGTCCGGAAATGGAATATCAGCGAGCCCTTCGTAAAGACTTTCAGTTCTCGAAGGAGACATCTCCGAAATTCTAACTCCGGGAGAGGATCGGGCCGTGACAACCGATTTCCATCTCCCCTTCTTAGTTGACGTGATGACAGCTGCCTTGCCTTTTCTTTGCTCCGCGTCATCCTGAACTACATCCATAGGCTCGGTCAGTGGCTCATCATCGGTATGGGTTCTTTCAGAATCAACCTCCTCGGCTATGATAACTTTGGGCTTCTTGTACTTGACTCATTTTTTCGAGACAGTCCTTAGTGCCCCGTCAAACTGTATGCTCTGCCCTCGTTCAATCAACCCGTAAGTCCGAAGATTCCTATCCGTCAAGAGCAACTCGATATCCCTATCTTTGCCCGGGACTCACCGGAGTATTCTTACTATCTCCGTAAATTGTTCACCTTCAGGTCGCTGAATCGTTGCTGTAAAAAGAAAAAATATAAGTTTTACTTTGACCACAATTGCCTTAATAATTACTTGATAACTCAGCTACACTCACGTCTGAATAACCATCGCCGGGCAAACCCCGGAGGACACCTGACATAGAACCATTCCGTCCTGTAATAACTCAACCTGGTCTAGGTCCTAGTGAACACTTGGCAGTTCCTCACCGCTTCCAGAAATGTGAAGGAAGGGTAATCACCTCGAGTATTGAAATTAAATAGATATCTGATCTCGGTCGGGATCGGTGGTCTATGAAGGTACTCCATGAAGACGATGAATAAACTATTCACGGAAGCATAGCCGTTCGGGTGTAGTTGAGATGGAGCGATTCTCAAAAAAGACAACACTTTCCTTATGTACTCGTTGAACGGAGGAAGCGTCCCAGCCGCACACGCGTGGCGATTAAATGCTGTATATCCCTTCGGCGGGTTGTGTGGTCTATCATTCGGCCCCGGCAATAACACGTCATCCAGTGACAGGCCGTGCCTCAAGCATATTCTCCCCAACATAGCTTCAGAAATATTGGATTGAACGGAATCCGACGGATTGGCAATGAAAGACGCATTGGGAAGTTCGTCCCGAGCTGGACCGATGATCTCAGGTTCAATATCTGGAACCTCTAGTCTCGGGGTAACTGTACTTTGAATCCCCTGCTACTGTGAACTTGAAGGTTCCATAACTAGCTAACTCATGAGAAACCATCGTTAGACGACAAAGGACCCATGCATTTCCCCAGTGTAAAGTGTATGAATGCATGTTGTACAGTGCCATGCATTACTTGAATAACTGTCTAGAGTTAAAGGAAATATGCAAATGACAAAGCTAATTTCCCCAGTTATAATGACCGTCATCGCTGACCGTCATCACTAAACCGTTTGTATGATGGAATTTGATTTGGATAGAAGTTGTTATGGTTCCATCGACGAGCTTCGAAGGGTGTTCAAGTATGCAGTGTGATTAACAAGTCCAAATATGCAAGGATGAAGCTCGTCGGAATTATGCTTAGAAAATGTCAAACTTTGGTATCCATCATAGAGGGTTCGAACCGAACAAAGGGAACTTATTCGAACCCATCCTAACGTCACCTCGAATCGATGCAGAAAGGCGCGCTTTGAATCGATGATCAGGTGTCAAGTTCGAATCGATCAATGAAGGATGACTTTGAATCGATCCTTGGTTAACTGGTTCGAACCGATAAGGAAACCCTCAACTTAACATCAACCACGTTCGAATCGATACCCTCCGTATCGATGCAAAGTTGAGGACTTCGAACCGATAGCTGATGGATTCGAAACCATCGATTCGAATGGACCCATCAAAGATGGTCAATCGGTGCGAACTGCGTCACCCCCATAAAGTCATTCCAGGGATCGATGCGAAATCCAAGGGAAAATGACGCCGCCACCATCAATTAGAAGTCGAGTCCACAAATCGATTCGAAGTCCTCCCAAACCAGATCTGGTTTTGCCAATCACCGGAGTGAGCAATCGATGAAGAAGAGATGGGTTCGAAGTAACTTTGCCGTTTGGATTCGAGGCTAATTACCTAATTTGAGTGATGGATTCGAGGAATTAGAGGCTTGGATCTTGATTGATTCGGTGAAGTGACACAGTGTTTTCTTCCCTGAAACTTCGAAACGATACGGAACGCAGTAAACGCAAGGCAAGAGTAAAAAAGTAAAAAGTGAAAAAAGTGAGACCCCCTGCTATTTATATGAAGCCTAGGAAGTGACCGGGCCGTTTCGCATCCCAGTTAACCCAACTGGTCACAACCGGTCAACTATCGTATCGATTCGAGGTCAACCTTCGAATCCATCGGCCTAAGACCCTATCGATTCGAAGTTACCCTCACACTTCGTCGGTATGAAACACACAGCAGGGCGACGAGTTGCATCGATGCGAAACAAACAATGGGTACATCGGTTCAAAGCCCCTGTTCACATCAACAGATTCACGACTCCATCCACAGCCTATCGATACGAACGACTATTTCGTATCCATCATTTCCTATCGATGCGCACTACTATTTCGTACCCATTATTTCTCATCGGTACGAGTGAACGTTTCATACTCGCCCAAGTTATCGGTTCGAATGTCAGATTCGTACCCATCGTAACATGGGCGTACTCCATCCATACGAGTGTAGACTTCGAACCCATCGATGCTCAAGCGCATCGGTTCAAAAGTATTACGTTCGCGCCACCCAAAGTAGTTTCCTTCGACCTTCTATATCGGTTCAGGAGAGGATCGATACGAAGAGACCTTTCAAAACAACCATCAAGCGTTGTCTCGAACCGAATTTTCAAATCGGTTCAGGAGAGAATCGATACGAAATTCAATAGCAAACCAAACTGGCAACGACTCATGGACGCACAACGTTAACAAGGGATGTGCGTATATGTCGAACTAACATTCGATTTTAAACGTTTACAGGGATCGAATATTCATCTTGTTACAAATGCAACAGCCAACGGCTAAGCGCCATCATACAATAATCAACCATATCAACGCAAGGTTATAACAATACAGGGTACGAGTCTCAGCAAAAAAGAGAGCAATGGTTGTTCAGAGAGAAATTGTAGCTATTCAAAGCACGTCATGTTCCCACAAGACGTACTTTGGGGGGCAAAATGTTATCCCGCTTTTTGGCAAAGCCGCGACACCAAAAGATCGATCGACAACGGAGAACAGCTCATCTTAGAGATTGGTCATACTTCGTTTCGCTATGGATATCACTGAATTTTGTCCGAGTCCGAATTGTGCTACAATTGATAGGACATGACAAGAAAGATCATAGAAGCCATCATCTCAATTTTCGAGTCAATCCGAGTTCATACGCTCAAGTTATGATCGATTCAACTTGAAGGGAAAAAACACTGGTTTCGAACCCATCATGGTAGGTGTCTTCGAATCCATCATCAAACACCATTCGAATCGATGGACTTCGAACCCATCGGAGTACCTCGGTTCGACTCCATCAACTTCGAATCCATCTATTTCGTGTCGGTGGGCCTCATGTCCATGGAGGGGTTGCAAAGCTCGTATCCATCCAAAGAATCCTTGTTCGAATCCACTAAGCATCAGTTGTTCGAACCCATGGAAATTGGTTGTAGTATTAAGGAAATTGGTTGTAAGAATCCACTAAGCATCCACTAAGCATCAGTTGTAAGAAATAGATTATCTATTATATTAAGGAAATTGGTTGTAGTATTAATTAAATTAAAAGTAATAGTAAGAATTAAGTGGAAATAGAATTACAACCAAATTGAAATTAAATTAAAGACAAGTTTGAAATGGATTCAAACTGAAATTAAATCTTGAAATTGGGAAAGGTATCAGGATAAGGATAATCAATTAATTGATGTAATTAATTAAACTTTATCTAATGAGATTAACTTATGGATAATAATTGGAAATGATCAATAAAGAGGGAGTTACTTAATGAAGTAACTAGAGGTAAGTAATTTAAGGGACAATTACTTAATGAAGGTAATTAAGAAATAAGTTAATTACCGAATGTGATTAATTAATGATGTAATTAATTTGAAGAAATAACAAATAATATTATTTAATGCATTTGAATGAAATGGTCCTTTTTCAAACAAGAGTTGTTTGAAAAAAAGAAAAAGAAAAAGATATTTGTTTTGAATTAGAACCAAGGATGATTTAAATTTTTAATTTGGCTTGGTAAGCCAAGAAGTAAATATGTATATGTATGGATATACATAATATCAAAGTTGGTTAAAATAAACTCTAAATATTGAGTTTTAAATTTGGAATAAGATGTGATACCCAAAGTGATAAGTTTTTGAACTTAATAAGTGGGAAGATTATTTATGTGAAGTTTAAAATTTGAAATGGAAGTTCAAATTGGGTAAGGTTGACTGGATTAAGTGAATTGAGTTTAACTTGGAAAAAGTTAAATATGTTAGGATGCTCAACCTGATTTGTAAATTTTAAGATGAAATTAAGATTTAACTTAGGAAGTTAAATGATTGATTACATTTGAGAGTTGAGTGATCTCAAATTGGGTTTGAGATCCAAAAATTGGAAATGGTTGGATGTTTTGAAATAATTGGGTAATACCATCCTATTGTGGTTATAAATCTTTTAGTTATGAATTTGAATTGTTTAAATGAATGAGAGATGGTTTAAATTTTGAATTTGAATTTGAATTAGTTCAAATTGAATTTGATTTGAATTAATTGAAATTGTGATTGAAGATGTATGAGTATAAGGTTCAAATGGAAAATTTGAATTGAAATTTGATTCAAATAATTTGGAATTGTAATCAAAGTTGAGTAAGTTAAATTTGAAAAGGAACCGAGGATAATTCAACTTGACTTGGGGTTGAATCAATTTCAATGGAAATTGAAGTTATTTAAATTGGAATTGGATCAATTTAAATGATAGAGGAAATTTAAATTTAATTGATGAGAATGGAGATTGGGAAGTGAGCAGTTTGACTCTGGGCTGTTTTTAATATAAATTGTTTTTAATATAAACCTATTTTTTTCCAAGCTATTTATTATATATACAACATTTCTTTTAAAAGCCAAATTATCTTATACTTGTTTTACAATTATTTTTGAAACTGTTTAACAATTTTCCAACTGTCTTATAAATTAATTACTATATTTCAACTGTTTTACAAAACTAATTACTATCTTATTATTATTTTGCAATGGTCTAAAATTTCTATAATTATTTTAACTATTTTCTAACTGATTTACACCTATTTTACAAATTAGTAATTATTTTCCAACTACTTATCCATTTTTAGATTTTTTCAAACTATTTTCTAAATTTAAACTGGACGGAGTTCAAACTGCTATTGGTTAACTACCCAATTGAAATAAGAATAGAGGTGATAATCCAAATCGATTGAAGCAATTGTAAGTAAGTGAATGCGAATAGAAATGGAATTGATTTCGCTAATAACCAATAAAGATAAATACGTAGAGTGTATGTATGTTATTCTATTCGCATAGTGATTTGATCCAGATTCGAGCATAATATTTCGAGATATATATCGATCCGAGTGGGATTTTTCACTCGATTTTCGACGGCGAACCTGGATATGGATTGTTGATTGGTTCTGGATATTCTCTATCATAGTTATGACTATGCAAGGAGAATGACGGTTTCTGATCAAGAAACTAGATCTGTGTCCGCACTAGAAAGTCGGGTGGACGATACTAGTTCGGAAGTGAAATTGTGTGATCGAATAAGCGATCAGATTGGTATAGCATACGGATGATATGTGTACATCGTACGGATTTAAATGAAAATGTTATTGAAAGAATTTATCAAATTTGAATATTTGATTTTGAGTAAACAAAGTTAAATATCTTTGTTTTATAAAATGAAACTCCCCTTGTTGAATCTCTTGCCAGAAGAAAAGGATTTCGAAGGTGTTTGAAGTATAAAAAGGAGTTTTATACAAGTTTGAAATGATCCAAAGTTTTGAAAGATTCTATATATTTGAATATATATAAATAAAGGATCATATGAGGATTTTGGAAAAGGTTTTGGGAACCTTTGGATTTGGAAAGGCTTTTGATTTTTGGGTAAAATCAATATGAGAATTTGAAAAGCCTAGATTGAGAATTATCGATTTTGGAATAATCGATTTTGTGTAAAGGATCTTTGTATGAGATCATATTAGGTGTATGATTTAAAGGTACTATATGTGTATAGTATAAAATGTTTTGATGATGGCTCTGGAGAAAAAGGCGCTCCCTTGAAATGAACTTCTCAGGAGTGCCACCGGGTGGTGCTGCCTTGAGCCCCAAGGGGGTTCTAAAGTTGATCCTGTGAGGAGTCCGGACAAAACTAGTTCCTAAGGATTATCAGTAGAGTATACCATAGCGAAAGTCATGTGTGCCGCCGAGAGCCTACAGTTACATGGACTTTTGCTGCGATGACAATGTAACCCAGGATGTAACTGCGATCTATGGTATAACATAGCAAAAGTCGTGTGTGCCGCTGAGAGCCAACAGTCTGCGTTTGATTTTATATCGGTAGACTGTGACCTATGTAGGAGTGGAGAAGTTTCATTTTGACAGCGAAAATTAGAGGCCGCTGAGAGCCAACAGTTACATGGAATTTTGCTGGGCAACGTAACCCTGGATGTAACTGTGATCTGGTGTGTGGGATCCGTGGCGTAATCGAGAGGCCGCTCAGAGCCTGTAGTTACATGGACTTTTGCTGTGACGGCAACGTAACCCTGGAATGTAACTGTGACCATGGATGGGGGTGATGATTTCCAGAGCATTCTCACCAAAGATATATCCTCTATTTTCAAAAATGTTTTCTACATTTTCAATAAAATTATTTTCCAAGTATTTTCACTGGGTGTTGAAAATGGGTCTGCTAAGTACTTATAGATTTTCAGTCCTACGCCTGATCAACGTATGACCGAATTTCTGTGAGAACAAAAACGGACTTTTGGAAACATCGAGTTATAGAATGATATTTTTATAAAACTACTTTGATAGTACTATATATAGATTTTAAAGATGTTCTAAAAAAGATCAAAGGAAAATTTATCTAATTTTAAGCATTTTAATAAATTTTGCTTCGTTACTTTTCGAGGACGAAAAGATTAAAAGGGAGAAGGAATGTGATAACCCGGATTCTCAAATATCTGTTAATTGGAAATTAACAGAATTTAAATTATTAAACAATGATTTACAAAAAAATATATAAATATATATAATGATTGTTTATATAAATGCAATATATATATTTAGGTTGATTTTAATTTGAATATTAAAATGGAATTGAAATCGAATAGGAAATTCAATGGATAAATATCTTTATAATGTTGGAATTCTAAGTATATACATGCACAGGTAAATATGTGTGTTTGTGTATGTTAAATAATTGAAAACATTAATTTGAATATAAAGGAATTTTCTAAATTGGACATTCTCTTTACCACTAGTAATTGAGTATTGTTATCAACTTAAGTATAATGATAACTTAAGCATAAGATTTAACAAGATTTAATAAAAGAATTGATATTCTCTTTATATAAAATTACATAATTTATATAAACATTTGAAAAAAAAGAGGAAAATGATTCATAAATTAATTAAATGGAAGGGGTTTAAAACAAAGCTATAAACTTAATAAAAAAAAGAACAAGGACTTAAACATAATTTAAATGATGAGTGACATTTGTTAAACTGTGAATATAAGGAATAAACATTTGTAAACTTATGAGAACAAGTGTCATTTGTCTTCAAAAATGAATATTTAAAATTTAACCAAGGTTATATAAACATATCATAATTTTTTCTCTATTTTTTTCCTAATATTTAAAACTAAACAAAATGAAAAGGAGCAAGCTATAAATCTGAAATCTAAGATCTGAAACTAGATAATCCAAGAAATCAAAGGCAAAGGGGAATTCAACATCAATGCTAGATGTAAAACTTCAACAAATAATTCAGAAAATTCAACATGCAAAATAGAATTCAAGAGCAATTGAATAAGCCTGGAAGTCAAGAACAGATTTTCTATCCTCTGCTATGTCGGTGAGTAAAACTGCACTTTAGATATTTCAAAATCCACCTGCATATTGATTGTATGAAGTGATTATCGAAGTTCAGATGGAAGCTATGTTGCATGATTGTTTGTAAATGAAAGAATGTATATGAAGGTTAAAAATTTAGTTCATGATTGAACAACAAGTTTTCAATCAAACATTTCTTTCCAGATTTTCAAAATCTGACATTTTAGTATAAAAGAATCTCTGCATCATAAAAGGGGTGAGTAAATGAACTATAATTTATTTTAAAAACTAAATGCTTGTAATGATCATTAATGGTATGATTTGAATTATGCATGCATGTATATATAAAATATGAATTCCTGTATAAATATGTATGCCCGAAATACTCTGTGCTTTGTTCACAGGATTTTTTTTATTTAAAAAACTAATTGAAAATTTAAAATCTCACTTATAAATCTCTTACAGTCTGAGAAACTCAAACAAGATTGGCTTGTTTAAACATAATATAGGTTCTAAGAATTTATTTAAGCATAATAAGTTAAGTTGGAAATTATCTGGGAATTTAAGAAGAACAGTGAAAATTTCAAACTTATCAAAATTTCGACTTAAACAATCAATGTTTTCAGTTATATAACCGGTTTTGTTATCTAAAATCATGAATATTAGAAATCAAATCATAATTTTTAAAAGAAGATTGAATGAGGAATTTGGGTTTGATCAGAAATGGGATCCTGGGTAATTTCTGATGATTTAGGTGTTCTGGAAGCTCGGGGTTCTAGTTAAAGAAGGCTCGAGGGAGGAGGATAATGGGAAAATTAGTCGAAATTTTTTAGCATGACGTGGTGGCACAAACAGGGAGGAAATAGGGTTTGGGGAATCTGTTGGGTTTGATGAAGAATCGAAACTTTGTGACGGCATGAATGGGTCGAGTGTGATTTGGGCAAGTGGGAATGATGCGTGGGACAGTAATGAAGATTTTGGTCGGTTGGCAAGAATTCTGGTGAACTAGATTGGCAAGGCGAGTAGGTTTTCGTTGGCAATTTTGGAATTCTGGTAGTTCGATAGGCTCGAAATTGATTCCAGTTGATTTTTTTTGAATCTGGGTGGTCGGAAGGACTTGGGGAATCAGGGATGGTGTGCTGGTGGTCGCGGCAGAGGTCAACGATTCCAGGGACGCGTGTGCATGTGCACGGCGCACATACAAGTTTCTGGCGAATTAAGATTTAGAAGAAGAATATGAGGAGGAAGGAAGAGTTTTGGTTCTCGGGTTGGTATCGTGATAATCGAAGTTGGGCTCGAGTAATTCGTTTTCGTGCGCGAGTATTTATATTGAAGCAGTTCTTTTGTAAATTTAAGCTAAAAGAAAAGGAAAGAGAGAGAGAAGGCTCGAGAAAAAAAAGGGAACTCGGGAATTTGCTCGAGTAGAAGCTGGGTTTGTCTTGATAAATACCAGAAGGCTAACAAGCTTTAGAAATTTAACAAAGTCAAGTTTTAAACTAATTGTCTTTAAACTATTTTAAGAAATATTTGTTTTTTTTGTTCAATAATTTAGGTGGAGAAATTCATATTAAGTTTTAAATTTTTAGTTAAACTTAAAGTTTTTCCAATAACTTCACAGTTTAACAAATTCTGATAATGAGTTAAGATAATGGATTATCTTAAGTTTAATTGATGATTATGATTATTAATGGGTTAATGAATTGATTTGTTAATTTAAGGGATAATTAATTGACAGATGATTAATTAACATTAATTAATAAATAATAAATTACTGGAAGTGATTAGATGGATAATTAAAAGATGATTAATTTACTAATCACTTAATGAGATTAATTAATGATAATACTTAGTGAAAGAAATTAAATGGGAAATTGCTTAATGTTATTCATTAAGAAGGGTAATTAATTAGTTTAATTTAACAAAGTTTAAAATTTATTAATTAATAGTTGGAGGTAATTAATTAAGTAATTAAGTTGTAATTTGTGACTAATTAATTACTTTAAGAAAGTGATTAAGGATTAACTACTTAGTATAATTAAAGGATTGATTAATTAAGGGAATTAATAAAAGGATTAATATATTAATGAAGATGATTAATTAATCAATGTAAGTAATTATAGAACAATTAAGTCGAGTAATTAATTTTGGATCAATGTAATCAATATGTATAGTAGGTTAATTAATTTGTGTAATTAATTAAGTTAAAATGGTTAATACTAGTTAATCAATTGAGTTAATTAATTAAGGTAACCATTTGATGTTGAGTTAAGTATAATTACTTAAGGTAAATAATTAGGTATAATTACTTAGTGAAGTAATTAGTGGATAATTACCGGATGTAATTAATTTAAGGACATTACTTGTTGGGTAGTAATTTAAGGTTAATTACTTGATGGAAGAAATTAAGCAATGATTACTCAGTGTAATTGAAGGATTAATTTATATAATTAATCAAGGAGTTGGTTCAATTGATGATGTAATTAAGGAAAGTAAATTTCTGACTTGTGATTAATCAAGATTGACTAATAAATATAATTAAGTTAAAGGTTAATTATTATATGAAATTTAATTAACTAGTGGAAGTAATTAGAGGATCATTAATTAATATAATTAATGGAAGCGACCAATCTTGCTTATTAATGATTAAATGTTGATGGGTGCTTTGAAATGGGTTGATATCTCTGATATGAATTGCTTTGTGAATGATATGTTGGATGGACGATGATAATGTGATTATAAATCAGTTATGAATTGCTGTGTGAAATTATTTTTCGTCAATTTAAAGATGAATTGTATTTAATTGGATAGCTTGGTTTAAATGACATTGGATTCGAAGAGACCGAAGTCGGGCGTAATGAATACCCAAAACCACTTCGATTCTTTATTATTGATATGTGAAACCAATAAGCTGGTTTGGAATGATTTAAGTAAATTGGACCATAAAATCTAAGTTTTGGTACTTAGGAATTGATATGTGATAAGTGATGTTTATGACGACTTGTGAAGTTATAAATTGATTCAAGTTACCCCGGGTTTATATAAGTCGTATGCTCTTGTATTCCATGCTAGATGGGTTTACTCACGCTAGTTTCTAGCCTGACCCGGGTGTTACTTTGATGTAATGCTCGGGTCAGACCGAGTATTACAGATTTTCAGGTAAGGACGTTCTGGAGCTCAGGAGGCGAGCTGGATGGCAGGGACGTATGGAGAGAGTTTCCACTATGATAGTGTATATATCTGAGACATATTAAATTGTATCTGTCCAATGTTGTATAAAATTGTTGTAACTCTGATATATCGATGTAAATTGATAGATACAATTTTCTTTAATATAACTATTATTGATATTATATTTTATCCGCTGCGAATGTGAGTTTATGTGTTTCTTTTCTGTTCTTCTTCTATCTCTTTCTTCTTTTCTCTAACTATCTAGAATTTTCGGGTTTGAAATTTTCGGGTCGATACATTTGGTATCAGAGCAGAAGGTTAAGCGAGAACCTTGGCTCTGGTAAGATTACTCATTAAGGATAGGGTAAGTGGTACCCTAGAATGAGTTGAGTATATATATAAGAGAGCGTACTTGTTATTTTCTTACATAAAGGTTTTTAAATGATTTCAAATGTAAATGAATCTTATATAAGAAATAGATTGTCTATTATATTAAGGAAATTGGTTGTAGTATTAATTAAATTAAAAGTAATAGTAAGAATTAAGTGGAAATAGAATTACAACCAAATTGAAATTAAATTAAAGACAAGTTTGAAATGGATTCAAACTGAAATTAAATCTTGAAATTGGAAAAGGTATCAGGATAAGGATAATCAATTAATTGATGTAATTAATTAAACTTTATCTAATGAGATTAATTTATGGATAATAATTAGAAATGATCAATAAAGAGGGAGTTACTTAATGAAGTAACTAGAGGTAAGTAATTTAAGGGACAATTACTTAATGAAGGTAATTAAGAAATAAGTTAATTACCGAATGTGATTAATTAATGATGTAATTAATTTGAAGAAATAACAAATAATATTATTTAATGCATTTGAATGAAATGGTCCTATTTCAAACAAGAGTTGTTTGAAAAAAAGAAAAAGAAAAAGATATTTGTTTTGAATTAGAACCAAGGATGATTTAAATTTTTAATTTGGCTTGGTAAGCCAAGAAGTAAATATGTATATGTATGGATATACATAATATCAAAGTTGGTTAAAATAAACTCTAAATATTGAGTTTTAAATTTGGAATAAGATGTGATACCCAAAGTGATAAGTTTTTGAACTTAATAAGTGGGAAGATTATTTATGTGAAGTTTAAAATTTGAAATGGAAGTTCAAATTGGGTAAGGTTGACTGGATTAAGTGAATTGAGTTTAACTTGGAAAAAGTTAAATATGTTGGGATGCTCAACCTGATTTGTAAATTTTAAGATGAAATTAAGATTTAACTTAGGAAGTTAAATGATTGATTACATTTGAGAGTTGAGTGATCTCAAATTGGGTTTGAGATCCGAAAATTGGAAATGGTTGGATGTTTTGAAATAATTGGGTAATATCATCCTATTGTGGTTAAAATCTTTAAGTTATGAATTTGAATTGTTTAAATGAATGAGAGATGGTTTAAATTTTGAATTTGAATTTGAATTAGTTCAAATTGAATTTGATTTGAATTAATTGAAATTGTGATTGAAGATGTATGAGTATAAGATTCAAATGGAAAATTTGAATTGAAATTTGATTCAAATAATTTGGAATTGTAATCAAAGTTGAGTAAGTTAAATTTGAAAAGGAACCGAGGATAATTCAACTTGACTTGGGGTTGAATCAATTTCAATGGAAATTGAAGTTATTTAAATTGGAATTGGATCAATTTAAATGATAGAGGAAATTTAAATTTAGTTGATGAGAATGGAGATTGTGAAGTGAGCAGTTTGACTCTGGGCTGTTTTTAATATAAATTGTTTTTAATATAAACCTATTTTTTTTCCAAGCTATTTATTATATATACAACATTTCTTTTAAAAGCCAAATTATCTTATACTTGTTTTACAATTATTTTTGAAACTGTTTAACAATTTTCCAACTGTCTTATAAATTAATTACTATATTTCAACTGTTTTACAAAACTAATTACTATCTTATTATTATTTTGCAATGGTCTAAAATTTCTATAATTATTTTAACTATTTTCTAACTGATTTACACCAATTTTACAAATTAGTAATTATTTTCCAACTACTTATCCATTTTTAGATTTTTTCAAACTATTTTCTAAATTTAAACTGGACGGAGTTCAAACTGCTATTGGTTAACTACCCAATTGAGATAAGAATAGAGGTGATAATCCAAATGGATTGAAGCAATTGTAAGTAAGTGAATGGGAATAGAAATGGAATTGATTTTGCTAATAACCAATAAAGATAAATACGTAGAGTGTACGTATGTTATTCTATTCGCATAGTGATTTGATCGAGATTCGAGCACAATATTTCGAGACATATATATCGATCCGAGTGGGATTTTTCACTCGATTTTCGACGGCGAACCTGGATATGGATTGTTGATTGGTTCTGGATATTCTCTATCATAGTTATGACTATGCAAGGAGAATGACGGTTTCTGATCAAGAAACCAGATCTGTGTCCGCACTAGAAAGTAGGGTGGACGGTACTAGTTCGGAAGTGAAATTGTGTGATCGAATAAGCGATCAGATTGGTATAGTATACAGATGATATGTGTACATCGTACGGATTTAAATGAAAATGATATTGAAAGAAGTTATCAAATTTGAATATTTGATTTTGAGTAAACAAAGTTAAATATCTTTGTTTTATAAAATGAAACTCCCCTTGTTGAATCTCTTGTCAGAAGAAAAGGATTTCGAAGGTGTTTGAAGTATAAAAAGGAGTTTTATACAAGTTTGAAATGATCCAAAGTTTTGAAAGATTCTATATATCTGAATATATATAAATAAAGGATCATATGAGGATTTTGGAAAAGGTTTTGGGAACCTTTGGATTTGGAAAGGCTTTTGATTTTTGGGTAAAATCAATATGAGAATTTGAAAAGCCTAGATTGAGAATTATCGATTTTGGAATAATCGATTTTGTGTAAAGGATCTTTGTACGAGATCATATTAGGTGTATGATTTAAAGGTACTATATGTGTATAGTATAAAATGTTTTGATGATGGCTCTGGAGAAAAAGGCGCTCCCTTGAAATGAACTTCTCAGGAGTGCCACCGGGTGGTGCTGCCTTGAGCCCCAAGGGGGGTTCTAAAGTTGATCCTGTGAGGAGTCCGGACAAAACTAGTTCCTGAGGATTATCAATAGAGTATACCATAGCGAAAGTCATGTGTGCCGCTGAGAGCCTACAGTTACATGGACTTTTGCTGCGATGACAACGTAACCCAGGATGTAACTGCGATCTATGGTATAACATAGGGAAAGTCGTGTGTGCCGCTGAGAGCCAACAGTCTGCGTTTGATTTTATATCGGTAGACTGTGATCTATGTAGGAGTGGAGAAGTTTCATTTTGGCAGCGAAAATTAGAAGCCGCTGAGAGCCTACAGTTACGTGGACTTTTGCTGCGATGGCAACGTAACCCTGGATGTAACTGTGATCTGGTGTGTGGGATCCGTGGCGTAATCGAGAGGCCGCTCAGAGCCTATAGTTACATGGACTTTTGCTGCGACGGCAACGTAACCCTGGAATGTAACTGTGACCATGGATGGGGGTGATGATTTCCAGAGCATTCTCACCAAAGATATATCCTCTATTTTCAAAAATGTTTTCTATATTTTCAATAAAATTATTTTCCAAGTATTTTCACTGGGTGTTGAAAATGGGTCTGCTAAGTACTTATAGATTTTCAGTCCTACGCCTGATCAACGTATGGCCGAATTTCTGTGAGAACAAAGACGGACTTTTGGAAACATCGAGTTATAGAATGATATTTTTATAAAACTACTTTGATAGTACTATATATAGATTTTAAAGATGTTCTAAAAAAGATCAAAGGAAAATTTATCTAATTTTAAGCATTTTAATAAATTTGGCTTCGTTCCTTTTCGAGGACGAAAAGATTCAAAGGGGGAAGGAATGTGATAACCCGGATTCTCAAATATGTGTTAATTGGAAATTAACAGAATTTAAATTATTAAACAATGATTTACAAAAGAAATATAAATATATATAATTATTGTTTATATAAATGTAATTTATATATTTAGGTTGATTTTAATTTGAATATTAAAATGGAATTGAGATTGAATAGGAAATTCAATGGATAAATATCTTTATAATGTTGGAATTCTAAGTATATACACGCACAGGTAAATATGTGTGTTTGTGTATGTTAAATAATTGAAAACATTAATTTGAATATAAAGGAATTTTCTAAATTGGACATTCTCTTTACCACTAGTAATTGAGTATTGTTATCAACTTAAGTATAATGATAACTTAAGCATAAGATTTAACAAGATTTAATAAAAGAATTGATATTCTCTTTATATAAATTACATAATTTATATAAACATTTGGAAAAAAAGAGGAAAATGATTCATAAATTAATTAAATGGAAGGGGTTTAAAACAAAGCTATAAACTTAATAAAAAAAAGAACAAGGACTTAAACATAATTTAAATGATGAGTGACATTTGTTAAACTATGAATATAAGGAATAAACATTTGTAAACTTATGAGAACAAGTGTCATTTGTCTTCTAAAATGAATATTTAAAATTTAACCAAGGTTACATAAACATATCATAATTTTTTCTCTATTTTTTTCACAATATTTAAAGCTAAACAAAATGAAAAGGGGCAAGCTATAAATCTGAAATCTAAGATCTGAAACTAGATAATCCAAGAAATCAGAGGTAAAGGGGAATTCAACATCAATGCTAGATGTAAAACTTCAACAAATAATTCAGAAAATTCAGCATGCAAAATAGAATTCAAGAGCAATTGAATAAGCCTGGAAGTCAAGAACAGATTTTCTATCCTCTGCTATGTCGGTGAGTAAAACTGCACTTTAGATATTTCAAAATCCACCTGCATATTGATTGTATGAAGTGATTATCGAAGTTCAGATGGAAGCTATGTTGCATGATTGTTTGTAAATGAAAGAATGTATATGAAGGTTAAAAATTTAGTGCATGATTGAACAACAAGTTTTCAATCAAACATTTCTTTCCAGATTTTCAAAATCTGACATTTTAGTATAAAAGAATCTCTGCATCATAAAAGGGGTGAGTAAATGAACTATAATTTATTTTAAAAACTAAATGCTTGTAATGATCATTAATGGTATGATTTGAATTATGCATGCTTGTATATATAAAATATGAATTCCTGTATAAATATGTATGCCTGAAATACTCTGTTCTTTGTTCACAGGATTTTTTTGAAAAAAACAAATTTGAAATTTAAAATCTCACTTATAAATCTCTTACAGGCTGAGAAACTCAAACAAGATTGGCTTGTTTAAAAATAATATGGGTTCTAAGAATTTATTTAAGCATAATGAGTTGGAAATTATCTGGGAATTTAAGAAGAACAGTGAAAATTTCAAACTTATCAAAATTTCGACTTAAACAATCAATGTTTTCAGTTATATAACCGGTTTTGTTATCTAAAATCATGAATTTTAGAAATCAAATCAAAATTTTTAGAAGAAGATTGAATGAGGAATTTGGGTTTGATCAGAAATGGGATCCTGGGTAATTTCTGATGATTTAGGTGTTCTGGAAGCTCGGGGTTCTAGTTAAAGATGGCTCGAGGGAGGAGGATAATGGGAAAATTGGTCGAAATTTTTTAGCATGACGTGGTGGCACAAAAAGGGAGGAAATAGGGTTTGGGGAATCTGTTGGGTTTGATGAAGAATCGAAACTTTGTGACGGCATGAATGTGTCGAGTGTGATTTGGGCAAGTGGGAATGATGCGTGGGACAGTAATGAAGATTTGGGTCGGTCGCCAAGAATTCTGGTGAACTAGATTGGCGAGGCGAGTAGGTTTTCGTCGGCAAGTTTGGAATTCTGGTAGTTCGATAGGCTCGAAATTGATTCCAGTTGATTTTTTTTGAATCTGGGTGGTCGGAAGGACTTGGGGAATCAGGGATGGTGTGCTGGTGGTCGCGGCAGAGGTCAACGATTCCAGGGACGCGTGTGCATGTGCACGGCGCACATACAAGTTTCTGGCGAATTAAGATTTAGAAGAAGAATATGAGGAGGAAGGAAGAGTTTTGGTTCTCGGGTTGGTATCGTGATAATCGAAGTTGGGCTCGAGTAATCCGTTTTCGTGCGCGAGTATTTATATTGAAGCAGTTCTTTTGTAAATTTAAGCTAAAGGAAAAAGAAAGAGAGAGAGAAGGCCCGGGAAAAAAAAATAGGGAACTCGGGAATTTACTCGAGTAGAAGCTGGGTTTGTCTCGATAAATACCAGAAGGCTAACAAGCTTTAGAAATTTAACAAAGTCAAGTTTTAAATAATTGTCTTTAAACTATTTTGAGAAATAATTGTTTTTTTTTGTTCAATAATTTAGGTGGAGAAATTCATATTAAGTTTTAAATTTTTAGTTAAACTTAAAGTTTTCCAGTAACTTCACAGTTTAACAAATTCTGATAATGAGTTAAGATAATGGATTATCTTAAGTTTAATTGATGATTATGATTATTAATGGGTTAATTAATTGATTTGTTAATTTAAGGGTTAATTAATTGACGGATGATTAATTAACATTAATTAATAAATAATAAATTACTGGAAGTGATTAGATGGATAATTAAAAGATGATTAATTTATTAATCACTTAATGAGATTAATTAATGATAATATTTAGTGAGAGAAATTAAATGGGAAATTGCTTAATGTTATTCATTAAGAAGGGTAATTAATTAGTTTAATTTAACAAAGTTTAAAATTTATTAATTAATAGTTAGAGGTAATTAATTAAGTAATTAAGTTGTAATTTGTGACTAATTAATTACTTTAAGAAAGTGATTAAGGATTAACTACTTAGTATAATTAAAGGATTGATTAATTAAGGGAATTAATAAAAGGATTAATATATTAATGAAGATGATTAATTAATCAATGTAAGTAATTATAGAACAATTAAGTCGAGTAATTAATTTTGGATCAATGTAATCAATGTGTATAGTAGGTTAATTAATTTGTGTAATTAATTAAGTTAAAATGGTTAATACTAGTTAATCAATTGAGTTAATTAATTAAGGTAACCATTTGATGTTGAGTTAAGTATAATTACTTAAGGTAAATAATGAGGTATAATTACTTAGTGAAGTAATTAGTGGATAATTACCGGATGTAATTAATTTAAGGACATTACTTGTTGGGTAGTAATTTAAGGTTAATTACTTGATGGATGAAATTAAGCAATGATTACTCAGTGTAATTGAAGGATTAATTTATATAATTAATCAAGGAGTTGGTTCAATTGATGATGTAATTAAGGAAAGTAAATTTTTGACTTGTGATTAATCAAGATTGACTAATAAATATAATTAAGTTAAAGGTTAATTATTATATGAAATTTAATTAACTAGTGGAAGTAATTGGAGGATCATTAATTAATATAATTAATGGAAGCGACCAATCTTGCTTATTAATGATTAAATGTTGATGGGTGCTTTGAAATGGGTTGATATCTCTGATATGAATTGCTTTGTGAATGATATGTTGGATGGACGATGATAATGTGATTATAAATCAGTTATGAATTGCTGTGTGAAAGTATTTTTCGACAATTTAAAGATGAATTGTATTTAATTGGATAGCTTGGTTTAAATGACATTGGATTCAAAGAGACCGGAGTCGGGCATAATGAATACCCAAAACCACTTCGATTCTTTATTATTGATATGTGAAACCAATAAGCTGGTTTGGAATGATTTAAGTAAATTGGACCATAAAATCTAAGTTTTGGTACTTAGGAATTGATATGTGATAAGTGATGTTTATAACAACTTGTGAAGTTATAAATTGATTCAAGTTACCCCGGGTTTATATAAGTCGTATGCTCTTGTATTCCATGCTAGATGGGTTTACTCACGTTGGTTTCCAGCCTGACCTGGGTGTTACTTTGATGTAATGCTCGGGTCAGACCGAGTATTACAGATTTTCAGGTAAGGACGTTCTGGAGCTCAGGAGGCGAGCTGGATGGCAGGGACGTATGGAGAGAGTTTCCACTATGATAGTGTATATATCTGAGACGTGTTAAATTGTATCTGTCCAATGTTGTATAAAATTGTTGTAACTCTGATATATCGATGTAAATTGATAGATACAATTTTCTTTGATATAACTATTATTGATATTATACTTTATCCGCTGCGAATGTGAGTTTATGTGTTTCTTTTCTGTTCTTCTTCTATCTCTTTCTTCTTTTCTCTAACTATCTGGAATTTTCGGGTTCGAAATTTCCGGGTCGTTACAGTTTCGAACCAAACAGCCACGCAATGAACCCCATCTCGAATCCATCATATCTCTCAATCCACCGATCCAAATGCCACGAAATTTTCACAGAAGCTTGCATTCATGTCGAAGAATGTCCACACCAAATTTCACCTCTATTGGATAAATTCTTGATCGATTCGAATGGAGTTCGAACCGATGCCAAAGTGGGCCCAAATTTCCTTAGGCTGGGCGTGTGGGTCCCCTCACGTGCCAGAAGTGGTCTCCCGAGTTTTCAGCGAAATATCAGCAGCCTACGCCTATAAATAGAGCCCCAGAGCCAACAGAAAAGGGATCTTTCGACTCTCAAGCGCCCAGACTCTGCCGGATTGAGATCGTCATCATCCTACATCGTATACTAGCTGTTGATTTCGAATTTTCAGTTGTAACCTGTTGTTGCTTGCTGTAATTGCTTGTAAACGTTGAAAGAGAATCAATAAAATTGCTAAAACTTCAAAGTGGACATAGGCAATGTGCCAAACCACTATAAATCGGTTGCCTTTGTCTTTATTTTGCTGTTATTTGGAGTTTCTATTAGATAATCCTCATTTTCAATTCATATTCTTCAATTATTATCTCTTCAAAAGACTCCCGAAGAGTGTTGTGCCCAATTTTGGTACAAACATACATAATCATATCCTTTGGTTTATAGGTTACAAATTTCAACTTCCTAGTAATTTCATTCATATCCTAGCATTAAATCTCTTATTTTTAATTAGAGGTTCCAATTATTGATTAGTTACATTCTATTTCACAATAATAATTGAAACTATTAATTAACGAAAAATTAAGAACTAAATACCGGGTTAAATTTCAAATCATTTAAAATAATAGATAAATGTATATACTTACAACTTATATATCCAATTATATTTTAAAAAGAAATTGTTTATCAAAATAAAACTGCAGTAAAACTACTATAGTGGCCTTCCGTCTTCGAAACTCGAAAATGAATGTCGATGATGCTTGCAGAGGGGAGTACAGAACTTATTTCTTCCAATATTTCTTTAAAACAATTCTTTCAAATCATATTGAAATATTTATATCAGAAAATACTTCTAACAAATATTGTTATTATATTCCAAAATCATTCAAAAGAAATTTTCCAAAAATCCTGGAATTCAAGTTCTAAGTTTCTAATCTTTCATTTATTTTATTTCCAATATTATTTTCAACTAATACCTAAAAATTGCACTACCTAACAACAATTACATTACAACCAAAAATACATATCATTTATATTAGAAATTTATTGCATATATATATATAAATATAATAGGCAAAATAATTTCATTCACCTATTTTTCAAAACAAATATTGTGTCGGCCTGTCCTATTAAATGTTTAGAAATCCCTATTGATGTCATAGCGTCCTATGCACCAACCAGTATTTATAAATACAAAACGGAACACATTAACACAATATCAAAACTCTTTTATAACACTAACAGATATGCTCTCCCATAAATATACGCTCAATGACTCATCATAGGGTATTACTACCCTATTAATAAAGAGTCAGACCCCACAAAGTTAAGGTTTATCGCTGAACCAAAGCTCTGATACCAGATGTAACATCTGGCCATTTGTACGATTTAAATCGACGATAAACCACCGACAGACTCAAACCTTACAAAAAAGCGGATTGTTATTGGGGTGAATAAGAAAAGCAGATAAAGAAATAAAGCAAAAGCAGAATCTCACAATGGAATGACAAAATATAATAATCAAATAACAGTTCATGAAGCTGTTTTACAAAACATTTTATTATACTTATACAACACATATCAGAGTTTCACATATTAGAGAATAATAAATAATGCAGCGAAATAGTATGAATGCAGTGGAATAATATAAAAAATAATAGCAATACAATCTTCGTCTTCATCCTCCAGAAATAAAGTCTTCGAATCCTGAAATGCTCAGACTGACCCAAGCGAAATGAAAAACAAAACACTCAAGTCAGAACTACAAAATCTTATGTAAGTTAAATCAACGGTAAATAATATGAGTGGAACGATGTCAGAGATGTTTACGGGATTTGACATCTCCTATCCAGTGTCTAACGTGAGTGCAATAACTTAAGAGATGTTCGTGATTCACATCTCCTAAGGATCCGTTAAACTATTTATTATATAGTAATTTTTTGCTTTTATACTAACGTCTATAGTAAAATAAACTTACTTTTAAATAGCATTAAGGCTTTACATTTTCCATCTTAACACGTTATAGTCGCAGTAGTCCATCCAGTATCAGCGCATCTCCAGATCGGGAGACTACCCTAATACTCCACGGGCTAAGGGAGAAAACGAAACTCGTACAATGCGCGCTAGGGTAGGTGACACGGCACACAAGGCAGTGCCAAGGTAGATATTCCAATTACTATCCAGACTGGTGGTGACGCATACCTCGAGCCACACCCTCAAATCAAAAATCAAAGTGGCCACCAAATGAATCTCCAAGTCAGAATATAATATCGAAGGAGTGTGTCCGATAAGAGGAGCTACCTCACTGGCCTGGAATCGCTCTTATTTTAGCCACCTTATGCCAACTCATGGGAGTCGAGTCCATATATATACCTCAATAGAACGTCGTCACTATCCTACTTCATTCTGCAATCTCCACCGCGTACACGGTTTTTAAAGTGGTTTTCGGAGTTGGCAGAGAGTATGACAACTTCCGATCTCAGTCTCTTTAACAGCCAAACGTTATTATAACACCGTGGTCATTTTCAAAATAGTTTATTGTGACGCCCCACCTCTATTCCCACACTAGCCAAGAACACTACGGTGTAGTGCTGTCAACTAGCATGGAGAATAAGGCTGTTGAGGAGCGACCATCCATGTAATTGCTTATCACACGGTGGCTATAAATAATCTTCGAAAACAAACATAGAAATAATCATAACACAAATCAGTCACAGATATCCATATCACAAAGGCGGAAGAAGATATGAATATATAACTAACACATGAAAGTGTACATCAGAGTAGTGGTCAGTAAGATCCACGATAATACAAAAGAATAGCAACACGTGCTATACAAAAGAATACAACTATGAGTCTATATCTCAAGTGTATACAACAAAAACTGCTAATCTAAACAGTTAGCCAAAAGTCAGAGTGATGAATCCCTGGGAAGAAGTCAAGCAGAAGTACCTGTAACATCTCGGTCTGACCCGAGTATTATTTAAGAAAATAATAAACGGGTCAGTCTAGCTATAAATATCAGATGACATGATATAACATAAAAGATATGGCATAAACATAAAATATCCATAATGACATACCACTATAAGTATGTAATAATGATCAACAGAAGATCAATCAATAAGAGATAATCAATATCACAAGAATCTTCTCAAAAATTCGGAAAAGGGCATCATACCCCAAACTTGTACTCATAACAAGTCAATGACATAAACTCTAGAAATCAATGCAAGAAGTCCAGAAATCATAGAAAAGAGAAAGAGGCCTATCACATGGCGGGCCGAAGACCAAGGGGAGCTACCCCACATGTGTGAATGGAATCACACAGATTAAGGTCCAGACTAACCAAAAAGCAAAAAGGTATGTGTGAGTGGAATCACACAAGTGGTGTCTAGTCTAACCTCGCAACAAGAGACATCGCACAGTTGCTAGTCTAAATCATCAGAATGATCGTCATGATCAACGAGAAGTGTCAATTACACTAAGCTAGTAAATATAGAAGTTTAGCTTCATGTCCCATAACCACTTGCTTAACTTAAATATTTACGAACAAACTGTAAATCTTCACTAATAAAATTGTCACAAGAGGTTCAATCGAACAAGTCCAAGAATTAACCGACGAAGTGAACGCAAGCGTTTCATACCACTTGTTTTACTGAGTCGTTTAATTAGATTTCTCATCTGAGTGATGTAAAGGTTTGTATATACTAATAGATTGGAAAACGGTTTAAGAATAGAGCTTTGTTATTAAAAATAGAGTTGAAATTATTTGTTAAAAGAGTTTTGATATTTACTACTAGTATTGAAACCTTTATATTATAAAGTGACAAAACACAGAAGCAATTGTAGAAACAATCAGTCACAAAGATCGCATACGGAGATGTGAATAAAATCCAAGGAAATCAGCTCAACATTTTTCAGATAAGATCCCCTACGGAGGGGGGGGTCCAGGGGCGGTGGCAACCCCCCAAGGTGGGGGTGCGGGGCCAACGCCACCGCTTACGGGGTTCGACCTGCCCGGTCAGGTCGCGGCGATCCAGGGGGCAGCGCCCTCGGCGGGGTGCGGGGCAGTGCCCCGACCAAAACGGTACGACCTAGTGAAGGGAGCGACCTATCGGGATAAGGTCCAACGACCTACGAGTTAAGGGTCCAACGACCTATAGGTTCACGCGACCTAGGTGGAACGCGACCTACGAGATAGGCAAGTGGAACGACCTAAAGATGAATGGGTCGAACGACCTAACGTGAGCACAGGTGAAGCGACCTATCGGTCCAACGACCTAAGGGGAAAAGGCAACCTAGGTCTAACGACCTAACTGCTCACGACCTAAGGGTCTAAAGGCCACGCGACCTAGAGGAAAACAAGGTTAAGCGACCTAAGTGGGTTCGCGACCTAACGAAATAAACAATCGAGCGACCTAACGACAAAAAGGGGCGAACGACCTAATAGGTGCGCGACTTAAAGCCATCGTGACCTAACGACCTAACAAGGTCATACAATCAAGTGGTTTCCAACGACCTAACGGTGCAACGACCTAAGGCCAAATGACTTAAGGGTTCCAGTGGAGAGCGATCTAAAGGAGACGCGGCCTAAAAGAGGCGCGACCTAAAGGTGACGCGACCTAAAAGAGGCGCGACCTAAAGGAGACGCGACCTAAAAGAGGCGCGACCTAACTCAAACAAGCATTTCGATGACCCAGAGTCATGCCGAGCGACCTAGACCCAAACGACCCACGACCTAGCGACCTTGCGACCTACAACCTAACTCCGAGCGAGCCAAATCCGGGCAGAATGACTTAAATGCAGGAAATTCACCAAAATGCTAAAAATTGGAGTTTTTCGCCAATCCAATCCAAACCAAATGCAAATGTGCGTGCAAACATGATAGGGAATCATTCCAAATAGTCCAATATAGTTATAGGCTAGAATTGTGAGATAAAAATCTCACCTTTGCACCAAATATCAATGAAAATGAAGTTTTAAGCAAGCAAGAATCAATCCCTCTTCTATCTAAGCACAAGAAGCTTGAATCCAATGTCTTCTTCTTGAATTTGGAGTAGAAAGATGGACTGCAATTGAATTTGAGTTTTGGAATTTTCATTTCCCATTCCCTCCACCATTTTTGAAGAAGCTTGAAGGCTTAGGCAAATAGAAATGAAGTTATGAAGAGGAGGGGTGAAGGTTGGGTCTAATAGGCTAAAAGCCCAACCCAAAGTCTCAAGTGAAAAAGTAGCGAAATTCTATTATCTCCAATAATATCAATGTTTATACTTAAAAATGTTGTAAACAGCATTTCGAACTCAATGGAAGTGGTCGCGAGTCCTAATGTGTCCGTTTGCAAAAAGTAGCTTTTCGGACCAAAATCCGATTAACGATTTAATATTTAAATAAAATATTTAAATATAACTCGATAAACATGCGGGTTGTTACAGACTCCCCTCCATAAAGAAATTGCGTCCTCGCAATATATATATGAGATGGAAATAAAAAGTAATAACCATAAAAGCATATTAACACAAGAGAAATTTGAAATAAGAAGTTCACCTCAAAGATAGGAGAAAGCAAGTCCGGATGTGTACGCTCGATGAATTCTCTGGATTCCCAAGAACAATCCTTATGATTTGAGGACCATTGAACCTTCACAAGCGAAACATCTTTATTTCGAAGTCGTTTAACCTCAGAAGCTATAATTCGAATAGGATGCTGCTCATAAGTTAAATTCGGCGAAACTTCAATTTCTTCCACAACAGCAGGCTCAAGAATTGAATCGGAACCCCGAAGGCATTTCCGTAATTGAGTAACGTGAAATACGTCATGCATAGCAGAAAACTGAGCCGGCAATGCAAGGCGATAAGCCATGAAACCAATACGTTCAGTGATAGGAAATGGCCCAATATATCGAGGCGCTAACTTCCCCGATCGACTGAAACGTAAAACAGCCTTCATAGGTGAAACACGAATAAAAACAGAATCTCCAACAGAAAACTCTAATTTCCTTCTTCGATTATCGGCATAGGATTTTTGTCTATTCTGGGCTTCTTTCATCCTATGTCGAATAAGTTCAATCTTCTCTGTGGAGTCTCGAATAAAATCTGGACCTAAAACCAGCTTCTCACCGGCCTCAAGCCAACAAGAAGGAGATAGGCAGGGCCTTCCGTAGAGTGCCTCGAAAGGTGCCATACCAATACTAGATTGGAAGCTATTATTATAGGAAAATTCAACAAGTGAAATATGATCTTCCCAACTTCCACCAAAATCAAGCACACAAGCACGAAGAAGATCTTCAAGAGTTTGATTCACACGCTCGGTTTGTCCATCAGACTGGGGGTGATAAGCGGTGCTAAAATTAAGCTTCGTTCCTAAAGCTTTTTGAAGACTCTTCCAAAATCCACTAGTAAACAATGGATCTCGATCGCTAACAATAGAAGTAGGAACTCCATGCAATTTGACAATTTCTTTGATAAAGAGTTTGACCAAAAGAGGAACAGTTCGGTTAGACCGTACGGGAATAAAATGGGCGGATTTAGTAAGCCAATCAACGATCACCCATAAGCCATCATGACCCGAACGAGAACGGGGAAGGTCATCTATAAAATCCATGAAAATTTGTTCCCACTTCCAAATTGGAATTTCTAAAGGTTGCAATAACCCACCAGGCCTCTGATGTTTGGCCTTGACAAGTTGGCAAGTCATGCAACACTTAACAAAGTTAGCAATATCAGATTTCATTCCCTCCCAATAATAAAGTCGCTTCATATCAGTGTACATTTTACTACTACCGGGATGAATGGTGAATTTAGAACGATGGGAATCTTCTAAAATATCTTTACGAAGATCACCAATATTTGGTACGATAAGTCTAACAAATTTTCGAATGCTGCCACGAGAATCAATACCAAAGTCTTTCAAACCTTCAATATCAATTCCATCCTTAATATTTTGGCCAAGAAGAACCAATTCAGGATCTAGCCTTTGAGCTTCAAGAATGCGGTCTAAGAGAGAAGGATGAGCCTCAAGGCTACATTAAACAAATGATGAGCATAAATCAGATACGCACTCTCGAATCTCACAAGTGGATAAGATCTCGAGATCGTTCCATTCGGATATCATCATAGAAACAACTGCTTGTTGCTTACGGCTAAGAGCATCGGCGACACGATTACCCTTACCGGGGGTATAAAGAATATCAAGATCATAAGGTGCAAGGAACTCGAGCCAACGCTGTTGACATAAATTAAGTTCTTTTTGAGAAAATAAATATTTCAAAGACTTATGATCCGTGTAAAGAATAAATTTCTCTCCCAATAGATAATGACGCCACATTCGAAGGGTGAAAACAATAGCCGCGAGCTCTAGATCATGTGTGGCATATCTAGTCTCGGCCGGCTTCAATTGCCTAGAAGCATAAGTAACAACACGTTCTTTTTGCATAAGAACGACACCCAAATCAACGTGACTAGCATCGGTATAAACGACAAAATCTTGATTCCCTTCGGGATTAACAAGAATGGGAGCATCGGAAAGGAGTTCTTTCAATTTCTGAAAAGAGGCTTCACATTTGTCCGACCAAATGTATTTAACTCCCTTCTTAGTCAAGCCAGTAAGAGGCACGACAATCTTAGAAAAGTCTTTAATAAAACGACGGTAATAGCCCGCAAATCCGAGAAAGCTACGGATTTCAGTCACACTCTCAGGTCTTTTCCAATCTTGAATCGTTTCAATCTTTGAAGGATCCACGGAAATTCCGGATTCGGAAATAATATGACCGAGAAACTTCACACGAGATTGCCAAAAGTGGCATTTAGAAAATTTCACCTTTAATTGATTACCCCTAAGAGTTTCCAATACAATCCGAAGATGTTTCTCATGTTCCTCCTCGGTTTTTGAATACACAAGAATATCATCAATGAATATGAGAACAAACCGATCGAGGAAATCTTTGAAAACTCGATTCATGAGGTCAACGAAATAAGCTGGAGCATTCGTTAACCCAAATGGCATAACAAGCCATTCATAAGATCCATATCGAGTACGGAATGATGTCAAAGGAATGCTATCCTCTGCGATACGAAGCTGGTGGAAACCGGTAGCCAAGTCCAATTGTGAAAAGACCTTAGCACCACTAAGCTGATCGCATAGATTATCAATCCGAGGTAAAGGATATTTATTTTTAATAGTCAGATCGTTAAGCTTGCGATAGTCAACGCAAAGCCTAAGCGTACCGTTGGATTTCTTCACGAAAATAGCCGAAGCTCCCCAAGGCGAGGAACTAGAGCGAATAAATTGCTTCGTCTCCGATTCGGACAACTGTTTGCGCATCTCCTCATTTTCCTTATTGGACATGCGATAAGGAGGACGAGTAATTGGTTGAGCTCCAAAAACAAGATTAATTCTGAACTCAATTGCCCGTTTAGGTGGTAAACCTAAAACGGGCTCGAATATGTCGGAAAATTCACAAACAACGTGAATACGAGAAATAATATCATCTTCATCATCATCATCGTTATCACGAGGATTTAAAGAATATAAAGATGCCACCAAACAGGATTCTGAATCTTTAAGATTAACAGAAATCTGATTAACAGATAGTGGATGTCGGAGATGAATAGTCTGCTCAGGACATAGGATATGAGCTTCATAACGATTAAGCCAATCCATTCCCAAAATCATTCCAAAGCCTAGGTAACGCATAACATGCAAATCGGCTAGGAATGGAAAATCACATAAAATAATCTCCACATTTTTACAAAGCAAACTAAGAGTTGCGGATCCACCAACAGGATTCGCAATTTTTAAAGAAGTCATTAATGCAGTAACACTTAAGGAAAAAGTGTCTACCAGTTCCTTTGATATAAAAGAATGGGATGCACCCGTATCAAAGAGAACTCTAATAGGTTGATCATGAAATAAAATAATACCATCAAGAATGGAATGAGAAATACCTTGGCCACGAGATGTGTTGCCAAGGGCTTGAGCCACATTTAACTTTCCTTCATTCCTGCCTTTACGTTTGAGGCATTGATGTATAAAGCGATCTGGGATCTTACAATAGCGACAAGATTTGGGCTTTGAGCACTTGTTCACAAAATGATCCTCTGCGCCACAATTGAAGCATCTCGCAATATCAGGAGAACGAGCCTTTGCAGCAGGAGTTGCTTGTTTACTCTTCTTATTGGGATAAGGGCCTTTGAACTTGTTGGGCCTCTTTTTGTTATTGAAATTGGGTTTGGAAGCTACTACCTCCACCTCACTTTCTTTATCAGCCTCTTCCAGACGAAGAGCGATATCTATAAGTTGATTAAATGCAACTTCTAGTTTCAGGAGTAGTGGCTTCTTAAGATTCTTATTTAAGCCATAAACGAACCTCTGGTTCTTCTTTAGTGAAGTATTTATATACTCGACCCCATATTTGGAAAGAGATTCGAATGATGCGACGTAGTCCGCCATAGAAGACTGAAACTTGAACGAGGTCAATAAATCGCCGAGCCAAAGTTACCTTTTCAGCCTCGGGCACGAATTTCGATTCGAAGCGTTCCCGGAAGTGCTAGCAGGTGAGATCCGCTTCATCAATTTCTGAGATTAACAGCTCATACCAATCCAATGCTCTTTCTTGGAGCATGCTGGAAGCCACCTGGACTCGATGGAGGTCAACGAGGTTCATGCGAGAGAAGATCCTATCGCACGGTGGACCCCAATGATAGTTTCAGAGCCTTTAAACGGCCTCCCACCCAGGTTGGTGTAATCATTGCACAATCGTGCAAACCCCGACTTTGGGTGGGTAGGTGCCGGATTAGCTCCAGCTGCTTGAGCGTTCGTTACTAAATCAAGTAACTGTTGAGTAGTCATAAAAACTCCATCCGGTGGTGGAGCACTAGATGATCCAGCTCTGGGACGACCTGGCCTAGACATTTTCTTCCTTAAGAAAGAAAGAAGAGAAAGAAAATAGTTATTCACCAAATGAATATCAATCATTCTTGACAGGTGAAGTAAGGAATCATAAAAGAAATAGGATGAATCGGTTTGAAAACTCGAACAAAATCCTAAAGCAAGACTCCTAAGGTGGACTTAGGACGATGATCCTTGTCAAGTTATTCTACATTATTCCGAAGTTTGGCTCTGATACCAAGCTGTGATGCCCCACCTCTATACCCACACTAGCCAAGAACACTACGGTGTAGTGCTGTCAACTTGCATGGAGAATAAGGCTGTTGAGGAGCGACCATCCATGTAATTGCTTATCACACGGTGGCTATAAATAATCTTCGAAAACAAACATAGAAATAATCATAACACAAATCAGTCACAGATATCCATATCACAAAGGCGGAAGAAGATATGAATATATAACTAACACATGAAAGTGTACATCAGAGTAGTGGTCAGTAAGATCCACGATAATACAAAAGAATAGCAGCACGTGCTATACAAAAGAATACAACTATGAGTCTATATCTCAAGTGTATACAACAAAAACTGCTAATCTAAACAGTTAGCCAAAAGTCAGAGTGATGAATCCCTGGGAAGAAGTCAAGCAGAAGCACCTGTAACATCTCGGTCTGACCCGAGTATTATTTATGAAAATAATAAACGGGTCAGTCTAGCTATAAATATCAAATGACATGATATAACATAAAAGATATGGCATAAACATAAAATATCCATAATGACATACCACTATAAGTATGTAATAATGATCAACAGAAGATCAATCAATAAGAGATAATCAATATCACAAGAATCTTCTCAAAGATTCGGAAAAGGGCATCATACCCCAAACTTGTACTCATAACAAGTCAATGACATAAATTCTAGAAATCAATGCAAGAAGTCCAGAAATCATAGAAAAGAGAAAGAGGCCTATCACATGGCGGTCCGAAGACCAAGGGGAGCTACCCCACATGTGTGAATGGAATCACACAGATTAAGGTCCAGACTAACCAAAAAGCAAAAAGGTATGTGTGAGTGGAATCACACAAGTGGTGTCTAGTCTAACCTCGCAACAAGAGACATCGCACAGTTGCTAGTCTAAATCATCAGAATGATCGTCATGATCAACGAGAAGTGTCAATTACACTAAGCTAGTAAATATAGAAGTTTAGCTTCATGTCCCATAACCACTTGCTTAACTTAAATATTTACGAACAAACTGTAAATCTTCACTAATAAAATTGTCACAAGAGGTTCAATCGAACAAGTCCAAGAATTAACCGACGAAGTGAACGCAAGCGTTTCATACCACTTGTTTTACTGAGTCGTTTAATTAGATTTCTCATCCGAGTGATGTAAAGGTTTGTATATACTAATAGATTGGAAAACGGTTTAAGAAAAGAGCTTTGTTATTAAAAATAGAGTTGAAATTGTTTGTTAAAAGAGTTTTGATATTTACTACTAGTATTGAAACCTTTATATTATAAAGTGACAAAACACAGAAGCAATTGTAGAAACAATCAGTCACAAAGATCGCATACGGAGATGTGGATAAAATCCAAGGAAATCAGCTCAACGTTTTTCAGATAAGATCCCCTACGGAGGGGGGGTCCAGGGGGGGTGGCAACCCCCCAAGGTGGGGGTGCGGGGGCAACGCCACCGCTTACGGGGTTCGACCTGCCCGGTCAGGTCGCGGGGGTCCAGGGGGCAGCGCCCCGACCAAAATGGTACGACCTAGTGAAGGGAGCGACCTATCGGGATAAGGTCCAACGACCTACGAGTTAAGGGTCCAACGACCTATAGGTTCACGCGACCTAGGTGGATCGCGACCTACGAGATAGGCAAGTGGAACGACCTAAAGATGAATGGGTCGAACGACCTAACGTGAGCACAGGTGAAGCGACCTATCGGTCCAACGACCTAAGGGGAAAAGGCAACCTAGGTCTAACGACCTAACTGCTCACGACCTAAGGGTCTAAAGGCCACGCGACCTAGAGGAAAACAAGGTTAAGCAACCTAAGAGGGTTCGCGACCTAACGACATAAACAATCGAGCGACCTAACGACAAAAAGGGGAGAACGACCTAATAGGTGCGCGACTTAAAGCCATCGCGACCTAACGACCTAACAAGGTCATACAATCAAGTGGTTTCCAACGACCTAACGGTGCAACGACCTAAGGCCAAACGACTTAAGGGTTCCAGTTGAGAGCGACCTAAAGGAGACGCGACCTAAAAGAGGCACGACCTAAAGGAGACGCGACCTAAAAGAGGCGCGACCTAAAGGAGACACGACCTAAAAGAGGCGCGACCTAACTCAAACAAGCATTTCGATGACCCAGAGTCATGCCGAGCGATCTAGACCCAAACGACCCACGACCTTGCGACCTACGACCTAACTCCGAGCGAGCCAAATCTGGGCAGAACGACTTAAATGCCGGAAATTCACCAAAATGCTAAAAATTGGAGTTTTTCGCCAATCCAATCAATTCAAACCAAATGCAAATGTGCGTGCAAACATGATAGGGAATCATTCCAAATAGTCCAATATAGTTATAGGCTAGAATTGTGAGATAAAAATCTCACCTTTGCACCAAATATCAATGAAAATGAAGTTTTAAGCAAGCAAGAATCAATCCCTCTTCTATCTGTAACGACCCGCCTTTTTGGACAGTTTAAACCGACGATCAAATACATAGGCAAAACACACGTCGATTCCAAACCATTAAAAGGGCAGATAGTTATTGGGGTAATTAAGAAAAGAAAAGGAAGGGAAATAAAGGAAATGAAACAACACAGAATCTCACAGCGGAAGGCTAAAGTATAATAATAAAATAACAGTTCATGAAGCTGTTAATTAAATGAATACATTTGAAATGAATACATTTGATTATTATTATACAACATTTATCAGAGTTACATACACAGCAAATATCATACAACAATGCAGCGGAATGGGATGAATATAATAGTAGTAGATAATATACCAAATCTTCGTCTTCATCCTCCAGAAATAGATCCTCAAAAATCTGAAACTCAGGACTGACCCGAGCGTAATGAAAAGACAAAACACTCGAGTCAGGACTAAAATATCCTTATGAAAGTTAAATCAATCGTAAATAAATATGAGTGTAACGGCGTCAAAGATGTTTACGGGGTTTGACATCTCCTATCCAGTGTCAACGTGCGTGCAATAACTCAAGAGATGTTACGGGATTTTCCATCTCTCGAGGATCCGTTAAACTATCTATATATACAATAAGATACGCTATATAGATAATGTCTAAAGTAAAGTAAAGGTATCAAAATAGTGTTAAGGCGACGCCCATTCACCGCTTAACACATTTTTATTCCCAAGAGCATATACAAGACCGTAGTTTCCCCAAAACCGGAAGTCACCAGAGGGCAATCCATATACTCAAGGTACAAATCAAAACGTAGTGGTCGCGAATAGGATAATCAGTATGACAAGGTACATGAGGCAATACCAACTAGGATACTAGTAGTTGCGTGATCCGGACTGATGTTGGGCATAGCCAGCAGCTACCCCAACACCGCGAAACAACACTCCCAAATCAAGGGGTGCACCCAAATCGCATCACAAATGTAATAGATATGGTATCGAAGAAGTGTGTCCGCTAGAGGTGGCGAACCTCAATGGCCCGGCGCGGCTCCTGTTTTAGTCATGTCAGGGGTCATCCAATAATCGTTCTCTTTCTTCAGTCAACGCGTTCACCAAACCATCCACTTCATTCTGGATCATCACTCCGCGTATAATAGTTATTAAAGTGGTTTCGGTATCGACAGAGAGTATGTCCATATCCGATCCCGGTCTCTTTAATAACTACGTATTATTACACCGTTGGCTCTTTTACATTTCAAATCGATTCATAATTTGATATCAAAATATCATATTCGCTTCAAAAATTAAATCTATTTCAAAAATCATCGTATCCTTCCAAATGTAATATTTCATTTCAAAATCATTTTTCCGCATCAATATCTCATTTCGATTTCAAATTCATTTCGGATTTCAATTTAGATTGCAACTTCATTTAACCCAATTCATATTTAAATTCAAGATTTGAATATAAACAAATTCACCTTATTTACCAGCTTGAAAATTTTAGAAATAGTTTTAAGTAGTTTAAAAGTAGTTTAAATAATAAAAGTTTAAACTAGTTTAATAGAAAATATTTAAATAGTTTAATAAAAGAAATTTGAATATAAAATGGTTTATGTAGTAAAATAGTTTGAAGAATCAAAACAATTTCAATATTTAAAGGATATAGATTTTAAATCATTTATACTAAAATATTCATTAAAATAATAATTCCAAAGTCAAACCGGTCAACTTCCCAATTTCTACCCAAATCAATTTCAATTTCCATTTCGATTTAACTGATTCAATTCCGATTTCACTCGAATAAATTTTGATTCCATATAAATTTCGATTTCAATAAACAAATTCCGTTCACTTTCAATTTCCAATTTCAAATTAATTTCCAATTCCAAATCAATTTCCAATTCCAATCCCAATCCCAAATGAATTTAAATTTCAATTTCAAATTAATTTAAATTCCAATTTCACATTAACTTCCAATTTCAATTCCAAATCCAATTTCAAAATATCGATTTAAACATTAAATCAATTTACTTTCAATACCAAATTTTGAATCCAAATTTCAATTTTAAACTCAAACCTGAAATATCATTCCATATAAATTTTCTTAGAAATATTCAAAGTTCTAATAAAAGTCCAATCTTTTAAAATAAATCAACTTCCAGAAATTTAGGCCGTATTTCAATTTTTTAAAACTAAACTTCAATTTATTAATCAATTTCGTTTATCAAGTTTAAATTCCAACATTTCAAGCTCCAATTCAAAATAATTCAATTTCCATAATTTGGATTTTATTCTTAAAATCAATTCATTTAAATAATTTCAAAACAACCTTTAAAATCAATTAATTTAGCCAACCCGGTGTCCGTATAAGATTTTCTATCCTATGGCCAAGTGATTATTTGTTTCAGTTAAATGTCAGGGATGATTATGTATCATTTAAACCAACACAGTGTCATATGTATGTATAACAGGATATATATAAGCAATAAACATCCAAACAATTAAATATCAACCAATAGCATCCATCGCAATAAATCATCCAGTAGACAATGCAATTCATGACAATTTCATAATTCTCAATATCAGGTAATTTAATCGCAATTCAATTTTAATTTCAATTTGACTGTCAATTTAATTTTCAACGGTGAATTCAAATGACAATCTATATGACAATTAAATTTTATCAAACAACGAAAAATAAAATTCATATCACTTCATAATATTAAATTTAACTACCATAAAGATGTTCTAGTACGTTGTGAGCGTTATAAAACACTCACCTTGATTTTACGATTTTAAATCAAATCGAACGGCGTTCAATTTAACTCAAAATTTCTCTAGCTCCAAATGCTACCAATCCAACTCCATAGCGTAGAGCTCGTCCATACGATTCCAACGCAACTGGTTTCGCGCGTTTCCGACCTCGTATGAAAAAGATATGATTTTACAAAGATTTCACGAATTTTAATATAAATAAATTAACAATTTCTTTTGTTAATTTACCCTCAACGAATCTTAGCCATTAGATATGCCTTCATCAGATCAAAGCCGCACGTGCTTCCTTCCCCATCTTCACGTTAGCTTCCAGGCCCGTTCGAACCCATGCCGCCACCCTAGGGTTAATTTTCGAACCTCCTCCCCTCGCTTCTACATCGATCAGGCACTCCCACAACGAAGCTCGCATGCAACACCACCCACGCCCAGAATGCGGCCCCACTCGGTCACCAATTTTCCTCGAACGGCGTGCTTGAACGCGTAGCCTTTGAGCTTGATTTGCTGACGATCTAGGGCACCAGAAACGATCATGTCCGTTCACATCGAAGATCTCAACGTGCTCTACGATGTTGTAGTTGGAGATTTCTGCTAATAATGAGTGGATCAAGAGAAAAATGAGGAGGGAGTTGGACAGTTTTCGGCCATTGACTGTATGAAGGTGGCGGCCACGAACAAGCTAGGGTTTCTCAATGAAAATAATAAATAATGGAGTGCTTTCATAGAGACGATGAAAACTATTCATCCCGGGTTTTTCGAACTCCGAATTTCGCGCGATCACTGACGTTCCTAGGATTTATCCCGCGTTTCGGACACAATGGGACAGGTTTCGGAAGCTAATTCGATCGTATGTGTGAGTTACGGAAATAAACGATCAATTTTTAAATTAAATCGATTAAACGAATTTCTATGCGTTTTGGCTCGCCCCGGACAAACGATAAATCCGATTGACCTGAAATTTGAAATCTTACAATACTATCACGTTACGGATCCGATGAAACTGGTTTCGTCAAAATCCGAGACCGTTTGAAAAATGACTATTTTTAACTCGCAAAATTAATATTAAACAATTTCAACGCGTTTCGAGCTGCCACGGTCAAACGACAACTCCGATTGCTACGAAAATTGAAATCCGATAATAACTAACTATTACGGATCCAATGGAACTAGTTTTGTCCAATTCTGAGACTGTTCAAAAATTGGCTATTTTCCAGTCGATAATTAAATATTAAAATATTCAATTTTCACAAACAAATTTTAAATTCAGTTTTAAAAGTTCTACAACTTCATTCTAACTTTCATATGATAAAATAAAATTTTACAAATCATTTTTTTAATCATAGTAAACCCATTATTCAATTTATCCAATAAATTCCAATTTTAAAATCTTATTAACTCTATTAAAATCCAAATATAACTTACATTCACTTTGTAAACCAATTTGAATCATATTAAATCAAATTTCAATTATTCACTCTATTTTCGTATATTAAATTTCAATATCAAATTAATCATATCAAATTCGGAATTTAATTTATTCAAACATTCGTAATATTAAATTTAACAAATTTGATTATTCTTAAATCACTATCTTTGAAATATTCAAAATGAACTTATAAAATTTAACTTTTGAAACGAATTAAAATTATAGAACAACTATTTCCATTATACGGTTATTTAATTCCCATTATTAAATTATTGAATAATTTCCAAATATTTAATTTAAAATATTTTACCGGTTCAATATTCAATATTTGATTTTAAATAGGTTTTACTTATCAATCAATTACTCTATTATACCCAATGAATTTCAACATTTATTATCCTATTCAACTATTGATTTCAAAGGCATTCACTTAGTAGCATTTATTTTTCATTACTTGGATAATTGTTGTCGAAATTCATTCCATTTATTATTATTCCAAACGACTTATAAATTTTTTTCTAACACTAAAATCACGAAAACTTATTAAATTAGCTATTTTAATTATCGGAAATTTACGGGTCGTTACATTCTCCCCCACTCAAAACTTTTCGTCCCCGAAAAGGAAAAAAGAAGGGAAAAAGAACTAAGTATAGAATTCAACATTAGATACATTTTATCCAAAGTTACCTACTTATAAAACAATGAAATTCCATCTATAAAGTCATTACTACACTTTTACTAAGTTATTCCAAATGCCTTTTTAACTTTAAAAGTTAGTACTCAAAACAAGTTATAAAAAAATTTAAAACTTGAAAAATTTTCTAACACCCGGATTTTTCGGAAAATTTCGGCAGAGTCTCCTTTGCGCGGCTCGATCGGAAAAATATAATAGCATATATATCACAAATATACATCTCATCTCAATGATGAGGCATCCCATATGTGGGGAAACAACATATAAATATCACCAATATCATATAAAACCGTAAGCGTACCTTTTATTTAGCATTTATTAGCATTTTACTTACATTATGCGTTTAGCGTAGAAGCGAGCCCCACAACGAAGCGCATCCCCTTTGCTACCTACTAAAATGCTCAATAACTAAGTTAGAACCATGCATATAAAGATAGATCACTATACTTAGCCTACACAACATATATATAACATATTTAGCTTCAAAACTGAGATTTCAAATTCTGGACAGCAAACAAATTTTAGCTTTAGGTCTTCTAAACGGTAAAATTTGACAACAGAATCTAAACAAAAGTTGTTGCATTCATTTCAGGCTTTCCGGAATGTCCAAGATCGTCGAATTCGGACCATCCGTTCTAAAGTTATGGCTGTTTTACTTAGGGGATACGCTTCAGCCTGGGCAATGAATTGCGCAGGTCAGAGACATTCACCCGCGTTTTCGACCTTCTATACGACATCAAAACACAAAACACTTCAAACAAAAGTTTTAGCTTAAGTTATTAGCTTTCCAGAAAGTGCAAGATCATCAAAATCCGATAAACCAGCCAAAAGATATGACGAAAATACTAAGGGTGTGTACTACAGATTTTTACTTATTTTACACAGGCCAGCGAGTAACATTCAAGTTTTTAACCTAGTAGACGAAGGAATTTCTCAAGACACTCTAAATAAAAGTTGTGTTATAGTTTCTAAGCTTTTCGAAAAGTCCAAGATTGTCAAATTCCGTTGAGTCATTTAAAAGTTATGGTTGTTTTCGTTTCAGCATATATTGGACAAATTTGGATTTTTCTCAAAAATTTGCTTTTATTATTTCAAAGTGCAAACCATCAAAACTTCAAATTTTCTAAAGAACAATCATAACACAAAGTCATTTATTTTCTTATTCATTCATGCAATAGGTTTACATTCAATTTGTTTCCGATTTATTCAAGTTTGTTTCATTCACATTTTAAATTCAAGTCAATTTGCTTCAATTTAAATTGAATTCAATAATATTTAATTTCACTTTGCTTCAAATATGAATTTAATTATTTTAAAATTTTATTCCGTTTATTCAATTCCATTAACACTAATGAATTCTAGTTAATCAATTTTCATCCATCTAACAACCAATGCATATCAAACATTAACATCCATCTAAAATCTACACTAAATCAATTATACATTTCCAAGTCAAATTTAATTTCATACGCTTCCAAGTTTATTGACATTTAGTTATATTCACATTTAATTAGTTTCCATTTACCAATTATATTTTTCATTAATTTTAAATTTTATTCATTTACTTATATATCATTCATTTAACAGCTTAAATTTCTTTTATATTTACAACTATTACACATTTTATTATTCATTCTCACACTCGTATATTATTTCTCTACTTATCCTTATTAGCATTTTGAACCTTTTAAGTATTTGGTAAGTTATAGTTATGCAAATAGAATGTAGTTAAACAACATACAACTTCTTTTCATTTAAAGTTGAATTTTCAATTAATTAATTCTTAAGTCATTACTTAAATTTCACTATAATTTAATTTCACGTTTACATTCACATATAGTATTTCCATTTTATATTAACATAACTGTGAATCACCTTTAAATGTTAATTTAAATTCCAATTATTTACTAACAATTTTATTTATATTTGCAAACCAATAATTAAATGCATATTTCATTATTCAAACCTATACTTGTATATTATCCAATTAACAATTCATATAACATTTTTGAACTTCTTAAATATTTTGGTAAGTTATATCTATGCTATAGAATGAATTTTAATACTACGCGAGTTTTACAGTTTCACTTTTATTTTAAGTTCATAATTTCCTAATTCTAAGGATTTCTACTTCAATTGATATTTCACTTAGCTCTTAGGTTCATTTCTCATTTCACAATTCAGAAGTTCCTTAATGATTCAAGTCTAAATTCATTTCACTCATTTAAAAAAAATCATTAATTATTAAAGGACTTAAGAATTCCAATCCCGGTTTCATTTCAAATCAAGTTTTGAAATAATATATACTTATATAGTTTATATATATCAAATCATACTATAGAGTATACAAAATAAAATAAAATTTGAATCAAAACAAGGTTTAGACAAGCTATTAAGTGGTCTCCCCCACTCGGACTCTCGGAAATAAACGCCGATGATGCGTGCACTCATCATCGAAATCATTTTCCAACGTCAAGAGAAGGGAATATAACACTTATCATAAAAAAATCATTCGAAAACAATTTCAACTTAATTATACTATCATATAATACTCATATTATGTTTTTCAAATTCTTGTAAGTCAATTTCAAACGCCGGAATTTAAATTCCCAAATCCAAGTTAAAATTCATTTATATTCATTATCAATTGTGTTTACAAGATTTCATTTTCCTAAATCCATTGTTATCTAATCAATTGTTGTAAATATTGACTGATCAAACAATAACGATAATAATCTAATATTATCATCTCCTAACAATCCATTCAATCAAAATGAATAAATATTCAAATAATTCTTTTATATAAAATATATTCCAAAACGATATTGTGTTGGTTTGTCCTATTCGAGTGTTTAGAAATTCCTATCGACGCCTTGGCGTCCCAAGTATCGACCAGAATTCATAAATACTCAACGGAACAAATTAACACAATATAAAACCATTTTATATCAAATAACAAGTACGCTCTCTCATATACACTCAACTCATTCATATAGTTTATCTCTATTTCAATAAGTTATTCCCCACTAGAGCCAAGGTTTATCGCTAAACCAAAGCTCTGATACCAACTGTAACGACCCGCCTTTTTGGACAGTTTAAACCGACGATCAAATACATAGGCAAAACACACGTCGATTCCAAACCATTAAAAGGGCAGATAGTTATTGGGGTAATTAAGAAAAGAAAAGGAAGGGAAATAAAGGAAATGAAACAACACAGAATCTCACAGCGGAAGGCTAAAGTATAATAATAAAATAACAGTTCATGAAGCTGTTAATTAAATGAATACATTTGAAATGAATACATTTGATTATTATTATACAACATTTATCAGAGTTACATACACAGCAAATATCATACAACAATGCAGCGGAATGGGATGAATATAATAGTAGTAGATAATATACCAAATCTTCGTCTTCATCCTCCAGAAATAGATCCTCAAAAATCTGAAACTCAGGACTGACCCGAGCGTAATGAAAAGACAAAACACTCGAGTCAGGACTAAAATATCCTTATGAAAGTTAAATCAATCGTAAATAAATATGAGTGTAACGGCGTCAAAGATGTTTACGGGGTTTGACATCTCCTATCCAGTGTCAACGTGCGTGCAATAACTCAAGAGATGTTACGGGATTTTCCATCTCTCGAGGATCCGTTAAACTATCTATATATACAATAAGATACGCTATATAGATAATGTCTAAAGTAAAGTAAAGGTATCAAAATAGTGTTAAGGCGACGCCCATTCACCGCTTAACACATTTTTATTCCCAAGAGCATATACAAGACCGTAGTTTCCCCAAAACCGGAAGTCACCAGAGGGCAATCCATATACTCAAGGTACAAATCAAAACGTAGTGGTCGCGAATAGGATAATCAGTATGACAAGGTACATGAGGCAATACCAACTAGGATACTAGTAGTTGCGTGATCCGGACTGATGTTGGGCATAGCCAGCAGCTACCCCAACACCGCGAAACAACACTCCCAAATCAAGGGGTGCACCCAAATCGCATCACAAATGTAATAGATATGGTATCGAAGAAGTGTGTCCGCTAGAGGTGGCGAACCTCAATGGCCCGGCGCGGCTCCTGTTTTAGTCATGTCAGGGGTCATCCAATAATCGTTCTCTTTCTTCAGTCAACGCGTTCACCAAACCATCCACTTCATTCTGGATCATCACTCCGCGTATAATAGTTATTAAAGTGGTTTCGGTATCGACAGAGAGTATGTCCATATCCGATCCCGGTCTCTTTAATAACTACGTATTATTACACCGTTGGCTCTTTTACATTTCAAATCGATTCATAATTTGATATCAAAATATCATATTCGCTTCAAAAATTAAATCTATTTCAAAAATCATCGTATCCTTCCAAATGTAATATTTCATTTCAAAATCATTTTTCCGCATCAATATCTCATTTCGATTTCAAATTCATTTCGGATTTCAATTTAGATTGCAACTTCATTTAACCCAATTCATATTTAAATTCAAGATTTGAATATAAACAAATTCACCTTATTTACCAGCTTGAAAATTTTAGAAATAGTTTTAAGTAGTTTAAAAGTAGTTTAAATAATAAAAGTTTAAACTAGTTTAATAGAAAATATTTAAATAGTTTAATAAAAGAAATTTGAATATAAAATGGTTTATGTAGTAAAATAGTTTGAAGAATCAAAACAATTTCAATATTTAAAGGATATAGATTTTAAATCATTTATACTAAAATATTCATTAAAATAATAATTCCAAAGTCAAACCGGTCAACTTCCCAATTTCTACCCAAATCAATTTCAATTTCCATTTCGATTTAACTGATTCAATTCCGATTTCACTCGAATAAATTTTGATTCCATATAAATTTCGATTTCAATAAACAAATTCCGTTCACTTTCAATTTCCAATTTCAAATTAATTTCCAATTCCAAATCAATTTCCAATTCCAATCCCAATCCCAAATGAATTTAAATTTCAATTTCAAATTAATTTAAATTCCAATTTCACATTAACTTCCAATTTCAATTCCAAATCCAATTTCAAAATATCGATTTAAACATTAAATCAATTTACTTTCAATACCAAATTTTGAATCCAAATTTCAATTTTAAACTCAAACCTGAAATATCATTCCATATAAATTTTCTTAGAAATATTCAAAGTTCTAATAAAAGTCCAATCTTTTAAAATAAATCAACTTCCAGAAATTTAGGCCGTATTTCAATTTTTTAAAACTAAACTTCAATTTATTAATCAATTTCGTTTATCAAGTTTAAATTCCAACATTTCAAGCTCCAATTCAAAATAATTCAATTTCCATAATTTGGATTTTATTCTTAAAATCAATTCATTTAAATAATTTCAAAACAACCTTTAAAATCAATTAATTTAGCCAACCCGGTGTCCGTATAAGATTTTCTATCCTATGGCCAAGTGATTATTTGTTTCAGTTAAATGTCAGGGATGATTATGTATCATTTAAACCAACACAGTGTCATATGTATGTATAACAGGATATATATAAGCAATAAACATCCAAACAATTAAATATCAACCAATAGCATCCATCGCAATAAATCATCCAGTAGACAATGCAATTCATGACAATTTCATAATTCTCAATATCAGGTAATTTAATCGCAATTCAATTTTAATTTCAATTTGACTGTCAATTTAATTTTCAACGGTGAATTCAAATGACAATCTATATGACAATTAAATTTTATCAAACAACGAAAAATAAAATTCATATCACTTCATAATATTAAATTTAACTACCATAAAGATGTTCTAGTACGTTGTGAGCGTTATAAAACACTCACCTTGATTTTACGATTTTAAATCAAATCGAACGGCGTTCAATTTAACTCAAAATTTCTCTAGCTCCAAATGCTACCAATCCAACTCCATAGCGTAGAGCTCGTCCATACGATTCCAACGCAACTGGTTTCGCGCGTTTCCGACCTCGTATGAAAAAGATATGATTTTACAAAGATTTCACGAATTTTAATATAAATAAATTAACAATTTCTTTTGTTAATTTACCCTCAACGAATCTTAGCCATTAGATATGCCTTCATCAGATCAAAGCCGCACGTGCTTCCTTCCCCATCTTCACGTTAGCTTCCAGGCCCGTTCGAACCCATGCCGCCACCCTAGGGTTAATTTTCGAACCTCCTCCCCTCGCTTCTACATCGATCAGGCACTCCCACAACGAAGCTCGCATGCAACACCACCCACGCCCAGAATGCGGCCCCACTCGGTCACCAATTTTCCTCGAACGGCGTGCTTGAACGCGTAGCCTTTGAGCTTGATTTGCTGACGATCTAGGGCACCAGAAACGATCATGTCCGTTCACATCGAAGATCTCAACGTGCTCTACGATGTTGTAGTTGGAGATTTCTGCTAATAATGAGTGGATCAAGAGAAAAATGAGGAGGGAGTTGGACAGTTTTCGGCCATTGACTGTATGAAGGTGGCGGCCACGAACAAGCTAGGGTTTCTCAATGAAAATAATAAATAATGGAGTGCTTTCATAGAGACGATGAAAACTATTCATCCCGGGTTTTTCGAACTCCGAATTTCGCGCGATCACTGACGTTCCTAGGATTTATCCCGCGTTTCGGACACAATGGGACAGGTTTCGGAAGCTAATTCGATCGTATGTGTGAGTTACGGAAATAAACGATCAATTTTTAAATTAAATCGATTAAACGAATTTCTATGCGTTTTGGCTCGCCCCGGACAAACGATAAATCCGATTGACCTGAAATTTGAAATCTTACAATACTATCACGTTACGGATCCGATGAAACTGGTTTCGTCAAAATCCGAGACCGTTTGAAAAATGACTATTTTTAACTCGCAAAATTAATATTAAACAATTTCAACGCGTTTCGAGCTGCCACGGTCAAACGACAACTCCGATTGCTACGAAAATTGAAATCCGATAATAACTAACTATTACGGATCCAATGGAACTAGTTTTGTCCAATTCTGAGACTGTTCAAAAATTGGCTATTTTCCAGTCGATAATTAAATATTAAAATATTCAATTTTCACAAACAAATTTTAAATTCAGTTTTAAAAGTTCTACAACTTCATTCTAACTTTCATATGATAAAATAAAATTTTACAAATCATTTTTTTAATCATAGTAAACCCATTATTCAATTTATCCAATAAATTCCAATTTTAAAATCTTATTAACTCTATTAAAATCCAAATATAACTTACATTCACTTTGTAAACCAATTTGAATCATATTAAATCAAATTTCAATTATTCACTCTATTTTCGTATATTAAATTTCAATATCAAATTAATCATATCAAATTCGGAATTTAATTTATTCAAACATTCGTAATATTAAATTTAACAAATTTGATTATTCTTAAATCACTATCTTTGAAATATTCAAAATGAACTTATAAAATTTAACTTTTGAAACGAATTAAAATTATAGAACAACTATTTCCATTATACGGTTATTTAATTCCCATTATTAAATTATTGAATAATTTCCAAATATTTAATTTAAAATATTTTACCGGTTCAATATTCAATATTTGATTTTAAATAGGTTTTACTTATCAATCAATTACTCTATTATACCCAATGAATTTCAACATTTATTATCCTATTCAACTATTGATTTCAAAGGCATTCACTTAGTAGCATTTATTTTTCATTACTTGGATAATTGTTGTCGAAATTCATTCCATTTATTATTATTCCAAACGACTTATAAATTTTTTTCTAACACTAAAATCACGAAAACTTATTAAATTAGCTATTTTAATTATCGGAAATTTACGGGTCGTTACACTATCTAAGCACAAGAAGCTTGAATCCAATGTCTTCTTCTTGAATTTGGAGTAGAAAGATGGATTGCAATTGAATTTGAGTTTTGGAATTTTAATTTCCTATTCCCTCCACCATTTTTGAAGAAGCATGAAGGCTTAGGCAAATAGAAATGAAGTTATGAAGAGGAGGGGTGAAGGTTGGGTCTAATAGGCTAAAAGCCCAACCCAAAGTCTCAAGTGAAAAAGTAGCGAAATTCTACTATCTCCAATAATATCAATGTTTATACTTAAAAATGTTGTAAACATCATCTCGAACTCAATGGAAGTGGTCTCGAGTCCTAATGTGTCCGTTTGCAAAAAGTAGCTTTTCGGACCAGAATCTGATTAACGATTTAATATTTAAATAAAATATTTAAATATAAACTCGATAAATATGCGGGTTGTTACATTTATACTTTAAAACCAAATATCAGTGCCCTTTTCAAAACCAAGTCAATTGTAACCACCCGGAATTTTGGGTCGCTAGATTTGAACATTTAATTCATTTTAAATGTTGAATATGTATTATAATTTGAATTTTGAAATAAAAGATTTTGGTTAAATTGGTAAAATTGGTTAAACTCCAAATACGGTAATTTAACTGAAATTTGAATAATAATAATTTAATACTATAATTGGAATAATTGGTAATTCTGAGTGTAAATAGATATAAAATTAGATTCTAAAATTTATTTAAGTCTAATTGGATTTGAATTTTAATATTGGACCATTGGACGGAATTAAAAGTCGATAGATTAAATTTGGAATTTTATATTAATTTAATAATGGAATTTAATAATATAATAATGCAAATATTCAAATTTTGATTTAAAACGAATTAGAATGATTTCTAATGTGATTATAAATTCTATATGCATTATAATTAAGTTAATAAAATTTTAAAAGTGAAATTTTAAGTGATTTCGACGATTTTGAAAATCGCTCGAATTAATCGAAGAGTTAAAATAGCCTTCCGGGGCACATTCTCGAAATTCGACGAAGGCAATTCCATTGGAACCGTAACAATTAGTTATTATCGAATTTCAATTTTCGTAGCAATCGGAGTTGTCATTTGACCCCGGCAGCTTAAAATGCATAGAAAATACTTTAATCGTTTAAATTTAAAATTGATCGTTTATTTCCGTAACTTGCGTATATGATCGAATTAGCTTCCGAAACATGTTCCATTGTGTTCGGAATGTGGGTAAAACCTTAGAAACGCCAGGCGGCATGTGTAATTTGGAGATTGTTAGAATAAGTTGCTTTAAAATGAATTTAATATTAAAATAATACGTTATACGTGTATATATGTACGTTTAAGAGAGCCAAACCCTAACTCTATTCTCAGGCCGCCGTCACTATCTTATTTAATGGCCGAAAAACAACAACCTTCCTCTTCAATTTGCGATCAATCCATCGAGTTTTAGAAGATGCTTCCAACTGGAAAGTCGAAAAACACCTCGACGTCTACCTATCCAACGGTGGATCTCGGCTATCGTCTTCGTTTGGAAGAAGTAGGGGCCCGTGTTCGTGGGATTGTTGCGTGCGTATTTCGATGAGGAGGAAGAGCCGAGCCTGAAGCTTCTTAGGCTGTGGGTGGAGCTCACATGGGGGGTCAGAGTGGTGGTGCTTGATCGTTCTCTCGGCGTTTGTATGTGGAGCGGCACTCAACCCTCGATGCGGCAATTTATGGGTTCGGCTATGCTGTGTTCTCGCGTGAGGAAGAAGGACGTTTGTACGGCCTTGATTTTGTTTCTCGATCCCGCAGCCAAGATTTTAGTTTGGTATTAAAATTTAAATAAAATTAAGATTTGTTCTAAAATTATATGTTCAAACTTTAAAATTGAATATCTTTCACACATATTATCAGAATGCAGTGCAACGAGAAGCGTCGGAATCGCAGCGACGCGATTGACGTAGTGGAGCAATTCTAGAATCATTCGGAGCAAGTAAAAATTTAGGTTAAATCGAACGTCGTTCGATTTAATTTAAATTTGAACGCTCGTCGAAAACCCAAGGTGAGTTTAACTCACTCACATCTGGAATATTAGTTAATTTAAATAGTCAATATTAAATGATTGCTTGATTGGTTGAATATGATAATTATTATCAAATTGAATCGATATATATATATATATGGTTGTGCTACTATTTGTGGATGAAGGGAAAACAGGTTGGAGTGATCCAACTGGATCCCTCACAAATAGAAATTAATTTATATTCTGTAATATATCTTATTCATTATAATGTGATGATTTGTTTAGATCTTGTTATGCCGTTTTTTATTTATATACTGTGATGAATTAAATTGAAATTTAAATTGTGTTGTGCTGTGATTGGGTGAATACAACCTGAAAACTTTAAATATAAATAGATGAATTGGGTTTAAAGGATATAAAAGAAATTCCTAAGTAAAGAATTTAAAAGGAATTAAATTCAAGAAATTTGTTGATAATTTGAAATGTTTAAAGATGATGTATAAAGGAAATGTGAATTGCTTAAAATAATAGCGAGATTTATTTTTAAAGGATGGGAAGTATGCTTTCTCCTGGAAATCCTAGTATGTTTTTAAGAAAAGTTTTTAAATATAAATTTGTAGTTTAAATATGTTTAGAATACGTTTAGAAAGAAATATCATATGAAAATATTTCTAAGTGAAAGTCAACATTGATTTAGTAATTATGGTATTTAATTATTTTTAAAAGGTAAAGTAATATTAAGTTTTCAAAGGGAAATTTTAATATGAATATTTGATTTAATAGCCTTATTTTAAAGGTTAAATTTTATTTAAAGTACGTAGGAAACCTTTATATATTTCCTTAAGAATTATATTCAATCAAGTAATTTCTAGAAACTTTATTTTAAATATTTTAACATGAATTTATAAGTGATTTCCAAGAAATAGCGATGTCTTTAAAAATGAAAGGAGTTTATTTTAAAGTATGAAAAGGAAATTTACGGAATGCACGTAAAATTGAATTGGGTAAACCATGTTGGATTGATAAAAGGAATTCTTTGGATTATCCTAAATGAAGGAGTAATTGCCTAAAAACCAAGTACGTTTTAAGTAGATTTCTAAGTAAAAGATAAAAGTTAAAATTTCATTTTAAAGGAATGTTTAAGAAAATCCTTATGTAGGTTGCAAAGATTTCGAAAGTAAATATGTACTAATTAGTTATAGGAATAATTATCCAAGTGACAAATGGCATTATGTTTTAAAGGAATATTATTAATATTTATATGGTAAAATGGTTATATTTTAAAGATAAATAGTTAAAGTTTTATTTGAAATTTGTATAAAATTTCATAGCTTTACTTTAAAATCTAGTATGACTTAACTTTATTTTAAAGATAATAGTTTATATTTTATTAGGCAGTTTTATTTGAGATATTTTTAAAAGCATATATATATATATATATATATATATATATTAAATCAGTATGTTAGAAGTTTTAATATAAATGTTTAATATATTTCCAAGAATAAAGAATTTAAATTATTTTAAACCTTAAACATTGGTACTTGGATGTTTTCAAGGGAAGTAACAATTTGAGAAATTTATTCAATGAGAAATTGAGTTTGAAAAGTGTTTTCAACGGGATTTGAAATGGAAAATTATATCTCGTAAAGATATTTTTGAGGAAATGAATAATTGGGAAATTATTTATTGTGTGATGGATATTTGTGAATGCTAATTGATAGTTAAATCACCGACTATCAATATTGGACTAATGCGTTGATCATTTCGAAGAGACCGGGATCGAGATTTATTTTTCGAAAACCACTTCGATCTAGTTTGTACGTTCCGTGGAAAAAACGTGTTCGGAGTCGCAGATGGAGCAGTGAAGTGCAAGGGCTAGTCGCTAGTAATCCTGAGGATATTTTCAAAATGGATAGGAGTAGTGCCTTTGATTCCATTCGAACCCGGGACGGACTTGTATGGATGAATGCTTTCGGAACATCGTCAGGTGGGCGATGGGCATTCTAAGTGAAACGTTCTAAAAGGTAATGCTTAGCCTCAAGCCTCATCAACCGGGAATGACTGAAAATCAGGGGATATGCAGCAAGGCTTTGTGGGCAGCACCCATTTCCGGGTAAGGCCATTCCTGTCTAGATGTCCCTTTTATTTCGGCTTACTGGTGCGATTGCTGATCCCAACCGCGGGGTGATCTTACTCGGGACTATCCAGTAAGGGGTAGTCCAGGCCTTGTGTTGCAGGGGATCGGGCGTGGTCCTCGGTACACTGATCTAGACCAGGTACTGTGACAGGTGGTACCCCAGTGCCTAGTCATTGTTGGAAATCCATTCTCCCTACGAGCCTTTTACGAGTTTTATTTGTATTACCTACTCTGTGGCTAGTAGCTGGAAATTAATAAATGTAACAATTTCGGCTATTTTATAAGTATTTGTATATAGACCCTATTATAATATCAAAGGATTTCTATAAAAAGTGTTTTAGCTATCGTAAGGTAAAAACCCGACATGTTTATTTGTGGCGTGGTCTTACGAGATGCTTTTGTTTTCAAAAGGGATTTTTGAAACTTTAATAATCAATTTGGATGTATTGTTATCAGCTCTTATTCCAGACTGACTGAATGTTATTTCGTTATAATGCTTGTATCAGACCGAGTATTATATGTTCAGGACAGGATGCTTTGGAGTAGGAGAGGAGCTGGAGTCCGAGATGTATTATCCGTACTTATATATATATATATATATATATATATATATATATATCCGCTGCTGTGATTGTATGATTGTCCGACTAGTAAATATTGTTTGTATGAGATACTCTGGTGATATGATGTATAAAACAGATATAGTTTTCATTTTGCGTAAAGAGCTGATATTTTATATTATATTTATTCTGCTGCGACTGTTAGATTCTGATATTGTTTAGTTCCTTCTTTCTTTTTCCTCTTCTTCTTTAACCCTAATGGTTCGTATTTCTGTTCCACTTGAGTTATTTGATGTAGAATGGTGTTGACTCAAGGGGTACGGATTTGTGGGCTGTTACACTTTGTATCAAAGCTTAGGTTGGCGACAACCTAGGCTTTGGTGGGGAATTTACTCATTAAACAGAGTCAATAGTACTCTATAATGAGTTGAGTGTATTAATAAATATGAGACCGTACTTGTTAGTGAATATAAAATTGTTTTTATACTGTGTTGACTTATCGGTTGAGTGTTTATGAATTCTGGTTGGTGTGGGAAGTACAACCGTATCAATTGGGGTTTCTAAACTCTTAAATAAGATAAACCGACATAGTATTGTTTTAAAGTGGGTAAATGAAATAATTTTATCCAAAATTATATTTTGATATAAAAGAAACAATTTTCTAAAATTATTATATATATTTGATTGTTTGGATGTGGATATCTTAATCCACTAAGAAATCTAAAATTTGAAATGGTTATAATCAAATAAAATTCTATGAGTATAAATTATACAAAATAGGAATAACTAAATTTGAATTAAACCAGAATTTAAATCCCGGAAGTTTTAAAAAGGATTTTAAATGTATTGAAAACAAAATTTAAAAATCTAAAATCTTGGAAATGTTTGGGAATGTTGTCCAAAGGTGTTTGAAGACAATAATGGAATGTTATTTTGGGAAGTATTTTTGAATGGGAATTGTTTTGGAATGAATTTGGGAAAGTAAGGAAGCACCGAACTCACTTCAGTCGCTGGAAAATAATCCTGATAATGCTGGCCACATCATTAGAATTTATTTTCGAGTTTCTAAAGTGATGGATTGCTACCATGTGAGTGATTATGATATTTGTTGGACTTGTTTGGGATACAAGTGATTTTAGAAGTTTCAAAAAGGGAAATTGCTTTGGTAAAAACAGATTGTTTTAGAAATTTGGAAGTTTGATTGGATATACCAGGGGAGTATGAGTTATTTATTATTTCAAAGTGGTTTTGAAATAAAACTGGTAATTGAATTCTGGAAACTTCTATTTAAATAATGTGTAAAATTAAAATGAATCAACTATTGGACTTATTTGGTGAAGTTGATATTAATAAGAAGGAAAATGAAAATTTTAATCTTGGAATTAAAATTCAACTTGAGTAAATGGAAGTGAATGAAGTATAATGAAGTGAATAGAAAATTTGAATTTAACTTGGGTAAGTTAAATTAATTGGACTTAGAATTAAATTGATTTGGGTTAAATTGAAATGTAAAATGACTTTATAATTGTGGGTCATTGTGTAATGAATTATACCCACTAGCTATCAAGTATTATACTTATAATCTGGAATTGTGGATTTAAAATTTGCAAAGGATTAAGGTGAAAGAAAATTTTATCCTTAAGAATTCGGTGATATATATATATATATATATATATATATATATATATATATATAATTTGGAGTTGTGATTATAAGATGAAAATAATTCATATGAGTAATATAAATTTTGAAGTAAATAATTTGGTGAAGTTATAAATTGAAAATGAAATTATGATCACAAGTGGGAAATAGTTGAATTGTATGGTGAATTCAAACCTAATCTCAAATGAAATGTAAATTGAAATAAGGTGAAGAAAAATATAAAAGATAAAAAGGTGAATGAACTTAAGTTAGTAAAATAAATTTTGAGCTTGAATATGGAGGATTAAAATTGGATTGAATTGGATTTAACTTCGATTAAATAGAATCGAGTTGAATTTGGAATGAATTAAAGTCAAATTTCAGTTATGTTACAAATAATTTTGAATAGGACTAATTCTTATTTAAGATAGTAAAAGAAATGGTATGAGCTCAAGTTGGCTAAATAAAATTTAATTGGACTTGAATTAAATTTGGCAAAGAATTAAATTGAAGGGAAATTTAATTTAGATTAAGTAAGAATGACATCGTATGAATAAAATTTTAAAGTCAACTAAATTCAAAGAAAATTGTTCGAGAATGAATTTAGCGTAAGCTAAATTAAATAAAAAGAAGCTTGATGGTGAATTTAGTATAAACTAAACTAAATGAAATTTGTATACACATGGATGGAATTTTTGTGGTTTGTTAAGAGAAATTTGAAAAGAAAAATAAAACCCAGTTCTAGTATGGAATTTTGTTTTGGTAATAAAAGCTGAGAGTGTGAATGAATAATGGAACTGGATTATAACAGTGAGGGTTTGACATATAAATAAATTCAAACGAGTGACATGATTTTAAGTGGTCACATTATTAATAAAATTCGGGGTGAATCGAGGAGATGAATTAAAATTTTAAATGGAGTGAATGAGTAAACAAATTGAATTAAAATTTGTAAATGAATTGGAATTTGATTGAATGAGAATCAAATGAAAATAAAAAATAAAATTGATATAAGAAGAAATGGAAATATTTTGAAATTGAAAGAACTTAAGCAATTAGAAAATAGTTGTGGTCGAGCTTATAAGTGATCTTGAATGAAATTTGTTTATGTAATAAACATTGAAATGCAAGTGAAAAGATTTTAGTTAATTATTGTGATAAAATAAAGGTGTATGAGTTGTAAATATTAAAGAATGGGATGATATTAATATAAACTTTAGTTGGATGATGAACTTGAAGTGAGAATAAGAAATTGAATTAAAAATTGCAAGGAAATAAGAATATTTGAGTTGTGAATATTTTTGAATGGAATAAAATTAATATAAATTTGAACTGGAATTAGTTTTAATGGTTATAAGCTTAAGTGATGATCACTTGCTTGGATAACCTTAAATTTGCATAGAAATTGGTCGTTTTGTTGTAAATAAAAATTTAATTGGCTTAAAGAAACAAATTGAAATGGATTTTTGAATCAATTGGGATGAATTGAAATTTTATTAAGTGGTTTTGCATTTGAATGGAAATGGAGCATAAAAGAAATGTAAATACTTCAAATTGAAGGTAAAATTTGGTTGTGAATCAATTTGAAATTGAATTGAAGTAAAGCGATGTAACTAAGGCATATGTTAATCATGTTGAAGTGGAAATGAATTGGTTGTAATAAATATGAATGGTATATAGTGAACTTGAATATAAATTGTTTGAGTGAGATAAAATGAAGTTTGGGTTTGTAAAGGGGATATAAAATGAGGTTGAAACTGTGAAATTGCTTATAAAGGAAGTTAACATGCATAATTATGAAGTTTGCTTGTTTAAACTTTGTAATTGATGTGTTTAGGCTAGTTTAATGGAAAGAATATTGATAAATGATCATATTATTGGGAACTGATATGTTTGTTTAAGTAAGTACAGGTATGGGAGGCAATGGATAGAGTTGGAGTGCGTATATGCGATACTATTTAGCTGCTTGCTTTAAAAATGCTAATAAAGGTGCGCCCACGCAATAAAAATAGGAAATATGAACTGTTTTTGGTTTTTCCGACCGTGTGGGTCGATGTATATATATATTTATATCTATTGTGATATTGCAAAAGCTCCTCCATACAGGGGAGACTCTGCCAAAATTTTTAGGAAATTTTGGGAGTTAGAAAATTTTTGGAAAATTTGAAATGCTTCTTTAACGACAAAGATGATTTCAAATAACAATTAAAATAAAAAGGATTTTGAAATAGGAATCGAAACTAGCAGTTTCGATTTGTAACTATAGAATTTGAGCAAAGTAAAATTGAGATTTCACTAAGTAAGTTTTGCTATTGAATTTGGAACATTCTTTCTACCTTAGCAAATTTTGGGGACGAAATTTTTATAAGGGGGGAGGAATGCAACGACCCGGAATTTTGGGTCGCTAGATTTGAATATTTAATTCATTTTAAATATTGAATATGTATTATAATTTGAATTTTGAAATAAAAGATTTTGGTTAAATTGATAAAATTGGTTAAGCTTTAAATACGGTAATTTAATTGAAATTTGAATAATAATAATTTAATACTACAATTGGAATAATTGGTAATTCTGAGTGTAAGTAGATATAAAATTAGATTCTAAAATTTATTTTAAGTCTAACTGGATTTGAATTTTAATATTGGACCATTGGATGGAAATAAAAGTCGATAGATTAAATTTGGAATTTTATATTAATTTAATAATGGAATTTAATAATATAATAATGCAAATATTCAAATTTTGATTTAAAACGAATTAGAATGATTTCTAACGCGATTATAAATTCTATATGAATTATAATTAAGTTAATAAAATTTTAAAAGTGATATTTTAAGTGATTTCGACGAGTTAAAATAGCCTTCCGGGGCACAGTCTTGGAATTCGACGAAGCCAGTTCCATTGGATCCGTAATAGTTAGTTATTATCGGATTTCAATATTCGTAGCAATCGGAGTTGTCGTTTGACCCCGGCGGCTTAAAACGCATAGAAAATACTTTAATCGTTTAAATTTAAAATTAATCGTTTATTTCTGTAACTTGCGTATATGATCGAATTAGCTTCCGAAACATGGTCCATTGTGTTCGGAACGTGGGTAAAACCTTAGAAACGCCAGGCGACACGTGTGATTTGGAGATCGTTATAATAAGTTGCTTTAAAATGAATTTAACATTAAAATAATATGTTATACGTATATATATACGTTTAAGAGAGCCAAACCCTAACTCTATTCTCACGCCGCCGTCACTATCTTATTTAATGGTTAAAAAACATCGACCTTCCTCTTCAATTTGCGATTAATCCATCGAGTTTTAGAAGATGCTTCCAACTGGAAAGTCGAAGAACACCTCGACGTCTACCTATTCAACGGTGGATCTCGGCTATCGTCGTCGTTTGGAAGAAGTAGGGGCCTGCGTTCGTGGTATTGTTGCGCGCGTGTTTCGATGAGGAGGAAGAGCCGAGCTTGAAGCTTCTTGCGCCGTGGGTGGAGCTCGCGTGGGGGGTCGGAATGGTGTTGCTTGATCGTTCTCTCGGCATTTGTATGTGGAGCGGCACTCAACCCTAGATGCGGCAATTTATGGGTTCGGCTACGCAAAGTGTTCTCGCGTGAGGAAGAAGGACGTTTGTGCGACCTTGATTTTATTTCTCGATCCTGCGGCCAAGATTTTAGTTTGGTATTAAAATTTAAATAAAATTAAGATTTGTTCTAAAATTATATGTTAAAACTTTAGACTTGAATATCTTTCACGTATATTATCAGATTGCAGCGCAACGAGAAGCGCCGAAATCGCAGCGACACGATCGACGCAGTGGAGCAATTCTAGAATCATTCGAAGAAAGTAAAAATTTAGGTTAAATCGAACGTCGTTCGATTTAATTTAAATTTGAACGCTCGTCGAAAACCCAAGGTGAGTTCAACTCACTCACATCTGGAATATTAGTTAATTTAAATAGTCAATATTTAAATGATTGCTTGATTGGTTGAATATGATAATTATTATCAAATTGAATCGATAGATATATGGTTGTGCTAATATCTGTGGATGCAGGGAAAATAGGTTGGAGGGATCCAACTGGATCCCTCACAAATAGAAATTAATTTATATTCTGTACTATATCTTATTCATTATTCTGCGATGATTTGTTTAGATCTTGTTATGCTGTGTTTTATTTATATACTGTGATGAATTAAATTGAAATTTAAATTGTGTTGGGCTGTGATTGGGTGAATACAACCTGAAAACTTTAAATATAAATAGATGAATTGGGTTTAAAGGATATAAAAGAAATTCCTATGTAAAGAATCTAAAAGGAATTAAAGTCAAGAAATTTGTTGATAATTTGAAATGTTAGAAGATGTGATATATAAAGGAAATGTGAATTGTTTAAAATAATAGCGAAATTTATTTTTAAAGGATGGGAAGTACGCTTTCTCCTGGAAATCCTTATATGTTTTTAAGAAAAGTTTTTAAATATAAATTTGTAGTTTAAATATGTTTAGAAGATGTTTAAAAAGAAATATCATTTTAAAATGTTTTTAAGTGAAAGTCAACATTGATTTAGTAATTATGGTATTCAATTATTTTTAAAAGGTAAAGTAATATTAAGTTTTCAAAGCGAAATTTTATTATGAATATTTGATTTAATAACCTTATTTTAAAGGTTTAAATTTATTTAAAGTACTTAGGAAACCTTTATATATTTCCTTAAGTATTATTTTCAATCAATTAATTTCTGGAAACTTTATTTTAAATATTTTAACATGAATTTATAAGTGATTTCCAGGAAATTGCGATGTCTTTAAAAATAAAAGGAGCTTATTTTAAAGTATGAAAAGGAATTTTACGGAATGAACGTAAAATTGAATTGGGTAAATCATGTTGGATTGATAAAAGGAATTCTTTGGATTATCCTAAATGAAGAAGTAATTCCCTGAAAACCAAGTACGTTTTAAGCAAATTTCTAAGTAAAAGATAAAAGTTTTAAAATTTGATTTTAAAGGAATGTATAAGAAAATCCTTATGTAGGTTGCAAAGATTTCGAAAGTAAATATGTACTAATTAGTTATAGCAATAATTATCCAAGTGACAAATGGCATTATGTTTTAAAGGAATATTATTAATATTTATGTGGTAAAATGGTTATATTTCATAGATAAATAGCTAAAGTTTTATTTGAAACTTGTATAAAATTTCATAGCTTTATTTTGAAATCTATAATGACTTAACTCTATTTTAAAGATAATAGTTTATATTTTATTAAGCAATTTTATTTGAGATATTTTTAAAAGTATATATATATTTTTTAAATCAAGTATGTAAGAAGTTTTAATATAAATATTTAATGTATTTCCAAGAATAAAGAATTTAAATTATTTTAAACCTTAAACATTGGTACTTGGATGTTTTCAAGGGAAGTAACAATTTGGGAAATTTATTCCATGAGAAATTGTGTTTGAAAAGTGTTTTCAACGGGATTTGAAAAGGAAAATTATATCTCGTAAAGATATTTTCGAGGAAATAAATAACTGGGAAATTATTTATTGTGTGATGGATGTTTGTGAATGTTAATTGATAGTTAAATCACCGACTATCAATATTGGACAAATGCGTTGATCGTTTCAAAGAGGCTGGGATCGAGATTTATTTCTTGAAAACCACTTCGATCTGGTTTGTACATTTCGTGGGAAAAACAAGTTCGGAGTCGAAGATGGAGCAGTGAAGTGCAAGGGCTAGTCGCTACTAATCCTTAGGATATTTCCAAAATGGATGTAGTAGGAGTAGTGCCTTCGGTTCCGTTCAAACCCGGGACAGACTTGTATGGATGAATGCTTTCGGAACATCGTCAAGTGGGCGATGGGCATTCTAAGTGAAACATTCTAAAAGGTAACGCTTAGCCTCAAGCCTCATCAACCGGGAATGACTGAAAATCAGGGGATATGCAGCAAGGCTTGGTGGGCAGCACCCATTTCCGGGTAAGGTCATTCCTGTCTAGATGTCCCTTTTATTTCGGCTTAGTGGTGCGGTTGCTGATCCCAACCGCGGGGTGATCTTACTCGGGACTATCCAGTAAGGGTTAGTCTGGGCCTTGTGTTGCAGGGGATCGGGCGTGGTCCTCGGTACACTGATCTAGACCAGGTACTGTGACAGGTGGTACCCTAGTGCCTAGTCATTGTTGGAAATCCATTCTCCCTGCGTGCCTTTTACGAGTTTTGTTTGTATTACCCACTCTGTGGCTAGTAGCTGGAATTTAATGAATGTAAAAATTTCAGCTATTTTATAAGTATATGTATATAGACCCTATTATAATATCAGAGGATTTCTATAAAAAAGTGTTTTAGCTATCGTATGGTAAAAACCCGACATGTTTATTTGTGGCATAGTCTTACGAGATGCTTTTGTTTTCAAAAGGGATTTTTGAAACTTTAATAATCAATTTGGATGTATTATTATCAGCTGGTATTGCAGACTGACTCGGGTGTTATTTCATTATAATGCTCGGGTCAGACCGAGTATTATATGTTCAGGACAGGATGCTTTGGAGCAGGAGAGGAGCTGGAGTCCGAGATGTATTATCCGTACTTATATATATATATCCGATGATGTGATTGTATGATTGTCTGACTGGTAAATATTGTTTGTATGAGATACTCTGATGATATGATGTATAAAATAGATATAGTTTTCATTTTGTGTAAAGAACTGATATTTTATATTATATTATATTCCGTTGCGACTGTGAGATTCTGATATTGTTTAGTTCCTTCTTTCTTCTTCCTCTTCTTCTTTAACCCTAATGGTTCGTATTTCTGTTCCACTTGAGTTAATTGATGTAGAATAGTGTTGACTCAAGGGGTACAGATTTGTGGGCTGTTACATCAATACGATATCATTTTCATTTTATATATATCCTTTCTAAAATCATAACACTTTCAAACTTATAACGTTCGAAATCAAAACACTTGGATATAACATTTGCAAATTATAATACCTTGAAACCCAAAACTTTGAAACATAACTTCCACCACTTAAATGGTTTGAATATTTAAAATACTTTATATAATAAAATAGCTTCTTCAATTTCATAAATCAAATCCAACACAACTCGAATTTCTACATTTATATCTAACCAAATCCCAAATCCTAAATTTCAGTTAAATTCAGTTTTTCCCAAATAAATTATTCCCAATTTATCGATTCTAAAACAAATTCGATCCATGAAATAAACCATTTCAAATTCAATATATTTAAAACTTTAAGTATTTAACAATTTCAAAACTAAGTTTGGAAATTTCGATTCAAAAATTTACTTTTCTATTATTTAGTTTGAAATATTTTACATAATAAATCCATTATCATCTAAATAAAACTCAAATTACAAATAACTAAACATTTCCTTCAATTTATCTATAGTTGAAATATTCATTTAATTCACCCTAAACAAAAAATCAAGTTATAAAAATCATACCCTCTAAAATTCCAAATTTAATCAATTTCACATCAAGCTTATTTGAGTTTTATTTTTAGAATAAATTCAATTTCAAATAACTCTTAAATTTATCTTCCAACCTTGATTTTATTTAAATCATTATACATTCTATATTAAAATAAAATTTAAATACTTACTCATATTATATTTTAATAAAGTTGGACTCTACTATTAAACTAATTTTTATTAAAAAAATTTATACACTGCTTAAATTCAAGAATTTAACTATATATATAAAATAATATTTATATAATATCAAAAATCAATACTTATTAAACCGTATATTTCTTTCCAAAACCATAGAAATCATTTTCAAAATATTTATATATAGACCAACTATGTCTGTAGTTAATTTCTGCCCTGTGGTCAAGTGATACAGATATTTATCATTTCAATCTGTAATTTAAATATAAATACGGTTATATATCATTTCAAACCACAATCCCGACTAAAATAAAAATCTATAACAACTTGCAGTTTATAATAATATAAAATACAACATCCATTCATCCAATATCAATCATCAAACATTTATCACAGTCATCATCCAATTCAATCAATGACATCAATATAGAACAGGTATTTGCTAGCAATTTATATTCAATAATAAATTAAATAAATATTTTATCCAATTATATTCAAAAAACTGAGATGATGATCCAAAATATGCCAAACAGTCATAAATAAATTTCACATCACATCATAAATCAATTTAACATACATAAGAAATTTTAGAAGTCGTGAGTGGGTTAAAACACTCAACTTTTGAATTTAAATTGGATTTAAATCCAATTTAGACCTAAAATTTGAACAGTCTCAGAATTCGTCCAAACCGGCGTCAAAATGTCTAGAATTTTGATACGATCCTAATGCAAAAAAGTGTGTGTGAATTGGACCTCGTATGTAAAAATTACACAGATTAGAACATTTAAAATTCAATTTATATTAAAATAAAAGAAAACAAATTAGAGCCTTACACGTCATCGTTCTTCTTCGTCCAACGCTAATGCACGACATCTACACGAGCACACACCCAAAGGTAGTGTCGACCACTAAATTCGCCACCTACACGCCGCCAGTGGCCAAGCCAGAGGCACCAACGAGCTCGTCTCCTCAAGCACTATCCACGGCTAGAAGCCTGAGGCCTCTGCCTCCCCCTCGAATAGCGCGCCGCCGGCCGATAAAACTGCATTTTGAACCCTAATTGCCTAATTCCGACCACATTAGGCGCTTTCAGGCCATCAACCAACTACCAATCAACTTCCCTCGATGAGCTCTTCGATTCCCAGTTTTTAATTTTTCTGATTGTAGCTTAAATCGAAAATCCACAATCTTGCTTAGGGTTTCGAATTTCATGGCTTTGACCATGCTTTCTGGTTGACTCAAGCATCAATTGCCGAAACAGACAACAGATGCAGATTCGCATCGTCGAGAAATTCGATATATAATTTTTCTGAATTTTTTTGAGGAGTCTGAAATTTTAGCTTTGAATTTGATTTGAAATTGCAATTGGAATTTTGGTTTGTCTGCGATTGGAATGAGAAGGAGCAAATAAAATTGTACATACAGAATAATGAACATAAGAAATAGGCTAGAGTTTATAACGGGGTATATATGCGTAGGTCAGAAATAGAGATGAATGCACACGATTGGTTTGGACCGTTGAACGATAAATGGCCCGAAAATCCAATTCTGACTCCGGAACGAAATTGGGTCAACCCATATATCAAAATAGATGTTTTAGAATATTTAAAAATCAATGAAAGAGGTTTCAAGTTCAAATTCCATCGTATGAAGAAGTTATGCTAAATCAAGTTATTTCAAATCGATTTCAATTGATTTCAATTTCATGGATTTCTAGGCGTTTCGAGCCCGTACGATCAAACGACAAGTCCGATCGCTACGAAACTTGAAATCCTACAATAATTCATCCTTGCGGATCTGATGAAACTGATTTCGTCGAAATCTGAGTCAGTGGCAAAAATGGATATTTTCCCGTTAATTAAATAAATTAATAATTAATTTATTAAATCACTTTTTCAATTTCAATTCCACAATTAACAAATCTTATCATTTTTGATTTCTTAAAAAATTTAGATATCAAATTTTAAAGTTGATTAATCCATCAATTGCAGTGTTTAATTTCAATTTCATTAAATTCAGAAATGATAAATTTAAAATTCCAAAATCCATCTATTAACTTTTAAACCTTGTTATTTAAGTCTTTTATTACAATAAGGAGCAACTAACATTGGTTCATGGTTTATTACATTGAACTTTTCAAATTTCATCTTAATTTCCCATTAACGTAATATCTAAATATTTAATTCCATTTATTTGCAACAAACCAAATTACTATAATTTGAATTCAAATAAATTAATAAATCTTGATTTCCATTTTTTAAATCAACCAATTGTCATATTATAAATGGAATTGTCATTATTTTCAAATATTATCTTAATTTACATTAACATAATATTTAATTACATTTATTAAAATTAATTTCCAATTTACTAAATACAATCAATTATAACCTTACACTTGTTTCAATTAATTGGGATTACACTAATTATCTATCAACTTGCATTAACACTATTGCCTTACAACTTTTTATTTCTTCCAAAATTAAATAAAAAGATTCATTAAATTAACAAATTTAATTATCGAAATTTTATGGGTTGTTACAGTCCAAATCTTTAAAAGAACCCAGATCTTCAATATCTTTATTGGATTTAAATCAATTTCCTCTTATTGCTGTAGAATCTTGTATAGATAGGCATGGACATAATGTAATATCCCGCCATTTTGGACCATTCAAATCAACAATAAAACCACACATGTCAGACTTGAATAATTCAAAACAACAGATTGTTAATAAATTTGAGGCAAATAAAATCAACCATAGAATCACAGACACAGAATATCAGAATAACTCCGCAGCGGAATAAATTAAATATATGAGTTCATGAAGCTCCTAGATACAAAGTCTTAAATCTAATACTTAATACCAAGTCTGGAAACAAAATACACTTGGAAAGTTAGATACATAAGTTCTCTAGTACAAAAGCAAAGACGGAGTGGAAATAACTAGAATAAAATATCAAGCAGGCAGCTAAATTCCCGATGGATCTCTAGCTCCAAAGAGGATGAAACCAAAGCTGTAAAACTCAGGCTGACCCGAGCGTAAAGACAAACACAAAACACTCGAGTCAAGACATACATGCTTATAAAATGTAAATCAACTCAAGTGAACTACAAAAGAAATGCATCAGTAACTTAAAGGATGCTTGGGATCACCTATCCTTTAAGGATCCGTTAAACTATCTACTATGTAGTAATATACGCTACTGTAATAATATCTAAAGTAAAGTAAAATATTAAAATAGTGTTAATGCGTTACCCATTTCCCACTTAAAGCATTTTATAATGCCAATAGTCTATGTAGTACCGTAACTCCCCATAAACTGGGGCCGCCAGAAAATACCCCATAGGTATGACAAAAAACAAACTCGTAGAAGGCGCGCTAGGGTAGGTGACACGGCACAACTAGGCAATGCCAGAGTAGATTTATCAATTACACTTCCGAACTGTTGATAACGCATAGCCGCAACTACCGCCCAACTCGATCCACACTCCCGAATCAAAGGTACGCACCAAATCAATCATAATGTAATAGAATGGCTAAAGATGAAGTGTGTCCGATAGGAGGAGCTACCTCACTTGGCCCGTCGAATATTGCTCCTGTTTTAGCCGCCTTATGCTAACTCACGACAGTTAGTTGCACGTAAATATACCTTTAGGACCGTCGCCACCATCCTACTTCATTCTGGAATCTCCACCGCGTACACAATTGTTAAAGTGGTTTTTGGTATCTACAGAGAGTATGCCCATATCCAATCCCGGTCTTTTTAAAAACCAATCGTTATTATAACCCATTGTTATATAAATTTTAAATGGTTTATATTCCATATCAAACATATTCCTTTCAAAACCATATAAATTCCATATCATTATTCTTTTAAAATAATATTCATTTTCCAAAGACGTAACACTTCCAAATTCATTTAATTATAACCTTTTGAAACATAAAAGTTTAGATCATAGCACTTTCAAAATGTAAACCTTCATAAAAAATTTAACATTTTGAAAATGTCACTTTTAGGAAAACGCAGCAATACAGAAGTTCTACTGTAAGAATTCACAGCAGTGCCGAACTGTTATAGTAAGAATTCGTAGCTATGCAAAAGTGCTACTGTAAGAATCCGCAGTAGTGCAGAATTGTCCATGGCAGTTTTAAATTGCTACCGTAAGAAATCACAGCAGTTTTGACTTGTTACTGTAATACTTCCTACTACAATAGTTTATATAATCAAAGAGCATACATATATTTGTACTTTTATCATAGCCATTCTATCATTCCTATTATATTACTCAAATTTAGATATTTGGTCATTAAAGAAACCACACTTTTAGTTAAATAACTTTGTTACTAAAATATCAAATTTTAAAGCAGAAATCCTTGTGCTAAGTTAAAAATATTTTAACTTACACTTTATTTTCTTTTCAGTAAATAACATTTGTCATTTTTATTTCCCAAGTTATACCATTTACATTAATGAAAACTTACATGCCAAATGTACGTTTACTTGCATTTTTTTCTACAAAACATTTATCATTTTAACCACTATTTCAGGAATTAAAACTTATAGTTTATAAGTTAGAATAAAATACCATTATTAAGTCAAACAAATTATTTAATTCCAATTTACCTTACTGTAAATTAAATTCCAACATTTACATTTTCAACTATTTATTTCTTATAAAAAAATTAACACAAATAAGAAAATTTACAGAACTCATTATCTTGAATTTTTAGTTGAGGTTGTATATAAAATCCAAAATACGTAATAATTTTTAGAAAATCATTTAAAATCTACCATGAAGTCTGTATAAAATTCTCTACCCTAGGATCAAGTAAATACGGACATATATCCTTTCAATCCGCAATTTATTAATTTTTCAGGTTTTTGTATAATTTCAAACCCGTAATCCTAAATCAAATAAAATTACTCAGGCCTATCATTTCAGCCCATAACAATTTTCCTTAATCTAAAGATTGTTCGGGTAGGTATCGTTCAACCCATAATGAAGGAACTTGCAGTGTGTGAACAAAATATAAATAAACATAACAATATTCAACATATCATGGTACATTATCATAAGAGGTATAATATGGTATGAAATAACATAATAAAGTCATATTAAATAACACGATAAAATCTTATGAAATAGCATGATAAAATCATAGGAAATAACATGATATAAACATAGGTGGAACTTCTAACTTGCATATACAAATCCATACAATTCCATTATCATCAATTCACCAAAATATAAATATGTTGTCAAGGGTGATTACTCACCTTTCTTTGATTAGCAAAGCGATTCAAAGAGCAACAAGCACGACAAATTATGGACAAACTTGAGTGAGAGGAGAATCCAAATCCGATGCTTTGAAAAATAAAATAAATACCATACGTAAACAAATGATTCACATAGAAAAATAAAATAGAATTTTTTTTTTGCAAAATACAATAGAAGAGGCTTGTCTAAGGGGTGCATAGGCTTGGTCTAGAGGTGGTTTGGGTTAGGGTTAGGCTCGGCCTAGGGATTTTGGACTTGGTTTTGTGTAGGGTTTGTGGTGGCAAGGCTCGGCTTTGGTAGGGTTTTGGTGAAGTGGTGGTCGAAAATAGAGAAGGGGAATGGAAGCCGAAATTTGTGAAGAGAAGAGGGGAATGGAAGGAGGAGAAAGGGGTTTTGGTTGGAATTTGGTGATGGGAAGGTGATGGAATAGGTGTGTTCGGAATTTCTAAGGGGTGGAGGAGGAAAATTATGGAGGAGAAGAGGAAGAAGGACTAGGGTTTGGAGGAGAAGGATGATGAAGAAGAAGACTTACATAATTCTCCATGGATGCGAAAATGAAGGATGAGGAGGCAAACTAAAACCCTAGGAGATGTTATATAGGCTATTCAACAGGTGGGTTCTCATCTACTGCAGGGCTCCCAGTACAAGCCTAAATAAAAATATAAATAAGATAGAGGTAAAGAGAAAACAACTGCGTGTAATACGCTCAAAACAACAAATTCGGAGAAGTAAAAATCAGAATTTTACGAAACGAAAAGTAGAGGAAAAGTTAGAATTAAATCCAGCTTCATAAAAAAAGAATAAAAATTTCGAATTTCGAATTTTCAACGGGAAGTCAAAATTTGACCAAAATTGAAAATTTTAGAAAAATCTTTATATTTTTAAATTTGGAATTTTTTTTACATCAAGTCCCAAAATTATATATTAAAATTTCAAATTTATCAATTATGAAATAATTAAATTCAAAGTTTCAAATTAAAACTCCATTTAAAATAATTAAAGAAATTACGGGTTGTTACACTCTCCCCAACTCAAAACTTTTCGTTTCCGAAAAGGAACGAGACCCAGAAAACAAGAAGGACAAAAACAGTAAGGAACAGTACCTAGAACAAACAATTCCGGATTCGAAGCATGAATGCTCTCTTTTGTTTTCCAAGTACAATCCCGATCATCAGTGCTCCATTGCACTTTGACTACACAAATTTTCTTTGAAGCTGCCTCGTACCTCTATCGATAATACGAAATGACTTCCTCTTTACAGTAAGATTTGGCTCAACATCCAAACTCCCAAGAGAAGAAGGCTGAACAATCAAAGATGGATCATGAAGATACCGACGAAGATGCGAAACATTGAACACATTATGCACTCCAAAAAGTTTCTCAGGCAAATCCGAGCAATGAGCTAAGGAACCAACTCTCTCTAAGATGTGAAAAGGACCAATAAACCTAGGAGCGAGCTTCCTTTTCCGACCAAACCGAGTTACATTCCTTAATGGAGAGACCTTAGGGAAAACCTAATCACCAACAGAAAACTCCAAACTCCTTCTTCGCCTGTCGGCATACTTCTTCTGTCTATCCTGAGAAATCCTCATCTTTCTCCTAATCTCCTCAACCTTCACAGATGGTTCTAAAATCGTATCCGGACCAAGAACCAAACGATTATCGGACTCAATCTAGCAAGATGGAGATTTGCAAAGGAGTCCATAAAGAGCAGCAAATGGAGCCATTTCGATACTAGCCTGAATTCAAAAGATGGAATAAGATAGATAGATGTTTAAGACAACCTTAAAAAAATATTTGAGATTATAACTGATAACTATTGTTATAGGTGAATTCAACGAGATGGAGATGATCTTCCCAAGATCCTTCATAATCAAGGACACAAGCACGAATAAGATCTTCCAGAATTTGATTCACTCTTTCCGTTTGACCGTCGGTCTGTGGATGGTAAGCAGTGTTCAGATTCAGACGAGTACCTAAAGATTCTTGAAAAGCTTTCCAAAACTGACCAGTAAAGATGGGGTCTCTATCACAAACAATACTAATTGGAACACCATGAAGACGAATAATCTCTCTCATATAAATCTCATCCAAACTCGAAGCAGAACAGTTGGATCTAACCGGAATGAAATGAGCTGACTTGGTCAATCTACCCACAACTACCTAAATACTTTCATTACCTCTTATAGTCCTTGGTAATTCATCAATAAAATCCATAGAAACTTATTCCCATTTCCAATTGGGAATCTTAAGAGGTTGCAATAATCCAGCGGTCTTCGGATGATCGGTCTTAATCTACCGACAAGTCGCACATTGACACTACAAGAAAAGTTAGTTACAACGGCAAGTTAATACAGCGTTTTTAATACAATTGTCGTCCTGGGTTCCGTCCGATAAATAAAAAACTATGAAAACGCAGTCCACCGACAATAAAATTTTGTGCGGGCAAGATCTCGCTGCTTTTTCCATTTTTCTTCCGCCTTATGGCAGAAGGAAACAAAACCCTAAAAATTTATCCTCTCTTTCTCTTTGTCTCTTCAAAAGCAATGTTCATCCTTAGCCTTCGCATAATAAGGACAGGTGAATGGCTAGGCGCTAGTAGATTCTACATCCACCTCATAAATAGCTTATCATCGCCACCTCCTGGTAAGAATCTCCAACATTTATTTCATACAAATTTTTGAATTCGAAATTCATTCCAATTTGAAAAAATCCGAGTTCCATTTCAAAATTCCTCCATTCCATGCTCATTTTGGAATTTCAGATTCCCTGCGTTGACATTTGCCCTAATATGAAAAAGTATGTCGTTCTTAATTGATTTTTTGATTTGAAATTAGGGTTAACAAGCCCGATTGGAACAATTACGTTTTTGATGATTGGTCCTGAGGAAGCTAGTAAACTACAATTTATACGAGCTGAATCATCACTATTATTGGCAATTCGTTAATATTCTCAAATTTTTGTTGTTTTTTATAAATTGAAATATGAGATATTCATTGTTATTGAAATTTGATTAGCAATAAGGTAGTCTAGTGTAAAATGCTCTTACAAATCACCTGGGGTTATCTTTCATCAAATTCCTGTTTATTTAAATCTTCCTTAGAACCTTCCACCATGATAGTTCATTTATTGATCTTGAAAGCAAATATGATCAAATTCGAGCAGCATGTCACCATACCTTGCAAGTTAAGTATAATTTGCTTTCTGCATCGTCAACTGCATTTTTCTACTGATGTAACTAGATTATAAATGTAGGTTGAAAATTATCAAGAAATTGCAGCTCGAAAAAGTGAACTTAAAAGAACTGATCAGTAGAAAGAAAAAACTGGAGTCTTTAGTGGTTCATATGCGAAGAATCCGGCTACTGGGGAATTCATTCCAATTTGTGTGGCAGATTATGTCTTGGGAAGGTTCATTTCTATAACTTCTAGCTGTTCATTCAAACATTCCGCAGAAAATTATTCTATATAAATATATTAATAAAGACATGTTATGTCACGGAAATATGCTTTTTTTAATTATAAATGACACTTCTTCCTTATGCTCTGCAACCTTCTCTTTCAGTAGTGCAATGCGAGTAGCTAAATATTTTCTAATTATATTTTTTATTAAATAGTCATGGCACTGGAGCAATTATGGATGTACTTGCACATGATTCTCGTGATCATGAATTTGCTAAAAAATACAACATTTGAATTGTTCAAGTTGTGACTCCAAATGGTGAAACTTACAATCATGGTAAACCATATACAGGCGATAATGGTATTTTGTGAACTCATTTATTTCTCTCACTGGATTAACTATTAATGGCTTGTCATGCAAAGACACTTCTTCTAAAGTCATTGAGTGGCTAGATAGTATGGGGAATGGGAAGAAAATGGTGATTTCTTAAGTGCCTTTACTGATTATTAGCTCATTCTCACTTCCATAACCTAAAACTGTGTTTTTCTACTGATAGTCTAGGTGTAAAGTGCTCTTACAAATCACTTAGGAATCAAATTTGTAACCGTCGCTACCACCAAACTTTTGTTGACATCAACACTAATTATTAGATTAACTCAAAAACATTGTATAACCTTCATCATATATAGATTATATAAAACTTCATTATATATCGTAGACTGTATATAGATTGAGAGATGTTTCTACATCATATATCTTTCATAGAGATATTTAAAATGTTTCCTTAAACAACCAAAATGGTACAAAAATATTCAAACAAAAAGAATGTGCTTATTGGGAATCAAAATTATTACAACTTCTATAAAAATGTTTTACTGACATCAACTCCCATTGTGACATAGAAATCAAAAGCATTACATCAGGAAAGGAGGATAATAAGCCAGGACGGTTTCTCCATCCAAGACGATGAACTGCAAGAATCTGATCTAGAATGTACACATCAAATGGCCTTGAATGTGACACACCCACTAACCAAAAGATGATTAGAAGTTTGTGGAACATATTCTTCAATTGAACCACATCTTTTAAGATAATAACAAGACATCATCGATTCATTCGTTTATTAGAAATTTTCTAAAAGTTATGACATATGATACCTAACCCAAAGTTTAAACATATTCAATTTATATAGTTAACTCATATGAAACTATGGTGAAGCCTACGAACTTTAGGGGTGTGCTAATGAAACCTAACCAGAAGATGGTATGCCTAAGGAGAATGGTATTTAACAAGTTTAGTAGGGCTACATGGCTTGAACCTTAACAGGTCGTGGTAATTTTTGTTTGGGTAGTCTGAGCCTTAATTGAAGTACTAATATAATGAGATATTATTTCTCAAATACCTTATAATATTTTTTATATGTATGATGGCTCATCTAAATTTTTTAGCTTTTAATTATTATTTCTATTTATGTTTTTATATATGTGAATATTCTACATGATTTTATTGGTTTCGGGATTGAAACTTTAGTATTGAGCTTTATGTTTGTTGATTGCCATTTGGTGCAAGTTTATCAAAGTAAATGTTCTAGTTTTTAAACCTTTTATACATATTATTTTACCGATTCTCATTTATCCCAAAGCATTTTGTATGAACTTGTCTACTTACATTATACATATATGCATGATTTGATATTTTCATTTCAACCTTGATATAAATATAAATCTAAGGCTAGACCAAATAAATTAGAAGTTCAAATACGAGAAGTTATGAATAACTACTAATAGTATCCATCCATCATGTGTTAACAATATTTTGATAATTTCTTTTTAACTTCCATACTTATTAATTCGTACTCAACTATAATTACTGGCTAAGTTTCAAAATTACCTTTTTAAATTATCGTGCATTTAGTAACATTAGACCATTACTCAGATGTATGCACATATTGTTTTCTTTTCAATGCAAGTGGTGTGTCTATGTCAATTTGAAAGTGATATTCCAACAAACAATAACCTACTAGCACCAAGACTAAAGATAAACTAATTCAGTTACAAATGCCTAAATAAACAAGAATAAAAAAGAAAAGGTTAAAAAAAAGACAAAACTTTCAAAATCTGATTTACATATTAAGATAAGTTTCAACTAGTCCTTAAAGCTAACCAAAAAATACCTTGCATACTAACATATATTTTTAAACAATTACTTTAAAAAATTGAAATTTGCAGTAAAAAGCAGTTCAAGAAAAAAAGCTCTATTCATGTTGGCAACTCTACCTAGTTATTACCACCATCTCTCCAACCGATAGTAGAGGAAGAAAGAATGAAGATGATGAAAGCAGAGAATGCAAATCGAAATTTAGACTGAAGCAAAGCAAAGCAAAGAAAACGATACCAGAACAAACAACATAGAAAACTAAGGAAAGAAATAGTGCATAAAGAGTATTAAGAGAGATGAGATAGAGAAGTACCTGAAGTTGAAGAAGATGAACGAAGAGGAACACCTTCTTGCAGCTCTCAAAGCTGCTCCAGGAACAAAGCGCGTGACCTTTCCGTAAGCTTCCCTTTTCTTAATTACAGTTGTTTATCAAGTAAAGTATCGACTAACAAAAAGGGAGATATCACGCTTCATACTACTCCACTAATGCAGCTTCTTCATATCATGATACATCTTCGTCACACCTGGATGAATAGAAAGTCTAGACCGATGATTTTCCCGAAGTAACTCTTGCCTTAATCCAACGAAATTCGAGACGCAAATCCGATTATTAATCCTCAAAATCCGTTTATCATCAATCTGAGCTCCACTTCCATCTTGGCTACTACCACCAACTCTATTATAAACATTCTCCTTAATAAGCCTAATTATCCTATCCTCATCCCGCTTAGCCATAATACGATCCATAAGAGGAGAAGAAACAACAAGCTGACATAACATCACCTTCTTCCTACTCAAAGCTTCTGCCACAACATTAGCTTTCCCTAGGGTATAATTGATGTCGAGGTCATAAGAAGCTAGAAACTTAGGCCACCTAACTTGTCTCAAATTCAAGTCCTTCTGGGTGAAAATGTATTTCAAAGACTAATGATCCGTAAAGAGATCAAAAATAGTTCCCAATAGATGATGTCTCCGAAGCTTCAAAGCAAAAATTACGGCAAGCAATTCCAAATCATGGGCTGCATAATTGGCTTCATGAGTCTTCAACAGGCCACTAGCATAAGCGATAACCTTCCCATCCTACATCAGAACAGCTCCCAAAACTTCACGACCGGCATCAATATATGCCGTTAATCCCTAATTTCCATTTGGAAGGGTAAGAACTGGTGCGGAAGTAAGCTTGCACTTCAACGCTTTGAATGCAGCTTCACACTTCCATCTAAACTTAGCATTCTTACGAGTTAGAGAGGTGCGGCAATCCGAGCAAAATTCTCAATGAATCTCCGATAATAACCGGCAAGGCCTAGAAAACTACGGATATCAGATGGAGTCCTTGGAGTTTCCCAATTCTAAAATAGAATAAGGAGAATAAGAATCGAGAAAGAGATAGGATAATTAATGTACAAAGGAAAGAAGAGAAGATAGACTTAAATTGATCACAGCGATCTTAACTAGATCAACAGAAACTCCATTACCAGAAATAGTATGTTCAAGAAATCGGACTTCATATTCCAGAAATGGCATTTCGAGAATTTGTCTTTCAACAGATGACTCCTAAGAGTCTTCAAAACAACATTCAAATGGATCTCGTGCTCTGCCTTAGACTTAGAGAAAACAATAATATCATCGACGAAGACTAGAACAAACTTATTAAGAACATCATGGAAAACCTTGTTCATAAGGTCGACGCAGAATGCTGGGGCATTAGTCAAACCAAAATGCATAACTAACCATCCAAAGACACCATTCTCAGAACGGAAAGCGGTTTTGGGAATACTTCCCTTGGCAATTCTGAGCTGTTGGAAACCAGTGGCAAGATCAAGCTAAGAGAATACAGTAGCTCCATAAAGCTGATCGAACATATCATTAACGTGAGGCATTGGATATCTGTTTTTCATAGTGACTTTGTTCAGCTTCCTATAATCAACACGCATCCTCAAGGAACCACCAGACTTATTGACAAAAACACTGTTGCTCCCCATTCGGAATGACTGGGTCTGATCAAACCTTTAGAGAACAAGTTTTTGATTTTCTTCCTCAACTCAGCATTCTTATGGGCAGCCATTCTTCTAGGAGGAAGAACTACGGGTCGAGTTCCAGGAATAAGATCAATACGAAATTTTATTTCCCTTTTAGGAAGTAAAGAAGCGACTTCACCAAATACGTCGGGATAGATTTTGACCACAGGAGTAGAATCAAGATCACTAGGGGGAGAATCAAGAGAATAGATAAACTGCCTGCATACTCCTGAGGCATACGATATTGAATCACCAAAGGGTCAACATGATCACCAACAAGAGAAATGGTTCGGCTTTACAAAAAATAACAGCTTCATGATTCTTCATCCAATCTCCTCCAAGCAATAGGTCCAAAGCATCGAAACCAAGAATATAGAAATCATCAGAAAAACGATATCCAGAATGGAAGAGTTTCACATTGTTACAAATCCAACTAAGGTTTGCGGGACCACTAATAGGGTTAGTAACATACAAAGGTATAGTTGCATACTCAGGTGAAAGGATATGCTCAAATTTATCACAAAGATCCAGAAATGAAACTATGCAAAGCTCCAGTGTCAAATGAAACATGAACAGGAAGATTAAACAAGGTAAAGGTGCTCTGGAGAGTACCTTGGGTATCACAAGGAGTAGGTGCCATGTATGAAGTAACTACGAAGATACCAGATGGCTTTCCCTTCTGCTGAGTAGGACAATCCTGCTTAAAGTGGCCAGGCTGCAAGCAAATATGGCAAAGATCACGCCTAGTCACCTGAGCTGGAGGAACAACAGCTTCGACTAAAGTAGGACAACTATTGGCGTAGTCTCCTTTCTGGTCACATTTAAAGCAAGTGATGGAAGAAAGATCAATAGGCTGCTTACGGGAAGAAGAAGATCATAAACAGGGATTCTTAAGCCAATTCTGCTTCTGATGCTGAAAATTAGACTTTCTCTTCTTAGAGTTTCCAGAAGAAGGCTGAGATGAAGGTGCACGATTAATAGCTGATTCCTTGGTAGTGGGGTTCTCACATCTAATGGCCATATCCATCAATGCAGTAAAAGGGCTGTGAACATGAGAAATCAGACGATCATAAAACTCTGGGCAAGCTCCAGCTATAAACTTCTCATTCTTATTAAGAGGGGTATCAGTCAAACTAGGACTAAACTTGAAAAGTTCGTCAAACATCCTCCCGTACTCAACAAATGACATATCCCCTTGCTTAAGGTCCATAAACTCCCTGTATAGCTGAGACTTCCCAGCCTCTGGCATCCACTTCATCACAAAATCCTCCCTAAACAAGATAACCAAACTTAAGAAAGATTCCAAAGGGATAACCTAAACCAAATACAAAAGGACTGACTTAAGACAATACATAAACTGATCCCAAGAAATATCCGCCTCAACAGTGTTGGCTATAACGGCCTCCCACAAATCTAATGCTGCCTCCTTCAACTGCCATGCTGCTAACTATTGCTTCTTAGCGTCGGTGGTCTCTAAACCAACGAAAATCCTTTCCAAACCTCTCAGCCACTGCTGAGCCTCAATGATGGTCTCTGATTCTGAAAACTTAGTACCACCTAACTGGGTAAACTCCTTATAGAGAGTGGCAAACCTAATGGGTGCAACTAGTGCTGGAACTGGGGCAACACCATGACCATAACCTCTGGCATTCCTACGATTCATCCTGGAAATTCAAGAATGAATTTTAGGAAAAAAGTAGAGGAAAAGATAGAAGAAAAGACCCAACTAGACTGGAAATCCTAATCAAAGAATTCTACAAAACAAGGTAGATTCGAAAGGAAGGAAAATTCTAAGAAAATTTTAGATTTTAAACAAGAAAAATTTTATATCCAAAAATAATCTTTTAAAGATCATTTAAAATCATTTCATACTTAAAAATAAATAAAAATTTTATATCCAAAAATAATCTTTTAAAGATCATTTAAAATCATTTTATACTTAAAAATACGTTCTCTCAGAAGGAATGATTCTAAGATTGATTTTACTCATTCTAGGGTATTTCTACCCTATCTTTAGTGAGTTTTTGCCCCTTAGGCTAAGATTTGTCTAAAACCTGGCTCTGATACCAACTGTAGCATCCTGCCATTTTGGACCATTCAAATCGACAATAAAATCACACATGTCAGACTTAAATAATTCAAAACAACATATTATTAATAGAATTTGGGGCAAACAAAATCAATCACAGAATCACAGACATAGAATATTAGAATAACTCTACAACGGAATAAAATAAATATAGGAGTTCATGAAGCTCCTAGATACAAAGTCTCAAATCTATTACATAATACCAAGTCTGGAAACAAATACAGTTGGAAAGTTAGATACATAAGTTCTCTACTAAAAAAGCAAAGACGGAGTGGAAATAACTGGAATAAGATATCAAGCAGGCAGCTAAATTCCTAGCGGATCTCTAGCTCCAAAGAGGATGAAACCAAAGCTGTGAAACTCAGGCTGACCCGAGCGTAAAGAAAAACACAAAACACTCTAACCAGGACATACATACTTATAAAATATAAATCAACTCAAGTAAACTGTAAAAGAAATGCATCAGTAACTTTAAGGATGCTTGGGATCACCCATAATTTAAGAATCCGTTAAACTATCTACTATGTTGTAATATATACTATTATAATAATATCTAAAGTAAAGTAAACTATAAAAATAGCGTTAAGGCAATACCCATTTCCCTCTTAACATATTTTATAATGCCAATAGTCTATACATTTCCGTAACTCCCCGTAAACTGGGGCCGCCAGAGGATACCCCATAGGTACGACATAAAACAAACTCATAGAAGGTGCGCTAGGGTAGGTGACACGGCACAACTACGCAATGCCAGGGTAAATATATCAATTACACTTCCGGACTATTGGTAATGCATAGCCACAACTACCGCCCAACTCGATCCACACTCTCAAATCAAAGGTGCGCACCAAATCAATCATAACCAAAGGTGCGCTCCAAGTCAAATCAAATTATTAAATTCCAATTTATCTTCATATTGTAAATTAAATTCCAACATTTACATTTCCAACTATTTATTTCTTGGAAAAAATTTAACATATATAAACAAATTTATAGAAATCATTACCTTAGATTTTTAGTTGAGGTTGTATATGAAATCCAAAATACTTAATAGTTTTTAGAAAACCATTTAAAATCAACCACGGAGTCTGTATAAAATTCTCTACCCTAGGGCCAAGTAAATACGGATATATATCATTTCAATCCGCAATTTATTAATTTTTCGGGTTTTTATATCATTTCAAACTCGTAATCTCATTCAAATAAAATTGATCAGGCCTATAATTACAGCCTATAACAATTTTTCTTAATCTAAAGATCATTTGGGTATGTATCGTTTCAACCTATAATGAAGGAACTTGCAGTGTGACAACATAATATTAAAAAAACATAACAATATTCAACATATCATGGCATATGATCATAACAGGTATAATGTGGTATGAAATAACATAATAAAGTCATATGAAATAAAATGATAAAATCATATGAAATAACATGATAAAATCGTAGGAAATAACATGATATAAACATAGGTGGAACTTCTAACTTGCATATACAAATCCATACAATTCATTTGTCATCAATTCACCAAAATATAAGTATGTTGTCAAGAGTGTTTACTCACTTTTCTTTGGTTAGCAAAGTGATTCAAAGCGCAACAAGCACGACAAATTTTGGACAAACTTGAGTGTGAGGAGAATCGAAATCCGACGCTTTGAAAAAATAAAATAAATTCCATACGTAAACAAATAATTCACATAGAAAAAAAATTAAAACAAATATTTGTAAAATACAATGGAAGAGGCTTATCTAGGGGGTGCATAGGCTTGGTCTAGAGGTGGGTTGGGTTAGGTTAGGCTTGGCCATAGGAGCTTGGGTTTGGGTTAGGCTCGGTCAAGGGGTTTTGGACTTGGTTTTGTGTAGGGTTTTGGTGAAGTGGTGGTCGAAAATAGAGTAGGGGAATGGAAGCTGAAATTTGTGAAGAGGAGAGGGGAAAGGAAGGAGGAGAAAGGGGTTTTGATCGGAGTTTGGTGATAGGAAGGTGATGGAATAGGTGTGGCTGAAATTTCTAAGGAGAGGAGGAGGAAAATTGCAGAGGAGAAGAGGAAGAAGGTCTAGGTTTTGGAGGAAAAGGATGAAGAAAAAGAGGACTTACATAATTCTCTATGGATGCACAAATGAAGGATGAGGAGGCTTATTAAAACCCTAGGAGATGTTTTGTAGGCTATTCAACAGGTGGTTTCTCATCTACTGCAAGGTTTCTCAACCCATTAGTACAAGCCCAAATCAAAATATAAATAAGATAGAGATCAAGAGAAAACAACTGCGTGTAATATGCTGAAAACAACAAATTTGGAGAAGTAAAAAATCAGAATTTTACGAAATGAAAAGCAGATAAAAATTTAGAATTGAATCCAGCTTCATAAAAAAAGAACACAATTTCAAATTTAAAATTTAAAATTTTCAACAGGAAGTCAAACTTTGTCCAAACTTGACCAAAATTTAAATTTTTAGGAAAAATATCTTTATTTTTTTAAATTTGGAAAAACATTTTCATCAAATCCCAAAATTATATACTAAAATTCCAAATTTATCAATTTTAAAATAATTAAATTCAAAGTTTCAAATTAAAACTCCATTTAAAATAATTGCAGAAACTATGGGTTGTTACACATAATCTTTTTGAATTATAAAATTTTATCACATAGTTAATGATAACAAATGTACATGGTGATAGAAATATGTTCATCTTTAACTACATTAGACTTATACAGTTAAATAAACTATATGCTATAGAGTTTGCTATCAATATTTAACTGTAGGCTAATTCTATTTATACACCAATAATATCTTAATATATACAAAAAAATATAATAAACTAGTGTACACCAAAATTTACTTTACATACATCACATCTTTTACAAAACTATCCTTACTTTCATCTTTGTCATCTTACCTCTTTAAAATTTGAAAATCTTTTTCCTAAAACAGAAGTTCCAACACTAAATTAAGTCCAATTGAATGAAATGAATTTCAATGTATCTTGCTATATCATAATTGCTTTAGGTTTTCTTCCAATTTGTTAATTTCAACAAAATCAACTCTAGTTTCATAAAAAAATTTAGAATAAGAAAAAAGATTAAATACTTCTAAAATTAAAGTTGTAAGTTGTGAAATTGTCTTAACTAATATTTTAAGTTTTATGGTAAAATGTTCATTAACTTATTCATCAAAGAATATATAGATTTGATCAATTATTATTAATTTAATATTTTTATTTAATGTGTTATAAGAAAAAGGCTAAAATTAGAATTCAGAAGAAGGGTAACTTGATAATATATTTTTTACTAAGATAGTAGTGTATGTTAGGTGATTTTTAGTGCATAAATAGAATTTGCCTTAACTGTATTAGACTTATGTAGTTAAATATATAATTTAACTCAATTATAAATTACTTATATTACTATCCTTAAAATCAATTAAAACTTTAATTTCATTTCATTTTGAAATGTAGTAAATACATATGTAATATACCAGCTTTAATAGTTTAATTTATATGTTTAAATGTTTTTGTAACGCCCCATGAATTAATGAATAAATTAATTAAGGAATCAAATAAATGACACATGGTAAATATCCATGGAATAACCCTTATTCATAATAAGTGGGTAAATAAAACATATTAGACATAAGATAAATGAGAAATAAATCAATGCGACCATAAAAGGGTAATCAAGCTATGTTTGAAATTTATAAAGAGTGAAATGAATAATTAGGTGTAATTAAGTCTAAAAGCTTACCGTATAAGTTCCCCGAATATATCCATTACCTCACCTTTTGATTTTCTAAAACAAATATAAACATCTCATCCAGCCACCAACAATAAAAGAGGAAGAAGATCAAAGCAAGAAAAATATAAAGGGTCTAATCAACCAACTGTTCAGCCTAGTAATATATTCCTAATCTCGTTTTTAAGCATAAACTAGGGATACATTGTAGGATCGATTTCACCATAAATGGGGGAGGGGGTGAATAGGGTGATACTATTAATTATAAAAATTGATTGTGGAAGTATATAAAATAATTTCTACACAGATCACAGTAGAGTAATAGCAGCACAGATATAACAAAATATAATAGCAGAAAATAGAACACATAGATTTACCCAGCTTCGGCAAAACCCTGCCTACGTGCTGCCCCCAATGTTTCTACTAGAAATTAAGTAGTCAGACGCTTACACACGTAAACTTGCGACACCCACTATCGACTAAGCTAACTCTACGCTCAAAGCCCAACCACAACTTAGCCACTGAGTTGCGAATTCTCGAACTACACCACCGAAGTTCGTCCCCTAGTCACACGACTAGAAATTACATGGAAGTTTAAAAGGAAAATACAAATTAAAAACAAATTAAAATCAAAACCCCAATTTTAAACTAAAGGTCTTATATAATTATAAATTATAAGCCCAAAGCTAATAGAAAGCCCGGCCCAAATATTATTCCCCTTTTTCTTTTATTCCTTCGGTTGGCTTTCTCTATTATTTGTGACAATGGTTGTCTTCCTTTTTTTACGTTCTCTTTGCTCTGAAATTAGGCCTTTTGAATTTTGAAGAAGTCGTTTTCTGTTGATCGATCAAAATGATTCTCGAGCTTGCTTTGTCGGTCACTAGTCTTCTGATTTGTGCACAGCTCCTTCAAATTTGATCGAGTTCAGTACGAGATGGTATGTGATTTTTTCTCTTTGCTTTACTGGTTGAAATGCTTGAACTTGATGAACGATCTACCGATGATGTTAAACATTTATATTTGATTCGAATTCCTATTTTCTCGTTCGTATATATTTGTTTGAATTTGTCAACTGATTCATCTCGGCCACTTGATTATTCTTGAATGACTGTGATGATTTCTGATTGTTCAAATTCGTGTATTTTGTTACTTAATTGACATGGCTTTGATTTCTGACTTCCTTGGCCACCACGATGTTGAATTATTTGAAGATGTTCATTTCTTTCTTTGTGGTTTTCATTTTCTTATCCATCATAGTTTCAAATTTTTGCATTTGAATTTACGTTGACATCGGCTTGTTCCTTGATTTACTTGCGGCCTTGACTTTGTTAAGCTCTGTATGTACTCTCTGATTTTGTTCACTCTGTCACTGCATACATGTATACTTGTGTATTTGCGCATGTATATATGTATGTGATGCTTTATCCACACTGTGTTGATTGAAACCGAAATTTCTTGGTCGCTGACACTACTTCATCGGTTTGTATATGCAACTGTACTGGTTTACATTGATCTCTGTCCACTGTTCTTCGAGTCTGCACTGCATATATATCCATTCGTGTGTGTGTGTTCGTATATAAATGTATGTGTGTTTGAGTTTTGCCTCTATTTGCTTGATGTCTACATGCTGTCTGGTTAGCTTGTTTTTGGTTGTGAATTGAGTTGTTGTTTTGGTTGATTGCATGCTCACTTTGTTGTACTTCCAGTGTGCCATGACTTGTGTACTTGTCTTCTTATATAAATATATACAGATGTGGTCTGATGCACTTGAATATGAAATGCACTAAACTTCATTGTTTTCTGTTGAGGCTTGTTTCTCTAGTCTCTGTAGCATATATAAGTTACTTGTTGTTTTGGCCTCTGTTGGTCTGGTCACCTGGTTACAGTACTAATTCCGTTTACATATGTACTGCCTATCTATGTGTGAATGTTTTTGTATTGAATTCATGTATTTTTCACTTTGATTCCATGTTGCCAGGCTTGAAGTCTTGATAGCATTTGTTTATGTGGTCATTGGTCTATATGCATTAGTGATTCTGTGGTTTCTTTTCTTTGAATCATTCTTGCTATTTGATTTTGAACAGGTCGACACTGTTGATGCTGCACTTGTACCATTTCCCTGCTCCCTTTGTGCCTTTGTGCCTTTGAGCATAGCATTCATGTGTCCATTTGGATTTTCTGATCTGCACTTGTGTTGAATCCAGCTTATAACTCGAGTTTGACCTTGTGTGACTTTATTTGTATTTTACATGAGTTGAACCCAGCTTCACTTTATGCTCACCTATCCCTGTAGATTTATCAAGTGTATATTGGTGTCCACGGCCTTGTGGCATGTACAGTGATACACTGTGCATGTCACAAGCTGTTCGTGTATGATGAATTCAAAATTAAATGATGACGAACAACCCAAACAACTGAGGCAAATAATATTTTCAAAAATCATTTTATTTTATACTGCAAAATATTTTCTTTTTCAATTTTACCGCGTTAGTGTTTATTTTGCAAATTGCTTAGATGTTGGATTCAATCTGGAATAGAGTTGATGATAAAATACTAGTGAATAAGCGATATGTAGTGAGGACATTTATGTAAATTGAAATGTATTGCAATTGCAAAATGTGTGTGTATATATAGTGAGAGCTCATATTTGTACTATTCAATATTGTAATAAATATTTGTTTAAATTCTGTGTTATTTATTTTTATTTGGGGAGTATTTATTTAATTATGTGAAAATAAAATAGTACATTAACAAATACATTTAAATGGATATATATGTTTATTATCAGCAAACAAAAATCATATACTTGCATATTCAACAATCTCCCCATTTTGATGATAACAAACATATATTTAGGATTCTTAATTTATTAAATGTATTTGATCGTTCAATATTCTCTTCCTATTTGAATGCTCCCTCTCTACACAGCTCCCCTTCGTATATGCATATAAATAAAAATATGCAAATGAGTCTAGATGCAAATATAAAATATTTGACTTTTATTTGTCAAAATCTAAAGTTTCTCTCCCCTTTTTGTTACCAGCAAAAGAGTAATAGTGTTAGATAAATAGAGATAAAGTGATAGACATTAATACAACATTAATTCCCAATCGAGTATAAATATTAAATTTCAACAAAAAACCAAACAAAAATCATAAATACTCTGTTTGTGGTGTATTTATATAGTTGTATCCATTTGTGGTATATTTATATCAGGAATTTGAATATCTACTAACCATGCATAACCGTTAGGACTTTTAAATGAGATTAGTAGTATTCTAAATTTTTGTTATAAAATGAATTCAAGTATCTTCTAACCACACATTATCGTGAGGACTTTTAGATGGGATTAGAAGTAACCTGTCTATTTAATCAATCAATTTTGATATGCGTTCCATACATGCATAACCGCGAAGATTTTTAAATTAGCATGGAAGCACATAATCGAAAATTCTAAGTAATTCACCCATGCATAACCGTGAAGACTTTTAAATAAGAGTGAATACTTTGGATGTTTTTTTATTGCTGAAAATATAATAAAATGAAAGAGCATAATTTCCCGTTTAAAATACCACATATTGACCTACCATATTGGATTATGATGAGTGATTTTCGATAGAAATATGATAGGAATAGAAATGTCATGGAATATTTATTGATAAAAAGTTTTTATAACTCTTATTTAAATTTCTAAAGAAATTTACTAATTATACTATCTCAAGTTATAATATATGATTAATATCAGCACTCATCACTTTTTGAATTACTGTTTATCTTTTAGAGAACCAGTAGAGAGTCAGATTAGTTAATGTAGTCATTTAAGGTCAAATCTGAAAATAATTATAAAGTCAAATTTTTTAAAATGACTAATCTGAAACAAGGTCAACAAAAACAATTTTCTTGAATGGGTTTTTTGAGAAAAATGTCTGCTATTTGAAAATTATTTGAAATGAAAAATTTGCAGATATTTTCTTTAAAAATGATGCAGTTACTGAATGTCTCAACATAAATCACGTTCCACTAGTAATTTTTCTATCAATTGGATTACCAGCGAAATCTACATCTGAATTTCCCTTTCACTCAAGATTATTACTACTAGATTGATACCACAGACCAGATCATGAAGTGTGCAACGAAATATCTCAAAATTATTTTTAACAGCTTTTAAATGAAATTAAATTAGATCCATACAAGTTTACATAGACCATGGTGTAACCAATATATCCACGTGTATTAAGAGTAATCATAAATCATTAAAACATCATTAATAGTCCACGCAAATAGTTTAAAGATGATTGGTTGACAATTTTGAATAAGTCAGATTAATCATCAAGATTCATTTCTTTATCATATAACTGGCTGATTTAATTCAGATTATGGTGCAGATTATCACATTTAATATAATAGTTCAAAATAAATATACTGTTATCGTTTTTACCTTTACGATAATTTTTCATTTGTCATCCACTGTGACTCTGTCACCTTTGTACTAGGCTAAAGAACTTTTCTTTGTCGCCCATTGTGTCCCTGGAACATCCAGAATCCAAGTAACACTATTGTAGTTCCTTTGCTTGCCACCACATCTACACGATGAAAGATTTTTATGACCTGATTGTTTTTATAGGTCCATGGTTGTTAATGGAAAATGATTTTGAAAATTATGTTTGTGGAGACCCAAAACAATTTATATATGTCCCTTTTGGCACCCAGATTTGTTTGACTTTCTTATATTTTATATTTGTGCCTTTTGGAACCCAAATTTGAATGGTTTTGATATTTTTGGGTCTATACTAGTAAATACTATGATTGTGTCCAATATTTCTATAAATTTTGCACATGGAATTGACTTGTTTAATTTTGCTTTTAGCAAGTTTAGATTGATTATACCCAAGTCTTTGTCTAACTGTATTAACAGTTTGTTTCCTTAATAGCATATTCAGCGATCTTTCTCCTTTGGAAATTTTTTTTAAAGTCGTTGACAGTTGTTGGACTTGTGGTTGATTCGTTTTCGTTCACTAATTGAGTGCACTTTTTAATAGAATTTTCTCTCCTAGTATTTCCACTCTCTTTCAAAATCATAATTTCATTTTCAAGCGATTTAATTTTAATTTCATATTTTTTAATCTCTTCTTCGAGTGATGGACACTTATCACAGTTAGGGATCTTACATTGATAGTTTTTAACTAATTGATCAAGCTATTTATTTAAATCTATCAAAGTATCTCTTTGTTATTCAATATTAGCGTACTTTTCCCTAAATCGTTCAAAACAGCCATTTACTTCGTGGAAATATATAAGTAATTCTGAGTGAGTAAGTTTTGATACCTCGCTTGGCTCATCATCATCGCTATCTATTATATCACCTCGAAGGCAAAGATATGCTTTCTCACTCTCACTGCTAGTGCTTTTATAATCATCAATTTTATTCCATACGGCTACAAAACTTCTCCTTTTTGAATTCTTTTCTTGGCCGTATCGATTTCGAGGACAGTTGGGATTAAGATGGCCAAGTTTATTGCACTTGTGACAGATGATTTCCTACTCTTCCAGTTTGTCTAGTGCTTTGGCTATTCTGCTTTTCAATTTCCGATTTAGAGCTGGATTTCCGTATTTGTGACTCCACGTTTTGAATTTCTTCATTAATAGTGCCAACTCAGCTGCTCCATCATCGTCATCATCATCACTTTCTATTATTCCTTAAGTGCTGTTGATTTCTTTCGAGTTTCACCCCCTTCTCGTCCTTCCTTGAATTTCATTTCTAGCTCGTAAGTGGTGAGATTTATGATGCGCTCTTTAACTTTGATTTATATCAAACCCTTTGATTTTTGAATGGCTGTAACTTTTGCTTCAAAATTCCGTCGAAGGACTCAAAAGATTTTTTGGACTATTTCCAACTATGTATATGATTTTTCGAGAGCTGTTGATTTGTATATGAGATTGGAAAGTCGCGCATACATCTCTTTAACATTCTCATCCTTGGCCACTGTGAAGTTCTCGTATTCGCTACTAAGCATTGCAAGGCAAGATTCCTTAAGTTGAGATGTTCCTTCTTGAGTCACTTCAAGTGTGTCCCAGATTTCCTGTGCAGTTAGACAATGTGAGATACGATTAAATTCAATATGATCCAATGAACAGATAATAGAATTCATGGCTTTAGCATTAGCATTCTGTAACTTATTTTCTAGATCCAACCATTGATCAATTGGCTTTACAATTTCCCGATTATTTACTACTATAGTTGGCGCTCTATAATCTGTCTCAACATTATTCCAAGCATCAATAGTTTTCAGAAAAAATTTCTTTCTATTTTTCCAGTAAGGATATTCACCATTGAACATTGATGGTCTAACTATGGACTGATCCTTAGCAAAAGTGTTATTAAAAGAAGTCATTTTAAAAAATCAAATTTTTTAAAAAAAATTGGTTTTTGAAAACAAATCATTTTTAAAAAAAATTTGCTTTTGTTCCTAGCTCTGATATCACCTGTAGGATCGATTTCACCCTAGAGGGGGGTGAATAGGTGATACTAATAATTATAAAAATTGTTTGCGGAAGTATATAAAATAATTTCAATACAGATCACAACAGAGTAGTAGTAGCACAGATATAACGGAATGTAAAAGCAGAAAATAGAACACATAGATTTACCCAGCTTCGACAAAACCCTGCCTACGTGCTGCCCCTAAGGTTTCTTCTAGAAATTAAGTAGTCAGACGCTTACATACGTAAACTTGTGACACCCGCTATCGACTAACCTAACCCTACTCTCAAAACCCTACCACTGAGTTGCGAATTCTCGAACTACACCACCGTAGTTCGTCCCCTAGTCACACGACTAGAAATTACATAGAAGTTTAAAAGGAAAATAAAATTAAATACAAATAAAATCAAAACCTTAATTTTAAACTAAAGGCCTTATATAATTATAAATTATAAACCCAAAACTAATAGAAACGCCGACCCAAATATTATTCTCTTTTTTCTTTTATTCCTTCAGCTGGCTTTCTTTGTTATTTGTGATAATAGCTGTCTTCCTTTTTTCACGTTCTCTTTGATCTAAAATTAGGCCTTTTGAATTTTGAAGAAGTCGCTTTCTGTTGATCGATCGAAATGATTCTCGGGCTTGCTTTGTCGATCACTTGTCTTCTGATTTGCGCGCATTCCTTCAAATTTGATCGAGTTTAGTACGAGATAGTATGTGATTTTTCCTCTTTGCTTTAATAATTGATATGCTTGAACTCGATGAACGATCCACCGATGATGTTAAGGATTTATATAGAATTCGAATACCTATTTTCTCGTTTGTATATATTTGTTTGAATTTGTCAATTGATTTATCTCGGCCAGTAGATTTGTGATGTCCCGTAGATTTGGGCAATACTTATTTAATAATTTTCATTAATAATTATTTTAAAATGTGAAATATTGATTTAATAATCTAATTCAAACAGAAATTATCTTTTGAAAACTAATAATTATTTAGTTTGACAAATGTTATTCTTTTCAAAATTTGTAATGATGATAATGATAACTTTATATTTGGGAATTTTATTCTTTTCAAAAGTTAAAATATTTAAATGGTAAAATTATCTTTCTAAGCTAATTTAAAGAATATTTTATTTATAATGTATATATGTGTATACATTGTAAATAGAGAATTTGATTGTAATTTTAATTTAAATTTAATAAAGATACTTTCAAATTTATAATATAGGTATATGTATAACTTGTGAATTACAAAATTTGATTTAAATTAGTATTGAAAACTTTTCAAAAGTTAATTTGAAAATCTATCTTATATTTTCAAAAGAAATTAAAATAAATATTTATTTTGTTCAAAAATATAAATATAATAGTTTAAATTGTATATTATGATAAAAGTTTATTTTTTTTCTTTCAAAGATTGGTTTTCGAAATAAATTTAGTGTATATATATAAGATCAATATTTAGTTTAGAACTTTGAAAATAAGGCATAATTCAATATTCTTTCTCTTTTTAAATTTTCTTTCTTGAAAATTTAGCTTTAAAAATATTATTTTAAAAATATTCAAATCAACATTAAGATATGTAATTTTATAAAAGAAATTTATATGTAAACATTTAAAGGCTACATGAAATAAAACATATAAAAACATGTTAAATTAAATAAGAAATTTTTTTAGAAGAATTTAATAACATTTATAAATTAAGAAATTTATTTTAATATTAAAATTGAACATGTGTCAGACATTTAACTCATAGGGGAGACACTTGTAAATCACTTTACAAACTAAAGTAACAAGTTGCAATGGTTTTATTTATTTTTAAAAACATTTTTATTGAAAATATATTAAGTAGAAACTTGGAAATTTATCGAGTTCAAAACGTTATCTTTAAATGAAACTAAAATCAGATTTTAGAAAAGAAATTCAAAAACCAAATACAATATAAAATCTGCAAAACCAAATCTGTTTAAAATCTACAAACAATCTGTTCAATTGCAAATCTGAAACAATATTTTTTTCAACTTTCAACATCAATATGAAGATCAACTCCAAATCTAAGCAAATGAAAGTAGGGTTCGGCATGCAGTTTTAAAAAAAATACTACAGCAAGTAATTCAGTTATCAAAATGGAAGCAAATTCACCAGATTCAACAATAATGCAAATTCAAATTGCAGTGCCAAGAAAATGAATTGCAATAGTTGTTCTCTGCTTCTTCAATTATAAAGTGAGTAAATTTCTATTTTTTAAAAACAGTTCTTCTTTTTAAAATCAAAGTTAAACATTTCCATCACTCAAGTTTCTAATGCAAACTGTTTTCCCAAAAATCAAAACTGTTGTAGATAAAAACTGCTCTGTCTTCTTTTTTTAGGTGAGTAATCTCATAATTGAAAAGTTGCTTTAAATTATCTGTTGCATGTGGATTGGTAGAAATGAGCATGTTTGTATGATTGTATGGTGATGATATTCTGTGTGTATATATATGAATATACATATGTGTTGTTGTTGCCAGGTATATGCATGCCTGTTTATGTTTTTAAACTAAGATTTTTAAATAGAAAACCATTATTTCTTGATTTGATCTCAGTTAGAATTTGATATGTAAACAAAAATTGTTTGTTTAGTATAGATTTAAGTTTATAAATTATAATTAAGCTAAATTTAAAATATGTTGTCTCTGAAACAATAATAACAGTCAATATTTTCAATAAGCAAGAATATCAAACTTCCTAAATTATTAAATCAGGGTTATAATTTGAATGCATGTATGAAATCATGAATTTTAAAACAAAAATCACATTTTTAAATTAACCTTGGAACGAGCATTTCCGGATTGAACAAAATAGAGGTTTTGGGGTTTATCTGGTGAATCAGTAGATTTGGGATGATGTAGTTCCTCCTGGAGGTGGAGGGCTGATAGGTGAGTGGGGGAAAATTGTCAGGTGGATGGTCAGAGGGTGCTGGCGACGGTGATAGCTTTTTCCAGTTTCTAACCCTAGTTTTCTGGAGGTAGGAGTTTTGTAGCTTCTTGATTTCTCTGTTGCATCGAGTGATGTAGGGCTTTGGGGATTGGCAGAGGGGATGTAGATGGAGGGTTGGCCGGAGTCGTAGGTGATCAGATGGTCAGAGATGGGTTCGTGAAGTGTTGACAGGTTTGGCTTTTGTGACAGTGTCGAGTTTCCAGGTTGTTGAGATTACTCGATTTTGATTTCGAGTTGCAGTGAGTTTTCTGGTGGTCGTGATCATGTTGGTAGTTGGTCGGCGACGTGGTGAAGTTGGTCATCGCGGCTGGAGTTTGCCTGAACGCCGGTGCATATGCACCGTGCATATTTTTGGTTCTGGTGGTCTTTTAGGGTTGGTGCAGGGAGGTGACTCGAGTTTTACTTGAGTAGATCGAGTAGTTTACTCGAAGCAGTTAGGGTATTAACTCGAAGTTATTGTGAGAGGTCTCGGGTAAGTATTGGTTTCAGGTTTATAAACCCGACAATGTGCAGTTTTTTTTTTAAAATATGAATGAAATTCAAAATTTTTAAGCAGGATTTAAACAGGGGTTTAAATTCAAGTTTAAGTTTGATGAATTTTTGAATTCAAAGTTTTTAAATGAAAATTTTAAATTTTAAAGCAAGATTTAAATTAAGTTTTAAAATCAAGTCTAAATATAGTTTCAAGTTTATTATGAATCTAGATTTGAATTTAAAACAGTTTGCAAATTTTAAATGTTGAACATATTTAAATGTTTTAAAGTAGATTTTAAAAATGAGTTTGTTTTCAAATAAAAGTTTAAACTTGATAAAATTCTTTATAAAGGTTTTCTTAATATTCGAATAAAAAAATTATGAAGTGTGTTTAACTCTAATTTGGAAGTTAAATAATCAATTTATTTTTAAGCTTGATTTCTTTAATAAAATTAAGTAATTTAGTTTTAAACTTTTTTTTAAGTATCTTATATAAGTAATGATTATTCTTCACTTTTATTTTAAGAGATAAATTTATTTAAAATTTGGATAATGTTTAAATAGTTAAACATTTTGAATCTTAAATTTTAAAATGGAATTAGAATTTAATTCAGAAATGTATTCTTTTAAATACATTTTGAATGTTAATGAAATCATTAATAAGTAATGAATTATCTTAGAAATGATTAAGATAATAAAAGAAATTAATTAAGGAATAACTTATTTATTTGATTTTAAATTAATGTTTTAGGTTAATTTATAGCTAGAGATGATTAATAATGATTAATCTAAGATAATTTTTCTTAAGGAAGTATTTATAGAAATGTTATTAGATAATAAAGATAATCATCTAAGGATTATTAAGTAATTAATTAATGTGATTAATTTTGATAATTAATTAGATTAATTAATTGAAGATAATCAATTGTAAATGGTTTAGCATAATTACTTGATAAAAGTAATTAAGGGATTAATTACTTATTGTAATTAATTATGATAATGTGATTTGTTTAAATTAATTAATTTAGTTTAATTAATTTAAGAAAATCATTTGACGATTTAATAAGAATAATTACTTAATGTAATTAATGGAGCATGATTAATTAGAGAAATAATAAATGATAATTACTGGAATGTAATTAGTGAGAGATGATTTTTAATGAAGTAATTTGGGTAATTACTTTTGTAATTAATCAAGGGATTAATTAATGAAGATAATTAATTATGGAATAATTAATTTGTTATGAGTAATTAAGGGTAGTTAATTACTGGATTAATATTAATCAAGGATGATTAATAATTGTATTTTAAATTTTAGATTAATTACTAAATGTAATTAATTTTAATTAAGTAATTAATTTAATATAAATTAGAGATCATTAATTAATATAATTAATGATGTAATCAAGAATTGTTTAATTAAGTAGTAATTAATAATTAAGTGATTAATTAATATAATTAATTAAGGATAAATGTAATTAATTATAATTAATTAATAAATGAAGTAATTAAATGTTAATTACTTATGATTAAGGTTAATTAATTTGTGAAATTAATTAAAGACTAATTACTTATTGTAATTAGAATTATTAATCAAAGGTGTTTAATCAAGATGAATATTTAGAGAATGATTAATTAACAAGGTTAATTAATTAATGGATATATAAGCAGGATTTATAGATGTAACAATTAATTTAATTTACTTTAAATTAATTAAAGATAGTAGTAATTAATTTAATTCATTTTAAATTAATTATAGATGATGGTTAATAAATCATTGCTTATGGATGATATTGATATTTCATTGAATGGTTGTAATCTCAATAATGAGATGAGTAATATCTATATGATATGGATGCTTAGTTAAAGGATGATAATACGGATTATCTGTTTGTGATGATTATCTGGTTGTGATGATTATCTGTTTGTGATGATGAAACGGGTTATCTGTTTATGATGAGAATGTGATTATCTATTGTGATATGTGAATTATCTATCTGTGTGTGTATAGATAATGATGAATTGAATTAATTATTCAAACTAAATTCACTTGGACATTAAGATGGCGTTTGGATTTCGATGAGATCGGGTTTCCAAATTTGGAATTCCAAAAACCATATCGATCCAAATTAAACGTTAGGTCGTGAATTTAAAGTGAAGAGTGAAGACTCGAGGTGTAAGGACTATCCGTGTTAATACTCTGAGGGTTATTCCAATACGAGTTTAACAGGGGTAGTACTTTCAGTTTGAGATGAAGAATCAGAGTGCAAGGGCTATTGTCATTAACTCTGAGGGTGATTCCAAAACGAGTTTAGCGAGATAGTGCCTTCGATTTCGTTCGAACCTGGAACGAACTTGTATGGAATGAATGCTTTCAGAACATCGTCGGGTGGACGATGAGCATTCTAAAATTGATGTGTCCTGTAAAGGTAATCGTAGCCTCAAGCCTCATCAACCGGGAATGGCTAAAACAGGGGAGGTGCAGCAAGGCTAAGTGAGTCATGCCCAAGTAGGACGAGATTTACTGCTGTCTAGAGGTCCCTTTTTATTTCAGTTGTGTGGCAGTTGGCGACGGCCATCTGCAGGGTTGTCTTGTTCGGGACTGTCCAGTAATGGATGGTTCTGGCTTTGTGTTGCAGGGGATTGGGAGTGATCCTCGGTACGGTGATCTAGGCCACATACTGTGACGGACGGTACCCCGGTAGCCCTGCCATTGATGGAAACCCATTCTTCCAACGTGCCCCTACGGTTTTGATTGTATTACCCACTTTTGTGGCTAGTAGCTAGAATTTAATAGATGTAACAATTTCGGCTATTTCTTATTTACTTGAAAACCCTAGAAACTATTATAATATCATTGGATTTTCTATCAAATGTTTTGGTTAGCGTAAGGTAAAAACTTTTCCATGTTTATGTGTGGGAAGTCTTACGTGATACCCTTTGTTTTCAAAGGATTTTCTAAAGTTAAGCAACTTTAAACCCGTTTACTCACACCAGACCCATGTCTGACCCAAGTGTTTATTTTATGTTTTATTAAACTCTTGGGTACTCATATTATGTATGAGTAGTCAAGTGATTCAGGATTGCTTTGACGAGTTCTAAAGGAGAAATTGGAGCAGGAGGCTTCAGCGTATAGATATGTATTGTGGTTCCTGCTGTGCTTGAATTGTATCTGTTTTCTCTGATGTACTTGAATTGTAATAACTAGGCAGGTGTTTATAACTGTCTAGTTTGTGTTGTATCAGCTGTATAACTCTGATGTATATGATACTATGTAATGTTTTATGTGGTATAATATAATTAATTCGTTCCGCTGTGAGATTTTGATGTTGTTTGTTTCTTTCTTTCCTATCTTTTCTCTTTTCTATCCCTTTCTTTCTTCTTAATGATGCGTCTTTCTATGGAATGAAAGGCGGGTCGTTACATTGTGGTGTTAGAGCGCTAGGTTGAGCGAATACCTAGGCTCTAGAGTGGTGTCTATCATGAGAGAGCATATTTGTAATTTTGAATATATATATATATATATATATATATATATTTCTACCTATTAGATTGGGTTACCTGTTCGGGTTTTCCAATATAAGTTCTAAAGGTAGGTAGGGTAATGGTGTGTGTAACACAACTACCAATGTTTGGAGTCCGAGTGGAGGTTGGAAGTGAATCTGCTAGGGCAGTATTGGGCATCTTGAGTAGTTTTGCAGTTTGGTGTAAAGGATTTCACCGATCTCTGAAGGAAATCTTTTCAAGGTTCGGAGTTCATCTTTGGATTGTAAGCTTGGTTGTACTCGTGCGAACGGATTTTCTTGAGTTTGGATCAGTCGGAAGTGTTGTAGCGAGCTAGGGTATCTTGGCAACCATAGGAAGGAGTTATGTCTGTATTTGAGTTGAGACTCAGTTTGGCAGAGTGTTTTGTGCTTGGTTTGAGTCGAGTTTCCTGAGAGATATCTGTCTACTGAAGGCCCTATTGTGGAAGTGGCTGATATAGCTTTGTGATTCGATGAGCTTTTGGATAAGAATGTCTTTGGCAACAGTAGAAGATTGGAGGTGTTGAGTGTGCTATCAGGATAGTCTCTTGGCTTAGCTGTATCCTAGAGGTGGAGTCCGGAAGCGGTAGAGTGGCCTGTTTCTTCGATGGTTCAGAAGTCTTTGTGATTTCTTTGGGTCAGTAGACTGGGCAAATGATGTAGCTTGTCCATTTCTTCTAGAAGCTCAGCTAGGTGTGATGTTTGTGGTTGAAGGTGGACCACTAGTTTCTTCTTTTGGTTAGAAGGCTTTAGCTGTTCTGATTTGTTGAAGTGAGAACGGTTTCTTGGGATCTGAGCTAAGTGGAATCGCAAAAGTGACTTGCGATGGTTCGAAAATTCTCTGAGTAATCTTTGTTTGGATTGAAGCATCTTTAGAGGATGTTTGAGTTATCGAAGTGGTTTGGTATTTTTCTGGATATCTTCAAAGTAGTCAAGATTTGCATCTGCATCGAGAGATTGAGTTCTGTATCGACTTGGTTCTTGAAGCTTTACCAGTGGTTCATCATAGTAGGAGGGCTCTTTGAGAGAGAGAGATCTGCTTAAGCTGGCAGGATTGATCGAATCTAGATTTCTGGTTGAATTTTTCCTGTGGTGATTGTGACTGAATCAGATAGGTCGCTGAGATTTTATGGAATTTGATGAACAATGTTTCCGGAGTGGATTGATCAAGTTTGTACTTGTGTTCATCGACAGCATTCTCAAATTAGAGTTGTGCAGCGGAAGCATAGTGACAGCTATTCCAGAATAGAAGCAACACCCGATTCATTGGGAATTTGTGTTTTGTCTTGGATCAGAGGATTTCTACAGGAAATGCATTTTGGATCTAGAGGCTTGGTTGTCTTGTGCTTCTGTTCTGTTTTCCGAATAGGAGTAGTATGTCCGAAGTCTTCTGATATTGGTGTAGTAGAATTTGTAAGGTGGATTTTGATATATTTTGGGAGAACTATTTTGTTGAGTAGGATCTGGAGATCGTTTATTTCTTTGTCCAGATTTATTCCATGAAGCATCTGCGAAGAGTTGATTGATCTAGAAGGTTGGAGGCAGCCCAGGATCGACAGGAGATATTTGTGGATAAGAGTATTGGATCTTTCTGTTTTCTTTTAAGGGTTAAGTATATGGTCTACATGATTGAATTGCCAGTTCAGACAGTTGGAATTTGTTATGTATTTCACGTATCTCTAAGGGAGTACGGGTATGGTCTATCACTCGTTTTAGAATCAGTAGTTTTGGAAGATTTGGAAGTTGATCAGGACTTGTATGTGGTCCAGCATCCTGTTTAGATTTGTAGATCTAGATACATAGGAGCTCTAGATCTGTGTGGTGTAGCCAGTTTAGATTCTGTAGAGCGAGTATTCCGGTGTTTGTACCTTGGAAACTCTAGGGAGTCCTGTCTAGAATTTTGTTTGGATAGTTAGAATTGTTTGGTTGAATTGGTTGCTATGGTTGCTAGTATTTTGTTGATAGCATATGTTTGCTATTTTAAAATTAAAATCTGTATGGGATTATTAAATTACCTTTGCTTTTAAATTTCGGGGAAGAAATTCTTTTAAGGAGGGAGGAGTGTAATGTCCCGGAGATTTAGGGAATACTTATTTAATAATTTTTCATTAATAATTATTTTAAAATGTGAAATATTGATTTAATAATCTAATTCAAACAGAAATTATCTTTTGAAAACTAATTATTATTTAGTTTGAAAAATGTTATTCTTTTCAAAATTTATAATAATGATAATGATAACTTTATATTTGGGAATTTATTCTTTTCAAAAGTTAAAATATTTAAATGATAAAATTATCTTTCTAAGCTAATTTAAAGAATATTTTATTTATAATGTATATATGTGTATACATTGTAAATAGAGAATTTGATTTTAATTTTAATTTAAATTTAATAAAGATATTTTCAAATTTATAATATAGGTATGTGTATAACTTGTTAATTACAAAATTTGATTTAAATTAGTATTGAAAACTTTTCAAAAGTTAATTTAAAAATCTATATTATGTTTTCAAAAGATATTAAAATAAATATTTATTTTGTTTAAAAATATAAATATAATAGTTTAAATTGTATATTATGATAAAAGTTTGTTTTTGTTTTCTTTCAAAGATTGTTTATTGAAATAAATTTAGTGTATATATATATATATATATATATTAAAGATCAATTTTTCAGTTTAGAACTTTGAAAATAAGGCATAATTCAATATTATTTTTCTTTTTAAATTTTCTTTCTTGAAAATTTAGCTTTAAAAATATTATTTTAAAAATATTCAAATAAACAATAAGATACGTAATTTTATAAAAGAAATTTATATGTAAACATTTAAAGGCTAAATGAAATAGAACATGTAAAAACATGTTAAATTAAATAAGAAATTATTTTAGAATTTAAAAACATTTATAAATTAAGAAATTTATTTTAATATTAAAATTAAACATATGTTAGACATTTAACTCATAGGGGAGACACTTGTAAATCACTTTACAAACTAAAGTAACAAGTGGCAATGATTTTATTTATTTTTAAAAACATTTTTTTTGAAAATGTATTAAGTAGAAACTTGGAAATTTATCGAGTTCGAAACATTATCTTCAAATGAAACTGAAATCAAATTTTAGAAAAGAAATTCAAAAACCAAATACAATATGAAATCTACAAAACCAAATCTGTTGAAAATCTACAAACAATCTGTTCAATTGCAAATCTGAAACCATATTTTTTTCAAGTTTCAACATCAATATGAAGATCAACTCCAAATCCAAGCAAATGAAAGTGGGGGTCAGCATGCAGTTTAAAAAAAAATACTACAACAAGTAATTCAGTTATAAAAATGGAAGCAAATTCACCAGATTCAACAATAATGCAGATTCAAATTGCAGTGCCAAGAAAATGAATTGCAACCGTTGTTCTCTGCTTCTTCAATTATAAAGTGAGTAAATTTCTATTTTTAAAAAAACTGTTCTTCTTTTTAAAATCAAAGTTAAACAATTTCCAGCACTCAAGTTTCTAATGCAAACTGTTTTCCCAAAAATCAAAACTGTTGTAGATAAAAACTGCTCTGTATTCTTTTTTTAAGTGAGTAACCTCACAATTGAAAAGATGCTTTAAATTATCTGTTGCATGTGGATTGGTAGAAATGAGCATGTTTGTATGATTGTATTGTGCTGATATTCTGTGTGTGTATATATAAATATACATATATGTTGTTGTTGCCAGGTATCTGCATACCTGTTTATGTTTTTAAACTAAGATTTTTAAATAGAAAACCATTATTTCTTGATTTGATCTCAGTTAGAATTCGATATGTAAACAAAAATTGTTTGTTTAGTAGAGATTTAAGTTTATAAATTATAATTAAGTTAAATTTAAAATCAGTTGTCTCTGAAACAATAATAACAGTCAGTATTTTCAATAAGCAGGGATATCAAACTTCCAAAATTATTAAATCAGGGTTATAATTTGAATGCATGTATGAAATCATGAATTTTAAAACAAAAATCACATTTTTAAATTAACTGTGGAATGAGCATTTCTGGATTGAACAAAATGGAGGTTTTGGGGTTTATCTGGTGACTAAGTAGATTTGGGATGATGTAGTTCTTCCTGGAGGTGGAGGGCTGATAGGTGAGTGGGGGGAAATTGTCAGGTGGATGGTCAGAGGGTGGTTGCGACGGTGATAGCTTTTTCCAGTTTCTAACCCTAGTTTTCTGGTGGTAGGAGTTTTGTAGCTTCTTGATTTCTCTGTTGCATCGAGTGATTTAGGGCTTTGGGGATTGGCAGAGGGGATGTAGATAGAGGGTTGGCCGGAGTTGTAGAAGATCTGATTGTCGGAGATGGGTTTGTGAAGTGTTGACAGGTTTGGATTTTGTGACAGTATCGAGTTTCCAGGTTGTTGAGATTACTCGATTTTAATTTCGAGCTACAGCGAGTTTTCTGGTGGTCGTGATCATGTTTGTAGTTGGTCGGCGACGTGGTGAAGTTGGTCATGGTGGCTGGAGGTTGCCTGAACGCCGGTGCATATGCACCGTGCATATTTTTGGTTCTGGTGGTCTTTTTGGGTTGGTCCAGGTAGGTGACTCGAGTAGATCGTGTAGTTTACTCGAAGCAGTTAGGGTATTAACTCGAAGTAATTGTGAGAGGTCTCGGGTAAGTATTGGTTTCAGGTTTATAAACCTGACAATGTGCAGTTTTTTCTAAAATTTGAATGAAATTCAAAAATTTTAAGCAGGATTTAAATAGGGGTTTAAATTCAAGTTTAAGTTTGATGAATTTTTGAATTCAAAGTTTTTAAAATGAAATTTTTAAATTTTAAAGCAAGATTTAAATTAAGTTTCAAAATCAAGTCTAAATATAGTTTCAAGTTTACTATGAATCCAGATTTGAATTTAAAACAGTTTGTAAATTTTAAATGTTGAACACGTTTAAATGCTTTAAAGTAGATTTTGAAAATGAGTTTGTTTTCAAATAATAGTTTAAACTTGATAAAAAAATTTATAAAGGTTTTCTTAATATTTGAATAAAAAATTATAAAGTGTGTTTAACTCTAATTTGGAAGTTAAATAATCAAGTTATTTTTAAGCTTAATTTCTTTAATAAAATTAAGTAATTTAGTTTTAAATTTTTTTTAAGTATCTTACATAAGTAATGATTATTCTTCACTTTTATTTTAAGAGATAAATTTATTTAAAATTTGGATAATGTTTAAATAGTTAAACATTTTGAATCTTAAATTTTAAAATGGAATTTGAATTTAATTTAGAAATGTATTGTTTTAAATACATTTTGAATGTTAATGAAGTCATTAATAAGTAAATGAATAATCTTAGAAATGATTAAGATAATAAATGAATTTAATTAAGGAATAACTTATTTATTTGATTTTAAATTAATGTTTTAGATTAATTTTTAATTAGAGATGATTAATAATGTTTAATCTAAGATAATTTTTCTTAAGGAAGTAATTATAGAAATGTTATTAGATAATAAAGATAATTATCTAAGGATTATTAAGTAATTAATTAATGTGATTAATTTCGATAATTAATTGGAATAATTAATTGAAGATAATCAATTGTAAATGGTTTAGCATAATTACTTGATAAAAGTAATTAAGGGATTAATTACTTATCGTAATTAATTATGATAATGTGATTTGTTTAAATTAATTAATTTAGTTTAATTAATTTAAGAAAATCATTTGATGATTTAATAAGAATAATTGCTTAATGTAATTAATGGAGCATGATTACTTAGAGAAATAATAAATGATAATTACTGGAATGTAATTAGTGAGAGATGATTTTTAATGAAGTAATTTGGGTAATTACTTTTGTAATTAATCAAGGGATTAATTAATGAAGATAATTAATTATGGAATAATTAATTTGTTATGAGTAATTAAGGGTAGTTGATTACTGGATTAATATTAATCAAGGGTGATTAATAATTGTATTTTAAATTTTAGATTAATTACTAAATGTAATTAATTTTAATTAAGTAATTAATTTAAATATAAATTAGTGATGCAGTGGATAATAACAAAACGATATAGATTGATGAAAGTAGCAAACGGTGGATTGAAGATACTGAAATGCCCAAATTCGTTGATCACAAAGATACCGAATTCTAGCTATCTTCGACACGTTGATCGCGCACGATGCCGTGAAAGAAGATCTACAATTTTTCAAACGTTGATCAAGCGCACTTGATACCGTGAATTGGCTTCAACGATCGTTGATTCGAGCGCACTCGAATAACCGAAAGTGGAGATAGAAGATCACACTCAGCTACCAATTTAGATGAAAGCACACAGCAATCAAAACAAAATTTTATTCAACAATCAACCAAGTTACAAATTACCAATACAATGCCTATTTATAGGCTACAACATCTCACGGTTCAACTAAAAGTATCACCGACCTATCATAAGTCGTTCGCGACTCATCACATAAAACCACATGACTCACGACTCAACTTAGATCGCTAGCGACCTATCCATATATGACTCAACTGATTACACGACTTAACAAACACACAGCGACTCAATACAAGACGACCTACGAGTTACGACTCATCAACACTACAACGCCACAACATCAAGAGACTCAACCATATTTACAACACGAGTTACGACTTAAGAAAATACATCACAACAACGACTTAACTGTTACAAACGACTCAACATACGACGACTTAAAATGATACGACTTAACCAAGCCACGACCTAAAACAGCAACGACTTAAGAAACAGCTTCAGGACATCTTCACGCGACTTAAACATTGACGACTTAAGACTTCAACGACTTAATATGAGTCGTAACTCGTCGACAGCTTGAAGGAACGGTAACTTCCCACAACTCAGCTAAGTCGTAACCCGCTTTCGACTTAAGGCCTTCAACCATTGGAACTTCTTCCTGCTTTTTGTTAAGTCGTGGACGACTTATAGCCATGCCGTTAGATTGTGTGCGACTCATCAAACCCGAACGACTTAAGCTTCCACTAAGTCGTAACTCTTTTCCATCTGACCTGTTAGGTCGTAGCTCTTTTCCCCTTGCTTTGTTAAGTCGCAGCTCCCCCTTACGTGACCCCTTCGGTCGTGGACGACCTATAGCCTTTTTCTTAAGTCGTGTGCGACTTATATCTTCCTTAAGTCGTGTGCGACTTATCCCTTGGAGAATTATGGGTTGCGTATTTTCTTCTCTGGCCTGAGCTGCATCATCTTCCCCAGGTTGAGAAAAATTCGTCCTCGAATTTGTAAATTCTTCCACATCGGATTGTTCATTCCCATAATAGGGCACGAGATGTTTAACATTGAACACGTCAGAAGTGTACACATCTTCCGGTAGCTTCAACTTATAAGCATTTTCATTAATCCGTTTCACGACTTCTACAGGACCAATTTTTCCGGCTTTCAACTTGTTATAAGCACCCACTGGAAAACGATCCTTTGTTAACACAGCATATACCAAATCTCCTTTATTAAACTCAACACTTCTTCGTTTCATATCTGCGGATCTTTTATACTTCTCATTCGTCTTCTCCAATCGTTCCTGAACGATTCTATGACACTCCTTCAAAGCATCAACAAAATCAGTAGCTCGTTTAACGGTCCCCTTTGGTTGTGGCACTATCGTTAAATCCAACAGCCCCTTTGGCAAGTTTGAATAAACAATCTGAAATGGACTGAAACCTGTACTACGATTCACCGCATGATTATGAGCAATCTCTGCTTGGCATAACTTCACATCCCAACTTTTCAGATTATCTTTCACCAAGCATCTCAATAAATTCCCCAACGATCTGTTCACAACCTCCGTTTGTCCATCTGTTTGCGGATGGTAAGCGCTACTAAAATTCAGCTTCGTTCCGACCATCTTCCACAAACTCAACCAAAAATGGCTCAGAAAACGAGTATCTCTATCCAAAACAATAGATTCAGGTAAACCATGAAGTCTATCTATCTCTTTAAAGAACAACTGTGCGACATGAACAGCATCCGCCGTCTTCTTACAAGCAACAAAATGTACCATCTTCGAGAAACGATCCACCACAACATATATAGAGTCATTCCCCCTTTGAGTTGTCGGCAAACCCAACATGAAATCCATGCTAATGTCTACCCAAGGTTTTATAGGAACAGGTAATGGCATATACAATCCCGCATTTGTAGCTGTCCCTTTCGAAACCTGACAAACATGACATCTACGCACAAACCTTTCAACTTCCCTTCTCATTGACGACCAATAATAAGACTGAGAAATCAACTGCAATGTTCGATCTCTACCCACATGTCCTTCTTCGTGCAACTCTTTCACAATTTTCATTCTCAAGCTGCAATCTGGTACACATAATTGATTTCCTATGAATAAGAATCCATCTATCAACACAAATTCATCAGTACTCCCATCCTTGACTTTCTCAACGAACTTCGTAAAGTAAGGATCTTCTTTAATTAATTCTGGCAATAGTTCAAACCCTGTCACTTCAACTTTCATTGTTGTCAACAAATGATTCCTCCTGCTCAAAGCATCAGCTACACGATTCGTCACCCCTGATTTGTGCTTAACAACAAAAGTAAACTGTTGTAAATACGCGACCCATGAAGCGTGCCTAGCTGAAATTTTATCCTGCCCTTGCAAATGCTTCAAAGCTTCATGATCCGTATAAAGAACAAACTCCTCTGAAACAGATAATGTCTCTAATGCTTCACTGCTTGAACAATTGCGTAAAACTCAACATCATAAGTGCTATATCTCAACTTAGCTCCAGATAACTTCTCACTGAAATAAGCAACTGGTCTTCCTTTCTGACTCAAAACTCCACCAATCCCAACCTTCGATGCATCAGTATGTAATTCAAACAACAACTGAAAATCCGGTAAAACTAGAATTGGTGCTGTCGTCAATAGTGTCTTGATCTTCTCAAAAGCAACCCCTGCTTCCTTTGACCACTCAAACTTCTTTCCCGTCATACAATCGGTTATAGGTGCCATTACACTACTAAAATGTGGAATGAATCTTCGATAGAAAGATACCAATCCATGAAAACTCCTCACTTCAGTAATTGTCTTTGGCTGTGGCCAACTCCTGACAGCTTCTACTTTACTTTCATCCACTTGAATTCCTTCTTTCGATAGAACGTATCCCAGAAACAAAACACTGTGCGTCATGAACACACACTTCTTCGTTGCAGCATAAAATTTATCCTGCCGTAGAATCAACAGTACTTCACGCAAATGCTGGACATGCTTTTCCATACTCCCACTGTAGATCAAAATATCATCAAAGTAAACTACCACAAACTTTCCAATGTATGGTCTGAAAATCTAGTTCATCACTCTCATAAAAGTACTCGGTGCATTCGATAAACCAAATGGCATAACCAACCATTTGTATAATCCTTCCCTGGTTTTAAAAGCCGTTTTCCACTCATCACCCGGTCTAATACGAATCTGATGGTATCCACTCTTCAAGTCAATCTTTGAAAACACAACAGCCCCACTCAGCTGATCAATCAAATCATCAAACCTCGGCATAGGAAATCTGTATCTCACAGTGATCTTATTTAGAGCCCGACTATCCGTACACATCCTCCACGAACCATCCTTCTTGGGCACCAATAAAGCAGGCACTGCACAAGGACTCAAGCTCTCCTGAACACGCCCCTGTTCTAACAACTCCTCCACCTGCCTTCTCAGTTCCTCATGCTCCTTAGGACTCATTCTGTAATGTGGTCTGTGTGGCAAGACTGCCCCTGACACAAGATCGATCTGATGCTGAATATCCCGCAACGGTGGTAACTCCGTTGGCAACTCTTCAGGAAATACATCTTCAAATTCTTCTAGCACTGGCTTTACTTCTTCAGGAACTTCAACAGATTTAGTAGCTTCACGTCCAATCAACAAAAACACCTCTGGACTCTCCTCTACTTCTTCAACAAATTCTTTCAGAGTCAACAAAGTCCTCAGCTCCTCAATCTCTTCTGACTTGCTTTCTTCTTGTTGTCTCTTCTTTGGAACCAAAATGATCTTAACACCCTCGAACATAAAACTGTAGCTATTGGTCCGACCGTCATGCTGCACTGCTCGATCATACTGCCATGGTCTTCCCAAAAGCAAGTGACAAACATCCATTTCCACAACATTACACCAAATTTCATCTTTATATTTCTTCCCAATAGAAAATGGAACATGAACTCGCCTGTCCACCTTCACCTCTCCTCCTTTTCTCAACCACGCTAACTTATAAGGATTAGGATGTTTCTCCGTTTTCAACTTTAACTTCCTCACAGCTTCGGTAGAAATAATATTGTCACAACTTCCAGCGTCAATCACAAATTTACAAACCTTCTCCAGAATAGTGCACGTTGACTGAAAGATGTTACTCCTCAACCAACTAGCCTCTTCTTCCTGCTTCGGTATTAAACAAGACTTCCTCATCATTAGATTACATCCTTCATCTCCTGACGCAACATCCTATTCATCCTCCTCAGCTGGACTAGAATAACCTTCACCAACATCCTCACCTTCAACTTCAGCAATCATAGTTCGTTTCTTCGGCTTCGGACATTCATTACTCTTGTGACCCACTTCCTGGCAATTATAACATTTGAAACTGTTGTTGACCTTTGCCTTCGCAACTTCATTCACAACTGGTTTACTGACAGCTTTAGAAACATTGGAACTCCCACTAGCACCTTTGTTCTGAATATTGGAACTTGTAAACACACCACCTCCACGTCTTCCCTACTTCTCCCAAGCCAACGCTTTCTGATGTGCTTCTGCTACAGATCTAGGATCAAACATGTTCACCATATCCTGAATCTGCATCCTCAACCCTCCAACAAATCTAGCAGTCAATTGTTCCTCTGTCTCCATTATATCATTTCGAGCAATCAGTTGATAATATTCATCAGCATAATCATTAACAGTCTTCGTCTCTTGTCTCAGATTCTGCAACCTCTGATACATGAGTGACTGATAATTGTAAGGTAAAAATGTAGCTTTCATCAGTTTCTTCATCTTCTCCCATGATTCAATTTTCGACTTCCTCATTCTCTCCCGCGTAAGTTTAGTCTGCTGCCACCATGCTAAAGCTCTACCTCTCAATCTAGTAGCAACCAACTTCATTCGACGATTCTCCGGAACTTCTTTGAAATCAAAGATCTCTTCAACATTAGACAACCAATCTAAGAATTCTTCTGCATCCATTCCACCCTTGAATTCTGGAATTTCCATCTTCATACCTGATTCCCATCGACGATCATCATCTACATCCCTATATAAATTTCGAACTTGGTCTCGATCTCGATAATGAAAACTAGCTCTATCACTATCTTCATCAAAATCAAATATACATCGATATCGATTCCGTCTTTCTTCATCTCTATGATAATGCATGGTCCTTCTACCTTGTCTATCCATATCGGAATGTGATTCATTCTCGAACTCACGAGGAGTTCTTCTCTCTTCATTTCCATAGTCATGGTGATCTCTCCTTGATGAAATTGATGTTTCTCTTCTCCCTCTAAAAGATTGCAGTGATACCCTTCTCGCTTCCGTAACCGATGGAGAAACTCTGTTTCCTCCATGGTTCGAGATTGGTGATCTCCTCCTTTGAGTTTGATTCATATCAATCATCAACTTCTCTAGCTTTCCAATACCTTCATCAAATTTCTCATTAATACGTTGTTCCATTTGCTCAGCTTCTTCTCTTCTATACAACGCTTCAACATTTTGATGGCGGTTAGCTCTCCTTGGCAGCATGATTGAACTTCACAACACTTCAAAACTTCACAAATCTTCTACAATTCAAACTTCAACTAGCTCGCACAAGCTCAACACTTCAATACAATCTCGGCCTACACTTCAAACTCTTGGCTTAAACAAGTGATGCACGGCTCCCACTCAACTTGGCTCGGCCTCAAACACCTTCCCAACTTTGATCCAAAATGAAATGGATCGGAAGCTTCTAACTTGTTGCAACTTCACGATGAACACGATGAACACCAACTTCAAACTCCTTGGCTCCAAGACTCGGCTTAGCTATGATTGGCTAAGTCTAGCTCTGATACCAAAAACTGACGCAGTGGATAGTAACAAAACGATATAGATTGATGAAAGTAGCAAACGGTGGATTGAAGATACTGAAATGCCCAAATTCGTTGATCACAAAGATACCGAATTCTAGCTATCTTCGACACGTTGATCGCGCACGATGCCGTGAAAGAAGATCTACAATTTTTCAAACGTTGATCAAGCGCACTTGATACCGTGAATTGGCTTCAACGATCGTTGATTCGAGCGCACTCGAAAAACCGAAAGTGGAGATAGGAGATCACACTCAACTACCAATTTAGATGAAAGCACACGGCAATCAAAACAAAATTTTATTCAACAATCAACCAAGTTACAAATGACCAACACAATGCCTATTTATAGGCTACAACATCTCACGGTTCAACTAAAAGTATCACCGACCTATCATAAGTCGTCCGCGACTCATCACATAAAACCACATGACTCACGACTCAACTTAGATCGCTAGCGACCTATCCATATACGACTCAACTGATTACACGACTTAACAAACACACAGCGACTCAATACAAGACGACCTACGAGTTACGACTCATCAACACTACAACGCCACAACATCAAGCGACTCAACCATATTTACAACATGAGTTACGACTTAGGAAAATACATCACAACAATGACTTAACTGTTACAAACGACTCAACATACGACGACTTAAAATGATACGACTTAACCAAGCCATGACCTAAAACAGCAACGACTTAAGAAACAACTTCAGGACATCTTCACGCGACTTAAACATTGACGACTTAAGACTTCAACGACTTAATATGAGTCGTAAGTCGTCGACAGCTTGAAGGAACGGTAGCTTCCCACGACTCAGCTAAGTTGTAACCCGCTTCCGGCTTAAGGACTTCAACCATTGGAACTTCTTCCTGCTTTTTGTTAAGTCGTGGACGACTTATAGCCATGCCGTTAGATCGTGTGCGACTCATCAAACCCGAACGACTTAAGCTTCCATTAAGTCGTAACTCTTTTCCATCTGACCTGTTAGGTCGTAGCTCTTTTCCCCGAGCTTTGTTAAGTCGCCGCTCCCCCTTACGTGACCCCTTCGGTCGTGGACGACCTTTAGCCTTTTTCTTAAGTCGTGTGTGACTTATATCTTCCTTAAGTCGTATGCGACTTATCCCTTGGAGAATTATGGGTTGCGTATTTTCTTCTCTGGCCTGAGCTGCATCAATTAGAGATCATTAATTAATATAATTAATGATGTAATTAAGAATTGTTTAATTAAGTAGTGATTAATTAATATAATTAATCGAGGATAAATGCAATTAATTATAACTAATTAATAAATGAAGTAGTTAAATGTTAATTACTTATGATTAAGGTTAATTAATTTGTGAAATTAATTAAAGACTAACTACTTATTGTAATTAGAATGATTAATCAAAGGTGTTTAATCAAGATGGATATTTAGAGAATGATTAATTAACTAGGCTAATTAATTAATGGATATATAAGCAGGATTTATAGATGTAGTAATTAATTTAATTTACTTTAAATTAACTAGAGATAGAAGTAATTAATTTAATTCGTTTTAAATTAATTATAGATGATGGTTAATAAATTATTGCTTATGGATGATATTGATATTTCATTGAATGGTTGTAATCTCAATAATGAGATGAGTAATATCTATATGATATGGATGCTTAGTTAAAGGATGATAATATGGATTATCTATTTGTGATGATTATCTGGTTGTGATGATTATCTGTTTGTGATGATGATACGGGCTATCTGTTTATGATGAGAATGTGATTATCTATTGTGATATGTGAACTATCTATCTGTGTGTATATAGATAATGATGAATTGAATTAATTGTTCAAACTAAATTCACTTGGACATTAAGATGGCGTTTGGATTTCGATGAGACCGGATCGGGTGTCCAAATTTGGAATTCCGAAAACCACATCGATCCAAATTAAACGTTAGGTCGTGAATTTCAAGTGAAGAGTGAAGACTCGAGGTGTAAGGACTATCCGTGTTAATACTCTGAGGGTGATTCCAATACGAGTTTAACGGGGGTAGTACTTTTAGGTTCGAGATGAAGATTCAGAGTGCAAGGGCTATTGTCGTTAACTCTGAGGGTGATTCCAAAACGAGTGTAGCGAGATAGTGCCTACGGTTTTGTTCGAACCCGGAACGAACTTGTATGGAATGAATTCTTTCAGAACATCGTCGGGTGGACGACGAGCATTCTAAAATTGATGTGTCCTGTAAAGGTAATCGTAGCCTAAAGCCTCATCAACCGAGAATGGCAAAAATAGGGGAGGTGCAGCAAGGTTAAGTGGGTCATGCCCAAGTAGGACGAGACTTACCGCTGTCTAGAGGTCCCTTTTTATTTCGGTTGTGCGGCAGTTGGCGACGGCCATCTGCGGGGTTGTCTTGTTCGGGACTGTCCAGTAAGGGATGGTTCCGGCTTTGTGTTGCAGGGGATTGAGAGTGATCATCGGCATGGTGATCTAGGCCACGTACTGTGACGGGCGGTACCCCGGTAGCCCTGCCATTGATGGAAACCCATTCTTCCTACGTGCCCCTACGGTTTTGATTGTATTACCCACTTTTGTGGCTAGTAGCTGGAATTTAATAGATGTAATTTTTTTGGCTATTTCTTATTTACTTGAAAACCCTAGACACTATTATAATATCACTGGATTTCCTACCAAATGTTTTGGTTAGCGTAAGGTAAAAACTTTTCCATGTTTATATGTGGGAAGTCTTACGTGATACCCTTTGTTTTCAAAGGATTTTCTAAAGTTAACCAACTTTAAACCCGTTTACTCACACCAGACCCATGTCTGACCCGGGTGTTTATTTTCTGTTTTATTAAACTCTTGGGTACTCATATTATGTATGAGCAGTCAAGTGATTCAGGATTGCTTTGACGAGTTCTGAAGGAGAAATTGGAGCAGGAGGCTTCAGTGTAAAGATATGTATTGTGGTTCCGCTGTGTTTGAATTGTATCTGTTTTTCTCTGATGTACTTGAATTGTAATAACTAGGCAGGTGTTTATAACTGTCTAGTTTTTGTTGTATCAGCTGTATAACTCTGATGTATATGATACTATGTAATGTTTTATGTGATATAATATAATTTATTCGTTCCGTTGTGAGATTCTGATGTTGTTTCTTTCTTTCTTTCCTATCTTTTGTCTTTTCTATCCCTTTCTTTCTTCTTAATGATGCGTCTTTTTATGGAATGAAAGGCGGGTCGTTACAAGATTATTCTTGAATGATTGTGATATTTTCTGACATGTTCAAATTCGTGTATTTTGTTACTTGATTGACATGGCTTTGATTTCTGACTTCCTTGGCCACCATGATTTTGAATTCTTTGACGATGTTGATTTTATTCGTTGTGCTGTTCATTTTCTTGGCTATCACAGTTTTGAATTTTTTGCATTTGATTTTATGTTGGCATCAGCTTGTACCTTGATTTACTTGCAGCCTTGACTTTGTTATGCTCTGTATATACCCTCTGATTTTGTTCATCCTGCCACTGCATACATGCATACTTGTGTATTTGCGCATGTATATATGTATGTGATGCTTTATCCACACTGTGTTGATTGAAACCAAAGTTGCTTGGTCACTGACACTACTTCATCGATTTGTATATGCAATTGTAATTGTGACGACCCGCAAATATGTACCCCTAGAGTCGACACTATTCTCCCTAAATCAACTAAAGATGTACGGAAATACGAACCATTTGGGTTAAAGAAGAAGCAGTAGAAGAAGAAAATAGAAAACAACATCAGAATCTAACCATCACAGTGGAATAAAATATAATAGATAATAAATGATCTTTACACAAGAACAAATACATTTTTTTATACATTACATCATCAGAGTATATATAACACACAACTGGACAGTAATCATAACCTGTCCTCACAATCTGAATACACAGCGGAATATTTAACACAAATATGGAAGTACGTATCGCTATCCAGCTCGTCTCTGAGCTCCACAACATCCTTTCCTATATCCTATAATACTCGGTCTGACTGGAGCATTATAGTGAAATAACACCCGAGTTGGTCTGGAATACCAGCGTGAGAAAACCATACTCAAATTGATTATATCATGCTGTAATGTAGCAAACCCGACCCGGTCTCTTCAAAACGATCAGCGCATTGGCCAATATTGATAGTCGGTTATTTAACTATAATTAACATTCACAACAACCATCAAACATAAATAATTTCTCCTAAATTATTTACTAACCCCAAAATATCTTCGCAAGATATATTACCATTTTCAACCCTTTTGAAAACAGTTTTCAAACCACACTTTTCTCATGAAATAAATTTCCAAATATTTATTTCCACTGAAAACACCAAGCACAAACTTTATATCTTTAAAATAATTTAAAATACTTTATTATAAAATATCCTTTAAAACATTTAAATTAAAAATTACTTTAATACTTATTCAAAACATATACTTTTAAAATATTTAAAATAAAAATACTGTGTACAATATAAAACTGAGTCTCTAACTTTTAAAACATAATACCAAGCCACCTTTAAATAATTACTGCTATAATAGATTAAAAGAAAATACTTACTTTAGATTTAAACATTCAGAAATAATAAATTTTCTAAACATACTTTCTAAACCACTTAAAACTTTTAACAAAATTTGCTTCGAAAACGTACTTGGCTATCCAGGGAAATACACTTCTCTTCACATCTTTTAAAAATAAATCACTATTTATTTTTAAACAAATTTACTCATTGCTTAAATAAATTCCCACCGTGAATTTATTCTTCCAAATATCCACTGATATATGTTCTTTACTTTTATAAACCCAGTTTATAAATTTCATAGTCACATTCTCCTTTAAATTTCCAATTTCAAACACTTAAATCAATTTCCAAACTTATTTCCAATTTACTTCATTTTGAAATAAATTCTTTTACTTGCTCATTTATGTCAAAACCCGTTGACTTCGGATTTTTATTCCTTAATTATAATTTAAAACCTTTTAACTGAAAATACCAATTTCAAATTTCCCCAAATTCCTTCTTTATCCTTTTAAATAAATTCAAACCTTAAATTTTAAAATAAATTCTTTGTTTCTTGATATAACATCACTTAAGTTTAAAATTCATTATTTCTCTATTCATTCAAAATCCTTTTTTCATACCCGGAATTTATTAGGATTTAAAAACCACTTTTATTCCTTCCCAATTCATTCTTAATTTTATTCAAATTCTCTATAATTATTTCACCTAAAAATTTACTCTTATATTTCTTTCAAAAATCCAATTCTATATATTTTTATGATTCAGTGTACCGAAATATTCAATCAAACCATGGTATCCAATATTCCAATTATTAATATAATTCACCACAGCATATCAAATATTCATAACATAGAATATTAAACAATCTAAATAATTTTGAGGAATCCAGTTGGATCTCTCCAACCTATTTCCCTGCATCCACAGATGTTAGCACAATACTAATTCCACTTCAAGGTGGAATATCGCGGTATATGGGATTAATATATTATCATCCACTATTATGCGGCGCATAGGGTCTTATCCGCTATAAAATGCAGAAAATCAATCACTTCAATATATACTATATATACTATATATAATATAGCTGTAACGACCCGCTATTTTGGATTATTCGCACCCGCACATGTTGGACTTGAATAACTCAAAACACTGAATTGTTAATTTAAATTTGGCAAAACTGAACATATACAGTAAATAAAAAATCATAGATCACAAACACAGAGAAATTAACGCAGCGGAAACAAAAGATAGTAGTTCATGAAGCTACTATATAAATAACAAAGTTAAATAAGTTACAACAGAAGTCTCGAGTACAATAGTCAAATACTAGAATCAGATTATGACACTGTAATCAACTGAATATCTGAAAGCTGGGCAGATAGCTGGATCTCCAAGCGAAGCTCCAACTCCAAAGGTGAGTCTCGAAAGCTGAACAACTCAGTCTGACTCGAGCGTAAAGAAAAACACAAAACACTCGAGTCAGGATTAACATTCTTATATCAATAAATCCAACTCAAGTGAAATAACAACTGAAATACAAGTAACTCAAAGGACGTTGGAATAGCCGTCCTCTGAGGATCCGTTTAACTATCTACTATGTAGTAGTATACGCTAAATAGATAATCTCTATCAGTAATATAAAGTATCAAAACAGTGTTAAGGCGTTACCATTACCCCCCTTAACACATTTTTATATAAGCGTTATAGTCTATACAGCACTGTAAACTCCACCGTGAACTAGTGGGATATCAGGGAGTACTCCATAGGTACAACACAAAACAAATTCGTAGTGGTCGCGTATATAGGGATACAAGTATGACAAGGCACATGAGGCAATACCCAAGGTAGTGAAACTACTGTTTGCCTGATCCGGACTGGTGAGAACGCATCGCCGCAGCGATCGCAACACCGCGAAACAACGCTCACAAAAGTACGAGGGTGCACCAATCAATAACAAGTAATGAGTAGTTTACGAAGAAGTGTGTTCGCTCGAGGTGGCTAACCCCATTGGCCCGGGACAGCTCAATTTGACACAAGTGTCAAGGCTATCCATTATCGTTCTCTTTCTTCAGTCATCACGTACATCATTCCAACCACTTCATTCTGGATCACACTCCGCGTATAGTTATTAAAGTGGTTTTTGGTCTAGACAGAGAGTATGCCCATAACCGATTTCAGTTCCTTTAATAACTTTCATAATTATAACACCGATTGGAGGTTTAATATATTTCAAAATAAATCAAATTCAATTTCAATTAGAATTTGAAATTCAACATTTCATTTGTCTTTCCAAAACAATTTCCAACATTTACGTTTCATAACTTTCAAATTTCCATTTCAAAATTCTATAATTCAATTTCACAACTTGATTTAAAACCATTCAAATATTCATTTAATTTCGTATATAAGTTTCATTCCATAATCATTTAAAATAAACTTAATTTAACGTTCAAATCGATTTAAACTCATTAATCTATTTCATTCGATATTCATTAAATTAATTTATCATTAAAACAATTTCAATTAAATTTCAAATTCATTAAATTAATTTCTTAAGTTCAACTTATTTATATCAAAACTTACAAATTTAATTTAAATTAAATTTGTCAAATCCAACTATTAATTTACAAGTCTATCATTTGTTTCAATAAACTCATTTTATTTCTTGTTAAAGAAATTCAATTTCACTTATTTGTTTTCTTAGTTACAAATTTCAAAACCCAATTAATAAAGAAACTAAATTTCACATAATCGAGAAGTTCAATTTCACTTATTAACTTACTTGAATAATTTTTTCAAAACTTAATAAATAAAGAAAACCTGATTTTTATTTATTAACGAAGTTCAAATTCACTTATTCAAAAGTTCAATTTCTCTTATCAAAGAATTCAAATTTTTATTTAATTACCAATTAATTCAATTTTATTCAATTATTAAATAATTTCAAAACTTTATTATTAAATAATTTCAAAACTTAATAATTCCAAACTAAATTATTAAATAATTTCCAACTAAATTATTAAATAATTTCAAACTTAATTATTTATAATTCCAAATTTAATTATTAAATAATAAATTTTTAAACACGTTCTATCATCAATTACTATATTAATATTTGGTTTCAAAGTTCAAATATTCATATTTCTTTTCATTAAAATTTTAAACTACAATTTTATTTCAAAACCTTATTATTATTCAAATAAAATCTTTATTTATTTAAATCAAATTATTGACCAATCGGGTCTAATTTAATTCTCTATCCTAAGTCAAGTTTATTTTGAGTATTTATCATTTCAACCCGATTCCATTTCAATTCAAAAATCAAAGCATAGCAAAGACAACTTGAAGTGTGATAACTGGGATGGTGTCAAAGTAAATAAACAAGCAATAACAACAATCAATAACAATCCAACAATTAATTCAAATAATCCCGAAATAATCGTATTAATTCACATTGTTGTTTGCGCAAATTAATATAATTATTTCTAGAATCTGCACTATCGTTTCATGTAGATTAAAGATTATTACACTATTATTTTATACGGTTCTGCACTTGACGTTTATTATTCGATTTCATATTACATCAACATATACAATCATACATTCAATGGTTCAAGGTGTAATTAACCAATTTCTACGTGTCAATTTTTATCTAACATTTAAAGGGTCGTATTATACAACTTTAACAAATCAAATTCAGCACATATATCAATTTTTCCTATATCAAATTCAATTGCATATTATTTATCACTTTAAACATTAAGAATTTAACGTCCAATATAAACATCAACAATCAATCAATTATCAACCGAACTGGATTATCATTGCACAAATACTGATAATGGTGTCAGATATCACAGGTGAACTGATACAGGTAACATAAATAACAGTGTACACAACTAACAGCAGCAATATTTCAATTGTTGTTTTAATTGAAATTAAATTTAATAAATAAAAGAACATTAATCGAGAGTGATTACTCACCTTTCGAGGCTAGAGATTTGTTGACAAAGAATTGAGCTACGAAATCCAAGTACGAATTTAGGATCAAAGCACGATGGACACAAAATCTGACGATCAAAGCTGATAAATTGACTTTGTCGAATCAAGTCAGAACTGAATTGATGAAGACAATTTATACAAGTGGACTTATATATACATATATATTTATTACCATAAACAATATTTGATTAAAACAAATATTAAAATAAATAGCATATAATTAAAATCATTGTTTTAATTAAGCACCCGTATATATGTTTATACTAACAATGTATATAAAATTCCAATTCAGCAACAACACTATAGACAGCCTATGTATATTTATTCAATGAATAAACTAACAAAATATAAACTATTATACATACATAATACGGCTTTTGGATTATGGCTAATAGTTGCGTAATTAAACCATACAAACTGAGACATTATTATATATGTAACATATTAGAACTAGTATAACCATATAAACAAAACATGTAGCAAAGTTAATGCCCAGATTTTGTCAAACTACATATATGCGTACAGACGTGTTCACACGGCAAAAGTGTATATATGTACCTCTGTCAATATTAACACTATATATATAATCCCTAATTAGAGTAGTAACTGCGTTGAACAATGAAATAAAGAACCGTTTAGTTCTTATCGCTCAATACTGACTAAAAGCCCATCAGTGTATATTACAAGTCGTAAAAAAAATACATGCCAAGTATCTTAAAACACCATATGCATTTAATAACCCCAATTCACTTTGAAACTTGATCTGCATTTGCAAAGTGACATGGAGGACTTCCCAACGATCTAAGTTCAATGCCAAACCAAAAGCCACATTGGCTGCCAATAGGATAAATATGCCATGCATTGATTTCTATTATTGGAATATTACTGCTTAGGTATTGTTAACTTAATTAAATGTTGGTATCAGCAAACAATTCAAATTAGGACATTAAACTCACTTTTAGAAATATGACTAGATGAAGAAACATGTGTAAGGATAAGTATTAACACTTCTTTTTTTTGTAACCAACTTTATAATCTTTCAAATATTATATACATGTAATACCTTTAGAATATATAGGATACCTTAAGCCTATATACAGTACACGTATAATATAACTAATATATTATAAAACTACACACAATATATATACTTTAAAATGAAATGTTCTTACAATTTAAAATAAGAAATAACAGGAAAATGACTAATATACAACCTATACACTTATATATATTTTTACGCCACTTTTTTTTAAACAAAATCATGTATAAGTGTACTCAACTAACATATGACCTGATGATTACAATATACAACTATCACTATAATGATGCAGACCAAAAACTCACGCGACGAACAGCTTACATGAAACTTATATTGATTTGTAGACAACAGGCTACAGGAAACTAATACATGACTAGTATACAAATGCAACAACAAAACACATGCATACCTTATATATAAGTTATTTATATATTTTAGAAGCGAAGTGATGGCTAGAAAGAGTAACGGCGGTCGACAGGGGTGGTGGGTTCTCGGCTGGAAATTGACGCAGCGGATTAACAAAAACTTGATATGTCGATAGAATTAACAATCGGTGGATGGAACAATATTGAAAATGCCCAAATCCATTGATCTCAAGAGATACCGAATTCTAGCTATCCTTAACTCGTTGATCGCGCACGATACCGTGATGAAGGATCTACGATTCTTCGACGTTGATCAAGCGCACTTGATTCCGTGAATCGGCTTCAACGTTCGTTGATTCGAGCGCACTCGAATGCCGAAGTGGAGATAGGTGTTAACACTCGACTACCAATTTAATGAAAGCACAAAGCTAACAAAGAAGAATTTTATTCAAATTTTCAACAACCAATTACAGTGACATTACATCTCTATTTATAGGATTTATGACACAACACAAAAGACTTAAGAAAATTACAATACCATCAGTACACGACCTAAGAATTGACTCGGCAATGGCTTAAGCTATCCTGGCTACGACTCACGTTAACTCGGCAACGGCTCACTGAAGCTTCCTTCGCGACTTAACAAACAGCCGCGCCTTAAATAAGTCGCTCGCGACTTAAAGACAAAAGAAAATGGTTCGCGACTTAACAAATCATCACCGACTCAAGCTAAGGTCGTTTGCGACCTTCCTCCTTGTTTCCTTCAGCGATGTGTCGTTCGTGACTTACTGGAATGAAATCGCGACTTAGGGTAGCTCGCGTATGGTATATGGATTTAGGGCTTTAGCTGGGAGTAAGTCGTTAACGACTCATGGCAGAGTCGCGACTTAGGGTTTTGGAAGGGGCGATGGAATTGAGTCGTGCCGTGGTTGAGTCGGGGATGTAGTTGAGTCGTGGATGGAGACTGAGTCGTCGCGAGTTGAGGTATGTGTTTCATCATCCTCCCCTTGTTGGAAGGAATTCGTCCTCGAATTCACTCTCTCGTCATCTTCGTCAAGTTCCTCCCCATAATACGGAATTAAATGTTTGACATTGAAAACATCAGAAGTATGAACCTCTTCCGGCAATCTTAATCGATATGCATTATCATTGATCTTCTTTAAGATTTCTACTGGACCAATCTTTCGTGCTTTCAACTTATTGTAAATTCCAACGGAAAAACGATCTTTCGTCAATACCGTGTAAACAAAATCACCCTCTTTGAAGACGATACTTCTTCGTTTCTTATCCGCCATTTGTTTATACCTCTCATTTGCCTTTTCCAATCGTTCCTGAACGATTCTATGGCATTCCGTCAACCCATCAACAAAATCAGCAGCCCGCTTAACTGTCCCCTTCGGTTGCGGTACTATTATTAAATCTAACGGCCCCTTTGGTAAATTTGAATATACAATCTGAAATGGACTGAAACCTGTACTTCAGTTATTTGCATGATTGTGAGCAAATTCAGCTTGACACAACTTCATATCCTAGCTTTTCAAATTGTCTTTCACGAGACATCTCAGTAAATTCCCCAACGATCGGTTAACCACCTCCGTTTGCCCATCAGTTTGCGGATGGTAAGCGCTACTAAAATTCAGCTTTGTTCCGACCATCTTCCACAAACTCAACCAAAAATGACTCAGAAAACGGGTATCTCTATCTGACACAATAGACTCCGGCAACCCATGTAAACGATAGATTTCTTTAAAGAATAATTGTGCCACTCGAACTGCATCCGCTGTCTTCTTACAGGCTATAAAATGTGCCATCTTCGAAAATCTGTCCACCACAACAAATATAGAATCATTACCCCTTTGAGTTCTTGGCAAACCCAAAACAAAGTCCATACTCACATCAACCCATGGTTTAGCGGGTACAGGCAACGGCATATACAACCCAGCATTGGTCGCAATTCCTTTCGAAACCTGGCAGATATGACATCTTTCCACAAATCTCTCGACCTCTTTCCTCATTGAAGGCCAAAAATAAGATTGTGTAATTAACTGCAATGTACGATCACGGCCCACATTTCCTTCCTCGTGCAATTCCTTGATAATCTTCATTCTCAAGCTACAATCTGGTATACATAAACGATTCCCTTTGAACAAGAATCCATCAACCAACACAAATTCATCAGTATTCCCATCCTTAACTTTCTCAACAAACTTTACAAAGTAAGGATCTTCTTCAATCAGCTCTGGCAATAATTCAAAACCTGGCACTTCAACTTTCATTGTTGTTAATAAATGACTCCTCCTACTCAAAGCATCAGCCACACGATTGGTTACTCCTGACTTGTGCTTAACGACAAAAGTAAACTGCTGCAAATAAGCAATCCATGATGCATGTCTCGTGGAAATCTTGTCCTGTCCTTGCATATGCTTCAATGCCTCATGATCAGTGTAAAGAACAAACTCTTTCTGAAATAGATAGTATCTCCAATGTTTAATAGCTTGTACAACAGCATAGAATTCTACATCATAAGTACTATATCTCATCTTTGCTCCTGACAACTTCTCACTAAAATATGCAATAGGACGTCCCCTCTGACTCAACACTCCACCAATTCCAACCTTCGACGCATCAGTATGCAATTCAAACAACAACTGAAAATCTGGTAAAACAAGAATCGGTGCTGTCGTCAATAGTTCCTTGATCTTCTCAAAAGCAACCCCCGCTTCCTCTGACCATACAAACTGTTTCCCTTTCATGCAATCAGTAACTGGAGCCATCACGCTACTGAAGTGTGGAATGAATCTTCGGTAGAATGACGCTAGCCCATGAAAACTTCTCACTTCCGTAATTGTCTTTGGCTGTGGCCAATTCCTGACTGCTTCCACTTTATTCTGGTCCACCTGTATTCCTTCTCCTGATACAACATATCCCAAAAATAAGACACTTCTTTCCATGAATACACATTTCTTCGTTGCAGCATAAAATTGTTCTTGTCGCAGTACCATCAACACTTTTCTCAAATGATGTAAATGTTCCTCGGCGCTAGCACTATAAAATGATGTAAATGTTCCTCGGCACTAGCACTATAAATCAGAATGTCATCAAAGTAAACTACCACAAAATTCCCAATGAACGACCTGAATATTTGGTTCATCACCCTCATGAATGTACTCGGTGCATTTGATAGACCAAACGGCATAACCAACCATTTGATAGTCCTAATTCAATCGTATGGAGAAGATAGCTTTTTTTGGACCAGTTATTATATTGAATTTTCGATATAGATTTAAGCGCGTTTGTGTATCGTACGCTCACACAACAACTCCAAACACTACGAAAATTGAAATTCGATAATAATATAATATTACGGATCAAATGGAACTGGTTTCGTCGTAATCTGAGACTGTGCCTCATAAGGCTATTTTTAAATTCAATTTAAACGATATAATTTCAAAACTTAACAAAACACTTCCGAATCAAATTTTAACACTTTTATATCTTCAGTATTATCAATATAAATTTTACAAGCCTCCAAATTATTTTTAACAGGCTTAAAACTGAAGATTCAATAATTTACCCAACTTTAGTTTATTAAGCCCAATAACTTAATTGCTAAATAATAATATTTGAATTCAAGTTAAAAATGAACTTTTAAATATTTAAAATCAATTAAATATTCCAATTTCAAACATCCAAAAATTTTGGATCGTCACATTCCTCCCCCTTTAAAAGAATTTCATCCCCGAAATTGCTAGTTAAGAATAATGATCCAATACCCATTACTATTTTCCAAAACCAAACAGTTTTATCAACTTGCCATAACACATTTTTATTAAAGACCCACTATTACTTCAACCAACTTCCCAAACCTTCCATAGTTTCCAACAACATTATTTACTCCACTAATTCAAATTTAAATTATCAAAACTTTCTCAAAAAATTTCTAACTCTCTGAATTTCCGAAAAAAATCGCCAGTGTCTCCTTTGCGCGGCTAGCTCGGTACGATTACAAAATACCTCTACGGGCCCTCAGATTTCAAAAGAAAACGAAAGCCAAGTGGCTAGACTAGAAAATCATCAAATTAGAATACAGAAATTTAAATACATACCTTTGCCGAGAAAATTTCAATTTATCCTCTGAAATCAAAAATCCTAAATTCACTTTCCTAATCCTTTAGTTCCAACTAAACAATTAGTTTCAATTTCCATTTCCAAAAATCCTTATTTCAATTCCAATTTGAAATCATTTTGTTGCTAACAAAAATTATCCAAAAAATTTTCTAACTCCCAAAATTTTTGACAGAGTCCCCTTTGTACGGAGGAGCTTTTGTAATTTGACAAGAGATATGAATATGTATAAATCGACCCACACGGTCGGAAAAACAAAAATAGTTCATATCTCTTTTTTTATTGCATAGGCGTACATCTATTTAGCATTTTTAAGCAAGCGGCTTTTTTAGGCAAGCGGCTTATTATTTTAGCAATTAGCGTGTCCAAATCCAGCCAAACGGTTTCTCGGTACCTGTACTTACTTAATTCAAACATGTAAGTATAAAATATAGGGAGTTTATTTACATTTCACTCATTTTCAATAGCTAACACATGGAATAAGCAATGCATGCTAAACAATTCTTATAAACAATTTTAAAGATTTCGACACTAATTCGAATAGCTTCCAACCAAATTTTTATTTAGTTAGAATGGTTTACTATTCAATCGCTTATATTCAATCCCTTTTTAATCCAAACGAACCCTATTCACTTCAGTTGATTCCAAAATCAATTTTTATTAAAGTCTCTTCACATATTAACTTATTTACAAGCCATACATCTGCGTTTCATTCCATTTCCACAATCGTTTCATTCAAAGACATTTTATTAAGCATGGCACATTCAATATTTATAATTTAATAACCATTTCCCAAATTAATTTAACCTAGACTTCTATTTAATGGACTTTCACTTTTACTCGAAGCCGAACTTCTATTAACTTTAAATTAAGTTAATTTACTATCTTCGAATTATTTCAACTTCAAACCAAAGTTCACTTCCATTCAATTTGATTCCCATCAAATCAAATTAAATTTAATTCAGTTAGCCCATCCATTTTAATTTTAATTTTAATTCACATTCTCGATTTATAATAATAATATTCAAGTACATATTTAACTCATTTATACTTGAATTGGATTTTATTTGTAACTCAAATCATTTCTATTATAATCCAATTCCATTTCATTTTTTACAACATCTCCACTTATTATATTTCATTATCAATCCAAATCGAATTCTATTTAAATTCGAATTTATTTCAAAACCTCATTATTAACTTACAATCCATTTTATTTAACCGAGTTAAATTTTATTAACATGCTCTATCAAATAATTTATTTAGCTAATTAGCTTACTTCCAACTTTTAAATCAATATTCGATTTTATTACAAAATCACTTCGTTAAATTTTCCTGAGTTCAAATTTTTTTCATAATTCCAGTTTGGATTTTCTTTCAATTTCCAAAATACCAACACTTTTATTTCGGCTTATTTATTCCCTTTTTAAATTTTTATAAGCTACTCACTTATTAATATTCATACTTCTCCATCCATTTACAGTCAATCACATTTTCACTTTACTTTTAACTAGGGAATATATTTTTATTTCAATGTTTTTTAATTCTTTTATAAGCTTCCAAAGGTTATTTATCCCAATTCAATACTTACTTAGTTTATGCTTATTTATTTCAGTAAGAATTTTAGTCCATTCAATATTATCTATAACTCAACTGAATTTATTTCAATTCAATTTTATTTAACTTAACTTCAGTTAAATCTAGCATCATATCATTCTTTTTAACCACTCAGTTTACTTGAATTTAAATTAAGTAAGGACTTACTTTCACTTAATATCATATACATCTCAATTTATTTCATTTCAATTCAATTTCAACTTAATTCAAATACAACTGGTTTTATTTTAAGTTTAATTCAATTATTTCAATCCAATTAAATTTTATCTCCCAATTCAAATTTAATTTCTATTTTTCCCATTTGATCATACAAGTCATTCCAATCTTTATTTGTTTAAAATATTATCATCCAAACATCCAAGTTATATAACAATTTAAGAAAATGTTTCTTTTATCAAAATATATTTTGGGTAAAATTATTTCATTCACTCACCTTAAAACAATACTGTGTCAATTTATCGTGTCAGGTGTTTATAAACTCTTCTCGAATAGCGGTTTACTCTTTTATTTCAAAATTTTAGAAATACTTTTTAAATTCACATAATACTATTAAAATAGTTTTTTATAAAAATACTTCTTATAACTCGATGTCTCAACTAGTCCATCCTTGTTCTCACAGGAATTCGGTCATACGTTGATTAGGCGTAGGACTGAAAATCTATAAGTACTTAGCGGACCGATTTTTAACATCCAGTGAAAATACTTGGAAAATAATTTTATTGAAAATATCGAAAACATTTTTGTTGAAACAGAGGAAATATCTTTGGTGAGAATGCTCTGGAAATCATCACCTCCATGCATGGTCGCAGTTACATCCTGGGTTACATTGCCATCGCAGCAAAAGTCCATGTAACTATAGGCACTCCGTTCCCCTCGATTACGCCATGGAACCCACAACATATCGCAATTACATTCCAGCGTCACATTGCCATCGCAGCAAAAGTCCATGTAACTGTAGGCATCAGTGCCCTTGATTTTCGCTGTCAAAAATGAAACTTCTCCACTCCCACATAGGTCGCAGTCTACCGATGTAAAATCAAACACAGACTGTTGGCTTTCAGCAGGGCACACGACTTTCGCTATGTTACCATAGGTCGTAGTCTACCGATATAAAATCAAACGTAGACTGTTGGCTCTCAGCAGCACACACGACTTTCGCTATGGTCTGCAGTAGATCGCAGTGACATCGAGTTACACTGTCATCATAGCATAACCCAAATGGCTCTGTAGGCCTCAGCGCCCTCGACTTTCGCTACACACTACACATAATTCTCAGGAACTAGTTTTGTTCGGACTCCTCATAGGATCAACTTTAGAACCCCCCTTTGGGTTCGAGGAAGTACCATCCTGTGGCATTCCTGAGAAGTTCATTTCAAGGGAGCGCCTTTTCCCCAGAGCCATTGTCAAAACACATTATACTATACACATATAGTATCTTCCAAATCATACACCTAGTATGAATCACATATAAATCTCTTTTTCTCAAAATCGATTATCCCAAAATCGATAATTCTCAAACTAGGCTTTCCAAATTCCAATATTGATTTTACCCAAAAATCAAAAGCCTTTCCAAATCCAAAAGTTCCCAAAACCTTTTTCAAAATCCTCATAAGATCCTTTATATATATATATATATATATATATATATATATATATATATATATATATTTTAAAAACTTTGGATCATTTCAAACTTGTATAAAACTCCTTTTATACTTCAAAAAATGCTTTTCTTTCGGCAATAGATTCAACAAGGCGAGATTTATCTTATATAACAAAGATATATAACTTTTTTTATTCAAAATAAAATATTCAAATTTGATTACTCTATAAAGTCACTCACCATTTTACTTGCTTCCATAAAGTAAATTTTTACCACAGAAATATCCAATTTCCAGTTTACTTCATCATATGTTTCACAAAATATACCTTTCATTTCAAAAACCATTTCACATTTCTTATCCACAAATTTCCAATATCAATTTCATTCAAATCTGCACAATGTACACATATCATCCGTAGGCTATACTAATCTGATCGCTCACTCGATCACACAATTTCACTTCCGAACTAGTATCGTCCACCCGACTTCCTAGTGAGGACACAGATCTGGTTTCTTGATCAGAAACCGTTATTCTCCTTGCATAGCGTAGCTATGATGAGAATATCCAAAATCAATCAACAATCCATATCCAGGTTCGTCGTCGAAAATCGAGTGAAAAATCCCAACTCAGATCGATAAACTATTTAGAAATTATGTGCTCGAATCCGGATCAAACCACTATGCGAATAAAATAATATAGTACATCCACGTATCTATCCTCATTAATATATTAGCCAAAAAAATTCCCTTTCTATTCACGTTCACTTTAATTTTCATTCACTTATTTACAATTGCTTCAATCCCATTTGGATTATCACTTTAATCCTTATCTCAATTTGGTAATTTAGTCATAAACAGTTTGCACTCTGACCGGCTTCAATTTTGAAAATAGCTTGTAATTTTTTTAAAATAGATAAGTAGTTGAAAAATAGTTATTAGTTTGTAAAGTAGCTGTAAAATAGTTAAATAATGATAAAATAGTTAGATAATTACAAAATAGTTTAAAATAGTAATTAGTTATAAAACAGTTGAAAAACAGTATTTAGTTTATAAAACAGTTACAAAATTGTAAAATAATTCCAAAAGTAGTTATAAAATAAGTATAAGTTAGTTTTGGGTTTAATAATAAAGGTTGTATATACAATAAATAACTTGGAAAAATAGATTTGTACTAAAACAATTTATTTTAAAAATAGTCTAGAGTCAAACTGTTCAATTCCCAACCTCCATATCCAATCAACTCAATTTAAATTTTCACTTCCATTTAAATTGAATCAATTCCAATTAATTCAAATCAAATCCAATTTGAACTAATTCAATTCAAATTTCAAATTTAAACCATCCCGAATTATATAAATTCGAGTTAAATTTTAAATGTTGATTTAATCCTTTAAATCAAATCAACTTATATCTTTAAACCATTTAATTTTGAATCCAAATTACATTTTCAACCTATTTCAATGTTTATAAATTATTTTTAGGAAATAAAATCAATTAAATAGGTTAATAAAACCAATTAATCACCTTAATAATTTTTTTATTTTTTTAAAAGATACCGGTAAATTAAAATCTGTGTATGTCTACTTTTTTTTATTTTTTTTATTTTTTTCTGAAAAACACACATATATTTATAAAATGATCTGCATTACCTTTAAATTTTCTGTGTATTATCTATATATTTTCTGCGTTTAATATATATATATATTTAAACTAAAATACAAATGTGTGTATATATAATTACCAGATTAAAAGTAGAATTAGGTTTACTGCAAATAAATTGCTTCTGATTTCAACTTCTTGTATATATATATATATAAATTGAAAACTGCATTCATATATATATATATATATATATATATCTGATTATATAATTATATTGGTCTGAATTCAATAGTTTATTAGAGTAAATTACCTCCAATGCAGATAAAATCGAGCAACGAAGATGCTGCCTCCCCGAAGCCCTCGCCATCGCCGAAGTCTGCCACTTCTAGCTTGCTCGTGAACGAGCTCCACTTCCCAAACCTAATCACCGAAACCGTACTGCCTCGTGAATCCCACTGCTCGAACCCATCCTCGACCATGCAAATTCAAGAAGGAGCCCACGATGATCGATGTCGCCACCATGAACCCGAGCTCCAGCCTCGCGATCCTTGAGTAGCTCGAATCCATCACCAATGCATCGCGCTTGTGGGATTCCACCATTCGAACACTAGCTTCCCACGATTCGTCTTCGCCGAGTTCACAATCATCGCGATGATGAAGTTGTCGTCGATCCAAGCTTAGCCAAAACGCGAATCCTTTCGCTCTCTTTTTTTATTTTTTTTCTTGATTTCGAATTTGAATTAGGGTACGACAATCGATTTGGGGTTTTTTTTTCTTCTTCGAGTTACGGCCATTTTTTCTCTTGATTTTCAACGCCTTGGATCATAAACAAAAGAGGAAGGGGACGTGATGTTTTGAAAAGGAGGTGGCATGCATAAAACGCTTTGCTATAGTGACTTCGATAGGAAAGAACAAAAAGTGCTGATGTGAATAGCACTTTTGACCAGTCAACAATGTATACAATAGTATTTAAATTTAAATTTGAATTTGAATCGTATCGAAATTACCACTTAAAATTTTCACTTCCTATCGAGGCATGCCGCCAGGCATTTATAATGTTATACCCCTATTTCGAACTTAATGGAAAAGGTTTGGAGTCCTAATTCAATCGTATGGAGAAGATAGCTTTTTTGGACCAGTTATTATATTGAATTTTCGATATAGATTTAAGCGCGTTTGTATATCGTACGCTCACACAACAACTCTAAACACTACAAAAATTGAAATCACATAATAATAAATATTACGGATCAAATGGAACTGGTTTTGTCGTAATCCGAGACTATGCCTCGGAAGGCTATTTTTAAATTCAATTTAAACGATATAATTTCAAAACTTAACAAAACACTTCCGAATCAAATTTTAATAATTCTACTATCTTCAGTATCATCAATATAAATTTTACAAGCCTCCAAATTATTTTTAACAGGCTTAAAACTGAAGATTCAATAATTTATCCAATTTCAGTTTGTTAAACCCAATAACTTAATTGCTAAATAATAATAATATTTGAATTCAAGTTAAGAATTAACTTTTAAAAATTTAAAATCAATTGAATATTCCAATTTCAAACATCCAAAAATGCTGGGTCATCACAGTAATAGTTTACATTGATCTCTATCTACTGTTCTCCAAGTCTGTACTGCATATATATATCCATTCATGTGTGTGTTTGTATATAAATGTATGTGTGTTTGAGCTTTGCGTCTATTTTCTTGATGTCTGCATGCTGTCTAGTTAGCTTGTCTTTAGTTGTGAATTGACTTGATGTTTGGGTTGATTGCATGTTCACTTTGTTGTACTTCCAGTGTGCCATGACTTGTGTACTTGTCTGGTTATATAAATATATACAGGTGTGGTCTGATGCACTTGAATATGCAATGCACCATACTTCATTGTTTTTTTTTGAGGCTTGTTTCTCTGGTCTCTGTAGCATATATAAGTTACTTGTTGTCTTGGGCTCTATTGGTCTGGTCACTTGGTTACAGTACTAATTCTGTTTACATATGTACTGCCTATCTATGTGTACATGTGTTTATATTGAATTCTTATAGTCTTCACTTTGATTCCATGTTGCCAGGCTTGAAGTCTTGATAGCATTTGTTTTGGTGCTCTTTGTTCTATATGCGTTAATGATTCTGTGGTTGCTTTTCTTTGAATCATTCTTGCCATTTCATTTTGAACTGGTCGACATTGTTGATGCTGCACCTGTACCATTTCTCTACTCCCTTTATGCCTTTGAGCATAGCATTCATGTGTCCATTTGGATTTTCCGATCTGCACTTATGTTGAATCCAGCTTATAGATCGGGTTTGACCTTGTGTGACTTTATTTGTATTTTACTTAAGTTGAACCCCGCTTTTAACTAGGGTTTGACTTTGTGCTCACCTGTCCCTGTAGATTTATCAAGTGTATATTGGTGTGCACGGCCTTGTGGCATGTACAGTGATACACTGCGCATGTCACAAGCTGTTCGTATGATGAATTCCAAATTAAATGATGACGAACAACCCAAATAACTGAGGCGAATAATATTTTCAAAAATCATTTTTATTCAAGAAATATTTATTTAATTATGTGAAAATAAAATAGTGCATTGACAAATACATTTAAATGAATATTTATGTTTATTATCATCAAACAAAAATCATATGCTTGCATATTCAACAATCTCCCCCCTTTTGATGATAACAAACATATATTTAAGATTTTGGATTTATTAAATGTATGTGATCATTCAATTTTCTCTTCCAACTTGAATGCTCCCTCTCTACACAGCTCCCCCTTCATATATGTATATAAATAAAAATATGCAAATGAGCCTAGATGCAAATAGAAAATATTTGACATTTATTTGTCAAAATCTTAAGCTTTCTCTCTCCCTTTTGTTATCAGCAAAAGAGTTATAGTGTAGAAAAATAGAGATAAAGTGATAGATATTAATATAATATTAATTCCCAATCGAGTATAAATATTAAATTTCAATAAAAAATCAAACAAAAATCATAAATACTCTGTTTGACGCATATTCCACTTTAGATTGATAGGGATATGTCATCATATAAAACCATATAGTTGTGTCTATTTGTGGTATATTTATATCAGAAATTTGAATATCTACTAACCATGCATAACCGTTAGGACTTTTAAATGAGATTAGTAGTATTCCAAATTTTTATTGAAAAATGAATTCAAGTATCTTCTAACCATGCATAACCATGAGGACTTTTAAATGGGATTAGAATCAACTAGTCTATTTAATCTATCAATTTTGATATGCGTTCCATACATGCATAACCGTGATGACTTTTAAATGAGCATGGAAGCACATAATCGAAAATTCCAAGTAATTCAACCATGCATAACCGTGAGGACTTTTAAATAAGAGTGAATACTTTGGATGTTTTTTTTATTGCTTAAAATATAATAAAATGAAAGAGCATAATTTCCCGTTTAAAATACCCCATATTGACATATCATATTGGATTATGATGAGTGATGGTCGATAGAAATATGATAGGAATAGAAATGGTCATGCAATATTTATCAACAAAAAGTTTTTATAACTCTTGTTTAAATTTCTAAAGAAATTTACTAATTATACCGTCTCAAGTTATAATATATGATTAATATCAACACTCATCAATTTTTCAATTACTATTTATCTTTTAGATAATCGATAGAGAGTCAGATTAGTTAATGTAGTCATTTAAGGTCAAATCCGAGAATAATTATAAAGTCAAATTTTTTAAAATGACTAATCTGAAACAAGGTCAACAAAAAAAAATTTTCTTGAATGGATTTTATGAGAAAAACATCTGCTATTTGAAATTTTTTTGAAATGAAAAATATGCAGATATTTTTTTTTTACAAATGATGCAGCTACTGAATGTCTCAACATAAATCACATTCCACTAGTAATTTTTCTATCTACTAGATTACTAGCGAAATCTGCATCTGAATTTCCCTTTCACTCAAGACTATTATTACTAGATTGATGTAATAGACCAGATCATGAAGTGTGCAACGAAATATCTCAAATCTTTTTTAATAGCTTTTAAATGAAATTGAATTGGAGCCGTGCAAGTTTACATATAGTGACCATGGTGTAACCAATATATCCACGTGTATTAAGAGTAATCATCAATCATTAAAACATCATTAATAGTCCACACAAATAGTTCCAAGATGATTGGTTAAAATTTTTGAATAAGTAAGATTAATCATCAACATTCATTTCTTTATCACGTAACTGGCTGATTTAATTCAGATTATGGTGCAGATTATCGCATTTAATATGATCGTTGAAAATAAATATACCTTGTCGTTTTTACCTTTACGATAACTTTTCATTTGTCATCCACTATGATTCTATCATAGTTGTACTAGGCTAATGAACTTTTCTTTGTCGCCCGTTGTGTCCCTGGAACATCCAGAATCCAAGTAACACTACTGTAGTTCCTTAGCCTGCCACCACATCTACACGATGAAAGATTTTTGTGACCTGTTTGTTTTTATAAGTCCATGGTTGTTAGTGGAAAATGATTTTGAAAAATATGTTTGTGGAGTCCCAAAACAATTTATATATGGCACCTTTGGCACGCAGATTTGTTTGACTTTCAGAGATTTTATATTTGTGCTATTTGGAACCCAAATTGGAATCGTTTTGATATTTTTGGGTCTATACCAGCAAATATTTTGATTGTGTCCAATATTTCTACAAATTGTGCACATGGAATTGACTTCTTTAATTTTGCTTTTAGCAAGTTCAGATTGATTATACCCAAGTCCTTGTCTAACTGTATTAGCAGTTTATTTCCTAATAGCATATTCAAAGATCTTTCTCCTTTGGAAAATTTTCTTAAATCGTTGATAGTTGTTGGACTTGTGGTTTTAGTGATTCGTTTTCATTCAATAATTAAGTGCGCTTTTAATAGAATTTTCTCTCCTAGTATTTTCACTCTCTTTCAAAATCAGAATATCATTTTCAAGCGATTTAATTTTAATTTCTGATTTTTAATCTCTTCTTCATGTGATGGACACTTATCACACTTAGGGATCTTATTATGATAGTTTTTAATTAATTGATCACGCTGTTTATTTAAATCTATCAAAGTATCTCTTTGTGATTCAATTTTAGCGTACTTCTCCCAAAGTCATTCAAAACAGCCATTTACTTCGTGGAAATATATAAATAATTCTGATTGAGTAAGTTTTGATACCTCACTTGGCTCATCATCATCGCTATTAATTATATCACCTCGAAGGCAAAGATCTGCTTTCTCACTCCCACTGCTAGTGCTTTTATAATCATCATTTTTATTCCACGTGGCTGCAAAACATATCCTTTATGAATTCTTTTCTTGGTCGTGTCGATTTCGAGGACAATTAGGCTTAATATGGCCACGTTTATTGCACTTGTGACAGATGATTTCCTGCTCTTCTGGGTTGTCTAGTGCTTTGGCTATTCCGCTTTTCAATTTTTGGTTTAGAGCTGGATTTTCATATTTGTGATTCCACTTTTTGAATTTCTTCATTAATAGTGCAAGCTCAGCTGGTCCATCATCATCATCATCATCACTTTCCGTTGTTCCTTTAAGCGCTATTGATTTCTTTCGAGTATCACCTCCTTCTCATTCTTCCTTGAATTTCATTTCTTGCTCGTAAGTGGTGAGATATATGATGTGCTCTTTAACTTTGATTTGTTTCAAATCCTTTGGTTCTTGAATGGCTATAACTTTTGCTCCAAAATTCCATGGAAGGACTCAATGGATTTTTTGGACTATTTCCAACTCTTTATATGATTTTCTGAGAGTTGTTGATTTGTAAATGAGATTGAAAAGTCATGCATACATCTCTTTAACATTCTCATCCTTGGACATTGTGAAGTTCTCGTATTCGCTACTAAGCATTGCAAGGCGAGATTCCTTGACTTGAGATGTTCCTTTGTGAGTCACTTCAAGTGTGTGCCATATTTCCTGCGCACTTAGACAATGTGAGACACGATTAAATTCAATATGATCCAATGAACAGATAATAGAATTCATGGATTTTGCATTAGCATTCTGTAACTTATTTCTTGATATGTCCATTAATCAATTGGCTTTAGTGGGCGCTCTATAACCCGTCTCAACAATATTCCAAGCATCAATGGTTTTTAGAAAAAATTTCATTCTATTTTTCCAGTAAGCTTATTCACCCTTGAACATTGGTGGTCTAACTATGGACCGACCCTCAGCAAAAGTGTTGTTAAAAGAAGTCATTTTAAAAATTAAAATTTTAAAATAAAAATTGTTTTTGAAAACAAATCAAATATTTTAAAAAAAAATTACTTTTGTTCCTAGCCCTGATATCGCTTGTAGGATCGATTTCACCCTAGAGGGGGGTTGAATAGGGCGATACTGTGAATTATACAAATTGATTGCGGAAGTACATAAAATAATTTCAACACAGATCACAGCAGAGTAATAGTAGCACAGATATAACAGAATATAAAAGCAGAAAATAAAACACACAGATTACTCAGCTTTGGCAAAACCCTGCCTACGTGTTGCCCCCAAAGGGTCTACTAGAAATTAAGTAGTCAGACGCTTACACACGTAAACTTGACACAACGCTATCGTATAACCTAACTCTATGCTCAAAACCCTACCACAACTCAGCCACTGAGTTGCGAATTCTCGAACTACACCATCGTAGTTCGTCCCTTAGTCACATGACTAGAAAATACGTAGTAGTTTAAAAGGAAAATACAAATCAAAAACAAATTAAAATCAAAACCCTAATTTTAAACTAAAGGCCTTATATAATTATAAATTATAAACCCAAAGCTAATAGAAAGGCCGACCCAAATATTATTCCCCGTTTTCTTTTGTTCCTTCGACTGTCTTTCTCTGTTATTTGTGATAATGGTTGTCTTCCTTTTTTCGCGTTCTCTTTGCTCTGAAATTAGGGCTTTTGAATTTTTAAGAAGTCGCTTTCTGTTGATTGATCGAAATGATTCTAAAGCTTTCTTTGTCGATCACTTGTCTCTTGATTTGCGCACAACTCCTTCAAATTTGATCGAGTTTTGTACGAGATGGTATGTGATTTTTTCTCTTTGCTTTACTGGTTGATATGCTTGAACTCGACGAACAATCTGCCGATGATGTTAAACATTTATATAGGATTCAAATTACTGTTTTCTCATTCGTGTATATTTGTTTGAATTTGTCAATTGATTTATCTCGACCAATAGATTATTCTTGAATGATTGTGATGATTTCTGACTTTTTCAAATTCGTGTATTTTGTTACTTGATTGACATGGCTTTGATTTATGACTTCCTTGGCCACCACGATGTTGAATACTTTGATGATGTTGATTTCGATCTTTGTGCTGTTCATTTTCTTAGCTATCACATTTTCGAATTTTTTGCGTTTGAATTTATGTGAACATTGGCTTTCACCTTGATTTATTTGCGGCTTTGACTTCGTTATGCTCTGTATATACTCTCTGATTTTGTTCATCATATCACTGCATACATATATACTTCTATTTTTACGCATGTATATATGTATATGATGCTTTGTCCATACTGTGTTGATTGAAACCGAAATTGCTTGGTCACTGACACTACTTCATCGATTTGTATATGCAACTGTACTGGTTTACGTTGATCTCTGTCCACTGTTCTCCGAGTCTGCACTGCATATATATCCATTTGTATGTGTGTTCACATATAAATGTATGTGTGTTTGAGCTTTGTCTCTATTTGCTTGATGTCTACATGTTGTCTGCTTAGCTTGTCTTTGGTTGTGATTTGAGTTGATGTTTTGGTTGACTGCATGTTCACTTTGTTGTACTTCCATTGTGCCATGACTTGTGTACTTGACTGGTTATATAAATATATATAGGCGTGGTCTGATGCACTTGAATATGCTATGCACTATACTACATTGTTTTCTGTTGAGGCTTGTTTCTCTAGTCTCTGTAGCATATATAAGTTACTTGTTGTTTTGGCCTCTGTTGGTCTAGTCACCTAGTTACAGTACTAATTCTGTTTACATATGTACTGCCTATCTATGTGTACATGTGTTTTTATTGAATTCATGCAGTTTTAACTTTGATTCCATGTTGCCAGGCTTGAAGTCTTGATAGCATTTGTTTCTGTGGTCATTGGTCTATATGCATTAGTGATTCTGTGGTTGCTTTTCTTTGAATCATTCTAGCTATTTCATTTTGAACTGGTCGACACTGTTGATGCTGCACTTGTACCATTTCTCTGCTCCCTTTGTGCCTTTGTGCCTTTGAGCATAGCATTCATGTATCCATTTGGATTTTCTAATCTGCACTTGTGTTGAATCCAGCTTATAGCTCGGGTTTGACCTTGTGTGACTTTATTTGTATTTTACTTGAGTTGAACCCGGCTTTTAATTGGGGCTTGACTTTATGCTTACCTGTCCTTATAGATTTATCAAGTGTATATTGATGTGCATGGCCTTGTGGCATGTATAGTGATACACTGTGCATGTCACAAGCTGTTCGTGTATGATGAATTCAAAATTAAATGATGATGAACAACCCTAACATAGGAAAATAATATTTTCAAAAATCATTTTATTTTATACTGTAAAATATTTTCTTTTTCAATTTTATTGTGTTAGTGTTTATTTTGCAGATTGTTCAGATGTTGGATTCAATCTGGAATAGAGTTGATGATAAAATACAAGTGAATGAGCGATATGTAGTGAGGACAGTAATATAAATTGAAATGTTTTGTAATTGAAAATTGTGTGTGTGTGTGTGTGTATATATATAGTGGAAGCTCAAATTTGTACCATTCAATATTGTAATAAATATTTGTTTGAATAAAATATATGTTTGAATTTAAATTCTGTGTTATTTATTTTTATTCAACAAATATGTATATAATTGTGTGAAAATAAAATATTGCATTAACAAATACATTTAAATGAATATATATATATATATATATATGTTTATTATCATCAAACAAAAATCATATGCTTGCATATTCAACATACATAATGGGGGTTCATAGTTCCTATGATTCAATGAACTAAGTTCATAATAGAGAAATACAAGCATATGTTGAAACCAGGATTGAGGCATAAGAAACTAAAAGGATGGTTTAATTATTTGGAGATTTAATATGAGGTTAAGAAACACACTCTACATATAAGTTTTGAATATTAGAACTTATCTCTATGTAAATAAATTGTTATGAATCAATTCAGATTCATATATAGGAAAATAGTTAGAAAAGGGAGAAAATAATATGAATAATTTTACTACACAAATTCTAGAAGCAAATAAGTAGTTTCTAAAAGAAATTAGGCCTGATCGAAGGCTTGTAATAGAAAACTACAAGGCATTTAGTTGAGACCGAAAGATAATTTAATTAAATAGGATGTCAATTAAATGAGTATAAACCAGAGCCACATTGTCTGCTTAACATGTCAACAAAGTAATAAATAACAGTCATAAAAGACTAAGTCAACCGAATTAGAAAACTATATATGTAATATTTAGTGTCAGATGTACATGAGGCGACTCCGAATGTAGGCCAAAGGAGGAACCGAACCAAAAGTAAAAGGTAAACCAAAACCTTAAATATAACCGAACTTAATAAAAGCCAAGTGGAAAGCTAAGATTCGTGAACTGAAGGTATTAACCAATGATTAGTGAGGAATTATTGGTGAAGAAGGCAATTTAAGAAATTTGAAGATATAAATAGTACAAGTCACTAAATCCAATTAAAGACACGCTTTCCCAAATGAAACAAAAGGTAATAGGGGTATTCCCTAGAGGCAATCATGTAATTTGTTACATATATATAATTCATTGACCAATCTTGTTCGAAATGAAGGTGTTTTCTTTCTATTATATACTTGATATAATGTTGTTGTATTAATCAATTGATTTAGTTAAAAGTATATTTAAAAGAAAATCCATAAATGTTATGCTTTGTGATAGTAGTTACAAAGTGTTGTAACCGTGAGTAATTTATCACAATAAAATTAAATATAGCATTTTAAATGTTCCTAGTCAAGACGCGTCAAGACTGGATATTAATGTATCCATGGAGACTAAAGTACATAACGTTCTTTAAATGTTGGGCAGTGTATTACTCATGACTGCTAGGGGCACCTAGGGATTACATGCTAATAGTTATTGGATAACTATGGAACAGCTTGTTCGATAGATTTTTGTTGGTTAATACAACTAAATCAAATAGAAAATATCCATGTGAATAATTTATGCAATTCTTTCGACTTGAGAATACTATCTATCTTTAATATGAGGACTTCGCTTTGATTATAGTTAAATCATGGCAAAGCATCCATCGAGTGACTATAGTTGGATCGAGCAGAAATATTAAAAGTAAAACACTATTCAAGAGAGGCTTTATCTTCTCAGTTATACGAAGTTAGTATCACGGTCAACTCAAGTCAACCCAAAATCAAAATCTCTAACGAGAGTAGTTTAGTTAATAATAATTGTTATTAATGAACCAAGGACTTTGTGTTTAGACTATAGGGTTAATTGTGAAAATGTTGTAATATTGATCATTAACATATTTAATAAGTCGAAAGTGATATAGTTTTGATGAAGATAATTGTTGTAAATAATTGTCACAACTGCGTAACGTTTATTAAATTAAAATGAGATTTTTTTTTCTAAAAATGAGTAAGCGCTAAATTTGGCCATATTACCACACCATCTGCTAAGTGAAGTATGAACCTTAACGTTCGAACAGTTCGACGTTAACCGCTAACCGAATTTACACCCAAGAGTCACACAACCGAAACGAAGAATTCTTTGTAGACCAAACGATTTAATTGGTTTATGATTGTTATAAATTTATAAAATAAACTAATATTTATGAAATATTAGTACTGAAATTTGAGTGTGATTTGAGAAATAAAATTGTTGCATATATTTATAAAAGTTATGAATTACTGATTGATATAAGATATCGATAACATAATAGGTTAAATGTGATTGTGCATATTTAATTTTGTTTAAATAGGCTCATAGCCCATGAGATTTGGAAAGGATAGGCGTCGGTTCAAAGAGGTTGGAGATGGCTACAACATAGGATAAGGGTTTGGAGATGTGTGGCTAAGATCTAGTAAGAAACTTACATAATTTGCTCTGTTATCCTATGCATACAATACTAATCTCAAAACCCTAATCTATGGCTAATTACATTTTTGAGACGCCATTTTCTTCTCCTTCTTTCTCCTTTTAATGGCAGCAACTATCCTCTAAAACAATCTCAAATATTCTCAATTCTAATTCAAATTAAAAATACTAATTTGTAGTGGAATGTCTCCAATCCCAGATTAGCAACCTAACGATTGAGAATTGTTCTAAGAAGAGAATCATTGTTCAACATAGACTGAAAGGCTACTGTAACTTCCCCAGCTTTGAGGACAAAAATAACGGGTTCATATGTTGTAGTCATCCACAATTATTAATCCTAGACGACCAAATACGACGGACACTGATACACAAAAACACATGGATATAGAAAATTTTAATTTTTCAAATCAACATTCACATTCCATTCCAACAAACATTTCAACATTCTTTACATAATCTCACAACATTAACCGCACTCAAAAAAATATAATTACTACACATACGCTAAGAGGGACATCTGAAGATGCCCCCTTGGTAATCAGAGTATATAATAGCAATTGAAAACTTTGCCTTTACAAAACAACACCGTGGAATCAAATGAAAAAGAACCCTATATAGCTACCATGTCTCCTGTATGTATCCCAGAAGCTTCTTCATCTAATGTGGTACCTGAAAACCTCAACCCTCAAACTACTCAAAATCAATTGAGCATTCGAGAGTTTTACGAGGAAAACATAAACTTCGAACCAGATCTAAAGTCTGGTATGAATAATAATCTAAAATCTCAAGCCATTAAGATATCTAGTGAGACCATGCCACTTAGAGGAATGGGTTTTCCCCTCACGAGTATCCTAAAACCTTTTATAAAACCATATACTATGCTCCTACATCCAAAATGGTTAAAACATAATCATTTCAAAATATTATGATGATATGCATACAAGTTAAAAAAAATTTGGATTTCCCATCCCTTGTATAATTGACTCCCTGTAATATTTATAATTTTTAGGGTCACTATTAACCCATTATTTTTTATGGGCTTAATAATAACCTGTTTTAACTTCTGGATTTCTTGTCATATTTCATAGTTTTCATGGGTGCACTATGAACCTATTGGCCCCTGCCAATTAACTTAATTAATTCAAGGGTTCCTCTGAACCTATTGGAGACTCTAATAATTTCCCTCTTATTATAGTTTTCATAGGTTGACTAGGAACCTATTAACAACTGTTAATAACTTAATTCAGATGTAGTTTTCATGGGCGCAACACAAACTAATTAGCCCTACCAACCACTCTTTATAACATAGTTTTCATAGAATCTTTATAAACCTATTGGTGATTCCAACAAATTCCTAATCATAGTTTTCATTGGTGCACTATGAACTTGTCTCCCCGACAACTTCTATATTTAGGCATCCTATATTCCGGTCTCCCTGACCTCCTAGATGCAATTCTACTCATTCATGATTTTAATCAATTCATATTCACTACTGGGTCAACCTAGCAGGTTCTTCTGCCCTTTATCCCCAAATACAGTTATCGGTCCATTATAATACGAATATATTTATATTTAAAGAAGCAAACATTGTAACATAACAATACAACTCCTATGGGTTTAATATCCTTGAAATCAATTTCATAAAAACCTGGTTAATATCTTGAACCTAATATTTTATCAAGGAAAGCTTCTTCTCTAAACCATTTCAAAACTCCTTTAACTTTAACCATGGGTTTTACCTTTTAAAAATGAGTTTGGATTTTTTTTTTGAAAAACTAAGCCTTTTGAAACCTTCGAAACTTTGCTTTCGACCTCACTAGATAACCTCCTTCAAAAGCGTATAATTCTAACTTCAAAACATTAGGCCCCTTCCTTTTGAACGCTTTTAAACCTTTCTGTCAAAACCTTTCGAATGTGTTAAAGTATTAACATTTAAATTTATAAGCATAGCTTCGAAACTAATTGAAAGTACCCATTTCGAAAACATTGAAAGTAACCCTTTCGAAATCTTTGGAAGTATCTCTTGCGAAACCATTGAAAGACCCTCTTTCGAAAACATTGAAAGTCCCCCTTTCAAAACCATTGGGTTTGTATTTAAAAATACCTTTTGAGTCAAAGTGAACACATATGAAAGTATTTCTTTCGAAACCGTTCCTCATCATATAAAAGTATTGGGGAAAACTTGATGGCGTCGGCACCACCCTTTCAAAAACATACGTCATTTGGGTAAAATACTTGAATGTTGGCTTCGAAACTCCCAACCTCCTTTGAAAGTTATAAGAAGTGGCTCATGTTTTTAAAACAAAGGTTACCTTTTGAAAGCATTGATATCTTCAATACCCTTGAAAGGCAAAAACAGCAGAAGGGTTTAGACTTGGTCGAAACTACCCCTTCCGAACCCTTCAATTTAAAAACAAAGTAGCCCCCTTCGGAAGCTACTACTTTTAAATGAAGGAGGCAACTCCTTCGAAATCTAATTCGAAAGACCCTTTCGAAAGCCTTGATTTTGACTCTTTTGGAAGCGTTTAACAAAACAAGCAAGCGCTTCTCTTTAAAACAAAACAATGGTAACGACCCCATCGGAAGCACAACTCACGACACCATGCCTTCCGCCCTTTCTCCAATCCACTATGCACCAACAAAGTGATACTATGTGTTTAGGTTTGGGTTTCATTGGTTTCGACCTGATAGGTGTCGACCTGATTGAAGGTGGAAGCTCTGGGTCGATGGGTACTTTTTAAAAGAGGTGGAACCTACTTTTCTGGACAAAATGCTGTTTTGACCAAATAAAGTAATTTCTTTGTAACTGACTTTCGTACATGTAAACCATTGATTGGTTGCCTTAAACTTTTCAAATTATTTTACAAATAATTGTCATATTTTTCAAATCTAAAACATTGTAAATTCTTAACAAATAAGCCATTCCCATTAAACCACAACTAAATCATTTAGGTCCTCCTTTCAAAATAATTTAATTTTCATAATAAATCTCTTAGTAAAAATCCCCAAAAATCACAGAAATTCACTTTTAACATGTTATCTAACATACGTAAATTTCATACCTAAATTCATCATATAATATCCAAAATTAATTTCTAAACCCAATTATACATATTTACCTTTGATAATTCATAATAACGTTTCCATGGCTTGGAAATTTATGAAAATTAAACCCCAACTCCAAAATCATGTTTTCCATAACATAAATTTTGTCCATGGCATTCGAAAACACTTACAAGTAGTTTTATCCGTAAAGCCAAAAATCATATTTAAACACTATAGTTTAAATCAAATATGTTCTACATCCAAGCATATCATCATCCAAAACATCCTAAAATGGATTTAACCTTAAATCCGAAAATATACGAATGAAAATAAAATAGAGATGCATATGATTATTTCCCACTTTGGATATGATAAGGACTTTGAGATTTGTTATAGATTAAATCCCCTAGCTTTAATTCCTTAGCTTGATTGAATTTTCCCCTCTTTTCTTCCTTGTAATGACCGGCTTCCTTATTTTACGTTTTTTTGTTTTTGGGAAAAAAATGAACGTGAAAAAATGAAAGGATACGTGAATAGGTGGGTTATAGAAATGAAGGTGGTTATTCCCTAATAGGCCTTTATGTAAATTAATAACATATCAGTCCCATTTATAAGTATAAAGCACGATCTTAATTTTATTTTCAAATCCCAATCCCGTTATCATTTGAATTCTTACATTATTGAGACGACCTAACTTTCTTACCATAGAAAATCGCATCATCTTTAAGAAAGAAAGGGATAGAAAAGAGAAAAGATAGAGAAGAAGAAAGAAACAACATCAGAATCTAAACAGCGGAACGAATCAATTATATTAATCACATAATACTTTACATAGTATCATATACATCAGAGATACTCAGCTAAACAACACATACTAGACAGTTATAAACACCTGTCTAGTTATACAACTCAAAGACAACAACTCAGAGAACACACAGCGGAATATTATATTTACACGCACAAGCCTCCTGCTCCATTGCTCCTACTGAATTCGTCAATCCAATCCTAAAATCCTAACATGAATCCCTTGGCTACTCGTAAAAATTTGAGTACCCAAGAGTTTAAGAAAAACAGAATAAACTCCGGGTCAGACATGGGTCTGGTGTGAGTAAACAGTTAAAGTTGCTTAACTTTAAAATCCTTTTTGAAAGAAAAGGTATCACGTAAGACTTCCCACACATAAACATGGAAAAGTTTTTACCTTACGCTAACCAAAACATTTGATAGGAAATTCAGTGATATTATAATAGGGTCTAGGGTTTTCAAATAAATAACAAAATAGCCGAAATTGTTACATGATTAAATTCCATCTACTAGCCACAAAAGTGGGTGATACAATCAAAACCGTTGGCACTTATTGGATTTCGGATTCCATACAATGGCAGGGCTACTGGGGTACCTGTGACGCCCCACTCCGAGAGCCTCGTTAACAAAGAGTATTACATAGATAATACTGTCGGCTAACGCGGACAATAGAGTATAATGGAAGCGACCATGTGCAATCTCACCTTAACTATTCACTAAATAAGTCGAAAAGTAGAAACACATTAGAATTCGACCTATTCAATAAATATTTAAAGCAAAACTACAATGGCTATAGGATCTATCAGAAGAAAATATAACAACTCAAATGTAATATACATCACAGAACAGTCAATCATAATATACACATACACCGATACACAACAGAGTATACAAAACAATACATGTCAGGTGGTACAGGAGACCACAATATACAGACGAGACGAAAGAGTATAAATCAAAGTTACAGCAGATAAGGACTACAAAAGACGCTATAACAAAATGAAGCTAGCGAATAGTCCATGCGGAAGCAAAATAGGCTAAGTCTCCAAAAGCACCTTACCTGAAACATCTCGGTCTGACCCGAGTATAAAATACCCAGATCAGTCTAGATAACAAATCAGTTAGATTAACTGAACAATAATAAACCTGCAAGGTCATACAGTATAACAAATATCTCTAGAGGAGATAACACAATCATCAACAAGAAATGAATCATATAGAGCAAGCCTCATATCATCGGCAACATATAGAAACAAAGGATACAAATATCCCAAAACAAGCCAGAAGGCAAATAACAAATACCCATAAGGTATACAAGTTCCACAAGGTAATCGCTATACTCCATGCGGCTCACAAAGACCAACACCGAAGGGCGATACCAAGGGAATTATCAATGAAACATCATGAAATTTTGCTCGAGCTCAGTACTGTACAAACAAGGATCCATGAGCCCGAAGACTCCAAACCCAAGTATCACCCATGCGGCACATAAGGCCAACATCAGAGCGAAACTATATAGGGCAACAAACCCGAAGGCACACACCCGAAGGCAACATACCCGAAGGCAGCAAACCTAGGGAGACAGTCCGAAGACACTATCCCAGAGGCAACAAACCGTAGTGGTGAAGGTCGAAGACCCAGTACTGGACACCACTAACTGGCGGAATGTGTCACAACTCTCGAAAAGGAATCCGAAAAGTGTTAACGTATGTCCCATAACCACTCGTTCGCACTAAACGGTTTACTATCCGTCAGTCCCTTTCACACTCAAAGCAGTACAAAGTTTACCTCATATCATCGACAAACCAAACCCGAAGGTCAAAACAATCAATCGAATAGGTCAAGGATTAATCGGAAGGATAAACGCACAGATTCATGGTCCGTGTTTTGCTCAACCATTTAATCACCCTCCCACTTCGTTCGAAGTGCGAAAGTGTGTGTGTTTTAAATAGAATTTATAAATTAGAGAAACGAACTTTTAAATGCGATTCGAGAGATTATTTCATAAAAACCTGTGGATTAAAATTAAAAGGAACCATCAAAGTCAAAACAATTGATAATCATACATAGGATCATCATGAATCAATTCAAATTGAAAATTCAATCCCAAAAGGCAAAGTGGGCTGAAACAGTAGGTTCAGTCGACTGAACAGAGTTTTTCAGTCGACTGACCCTGTACCTGGAAATTTTCTAGGTTTAGGAAACTTTCTGTTTCCAGGTTCAGTCGACTGTGCAGAGTTTTTCAGTCGACTGAATCATGCCTGGAAACTCTCGGGTTTCAGGTTCAGTCGACTGAACAGAGTTTTCAGTCGACTGAATCATGCCTGGGCTGTTTTTCAGCCTTATTCAAATGAAGAGCAAACTCTCCCAAAATGCAATCGGACGAACATTGGCTCTAAGGGCTTATGCCAATTGACAACCCGGCCCTATATGTTCCTCGATGCATCACCAAAACATGATTAAAACATCAAAGTTAGGATTTCAAAGATTTGAACCCAAAACACTAAAAATTGGAATATTCTCCAATTCAACCCAAACCAATTGCAAGTGCATATGAACAAGGTGTTAGGAATTCATACATAACATCAATGAAATCAAGAGAAGTAGATGTGAGTTCAAAACTCACCTTTTTACACAAAACAAAGAAGATGAAGAAGCACAATTGCAAGGAATCAACCAACTACACTCCACTTCAACACTACAAGCTTCAATCTAGAATCAAAGAAAGTATTTCCTAGGTTAGGGTTACGAAAATTACAGAAATTGAAGAGGAGAAGAGATGGAGAAGATGGAGATGAACTTACCAATGGATTCTCTATGAATTTGGAGCAAGAAATCAAGATACAAAAGAGAAACTAGGGCTTGCTAATTTCTAATTCTCTTCCCTTTCCCCCATTTCAGTTTTTAGCTTAAGAAAGAAATGAAATAAAGATGAAATGAAGAGAAGGGTTGAGCTAGGGGGTTAAGTGGGCTAGTGGGCTGAACCCAATTCCAAACCCAATAGGAAAAGTAGCCAAAATTTCACAAACTCCAAACATATCAAAGATTATACTCAAAAAGATCGCAAACGCCATTTTGGAACCAATGGAGGTGGTTTCGAGTTCCAATTCGGCCATTTGCAGAAAGTAACATTTCGGACCCCAAAATCCGAATAACGATGCTATATTTAAATCAAACATTTAAATATAAAATCGTTAAATATGCGGGTTGTTACAGATCTCCCCTCCTTACAAAATTGCGTCCCCGCAATTCCTAGAGACGATATTTGTAACAACTACATACAAAAGAAAGAATAAACTTTAGACACAGAAATAGACTTACCATTACGAAGCAAGGATAGAAAACCTGGATAAGATCGCTCAATATACTCTCTGGTTTCCCAAGTACAGTCATTGGGATTAGCGGACCATTGAACTTTAACGAGCGGCACGTCCTTGTTCCGAAGGTGTCGCACCTCCGTGTCAAGCACGCGAATAGGTTGCTGTACAAAAGATAAGTCCGGTGAAATCTCAAGCTCTTGCAAATCAGGAGAATCAATTACAGAATCCGATTCTCGAAGACACTTCCGAAGTTGCGAGACGTGAAACACGTCATGAATGCCAGATAAATGAGCTGGAAGTGAAACTCTATAAGCCACAGGGCCAATACGTTCAGTAATAGAAAACGGTCCTATATAACGAGGAGCCAATTTTCCAGTCGCACTGAAACGCATAACCCCTTTCAAAGGAGAAACACGAATAAAAACAAGATCGCCGATCGAGAACTCGAGAGGCTTCCTACGGTTGTCCGCATAGGATTTCTGGCGACTCTGTGCCTCTTTCATCCTCAATCGAATAAGATCAATCTTCTCAGAAGAATGACGAACAAAGTCCGGGCCAAGAATAAGCTTCTCCCCAGATTCCAACCAACATGAAGGTGATCGACATGGCCTTCCGTATAAGGCTTCGAAAGGAGCCATACCGATACTAGACTGGAAACTATTGTTGTAGGAGAACTCTACAAGAGGTAGGTGATCCTCCCAACTACCACCGAAATCAAAGATACAAATACGGAGAAGATCTTCCAAAATACGATTCACCCGTTCAGTCTGTCCGTCAGACTGCGGATGATAAGCTGTAGAAAAATTAAGCTTTGTTCCCAAAGCTTGTTGAAGACTCTTCCAAAAATGACTCGTGAATAAAGGATCACGATCACTCACAATAGAACTAGGAACACCGTGAAGTCTCACGATTTCCTTGACATACAACTTAGCCAAATGCGAAGCTGTCCTATTAGACTTAATAGGGACAAAATGAGTAGACTTGGTGAGGCGATCAACAATAACCCAAATACTAGAATGACCTGATCTCGAACGAGGTAGGCCGTCAATAAAATCCATAGAAACTTGATCCCATTTCCACAATGGAATCTCAAGAGGTTGAAGAAGTCCAGAAGGACGCTGATGTTTGGCCTTCGCGCGTTGACATGTCATGCAGTTGCTCACATAACTCGCCACATCGCGCTTCATGCCTTCCCAATAATAAAGACGACGCATATCGGCATACATCTTACTACTACCGGGATGAATGGTATACTTAGAACGATGGCAATCATGAAGAATGTCATGGCTAAGTGCAAAATCAGAAGGCACAAAAAGACGGTTCTTCTTACGAAGACACCCATGAGAATCAATGCTAAAATCTTGCAACGCCTCATCACAAGATTCAGACTCACAAAGCTGAATAAAATGCAACAAATCAGGATCACGCCGCTGAGCATCGGCAATACGATCCAATAAAATAGGTCGACCTCCCAAACTAAATAATAGAATAGGAGAACCAGAAGATGAACCTCGATCACGAATTTCACAACAAGATAGAGTCTCAAGAATATTCCATTCGGCAAGCATCATAGAAATAACAGCCGAATGTTTGCGACTAAGCGCATCTGCAACACGATTACCCTTACCAGGGGTAAACTGGATATCAAAGTCATAGGAAGCAAGAAACTCGAGCCAACGCCGTTGTCTCATATTGAGTTCCTTCTGAGTAAACAAATACTTCAAAGATTTATGATCGGTATAGAGAATGAAGCGCTCGCCCAATAAATAATGTCGCCAAATCTTCAAGGCAAAGACAATGGCGGCTAACTCAAGATCATGAGTGGCATAGCGAACTTCATTCGGACGCAGTTGCCTAGAAGCATAAGCAACTACCTGATCTCTCTGCATAAGCACAGCACCGAGACCACTACCACACGCATCGGTGTAGACAACAAGATCATGATTCCCTTCGGGAACCACAAGAATAGGAGCATTAGTGAGAAGTTCTTTCAATGTCTGAAAGGAAGCTTCACACTTGTCGGACCAAATAAAACGAATGCCTTTCCGAGTAAGGTAAGTGAGAGGAAGCACAACACGGGAAAAGTTCTTAATGAACCGTCGGTAATAACCCGCCAATCCAAGGAAACTACGAATCTCATGCACATTCTCAGGCCTCTTCCAATTCTGGATGGCTTCGATCTTTGAGGGATCGACAGAAATGCCATCGGAAGATACAACATGGCCTAAGAACTTAACCTTATTCTCCCAAAAGCAGCACTTGGAGAATTTGGCTTTAAGAAGATGACGACGAAGAGTACTCAAGACAATTCTCAAGTGATTAGCATGCTCAGCTTCAGACTTAGAATAAATAAAGATATCATCAATGAAGACGAGAACAAACTTATTGAGATATTCCCGGAATACCCGATTCATGAGGTCAACAAAGAAAGCAGGAGCGTTCGTCAAACCGAACGGCATAAGGAGCCACTCAAAGGAACCATAACGAGTGCGGAAAGCGGTAAGAGGTATGCTATCCTCCGCGACTCGTAACTGATGAAAACCTGTGGCAAGGTCAAGCTGAGAAAAGACCTTGGCACCACTCAATAGATCGAACATATCATCGATCCTAGGCAATGGATACCTATTTATAATGGTCAACTCGTTAAGCTTGCGATAGTCAATGCAAAGCCTAAGAGTTCCATCAGACTTCTTCACAAAAACGACCGCGGATCCCCACGGAGAAAAACTGGACTGAATCAACTGCTTGGACTCGAGCTCTAAAAGCTGCTTCTTGAGTTCCTCATTTTCCTTTGTAGACATCCTCGTGGGAGGACGACTAACTGGCTGCGCGTCTGAAATGAGATCAATGCGGAACTCAATTGCCCGTTTGGGTGGCAAACCCGAAACAGGTTCAAAAACATCAGAAAAGTCACAAGCAATAGGAATACGAGATACATCATCACCATCTCGCGAATCAAGAGAATACAAAGCCATCTCGGAATTATCCACATCCCGAAGAACAAGAGATAACTGAGAAGGTGAATCAGGATGACAGAGATATAAAATTCTCTCGGAACAAATAATCCTGGCATCGTACCTCACTAGCCAGTCCATACCAAAAATCATATCAAAACCCAAATGAGAAACAACGTGCAGATTCGCACGGAAGGAAAAGCCACATAAAACAATCTCAATATCATCACAAAGCAAACTAAGGGTCGCGGATCCCCCAATAGGATTCGCAATCCTTAAAGAAGTAACCATACAACAAAAATCCAAAGATAAATCATCTACAAGCTTCTTTGATACGAAAGAATGTGAAGCACCCGTATCGAAAAGAACTCGTATACTATGATCATGAAATAGAATTGAACCCTCCAAAATAGATGGAGTCATACCTTTGGATTGAGAAGGACCTCCAGAAGCATTAGCCACATTGAGCTTGCCAGATTTTGCATTAGCAGGAGCAGTAGGACAAGCAGAAACATGATGACCTTCCTTCTTGCAATTACGGCAGAAGAGAGGCTTTGGACAAGCTCGAATAATATGATCCGGAGAACCATAATTAAAACACTTTCGAATGAAAGGTGTTCCGGAAGATTGAGGCTGAGAGCTAGGACCACCGGTCTTCTTCTTCTTATAAGGAAAAGGCTTCTTCTGAATTGGAAACTGCTTCTTGTTAGGGTTTCTGGAAACCTCAACATCAACATCACTATCACACACCTTCTCGACGGTCTCGAGATGAAGCGCCGAATCAACCAATTCCTCAAAAGAAAGTTTAAGCTGGAGCAACAAGGACTTCTTAAGATATTTCTTAAGGCCCGAAACAAACTTCAAATTCTTCTTATAAGAAGTGCTGATGAATTCAAGACCATACTGAGATAAAGCCTCAAACGATGCGACATACTCAGAAACAGAAGATTTCCCTTGCTTCAACTCAAGGAAGCGACGGGTCAATAAAACTTTTTCAGATTCAGGAACGAACTTGAGTTCAAATCGTCCCCGAAACTGAGTCCAAGAAAGAGTAGCCTCATCAATTTCAGCTACAAGAAGCTCATACCAGTCAAGAGCACGCTCTTGTAATAAGCTAGAAGTTACAAGAACTCTATCATGGTCAGAAAGATCCATGCGAGAGAAAATACGCTCGCACGTGTGAAGCCAAGCTTGGACTTCAAGAACAGACTCGGAGCCCTTAAACGGCTTTCCTCCAAGATGAGCAAAATCACTGCACTGACGTGCAAAAGCAGACTTGCGAGGTGGAGACACTCGAGGAGGAACAAGAGGCTGAGTGCTCCTAAACAATTCCAAAAATTGATCGGCAGACATATATACGCCATCCGGAAGCGAGCCACTAGATTGCCCAGCATCCGAACGTCGACCCCTGCCTCTTCCAGACATAAGCTGAAAGTAAAATAAGAACAAGATTATTCACAAGGTAGATATTACAATATGGGATACTACGGAATAAAATGCATTCCTAGACGTATTTCCAATATCTATCTAACCTTGATGGAATAAAGAGACACGATGATTCAAGGATCGGTATCACTTGTACACTTTGATGTACCATAATATGTGCATCTATTCTGTGTTTATCATATTTTGTTCTGAACTCAGCTCTGATACCACGCTGTGACGCCCCACTCCGAGAGCCTCGTTAACAAAGAGTATTACATAGATAATACTGTCGGCTAACGCGGACAATAGAGTATAATGGAAGCGACCATGTGCAATCTCACCTTAACTATTCACTAAATAAGTCGAAAAGTAGAAACACATTAGAATTCGACCTATTCAATAAATATTTAAAGCAAAACTACAATGGCTATAGGATCTATCAGAAGAAAATATAACAACTCAAATGTAATATACATCACAGAACAGTCAATCATAATATACACATACACCGATACACAACAGAGTATACAAAATAATACATGTCAGGTGGTACAGGAGACCACAATATACAGACGAGACGAAAGAGTATAAATCAAAGTTACAGCAGATAAGGACTACAAAAGACACTATAACAAAATGAAGCTAGCGAATAGTCCATGCGGAAGCAAAATAGGCTAAGTCTCCAAAAGCACCTAACCTGAAACATCTCGGTCTGACCCGAGTATAAAATACCCAGATCAGTCTAGATAACAAATCAGTTAGATTAACTGAACAATAATAAACCTGCAAGGTCATACAGTATAACAAATATCTCTAGAGGAGATAACACAATCATCAACAAGAAATGAATCATATAGAGCAAGCCTCATATCATCGGCAACATATAGAAACAAAGGATACAAATATCCCAAAACAAGCCAGAAGGCAAATAACAAATACCCATAAGGTATACAAGTTCCACAAGGTAATCGCTATACTCCATGCGGCTCACAAAGACCAACACCGAAGGGCGATACCAAGGGAATTATCAATGAAACATCATGAAATTTTGCTCGAGCTCAGTACTGTACAAACAAGGATCCATGAGCCCGAAGACTCCAAACCCAAGTATCACCCATGCGGCACATAAGGCCAACATCAGAGCGAAACTATATAGGGCAACAAACCCGAAGGCACACACCCGAAGGCAACATACCCGAAGGCAGCAAACCTAGGGAGACAGTCCGAAGACACTATCCCAGAGGCAACAAACCGTAGTGGTGAAGGTCGAAGACCCAGTACTGGACACCACTAACTGGCGGAATGTGTCACAACTCTCGAAAAGGAATCCGAAAAGTGTTAACGTATGTCCCATAACCACTCGTTCGCACTAAACGGTTTACTATCCGTCAGTCCCTTTCACACTCAAAGCAGTACAAAGTTTACCTCATATCATCGACAAACCAAACCCGAAGGTCAAAACAATCAATCGAATAGGTCAAGGATTAATCGGAAGGATAAACGCACAGATTCATGGTCCGTGTTTTGCCCAACCATTTAATCACCCTCCCACTTCGTTCAAAGTGCGAAAGTGTGTGTGTTTTAAATAGAATTTATAAATTAGAGAAACGAACTTTTAAATGCGATTCGAGAGATTATTTCATAAAAACCCATGGATTAAAATTAAAAGGAACCATCAAAGTCAAAACAATTGATAATCATACATAGGATCATCATGAATCAATTCAAATTGAAAATTCAATCCCAAAAGGCAAAGTGGGCTGAAACAGCAGGTTCAGTCGACTGAACAGAGTTTTTCAGTCGACTGACCCTGTACCTGGAAATTTTCTAGGTTCAGGAAACTTTCTGTTTCCAGGTTCAGTCGACTGTGCAGAGTTTTTCAGTCGACTGAATCATGCCTGGAAACTCTCGGGTTTCAGGTTCAGTCGACTGAACAGAGTTTTCAGTCGACTGAATCATGCCTGGGCTGTTTTTCAGCCTTATTCAAATGAAGAGCAAACTCTCCCAAAATGCAATCGGACGAACATTGGCTCTAAGGGCTTATGCCAATTGACAACCCGGCCCTATATGTTCCTCGATGCATCACCAAAACATGATTAAAACATCAAAGTTAGGATTTCAAAGATTTGAACCCAAAACACTAAAAATTGGAATATTCTCCAATTCAACGCAAACCAATTGCAAGTGCATATGAACAAGGTGTTAGGAATTCATACATAACATCAATGAAATCAAGAGAAGTAGATGTGAGTTCAAAACTCACCTTTTTACACAAAACAAAGAAGATGAAGAAGCACAATTGCAAGGAATCAACCAACTACACTCCACTTCAACACTACAAGCTTCAATCTAGAATCAAAGAAAGTATTTCCTAGGTTAGGGTTACGAAAATTACAGAAATTGAAGAGGAGAAGAGATGGAGAAGATGGAGATGAACTTACCAATGGATTCTCTATGAATTTGGAGCAAGAAATCAAGATACAAAAGAGAAACTAGGGCTTGCTAATTTCTAATTCTCTTCCCTTTCCCCCATTTCAGTTTTTAGCTTAAGAAAGAAATGAAATAAAGATGAAATGAAGAGAAGGGTTGAGCTAGGGGGTTAAGTGGGCTAGTGGGCTGAACCCAATTCCAAACCCAATAGGAAAAGTAGCCAAAATTTCACAAACTCCAAACATATCAAAGATTATACTCAAAAAGATCGCAAACGCCATTTTGGAACCAATGGAGGTGGTTTCGAGTTCCAATTCGGCCATTTGCAGAAAGTAACATTTCGGACCCCAAAATCCGAATAACGATGCTATATTTAAATCAAACATTTAAATATAAAATCGTTAAATATGCGGGTTGTTACAGTACCGCCTGTCACAGTACGTGGCCTAGATCACCGTACCGAGGAGTACGCCCGCTCCCCTGCAACACAAAGCCGGACCCATTCCTTACTGAACGGTTCCAAATAAGACAACCCTGGCGATTCTAACTATCAATCGCCCACACAGCCGAAATAAAAGGGACCTCTAGACAGGGGTAAATCTTATTCTCCGGTGGGTGCGACCCACGAAGCCTTGCTGCACCTCCCCTGTTTTAGCCATTCCCGGTTGATGAGGCTTGAGGCTACGATTACCTTTAGTGAACACATCACTTAGAATGCTCATCGTCCACCTGACGATGTTTTGAAAGCATTCAATCCATACAAGTTCGTTCCGGGTTCGAACGAAACCGAAGGCATTATTTCGTTATACTCATTTTGGAATCACCCTCAGAGTTAACGACAATAACCCTTGCACTCTAAACCACCATCTCGAACCTATAAGTACTATTCCGTCAACTCATTACGGAATCACCCACGGAGTTATACTGACGTATAGTCCCTACACCTCGAGTCTTCACAAAGCTCCACTTTGATTCACGACCTAACGTTATTTGGAATCGATGTGGTTTTCGGACCAAATATGGAAACCCGATCCCGGTCTCATCGAAATCCAAAGCGTGTCTTTTAAGTCCAAGTTGTTCTAAAGTTTTTAAAATAATTAAATACAGTATCTATATACACACAGTTAGATAACTCACAAATCACAATTGGTAATCAACATTATCAAATAACAGGTAATCCACATTATCCATGTCATAATAGATAATCCATATATCAACATCCTAATTGATAACATATGTAATCATCACAATGCAACCAAGTATTCATATCATACAACCATACTTATCTCTTTACTGAGATCACAAAGCATTCAAGATAATCAATGTCATCCATTCATACATAAGCAATGATTTTACTCATACCACAATATAATTAATTTAAAATGAATTAAATTAACTATCTCTAATCTCTAATTAATTTAAAGTGAATTAAATTAATTACTTCATTTCTTAATTAATTTAAAATTAATTAAATTACTTCATCCAAATATATTGCTTACTTATTCTTCAATTAAACAAATTAATTAATCATCATCCTAATTAATCAACCTTGATTAATTAACTCTTAATAAAGTAATTAATCCCTAATTATTTTCATTAATCATATCAATTAATGAACATTAATTAATTACTTCCATTAATAATTAACTTTAATTAATTACATTATTTCTTAATTAATTACATTAATAAATCATGCTTAAATTAATTACTTTAAATTAATCAACTTAAAAACAGTAATTAATTATTCTTAATTACCTCTTAATTACTTTATAAATTCTTTGATTTATTTCACCAAGTAATAAACCTTGATTATTTTAACAATTAATTATTCATTTAAAATTACTTCCCAATCAGTAATTTACCTTATTTCAATTGCCTCTGTAATTTATCAATTACTTACCTCAAGTAATTAGCCTTATCAAACTTTATTAAGAAATCATACTTAATCTTTTATCAAGTGACTATGTTTAATTAATTAACAAATTAATTAACTTTGATTTCACTTATCTCATAAAACATAATTGAGTATTTCATCCCTTAATTACTCGTTAACCAATTAATCTTCAATTAACAGATTAATTATCTTCAACTATAATTAATAATCCTTAATTATTAATCAATCCCTTTAATACAAAGTAATTAATCACTAATTACCTTTATAATTAATTAATTAAACTTAATTAACAATTTAATTATCTCTTAATCATTAATTAATAAACTTAATTATTAATTAACAATCTTAATTACAAATTAATCCATAGATATAATTAATTAATCCTTAATTAATTGACCTTAAATAAAAATAGTTAATTAATTCTTAATTAACTAGCATTATATTTTAATAATCCTTTAATTGTTAATTAAGAAACCCAATTAAAACTTAATAAATTTTTTATTAATTAATTACTATTTTAATTAACTCTTAATTACTTAAATAAATAAGTAATTACAATTTAATTAATCATTAGTCATAAATTAAATCATCATCTTGATTAATAGTTAATTAAATAAATAATTATACTTAATTAATTACTTAATTAACCCCCTCTAAAATAATAATTAAATAAATAAATTAACTTAAAATTCCTTAATTAACTAACTAATTACAAATTATTAATACTTAATTATTATTTAAGATAACACATTATCTTAAATAAATCTTGAAAACTTATTTAACTTAATTCATAAAGTAAATTAAATTATAAAGAAATCATTAATTACTTTCTTTAATTTAATTAACAATCCTAATTTCAAGTTAATAAATTACCTTAAACTTTAATTGTTAATCTTAAATCATTTTCCACTAATTCATTTAAATAAAACATTTAATTAAAAATTTCTTTTATATTTCAAAATAAGTTTTAAAATAATATTAATATTTTAATCTTAAGTTATTTAAAACATTATACAAGTCTGTTTATAAAAACAATTCAGTTCAAGACAGGCATTTTACTTTAATTTAAACTATTTAAAGTTTAGAACTTATTTGTTTAAATTTGAAATTTTTGTTGAACATTTTGGTTTGGGTTCAACCCATGTTTACTGGAATTCAAATACAAGTATTTTTTATTTATATTTGTTCGAAACAAATTTGATTTTTTTAATATTTTAAAAACTGTTCAAATTAAAAACTAAAACTGTTAACATAACAGTTTTAACCCTTGCACAAAAATGAACCCAGACCCCTCGAGTTCCTTCCCGAGCCACCTTCATGAAATCCCGAGACCTGCTTCGAGAAAACAAAGCAACCCCTACAAACCCAAAACAAAACCCATCACACTGACAACAACCCACCCCCGTGCAACCTGCACCGGTGCCGGCTCCACTCCGACCAACGTCGGCTTCACCAACAAGCCATTCCACCACCCTACAAGCCTCCACGACCAACCAAACTCCAACATCTACCTCAATTTGAATTCGAGCATCCTTGAGGTACAGAACCCAAACACCCTCATCAGAAAACCCCAAAATCATCACCTTCGGTCAACTACAAATGCCACAACTCCGGCCATAGATCACAGACCCACCACGCTTCCTTCACACCAATTTTGCTTCAAGCTCGATACAGATTTGAAGACGCCGTGGTTCATTTACAGTAGAACCCAAAAACTAGGTTTTAAACCAATCCCTGGCAAAATCAAACTCCACATTGATTTATAAATCCTTCTACTATTTTTGCAACACTCTCTAATCCAAACACTAACTCCATGAAGAATCTCAAGCATTCCAGATGCAAGGATCATCAGTTAAAGACCGAAACTCAATTTGCAGTAAATACCCAAATACATGCTCAATACAGTTTTAAAAATTGTGAATTTCTTTTCAAAATTCATAATTTCCCATGACACTTAAGTTTATATAATCATTTTAACCAAATTAAATACCTGGTTTCAAACATTGAGGATAAATTTGTTTACTGCATTTTTTTTAACTTCAAATTCCAGAACTTAGTTTTAATTTTAGTTCTTAGTTTGTACTTAAACTACTTATTTTGTTTTGAATCTATGTTCTAATAGTTGTTTAAACAAAAATAGCTTGAAGTTTAGGTTTTAACTTAATTCTGCAGTAAGAAAAAAAACAGAGAGGATCAATGCAAATAAGCATGCACAGTTTCGAAGCATAACAAACATATTAACATTTATCTCTACACAGAGGCAAACTTATATGTATATAAACATCGTCACAAACTCATAGCAACCGCTAATTAACTAATTAAGTTTTAGTAAAAATGTTTACTCACCTTTTAATCAAAATGCAGAGATGATAAAATTAGAAACTTCAAAAGATTATGAGCTTGAACTTGCAGAAATGCTTGAATATGAACCCATTTTCTTGATACATTGCTTTAGGTTTTCATGCATAAGAATATTGATGAAGACATGGGTAATTGTAGATCTAAATTGATAGCTTGCATGCATTTGAAGTTTAAGGCAGATACTTGAGTTTGAGGAATTAATGTAGATTTTGTTTTGAGTAATGATTTTTGATTTTTTTTTTTTAGAATAAACTGCAGGCATTGATCACAGAAAGGGTTTGAGGGGATTTCAGGTTTTAGAACATGATTTGAATTAAAGAATTCATGAAGATTTTAATTGAAGATTTCTGGTTTGAAGCCTCTGGTTGGAAAAAGAATTTCAGAGTTTTGAAAAATGGTTTGAGGAAGGTTACAGGTTTTTGGATGAGTAAAAGTTTGCAAATGCTTTATTCATTTTGCTTCAGATTTATATTCACAAGAAAATGATGCAGATTTTGTTTGAGGAGGTTACAGATTTTATTTTGAAGGTTTTCTGGTTTTGGATGTTGAAAGAAGGTTGCATGATGATTTTAGTTTTCTTTTAAGCATGAGCAAAGATTTTAAAGAAAAAAGAAAAATATGAGAAAGAGTGTTTATATAGGAAATTTTTTAGATTTAATTAATTAAAAAGAAAATTAGAAACAAAAATGGACACTTGTCCCTAATTACATAAAGGTTGTAACACTTGATATCAAAGTGTTTTAAAATTATACACTGGTCACTTTTTGTTAAATTTTATTCTAAAAGAAATTTAAAAGTATTTTAAATTATTTCCTGATGAACAAATATGTTTTCTTAATTTGAAAAAAATGCTTTTCTTTTTAAATATCTAATAAACAAATACACTTATAAATTTACACATGTTTGCTAAATTTATATAAAATACAATCTTTAAAAAGAAATGAAACCAAATATGATCTAAATAAAATTATGTACAATATTGCAATACTCATTTAAAATGTTGTTTCAAAAAGCCTTGTATTCATTCTTATTAAATAAACACAAATCAAATTTCTATTGATAATTTTTTATAAAAAGAAAAAATAAAACAAAATCTTATTTCTAATTGAAAACATTATCTATATATTTTTAAAAACCAAACTATATTATCATTTTTTAAGATGCATGAATATCCCTTTAAATTCTAATTTATATTCATTTTCAAAGTCAAATTTAAAAATCAAATCTAAAATAAATATAAACATCTATTTTTAAATAAGCTTATTATTATTTACAAATAATATATTCTATTTTGAAATCAATTTAAAATACACAGATTTAAATACACAGATATACATGCATTTTAAACATACTTATAAATTTTGAAAACAATATACCAATTTATAACCATAATTAAAATATTACTTGGTTAATTATCCTTGAAAATAACAATTTTATCAATTTCAAATAATTAAATTAAGTGATTATCAAGATTTTAAACTCCTGGAAATTTCGGGATGTTACAATCCTCCCCCCTTAACAGAATTTCATCCTCGAAATTTAAAACAAAGATAATCCAAAGTTTTATTTTATTTTAACCAAAACAAACATACATAACAGCCATACACTATCAATCAAACAAATAATTTCATCCAAACAACCAATTCAAATAAATAACACCAGCTATCCGGACATAGATCCGGATAAATTTCCTAAAATTATCTCGAGTTTTCCCAGTACAGACACAGGGATACTCGCTCTACTAAACCCAAACTAGCTATACTGCTAAGCTACTGAGTTCCTATACAGCTAGATTTATAATCTACACAAGATACCAGACCAAAGACAAGTCTGATCAACAAAAAAAACCTTCACAGGACTACTGGTCTCAAAACCAGTGATGAACCAAAACACGTACTCCCTCAGAGACACGTGAAATAATTTGAATTCCAGTCTTCCAAACTGGCAATTCAACTCTTCAAACCAAAACACTGATCTCTACAAAAACTCAAAAGAATCCAATATGCCTCGAAGCTTACCAAAACTCATTACTTCCTTTACCAGAGAAAACCTCAACAACATCGAAGCCTTCAACTTCGAATTCCAAATTCTTCCGTTACTTAACCTCAAAACTTCCCGGACGATCCGGGCTACCAACAGATCCTTCCTGATCAGCTCAACCTTCGCTCATGCTTCTATAAACAAACTGGATCAACTCACAAACTGATCCTCACAAGATCAATCCAAAAATCAAAACTAAACCTTACTATCAACAGTAGAAATCAACTTCTCCTATCTGGAAAAGACAGAACAGAATCACTCGCCAACTTGCCTTAGATTCTGAAAAAAAATTCAGTAGAAACTCTCTAATCCAGATACTACAATTCCCAATTGCTCCTACTCAAGAACAACAACCACCTTGCTTCCGCTGCACAACTCTGATCTGAAGCAAATGAAAATGTCGTTGAATGAACACAGGCACAGACTAAACATCACATCTCGGAATAAGGTTCAACAAAAATTCCAAGAAATACGAAGCTGCTTCACCAAACAATCAACCTAGAAGACAACCTTCTACCCAGTTAAATCACCGGTATCACTCCTGACATCAAGTCAATTCAGAACTTAAACTCCAATGCGGGCAATCTCTAACTTTCCTGAAAATATATCCAGAAAATCTTCAGCAACTCCATAACTTATATATCCTCTAGAAATGCCACAAATCCAAGCAAAAGACTATCTAAGATAATCATCAAACTATCGCAAGTCACTTTTGCGATCAAACCTATCCAATATCCAAGATATTGTTCTCTCTCCACTAATCAGAACAATTTATCCTTGACCAACTAGTCTATCGAAGAAGCAGATCCTCACTGCTGCTTCTGAATTCCACCTCCAGGAAATGCTAAGCCAAAAGATCTTCCTGTTGGAACACAGAACACTCCCGAGCTGCACCTCTAGCACAGATGCCAAAAACTTCTTATCCAGAGTTCTTTGAGAAACTCGGACCTCCAACTAAACACAAAATCCTGCAGAACTTATTTACAACCCTGAAGCAGACACACTTCCTTAAACTTACTCTGAAAGAAAACATCTTCAGATACATCCATAATCACTGCATCTCATCACGCAGCTACTACTTCCTGAGGTATCAAAATACCATCACTCGCTTCTGCCCAACCGACAGATCCAAATTCTCAAAAATCCGCTCACACGAGCGTAATCAAACCTACACTTCAAAAATGAACTCCAAACGTTAAGAGGTTTCCTTCAGAGATCAAATGAAATCCTTAATCCAAACTACAGAGATTACTCGAGACGGTATTAGGTCTACAATCTTGACAGATACACTTCCAACCTCAAACATTCAGATTCCAACCATTGGTAGTCGTGTTACACACACCACTACTCTATCTACCTTTATAACTTATATTGGAAAACCTGAACAGGTAACCCAACATATAGGTAGAAATATATATATATATATATATATATATATATATATATATATATATATATATATAGTTATATATAAAAATTACAAATACGCTCTATCAAGAAAGACACCACTACAGAGCCTAGGTATTCACTCAACTTAATGCTCTGATACCAACTGAGACGACCTGACTTTCTTACCACAGAAAATCGCATCATCTTTAAGAAAGAAAGGGATAGAAAAGAGAAAAGATAGAGAATAAGAAAGAAACAACATCAGAATCTAAACAACGAACGAATAAATTATATTAATCACATAATACTTTACATAGTATCATATATATCAGAGATACTCAGCTAAACAACACATACTAGACAGTCATAAACACCTGTCTAGTTATACAACTCAAAGACAACAACTCAGAGAACACACAGCGGAATATTACATTTACACGCAGAAGCCTCCTGCTCCATTGCTCCTACTGAATTTGTCAAGCCAATCCTAAAATCCTAACCTGAATCCCTTGGCTACTCGTAAAAATTTGAGTACCCAAGAGTTTAAGAAAAACAGAATAAACTCCGGGTCAGACATGGGTCTGGTGTGAGTAAACGGTTAAAGTAGCTTAACTTTAAAATCCTTTTTGAAAGAAAAGGTATCACGTAAGACTTCCCACACATAAACATGGAAAAGTTTTTACCTTACGCTAACCAAAACATTTGATAGGAAATTCAGTGATATTATAATAGGGTCTAGGGTTTTCAAATAAATAAGAAATAGCCGAAATTGTTACATGATTAAATTCCAGCTACTAGCCACAAAAGTGGGTGATACAATCAAAACCGTTGGCACTTATTGGATTTTGGATTCCATACAATGGCAGGGCTACTGGGGTACCGCCCGTCACAGTACGTGGCCTAGATCACCGTACCGTGGAGTACGCCCGCTCCCCTGCAACACAAAGCCGGACCCATTCCTTACTGAACAGTTCCAAATAAGACAACCCTGGTGATTCTAACTATCAATCGCCCACACAGCCGATATAAAAGGGACCTCTAGACAGGGGTAAATCTTATTCTCCGGTGGGTGCGACCCACGAAGCCTTGCTGCACCTCCCCTGTTTTAGCCATTCCCGGTTGATGAGGCCTGAGGCTACGATTACCTTTAGTGAACACATCACTTAGAATGCTCATCGTCCACCTGACGATGTTTTGAAAGCATTCAATCCATACAAGTTCGTTTCGGGTTCGAACGAAACCGAAGGCATTATTTCGTTATACTCATTTTGGAATCACCCTCAGAGTTAACGACAATAACCCTTGCACTCTAAACCACCATCTCGAACCTATAAGTACTATCCCGTCAACTCATTACGGAATCACCCACAGAGTTGTACTGACGTATAGTCCCTACACCTCGAGTCTTCACAAAGCTCCACTTTGATTCACGACCTAACGTTATTTGGAATCGATGTGGTTTTCGGATATCCAAATATGGAAACCCGATCCCGGTCTCATCGAAATCCAAAGTGTGTCTTTTAAGTCCAAGTTGTTTTAAAGTTTTTAAAACAATTCAATACAGTATATATATACACATAGATAGATAACTCACAAATCACAATTGATAATCAACAGTATCAAATAACAGGTAATCCACATTATCCATGTCATAATACATAATCCATATATCAACATCCCAATTGATAACCTATGTAATCATCACAATGCAACCAAGTATTCATATCATACAACCATACTTATCTCATAACTGAGATCACAAAGCATTCAAGACAATCAATGTCATTCATTCATACATAAGCAATGATTTTACTCATACCACAATATAATTAATTTAAAATGAATTAAATTAACTATCTCTAATCTCTAATTAATTTAAAGTGAATTAAATTAATTACTTCATTTCTTAATTAATTTAAAATTAATTAAATTACTTCATCCAAATATATTGCTTACTTATTCTTCAATTAAACAAATTAATTAATCATCATCCTAATTAATCAACCTTGATTAATTAACTCTTAATAAAGTAATTAATCCCTAATTATTTTCATTAATCATATCAATTAATGAACCTTAATTAATTACTTCCATTAATTAATTAACTTTAATTAATTACATTATTTCTTAATTAATTACATTAATAAATCATGCTTAAATTAATTACTTTAAATTAATCCACTTAAATAAACAGTAATTAATTATTCTTAATTACCTCTTAATTACTTTATAAATTCTTTGATTTATTACACCAAGTAATAAACCTTGATTATTTTAACAATTAAATATTCATTTAAAATTACTTCCCAATCAGTAATTTACCTTATTTCAGTTACCTCTGTAATTTATCAATTACTTACCTCAAGTAATTCGCCTTATCAAACTTTATTAAGAAATCATACTTAATCTTTTATCAAGTGACTATGTTTAATTAATTAACAAATTAATTAACTTTGATTTCACTTATCTCAAAAAACATAATTGAGTAATAATTGAGTAATTCATCCCTTAATTACTCGTTAACCAATTGATCTTCAATTAACAGATTAATCATCTTCAACTATAATTAATAATCCTTAATTATTAATCAATCCCTTTAATACAAAGTAATTAATCACTAATTACCTTTATAATTAATTAATTAAACTTAATTAACAATTTAATTATCTCTTAATCATTGATCAATAAACTTAATTATTAATTAACAATCTTAATTACAAATTAATCCATAGATATAATTAATTAATCCTTAATTAATTAACCTTAAATAAAAATAGTTAATTAATTCATAATTAACTAGCATTATATTTTAATAATCCTTTAATTGTTAATTAAGAAACCCAATTAAAACTTAATAAATTTTTTATTAATTAATTACTATTTTAATTAACTCTTAATTACTTAAATAAATAAGTAATTACAATTTAATAAATCATTAGTCATAAATTAAATCATCATCTTGATTAATAGTTAGTTAAATAAATAATTATACTTAATTAATTACTTAATTAACCCTCTCTAAAATAATAATTAAATTAATTAATTAACTTAAAATTCCTTATTTAACTAACTAATTACAAATTATTAATACTTAATTATTATTTAAGATAACACATTATCTTAAATAAATCTTGAAATCTTATTTAACTTAATTCATAAAGTAAATTAAATTATAAAGAAATCATTAATTACTTTCTTTAATTTAATTAACAATCCTAATTTCAAGTTAATAAATTACCTTAAACTTTAATTGTTAATCTTAAATCATTTTCCACTAATTCATTTAAATAAAACATTTAATTAAAAATTTCTTTTATATTTCAAAATAAGTTTTAAAATATATTAATATTTTAATCTTAAGTTATTTAAAACATTATACAAGTCTGTTTATAAAAACAATTCAGTTCAAGACAGGCATTTTACTTTAATTTAAACTATTTAAAGTTTAGAACTTATTTGTTTAAATTTGAAATTTATGTTGAACATTTTGGTTTTGGTTCAACCCATGTTTACTGGAATTCAAATACAAGTATTTTTTATTTATATTTGTTTGAAACAAATTTGATTTTTTTTAATATTTTAAAAACTGTTCAAATTAAAAACTAAAACTGTTAACATAACAGTTTTAACCCTTGCACAAAAATGAACCCAGACCCCTCGAGTTCCTTCCCGAGCCACCTTCCTGAAATCCCAAGACCTGCTTCGAGAAAACAAAGCAACCCCTACAAACCCAAAACAAAACCCATCACACTGACAACAACCCACCCCCGTGCAACCTGCACCGGTGCCGGCTCCACTCCGACCAACGTCGACTTCACCAACAAGCCATTCCACCACCCTACAAGCCTCCACGACCAACCAAACTCCAACATCTACCCCAATTTGAATTCGAGCATCCTTGAGGTACAGAACCCAAACACCCTCATCAGAAAACCCCAAAATCATCACCTTCGGTCAACTACAAATGCCACAACTCCGGCCATAGATCACAGACCCACCACGCTTCCTTCACACCAATTTTGCTTCAAGCTCGATACAGATTTGAAGACGCCGTGGTTCATTTGCAGTAGAACCCAAAAACTAGGTTTTAAACCAATCCCTGGCAAAATCAAACTCCACATTGATTTATAAATCCTTCTACTATTTTTGCAACACTCTCTAATCCAAACACTAACTCCATGAAGAATCTCAAGCATTCCAGATGCAAGGATCATCAGTTAAAGACCGAAACTCAATTTGCAGTAAATACCCAAATACATGCTCAATACAGTTTTAAAAATTGTGAATTTCTTTTCAAAATTCATAATTTCCCATGACACTTAAGTTTATATAATCATTTTAACCAAATTAAATACTTGGTTTCAAACATTGAGGATAAATTTGTTTACTGCATTTTTTTTAACTTCAAATTCCAGAACTTAGTTTTAATTTTAGTTCTTAGTTTATACTTAAACTACTTTTTTGTTTTGAATCTATGTTCTAATAGTTGGTTAAACAAAAATAGATTGAAGTTTAGGTTTTAACTTAATTCTGCAGTAAGAAAAAAAACAGAGAGGATCAATGCAAACAAGCATGCACAGTTTCAAAGCATAACAAACATATTAACATTTATCTCTACACAGAGGCAAACTTATATGTATATAAACATCGTCACAAACTCATAGCAACCGCTAATTAACTAATTAAGTTTTAGTAAAAATGTTTACTCACCTTTTAATCAAAATGCAGAGATGATAAAACTGGAAACTTCAAAAGATTATGAGCTTGAACTTGCAGAAATGCTTGAATATGAAGATGAACCCCATTTCTTGATACATTGCTTCAGGTTTTCGTGCATAAGAATATTGATGCAGACATGGGTAATTGCAAATCTAAATTGATAGCTTGCATGCATTTGAAGTTTAAGGCAGATACTTGAGTTTGAGGAATTAATGCAGATTTTGTTTTGAGCAATGATTTTTGATTTTTTTTTAGAAGAAACTGCAGGCATTGATCACAGAAAGGGTTTGAGGGGATTTCAGGTTTTAGAACATGATTTGAATTGAAGAATTGATGCAGATTTTAATTGAAGATTTCTGGTTTGAAGCGTCTGGTTTGGAAAAAGAATTTCAGAGTTTTGAAAAATGGTTTGAGGAAGGTTACAGGTTTTTGGATGAGTAAAAGTTTGCAAATGCTTTATTCATTTTGCTTCAGATTTATATTCACAAGAAAATGATGCAGATTTTGTTTGAGGAGGTTACAGATTTTATTTTGAAGGTTTTCTGGTTTTGGATGTTGAAAGAAGGTTGCATGATGATTTTAGTTTACTTTTAAGCATGAGCAAAGATTTTAATGAAAAAAGAAAAATATGAGAAAGAGTGTTTATACAGGAAAATTTTCAGATTTAATAAATTAAAAAGAAAACTAGAAACAAAAATGGACACTTGTCCCTAATTACATAAAGGTTGTAACACTTGATATCAAAGTGTTTTAAAATTAAACACTTGTCACTTTTTATTAAATTTTATTCTAAAAGAAATTTAAAAGTATTTCAAATTATTTCCTAATGAACAAATATGTTTTCTTAATTTGAAAAAAAAATGCTTTTCTATTTAAATATCTAGTAAACAAATACACTTATAAATTTACACATGTTTGCTAAATTTATATAAAATACAATCTTTAAAAAGAAATGAAACCAAATATGATCTAAATAAAATTGTATACAATATTGCAATACTCATTTAAGATGTTGTTTCAAAAAGCCTTGTATTCATTCTTATTAAATAAACACAAATCAAATTTCTATTGATAATTTTTTTAAAAAAGAAAAAATAAAACAAAATCTTATTTCTAATTGAAAACATTGTCTATATATTTTTAAAATCCAAACTATATTATCATTTATTTTAAGATGCATGAATATCCCTTTAAATTCTAATTTATATTCATTTTCAAAGTCAAATTTAAAAATCAAATCTAAAATAAATATAAACATCTATTTTTAAATAAGCTTATTATTATTTACAAATAATATATTCTATTTTAAAATCAATTTAAAATACACAGATTTAAATACACAGATATAAATCATTTTAAACATACTTATAAAGTTTGAAAACAATATACCAATTTATAACCATAATTAAAATATTACTTGGTTAATTATCCTTGAAAATAACAATTTTATCAATTTCAAATAATTAAATTAAGAGATTATCAGCATTTTAAACTCCTGGAAATTCCGGGATATTACAATTATTCTATATAATTTATCTAATTAGATCTTCTGAATAATGTTATCAAAAAATATGAGTGTTACTGGCTCCCCTTTATAGAATTTCATCCTCGAAATTAAGTAAGGTCTAATTACTAAACATAGCAATCATCTGTAATGACTCCTAGTAGCCATACTAGCCTACCTGACTAGCAACTATATATATAAAGCTAATATAAACCATCAAAGCAAATTAGGAAAAGTATCTCGAATCATGTCTTCTATCTCCCAAGTGTAATTCTTCTCGTTATCGCTCTACTGAACTTTCACAACTTGATTGTCTTGGACCTCAATCTTTTCTCATCTTTTGCTACAACTCGAACTGGTTGTCTTTCTACTGTCAAATTAGGATCTATCACCAAGTCTTCCAACCCTATTAGAGGAATAGTAGTCTTTGGATCATGCACATACTTGCAAAGATGAGACACATGGAATAAATCATGGACACCTGCCATAGTGCTCAGCAACTACACTCTGCATGCAAGCTTTCCAATCCTTTCTAAAACTAGAAATGGTCTAACATATCTTCGGGCCAGTTTTCCCGAATCCCCCAATCATATCGCACCCTTCATTGGTGACACCTTAATGAAAACCCTATCCCCAACTGAGAATCTAGTTTTTACACCTCTTATCTGCATAACTTTTCTGTTTGGATTAAGCTTCTTTCATCCGTTCTTGGATTAACTCGATATTCTTTGATGCCTCACTAACCAAATCTGGACCTAAGACTAGTCTGCCTTCAGTCTCCAACCAACATGCTGGCGGTTTGCATGACCATACAAAGCTTCAAAAGGCGTCATTCTTATACTAATCTGATAACTATTATTATAGGAAAACTCAGTCAAATGTTGGTGATCTTTCTAAGATCCACCAAAATCCCATACATAAGTTCTTAACAAATCTTCGAGTACCTTATTGACTCTCCCTGTCTTCCCATCCGTCTATGGGTGATATGCTGCACTCATCTTGAGCTTGGTACCTAATACCTCATGTAGACTTTTCCAAAATTCACTAGTGAATAATGCATCTCTATCGCTAACTATGTTACTAAGAATCCCATGAAGTCTAACTATGTTCTTCATGAATAGTTTTGCCAAAACAGGTGTCGTCTTGGTTGATTTGACTGGAATGAAATGGGCGCTCTTGGTCAACCTATCCACCATGACCCATATGCTTTCATTTCCCCTATTCGACCTTGGCAACCCATCAATGAAATCCATATTGAATCCCACTTCCACACTGGAACCTCCAAAGGCTGAAGCAACCCCTCGGCTTTTGGTGTTCGGTTTTCACTTGTTAACAGTTTACAAACTGCCTAATCCACAAACCAACATCCCTATTCATGTCTTCTCAATAGAAGCTCCTCTTCATATCCTGATACATCTTGGTTCCTCGAGGATGAATCGTAAACTTAGATCGATGACACTCTTTTAGAACTTCTCTTATCAAGTTCTCTACATTCAGAACACATAAACGTCCCTTCTTTCTCAAGCATCCCCTTGGGTTAAGACTAAAATCCTTTAGATCATCGATCTCTGATCCTTCCTCAAGCCTTCTAATCCTCTCGGCTAATACTAGATCCTATTTCTACTTAGAAGCTATCCTTTCGATTAGCACTTGTCACACTTCTTAACAGGCCAACATAGTGGTACACTGACTAGAACCAGTAGTCGATCTCGATTGTACACTACAAGTAGTCAAAATTTCTAATTCCTTCCATTCTGCTTACACCACACTCTGATGTTTCCTGCTAAGAGCATCCGCTACCTTGTTTCCTTTCCCAGGAGTATACTCTATACAAAAATCATAAGCAATCAAAAACTCCAACCACCTCTACTATTGCATATTTAACTCCTTCTGAGAGAATAAGTATCTTAATGACTTATGATCAGTGTATGGCTCAAGTCTCTTCCCTAAGAGATAATGTCATTAAATCTTCAACGTGAAGATCACTGCAGCTAACTCCAAATCATGAGTAGGGTATCTCACCTTATGTGGTCTAAGCTATCCCGAGGCAATTACTTTACCATTCTACATTAGCACGGCTCCCAATTCAGTCCTACATGCATCCGTGTACACCACCAACCCTTGCTTTCCATCTGGAAGTACTAACGCTGGTGCATTGTCAACAATTACTTCAACTTAAGGAACCCTTCCTCATGTTTGTCGGACCAAATGGACTTCTCATCCTTCCTGGTCAACTTAGTCAAAGGTGCTGCTATCCATGAGAAATCCTTAATAAATCTTTGGTAATGGCCAACAAATCCAAGAAAACTCCTGATCTCGGTTACCGTCTCTGGTCTCTTCCGATTATTGACAGCTTCGATCTTAACTGATAAAACATATCATCTATTCTCGGCAAAGAATATCTATTCTTGATTATCCTTTTGTTCAACTCATGATAGTCGATATGCATCTTTAATAACCCATCTGGTTTCTTCATGAAAACTGCGTCCGCTCCCTAAGGCGAACTGCTTGGTCTAATAAAATTCCTTCCTTCTAGATCCACTAGTTTCACCTTCAATTCCTTCATCTCAGTCGGTGTCATCCTGCTAGGTGGTCTACTGATAGGTTCAGCTCCTGGTACAAGATCTATTCGAAACTCAACAGCTCGTTTTAGTGTAATCATGTAACCAACTCGAAGACATCTGCAAACTCTTTTGCTACCCAAACCTTACTTTACCCTTCTCCTGCTTCCATAGCACTTAACAAAACACATACACTCCAGTACGAATTTCCAGTGAGAAGATGATCAGTTATGGCTATCATGGTATCTCAATGATATTTCCCCATCCTGGCAAAATATCTTGGCCTCATACTTATCCAACCAATCCATACCCAAAATGATCTCAAAGTCTATGAAGTCAGAAACATACAGACTGCATGCAAACTTATGACCTAACAAATCAAGTTCTAACTGGTCACATCTCTTCCTTGGAGTTGCATACCCTCCTATTGGATTCACAACCCTTAAGGAAGTAACAAGGTATATGGGTTCTACGCATAGCTTATCAACTAAATACTATGATAAAAATGAATGTGATGCGCCGACATCAAACAGTACCCTAATTGGAATGCTCTGAATCAAAAGTGTACCTTCCATCATAGTCATTCCTTTATCTACTGCAGAAGGTCTTGAAGAAGATGGTGGTCCAATGGCAAAAACCTTTCCTTTGTCTACACTAAGTGGCTCTGGACACTAGATTTTATAATGCGCAACTTGATCGCAGTTGAAGCATTTCACATTCTACTTACCTGCAGACTTCTTTCCCTTGCTTGACCGCCACTCATGGGCATACTGACCCTTTTTGTCACACTTGAAGCAAACTAAATTCGCCTTTGCCTTCTTGGCAGCATCCCTCTTTTGGGCTCCCTTCTTCTTAAAGAATTTTCTCTTCTTTCCCTAAGGACCTTGGGACTCAATTGGCTTCTCTCTAGCATAAACAACAAGCACCTCTTCATGATGAATGGCCATCTCCACTACCGAATTACAAGGATCTTAGATATGTGGCAGGGTCACCAAAGCAAGCTCGAGCCTCAATCCCCGAATGAACCTTTCATTCCTTCTGATATTAGTGCCGTAGTAGCATATCCATATCGAGACCGCTCATCAAGCTTATTAGCATACTCGATAACTGATATATCTCCCTGAATCAACTCCATAAATTTCCTCATCAATGCAGATTTAGCAACCTTGGATAAAAACCTCTGCTTGAATTTCCTTCGAAAATCAGCACAAGTCAGTTCTTCCTCCAAAATTTCGACAGTCATAGTATTACACCAGTGAAGTGCCACCCCTTGAAACTGCCTAGAGTCCAACCTCCTTTTCTGCTCATCATCTAAGCCTAGATCAACAAATATTTTTTCAGAGTGCAACAGCCAATTTTCCACTTCAATAGCATCCACCATTACCAAAATTGGCTTTCCTTCCAAACTGGTATAGTCTTTGCGTAGCTTAGGATAATTATTCCCAACTGGAGCCACAGGATTAGCTCCTCCTACATTACCAGCAACTCCAGCAGCAGCTCCTGCATGCATCGAGTTAACAAAGAAATGATACGTCATCCCCGCGTCTACTAGCGGATTACCAATACCCACATTGGCGTCAACATTTCGGTTAGCATTACCTATCGACCTTGGTTCCTCTGAGTATTAGGTCGGGCATTTCCATTGGTAGTGGTGCTTCATCTACTTAGATTTCCTCTTCTATTTCATACTTCCACATCTTCTTTCTCGTAAATCTAGATACAAGTATTAGTAAGGTATAGAAGAACGGTCTAAGACAGAGGGGTATACACACTTATATATATACATATATATCAAATATAAAGTACGCTACAATAGTGTTATCCCAAGCCCCGATCATATTTCTAAATCAATGGATTATGTTTTGAAAAACCATTTTAGGTTTAAATTGCTTAAGTTTTCATAAACCTATGCTCTGAAACCAACTTGTAACATCCCCCTACTTGAAGGCCCAAAACTAACGGCTATGGATGCTACAGTCATCCATAGTTATTAATCCTCAACGATCAAATACGGCGGTGTTAGATACATTGATACACAGAAGAACATGGATATGGAAAATTTTAAAACTTTAAATCAACATTCATATTCAATTCCAAAAACCATTTCAACATTCTTTACGTAATCCATAATCTTAACCATGTTTAGAAAAATATAGTTATTACACAAATGCCAAGAGTGACATATGAAGATGCCCCCTTGGTGATCAGAGTATATAATAGGCAATTAACAACTTTATCTTTACAAAACAACATAGCAGAATCAAATGAAAAGGAACCCTAAATAGCTATAATGCCTCTTATATGTCTCCAGAAGCTTATTCGTCTAATGAGATACCTGAAAACATCAACCCTCAGACTACTCAAAATCAATTGAGCACCCAAAAGTTTAATGGGAAAACATAAACTTCGAGTCAGACATAAAGCCTGGAATGAATAATGATCTAACATCTCAAACCATTTAAATATCTAGTGAGACCATGCTGCTTAGCGGAACGGATTTCCCCCTCACTAGTATCCTAAAACCTTTTATAAAACCATATACCTTTCTCCTGCATCCACAATGGTTAAAACATAATCATTTTAAAACATTATGATGATATGTGTACAAGTTAAAACATTCTGGATTTCTCATCCCTGTTTAATAGACTCTTTGTCATATTTATAGTTTCTGGGTCACTATTAACCTTTTAGTTTTCATGGGCTAACTAATAACCTATTTTTAACTTCTAGACTTCCTATCATATTTCATAATTTTCATGGATACACCATCCACCTATTGGCTCTGGCAAATTAACTTAATTAATTCATGGATTCCCCTGAACCTATTGGTTACTCCAATAACTTCTCTCTTATCCTATTTTTCATGGGTTGACTAGGAACCTATTGACAATTTTCAAAAACTTAATCTGGATATAGTTTTCATAGATGCACTACGAACCAATTTGTCCTTGCCAACCACTCTTTATAACATAGTTTTCATGGGATCACTATGAACCTATTGGTAACTCCAATAACTTCCTAATCATAGTTTTTATAGGCGCACTATGAACCTGTCTCCCTGACAACTTCTATATTTAGGCATCCTATAATCTGGTCTCCATGACCTCCTGGATGCAATTCTACTCATTCAGGAGTTTAATCAATTTATATTCACTACTAGGTTAAACCAGCTGGTTCTTCTGTCCTTTATCCCCAAAATACGGTTATGAGTCCATTATAATGTGATATATTATATTTGTAGAAGCAAATATAGTAACATAACAATATCACTTTTGTGGGTTTAATATCCTTGAAATCAATTTCATAAAAACATGGTTAATATTTTGAACCTAATATTTTATCAAGGAAAGCTTCTTCTCAAAACCATTTCAAAACTCCTTTAAATTTAACCATGGGTTTTTCCTTTTAAAATGAGTTTGGGTTACTTTTTGGAAAATATAATCCTTTCAAAACCTTCAAAACTTTGCTTTCGACCTCACTAGATAACCTCCTTCGAAAGCATATAATTCTATCTTCAAAACATTATGCCCCTGCCTTTCGAACACTTTAAAACCTTTCTTTTGAAATCTTTCAAAGTGTTAAAGTATTAGCATTTAAATTTTAAAGCATAGCTTCAAAACAAATTTAAAGTACCCCTTTCGAAAACATTGAAAATACCCCTTTCTAAACCTTCGAAAGTATCCCTTCTGAAACCATTAAAGACTCTCTTTCGAAAACATTGAAAGTCCCCTTTTGTAACCATTGGGTTTATATTTAAAAATGTCTTTTGGGTTAAAGTGAACACATACAAAAGTATCTCTTTCGAAACCATTCTTTATCATATAAAAGTATTGGAAAACTTGATGTCGTCGGCACCACCCTTTTGAAAGCATGTCATTTGGCTAAAATACTTGAAAGTTGGCTTCGAAACCCCTTTTGAAATTATTGCCTTCGAAACCTCTAACTCCATTCGAAAGCTATAGGAAGTTGCTTACGTTTTTAAAATAAAGGTTACCTTTCGAAAGAATTGATATGTTCGGTACCTTTGAAAGGCAAAAGCGGCCGAAGGGTTACGACTTGGTCGAAACTACCCCTTCTGAACACTTCAATTTAAAAACTAAGTAGTCCCCTTCGGAAGCTACTACTTTTAAACTAAGGTGGCAAATCTTTCAAAAGCTAATTCAAAGGACCCTTTCGAAAGCCTCAGTTTCGACTCCTTCGAAAGAATTAACAAAACAAGCAAGCGCTTCTCTTTAAAAAAAACAAAGGTAACAACCTCATCAGAAGCACTGCTCTCAACACCATGCTTTCTGCCCTTTCTCCAATCCACTATGTACCAACAAAGTGATACTATCTGTATTTGTTTCGGTTTCATTGGTTTCGACCTGATAGGTTTCGACCGGATTGAAGGTGGAATATCTTGGTTGAAGGGTACTTCTAAAGGAGACGGAACCTACTTTTCTGGAAAAAAGGTTGTTTTTACCAAATAAAGTAATTTCTTTGTAACTAACTTCCCTACATGTAAACCATTGATTGATTGCCTTAAAATTTTCAAATTATTTTACAAATAATCGCCACATTTTTCAGATCTAAAACATAGTAAATTATTAACAAATAAGCCTTCCCATTTAACAACAATTAAATCATTTAAGTCCTTCTTTCAAAATAATTCAATTTCCATAATAAATATCTTAGTAAAAATCCAAAAAAATCACATAAATTAACTTTTAATATATCACACACACACACACAGATATATATATATATATATATATATATTTCAGACCCAAATTCATCATATTATACATATTTATCTTTGATAATGCATAATAACATTTCCATAGCTTAAAAAATTATGAAAATTAATTTCCAACTCCAAAATCATGTTTTCCATAACCTAAAATTATTCCATGGAATTCGAAAATACTTACAATAAGTTTTACCCTTAAAACCAAAAATCATATTTAAACACTTCATTTTAAATCAAACATATTTTACATCCAAGCCTATCATCATCTAAAACATCATAAAATGGATTTGACCTTAAATCTAAACACATATGATTGAAAACAAAATAAAGATGTATATTATTATTATTCACCTTGGATATGACAAGGACTTTGAGATTTGTAGTAGATTGAATCCCCTAGCTTTAATTCCTTAGCTTGATTAAATTTTCTCCTCTTTTCTTCCTTGTATTGGCAGGCTTTCTTAGTTTACGTTTGTTTTGTTTATGAGAAAAAATAAACATGAGATAATGAAGGATACGTGAACAGTGGGTTATAGAAATGAAGGTGGTTATTCCCTAATAGGCCTTTTGTAGATTAATAACACATTAGTCAATTTAAACCCATTTATAACAGTTAAGCACAGCCTTAAATTTTAATTTCAATTCTCAAACCCCTTATCATTTTAATTCTTACATTATTCTATTTAATCTATTTAATTAAAGATCCTGAATAATGTTATTAAAATTTAGGGGTGCTACTGCTTCATTAAGAAGTGAAATTTTCATTTGTGATTATTATTTTGATACCAAGTTTATTATATAAAAGTTGATTTACATCCAAATCATTTATTTGTATTCAAGTATGTTTATTGTATAGATTAGGTGAGATTTTATGGGTACATGTGTTTGTTACAATTGGATTGGTTATATGCTTGTAATATTTTATTTATTGATTTATTATTAAATTAACTTTCTAAAAAATTAAGAATTTTTTAATTTTGATTTATATATATTTATATGTATTTATATGTATATGAATTTAAACAAAATGTATAGATATTTACAAATTGTCAATATATATAATTGTATAATGATTATATGTCATATATAATTGACTTTAAAATTTTCTTATGATTTATACTTATTATGAATCATAAAATATAAAAATATTTTACTAAATATGTGTTTACATATTTTATTATTATTTATTAATTTTATGCGTTGTTTATTGTATATAAAATAATTAATGTTTCTAAATTTTAGTTTTATATTTTTTAAATTTGTTGCACTATACAAGAAGCTTACTTTAGAAAGTTTAGATTTTAAAAAGTTAATTTAGTATTTTTATAAAATTAATTTACTTTTGGCCTACAATCAATTGTTTAATTAAAAATATAATTTCAATTGTGAAAATTGTAAAATAAATTTAAGCCTAAAATATGTCTCAGGTACCTTTACAAAAATGTTAAGATTTTTATAAATTAATTTTAAAATTAACTTTTTTGCGGTCCGCAATCAATTATTTAACAAAAAATATAATTTCAGTTGAGAAAATTTGAAAAATTTTCTAAACCTTAAATATGTCTCGCATACCTTTAGAAAAAGTTTTAGAATTTTTCAACTTGATTTCATACTTTTAAGAATTAATTTAATTTCGGTTTTATCAATTATTTAACGATAAATATTATTTTAATTAAGAAAATTCCATAAATTATTTTTTAAGCTCAAAATCTGTTTTTAGATTTCCCAAAATTATAAAACTTGTAATTTTTCATAATGATTTTACATTAATTTATTATGGCAGAAACTGTTTTATTTAATAATATGTGTGTGTGTATATATATTAGTATACCTATATATGTGTATATTCATTTATATATATTAATATTTTGTTTTGCTATATTGCATAAGCATATATTTGGGAAAATTACAACACACACAAAATGAGCTGATGTGTTTGTTGCAATATAAATCCCAACATTTATATACGGGCACATTATACCCTTCATGGATTATCATGTTACACATGCACATAGGTACACATATATGTATTTGATACATACATATGTAAATCAAATCTGATCAAGCAATTCAAATTAAAAAAAATGAAAGGTTCATCTCCCCATTTAATGCAACTGATGCTCTCAATTAATTACTTATTTTAGAAAAAGAAATAAAAGGTTTCCATCCTTATATATACATTAAATCTTACTAATGCTTCAATTAATTACCTGTCTTTGGGAAAGAAATGAAAGATTTCCTTCCCTATATATACACACACACATACATATTAACTCTTATTAATAAATGTTAGGTGTATTTGATACACTATACATTTAAAATTAAATTTATTTAAACTTTCCTTTAACTAATTTAAATAAAAACTAATTTAAATAAAATAAATGATTTTATTTTAAATTTTTTAGAAATATTCTAATTAAATTAGGCTACATAGTCTCGAATAAGATCCAATAGGATAAAAAATTTGAAATTCATCAATTTCTTCCGCTGCGGACTGGCCTAGTTCCTTCAGTTGTATCAAAGCCCAATAGCCTATGCAGTTTAAATAAGTCATATTAGGGATAACTAATTAAGTTTGCCCACTTAGTACGATGTCTAGAAAGATAATATCTAGAATTAGAATTGGATAATCAAGTAGCATGTCCTACCTGGTTACCAATCTAGCCTTAAAAGTGATATGAGCCCATACGTTGCCCCTAATAGAAAAGGCCTAACTTGAATCGGGCCTTGGCTAATTTTCAAAATCGTTTTGAAAATTAAAGTTAAAGATTTTAAATTTAATAGTTAAATTTAAAATAAAATATGTTTTTTGTAAAAGTTAAAATATAACATAATTTTCAAAATGTTTGAAAAATAATTCACATTAATTTCAAATTTTAAAGTATTAATAAGATTGATAAAAGTATATTATTAAATATGCTAACTAATTAATAAAAAAGTGCATTTATTGTATAGAGATATATGTTATGGTGTTTTATATTGTTTAAAATAACATAAGTATGTATGCATGTTTTTTGAATTGAAGTTTGAAATTAATATAATTTAATTAAAAAAAATTAATTGAATAAATTAATTAAATGGTTGATTATTTAAATAACATACACATGCATATAATGTATGTGTTATACTATAAAGGTTATAGTACACACAAATATAAATGTTATATCAATATAAGAATTAATTAAAATGTTAATTAATAAAATTAATCAAATGTGCTTTAACTAATATAAACTAAAGGTGGAACTTTAAAGGAACACTAAATAGACTTAAGGAATAAATACATACGTATTGTACGTATACCATGATTTCAGATGTGCTTGATACTTGAATCACGAGGATATTTCATAAGTAATAGATTATTCTATAAGTCGATATCACTCAATATAATATATTGAAGATTATGAATCTTCAATATTATGTTGTCCTCTACCATATATATATACATACACACACACACACACACACACACACACATATATATATATATTAATAAACTACTGCATACTCCTTAGTTATTAAGCAAATTCAAGCTAGGGATGTTATATGTAGTATCATTTATATATTAAATAGAAGGGTAAGATAACTATATGTATTTGTTAAGAAAACTCAAGGTACATAGATCATACTTAGGTCGCCACGATATGATAGGTATGAATGAATAATCTATTTCGGTTTGTTGAGTGTAACGACCCAAGAATTTTAACGATTTTTATAACATAATTAACTAAAAAATTCATGAAAATTAACGATTAAATTTAGCAATGAAAATTTGATATTTGAAATATGTCTATTTAAACGTAGCAAGTGTTAGATTTTCATCTAAAAATACAGAACTTTATTTTGTTATGTAATTTTCAATTTCAATTTAAAATCAGTTAATTTGATGAAAATAAAATATTTTTGAAATATGAGTATTTTTATATAGTAAAAAAGTAAATCATGTTCTGAGTGAGGCATCATATTTCATTTTATCAGATTTGGACTGCTTTAGCTTCGTTTATCTTAATTTCGGCTTTTTAGCAGCATTTTGGCAGTGAATATCGAGTTTTGATAGGATGTTCATATAACTCATATCTATGTACCATTCTGTTTGTCTCGTTGTGCAAATCTCTACAGTAATTTCATTTGTGTATTTCGCTATCCAGTACGCGGCGAAATCTGCGAAACGATTAGCCATATCGGTTCCATATTTGGGCATTTTGGATTCTATGTCCTTTCGTTTGTTTTTTGAGACAATCAATAGCCAATAATCATTAATATTTTCAGAATTCAACGGGCTATGACTTTTGCTTTTATCCATGGTTTAATTTATATCTTCTGCTTCATTCTCTTCCACTCCTATTTTTCGTCTGCCTTTTCTTCTGTAACTTCTGATTCGTTCCGAGCTTTCATTTGAAAATATATAAAATATAAAGATTATATACTTTTGTCAGAGATCATAGTTCATCCTCTTTTGCATTTGAAACTATCCCACCTTACAACTCAGCCTCACCCTCCTCTTTTATAAAAAATGATAATAATATAATATATAGCAAAGTTTATTTTCTGAAACTCTCCTCCCAACCTATTCCTTTGAAACCTTCTACCTGACCTCCTACCTGCTCATCTTCTTCGTTGATAAACCCTGTGCTTGAATAAAATGTATATATAGATCTGTAGAGAAGCACACTCATCTCCCTCACCTGGAAACTTGGTTGTCCTCTATTTCTTCCACGCGACCAAACTTTTCAACCGAGCACTACAAGATAATATGGCTATTCCAACGGCTTTTAGCCGTTGGCGGCCGTTGGAAGCCGTTGGAATAGCCGTTGGAATATATCCCACGACTTCCAACGCTTTCCAACGGAAACAACGGACCATTTCCAACGGCATTTCCAACGGCCGCTAACGGCTTATAGCCGTTGGAAACCATTAGAAACCGTTACAATAAAATGGCCAATATGCCGTTGGAAGCCGTTGGAAATACTGGATTTATTTTGCTGTACAACAGCAAGCCTATTTACCTTCCACCACACCATTTCCAATCCATTCAATTTCCATTCCATTTCCAATCAATTCCACATATATATATCAATATCAATACAAACAACGCACATAAATCAATTAAACACCAATATAAACAAACCAAACCGATCAAACATCACAAAATATACCATCAACATACATACCATCAACAAATGTCACAAAACCATGATCATACCATCAAAATACTTCTCACCCACTCCGTACCAATATATACAACATCACCATCAACATCAAAACATCTCCAAGTCAATATATACATTGTTCAAACACAAATACTCAAAAACATACCTCCTTAAGGATCCTCGTCGCCTCCAGAAGCACCAGACGACGAAGGAAGGGTACCATGATTCTGCAAATACTGTGCAAGCTTTTGATCCAACTGCTCCACCTGGATGGCTCGTAGACGATTCTCCTCCCGTAACTGCTCAACCATAGCTCTAAGCTCCTTGATTCTTCTTTGTCTCGGTCTTTTTGAGCTTGTCGAGCCTGTGGAGCCTGCAAATAAAATTAATAGCAAAAGGGTTGTCTCAGCATATACAATATTATAACATTATATATCTAAACGCTGATTTTTTGTACATATGTAAAAGGATTAATTACCGTTAAGTTCCCAAGCCAAAACGTCTACTCCGTTGCGCCGGATCCATAACAGCGGTAAAAATGTTATCCTGCTCCTCCTGTGTCAGCGCATCACGACCAGACTGCTCAAGCGCATAAGCCTGTGCCTCCTGCAACCTCGACTATAATGAAAAAAAACAATTTCAGTTGAAAAATAGTAGCATGTAATTATTTTGCGTAGCTAGAAATTAATAAACTTATCGGTGTAAGTATTAAAAATTAAAAAGTGCATGCATATGCCTCGGTCGCCCTATCTTGCTCACCCCACTGATATATGATATTGCCAGCCTCATCTACTTGCCTAGATGCGTGGGTGTGAGCAAACACGTCCACTAAGCCAACAGAGCCTCCACGAGCTCGTTCCTGCAATTGATAATTTGGATAATTTAACTGTACATAACTAATTACTGAACTGATCAATATACAAATGTGATAATAGATAAATTTACCAAATCTTCGCGGTGATGCTGGAAAGATTTGGAGCCTCCACGGTGTGATAGAGGATTCCTGCTCCTGTTTGCCGAGTTCCTAGCTGACTCCTCCTGCAAATATAGAATGATGAATTATTTATTAAACGGTAAAAAAATGCTGAGATTTATTGTAGATTTACCTTGAACTCCTCAGAGTTCAACCAATCAACCCATTTCTCCCATACAGTCGCGCTCATCCACTTGGGCTTCTTTCCTACTTTTTTAATCTCCGACATAGTCTCTCTATAGTTCTTCGCGATCCTGGAGTTCCAATGTCGTTGAAATAAATTGACGTCAGGCTCTTGCAAATCTACGGCGCCCTGTACAATGAGAAAATATTACTAATTATTTATTTGTATTTAATTAATCATCTTGTAAAGCGGTATAAACTTACCAGAAAATCTTGCCAAATCGTCTCTCTCACGTCGTCGGGGATCTTGCCCCACTTTGGCCAGCAATCGGTCATCCTAGCCATGTACGCCTGCTTCGAAATGCTCAGAACCACTTTGGATGGCTCCAACTCAAATCCACTGCGTTAAATATAAAATTGAACTTTAGACAATTATAGATATATCATTTACAATTAAAAAATTAAAATGCTATGCTCGCTAATTATGGTACTTACGTCTCATCAGCCTTAGGCTGTAAGTAAACAAGTGGCCGAGCTGGTGGCTCACCACTACTCTCTCCAATATGACGTGAAGAGCCACGTCGCCGAGACCCAGAACCAGAACCGGAACCGGACATAATATATATACCTGCCATATATACATACATATACACATTATAATAATCATGATATGATGAACCATTAAAAAATGTAATACAATATGCTACAAATGTGTCATGTTGTGTACGTGTTGAGTGTGTGAGTATACACTTATTGTCATTAAAATTGTATAAATTAGATAAATGCATTATTAATCATAGATCAATGTAATGTGAATACTTTTAAAAATTACCGGATATTACTCAGTCGTCCTCATCGTTTTCTGATTCAGACTCGGTTTCGTGCTCTATGTCGTTTTCCTCTACAGTCTCAAATGCTTCGACTAATACATTTGTCTCATTATTTAAAGGTCCAAAATCGGTTTGATCGTCTGTAATTGCTATTTCAGCATTTTCCTCCAGATCTGCTTGATAGGCTTGTTCGTCTGGAATATTTTGTCCATCAAACGTAAATCTTGCTTTGGTTTTAAAAACCGCAGACCAATCTACTTTATCCCTTTTTAGAGATGGATAAGGGGCATAATAAGCTTGTAGGGCTTGTTTGGCTAGTATAAATGGGTCGTACTTTTGATAACGCGAGGTATGTTTAATTTCTATAAGATTATATTTTGGATGAACGTTAATACCAGAACCTGGAACATTGCTGAACCAGTTGCATCTAAACAAATAAACATCCTCCACAGGTCTTGTAAAATATGTCAACTGCAATATCTGAGTTAACACGCCATAAAAATCATTTATATGATTATTAGGGTCATCACTGCCTTTAACAAAAGTATTGTTTGTTAATTTTTCAGCACCGTATTCTTTGGTGTTGAATTTATACCTATTAACAAAATATATTGGATACGTATTAACTTTTCTTTTCGGTCCAAACGCTAAATGTTTCAGTCCTTTATCGAGCACATTATTTGTGGGATCAGAAACGTATTTCGAAAACCAAGTACTGAAATCTTTGCTTAAATCGCCACCTGGATTTTGTGATTCATAAATACTGCAAACACAAACATGATATATTACATTATTATTTATTCATACGTGTAGTATTAAATTTAACAAAACTTGGAATGTGCTAATTACCTAACAAATGGTGCAACTTCAGGACAATTAAGAAGAATATATGTGTGTGCTACATGGTATTCTTTATCATCTAGCCATACTTCCTCACTTTTGCCAGCATGTCGGCCATATTGTTTAAAAATAGATAATACTGATTCAGAAGAAGAAGCTTGTTCAACGGCCTGATCGTCATTACGCGGAACACTTACAAATGATAAGTTCACATGGTCTTTAAAATAATGAGAGAAAAAGAAAGAAGCTTCTTCTTCGATATATGATTTGCAAATGGAACCTTCAACTCGAGCTTTTTGTCTCACTTTTTTCTTCAAATGATTTAAGTACCTAATAAAAAATATTTGGGTTAAGTATTAACTACTATATTTATACTTAAATCAACATTTACATACTCAATATAGTAACATACCTTTCGAATGGATACATCCATCCATATTGCACAGGACCTCGAAGACGTGCTTCATATGGAAGATGAACAGGTAAATGCTCCATTACATTAAAGAAACCCAGAGGAAATATTTTCTCCAGTTTGCAGAGCAGTATAGGAATTTCTTCTTCAAGTTTAAGTAGACGGTCAACTTTTAACGTAGTTGAACAAAGCTCCTTGTAAAATAAACTAAGTTCTGTTATTACCGTCCAAACTTTTACCGGTAACAATTCTTTGAAAGCGATGGGTAACAAATTTTCCATCATTACATGACAATCATGGCTTTTCATTCCACTTAGTCTCCCATTTTTATAGTCGACACATCTACGAAGATTAGAGGAAATTCCATCGAGAAATCGTAATCCTTCCACCCGTTGTAACAGTACTTTAACTTGGTTGCTGTCTAGTTCATAGCATGCTTTGGGTTTTTTATTGTCGAGAGTCATATGAAGCTCAGGACGATTGCATATTTGCTCTATATCACGTCTAGATTTCAAATCGTCCTTAGTCTTGCCCTTCACATTCAAAACTGTATAAAACACATTATCAAATACGTTTTTTCGTTATGCATCACGTCAATGTTATGACGAATTAATAGATTTTTCCAATAAGGCAATTCCCAGAATATACTTTGTTTGCCCCAATTATGAAACATCGATTTACCTTGAATTTCTTCTTGTTGTCCGGTCTCGTGTATCTTTGGATAATCTTTTACAAGTTCATATATATCCTCGCTTGACCAAACCGTTGGTGGTCGTAGAGTCTCATGTCTATTAGCTATGAAGTTTTTTTGTCTCTTCTAAAAGGGTGATTAATATGAAGAAAACATCGATGACAATCAAACCATGAAATTTTCTTTCCATTTGGCAAAGAAAATGCTCGTGTTTCTTCCATGCAATAAGGACAAGCGAAACGACCGGCCGTACTCCAACCCGAAAGCATTGCATATGTAGGAAAATCGCTAATAGTCCATAACAAAGAAGCGAACATCCGAAAATTTTTCTTTTTTGATATGTCGTATGTTTCAACTCCTTCATACCATAATATTTTCAACTCTTCAATTAACGGTTGTAAGTAAGCATCAATGCCCCGTGTCGGATCATCAGGACCGGGGACGACAATCGTGAGAAACATATATGGAGTTTTCATACACATCCACGGAGGTAGATTGTAAGGTGTGATTATTGTAGGCCAAGATGAATATTTAGAACCAAACTGAGAAAACGGTGAGAAGCCGTCTGTACATAAACCTAGTCTAACATTTCGGCTCTCCGCTGCGAAATCGGGATATTTCTTGTCAAAATGTTTCCATGCTTCTCCATCGGCTGGGTGTGTCAACGTACCTTCTTGAGGTGTTCTCACACTGTGCCATCTCATATGATGCGCTGTCACAGATGATGCATATAATCGTTGAAGTCTAGGGGTGAGGGGCAAATAATGCATACGCTTGTACGGAACTTCTTTTCCCTTCTTTTTCCTAGATTTGTATCTTTCCTGATTACATATTTTTCAATTTCTAAGATTGATGCCTTCTTTCCAATACAACATGCAACCCTTTAGACATGTATCTATTTTTTGATATGGAAAACCGAAAGATGACATAAGTTTTTTCACTTCATAATAATTTTCGCACATTAAATTATCGGATGGCATATGACGTTTAGCAGCTTGCACAATAGCCGTAAATCCAGCTTCTGTAAGGTTGTATTTTGATTTCATTGCAATGTATTCTGCAGTTACCGATAATTGAGAGCCGTTTAAACATCCATTCCAAAGGGGTTTTTTAGCATGATCCAATAAATCGTATATTTTTTTCGCTCTAACATTTGGTTCCTCTTCGACGTTAACATCGTCGTTATGAATTACAGTGGTAGGGAACATTGATCGTGTTGCATCTTCGACCATATGTTCTATGAGATTTGTACTACCTTCTTCGCTGATGACCTCCACCGACTGTTCTTGATTATTAGGGGCTACAATTTCTCCATGACGATCCCACAGCAAATAATTGGGTACGAAACCGAATTGGCGCAAATGAACCTTAGCCATATTCGGTTCTAAATAGTTCAACAATTGGCGTCTACTACACGGACAACGAATTTCTTCATCGTTTGCAATATTACTTATAGCAAATTCGATGAACACTTGTACCCCTTTTAGAAAATGTTCGCTTATTGCGCCACTAGTTTCCCTTCTTTGATACATCCAGCTCCGATCATTAAAGCAATTGACCATGTTGCCCTACTAGAAAACCTATGATAGAGTAAAAATGTTATAAATCATTCATTTTATATTTTGCATGAAATTTTCCAACGGCCGCAAACTGCTTTTTCACAAACTGAATATTTTAAATAAGCAACTATTGTTTCATTGCCACTTATGTGTCTTTCTTTGATGGTCGGTCATCCTACTTCCCATTACAAACACAATAGTAATTATATTCCGTAAATCATATCATTTTAAACGATTCACAAAATTTCGGCAGCAATTCCCCCGTGTTCCTTGTATCGTACACAAATGCGTGTGCACAAGGAACGTAAAGGAAATGCCGTCGAAATTTTGTGAACCATTTAAAGTGATATGATTGACGGAATATAATTACTTTATAGTGTTTGTAACTTGTCCAATACTGGGACAAATCCGACAAATGATGTAACAGATGAATAGAGTTGTCCATTTTGTGGAAAAAACGAATATCCCTAAAACGATCGTATACAACACTTGTCAGACGGGGCCGAATAATATCTAAGGATTTAAATATTTGTTTATATTAAATTCGAATATATAATTCGTTTAATTAATATTGGTTTATATTTTACCGTTTTATTACATAAGTACTAAATTCATTTTATACGCTAAATTTGTACACAAAATTCATTTATAAACTAAATTAATTCGCGTGTTCACACAAATACAAAGCTCGTATTCGCACATATGAAATATCCGTTCTAACGGCTTCCAAATGCAATAAACTCTATCACACACATACGTTTAATATACTAACCAAATAACATAAACTAATGCAATATCTTAAATTACAAAATTTTCAATCAATTATAATAACTTGTTCATTATGTTATAATGGTTGCAATTAGAGGATAATATAATGTAATATGCATACACTAACAAGTAGGAATCAATCAACATTCAAATTAAACCCTAAATCAAAAAAAACCTAAATATTAGCTTTAGGAAAATTACCGATTTGGAGAGCTAGAACGGTGGAGATGTGCCGGAGTAGCTTCTAGATGGCGTCGGAGGTTGTTGGGATGGTGTTTGGGCCGGCAAATGAAGATTGGAGATGATGGAATGGTGGATTTGGGGGTAATTTTCGGTTGGGAAGATGAATAATGAGCTGAAGGTCGGGCTCTGGAAATATGCAGGAAATTTTCCAACGGCCGCAAACGGCTCTTTTCCAACGGTTTCTAACGGTTTCAGACGGCTACGTAAAAAATTAACGGGCCGTTGGAAGCCGTTGGAAATGCCGTTGGCGGCCGTTGGAACTGGGGCGTTGGAATTTACTGTTTTTCTAGTAGTGGAGCCTAGATTCCCACCTTGAACCCACCGCAAGCAGCAGCCAGTGCCTATCCACTCCACCACCAGAGCCTTCCTCCCTTAGCTCCTCCAGAATGCTAGGCCTTCGAATGAAAGCCCGTCACCTCGGCGAGAGCTTCGCTTACACCACTGACACTAATCCACCTTCATCTCCTTGCATCAATCTCCTCCAACCCGAGCAACGACCACCCACAGACCTTCCTCAAACTGTTGTCTGCGACACTCATCTCCGCCTCACTACCTAGCAATGCCATCCAACAGCACCTCACACCTTAGCCTGAACCTCTACTGCACACTGCTGCCGAGCTACCACCTCCGACAGTTCACACCGCCCGCATGTTCACCATCATTCCACACATGCAGCACCTCTCCTCCAACCGAGAACAACCCACTGCCCTCACTTCGCCATCATCCGACCATAGCTTTCCTTCCTAACCCGCTGCCTTCCCACAACTCGCCACTGCCACGTCATCCTCCACTCCATGTGACAGTAGCCACTCAGCCCAAACCCCACAGCAACCGATTCATGACTTAGGAGGTGTATGTGTCTATATATGTATATGTATTGGTGTGTGTATACATTATATATATATATATATATTACACACACATATATATGTGTACATGTGTTTGTGTGTGTATATATATGTGTTTCCATCTAACTCTTCTTCTTATTTGAGAAAAAGAGAACAAATATATATGAAAACGTATATATGTTGTACACGCATATTGGCAGGAAAGGTTATATGTTGCTTATATATATATATATATATATATATATATATATATATATATTCATTCAAAATATATTTGTTTCCTTCCATCTTAGCTTATATATATATATAAGTTACTTATATATATTTTAATCCTTTTTCGAATCCTATCATTTAAATTTGTTTTGTGCTTGTCGCACCTTTTTATCGTGTCATGTCTGTATCCATGTGCGTATCCATATCTGTTGCTTCTCATTTTCCATTGTTCTCTAGCCTAGAAAGATGAGTGATCGCTCACGATTAACATTCTTATATTTAGTAAATTTAGTTCACATGAAATGATGATTGAAATATATTGTTAAATTTGAATTTATTAGTAATTAAATCGTTACGTATGAGATGTTATTATTTGCATTATTCACCTATGCTAATTCACAGTATTGACACCAATAACCTGTTATATATAAATATATTGTCAATTATGATATATGCATGTTGTTAATATATTATATTATTATCATATTGTTCTCAATCTGCAATTTCCCTGTTAGTTAGAAATCCCTATGGGTTGAACTGATACATACCGGAACGATATTACAGATTACGGAAAATCGTTACGGGTTGAAATGATAAATCCAAGCGATTTTATTGAAATTTCGGGATTGCGGGTTGAAATGATGTATATCCATAAATATTTAAATTATTGTGGATTGAAATAATAAATATCCATATCACTTGACCATATGATCGAAAATTATATACGGACATCATTGGTCTATTTCTAAATGATTTCTAAAATTTTGAAAAGAAAGTATATGTGGTTTAATAAATATTGATTTTTAAATATAATATATGGATATTTTAATTTTAATATGTGTGTAAAATTTAGATTTTTAAAATTGTATATTATTAAATTTCAAAATTATAAGTTAAATTTGAAAATGTAAATTATAAATTTTACTTATATTTTTTATTTTTAAAATATATAAAATAAGATTTAAAATAGATTTAATAATAAGATTTAATTTAATAAAAGTTAATTTAATAAAATTTAATTTAATTAGTATATATAATATGTTTAAATATTTATTTAAATTTTATATTAATTTTTTAAATAGATATTATAATAACTTTAATAAATAGAGGTTGGAAAGATAAATTAAATTTGACTTGAAGTTTAAATTGGTTAATAATTGAATTTAAATAAAACTAATTTGAAACTTATTAGTTTGGGATTTTAAAGATACGATTTTTTTATAAAGTAATAACTTGATTTAATTAAAGGTGATTAAACGAATATTTTTAGATTTAAATAAAATTGAAATTGAATATTTAATTTTGATTTGAATTTGAATTTTAGATTTTACTTAAATGTTTATAAAAGTTGATTAATTGAATATTTCAGAATTAAATAAAATAGAGTTAGATATCTAATATTTTAATTTTGATTTAAATTTGTAATTTGGAATTCTATTTAAATGGTTATTATAGATGATTTAGTGGATATTTCAAATTTAAATAAAATTAAAGTTGAGTTTTATAATATAAATGAAATTTATCAAATTGAGTTATTGTAAATTGTTTGAAAATTTAAACTTTGAAACCTATTGAATTGGAAGTGGTTTAAATTAAAATCGGTATCAATTAAAATGGTTTTATTGAGAATTTGAATTGAATTGTAATAGATAAACCGTGATTGATTTGAATTGAATTTCTAGAACTAAGGTTGATTTGAATTAATTTATGGAAGAAACAATTCTAATTTGAAACTATTTTTGATTTAAACTATTTTAATATATAAAGTATTTTAATATATAAACTATTTTAATATATAAACTATTTTAATCTATAATTTATTTTTTAAAATATAAAAAAAATTATAACTATTTCAATATACATATATATACACACCATTTTTAGTATTTAAACTGTTTAAGTTGGAACTGTTACAGTTTAATTTAGTGGATTTAAATGCAGATATTTTGATATGATGACTTAAACTATTTTGTGGTTATGATTTAAAGTGAAATATGATTTTGGAAGTGAATATGATTTTGAAAGTGATACGATTTTGAAAGTGAATATGACTTTGAAAGTCATATGATTTTGAAATGAATATGATATTTTGATATGAAGTAAGAACCGTTTGAAATAAAAATGACCAGAATGTGAAATAAGCATTTGGTTGTTAAAGAGACCGGGATCGGATATTGTCATACTCTCTGCCAATACCGAAAACACTTTGACAACTGCGTACATGGTGGAGATTTCAGAATGAAGTAGGATGGTTTGGCGACGTCTATATGAGATACTAACGCACCCTGACTCCCGCGAGTCAGCTTGATGTGACTAAAACAGAAGTCATGCCAGACCAAGTGAGGTCGCACCTCTGGTTGAGCATGCTTCTTTGATACCATTTTATTATTTTGTGATTTGATTGGGTGCACGTTTTATTTGAAAGTGTATCTCGAGGTGGGCGGTAGTAGCTGCTATGCGTTACCACCAGTCCAGATCCGCAGAACGATAGTATCCTACCCTGGGTATTGCTTGTCACATGCCTTATTGCGCCCACTACGACTTTGGTTCATACCGCACCTATGGAGTGCTACCTGGGTAAACCACCGGTTTGCTAGAGCTTACAGAATCTGTATAGGCTACGGGAATATACAAAATGTGTTAAGGAGGATATAGGTAACGTCTTAACGTTATTCTAATATTTTACTTTACTGTAGACATTATATATGAGGCGTATTGTACTATGTATGTAGATAGTTCCATGGATCCTTAGAGGGTGGGAATCCCAAACATCCTTTAATTTATTTGTATTTCACTTGACATTTCACTTCAGTTGATTTACTGGTATAAGAATGTTAATCTTCACCCGAGTGTTATATGTTTTTCTTTATGCTCGGGTCAAACTGAGTGTCACGGTATTTGAGACGCGCCTTTGGAGCTTGGTTCTATGATTGATGATCTATCTTATATCTATTAGCTTACATTTATTTCCATTTTTATGTTCAGACTTGACATTTGCTTATGTATTGAGGCTTCATGTATTCGGGATTTTTGTTTTATTTTGTTTTATACTCTAATGTTTATGTACTAGCTTCATGAACCTATATATATATATTCCGCTACTTATTGTTATATTACTCTGTGTCTTTGATTGATTTAGTTACTGTATATGTTAAGTTTTGCCAAACATAAATTAACAATCTGTTGTTTGGAGCAATTTAATTTCGACATGTGTGGATGATTGTCGATTTGAATGGTTCGAAATGCTAGTTCGTTACATGTGGTATTAGAGCTCTGGTTTAGGAAGAACTTAGCATATGAATTAAAAACTAATTAGAGAAAGGGAAGTAATACCCTAGAATGAGAAAAATTAATTACAGAATCATATTAGTTCGAGCTTGAAATTCTTTGTTAAGATCCTCTCTGATTGGGATTTCTTTTGATTTTCGAAACCTTTCATTTGTTCAGAAATCCATTCTCGTCTTTTCCTATTCATGTTCTTTTTTATACTAGAGCATCCCATAGCTTAATTTCCATTGATCTCCGTAATAAATTTGAACACATCTGCAACCTCAATTGGCAACTTCATCCTATTGTGTGAATAATCCCATCGGCGGTCCCGCTAATCTTAGTATGATTTGTAAAGGAGTGAAACTCCTTTACAACAGGCGTTGCTTCACCGGAGATTCCTACATTCTCGGTTATATGCTGTTATCTCTTGCAAAGCCCAAACCATTTCTCTTGTAAACGACCAAGGTAATTCTCTTATAATTGTAAGTCGAATGCTTTAGGATTTTGCAGGCATTTTCATCTTTTCGATTGGTTCTCAGCCTGGTGATCTTGACTCCGTCCAATAGCCAAAGATTAACCTGATGTTTTAGTGATCACTGCTCTCTATCCCAAGCGGGAAATTGAATTCCGCATCGATCTTATTTCTGGAACTCAACCTGTTGTCCTTCCTCCCGGATGAATGATTTCTATGAGTGGTTAGTCATGCCCTTTGGATTAACCAATGCTCCTGCCTTCTTCATTGATCTCATAAACCGTGTTTTCCTCGATGTTCTCAAGAAGTTTGTTCCCATTTTCACTGATGATATCATCGTCTTTTCTAAGTCTCGGTTGACCCATTTAAGGTCGCTACGATTAATATAAGTTTATTAATCTTTCCTCTTTTGTAATTCAATTATATTGTCTTCCTTTCGAGCCTTTCTTCTTAGTTATGATTCTCTCTAATTAGGGTACCTCTAAATTAGAATATCTATCCTCGTTCTAGAATCCATTATTGAATCATCTAGTGAGGGAGTGTATTTGTAATTGATATAAATATGTTTGATATTATGTTGTTTGAGTTGTTAAGTTTGAATTTTAGTTTTCGATCAATACGTCCAGTCAACACTATTGATAGAATTCCAAAACACTTGAACATAGTAAACTGACACAATATTATTTTTGAAATTGGTAATTGAAATAATTTTATGTATGATTATATTTATATACAAAAGTATATTTTTTTGAAATTATATAGTGATATGAATTGGTTGTTGGGTATGATAATACTAGACTATCTTTTATTATTTTGTCAACATTCCTAAACCATTAACTATTATTGTACCTTGTAAGAAGTGAAAATTTGAAAATATAGTTTATAAATATGATTTGCAAATGAAATGAAATGAGTTTAAATCAGGGATTTGAGAATTAAATTTTTAGTGCTTTTAAAAATTTGGTTTTCAATGTTTTGAGAAATATATTATTTGAAAATATTTTTGAATGGAAATTATTTTTAGATAATTTTGAAAAAAGTAAGTCGGTACTCTCTTCTTTTGTCGCTGAAAAATAATTTCGATGATGACTACAGCATCATCGACATTCATTTTCAAGTTTCAAAGTGGGAAGACCACTTAGTAGTTTAGCTACACTTTTGTTTTGGAAAATGGATTTGATTTGAACTTCTTAAGTATGATTTGATGTACAAAATATATGTACGAATGTATGTATGTGTGTATATATTTATTTAAAAACGGGTTGAAGTGAAACCGAAAATTTAACTCTTAAGTCTGTGTTAAGTGATGGTTTTCAATTACTGAAATGAAGCAATTTTTTTGAATAATTGAAGTGTCTAAAAGGAGAAATGAAACTGAAACAACTTGACACAATTGAACTAGAATAAAATTTAATTTGTATAATACTCAATTGCATTCTAATATATATATATATATATACATATATATAGATACACACACATATATAAATATGTTTACGTCAAAATTGACCACAAACACCCAATAGTCGTGAAAGCACCCGTTCGCAGTCACAAATCACAAATAACAAATTTGTAGATAACAAAAATGATGAACATTCAACAGAAACAGCAGAAAACAAGTAAACGACACAGGATTTATAGTGGTTCGGCGATCTTGCCTACAACCACTTTGAAGTTTTCTATCTTTATTGATTATTCTCTTGATGATTACAGTTGGTTATAGCAAGTTACAATGGATTATAGCTCTGAAACTTGAATGCAACAGCGATGATAAGGTGTAGAATTGAATCCGGTAGAGTCTTGGCTCTTCAGAATTCCCCCTCCCCCTTTCCTGAATGACCTGAGGCTCTATTTATAGGCGTAGGAGGCTGATATTTCACCTAAAAATCCAGGGAGACCACTTCTGGCGCGTAAGGGGGCCCATACGGCCGAATTCTGGAGATCCGGGCCCACATTGGGATCGATTCGACCCATGGTTCGAATCGATCAAGAAAGTGTCCAATCATGATGAAACTTGGCGTGGACATTCTTCTATGCATACGCAAGCTCCTGTGAAAACTTCATAGCATTTGGACTTGTAGATCTCGAGTTATGATCGATTCAAGTTGGAGTTTTTCGCCCCAGGGACCCGTTCGAATCGATATGGTTCGAATCCATAAGGTCGAATCCATGCTTCTGCACATGAAAGTGATGACGTGGTGCGTATGCTTCGGGTCAATCCTCCTTTTTCTCTGAGTTTTCTGGGTCATACCCTTGGTTTTAGCCGCGTTTATTTGATGGATTCGACGAGTTGGATTCGAAGGCACGCTTCCTTCGAATCGATGGAACTGGTACTCGCTCGAATCGATCAGAGCATTTGATCGATTCGAGGTTGCCTCAATTAGGGGATTCGAAAACGAGTTTTTGAATGGAGCCGCGGCTTCTTCACTTGCATGGATTCGAGGAAACTTTCCCCCGATGGATTCGAGCTAGGGCATACAAGGATGGATTCGAACCAAAGCATAATGGGACGGATACGACCTTAAAGCTTGCTCGATGGAGCCGAAGTAAGGTATGTTCTGATGGGTTCGAACCATGGCTGACTACTGATGGATTCGAACCAAGGCCTTATGGACGGATTCGAACCAATGCGTGGTTGATGGAGTCGAAGCATGGCCACTTGGATGGAGTCGAACTGCTTGCTTGCTCGATGGATTCGAACTAAGGCATACGAGGGTGGATTCGAACTTCATGGATTCGAAGTATTCCAAAGTGATGGATTTGAATTAGGTGGAGTCGAATCAATGGATTCGAACCGAACAAGGGCTATTTCTCTTATACTGAATCCATTGTATCTTGAGCATACGAACTCGGATTGACTAGAAACTTGAAACGTTGGCTCTCGTGGATTTGCTAGCCATGTCCTATCAATTGTACCCTGATCCGGGATCGGACAAAATTCATCGATATCCATAGTGAAGTGGAATGCGACCAATCTCTGAGGCGAATTGTCTCTCGTTTTCGACCAATCCTTTGGTATCACGGCTTTGCCAAAAAGCGGGATAACAATATATATATATATGTATGTATAACTTACCTAAAATATTCAAAAAGTTAAAATGTTAGTGTGAATTTGTAATTTAAGGTTATACAAGAGAAAACTTAAGTGATAAAAAATTTCAAATTAAATTTTTGCTTAATAGAAATGCTGTAGATAATAGTTTAATTTGTATAGTGTTTGGAGTTGTATGTGATTCAACCAATAAGAATCCATCGTCCGTAGAGCTATAACTTTTTGAGCAAACTCAATGTTAGAATTCCGAAATGGACGAGTCCTAACACCCACTAGTGAAGTCGAAAGACTTCTATGTTTCTCTTAGAATTTTGTGAAACATAAATGACTAGTGGGAGCCATATCAGAAAAATAAAATGATAAGATTTAACATTTTCAATATTATAAGAACATATGCTATATAATGATATAATAATCTACATAAATTTGTTCATTTAATATGATGATAAAACATTTATCAATTAAGATATACAAATGAACTAATTGAAGATAGACAAATAGAAATATGCCATATACTTACCAATGAAAATTATTGCATGTTAACATTTAATCACCCATGCAAGTGACTAATTTTATACTACTAAACACATTCATAGTTTTGTCACTTACGCATTTATTGGGTCGAGACCATGCATTGCAACGCTAAATGCAATACAATACTATGGATATTTGATCCATACACAATCACATATAAATGTTATATGGTTGTAACGACCTGAAATTTTCGAAACCGAAAATTCCAGATAGTTATGAAAGAAGAAAGAGATAGAAGAAGAAGAAGAACAGAAACACCAAACATCTCACATTCGCAGCGGATAAAATATAATAATAAATAATAACAGTCTACAAGAGAATATTATATCTGTCGGTTACATTCTAATACATCGGAGTTTCACATTATATACAGTCACTGAATATTTACAATTATCATGTCTCAGATTAACAATAATATAAATACAGCGAAAATACTCTATACGATATTGCCATCCAGCTCGCCTCCTGAGCTCCAGAATGTCCTAAATTGGAAATCTGTAATACTCGGTCTGATCCGAGCATTACACCAAAGTAACACCCGGGTCAGGCTGGAAACCAGCGTGAGTAAACCCAACTAATATGGAATACCACAGCATACAACTTAAATAAAACCCAGGGTAACTTATATTAATTAACCAATTCACAATTTGCTATAGACAACACTTATTTCACATAGAAATTTTTAAGTTATCATGATAACTTAGATAAAATAATCCAGTTCACTTAAATTAATTCATTCCTGCCTATTGATTTCACAAATCAATTTGTAAAAATTCGAAGTGGTTTCGGGTATCTTTTAATACCCGACCCCGGTCTCTTCGAGACTCGTGTCATCTTAACCCAAATTATCAAAATGAAATACACAACATTTCATATCAGGAATATCATCTCATTCAAGCATCCAATACCATTCTATCATTCACAACAAATTTGATCACCTCCAAATTTATTCAATTGATTCTAATTGAATTCAATCCTCAATCACTTAGATTACTTTACTTATTAATTAATTAATTTCAAATCAAATAATTCAATTATCCCTTCAATATTCATTTTAAATAATCAACCTGGATTAATTATCCTTCAATTCCATTCAAGCAACTATCTTTAACCAACTTCACCACATTACTTATCCTCAACCAAAACGATAAGTAATCTTAATTGCTTCATGAACACACTAACTATTTAGTTACATTAATTCTTCATTATTTATATATTAACTTCTTATAAGTCACTCAATATTGATTAATCAATCTTAATTAATCAATCTTAATTACGTCGTTGATTATATAAATTAAAGATTTTCAATTATATCTTAATTGATCCAAATCTAAATTAATTACATTAAACCGCAATATCAATCATTCTTGATTTATCTCAACCTGTAATTAACTATCCATTTATTTACTTCATTAAATAAATTAATTCTCCTTAATTAATTATCTTAAATTATCTCTTGATTAATTACCCAATTTAATTATATTTTATTAGTTGCATTAAGTAATTACTTATTAAACCACCCAATGATCATTCTAAATTAATTTAAACTCAATTAATTAACTCAAATCATTAATTTATTTAATTAATCAATTATCCATTTAAATTATCCTACCTATTTAATGAATCACTAAATCATTAAATTCTTATTAATTTTAAAAATAAACCATTTCCTTATTTATGATTTAAGTTTAAACAATTTAAAATCCAAATGCTTCGAGTCAATCAACAATTAACTCGAGAACCAACGAAAAGTAAGATCACCAAATAATTAGTGCACATTCAAAACAATTCAATCAATCATCCCATTATCTAAATTTAACCATTTAAATTTTGAATAAAAAAAATCCATTAAAGTGAGATTTACTCACCTTTGAATATTTTGTTTGCAATCCATTTCCATCACGCCTTGCTTCTTCACAGTTTTTAGACCTTGAACAACATTATATGATTCATTAATATTTTGAACGAATTGGACAATTTGTTCCATTTCATAATTTAATTAACTGATACTTTATAATTTAACCAATTTATACTAACTTTAAAAATTTCCATTCTCTAAATCTTATCTATAAATTATTTCCTATTTTTAATCAAATATAAAATAATTAAATAAAAGCAACAGTAAATACCTTTCCCAAATCAAAAAGTCGTGTCTCCTCACTGCAGAACGGAAAAAAAACACCCAAGCCATAGCTCGCCCTCGCGAACTACCCTAGCCTGTCAGCTGTGACAACTGCCCTCAACATGCGTCGCCCTCGCTTTCGCCACCTTCCACTGTTCGACTTCGAACCCACGACCCACAGAAATCACACGCACCCTTCTTCCCAAAACCATCGTCTTCACCCTCTCGCACACCAGAACGCGAATGCATCACACAACATTCCTCGAGCCCACGTCGCTCCTCCAATGTCTCCACATCGCCGTGCTCGAACCCGAGTTTGGAAGCACCACCACCGATCACGACCCAATCGCGAACCACCCCCTTTGACTCTTCGCGACATCGCCACCACAAACCAATGCACGCGAGCTACCTCTGTCATGCGTCGTCACTAATTACGCGATCTGGAATCGTGACTTGAATCTGAGGGCTGCGACCATTTAATATTATTTTTTTAGGAAGGAACGATTTCGATCTAGAGAGAGGAAAAGGGTTTCGGTTGTCATTATTATTTTTTCGATCTGCTTCCAGAATAGAGGGGAGATGGGAACATATAGGTTTAGTAATGGCTTCCTGAGTACGCTGATAAAATATAATTAAATATTAAAAATATCTCGTTTTGTATAACGCGAAATCTCGGACCTCGAATAAGACATGACGACAGGCGTTTATAAGGTTTTACCCGCATTCCGAACATAATGGAACGTATTTCGGAAGCTAATTTAATCATATGTGGAAGTTAAATTTATAAATCGATTTAAAATATTAATTTATCGATTTTAATTTCAACGCGTTCCTCACCCGTACAAGAAAACGGCAAAATCAAACGCTATGAAAATTGAAATCCGATAATAACTAACTTTCATGGATCCAATGGAACTGGTTTCGTCGAATTCCGAGACTGTGCCTCGGAGGCTAATTTTAAATATCGATTTAAACGTTATATTATTAAAATTGAACAACCCATCTTTAAATTAAGTTTTTAACCATTCTATTACCTTCAGTATCGTCATTATAAATTTTATAAGCCTTCAAATTATTTTAAACAGGCTTTGAAATTTCAGATTCAACAATTTACCCAATTTCAATTATTAAATTCAATATTTAAACTATATAGTTCAATAATTTAATTATCAAATAAATATTAATATTTCGAATTCAAGTTAAAATTAACCTTATAAAAATTTAAAATCAATTAAATATTCCAATTTAAATTGTTAGAAATTCCGGGTCGTCACATTCCTCCCCCCTTAATAGAATTTCGTCCCAAAAATTACTAGTTAGGAAGAATGGACCAATACCCGTTTACTTTTCCCAAAACTCACAATTGAACTTCCTACCAACTATCCTTTATTAAAAACCCACTATCACCCTAACCAACTTCCCAAACCATTTATAGTTTTCAATCAAAACCCTGTTGCTCAATCATTTAGATTTCAATTGAAAACCAAATTTTGAATTATCAAAATTTTCTCAAAATTTTTCCAACTCTCTAAATTTCCGAAAATTTTTGTCAGCGTCTCTATTGCACAGAAGCTCGGTACTACTACAAAAGGCCTCTACGGGATACCAAATTCCAAAAGAAAACAAAAGCCAAGTGCTAGATCAAAAACCCAATCCAATTTCATATAGAAATTTAAATGCATACCTTTTTGTCGGGCAATTCACATTAATCTTTTGGAATCAAATCCAATTTTCTTTTCCCTTATTAATACCTGCATATCTTACTTGACAATAATATCCAATCGTAACCCTTCCAAATCATTGTATACACTTCCCTACATAAGTTTCATACCCACTTTTATTCAAAGTAGTTTCCCCACTTTCATACGAATTAAATTTACTTTAATTTGAAATTGTTTTGTCGTTAACAAATTTTTTTCCAAAAATTTTCAAAAATTTTCTAACTCCCAAAATCTTGGAAATTTTTTGGCAGAGTCTCCTTTATACGGAGGAGATTTTGCAATTTGACACGAGATATAAATATATATACATCGACCCACCCGGTCGGAAAAAGCAAAAACAGTTCATATTTCCTATTTTTGTTGCGTAGGCGTACCTTATTTAGCATTTTAAGCAAGCGGCTTATTTATTCTAGCAAATAGCGCAACCAAATCCAGCCAAACGGCTTTCCAGTACCTGTACTTACTCAATTTAAATATGTAAGTGCCATATATAGAGAATTTATCAGCATTTCACTTACTTTAATAGCAAAACACAAGCATTACAAAAGCATCAAACACCAAATGCTTACCATAAGCAATTTATATGATTTAAAGCCAATCCAATTGCTTCCAACCAAATTAATATGCCATTTCATTCAATTTTAATGGTTTACAACTCAATTGCTTGTGTTCAATTTATTTTATCTAATTGCTTCCAACCAAATTTATATGCCATTTCATTCAATTTTAATAGTTTACAACTCAATTGCTTGTGTTCAATTTATTTTTTTAATCCAAACAAGCTCATATTCACTTTAAATGATTCAACATCAATTTTATTTAATCTCTATCAACTCATAGCATTTAAATTACTTTTATTTACGCCGAACGACAACTATTTTTATGCAATTTCGACGATATTCGTTTAATAGAGTATCTACTTCATTTTATAACTACTTTAAATTAATTTCAACACATTCTACATTTAATTCCATTTCTTTTCTAAATTATTTATGAACCATTCATTGCATTTTATTTTATCTCAGCCTTGGATTCATCCAAAACAATTTATTAGGCTTTTCTTATTCAAACTTATAAATAAATGACCATTTCCAACTTAATTTAATCCAAGATTTCATTGATTTAAGAAATTTTACTTCATATTTATTCGTCTCATAACTTAAGTCCATTCTGACAATCCGATTCCAACTAAAACCTTTATTTAATTTCCATTCAATCAAATTTCATCCATTTATTATTTAATTCAATTAACCAATTTATCCACCTCATTCTAAATTTTAAATTCACCTGCTTAACTCATTTCGAATTTATTTTATTAATACAAAGTCATTCTCAATTTATTTTTATTCACTTGGGTTTTTTTTGCAACTCAACCATTTCTATTATAATTCAGTTTCATCTCATTTAACAACACTTCCATCATATCTAATTTACTTGCAATTTACGTTTAATATTATTTATAACACACTTGAATTTTAGTTGTAATTCAAACTATCACTATTTCGATCAAACTCTATTTATTTTTACAACATCTCCACTTATTTATTTCATTATCAAATGTAAGTCGAATTCTACTTAAAATTCGAATTCATCCCCAAACCCATTATCAACTTACAATCCATTTATTTTCCCAAGTTAAATTTTATTAATATACTCAATCAAATAATTATTTAGCCAATTAGCTTTCTTCCAACTTCTAAATCAATATTCGATTTTAATTACAAATCACTTCATTAAAATTCCAGTTTGGATTTCCTTTTTATTTCCCCAAAATTCAAACACTTTTATTTAAAATTTTTAGAAATGCTTTTAAATTCACATCATATTAATAAATAGCTCTTTATAAAAATACTTCTTATAACTCGATGTCTTAACCAGTCCATCCTTGTTCTCACAGAATTTCAGTCATACGTTGATCAGGCGTAGGACTTAAAATCTATAAGTACTTGGTAAACCCGTTTTCAACATCCAGTGAAAATACTTGGAAAATAATTTTATTGAAAATATAGAAAATAGTTTTTGAAAATAGAGGAAATATTTTTGGTGAGAATGCTCTGGAAATCATCACCCCCGTCCATGGTCGCAGTTACATTCCAGGGTTACGTTGCCATCGCAGCAAAAGTCCATGCAACTGCAGGCTCTCCGCGACCTCTCGATTACGCCATGGAACCCACAACAGATCACAGTTACATCCAGGGTTACGTTGCCGTCACAGCAAAAGTCCATGTAACTGCAGGCTCTCAGCGACCTCTGATTTTCGCTTTCTAAATGAAACCTCTCCACTTCTACATAGGTCGCGGTCTGCCGATATAAAATCAAACGCAGACTGTTGGCTCTCAGCGGCACAGACTTTCGCTATGTTATACCATAGGTCGTAGTTACATCATGGGTTACGTTGCCATCGCAGCAAAAGTCCATGTAACTGTTGGCTCTCAACGGCACACACGACTTTCGCTGTGGTATACTCAACTCATAATCCTCAGGAACTAGTTTTGTCTGGATTCCTCATAGGATCAACTTTAGAACCCTCCCTTGGGGCTCAAGGCAGCACCACCCGGTGGCACTCCTGAGAAGTTCATTTCAAGGGAGTTCCTTTTTCCCCAGAGCCATCATCAAAACACTTTATACTATACATATATAGTATCTTTCAAATCATACACCTAGTATGATATCATACAAAGCTCCTTTGCACAAGATCGATTATCCCAAAGTCGATAATTCTCAGGCTAGGCTTTTCAAATTTCAATATTGATTTTACCCAAAAATCAAAAGCCCTTCCAAATTCAAAGGTTCCCAAAACCTCTTTTTTTTCAAAATCCTCATAAGATCATTTATATATATATATATATATATATATATATATATATATGTATGTATGTATTCAGATATATATAATTTTCCAAACTTTGGATCGTTCAAACTTATATAAAATTCCTTTACACTTCAAACATTTGCAAAAATCCTTTCTTCCAGCAGTAAATTCAACAAGGGGAGATTTATCTTATATAACTTTGTTTATTCAAAATCAAATATTCAAATTTGATTACTTTACTTTTTTTCAATATCAGTTTCATTCAAATCTGTACGATATACACATATCATCCGTACGCTATAGCAATCTGATCACCCACTCGATCACACAATTTCACTTCTGAACTAGTATTGTCCACCCGACTTCCTAGTGCGGACTCAGATCTGGTTTCTTGATTAGAAACCATCATTCTCCTTGCATAGCCATAACTATGATAGAGAATATCCAGAACCAATCAACAATCCATATCCAGGTTCGCCGTCGAAAATCGAGTGAAAAATCACAACTCGAATCGATATAACTATCTCGAAATTCTGTGCTCGAATCTGGATCAAATCACTATGCGAATAGAATAATATACGTATACCCTACATATTTAACTTCATTGATTATTAGCCAAATCAATCCCATTTCTATTCCCATTCACTTGAGTTTTCATTCACTTAGTTACAATTGTCTCGATTCCATTGAATTATCACTTCAATTCTTATCTCAGTTGGGTATTAAATCCATAACAGTTTGAACTCCGACCAGTTTATATTTAGAAAATAGCTTGAAAATTTTAAAAATAGATAAGTAGTTGAAAAATAATTATTAGTTTGCAAAATAGCTATAACATAGTTAACTAATTGTAAAATAGTTGAAAAATAGCTAAATAGTTTCAGAAATTTTAGATAATTGCAAAATAGCTGGAAGATAATAATTTATTTGTAAAATAGTTGAAAAATAGTAATTAGTTTAGAAAACAATTGAAAGATGGTTAAATAGCTCAAAAAAATAATAGTAAAACAAATAAAAAATAAGTCAGCTTTAAAAGAAAGGTTGTATATATTTAATAGCTTAGAAAAATAAGTTTATATTAAAACAATTTATATTTAAAATAGTCAAGAGTCAAACTGCTCACTTTCCCTCAATTCAATTTAAATTCCCACTTCCAGTCAAATCCAATTAATTCAAATCAGATTCAATTTGAACTAATTCAATTTGAACTAATTCAATTTCAATCTTAATTTAAACTACCTCGAATTATATAAATTCAAGTTAAATTCTCAAAGGCTGGTTTAACTTTTTAAACCAAATTAACTTTTATTCAAAGTTTTTAATCAATTTAATTTCTGAGTTCAATTCTCAAAATTCCATTTTAAATTATCTTTACTTATGTATTTCAAGGTTCAAATAAGATTTCAATACAATTTTATTTTAAAATTTTAATTTGTTATTAAATTTTTATCTTCCAGTTTGAAGCCGGTTCTTAAACAAGTTTAATTTACAATTCAATTATTCAAATTTATTCTATTCATACAATACCATTCTCAATTTAAAGATTTTCATTAACATAGGATGATATCATTTAATTTATTTTTAAACGTCCATCCATTTTCAATTTTTAAACCTCAAACCCGTTTTAAGATCGCACAAACTACCAATTCAAATTAACCATTTAACTTTCCAAGTTAAATTCCAATTTCATCTTGGATTTTCAATTCAGGTTGCTTTTTCCTACATTTATTTAACTTTTCCAAAGTTAAATTTCAATTTACTTAATCCAATCAACCTCACTTAATTTGAATTCCCTCTCCAACTTCAAAATTCTCTCTCTCTCTTATAAGTTCAAAACTTATATCACTTTGGGTTTTTACATCACACTTCAGGGAAAAATCAAAACTCAACCTCTTAGAGTTTATTCCAAATTATCTTTGATATCATGTATATCCATACATATATACATATTTATTTCTTGGCCTTCTCAGCCATGTTATAAAATTTTAAACCACCCTTGGTTTTAAATCCAAATCAAACTTCAAACAACCCATTGTTTTCAACAAGTCCCAGTTAACCAAATAATACTTATTTATTATTTTTCATTACTTTGAAACAAAATTTCTGAATTCTGGGACCAGATTTAGAATTTCATTTTCAATCCATTAAATTTAATTTGGTTGTATTCCTATTTCTACTTAATTTAATTACAATTCAAGCTTTCAGTTATGTTATATTTATATTACTTCTTAATTTAATTCCAATAATTTAGCGACCAATCTCCTTAATATTTATTAAAAGGAAATATTTCTTTATATATCAAAATATACTTTTATATAAAATCATTTAAAACCTTTATATAAGAAAATAACAAGTACGCACTCATATATATACACTCAACTCGTTCTAGAGTACTTTGGACTCTATTAAATGAGTAATCCCCACCAGAGCCAAGGTTCTCGCTGAACCTTTTAGCTCTGATACCAAATGTAACGAGCCGAAATTTTCGAAACTGAAAATTCCAGATAGTTATGAAAGAAGAAAGAGATAGAAGAAGAAGAAGAACAGAAACACCAAACAACTAACATTCACAGCGGATAAAATATAATAATAAATAATAGCAGTCTACAAGAGAATATTATATCTGTCGGTTACATTCTAATACATCAGAGTTTCACATTATATACAGTCACTGAATATTTACAATTATCATGTCTCAGATTAACAATAATATAAATACAGCGGAAATACTCTATACGATATTGCCATCCAGCTTGCCTCCTGAGCTCTAGAACGTCCTAACCTGGAAATCTGTAATACTCGGTCTGACCTGAGCATTACACCAAAGTAACACCCGGGTTAGGCTGGAAACCAGCGTGAGTAAACCCAACTAACATGGAATACCACAGCATACAACTTAAATAAAACCCGGGGTAACTTATATCAATTTAACCAATTCACAATTTGCTATAGACAACACTTATTTCACATATAAAATTTTAAGTAATCAAACTTAGATAAAATAATCCAGTTCACTTAAATTAATTCATTCCTTCCTATTGATTTCACAAATCAATTTGTAAAAATTCGAAGTGGTTTTGGGTATCTTCTAATACCCGACCCCGGTCTCTTCGAGACTCGTGTCATCTTAACCCAAATTATCAAAATGAAATACACAACATTTCATATCAGGAATATCATCTCATTCAAGCATCCAATACCATTCCATCATTCACAACAAATTTGATCACCTCCAAATTTATTCAATTGATTCTAATTGAATTCAATCCTCAATCACTTAGATTACTTTACTTGTTAATTAATTAATTTCAAATCAAATAATTCAATTATTCCTTCAATATTCATCTTAAATAATCAACCTGGATTAATTATCCTTCAATTCCATTCAAGCAACTATCTTTAACCAACTTCACCACATTACTTATCCTCAACCAAAACGATAGGTAATCTTAATTGCTTCATGAACACACTAACCATGTAGTTACATTAATTCTTCATTATTTATATATTAACTTCTCATAAGTCACTCATTATTGATTAATCAATCTTAATTAATCAATCTTAATTACGTCGTTGATTATATAAATTAACGATTTTCAATTATATCTTAATTGATCCAAATCTAAATTAATTACATTAAACCGCAATATCAATCATTCTTGATTTATCTCAACCTGTAATTAACTATCCATTTATTTACTTCATTAAATAAATTAATTCTCCTTAATTAATTATCTTAAATTATCTCTTGATTAATTACCTAATTTAATTATATTTTGTTAGTTGCATTAAGTAATTACTTATTAAACCACCCAATGATCATTCTAAATTAATTTAAACTCAATTAATTAACTCAAATCATTAATTGATTTAATTAATCGATTATCCATTTAAATTATTCTACTTATTTAATGAATCAGTAATTCATTAAATTCTTATTAATTTTAAAAATAAACCATTTCCTTATTTATGATTTAAGTTTAAACAATTTAAAATCCAAATGCTTCGAGTCAATCAACAATTAACTCGAGAACCAACCAAAACTAAGATCACCAAATCATCAGTGCACATTCAAAACAATTCAATCAATCATCCCATTATCTAAATTTAACCATTTAAATTTAAATAAAAAATCCATTAAAGTGAGATTTACTCACCTTTGATTATTTTGTTTGCAATCCATTTCCATCACGCCTTGCTTCTTCACAGTTTTTAGACCTTGAACAACATTATATGATTCATTAATATTTTGAACGAATTGGACAATTTGTTCCATTTCATAATTTAATTAACTAATACTTTATAATTTAAACCAATTTATACTAACTTTAAAAATTTCCATTCTCTAAATCTTATCTATAAATTATTTCCTATTTTTAATCAAATATAAAATAATTAAATAAAAGAAACAACAAATACCTTTCCCAAATCACAAAGTCAAGCTTCCTCGCCGCAGAACGGAAAAAAAAACACCCAAGCCCTAGCTCGCCCTCGCGAACTATCCTAGCCTGTCAGCTGTGACAACTGCCCACAACATGCGTCGCCCTCGCTTTCGCCACCTTCCACTGTTCGACTTCGAACCCACGACCCACAGAAACCACACGCACCCTTCTTCCCAAAACCATCGTCTTCACCCTCTCGCACACCAGAACGCGAATGCATCGCACAACATTCCTCGAGCCCACGTCGCTCCTCCAATGTCTCCACATCGCCGTGCTCGAACCCTAGTTCGGAAGCTCCACCACCGATCACGACCCAATCGCGAACCACCCCCTTTGACTCTTCGCGACATCGCCACCACAAACCAATGCATGCGAGCTACCTCTGTAATGCGTCGTCACTAATTACGCGATCTGGAATCGTGACTTGAATCAAAGGGCTGCGACCATTTAATTTTTTTTTTGGAATGAACGATTTCGATCTAGAGAGAGGAAAAGGGTTTCGGTTGTTATTATTATTTTTTCGATCTGCTTCCAGAATAGAGGGGAGATGGGAACATATAGAATTAGTAATGGCTTCCTGAGTACGCTAATAAAATATAATTAAATATTAAAAAAAACTCGTTTTGTATAACACGAAATCCCGGACCCCGAATAAGACATGCCGACAGGCGTTTATAAGGTTTTACCCGCATTCCGAACACAATGGAACGTGTTTCGGAAGCAAATTTAATCATATGTAGAAGTTAGCTTTATAAATCGATTTAAAATATTAATTTATCGATTTTAATTTCAATGCGTTCCTCACCCGTACAAGCAAACGGCAAAACCAAACGCTATGAAAATTGAAATCCGATAATAACTAACTATCACAGATCCAATGGAACTGGTTTCGTCGAATTCCGAGACTGTGCCTCGGAGGCTAATTTTAAATATCGATTTAAATGTTATATTATTAAAATTGAACGACCCATCTTTAAATTAAGTTTTCAACCATTCTATTACCTTGAGTATCGTCGTTATAAATTTTATAGGCCTTCAAATTATTTTAAACAGGCTTGGAAATTTCAGATTCAACAATTTACCCAATTTCAATTATTAAATCCAATATTTAAATATATAATTCAAAATTTAATTATCAAATAAATATTAATATTTGGAATTCAAGTGAAAATTAACCTTATAAAAATTTAAAATCAATTAAATATTCCAATTTAAATTGTTAGAAATTCCGGGTCGCCACAATGGTGAATGGTCAAAATTTATACAACGTTTCAATGAAATTAATTCATCTTAAAAACGAAATAAACCTTAGTGCAGGATCAAGTACTCAATTTGATTGATTACAAAAGGATCATATCTTGTCAAATGTAACACTAGACTAAAGCTATAATATAAATCAAAGAAATCGATCACGGAAATGTCAGTTTGATTAGCTTATGCAAAGCATAACATATCTAATGCCCTTAAAAATTAAGGATAATCGAATGCGCTTTTGTAAAGAGATCATTATGATAACATAGTTAATATTTTCTTTTGAATGGTTTGACCGTTTAGATAGAATAACGAATGAACAAGGGTAGATGTGATTTAAGGTATAGTTGGAATGAAGAGAGTGAATAGTCACTTCTGTATAAAGAAACAACGGAAACAAGAATTATAATAATAGTGATTGATACTTAACATTGGTGTAAGAAATATGACTTATATTCCAAAATGTATTTTCATATAGAAAATTGTTTTCTATAAGATCTGTTTCTTTAAGTTCAAGATATTTGATCAAAGAACTCTCCACGGTAAACTAATTTTAGTATATGAAATTAAAAAAAATCTATATTAAGCGACTGATGGACTCCCAAATTTAGCAGATGTTATAATAATGGTGGAAATAGTGAGAGCATGCCATAGAGCACTTATTGTTGCATCAAATTACGAAAATTTCTTAGGTAAAACGTACCGAACATTATTTATGAAATAATGACTATTTCTATGTATCGAATGAAAAATAGACATGGCTATATTTCAATATAAATATTATGAATATACATTATGAAATAAACTATAATGTGGTATTTATTTTCATAACAAAAGTGATGCACTAGAAAATATAGAAGTATCTAATTTTATTCACAGTTATTTTAGAATTAAGGGCTAAGCACCCATAGATTATTAATCATATGATTATGAATATAGAAGCCGTAGTTTTGAGAAATAATTTATTATATGATTATGGTTCATATAATACTGGTTAATTATACCTTAAACAATTAAGGACTATGCACTCATTTAGTGGGAGCATCATAAGAGCACCGGATCTATTCAGATCGATACATATAGATGTATGCAATCGTAAGTCTATTAATACTAAAACGGTTCCACGACATCATCATAATCACCGATGAGTTATCATTGACACGGACATGTGTATTTGATACTTATTTAGTATGTCTATGTAAACTCATAGAATATATAATGGAAGTAAATAATGTAACATGCAATAGGAGTGATACCTTTTGATTGAATAAGTGAGTGCATAGGAAAAAGTTCCGAACGTACCTAAAAATGATGAAAGATTCAATTTCAAAAGCCACTCTTCCCTATAGTAGATAATGATGTACCGATAAGGAGTAATTGAACTTCGTTGGATAAAGTACAACTAATTGTGAGTGAAGTTGAATTAATTTATTTTTATCAGGCTATGTACTTAAGAGTAGTACACAAGGTTATTATTTCATCTAAATAATAGCTTACAAAACATACAAGATCAGGGTTTATGAGAAACCCCAACATATCATAAGTCAAGAAGTTGGCAGGATGTGCGAGTCAAAAGTCTGCACATAATAACTGTTTGTGAGGGATCTTATATGAATCTCCCCACAAGGAGTTTGGAAAAGTCTTTCATTAGATGACATATTTATGTTTTGAATAAATGTTTTTTAAACTAAAAACTAAATATATTTTATATAAAAGGCAATTCATAATGTGTTTATTAATCCCTATTCTGTTGCATTGAGAAACAATCATTGTTTCAAGTGATAGCAACTTCATTATGAAGGAATTTCTTTGCGAAATTATTTGTAGTAAAATGGAATTGGATATGATCCAAAGATAAAAATGATTATGTGCAATGAAATAAAATTAACCTAACCTAAATGAATATATCACATTAGAATGTCTAATAAGTATTCTTGCACAATTAAGAGAAACTATGAGTTTCTTATCAACGTCGAGAATAGTTAATCCCCGGTTGTCAGTTAAGCCTTAAGAGTACTGATTCCATGATATGGTAAGATGTGCAAATCCAAAGGGATTCAAGTAGATTATCAAAGTATGATTTTGGTAGTCACATCCGAAGGAATGTGATTCATCGGCTGCAATTTTGTCTTTAAGAGACTAACGCGGTTGGAATTAAATGAGCAATGTTGATAAAATTAACCTCGTAAATTTCAATTGTTGAAATTAATGTAATAGATTCATTTATCAATGTACTTAAGATAATTTAGATTTACTTACAAAATTATCGTCAAGTATGACTTTAGGTTTTGATATATATGTGTTGAAATAGAAAGTTCTAAATATAGATAGACTGTTTGCACATAACAACTAAAGTGTCTTGAAGTTAGTGAAAGTGATATCGAGTTTGTGGGATTTTGGACATGATTGAAGGAATGATAGAAAGTATCATTTTATAAGCATCAAAACTAAACAAACATTTTGATGAAATATCAAGTGGTTTGATTGTCAATAAAAATATAGAGAAGTGTGTGCTCATAAGTAAGAAAGTCAAAAGGTACATTGATATTTCCAAACTATATGTGACACCTCTTCTCGAGACCCACATTAACAAAGAGTATTATTAGGTAATACTGTCTGCTAATGCGGAGAATAGAGCTAGTTATGAGCAACCATCCATAGCTTTGTCTTAAACATATAGTGAATATGTCGATTTAGTGCTCTAGTTTTTTCTTTCACAAGTGGATCGACATATTCAATAAATACTTAATACAAAACTATAGTGGCTAACGGATCTATCAGAACATAACGTAACAACAATACGTACATCACATTATGGAACAACAGAAAACATATATATATATACATATACACCGATACATCCCAGTACAATACAAAATGATACATCAAAGGTGGTACAAGGACCACACATGTACAACGAGTCAAAATAATAGATACATATCAGGGTTACAAACTACAACAAAACTATAAAAAGAGATAAGTAGATATCCAAGGCGGAAGCAGCATAGCATGGTCGTAAGGCAGAAAACTAACCTGAAACAACTCAGTCCGACCCAAGTATTTAAAAATACATGGGCCAGTCTAGTTTAAACAATTGATTAGTAGAATATATGGATAAAAAATAACAATTCTTCTCAAAAGAGAAGAAGCAACATTAAGTCTAAGTCATTAGGGTTTCTAGGTAGAAATAGGTTCAACACAATATCAAATATCCACAAATGCGCCTCATATCATCGGCCCAATCAAATAGCCAGTATAATAGCTAATTTAAACAACAACATCAATTATCCACAAACAAACGCCTCATCTCATAGGCAAAGTATTAGCAAATATAATGGCTTTTATCAACTATAACTCCTAAATAGGAGATTACAAATCTCAAAAAGGCCAAAGAAGGGCACATAAGAATCACCACATATAAAACTCGATTAAGAGTTCACAACTCCAAATGTAATCACCGTATAAACTACTCGATAGCACTCAGGCTATATAAATAATCCAATAAAAGCTACTATGGTGAAAACATATATAAATCATCAAAATTCTAGAAATCAACATGTGGATATCTAGAAAACGACAATATAAGAAATAGGACCCAACAACCTAATAGTGGCCTAACAGCTATAAATGTAGAAAGGACCCAACAGCCCAAGGCATGGCCCAACATCCTACTAACAATTGTGTACAAGAGACCCCCTAGCCTCTTTTAGGACTCAACAGCCCATAATTAGCCTAACAGCTCTATGTACACGTGGAACCTAACAGCTCAAGTATAGGAAATACCTTGTGAATGTGTCACAAACTCTCAGATAGGAACCCGAAAAGTGGTAACAGTGCATCCCATACCACATGTTCTCACTTATCGGTTTACTTGCTGCTAGTCAATGCCATACTAGAAAACAAATCATTCAAAACACAATAATTGCCTCATCTCATCGGCAATTATGACCCGAAGGTCAAAACGTTCAAACGGACAAGTCATGAATTAACCGATAAAGTAAACGCACGTGTCTCATACCACGTGTTTAACAAACTGTTTTATTCTCCTTCTCATACGCTCGAATAGTGCAAAAACGTGTATTTTATATAGAAAATAATTTGTCTAAGAAAAGAAGCTTTAAAACCATTTTTGAAATCATTTTTGGAAAATAATCTTTGAAATTCCCTTATAATATAGTTTTTTTATAGCTTTAAAATAACATATAAATATTATAAATAATTATTTCAAAAGCCATTTTACTTTTAAAAATCATTTCCAAATTATTTATAAAAACCCGTGCTCGAAATCAAGGAAATACATCGAAAAAATACCCAAAAACTGATATTTGAAATCTTCTCCAAAAACGATTCAATTTGAATCCAGATTCACTATAATTTTGGCTCGCCTATTGCTAGGCTTCATGGACATTAAAAATAATCAAAAGTCCCAAAGTCATGTAGCAAAGGAGGAGAAACAAGCTGCAAACAACAGGCAGAATAAAAAAAGCAAGTACAGGAAAAAGACTCCCCCAGGACGACCTTAGATGACCATAAGTCGACCCTACGGTCGACCTATGTAACCTTACCTAGGTTACGTGTACTTGTGCAGGGTGTTTCCAGGCTTCGAACTGATTTTCAAGTGATGTTTTTAGGTAGAAAATAAATGAATTAAGCTATAAAAAAATTGCACGCATGAACTACAACATCCAAACTACAATCCAAAATAAATCCGGCAGCATCTTGACAAAGGAATAAGGAGATATTGTCACTCAAAGAAGCAACTCAAACAAGCAATATACTGTAAACTAGAAAGTGAAATGTAACGTTTACTGTAAACAATTTTTCATGGTACTTTCGGTAAGAAGAGCTTCGTTTTGCTAAAATATGTGAGTTTAACACTGACCTTGCAATTATTAGAACAACTAGAGCAAAATCTTGTGCAAATCGGATGGAAGATGAGAGCTTTTGGCCAAAAAGAGTTTCAGGAACCTGAAAATGAAGATTGTATAGACATGCAGAAACAAAACTTAATTACAGACGACTCAATCACTAAAATCTGAAATAGATGAGATCAACTCTAGTTTTGGCTTCGATTACCCGAGTTAGTTCTCTTCATTTGATTAAATTTCAAAGGAATAGAGGGATTTGATAATTAGATTTTAGTTTAGAAGCGGAAGAAGCTCTTTGTCCTTTTCTTTTCTTTGTTTACTGGTAAGAAAACTTTATGTACGTTCAAAATGAGAAGGAGAAGTTTCTCTTATCTGGTTAAGTTAGTAAATGGGCTAAGACCAAATAAGAAAAAGAGTTATCTATTCTCTAATTACCACCTAACACACAAATACACTAATATTTACAAGTTATAACACATATACACAAGATTTCAACTTTATAAATATTACACGAACATATTTTTATGCTCTCAAAAATATTTTTCAACAAATAAATAGTTATTTTTAACTATAAAATTATTTTTCATTATTAAAAACACTTATTTTAATTAAATACATAATTTACACAATAATTTACATTAAACACCATTTGTAACAACTAAAATTACACAAAAATTATTTTCTTGTGTAATTAAATGTAAAGACCCATTTAAACATCATTTTTGTGTCCAAATATTATTTTTAACCAATATTTTATCTTTTTATTTATAATATAAAAAATATTAAAGCAATTCATCTAAAATCAATGAATGATACATTTGGCAACAATTACTAAAATTATTTCATTTCTCTAAATTAAAGCCATATTTCACTCATTTTCATCACAAACAACCAAAAATAAAGTTTCTAAAACTTTATTTTTCACATTTTATATTTAAAATCCATTGTTTATTCAAAATAAACAATTTAAAATCTCCAATTTATTTTTATTTTTCAAGATTAAATTGTAACCGCCATTATAATTTAATATTACAGGCAATCACCAAACTAGTATTGTTACAGAGTCCCTCTTATAAAATATGCATCCTCGCAATTTCTAGAGAAGAGCTATAAACAAAACAATTTAGTTCATTAAGCAATAAGAAAGAGAAGCTCGAGTTTAAAATTTTCTCACCCTTAACTCAAGAAGATAGAAAATCAAGATAAGATTACTCAAGAAATTCTATGGTTTTCCAAGTGTAGGCATTGGGATTATCGGACCATTGAACTTTCATGAGCAGAACATCATGATTTCGAAGGCGTCTCACCTTCGAAAGAAGAATACAAACAGGATTTTACACAAAAGATTAATCGGGCGAGATTGATTCCTCGAAAGCTTCTCGAAAAGAGTCGGGGTTTAGTTACCTCTTTTTCCTGGACTCCAACCTCATAGGATAGCTATCGACATGATCTTCCGTATAAAGCTACGAAAGAAGTCATACCAATATAAGACTGACAATCACCATGGAATGAAAACTCAACAAAAGGTAGGTGGTTTCTTCAAATACCACCAAACCTAAACCACCATATAAATGCAAGTCGCTAGATAATTGCACCAGGGCAAGTAAAACACAAGGAGTAGATTTCACATTTTATATTTAAAATCCATTGTTTATTCAAAATAAAAAATTTAAAATCTCCAATTTATTTTTATTTTCCAAGATTAAATTATAACCTCCATTATAATTTAATATTACAGGTAATCACCAAAACTAGGGGTATTACACTATAAGTAAACAACACGTTGATTTTAACTACGTGCTTGTGTTAAAATCAGCCTTAGTTATACTCAACGTTGGATTGCAAATGATGTCTTTTATAGTAAGTATAAAAGATATTTGGAACGTCCCAAAATGATATGCACGGACACCTTTTTAAAATGTTTGATGGGGAATGTGTAAGATGGATTCCTCATGCACTGGCAATAAGAATGATCATACATGTTATGTTGTCTACAATATCGTATTTTGTTTATGTGTTTGATACATAAAGCACATATCAAATCCAAATTAATATCACTAAATGGTTATTTAAAGTTTTCTGGAGTATTTATGAAATATTAGAGAATTTTTTATAGAAACAACAGACTCCTTGTGAAGAAGTGTTTGGACTTAAACTTCGTAAGTGATATTGAGCATAATAGATCAATAATAAATTAAAGTTAAGAATCTTTAAGTTGGAAATATTTCAAATGAAAGACCATTGCTAATTCAAAGAAAAAGGCTAAGTACATCGTCTTGAATAGTTCCGTAATAAAGGCAATGTATATAAATTTATAAGTGCACAAATTTATAAATGGGCCAATTCCAAATGTTGAGAATCTCAAAACATTGTTATATGATAACAATATTGTGATATAGTTTGTAACTAAACTTAGAGCTAACTAAAAGTAGACAGACATGCTCCAAATTGTTTCACATGATAAAACAGTTTATCTCCATCGGAGAAAATTGGTTGATAGAGTAGATAATTGAAATATAATAATATACCCATCACGGAGGGACTGGCCTTTTGAGAAAAACTGATTGGTGAAGTTGAAATAAGATCCATAATTGACTCAAAGTGCAAGTGGGAGATTGATAGAGTTAGGGGCATGCCCTAAAGGAAATCATGTAATTTGTTACATATATATATCTCGTTCACCAATCTTGTTCAAAATAATGGTGTTTTCTTTCTATTATATACTTGATATATTGTGGTTATATTACTTAATTAATTTACATAAAGTATATATAATAGAAAATCATTAAATGGTATGTTTTGTGATAGTAGTTATAAAATGTTGTAACCGTGAGTAATTTATCACAATAAAATTAAATATACATTTTAAATGTTTCTAGTGAAGATATATCAAAGCTGGATATCGATGTATCCGTTGAGGCTGGAGTGTGTAGCGCTTTCCAAATATTGGGAAGTGTGTAACTTATGACTATTAGGGGCACCTAGGGGTTACATGCTAATAGTTATTGGATAACTATTGAATGACTCATTCGATAGTTTTCTGTTGGCTCATATAACTAAGGTCAAACAAAGAATATCGATGTGAATAATTTACACAATTCTTTCGACTTGAGAATACTATGAATATTAGATCTCTTTAATTATAGTCAAACCATGTTAAAGCATTCGAGCGACTATAGTTGGGTCGAGTGGAAGTATTAGAATTAAACCGCTATCTAAGAGAGGATTCATCTCCTTAGTTATATTAGGTTAGTAGCACAGTCAATTTAAGTCAATCCAAAGTCAAAATCCCAGGCCATAGTAGTTCGATTAATAATAATTGTTACTATTGAACCAAGGACTTTTTGTTTGGACTATAGAGTTGAATATGGATGATGTTGGAATTTTGACCATTACCAAATTAAATATGTTGAAAGCGGTATAGTTTTGACGAAGAAATTGGTGTAAATAATTATCACAACCGGCTAACGCTTGTTAAATTAAAATGAGATTTTTTGAAAATAAGTAAAAGATAAATTGGGCCATGTTATCACACCACCTCCTAAGTGAAGTGTGAAAGTTAACATATGAATATTTCAACGTTAATCGCTGACCTAATTTACATCCAAGAGCCACACAATCGAACGAAGAATTCTCATTAGACCAAATGATTTAGTTAGTTTATAATTGTTATAAAAGAATTAAATATATTAAAATTTATGAAATTTTAGTTATAAAATTTGAATATGATTTGAGAAATAAAATTGTTGCATATATTTATAAATGTTATGAATATATTAATAGATATGAGATATCTATAGCAAAATAGGTTAAATATGATTGTACATATTTAATTTGGGTTAAATGGGCTCACAATGTAACGTCCCGAAAATTTTCGACTTTCGAAAATTCAACATCGATACTCACTTTATCGACTGCCGAGAAATCGAAGGCCGGAAACCCGAAATGTTATGGTTTAAGAAAAAGAAAGACAAAGAAAAAGAGAGAAAAAGATAGAAAAATAGAGAGAGGAGAGAAAAGAACATAGAAAATGGAATTGAAAGAAAATAGAACGGAATAGAAAACAACAGAACAACAACAGAATCTCACAATTCGCAGCGGAACAACATATAATAATAAATGAATAATCTTTAAACAAAGAACTATATCAGTTATTACATTTTATACATTACATTTCATTACATCATATCATCAGAGTGTACAACAACAACAACAAACAGTGCAGCGGAAAAAGAAATACTATATACTAATAATACGCCATGCCATCCAGCTTGCCTCCAGCAACTCCAGAATATCCTGAATATCCTGATAAACCTAACTCTTAACTGCCCGTGTGGAAATTGGTGGGCACCCAGAGTTTAGGAAGGAAAACAATAAACTCCGAGTCAATCATGTGACTGGTGTGAGAACTCAAAACAGTTTATTTATCTTTAAAATCAAAATAGAGGAATATTTTTAAAGTCAATTCGCAATGCTTTTAAAAATGAGACTACCATAAGGCCTCCCGCACACACACACAATGCAAACGCAGAATCGGAGGAGATTTCTCCTTATGATAGTCAAAGATGCTTGATACGCATTAAAAAGAACATTTGATATTATTACTAGTGCATAGTGTAGAGAAAAATTCATTTCAAAAGTAGAATATAAATCTTAGCCAACATACGACCATTATCGTATGCCTACTATAGCTACCATGTTCAATAGCGGGTTACCGCCACATTCCATAGCAGGTTATACAACTAAAACCGTACAAGGCTCGTATTTGAAGAATGGATTTTCCAACAAATGATCAGGCCAAGGAACTTCCCATTGCCACATGGAAACGCCTCTGGAAGGACGCCCCGAGAACCACCGTTCTCCGCTAAACAAAGCCGGGAATCCCTTTTCCCAAGGGATATTACAAACCCTCAGATATACCACCCCCGGTCCTTTGGAACCTTTAAACGAGCGCTCGTCACCATCATCACACAATCATAAAGTGTTTTCAACATGAGTAAGTATCTGGGCTCCATATCATGATACTACCCTTTTCCAGAAGGAACGGTCATACCCTAGGGAAGCGATCCCTGGAAACCTTGCCGCACAATTCCTGTTTCGACCATTACCGGTTTGTGAGGCTCGACGAAGTCACGTCCACAAAAACACACTTTATACAAAAGCCGTGCTTTGGGTCAACAAATGATCATAGAAATGATCACAAAGATAGACGATCAAACAAATGATCCTATCACAAATAATCAACACAATGATCATTTACAGCAACACTCAGCATGTCACATTACCAAATTGGGAATATATCGCTGATAACTTCAACTATATAACCTCTGAGCTCGTACGTCTCAGAGAAGGGTGTTAAGCTAAAAGAATAAATTCTCCGCCACCAACAGAAATATATTTGAATGAAATCGGCTTTACATCTCAATTTGTAATGTCAGACACACAATCCATACAAGTCTGTTCCGGGCTCGAACAGAACCGAAGGCACTTACAAAGAAGTCCTTGCAATCCGGATAATCTCTAATCACGTCCGGACTTCCCATCACATAGGGAGAACTCAATACCGTAGCTACTCGGTGCAGAGTCAATCGACGAGTTGTCCTTTCGCTTTCAAAAAGATCCGGTCTTCAACACCGATCTTCAAATGCAATTCACAACGATGTATCACATATTCGGAATGGGTTATACGACCTCATGGTCCTTTCCCGGTTAATCCGAATAGTGAGCGCTTATTCAAAAATAAGTGTGGCATTCAAATTCAAACAAATCACATCAATTACCCATTCAAAGGGAAATATTGATAGTGGGTTATTGAACTATCAATGGATATGCACACATCACCAGTTTCCAAATAATTTTCCAAATTATTTATTTTCCGAAATATCTTCACAAGATATAAAATTTTCAATACTTCAAAAATAAATCAATATTTATTTTTAAAAAAATTCTCCTTTTCATTCATAAATTCCATAGTGAATTTATATTCCAAAATTATCTATGAATATTCGATTTCCATTATTCATTTCAATTTATCTTCAAAAAGATAAATTCTCAAAATATTCACTTTATATTGGAAAACATTTCCATACTTATTTATTCATAAGTAATTCACAAATTTTATTTATTTTCAACACTTGGAAAATATTCAATATACTTAAATCGAAATTAAGTATATATTTCATTCTTTAAGGAAATCATTCTCTTAAACATATTTATTTGGGTCAAAACGAATGTTGCGTAAAACATCGTTACAACAACCCAAAATCACTAGTATAGGGATTCGAAATTAAAATAGATATATAAATCCCAATACTATTCAAAACATTTCCTTTCGGAAATCATTTACTATAACAACAGTGTTATAGTCCACCATTTCCTTCTATTTCTCGAAAACGTCTATTTCAACAATAAATGTTGAAATCTATGGTTTCGCATCTTAACACCTTTTAAAACAACGTTAGATCATTTTAATTCAGTTCAAAATATCACATTCTAAACAATCTCTTTAACATACTATTCACTATTCAAAAACGTGAATATACTACGTTAACAAATATCATCATTTCCATTCATTTTATTTCAAAGGGTTATTCACTGTCAAAAACGTGAATATAACTTCATTTATAGGTTTCAACAATTTACTTATCAAAATAAGTCATTTGCGAATTTATAAAACAACGTTTATAAATCCCATTTCTAATTATTTTATAACAACTTCCTTTTATAAATTTTCTTTATTAACCTATTCGATTTATAACTCAATTATAAACTAAAGGTTCATATTATAAGTTAAATACTTATAATTTATTCATTCACAAAAATCGTTCCTTTGAACTTCATAATTATAAATCTTATAACTTATAAGATTCAATTATTCATCCAAATATATTCTTTTATAATTTCACAAAATTTATAAATCTTACTATTTATAAATTTCATTTATAACTTCACCATTTATAATTTTATAAATTCCATTCATTTACAAAATTCATTTTCACTTCATTCAAACACTTATAAAAACTCGTTTTATAATGTCAATAGTTCAATTTATAAATATCCATTTATAAATCTCTTAATATAATTCAATTTATATTATTCTTTTAAAACGTCTTTAATCTCCTTTATTATTTCACCATTTTGATTCATAAAATAATTAAATTTTATAAATCCTATATTTAAACTTTTCACAATAAATTCAAAAATTCCGATTTAACTATTTTATAAAATCATTAGCATCATATTCTCAAAAATCAGTTTTTAACTATTTTTCTCAAAAATCAAAATTTTTATAACTTTAAAAATTATAACGTTTATTTATTTAAAATGGATAAATTCCCAAAAATATTTTATAACATATACTTTCAAAAATCACTTTAAAAACATTTTAAAATTCCAAAACTTGGTCCAATGATGCTACATACCAAATAGTCAATCACGACTACAACGATATCATATATCGATATGATAATCCATCAAATATCAAAATATCTGAATTCAAATAAATACTGTTGAGGAATCCAGTTGGATCCCTCCAACCTGTTTTCCTGCATCCACAAACATTAGCACAATACCAATTTCGCTCCAGTACGAAATTATCGCGGTATATGGGATTTTAAATATTATCTGCTTAATGGACGGCGCAATAGGGTCTCATCCGCTAAACAAAATGCGGGAAATCAATAACTCCAATATATACATATGCCAATATATATATATATTGCTATTATATATAATACCAATTTCACTGTTTATGAAATATTCGCGGTATATGTTTTTAGTAAATAACATCCGCTTACTAACGGCGCATAATGTCTATTTTAACAATCAATAGATACAATCATCATTCAAACATACATTCAAATATTTTAAATCTAACTATTTAAAATAAAATCGAAACTGATTCGATTGAGTGAGAAGTTCTCACCTTGATTTTAATTTCGTTTTAGCGATTTATTTCGAATAATTTTACCCAAAATTCTCACTAACTCCAAACGACTCCAATCTAATTTCATCGCACAGTGCTCGTCCATATGATTCCAACGCAACTGGTTTCGTGCGTTTTCGACCTCGTATGGAAAAGATATGAATATTTGAAGTTACACGATTTTTTATATAAAAATTTACAACTTAAATTAAATTTTATAAACATACAACTAACATCCACCGTTCAGATCCAAGCTCCTGCATCCAGCCGTCCACCCCTTCTTCTCTCTCCCTCATGTTCACGTCTCCAGGAAGGAGCACTCACGTCCAAACCCATATAGCATGAACTAGGGTTTCACCTTACGCCACCTACGCTCGACGAAACTTCATCACGTCGCCACCACGTCGAAGCTCATCACGAGCCCTATCTTCGGCCATAAGCTTGGCACACTCGCCCCCCCCCCCCCATCTGCACGCAAATCGAAGACAAACGGCCTTCATCTCGGCCTCAATTCTGGCCACCACATCGACTCAAACACGATCTTGACCGTTGACCACGTAGAGCTCGCGAAGCTCGACAAGTTTGCAGTTGAAGCCTTAGTCTAAATGTTGATGGATTGGGAGATCGGAGGGGAAAAGTGTAGGAGTTTTCTGGCCTTTGGTTGGGTAGGGGGCGGCTGCAGTTTTAGATTAGGGTTTTGATATTTTTTATTTATTTGTGAATGGTGGGCTATTTATAATGAACCGACGAAACACTATTCATTCCGGAAATTCCGAACTCTGATTCACGCGCCGTAACCAGCGTTTCTAGGGTTTACCCCACGTTCCGGACACAATGGAACAGGTTTCGAAAGCTAATTCGGACATCTGTGCGAGTTATGGCTACAAACGTTCAATTTAAATTAAACCGATTTAAGCGATTTTCTAGGCGTTTTAATTTGTACCGGACAAACGGTAAATCCAATTGACACGAAATTTTAAACCTTACAATAATATCACATTACGGATCCGATGAAACTGGTTTCGTCGAAATCCGAGACTTTTTGAAAAATGGCTATTTTAACTCGCCAAATTAATATTAAAAATAAATCGATGCGTTTCGAGCTGCCACGATCAAACGATAGCTCCGATTGACACGAAAATTGAAATCCGGTAATAACTAACTATTACGGATCCAATGGAACTGGTTTCGTTCAATTCTGAGACTGTTCAAAAATTGACTATTTTCACTAGTCGATTTTAAATATTAAAATATTCAATTTTCACAAATTAACTTTTAATTTGATTTTAAATATTCTAAAATATCATTCTAACTCCAATATGATAAAATAAAATTTTACAAATCATTTTCAATCATATTTAACTCAATTCTCAATTATTTCCATAATTTAACATACTAAATTATCGATTTAATTATCAAATTAAATCCAATAATTCAAATAAAAATTCATTTGACTTATAAATTCACTTATAAATATTTAAAATTAATTAAATATTCAATTTTTTTATTATCAAAAATTCTGGGTCGTTACAATCTTCCCCCCTTAAAAGAATTTCGTCCTCGAAATTATTAAGTAAGAAAAGTTACAGAATCTATTAATTTTCCAAAACAAATTTTAAACTTCTCACCATACTTTACTAAGTTTTCAAATCACACTTAGTTATCTTTTCAAAAACAACTACTATTGTTTAACTTTCAATTCCAAATCAAAGTTAAAGTTTTCAAAATTTTCACATAAATTCCCAAAATTTTTCTAACGCCTTAAATTTTCGGAAAAATTTGCCATAGTCTCCTTTGCGCGGCTCGATCCGAAAAAAAAATGACAGTATATATATCACAAATATACATCTCATCAAGTAATGAGGCATCCTGAAGGGAAAAAGTATAAAAGTACGGTATGTAATCTGAGATATGTACCTTATATTTTATTAGCAAGCATATACGGCTAATATAGCACGAAAGCGAGCTCCAAATGCGAAGCAAACGCGATCCGCACCTACTAAACACTCAACAAACAACATGAGAATCATGCATATAGAAAATAGTATCAATATACATCATATAGCAACATAATAACTATACATGCTAACATAGCTAATGCAACAAAACAACAAATGCAAACATCAACCAACTATAATCCATAACCAATATATATTCATTCATATTCTCATTAATATTCAATGAAATGGTTTTCAATTTAAATCACATTTGATTCATTAACATTGGATGTTTTTACTAACATTCATTTTCAATTAGTTTATGTTCACTAATTCATATTCAAGTTGGTTCACTTCCAAATCAAATTCAAATCTATTTAAGATTCATTTAACTTCCAATTGGATTTCAATTACTTCAACTTTCAATTTCATTAACACTTAATGAATTATATACAATCAACTAACAACCATATAACAACCAATGTATATCAATTGCAACCAAATTACTTTGCTTATATTCATTCAATTATTCAACTTCCAATAACATAAGATTTTAATGAATTAACACTTATATTCATTATTTCATATCAATTATTCACATTTAATTGATTAATATTCAATCCATTTATTCAATTCAATTTCTAAAGTTGAATTTCATTTACATAACTTAAGTTCACATTTATCACTTAACTTTATTAATTTACTTTGATACTAATATCAATTTCATCCATATAGTTTCACTTAAGTTATATTTCCTTTTACAAACATCACTTGTTTTTTACATTACTTAAATTTCCACTTATAAATAAATTCAGATTCCAATTCTAAAGTAAATTTTCATTTAACTTTAAATTCATTTTTATTTACAGCTTATATTCATAAATATATTCATATAGTTTCACTTCTTATATATATAAGTTTATTTCACAATTGTAAATCACTTTTATTATAATTCAATTCTTATAATTCTTTTGCTTATACAATTATTCTTCAATTTAGATTATTCAAACAACTAAACAATCAACTTATATACACTTTAATAATTCTGAAAAATTATTCCTTTATATATAAAATATAATCAAGGTAAAATTATTTTATTTACCCAATTTTAAAACAATACTGTGCCAAATTTTTCTATTCAAGTGTTTATAAAACCCCTTCGGCATAGTTGTCCAGACCGTGCTGACGAAGGTTCATATGCCACTCAATAAACCAATCATCACAATATAAAACAATTTTATATTTACTAACAAATACGCACTCATAGCTATTATTACACTCAAACTCATTCTAGAGTACTACTGACTCTATCTCTAATGAGTAATACCCAACAGAACCATGGTTGTCGCTTAACCATAAGCTCTGATACCAAATATAACGTCCCGAAAATTTTCGACTTTCGAAAATTCAACATCGATACTCCTTTATCGACTGCCGAGAAATCGAAGGCCGGAAACCCGAAATGTTATGGTTTAAGAAAAAGAAAGACAAAGAAAAAGAGAGAAAAAGATAGAAAAATAGAGAGAGGAGAGAAAAGAACATAGAAAATGGAATTGAAAGAAAATAGAACGGAATAGAAAACAACAGAACAACAACAGAATCTCACAATTCGCAGCGGAACAACATATAATAATAAATGAATAATCTTTAAACAAAGAACTATATCAGTTATTACATTTTATACATTACATTTCATTACATCATATCATCAGAGTGTACAACAACAACAACAAACAGTGCAGCGGAAAAAGAAATACTATATACTAATAATACGCCATGCCATCCAGCTTGCCTCCAGCAACTCCAGAATATCCTGAATATCCTGATAAACCTAACTCTTAACTGCCCGTGTGGAAATTGGTGGGCACCCAGAGTTTAGGAAGGAAAACAATAAACTCCGAGTCAGTCATGTGACTGGTGTGAGAACTCAAAACAGTTTATTTATCTTTAAAATCAAAATAGAGGAATATTTTTAAAGTCAATTCGCAATTCTTTTAAAAATGAGACTACCATAAGGCCTCCCGCACACACACACAATGCAAACGCAGAATCGGAGGAGATTTCTCCTTATGATAGTCAAAGATGCTTGATACGCATTAAAAAGAACATTTGATATTATTACTAGTGCATAGTGTAGAGAAAAATTCATTTCAAAAGTAGAATATAAATCTTAGCCAACATACGACCATTATCGTATGCCTACTATAGCTACCATGTTCAATAGCGGGTTACCGCCACATTCCATAGCAGGTTATACAACTAAAACCGTACAAGGCTCGTATTTGAAGAATGGATTTTCCAACAAATGATCAGGCCAAGGAACTTCCCATTGCCACAGGGAAACGCCTCTGGAAGGACGCCCCGAGAACCACCGTTCTCCGCTAAACAAAGCCGGGAATCCCTTTTCCCAAGGGATATTACAAACCCTCAGATATACCACCCCCGGTCCTTTGGAACCTTTAAACGAGCGCTCGTCACCATCATCACACAATCATAAAGTGTTTTCAACATGAGTAAGTATCTGGGCTCCATACCATGATACTACCCTTTTCCAGAAGGAACGGTCATACCCTAGGGAAGCGATCCCTGGAAACCTTGCCGCACAATTCCTGTTTCGACCATTACCGGTTTGTGAGGCTCGACGAAGTCACGTCCACAAAAACACACTTTATACAAAAGTCGTGCTTTGGGTCAACAAATGATCATAGAAATGATCACAAAGATAGACGATCAAACAAATGATCCTATCACAAATAATCAACACAATGATCATTTACAGCAACACTCAGCATGTCACATTACCAAATAGGGAATATATCGCTGATAACTTCAACTATATAACCTCTGAGCTCGTACGTCTCAGAGAAGGGTGTTAAGCTAAAAGAACAAATTCTCCGCCACCAACAGAAATATATTTGAATGAAATCGGCTTTACATCTCAATTTGTAATGTCAGACACACAATCCATACAAGTCTGTTCCGAGCTCGAACAGAACCGAAGGCACTTACAAAGAAGTCCTTGCAATCGGGATAATCTCTAATCACGTCCGGACTTCCCATCACATAGGGAGAACTCAATACCGTAGCTACTCGGTGCAGAGTCAATCGACGAGTTGTCCTTTCGCTTTCAAAAAGATCCGGTCTTCAACACCGATCTTCAAATGCAATTCACAACGACGTATCACATATTCGGAATGGGTTATACGACATCATGGTCCTTTCTCGGTTAATCCGAATAGTGAGCGCTTATTCAAAAATAAGTGTGGCATTCAAATTCAAACAAATCACATCAATTACCCATTCAAAGGGAAATATTGATAGTGGGTTATTGAACTATCAATGGATATGCACACATCACCAGTTTCCAAATAATTTTCCAAATTATTTATTTTCCAAAATATCTTCATAAGATATAAAATTTTCAATACTTCAAAAATAAATCAATATTTATTTTTAAACAAATTCTCCTTTTCATTCATAAATTCCATAGTGAATTTATATTCCAAAATTATCTATGAATATTCGATTTCAATTATTCATTTCAATTTATCTTCAAAAAGATAAATTCTCAAAATATTCACTTTATATTGGAAAACATTTCCATACTTATTTATTCATAAGTAATTCACAAATTTTATTTATTTTCAACACTTGGAAAATATTCAACATACTTAAATCGAAATTAAGTATATATTTCATTCTTTAAGGAAATCATTCTCCTAAACATATTTATTTGGGTCAAAACGAATGTTACGTAAAACATCGTTACAACAACCCAAATCACTAGTATAGGGATTCGAAATTAAAATAGATATATAAATCCCAATACTATTCAAAACATTTCCTTTCGGAAATCATTTACTATAACAACAGTGTTATAGTCCACCATTTCCTTCTATTTCTCGAAAACGTCTATTTCAACAATAAATGTTGAAATCTATGGTTTCGCATCTTAACACCTTTTAAAACATCGTTAGATCGTTTTAATTCAGTTCAAAATATCACATTCTAAACAATCTCTTTAACATACTATTCACTATTCAAAAACGTGAATATACTACGTTAACAAATATCATCATTTCCATTCATTTTATTTCAAAGGGTTATTCACTGTCAAAAACGTGAATATAACTTCATTTATAGGATTCAACAATTTACTTATCAAAATAAGTCATTTGCGAATTTATAAAACAACGTTTATAAATCTCATTTCTAATTATTTTATAACAACTTCCTTTTATAAATTTTCTTTATTAACCTATTCGATTTATAACTCAATTATAAACTAAAGGTTCATGTTATAAGTTAAGTACTTATAATTTATTCGTTCACAAAAATCGTTCCTTTGAACTTCATAATTATAAATCTTATAACTTATAAGATTCAATTATTCATCCAAATATATTCTTTTATAATTTCACAAAATTTATAAATCTTACTATTTATAAATTTCATTTATAACTTCACCATTTATAATTTTATAAATTCCATTCATTTACAAAATTCATTTTCACTTCATTCAAACACTTATAAAAACTCGTTTTATAATGTCAATATTTCAATTTATAAATATCCATTTATAAATCTCTTAATATAATTCAATTTATATTATTCTTTTAAAACGTCTTTAATCTCCTTTATTATTTCACCATTTTGATTCATAAAATAATTAAATTTTATAAATCCTATATTTAAACTTTTCACAATAAATTCAAAAATTCCGATTTAACTATTTTATAAAATCATTAGCATCATATTCTCAAAAATCAGTTTTTAACTATTTTTCTCAAAAATCAAAATTTTTATAACTTTAAAAATTATAACGTTTATTTATTTAAAATGGATAAATTCCCAAAAAATATTTTATAACATATACTTTCAAAAATCACTTTAAAAACATTTTAAAATTCCAAAACTTGGTCCAATGATGCTACATACCAAATAGTCAATCACGACTACAACGATATCATATATCGATATGATAATCCATCAAATATCAAAACATCTGAATTCAAATAAATACTGTTGAGGAATCCAGTTGGATCCCTCCAACCTGTTTTCCTGCATCCACAAACATTAGCACAATACCAATTTCGCTCCAGTACGAAATTATCGCGGTATATGGGATTTTAAATATTATCCGCTTAATAGACGGCGCAATAGGGTCTCATCCGCTAAACAAAATGCGGGAAATCAATAACTCTAATATATACATATGCCAATATATATATTGCTATTATATATAATACCAATTTCACTGTTTATGAAATATTCGCGGTATATGTTTTTAATAAATAACATCCGCTTACTAACGGCGCATAATGTCTATTTTAACAATCAATAGATACAATCATCATTCAAACATACATTCAAATATTTTAAATCTAACTATTTAAAATAAAATCGAAACTGATTCGATTGAGTGAGAAGTTCTCACCTTGATTTTAATTTCGTTTTAGCGATTTATTTCGAATAAAATTAAACGGACGTTTAATTTTACCCAAAATTCTCACTAACTCCAAACACTCCAATCTAATTTCATCGCGTAGTGCTCGTCCATACGATTCCAACGCAACTGGTTTCGTGCGTTTTCGACCTCGTATGAAAAAGATATGAATATTTGAAGTTACACGATTTTTTATATAAAAATTTACAACTTAAATTAAATTTTATAAACATACAACTAACATCCACCGTTCAGATCCAAGCTCCTGCATCCAGCCGTCCACCCCTTCTTCTCTCTCCCTCACGTTCACGTCTCCAGGAAGGAGCACGCACGTCCAAACCCATATAGCATGAACTAGGGTTTCACCTTACGCCACCTACGCTCGACGAAACTTCATCACGTCGCCACCACGTCGAAGCTCATCACGAGCCCTATCTTCGGCCATAAGCTTGGCACACTCGCCCCCCCCCCCCCCATCTGCACGCAAATCGAAGACAAACGGCCTTCATCTCGGCCTCAATTCTGGCCACCACATCGACTCAAACACGACCTTGACCGTTGACCACGTAGAGCTCGCGAAGCTCGACAAGTTTGCAGTTGAAGCCTTAGTCTAAATGTTGATGGATTGGGAGATCAGAGGGGAAAAGTGTAGGAGTTTTCTGGCCTTTGGTTGGGTAGGGGGCGGCTGCAGTTTTAGATTAGGGTTTTGATATATTTTTTTTATTTGTGAATGGTGGGCTATTTATAATGAACTGACGAAACACTATTCATTCCGGAAATTCCGAACTCCGATTCACGCGCCGTAACCAGCGTTTCTAGGATTTACCCCGCGTTCCGGACACAATGGAACAGGTTTCGAAAGCTGATTCGGACATCTGTGCGAGTTATGGCTACAAACGTTCAATTTAAATTAAACCGATTTAAGCGATTTTCTAGGCGTTTTAATTTGTACCGGACAAACGGTAAATCCAATTGACACGAAATTTTAAACCTTACAATAATATCACATTACGGATCCGATGAAACTGGTTTCGTCGAAATCCGAGACTTTTTGAAAAATGGCTATTTTAACTCGCCAAATTAATATTAAAAATAAATCGATGCGTTTCGAGCTGCCACGATCAAACGATAGCTCCGATTGACACGAAAATTGAAATCTGGTAATAACTAACTATTACTGATCCAATGGAACTGGTTTCGTTCAATTCTGAGACTGTTCAAAAATTGACTATTTTCACTAGTCGATTTTAAATATTAAAATATTCAATTTTCACAAATTAACTTTTAATTCGATTTTAAAAGTTCTAAAATATCATTCTAACTCCAATATGATAAAATAAAATTTTACAAATCATTTTCAATCATATTTAACTCAATTCTCAATTATTTCCATAATTTAACATACTAAATTATCGATTTAATTATCAAATTAAATCCAATAATTCAAATAAAAATTCATTTGACTTATAAATTCACTTATAAATATTTAAAATTAATTAAATATTCAATTTTTTTATTATCAAAAATTCTGGGTCGTTACACACAACCTATGAGATTTAGAGAGGATATGCATTGATTTCAAAGAGGTTAGTGGTGGCTACAACATAGGATTAAGGTTTGGAGATATGTGGCTAAGATCTAGTGAGAAACTTACATAGTTTGCTCTCTTATCCTACGCATATAAATACTACGCTCAAAACCCTAATCTAAGGCTGATTTCATTTTTTAGCCACCACTTTCTTCTCCTTCCTCCTTATTTTATGCCCTCAACTATCCTATAAAATACCCAAAAATTCTCAAAATCAATCAAATTAAAAAATACTAATTTGTAGAGAAGGTCTCTAATCCTAAATTAGCAACCTGACGGAATTATTCTTAAAAGAGAAATCATTGTTCAACGTGGACTCAAATACTTCATTACGAGGTGAACTTTCATTGATTATTATTGTTTTGATATCAAGTTTATCGTATAGAAGTTGATTTACATCCAAATTAGCTATTGTGTTCAGATCTATTTATTAATTAGATTAGGTGAGATTTTTGTGGGTACATGTGTTTGTTACAATTGGATTGGCTATGTGCTTGTTGTAATATATTTTTTATTGATTTATTACTAAATTAACTTTCCAAAAAAAAGATTTTTTTATTTTATTTTGATTTATATTATATGCGCGTGTGTGTATTGACTAAATGTATAGAGATCAGCAAATTATCAATATATATAATTGTATATATGATTATATATCACATATATTTGATCTTAAAATTTTCTTACGACGGTTTATACTGATTATGAATCATAAAATATAAAAATATTTTATTATCATTTAATTATTTTAAGGGGTTTTTATTATGTATAAAATTGTTAATGGTTCATAATTTCATATTTATATTTTCTAAATTTTCTGCCCCATACAGGAAGCTTATTAGAAATTTTTAAAATTTTTAAAACTTGATTTAATATTGTTTTAAATTAATTTACTTTTGTCCTACAATCAATTATTTAATTAAAAATATAATTTCAATTAAGAAAATTCAAGAAATATTTCTTAAGTTGAAAATATGTCTCAGGTACCTTTATAAAAATGTTCAGATTTTTATAACTTAATTTAATAATTTTTATAATTAACTTGTTTTTGACCTACAATAAATTATTTAATTAAAAATATAATTTCAATTGAGAAATTTTCAAAAAAATTCCTACGCCTAAAATATGTCTCACGTACCTTCAAAAGAAGTATTAGATTTTTTTGAACTTAATTTCATATTTTAAGAATTAATTTGATTTCTAGCCGTTGTCAATTGTTTAATGATAAACATTATTTTAATTGAGAAATTTTCATAAATTAATTTTTAAGCCCAAAATATGTTGTTAGAGTTCCTAAAATTACAAAAACTGTACTTTTTCATCGAATTATTTTACACTAATTTATTATGGCAGAAACAGTTTAAAATATTTATATATGTGTGTGCATGATGCATACATATATAAATATATGTGTATATTCAGTTACATATATTAGTATCTTGTTTTTTCATATTGTAAAAGCATGTATTTTGACAAATTATAGTACGCACAAAATGAGCTAATGTGTCCTTTGCAATGTAAATCACAACACCTAAATAATGCCATGTTATGGCCTTCAAGGGTTATCAAGTTCGCAAGCACGCACACTGCCTCACACGCACGCACGCACACGCGCGCGCACACACACAGATATATATATATATATATATATATATATATATATATATATATATGTATGTATGTATGTATGTATGTATATGTATATGTATATGTATATATATATGTATGTATATGTATGTATATGTATGTATGTATGTATGTATGTATGTATGTATGTATGTATGCATGTATGTATGTATTTGATACATACATATACATATATAAATATATAAGTAATTAGATCTAATTAATCAATTCAAATTAACGAGAGAAATGAAAGGTTCATCTCTTCATTTAATGCAACTAGTGCTCTCAACTAATTATTTATTTTAGGAAAAGAAATGAAAGGCTTTCTTCTATATATACACATTAAGTCTTATTAATGCTCTTAACTAATTACTTATCTTAGGGAAAGAAATGAAAGGTTTCTTTCCTTATATATATATATATATATATATATATATATATATATATATATATATATAAACTCTTATTAATAAATTTTAGTTGTATTTGATACACTATACATTTAAAATTAAATTTATTTAAACTTTCCTTTAAATATTTTAAATAAAATAAATAACTTTATTTAAAAACAAATTTAGAAATGTTCAAATTAAATTAGCCTTCATAGGCTCAACTAAGATCAAATAGGGTAAAAAAAAATTGGAACTCACCCATTTCTTCCGCTGCAGGCTGGACTAGTTCCTTCACATAGCTTGTGTTGTAACCAAGGAAGACGAGGTGTATGGTCTTACCGACAACAAAGAGATAAGTGTAAATGTATATAGTATATAGTCTTAAGACCTAAGTGGCAGCCGATTAATAGAACTTTAATGACATATATCCGTAGTAAAAGTATATAGGCCTTAGGGGCAGTTAAGATCAGGGCTCTTTAGTTATATTGATTGTAATATTTCCATGAAACAGAGGTTGCCTTTGGTTGTGGCTTCACAGTATTGCTTTGACATTTTATTATTGAACCAACGATTTAGGTTTATTTGTGAGGCATATAATATGTTATTTTGGTATTGAAAGGGGAAACTCATCATGCCTATTAACGAAGCGGCCTTGCTATTTTTCATTTAGGATTATATGTTACTTATACCAGACTTTATGTCTAACCTGTGTTTTTATTCTTGTTTTTTCTATAAACTCATGGATACAAATTCGAGTAAGTTGAGTTTATTGGTTTAGATGGGTGAATTGGACGAATAATGCAAGTCAAAGATAAAGTTGAAGGCTTGGGTATTATATTGTTGTTCTTGATTCTATTATATTAAGCATTCGTATTAGCACCTTCATATGTTAGGCACGACACTATTAAGTATGTTGTATTATGCTTTTTGATCCCTATATAGACACGACCTTGGAGAATTAAATTGTTACGCGTAATATGTAATGATGTACCTACTAGTTTTTATTTAATATCTTCCCTGTTTACTTAAAACTGTATCTAATAATCGATCCTATCTCCATCGTGGAAAGATAATTCCAATGTGACTATAGCATATTAGAGTTCTATTTTTGGGTCTCGGAATGAGGGATATTACTGTTGGTATCAGGGCATAGGTTAAGGGATATTTAAACAGAATGAAGCACAGAATAAAATAAGTTGATGTAAAATAAATGCCTTCTGAAGGGTATATGCTAGTATAATATATACTTGTATCATTCCATATAAAGATATAGAGCAATTAAGTAGAGATTCTCTATTGCTAAATCACTTTCTTTCTCTCATTTCCAACAAAGACTTTCTTAGCAGATATAGAACAGAGAAGTGGAAAGCCACCGTAATGTCCTCGATTTTTGACCCACGTTGAAGCATTAAAATTCAAAGCGTTAGAAAAGAAAATAGCTCAACTACACATAATAACAAAATATATCAATAAGATAAAACATTACTTAGAAAGTGATCAGCTAAGAGGTGATAAGATTCATATAGTCAATAAAATAAGTAATATTAGAGACGGCTAAAAAGACGTACTCTAATTATCTTACAAAACAAAATTAGAAGTAATACTCATAGTGGTATTCCTGCTTACTCTTCCCTGATATAGAATCAATATCCACCCATCCTACAATCTCATTATGCGAATACACACACATATACATACAAATACATGATGTTAAATAAACGAAAAGAGGACTATGTCACAGTTCAATGTTACTGCCTATGTACCAATTACATGATCAAGCTAAACATAGTCCTTTTACCACTAATTAATAAAGCCAATTAAGGTGTAATGGTCCATTTTTCTGCACCCTTTGAATCGACAATAAACCATACATGTGTAACTCAAGTTGCATGAAAAGATGGATCATTATGGGTAGAAAGAAAAATAGAAAGAACAGAATCTCATACAAATTGAATAATATATAATATTGGACAAATATCTTTACAGCAGAAAACTTTTAAAACACATATATCATAGTCTAACCTAAATTCAGCTGTGATAGTTATAAACATCTGTCCTTACAATTGCTGATAAACATGAAACAAAAACAAACAGACAGCAGCAGGTAATAGAATATGTCCATACGTAGATGAATATATCCGGCTCTCCTTTGGAAACTCCGACTGTCTTCGACTAAACCTGAAACTACTCGGATCTGACCTGAGTATTGAAAATACCTAGATCAGGCTTGATAAACCAACGTGAGAAAAACTCAATAATAAATGACAATGTCATATATTAGCCTTTGAATAATATCCTTTGAAAAAAAAGAGTATCTCATAAGACTACGCCCACACATAAACATGGATAGGTTTTTACCTTATGATAACAAAACAATTTTATATCAAAACATTTTATATTATTTTTAATGACATATCTTTGAAAACATTTGCAAATAAACTAATTAATCTTAGCCGAAATCGTTACCATTACTAAATTCCAGCATACCGGGCTCTAAAAACAAAACCGTAGGTTCTTATTGGAGAGTGGATTTCCATACAAATGACCAGATGAAGGGGCTACCTTTCGATGGGTGCATCTCTAGATGGATGTCCCAAGGCACATAACATTTGCCCTCTACCAACACAAAACCGGCCTACCTCTTTAATTAGGTAGTACTTAATATGTCGTCCCCGGTCGTTACCGACATTTAAACCGGTCGCTCGAGCATATGAACCACATTAATTTACATCCCGAACGTCATAGCGAGAAGAAATATATCTAGAAAGGGATGATCATACCCTAATTGAGAATGACCCACTTAGCCTTGCTGCATCTAACCCTGTTTCGGTTATTTCGGTTGATGAGGCTCGAGGCAACGATTACCTTTTCACATAGCACATCTTCTTTCACTTTGAATGCCACATTGTCATTCCACATTCACACAACTGATTTCTACAAACATATAACTACCTGAGCTCGTATATCTCGGAAAGGGGGTTAAGCTAAGGGAAGGTGTCTTCTCCACCATGGACCGATATACATTTATAGTGACCACTCATTGTGATTTAGAATGCAAGGTCAGACACTCATCCATACAAGTTTGTTCCGGGAATGAATGAAACTGAAGGTACTTTCCTCGGTCATTACGAGGCGAGAAGTCCTTATGGTTTTGGGATTTTTAATAACAAAGAGACCACGCTACAATATAGTGAATCGGGAGTTTATCCCCAATTAATCAACAGGTAGTCTTTCATTATTATTCATCTCAATATCTCTATCTTCAAACATCTTCATTTTCGAACATGTAAATTTGCTCAAATTGGTTTTCGGATAGGAATCACCCAAATCCGACCCCGATTCCTTCGAAATCCAATTATCGATAAAAGTGAATATGAGTATACCTGATTTATTAAGTCTCTCTAAACTTTAATTCTTTTTGGTTGATTTCAAAATCTCTTTCTTTTGTCTTAGGGTAATTCTAAGCGTTTCATTCTTTTTCATTGGATAATATTTCAAATTTCTTTACATAACTCTCGATCCAAATTCCTTAACTTTTAGACGGGTCAAAAACAATGTTATTTAAGACACCGTTTACTGTCAACCCTAAAATCAATCTTAGCAAATATTAACAAGTAAATAGGATCATAGAAATCATTCTAATTTTACTCAATATTAATTTTCGGATTCAACAAGTGCTATGGACGGAATAACGGTGAGATCACCTTTTAAATTCCACAAATAGGACGAGGTCCCTCTTTGGATTTTAATACCAAATATAAGAAGATTATTTCTATGCAATTCAAGTTGTAATTTATTCATTTTGGAGATTTCTTAAATTTTGGATAATACTAGTCTTCTTTTATTTTGAAAAAGCTTAATATAATATTTTCAAAGCATCCGGGCTTTCCTTTCGATCTGTTCCATCCTTCACCTAAGATGAGAAAACATAGGCCAGGTAAGTTCATGTCACTGTTTGCTCCATCCTAACCTTAGTTAAACACCTTATTTCATCTTCCTAAATCTTACAGGCGGGATAAATGTACTAGTCATTTCTGTGGACTGAGTTATTAGATTTATTATGGAATTGATTTTGAAGATTCCAAATAATCTTTTAATCGCTTAATTTACCTTTTAAAATATTCATGATATATTCTAGGAAAAATCGTTACGTTTAAACTCATATTCAAAGAGTTATAGAAATCACAGCACAAAGGTGTTGCGGAATGTGCTATATAAGTTTATTTGATCTAAACAACTTTTTAATGATTGAAAATTCATATTTTCCACTTCAAATATCTTCTAAGCTATTTAAATAGATTTATATAATTTATTTCATATTGTTCCATAATTAAAAATGTTCATTTAAACGGATTTTCCGTTATGGTCACTTAACTCCACTAGCGTGATTTTCTAGAAAATTGATTTGGACATATTTCGAAATATACTTAAATGAAATTTAGATTTTCTTTATTCTTTTAGAAGATACGTATATAATAGTCCAAAATTTTCTTATCTCGGAGAATTTTGAGCTATATTTCACTTTTTACACCCATTTGAACTTTTTGGCGCGAAATCGCGAGCTCTCAATACGCGATGCGTCAATTTTAATTTATTTTTCAATACTTGAGATAATTTATTCAAATTGAACTTTATTACTTATAAAATTATAATGATTATTTTAAATCAATATTTTAACTTTTTAAAGAATTTAAAAATGTATTTTCACTATTTTCATGTTATAATATTCTTTTATTCCTATTATTTTAATATTAAATTTTAAAATCCAATTTCAATTCTAACTTTAAATTAAATCAAATTAAAACCTAGGTTTCAAATCTAGTTCCAATTCTAATTTAAATTTCAACCCTAATCTCAATTTCAATTTTCAAAATTGATTTTTATTTCAATTTCACTATTCATCTCAATTTCAATTTTACTTTCCATTTCAAATCCAATTTCAATTCTAATTTCAATTTTCTTTTATTACCACTTGAATTTCAGTTCCACTTAAAAGAGACTTATTTTTCCAAAGTATATCACATCACCAAAATAGGGTCTTATTTAATAAAGGGGTTATTTATTCAAAACGAACGTAATCGAGTTTAAAGCATTTATCACTAACATAGTTATGGTCCACACACAAGCTAATATGATAAATAATCACAACCATAAACACTTGCAACTATTCAAATATAACACAAATATAACCAACCATTTATAACATAAAATGGTGATTATCTAACATAAAAATTAACTTGATAATCAATTTAAATCATATAGCAATGAGATTATTTTTAACCTTCGTTTCCACTCCGTTAATCTTTAATGTAAGCCACGCGCCTCTCGAACTAACGTGCTATTTCCAAGCGTCAAGAATTTTCCGCTTTCCTTTCCTTATCTTTCTTTTCTTTTCTTTTTATTTTTCATTTCTTTTTTTATAAGTGTGTGGTTGTGGGCTTAAATGGAGGGTACGGCCTAGGATAGCTTTGGGTAGAGGGGTGCGTGCACTTTGGTGGTGGGTAGGTGGGGTATGCATGTGCTTTGAAGTAGGTAAGTGAGTTTTAGGTTCGGGTATATGGTGTAGGGCTTGGATATGTGGAAAGCAGAGTAGGTACATGTGTTATTTGTGGTGGGTAGGGTGTGTAGGGCGCGGAAAGGTGGAAAAGGAGGGGATGCATGGCTTACGGAGGTAGGTATGGGTGGTTGGAGGTGTTTGGCCATAGGTTTAGTGGTGTAGGGTGGTGGTGTAGTTTGATTTTGGTGATGTAGAGGTGAATGGATTGAAGATAGAAGGAAAATGGAGGAAGAGAGGGGGTTTAGGAATTTGTAGAATGGAAATGTAGTGAAAAATGGAGAGGTTTAGGCCTGTATTTATAGGTGGAGTTGGAGTGGCTAATGATATGAATTACCTTGCCTACATTAGGATTTTGATTAGCATTGATTTAAAGCGCATTTAATGTATGGAATGATGGTTTTGGAAGAGTGTGTAAGGAGATAATGAAGATGTCATCATCATATGGTGTGGAAATATTTTAACATATAAATATGCTCCTTTTCCATGCATATCCATCCATTTCATTGATGAGATAAGAGATGTAGTAATGATGTTATTTATAAAAATTTAAAATTAAATTAAATTTGTCAAATTATGTCTTTTCACTTTTTATACATTTACATTTAATCTTTTCTAATGTACCTTTTGTCTTTTATGCTATATGTTTAAATGTTTAAAGTTTTTAAAGTTGTATATATGTGTTAGAAAACACATCATGTTGCAACAACTTAATGACAACTTGTTTTGGTTGTTAACGGTGTTTTTATTGACAAATTTTACAGTCAAAATTTAATGTTTTTGTTAAACTATATTTTAAAGAAAACCAAACATAAAAGCGACAATTTTACTTCTTTTGAATAAATTAAAACATGTCTATTCATATTTTAAAATTATAATTAAATAATACAAAAATCCTTATTTTTACAGTGTATATAAAACTGACAAAATGCGACAAAATTTGGATATTTTTGTAAAACAATTATTAACATATTTTTAAATCCTTTGACATACTTCTATTATCTTTATTAAGTGTTTTTAAAAAGATATATGTAACGATCCCAGTTTTTAGCCAAATTCAAATTTGTAATTAATATTAAATTTTGGACTAAATTGTGAATTAATTTGATTTTTTTCAAATTTAAAAAGATATGTGCTTATTTATTTATATAGATAGATTTTAATTTGAAATTTGACTTTGAAATTCAAGGATAAATATCTTAGAAAATAAATTGAATTCAAAACTATGTTTTTAAAGTAATAAGAAAGTGTTTTCTAATTTTAATATATATATATATATATATATATGTATGATTATTTATTAAGTGTATAATTTGATTTCAAATCATTTTCTTTAAAGTTGTATAAATATAAATGATAGGAAAATGTATGAATATATCGAGGTTTTAATATGAAAAACAATTGAGATAAATTTAATTAAAATAAGATTTAAGAAAATTTCAATATACTTTCTTTTTGAAATTTCTTGAATCAAATTTGGTTTGTAAATAAATAATGAGATTAAATTAAATGGTTAAACTTCTTTTTAATTTTAGTTTGTATATATGTTATAATTTATAACAACTTAATGATATAAACATAAAATTCTTGTTTGTGACATTTGTAAAAATATGAATACAAACAATTAACAAGTGTAACTTATGATAACAAGTGGCAAATGCATGTTTATTTTAAACTAAAATTTAGTTAAAATGTATTAAAAGGAAAGACAATTTAATTTCTTCTCAATTCAAAACCTGTAAACCAAAAACCTGAAAATTGGAAACAAATGAAAATCAAAAAGCTGGTAATTGAAACTCAAAACAAAAATCAAAAAAGAAAATCTGAAACCAAAGCATTACAGTTCAAAACAAAATCAGAACTGAGTAACAACATCAAGTTGAAGCAAAGCAGATTTTAAAGACCAAATATCGAGTACCAGATCAAAACACTTCCAGTTTCTAGATTTAAAAACCAAATCAAAAGCCTGAGAATCAAATCAAACAAGTTTCGGATCATATAAAGAAAATCAAGCATTCAAATCAACATCAAATAAGCTCAACACTTCCAGATCAAAACTCTGCTCTCTATTTTCAAAGAATAAGTTCAGATCAGATACACTAGGTTCCAGATCATTTGAAAAAGCTCAAACTAGTTCTCTGTTCTCTGCTTTTAAATCCAGGTGAGAAAACCTTATTTTTAAAACCTGATCTGCTTGTTTTTGTATGCTTGTGATGATGACTTGAAATTTTTCGATATGAATGTGTTGCATGTGATATATATGTGTATACATACATACATACATACATACATACATACATACATACATACATACATACATATATATACGTAGGTCCGTGTATATATCATCTCTGTTATATATGACAGGTTCTTAAACCTGTTTTAGAAATTCCTATCACCCAAACGAATTCATACTAGACTGTGATCTCTTAACGGAAAGTGACTATAAGAGTGTAATGTATATTCTAAAAATAATTTTAAGTAAAAACGTTTAATAATTATTTCAAAAAGAATATATATTACAGGGATGATATTATCAAGTCAAAAATCAATGATTTCAATTTCATGTTTTGACTTCACGAACAGATTTGCAATACAAAATCATGAATTTAGGAAATCAACTCATTATTTTTAGCCTATAATCATTAAGATATCTTAAGTTTAACGAAAAAGTTAAATGCATTGATTTCAGATAATCGCGTAATCGTAAAATCTTGGAATTGTTTCTGGAGGAAGATGGAGGTCTGGGTTTCCAGCAAAAAATGGTAGTTGAATTTTTCGACGGCCGTGGTGGCGTATCGATGGTGAAATAGGGTTTAAGACTATGATTTGGTCGTCGTTGCATTTCAAGGTCGTGTATCATCAGGGAAGCATCGGGACCTACCGGTGGTGGAGGGATTGAAACGTGGGGCTTCGGCGAAGTTGTGGTCAGAGATTCATGATCTCCGGTGGTCAGAGTTGTCAGGGCGAGGAGGATTTAGTTGATGGGATTTGGATTCCAGGTGATGCTTGATGGTCAATTTTGATTTACGGAATCATTCGACATACAGGATGGTCGGGATGGTTGTGGAGGTGATCGTTGACTTACGAGTCGCCGGGGCGTTTGTCGGAATCGAGCAGATCATCGGTGCACGAGCACGGTGCACATTGGTATTTGATGGTTGTTTAAAGGTTTGGGATGAAAGTGTTTACTTGGGTTTTTGTTTGATGGCCTCGGGTTTGTCTCGGAAAAATTTGAATTTGGCTCGAGTGGATTTGAGTGTGGGCTCGGGTAGTTTTATTAATAACAGATTTTCAAATTTTGAAAACAAATTTTGTACAGGTTTTGAAATTTTAAAAAGGAAATCAAGTTCAAGTCTTTAAAAGCAAAAGCAAGTTTAAATTTATCAAGATGTTTAGCCAAGTTTAAAATATGTTTAAAATGAATATGTTTTCGAAGATTTCAAATGTTTAAATTTGTTTTTGTTTCAAAACAAAAGGATTACATATTAGATTAATTATGTAATTGAGTTCATGAGTGGCTCTAAATAAAATATGATGATGTTGAATTAAGAAGTGATGAAGGATTGTGCTTTAAACTTACTTAATCATTGTAATTAAGTATATAATTAAGAGATGAAATCATTAATTTAACTTAAAAAGGTCTTGAGTTAATTAATGTATTAATGATGATTTATTTCCAAAGGTCGCTAACATGGTTAAAATGATAATTAAAAAATTAAGATAAATGGTTTATCTTAGGTTAGTCAATAATAATTACTTAATGTAATTAAAAGATGATTTATTTAAAGTAATAAAAAGGATAATTACTTTATAAAAGTAATTAAAGGATAATTAATTAGTTAAACGTTAACTACTTAATAAAGGTAATCAACGATAATTATTTAATGATAATTACTTAATTAAAAGTAATTAATTAATGATTTAAAGTTGATTAATCAAGTGATTAAAGTATAATTACTTAATGGTATTAATTTGTGATTTATTAATATAAGTGATTAGGGATAATCACTTATGGTAATTAATTAAGGATAATTAATTATATGGTAATAAATTAAGAATAATTAATTAAATGGTAATTAATTAAGGAATAATTAATTAATGTAGTTAAGGATAATTAATTAAAGGATAATTAAATAATTAAAAGTTAATTATTTAATGATTAAAGGTTGATTAATTAATAATTAAAGGCTAATTAATTAATTTATTATTAAAGGATAAATAATTAAATGGTTTGTAATTAATTAATATTAATTAACCAGGATTAGTAATAGAATTCATAAGTAATTAATTTGATTTAAATTAATCAGATGATTGATTAACCTTACTCATGGATGTTTGAATTGCATGGAACGCTTTGAGTTGTTTAATATCTTTGGTGTGTGATGCTTGGTGATATGAACTATATTGATTTGAGCTTTGACGAATGTAATTTATTTATCTGTGATGAATTTATATTATTTATATGTGAATCTGTGAATAGAAGATAAGCGTTATAGACAATACCGCTTATCGATATTGATATGATTGAATGTGTGATGATTGATGATGTTGCACTATTGTGTAAAACCCTTGGACTACACCATACACACACAAATATGGATTTCACGGAAATCGGTTAGGTCACAGATATTTTAAATTTAAAAGTTTAATTTTGAATCCAAATGGTTTTGGAAATGGAGTTGGGTTAAATATGAAAAGCTTTTGAAAAGGAGTTTTAAAAGATAAAAGTTATTTTGATAAGTTGATAAAGTTTTAAAATTTAAATGGTTTTATTTGAATTGGAATTCAAGATTTGAAATTATGGTTTAAAAAGATTATACAAGTTATAATGTATTTATATGGGATTTAAACCATTTTAAAAGTATTATTTTGGGAATTGAATTTAATACAAGTTTATACTTTAAAGGCTTTAACTTGTGCAAATATAATCGGATTTTTCCAGAACGAAAACCCTTTTGTTTTCAAATGATAATGGCTTTCAAATATAATGGAAGAACTTCCAGTTTGTGTTGAAAAGATTTCAAGTTGAAAAGGAATTGTTTTGAAAGCCATGAATGAATCTTTGTGAAAGATTGGTGAACTTTTGTTTTCAAATATATGAGGATCTTAAATGTGTATCTTTTGTATAAAAGATTTGAAATGGAATTGTTTTCAAGGCTATGAATGAATCTTTGTGAAAGATTGGTGAACTTTTGTTTTCAAATATAAGAGGATCACAAAGGTGTATCTTTTGTATAAAAGATTTAAAATGGAATTATTTTGAAAGCTATGAATGAATCTTCGTGAAAGATTGGTGAACTTTGTGAAGTGAATCTTTTTGTTTAAAGATTTGAAAAATGGTAATTTGTTTAAATCATTTGAAAAAAATGTTTTGGGTAATAAGTTGTGACTTAACTAAGATCCTAATATCCTTATATTTTCAAATATTACACTCCTTATTCGGTTTAGCCGGGAGATGATTTTGTGTCATATAACCCATTCCGAATAATGATACGACGTAATAGATAGCATTTGAAGACCGATGGTGAAGACCGGATATTTTCAAAAGCAAAAGGATTACCTGTCAAACGTCTCTGCACCGACTGGTTCCCGGTATAGAGATTTGATCACCCATTGTGATGGGGAGTCCGAACGTGATTAGGGATTATCCGGATTGCAAGTGCTTCTTTGGAAGTTCCTTCGGTTCTGTTTGAACTCGGAACAGACTTGTATTGATGTATGTCTGACTTTACACTTTGAGATGTAAAGATGGTTTCTATCAAATACATTTCTGTTTGGTAGCGGAGAATTTATTCTCTTAGCTTATCGCCCTTTTCTGAAATGTACAAGCTCAGAGGTTATGCAGTTGATGGTTACTAGTGATACATTCCCAATTTGGTAATGTGGCATACGAAGTGCTTCTGATCATGTGTTGATCGAAGCATGGCTTTTGACAAAAGCGTAGCTTTATGGACGAGACTTCGTCGTGCCTCATAACCCGAAAATGGTCGAAACAGGAATGTTGCGGCAAGGTTATTATGGGTCGTGCCCCTAGGGTATGTCCATTTCCTTTTGGATAAAAAGTAGTATCATGGAATGGAGCCAGATATTTAACTGTGTGGTTGTTGCTATTTGTTGGTGAATGCCGGGATAAAGGTCGGTAACGACCGCGGATGGCTTACTTGTAGGTGTTACCTAGTTACAGAGGAAAACCAACCATGTGTTGGCAGAGATCCGGTTTGGTTCTTGGGGGCGTCCCTCCGGAGGCGTTCCATTCGATGTAGGAAGTTCCTTTGCATGACCATTGTTGGAAATCCAAAGAAGCAATACGCGACCTATACGGATTTAGTTGTATAACCTGCCATGGAATGTGGCGGTAACCTGCTATTGAGCATGGTAGCTATAGTTGGCATACAATAATGGTTGTATGCTGGCTAAGATTAATATATACTTTCGAAAGGTTTTCTGCACTATGCACTAGTAATAATATCAAATGATTTCCGCATATCAAGCATGTTTGACTATCATAAGGAGAAATTTCCACCAATTATGCGTTTGCATTGTGTGTGTGGAGGAAGGCCTTATGGTAGTTTCATTTTCCGAAAAGCATTATGGATTTCTTTTTACCACTTTTGTTTAAAGATAAACTATTTTTGTTTACTCATACCAGTCCTATGGCTGACCAGGAGTTTATTTTTTCCTTCCTAAACTCTAGGTGCCCACAATTTTCCATACAGGCAGTCTAGAGTTGGGTTTTTAAGATAATCAAATAGTAGGTGTAGATTCGATAGCATCCAGCCCTTGGATTTTATAACAACCCCAAATTTTGTGATTTATTTTAATTGTTTATTTTGATTATTTTATTTGAAAATTTATTATATTTATTAAAATGAATAATTTTGTTATTTAAAAGCATATTTTGATCTTTGTGTGAATTATAATTTCAAACCTGAATAAATAGGATATTTTCAGAAAATGTGGATTTTTGTCAATCTGGTCAAACCTTGATTTTTAAATTTGAAATTCAAATTTTTGAATTTTTGAATTTTATCCTTTATTGTGAAAATATATTAAATTTCAAGACTACTACTTTTCGTTTCGTTGAAATCGATTTGTATTGTGAAAGTTATGCTTTTTGCAATATTGTATGTAAATTGATTTATTTAATAAAATTATCTATTTTAAATTATATAAATAATATTTTATTTGTCCGATCATGTTCTAATATGTGTAATATGACATGTTAGATATATATTTTATTTTTTAAACATTTTTAAAGTGATAATAGAATTTTTTTTAAATTTACTGCATTTATTTCCTATTTTTAAAGGCCAGTTTCTATTTTTCTACTATTTTCTTCATTTAAATTAGATTTAATCAAATTTTATTTATTTATTTTGTGATTGCATTTTTATTTTATGTTCTTATCTTTATTTATAAATATTTTCCAAGTCCATATAAATTTTTCAATGTTTATTCTGTTTATTTTCAAATTTTCTAGTCTAGTTTTCATATTTTGTGCTATTTTCTTATTTTAACCATATATTATTAATAATTATTTATTTATATTTTATATTTTTGTTAAAATTTAGAATTTAAACTGAAGTTATAATTATTTTTAGTTATTTTAACTTATATAAAGAAAATAAAGAAATTTGAAAAGGTTTATGGCTTTTTATCTCCTAAGCCTTTTTATATTCCACCTTTTCACATTTTCAATATTTCTTTTCATCAATTGGTCATACCACTTCACTTCTTCAGCCGCACATCTCATTCCTCACTCACGTAAATTCATTTTTCTCATTCCTGGAGAAAAAAATTCAGCCTCCATTGCTTTGAATTTTTTTTGGTAATATCTTCTTTCTTTGTTTATTCGTTTTTCATTGTTTTTTATATTGTTTTGCACTTGTCTCCTTCCTCGTAGGTTCGGCCTACCTCCTCTACATGCCCTGCCACCTCCACCACCACCTGAGAACATCACCATCACACCTCCTCTCTGGCCAACCCCAGCCGAGCCACCAAAATTTGATTATCCATCACATAAACGCACCAAAACTTCAACCTTATGCATAGCCGAGCTCTACCATGTTTCCACCACCTTCAACACCCCTTAGCCGCCACCATCTCCACCTCCACCACCTTCGGCTCTACCTGACCACTCTGCCACGTCACCCCCTTGACTGTACCAAAGGAGGCCGTGACCCATAGGCCTTGACCGAGCCTTGATTTGGCCTTGAATCCATGTGATGTTGCTTGTATGTTGATTGTTTAGTGTAGTTTCCCATCTCCACGCTTTTACATCATGTTAATCTATGTAGGCCGACCCTTAGGGAACCAAAACCATATCATAAACCTCCCTTTAGCCTTGTACTTCACCTACGGCCGAGCCTAATGAAAGTTGGAAGCAAGTGCAAAGCAATTCTGCTTTGATTTGTGCGGTTATTTCTAGCTAAATTTAATCGTATTTGAATTGAAAGCTTATATTCGTTATATTATTTTGTTTGATTTGTTTACAAGGGAATTTATACTTTGGCTCTCTCACTCATATCTTGTCATGCTAACGTGCTTGTGTGGATCTCTTTTGTGCATTCGTTGTTATGTCTCCAGCTTAAACATGTGAGTTATTCTCACCTGACAATGTATACATATATAACCAGTAAATTGACCACTTGTGAATCTGTAAAATGCATAACCATATCACATCTGCTATGTTATGATTATATGATGTTCACCCATGATTAAAACACCTGTTATATCATATGTTACTGTTATATTTTGTTGTTCTGTTATTTATATCAGTTTATCACACTGCAAGTTCCCTTTAGATTAGAATCGCTATAGGTTGAAATGATACATACCCGAACGGACTTTAGAATAGGGGAAAATCGTTATGGGCTGAAATGATAGGCCTGAGTGATTTTCAATTTATTTCATGTACTTGGAACTGCGGGTTTGAAATGATAAAACCCGGGCTTCCTTTGTAAATTAGGGGTTGAAATAATAAAGTACCTGTATCACTTTACCTAGGCTAGAAAATTATATACAGACCCGTAGTTAAATTATATTTTTCTAAAATTTTTAAAATATGTTTGAAATGTAAATATTATAATATTTTGATTTAAAACTTAATTAAAAATGATTTTTATAAAGTATTATTCATTTTTTGAAATTTATAAGTGAAATAAACTAATGGTAAAGTTAGAAAATTTTAAATTTAAGTTATTTTGGAAATTTTAAAATGGTGATAAATGGAATTTAAATTAAATATGAAAATATGATAAATTTATGTTATTTTGAATTTACATGAGTTTAAATGATTTTTATAATATATTAACGGATTTTGAATAAGTTAAATGTGAAATAAATGAATATTGAGTTGAATTTTGAAATATAACTTAAATTGGAAAATTATGAATTTTGTTTAAAATTAAAATTTTGAAGTTAAGTAAATAAAATGTAAAATAAGTTATATTTTGAAATTTGAACTTAAGTGTTAAGTTAAAAATTTATTTGTATGAATTGAAATTGAATGTTGGAATTTAATAAGTGTATTATTAAATATTGATTTTTGAATGGAAATTTAACTTTATAAAATCATGAATTTAAGGAAAATTAATTGATGGTTAAAAAAGTAAAAATATATGATTTTATAAGTTTAAATGATTTAAATAAAAATTTAATTATTTATGAAATTATATTGAATATTTGGAATTTAATTAAAAGCATTTTTGAATTGTTATTATTTCTAACGTAAAGTATATTACTGCATTGGTAGATGCCGAAGTTGACAGAAATGAACTAAACGGCTAAAGTGAATTAAAAGGCGATTATAGCATTTTGTAAGTGCTGTAATTGTTGAATTTAACTAAGGTTATTTGAATTAATGTAACCCTATTACAGCATTTTTAAATGCTGTCTTTTGTTAAATTGAATTGTTTTAAAAGTAACTTTCCGTAGCATTTTCTAAAGGCTGCGAAAGTTGAATTTTCATTGTTTTAATAAATTTAATCGAATAAATGAACTTTGAAAGATTTAAATTTTGGAAATTTAGTAATTTAATTATTAAATATAATAACTTCATTTTAATGATTTAAAATGAAGTAATTTGTTTTGAAATATATACTATTTTGAAATGTGTCTTGAAATGGTATTTTAAATTAAATGAATGTGGTTTTGAAAAGATATGATATTTTGATATTTTGAAATGGATTTTTGGAAATGATATTGAATTTTTAAAGATATTTGATTTAGAGGTATAAAATACCATTTTGAAATTTTAACCACGGGATGTATTTAATTTATAGTTTAACCGATCCTTAAAGGATGGGCGACCTAAGCATCTTTTAAGTTATTGTACATTACTACTACAGTTCACTTGAGTTGGTTTACATTATATAAGTATATATTGTCCTGACTCGAGTGTTTTGTGTTTTTCTTTACGCTCGGGTCAGCCTGAGTATTCACAGCTTTGGATTCTCTTTGTGGAGCTGGGCTTTGCTGGAGTTTCTGCTTATCTACATATATCTACTTCTGTTTCGGCTATTCTAGTTTATCTCATGTATTAGTGAACTTCTATGTATTTGGGATTTCTGTTACGTTGTTTCGGACTGTATTATGTATATTGGTTTGAGACTCTGTTGTAGTAGCTTCATGAACTACTATGTATTTTTATATTCCGCTGCGAGTTATTCTGATTGTTCCGTGTCTATGATTCTGTGATTGTATTTCATTTGCTCCAAATTTATTTACAATGCGGTATTTTGAGCAATTCAAGTCCGGCATGTGTGGATGCGAATGGCTGAAAATACCGGGTTGTTACAGATTTGGCAATAACATTTGTTTCACTTCAACAGTTACCGAGTTTGCTACATTACAACGTGATGGTGGTTCGAGCTTTTCTATATAGAGTTTGGAGTCTTTTGAGCTTTGGCATTAGATTTGCAGTTTTGGATTCTTTCTTTCTCACTTGGAGATCATGTTGGAGATTTATTTCCACTGTGTCATATTCCGTTGTTATATTCTGCTCTGATATTTTTGGATATGTTGTATCTTGTTGTAACAGATATAGTATCATTGTTATATCGAATGTTTGTATATCAATGATATTATTTATTTTCTTCCACTATGTTGTTGTACTTAATGTGTTATAAGCTCTGGCGCAAATCGAATTTCAACGTTTGAATCTGCAGCATTCGAATACGAGTGAAGTATGGTTGTCGATTTTAGAACGTGAAAATCCGAGTCGTCGCATTTGGTATCAGAGCTAAAGGTTGAACTTTAGCTTTTGGAGTATAATACATTAGGTAACTCATTAGAGATAGGGATACAAATACCCTAGAATGAGTATATTCCCTAAGATATCCGTTTGTATGCCTCGGTAATTCTCTTACTATCCACCGATAGTGAGTGTGAGTGCAAGAAGAGGACGAGGTAAGGGACAGGGGAGTACTACTACAAATGGTCAATACCCTGCGACAACTGGAACAACTTTCTCCGTCAATCTCTTTATTGATCATCCGATTTCAATTCTTTGATTTCTTCATGGTAGCTCCAGGAAGAAGCTTTGGTGTGATGGTGGCCTTGCGAATCATTGTAGAAAACACCTATTTCGTATTCTCTTCATCAGTTACCTATCAGCTTTTCATTTTAAAATTTTAATGAATTTAAAACTCTATTTTAAAAAAAATAGATAAATAAAATATGAAGATTTGTATCGATAAAACGATTTACATTAAAACCAAATTTCAAATTCTATTGTAATTTCATGTGAGGATCAAAGTCTGAAAAGGGATAAGCTAGTGTAAGCTTTGGGGTATTCCTCCTGAGTTTGGATTCCATACCTAGTGTTTAAGAATTATGGAAGATTGAATCTATTTGTCTATTCTTTGGGGTATAAATATATTCTACAAATGGTTAGTTATTCCTCGGACTAACCAATGCTCCTGCATATTCGTAGATCTAATGACCCGAATGTTTCGGAAAGTGTTGAATGAGTTGTTTGCGTATCTATTGATGATATTCTGATTTGGTAAGCCAAATGCAGAATGGATATTTAGTTTGATTTGGTAAAACATTTTTTCCATCTATTCTTTGTTATCTCCCTACCTAGCAAATTTCGAGGATGAAATTTTCTTAATGGGGAATCTTAAACAATCCTGGTTTTTAGCTAGATTCAAATTTGTAATTAATATTAAATTTTGGATTAAATTGTGAATTAATTTGGATTTCTCAAATTTAATAAGATATGTGATTACTTAATTATATAGATAGATTTTAATTTGAAATTTGAATTTGAAATTCAAGGATAAATATCTTAGAAAATAAATTGAATTTAAAACTATATTTTTAAAATAAATAAGAAAGTGTTTTATAATTTTAATATATATATGTATGATTATTTATTAAGTGTAAATTTTGATTTCAAATCATTTTCTTTAAAGTTGCATAAATATAAATGATAGGAAAATGTATGAATTTATTGTGGTTTTAATATGAAAAACAATTGAGATAAATTTAATTAAAATACGATTTAAGGAATTTTTTATATAATTTCTTTTTGAAATTGTTGAATTAAATTTGGTTTGTAAATATATAATGAGATTAAATTAAATGGTTAAACTTGTTTTTAATTTTGGTTTGTATATATGTTATAATTCATAACAACTTAAGGATATAAACATAAAATTCTTGTTTGTGACATTTATAAAAATATGAATACAAACAATTAACAAGTGTAACGTATGATAACAAGTGGCAAATGCATGTTTATTTTAAACTAAAATTTAATTAAAATGTATTAAAAGGAAAGACAATTTCATTTCTTCTCAATTCAAAACCTGTAAACCAAAAACCTAAAAATTGGAAACAAATGAAAATCAAAAAGCTGGTAATTGAAACTCAAAACTAAAATCAGAAAAGAAAATTTGAAACCAAAGCATTACAGTTCAAAACAAAATCAAAACTGAGTAACAGCATCAGGTTGAAGCAAAGCAGATTTTAAAGTCCAAATATCAATTATCGGATCAAAACTCTTCCAGCTTCCAGATTTAAAAACCAAATCAAAAGCCTAAGAATCAAATCAAACAAGTTTCAGATCATATAAAACAAATCAAGCATTTAGATCAACATCAGATAAGTTCAACACTTCCAGATCAAAACTCTGCTCTCTATTTTCAACGAATAAGTTCAGATCAAATACACTAGGTTCCAGATCATTTGAAAAAGCTCAAACCAGTCCCCTATTCTCTACTTTTAAATCCAGGTGAGCAAACCTTATTTTTAAAACCTGATCTGCTTGATTTTGTATGCTTATGATGGTGACTTGAAATTTGTCTATATGAATGTGTTGCATGTGATATATATAAAATTATATGAGTATATGTAGGTCTGTGTATATGTGTATATATCATCTCTGTTATATATGACAGGTTCTTAAAACTTGTTTTAATAATTTGTATTACCCAAACGAATTCACACTAGACTGTGATCACTTAATGGAATGTGATTTTAAGAGTGTAATGTATATTCGAAAAAAAATTAAGTAAAAACATTCGACAATTATTTCAAAAAGAATATATGTTACTGGGATGATTCTATCAAGTCAAAAATCAATGATTTCAATTTCATGTTTTGACTTCACGAACAGATTTGTAATAAAAATCATGAATTTAGGAAATCAATTCATGATTTTTAAGCCTATAATCATTAATATATCTTAAGTTGAATGAAAAAGTTATATGCATTAATTTCTGATAATCGCTTAATCATAAAATCTAGGAATTGTTTCTGGAGCAAGATGGAGGTCTGGGTTTCCAGCAAAAAATGGTAGTAGAATTTTCTAGTGGCCATGGTGGCGTATCGATGGTGAAATAGGGTTTAAGACTATGATTTGGTCGTTGTTGCATTTGAAGGTCGTGTGTCATCAGGGAAGCATCGGGATCGACCGGTGGTAGGGGGATTGAAATGCGGGGCTTCGACGAAGTTGTGGTCAAAGATTCATATCTTTGGTGGTCGGAGTTGTAAGGGCGAGGAGGATTTAGTCGATGGAATTTGGATTCCTGGTGATGCTTGATGCTCAATTTGGTTACGGAATCATTTGACATGCTGGATGGTCGGGATGATTGTGGAGGTGATCGTCGACTTGCGAGTCGGCATGGCATTGGTCGGAATCAAGCAGATTATCGGTGCACGAGCACGGTGCACATTGGTATCTGATGGTTGTTGAAAAGTTTGGGAAGAAAGTGTTTACTCGGGTTTTTGTTTGATGGCCTCGGGTTTGTCTCGAAATTTTTTTGAATTTGGCTCGAGTGGATTTGAGTGTGGGCTCAGGTAGTTTTATTAATAACAGATTTTCAAATTTTGAAAACAAATTTTTACAGGTTTTGAAATTTTAAGAAGGAAATCAAGTTCAAGTCTTTAAAAGCAAAAGCAAGTTCAAATTTATCAAGATGTTTAGCCAAGTTTAAAATATGTTTAAAATGAATATGTTTTCGAAGATTTCAAATGTTTAAATTTGTTTTTGTTTCAAAAAAAAGGATTACATATTAGATTAATTATGTAATTGAGTCCATAAGTGACTCTAAATAAAATATGATGATGTTGAATTAAGAAGTGATGAAGGATTGTGTTTTAAACTTAATTAATCATTGTAATTAAGTATATAATTAAGAGATGAAATCATTAGTTAACTTAAAAAGGTCTTGAGTTAATTAATGTATTAATGATGATTTATTTCCAAAGGTCGCTAACATGGTTAAAATGATAATTAAAAAATTAAGATAAATGGTTTATCTTAGGTTAATTAACAATAATCACTTAATGTAATTAAAAGATGATTTATTTAAAGTAATAAAAGGATAATTACTTTATAAAAGTGATTAAAGGATAATTAATTAGTTAAAAGTTAATTACTTAAGAAAAGTAACCAAGGATAATTACTTAATGATAATTACTTAATTAAAAGTAATTAATTAATGATTTAAAGTTGATTAAGCAAGTGATTAAAGTATAATTACTTAATGGTATTAATTTGTGGTTTATTAATATAAGCGATTAGGGATAATCACTTATAGTAATTAATTAAGGATAATTAATTATATGGTAATAAATTAAGAATAATTAATTAAATGGTAATTAATTAAGGAATAATTAATTAATGTAGTTAAGGATAATTAATTAAAGGATAATTAAATAATTAAAAGTTAATTATTTAATGATTAAAGGTTGATTAATTAATAATTAAAGGCTAATTAATTAATTTATTATTAAAGGATAAATAATTAAATGGTTTGTAATTAATTAATATTAATTAACCAGGATTAGTAATTGAATTCATAAGTAATTAATTTGATTTAAATTAATCAGATGATTGATTAACTTTACTCATGGATGTTTGAATTGCATGGAGTGCTTTGAGTTGTTTGATATCTCTGGTGTGTGATGCTTGGTGATATGAATTATATTGATTTGAGCTGTGACGAATGTAATTTATTTATCTGTGATGAATTTATATTATTTATCTGTGAATCTGTGAATAGAAGATAAGCGTTATAGACAATACCGCTTATCGATATTGATATGATTGAATGTGTGATGATTGATGATGTTGCACTATTATGTAAAACCCTTGGACTACATCATACACACACAAATATGGATTTCACGGGAAATCGGTTAGGTCATAGATATTTTAAATTTAAAAGTTGAATTTTCAATCCATATGGTTTTGGAAATGGAGTTGGGTTAAATATGAAAAGCTTTTGAAAAGGAGTTTTAAAAGATAAAAGTTATTGTGAATAACTTGATAAAGTTTTAAAATTTAAATGGTTTGATTTGAATTGGAATTCAAGATTTAAAATTATGTTCTATGAATACATGTTTGGAAATTATGGTTTAAAAAGATTATACAAGTTATATAATGCATTTATATGGGTTTTGAACCATTTTCAAAATATTAGAACTTGAATTTAACCCAAGTTTATACTTAAAAGGCTTTAACTTGTGCAAATGTAATCGGATTTTTCCAAAACGAGAACCCTTTGTTTTCAAATGATAATGGCTTCTAAATATAACGAAATAACTTCCAGTTTGTGTTGAAAAGATTTCAAGTTGAAATGAAATTGTTTTGAAAGCTATGAATGAATCTTTGTAAAAGATTGTGAACTTTTGTTTTCAAATATAAGAGGATCTTAAAGGTGTATCTTTTGTATAAATGATTTGAAATGGAATTGTTTTGAAAGCTATGAATGAATCTTTGTGAAAGATTGGTGAACTTTTGTTTTCAAATATAAGAGAATCTTAAAGGTGTATCTTTTGTATAAAAGATTTGAAATGGAACTATTTTGAAAGCTATGAATGAATCTTTGTGAAAGATTGGTGAACTTTGTGAAATGAATCATTTTGTTTAAAGATTTGAAAAATGGTAATTGGTTTAAACCATTTGATAGAAAGGTTTTGGGTAATAAGTTGTGACTTAACTAAGATACCAATATCCATTTGTTTTTAAATATTACGCTCATTATTCGGGTTAGCTGGGAGAGGACTTTGTTTCATAAAACCCATTCCAAATAATGATACGACGTAATGGACAGCATATGAAGACCGGTGTTGAAGATAGGATATTTTCGAAAGTGAAAGGATTACCTGTCGAATGTCTCTCCCCCGACTAGTCCCTGGTATAGAGATTTGATCACCCTTTGTGATGGGGAGTCCGGACGTGATTAGGGATTATCCGCGTTGCAAGGGCTTTTTTGGAAGTGCCTTCGGTTCTATTCGAACCCGGAACAGACTTGTATGGATGTATGTCTGACATTACACTTTGAGATGTAAAGCTAGTTTCTATCAAATACATTTCTGTTTGGTGGTGGAGAATTAGTCTCTTAGCTTAACACCCTTCTCTGAGATGTACGAGCTTAGAGGTTATGTAGTTGATGGTTACTAGTGATACATTCCCAATTTGGTAATGTGGCATACGAAGTGCTGCTGATCACGTGTTGATCGAAGCATGGCTTTTGTGAAAAGCGTAGCTTTGTGGACGAGACTTCGTCGAGCCTCACAACCCGAAAATGGTCGAAACAGGAATGTTGCGGCAAGGTTATTAGGGGTCGTGTCCTTAGGGTATGTCCATTTCCTTCTGGATAAAAAGTGGTATCATGGAATTGAGCCTAGATATTTAACTGTGTGGTTGTTGCTATTTGTTGGTGAATCCCGAGATAAAGGTAGGTAACGATCGGGATGGCTTACTTGTTGGTGTTACCTAGTTACAGAGGTAACTCGGCCTTGTGTTGGCAGAGATCCGGTTTGGTTCTTGGGGGCGTCTCTCCAGAGGCATTCCATTCGATGTAGGAAGTTCCTTTGCCTGACCATTGTTGGAAATCTGAAGAAACAATACGGTTCCTGTACGGTTTTTGTTGTATAACCTGCCATGCAATGTGGCGGTAACTTGCTATTGAACATGGTAGTTATAGTAGACATACAATAATGGTTGTATGCTGGCTAAGATTAATATTATACTTTCGAATGGTTTTTCGCACTATGCACTAATAATAATATCAAATGATTTTCGCGTATCAAACATGTTTGACTATCATAAGAAGAAATATCCTCCAATTGTGCATTTTCGTTGTGTGTGGCGGCAGGCCTTTTGGTAGTTTCATTTTCCAAAAAGCATTGCGGATTTATTTTTGCTTCTTTTGTTTAAAGATAAACTATTTTTGTTTGCTCATATCAATCCCATGACTGACCTGGAGTTTATTGTTCTCTTCCTAGACTCTGAGTGCCTACAATTTTTCACATGGGCAGTTTAGAGTTGGGTTTTTCAAATAATCAAATAATAGATGTAGATTCGATAGCATCCAGCCTTTGGATTTGGCGATAGCGTTTGTTTCACTTCAACAATTACCAAGTTTGCTACATTACAATGTGATGGTGGTTCGAGCTTTTCGATATAGAGTTTGGAGTCTTTTGAGTTTTGGCATTAGAGTTGTAGTTTTGGATTCTTTCTTTCTCTCTTGGAGATCAAGTTGGAGATTTCTTTCCGCTGTGTCATATTCCGCTATTATGTTCTGCTCTGATATTTTTGGATCTGTTGTATCTTGTTGTAACAGATATTGTATCATTGTTGTATCGAATGTTGTATATCAATGATATTATTCGTTTTCTTCTACTGTGTTGTTGTACTCAATGTGTTATAAGCTCCGGCGCAAATCGAATTTCAACGTTTGAATTTGCGGCATTCGAATACGAGTGAAGTATGGTTGTCGATTTTCGAACGCGAAAATCCGGGTCGTCACAATTTATCTTTTCAAATAAATATTTGAATCTATTTATTTAAGCATTTTTTTAACAAAACTTAACTTTTGTTGAGTTATTCTAAAATCCAACTTTTTTTTGAAAATGGTACTTTATATACAACATGTCACTGGGACAACATATCACATATCAATAAACGTTCGAATCACGCTACGTAAGTTTCGAACTTGTGACCTCTCCCACCAAAGCCGAATCACTTAACCATTGGGAAAATGGTGCTTGTCTCTAAATTACAAATTTATGCTTTTTAATTATCAACTATAAGAATAAATAGTTTCTCTATTATTATTTATTATACATAACTTATTTATTTAACTTTTAAACCCTTTTTAAATTTAAAATAAACAAAATCTCTCATTTTCGAAGTATCGAAATTTCTGGTCGTTACATTCTCCCCTACATAAAAGCATTTCGTCCTCGAAATGAAATCAAAGATACAGAATTATAAAGATCAACAATATATGCAAAGGAAATGCTTCTAAATACTGATCATGAAATATAGACATAGATCCTAATCCCAAACCTGAGTGCATACTACACACTTAAGATAATATATACAACAACCAAACAAGACTATTCTCCAAAAACAACCACACTGATACTATATCAACATAAGTGAATACACCCACATAACCCATCCCCTGACCTGAGCATGTACTATACTTGAGTTATATATATACATACCAAAACATCAGTCCAACCCCCTATATCATAGTGTCTACTATTTAAGATAATTATCCAACTACTATGTAGACAGATCCAAAGCATCATACCATATGTGATATTTGATTCGATCTATTATTTGAATCCGCAACTTTACTTCCAAACTAGTATCGATCCCCCAATTTTTTAATGCAGATTTTGATCAGATTTCCTGATCACAGACCATTGCTTTCCTTGCATAGCTCTAACTATAATAGAAAACATAAGTACATAATCACAAAACCTCGTCATTGTTTGCCATCAAGAATTGGGTGATAAATCTTTTTTCCGATTGGTGCAAAAACAACTCAAAGTTCTGTACTCAAATTTTAGATCAAAATTTTGTGAGTCGAAATGATTTACGTATAACTGACGTATTTATTCACATTCATTTTTACCTAATATATTTCTTCCAAATTTCTATTAATCCGGGTTTATTTCACAACCATTTACTTTTTACTAAATCCATTATTACTTAAGCATACAAATATGACTTAAACTTGTATAATATACCTTTACTTCCTAAGAGTAAATATACATATCCCTAAACTTCAAACCGTTATTACTTCAATTAGGGTGTTTAACGATTGTTGAATTTTACTATCATCTCAAATTGATAAGTTATAAATCTTAATCCTTAGTTTTATTTATCCAAGGTCTTAATTTAGCTAATATTATTTATCTAACCCATATATTAATAAGATAATTTTACTAAGTGTACATCTTTTTTTACTAATTCTATGATTATCTACTTAACTTATTTACCTATCCATTTTCTAAACAAATTTATTAACCTTAAATCCATCAAATATCTTATATCAAATTATGAAACTTAATTCACATGGTATTTGTCTATTTATACATTTTCATCCAACAATTAACCTACTGACCATATTATTAAAAAATATCCACTTCTAATCTTACTTCATTACAAATGTTCCCCTAAATATATCACTAATTCAAAGTTTTATATTAGGATGATATTTCTTATATCTCTTTTTCCTAAATTTCACTATGATTTTAACCTAATCAAAGTGTGTAAATTTTAAATTCTCTTATCTCCTTTATAAGTTATAGAACTTACCCTTTTATATTATATTTACCCAAAGTCTCAATTTAGGCTTATCTTTTTTTATATTATTGGTAAGAGTTTTTCTAATTGTGCATTTTCTTTTTACTTTCTCTAATTGCAACTTTTAGCTTCAATATCACCATCAAATATCTTATAGCTAAATTGTGAATTTTATTTCACAAGATATTTGTACTTAGCTTTTAAACCCATCAATTTTGATGATCATTAAATCACTATTTCTCAATAACCAAATGTCGGTATATGATTAAAGTTCTAGATTCTAACTTTTAACTGACTAATTCTTATCTTTATAGTTAAATTATATAATTCTAATCTTAAGATGTCCTTTATTAACTTGTTTTTAATCAATTCAAGTTGCTTATTTATTAATCTATGTTTCAAACAACCATTTATTTTTCACTTAATATTTTTCAAAAATATTTCCCTTTTTACTTTCAAACATATAGTTAGGTAAAATATTTCATTTACCAACTTTACTAAAATGAAAAACATTTTTATAGAATTAACAAATATGCACTCGTATATAATACCATCATTACTCATTCTAGGGTGTTACTAACCCTATCTCTAATTAGTTACTCACCTTAGGATATTACTAATTCTATCTTTGATGAGTCTTTACCCTACCAAAGCCAAGGTTCTCGCTTAACCTTTGGCTCTGATACCAAACGTAATAGCCCTTTTCCGTATTCATTGAATCGATAATAAACCATACATTTCTAACTCAAATTGCATGAAATGACGGGTCATTAAGAGTAGAAAGAACAGAATCTCACACGAATTGAATAATATATAATATTAAACAAATATCTTTACAACATAAAACTTTTAAAATACACATCTTAGAGTCTAACCTAAATTTAGCTTGGACAGTTATAAACATCTGTCTTTACAATTGCTGACAAACATCAAACAATAATAAACAGATAGCAACGGATAATAGAATACGTCCATATGTAGATGAATATCGCCAGCTCTACTCTAGAAATTCCAATAGTTTTCGATTAAACTTGAAACTACTCGAATCTGACCCGAGTATTGAAAATACCTGGATCGGGCTTGATAAAACAGCATGAGATAAACTCAATAATAAATGACAGTGTCATATATCAGCCTTTGAATAATATCCCTTAAAAAGAAAGAGTATCTCATAAGATCACGCCCACACATAAACATGGATGGGTTTTTACTTTATGATAACTAAAACACTTTTATATCAAACATTTGATATTATTTTTAACGACATATCTTTACAAACATTTGCAAATAAACTTATTAATCTTAGCCGGAATTGTTACCATTACTAAATTCTAGCATGCTAGGCACTTTAAACAAATCTGTAGGTTCTTATTAGAGAATTGATTTCCATACAAATGACCAGGTGAAGGGGCTACCTTCCGATGGGTACACTTCTAGATGGATGTCTCGAGGCATATAACATCTACCCTCTACCAACATAATATCGGCCCACCTCTTTAACTAAGTAGTATCGAATATGTCATCCCCCGATCGTTACCGACCTTTGAACCAGCGTTCGAGCATCCAAACCACATTAATTTACATCCTGAACGTCGTAGCGGGAAGAAATATATCTAGAAGGGGATGATCATACCGAAATTGGGAATGACCCACTTAGCCTTGCTGCATCTAACCCTGTTTCGGTCATTTCTGGTTGATGAGGCTCGAGCCAATGATTACCTTTTCACATAACACATCTTCTTTCATTTTGAATGCTACATTGTCATTCCATAATCTCATGGCTGATTTCTACAAACTATAACTTTCTGAGCTCGCATGTCTCAGGAAAGGGTGTTAAGCTAAAAGAAGGCGTCTTCTCCACCACCGACTGATACACATTTATAGAGACCACTCAATGTGATTTAGAATGCAAGGTCAGACACTCATCCATACAAGTTCGTTCCAGAATTGAATGAAACCGAAGGTACTTTCCTCGGCCATTACTAGGCGATAAGTCCTTGTGGTTTTGAGATTTTTCATAACGAACAGACCACTAGTGAATCGAGAGTTTATCCCCAATTAATCAATAAGTGGTCCTTCGTTATTGTTCGTCTTAATATCTCCGTCTTTAAACATCTTCATTTTCGAACATGTAAATTGGTTTGAAGTGGTTTTCAGATAGGAATCACCAAATCCGACCCTGGTCCTTCGAAATCCAATTATCGATAAACGTGAATATGTGTGTACAGGATTTATTAAGTCTCTTTTCACTTTAATTCTTTTTGGATGATAATATCTTTCTTTTTTCTTAGAGTAATTCTAAGCGATTTATTCTCTTTCTTTGGATAATATTTCAATTTTCCTCACTTAACTCTCAATCCAAATTCATTAACTTTTAGACGGGTCAAAAACAATGTTATTTAAGACATCGTTTATTGTAATCCCTAAAATCAATCTTATGAAACATTATTGAGTAAATAGGATCATGGAAATTATTCTAGTTTTACTAAATATTAATTTTTGGATTTAATAGTGCTATGGGTAGAATAACGGTGAGATCATCTTTTAAATTCCACAAATAGGACGAGTTCCCTCTTCAGATTTTAATACCAAATATAAGAAGATTATCTTTATGCAATCCAAGTTGTAGTCTGTTCATTTTGAAGATTGCTTAAATTTTGGATAATACTAATCTTCTTTCATTTTGGAAAAGCTCAATATAATCTTTTCAGAGCATCCGGGATTTCCTTTCGATTTGTTCCACCCCTCGCCTAAGAAGAGAAAAAATAGGTCAGGTAAGTTCAGGGCACTGAATGCTTCATCCCTAACCATAGTTAAACACCATTTTTATCTTCCCAGATCTCACAGTTGGGACAAATGTATTAGTCGTTTCTTAATACTCAGTTATTAGATTTATTCTGGAATTAATTTTAATGATTCCAAATTATCTTTTAAACGCTTAATTTTCCTTTTAAAAACATTCATGATATTATCTATGAAAAATTGTTACGTTTAAACTCATATTTCAAAAGTTATAGAATTCGCAGTATAAAAGTGTTGTGGAAAGTGCTATATAAGCTTATTTGATTTAAACAACTTTTTAATATTTGAAAAATCATATTTTACATTTTCAATCTCTTCCAAACCATTTAAATAGATTTTTCAAATTTATTCCACATTTTTCCATAATTAAAAATGTTCATTTAAATAGATTTCCTGTTATGGTCACTTAACTACACTAGCGTGATTTTTCTAGAAAATTGATTTGGACATATTTTGAAATATACGTAACGAAATTTTGATTTTCTTTCTTCGTTTAGAAGATGTGGATATAATAGTTCAAAATTTTCTTATCTCGAATAATTCCAAGCTATATTTCATTCTTTATACTCATTTGAACTTTTCGCACGAAACTATGAACTATCGTTAAGAGATGCATCTAGTTTTAATTTATTTTTCAATACTTGAAAAAGTTATTCAAATTGAACTTTATTACTTATAAAATTATAAAAATCATTTTAAATCAATATTTTCACTTTTTACAGTATTTATGTATTTTCACTATTTCCATATTATAATATTATTTTATTCCTATTATTTTAATACTAAATTTTGAAATCCAATTTCAATTCAATTTCAACTCTAACTTCAAATTAAACCAAATTAAAACCTAGATTTGAAATCTAATTCTAATTTAAATTTCAACCTTAATCTCAATTTTAATTTTCAAAATTGATTTCAATTTCACTATTCATCTCAATTTCAATTTAACTTTCCATTTCAATCCAGTTTCACTTCTAATTTCAAATTTCTTTTATTTCCACTTGAATTTTAGTTCCACTTAAAAAGAGACTTATTTTTCCAAAGTATATCATATCACCAAAATAAGGTCTTATTAAATAAAGTGGATACTTAATCAAAATGAGCATAATCGAGTTTAACATTATTGCTAACATAATTATGGTCCATACATAAGCTAATATAATAAATAATCACGGCCATAAACACTTGCAACTATTCAAATATAACACAAATATAACCAACTATCCATAACATAAAATGGTGATTATCTAACATGACAATTTAACTTGATAATCAATTCAAATCATATAGCGATGAGATTTTTCTCACCTTCATTTTCACCCCATCAATCTTTTATGTAAACTACGCGCCTCTCAAACTAACGTGCTATTTCCGACCATCTCGAATTTTCTGCTTTCTTTTCCTTCTCTTTTTTTTCTTTTCTTTTTTTATAAGTGTGTGGCTGTGGGCTTAATTTGAGGGTACGACCTAGGGTAGCATTGGGTAGAGGGTGCATGCACTTTGGTCGTGGGTAGGTGGGGTATGCATGTGCTTTGAGGTGGGTAGGTGGGTTTTAGGCTTGGGTATATGGTCTAGGACTTGGGTATGTGGAAAGGAGAGTGTGTGCTTGTGTTATTTGTGGTGGGTAGGGTGTGTAGGGATCGAGAAGATGGAAAAGGAGGGGGTGCGTGGCTTACGGAGGCGGATGTGGGTGGTTGGAGGTGTTTGGCCATGGGTTTAGTGGTGTAAGTGGTGTAGCTTGGTGTTGGTGATGTAGAAGTGAATGACTTGAAGGTAGAAGGAAAATGGAGGAAGAGAGGGAGTTTAGAAATTTGTAGAATGGAAATGTAGTGAAAAATGGAGAGGTTTAGACTTGTATTTATAGGTGGAGTTAGAGTAGCTAATGACATGAATACCCTTGCCTGCTTTTGGACTTTGATTAGCATTGATTTGAAGTGCAGTTAATGTGTGAATGATGGTTTTGGAAGAGTGTGTAAGGAGATAAAGGAAATGTTATCATCTTATGGTTTGGAAATATTTTAACATATACATATGCTCCTTTTCCATGCATATCCATTACATTTCATTAATGAGATAAGAGATGTAGTAATGATGTTCTTTACAAAAATTTAAAATAAAATAAAATTTGTCAAATCATGTTTTTCACTTTTTATACATTTACATTTAATCTTTTCTAATGTATCTTTTTTGTCTTATGTGCTAAATGTTTAAAGTTTGTAAAGTTATAAGTATGTGTTAGAAAATATATCATGTTGCAACAACTTAATGACAACTTGTTTTGTTTGAAAACGGTGTTTTGTTGACAAATTTTACAATCAAAATTTGACGTTTTTGTTAAAATATATTCTAAAGTAAACCAAACTTAAAAGCAACCATTTTATTTCTTTTAAATAAATTAAAACATGTATATTCATATTTTAAAATTATAGTTAAATAATATCAAAATCTCTATTTTTACAGTGCATGTAAAACTGACGAAATGCGAAAAAATTTGAATATTTTGTAAAATGATTATTAACATATTTTTAAATATTTTAACATACTTCTATTATCTTTATTAAGTGTTTTTAGTAAGGTTTATCTTTTCAAAAAATATTTAAACCTATTTATTTAAGCTTTTATTTATTTTTAACAAAACCTTTTGCTGATTTGTTCTAAAATCAAAATTTATGCTTTTTAATTATCAACAATAAGAATAAATAATTTCTCTATTATTATTTATTTTCTCTATTATCATTTATTATACATAACTTATTTATTAAGTTTTAAACCCTTTTTAAATTTAAAATAAACAAAATCACTTATTTTCGAAGTAGTGAAATTTCGGATCGTTACATAAGGGTAACAATATAAAAGGGATTACATGCAATCACAAAGTTGGTATCATAAAATATAATTATAATCATTATAGCATATAAGGAAATAAAACTAAATGAGCTAGAAAGTTCGATATTGTATGATTTCCTGCTCTTCACCTGCATCTTAGGGTTCTTCACCTGCATCTTAGGGTTAGCACATTCACAATAATATGGTAATGAATAACAATGCTAGTTTATAAAGATCCTATGTACATGCTTTCCTAATGTGATATGCCTGGAATACAGAGGCTAACTGAATTTTCAACACAGACTAAGTTAAATTGTTATGCTTTGCACAATCATACAACAACCACCAATATGAAGTATGTTGGCACAATACAGGAGTCACACTTAGTAGTGTGGACAAAACAGGAGTAGCTGCATCTTAACATTGCACCCTAGCTTATTTGGCACTATAATAATATGGATAATAAAATGCATATTCAACTTATCAGGGCACATAGGTAAGTGTCGCACAACACGCTAATCTAATGCAATCATCTCATAATTCTCAGTTATTGTCTCTAATGTCCACACCTATTCATTTGGGTTATCATATTCATTTGCTCTATCGTTTTCAAAATCATTTTCCAAAGGATTTCCAAAACATTTTCCTTAGATTTTACAAAATCCTATTTTTCGAAAATAGTGGAAAATCGTATTTATTGGAAATCGATAAATCTATACCAAAAGCTGAGTATGAAAATGGGAGAATGTACTCCGTTACACAAACAATAGACGTTTCCACACACAATCTCTTTGCTACCCCAAATAACACTTAAAATCGTAACAATGTCTTCATTAAATATATTGTGCTAATAGTCACGATCAAAATCCTAGGAAAGCCTGAGTAACAGATTGTTTGACCAGTGACAATATGGCTAACTCATCACTGACTTGGGCATTATCCTATGGCCGATAAACTATGTTAGATTTTAGCCTTTCTAGTATTACACTAGAATTTACCAACAAAACACCCTCTCATCGAATGGATCTCATAAGATCTGCTGGATGCAAGTCTAATCACATAGAGACTATCTCATTGTACTCACCACTCGAAACCCAGATAATATTACAAGAATAAATAACTATATAAATATGTGAGTACGTATAAATAATCGGTATGCTGTAATAAACAGAGCATCAACATATAATGGAGAAAATACCATAGTATCGTAATAGCATGATGAAGTATTTTCCTGCAACATCTTGTTAGTAACAGTAATATAATATACTTTCGATATAAGCAATGCATATAATCGTAAACTCTAATGCCGCCTGTATTTAACATAATCAAATATGCACTTATGTAATTATCATATTAATCATATTCCTTTTCGATAGAGTTGGAGATATGTCCTAAGGGAAATTCTATAATTTATTCTAAATTATTAACTCTATAGACAATTCTCGTTCGTAATAAAAGGTGTTTTCATTTTGTTATATGTTTGTTATAACATGTTATAATTAATTAATTAATTAATTAATTAAAATATATTTAACATTAAATCCAGAAATGGCATGTTAGTGATAGTAATTTCAAATACTTGTAATCGTGATTATTTAATCACAATATAATAAACACGTCATTTTAAATACTCCTAGCGTTTTCTTTTCAACCTTCAAAAGTCAAAGTCCTCTTTGCAGATACTTTTTGGCTTTCTGCATAAGCAGGAATTCATAACTAAGGAAAGTAAAAGAGAGTGAAAATAATAGTGGCAGGATAGACATATCAATATCAAAAAACAAGTAAATTACACACACACATAGAGCATATACCTCCCATGGTGTTCATTGTCTACTACTTAGTTTTTGCTTAGCTCTATTCTATTTAGGTGTCCCCTAAGCTAAGCTCTGATGTCAAGTTGTAACACTTCCATTTTTAGACTTGAAGACGAACAACGATGATTCTACAGGTATCACCAAAATTATTCTCAAATGACAAAAGAGATAATCTTTATTAAGTAAATAGAGCAGAAAATAATTTCATTACATCAAATAGTTTTACATAAAGTTATTACATATTCATTAAACCATCTTGTTCCCATGTAGTGATAAATATAATTACACATAAGTATAGTGTCATGCCCGACTTATGATGATGCTGACATAAGCACTTAACTAGTTGTAAATTTTGGTTTGTATAGCAGAATTTTCAAAATATCTTTTACTTGCAAAATAAGCCTCTTATTTTTTCTTTGGAGTTTTTATTCACCATTTCCAAAAGCAACTTGTCTATACCATAAATCTGCATACTCTAATGAGTACCTATGAGTTTATCAAAAATAATAAAAACATAGTTCAAACATAAAGCCTGGTATGAATAATACTTTACCCTAAACAAATAATCATATATAAGATCATGCTACTGATGCACAGACTGGTTTTCCACTCCTTAATCTAATCATATCAAATTCATCATATTATGTAATAAACATTACAACATCATACGAATCAAGTCATCAATTTCACATTAAGTATGAGATTATTGTTTCTCAACATCTCTCGAATAGTTTCCAGAACCAGTTTATTCTAGTTTGCCTCACAGATCTTATTCTTAGCTTCTTATTTATTTTATCATGAATAGAAAATTAGGTTGCCACAAGAGCATTATGCATTCATTCTCATGTATTGTCCCGAATAGACATTCAGTTGCTACAAAAGTCGTATACCATCATTTTCGCAAAATGTCATAAATGGAAAAATGGTTGCCACACAGGCCTTACACCCATGTCATTGAATATAATATCATGTTTAGATTAAAGGTTGCCAAACGGGCCTTACACCAACATTTTCAAATATTGTGTCATGTTTACATAAAAGGTTTCCACATAGACTTACACCCATGTTACCAAATATGATGTCTTGTTTAGGCAAAAGGTTCTTCGCAGGCATTACACTAACATTACCAAATATAATGTCATATTTAGAAAAAAGATTGCCACAAAGGCCTTACACAAATATTACCAAATATAATGTCATACACAGGCAAATTTTTTTCACATAAGCTTTACATCAATGTTACCAAATATAATGTCGTGTTTAGAAAAAAGATTTCCATATATGCCTTATGCCAATTTTACTAAATAATATGTCATGTTTAAAAGAAAGGTTGCCACGTAGACCATATGCCCATGTTACCAAATTTTATGTTGTGTTTAGACAAAAGGTTGCCACACAGAACTTACATCTACACTTTATCATTTTAATTGATATTACTTACCATATCATATATTTCTTAGCTTAGTTTCAATTTTCCACTTTTAAATAAGTTATTTCATTCCGACTTGTTAATCTTAATGGCCATTCCATCTCTACGAAATTCACAACCATCACTTTGGAGTATGGTTTCCAAAATGCTACCAAAAGTTCATTCATTTACTTAAAATTTGGTTAACAATAGTTCATTGCATGTTAATTTTTTTATTTCTATTACATGCTAAAGCCCATTGCACGTCAAAAATTGTCGACTATCAAGGAGCCATCACATGCCTATAACTATTGCATGCAAAAGATATTGATGTTCAAAGCTATCGCATGCCGAGCTACTATATGACCAAACCTATCGCACGTTGAAAGCCACCGAGTGTCAAAAGCAATTGTAAGCCAAAAGCTATCGACTATTAAGGAGCTAACAATTGCATATACCTATCACATGCCAAAAGCTATCGAGTATTGTCATTTTTAGTCTATCGTGTGTTGACCTTGTAAAGTTATTGCATATTAACACTTTGAGATATTGTGTATTAATCATCTTAAGGCTATCGAGCATTAAAGACCATCGAGTCGTCGTGTGCTTAACTTACTAAACTATCGCATGTTATGACCTAAAGCTATCGAACGCTTAACTTATTTAGGTATCGATTGTTAACTTTTGAAATTGTCACATGTTTGGATCTTGGGTATCGAATGCTTTAGTAATTAAATTAAAAATTGTTTTCTTGCCATTGAAAGTAATTACTTTGCATCAAACCATACTACATTTTGAGTTATCATTGGTTTGCGTGAGTATTTGCAGTTTTCTTTTCTGGAATGATTAATTATTTTATGAATTAACTAACTAGTTACCCACTAGTAATTCACTCTTTCCTTTGCTACATAATTCATATAAATTCGAAAATGCATAGGCAAAATCCAAAAAATTCACCAAAAATTGAATTCATTATATTTTACCTTATATAAAAATTTCAGGACAAAATAATTAGCTTTCAGATTTTAAAAAATTACATCCAAAAATTAAGCATTGCCCTAACTTGGTAAATTCATATGAATTCCAATTAATTTCTGAAAATTATAGTATTTAGACCCATCTTTATATTACTAATCTACACATCATATAAAAATTTCAAGTGATTTAAAGAAGGTTTGATTCATGTTTTGCCTTAAACACATCATAAATCATCATTATAATATTTCAAACATGAACAAATATTATGTACCATTTGTAAACTTGTTCATTATTATTCAAAACATCGTATATATACATACAATCCTAACCCAAATGGGTTTGGAAGGTCTAAGAGGAAGTTGATTAAAAGCCTTACTTCTTCTTAGGGATGGAAGCTCCTTTATTTTTCTTTAATTTTTTTTCACTTTCTCTTAGAATATGGATGATCTAGCTCTTTCTTTTTGTTTATTTTTAGAGCGAGGGAGAGAATGAATGAAAGGGACAGTGTCGGGGGTTAGTAATTTCAACTTAGGGTAAAACTCATTCTAGAGTATTCTTATTAATTCCTCTAACTTTCCTCCTTAAATTCACTCCTCATTCTATAAATAAAAACTGTCTTATATAGTTGCCATTTCATAGTGTAATGTATTTAGTCTTTTATTTAATTAATTGCTCATATTTTGACTTTTTAAAATTTGAGCTGTTACAATCGTTCATATTTAGACATTTCACATTCAACCCCACTGAAGAATTTGATCTCTACACTCTTCTTTTATTCATGAATAGTTCTGAATTTGATAATTTAAAGGGAAGTTAAGAAGTTGTGTAAGACTCATAAGTAAAAAAATATCATGATAATCTCTATCTTTTTATAGAGACGATTTGGATTGGACAAACTGGATTTGGTTTAAGGGCCCAAATTCATATAACCAACATGGAAATACGATAATTACTTAATACTTTAATATACTGTTGCAACTCATATGGAAAATCTATAAATATTCAATCCCTCCATATACTACCATAGCTCGTATGGCAATTCCATAAATACTTTATAGTCAATACTTTCATATGGTGTTCTAAAGACTCGACCCAACCTTGGTTTGATCATGGTCAATCTTTGACATTAGAGTGTTACGGTTCTAAAATTAAAACAACCTTATGCGTACATCAACCTACGGTTTAACCTTAAAAATCGAGGAAAAAAACCTCTAAACCACACGGTTCTTCAAATTTGAGAGAAAAGAACTATAATTTCACTCTTTATTTTTTATTTGAGTAATCAATTTAACAACAATTTCATATTCTTGACCATGAAATTCTTAGATTACCTTATCAATTTGTGATGATATCACTACAACAAAAATAAAATATTACCATGATGTTTTTATAACGGGCGAAAAAGTATGTTGTAACCGAAACCTATTACAATTGTTTTATTTTGCCTGTTGTAATAAATGTCACTTTTCAACAACTCTTCTCTTTGCTCATTGTAATAGATATTTATTACAGCATTTTTCATTTGCCCGTTATAATAGATGCCTATTACAACTTTTTTTTTACCTGTTGTAATAGATATCAATTTTATCAATACCTCTTCCATGTTTGTCTGTTATAATAGATGCTTATTACAACCATTTTCTTTTACCCATTATAGTAGATGCCAATTTTCGCAACTCTTTTTTCGCTAGTTGTAATAAACACTATTCGATAACTAATAATTAATTAATAATTGATATAATAATAATAACTAATAAAAAATAAAAAATTTGAATAATTAATAAATATTAATTAATGTTTAATAGTTAGCATTAATAATTAATGTTATCCGGGATATTAACTCAATTGAATTCAGAGGAAGTCATAACATCTACGTCAAGTCAAAGTAACTCAAGGATCGGCCAAGGGGACTGGAAGAAAGACTCAAGAGGAAAAAACCAAAATTTGGCCAAGATGATGAATTGCTATGGATGGATAGCGATCCATAAGATTTGCTCATGGATCCTTCGAACCTCATTCACCATGATCTAATATGTTTTATAGGGATGCCTGCTAAGTTTAATGGTATTCCAAGCAAGCTAGTTTGAGGAGTGATCATTCATCTGATTCTAAGCATGGTTCAATTCAACCTATGCACAAGATACCATCAAAATAAGGTAACTATACACCAAATTGCATGGAGGGTATCTACAAAAGACATGGAAAAAGACATGGAACATGGTACAACTAAAGCGAGCCAAAAACCAGCTAACTGCATGGATCGCTAGCGATCCATCGTATTATCTTGGCTCATTGCGAAATTTCTTGAGCACCTTCATACCGTCAAATGCAAGCTTTTGGAAAGGCGGCCTGGCCCAATAGCTCTTCCATCTTTATAAATACTCATTCATCAGCAACATAAAGGGGATCTTCTGAATTGGCTGCTGAAAGTCTATTGAAATCATTCTTCATTCTTCTCTCCCACACAATAGTTACCTATGGGGTTATGAATTCCTAGGCTTGTTACTTGATCTAACTTAGAAGATTCAAACACATTGTATTTCAATTCAATTAGCAATGGTAGTCGGTCAATGAAAAATTATAAAGTGTACGTAGGCAACATTACCAGTCGAACCACTATAAAAATCTTTTGTCTCTTTACTCTTTCTACAATTTACTATTGTCTTTTTTCTATTTTATTTTCCTTGATAAGTAGGGTTGGACCTTTTACACTCAATCCAGGGTTTTAATCCATTTTTTGGGATAATATTTTGGTGCTTTCATTATGAACCTAACTCAGAATCAAATCTAGCTATGTACTTTGGATCAAATGGGTTCAGAAGTTAGATCCTCAAACTTTGCTTAGAAGAATTGCTATTAAGAGTTAATGGCAATAGGAAGAAAATGAAATGCTTCCAGAAGATCCATAAGAGTGATAATAGTTGGAGAAGAAGCCAATCCCTAGCAAATTGAAGTCAATGGCGCCAACAACCTATTAGTCAGACCAAACTTTAGCACCAACACAGGAGATCAGGTGGCGAGATCTTCTACTCAGCATGAAGTTGTCACTTGAGATTAATTAAATAAAATGGTTGGTTGATGAAATTAACCAGAAGATGGAAAACGGCCAAAAAGCTCTTATAGACAAATTGAATGTCCTCTTGACCTTACAGTATCATGTTGCTCTAAGAACCATGCCAAACCCCATGGCTACCATGGTGTAAGAAAATTCTTCCGTTTCTGGCCTAGAAAGGAGAAACGGATAGCAGCAGCAAAGAGGAATAGTAGGTGGAGCTGTAAGAATTACCGTGGAAGGAAATGTAAGCACTCTACCAACTATGAGGTAACCAGGTCTAAACTTGAATCTAGGGGCAAAAACCCCACAGAAAGATATAAAAATGGATCTCGCCAAATCAAATGGTGAGCGGCTTGATGATGAAAATTTAGAAGGAATCACCAATGCATTCAATAATGCTAGAGAGATCCAATCTGCCCCTACCCAACCAACTGCAAGCCAACGGAACTCTAAGGGGGCTCTCTCGAAGACAGGAGAGCCTAGGCTTCAGTCCACTTACCAAGATCATTTATAGAATTAATCACTTGGTGTACTCACTGACAGCCAACCCACAGATTACCAGATAGTTGAGGCATACATCGCGGACATGTTCAAGTGACTAATGGATGAAAGTAAAGATAGAAGGGATAATGAATGGGAATCCGCTTCTAGTCGGACTCCCTTCAGTGGTGACATTCTAAATGAGCGGTACCCTAAAAAGTTCACTATGAAAACTATTTCGTCTTATGATGGAATGAGAAACCCAAAACCCCACTTGTGTAAGTATAGTTGGCACATGGATGGAGCGCATGCTTCGAATGCCGTTCGGTGTAGATATTTCCTTATTTTTCTTGAGGCAATTATTTCCTTGTTGTTCACCAGGCTTCCACAAAATCCATCTCCACCTTCAATCAACTAGCAATGAGATTCCTGGATCAATTTAGGCTTCAAACAGCATAACCAAAAGATGTGATGGCCTTATCTAGTCTATTCCAAGGATGGAATGAATCTTTGAAGTCCTTCATGAATCTGTTCAATACCACGGCGACTGAAGTAAGTAATCCAAATGAGGATATGGTTTTCATAGCCTTGGTTTGTGCTATCCACATCGACATTGAATTCAGAAAATGGATCAAAATGAAACAACCCTACCACTAGGAAGGACTTCAACCGAAAGGCAAGCCAGTACTTGAGATTGGAAGAGGCACGGGAATTAGAGAGAAATCCACTAACCTACAACCAATCAACGTTGGGTAGAGTGGTATGGTGACAAACCAAGACAAAAATACCTCTAGGATCGCCAAAGGAAATGCAGGGATAAATGGAAATCAGACAAGGAAAAACCAGAATTTCAACAAGTGAAATGGAAATAACAAGCGATTTAAAGGCCTAAGGCCCGAAGTCTACATCCTACTTAATGATACTTCATATCTACCTCACAAAATAAGGGACGGAAGAGTACGAGAAGCCACCTAAAAAGGAAAACAAATAAAGGGAAAAAGCATTCCAGAAAGTACCGTCGCTTCCATGAAACACATGGCCACAATATGAACTAGTGTTGTCACCTAAAGAACTTAACTGAAGAGTTGATTCGGAAAAACAAGCTTCAGTAGTATATGAGGAAACCATAAAATTCTGACCAGCCTGCAGCATCCTAAGCTTCTGGGGATCGAGCGAACTAAGCTGGAGCTAGCGAAGTGGGATCTAAACGGACCGACCAAAGACTTCTCATTGGAACAATATCTAGAGGACCACATCTCGCTTAGAAGAGTTGGGGAGAAATGGAGCGATATGAAAGCTCATTAAGGCATGCCTTGAAAGATTCATGCTTTGCTATCGAAGGTGGAATCCCTACCAAGCAGTAGACAACCCTGAAAAATACATAATATTCCATAATTGAGACACTGAAGGGATAGAAGCTCCGACTTTCAACCCCATGGTTGTGACAGTAGGAATCAGACCCGCCATGGTCTGACCAGTATTAGTAGATAGTTGTAGTTCTATGAATATCCTTTTCAAAGCACCTTTGATCAGATGAAGATCAATATGAAAGATATATCCGCTTGCGGAACAAAGATCTAGGGATTCACTGGTGGGCCCAAACAACCTGTCGAAATAATTGATCAACCTGTAGAACTTAGAAAAGGCGACCGAAGAGTCACGCCCTCATTCAAACCTTTGTGATCGTAGATGAAATGACTGCATACAGTGCTTTCCTAGAATGGCCTGCCTTAGCGGATTTCATAATTGCTTTGGCTCAGTTGTGTCTAACCATGAAATTTCTGATAGAGAATGGAGTTGTGTGATCAAAGAAGACCAAAGTGCCACTAGAGAACGCTGCATAGCAGAACTATGCGAGTCTAAAAGAAGGGAAAAGGAAAAGAATGTGGGGAGAACTCTCCACATTCGTGAACCTGCCAAATAGAAACTATAGAGCCGCCCCTAGCTTAGGGACCATAGCCGATTCGACAAGGTTTTGGACCTTAGAAAGAATAGTTCGAAGGAGGAACGGGTAGTACTAACGGAATTGACGGTGTTTGTCCCTATTGATATGGATGACCCAACATGGGTCTGAAAATAGGATCACATCTTAGAAACAAGATGCGACTGTTACTCATTAAATTTATTCAGGCCAATCTAGACGTATTCGCTTGGACGAATTCCGATATGGCGGTGTGTCGTCGGAGATTGCATGTCACGCAATCAACATTGATCCCATGTATACACTAGTAAAGTAGACAAGGTGCAACCTTGGACCCGAACTGTCCAAAGCGCTAAGAGAAGAAGTAGACAAGCTGACGGTGAATGGTTTTATCTACGGTGCAACCTACCTCGAATGGGTATCTAACCTGGTCTTGGTCAAGAAGTCCAATGGGAAATGATGAACTTGTATGGACTACTCGGATCTAAACAAAGCTTGCCTAAAAGATAGCTTTCCTCTGCCCAGAATCGATCAGTTTGGGGATGGGATGGCTGGAAATGAATTGCTGTCATTTATCGATGCATACTCGGGATACAATCTGATCGTGATGCACGAATCTGATAAGGAAAATACTGGTTTCATTACTGATCAGGGGTTAGACTGTTATAGAGTAATGCCATTCGACTGAAAGAATGTTGGGGCACCCTACCAACTACTTGTGAGTGCCATGTTCAAGAATCAGGTCGGGAAAACTATGGAAGTCTACATGGATGATTATTTGTTAAATCACATAGAGCCACAAATCACTTGGACAACCTCACCAAAATGTTTGATATACTCTGCAAATATGGAATTAAATTCAATCCACTTAACTGTCACTTCGAAGTAACCTCTGGAAAGTTTTGGCAATTCATCGTAAGCGCTAGAAGCATCAATGCAAATCTAGAACAAATTACTGCTCTATAAGAAGTCAAGGCCCTAAAGAACAAGGAGTTACAAAGCTTGAATCGAAAAGTTGCAACAATAAGTCGATTCATCTTAAAAGCAACCGATAAATGTATACCATTCTTTGATGTATTAAAGAAGGAAAAGAAGAACTTCGCATGGAATCAAGCTTATCAAACTACATTCAAAGAGCTATTGCGACATATGAAAACCCCGCCAATCTTATCTAAACCGGTAGAGGGAGAAGACTTGTCTATCTACTTAGCAGTCTCACCTCATGCATTAAGTGCAGCGCTTGTATGTGAAGAAGCTCGGATCCAGTGACCGATATAGTACATCAGTAAATGATTCACTAGAGCCGAGAAGAACTATCCAAAGTTAGAGAAAATATCATATGGCCTCTTGATCGCATCCAAAAAGTTACGACCGTATTTTCGGGCACACTCAATCAAAATACTAACGGATCAACCTTTGACGTAAGTGCTGTACCGCCCCGAGACTTCTAGGCGGCTTATCAGATGGAACATCAAGTTGAGTCAATATGGAATCACTTACAACCCTCGTTGGGCGATCAATGGGCAGGCATTGGCGGTGTCAAGTTTACTATAGTAGATAATGAAGAAGAAATTACTCTGAAAGTGGAAACACGCTGGAAGTTGTTCATCGATGGTGCATCTAACAAATCCTGCTCGAGAGCAGGAGTAGTGCGTAAGACTCCCAATGGATGGTCCGTTTGCTATGCCTTATGCTTAGAATTCCCTGCAACAAATAACGAAGTAGAATATGAAGCATTGATAGCTGGGCAAAAGATTATGGAGGAACTCGAGATAAAATACATACACATATATAGCGACTCTCAGCTAGTCGTCTGTCTGGTGATATGCGTATACCAGGCTCAAGGAGAGAACCTTGCTCCGTACCTATCTAAAGTGTAGGAAATGCTAAATGACATCGAGCATTACACCTAACTCATATCCCAAGGGAACAAAACAAAAAAGTGGATTTAGCCAAACTGGCCATCAGTGGAAAAAGCTTCTTCGAAAGATACCACAATTCGTAATGCAGGATGGGAAGCTCTACCAAAGGGGATTATCTACCCCCTTTGATTAGATATGTGACCAACGACGAAGGATCCTAAGAGAAGTTCATGAAGGCGACTTCAGAGATCACACTAGGGGGTAAACCCTTGCAAAGAAAGTTCTTCGATATAGGTATTTTTGACCAACAGTAAACCGCGATGCAGCAGATTATGCTAGATGGTGCGACTGATGCTAAAGATTTAGCGAGATCTAAAGCACTTCTTCAATAGAGCTAAAGCAGATCGTCAGACCATGGCCATTCACATCTAGGGAATAGATCTGACAAGTTTATTACAATTGGCTAAAGGAGGAGCTAAATAGGTTATTGTTGTTGTTGACTATGTCACCAAATAGACCGAAGCGGAACCACTGGCCCCTATTACCACAAAGAAAATTATTAACTTTATTACTAAAAATATTATTTGCAGGTTTGGTGTGCCACATAAAATCATCATGAATAATGGGACTCAATTCGAAAGCGTTGAGTTCAAAAACTTTTACAAACGCTTCCAAATCAAGAAAAGCATTCACTGTCACATATCCACAAGCAAACAGGCAAGTGGAAGCAATAAACAAGATCATCAAGTCCACCATCAAAACGCGACTAATTAAAACGAAAAGAAATTAGGTTGATAAACTTCCACTCACATTATGTGCTTATAGGAAAACACACAAATCTACAACTGGGCACTCTCCGTTCGCCCTAGCATATGGTTCAGAAGCAATGATCCCAATTAAGCTAGAAGTCCTTTCTCATCGAAGGAAAAACTTCAGCCAAAGGAAAAATGCGTAGCTCCTACTCGAGTTGCTTGATATAGTCGATGAGAAGAGGAAAGAATCCAAACTAAGAATTGCCACTCACTAGAAAAGGGTAGCACGTTACTTCAACTCCAAAGTTCATAACCGTACTTTTGAAGTTGGAGACCTTATCCTTAAGTGGGTCTACCCTGTACCAGGAGCAATCGGACCAAACTAGAAAGGCCCCTATATGACTGGTTAGGAGCTAAGGGATGGCACATTCAAGCTAACAACTGCTGATGGAACCCAAATTCCCGACGCATGAAACAGTGAGTCGCTACATTGTAACTTTAGCTAAGACTATCTTATGTATTTCTTATTTCTTGCAAATAACCCATCCTCGCGGAACTTGCTCAGCTTTTGTTAATGAAATTGCTTTGCTTTCTTAACCAATAAAATTGTGTTCATAAAAGTAACCTACTGAGTTGATGGGGTCAAATCAGCTCAACACCATCCAATCGCTGCTTGAGATAGTGGAACCATGCTCAAGTACGCCCCACATACCCGCCGAGTCGACGGCAACAAATCAACTCAAACTGTTGGATCGACGAAAGTCGATCCTTTCCTTCTAAGAATGATGTTGCCCCTATAATTCCGAAAAGGTCCAAATCAAAGCCGCTCATTTTATAAGTCATGCACCGCTTCTTAGATTATGGAATCACAGCCAAACAAGCACAAGTACCTAAGCAACGCATCTCGTAAGTCCTGCATCGCTTCGTAGTTTGCAAAATTGCGATCGTACATGCCTCGATCACATTGTACGTGTTTCGTAAGCTGCACACTACTATTTAGATCAGCAAAATTGCATCCAAAGATGAGGAACTCTCATATTGCAAAAACAAAAAATCGCATACCGCCCCAGAGCCAAGAAAATAGCGCTCCAAGGGGCGATATGTGTGCATGAAAGCCTAAATATCGGTATTAGGATGAAGTAACTTAGATAAATAATCAATAAACCATAATTGATCGAACATTGCTAGTCTTTCAATAACGTAAATCACTCAAGTGCATAAATCATTCGAGTGCATAAAATAATTGGCGTGAGGCCACTAAAAGAGTTTCACAAATATCTCAAACCAGTAATTTACTAAGATGGGAATTGCAATGCAAACCTGGCTGAGGGCATCTAAAATGTCATCGGAGGCACCTAGTCTTACATCAAATGTTAGGAGTAAACAGCCTCATGAATTGGGGGGCGTACCCAAACCAATACTCAACCAAAATAGCAAATATTTCACAGTCCCGTTACTCCAAAATAAGAATTTTAGCAGTAATTGCAAGGCTAAGTAAAACTAAAGTAAAGCTAAAAAATGCATACATAATGTTTGAAATCACGGAAATAAATATGCTAAGTATGTGATAAATAAGGAAAAACGCAGAGAACGTAGAAATAGAAACAGTTATCTTTTCATTACTTATAACATTTTACGTACATAGAAACATTTATCTTTACATATAACATTTTACGCACAGAATCAAAACGTGGAGGCTGAACCCACACAATATCGACCAACAAAAATAGAAGTACAAAGGCTACAATGACAAAAGTAGTGAGTGAAAACTCTGCACTTGTACAAAATACATGTCAAGCAAATCAGAATGTCACAAAATATGGCTCCACTGTTGCTTTGGCTCGTTAATGCTTCTAGCCACAACTTCCTTTCTTGCCTTTGGTCGGGAGTTTCTTCTTTCCCACAGCGTCCTCACCGGGAGTCGTATCGTTGCCTAAGATGTCAACTATAAAATCCATGCCCACATCACCTCCTTGTCCTTCAACCCCCTCGAAGGACTTCCCCTTAGACTTACGCTTGCAAGACCTGTGGGAGTTCATTGAAGGTTTTCATTCCCTAAATTTTCCTTCTTGACTGCCTTCATCTGCTACTTTTTCCTTTCCCACTGGCTAGCCTAGTCTGTCTTTTGTTGAGTATCGATTGTTGTTGAATCGCCCTCTAGAGATACGGAAGGGTCATTCAAGCTATGAAATGCATCAATCTTCTTGGACTTCAGCCTTGATTGCGAGCCAGACGCGGGTATGGTAACCAGAGTAGCTATAGAAATGAGCATTGAAGCATTTGGAATGGCAACAAGCCCCGACGCTGTAGAAATCGGTAGTTTGGCAAGCAAGGAAGGAGGACCTATGAGATATAAAATGAAAACATTTAATTCGTCTTGTTTTTCTGTCGTGACCTAAAAATTATCAGACTTAGAGGTAGTAAGAAAGTTATCGAAGGAAAAAAAATACCTATATTAGAGTTGTGGCTAAGAATCTCAACATCAAACTCCTCACCGTCTCCTTCTTTGGATGGCTGCACAGTTTTTGGTGAAGTTTCGGGACCGCCCGGAGCTTCAGAAATGGCTATTAAAGGAGCAGACAACAAGGCAACATCGGTCAAACCCGGAGTGAGTCCTGCCTGATCATGAGGCTGCTTGGATGATTCGCCAGGTCTAGAATTGAAAGGCTATGACATCACTTTAGAAGTTGCAGCGACATCAACGGTCTCTTGCTCCCTCTAAAGCTGAATGATCTCTTTGACCTTCGCTAAAGCTTTCTTTGACTCCTCATTGAGATAAGCATCCACCAACTCTTGCTCAATGTATCGTCCCCGTCTTCTTAGAAATAGGTTAAGACTTCTTTCCATCTTCCTTTCGAAAGCATTCTGCAACTCCAGATAGTCCGCCGTCATGGCAGCCTTCTCCACTTCAACTTTTGTCTTTTCGGCTTAGAGTTGCGCAACTCTTTCCTAAGGTGAAGTAATTATTTAGGCCTAATCAAAAATGATCCTATCACGGAATTCCACCATTCCCGTGTAATCAGCAATTGACTTTTCATAAGCCTCGACGGCTTCGTCATGACCAGCGATAGTTTTATTTTGAGCTTCAATGGTCTCGTCCTGAATTTCGATTTCATTTTTCAGCTTAATATCATCCGCATGAGCCTTCTTGATTTCATCCCTAAACATGATCTCAATCTTTGTGTGGTTCTCTGTCAATTTTATAAGCAAGCTTGCATTGCTCTTACTCTCCCTAAGTGCAACATCCCTTTCATTTGTCAACTGCTCAATTTTGGCGTCACGCTCCATTAACGCCCTCACATAATCATCTTTTTTGACTCAAAGAAAGGGTCGCTTGGTAGATATTGTTGTTCGTGACCACCAACTGCTTGCACAACTTCTCCCTTCCCACATCCTGATCTAAATCACATTGAATCGCCTGAAGATGGGCATATAAGAATCTTAATGGATTGGACGCATGTCGTGATCAAATATAACTTCCTTTAGAATTAATCCGAGGAGCACAGCTTCAAGCTTATGGGGACTAGATAGGAAAGTGTAAGCTGGCCTCCTACGGGGGTTGAGGAGCCGAAAGAAAGCAATACATGAACTGATGGAGCTTGAGTAGATGGAGAGACTTGAACAATAGAAGTCGAAATTTCAATTCCAATAGAGACTGGAGCCGAGACAAATGCTTGGTCGTCGGAAGAACGAGAACCATGATTTACCTTCGATTCTTTTTTGGATCATCTCGATCGTTAGGAGTTTTTCTATTCTCATAACCACTCCTATAAACCCTACCGTGGACTCTATCGTCCCGACGATGAACTTCAGCTTCCACTCTTTCCTCCATCACCATTCTTCCTCCGTCTCTCGAGTTTAATGGTGGCTTAAAGTCCAACTTGACTGCATTGTATTTCTGTAAATTACTCCAAGTCTCATAAAGCCCATTGCCTCCTATGGTACCTAATATAATAGGAAAAAGTATGATGAATAAAGAATTTTAGTGACATAAAATAAACATAAGAAATGCTTATATTAGTGTATATGACCCTAATGAAATGTATAATGTGTCATAACGGCCTAAAAGGACTTTACAAACCAGATCGAGGAGTGACTACAGTAGGAGTCAAGCTAACTCTAAACACAGCATATCCCAAGAGAGGAGATAGTCCCTCGAACTCAAAGTCATCTCCCATGAGTTCACCGATGTCAACGTAAATTTGTTTAAGTCCCCAAAATTAACATCAATGTCCTTGGCGGAGAACCATGGAATCGTTTAGCTGCTAGAGAAGCATCTTTAATAATAATTACTTTGGGAGGCAAGTCCGTGAGAATAGGACTCATTCGTGAGGTCTCATCACATAATTCAGAGTTTCCTTTACCGAAACTTATATCAAATTCCTCATAATTAGAGGAGGAGTAATAGCTAGTCCAGCTCTCGATTCACCCTTCTCCTTTTCCGTAATTATCACAGCCTTGTCCTCTCACTGCTTAAACTTCTTTTTCTCCTCCTTCAGGATCAAGGGAGTTCTACTTCGGCGGCTGGCTCTAGTCGTAATGCCTTTTTCTTCATGAGTTTACTCAGTCGATCAGTCGGATGGACCCACTCCTTCTGGCAAACTGCCCATTTCATAATCATGTGATGAAGAAGTAGAGCGTGTGTGAATCCTGGAATGGGAAGAAGATGAACTTTAATGGCAATGGTAGATTTCCCAGTATACATCAACCTATACTGGAGCAAGCTCTCAATCTTTAGCAAAGACTTGACCGATCTTTCTTTAGCATCTATGGCCTTTAGAGTGCGGAAGATGATATCAAGTGAAGGATCTTTATTTGGCCTTAGGATAACTACATGAATATTTAGTCTATTAAAATCCCACTCCATCATACTAAACCTCAAAGAGTAAAAGATAATTACCCCCGTCATTCAAAGTCGATTAAATCCCTCAGGCCACCTGACAAAGAAATATTGGGTCTTGAATCGGGACAAGTAACTTTAAAGCTGAAGCACGATCTTACGGTATCTTTGAGCCTCGATGATTACAAAAGACTGACAATTGTCTCTCTTCTTAAAAGAGAGAAAATATCTCAACTCATCAAAGCTAGGGGCACGATTGAATGTTCGAATAAATGAGACAAGAAGACAAGTCAAAATCGCGTATCCATTGAGGTGAGTTTAAAAAGGGGCAATTCCTAAGTTCAAAAGAGTCTCTTTCAAGAAGTGATTGGAGGAGGCACCGCTCCATTTAAGCACATGTACCAGTGGCAGGCAGTGTACCCCAAAGGCGGCATATGTGCAAACTCATTTTTAATTAAAGCCGAACATCATCGTCCGGAATGCCATGCTATAAACAAATTTTATGCAAAACTTCAGCAGAGATTACGAAAGAAGCCTTGTCAAGCAGGTTGAGTAAAACTCTAAAGTTTGAGGGAGTTCGATCTATAATTAGACCAAATAGAACCAATTGACCATATACAGCTAGTGGTGCCGAAGAAGTAGGCGCTACTAAAATAATTTGTGAAGGCATAACTAATGTCGATTCGGCCTTTGAGAGTGTTGGACATCCTCCACTGGATTTACGATGAGAAGATGGGTGCTTCATTATATACAATAGATTTGTATCTAATTCGGTTAGGTAATTCTAATTATAACTAAAAGTCCCCATACGCTTAACATTTGAATTCTAAAAATAGCAATTTATGCCGACTCATCGGATTTCAAGAGTTGACTGGGACAAGTGTAGTGCAGTGTGTTATCTATGTGAGACAGGCTCGGTGTCCTTAACACTACAAACGCCCTATCTTGTGTGGATAGTTCACTTGCAGCGTAGAAAGGCAAAAGCTTTTCGTATCATTCATTAAAGTTATTTCTTCCACACTTACCCGTTATCGATCAACGATCAATAATGGATCCATTGTCTGAAGCGACGTGGAAAGTTTTCCCATTCTAGGTATTCCTATTATGCAATGACAGGACTAACCCGAAGTGAGCAACTACAGATCAATGGGTCTAAATCGAGTAGAGAATTCTTAGCATAAGTCGATTTCAGTTCTCTAAAAGACGATAACAGCATAAGCTGCATACAAGACGCTACCCTAAGCTATTATCATCTTCTAAAAAAACCAAAATCAATCTGCAAGACGTTGTGCCAGATTAACGATGTAACTCGGTGCAAATTAATTCTGATCTTTTGGATGAGTATAGCAAAATATGTCAAGCACTATGGCAAAACCCAGATTTCTTTCTGTGAAGAACACAAGACTCGATTTACCATTTCGTTCCACAAAATCACAATGAACTTAAATTCTCCGTGGCATCCATCACCAACATAACTTCATCACCAAATCATTAAAACAAAGACCAAAGTCCAAATCACCCACCTCAAGTCATAAATGATAGGAGAATGCAGTCAATCTCAAGTTCTTGGCGATCTAAGGTGAATAAGGTTGGCGACGATCCAAATAGGTGGCGACTCAGGAACTAGGTACTAGCTTAAGGAGAAGGCTAAGGCAACTAGGGTCATAGCTAGAAAGCTACGGTGGCGAAGATTGACGAAGGCAATGGCATAAGCAAACTTAGGGTTTGGTGATGTTTGGCTCGGGTCACAAGGGAAGATAGTTCAGCTCGCAAATGAAAATATGGAATAGAAGAAGGTCGGCTCGAATGAACTAAATAGGAGATTGCATAGAAATTAATGCCAAGTCCTTGGATCGCTAGCGATTCACAGAATCACAACCAAACTTTTCCAAGCTCACAAAGCACGATCTAAGTGTTATTTGCAAGCATTTTGAAAGTTATGGGATCGAAATTGATTTATTATGATGAGCATTGACGATTCATATAAAAATCTCAACAAATGGCTAGATAGCCAAAGCCAAATTCGTGTGATAACCTTAGCTCAATAAATTAAACTTTGAAAAATGGGAAGTCAAAAGCAGTCAATTCCAAAGCACGCCTTGTTTCTAACGAAAGCATACTCTGGGGGACAAATGTTATCCAGGAATTTAACCCAACGAAATTTAAAGAAAGTCCAAACATCTATGTCAAGTCAAAACAACTTAAGAATCAATTTAGGGACCAAAAGAAGGAATAAAGAAAGACTTAAGAGGAAAAAACAAAAATTTGGCCAAGATGGTGGATCACTAGCGATCCATAAGGTTTGCTTGCAGATCCTCCAAACATCTTGCATATGATCTAATATGTTTTCTAGGGATGCTTGCTAAGTTTGTTGGTATTCCAAGCAAGCTATTTTGAGGAGTAGGCATTCATCTGATTCCAAGCGTGGTTCAATCCAACCTATGCACAAGATACAATCAAAATAAGGCAACTATTCACCAAATTGCATGGAGGACAAGTTTGAGCATTGCTCAAACTTGATTAGTGTGGTACGAGCTATTTAGCACCCTGCCTTGGGGAACTGACACAACTACCAGTTTAGTTGATTGACGAGGTGGAGTGTTAAATTTGAGCAATGTGAATCTATTTCAAATATTAAAAGAGAGAAGATATTAATTGATTCTTGCAATTAATCAAATATGAGAAACAAATCAAAATAAGGCAACTATTACCAAATTGCATGGAGGACAAGTAGTGTGGTACGAGCTACTTAGCTCCCCATCATAGGGAAATGACCCAACAACCAGTTTTGTTGATTGATTGAAATATTTAAATTGAGGAGGAGGGTTAAATTTGGATGATTTAAATCTATCTCAAATATTAAAAGAGAGAAGATATTAATTGATTCTCGTAGTCAATCAAATATGAGAAACAAATAGAAAAATAATCAATTAATGTTAGAAAATATATTAACTGATTCAAGAATCAATCAAATAAGGATATACATGGAAAAAATACCAATAGGCTAGATTTGTGTTGAAATCAAATGAAGTAAATCCGAAAAGATTTCATTTTTATCTCCATGGCAGTCTTTATCCTTCTACCTATATATATATGAATATATATATATATATATATGAATATATTTATTCATCTTTCAACATGAGATGACAAAAGAGTTCATCATAAAATATTTTCGATAAGATTTCTTTTTCTCTATCTATTATAGGGCAAGAAATTTATATTGAGCGGTTTATATTTTTCTCATGTTGTACTCCCCTTTGAAGTGAAGAAAAATGAAGGTTGTTGGACCCAAGGACATAGACATAGGAGAACCTCATTACATCGATGTGTTCTTTCATTTCTGTCTTTTATCGATAATTTGCACTCTTTGATTTACTTTTTATTCTCTTTGTTGGGTTGAAATTGTTGAGATTGTCCATAGACTAGATTATCAGGCGTTCTTCTGCTATGTAAAACTCTAATTTTTTCATTGCAATTTAGTATCAGAGCTTGTTGTTTTGTTTGAAAACTATTTCAGCTATGTCTAATTCTACAAAGAATAGCACTGGTAGAAGCTCTATAATTTATGGAATCGCTAAATTTGATGGAAAAGGAGATTTTAGCACATGGAAGATGAGGATGGAAGCGGTATTAAAGAAAGAAAAGACATTTAAGCAGAGAAGCAGAAGAAATTAGCACCTGAAGAGATTAAGAAATTGAAAGAGGATGTTCTTACTACCATCCAACTTAGACTTTTCAGTGAAGTACTTAGAGAGTTTTCTCATGTGAAAGATGCTAAGGAATGATGGGACGCTCTTCAAAAAAATTCAAATGAAAAGTCTCTCACCAAGAGCATTATCCTATAACAACAACTTTACTCATTCAAGATGAAGCCTGGAACCAGTGTATTGGCTCATGTGGATGCCCTAAACACACTTGTTATGAATCTTCGAGCAACTAAAGTAAAATTTAAGGATGAAGTGCAAGCTGTCTTTCTTTTATGTTCTTTGCCCGGGGAGTATAATACTTTTGTTAACTTTATGATCTATGGGCACTCTTCTATTTTCTTAGACGATGTAAAGACAAATTTTCATAACAAGATGTTGAGGGAAAAGTTAGCAAGCATGAGCATGGAGAATGATTCCGAAGGCCTTATTGCGCAAAGGAGAAGAAGTAAGAGTATACCTAAATATGGTGGAGATAGAGCCAAGTCGAGATCTTAGTCAAGGAGAGCTTCGAAGGGAGTTTGTCATTATTGTATAAGGCTTGGATATTATATTGCAAGTTGCCCAAAAATAGAGAATAAAAACAAAGCCAATACCTAAAAGACTTCGACTTCCACAGCAGAGACAACAAATTTAGAGAGTGGTCCCGGCATTTTTACAGCTTTTGCCTCTTCTATGGAGAGTACTATGTGGATTATTAACTCTGGAGCATCCTATCATATGACACCTAATAGAAACTTGTTTTCCACTTATTGTCGGTTTGATGGAGGAGAGGTACTAATGGGAAATAATGCTACTTGTGGCATGATTGGTATTGGAACGTTGAAGATTAGGATGTTTGATGGCGTTTTTCGTACTTTATGTGATGTCAGGCATGTGGCTGATTTGAGGCATAGTTTAATCTCCATTGGAGCATTATGCAGTCTTGGCTTGAAGTGTGTAATACAAAAGAATTCATTGAACCTTACAAATGGCTCATTGGTTTTGATGAAAGGGGAAAAACTAGAAATCTAAATTTGCTGAAGGCAACCATTGTTTTTGTAGAGTTTTCTTCGATTGTTGGTTCTATTAATTCTGATTCTATCAGATTGTGGCATTTTCATATGGGACACATGGGAGAGCGCAGTTTGGAAGTGTTGACAAAGCAAGGTTTGTTGACGGTATTCATTATTCTGAACTTAGCTTTTGTGAGGGATGTGTATTTCGAAAGAAGACGAAGGTTTCTTTTCGCATTACATAGCATAAGTCTAAAGATGTTTTGAAGTATGTTCACATTGATGTTTGGGGCCCTACACCTTGCCTATCTTTTAGAGGAGCTAAGTGGTTTGTTTCATTTATTTATGATATTTCTAGAAAGGTATGGGTTCACTTTATGAAGTCCAAGGACAAAACTTTTGATAAGTTTCACAGTTGAAAATCTCTTATTGAGAAACAATCAGGAAAGAAAGTGAAGATTCTTCATTCAGATAATGGCGGTGAGTTCATTTCTAAAAAATTAACCAAATTTTGTGGGTTCAAGGAAATCAAAAGGCACTACACAACACCAAGGGGCCCTTAGTCAAATGGGGTTGCAGAGAGGATGAATCGGATTTTGTTAGAAAGAACTTGTTTCTTACGTCTGATTACAGGATTAAAGAAGAGATTTTGGGCAGAAGCATTATCTACGGCGGTTTTTCCCATCAACCATACACCTTCTACAACCATAGATATGAAGTTCCTGAAGAAATATGGAAGAAGGAGCATGTTTCATATTCCTTTCTCAAAGTGTTTGGTTGTCCAGCTTATGTGCATGAGAGCAAGGAGAATTTGGATCCAAGATCGCCCAAGTGTATTTTTCTTTGCTATAGTAGAAGAGCTTAGGGTTATAAGTTGTGGTGTCCTACTACGCAGAAGATTGTTATTAGTAGGAATGTTACATTTGATGAAAATGCTATATTGAAGTTGAAGCCTTCATCTTCAATTAATGATGATGATGTTGAGAGGACAAATTTAGAGTAACAGGCACAAATTAGATCATCAGTCCTCCATACAAGTAAAAATGATGTTTCTGATGACACCATGGTTGATGGGGAGATGAAAGACGATCAATCTCAAGGTGGAGCTTAACTTCAAACTCGACCAATCAAAGAGAGGAAAAGACCTAGATGGCTTGATAATTTTGTGGTATTGAGCATTGAAGACATTGCCTTTGAGGACATGGAAGCCTATGCATTAAGCATATTTCATGATGAGCCTAGAGACTATAGAGATGCCATTAGTTCAGGTTATAGTTCCGGTTGGTTTGATGCTATGGAGGAGGAAATCGAGTCTTTGCATAAAAATCGCACTTGTGATTTAGTGCCACTTCCTTCCACCAAGAGAGCAAGTGGATCTATCGGGTGAAAGATGACGACAACGGTGACTTGATGCATAAGCCGAGACTAGTGGCAAAGGATTACGTTAAGAGCAAAAGTGTGGAGTTCCATGATATTTTTTCTCCAGTTGTCAAACGCACCTCCATTCGGATTCTTTTGGCATTGATTGTTCACTTTACATAGAGTTGAAACAATTAGATGTCAAGACAGCATTCTTGCATGGCGACCTTGAGGACATTTACCGACAACAGGTAGAGGAGTTCATTGACAGTAGCAGGCCAAGTTGTTCTTATAAGCTTAACAAAACTCTTTATGGTTTATAACATTCTCCTGGACAGTGGTATAAGAAATTTGATAAGTTTATGACCTCACATGGTTACTCTAGAAGCTTTGAGGACCAATGTGTCTATTTTAAAAAGTGTAATGAAGACTATCATCTACTTATTTCTTTATGTTGATGATATGTTGATAGCTTCTAAGATCATGACTAGAATGGAGCTCAGCAAGGAGTTTGATATGAAATATTTGGGAAAGGCATGGGGAATTTTATGGAAGGAGATTCAAAGGGATAGAAAGTAATGAGTTTTGAGGCTCATTCAAACTCTGTATATCGAGTAAGTCCTATCTTGATTTGGTATGGAGAAAGCTAAAACGATGGATATTCATTAGGCTTTCAATTTCAGCCATCCAAAGATTTATGTGCCATGTCAAATGAAGACAAAAGGTATATGGCTAATATTCCTTACTCTAGTGCAGTTGGAAGCCTTATGCATGCTATGGTGTGCATAATGCCTAATTTTTCTCATGCAGTTGGTGTTGTTAGCAGATACATGTCTAACCCGGGCATGACTCATTGATAAGCAGTAAAGTGGATTCTACAATATCTGAGAGGCACTTCTGGTATTGGCTTATTGTTTGGAGGTAGCGACATAACTCTAAGGGGTCATTGTGATTCAGATTATGTTGGGGATAGAGATGGTAGGAAATCGATTTCGGGCTATGTTTTATACATTTGGCATAGACCCAATTTCCATGAGATCCAACCTACATTCCATTTTAGCTTTATCAACTATAGAGGTAGAGATTATTTCTGCTGTGGAAGCAACCAAGGAAGGATTATATTTGCTACAGATTTTGGAGGATTTATCAATGATGCGGAATGCGGTAGAGTTGTTTTTATATAGTCAGAATGTCATTTATCTTGTTGAGAACCAAGCCTATAGCTCATGGACAAAGCACATTAATGTTAGGAGTTTCTTTCTCATGCTTGAAAAAGAGAGAAATAAAATAAACTAACGAAGATACACACAAAAGTTAATCCAACTGATATGTGAACAAAGACGGTTCCAAAGGTAGAGTTTGAGCATTGTTCAAACTTGATTAGTGTGGTACAAGCTACTTAGTACCCCGCCATGGAGAGCTGACACAATAACCAGTTTAGGTGATTGATTGATATATTTAAATCAATGCGGAGTATTAAATTTGGATGATTTAAATCTATTCCACATATTAAAAGATAGAAGATATTAATTAATTATTGCAATCAATCAAATATGAGAAACAAATAGAAAAATAATCAATTAATGTTAGAAGATATATTAATTAATTTGAGTAAATTAATCAAATAACGATACATGTGGAAACAAATTCCAATATGTTAAATTTGTGTTGAATCAAATCTAGTAAATCCGAAAAGATTTCATCTTTATCTCCTAGGAAGTCTTTATCCTTCCACCTATATATATGAAGACATTTGTTCATCTTTTCGACACAAGACGATAAGAGAGTTCTTCAAAATATCTTCAATAAGATTCCTATTTCTGTATCTATTGTAGGCTGAGAAATTTATATTGAATGATTTATATTTTTCTCCTGTTGTACTCCCTTTTGAAGCGAAGAAAAATGAAGGTTGTTGGATCCAAGGGCATAAGCATAGCTGAACCTCGTTATATCGATATATTCTTTCCTTTCTATCTTTATCTATAATTTGCACTCCTTGATTTTCTTTTTATTCTTTTTGTTGGATTGGATTTGTTGAGATTGTCCAGAGACTAAATTATTGGATGTTCTGCTTCCACTGTCCAAAACTATGATTTTTTCACTACACGAGAACAGTTAATTAACACAACCGTATGTTCTTAATAATTTTTACAATAGAATTCCAGTGTTGTTGCATTTTAAACATAAAAATATAATAACATATAAGCAAGACAGTGCACATATAACAAACAAAAGGGACAAACATCTTTCTTAAATAAAAAGGAATTGAATTTTCCTATTCCGTAAGAACTACAGTTTGTATACAGTATGCCTGAAATAATATACATATGCTTTTAGGGTGCGCTCACAACAGGGTACTCCAACGTATGATTTCAAATCCAAATGATTTGCAAATATAATTACCGATAGGCATCCACATGTTTGTCTTTGGATTGCACCACTCTATTATGTACCATATTCATAAAATAAATGTTCATAAGTAAATTACAAGTTTATTAATACTACAAACATGCAGTATGTGTTAGTTAAATATATACGCATCAAGTAAACTAATGAGGGGCAAAAGGCACAATAAGACTTTAAAAAAGCCTTCGTTGTGACAATATGAAAATATCCATCGAATAGGATGATAGCAGTTGCATCTGTAACTCCCTTTTCCAAAAGCCAAAAACCATCGCCATAAAAGTTAGGAAAGGGAAACTTAGGTAGTGTTTGGTTTAAAAACGAATTTTGTGTTTTCGGTTTTCAATATGTATGTCAAACATGAGAAGAATGGAGGAACGACGGAGGAGATGAAAGAAAGACGGATGGGAGGACCAAGGGGATAAAGGGATGATGGAAGAATGAATTGTTTCACGTGCTTGTGTTATTTTCCAAAACACGAAAAATAAAAAAAAAGTTGTTTTCTAATTTGTACGTTAACTTCATTTTCTAAATTGGTCATTTTCGACAATGTACATGCGTCGTGTGCATTTTTATATGGGTGGAAACCCAAAACTAAAAACAACAAACCAAACATTAGCTTCGTTTCTATTAACACCAACATTAGACAATATAAATTAATAGGAAATTTTGTGAAGGAAAACTTTTGAAGTTTTTTTGAATATAGGACAGCCCATTAATAATTTGTTGTGAATGACAAGTTTTCAAATTAACATGCGAGCCCATTATCTTCGTGCATAATTTTCTTCTTCTTCGTTGTTTTTTGACAATCAAATGTTCTCTCGCACTCAAATTTTGGTATCGATCAAAGTGTTCTCCTACAATCAAATCTCGATATCGATCAAATCTCGATATTGATCAAATCTTGGCCTCGTTCATCAATCTCAATTTCCTTTTCAAAATTGTACTGCATCTTCTCATTCATTGATCTCGATGTCTTCTTCTCAAAATTTGATGATATAGGTATGCTACTATTATTCTATTTTTGCTTCTTGTTCTATCAGAGTTTTTTTTGAAATGATACTTAGATACAACATGTCACTGGGACAACATAACACAAAAATCACATGTCAACATATGTTCAAATCACGCTATGCAATTTTTGAACTTGTGACCTCCCGCACCAAAGTCAAATCACTTAACCAATGGGACAATGGTGTTTGTCGTTTTATTAGAGTTTGATTTTGGTTGTTTATAATTTTTCATCGTTTTTCTTTTTAGAAATTAAATTCACTTTTCTTGTCATGTTTGCTTCTTTGATATTCTATGGCAGCTTCTGAAAATAGCAGCAGGTATTTTCTGTCTTCTTCTTCTGTTTAAGCACTATTGTATTCTTTATGTGTTTTACATTTATATTATTATAGAGTGGATACATATTTAGTATCAGTGTTGAATGTGAAGTTTTTGATTAGTGAGGTATATCTTGCATTCAGATTTAGGTTAATTTTTATTTTTTCTTAATAGTATTTTTTATTTTGATGGGTGCTACTACGGAAAATGATGATCAAGGTATGTTTTTTTCCATGTATTAGTATTGAATTGATAATGGTTGATTTTAGAATTAATATTAAGTTGGTATCAGAATTTGTATTATGTTGGTATTAATTTAAGAAAGATGGTTTATAGTTAACAGGTTTGTAATACCAGAATTTGTATCTTATTGAAATGTTAGTTTATAATTGGCGTTAGGATTTGATAATGGTTAGCATGTTTTTATTATCATTTTTTGTATAATGTCAGTATTAGTTTTATTTATGATAATATATAGTATCATAACATAAAAGAAAATACTATGTACTATTAGAATTTTATTGGTACCAAAACCAAGATTATTGTACAAAATTTTGTGGTATCAGAGTCAAGATTAATGTGCATAATGTTGTGGTAATCAATATTTATATAATAGTTGGTATCAGCTTTGTAGTATCAGTTTTGCATACTATTAGTATCAGTTTCATGTATATTTTTAGCATTATGTTCGTTTTAATTTGTTTTATTAATTATTTTGTTATATGTATGTATCTTCACTTTGGCTATGAGTGCAGTTTTTCTAGAAAATGTGGATAATTGGACATGCTTTTCGAATCATTTAAAAAAAATGCTTCAAGAAGACTGTGATTTGGTTTTTATGCCAGATCGTCACGAAGGTTTGATTTCAGGTGTTTGTGATGTTTTTTCCTTTAGCTTATCATAGTTATTGCTATTTGCATATGAAATAAAATCTTGTTTCAGTGGCAAAGTCAAAAATGAAATTTATCTATTATCGTCTATTTAAAATGTGTTCTAGAGCTTCTAGTATATATGAATTTGAAGAAGCGCATTATAAATTCTTTGAAATTGGTTGTGTTGTTTTTTGAAGGATAAGCCTTTGAATAAGTGGGTGGATTTTTTTTCCAGTGAAATGTTATGGCAAATATAGTTCAAATGATACAGAAAGTTTTAATAGTTGGGATCTTGGATGAACGAGCATTGCCTATTACTTCATGTTTAGATGGTATTCATGTTAAGGTTATGGAACAATTGGCTAGAAGGAGAGAGGAGTTTCGTTTGTGGAAAATAACTCTTTGCCCTTCTATCAAGTTTCATTTAGGTGAATTGATCGAAGAAGGATTTGGATGAGATGTATTTAAGTCTTCTAAATTTGCTTTTGAAGTGAAATTGCCAAACTGTCATCGTGTTGATTTGAAAGAAGGGTTTGAAGTTGCAACCAACGGAAGATTATAGGATTTCCTTGTGCTCATGCTATAAAGTGCATGAACAATCTAAGTTGTCCGTGTATGATTATATTGAGTATTATTTCACTATTGATGCTTATCAGTGTTCTTACGCTATGCTATAAATCATATTCCAAATTATGATAGGGCTATTGTTGATGCTAGCTTGAAGATGTTATTAAGCTACCTAAGGAGAAACGTGGTGCGGGTAGGCCTACTAAGCGCAAATAAGAATTTGAATATTTCCAAAACAAGCAAAATAGATGTGGTGAATGCAAACAATTTGGTGACAATAAACGTAATTGTTAAGGTTCTAAGAAGACATGATTTGATTTCATGTCATGAATTTGTTGATATTTATAAGTGAATGTGCGACTTTTTTTGGCAATTTATTGTAACTGAACCTTATAATTAAATTCTATTTAGTTTAGCATATTATTAATTTGACTCTGATTTTGTTGTTGTAGATCATCATTGTATAGTATAAATGATAGTATCAGTTCTATATTAGTAAAATATCAGTTTTGGTATCTACTTGTTTTTAGGCCATTTTGAATCATTAGTTTTTATATATGTTCCATACTATTAGTATCAGCTCTTTATTATCATTATTTACATTCTATTAGTATCGGTTTCAAGTATAACAAAATATGGTATCATTTTTTACTCATGTGATACCGGTTTTGTTCAATTTTGTTTATTTTATTTATTTATAATAAAACTTATACCACTATATATCGAAATAGACACCCAGTTTCCACTTGATTAAATAAGGTGATTCAATGGATACACACTATCTATTGATTGGAGATGGTGTTTGTTTGATTAGAGATAATGCTCTTTAATATTAATTTTGCTTACTTTAGTATCAGTTTCATGTATTATAATATACGCTAATTTCACAAATGAGATTCAGATTTCACACCTGATTTTAGACTCTTACAACAAGATAAGTATAAATCCTCTTGACCTAATTTATGATGTTCCAGTATAAAGACTTAACTTAAATCACTAATTTATAATATTTTTGATGAACAAAACAAAGAGGAATTAAAAAATAAAGGGTGAATATCAAATTGGCACATCAAAACAAAATCATAACAAAATAGCATCCTTACCATTTTACATGAAATACAATGTAACATTCCTGGATTTTAGCTAAGAATAATCTGATAATTAATTTAATCTTTGGAATTAAATTTTGAAAATATTTGTATGAAAATTCCATAATAAAGAAAATATGAATTTTTAATAGAATATTTGGAAATAAAAATATATTGTAAATAGAATTTTGGATTGGAATTCAAAAATAAGTATTTTATAAAAATTGTATTTGAATTTTCCAAATTAAATAATATGTTTGTTTATTTATTATTGTATAAATGAATTTTAATTTGGAATTTAATTTAATAAATAAAATTAGATTTAAAAAGCTTTATAAATTAAGGAATCTTTATGCATGATTATTTATTAATTGTTTTCAATTCATTTTCTTTATAAAAGTTGTATAAGTAATTGAAAAATGTATGTAAAAATGTATATATGATTTGAAACAAGATTTAATAAAAAGTTTTTAAAACATACATATCTTTTGGAAATATAGGTATAAGATTTAGAATACATAACATATATATGTAAGTATAAAATAGATAAAGCATGTTTTATAAATTGAAATAAAATAAGGGTTAAAACACAAATTTGTGGGAAAGGATTTAAACACAAAAGTATTCATCTTGACATTTGTACACTTGGGAAAACAATTATATTACGAGTGTAACTTAATAACAAAACAAGTGGTAAAATTTCTTCTTTTGAAAATTGATTTGTATACAGATATGGGTTAAAAAGAAATTAGGTTGTTTTCTAATTCTCTTAAATATGAAAACACAAACCTGGAAATCAAAGAGCAGTTCAAAATCAAAGCTCAGCTTGAAAAAGCAAACAGAAGGAAATCAAAATAGTTTCAAAAACTAAAACAAAGTTCTCAAGCGTGGAAAGCCTGAGTATCTTCAATCTGAAAACAAGCAAGACAATCAACCTGAAGCCAAAACAAGTTCGATTCAAATCAAAGCAAGGATTCAACTCAAACAATAAGCAAGGTTTCAAATCATAAAAACAAAAGCAGTTCCAGGTTTTAAAAGCTAGAAATCTATTCTCTGCTTCAACATAAAGTTGAGCAAACTTTCCTTTTAAGATCCTAACCTATATACCCTGATGATCTTTTGAAATATGGTGTGAAATATGCTTGGATGATTGTGTGAATTTGCCTGCATGTTTGTGTATATAGAGAGATAAGGATGTGCACGTAATTTTTAACCTCTGTTCTCATTTATAGGTTTCAAAACCTGTTCGAAATTCAAAATCTAATTCCCTAATCTCTTTCTGGCTTTAATGTTCGAATAAAATGTGTTTGAATTTACATAATCTTAATTTTAAAAATATCTTTAAGGTGTATTTAGGAAGTAGTTTAACTGGAAGAATAAAACACAGCAAGACACTAAAGCATGTTAAAATTTAAGTATCTCAATTTCTTGATTTATTTATATAGTATGATTTGATTTCACAATCTATGATTTTTAAAAGAAGAATCATGAATTTTAGTTAAGAGAATCGCGGAGATTTGGGTGTTGAACGTGAAAAGGATTTTAAGTAATTCACGGCGATCGGAGCAATAGTGGACCTCGGGATTAATGGTGAAGGTAGCCTGGGCAGTGATGATTATAGGAAAAGTATTCGTTGATTTTTTAGGTAATCGAAGAAGTCAATCGAAATGCTTTCAGGGTTTTATAACCAAATTTGTGTCGTGCATTTTCTGGGGAAATTACGGCATCGTGGGGTGATCGGAATTTATCACGTGGTGATAGGCCGATGCATCGAGACATGGCGCATCTCTGACAGTGATGGCATGGTCTTAGGTGACCGAGATCATCGTCGTGAGATGTTTCGTTTGGTAGTTTTGGGTTCCAGGTAAGTTGAAAGGCTCGATTGTGTTTCCGGTCGTTTTGGTCGGACTTGGTGGATTGGAAGGCTTTGTTAGGACATCGGCGACTTGCTGAAGGGGTCGGCGTTGATCAGAGATGGTCATGGGGTCGGTGCACGTGTACGTGCAACTTTGTATATCAGTGTTTTTGAAATTGGGGGAGAAGATAGGGGGAGCTCGGGATTAAGCACGTGAAAACGATGGGTTTTCTCGAAGCAGGTGGAAACGTGGTTTTGCTCAGGGACAAGCTGGGTTAGAACGAGATTTGGTTCGGGTTTATAAGTGTAATACAAAAACAGGTTTTATAAAAACATAGAAATACGAAGTTTTCAAGCATAAAGGAAAAGTACAAAGTTTAGAAGCTAAACTAAACAAGTTTAAAGTTTTAAAAGTGTATTTAAATATTAATTAAAATAAAGGATTTCTTTTTAATTAATCAAGGTATTGATAAATGAAAATTTTGGTAATTAAGATAAGTGATTTATCTTTTAATTAATTAAGATTTTGGGTAATTAAAGACTAATTTATCAATTATGTAATTAAAGGGTAATTACATAATAAACTTAATTAAAGAATAAACTTAATTAAAGAATAATTAGTTGATATAAGTAATTAAGGAATAATTACTTAATAAAAGCAAGTAGTTCAAAGGATGATTTATTAATTAAGGATGATTAGTTTAATGGTAATTGATTTAAAGGGTTAAGTAATTAATTAAAGATAATTAATTAAAGGATAATTGAATAATTAAAGGTTAATTATTTAAAATAAAGAGTTAATTATCTAATGATTAAAGATTGATTATTTTGTTAATCAAAGTTGATTTAAATTAATTAGTAAAGGTTAATTAAGTTATTAATTAAGGTTGATTAATTAATAGTTAAAGGATTAATTAATTTATAAATTAAGGTTAATTAATAAATGATAAAAGGTAATTAATTAAATGATTTATAATAAATTAATTAACCAGAATTAGTAAATTATCCATAATAAATTTATCTGATTTAAATTAATCAGATGTTTAATTGATCTAACTCATGGATGTTTGGATTCTATTGAGTGCTTTGAATTGTTTGATGTTCCTAATTTGTGATGCTTTGTGATATAATATATTCTGTGTTGTGCTATGATCTGTGATGTAATTTATTCATCTGTGATGTAATTTATTCATTTGTGATGTAACTTATTTATCTGTGAATCTGTGAATGAAGATAAGCGTTATAAGACTATACCGCGTATCGATATTGATGTGCTTGAATATGTAATGAGATGATTGATGATGTTGCACTATTGTGTAAACCCCTAGATTACACTATACACACAAAAATATGGATCGCATGAGGAAATTAGTTAAGTCGCAGATTTTTGAAATGGTTTTTAAATTTGAATTTTGAATCCAAATGGTTTTGGAAATGGATTTGGTTTAAATGTAAAAAGCTTTTGAAAAGAAGTTTTGTAGATAAAAGTTATTTTGAATAACTTCATAAAGTTTTGAAATTTAAAATAGTTTGATTTGAATTTAAATTCAAAGTTTTGAAATTGAACTCTATATTTGGAAATTATGGTTTAAAAAGGATATACAAGTTATAAATGTGTTTATATGGGTTTAAAACCATTTTAAAAGTATTGTTTTGGGGTTTTGAATTTAACCCAAGATTTAGACTTAAAAGGCTTTAACTCGTGCGAATGTAATCGGGTTTTCCAAAACGAAAACTATTTGTTTTTAACTAATAATAGCTTTCATTTAAAGAAAGGATTCCCAATTTGGGTTGAGAGATTTCAAGTTGAAATAGAATTGAAATGTTTTTGGAAAGTTATGAATAAATCTTTGTGAAAGATAATTGAATCTTTTTTTAAAATTGAAGAAGATTTAAAAGGTGTATCTTTTGAATAAAAGATTTGAAATGAAAATTGTTTCTAAAAAGCTATGAATTTTTGGAAATGGTTTTGGAAAATATGAATTGAGTCTTTTATTTAAATGATTGGATGAGTTAATCCAATTTGAAATTGTTTTGAAAGCTATAATTGAATCTTTGTGAAAGGTGGGTGAACTTTGTGAAATGAATCTTTTTATTTAAAAGATTTGAAATAGTAGTTGGTTTTAAACCATTTAAAGAAAGGTTTTGGATAATAAGTTGTGACTTAACTGAGATCCCATTATCCATATGTTTTTTTAATATTGCGCTCATTATTCGGTTTAGTCGGGAGAGGACCTTGTGTCATATAACCCATTCCGAATAATGATACGATGTTATGGATAGCATTTGAAGACCGGTGGTGAAGACCGGGTATTTTTGAGAATGAAAGGATAACCCGTCAATTGTCTCTGCACTGAGTCACGCCGGTATGGTGATTCCCTAAGTGATGGGAAGTTCGATCGGGATTGTAAATACCCGGATTGCAAGGGCTTCTTCGGAACTGTCTTCGGTTCTGTTCGAACCTGGAACAGAGTTGTATGGATGTGTGTCTGACTTTACACTTTGAGATGTAAAGCCGGTTTCTATCAAATACATTTCTGTTTGGTAGCGGAGATTTATTCTCTTAGCTTAACACCCTTTTCTGAAACGTACGAGCTCAAAGGTTATGTAGTTTATGGTCATTAGTGATACATTCCCAATTTGGTAATATGGCATACGAAGTGTTGCTGATTATTTGTTGATCAAAGCATGGCTTTGTGAAAAAGCGTAGCTTTGTGGATGAGACAGCATCAGGACCTCACAACCCGGTAATGGTCGAAACAGGAAAGATGCGGCAAGGTTGCAGGGGTAGTGTGTTACCCCACCTCTATACCCACGCTAGCCAAGGACACTATAGGGTAATGCCGTCAACAAACACGGAGAATAAGGCTGGTTAGGAGCGACCATCTATAGCCTTGCTCTAACTATCTATTGAATACATCGACAACAGACATACCAAGCAGGTCGACATACCCAATGAATACTTAAAACAAAACTATAGGTGGTTGGAGGATCTATCAGAACAGAATATAACAAATCAAATGTAATATACATCACAGAACAGTAGATTATCATATACACATATATTGGTACATAACAGAGTATACACAATAATACATGTCAAGTGGTATAGCAAACCACAATATACAGACGATTCCAGAATAATACATATATCAGAGTTACAATCAAAAGGACTACATAAAAAGCTTTAACAAAAAGGAACAAGCTGAATAGTCCATGCGGAAGCAAAATAGGCTCAGTCCAAAAGCACCTAACCTGTAACATCTCGGTCTGACCCAAGTATAAAATACACGGGTCAGTCTAGCTAAATAAATCAGTTAGATAAACTGAATAACAATAAACCTGCAAGGTCACAATGTATAACAAATATCTCTAAAAGAGATAACACAATCATCTAACAAAAGATGAATCATATCATAACAAGCCTCATATCATCGGCAACTCATAGAAACAAAGGATAGGAATATCCCAAAACAAGCCATAAAGGCAAATAACAAATACCAATGAAGGTAACACAAGTTCCACAAGGTAATCGCTATACTTCATGCGGCTCAAAAAGACCAACACCGAAGGGCGATACCTAGGGAATATACATATCAATGAAAACATCATAAAATTTTGCACGTGCTCAGTACTGTATAAACAAGGATCCATGAGCCAGAAGACTCCACACCCACATATCACTCGAGCGGCTCATAAAGACCTAACTCCGAAAGCGATACAATAGGGCAACAAACCCGAAGGCAACATACCCGAAGGCAACAAACCTGAAGGTGCAGACCCGAAGGCAACACACCCGAAGGCAACAAACCGTAGTGGTGAAAGTCCGAAGGCCCAGTACTGGACACCACTAACTGGCGGAATGTGTCATAACTCTCAAAAAGGAATCCGAAAAGTGGTAACGTGAGTGCCATAACCACTCGTTCGCACTAAACGGTTTACTATCCGTTTGTTAATTTCACACTCAAAGCAGTATAAAGTTTACCTCGTCTCATCGGTAAACCAGACCAAAAGGTCAAAACAACTAATCGAATAGGTCGGGGATTAATCGGAAAGATAAACGCATGGATTCATGGTCCGTGTTTTACCTAACCATTTAATCTCCTTTCCACTCCGCTCGAAGTGCGAAATTGTGTGTGCGTTTTAAATAGAATTTACGAATTGGAGAATAAAGCTTTTAATACGATTTGAAGGGGTTATTTTGAAAAAACCCGTGAATGAAGTTAAAATAAGTTATCAAATCCAAAAGATGCAATAACAACCACTAAAAACCAACTTGAATCGATAAAATTTGGAAAACCAATCAAAATGAGCATAAATAGCAAAACAGCAAAATAGGAGCAGGTCGGTCGACCGGCTACAGGGCTCGGTCGGCTGGCCAGAAGCAGATAAAATGTTCGGGATAGTAGGTCAGTCGACCGGCTACAGGGCTCGGTCGGCCGAACTGCAAGTTTCTACAGTTCCTGCCCTTTCTCGTCGAAGTGCAAACACTTCCAAAACGCAACCGGTCGAGCAATGGACCTAAGGAGCCTTAGCTAATAGATACCCCAGCTCCATTAGCTCTCCGATTCGCCACCAAAAACATGTTCAAACATCAAAGTTAGGATCCTTAAAGAATTGAATCCAAACAGTAAAAATTTGGATATTCACCAATTCAATCCAAATCAAAAGCAAGTGCATATGAACAAGTGTTAGGAATTCATACCCCACAATCAAAGATAGATATAAGCATAGATGAGAGATAAAAATCTCACCTTTTATCTCAAAGCAAAGAAGAAGAAGCTCAAACACAAGAAAGAGACTAACTACTCTTCACTTCACTCTACAAGCATCAATCTAAGAATAAAACACATATTTCCCAAAGTTAGGTTTAGGAAAACTTTCTGAAATTGAAGAGGAGAAGAGTTGGAGAAGATGAAGAGGAGGCTTACCAATAGCTTCTCTTTGATTTGGAACAAGAATTCAAGTTTGCAAGAAAAACTAGGGCTTGGAATTTCTAATTCCCATTCTCTTCCCCCATTTTCAGTTTTAGCTTAAGTTTTTATGAAATGAAATAAGTGAGTGGAGAGGAGAGGGACTGAGTTAGGGTTAATTAGTTAGTTAGTGGGCTGAACCCAACCCAAAGCCCAACTAGAAAAGTTAGCAAAATTCAACTTACTCCAAACATATCAAAGCTTATACTTAAAAAGATCGCAAACGCCATTTTGGACTCAATGGAGGTGGCATCGAGTCCTAATTCGGCCATTTGCAAAAAGTAACCTTTCGGACCTAAAAATCCGACTAACGACACTATATTTAAATAAAAAATTTAAATATAAAATCGTTAAATATGCGGGTTGTTACAGATCTCCCCTCCTTACAAAATGCGTCCCTGCAATTCCTAGAGACGATATTTATAACAACTACATACAAACAACATTCAAAAGAAAAGGAAATAAGCTTGAGATGAAAAGATATTCTCACCGTTGCCTAGCAAAGATAGAAAACCCGGATAAGATCACTCGATATACTCTCTGGTTTCCTAAGTATAGTCATTGGGACTAGCGGACCATTGAACTTTAACGAGCGACACGTCCTTGTTTCGAAGGTGTCGCACCTCTGTGTCAAGTACGCGAATAGGTTGTTGTACAATAGATAAGTCCGGTGAGACCTCAAGCTCTTGCAAATCAGGAGAAGCGGTAACAGAATCCGACTCCCGAAGACACTTCTGAAGTTGAGAGACGTGAAACACGTTATGAATGCCAGATAAATGAGCTGGAAGTGAAACTCTATAAGCCACAGGGCAAATACGTTCAGTAATAGAAAATGGTCCTATAAACCGAGGAGCCAATTTCCCAGTCGTACTGAAGCGCATAACCCCCTTCAAAGGAGAAACACGAACAAAGACAAGATCACCAACTGAGAATTCGAGAGGCTTCCTACGTTTGTCAGCGTAGGACTTCTGGCGGCTCTGTGCCTCTTTCATTCTCAACCGAATAAGATCAATCTTCTCGGAAGAATCACGAACAAAATCTGGACCAAGAATAAGCTTCTCCCTAGATTCCAACCAACATGAAGGTGATCGACATGGCCTTCCATATAAAGCTTCGAAAGGAGCCATACCGATACTAGACTGAAAACTATTATTGTAGGAGAACTCTACAAGAGGTAGATGATCCTCCCAACTACCACCAAAATCAAAAATACAAATACGGAGAAGATCTTCCAAGATACGATTCACCCGTTCAATCTGTCCGTCAGACTGCGGATGATAAGCTGTACAGAAATTAAGCTTTGTTCCCAAAGCTTGCTGAAGACTCTTCCAAAAATGACTCGTGAGTAAAGGATCACGGTCACTCACAATAGAACTAGGAACACCGTGATGTCTCATGATTTCCTTGACATATAACTTAGCCAAATGCGAAGCAGTCCTATTAGACTTAATAGGAACAAAATGAGCAGACTTAGTGAGGCGATCAACAATAACCCATATACTAGAATGCCCAATCTCGAACGAGGTAGGCCGTCAATGAAATCCATAGAAATCTGATCCCATTTCCACAATGGAATCTCTAGAGGCTGAAGAAGACCCGAAGGACGCTGATGTTCGGCCTTAAAACGCTGACAAGTTATGCAATTACTCACATAACTCACCACATCGCGCTTCATGCCTTCCCAATAATAAAGACGACGCATATCAGTACACATCTTACTACTACCAGGATGAATGGTATACTTAGAACGGTGACAGTCATCAAGAATGTCATGTCAAAGTGCAAAATCAGAAGGCACAAAAAGACGGTTCTTCTTGCGAAGACACCCATGAGAATCAATGCTGAAATCCCGCAATGCCTCATCACAGGATCTATACTCACAAAGCTGAATAAGATTCAACAAATCAGGATCACGCCGCTGAGCATCGGCAATACGATCCAACAAAATGGGCCGAGCTCCCAAACTACACAGTAGAATAGGAGAATCAGAAGATGAACCTCGATCACGAATTTCACAAAAAGATAGAGTCTCAAGAATATCCCATTCGGCAAGCATCATAGAAATAACATCCGAATGTTTGCGACTAAGAGCATCAGCAACACGATTACCCTTTCCAGGGGTATACTGGATATCAAAATCATAGGAAGCAAAAAACTCGAGCCAACGCTGTTGTCCATATTGAGTTCCTTCTGAGTAAACAAATACTTCAAGGATTTATGATCGGTATAGAGAATGAAGCGCTCGCCCAATAAGTAGTGTCGCCAAATCTTCAAGGCAAAGACAATGGCGGCTAACTCAAGATCATGAGTGGCATAGCGAACTTCATTCGGACGCAGTTGCCTAGAAGCATAAGCAACTACCCGATCCTTATGCATAAGAACGACACCGAGACCACTACCACAAGCATCGGTGTAGACAACAAGATCATGATTCCCTTCGGGAACCACCAAAATAGGAGCATTAGTGAGAAGTTCCTTCAATGTCTGAAAGGAAGCTTCACACTTGTCGGACAAAATAAAACGAATGCCTTTCCGAGTAAGGCTGGTGAGAGGAAGCACAACACGGAAAAAATCCTTAATGAACCGACGGTAATAACCCGCCAATCCAAGGAAACTACGAATCTCATGAACATTCTCAGGCCTCTTCCAATTTTGGATGGCTTCGATCTTTGAGGGATCGATAGAAATGCCATCGGAAGATACAACATGGCCTAAGAACTTAACCCTATTCTCCAAAAAATGGCACTCGGAGAATTTGGCTCTAAGCTGATGATGACGGAGAGTACTCAAGACAGTTCTCAAGTATTAGCATGCTCAGCTTCAGACTTAGAATAAATAAGGATATCATCAATGAAGACAAGGACGAACTTATCGAGATATTCCCGGAATACTCGATTCATGAGATCAACAAAGAAAGCAGGAGCGTTCGTCAACCCGAATGGCATAACGAGCCACCCAAAAGAACCATAACGAGTGCGAAAAGCGGTAAGAGGTATGCTATCCTCCGCGACTCATAACTGATGAAAACCCGTGGCAAGGTCAAGTTGAGAAAAGACCTTAGCACCACTCAATAGATCGAACATATCATCGATCCTAGGCAATGGATACCTATTCCTGATGGTTAACTCGTTAAGCTTGCGATAGTCAATGCAAAGCCTAAGAGTTCCATCGGACTTCTTCACGAAGACGACCGCGGATCCCCACGGAGATAAACTGGACTGAATCAACTACTTGGACTCAAGCTCTAAAAGCTGCTTCTTGAGTTCCTCATTTTCCTTTGTATACATCCTTGTGGGAGGACGACTAACTGGCTGCTCTCCTGGAATGAGATCAATGCGGAACTCAATTGCCCGCTTGGGTGGCAAACCCGAAACAGGTTCAAAAACATCAAAAAAGTCACAAGCAATAGTAGTACGAGATATATCATCATCATCTCGCGAGTTAAGAGAACATAGAGCCATTTCGGAATTATCCACATTCCGAAGAACAAGTAATAGCTGAGTAGGCAAATCCGGATGTCGAAGATACAAAATTCTCTCCGAACAAATAATCCTGGCATTATATCTCACTAGCCAGTCCATTCCCAAAATCATATCAAATCCTAGACAAGAAATAACGTGCAGATTCGCACGAAAAGAAAAGCCATATAAAACAATCTCAACATCATCAAAAAGCATGCTAAGGGTCACGGATCCCCCAATAGGATTCGCAATCCTTCAAGAAGTAACCAAACAAGAAACATCCAAGGATAAATCATCAACGAGCTTTTTCGATACGAAAGAATGTGATGCACCCGTATCGAAAAGAACTCGAATACTATGATCATGAAATAAAATAGAACCTTCCAAAATAGATGGAGATATACTTTTGGGTTGAGAAGGACCTTCAGAAGCCTTAGCAGCATAAAGCTTGCTAGACTTGGCACCAGCCGGAACAGTAGGGCAAGTGGAAACAAGATGACCTTCCTTCTTGCAATAACGGCAGAAGAGAGGCTTGAAACAAGCTCGAATCATATGACCAGGAGAACCATAATTGAAACACTTCCGAACGAAAGGTGTTCTAGAAGATTGAGGCTGAGAACTAGAACCGCCAGTCGTTTTCTTCTTAGAAGGAAAAGACCTGGACTTCTGGAATGGAAACTGCCTCTTGTTGGGGTTCTTGGAAACCTCAACATCATCACCACTATCACACTCCTTCTCGACGGTCTCGAGATGAAGCGCAGAATCAACCAGCTCCTCAAAAGAAAGCTTAAGCTGGAGCAACAGAGACTTCTTAAGATATTTCTTAAGACCAGAGACAAATTTCAAATTCTTCTTATAAGAAGTGCTAATGAATTCAAGACCATACTTAGATAAAGCCTCGAATGATGCAACATACTCAGAAACAGAAGATTTCCCTTGCTTCAACTCAAGGAAGCGACGGGTCAATAAAACTTTTTCAGATTCAGGAACGAACTTGAGTTCAAATCGCTCCCGAAACTTAGTCCAAGAAAGAGTAGACTCATCAATTTCGGCTACAAGAAGCTCATACCAATCAAGAGCATGCTCTTGTAATAAGCTAGAAGTTACAAGAACTCTATCATGGTCAGAAAGATCCATGCGAGAGAAGATACGCTCGCACGTGCGAAACCAAGCTTGGACTTCAAGAACAGACTCGGAGCCCTTAAACGGCTTTCCTCCAAGATGAGAAAAATCATTGCACAGATGTGCAAAGGCAGACTTGCGAGGTGGAAATACACGAGGAGGAACTGGAGGCTGAGTGCTCCTAAACAACTCCAAAAACTGATCGGCAGACATATAAACGCCATCCGGATATGAGCCACTGGATTGCCCAGCATCCGAACGTCGTCCCCCGCCTCTTCCAGCCATACGCTGAAAGTAAGATAAGAACAAGATTATTCACAAGGTAGATAATTCAAGATGGAATACTAGGAATAAAATACATTCCTAGACGTATTCCCACACTATCTACCCCCAAGGCACAGAAGGACATAGAGGCAAGATGGTTCAAAGATTTGTATCACTTATACACTTTGATGTACCGGAATATGTGCATCTATTCTGTGTTTATCATATTTTGTTCAGAACCTGGCTCTGATACCATGATGTGACGCCCCACCTCTATACCCACGCTAGCCAAGGACACTATAGGGTAATGCCGTCAACTAACACGGAGAATAAGGCTGGTTAGGAGAGACCATCTATAGCCTTGCTCTAACTATCTATTGAATACATCGACAACAGACATACCAAGCAGGTCGACATACCCAATGAATACATAAAACAAAACCATAGGTGGTTGAAGGATCTATCAGAACAGAATATAATAACTCAAATGTAATATACATCACAGAACAGTAGATTATCATATACACATATATTGGTACATAACAGAGTATACACAACAATACATGTCAAGTGGTATAGCAAACCACAATATATAGACGATTCCAGAATAATACATATATCATAGTTGCAATCAAAAGGACTACACAAAAAGCTTTAACAAGAAGGAACAAGCTGAATAGTCCATGCGGAAGCAAAATAGGCTAAGTCCAAAAGCACCAAACCTGTAACATCTCGGTCTGACCTGAGTATAAAATACATGGGTCAGTCTAGCTAAACAAATCAGTTAGATAAAGTGAACAACAATAAACCTGCAAGGTCACAATGTATAACAAATATCTCTAAAAGAGATAACACAATCATCTAACAAAAGATGAATCATATCATAACGAGCCTCATATCATCGGCAACTCATAGAAACAAAGGATAGGAATATCCCAAAACAAGCCATAAAGGAAAATAACAAATACCAATGAAGGTAACACAAGTTCCCCAAGGTAATCGCTATACTTTATGCGGCTCAAAAAGACCAAAACCGAAGGGCGATACCTAGGGAATATACATATCAATGAAAACATCATAAAATTTTGCACGTGCTCAGTACTGTATAAACAAGGATCCATGAGCCCGAAGACTCCAAACCCACATATCACTCGAGCGGCTCATAAAGACCTAACTCCGAAAGCGATACAATAGGGCAACAAACCCGAAGGTACAAACCCGAAGGCAACATACCCGAAGGCAACATACCCGAAGGCAACAAACCTGAAGGTGCAAACCCGAAGGCAACACACCCGAAGGCAACAAACCATAGTGGTGAAGGTCCGAAGGCCCAGTACTGGACACCACTAACTGGCGGAATGTGTCATAACTCTCAAAAAGGAATCCGAAAAGTGGTAACGTGAGTCCCATAACCACGTTCGCACTAAACGGTTTACTATCCGTTAGTTAATTTCACACTCAAAGCAGTACAAAGTTTACCTCGTCTCATCGGTAAACCAGACCAAAAGGTCAAAACAATCAATCGAACAGGTCGGGGATTAATCGGAAAGATAAATGCATGGATTCATGGTCCGTGTTTTACCTAACCATTTAATCTCCTTTCCACTCCGCTCGAAGTGCGAAATTGTGTGTGCGTTTTAAATAGAATTTACGAATTGGAGAAGGAAGCTTTTAATACGATTTGAAGGGATTATTTTGAAAAAACCCGTGAATAAAGTTAAAATAAGTTATCAAAGCCAAAAGATGCAATAACAACCACTAAAAACCAACTTGAATCAATAAAATTTGGAAAACCAATCAAAATGAGCATAAATAGGCAAAACAGCAAAATAGGAGCAGGTCGGTCGACCGGCTGCAGGGCTCGGTCGGTTGGGCATAAGTAGAAAAAATGTTCGGGATAGCAGGTCGGTCGGCCGGCTACAGGGCTCGGTCGGTCGAACTGCAAGTTTCTGCAGTTCCTGCCCTTTCTCATCGAAGTGCAAACACTTCCAGAACGCAACCGGTCGAGCAATGGACCTAAGGAGCCTTAGCTAATAGATACCCCAGCTCCATTAGCTCTCCGATTCGCCACCAAAAACATGTTCAAACATCAAAGTTAGGATCCTTAAAGAATTGAATCCAAACACTAAAAATTTGGATATTCACCAATTCAATCCAAACCAAAAGAAAGTGCTTATGAACAAGTGTTAGGAATTCATACCCCACAATCAAAGATAGATATAAGCGTAGATGAGAGATAAAAATCTCACCTTTTATCTCAAAGCAAAGAAGAAGAAGCTCAAACACAAGAAAGAGACTAACTATTCTTCACTTCACTCTACAAGCTTCAATCTAAGAATAAAACACATATTTCCCAAAGTTAGGTTTAGTAAAACTTTCTGAAATTGAAGAGGAGAAGAGTTAGAGAAGATGAAGAGGAGGCTTACCAATAGCTTCTCTTTGATTTGGAGCAAGAATTCAAGTTTGCAAGAAAAACCAGGGCTTGGAATTTCTAAATCCCATTCTCTTCCCCCATTTTCAGTTTTAGCTTAAATTTTTATGAAATGAAATAAGTGAGTGGAGAGGAGAGGAACTGAGTTAGGGTTAATTAGTTAGTTAGTGGGCTGAACCCAACCCAAAGCCCAACTAGAAAAGGTAGCAAAATTCAACTTACTCCAAACATATCAAAGCTTATACTTAAAAAGATCGCAAACACCATTTTGGACTCAATGGAGGTGGTATCGAGTCCTAATTCGGCCATTTGCAAAAAGTAACATTTCGGACCTAAAAATCCGACTAACGACACTATATTTAAAAGAAACATTTAAATATAAAATCGTTAAATATGCGGGTTGTTACAGGTAGTGCCCCTAGGGTATGTCTGTTCCTTCTGGAAAACTGTGGTATTATGGTATAGAACCCTGATACTTAATTCTTGTGGACACTGTAAATTTATTACTGTGTGATGTTGTTGGTGTGGAGGATCCTCGGATAAAGGTCGCAAACGACCGGGGGTGGCATATCTTAGGTTTTACTTCCCGGGAAGGGGGTAAACGGCCTTATGTTGGCAGAGAGCTGGGTAGGTTCTCGGGGCGTCCCTCCAGAGGCATACCCATGTGGCAATAGAAAGTTCCTTAGCCTGACCATTTGTTGGAAATCCAATCAAACAATACGAGCCCATTACGATTTCAATTGTATAACCTGCCACCACAAGTGGTAGCTATAGCTAGCATAATATAATGGTACCTATGCTGGTTAAGATTAATATTATACTTTCGAAATGTTTTCCACTATGCACTAATAATAATATCAGAAAGGATTTTTGCGTAGTAAGCATGTTTGACTGTCATAAGGAAAAATCTCCCCCCAAGTGTGCGATTGAATGGAGTGTGTGCCATGAGGCCTTATGGTAGTTTCATTTTCCAAAAAGCATTGCGGATTTCAAATTTAAATTCTTTTGTTTGTTTTTAAAAATAAACTGTTTTTGTTTGCTCATACCAGTCCCATGACTGAACCGGAGTTTATTGTTCCTTTCCTATACTCTGGGTGCCTACAATTTTCCACACGAGCAGTCTAGAGTTTGGTTTTTCAGATAGTCTAGTAGTAGGAGTAGATTCGATATCTTTGAAGCTTTTGGATCTTGGCGATCACATTTGCTTCATTCTGGAGTTATCTAGTTTGCTTATTGCATCGTGATGATGGTTTGAGCTATCTTTAGTTTGGAGATGGAGTTGCAGTTGCATTATGGAGTTGGTCCCTTTTGGAGATGCATTCTATTGAAGACATTGCCTTTCCGCGGCTGTTGTCTCTGCTATTGTCATGTATCTATCTTTGATATATTGATAGTCATTTGTATTTGATATTCAATTGTATCAGATATTGTATTCATTGTTGTATCAATGATATTATTCATTTATCTTCCACTGTGTTGTTGTACTGAATGTGTTATAAGCTCCGGCGAACCAGATTCGACGTTTGGCTTTGCGGCATTCGAATACGAGTGACGTATTCAGTGCCGATTTTCGAAGGTCGAGTCAGGGCCATTATATACAAGTTTGAAATGTACATTAATGTCAAGCATAATAGTTTTCAAGTTCAAATATATAAAACATCTGGAAACCAAAACATCATGTAATTTTCATCAATCATCACACTGAGATTAGATAGAAAACAATCAATCTTCCATGATAAAAAATCATGTTAGCTTTCATCCTTCGGCTATTTTGGTTTTGAGTCAGAGCTGCTTTCAGTTACATTAGTGTTGCAAACAATAATGTGAAGTTGCATTAGTGTTGCAAACAACAATGTGAACTGCAATAGCATTTAGATAGTAATCAATATTCTCAAGTAGATAACAGCAATGTTGAAAACATACAATAATACATGCTCTTCTAAAATACAAACAACTGCAAACATTACAACATCAACTCAAACATCTTACTTCAGTAGATCGGTATTGCTTTTACAAATAAGATCTGCATTGTCTTTAGAACAAACCAAGCGAATTTCACCACGCATTTAGGACATCACAAATGCGTATTTGGAAACACTTGATTCTAACATAACATCACGACTCGACAAGTAACAAAGTCAACTAGAATTATTTCTAACACAACATCACAAGGTCAACAAACTCATTTCTAAATATCTGCATTTTCTTCTTTGCTCGATAAGTGAACATCTAAATTCCAATAGCGGTCGCTATCTGTCAATATGTCTATTAAAATTTTTGCTCTTGTTTTTCAAAATAGTGGCTTGTTGTATCTTTTTTGGAATTTTGGTTTTGTTTACTGCTGTGATGTGGATCATGACATAAATTCCACTATCAACCCTGTTTAAAACAAAATATACTATTATTACCATTTCTAGTATCAACGTTAGCATCAACTGTAGTGTAAGTTTTAGGGCCTGTTAGTATCAATTTTGATAGCAGTATCATTAAAATAGCTTACGTAGTTTCTTTTTGCTGAGCACAACGATTTAATGAATGATGTCTTCATTCACTTTCTTATCTTGTATATTATGCTTTATCCACAAGGCTTACAATATATCTTCAACTTCATTTCTCTTTTGATGACAAAACAATACAAATTAAGTTAATGTTCTTTTTTTCAACTATATTAGTCATTATTTCCAAAAAAAAAAAAACCAGTTTATATGCTTCCCTTAGACTTGAGTTGCTGTTTTTAGTTAATTTTCTAGGAGTAACAAATCTACATGCGACCATCGCATTGTAGGACATAACAATGAGACCAATGTCAAATGGTCATCACAACGTAGAGTAAAATATATATCTTCCGCATATGTATTTTTGACAATATCTTTAATGAAAGGAACAATTAAACTTTTTTTAACACTTTCCAAACCAATGACTATTGAATTTTGTTGAATTTCTTCTTGTTATTCATCAGTATCATTATGTACAAAGTCGTCCTCATCCTGATGTATAAAATATTTCTTAAATTGATGCCAATATTCTTAAAAAATGATACCTATAAAAGTGACAACAAAAATGATACTAGTCTCTCCCAATGATACTAATACACTAAGCTTATAATAATATTGTTAACTAGTATACACTAAACCGATAACAACACACTAAATGACATAAATACATTGAATGGTCTGAATTGAAACAAAAATGATAACAAAACTAATAATGTTTATTATTTTACCAAGACCGAATCTTCTTCAGTTGTCATTTATTTTTTGTGTGAATCTTCTGAATTGTGGTTTTTGCCTTCCCTTTTTTTTGTAAGGTTTTTTTTGGTCATGTTCTTCAATTTCATTTTTAGAATTTTGCTTCACGGTTATATTTGTTTTCTTTGTTCATGGTTCACATTGTACCAACCTTTGAGCAAGGGTTTCGGACGAACTAAAATCATTCTCCCGTCAGCAAACATTGAAGTGTTAGGTTTTGTAGGTGATTCGGTTTTGCTTCTTGTTTGAGGCGCCGTTAAAAGCGAATCGAATTTCGTGGGAAGGAATTTCGAAAGAATACGGTGTTGAATGTCGAGCAGACTGATTTGAGTTGTAGCGGAGTGAAGAAAATGGACTGATTTAGTTTTTGGTGGAATGGTTATTTCCTTGTATGGGCTTGGGCCTGTGTTGTAACGACCCGCTACTTTGGGCTATTTACATCCGCACATGTCGGACTTGAATAATTCAAAATACCGAATTGTTAATTTAAATTTGGCAAAACTGAACATATACGGTAAATAAATAATCACAAATCACAGACATAGAGTAATAAATGCAGCAGAAACAGAAGATAGTAGTTCATGAAGCTACTATATATATAACAGAGTTAAATAAGTTACAACAGAAGTCTCGAATACAGTAGTCAAATACGAGAATCAGAATACATCACTGGGATCAACTGAATATCTGAAAGCTGGAAAGATAGCCGGATCTCCAACCGAAGCTCCAACTCCAAAGGTGAGTATTGGATACTGGTACACTCAGTCTGACCCAAGCGTAAAGCAAAACATAAAACACTCGAGTCAGGATTAACATTCTCATATCAATAAATCCAACTTAAGTGAAATAACAACTGAAATACAAGTAACTCAAAGGACGTTGGAATAACCGTCCTCTAAGGATCCGTTAAACTATCTACTATGTAGTAATATACGCTAAATAGATAATGTCTATTAGTAATATAAAATATCAAAATAGTGTTAAGGCGTTACCATTATCCCTCTTAACACATTTTATATAAGCGTTATAGTCTATACAGCACTGTAAACTCCACCGTAAACTAGTGGGATATCAGGGAGTACTCCATAGGTATAACACAAAACAAATTCGTAGTGGTCGCGTATATAGGGATACAAGTATGACAAGGCACATGAGGCAATACCCGAGGTAGTGAAACTACCGTTTGCCTGATCCGGACTGGTGAAAACGCATTTCCGTAACGATCTCAACACCGTGAAACAACACTCCCAAAATTTCGAGGGTGCACCAATCAACAACAAGTAATGAGTAGTTTACAAAGAAGTGTGTTCGGTCGAGGTGGCAAACCCCATTTGGCCCGGAACGACTCCTGTTTTAGACATTTTCAATTTGACACAAGTGTCAAGGCTATCCATTATCGTTCTCTTTCTTCAGTCATCACGTACATCATTCCAACCACTTCATTAGGGATCACACTCCGCGTATAGTTATTGAAGTGGTTTTCGGTTTAGACAGAGAGTATGTCCATAACCGATTCCGATTTCTTTAATAACTTCCGTAATTATTACACCGATTGGTCGTTTAATATATTTCAAAAAAAAATCAAATTCAATTTCAATAAGAATTTATAAATCAACATTTCATTTGTCTTCTTAATTCCATTTCCACAATTTACGTTTCAAAACTTCCAAATTCATAATTTCAAAATCTCATAATTCAATTTCAATTTTTATTTAAACAATTCCAATATTGATTCAAGTTCATATATAAATTTCATTCCGTAATTATTTAAATTAATTTAATTTAACATTCAAATCAATTTAAATTCATTGATCGATTTCATTCAATATTCGTTAAGTTACTCTATCATTCAAAACAATTTCTATTAAATTTCCAATTTAGTCAATCAATCATTTAAGTTCAACTTCATTATATCAAAACTTCAAATTGAATTTAATTAGATTCGTCAAATCAATTCTTTAAATTACAAGTCTTACGTTAATTTCAATAAATCCTATTTTATTTCTTGTTAAACGAATTCAATTTCACTTATTTCTTTACTTAGTTACAAATTTTAATAACTCAATTAATAAAGAAACTAAATTTCACATATTCAAGAAGTTCAATTTCACTTATTAACTTACTTAAATTTTCCAAAGCTTAATTAATAAAGGAACCCAATTTCATTTATCAACGAAGTTCAAACTCACCTATTCAAAAGTTCAATTTTCTTGTCGAGAATTCAAATTTTTATTTAATTATCAAATAATTCAATTTTATCTAATTATTAAATAATTTCAAAACTCAATTATTAAATAATTTCAAAACTTAATTCAATAATTTCTTAAATTTAACAACGATCTTTCATCAATTACTTTGTTAATATTTTGTTTCAGATTATTAAATATTTACATTTTCCATTCATTAAAATTCAAATTCCAACTTCATTTCAAACCTTATGCTTTATTCAAATAAAATCATTATTTCATTTTAAAATCAAATTATTGACCAATCGGGTTTATTTAATTCTCTATCCTAAGTCAAGTTCATTTGGGTACTTATCATTTCAACCCGATTCCATTTTAATTCAAAAATCAAGGCATAGCAAAGGGAACTTGCAGTGTGATAACTGGGATGGTGTCAAAGTAAATAAACGAACAATAGCAAACATCAATAACAATCCAATAATTAATGTAAATTAATTCCGAAATAATCGTATTAATTTACATTTGTTGTTCATGCAAATTAATATAATTGTTTCTAGAATCTACACTATCATTTCATGTAGATTAAAGATTATTACACTAATGTCAATACGACTCTACACTTGACATTGATTATTCAAATTCATACTGTATCAATTTATACAACATACATTCAATGGTTCAGGGTGTACTTAACCGATTTCTACGTGTCGATTAATTTCACATTAAATGGGTCATATTTTACCAATTTAATTTGTTAAATTCATCACATATCAATTTAAATTATTAACTATCCTATATCAAATTCAATTATAAATTATTTATCACTTCATACATTAACAATTTAACGTCCAATGTAAACATCAAACAATCAATCAATTAACAGCCAAACTGTATTATCATCGCATAAATAATTAACAGATAATGGTGTCAGATATCACAGGTAAACTGATACATGTAATAACATAAATAGCAGTGTAAATAACTAACAACGGGTATTTCAATTTGTCGTTTCAATTGAAATTGAATTTAATAAATAAAAGAACATTAATCATGAGTGATTGCTCACCTTTCGAGGCTAGAGATATGAATAGACAACGAAGTCGAGTCACGGATCGCAAGCACGACTTTCGAAATACACTAGGCTGGCACGAATCGACGAACAAAGCTGTTAAATATGAATTTCCGAAATCAAATCAGAATATGATTGATGAAAGTAAATGGTATCAGTGAACATATATACATAACTAAATTAAAATTAGTATTAAATTTAGAACACATTTTATAAAAATCAAAATCTCTGTATATATTAAAATAAATAATCATTAAACATATGTATTGAGACCAATATTTTGTAAATATAAAAAAAAAGAAACAAATACAAAACCAATACATATAACATGCAGCAATCATATATGGACCTACAGATAGATTAAATAACTCATATAAGCTTTTATATATAAAATTTAAACATATTATACATAACTTGGATACACTTTATACAAACTAAGATATAACTACATGGTAATGATCCATATATACTGCACACGCAACACACGCACATACGCTACACATGCAAAATATATACTCTTATATGTACATCAGCACGCAACGCATGTATATAGATTAATATATACAGACACCAACTTTAAAACTCAAATATATGCCGACCATAACAAAAAAAATGTGTATAGATTAAACTAAATTCATGCAGACCGATATGGCTTATGAGTATACTAACATATATAATATATATCTTAACTATATTACTTACAAATACTAAAGATTACACTTATATATATAAATTTATATATATATATATATATATATATCTAACCTTACGTAACAGTACTATAACAACAAACTTTTGAAGTAATAAAACTGATAAGAAAAATGTATAAATAACAAAGTTTGATATAAAATCAGTTCATATAAAGATACTAAAAAAATTTATACAAACCCAAAATAACTAACAGAAAACTCAGATCGATATATATATATAAGACGTTTGTAAACATTATTATAAAACTTTTTTTTATTATTATTAACATATAATAGTTCTGCTTATTAACACAGTACTTATAAATTATAAAAGCAACGTAGAGAAAACTTGTAAGCAAATATTTTTTTTAAAAGTCCACACAGCAATTCACGGATATAGACATAAATGCAAATAAAATATGTAATAAAACCCAACAAACTATCACATATACCATATATGCCTACAACACTTAATAAGTTTGTACATATGTTGAAATGGCAATCCATATACACGCAACCCCATGTAAACAAACTGCAAAAAGAAGAGCAGCGTATTCTCAAAACAATATAACAACTCATATTATAAACCATATAGGTAACTTATACACCTCACCAATCTTACGCCTTAGTATAACACTTAATCAACTTATATTATAAATGCTACCGACCCAAAAGATGCACAACCCAGTCGGCAAACAAAAAAAAACGTATATAAACTTTTATATTTGCCGATAGTGGTGAAGAGATTATATACTTACATTATATACTAACATTACAAAATGAAACTTAAATATTATAAATATATGGCCTCAGGCAGCAAATAGCATGACACCAAGAAGAGGAGGGAAAAACGAGGCGCCAGGAAGCGGAGGGTAGCCATGTGACAGAGTGCAGGGTACGAAGATGGTGGCATACAGGCTGTGTTGTGGAGTCCAAGACTTGAGGCCGTGCGTTCTTTTTTTTTCTTTTTTTCTTTTTTTTTCTTCGAAATGAATGGTGGCAGCACGGGTCGGTGGTGATGCTAGACGGAGGGAGGCCGAGCGGGTCAGGTAGGAGGGGCGTTGGATGGTCTGTTGTTGCGTGTGGAGTTAGGAGTGGTCGACCGAGCAAAAGAGGGCGGTGCTAGCGTTGTTGAGCGAGGAAAGAAAGCGAGGCGGAGGCGATGGTGGGAGAGGCGTGGCCGATGTGAATGTTGCAATGGGTTAAGCTTTAAAAAAAATAAGATGAGAGAGGAAGAGGCACGCATCTATTCAGAAGAAAAATGATAAAAGGCATAATACACAAAGAAGAGAAAGAAAATACGGGTAAAGTGAAAAATGTGAACCGATAATAAAATGAAATATGAAATAAAATCGAGAACTTGGGAATAGTAGTGGTCTTTTGAGTTGAATTCAACAAAATTAAAGGCAAATGACTATTCGTTATCATGGTGGCAAATTTGAAAGGTTTCTGAAAACCAAAAGTCAAAATGCTGAACCGATATGGAAATCGCTCCGCAGATTTCGACGTGTACCGGATTCCAAAATACACAAACAAATATATCGTAAAGATCAGCGCGATGAGACGATCAAAACGGTATACGAATATCAGTGGTATGATTGTATTATAAAAATTCGAATTTTTTTACTTGCGGAAAATGCATGAAAAACATAGAAAAATAAGATCGACAGAGCTAAAGAATTCCGAATTTTGAAAAACGAAAAATGATGTCTTGCTCAGAAGACGATTAGAATTTTTCTATGTAAAATATTTAGGTTTCGAAAACGTTTTATTTTCATCGATTTTTAACTGATTAAACTGAAATAAATTTTCGCACGAAAATAAACTTCATATTTTCGAACGAAAATTTACCAGTTGCTATGTTTAACTAGACGCATTCCAAATATCAAATTTTTACTTCAAAATTTTGTTGTTTACAATTTCTCAAATTTGAATCAAATAAAATTAATAAAACAAATAAAAACTATAGAAAATTTATGGGTCGTTACACTCTCCCCCACTCAAAACTTTTCGTCCCCAAAAAGGAAGGAGGTAGGAGAATAGAAACAATCGGAAGAAAATAGAATGAAAAAAAAAATAATCAATTGGTTCAAACCATATAAATTCAATTTAAATAAACTTTTATTCAACAATTTGTTTTTAAAATCAAGGGTTCCATTAAATTGATTTGATTTCTCATTTATAAATGTTAGGTACAAAAGGTTTCTTTCAAATGAAATTCAATTTAAATTCAATTTATTCAAGATATCTCATTAAGTTGATTTAATTTTAATTTATTAACTTCCAAAACAAATTTTTTATTTTATTAATCACATCTATTGTTCAATTAACTTATTATTCTATTTATCTCCATAAGCATTTTAAAATTTAAGTGTATAACATTTATTATACACGCTCACATTTTATTTATAAAGACAATTTATCCAATTTTCTTAAATTAACAATTTCAAAGATCATAAATTTGAATAGTCATTTATTATAATCATACTATATTGGACAAATTTAATTCTTCTTTTTTTCAATTTATTATTAATTTATCCCACTTAATATATCTTATTACATATATTATGTATATTTACTCTTATTATAACTACTCAAATTTATTTAAAAATTCCTTTAATATCATTTTATATTGTATAATATTCAATTACATAGTTAACTTTTGAAAATTTTGGTAAGTTATATATAATGCACTTGAATATTATCCAAATGAAATTTTACAATTCAGTTATTTCAAGTTAAGTATTTTTATAAAAAGAATTTGGTTTCATTTATAATTGAAAATCATCCTTTAACGAATTTTAAGAATTAACTTCCGATTAGCTTCAAACAACTTGGAGATAAATATATATATATATATATATATATATATATATATTCATAATTATCGAATCAAATTCAAAATCTTCAATTTATATTATAAATCAAGTCATGTTATGAAATTCAAATCAGTTTATTTTTCAAAACAAACCGTAGCAAAGCTACAGAATAGTCTCTCCACTTCAAAACTCGAAAATGAATGTTGATGATGCGGCCGTCATCACCGAAATTATTTTCTAGCGACAAAATAGGAGAGCGCTGATTTAAACATTTAAATTCTTTAAAAATGGTTTCTATTTGAAAATACTTTAAATACTATATGCTTTAAAACTTTAAAATCAAAGTTTGAAACCACCAAAAATCAAATTATCAAATTCCTGATTTACATTCATTCAAATTTCCAAATCAATTTACAAACCAGGTTTTATAAATTCATTTATTTATGCAATAGACAACGGTTTACGAAACAATAAATGAAAATCAAATATTATCATTTTTTTGGACAACAAATACATTAACAATTTGATTTCAGAGAAATTTATACTTATATAAAATATAGTCATACAAAATTATTTTATTTACCAAATTTGAAGACAATATTGTGTCAGTTTTCTCTACTCAAGTGTTTTGGAAATCCTATCGATAGCGTTGATCAGACGAATCGATCGGAAAACCAAATCAACATCGACAACTCAAACAACACAATATATATTAAACATTTTAAATATTAATTCACAAATACACTTTCTCGCTCGACGATACAAGGATGGATTTCAAATAAGTATAGTGATTCAAATTTTATGGAAATCAGATCAAAGAGAATTTTGATTCGATAATAAGTTCGAAACAGAAGATAAGATAATTCAATTGACAGAATCGGAAGATGGACAAGCTTATTTAATTCACGGGCAACCTTAATCGGGTCGACCTTAATTTCAAGAATAAGATCGATGCTGAACTCCGAGGTAAATCAACATTCGATCTCAAGAGATGGAATTCAGGTATAGCAGGGAATAAATAGCATCGTAAACCGAGGATACAGAAATCTCCGGTAAATCGATGTCTACTATAAAGGAATTTCACCCATTTACAAATAATTCGAAGATTGGCGAGACCGCCGATTCCTTATAAAGATCATTCGAAGTGGAGTTATGGGATGCTCCAGAATTGAAAGTAGACGAATAGTGAGGGACATGAATGAATTTCGGAATCGAAGGAACGTTCCAAAATTCAAAGGAATTGAGTCAAAAGGAAGATATTGAAACTCGAATGAAAGTGATTCTGTAAATACATTTACCTTATATGTTAAGTTTTGCCTAGAGCTACCAAAGCTTTGATACCAATTGTAACGACCCGCTATTTTGGACTATTTGCATTCGCACATGTCGGACTTGAATAATTCAAAATACCGAATTGTTAATTTAAATTTGAAAAAACTGAACATATACAATAAATAAATAATCACAGATCACAGACACAGAGTAATAAATGCAGCGGAAACAAAAGATAATAGTTCATGAAGCTAATATATATAACAAAGTTAAATAAGTTACAACAGAAGTCTCGAATACAATAGTCAAATACGAGAATCAGAATACATCACTGGGATCAACTGAATATTTGAAAGCTGGTTAGATAGCCGGATCTCCAAGCGAAGCTCCAACTCCAAAGGTGAGTCTCGGATACTAGTACACTCAGTCTGATCCGAGCGTAAAGCAAAACACAAAACACTGAAGTCAGGATTAACATTCTCATATCAATAAATCCAACTCAAGTGAAATAACAACTGAAATACAAGTAACTCAAAGGACGTTGGAATAACCGCCCTCTAAGGATCCGTTAAACTATCTACTATGTAGTAATATACGATAAATAGATAATGTCTATCAGTAATATAAAATATCAAAATAGTGTTAAGGCGTTACCATTATCCCCATTAACACATTTTATGTAAGCGTTATAGTCTATACAGCACTGTAAACTCCACCGTAAACTAGTGGGATATCAGGGAGTACTCCATAGGTATAACACAAAACAAATTCGTAGTGGTCGCGTATATAGGGATATAAGTATGACAAGGCACATGAGGCAATACCCAAGGTTGTGAAACTACCTTTTGCCTGATCCGGACTGGTGAAAACGCATCGCCGCAACTATCGCAACACCGCGAAACAACACTCCCAAAATTGCGAGGGTGCACCAATCAACAACAAGTAATGAGTAGTTTACGAAGAAGTGTGTTCGCTCGAGGTGGCTAACCCCATTTGGCCCGGCACAGCTACTGTTTTAGTCATTTCCAATTTGACACAAGTGTCAAAGCTATCCATTATCGTTCTCTTTCTTCAGTCATCATGTACATCATTCCAACCACTTCATTAGGGATCACACTCCGCGTATAGTTATTAAAGTGGTTTTCGGTTTAGACAGAGAGTATGTCCATAACCGATTCTAGTTTCTTTAATAACTTTCGTAATTACTACACCGATTGGTCGTTATATTTCAAAACAAAATCAAATTCAATTTCTATTAGAACTTATAAATCAGCATTTCATTTGTCTTCTTAATTCCATTTCCATAATTTACGTTTCAAAACATCCAAATTCATAATTTCAAAATCTCATAAATCAATTTCAGTTTTTATTTAAACAATTCAAATATTGATTCAAGTTCGTATATAAATTTCATTCCGTAATTATTTAAATTAATTTAATTTAACATTCAAATCAATTTAAATTCATTGATCGATTTCATTCAGTATTCGTTAAGTTACTTTATCATTCAAAACAATTTCTATTAAATTTCCAATTTATTAAAAAAATTATTTAAGTTCAACTTCATTATATCAAAACTTCAAATTTAATTTAATTAGATTCGTCAAATCAATTTTTTAAATTACAAGTCTTATGTTAATTTCAATAAATCGCATTTTATTTCTTGTTAAACAATTCAATTTCACTTATTTCTTTACCTAGTTACAAATTTTAATAACTCAATTAATAAAGGAACTAAATTTCACATATTCAAGAAGTTCAATTTCACTTAGTAACTTACTTAAATTTTCCAATGCTTAATTAATAAAGGAACCCAATTTCATTTATCAACGAAGTTCAAACTCACTTATTCAAAAGTTTAATTTTCTTATCAAGAATTCAAACTTTTATTTAATTATCAAATAATTCAATTTTATTTAATTATTAAATAGTTTCAAAACTCAATTATTAAATAATTTCAAAACTTAATTCAATAATTTCCTAAATTTAACAACGATCTTTCATCAATTACTTTGTTAATATTTTGCTTCAGATTATTAAATATTTACATTTTCCATTCATTAAAATTCAATATCCAACTTCATTTCAAACCTTATTCTTTATTCAAATAAAATCATTATTTTATTTTTAAATCAAATTATTGACCAATCGGGTTTATTTAATTCTCTATCCTAAGTCATGTTCATTTGGGTATTTATCATTTCAACCCGATTCCATTTCAATTCAAAAATCAAGGCATAGCAAAGGGAACTTGCAGTGTGATAACTGAGATGGTGTCAAAGTAAATAAACGAACAATAGCAAACATCAATAACAATCCAATAATTAATTCAAATAATCCCGAAATAATCGTATTAATTTACATTTGTTGTTTATGCAAATTAATATAATTGGTTCTAGAATCTACACTATCATTTCATGTAGATTAAAGATTATTACACTAATGTCAATACGGTTCCACACTTGACATTAATTATTCAATTTCATACTATATCAATTTATACAACATACATTCAATGGTTCAGGGTGTACTTAACCAATTTCTACGTGTCGATTAATTTCACATTAAAGGGGTCATATTTTACCAATTTAATTTGTCAAATTCATCACATATCAATTTAAATTATTAACTATCATATATCAAATTCAATTATAAATTATTTATCACTTCATACATTAACAATTTAACGTCCAATGTAAACATCAAATAATCAATCAATTAACAGCCAAACTGTATTACCATCGCATAAATAATTAACAGATAATGGTGTCAGATGTCACAGGTGAACTGATATATGAATAACATAAATAACAGCGTAAATAACTAACAACGGGTATTTCAATTTGTTGTTTCAATTGAAATTGAATTTAATAAATAAAAGAACATTAATCGTGAGTGATTGCTAACCTTTTGAGGCTAGAGATATGAATAGACAACGAAGTCGAGTCACGGATTGCAAGCACGACTTTCGAAATAAACTAGATTGGCACGAATCGACGAACGAAGCTGTTAAATATGAATTTCCGAAATCAAATCAGAATATGATTGATGAAAGTAAATGGTATCAGTGAACATATATACATAACTAAATTAAAATTAGTATTAAATTTAAAACACATTTTATAAAAATCAAAACCTCTATATATATTAAAATAAATAATCATTAAACATATGTATTGAGACCAATATATTTGTAAATTTAAAAAAAAAGAAACAAATACAAAACCAATACATATAACATGCAACAATCATATATGGACTTACAGATAGATTAAATAACTCATATAAGCTTGTATATATAAAATTTAAACATATTATACATACCTTGGACTTACAGATAGATTAAATAACTCATATAAGCTTGTATATATAAAATTTAAACATATTATACATACCTTGGATACACTTTATACAAACTAAGATATAACTACATGGTAATGATCCATATATACTGCACACGCAACACACGCGCATATGCTACACATGCAAAATATATACTCTTATATGCACATCAGCACACAACGCATGTATATAGATTAATATATACAGACACCAACTTTAAAACTCAAATATATGCCGACCATAACAAAACAAATGTGTATAGATTAAACTAAATGCATGCAGGCCGATATAGCTTACGAGTATACTAACATATATAATATATATGTTTACTATATTACTTACAAATACTAAAGATTACACTTATATATATAAAGTTATATATATATACACACACACATAAATATATATATATATATATATATATATATATCTAACCTTACATAACAATACTACAACAACAAACTTTTGAAGTAATAAGTGATTTGGCTTTGGTTAAGTGATTCGAACGTTAAGTGACTTACGAGTAATAGACAAGCACCATTGTCCCAGTGGTTAAGTGATTTGGCTTTGGTGCGAGAGGTCACAAGTTCGAAACTTGTCTAGCGTGATTCGAACGTTTATTGATATGTGATATGTTGTCACAATGATTTGTTGTATATAAAGTACCATTTCAAAAAAAAAAAAAAACTTTTGAAGTAATAAAACTGATAAAAAAATGTATAAATAATAATGTTTGATATAAAATCAGTTCATATAAAGATACTATAAAAATTTATACAAACCCAAAATAACTAACAGAAAACTCAGATCGATATATATATAAGACGTTTGTAAACATTATTATAAAACTTTTTTTTATATTATTAACGTATAATAGTTCTGCTTATTAACACAGTACATATAAATTATAAAAGCAACGTTAAGAAAACTTATAAGCAAATATATATATATACACGAGTATGGTGGCACGTCCGTTGGACGTGTGTTTAGAAGGAAGTGAGAATATCGTGTATGCGCTATAGTTATGGTAGTGATATGTATACACACGCAAACAGATAAAGACATACATACACATATGTTCGTGCGTGTGTATATATATGTGTGTGTGTTTGTATGCGCGTGCTGGTGTGTATGTGTGCGTACGTTGTAAATTTTTCCTTGTTTCTGTACGGTTGCAGTAGTGTACACCTATATATTAAGTTTGATATAATTATGTTGGGTGGACATAAGTGCATGAAAATTTGGAAGCAGCTAGGAAGAAGATGATTGGTAGTGAAATGCAATGAAAGGAACATTCATTTATTGATGCAATCACAATTACTGATTATTTCTGCGATTCCTTTTCGTAACTGCAAAAGTTTTGTGGAATAGATTAATGTCAAAATTATGGCGTTATGATAGCAACGAAGAGTGAATGTGCAGTTGTGATTAGTTACTAATTTACTGGGCGTAAGCAGCATTGTTGTAAAAAAATGTGCTGCAAATATTATAGTTCATGAGTTAAGTAGGTAAAGACAACAGGCGATTGGGAACTGAGTAGAGAAAACGTGGGGTAATAGCAGTCTGATGAGGAAGTGCGGTAGTTGAAGCTGTCATGGTAGAATGAGTCATTTATGTGATTAATATTTTTTGCAGTAAGAAGAGTTGTTAACTTGATATGTAGGAAACTTTTTTGGAGCAGCGATAGAGAACGTGGTAGAGCAGTGATGGGGCAGATAGACATAAATTTACGTAGTATAGTTTAGTACATGACGTGGACCTACATCTAAGAATCCTGAAGAAATAATCACAGAATATTGACTTCATATTGGGAACTATCTATTATATAAAATTGAAGATGAAAAATGAGATTCCTGTAGTAACTAAAAGTGTGCGCACATGATATTAAACTAAATATGAACCTTAAAAATTAGGACTCATTTGAAACAGCAATACTAACTTCATCCCCAGTAGAATACATCCCACTGATAGAATGGAGGTATGAAAATTTATTCAAGATGCACCAAACCATCTTGGTTGCCAGTAAAATAAATAGAAAAGAACATACCAATGATATATGATTTTTACATGCAATGGAGCCTTACTTCAGTAAGTTAAACAAACCACACTCATGCTTACAGGATATGCACTTCCATAATTACATTGAGAATTGGTACAATATGTAAATAATATTTTATTTGATAATTAGATAGAATATGATTCTTATTGGTCTAGGCAATCTTTATTGCTTTCTTCCTTGTTGAAGCCAACATTGTCGTTTCTACAACCATTAAATAAGCAGCTCTATAACAGTTGCAATCCCCAGCTCGCTATCAGGGTTATCTCTGGCCCCATCATGTTTTGATACCCTCACTTCTCAAGCTAAAGCTTCTACCGTGCTGGGCACTTTAATGTTTATAGCCTCCATGACACAACCATGTAGCATATGGTGAAGGCCTACTTTGATGGAGATGGTTAAGGGCCCTTTGCTTTGGTAATGGCTTCACCAATGTTAAGGTAGATTTTGATGATTTTTGCAGGAATTATGGCCTATACAAAATGAAAAACAAATTATAAAAGTAGAGATTACACCACAAACATATACATTCACATGACACACGCAAAAAAGTAAAGTTACTGGTCTAAGTTAAACAAATTAGGAAAGTAGAGATTGCACCACAAACATATATGTTCACATGACACACGCAAAAAGTAAAGTTACCAGTCTAAATTAAACGTCAGCAATCTTCCAAAATAGTCCATAAAATAATTGAAGTCTGGTTATGAACCTGTACAAAAAAAAAAGAAAAGAAATGTCAAACAAATATCTTACAAATGAATATTATGGCAAATATGTTTAGTAGACGCAACTAAATTCAATAGGCATAAGGTATGCGAATGTTCAAATATTTGTTTCTTATTCAAGTAGTTGTAATATGCTAAGGTAATCATATCAGTAAGAAGGACTGAACTTTTCTATTACTCCTACTAAAGTAATTTCAACTATCGAGACTCAGATATTATTTTATAATACAAACATGGAAACTATCATGCATTTCGCTTACTTATAATTTGAACTGGGTGCATGTATCTCTTTAGTAATTGTAAATAATATATATATGGGGGTGAGGATTAGGGGGTAAGGTTGATTAAACTTTATTATCTTCAGCCCCACACTTCTACATCAGTATTTGAAGAATCGTGAGCAATTTATCACTGCAATAGTTCAGAAACCATTGTTTCGAACATGAGAGAAGAGAAATAACACCGGCTAGCATTATGACAGCTATTGTTTTCACCAAAAAACTTAAATGCCAAACTCCAAGATATTAAGGTATTTTATTGATACATACCTCGGCTGATATTGCTGTCATGGATTTTTGATCTGCATCTCTGATGGTTGGTATCATCAAGCCCTGCATATCATGTATCACCATAACGAATCACACACAAAAAAACATGCATAATAGCTCGTGTTTTATCCAAAATATCAAACATTACCTTTTCGGTAGTACTGCAATTGTAATGTCGACAGTGTCACATAAAGAGGCTTCACCTTTTTCATCATTCCAGAAAGTTGTGCAATCATGTGTTGAAATTACATATTATATAGCACTCAACTGTAAATAAAAATTATATTGTATGTTCATATTTTGTGCAAAAGACTCCATGACTAAAATTAATTTTATTGTACTAAATTCGGTGCACATAATTCTTAAAAATTGGGATTAAAAGGTACTAATATAAGGATGTTGATATCTAAAATAAATATTCAGTCTTAGATTCATAAACCCTTAAGCTTAACTTCCTCGCCTTTGAACTATATGCATACTTAACAATCAAAGAAAAAGAAAGGCTGGCTGATGCGTTATTAGAGCAACTTACACTTTTGTTTACGCTTTTGTTTATAATGGATATAAACTCACAATAAATATTTAGTCATAAATTCATAAACTCCGAGGCTTAACTTCTTCATCTTTGAACTGTATGCTTACTTGACAATCAAAGAAAAAGAAAGACTGGCTAAACCCTGCATATCATGTGTTATAAGAGCAACTTACCCTTTTGTATATAAACTCGCTAAAAATATATCAAGCACAATGTTTGCTTGATGCAAGAAGAAACTGGATTATCTCCCAGTATAAACAAATTGCACAAACTATTCCATAAATTGTAAACAATTTCAATTAACAAAATACATATAGGAGAAATTATTTATGAAGCAAAATTTGGGAATCATCATACCTATATTGACCTTAATTAACAATCTATCTTCCCTATCTTAGCCAAATCATCATCAAACCCTTCTTTTTTTGCTTCTACTTGAGCCTGCATAAATTTGACTGTCATAAGTAAATAACTCTACAGTTTCTCTTCTTTTGAAATTGAAAATGAATACTTTGGATCAGTTATTGATCAAATTAACACATTAATTTAAATCTAGGTATAAAATGAATTACAAAAGCAAAATCAGTACATTGACTGACCTTGGATTGACTTGAAATAATAAATTTGAACCTTAGGAACATCAATGTAGATTTAGCTTCAGATCCAGCTCCAACGTTAACCCTTGTAACTTACATATAGCACCTTATAACACCTTGTGCTTCCATGCAGCGCCTTGTACTACCCATCCAATACATGTCTCTTCATCTTTGCCTTGCCTCAGACGTGTTCATACAATAGCTTATTCTAATCCATGAAGTAGGCTCCAGCTCCTGCTATGCTATGTTATGGATCATATTAACCATTGCCTATAAATATAAAAATATAAGAAACTCTCTTCAATTCAAATATATATCCATAAAATTGATCTTTTACTTTAAATAAACATAGTTATTTATGGGAAAAATCTGATTTTATTGAACTTGCATGATTTTCAATAATATTTTATTTCTATATTAATTAAAATCAATAAAAAGGAAAACATTTTCCTTTTGCCCAGACTCTCATGACTTCAACTTTTTTATATAAATGTTAGAAGAGCACCTAGAAGAAAAAAAAATCAACTAACAAACCATATATTGAACATTTTGGTCCAGCTTTTCAAAAACTATATACATCAATTATACCTGCATCATAATGATCTAAATTCTTATTCACCTTCTACTGAACTAAAGAGAATCGAGGACAAACATACAAAGAAAAGAAGATTTAACCAAGCACATGCTTACTCATCAATTGTGGCACACGTGGCACTCATCCCTAGTTTCTTTGTGACCACGACAATCGACATCTACCACTACATACTGAAGACAAATACAAAAATGTTTTGAGCATACAACTTGATAAAATTACTCATATAAAACAAATCCTATTGAATGAATTTACAAATAAGGTCAGTAAATTTAGGCCACAGTACTTCATTTTGGTAATTAATTAAGTCATTGTTACTTGTGCTTAATGCTTCGTTTCCCGTTAGTAACGTCCATCCTAACTTGGTCGTTTGCTGAATTACTTATGCTAGATTTGATTTAAAAAAGGGATCAGTTTGTGGGTTTTATGAATAACAAATGAAAGAGAAGAGGTGGGAAAATGGTGGAATACAGAGGCAGCGAGAAATTATTTGGTTATTGTATGTGTTCAATAGTTGTATATTTACTCACGATAATATAAGGTTAAATGTAATAATTAGGGACCATAAATTAAGAAACATACAATGATGTTTATCAGAAATTCAGACTTCAAGCAAGAACCCAAAATAAATTAACATAAATAAATGAAACCACCACAAATCTCAAGTCTGAATAAAAGTCACCCTAAGTTGCATAAATTGGTAGGTTTAGAATATGAAATTCTGAAAGAGCTTTGTCTCTAAGATTATCTTTATTTCAGATATTTTATGCACACTCATCTATTAATAGAAATTATCATTTCGAATGAAGCTATATACACATGAATAGGAAAATGTGTTTCTAGTAGATCAGAAAAAGATGTAAAAACAAATCAAAAAAGGTCGTAAATAAAAACATAACAATGAATTGTGTAAGTAACCCATTTGTATAAAGTTGAAACAATTTTTGGGAAAAATACGATAGTGGAGCGGGTTGTTAATGAAGAAGCAGAATTCGTAGGAAAATAATCCGGGTACTGTGAATAAAATTAGGCTTAATTAGACATAACTTGAATGGTAACTAAAGCAAGCAATTCAGAGCAGTAAAAGCATCCATTTTAGTATGGAAGAAACGATGTTGGAAAGTAAAAGAGAAATTGGAACTGCAGAGTTTTGAAGAAGGTAGAAGTTTGGTATATTACCGTCCTGAAGGACCGAAAGCCGCGCATCAGTGCTCGTATCTGGAGCCGGCTGGTTGACAGCGATGGAGAATTTGGGAAATTCAGCTCCAGGCGGGTGAAGAAGTGGAAAACGCGATTGGGAATTTTTTTAACGGGGAAGAAAAGTCAGGAGAGGAATAAGAAATGCAGAGAGGAATAAGGAAAGAGAAGGGGAAGAGGAAGTTAGGGAGACGTGGGAAAATGTCGGTTGTGGGACGGGGGATGAGTGGGTGGTCAAAAGACAGCTGTGCCCTCGCAGCAGTTTGTACTTGGGCTGGGGAGTATGGGCAAGATGGGAAGCATACAAAAGGCTTTACTTTGACCGGTTTGACCAAGTTTTTGCATTATAGTATAGATATATGTATGTGTGTGTGTGTATATATATATATATATATATATATATATTTTAAAAGTCCACACAGCAATTCACGGATATAGACATACATGCAAATAAAATATATAATAAAACCCAATAAACTATCATATATACCATATATGCCTACAACACTTAATAAATTAATTTGTACGTATACAAAATAAGTAGATGTTGAAATGGCAATCCATATAAACGCAACCCCATGTAAACGAACTGCAAAAAGAAGAGCAGCGTATTCTCAAAACAATATAACAACTCATATTATAAACCATATAGGTAACTTATACACCTCACCAATCTTACGCCTTAATATAACACTTAATCAACTTATATTATAAATGCTACAGACTCAAAAGATGCACAACCCAGTCGTCAAACAAAAAAAAAACATATATAAACTTTTATATTTGCTGATAGTGGTGAAGAGGTTATATACTTACATTATATACTAACATTACAAAATGAAACTTACATATTATAAATATATGGCCTCAGGCAGCAAATAGCATGACAGTAAGAAGAGGAGGGAAAAACTAGGCGCCAGGAAGCGGAGGGTAGCCATGTGACAGAGTGTAGGGTACGGAGGTGGTGGCATACAGGCTGTGTTGTGGAGTCCAAGACTTGAGGCGGTGCATTCTTTTTTTTTTCTTTTTTTTTCTTCGAAATGAATGGTGGCAGCACGGGTTGGTGGTGATGCGAGACGGAGGGAGGCCGAGCGGGTCAGGTAGGAGGGGCGTTGGATGGTCTGCTGTTGCGTGTGGAGTTAGGAGTGGGTCGGCCAAGCAAAAGAGGACGGTGCTAGCATTGTTGAGCGAGGAAAGAAAGCGAGGCGGAGGCGATGGCGGGAGAGGCGTGGCCGATGTGAATGTTGCAATGAGTTAAGATTTAAAAAAAATAAGATGAGAGAGGAAGAGGCACGCATCTATTCAGAAGGAAAATGATAAAAGGCATAATACATAGAGAAGAGAAAGAGAATATGGGTAAAGTGAAAAATGTGAACCGATAATAAAATGAAATATGAAATAAAATCGAGAACTTGGGAATAGTAATGGACTTTTGAGTTGAATTCAACAAAATTAAAGGCAAATGACTATTCGTTATCATGGTGGCAAATTTGAAAGGTTTTTTGGAAACCAAAAGTCAAAATGCTGAACCGATATGGAAATCGTTCTGTAGATTTCGACGCGTACCGGATTCCAAAATACACAAACAAATATACCGTAAAGATCAGCGCGACGAGACGATCAAAACGGTATACGGATATCAGTGGTACGATTGTATTATAAAAATTCGAATTTTTATACTAGCGTAAAATGCATGAAAAACAAAAAAAATAAGATCTACGGAGCTAAAGTATTCCGAATTTTGAAAAACGAAAAATGATGTCTTGCTCAGAAGTCGATTTAGAATTTTTCCATGTAAAAATATTTAGGTTTCAAAAACGTTTTATTTTCATCGATTTTTAACTGGTTAAATTGAAATAAATTTTCACACGAAAATAAACTTCATATTTTCGGACGAAAATTTATCAATTGCTATGTTTAACTAGACACATTCCAAAATCAAATTTTTATTTCAAAATTTTATTGTTTACAATTTCTCAAATTTCAATTAAATAAAATTAATAAAACAAATAAAAATTATAGAAAATTTACGGGTCGTTACATGTATCCTTGTGAAAAAATTCCTTGACCTGTTTCCTTATGGTTAAAAAATTAATATTCTTTGTCTTGTAAAAAAAACTCCCTATAAATTAATATGGGAGTATGAAATTTAGCGAAACATGTATATCTCATACTTTTTTGTCAACTTCTGCAGTATTTTATGGACTTTTTTGATTTTTCTTCGGTTTTTTTATTTCTATATGTTTTTTTTTTCTATTGTCTGTTTTCAGTTCTGATTTATTACACTGGACATATTTTAACACTCAGAAATAGAATTGCATCAACCTTCTAGAGGTGGCACTAAACATTCAACAGTTTCCAATCTTTTTATGCATCTTGTGTTGTGGCTTAACAGTCATTAGCAACCACTAGTACTATTAGTACAACTGCACAACGGTGAAAAATCGATCGTTTAAATATATTATGTAAAAAAATAATTAATTTGTTGCACTTTTAAATTAATTACACCGTGTAAGATAACGTGTTCGAGAAAAGGTCATTGAATTATAAACAACAAAAATTACAAATATTGAAGAATAATGTATGGTAAAAGAACATTTTTCAACTATTGTTTTAATGTCGAAAATGATATATTAATAAATTTCTTATTAGAATAAATGTCTAATTTTAATATTCAATCAATATGTAGTGAAATGATTCTTACACCACTAACACATCGAACACGATTAACACAACAAATTAGCATAATATACGTGACAACTTGACTAATCCACATAAGGTGTATAATGCATATAAGTGCTCCAAACTTTAAAATGAATCACTAGCTGCATATAAGTGGAATATTAAACAATGAAATAAGAAAATCAAATAAGAAAAACAAAAGACTAGATAAATGAAGACATAATAATTGTAGAAAGTATGAAATGGATGAACCAAAAAACTTAGCTAGAAATATAACATCTTATTTAAAATTCTTGAATCAAAATAATAAAAAATGCAATTTAAAATCAATGCTATGAAAGGCTTGCCTACTTCAATAGCCTTCCTAAGCTTTTGTTTTCGAAAATTGTTGCTCTTAATGCTCCACCGTGTTTCGCTAGGGGCGGAACTCATATCACAATTTAGCAAACTGAATCCCACTTTCAGCATAAAATTCAGTATTGAACAATTATTAACAAATTAGCGTATTATAACCCACTTGGATCAAATTAGCATACTATAGTCCAGTTGAACGGTTGGTTTTTAATCAAATCTAATTTTTTTTTCCCTTGAATCAAGAAATTTAGTGATTAACAGTATTATATAAACATTTGTTGTTTCTAAATAAACTGCATTTGTAAAATTTAGCTTAACAAAATGCGTGAAAAAATAATAACAAGATACCTTTGGTAATCGAGTTGTAAAATCAACCAAGCCAATTCGAAAGTAGATATTATTTATCAATAAAGGTTACATTGTTCAATAAACAGAAACAAGTCACAACTTATGTGACTAATGCATGCACATAACGTTAAGATCATTATCATGCAACATAACTTGGAAAAGACATTAAAAGAAAGTGGAACATGTAATTATTTAGTTTATCTTTAAGTTGTATTGTGTAAACTTATTAGCTCTAGCTCTTGTTTTTTAACTGGTTTCTGTAGTAAAAGGGGGAAGATAAAAATAGCCAACAATAAAAGAAAACCTCCCTATGTTTGTCATATCAATAATGGTATTATAAATGCAGATATTAATGCTCACTTATGCAAGGAGAGCACTGCCGATATTTTACAGCAAAATCGACTATGGTATATGAATACTATATGGCACTTGGTCCTGTATGAATAATAATTATAGGCTCCTTAAAGACAAAAGGTTAGATATGATATATTCAATGATGTTAACAGCAAGTTGATACATACAATATTAATGCTTAATTTATTCTGGTAAAAGCAAACCAGTTTGTTGTCATTAGTTATAGCAGTGTTTCAATTCCACAACCTCTTGAAATATAATTTAAGTTGAAAGAAAACTAATTCCCAGTAAAGACCTCTCTCAAAACCTTGCACTGTATAGCGTCTTAGTGTACATATATTTTGTTATTGCCATATGCTTATACTTTATAGACTTGAACAGAAAGCCCAAATACATTATAGTGTCTGCATTTATACAAAAAAAGAAAAGAAAAAGAAAAAGAAAGAGAATGTGCATGTAAAAAGCAGATGAGCAATGAAGATTTAGAGTGGACCGGATACCTGTAGTTTTTTGCCTCGATTTTTGTAGTTGGGCCAGACATTGTTGAAGGACAAATTTCTATTTTTTTACAAATCATTAGTTAAATAAATCACAGTAATCGCAAGTTGCGACATTGAAAATGGAAATAAGAACATACAAAAAGAGTCGTGTAACATACGCCCCAGAGGGCAGTACAATTTGTCGCAGAAGAAAAACAATCTATACTCCGTATTACCTAGAGTCATTCGGTAGTTATCCACCGGTCAGTAGTCGTCCGTCGACCGACTTCGGGTGTGATTTTTTTCAAACGACCCAGTTACAACGAACGGTAGTTATATCCCATAACTTATATTCATTAACCTACTATGCACCACCAATCGGCTTGAATAAAGTATGGATAATATGAAAATAAGAACATACAACTGTAGTCCTCATTGGGGTATATATAGCATGACTCCACAAAAATGTATGGCCAAAAAGATTTGCAACTTCTTTTGGTATCTGGCTAGAAAATTTACAAATTTATCCCTGCTTTAGTGCCTTCATTGAAAATATAGAAATTTAAGAATGAATCTAAAAGCTACATCTTCACTACTAATAATGATAATTCAATGAACTGAAAATCAACTATGTCTTTTTGAAATTCCCGAAATGCCCTTTGCATCACCAAAAGTTCAAATGATCTTCGATTGTTACGACTTAAACAGCGCCTAAAGAAGCATTCTGGGTATTGCTACATACTATCATTCAATTATTATGCGGTCAACTTGATTTCACTTACCCTCTCCACCTCAACACAATTTTATAGGATCTGCATGGATTGACAACCTTATGCTTCCTCTCTTGGCTTATATACACAGCTAAGTTATTCCCATGTACAACTACTTTAATTTCTATGGTGCCGATTGGTTGATGTAATGAGAAATGGGGTATACTGTAGTAGGAGTCGGTAATGATTTGCGAAATGTAAAATTCCACTGTAACAGAAATTGCTATAAAATTCAAGGATTTTTCCTAGATATCACGTAATTTTAATTCCAAATATGGCAAATAAAAAAACAAAGATAAATACCGACCCACAGAAGCAATTGACACGGACGTATCCTGAAAGGTTTAAAAGCAAGAGTATAACAGTATGTCTCTATCATCAACGAATATGTAAACATAACTCACATAAATATGATGCTCAACTATATAGCCCATCGCCAGCAAGATGCGACTATAATTAGCAAACACTCAATTATTCCACTATAAAAAAAGATATGACAACTCTATTAATGATATTTTATTTTTCAATTTTTTAATCCTGCTTGCATGTTCATTTCATACTAAAAATTCAAATTCAACTTTTCTAGTCTAACCGTCCTCACCGTGTTTGTTCCAACATCTCTATCCCTATCTTTATTCTTTAACTCTACTATTAATAAAGAGAATTCAATCAACATGATTTACATGGTGTCTTTTTGAAATTTCAAAATTACTCCAATCTCACCACCCTTTCCGCCTACCCACCAACAGAATTTTACTATCAATTTTTCATCGATATCACTAACAAAACAACTTAAAATGTGTTGTGACTACAAAAGGATTTGCACTTAAAACACACATCCATCCAAGGTAAATATGTTTTTGAAATTCCAAAATTACCCTCATTCGTTAATAGAATCTCACCACCATTTCGGCCCGTCCACCAACAGAATTTTACTATCAATTTGTTATCGAAATCACCAACAAAACAACTTGAAATGTGTCGTGACTACAAAAACATTTCCACTTAAAACACACATTCGTCCAAGGTAAACATCCTTGGATATTAGATGCACGTACGTGCGTTGTATACTAGTAAGTGTAAATAAGAAAGTAAGAAGGTTATACTCACAAGTAACCAAGTTGGGAAAGACAACCCGATGAACTTGGAATTTCACCAATAAATTGGTTGCCAGAAAGATTAAGGGTCTTGAGTTACTAGACCTTCCCAATTTTGGAAGGAGGTGAATCGAATATTCAGTTATTGTAAAAGCCTGAAATAAAAGAACTGTTACATATTATGGAGCATAACATGGTAAAAAGAACCATCCGATGTTTGCGAAAGATTGATCAAACAACAATTTAGTTGTTACAATGGCGACAATGTTATGTTGTCAAGTTAAAGTTCCTAAACAAGATAGAAAATCTATTTTAAAGGAAAATATACAAGTTAAAACATATTTGATTACTAGATTGAAGCATAGATGTAAAGTTATTTGTAATGCGTAGTATTGTTTGAGCACATATCATATGGTGGTGTTTTTAGTTTTAGATTCTTGTAGACAAGGAACATATAAGGCATATGAAAACTTCAACAATTTGTTAGTTCATTGACTTGCTCGTGATCAATTACATGCATTAAGTATTATCCATGACACTGTTAAAGAGACTCCACTTTTGGATGCGATAGGGTTTTCGATGGAAAGATCACTGAATTTGGATGTGATTTTCGATACAAAATCACAACATGTAGTGTAGAATTTTATTTTTATTTTTGAAGGGGTCCAACCCTACTTTTTGACACCCACATATCGGAAACTGCTATGAAATAAAAATAAATTGAAAAACTCAAAAAAAGTTGTAAGACAAACAAGTTAGTAAGAGGCCATGATATATTTGGTTTGTTTGCATCCTTATATCGAGGTTTGTTTTGCTTGTAAGTATGAAGTTGAGGGACCATAGAAAAATATGAAACTATAAATTCAATATGTCTCACGTATCCATATATAGGCTATAAGACTTTGAATGTTTTTTGTATGAGTACTTTAATCAGTATATTCTTTAACATTTTCGGGTGATTTTTGATAATGTATTCTTGGTTACTGGGGTTTTCTTTTCTTAGCAGTATAAATAGACCAAGTTCTAATACCTATGTTAATTTATTTATTTTATGAGATGACTACATTAAGATCGTTTATCTAGTCTATTTGATATAAGATTCATAAACTGATGAACAAAAAAACAAATAAAACAATCATACACCCAAATAAAACTCTAAAACTTTCAAGATCCTGGTATGAGAGAACTAGAAGCACAGTCTAAGTTTTTTCTCATATGCTGTTAGAAATGCATTAAGGTGGTATTTTTTTATATGTTCAGAAGAGGCTTGACTAGCATTTAAAATAAGTAGCAGTTAGCCAGTACATAAACAAGTTAAATGTGTTTGCCATGTTTTACAACAATCAGATCATCATTGATCAATTATCAAAACCTCTAATATGCTTTAAAGAACATGATTCATTATACTCTTAAAGACCATTCTTCGTAATTAGTGATTCAAAAATTTGACAATGCTTATTGTATCTCAATTTATCCATTGAATATAAATCCATATGTCATCAACAACAAAATTTATCTGCTGCCTCTTCCAAGTTCTAGCTAATAAAAATATTCCCATTCATTGAACCGAGCCTACATACAAGTTGTAATCCATGTCAAACAACAACAAGGACAACAATAAAAGACTTCTTTTTTTCTATGAAACACTTCAAAGTACCTTAATAATATAAATCAAGGAACTGTGCTTTGTAGAGTTTTGGATTTAAGGAATCATAATTTTTAAAGTTTAGTTTCTTAGGAGCCATCTAGCAATATTGCAATTTTACGCTCTTAGAAACTAAAATATAATCAAGCAATTTAATTATTTATTAGCAATAATTTAGTACCAATTCTAAACATTTTAATTGACGTTAATTCATAATCTAGTATAACTAACTCAAGTAATTAATTCATACATCATAATTATTTCAAGTAATTAATTCAAAGCATCAATTCATAATTTTGCATACTAATTAGGCAACTAGAAGCCTTATTATAAGTAATCACATTTTAATGCTTATTTGGGATGATAAGCATTTAAGCAATTACAATATTCGGTTATCACTACCTAAGAAATTTGAATAAAGTGATAACTGACAAATGGTTCAGCTAATTCATTCAGGCTTTAATAAATCATATTGCCTAAAGTAATTACTGAATTTCAAGCATTAATTAAGAACATCAAATTATGGCTTTAATAAATTCATACGTGCTGAGTTAATGCAGCTGTGAAATTTTGGGTATTAATATATATTAAATGATAACAATTTAATGAATCACAGCTTTAAGTTTCAAATAAAATCACATTTTATTTCAAATTTGTTTACTCAGCACAACAACAATGAAAATTGGTAATCAATTCTACAACATTCAGTAAATTCGGTTGGATGGGGCTGCTAGATAATTTGGCTTGTAGAAAAACCGAGGTTGTAAATTTCTCTTAACAAAGGAAGGCAGCCACGGGAGAGGAACTATAGTATGGAGAAGTGATGGTGATAAGGGAATCGAGATGCCACAAGTTCATAATTCAAAATATGTTTACTATCGACGAACAATAGAGGGAAAATTGAGATGGGATTGTTCTTGAAGCCGAGCCTTCCTTTTTTGATAGAAAACCTTTTATTATTACCCCATGGACTCCAACTGTGGCTAGTGCACGTGAGCAGGTTCTTTCCATCCCTGTTTGGGTTTATTTTTCGCAAATTCCCTCTGCTCTTCAACCTTTGCTTGGTTTGAATTGACTTGCCTGTAATGTTGGAAAATTGAGATGTTTTGACTCTAATACTATTGCTCGTGATAAATTGGTATATGCTAAGACTCTGATTGAGATTTTCCCATCTAAGCCTCTTCCTTCCTCTATTTCTGTTCTGCTAGCTGTGGGGCATGTTGCTGAAGTCCGCGTTCGCTATGGTTGGGTTCCAGATATATGTAACTTCTGTCACTCTTTTGGCCACTTGGCTAATGCCTGCTTGCACTCTGTTGTATCCGTGGCTGCTCCTAAGATCCCGCTGCCTTGCCCCCCTCTCCGGAAATGGGTTCCTAAGGAATCTGCCCCTCCTGCAGTTCCTTTATCTGTGTCGGATTCGCCTCCTTGTTCTGTTGATAGGCCAGCACTCCTACTGCACCTGTTGATCCTTGTGTTGACTCAGTTAATCATTTAGCTGCTCCTGATCCATCTCCGCCGCGTTTGCCTGTTGTTTGGGTCGAGTCCGAGAGGTATTGGGTTGATCTCAAATCTGATGTGAGATTTAACCCCATTACTGATACTTTTTTTAGATTTTTTTCTGACGATCAGCTGGACCTTAGATGCCTTCATTACATTCCTTCTGGTGATTCCTTAGTTCTAGATATGGATGGTACGTTTGCGAGATCGAATTCTGCCATGCTTCGTGATTCTTCCTGGGATCGTTCATTTATTTACACTCCTGACGTTGTGGGTTACGATCCTTGTCTTGCTAGTCTTTTTTCGCCCCTACGCTGGTTTACTTGGGAATGACCCTTTGGTCTCTTCGGTGGATGGTGATTCTTCATATTCGGAGGAGTCCTAGTCTTGATGTTAATTTTAGTAACTGTGGCATGTCAGTCACATTCCTGTGCTTTATTTTCCTATTTTAGTAGATTAGGTGCCTTTGCCTTTCTCCTGTACTTCAAATTTTTATTACGTTCGTAATAAAAAGTGGACGGTCCACTATAAAGCCGGCTGGCCTTGCCAAAAAACAATAGAGGGAAAATTTTAAATGACACATATGTAAATTATCAATAAGTTCTTAAAAAACTATGAAACGATTCAATACTACTTGAGGCAATAATAACGTGATCCCCAATTGAAATTAATAGGGCAAAAATTCTAACCTAAGAAAACTAAAGCTTCTATAAAATTTAGGGCTTGGATCCAATGTTTTATTTTCAGAAAATAATGTGAGTCCATATTGTTTGTCATAGCCAGAGCAGCGCTAAGTTGACACAGTGGGTGCTAAGTCTCTGACGAAGCACCATAGCACAAAGACAACCATATCGATCTCTTTTGTGATGATATCGAGGAAATTAGATGTGAAGACCCAAAATTTTTGAGAAATAAAAATTACTTTAAAAAAAAAAGGAAATGGAAAAATAAATGCCAAGAATGAATAAAGTAAATAAATGAGAAAAATGATAGTTAGGGAAAAATGAAAATGGGGGAGAACAATAGCTGAGTAAAGAGGAGCATTGTATTTACATAATTTTATGTGTAAATATGTATATGTATTATATAAAAAAATGTATAATAGCTTGAAAATGAATATCATAAGTGAGTGAAATAATTATGCAAGGAATAATTGTCTTTAGACAGAGATGAGAGGAAAATGATTAAGTATAAGATGAATTCTAAAATTCACATGACTTGTATATATGTGAATATTGAGAAGCATGGGATAATAAAATAAAATCCACTTGGTAATTAAAGTGCCTGGAAACCAATTTAATATTAGCTGAGCATAAGTATAATTTTGAAATAAATCAAGAGTAAACAAATAGGCTAAAGTAATAGCTAGGAATAAGAAATAACTCAGGTGTAATGAAATGTATAGTGAAAATGAGCTACATAAAAATAATATGCAAGTAAATCATGCAAATTGCATGCACACAGGAAAAGCAGTAGGATAACTGCTTTTACCAGAAATAGAAACCAAGAGAAAATGGCACATTTAGCCATGACAACACACACATAATTTTCTGAGTAATGCAAGGTTAAAATGGGTTTTTCCTTTAGTAAAACCCTAGTAAAATGATTTAAATCAAAAGGGAAAGCAGAGGTTTTCTCTGAGGGAAAAACAGAAACACATTAAAAAAAAAGGAGCTCACACTGTTTTTAAGCCTAGGCATTCTCGGGGGAAAAGAAGAGAAAGGTGAGTGATAATCATTTATGAGATTTAAGGCATTAAGACCAAAGTAAGGGCAGCCAACTATTTTATATGAAAATCATATTATGATTTCTGTAAATCCTTATTTCTTTGAATAAATATATGATGATCATGAATGTTATTTTGGTTGAATTTCTTTTGGTTGCTGTTTTGATTTGTTTCTGGTATTGACCATTTTTGTTTTCAAATTTGTTTAATCAAACATATATCCATATTATAGAAATAGATTTTTATAATCCAGTTTTATATGAAGAATAAGCAAAATGTTTTACTAAGAAATAGGATATTAAAGGGAAATGAAGTGGGCAGTGTGAATAATGAGATTCATGCACATGCCTAGTTCATATTAAAAATGATATGAACAGTGCAATGCTACAAACATATGCTGATTTGTTCAGATCATGAGTCAATATGTTTTTGTGGGTTTTTCTTAAAAACCCTATCCTATGTTCTCAGTAAAATAAATACAGCATTTCTCATGGACACATCAGATTTATGCAAGCAGTGGGAAAAATTTCCAGAAATAAATATACAGGCAGTTTTGTAAAATAAGATTAAGGCAGAATGATTTTTGGATGTGCAATTTTGCATGAATGCTTTGTATGATTGGATGTAAACCCTTGAGTGAGTTTAAGAAATTTTAGGGTATGTGTAATAAAAGGAAGAACATGAGCATGTCACGAGTTTAAAAGAAAAAGAAAAAAAAAGAAACTCCTCAGCAATTAAATGAGCATGGTCTCTAAATTACAAAGTAATTTAGGAGAAGTGCCTTGATCTACTCATCATCAGGTGGATGATGGGTATGTGCATGACTTGTTTAAGTCCTAAAGGCCTCTGTGCAAAGGTTAACAGAATTGAGCCCTTTGCAATGCACACAAGTGTTCAAAGGCAAGAGTTTAGACCATATAAAAATGTAAAATGGAACTGGAAATGAAGGCTGTGGAATTTAAGAATTTAAATCCAAAGGAGTTTTGTACATATACAATTGAACAAATTGGATGAATGACTGCTTGAATGTATGCTGGACGTATAGGTTTAAATTATGCATATGTTAAAGTTTATTATGGAACTGGAAAGCATCAAACACCATATAATCTCTGCACAGTCATAAAAGAATTTTACAAGTTATTTGTAATATTGATTTCACTCATACCAGAATTTTATTCTGACCCTATTTATTGCCCTTGCAATATTTGGGGTGTCTCATTTTATTGAGGCAGCTCAAAATATTGTTGCAGGTAAAGAAGCATGAATAGCTTGCTTGCTTGGAAAATTAGAAGACCTGTTTGAGTTTCTAAAATGCAGTAGTTCATTGTAATAAAGATAGCTAGGCAAACTTTCTTAAGCATATGTAAAACTTTCAGTATTATGGTGGCTTGGTTCATTTGAAAAGAATTTGTAAAACTTAAGTATTATATTGTGTCTTGAGCTACTGATTTAAGTAACTAAGCCAGGTGATTTCTGTAGACTGTGATGAAGGAAGTTATGCCATGTAATTAGATATGTGGACATACTTTCTTCAGCATATTTGATAAATTTCAGAGAGAGAGACTGCAATGGTTTTCTTTTGATAATGCATATAGTAGAACTGTTAGGTGACGGTTGAGTCTGACCTGGGTTAGCCAGTGAGACTTGGTTATGACTTATAAATTGATATAAGTCCATGAGAAGTTTGAAGTTTTAATCTACAAATCTTTCTTTCATGTCTGATTCTTTGTGTTGCAATGTATTATAAATTGATGGAAGTAAAGTACTACTAGCATTCACTTCAACCACATTAAACAATACTCAGTTGCATCAAATACAGCTTTAAGCTGATTGCATTTGGTCTTGTTTAAATTTTAAGAGTCTGCGATATCAAAGAATTGGGTTAAATGATAAGCATGACCACTACTTCATACCAATTTGGTTTATATCAATAGCCATCATTTAATAACCATTAGAGGTCTGCATCACAGTCTCATCTGGGCTTGATTCTTTAAATAAATTTGCTTGAACCTGATGTATACATGTATGTGCAAAACCTTACTTGGTATGCTAGAACAAGTTAGCATTTTACTTGCATGTAGTTTTTCTTCTGCCTGGTTTATAATATTCTTACCACCATAATGTTCATAAGATTACTAGCAATATTATAAATTAAGATATTAGTATATTTACCTGACATAAACCTTGCTTGAATAAGTAATAAGCACCCTGGGATAAATTCCCAAACTTGAGTTGTTTTAGTACTTTGCATAAATTCAAAGGAAAAAAATAATAAGCAACAAACTCCTAGATTACCAGACATTAAAAGAATTAGATTAAATGAAAACTCTAGAAAACAGTACAAATGACAATATGAGGAATTAATACTTTATTTTTGTATTAGTCAATCTTGAGTCTCTTTAAGGTGATAATATCTATATTTAGTATTAATCAATCTTGAGACAGTGAAAAGATATGAGTGTAGAAATAAGCTATGTGACACAAGACATTTCAATTATGAAAAATATTGTGTGAATTAAAATTCTTTGCTACTTTAAACACTCTGATTTGCAAGGAAACATTTATATATCCTCATATATATAAATGATAGGAATTGACTTAAACACTGATATATTTATATTAGTAAAAATTCAGGATCTTGGGAGAATGAATTTAAAGAAGTGTTCACTTATATATATATATATATATATATATATATATATATATATTTTTTAAAAAAATCACACAAATTTGACTATAATAAAGAGGGTCACTTCAGTTGGTATTAGAACTATGTTGTTAAAACATAGCATAAATATATTATCCAATCTCCTTGTATGGATAAAATATATATATATATACATATAAAGTATGCATACAATAATGATAGAAATAAATATCCACAATAGAAATAAATTGCAGAAAATAATTAAATAGGACTCATGACTAACTAGCTATGCAATTGAATAGTGAAACATGGTAGGAAGACCCCCAAGCACTGGAGCAGGACCCTCAAATGTTGCATCATTGGTTAATTTGCAAGATTTGGTGGGAGCATTAAGCGAGGGAGCAGTGTAGAGGGAAGAAAATCCTCATGAGGAATTAGCTAAGTTATTGAAGACATTTTCAAATTTAGGAGGCAAGGATTTTGAAGGCACTGAAGGAGTAATGGGAGTGCAGACATGGTTGAGAACTTTGGAAAGAATATTTACAGACATGCAAATTAATGATCAAAGAAAGAGGCAGATAGCTTCAAGGAGACTCAAAGGAGCAGCATTGGATTGGTGGGAGGTGATCATCACAGGGAGGCCAGAAAATGAGATAACATGGGATCAATTCAAGGAGATGCTTGAGGCAAGGTTTGTTCCAGCAACAGCTAAGGCAACATTGCTTGAGGAATTCATAAGGCTGAGGCAAGGATCAATGAGTGTGACTGAATACACTCAAAAATTTGAAAGTTTGTCTAAGTATGGAACAATGCTCATAGGAAATGAAGAATCAAAGAATTCAAAATTCATTCAAGGACTCAATGCTAGTTTGAGTAGGGCAATGTTACCATAAAAAGACAGGACATTTGATCAAGTCATAGATCTTACTCTTTCCTTTGAACAACATGACAATGCCAGAGAAAAGTTTAGGAGTATGAGGGCAAATAGTCAAAAGAAAGGGAAAAATAGGACACATCCTTATGATAAAAAGAATGCAAACAGGAAAGTTGAAGGAGCAACTAGTGGGGAAGCTAAGAAGAAGATCACTTGTTATAACTGTGGCAAAGAAGGACACATGAGTAATAGGTGTCAAGAAGCTAAGAAGGCACCATTTAGCTGCTATAACTGTGGGAAAGAAGGTCATATTAAAATAAACTGCCCAGAGTTTAAAAAGGGAGCAAAGATAGGAGCATGGGAAACAAAGGCAAAGGCAAATGCAGCAGGAAGCTCTGGACAATTGGAAGGTATACTTCTAATTAAAAGTTACCTGATCATAGTTATATATGACACTGGAGCCACACATTCTCTAATATCACAAGACATAGTGGATAAATTAGCTCTCACATGCAACAAAGTTGAAAAACCCTTGTTTATTCAAAGTCCCCTGGGTAGCTCTTGTTTGCTAGGATTAAAATGTTTGGGAGTAGAATTAAACATAGGGGGAAATGTGTTTAAATCTGATTTGTTTGTATTGAAGTACCCTGGAATAGGAATTATTTTAGGGGTAGATTGGTTGAGTAAATTCAAAGCAATATTGAATTTAGAAAACTTCATAATATCTTTAAAAACAGAAAATGGTAAAAATATTTTAGTCATGAGTGAAATAGCTAAAAAAAATTGCCTTAATCAAATATGGAGTATGACTGAAAAGGAATTAATTTTGGAAGATATAGAAGTGGTAAGAGAATATCCAGATGTTTTTGGAGAAGTAGTAGGGGTACCAGACAATAGACCAGTTGAATTTCAAATAAGGTTAATTCATGGATCGAGTCCTATCATCAAGAAGCCTACTAGAATGAGCCCAAAAGAATTAATAGAATTGAAACAGCAAGTGGAAGAATTGGAACAGAAAGGCTTTATAAGGCCTAGCAGTTCAAACTGGGGTTCTCCAGTGGTGTTTGTGAAAAAGCATGATGGTACACTAAGAATGTGTATTGATTATAGGGAACTAAATAAAGTCACCATCAAGAACAAATACCCACTCCCCAGAATTGATGATTTATTTGATCAATTAAATGGAGCAAAGGTCTTTTCAAGGCTAGATTTAGCCTCTGGGTTTCATCAGATGAAAGTAGAGGAAGAAAGCATTAAGTACACTGCCTTCAATACAAGGTATGGATTGTATGAATTTTTGGTGATGCCTTTTGGATTGACAAATGCACCATCATATTTTGTAGATTTAATGAATAGAACATTTAGGGATTTTCTAGATAAATTTGTGGTTGTCTTTGTTAATGATATATTAGTGTACTCAAAGTCAGAAGAGGAACATGCAAGGCACTTGCATCTGATTTTATCAAGGCTAAGAGCACATAATTTAAAAGCAAAATTCAATAAGTGCATATTTTGGCAGAATGAAGTAAAGTTTTTAGGACATATTATATCTCAACAAGGCATTAGAGTAGATCCAAACAAGGTTATGGCAGTTCAATCATGGAGCAGACCCAAATCAGTGACTGAGGTAAGATCATTTTTAGGAATGGCAGGCTATTATAGGAGATTTATAAAAGAATTTGCAAGAATAGCCATCCCACTGACCAAGTTAACTAGAAAAGAACAACCATATGTGTGGACAGAAAAGTGTGAACAAGCATTTGTATCACTAAAGAAAGCATTGATGGAAGCTCCAGTTTTACAAGTACCAGAGGGAAATGAAGGCTTAGTAGTTTACACAGATGCTAGTGGATCTGGATTAGGGGCAGTGCTCATGCAACATGGTAGAGTCGTAGCATATGCATCCAGGCAACTTAAGCCAAATGAAACAAGGTATGCCACACATGATTTAGAACTTGCTGCAGTAGTATATGCATTGAAGCTATGGAGACACTATTTGTTAGGTGCTAAGTTTGAATTGTTCACAGACCATAAGTCACTTAAATATTTGTTTTCCCAAAAAGACTTGAACATGAGGCAACATAGGTAGGTAGAATTCCTAGCTGCCTATGATCTTGATATATTGTATACCCCAGGAAAAGCTAATAAAATGGCAGATGCATTAAGTAGACACCAAGCAAAATTGGCAAGCCTAATGATGGCTCAGTTCAGGGATTTGACAATCCTTAGTGAGGTGGAAGTAAAATAAGAAATGGGGGTATTGGATAAGGCCCACAATGAGATGATTGAGTATGGTAAATTAAGCCTCATTTCTTTAAAGTCAACACTAGTTGACAAAATAGGACAAATGCAGAATCAAGATACAAGTTTGAAGGAGAAAAAGAACATGATATTACAAGGCATGACAGTGGAAAACTATGAGGTAGATGATAAAGGATACCTAAGGAAAAAAGGGAAACTCTGCATACCAAATGTAGAGGAACTGAAGCAAGAAGTTATGAATGAACATCACAAAACAAAATATACCATACATCCAGGTGGTACAAAAATGTACCATGATCTTAAGAGGAATTACTGGTGGCCAGGGATGAAAGGAGCAGTGGCAAAATATGTGGCAAATTGCTTGACATGCCAACAGGTAAAGGCAGATTATCAAAGACCCTCAGGCCTATTGCAACCTTTGGAAGTGCCTACTTGGAAATGGGAAAGCATATCAATGGATTTTGTGGATGGTCTGCCAAGAACAAGAAGAGGCAATGATAGTATTTGGGTAGTGGTTGATAGACTTACAAAAACAGCACACTTCATTCCTGTAAATTCAAACAGAAATGCCTATAAACTAGCTCAATTATTTTTGAAAGAAATTGTGAGGTTGCATGGTATCCCCAAGAATATCATTAGTGATAGAGATACTTTGTTTACATCAAGATTTTGGAGTAGCTTTCAAGAAGCTATGGGGACAGAATTAAGCCTAAGTACAGCCTACCACCCACAAACAGATGGACAAACTGAAATTGTTAACAAGGTTTTAGAAGATTTGCTTAGAGCATGCATACTTGATTTTGGAGGAAACTGGGAGGACCACATTTATTTGGCTGAATTTGCTTACAATAATAGCTATCAATCCACCATAGGAATGGCTCCCATTGAAGCTTTGTATGGGAAGCCTTGTTTATCTCCTGCATGTTGGATGGAGGCAGGAGAAAGAGTGTTGCTTGGACCAGACAATGTAAAAGAAACTTCTGCAAGAATTGAATTAGTAAGGCAAAGAATGAGAGTAGCCCAAGAGAGACAGAAAGCTTATGCAGATAAAAGGAGAAGGCCAGTAGAATTTGAGGTGGGAGACTATGTGTTTCTCAAAGTTTCACCTGAGGAAATTATTGAGATTTGGCAAAACAGGGAAACTGTCACCAAGGTATATAGGACCATATGAGATTGTTCAAAGAATAGGGACTTTAGCTTATAAATTAAGGTTACCAGAGGAACTAAGCAACATACATGATGTATTTCATGTATCACAATTAAGGAAATGGGTGCATGATAAGGAGACCATTCTTGAATCTCCTACACATGTTGAAATTCAAGAGAATCTGGTTTATAAAAAGGAACCAGTGGGCATTGTGGCTAGAGAAGAAAGGAAATTGAGAAATAAAATAGTTAAACTAGTTAAAATCCAATGGAGTTTGGATGGAAATGACTGTACATGGGAGGCTGAAGATAGGATGAAGGATAAGTATCCTAATCTATTTTCTGCTTAAAGGTATGTGTAAAATTATAATAGTTTTAAATATTGCTTGGGTGTATTTGACTGATCTTGAATGAATGAATTTCTGATACCTTTGAAAGATACAAATGAACAAATACATAATTGTGGGACACAATTCCATTTAGGAGGAGGGTATGTGAAGACCCAAAATCTTTGAGAAATAAAAAATACTTTAAAAAAAGAACAGGAAATGGAAAAATAAATGCCAAGAATGAATAAAGTAAATAAATGAGAAAAATGATAGTTAGGGAAAAATGAAAATGGGGGAGAACAATAGCTGAGTAAAGAGGAGCATTGTATTTACATAATTTTATGTGTAAATATGTATATGTATTATATATAAAAAATATAATAGCTTGAAAATGAATATCAGAAGTGAGTGAAATAATTATGCAAGGAATAATTGTCTTTAGACAGAGATGAGAGGAAAATGATTAAGTATAAGATGAATTCTAAAATTCACATGACTTGTATATATGTGAATATTGAGAAGCATGGGATAATAAAATAAAATCCTCTTGGTAATTAAAGTGCTTGGAAACCAATTTAATATTAGCTGAGCATAAGTATAATTTTGAAATAAATCAAGAGTAAACAAATAGGCTAAAGTAATAGCTAGGAATAAGAAATAACTCAGGTGTAATGAAATGTATAGTGAAAATGAGCTACATAAAAATAATATGCAAGTAAATCATGCAAATTGCATGCACACAGGAAAAGCAGTAGGATAACTGCTTTTACCAGAAATAGAAACCAAGAGAAAATGGCACATTTAGCCATGACAACACACACATAATTTTCTGAGTAATGCAAGGATAAAATGGGTTTTTCCTTTAGTAAAACCCTAGTAAAATGATTTAAATCAAAAGGGAAAGCAGAGGTTTTCTCTGAGGGAAAAACAGAAACACATTAAAAAAAAGGAGCTCACACCGTTTTTAAGCCTAGGCATTCTCGGGGGAAAAGAAGAGAAAGGTGAGTGATAATCATTTATGAGATTTAAGGCATTAAGACCCAAGTAAGGGCAGCCAACTATTTTATATGAAAATCATATTATGATTTCTGTAAATCCTTATTTCTTTGAATAAATATATGATGATCATGAATGTTATTTTGGTTGAATTTCTTTTGGTTGCTGTTTTGATTTGTTTCTGGTATTGACCATTTTTGTTTTGAAATTTGTTTAATCAAACATATATCCATATTGTAGAAATAGATTTTTATAATCCAGTTTTATATGAAGAATAAGAAAAATGTTTTACTAAGAAATAGGATATTAAAGGGAAATGAAGTGGGCAGTGTGAATAATGAGATTCATGCTAATGCCTAGTTCATATTAAAAATGATATGAACAATGCAATGCTACAAACATATGCTGATTTGTTCAGATCATGAGTCAATATGTTTTTGTGGGTTTTTCTTAAAAACCTATCCTATGTTCTCGGTAAAATAAATACAGCATTTCTCATGGCCACATTAGATTTATGCAAGCAGTGGGAAAAATTTCCAGAAATAAATATACAGGCAGTTTTGTAAAAATAAGATTAAGATAGAATGATTTTTGGATGTGCAATTTTGCATGAATGCTTTGTATGATTAGATGTAAACCCTTGAGTGAGTTTAAGAAATTTTGGGGTATGTGTAATAAAAGGAAGAACATGAGCATGTCAGGAGTTTAAAAAGAAAAAAGAAAAAAAAAGAAACTCCTCAGCAATTAAATGAGCATGGTCTCTAAATTACAAAGTAATTTGGGAGAAGTGCCTTGATCTACTCATCATCAGGTGGATGATGGGTATGTGCATGACTTGTTTAAGTCCTAAAGGCCTCTGTGCAAAGGTTAACAGAATTGAGCCCTTTGCAATGCACACAAGTGTTCAAAGGCAAGAGTTTAGACCATATAAAAATGTAAAATGGAACTGGAAATGAAGGCTGTGGAATTTAAGAATTTAAATCCATAGGAGTTTTGTACATATACAATTGAACAAATTGGATGAATGACTGCTTGAATGTATGCTGGACGTATAGGTTTAAATTATGCATATGTTAAAGTTTGTTATGGAACTGGAAAGCATCAAACACCATATAATCTCTGCACAGTCATAAAAGAATTTTACAAGTTATTTGTAATATTGATTTCACTCATACCAGAATTTTATTCTGACCCTATTTATTGCCCTTGCAATATTTGGGGTGTCTCATTTTATTGAGGCAGCTCAAAATATTGTTGCAGGTAAAGAAGCATGAATAGCTTGCTTGCTTGGAAAATTAGAAGACCTGTTTGAGTTTCTAAAATGCAGTAGTTCATTGTAATAAAGATAGCTAGGCAAACTTTCTTAAGCATATGTAAAACTTTCAGTATTATGGTGGCTTGGTTCATTTGAAAAGAATTTGTAAAACTTAAGTATTATATTGTGTCTTAAGCTACTGATTTAAGTAACTAAGCCAGATGATTTCTGTAGACTGTGATGAAGGAAGTTATGCCATGTAATTAGATATGTGGACATACTTTCTTTAGCATATTTGATAAATTTCAGAGAGAGAGACTGCAGTGGTTTTCTTTTGATAATGCATATAGTAGAACTGTTAGGTGACGGTTGAGTCTGACCTGGGTTAGCCAGTGAGACTTGGTTATGACTTATAAATTGATATAAGTCCATGAGAAGTTTGAAGTTTTAATCTACAAATCTTTCTTGCATGTCTGATTCTTTGTGTTGCAATGTATTATAAATTGATGGAAGTAAAGTACTAGTAGCATTCACTTCAACCACATTAAACAATACTCAGTTGCATCAAATACAGCTTTAAGCTGATTGCATTTGGTCTTGTTTAAATTTTAAGAGTCTACAATATCAAAGAATTGGGTTAAATGATAAGCATGACCACTACTTCGTACCAATTTGGTTTATATCAATAGCCATCATTTAATAACCATTAGTGGTCTGCATCACAGTCTCATCTGGGCTTGATTCTTTAAATAAATTTGCTTGAACCTGATGTATACATGTATGTGCAAAACCTTACTTGGTATGCTAGAACAAGTTAGCATTTTACTTGCATGTAGTTTTTCTTCTGCCTGGTTTATAATATTCTTACCACCATAATGTTCATAAGATTACTAGCAATATTATAAATTAAGATATTAGTATATTTACCTGACACAAACCATGCTTGAATAAGTAATAAGCACCCTGGGATAAATTCCCAAACTTGAGTTGTTTTAGTACTTTGCATAAATTCAAAGGAAAAAAATAATAAGCAACAAACTCCTAGATTACCAGACATTAAAAGAATTAGATTAAATGAAAACTCTAGAAAACAGTACAAATGACAATATGAGGAATTAATACTTTATTTTTGTATTAGTCAATCTTGAGTCTCTTTAAGGTGATAATATCTATATTTAGTATTAATCAATCTTGAGACAGTGAAAAGATATGAGTGTAGAAATAAGCTATGTGACACAAGACATTTCAATTATGAAAAATATTGTGTGAATTAAAATTCTTTGCTACTTTAAACACTCTGATTTGCAAGGAAACATTTATATATCCTCATATATATAAATGATAGGAATTGACTTAAACACTGATATATTTATATTAGTAAAAATTCAGGATCTTGGGAGAATGAATTTAAAGAAGTGATCACTTATATATATATATATATATATATATATATTATATAAAAAAATCACACAAATTTGAGTATAATAAAGAGGGTCTCTTCATTAGAAATGCATCATTTTTATATGGATTTGAATAGAGAAGGGTTTGGAGACGTAAGAACGAGAGATTTCAAATTTTGGATTTGATTTTGTTTGGAATAAGGGTTCGAAAGAGATAAGCTGAAAATGACTAAATTAAAGGATAATATATCTGTAGGGTTCCATTATGATGGGAGCTAAGGATAATATGTAGTGAATGAAAGAGCATGTTTGGGAGAAGACAACGGGGCAGTGCTGGCTTGAAACATGGCATTCCGGGTTTTTGATTTTGGACAACCCTAGTAAGCAAACCTCCCTATCGGATGGTCAGTTTGATTAACTGCAGTTTGTTCACATTTAATCCATAAGGCAGGTTCAAATTTGAGCAACTGCATAAAACATTTTATCTACTTTTCTTGTTAAAAATGAATATAATTTTAACTACTATTACAACTGTTTTTTTTCAAATGGTGCTTTATATACAACATGTCACTGGAACAACATATCACATGTTAATAAACGTTCGAATCACACTACGCAAGTTTCGAACTTGTGACCTCTCGTACCAAAACCGAATCACCTAACCACTTGAACAATGGTGATTGTCTTGTTTTGATGCATATAATTCGTAAAGGAAAAGGATAAACCAGATGAATCAAAAACCAAAAAAAATTCGACCCAATATTTTTGATTCATAGTAACCATTTCATATCTAAACATCCAAACATGAAATATATGCTTAAAGCAATCAAAAACTGCAATGCCAATTTACATGTTAATAGTAAACACGAAAAAAGGAATAGTTAATCATAATCATGTGAACTCGGTTATTGGAGGCTAAAGTTTAAAGAATAAAAATAAAAATAAAATGAACGTCAAGGAGCAATACATGATTCTAACTTTTATTGAATCATCTCTAACTGAACTTAACAAATAGATGTGAACAACATTCAAACATCAGCCTCGTTGATACATGCAATCTGATTTATTAAGAAAATGGCCAAGTAAATACTGAGCAAGTGGGAAGAAGGAAGAAAGCTTTTCTAACAAAAGCCGTCCCAACATCCAAAATGTCAAGCACGGTATCAACTCCACCTGATTAACAAATGAGTTCCATGTTTTTGAGTAAACTCTTCCCTTGCAATTAGTGGGCAAACTGCCTATTAGATTTGAAGAGTCTATAAATTTATAGATAAAAGAAAAATCCAGTCATTTGGACACATAAATCATAAATGTCAAGTAATGTTTCAAGCTAACACGGAGAATATGCATAGACAAAGCATATAATATTCTTAATTAAAGGTTAGTTGCTTTCTTCTGTGAGAACGTATATACTTCGATTTTACTGCATATCTCTACCTCTACAATTAATAATGATAATTCATTGAATTATAGTCGACCATGTCTTTTGTAATTTTCTAAAATACCCTTCTCGCATTATTGCGTTTCATTTTATTTCACTTCACAACAAGCTAAAAAAACCCTAATCGTCCCTAAGTTAACCATTATTATAATTATCGTCTCGGATCTTGAACCTCCGTTCTCAAATCCAAATAAATTTTGTCGCATCTTCCTACACTGCTACCGCTGACTACTCCACCACTGAAGCTAAAGTTATTCAAATTGAATATGTATGGCCAAACCTATTATGTGAGTTAAACAATTTGTCAAATCTGTTCTTCGAACTATAATTGATGTTTAGTTTAGGATAGATTTTTTTATTTGAAAGTAATTTATTCACATAGTATTGTATTTCTCTATGCAATCATTGAATTTTCTAATGTAAACGTAAAATCATTTTTTTGATTCATTTTCATTTTCGTCCTTTCCCCTTACAGATGTTGCAAAATGATTGTTTAGTGCAAGCTATTAAATTTCTATCATTTAATGTGCAGTACAGTATCTATAATTATATTTATATTGGTTTAAAATAGATTAGTTTTTGATTATATACAAATACATCAAAGTGAGAGAAAGAGGGGGAAAGCAGTTTGTTTCTCTTAGTATCTTACTACAATAAGAAGAAATTGTTGATTTAATAGAATATATTTGAACTTTTATACGCCATTGTGCTCATCTTAATTAAATACTCTCAGAAGTTTATGATATAGGTACATTTTTGCATTTTGATTTATTTTTTATGAACAGATGGAAAATTACTCCTATTAATATTGTTTGTTTTAGTTAATGGTTAATAATATGTTCTTAGTACTTGATCATGTAACAAAAAGATTATTCAAGTATTAATTTACTTCCTAAAATAATCGAGGCATATAACTAAATCATTTGGTAAAATTCGATATTGGATGTTACATGTGCCTGGTTAATTGGAGGTTTGAATTAATTAATTTCAATAAGCTTACATAGTAATAAAGTAACAATAAAAGAAGAACATGTGATGTACTAATAGATAAAAAATGGAGATACTTTTTATATGGATATGCTACTACCCAGCAGTCGCTATTGATAAATAAATGCATTGGGCTCAGTGCATATGGCTGGGATGTCTTCAAACTTAGACGGGGCAACTATTGGGATGCATGAGCATAGCGGCCTATAGTGTACTTGGTACATTATTCAAATCATAAATGTGCACATTTTGCATGTTTATCAACAATCAATTACAGTTATATGTAACTTGGATTGACAATAAAGAACAATTTGGTGATATTAAGGATACAGAGGCTTCAGTGCTAATTTTGCTGCATTCTTCAGCTATATGTTGAGTTTTTTTGTTTATGTTTATAATATATAACAGGTTGATTTGTACTATTCTAGCTATGGAGCTGATATACGTCTGGTATACAAAAGCAAAGACGAATCAATAATAAACTTGTCTCACAAGTTTACAACTCAGATTTCCACTACTTTGGAATTATGTATTAGTTATTTTAACACTAAGTATGCTGTAATTAATTAAAACAACAAAGTAACAACTATAGCAATAATAACTATAGTGCTAAATCAAACGTTATACTATTTAAAGAAATAGCACAACGCAGAAAGAAAACGATATATATATATATATATATATATATATATATATCAACTAGAAATCTAACCGGTTGAAAAAGGAAATTACGTCTGAGGCTTGTCGTAACAATTTCCTTAAGACTTTATAAAAAGTCTCCCAAGGTAGAACAGACGTGATCTGCTCGAGATTGTGATGTGTATGATCTTCTGTGCAATACGCAAAAGCATACGGATTGCAGATATTAAGAAACGAAGAGGAAGAAGAGAAAATTCAAAATTAATTGTTCGCAACAGTCATGCCTCTTCGTTTTGCAATGGCCGAAAACTGTTACTGTTCGCAACAGTCGCACCTATTCGTTTGCAACGGCCGAAAACTGTTGCTGTTCATAACAGTCGCGTCCAATCCAGTAGTCGCTTCTTTTTGAATTTAAATAGTAGAAAACCGTTCACTTCTGTACAGCAAAAATATAACACGGTCCACTCTTATTGGACCCGCACCCGCACCCGACCTGCTTGGTTCGGTAGGTCGGACGGGCGAATGGCGGCGCACACTCGTGTGTTAGTCCATGGCCATATAGGCCCTCCCCTTCGCACAAAATTACCTGACCCTAAGGGCCAATATAGGGATTGAGAGTATACTGTATAAATTAGAAAATTAACATATTTTTGGCGATGTGAGACATATCTCATTCACCATTTTTTGAGAATTCTAACAATCCCCCTCATGAATGACGATATATATCTCCCCCACAAAAAGTGTAATATCACACAGTTCATATAAAAATAATGCTATATCGAGGATAAGTAGATATTTCACTTTGAACTTTTCCTAGTTAAAACTTATCGGATATACTTGGCTAATCGATGAATTATTTCATCTTAAACCATCAACCATTATTGTATAAATAGACAATAAGCTTTACAAAGCATTATTTTCCTTCACATCCAATCTCTTGGTTATGTTCATTTTGGTCCTGAACAATTTTTGGTTCTGCGAGTGTTTTTAGAGAATAAAAACCTTTAATATTCTCATAGAACCGACCCAGCTCACACAAACATAGAAATCGCAACCATTAAGAGTATCTTATATATACCCCACTTGTTATATTCAAGATATGGTCATCATTAAAAAACATAGTTTTAACCTTTAAATACTTCTGTAGGCATGCATTTATATTGTGAACCATAGGAATGGAGTTGGACTATGTCCAAGCAAATGCATTACGTCTTGAGTTACTCAGAACTGTTTTGCCCATTGATCCTAGTCCGTGGGATCTCCAGTCGCTAAGATAGGTTTCCTGATAAGATAACTCTTAGTGGTTTATCTTTTAAACCCATTCCCCTCGATGCACGATCAATTTTCACTCTTGATAAACCTTTAGTAAATGGATCCTCTAGGTTATCATTTGTTCTCACAAAATCTCTGGAAATTGTCCCATTTGAGAGTAACTGCCTAACTGTGTTATAGCGTCGACGAATGTGTCATGACTTTCCATTATACACCAAGTTGTGTGCTCTGCTTAGTGCAGCTGGGTTTCACAGTGTATGCATATGGCCGGTACAGGTTTAGGCCAAAATGGAATATCTTCTAAAAAGTGACGAAGCCATTCTTCTTTTTCGCCTGCTTTATCTAAAACGATGAACTCCAATTCCATAGTGGATCAAGATCGAGCTATGCATGTTTGTTTAGTAGATTTCCATGACACAGCTGCTCTTGCTAAGGTAAATACATAACCACTTGTTGATTTTGATTCCTCTGAATCAGCAATCCAGTTTGCATCATTATATCCTTCTAAGACGGCAGGATATTTTCCATAATATAAGGAATAAATTGTGGTATTTTTTAAATATCCAAGCACTCTCATTAGTGCTTTCCAGTGTTCCTTTCCTGGATTGCTTGTATTACTGCTCGGTCGACTTACTGCATAAGCTATATCTGGTCTTGTGCAATTCATGAGATACATGAGACATCCTATTACACGAGAGTATTCCAGTTGCATTACACTCTCGTTAATGTTTTTATGCAGTACTTCCGATGGATTAAAAGGTGTTTTTACACCTTTAATTCCAAAAATTTTAAATTTTTCAATCACTTTGTGTACATAGTGTGACTGGGATAATTCACTTCCATTAGGTGTTCTTATTAACTATATTCCCAAAATAATGTCTGCAACTCCTAAATCTTTCATATCGAAATTGCTAATTAACATCTTCTTTATGGTCTCTATTACCTGAGTATTTGGACCAAATATTAACATACCATCTACGTATAAACAAATTATCACATATGATTGTCCAATTTGTTTATAATAAACACACTTATCACATTCATTTATACGAAAATCATTTCTCATCATGACACTATCAAATTTTGCGTGCCATTGTTTTGGAGCTTGTTTTATTCCGTATAGTGATTTTACTAATCTACAGACTTTGTTTTCATTTCCTTCGGAACAAAACCTTCAGGTTGCTCCATGTAGATCTCCTCATCGAGATCTCCATTTAAGAATACTGTCTTTACATCCATTTGGTGAATTTCTAGATTATAGATCGATGCAATTGGTATTAGCATTCTTATAGACGTTATTCATTTTACCGACGAATATGTATCAAAGAAGTCTATTTCCTCTTTTTGACGATATACTTTGGCTACTAATCAGGCTTTATACTTGTCGATAGAGCCATCTGCTTTCATTCTCTTCTTGAAAATCCATCTACAGCCAATAGGTTTTATTCCAGGTGGAACATCAACAATTTCCCAAGTTTTATTACTTAGAATTGAATCAATTTCACTTTGGATTGCTTCTTTCCAACATGAAGATTCAGAAGATGACTTTGCTTCCTTATACGTTTGAAGTTCGTGTTCTAACACATATGTAAAAAAATCTGAACCAAACGTCTTGGAAGTCCTTGCCCTTGTTCTTCTTCTGGGTTCAACTTCCTCAATCTCATGATGAGTTTCATCATTCTTCTTTTGTCCTTTTAGGGACATTATTCCCTTCACTCCTTTTGTGCGGGAACACATCTTCAAAGAACAAGGCATCTCTAGATTCCATGATTGTATTTACATGAATATCAGCTATATCAGACTTGAATACTAAAAATCTGTAGGCATTACTATTTTGGGCTGGCCCTAGGTAGTAACAATCTACTATTTTTGGTCCAAGTTTGACTCTCTTGGGAGGCAGAACTAGAATTGCCAAGCACCCCCACACTTTGGCGTATTTAAAGCTTGGTTTGTGTCCTTTGCAAATCTCATATGGAATTGTTCCTGTTATATTGTGAGGGACTTTGTATAATATGTGATTAGACATATTTAAGACTTTCACCCACAAGTTCGTCGGTAGACCAGAGGTTAAAAACATGGCATTAATCATGTCTTTTAACGTTCTATTCTTCCTCTTAGTTTCATCATTTTGTTGTGGTGAATATGGATTGTTTGATGAATTATACCATTTTCGGCACAGAACTGTTCAAACGGTGATTCATATTCTCCACCTCGATCAGATCTTAATATCTTGATTTTTTTTATTTAACTGATTTTCTACTTCAGCCTTGTACTTTATAAATGATGTAATTGCTTCATCTATACTATTCAAAAGATATACATAGCAATATCGCGTATAATCATCAATAAACGTGATAAAGTACTTTTTCCCACCTCTTATAGGTAATGATTTAAAATCACATAAATCTGTATAAACCAAACCCAGTGGTTCGGTGCTTCTATCAACAGATTGAATTGGTTTCTTTAACCATTTTTGCTTCTACACATGTCTCACAGTTGTAGTTCTTATCTACTTGGAATTTCAAAATTAGTCCCAAGTTTGATAATGTTTTCATTTTTTGAAAATTTATGTGTCCCAATCTATCATGTCATAGTAAAATTTTATGTTCAAGCAAGTAAGAAACTTCAATTTTATTAATAGCACAATCAGAATACATAGTTTTATTGCCAATAATGGCTACATTTGTCTTTAATAGGCCATCACATAAATATTATCTATCGATATACATTCCATCTTTGGACAGAACCATCTTGTCTGACTCGAACACCTTTTTGAATCCTTTCTTCGATAGTACTGCACCAGAGATGAGATTCTTGCGTATGTCTGGAACGTGGAGCACGTCATTCAAACAGTTTTTCCAAAAGTAAACTTGAGGATTACTATGCCACTACCTTCGATCATGGATACTGCAGGATTACCTATATAGAGTTTTTCTTCATGATCGAATTTCTTGTATGTAGGAAACATGAATTTTTCAGAGTATACATGACGAGTAGTGCCTGTTCTACCCACCATTGGTTAGGATTCTGAACCAAATTGCATTCAGATACAACTGCCGAGAATTTGGACTCGTCTACTTCCATGTTGTCTACTATATTTGCCTCTTTGTTGCGTTTCCTTTTGTGTCTGCAATCTCTAGCAACATGTCCAACCTTTCTATAAACCCAACACTCGCCATTAAACTTTTTGGTTCATTTGTTGTCTTTTGGTTTGTTGTTTGGAGATTTCCTTTTATTCTGGAAATTCTTCTTTTTGTTTTGGTCTTTGACCCTTCAGCCACAAATGCATCCACGCTTGCTATTGTCACTCCATGGTTATCTTCCTCAATTTTTAGTCGGACTATGAGATCATGTAAAGAGTTTTCTTTTTCTTATGCTTTAGATAGTTGCGGCAACCCGCACATTTTACGATTGATTATTTAAATATTTTATTTAAATATTTCATCGTTAGTCGGATTTTAGTCCGAAAAACTATTTTTTGCAAACAGTCAAATTAGGACTCGAGATCACCCCCATTGAGTTCAAAATGAAGTTTGCCATCTTTTTGAGTATAAACTTCGATATGTTTGGAGATAGTAGAATTTTGCTACCTTTTCACTTAGGGCTTTGGTTTTGTTTCAACTCATTAGACCCAAGCTTCACCCCTCTTCTCTTCATTACTTCATTTCCTAATACTCAAGTTCTAGCAACAATGGAGAGAGGAATGAGAAATTAAAACTCCAAGCCCTAGTTAACATTTGCAAATCAAGTTCTAGCTCCAAATTTATAGAAGAAGCTTTGGTAAGCCTCCTCTTCTTCTTCTCCAACTCATTCTCCTTCCAATTTCAGAAATTCCTAAACCAAACTTAGGAAATGTTTCTCTTTTAAGCTTAGATTCCAGCTCTTTGGGTTGGAATTGAAGAGTGATTGTCCTTGCCATTGCTCTATAGCTTCTTCTTCATAGTTTTGGGTTTAAAGGTGAGATTATTATCTCACATCTTAGTCTATAATTATCTTCGATTGTTAGGTAAGAATTCCTAACACTTATTCCTGTGCAATTGATTTTGGTTTGGATTGATTTGGTGTATATTCCAATTTTTGGTGTTTTGAAATCAAAATCTATGAAAATCCTATTATGGATATTTGGACATTAGTATTTGAGACGTATCAAAGAGCAGTTAAGGCTGGGTTGTCGCGTGGCGTAAATCCTTAGCCGTCGTTGCTCGTCCGATCGTTTTTGATATCGTTTGGCCATTTTCGGCCTAGGTTCAGGGAATGCCCTGAACCACAGTTTTAGACGTCTGAATCCTTATTTCAGATGTCTGAATATTATACTGGGAATTTTTACTCCCCAGTATTCAGACGTCTGAATCAAAATTCCAGACATCTGAATTTGCTCGTGAGCAACCAGAAAGGAAATAGGCAAAAAATGCCTATTTCAGACGTCTGAAATATAGGGTTCAGACGTCTGAATTACTGTTCTGGAAAACATTAAATTTTCCGGATTCAAACGTCTGAACCACCTATTTCAGACGTCTGAATCTGCTGTGTTTTGCCTGCTTGCCTATTTTGTTTAAGAATTTCAATTTTATTGATTCGTGTTGATTCCCTTTTGTTGTTATCATCTATTATCGACTTTGATGACATTTTCTTTGGGATTTTTGGAAGTATCCATTTTTGATGGGTTTGATATCGATTTCTTTGGAATTAATTCACGTCTTCGTATGTGAATTTTAGTGATCGATTGTTTCTACAATCATTTTTGTGATTTGTCACTTTAAAAATATAAAGGTTTTCTATACTAGTAGTAAATATCAAAACTCTTCCTTTAAAACGATTTCAACACTATTTTATTACAAAGCACATTTCTTAAACCATTTTCCAATCTGTTAGTATATACAAACCTTTACCTCGCTCGTATGAGAAATCTAGTTAAACTACTTAGTAAAATAAGTGGTATGAAACGCTTGCGTTTACTTCGTCGGCTAATTCTTGGACTTGTTCGATTGAATCTCTTGTGACAATTTTCTAGTGGAAACTTACAATTTGTTCGTAAATATTTAAGTTAAGCTAGTGGTTATGGGACATGAAGCTAAGCTCATATATTTACTTGCTTAGTGTAATTGACACTTCTTGATGATTGATGATAATCATTTTTGTGATTTAGACTAGCAATGTGCGATGTCTCTTTGTCTGCGAGGGAGACTAAACCCCGTTTCTGTAGAGCTTCGGCTCAAATTGGTGGGGTAGCGACCCATGGTCTTTGGACCATTTTATGGAGCTTCAGCTCAAAATTAATGGTTAGCAACCATGGAATAGCGTTCCATTTTGTGATACACGTGTTGGTGAATTTTCATACTCCCGTTTTGTGATAGGCCTCCCCCCTTTTGTGATTTTTGGATTTCCATTGATGATTTCTAGAATTTGTGTTTCACCAATTTTCGTGATTTACACTGATAAGTTTTATCAATATTTGTGCATTGGTGAATTCGTGTGTCATTAACTTTTTTGATTGGCATTGATATAATTGTCAATATTTATGGTTTGGTGAATAAAAATAAAGAGTATGACATTCTTTTTGATCTTTGAGAAGACTCTTGTGATATTGATTAATCTCTAGTTGATTTTCAATTATATACTTATCACAGTATGGCATTATGGTTACCATACGTTTTTGTCATATCTCTTATTCTTATCACTTCATCTGATATTTATAGCTAGACTGATCCGTTTATTGTTTTCTTATTAAATAATACTCGTGTCAGACCGAGATGTTACAGGTGCTTCTGCTTGACTTCTCATCTGGGATTATTATCCCGATTTTTAGCTAACTACTTAGATTAGTAGTTTTTGGTTGTATACATTTGAGATTTAGACTCATTGATGTATACTTATTCTTTTGTGTTGCACTTGTAACTATTCTTTTGTGGTATTGTGGATCTTGTTTGACCACTACTCTGATATGCACTTTCATGTGTAATATTCATATCCATTTCCGCCTTTGTGATATGAACTTCTGTGATTGATTTGTGTTATGTTTATTCTATATTTGTTTTCGAAGATTTTATATAGCCATTGTGTAGTAGCTATGAGTTTGTATCGGCTTGTCGGACTTCCCCTTGAAATGCAAGTTATATTTTTATCTGGCATATCGGTACTCACACAAAGCAATTACACGGATGGTCGCTCCTCAACAGCCTTATTCTTCGTGCTGGTCGACGGCATTACCTCGTAGTGTCCTTGGCTAGCGTGGTTATAGAGGTGGGGATCACAGCTTGGTATCAGAGCCAAACTTCGGAACAATGTTGAATAATTTAACAAGGATCATCGTCCTAAGTCCATCTTAGGAGTCGTGCCTTAGGATTTTGTTCAGATCTTCGTACCATTCTATCCTATTTTCTTTGTGACGCCTTGTTTTAACAATCATTAATGTTTGATATTCAATTTGTGAATAACCTTTTTCTTCTTCCTTCTTCTTTCTTAAGGAAGAGAAATGGTTAGACCAGGCCGTCCCAGCGCCGGTCAATCTATTGCTACTCCCCTAGATGGAGTATTTATTTTGCCCAACAGCTTCTTGATCTAGTAAAGAATGCTCAAGCAGCCGGTTCTAATCCAGAGTCTACTCACCCTAAGTCTGGATTTGCACGTTTGTGCAACGATTATACCAATTTGGGTGGGAATCCATTCAAAGGTTCTGAAACCGTTATTGAAGTCCAGGCTTGGCTATGGACATGCGATCGAATCTTTTCATGCATGAATCTTATTGATCTTCACCGTGTTCAGGTGGCCTCTAGTATGCTCCAAGAAAGAGCATTAGATTGGTATGAGCTTCTTATTTTTGAAATAAATGAAGCGGATCCTACTTGGGAGAAATTCCGGGAACGCTTCGAATTAAAATTTGTGCCAGAAGCTGAGAAGGTGACTTTGACTCGTCGTTTTATAGACCTTGTTCAAGGTGAATCCTCCGTGGCGGATTATGTCGCATCCTTCGAGTCGCTTTCTAAATACGGGGTCGAGTACATAAACACCCCATTGAAGAAGAACCAAAGATTTGTTAATGGCTTGAACAAAAATCTCAAGAAGCCATTACTTCTAAAATTAGAAGTTTCTTTTGATCAACTCATTGATATAGCTCTTCGTCTTGAAGAGGCGGATAGGGAGAGTGATGTTGAAGTGGTGGGTGCCAAACCAAACTTCAACAACAACAAGAAAAGGCCTAATAAGTCCAAATGCCCTTATCCCAATAAAAAAGGGAAGCAAGCAACTCCTGCAGCAAAGACTTCTTCCTCTAGTAGTGGGCAATGCTACAACTGTGGTTCTAAGGACCATTTTGCGAACAAGTGTTCAAAGCCCCGTGCTTATCGCTATTGCAAAAGCCCAGATCATTATTTATCTTCTTGTCCTAAACTTCAAGGCAAGAAGGAGGGAAAGCTTAATGTTGCTCAAGCCCCTAGCAACACTTCTCGTGGTCAAGATATTTCTCATTCTATCCTTGATGGCATTATTATATTTCGTGATCAACCTATTCGAGTTCTTTTTGATACGGGTGCGTCCCATTCTTTTATATCAAAGGAACTTGTTGATACTTTTTCTTTAAGTGTTGTTGCTTTAATGACTTCTTTGAGAATGCGAATCCTGTTGGTGGGTCTGCAACACTCAGTTTACTTTGTAAGAATGTCGAGATTGTTTTATGTGATTTTTCTTTCCAAGCCGATTTGCATGTCATGCGTTACTTAGGCTTTGGAATGATTTTGGAAATGGATTGGCTTAACCGTTATGAGGCTCATATCCTATGTCCTGTGCGGACTATTTATCTTTGACATCCGCAATCTGTTAATCAGATTTCTATTGTTCTTAAAGATTCAGATTCCGTCTTGGCAGCATCTTTATATTCTTTAAATCCTCATGATGACGATAATGATGATGAGGAAGATGTCATTTCTCTTATTCACGTTGTTCGTGAATTTTCTGACATATTTGAGCCCGTTTTAGGATTACCACCTAAGCGAGCAATTGAGTTCAGAATTAATCTAATTCCTGGAGCTCAACCAATCACTCGTCCTCCTTATCGAATGTCGAATAAAGAAAATGAGGAGATGCGTAAACAATTATCCGAATTGGAGACGAAACAATTTATTCGCTCTAGTTCTTCTCCTTGGGGAGCTTCGGCTATTTTTGTGTAGAAATCTGATGGTACACTTAGGCTTTGCGTTGACTACCGCAAGCTTAATGATCTTACTATCAAGAATAAATATCCTTTACCTCGGATTGATGATCTATTCGATCAACTTAGTGGCACTAGAGTCTTTTCACAGTTAGACTTAGCAACCGGTTTTCATCAACTTCGTATTGCGGAGGATAGCATTCCTTTGACATCGTTCCGTACTCGTTATGGATCTTATGAATGGCTTGTTAAGCCATTTGGTTTAACGAATGCTCCAGCTTATTTCGTTGACCTTATGAATAGAGTTTTCAAAGACTTCCTCGATCGATTTGTTCTCATCTTTATTGATGATATTCTTGTGTATTATAAAACCGAGGAGGAGCATGAAAAGCATCTTCAGATTGTGTTGGAAACTCTTTGGAGCAATCAATTGAAAGCAAAATTTTCTAAATGCCACTTTTGGCGATCCCGTGTGAAGTTTCTCGGTCATATTATTTATGAATCCGGAATTTCCGTGGATCCTTCAAAGATTGAAGCGATTCAAAATTGGAAGAGACCGGAGAGTGTGACAGAGATCCGTAGTTTTCTTGGATTGGCAGGTTATTACCGCCGTTTCATAAAAGAATTTTCTAAAATTTCCGTGCCTCTTACTAGTTTGACAAAGAAGGGAGTTAAATACATTTGGTCAGACAAATGTGAAGGTTCCTTTTAGAAACTAAAAGAACTCCTTTCCGATGCTCCTATTCTTGTTATTCCCGAGGGGAATCAAGATTTTATTATTTATACCGATGCTAGTCGTGTTGGTTTGGGAGCCGTTCTCATGCAAAGAGAACGTGTTATTGCTTATGCTTCTAGGCAATTGAAGCCAGCCGAGACTAGATATGCCGCTCATGATTTAGAGATCGCGGCTATTGTTTTCGCCCTTCGAATTTTGCGTCATTGTCTTTTGGGAGAAAGATTTATTCTTTAAACCGATCATAAATCTTTGAAGTATTTATTTTCTCAAAAGGAACTTAATTTGCGTCAACAACGTTGACTCGAGTTCCTTACATCTTATGATCTTGACATTCTTTATACTCTCGGAAAGGGAAATCGCGTTGCCGATGCACTTAGTCGTAAGCAACAAGCGGTTGTTTCCATGATGATATCTGAGTGGAATGAACTCGGAATTTTATCCACTTGTGAGATTCGAGATCATGAGTCCGATTTATGTTCATCTTTGGCTTTATGTAGCCTTGAGGCTCATCCTTATCTTTTAGACCGCATTCTTGAAGCTCAAAAGCTAGATCCCGAATTGGCCCATCTTAGCCAAAATTGTAGGGATAAAATTGATATTGAAGGTATGAAAGACTTTGATATTGATTCTCGTGGCAGCATCCGAAAATTTGGCAGACTTATCGTGTCAAATATTAGTGATTTTTGTAAAGACATTTTAGAAGATTCTCATCATTCTAAATTTACCATTCATCCCGGTAGTAGTAAAATGTACGCGGATATGAAGCGACTTTATTATTGGGAGGGAATGAAATCTGATATTGCTAACTTTGTTAAGTGTTGCATGACTTGCCAACTTGTCAAGGCCGAGCATCAAAGGCCCGGTGGGTTATTGCAACCTTTAGAAATTCCAATTTGGAAGTGGGATCAATCTCCATGGATTTTATTGACGGTCTTCCCCGTTCTCGTTCGGGTCATGATAGCTTATGGGTGATAGTTGATAGACTTACTAAATCCACCTATTTTATTCCCATTCGGTCTAGCCGAACCGTTCCTCTTTTGGCTAAACTCTTTATTAAGGAGATTGTTAAATTACATGGAGTTCCTTCTTCTATTGTTAGTGATCGTGATCCATTGTTTACTAGTGGATTTTGGAAGAGTCTTCAAAAAGCATTGGGAACGAAGCTTAATTTTAGCACCGCTTATCATCCTCAGTCCGATGGACAAATCGAGCGTGTGAATCAAAATCTTGAAGATCTTCTTCGTACATGTGTTCTTGATTTTGGTGGAAGTTGGGAAGATCATATTTCTCTTGTTGAGTTTTCCTATAATAATAGCTTCCAATCTACTGTTGGGATGGCACCTTTTGAGGCACTCTATGGAAGGCCATGCCGATCTCCTTCTTGTTGGCTTGAGGCCGATGAGAAGCTGTTTTTGGGTCCAGATTTTATTCGTGATTCCACAGAAAAGACTGACCTTATTCGCCATAGGATGAAAGAAGCTCAGAGTAGGAAAAAATCCTATGTCGATAACCAAAGAAGGAAATTAAAATTTTCTGTGGAAGATTTTGTGTTTGTTCGTGTTTCACCTATGAAGGGTGTTGTGCGTTTCAGTCGATCGGGAAAGTTAGCACCTCGATATATTGGTCCATTTCCCATCACCGAACGTATTGGTTCCATGGCTTATCGCCTTTTATTACCGGCTCAGTTTTCTACTATTCATGACGTGTTCCACGTTTCTCAGTTACGGAAATGCCTTCGAGATTCCGATTCTATTCTTGAGCCCGGTGTTGTGGAAGAAATTGAAGTTTCGCCTAATTTAACTTATGTGCAACATCCTATTCGAATTATTGCTTCGGAAGTCAAGCGCATTCGAAATAAAGATGTCCCGCTTGTGAAAGTTCAATGGTCCTCAAATCCTAAGGATTGCTCTTGGGAATCTAGAGAATTCATCGAGCGAACAAATCCGGACTTACTTTCTCGTACTCTTTGAGGTGAACTTTTTATTTTAAAATTTCTTCTTTTCGTGTTGATATGCTTTTAAGGTTGTTACTTTTCATTCATTTATTCCTTATGATTGCGAGGACGCAATTTCTTTAAGGAGGGAAGTCTGCAATAGCCCGCATATTTTACGATTGAGTATTTAAATATTTCATCGTTAGTCAGATTTTAGTCTGAAAAGCTACTTTTTTCAAACAGTCAAATTAGGACTCGAGACCACCCCCATTTAGTTCAAAATGACGTTTGCGATCTTTTTGAGTATAAACTTCGATATGTTTGGAGATAGTATAATTTTGCTACTTTTTCACTTAGGGATTTGGTTTTGTTTCAGCTCATTAGACCCAAGCTTCACCCCTCTTCTCTTCATTACTTCATTTCCTAATACTCATGCTCTAGCAACAATGGAGAGAGGAATGGGAAATTAAATCTCCAAGCCCTAGTTTACATTTGCAAATCAAGTTCTAGCTCCAAATTTATAGAAGAAGCTTTGGTAAGCCTCCTTTTCTTCTTCTCCAACTCATTCTCCTTCCAATTTCAGAAATTCCTAAACCTAAATTAGGAAATGATTTTCTTTTAAGCTTAGACTTAAGCTCTTTGGGTTCGAATTGAAGAGTGACTGTCCTTGCCATTGCTCTATAGCTTCTTCTTCATAATTTTGGGTTTAAAGTTGAGATTTTTATCTCACATCTTAGTCTATAATTATCTTCGATTGTTAGGTATGAACTCCTAACACTTATTCTTGTGCAATTGATTTTGGTTTGGATTGATTTGGTGTATATTCCAACTTTTGGTGTTTTGAAATCAAAATCTATGAAAATTCTATTATGAATATTTGGACATTGGTATTTGAGATGTATTAAAGAGCCGTTAAGGCTGGGTTGTCGCGTGGCGTAAATCCTTAGCCGTCGTTGCTCGTCCAATCGTTTTCGATATCGTTTGGCCATTTTTGGCCTAGGTTCAGGAAATGCCCTGAACCGCAGTTTCAGACGTCTGAATCCTTGTTTCAGACGTCTGAATCCTTATTTCAGAGGTCTGAATATTATACTGGGAATTTTTACTCCCCAGTATTCAGACGTCGGAATCAAAATTCCAGACTTCTTAATTTGCTCGTGAGCAACCAGAAAGGAAATAGGCAAAAAAATGCCTATTTTAGACGTCTGAAATATAGGGTTCAGATGTCTGAATTACTGTTTTGGAAAACATTAAATTTTCGAGATTCAGACGTCTGAACCACCTATTTCAGACGTCTGAATCTGCTGTGTTTTGCCTGCTTGCCTATTTTGTTTAAGAATTCCAATTTTATTGACTCATGTTGATTCCCTTTTGTTGTTATCATCTATTATCGACTTTGATGACATTTTCTTTGGGATTTTTGGAAATATCCATTTTTGATGGGTTTGATATCGATTTCTTTGGAATTAATTCACGTCTTCGTATGTGAATTTTAGTGATTGATTGTTTCTACAATCATTTTTGTGATTTGTCACTTTAAAAATATAAAGGTTTTCTATACTTGTAGTAAATATTAAAACTCGTTCATTAAAACGATTTCAACACTATTTTATTACAAAGCTCGTTTCTTAAACCGTTTTCTAATCTATTAGTATATACAAACCTTTACCTCACTCGTATGACAAATCTAATTAAACTACTTAGTGAAACAAGTGGTATGAAACACTTGCGTTTACTTCGTCGGTTAATTCTTGGACTTGTTCGATTGAATCTCTTGTGACAATTTTCTAGTGGAAACTTACAATTTATTCGTAAATATTTAAGTTAAGCTAGTGGTTATGGGACATGAAGCTAAGCTCATATATTTACTAGCTTAGTGTAATTGACACTTCTTGATGATTGATGATAATCATTTTTGTGATTTAGACTAGCAATGTGCGATATCTCTTTGTCTGTGAGGGAGACTAAACCCCGTTTCTGTGGAGCTTCGGCTCAAATTGGTGGGGTAGCGACCCATGGTCTTCGGACCGTTTTGTGAAGCTTCGGCTCAAAATTAATGGTTAGCAACCATGGAACATCGTTCCATTTTGTGATACACATGTTGGTGAGTTTTCATACTCCCGTTTTGTGATAGGCCTCCCCATTTTTATGATTTTTGGAATTCCATTGATGATTTCTCGAATTTGTGTTTCACCAATTTTCGTGATTTACACTGATAAGTTTTATCAATATTTGTGCATTGGTGAATTTGTGTGTCATTAACTTCTGTGATTGGCATTGATATAATTGTCAATATTTATGGTTTGGTGAATAAAAATAAAGAGTATGACATTCTTTTTGATCTTTGAGAAGATTCTTGTGATATTTATTAATCTCTAGTTGATTTTCAATTACATACTTATCATAGTATGGCATTATGGTTACCATACGTTTTTTTCATATCTCTTATTCTATATCATTTCATATGATATTTATAGCTAGACTGATCCGTTTATTATTTTCTTATTAAATAATACTCGGGTCAGACCGAGATGTTACAGGTGCTTCTGCTTGACTTCTCATCTGGGATTATTATCCCAATTTTTGGCTAAATACTTAGATTAGTAGTTTTTGGTTGTATACATTTGAGATTTAGACTCATTGATGTATACTTATTCTTTTGTGTTGCACTTGTAACTATTCTTTTGTGATATTATGGATCTTGTTTGACCACTACTCTGATATGCACTTTCATGTGTAATATTCATATCTATTTCCGCCTTTGTGATATGAACTTCTGTGACTGATTTGTGTTATGTTTATTTCTATATTTGTTTTCGAAGATTTTATATAGCCACTGTGTAGTAGCTTTGAGTTTGTATCAGCATGTCGGACTTCCCCTTGAAATGCAAGTTATATTTTTATCTGGCATATCGGTACTCGCATAAAGAAATTACACGGATGGTCGCTCCTCAACAGCCTTATTCTTCGTGCTAGTCGACGGCATTACCTCGTAGTGTCCTTGGCTAGCGTGGGTATAGAGGTGGGGCATCAAAACAGTTTTCCCGTGATGGCTTCAACCAAAAATGATTCTTTAACCTTATGATATTCCACTTCGAGTTCATGAATGATAATTTGCAGTTCATGTAGTTGAGCAGTCACTGGTTTGGAGTCAACCATCTTGTAGTTCATGAATTTGTCTATAATGAATTTCTTAAGACTGATATTCTGCGTCTTATACTTCGTGGAAAGTTTATTCCAGATTGCTTTTGTTTTTTTAGAGGCTAATATACTTTGCATAGCACCTTGTTGAGACAATTCAGAATATAGTTTCTACATAGAAAATCGGAATGCTTCCACATATCAACATTTGATTCGTTTCCGGTGCAGGAATCGGTTCCTCCTCCTCGAGATATCATTGCAGACCGAGTGTAGTGAGATAAAATAGAATTTGATTTTGCCATGATATGAAGTCATCACCATCTCCTTTGAATGGATCAGTCTTGTTGTGAGTAGTAGCCTTTGTTGATAGTTCAACAGTTGCCACCTCTGTTTTAGTGAAAACAGAAAAGTCTTAAGATGATATACGTCTGGTATACCAAAACAAAGATGAATCAATACTAAACTTGTCTCACAAGTTTACAACTGAGATTTCCACTACTTTGGAATTCTGTATTAGTTATTTTAACACTAATTTATGTTGTAATTAATTACAACAACAAAGTAACAACTATAGAAATAATAACTATAGTGCTAAATCAAACATTATACTACTTAAAGAAATAGTACAACGCAAAAAGAAAACGATATATATATAAATCAACTAGAAATCTAACTAGTTGAAGAAGGAAATTACGTCTAAGGCTTGTCGTAACAATTTCCTTAAGACTTTATTCAAAGTCTCCCAAGATACAACAGATGTGATATGCTCGAGATTGTGATGTGCATGATCTTCTATGTGATATGCAAAAGTGAACTGATTATAAATATTAAGAAACGAAGAGGAATAAGAGAAAATTCGGAATTAATTGAGTGAGGAAAGTGATCAGGTTTCCTCCTTATTTATAGCCGAATTTCAAATGGCTACACCTGTTGAGAAAAGTAGCATCCCATCATTTGCAACGCCAAAAAACGTTACTGTTCGCAATAGTTGTGCCTCTTCGTTTTGCAACGGCCGAAAACTGTTGCTGTTCGCAACAGTCGTGCCTCTTTGTTTGCAATGGCCGAAAACTGTTGCTGTTCGCAACAGTCACGTCTAATCTAGTAATCGCTTCCTTTTGAATTTGAACAGTAGAAAACCGTTCACCTCTATACAGTAAAATATAACACGGTCCACTCTTATTGGACCCGCACATGCACCCGACCCGACCCGGACCGGTTCGGTCGGTTGGACGGACGGACGGCGGCGCGCGTGCGTGTGTTAGTCGATGGCCATATAGGTCCTCCCCCTCGCACAAAATTACCTGACCCTAAGGGACAATATAGGGATTGAGAGTATATACACCTGAAAATTAACATATTTTCGGCGATGTGGGACATATCTCATTCACCATTTTTTGAGAATTCTAACAGAAGCTATATCCAAGTTCAGAGATGTGGATACTTTTGCGTCTGAAAATAGTAAAGTTGCGCTTTGATAGTCTTAACTCTGGCTTATACGGTTAAGTATCTGAAGACCAGCAAAGTCCTACAAACGGGAAAAGATATATTCCATATCTTTCCTAGATAAGAAGATTTTTCTTATGAAGTAGGAGAGTTTGTAAATTTTAATGGTCACCGTTTTGTTTTGGTCTGTAATACCTATTGATTCTAGACAAGTGGTTGATAAATAGGAATCTTCCTGATCGACACCAAATCTCTACTTACACTTGCCACATTCTTCAAACTTTTCATCATCCCATGATCTTCTAATTATGACAAACTAGAACAATACTTCACTGCAAGAAAGATTAGTAATAGGCCTGAAGGATGAAGGAGGACTTGCTAACTGCTGGAATGTGATGACCCAACTGGTCCCTTGCAGCAATGAGATCATTCTCTTTTTCATGAATGGTGAATCGAACCTTGGACTTGATTGCTGTCACAATATTAGAACTGTTACTTATCATTGCCAGCCTTCAATGCTCAGTTATATTGGATTTACTACTGAAGAAGGCGATGTTTTACGTGGATTCTGTGATGGTGAGACTGCTGTTGAACCATCCGCTTCCAATGATGGTGATTTTGATGGTTAGGGCCATGACTTTGTAATTTATAAGCATGTTTCTAATGTAGGTTGAAATGAAATGTTGCTGAATAAAATTTTCATTTAGTATGTATATCTCCTTGCCAAATATGGTGTTACACACACAGACATATATATATATATATATATATATATATATATATACATATGTATGTATGTATGTATGTATGTTTTAATCAACAAATTCAATATACAAGTGAGCTAACATTGGCAAACAGCCTTGATCAGTTATCATATGACAATGACGATGCATGTAAATAAAGGGATGTAATAGAGATTTCCTACTGGGACTACAGTTTGTTATTGCATTTATAGTTTATGTTGTGTTAATAAGTATTTGATGATTTCTTCAATTGACACCAAGTTGGTTTTTAGGGAAGTCGGTGAAAAATTATACATAGTTGGTTTAAAATTCAGTCCTTGCATTTTAACGTTATCCTTTTGCTGTTATTTTTATTGATTTGCTGCAAGCGTCGGTAATCATGGAGTTTTTCCGATGTTTTTTCCTATGGCCAATGTACGACACTTTGTGCAATACTACATGCACCCAGCTTTGTGCTTTCGACTGCTTTTTTTCTTCTTTTCATTTTACACTTTAGTTGGCGAACAACCGCTGGGACCATCAAAGCACGTGGGCTAATCAATCGCCAATTGCAGTGATCGAAAGCATAAAGTGTTGTGCCTTTAGTACCATATTATTGTTTAATGCATCAGTGAATTTCGATTTCAAAAATCTTGGTAATGGTCAATGACCAACTTGAAGTGAAATAAATACTACATCGCCACTTGCACTGTTAATCTAAAAATGCTAGATATGCGGCTATAATCCATAAATAGTCCATGTGTAAGAGGTGAAATATGTTGTGAATTACCAAATAACTCTAACAAACTTCCAATAATAGGTGACATGTAGTAGACTCTTATTCTGCAACTTCAAAGCAACTCATCTATTCTGTGCTAGCACATTCCATCTTACTATGAGTAAACTACAAAGAAAAGAACCGCTTCCTTGAATAGAATGTTTCGATAGAAGTACATTTCGACTAAGGGTTTATCATGTGCAATAAACCTTTTTTTTGTCAACATCAAACCGGCCGGAACCGATCCGAACATGAAATATGTTTGTAAAGACATATGTTATTTGATATTCTACCTATTCTGCTTTACTTGTAACCAAACATGTATAAAACATATTCACTTTGCAAAATATTAAGAAATGAAATTATATGTTTTACGCGCTTCAAGTTTAATTGCAAATTGCTTTGTTATGTATATGGGGCAGCTTTTCAAATATTAAAAACATGAATTTAGAGGCTCCAATGAAGTTTTTTTCCCTCTTTATTTTTCACATTTTCAAAAAAAATCCAAAGCTCCGCTAGCAATTACACAGTTTTCCTGAATAAATCCAGTATAGATTACATTAAAACTTGTAGAACTAAATCTGCTCTACTTCCAGACAAGATAACAAGTATGAAGTAATCATAACATAAGTGTATACACATGACACAAATTTCAAACTTGCACATAAGACACGTGCGTATTTCAAATTTTCAAGAAAAAAGCTATTCGTTGACATTTGTCTGAACAGGGTGTTATACATCTAGTATACCAAAACAGAGAATAATAAATTATAAACTCGTCTCACAAGTTTATCAATCAGATTTCCACTACTCTAGAAGTCTGTATTAGCTAATTTAAGCAATAAGTATGTCGTAATTAAATTACAACAACAATGTTATACGATCGTAAAGAATAGCAATCGAAGAAATCGAAAAGATAAAAGAATGATATATAAGAATATACAAATAGACTAGAATCTGACCAGTTAACTAAGGAAATTCCGTCCGAGGCTTGTCGAAACAATTTCCTTAAGAATTTTTTATTCAAATTCTCACAAGATACAACAGATGTAATCTGCACGAGATTGCAATGAGTATGTCAACTCTGTGATTTATTGTATAAAGCAGTAGAGAAGAAGAAAATAGAATTAGAATCGAATGAGAATGTGATCAGTATTCTTTCGTATTTATAATTTCATCTGCATCCCTTCAAACAGTCGCGTCCGCTTGACGGGTCGTGTCTGTTGCCTTTTAACTGCTACTGTTCGTTAACGGGTCGCACCCGCCTGCTCCTCGCATCCGCTTACATCGCACCTGCTTCTTTTTGCTCACGCTTCTTCAGTCGGATCGAACCCGTCTGTTACTCGCGTCCGCTCGAGTTGTAACTGCTTCTGTTCGCCCGTACCTCTTCAGTCAATCCGCGTTCGCTTTTGAACAGATCTGCATCTGTTTGTATAGCCTGCAACTGTCAGAAAACCCGGCCTAGTTTTGTAGTAAAAATATGATCATATTAGATCCAAACCCAAACCTGAGCCCGACCTGGCTCGATTCGGTCAGACGGACGGCGGCGGCGCATGCGCGTGTGGTAGTGATGCATGATCTCCCTCCTTACAACGAAGAAAACATTTGGGTGCACTAACCTTCATTGCAAAGCTATTAATAAATTAGAATAGCTTTGCAATTTTTGGCGATGTGGGACTATGTTATTTTCATTCGATTTAGTATTAGGAATTCCAACAATCCCCCACATGAATGATAGTATACATATCCCTCACACAAAGCGAAATATCACAGAGTACATATGGAATAATGCTTTATCGTGGATAAGTAGATATTTCACTTTGAACTTTCCCTAGTTAAAACTTGTCAGATCTACTTGGCTAATTGGTGAAATATTTCATCTTGAACCATCGACCTTTATTATATATCCAAACAATAAGCTTTACGAAGCATTGATTCCCTTCTCATCCAATCTCTTGGTTGTGTTCATTTTGGTCCTGTACAATTTTTGGTTCTACGAGTGTTTCTAGAAAATATAAGCCTTTAATATTCTCATAGAGCCGACCCAGCTCACACTAACATAGATGATCGCAACCATTAATAGTGTCCCACATGTACCCCACTTTTTATATTCAAGATATGGTCATCATTAAAAAACATAGTTTTAACCTTTAACTACTTCTGTAGGCATGCATTATATTTTGCACCATAGTAATGGAGTATGACTAAGTCCAAACAAATGCTTTGCTTCTTGAGTTACACATAACAGGTTTGCCTATTGATCCTAGTCCATGGGATCTCCTGTTGCTAGGATAGGTTTCCGTATAAGGTAACCCTTGTTGTTTTAGGCTTTTAAACCCATTCCCCTTGATGCGTAGTCAATTTTCTCTCTTGATAAAGCTTTAGTAAATGGATCCGCTAGGTTATCATTTTTTCTTACATAATCTATGAAAATAGTTTCATTTGAGAGTAATTGCCTAACTATGTTATGGCATCGACGAATGTGTCGTGACTTTCCATTATACACAAAGTTGTGCGCTTTGCTTAGCGCAGCTTGGTTATCACAATGTATGCATATGGCCGGTATAGGTTTAGGCAAAAATGGAATATCTTCTAAAAAATGACGAAGACATTCTGCTTCTTCACCTACTTTATCTAAAGCGATGAACTCCGATTCCATAGTGGATCGAGCTATACATGTTTGTTTAGTAGATTTCCATGAAACTGCTACCATTGCTAAGGTAAATACACAACCACTCGTTGATTTTGATTCCTATGAATCAGTAATCCATTTTGAATCACTATATCCTTCTAAGATGGCAGGATATTTTCCATAATGTAAGGAATAAATTGTTGTATTTTTTAAATATCCAAGCACTCTCATTAGTGCTTTCCAATGTTTATTTCCTAGATTGCATGTATACCTGCTCAGTCGACTCACTGCATAAGCTATATCTGGTCTTGTGCAATTCATGAGATACATGAGACATCCTATTACACGAGAGTATTCCAGTTGCATTACACTTTCATTAGTATTTTTATGCAATACTTCTGATGGATTAAAAGGTGTTCTCACTCCTTTAATTCCATATTCTTGGAATTCTTCAGTCACTTTGTCTACATAATGTGACTGAGACAATTCAGTTCCACTTGGTGTTTTTATTATTTTGATTCCCAAAATAACGTCTGCAACTCCTAAGTCTTTCGTATTGAAATTTCTAATAACATCTTCTTTATGGTCTCTATTACCTGAGTATTTGGACCAAATATTAACATATCGTCTATATATAAACAAATCATCACATATGATTGTCCAATTTATTTAAAATAAACACACTTATCGCATTCATTTATACGAAAACCATTTTTCATCAGACACTGTCAAATTTTGCATGCCAATCTTTTGAAGCTTGTTTTAGTCCATATAGTGATTTTACTAATGTACAGACTTTGTTTTTATGTCCTTTGGAAACAAAACCTTCAGGTTGCTCCATGTAGATCTCCTCATCGAGATCTCCATTTAAGAATGCTTTCTTTACATCGATTTGATGAATTTCTAGATTATAGATCAATGTAATTGCTATTAGCATTCTTATAGAGGTTATTCGTGTTACCGACGAATATGTGTCGAAATAGTCTACTCCTTCTTTTTGTGATATCCTGTAGCTTGTAATCTGGCTTTATACTTGTCGATAGAGCCATCTACTTTCATTTTCTTCTTGAAAATCCATTTACAGCAATAGGTTTTATTCCAGGTGGAATATCAACAATTTTCCAAGTTTTATTACTAGAATTGAATCAATTTCACTTTGGATTGCTTCTTTCCAACATGTTCATAAGATGACATTGCTTCCTTGTACGTCCGAGGTTCGTGTTCTAACACATATGTGAAAAAATCCGAACCAAATGTCTTGGAAGCCCTTGCCATTACACTTCTTCTTGGTTCAACTTCCTCAATCTTATGATGAATTTCATCTTCATGTGAATTGCTTGATTCTTCTCTTGTCTTTTTTGGAACATTATTCCCTTCATTCCTTTTGTGTGGAAACATATCTTCAAAGAATGAGGCATCTCTAGATTCCATGATTGTATTTACATGAATATCAGCTATATCAGACTTGAATACCAAAAATCTGTAGGCACTACTATTTTGGGTAGGCCCTAGATAGTAACAATCTATTGTTTTTGGTCCAAGTTTGACTCTCTTAGGAGGAGAGACTGGAACTTTTGCCAAGCACTCCCATACTTTGACGTATTTAAAGCTTGGTTTATGTCCTTTCCAAATCTCATATGGAATTGTTCCTATTTTATTGTGAGGGGATTTGTATAATATGTGATTAGACATATTTAAGGCTTTCCCTTACAAGTTCGTCGGTAGACCAGAGGTTAAAAGCATGGCAGTAATCATGTTTTTAACGATTTGTCTTTCCTCTCGGCTACACCATTTTGTTGTGGTGAATATGAAGCTGTTATTTGATGAATTATACCATTTTCGGCACAGAACTGTTCAAATAGTGATTCATATTCTCCACCTCGATCAAATCTTAATACCTTGATCTTTTTATTTAACTGATTTTCTACCTCAGTCTCGTACTTTATAAATGATGTAATTGCTTCATATTTACTATTCAAAAGAAATACATAGAAATATCGTGTATAATCGTCAATAAACGTGATAAAGTACTTTTTTTCCACCTCTTGTAGGTAATGATTTAAAATCACATAAATCTGTATGAACCAAACCTAGTGGTTCGGTGCTTCTATCAACAGATTGAAATGGTTTTTTAACCATTTTTGCTTCTACACATGTCTCACATTTGTAGTTCTTATCTACTTGGAATTTCGAAATTAATCCCAAGTTTGATAATGTTTTCATTTTTCGGAAATTTATGTGTCCCAATCTATCATGCCATAGTAAAATTTCATGCTTAAGAAAGTAATAAACTTCAATTTTATTAATAGCACAATCAGAATACATAGTTTTATTGCCGATAACGACTACATTTGCCTTAAATAGGCCATCACATAAATATTCCTTTCTGATATACATTCCAGCTTTGGACAGAACCATCTTGTTTGACTCGAACACCATTTTGAATCCTTTCTTTGATAGTACTGTGCCATAGATCAGATTCTTGCGTATGTATGGAACGTGGAGCATGTCATTCAATTTGACAGTTTTTCCAGAAGTAAACTTGAGGATTACTTTGCCACTGCCTTCGATCATGGAAACAGTAGAATTACCCATGTAGAGTTTTTCTTTCTGATCGAATTTCTGATATGTAGAAAACACGGATTTGTCAGAGCAGACATGACGAGCAACGCCTATGTCCACCCATCATTGGTTAGGATTCTGAACCAAATTGCATTCAGATACAGCTGTCGAGAAGTTGGACTCGTCTACTTCCATGTTGTCTGCTATATTTGCTTCTTTGTTGCATTCCTTTTGGTGTCTGCAATCTTTAGCCACATGTCCAACCTTTCCACAAACCCAAATTAAACTTTTTGGTTTGTTTGTTGTCTGAAGCTTTCTTTTTCTTCTGAAAATTCTTTTTTTGGGTCTTTGACCCTTCATCCACAAATACCTCCTCGCTTGTTTTTGTAACTCCACGGTTATCTGCCTCAATTTTTAGTCGGACTATGAGATCCTGTAAAGAGATTTCCTTTTTCTTATGCTTTATATAGTTGCGGTAATCTCTCCATGACGGCGGCAGTTTTCCATGATGGCTTCAACCAAAAACGATTCTCCAACCTTATGACCTTCTGCGTCGACTTCATGAATGATGATTTGCAGTTCATGCAGTTGAGCAGTCACCGCTTTGGAGTCAACCATCTTGTAGTCAATGAATTTATCTACAATGAATTTCTTAAGACTGATATTCTGCGTCTTGTACTTCATGGCAAGTGCATTCCAGAGTGCTTTTGCTGTCTTTAGAGGCTGATATACTTTGTATAGCACATTGTCGAGACAATTTAGATTATAGTTTCTGCATAGAAAATCGAAATGCTTCCACATATCAACATCTGATTCATTGCATGGTGCAGGAATCGGTTCTTCCTCCTAGAGATACCGTTGCAGACCAAGTGTAGTGAGATAAAATAGCACTTGATTTTGCCATGTTATGAGTCATCACCATCTCCATTGAACGGATCAAGCTATTGTGAGTAGTAGCCTTTGTTAATAGTTCAACTGTTGCTAGCTTTGTTTTAGTGAAAAAAAATTCTTAAGATGTTATACGTTTAGTATACCAAAACAGAAAATAATAAATTATAAACTCGTCTCACAAGTTTATCAAACAGATTTCCACTACTCTGGAAATCTGTTTTAGCTAATTTAAGTAGTAGCTATGTCGTAATTAAATTACAACAACAACGTTATACTATCGTAAAAAATAGAAAAACGAAGAAATCAAAAAGATAAAAGAATGATGCATAAGAACATACAAATAGACTAGAATCTGACCAGTTAACTAAGGAAATTCCGTTTGAGACTTGTCGAAACAATTTCCTTAATAATTTTTTATTCAAATTCTCCCACGATAGAACAGACGTAATCTGCATGTGATTGCAATGAGTATGTCAACTCTGTGACTTATTGTATAGAGTAGTAGAGAATAAGAAAATGGAATTGGAATCGAATGAGAATGTGATCAGTATTCGTTGCCTTTTAACCGACAATTGCACCCTCGCCTCTTCAGTCAATCCGAATCTGTTCGTATAGCCGGCAACTGTGAGAAAACCCGGCCTAGTTTTGCAGTAAAAATAGGATTATATTAGACCGAAACCCGGCCCGGTCGAACCAATGGTGACGGCGTGCGTGATACCGATGCTTGATCTCCCTCTTCACAACGAAGAAAACACTTGGATGCCCCAAAGCCCCAACCATCTTGTAGTCCATGAATTTATCTACAATGAATTTCTTAAGACTGATACTCTGCGTCTTGTACTTCATGGCAAGTGCATTCCAGAGTGCTTTTGCTGTCTTTAGAGGCTGATATACTTTGTATAGCACCTTGTTGAGACAATTCAAAATATAGTTTCTGCATAGAAAATCAGAATGCTTCCACATATCAACATTTGATTCATTGCATGATGTAGGAATCGGTTCCTCCTCCTCGAGATACCGTTGCAGACCAAGTGTAGTGAGATAAAATAGCATTTGATTTTGCCATGTTATGAAGTCATCACCATCTCCTTTGAATGGATCATGCCTATTGTGAGTAGTAGCCTTTGTTGATAGTTCAACTGTTGTCATCTCTGTTTTAGTGAAAAATAAAAAATTCTTAAGATGTTATACGTCTAGTATACCAAAACAGAGAATAATAAATTATAAACTCGTCTCACAATTTTATCAATCAGATTTCCACTACTCTGAAAGTCTGTATTAGCTAATTTAAGCAATTGATATGTCGTAATTAAATTACAACAACAATGTTGTACTATCGTAAAAAATAGCACAATGAAGAAGTCAGAAAGATAAAAGAATAACGTATAAGAATATACAAATAGACTAGAATCTGACCAGTTAACTAAGGAAATTCCATCTAATGCTTGTCGAAACAATTTCCTTAAGAATTTTTTATTCAAATTCTCCCAAGATACAACAGACGTAATCTGCACGAGATTGCAATGAGTATGTCAACTCTGTGATTTATTGTATAGAGCAGTAGAGAAGAAGAAAATAGAATTGGAATCGAATGAGAATGTAATCAGTATTCTTTGCCTTTTGACCGACAGTTGCACCTCGCCTCTTCAGTCAATCCGCATCTGTTCGTATAGTCTGCAGCTGTCAGAAAACCCAGCCCAGTTTTGCAGTAAAAATAGGATCATATTAGACCCAAGCCTGGCCCGATCGGACCAACAGTGATGGTGCGCGTGATGGTGATGTATGATCTCCCTCCTCACAACGAAGCAAACATTTGGATTCCCCAAAGCCCCAACCCTCTTGTAGTCCTTGAATTTATCTACAATGAAAATCTTAAGACTGATATTCTGCGTCTTTTACTTCGTGGCAAGTGCATTGCAGAGTGCTTTTGTTGTCTTAGAGGCCGATATACTTTGTATAACACCTTGTCGAGACAATTCAGAATATAGTTTATGCATAGAAAATCGGAATGCTTCCACATATCAACATCTGATTCGTTGCATGGTGCAGGAATCGGTTCCTCCTCCTCAAGATACCGTTGTAGACCAAGTGTAGTGAGATAAAATAGCATTTGATTTTTTCATGTTATGAAGTCATCACCATCTCCTTTGAACGGAGCAGGCCTGTTGTGAGTAGTAGCCTTTGTTGATAGTTCAACTGTTGCCATCTCTGTTTTAGTGAAAAAATAAAAAATTCTTAAGATGTTATACGTCTAGTATACCAAAACAGAGAATAATAAATTATAAACTCGTCTCACAAGTTTATCAATCAGATTTCCTCTACTATGGAAGTCTGTATTAGCTAATTTAAGCAATAGGTATGTCGTAATTAAATTACAACAACAACGTTATACTATCGTAAAAAATAGCACAACGAACAAATCAGAAAGATAAAAGAATAATGTATAAGAATATACAAATAAACTAAAATCTGACCAGCTAAATAAGGAAATCCCATCTGATACTTGTCGAAACAATTTCCTTGAGAATTTTTTATTCAAATTCTCCCAAGATACAACAGACGTAATCTACATGAGATTGCAATGAGTATGTCAACTCTGTGATTTATTGTATAGAGCAGTAGAGAAGAAGAAAATAGAATTGGAATCGAATGCGAATGTGATCAGTATTCGTTGCCTTTTGACCGGTAGTTGCACCCTCGCCTCTTCAGTCAATCCGCATTTGTTTGTATAGCCTGAAACTGTCAGAAAACCCGGTCCAGTTTTGCAGTAAAAATAGGATCATATTAGACCCAAACCCGTCCCGATCGGACCAACTGCGATGGTGCGCGTGATGGTGATGCATGATCTCCCTCCTTATAGCGAATCAAACATTTGGATGCCCCAAAGCTCCAACCCTCTTGTAGTCCATGAATTATCTACAATGAATTTCTTAAGACTGATATTCTACGTCTTGTACTTCATGGCAAGTGCATTGTAGAGTGCTTTTGCTGTCTTTAGAGGCTGATATACTTTGTATAGCACCTTGTCGAGACAATTCAGAATATAGTTTCTGCATAGAAAATCGGAATGCTTCCACATACCAACATCTGATTCGTTGCATGGTGGAGGAATCGGTTCCTCCTCGAGATACCGTTGTAGACCAAGTGTAGTGAGATAAAATAGCATTTGATTTTGCCATGTTATGAAGTTATCATCATCTCCTTTGAACAGATCAGGCTTGTTGTGAGTAGTAGCCTTTGTTGATAGTTCAACTGTTTCCATCTCTGTTTTAGTGAAAAAATAAAAAATTCTTAAGATGTTATACGTCTAGTATACCAAAATAGAGAATAATAAATTATAAACTCGTCTCACAAGTTTATCAATCAGATTTCCACTACTCTGAAAGTCTGTATTAGATAATTTAAGCAATAGGTATGTCGTGATTAAATTACAACAACAACGTTATACTATTGTAAAAAGTAGCACAACGAAGAAATCAGAAAGATAAAAGAATGATGTATAAAAATATGCAAATAGACTAGAATCTGACTAGTTAACTAAGGAAATTCCGTCTGATACTTGTCGAAATAATTTCCTTAAAAAAATTTTATTCAAATTCTTCCAAGGTACAACAGACGTAATCTTCACGAGATTGCAATGAGTATGTCAACTCTGTGATTTATTGTATAGAGCAGTAGAGAAGAAGAAAATAGAATTGGAATCGAATGAGAATTAGGAATTCCAACGCAGGGAAACTTGAACTAAATTATACAGCCACGTCATAACCGCAGCTCCACCAAATATCGCCTGAATATGCCCGCCCATGCAAATCCCAACACCAAATAATTTCAATATAAACCCATATCACCAATGCAGAATAATGGTAAGCAGATTCATAATTGTGCAATTAGTATGCAATGAGCAACTCAAATAGTAAATAGTAAGAACAACAGTAGAAAAATTAGACTTAAACCTGAGTTGTGAGAATAACAATAAGAGAAATAAAGAATGTAAGACGCTACCTATAGAAAGTCCTGACTACAGTAACAACATGAATAGCATACACAATTCCAGCTCCAGAATTTTGTAAAAATAGTGATAAGAACATGTTCTTTCATATTGAACGGCCCTGGATTTAGTGTGGATTCCCATCTCTGCCTTTTGAAAAACACCCTGTTGGCAATAGTCGATGCCAGGAGATGACCCAGTGGCACGACTGCAATTTGAGAAGATATTGAGGTTATTGATTAGGGCTCTTTTCAGTATCAGAAAAAATTTGTTTAGAAAAGACAGTAGTGTACATGAAGTTGTTCCCAGTACCCACATTCGAAATGTTAAAACTGGAGTCGTCGGATCGTCTTCTATTGACACTGTTAGCACTACTTGCTCCATCGGCGTGTTTTCATGTTCTTCAGATGAATCAGTTTCTACTTCTTGCACTATATTAAATTTAGGATTAATAACTGTACATTTAAACCCATTTCACCACAAGAGGAAAAATGATTTTCGACGGCCGAAAACCGTCGGCGGCCGTCGGAAGCCGTCGGCCGCCGTCGAAAAAAGCCGTCGGAATATACTGCGTCGGGGAGCAGTATTTCCGACGGCTTCCGACGGAGGCTACCGTAAAAGATTCCGACGGAAACCGACGGCTTTTGACGGTTTTCGACGGATCCCGACAAATGTCGGAATCGTTCGGAAGCCGTCGGAAATAATGTGCCAAATCCGTATCGTCGACCATGCTTTGCTGGATCCATAACGGGCTCAAAAATAGCGTCCTCCTTATCGGTCGTCAGCTGATCTCGACCCGTATCAGTAAGGAGTTTCTGTCGCTGCTCCATAAACTTTTCCTGCATTAACAAATTAATAATATCATATCTTATTTCATTATAGTTTAACAAGCAAAACAATTACTAATACTGAATAAAATGAAATATGCTTACATGGCTTTTGCTGGATTTATCGTCCTGCCATGTATACGAAACAGTCCCGTCTGGATTAACATGCTCGACAGCATGCGTACAGGTGAACACGTCCATATAACTAACAGGACCATGTGCCTCGGCTTCCTGAAGTTGATTGTTACATACAATTATTATACATTTAAAATCATATAGCATAAACTATTTACATTTATTATTCAGTTAATTTACCAACTCCTGCCGATACTGCTGAAACGACTTCGATCCTCCGCGATGAGTGACGGGATTCTTATTTCTATTTGCAGAGTTTCTATCCGACTCTGCCTGTACATTCAAAATTTGATACATTATTTTTTGATCACGTCAAATTAATAATTCAAAAAAATTTAGTATACTTGTCTTCGCCTCGTCCGTCTCCCAGTATCTCAACCTAGCTTGCCACACGCTCTCTCCCATCCACCGTGGTTTCTTACCAAATTTCTTAATCTCAGATATCGTGTCCTTGTAGTTCTTGCGCATCTTCTTCATCCAGTATCCTCGTGCCAACATCATATCGTCTGTCTGGATGTCTATCTCAGCCTGTGTTTCACGATAAAAAGTAAAAAAAAAAAGATTACACTTTAAACGATAAACAGTAGAAAAACGACAAAAACGAATTAAAAATGGAAAACAGAAAAATATACATACTAGGACATCCTGCCATATACACTCTATGATGTGAGGAGGGATGCTATCCCACTTCGGCCAGCAAGCACTCATCCTACTGCGATAAGAAGCTCTAGAGACATCCAGCACAACCTTGGAGGGAAGTAGGTCGAACACCCTGTTTTTAAATACAATATAGATAAGTAGGTACGTATATCATAAAAAAATAAGATGCTGAATAAAATTTAATTCTTACCCCTCTGCTCTACGGACTAACGAAATTACTGGACGCTGTGGCTCTTGCGATGGGCCACTGCCATCGCCTCCTGACGATCGGGAAGAGCTCCTGCCTCTATATGACGTAATGATAAACCTGTGACATATACACATCATTATATAAGAGAATAATAACATGATAATGAAATATATTTCATATGAAAATGACATCAACGGTATAAATTGCTTAATTAATGACTGAAATGGAAATAGAAATGGAAGTGTGTTATACGCGATTCATAATGGGTGTACACTTCCGACGATAAGCAGATTTCATTGCATTTTTAATAAAAATTGCTAAATAAATGACAAATGGAAATGACATAAAACATGTAAACAATGGTAAACGGATTTGGTTTCATAGTTACATCACCAAGAATTCAACATAGTTACATCAATTGCAAAAAAAAACAGATTCAGATTTATATCAGTCATCATCGTCTTCTGATTCAGATTCGGTCTCGTTTTCGACGATATTTTCCTCTGCACTGTCAAACACTTCTACCAAAAAATTTGATTCATCGATTAAAGGACCAAAATCTGTATGATCGTCTGTAATTGTTATTTCGTTATTTTGCTCAAGATCTGCCTGATAAGCTTGTTCGTTCGGAATATTCTTCCCATCGAATGTGAATCTTGCCTTTGTTTTAAAACTGCAGACCAATCTGCTTTATCTCTTTTTAGAGACGGATAAGGAGCGTAATAAACTTGCAATGCTTGTTTGGCTAGTACAAAAGGATCATACTTGTGATAGTGCGATGTATGCTTTATTTCGATAAGATTATAATCCTTGTGCACATTAATTCTAGATTCTGAAACATTGCTAAACCAATTGCATCTAAATAGAAACACCTCCTCCGCGGGTCGTGAGAAATATGTCATTGCAAAATTTGTGTTAGAACGCCATAAAAATCATTTAAGTGATTTTCTAGATCGTCACTACCTTTAACAAATACACCAGTATTATTTGTTAATTTTTCTGCGTCGTATTCTTTGGTGTTAAATTTATATCCATTGACGAAATATATTGGATATGTCTTGACCACTCTTTTTGGTCCCATCGCAAGATATTTCAACCCTTCGTCAACAACACAATTTCTCGGCTCATAAACGTAATTTGAAAACCAATCGAAAAATTCTTTACTGAGATCTTCGTTCGGATGTTCATGTACACTGTTTGTACAAACAAATTATTACATTAGGTTATACACACGCATGCATTATAGAAAAGAATAAAACACAAATTATTATTTCAGATTACCTAACAAACGGTGCTACCTCGGCACAATTTAGAATAATATAAGTGTGTGCTACATGAAGATCTCTATCGTCTAGCCATATTTCTACACATTTTCCAAAAGGCCGACCATGTTGTCTAAAAATAGATAACATTGCTTGAGAGGACTCTTGTTTGTCACCTTCGTCATTACGAGGAACACTTTGATATGAAATATTCACATGATCACTGAAATAGTGAGAGAAAAAGAACGAAGCTTCTTCTTCGATGTAAGATTTACATATCGAACCTTCAACTCGTGCTTTTTGCCTCACTTTTTTCTTCAAATGATTCAAATATCTATGCAAAATTAATTTATATTAACTTCATCTTTCAAATGCAATTAAATTACGTTATAACATATTACATACCTCTTAAATGGATACATCCATCCATATTGGACAGGACCTCGAAGTCGTGCTTCAGATGGAAGATGAACAGGTAAATATTCCATTACATTAAAAAACCTGGCAGAAATATTTTCTCTAATTTGCAAAGCAATATAGGAATGTCCACTTCAAGTTTACGTAAACGTTGCACTTTTAAAGTAGTCGAACAAAGCTCTTTGTAAAACATACTAAGCTCCGTTACTACGTTCCAAACTTTTAACGGCAGTAGTTCTTTGAACATTACGCGAAATAAATTTTCCATCATTATGTGACAGTCATGACTTTTCATTCCGCTCAATCTACTATTTTTAAAGTCAATACATCTACGAAGATTTGATGATATCCCATCAGAAAATCTTAACCCTTCCACCCATTTTAACACAACTTTAACTTGATTATTATCTAATTCGTAACGTGCTTTGGGTTTTTTACAGTCATTCGGTTTCATATGAAGCTCATGACATTTGCATAGATCTTCTATATCACGTCTTGATTTCAAATCAGCCTTCGTCTTCCCTTTCACATTCAAAATTGTATTAAAAACATTATCAAATGCATTTTTCTCATTGTGCATCACATCTATGTTATGGCAAAGCGGAAGATGTTTCCAATACGGCAACTCCCAAAAAATAGTTTTTTTGCACCAGTTATGAACAACTGATTTGCCTTCAATTTCTGTTTGCTCGCTAGTTTCATATATCTTTGGATAGTCCTTAACAAGTTCATATATGTCTTCGCTTGACCATATTGTCGGTGGTTGTCTGGGTTCTACTCTATTAGATGAAAAGTTTTTCTTGTCTCCCCTGAAGGGATGATTTACATGGAGAAAATATCGATGACAGTCAAACCATGAAATTTTCTTACCATGAGGTAAAGAAAACGCTCGTGTTTCATCCATGCAATATGGACATGCTAGACGACCGGCAGTACTCCATCCCGAAAGCATTGCATAGGCAGAAAAATCACTTATAGTCCACAACAAAGAAGCAAACATACGAAATTTTTTCTTCTTGGACACATCGTATGTTTCTACTCCATCGTTCCACAGTATTTTTAACTCCTCGATCAACGGTTGTAAATATACATCGATTCCTTGTGTCGGATCGTCGGGGCCAGGAACGACAACAGTAAGAAACATATATTGCGTTTTCATACACATCCATGGAGGTAAATTATATGGTGTGACGATAATGGGCCAGGATGAATATTTAGAACCAAATTGAGAAAATGGAGAAAAACCCTCCGTACATAATCCTAATCTAACATTTCGACTCTCCACTGCAAAATTTGGATACGTTTTATCGAAATGCTTCCATGCTTCTCCATCGGCCGGATGTGTCAACGTACCTTCTTCCTCCGTTCGCACGATATTCCATCTCATATTAGATGCAGTTACAGAAGATGCATATAATCTTTGAAGTTTTGGAGTTATGGGTAAGTAATGCATACGCTTGTACGGAACTTCCTTCCCCTTCTTTTTTGTTGGTTTGTATCTCTCCTGGTTACAAACTTTACAATTTCTAAGGTTTGTGTCTTCTTCCCAAAACAACATGCAACCTTTTAAACATGTATCTATTTTCTGATAAGGTAAACCAAAAGCCGCCATAAGTTTTTTAACTTCGTAGTGATTTTCACACATTAGATTATCGGGCGGCATATGTCTTTTTGCAGCTTGTACAACAGCCATAAACCCAACTTCAGTGATATTGTATTTTGACTTCATCGCAATGTATTCTGCGATTACTGACAGCTGAGTGCCGTTTTTACAACCATCCCAAATAGGTTTCTTAGCAGCATCTAGTAAATCATAAATTTTTTTTGCTTCAATATTTGGTTCTTCAACATTTCCATCATCTTCGTCAACTTCAACCATAGGAAACATTGATCGTGCTGCTTCTTCGACCATATTTTCTATATGGGTCGTCGAAACTATTACGTTAACGATACTTTCAGACTCTACAAAAGTATTTGCTACAACTTATCCATGCCGATCTCGAACATAATACTCGGGTGCGAAACCGTGTTGGCACAAATGAGCATTCACAATATCTGGTAAAAAATACTTCAAATGTCTACACCTACTACACGGACAATGAATTTCTGGATTGTTTCCGTTATTACTTAAGGCGAATTCAACAAACACGTTTATACCATTATAAAAATCTTCTTTTATTGAGCCTCTCAGTCCTTTTTTTGGTACATCCATCTCCTTCGATCAACAAAATAATCAATCATTTTTACTATTTGACAAAATGAGAAGTTCAAAATTTAATATTTATTTTGAAGAATACAAATTCAAAAATGATTATTTTCATGGTCGTATAATATTTGAATTTAAAGAACAACTTCACAAATTTAAAATTATTTTCAAATATGGCACATTTTATTTTTAACGTATCGATATAAAAATTTGTATAGATTTTCTTTTTCATTGGTCAGGCATCCTACTTCCCATTACCAACACAGTAAGCATTTACATTTCGTATATTACTTCGTCTCAAACGATTCAACAAAATTTCGGCAGCATTTTCCTTTTGTTCCCTACATTGTACACAAATGCGTGTACGCAGGAAACAAAAAAGAAAAGTTAGGCCAAAATTTTATGAACCGTTTGAGACGAAGTAGTATACAAAATGTAAATGCTTACTGTGTTCATAACTTGTCCAATACAGGGAAAAATCCGACAAACATTGTACCGGATGAATATAAATGGTCGTTTTTCGAAAAAAACGACTATTTATACAACGATCATGTACAAGACTCGTCAGACGGGGCCAAAAACTCTCTAAGGGACATTTGTCAGTTACATGCGCGCATTTTACGAAAAAATACAGTTTTACTCACTGTTCATATTTACAAAAATATATATTAATTTAACACATTTATTCGACGTATTACATCAACTTAAGGCTGGTTTAACATTTTTGTCATTTTTCAATACACATAATTATAATTTAGAGTAATGCATTTTTTTTCATAAGTTAATACATGCACAATATAATACTCCTAGTTCATTCATTCATTTTATCTTATTCCAACTAACGTATACAATCGTAGAATCAAGGCATACACAACAATTTACATGTACATGAACAACCACAAATTATACATGTTTTTCACAATTTCATGATAAACGATGAAATAGGTAGACCATGTGATGCTATAAACCGTTATTATTGGAAACAATTGCAATCACTAATTCGCCCTAATTTATCAATTTATGCAAATCTTGAATTAGGATAAAAACTGAATTTTTTGCAAAAATAAGAGATTATACCTGAGATTAAGAGTAATGAAGTTTGATTTGGCAGCCGTGGAGGATCCGGAAGCTCGAAATTAGGGATTGGAAGCTTGGAGAAGGGATTTGGAGGTTTTGGGTTTAATTTTCGTATGAAATAATGAAGAAGAAGAGGTTTCGGCTGAGGCCTATAATTGCAGTTTTCCGACGGCATTCAACGGCCGTTGATGGCCCGTCGAAAGCCGTCGGAAATTAGCCGTCGGAAGCCGTCGGCCCTAACTGTCGGTATTCAAGCCTTTTCTAGTAGTGTTTTATTCTTGTTAAGTTGTTAACTAATGGATATTGTGATAGAGTGCAATCCTAACAATACAACAAATTATTCATGTGAATGTGCTTACAAAGATAATGAAACATGTATTGTGACGACCCAGAATTTTGAGCAATATCAATTTAATGATCTTTGATAATAATTAAATTGATTTGATCATTTTACATTATAAATTGACAAGTTAAAATTATTTTAAAGGATGATAATAATAATTTGATAAATATCTATCAACATTTTTTTTAGCAATATAATTTGGCAAATTTAATTCTTTTAAAAATTTATAATATTTTAATTTGGAAATATTTATTGTGGCAATTTAATATTGGTAAGAGTTATTTTTCAAAAGCTAATCAAAATATTTTCTATTTATGATATATATATATATATATTGATATATCTTGTAAATATGACGTTATCAAGTAATAAAAACTTTATATTCAAATTGTAATATATATGAATATATATACTATGATTTGGTTTGTGTTTTAAAATTCAACACAGTAATTTTCAAATTTAATGTTAAAATGTTTTTCCATTTGAAATATGTATATATATTTGTATATATATATTTGAAATAGGAAATTTATTAATTTGAATTTAATAAGTATTTGCAAACTTTAATAAATATATAATTTGAAATTTGAAATGTTAATTTGACTTAATGTTTTTGAAAATAATATTTGAGATTTAAATTTTAATAATAAAGTTAATATTCTTATTTAACTTATATATATTTTAAACCTGAGTTTTGGTTAAGATTTAAATTTAAAGTTCATTTGTTTTAATATTCTTTAATTTTAATTTCATCATAAGATAGATTGTTTTAAATTTTTACATAGAAAGTTAAAATAAAATTCTCAAATCCATAAAAATATGTTATATTAAATTGGATCCAAAATATAAGTTAATTATAAATGCCTATATGAATTTGCTTTTGAAATATTTATTAAAGTCTAAAGTTTATTTTTATAAGATAAAAACATTTTATAATTATCTAAATATTACATAAATACATGTATATAGCTTAAATAAATTATTAAAAAGAAAATAACATTTAAAAACATTAATACAACATTAGAAATATACTTTTGTAAATATCAATTTAACATTAAACACTTGTAAGACATTTATTTAAACATAAGGACATTTGTAAATCAATATGCATAGGTGTAAGTTAACTAATGCATCATAGTAGACAAGTGTCATTTTTTAAAATCTAAAAATAAAAATATGATTAAGGAAGAGTTTTAATTTTCAGCTAATTCTTTTATTCATTCTCAACCAAAACCCAAAATGGATGCAAATAAAAAACAAAGTTCAAAAATGAAAGAAGAAAACTGTGAAATCTGGAACATGAGGATGAAAAGCAAGTTCAAATCAGAGAATATGCAGAAAATCACAATAGCAAGATGTAAATTTCAATTGCAAGATCTTCAAGTCAATCAAGAAAAATAAGAAATCAACATGCAATCTGAAGTCAACAAGCAATAAAACTAACATGTAGTGAATTTCTGAAGCCTGGAAGCAAACTGTTCTAATTTTCTACAAACAAGAGGTGAGTAAATGATTTCTTTAAAAAAACAGTTTTAAATCTGGATTCAACTTGTTATTGTGATAATATCATGATGTTATAAGAAATATTTGAATTAGATTTGTTGCATGTTTGGATTGTATATATGAATTGCCCGTACAATTTTTTTTTTCAAAAAAAAGTCATTGTGTTTATAAAAACAGTTTCAATCTCATGATAAATTCAATAACTTGATTTTGATTTTGAGTTGGACTTTGATTTGTAAATAAAAGATGATTGTAATCAAATTATCTAACATCTAAAAATAGTTATAGGTTGTTAAAATAAATAATTAGATTAAAATTTTAAATTTTACAGTGAAATTATAATTTGGGTCAAAAATTTTTAAATTCAAACTTGAGTTTTGATTTTATAATCATATTGCAAATAAGAAATCATGATTTTAGAAGCTTGAATCACAAATTTTAGATCAGTTTTTGTGAGAATTCGTGGTTTGATGTTTTTTTATATTTTGGTCAATTTGGGACGAACGACGACGAATCAATGGACAAGGTTGTGCTCGAAGGTGGAGGGGACAACGGTGATCATCAGAAAAATGCTTGTGTATTTTATTGATGATCAAGTTGGGCAGTATTCGATCGAGTAGGGTTTTATTCTTTGTTTTTGCCGACGTCCTTCTTTTAAGTTTCACGATGGTGAGAAGGCATCGGAGTGGATCGCGTGCGTCGTAGTGGGTTGAGGGTATCGTGACAAAGCTTCGGTGGTGATGGTGGATTTTATCAAGGATTGGATTGCCGTGGATGTTGATTTTTCTGGTGAGGAAGGGTCGAACAGTTTGGGTTCGATGGTGATTTTTCGATTCGCGATCACATTCTAGTTTTTGGGTTACGCGATGCATTGTAGGGGTCGTAAGCGACTTGGTGGAGGCCGGAGAGGAGATCGCCGTCGACCATCGGCGACGTGCACGTTAACGTGCACAATATCATGTTTTCTGTTATGGGTTTGGACGAGTTGAGGAAACTCGAAGATGACATTGGGTAAGTGATGCATTGGCTCGAAGCAGGCATAGGGTAGGGGAAGACTCGGGGTTTTGTTTGGTTTACTCGGAGTTGTCGCGTGGGTTTCTGCAGATGGCTCGAGTTGGTTGAGTTGTATTGATGGTTCAGGGGTTTTAAAATTTAACAGTTTTGTTTGTTTTTTTTTAAAAGATTTTGAAACCAAAAGGAACTTGATTTTGAAGATGATCAAAATTTAAACCAAAAGTTAAACAAGTTTAATTATAAACTAAATTTGTTTAAAGATAAGTTTTTAAACAAGTTTTTATATATAAAATATGAATAAAAAAATTAATGTATTTTTGAATTAAGTTTGTATTAACTTTTATTTAGTAACTTTGGAAATTTTTAAAGATTTAGAAAGGTTTGATTTGAATATTTAAAATTGTTTTGATTATAATTGACTTTTAAAATATTTTATTTTCAAATAAGGATTAATGATTAAAGTTAGAAATCAATTAAAATTTAAGAAATTATAAGTTTTGATTATTTAAAGACAAATAAATTTGTGAAGATAATTAAGGAAATTAAATTTATTAACCCTTGGAAAGTATTGGCTAATGTAAATGATTTAATTAAGAATTTTCATAATATAAGAATTTAAGAATCATTTGATTAAATTTAAATGATTAAGTTAAGTAATTAATTAAGTAATTAATTAGTGATTAATTTAAAGATAATCACTTTGGAGTTAATTAAGTATAATTACTTGGTGAAGTAATTAAGTGATTTATTTCTGGAGGTAATTAAGTAAAAGATAATTACTTTATAAAAGTAATTAAGTAGATGTGATTAAGGGTTAATCACTTGTGTTAATAATTAAAGAATTAATAAATTTATTTAAAGGTTTAAATTATTTAATTAATGGTTAATTAATAAAGGAATTAAGAGTAATTAATTATTTGATTAATTACTTGTTAAAGTAATTAATTAAGGAAGAAATTTAATTAATGAAGTAATCCTTAATTAATGGAAATAAACAAATAATTATTAATTAATAAGTAAAGGATAATTAATTTATAATTAATTTTTAATTACAAAATGTAATTAAAAAGTAATTAATCAAATGTGATTAATTAAGAATAGTTAATTAAATGTGATTAATTAAAAGTAATTAATCAAGTAAATGTAATTAAAAGTAATTAATCAAGTGTGATTAATTAGAGGGTAATTAATCAGGTATGATTAATTTAAAAAGGATAATTAAGAAATAATTATCAAAGTAATTAAATAATAATTAATCAAATGTGATTAATTTTAAAAGAGCAATTAAGAAATAATTACTTGGTAATTAAGAAGTAATTAATCAAGATGATTAATAAATATTGTAATTAAGGAACAATTACTTAAAAGTAATTAAGAAATAATTAATCAAGGATGATTAATTTAAAATGGATAAATAAGTGATGTTTATTAATTAATTTGAAAATTATTTAATGAATGGTAAGATGGATTGATGATAATCCAAGTGTTTAAGTAAGGAATTAATTTAATTAAGAATGAATTAAATTAATTAAGTTGGATCAACCTTGTATAGGGATGATAAATGATTGGTTGATAAGGATCATTGGATGAGTTAATGATATTGGATGATATTGTATGTCATTGGTTGATATGTGATGATGTGAATGTGATATATCTGAGGTGTGATATATATGCTGCTTTGTGATATGTATGGATGAATGTGATAATAGTGGATTATCTATCTATGTAATGTGAATCATCCATTTATGTTTATATGATATTTCTGAATATCTACTGATTAAATCCCTTAAGTACAACTTGGACATTAAAATGGCGTTTGGATTCGGTGAGACCGGGATCGGGTTTCCATATTTGGATATTCGTAAACCACACCGATCCAAAATAAACATTAGGTCGTGAATCCAAGTGGAGTGCAAGTGAAGACTCGAGGTGTAAGCACTATACGTCTGTATAACTCTGTGGGTGATTCCGTAATGAGTCTGACGGAATAGTACTTACAGGTTCGAGATGGTGATTCAGAGAGCAAGGGCTATGGTCATTGACTCTGAGGGTGATTCCAAAATGAGTGCAACGAGATAGTGCCTTCGGTTCTGTTCGAACCCGGAACGGACTTGTATGGATTGAATGCTTTCAGAACATCGTCAGGTAGATGATGAGCATTCTAAGATAAATGTGTCCTACAAAGGTAATCGCAGCCTCAAGCCTCATCAACCGAGAATGGCTAAAACAGGGGAGGTGCAGCAAGGTTAAGTGGGTCATGCCCAAGTTGGACGAGATTCATCCCTTTCTAGATGTCCCTTTTTATTTCGGCTTTGTGGGCGGTTGGTCTGCAGCCAACTGCGGGGTGATCTTATTCGAGATTGTTCAGTAAGGAATGGACGGGCCTAGTGTTGCATGGGAGTTAGGGTGGCTCCTCGGTACGGTGATCCAGGCCACGTACTGTGATGGGCGGTACCCCAGTAGCCCTACCATTGTTGGAAACCCATTTTCCCTACGAGACCCTACGGTTTTGTTTGTATTACCCACTTTTGTGGCTAGTAGCTGGAATTTAATAGATGTAACAATTTCGGCTATTTCATATTTACTTGAAAACCCTAGACACTATTATAATATCACTGGATTTCCTATTAAATGTTTTGGTTAGCGTAAGGTAAAAACTTTTCCATGTTTATGTGTGGGAAGCTTACGTGGTACCCTTTCTTTCAAAGGATTTTCTAAAGTTAAGCAAATCTTAAACCGTTTACTCACACCAGACCCCTGTCTGACCCGAGTGTTTATTTTCTGTTTTATTAAACTCTTGGGTACTCATATTATGTATGAGTAGTCAAGTGATTCAGGTTATCCTTGACGAATTTTGGAGGAGCTTTGGAGCAGGAGGCTTCAGCGTGTAGATATATAGTTAGAGTTTTCGCTGCGTGTTAATGCGTTTAGTTGTTCTTGTATTGTATATTAGACAGAAATGTTATAACTGTCTAAATTGAGATGTATAGTTGTGTACTCTGGTGTATATGATACTATGTATATGTTCTATATTATATTTCAATCGTTCCGCTGTGAGTTTCTGATGTGTTGTTGTTCTTTCTTCTCTTTCTTTTCTTCTTCTATCCCTTTCTTTCTTAATTAGTGATGCGACTTTGTCGTGATAGAAAGTCGGGTCGCTACAGTTGGTATCAGAGCATGGTTGAGTGAATACCTAGGCTCTGGAATGGTGTCTATCTTGAGAGAGCGTACTTGTAATTATATATATATATATATATATATATATATATATATACCTAATCTGTTGGGTTATCTGTTCGGATTTTTCCAACATAGGTTATAGAGGTAGATAAGGTAGAAGTGTGTAGAACACGACTACCACTAATGGAAAAGGCCCATATGTTGTGGTTGGAAGTGGTCTATCAATTTTTCTGGTAGGTGAGCCATTTTGGAAAGATTAGAAATATACTTTTGTAAATATCAATTTAACATTAAACACTTGTAAGACATTTATTTAAACATAAGGACATTTGTAAATCAATATGTATAGGTGTAAGTTAACTAATGCATCATAGTGGACAAGTGTCATTTTTTAAAATCTAAAAATAAAAATATGATTAAGGAAGATTTTTAATTTTCAGCTAATTCTTTTATTCATTCTCAACCAAAACCCAAAATGAATGCAAAGCAAAAACAAAGTTCAAAAATGAAAGAAGAAAACTGTGAAATCTGGAACATGAGGATGAAAAGCAAGTTCAAATCATAGAATATGCAGAAAATCACAATAGCAAGAGAAAGATGTAAATTTCAATCGCAAGATCTTCAAGTCAATCAAGAAAAATTAGAAATCAACATGCAATCTGAAGTCAACAAGCAATAAAACTAACATGCAGTGAATTTCTGAAGCCTGGAAGCAAACTGTTCTAATTTTCTGCAAACAAGAGGTGAGTAAATGATTTCTTTCAAAAACAGTTTTAAATCTGGATTCAACTTGTTATTGTGATAATATCATGATGTTATTAGAGTCGTTTGAATTAGATTTTATGCATGTTTGGATTGTATATATGAATTACCTGTACAGTTTTTTTTTTAAAAGTCACCGTGTTTATAAAAATAGTTTCAATCTCATGATATATTCAATAACTTGATTTTGATTTCGAGTTGGACTTTGATTTGTAAATAAAAGATGATTGTAATCAAATTATCTAACATCTAAAAATAGTTCTAGGTTGTTAAAATAAATAATTAGCTCAAAATTTTAAAATTTACAGTAAAATTATAATTTGGGTCAAAAGTTTTTGAACTCAAACTTGAGTTTTGATTTTATAATCATATTGCAAATAAAAAATCATGATTTTAGAAGCTTGAATCATGAATTTTAGATCAGTAATCTGTGAGAATTCGTGGTTTGAAGTTTTTTTATATTTTGGTCAATTTGGGACGAAAGGCGACGAATCGATGGACAAGGTTGTGCTCGAAGGTGGAGGGGACAACGGTGATCATCAGAAAAATGCTTGTGTATTTTATTGATGATCAAGTTGGGCAGTATTCGATCGAGTAGGGTTTTATTCTTTATTTTTGCCGACGTCCTTCTTTTGGGTTTCACGATGGTGAGAAGGCATCGGAGTGGATCGCGTGCGTCGCAGTGGGTTGAGGGTAACGTGACAAAGCTTCGGTGGTGATGTTGGATTTTCTCGAGGATTGGATTGCCGTGGATGTTGATTTTTCTGGTGAGGAAGGGTCGAACAGTTTGGGTTCGATGGTGATTTTTTGATTCGCGATCACATTCTAGTTTCTGGGTTGCGCGATGCATTGTTGGGGTCGTGAGCGACTTGGTGGAGGCCAGAGAGGAGATCGCCGTCGACCATCGGCGACGTGCACGTTAACGTGCACAGTATCATGTTTTCTTTTACGGGTTTGGACGAGTTGAGGAAACTCGAAGATGACATCGGGTAAGTGATGCCTTGGCTCGAAGCAAGCATAGGGTAGGGGAAGACTCGGGGTTTTGTTTGGTTTACTCGGAGTTGTCGCATGGGTTTTTGCAGATAGCTCGAGTTGGTTGAGTTGTATTGATGGTTCAGGGTTTTCAAAATTTAACAGTTTTGTTTGTTTTTTTTAAAAGATTTTGACACCAAAAGGAACTTGATTTTGAAGATGATCAAAATTTAAACCAAAAGTTAAACAAGTTTAATTATAAACTAAATTTGTTTAAAGATAAGTTTTTAAACAAGTTTTTATATATAAAATATGAAAATAAAAATTAGTGTAGTTTTGAATTAAGTTTGTATTAACTTTTATTTAGTAACTATGCAAAGTTTTAAAGATTTAAAAAGGTTTGATTTGAATATTTAAAATTGTTTTGATTATAATTGACTTTTAAAATATTTTGTTTCCAAATAAGGATTAATGATTAAAGTTAGAAATCAATTAAAATTTAAGAAATTATAAGTTTTGATTATTTAAAGATAAATAAATTTGTGAAGATAATTAAGGAAATTAAATTTATTAACCCTTGGAAATTATTGGTTAATATAAATGATTTAATTAAGAATTTTCATAATATAAGAATTTAAGAATCATTTAATTAAATTTAAATGATTAAGTTAAGTAATTAATTAAGTAATTAATTAGGGATTAATTTAAAGATAATCACTTTGGAGTTAATTAAGTATAATTACTTGGTGATGTAATTAAGTGATTTATTTCTGGAGGTAATTAAGTAAAAGATAATTACTTTATAAAAGTAATTAAGTGGATGTAATTAAGGGTTAATCACTTGAGTTAATAATTAAAGAATTAATAAAATTAATTAAAGGTTTAAATTATTTAATTAATGGTTAATTAATAAAGGAATTAAGGGTAATTAATTATTTGATTAATTGCATGTTGAAGTAATTAATTAAGGAAGAAATTTAATTAATGAAGTAATCCTTAATTAATGAAAATAAATAAATAATTATTAATTAATAATTAAAGGATAATTAATTTATAATTAAGTTTTAATTACTAAATGTAATTAAAAAGTAATTAATCAAATGTGATTAATTAAGAATAGTTAATTAAATGTGATTAATTAAAAGTAATTAATCAAGTAAATGTAATTAATCAAGTGTGATTAATTAGAAGGTAATTAATTAGGTATGATTAATTAAAAAGGATAATTAAGAAATAATTGTCAAAGTAATTAAATAATAATTAATCAAATGTGATTAATTTTAAAAGAGCAATTAAGAAATAATTACTTGGTAATTAATAAGTAATTAATCAAGAGGATTAATAAATATTGTAATTAAGGAATAATTACTTAAAAGTAATTAAGTAATAATTAATCAAGGATGACTAATTTAAAATGGATAATTAAGTGATGTTTATTAATTAATTTGAAAATTATTTAATGAATGGTAAGATGGATTGATGATAATTCAAGTGTTTAAGTAAGGAATTAATTTAATTAAGAATGGATTAAATTAATTAAGTTGGATCAACCTTGTATAGGGATGATAAATGATTGGTTGATAAGGATCATTGGATGAGTTAATGATATTGGATGATATTGTATGTCATGGGTTGATATGTGATGATGTGAATGTGATATATCTGAGGTGTGATATATACGCTGCTTTGTGATATGTATGGATGAATGTGATAATAGTGGATTATCTATCTGTGTAATGTGAATCATCCAATTCTGTTTAAATGATATTTCTGAATATCTACTTATTAAATCCCTTAAGTACAATTTGGACATTAAAATGGCGTTTGGATTCAGTGAGACCGGGATCGGGTTTCCATATTTGGATATCCGAAAACTACACCGATCCAAAATAAACGTTAAGCCGTGAATCCAAGTGAAGTGCAAGTGAAGACTCGAGGTGTAAGCACTATACGTCAGTATAACTCTGTGGGTGATTCCGTAATGAGTTTGACGGAATAGTGCTTACAGGTTCGAGATGGTGATTTAGAATGCAAGGGCTATGGCGTTGACTCTGAGGGTGATTCCAAAATGAGTGCAACGAGATAGTGCCTTCGGTTCCGTTCGAACCCGGAACGGACTTGTATGGATTTTCAGGACATCGTCAGGTGGACGATGAGCATTCTAAGATAAATGTGTCCTACAAAGGTAATCGCAGCCTCAAGCCTCATCAACTGGGAATGGCTAAAACAGGGGAGGTGCAGCAAGGTTAAGTGGGTTATGCCCAAGTAGGACGAGATTCATCCCTGTCTAGATGTCCCTTTTTATTTCGGCTTTGTGGGCGGTTGGTCTGCAGCAAACTGCGGGGTGGTCTTGTTCGGGATTGTTCAGTAAGGAATGGTCCGGGCCTTGTGTTGCAGGGGAGTTAGGGTGGCTCCTCGGTACGGTGATCTAGGCCACGTACTGTGATGGGCGGTACCCCAGTAGCCCTGCTATTGTTGGAAACCCATTTTCCCTACGAGACCCTACGGTTTTGTTTGTATTACCCACTTTTGTGGCTAGTAGCTGGAATTTAATAGATGTAACAATTTCGGCTATTTCATATTTACTTGAAAACCCTAGACACTATTATAATATCACTGGATTTCCTATTAAATGTTTTGGTTAGCGTAAGGTAAAAACTTTTCCATGTTTATGTGTGGGAAGTCTTACGTGGTACCCTTTCTTTCAAAGGATTTTCTAAAGTTAAGCAAATCTTAAACCGTTTACTCACACCAGACCCCTGTCTGACCCTAGTATTTATTTTCTGTTTTATTAAACTCTTGGGTACTCATATTATGTATGAGTAGTCAAGTGATTCAGGTTATCCTTGACGAATTCTGGAGGAGCTTTGGAGCAGGAGGCTTCAGCGTGTAGATATATAGTTAGAGTTTCCGCTGTGTGTTAATATGTTTAGTTGTTCTTGTATTGTATATTAGACAGAAATGTTATAACTGTCTAAATTGAGATGTATAGTTGTGTACTTTTATGTATATGATACTATGTATATGTTCTATATTATATTTGAATCGTTCCGCTGTGAGTGTCTGATGTGTTGTGGTTCTTTCTTCTCTTTCTTTTCTTCTTCTATCCCTTTCTTTTTTAATTAGTGATGCGACTTTCTGGTGATAGAAAGTCGAGTCGCTACAGTTGGTATCAGTGCATGGTTGAGTGAATACCTAGGCTCTGGAATGGTGTCTATCTTGGGAGAGCGTACTTGTAATTTTATATATATATATATATGTATATATGTATGTATATATAGATATATTTATATATCTACCTAATCTGTTGGGTTATCTGTTCGGATTTTTCCAACATAGGTTATAGAGGTAGATAAGGTAGAAGTGTGTAGAACACGACTACCACTAATGGAAAAGGTTCATATGTTGTGGTTGGAAGTGGTCTATCAGTTTTTCTGGTAGGTGAGCCATTTTGGAAAGATTGATTTCGATTAGGAAAGCTGTTCTAGTGGGTGAAGGGAGAACAGTTCTTTGGAACTTGAACTGCGTAGGATCGCAAAAGCAACTTGCGATTAGTTTGGGAATCTTTGAGTATTCTTTGGTTTGAAATTGAGGCATCTCATTTAGAGGTAAAGGCTATTTAAGTAGTCAGAGATTTTCCAGATGTTTTTGGATGAATTCAGAAGTTTACCCGAATCGGAGATTGAGTTTTCTTATCGACTTGGATTCCAGGAGTAGTATTGATGATTCAACCATGTAGAGGGATGACTATTGGAGCGAGAAGAAGCTGGTGAGGCAGCTCAGGATTCTTGAGGAAGGATTGACCATCTAGTTCTAGTTGAGATTCCGCTGAGATGTTTTGACTAAGTGAAATGGTCACTAAGATTTTATGAGTCGGATGAACAGTTTATGGAGAAAGATTGTGCTTGTGTTCTTCGACAGCATTCTCATCTACTCAAGATCAGAGTTGTGCAGCGAAAGCGAAATAGCAGTTACTCTAGAATGGGAGCAACCGGAAGTTGCAGTTTTCCTTGGATTAGAGGATTTCTACGGGAAATTCATGTATGAAGGAATTTTCTGGATTTGTAAGGCAGGGTTGTCACGTGCAACTGTTTAGTTATTCCAGTTAAAGAGATGTAGGTCTGAAGTCCACTAATGTTTGTGGAATAGAGTTGTGTTTTGGATTTCGGCTAATTTTTGAGAGATCTATTTTGTTGAGTAGGATCTAGAAATTGGTTTGAGTTGGTCTTGTTGCTGCATGAAGCAATCAGCAAGGGTTAAGCTGATCAGAAAAGTTGAAGGAGACTCAGGAGCATAAGAAGAGTTACGCAGTTAAGAATTAAGGAGATTTGGAATATGAAGTTGGAATTTGGATATTGTTTTAGTTTTATCCGATCAAAGGAGATATAAGATTTGATAAAACTGGAGGGCTAGCTTCGGAGGTATTTTGAGTTTTCTTGTGTTCTCTGGAGATTAGATTTTTATCTACCGGATTGAATTGCCAGTTCGGATAACTGGAATTCACTGTATTTCATATATTTTGAGGAATATGTGTATGATTGATCGAGTGATAGAATCAGCAGTTCAGAAGGATCTGGTAGTTGGGCTGGTTTTGAGTTTAATCTGATATCTTGTTCAGATTTGTAGATCAGATGAGGGAGTTCTTGGTTATAGTAATATAGTTACTTAAGATTTTGTAGAGCGAGTATTCCAGTATAGGTACCTGGAAAACTCTTGATAATATTAGGAAGTTCTATTTGGAATTTTGTCTAGATAGATAAAATTGTTTGTTTAAATTGGTTGCTATGATTGATTGTGTGATTGCTGTTTGAAAATTTAAATTCCTTAGCTGGGTTATTAAATTATCTTTGCTTTTAAATTTCAAGGACGAAATTCTTTTAAGGGGGGAGGAATGTGACGATCTGGAATTTTGAGCAATATCAATTTAATGATCTTTGATAATAATTCAATTGATTTGATCATTTTACATTATAAATTGACAAGTTAAAATTATTTTAAAGGCTGATAATAATAATTTGATAAATATCTATCAACATTTTTTTAGCAATATAATTTGACAAATTTAATTCTTTTAAAAATTTATAATATTTTAATTTGGAAATATTTATTGTGGCAATTTAATATTGGTAAGAGTTATTTTTCAAAAGCTAATCAAAATATTTTCTATTTATGATATATATATATATATATTGATATATCTTGTAAATAGGAAGTTTTCAAGCAATAAAAACTTTATATTCAAATTGTAATATATATGAATATATATATTATGATTTGGTTTGTGTTTTAAAATTCAACACGGTAATTTTCAAATTTAATGTTAAAATGTTTTTCCATTTGAAATGTGTATATATATTTGTATATGTATATATTTGAAATAGGAATTTTATTAATTTGAATTTAATAAGTATTTGCAAACTTTAATAAAAATATAATTTGTAATTTGAAATGTTAATTTGATTCAATGTTTTTGAAAATAATATTTGAGATTTAAATTTTAATAACAAAGTTAATATTCTTATTTAACTTATATATATTATAAACTTGAGTTTTGGTTAAGATTTAAATTTAAAGTTCATTTGTTTTAATATTCTTTAATTTTAATTTTATCATAAGATAGATTGTTCTAAAATTTTACATAGAAAGTTAAAATAAAATTCTCAAATCCATAAACATATGTTATATTCAAGTGGATCTAAAATATAGGTTAATTATAAATGCCTATATGAATTTTCTTTTGAAATATTTATTAAAGTCTAAAGTTTATTTTTATAAGATAAAAACACTTTATAATTATCTAAATATTACATAAATACATGTATATAGCTTAAATAAATTATTAAAAAGAAAATAACATTTAAAAACATTAATAAAACATTAGAAATATACTTTTGTAAATATCAATTTAACATTAAACACTTGTAAGACATTTATTTAAACATAAGGACATTTGTAAATCAATATGCATAGGTGTAAGTTAACTAATGCATCATAGTAGATAAGTGTCATTTTTTAAAATCTAAAAATAAAAATATGATTAAGGAAGAGTTTTAATTTTCAGCTAATTCTTTTATTCATTCTCAACCAAAACCCAAAATGAATGCAAATCAAAAACAAAATTCAAAAATGAAAGAAGAAAACTGTGAAATCTGGAACATGAGGATGAAAAGCAAGTTCAAATCAGAGAATATGCAGAAAATCACAATAGCAAGAGCAAGATGTAAATTTCAATTGCAAGATCTTCAAGTCAATCAAGAAAAATTAGAAATCAACATGCAATCTGAAGTCAACAAGCAATAAAACTAACATGCAATGAATTTCTGAAGCCTGGAAGCAAACTGTTCTAATTTTCTGCAAACAAGAGGTGAGTAAATGATTTCTTTAAAAAAACAGTTTTAAATCTGGATTCAACTTGTTATTGTGATAATATCATGATGTTATAAGAAATATTTGAATTAGATTTGATGCATGTTTGGATTGTATATATGAATTGCCTGTACAGTTTTTTTTTTAAAAGTCACTGTGTTTATAAAAACAGTTTCAATCTCATGATAAATTCAATAACTTGATTTTGATTTCGAGTTGGACTTTGATTTGTAAATAAAAGATGGTTGTAATCAAATTATCTAACATCTAAAAATAGTTATAGGTTGTTAAAATAAATAATTAGCTCGAATTTTTAAAATTTACAGTAAAATTATAATTTGGGTCAAAAGTTTTTGAATTCAAACTTGAGTTTTGATTTTATAATCATATTGCAAATAAGAAATCATGATTTTAGAAGCTTGAATCACGAATTTTAGATCTGTAATCTGTGAGAATTCGTGGTTTGATGTTTTTTTTATATTTTGGTCAATTTGGGACGAACGGCGACGAATCAATGGACGAGGTTGTGCTCGAAGGTGGAGGGGACAATGGTGATCATCAGAAAAATGCTTGTGTATTTTATTGACGATCAAGTTGGGCAGTATTCGATCGAGTAGGGTTTTATTCTTTGTTTTTGCCGACATCCTTCTTTTGGGTTTCACGATGGTGAGAAGGCATCGGAGTGGATCGCGTGCGTCGCAGTGGGTTGAGGGTAACGTGACAAAGCTTCGGTGGTGATGGTGGATTTTCTCGAGGATTGGATTGCCGTGGATGTTGATTTTTCTGGTGAGGAAGGGTCGAACAGTTTGGGTTCGATGGTGATTTTTTGATTCGCGATCACATTCTAGTTTCTGGGTTGCGCGATGCATTGTAGGCGTCGTGAGCGACTTGGTGGAGGCCGGAGAGGAGATCGCCGTCGACCATCGGCGACGTGCACATTAACGTGCACAGTATCATGTTTTCTTTTACGGGTTTGGACGAGTTGAGGAAACTCGAAGATGACATCGGGTAAGTGATGCCTTGGCTCGAAGCAGGCATAGGGTAGGGGAAGACTCGGGGTTTTGTTTGGTTTACTCGGAATTGTCGCATGGGTTTCTGCAGATGGCTCGAGTTGGTTGAGTTGTATTGATGGTTCAGGGTTTTTAAAATTTAACAGTTTTGTTTGTTTTTTTTAAAAGATTTTGAAACCAAAAGGAACTTGATTTTGAAGATGATCAAAATTTAAACCAAAAGTTAAACAAGTTTAATTATAAACTAAATTTGTTTAAAGATAAGTTTTTAAACAAGTTTTTATATATAAAATATGAAAATAAAAATTAGTGTAGTTTTGAATTAAGTTTGTATTAACTTTTATTTAGTAACTATGGAAAGTTTTAAAGATTTAAAAAGGTTTGATTTGAATATTTAAAATTGTTTTGATTATAATTGACTTTTAAAATATTTTATTTCCAAATAAGGATTAATGATTAAAGTTAGAAATCAATTAAAATTTAAGAAATTATAAGTTTTGATTATTTAAAGATAAATAAATTTGTGAAGATAATTAAGGAAATTAAATTTATTAACCCTTGGAAATTATTGGTTAATATAAATGATTTAATTAAGAATTTTCATAATATAAGAATTTAAGAATCATTTAATTAAATTTAAATTATTAAGTTAAGTAATTAATTAAGTAATTAATTAGTGATTAATTTAAAGATAATCACTTTGGAGTTAATTAAGTATAATTACTTGGTGAAGTAATTAAGTGATTTATTTCTGGAGGTAATTAAGTAAAAGATAATTACTTTATAAAAGTAATTAAGTGGATGTGATTAAGGGTTAATCACTTGTGTTAATAATTAAAGAATTAATAAAATTAATTAAAGGTTTAAATTATTTAATTAATGGTTAATTAATAAAGGAATTAAGAGTAATTAATTATTTGATTAATTACTTGTTAAAGTAATTAATTAAGGAAGAAATTTAATTAATGAAGTAATCCTTAATTAATGAAAATAAATAAATAATTAATAATTAATAATTAAAGGATAATTAATTTATAATTAAGTTTTAATTACTAAATGTAATTAAAAAGTAATTAATCAAATGTGATTAACTAAGAATAGTTAATTAAATGTGATTAATTAAAAGTAATTAATCAAGTAATTGTAAGTAAAAGTAATTAATCAAGTGTGATTAATTAGAGGGTAATTAATCAGGTATAATTAATTTAAAAAGGATAATTAAGAAATAAATTTCAAAGTAATTAAATAATAATTAATCAAATGTGATTAATTTTAAAAGAGCAATTAAGAAATAATTACTTGGTAATTAAGAAGTAATTAATCAAGATGATTAATAAATATTGTAATTAAGGAATAATTACTTAAAAGTAATTAAGTAATAATTAATCAAGGATGATTAATTTAAAATGGATAATTAAGTGATGTTTATTAATTAATTTGAAAATTATTTAATGAATGGTAAGATGGATTGATGATAATCCAAGTGTTTAAGTAAGGAATTAATTTAATTAAGAATGAATTAAATTAATTAAGTTGGATCAACCTTGTATAGGGATGATAAATGATTGGTTGATAAGGATCATTGGATGAGTTAATGATATTGGATGATATTGTATGTCATTGGTTGATATGTGATGATGTGAATGTGATATATTTAAGGTGTGATATATATGCTGCTTTGTGATATGTATGGATGAATGTGATAATAGTGGATTATCTATCTGTGTAATGTGAATCATCCATTTATGTTTAAATGATATTTCTGAATATCTAGTGATTAAATCCCTTAAGTACAACTTGGACATTAAAATGGCATTTGGATTCCGTGAGACCGGGATCGGGTTTCCATATTTGGATATCCGAAAACCACACCGATCCAAAATAAACGTTAGGTCGTGAATCCAAGTGGAGTGCAAGTGAAGACTCGAGGTGTAAGCACTATACGTCAGTATAACTCTGTGGGTGATTCCGTAATGAGTTTGACGGAATAGTACTTACAGGTTCGAGATAGTGATTCAGAGTGCAAGGGCTATGGTCGTTGACTATGAGGGTGATTCCAAAATGAGTGCAACGAGATAGTGCCTTCAGTTCCGTTCGAACCCGGAACGGACTTGTATGAATTGAATGCTTTCAGAACATCGTCGGGTGGACGATGAGCATTCTAAGATAAATGTGTCCTACAAAGGTAATCGCAGCCTCAAGCCTCATCAACCGGGAATGGCTAAAACAGGGGAGGTGCAGCAAGGTTAAGTGGGTCATGCCCAAGTAGGACGAGATTTATCCCTGTCTAGATGTCCCTTTTTATTTCGGCTTTGTGGGCGGTTGGTCTGCAGCCAACTGCGGGGTGGTCTTGTTCAGGACTGTTCAGTAAGGAATGGTCTCTGCCTTGTGTTGCAGGAGAGTTAGGGTGGCTCCTCGGTACGGTGATCTAGGCCACGTACTGTGACGGGAGGTACCCCAATAGCCCTGCCATTGTTGGAAACTCATTTTCCCTACGAGATCCTACGGTTTTGTTTGTATTATCCACTTTTGTTGTTAGTAGCTGGAATTTAATAGATGTAACAATTTCGGATATTTCATATTTACTTGAAAACCCTAGACACTATTATAATATCACTGGATTTCCTATCAAATGTTTTGGTTAGTGTAAGGTAAAAACTTTTCCATGTTTATGTGTGGGAAGTCTTACGTGATACCCTTTTTTTCAAAGGATTTTCTAAAGTTAAGCAAATCTTAAACCGTTTACTCATACCAGACCCCTGTCTGACCCGAGTGTTTATTCTATTTTATTAAACTCTTGGGTACTCATATTATGTATGAGTAGTCAAGTGATTCAGGTTATCCTTGGCGAATTCTGAAGAAGCTTTGGAGCAGGAGGCTTCAGCGTGTAGATATATAGTTAGAGTTTCCGCTGTGTGTTAATCTGTTTAGTTGTTCTTGTATTGTACATTAGACAGAAATGTTATAACTGTTTAAATTGAGATGTATAGTTGTGTACTCTGATGTATATGATACTATGTACATGTTCTATATTATATTTCAATCGTTCCGCTGTGAGTTTCTGAAGATTCAAAAGCTTGTATGTTCAGTTTTACATGTCATAGGTGTACTCACCAGCTACACCGACCCGACTCAGTCAGTTTTTCTGTAAAAATATAATATTACAACTCTGTCAAGAACAGGCCTTTTTTTGCTCATAAGTTTGTCAATGCAGAACGACGGCTAAACGGTATAAACATGCAACAAAAGCAGCACATATTACTGAAGAGCGGGAGAAAAATGGCATGTAGCAAAATTACAACAAATAATGCTGTGATCATACACAGACAAAAAAGGGGATCGTGTTAATGGGAAAATAATTTAAGAAAATGCAGGCATGACACAATCATATTTTGAACTTATTTTTTTCTCTGCATATAACAACACGGTATAACCCTTTTATGTAGTGTAGTGTGTTAACATTTTACAAAGTTCGTCTAAAAAATTGGCTCCGCTGACTGGTTTAGCAAAGGTTGAGGTGTTATTACCTCCCCCAGTTAGTTGTCTTAGGGTCATTAAAGAAGTCTAAAAATATTTCATGATTAGAACCTAGCTAACATCAACATCTACTCATACTGAAGTACGTGGAATGCAGAGAAACATGCTAATTGATACGCCTGCAGAACAACCGTTTCAGTAACTAATTTCGTACATATTTGTTCAGAGATATTCGCTAAACAAAATTGGTTCATGGGAAAATAAGCTATGAAGCTGAAAGCATGCCATAAATTTATTTAGCAATTATTTTTTCTCAACACATAACTACATGTTAAAACTGCAACTTACGCATACGAAGTTGTTATGCCAAAAATTTTTAAAGGAAAGATTAAACACAGAAGTGTGTTAATTCTTTCGAGGAATAATCAGTTACCTAGAATTAAGAACAAAATAGACGAAGTAGTAGGAAAATAATTAGTTTTAAGACGACCTATTATGTTCTCATTATGAAAGAAATGCTTTACCATGGAGGTGTCCGAAATACTTGATTGCGTATATCTTACCGTTCCCGAAACGAAAACATACGAGGAATGACACAGAATTTGAAGAAAAAGCATGAGTAAACAAAATGCAAGTACAGAAAATGTTCAATAAAAAGAGAGATTCACAGCATTGCAAGGCAAATATACATTTGAATATAAAGAAACAAATTGCCTAACAAAATAAACAGCTGAATATTTAAGCTCTCATCGACCAGTAGTATAATTTTTTTTAAATCTTAACGATTTCTCTAAATAAACATTAACATGTTGCAAAGGCTGCAACCGCTGCAACAAATAGATCAGAAGAGTAATAAACCAGTTAATTAAATGACATAAAGTTTAAAACACAATACACATTCTTGTGAAAAAACCGAAATAGCAGGAACAACTGAATATGCATTTCCTGAAAGGTCTTTTATCAGCTACAGAAAAATTAGGGATCCCAGCACTGAAAGGCAATTAGATGTTTGAAGGTAGACAAACAAAATGGTGAAGAAAACAACCAACTGAATATTCTGATCTACGTCAATCAAGTCAGCTGTTTCATAGTAGAACAGTCTGGTGACCAAATAAAGATATTTCAATCCATTACCACGTAGTTATCTTAGTAGCATATTAGCTCACGGTTGGAAGGATGTAACAAATAGTTAAATACAGATAAGTAATCATGTGGACCAATTTGTAGCTGCAATGACATATTTTTTTCAAATATAAGAAATTTAATTTAGTAATGATCAAAGTTTTTATTTTTCTGATGGCCACATCAGAACATGAATTAATAAGGCAATAAACATTGATTTGAAAACTAATTTTTTGGTACCAAATAATCAAAAACCGAACAGTTAACTGTAGGTACCTGAAAAAGTAGGCAAGTAATTCAAGGTTGAAAATGAAATAGAGATGATTGGACTAAATTAGGAAAAACATGCCAACTTAATTCTTATATAGTAATGACTTAAATACAATTAATTATTATTGGAAAAAAGTGGACGTTGCAAATAAAACCTCAGACTTTTCCGCTATTTGCACGGTTTAATTTCCTGTTACGGAGGAATTAATTTAAAGGACAAAAATTTGTATATTTTTTGCCTCAAGGACACGATCTCAATACTTTTACCGCAAGGACAAACATTTTCTAAAAATTATTCATAAGGACAAACATTTTCCAAAATTATTCATAAGGACAACAAAACTGCTACCGAGCTAAAATTGATACCTAAAAACTGCTACCGATAACTACAAACTGATACCTAAAAACTACTATCAATAACTAAAAACTGATACCTACAGAAAGTTGTCCTTCAGTATAAAATATTGAAGGTCCGTCCTTGAGGCAAAAAAAGCTGTAAAATTTTGTCCCTGACAATAATTTCCTATTACTATTATTACATAAACATCACCATATTTAAATTTGATTTCTGTAAGAAAAAAATGAAAATGTAACAACATAATTAATTAAATAACCACACTTGCCTCCTTTTTACTAAAGATTGTGATAGTTTCAATGACAGTATTAATGTCCATAAACTTGTAATGTAGTCATAATATCCGTTGATTGCCGAAGAGGTGGAACAATTGTTTCATCCATCATTTAATCAGTTTTGGTTATAAAAAAATGATACGAAGGGAAAAAACTTGACCGTGAATAGAGTAACAGCTGGGAAGAAAAAAGGGTTTATTAGAGGATTTTTATCATATATTTTATACCACTGACAACTACCAAGAATAAATAGATTCTTACTGTTTTTTTTTTTCAGAACGTAACCTAACATGCTGTTGGTTGAAGAAGCATCGACTAAAATTACAATTTTGAAAACGAAATAAAATAAAATATGGTAAACCTTTCATTAATAGGAGAATATACACACTGGAAGTCAAAACACATGAGGGCATGAGAAACAATAAACCCAACATTCACATTTGTTAAATAAAATTATATACAGATATTTACATTAGAAAGTATAATTTTGATAGATAAGTAAAGTCATGGAGGAGGCATAGACTATGCAAATTAAAAATATTTGCTATGATCAGTCGTTGTGCTCATCAAAATTAATATAAACGTTATAAGAAAAAAGGGTAACCAACATCCACTGGACAATATATCAAAACTTTGTATTGGATGTAAACGTTGAATAGAGCAGCAGTGGACAATATATTGTGCATAAAATATGAATTCTAATTTATAGACAATAACTACAGTACACCAAATATGAATTCATAAGTTATGCACTATTGTTGAAAGCCTTGGCGTACCTTGCATTCGATCTTTCAATTCGAGGTGGCAGATGATGAATGCTTGAAGAGTAATCGAGCGGCTAGGGTAAGTAAGGTTGATTGATGTGAAGATGCTAGGTTCAGTAATTTGGAAAAAGTATGTGCAGTTGATTAATGTGGTAAAGGAAAATGCAAGAGCGTCAGGGGAAATGCCCTGATTTTTCAACCGACTAACAAAGAAAATGGTGGAGCATCCTAAATTCCACCATTTCATCCGCATTTTTTGTTTCCGTCAGTCACTTCTTCCTCCTGTTGCTGCAGCAATACTTTTTTAGGTTTAACTATTATTAGCACCTAAGTATCTTCTTTGAACCATTTATGGTCTCGCCTAATCCCTGCTTTTCTTCATCCATCTTTAACCAACTTTCCCAGCGTCTCTATCAAAACCTTGACTTCACCTCCTTCTCTATTTTTTCAAACAAACGAATCAAAATCTCTCTACCCAATTTCTTCATCATTATCTTATCGTCTAATAATGCTCCATTGATACATATGAATCCAACAACTAATTTTACTATCACCAAGTTGTTATGACTTTAATCATAAATAGGTTTGTCGTTTTTCTTAAAAGTTAATTCTATTTAAACACGTGATTCTGCTTGGTAGTCCCCTCATAAATTTTTAAAAACTTTATGTCAAAATTGCCCTTTTGTCATTCATAGATCTGTTTAACTCGCATTGTACTTTTTCCTACTTTTATTTCCTCTTATCAAATAAAGCTTAAAAATCAAAATTTAGGTAAATTCTCAAATCTTGTGTATGAATTGATGGATGATGGTGCTGATGATGATACAGACCTAATGAAATCAAAGATGTAAATTATGAATTTTTTAATTTGAAAATGCATAGCTCACAGAAGAGATGAAATTTGAATTTTATATTGTGCATGATTTTGTTCGAGTGATTTTTTATCGTGAAATTCTTTGATATAGCAATTTTTATATGGTGAAATTGTTTACTGACCGACTTTTCTCAGAGAATGGTATTAAGGGATATGTTTAACGATAAGATGAGTATACTTAGCAAAAACATGGGTATATTGGTTTTTTCAGTTTTATGGAGGGTCACTCAACAACTTTTGAGGTTTAAATAGAATTTGCCTTTTTCAAATTGTGTATCTCTAACAAAGACTAAGACAGTGAATAATAACCCGCAACTTAAATTTAAATTCATGGCAAACATAGTAATGAGTCTTTATTGTTACTTTTATCAAACATATCCAATCATTATTTCTTTTTCTACCGTCTTAATAAAAAAATGAAAAAACAACAATCGCAAAACCAATTGTAATAGAAAACGCATGATATAACCAAATATAAGTACTTATCATTATCGTTTTGCTAGAAAACTAACGCAATTATGAAAGTATTTATTTTAATGCATATCTAATTTATTTATTCTGTAACGATAAGGATTTTTGACACCTGTTATTAGAATAATTAACTGATTTAATTATTGAAATATAAATTTTTATCAATCAAATAATAATTTCTGATATACGAATGTAGGTATGTATGCGTGTGTGTGTATTCTAGAGGTTTTGGTTTAAAAGTTAAAAATCTAATTTCTAGAAACAAATAAGTAAGTCTCACATTTCAAATATAGGATAAAATATAAATTTATATGTGTATATACAAAATATGAAATAAAACAAGATACTCAAATACATATAAGTGGCTAATTATATTTGTATGTTTGTTATAGGGTATATGTAAAAGTTTATAGAAGTAATACAAGACTTAGGCATGATAAATACGTTTGTATATAAGGCAAAAATATGTTCATATGGTAAAACAACCTATGTATATATTCATATATGAAATATATAGGTATACAAAGGGACATAGTAATAAATGCATATCTTCTCAAGTACAAAAAAGATCATATCACACACACAAGTTATCAAATCAACTAGAAAATCAAATTACTTATTTTCAAATCTAGTCATTGATAAAAACCAAGTAAAATAAAAGGAAAAAAAATCACTGTACATGGAAATGGGCTTCAGTCCTGCACAAAGTTGTTCCCTTCTCTTTCCCTGTAAGTATCAACACATTCTTCACGTATATGTTCTAACTTGCAAAAGCAAATAGAGAAAAAAAAAAAAAAAAAAAAAAGAAACAAAGCTGCCATTAAAACTCTGTAGAAACTAAGGGTGCCAGTAGATCAAAAACAAAAAAAGAAAAAGAAAGGCAGGGTGTCTTTCTTTTCAAAGCTGTGAGTAAAACCAAACTTTTCTTACTGTAAACCTTGATGCATCTTTATGGTTGTAGTTTTAAATGGAAAATTTTGATTGTCAAGTTGTTCATATGCAAGTAGTACCTGTGCTTACGTATACATGTATGTATATCCTGTTGTATAAAACTGGTAAAACTCCAAAGCCTGTACATTATTTTTTTCTGCTATGTTATTTGAGAAAAACAGCAATGCCTCAACTTCAAAAATCTCCATCTCACAACCTAGTTAGTTTTGGATTATGGTTTAAAAAGGAAATCTATACGTTTTCGAATATACTTTATTTTAAAAATGGCTTCATTGAATATTATTAAGTATAGAAGGTGACAGGTGTGCTTTACAATAAGTAACCCCAAAATGGAAGAAATTCGAAAATCATATTTCATTCAATTGCTTATATGAACATGATCGTCCTTCAAAACGATGAATTTCGGAGGAAGTTTCATAAATTTTAGTCGAGCATTTAGTCAGAAAAAAGAAGATGAACGGATTTTGGAAGATGGTCAATTTACGGCGAACCGCCCAATGTCGTGAGTCGAGCAATGGCCTGGAGGTGGTTTAGTGGTTGGGGAGTTCGTGAAAAATGGTGTTGTATTTTATTGGTCGGCGTGGTGGTCGGTCGGAGGCGAAGTAGCGTTAGGGAGTGGGTTTTGGCCGTGTTCGGTTTTTCGAGGAATGGTGGCGACATGGAGGGCATACAGGCGTGGGGTTCGGGGGGATTGGAAGAGGAGAGGGTGGCGAAGCTTCTGGTGGATTTTGGCGAAGGCCTGTGGTCGGAGGTGGTCAAGCGAGGTGAACGATTAAGGATGAAGCGCTCCAGTTTATTTTGAGTAGAGTTCGAGTTTTTGAACAAGGGGTTTGGTCGGGCTTCCTGGTGTGTGGTCGAGCAGAGTTGGACGTGGGTGGTTTGTTCGAGGGGTCAACAGCAGGAGAGGGTGGTGGTCGAAGTGTACACGTACACGGTGATACACGCGTGCATGTTAGATCAGGAGAAGAAAAAGGGAAAGGGGAAGAAGAACGAGCAGAAGGAAAAAAAAGAGAGAGGGTGGAGCAGCCTGCTATCGTTTGGGCCGAACGGGCCATGGGCTTGCTTTTATAAAAAATAATATATATATATATGTGTGTATTTTAACAATTTATTTTATAATCCTTTAAACTTAAAAACATTATTTTCCTCTTTTACTTAAATTCAATCAACATGAAAGTCTCTGCATTTTAATCCTACCTTGAGTACTCTAAGCCAAATAAACTTGTCAATTTTCAGCAATATAAAATTTAATTAATTCTTAATAATTAAAGTTAATAAATAATTGAATCCTAAATTGATAAAATCTTAAGTTAGTTTATAAGGTTAGTATTAGATGGTTTGTTAATTTTAATTACAATTAATAATAAATGGTTTTTATAATTGATTTTAAACTTTAAGAAATTGGTTAGAAACATAATTAGATTCGGTTAATTTAAATTAAAAAATGCTTATTTGTTAATTGTTTAAATATTGGCTATAAATCGTTATAATAGTTTAACGATATGTGATTTGGCTTGATTACTAATGAATATTTATTTCAAATTGTTCTGTGCCTATCACGCTAAATTGCCTAATGAATTGAATGGTTGAAATAAAACGTCGCCACGTTTTTATTGGAGATAGACATATGTAATAAAAATTTCATTTGTAGTTGTGGCGCCCTAAATTTGAATTTTTTGTTAAAAACAACTTGGCAATTGAAAAAAGGCGCCGTTTGGATTCGATGAGACCGGGATCGGATATCAGTATTATCTGAAAACCACATTGATCCAAAATAAACGATCGAGTTGGGAAGATCCCAAGGAAAGATCCGGAATGAAGATTTCAGAGTGCAAGGGCTATTTGTCACTAATTCTGAGGGTGGTTTCAATATGGGTGTAGTGGAAATGGTGTCTTCAGTTTCGTTAAAACCCCGAACGGACTTGTATGGACGAATGCTATCAAAACATCGTCTTTGGAGTACGGTGAGCATTCCAAGTGAATGTGTTCTTTAAAGGTAATCGTAACCTCAAGCCTCGTTAACCGAGAAATGACTAAAACAGGGGAGATGTAGCAAGGCTAAGTGGGTCACACCCAAGTAGGGTAAGGTTATCCATATCTAGAGTCCTTTTTTACTCGGCGTGTTTGGTGAGGTGGCTGATCCCAACTGTAGGGTAATCTTACTCGAACAATCCAGGTTAGGGGTATTCCGGTCTTATATAGCAGGGGATCATGACGTGGTCCTCGGTGTTATTTTTATGAAGATGCACTGTAACGGGCGGTACCTCATTGGTTCAGTCATTGTATGTAACCCATTTTTTCATAAGTACCTTCATTTTTAGTTGTATACCTATTATGCTGGAATTTAATTAATATAACAATTTCAGCTATGTGAATAAATTTTGCTTGAACACCCTAGACATTATTATTATATCACTAGATTTTTCTATCAAGTGTTTTGGTTATTTTAAGGGAAAAACCCATCCGTGTTTATGTGCGGCGTGGTCTTACGAGATACCTTTGTTTTCAAATGGTTTTCAATTTAAAGTAATATGACCATTTTACCATATACCAGACTCATGTCTAACCCGGAGTTTATTTTCTGTTTTTCATAAACTCTTGGGTGCTCAAATTTTTACGAGTAGCTAAGTGATCCAGGTTTGCTCTCGACGTATTTTGGAGAAGAAGTTGGAGCAGGTGGCTTCAATGTATCTAGCTATTATTTATATTCCACTGTATTGGTATCTTTGTGTATATTTTGGACATGTAATGAATGAAGAGGTCGTTATGACTGCTAAAATATGATGTCTGTATGATTACGACTCTGATGAATTGTACTAATGACTATGTAATATATGTTATGTAATATATATTATTTGTTCCGCTGTGAGATGCTGTGATTTGTTTAGTTCTTTCTTTCAATCTATTTTCTTTTCTACCTATTTCTTTCTATATTACGACTCGTCTTTCGAAGTGAGAAGGGCGGAGCATCACACATTCTATCATAAGAAACCTAATATATGACCATTTGTGTTCCCATTTAACATTCATTCTTAGCTCAAATTCTAGTCTCTCCTCAATTCAAAAATTATTTGGCACTTTCACACTCAAGTACGATTATATCCTAATAACCCATTTATTAAGTGCTTAAAGAAATATCAAGAAGTAAACATAATTCATTTCTTTAACTGGTAATTCATTTATCATTTCCAAGCAATCCACCTCTCTTTATTTCTTCATTTACTTTGTAACCCATCAATATCCTCCTCTTATATATTTCTATCTTAGATCCCCTTCATGAAAATAGCTTTATTGTAGATCGATTTAAAAGTTGGAATTTTTTTAATTTATCTTTTCGCTTACTTTGCGGCTGAATTTGAAGTATATTCTTCTAAATTTTTAATTTTTAATTTTTAATCTTTGCTTCGAGTTCGTGCCCAAAACTTTTGTTTTTTCCCTTGTTTTTTTATTTCCTAAAATCATGAATACAATTTCCTTCATTTGACTTGCACATGGTTACTGGATCTAGAAATATATATGTGGATACCACAAAATCAATTGTTGATTTGTCAAATTCACTACAAGTAAGCTTGAACTATTTTTTTATTCTCATATTTTTATCAAAATACACTTTCATTTTATTTTTTGCTTCATTAGTATGATTTTATATTTGTTTATTGTTAAATTTTGGTGACACTGTATGAGGATTTGTAGAGGTCGGAAGTAGCCTCGTAACGGAGAAAACGGTTCGCAAATCGGAGTTCGGAGGTGGAAGTAGAAAAGGCGAAGTGGGCTGAGTTGGGGCAGATCCTTCTTTCAGAGGTCTGACCAAAAGGTTCAGACATCTAATTTGGGACAAATACTTTCAGAGCATTCTGTCAGACGTCTGACCAAATGGGTCAGACGTCTGATCTGAAGCAAAGTCGCTCCAGTGAGTTAAACCAGACGTCTGGCCTTTTGGTCAGACGTCTGAAACGGCTTCTGACTGTTTTTCTACGTACGGACTTAGGTGAAAATTTGTGATATCTGCAGGGGCAATTTCGAAACATTGCCTAGAGTTTCTATTCTCCTATATAAGCTAGCCTCAGGTTTTAGATCTGTATGTGTGCAAGCAACTGCAAGAGATTAGCCTCCACCAAATTAGGGTTTATCAAAACCTAATTTTCTTCAATTCTCTTCTCCAAAATCATTTCTAAATAGAATTTTGGTCATTGTTTACAATCTCTAGTACTCTTCTCATCAATATTAATAAAAGCTCTCTCTTAAAGTGGATGTACACTAACACAACGTTAGTGGAACCACTATAAATCTCTATGTGATTTATTTTTCGTTATTGTTTTGATTTCTATATTGCTTGTTTGAGATTGTGATTGCTTTTGGAATGGTTGAGATAGGAATTGAGTTATTGATTGGTTGTTTTTACACTTCTTACCACGATCCTGTCTTCCGATGTGCTTGTGGGTTTCGATTTGAGTGGTCTCTAGTTGGAATCTCGCACCAACATTTGGTATCGGAGCATTAGTGTTGGTAGGTGGTTGTAGAAATGCTTGAATCAAGAAGTAACTCTAGTAGTTCCTCAATGGTTAATCCAAGGGGTGTAGCTCCTTATGTACATGACTCGTACGCAGCTTCAGGAACATAATTGGTAATAGACAAGTAGAATGGCGATAATGATTTTGAAAAATGGCAATGGAAGATGAAAGCGGTTCTAAGGAGGAATCGGGTGCATCGGGTAGTGTTTGACACACATTAGTTTCCAACGGACATCTTAGATGTTGAGAGATAGGAGACGGAAGAGTGGGCATTCACTACACTTCAACTTGCTATGGGAGAGAATGTTATCTCTGAAATTAGTGGTGAGACAACCGCTAAGGGTATTTGGGATAAGTTAGAGGAATTGTATATGAAGAAGTCACTGACAAATGGTTTGATATTACTGCAAACGTTCTTCACCTATAAAATGAAGGAAGGTACTTCGCTGAAGGCGCAATTAAGCATTTATGATGATTTGCTAATGAAGATGAAGGCAGTAGATTTGAAGATTGAGGAAGAGCAAAATGCTATGATATTATTGTGTTCATTTCCAGATCGCTATATAGTTTCTCAAACAGTTTGATCTATAGTTGGGATACATTGACTCTTGATGATGTCAAGACGGATCTTCTTAGCAAGAAGTTGCAGGATCAAATGAAGGAGTTAGGTGATGGAAGTAGTGGTGCTAGTAGTAGTCATGGTTTATTTATGGAGAAGGAGAGGTATGTGAAGAAGGAGAACCAGGAGCATTCTAAATCAAGGAACCCCGGTTGGAGAGGAAAGTCGAAGGAAAGAAAAGGCAAGTGCTATATTTGTAGGAAGCCTGGTCATTGGAAGAATGAGTGTCCGGATAAGGAGAAGGCAAAGAAGGAAGTAACATCTTCATCAGTAGCGGTGGAGAGTGCAGTTGGTGAGGGAGATGTAGATGTTTTATCGGCGGCAGCATCGGATGTTTCGGGTAGCGATTTGGTGCTCGATTCTGGGGCATCTTATCATATGACGCCAAATAGAAATCGTTTTTCTTCCTACATAGACAAAGAAGGAAATTCAATTGTCATGGGAAATGGTGCTATCTGTAAGTCGAAAGGCATTGGTTCTGTGCAAATTCGGATGTTTGTTGGAGTGGTTCATACTCTCACTAATGTGCATATTGTTTCGGGACTTAGGAAGTCTCTTATCTCTTTAGGGCAGCTGGATTCTTTAGGTTGTAAGATCACTATTGAAAGTGATAGCTTGCGGGTTTCGAAGGGGGCGCTTTTGGTGATGAAGGGTGCAAGAACTCATGATATTTATTGCTTCAAGGAGTGACTGTAGAAGGTGAAACTTGTATAGGAGTTGATAATTCTCGTGGCTTGGATGCGACTAGGCTGTGGCATTTGAGGTTGGGTCATGCCTTGGAGAGGAGTTTAGATGTTCTTTGGAAGAGAGAGATGATCGTTGGAGAAAGTTTCAACAAGTTAGAGTTTTGCGAAGAATGCGTCATGGGGAAGCAAACTAAAGTTTCATTCGGTGAGGGAAAGCATGATTCGAGAAGGGTTCTTGAGTATGTTAAGACGGATGTTTGGGGACCGACATCTGTAGCTTCTTTAGGTGGAGCTCGCTATTATATTTCCTCTATAGATGACTTTTCTCGGAAAGTTTGGGTGTATGTAATGAAGGCCAAGTTGGAGGCATTTGCAAAGTTCAAAGCATGGAAGGCTCTTGTTGAAAATGAGAGTGAAAAGTCTTTAAAGGTTCTTAGGTCTGACATTGGCGGAGAGTATGTTTCCAGAGATTTTTGGATATTTGCAAGTATCATGGTATTCGAAGGCATTTCACTACACCTAGAGATCCACAGTCGAATGGTGTTGCGAAGAGGATGAATCGTACTCTACTTGAGAAAGCTCGATGCTTGAGATTGACATCGGGTTTGGCCAAGGGATTTTGGGCTGAAGCTTTGTCAACCGCAGTGCATATTATTAATCGAATTCCTTGCTCAGCTATTGGTAACAAAATTCCGGAGGAAGTATGGAAGGGAAAGAGCATTGACGTGAGTTGTCTTCGTGTGTTTTGCAGTCCGGTTTATGTGCATGATCTGGGAAATGACAAGCTTGAACCTAGAGCTTTCAAGGGGATTTTGCTTGGCTATACAGACGGAGTAAAAGGCCATCGGAATTGGAATCCAAAAATGAAGAAGGTAGTGAATTTTCGTCATGTTACTTTTGATGAGTCGGCGATGTTCAAGGAGAATGTGAGCTCATCGGATGTTTCGGATTTGGTTCATGTGAATCAAAGGAAAAGGAAATTATTTCCACATTTTGTCCAAGAAGTAGAGAGAGTAGAGTAGTTGGATGTGAGGAAGTAGAGGTTGATGTTACATCACATAGTCCACAAGGTGCCTCTAGTAGTGTTGGTGATGTACATGATTCTATAGAAGATTCGGTTCAAGGTGGAGCCGAAGGGAGTTTGGGTGATGGTATTGCTACTCGGGTTGGTCGTCATACTATAAGACCACCGGAAAGATATGGTGATTGGAACTATCTTAGCTTTTGTGATAATTTGGACTATTCTCTTCATATAGTCCAAGATGAGCCGATGGACCTTGATGATGTATTGAAGTCAAGTGATAGCTCGAAATGGATTTGTGCCATGAAGGAAGAGATGCAATCATTGTTGAAGAATCAAACTTGGGATTTGGTTCCACGTCCCAAAGGAAACCGTACTATTGGATGCAGATGGATATACAAGGTGAATGATGATGGAAGATACAAAGCTAGGCTAGTGACTAAGGGGTTTGCACAAAGGAAGGGAAAAAAGTATGATGAGATATTCACACCGGTTGTGCGCCATACTTCTATCCGGATATTACTTGCTATTGTTGCTATTCATGACTTGGAGTTGGAGCAACTTAATGTGAAGACCGCCTTCTTGCATGGGGACTTGGATGAAGACATCTACATGGAGCAACCATAAGGTTTTGTTGCGGATGGTAAGTCAAATTTGGTTTGCAAGTTGAAGAAATCACTATATGGTTTAAAGCAATAACCTAGACAACGGTACAAGAGGTTTGATCATTTTATGCTTGAAAATGGTTTTGAGAGAAGCATCAAAGATGCTTGTGTTTATTTCAAGAAATTGAAAAACGATTGTTGATGTATTTACTCTTGTATATGGACGACAAGCTCATTGCTCTAAGGATAAGAATGAAATCAACAATCTAAAACTGAGTTTGAAATTGGAGTTCGAAATGAAGGACCTTGTAGAAGCAAGAAGGATAGTAGGCACGGAAATTGTAAGGAATCGAAAGCATTTTGAGTTGAAACTAACTCAAAAGAAGTACATTAGGAAAGTGCTTTGTCGGTTTAGCATGGAGAATGCAAAGACGTCAAATACACCTTTAGCTTTGCATATGAAGCTTTCGAGTAAAGGATCGCCTATCTTGGAGGAAAACAATACTTATATGGCAAAGGTGCCATATGCTAGTGCGGTTGGAAGTCTAATGTATGTTATGGTGTGTACAAGGCCCGATATTGCAAACGCCGTCGGGATGGTTAGTCGATGCATGGCTAATCCGGGGAAATCGCATTGGGAAGCTGTGAAGCATATATTGAGATACCTTAGAGGCATATCATCTCATGGTCTTGTTTTTTGCGGTAGTAAGGCGATGGATTACAGGTTGGTTGGTTATTGTGATTCGGACTACGCCGGTGATAGGGATTGAAGAAAGTTAACTTCCGGATATGTCTTCACACTTGGGGGTACAACCATATGTTGGAGATCTAGATTGCAAACCGTAGTTGCTTTATCCACTACGGAGGTGGAGTTGATAGCCGCGGTGGAGGCGGCAAAGGAGGCACTCTATTTGAATCGATTGTTATGTGACTTGGGTTTCGGGCATGATAGTGTTGATGTTCGATGTGATAGCCAGAGTGCTATTCACTTGGCATAGAATTTGGCGTTTAGCTCACGGACTAAGCATATTGAGGTGAGAGAGTCATTTCTAGTAGCCATGGATGAAGATAAGAAAGTATATCTTCGGAAAGTGCACACAAAGGATAACGCGGCGGATATGTTCACTAAGGCATTGCCGGTTGGAAAGTTCGAGCATTGCTCGAACTTGATTCGCTTGGAGAAGCGCTAGGTGCCACGGGGTAGCACGGTTAAGGGAGGAGTTTGGTGGTAGATGAGGAAGAGTATCGGTGAGAGATTGAGGTTCTATTTTCTTGGTAAGTGCGAGTCTTTGGTGAGATAGCTTAGGCTATAACGACCTGCTATTTTCAACCATTCGCATCAGCACATGCTGGACTTGAATTGCTCAAAATATCACATTGTTAATTTAAATTTGGCAAACCTCAACATGTACAGTAAATAAATCAAGCACAGAATCACAAACACAGAGTAATATAATAATAACGCAGCGGAATAGATAAATAGTGGTTCATGAAGCTACTATATAAACATCAAAGTTAGAAATAAAATAAAACAGAATATCACAAATACAGTGAAGTCTCCAGTGTGAGCAGATGACTTCTCTGAACTAATCAACTGAAAGGTTGAATGCTGAATTGATAGTTGGATCTCCAGACGAAGCTCCAAACTCCAAAGGTGAATCTTAAATGCTGTATTACTCAGTCTGACCCGAGCGTAAAGTAAAACACAAAACACTCGAGTCACGATTAACATTCTTATATCAATAAATCCAACTCAAGTGAAATATCCACTAAAATATAATTAACTTAAGGATGTTTGGGATAATCATCCTCTAAGGGTCCATGGAACTATCTACAATGTAGAAATATACACTATAACACCATAGTCATTTCAAATTAATTTATACATCAAACCAAAATATCATTTCCATTGAATATATATATATATATTTTCCTCAATTCCACAAATAGATTCCAATCAATTCGAGTTCCAAATTCACATTTAATTCAATTTAGATCTAACCATTTTAATTCAATTCGGTTTCTAAATAACAAATCCAAATTATATTGATTTCAAATACAGATATGAATCACAAATAAACCATTTAAATTTCAGAATATTTCAACGCTTTAATGTTCAACATTTTCAAACTAAATTTAACAATTTCATATAAATCTTTATTTAACTTCATTATCATTTAATCTTTGGAATATTCACTCATTAATTCCTATTTTATTTAAATAACTGTAAATTACATTTAAACTAAATGCGCCCTTTGATTTATTTAAACTTTAAATATCCATTTAATCACTTTAAACTAAAAATCAAGTTATAAAAATCAAATCTTAAATTTCAAATTCAATAGTTCAAATCAAATTATTTTAGTAGAATTCTTAGCTAAATACAGTTTCAATAAATTCAACCTTTTCTTCTCAAACTTAACTTATTCAAATTATTACCACAATCTATTTTGATATAATTTTTTTTTATAAATACTTAAACATATTATATGTATTAAATCAATCCCAATAATATTATTATTAAATATGTATATAAAATTTCCATACATACATACATACATACATACATATATATAATAGTTTAGGAACCAATATCTATTTAAAAGCATGTATTTCTTTCAAAACTATAGAAATTATTTTCAAGACATTTATATATATGGACCAACGGTGTCAGTATATATTTTCCTATCCTATGGGCAAAGTGATATGGATATTTATCATTTCAGTCCGTAATTTAAATATATATACGGGTAGATATCATCTCGGCCCGCAATCCCAAATTCAAATCAAATGAAAATCGCTTATATTTATCATTTCAACCCATAACGATTTTATCATATTCTAAAGTCCGTTCGGGTATGCATCATTTCAACCCATAGTGAATTCTATACTAGCAAGAAATTTGTAGAGTGATAACAGAAAATATAATGATAATAATAACAACTGATATATATCATCAGCAACAATATAATGGTGTCAGATGTCACAGGTGAACAGATATAGATAATAGCATATATAACAATGTAAATAACTAACAGCAGCATATTTCAATTGTCGTTTCAATTGAAATCAAATTTAATAAATATAAGAACGTAAATCGTGAGTGATTGTTCACCTTTCAAGGCTAGAGAGGATAGATAATGAAGTTGAGTTACGAATTCAAGCACGAGCTCCAAAGCAAAGTGAGATGGGCACGAATTTGAGATTAAAACTGACAGCTTGGAATTGACGAAATTGAATCAAATACATTGATGAAGATCAACGGTATAAGTAAACATGTATATACATACATACATATATAACTACGTACATATATAAAATCATCATTTAATTCAAACACATTTTTAAATCGAAATATATGTGTTTCAAGATCATTGTTTTAAATTTAAAAACACATATAATAAAACCCAACATATATACATAGTGTATCAAAATCAATACTTATATAAACGGATAGATATATATCGACTAATATATAAACATACATATACAACTTCTTTAGAATCATTTCTACTATAATATATATATATATATCAGATTAATATATATACGTATTACTGTTACAAAAAAACAAGTGTATGCAACATATTACAATATACAACATAATAACACTTATATACATATCAATATACACAACAACCATGTCTTTAAAACTTAAACAATTTATAATATAAAGCTTTGAATACAACCGCATACATTAAGCCTATATATATATATATATATATATATATAAACATTGTATATCTAACTTGGATTAGAAACAGGCTTTTAACAAATGTATATAACTTGGTATAAATCGAACAGATCTTATTTTCTATAATATATCCAGACTGTAAAACTAGTATGTCTATTCTAAAAATAAAAATATATATTTATAGTTACATATTACAACCAGTACCCTACAACAACACATATATGTATATATACTAAATCAGTGTATAAATAACCAATATATACATAGAAAAGAAATATACAAACCGAAACTTATATAAACTTAAGTATCATAAATAACAAAATAAAATACACTAACAGATTGTAAATAAGCTAATCATACAATTCATATATACATACGTATACTTGAACATATAAATATATGCATTAAAGGAAACGCATTGTATATAACAACTTACTAGGCTTATATAGACAGCGCACATATATCTTGGCAGAGAAAAAATGATTTTGGCCTAGGCTGGGAAGGAAAGTCATGGTGGAGATTAAAGGAAGAAGGAGGAGTGGAAGAGGAAATGTTGATACAGTTGTAGTGGTGGGTCTTGCGTGCGGTTGCTTGTCACGGAGGATGCTCGCATGGGAGATGACATGGAGCGGCTGTGCGAGAGGGAGGGTTTGATAACGGGTTGCGTGAGTATAGGCTTGGCCAAAATAAAAATGAAGAGGAATCACAGGCAGTGGAAAGAAAGAAAGTCACAAAAAAAAATATTGAACGGCAAGGAGAATGAAACGAACAATGTTGTTTTGTAACAGAGAAAATGTACCAACGCAAAATTTAATAAAGTAAGAATACCAAAAACCAACCACAATGAATTTCAGAAAATAATAACAGCTAATGACTGTAGAAATTCTACGGTCAATATATGAAAGGTTAGAAAACCAAAAGACACAAAAACCCATACCGATACGGTCATCTCTTCGCGGATTCCACTGTGTATCGGACGTCAAAACATAGAATTGGATATACCGCATAGATCAGCACGATGAGACGATCAAAACAATATACAGATATCAGTGGTACGATTAAATTATAAAAATTTGAAATTCTGCTAGCGGAAAAATACAGCAAAACGCAGAAAAATAAGATCGACGGAGCTAAAGAAGTCCGAATTTGATGAAACGAAATTTGTCGTCTTGCTTAGAAGAGGAATTAGAAATTTTCTATAGAAAAATATTCAGATTTTAAAAAATAATTTATTATCGTCCATTTTAACTGATTTAAATTGAAAAGGAATTACATAATAAAAATAAACTTCCATATTATTAATTGAAAATTTACCAATTGCTAAATTTAATTGGACGTAATCCAAATATTAAATTTTATTATTTAAAATTTCACAAAATTTCAATTAATTTAATAAATAGAATCACAAAAATTTTGGGTCGTTACACTCTCCCCCACTCAAAAATTTTCGTCCCCGAAAAGGAAGGAGGTAGGAGAATAGAACCACCAGAAAAAAAATAGATGGAAGACAAGGACAGACAATAATTTTTAAATTCTATAAATTTCACTTTAAGTTAATTAATATTCAATAATTTGGTTAACCCTGTTTATTATGCCCATAATAAGTCATTTGTAAACTTTGCACATCAAAATATTTCCATTTATATGTTATTGAAACATTAATTCCATAATTCATAATTCATAAATTTATCTCAAGATACCTTTCAACATTATTAATAAATCAATAATCATTTTCTTTATATATATGTTTTATTTAGTTAATAACTTCTAATATATTTATAACACTAATAATTTACTACTAAACCATGTAGTATATAGATAAACAATATTTTAAAAGGGTATATTCAAAAGGGAAAGAAGGTTGATTCGGAAAAAGAGAATATAGGTGAATAAATAAAGCTGAGCAGATAAGGTAGATTCAAAAGAATAGTATCGGGTACGAATAGTTAATTCAAACCATAATAATTTCAATTTCAAATATTCATACAAAATTTCTTTGTTGGAAACACTTTTTAAAATAAAATACCTTTATATCGAAATAAATTTTCCTTCCGAAAATACTTTTATAACTTGATGTTTCAACAAGTTTACTCTCGTTTCTGCAAACTCCGGTCATGCTTTGATCAAGCGCAAAGCTAGAATTCTCCATGTACTTAGTACACTTGTTTTAACACCCAGTGAAAATACAGGAAAACTTTTAAAAACATATATGGAAAGTATAATCCAAACAAATCAACCCAAACCAAACCATTTGCCTAACCATGGATCGCAGATACACAATGGTTACGCCTGGATCCCCCAAGAAACATCCGTACCTGTAAGTTATTTCAGCCTACGAATTACGCCATGATGACTAGTAGACCGCAGATACACAATGGTTACGCCTGGATCCCCTAGGAAACATCCGTACTCTTAAGCTATCTCAGCCAGCGGATTTTGCTACTAATATGACCTACATAGATCGCAGGATACACAATGGTTACGCCTGGATCCCCCAGGAAATATCTGTACCCCTAGGTCATCTCAGCCAGGCGAATTACGCTATGCAGTCGCGCTCAGAAGACCATGGAGATCGCCATGGAATTCGATGGACACTCGAGTATCATATCCGAAAAATCCAAATCAGAGAGAATAATATCGATAGAATGAATCCATAGTGTGACCACAAAGCGTATATCAAGCAGAAGACACTTTCCATATCTTTACTTCGAAAATATGTATCATATAGTACTTTTCAAATCACTTTCAATATCATACTTATACAAAGTCAATTTTATATAAGATTCCATTTTCAAATCGAATACTTTCCAAATTAATAGTACATCAAATCATACTTATATAGACTTCGATTATATAAGATTTATCTTTCCAAATTGAGTACCTTTTCAAATCAACAGTTTCAAATCAACTAAATACGTATACAAACAATTTTATATAAGTTCAATAACTCCCAAATCAAGTATTTAATAAAATAAGATTCTCAATTTCAATTCCTTTCAATAACGTTTCAGTTTCAAAATCATATATGATTTCGCCAAATCATTTCTTCCAAATTATATATATTCAGTTTCAAAGTTTCTTAAAACACTAGGTTTAGAAAATAATCCTGGTTTCCAAATCAACAAAATTTAAGTCAAATAAATCCATTTCCAAAACCATCATATAAATACTGGGTTTTACTATCCAATCTATTTTCAAAACTAAATATCTTTCTAAGAATCAATTATACCCAAAATGGTTTCCAAAATTATAACTATCCCTTTAGAACCTTTAAACTATTTATTTCTATTCAAAAAATCCAATTTCCTTTTGCAAATTATTTAAAACTAAATTTTTATTCAAAACATTCCAAAACTAAATTCCATATAAGTATTATTCAAAATAGTCCTATTTATTTACTTAACAAAAGGTGTCAAACTTAAACATACAAAACTAAAACTTATATACTTTATCAAACTTACATACAAAACTAAATTAAATTAACCTTGATTCTCGAACTTTAAAAATAGTCGAAGAAACCAAATTTTACAATCCAAGAGTTGGAAATCAGCAACAAATCAGTAAATCAATTTCAATAAATAGGGTTATACTAAATCAAATCCGAAACTCGAGGACTAAACACCGGGCTCACATTAAATCATTTCAAATATATACATATATCTTTCGGTAATATCAAATTATACTTTGGAATTTGAAATCAAAATTGATATCCCAAAATCACTCGCATAGCAAAGCTACAAAAGTGGCATCTCCCCCAATTTAAAACTCGAAAATCAATGTCGATGATGCGTGCACTCATCACCGAAATTATTTTCCAGTGACACAAGTAAGTTCTAGACTTCTATTTCTTGAAAATTTCTTTGAAATTTCTTTGAAATTATTGGAACGCATTTGAGTCATTTGAAACATTTCTTATTCAGAAAATACTTTCAAATTCGTATTATTATATATTTTCAATATCCTAAAACCAATTTCAAAACACCGGAATTAAACTCCTCGAATTTCCAATTTAAAATCCTTCAATTATGAATCATTTTTTTATAAACCAATTTCTTATAAAATTTTAAAAATTCCAAATCCTTTCGAAACTTCAAATTCTCGTTTAAAAGGTATATAATCCTTATCGAAAACATTTTCACTTTTATATAAAATATAATCATACTTATCAAAATTAATAATTTCGATATATAAAACAATTTTTAAAATAATAACAATCCCAATTTTCCAAAGGATAATTCAAGGATGGATTTCAAAAAAACAAGTACAGAGATTCAAATTAGAGGAACTCTAATCAAATAAAATTCTGATTCGAAGATAGGCTCAAACGAAGATGAGATGATTAAATTACAATAGAAGATGGATATACTTATATAAATCACGGGCAAATCACGGTTGACCGGTTAAGGTCACCTGCGATTTCAAAATGAGACCGGTGCAGAATTCTGAGGCAAATCGACATTCAATCGCCTGAGATAGAATTTGGCATCTAAACCAAAGATATAGAAATCTCTGGTGAATCAATGCTAATTGTAAAGGAGTTCCACCCCTTTACAAATCTTAGAGTGGAGTTATGGGATACTCCGGGATCGAAGAATACAAATAGGGGAGACAAGAATATATTTTGGAACCTTAGGGAATGTTTCAAGGTTCAAAGGAAACCGAATTAAAGAGGAAGAAATTCAAGCTCGAACGAAAGTGATTCTGCAAATAAATTTACCATATCTACTAAGTTTCGCCCAGAGCCAAAGCTCTGATACCAACTGTAACGACTTGCTATTTTCAACCATTCACATCTCCACATGTCGGACATGAATTGCTCAAAATATCAAATTGTTAATTTAAACTTGGAAAAACTCAGCATATACAATAAATAAATCAAGCACAGAATCATGAACATAGAGTAATATAATAATAACGCTGCGAAATAGATAAATAGTAGTTCACGAAGCTACTATATAGATATCAAAGTTAGAAATAAAATACAATAGAATATCACAAATATAGTGAAGTCTCCAGTATGAGCAGATGACTTCTCTGAACCAATCAACTGAAAGCTTGAAAGCCGAATCGATAGTTGGATCTCCAAACGAAGCTCCATACTCCAAAGGTGAGTCTCAAATGCTGTATTACTCAGTCTGACCCGAGCGTAAAGCAAAACACAAAACACTCGAGTCAGGATTAACATTCTTATATCAATAAATCCAACTCAAGTGAAATATCAACTGAAATATAATTAACTTAAGGATGTTTGGGAAAGCCATCCTCTAAGGGTCCGTGGAACTATCTACAATGCAGAAATATACACTTTAACACCGTGGTCATTTCAAATTAATTTATACATCAAACCAAAATATCATTTCCATTGAATATATATATATATTTTCCTCAATTCCACAAATATATTCAAATCAATTCGAGTTCCAAATTCACATTTAATTCAATTTAGATTTATCCATTTTAATTCAATTCAGTTTCTAAATAACAAATCCAAATCATATTGATTTCAAATGCAGATTTGAATCACAAATAAACCATTTAAATTTCAATCTATTTCAACTTTAATATTCAACGTTTTCAAACTAAATTTAACAATTTCATATAAATCTTTATTTCACTTCATTATCATTTAGTCTTTGGAATATTCACTCATTAATTCTTATGTTATACAAATAACTGTAAATTACATTTAAACTAAATATTCCCATTGATTTATTTAAACTTGAAATATCCATTTAATCACTTTAAATCAAAAATCAAGTTATAAAAATCAAATCTTAAATTTCAAATTCAATAGTTCAAATCGATTTATTTTAGTAGAATTCTTAGCTAAATACAATTTCAATAAATCCAACCTATTCTTCTCAACCTTAACTTATTCAAATTATTACCATAATCTATTTTGATATAATTTTTTTTATAGATACTTAAACATATTATATGTATTAAATCAATCCCAATAATAATATTATTAAATCTTTATATAAAATTTCCATATATATATATATATAATATTTTAAGAACCAATATTTAATTAAAACCATACATTTCTTTCAAAACCATAGAAATTATTTTCCTATGCTATGGGCAAAGTGATACGGATATTTATCATTTCAAACCGTAATTTAAATATATATACGAGTAGATATCATCTCGACCCGCAATCCCAAATTCAAATCAAATGAAAATCGCTTAGGTTTATCATTTCAACCTATAACGATTTTCTCCTATTCTAAAGTCCGTTCGGGTATGTATCATTTCAACCCATAGTGAATTCTATACTAACAGGAAATTTGCAAAGTGATAGCAGATAATATAATAATAATAACAATAGACCTATATCATCAGTAACAATAGAATGGTGTCAGATGTCACAGGTGAACAGATATAGATAATAGCATATATAACAATATAAATAACTAACAGCAGCATATTTCAATTATCGTTTCAATTGAAATTAAATTTAATAAATATAAGAACGTAAATCATGAGTGATTGCTAATGAAGTTGAGTTATGAATCCAGGCAGGAGTTCCCAAAACAAAGTGAGATGGGCACGAATTTGAGATTAAAACTGACAGCTTGGAATTGACGAAATTGAATCAAACTGTATTGATCAACGGTATAAGTAAACATGTATATATACATATATATATATATATACATACATATAACTATGTACATATATAAAATAATCATTTAATTCAAACACATTTTTAAATCGCAATATATGTGTTTCAAGATCATTGTTTTAAATTTAAAGACACATATAATAAAACCCAACATATATACAAAGTGTATCAAAATCAATACTTATATAAACGGATAGATATATATCAGCTAATATATAAACATACATATACAACTTCTTTATAATCATTTTTGCTATAATATATATATCAGATTAAATATATATACGTATTACTGTTACAAAAAAACAAAACAAGTGTATGCAACATATTACAATATACAACATATTAACACTTATATATATCAATATACACAACAGCCATGTCTGTTAAAACTTAAATAATTTATAATATAAAACTTTGAATACAACCGCATACATTAAGACAATATATATATATATATATATATATATATATAACAAACAATGTATATCTAACTTGGATTAGAAACAGGCTTTTAACAAATGTATATAACTTGGTATAAATCGAACAGATCTTATTTTCGATAATATATTCAGGCTGTAAAACTAGGATGTCTATTCTAAAAATAAAAATAAAAATTATAGTTACATATTATATTTTACAACCACTACCCTACAACAGCACATATATGTATATACATATACATATATATATATACACACACACACACTAAATCAATGTATAAATAACCAATATATACATACGAAAGTAATATACAAACCGAAACTTATATAAACTTAAGTATCATAAATAACAAAATAAAATACACTAACAGATTGTAAATAAACTAATCATACAATTCATATACACATACATATATTTGAACATATAAATATATGCACTAAAGAAAACACATTATATATAACAACTTACTAGGCTTATATAGACAGCGCACATATATCTCGGCAGAGCAAAAATGGTTTCAGCCTAGGCTGCGAAGGGAAGTCATGGTGAAGATTAAAGGAAGAAGGAGGAGGGGAAGAGGAAAAGTGGATACGGTTGTAGTGGTGGGTCTTGTGTATGGTTGATTGTCACGGAGGATGCTCGCATGGGAGAGGACGTGGAGCGGCTGTGCGAGAGGGAGGGTTTGAGAACGGGTTGCGTGAGTATAGGCTTGGCCAAAATAAAAATGAAGAGGAATCACAGGCAGCGGAAAGAAAGAAAGTCACAGAAAAATATATTGAATGTTTAGGAGAATGAAATGAACAATATTGTTTTGTAACAGAGAAAATGAACCAACGCAAAATTTAATAAAGTAAGAATACCAAAAACCTACCACATTGAATTTCAGAAAATAATAACAGCTAATGGCAGTAGAAATTCTACGGTCAATATATGAAAGGTCACAAAACAGTAAGACACAAAATCCCGTACCGATACTGTCATCTCTTCGCGGATTCCGCTGTGTATCGGCCGTCAAAACAGATAATTGGATATACCACATAGATCAGAACGACAAGACGATCAAAACAGTATATAGATATCAGTGGTACGATTGAATTATTAAAATTCGAAATTCTGCTAGCGGAAAAATGCAGCAAAACGCAGAAAAATAAGATCGACGGAGCTAAAGAAGTCCGAATTTGATGAAACGAAATTTGACGTCTTGCTCAGAAGAAAATTTAGAAATTTTCCATAGAAAAATATTCAGGTTTTGAAAAATAATTTATTATCGTCCCTTTTAACTGATTTAAATTGAAATGGAATTACATAATTAAAATAAGCTTCCATATTATTAATTGAAAATTTAACAATTGCTAAATTAATTGGACGTAATCCAAATATTAAATTTTATTTTCACATTTTGTTATTTAAAATTTCACAAAATTTCAATTAATATAATAAATAAATCACAAAAATTTTGGGTCATTACATAGGCTTTGGATGTTTTCAACATTTCATTAGCGGGCGGGGGCATTGCCTAAGCTCGTTGGTGGAGTGCAATGGGCGGTGGCTTTGCCGGAGCTCATTGGGAAAGCATTCATGTTTGGTTGAAGGTTGAAGAGGTGATAGTTGGCACTATCGCTTGTAGTTGATGGTATGGACCATTGGAATTGAAGATAGATATAGTGTCGAGGTGGATTGTTAAATTTTGGCGATACTATATGGGCATTTGTAGAGGTCGGAAGTAGCTTCGTAACAGAGAAAACGGTTCGTAAATCGGAGTTCGAATGTGGAAGTTATAAGAGAAAAGACGAAGTGGACTGAGTTGGGGCAGAGCCTTCTTTCAGACGTCTGACCAAAAGATTCAAACGTCTGATTTGGGACAGAAATACATCCAGAGCATTCTGTCAGATGTCTGATCTGAAGTAAAATCGCTTCAGTGAGTTAAACCAGACGTCTGAAACGGCTTCTGTCTGTTTTTCTACGTACGAACTTGAATGAAATTTTTTGATATCTGCAGCGGCAATTTTGAAACATTGCCTAGGGTTTCTATTCTCCTATATAAGCTAGCCTCAGGTTTCAGATCTGTATGTATGCAAGCAACTGCAAGAGATTAGCCTCCACCAAATTAGGGTTTATCAAAACCTAATTTTCTTCAATTCTCTTCTCCACGAATCATTTCTAAATAGAATTTTGATCATTGTATATAATCTCTTATACTCTTCTCATCAATATTAATAAAAGCTCTCTCTTAAAGTGGATGTACACTAACACAACATTAATGGAACCACTATAAATCTCTGTGTGATTTATTTTTCGTTATTGTTTTGATTTCTATATTGCTTGTTTGAGATTGTGATTGCTTTTGGATTGGTTGAGATCAGAATTGAGTCATTGATTGGTTGTTTTTATACTTCTTACCGCGATCCCGTCTTCCACTGTGTTTGTGGGGTTTCGATTTGAGTGGTCTCTAGTTGGAATCCCGCACTAATATTTATTTCATTTATTTTGTAGAGTATAATTGATTTATTACATAGATATCAACTCCGGTGTTGGATTTCTACTGAAGTTTAAGTTCACTTTTTTTATTATGAACTACGCAAGTATGTAAGAAAATGGCTTTGGCAAAAAACATTACATAGTAAGTAAAAATAAAATATATTAAAATAATAATTTTGTGTAACTGATTTTGGATAAATAAGTAGAACTTTTGATTTAGGCAACTTTGAATTTTTTTGAAAATTTAATATGTGTTCTTTAAACATTTTTAATTTAAATGTTTAATATTACTTACATGACGTAGACTTTTCTTTTAAATCTTACTTTATCGACTTTCAATGATGTTGTTTTATTGCCCTTGAAATATACACATGCAACATGCCTTTTTCGTTTATTACATGATGACCATTACTTTCTTTATGATCTTATTGAGCAGTATGGTAATTATCAATGATTTCTCTAGCAATTTTAGTTTTAAATTTATTGTTTTGATTTTTTTTTCGTATTTTTTTTAATTTTGGAGATAATTTATATGTTTTAAATGTACTTTAAATGGAAAGGATCATATTATAATACTGTCATGTAGTTAATAAATGGAATAATTTGGTATCAGTTTCATTGAAGTTTAGTTTAAACTAATTGAGGAATTAATTATGATTATTTCTTTTCTTGAAATTCGAATTAATAAGAATATCAATCGTATAAAAATTCGATACGATTCCAACCAATTTATAATATGTTGATTATTTTGTTTAGTAGTTACCATTATAAATATAATATGGCCATATTTTCCAATCTTTGGTATTCAGTTATTGAGTTGTAATGGAATGAATGTACCCATTAATGGTCACCAATTAGTTCAATCGTCATCAAATATAATTAATTCAAGAACACACACACACATGTGTGTGTTATGTGGTTATCTCTAATTTAAAGGCTAAAATAAAATTAAAGAGAAATAATTGGAATTAAATTAAACTAAAATAAAAAATAGTAATAATCTCATGTATAACAACCCATATCATAGTCTCTCTCATAGTTTATCCTTCACAAATTAGAATAGAAGGTCATCAATGCAAAGTGATATAAATCAATCAAAACATTAAATAAAAGGTTCAGGTTATATTATGTCAATTGAAACAGAAAGAGAGATGAATTGAAATGTAAATAATTAATACAAATATACAACACATGTACGACGAAATGAATTCAAACTAATTTGAATTCAAATTCAGATTTGAATTAGCAAACATCTTTATCCTAATTTATTTCCATGCTATGTTCCCTATAAAATTAAATATAATTTCATTATTAAACATGGTGTTTGTTCATATATTTATATTTATTGGGATCATAGAGGAATTTTTAATACTTTCATCATCGTTAGCTCGGGTTTAAGTATTATATGTGAACATATATATTAAATAATATGCAATAAAGTGAATTTTTTTAGATGTTTATTCACACACATACAATAAATGTGCTTGTATACCAGCAATGCCTACAAGTAAACAAACTTCAGATATGAAAGATCATATCAAATATTATTATCAATCAATCGCTAAAAGGGAATAATGGTATACATTCCATTTAATTAAAATTTATATTAATTAATTAATTATGTTTAGTTGAATTTAAATTTAGTGTGTATTAATTATTTTTAATGCTAATCAACTTTTAGATAATATTTTCTTTTAATTAGTTTCTTTTATTAGCAACATTTCAGAAGAAGCGTTGTATATTTTAACTCTGTGAGGGAATATGTAGTATGTTTATTGTAGAGAAATATTAGGTAGGAACTCACCAGCTGTTCTTAACAATCAATTTTCTTTATTAAGAAAATTTAGAAAAAAATGATATTAAAAAAAGAGAATAATACATTTGTAGATAATATTCTTCAACAAACCAACTAAAATATCGTTAGTGTAATATTTTGTGCTTTCAAGGGCTATATTATGTGTAACAACCCTGTATTTTCTGATTATTGTAATTGTATAATTTAATTATTTTAATTTAAATTCCTAGTTTAAAAACTTTATTTTATTTATTAAAATGAATATATTTTGTTAATTGAAATATAAATGTTGATTTTGATGTGGATTAGAATTTCAACATGCATAAATTGAATATTTCCAGAAAATGTGAATTTTGGTCAATCTGGTCAAACTTTTACTTTTAAATTTAAAATTTGAAAGTTTGAAAATTTGAATTTTATATTTTATTATGAAAGTAAATAAAATTTTAAGAACACTGCTTTTCGTTTCGTTGAAATCTGATTTATAATGTGAAAGTTATGCCTTTTTAACTATTGCGTGAAATTTGCTGTATTTAACAAAATTGTTTATTTTAAATTATATAAATAATCTTTTTATTTGTCATATATTATTATAAATTGTATTATATGCTATGTTACATATATTTTACCTTTTAAATATTTTAAAGTGATGTTTAAATTTGTCCAAAGCTCATTGAATTTATTTTCTATTTTTAAAGGTTAGTTTCCATTTTTCTGCTATTTTCTTCATCTAAACTATATTTAAATTAAAATTTATTTATTTACTTTTGTGATTTCCTTTTTATTTTGTTTTCTTATCTTTATTTATAAATACTTTTAAGTACATAAAAAATTTTCCAAGTTCATTGCACTTATTTTTCATATTTTCAAGACTAGTTGCAAATTTTGCTGTTTTATTTAATTAAACTATATATAATTAATAATTAATTAATTTATTTTTGTTTATTTACTAAATTTTCGTATTTTATCTGATTTTATATATATATTTCAGTTATATAAGGTTTAAAAAGAAAATAATGGAAATTTGAAGAGTTTGTGTCTCTTTAGTTGCTCAAGGCTCTTCGTTTTTCCGCCTCTTCATTTGCTTTTGCCTTTTCCTCTCCTTGCTTTAGCCGTACATCACTCTACCCTATAGCCATGTTTCTCATCTTCAATTCACATGAAAAATATCCTTCTCCTCATTTCAAACTCATGGCTACATCATATTGAGAAAAAATTGCAAGCTAATGGCTTCTTTCTTCCATTTTTTCCCTCTTCTTCATTGATTTAGCCTTCCTCTTCCTCTTGCTTGCTCGGCCCCACTTCTCCTCCATCACCACTGACCATCTCTTCCACCATCTACAGCAGCAAACATCTCCTCCTCCTCTGACCATGACAAACCATGCCATCCAATTGAAGCCATCTCCACAAAACTTTGCTTAAAACTCCAAATATTGCCTAACCGAGCCTTGTATTCCCATTTCCTTCATGTTTAGCCTTGGCCACCACCTTTAACACCACCACCACTTGCTGCCATGACCTATAGCCATCATCATCATCTCTGAGCCTAGTGTGGTGAGGTCAAGCCCATTTGATCATGTGACAAGCTTATGTTGTCGTGTGCAAGTCGTTTGCTTCTAAGGTTTGGTCATCTCTCTTGTTTTCACCACACCATAATCATCTATTAGAAACGGTTTATAACCGTTGCTTACACCATTACCAACGGTTAAAAACCGTTTCTAATAACGGAGTGGTAAACTTTAGCAACGGTAACTAACCGTTGTTTTTTGAACATAAGCAACGGTTTTAAACCGTTGCTTAATGTCCATAAAGCAACGGTTATTGCCCGTTGTTTATTTACAAATAGCAACGGTAATTAACCGTTTCTTTTAGATCATAAGCAACGGTTTTAAACCGTTTCTTAGTGTCTATAAAGCAACGGGTATTGCCCGTTGTGTTATCGTAAATAGCAACGGGTTTTAGCCGTTCCATTTGAGCCATAATTCCATGGCCTTTACTCATAACGAAACGGGCAGAAACCGTTGTTATGTACTATATTACAACGGTTCTTACCCGTTGTAATTCTGTCCGTTTGAAAAAAAAAATATAGGCATTAAAAGCATTAGTCATGACACAGTATTATCATACATTTACAAACAGCTACCAGACATACAATTACAAACAGCTACCCGACATACAAATACAGTGCTACCAGACATACAATTACAAACAGCTACATAAGTCATGACACAGTATTATCACAGTGTTATTACATAACATATAATAATAGCATCCATCGTCCTAAGTTTGAAGATAACAGTATTTTCACCATACATATGATAACAACACTTAACTTGAGCAGTCTAAGATAATTCACACAAGCATACGTTCTTAATACAGCGTTCATTTACATGCTCAAACAGCTTTCCTCGTAACCAGGCCTTCCATGCAGCTGCAAAATGAATAATACACAACATCCTAACCATCTATACAAGATTTCTTATTGAAAATATATAAATAATACTACCCATTTACCCAGAAAAAAAAGAAAAATTTAGTAAGAAAAATACATGTATAGTACTTCCAACCCAAAGCATCCTTGTATAACCATCCTCTCCTTTTTCAGCATTGATCAATTTGACCTCTGTAACGACGAGATAGCTCTCATCTAAAATAATGTATTCAAAATGATGTGCAACTCTACCTAACAAAATGGACTACTATTCTCAAACAAAAGATTTGCCTTTCAGTTACACAAAATGTGTGCACTTCATTTCAAAACAAGAGAATATAACGTGAATGTTCATCTGCATAGTTATCACGAATTCACTATAAACCAAAGAGAGATCGCTAACATTGAAGATCCGATGCTAATGTATTGTTATAATAACGTAAAAATACAAATTACCATGGAAAGCAAGCTGTATATTGCTAAACAAATATAAAACAAAAGACATACCTCCGACTAAAGATATCGTATCAAACCCTTTTGATGGCACACATAACCTCCGACTCCAATGTCCCTAAAGGTCTCGGCCATATGTCGATTCATTTTGGCAGTTCGCTCATCCTCCAACAAAATTTTGTCTAACAAAACTTTTTCATATGCGAGTGGTACTGGTTTTCCATGACATACTGATTGTGTGGAATCTCGGCATATAGTACCTGTTATATCATTGGTATATGTATAATATGGATTTAATAATATCATACAGATTTAATAAGCATTCCAGGAGTAAATATATGTCGAATTATATACACTGATATATAAAATAGTACCTGTTGCAATTACTTCATCCTCGAAGTTCAGGATTTCACATCTTTGGTCGATTGACGGATTGGTCGGAATGAGATTCTGAGAAGTACCGGTGCTACTGCCTACTTGACCACCTTCGGCTAGCTTGAGAATACGCTCCAGTTTATCATCCATGCTATCCACCTTCAACAGTTTTTGCTCCACAGCTTGCAGCCGCTGCTCATATTCTCCTTTGGCCTCTTTGAGTCGTTTGCATGGAATGGCAGCACCCTTAACTTGACTAGGAGATATATTGGTCCCAATACATCGGCTCCTGCCCTTTACATCATTACCAAACACTTTTATAAAAACTTCTTCATCACCACCACTCGCCGTTTCCTTTTCTTTTCCAATTTTGTCCTGAAATGTAAATACATACATATATATATATATATATATAATGAATAATGAAAAATTAATTTAAAGGCGTTATTATTTGTTTAACTTACAAAGAACGAAGATGACGCATCAGACACGCTGCCATCTTTTTTCTTATGTGTTTTCTCCCATACTTGAAGACGTGATACTTCTGCTCCCGAACTTGTATCGACCTGCATACAAGAAATCAAATGCAGATAAAAACAAATATATATATATATATATATAAGTATGGTATTTAAGCAGCTGTACTTTGCATGTGCTATGCAAACATGGGAAAAGAACATACAAATTTCAAATCTTAAAAACTACCAGCATTTTCATCCATTGTGCATTTTCAAAGTATGTATAGACTGGGTTATTCCCAAAGTTTATTTAGTCAAAAAGCATGGAATAGTGTAAAACGAGCGATGCGTTGCTATATCAATTCAACTTGCATACTTTGCTGTCATGTTATAAATCTAAACAAGGGAACATGCTGCCATTTGAGTTTAAGCAATAAAACATGTATAAGAAGTTTTTTTTTCTGCACACATTCACTGTCGTTTTTTGCTCCAAGATCAATTTCTTTGAAGTTTGAATGGGTTTGAAATAGAGTGAGCATACTCCCTTGTTTGAAGTTTTTTGCTCACTCTACAGTATAATATGCAACTACTATAACATGATTAAACTACAAAACTTAAATGCAAATTCTTCTTTTAATGCAAATTAACAAAGAAAATAAAATTCACTAAAACCTGATAATACATTGACAGTACAAAATCTCTGGTCAAGCAACGATATACCGGTTATGCATTTGTAGTGCCAAAAATCAGGCATAGTGTTCGTTTCTGCAAGTCTAAAACAGTAGCATACACATAGTACAGTCACGGGAATAGCAGTACATAAAACTTCTCCCTAAATTTGATGTTGATATTGCATGTGAATTCCTGTTATCTTTTAGATAAACCACTGTCACATTGTGCACTAATCCCAGTATTATACTTTAAATCCTAGACCTTGCAGCTAACAAAATACAAAGCACCAAATTTGAAAAAGCAATGGGAACTGGAGCACTTATATCCACGCTCTTACCACACTTATCCCCTGTACTACATCCACTACATGACAAGACATTCTTAAAAGAAAAACTACAGTATATTCACTGACCATGACAACCCTCAAAACAGCATGATCATACACACAAAGGTAGATCAGAAATACCCCAAGACATCTCAAAACATTCGAAAACAGTATCACAACTTGAATAATACTGCACCACTTCACCTGACACCCATTCATGCATATATAGTATAACAAATTTGACCTAGGTCGTATAGGAGTCTTTTTAATCCTATCTGAATAATCAATTTTAATACACAAAAAACAACCCTTCAATAAAAAAAATTGAATTACATACCTATTTTATTTCTGATTATGTTATCTTTATATGCATAGCTCAATTTCTTGAATCGGTATGTAAGGAAAACATAGTAAAAACACGTACCATTTCTTGAGTAATCCTAGCGTGACTCTTACGTCCCGAATGATGACAATATTCGAGCTTTGATCTATTTTGTTTGCCTTTCTTCCTTTTTTCTTTTGCCTCGGGTGTTGATTCGTATCTTATGAACTCCTCCCAATCATTTTTACCAATTTTCGGCGGACAATTTTTCATTTTTTCTTCGTCAGTGTTGAAAATATCATAATAATTCTTGCGCAAATCACTCTTGTGTCCCCTAAAAATCTCGGACATCTTTTTGAACATAAGGTCCTTTGATAGAGGATCGAGCTCAAAATATTTCTGTATAACAAACCAAGATAAAGGGATTATTTCACATACAATATAACAAATGACATAGGCTACAACCATGCATGTCTAATGGAGTATGACTGTGTTCTAATATACATGTTTTACACTTGAATTAATTATAGATGTTTTACAGATGTTTTACACTTGAATTAATTATAGATGTTTTACACTTGAAATTAATCAAATTAGCATAAGCCTATACTTCTCATACAATGCACTGAATCAAATCTCCAGTGGATGATGTGTGACCGTATCATATGATACTCCAAATTGAAAAAACAATACCTCCAATTGATTCCACACGTCTTCCTTGTAATTTGACGGAACTTTTTTCCAACTTGGATAGGAGATTGGCACATGATTTCTTACTAGTTTACCCATCTTCGAGGCGACCTTTGAAGCATTTTTTCCGACTGGAGAACCGTAGTTGTCTATATCAATTTTCTCCCGGTTTAAAGTGGATGATTGTGACGATTGTGACATTATTTCCTGCAAAATGCAAACTTGATTTCATTAATATGCAAACTTGATTATTATTATCTAAAATACTGGCATCGCACAAAATCTTTTAATACAGAAAAAAAGGAACATGACTCAAACAATATAAAAATATAACTTCCAAAATCAAATAGAAAACATACCTTAAAATCATAATTTGAGTGTCTCTTTCGCGTAGGCCTGTCCAAAATAGTTAAAGGAACTGCGTCTTCGTCATCATCTATGAATACATAAGCATTAGTATTGACAAAAAAGAAAAAAATGATTGTGATTTCAGCGGAAGAACCTATTAATAGAAAAAGGAGTTTACCATCGAGGACAACATATAACACACCATTTTATATTTTACAACATATATCAGGATATTATAATGGCACTAATAAAAAATATAATGCATCTATTTCTTTTTTTTTTGTACATCTGAATACTTGTAATCCTTTGGATTGACAGTGGCAATTAATCACCAAATGAGACGTATTCAGATACGAAAATTTATCACCAAATTGCATAATTAATAATTTAGAAGCAGTTTACAATTGGTACCAATACGTATTCAATGTACGTGATCAATCCAGTTAGATGTACCTAATTAACTAATACCTGATACCAATACGTATTCAGATGTACCAAATTAACTAATAGAATTCACTTTGATAACTTTAGAAGCTGAAATCAATTTAAGTGCAATAGTTTAGAATGATATTAAGTACATCTGAATATGTGTAGACGTTTAATGCATCATCAAAATATAAAATACACATAATTTAGTAATTGATTTGAGTAGCAAACTTAATAAATAAAAAAGCAGAAAATCAAATTTGGGTACTAATTAATGATAATTAAATAATTCATGCATACAAATTCTGTAAGCAAATTAAAACTGCTAATAAAATCATTCAATCCTAACAATTTAAGTAACCTAAATTTTGACCTAGCCATTCAACTCGTCCTAATACTCAAGCCCTAATCAGTCCCACTGCAATTTCAAAATTTCAGTAAGCGAAACGACTTACTCGCCGCGATTGGTGGCACGCTCCTTCCTTGATTGGCACGCCGCGATTGATTGGCACGCTCCTTCCTTGATTGGCACGCTCGGCAGCAACCTGCTCCTCGAAGTGGTCTTAGCTCTGGCTCTTTCGGAAGAGGCGGAGGTGGTGGAGATATTTTGGGGCGAAATCGATTAATTTAGGTCGAATGGGGAAATAATTTGGGACGAGAAATGTTTCGTGGTTTGTTGTAAACATTATGGCGCAAAGGTACTAAATTATACCGCCAGAAATTAGCACAATATAAACGACGGTTAAATCCCGTCGCTAAAAGAAAAGAAACGGGCAAAACGTATGGCGCCAAAGGTGAAATTTCCCTCCAAGTTGCTAAATACATAACAACGGTTAAAACCCGTTGTATTTTAACAACGGGAAATTACCGTTGCTAATTAGGCGGAAGGCTTGTTGTAAAATTCAGCTTTTGGTGTAGTGTTTGCAACTGTTCTGCAAACTAAAGTTGTTGATTATATTTGTATGTCGATATCTATATTTGTGCTTATGTATGTTATATTTTGTGTTGTTTACAAGGGTCTCCATCAATTCAAATCAAATCGTGCTTGTCGTGCCTTTGGAATCGCTCTAGTGTGTGTTGTTTGTCTCTAGCTTCGTAAAAGGTGAGTCTTTCTCACTCTAACATTGTACTGATGAGATAGTGAATTGATGACAAGTGTTTAGTAATATAAAATGTTATGCAAGTTAATGATGATCATATGATATGCTATGCCATGTTATTACCATATTAAAACTGTTAATTATCACCTGACATGTGATATATGACATTATATTGTGACACTGACATTGTTTATATTGTTTATGCATATATTCACACTGCAAGTTCCCTGTTAGAATAGAATCACTATGGGTTGAAATGATACATACCCAAACGGACTTTAGATTAGGGCAAATCGTTATGGGCTGAAATGATAGGCCTGAGCGATTTCTATTGTATTTTATTTGACTTGGGATTGCGGGTTTGAAATGATAGAACCCGGGTTTTCTTTGTAAACTGCGGATTGAAATGATATATATCCGTATCACTTGCCCTAGGTTAGAAAATTATATACAGACCCCGTGGTATATTTTTAAATGATATTTATTAAAATATGTATTTTTAAAAGTATGAAATTTTGATTTAAAAATATATATTTTATGGTTTTAAGAAAATTAAATATTAAGTCTTGAAATTGTGAATTTGAGTACGTAAATGTGAAATAATTGAGATTTTAGACTTTAAATTTTATTTTAAAATGTAAATAAATAATGGAAATTAAATTTAAAATTTTAAAATTATATATGAAGTAAAATTTTAAGTTTTATTTAATTTATATGTTAATAAACAGTGAATTTTGACTTAATAAATGAATGGAGTTTTTTTAAATTGAATATTTGATCTAATAATTTTGTTGTGTTAAATCATATGTTAAAATGATTTTAAATGTGAAATTTTGAAGTCTAGAAATATGATTTTTAAGTTATAATAAAAATTTGGAGTTTTATTATTTTTTGTTTTGAAAAGCTAAAATGAAATCTGGAATTCATAGCATTTTCAAAATGTTGTAGTCTTTTGACAGCATTTTTAAATGTTATTGTTTTGAATCTAACAATGTTTGAAATAACTAAATATCTATTACGACATTTTATAAATGCCGTTATTCTTGAACTAAACCATTTTTGGAAGCTATAAGCTACGATAGCACTTTATAAATGCTGTCGTTGCTATAATTTGACAATGTTTGAAATGTTATAGTTTTTAACACTGTTTGAGTTATATTTTAAAGTGTTAAATGATTTAAATTTTGGAAATTGATTAATTGTGAAATTTAAGAAGTTTTGAATATATTTTAATATTTAAATTTGAATTTTTAGGGAATTTAAATTTGAATTTGAATTTAAGTAAGGTTTACTTGGTTATGTGTTAAATGGAATGAAATGTAATGAGATAAATGAATTTTTGAATGGAATTTTTAATGTATTTTGTAATGATACTTGAAATAAAAAATGAATGACTTATTTGATTTAAAAATGATATTTAAATTTGAGTATTTGAATTTGAATTCAAATAATGATTTGATAATAAGGTTTGGAAATGATTTGATCTTTATTTTGATAAAGAATATGAATTAGAATGATATGTACTTTTGATAAATGAATATTTGAAGTTTATATTGGTATGAAAGGATATTTAGTTTAATTGTAAATTGAGTTTATTTAAATAATATTGGATTTATGAAATGAATATTTCAAAACTAAGTAATAATGAAACTAGATTTGAGATATATGAAATTATAAAATTTAGTTTTTGAAATGCGGGATATTAAAGCTTTGAAATATATTAAAAAATTGAATAGTTTAATTTGTGGATCTAATCTATGTTTGAAATTGATATGATTTGAAATGGTTATTGGGAAATTTAATTGAAACTGATGGTTTGAATTGAATTAAGTTGGAAATTGAAAATTTGGTATCAATTGAATGAATTGTAAAATGTAAAGAATTAAATGAATATCCCATGATTTCAAATGTATGATTTTGAAATGTTATGATTTTCAAAGTGTAATTGTTTCAAGTATTTTGGTTTCGAAAGAGTTATACTTTGAAAATATTATGATTTTGAAATGAATATATGTTTGAAATGCTTTTGGTTTCGAAGTATAAACTATTTTGATTGAATAAATAGTTTTGAAATAAAAATGTTTTATGGTTTCGAAGTATAAACTATTTTGAAAGAAATATAGTTTGAAATGAAATGATTTGATCCTTTTGAAATATAAACTATTTTGAAATGACCACGGCGTTATAATAACGTTTGGTTGTTAAAGAGACCGGGATCGGAAGTTGTCATACTCTCTGCCAACTCCGAAAACCACTTTAACAACCGTGTACGCGGTGGAGATTCCAGAATGAAGTAGGATGGTGGCGACGTTCTTGAGGTATATTACGTGGACCGAACTCCCGTGAGTTGGCATAAGGTGGCTAAAACAGGAGCGATCTCGGGCCAAGTGGGGTCATTCCTCCTATCGGACACATTCCTTCGATACTATACTCTTACTGGTGATTGATTAGATGGCCATCCTCCGATTTTGATATGGGAGTGTGTTCCGAGGTGGGCGTATGTGGCTGCTGCGTTACCACCAGCCCGTGTGCGTAATTGGTATATCTACCCTGGCATTGCCTTGTGTGCCGTGTCACCTACCATACCGAGCCTTTACTACGAGTTTGTTTTTCTCCCGTAGCCCGTGTGGTGTCCTCTAACTGTCACCCGGAGTGGAGATGGCATGATATTGGATGGACTACTGGGACTATTATGTGTGAAGGGTGATATGGGTAGCCCGGAACGCTATTTAAAAGTATGTTTATTTTACTGTAGACATTATTATAATAGCGCAATATTACTACATAGTAAATAGTTTAACGGATCCTTAAAGGATGTGCGATCCCAAGCATCCTTTAAGTTACTGATGCATTTTTGTTACTGTTCACTTGAGTTGATTTACAGTTCATAAGTATTTATGTCCTGACTCGAGTGTTTTGTGTTTTGCTTTACGCTCGAGTCAGATTGAGTGATTCAGCATTCAAGACTCACCTTTGGAGTTGGAGCTTTGCTTGAAGATCCAGCCATCTATTTGTTTTCAGTATCCAGTGTTTCCAGTGATGTATTTTGATTTGTACTTGATGTATCTTGTTACTCTTCTACTGTATATTGTTTAACTCTGATGTATCTTATTTTTATATAGTAGCTTCATGAACTACTATTTCTTTTAAATTCCGCTGCATTATTAAATAATCTGTGTTTGTGATCTGTGATTATGTATTTACTGTATATTCTGAGATTTGCCAAATTTTATTTACAACGCGGTATTTTGAGCAATTCAAGTCCGACATGTGCGGATACGAATGGTTGAAAATATCGGGTCGTTACAGTTGGTATCAGAGCTTTGGTAGCTCTAGGCAAAACTCAGTATATAGGGTAAATGTATTTACAGAATCACTTTCATTCGAGTTTAAACCTCTTCCTTTTTGACTCGATTCCTTTGAATTTTGGAACATTCCCTGTGGTTCCAAAACCCATTCGTGTCCCTCACTATTTATTTTCTTTTGTTTCTGGAGTATCCCATAACTCCACTTCAAAAGATCTTCATAATGAGTCGGCGGTCTCGCCAACCTCAAATTTATTTGTAAAGGGGGAAAACTCCTTTACAACAACATCGATTCACCAGAGATTCTATATCCTCGGTTTAGATGCTAGTATCTCTTATAATTTCGAACTCTACATCTTGAGATCGAATGTCGATTTACCCAAGAAATCCACATCGGTCTTATTCTTTAAGTCACGGTTGACCCGGTTAAGATTGCCTGCGATTTATATAAGCTTATCCATCTTTCTATTCTGTTATTTAATTATCTCATCTTTGTTTCCAACTTATCTTCAAATCATTCTTGAAGTGTATTTGTAAACAAATATTTAAAATGTTTTATATATTGTGTTGTTTGAGTTGTTGATGTTGATTTGGGTTTCTAACCGATTCGTCTGATCAACGCCATCGATAAGATTTCCAAAACACTTAGACAGAGAAAACTGACACAATATGTTTTTAAAATTTAGTAATGAAATAATTTTTTGTGAAATAAATTTTGTACTTTTATTATATATCTTTATCTGGATTTTATTTGAATTGGTTGTTAAGAAATAATATTTGATTTTATATATCATTTTCTATTGTTTCATATATCTAATTGAACTATAAAACATGGTTATAAATTTATTTGGAAATTTAAAATGAATGTAAAACAAGAATTTGAGAATTTAATTTCCGATGGATTTCAAACTTTGTGTTTAAAGTTTTAAAGGATATATTATTTAAAGTATTTTCGAATAGAAATTTGTTTCCAATGAATTTTAAATTTAAATTTAGTGCTCTTCTCTTTGTCGCTGGAAAATAATTTCGGTGATGACTGCAGCATCATCGACGTTCATTTTCGAGTTTCGAAGTGAAGAGACCGTTCTGTAGTCTTGCTACAGGTTTGTTTTGGAAATTTAATTGATTTGAATTTCTTAAATAATACTGGATTTATAACTTATGTTGATATATGATTTAAATTTGAATGGATATATATATAGTATATGTGCATTTATTTATCTCTAAATAGTTTGGAATTTATCGGAAATTTAATTCCTAAATTTTATCTTCAAGAATAATTTCTAAGTATAATTTCAAGATTTGGATTAATATTCAAGCTTGAAATAATTTAATTAGAAAGTTTTATTTGTATAATACACAATTTCATTCCAATATAACTTACCTTAATTTTCAAAAGTTGAATATGTAATTGGATAATATACAATATAAAAAAAAAGATTTTATAAATAAAATTTGAGTGGTTATAATAAATGTTATATACTTAAATTTTAGTTATAAAAGAGATTGACAGAGGTAAATAAAGAAAAGGGTAATGGAATAGTTTACAATATAAAATGATGATAAAGGAAATAAGAATAAATTTAAGGCAGTTGCAATGAGTGTGAGTATATTTAACATAGGTGATAAAATATATTGAGAGGAATAAATTTAATTTTAATTAGTAGTAAAGAAGAATTAAATTTTATTTGGCACATTTTGAGTATAATAAAAGATTTTTCAAATACATGATTTTAGGGATTTGTTAATTTAAGATAATTGGATGATAAGATAATGAAATTAGAGATGCTTAAGATTTATTTGACTTATGTAAAATTAATTTTCAGTTTAAGTTGAAATTTTATGGTTTCAAATTTATTATCTTATTTTGTTTTTCAAACTATCTTTTGGTTGTCCTAATTTCCCTTGTCTTGCTAAAGAATGAGAGGCTATTGCTTATACCAGTCTGTTTAGAAATCTTTCTATAATCTTTAATAATCTTTGGTACTCATCTTTGAATCTAAGCACTTCTTGCCATCCACAGACCGTCGGTTAAACGAGAAGGGTGAATCAGATTCTAAAGGATTTTTTTTCATGCTTGTGTTCTTGATTCTGGAGGATGTTGGAAAGATCATCTCCACCTTGTTAAACTTACCTATAACAACAGTTATCAGGTATAATTTTAATCTTCTTGTCATCTTGTCTTAATACTATTTCATTCTATATTTTTCTGTGCTTTCCCGTACCTCATTCCTTTTCGGGGACGAAAAGTTTTGAGTGGGGGAGAGTGTAACAACCATGTATTTTCTGATTATTGTAATTGTATATTTTAATTATTTTAATTTAAATTCCTAGTTTAAAAACTTTATTTTATTTATTAAAATGAATATATTTTGTTAATTGAAATATAAATGTTGATTTTGATGTGGATTACAATTTCAACATGCATAAATTGAATATTTCCAGAAAATGTGAATTTTGGTCAATCTGGTCAAACTTTTACTTTTAAATTTAAAATTTGAAAGTTTGAAAATTTGAATTTTATATTTTATTATGAAAGTAAATAAAATTTTAAGAACACTGCTTTTCGTTTCGTTGAAATCTGATTTATAATGTGAAAGTTATGCCTTTTTAACTATTGTGTGAAATTTGCTGTATTTAACAAAATTGTTTATTTTAAATTATATAAATAATCTTTTTATTTGTCATATCTTATTCTAAATTGTATTATATTCTATGTTACATATATTTTACCTTTTAAATATTTTAAAGTGATGTTTGAATTTGTCCAAAGCTCATTGAATTTATTTTCTATTTTTAAAGGTTAGTTTCCATTTTTCTGCTATTTTCTTCATCTAAACTATATTCAAATTAAAATTTATTTGTTTACTTTTTTTATTTCCTTTTTATTTTGTTTTCTTATCTTTATTTATAAATACTTTTAAGTACATAAAATTTTTTCCAAGTTCATTGCACTTATTTTTCATATTTTCAAGACTAGTTGCAAATTTTGCTGTTTTATTTAATTAAACTATATATAATTAATAATTAATTTATTTATTTTTGTTTATTTACTAAATTTTCGTATTTTATCTGATTTTATATATATATTTCAGTTATATAAGGTTTAAAAAGAAAATAATGGAAATTTGAAGAGTTTGTGTCTCTTTAGTTGCTCAAGGCTCTTCGTTTTTCCGCCTCTTCATTTGCTTTTGCCTTTTCCTCTCCTTGCTTTAGCCGTACATCACTCTACCCTATAGCCATGTTTCTCATCTTCAATTCACATGAAAAATATCCTTCTCCTCATTTCAAACTCATGGCTACATCATATTGAGAAAAAATTGCAAGCTAATGGCTTCTTTCTTCCATTTTTTCCCTCATCTTCATTGATTTAGCCTTCCTCTTCCTCTTGCTTGCTCGGCCCCACTTCTCCTCCATCACCACTGACCATCTCTTCCACCATCTACAGCAGCAAACATCTCCTCCTCCTCTGACCATGACAAACCATGCCATCCAATTGAAGCCATCTCCACAAAACTTTGCTTAAAACTCCAAATATTGCCTAACCGAGCCTTGTATTCCCATTTCCTTCATGTTTAGCCTTGGCCACCACCTTTAACACCACCACCACTTGCTGCCATGACCTATAGCCATCATCATCATCTCTGAGCCTAGTGTGGTGAGGTCAAGCCCATTTGATCATGTGACAAGCTTATGTTGTCGTGTGCAAGTCGTTTGCTTCTAAGGTTTGGTCATCTCTCTTGTTTTGCAACTGTTCTGCAAACTAAAGTTGTTGATTATATTTGTATGTCGATATCTATATTTGTGCTTATGTATGTTATATTTTGTGTTGTTTACAAGGGTCTCCATCAATTCAAATCAAATCGTGCTTGTCATGCCTTTGGAATCGCTCTTGTGTGTGTTGTTTGTCTCTAGCTTCGTAAAAGGTGAGTCTTTCTCACTCTGACATTTATACTTATGAAATAGTGAATTGATGACAAGTGTTTAGTAATATAAAATGTTATGCAAGTTAATGATGATCATATGATATTCTATGCCATGTTATTACCATATTAAAACTGTTAATTATCACCTGACATGTGATATATGACATTATATTGTGACACTGACATTGTTTATATTGTTTATGCATATATTCACACTGCAAGTTCCCTGTTAGAATAGAATCACTATGGGTTGAAATGACACATACCCAAACGGACTTTAGATTAGGGAAAATCGTTATCGGCTGAAATGATAGGCCTGAGCGATTTCTATTGTATTTTATTTGACTTGGGATTGCGGGTTTGAAATGATAGAACCCGGGTTTTCTTTGTAAACTGCGGATTGAAATGATATATATCCGTATCACTTGCCCTAGGTTAGAAAATTATATACAGACCCCGTGGTATATTTTTAAATGATATTTATTAAAATATGTATTTTTAAAAGTATGAAATTTTGATTTAAAAATATATATTTTATGGTTTTAAGAAAATTAAATATTAAGTCTTGAAATTGTGTATTTGAGTACGTAAATGTGAAATAATTGAGATTTTAGACTTTAAATTTTATTTTAAAATGTAAGTAAATAATGGAAATTAAATTTAAAATTTTAAAATTATATATGAAGTAAAATTTTAAGTTTTATTTAATTTATATGTTAATAAACAGTGAATTTTGACTTAATAAATGAATGGAGTTTTTTTAAATTGAATATTTGATCTAATAATTTTGTTATGTTAAATCATATGTTAAAATGATTTTAAATGTGAAATTTTGAAGTCTAGAAATATGATTTTTAAGTTATAATAAAAATTTGGAGTTTTATTATTTTTTGTTTTGAAAAGCTAAAATGAAATCTGGAATTCATAGCATTTTCAAAATGTTGTAGTCTTTTGACAGCATTTTTAAATGCTATTGTTTTGAATCTAACAATGTTTGAAATAACTAAATATCTATTACGACATTTTATAAATGCCGTTATTCTTGAACTAAACCATTTTTGGAAGCTATAAGCTACGATAGCACTTTATAAATGCTGTCGTTGCTATAATTTGACAATGTTTGAAATGTTATAGTTTTTAACACTGTTTGAGTTATATTTTAAAGTGTTAAATGATTTAAATTTTGGAAATTGATTAATTGTGAAATTTAAGAAGTTTTTAATATATTTTAATATTTAAATTTGAATTTTTAGGGAATTTAAATTTGAATTTGAATTTAACTAAGGTTTACTTGGTTATGTGTTAAATGGAATGAAATGTAATGAGATAAATGAATTTTTGAATGAAATTTTTAATGTATTTTGTAATGATACTTGAAATAACAAATGAATGACTTATTTGATTTAAAAATGATATTTAAATTTGAGTATTTGAATTTGAATTCAAATAATGATTTGATAATAAGGTTTGGAAATGATTTGATCTTTATTTTGATAAAGAATATGAATTAGAATGATATGTACTTTTGATAAATGAATATTTGAAGTTTATATTGGTATGAAAGGATATTTAGTTTAATTGTAAATTGAGTTTATTTAAATAATATTGGATTTATGAAATGAATATTTCAAAACTAAGTAATAATGAAACTAGATTTGAGATATATGAAATTATAAAATTTAGTTTTTGAAATGCGGGATATTAAAGCTTTGAAATATATTAAAAAATTGAATAGTTTAATTTGTGGATCTAATCTATGTTTGAAATTGATATGATTTGAAATGGTTATTGGGAAATTTAATTGAAACTGATGGTTTGAATTGAATTAAGTTGGAAATTGAAAATTTGGTATCAATTGAATGAATTGTAAAATGTAAAGAATTAAATGAATATCCCATGATTTCAAATGTATGATTTTGAAATGTTATGATTTTCAAAGTGTAATTGTTTCAAGTATTTTGGTTTCGAAAGAGTTATACTTTGAAAATATTATGATTTTGAAATGAATATATGTTTGAAATGCTTTTGGTTTCGAAGTATAAACTATTTTGATTGAATAAATAGTTTTGAAATAAAAATGGTTTATGGTTTCGAAGTATAAACTATTTTGAAAGAAATATAGTTTGAAATGAAATGATTTGATCCTTTTGAAATATAAACTATTTTGAAATGACCACGGCGTTATAATAACGTTTGGTTGTTAAAGAGACCGGGATCGGAAGTTGTCATACTCTCTGCCAACTCCGAAAACCACTTTAACAACCGTGTACGCGGTGGAGATTCCAGAATGAAGTAGGATGGTGGCGACGTTCTTGAGGTATATTACGTGGACCCAACTCCCGTGAGTTGGCATAAGGTGGCTAAAACAGGAGCGATCTCGGGCCAAGTGAGGTCATTCTTCCTATCGGACACATTCCTTCGATACTATACTCTTACTGGTGATTGATTAGATGGCCATCCTTCGATTTTGATATGGGAGTGTGTTCCGAGGTGGGCGTATGTGGCTGCTGCGTTACCACCAGCCCGTGTGCGTAATTGGTATATCTACCCTGGCATTGCCTTGTGTGCCGTGTCACCTACCATACCGAGCCTTTACTACGAGTTTGTTTTTCTCCCGTAGCCCGTGTGGTATCCTCTGACAGTCACCCGGAGTGGAGATGGCATGATATTGGATGGACTACTGGGACTATTTGTGAAAGGTGATATGGGTAGCCCGGAACGCTATTTAAAAGTATGTTTATTTTACTGTAGACATTATTATAATAGCGCAATATTACTACATAGTAAATAGTTTAACGGATCCTTAAAGGATGGGCGATCCCAAGCATCCTTTAAGTTACTGATGCATTTTTGTTACTGTTCACTTGAGTTGATTTACAGTTCATAAGTATTTATGTCCTGACTCGAGTGTTTTGTGTTTTGCTTTACGCTCGAGTCAGATTGAGTGATTCAGCATTCAAGACTCACCTTTGGAGTTGGAGCTTTGCTTGAAGATCCAGCCATCTATTTGTTTTCAGTATCCAGTGTTTCCAGTGATGTATTTTGATTTGTACTTGATGTATCTTGTTACTCTTCTACTGTATATTGTTTAACTCTGATGTATCTTATTTTTATATAGTAGCTTCATGAACTACTATTTCTTTTAAATTCCGCTGCATTATTAAATACTCTGTGTCTGTGATCTGTGATTATGTATTTACTGTATATTCTGAGATTTGCCAAATTTTATTTACAACGCGGTATTTTGAGCAATTCAAGTCCGACATGTGCGGATACGAATGGTTGAAAATATCGGGTCGTTACATTATGTTTCATATATTTGTTTAGCTTGAAGGAAAACATTATATATTCTATATATTATAGAACATGACTACAATTTTATTTTACAAGTCAAACATTCAGATTTGGTTATAAATACTATAATGTGTTAATGTGTTAATGTTTTAGTGAAAAAAATCAAAAGCATTCATACCTATGTTAGATTGGTACTCGAGAAAATGTCCAATGTCCGATTGGATCCCTAATGATGAATTAATTGTCAATGTTGGAAGTCATGATATTATGTGAAGAAAAAAATGAATGAAGGTTGATTGCAAAAGAGATGATAAGAAAGTGAAAAATTATCGAATAACAAATTGACTTTAAGACTGAAATATGTTTATAGGTACAGTCAGGTAATAAGTGGCGTTACTTTATTAAAGGATGATAGTATACTTGAAGTTTCTTTAATATTTTAAAGGTTTTTCGTGAAAATAATGAAGATATTTAACGCACATAATTGGAATGAAAATTTTATTTTATTTTTTTATGGAAAAGGGATAAATTTGTCAATAAGTGAATCATATATTATATAGGTTTTAATATACAATAAAATGAGTTAATTTAGGAATTTTTTTGCATTTTATAAAATTATAGTAATATCTATTAATTCACCATGCATGTAGGTATCTATTTTAAATATATTTCGTCATGCTTTATAGCATAACCATCTGTAACAATTTATTGCAATAATAATAGTATGTTTTTAATTGTTTTTGTTATTGATTAAATTTCTTTGTACCTTTTAATCTAACTGTTATGTTCAATGAAATATATCTAAAGTATTTCTAACTCTATCTACATGTATTTTGTGTTATAGTGATATAAATTAACTTTGAGTTATATTTATTGTTGTATTGCTTCAGTTTTATGCTTAAGTGATGTATATCATGTTTAATTTTCATCTCATATTACACTATATGTGTAAAAAAAATGTTTCAATGTTAGTGAACATTTTACAAATTTAGGTAGCGCTACATAATGTCCAAAATATAATAATAAAATGTTGGAATGTTTTTTATTTGAATCAAATACAAAACACTATTTCACTTTCAGCATAGTTTCTATGTTCCAAGTTTAGAACGCTATTAACATAGCTAACCATGCACATATTTAAGTATATATGTTAAATATAGGATAAACCCATACACAACTTATGTCACTTACATTTGAAAGTTAAAGGGCATGCTAAATTATGTAATTTTTACCGAATTAAAATTAACTGATATTTGAGGTTAACATTTATTGTATAAAGTCGTTGTGTGAGGCTATACTTTGTGCGATTTGAGATTACTAAAGAAAATTTACCAACGAAAGTGTTTAATTGAACTTTGTGAAAAAGATAGCCTAAAAATTATTATCCATGAACATACTGTAAGATTGCATAACAAAGATCCTAAGGCTAAATTAACACCAGAGGGGGAGGGGGTGAATAGTATTTTCTAATTTATATATATCTTTTTTAAATCTTTTGAAATTATACTTAAAAATAATGAGATTAACAATAATAAAAATAATCACATAATCAAAACATAGATAACTAGTAAATGCAGTAAAAATAAAAGGAAAGAATACAATAGGATTTTGTACGGGTTCGTAGTTACCCTACATCCAGTCCCGTACAATTTCTTATACGGATTTCTTTTCAACTAGTAAATGAAAATACAATCTCGATTTCAAGGCTATGAGACACAACCTCCAAAATCCTGGCCTCTGGGTAGAGCCGCTTGATTTTCGGCTACAACCACACCCACTATATTTATGGGCTACAAAGCACACCCAATTGGTTTCACGGGCTAAAGTCACACTCAATTGATTTCACTGGCTACTATCACACTCACAAGTATATCGGTTTAATTTAATGGAGATTTACAAACTCAAAAATTCAATCTTGATCAAAAATGATCCTATAATACTTAAGTAACACAAGATCTAGATTGGGGTGAGAAGATGATAGAAATTAGAGAGCAAATGATTAAGAATCAAACTAATGGTGATTGAGTTTGATTCTGGTTAAAATTCTGCAGAGTATGGTTATATTTTTGTTTAGAAAATGAAAGAGAAGAAGGAGCGAAGAAGAACAATGAAAAGTGATTAAAAAATTCGTTGGAAACATAGATATTTATAGAGGAATAACGATCATGTCTATTTGTGAATAGATATGACGAATAGACACTTCTTTTGAAAATTAAAATTTGAAATTCACGGCTAGTATGTTAACATATAAGGCTAGAGTATGTCGACATACTCTTTGTAATTTTGAAAATCACTTTAAAATATTATTTTGAAAATGTATCGTTTTGTGAAATAATTTTATATTTTAAGTATGTTTAAATATAGTTTATATACACTATAATCATAATAAAATTTTAGTAAAACTATACGATAAGAATTTTGAAAAATATATTAATATAAATCAAAATCTAATAAAAAGAATAACTTGGTGAATAGTAAAACTAAAATAATAAATATAAGAATTTTAAAAACTACAAAAAGCTATTTTGAAAAGAATATTTAAAAACCAAAATAATTTAAAACTATTTCAAAACTTAAAAAAGAGAGATGGATCAAGTGCTATCAAAATTTTAACAAACATTCTAGACACTATAACTTATCTGGAATATCTTGAAATCTCGAACTCTTGAATATTCATAAGACTTCATTCTTAAGTCTCTATATCAGCATCTTTAACTCTTTAATCTTTACCTGATACCATATAGTCTTCTTATATCAACACCTGTCTAATATCCTAAACTATATACTACATATGTACCTTGATAAAACAATAGTATTTATGTTTTATATGATTTCCTAAAATTGTTGTCATCAAAACCAAATCCTTAGATACTAACACATATGCTCTCACAGTCATATATATAATAATAAAAACTAAAAATAACACTTAAATAAATTAAGTGATCGACTCTGTGTACATAGCACGAGTTCACACTAGTTCGAAATATACTTTAATAACTAATTAACTTCTAATTTGAAATTCATAAAGTAATTTTACTCACATTATTCATTTCATCGTTCTCTTCCATTAATGGTTTATATTATTGAAAATAATTATTTTTAGGTTTAGATTTCACCTTTTCTATGCATTTATGCATAATTGTTAGCATTTTTTTTATTATTTAAGGTGAGTTTGTGATATTTGCAATAACTAAATCACATATACAAGTAGGATATTCACAAAAACGATATTTGCAACGTGACTATTAGTATGATACGCAAGTGGAAAATTCTATTTCAATCCGAATATTTACTTAGTAGCCCTCCAAAAATTAAAATATCTGTAAGCCCAAAAAAATAACTTAGTCGCCCCCTACTGTTTCCAGAATTACCCTTCCCATCAAACGCTGAAAAGTTCAAACAAAAAAAAACAAAATGAACTACCATGAAAGGTGACTCCGTGGTTCGTGTCAACAACACATAGACTTTCTGTGCGGATGTGTAAAAAATTCACGCCATTATTTACGCGATTAAGTTAGAAACCTGGTATACCTCCTACGTGAATTACCCCGTAATCGACAGCCTACGATTGTGTTTGCAAAAATTACAAATTTTTCAATTTCTTTTTAAATTACCTGCTGTGATTGCGTTAACAATTCATTCTCCTTTTCAAAATCCATCAACTAGTAGTGAAAAATTGATTTTTTTTATTCGCTTATTTAAAAACCAGGGTATTGAAGAAGCTGTGGTTTAGACCATAAGAAAATAATGGAATTGAGAAGAAAAAAGTACGCAGCTTTCTAAAGGTATTTTAGTATTTAGAATTTCATTTATTTTAGCGGGGCTACAAAGTAAATATTTGTGTTGAAATAGAATTTGCCAACATAAGTACACATAAAGCTGCATTCAAAATGATTAATATCAATAACATGTAAGGTGCGCTGGTAGTGCCTAACTTGGCTGCACGCCTATAAATATAGCCTGCATTTAATGAACATTGAGTTATTCCCATTCCAGGAGTAAATACTTAATTTGCCTCATTTATTTCCTTTGATTGATACATAGACATGTGAACATCTTAAATTCTATCTAATATTAGCACCCACTTTGATTAAATTGTAAGGAAAATCAAAATGGAAATAATACAGTCTCCTAAAATTTTATTTAAACCAATTAGATGTATTTCCATGAGATAGGATGTCATGTTCAAGGCAATACAACATGAAAACAGAAATATAAATTAACACTCTAAAATTATGAAACATCAAGGATATTCAATTGGACGTACCTTTTGAGCTCCCTAACATTTGAAAATCAGCATAAAAAATATGAAGATGTAATCATAAATAATTTTAATAAGGGAAACCTTATACGTGAAAATAAAGAGTAAATAAGTAAGTGAATATATAAACTCATACAAAATATAAAGCTAAATTTTAACATAGGGAATGATATTAAGAATAAAAATGCAAAAGATGGGAAATATTAGTAAAATGGGTTTAAAAAAGGTACAATTTATCGTAAATAGAATTTCACTTTATGCTAAATTTCATTTGTAGTAATAAATTTGGAGATTTAATCAGCTAAACGTATGTAAATTGACAACTTGAAAAGTTCACATTTATCATTGAAATTTAGGAAAGAAAATAAATTACATATAAATTGAACTTAATGACCCAATATATATGCACAATCCTTATTGAGTGTTGTTTTTAACTAAAACAGTTTTATTGATTGGAGACATCCAAAAAACTGCTCCTCTTATCCCTAAAAATCTATTCAGACAAAAAGATGTTATGATTCATTTTCATTTGTATCTGTGATTTAATTTAAGCATTTAATATCTTACCAATAAAAAATATTTGAAATTCATATTTTAGGTATAAAAGAGGGTATGAGATGATTCTGATTTGACATTTGAAAAGACACTCTGCTTACCTCCACAAGGATGAACATCGAAGAAGTCGGATATATAGTTAGTTATGGTATTTTTTTGAAATTTTTGTGAAAGTAGATGACCAAGGAAGAAAGGACAAGCATATTATATGAATTCAATAAGTAAAAGAAGACATGTCTCCTATTTATGCTACCATTATATTGGGTATGCTATTCGATGAGATAGAGCATAGGCCATCTGTTGACTCTATTTTAGATGAATTGAAAACACTCGAAAAAGATGATCATGATTAATTGTCCATGTCATGTTGTTTTAATTCATCTAAAATAGAGTGAGCTGATGGTCTATCCAATGTCTACTCTGATAGCATACACAATATAAATGTAGCATAAATAGGAAAGGTCGTTTCTTTGTCCCTTTGAATTCATGTAGCATGTTTCCCCTTTCTACCTTGGTCGTCCACTCTGCCACCAAAATTTGATATAAGATCATGCCTAACATACATATGTTCGGTTTCTTAGATATGGTCCTTCCAAAGATAAGTAGAGTATCTTTGCAAATGTCGAATCGGAATGATCACATAATCCACCCTCTTTCATACTTGAAATATGAATTTGAAATGATGTTATATTGGCAAGTTATTAAATGCTTAAATTAAATCACAGATACAATGAAAATGATTAAGAACGTCTTTTTGTGTGCATAATTTTTTATGCACAGGGGAGTATTTTTTTTTCCATGTCTCATGTCAATAAAATTGTTTTGATTAAAAAATAATGCAATACGAATTATGCATCTATATTGCATCACTAAACTCAATATGTTATTGTAATATGTTTAGTTTCCTCAATTTTTGTTGCAAATGAGAACTTTTCGAATTGTCAATCTATAAACGTTAAGATGATTTAAATTTCCAAGTTTTTACTACAAATGAAATTCGGCATAAAGTCAAATTTTATTTATGACAAATCATTTATTATTTTACCCATTTTGCTAATAATTTTCCATCTTTTTTATGTTTTATTCTCAACATCATTACCTAAGTTAAAATATTCATTCTTTATGATTTTGTTGAAGTTCTTATATTCACTTACTATTTATTTTGTATTTTCACGTATAAGATTTCCCTTATTAAAATTATTTTTGCGCATCTGTAAATACAAAAAAAAAAGAGTATTCATAGATCAGTCAAAAAAGGATTCAAATGTATAATTCAACCATTAAGGACATACTTAAGCCATGTCACAAGAACACTATACGTTGTGAGCATTGGCATTGTGAATTCAGCATACAAAACTCATGTTTGAACTTTAAGTCATATCACGTAAATGAACAACAAAAACACCATTTCACAACCGTCAAAAACAGTTGTAATAGATCTGTTACAATGGGCAGCCATCGGTCGTTATATCTGTAGTTGTAATATGACCACTTTTTTAAAGGGTCTTTGACAGTTGTAAAATAATTTTTTACAACTGAATATCATAGTTGTAAAATAGTGTTTTACAACTGCTTTTAGTTGTTGTAAAAGATTTTTTATAACAGCGATTGGCAGTTGTAAAAGATATTTTACAATTGTCATTGGCAGTTGTAAAAGACTCTTTTACAACAGAAATTGATAGTTGTGGTAAAAAGAATGCAAAATAAAAAAAGTAATTTCTAAAAACATTTTGCAAGTGCTGCAAGAAATAGATAAGAAAAAAAAGATTTAAATTCAAAAACATCATAATCCATTTAGAGAAGGCATCACAACTTTATATTCAAAATACAAACTATAAATCATACACTATCATCCATTCTTTATTTTAAAGATGATTGCAAAATTGGTAGTTGGATCATATTCAACTAGAATATAATCTTTTCACATCATGCTATACCTTTGATGCTTTAGCTACTCGGATATGCTAGCACATTCTCATGCAATTTTGTCCCGTGTCATAATCATGTGTTCATACCACTTCAACGTAATGCCGCTACAAACTAAATAACAAACTGATGATACTTCTGTCCAGATCCATAACAATCGGGCCTTATTCTCTATTGTGTAATATTGTCTACAAGCAGATGAAATAATTAATAGGAGAACTAGTCGCCAATTTTCTGATTTATATGCAACACATACCATTTTAATTTATGAATTATTAACACATCCATGAGCATATTAATGTACTCCAATGAATGTAATGACTGCCAAAAGCAGTAATTACAAGAAGCGGCATTCAAAACCAAAACTGATTGTTTTGCACAAAGTTAAAGCTGATTAAACAATTTTCCACAATAATCTTAATGGAGTATCAAGGGCATGTTCAGAATATATACTTAATCATTTCACAATAAACGAAGTTAAACAATGATCATATTCAATGAGACAGCCCATAGTTATAGAGCCTGAACATGCAACTTAATGTTTCTACAACTGGAGATATTAAATTTTCGAAAAGAAAAAAAAGTTGGATGCAAAAAAAACTTGAAAACAAAAATGGAACACTGGAAAGTAAATTAATATTTGAAAATAAAGAAATGTCCTCCATGAGAATCATACTCTGTGTGGATAGACCTCAAGGAAAATCAGTTTTACGACTTGAATCAATAATTAGAGTTGTCAAGAAACCAGCACAAAGACGACAAGAAACAGCTTCCTTTGCATTTCACATTAATGCGCATCATTTCCATTATGGGTTCATTCCAGAGAATTTCACCATGAAAAAAATATACATGTAGGGATATATGTTTTCAGTAACTTTGCATTTGGCGTAGTGGATCATAATCGTATTCTTCACCTACTTTAACAAATCTTCCTTTCACAAGCCTTCTAACGTCTGCCCTTGCTTTAGGAGAAGCGTACCTTATTTTCTTGTCGAATCTGAAGGTTCAATAACGTAAATAATATCAAACTTTTGTATTTAACTTTAATATGGTTGATGCCAAGCTATGTTTCCAAACTTGGCATGGATTAACATCTTAGTTATGAATTTATGAGTTGAAGTTGTAGTCTATAAAAATGGAACAGGAAGAAAGTAATATTTGATTGCATAAGCATTTACATACTTGCGATTTTTCTTCTTCTCCTTGTAACGTTAGACAGCGCTATCCCTGCTAGCTATAGCATACGAAGAACACTCAGCCCCGGTAGTATACCAAGATGGTTCACCCATGAGAAGCATGGAGGACATTTCTGTAATAAAGATCATGAGCGCCTAGCTCTCGACAAACTACACCTTCTCACCACAAATCTGCCCAACTTCACACCCATCCAAGCAAACTGCACGAAAATAAAGAAATAGTTTCTCAAGTAACCCTATGCCAGCGTCCTTGTTTAGCAACAACCCATCTAGATTGAAGCCGGTTTATACTGAAACCGATGGAGGCCAACATGCGAAGCTATTTTCTTTTTAAAAGTCGAGATTTTTCGGCGGAGTTTTTATATTGAGGAGAAATTGAATTATTGTGAGAAGGCAAGATGAAAATTAAGGGTTTATGTTCGATCAAGATGAAAATTTCGTGGAGTTTTTATTTTCAGCGAAAGCTTAACGATTCACGTGAATGTCAACGGTGGAAAGAAAGTTGAGGCGCAGAACGAATTTGGGCCAAGTATATTAGAGGTAAATTTGGAGGAAAACTAGGGATCGACGGTTAAATTAGCATGATGGTTGGATACATATTTGATGGTTGAGATTACCTTTTGCATGTTGTTTTGGATTGCTTTCTGCATAGTTTGTGTGATTTTACCAGGAACATTGTTAGGACATGCAAACAAAATCTCCATCCTAAAATGAAATGTTCAAATTATGTATGTAAATTAAAAATATATAATTTATCTGACCAAAATAATAATGGAATTGGAAATTTCTGAATTTTGCAAAAATGTAAATTTATTTAAAATTTTAATGATTTTATTTTTGAATTTGATGACTAAATTTTATAAATATTTTTAAATTTATTTCAATATTCTTTTATTTTTGAATTTTTTGAAAATTTCAAAATTATATTATTTACCAAATTTATTTCAAATTATATTTTATAAAATAATTGTAATTATATTATTTACCTCTCGTTCTTCTATTGTTTTTTATTAAGAAAAACTAGTGATCCTTTATTCGAAAAGGAGATCACTTATGTATCCTACACTTAAAAAATAATACTGCCAACAAGCTTGGTAAGTGACAAACTCCCTCTCCTCCAAAATAAATTAAGTTAAACCCCCTTCAATTCTAACGACTAAAGTCCGTAATGTGAATAAGATAATAATAAAACGCTAAGTTGAACCGTATTTATGCTCCAATATTAACTGTCCATTAATGATTGTAAAATCTGGTAAAATCATCCAAGCACTGATACATCTAAAAAAAAAGTCAACCAAATGGTTATATTGACCCCACACATATATACACGCGTGCGTATGCACGCGCGTACGCTCGCACGCACATATATGTATTTTATATACATATGTATGCCATAATTAGGGGTGACCAAACTTTTGTTAAAACAAAATAAACCAACAAAACCAGTTTATATCGGCTTGGTCTGGTTCTGTTTTGAAACTAGATTTGTTTACAATCATCCCATAAAATAATTTAATTTGGTTATTTGTTTAACCAAATTAACCAATAATTTTGTTAAATTGTTAAAATTACTAATGTTTTAGTCTTTTAGATTAGTTTAGTGATGTAAATAAATTTTGTTATCATCTATCTTTCTGTAACGACCCGTATTTTTACGGATCGAAGGATCGTAGAACTGTTGCCATTAAGTCGTTAGTATTGCTTAAGTCGTCCAGAGATGAGTCGTTCAGGGTTAGGTCATGTCGTAGCATAAATCGGTGGAGCGACTTAGGGGATGGAGCGACCTAAGTAAAGTGAACGGCTTAAGGAGGTGAGCGACTTAAGAGATTAGACGACTTAGTGGAGTTAGTGGTAGTGGTTGCCGACTTATGGGTTAACGGCTTAAGGTGTTTGCCGACCTATAGGATTTGACCGACTTAAGGGATGAGACCGACTTAGAAGTGACCGACCTATAGGAGTGAGCGACTTAATGGGATAGTGGTTGAACGAGTTACCGACCTAAGAGAGATAGGTCGGTGAAGCGACTTAAGGTAGTTAGCGACTTAAGGAGGGTAGCGACCTAGTGGTTAGCGCTGTGTTGAAGTTAGGTCGTAAGCGACCTATGATAAGTCGCTATGTTTAGTTAGGTCGTTCGAACGACTTAAGGTAATAGGATAAGTCGTTAGGTCGGCTATGTAGTTAGGTCGCTAGGTCGTCTCTTGTGTTAGGTCGGCAGTGTAGTTGAGTCGGTAGGTCGTCTCCTGTGTTCAGTTGCTAAGTCGCTAGATCGTTGAGCCGTTGAGTCATTGAGTCGTTGAGCCGTTGAGTCGTTGAGCCGTTGAGTCGTGAGTCGGTAGGTTGTTGAGTCGTCCAAACGACTTAGGACTTAGGTAGAAATGCGGTAGTGTGTTAGGTCGCATGTGTGTTAAGTCGTAGGTCGCTAAGCCGTGTGTGTAGTTAGGTCACGTAGAAGCTTGAGTCGGTAGGCCGTGGGGTTGATGAGTCGTAAGTCGTGGGGCCTTGTTAAGTCGTGACCGACTTAAGGGGGCGAACGACTCATAGGTTTGGCCTATAAATACACGGCCTTATCTCACTTTTTGGGATCCGGATTTTGAAGCGACGAAGTTCTGCCTTTTTGAGAGCTCGAGTGCTACGCTTCTTCACTTCTTTTCTCTACTCTAATCTAGTGCTTCCTTCCATCCAAGATTGAAGATCAAATCGAAGATCCAAGAGCCAAAATTGAAGATCTACATTCTTCAAAGAGAGACTTCATCGTTTGAATCGAAATTTTGGCGGATCAAGCTAGATCCTTTGCTGTCCAGATCTGAAGTGTGTTGCTTTTGAAATGTTTAGGTGATTCGGTGAGTGGTGGTTATCTCTCACACGGACCCAAAGGAGTATATTGGATCGTTGGCTTGTTTGTGTGTTAAAGATAGTGATTTCATGCATTTTCCTTAAGTCTGCATGTAGATCCATCGTTCATAAAGTTTTGATATCCACTTTACTACATGTTAACCTATGCTAGTTCATTCATCGAGATATTACTTAGAATTCATGCTTGTTAGATTTGGACTCTTTATTTACGAAATTGTCATTATTGTTATAACTGTTTATTTAGATCTCATTTGAATGATTGATTACTTGGATTAATAATTGATTTGATTGATTGTTAGAAGTTAGTTGATTTATGATTTGATTTGGACAAGTTGGTCGAAGATGATTCAAAAGCTAAGTGGAAAGGCTCTTGAATAAAGAAAGCTGCTCGTGGCATATGAAGCGGATGATAAAGCTCATATGGATAGATTTGATGATGATGTTGAGATGGAACTTTGCTATGATGTGATGAAGCAAAGGACGATGTGAGATGGGACTTTTCTATGATGCGATGAAGCAAAGCATGATGTGAGATAGCCTTGGTTTAATCCAGACGGGATCATCCCAAGCATGTTGATAACTCGGTGATATGGTTCGAGTTCGTTGATAATGGTTGGCTCGAGAGGCGCTTGAGCTAGTATGAGAATAGTCGTCGAGGAGGATGACCAGAAGGCTGAGATTTCATCGTTATTGAAGGTTCTAGCAGACTCAAAGCAAGAGTACGTTGGGCAGATTCGATAGTCTCAAGACTAATAGTTGATGGTCTAGTACTCTGGGCAGATTCGATAGTCCTAGGCACGGGTCACGACGACGTGCGGAGTTCTGTCTAGAACCGGGGTTACCATTAGCCCTTGACGGACGGATGAAAGAATGAGCCGGTCATTCAATTAACGGTGATATCGAGGCAATGATAACAGTGATAGCCAAAGTCATGGATGTTTGGATGCTTTGGTTGTATCGTTACTCGGTCTCAGGAGCGATGTTTTGTGGGTGCTTATCTGATCTTGGTTTAGGCCTTGGGGGTTTGTACTTGGAAAACATCGACCTTGACTCGAGTGATAATTGCTTTACTTTAAATGTCTGATTTGCTGTGTTTACTCCTGCTTAGTGTGTCTGGGGCTATCACTGTAGAAAGAGGTGGAGTTGGATGGTTGGATTCCTATTCCTTTTTACCCTTTATGCTCTTTTGGTATGTTTGATAGTTGATTTACTGCTCACTAGGACTTTTGTCTGACTCAAGGTTTTATGTTCAACTCTTATTACCTTGGGCTGTTCATCCGTTTTAGGATGGGCAGACTAGGTAGCAGGTGACAGGTGCTGTTCTTTGCTATCCACGACGCTGATGGCGAAGACGAGCTGGAGGCTGGCATATTGTTTTTCTTACTATATGTACTGGATGTTCCGCTGTTTGTATCTATTCTGAGTGATATGTAGTGAGGCTTGATGTATTGACTTTTCAGATTGTTGTACCAAACTATTATGAGTTTATATGATGAGATTCTGTTCTATGGAGCTTCACTATGTATACTTTTCTATCGTATTTTATCCATGCGCTGTGAGTAATACGATAGACTATTCTGTGTTTACCTTACCTTGATGATCGTCCATGGCGGCCTGGCACACTTTTCAGCGCACTATTCCCATGTTTAGTGCATGAGTTATGGGCGGTCGTCACATTTGGTATCACAGCTTTGGTTAATCGATTTTAGCCAACGCTCGCTGACGTAACCACGTATGAGAGACGTAATTGTATTTTGATGGATGATTACTATATATAATATAGTAGCTTAGAAGGATTTGAACTCCTTATGCAGTTGTTTCTCAGGGTATATTAATCATTTTCTTATAAATATTAGGAATGAGTCGACGAGGGAGACCAGACACTAGGGAAGGCCGTGATTCTGAGGGGGCTGCTGATTATGCTTCTATGTTCGAGGCCATGATGACTTCGATCATGAGAAGGATGCCAGCTCCGGGGCCAACAGTATATGTTGGAGTTCAAGTTCAAGCCCCAAAACCAGTGGATTTTGCTAAGTTGTGCAAAGACTATACTGCTCTTGGATGAAAGGTTTTCTTGGGGACAGAGTCAACCATAGAAGTCCAGAGATGGATAGATGCTTGTAGAAGGATCTTTGGTGACTTGGAAATTGAGGATGCAACTAAGAGGAAGCTTGCACCAAGACAACTTCAGGGAAGAGCTTCTGATTGGTGGAACTCTATCACCATTGATACTCCAGAGGAAGAAACTACTTGGGAGCAATTCCAAGCCAGATTTGAGGCTAAGTTCATGTCTACAGCTCAGAAATCTATTATGTTCAAGAAGTTTGTGGAACTCAAGCAAGGTGGAAGACCAGTTCTGGAGTATGCTTCTGAGTTTGAAGCCTTGTCCAAGTATGCTCGGTCATATATTGAATCCCCATATCAGAAGAATGAGAAGTTTGTGACAGGCTTGGACAGTTATCTTGGGAGGCAGTTGGTGGATCATTTGGATGACCCATTTGAGAAGCTTGTGGAGAAAGCTCTTAGGCACGAGAATTTGTTTCCTAAAGAAGGAACTGTTGTTGCTGTAACCAAGGAAGGGTCTAAACCACAGCAGGGTGGAAACAAGAAGAGGAAGCAGCAGCAACAGAAGGGTAAGGATGACCAGAAAAAGCCGAAGGGTGAAGTGACCTGCTACAATTGTCAGCAGAAGGGCCATTTGTCTAGAGATTGTAAGAATCCAAAGGTGCCAGTGAAGTGCCACAACTGTGACAAGCCAGGGCATATTAAGAGGAATTGTCCAGAACCGAGCAAGGACCAACAGATTGTGAAAGCTTATGCTTTGGGGGCTGTGCCATCGTCTTCGAAAGCTCCTACTATGGAAGAGAAAGGAAAGAGTGTGGTGGTACAAGGTACTCTTTCCATTTGTGGTCTTCCAGTTAGAGTGTTATTTGATACTGGGGCGTCGCACTCCTTTGTTTGTAGTGAACTTGTAGGCCGGTTGGGTTTGGAACCGGATATTGTTGATAGACCATTGGTTGTGACTAATTCAGTTGGGGGTTCGTCTTGTTCGTGTATGGTATGCCGTGATCTGGTTGTGTCGAGTCATGATTGCTCTTTTGTTTGTGATTGTTTTGTTCTGAACTTTGCGGGGTTCGGAATTATTTTGGGTATGGATTGGCTTAGGAAGTATGCGGCAAGGGTTGGTTGTAAGAGGCTGGAGGTGACAGTCGAGAATGTGGAGGGGCGAAAGGTTGTGATACGATGTAAGCATGAAGAAGGCGTCTTCATGAGCTTCATGTATTCGCTAATTGTTCCACGAGATGGACTGTCATCGGTGCCTATTGTGAATGGATTTGAGGATGTCTTTGATGAGGTCAAAGGGTTACCGCCGCATAGAGAGATCGAGTTTCGTATCGATCTAGTTGAAGGAGCCAGACCTGCTGTGATGCCTCTTAGGCGAATGGCACCTAGGGAACAGCAAGAGTTGAAGGTGCAAGTTGATGACCTTTTACAGAAAGGATTCATTCGGCGTAGTGTGTCCGAATGGGGTGCACCAGTTGTGTTTGCAACCAAAGCGGATGGATCGTTGAGGTTGTGTGTGGATTATCGTGAGCTGAATAAAGTGACTAAGAAAAACAAGTATCCATTGCCGAGAATAGATGACTTGTTTGATCAGCTTCACGAAGCCAAGGTGTTTTCTCAGATGGATTTGGCAACGGGATTTCACCAGTTGAGAGTGGCAAAGGATAGTGTGCCGAAGACTGCTTTTAGGACACCGTTTGGTTTCTTTGAGTGGCTGGTAATGTCATTTGGATTGACCAATGCACCAGCGTATTTTGTGGATCTTATGAATAGAGTGTTCAGAGATCAGTTGAACAAGTTCGTACTTGTGTTCGTGGATGATATTCTGATTTATTCCAGAACTGAAGAGGAGCACAAGACGCACTTGCGGATTGTCTTGGAAATCTTGCGGAAACATTAGCTGAAGGCTAAGTTTTCGAAGTGTCACTTCTGGAAGAGTGAAGTGAGGTTTTTAGGCCATATTATATCTGGAAATGGAATAGCGGTTGATCCCGCCAAGGTGGCAGCGATCCAGGATTGGGTTAGACCTAAGAATGCATCTGATGTGAGAAGTTTTCTTGGATTAGCAGGATATTATCGTCGTTTTATCAAAGACTTTTCCAAGGTAGCTGCACCATTAACGGGATTGACGAAAAAGAACCAAGTGTTCAGATGGGATGCTAAGTGTGAACAAGCTTTCGGAATCCTGAAAGAGCGACTGACAAGTGCTCCTGTTTTGACTATTCCAAGTGGAAATGATGAGATGGTGGTTTACACCGATGCATGTGGTACTGGACTTGGAGCAGTACTGATGCAGAAGGGTAAAGTTGTGGCATATGCAAGTCGACAACTGAAGCCGCATGAAAGGAATTATCCGACTCATGATTTGGAGTTAGCGGCAATTGTATTTGCTCTAAAGATGTGGAGACATTATCTATTGGGAGTTCGATTCGAGTTGTTTACAGATCATAAGTCGTTGAAGTATCTTTTCTCCCAAAACGATTTGAATCTTCGACAGCAACGATGGCTAGAGTTTTTAGCATCATATGATTTTGGTATAGCCTATACTCAGGGAAAGGATAACGCAGTGGCAGATGCGTTAAGTCAAAGACATGCAGAATTGGGAGCCATGTTTTCAGAATGAAAGAGTCCCGAGTATTTGGCTGGATTTGACTTCAGGCCTAGATGTGAATTGGAACATGAGATGTTGGCAAACTTATCAATAAGACTTACTCTTGTGGAAAGAATTGGCGAGAGCCAAAAGCGAGACGATAAGCTTGTCAGGATTATCTGTGATTTGGAATCTGGATTGGATCCAGAGAAGGATAAGGGATTCAAAATCGATCGAGAGGGTTGGCTTCGGAAATAAGGACGACTAGTTTTTCCTGATATAGATGAATTGAGAGATGAAGTTCTGAAGGAAAGTCATCACTCGAAGTTGATAATTCATCCAGGTGGAAATAAGATGTATCGGGATATGAAGAGAACATATTACTGGGAAGGTATGAAGAAGGATGTTGGAAATTTTATTTCCAAATGTATGAACTGCCAGTTGGTAAAAGCCGAGCAGAAGAAGCCAAGTGGATTGCTTCAGCCGTTAGAAGTTCCTACATGGAAGTGGGAGCAAATATCGATGGATTTTATCGATGGACTACCTAGAACCAGAGCTGGAAATGAAGGGATTTGGGTCATCGTAGATCGATTGACTAAGAGTGCGAGATTCATTCTTGTTCGATCAACTAGGACTGCATCGAAGTTGGCTGAACTGTGTGTTAAGTGGATAGTTCGATTCCATGGTATTCCGAAAAGTGTAGTGAGCGATCGAGACCCATTATTCACTAGTGGATTTTGGAAGAGCTTCCAGGAAGTTTTGGGAACCGAGTTGTGTTTGAGTACAGCTTATCATCCCCAAACAGATGGTCAGACCGAGAGAATCAACTGCGTTTTGGAAGATCTCCTCAGAGCATGTGTTTTGGACTTCGGAGGATCATGGGAAGATCATCTTCATTTGGTGGAATTTTCATATAATAACAGTTACCAGTCCAGCATTGGTATGGCACCGTATGAAGCATTGTATGGAAGACCATGTAACTCTCCGACATGTTGGTTGGAAACAGGAGAAAAGTTGATACTTGGGCCAGAAATGATTCGACAGACTTCGGATTGCATAGAGATCATCCGGCAACGAATGAAGGCAGCCTAGGACCGTCAGAAAAGTTATGCCGATAAGAGTCGTAAGGATTTGGAATTCGACGTAGGAGATATGGTTTTTGTGAAGATTTATCCACTAAAGAATGTTATTCGATTCGGGAAGAAAGGGAAATTGACTCTGAGATTTGTTGGACCATTCCCGATCATCGAGCGAATTGGAAAGCTCGCCTATAAATTGGAGTTACCAGAAAAGATGTCGGGTGTGCATAATGTTTTTCATGTATCATATCTACGGAAGTATATGCACGACTCGAATACAGTGGTTTCTGCTGATAGTTGTGAAGATTTAGAAGTTGATCCAGTCGTTGAGAGACCTCGTAAGCCGCTTCATGTTGTGGGAACTGACACGAAACAGCTTAGGAGGAAGGTAGTCAGGTTGCTCAAGGTACAATGGAGTGATGATGTTAACGACTGTACATGGGAGGAGGAAGAGAGGATGAAGGCAGCTCATCCTGAACTCTTCGAGGTATGGCCCTAAGGTGTCGTGACATCTCATGAATTTGTAACTTGATCTAGTTTTAGAATTCTTCATGCTAGGTTAGTAATTGGATGCATGGTTTGTTGATTGCTATGGATGGTAGGCATGCAGAATAGTTTTGGTTGCTCTTGTTTGTTTGGAATTTCGGGGGCGAAATTCCGAAGGGGGAGAGAATGTAACGACCCGTATTTTTACGGATCGAAGGATCGTAGAACTGTTGCCATTAAGTCGTTAGTATTGCTTAAGTCGTCCAGAGATGAGTCGTCCAGGGTTAGGTCGTGTCGTAGCATAAGTCGGTGGAGCGACTTAGGGGATGGAGCGACCTAAGGAAAGTGAACGGCTTAAGGAGGTGAGAGACTTAAGAGATTAGACGACTTAGTGGAGTTAGTGGTAGTGGTTGCCGACTTAAGGGTTAACGGCTTAAGGTGTTTGCCGACCTATAGGATTTGACCGACTTAAGGGATGAGACCGACTTAGGAGTGACCGACCTATAGGAGTGAGCGACTTAATAGGTCGGTGAAGCGACTTAAGGTAGTTAGCGACTTAAGGAGGTTAGAGACCTAGTGGTTAGCACTGTGTTGAAGTTAGGTCGTAAGCGACCTATGATAAGTCGCTATGTTTAGTTAGGTCATTCGAACGACTTAAGGTAATAGGATAAGTCGTTGGGTCGGCTATGTAGTTAGGTCGCTAGGTCGTCTCTTGTGTTAGGTCGGCAGTGTAGTTGAGTCGGTAGGTCGTCTCCTGTGTTCAGTTGCTAAGTCGCTAGGTCGTTGAGCCGTTGAGCCGTTGAGCCGTTGAGTCATTGAGCCGTTGAGCCGTTGAGTCGTTGAGCCGTTGAGCCGTTGAGCCGTTGAGTCGTGAGTCAGTAGGTTGTTGAGTCGTCCAAACGACTTAGGACTTAGGTAGAAATGCGGCAGTGTGTTAGGTCGCATGTGTGTTAAGTCGTAGGTCGCTAAGCCGTGTGTGTAGTTAGGTCGCGTAGAGGCTTGAGTCGGTAGGCCGTGGGGTTGATGAGTCATAAGTCGTGGGGCCTTGTTAAGTCGTGACCGACTTAAGGGGGCGAACGACTCATAGGTTTGGCCTATAAATACACGGCCTTATCTCGCTTTTTGGGATCCGGATTTTGAAGCGACGAAGTTCTGCCTTTTTGGGAGCTCGAGTGCTACACTTCTTCACTTCTTTTCTCTACTCTAATCTAGTGCTTCCTTCCATCCAAGATTGAAGATCAAATCGAAGATCCAAGAGCCAAAATTGAAGATCTATATTCTTCAAAGAGAGACTTCATCGTTTGAATCGGAATTTTGGCGGATCAAGCTAGATGGGTTTGCTGTCCAGATCTGAAGTGTGTTGCTTTTGAAGTGTTTAGGTGATTCGGTGAGTGGTGGTTATCTCTCACACGGACCCAAAGGAGTATATTGGATCGGTGGCTTGTTTGTGTGTTAAAAATAATGATTTCATGCATTTTCCTTAAGTCTGCATGTAGATCCATCGTTCATAAAGTTTTGATATCCACTTTACTACATGTTAACCTATGCTAGTTCATTCATCAAGATATTACTTCGAATTCATGCTTGTTAGATTTGGACTCTTTATTTACGAAATTGCCGTTACTGTTATAACTGTTTATTTAGATCTCATTTGAATGATTGATTACTTGGATTAATGATTGATTTGATTGATTGTTAGAAGTTAGTTGATTTATGATTTGATTTGGACAAGTTGGTCGAAGATGATTCAAAAGCTAAGTGGAAAGGCTCTTGAATAAGGAAAGCTGCTCGTGGCATATGAAGCGGATGATAAAGCTCATATGGATAGATTTGATGATGATGTTGAGATGGAACTTTGCTATGATGTGATGAAGCAAAGGACGATGTGAGATGGGACTTTGCTATGATGCGATGAAGCAAAGCATGATGTGAGATAGCCTTGGTTTAATCCAGACGGGATCATCCCAAGCATGTTGATAACTCGGTGATATGGTTCGAGTTCGTTGATAATGGTTGGCTCGAGAGGCGCTTGAGCTAGTATGAGAATAGTCGTCGAGGAGGATGACTAGAAGGCTGAGATTTCATCGTTATTGAAGGTTCTAGCAGACTCAAAGCAAGAGTACGTTGGGAAGATTCGATAGTCCCAAGACTAATAGTTGATGGTCTAGTACTCTGGGCAGATTCGATAATCCTAGGCACGGGTCACGACGACGTGCGGAGTTCTGTCTAGAACCGGGGTTACCATTAGCCCTTGACGGACGGATGAAAGAATGAGCTGGTCATTCAATTAACGGTGATATCGAGGCAATGATAACAGTGATAGCCAGAGTCATGGATGTTTGGATGCTTTGGTTGTATCATCACTCGGTCTCAGGAGCGATGTTTTGTGGGTGCTTATCTGATCTTGGTTTAGGCCTTGGGGGTTTGTACTTGTAAAACATCGACCTTGACTCGAATGATAATTGCTTTACTTTAAATGTATGATTTGCTATGTTTACTTCTGCTTAGTGTGTCTGGGGCTATCACTGTAGAAAGAGGTGGAGTGGGATGGTTGGGTTCCTATTCCTTTTTTCCCTTTATGCTCTTTTGGTATGTTTGATAGTTGATTTACCGCTCACTAGGACTTTTGTCTGACTCAAGGTTTTATGTTCAACTCTTATTACCTTGGGTTGTTCATCCATTTTGGGATGGGCAGACTAGATAGCAGGTGACAGGTGTTGTTCTTTGCTATCCACGACGCTGATGGCGAAGACGAGCTGGAGGCTAGCATATTGTTTTGCTTACTATATGTACTGGATGTTCCGCTGTTTGTATCTACTCTGAGTGATATGTAGTGAGGCTTGCTGTATTGACTTTTCAGATTGTTGTACCAAACTATTATGAGTTTATATGATGAGATTCTGTTCTATGGAGCTTCACTATGTATACTTTTCTATTGTATTTTGTCTATGCGCTGTGAGTAATACGATAGACTATTCTGTGTTTACCTTACCTTGATGATCGTCCATGGCGGCCTGGCACACTTTTCAGCGCACTATTCCCATGTTTAGTGCAGGATTTATGGGCGGTCGTCACACTTTCCAATTTACTATTAAAAAGCATAAAAATACTAAATAGGAATACTTTAATCGTATATTCAATTTTTCTTTTGAAGTATAATGAATATTTGAACCATAAAATGTAAAATAATTTTGTTTGTTTAAATACGAAACCAACTGCACCAACCAAACTTAATCAATCAGTTTGGTTTGGCTTTTTTTATATCGGTTTCAGTTTGGTTTAACAATTTTCATTGTTAGACCGAACGAACCGACCAAACACTCACCCCTTAACATGATAAGAAAATAAACAAACTAAGCATAAACCATGTAAGAGTTAAAGGAGTAAATAAAGATCATAAATTATGATATAGAGCAGACATGTATAGTTCTAAAGTGATTGATAAATTCTAAACAAAAACATTTTATAGACTAATTAGTTTCCAATTAAAAATATTGCATCATAAAAATTCATTAGCACACATATCATTTGGATATTTATAGTGCTATTATTATTTCTGCATTTAAAGGTTAAATTTTCCTCAACTAAATTTATACAAGATCTACCTTTTTAACCTATTCTTTGAAACTAATATTGTTATCTATTTTATAACTAGGCCTGTCAATGGTATGGATTTTTGCCCAAGCCCGGCCCGAACCCGCCCTATTAATATGGGTATGGGTTTTGCCTTTTACTGCCCAACCCCGACCCTGGTTCGACGGATACTTTTATGGTCGAGCACGGTTTTATCAAAACCCTGCCCAGTTAGAGCTCGACCCGACTATTAGTTTTCCGTCGTGTCAAAACATGGGCATGTATGTTGTTTGTTTAACATTTTGTTTGTTTACACGTAAATTTCTTTGCTTTTTTGTTGTAAACTTGATTACATCACCGCTTAATTTATATGTTAACATCGTTTGTATACAATTTTTTTTTAACGAAGTTGCAATTTTAGAATATGGTTTTAACATAAATTTTTGGAGCCAGGTATACGAGTATTACCCAGCGGACTTAAAAGGCCAGACGGGCAGGGCTCGGGTGTTGGTTTTAAATACCCTGCGGGTTCGGTCTAGGCTGGGTTTTAATTATAGTAATCAGACTTGGATCTAGTTTTTATGATACCCAGACCGACCCTGCCCATTGACAGGCCAATTTATAACTAAGATTTGAAATCCAATTAAAATAAACAAGGCAATAGCGTATATTAACTCTTTTATATAAGTATTTATATTTTAAAAACTCTTTGATTTCTTTCAAACCATATTAACCAACATATTATAGTAAAAATAGTATCCATACTAATATGGGAAATTTATTTTTGTTTCTTGCAATAAACAATATCAATGTTATTATCTTTAAAGGTATTCTAGTTTTACTAATTTTTCTTAAATAACATGGCTCCATCTATTCTCACCCCAATGATTACTTTCCGTCCCTCATTTATAAAAATCAAATTTTAATTTCCTATTTACCAGTTAGTAATTAGTTATATATTTCTTCTCAATGTGTGTGCCACCTTTTACTAGTTGAAATTTTGAAAATGATGTTTCTTCCCAATGGAACAGTGCTTTGTCTAATCAAAATCAGCGTTTCAATATGAACTTTAATCATTTAAGAAACTAAATTAGTGATGAAGATTTGAAGATTTTCCATGCCATTGTTTGGATCTTCTCTCTGGAAGCCTCTCTCCGTTACTTTTTCTAGGGTTTTCAAAAGCATAAAAAGAGAAAGTTGTAATATATAAACTAAAGGAAGAAGAGAAGGTAGAGTAAGTAGTAAAAGGAAAGGGCATTTGTGGAATAAATGGAGTGAGTAAAACGAAGCTGCAGTAAGAATTTTATTTTGAACATAATGGGATGGGAAAAGAAAATATTAGGGTGAGAATAGACAGAGCCAAATCATGTAGACCTCTAACATTCCAACTGATAAATCTCATGATCTAAGCGATCTAGTCGGTTCTATCTTGCTACTCCTAATATATACACTATCTGACTGGGCATGGTCAAAAATAAAACCTGAACACTCATACATCCTTCGTTGAAAGTTATAGTCGAGGAAATTACTATATTTAAGAATTAAAGTCTTTTTTTGATATTATGTTGTTCGATTATGCAAACTTTTCCTCTTATTTTTAGTTTAGTTTTTCCTATTTGAGCATGATGGATTTTTTAAGTGGTTTAATTTAATTTATTTTACTATTCTTTTAGTGGGTGAAAAGAGCATTTTGGTGGATGCATTTAGTATTATCCAGTCTCCCTATCCAAATTCTTTATCGCCAATATTTTACCTATCCAACAATGCTTCATCAGTACATATGAATCGAACTAATTTGACTATCACCAAGTTGTTGTCGACTTAAATTATAAACATGTTTACCCTTTTTTTCATTGTGTATCTCTAAGACTAAAATATTAAACAATAATTTGCAACATATATTTGGTTTTCATGGTAGAACGTACTAAATAACCTTTATTTTTACTTGGATAAAAAATATCCAATCATTATTTCTTTTTCTACTATCTTGACAAAAAACATAAAGGAAAACGAAATCGCAAAACCGGCTATTTTAGAAAATATGTGATACAGTGAATATAGTTATTTATCATTATCATTTCACTAGAAATTTAATGAAGTTAAGAAAATATTGATTTTGATGCATGTTTTTTAGACAAAGGTACTATATATATTTTATCTCTGTGGACCGAGGAGAAAGGTGGCTAAAGGATACGGATTGAAACAAATAGTTCTCGTGGTCCAGAATCCACGAGATTTGAGCTTAGAACATTAAAGTATGCATATATGTCCATAATATGTCTCGTTAAAACCTTACAACCTCCCAACCTAAATGGATACCATGCTAGGAAAAAGAGTACATATCATGTCCATATATTAACAATACAACAGATATAAGGCCTGAAATTCAAGTTGTTAAATAGATGGAGGAGTAAAACAAAGTAGCAACACACTCAAAAACCATCCATACAAACAACTTGAGGCAGCAAAAAATAGAATAAAATAAAGTAAGCTAGACACATGGAGCAAAAGGAAAGATAATAAAAAAAGGAAAGCCAGCGTCGAGACAGTTGTCTTCACATAGCCACAAACTAGAGAGAGAAAAGAAAAGTCCATCGAATTTATAGACAAGTTGACTAGATCTGATAATCCACCAAAACCAAATCAAAAAAATGGCAGAAGCTCTAAGCCTCGCAAAGCCTGGAAGAAAGTAGACTAATAGCAATGCGAGACTGAAATAGAGGGAAGCACCGAGATCATGAAGGGGGATGTTCAGAGTTTGGGTCAATTGCGAAGCCAAATTCTATCAAGAGATAAGTTCGTTCTCTTTACTTTGCGACTTAAAATCCACTATATGTTGTATTAAATGTTTGCAGTCTTGAGTTATGAGCATGAATTCAACTTAAACTGGCAATTCGATACCTTTGAAAATACTAGCGTTTTCTTTCACACTAAATGTGCCAAATCAGAGAAGTAAAAGCAAAGTTAATGACATGATTAATCAAAATATTATTTTTCTAGTTTTGGCACAAGGTTTTTATAATTTGGTTGATTTCATATGAATTTGTGAGGTTAATTTTTAGCTTCTGCAGAGTATCATCAAGAAGTTGCCTCGAATATGAGCAGTCAAAGAATAAATGATTCCTGCCTTCATGTTGATTTAAATAGAGCACATAAGTTTGATCAATACCATTATTCCATCTACTGACCCTATCTTTAATATTCAATTTGTCTAAATTAGCCAGAAGTGAACAAGTAGACATTTTTGGAGCACAAATTTTTTCCTAAATTATACTGGTCCAGTTAAATTCTACATGTTTGCATCTAATTTGTTTTCAGACCGATTTCATAGTGAACTGATCATTACTAGCAGGAATCCAGACCCAAAAATCATGTTGCATTTGATTGTTAATTTCGTTATTGTACATTATATGTTGAATTTGAGTAGGAACACACTCAAGATGATTCTTCCAATCATTTCCAGAAATAAGAGTAGATGCTTTTCTCTTACAACCAACAGACGCTGACATGAAATCCCCCCAAATTCGTCCACCAAGGAAGAGCCATTAAGCCATGGGTCAAACCATACATCTGTATTTTCACCATTAACAATTTTTCTATCAATTAGACCTTTGCACCATTGTCTAGCTCTAAGTAGGGATTTCCAAGTAAAAGAAGCATTGTTATCCATAACAGCAGTCTAAAAATTTCTGTTGTTACAATATTTGTTACACATCCATTTCGCCTAGAGCGATTCACCATGTAAATATTTCCATATTAGTTTAACTACAACTGCTTTAGCAACTTCACCAATTCTTCCAACACCAAGACCGCCCTCACTTTTAGTTTTACAAACATCCTCCCAGCTCATCTTATGAGCTTTAGATTTCCATATGAAATTAGCATAAAAAGAATCAATTCTCTGAGTAACAGTCATAGGAAAATGGGTGAATTACATCCAAAACTGAATCATTGAGAGGATAACAGTTTTTACTAATTCTATTCTACCACTAATGTTGAGCATTTTACTGTTCCAATGATTGAATTTTTTATTTATTTTGTCTATTAAACATCCAAAATCCCTTGCTTTATGTTTGTGGTTAGTTAAAGAGATGCCTAAATATACCACTGGAAGGTTTCCAATACTAATATTTAAAATATCAGCAATTTTCAGCTTGTTATTTGCTCCTTTACTAAAAAATAATTAGATTTGTTTTCATTTAAAGCAAGGCCAGTTAAACCATTTAAAACCTAAAAAATTTGCTGGATGCTCTTAGCATTATTTATGGTAGCTTTGGCCAAAATTAATATATCATCCGCATACAACAAATGAGTGATCATTGGTTCAATTTTATAGATGGGTGATATTACCTTTCAAGTACTCCACATCAAGATTGATTGAGAGGAACTTCGTAGCAACAGAAAATAAATATGGCGAGACGGGATCACCTTGTCTTAATCCTCTCGAGCTCTCAATAAATCCAAAGGGGAATCCATCAATTAACACTAAAAACGAAGGAGTAGGTATGCACTCATAAATGAGATCAGCAAATGGCATAGGGAAACCCATAGAAATCAACATGTGATGAATAAACTCTCTACTTATTTTATCATAGGCTTTATGCAAATCAATTTTCAAGCAAAGATTGTTAGAATTTTTCCTATTAAATCCTCTAACAATTCATAAGCAAGTAAGGAATTCTCGGTAATTATTCTATCAGGAACAAATGCATTCTGATTATATGAAATAAGATCATTTATATAAACTTTCAACCTATTACATAGAAGGTTCGCTAAAATATTATAAGAGCGTTGCAAAGAGAAATCGGTCTAAAATCAGTCATCTCAACCGCATCAGATTTTTTGGAATAAGGCAAATAAAAGTATGATTGATTTCTCTAATTATTTTACCCGATTGAAGAATTCCATTCATATCATTGCAGATACCGGTATTTATTTGTTTGTAATGAACTTTGTAGAATTTAGAACTGATACCATCTGGCCCAGGGGTGCTATTGTCATTAATATGGAATAAGGCAGATTTGACTTCCTCTAGTTGATATGGTTTTCATAAATTTCTCCTAGCATTATCAGATAGGATTTTCTTACATGTAATGCGTGGAAATTGAGTTGTAGCCTGAGATGATGAAAATAACTCAAAAAGGTAGTTAACGGCTTCTTACGCAAGGTTTTCTGATGCTCATGACCATGAACTATCAGGATTTAGAACATATTTCTCCTTCGATTAAGGGTTGAAAAATTTAACTTACTGTAAAAAAAAATTAGTTGGCCCATTCCCTTTAACCAGCCAATTTATCTTGATTCTTTGCTCCTTATCAACTGCAATTTTCCTCATAATTGATTTAATCTGTTCCGTTTTCAGTATGTATTGATCAATCAAGCTCTCATTCAAAGGATTTTTAGCTAGTTGTTTATACGAATCATTAGCCTCATCTTTTAACTGAACAACCATTGTGTGAATGTTACTTTCATTTTTTGCCTAATTCTTCAGTGCAGTTTTGGAAGCTTTCGGTTTGCATAAGAGTACATGGAGCAGATTACCATGGAATTCATGCATCAAAACATCATGAAGGGATGTGTGATAGCCCGCTTGAAGATACCAAGAATTGTTATATCTGAAAGTTACTCTTTTCTTCCTATTATTATGTAACATAAGTTTGATAGTAATAGGAGAATGACCACTTAAAGAGTGATTCCTAAAATTAATACCGAACTGATAAAACATATCCATCCATATAGAATTAACAAAAACACGATCAATCTTACTGTGAATAGATAAATTCTATCCTCCTCTCCCAGTAAAATATGGTTCCATAAGATTAGATGAGGAAATGCAGTCAACAGAATCCTAGTCACCCATCAAATTAAATAGACCATTATTAATTCTATCCTTAATCGATAAAATAACATTAAAATCACCTACCATAATCCATGGGAGATTAAAACTTTTAGACCGCTCAACAAGATAATTCCATAAATCTATACGCTTCACTTCCTCATTGAAAGCATAGACCGTGGTGCACAAAATACTAATACTAATACCACTCGCATTGTGTAAGATATAAGAAATGAATTGGTCATCAGAATGTAAAATGATGGTCGACCATTATGAAGAATCCTATATAATTAAAATTCTACTTTTCTTATCATTAGAAATATTATGAGAATATTCAAATTATTATTGATTTTGGCCATAAATCTATCATTGTTATCCAGTGATAACTTATTTTCAAGGATTACAAGAAAAGAAAATCCATTATTATTCACCAATTGCAAAATTTCAACCTATTTAGAGTGGGCATTCATACCCTGGATGTTCCAAAAAAATAACTCCATTTATAAACTATTTTTTGGATTGCTACTATCAACATGGGAAGTAGTAGCCCCAATGTCTTAGCTTTTTTTGTCTTTTTATTTTTCCCTTTCAGCTGATTAACCAAACTGGTCCATGTAGGGTTTTCTATAACATGGATGAAGTAGTGGCTTTAAATTCAAAAGGCGTTTCCTCTGATCTGATTTTCCGAGTTGATTTTGAACTAGAGGCATACGGCGATTTAATGCATTGCTCGTCAAATACAAGGCAGGGAGGTGGGTCAGTTGGCGCATCAAGAAACTCTGCAGATTCATAGTTTTCTTCATTACTACTGATAATGCTTGACAGCAATTCCATATTAGCTCGGTAGATAAGAAATTATGATCCACATTTGTATTAAGAGTCATATACACCATATTTGACTAGACATTTTAAGACTCATAGTTTGGTTTCTCTTCTATTTTATTATTTTGACCGTCATTATGCCTGTTATTATTTATAATTTCTTGATCGGGACTATATGTATCCAAACGAATATTAGTGGAATTTGAATTGCTTCCCAAGTTGTTTACGTTTCGAATATTAGTATTAATGTTCATATCATTATTTTTGTCATTCTTGTTTTGAGGAGAGATTTTGGGCACCCAGACTAAATTGGCAGTGAGATTCAGTATGTCCAAAGCTGGAGCAGTTCGAGCATATAGACGGTTTCCATTCGTACATCACCTCTTGCCATATGATTTCATCCTTCTCAGATAGAATTGGAATTTTATTTGGAAACGCAAACGAATTGTTGATTTCAATTAAGACTCTAGCGCTTGCGCAATTTTTATAATACCTATGAATTTTTCCATTTTGATGGGGGCTCCAAAGACTGAAGTAATACGATCAATCCCCTCCTCTCTCCAATAATCAAGTGGTAAATTAGGGAAACAAATCCAAATTGGAATAGAGTTGAGGAGTTCTTTATTAAGTTGCATGCCAAGAGACCATCTCTTATTCATCATCAACTTTTTGTTATAATAGTATGGACCACCCTTTAAGATTCTATTGCAGTCTTGTTTATTGTTAAATTTGATAACATAAAAACCATTCGCCTTAGAGTAAATTGAAAATTCTTCTTCAGGCTTCCATACTCTAAGAATATAGTCCTGGAAGCATGGATAATATGGTCTAGGACCAACAACTTATATCACAATGGCATTATCCCATTGTTTTCTGGCATCCTGAACAACCTCAACCGACATTTTGGTACATTGCATCGAATTAAATTCACGGGGTTGATCATACTTTAATGGAATAAAGACTAGAATAATATTACCCTTGACAACTTCATTCCATTCCCGACTAGACGTTGGAAAAATTACAATTATTTGCAGCAGATCCATTATCAGATCGAGAGGGGCGATTAAGATTACTTTTGACGTGGGCATAAGTCTGATGTACGTATTGGTGTAGGGGAGATCGAACATTTTTATTTTGCAAATTGTTGGAGGCGGGATTTATAGTATGGGGCTTTTCCAAAACTTTTAATTAGTGTTTCTGCTTTCTTGAGCGAACTTGGGTGAAACAATCATCGTTCTCAACAACGGAATCAGTAAGTAAACGTGGAGGGAATCGAAGAGGCGGATTGGGTAAGATGGGAGGAGGATCAGGGCAGGAGGGGACAGGCGGCATTTAGGGTTGGAGGAAGACATTCCTCCTCAATTACCTGTTAACTGGCTTAACAGATCCGACAAGATGGCAGTGGGATATACGGCGGCGGAGGGTAGCAAACAGATGATGGCGGTGGCTGAAAAACACAGGGGGAACGACTATGTTGTTGAAGCCGGCTCACTCTAGGATTTCAAGCTAGTGAATCCAATTGTTCTAAATATAATTAAATATCTCAACTCATCAACTTCTAATTTTAAATTCATAAAATACTTTTACTTGCATACCATTATAGGTTTGAAAATAATTATTTTTATGATTAGATTTCATTATATTTATTCATTTATGCATAATTGTTCGCAATTTTTATCGTTGAAGGTGGGGTTTTGAAGTAGTTTTGGTGATTTAATTTTATTAATTATTTAAGTGGTGTGGGTAAGTGTTCAGATGAGTGCGGGGGTGACAATTAAATCCGACCCGATGGACCCGGACCCGACCGGTGGGTCTCGGTTTTAGAAGGGTCGAGTTTTGTCAGGTCCAAACTATACATTTTAAAAACCTAGACCCTATCCTACCCAAGCTTCAGTTCGGATTGGTCCGGTCAGTTTGGCTTCGATTAGGTAATAATATTAAATATGCATATATTTCATTGTTTTTTGCTGGGGTCTTTTGGATTGGACCTGTTCGGGTCTGATATAATTGAGCCTTTATTGTGTTTTCATCATCCAGACCCGACCCAAGACACATTTGGTTCAGATCTTTTTACATAAGTGCAAGTTGTAACACCCTTCTTAAACTTAAAATATGAACGTGAGAATGCTGATCTCGTAGCGTCATTCATTTTCTATTCAAAATAGAAGAATTATGTTTGTTTCCGTGTTTTTTAAACTTCTTGACCATGCTAAAGAAACACATATTCTCCTTTCCCCAACATCTTTGTTTATTCTTCAATCGCCCTACCGAACCAAATCCCTAATCTAACACCACTTTGAAAATTAGGAAGAAGGAGAAAACCATACATCTTTGATCTAACATCGTCTTAGAAACTAGGAAGAAGGAAAAAAACCTTACTCCTACCAACGAAAATTTGGTTGTTAGTGAAGATTTCTGCCTTTAAAAAATATCATCCAAATCTATAACACGGTATATGCCATGACTGCCAATTGATGCCTCAATTTCTATCATCCATACTCTTAAATAGTTAATTGTCTTCGTTTTGATTATCATCGTAGACCAAAATTGGTGTTAAAAGAGCTCCTAATTTTTTATTTCATTTTAGAAAAAATTATATATTAACTGTAATCCTAGCAGAAAATAATGTTGCCTGAATTTTATGGTGGAAAACTACAGGTTTCTCTTCCATCACTCACGATTAGAGTATATGAAAATTAGATCTATGCTGATCTGATTGCTACACAATGGCCATCATTGATCTTATTAATCCTTTTTATTTTTTTACTATTGCCTACTATAATTGTTTCAAAGAATGTTTTCTTTCATTTGCTAAGGGTGAATTAAATTTAATTGAATCATAAGTATTGTAAATATCTACAAATTATGGTAGTGTAAGAATTGATAAATATTCGCACACGCATATATTGATTTCCTTATTTCAAATATCAATTTCTTGAAGTTAGCTAATCTTTTTGAGCCAGAGTACTTTGAATTTTAGTGGCTTATTCTAAAATTGGCGGACCATTTTCATTCTCAAGTTTCTACTTCCTTTTCTATGCACTGATGATATTCTTATATTGTGTGTTGCCATGTTTGGATGATTATAGCCCGTGACTAGGCCTGTCAATGGGTCGGGTTCGGGTGGGGGGAACTCGGGTGCGGATTGATTTTTAGATGGGTCGGATCAACCCGTTTATTAGACGGACGGGTTTTGGGTTGACCTAATTATATATCAGATGGGTTTCGGGTTGATTCATGTAACCCGTTAAGAAAAATATTTGTATAAAAAAATGAAAATGGACATGAAAATGCGGGAAGTTGTTAAATGCGAATGTGTAGGAATAAGTGAATTACTACAATACCCTTCTTTTGCAAGCTAAGATGAGAATTTTAGAGCAAAAGGAAAGTATTGTTGTCATTCTTTTATTGCAAGTTAAGATGAGTATGAAAATTTGGGAAGTTATTACGTGGGAATGGGTATGAAAACGTTGGAATGGACATGAAAACGTGGGAAGTTGTTAAGTGCTAATGTGTAGAATAAGTGAATAACAATAATATCATTCTTGTGCAAGCTAAAACGAGAATTGTACAACAATTCCAAGCCCACAAATAGGTTAGTCGGGTCAAATTCAGGTTCACAAGTCAACCCTAAACCCATCTGTTTATTAGAGGGGTTCTAACGGGTTAAACCAAAAATGACCCATCCATTTAAACGTGTCGCGTTAACCTGTTAATTTCCATGTGGGTTTCGGGTCGTGCTAGAAATTGACAGCCCTATCCGAGACCGTGTAAGAATTGAAGTCGGTTGCTAAAATCACAAATTTCAACCCAAAAAACAACAAATTTTGGTCAATGGTAAGGTAATATGATCTACATCCTTGTTAGATTTTTATAGATTCATAATTTGATGTATGCAATTACTTATGTTAGGTGCCCGGTTATGTTTATTTCCTTAATAAACCATTTATTTCGACCTTTCGTCTGATTGTGTTTTAAGTTCAATGGAAAATAATTTCAAAGCATCAACAGTCCATGCATTAAACTTACTGAAATCATTTATCGTAGATCCTTCAATCATGGTTTGAAAATAGTGTCATTTGATTTATTTTGCATGCCTTAGTCGTAATTTAACTCACCTCAACTTCCATTTTGCTGAAACTTGTACTGTTGGTACAACCGATTGTTCGTGATCATTTAAAGTTGTAAAAATAGTATTATTTGCCATGAAATAAAAAAAATCATCACTTACGAATTTGTTCCCTTTCCGATATTGCTGGGGAAATGGATATGCCTTCTACTTCCTTATCTAATCCAATAATTTTTGGTAATTAACATAAAATCATCATCTATTAATTTTTTTACAATAGTAATGATGTTATGAATGGTCGCTTGTTTTATGTAGATATTCAGTTGACTTATTTGTTAACTGATACTTAGTTTTATTTTTATCTGTTATCAAACAACATATACTTATGTATGTTAGTTTTGTTTATTTTGTGCCTATGTTATTATTAGGTTCCAATTTAGTTAGAAGCATTATTGAAAAGACATCTAAATTTTTGATGGAAAAACTCAAATATTATTAACAATTATACTAGTCCCAAAGGTTGCTTCATAATATATATAAATCACTTCTCTATTTGGACCGAAGATATTCCAAAATTAAAACACTGTTTTTTCCCATTTTGTATTTAAGGGATCAATTCTAAAACCGTTTTTTTAAGTCTAATAAGTTCACAAAAGAAAGAGGAAAAAGAAAAGGAAAATGCAAAAGAGTCTCCATCATCAAATCTGAAGAAAACTATTGAAGATCAGTAAATGCTTTCGCTTAAAGATGTCTTCAGTTCGGAATGGTAAGATTTAAATTCCTTTGCTATTTTATTTTGGATTTATGGATTTTGGATTTATTGTATTCTAAATGCAAAAAATATCACTATCTTATTAAATCTCTTTCAATATGGACATGGTATATGCAGATAAATTAAAATGTACTTGTGACCCGACCATTTGTCGTGCACAAATGTGTTATCATTGGGTTTCTTTGCATTTTGACAAAAACTCTACAACTGTATGCACATGGGATATGACCAAGTTATTTGTCTTGCATAAATATGTTATCGCTGGTTTACCATGCGATATGTCAAAAATCAATAGTTATAAGATAAAAAGAAGAAAAAAAAAGTTTCATGCTACCTTTTTATATGGCATCCAATGGTTCCTTTATGACTCTTTTCTTCCTGTGTTTGCACGCTAACAGTTTCAGCTAAGTGTCAACAATTATGGGGTTGTGCATATGTTCTACTTACGATTTCCAGTTTCTTCCTACCGTGGGCTATCCATTGTCATGTTTATCGGTTGTTTCTTCTACACACTTACTACTTTTTTAATATGGGCATTTACTACATGTATGCATTAAATCATAAGATGTGTTGGTAATTACACAACAACCAATATTTTTTACTCCTTAAACATTGGGTATGAACCATATATTTTAAATAAAAAATTGTAGATAATTAATTTGATGAAACAAGTGATGGAATTTGTTACTCATGAATGTGCATTAACCGTTAAAAATATAGTTAACTGATATCGCGTATGCACAAAAACAAAAAAGGAAACATACCTTTTCTGCAAATCCTTTGCTCTTGGAAAAATTGGATATATTTAAAAATATTATTCTTTAATATTATCATAACTTGTCTACAAAATATTAATTGATACTACCATAACTATGATTTAATTAAATGATATTATCTCTCATATCATTATGTTTCTTTCTTAGTACATAATGTGTGCAATAATTACTATGTTTCTTTCTTGGTGCAGAATGTATGCAATAATTACTACCGAGGAATAAAAACAGAGACCATTCAAGCTCCATTGATATTTGATAGAGTATGCTTCAGTACATTACTTCAAGTTTCAATAATTATTTTATTGAACTCAACTCCGTTGTTACGACTGCCTTGACTCACACATCCACTGCATTATTTATATCCACCATGAAAAATAAATACAAAATTTTTGATTCATGTTAGTGTTCTAAGTAGAAACTTAGCAGGGTCGGTCCAAGGTCATTTTGGGCTCTGGACAAAGTAATAATTTGGGCCCCTACAAATTACTAAGACTATTTAATATAACTACAATAAAAACATATATGAAAATACAGTATATGCATATATAAATTAAAGTTTTTTCATAAAGCAACAATTACAATTTTATTTAAAGTAGCCAAGTTACAAAAGACACACAAAACCTCGATAATAAATCTCATTTAAAAATATCTCTCAATGCATTTTTTAAAGCAAAATCATTAATCATATCATCGTGATCAATATTTTCCAACATGTCCATCTCAATGCATAATATTGCTAGTCCATTCAATCTATCTTGTGACATAGAAGTGCGTAATTATAACTTTAGAAATTTTTGTTTAAAAAAACTTTTTCAGCAGATGCTGCCGTAACTGGAATAGTAAAAAATAAGCTGTAAGCAATCATTACATTTGGAAACATATCTATTTCTTTCACAAACTTTAAAATCTTATTGGTGTTCCATGACTTATCTACTTCATATGCTTCCTTTGATAACAGTGCTTGCAACACTTGTAATTCAAAATGTAAATTTTTTTCAATGACAAGCACCATTGTCATAATGGTTAAATGATTCAACTTTGGTGCAAGAGGTCATAAGTTCAAAACTTGCGTAGCGTGATTCGAACATATATTAACATGTGATTTGTGTTATGTTATCCCAGTGATATGTTGTATCTAAGTACTATTTCAAATTTTTTTTCTCCAATAACATCAAATGATCATCTTTTTTTAAAGCGTTTTCAAGATTCATGCAAGCCGTTAATAACTCACGATCACTAAGATTAATTAAGTTTTTAGCATCAAACAAGAAACCAATATGGACTCAAAATATTTCATTTGGTCGACTTCAATTGAGAAAGTGCAATAGCAACTATACAAAGAAAGTAATCAATTCTAAATGATTCTTGTGTTGATAATTGTTCTCTTTCTTTATCTAATATTTCATCAAATTGCCTTTTTCTACTATTTGGACATTTCATACGAACTCAATTTCCATATCAAATGCTAATAGTTTTACCTCTTCCAATGCTGAATTAAATCCATATTCTCTATACTTTTCAAAAAAAAAACTATAAGTGCATCCAATTGTTTAACAGCAATATCAAGATGCATACCTTCAGATTGCAACTTTTTACTAACAAAGTTTAGTTTATTCAAAATATCATGCCAGATAACTAGAGATAATAAAAATTCAAAGCTTGAAAATTCGCATGTTGCTAAAGTTTGGGCATCCCTACTCAATTTGGCATCTGCAATAGTTTTAGCTAATTTAAACAAAGCTTCTCTAATTTCAAGTCGTTGTGATTTTATTGCTTAATACTTTCGATGTGGCTCTCAGAACATGTATTTGATAATGATTTTAGTGTTAACCCTTTATATGCTTAAGTAATATGCTCTATCGCTTTGTTGAGTTAGAAAAAAAACAGTATATATGCATTGAGATGCTCTAAAAAATGATTTTGCTTTATGTAACAGTTTGCCATATTAAAAAGAACTAAATTAAGACAACGAGAGCCGGATGACATGTAAAATGTTCTAGGATTTATTTGAAGAAATCTTCTTTATACTTCTTGATGTCTTCCACTCATATTAAATCAATCATCATACCCTTGTCCCCTTATATCATCAATATCAAGTCCAAACTTTATCATTACAACTTGCAGTTTATTAAAAATGGCCAAACCGGTTGTATCTACAACATTAATGAACTCTAAAAAAATTCTTCAATTTTTATTGCTGTACTCAACATATCCATGCATCTTACTATTAAAGTCATTTGTTCTTTGTGACTTGAATCAGGAGTACAATCACGAATAATAGAGAAATATTTTGTCTCTTTAATTTTTTGAATTATACCATTTTTGACAATCCAAAAATCGTTATCAATTCGTTTTGAATTTTATGACTAAGATAATGATGATGAACTTTTTTGTTTCTAGTGAGTTGAAAGTGGCGTTGCATTACCGAGTCAAACTCGAAAATCATATCAAATAGACCTAGAAAGTTACCTTTAGCAACATCGTCAATTTTTTCATTACTTCCATGAAATGCTGAGTTATTTATTGCAAGACATTTGACATTTTTCCAATGTAGTGTATTATTTCTAGTTTGCATTTGTAATTCCTCGTCAATTGTTTGATTTTTCTTTAATCTAAATTTTAACATCTTTAGTGATTTTAAAATTTCAAGACGTTTGGAACCGTTTTCGTGTTGTGCAAGTGTCTTGCTAAGATGTATCCAGTCTCTAATTCCATTACTTGCTAATTGACTTCATGACAACTTAGTTTTGAACAATTTACAACAAAATTAGAAAACTTTATCCAACTCTTTTGAGTATACTAACCATTCTCTATCACGACTCTCACCTTTTGGTAAAATTCGAGTATAATGAATTGAAGAATACTTTCTAGGGTTCGTCTAAAAGATATTTGATATTAGCTTCTCGTTTTAAGCCATTTTCAACAAGTAAATCTCACAAATTTTCACTAAGATTATTCCAAACTCTATGGTCATAGTTATTTAAATTACTGCTTGTTTTTCGATATTCAAGATTGTCGATAATATGCTCAACATTCATATCATTTTCATTGCCTTTTAATTCTTCATAATTGATTTTTTGTTGAAATTGATTTGATAAATTTGCATCATTTTCATTGATAGTAAATTCATCAGTACAAAGATTATTAGCGCCACTTGTTTCTTCAATTATGTCTACATTTTCATCATTTAATTCTTCATTCATTTCCACTTTATTTTCATTTACTTCTTCATAAACGGTTTGTTGCTTAGATTGATCTAATAAACTGGCATCATTTTCGTTTTCCCCTAAGTAATTTGTTGCTCCGATTCAATTGACAAATTTGATTGCTTATCAAAATATTTATTAAGTGAAAATTTTAAACTTTGAGGAATATTTTCTTGTCTTTGTTTCTTTTTCCTTTTGTGGCTTCCAGAAAGATTTTTCATAATTCCAATCCAATAACTAGAGCAATAAAATCAATCAATTAATATTCAATAACAGTAGAACCTGATTTGTAGGTTGATTTCCTTCCCTAAATACTTCAGTTATGGAAAACAGTAAACATTGAATTGCTATGGACTGCCTGCAATTCATTAATTATAAGAAAACAACATTTAATCCAAATAATCAATTAATATACAATTATCTTAAATGATATAGAAACATTTAAGTAAATAAATTTATTTATAAATCAAGTATTTATGGAATTGAGATATATTACAAGATAATTTTCCTATTTTAATTCCTTATTCTACAAAATATTGTCAAAAACATTGCTGATTTGATCAAAAAAGGAAACCACAATTCACATTTAAAAATACAACTAAGAAATAACTAATTTCATACCATATATTAAAAGAATGGATGATAAGAATGTTAGAAACACACCAACAAAAAAAGGAAGGCTAAAAATATCATTCGCCTGCTGTCTTGCTAATTGTTCAAAGCTTGCTTTCAAAATAGATTGATAATTGAGAAGATGTTGTCGAGGTGAAGAGCTTTGCTGAGAAGATGTTGACGACGTGAAGAGCTTAGCCGAGAAGATGTTGTTTGTTTTCAAAATTAATTAGTAAGGGTAGAAAACTATAAAACAAAAAATATAAGGGTTGAGAAGATGGAACAAACAAAGAAGACGAGGAGATTTGTGTAAAACGAAATGATTTTTGAAATTAAAAATAATGTAATTACTGCTCTGCTTTGTTTCTAGGAGGGCTTACAGCTAGTTTTTAATTGATGTGAGCAAAACAATACCGAAACTATCAAAAATACTGTGCCTCCTTGAAAATAAGGCCCTGTGTAGTTGCCCAGCTTGCCCGGTATGAGGGCCGGGCCTGAAACTTAGTTAGATACTTCAATTACTTTTTAAATTCCTTTTTATAGCTTTTTAATTGCAAAAAATTATGAATTTCATGCATGGTAAAAATGCTTATAACATAATCCAAGATTTCTAAAAGTGTTAATTTTGATGATGATCTAATAATTTAGGTCATTAGCCAGTGGCACATCATGGCCTGATTTAGTTGCTAGCAAGATTGCAACTGATAGGCAGTTAACTACAGATTCAGCTATAGTTAATATCACTTGCAGGTGAAACTCCTAATAAAGTTTGGAAATAAACATTATTTTCTTCATATGCATAAGAGTCTATAGTGTGCACATTTCTAATGGATGTTGTGAACTTTGTAAGGCTATTATGCTAGATATGCAGTTATTATTTATAGTCTATGGAATGATCTATTCATCGTATTCCTAATGATGTATTGATCAATTTTCCATGTATGACCTTCTAAAACTGACTGTATTTTTGTTATTTGTTCTCTCGGCAGCAACTCCGTGAATGTATACATAAAGATTGGTGTTCCATTCCTAATAAATATTGTATACAACAACTTTGGTTACAAAGAACCACATTATATTCAGAGTGCAATAGGGCTTATCTTCTCTTTTACCATATTTTTTGCTACTTCAGCTTTGATGAATTACTATCTTGGTACTTAGGTGAAAGATATTGAGTGCTGAGCTCGATCGGCCTTGCCTTTAGGCATGGCTCACGTCTGCCAACTTTATGGCTCTCAGGAATAATTTTGTTGTTCTATCATCTCTTACAGTATTCGACGTTATTTGAGATTCTACATTACAACGAGGGATGAAAATATCTGCAGTATACATGGTCTCTTTATGTAAATCTTCTATCACTCTTTGTGTTTGTGGATGTCGTAAACTCGAGGAAATGCAAACCATGTATAGCAAAAATAATTTGTAGCTTCCAATAGAAGCTTCAGAATTTAAGTTGAACAAACGTTATTGAAAAGATTGCATATTGTTCCGATTCAAACTAGAAGGCTAATGAGATGATAGGTGATATTAGCAACTAATTTCAATTTTTTATACGAAACAAAATCCTTTTCAAATGTTACATCTCAAAAACGGTATTATCAAAAAACTCCATAAAGTAAGCGCTTCAATGTAACAGTGATATGTGCATCTCCTCATTTAACAATATTGTTGCTAATCCTTTTATGCAATTTTGACTTGCAAAAAGCAAACTTCCCTATCCTATCTTATGGATAGTTATACAATAAAATATGATCAGAATATTTACTGCCAAAATAATTGCATGGTATCATTAAAGGAGTAAGTCTTCCCTGCACGAATCACGGGTCTCTTACCGGTGACTTAAAAAAGTTAATAACTCATGTTTCTCTTGTGATCCATTCAGTTGATTTCTTCCAAATCATTACAACTACAAGTTCGCTTTCGATTTCAACTCTGGTTTTGGTCAGTCTATTTTGGGTGGTATCAACTGATTTGTCCACCAATTACTATAAACTTCTATAGGGTTGAATTGTCGATGATATCATCCGATCTTCCTACCAATCACTCGAAACTGTAGGGTTGACAGTATTAAATTTTCAATTCATTTCTTGGTTGTTCACCTCTTCGTCTTGCTTGGTCCACACATTCTACTTATTGATTGCAGTACTAGAAAATACTTTAATTTTATATGCAAAATTTCCTCCCATGCCAAAAGACGGGGCGGAGGGAATGCGTAGAAAATAGATAGAAAAAGATAAAGGCGTAGGAAAGACATAAGGAAATTAATTACGCTTTTCCTGCACCAACTTCAATATGTAGAAAAATAATCAATGCAAAGAAAAAGTGTAGAAAAATTGCTACGTTAAAATTATAACGTAGAAAAGACATAGATAATCTCCTACGCTATTTCCACGTCTCTGTTAATTTTTTACAAATCCAGACTGGTGTAGAAAGACGTAGGAAATCCTCTACGTCAAAATTATGCCATATAAAAGAAGTAAATAATCTCCTACGTCGTTTCCACGCCTCTATTAATTTTCGACAAATCCAAACTGCCGTAGGAAAGACGTAGAAAATTTCCCACGTCATCCCTTCACCTTCGCAGCATAACAAACATAGTTTTTTTTTAAAGTTTAATAAACGTATATTTCAACGTTCCCGTCCATGTACGTATTCTCCTAATCCTCAATTATTCACAAACAGAAGAAAAAAAACCCTAATCTACAATCGTCGATCTCTTCTTCATGCACGCGACAGGCGATAACCAACGAAGAAAAAAACATCGCCGCTGCAGCATCACTTGCCTGTGCTGCCATGCCACTAACCGCTTGTGCTACCCTTCTTCTTCCTTTCACTTGCCTGCGGCCCTAGCCTCCACTGTGCCGAGATTGTCGATCCATTTTCCAACTGTAACCCTGCCTTTCGTTCAAGGCCGGGATATCAACAAATTGGCTGGAAAGGATGCATATCAGGAATGAAGGACCATTGGAAATAAGGCTATGATCGATACTGTCAAAATTTGGCCGAGCTTCAATCAAGATGGGATCTATTAGGGATGACAAACAAGGCCAGAAGAGGCTACGTTTCAAATTTCAGGCCAATCAGAGTTCGTATGCTCAAAATATGGATGGATTAAGATTCATGGAGATTGGTTCGTATCAATACTGTTCGTATCGATCAGTGGCAGTATGGATATGGAAAGGGTGTTTTGTTTCGTATCGATAGTTGTAGCTCGTATCAATATGGTTCGTATTGATATGAAGAAAGAAGTAGCTGGATGGATGCGAATAGGCATAACACACATGGCTTTAGATCGGTGGCAGTTCGTATCGATCAGGGATGTAGTCGATGATTTCGTATCGATCGGCCTGGGTATGGACTATTGTCAAGATGGATACAGGTTTGAAATAACGTGTGCGTCAAGCATTTGGTTTAGATTGGTAAGTCTTTGTATCGATACATTTCATATCGTTTGAAGCATGACATCGATATGAAAAGCATGGTATCGATCGACACGAAAGCTGCAACGCTAGACGGATACGAAATATAGATGGGTATGAAGGCTATGTACTTCGAACCGATGAATGCTAAGGAAGCGATCAACATGGAGCGAAGGGTATGAATCGGAGCGCGTGAAGGTCGAATTGATGCGAAGGCTACGACTACGGATATGAGGACTGATGGACACGTGGATAATGGACACAAAGGCGATCGATTTTAATCGATCGATATGAAGGAGTATCAATACGAACCAGTATCGATACGAGCCCAACGACATATCAAAAATCAACCTTGCATCGACCATAACTCATAATCTACAAGTTCAAATGTTACCAAATTTTCACAGGAGCTTGCGTACAACCTCAAGAGTGTTCATGGTCGATCTTGACTCGATTGGGAAAGATTTGGATCAATACGAATCTCGTTTGTATCAATCATGGATCGAGTTAAAATCAATACGGATCGATTGCGTGAGCCCAGCCACATGAGAGAATGAGTCTTCCGGAATCCGCGGGAGATATTTGTAGCCCACACCTATAAATAAAAGTCCATGAGCTTTAGAAAATGGATCTTCTTCTGCTCTTCACGCCGGAACTCTGCTATTTTGCTTACTAATCTAAAAGGCTTGTAACTGTAATCTCAACATAAAAGGAAAAAAGGGATTGATTCAAAGTGGACGTAGGCCGGATTACCGAACCACTGTATACCTTGTGTTCTTTCTTGCTTTCTTCCATTTTAATTTAACTATTTCTTCATTTTTATTCTCTACTTTGCCTAGATCTGAGATCTGTGGGTGAATATTGTGAATCTCTGTGTAAGCACTGATGCTTTCACGGCTTTAGGGGTATGTGATCAATTTTGACGAAAACACTTTGGTGCTTTCACTGAGAACGACTAGCACCCGCTATACCAGACTTGGAGTTCAGATTTGCAAAGCCAAAGGGTCAGATCTAAAAGCGATCATGACAAAGCAATCAACAAGAAGACGAGAGCGGAAAGGAGTCAACATGAAGGGAGTCATGAGGCTTCCTTAGGAGCAAATCAGCCCTCAGCTTTCATCACCAAAGATGAAATGGAGATGATGATCGGAGCTATGCAGGAAGAATTGTTGAAAAGGCAGGAGGAGATGATGCAGAACCTTCTCAGACAGTTTGGATAGGACGGAACAGCTGGAGCTGCTGAAGTTCAGATCCACGAAGCTGGAACAGAAGGACTCAACAGGCAATCAGATGGAGGATCTCAACAGGGCGTAGCCCTTAATAAGCACACAACTGTTAATCTGGATGGATCCAGCTCGGGGACACACTGCCTGGCAACGATGGACCGATTCATGGAGGAATTCCAGGTGACACTACACAGAAGGATGCTGGCAGGAGCACAAGAGTGCATGATGAAGAGTATGCACCAGAGCTCCCTCAGTAACTCGGGGGGTAACCCTTGGTGGACAGTGCTAGATTAGTTGAGATTATCGGACGAACTATGCTTGGAGGTTTAGCAAACAAAGATCTGAAAGGAGCAAACAGGAGTCCGTTTACCCGTGAAATCAGAAGGGCTTGAAATCCACCAAAATTCAAGCTGCCTACTCTGGAGATATACAACGACAATGCTGATCCTACCGATCATCTGATGAGACACACAAGACATATGGAAGTGCTGAGGGTATCTGACGCAGCGGATAATTGACAAAGCGATATGAATCGATGAAGTAGCAATCGGTGGATTGAAGATACCGAAAGGCCCAAATTCGTTGATCACAAAGATACCGAATTCTAGCTATCTTCGACACGTTGATCGCGCACGATACCGTGAGAGAAGATCTTCAATTCTTCAAGCGTTGATCAAGCGCACTTGATTCCGCGAATCGGCTTCAACAATCGTTGATTCGAGCGCACTCGAATAACCGAAGGTGGAGATAGGAGATTACACTAAACTACCAATTTAAGATGAAAGCACATAGCAATAAACAAGAAATTTTATTCCAAAAATCAACGACTTCAAATGTACAACTCACGCGTATTTATAGTGTTTGACAACCGGTCCTTAAGTCGTACACGACTCATTCCCCACGACTCACGACTCACGACTTAAGGCTCTCGACTTAGCAACAACACCATACCCAAATTACAACACAACACATATAAGTCGGCAGCGACTCAACAGCTTCTCACACGCATTACAATTATGCGACCAAAGACGAGACGACTCACGAATCAGCATTACTCACGACCTAACTTAGGTCGTACGCGACTTAACAGATTCACATAACACAGGTATGCGACTTAACAATATGTCGCGACCTAACATTACACGGTTCAACATTACAACACAGTCACACGACCTAAATACACAAACGACATACGACTTAAAGAAAGTACAAACATATTACGACACTTTATCACGATATACGACCTAACAGACTCAGCGACTTACGACTCAACAGACCACGACTTAACACTTTACAACATAATGACTTAACGACTCATGAATCAACCGACTCATCTTGTAGGCATCACCACCCCAGGTCCAGCGACCTAAACCTGCTACGTCTTAAGCTTATGAGCGACCTACTTTGATAGGTCGTGACCCGTTAGGTCGGGCAACCTCAATACGTACCAAACCAAATGGATGCGACATACCCCAACGACCTAAACCCGAGCGCCTTATCTCCAAACGACTTATCTCCGAACGATTCAACTCCAGGCGACTTAACTCCGAGCGACCCCATTCCCCGTGACTCACTAGGTCGTTTGATCTCTTTGTATCTTTCCTCTTATGTTCTTGGTTAGGTCGCAATGCTATTCTCGGTGACTCGTTAGGTCGTGAACGACCTATAGCTTCCCTCTTAAGTCGTGGACGGCTTATTTCTTCTCTGGCCTGAGCTGCATCATCCTCCCTTGGTTGAGAAAAATTCATCCTCGAATATGTAAATTCTTCCACATCAGATTGTCCATCTCCATAATACGGCACAAGATGCTTAACATTGAATACGTCAGAAGTGTATAATCCTCCGGCAGCTTCAACTTATAAACATTCTCATTGATCCGTTTCACGACTTCTACAGGACCAATTTTTCTGGCTTTCAACTTGTTATAAGCGCTTATTGGAAAACGATCCTTCGTTAACACAGCATAAACCAAATCACCTTCGTTAAATTCAACACTTCGTAGCTTCAAATCTGCCGTCTGCTTATACTTCTCATTTGCTTTCTCTAATCGTTCTTGAACGATCTTATGACATTCCGTCAATCCATCAACAAAATCAACAGCCCGTTTAATCGTCCCCTTTGGTTGTGGCACTCCGTTAGGTCCAACGGTCCCCTTGGTAAATTTGAATATACAATCTGAAATGGACTGAATCCCGTACTACGATTCACTGCATGATTATGAGCAAACTCTGCCTGGCATAACTTCATATCCCAACTTTTCAGATTGTCCTTCACAAGACATCGCAATAAATTTTTCAACGATCGGTTAACAACTTCGGTCTGTCCATCTGTTTGCGGATGATAAGCGCTGCTAAAGTTCAACTTCGTTCCCACCATCTTCCACAAACTAAGCCAAAAATGACTCAAAAATCTGGTATCCCTGTCCGACACAATAGATTCTGGCAATCCATGAAGTCGATAAATCTCTTTAAAGAATAACTGAGCAACATGAACAACATCTGCCGTCTTCTTACAAGCAATAAAATGTGCCATCTTCGAAAATCTGTCAATCACTACAAATATAGAATCATTTCCCCTTTGAGTTCTAGGCAAACCTAAAACGAAATCCATGCTGATATCAACCCACGGTTTAGATGGTACAGGTAACGGCATATACAATCCTGCATTTGTCGCCGTTCCCTTCGAAACCTGACATATATGACATCTCTCCACAAACTTTTCAACCTCTTTCCTCATCGATGGCCAAAAATAAGATTGAGAAATTAACTGCAAAGTACGATCTCTACCCACATGGCCTTCTTCGTGCAACTCTTTGATAATCTTCATTCTCAAACTGCTCTTAGGAATACATAACCGATTTCCTTTAAACAAGAATCCATCAACCAACATAAATTCATCAGTATCTCCATCCTTAACTTTCTCAACAAACTTTGCAAAGTAAGGATCCTCCTCAAACAATTCTGGCAATACTTCGAATCCCGTTACTTCAATCTTCAATGTTGTCAACAAATGACTTCTCCTACTCAAAGCATCAGCCACACGATTCGTCACCCCAGATTTGTGCTTAACAACAAAGGTAAATTGCTGTAAATATGCAATCCACGATGCATGTCTCGCTGAAATCTTATCCTGCCCCTGTAAATGCTTCAAAGCTTCATGATCAGTGTAAAGAACAAATTCTTTCTGAAATAGATAATGCCTCCAATGTTTAACAGCTTGTACAACAGCGTAAAACTCAACATCGTATGTACTATATCTCAGCTTTGCCCCTGATAACTTCTCACTGAAATATGCAATAGGTCTTCCACACTGACTCAACACTCCTCCAATCCCAACCTTTGATGCATCAGTGTGTAGCTCAAACAACAACTGAAAATCTGGTAATACAAGAATTGGCGCTGTCGTCAAAATTTCTTTGATTCGTTCGAAAGCAACCCCTGCTTCCTCCGACTAAGAAAACTGTTTCCCTTTCATACAATCAGTAACCGGTGCCATCACGCTACTGAAGTGTGGAATAAACCTTCGGTAGAATGATGCCAATCCATGAAAACTTCTAACTTCAGTGATAGTTCTCGGCTGTGGCCACTTTCTAACTGCTTCAACTTTACTCTGGTCCACTTGGATTCCCTTCTCAGATACAACATATCCCAAAAATAATACACTTCGAGTCATGAACACACATTTCTTCGTAGCTGCATAAAATTGTTCCTCACGAAGAATAATTAACACCTTTCTCAAATGCTCTACATGCTCCTCTGTGCTCGCACTATAAATCAGAATATCATCAAAGTAAACTACAACAAACTTCCCAATGTACAGTCTGAAAATTTGATTCATCACCCTTATAAATGTACTCGGTGCATTCGATAGACCAAACGGCATAACCAACCATTCATACAATCCTTCCCTTGTCTTGAACGCGGTCTTCCATTCGTCTCCCGGTCTAATTCGAATCTGATGATAACCACTCTTCAAATCAATCTTCGAAAAGATAGTAGCCCCACTCAACTGGTCTAACAAGTCATCCAACCTTGGCATAGAAAATCTGTAGCGAACAGTAATCTTGTTCAAAGCTCTACTATCGGTACACATTCTCCATGTTCCATCCTTCTTCGGCACCAACAATGCTGGCACTGCACAAGGACTCAAGCTTTCCTGAACACGTCCCTGTTCTAACAACTCTTCCACTTGCCTTCTCAACTCCTCATGTTCCTTCGGACTCATTCGATAATGTGGTCGATGTGGTAAAACTGCTCCCGGAACAAGATCTATTTGATGTTGAATGTCTCTCAGCGGCGGTAACTCTTTAGGCAACTCTTCTGGAAATACATCTTCAAATTCTTTCAAAACTGGCTTTGCTTCTTCTGGAATCTCAACCTCTTCACTACACTCTCGCCCAATCAACAAAAAGACTTCAGGCTCATCTTCAATTTCCTTAACAAACTCCTTCAAAGACAGCAAAGTTTTCAGCTCTTCAATTTCCTCCAACTTGCTTTCCTTCTGTTGTTGCTTCTTAGGAACTAAAGTGATTTTAGTACCTTCGAACATGAAACTGTAACTATTAGCACGACCATCATGTTGCACCGCTCTATCAAACTGCCATGGTCTGCCCAACAACAGATGACACACATCCATGTCTACAACATCACACCAAATTTCGTCTTTGTATTTTTTCCCAATAGAAAAATTCACACAAGCTCTTCGACACACCTTCACTTCACCACCCTTCCTCAACCATGCTAACTTGTACGGTTTAGGATGCTTCTCAGTTTTCAAGTTCAACTTTCTTACTGCTTCTGTAGAGATAATATTATCACAGCTTTCAGCATCAATAACGAACTTGCAAACTTTCCCTAGAATAGTGCATGTCGACTGAAAAATATTGCTCCTCAACCAACTAGATTCCTCTTCTTGTTTTGGTGTAAGACAGGACCTCCTCATCATAAGATTACAATCTTCATCTCCAGATAATTCTTCTTCCTCCTCAACATAAGGTGCATTTGAACATTCTGCCTCCTCACCATCATCCTCAATCTCAGCAACCATTGCTCTCTTCTTCGGCTTCGGACATTCATTGCTTTTGTGACCCAACTCCTGGCAATTATAACATTTGAAACCACTGCTAACCTTCGCCTTCTCACCCTCCTTCACTACTGGCTTACTGACAGGTTTAGGAACATTAGAACTCCCACTAACACCCTTTGCTTGATTATTGGAATTAGTAAACACACCACCTCCACGCCTTCCCTGCTTCTCCCAAGCCAACGCCTTCTGATGTGCCTCTGCAACAGATCTCGGATCGAACATATTAACCATATCCTGGATCTACATTCTCAATCCCTCAATGAATCTAGCAGTTAGCTGTTCTTCCGTTTCCATAATATCATTCTTGGCAATGAGTTGGTAAAATTCATCAGCATAATCACTAACAGACTTCGTCCCTTGCCTCAGATTCTGCAACCTCTGGTACATAAGCGATTGATAGTTATATGGTAAGAAAGTAGCTCTCATCAACTTCTTCATCTTCTCCCATGATTCAATCTTTGACTTTCCCATTCTCTCCCTTGTAAGTTTAGTTTGCTGCCACCATGCCAAAGCTCTCCCCCTCAACCTAGTAGCAACCAACTTCACTCTTCTATGCTCAGGAACCTCCTTGAAGTCAAAGATCTCTTCAACATTTGACACCCAATCTAAGAATTCTTCTGTTACCATTCCACCTTTGAACTCTGGAATTTCCATCTTCATACCCGATTCCCATCGACGATCATCTTCTACATCTCGATATGAATTTCGAACTTGGTCTCGATCTCGATAATGAATGCTAGCTCTATCACCCTCTTCATCAAAATCAAAAGTACGCCTACATCGATCTCGACCATTATCATCCCTTCGTTCATGCATGCTTCTTCGACTATGTCTTTCTTCATCTCTATACGCCTCATTGTCAAATTCACGTTGACTTCTTCTCTCTTCATGTCCATAGTCATGATGATCTCTTCGTGATGAAATTGATGTTTCTCTTCTATCTCTAAAAGAATGTGGTGATACCCTCCTCGCTTCCGTAACCGACGGTGAAACTCGGTTTCCTCCATGGTTCGAGTTTGGTGATCTCCTCCTTTGAGTTTGATTCAAATCATTCATCAACTTCTCTAACTTTCCAATGCCTTCATCAAATTTCTCATTAATACGTTGTTCCATAAGCTCGGCTTCTTCTCTTCTATACAATGCTTCAACATTTTGATGACGATTAGCTCTTCTAGGCGGCATGATTGAAAACTTCTTACAAACTTCAATAACTTGAACACAAATCTTCAACGCAAGCAACAAATCACGGCTCAATCCACTAACTCGAACAAGACGAACGACTTAAGGCTTAAGTCGCTCGGCACAAATCTTCACTAGCTTGACTCCTTAACTCGGCTCAACGTGCAACGACTTATGGTTAGGTCGGCACGGCTTCACACTTAACTTGGCTCGGCTCAAGGTCTCCAAGCAACTTCAAATTCAAACACTTCTCCAACTCTAGATCCAAAATGAAATGGATCAAAATCTTCAAACTCGTTGTAACTTCAAGATGAACACGATGAACAACTTCAAACTTCAACTTCAAAAATTGGCTCCAAGTCTCGGCTTAGCTATGATTGGCTAAGTCTAGCTCTGATACCAAACTGACGCAGCGGATAATTGACAAAACGATATGAATCGATGAAGTAGCAATCGGTGGATTGAAGATACTGAAAGGCCCAAATTCGTTGATCACAAAGATACCGAATTCTAGCTATCTTCGACACGTTGATCGCGCACGATACCGTGAGAGAAGATCTTCAATTCTTCAAGCGTTGATCAAGCGCACTTGATTCCGTGAATCGGCTTCAACAATCGTTGATTCGAGCGCACTCGAATAACCGAAGTTGGAGATAGGAGATTACACTCAACTACCAATTTAAGATGAAAGCACACTGCAATCAACAAGAAATTTTATTCCAAAAATCAACGACTTCAAATGTACAACTCACGCGTATTTATAGTGTTTGACAACCGGTCCTTCAGTCGTACACGACTCATTCCACACGACTCACGACTTAAGGCTCTCGACTTAGCAACAACACCATACCTAAATTACAACACAACACATATAAGTCGGCAGCGACTCAACAGCTTCTCACACGCATTACAATTATGCGACCAAAGACGAGACGACTCACGAATCAGCATTACTCACGACCTAACTTAGGTCGTACGCGACTTAACAGATTCACATAACACAGGTATGCGACTTAACAATATGTCGCGACCTAACATTACACGGTTCAACATTACAACACAATCACACGACCTAAATACACAAACGACATACGACTTAAAGAAAGTACAAACATATTACGACACTTTATCACGATATACGACCTAACAGACTCAGCGACTTACGACTCAACAGACCACGACTTAACACTTTACAACATAATGACTTAACGACTCATGAATCAACCGACTCATCTTGTAGGCATCACCACCCCAGGTCCAGCGACCTAAACCTGCTACGTCTTAAGCTTCTGAGCGACCTACTTTGATAGGTCGTGACCCGTTAGGTCGGGCAACCTCAATACGTACCAAACCAAGTGGATGCGGCATACCCCAACGACCTAAACCCGAGCGCCTTATCTCCAAACGACTTATCTCCGAACGATTCAACTCCAGGCGACTTAACTCCGAGCGACCCCATTCCCCGTGACTCACTAGGTCGTTTGATCTCTTTATATCTTTCCTCTTATGTTCTTGGTTAGGTCGCAATGCTATTCTCGGTGACTCGTTAGGTCGTGAACGACCTATAGCTTCCCTCTTAAGTCGTGGACGGCTTATTTCTTCTCTGGCCTGAGCTGCATCAGTATCGGAGGAAGTTATGGCCCGGTGTTTCCCTTTTTACTTGACAAATATAGCAGCTATGTTGTTCAGATAGTTGGAAGATGAATCCAACGGGACATGGATGGAATTGGTGGACAGGTTTTTAAAGCAATTTTAGGTTCATATCAAAAGACCAAAGAATGTTATGACGCTAACGTCGGTGAAGCAAAGGACTGGAGAATCGCTCATGGCTTTCTTAACTCGGTTCAACACAGCGGTTGCTTCGGTGGATCAGCCGAATCCATCAATCGTTTTAATGGCGGCAGTGTCAAGAGTCAGGGATAACTCGAATTTCAAGGTGTCATTGATACGGGACCCACCAATGGATCTCGAAGAATTCTTTCACGAGACCGAAAGATTTCTTCGACAAGAGGATGCATGTTAGGATATGAAGTTAAAGGAAGTAAATGTGGTCCAAGGACGGAGAACCATCTAGTAAAAGTTTGGTTAAGGATAAGGATAAAGGAAAGAGGAAGTTGGATGACAACTTTGGTAGGACAATGAAATGTCGTGGAGAGCCAAAATTCTCCATTTACACAGGGTTGAATGAAACATTGGAGCAGATATTTATGGAAACTCGGGATCGCATTCCCTACCGAAGGCCTACAAGGAGATAACCCTCGAACGTGAAAGGACATCTGGAAGGCACTGCCTCTTTCATGATCTGGACGGGTATGATACCAACAGCTCCAGCCATCTAAAGGATATTATCGAGGAGCATGTAAGTAGTGGTCAGTTGCGGCAATATGTCAGAGCTCGGAATGCAATGGTAGATCAGGAGCAACTACTATCTACGTCAAACAAAGATGGCATGAGGTCTAGGAATGATGGTCGATTGGTTATCGACTGACAAGGATGATATGAAATAAGTAGCACACTCTGGGCAAACGGCCAAGTCACTTACTCATGTACGGGAACGAAGATAGCCCCTACGCATGCTTTGAGATGATGATAAACCGCGATGCTATAGTTTGTGAAATATGTTCTTTTTTTAGTTTGGACATTTGCTTTTTCTTCTGGTTTGGTTTTGGAGTTTGGTTTGAACTCCTGGTTTTGTTTGTTTTCTGGTTTGGACTTTAGTTTGGATGCTTGTTTTCTGGTTTGGATATTGGTTTGGATTTTTGGTTTTTCGATTTGATCTGGATTTTAGATTGGATTTTGATCGGATTTTTTTTCTTTTTTTTGGTAAATGGTCGTCGGATATAGATTATGCCTAGCGAGGGGTAAGTTGCTTCGTCCGAGCACGGTGAATCGACTTATTCAGGTCGTCGAGTATGGACTATACTCAGCAAGGGTCCGGAGAGACTAGGATTCAGCCTAGGACTTAGGCCCTATATCATCGATTATTATTGCAGGTCGTCGAGTATGGACTATGCTCGGCAAGGGTTCGGAGTGACCAGGATTTTGCTTAGGACTTAAGCCATGGCATTACTCAGCGTTCAAGGACATTGAACCAAGGACACCAAAGTATTGTTTAATACAGGTCGTCGAGTATTGGTTGTGTTTGGCAAGAACTCGAAGAGGTTATGAATTTGAATATCAACTTAGAGAGTTCCTGGATTAGGTTATTGGATATGGATGGATTAGAACTCGGTTGTCGGGTTCAGATGGATATGAAATTGGCTAAGGATTTGGTTACTGGATTCGGAATCGGATATCGACTCAATGCAATTACGGATTTGGACAAGAATATGGCTGTGGCACTTGGATAGGATGGCTTGGTAATGGATTGGATTATGAATCAGATGGTATGGCTATGGATGGAATATGAACTTTGGGTATCGGATTTGAAGCTATTCAAAACACGCTTTCTTACCATAAGGCATGTTTTGAAGGGAAAATGGTACCCTGCCTTTTGGTCAAGGCCGGGATATCAACAAATTGGCTGGAAAGAATGCATATCAGGATTGAAGGACGATTGGAAATAAGGCTATGATCGATACCGTCAAAATCGACCAAACTCTAATCAAGACGGGATCGATAGGGAATGACGAATAAGGCCAGGAGAGGCTAGATTTCAAATTTCAAGTCAATCGGAGTTCGTATGCTCGAGATATGGATGAATCAAGATACATGGCGATTGGTTCATATCAATATTGTTCGTATCGATCACATGGCGGTATGGATATAGGAAGGTTGTTTTGTTTCATATCAATAATTGTAGCTCGTATCAATATGGTTCGTATCGATACGAAGAAAGAAGCATCTGGATGGATGCAATAGGGATAACACACATGGCTTTAGATCGGTGGTAGTTCGTATCCATCAAGGATGTACTCGATGATTTTGTATCGATCGACATGGGCATGGACTGTTGTCGAGATGGATACAAGTTTGAACTAACGCATGCGTCAGGCATTTAGTTTAGATTGGTAAGTCTTCGTATTGATACATTTCGTATCGATCGAACAATGAGACCGATACGAAAAGCATGGTGCCGATCGATATGTAAGCTGCAGCGCTAGATGGATACGAAATATAGATGGGTAGGAAGGCTCTGTACTTCGAACCGATGAATGCTAGTGAAGCGATCGGCATGGAGCGAAGGGTATGAATCGGAGCACATGAAGGTCGGATCAATGTGAAGGCTACGGCTATGGATTTGGGGACTAATGGACACGTGGATAATGGATACGAAGGCGATCGATGTTAATCGATCGATACGAAGGAGCATCGATATGAACCAATATCGATACAAGCTCTACGGCATATCAGAAATCAAGCTTGCAACGATCATAACTCATAATCTACAAGTCCAAATGCTACCAAATTTTCCCAGGAGATTGCGTACAACCTCAAGAGTGTTCATGATAGATCTTGACTCGATTGGGCAAGATTTGGATCGATACGAGTCTCGTCTGTATCGATCATGGATCGAGTCGAAATCAACAGGGATCGATTGCGTGGGCCCATCCACGTGAGAGAAGGAGTCTTCCGGGATCTGGGCGTGATATTTGCATCCCACACAATAGCAGTCCATGAGCTTCATAAAAGAGATCTTCTGCTCTTCACGCCGGAACTCTGCTATTTTGCTTACTAATCTAAAAGGCTTGTAACTGTAATCTCAACACAAAAGGAATAAAAAGGATTGATTCAACGTGGACGTAGGCCGGATTGCCGAACCACTATAAACCTTATGTTCTTTCTTGCTTTCTTCCATTTTAATTTTTATTCTCTACTTTACCTAGATCTGAGATCTATGGATGAACATTATGAATCTATGTGTAAACATTGATGCTTTCACGGCTTTTGGGGTTTGTGACCAATTTTAGCGAAAACACCAACCAAACCCTTGTACCTAATTGCCTAAATAGAATTTGACAATCTGAGTATATGTATAATAGTTTAATTGAATTATTTATTTATAATTTTATTTAGAGCAACCTCAATTGCTGGAAGCAAAAACGCTATTGTTTTTCCTCTATTTGTAAGTTGTACACGACTTTGCAAGAACATCTTTTCCTTTAAGATTGAGGCATAGTTGGTTCCTTTACTTGTCTAATTAAATTATAGTCATAGATAAGTATAATTTTGTGAGGTTGAAACCAGAGGTTGAAACCAATGCAATGTTTATTTCATTGTTTATTTGTGCTTCCCTCTACGGTGTAAACTGCCTAAGCCTAGATTTGATTTTCCCCAATTTAATCAAACCGGCCATTAGGGAGGTTTGCTTACTGTCACTGGCCAAAATCAATTTTTCTGAAGCCAAAAAAATGTGGATCTTGTCTCATCGCGGTTTCCCTAAAAACGTGGATCTTGTCTCATCGCGGTTTCTCTAAACTTCCTCCTTTTACTTCGCGTACCAAAGATTCCAAATTCAAATCTATTATGATTTTCAAATTCTAAAATTTCAATTTCAAATCGACAATTTTGAATGCTTTGATTAATATTTAAATTCGAAATTCATATTTTCAGATTCAAATCTCAATTTATTCTTTTCCAACATATTATCACTTAATGTTTTAGTAATATCAAACCGGCCATCAGGGAGGTATGCTTACTGTCACTGGCCAAAATCAATTTTTCTTTAGCCAAAAAAACGTGGATCTTGTCTCATCGCGGTTTCCCTAAAAAACATGGATCTTGTCTCATCGCGGTTTCCCTAAACTTCCTCCTTTTACTTCGTGCATCAAAGATTCCAAATTCCAATCTATTATGATTTTCAAATTCTAAAATTTCAATTTCAAATCGACAATTTTGAATGCTTTGATTAATATTTAAATTTGAAATTCATATTTTCAGATTCAAATCTCAATTTATTCTTTTCCAACATATTATCACTTAATGTTTAAGTAATATTAACAAATATTTAAAATGTATATTTCTTATCAAAGTTATACAATCGAACGGTCGGTTTCTCCACCGTTGTGCGGTTATACTAGTTTGACTCAGTTTGATATTGCTCCTATTTGATTAAATTATGTAATTTCTCACTAAACAGCAACTTAAAAATTTCTTTTATGCTCCAGATATATAGCCAGAGTAGCTCAATCTAGAAATAAAGTACTTAATACACGTGAAAAAGAAAAGGCATTATTAAATTCAACAATGTCTACATTATTGCTTTCTTCTGGCTAGAATTCGATGATGAACCGTACTTTAAGCCATTATTTCACGTCCCTATAGTGCTTAAGGTGAGCACCAAAGTGAATATTATGCCTGTAAAATCCCTTTTTTCAAATCTTCTCAAGGCTTTAAACTCATGCTGGTTTCACAGTTTCCTTTCCCCTGTAACCGTTCTTTATATTCATAAACAACTTTGTGCACTTCATCAAGATGTGGGTTTATATAATTTATTACATTTTCAATCCACTGTAATATTTTCTTACGAATTCCAAATACCCTTTTGACTTGGCTTTGACTAGGCTCGAACAGTTTAGATACCAAACTGTCACAACCTATCCAGGATCTTCCTCACGAAATGATGATTTCGTGTCAAATAAACCGATAGAACGATAAATGCTTAGTTCCGTTGATCGTGATGATGCTGGAATCTAGCTATCTCCAACCCGTTGATCTCGCAAGATGCCGTGTTGAAAGATCTACAATTCGATCGTTGATCACTCGTAAGTGATACCGAGAATTGGCTTCAAATTTGTTGATTCACTCACGAATAACCCGAAGATGGAAAGTAGAAGGAGATCACACTCAACTTCCAACAATGGTGGCCAAAGCTCACACACAAATTTATTTCAAAATCAACAACAACTTTACAAATGACAACACACCCCTATTTATAGGAAATTACAACACACACATGCGATTTAACACCATATGACTCACGACCTAACACATACGACTTAACATCGGACGAATCACGACCTAACACATATGAGTTACAACATCACACGACTTAACCACATACGAGTTACAACATCACACGACTTAACAACATACAAGTTACAACATCACACGAATTAACCACATACGAGTTACAACATCACACGACTTAACAACATACGAGTTACAACATCACACGACTTAACAACAACACATGCGACTCAACATCATACGAGTTAAGAAGATAGCACAGCTTCTGGAACGACTTAAGCGACATACGACTTAAGAAGATAGCACAGCTTCAGGAACGACTTAAGCGACATAAGCACATACGACTTAAGAGAACCATGCGGCATAAGCGACATAAGAGAAATGTGGCATATGTGAACGACCTATAGAAATATGGCATAAGTGAACGACCTATAGAAATGCGGCTTGATTTCTTGAGTCATTATCTTATAAGGCATGCGACTCTTGGCATGCGACTTAAGGCCGGCGACATAAGATGGTTGGGCGTCTTAAGGTATGGCAGGCGACATAAGATGGTTGAGTGACTTAAAGTGGTTGACATAACTCGCTTACCATGATGCGCTGTATCATCCTCCCCTGGTTGAAAAGAATTTGACCCCGAATTTCCACTTTCCTCTTCTTCGACATATTTATTCTCATGATATGGAATCAAGTGTTTGACGTTGAAAACGTCGGCAGTATGGATATGATCCGGCAATTTTAACTGATAAGCATTCTCATTAATCCTTTTTACGATTTCCAAAGGGCCAATCTTTCTAGTTGCAAGTTTGTTGTAAGTACCAATAGGAAATCGATCCTTAGTCAATAATGCATATACAAAATCTCCTTCTTTGAACTCAACATTTCATCGTTTAATATCTGCAGATTGCTTATATTTCTCATTCGCCTTATGCAATCGTTCCTGCACAACCTTGTGGCACTCTTGCAATTCATTAACAAAATTACTAGCTCGTTTGATCACTCCTTTCTGCTATGGTACTATAGATAAATCTAATGGCCCCTTAGGGATTTTTGAGTATACGACTTGGAATGGACTGAACCCAGTGCTATGATTAACTGCATGGTTGTGTGCAAACTCAGCTTGACACAGCTTGGAATCCCAAATCTTCAAATTGTCATTCACGAGGCATCTCAATAAATTACCCGGGGATCTATTCACAACTTCTGTCCGTCCATCCGTCTGTGGATAATAAGCACTACTAAATTTCAGCTTTCTCCCGACCATTCTCCATAGACTCATCCAAAAATGACTCAGAAAACGAGTATCTCAATCCGATATAATAGATTCAGGCAACCCGTGAAGATGATAGATCTCTTTGAAGTATAACTGTGCGACATTAACTGCATCTGTAGTCTTTTTGCATGCGATAAAATGTACCATTTTTGAAAACTGGTCAACCATTACATAGATAGAATCATTGCCACGTTGCGTCCTCGGCAAGCCCAATACAAAGTCCATACTAACATCCACCCATGGTTTAGTAGGTATAGGCAACATGGGAGATGTAGCAAGGCTAAGTGACTAGCAACCAATTAGGGTAAGATTATCCCTGTCTAGATGTCCCTTTTATTCGGCTGTGTGGGCGGTTGTTGATCCCAACTACGGGGTGATCTTATTTGGAATATCCAGTAAGGGGTAGCTCCGGTCTTGTGTTGCAAGGGATCAGGGTGGATCCTCGGTATGCTGATCTAGACCAGGTACAGTGACGGGCGGTACCCCAGTAGCCCTGCCATTGTATGGAATCCAATCTCCAATAAGCGCCTGTACGGTTTTGATTGTGCCCAACTATGCTGAAACATGTGACACAAGCATTTCATTTAGATTCTATTTTACTTTCTATAGACACTATTATAATATCAGACGGATTGATAAAAATGTTTTGGTTATCATAAGGTAAAAACCCGGCATGTTTATTTGTGGCATGTTTTTACGAGATACCTTTGATTTCAAAGGATTTTGAAAACTTTAGTAATCCAATTAAGTGTTTTTTATCATTCTAGTTTTCTAGATTGACTCGGGTGTTATTTCACTATAATGCTTAGGTCAGACCGAGTATTATAGATACAGGAAAGGATGCTGTGGAGCCCAGGAGACGAGCCGGAAGGCGAGACGTATCACACATCTTTGATGTATTACCCGCATGTGTATGGTTTGCTGAATAATCAGTTCTATGTGGACAAGTTATCATAACTGGCCAGTGTTTGTTTGGTGTTGTACTCTGATGATGTAATATATAATACAATTACAGTTTCTTTGTATAAAAACCCGTTGAAATCTATTATATGTTATTCCGTTGCGATGGTGAGATTCTGAGGTTATTTTCTACTTCTTCTTCCACCTCCTTCTTCTTTAACCCTAATGGTTCGTATTTCCGTCCACTTTGAGTTGATCTAATGGAGAATATTGTCAACTCAAGGGGGTATGGATTTGCTGGTCGTTACACTTGATATCAGAGCTGAAGGTTAAGAGAGAACGTTGGCTCTGGTGGGGATTACTCATTAGAAATAGAGTCCATAGAACTCTAAGAATGAGATTGAGTGTGACGACCCAACTTCCAAACTCCAGGAAGTCGCATCGTCAATTAAGAAAGAAAGGGATAGAAGAAGGAAAGAAAGAAGAAATAACACAAGAATCTAAACAACGGAACGAATATATTATATTAATAACATAAGTATTTACATAATATACAATACAAATCAGAGATACACAACATACACATCACATATACTTGACAGTTATAAACACCTGTCAAGTATTACAACTCAATACAACACAATACAGAGAAAACACAGCGGAACATATATATCTACAACGCAAAAGCCTCCTGCTCCATTGCTCCTCCATTATTCGTCAAAGCTAACCTGAATCCTAACCCGAATTCCCTTGACTACTCGTAAAAATTTGAGTACCCAAGAGTTTATGAAAAACAAAAACAAACTCCGGGTCAGACATGGATCTGGTGTGAGTAACAGGTTAAGGTTGCTTAACTTTAAAAACCTTTGAAAAGAAAAGGTATCACGTAAGACTTCCCACACATAAACATGGAAAAGTTTTTACCTTACGCTAACCAAAACATTTGATAGGAAATCCGATGATATTATAATAGTGTCTAGGGTTTTCAAGTAAATAAGAAATAGCCGAAATTGTTACATCTATTAAATTCCAGCTACTAGCCACAAAAGTGGGTAATACAATCAAAACCGTTGGCACTTATTGGATTGTGGATTCCATACAATGGCAGGGCTACTGGGGTACCGACCGTCACAGTACGTGGCCTAGATCACCGTACCGAGGAGTACTCCCACTCCCCTGCAACACAAGGCCGGACCCGTTCCTTACTGAACAGTTCCGAACAAGACAACCCCGCAGTTGTTTGCAACCAACTGCCCACACAGCCGAATATAAAGGGACCTGTAGACAGGGATCAATCTCGCTCTCTAGTGGGAGCTACCCATGAAGCCTTGTTGCACCTCCCCTGTTTTAGCCATTCCCGTTTGATGAGGCTTGAGGCTACGATTACCTTTATAGGACATATCACTTAGAATGCTCATCGTCCACCTGACGATGTTCTGAAAGCATTCAATCCATACAAGTTCGTTCCGGGTTCGAACGAAACCGAAGGCATTATCTCGTTGCACTCATTATTGGAATCACCCTCAGAGTCAACGACGATAACCCTTGCACTATAAACTACCATCTCGAATCTATAAGTACTATTCCGTCAACTCATTATGGAATCACCCATAGAGTTATACTGACGTATAGCCCTTACACCTCGAGTCCTCACAAAGCTCCATTTGTATATACGACCTAACGTTATTTGGAGTCGATGTGGTTTTCGGATATCCAAATATGGAAACCCGATCCCAGTCTCATCGAAATCTAAAGCGTGTCTTTTAGGGCCAAGTTGTTTTAAAAGTTTTAAAACAATTCAATATTATCTATATACACACAGATAGATAATTCTCAACATCATAATAGATAATCAATATCATCAACTCAAACAGGTAAATCATATTATCAACCCAATGCAACCATAGCATCCAAATCACACAATAACATTTATCTCATAACTGAGATTCCAACCATTCAGGGTAATATCAATCATCATTCATAAGCAAAGACTTATCTATCCAATCTATAATTAATTTAAAATAAATTAAATTAATTACTTCTTCCTTAAATTAATTTAAAATAAATAAATTAATTACTTATCCATATAAATCTTGCTTACACATTCCTCAATTAATTATGAATCAATCAATTAATTGCTCTTAACAAGTTACCTAGTTAATCATCTTGATTAACTATCCTTTAATTACATTCAAGTGATTAATCTCTAATTAATTCACAATTTAATTAATCCAAACCAATCCCTGTAATTAACCTGTAATTACTTCATCAATTAATTAATCATAATTAATTACATTAATCCATAATTAATTACATTAATTAATTCTTTATTGATTAATTGTTCTTAATTAATCAATCCTTAATCATATCATTAATTATATAAATTAATGATCTTCAAATTATTTTAAACAACTCCATTAAATTAATTATCAAAACCTAAATTAATTACACTAAGCAATTAATTATTAATTACTTACTTAAGTAATTATTCAACATACTAATTACATATTAATTACACAAGTAATTAATTCCAAAACTCCTTCATTAAATTACATCCAGTAATTTATTTTCTTCACTAAGTAATTTTCCATTTGTAATTACTTCTCAAATCAAATCAATGATTAATTTAAATTAATTAAACTTAATTAATTAACTTAATTAATCAAAATAAAATCAATTAATTACAATTAGTAATTAATTTCCTTAATTACTTTCATTAAGTAATTATACTTAAATAATTCTCAAATGATCATCTTAAATTAATTAATCAAATTAATTATTAAAATTAATTACATTAATTAATTATAAAATAATACTATGTTAATGACCTTCATTAACCAATAACCAAATCTTTAATTACTTTTCCAAAGTAATTACTGAATTAATTAATATTAATTCTCAATTTATTTAAAGGATCTCATTAATTAATCTTAAATTAATCAAGTGATAATTAAAAACTTAATTAATTATTAATTACTTGATTAATAATTCAATTCATTAATTAAATTAAATCAAATCTTATTTAAATTAATTTCTAAATCATATTTTAATCAAATTTAATTTACTTACTTAAAACTTTTAATTAGTTAAATAAACCCTTAATTATTTAATTAATATTCTAATTATTAAATTATCAAATTAAATAATTAAAATCTTCATTACCTAGGTTAATTAATAAATCATTAAGTTCAAATCAACTTAATGATAATCATTAATTTCATTAATGATTTTATTATCATTATCAAAATAGATTAAAAAAAAATGTTTTTAATTTTCCTAAACTTTATTTTAAATTAAAATTAAAATGAAATTTAGACTTAAACAAGATTTTAAATATCTAAAAATTCCTTAATTTTAATTTTAAAGGATCACTTATCTTTTAAAGTAGTTTTAAAAGAATAGTTTAACTTATCCCATATTCAAATTTAACAATTTTAAAATATTTTAAATAATTCAAATGATATTGAACTTATAATTTCAAATTTTATTAATATTACAACCAAGGTCCAAATCATGTTTTCATGATTAAATTCAAAGATAAAAATTTAAATCCAGTTTTAAATTTCATTTCAGATTTTATAAAACACATTTTAAACATACTTAAAATATTCAAACTAAAATATACCATTTGAATTTATCAACCTAATTTCTTTTTGAAACTTTCAGATTCAAATTCAAGTTTGAATCCAGGATTTCAATTCCAGATTTAACTTAGAATTTAAATCTTATTTAAAAAAAACTTACTTCAGATTTAAAAATCACCCAATAACAAAGCTGTGCAGGTTTCAAATTTCATATATTCCATTTCCTGCAAATCTTGATTATTTTAAAAATCTGAAATTCAAAATCTATTTGAATTCATCATTGAATCTTAAGCTCAGATCTTAAACTAGCCTTGCTTAACTTAATTTAAATTTAGTTTAAATTTTATAAAAACCTGAAACTATCAGGTTTCAGAGACAAAACCTGTAAACTTATATTACTCGAGCAACAGAAAAATTTACCCAAGTCAAACTGCTCTTTACTTCGGGCAAATAATAGAAAGACCCGAGCACTACATGGGAATACTTCAATTCCAAAATTCCTAAAACAATCAATCCTCAGTTGGCTATTGTGCACATGCACCTATCTGTGGCCGACTTTCCGATCATCAGTGATGATCATCTCGCTTCCCAACCCTCTCTTGAATCCAGCTTAAACATCTAAGCATCAAAATACTTCCCTTTTTCCAGAATTTCGACAGAGCAATTTTCCTATTTTATTTTAAAACCTGAAACACACTATACCCCAATACTCCTCAAACCTGTCAACACAGCATTCAACTTCCTCCGATCATCGATACAGTTGAAACTCCAGCCACTACTTTGTCAGAGATCCATCTACTTTCCCACTAAATAGCTCAACACTCGAACCACAAATAAATCGAATTCCTTCATTTGCTAAAAACTTAGGTTTACAGGAAAATTTCCATTTCCTCTTCTGATTCAAAGTCCAGTTATCAGATTTGAATTTTTTTTAATGATAAACCTAATCACATTACTAAGAAATATCAAAACTTTAGAATTCCATAATCATTAAATCACCCTAAAACCCAGATTTGGGTCAAACAGTAATGCCCTGTCATACCAAACTTAGAACCCTTTGATTCTTCTCTTAAAAATCATGAATTGGTTATAAGTATTTAATTTGTATATCTAAATTACTGAATTTACAAGTTTAAAATTTTCTCAGGGACCTGAGTTTCCCTTCTTGTCTGATTTCCAGTGCTTGATTTTAGTTTTCTATTTATGTTAAAATAACTTCTGTATTTAGTTTAAAGTTAAACTAACAAATATGGTTAAATCTTAAGTCTTAAAAATTTATAGATAAAACAAAATGAATTTAAAGATGAAACTGGGTTGCTAACTTTGGTTCAGGGATGATATGCAGACCATTCATATTCAACAAAAATCACACCACATAAATGCATAGAAGATTTCCAATATGAATACAAAAGCAACTTATCTAAACATATTTAAACAACCAGATCTAACTAGAGATATTTGAAAGAAGTGTTACTCACAGGAACTCAGGAGAACAGAGCATAATGTTCCCTTGAAAAATTTGCACTTGAGTAGCTTTAAACTGAATCCTTATGTTGATTATCTACTTCATGCATGCAGGTTTTAAACTACAGGTTGCTCCAATTTACAGAGATGCAAGTGCAAGCCTTTATTTTGCAGGAATGAATAACAATGCAAACTTGATTATGCAGTAATTCCAGGTAGAAGAGATGATTTTGCAGGAACTATAGGTTGTTGTGATTTATATCTGGGTTTGAGAAGATGATTTACTTTTAGATTTGCTTTTTTGAATGAATAAGCAGATTTTGTTATTGAGAGGAAATTTGAGTTTAGATTTTTGATTTCTTTATCTTTGTTTTGAAAAAGAGAATGAGGGGAATGAAAATATTTTAAAAGAGGCTGAAATGAATTTAACAAAATTATTAAAAGAAAATAAAGATTTAATGACACTTGTCATTAGAGCTACTAACTTATTAACACATGTAGTTAAATACTTAAAAAGTTAACACTTGTCTTTTTACTTAATTTAGTTATTCTTTTTTTTTTAAATGTTTATAAAGGGTCTTTCTTTAATTCATTCTATACTTATGTAAATTTCTTATTTAAAGAAAATGTAAATAAAACAAATTAATAAATTAAAACTTATACAAATGTTTTAAAGAATCTATTAATTTGGGTTTCAAAATAAAATTTCCAAATTCAAATAAATTCTTTGAAATCAAAAATCAATTTATTCAAATTTAAATGAAGATTCTATTTCTTATCTAAATCCTTCTTTATAAGAAAAATAGAATATTTATTAATAGGGTTTCAAATATCAATTTACAATTTAATATAATTTATAAAGAAATTATAAATGAATTTAAATCACATGGTATCTTATATTTTAAACTTATATAAAATATACTCAAATCATATTTATCAAATAATATTTTAGAAAGAAATAAAAATCAACTTTTATTTAAATTTAAAACAAAAATTAAACTAAGACAAATTTTAAACAATTTCATTTATTATCAAACCATAAAGTTATTAATTTAAATAGATTTTTAAAAGCTTAATATTAATGTAAAACATAATTTCCTAATTATTCAATATTTATTAAAATTAAAAAACAAAACTTTATTTATTTATTAAATTCCAAAACAAAAATAAACTATAATATATACAAATATATATACACACATTATAATTTAAATATTTATTTTAGCTTTTAAAAGATAAAATCACAAATTAAATATTATTAAATATGATTATTAAACCAAAACATATTTTATTAATCAATATTGTCAATATCAATTTAATTTTATATAAAGATTATTAAATTGATATTGTCAAAAATTCCGGGATATCACATTCCTTCCCCCTTAAAAGAATTTCGTCCCCGAAATTTAAAACAAAGTTAATTTAATAACCTATTTAAGATTTTAAATTTTAAAACCAAGCATATATCAAACATATGCTAACATCCAAAGCAATCAATTCATCCAATCAAACAAAATTAAATATCCAGACAAAATTCTGGATAGAGTTTCCTCGAGTTTCCTAAGTAAACACCGGGTTACTCGCTCTATAAAACCCAAACAAGCAACACCACTAAACTACAGAACTCCTGTTCATCTATATCTATAACTAACAAGGCATCAGACTATAGACAAGTCTGTCTCAACAACCAAAATTAGATATTCTACTGCCTGTCTCTTACTTGATCAGCTCAACCCTTGCTGATGTCACAAGAAACAAACTAGACCAATCCCAATCCATCAGAATGATCCTCCATGATCAACCAAAATAAAAAACAACTCTACTCACGACTATCAGAAGAAAACAAACTTCTCCTATCCGGAAAAGAAAAGCAGATGCACTCCCAAACTGCTTCCGCTACACAACTCTGATCTGGAGCAGAAAAGAACGTTGATGAAGAACACAAGCACAACTGGACAGCATAACAAAGAAGATCTCTAATAACCAAGAGAAAATTCAGAATTTCCACAAATCCTGAGTTGCTTCAACAAACTCCATCTCAGGAAACCAACCTTCAACTAGTTGAACCATCAGTACCACTGAATCTCTAGATGAAGACAAACTCTTGACTTCCCTGAAAATATTCAGAAAAATCTCCAACAACCCAAGAGAACACTCAACTATTGCAAGTCACTTTTGCGATCAACTTAATCTAATATCCAAAGAAAACTGTTCTCTCTAAACCAATCAGAACAGCTTATGCCGGTCTTGCCAATCCATCGAAGAAATGGATTCTACTCTACTGCTTCTGAACTCCATCTCCAGAAAACTCTGCCGACATACATAACACTCCGAGCTGTACTGCTAACAACAATGCCAAGGGATTCTCAATCCAAAGCTCTTCGGAAAACTCGGACTTTAAACCATACAAAACATCCTGCTGAACTCATCCACAACACCGAAGCAGACTTACTTCCTAAAATTTGTTCCAAAGAAACATCTTCGAAAACATCCATAGTCACTGCATCTCATCACGCAGCTACTATTCCTTGAGATATCAAGATACCATCACTCGCTTCTGCTCGGCCAACAGATCCAAACTCTACTCTTCCAACTTTTAAAGATGAATCTCCGAACCTTAACAGGTTACCTTCAGAGATCAATGAAGTCTTTATACTACTTCAAAGCTCACTCGAGACGGTATTAGGTCTATGGTCTCGACAAATACACTTCGAACCTAACATACAAACTCCAACCAATCGGTAGTTGTGTTATACACACCACTACCCCAATCTACCTTTATAATCCACATTGGAAAACCCGAACAGGTAACCCAATCGATAGGTAGAAATTTATAGTAATATATATAAATATATTAAAAATTACAAATACGCTCTCTCAAGATAGACACCACTCCAGAGCTTAGGTATTCACTCAACCTAATGCTCTGATACCAACTGTGACGACCCAACTTCCAACCTCCAGGAAGTCGCATCGTCAATTAAGAAAGAAAGGGATAGAAGAAGGAAAGAAAGAAGAAATAACACAAGAATCTCAACAACGGAACGAATAAATTATATTAATAACATAAGTATTTACATAATATACAATACAAATCAGAGATACACAGCATACACATCACATATACTTGACAGTTATAAACACCTGTCAAGTATTACAACTCAATACAACACAATACAGAGAAAACACAGCGGAACATATATATCTACAACGCAGAAGCCTCCTGCTCCATTGCTTCTCCATTATTCGTCAAAGCTAACCTGAATCCTAACCTGAATTCCCCTGACTACTCGTAAAAATTTGAGTACCCAAGAGTTTATGAAAAACAAAAATAAACTCCGGGTCAGACATGGGTCTGGTGTGAGTAATAGGTTAAGGTTGCTTAACTTTAAAAACCTTTGAAAAGAAAAGGTATCACGTAAGACTTCCCACACATAAACATGGAAAAGTTTTTACCTTACGCTAACCAAAACATTTGATAGGAAATCCGATGATATTATAATAGTGTCTAGGGTTTTCAAGTAAATAAGAAATAGCCGAAATTGTTACATCTATTAAATTCCAGCTACTAGCCACAAAAGTGGGTAATACAATCAAAACCGTTGGCACTTATTGGATTGTGGATTCCATACAATGGCAGGGCTACTGGGGTACCGCCCGTCACAGTACGTGGCTTAGATCACCGTACCGAGGAGTACTCCCACTCCCCTGCAACACAAGGCCGGACCAGTTCCTTACTGAATAGTTCCGAACAAGACAACCCTGCAGTTGTTTGCAACCAACACCCACACAGCCGAATATAAAGGGACCTCTAGACAGGGATCAATCTCGCTCTCCAGTGGGAGCTACCCACGAAGCCTTGCTGCACCTCCCCTGTTTTAGCCATTCCCGGTTGATGAGGCTTGAGGCTACGATTACCTTTATAGGACATATCACTTAGAATGCTCATCGTCCACCTGACGATGTTCTGAAAGCATTCAATCCATACAAGTTCGTTCCGGGTTCGAACGAAACCGAAGGCATTATCTCGTTGCACTCATTATTGGAATCACCTTCAGAGTCAACGACGATAACCCTTGCACTATAAACCACCATCTCGAATCTATAAGTACTATTCCGTCAACTCATTACGGAATCACCCACAGAGTTATACTGACGTATAGCCCTTACACCTCGAGTCTTGACAAAGCTCCATTTGCATATACGACCTAACGTTATTTGGAATCGATGTGGTTTTTGAATATCCAAATATGGAAACCCGATCCCGGTCTCATCGAAATCCAAAGCGTGTCTTTTAGGGCCAAGTTGTTTTAAAAGTTTTAAAACAATTCAATATTATCTATATACACACAGATAGATAATTCTCAACATCATAATAGATAATCAATATGATCAACTCAAACAGATAAATCATATTATCAACCCAATGCAACCATAGCATCCAAATCACACAATAACATTTATCTCATAACTGAGATTCCAACCATTCAGGGTAATATCAATCATCATTCATAAGCAAAGACTTATCTATCCAATCTATAATTAATTTAAAATGAATTAAATTAATTACTTCTTCCTTAAATTAATTTAAAATAAATTAAATTAATTACTTATCCATATAAATCTTGCTTACACATTCCTTAATTAATTATGAATCAATCAATTAATTTCTCTTAACAAGTTACCCTAATTAATCATCTTGATTAACTATCCTTTAATTACATTCAAGTGATTAATCTCTAATTAATTCACAATTTAATTAATCCAAACCAATCCCTGTAATTAACCTGTAATTACTTCATCAATTAATTAATCATAATTAATTACATTAATCCTTAATTAATTACATTAATTAATTCTTTATTGATTAATTTTTCTTAATTAATCAATCCTTAATCATATCATTAATTATATAAATTAATGATCTTCAAATTATTTTAAATAACTCCATTAAATTAATTATCAAAACCTAAATTAATTACACTAAGCAATTAATTATTAATTACTTACTTAAGTAATTATTCAACATACTAATTACATATTAATTACACAAGTAATTAATTCCAAAACTCCTTCATTAAATTACATCCAGTAATTTATTTTCTTCACTAAGTAATTTTCCATTTGTAATTACTTCTCAAATCAAATCAATGATTAATTTAAATTAATTAAACTTAATTAATTAACTTAATTAATCAAAATAAACTCAATTAATTACAATTAGTAATTAATTTCCTTAATTACTTTCATTAAGTAATTATACTTAAATAATTCTCAAATGATCATCTTAAATTAATTAATCAAATTAATTATTAAAATTAATTACATTAATTAATTATAAAATAATACTATGTTAATGACCTTCATTAACCAATAACCAAATCTTTAATTACTTTTCCAAAGTAATTACTGAATTAATTAATATTAATTCTCAATTTATTTAAAGGATCTCATTAATTAATCTTAAATTAATCAAGTGATAATTAAAAACTTAATTAATTATTAATTACTTGATTAATAATTCAATTCATTAATTAAATTAAATCAAATCTTATTTAAATTAATTTCTAAATCATATTTTAATCAAATTTAATTCACTTACTTAAAACTTTTAATTAGTTAAATAAATCCTTAATTATTTAATTAATATTCTAATTATTAAATTATCAAATTAAATAATTAAAATCTTCATTACCTAGGTTAATTAATAAATCGTTAAGTTCAAATCAACTTAATGATAATCATTAATTTCATTAATGATTTTATTATCATTATCAAAATAGATTAAAGCAAATTGTTTTTAATTTTCCTAAACTTTATTTTAAATTAAAATTAAAATGAAATTTAGACTTAAACAAGATTTTAAATATTTAAAAATTCCTTAATTTTAAATTTAAAGGATCACTTATCTTTTAAAGTAGTTTTAAAAGAATAGTTTAACTTATCCCATATTCAAATTTAACAATTTTAAAATATTTTAAATAATTCAAATGATATTGAACTTATAATTTCAAATTTTATTAATATTACAACCAAGGTCCAAATCATGTTTTCATGATTAAATTCAAAGATAAAAATTTAAATCCTGTTTTAAATTTCATTTCAGATTTTATAAAACACATTTTAAACATACTTAAAATATTCAAACTAAAATATACCATTTGAATTTATCAACCTAATTTCTTTTTGAAACTTTCAGATTCAAATTCAAGTTTGAATCTAGGATTTCAATTCCAGATTTAACTTAGAATTTAAATCTTATTTAAAAAAACTTACTTCAGATTTAAAAATCACCCAATAACAAAACTGTGCAGGTTTCAAATTTCATATATTCCATTTCCTGCAAATCTTGATTATTTTAAAAATCTGAAATTCAAAATCTATTTGAATTCATCATTGAATCTTAAGCTCAGATCTTAAACTAGCCTTGCTTAACTTAATTTAAATTTAGTTTAAATTTTATAAAAACCTGAAACTATCAGGTTTCAGAGACAAAACCTGTAAACTTATATTACTCTAGCAACAGAAAAATTTACCCGAGTCAAACTGCTCTTTACTTCGGGCAAATAATAGAATGACCCGAGCACTACACGGGAATACTTCAATTCCAAAATTCCTGAAACAATCAATCCTCAGTTGGCTATTGTGCACATGCACCTATCTATGGCCGACTTTCCGATCATCAGTGATGATCATCTCCCTTCCCAACCCTCTCTTGAATCCAGCTTAAACATCTAAGCATCAAAATACTTCCCTTTTTCCAGAATTTAGACAGAGCAATTTTCCTATTTTATTTTAAAACCTGAAACACACTATACCCCAATACTCCTCAAACCTGTCAACACAACATTCAACTTCCTCCGATCATCGATACAGTTGAAACTCCAGCCACTACTTTGTCAGAGACCCATCTACCTTCCCACTAAACAGCTCAACACTCGCACCACAAATAAATCGAATTCCTTCATTTGCTAAAAACTTAGGTTTACAGGAAAATTTCCATTTCCTCTTCTGATTCAAAGTCCAGTTATCAGATTTGAATTTTTTTTAATGATATACCTAATCACATTACTAAATACAGAAGAAATATCAAAACTTTAGAATTCCATAATCATTAAAACAACCTAAAACCCAGATTTGGGTCAAACAGTAATGCCCTGTCATACCAAACTTAGAACCCTTTGATTCTTCTCTTAAAAATCATGAATTGGTTATAAGTATTTAATTTGTATATCTAAATTACTGAATTTACAAGTTTAAAATTTTCTCAAGGACCTGAGTTTCCCTTCTTGCCTGATTTCCAGTGCATGATTTTAGTTTTCTATTTAAGTTAAAATAACTTCTGTATTTAGTTTAAAGTTAAACTAACAAATATGGTTAAATCTTAAGTCTTAAAAATTTATAGATAAAACAAAATGAATTTAAAGATGAAACTGGGTTGCTAACTTTGGTTCAGGGATGATATGCAGGCCATTCATATTCAACAAAAATCACACCACATAAATGCATAGAAGATTTCCAATATGAATACAAAAACAACTTATCTAAACATATTTAAACAACCAGATCTAACTAGAGATATTTGAAAGAAGTGTTACTCACAGGAACTTAGGAGAACAGAGCACAATGTTCCCTTGAAAAATTTGCACTTGAGTAGCTTTAAACTGAATCCTTATGTTGATAATCTACTTCAGGCATGCAGGTTTTAAACTACAGGTTGCTCCAATTTACAGAGATGCAAGTGCAGGCCTTTATTTTGCAGGAATGAATAACAATGCAAACTTGATTATGCAGTAATTCCAGGTAGAAGAGATGATTTTGCAGGAACTATCGGTTATTGTGATTTATATCTGGGTTTGAGAAGATGATTTACTTTTAGATTTGCTTTTTTGAATGAATAAGCAGATTTTGTTATTGAGAGGAAATTTGAGTTTAGATTTTTGATTTCTTTATCTTTGTTTTGAAAAAGAGAATGAGGGAAATGAAAATATTTTAAAAGAGGCTAAAATGAATTTAACAAAATTATTAAAAGAAAATAAAGATTTAACGACACTTGTCATTAGAGCTACTAACTTATTAACACATGTAGTTAAATACTTAAAAAGTAACACTTGTCTTTTTACTTAATTTAGTTATTCTTTTTTTTTAAATGTTTATAAAGGGTCTTTCTTTAATTCATTCTATACTTATGTAAATTTCTTATTTAAAGAAAATGTAAATAAAACAAATTAATAAATTAAAACTTATACAAATGTTTTAAAGAATCTATTAATTTGGGTTTCAAAATAAAATTTCCAAATTCAAATAAATTCTTTGAAATCAAAAATCAATTTATTCAAATTTAAATGAAGATTCTATTTCTTATCTAAATCCTTCTTTATAAGAAAAATAGAATATTTATTAATAGGGTCTCAAATATCAATTTACAATTTAATATGATTTATAAAGAAATTATAAATGAATTTAAATCACATGGTATCTTATATTTTAAACTTATATAAAATATACTCAAATCATATTTATCAAATAATATTTTAAAAAGAAATAAAAATCAACTTTTATTTAAATTTAAAACAAAAATTAAACTAAGACAAATTTTAAACAATTTCATTTATTATCAAACCATAAAGTTATTAATTTAAATAGATTTTTAAAAGCTTAATATTAATTTAAAACATAATTTCCTAATTATTCAATATTTATTAAAATTTAAAAACAAAACTTTATTTATTTATTAAATTCCAAAACAAAAATAAACTGTAATATATACAAATATATATACACACATTATAATTTACATATTTATTTTAGCTTTTAAAAGATAAAATCAAAAATTAAATATTATTAAATCTGATTATTAAACCAAAACATATTTTATTAATCAATATTGTCAATATCAATTTAATTTTATATAAAGATTATTAAATTGATATTGTCAAAAATTCCGGGATATCACATTGAGTGTATTAATAGATATGAGCACATATTTTTTAGTGAATATAAATTGTTTTATATTGTGTCGACTTATCGGTTGAGTGTTTAAAGTTCTGGTCGGTGCAGTCTGGACAATTGTATCGATAGGGATTTCTAAACTCTTAGACTAGGCAAACCGACGTAGTATTGTTTTAAAAAGTGGGTAAATAAAATAATTTTTCCTAAACTATTTTTTGTATATGAAAGAAATAATTTTTGTAAATTATTATAGTATATGGTTGCTTGGTTGTTAGGAAGTGATAATACTAAAATATTATCATTGTTGTGTGGAAATTGAAATAAGAAAATAATGTTATAACCAAAGTTAAGGAATAATGAGATTTATAAGTGTGAATTATAAATGTGATTTATAATTGAAATGAGATAAAATTCCAGAGTAATGATTGAATATAGATTGGAAGGATTTGAAATTTTGGGAAAAGTTTAAATTCCTTTGGGTTTGGAAATGGTTTTCAAAAGTTTAGAGAAATAGTAGCGATATTATTTCAGAAATATTTTTGATTATGAAATCTGGTGAGATTTGGGATTAAAAATATTTGAAAATGTTTTTAAAGAGATAAAAGCACTAAACTCTTTTCGGTCGCTGGAAAATAATTTTGGTGATGAATGCAGCATCATCAATATTCATTTTCAAGTTTCCAAGAGAGGAATTGCTACCTAAATGTTGTGATTGTTGAAGTTTTGATTTGGTAAAACTATTTTGATTTTTCAGAAATACAAAGGAATATTGGATATACTAAAGGATTTTTGGGATACAATTGATTTCAAAAACGTTTTGGAATGTTTAAACAATCGTTTAAAAACTCTAGGACCTTATTTAAAATGTTTACTTGATACAAATAAGTTTGGACTTATAAGTATGGAAATTTTCTTGGAGTGGAATTAGCCATAGGTTAAAATAATGGTAAGGGTGACAATAAAGTAAAGTGGCAGACAAACCAATTAAGAAATGTAAATTAAAGAGATTGTCTATGAGAAGTAAATAATTTTGAAGACTTATAAAATTTTGGAATCTAAATTGAAATAAAGTATAACTAAATTAAGTTAAATAAAAATGAATTTAAGGAAAGATTCTAAGTTGGTTAAATGAAATGGCCATGGAAATAAAATTTATTAAATCGAAATAAATTTGTGAATGAAAAAGTTAATTTAAATTTGTCAAGTTAGACAAAATAAAACGAAAAATTGATAACTAGACCTGTAAGTAAACAAATTAATTTAAGTGGGTGAGCAAATGGATTGGAACTGAATATTGGGATTAAATTTAATTTTTTTTAAGGAAAGTAAAGTTGAAGAATTAGTCCGAAGTGGACAAAGAATAGTAAAGGTTTGGAAATAAAAAGGGTGTTTGCGATATAAATAAATTAGTAAATGGAACTAATTATGTAACGACCCGGAAATTTCGCTCCCGAAAATTCCATATAGTTAAAGAAAAAGAAGAAAGATATAGAAGAAAAAGAAGAACAGAAACACCAACATCTCACATTCGCAGCGGCTCAAAATATAATATCATATAAATAACAGTTATACAAAGGAAACTATACTTGTCAAATTTCACTTAATACATCAGAGTCATACCATATATATATATATATATACAAACATTGGACATATACAATCAATATGTCTCAGATATACAATAATATAATACAGCGGAAACACTCCATGCGTTCCTGCCATCTAGCTCCCTCCTGAGCTCCAGAACGTCCTTACCTGAAAATCTGCAATACTCGGTCTGACCCGAGCATTACATCAAAGTAACACCCGGGTCAGGGTGGAAAACAGCATGAGTAAACCCATATAACAAGAAATACTAAGCTATATACTCAAGTGAAATACCAGATAACTCGTCCTTCCCTACGAGTTCTAATCTTATTTAAGTCAAACATTTATCTCAAAACAATATCCAAGAATCATTATCCAGTTTAAATATCCATGATACTTAACTTATTTCATTCTGGCCTGTTTGCTTCTAAACTCAAATTTATAACTAATCGAGGTGGTTTCGGGTATTTACTGATACCCGACCTCGGTCTCTTCGGATTCAAAGTCATATCTAATCCAAGTTGTTAAGTTTAATCATTACAATTCATATCCATGATATCATATCGCATAGCAATTCAACTCAGACAGGTAATCTACATTATCACAGTTCAACCCATTCATATCACAGCATATCTCAATCGCCCATTAGAGATATAACCAATCCAAGTCATCCTATATCATTCAACCATCCATAACTAGATTTATTAGATATATAATTCCCAATTAATCTTCAATTAAATTAATTCCCAACTTTAATAACTTAGATCACCTTAATCCTGCATACTCAGCATTTATTAATTACAACCCAATTAATATATCATTCTTTAATCACCCGTCTTAATTAATTTCCCATCTTAATTAATCATCCTTGATTAATTATTCCTTAATTTCATTAAGTAGTTAACTTTTAATTACCCCATAGATTAATTACCCTTAACCATTCATATTAACTTTTAATTAATCTCCTTAATTAATCAATCACATTAATTAATGGTTCTCTAATCACTCAATTAAAGTAATTACTTAAGAAGTAATCACTTAACCCTGCTTAATCAATCATTAATTAATTACAAACCATTTAATTAATTAGTCATTCCTTAATTACCTTATAAATCAATTATTAATTTCATTTCGTAATTTATCCCAAACCAATTTCATTAAGTAATTTTCTTCTAGTTACTTCTATTAAGAAATTTGCCTTTTATTAATTACTTCCAGAAGTTACTTTTCAATTACTTACCCTATTTTATTATCCTTTAATTATTTACACAAATTAATCATCCTTAACCATTTACAATAATTAATCTTTAATTACGTTCATTAATTACATAATTTATGATCCTTAATTAACTACTTCCATTAATCAGCCTTAATCAATCATAAATAGTAATTAACCATTCAGTAATTACTTATATTAATTAATTAACTCCTTAATTAATTATATTAATCCTTTAATTAATTACACCAAGTAATTAATCCTTAATTACCTCTCCTAGGTAATTAATCTTTTAAACTTGATTTATTTATTCACTAAGCACGTATACTTGTTACAGACTCGAGCCCAGACCATCATTTACCCGAGCCAATCCCTAGTTTCTACCCGAGCTACCCAACCTCTAACCTTACCCGATCAAAACTCGAAATCAACCCCGAGAGAAACCCCATTCTTTACGAAACGAACAACACAATACAAACAACAGACACGAGATAAACTATGTGCACGTGCACATTACCTTGGCGCTGCTCCGATCGCCGTTGCGATCTTAGACAAGGCATCGATGAAGATCTCAACACAACTGATCACCCATAAATCCAAATCTTTCGAGAAATCAAAAATCGAATAATTGAACCTATCGGCAAAAAGAAACCGATCAACTAAATGCCATCCGCACCACCGCCACAGATCACCAGACACCCCGACGCCCTGTCCAATACTTTGCCATCAACCAATGCTCCCATTCCAACCATCTGGACCACGTCCGATGCGCCGACGACCTCTGCAAAGCCTCGCAAATGCTCTCGCTCTAACCTAGGTCTAAAACCCTAAATCCTCCTTGATCAGCCTCCACGACACTCGGGAATTACTCCGAGCATTTTTGCCAAGACCACCGTTTCCCAAGCTTGCTTCAGCAATAATCCCTAACACCCTAACCTCGCCGTTCATCAGAAAACGACCGAAACTCAAATCACTTTCAACTCACTATTCGTCTCGATTTACACCCTTAAAAATCATGGTTTCAATTATATAAATCATAGTTTTAGAAAGGAAATCAGATTATATTCATGAATCCTTTAATTTTTGAAATCGTATTTTTGGCATAATTTAGTTTTTTTACAGTAATTTACCTTCCAGAGGAAAACTACCTACAAATCTTTCTTGAAACTATTTTTAAATAAAAATCTTGTTATTTCAAACATGCTTTGTTCATACATCATGAATTATAGATGATTTGGTGGAAAGGAATTAAATTTTGATCTTATTTGAGGACTATAAATGAAGAACAAAGTAAAGGTGTTGAAACACTGACATGCACACAAGTATCAGTACATATATACATGCAGCTATATTATAAAAATATGCAAAACAAATCTCAGAGATATATTTCAGGCATCAGATCATCAGACAAATCTTAGGCTTTATTAAGAATTTGTTTACTCACCAGGATATAAACAACAGAGAACAGTTTTTCTTTTCCAAGTTTTGATCTGGAACTTTTGCATTTAATTCTGAAGTTGATCTTTGAATTTGATTTGAAATCTTGCTTGTTGCAGCTTTGATTTTTGGGTTTCAGGTTTGATTTAGTTTAGACAGAAAATAGTTTTGAGGAAATGAAAGTGTTTTGAGAATAAACAACCTGTTTTGACATTTGTTTTTCAGACTTATGTTTTGAAATGTGAAAGTGAAAAAAAATGATAGAGATGAGAGCAAGGATATTATAAAATCTCATTTTCTTTTATTAGAAATAATTATTATAAATGACACTTATTCAAATGTATATTATAATTGTTACACTTGTCTACTTTTATGCTTGATGACTTACATTTGTTTAAATTGTATTAATTAATTTTTTTTACACTTGTACATTGTTTTATAAATATATATATTTATAATAATTTTCCATTTAGTTTTATATTAATAAATGTTTTAAGTGTTTTAATATCTAAACTTCTCCTTTATTTATCTATATCAAATTTAAATGAAAATGATATAAAGCTAATTGTATACTAATAAAGTCATATATAATTATTTTTAAATCCAATTTATTTCTAACATGTTTATATTTGAATTTCATTTCCAAATTCTTTTTAAAATCTACCTATTTATATAATCAAATTAATACTCATTCTATTTGTTTTAGAAAAAGAATGAATTTTAGATTATAAGAAATTATTTCATATTTATTTGCCTAAAATCCCAGAATATTCAGACATTTATCAGAATTTTATTTGTTCATCTATAATCCAGTATTTCTGTTAATTAACCCATTTATTTTATCAATTACAGATGTCCAGAAATCCAGGTTATGACATTCCTCCCCCTTAGAATCTTTTCGTCCTCGAAAAGGAATGAAACCAAAATTATTTTAAAATACTCTTTATCAGAAAATTATTCTTTGATCATTTTTAAAACAATTTTAAAATCTATATAATATTTCCAAAATAATTTTACAAAAATATCATTTTATAACCCGATATTTCAACCAGTCCATCCTCGTTCTCACAGAAATTCGGTCATACGTTGATCAGGCGTAAAACTGAAAATCTATAAATACTTAGCAGACCTGTTTTCAACGCCAAGTGAAAATACTTTGAAAAATAATTTTATTGAAAACCTTGTGAAAATATAGAAAACATTTTGAAAATAGAGGTAATATCTTTGGTGAGAATGCTCTGGAAATCATCACCCCTGTCCATGGTCGCAGTTAACCCAATGGTTACGTTGCCGTCCCGGCAAAATCCATAGATAACCGTTGGTCTCCACGCCCCTCGATTACGCCATGGCACCCTCAACAGATCGCAGTTACATCCAGGTTTACGTTGGCATCGCAGCAAAAGTCCATGTAAACATAGGCCTCAGCGCCCTCGAATTTCGCTGACAAAAGAATGAAACTTCTCCACTCCCTCATAGGTCGTAGTCTACCGATGTAAAATCAAACGCAGACTGTTGTCTCTCAGCGGCACACACGACTTTCGCTACGTTACCATAGGTCGCAGACTACCGATATAAAATCAAACGCAGACTGTTGGCTCTCAACGGCACACACGACTTTCGCTATGGTCTGTAGTAGATCGCAGTAATATCGAGTTAAATTATCGTCACAGCATAACTCAAATGCCTCTGTAGGCCTCAGCGCCCTCAATTTTCACTACACACTACATAAAATCCTCAGGAACTAGTTTTGTCCGGACTCCTCACAGGATCAACTTTAGAACCCCCTTAGGGTTCAAGGCAGTACCAACCTATGACACTCCTGAGAAGTTCAATTCAAGGGAGCGCCTTTTTCCCCAGAGCCATTTTCAAAACACTTTATACTATACACATATAATATCCTCCATATCATACACCTAGTATGAATTCCATATAAATCTACTTTCTCAAAATCGATTATCCCAAAATCGATTATTCTCAAATTAGGCTTTTCCAAATTCCAATATTGATTTTACCCAAAAATCAAAAAGCCTTTCCAAATCCGAAGGTTCCAAAAACCTTTTCTCAAAATCATTCTCATAAAATCCTTCATATATATATATATATATATATATATATATATATATATAGATATACATAACTTTGAAATTTTTTGGATCACTTTATACTTGTATAAATTCCCTTTTATACTTCAAATATTTTCAAAAATCATTTCCTTCCGGCAATAGATTCAACAAGGGGAGATTTGTCTTGTATAACAAAGATATATAATTTTTGTGTATTCAAAATCAAATATTCAAATTTGATCACTCTATGAAGTCACATACTGTGACGCCCCACTCCGAGAGCCTCGTTAACAAAGAGTATTACATAGATAATACTGTCGGCTAACGCGGACAATAGAGTATAATGGAAGCGACCATGTGTAATCTTACCTTAACTATTCACTAAATACGTCGAAAAGTAGAATCACATTAAAATTCGACCTATTCAATAAATATTTAAAGCAAAACTACAATGGCTATAGGATCTATCAGAAGAAAATATAACAACTCAAATGTAATTCACATCACAGAACAGTCGATCATAATATACACATAAACAGATACACAACAGAGTATATAAAATAATACATGGCAAGTGGTATAGGGGACCACAATATACAGACGAGACGAAAAAATATAAATATCAGAGTTACAACAGATAAGGACCACAAAAGACGCTACAACAAAATGAAGCTAGCGAATAGTCCATGCGGAAGCAAAATAGGCTAAGTCCAAAAGCACCTAACCTGAAACAACTCGGTCTGACTCGAGTATAAAATACACGGGTCAGTCTAGATAACAAATCAGTTAGATAAACTGAACAATAATAAACCTGCAAGGTTACAAAGCATAACAGATATCTCTAAAAGAGATAACACAATCATCTAACAAAAGATGAATCATATAGAACAAGCCTCATATCATCGGCAACATATAGAAACAAAGGATAAGAATATCCCAAAGCAAGCCATAAAGGCAAACAACAAATACCAATAAGGTATACAAGTTCCACAAGGTAAATGCTACGCATCATGCGGCTCATAATGACCAACACCGAAGGGCGATATCAAGGGAATATACATATGAATGAAACATCATAAAATTGCTCGAGCTCTGTACTGTACAAACAAGGATCCATGAGCCCGAAGACTCCAAACCCAATATCACCCATGCGGCTCATAACGACCAACATCGGAAGCGATAGTAAAGGGCAACCCAATATCACCCATGCGGCTCATAACGACCAACATCGGAAGCGATACTAAAGGGCAACAAACCCGAAGGCACATACCCGAAGGCAACAAACCGTAGTGGTGAAGGTCAGAGACCCAGTACTGGACACCACTAACTGGCGGAATGTGTCACAACTCTCGAAAAGGAATCCGAAAAGTGTTAACGTATGTCCCATAACCACTCGTTCGCACTAAACGGTTTACTATCCGTCAGTCACTTTCACACTCAAAGCAGTACAAATTTACCTCATATCATCGGTAAACTAAACCCGAAGGTCAAAACGATCAATTGAATAGGTCGGGGATTAATCGAAAGGATAAACGCATAGATTCATGGTCCGTGTTTTGTTCAACCATTTAATCACCCTTCCACTTCGCTCGAAGTGCGAAAGTGTATGTTTTTAAATAGAATTTATAAATTGGAGAAACGAGCTTTTAAATGCGATTCGAGAAATTATTTTATAAAAACCCATGGATGAAGTCAAGAGTAAGTTATCAAAGCCAAATATGCAATAACAACCACTAAAAAGCAACTTGAATCGATAAAGTCCGGAAAAATCAATCAAATATGCAAAATAAACAAACCAGGCAAAACAAAGCAGGTCGGTCGACCGGACTGCAGGGCTCGGTCGGCCGGCCAGATGCAGGGAGCAAAATAAGGCTCGGGGCAGCAGGTCGGTCGACCAAAGCCCTGTGCTCGGTCAGCCGAAAGCTGTTTTCCAGCACTTCCTGCCCTTATCAAATGAATTCCAATTTCTTCCCAATCCAAAACGATGGCACATGTATACTTGTTAGGAATTCATGCCAACACCCATGAAATCAAGAGAAATAGATGTGAGTTCAAAACTCACCTTAATCCAAAACAAGAAAATGGAGCTCAATAACAAGGAGAAGACCAACCAAACACTACTTCAACTCAACAAGCTTCAATCTAAGAATAAAACACATATTTCCCAATTTAGGTTTAGGAAATTTTCTGAAATTGAAGAGGAGAAAGTGTTAGAGAAGATGGAGATGAACTTACCAATGGATTCTCTATGAATTTGGAGCAAGAAATCAAGATACAAAGGAGAACTAGGGCTTGCTAATTTCTAATTTCGTTTCTCTTCCCCCATTTTCAGTTTTGAGCTTAAGTTGTAAGAAATGGAATAAGTGAATGAGAGGAGAGGGCTGAGTTGAGGTTAATAGAACAGTTTGGGTGAAACCCAAGCCCAAAGCCCAATAGAAAAGGTCAAAATTTCACTTACTCCAAACATATCAAAGATTATACTCAAAAGATCGCAAACGCCATTTTGGAACCAATGGAGGCAGTTTCGAGCTCCAATTCGGCCGTTTGCAAAAAGTAACATTTCGGACCAAAATCCGACTAACGACGCTATATTTAAATTAAACATTTAAATATAAAATCGTTAAATATGCGGGTTGTTACAGATACCAAATTACTTACTTCCATAAAGTAAAATTTTACCATAGAAATATCCAATTTCGACTATATTTCATAATATATTTCACAAAATATACCTTTCGTTTCAAAAACCATCTCACATTTCTTATCTACAAATTCCCAGTATCAATTTCATTTAAACACGTACGATGTACACATATCATCCGTACGTTATACCAATCTGATCGCTCACTCGATCACATAATTTCACTTTCGAACTTGTATCATCCATCCGACTTCCTAGTGCGGACTCAGATCTGGTTTCTTGATCAGAAACCGTTATTCTCCTTGCATAGCCATAACTATGATAGAGAATATTCAGAACCAATCAACAATCCATATCCAAGTTCGCCGTCGAAATTCGAGTGAAAAATCCTAACTCGGATCGATAAACTATCTCGAAATTCTATGATCGAATCCGGATCAAATCACTATGCGAATAGAATAATATACGTACGTCCTACATATTATCTTTGTTGATTATTAGCCAAATCAACCTTCTTTTCTATTCACATTCACTTTAATTTCTATTCACCTATTCACAATTGCTTAAATCCTCATTTGGATTATCACCTCAATTCTTATTTCAAATGGATATTCAATCATAAACAGTTTGAACTCTGTCCAGTTTAAATTTAGAAAATAGCTTGATAAATTTTAAAATAGATAAGTAGTTGAAAAATAATTATTAATTTGTAAAATAGCTGTAAAACTGTTAAGTAATTGTAAAATAGTGGGAAAATAGTCAAATAGTTATAGAAATTTTTAAATAATTGCAAAATAGTTGTAAAATAGTAATTAGTTATAAAGTAGTTGAAAAACAATAATTAGTTTATAAAACAGTTGAAAAATTGTTAAATAGTTCCAAAAATAATTGTAAAACAAGTATAAGATAGTTTGGCCTTAAAAGAAAGGTTGGAGATGGTAAATAGCTTGGAAAATAGGTTAATACTAAAACTATTATTTTGGAAATAGTCCAGAGCCAAACTGTTCAATTCCCAACCTCCATTCCATCAATTCAATTTAAATTTCGACTTCCATTTAAATTGACTCAATTCCAATTTAAATAACTTCAATTTCCATTGAAATTGATTTAATCCCAATTCAAGTTGAATTAATTCTCAATTTCCTCCAAATTTCAAATCAAATTCCAATTGAATTTTAAACCTATTTAACTTTAATCACAATTCCAAACTATTCAGGTCAATTTGGACTAATTTCAAATTGAACCCATTTCAATTTCGAATCAACTCCAGTTTGAATTAATCCCAATTCCCATTTTGAATTTGAACTCATTCATCTTCAACTTTATTTCAAAGCAATCCAATTCAAAATTTTCTATTCGAATTCCTAAACTTATACATCTTCAATCACCACCCCAATTAATTCAAATCAAATCCAATTTGAAGTAATTTAATTTAAATCTCAACTTTAAACCATTTTGAATTACAAATTCGAGTTGAATTTGTAAATGTTGGTTTAACCTCTTAAACCAAATTATCCTTATTTAAAGTTTTTAAATAATTTAATTCTGAGTCCAAATTCCATATATTCTAATTCAAATTAGCCATTAATTCTTCATAAACTTATTTCCAAGTTCAAATCATAGTCAAACCCTTTTTAAACAACTCATTCTTTGAAATTCAATTTATTCCCAAATTTAAATTTTGAAACCAATCCCTATCAATTTGAACTTCCAAGTTCCTTTAAACATCCAAAACTTAAGTTCAAAGTGATTTCACTTTCGCAAGTTCACTTTTAATCTTAAAATTCAATTTATTACCCATTCATCTCAAGAATGGATGTATTGCCACACTTTATTTCTTCATTCATTTAAACAAATCCAGTTTTCAGCTTAAAGATTATTAATAACAACAGGATGGTATCATTCAAATTATTTTAAAACATCCATCCATTTCCAATTTCCAGATCTCAAACCCATTTTGAGATCACACAAACTCCCAATTTCAAATTAACCATTTAACTTTCCAAGTTAAATCCCAATTCAATCTTGAAATTTCCAATTCAGGTTGTTTGTTAAATTATTTAACTTTCCAAAGTTAAATTCAATTTACTTAATCCAGCCAACCTTACCAAATTTGAATTCCCATTTCAAATTTTAAACTACAGATTAATAATCTTTCCACTCATAAGTTCAAAACTTATCACTTTGGTTTTCATATCACAATCCAAGTAAAATTCAAAACTCTACTTTAGAGTTTATTTCAAATCACCTTCGATATTATGTATATCCCTTATTTACATATTTATTTCTTTACGTACCAAGTTATCCTTAAATTTTAAACCACCTTTGGTTTTTAATTCAGAACAAATTTCTTTAAATTTTCAAACAACTCTTGTTTGAAATAGGACCCTTTCATTTAAATGCATTAAATAACATTATTTATTATTTCTTTATCACTTTGAGACTAATTCAAATTTCTGGACCTAGACTTAAAACTTCTCAATTTAGATCATCTTCAATTCCAATTTATAAGTCATACTTGCCTAAATGTTTTACTACCCTAAAACACTTCATTTTGCTCACTCATTAATACACATTTTATTATTAAACACAACGATGATAATAACCAAGGAAACCAATCCGTTATTACCATATTCTGAAACTTTTCCCCAAATTCAAGATTTTAGTCCATTTTGGATCTATTTCAAACTTATCTTCATTTAATTTCAATTTGGTTGTACTACTATTACCACTTAATTCTTATTATCATTTAATTCCAATAATCAACAACCAACAACTAACTTCTTTATATATATCAAAAGAAAAACTTATATAAAAATCATTTCTAAAACCATTTAAAATCTTTATATAAGCAAATAACAAGTACGTTCTCATATATATATATATATATACACACACACACATACATACACTCAATTCATTCTAGGGTTACCTTGACCCTATTCTCAATGAGTATCATTCCCCACTAGAGCCAAGGTTGTCGCTTAATCTCGCTCTGATACCAAATGTGACGACCCGGAAATTTCGCTCCCGAAAATTCCAGAAAGTTAAAGAAAAAGAAGAAAGAGATAGAAGAAAACGAAGAACAAAAACACCAACATCTAACATTCGCAGCGGATTAAAATATTATATCATATAAATAACAGTTATACAAAGGAAACTATACTTGTCAAATTTCACTTAATACATCAGAGTTATACCATATATATACAAACACTGGACATATACAATCAACATGTCTCAGATGTACAACAATATAATACAGCGGAAACATTCCATACGTTCCTGCCATCCAGCTCGCCTCCTAAGCTCCAGAATGTCCTTAATTGAAAATCTATAATATTCGGTCTGACCAAAGCATTACATCAAAGTAACACCCGGGTCAGGCTGGAAACCAGCGTGAGTAAACCCATATAACAAGAAATGCTAAGCTATATACTCAAGTAAAATACCAGGATAACTCGTACTTCCCTACGAGTTCTAATCTTATTTAAGTCAAACATTTATCTCAAAACAATATCCAAGAATCATTATCCAGTTTAAATATCCATGATACTTGACTTATTTCATTCCAGCCTGTTTGCTTCTAAACTCAAATTTATAACGAATTGAAGTGGTTTTGGGTATTTACTGATACCCGACCCCGGTCTCTTCGAATTCAAAGTCATATCTAATCCAAGTTGTTAAGTTTAATCATTACAATTCATATCCATGATGTCATATCACATAACAATTCAACTCAGATTAGTGATCTACATTATCACAGTTCAACCCATTCATATCACAGCATATCTCAATCGCCCATCAGAGATATAATCAATCCAAGTCATCCCATATCATTCAACCAACCATAACTAGATTTATTAGATATATAATTACCAATTAATTTAATTGATCTTTAATTAAATTGATTCCCAACTTTAATTACTTAGATTACCTTAATCCTGCATACTCTGCATTTATTAATTACAACCCAATTAATAAATCATTCTTTAATCATCCATCTTAATTAATTTCCAATCTTAATTAATCATCCTTGATTAATTATTCCTTAATTTCATTAAGTAATTAACTTTTAATTACCCTTAACTTAATTACCCTTAACCATTCACATTAACTTTTAATTAATCTCCTTAATTAATTATCACATTAATTAATGGTTCTCTAATCACTCAATTAAAGTAATTACTTAAGAATTAATCACTTAACCCTGGTTAATTAATCATTAATTAATTACAAACCATTTAATTAATTAGTCATTCCTTAATTACCTTATAAATCAATTATTAATTTCATTTTGTAATTTAACCTAAATCACTTTCATTAAGTAATTTTCTTCTAATTACTTCTATTAAGAAATTTGCCTTTTATTAATTACTTCCAGAAGTTACTTTTCAATTACTTACCCTATGTAATTATCTTTTAATTAATTACACAAATTAATTATCCTTAACCATTTACAGTAATTAATCTTTAATTACTTTCATTAATTACATAATTTATGATCCTTGATTAATCACTTCCATTAATCAGCCTAATCAATCATAAACAGTAATTACCACCCAGTAATTACTTATCTTAATTAATTAACTCCTTACTTACTTATATTAATCCTTTAATTAATTATGCTAAGTAATTAATTCTGAATTACTTCTCCTAAGTAATTAATCTTTTAAACTTGATTTATTTATTCACTAAGAACGTATACTTGTTACAGACACGAGCCCAGACCATCATTCACCCGAGTCAATCCCTAGTTTCTACCCAAGCTACCCAACCTCCAACCTTACCCGATCAAAACTCAAAATCAACCCCGAGAAAAACCCATTCTTCCCGAAACAAACAACACAACACAAACAACATACACGAGATAAACTATGTGCATGTGTACATTACCTTGCCGTTGCTCCAATCACCGCTGCGATCTCAGATAAGGCATCGATGATGATCTCAACACAACTGATCACCCAGAAATCCAAATCTATCGAGAAATCAAAAATCGAATTAATGAACCCATCGACAAAAAGAAACCGATCAACTAAATGACATCCGCACCACCACCACAGAACACCAGACACCCCGATGCCCTGTCCAAACTTTGCCATCAACCGACGCTTCCATTCCAACCATCTGGACCAAGTCCGATGCGCCGACGACCTCTGCAAACATCCCAAATGCTCTCGCTCTAACCCAGGTCTAAAACCCTAAATCCTCCCTGATCAGCCTCCATGACACTCGAGAATTACTTCGAGCATTTTTGCCAAGACCACCATTTCCCAAGCTTGCTCCAGCAATAATCCCTACCACCCTAACCTCGCCGTTCATCAGAAAATGACCAAAACTCAAATCACGTTCAACTCACTATTCCTCTCGTTTTACACCCTTAAAAATCATGATTTCAATTATAAAAATCATAGTTTTAGAAAGGAAATCAGATTATATTCATGAATCCTTTAATTTTTGAAATCGAAGTTTTGGTATGATTTAGTTTTTTTTACAGTAAATAGTCTTGAGGAAATGAAAGTGTTTTGAGAATAAACAACCTGTTTTGAATTTTGTTTTACAGACTTATGTTTTGAAATGTGAAAGTGAAAAAAAATGATAGAGATGAGAGCAAGGATATTATCAAATCTCATTTTCTTTTTATTAGAAATAATTATTATGAATGACACTTGTTCAAATGTATATTATAATTGTTACACTTGTCTACTTTTATGCTTGATGACATACATTTGTTTAAATTGTGTTAATTAATTTTTTTACACTTGTATATTGTTTTATAAATATATATGTTTATAATAATTTTCCATTTAGTTTTATATTAATAAATGTTTTAAGTGTTTTAATATCTAAACTTCTCCTTTATTAATCTATATCAAATTTAAATGAAAATGATATAAAGCTAATTGTATACTATTAAAAGTCATATATAATTATTTTTAAATCCAATTTATTTCTAAGATGTTTATATATGAATTTCAATTCCAAATTCTTTTTAAAATCTTCCTTTTTATATAATCAAATTAATACTCATTCTATTTGTTTTAGAAAAAGAATGAATTTTAGATTATAAGAAATTATTTCATATTTATTTGCCTAAAATCGATGAATATTCAAACATTTATCAGAATTTTATTTGTTCATCTATAATCCAGTATTTCTATTAATTAACCCAATTACTTTATCAATTACAAATGTCTAGAAATCCAGGTTATTACAAATTAAAGGAATTAGTTAATTAACAATGGGTTTGAGATAAGGGGAATAGAATTCAATATTGAATTTTGATTCAGAAATAAATCAAGAATTGCTGATAAGTTGAATTCAGAATGGAATTAAAAATTTAAGTTAAATGAGATAGATGGGAAAGCTTAAGTGGCGAGGTGAAAATAAATATAAGAAGTGAATAAAATACTTATATTGAACTTTAAGAAATGTGTAGTAAACTCTTAAGTAAATTTGGAAACGAGGAATATACTAAGTACATTTGTGAAAGAAGATTTAGTAAAAGTTGGGTAGAAGGGAGATTGTGAATAAGCAAACAAAAATCAAAATAAATGTGAATAAAAGAGGATTGATATAGTTAATAATCAATTGAGATAAATACATAGGATGTACGTATATTACTTTATTCGCATCACGATTTGATTCAGATTCGAGCATAGAATTTCGAGATAGTTTTATTGATCCGATTTGGGATTTTTTACTCGATTTACGACTGCGAACACTGCATATGGATTTTTGATTGATTCGGGAAATTCTCTATCATAGTAAATGGCTATGCAAGGAGAATGACAGTTTCTGATCAAGAAACTAGATCTGAGTCTGCGCTAGAAAGTCGGGTGGACGATACTAATTGGGAAGTGAAATTGTTTGATCGAGTGAGCGATCAGAGTTGGTATTGCGTACATATGATATATGTGCATCGTACGACTTAAGTAAAGCAGATATTGAAACTTTTGTAAAGAAATATATAAAATGATTTTGAATGTTGTAACTGGACATTATTGCTAGTAGTAATATACAGGTATTTAAAAGCAAAAGGAAATTGATGATTTTGATTTGAGAAGAAAAAATTGTATGGCCCGACAAAAAGGTATGTATTTAAATTTCTATATGAAATTTGATGGTTTTCTGACCTAGCCACTTGGTTTTTGTTTTCTTTTGAAATTTAGGGGAACATAGAGGAATTTTGTAGTTGTTTCGAGCTAGCCGCGCAAAGGAGACGCTGGCGAAATTTTTTGGAAATTTAGGGAGTTAGAAATTTTTTGAGAAAATTTTGAAAGCTTAAAATTTGGTTTAAATTACAATTTGAATGGTTGAGCAAGTAATGTTGTTTGGAAACTATGGAAGAGTTGGGAAAGTTAGTAAGGGTGATAGTGTGACTTTAACAAAAAGATTATTTTGAGAAGTTGTTTGAAACTGTTTGGTTTTGGGAAAATGATGAACGGGTTATGGACCATTCTTCTTAACTAGCAATTTCGGGGACGAAATTCCTTTAAGAGGGAAGGAATGTTACGGCCCAGAATTTCCATATATTTGAAATTGAATTATTTAATTGATTTTAAATATTTGAAAGTTAGTTTAACTTGAATTTCAAATGTCACTATTTATTTGGCAATTAAATTATTGAATTTAATTATTGGAAGTTGGGTAAAATATTGAATCTTCAGTTTTATGCTTGTTGAAAATATTTCAAAGGATTGTAAAATCTATATTGATAATACTAAAGATATTAGAAGACTTAAAATTGAATTTAAAGGTGATTTGTTCAGTTTTAAAAATATATCATTTTAAATCGACATTTAAAAATAGCTTTCCGAGGCACAGTCTCGGAATTCGACGAACCCAGTTGCGTTGGATCTGTAATAGTGTATTATCATCGGATTTTAAATTTCGTAGCTTTCAAAGTTATCATATGATCGTAAGATAGGTAAACGTGCCAAAATCTATATCGAAAATTTAATATAACAACTAGGTCCAAAAAGCTGTCTTCTCCATACGATTGAATTAGGACACGAAGCCTTTTCCATTGCATTCGGAATAGGGGTATAACATTATGAATGCCTAACGGCATGCCTCGATAGGAGGTCTAGATTTTGGGTGGCATTTTCGAGATAATTTAAAGTGAATTTGAATTTGAATTAAAATATATTGTATATTTCCATTACCATCACTGTAGCTTTCTTTCCACGCACCTCCTCTTATTAGAAGTGTCGCTTGCTTTTTCAAATCGCTCCAGATGTCCACTTCGAAAAAAAAATAGCCGAGCATGTTGTAAACAATCTAATCGTTTTCTTTCCAAAATTTCATTCACGGAAATCGAATGAAAAAAAATGGCAGAATAAATTCATTCGTGCCTCTCTCTCTTTCCAAATTCGATGGCATTCAAAAAAAGAGGAGGGGTGCCTCGTTTCGTTTTGCTCTCTTCTGGTGATGGAATTTTGTGCGACATGAGAGGTAGAGGCGTCTTGTCTCTCATGGCCGACATCACGATGGATGAGAGGGAGCGACGTCGTGAGTTAAGAAGGAAGCAGAGCATGCGTGTAGGAGTGACCATGAATGGGAAGGCGCATCGATTTGTTGACTGGAAGTCGAGCTCAAGTTCAGGCATGACGAGGCCGACTTTGGACTTGAAGGGAATTGGCGATGAAAGGGGGTAAGTATTCTGGAAGCTCGCGATCGGAAGGGTGGAGGGAAGTCTCGTTCGAGTTGTGATGGGTTGCGATTTTGGGTAGGGTTTTGCTAGCTCGTAGTCTGGGCAGTGAGGTACTTTCTTATATTAACATTCATACACACACACATACATAAATGATGACAATGAAGTTCAGCAGTTCTTAGTAATGTATATTTGTATATGTATATAAGTTTACAGTAAGCTATAAATTAGTTCTGTTTTTAATTTAATATACATATACATACATACATACATACATACATATTTTAGCCTACTGCTATTTTAGAAAAATATTCAGGAGAAAAATTTGTTTAACTTATTATAGTTACTAAGAAATTTTTAAAGTAAAAATTAGTTTAAATTAAATTCTTAGTAAATTATATTGCTAAATGGAAATTGCTTGTCCAATTATTTAAAATATTACTAAATCGTACAATGTTTGTACAAGGTCCAAAATCGTGAAGAAAACAAGCTGGTTTGGAGTGGGTTATAAATACAATCAAAGGTGAGTTAAATCTCACTCATTTGGATTACCATTTTAATTTAAATAGTTAAATTTAAATTATTGGTTGATTGATTAAATTGACTAGATGTGATATTATATAGTAGTGTGTGTGTATATATATATATATTGGAGTGATTGATTTCCCGCATTATATAGCAGATGAGACCCTATGCGCCCTCCATAATAGCAGATGACCCTATATACGCGATATCCCTCTCGAAGTGGGATTGGTATTTTATATGTGTTGGAATCTGTGGATGTAGGAAAACACGGTTGAGGAATCCAACTGGATTCCTCAAAACGATGAATTTATTATATATTCAGCGATGTGATTTATTTAATGATCCATGGTAGATTATATTGATTTATATTGGGATTGAAATTATTGAATGCTATGCTTGATTGAATATATATGGGTATTTTTAGAAATGGAAAAATATATATATAAAGTTTGGTTTTTTAAAGGAAATGAAAAGAAAATTCTTAAGTAAATAATTATTGGGAATTGGATAAATCGAGAGATAAATTTTAAAGGGAATTTAATTTAGAAAATCGATTAAGTATTTTGGGAACTGTGATTTAAGGATAATGATGAATGGAAATTTGTAAACTGGGTTTATAAATGATGTGGAATATTTATCAGTAGATATATTTGATAGTACAGATTCCGGTGGAATTTATAAGAAAAGGTGCAATTCATTTTAAAATAAAAAGGTGATTTTTTTTAAAGTTGGAAAGTATATTTTTCCTGGAAAACTAGGTATATTTCCAAAAGAAAATATTTCAAAGCATAAAACAGAGGTTTAAAAATGTGTTTTTAGAATGTTTTAGAAAATTTATTATTTAATTATTTTTAAGAGAAGTGTAAATATTTATGTAAGTTAATTATGGTAGTTAATTATTTTTAAAGGTAAATTAATACTATGATTTTAAAAGGAAATTTTAACATAAATATTTGATATAATAACTTTATTTTAAAAGGAAATTTCGTTTAATTTTTACTCAGAAAATCTCATAGAATTTCTTAAGTATTATTTGATTTAAGTAATTTTAGTAATCTTAATATAAATAATTTAAGTATATTTTGAAAAAAGAGAGATGGAAATGTGTTTTAAAAATAAAAAGTGGTTTTTTTTAAAGTGATAAAAGAAATTTACGGGATTGGGACGTAAATTAAATTGGGATAAATCGAGCAGGATTTATAAAGGATTTTATGGGTTATACCGAAATGGAAGTGTATTTCCCTGTAAAATTAAGTATATTTTCAAAGAAGATATATATATATATATATATATGTTGGAAGTTTAAAGTTATTTAAAAAAATGTTTTAGGAAATTTTATTTAATCATTTTAAGTAAATATTTATTAAGTTAATTATAGAATTATTTTAAAGGTTTAACTAGTATTATGATTTAAAAGATAATTATTTAATATTTATACCTTATAGAATAACTTTTATTTTAAAAATTTAGTTTTGGCTTAAGTTTTACGTGACAAGTTATTATAAAATTTCATAACTATTATTTTAAAGTGTTTTAGGTAGTTTTTATTTTAATTATTTTAAGTTACATATTTTTGATAAAGTAATTTAAATTATTTACAAATCTAAAGAGTTAAAACTTGGTGGTTTTCAGTGGAAATAAAACCACTGGGTGGAATTTATTCCATGAGAGAAAAGTGATTTGAAAACTATTTTCAAAGGGTTGAAGTGTAGGAAAATACCTTGCAAAGATATTTTGAAATAAATAATATGGGAAATTATTAAGAACTGATCGATGTTTATGAATGTTATATGATAGTTAAATAACCGATTAGCAATATTGTCCAATGCACTGATCGTTTCGAAGAGACCGAGATCAAGATTAATTCCTAAAAACAACTTCGATCCGGTTTGAACGTTTTCGTGAGGAAGACAAGAGCTTGGAGTCAAAGATGGAGGAGTGAAGTGCAAGTGCTAATTGCTACTAATCCTGAGGGTGATTCCGAAATGGATGTAGTAGGAATAGTGCCTTTGGTTCCGTTCGGATCCGGAACGGACTTGTATGGACGAATGCTATCAGAACATCGTCAGGGGGACAGTGAGCATTCATATGAATATGTGCTAAAAAGGTAACATGTATCCTCAAGCCTCATCAACCGGGAATGGCTAAAACAAGGGAGATGCAACAAGTCTAAGTGACTGGCAACCAGTTAGGGTAAGATCATCCCTGTTTAGATGTCCCTTTATTTGGCTGTGTGGGCGGTTGCTGATCCCAACAACGGGGTGATCTTATTCGGAATATCCAGCAAGGGGTAGCTCCGGTCTTGTGTTGCAGGGGATCAGGGTGGATCCTCGGTACGTTGATCTAGATCAGGTACTGTGACGAGCGGTACCCCAGTAACCCTGCCATTTTATGGAATCCAATCTCCAATAAGCACTTGTACGGTTTTGATTGTGCCCAACTATGCTGAAACGTGTGATGCAAGCATTTCAGCTAGATTCTATTTTACTTTCTATAGACACTATTATAATATCAGACGGATTGATAAAAATGTTTTGGCTATCGTAAGGTAAAAACCCGACATGTTTATTTATGGCGTGGTCTTACCAGATACCTTTGATTTCAAAGGATTTTGAAAACTTTAATAATCCAATTGAGTGTGTTTTCTCACTCTGGTTTTCCAGACTGACTTGGGTGTTATTTCATTATAATGCTTAGGTCAGACCGAGTATTATAGATACTGGAAAGGATGCTGTGGAGCTCAGGAGATGAGCTGGATGGCGAGACGTATCACACGTATTTGATGTACTATCCGCTGTGTATGGTTTGATGCATAATCAGTTCTGTGTGGATAAGTTACCACAACTGTCTAGTGTTGTGTTCTTGTTTGATGTTGTAATCTAATGATGTGACATATAATATAATTACAGTTTCATTGTATAAAAATTTGTTGATATCTATTATATGTTATTTTGCTGCGTTGGTGAGATTCTGAGGTTGTTTTCTACTTCTTCTTCTTTAACCCTAATGGTTTGTATTTCCGTCCACTTTGACTTGATCTGATGGAGAATATTATCGACTCAAGGGGGTAGGATTTGCGGGTCTTTACAATTATAGTAAGAAATTTAAAGCTATATCCTAATCAAGTGCTAAAGGTAGTTACCTTATAATATACAATCCATACTACGCTATTTTCAAATTATTTTAGCAAATGCGTAAACCTATGAAGAACCATAAAGTGATTGATACTATAATCCCAATGACAGTCCGTGTGCGAAGCATATGTCCTATGCTAGTAATAGGATGCTTTCAATTTTGCACTATAGTAAAAGTAAATTTCATGGGCAATTTGGTAATTTGAGGTATGGTTCTCCTAAATTTTATTTCTGGTGTATAGCTTAATAAAAACAACTTTTTGTCATAGTAGCATTTTTAGTTGTGGTATTTACAATGTAATTGCACATTTATACTGAAGATAATGATAGTGTTATTCTAGAATACTTGTTTTGGAGAAGGTCTCTTGGCTTTTAATTTTGAAAATAAAGGACGGATTCTAATTTCTACCAAGATAAAAACATAAGCAATATTATTTTGGTTTAAAAATATTTATTTTAGCTAATTATAATCAAAAAACCTTTTTACGCTGGGTTGATTATAATAATAAAACTATAAATTATCATAAACTGATTTCATGGTTCATTCGGTTTAACCATTGAAATCCTCAATCTTGAACCATCGTGATTCAATATTCGATGTGGTTTTGACAACATTGGTTATTAGTTATTTAATTTCCATGGAAATAACTACAGAGATGGATCTGTTTTCTATTCAAAATATAGGAAATATTTAACGACCCGAAATTTTGGACATATAGAATTGGAATATTTAATTGATTTTAAACATTTAAAAGTTAATTTTCAACTTGAATTTCAAATATCAATATTAATTTGGATAATTTAATTATTGGATTTAATAATTGGAAATTGCGTAAATTATTGAATCTGGAATTTTAAGCTTGTTAAAAATAATTTGAAGGCTTATAAAATTTATATTAAGAATACTGAAGATAGTAAAAGTTTTAAAATTGAAATTGGAAGTGATTTGTTCAGTGTTAAAAATATATCGTTTAAATTGACATTTAAAAATAGCCTTTTGAGGGACAGACTCAGAATTTGATGAAACTAGTTCCATTGGTTCCGTAATAGTGTATTACTATCGGATACCAAGTTTCATAGCGTTTGGAGTTATCGTGTAGTCATACGGGTTGTAAACGCGCTGAAAATTTATATCGAAATTCAATATAATAACTGGATCCAAAAAAGCTATCTTCCCATACAATCGAATTAGGACTCGAAACCTTTTCCATTGCATTTGGAATAGGGTTATAACATTATAAACGCCTGGCGAAACTCCTCGATAGGAGGTCAAGATTTTAAGTTGCATTTATTGAGACAATTTGAATTAAATATATATTCATTTATACTAGCAACCTTCATCAGATGTATTTCTGTCACATCAGAACTTTATCATTTCACATTAGACCTTTTACACCTCTTTTTTTTTGCAAGGCAAACGGGGTTAACTGGTCCCCTACCAGTTTATTGAGAATAGAAAAAAGAAAATGATTATGAACATGCTCATAATCACCAGAAAATGAAATAAAAACAGAAAAACCACACAAAGGCTAGCTACTAAGTAAACCACACAAAGGAAATAAGACAAGAGGTAGGTGAAAGAGGAAAATAAACACATTCATGAGCTAAAGCCAAACTTCAGTCATATGACTTCTGAAGTCATAAAGGCTTTCCTTCATACCATTTATGATAACATTCTTTAGGGCTTCCCATAGCTGATCCATACTCCTACTCTTATTTTCAAAACATCTTAAATTTCTTTCCTCCCAAACCAATTTCAAGCACTTCTTAAAGAAGAAGAAATAAACTGTTCTGTCATGCTTCCTCCACTTAGTTGATTTGCTTATCAAATCCCACTCCACTGAAGACAATCCATGCATATGATCTATATTTATTATTCTCACCAATCTACCCCAAAGACCCATTAAGTCAGTGCATTCAAAGTATATATGAGCCACAGTTTCAGTCTGCAACTTACAGAAAACACATAGTGGATCAACTATCATACCATAATACATCAATTTACTCTTGGTCAACAAGGCATTCATGATAACCTTCCACATCAGCAAGTTGTCCCTGGCAGGAGAGTATCTTGACCATAATACCTTATGCCAAACTATTTCAGGGCTTCCAGTCACATCAGCAAGGAGATCATATGTAACAGAGATTGAGTGAGGCTTTCCATTCCAAAGCATTTTGTCATTGGGAGATATATGGCAGTTTTGACCCTGATATTTATTCCAAACAGCCCTAATTTCCTGATTACTGGTGTATGGCAGCAAAAGCCTGCCATCATTCAAGTGATCTATAGCATGAGCATCCCTACTTATTCCAGTCTGAGCAATCTGGTGTGGGGTAAAAATTTTCCCAAGCAATAAGCCTTCAGCCATCCATGGTTCATTCCATAAGTTGATAGTACTGGATTGAGAGAGAACAAATTTTATACATGGAGAGAAAGTAGTTCTTAAGTCCAGCAACTTCCTCCAAGTCCAGCTACAATTCGGAGGCACAGTCATAGTCAAGAAGTTCCTTCTACCCAGATTATATTTTTTGGTCCATTCAACCCATAAGGAATCAACACCACTTAGCATGGCATTAAAATGAGCACTAAAGGCTGCTTTATTCCATGTTTGCAAATTAAATATTCCAAGTCCACCTTTCTTTTTAGGCAACTCCATTTTGGCAAAGGAGCACGGGATGATTTTCTTAGAATGAATTGACCCAGTCCAGAAAAATCTCAACATTGCATTTCTAACCATTTTCACCAGCTTAATAGGAAGAATATACACCCTAGTCCAATACACCATCATAGATGAAATAACAGACTTGATGAGCACAAGTCTTCTAGCTTGTGAGAGAAATCTATTAGCCCAGCATGACATTAAGCCACAAATTTTTGAATACAGAGGCAAGCAGTTAACAGTTGTAATTCTTGAAGAGAAAAGTGGAAGGCCCAAGTAATTCATCTTATTATCCATTGACTGCAATCCAGTTGTAGCAATTAAACGATTAGCTTCTTCAGTAGTTATACCAGAAGTGAGAATATGTGATTTATTTGCATTCAGTTTCAAGCCGGTCATATGGTAGAATTTGTGAAGCATAGCTATAATATTCTCCAAGGAGCTCAGATCAGGCTTAGTAAATATCATGATATCATCAGCAAATAGGAGGGATGAAATTTGTAGGGACTTACATTTAGAATGAAACAAAATATCCTTCTGCACATAACTTTTAGGCAACATAGTAGTTAAAACTTCCATAACAAGAATAAATATATAAGATGAGAAGGATCACCTTGCCTGATCCCCTGTTTACTTTTGAAAAAACCAGATATGAAGCCATTATATTTTATTGAGAAGGTGGGAGTTGAGATACAGCTGTATATCCAAGCCATATAAACTTTTGGAAATCTCATCAGAGCCATTATTCTCGCAATTGATGTCCAGTGTATGCTATCATATGCCTTCATTAAGTCCAATTTTAACATGGCATTTTGGGTAGCTTGAGCACGACCGTACCCTTTTAATAATTCATGAGAAATCAAGATGTTGTCAAGGATATTTCTCCTAGGAAGAAAAGAAGACTGATTCTTGGAAATTAATCTGCTAAGTACAACAATAAGTCTAGAAGCTAAGATTTTTGATATACACTTATACATTACATTACAACAAGAAATTGGCCTAAAGGATGCAATAGAAGAGGGAGGGTGGACTTTAGGAATAAGTACCAGATTAGTTGCATTCACTTCCTTTAGCAGTTTGAATTTGGTGAAAAAATTATGAACTGCTTTTAAAAATTCTTTCTTGATTATATCCCAACTATGGATAAAGAATTGAACATTGAACCCAACCGGTCCTCCATTTGATTGTCTATTCATGGAAAAAAGAGTTTCTTTTATTTCCTTATCTTCTACCTTAATGACAAGATTGTCAGCTTCCTCAGGCTGCACTTCTGGTAATTGCAATTGGGTTAATTCTTCAATCTGGGGATTTAATTCATCATTGTTTCCTAACATATTCTTATAATAGTTAAGAAGAGCTTTGTCAACTTCGGATGGGTTAGAGTGCAGGACCTAAAACTCATCATAAATAGCTGAGATATGCTCCTTAGCTTATTTAACCTTAATGGCTGCATGAAAATATGCAGTATTGTTGTCCCCTTCAACTGCCCATTTTTGCCTCAGTTGCTGCCTCTTCAAATTTCCCTCAGTTTTCAAAGCTTCATTTAACTCATCAAAGTATTTTCTCTCAGATTCAGCAGTTGCTGAATTAGCTGGATTGTTCATCATTATTTCTTTTACTTCCATGAGTTTCTTCCTTAGCATAGTTGATTTCAAGGTCCCATCACCAAACTGGTTCCTTGCCAATCTCTTAAAGCATATTTTGTAGCTCTTAATTTCCTGCAAAAAATAAACATAGGATTTCCATAAAAATTTTCAGACCTTGCTTTATTTATTATATTAGTACACTCAGGTTCAAGGACCCAAGTATTATAAAATTTGAAGCTTTCTTTTTCTTTTAACAATTTCTGACCCGAGGAGAATATTATAGGTGAGTGGTCAGATAAGACTGGTTGGGGGATAAAAGAGGACATTGTTGGCCAAGTGGATAAAGCTTGGAGGTTAGCAAATGAGTGATCTATGTTGGTAAATCTTCTGACTCCAGTTCGACTCCTGTTATTCCAAGTGAACTCAGCACTAGAAGTGGGAATAGGAAGCAAACTAGAATCCTCAATAGCTTTATTGAGAGGATAAATGTCTTTTGGATGAAGGAGGGTGCCTCCAAGTTTGTCATGTAAGGAAAAACAGTAGTTGAAATCCCAAAGACAAGCCAGGGATGGGAATTTTGCTTGAAGGCTGGTAGTAGATCAAGAAGAGTTTGCCTTGAGTTCATAGAATTGTGAGCATAAATAATAGAAAGGTAGAAGGAAGAAGATGAATCAATCAGTTTGGATTGGAAGTGCATTACTTGATCAGTACATAGTATAGAGGATAGTGTCAAAACAGATGGGTTATGAATAACCATGATTCGACCGTAAGAAGCTTGATTCAGACTATGGTTAAGAGTCCAAGTAGGATTAATGTGCCTAGCAGCTTTATTAGTTAGGGTTTCATTCAGTTTTGTTTCCAGAAAAGAAAAAAGAGATACTTTGTGATGGTTGATGAGATACTTTACTTGATCTAACTTAGTTAGGGAATGTGCTCCTCTTATATTCCATATTGCATAGGACTGCATCATTTGGTATACTTCAATGATTGATGAACTACATTTTTCATGCTCCTTATTGAAGGAGAACCCATATGACCAGAGATATGATCAACATTGTCATCTTTTTTAAGGTTTAGACCTTTATCACTTTTCTTTTCTGCCATAGGATATGGAGAAGTGTTTCTTGGTGATGTTGGCAGGGAGATCCAACCAGGCAAGGTGCTAATGTATGAGTAAAAACTTGCAGTGAGGATGGTGATTCCATTTTGCACAGTCATGCACAAGTTAAATATTTCATTTTTTAGAGTTTCTATGAAATGAGTTTCTGCATGATGTGAAGTTGTTATCATGCTTCCATTTTTAACATTCTTATCCTGAATATCACTTGGTGGTTGAGAATTTTCTCCATTGGTACTGGCATTTTCATGTATAATATTGTCAGTGTGCACATGTATATATTCCCTATTCTTACTTTTGGTCTTACTTCGAGTCATATTGTACTCTGCTTGTGGTCCACTGGATGTTTTTGGTGATTCTCTCCTGTATTTATTAATTTCCTGATCCTCTATTTCAGTGTGCACAAGTATGTTTGTAGGCACTTGATCAACATTTACCATTAAATCAGTCTGCATATTACTTATGTGTTAACGCTAAAAATTGAACGCTAACACCCCGGTGTGTAGAGTGTAGTTGTGAAAGCACCACCCGTTGGTACGGGAACCAGAAAAAAGTAAGAATCATAGAAAAGTATTAAAAGACACGATATTTATAGTGGTTCGGCTTAAGAGAGAGCCTACGTCCACTTTAAACTCCTTTATTGCTGATATTATTACAACCCTTTACAAGATTCATCGATTACAACACCCTTTGAGTTTAAAGTCATTTAGAACAAGTAGCCTCAACTTCAACGTCGATCAAAATCTTTGAATTCATGTTGAACATGTATGATTTCTTCGTGAAGTTCCTTGAAGCGTTCTTTGCATCTCAAAAGCTTTAAGTGTTGAAGTAGTTCGGAATGCAGCAGAGTAAATACACTTGAAATGAATGAGCCAAAAGGTCCCCCACTAGTTGGAACTCGGGGTGTATTTATAGGCACTTATCGGAGTTAGGTCGTAGGTCGTGACCGACCTAAGTTAGGTCGTAGGTCGTGACTGACCTAAGATGCACTGACTTCTCTTTCACAAGAACACGCATGCTGATTTGCACAAGTCCAGGGTCGTGAGCGACCTATCCCCTAGCGGCATGGCATAGGCGGCTTCTTTATTCATGCAGATAGGTCGAGAGCGACCTATCTTAGGTCGTTAGCGACCTATCATAGGTCGTGAGTACTTTCCTGTAGCCATAGCTGGAGTCTTTAGGTCGTTGAGTCTCTTAGGTCGGGACATCTTTTATGTCGCAGCTTTCTTAGGTCGCGGCCTTTTTAGGTCGGTGGGCAGTTAGGTCGCTAAGACAATCATGTCGTTAGGTCGCTCCATCCTTTAAGTTGTAAGGTCGCTCTGGCTCATAGGTCGCTAAGTCGCTGAAACTTTAGGTCGTTAAAGCTTTAGGTCGCTAGGTCGCATTATCCTTTAGGTCGCTAGGTCTCTTAGGTCGTTGGTCTAGTTAGGTCGCCCCACATTTTCCGGTTTCCAACGAAGAGGAGTTAACATTTGCCCCTCTAAGTACGTGCCTAGGTCATAGGTCGTGTGCTTCGATTCTCTTAACTCGAGCTCTGATGAGTTGTTAGGTCGCGAGCGACCTATCGAGGAAATTAGGTCGTGTGTGTCGATTCACATCTCACTTCCCTGGGGTATAAATGACATAGGTCGTTCCTCTTTCACCTCATCTGCTCTGAACTTCCTATTCGGCCATTATCAAGTTCTCAAGCTCTCGAAGGCAAATTCAACCCATTTAGCTGTCAATTCATCTTCACCAACATACTACGTAAGTGAATTCAATCTCTAACCCACGATAATCGCCATCCAATTGTGAATCCACGTTTTCCGCCTCGAGTCCAATTCATGTGTTGTGCCCTATTTTGAATGATTATTACGATCGATCTTTGATTGCCGTTCGATATGTCATCGTTGTGATTCAAGAAGGCACGGTAACATTAATGGATCGGAGGTATTTGGGTTTGATTCCTGGATGATTCGGTGGCATGTAGGAATGATGAATTTTTATGAAGGGGATGATGGACTTGCTCGTGAGTGATAACGGGTTAATGGGTTAGTGGAGAAGAAGGTGATTGGTGGAGGGAAGCGAGGTTTTTCGCTTGAGCGGGAGCTTGCTTAAGATCCTATTAGAACCGACCAATGAACCTGCGCGACCTATAGAACCTCGCGACCTAGGACTTTCGCGACCTAGGACTTAGGCGAAAGCGCATTGCTTTGAACTGCTGGGTTAGGTTGCGACCGAGCTAGGACTTCGATGATTTGGATTGCCTTGAACCTCTTAACTTGCACAGCGCGTCCTAAGGGAGTTCTGACCTATACTAGGTCGTTGGACGACCTAGGACTTGTGCAATTTTTTTCTGAAAAAATCCGATTGAGTTGTTTGGACTTGAATTCTATTGCACTTCCTTATAGATCCCTTTAAAGCTGTCAACCTGTTAAATATGACATTCGCAGAAAAATGGGACGGATATACCGTCACTGACCGCCCACATCGAATGACAGATTAGTTGATAAAGAATAATCAACTTAAATGAACTGTGTGAGTGAAATGCTGTAAATCAACCGACCCAAATGAAGTATTAAGGCAAAGCTAAAATTTTATTTGAATTAACACTGCACTTGAGTTTTAAATTAACAAGTTCTGAAATCCCACAATCGATTAGTTGTCAACTAGTTTAATTCCAGTTATTTTTCTTGTTATTTTTATTAGTTTTGCACAACACTTCACACTTTTAGGAAACGTGCACCTTCACATCTGAACATCCAGTTACTCATGTAGAATGACGTCTCAACAAGAAGAGATGATAGAACACGTCGAAGGGGCTTTCCCGATTGCTATTCCACTAGAGAACCCTCCGGAAAGAACTCCTACCCTTCTGAAACAGCGGGTGCTTAATCAATTGTGCGTTCAATTTGGCATTGCCGAGGCAGAAGTTTTACTCCCTGGACCAAATGATTTTGCTGATAGACCACCTTACGGTTTTGTTGCCATTAATCGCCAAATGTGCTTAAGTGGAGTAATTCCTCCCTTTAATGAATTTCTCCAACAAATCCTTCTTCGACTAACGATCTCTCCTTTCCAACTGCATCCCAATGGCTATGCCATTTTGATGGGATTGTGCGTTCTGTTCAGGAGAACTCTTGACCGTCTTCCGAGTTTTGAGGAAATCTGTTACTTGTGCACTTTTGCGAAGAACAAGGACCACCCTTCAATTGTACTTGTAAGAGGTGCGAGGAACCGTAAACTAATTTTGGATTTGCCGGAGAGTGCACATGGTTTTTTGAATCAATTCTTCTATATTCGTTGCCCCGTAGGATTTTACGCAGACTGGAGAATAGGAAGTGAGATCTTCTTTCCCTTCTTTCTTCAATTTTATTCTAAGTTTTTCATGGTTCGTATTACTAGATGCTGATTCCATTCCTTATTTTTTACAGCACTTCCTCCTCCTTCTAGAGATTCCAGTCATAAGCCAGTCTTTGAAAGTCTAAGTATTGTGGCTGCTGAAGAGAGGAGCGCAAAATTTCTATTGACAGATGAACTTCTTCATCGGTTTGAGCTCTTACATTCTTCTCGTTCTACTCAACCTCATGAAGTTCCAACTGAAGTTCCCGATTCTCCGATGAAAACTCCTGATGCCCCGGTCTCTATTAAAGAGCACATGCGGGGAGGAACCTCTATAGAAACTTCACTAGTAAAATGTTCCACTCCAAGGGATGATGCGGAGCCGTCCGAAAAGCCTGCACTTGGCCCCATAATTGAAGAAGAGGAGCCCCTTCCTCATACTGATAAGAATGTTGATCTTGGAGTTGATATTTTTAGGAGTTTAAGTGACATAATAGTCACTTCTCAAGAACTTTTTAGGGATGATCCTGCAATTGCCAAAGTCACATCTCCAGCGATTGAAGCAACTTCTACTCTCAAGCACACTTCCACAGCCCCGGAAGTGCAATTTTCCACAATAACTACCACTACCCCTCAGTCGATGACTGGTTTGTAGTCTAGTTTGCCGCGAGTAGCTTTACACGTCACACGCACTTAGGATGCACTTGACTTTCTTATTCCTGGTAGATTCTCAAACCTTGTTTTTTTCTTTAATTTCAGGTTCTCTAATGGGGCGGAGCGGCTCTTATTATGACGACTTTAAACAATACGGGAGACGCAGCCGATTCGACTATAGACATCATCTCCCCCCTCGAAGAGAAACCGATGAAGAGAGGGCCATCAGAAAAGCAGACGAGAGACGAGCATATGAAGAACGTCACCGAAGAGAACAAGAAAGACATGGCCCTCCTCACAGAGATGATGATATCCAAAAAAGAAAGACTCACGATGAGAGAGGTAAAGGTCACATGGACGATTCTTCTAGCAAGCGGGCTAAACTTACTGAAGAAACAATGCCGACAGTTTCTGAAAATGTTCCTGCTCAATCTCCTGCCCCCGTTCGTTCCGACATTCAAACAATCATCAACTGGCCCGCATACCAAGTTGGGCAAGGTCCTCCCACTCTTCAAAGTCGATTCCCTCAGTGGTGCCTGAAAGGGGTTCGATTTGATCTCGACTTGGTTCCTCTCGACAAATCGGCTATGCTGCGAAATCTTGATACCGTCAGGAGATATTGAAAGAATGTCGAACTGGCAAAAACTTGTCGACGAGCTTCAGAGGGTTAACCGAGCCAATCTTGAGGCTATGCTCACAATGGAGAACGATAAGACTGAGTGGCAGAAGACTCTCGAGCAGCATAACGCCGAAATGAGAAGTATTGCTTCCTATAATGAAAAGCTGGAAGCGGAAGTAGAAAAGCTTAAGGAAGAATTAGCTACTTCATCTACTTTCTATTCTCAAAAGGAGAGCATGCTTCAGCAACAAGTACGAGATGCGCATGCCAGTCAAAGGGCAGTCGAAGATAAGCTTACACACAAAGAGAAGGTCATAGAAGAATATCGCGCTGAAACTTTACAGCTGCGAGAACAGACCGGCTCTCAAAGCTTGGAGATAGAGTTGTTAAAAACTCGACTTGCTATGGCCGAAAAGGAGCGTGACGAGGCTGTTGCTGGTAAACTCGCGGCCGAAGAGGGCCATCAAGCAACCAAAGCTGACATTGGCTCCACATTATTTGATTTTTATCTTCAATGTATCTTGGGGCGCGGCAGCCTTTCATTTCTGGGTCCCAAATATGAGATTACATTGGCTGAAGTATGGGAGGTTGCCGTAGATATGCTTGGAGGCGCTGGTTACTCCGAAGACCACCTTCAAGAATATTATTTTGATGAGGCAACTCGGGAAGCACTAGCTAGGGGAAAAGAGCAGCTTGCTAAATTTCGAGCTGAAACGACAGGGGAGGGGTGCTCAGAGAAGGAAGCGCTTGTAAATGCCCCTGTACCTCCTTCGGCTTCAGCTGATGTTGATATAGCTGGCCCTAGCTCATCTTCTATTCCTCAAGATAAAACCGATCTCGGAGTTACAACTCCCCATGTTGTAGAGAAGCCTCAGGAGGGCACCGAAGCCCAGGATTATGAGATTGAACTGATAAAGACAACCGCCGCAGGTAACTTTATTGCTGGACCAGTTCAAACTGATTGCTTGTTCACTTCCCACGACCTTGATGAATTTTTTGACTATCTCCTGAATCTTAATGAGCCTTTATCCCCTCTTTTTACTGACTTTAACCTCTTTTCTCCTGTAGAGAAAGCATCGAGCATCGTTCAGACTTCGCCTTCTCCGGTGATCCCTCTTCCATCTCTTCAGGTGACTCCTCCTTCTGCTTCACAGCCCGGGTCACAAGAGGAGCAAATAGAGGCTCTTCATGGCTTAGATGACCCTATCGCTTCGCAAGAGCAGAAAGATGAGGGACTTGAGGGAGGTGAGATATCTCCGGAGCGGACTCCTTCTGATGACATAATTTTGTCTGCTCTTGCTACTCCAGGGAGTGAGTCTTCTTCGAAGAGGAGAAAGAAGCACGGAACGTCGAAGAGGAGGGGGAAGAAAATCATTGCTACTGAAGAGGAACCGGAAGTTGCACCGGTTGCACCTCCCTCTCCTTCTTCCCTTATGCCTATAGATAGACCTGAAAAGCTAATCATTCGGCCGGGGAAAGGGTCCAAAGGTGGTAAGAAGAAGTGAAGAGTCGGGCTTCGGGCTTTTTGATTCCTTTTTTGTGTAATGGTCGGATGTTGTGCAGGCACCGGCCCCTGCTTTTTTATTTTGAAACCTGTATCTGCAATACAATTGAATAAAATGATCCTTTATTTGTACAGACTCTTGTTTGAATTTGAGAATGCATTTATTATTCATTTTTGCACAAGTTTATTTATATGATATCGCGGTGAGCTTGTGGTATGTTGTTTGAGCGTACTTTACCGATGTAGCTATACCATTTTGTATGTAACTATACCATGTTGCCCCCATACCATAAGCTTGCTGTAATATTTTATACTTTGAGGGGACTTGCACTCTTATTTTCTGAAGAATAATTACTTCATTCTTGAAGAAATTTTTCGTAGAGTACAACTTCCTTCATATAAGTTTTTACGCTTTGTCCTTCGAAGAAATCACTTTTTTCTTTTGCTTATGTACGCATTTTGCCAAGTGAATTCTTCTATGTGGTAAAGCGGGCCTCTGAAGGATACTTTAACTTTTTTCCTTTTTTTTTTGAGGAAGGTTATTTTCTAGAATAGGTAAATCACTCTTCCTTTGAAAGTTAAAGTATGCTCTTGATGAAGATTTTTTTTTAAAATAGAAATTTGTACCTCTGAGGAGGGATTTTTCACGTTTCAACACTTGGAAGTTTTATTTCAATCTTGGTGAAACGTGTACCTCCAAAGAGTTGTGCCTTTGAAGAAATCCTTTTCACGTTTCAACACTTGGAAGTTTTATTTCAATCTCGGTGAAACGTGGGCTTCCGAAGAGGTCTTTCTTCTTGATTGTGTCTCCGGGAGGGGGTTGTACCTCTGAGGAGGGATTTTTCACGTTTCAACACTTGGAAGTTTTATTTCAATCTTGGTGAAACGTGTACCTCCAAAGAGTTGTGCCTTCGAAGAAAGCCTTTTCACGTTTCAACACTTGGAAGTTTTATTTCAATCTCGGTGAAACGTGGACTTCCAGAAAGGTCTTTATTTTGTTTTGCATTTCAACTTTGGTGAAGTGAAATTCCGAAGAGCGGCTGTTACACTTCAACTCCTGGGGAAATGTGCCTCCGAAGAGGTCTTTATTTTGTTTGCATTTCAACTCTGGTGAAGTGAAATTCCGAAGAGCGGTCGTAACACTTCAACTCCTGGTGAAATGTGCCTCCGAAGAGGTCTTTATTTTGTTTGCATTTCAACTCTGGTGAAGTGAAATTCCGAAGAGCGGTCGTAACACTTCAACTCCTGGTGAAATGGGCCTCCGAAGAGGGCTTTTATTTTGTTTGCATTTCAACTCTGGTGAAGTGAAATTCTGAAGAGCGGTTGTTACACTTCAACTCCTGGTGAAATGTGCCTCAGAGAGGGTTTTCATCGCCTAGAAGTTACTCTCTCATGGTTGGAGGGTCATGACTCCTCCAATCTTTTTTGTTGAGTAGAGAACTTTCTTTTTTGTGGCGTATGACCCATTAGAGGTCTTTATCCTCCGAAGAGTTGTGCCTCCGAAGAGGACTTGTGCTGCCGATGATGGCTTTGGTTGTTCCCTTGTCCACTTGCTTATGCCTTTTCAGCGATCCTCTGTTTTTTTTTCTTTTCAAGCTTTCATTCCCTTTTCTTACAAGTAATTTGTTTAATCCAAGGAAGTGTACTTCATTGTCAGGCAAGTTCGTGAGAACGGGCATTAGCTTCTTAATTGGATGTTTGTTTGTTCAAACGATCTCAATTTATTAGCAAAGGCCCGTTTCTGTCGAAATCATAGGCCGTTCAATTGAAGTACTTCCTATCTAGGATTTGAATTCGGGGCTTTTGTGACTCGAAATTTGGCGAGAATCACATGGTCTTATTATGTGCAAGTTTCACTTTCATGGTCTGCAAAAATTTAAATCGACATTTCAGCAATACATTCTATGTACTTTTTATATCGAAAATAAAGCAAACATGTAATAATAATAAGGAACAAGATTTATAGTGGTTCGGCCAGGAAATTGGGCCTACATCCACTTTATATTCTTTCATTATTTAATTGCATCAGTTTTACAATTGCCTTTAATTACAAGAATCATACATTCATAACTCTTTTTACAATATTTCAACAAAATTTTCAAGTAAAGTATGGACGCAAGTGATTGTTGTTCCATGCCCTTGGAATTTGATCTCCTTCAATAGTAGTGAGTTTGAATGTGCCGTCAAGAAGCTTCTGACCTATGACATATGGTCCTTCCCAATTTGGCCCAAACACACCTGTCGCTGTCATAATTCTCTTCAGGACTAGATCTCCAATCTCAAAGCTGCGTTGGCGAACTTTGGAATTGAAATGTCTGGCTATCCTTTGCTGATGAGCTGCAATTCTGAGATTAGCCTCATCTCTTTTTTCATGAAGGAGATCTAGCGCCTCAAGCTGTAGCTTTTCATTTTCTGCTTGATTGAAATGGATTCTTCTATGTGAAGGGACCTCTATTTCTACCCGAATCATTTCCTCTGACCCGTATGCCAATGAAAACGGGGTGTGTCCAGTCGTAGTTTTGTGAGTGGTTCTGTATGCCCATAGTGCCAGTGGTAGCTTATCGACCCAACCACCTTTTTCTCTTTCAAGTTGCTTCTTGATGGTTGACTTAATAATTTTGTTCACGGCTTCCACTTGCCCGTTTGCCTGCGGATGAGCCACTGCTGAGAAGCTTTTCCGGATTTTGAATCGCTTGCAAAAATCTTGGAATTCTTCACTTTCAAATTGAGTACCATTATCTGTAATTATTTTTTGAGGCACACCATATCTGCAAATGATATTTTTAGTCACAAAGTTTATCATCTTTTTAGAGGTGATAGTAGCCAATGGTTCAGCTTCAGCCCATTTAGTGAAATAATCTACAGCAATAATGGCATATTTGATTCTAGATTTGGCAATTGGTAGCGGCCCAATGAGATCCATTCCCCAAATTGCAAATGGCCATGGACTGACCATCTGTGTGAGTTCAGTAGAAGGTTCTTTAGGAATTTTAGCAAATCTTTGGCATCTGTCACACTTTTGGGAATAGCTTGCAGCATCTCGATTAATTTCTGGCCAAAAATATCCGTATCGGAGAATTTTCTTTGCTAATGTTTGGCCACCTGAATGATCACCACATTCTCCTCCATGTACCTCCGCTAGGATTGTTTTGGACTCTTCCCTGGATACACATCGAAGTAATGGCATTGAGAATCCCCGTCTGTATAATTGGCCATCCTGGATTATATATCGAGAGGCTTTTCTCAGTAGCTTTTGTCGTTCTTTTGAGTTCCCTGGCAGAGAGCCATTGAGCAGATATTCTGTTATTGGAGTCATCCATGATTCTTGCTCTTGAGACATACTCATGATCCAATCAATGTCCATCTCATTAATGCTCGGTGCCGACAGAACTTCTACTGGGACTAACCCCAGAAATTGAGCTTCGCCGGTGCTAGAGTACTTTGCGAGAGAATCTTCTTTCATGTTTTGTTCTCGAGGAATATGGTTTATCATGTGGTGATCGAAGTCACACAGAAGTTCCCAAGCCTTTGACAAGTAGGCGGGCAGATTTCCTCCTTTCGCTTGGAATTCCTTGTTGACTTGGCATACAATAAGTTGAGAATCACTGAAGATCTGTAATGCTCGGATGTTTAGTTCTTTAGCAATCCTTAGGCCAGCAATAAGGGCTTCATATTCTTCTTCATTGTTTGTTGAAGGAAATTCCAATCTTAGTGCATAGCATAATGATCGACCTTCAGGGGTCTCGAGTACAACTCCGGCTCCAGAACAGTAGTCGTTTCTCGCGCCATCGACATATAACTTCCATTGGATCGGGGAATCGTCGATTGTTTCCTCCTCACTGTTACCCTTATCTGTGAATTCTGCGATGAAATCCGCTAAAGCTTGTCCATTGATTGCTTTTCGGGGATGATAAGTGATGTCATATTAACTGAGTTCAATATTCCACTTTAGAAGACGACCCGAAGCCTCAGGGCGAAACAGGACTTGCTTTAAAGGTTGATCAGTGAGGACTCTGATAGGATGAGCTTGGAAATATTGCCTCAACTTTCTAGATGCAATTAGTAGGCAATAGGCGAGTTTTTCCAACTTAGAGTAATTCATCTCTGCCCCAGCGAGTCTTTTGCTGATATAGTAAACTGGATGTTGAATCCTCTTGTCTTCCTGTATCAGCGCTGCACTTAAAGCATGAGATGATACTGCTAAGTATATAAGAAGATCCTCACCATCGCCAGGCCTAGAAAGTATTGGAGGCGTTTCCATATGGCGAATCAATTCATCAAAGGCTTTTTGGCATTCGGGAGTCCAATCAAAGTTTTTCTTTCCTTTCTTTAGGGCGTCAAAGAATGGGATGCATTTATATGTGGCTTTGAAAATGAACCGACTCAAGGCGGCGACTTTTCCATTGAGACTTTGCAATTCCTTCTTTGTTCTAGGAGCTTTGATTTCCTTTAAGGCGGTAATTTGAGCTGGACTAGCCTCGATGCCCCTTGCGCTCACGATGAAACCTAAAAACTTGCCGGATTCCACTCCAAATGAACATTTCAAAGGATTGAGCTTCATTCCGTATTTTCGGAGGACTGCGAACATGTCCGCTAAGTGTTCTATGTGATCCACTGCTTTCTTAGACTTTACTAACATGTCATCGACGTAGACTTCCATAGTCTTGCCTAATTGCGGTTTGAACATAGCATTAACAAGTCTTTGGTATGTTGCCCCTGCATTCTTCAACCCGAAGGGCATAACTCTATTGCAGTAAAGACCAATGTCAGTGATAAAGCTTGTGTTCTCCTGATCTGGCTCATGCATCATGATCTGGTTGTATCCGGAGTAAGCATCCATGAAAGATAACAATTCGTGTCCCGCTGTTCCGTCTACCAGTTGATCGATTCTGGGTAATGGGAAGCAGTCTTTGGGGCAGGCCTTGTTTAGATCTGAAAAATCGATGCATACTCTCCATTTTCCGTTGGCTTTCTTAACCAGCACTGGATTCGAAACCCAATTCGGATAGGTAGATTCTTTAATAAAATTATTCTCCATGAGCCGATCAACTTCTTCTTTTAATGCTGCTGACCTTTCTGGACCTTGAGTTCTCCTTTTCTGCTTCACAGGTGTGAATTTTGGATCAATATTTAGAGCGTGTACTGCAACTTCTGGGGATATTCCGCACATATCGGCATGAGTCCAAGCAAAAACATCCAAATTTGCCTTTAAAAAAGATATTAAGATATTCTGAATTGACACATTAAGTTGTGAACCCACATTCAACACCTTGTTTGAGTCTTTTGGGTCAACAGGTACTGGTATTATCGTTTCCACTGGTACCACTCTATTCTCCCCTGCACTGACTTTTCTAGGATCCATTTCTTTCCTTGCTCTGCTGTGCTCGCCAGTGCAGGGTCCGCCCTGTAATTGCTACAAGGCTGGTTCTTTGATGCGGACTGGGGCTGCCGCATCCTTTCCCATTTCTCTTTTTCTGGTTTCTCGTAGCTCTGTTAGATAACATTCCCGCCCCGCATTTTGATCCCCTTTTATAACTCCCACTCCATTATCTGTGGGAAATTTAATGGTGAGGCACCATGGGGTCAGAACAACTTTGAATGCTGCGAGAGTTGGACGGCCAAGGAAAGCATTGTAAGCAGAAAATTCGTCGACAATCACAAAAGTTTGCTTGCGGACCACTTTTCTCTCTCCTTCTCCAAGTTCCACAAACAGATCAACAGTTCCTATCGGCTGTTTTGGCTCCGCAGTGAAGCCAGCGATTTTCTGCGATGAGGCTTGCACATCAGCCATAGGGATCCTCATCTGGTCGAATGTTTTCTTGAAGAGGATATTGCAGGATGCGCCACAATCAATGAGAACTCTTCTGACAATAGCTGGCCCGATACCAGCCGAGATGACTAAGGGATCCAAGGTAGGAGCTTCAATACCTGCGGAATCCCTGGCTCTGAACACAATATCATCATTGAAGGTTCTTTGCTGCTTCAGGGGCATAGCACCTTCCAAAATGAATACATCTTCTTCGGTCGGTACGTATTTCAAAGCTCGGGTATACCTTTCCATCTCACCCCAGCTTCTGCCTGCTGGGTGAGGTCCTCCTGTAATGACATTGATAATAGGCCTTCCAGATTCATGCCCTGCTGTCTTCTCACCTATCCTAGGCTGATGAGCAGGAGCTTGCTGCCCCTGACTAGACGAAGCAGGATTGTTGCTATTCTTTTTCACAAATTGCTACAGCTTGTTTTCCCTTAGCAACTCTTCAATCAGATTTTTCAATTGGCGACATTCGTCGGTATCATGACTAGGTTGATTATGAAAGCGACAGAATTTCCCACTTTGCACAGCTTTCCTCCCGGTTCTCAGAACAGGAGGTTTAGGATATTCAACAGAATCTTTAGTGGCAAGGTATATATGCTCTGGTGTATCTGATAAAGGAGTATATTCCGATGGTTTGAAGGAACGAGGCCTCTTCAGATTTTTTTGTTTCTTCCCATCGTTATTTTCCCTTTTCTGTCCAGCAGATTCACTCTTGCGTGGAGCAGCAATGTTATCTTCAGCTTTTTCTAACACTGCCTTTACCGGTACAGGACGGCTTTCCAGGCGTATGAACTCATCTGCTTTCTTGTAGAATTTTTCAAGGGAATTTGGTTCCTTCATGTTAAGCCATTTTCCAAATTCGCTCGACTTGTCGATGGCCCTCATCAGATAGGTCAAGATCATCCGTGGTTCTGCATTGTCTACCTCGGCCAGCGCTATATTAAAGCGATTCAAGAAAGATCTAATAGTTTCACCCGGATTCTGTTCTAAACTTGACAACGACATAATATCCTTGGCTTTTGAAGCGTATAGTCTGAACTGCTCCTTGAACTTCCGGGTTAAGTCAGAAAACTGATCGATAGATCGGACTGGCAGCTTAGTGAACCAAAGCAGAGCTACACCTTCCAGGTATACAGGAAAATATCGGCACTTTATTTCATCAGAAGCCCTGGCACCTGTCATGTGCCAATCATACTTATACAAGAATTCGTTCGGATCACTTGTTCCTTTGTAAGCTGGAATGGTTGGAGGGACAAACTTCCTTGGGAATTCAGCCTTTAAGATTTTCTCAGTAAATGGAGATTTACTTGGGGCAAAACCCCATTCTTTCTCGTCTTCAACCCTCTGCATACTCTCTTTCATGATTTGTCGGACCATCCCAGAAAGATACTCCTCATCATGTCGAGTTCTAGATCCACCAACCTCAGGAAGTGTTTGTTCAAAGGGGCTAGAAGCCCTTTCAGGAGCATTCCTTTCTTCAGCATCATGAATGTTGCCAGCAAAGTTCCTTTCATTACCTGCCGGTTGACGGTTTTCCCCAACCAAATCGTTCAACCTATTCAGAATTAGGGCATTTTGGGCATTCTGAGCCTCGAATTGTGCATTTTGGGCATTTATCTGCTGGTTCAGCCCTAAGATTACAGCATCCAGCTCTGCCTTTGTAACTCCGACAGCTGGAGTTGCTTGATTCAATACAGGGGAAGCGGAGGTTCCCTCTTAAGCATTTCCAGATCTTACAGATCTACTCTTTCTACCCGGAGCCATGATTTCGGATAAACTTCTAGTCTTCAGAGAGGTTACTTCAACAAACTTTCGTGGAGCAATGATGACGATTTCCCTGAGTTCGGTTCTCAGTGAAAGCACCAAAAATGTTAACGCTAAAAATTGAACGCTAACACCCCGGTGTGTAGAGTGTAGTTGTGAAAGCACCACCCGTTGGTACGGGAACCAGAAAAAAGTAAGAATCACAGAAAAGTATTAAAAGACACGATATTTATAGTGGTTCGGCTTAAGAGAGAGCCTACGTCCACTTTAAACTCCTTTATTGCTAATATTATTACAACCCTTTACAAGATTCATCGATTACAACACCCTTTGAGTTTAAAGTCATTTAGAACAAGTAGCCTCAACTTCAACGTCGATCAAAATCTTTGAATTCATGTTGAACATGTATGATTTCTTCGTGAAGTTCCTTGAAGCGTTCTTTGCATCTCAAAAGCTTTAAGTGTTGAAGTAGTTCGGAATGCAGCGGAGTAAAGACGCTTGAAATGAATGAGCCAAAATGTCCCCCACTAGTTGGAACTCGGGGTGTATTTATAGGCACTTATTGGAGTTAGGTCGTAGGTCGTGACCGACCTAAGTTAGGTCGTAGGTCGTGACTGACCTAAGATGCACTGACTTCTCTTTCACAAGAACACGCATGCTGATTTGCACAAGTCCAGGGTCGTGAGCGACCTATCCCCTAGCGACATGGCATAGGCGGCTTCTTTATTCATGCAGATAGGTCGAGAGCGACCTATCTTAGGTCGTTAGCGACCTATCATAGGTCGTGAGTACTTTCCTGTAGCCATAGCTGGAGTCTTTAGGTCATTGAGTCTCTTAGGTCGGGACATCTTTTATGTCGCAGCTTTCTTAGGTCGCGGCCTTTTTAGGTCGGTGGGCAGTTAGGTCGCTAAGACAATCATGTCGTTAGGTCGCTCCATCCTTTAAGTTGTAAGGTCGCTCTGGCTCATAGGTCGCTAAGTCGCTGGAACTTTAGGTCGTTAAAGCTTTAGGTCGCTAGGTCGCATTATCCTTTAGGTCGCTAGGTCTCTTAGGTCGTTGGTCTAGTTAGGTCGCCCCACATTTTCCAGTTTCCAACGAAGAGGAGTTAACATTTACGACCTATCATAGGTCGCTCTCGACCTATCTACATGAATAAAGAAGCCGCCTATGCCATGCCGCTAGGGGATAGGTCGCTCACGACCCTGGACTTGTGCAAATCAGCATGCGTGTTCTTGTGAAAGAGAAGTCAGTGCATCTTAGGTCAGTCACGACCTACGACCTAACTTAGGTCGGTCACGACCTACGACCTTACTCCGATAAGTGCCTATAAATACACCCCGAGTTCCAACTAGTGGGGGACCTTTTGGCTCATTCATTTCAAGCGTCTTTACTCTGCTGCATTCCGAACTACTTCAACACTTAAAGCTTTTGAGATGCAAAGAACGCTTCAAGGAACTTCACGAAGAAATCATACATGTTCAACATGAATTCAAAGATTTTGATCGACGTTGAAGTTGAGGCTACTTGTTCTAAATGACTTTAAACTCAAAGGGTGTTGTAATCGATGAATCTTGTAAAGGGTTGTAATAATATCAGCAATAAAGGAGTTTAAAGTGGACGTAGGCTCTCTCTTAAGCCGAACCACTATAAATATCGTGTCTTTTAATACTTTTATGTGATTCTTACTTTTTTCTAGTTCCCGTACCAACGGGTGGTGCTTTCACAACTACACTCTACACACCGGGGTGTTAGCGTTCAATTTTTAGCGTTAACATTATGATTTCTCCCTCCCCCACTTGCTCTTCATTATCACAAATTACATAGCATGGTTCATTATCACATATTACATAGCATGGATTAGTCTCATTTTGTAACATCCCGCCTTTTCGCACACTTTAAACCGACACACGTGCCAATTCAAAGCATACGTAAGGGCGGATTGTTATGGGGTAAATAAGAAAAACAGAGAAGAAATAAAAACAAAACAGATTCTCACAGCGGAAGGACAAAATATAATAATAAATATACAGTTCAAAACAGTTTACAAACACTTGATTTGCTTTATACAATAAATATCAAAGTTACACATACCAATACAATCAATGCAGCGGAACAGTGTGTAGTGCACTAGTATAAATAATAATATTATAAATCTTCGTCTTCGTCCTCCAGAGCTAAATCTTGCAATCCTGAAACGCTCGGACTGACCCGAGCGAATTTGAAAAGACAAAACACTCGAGTCAGACTAAAAGATCTTATGTGAGTTAAATTAACAGAAATAAATATGAGTACAGTAACTCAAGAGATGTTCGGGATTTACATCTCCTAAGGATCCGTTAAACTATTTACTATGTAGTATATTGCGCTATTATAATAGTGTCTATTTATAAAATAAACTTACTTTTAAATAGCGTTAAGGCTTTACATTTTCCACCTTAACACGTAAAATGCCAATAGTCTATACAGTACCATAATACCTCCTGATCGGGAGGCTACCAGAGGATACTCCATAGGTACGACACAAATAGAAACTCGTAGTAAAGGCACGATAGGGTAGGTGACACGGCACAATTAGGCAATGCCAGGGTAGATATACCAATTGCGTACCCAGGCTGGTGGAAACGCGTAGCCGCAGTTACCTCCCACCTCGAACAAACTCCCCAAAATCAAAATAAAAGTGGCCACTGAATCAATCCAAAGTCATAGTATAATATCGAAGAGGAGTGTCCGATCAGAGGTATGACCTCATTGGCCTGGGAATAGCTCTTGTTTTAGCCACCTTATGCCAACTCACGGGAGTCGGGTCCACGTATTTACCTTACAGGAAACGTCGCCACCACCTACTTCATTCTGGAATCTACACCGCGTACACGGTTAGTCAAAGTGGTTTTCGGTATCGAAAGAGAGTATGTCAGATATCCGATCCCGGTCTCTTTGCCAACCCATCGTTATTATAACACCGCGGTCATTTAAAAATAGGTTATACTTTAAAAATCAGAATAAACATTCCATTTCATAACCATGAATACGATATCATTTCAAGACCCAAAACCATATTTTATCACTTATCCCAAATATAATTCTTTTCCAAAATCAAAATGCTTTAACTTCATAACGTCTGAAAATCAAATATTTTCAAAGCATAGTATTTTGAAAATCATAATTTAAAACCATAACTTCTAAAACTTGAATGGTTTGGACATTCAACGGTATATGAATTAAATGGTTTAACTTAATTGTTACTTTGTAAAGAAAATAGTTCTCATGGCTTTACAAATACATTTCTTTATTAAAGTCTAAACCAAAATTTATATTATCTCTCTCAAGTTCCAAAACCACTTCAATTTATTTATATATACGTATATCCATTTTGAGTATCAATATTTCAAACTAAAGTTGGATTTTATTCTTTCAACAAATCAATTGTTCTATTAATTAATCTTGAATATTCATATAAAATCCATAAATAATAAGACTTCAATTTCTAGTAATAATAAATATATATTTTTCCCAATTCAAATTATACTAGAATATTAATTTTAATTTATTTTGGGAAAAATCCAATTATAAATATCATATCTTAAAATTTCCAAACTTAACATTTAAACATATGATATAAATTATTAAACTCCATTTTCTTAATTTTCTTCCATTTTTAATAAAGATTTTTATACACCTTTTAATTTCAAAATTTTCAACTTCATATGTATATATATATATGGAAGAAAAATATTTATACAATATAAAATTTAAGATTATTATAAACCGTATTCCATCCAAACCATAGAAATCACATTTAAATAGTTATATATATACCGCGGTGCCTGTATATAATTTTCTATCCTATGGTCAAGTGATACGGATATTTATCATTTCAATCCGCAATTTAAAAGATATAAAATTTTGCGGTTATATATCATTTCAAACCACAATCCCGAATGAAATGAAATATGCATGATAATTTGCAATTTAATGATATACAATAAACATCCATTCATCAACATCATCCGCCATCCAAATCGCAATCATCAATCAATATCAATCAATAACAATATTATTTTTGGTACTACATAACAGGTAATACTGGCAATTTTATTCAAATTAAATTTAACAGCTATTAATCTACAGTCTATATTCGGTAATAAATTATATAACTGTTAACTAGCAGTTCATATACAAACAAATAAATTTTAACTGTAAATTTATACGCAATAAATTAATTAAATTAACAATTAAATTAAATAAATGCAATTCAACCGATATGAATAAAATAAACATGCCAAATACTCATAATAAATTTCTATTCATTTCTAAAATTAATTTAAACAAACATAAAAGCTTCTAGTAGTTGTGAGTGGGTTAAAACACTCACCTTTTGAATTTAAATCGAATTTAAATTCGATTTAAACCCAAAAATTCGCCCTTCTCGGAATTCGTCCAAACCAGCGTCATCAGATCCGGAACTAAATTACGATCCTAACAAAAGAAATTTCGCGTGAATCGGAGAACGTATGAAAAAGATATTCATTTTAAACGATTTGAAAACAAAAATAAAATAAAATAAAATAAAACAAAACCCACTTAACTTCAATGGCCACGTCAGCTAAAAGCTACAGCACATCGTCGAATTTTTTTTCTGGTCAAACGAATATCCAAAACAGAAAACGAATTATACCAGCAGATTACGTGCCTCGAGAACATTAACATATATTTTTTTGTGGAATTTTTCTGAAGTGTTTGCATTTTCATTGAAATTTGAATTGAAGTAGATCTAGGTTTTGCAACCATTTGAGGAGGAGAAGGAGATGAAGAAATGAATATACAGCAAATGACAATAGGATGGAGCTAGGGTTTATAACTGTATATGTATATTAAATTTCCAAAATTTAATTAAATTTACTTTCCATTATTTATTGTCAATTAGATTGATTTATCATTGGATTCATATTTCAATATGTAAATATCCCCAATTTCATCTGCACTTATATTTACATAGTTTCTAAATATTAAATTTCAAATATTACTTCATTTAACGTTACGTATTTATTATTTATTACTTGCTGCAGTTGATTATCAATTATACTTAATATACTAAATAGATGGTAAATTTTGAATACTTGTTATCATTAACGTTTTATTTCCACTTACAAAATAAATGAAATTATTACATAAACTCCCTTAATTAAGTCAACCATTATCTTATATAACTTAACTGGTAATATATATACCCAATTGCCCTAATTGGTTTATAGTTATCAGCTAAATACATACTAACTTGTAAATAAATTTGTTTAATTGCAAATGGATCTGATCAAATTTAATAGATTGAATAGATGGGCAAGCAAATAATAAATTTTCCTTTTTGTCAAATTCAAACCCATTCCTACTTAATTATCAATTCCAATTTATTACGAAACATTGATTTTATGCAGTTACCTTTTATTTGTGTAGTATTACACCAATTCCTATAACCTTGGATTCATTCCCAATTCACCAAATTCAATTAATTACACTTTACAAATGTGTTTCCAATATATAGGTATTGCCCAAGTTAAATTTATTAGCTAACTCATATTAATAAACAAATGACTTATATGAATGATTAAAATTTTCAATTATCTCACTTTACTCCTAAACTTCTGTTATTTAATAATTATTGCTTAGAACCTGATTTTAATCTTCCCATTATCTATTTAATTCCTTCTAGAATCATAGCTAATATTTGTCATCCCTTCATTACCCAAATGTTCTTATCCCATCAAATTTTAAGTTATCGAAATATTAAATGTCAATTTCTTTAATTGCACTAAATTTATCTATTAAAGGTTGCACTTAACCCAAATACATAAAACTTGCCCAATTTCTCCTTAAATCAATAACCTTCATATACAAATATGTTTATCATAAATTTTATCTACTCTTCCTTTTTAGGTAATGTCCTATATATTAGATTTCCATGTAATTTGCTATAAATCATACTCGTAGTTATATCACATTAAATGAATAAATAAGTATTGACTCTATTCTTTTGATTCAACATTGGTTTACGTTATATTTCATTAATATTTCTACATACATCAGGATTTTTAAAAATGGTTGTAACGTGAAATCTCGTCTACTTCCCATTTTATATTTAAGGCTTCTAAAACCGATTCATATCATTTCTCTAGTCCAAATTTTATTAATATAACCGTAAATTTAATTTATTCCTATCGATGTAATGGTTAAACATAAATTTCACTTATTTGCAATAAATCCACAAATTGGATTTCAAATTTTCAAATAAATAAATAAATTTTAGTTTATCACTTCTTAAATACCCAAACGTCAATGCCTTAATTTAAACTGCATTTATTACATTTTATAAAAATCCTCCATCTTAAGTGACAAATCAAAACTACCCTAAATACACAATTTATGGTAATTAATTCCAATTGCTTTTCCATTAAACTACATAAATTGTCCAATTGCAACCTACGTAGAATGTTTATTTATTTACAATCCTACTGTTTAAATGAATTGATCCTTTACGGTATAATTCACATTTGACTTGATTTCTCATTTATTTTGCAAAACAGTAAATTTCAATTGCTACCAACATTATATTTAATATTAGATTTCCAATTAATTCTATTGGAATCAATATATCTTTATATATATATATATATACTTTACGTATAAATATCTAAATTACCAAATCAAGTACATTTATTAGAGACAACATTCAATAAAATTACTTATCACACTTATTGCATTGATTTATTCCAACGGACACTTTTATTTAGTCACTATTTATTATTATATTAAATAATTCCATTCTAGTAAATTTTTTTATTAATATTCACTGATTCACATTTATATTGGTTTCTTATATTTAACTTATAACAAGGTGTGCAAATTTACATAGTTCAAATCTATTTCCATGTAACTATTAAATTGTTACATTAAATTCCAATTACTATAACAAATTACTACATTTTCTCAAATAAAATCTTAAGACCTTTATTTTATTCTAAATTAGATTAGAAACATATTAATTTAATTCATTTAACATTATCAAATTCAACGGGTCGTTACAATCTCCCCCACTCAAAACTTTTCGTCCCCGAAAAGGAAAAAAGAAGGGAGAAGGAAGAATAAAAACAGTACATCTATTTCAAATATTAACTTATAATCAATAATTTACAAAAAAAATTACTTAAACGGAATTTACTCGTTTTATAATCATTATATCCTTTTATACTTAAATAATTAAAGTTTGGAAATCATTTTCAACAAAATTCTAAGTCCAAAATTTACGAAAATTTTTGGCAGAGTCTCCTTTGTACGGTGAGGCTCGGGAGAAAATATAATATCAAAATATACAAATATATTACATATATTATCAAAATATTATGTCCCAACACGGGAAAAATAGCGCTTTAAACGAAATCCGAAAACGTACCTATTTGTCGGGCAATATACGCTTATTATTTTGGAACCAAAAGCAGTAGCAGTTACTTCCATCACCTGTATTCACTTATAAAATCTAAAAGGTTAAATATTTATTTTAAAGTGAACTATTCAAGTGGATTCAATCATTAATCAACCAAACAATTCAACAACCATCAACCTTACAAACAACATACATACACAAACAAAGCAACCATTTAATCCATCAAACAAATAGTTGTTTGGGTTCAAAACTTGAAATTTGTATAAAATGAAATTAACTATCAAGTGCATCCTTTTCTCAACAGTCTTAGATGGAACATAGATAGATTATTTATTCATCTGACAAATTCAAATTCCTTACCCAACAACATAAATCAAACAATAACAATTCAACCCAACAACCAAATTACTTACCATACATTTTTTTCATGCTTCAGTAGTTTGATTTTCTTTCTTTCATTTATGGAGTGATCCCTTTACTTCTTACAATTTTCATTTTCATTTATTACAAAATTATCATATTTGTGTTCCAATTTATTGACTAAAGTTTATATCACCCATTTATTCTACTTACCTTTCTTATATAGTAAAATTTCCGATTTAGCTTAAGTTTTAACAGCAATTAATTGAATACTTTAATTACCTCAAGCTTCACTTGTAAGATTTCCCTTTACACTTTCTTACTAGCAATTGCAACTTTTATTTTATGGTAAGTTATATATATTTTAAGAATGTAAGTGAAAATTTACAAGTTTCTTCTCCATTCCTTTAATTAATATATATTTGTTTTATAAATTACAATTTCAACTTACCTTTAATCTCATTCATTTATTTAATGTTGAAGTTTCCATTATACTTAATTACAGTAACCCTCTACTTACACTTAATTTATTAACCTTATAACTTGCATTCCTATAAGTGAAAGATTTTACTCATTCATTAACTATGGATTGCAGTCATTTATATTTTTCCTACTTTCTATTATATTAGAATAGGGGAAATTAAGGCGTACTTAAGTTAATAACCCTGCAATCAAACTTTATAAATTAAGGAATTTCATTTTTACTTTCTTACGGTTAAAATCACCTATTAATAATACAACATTTAATTTTAGTAAAATTCCAATCATCACTTAAGTTAATACCATTAAATTCTTATTTATAACAGTAATTTATTGAATACTTCATTATTTCCATAAATTCTACTTGCATAATATTCTATTCCACTCTTAATTTACATTTCAACTTTTTATACTTGGTAAGTTATTTATGTTAAAGAAAAAGCAAAAGAACTTATACAAGTTTAATCTCAACCCTTTTAATTCATTGATTACTTAACCTTTATTTTACTAACCTAATTTTTTTTTTTACAGCTAATTAATGGAAATTCAAGAATTAATACCGGGTCAAATTCCAAAATTACTTTAAAATAATAGATAATTAATTTCTTACAACTTTTATATCTCTAATTACCTTTAAACAATTAAAATTTTAAATAATTTCAAAACAAATCTGCAGTAGAACTTACTACAGTGGCCTTTCCCTTCGAAACTCGAATGAAAGTCGATGATGCGGCCGTCATCACCGAAATTATTTTCCAGCGACAGAGAGGAAAGTACAAACTTATTTTCTTCAAAATCCTCTTAAACCAATTCTTTCGAATTATACTAAATATTTATATAAGAAAATATTTATAAACCAAATCATTATATTTCATAAATCCTTTGAAAGCAGAAATTTTTTCAAAATCCCGGACTTAAGTTCTAAAATCTCCAATTTGATTTATTAAAATTCACTTAGCTTAAATTCATTACAAATATTTTTATTACCTAACACCCAACTATAGCAACCACAATATATCTTTATAAAAATATTTTTATATATAGAAAATATAATAGGCAAAATTATTTCATTCACCTATATAAAACAAATATTATGTCGGTCTGTCCTATTAAGTGTTTAGAAATCCCTATTGATGACATAGCGTCCCTTGCCTCAACCAGAATTTATAAATACAAAGTGGAACAGATTAACACAATATCAAAATCTTTTTATAAAACTAACAAATACGCTCTCTCATATATATACTCTCAGCGACTCCCATAGGGTATTACTACCGCATTTACAAAGAGTCAAACCTCACAAAGCCAAGGTTTATCGCTAAACCAAAGCTCTGATACCAACTTGTAACATCCCGCCTTTTCGCACACTTTAAACCGACACACGTGCCAATTCAAAGCATACGCAAGGGCGGATTGTTATGGGGTAAATAAGCAAAACAGAGAAGAAATAAAAACAAAACAGAATATCACAGTGGAAGGATAAAATATAATAATAAATATACAGTTCAAAACAGTTTACAAACACTTGATTTGCTTTATACAATAAATATCAGAGTTACACATACCAATACAATCAATGCAGCGGAACAGTGTGTAGTGCACTAGTATAAATAATAATATTATAAATCTTCGTCTTCGTCCTCCAGAGCTAAATCTTGCAATCCTGAAACACTCGGACTGACCCGAGCGAATTTGAAAAGACAAAACACTCGAGTCAGACTAAAAGATCTTATGTGAGTTAAATTAACAGAAATAAATATGAGTACAGTAACTCAAGAGATGTTCGGGATTTACATCTTCTAAGGATCCGTTAAACTATTTACTATGTAGTATATTGCGCTATTATAATAGTGTCTATTTATAAAATAAACTTACTTTTAAATAGAGTTAAGGCTTTACATTTTCCACCTTAACACGTAAAATGCCAATAGTCTATACAGTACCGTAATACCTCCTGATCGGGAGGCTACCAGAGGATACTCCATAGGTACGACACAAATAGAAACTCGTAGTAAAGGCACGATAGGGTAGGTGACACGGCACAACTAGGCAATGCCAGGGTAGATATACCAATTGCGTACCCAGGCTGGTGGAAACGCGTAGCCGTAGTTACCGCCCACCTCGAACAAACTCCCCAAAATCAAAATAAAAGTGGCCATTGAATCAATCCAAAGTCATAGTATAATATCGAAGAGGAGTGTCCGATCAGAGGTATGACCTCATTGGCCTGGGAATAGCTCCTGTTTTAGCCACCTTATGCCAACTCACGGCAGTCGGGTCCACGTATTTACCTTACAGGAAACGTCGCCACCACCTACTTCATTCTGGAATCTACACCGCGTACACGGTTAGTCAAAGTGGTTTTCGGTATCGACAGAGAGTATGTCAGATATCCGATCGCGGTCTCTTTGCCAACCCATCGTTATTATAACACCGCGGTCATTTAAAAATAGGTTATACTTTAAAAATCAGAATAAACATTCCATTTCATAACCATGAATACGATATCATTTCAAGACCCAAAACCATATTTTATCACTTATCCCAAATATAATTCTTTTCCAAAATCAAAATGCTTTAACTTCATAACGTCTGAAAATCAAATATTTTCAAAGCATAGTATTTTGAAAATCATAATTTAAAACCATAACTTCTAAAACTTGAATGGTTTGGACATTCAACGGTATATGAATTAAATGGTTTAACTTAATTGTTACTTTGTAAAGAAAATAGTTCTCATGGCTTTACAAATACATTTCTTTATTAAAGTCTAAACCAAAATTTATATTATCTCTCTCAAGTTCCAAAACCACTTCAATTTATTTATATATACGTATATCCATTTTGAGTATCAATATTTCAAACTAAAGTTGGATTTTATTCTTTCAACAAATCAATTGTTCTATTAATTAATATTGAATATTCATATAAAATCCATAAATAATAAGACTTCAATTTCTAGTAATAATAAATATATATTTTTCCCAATTCAAATTATACTAGAATATTCATTTTAATTTATTTTGGGAAAAATCCAATTATAAATATCATATCTTAAAATTTCCAAACTTAACATTTAAACATATGATATAAATTATTAAACTCCATTTTCTTAATTTTCTTCCATTTTTAATAAAGATTTTTATACACCTTTTAATTTCAAAATTTTCAACTTCATATGTATATATATATGGAAGAAAAATATTTATACAATATAAAATTTAAGATTATTATAAACCGTATTCCATCCAAACCATAGAAATCACATTTAAATAGTTATATATATACCGCGGTGCCTGTATATAATTTTCTATCCTATGGTCAAGTGATACGGATATTTATCATTTCAATCCGCAATTTAAAAGATATAAAATTTTGCGGTTATATATCATTTCAAACCACAATCCCGAATGAAATGAAATATGCATGATAATTTGCAATTTAATGATATACAATAAACATCCATTCATCAACATCATCCGCCATCCAAATCGCAATCATCAATCAATATCAATCAATAACAATATTATTTTTGGTACTACATAACAGGTAATACTGGCAATTTTATTCAAATTAAATTTAACAGCTATTAATCTACAGTCTATATTCAGTAATAAATTATATAACTGTTAACTAGCAGTTCATATACAAACAAATAAATTTTAACTGTAAATTTATACGCAATAAATTAATTAAATTAACAGTTAAATTAAATAAATGCAATTCAACCGATATGAATAAAATAAACATGCCAAATACTCATAATAAATTTCTATTCATTTCTAAAATTAATTTAAACAAACATAAAAGCTTCTAGTAGTTGTGAGTGGGTTAAAACACTCACCTTTTGAATTTAAATAGAATTTAAATTCGATTTAAACCCAAAAATTCGCCCTTCTCGGAATTCGTCCAAACCAGCGTCATCAGATCCGGAACTAAATTACGATCCTAACAAAAGAAATTTCGCGTGAATCGGAGAACGTATGAAAAAGATATTCATTTTAAACGATTTGAAAACAAAAATAAAATAAAATAAAATAAAACAAAACCCACTTAACTTCAATGGCCACGTCAGCTAAAAGCTACAGCACATCGTCGAATTTTTTTTCTGGTCAAACGAATATTCAAAACAGAAAACGAATTGTACCAGCAGATTACGTGCCTCGAGAACATTAACATATATTTTTTTGTGGAATTTTTCTGAAGTGTTTGCATTTTCATTGAAATTTGGATTGAAGTAGATCTAGGTTTTGCAACCATTTGAGGAGGATAAGGAGATGAAGAAATGAATATACAGCAAATGACAATAGGATGGAGCTAGGGTTTATAACTGTATATATATATTAAAATTCCAAAATTTAATTAAATTTACTTTCCATTATTTATTGTCAATTAGATTGATTTATCATTGGATTCATATTTCAATATGTAAATATCCCCAATTTCATCTGCACTTATATTTACATAGTTTCTAAATATTAAATTTCAAATATTACTTCATTTAACGTTACGTATTTATTATTTATTACTTGCTGCAGTTGATTATCAATTATACTTAATATACTAAATAGATGGTAAATTTTGAATACTTGTTATCATTAACGTTTTATTTCCACTAACAAAATAAATGAAATTATTACATAAACTCCCTTAATTAAGTCAACCATTATCTTATATAACTTAACTGGTAATATATATACCCAATTGCCCTAATTGGTTTATAGTTATCAGCTAAATACATACTAACTTGTAAATAAATTCGTTTAATTGCAAATGGATCTGATCAAATTTAATAGATTGAATAGATGGGTAAGCAAATAATAAATTATCCTTTTTGTCAAATTCAAACCCATTCCTACTTAATTATCAATTCCAATTTATTACGAAACATTGATTTTATGCAGTTACCTTTTATTTGCGTAGTATTACATCAATTCCTATAACCTTGGATTCATTCCCAATTCACCAAATTCAATTAATTACACTTTACAAATGTGTTTCCAATATATAGGTATTGCCCAAGTTAAATTTATTAGCTAACTCATATTAATAAACAAATGACTTATATGAATGATTAAAATTTTCAATTATCTCACTTTACTCCCAAACTTCTGTTATTTAATAATTATTGCTTAGAACCTGATTTTAATCTTCCAATTATCTATTTAATTCCTTCTAGAATCATAGCTAATATTTGTCATCCCTTCATTACCCAAATGTTCTTATCCCATCAAATTTTAAGTTGTCGAAATATTAAATGTCAATTTCTTTAATTGCACTAAATTTATCTATTAAAGGTTGCACTTAACCCAAATACATAAAACTTGCCCAATTTCTCCTTAAATCAATAACCTTCATATACAAATATGTTTATCATAAATTTTATCTACTCTTCCTTTTTAGGTAATGTCCTATATATTAGATTTCCATGTAATTTGCAATAAATCATACTCGTAGTTATATCACATTAAATGAATAAATAAGTATTGACTCTATTCTTTTGATTCAACATTGTTTTACGTTATATTTCATTAATATTTCTACTTACATCAGGATTTTCAAAAATGGTTGTAACGTGAAATCTCGTCTACTTCCCATTTTATATTTAAGGCTTCTAAAACCGATTCATATCATTTCTCTAGTCCAAATTTTATTAATATAACCTTAAATTTAATTTATTCCTATCGATGTAATGGTTAAACACAAATTTCACTTATTTGCGATAAATCCACAAATTGGATTTCAAATTTTCAAATAAATAAATAAATTTTAGTTTATCACTTCTTAAATACCCAAACGTCAATGCCTTAATTTAAACTGCATTTATTACATTTTATAAAAATCCTCCATCTTAAGTGACAAATCAAAACTACCCTAACTACACAATTTATGGTAATTAATTCCAATTGCTTTTCCATTAAACTACATAAATTGTCCAATTGCAACCTACGTAGAATGTTTATTTATTTACAATCCTACTGTTTAAATGAATTGATCCTTTATGGTATAATTCACATTTGACTTGATTTCTCATTTATTTTGCAAAACAGTAAATTTCAATTGCTACCAACATTATATTTAATATTAGATTTCCAATTAATTCTATTGGAATCAATATATCTTTATATATATATACTTTACGTATAAATATCTAAATTACCAAATCAAGTACATTTATTAGAGACAACATTCAATAAAATTACTTATCACACTTATTGCATTGATTTATTCCAACGGACACTTTTATTTAGTCACTATTTATTATTATATTAAATAATTCCATTCTAGTAAATATTTTTATTAATATTCACTGATTCACATTTATATTGGTTTCTTATATTTAACTTATAACAAGGTGTGAAAATTTACATAGTTCAAATCTATTTCCATGTAACTATTAAATTGTTACATTAAATTCCAATTACTATAACAAATTACTACATTTTCTCAAATAAAATCTTAAGACCTTTATTTTATTCTAAATTAGATTAGAAACATATTAATTTAATTCATTTGACATTATCAAATTCAACGGGTCGTTACACATTTTCTTCCATCAAGACATTAAATCTATTACTATCTCTATTGATTTCTTCATTTATTTTTGATGGGTTGCCTTTTTCCACTGAGCAAGAATGTGCTTCAGGTAACTTTATACTCTTGGCCTCATCTACTGAATTTCCTGCTCTATATTTATTTTTTTCATTTAGCATACTTATTTCCTTATCTCTTTTCATTTTTATTCCTCTATTTTCAACCTTTCTCCACTCCTTATTTTTTTTATTTACCGTTATTAGTTTTTCATTCTCCACTTAAAAGACACTGTACAACATATAGTACCGCACGCGACCGCCCTACCTTGTTCCATTCAATCGGGCTCTCTTTTCAAAATCCAGCAGCCATTTTGAATTAGAAAGGAAACAAATATAAACGGCCGAACATTTCATCATAGCAAGCAAACAAGCATGAAAAAAAGAATCAAATGAAAATAATGGCAGAAAAGAAAAATTCAAAACGAGTTTGTATTAGCATAGAAAAATTAAAAAAAGCTTCAAATAAAATTTCAAAGCAGCCAAAAACTACAGAGGAATGAAATAAAAATCTTGTCTTTCCTTTCTCGTTAGATTCAAGTGAATGAAATGGACACAGATAAAAGAGTAAACATCATCGTTCAAAATGAGAAAATGAAGGACTGGCGATAGAACGGAATCGGGTATCTCTATTCAAGCTTGAAATCGTCGTTCACTCGATTTATTCGCATTCGAATTGCGATGACGAATGGAAGGTGCGTGAGGAGGGTAGAGTTGGTGTCGATTAATTTTATGGTTTTAGTAGGAGGTGAAAATCATGGCCGCAATCTGAATCGCGAGCTTGGAAGGCGATATTGGGTTATAGATCGACGAAGGTCGTGTTGACAAGAGGTTGATTGGTAGGGAAGGCGCACGCTTTGGCGAGGGAATTTGGGAAGCTGGTGTTGATGTCTAGGTCGGGATGAGGTCGAAACCAGGCAGCAGCGAAGGAAGGTCACGATCAGGTGGGAAAGGCCGTGGTGGTTCTTCTGTAACCTTTTAGCCTGTGTTATTTTTTTACTTAATCTAATTTTAGTTTTGAAAAAAAAATCTGGGTTCTTATTTGTTATTTAGATGATGAACTCTGATTTATTATCATTCAAAAAAATGTAAGTTAGTTGGTTCCGTTCATATGAAATGTACATAGTTAAAATCTGAAATTTAATAGTTTAAGTGATGAGTAGTTAATTGCAGGCAAATTAAATCATATGTTGATCTTTCTCAAATTTGATTTAAGGGTAATCTGGAAAAGTATATTCACATATAACATTTTGGGAAAGAAATGTATATAAAGTTAAAACATAAAACTTTTTAAAGGAATATATATACAGTAAAGGAAATTTCTGTTTTGTTATTACATAGAAAAAAAAATGTGTCACAGTAAGATATATAAAAACCATTCTATTTAAATTATATATACATATATATGTATAAGATTTTGGGAAAATATCGGAATTTTAAAATGTGTGGAGTTTATACAATAAAATTAGATTTTTAAATGTATATGGGTTATTTTTTAGTATATGTAGTTTCAAATACACACACACACACACATATTTCCACTTACTAGTTTATTTTAAAATAATGGATTAAGGAGATTAACTGTTTAAATTAACTTATCTAATTATTTTAGTTACTAAAAGATTTTTAAAAGGAATTTTTTTTAATTAAATTATTAGTTTAAATTAATTAATTAGATGGAAATTGATTTTTAGATTACTTCAAATGTTAATAAGCCAAAAAATGTTATGCAATGTCAAGAATCGGGAAGAGAACGAGCCGGTTTGGATCAGATTGCAAACAAAAATAAAGGTGAGTTAATTTCACCCAAATTGGATTTATCGGTGATTTCATATAATTAAAGTTTAATTATTGGTTGATTGATTAAATGTGATAATTATTATCAGTCTGGATGTGGTATATTATATATAGTAGTATATATATTGGAGTGATTGATATTCCCGCATTATATAGCGGATGAGACCCTATGCGCCTCACATAATAGCCGATGATCCTTTATACCGTGATATCCTCCTCGAAGTGGGATTGGCATTTTTATATTGTGCTAACATTTGTGGATGCAGGGAAACAGGTTGGAGCGATCCAACAGAATTCCTCAAAAATGTTGAATTTATTTTCATATTTAGTTATATGAATTGTTGGATAATGTACGGTATATTATGTTGGAAATTAATTTATTTGATGTTAATATAATGCTAGATATTGTGGCATTTTAAAAATATAAGTATTGAATCTTAAAGGGGAATAAAAGGGGAAAATTAAAGTAAGAAAATTTATAGTAAAGACGGATAAATTTATAAGGGTGAATTTAGGAAAAGGTAAATAGTTGACCTTGAAATCCTATTTAATAAATTTCTGGGTATGGGAAATAGAGATTTTGAATAAATGTGAATTAACGAGTTTTGGGGACTTACGCGATATTTTTAAGAAGTAAAGGATTTATTTTTAAATTCAAGTTTTAAACGAGTTGGAAAAAAATAACGGGAAAATTTTGAAATAGAGTATGAAATTTATATTTCAGCTTTAAATAATCATAATAGAGGAGTAAAACTGGAATTAATCGATTTTGGGGTAAATTTGGATAAGTCGAGAAATAAATTTTAAAGGGAATTTAATTCAGGGAATCGATTTGAAAAATTGATTAAGTGTTTTGAAATAGTGATTAAAAGAAAAATGAGACTATGGAATTTATAAATGAAGTTTTTTAAAGTGAAGTAATTATCAGTGGATAACTAGAAAATATAAATTCACGGTGGAAATTTATAAAGGGGTGAGTAAATCGTTTTAAAAATAAAGGAGAGTTTTTTTAAAGCATGGGAATATTTTTTACAGGATTGGGATGTAAATTAAAGTGGAAACAAATCGAGGAGGATTTATAAAGGGTTAGACCGGTTTTATTGGAATGGAAGGTGTATTTTCCTGAAAAGCTAAGTATGTTTTCAAAGAAAGATTTTTAAGTATAAATTAGAAGTTTTAAAGTTGTTTAAAAGAATGTTTCTAGAGAAATTTATTATTTAAAATGATTTTTCAAAATTTTAAAGTAAATAATTGTAAAGTTAATTACAGTATTTAGTTATTTTTGAAGGTTGAATTAGTATTATGATTTAAAGGATAACTTTTAAATATCTGTACCTTAAACAACAGTTTACTTTATAAAGTAGTTTTTGGCTAAAGTTTTTCTTGCGAAACTATTATAGAATTTCATAACTTTTATTTCGAATAAAGTGATTTATGTAGTTTTATTTTAAATGTCTTTTGAGAAAAATGTGTGATCCTCTAGTAAAAGGGGAGAGCACGCATGTAACCATTTATATAAAACATAACAAGGTGCTGCCAACATGCTTGGCAGGTGGCAAATCTAAGTACAAGTAACAGAGGAGAATACAGGTACCCCTATAATGAGCTCCGGCAAAGCCACCGCCCATTACACCGCAATATCGAGCTCCGCCATGGCCACCGCCCGATAGTAAGGCGTTGGAAGTACCTAGAAAGACCGAATAGTATCAAAAGCTAGAGATATTGAAAGGCAGCACAATCTAGAAGGAAACTCTATGTAGTTGCCTCAGTAGGAATAAGCTAATCCGGAGAAGAAAGACTAATGATTTAGAAAGTAAAAATCCACTCTGAAGACTCTAGTATAGCTTGAAGTAGAACCTGACGTAATCAGCAATCATGGAAATGGCTATCCTGCATACCTGTAAAGAGACATTAACATTCTTTCTATCCCAAACCAGTAACATAACTAGGAAAATATTTAGGATGAATCACATGTATGCATATAAATAGAATTTATATACATATATATGTAAATAAAAACTAATGAGATATAATAAAGCAAAGATAATCTTGTACAAAATCTAACAGTTCTAAAAAGTAAAGGAAATATGGTCCATATTGAAGAAAATTAACGAACTATAAATAAGAACAATAATAATTAAATCAAAATCAAAGACATTTCTAGAATTATCTTTGTGGACCTACAATTAAAAGCAAATTATGGTACCCGATGGATCATCATTTAAATTTGAAGAAATATTAATACTTTTATTATTATTGTCAGAAATATTATTGTTATGTTTGGATATATTAACATTATTACTAACCGTGTTAAGTTATTCCTTAAAAAGATTGTTTTTAGCTAGTTTATATTTAGGATTAGAGATATAATTAAAGCAAAAAGACGAAATTAAAAAATTAATTTATTGAAGTGACTATTGTTATTATTAAAAATTCGTTGATTTCTTTAAAACCAAATGTACCAACAAGAAATAGTGAATTAAGTATCAAGCAAGTATCTATTATAATTATTAAACTTAAATCTAAAAGTGTTCCAATAAAAACACAATCAATAATTCTAGTACTAATATTAAAGTCAAAAATATTAAGGTTATTTGTAAGAATAATATAAGTATCCATACAATTGTAGTGAATATGATTAAATCCTCAAAATGTATATTACAAAAATAACATTTATTGTCGTTATGTATATTTTTTCTTTTTAAAAATTCTATAGTATTTAATTTTGCATGCATAATTAGCCACACGTGAATTTTAGATTTAGGAGGGGCATTTGATTTTCAAATAAATTAAAAAAGTTATTAGTTACACCCGAAAAGTTAATAAATCTATAAAAAGAATTAGAAGTATATTTCTTATTCTTATCCCACTCCCAACTAATATAAACATTATCATTATCAATATTATAAAGATTTAATCTAGCGTAAAGCAAATTAAGCTGCCTAAGGGTAGAACCTAATAGAATTCTGTTAAAACTAAAAATCCAAGGAGGGACATTTTTGGGAGAAAAAACATCTAAAATAAATGCATATTTAGAGTTTCAAATATCATACAGCTCCCTAAACTCAATCCTAAGAGGAATGACGGAAATCCAACTGTCGTGCCGAAAAGAGGTATTATTACCTGAGTGAACAATAATATTAATGCCTAAATTAAAAATAACATTACATTTGAAAATGGATTTCCAAAAATAAGATTGTTTACATGAAGCCTGTGATAAGCCGGATTTTTGGGCATCTGATAATTGGTAATTAACAGATTTTGACTATTGAAAATACTGATGTGTAAGTTGAACCAATAAAATTCTGATAATTAATAATATCTGGATACAAATATTAATTTGATAATCTCCTGATATAATTATTTAAATTGGCAAAATTTATCTTTTCAAAAACAAATAAAATATGTATTTGTTTATATATATAAGTAGATTGTAATTAGAAATTGATTCGGAATTCAAAAATAAATATCTTTTGAAATAAATTGGATTTGAAAACTAATAATTTGTTTTCTAATATATATATATATATGTATGTATGTATGGTGATTTGGGAGATTATATTTTGAATTTAATATAATAATTTTCAAAAGCAATTTAAAGTTAGAATTCAATATTTTAAAAACTTATATATAATATATATATGTGTGTGTGCTTATTTATCTAGGTATGATTAGATTTTAGAATCATTTTCTTTAAAAATTATATAAATATAAAAAAAGAAATGCATTAATTAAAAATAGAAAATGTATGAATAAAAATATAAAAACATATGTAAATATATATAAAACTAAATTGAAAATATAATATAAAAATATATATATATAAACATATTAAATACATTAAGACATGAAATAAGACAAGCGTGAGATAATTACTACATGTATTTGACAAATGTAAACCATATAACATAAGATTGAACAAGTGTAATCATTTTTAACATGCAAATATTACAAAAGTCTTTTGTTTCTTTATTTTTTAAAATAATAAATAAAATGTAAACAAATTATATAAGTACATCTACTACTTCTACTCTTGCTATTTTTCTTTCATAAAACAAAAGAAAAGCCAAGAGAAAATAAAAACAAACCTAAAACCCAAAGCAAAGATCATCAGATCAAAGTTCAATTCATCTAAATCAAGCAAGATCAGTTTCAAATCTAAAATACCAAGCAAAGCAAAAATCATCTAAAAGCCTGAGGCAGTTCAAAATCAAACAAATTCAACTTAATATTACAACAAACAAATCTCAAACCTGAAGCTATAGATCAAAAGATCAAGTGAAGTTAGATCATCTCAGGCTATAGATCAAATCAAAGTAAATCAAACAAGTTCCAGTTTTTAAAACCCAGACTTCTGGATTCTCAGGCTTCTCTGCTCCAATCCAGGTGAGTAAACTACCTTTGTAGAAGCTTAAATCTGTTAAATCTTGATCGCAAGTGATAAGTACTTAAAGCATGTCGTGGAAAAATGTTTGTATGGATGAGAGATATGCCAACATGTCTGTATATTGTATGCATATCAGTATACTTGCTTTGTTCTTAGCTCTATAGGGTTTAAATAAGTTCGAAAGCCCATTTCTCTTTCTATAATCTCATATAGGTTATGATTTATAAAAAAACATGTTTGAATTGACAAGATATTAGTTTTAAAAATAGTTTCTAGTGAAAATTTTGAGTAAATGTTTCTAAAAAAATGAAATTACAGTACAAATCATTTAAAATCAGAAAAATCAAGTAGCTAGATTCCGTGTTTTAATTTTATTAATTGGTTCGTATTGAAGAATGGTGATTTTTGATGTTAAAAACAATTTTAAGATTGGGATTCATGAGATTTTTCAAGATGATCGATAATTGGTATTCTGTCGATTTCCGACGAACGGTGAAGGTAGGGTCATCGTGATCGAGGCTGGAGGAAGCTAGGATGGTGGAGGTCTCGGGAAAAATGTTCGTAGGATTTTCTGGCCACCTTAGCGGTGGCGCGGCGATGTAGTAGGTTTTTTTTGTGTGGGTTTGGTCCACGATGACTCTGGAGCTCGTACGACGTCGATGGTGGACTAAAGGTGATCGGACTATGGGGGATAGGAGCGTGGGACGGAGGCGTGGTTTTGGGTGGAACGACGAGATCTCTGATGATCGAGATGGTTGGAACGAGGCGTTTTCCCGTTGATCAGTTTTGGTTCCTATTGACTCAAGTAGCTCGATTCTAATTCTCAGGCGAATTCGTTGACCTGGGTGGTCAGGAGGCTCGAGCAAGTCATTAATGACCTGGAGGTGATGGTGACGACGGTCGGAGGTGCGGCAGTGATGTGTACATATGCACCTGTGTCTTGTGTGTTTGTGGGTTAGGTAAAAGAGAGAGAAGAAGGACAAGCTCGATGATGACCTCGGGGAAGTTGGTTCTTTGCTCGAGTTCAATTTCGGGGAGACTCGTGTGTTAGTAGCAGTTTTTAAAATTCAAACTAAAAACAAGTTTTAAAAAAGGAAATGACTTTGGGGGTTTTAGGATTTGACTCAATGCAAGGCTCAGGAATTCTGGAAGATGGCGCAGTCCGGTTAAGAGGTAACCAAGTTTTCAAATTTAAATAAAACAAGTTTTTTCCAAATTTGAATTAAATCAAGTTTTAAATTATTTCCTTAAACAAATTCTTTTAAATAATAAGTGTTTATTCAAATGTTTAGATAAAAGAAAGTTGTATAATTCATTTTAACTTGAATAAAATTAAGTTAATACTTAAGTATATTTAAAAGAATTTAAATGTTGTATTTAAGGAATTAATTAAAATGGTAAGATGTTTTTAATTATTAATGCGGCGACCCGGAATTTTTGAATATTTGAAATTGAAATATTGAATTAATTTTAAATATTTGGAAGTTAGCTTAACTTGAATTTCAAATATCATTGTTCTTTGGCAATTAAATTTTTGAATTTAATAATTTGAAATTGGGTAAAATTGTTGAATCTAGGAGTTACAGGCTTGTTATAAATATTGCAATGCCTTAGAAAATTCATATTGATAATACTGAAGGTAATGGAACTTTAAAATTGGATTTGGAAGTGTTTTTTTATGTATTGAAATTTTTATTGTTTAATCGATATTTAAAAATAGCCTTCCGAGGCACAGTCTCGGAATTCAACGAAACCAGTTCCATTGGATTCATAATATTGTATTATTATCAGATTTTAATTTTTGTAATGTTTGGAGTGATCATTTGGCCATACGGTATATAAACGCGCTGAAATTATATCGAAAATTTAATATTAATGGATCTAAAAACCTATCTTCTCCATACGATCGAAATAGGAATTGGAACCTTTTCCATTGCGTTCGGAATATGCATATAACATTATAAATGCCTAGCGGCATGCCTCGATAAGAGTTTGAAATTTTGAGTTGCATTTACCTAGGCAATTGGATTTGAATTTGAATTTAAATAAAAAATTTATATTCACATATAATGGGATGATTAGACACGTTTTTCCATCTAGAACACGTCCCCCCTTTTTCATATTTCTTTTTGAAACGTGTTGATTATTTTCTTTTTCCTAATACCAACTATAAAGCAAAGGGAATTAAAAAGGAATTCAAAAAAATATATAAAACAACCGAGCTAAAACAGTTTTGTACCCCTGTAAACAAATCTGCATCTTCCCTTAAAAATTTCAAGGCCAGTTCATTTTCTCAAACAAAAATGAAAATCAAATTGGAATGGCCGATTGGATCACGGCCCTTTTCTCTAATCTTCTGGTCGTTTGAAATCATGAAATCCTCTTCCTCTCATTTTTAATCCAATCGAATCGAGGAAAAATAGGAAGTTCGATTAAAATCGAACCAAAGCCATGTTCGAAGTCAGAAGTTATTTGACCATATGGATGCATGCTTGGATGTGATCGAATCGCCCGTAGAAGGGATGAGGAGCTTTGAGAGTTGGATTTCGGTCTCGCACATTTTGCGGCAGTGAGTGAAGAAGTGTGAATGGCGTCGATCTAGGGGAGCCAACATTCGAGGGTTTTGCTCGTGATTTGTTAGGGTAGAGCCACTTCAGGGATTGTCAAGGGAGGCATGCTCAAGCGAAGGCCGCGACTACATTAAGGGTTCGACGTGGTTTCTTCTGTGTCACGACTGGGTGGTGACGATCATCGTGTGGAGATAGTCGTTTGTATAGGGAAGGAAATCGTGGAGGAAGGAGGAGCGGGTCGATAGCAGTGGCTATTGTTGTTTCGTGGAACGTGTTGTTAGGTAATTGTTTTTTTAGTAAGTACGTTAACAACAGCTACTTATGTCTTCAGTTATATATATATATATTTATATAGAGTTTAAGCAGAAATTTGTCTGGTTTGGGGAAAATACTTTTTAGGTCTAATATATAGGTTAATAGGAAGTTACATTTTATTTAACTTTATAAATATATATGTACACGGTTTAAAACAGAAATATATATACATAAGGTTTTGGAATGTAAAAGTTTATATAAAAGTTAGATTTTTAGAGCCTATATAGATTATTTTAGATGGAGTTTGAAAAGGGAAATAAATAAATAAAGTAAATATACATTTACATATTTTAATTTGCTAGTTTATTTTAAAATAATGTATTATGGAGGTTTACGTATTTAATTACTTTAGTAACTTAAAAATCTATTTGTTATAAGGAAAATTAGTTAAATTAAGTTATGAGTTAACTAAATTTATTAAATGGAAATTGATTGGTTCAAATGATAACAAACCATATAATGTTGTTGCAAGGTCTGAAACCATGAAGGAATGGTCAGGATGGAAATGGATTGCAACGAAATAAAGGTGAGTTATTCTCACTCATCTGGATTTTTCTTTAAATAGTTAAATTTAAATATTTGGATGGATGATTGAATTGATTGGTTGTGATATATTATATAGTAGTATATAGTATATTGGAGTGATTGATTTCCCGCAATATATGGCGGATGAGACCCTATGCGCCGCATAATAGCGGAGGATATTATATAAACCCATATACCACGATATTCCACTTCGAAGTGGAATTTGTATTTTATATTGTGCTAACATCTGTGGATGCAGGGAAACAGGTTGGAGGGATCCAACTGGATTCCTCAAAATATTTAGATTTGCTTAAATATTCTGTGTTATGATTTATTGGATAATCTGAATAGATTACATTGATAATTGAAAATAATGGATGTTATGGATTGATTGAATATATTTGGGTTTATTAAGTTACCAAAAATATATAGATCGGATTTTCAAAAAAAAATAAAAAGAGGATTTGTAAGAAAATAATTATAAAGAATTAGGATAAATTGAATTGGAAGATAAAAGTCGATATTAAATTCTAAATTAAATAAATTCCAAATTATGGAAAAGAGATTTTTAAATAAATGGGGACAAATGAATTTTTAAACTTAAATGATATTATTTTAAAGAATAAAAAATTTATTCAATTCAAGATTTAAATGTTTAGGAAAAATAAAAGAAGAATTTAAAATAAATGCGGAATTGATAGTTTCAGTTAAAATAAGATTTTTAAATCTTAATAAAGAAGTTAAGTACGAGAACTTATGGGTTTTAAAAAAAATTGAGTAAGTAAAAGAATTTTATTTATGGAGTAAATTCTGAAAAATCAATTTGGAAATCGATTTAGTGTTTGAAATTTGTGTTTCAAAAAGAAGATGAAACTATGGAATTTATAAACTGGTTTATAAGTAAAATAGGATATCAGAGGATATTTTGGAAGTATAAATTCATGGTGGAATTTATAAAGAAGCGGGAAATTTGTTTTAAAAATAAATAGGGATTTATTTTTAAAGGTATGAGAGAGAAGTGTATTTCCCTGAAAAGCCAAGCAGTTTTCAAAGGCAGATTTTTAAGTATAAATTAAAAGTTTTAAAGTTTGTTTGAAGGAGTATTTTTAAGAAATTATTATTTAAGTTGTTTAATTTTTATAAGTAAACATTTATCTAAATTTATTTTAGAAGTAATTATTTGAAAGGTTTGACTAGTATTATGATTTAAAAGACGACTATTAATATTTTATAAATTAGTTTTATTTTTAAAAGGATAGTTGGTCAACGCTTATTTGAAAACTTCTATAGAATTTTATAACTCTTATTTTAAATTTAGTTTGGCTTAATTTTTGCTATAAAATTCAGTTTTATATTTTATAAAGTAGTTTTTATTTTTAAAGTATATAATTTCGAATAAAGTGTCTAAGTAATTTTAATCTAAATGTTTTAAAGTATATTTTAAAATAAAGTGTTTAAATTATTTTAAAATCTAAAGTATTTGTACTTGGTGATTTCAGTGGAAATAGAAAATATTTGGGGAATTTATTCCATGAGAGAAAAATGGTTTGAAACTGTTTTCAAAAGGGTTGAAAAGTGGAAAAATATCTTGCGAAGATATTTTGAGGTCAACGAATAATTTGGGAGAAATTATTACGGCTTGATGATTGTTTCTGAATGTTATTTAATAGTTAATAACGGACTATCAATGTTGGCCAATGCGCTGATCGTTTCGAAGAGGCCGGGATCGGGATTAATTTCCTGAAAATCACTTCGATCCAGTTTGAACGTTTTCGTGAGGAAGACAAGAGCTGGGAGTCGAAGATGGAGCAATGAAGTGCAAGGGCTAATTGCTACTAATCATGAGGGTGATTCCAAAATGGATGTAGTAGGAGTAGTGCCTTCTATTTCGTTCGAACCCGGGACAGACTTGTATGGATGGATGCTTTCAGAACATCGTCAGGTGGACGATGAGCATTTTAAGTGAAATGTTCTAAAAAGGTAACGCTTATCCTCGAGCCTCATCAACCGGGAATGACTGAAAAACAGGGGTTATGCAGCAAGGTTAAGTGGGTCATGCCCATTCGGGTAAGGTTATCTGTAACGACCCAAAATTTTTCGATTTCGAAAATTTCAGATTGTTAGGAAAAAAGAAGAAAGAGATAGAAGAATAAGAAGAACAGAAACACCAACATCTCACATTCGCAGCGGATAAAATATAAAAACAACAAATAACAGCTTACAAAAGAATTCTGTATCTGTCAAATACATTCATAATATATCAGAGTTACACATATATATAGACACTGGATATATACAATCGTCATATCTTAGATATACAACAATATAATACAGATGAAACACTCCATACGTTCTTGCCATCCACCTCGCCTCCTGAGCTCCAGACGTCCTTACCTGAAATCTATAATACTCGGTCTGACCCGAGCATTACACAAAAGCAACATCCGGGTCAGGCTAGAAACCAATGTGAGTAAACTCATCTAACATGAAATACAAAAGCATAAAACTTATTTAAAACCCGGTGTAACTCGTATCAATTTACAAGTTCACAATTTGTTATAGACATCACTTGTTTCACACATCAATTTTCTAAGTACCAAAATTTAGATTAAATAGTCCATTTCACTTAAATCATTTCATTCCAGCCTATTGATTTCACATGTCAACCTATAAAAATTCGAAGTGGTTTCGGGTATTTTCTAATACCCGACCCCGGTCTCTTCGAGTCTCATGTCATCCTAACCCAAATTATCCGAATGAAATACACTTCAAACTTTAAATACAGGATGTCCCTTTACACAAAAATTCATCATTAATAGATAACCACAATATCTTGTCCGCCCCAAACATATGATAATACAAAACATTTCATATCATAGATATCAACTCATTCAAGGCATCCAATTCCATTCAACCATCCATAAGCAAACTTGATCACTTCCAAAATAAATTTAATTACTTCTAATTGAATTACTAACCTCAATCACATAGATCCCTTCACTTAACAATAATTAATTTCAAATCAATTAATTAATCATCCCATAATTATCCATCTTAATTAATCACCCTGGATTAATTATCCTTCAATTACATTCAAGCAATTATCTTTAATTAATTACAAAAATTAACTATTCTTAACCAAAAACAGTAACTAAACTTTAATTACTTCACAAATTAATTATCTATAATTAATTACATTAATCCTTAATTACTTATATTAATTAATTTCTCCGATATCACTTATCATTTTAATTTATACTAATCTAAATTAATTACATTATTTAAACCACATTACTAAACACTCTTGATTAATCTCAACCTGTAATTAACTATCTTTATATTTACTTCATTAAATAAATTAATTACTCATTTTATAAAGGAGGTTTAAAGGAATTTAAAACCAAATTTATTTTTAAATTCAAATCAATTTAAAAATGCACTTTAACATTCAAGTTGTTAAAACAATTTAAATTTAAAAATTTTATTTGTTTAAAAACTGAAATTCACTAACTTGAATCCCAGATTTAATTTTCGATTTAAAACTTGTTTTAAATCTCTACTTTACAATTTAACTTCTGTTTAAGAAAAAAAATTACATTTATTTCTTTCCAGTTCATTCTTATTTTTATTCTATAATTATTTCACTTCCAAATTTTACTCTTATATTTCTTTTCAAAAATCCAATTCTATATATTTTGTTAACCCAGTGTACCGGAATATCCAATCAAACCATGGTAACCAATATTCCAATTATCAATATAATTCATCACAACATATCAAACATTCATAACACAAGATATTAAACAATCTAAATAATTTTTAGGAATCCAGTTGGATCCCTCCAGCCTGTCTTCCTGCATCTACAGACGTTAGCACAATACCAATTCCACTTCGAGGTGAAATATCGCGGTATATGGGATTTATATAATATCATCCGCTATTATGCGGCACATAGGGTCTCATCCGCTATATAATGCGGGAAATCAATCACTCCAATATATACTATATATTACTATATAATACACCACATCAATCAATTCAATCTTTCAACTAATTATTTAAATTTAACCATTTAAATTTAAATAAAAATCCAAAAGAGTGAGATTAACTCACCTTTGATTTTGTATGCAATCTATTTCCAATCCAGCTTGATTTCTTCACGATTTCAGACCTTTATTAAACAATTCACGATTTATTACTATTTGAATAAATCAAACAATTAATCACCATTCACTTATTAAATTTAGCACATTATTTGATTTAAATTTTTTAAACTAATAGTTTCTTTTAACAAATTATTTTTAGCAACCCAAAAATTAAACAAGTTAATTACAATAGCTTAATTATCAAACCCATTCTTTTTTTTATAAATAAACTAGTAGAATAAAAATTATTTATATATGTATACCATTTTTATTTTTGAAACTACATACATGTTTATAAAATAATTCATAAAGACTCCAAAATCAAACCTTTCCAACACTAAAAAAAATCCTTATATATTTTACCCAAAATCATATATGTATTTACTAGATAAAAAAAATTTATTTTATACTTACTGAAATGAAAATTCTTCTAACATATATTAAATCTGGACGGTCCTATTTTGAAATTAACCATTTTAAATTTATTGTAAAAATAATATCTTTTGTCTTTTGAAAATACATATATTAAGAAAATAACCTAAATACATTTTAAAAACAGAACTGCATCTCATACCTACCTATATATATATATTTTCTTTCTTCTATAAATATTAAATCAGTAATTCACTTTACTGTAAATATTTTTTTTCCTTTTCTGTTTTTCTGATTATATTCAAATCTAAATCGAAAAGAATAACTGCAGATACCTTACAACTCGAATTCTCGACCCTAGCTTACTCGGGAAAAAAACCCCCAAATTACCAACCATTCCTGTTTGCCACAGACTTCCATTGATCACCACCATAAACCCCATCGTCGACCCATAGAGGAGCCACCTCCACCTTGAACACGCATGCCTGCGCCTCCACCTTGCCACGGCCCACAAGCCCCTTTATTTCACACACACGAGGCTATCGCTAACTTCACCAATCCCACGTCGCGACTGTCGCCGCTTCCACTGTTATCAATCGCGCGTGAGCTTCGTTCGAGGATTGCCGCTGACCCATCAATTGTAACAACCCGCCTATTTAACGATTACATATTTAAATGTTTGATTTAAATATGGCGTCGTTATTCGGATTTTGGGGTCCGAAATGTTACTTTTTGCAAACGGTCGAATTGGGACTCGAAATCACCTCCATTGGTTCCAAAATGTCGTTTGCGATCTTTTTGAGTATAATCTTTGATATGTTTGGAGTAAGTGAAATTTTGACCTTCTCTATTGGGCTTTGGGCTTGGGTTTCACCCAAACTGTTCTATTAACCTCAACTTAGCCCTTCTCTCCTCTCATTTCACTTATTCATTTCCTAAACTTAAGCTAAAAACTGATAATGGTGGAAGAGAAAGGAAATTAGAAATTTGCAAGCCCTAGTTCTTTTTGTAAACTTGATTCTAGCTCCAAAATCAAAGAGAATCCATTGGTAAGTTCATCTCCATCTTCTCCATCTCTTCTCCTTTTCAATTTCAGTAATTTCCTAACCCTAACTTAGGAAATACTTGCTTTGATTCTAGATTGAAGCTTGTAGTGTTGAAGTGGAGTGTAGTTGGTTGATTCCTTGCATTTGTGCTTCTTCTTCTCCTTTGTTTTTGTGTAAAAAGGTGAGTTTTGAACTCACATCTACTTCTCTTGATTTCATGGGTGTTGGTATGAATTCCTAACAAGTATGCATGTGCCATTGTTTTGGAATTGGAAAGAATTTGTATTTTCATTGAAATAGGGCAGGAAGTGCAAAATCACCAGGTTCGGCCGACCGAGTGCAGGCTTCGGTAGACCGACCTGCTGCCCCGAGCCTTATTTTGCTCCGTCCATCTGGCCGGCCGACCGACTCTGTAGTCCGGTCGACCGACCTGCTTTGTTTTGCCTGGTTTATTTATTTTGCATATTTGATTGATTTTTCCAGACTTTATCGATTCATGTTGCTTTTTAGTGGTTGTTATTGCATATTTGGCTTTGATAACTTACTCTTGACTTCATCCACGGGTTTTTATAAAATAATTTCTCGAATCGCATTTAAAAGCTCGTTTCTCCAATTTATAAATCCTATTTAAAACACACACTTTCGCACTTCGAGCGAAGTGGAAGGATGATTAAATGGTTGGGAAAAACACACACCATGAATCTGTGCGTTTATCCTTTCGATTAATCCCCGACCTATTCAGTTGATCGTTTTGACCTTCGAGTTTGGTTTATCGATGATATGAGATAAACTTTGTACTTCTTTGAGTGTGAAAGTGACTGACGGATAGTAAACCGTTTAGTGCGAACGAGTGGTTATGGGACGCACAATAACACTTTTCGGATTCCTTTTCGAGAGTTGTGACACATTCCGCCAGTTAGTGGAGTCCAGTACTGGGTCTTCGACCTTCACCACTACGGCTTGTCGCCCTATAGTATCGCTTTTGGAGTTGGTCCATCGTCACCGCTCGAGAGATACTTGGGTTTGTCACCTTCGGGTTTTTTGCCCCATTGTATCGCTTTCGGAGTTGGTCATTCGTCACCACTCGAGTGATATTGGGTTGCTATAGTATCGCTTCCGATGTTGGCCGTTATGCGCCACATGGGTGATATTGGGTTGCTAGTGTATCGCTTCCGATGTCGGCCGTTATGCGCCACATGGGTGATATGAGGTTGCCCTATTGTATTGCTTTCGGAGTTGGTCATTCGTTACCGCTCGAGCAATTTTTATGATGTTTCATTCATATTTATATTCCCTTGGAATCGCCCTTTGGTGTTGGTCTTTTTGAGCCGCATGATGAGTAGCGTTTACCTTGTGGAACTTGTATACCTTATTGGTATTTGTTATTTGCCATTCGGCTTGTTTTGGGATATTCGTATCCTTTGTTTCTATATGTTGCGGATGATATGAGGCTTGTTCTATATGATTCATCTCTTGTTGATGATTGTGTTATCTCCTCTAGAGATATTTGTTATACTGTATGACCTTGCAGGTTTATTATTGTTCAGTTTATCTAACTGATTTGTTTAGCTAGACTGACCCGGGTATTTTATACTCGGGTCAGACCGAGATGTTTCAGGTTAGGTGCTTTGGACTTAGCCTCTTTTGCTTCTGCATGGACTATTCTGCTAGTTTCTTTTTGTCTTAGCTTTCTTGTAGTCCTTATATGTTGTAACTCTGATATGTATTCTTGTGAACTCGTCTGTATATTGTGGTTTGCTATACCACTTGATATGTATCATTTTGTATACTCTGTTATGTATCTATATATGTGTATATGATGGTTTACTGTTCTGTGATGTATATTGCATTTGAGTTGTTATATTCTGTTCTGATAGATCCTATAGCCATTGTAGTCTTGCTTTAAATATTTATTGAATACGTCGAACTGTTTGTGATTCTACTTTTCGACGTGTTTAGTGAATAGTTAAGGTAAGATTACACATGGTCGCTCCAATCCAGCCTTATTCTCCGTGTTAGCAGACGGTATTATCTATACAATACTCTTTGCTAACGTGGGTATAGAGGTGGGGCGTCACAGCGTGGTATCAGAGCTGCGTTCAGAACAAAATATGATAAACACAGAACAGAAGCACATATTACGGTACATCAAAGTGTAACAAGTGTTACAGATCTTTGAATCATCGTGCTTTTATTCCCTCCGTGTTTTTGGGGTAGATAGGATTTGGGGAATACGTCTAGGAGTATATTTTATTCCGTAGTATTCCGTATTGAAATATCTACCTTATAGTTAATCTTTATCTTCTTCAACCTTCAGCGTATGGCGGGAAGAGGCAGAGGACGACGCTCGGATGCTGGGCAATCCAGTGGCTCGCATCCGGACGGCGTTTATATGTCTGCCCATCAGTTTATGGAGTTGTTTAGGAGCACTCAGCCTCCAGTTCCTGCTCGAGTGTCTCCACCTCGCAAGTCTACCATTGCACGCTTGTGCAGTGATTTTACTTATCTTGGAGGAAAGCCGTTTAAAGGCTCCGAGTCTGTTCTTGAGACCCAAGCTTGGTTTCGCACGTGCTAACGTATCTTCTCTAGAATGGATATTTCTAATCATGATAGAGTTCTTATAACTTCTAGCTTATTGTGAGGGCGTGCCCTTGATTGGTACGAGCTTCTTGTAGCCGAAATTGATGAGTCTGCTCTTTCTTGGACTCAGTTTCGGGAACGATTCGAAATCAAGTTCGTTCCTAAATCTGAGAAAGCTTTGTTGTCCCGGCGCTTTCTTGAGTTGAAGCAAGGGGAGTCTTCCGTTTCTGAATATGTTGCATCTTTCGAGGCCTTATCTATGTATGGTCTTGAATTCATTAGCACTTCTTATAGGAAGAATCTGAAGTTTGTATCTGGTCTTAGGAAATATCTGAAGAAGTCTTTATTGCTTGAGCTTAAGCTTTCCTTCGAGGAGTTAGTTGATTCTGCACTTCATCTCGAAGCCATCGAGGGGGAGTGTGATAGTAGTGATGATGTTGAGGTTTGCAAGAACCCCAATAAAAAGCAGTCTCCATTGGATGAGCCGGAATTTTTCCCTTCCAAGAAGAAAAAGTCCGTTGAATCTGATTCTCCGTCTCAGTCTGCTGGAACACCTTCCATTCGAAAGTGTTTCAATTGTGGTTCCCCTGATCATATGATTCGAGCTTGTCCTAAGCCTCTCTTCTGCCGTTATTGCAAGAAGGAAGGTCATCGTAGTTCGACTTGTCCCATTGCTCCGAATAATTCTCCATCTGACAAGTTAAATGTAGCAGATGCTTCTGGAGGTTCTTCTCGAGCATAAGGTATGTCTCCATCTATTTTGGTAGGTCTCTATTTTCTTTGTGATTTCGATTCCAATTTGATGGTATCATTTTATTCTTTAATCCCTCATGACGAGGAAAGTGTTGTTTCTCTCATTCTTGTAGTTTGAGAATTTTCTGACATTTTGGTCTTGTCTTAGGGTTATCACCTAAGCAATCTTTTGTTGTAGTGTTAAGGTGTTTTTAGCTCAACCTTACCACTGGTTTTCATTTGGCTACGAGTTGCGGAAGTTAGCACTCCACTTACCCCATTGCGCACTCGTTGTAATTCTTATAAATGATTTTTTATGTCATTCAGTTTGTCTAGCTCATTTCATCCATTTTATGAATCGGGTATTCTGTGAATATCTCGATGATTCCATTTTGGTATTTATTGATTTTGGATGGAAAATAGCAATTGAAAGAATTTTGCAAATCTTTTTCATAAGATTTATTTATAAGTATAATTGGAATTTTTGTTCTTTAAACGAACAAAGAATAATTTTTTTTTTTAAAAAGTTTTTAGGAACATGTTTATCATATAGAATATGATTTTGTGATTGTATTGCCCATTGAGTGCTTTAAGAATTCTGGTCGATGCGCTTGATCAACGTTATCGATAGGAATTTCCTAAACGCTTTGATGAGACAATCAGGCACAGTAAATTGATTTGGAATAAGTAAAATCTTCTTGAAAGATTATTACATAAAGATAATTGTAATTTTGAAAGTCTTAGCTTTTTGGGAAAGAAAATTAATTTAAAAGAACTCTTTCTTTTCGATATCCCTATTCTTGTTATTCCCGTAGGGAACCAATGCTTTATCTTTTGTAGCAATGCTAATCGTATTGGTTTGGATGCCGTTCACTTGCAAAAGAGAATGTGCTATCATTTATTCTTCTAAATAGTTATAGCCTATCGAGACTAGATATGCCATTCATGATTTAGTGCTCACGGCTATCGTTTTCGCTTTTAGAGTTTGGCATCATCGTTTATTTATGGCGGAGAAATTTTTTCTCCACCTCGATCATAAATCTTTGGAATATTTATTTTCTCATACGGAGCTTAAGGATGGTTTGAGTTCCTTGTATCTTATGACCTTGATATTCTTTGTATACTCCCGGAAGGGGGATCGTGTTGCCAATGCACTTTGTTGTAAGCAACAAGTGATTGTTTCTTTGTTGATGTCCGAATGGAATGATCTTTTTACCAAGTTCATCGGACGTTTTATTGTGCTTCTTTTTGTTGGGCTTCGGTTCATTGACGTATTGTTTGCATTTACGTCGGTGTTTCGAATATTTGAGCTTAGGAATCTAGAGAATTCTCTAAGCAAGCAAGTTCGGGCTTATCTTTTCGTGCCCTTTATTGTGAGCTTCTTCTTTGGATATTCTTTTGTGTGGATATGCCTTTTGGTTGTTACTATTTATTTTCTCCTTAAGTATTGCGAGGACGCAATTTCTTTAAGGAGGGGAGATCTGTAACAACCCGCCTATTTAACGATTACATATTTAAATGTTTGATTTAAATATGGCGTCGTTATTCGGATTTTGGGGTCTGAAATGTTACTTTTTGCAAACGGTCGAATTGGGACTCGAAACCACCTCCATTGGTTCCAAAATGTCGTTTGCGATCTTTTTGAGTATAATCTTTGATAGGTTTGGAGTAAGTGAAATTTTGACCTTTTCTATCGGGCTTTGGGCTTCGGTTTCACCCAAACTGTTCTATTAACCTCAACTCAGCCCTTCTCTCCTCTCATTTCACTTATTCATTTCTTAAACTTAAGCTAAAAACTGATAATGGTGGAAGAGAAAGGAAATTAGAAATTTGCAAGCCCTAGTTCTTCTTGTAAACTTGATTCTTGCTCCAAAATCAAAGAGAATCCATTGGTAAGTTCACCTCCATCTTCTCCATCTCTTCTCCTCTTCAATTTCAGTAATTTCCTAACCCTAACTTAGGAAATACTTGCTTTGATTCTAGATTGAAGCTTGTAGTGTTGAAGTGGAGTGTAGTTGGTTGATTCCTTGCATTTGTGCTTCTTCTTCTCCTTTGTTTTTGTGTAAAAAGGTGAGTTTTGAACTCACATCTACTTCTCTTGATTTCATGGGTGTTGGTATGAATTCCTAACAAGTATGCATGTGCCATTGTTTTGGAATTGGAAAGAATTTGCATTTTCATTGAAATAGGGCAGGAAGTGCAAAATCACCAGGTTCGGCCGACCGAGTGCAGGCTTCGGTCGACCGACCTGCTACCCCGAGCCTTATTTTGCCCCGTCCATCTGGCCGGCCGACCGACTCTGCAGTCCGGTCGACCGACCTGCTTTGTTTTGCCTGGTTTGTTTATTTTTCATATTTGATTGATTTTTCCGGACTTTATCGATTCAAGTTGCTTTTTAGTGGTTGTTATTGCATATTTAGCTTTGATAACTTACTCTTGACTTCATCCACGGGTTTTTATAAAATAATTTCTCGAATCGCATTTAATAGCTCGTTTCTCCAATTTATAAATCCTATTTAAAACACACACTTTCGCACTACGAGCGAAGTGGAAGGATGATTAAATGGTTGGGAAAATCACGGACCATGAATCTGTGCGTTTATCCTTTCGATTAATCCCCGACCTATTCAATTGATTGTTTTGACCTTCGGGTTTGGTTTATCGATGATATGAGATAAACTTTGTACTGCTTTGAGTGTGAAAGTGACTGACGGATAGTAAATCGTTTAGTGCGAACGAGTGGTTATGGGACGCACATTAACACTTTTCGGATTCCTTTTCGAGAGTTGTGACACATTCCGCCAGTTAGTGGTGTCCAGTACTGGGTCTTCGACCTTCACCACTACGGCTTGTCGCCCTATAATATCGCTTTTGGAGTTGTTCCATCGTCACCGCTCGAGAGATACTTGGGTTTGTCGCCTTCGGGTTTGTTGCCCCATTGTATCGCTTTCGGAGTTGGTCATTCGTCATCACTCGAGTGATATTGGGTTGCTATAGTATCGCTTCCGATGTTGGCCGTTATGCGCCACATGGGTGATATTGGGTTGCTAGTGTATCGCTTCCGATGTCGGCCGCTATGCGCCACATGAGTGATATGAGGTTGCCCTATTGTATTGCTTTCGGAGTTGGTCATTCGTTACCGCTCGAGCAATTTTTATGATGTTTCATTCATATGTATATTCCCTTGGTATCGCCCTTCAGTGTTGGTCTTTTTGAGCCGCATGATGAGTAGCGTTTACCTTGTGGAACTTGTATACCTTATTGGTATTTGTTATTTGCCATTCGTCTTGTTTTGGGATATTCGTATCCTTTGTTTCTATATGTTGCCGATGATATGAGGCTTGTTCTATATGATTCATCTCTTGTTGATGATTGTGTTATCTCCTCTAGAGATATTTGTTATACTGTATGACCTTGCAGGTTTATTATTATTCAGTTTATCTAACTGATTTGTTTAGCTTGGCTGACCCGGGTATTTTATACTCGGGTTAGACCGAGATGTTTCAGGTTAGGTGCTTTGGACTTAGCCTCTTTTGCTTCCGCATGGACTATTCCGCTAGTTTCTTTTTGTCTTAGCTTTCTTGTAGTCCTTATATGTTGTAACTCTGATATGTATTCTTGTGAACTCGTCTGTATATTGTGGTTTGCTATACCACTTGATATGTATCATTTTGTATACTCTGTTATGTATCTATATATGTGTATATGATGGTTTACTGTTCTGTGATGTATATTGCATTTGAGTTGTTATATTCTGTTCTGATAGATCCTATAGCCATTGTAGTCTTGCTTTAAATATTTATTGAATACGTCGAACTGTTTGTGATTCTACTTTTCGACGTGTTTAGTGAATAGTTAAGGTAAGATTACACATGGTCGCTCCTATCCAGCCTTATTCTCCATGTTAGCAGACGGTATTATCTATACAATACTCTTTGCTAACGTGGGTATAGAGGTGGGGCGTCAGATCAATCTTCACGAGATCGCGTGTTTAATTGGCGAACGGTCAAGAGTAGGAACCGATTTCGAATCGATTTGATTTTCACGAGTGCTAAAATTTTGATGAGGTGCCAACGATTTGAGGAGAAGCCATTAAATTTTTGTTTACTTCGGCCATTTATTTTAGCTGAGGGATGCGTGGAAATAGGTATTCGATTTCGTTCGAACTACCTTTAATTCAAATGAAGGAAGAAGGGAGGATTTAGGCAACTCTAGCTCTAACAAATTGGCAGTGCGATTTATTCATCGCCATTATATTTTATTAAGCTTCATTTTGAGGTGAAAGGTAGCATGGATATTAAAAAGAACAGAGGGAGACAGGAAGCGCGATTTCAGGATAGTGGGTAGCGTAGGGAAGAAAAAAGGCTACAGTGATTTTGAAATGAAAGGAAAGCAGCTGATGTGAGATGAAATTTGACCAGTCAAAATTAGGTTATATTTAGATTAAATTTTCGATATAGATTTCAACGCGTTTATATATCATACACTCACACAACAACTCCAAATGCCTCGAAAATTGAAATCCGATAATAATACAATATTACAGATCCAATGGAACAGGTTTCATCGAATTCCGAGACTGTGCCTCGGAAGGCTATTTTTAAATTCAATTTAAATGATATAATTTCAAAACTGAACAAATCACTGTAAAATTCAATTTTAAAACTTCTATTATCCTCACACTATCAATATAAATTTTACAACCCTTCAAATTATATTTTAATAGGCTCAAAACTCCAGATTCAACATTTTACCCAACTTCAAATTATTTAATTTAATAATTAAATTACCCAATAAATGGTGATATTTGAATTCAAGTTAAAAATTAACCTTTATACATTTGAAATCAATGAAATATCTCGATTTCAAACATCCAAAAATTCTAGGTCGTCACATTCCTCCCCTTAAAAGAATTTCGTCCCCGAAATTGCTAGTTAAGTAGAATGATTCAATACCATTACTATTTTCCAAAACTAAATAGTTTTAATAACAACCCCACAATTTTTATTAAAGACACACTATCCATCTTACTAACTTTCCAAACTTTTCCATAGTTTCCAACAACTTTACTTATTCAACCATTAAAATTATAATTCAAAACCAATTTTTAAATTTTCAAAATTTTTCAAAAATTTTACAACTCCCTAAATTTTTGAAAAATTTCGCCAGCGTCTCCATTGCGCGGCTAGCTCGGTACAACTACAAAATGCCTCTACGGGCTCCCAAATTCCATAAGAAAACAAAAGCCAAGTGGTTAGATCAGAAACCAAATAAAATTTCATACAGAAATTCAAACACATACTTTTTTGTCGAGCAATTCAAATTTATCCTCTGAAATCAAAACTAATTTTCCTTTCCCTTTATAATACATGCATATCCTACTTAGCAATAATATCCAATCATAGCTTTTAAAATAATTTTATATATTTCCTTACAGAAGTTTTCATATCTACTTCTATTCAAATTAGTTTTTCCCATTTCTATATGAATTCATTTTATCTTCAATTCTGAATATTGAATTTTATCTTACATTTATAACTGATTCATATCATTATTTTAAATTAGTTTCATCCACTAATTTATTTCAATTTCCAATTTGAAATCGTTTCGTCGCTAACAAAAATTTTCCCAAAAATTTTCAGAAAATTTTGGCAGAGTCTCCCTTATAGGGAGGAGCTTTTACAATTTGACAAGAGATATAAATATATATACATCGACCCACACGGTCAGAAAAACAAAAACAGTTCATATTTCCTATTTTTATTGCGTAGACGTACCTTTATTTAGCATTTTTAAGCAAGCGGCTTATTATTTTAGCAATTAGTGCAACCAAATCCAGCCAAACGGCTTCCCGATACCTGTACTTACTCAATTCAAACATATAAGTACTAAATATATGAAATTTATTAACATTTCACTTACTTTCAATAGCTAAACACAAGCATTTCATAAGCAACATGCACCAAACACTTCACATAAGCGATTTATATGATTTTAAAGCTAATTCAATTGCTTTCAACCAATTCATATGCCATTTCATTCAATTTTAATGGTTTACAACTCAATTTCTTACATTCAATTTATTTTTAATCCAAACAAGCCCATATTCAATTCAACTGATCTTAAAATCAATTTATTTAATCTCTATCAACTCATAGAAATTTAATTACCTTCGTTTACATCAAATGACAATTCATTCTATGCAATTTGATGATATCCATGTGAATAAATAATTACTTAAGTTTTGCAACAAATTTAAATTGATTTCGACTCAATTTATATTTAATTCCTTCCATTTTAATTCATTCATAACCATTTTATTTAGCTAGACACATTCCATGCTTGTATACTACTAGCCATTCCCAAATTAGTTCAACCCAAGCTTTTATTTATTGGTCTACCCTTCCTACATGAAGGCGAGCTTCTATAATTTTAAATTTATGTTAATTTACTTTAATTTAGTCCAACTTCAATACTTAAGCTCACTTTATTTGCACAATAAATTTTCCTTTTCAATTTAACTTGGTTCTATTTCAGTCAAATCTCATTTCAATTTACAAATTTATTTGATTAGTTATTATAAATTTAATTTCCAAATTCGATTCATTCACGACTCATTTAACTAATTACAAGGCCATTTTCAATTTATTTCTACCTTCTTGAACTTAATTTGCAATTCAAACTATTTCTGTTTCAATCCAACTTCCTTTTTATTCGACAATATTCTAATTGTATTCCATTTACTAACAATTCAAGTCTAATTAAATTTATAACTCAAGTTTTCATTTCCAAACTCCATTAATAACTCCCAATTCAACTTCTATTTAACCAATTTAAATCTTATTAACATACCCACTTAACTAATTTATTTAGCTAACTAGCTTACTCCTTTATTTAAAAATTTGAGAAATACTTCTAAATTCACATGACACTATTAAAATAGCTTTTTATAAAAATACTTCTTATAACTCGATGTCTCAACCATCGCATCCTTATTCTCACTGAAATTCAGTCATACGTTGATCAGGCGTAGGACAGAAAATCTATAAATATTTAGCAGACCCATTTTCAACATTCTGTGAAAATACTTGGAAAATAATTTTATTGAAAATACCAAAAACATTTTTTTTGAAAACAGAGGAAATGTCCTTGGTGAGAATGCTCTGGAAATCATCACCGCCATCCATGGTCGTAGTTACATCCTGGGTTACGTTGCCATCGCAACAAAAGTCCACGTAACTGTAGGCACTCCGCGCCCTCGATTATGCCATGGAACCCACAACAGATCGTAGTTACATTCCAGGGTTATGTTGCCATCGCAGGAAAAGTCCATGTAACTGTAGGCATCAACGCCCTCGATTTTCGTTGTCAAAAATGAAACTTCTCCACTCCCACATAGGTCATAGTCTACCGATGTAAAATCAAATGCAGACTATTGGCTCTCAACAGCACATACGACTTTCGCTATGTTACCATAGGTCGCAGCCTACATATATAAAATCAAACGCAGACTGTTGGCTCTCAATGGCACACATGACTTTCGCTATGGTCTGTAGTAGATCGCAGTGACATCGAGGTACACTGTCGTTACGGCGTAACCCAAATACCTTTGTAGGCATCAACGCCCTCGACTTTCGCTACACACTACTCATAATCCTTAGGAACTAGTTTTGTCCGGACTCCTCACAGGATCAACTTTGAAACCCCCCTTTGGGTTCAAGGCAGTACCACCCTGTGGCACTCCTGAGATGTTCATTTCAAGGGAGCGCCTTTTTCCCCAGAGCCATTATCAAAACACTTTATACTATACACGTATAGTATCTTTCAAATCATACACCTAGTACAAATCTCATATAAATCTCCTTCTCTCAAAATTGATTATCCCAAAATCGATAATTCTCAAACTAGGCTTTCCAAATTCCAATATTGATTTTACCCAAAAATCAAAAGCCTTTCCAAATCCAAAGTTTCCCAAAACCTTTTTCCAAAATCCTCATAAGATCTTTTATATATAAAAAGATATATATAATATTTTTAAAAATTTTGGATCATTTCAAACTTGTATAAAACTCCTTTTGTACTTCAAACACTTTCAAAATCCTTTTTCTTCCGGCAATAGATTCAACAAAGGGAGATTTATCTTATATAACAAAGATATATAACTTTGTTTATTCAAAATCAAATATTCAAATTTGATTACCCTTTTTTTTATAAAGTTGTTTCCATCTTACTTATCATCATAAAAATATCCAATTTTCACTTTTATCCATTGTATATTTCACAAAATATACTTTCATTTCAAAAGAAATCATTTCACATTTCTTATTCATAAATTTTCAATATCAGTTTCATTCAAATCCGTACGATGTACACTTATCATCCGTACGCTATACCAATCTGATCGCTCACTCGATCATACAATTTCACTTCCGAACTAGTATCGTCCACCCGACTTCTTAGTGCGGACTTAGATCTGGCTTCTTGATTAGAAACCGTCATTCTCCTTGCATAGCCTAGCTATGATAGAGAATATCCAGAACCAATCAACAGTCCATATCCAGGTTCGTCGTCAAAATCGAGTGAAGACTCCCAACTCGGATCGATATAACTATCTCGAAATTCTGTGCTCGAATCCGGATAAAACCACTATGCGAATAGAATAATATACGTACATCCACGTATCTATCCTCATTGATTTATTAGCCAAGACAATTCCCTTTCTATTCACATTCACTTTAATTTTCATTCACTTATTTACAATTGCTTCAATTACATTTGGATTATCACTTTAACTCTTATCTCAATTGGGTAATTTAACCATAAAAAGTTTGCACTCTGACTGGCTTAAATTTAGAAAATAGCTTGAATTTTTTAAAATAGATAAGTAGTTGAAAAACAATTATTAAAATATCAGTAAAATAGTTAAGAAATTGTAAAATAGTTATAATAGTTGTAAATAATTGCAAAATAGTTGTAAAATAGTAATTAATTTGTAAAATAGTTGAAAATTAGTAATTGGTTTAGAAAACAGTTGAAAAATTGTTAAATAGTTCCAAATATAATTGTAAAATAAATATAAAATAATTTGGCTTTAAAAAGAAAGGTTGTATATATTAAATAGCATGGAAAAATAAGTTTATATTAAAACAATTTATATTGAAAACAGTCCAGAGTCAAAACTACACTTCCCCATCAATTCAATTTTAATTTCCATTTCCTTTTAAATCGACTCAATTCCAATTTGAATAACTTTAGTTTCCATTGAAATTGATTTAACCCAAATTCAAGTTGAATCAATCTTGATTTCTTTCCATATTCAAATCAAATTCCATTTGATCTTAAACCTACTCAACTTTAATTACAATTTCAAATTACTCCAATCAATTTGGACTAATATCAATTGAACCCACTTCAATTTCAAATCAATCCAAATCAATCCAATTCAAATTTTCCATTTAAAATTTTAAACTTATACATCTTCAATCACAAATCCAATTAATTCAAATCAGATTCAATTTGAATGAATTCAATTCAAATTTCAAATTTAAACCATCCCAAATTATATAAATTCGAGTTAAATTTTTAAATGTTGATTTAATCCTTTAAATCAAATTAACTTATCTCTTTAAACCATTTAATTTTGAATCCATTTCAAACTTATCTTCATTTAATTTTAATTTGTTGCATTTCTATTGCTACTTAATTCTCATTATTAAAATTTTCAAATAATATAACGACCAATTACCTTAATATTTATTAAAAAGAAATATTGCTTAATATATCAAAATATATTCTTATATAAAATCATTTAAACCTTTATATAAGAAAATAACAAGCACGTGCACATATATATATATATATATATATATATATATATATATATATATATATATATATATATATATATATATATATATATATATATATAAACACCCAACTCATTCTGGGGTACCATTGACCCTATCCTTAATGAGTAATCCCAACGGAGCCAAGGTTCTCGCTTAACCTTCAGCTCTGATACCAACTGTAACGACCCGTAATTTTTCGATCCCGAAAATTTCGGATAGTTAGGAAAAAAGAAGAAAGAGATAGAAGAATAAGAAGAACAGAAACAGCAACATCTCACATTCGCAGCGGATAAAATATAATAACAAATAATAAAAGTTTACAAAAGAATTCCGTATCTGTCAAATACATTTATAATACATCAGAATTACACATATATACAGACAATGGATATACACTATCATCATGTCTCAGATATACAATAATATAATACAGCGGAAACACTCCATACATTCTTGCCATCCAGCTCGCCTCCTGAGCTCCAGAACGTCCTTACCTGAAAATCTATAATACTTGGTCTGACCCGAGCATTACACCAAAGTAACACCCGGGTCAGGCTGGAAACCAACATGAGCAAACTCATCTAACATGAAATACCAAAGCATAAAACTTATTTAAAACCTGGGGTAACTCGTATCAGTTTACAAGTTCACAATTTGTTATAGACATCACTTATTTCACACATCAATTTTCTAAGTGCCAAAATTTATATTAAATAGTCCAATTCACTTAAATCATTTCGTTCTAGCCTATTGATTTCACATATCAATCTATAAAAATTTGAAGTGGTTTCGGGTATTTTCTAATACCTGACCCCGGTCTCTTCGAGTCTCATGTCATCCTAACCCAAATTATTCAAATGAAATACACTTCAAGCTTTATATACAGGATGTCCCTTTACACAAAAATTCATCATTGATAGATAACCACAATATCCTGTCCGCCCCAAACATATGATACTATAAAACATTTCATATCAGAGATATCAACTCATTCAAGGCGTCCAATTCCATTCAATCATCCATAAGCAAACTTGATCACTTCCAAAATAAATTTAATCGCTTTTAATTGAATTACTAACCTCAATCACTTAGATCTCTTCACTTGACATTAATTAATTTCAAATCAATTAATTAATCATCCCTTAATTATAGATCTTAATTAATCACCCTGGATTAATTATCCTTCAATTACATTCAAATAATTATCTTTAATTAATTACACAAATTAATTATTCTTAACCAAAAACAGTAATTAGTCTTTAATTACTTCAAAAATTAATTATCTATAATTAATTACATTAATCCTTAATTACTTATATTAATTAATTTCTCATATATCACTTATCATTTTAATTTATACTAATCTAAATTAATTACATTAATTAAACCACAATATTAATCACTCTTGATTAACCTCAACCTGTAATTAACTATCTTTTTATTTACTTCATTAAATAAATTAATTACTCATTTTATAAAGGAAGTTTAAAGGAATTTAAAACAAAATTTATTTTTAAATTCAAATCAATTTAAAAATGCACTTTAACATTCAAGTTGTTAAAACAATTCAAATTTAAAAACTTTATTTGTTTAAAAACTGAAATTCACTAACTTGAATCCCAGATTTAATTTTTGATTTAAAACTTGTTTTAAATCTCTACTTTACAATTTAACTTCAGTTTTTTAAAAAAATTACTTTTATTTATTTCCAATTCATTCTTATTTTTATTCTACAATTATTCCACTTCTAAATTTTACTCTTATATTTCTTTTCAAAAATCCAATTCTGTTTATTTTGATAACCCAGTGCACCAGAATATCCAATTAAACCATGGTAACCAATATTCCAATTATCAATATAATTCATCACAGCATATCAAACATTCATGACACGGAATATTAAACAATCTAAATAATCTGAGGAATTCAGTTGGATCCCTCCAACCTGTTTTCCTGCATCCATAGACGTCAGCACAATACCAATTCTACTTCGAAGTGGAATATCGCGGTATATAAGATTTATATAATATCATCCGCTATTATGCGGCGCATAGGGTCTCATCCACTATATAATGCGGGAAATCAATCACTCCAATATATACTATATATTACTATATAATATACCACATCAATCAATTCAATCATTCAACCAATTATTTAAATTTAAATAAAAATCCAGAAGAGTGAGATTAACCCACCTTTGATTTTGTATGCAATCTATTTCTAATCCAGCTTGATTTCTTCACGATTTCAGACCTTTATTAGACAATTCACTATTTATTACTATTTGAATAACTCAAACAATTGATCACCATTCACTTATTCAATTTAACTCATTATTTGATTAAATTTTTTAAACTAATAGTTTCTTTTAACAAATTATTTTTAGCAACCCAAAAATTAAACAAGTTAGTTACAACAGCTTAATTATCAAACCCATTCTTTTTTTATAAATAAACTAGTAGAATAAAAATTATTTATACATGTATACCATTTTTATTTTTGAAACTACATACATGTTTATAAAATAATTCATAAAGACTCCAAAATCAAACCCTTCCAACACTAAAAAAATCCTTACATATTTTACCCAAAATCATATATGTATTTACTAGATTAAAAAAACAAATAATTTTATACTTACTGAATTGAAAATTCTTCTAACATATATTAAATCAAGACGGTCCTATTTTGAAATTAACCATTTTAAATTTACTGTAAAAGTAATATCTTTTATCTTTTGAAAATATATATGTTAAGAAAATATCCTAAATACATTTTAAAAATAGAACTACATTGCATACCTACCTATATATATATTTTCTTTCTTCTGTAAATATTAAATCAGTAATTCACTTTACTATAATTTTTTTCTTTTCTAGTTCTTCTGATTATTTTCTAGAATAACTGCAAATACCTTACAGCTCGAATTCCTGACCCTAGCTTACTCGCGAAAAAAACCCCAAATTGCCGACCATTCCTATTTGCCACGGACTTCCATCTAACGCCACCATAAACCCCATCGTCGACCCATAGAGGATCCACCGCCACCTTAAACGCGCATGCCTGCGCCTCCACCTTGCCACGGCCCACAAGCCCCTTTACTTCACACACGCGAGGCAGTCACCAACTTCACCAATCCCACGTCACGACTGTCGCCGCTTCCACTGTTATCAATCGCGCGTGAGCTTCGTTCGAGGATTGCTGCTGACCTATCAATCTTCACGAGATCGCGTTTTCAACTGGCGAACGGTCATGAGTAGGAATCGATTTCGAATCGATTTGATTTTCACGAGTGCTAAAATTTTGATGAGGTGCCAACGATTTGAGGAGAAGCCATTAAATTTTTGTTTACTATGGCCATTTATTTTAGCCGAGGGAGGCATGGAAATAGATTTCGATTTCGTTCGAACTATCTTTAATTCGAATGAAGGAAGAAGGGAGGATTTACACAACTCTAGCTCTAACAGATTGGTAGTGCGATTTATTCATCGCCATTATATTATTTAAGCTTCATTTTGAGGTGAAAGGTTGCGTGGATATTAAAAAGAACAGAGGGAGACAAGAAGCGCGATTTCAGGATAGTGGGTAGCATAGGGAAGAAAGGCTACAGTGATTTTGAAATGAAAGGAAAGCAGCTGATGTGAGAGGAAATTTGACCAGTCAAAATTAGGTTATATTTAGATTAAATTTTCGATATAGATTTCAACGCGTTTATATATCATACGCTCACACAACAATCCCAAATGCTACGAAAATTGAAATCCGATAATAATACAATATTACGGATCCAATGGAACTAGTTTAGTCGAATTCCGAGACTGTGCCTCAGAAGGCTATTTTTAAATTCAATTTAAACAATATAATTTCAAAACTGAACAAATCATTGTTAAATTCAATTTTAGAACTTCTATTATCCTCAGCACTATCAATATAAATTTTACAAGCCATCAAATTATATTTTAACAGGCTTAAAACTCCAGATTCAACATTTTACCCAACTTCAAATTATTTAATTTAACAATTAAATTACCCAATAAATGGTGATATTTGAATTCAAGTTAAAAATTAAACTTTAAACATTTGAAATCAATTAAATATCCCGATTTCAAACATCCAAAAATTCTGGGTCGTCACATCATCTCTGTCTAGATGTCCCTTTTTATTTCGGCTGTGGTGCGGTTGCTGATCCCAACCATGGGTGATCTTACACGGGATTATCCAGTAAAGGGTAGTCCCGGCCATGTGTCGCAGGGATTCTAGGATGGATCCCTGGTATGCTAATCTAGACCAGGTACCGTGACAGGTGGCATCCCAGTGCCTAGTCATTAGTTGGAAATTCATTCTCCCTACGTGCCTTTACAATTTTTGTTTGTATAACCCACTTTGTGGCTAGTATGTTAGAATTTAATCATGTAACAATTTCAGCTATTTGAATAAGTATTTGTAAATAGACCCTATTATAATATCATAGGATTTTATAAGAAATGTTTTATTTATCGTAGGGTAAAAACCCGACATGTTTATTTGTGGCGTGGTCTTACGAGATGCTTTTGATTTTCAAAGGATTTTTGAAACTTCAAAAATCAATTTGAGTGTATTTTCTCACGCTGGTATTCTAGACTGACTCGGGTGTTATTTTATTACAATGCTTGGGTCAGACAGAGTATTATAGAGTACAGATTCTGGATGGACTGCTGTAGAGCTCAGAAGACGAGCTGGATGGCGAGACGTATCCGACCTATATGATGTATATTCCGTTGTGTATTCAGTTTTGGAAGGATGTGAGATTATAAACATCCTGAGTTATGTTGTTGATTGTATTAAACTCTGATGCTATATTCTGATGATGTATGTATAAAACAGATATATAATTTCTTTTATGTAAAGATCTGTTATCATATATTATATTTTATTCCACTGCCTTGGTAAGATTCTGAAATTGTTTGTATTTCTTCTTCTACCTCCTTTTTACCCTAATAGTTCGGTTTTTCGGACATCGAAAAATCGGGCCGTTACAATTAATCTAAGGATCTTAAGTTAATCTATAAGTAAATGATGAATTAATTTCAAAGGTTATTTTAATAAGGTCTTAAAGATAAACTATTTATCTTAAATAATGTTTTGATTAACTTAAAGGTTTTAGTTAAATTATATGCTAATGATAATTTATGTCAAAGGGTTATTTAATGAGATTTAAATGATGAAATTAATTAAGATAAATGGTTTATCATTAATTAATTTAGGGTCTTGATTAATTAAAAGATCATTAATTAATTAATTAATTGTAGAGTAATTAATTAGTAAAATTAATCAAAGGATAATTAACCAATGAGATAATTACTTAAGGGAAATAATCGAGGATAATTAGTTAAAATGAATAATTATGGATCATTAATTAATTTCATAATAACAAATGGTTTCTAATTAATTAATGTTAATTAAGTAGGATTTTAAAAGTAATTAAAATATTTAATTTAATTTATTTGGTGATTAGATAGGATTAATTAGAAATGGATTAATTAATCTTGCTTATGAATGATAAACCTGAATTGAATGCCATGGTTTGTTTGACATCTCTATTACGTAATTTGTGATGTGCTGTGTTATGAAATGGCTGGCTTGATCTGTAAACAAATGTGAATCATTTATCTGTGATAGATTTCTATGTGTGTGTATGTTATTAAAACAACTTGGTTTAAAGATGGTATTGGATTCGAAGAGACCGGAGTTGGATATCAGCAATATTCGAAACCATTTCGATTAGTAATCTACTATAATTCTTTATAGATTTGAGTTTAGAACCAAACGGGCTGGAATTGGAATAAATTAAGAAACTTAGCCTTTTGGCTGAGTAAAAAATTCTTAGATATTGATTTATAACAAGTAATGATTATAACGAGTTAAGAACTCGTATAAAGATACGAGTTACCCTGATATTTAATAAGTTTTACAACTCAGTATCTCAAATTATTTAGGTTTACTCACGCTGGTTTCCAGCCTGACCCGGGTGTTACTTTGTTGTAATGCTCGGGTCAGACCGAGTATTACAAAGTTTAGGATGTTCTGGAGCTTAGGAGAAGAGCTGGAAGGCAGGAACGTATGGAATATATTCCATTGTGTATTGAAGTTATATTGTTTGTATTCTGGGACCAGTTGTTATGACTATCCAGTTTATTTGCGAATGGTTGTAACTCTGATATATTGTATATAAATTGATAAATACAGCTTTTCTTTGTATAAATGCTATTATTTGATATTATACTTTGATCTGCTGCGAATGTGAGATTCTGTGATTTGTTTTCCGTCTCTTCTTCTACCTCTTTCTTCTTTACCCTAACAATCTGGGATTTTCAGCGTTCGATTGCTCGGCACTTCTACAGTGAACGTATTAGTGTCAAATTTTCGAGGTCGAAAATTCCACGTCGTTACAGTTGGTATTAGAGCCAGGTTAAGCGAGAATGTTGGCTCCGATGGGTTACTCATTAAGGATAGGGTTAGTAGTACCCTATAACGAGTTGAGTGTAAGATATATGTGAACATATTTGTTATTTTCTTGTATAAGTTTTTTAAATGATTTTAAAAATAAATTATTTTTATGTAAGCCTACATTTTGATATATAAAGCAATAATTTTTATGATTATTATATATATTAAGGAAATTGGTTATTGGTTATTGAAACTGAATAGGATAATAAGATTATAAGTCGGAATTCTACTGATTAAGTCTAATATAGGTTAGGAAGTCCCACTAAATCCAGGCTTAGAGGGAGATGGCTAAGCGTGAAGAATGGAAGGCTAGACGCAGAGAGCGAAGAGCAGCTGCACGTAAGGATCAAGAAGAAGCAATTCAGGAGTATGAGAAACAGGTTAAGGAAAGGGCTGTGCCAGGGCCTTATGATAATGTCACCTGCTACAGTTGTTACAATAAGAGTCATTACGCAGCCAACTGCAGTAAAGCAAGGGTGGAATTGAAGGGGACATTCCAATGGTTTCGCTCTGAGATCTTATGCTTCAGGTGTTATAGGAAAGGACACTTCCTAAACTATTGCCCTGAAGTGAGGAATCTGAAGCGTAAACCCGTGGAACCAGTCAGCGAGTCGACTATTTGCTATCATTGTCAGATGTCGGGACACATCGCCAGGAATTTTCCCAAGAGGCAGTGTAACGATCCCGATTTTTGAGTAAAATTAAATTTAGTAATTGATATAAATTTATGAATTTAAATTGTAAATTAAATTAATTGTTCCAAGATTAAATAGGATATTTGTTTATTTGGACATTGATTTTTTTATTTAATTATGGATTTGAAATTCTATATTTAATATCTTATAATAAATAAAATTTGGATTTGGAAACTATATAATTTTATACTAGTAGAAATTTGTTTTCTAATTTTAAGAGACATATGAAATATTTATTTTGAAAATTTTATTTGGAATTAGATATAAATGATTTTCAAAACAATTGTTTAAAACTAAATACTATTATATATGTGTTTATTTATTAAAAGCATAATTAGTTTAAAATCATTTATTTCTTTAAATTAGTATAAGTAGAAATAATAAAAAAATGTATACAAAACAAGAAATAAAATTTTAAAATAATACATATATAGATAATTATTTATTTTAAAAGTATAATAGTTTGAAGTAAGTTTAATATTCTTTTTCTTTAAGTTATACAAATATAAATAGAGAATAAATGTATGAATGAAAATATAATGTGTGTGTGTATATATATATATTTTAACTCAAGTTTGAGATTTAAACAAGATCGATAAAAAAGAATTAATCCTTTTTCTTGTAAAATATAATAACAAGAGGGTTTAAAACTAAATTTTAAATAAATGTATAAACTAATTTCAAGACTAAGGACTTAAACATAATTTTATAAATAAAAATGGAAAGAGGGTTTAAACATAATTTTATCATTTTTAACATTTGTAGGATACAGGAAACATGCAAAGACAAGTGTAAGCCATGCAATAAGAAATTAAACAAGTGTCAACATAATTAAACAAGTGGCATCTCTAAGCTATTCTGAAATTTCAAAACCTGAGACAAAATAAGTAAATACTAAAAGAAAGAAGAAAACCAGGCCGTTCATTTTCTTCCTCCTATTTAAAAAAAAAACTGGAAACAAATTTGTTCAAAAGGAAAAATAAAAAGAAAAACCAGAAAAAAAAGCAAACAATCTTTCAAAATCTTGAACCTGAAAATCAAGTTTGGATTCAAGTTTTTCAAGCTCGAATTTGATGATCAAGCTTCAACCAATATCTCATCATCTCAAGTACTTGAAATCAGATCATCTCCAGATTCAAACTGCAACAAATAATCAAGCTTTGGATTAAAATCCAGATCATCTCAAATTTTCATATCAAAGACTTAAAAATGCTCCTCTGTTCAACCATTCCAGGTGAGCAAACTTCACCTTCCTTGTTTTGAAATGTCTATGAGTAAACTCACTCTCTAAACTCAATATTTGTTGAATATCTTTTTGCATGTGATTATCAGGGTAGCTATAAATCAAACTTAAGGATTGGAGCATCAAAATAAAAGTAAGATTAGATTCAAACAGTAAGCAAAATCTGAAAGCATCAAAAACAAAAGCAAGTAAAACAAATTCGAAGCTTAAGTTCAAAATCATCACTCTGGCCTCTGTTCTTTCAATTGAAACAGGTGAGCAAACCCTTTTGAAACCTCTAACGTTTGATCTGTGGTTCGGATGTGTGCTTGAGATTTGTTTGAATGAGTACAGTTATGTGTATGAATGTATATATATCTTCTATGCATGTTGATAAATAGGGATATTTATCCCTGTTTGCAAGTTCAGATTTCCTGAAACCTGTCCAAAAAGAAGAAGAAAAAATCTCTAAAACACTGCTTCTAGTTATTATTAGATTGAATGTCAAAATGAAATATGTTCAAATTCATACAAGCTTACTTTTAAAAATATGTTTCAAGATAACATGGAAGGTTGTTGTCTAGGAGAAGAGAAAACAGCGTAAATTCAAAATTTTATCAAATTTTCAATCTGCATGGATTCAAGATTCGTTTTTATCATCCAAAATGATTTTGAGAATAATGATTTTTAAAGTAAAAATCAAAGTTTAAAGTTTCGAATTGCGGTCATTTTAGCTAGACGAACAGAAAATGAAACTCCATCAGTTTTTGATGATCGCGTAATTAATTAGCCTGGGATCGTGATAGTGGGTGCTGGAACGATGGTTGTGTTCGAGAAAAATGCTAGATAATTTTTTAATTCATCATAGACGAAAATCTGAATCGATTTAGGGTTTAACCCGGTATTTTTATTGATCGTGTGCGTGAGGCAATAACATCGACCATGTCGCATCGAAACGCATCGTACTGGGGGGAAATGACCCATCGTGGTGTGGCGAAGTTTGGGTCAAAATCGCGTGGCGTCAGGAGGCCGTGGTGATCGATATGAGATGTTTTCTGGTGAGCTGGTCGTGTTGCAGTTTGGGTCGTGAAGTTCGATCACGAATTCGTTAGTATCTCGTGTTTCTGGGTGCTCTGGTGGCTGGTAGAGGCTATCGCCGACGTGTCGATGGTCACGGTACCGATCGAAGTTCATCGGAGTTGATATGCACGTGCACAATGAATTTAAGTGTGTCATTGGCATTGAACTCGGGAAGAAGGAGGGGAACTCGAAGTCAACCTAGGGAAGTTTTGCATTTTGGCTCGAGTTCGACCTAGTGTAGTTTTAAGTTGTACCGATAATAAACACTTAAACAAAATTTTGGTTGGAAAAAATTGTATACAGGTTGATTCAGGGGGGAGGGGAACTCGAAGTAAATAGGTGTTTTCCTCGAGGAAACTAGGGTATTGGCTCGGGCTTGAGAAAACAGTTTTTTTTAAGTAAAAGAAAATTTAATCAAGTTTTTATAAGGTTAAATTGAGTTTTAATGAATTTTGTAAACTAATTCTTTTATACAATTCGTGCTTGTTTTTGTATCAAATAATGGTTTTTAAATATGAATCATATTTTTTAAAATTTATTTAAATTTAAAAAGGTGTTTACATATATTAAAGAAAATTACTTTAATATTTAAAGAAATAAATTAAGATGAAGGGATTGTTTTTTTCGATTTGATTAAAATCTTAAGTGATTACTTGATTTAAAATAATTATTTAATTTTAAGGATAATTACTTAATCAAATATTTATTAAAGTTAATTAATTTCATAATTAAGAATAAATAAATTAATTAGAAGATTAATTAATATATAAGTAATTAGAAGAAATTGATTACTCAAAGATAATTACTTAGTTAAAAGTAATTAATTGATGGTAAAAGTTAATTAAGTAATTAGGAATAATCACTTATTAAAATTAATTAAGGATAATTAATTAAATGGTAATTAATTAAGGGTTAATTAATTTATTAATTAAGTTATTAAGGATAATTAATTTAATAGTAAATAATTAATTTAGGGTTAATTAATTAATTAAAGATAATTAATTAAATGGTGAATTAAATAATTAAAGGTTAATTATTTAAGAATTAAAGGTTGATGAATTATAATTAAAGGTTAAATAATTTATTATAAATGGTTAATTAATAAATGATTAAAGAATAATTAATCAAAATGATTTGTAATTTATTAATGTTAAATAACCAGGATTAGTAATTCATAAGTAATTAATCTGATTTGAATTAATCAGATAATTAACTGATCTTACTTATGAAAGTTCGAATTGAATAAGATGCTTTGAATTGTGTGATATCCCTGATATACGATGTTTTGTGACATGTTTAACTATGAAATGTAACTTATTATCTGTGATGAATGGAATTTATTTTCATGTACCTATGTTATTTATCTGTGATCTGTGAATAAAGATAAGCGTTATAGTTTATACCACTTATCAAATATATTGCTGTATTTTAATATGTACTGATTGATGATGTTGCACTTCTATTGTGTAAAACCCTTGGACCACACTTATACACACACAAATATGGATTGCACGTGGAAATTGGTTAAGCCACAGATTTTTGAAATAATTTTAAAATTGAATTTTTTAATTCAAATGGTTTTGGAAATGGATTGGGTTTAAAATAAAAAGCTTTTGAAAACGAATTTCAAAGATAAAAGTTATTTTTGAAATAATTTGATTTAGTTTGAATTTTGATTTAAATTTGAAATCAAAAATTTGGAATCAAATCCTATTTATGATTTAAAAAGGGTATACAAGTTTATATGGGTTTCAAATCATTTTTAGTGTTGTTTTGGGAATTTGAATTTAACCCAAAGATTTTAACTTGTATAAACGAAATCATATTTTTTCGAAACGAAAACTATTTGTTTTCAAATAATAAAAGCTTTCATATTAGAAATGAATTTCCAATTTGTATTAAAGGAATTTCAAATTTGAAATGAAATGGTTTTCCAAGTTATGAATGAATTTTTGGAAACGGATTCGAAAGCTATTAAATCATTGATTTAAAGATTAAACGAGTTAATCCAAATTGAAATGGAAGTGTTTTGAAACCTGTGAATGGATCTTTGTGAAACTATGTGAACTTTGTGAAATTAATCTTTTAAAGATTTGAAATGGTAATTTGTTTAAACCATTTGAAGAAAGATTTTGGGTTTTTAAAAGTTCTGACTTAACTGAAATCCCATACCGATATGTTTTTAAATATTGCGCTCACTATTCGGTTTAGCCGGGAGAGGACCTTGTGTCATGTAACCCATTCGGAATAGTGATACGACGATAGCATTTGAAGACCGGTGGTGAAGACCAGGTATTTGCGAGAGCAATAGGATAACCCTATCGTTTGTCTCTACACCGAGTAGCTATGGTATAGAGATTCCCTAAGTGATCGAAAGTCCGATCGAGATTGTGGATACCCGGATTGCAAGGGCTTCTTCCTTTATTGGACGAAGTGCATTCGGTTCTGTTCGAACCCGGAACAGACTTGTATGGTTGTATGTCCGACATTACACTTTGAGATATAAAACTGATCTCTATCAAATACATTTCCGTTTGGTGGCGGAGAATTTATTCTCTTAGCTTAACACCCTTCTCTGAGACGTACAAGCTCAGAGGTTATGTAGTTGATAGTTATCAGTGATATACTCCCAATTTGGCAGTGTGGCATGCTGAGTGCTGTCGTGTATCATTTGTTGATCAAAGCATGGCTTTTATATAAAGCGTAGCTTTGTGGACGAGACTGCATCAGGACCTCACACCTCGGAAATAGTTGAAACAGGAAAGATGCGGCAAGGTTATGAGTGTCGCTCCCTTTAGGGTGGGTCAATCCCTTCTGGAAAAGGGTGGTATCATGGTATGGAGCCCAGATACTTAACTCATGTGGTCACTGCAAATCTATTACTTTGTGATTACTTTGTGTTTGAGAGGCGCCTCGAATAAAGGTCGCAAACGACCGGGGGATGGCATGCTCGAGTAGTAGTTACCTATTTACAGAGATAACCCGACCTTGTGTTGGCAGAGAGCCGGGTAGGTTCTCGGGACGTCCCTCCAGAGGCTTACCCAAGTGGCAGCATGAAGTTCCTTAGCCTGACCATTTGTGGGAAATCCAAACAAAACAATACGAGCCCTGTACGGTTTTAGTTGTATAACCTGCCATGGAATGTGGCGGTAACTTGCTATTGAACATGGTAGCTATAGTAGGCATACAATAATGGTTGTATGCTGGCGAGGATTAGTATTATACTTTCGAAAGGTTTTCTGCACTATGCGCTAATAATAATATCAAATGGTTTTCGCATATCAAGCATATTTGACTATTATAAGGAGAAATCTCCTCCAATTCTGCATTTGCATTGGGTGTGTGGCGGGAGGCCTTATGGTAGTTTCATTTTCCAAAAAGCATTGCGGATTTATTTTAAATTCTTTTGTTGTTTGTTTTAAAAGATATACTGTTTTGTTTGCTCATACCAGTCGCACGACTGACCTGGAGTTTATTGTTCCCTTCCTAAACTCTAGGTGCCCAAAATTTTCCCACACGGGAAGTTTAGAGTTGGGTTTTTCAAATAATCAATAGTAGGTGTAGATTCGATAGCTTGCAGCCGTAGGATTTGGCAATTGCATTTGGATCGAGTTGCTTCACTTCATCTTGATTGGGAGTTCGAGCTACTTTTGGATTGGTGCTTTGGAGATGGAGTTACAGTTCTGGATTCTATCTCTCTTTCGCTCTTGAAGACCATATTGGAGATATTGTTCCGCTGCTGGTGTTATATTTTCTTTCCGCTGCCATTGTCTTGTATCATATCTCTGATGTATATTGATATTCATTGCATCATCATTGTATCTGAATATTGTATCAAATGTTGAATATCAATTGTATTATTTCACTGTTTTCTTCCGCTATGTTGTACTTAATGTGTTATAAGCTCCGTTGAACCAGATTCGACGTTTGGGTCTGCGGCATTTGAATATGAGTGACGTATTCGGTGCCGATTTTCGAAGGTCGAGTCAGGGTCGTTTCATTTGGTATCAGTGCTAAAGGTTGAAACTTTATCTTAGGAGTATAACAGATTAGGTAACTCATTAGAGATATGGTGAAGTATACCCTAGAATGAGTATATCCCTAAGATATCCGTTCGAACGCCTCAGTAAAATCTCTTACTATCCACTGATAGTAAGTAGGAGTGCAAGAAGAGGATGAGACAGGGGACAGGGGAGTACCACTACAAATGGTCAATACCCTGCAACAATGAAAATAACATTCTCTATCAATCTCTTTTGTTCATCATCTCTTTTCAATTCTTTGATGTCTTCGTGGCAGCTCAAGAAAGAAGTTTCGGTGTGATGGTGGCCTTACGAATCGTTGTAGAAAATATTTACTTCGTATTTCATCGGTTTCTTATCAGTTTTTCCATTTAAACTTCAATGAATTTGAAATTTGAAATTTGAAATTGAAAACTTTAAATAAATTGGAAATTTTAGATTGATTTAAATTGGTTAATAGAATATAAGGCTAAATTTGAATTGAATCGATAAAATGATATCGGCTAAAACCAAATTTGGAATTCTATTGTAATTTCTTATGCAGATCGAAGTACGAAGAGCGACAAGTTGGTGTAAACTTTGGGGTGTTCCGACCTAAGTTGGAATCCATATCTAGTGTTTGAGAATTATGGAAGATTGAATCCATTTATCTATTGTTCGGGGTCTCGACATGTTCTACGAATGGTTAGTTGCCCTTCGAACTAACCAGTGCCCCTGCATAGTCGTAGATCAGGTACCCGAGTATCTTATGAAATAATTGTATGAGCTTATTCTCATATTTATTGTTGATATTCTGATTTGGTAAGCCAAATGCAAAATTGATAACCAGTTTGATTTGGAAAGATATTTCTCCATCTCTCATCCGTTCTTTGTTTCTCCCTTGCAAATTTCGAGAATGAAATTTTCGTAAAGGGGAATCTATAACAATCCCGATTTTTGAGTAAAATTAAATTTAGTAATTGATATAAATTTATGAATTTAAATTGTAAATTAAATTAATTTTTCGAAGATTAAATAAGATATTTGTTTATTTGGACATTGATTTTTTTTATTTAATTGTGGATTTGAAATTCTATATTTAATATCTTATAAATGAATAAAATTTGGATTTGAAAACTATATAATTTTGTACTAGTAGAAATTTGTTTTCTAATTTTAAGAGACATATGAAAAATTTATTTTGAATTCGATATAAATGATTTTCAAAACAATTGTTTAAAGCTAAGTACTATTATATATGTGTTTATTTATTAAAAGCATAATTAGTTTAAAATCATTTCTTTCTTTAAATTGGTATAAGTAGAAATAATAAACAAAATGTATCTAAAACAAGAAATAAAAGTTTAAAATAATACATATATAGATAATTATTTATTTAAAAAGTATTATAGTTTGAAATAAGTTTAATATTCTTTTTCTTTAAGTTATACGAATATAAATAGAGAATAAATGTATGAATGTATAAAGTATATATATAAATATTTTAACTCAAGTTTGAGATTTAAATAAGATCAATAAAAAAGGGTTAATCTTCTTTCTTGTAAAATATAATAACAAGAGGGTTTAAAACTAAATTTTAAATAAATGTATAAAATAATTTCAAGACTAGGGACTTAAACATAATTTTATAAATAAAAATGGAAAGAGGGTTTAAGCATAATTTTATCATTTGTAACTTTCGTAAGATATAGGAAACACGCAAAGACAAGTGTAAGCCATGCAATAAGAAATTAAACAAGTGTCAACATAATTAAACAAGTGGCATCTCTAAGCTATTCTCAGATTTCAAAACTTAAGACAAAATAAGTAAATATTAAAAGAAAGAAGAAAATAGGGCCGTTCATTTTCTTTCTCTTATTTGAAAAAAACCTGGAAACAAATTCGTTCTAAAGGAAAAATAAAAAGAAAAACCAGAAAACAAAAGCAAACAATCTTTCAAAATCTTGAACCTGAAAATCAAGTCTGGATTCAAGTTTTTCAAGCTCGAATTTGATGATCAAGCTTCAACCATTATCGCATCATCTTAAGTACTTGAAATCAGATCATCTCCAGATTCAAACCGCAACAAGTAATCAAGCTTTAGATTAAAATCCAGATCATCTCAAATTTTCAGATCAAAGACTTAATACTGCTCCTATGTTCAACCATTCCTGGTGAGCAAACTTCACCTTCCTTGTTTTGAAATGTCTGTGAGTAAACTCACTCTCTAAACTCAATATTTGTTGAATATCTGTTTGCATGTGATTATCGGGGTAGTTATAAATCAAACTTAAGGGTTGGAGAATCAAAATAAAAGAAGGATTAGATTCAAACAGCAAGCAAAATCTGAAAGCATAAAAAACAATAGCAAGTAAAACAAATTCGAAGCTTAAGTTCAAAATCATCACTCTGGCCTCTGTTCTTTCAATTGAAACAGGTGGGCAAACCCATTTGAAAACTCTAATGTTTGATCTGTGGTATGGATGTGTGCTTGAGATTTGTTTGAATGAGTAAAGTTATGTATATGAAAGTAATATATCTTCTGTGCATGTTGATAAACAGGGATATTTATCCCTATTTGCAAGTTCAGGTTTCTAGAATCCTGTCCAAAAAGAAGAAAAAAAATCTCTAAAACACTGCTTCTAGTTGTTATTAGATTGACTGTCAAAATGAAATATGTTCAAATTCATACAAGCTTACTTTTAAAAATATGTTTCAAGATAACATGGAAGGTTGTTGTCTGGGAGAAGAGAAAACAGTGTAAATTCAAAATTTTATCAAATTTTCAATCCTCGTGGATTCGAGATTCGGGTATCATCCAAAACGATTTTGAGAATAATGTTTTCTAAAGTAAAAATCAATGTTTTTAGTTTCGAATTGTGGTCTTTTTAGGTAGATGAATAGAAAATGAAACTCTGTCAGTTTCAGACGATCGCGTAATCAATTAGCCTGGGGATCGTGATAGTGGGTGCTGGAACGATGGTTGTGTTCGAGAAAAATGCTAGATAATTTTTTAATTCATCATAGATGAAAATCTGAATCGATTTAGGGTTTAACCCAGTATTACTATCAATCGTATGCGTGAGGCAATAGCATCGACCACGTCGCGTTGGAACACATCGCACTAGGGGGAAATGACCCATCGGGGTGTCGCGAAGTTTGGGTCAAAGTCGCGTGGCGTCAGGAGGCCGTGATGATCGAAACGAGATGTTTTCTGGTGGGCTAGTCGTGTTGCAGTTTGGGTCGTGAAGTTCGATCACAAATTCGTCAGTATCTCGTGTTTCTGGGTGCTCTGGTGGCTGGTAGAGGCTATCGCCGACGTGCCGATGGTCACAGTACCGACCGAAGTTCGTCAGAGTTAATGTTCCAGTGCACAACGAATTTGAGCGTGTCATTGGCATAGAACTCGGGAAGAAGGAGGGGGACTCGATGACAACCTGGGGAAGTTTTGCATTTTGGCTCGAGTTGTTGTACCGGGTAATAAACACTTAAACAAAAAATTTGTTGGAGAAAAATTGTATACAGGTTGATTCAGGGGGGAACTCGAAGTAAATAGGTATTTTCCTCGGGGAAACTAGGGGATTGGCCCGGGTTTGAGAATTTTATGCAAAACAGGTTTTTTTAAGTAAAAAAAAATTAAACAGGTTTTTATAAGGTTAAATTGAGTTTTAATGAATTCTGTAAGCAAATTCTTTTATACAATTCATGCCTGTTTTTGTATCAAATAATGGTTTTAAATATAAGTTATCTTTTTTAAAATTTATTTAAATTTAAAAAGGTGTTTACATATATTAAAGAAAATTAACTTTAATATTTAAAGAAATAAATTAAGATGAAGGGATTGTTTTTTCGATTTGATTAAAATCTTAAGTGATTACTTGATTTAAGATAATTATTTAATTTTAAGGATAATTACTTAATCAAAGATTGACAAAAGTTGATTAGTTTCATAATCAAGAATAAATTAATTAATTAGCAAATTAATTAATATATAAGTAATTAGAAGAAATTAATTACTTAAAGGTAATTACTTAGTTAAAAGTAATTAATTGATGATTAAAGTTAATTAAGTAATTAGGAATAATTACTTATTACAATTAATTAAGGATAATTAATTAAATGGTAATTAATTGAGGGTTAATTAATTTATTAATTAGGTTATTAAGGATAATCAATTTAATGGTAATTAATTAATTGAGGGTTAATTAATTAATTAAAGATAATTAATTAAATGGTGAATTAAATAATTAAAGGTTAATTATTTAAGAATTAAAGGTTGATGGATTATAGTTAAAGGTTAAATAATTTATTATAAATGGTTAATTAATAAATGATTAAAGCATAATTAATCAAAATGATTTGTAATTTATTAATGTTAAATAACCAGGATTAGTAATTCATAAGTAATTAATCTGATTTGAATTAATCAGATAATTAACTGATCTTACTTATGAATGCTTGAATTGAATTAGATGCTTTGAATTGTGTGATATCCCTGATATATGATGTTTTGCGATACGTTTAAGCTATGAAATGTAACATATTGTCTGTGATGAATGGAATTTATTTTTGATGTACCTATGTTATTTATCTGTGATCTGTGAATAAAGATAAGCGTTGTAGTTTATACCGCTTATCAAATATATTGCTGTATTTGAATATGTACTGATTGATGATGTTGCACTTCTACCGTGTAAAACCCCTGGACCACACTTATACACACAAAAAAATGGATTGCACGTGGAAATTGGTTAAGTCACAAATTTTTGAATTCAAATGGTTTTGGAATTGGATTGGGTTTAAAATAAAAAGCTTTTGAAAAGGAATTTCAAAGATAAAAGTAATTTTTGAAATAACTTGATTTAGTTTGAATTTTGATTTAAATTTGAATTCAAAAATTTGGAATCAAATCCTATTTATGATTTAAAAAGGGTATACAAGTTTATATGGGTTTCAAATCATTTTTAAAGTGTTGTTTTAGGAAGTTGAATTTAACCCAAAGATTTTAACTTGTATAAATGAAATCGGATTTTTCCGAAACGAAAACTATTTGTTTTCAAATAATAAAAGCTTTCATATAAGAAATGAATTTCCAATTTGTATTAAAGGGATTTCAAATTTGAAATGAAATGGTTTTCCAAGTTATTAATGAATTTTTGAAAATGGATTTGAAAGCTATTAAATCTTTGATTTAAAGATTAAATGAGTTAATCCAAATTGAAATGGAAGTGCTTTGAAACCCATGAATGGATCTTTGTGAAATTGGGTGAACTTTGTGAAATGAATCTTTTTGTTTAAACATTTGAAATGGTAATTTGTTTAAGCCATCTGAAGAAAGATTTTGGGTTTTTAAAAGTTGTGACTTAACTGAAATCCCATATCCATATGTTTTTAAATATTGCGCTCACTATTTGGTTTAGCCAAGAGAGGACCTTATGTCATATAACCCATTCCGAATAGTGAGACGACGATAGCATTTGAAGACCGGTGGTGTAGACCGGGTATTTGCGAGAATGATAGGATAACCTATCGATTGTCTCTACACCGAGTAGCTATGGTATATAGATTCCCTAAGTGATGGGAAGTCCGATCGGGATTGTGGATACCCGGATTACAAGGGTTTCTTCCTTTATTGGATGAAGTGCCTTCGGTTCTGTTCGAACCTGGAACAGACTTGTATGTTTGCTTGTCTGACGTTACACTTTGGACATAAAACTGATCTCTATCAAATGCATTTCTGTTTGGTGGCGAAGAATTTATTCTCTTAGCTTAACACCCTTCTCTGAGACGTACGAGCTCAGAGGTTATGCAGTTGATAGTTATTAGTGATATACTCCCAATTTGGTAGTTTGGCATGCTGAGTGCTACTGTGTGTCATTTGTTGATCAAAGCATGGCTTTTGTATAAAGTGTAGCTTTGTGGACGAGACTGCATCAGGACCTCACGCCCCGGAAATGGTCGAAACAGGAAAGATGCGGCAAGGTTATGAGGGTCGCCCCCTTTAGGGTGTGTCATTCCCTTCTGGAAAAGGGTGGTATCATGGTATGGAGCCCAGATACTTAATTCATGTGGTCACTGCAAATTTGTTACTTTGTGATTGCTTTGTGGTTGAGAGGCGCCTCAGATAAAGGTCGCAAACGACCGAGGGATGGCATGCTCGAGTAGTAGTTACCTAGTTACAGAGGTAACCCGACCTTGTGTTGGCAGAGAGCCGGGTAGGTTCTCTGGACGTCCCTCTAGAGGCTTACCCATGTGGTAGCAGGAAGTTCCTTAGCCTGACCATTTGTTGGAAATCCAACCAAATCAATACGAGCCCTGTACGGTTTTAGTTGTATAACCTGCCATGGAATGTGGCGGTAATCTGCTATTGAACATGGTAGCTATAGTAGGCGTACAACAATGGTTGTATGCTTGATAGGATTAATATTATACTTTCGATAGGTTTTCTACACTATGCACTAATAATAATATCAAATGAATACTAAGGCTCTGTTCTTTTCCAAACCCCTAGGCAATGGAGATGACGTCTAGATTTAAGACTTTTGTAAGACTCTTATTTTGGATAAATGGATGTAATGTTTGAACTACTAGTGTGTAGTCTATCAATGTATGGAATATTTTATGGCAGTAAAATCTAATATAAAATTATCTTTATTTATTTGAGATTAGAATCAGAATTAATTCAGAGGCGGAATTGTAATGAACTAATTGAAATTTGAAATTGTATTAAATTAATTAGGAATAAAAATCAAAGTTAAATAATTTTAAAACAAATAATTTGAATTGGAAATTTCAAGATGAAAATTGAGATTTAACTTAGGGAAGTTAAATGGTTGGTTTGGCTGAAGTTATGTGTGATTTCAAAACAAGTTTGAGTTCTGAAATTGATAACGGATGCTATTGATGGATGTTTTAAATAATTTGGATGTTTATTACGTTGATATATCCTGTTATCATCCTGTTGCTATAAATAATCTGTGAAACAGCGAATTGAATTATTTTGAATGAATTAAGAGGTGGATTGAGATAATATGTATATCCATTACTGAAATTAAATGGAATTTAACTTTAATTTGAAATTATTTACATAATTTTTATTTATGAAATGAAATTGTAATTATGAAGTGGAATCACTTTGAAATTAAGATTTACTTGTTAAAAATGAACTTGCAAACTAAAATTATTTAAGAATTGGTTTCAAATTTTGAAGTTAAAATTGGGCAATAAATTGGATTCTGAAGATTAAATTATTTAAAAAGTTTTGAACTCTTATTTGAACCTAGAAATAAGTTAAGTAAAGGTTAATTTGATTTAAAGGATTTAATCAACATTTAAAAATTTAACTCGAATTTATATAATTCGAGATGGTTTAAAATTGAAATTGAAATTAGTTCAAACTGAATTTGATTTGAATAATTTGGAAATGAGCTTGAAGTTGAATAAGTTTAAATTCAAATGGAAAATAATTTGAAATTTGGGATAGGAATTGAAGTTAATTCAAGTTAAATTGAAATTGAATCAATTTGAAGGGAAGTGGAAATTGAAAAAGTGATTGAAATAAGAAATTGGGAATTGAACCAGTTTGACTTTGAAGCTATTTTTGAATAAATTGTTTTAATATAAACTGTTTTAAATCTATTTTTCTAACTATTTACTATACAACCTTTCTTTTTAAAACCCAAACTATCTTACTTATTTTAAAACTATTTTGAAACTAATTCCTATTTTACATTTGTTTTACAAACTAATTACGGTTTTACAACTATTTTTGCAACTATCTAACTATTTACAACTATTTTATAATCAATTAACTATTTTAGTGCTATTTAAAACTAATAACTATTTTACAACTATTTAAGTATTTTAAACTTTTCAAGCCATTTCTAAATTCAAGTGGTCAGAGTGCAAACTGTTTAGAATTGAAGTGATAGCCCAAATGGAAATAGAAGAAATTGTGAATAAGTGAGTAGAATCAAAGTGAAGGTGAATAAAAAGAGAATTGATTTAGCTAATAATCATCGAAGATAACTACATAGGATGTATATATATTAATCTATTCGCATAATGATTTGACCCATATTTTCAAGCATAGAATTTCGAGATAGTATATCGATCTGAGTTGGGATTTTTCACTCGATTTTCGACCGCGAACCATGGATATGGATTTTCATTAGTTCCGGAAATTCTCTATTATAGTTATGGCCATGCAAGAAGAATGATGGTCTTCGATCAAGAAACCAAATCTGAGTCCGCACTAGGAAGTCGGGTGGACGATACTAGTTCGGAAGTAAAATTGTGCGATCGAGCGAGCGATCAGATTTGATATTGCATATGAATGGTATATGTACATCGTACGTGCTTAAATGTAATAGATATTGAAATTTTGAAGAAATGAAAAATGTTTTTTGAAAAGAAAAGTATATTTTGAGAAATATATATCAGTAAAAGTGGAAGTTGGATATCTTTATAATAGAAAATCACTTTGTGAAAAGTAAGTGACATGGTAAATAACTTTATAAACAAAATCAAGCTTGAATATTTAATTTGGCATAAATAAAGTTATATATATTTGTTACATATAATAAACTCCCCTTGTTGAATCTAAAACCAGAAGAAAGGATTTTTGAAAAATACTTGAAATATAAAATGGGAATTTATAAAAGTACGAAGTGATCCCAAGATTTTTCAAGATTTTATATATTTATATATACAAATGATTTTATGAGAATGACTTTGGAAAAAGGGGTTTGGAAACCCACTGATTTTGAAAGGCTTTTGATTTTTGGGAGAAATCAATTTTGGGAATTTGGAAAGCCAAGTTTGGAACTATCGATTTGAGATATCGATTTTGTGTAAAGAAGATTTTTATGTGTATCATAAAGAGTATGATTTGAAAGATACTACATGTGTGTAGTATAAAATGTTTTGAGATTGGCTTTTGGGAAAAAGGCGATCCCGTAGAATGAACTTCATAGGAGGTCCACGAGGTGGTTTTGCCTTGAGCATATGGGGGGGACTCTAAATTTGATCCTGGGAGGAATTTCGGACATACTGAAGTTCCTAAGGATTGTGTGTGGGTAGTGAAAGTCGAGGGCGCTGATGCCTACAGAGACATTTGGGTTGTGCTGTGATGACAATGTAACTCGATGTCACTGCGATCTACTGTGGACCATAGTAGAAGTCGTGTGGCGGTGAGTGCCAACGGTCTACGTTTGATTTTACCGGGAGGGTGACGTAACATCGGTAGACTGCGATCTATGAAGACATAGCGAGAGTAGTGTGGCAGTGAGTGCCTACAGGCTGCATTGGGACTCGATTGATGTGGTCTGCGATCGTTGTAGGAGTGGTCAAATTTCAATTTGCAGCGAATTTCGAGGGTGCTGTGCCTGTAGTTACATGGGTTTTTGCCGTGATGGCGACATTCAACCTGGGTGTAGATGTGATCTTTGGCGGGTTCCATGGTGTAATCGATGAGCGTGGAGTGCCTACAGTTTTCTATGGATTTTGTCGAGATGATAACGTAACCATCGGGCTAACTGCGACCATGGAGGGGGTGATGTTTTGCAGAGCATTCTCACCAAAAAATGATTTATATATATTTTTTTAAATGTTTCCTATATTTTCACCAAAATATTTTCCAAGTATTTTCACTAGGTGTTGAAAACGAGTTTACCAAGTACATATAGATTTCCAGTCCTACGCTTGGTCATCGTATGACCGAATTTCTGTGATAACGAGGATGGACTTGTTGAGATATCGGGTTATAAAAAGTATTTTTATAAAATATTTTGGTAATATTATATAGATTTTAAAGTGTTTTAAATATTTTTTAAAAAAGGGTTTATAGTTAAAAATGTTCAAAGAGTAATCTAACTAGTAATAAGCATTTTAATAAATTCTGGCTTCGTTCCTTTTCAAGGACGAAATGATTCAAAGGAGGAAGGAATGTGATAACCCGGATTTTTGGGCATCTGATAATTGGTAATTAATAGATTTTACTATTGAAAGTACCGATGTATAAGCTAAACCAATAAAACTCTGATAATTAATAATATCTGGATATAAATATTAATTTGATAATCTCTTGATATAATTATTTAAATTGGCAAAATTTATCCTTTCAAAAATAAATAAAATATGTATTTATTTATATATATATATAAATAGATTGTTATTAGAAATTGATTTGGAATTCAAAAATAAATATCTTTTAAAATAAATTGGATTTAAAAACTAATTATTTGTTTTGTAATATATATATATATATATATATATATATATATATATGGTGATTTGGGGGATTATATTTTGAACTCAATATAATTATTTTCAAAAGCTATTTAAAGTTAGAATTCCATATTTTAAAAACTTACATATAATATATATACACACATATGTGTGTGTGTGTATGCTTATTTATTAAGGTATGATTTGATTTTAGAATCATTTTCTTTAAAAATTATATAAATATAAACAAAAAAAGAAATGCATTAATTAAAAATAGAACATGTATGAATGAAAATATAAAAATATATAAAAATATATATAAAATTAAATTGAAAATATAATATAAAAATATATATAAACATATTAAATACTTTAAGACATGAAATAAGACAAGTGTTAGATAATTACTACATGTATTTAACAAATGTAAACCATATAACATAAGATTGAACAAGTGTAATCATTTCTAACATGCTAATATTACAAGTGTCTTTTGTTTTTCTATTTTTCAAAATAATAAATAAAATGTAAACAAGTTATATATATACATACACACACACACACGCACATCTACTACTTCTGCTCTTGCTATTTTTCTTTCATAAAACAAAAGTAAACCATGAGAAAATCTAAAGCAAACCAGAAAATAAAATCAAATCTAAAAACCAAAGCAAAGATCATCAGATCAAAGTTCAATTCATGTAACATCCCCAAATTTTGTCAATTTAAAACTTGTAATTTATTTGAATTTTTGGAATTTAATTTGGAATTAATTTGAATTCTTTTAAGACAACTAAAATTAGTATTGATTTATTCATATATAAATAGATTGTAATTCAAATTTGTAATTGAATTTGAATTTGAATATAAAATTTAAATAAACGTCTTAGAAAAATAATTTGCATTTAAAATCATAAATATGTAATATATTTAATGTAAAATTAATTTAAAACATTTCTTCTTTAAAATTATATATAATAATGAATAGGAAATGTATTTATAAAATAAGGAAAATATGATATAAGATTTATTTAAAAGTATTTAATTCATGTGAAATACAAGTGTTAAGTATGTAACAAGAAATAATACAAGTGTAATTTATATAATTAGTGCTTTAACAAATGCAATGATTTTTATAATTAATTTAGACAAGTGTCATTTAGTTTTATTCTTGAGAAAGAAATTAATAAAAATAGAAAATATAGTTACATAAACTTCCTACTCTCCCCCCTCTCATTTCTTTTAACATTTGCAAACTACAAAGAAAAAAGAAGAAGCCAGTATAACTTTCTCAAACCAGAAAAGAAAGAAGAAAAAAATCATCAAACAAATTTCAAAACAAAGAAAAAAACTTGGAAATTAAAACACTTCAAAATCTAAAGCCTGGAAAGCATCTTTATCCAGTAAATCAAGAAGTAGTTTGAAATGCCTAACAAGTAAAGATTTCAGCTCAACAATAAAGAAAGCCATCAATTCAAACAATTCCAGTCTAAGTTCAACATCATATTTTCAAACTTAAGATCAAAAACTCAACAATCAACCCTTTTGCCAGCCTTCAAGTTTTAAACCCAGACAGTTTCCTCTATGCTCAGACATCAGGTGAGTAAACCCTAAAAAATCTGAAGTATTATGTGTTGTTTGTGATGATGTTTAAAATAAATTGTAAAGTAGTGATATGCATGCAAATATAGGTAGATATTTATGTGCAGAGAGGAGTGTGCATGTTTGAGTAACATGCATATTTGCCTCTGGTTGTTTCCAGGTTTCCAAAACCTGTACAAAATTTAACTTCTCTTTCTCTGATCCTTGTTAGATCTTAGAATTGAAACAAAAGTTGTTTGTTTGAACATGATTCAAATATTAAAAATAAATTTAAGTAAAACAAATCAAAGCATTCTCCGAGGAATTGAAAATACATGTAAACACATTGTCTGTTGAAAATTCGACCATCATGGTTTCTGATTTAAATTATATCATCGAGATTGTTTTTGAAAACTGAGACGACCCATAGATTTTAAATAATTTAAATTGCTAAATTAATAAGTTTTGGTAATGTAATATGGAAAGAAATAAAAATTTGTAATTTAATAATGAAATGAATGTTAAAAAATGAAATGTAACCATGGTAACAAAAAACTAATAATTAACAATTATTATAAGTTATTCATGTATTTAGTCCATTAAATCAAAATTTGTAATCAATTGCAATGAATCTCAATTAAATGTTATGTTAGTATAAATTAAGGAAATAATTGGACATAATGTTAATTTTATTCGTAATATGACAATTGGTTGAATAAAAATAATGGATCAAGACTTATTAATTTATTGGAATTTAAATTTAATAATTGGATTTATTGCATTTAAATGAAATTTAATATTTATTCATTACGTTAATAGAAATTAAGATGAAATCTGAGATTAGTAATGTAATAGATCATGAATCCAATGTTAAATGCATCCATTTGACAACAATGAATTGAATACTAGAATGGAAGTAAATTAAATGGAATTATTGAAAATTAAATTTATAATTTCTAAATTCAATGAAATTGAGGTTAACACAGAAATTGATAAATTAATCAACACTAAATTGACATTTAGATTTATTTAAATCAGTGTAAATGATTAAGAAATTTGAAAACGATAAAATTTGTCAATTATAGAATCGAAATTAAAAATTCTATTTAATTAATTAATTATTAATTAATGGCCATTTGGGCCACTAGTTCGGATTTTGATGAAACTACTTTCATCGGATCCGTAACGGTGAATAATAGTAAGATTTCAAGTTTCGTAGCGATCGGACTTTTCGTTTGATCGTACGGGCTCCAAACAACTAGAAATCAATTAAATTGAAATCAATTAAATTGAAATCAATTAAATTGAAATCGATTGAGATCGATTTGAAATAACTTGATGTTAGCATAACTTCTTCATACAATGGAATTTGGACTTGAAACCATTCCATCGATTTTAAAATATTTGAAAACCTCTATTTTGATATATGGGTTAACCCATTTCCATTCCGGAATCGAAACGGGCTTTTCGGGTCAATTATCGTTCAAAACCCAAATCAATTGAGCGCATTTATTTCTATTGTGTTCTGCCTATATATATGTCATTATAAACCCTAGCAGTCTTTCTATTTCTCATTTGTATACGTATAGAAATTTCTGTTGCTCCTCTTTCTCAAATGGCAAACAAACCCTAGTTTCCAATTGCAATTTCAAATCAAATTCAAATCCAAAAATTCAAACTCCTCCAATCCAAACAAATTATATATCGATTTGAAACTGTCGAAGAGCGTAATCTTTTGGTGCTATTTGTTTTTCGATTCGAGGCATTATTTGTCCAGAAATCGAGAATGAACCCTGGTAGTTCATATTGGATTTTTGACAACCCAACGGTAGATCGTCGATTGTTTGTCGATCGGATGGTGCCGTTGCGAAGCTAATGACAAGCATTTCATGGATTTGCCATTCGTTCATCGTAAATTAATCATGATTCACCAGAAATTAAGGAAGTTTGACCGACTTTTCATGCGGCATCGGGCAGCATTTGAGAACCGAAGCAGCGGTGCTTTTGGTCGTGGGCGCGGCGTAGGGTGGCGAGTGCGATTACATGTTCTGATGTGGCCGAAGCATACCATAGTGGCGGCGAAAATTGCTTGAAGAATTAGCGGCTTCGCTTGCTGTTGCGTGTAGGGTTCTGGAGGGGGAGCGTGCGTGAGATATGAGATGGTGACGTGGCGATAATGTGTTGTACGTGATTTTCGTTTTATTTTTATTTATTTTGAAATTTCAAACTTCTAATTGTAATAACTTTTACATGGGGACTCCGTTTCACGTGCGATTTTCTCCGCTAGGATCATATTAGAATTTCGGACATTTTGGCGCTGGGTTGGACGAATTACGAGATTGTTCAATTTTTGGTTTAAATTGGATTTAATTCAATTTAAATTCAAAAGGTGAGTGTTTTAACCCACTCACAACTTTTGAAATTTCTTATGTTTGTTAAATTGATTTATGATGTGATTAGAAATTTATTTATGACTGTTTTGGCATATTTTGAATCATCATCTCAGTTTATATGAATTTATTTGGATAAAATAGTTATTTAATTTATTATTGAATATAAACTGCCAGTAAATACCTGTTATTTATTATCTGTTATATATTGATGTTAATGATTGATTTGGATGATGATTGTGATAAATGTTTGATGATTTATATTGGATGAATGGATGTTGTATTTATATTGTTATAAACTGCAAGTTGTTATGGATTATTATTTCATTCGGGATTGTGATTTGAAATGATATATAACCGTATTTATATTTTAAATTACGGATTGAAATGATAATTATCCGTATCACTTGACCATATGATAGAAAATTATATACAGAGACCGTCGGTCTATATATAAATATTTTGAAAATGATTTCTATGGTTTTGGAAAGAAATATACGGTTTAATAAATATTGATTTTTGATATTATATAAATATTATTTTTGATATAGTTAAATTCTTGAATTTAAGCTATGTATAAATTTGTTTAATAAAAATAAGTTCAATAATAGAGTTTGATTTTATTAAAATAAAATATAGTTAAGTATTTAAATTATATTTTAATATAGAGGTTATAATGATTTAAATAAATTAAGATTGGAAGATCAATTGGAAATTTATTTAAAATTGAATTTATTTAAGAATTTAACTCAAATAAGTTGATGTAAAATTATTTAATTTGAAAATTTTAAAGGTATGGTTTTACAACTTGATTTTGGGTTAAGGTGAATTAAATGAATATTTCAAGCATAAATTGTTAGTCCTTGAGATGATGGTTTTGATGACAACAACCTTAGAATAAGATTATAAAATAAATACTAACATTATAGTTTAGATATATATATGTATATGCAGGATTTAACCATGCAGGTATTAAAGAATGAAGACAGTATAATATAGAGATTCAAGATATCAAGACTGAAGACTCATGAGTATCAAGATTATCAAGAGTTCAAGATTATAATTTAATTAGGAATTTTGTTAAAACTCCTAAAACAGCATTGACATCTTAAAATCCAATTTATTCGTGGAATGGAATCCACTTCGAGCCTGTTAAAGGGATGGAACCCTAAGTAGGATGGAACCTACGAAAAATCCAGTGGAACATTGTTTTGTATCCACTAACTTTTATTCAAATGTTTTTTACAAAATTATATCTTGTTTTCAAAATGATTTCAAAACCTTCCTTTTAAAAGAACCAAAAACATCTATCCTGGTTTTAAAATACTTTTAGCCTCAACATAATCTTTATCTTCAAATTCAAATTATCCTTGGTTTTAAACTATCTTTTAAAAATAGTATATTTAGCTTTTAATATTTATACCTAGATTTAAATATAAAATTATAATAAAATCTTATATATATCAAAATATTATTCTCAATATTTATTTATGTATTTTAACTATAGTAAAGTATATTTATAAAGTTCAAAAATAGTTTTAATACAAGATAGAAGTTTGTTTCAAAGAAAAACAAATCACCAAAAATACCTTATTCACGTCGACAACCTCAAGTACCCCTTATCGACAAGGTGGTAGTTGATTTCAAAAATTTGAATTTCAAAAGAAATGTCTATTCGTCATATACTTTCACGTTGTTCATGGCTGTTGTTCTACTATAAATAAGGGTAGTTTTAAACGAATTTATATACAATTTGTCTCTAATTTCACTCCTCTTCTTCTTCCACGTTTCTTTATATTTTTTTTTACCATTACCCTACCGAAATCACCATTGAATCTGACTAGATCATTTCTGGTTTGATTCTCTATCACTATGTCAACAAGTTCTCAGTGCTATTCAGAGTTATAGGTTTCTTTATAAATTAACTAAGCGAGAAAATGTGTGATTGTAGCCTGTGAAATCAATCAAGAGAGAAAAGGTGTGATTGTAGCCTAGGAAATCAATTGGGTGAACTTGTTGCCTGTAAAATCAAGTATCTCTACCCAGATGATTATGAATCTGGAGTGGAGTACCTCCTGGCCTTCAAATCGAGGGTGTAATTGTACAATTGCTTTTGAAAGGAAATCCGTACTTGTATGCGGGACTGGATGTAGGGTAACTTCGAATCCGGTATGTTCTTTCTTTTATTGCTTTTACTTTATTTCTGCATCTGTGTTTGATTCTGTAATCATGTCTGTGTCTGAATATTGCATACATTTGTGTTCAAATTAACATAAACTCAAAAAGATGTAGTAATTCCTTAAAACACTATTCACCCCCCTCTAGTGTTAATTCTAGCCTTAATATTCATAATATGCATTTCTCACATTTGGTATCAGAGCAAGTTTTTCAAAGTTTCATAATATGAATTTTGAAAAATTTTCAAAATGGCTACCAACACTACCGGCACTGGTTCTATTATCCCTATCACTAGTTCATTTGTAGAAGGTCAATCTACTGTCAGACCACCATTTTTTAGTGGCAGTAACTATGCATATTGGGCATGTAGTATGAAAATATATTTACAATCTATAGGACTAGACACTTGGAATGTCACACAGACTAAATATTCTGAACCCACAACTGATTTTGCACAGTGGACTGCTGAGCAAAGACTATTGCACAAAATAACTCTAAAGCAATAAATATTCTATTTTGTTCACTTGATAGAAATGAATTTAACTAAGTGTCAGTTTGTAAGTCTGCATATGAAATTTGGAAAACTTTGCAAGTTACTCACGAAGAAACAAGCAAAGTTAAACAGACCAAAATTTCCATGCTCACAAATCAATTTCAATTATTTAAAATGAATTCTAATGAGTGTATTTCAGATATATGTTGTAGATTTTGGAATATTGTGCATTCTCTAATATTTTCAGGAAAGGAAGTTTTGGAAGATGATCAAGTCAGAAAAATCTTAAATTCTCTTACTCCAGAATGGGATCAAAAGACACTTGCGATTGAAGAGGAAAATGACATCAGTACCTTAAAGATAGAAGAATTAATTGGAAATATAATGTCATTTGAAGTCCAAATGATTGAAAGAAGAGAAAGCAAAGAATCTGAAATGAAATCAATGGCATTAATGCATTGACCAATGGATCAGACTCAAACAACGATAATGATGAAGAGATAGCCCTTATGACCAAGAATTTTTGAAAATTCCTGAGACACAGAAAGATGAATAATCTCAAGAGAAACAACTATAAGAACTCTGGAAATCAAAATGCAGTGCCAAACAATATCAAATGTTTCGACTGTGATGAACCAGGCTATATCAAAAGAGACTATCCGTATCCAGTTAGCCAAAATCTTCCTATAAACAATGATTTCACAAAGAAACGAAAACGTGCATTTACTGCTACTCTAGATGACTCATCTTCAAGCAATGATGATCAGAAGACAGATAATTCAAATATGTGTTTCACGGCAGTTCACGACTCCGACGAATTCAGAGAAACGGACTTAGAAAAAGGTACATATTTACAATACATTGTTTGAAATTGCGTGCTTAGAATTGGATGCTTGATTGATTGATTGATTTTCAATTAGTGTGTTGTTTGAATTTTAAAAATTTTATTTTTATTTTTATTTTTACTGTCATTTTTTTATTTTTTTATAGTATCATAATATTTTTTTGGAATATACTATAATTCTAGTAATATTCCAGATATATATATATCTTAAAAATAATAAGTATATATATATATTAGAATAATTAAGAAAAATAATCATGGAAATTCAAAGACACCTGTCAACAAGGTCCCCACCATCTTGTCGACCGGGTACAGAAATTTTTCAAAATTGTGGATTCAAAATGTTGAATTTCCCTCCATCTTTTCACTTCATTCAATTCTCTGAAAAGTCACATTTTGACCAGAGAACATGTTCTTTGAGAATCTATTTATTCACTACCTCTTATCACGACTTTTCACTCTCATTTTCAAATTCAAACTCTTATCTAAAAATTTCAAGCTCTCTACTCTCTACTCTAATAGCTTCTTCAAGAAACCCTTCCATAACGAGAATTTACAGAAAGATAAAAGAGCAACTGTATATATCAACTTTGCTAAAAATGGAAAAGTCCATCCTAGGAAATTTGCTTTATTTCAAGATTTCTCTACTTATGAAATCGATTCTCGTTTTGCAAATAATCAAGCTCTAAATCTTGTTGATGCTTCTCAAAATGATTTTGTTTGTTATCCAAATCTTGTTAAATTTTCTATGCAAATCTCGATCGTGGATTTTATATTGGAAATGATGATTAAATTTGGAGTAGTGTCAAAGGCACTAGAATCGTTTTAAATTGTGATCTTTTGGGTACCATTCTCAATTGCAAGAGAATGGGAATGGATCTTTCTAGTTTTAATATCGATCAAAATGATCGTGAGACATTTCATCACATTTTTGAAGGAAATGATAAATTTGAATTCAAAAATCGAAACTTTCAAACAAAAGCTAGAATTGCTAATCTTCTTTTACAACATACTTTGACCCCAAGATCAGAAAGTTTTAACAATCCAACTTCAAAAGTTTGCAAAGCACTTTTTTCTATTTTTGGAAATTATGATATTAATTGGCCGTAAGTTATTTTGGATGAATTTCGTCCAAAAAATCTTAAATTGGTGAAAACACTTTGTATCATGGAATCTATCTCACTCGGATTTTAAACTATTTTGGAGCAGATTTCAAAGGAGAAGAATTTGTTTCAAGAAAGGTTTTTAGTTACTCAAACATTTCTCTTATGAAAATTCCATTTTTTTTCAACCTTATGAGACACTTGCCGAAAAGGAAGAGCGTTTGGCTCATGAGGAGATGGAAGAGGAGGAAGAGGAAGAAGAAGAAGGGGTTGAAATGGAAAGAGAAGAAGAAGAAGAAGGTGAAACATCTTTGGAAAGCATTGACTATCCTCCTAATCCAACCAATAAAACCTTACCCAAAAATCAAAAGACCATTGTCGAGAATCAACGGTTTCTTAAACGGTCTTTTAGTAAGAAATTGGATAAAATATCATCCAAGATGAGCAAGTTTTTCTCCAAAGTCAACAAGAATCTTAGATTATCTTCATCTTCGTCATCCTCTAACTAGTTCTATCTTTTCATGTGTGACGCCCCACCTCTATACCCACTCTAGCCAAGGACACTACGGTGTAATGCCGTCAACTAGCGTGGAGAATAAGGCTGTTGAGGAGCGACCATCCGTGTAATTGCTTTGTGCGAGCACCGATATGTCACATAGTACAACATGCATTTGGTTTCAGGAGGAAATCCAACATAACGATACAAACTCAAAGCTACTATACAGTTGCTATATATATTCTTCAGAAACAAACATAGAAATAAACATAACACCAATCAGTCACAGACATCCATATCACAAAGGCGGAAATAGATATGAATATAACACTTAAAAGTGCGTATCAGAGTAGTGGTCAAACAAGATCCACAATATCACAAAAAATAGTTACAAGTGCTAGACAAAAGAATATGGATACGCCAATGAGTCTATATCTCAAATGTATACAACAAAAACTACTAATCTAAGTTGTTAGCCAAAAGTCAGGGTGATAATCCCAGATGTGAAGTCAAGCAGAAGCACTGTTACATCTTGGTCTGACCCGAGTATTATTTAATAAGAAAATAATAAACGGATCAGTCTACCAATAAATATCAGATGAAATGATATAGAATAAGAGATATGACAAAAATGTATGATAACCATAAAGCAATACTGTGATAAGTATGTAATTGAAAATCAACAAGATATTAATCAATATCACAAGAATCTTCTCAAAGATCAAAAAGAATGGCATACTCTTTATTTTTATTCATTAAAACCATAAGTATTAATCATTATATCAATGTCAATCACAAAAGTTAATGACACACAAATTCACCAATGCACAAATATTGAGAAGACTTGTCAATGTAAATCACGAAAATTGGTGAAACACATATTCTAGAAATCATCAATGGAAATCCAGAAATCACAAAAAGGGAGAGGCCTATCACAAAACGGGAGCATGAAAACTCACCAACACGTGTACCACAAAATGGAACGCTATTCCATGGTTACTAACCATTAATTTTGAGCCGAAGCTCCACAAAACTGCTAGAAGACCATGAGTCGCTACCTCACCAAATTGAGCCGAAGCTCCATAGAAACGTGGTTTAGTCTCCCTCGTAGACAAAGAGACATCGCACATTTGCTAGTCTAAATCACAAAAATGATCATTAACGATCATCGAGGAGTGTCAATTACAGTAAGCCAGTAAATATATATGCTTAGCTTCATGTCCCATAACCACTAGCTTAACTTAAATATTTACGAACAAATTGTAGATCTCCACTAGAAAATTGTCACAAGAGATTCAATCGAACAAGTCCAAGAATTAACCGATGAAGTAAACACAAGTGTTTCATACCACTTGTTTTACTAAGCCGTTTAATTAGATTTCTCATACGAGTGAGGTAAAGGTTTGTATATACTAGTAGATTGAAAAACGGTTTAAGAAACAAGCTTTGTAATAAAATAGGGTTGAAATCATTTTGGTGAAAGAGTTTTGATATTTACTACTAGTATTGAAACCTTTATAATTTTTAAAGTGACAAATCACAAAAATGATTGTAGAAACAATAAATCACAAAAATTCACATTCGAAGACGTGAATAAAATCCAAAGAATTCGATTCCAAATCCATCAAAATGGAAATACCCTTCCGACTTAACGCAATTCAACACAAGAAATCAGCGGCTTAACATATGCGACTCTACGGCATACGACCTAAGAGATCAGCGACTTAAGAAATAGCATGCGGCCTAACAGAGCAACTTAACATGGCGCGACCTAGAGCATGGCGCGACCTATAGCATGGTGCGACCTAAGTTCGTGCAACTTAAAGCAGGGCGAACGACCTAAGTGGTCAGCGACCTAAAGCAGGCCGACTTATAGCAAGGCGAGCAGCATAAGTGGTCAGCGACCTAAAGGGGGCAGAGTGACTTAAGGAGGTGAGGCTGAGTGACCTAACATAGCCGACCTATGTTAATGCAAGCCGAGCGACCTAACATAGCCGACCTATGTTGATGCAAGCTAAGCGACCTAACATAGCCGACCTATAGCGTGGCGTGACTTAAAGCATGGGGCGACCTATGTTGGTGCGACCTATATGCAGGCTGAGTGACCTAACTGGTAGAAGAGCAAACCAAGCAACCTATGTGGTCAGCGACCTAAGAGGTTGCGAACTAACTTGGCACGACCTAAGTTGGTTGCGAGAAATAGCAGGTGCGACTTAACATGGCCGAGCGACCTAAGGTACTGGGGCAAGCCGAGCGACCTAAGCAACAGAAATGCAAAAACTCTCTCAATTTGCAACCGGTCGAGCACAAACGCTAGGGGATTACGCCCATCGGCTACCCTGTCCTATTGGCTCCTCGATGCATCACAAAAACATGTTCAAACTTCAAAGTTAGGATTTTTAAAGATTTGAACCCAAAACACTAAAAATTGGGATACTCACCAATTCAATCCAAACCAAAAGCAAATGCACATGAATAAGTGTTTTGAATTCATACCCAACAATCAAAGATAGTTATAGACAAAGATGTGCGATAAAAATCTCACCTTTTCACAAAATAAATGAAGAAGAAGCTTAAAAGCAAAGGAAGAATCAACCACACTTCAATCTCAATCACAAGAAGCTTGAATCAATGGCTTCTCTTTGGATTTGGAGTTAGGTATTGGATTTGCAAATGAACTAGGGCTTGGAGTTTATTTTCCCATTTCTCTCTCCATTTTTGATGAAGGTTGAGTGTTAGGAAGTGAAAGTGAAGTAATGAAGGGAAGACGGGGTTGAGCTAGAGTTAATAGTCTGGCTAATGGGCTAAACCAAACCCAAAGCCCAAAGTGAATAAGTGGCAAAGTTCCACTAACTCCAAACATATCAAAGTTTATACTCAAAAAGATCGCAAACGGCGTTTTGGTCCCAATGGAAGTGGTCCCGAGTCCTAATTCGACCGTATACAAAAAGTAACTTTTCGGACTAAAATCCGACTAACGATAAAATATTTAAATATTCAGTCGTAAAATATGTGGGTTGTTACAAACTCCCCTCCTTAAAGAAATTGCGTCCATGCAATATTTAAGAAGAAAATATAAGGTAACAACCATGAAAGCATATCAACACAAAAGAAATTTGAAATAAGAAATTCACCTCAAAGAGCACGGGAAAGTATGTCCGGATGTGTTCGCTCAATGAACTCTCTAGATTCCCAAGAGTAATCCTTAGGATTTGAGGACCATTGAACTTTAACAAGCGGAACATCTTTATTTCAAAGGCGTTTGACCTCCGAAGCAATAATACGAATAGGATGTTGCTCATAAGTTAAATTAGGCGAAACTTCAATTTCTTCCACAACAGCGGGCTCAAGAATAGAATCGGAATCTCGAAGACATTTCCATAATTGAGAAACGTGAAACACGTCATGAATAGCAGAAAACTGAGCCGGTAATAAAAGGCGACAAGCCATGGAACCAATACGTTGGTGATGGGAAATGGACCACTATATCGAGGTGCTAACTTTCCCGATCGACTGAAACGTACAACACCCTTCATAGGTGAAACACGAATAAACATAAGATCTCCTATAGAAAATTCTATTTTCCTTCTCCGGTTTTCGGCATAGGATTTTTGTCTACTCTAGCTTCTTCCATCCTATGACGAATAAGGTCAATCTTCTCTGTGGAATCACGAATAAAATCTGGACCTAAAACCAGCTTCTCACCGGCCTCAAGCCAACAAGAAGGAGATCGGCATGGTCTTCCATAGAGTGCCGCGAAAGGTGTCATACCAATACTAGATTGGAAGCTATTATTATAGGAAAACTCAACATGAGAAATATGATATTTCCAACTTCCACCAAAATCAAGAACACATGCACGAAGAAGATCTTCAAGAGTTGGATTCACACGCTAGGTTTGTCCATCGGACTGAGGATGATAATCGGTGCTAAAATTAAGCTTCGTTCACAAAGCTTTTTGAAGACTCTTCCAAAATCCACTAGTAAACAATGGATCATGATCACTAACAATAGAAGAAGGAACTCCATGCAATTTTACAATTTCTTTAATAAAGAGTTTAGCCAAGAGAGGAACGGTTCGATTGGACCGAACAGGAATAAAATGGGCGGATTTAGTAAGTCTACCGACTATCACCCATAAGCTATCATGACCCGAACGAGAACGGGGAAGGCCGTCTATTAAATCCATGGAAATTTTGTCCCACTTCTAAATTGGAATTTCTAAAGGTTGCAATAACCCATCGGGCCTTTGGTGCTCGGCCTTAATGAGTTGGCAAGTCATGCAACACTTAATAAAGTTAGCAATATCATATTTCATTCCCTCCCAATAATAAAGTCGCTTCATGTCCGCGTACATTTTACTACTACCAGGATGAATGGTAAATTTAGAACGATGAGAATCTTCTAAAATGTCTTTACGAAGATTACTAATATTTGGCATGATAAGTCTACCAAATTTTCGAATACCGCCACGAGAATCAATATGAAAGTCTTTCAAACCTTCAATATCAATTTTATCCCTAAGATTTTGGCCAAGAAGAGCCAATTCGGGATCTAGCTTTTGAGCTTCAAGAATGCAGTCTAAAAGAGAAGGATGAGCCTCAAGACTACATAAACCAAGAGATGAACACAAATTGGATACATGATCTTGAATCTCACAAGTGGATAAAATCTCGAGATCGCTCCATTCGGATATCATCATAGAAACAACCGCTTGTTGCTTACGACTAAGTGCATCCGCAACATGATTTCCCTTTCCAAGAGTATAAAGAATATCAAGATCATAAGCTAGAAGAAATTCGAGCCAACGTTGTTGACACAAATTAAGTTCCTTTTGAGAAAATAGATACTTCAAAGATTTATGATCGGTGTAAAGAATAAAATTTTCTCCCAAAAGATAATGACGCCAAATACGAAAGGCGAAAACAATAGCCGCGAGATCTAAATCATGAGTGGCATATCTAGTCTCGGTTGGCTTCAATGCCTAAAAGCATAAGCAATAACACGTTCTCTTTGCATAAGAACGGCACCCAAACCAACGCGACTAGCATCAGTATAAGCAATAAAATCTTGGTTTCCCTCAGGAATCACAAGAATAGGAGCATCGGAAAGGAGTTCTTTTAATTTCTGAAAAGAAGCTTCACATTTGACCGACCAAATGTATTTAACACCTTTCTTTGTTAAGCTAGTAAGAGGCATGGAATTTTTTGAAAAGTCTTTTATAAAACGACGGTAATAGCCCGCCAATCCATGGAAGCTATGGATTTCCGTCACACTCTCTGGTCTCTTCCAATTTTAAATCGCTTCAATCTTTGAAGGATCCATGGAAATTCTGGATTCGGAAATAATATGACTGAGAAATTTCACGCGAGATTGCCAAAAGTGGCATTTAGAAAATTTTGCTTTTAACTGATTACTCCTAAGAGTTTCCAACACAATCCGAAGATGTTTTTCATGCTCCTCCTCGGTTTTTGAGTACACAAGAATATCATCAATGAAGATGAGAACGAATCGATCGAGGAAACCTTTGAAAACTCGGTTCATAAGGTCAACGAAATAAGCCGAAGCAGTCGTTAAACCAAATGGCATAACAAGTCATTCGTAAGATCCATAACGAGTAAGGAATGATGTCAAAGGAACGCTATCCTCTGAAATACGAAGCTGATGAAAACCGGTAGCTAAATCTAATTGTGAAAAGACTCTAGCACCACTAAGTTGATCGAATAGATCATCAATCCGAGGTAAAGGATATTTATTCTTGATAGTAAGATCATTAAGCTTACGGTAGTCAATGCAAAGCCTAAGTGTACCATCAGATTTCTTCACGAAAATAGCCGAAGCTCCCTAAGGCGAGGAACTAGAGCGAATAAATTGCTTCGTCTCCAATTCAGATAATTGTTTGCGCATCTCCTCATTTTACTTATTGGACATGCGATAAGGAGGACGAGTAATAGGTTGAGCTCCAAGGATGAGATTAATTCTGAACTCAATTGCTCACTTAGGTGGTAATCGTAAAACGGGCTCAAACATTTCGGAAAATTCACGAACAACGTGAATAAGAGAGATGATATCTTCCTTATCATCATTATCGTCATTACGAGGATTTAAAGAATATAAAGATGCAACCAAGCTGGAATCCGAATCTTTAAAATCAATAGAAATCTTCTTAACAGACTGAGGATGTCGAAGATGAATAGTCCGCTCAAGACATAGGATTTGAGCTTCATAGCGGTTAAGCCAATCCATTCCAAAGCCTAAGTAGCGCATAACATGCAAATCGGCTCGGAAAGAAAAATCACACAAAATAATCTCGACCCCTTTACAAAGCAAACTAATTGTTGCGGATCCACCAACTGGATTCGCAATACTCAAAGAAGTCATTAAAGCGACAACACTCAAAGAAAAAGTATCAACAAATTCTTTTGATATAAAAGAATGGGACGCACCCATATCAAAAGAACTCGAATAGGGTGATCACGAGATAAAATAATGCCATCAAGGATAGAATGAGAAATACCTTGACCATGATATGTGTTGCCAGGGGCTTGAGCAACATTAAGCTTTCCCTCCTTCTTGCCTTGAAGTTTGGGACAAGAAGATACATAATGATTCGGGCTTTTGCAATAGCGACAAGCACGAGGCTTTGAACACTTGTTCGCATAATAGTCCTTAGAACCACAATTGTAGCATTGCCCACTACTAGAGGTAGAAGTCTTTGCCACCGAAGTTGCTTGCTTCCCTTTCTTATTGGAATAAGGACCTCTGAACTTATTAGGCCTTTTCTTGTTGTTGAAGTTTGGTTTGGCACCCATAACTTCAACATCACTCTCTCTATCAGCCTCTTCAAGACGAAGAGCGATATCAATGAGTTCATCAAAAGAAACTTCTAACTTTAGAAGTAATGGCTTCTTGAGGTTTTTGTTCAAGCCATAGACAAATCTTTGGTTCTTCTTCAATGGGGTGTTTATATATTCGACCCCGTATTTAGAAAGTGACTCGAAGGATGCGACATAATCTACCACAGAGGATTTACCTTGAACAAGGTCTATAAAACGACGAGCCAATCTCACCTTCTCAGCTTCTGGCATAAATTTTAATTCGAAGCATTCCCGGAATTTCTCCCAAGTAAGATCCGCTTCAACTATTTCAGAAATAAGAAGCTCATACCAGTCTAATGCTCTTTCTTGGAGCATACTAGAGGCCACCTGAACACGGTGAAGATCAATAAGATTCATGCGATAAAAGATTCGATCGCATGTTCTTAGCCAAGCCTGGACTTCAATAATGGTTTCAGATCGCATGTTCTTAGCCAAATTGGTATAATCGTTGCACAAACGTGAAAATCCAGACTTAGGGTGAGTAGACTCCGGATTAGATCCGGCTGCTTGAGCATTCTTTACTAGATCAAAAAGCTGCTGGGCAGACATAAATACTCCATCTTGGGGAGTAGCACTAGATTGACTGGCGCTGGGAAGGCCAGGTCTAACCATTTCTCTTCCTTTAGAAAGAAAAGAAAGAAGAAGGAAAAGGTTATTCACCAAATGAATATCAAGCAATCTTGATAGAAAAAACAAGGAATCATAAAGAAAATAGGATGAATCGGTACGAAGACTCGAATTAAATCCTAAAGCACGACTCCTAAGAAGGACTTAGGACGATGATCCTTGCTAGATTATTCTACATTGTTCTGAAGTTTGGCTCTGATACCAAGCTGTGACGCCCCACCTCTATACCCACTCTAGCCAAAGACACTATGGTGTAATGCCGTCAACTAACGCGGAGCATAAGGCTGTTGAGGAGCGACCATCCGTTTAATTGCTTTCTGCGAGCACCGATATGTCAGATAGTACAACATGCATTTGGTTTCAGGAGGAAATCCAACATAACAATACAAACTCAAAGCTACTACACAATGGCTATATATATTCTTCGAAAACAAATACAGAAATAAACATAACACCAATCAGTCACAGACGTCCATATCACAAAGGCGGAAATAGATATGAATATAACACTTAAAAGTGTGTATCAGAGTAGTGGTCAAACAAGATCCATAATATCACAAAAGAATAGCTACAAGTGCTAGACAAAACAACATGGACACATCAGTGAGTCTATATCTCAAATGTATATAACAAAAACTACTAATCTAAGTAGTTAGCCAAAAGTCAGGGGGATAATCCCAGATGTGTAGTCAAGCAGAAGCACCTGTAACATCTCGGTCTGACCTGAGTATTATTTAATAAGAAAATAATAAACGGATCAGTCTAACTATAAACATCAGATGAAATGATATAGAATAAGAGATATGACAAAAAGTATGATAACCATAAAACCATACTGTGATAATTATGTAATTGAAAATCAACAAGAGATTAATCAATATCACAAGAATCTTCTCAAAGATAAAAAAGAATGTCATACTCTTTATTTTCATTCATTAAAACCATAAGTATTGATCATTATATCATACTCTTTATTTTGATTCATTAGAACCATAAGTATTATTCATTACAATAAGCTAGTAAATATATAAGCTTAGCTTCATGTCCCATAACCACTAGCTTAACTTAAATATTTATGAACAAATTGTAGATCTCCATTAGAAAATTGTCACAAGAGATTCAATCGAACAAGTCCAAGAATTAACCGGTGAAGTAAACACAAGCGTTTCATACCACTTGTTTTACTAAGCCGTTTAATTAGATTTCTCATACCAATGAGGTATAGGTTTGTATATACTAGTAGATTGGAAAACGGTTTAAGAAACAAGCTTTGTAATAAAATTGGGTTGAAATCATTTTGATGAAAGAGTTTTGATATTTACTATTAGTATTGAAACCTTTATAATTTTTAAAGTGACAAATCACAAAAATGATTGTAGAAACAATAAATCACAAAAATTCACATTCGAAGACGTGAATAAAATCCAAAGAATTCGATTACAAATCCATCAAAATGGAAATACCCTTGCGACTTAACACAATTCAACACAAGAAATCAGTGGCTCAACATATGCGAATCCACAGCATACGACCTAAGAGATCAGCGACTTAAGAAATAGCATGCGGCCTAACAGAGCAACTTAACATGGCGCGACCTATAGCATGGCGCGACCTATAGCATGGCGCGACCTATAGCATCGCGCGACCTAAGTTGGTGCGACTTAAACCAGGGCGAGCGACCTAAGTGGTCAGCGACCTAAAGCAGGCCGACTCATAGCAAGGCGAGCGACCTAAGTGGTCAGCGACCTAAAGGGGGCAGAGTGACTTAAGGAGGTGAGGATGAGCGACCTAACATAGCCGAACTATGTTGATGCAAGCCGAGCGACCTATGTTGATGCAAGCCGAGCGACCTAACATAGCCGACCTATAGCATGGTGTGGCTTAAATCATGAGGCGACCTATGTTGGTGCGACCTATATGCAGGCCGAGTAACCTAACTGGTAGAAGAGCAAACCGAGCGACCTATGTGGTCAGCGACCAAAGAGGTTGCGACCTAACTTGGCGCGACCTAAGTTGGTTGCGAGATATAGCAGGTGCGACTTAACATGGCCGAGCGACCTAAGGTACTGGGGCAAGCCGAGTGAGCTAAGCAACAGAAATGAAAAAACTCTCTCAATTTGCAACCGGTTGAGCACCGACGCTAGGGCATTACGCCCATCGGCTACCCGGTCCTATTGGCTCCTCGATGCATCACCAAAAACATGTTCAAATATCAAAGTTAGGGTTTTTAAAGATTTGAACCCAAAACAATAAAAATTGGGATATTCATCAATTCAATCCAAACCAAAAGAAAATGCACATGAATAAGTGTTAGGAATTCATACCCAACAATCAAAGATAATTATAGACAAAGATGTGAGATAAAAATCTCACCTTTCCGCAAAATCAATGAAGAAGAAGCTTAAAAGCAAAGGAAGAATCAACCACACTTCAATCTCAATCACAAGAAGCTTGAATCAATGGCTTCTCTTTGGATTTGGAGTTAGATGTTGGATTTGCAAATGAACTAGGGCTTGGAGTTTTAATTTCCCATTCCTCTCTCCATTTTTGATGAAGCTTGAGTGTTAGGAAATGAAAGTGAAGTAATGAAGGGAAGAGGGGGTTGAGCTAGAGTTAATAGTTTAGGCTAATGGGCTAAACCAAACCCAAAGCCCAAAGTGAATAAGTGGAAAAGTTCCACTAACTCCAAACATATCAAAGTTTATACTCAAAAAGATCGCAAACGGCGTTTTAGTTCCAATGGAAGTGGTCCCGAGTCCTAATTCGACCGTATACAAAAAGTAACTTTTCGGACTAAAATCCGACTAACGATAAAATATTTAAATAAAAATTTAAATATTCAATCATAAAATATACGGGTTATTACATCATGTCTTGTTGTATTAGTTTTAGTTTGTTTTGATTTGAATGTTCGTGTAGTTCTTCATGTTTATTCATTGTATCGTTCTATTATGAAATGAAATTGAATTACTTTTCTGTTATCTAGCTTATCCTATCTCCAGAATAAATTTTAGTATATTATATAAATACACACACACATACACAATTATTCACAAAACCAACATAAGTCATCAAAATTGACTAACTCCTGCCGACAACCCCCTTGGACCATGTCTACATGTACTGGTCAGAAATGACTTTTCATTTTAAATTTGAAATTTGAATAACTACCTTATGTCTATTCATTTCAAACGAATTACTACACCAATAAATACCTATTTCTTCCAGAATTCATCACTCAGAATTATTTCTTATCTACTTTATCTCTAATTCTTCTTACAAACTCAAATATGGCCAATTAAATTCATAATTTAACCGAGAATCTTGAAGAAACCCTTAATTCTTGTAATAATATTCTTTCTTTCATTCTTCGTAACCAGTGACACTTAGAGTTGAGTCAAATGCAGATGATCAAGGAGCAAGAAAAGTATTTCGATGTGATACGATGGATGATTTCCTCCCTGCACAAAGATGATAATGAAGCACATCCTCCTGTCTCTCTCACCGATGATAATGAAAATAGGGATGCCATTAAAGTAGACCCTATACTTAGAGAAGAAGGATGAGTGGAAGTTCCTCGTAATGTTTGATTTTATTTGATTGCTTTGTTTGATTGATTGCTTGGATTGATTTGATTGATTTGGATTGATATTTGGTGTGCAAAACATGTATAAAAACACATTGATATGATCTTGGATTAGCTATTAGGTCTATCAGTATAATTATCTCTTAATCTATCTATTATGTACTCCACTGAATATTATACTAATGCAGGTATTTTAGTACAAGAATAAGGGGGATTTATATAGTTTGGAGTTAGTTTTTGTTGATGACAAAGGGGGAGAAGTATAAAATAGGATGGTTAGGCACAGATTAAGGAGGAGTTATTAGTTTCAGGGGGAGTTATTAGGTTAGAAGTAATATTTTATAAGCAAAGGTTGTCATCATCAAAAAGGGGGAGATTATTAGTCCTTGAGATGATGGTTTTGATGACAACAACCTTATAATAAGATTATAAAATAAGTACAAACATTATAGTTTAGATATATATGTATATGCAGTATTTAACCATGCAGGTATCAAAAAATGAAGACTGTATAGTATAGAGATTCAAGATATGAAGATTGAAGATTCATGAGTATCAAGATTATCAAGAGTTCAAGATTTCAAGATTATAATCTAATTAGGAATTTTGTTAAAACTTCTAGAAAAGCACTAACATCTTAAAATCCAATTTATTCATGGAATGGAATTCACTTCGAGCCTGTTAAAGGGATGGAACCCTAAGTATGATGGAACCTACAAAAAATCTAGTGGAACATTGTTTTGTATCCACCAACTTTTATTCAAATGTTTTTAAAAAATTATATCTTGTTTTCAAAATAATTTCAAAACCTTCCTTTTAAAAGAATAAAAAACATCTATCCTATTTTTAAAATACTTTTAGCCTCAAAATAATCTTTATCTTCAAATTCAAATTATCCCTGGTTTTAAACTATCTTTTAAAAATAATATATTTAATTTTTAATATTTATACTAAGATTTAAATATAAAATTATAATAAAATCTTATATATATCAAAATATTATTCTCAATATTTATTTATCTTTTTTAACTATAGCTAAGTATATTTATAAAGTTGTTTAAAAATAGTTTTAATACAAGATAGAAGTTATTTTCAAACAAAAACAAATCACCAAAAGTACCTTAGGCATGTCGACAACCTCAAGTACCCCTTATCGACAAGGTGGCAGTTGATTTCAAAAATTTGAATTTCAAAAGAAGTGTCTATTCGTCATATACTTTCACGAATGGACATGGGTATTATTCTACTATAAATAGAGGCAGATTTAAACGAATATATATACAATTTTTCTCTAATTTCACTCCTCTTCTTCTTCTTCCACATTTCTTTATATATATTTTTACAATTACTCTGTCCAAATCACCATTGAATGTAACTAGATCATCTCTGGTTTGATTCTCTATCACTATCTCAACAAGATCTCAGTGCTATTCAGAGTTATAGTCTTCTTTTTATATAAACTAAGCGAGAAAAGGTGTGATTGTAGCCTGTGAAATCAATGAAGGAGAAAATGTGTGATTGTAGCCTAGGAAATCAATTGGGTGAACTTGTTGCCCGTAAAATCAAGTATCTCTACCCAGAGGATTGTGAATCTGGAGTGGTGTACCTTGTGTCCTTGAAATCGAGGGTGTAATTAAACAATTTCTTTTGAAAGGAATTCCGTACTTGTGTGCGGGACTGGATGTAGGGTAACTCCGAACCAGTATAAAATCCAATGTGTTCTTTCCTTTATTGCTTTTACTTTATTTCTGCATCTGTGTTTGATTTTGTGATCATATATGTGTCTGAATATGGCATACATTTGTGTTCAAATTAAAATAAACTCAAAAAGATTTAGTAATTCCTTAAAATACTATTCGCCCCCCTCTAGTGTTAATTCTAGCCTTAAGATCCATAATCCGCATTTCTCACATAAATAAATTGAAGGAAATATTCAGTTATTTGTAACTTGGTATTTATTTAAATGATAATGGATTTATTAAGTAAATGTTTAAAAACTAAATAATAGAAAATTGAAATTGATGTATATGAGTTTATCAAACTTAGTTTTGAAATTGTTGAATACTTAAAGTTTGAAATATACTGAATTTGAGTGGTTTATTTTGTGGACCAAATCTATCTTGAAATCAATATAATTTGGAATGGTTTATTTGAAAACTGAATTGAAATGGGAATTTATGATTTGAGATTTGGTTAAATCTAAAATTTTGTAATTTGAGTTGTTTTGGAATTGAGTTGGGAAATTGAAGAAGCTATTTATTATATAAAATATTTTATTATTTAAACCATTTATGTGGTGGAAGTTATGTTTCAAAATTACGAGTTTCAAAGTACTATGATTTAAAAGTGTTATAATTTCAAATGTTGGGTTTCGAAGTGTATAACTTTGAAAGTGCTATGATTTTGGAAAAGTAGATATTTGAAATAAAATGATATCGTATTTATATGGCTTTGAAATGGCAATTATATTTCGGTTTCAAGTATAAATTATTTTGAAATGACCGTGGTGTTATAATAACGATTGGTTGTTAAAGAGACCGAAATCAGATATGGGCATACTCTCTGTCGATACCGAAAACCACTTTAACAACTGTGTACGCGGTGGAGATTGCAGAATGAAGTAGGATGGCGGCGGCGTTCCTTTGAGGTATATACGTGGACCCGACTCCGGTGAGTTGGCATAAGGTGGCTAAAACGGGAGCGCTTACAGGTCAGTGAGGTAGCCCCTCTTATCGGACACACTCCTTCGATACCATTCTATTACTTTGTGATTGATTGGGGCCCTTTGATTTTTTTTTAGGGGAGTGGCTCGAGGTGGGTGGTAGGTGCGCGCTATGCATCACCATAAGTCCGAATGCATAATTGGTATATCTACCTTGGCATTGCCTCGTTGTGCTGTGTCGCCTACCCTAGCGAGCCTTATACGAGTTTGGTTTTCTCCCGTAGCCCGCGTGGTATCCTCTGGTGGCTTCCCGATTAGGAGGAACCATGATACTGGATGGACTACAGGTACTATTACGTGTTAAGGGGAATATTGCGTCACTCCTTAACGCTATTTAAAAGTAAGTTTATTTTACTATAGACATTATTATAATAGCGAAATATTACTACATAGTAAATAGTTTAACGGATCCTTAGGAGATGTTAATCCCGAGCATCTCTTAAGTTACTGCACTCACGTTAGACACTGGATAGGAGATGTCAAATCCCGTAAACATCTCTGACGCCGTTCCACTCATATTTTGCTATTGATTTAACTTACATAAGATCTTTTAGTTCTGACTCGAGTGTTTTGTCTTTCAATTGGCTCGGGTCAGTCTGAGCATTTCAGGATTCGAAGACTTTATCTCTGGAGGACGGAGATGAAGATTTGTATTACTATTATTATTATATTCCACTGCATCACATTGTTCCACTGCATTGTTATTTATTATTCTTTGATATGTGTTGTATAAGTATAATCAAATGTTTTTGTAAAACAGCTTCATGAACTGTTATTTGATTATTATATTTTGTCGTTCTGCTGCAAGATTCTATTTTGTTCTTCTTTCCCTGCTTTTTCTTATTCGCTCTAATAACAATCCGCCATTCTGTATGGTTTGAGTCTGACGTGTGTGGTTTATCGTCGGTTTAAAGCCTACAAAAGGTGGGATGTTACAACGTAGTATTAGAGCTTTGGTTTAGCGATATACCTTAGCTTAGTGGGGCCTGACTCTTTATTTATTGGGTAGTAATACCCTATGATGAGTCGCTGAGCTTATATATATGAGAGAGCTTATTTGTTAGTGTTATAAAAGGGTTTTAATATTGTGTTATTTTGTTCTGTTTTGTATTTATAAATTCTGATTCGTGCATAGGACGCTATGACATCAATAGGGATTTCTAAACACTTAATAGGACAGACCGACATGATATTTATTTTGAATATAGGTGAATGAAATAATTTTTCCTATTATATTTACTATATATAAAATAAATTTTTTATGAATGATATATTTGGTCGTAATATAATGGTTGTTAGGTAGCAAAATTTATAAATTTTGGTTGGAAATAATATTTAAAATAAAAGTAACTGAAATTGGAAATTTAGAACTAAAGTTTCGGGGTTTTGAAAATTTCTTTCGAACGATTTTTGAATATAATAATATTGTTTATAAGTATTTTCTAGTATAAATATTTCAATATAAATTGAAAGAATTGTTTTAATTTTTTTTCTTCTGAAAAGGAATATGTTCTGTACTCCCCTCTTTGTCGCTGGAAAATAATTTCAATGATGAGTGCACGCATCGATGACGTTCATTATCGATTTTCTAAGCGGGAAGGCCACTACGGTTGTTTTACTGCAGATTTATTTGGATAAACAAATATAAATTTAAATTGTTTTAAATATAAATGGATATATAAGTTGTAAGTGTATATTTATCTATTATTTTAAAATGATTTGAAATTAAACCCGATATTTAGTTCTTGAGTTTCTGTTAATTTATAGTTTCAGTTATTGTATTGAAATGGAATGTAACTAATTAATAATTGTAATCTTTAATTAAAATAAGAGATTAAATGCCAAGTTATAAATGAAATTTAAAGGAAGTTGAAATTATAACCTATATAACTAATGATATGATTATTGAACATTAATTTGATAAAAAGAAATGAGAAAACTTACATAACTTTTAACTACATCCTCAAAGCATATATATAACTTTCCAAATATTAAAAGTTATAATGTTAATAAGAAAATGTAATGGAAGTTGTACAAGTAAAATAATGTAAGTGTTCAATGCATTGCTTTTATTAGTAGGAATTGATGTTACAATTGTTATAAACTTAAGTTATAATGGAAATCTTACTATAATAAAATATGATAGAAGGTAAATGTTGTAAGCAAGTAATTATAGACTTAAGTAAATGCTGATGTTATTTATTTTAAAAATAAGTAGGAAGATGAATACGGTAAGTGAAAGATTATAAACTTAAGTTAATGTTTGAAGCTATGTATAACTAAAGGTAAATAAATGAAGACTGTAAGAAAGTAAAAGTAAATTAAAAAGATAAATCATTATATGAAAGAAAAGGAAATCAAACAACAAATATTACAAAATGAAATTATTAAGAACGAACTTGATCTATTGTTTGGAATTGTTATTTGTTGGTTTATGTTTGTTTGGGCAAGGATACTTTAATTTTTTTTGGATGTATGAATAATCTATTTATTTTCATCTAAGACTATTGAGTAAATGGTGTACTTAATAGTTTATTTCCCATTCTGTACAATTTAAAGTTTTTGAACCCGAAGAACTATTTGTTCGTTTGATATGGATGGATAATTGAATTGTGTTGTTGTTTGACATTGATTTGTTTGTTAGTGGATGAAACAAAATTAATATTTCATTCTATATAATTATTAACTCTTTTAGATTATATAAGTGAAATGCAAGTTATGGAAGCAATTGCTACTGCTTTTAGTTTCATAAATAAGCGTTAATTGCCCGACGAATAGGTACGTTCTCGAATTACGGTTTTATAGCGTTATTACATTATTTTCCCCGTTGTTGGGATATATTATTTTGAGATATTATTATATATATTGTTATATTTGATATTGTATTTTCTCCCGAGCCTCTGTGTACAAAGGACACTCTGTCGAAACTTTTCGTAAATTTTGGACTTAGAAATTTTTTGAAAAATGTTTCCAAACCTTATTAATTTGGGTATAAAAAGATTTAATGGTTATAAATTAGTACGTTTTATTGAAATTTTTTAATTTTGTAAATTTATTTGTTTATAAAGTTAATATTCTGAATAAAATGTATTGTTTGCTTAATTCTTTCTCTTCCCTTCTTTTTCCTTTTTGGGGATGAAAAGTTTTGAGCGGGGGAGAGTGTAATGACCCATAGATTTCAATAATTTAAATTGCTAAATTAATAAGTCTTAGTAATGTAATATGAAAAGAAATAAAAATTTGTAATTTAATAATGAAATGAATGTTAAAAAATGAAATGTTACCATGGTAATAAAAAACTAATAATTAACAATTATTATAATTTGTTCATTTATTTAGTCCATTAAATCAAAATTTGTAATCAATTGCAATGAATCTCAATTCAATGTTATCTTAGTATAAATTAAGGAAATAATTGAAAATAATGTTAATTCATTTCATAATATGACAATTGGTTGAATAAAAATAATGGATCAAGATTTATTAATTTGTTGGAATTTAAACTTAATAATTGTATTTATTGCAATTAAATGAAATTTAATATTTAATCATTACGTTAATAGAAATTAAGACGAAATCGGAGAATATTAATGTAATAGATCATGAACCCAATGTTAAATGCATCCATTTGACAACAATGAATTGAATAATAGAATGAAAGTAAACTAAATGGAATTATTGAAAATTAAATTTATAATTCTGAATTTAATGAAATTGAGGCTGATACGGAAATTGATAAATTAATCAACTCTAAATTGACATCTAGATTTATTTAAATTAGTGTAAATGATTAAGAAATTTAAAAACGATAAAATTTGTCAATTATAGAATTGAAATTAAAAATTCGATTTAATTAACTAATTATTAATTTATTTAGTCAATGTAAAATTGCCATTTTGGCCACTGACTCGGATTTCAACAAAAACTAGTTTCATCCGATCCGTAACAGTGAATTATAATAGGATTTCAAGTTTCGTAGTGATCGGACTTGTCGTTTGATCGTACGGGCTCGAAACGCCCAGAAATTAATTGAATTGAAGTCAACTAAAATCGATTTGAAATAATTAGATGTTAGCATAACTTCTTTATACGATGGAATTTGGACTTGAAACCTGTTCCATGGATTTTAAAATATTTAAAAACATCTATTTTGATATATGGGTTGACCCATTTCTGTTCCAGAATCGAAACGGGCTTTTCGGGTCAATTATCGTTCAAAACCCAAATCAATTGAGCCCATTTGTTTCTATTGTGTTCTGCCTATATATACGTTGTTATAAACCCTAGCAGTCTTTCTATTTCTCATTTCTGTAAGTATAGAAATTTCTGTTGCTCCTCTTTCTTAAATGGAAGACAAACCCTAGTTTCCAATTGCAATTTCAAATCAATTTCAAATCCAAGAATTCAAACTCCTCCAATCCAAACAAATTATATATCGATTTGTTGCCGTCGAAGAGCGTAATCTTCTGGTGCTTTTCTTTTTTCGATTTGAGGCACCGTTTGTCCAGAAATCAAGAATGAACCATGACCGTTCATATTGGAATTTTGACGATCCAACGGTGGATCGTCGACCGTTTGTCGATCGGATGGTGCCATTGTGAAGCTAGTAACGAGCAGCTTATGGATCTGCCATTCGTTCGTTGTAAATTGATCATGATTAGCCAGAAATCGAGGAAGTTTGGCTGACTTTTCATGCGGCGTTGGGCAGCATTTTGAGAACGAGAACGGCGGCGCTTCTAGCCGTGGGCGCGGCGTAGGGTGTCGAGCGCGATGCCACGTTCTGATGTGGCCGAAGCACACCCTGGTGGCGACGAAAATTTCTTGCGGAATTGGCGGCTTCGGTTGCTGCTGCATGTAGGGTTCTAGAGGGGGAGCGTGCGTGAGATAGGAGATGGTGACGTGGCGATAACGTGTGGTATGTGATTTTCGTTTTATTTTATTTATTTTGAAATTTCAAACTTCTAATTGTAATAACTTCTGCATGCGGACTCCATTTCATATGCGGTTTTCTCCGTTAGGATCGTATTGAAATTTCGAATATGCTCTGTCGTATATATACACTCAGCGACTCCCATAGGGTTTTACAACCCTATTAGTAAAGAGTCAAACCCCACAAAGCTAAGGTTTATCGCTAAACCAAAGCTCTGATACCAGATGTAACATCTTGCCTTTTTGCACACTTTAAATCGACACAAATGTCGATTCAAACCATACGGAAGGGCGGATTTTCATGAGGTAAATAAGAAAAAGCAGGGAATGAAAAAACAAAATAGAATATTACAGCAGAACGATAAAATGCAATAATCAAATATACAGTTCATGAAGCTGTTTTATAAACATTTGTTTATATTTATACAATACCTATCAGAGTTGCACATACCAACGAATAGTAATCGATGCAGCGGAATACAGTGTAGTGGAAAAATATGATATCTAATAATATTAATAATGAAATCTTCTTCTTCGTCCTCCAGAAATAAAGTCTTTGATTCCTGAAATGCTCGGACTGACCCGAGCGAATTGAAAAGACAAAACACTCGAGTCAGAACTAAAAGATCTTATGTAAGTTAAATTAACTGAAATAAATATGAGTGTAACGGCGTCGGAGATGTTTGCAGGGTTTGACATCTCCTATCCAGTGTCTAACGTGAATGCACTAACTTAAGAGATGCGCGGGATCTCCTAAGGATCCGTTAAACTATTTACTATGTAGTAATATTTCACTATTAATATAGTGTCTATTAGTAAAATAAACTTACTTTTAAATAGCGTTAAGGCTTTACATTTTCCACCTTAACACGTAATAATGCCAATAGTCTATACAGTACCGTAATACCTCCTGATCGAGAGGCTACTAGAGGATACTCCATAGGTACGACACAAATAGAAACTCGTACAAGACGCGATAGGGTATGTGACACGGCACAACTAAGCAATGTCAGGGTAGATATACCAATTACGCTTCTAGGTCGGTGGTAACGCATAGCCGCAGCTATCGCCCACGTCGAGCCACACCCCCAAATCAAAGAAATCAAAAGTGGCCATCGAATAATCCAAAAGTCAGAGTGTAATATCGAAGGGATGTGTCCGATCAAAGGTGCTACCTCATTAACCCGTCAATCGCTCCTGTTTTAGCCACCTTATGCCAAGTCACGGGAGTCGGGTCCACGTATTTATCTCAAAGGAAACGCCGCCACCATCCTACTTCATTCTAGAATCTCCATCGCGTACATGGTTGTTAATGTGGTTTTCGGAGTTTGCAGAGAGTATGACAACTTTCGATCCCGGTCTCTTCAACAACCAATCGTTATTATAACACCGTGGTCATTTTAAAATAATTATACTTTAAAACCAGAATATAGTATCCATTTCAAAACCATTTAAATACGATATCATTTCTTTTCTTTTAAACCCAAAATCAATATGATATCATTTTTATTATTTTAAATATATCTCTTTTTCCAAAAACATAATACTTCCAAATATATATACCTTAAACCCTATAGCTTTGAAACAAATTTTATAATACTTAAATGGTTTAAATATTTAACCACTTTATATAACAAATAGCTTTTTAAATTTCAAAAATAAATTCCAAATATAGGTTTAATTTTCCAAATAAACCATTTCAATTTCCATATATTTCAAAGCTTTAATTTTCCCACCATTTCAAAACTTATTCTTTGATAATTTCATATACATCAATTTCAACTACTATTATTTAGATTTGAAATGTTACTAAATAAATCAAATATCGTTTTAGTAAAACTTTTAGACTTCAAATAACTAGATATTCTTCCAATTAAATTAACTTGATAATATTCAATTTAATCAATTTGATATTCATTTAAATCCTCTAAATAAAAATCAAGCTATAAATCATACCCTTTTAAATCTAAATCTATTTACATTCCAAATCCAATTTGTTCAAGTACAATTCTTAAATAATTCAATTGAAACCAATTTCATATTTATCTTCTAACTTTAATTTTATTTGAGTCATTATAAACTCTATCTACAAGAGAATTTAAATGGATACTTACCATTTTAAATGAAAGAAATCAAACTTTATTATTAAGCTCATTTTTATTAATCAATTTTATACATAGCTTAAATTCAAGAATTTAAGTATATATATAAAACAATATTTATATAACATTAAAATTTAATATTTATTAAACCGTATGTTCCTTTCCAAAACCATAGAAAATCATTTTCAAAATATTATATATATATATATAGACCGGGGTGTCTGTATATAATTTTCTATCCTATGGTCAAGTGATACAGATATTTATCATTTTAGTCCGTAATTTTAAATAAAAATTACAGTTATATATCATTTCAAACCGCAATCCCGAATGAAATGAAATGCATAATAACTTGTTTATAACAATATAGAATACATCATCCATTCATCCAATATCAACCATCAACTATTTATCACAATCATCATCCAAATTCAAACAATACATCAATATATAACAGGTGATAATAACAGGTATCAACCATTAGCTTATATTGAAAAAATAAATTATAACTCCTTAACTGGCAGTTTTTATACAATAAAATAAATAGCAATTTAACTGGCAGTTAATATGCAATGAATAGTTAAGTAACAATTAAATTAAATAATTTAATTTTACTGGGATGATGATTAAAATATGTCAAACAACCATAAATAAATTTCAAATCACATCATATATCAATTTAACAAACATAAGAATTTTTAGAAGTTGTGAGTGGGTTAAAACACTCTCATTTTAAATTTAAATTGAATTTGAATCCAAAAATTTGACCATCTCGGAATTTGTCCAAACCAGTGTCACCATCCCTCATCTCCCTAGGCAAGTCACGCACGTTACTGAACCATTCGAACCCATGAAAATTGAAACTTTGACCATCAAATACAAACGTTTCCTCTCACCTGGCCGCCTCTAAACTCCCCCATCTCGAAGCCCACGCCGAGCCGCCTCCAACCCCTGTTACGCACCACCCCTGTGGCCTATAGAGGCCGCCGCCGCCGTTTGTTTCTAGGGTTTCAAAACCATAGTTCGCAATTTGTCGAAAATCCAACCGTTAACTCCACGAACGAATGACACAGATCAACTCCCCTCGGTCCCGTCTACAAAACCCAGAAACGGTTCGTCGATCCGTCGAGTTTGATTTCGACGTGATGAACGGCCGAGACTTCTTCGATTTTTACCAGTCAAACGATAATCCAAAATGAAAAACGAATTTCACCAGAATATTACGCACTTCGAGAGCTTCAACATATTTTTTTTTGAATTTTTCTAAGGAGTTTGGATTTTTGAAGTTGATTTTTGAATTGGAATTTGAATTGGATAAATTAGGGTTTAAAACCATTAAGGAAGAGGAGCACAGAAGTTCTGTATGTATAGAAATGAGGAATAGAGGCTGCTAGGGTGTATAACAGGGTATTTATAGGCAAAATTGAAATTAGAATGGGTGGGTCCATTTGATATACGCGTTGAACGATATATGGCCCGAAAATCCCGTTCTGACTCCGGAACGAAATTGGTTCAACCCATATATCAAAATAGATGTTTCAAAATATTTTTAATGCAATGGAAAAAATTTCGTGTTCAAATTGTATCGTATGAAGAAGTTATGCTCAAATCAATATTTTTCAAATTGATTTCAACTGATTTCAATTTCATAAATTTCAAGGCATTTCGAGTCCGTACGATCAAACGACAAGTCTGATCGCTACAAAACTGGAAACCCTATAATAACTCACCGTTACGGCTTGTTCGTTAATGGAAGTTCTATCGGATTAGAAAATCGTCGAAGAATTTGGAAATAAAAATAACCGCAAGCGCACATTGTACGAATATAACACGTGGCGAATACGGGTCGATCCGTAGGGAATTGATGATTTCAAAATTCTATTCAATCAAATTAACCAAACTTGAAAGTGTGATTAGCTAAAAATGTTAGAAACTAACATAAACTAGCAAAAGAAAAATAGATAAAAATATGAGAGTTAAATTACAATTTAGAGGCAATTTTCACTCTCTAAATCACATAAATCAACAAAATGAAGTTATGATCTCTCTTTTCTTGTCATAGTGAATTAGTTGATGTGCTTATCATAAGTATGGTATATTTGTGCTATTAATTAGCTCAATATAAACCATCAAACTATAACACAACCACTAATACACTTTTAAATCTCATAAAATATGACAACTAAGTTGAAAGCAAAATCTATTTTAAGCATGGCCTATTAACTATTAATTAGAAATATAAGCCATCAAATTTTAATTTCAACAATCACTTCTTTGCCATAATCATATGTAGATGAAGAGGTAATTTGTGTTTTGTTTGTTCAAGCATAACCTATTTGTTATGAACAACATAGACTATCAAATTCAAAGCTAAGAAACATCATTAAACCACTTCAATCAATCTCAATAAGCATAAAAAGAGAGCATAAACATCAAATTAAGTTGAAGCTACATGATTAGAGACTTCATTAACCCTAAATTGAAGAGATTAGCCTCTCATATTTGTTATCAAAACAACAAATGTAGCTTGCAACATGAAAGAATAAGAAAAGAAAAGGAGAGCAAAATTAAATGAAAAAACTATTCTACTTGCATGAAAGTAAATCTACACTACAACATGAAAGGAAATAAACAAGAAAAGGAGAAGAAAATGTATTGAATTTGCATAAACAAATGGAAGTTACATGAAAATAAAAATGGCTAAGTAGTCATGGAAAAGAGAAGAGAGCTTTCTTTTATTTGATCTAAAACTGAACTAAAGAGAGACTAAGGAAGAGAGGAAGAGGAGAGGGCTACATAAAACATAAGGGGTATTTATACAAATTAGAAACCCTAATGCATGTTTTTGGAGAGTACCCAAAATGCCCTTGGAGGAAGTGTGGTGGCCAAGTTATCATTAGCTTCAATAATCCCCTAATTAAATGTACATGAAGCTTTAAATGTCTTTTATCATGTGCATTAGCCTTTAATTTTTACATTAAGGTAGTGGGTAGGTGGGGTCCTCCATGTTCTTCACTTTGAATTATTTCCATCTTTGTATCTTCTTTGTACATGCATATTCCTTCATGAAACCACTTGTAATTGAGTTTAAATTCCTACAAAATAATATAGAAATTTCCCATTAAATTTTCTCAATTTGATATATGCACAAAAATGACCATTTTGCCCTTGGATGACGATGAAAATGTGACAATTTCAAATAATTCGAACTTTTGGTTAAAACAAGTTAAAATACCCAATATGATCATTTATTCAATTTAAATAGATTAAATATGGTACTTAAAATATGCATATTTACGTGCACATCAAATACCCCCACACTTATCTTTTTATTCGTCCTCGAATAAAGAAAAACTAAGATAAATCCGTTTTCGTCGGGAGCACGATTGCATTGAGCGTATGCAACAAGACGTTAAACCTCTGGGTGTCCCCAGTAGGACGAGTGTTGTCTCGTGAGGGTTTTCAGCGGATACTACCCACAAAATCCAAATGCAGGTTGAAAATATTTACAAAATGTAAGATTTATTTACAAAGAGAATAATGCAAGTTTTTGAAATATTTACAAATGAAGGATTTATTTTTAAATTATACAACTAAGTTAAATATAGGTTTTGGTTATTATCTTGAAAATTTATGTCATTTACTCATCAATATTTCCAATAAAAACGAAGTTATCATAACAAATAAACCATGGTTTAACTTGTTGTTTTGGTTAATAACACAGTGTAACTATGAAATGGATCCTTAGTTGATTATAAAAGTTTATCAAAGTGGTATTTTCATTTCTTTTCAATAACAAATCAAATCAAATAAGTAAAAATAGTGCTAGGATTTCAATTGCTTGTTCTCTCATTATTTGCAAGAAAAATTACACACCTAGCTCAGGTAAACTGAGGCCAGATATACCACCCATGCACTGCCTTTCGGGCTTATGTGAGGGGAGTACAGAGCATGGCGAGTGCACACACTTTCGTGCATACACCTATCGACCGTAGGTGGTTTTTATTAAGTCTATTTTTTTTTACATGTGTTACATACATGCATAACGGTGAGGACTTTTAAATGAGTATGAAAACACATAATCAAAGATTCCTAGTAATTCACCCATGCATAACCGTAAATGAGAGTGAATACTTTGGATGTTATTTTTTTTTTATTTTTTTTTCATTTTTTTTATAAGAGAGAGAGAGTTTTGCAAAATCATCTTAGCACCATTTAAATTAGAAGACAAAAAATGTTATATCCTTTACTTTAAATTCACCACTTTTAAAACAAAGATTTTCAATTAGGATGTATTTCATAATTAACACGTATGAATCTTCCTATATACTAGTTAAACCATTGTTATTTATATTACAACTTCATTTTTATTTTTGTTAAGACAAATAAATTTTCAATAATTTCAATTTAATAAACCAAAACCATATATTTATCCCATAGTGTTTCTTTTAAAAATAAATCAAAAACGCAAAAAATTCTTCTTTTGTTTTTGGATTTTTTTTTTTGAATTTTTGGAAGAAAAATGAAAAACTAATCCTGAAAAATCAAGAAGAAGATGAGTCTTCCCCCATACTTGATTTTGACCGTGCCCCCACAGTCAACCCAAGTGAAAGGAACGTTTATTATCACTTACATGAAAATGAAACGTATTTACACGAGATCAAAAAGTATACCGTCAAAAAAGAAATGAAACGGTCTTCCAAAGACCAATTCATTGGTCTCGTCAAGTATACGAGACACAACTTAAGCTCGAAAAACCAAACCATAAAAGATTTTGAATTCGAATGTGGGTTTGGAAAAATGAATGTTGTTTTATTAAAAATCTTACGAGTTGTTTTATTTTCGTTGATTTTTGGGGTAGATATAACGATTGATTGAAATTCACAGTTATTTTCAGCAAATTGAAATTGAATCTTCCCCATCAGAATTTAATGACTCATTTTCGAAAAGTCCATAAAACTCGCGTTCGTTAAATTCATCTTCCTTCGTTGGATTATCAACAACTTCATCGCATGTATCCATTTCAAAATCCAAAGTTGTTGTATTCAAATTTTCAGAATCGAGAAAAGGAAGATCGAATTCTAAATTTGGTTTCACACTCTCAAAAGAATTGAAATCCAACTCAATTACCGCCTTTTCAACAACTTCGTTAAGATTGTCGTTTTCAATTTCGAAAGTTGTTATTTGAAAATCAGCGATTTGGGTAAAAGGTGGATTATCGTTTGACTTGTCACTCATTGAAATTTCATTTTGCTTCTCACGAAAAGTTTCCATTGTTTTAATCAACAAATTTGTGTGGTCATCGTAAATTTCATTCATTTGCTCAACAAAGTCAAATTTGTAATTGTTAACTTGAAAATTTTCGATTTGGACTTGTTGAGAACAAGAATTGTCAATTTCGATAAACGGTAGATTATTATTTGATTCTTCACAAGTTGTGATTTGATTATGATTTTCACGAAATTTTTTGTATTTTTCAAGTAATAAATCCCCGTTATCTTTTTCCATTTGGTCAACAAAATCAAATTCATGATTGTTAATTTGAAAATATTCATTTTGAAATTATCGATAACCAAAGTTTTCAATCGTATCGTTATTGAAACTATTTCCACTGCCAAAATTATTTGAAAATTGGTTCACATTTTCATCTTGATTTTGGAATTCATTTCGAAGCTCGAAATTGAATTGGCATGGGTTATACTCGAAATCATTTGAATGTTGAAGTGAATTCAAATTTTGATTATTTTGACTTGAACTATTGGACAAATATGAGTTACACAAATCATTTATACTTTGATTTTGTTGTGTAGAGATTTCATGTAAAGACGAAATGCTATTTTCAAGATTCGAGGGTTGCTCGTTATTTTGAAAACTTTGTGGTTCGAAATTTGAATCGTTTAAACAATAGTTGGCTTTAAAATATCCATACGAATTTGAAGTGAAATTATAGGGATTATATTGATTTTCACAACTACCATAAAATTCATATGAATATGGAAATCGAGATATTTTCAAGAATGTTTTTGTTTTTTTTATATAAAGGAAAATATTCACAAAAGAATTTTATTGTTCAAAAAGAAAATTTGGTTTTTTGGTTTTGTTTTTTGATTTTCAATTCTTTTTTTTGTTTTTGAAAAGATTTTATATTTTTTTTTGGATTTTGGCTTTTTATTTTTTTTTGGATTTTTGAAATATCAAAGGAAAAATGATCTAAAAATTTGATGAGAAAAGAAATATTTACATTTTTTTTAGTTTTGAATTTTGAATTTTTTTGATATGCATGAACTAATGCAACTAAATGAATGCAAGGGTTAATTACAAATGATATATCCTAAGTTAACACAAAATGATATATTCACACTTTGTCTTAGATAAACAAGATAGTTTTCAGCCAGGTTACGGGCAGGAGTTATCGATGCACCATGAATCACCGTAGCAATGCAGCCGAAGTTTTAAGTACCTTCAGAAGAACAACCACTATAATATTTACGAATCACCGTAATATTTATAAATGGTTATTACTCTGCCGTAGCCTAGACACCAAGAAATTAAATTGTTCAAAGAAGACAAATTGTCATTATACAATTAAGTGTTAATGATGTCTAACCGTTATTATTAATTAAAATTCTAGGATGAAATGCAAAGCAAGAATTAAACGTGAATTAACAATGCAACTACGAATGAATTTTTTTTATTTTATAAAATGCAAATGCAAGCAACCAACAATGCAATTCAAATAAAACTAGAAATGAAAGCAGATTCTTTTTGAGCTAGTAAGCAGAGCAATTTATTTTGACTAGTGAAGCAAGCAGCTGATTCTTCCAATCTGCTTTGGCAATTCGAAATTAAAAACAAGATATATACAAAAAAAAATTAACAAGGAGAAAAGAAAAATGAGAAAAAAAGAAAAAAAAAAGTACAACAGACGAAGATCAGAACAAATGAAACTAAACAATTGAAAACAAAACTAAAACAAACACTTTTTTTTATATAAAAAAGAAGAACTAAAATAGATTAAAACGAAACAACTCTTCTTTACTTTATTTTAGGGATAAAGCAATTTAACTAAAACAAAACAACAAAAGAACAAAACTAAAGTAAGCAAATCAACTCAGTTGGCTTTATTAATCCCATCCCAACAAAATCTACAAACCCCAAAACCAAAATAAACAAAATTACAACACTACTGGTTCTCATTTAGAAGTGATACCGAAATAATCAAACCCGCAGTTTTTTTTTATAGGGAAAATCAATACTCTCAGTAAACCAAGTAGTGACCTTGTGACTTTGTGATGGCGATTCGAGGATTCAGGCGATTCAATTTGCAATTTGAAGAGGTGGTTGATGAGGCTGGGCTGGATTGGTGATGTCAGAGAGTAAAAGAGATGGTGAAGTTGGGTTATGCAGGGTTTGGTTAGGTGTGGCACAGTGAAGTTCGACTGTAGATGTTTGGCAATGTGGAGTGTTAAAGGGTTGATGGTAGGATGTAGCAGGGCAACGGCGCCAAAAACTTTGTTCGTCGACGGAAGTTCTATCGGATTAGAAAACCTTCGAAGAATTTAGAAATAAAAATAACCGCAAGCGCACGGTGTATGTATGTAGCACGTGGCGAATACGAGTCGATCTGCAGGGAATTGATGATTTCGGGTTTGGTAAGAGTGATGGAAAAGGTTGGTTGCAGAGGTCGATTTGAGGAGTTTGATTTTGTTCAAGACTTTATTGTGGTCTGGTCGTTGAAGGCAATAGGATTGGCAGTTAGGAGACTGGCGATTTGGAGTCATGGTGACGTTGAGATGTTTGGAGTGAGATGCTCATGAATTTGTGCACTGTATGGTGACTGCAAAGAAGGGTAGCAGCAGTTGCAGTGGGGGAAGAACTGTTAGATGCTGACAGTGCTGGTTGTAGAAGTGGTGGTAAGAAGAGTGTAATGAAATACAAGATGATGTATGAACTTGAATGTAGCTGCTGCTGTGAGATTGTAGTGTGTTGTTGTTGGTGTTTTGTTTTGACAGAGGAGATATGTGGCAATGGAACCAGGTATTTGTTGTAAGTGCTTTGGTTGATGGTATAAGAGGTGATGGATAGGATTGTGGCACTGTCAGTGATGTGTTTGTAGAAGTCTGGGTGGCTTCTCGTAGGGGAAGCAATGGAAGACTTGTAAGTTGTCTGTTAATGGTCTGGTTAGTGATGATGAAAGGCAGGTTGTAGTGATAAGAGGCAAGAGGTCGCGATTGGATGATCTGAGGGTATGCTGTCATTGTCGATAATTCCACTCTTTTTCTTCTTCTGAATGATTGGGGAGTTTTGGTTTTGATGAATGTTTGGTCACACAGACTTGATGGTGAGAAGCAAAAGTTAAGGGCTTTGACAGCAGAGTAGCAGTGGCAGGTTGTGGTGGCCTGTTTGGTGAAGAAGGGTGTTGAACTGTGGCTAGTGAATTGAAGTGATCTACAGTTTGTAAGTGGGTTGACTAGTGATGTGTGATCAGAGGACGTATATGTTGGTGGCTGTGAGTTGATAGTGTCAAGGGAAATGTGGAAATGGAGGTGGCTGTTGTTGTAATCAGGGTGGTCTATGCTGTGTAGTGTTCAGGAAGATGGCTGGTTAAGTGTTATGGCAGCAAGGCAATGATGAAATAGTGATGAAGTATAGGGGTTGACAGAAGTGTATGTTGTATGGTAGTGGGAGTGTGACGATTGGTGTTGTTTGTGTGGTTATAGTTGTAGAAGTGAAGTGAAGTCGTGGATGTGAGGTTGTTAGATTGATGTTTGCATGAGTTCGATGTGGTGAAGTGGGGGAGAGTGCTTGTAGGCAGGTTGTGGGATGTCGTTCGACGAAGTGGTCAGTGGAGGATGGAAGTTGCCGTTGAAAGACAGTGGTGGTGAAGAGCAAGCTACAGGGATAGTTTTGAAGCAGTAATGTGTTGTGATGGAAAAGGCAATATGGAACTGAAATGTAATGTTTTTCTTTTGAAGAAATATAGAACAGAGCGTTGGTGTAATAGTGCGCTAAAAATGTATGCATGCACAGAAGATGCAAATGTAAGGTTGAAACAGAAAATTGTAAAAACAGAAAATGAAAATTGTAACTTGGAATAAAATAAAATGTTTTAGAAATTGTATGTTTTTTTCTTTTTTATGCAAATGTGAATAAAACTAGAAAACAAGCACGCAAACACAAATCACACCACAAATTTTTATATATATTCAAATGCAAAAACAATTAGAAAATAAGAAACAAGCACACAAACAAAAGGCACACAAAAATTAAACAAACACACAAAAATCAAACAAAAATAATCCGAAGAATCGGAAAATAAAATCAAAGCAATTCCCCAGCAACGGCGCCAAAAACTTGTTCGTCGATGGAGTTCTATCGGATTAGAAAACCGTCGAAGAATTTAGAAATAAAAATAACCGCAAGCGCACGGTGTACGAATGTAGCACGTGGCGAATACGGGCCGATCCGTAGGGAATTGATGATTTCAAAATTTTATTCAATCAATTTCACCAAACTTGAAAGTGTGATTAACTAAAAATGTAAGAAACTAACAAAAACTAGCAAAAGAAAAATAGATAAAAATATGAGAGTTAAATGACAATTTAGAGGCAATTTTCACTCTCTAAATCACATAAATCAACAAAATGAAGTTATGATCTCTCTTTTCTTGTCATAGTGAATCAGTTGATGTGCTTATCGTAAGCATGGTTTATTTGTGCTATTCATTAGCTCAATATAAACCATCAAACTATAACACAACCACTAATACACTTTTAAATCTAATAAAATATGACAACTAAGTTGAAAGCAAAATATATTTTAAGCATGGCCTATTAACTATTAATTGGAAATATAAGCCATCAAATTTTAATTTCTACAATCACTTTTTTGCCAAAATCATATGTAGATGAAGAGGCAATTTGTGTTTTGTTTGTTTAAGCGTAGCCTATTTGTTATGAACAACATAGACTATCAAATTCAAAGCTAAAGAACATCATTAAACCACTTCAATCATTCTCATTAAGCATAAAAAGAGAGCATAAACATCAAATTAAGTTGAGGCTACATGATTAGAGACTTCATTACCCCTAAATTGAAGGGATTAGCCTCTCATATTTATTATCAAAACAACAAATGTAGATTGCAACATGAAAGAATAAGAAAAGAAAAAGAAAGCAAAATTAAATGAAAAAAATATTCTACTTGCATGAAAGTAAATCTACACTACAACATGAAAGGAAATAAACAAGAAAAGGAGAAGAAAATGTATTGAATTTGCATAAAAAAATGAAAGTTACATGAAAATAAAAATGGCTAAGTAGGCATGGAAAAGAGAAGAGAGATTTCTTTTATTTTATCTAAAACTAAACTAAAGAGAGACTAAGAAAGAGAGGAAGATGAGAGGGCTACATGAAACATAAGTGGTATTTATACAAGTTAGAAACCCTAATGCATATTTTTGGGGAGTACCCAAAATGCCCTTGGAGGAAGTGTGGTGGCCAAATTATCATTAGCTTCAATAATCCTCCAATTAAATGTACATGAAGCTTTATACATTTCTAATACTTTATTACATTTATTGGAATTAAATTTCCAAATTTACTAGATACGACAAACTATGACCTTACAGTTATTTCAGTTAATTGGGATTGTGCTAAATTAATTATTTATAACTTACATTAACATGATTGCATTAATTTACGTTCGGTTACAAATAAATTAGTATATTATTCCACCGATAAATACAATAATTGCATTTGTTCTTATTATATTCCATTTATAGCTAAGTCCTAATATTGAATTTTAATTTAATTCTAACGTTCATTCAAGTTCATTAAATATTAACTTGCATTAACACGTTTCCTTAATTTACAATCAAATACCGTTAACAATGTTTTGTTACATTAATCCACTTAATACTCTCCTAATTTCTCATATACAATTACATCCGGGTAAAATCTTTTCACAACTTTCATTCATTAGAACTCTATTCAAATTTCAAGTTCTTGCAATAACTCATTTATTATAAATTTGCATACCAATAAATTAGGTTCCAATAATAGGATTTATTCAATTCAACCTTTTTCATTAAGTCTGTTTTAATCAATATAATATTTCATAGGTTAATTCCTAACATTTACTTCATTACAAATTATAACAATTATATTTGTTTATAAATTTAATTCCAAAATCTTATTTATATGATAAATTTAATTAACGAAATTCTGGGTCGTTACACTCACCCCCACTCAAAACTTTTCGTCCCCGAAAAGGAAAAAGAAGGGAAAAGAAGAATTAAGAAATCAATATATCCTATTCAAAACATTAACTTTATAAACAATTAAATTTACAAAATTAATTAATTTAGATAAAATATACCAATTTATAACCATTAAATCTTTTTAAACTTAAATTATTAAAGTTTGGAAAATATTTTCAAAATTTTTCTATGTCCAAATTTTTACAGAAAATTTCGGTAGAGTCTCATTTGTATGGAGAGGCTCGGGAGAAAATATAGTATCAAAAATAACAATGTATAACATATATTTCCCAAAATAATATGTATCCCAACACGGGAAAAACAATATAATAGCGCCATAAAACGTAATCCGAAACGTATCTATTTGTCGGGCAATAACGCTTAAATGATGAAACCAAAAGCAGCAGCAATTGCTTCCATAACATGTATTCCACTTATATAATCTGATAAGAGCTAGAAATTACATAGAATGAAATATTTAAGTTGTTCAACCGCAAACAAATAATCAATTCAACAACCAATTGCAACAAACAACATACAACCTTTATACAGAATCTACACAATTCAATCATTCATTAAAACCAAACAACAGCTGTTTGGGTTCAAAACTTCAAATTGTACAGAATGAGAAATAAACTACTAAGTGCACCATTTACTGAACAGTCTTTGATGAAACTAAATAGGTTATTCATTCATCCAAACAATTTTAAAGTATCCTTGCCCAAACAACCATAAACCAAGACAAACAACGAATCGAAACAATAAATTAAGTTCATCCTTATTAATTTCATTTCCTACTATAGGTTGTTTTGATTTCTTTTTATTTTCATATAATGGTTTATCCTTTTATTTTCATTTACTTCTTGCAACGTTTACTCTTATTCGTTTTCGATGCTTATTTCACTATTTTCATTTATTACTTACAAATATTCATTTTTTTTCATTTTTTTTTCTTTTACAATAGTATCCATTTTTAATTAAATTCCTTTGCATATTAATTCATTTACTTAAGTCTGTAATTACTTACTTACAACATTTACCTTCTATCATATGTTATTATATTAAGATTTCCATTATAACTTAAGTTTATAATAATTACAACATCAAATTCTTATTTATTAAAGAATTTTATTAAATACTTTCATTATTTCAAATTTTACTTGTAAAATTTCTCATTACATTTTCTTTTAACATTTTAACTTTTATTGGTGGTAAGTTTTATATATGTTTATTTAGAATGCAATTGAAATTTATACAAGTTCACCTCATTTCTTTTAATTAATTTTAATGTTCAATAGTTATATCTTTCATTTTATAAGATTACCATTTTCAACTTTCTTTTAATCTCGATTTTAACTTAGCATTAAAGCACTTATTTCATTTAAAGGTTCCAATTTATAAATTAATTATATTCCATTTTACTACACTTAATTAGAATTATTAATTAACGAAAACTTAAGAATTAAATACCGGGTTTTTATTCAATTTTTTTTAAAATAACAGATAACATATGCTTGCAATTTATATATCCAATTATATTTTAAAACAATTTAAAATTTATATTTGTTTATCAAAATGAACCAGCAATAAAACTATTACAGTGGTCTTCCCTCTTCGAGATTAGAAAATGAATGTCGATGATATGTGCACTCATCACCTAAATTATTTTCTAGCGACAAAGAGGGAAGCACAAACTTATTTCTTCAAAAATCTTCTTAAACAATTCTTTGAAATATTTATATCAAAATATTTCTAACAATATTATTACTATATTCAAAATCATTCAAAAGAAATTTTCAAAACCACGGGACTTAAGTTCTAAATTTCCAATTTGATTTATTTTATTTTCAATATTATTTCAACTATTATTTATAAATTTCATTACCTAACAACCAATATAATACAACCAAATGTAACCTTTTAAAAAAAATTCTTTATATATATATAGAAAATATAATAGACAATATTATTTCATTCACCTATATTAAAAAAAATATTATCGGTCTGTCCTATTAAGTGTTTAGAAATCCCTATTAATGTCATAGCGTCCCATGCACCAACCAGAATTTATAAATACAAAATGGATCAAATTAACACAATATTAAAACATTTTTATAACACTAACAAATACGCTCTCTTATATATATACACTCAGCGACTCCCAGAGGGTATTTCTACCCTATTAGTAAAAAGTCAAACCCCACAAAGCTAAGGTTTATCGCTAAACCAAAGCTCTGATACCAGATGTAACATCCCACCTTTTCGTACGCTTTAAATCGACCCATATGTCGATTCAAACCATATGGAAGGGCGGATTGTTATGGGGTAAATAAGAAAAAGAAGGGAAAGAAAAAAATAAAATAGAATCTTACAGCGGAACGATAAAATATAATAATCAAATATACAGTTCATGAAGCTGTTTTATAAACATTTGATTATATTTATACAATACCTATCAGAGTTGCACATACCAACCAATAGTAATCGATGCAGCGGAATGCAGTGTAGTGGAACAATATGATATCTAATAATATTTATAATGAAATCTTCGTCTTCATCCTCCAGAAATAAAGTCTTCGATTCCTGAAATGCTCGGACTGACCCGAGCGAATTGAAAAGACAAAACACTCAAGTCAGAACTAAAAGATCTTATGTAAGTTAAATTAACTGAAATAAATATGAGTGTAACGGCATCGGAGATGTTTACGTGGTTTGACATCTCCTATCCAGTGTCTAATGTGAGTGCAGTAACTTAAGAGATGCTCGGGATTCACATCTCCTAAGGATCCGTTAAACTATTTACTACGTAGTAATATTTCGCAATTAATATAGTGTCTATTAGTAAAATAAACTTACTTTTAAGTAGCGTTAAGGCTTTACATTTTCCACCTTAACACGTAATAATGCCATTAGTATATATAGTACCGTAATACCTCCTAATCGGGAGGCTACTAGAGGATACTCCATAGGTACGACACAAATAGAAACTCGTACAAGGCGCGATAGGGTAGGTGACACGGCACAACTAGGAAATGCCAGGGTGGATATACCAATTACTCTTCCGGATCGGGGGTAACGCATAGCCGCAGCTATCGCCCACCTCGAGCCACACCCCCAAATCAAAGAAATCAAAAGTGGCCACAGAATAATCCAAAAGTCAGAGTGTAATATCAAAGGGATGTATCCGATCAAAGGTTTTACCTCATTAACCCGTCAATCGCTCCTGTTTTGGCCACCTTATGCCAACTCACGGGAATCGGGTCCACGTATTTACCTCAAAGGAAGCGCCGCCACTAATCCTACTTCATTCTGGAATCTCCACCGCATACAGGGTTGTTAAAGTGGTTTTCGGAGTTGGTAGAGATTATGACAACTTCCGATCCCGGCCTCTTCAATAACCAATCGTTATTATAACACCGCGGTCATTTTAAAATAATTATACTTTAAAATCAGAATATAATATCCATTTCAAAACCATATAAATACGATATCATTTCTTTTTTTTAAAACCCAAAATCAATATGATATCATTTTTCTTATTTTAAATATATCTCTTTTTCCAAAAACATAATACTTCCAAATATATATACCTTAAACCCCATAGCTTCGAAACAAATTTTCTAATACTTAAATGGTTTAAACATTTAACCACTTTATACAATAAATAGCTTTTTAAATTTCACAAATAAATTCCAAATATAGGTTTAGTTTCCCAAATAAACCACTTCAATTTCCATATATTTCAAAGCTTTAATTTTCCCAACATTTCAAAACTTATTCTTTGATAATTTCATATACATCAATTTCAACTACTATTATTTAGATTTGAAACGTTACTAAATAAATCAAATATCATTTTAGTAAAACTTTTAGGCTTCAAATAACTAGATATTCTTCCAATTAAATGAACTTGATAATATTCAATTTAATCAATTTGATATTCATTCAAATCTTCTAAATAAAAATCAAGCTACAAAATCATACCCTTTTAAATCTAAATTTATTTACATTCCAAATCCAATTTATTCAAGTATAATTCTTAAATAATTCAATGCAAACCAATTTCATATTTATCTTCTAACTTTAATTTTATTTGAGTCATTATAAACTCTATCTACAATAGAATTTAAATGGATACTTACCATTTTATATGAAAGAAATCAAACTTTATTTTTAAACTCATTTTTATTAATCAATTTTATAAATAGCTTAAATTCAAGAATTTAACTATATATATAAAATAATATTTATATAACATTAAAATTTAATATTTAGAACCGTATATTACTTTCCAAAACCATAGAAATTTTCAAGATATTATATATATATATATATCGCGGTGTCTGTATATAATTTTCTATCCTATGGTCAAGTGATAAAGATATTTATCATTTCAATCCGTAATTTAAAATAAAAATTACGGTTATATATCATTTCAAACCGCAATCCCAAATGAAATGAAATGCATAATTACTTGCAGTTTATAACAATATAGAATACATAATCCATTCATCCAATATCAACCATCAACCATTTATCACAATCATCATCCAAATTCAAACATTACATCAATATATATAACAGGTGATAATAACATGTATCAACTACTAGCTTATATTCAAAAAATAAATTATAACTGTTTAACTGGCAGTTTTTATGCAATAAAATAAATAACAATTTAACTGGCAGTTAATATGCAATGAATAGTTAAGTAACAATTAAATTAAATAATTTAATTTTACTGGGATGATGATTAAAATATGCCAAACAACCATAAATAAATTTCAAATCACATCATATATCAATTTAACAAACATAAGAATTTTAAAACTTGTGAGTGGGTTAAAACACTCACCTTTTGAATTTAAATTCAATTTAAACCCAAAATTTTAACCGTCTCAGAATTCGTCCAAACCTGCGTCATCAAATCCAGAATTTCAACATGATCCAAACAAAAGAAACCTTGCATAAAATGGGTATCGTATGCAAAAGTTATGATGATAAATGCGATAGAAAACAATTATAAAAATAAAAGAAAAGAGAACACATACTTATTTTCCACATCACCATCCCTCATCTCCCCAGGCAAGTCACGCGCGTTACCGAACCATTCGAACCCAAGAAAACCGAAACTTTGACCATCAAATACTAACGTCTCCTCTCACCTGGCCGCGTCTAACCACCCCATCTCGAAGCCCACGCCGAGCCGCCTCCAACCCCTCGGTACGCGCCACCCCCGTGGCCTATAGAGGTCGCCGCTGTCGTTTGTTTCTAGGGTTTCGAAACCCTAGTTCACAATTTGCGGACAATCCAACCGTTAACTCCAAGAGCAAATGGGGCAGATCAACTCCCCTTGGTCCCCTATACAAAACCCAGAAACGGTTCGTCGATCCGTCGAGTTTGATTTCGACGTGATGAATGGCCGAGACTTCTTTGATTTTTACCGGTCAAACGACAATCCAAAATGGAAAACGAATTTCACCAGAAGATTACGCACTTCGAGAGCTTCAACAATTTTTTTTGAATTTTTCTAAGGAGTTTGGATTTTTGAAGTTGATTTTTGAATTGGAATTTGAATTGGATAAATTAGGGTTTACAACCATTGAGGAAGAGAAGCACAGAAGTTCTATACGTATAGAAATGAGGAATAGAGGCTGCTAGGGTTTATAACAGGGTATTTATAGGCAAAATTGAAATTAGAATGGGTGGGTCCAATTGATATACGCGTTGAACGATATATGGCCCAAAAAGCCTTCTAACTCCGAAATGAAATTGGTTCAACCCATGTATCAAAATAGATGTTTCAAAATATTTTAAACGCAATGGAAAAGGTTTCGTGTTCAAATTGCATCGTATGAAGAAGCTATGCTCAAATCAATATATTTCAAATTGATTTCAACTGATTTCAATTTCATAAATTTCAAGGCGTTTCGAGTCCGTATGATCAAACGACAAGTCCGATCGCTATGAAATTTGAAACCCTACAATAATTCACCGTTACCAATCCGATGAAACTGGTTTCGTCAGAATCCAAGTCAGTGGCCAAAATGGCTATTTTTCCATAAATTAAATAAATTAATAATTAATTAATTAAATCCAGTTTTAAATTTAAATCCTAAAATTGACAAATTTTATCACTTTTATATTTCTCAATCAATTTCAATGTTTTAAACAAATTAAAAGTCAATTTAACGTTGATTATCTTATCGATTTCAGTATTTCCTAAGTTCCATTCAAATTCAGAAATTATAAATTTAATTTCCAAAATTTCTATTAAATTAAATTGACCAATAATTTTACCATTCATTATTGTCAAATAGATGGATTTAACATTGGATTCAAAACTATTTACATTAATATCCTCACATTTCATCTAAATTCCCATTTTAAATATTAAATCCATTTAATTGCAATTAAATCCTTTTATTAAATTTTAAATTCCAATAAATTAGTAAAGCTTTTTTCCATTTCTATTTTCATCTTTATTTCAATTGCATAACATTTTATTCCAATTTTACTGTATTTGCCAAGAATGTACATTAATTATTATTTATATTCTCCATTAATTATTTACTTGGTTTTATACTTTAAATTCATTCAAATAAATCAATAAATCTTGATTTACAATCTTTACCTCAACCAATAGTCATATTAACTTAAATTAACTTTAACGTAAAAATTTGTTTATATTTATTGCAGTTGATTACGAGTTATAATTTAATATACTTGTCTAAAAGGTTAACTTACAATACTTGTTACCCTTTAATGTTTATTTCACCAATAAGCTATTGTTAACAACCAAATGTTGAAATTTAATTTAGACCAAATTCAATGCATTACACGAATGGGTAAATGATTAAAGTTTTACATATTGCCTCCTTTTTCTTTATTTGTATTAATGGCTATGCTTCAAATGTGAAATCTTATTAATTACCCACATAAATTAAGGTTTTAAAACCAAACCTTAGTTCCATTTTTTTTCCAATTTATTACTTACGAAAAATATCCCGTTTCTATTTATTTATTACATACCTACGGTCAGCCCTTGCATTAATTCTCATAAACATTACATTATTGATATCCAAATTTTGATTTAGTAAACCAATTTATTACAACTTTACTTACATTAACACTATTTCCCTTATTTTGGTTGTTATTTCATACGTTGATCACGAGTTTACATTTCTTTATACTATCCTATGAAACAATATACATTTCTAATACTTTATTACATTTATTGGAATTAAATTTCCAAATTTACTAGATACGACAAACTATGACCTTACAGTTATTTCAATTAATTGGGATTGTGCTAAATTAATTATTTATAACTTACATTAACATGATTGCATTAATTTACATTCGGTTACAAATAAATCAGTATATTATTCCATCCATAAATACAATAATTGCGTTTGTTCTTATTATATTCCATTTATAGCTAAGTCCTAATATTTGAATTTTAATTAAATTGTAACGTTCATTCATGTTTATTAAATATTAACTTGCATTAACACGTTTCTTTAATTTACAATCAAATATCGTTAACAATGTTTTATTACATTAATCCATTTAATACTTCCCTTTATTTCTCATATACAATTACATCCGGGTAAAATCTTTTCACTACTTTCATTCATTAGAATTCTATTCAAATTTCAAGTTCTTGCAATAACTCATTTATTATATATTTTCATACCAATAAATTAGGTCCAATAATAAGATTTATTCAATTCAACCTTTTTCATTAAGTCTATTTTAATCAATATAATATTTCATAGGTTAATTCCTAACATTTACTTCATTACAAATTATAACAATTATATTTCTTTATAAATTTAATTCCAAAATCTTATTAATATGACAAATTTAATTAACGAAATTCATGGGTCGTCACAATAGCGAAATATTACTACATAGTAAATAGTTTAACGGATCCTTAGGAGATGTGAATCCCAAGCATCTCTTAAGTTACTCCACTCGCGTTAGACAATGGATAGGAGATGTCAAATCCCGTAAACATCACTGATGCCGTTCCACTCATATTTTATGTAACAACCCATTTTTTTAGGGATACTAAATTGGAAATCAATTCATAAATTGATAATTAATCTTTTAAAAAAATAACAAACAATTAAATATTTATGTAAATAATAATAATAATAAATAAATAAGAAAAAAAGGAAATAAAATGGGAATTTAATATTAATAGCGTTGAGAGGAAATAAATGGTAACAAATTCATTTACTTTTATTTGGAGTTATAAATTAAATTTTAGTGGTAGTGTAATTTATTTCAATAAATGAGCCATTTTATTAACCTAAACTATTCGAAAAATTAAACATTGAAAATGATAAGTTTTTTTTATGAAAGAATGGTAACTAATTACATGAGATAAAATGCGTTTTATGTATGAAAAGTTTAGATAAGAATTTTTTTTATGTTGATTTACAATTTGATATAAAAGGAAAAAAAGAAAAGACAGAAGAAAAGGGTAAAATAATAATAATAATAAATAATAAATAATATATATATATATATATATATTATGATGCCATGTAGGAAGAATTGAATAAAATAATGTTGAGGAAAAGAAAAATCTAGAACAAAAACAAAATAAAATGATTACACTTTATTAAAAAAAGAAAGAGAAATAATAAAATAAGGGGGTTATTGAGAGAACATTCTAGAGGAGGGGCCTTATAATAAAAATACCATTTCCTCTCCTTAACCCTCCCTTTACAGTACGTACAGAGAACAGAAAGAAAAAAAGCAGAGAGAAAGGAGAAAATCTAAAACCTAATTTCCAATCTTCTCATTCAAATAAAAATCCCACTTTGCAATCAAAGGATAAAAGAAAAGATTCCCAATTCTAAGAGTAAGTGTCCCTAAATCAGTTCTATTCCATCTCTTTCTTTTAATTTTCACAAAAAGGTATTTAGGGTTTTTTTTTTCATTTTGTTAGCAATTGAAAGGGGAAGGTCAAGCAATCAAGGGCTAACTGAATTAGTGCTTGAAGATTGCTATTTGAAGCTTTAGGTGAGTGAAGTTATAACCATGTTTTTTTTATATTATTTATCATACATGCATGCAAATATTGGATGAAATTCTTGGATTATTATTCCTACTCATTCCCTAATGCATGTGTTGATTGGAAAAAAATGCATGCATGGTGTTTGGTTATTTGCCACAATGAGTTGTAGCTTTCTCCTCTCAAAAAAAAGAATATTTTCGGAACTACAAAAAGTCCAGCACAGCACAACATAACGCGGAACTGTGCAACTCAGACGGAATTGCACTGTGCAGTCCATACAGGACTGCCGGTGAGCCCCAGAGCAGGCTGCACAGGCCCAACCCTGGTACTGGCTACACAGGTGCAGCCTGGGGCTGCAAATGTGCAGCCGGGGGCTGCACAGGTGTGCATCCCTGGCCGGATGCCATGTGCAGCCGAGCTGCAGCCCCGCGCTGCACAGGTGTGCAGCCCCTGGCTGTACAGGAGTGCTGCCCAGGGTTGCACTGGTGTGCAGCCCTGGCCGGCTGCACTGTGCAGCCGCGGGCTGCACAGGTGCAGCCAGGCTTGGGCTGCAGTTGCAGCCGAGGCGGGCTGCGCAACTCCAGCCCAACTTTGAAGGAAAAATATTTGAAAAAAAAAATTTGGTTAAAAAGAAAAATATTATATTATCGATCAATACGTGTTTGGAAAAAAAATTGAACTTTTTATTTAGAATTTTGATTAGAATTTTTTTTATTACTAAAACTTGTTTTTTTTTTTAAATTAAATTAAATTTTATCTAACTTAACGAATTTTTTTAATAATTTTAATCCAATAAAATAGGGTTCTGTGTTTCGCCTTGATACATAATTATTATGGGGTACTTGTGTGTTAGTGCGAAACGGAGATGTAATTATTTTCTTTTATACGCATATTTTTTTGCTAAATTTTATTTGCTTTTGAATATTATACTGGGTTTATCAAAGGTTTTATTGGAAGATGTTGTCGCCATTGATTTTTTAGAAGTGTTTTGAAATTACAAACACTTTGATTTTTGTGTCGGGATAGATTGGACTCTATTGTACCAATGGGCCAAAACTCCACCTTGGCCGACCTGATTCAGGATCGCTACCTGAATCGGTGGTATATCATATGCCCTTTTACCGGCAAAGGTCAACGGTTTGCTACATAGGGCTAATCTTATTTTTGATCGGGATCTTTGATCGGTGCATCACGGACTATGATGGTTGGAGGCGTGGGGGTCCCACGTGTAGATTCGTGAACGGGTAGCATACGGCCTTTGCCTTAGACCGTCTTGGTCATCCTGGGTTGATCGCCAGGTGTATTATGGCGTTATGAGTAGGTTACGGTGTTGATGTCTCCGCGCGCGCTTGAGCTCTACCATGGTGATTTTACAATACTAGCGTTTGTTTATTTGGTATATTTTATGAGTCATGTTATATTTATCCCATAATTCCCATAATGCAATTTTCTTTACTTTATGATTTTTGGAAAGTATTAAAGTTGATTTTGAAAACCCAGTATCTTTGGAGAATGTGTGTATGAACTTATTCTTTGTGTTGCAAATGATAATTGGGTTGGTATCGTATTGGATTACATACGATATGTTTGGCCTAAAACCATTGTTTGATTAAGGGAATTGTTTATAAAACCAAATTTGCATGTTGGTTCTCACACACATATATGCCTTATGTTGGTTTATACATGCGGCGCTTTCTTTTCCTTTTGTTGATTGAGACGATTATTGTTCATAGACCTTACTTCACTCACACTAGAAATAGTCTGACCCGTGTGATTTGTTTTATAATCCTCGGGTCAGTCTGAGGATTGTGGTTGCAGGTTAGGTTGCGTGGACTATAGCAGTACTCATATTATTTTCCACGTTTTGGGGTTTTGGACTTTACAGCTTGGACTTAGGAGTAGTTAACATATAAAATATCGTATGTATGTTATTATGTATTTTGCAAGTGATATGTACTATGGACTATGTATCGTGGACATTATTATTATGATATGTATTATGCATTATGCTGTTGTTGTGCTGAACTATACATTCTATTATATTCTATAATATGTAACCTGGAAATTTTTTATCTTGTACCATTGCTTTGAACCAACACTACGTACGAATGGTAAGTAGAAGAAAAAAATCGAAAAATTTCTCATGCCAGTGTTAGTTCAAGGGAATGAGTACAACATTTAGCCCTATTGAGTCCCATTCTCCGTGCTTCCCGACAGTAATACTTAGTATTGCTCTTGGTTGGCATGGATATAGGGGCCGGGCTTTGCATTTTACCATTGATTTAACTTACATAATATCTTTTAGTTCTGACCCGAGTGTTTTTCATTCAATTCGCTCAGGTCAGTCTGAGCATTTCAGGATTCGAAGACTTTATCTTTGGAGGACGAAGATAAAGATTTGTATTACTATTATTTATTATATTCCACTGCATCACATTGTTCCGCTGCATTGTTATTTATTATTCTCCAATATGTGTTGCATAAGTATAGTCAAATGTTTTCATAAAACAACTTCATGAACTGTTATTTGATTATTATATTTTGTCGTTCCGCTGCAAGATTCTGTTTGTTTTTCTTCTTTTCCCGCCTTTTCTTATTCACCCCAATAACAATCCACTCTTCTATATGTTTGAGTCTGATGTGTGTGGTTTATCATCGGTTTAAAGCATACAAAAATGCGGGATGTTGCAAAGATAATGATTTTTAAAAGTAAAATCATATTTTTAAGTACGAATTTACTGATTAATTCGAGGATGATCAAAATTGGGGTTACTGTCAAATTTTGGTCACCAGCGTGATGAGGATGGTCGAGGTTATGACTGGAGATGGCCGAGGTGATGTGGGTTCGGGGAAAAATGCTCGAAGAATTTTAATTTGATTGTGGTGGCCGTACGAATGTTCATCTAGGGTTTGAAACCCATATTCGCTTGAGGTCGGAATTGCTATTGCTGCGTCATCGTTAGATGACCGGAATCGGTCGCACTAGTGCCAATCGAAGCGTTAGACATCTACGAAGCTTCGGGGGCGATCACGTAACCTCTGATGGCCAGAGGTGGAAGAACGAGGCGATTTCTTGATGATCGTTTTTAGTTCCAGTTTGGTTGGAAAGCTCATTTGCGAGTTCGACGTCGGTTCAGGTTGCTGGGTGGTCAGGGGCCTATAAGGAGTTGTCGTCGACCTATCGAAGATTGAAGTGTCGATCGGCGGTGGTTGGAATCATTGTGCATGTGCACAATGTATCGGGTTGTGTCAGGGAGTTGTCTTGGAAAAAGGAGGGGAACAACTCGAAGTAGCTTTCGGGGAAGCTGGTCATGGCTCGAGTTTTGACTCAAAGCAATTTTGGGTCGCACGGGGATTAACACTTAAACAAAAAATTGAAGTTTGAAAAAAAGAGTATACGGTTAGGTTTTGAGAAAAACCCGAAGCAAGTAGGCATGTATCCCAGGTGATGCCCGAAGTAGATCTCGGGTGTTATGATTTTTAGTTTTAAAAACTTTGCCAATCTAAGTTAACCTAATTTCTAATACTATTCTTTTCCAATTGATGATTGTTGTTAAGTTGAAATATTTAATTAAAGGTTTTAAAATAAAAGATTTTAAATTAATTACGTTAAGAATGTTTTAAACTTGTATTTTCAAAATATTTTAAATAAAACTTAACAGAGTAATTAAGGAAATAATTAAATGTTTTACATTATTAACTTAACTTAAAAGTAAATTCCTTTATATTGTTAATGATGATTAAATAACTAATGATTTATAATTACTTAATAATTAAAGAATAATTAAAATTTAAGGGTAATTAATCATTAATTTAAGTTAATTAATTTATAATTGAAGATTAATTAATTAAGGTAATTAATTAAGGAATAATCAATTAATGAAGATAACTGAGGATTTAATTAATTAATAATTAAGGATTAATTAATTTAAAATTAAGGATAAGTAATCATTAATTAAAGATAATCAATGAAAAATAGTTATATGATTAATTGATTATAATTACACTGTTAATTCATCTCATTGTTAGATGATTGATTATTATTGAAGTGCCTTGAGCTGATTGATACCCCTGTTATGTGACTGTGATACTTTGCCATGTGAATTTCTTTGTGCCGAGCTGTGATATTTGTGATTTGTTTCTGTATGAATATGGAAACCCATTGGCCCGTAAGACGACATTTGAATTTTCGATGCGACAGGGAGTCGGATTTCAGTTGGTTATTCGAAATCCACATCGAACCTTAATGGTGAATCTTTGTGAATGATATATCCACGTGTTTTCAAAATAAGCGCTCACTATTCAATTTACCCGGGAGAGGACCTTTGTGTCATATAACCCATTTCGAATAGTGATACCATGAAATGGAAAGCATTTGAAGACAGTGGTGAAGACCGGGTGTCTTCGAGAACGATAGGATAACTTGTCGAATGACTCTGCACTGAGTTTCTCCGGTATAGAGATCTCCATAGTGATGGGGAGTCCGATCGAGATTTTGGTTGCCCGGATTGCAAGGGCTTCTTTCGAAGTGCCTTCGGTTCCGTTCGAACCCGGAACAGACTTGTATGGTTGTATGTCTAACATTACACTTAGAGATATAAAGCCAATTTCTTTCAAATACATTTCTATTGGTGGCAGAGAATTTATTCTCTTAACTTAACACCCTTCTTTGAGACATACGAGCTCAGAGGTTATGTAGTTGATGGTTATTAGTGATATACTCCTAACTTCGTAGTGTGGCATGCTGAGTGATGCTGATCATTTGTTGATCGAAGCATGGCTTTTGTGAAAATCGTAGCTTTGTGGACGAGACTTTGTCGAACCTCACAACCCGCTAATGGTCGAAACAGGAATGCTGCGGCAAGGTTTTTAGGGGTCGCGCCCCTAACGTTTGTCCATTTTCCTCTGGATAAGAGGTAGTATCATGGTATGGGGCCTAGATATTTAACTGTGTGGTTGTTGCTATTTGTTGGTGAATCCCGGGACAAAGGTCGGTAACGACCGGGGATGACATACTTGTAGGTGTTACCTAGTTACAAAGGTAACCCGGCATTTTTTTTGCAGAGATCCGGTTTGGTTATTGAGGGCGTCCCTTAAGATGCGTTTCATTTGATAAGGAAGTTCCTTAGCCTGACCAATGATGGAAAATCCAATCATTCAATACGAGCCCTGTGTGGTTTTAGTTGTAGAACCTGCCATCTAATATGGTAGCTATAGTAGGCATATTATAATGGTACGTATGCTGGCTAAGATTAATATTATACTTTAGAAATGTTTTCTACACTATGCACTAATAATAATATCAAGAAGTTTCCTCGTATCAAGCATATTTGACTATCATAAGGAGAAATCTCCCCCAAGTATGCGATTGCATTGTGTGTGTGCCGAGAGGCCTTATGTAGTTTTGTTTTCCAAAAGCATGACGGATTTCTTTTATAAACTGTTTTTGTTCAAACAACTGTTTTCGTTTACTTATACCAGTCCCATGACTGACCCAGAGTTTATTGTTCCCTTCCTAAACTCTGGATACCCATAATTTCCACACGGGCAGCCTAGAAGCTAGTTATCCGTGTTTTTTGGAGCAAGCTTGGAATCTTTTGAAGTCTTTTGGAAGCTATGGATTTTGGAAGCTTTTAGCCTTGGAACCTTTTGGAGTGTTTTGAGTTTTGGGAAGACCTTATCAAAGTCAATGTATGTTGGAAAGATTTGAAGATATTGTTATTGTTCCCCTATGGTGTTTTCATCCCATTATTGTATCTTGTGTATCTCACTCTGATAATGGGATTAAATTATTGTAATCGAATATTTTGATGATGTTGTATCTATGCTGTGATCAATGATAATTCATTATGTTTCCGCTGTTTATATTCATCTAATGTTGTTATAAGCTCCATCCGAACTGGAGTTCAACGTTTGAATCTCCGGCAGTCGAATACAAGTGATGTATTTGATGACGATTTTTGAACGCTGAATTTCGGGTCATGGTAAGTGGTATCAGAGCTAAAGATTGAGTAAGAACTTTAGCTATGGAATATAATACATAAGGTGGCTCATTAGAGATAGGGTGAAGTATACCCTAGAATGAGTATAAACCGAAAGACCGAAATCCTAAAATTTCTTGGTCTATTACTTATAACTGTTGATATTCCCTAAGGTATCTGGTCTGTATACCTAAATCACGTTTTCTTACTAACTACAGATAGTGAGAATGAATGGGCGAAGAGGACGAGGTAAGGGACGGGGAAATACCACTACAACTGGTCAAGTCCCTGCAGCAACAGCTATGCCTACTCAACCTCATTCGAATTTGGCTGATCTATATAGAAGTTTTTCCAGACTTGGTGGGAAGCCATTCACTAGCAAGGAATCTATCGTAGAAGCCCAAGCCTGGATTAGATCGTGTGAAAGAATTTTTAGAGGGCTGAAGTTGGAAGACGATCAAATGCGACTAATAGCTTCTTGGAAACTCTAAGAGGAAGCTCTAGCTTGGTGGGAGACTGTTACTGTGGATGAGCCGGAAGATGAGTTCACTTGGAGTCGATTGAAAGAGGTGTTTGGGTAGCGATACATGCCGTCTGTTGGTATCTCCTAAATGTATCAGGAGTTCATGGATTTAAAGCAGGGAAGTTTATCGTTTGAGGTGTATTTGTATAAATTCAATGAATTATCTCGTTTTGGTCCGGAGCTGGTAAATACACCTTTGAAGAAGAATGGAAGGTTTATTCGAGGAATGAATAAAAAGTACCATGAAAGGATGGCTGCCCACGTGAAAGAATCCTTTTTGGACTTGATCGATATGGGTTATCGATATGCTACCCTGGATATGCAAGAAGTTATGGAGGAAAAAAGAAAGGGCAAGCAATTCAAATTGGAAGAAAAGGAAGTCCGAAGGGAAGAAACCGTATCAAGGCAAGGAGAAGAAGAAGTATCAGGAGAACCCGGCTGGGGATATTATTTGTTACAATTATCAGGAGAAGGGCCATTATTCAAACGATTGTAAGAAGCCAAAGAAACAAGTAAAGGAATATCAACCCATGAGGATAGGTCAAAGAACCAAGGAATGTTTTCGCTATCACAAGCCAGGCCACGAAGCTAAACAGTGCCCGAAAAAGAAGCAGGCACAAGTAGCGAAAATGTTTGCAATAAAAGATGACCCTTCAACTTCAAAAGCAGACAAAGAAAACGGAGTCTTAGAAGGTAACCTTATCATTTATGATAGAGTTGTTAGAGTATTATTTGACACGGGCGCTATACATAGTTTTATCTCGCAACAAACCGTTACTGAACTAAAATTAAAACCTGAATTTGTTGACTAGCCCATTTGTGTAAAGAATCCAGTTGGTGGTCCGACAAATCATTGTCTATGATGTAAAGATGTTCCTATCTCGTATTCTTGTCATCAATTTCCTATCAGTCTCTTTGTCGTTAAATTTAATAAATTTGAAATCTTACTCGGAATGGACTGGCTAACGAAATACGAAGCCAAACTAGATTGTAATAATCGAACGATTTTGATAGAACCTGATTTGGGAATTTTATCGAAATCTCTTGTGAGGATCTGAGTCCTAAGAGAGATAATCTGATGCATACTTTGGAATATCCTGAACCTAGTCTAGAGTCCATATCTATTGTCCGGGAATTTTCAGATGTATTCAAAGAGGTCAATCTTTACCCCCGCACATAGAAATTGAATTCAGAATTGATTTAGTTCTCAATACACGTCCTATTGTTCATGTGAGTCGTAGGATGGCACCCAGGAAAATGATAGAATTAGTCAAGCAAACCCGTGATTTGCTAGACAAAAGAGTGATACATCCTAGTGTTTCCGAATGGGGTTCAGCTATGGTGTTTGTGGCTAAATCTGACGGATCCTTGAGATTGTGTGTCGACTACCATGATCTCAATAAACTAACACTCAAAACCAAATTTCCTTTACCTAGAATTGATGATCTCTTCGATCAACTTCACAGCGCTCGATTCTTTTCGAAGTTGTATCTAGCTCAAGGATTCCATTAGCTGTGAATTGCCAAAGACTGTGTTGATTTGACTGCTATCAGGGGTCCAGACACTTTCTACGAATGGTTAGTCATGCCTTTCGGACTAACCAATGCTCCTGCATACTTCGTAGATTTAATGACCTGTGTATTCCGAGAAGTGTTAAATAAATTTGTTCTTGTGTTCATTGACGATATCCTGATCTATTCCAAAACCAAAGCGGAGCACGCTGAGCATTCGATAATTGTTTTGGAAGTATTAAGAAGGAACATTCTGTTCGCCAAATTTCCAAATGCCATTTTTGGGTTAAGGAAGTTAGATTTCTTGGGCACATTGTAAATGAAGAAGGAATTTCTGTTGATCCTAGCAAAGTTTCAACTATTCTAGACTGGAAGCGACCCACAACTCCAAAACAAGTTCGAAGTTTTCTGGGTTTAGCAGGATATTATCGGAAGTTTGTTCAGGATTTTTCTAAGATAGCTAGTCCGTTGACTAAGTTAACAATGAAGAATGCAAAATTTGATTGGACTCTGAAGTGCGATGAAGCTTTCTAGGAGTTAAAGAGGAGATTGACTACTGCTCTTGTTCTCACTATTATCAACGTGAACCAAGGTTTATCTGTTTATACAAATGCTTGTGGTGATGGTGTGGGTGCTGTGCTAATGTAGAATGGGAAGGTAATTGCCTACGTGAGTAGACAATTACGTCCGCATGAGAAAAACTACCTAATCCATGATCTCGAGCTCTTAGAAGTTCGTTTCGCTTTGAAAATCTGACGTCACTATCTTCTGGGTGAAAAATTCGAATTATTCACCGACCATTAATCTCTGAAATATCTCTTCGCCCAGAAGGATTTAAATCTGAGGCAACAACGCTGGTTAGAATATCTAGCATCTTATGATCTGGATATTCTATATACGCCTGGAAAAGCCAATGTAGTTGCCGATGCTTTGAGTAGGAAACATGCTATTCTTGCTCATCTTGTTGTCACTCCTACTCTCCTGGATAAGATCGCCAGAAAATAAAAAGAAGATAAGTTCCTTTGAGATATTTATGGGAGAATCCTTCGAGGCGAAGATACCAGTTTTGAAACCAATCATAGTGGGGTTATAAGACTGAAAGGCAGGATGTGTGTCCCAGACATCCCGGATCTGAAACGTGAAGTATTGGATGAGTGTCGCAAGTATAAACTTAGTATCCATCTAGGAGTTAATATGATGTATACAGATATCAAAAGAACTTTCTGGTGGAAGACAATGAGAAGGGACATATCTATTTATGTGGGTCGTTGTGCTACTTGTCAGCAAATTAAAAATGATCAGAAGAAAACGACAGATTTACTCCAACCATTGGAGGTACCAAAATGGAAGTGGGATCAAGTGTCTATGGATTTCATAGACGGGTTGCTCCGCACTCGAAAAGGGAATGAAGCAATTTGGGTTATTGTAGACCGTCTGACTAAGACTGCCCACCTTATACTAGTGAAATCTACCTAGACAGCAGTAATCTTGGTTGAATTATATGTGAAAGAAATTGTTCTTCTCCACGGTGTACGCAGTAGTATAGTGAGTGATCGTGACCCGATCTTCACTGATAGATTATGGGAGTCATTTCAAGCCGCATTAGGAACCAAACTGAACTTCAGCACTGCTTATTACCTAGTCTGATGGGCAGATTGAAAGAATTAATCGAATATTAGAAGACCTTTTGTGTGCTTGTATTCTCGACTTTGGTGGTTCTTGGGAGAACTATTTGCATCTGGTTGAATTCTCATATAACAATAGCTATCAGGCCAGTATCGAACTGGCTACTGAGATCGAGTCAGTGATAGACTCATCCTTGGACCTGATATGATCAAAGAAGCTACCGAGAAAGTGGATTTTATTCGAAAGAAGTTGATAACTGCACAAAGTCATCAAAAGGGTTATTACGACGACAGAAGAAGTGCTCAAGAGTTTCAGGTTGGAGATTCTGTTTTCCTTAAAATTTCTTTAATGCGTGGTGTGTTAAGGTTTGGAAAGACTGGTAAGCTGGCACCGCATTATATTGGTCCTTTTCCTATACTGGAAAGGATCGGTCCTTTAGCTTACCAAGTGCAGCTACCCAGCTGGTTATCTGGCATACATGATTTGTTTCACATTTCACATCTTCGGAAATATATGCACGATCCAGATTGTATTATTGAAGAGGCTGCTCAGCAGGATTTAGAGATCATACCAGATGTGACAGTGATGAGAGAACCGTAAAGATCATTGATCGTGATGAAAAGCAATTGAGGAATAAAATTGTGTAACTGGTCAAAATACAATGGAGTGGTGATCCAAATAACTATACTTGGGAAACAGAGGATAGCATGCAAAAGTCTTATCCCAATTGCAGAGTGGATATTTCGGCTAAATCTTGTAAGCCATTATCTATTTTTTTCTGTATTTTTATATTCTTTGTTTGTTTTTCTCTTTCTTTTAAATTTCGAGGACGAAATTTTCTTAAAGGGGAATCTGCAACATCCCCAAATTTTATCAATTTAAAATTAGTAATTTATTTGAATTTCTGGAATTTAATTTGGAATTAATTTGAATTTTTTTAAGGCAAATAGAATTAGTATTGATTTATTCATATATAAATAGATTGTAATTCAAATTTGTAATTGAACTTGAATTTGAATTTAAAATTTAAATAAACTTCTTAGAAAAATAATTTGCATTTAAAATCATAAATATGTAATTTATTTAATGTTAAATCAGTTTAAAATATTTCTTCTTTAAAATTATATATAATAATGAATAGGAAATGTATTTATAAAATAAGGAAAATATGACATAAGATTTATTTAAAAGTATTTAATTCATGTGAAATACAAGTGTTAAGCATGTAACAAGAAATAATACAAGTGTAATTCATATAATAAATGTTTTAACAAATTTTTACAATTAATTTAGACAAGTGTCATTAGTTTTATTCTTGAGAAAGAAATTAATAAAAATAGAAAACATAGTTATATAAACTTCCTACTCTCCTTCCTCTCATTTCTTTTAACATTCGAAAACTACAAAGAAAAAAAAAGCCTGTATAACTTTCTCAAACCAGAAAAGAAAGAAGAAAAAAATCATCAAAAAAATTTAAAAACAAAGAAAAAAAACCTGGAAATTAAAAACACTTCAAAATCTAAAGCTTGGAAAGCATCTTTATCTAGTAAATCAAGAAGCAGTTTCAAATGTCAAACAAGTAAAGATTTCTACTCAACAATCAAGCAAGCCATCAATTCAAAAAATTCTAGTCTAAGATCAATGTTATATTTTCAAACTCAAGATCAAAAACTCAGCAATCAACCCCTTTTCCAGCCTTCAAGTTTTAAACCTAGATAGTTTCCTCTGTTCTCAGACATCAGGTGAGTAAACCCTTAAAAATATGAAGTATTATGTGTTGTTTGTGATGATGTTTAAAATAAATTGTAAAGTTGTGATATGCATGCAAATATATGTAGATATTTATGTGCAGAGAGGAGTGTGCATGTTTGATTTCCAGGCATATTTGCCTCTGGTTGTTCCCAGGTTTCCCAAACCGGTACCAAATTCAGCTTCTCTTTCTCTGATCCTTGATAGATCTTAGGATTCAAAAAAAGTTGTTTGTTTAAACATGATTCAAATATTAAAAATAAATTTAAGTAAAACAGATCAAAGTATTCTTTAGAAAATTGAAAATACAGGTAAACACATTATCCATTGAAAATTCGACCATCATGGTTTCTAATTTAAATTATATCATCGATATTGTTTTTGAAAATAATGAATTTTAAAAGTAAAATCATATTTTTAAGTAAGTATTCACTGATCAATTCGAGGATGATCGAAATTGGGGTTATTTTCAAATTCTGGTCATCGGCGTGATGAGGATGGTCGAGATTGTGACTGGAGATGGCTGAGGTGATGTGAGTTCGAGGAAAATGCTCGAAGAATTTTAATTTGATTGTGATGGCCGTATGACATTCATCTTGGTTTTGAAACCCATATTTTCTCATGGACGGAATTGGTATTGTTGCATCATTGTTAGACGACCGGAATCGATCGCACCAGTGCCAATCGAAGCGTTTGACATATGCGAAGCTTCGAGGGCGATCACATGACCTCTGATGGCTAGAGGCGGAAGAACGAGGAAATTTCATGATGACCGTTCTTAGTTCCAGTTTGGTTGGAAAGCTCATTTGCGAGTTCGACATCGGTTCATGTTGTTGGGTGGTCAGGGGCCAATAAGGAGTTGTCTTGACCTATCGACGATTGAAGAATTGATCAATGGCGACCGGAATCATTATACATGTGCACAATGTATCTGGTTGTGTAAGGAAGTTGTCTCGAAGAAAGGAGGGGAACAACTCGAAGTAGCTTTCAGGGAAGCAGGTCACTGGCTCCAGTTCTGACTCGAAGCAATTTTGGGTCGCCTGGGGATTAACATTTAAACAAAAAATTTAATTTGAAAAACAAAGTATACGGGTAGGTTTTGATAAAAACACAAAGCAAGTAGGCATGTAGCCCGAGGGATGCCCGATTAGGTCTCGGGTGTTATGATTTTTAGTTTTAAAAACTTTGACAATCTAAGTTAATTTGATTAATAAAACTATTCTATCCCAGTTGATGATTGTTGCTAAGTTGAAATATGTAATTAAAGGTTTTAAAATAAAATATTATAAATTAATTAAGTTAAGAATGTTTTAAACTTATATTTTCAAAAGTTTATTTTAAATAAAACATAACAAAGTAATTAAGGAAATAATTAATTGTTTTACATTATTTACTTAACTTAAAAGTAAATTAATTTATATTGTTAATGATGATTAAATAATTAATGATTTATAATTACTTAATAATTAAAGAATAATTAAAATTAAGGGCAATTAATTATTAATTTAAGTTAATTAATTTATAATTAAAGATTAATTAATTAAGGAAATTAATTAAGGAATAATTAGTTAATGAAGGTAATTAAGATTTAATTAATTAATAATTAAGGATTAATTAATTTAAAATTAAGGATAATTAATCATTAATTAAAGATAATTAACGAAAAGTAATTATGTGATTAATTGATTATACTTACACTATTAATTCATCTCATTGTTGGATGATTGATTATTATTGAAGTGCCTTGAGCTGATTGATACCCCTGTTGTGTGATTGTGATACTTTGTGATGTGAATTGCTTTGTGCTGAGCTGTGATATTTGTATTTTGTTTCTATGTGAATATGGAAACCCAGTGGCCCGTAAAATGGCATTTGAATTTTTGATGCGACAGGGAGTCAGATTTCAGTTGGTTATCCGAAACCCACATCGAATCTTAATGGTGAATCTTTGTGAGTGATATATCCACATGTTTTTAAATTAAGCGCTCATTATTCGGTTTAGCCGAGAAAGGACCTTTGTGCATATAACCCATTTTGAATAGTGATATGATGAAATGGAAAGCATTTGAAGACGGTGGTGAAGACCGGGTGTCTTCGAGAATGATAGGATAACCTGTCGAATGACTCTGCACTGAGTTTCTTTGGTATAGAGATCTCCATATGTGATGGGGAGTCCGATCCGGATTGTGGATGCTCGGATTGCAAGGGCTTCTTCGGAAGTGCCTTCGGTTCCATTCGAACCTAGAACGGACTTGTATGGTCGTATGTCTGACATTACACTTTGAGATATAAAGCCGATTTATTTCAAATACATTTCTATTGGTGGCGGAGAATTCATTCTCTTAGCTTAACATTCTTCTTTGAGACGTACGAGCTATGAGGTTATGTAGTTGATGGTTGTTAGTAATATACTCCTAACTTGGTAGTGTTGCATGCTGAGTGCTTCTGATCATTTGTTGATCGAAGCAATGCTTTTTTGAAACCTTCGAACCTCACAACACGGTAATGGTCGAAACAGGAATGTTGCGGCAAGGGTTTATGGGCCGCGCCACTAGGGTATGTCCATTTTCTTCTGGATAAGAGGTGGTATCATGGTATGGATCCCAGATATTTAACTGTGTGGTTGTTGCTATTTGTTGGTGAATCCCGAGATAAAGGTCGGTAACGACCGGGGATGGCATACTTGTAGGTGTTACCTAGTTACAGAGGTAACCCGGCCTTGTGTTGGCAGAGATCCGGTTTGGTTCTTGGGGGCGTCCCTCCAGAGGCGTTCCATTTAATAAGGAAGTTTCTTAGCCTGACCATTGTTGGAAATCCAATCATTCGATACGAGCCCTGTATGGTTTTAGTTGTAGAACCTGCCATCTAATATGGTAGCTATAGTAGGAATACTATAATGGTACGTATGCTGGCTAAGATTAGTATTATACTTTCAAAATGTTTTCTACACTATGCACCAATAATAATATCAAGAAGTTTCCTCGTATCAAGCATATTTGACTATCATAAGGAGAAATCTCCCCCAAGTATGCGATTGCATTGTGTGTGTGCCTAGAGGCCTTAAGGTAGTTTCATTTTCCAAAAGCATAACGTATTTCTTTTATAAACTGTTTTTGTTTAGACAACTGTTTTCGTTTACTCGTACCAGTCCCATGACTGACCAGGAGTTTATTGTTACCTTCCTAAATTCTGAGTGCCCATAATTTCCCCACGGGCAGCCTAGAATTAGGTTATCTATGTTTTTTGGAGCTAGCTTGGAATCTTTTGAAGTCTTTTGGAAGCTACCGTATTTTGGAAGCTTTTAGCCTTGGAACCTTTTGAAGTTTTTGGAGTTTTGGGAAGACCTTATCAAAGTCAAAGTATGTTAGAAAGATTTGAAGATATTATTATTGTTCCGCTGTGGTGTTTTCATCTTGTTATTGTATCTTGTGTATCTCACTCTGATAATGGGATTAAATTACTGTAATCGAATATTGTGATGATGTTGTATCTGTGTTGTGATCAATGATAATTCATTTTGTTTCCGCTGTTTATATTCGTTTAATGTTGTTATAAGCTCCATCTGAACTGGACTTCAACGTTTGAGTCTCCGACAGTCGAATACAAGTGTGGTATTTGATGTCGATTTCTGAACGCTGAATTTGGGTCGTGACAATTCATCTAAATCAAGCAAGATCAGTTTCAAATCTAAAAACCTGAGCAAAGCAAAGATCATCTAAAAGCCTGAAACGGTTCAAAATCAAACAAATTCAACTCAGTATTACAACAAACAAATCCCAAACCTGAAGCTATAGATCAAAAGATCAAGTGAAGTTAGATTATCTCAAGCTATAGATCAAATCAAAGTAAATCAAACAAGTTCCAGTTTTTAAAACTCAGGCTTCTGGATTCTCAGGCTTCTCTGCTCCAATCCAGGTGAGTAAACTACCTTTGTAGAAGTTTAAATCTGTTAAATATTGATTTCAAGTGATAAATACTTAAAGTATGTTATGGAAAAATGTTTGTATGGACGAGAGATATGCCTACATGTCTGTATATTGTGTGCATATCAGTATACTTGCTCTGTTCTTAGCTCTACAGGGTTTAAATAAGTTCAAAAACCCATTCCTCTTCCTCTAATCTCCTATAGGTTATGATTTAAAAACAAAATATGGTTGAGTTGACAAGATATTAGTTTTAAAAATAGTTTATAGTGAAAATTTTGAGTAAATATTTCTGAAAAAGGAAATTACAGCAAAAATCATTTAAAATCAGACAAATCAAGTAGCTAGATTCCATGTTTCAATTATATAAATTGATTCGTATTGAAGAATGGTGATTTTTTATGTTAAAATCACAATTTTTAAGATTTGGATTGATAAGATTTTTCGAGATGATCGATATTGGGTATTGTGCCGATTTTTGACGAATGGCGATGGTAGGGCCGTCGCGGTCGAGGCTGGAGGAAGCTAGGATGGTGGGGGTCTCGGGAAAAATGTTCACAGGATTTTCTGGCCACCGTAGTGGTGGCGCGGTGACGTAGTAGGGTTTTTCGTATGGGTTTGGTCGACGATGATTCTCGAGCTCGTACGACGTCGATGGTGGACTAAAGGTGATCAGACCAAAGGGGATAGAAGCGTAGGACGATGGCGCGGCTCTGGGTGGAATGGCGAGGTCTCTGATGATTGAGATTGTCGGAACGAGGCATTTTCCCATTGATCAGTTTTTGTTCCTATTGACTCGAGTAGCTCGATTCTAATTCTCGGGCGAATTCTTTGACCTTGGTGGTTGGGAGGCTTGGGCATGTCATCGGTGATCTAAAGGTGATGGTGACGATGGTCGGCAACGCGGCGATGATGTGTAAACATGCACCTGTGTCGTGTGTCAGTGGGTTGGGTAAAAGAGAGAGAAGAAGGAGAAGCTCGAAGATGAACTCGGGGCAGTTGGGTCTTGGCTCGGGTTCAACTTCGGGGAGACTCGCGTGTTAGGAGCAGTTTTTGAAATTTAAACTAAAAACAAGTTTTAAAAAAAGAAATGACTCGGGGGGTTTTGGGATTTGACTCGGTGCAAGGCTCGGGAATTCTGGTAGATGGCTCGGGTCAGGTTAAGAGATAACCAAGTTTTAAAATTTAAATGAAACAAGTTTTTCAATTTTGAATTAAATCAAGTTTTAAATTATTTCCTTAAACAAATTCTTTTAAATAATAAATGTTTAGATAAATGAAAGTTGTATAATTCGTTTTAACTAGAATAATATTAAGTTAATACTTAAGTCTGTTTAAAAGAATTTAAATGGTGTATCTAAGGAATTACTTTAAAATTGTAAGATGTTTTTAATTATTAATCTAAGGATCTAAGTTAATTTATATGTAAATGATGAATTAATTTCGAAGGCTATTTAAATAAGGTCTTAAAGATAAATATTTTATCTTAAATAATGTTTTGATTAACTTAAAGGTTTTAAGTTAAATTATATGTTAACGATAATTTATGTCAAAGGGTTATTTAATGAGATCTAAATGATGAAATTAATTAAGATAAATGATTTATCTTTTAATTAATCTAGGGTCTTGATTAATTAAAGGATCATTAATTAATTAATAATTAATTAATTAATTATAGAGTAATTAATTAATTAATTAATTAATTACAGAGTAATTAATTAGTAAAATTAATCAAAGGATAGTTAACCAATGGGATAATTATTTAATGAAATTAATTGAGGACAATTAGTTAAGATGAATAATTAAGGATCATTATTTAATTTCATAATAACAAATGGTTTGTAATTAATTAATGTTAATTAAGCAGGATTTTAAAAGTAATTAAAATATTTAATTTAATTTATTTGGAGATTAGATTGAATTAATTAGAAACGGACTAATTAATCTTGCTTATGAATGATAAATCTGAATTGAATGCCTTGTTTGATATCTCTGTTATGTAATTTATGATATGCTGTGTTATGAATTGGCTGGCGGGATCTGTAAATAAATGTGAATCATTTATCCGTGATGGGTTTCTGTGTGTGTATGTTATTAAGACAACTTGGTTCATATATGACATTGGATTCGAAGAGACCGGAGTCACATATCAGCAGTATCCGAAACCACTTCGATTAGTAATCTACTATAATTCTTTATTGATTTGAGTTTAGAACCAAACAGGCTTGAATTGGAATAAATTAAGAAACTTGGCCTTTTAGCTAAGTAAAAATTCATAGATATTGATTTACAATAAGTAAATGATTATTACAAGTTAAGAACTTGTAGAAAAATACGAGTTACTCTGATATTTAATAAATTTTACAATTCAATATTTCAAATTATTTGGGTTTACTCACGTTGGTTTCCATCCTGACCCGGGTGTTACTTTGTTTTAATGCTCGGGTCGGACCAAGTATTACAGATTTTCAAGTTAGGACGTTCTGGAGCTCAGGAGGCGAGCTAGAAGGTAGGAACGTGTGGAGTTTAAGTTTATTCCACTGTGTATTGAAGTTATATTTTTTGTATTCTGGGACCAGTTATTATAACTGTCCAAATTATTTGTTAATGGTTGTAACTCTAATGTATTGTATGTAAATTAACAGATGGACTTTTCTTTGTATAAATTCTATTATTTGATATTATATTTTGATCCCTTGCGAATCTGAGATTCTATGATTTGTTTTCTGTCTCTTCTTCTACCTCTTTCTTCTTTACCTTAACAATCTGGAATTTCCACCATTCGATTGCTCGGCACTTCTAGAGTGAACATATTAGTGTCGAATTTTCGAGGTCGAAAATTCCAAGTCGTTACAAAGACGATGGACTAATTTGATAAAGATTATTACTACCATTATAGTAATATTTAGAAATAATTTATTTCCAAGTGGCATTATCATTAGTGTCCTTAAACTTCCATAACCACTTACCTAGAAGAGCCAAATTCATATTACGCAAATTAATAACTCCTAAACCTCCTTCCTTTTTGGATTTATAAACCGTTTCCCTATTTACTAAACTTTTTATGAAGCTATTTGTAATATCACCGCTCCATAAAAAAATCTCTTCTAATTTTATCTACTTTATCAATCACCTAATCAGGAAAAAGATGCATAGACATCCAATAGATCGGGAGAGCTTATAAAATAGAATTAATTAGAACAAGCCTACCTGCTCTAGGTAAAAGCCTCCCATTCAAATTAAAAATCAAAATTTTAATTTTATCTATGATTATAAACCAATCATCAAGTTTTAGTTTAGTAGGCCTAATCACAAAACCAAGATAGTCAAAAGGAAAACTCATATTTTTACAATTTAGCATTTTAGAAACTAAATTTTCAACCTTTTCAAAATCATTTAAAACAAAAACCGAACTTTTATCAAAATTTATTTTTATACTTGATAGATGTTCAAAACAATATAGAATAAACTTAAGAGAAATAATGTGTCTGGGAAGACGAGAAGAAAAAAGCAAAGTATCATCTGCAAATTGAGGGACTGATATACCGTTACGCGATATATCATTACCTACATTTCCCAATGATCCATTATCAACTATTTATTTAATAATCTTGGCAGAAACATCTACGACCAAGTTAAACAGAAGAGGCAATAAAGGATCCCCTTGCCTTAAACCTCTCTTAGATTGAATTTTATTACCTAAAGTACCATTTACCATAATACTAGAATTTCTAGTTTTAAGCAAATTCATGATCCAACTAATCCATCTAAGACAAAATCTCACGCATAAAAAATATCTACTAGAAAATCCCAATCCACCGAATCAAAAGCTTTTGCGGAGTCTAGTTTTGACATAACATAGGTAATATTATTCTCACAACAGTGATTAATGTATTCTTGAACAATTGCCACACCATCGGTGATATTTCTCCCTTTAATGAAAGCAGATTGTGAATAATCAATCAGATCATTCATTCTAGTACTAAGTTTATTACCTATGACTTTTAAAATAATTTCAGCGGAACAGTTGATTAATGAAATAGGTCTAAAATCTTTTAAATTATTAGCAACTACTTTTTTATTTAATAAAATAACATTTGCGAAATTAAATCTTCCCAATTGTAAATTTATATTATAAAAGTCATTAAACATGCTAATTAAATCTAATTTTAAAACATCCCAAAAAGTTTTATAAAAGAAAATTGGGAATCCGTGTGGACTGGGGGATTTACAACCTGGAAAATCATTAGTAGCCTTTTGGATTTCCTCTTTAGTGAAAGGAACATCCAACACAGAGAGATTGACATTGGAAACAGTCGGATATAAATCATTCCATCTAACATTAATTCTATGATTGTTTTTATTACCAAAAATATCTCTATAATAGTCAGTGAATGCCTTATTAAGATCTCTTTGATCGACTAATTCTACATTGTTAACTAGAATGGAGTTAGTCGTGTTACTTCGTTTTCTACCATTAGACATATTTGGAAAAAATTTAGTACTATTGTCCCCTTCATTAATCCACTGAGTTCTGGATCATTGTTCCACATAACTTCCTCCTTTTCTAGCATAGAGTTAAGTTCTTCTTTTAAGTTTGTGAGAACATTCCGCTCGCCTACATTTAATTGTCTAGTTTCTTCTATTTTTTTTATATTAAGCATCTCGTTAAGAATATTTATTTTTTAATTTTAATACTACCAAAAATATTTTTATTACAATTTTAAGATAAATCTTAAGTTCCCTTAGTTTTAAAACAAATTTTTTTACTGAATTATCTCCATTTCTACTATTTTACAAGCTCATAGAGTTCCATTTATTAATTATTAAATTCGATTTGATTCTAATAACCACATTTTTTTCAAGTTTAAATGATCTGCTAAAAACCCTATGATAATCAAAGGTGAGAACAATGGGACAATGATCAGGGAAAGTGTAAGGCAAACCAGACACTCTACAAAGGAAATTTATCATCTATTTCGTCATTAACGAAAAACCAAACTAGAAGAGACATAGAGGGGGACTCCCCAGAATTACTCCAAGTAAATCCTCTGTTAGAAAGGAATTTCAACCAAATTAGAATTGATAATAAATTGATCAAATTCCTCCATAGCAGAGAAATCTCCCTCCCTTGGAGCTCGCTCACCTACAAAATGAGTAACATTAAAATCACCCACCAAAATCTAAGAGCCCGGCGCTAAAGATCTCAACTCGAGGCATCCATTCCAAAGAATCCGACGACCTAATTTTGAGTTAGGCTCATAAACATTAAAAATGTTTGAAAAAGAATTATCAGATTGATTGATTAGAATTATGTGTAACGAGTATTGTTTAGTGATACATTGGAGTAGTTTAAAATAGTTGTCCCGCCAACCAATCATTAAACCCCTAGAAGCACCCACCGAAGGTAAAAAAAACCCATTTTCTAAAATGATATCCACCTAATCTTCTACAAAAACAGATATCTAGACATTCAATATTAGTCTCCTGAAGAAGTGCAATGTCAATAGAATAGTCTTTAAAAAAAAGCTCTAACCTTACCACATTTATTTAAGTCATTCAAACCTATAATATTCCAACTAATGATTCTCATATACCCGATGATCCAGCCCTATCAAATTTAGTACTCATAATAAACTCACGATCTAACTCAGTATCAGTAAAAATAAAAGCAGTATCACTGGCTAACTGACTGAACTCAGAAGCAGACAAACTACCTAGAGCATAAGATAAATATGTACTACCCAAATCAAAATGCATACCCAAGCCTGAATCCGTGGCACCACTCACGGTACTTGAATCAGGAAACTTACCCAAAGACTGAGAATGACTACATCGAATTCTAACACTACGATGAACCGACCTGCTAGCTGCTACATACTTCCTCCGTCTACCTCTCTTCAAAGAAGTATAACAAGAAGCAGGATTACTACCTAACTCCCCATAATGAAGATCCAAATGAAGAGTAGATTTTCCCTCACACGTTACAACTACTCACCAAAAATATCGAATCCCCTTCATTCACTAAATAACTACACAAAACAACAGACTCAATATCTGCCACAGGACCTGTAAACACCCCTTCTAGATTAACAACTCCATCCAAATTCGCAATAGAAGATTCAACCTTATCACCACTTTTTTCACAAGCAACATCACCATTACAAGTATTGCAAACAGTATTCTGGATGACTCCCAACAGACTCCCCTCAGAAAGACTATCAACAACCAGAGAGGGGCATGAAGAATACATTGCATCAGCCATTAACAAATTCCGTGCATCATGCTGTGCACCGTGCACATCTGAAGCTGCGTGCATATCATCTATAGAAACTGTGATCAATTTTGTATTCACTCCAGATAAGATTTCAGACAAATTATTAACATAAGCTCAAGTCTCTAGTTCTGTGACATTATCTTCATCGTTCAGCTAATCAAGTGACATGATCCATTCACAAAAATCCCCAAACTCAAACGTATATTCATCACCTGGATAAACAGAATCTTCACTGACGAGTGAATCCTCCGGTACATCCACCAACGCTCCATCTCGTTTACTACAATCCATCATAACACGTTGATCCTTTAAGTCAACAACATACAGCAAATCAACATCCAATGTCTTTGACCACAAATCACTACAAGAGTCCTTAATGGATTTAGAAATCTGATCAACATCCATTTGATTTTCAGGATCTTTTCTTTCGTCTGACGTGATTTTCGGTTGATCAAAATCATGATTAAGCAAGAGTTCACTCAAGATAAAAAAATCATTAAAACTACCACCATTATTATCAACAGAAACACTATTACAAACATTTTCTTTCGTTTGACTTTCAATCGAATTGTCATACAAGGAAAGGACACTCATATCACTATCCATTTCATCCACTTCATTCTTAATAATATCAGTAATTGTCGCCGAATCTAGACACTCGAATTTGTTGGCGGTACGAATCTCAAAATTCTCCAATCTACGAGTATAAGGTTTACCTTTTTTGGTCTTTATATGAGTAAAACCTTTGTTCGATTCAAAATCCTTTCCATTTACCTTTGCAACAGACAAATGAGAGCAACTATTACACGGAGCAACAACAGCAGGATTAAACATAATTGGATCGAATCTTGATGACTCCTCTCTCTTGACAGAATTAGGAAAGACTTTTTCTTTGTCACCCTTGTTCAAAACAACAAGATTTTCCTTTTTCGAAATAGAAATATTAGGAGAGGAAGCATATTTACTGAAATATAACTCTGGATCACCAAAATTTTCTCTATAACCCTTACCGATGTTCGGTGAATTTATAATGTTAAAATGGAACAACAAATCTTCTAAATACTTGATTCCCTCATTTCGTTTTTGCCATAGACGATCCAAAAAGATCCCCTTCAACAGCATACACTTTATCATGAATTGAAATCCATGATCTACCAGTGTTGCGGCAGAAAAGAGTTGTTCGAATTGTATGAACAAGCATACTTCTTATGGCCAGACTTGCCACAGGCGAAGCATCTAATAGGGTCTCGACATTGGGAAGCATAATGATTATAATCACCGCATCTAAAATAGAATTCCGTTCTTTTCCTTGAGTCGATCCAATTCTTGTTCAAAGAATGAGGCAGAGAGTTCTGATATCCATAAAATTACTGTCAATCCTTTACCACTTGCGCATTAAATCGACAAGGTAAAGAATCATGATGAGTATAATCGGATGGAAAAAAAGAAGATGATTGAAACAAGGATGATGGATTATGAACGCGAGAGAAGGAACCATACACCATTTAGATTTGATTTTAACCGATTGTTATTATTTATTTTTTCTTATCGCATTTTTATTTTATTTTAAATGTTTTAAATGTATATTTTTGGATAAAGTGATTTAATTTATTTAAAAGCTAAATTAATAAGGCGTGGTGTTTTTCAGTGGAAATAAAATAATTGGTTGGGTGATTGTTTAATTTGATAGTTAAATAATGGACTATCAATATTGGCCAATGCGCTGATCGTTTCAAAGAGACCAGGATCGGATTTAATAATCTGAAAAACACTTCAATCCAGTTTGAACGTAGCAAATGAAGACCGTGAAGATGATGAAGATGGTGATTCGATTTGGCCAGATCCAGGGCAACTTGTTTGGATGAATGCTATCAGACCATCGTCATTGGAGGACGATGAGCATTCTAAGTGAATGTGTTCTAGAAGGGTAACGCATATCCTTAAGCCTCATCACTCGAGAAATGCGATGCCCCACACCGAGACCCACATTAACAAAGAGAATTACATAGTAATTCTATCAGCTAATGCAAAGAATAGGGCTGGTTAAGGGCGACCATCATAGTCTTGCATTAGACAAGAGCTAAGTACGTCGATATTTATACTCAAGACGAAATGAAAAAAAAGGAGTATAAATATCGACGTACTTAGCTCTTATCTACTGCAAGACTATGATGGTCGCCCTTAACCAGCCATATTCTTCGCATTAGCAGACATATTTACTATGTAATTCTCTTTGTTAGTGTGGGTCTCAGGATGGGGCGTCACAGCTTGGTATTAAAGCTAGATTCAGAAGAAAAATGTAATAAATAAGAATAGTATACACGGTTACCATACATTAAGTATAATACAAGTGTAAACATCATCCCAATTGTGAACAAACCCGACTTTGTCCTTACCTTTTAGTTCCTTTGGGGGTAGATAGAAAGAAATATGTCTAGGAATGTTAATTTTAAATTACGTAGTATTCGTTATTTAATGCATTTGAATCGCTAATTTCTACCCCTATGAATAATCCTATCTTATCTTAACTTTCTGTTATGTCTGGAAGAGGAAGAGGTCGCACTTCGAAGGCGAGACCGTCCATTGGTTCTCGTCCTGAAGGAGTCTATATGTCGACCGACCAGATTCTCGAGCTTATTAGGAGCACTCAGCCTCCTGCTCCAGCTCAGTCCTCTTCTCTATGCAAATCCGCATTTGCATGCATGTGCAACGACTTCACCCACCTTAGAGGCAAGCCGTTCAAAGTCTCCGGGACAGTTCTTGAGGTTCAAGCTTGGCTTTGTACTTGCGAGCGCATCTTCACTCGCATGGAGATATCTGATCACCATCGAGTTATTATGACATTGAGTATGCTACAAGAGCGGGCTTTAGACTAGTATAAGATCCTTATTGCAGAAATAGATGAGTCCCCCTTCATTTGGAAACATTTTAGAGACTGTTTTGAGCTCAAGTTCATGCCAGAATCTGAGAAGGCTTTTATTGCTCGTCGCTTCCTCGATTTGAAGTAGGGCAAGTACTCCGTATCTGATTATGTTTCATCCTTCGAGTCTCTATCTAAGTATAGGTTTGAGTTCATAAGCACCCCATACTAGAAGAATCTTAAGTTCATATTTGGACTTAAGAAGTATTTGAATCATGCTTCAGCTTAGGCTCTCATTCGAGGAGCTTGTGGATTCAGCGCTTCACCTCAAAGCCGTCGAAAAGGAAAAGGATAGTAGTGATGAGGCCAAGGTTTGAAAGAACCCACACAAGAAGAAATTCCCTTTCCAGAGATCCAAGTCCTTTCCTCCTAAGAAGAAGAAGAAGCAAGGCAATTTTAGTTCTCATCCTCATGGCACAACTCATTTAGAAAAGGTCTTAGCCTGCTTCAATTGTGATTCTCAAGACCATCTATCTCGCGAGTGTCCTCATCCTCGCAAGTGTCTCTATTGCAAGTAAGAGGGACACATGATTTCTACTTGCCTTAAGAAGAAGAAGAAGGATGCTCATTCTGGTAATCTAAATGTGGCAAAGGCTTCTGGTAGTGCTTCTCAGTCTCGAGGTATATCTCCCACTATTTTGGAGGGTTCTATATTGTTCCATGATCATTCTATTCGAGTTCCCTTCGATACGGGTGCGTCGCATTCATTCGTATCGAAGGGACTCATTGATACTTTACAGTTGGATGTTTCTTACTTGATTACTTCTTTGAGGATTGCGAATCCTATCGAAGGATCCGCAACCTTTTGTATGCTTTGTGATGTTGTTGAGATCCTTATTTGTGGTTATTCTTTCCGTGCGAATCTACACGTGGTTCCTTCTCTTGTTTTGATATGATATTGGATATGGACGTGCTAGTTCGATACGATGCCAGGATTCTATGTTTAGAGAGAATCATACGCCTTCGACTTCCCGACTTTCCTACTCAGTTGTCTCTTATATGTCGGGACGTCGATGGCGATTCCATAGCTTCTCTATTCTCTCTTGAATCTCGAGACGATGATGATGATGTGTTTTGGATTCCTATTGTTCGTGACTTTCCAGACTTATTTGAGCCTGTTTCGGGATTACCACCCAAGTGGGCTATCAAGTACCACATCAACCTTATTCTAGACGCACAGCTTGTTAGTCATCTTCCCACGTGGATGTCTACCAAAGAGAATGAGAAACTCAAGAAGCAACTCCTAGAGCTTGAAGCCAAGCATTTTATTCGATCTAGTTCCTCACCGTGGGGAGCCGCGGTGGTATTTGTAAGGAAGTCTGATTGGCCTCTTAGGCTATGCATTGATTATCGCAAGCTTAATGAGTTAACCATCAAGAACCACTATCCATTACCTAGGATCGACGATATGTTCGATCAGTTAAGTGGCGCTAAGGTCTTCTCACAACTTTAACTTGCTATGGGATTTCATCAGCTCCGAGTTGTGGAAGATAACATTCCACTTACAGCTTTCCGCACTCGCTATGGTTCATATGAGTGGCTCGTCATGCCTTTCGGTTTAACAAACGCCCCTGCTTATTTCGTCAACCTTATGAATCGAGTATTCCAGGAATACCTCGATAAGTTCGTCCTTGTATTCCTCGACAACATTCTTGTATATTCTAAGTCCAAAGCGGACCATGCTCGACATCTTAGAATTGTTTTGAGTACACTTCGACAACATCAATTTAGAGCAAAACATTCTAAGTATCACTTCTAGGAAAAGCAAGCTAAGTTCTTGGGCCATATTGTTTCTTCTGAAGGCATTTCGATCAATCCTTCTAAGATCGAAGCCATATAAAATTGGAAGAGGCCTGAGAATGTTTATGAGATTCGTGGCCTTCTAGGCTTGGCGTGTTATTACTGCCTCTTCATCAAAGACTTTTCTCGTATTATGCTTCCATTGACTAGTCTTACAAAGAATGGCGTTCGCTATACTTGTTCCGATAAGTATGAGGCTTCCTTTCAAAGATTGAAGGAGCTTCCTACTAATGTTCCTGTTCTTGTGGTTCCTGAAGGGAATCATGATCTTATGGTCTATACCGATGCTAGTCATAATGGCCTCGGTGATGTTCTTATGCAGAAGGATAGGGTAGTTGCCTATGCTTCAAGGCAATTACGTTCGAACGAGGTTCGGTACGCTACCCATGATTTAGAGCATTGCCTTTGCTTTAAAGATGTGGCGTCATTATTTGTTAGGAGAGCACTTTACTCTCTTCACCGATCATAAGTCTCTCAAATACCTGTTCGCCTAGAAGGAGCTCAACATGCAACAATGACGTTGGCTCGAGTTTCTAGCTTTAGATGATTTTGATATTCTGTATACCCTTAGCACGGGGAATTAAGTGGCTGATGCTTTGAGTCACAAGCATTCATCTATTGTTTCCAAGAGGACTGTAGAATGGAAAGCTCTTGAGACTCTTTCCATGTGTGATATTCATGATCGTGCTTCCACATCCACCTCTCCTATTCTATTATATAGCATGGAAGCTCATCCTACTCTTCTAGATTGGATTGCCGAGGCTCAACGGCAAGACTCCGATATATCTAATCTTATTCAGAAGTGCAAATCTGAATCCCATGATGATATTGAGATGAGGGATTTTAGCATCGATATTCATAGGTGCCTTCGAAAGAAGGATCGTGTAGTTGTGCCTCCTATTCTAGAACTTAGGCAGGACATTCTAGCTGAATGTCATCGTTCTAAGTATACTATCTATCCAGGCAGCAATAAGATGTAAGCTGATATGCGCCGCTTGTATTACTGGGAAGGCATGAAGCATGATGTGGCAAGTTATGTGAGTAATTGCATGACTTGTCAGCTTATTAAAGCCAAGCATCGGTGACCCAGTGGTCTTCTTCAGCATTTTGAGGTTCCATTGTGGAAGTGAGACCAAGTTTCTATTGATTTCATTGATGGCTTACCACATTCGAGGTTAGGCCATAGCAGTATTTGGGTTGTTGTGGACCGTCTCACCAAGTTTGCACATTTTATTCCTATTAAGTCGAATTGGACGACATCTCTTTTAACGAAGCTTTATATTAAGGAGATCGTGCGATTGCACGGTGTCCCTTCATCTATTATGTGTGATCGCGATCCTCTTTTCACGAGTCACTTTTGTTAGAGTCTCCAGCAAGCTTTAGGCACAAAGCTTATTCTTAGCACAGCTTATCACCCATAGTCTGATGGACAGACTGAACGAGTGAACCATATTTTGGAAGACTTGCTTCGTGCTCGTATCTTGGATTTTAATGGTAGCTGGGAGGATCATCTTCCTCTAGTTGAGTTTGCTTATAATAATAGCTACCAATCCTCTATCGGCATGGCTCCTTTTGAAACCTTATATGGTAGGTCGTGTCGTTCTCCATCTTGTTGGCTAGAGTTGGGGGAAAAGCTTATTTTAGGCCCTGAATCTATTCCAGAATCATATGAGAAGATCCATCTTATTCGTAAGAGAATGAAAGAGGCACAGAGTCGCCAGAAATCCTATGCGGACAACTATAGGAGGCCTCTTAAATTCTCATTGGGTGACCTTGTTTATATTCGAGCTTCTCCTCTGAAAGGAGTGGCACACTTTGACCAGACCGGGAAATTGGCACCACGCTATATTAGGCCATTTCCTATTACAGAGCATATCAGTCCGGTTGCTTATCGTGTATCACTACCCGATCAGTTTTATGGACTTCATGACATATTTCACATTTCTCAGCTAAGGAAGTGTCTATGAGATTCAGATTCCATGCTTGATACTCGTGCTTTAGAGAAGTTGGAAGTCTCTCCTAATCTATCTTATGTGCAGCATCCTCTGAGAGTTTTTTCTTCGAAGACTAAACGTCTTTGAAACAAGAGTGTTCCGCTCGTGAAGATTCAATTGTCCAATAATCCCAATGAATGCACTTGGAAAACCAAAGAATTCATCAAGCAATCGTATCCTGAATTCTTGTCGTCTCACTCCAATGGTAATGATTTTCCATTTTAACCTATCTAAATTTCCTTTGATTGATGAAATAAAGCATGTTGAATATAGATTTCCTCTATAAATTGCGAGGACACAATTTTTATAAGGTGATGAATCTGTAACAACCCTGGTATTGGTGATTACCTATAAAGATTGAACTATAACGATAGTTATAAGTTAATATTGAGAATCAAATAAATTTGAGAAGAAAAAGAATTTTTATTAAAGTTGTTTATTGTGAATAAACAATGTGACTTGAGAATAAATATTGGGTTTTTGTTAACTTTAAGTTAATAAATCAATTCAAATTTTATTTCAACATTTAATGGTTGGAATAAATATTTATAATTGAAAATAAAGTTTTAAAGCTTTATTTTGTTAAATTTGAGAAGAAAATGAACAGTCGTTGATTTTTAATTGAGTTATGCAATAGTGATGTAAGTTATTGCTTATATTAAAGCTTTTATTGATTTAAAAGGAGAAATATGAAGAAAATTTGTATTTTATTAAACTAAAAGATGAAATATTGTATGAAAATAATATTTTTATGTTTTAAAAAGAGTTAAAATGATTATTGTAATTTATTTGACAAGAGAATAATTTTTGTACAAATAGTTGAATTAAAAATAGTGTTTTGTAATAAAATAGTGTAAATTGTGTGATATTGTTAAAAACAAGGTACTATTTGAAAAAAACAACTTTTGATAGTTGAAATAAATTTTATCTTGTTAAAGTAATAATTTTATTCACATACATTTGTGCATATATTTTTATTTGGTTTTAAAATGAAGAAAAGTGTGCATTTAGCGATAAAATAAGTTAAAACATGAACATAGCCTTTATTTTTCTCTAAGTATTTGGTCCTTGGGCTCATTTTGTTAAAGTTTGAATCCATTAGCCCATTTTCTAGAGGCTTCTGGTGAGAATCTAGTGTCTGTGCGTTGTTGTTTCTCTCTTCCTTCTCAAACAAAAAGTTACAGTAAATAGAAAAAAGAAAATCATAGCTACCTTCAACTAAAGCAAAAATTTCACCCAATTTCCTGCTAATTCAAGAAGAAAATCACCAACTTAAGAGAATAGAAGGAAATCTCTACCAATACTACAAAATTATTTCATCAAAATCTTAGAATTAGATATGACTTGTATATAACTTTCTCTTTTGTTCTTGCATGTCTTTGAAAATTACATTTCAACGTTGTTGAAGCATCTCTCAAACAAAAGCTCACCTCTTTTCACCACTTTGATATTGAAGCTCAAGTATTTTGAAACGTAAGTACCAATCTCACAAAATTTAGCTCATGCAATGCCAAAAATCCAAGGTAAAATAAAAAATTTGCTACAATATTCGTTTTTGAACTACTTTGATTTTCTGTGTAAATTTTCTTGAGTTACAACTTTGTGCAATCATATCTTTCGATTTCTGCAACGAAATGCTGCTGGGTTATTTTATTTTGTTGACCATGTTTCATAGGTTAAGCATGCCAAATTTTTGATCATTTTGACCTAAATAGCTTATAGAAACTTGCTGTCGAACTTTGACTCGGAGCATATTTTTGTCTAGATTTTTACGGTGAAAACGCTGCATGGGTCCAACTTTGAGACATCATATCTTTTTCATGTTTTGTCTAAATTGATTGATTCTTAATGTAGTTTTAAATTTGTTAGTCATTATGCATGTTAAATTTCAAATCATTTCGACCTATATAGCATATAGAAATATGCTACCGAACTTTGACTCGGAGTATATTTTTGCCTAGATTTTTACAGTGAAAACACTACCTGGATCCAACTTTGAAACATCATATCTTTTTCATGCTTTGTCTAAATTGATTGATTCTTAGTGCAGTTATAATTTTTGTTGTTTGGTATTTATTCATGTTAAATTTCAAGTCATTTCGACCTATATAGCATATATTAATATGCTGCCGAACTTTGACTCAAAGCATGTTTTTGCCCAGATTTTTACAGTGAAACACTGCCTGGGTCTAACTTTGAGATATCATATCTTTTTTATGCTTTGTCTAAATTGATTGATTCTAGCTGCAGTTTTAATTTTTTTTGTTCGTCTTTATGCATTTTAAATTTCAAGTCATTTCGACCTATACAGCATATAGAAATATGCTGCCGAACTTTGATTTGGAGCATGTTTTTACCCAGATATTTACAGCGAAAACACTGTCTGCGTTCAACTTTGGAACATCGTAACTTTTTCTTACTTTGTCTGAATTATATGATTCTTTTTGTAATTTAAAGTATAGCTTTTCAGCTTTATGCATGTTAAATTTCAAGTCATTCAGACCTCTGTAGCCTGTAGAAACGTGCTGTCAAACTTTAAATTAGAGCATGTTTTGCTCCAGCCGTTGACAGTGAAATCTGGCTGCAAGTCCAACTTTTGGAGATCATATCTTTCTCATTTCTTGTCCGATTATATCCATTCTTTTTTTATTTAAAGTACAGTTGTTGAACTCGATGCCTGCAAAATTTCAAGGCTTCTAAACGTTTGTAACTAGATGAAAATTTGCTTGGAACATTGAATTAGAGCATTTTTGCTCCAGTTGAACATTTAAATTGTTTTACCCGGATTTTTTTTCGACGATGTTTTTTTTATCGGCTTGTTCCTAAGATGGAAGAGCCAATATACCACTTATCCCTAGTTTGGATTGGTGAGTTTTTAGGGGATTTTTGTATGATGATTTTATAAGTAATTTCATTGAATTTTTGTTAATTTTTGTCGTTTCTTTGCAAGTGCTTTCTTAACCGTTTTCGAAAGATTCTTTTTTTAGCTTTTGAAATAAATATTTTACAATATTTATAATTAATATAAAGCTATTAAAATTGTACATTATCCATAATAAAAGAATTTTATAAGTTATTTTCCAAACGATTTCGAAAATAGTTTAAAAGCTTGTTTTCTATAATAAATTATTTTCTATATAATAATACATGTTTTTACACTTTTCGGACGTATGAGAAAGAGAATTAATTGATTTAGCAAAACACGTGGTACGGGACATGTGAGTTTGTGTTTTCGGTTAATTTCGGGCTTGTACGATCGAAACCTCTTGAGTATATTATTTTGAGTTGATAATTGAGATTTGTAATTCCTATTATATGAATTATATGAGTTAGCCAATATTTGGCGAATAGAGAATTTCGAGATCTCCTATTATGGGGGTAATAATCATTGAGAACCACTTATATATATGTTGCTTTACTCGTCGATGAGACGTGGCGAGTCTTGAGATGAGATTTCCCCTTTTAAGAATTATAGGTTATGAGAAACCACTATGAGATTTATTTGCACTTGCCGATGATACGAGGCAAGATATATGAGTATTATGAGATTTATGTGGTTTGTGATTTATTTTTATGATGTGGAGTTAACTAGCGGTTAGTAAACCGTTTAGTGCGAACGTGTGGTACGGAACGCACGTTAACACTTTTCGGGTTCCTTTCCGAAAGTTTGTGACACATCCAAGTGTATGCGAGTGCTATAGACCTTCGATTCATCTGAGTTACGTGACTTTGGTCACCACGAGTTGTGCGACTTCGGTCACCATGAGTTACGTGACATCGGTCGCCATGAGTAAGACCTTCGAGTCCGCAAGTTAGGTACCTAAATTATAAACAGCACTGTACAAGAGTTTAACACATGCAACAATGCTTCAGCTTTGCAATCGGGGATCTAGCTAATCCGGGGTTTTTTGAGTTTTCTGAGTTTTAAAATATTTCACCATTTTGAGATATTTTTTTTACATCGATAGCCTAGTGCTACATGAGATGTTATACAGGGTGATTTCGTTTTTATGATATTTGAACTTTTCTTAAGTTCCATGAGATTCATATTAGAATTTTGATGAGTTTCTCTTTTGACTTTCATATGATTCCTTGCATTTGAGTTGAATGCTGTTTAGTATGGATTTCTTATGTTGAATTAAACCTATTCATGTGGCAACCCTTGGTGAACATATACCATGCATTGAGATTATACTATACTTGTACCCTTCCTTTTTAGTAAAAGGAAGAATTCACTTAAGCACTAATATTCCTCTTATCTTATGCTAATATCAAGTTCTAGCTAGCCTAACCCATGTATTTATTACTCGGGTCAGACCGAGTTGTAGGTTAGGTAGTTGGACTCTTAGCTTGCTTTAACTTTGGACTTCACTATCGACTTGGGATATGGCATAGTTCTTGTGTAGTAGTCTTTCTGTTGGGAACTTGTGATGTATATATTCTTTTGTGTGGAATGTATGTATATATTGTGGTTGCATACCACTAGTGGCATGTTGTATTACATTTGATGTACGTATTCATATGTATCGTTTCTGTGTTGCTGCTATGTGACTTGTAATTGATATAGTTATTATGTTTTGTTTCTAAATCGATCCTGTAGCCACCATAGTAGTGTATTTGATAAGAATTAAGTATATCGAATACTCGAGACGAAATGGAAAAAATGGAGTATAAATATCGATATACTTAGCTCTTATCTAATGCAAGACTATGATGGTTGTTATCCCACCTTTTGGTCAACGTTGGAATATCAAAAAATTGGCAAGGAAAGATGGATATCAGGGTTGGAGATCGACTGGAAACAAGGCCGCAATCGATATCGTTAAAATTTGGCCAAGCTCCGATCAAGACGGAATCGATTGGGAATGATGAATAGGGCTAGCAGATGCTGCATTTCAAATTTTTAGGCGATCGGAGTTTGAGAGATCGAGATATGATCGATACAAGTTAAGGAAGAAATGTTGTTCGAATCGATCATAGAGCTCTGTTCGAATCGATGTTGTTCGACTCCAACTAGAATTAGACTCTTCGCATCGATCCAAAAGCGGCAACGTCGTATCGATGTAATTCGTATCCATCATGATCGAACTGTTTCGTATCGATTAGGGATTGACTCGGTTCGTATTGATTACAGGTAAGCTCAGATCGTGTCCATCCAGTTCATGGTTGTTCGAATCGATAGCGTCCGAGTCCTTGTTCGTATCCATCATGCTCAAGTGAGTCCACTTTGTATCAATGGTATCTGCAGCTATCGATACGAAGTACACCCATCGGCCGATACGAACGAGGGCTATGACGAATCGATAATTGATTCGAAGAAGGATTAAATGGATGGATGCGAATCAATGGTCGATGCGAATGAAGCTTCAATGTTGGATGCAAATAACTCGGTCAACTCAGCGCATAAAATGGATCGGTTCAGGAATTTCGCAACATGTCATCGTCTGGTCATGTGCCCTGACCATTCGAAGTGATCGATTTGAATTTATCGATTCGAACTACGTTGCCTACCGAAAAACTCTATCTCATATCGATCATATCTCCTAAACCATAGGTCCAAATGCTATGAAATTTTCACATGAGCTTACGTACAAGCCGAGTAAAGTTCATGCCAAGTGTCAGCTCCTTAGGATGAAATCTTGATCAATAAGAAGTTGGCTCGTATCGATCACGGATCGAGCCGAAAATTTCTAAAACCGTTCGCGTGGGCCCACTCACGTGCCAGAAGAAGTCTTCCGAAGTTTAAGCGAGATATCAGCCTCCTACGCCTATAAATAGCACCCTAAAGCCTACAGTAGAGGGATCTTTTGGTGATCGGGCGTCCAGACTCTGCTGGAAACACTTTTGCACTATTAGTCTACTGTTGTACTCAAATTTCTTCATTGTAATCGCTGTAATCAACTGTAACCATCAAGGAAAGTCAATAAAAGACAAACTTTTGGAGTGGACGTAGGCCGGAGATAGCCGAACCACTATGAATCTCGTGTCTTTGTCTGTTTCTTTCCATTTTAACTTTATTACATCTTCTATCCTCTACATTGCTTAAATCTGTGATTTTTAATCATATACCGCTGATTTGTGTTCATACACTGGCGCTTTCGCGATATTTGGGGTTCGCGACCAATTTTGGCGCAAAAACTTTGGTGCTTTCATTGAGAGCGACTAGCACCTGCTACACCAGATTCGAAATTCAGACTTGAAAGCTTGAAGAATTTAGATTTTAAAGACAATGACGTGATAAACAAGCAAAAGACAAAGAGCCGAGAGAAGCCAATATGGAGGAAGTCAAAAGGCATCCTCTGGACGTGGAGAAGGGCAAGCCTCGATCTACATCACCAGGGACGAGATGGAGGCTATGGCAGATTCATTACATGAAAGATTATTGAAGAGTCAACAAGACAAAATGCAAAGCTTCTTTGAGCAGATGAAAGAAGCTGGAGCACATAATCTTGGACCGACTACAGCGACTGCGAATACAGAACAAGGAGCTAAGGTTGTAGGAGCCAACAGAGGCCAGATTCAAGACCAGAATGTAGAGCTTGAAAGCAATCAACAAGGACTTGGGGGCAGCCCTCGGGATCTGACATTAGAAGACAAATGGATGATGCTCAATAGACTAGAGCCAATGCTAACGCTAATGAGCCACATGAAGAGTATGTACTAGAATTCCCCTGGGAACTCGGGGGGAAACTCTTGACGGATAATGCCAGATTGGCTGAGATCATCAGGCGAACTATACGCGGAGCTTTGACAAACAGAGATCTGGAAGGAGTGAACAGGAGTGCGTTAACTCATGAAATCAGGATAGCTCGGAATCCACCGGAGTTTAAGCTACCTAACATGGAGGTATACAATGGCAAGGCTAATCCAACTGATCACTTGATGAGATATACCAAATACATGGAAGTGCTGCGAGCATCGGAGGAAGTTATGGCCCGATGTTTCCCTCTATACTTGACGGATATAGCTGCGATGTGGTTTAGACAGCTGGAAGAAGGGTCTGTCAGGACGTGGACGAAGTTGGTGGATAGTTTTCTGAAGCATTTCCGGGTTCATATTAAAAGACCGAAGAATTGATGACGCTAACGTCAATAAAGCAAAGAATGGATGAGTCACTTAGAGCTTGCTTTAAAACCTGTTTAACGCGGCGGTTGCTTCAGTGGATCGGCCAGATCCATCGATGGTTTTAATGGCAGAAGTTTCAGGAGTTAGAGAGGATTCGAATTTCAATGTATCTTTAATAGGAGACCCACCGCTGGATCTCGAAGAATTCTTTCACGAAGCTGAGAGGTTCCTTCGGCAAGAAGATGCATGTACAAATTTGAAGCTAAAGGAGGTGAATGCGGCTGAGGATGGAGGGCCATCCAGCGAAAGCTCAAATAAAAATAAAGATAAAGGAAAAAGGAAGCTTAGTGATGATTCAGAAAAATCTAGTAAACGATGGAGAGAGCCAAAATTCTCTACATATACAGGATTGAATGAAACATTGGAACATATATTCATGGAGACCAGGAATCACCTTCCCTACCGAAGGCCGGCTAGAAGAGAACCTTTTGAACGTGAAAGGGCATCAGGAAGGCACTGTCTCTCCATGATTTGGATCGACACGATACCAACAGCTATAGACACTTAAAGGACATAATTGAGGAGCATGTGAGGAATGGACAATTGAGGCAGTATGTTGGGGCTCGGAATGCATCAGTGGAGCAGGAGCGACCACCGTCTACCTCAAACAATGATGGTATGAGGCCCAGGGATGATGGTCGATTGGTTATCAATTGGCTGGGATGTCATGAAATAAGTAGCAAGCTACTAGCAAACCACAAAGTCATTTACACATGTACGGGGATAGAGATGGACCCTAGGCATGCTCTGAATAATGATAAACTGTGATGCTATGGTTTGTGAAATCTATTTTTTGTTTTTAGATTGGGTACTCGTTTTTCTGGCTTGGTTTTGGAGTTTGGTCTGAACTCCTGATTCTGTTTGTTTTTTGGCTTGGACTTCTGTTTGGATGATTGTTCTCGTGTTTGGATGTTGATTTTGATTTTGGATATGAATTTTTGATTTTCTGATTTGGTTTGGATTTTGGATTGGATTTTTGTCTGGTTTTGGGTAAACGATTGTCCGGTATGGATTATACCTGGCAAGGGGTGAGTCGCTTCGCCCGAACGTGGAAAATCGACTTATTCAGGTCGTTGAGTATGGACTATACTCAACATGGGTCCGAAGAGACCAGGATTCGGACTAAGACTTAGGCCCTATATTATCGGTTATTGATTCAGGTCGTCGAGTATGGAATATGCTCGACAAGGGTCTGGAGCGACCAGGATTTGGCTTAGGACTTAAGCCATGGCATTACTCAACGTCCAGGGACACTGGACCACAGTCATCAAGTGTGGATTGCACTCGGCAAGAACCCAAAGAGGTTACAGATTTGGATATCGACCCAGAGAGGTCCTGGATTCAGTTATTGGATATTGGACCAGGATGGACTAGCACTCGGTTGTTGAGTTCAGATGGATATGGTACTGACTAAAGGCTTTGGTTATTGGATTTGGCATCAGACATCGACTCGGAGGAGTTGAGAACGATGCATTCGGATGATATGGCCATGGATATCGGATTTGAAACTATTCAAAACACACCTTCTTACCACAAGGCACGTTTTAGGGGTCAAATGTTATCCCACCTTTTGGTCATGGCTAGATTATCAACAAATTAGAAAGAAAGGATGGATATCAGGGTTGGAGATCATTGGAAACAAGGCTACAATCGATATCGTTAAAATTTGGCCGAGCGTCGATCGAGACGAAATCAATTGGAATAATAAACACGGCTAAGAGAGCCTGCGTTTCAAATTTTGGGTCGATCGGAGTTCATGTGATCGAGATGTGATCGGCTAAGAAATGTTGTTTGAATCAATCATAGAGCTCTGTTCGAATCGATGCTGTTCGACTTCATCCAGAATTAGACTCTTCGCGCAGATCCAAAAGCGGTGACGTCGTATCGATATATTTCGTATCCATCATTATCGAACTATTTCGTAGCGATTAGGGACTGACTCAGTTTGTATCGATTACAAGTAAGCTCAGATCGTGTCCATCCAGTTCATGGTTGTTCGAATTGATAGCGTCCGAGTCCTTGTTCTATCCATCATGCTCAAACGAGTCCACTTCATATCGTTAGTATCTGCAGCGATCGATACGAAGTACACCTGACTATCGATACGAACGAGGGCTATGACGAATCGATAATCGATTTGAAGGAGGATTAAATGGATGGATGCGAACCAATGGTCAATGTGAACGAAGCTTCAATGTTGGATGCAAATAACTCGGTCAACATGGCGTGCAAAATGGATCGGTCCAGGAATTTCGCAACACGTCATCGTCTGGTCACGTGCCTTGACCTGTTCGAAGTGATCGATTCGAATTTATCGATTTGAATTTATCGATTCGAATTTATCGATTCGAACTACGTCTCCTACCGAAACACTCTATCTCGTATCGATCATTTCTCCTAAACCATAGGTCCAAATTCTATGAAATTTTCATAGGAGCTTACGTAAAAGCCGAGGAAGGTTCAGGTCCAGTTTCAACTCCTTAGGATGAAATCTTGATCGATACGAAATTGGTTCGTATCGATCACGGATCGAGCCGAAATTTTCTAAGACCGTTCGCGTGGGCCCACTCATGTGCCAGAAGAAGTCTCCCAAAGTTTGAGTGAGATGTCAGCCTCTCACGCCTATAAATAGCTCCCTAAATCCTATAGTAGAGGAATCTTTTGGGGATCGGATGTCCATTCTGCCGAAAACACTTTTGCACTATTAATCTACTGTTGTACTTGAATTTCTTCATTGTAATCGCTGTAATCAACTGTAAACAACAAGGAAAGTCAATAAAAGATAAATTTTTGGAGTGGACAAAGGCTGAAGGTAGACGAACCACTATAAATCCTGTGTCTCTGCCTATTTCTTTCCATTTGAAGTTTATTATTCATCATCTTCTATCCTCTACATTGCTTAAATCTGTGATTTGTAATCATATACCGTTGATTTGTGTTCATACATTGGTGCTTTCGCGATATTTGAGGTTTGTGACCAATTTTGGCCCAAACAATGGTCGCCCTTAACCAGCCTTATTCTCCGCATTAACAGACAGAATTACTATGTAATTCTCTTTGTTAATGTGGGTCTCAGGGTGGGGCGTCACAGGGATGGCTAAAACAAGGGAGGTGCAGCAAGGATAAGCGGGTAGCACCTAAATAGGGTAAGGTCATCCCTATCTAGAGTCCATTTTTGATCTTGTCTTTGTGGGCGGTTGCTGATCCCAACCGTGGGGTGATCTTATTCGGACTATCCAGTAAGGGGTAGCTCCGACCTTGTGTTGCAGGGGATCCGGAGTGGTCCTTGGTACTCTGATCTAGACCAGGTACTGTGACGGGTAGTACCCTAGTTACCCTGCCATTGTATGGAAATCCAATCTCCAATAAGTGCCTTCGGACTTGTTTGTATACCTATTATGCTAGAATTTAATGAATGTAACAACTTCGTCTATTTGAATAAGTGTTCGTACTTAGACACTATTATAATATCAGACGGATTTGATAAAAAATGTTTTGGTTATCGCAGGGTAAAAACCCAACATGTTTATTTATGGCGTGGTCTTACGAGATACCTTTGTTTTCGAAGGATTTTGAAAAATTTAGTAATCCGATTGAATGTGTTTTTCTCACGCTAGTTTTTCAGGCTGACTCGGGTTTTATTTTATTATAATGCTCGGGTCAGACTGAGTATTACAGATACATGATATGATGCTATGGAGCTCAGGAGACGAGATGGATGATGGAGACATATATCACGTATCTGACTTATATTCCGTTGTGTATGGTAAGCTGTATAGTCAGCTTTTGTGAGGATAAGTTATTATAACTGTCCACTATTGTGTTATTGTTTGGCGTTATACTCTGATGATGTAACGTATAAAACAGTAATAGTTCTTTTTGTATAAAGATCAGTTGTTATCTATTATATATTGTTTCGCTGCGATTGTGAGATTCTAATGTTGTGTTTATCTTCTTCTTCTACCCTTTTTCTTCTTTAACCCTAATGATTCGTATTTTCGTCCAATTTGACTTGAACTGATGGAGAATATTGTCGACTCAAAGTGGTACAAAATTGCGAGTCGTTACACTATTTTGGTGTAGAAGGATAGATCTAAATGATCTGTATGTTATTATGAAATAAATTAAAATTGTAAAATGATTTTATTTTTTAGGAAATAATCCGAAATAATTCTGAAAATAAGATATATTGGATAAAACATCTACATGCTTGTTATTATATATTCTGTAGAGCGGTTATGTATTTTGATATGGGAAATAGTTTGGATTTGATATTTATAGCTTTTTAATGTTTATTACTCATAGGGATAAATTATATAATTGAACCATTTATGCAACAAAATATAAATTCGGCACGATTTATTTTACCTTGCTTAACTTTTGATTAAGAAATTAGGATACATACATATATATATATATATATACATATACATATATATATTTATATATATGTATAAAGTATTTATGTTATTACATAAATTTTGATTAATTAGAAATAAATTATGCTTCTTTAATGTGTTTACGTTGATTTTATCATTGAGTAATATCATACCTAGATCTGAGATGAAGTCATGTTACTTTTATTAACGTTGGTTCGGTTGATTTATATATTTGTGGTGAATCAATCTTTTATGATATTAATTTACATTTTAGACCACGTAATAGGCAATTGCATTTATTGTTCATCATAAATGCATTAAATGTGGTCGTTATGGAAATAAGTTAATTAACTTTTATCATAAATGCACTAAATACTTCGATTATATTAAATTAAATGATGCAACATGTTTGCATTTGGAATGTGGAAAGACATGGTTTATCATTTGATGCATTTACATTTGATAATTCCATATATTTTGTATGCATAATCCATGCTTGTTGAACATATGTTTCACTTTCAGTTCTTGGAATGAGTAGCAGTTAAATGAGAGATGGACATTTTAAAGTCAATATTTATTGCAAATATTATGTATTCATATATTTTAGCCAGCGTCAATTTTTTATGGTTATGAAAGTCATATTGTCGTATGTGTTTTTCCATTATGTACATGTGTTGAAATTTTACATTAATATTTATGCAAAATATAGAAATGAATAAATTACGGTAATATAAAATAAATTAAAAGTAAAATTAGCGTCTCTTTGCAGATTAATTCTAATTATCTTACATTCTAAATGAGCTAATTCAAGCAACATGCGACCAAAAGTGACCTCTCTTGTTTTTGATTTCTCATGAAGAGTGTTTAATATTTGTATGCATGTATTCATAAAGATGTTAGTTGTTCCAATGGAAGGGCAATATTTGTTCTAGAACTTACACATGTATGATGATAAATATGTGACAATTATAAGGTTTGATTGTGATCTGACTTGAATTTATTGTCAATGTTTGATTTTACAATAAGAATACCATTTACATTTGATATTATTGTCCAAAGACTTGATATTGATGTTGTGGTGCATGTCTTGATAAGAGAGCATCCAAATACTTGAATTTACTATAACTGATTTTTGGATATGAGCATTTATGATCAATCTTTTTTTGGATTCAATTTTCAATTATTTACTAAAGTGTTTGCTAATTTTAGTAATATTTTCATTTTGTTTGGGACTAACTCCAAGGATTAATAAGAGAATATTTTGTTTGTTCTTGACTTTATGAATCTAACTCTTATAATTAGAAGGGTCACACCTACCCCTATGACAGTTGAATGTTCTTATCATGTCATGAAGAATATTGAGAGGTCAGGTAATTCAAACAAAAAGAGTCAAAGGACTATAAGATACAATATTTTAGAATCCTTCAAGGGTGTGATATCCGTAAGGATAAATAATTTTAAGGATTTTTTTATACAGTGAAAAGCGTTTTTCCAAAAAAGATAAGTGGAAGAAGCATGGTTTACATTGTTTGATTCCGTAAATTCAAAGTAAGGGAAACATAAATGACCATTAAATGAAAATTGTTGCTTCAAAATTTTAAGGCACTCAAGTTATGTTTTTTGGGCACTCTCTTTGCTCATAGTATAAACATTTCAAAATTATTATTAATTATATGAAATGTTTCTTCAAAAGTTAAAGGTAATTTATGTTAACAATTACTTAACGTTTAAGTACAATTAATGTTAATTGAATCAGTTATATATATAATAACGCAATTAGGGAAACATATTAAACGTTGAGAACGACAATCAGTCGACCTCTTTATTGAGATCGATCACGCTCTAGCGGCTGACTAGTGGAGGAGTAGCGGTCGACTTTTTGTGGTCCATTGACTGCAAATTGAACATATGCTAACCACCTATATTTTAAAAGATATTGCCTAACGGCGGTGTTGATTTCAACCCCTATAAATACGGGTCTAATCCCTCATTTTTCTTCTCATATTTCCTATAGCGACGATGAAGCTCTATAATTTTCTTTTCACCTTAAATCCTTAAATTAAATAAATCTATAGTTTATATACGTATACACAAGTAGAGAATAGCAGAGGATAAATGCAACGTCCCAACTTTTGGACCTCAAATGTTGACATTAATACATCCATGGTATTCATTTGTCAAGCACTCAAGTGCCGGAAAGGAGAAAGGTTAGGATAAAATAAAAAGTAACAAAACAATAAAGGAGGAACACAATAATGAAATCTCGCTAGCAGAAAGATAGTATATACTATTAAAAGAATAGTATAAGGGATTACTTCGATATAGAAATTTAGAGTTAGAAAACCAAAGTACAATCATCGGTTTGGACATTTATAACAAATTGTCCATGCAAATGCTGATACATATAGTATAGTGATGCATAGGAAATAAGAATACTATGGTTGGTGAAACATCCAGCTCGGCTGCTCGAGATCCAAAGAACATCAAGGAAAACCTGCATTTCTCAAACTACTCAAAAGTACGCATGAAATTTAAGAAAATCAAAAACCAAGCGTTGGACATAAATCAAGTATGAGAAAATCAAGAAATATGAGGTCAACATAGAACAATACTTTTGACACCGCATGGAATGCCGATTATCTCCTCAAAAGACCCACTATCTAATAAGTACATAAGGTGATATATTAGATAATTTGTAGGATATAGAATACAATTATACAACATAGCTGGAATGGTTACATTGGTTACATTCAACAGTATATTTAGGGTATAATCAAAATCGATAAGAGATGTTCGCATAATGGATTTTCCATGAAGATCTTTTCGATGGAGCTGGATCCAATCTCCTACATAAGGGTCATAAAGTACATTCGAGTGATGCATATCTCAAGATAAAATATGCCTTTAGATAAACATAGCTGGTTCATGTATGAACACGTATCATCAACTCCCATTGACCAAAATCAGTTAGTATATCTAGATATGGATTAGATATATCCTGTCGTGGGTTAGCTAAACCACAGGCTATGAGGATTACTGTAACGACCCATATTTTTGAACCTTTGAATTTGGATATTTAATTTATTTAAATATTCATATTTGAATTAAATTATAATAAAAGTCTATGTTTCAAAATTAGATTAGATTTTTGATGACTGTTTTTTTAATTTAATTTTTAGCACTTTTCCATATTTTTTAATTTGAAAATATTTAAATTCTTGTTTGATATTTTACGGCAAATGGGGGAGATTTTGACACTTCATAGGATAAGATAAATTGTCTATTTTATTCTTTTTTTGTGATTGTGTAGCATTGTTATACACGATCATATTTTATTCTCTGTAATCGCGGCTTGGAATCGGATGCGGTACGGTATGGCAGGGTACCAGAATTTATTTTAAAAATAAATACACATAAACACATATATGAAGTACATTGCTATTTTTTCCCTCAGCCGAATTTTTTTTGTGCTCCTCCTTCCTTTTGGTTTCCTTGTTCCCAGCTAGAATTTTGATCACCTTTATATATACATAAATATATGTATGTATATGTGGACCCTCAACAGAAAAAGGAAAAAGGGAATTATCCCCTCTTCACTCTGCCATAGCCATGTTCCTCTGTTCTCTATTTCTTTCTCTTGTAACTCAAAGATTTAACCATCTGCTTCCTTTTAAAATCGGTTTGTCCCAAACTGTCAAGTATTAGTCAAAAATACCAACTACAATATTATTCGTATCATTCTCTAGCATTTTTAAAAATAATTTGCTCGAGTTTTCATCATGAATCGAGCTAGATATTTGAATTTTACAGTAAGGGAGAGATAATGCTCATAATTTAAAAAAAATTATTTCTCTTGATCCGTTGAGAATTTATCACTATTATATGCGTCGTTGTGGTCGTATGGAGTCGTAAGAATTTTGATGGAAGTTCGGTAGCAATTGGAGATGGTCGACGATGGTTGTTCGAAGCTAGGATTGGGGTTTGCCAGAGTTTTAGGCCACGATTTGCAAATTGGAGTATAGCATGGGGTTCGTGGAGGAGTAAGCTTTGAACGGTGTTGATTTGGTAGGATTCGGCATCTAAAGGTGTCACACTTTTTTTGCTTCACGTGGAGGTAGTCAGTCGGCAGCTTGGGTGGGGGGCCAGAGTTGATGGCATTAGATCGGAGAGGGGGAGTTCGGCAGGAAAACTTGTAGGTGGTCTTGATTCGTCATATAGGGGGAATATTTGGTGTGCACCATGCTCGGCCATGCGCGTGTGCATATCGGTTACTGGAGCAATCGATTTTGGGAAGTAGAAGTTGCACTATTCTTATTGAAGTAGTATAGGTTGGAGCTCGTATAGGCTTGGCCCAAACTTGTTTGGGTGAGGAATTTAATTATTCAATAAGATTGTTAAGTTTAAAATGTTTAATCTTTGGAAATATATCTCGTTCATATAAAACCCGTTTAAACCATAGATTTTTGCATTCGGTTCGTATGAACGAGTTCAACATTGTATTGTAACTTATTGTTAGCTTGGGATGAGTATAAATTTATGACATATGAAAATGGATAGGATTTGATGTGATAACCCGAATTTTGGAGTATCTGTTAATTGATAATTAACTGGGTTAATTAATAGAAATACTGATTTTTACCGATTGTTAAAGATGAATCATATAAATCTAAAAATTAATATTCATATCTAGGAAAATAATTATTTGATAATCTCGTAGTTGGATGATTTAAAATAGGCAAAACTTATTATCTTCAACATAAATTTAATAATGTGTTTGTTTAAATTAATATATATTTGGGTTGATTTTAAAATGAAGTTTTAAATTGAATTTGAATTTGAAATTTGGATTTAAATTTGAAATTTAAAAAGAGCATATATATATATATATCTTCAATTTATTTTGGATGTAAAAGAATATACGAATAAAGTTTATTTAAAATAAGATTTGTTTTATATTAAAACAAAAGAATTTTTATTTATATAAATTTAGAAAGTATTTATTTAATGGTAAATAAATACAAAAGCTTTTAAATTAACATTTAAAAATGGAATAAATAATTTTATTTAGAATATAATTGGTTTTTATTTTATTTTCTTTTCTTTTAAAGTTTTATTTTTATGAAATTGAGAAAAGCATTTATTAGTTAAGAAATGTATTAATTAATTAGGAAATTTATTTCAAAGGCTTTTAAAATCATTTAAAAAAATGAATAAATACAAGTGTTTAATTTTGAAAACATATTGATAACATGTGTTAAGAGTTAAATATTGGTTTGCGACAAATGTAAGCATCTTGGGTAAGAGTCATCCTTTTTGTTTTCATTTTTCTTTAATTTTAATAATTCTAATTTTACACTATATAAATTCTTACCTTCATTCTTCAATTCGTTTTCTTATCTTCTTATTTTTAAAAGCAACTAAGCCCTAGCAAGAAAACTTCACCTGTAAAATTTCTGCAATCCAGAAAATCCACACACAAACTCAAGTTCAAAATATTATAACAAATTCTCAAAGCAAATTCAGTTTTCAATCAAAAGAAACAATTCAAAGTGTTACAGTTTTAAAGAAATCAAGCAACTTTAAATTTTCAACCTGAAGCATCTTCAAGTTTATCAAGCTAAGTAGTTCAACCTCAAGTAAGGATCACCTCATACATTCCCAAATATAAAAAAACTGGAGTCTATGTTCTCTGTTCAACAGCAAAAATGTGAGTAAACAATCTAAATTTTGTTTTAATCTATTGTTGGAGATCAACGTATTTAATTGGGTGCTGTGGCAAATTGTTTGTATTGATGAAATTTTGTCCTGCATGTCTTAAACAATTAAATATAAAAGTTGCATGTCTGTAGATGTTTGATTCTTTCTGTTTCAAGTTATAGAATTTTAGAACAAGCAAATAAATTCAAACTTCTCGCTAACTGATCTCTAATAGCCTTTGGTTTTCAAGAAAAATAGGTTTGTTTGAACATGAATTAAGATCTAATAATTTTATTTAAAAAAAACAAGTTTTTATCACTGTAAATTAAGAAATTACAGTAGAAATTTAAGATTTGTTAAAATCCAAGCATCATAATTTCATGTTTCATTTATATAATCTTGATCGTCATAAAGATCCATGAATTTTAAGAGTTGTATCATAATTTTTAGATTAGAATCAGAATTTTATTTTGGGGTTGACCAGAAAAGTTAGTTTGAGCAATTGCGGGCGATTGAAGTGATGTGAAGGACCAGGGTTTCGGCTGAAGCTTGCTAGAGGATCGGAGATCTTAGGAAAAATGTTAGGTGAATTTAATTTTCACCGTGGCAGCGGCGTTTGGTCAGACTAGGGTTCAAACATTGGATTGAGATGGGGTTGTTCTGGTGACAAATGTGGTGTCGTTGCTGGATCGTTCATGATCGGTCGTGGGGAAATAGGTTCGTTGGTGTCTGCGGCAACTTTGGGAGCGGCGGCGAGTTCATCGCTGGTCGGAGGTATCCACACGAGGTGGTTTATGGTGATTGAGTTCATCCCAGGTGGAGGTTGATAAGTTTGATTTTTGATTGTGAAGTGGATCGTGGGTTCTTGGTGATCGATTACATCAGAGGGGTCATGGTCGACTTGTCGATGATCGGGACAGTGACCGGATGTGGCCGAAGTTATGTTGCATGTGCACCATGTATATGTAATGTTGGATAGTGGTGGATTTAGGGAGGAAGATTGTAACGCCCCACTCCGAACCACATTAGCAAAGAGTAGTACAAGGTAAAACCGTCTGCTAATACGGAGAATAGAGCTGGATAGGAGCGATCATCTATAGTCTTGTCTTAGCATCTACTGAATACGTCGATAAATATAGCATATTATTTTTTCAGGTGGATCGACATATACAATAGGTATTTAATACAAAACTATAATGGCTATAAGATCTAAAAGAACAAAACATAACAACTCAAATGTAAAACACATCACAAAACAGTAAATCATCACATACAAATACACATATACAAATACATAACAGAGTATACAAAATGATACATGTCAAGTGGTGTAGCAACCACAATATATAGGCAAGTCAAAAGAATATACATATCAGAGTTGCAACCAAAAAGGACTACACGAAAAGCTTTAACAAAAGGAGGTAGCAGAATAGTCCATGCGGAAGCAGAATAGGCTAGTCCAAATGTACCTAACCTGAAACACCTCGGTCTGACCCGAGTATAAAATACACGGGTCAATCTAGCTAAACAAATCAGTTAGATAAGCTAAATGATGATGAACACGCAAGGTCATAAAGTATCACAAATATCTCTAAAAGAGATAATTCGATCATCTAACAAAAGTTGAATCGTAACAATCCTCATATCATCGGCAACTCAAATAAACAAAGGATATGAATATCCCAAATCAAGCCAAAAAGGGAAATAACAAATACCAATAAAGGTAACACAAGTTTCCACAAGGTAATCGATATGCATCGAGTGATTCAAAAGACCTACTTCGAAAGATGATACTCTAGGGAAATATAAACATCAATGAAACAAAAGATGCACGTGCTCAATACTGTATGAACAAGGATCCACAAGCCCGAAGGCGACAAACCCAAGTATCTCTCGAGCGGTGACGAAGGACCAACTCCAAAAGCGATACTATAGGGCAACAAACTGAAAGGCGACAAACCAAAGTATCTCTCGAGTGGTGACGAAGGACCAACTCCAAAAGCAATACTATAGGGCAACAAACCTGAAGGCACAAACCCTAAGGCAACAAACCATAGTGGCGAAGGTCCGAAAGCCCAATACTGGACATCACTAACTGGCAATATGTGTCACAATCTCTCGGGAAGGAACCCGAATAGTGTTAACATATGTCCCAAAAGGCAAAAAACTCAAGTATCTCTCGAGTGGTGATGAAGGACCAACTCCAAAAGCGATACTATAGGGAAACAAACCCGAAGGCATAAACCCGAAGGCACAAACCGTAGTGGCGAAGGTCCGGAGGCCCAGTACTGGACACCACTAACTGGCAATATGTGTCACAAACTCTCGGAAAGGAACCCGAAAAGCGTTAACGTGTGTCCCATACCACACGTTTGCACTAAACGGTTTACTAACCGTTAGTCAATTCGACACTTCAAGCAGTACAAAGTTTACCTTATCTTTAGTAGTAAACCAGACCCGAAGGTCAAAATGATCAAACAAGTAAATTTGGAATTAACTGAAAAGATAAACGCACGCGTTCATAGCATGCATTTTATCTAATCATTTAATTCTCCTCCCTCTTCACTCGAAATGCAAAATTGTTCATTTTATATAGAAATTAAGTTGAAGAAAACGAGTTTTAGGAACACTTCGAAATCGCTTTAAAAATTGCCTTTGAAATTCTCTTATTATAGAGTATAAAATTTTTACACTAAAAATAATATGTAATAATAATTTGAAAAGCCTATTTATTTGACAAAAAAATTTAAAAACACATTGTGAAAACCCGTAAGTGAAATGCAAAAAGAAATATCAAGAGAACAACGAAATAAGGGAAATTACACAAGTATTATCCGTTTAAAACAAGCTGCAACTCGATTTCGACAGTAGGTTTGAGCAAGTTTACAATGTCAAAATGACTTGAAATTTGGAAGTAATATAGTTCAACATTTCTACTTCAATCTGCAAAAATAATCATTCAAATCCGATTTGAAACAAAGAATCTGCGTATTTCAAATCGGACCAAAGCAAGGTTTAAAACATTGAATTACAGCAAGCTGCGAGTACAAGTTCGACAGTAGTTTCGAAATAGCAAACCAATCTAAATTGTCATGAAATTATATAGAAATGTTTACCAACACTCCTACTTCAATTTGAAAAAGGAATCAGTCAAATCCTATTTGAAACGAAGGATCTGCGTCATTTCAAAGTTGGATCAAAACAAGGTTTAAACACTGAATTACAGCAAGCTGCGAGTACAAGTTCGACAGTAGTTTAGAAATAGCATACCAAACCAATTTGTCATGAAATTTTATAAGAATGTAAATCAACACTCCTACTTCAATCTGCAAAAAGAATCTCTCAAAGCCGATTTGAAGCGAGTGAGATATGCTGTCTCAAACATGGACTCAGGCCATGTTTGCAACAGTTCAAAAACAAAAAATGTACAGGCCTGAAACCATCCTGGGTTCAACTTCCAAGCATAAAACAGTGAAACAAATAATATCGGATGTAACGACTCGAAATTTTCGATCCTGAAAATTCCAGATAGTTTGAAAGAAGAAAGAGATAGAAGAAGAAGAAACAGAAACACAACACATATTCTCACATTCGCAGTAGATCAAAATATAATATCAAATAATAATAGTTAACATAAGAAAACTGTATCCGTTAATTATACACAAAGCATCAGAGTTACAATATTACACAGTCAAACTGGACAACTAAAATCAACATGTCCCAACAAACTACAATATATATATATATGTATGTATTTATATATACATATATATATATATATCAGAGATATTCACTCCATACGTTCCTGCCTCCAGCTCGCCTCCTGAGCTCCAGAACGTCCTTACCTGAAATTCTGTAATACTCGATCTGAGCCGAGCATTACATCAAAGTAACACCCGGGTCAGGCTGGAAACCAGCGTGAGTAAACCCATATAACAAGAAATACTAAGCTATATAACTTATGAATTAACAGGTAACTCATACCTTTACGAGTTATTATATATTTTAGTCAACCATTTATCACACACAACCATTTCAGGTTAAATGTTCATGTTACTCAATTCATTCCACTCCAGCCTGTAAAATTTCCAATTTATAAGGAATTTAGTTACTAATCGAAGTGGTTTCTTTGAATCTCAAGTCATCTTAGTCCAAGTTATTCAAGTGAAATACAAATCAAACTTTAAATATAGGGTGTCACCTTTACTCAGTAATTCATCATCGATAGATATTTACATTATCATAAAGCATCACAAATAACCTATCAGAGATATCAACTAATCCAAGGCATACAATATAACTTAATCATTCATAAGAAAGATTAATTTGTCATATCATTTCTAATTAATTTAAAATAAACTAATTTAATTACCTCAACTACTTTCAATCCTGCTTACTTAAAATTAATTAATTATAATCCATTAGTTAATCATTCCTTAATTATCCTCTTTAATTACATTAAGTAAATAGCCTTTAATAAAAATCATAATTTAATTAACCTTTACCCTTCACATTAATTATACTTATCCTTAATTATTTACTCAAATTATTTATTCTATGATCACTTTCATTGATTGATTATCCCTTAAATTAATCACATTCATTAACTAACCCTTAACCAACCTCCCTACTTAATCAATCCTTAAATTAATTACACTAGGTAATTAACCTTTAATTATGTAACAACCCTGATTTAGGAGATTACCTATAAATATTAAATTATAATGGTAGTTATAATTTAATATTGTGAATTGAAATAAAAATGGAGAAATAAAATTGGTTATTTGGAATAAACAATGAATTTTGGAATAATATGAGAAATAAAGTTTGAAACTTTATTTTATTCGTTTGGGTTAATAATAAATGGAAAAATAGTTTTTATTTATATAAAATGCAATAATTTTATTAATTATTGCAAATTACTTCTTTTAATAATTTTTAAAGGAGGTATTTGATTTTTAAAGGTTGTTTGTTTAAATAAAAAGGTGGAAATTGGTTTAAAAATATGTTATGGCTATAAATTAAGTTTGAAATTATATGAGGTATTTTTCTAAGTGAGAAAAGTATTTTCGTTGAATTTTAAAAGTAAAAAAAATAGACTTCTGCATTTTATTGCGAAAATAGTGCATTTTTGTGAAATAAAGGATTTTTATAACAAAAATGTTTTAAAATTATAAATTTATCTTTTTATATGGTATAAAATGTTTTATTTTGTAAGTGTATAAGTTTTCATATTTGTCCTATGTAAAATATGAAGAAATGCAATTTTGTTTTGTTAAATAGTGTATATTTGAAGCATTTTATTTGTTTATGAGTGAATTAATTCACCAATAAGCCATTCATTTTCCTTTTACTAATGGATCCAAGGCCCATTAGTGCATAACCTGGTTTGGAAGTGAGAAAAAGAATGTTGTACGTTCTTTTTTTCAAACTCCATCTTCTTCCTTAACCTGGTAATGGGAAAAGCAAAACCCTCTTTACCAACTTCTCAATCCAAGCCATTTTCTTCATAAAATTCAAGCAAATTAGAACCTTTTTCACTCTAGAGAATAAAAACAAAGACAATCTAACTCCAAATCCCTTAATTTCATCAGAATCTCTGATTTGTGAAGCGGTTCTCTAATTACAGTAAAATTTCTTTTGCATATTGTTATTTCTATCTTCTCTACAGGTTATTAGAGGCTATCTTTCAAGAAAAAGCTCCAATCTTTTGACTAAAATTCGAGGGTTGAACATTTCTAACAGTAAGGTGAGTGATAAAATCATAATTTCTAGCTGAAGCAAAGCTTGAAAAATCGAAATTTGAGCTTATGTAATCATTTTTTTGATAATTTTCTTTCTGCGAATCTAGTTTGGATTGCTTCTTTGCATGTTTATATCGTTTGGTTCCGGCATCGAAATGCTGCCGAATTTCTTACCTGCCGTAGAAGACATTGTCATTTGAATGTTCAAAACGTTGCTGCAAAATCGACTCAGGCAGTGATTTTCGCCTGTAGTTGTTTTGAGTTGGTGCAAACATGCCCGAGTCCATATTTGAGACATCATAACTCATTCATTTCTTACTGGAAATTAATCATTCCTTTTTTTAGAAAGATGAAGTATTTTAGTTTATGCATACCAATTTTGAGCTCATTCCGATGCCATTTGTTTATCTTTTTTAGGCCTTAAAGTTGAACCTAAGATGGTTTTAGGCCTGTACATTTTTGGTTTTTGAACTGTTGCAAACATGGCCAGAGTACATGTTTGAGACAACATAACTCATTCGTTTAAAATCGGATTTGAGCGATTCTTCTAGCATATTGAAGTAGGAGTGTTGATTTACATTCTTGCAAAATTTCATGAAAATCTGGGTTGGTTTGCTATTTCAAAACTACTATCGAACTAGTACTCGCAGCTTGCTGTAATTCAGTGTTTAAAACCTTGTTTTGGTCCAACTTTGAAACGATGCAGATTGTTCATTTCAAATCGGATTTGAACAATTATTTTTGAAGATCGAATTAGAAGCATTAGCCTATGTTTCTACCAAATTTCACCGAGATCTGGGTTTAATTGCCCCTTCGAACTCATCGTCGAAGTTGAACCTTTGCGCTGTTTTTACACAGCAGTTTATAGTGGTTTTAGTCCAACTTCAGAATGACGCAGTTTCTTCATTTCAAGTCGGAATTGGATGTATATTTTTGAAGATTGGAGAAGGAATGTTAAAATATATTGCTAAAAAAATTCATGTCATTTGGACTCTGGTTGCAGGTCCAAACCTGCTGTCGAACTTGGGTACGAAGCGTGTTTTCAGCGGTTTTTTATACTTGAATAATTTCCGACTTTTTCTGATATTTTCCGATTTCTTTGAGATTTTTCTCTAGATTTCAAACATGGGTTTTATAAAGCATTACAAAGTGTTTTTCAAGAAAATTGAATTTTGAAATTATTATTAAATATTAATTTTAAGTATTAAATTAATTACTCCATAATAGGAGAATTTCAAAGGCATTTTTTAAAGAGATTTTGAAGCGTTCCTAAAACTTGTTTTCTTCAGATTAATTTCTATATAAAACACACAATTTTGCACTTCGAGCGAAGAGGGAGGAGAATTAAATGATTAGATAAAACGCGTGCTACGAACACATGTGTTTATCTTTTCAGTTAATTTCTAATCTTTTCGTTTGATCGTTTTTACCTTCGGGTCTGGTTTACCGGTGAGATGAGGTAAGCTTTATACTGCTTTAAGTGTGGAATTGACTAATGGTTAGTAAACCGTTTAATGCGAACGTGTGGTATGGGACACATGTTAACACTATTCGGGTTCCTTTCCGAGAGTTTGTGACACATATTGCCAGTTAGTGATGTCCAGTACTGGGCTTTCGGACCTTCACCACTACGGTTTGTTGCCTTAGGCTTTGTGCCTTCGGGTTTGTTGCCTTTGGGTTTGTTGCCCTATAGTATCGCTTTTGGAGTTGGTCCTCCGTCACCACTCGAGAGATACTTTGGTTTGTTGCCTTTTGGTTTGTTGCCCTATAGTATCGCTTTTGGAGTTGGTCCTTCGTCACCCGCTCGAGAGGTACTTGGGTTTGTCGCCTTTGGGCTTGTGGGTCCTTGTTTATACAGTACTGAGCACGTGCATCTTTTGTTTCATTGATGTTTATATTTCCCTAGAGTATCGCCTTTCGGAGTAGGTCTTTTGAACCACTCTATACATAGAGATTACCTTATGGAAACTCGTGTTACCTTTATTGGCTTTTGTTTTTTGCCTTTTTGGCTTTATTTGAGATATTCATATCCTTTGTTTATTTGAGTTGCTGATGATATGAGGCTTGTTACGATTCATCTTTTGCTAGATGATTGACTAATCACTTTTAGAGATATTTGTGGTACTTTATGACCTTGCATGTTCATTATCATTTAACTTATTTAACTGATTTATTTAGTTAGACTAACCCGTGTATTTTATACTCGGGTCAAACCAAGGTGTTTAAAGAGAGGTACATTTGGACTTAGCCTATTCTGCTTCCGCATGGATTATCTGCTAGCTCCTTTTGATTATAGCTTTCTGTGTAGTCCTTTTCGGTTGTAACTCTGATATGTATTTTTTTTGACTCGCCTGTATATTGTGGCTGCTATACCACTTGACATGTATCATTTTGTATACTCTGTGTTGTATCTGTATTTGTGTATATGTATGTGATGATCTACTGTTTTGTGACGTGGTTTACATTTGAGTTGTTATATTTGTTCTGTTAGATCTTATAGCCATTATAGTTTTGTATTAAGTGTCTATTGGATATGTCGATCCACATGAAAAAAATGCTACATTTATCGACGTATTAAGTAGATAGTTAAGACAAGGCTATAGATGGTCGCTCCTATCTAGCTCTATTCTCCGTATTAGCAGACGGTATTACCTTGTAATACTCTTTCCTAATGTGGGTCTTGGAGTGGGGCGTTACAGCTTGTTATCAAAGCTGAGCTCAAAACATAATATGATAAACACATAATAAAAACGCATATTACAATACATCCAAGTGTAATACAAGTGATAACATAGTTTCCCACTCTCGTATTCCTTAATCATGCCTTTAGTCTTTTCATTTTCTTAGAATGGATGATAAATTTGAAAACATTATAAGGGTTTTAAATATCACTATTTTTGAAACAGTAGAAATTAGACCTCAGATGGCTTAGATTTAATTTATGTGTTTTGATCCTTAATGATTAGAGTTGCGCAGCGGAAATGATGTGACCGTTTTCGCTGGGCTCATTTAATGCTTTGTTTTTAATAAATGCTTGTTTGGTTGATAATTGCATAAATGTGTGTTAGCATAGTAATTGTTGAAATAATATCGAGTAGGTGAAAATTTTGAGAGATAAAAACCTACTCAATGCAACTGATAAGAACTTGCGTTGTCTTCAAGTAGTAGCTACCGCAAGAATTATTAGAAAGATTAAATTTCGAAATTGAAATTTATTTCATAAGTGGTATTTAACCAAAGGTTAAAATGAAATAAAAATTTAATGTCTAAGTATTTCGTGGATTCATTTTAAACAAGTAAAATTACTAAAAGAATTTTTAGGAAAGAAAGCATCAATGTGAATGGAAAATCTTTCCAACAAGAGATATACTTATGTGTATAACTTGATTGTTTTATGAATTGATTGTATGGTTGTATAATAAGAAAACGTTTTATGTTTCAAAAATAAACATTATTACAACCAAGTTTAAGATTCCTTAAGAAATCAAAACAGGTTTTATAATTTCTTGTGTCAATTGGCTAATAAGTATTTTAAGAATTCTAGTCGATGCGTCTGATCAGCGTTATCGATAGAGATTCCTAAACACTTACGAGGCGATGTGATACATGATATTGTAATGGCAATAAATAATATTTACTAGTATGGATGTTGAGTGCAAAAATATATATAGATATTGAAAAGATTTTGAAAATTCTAAACTGCCATTTGAGATAATATTTTATATGTACTTAAGGACTTATGAAAATAATGTAACATAGCGGGCAATGGAGAGGCAATGTTGATCTTGGTAAACTTTGCAGTCCTTGATAATGTCATTCACTATAAATGTATTAATTAGATGTTATCATTTTATAAATTGATAATTGGAAAATTTGAATATGGTTTCATTTAAATAAATTGTATTCATTATTGGTTATATTACATATTTGTGAAAGTTTACATACATGGAAAATTTAAAATGCTTAAGTAAGCTTTTGGGTAAAGTATTTTTAGAAAATATTACCTTATTGTAATTTATTTATACGGAAAATAATTTTAATTAAGAAATACCTTAATTGGATGAAACTATCATGTGATAGTGATTAACAAAAGAAAGTATTCAAATTAAGAAAATAAATTGTTTAGAAAACCAAAATATTGATTGGAATGAGGGTTAGTAAAAAGTAAAAGGATAGTTATGAAGATTAGTTTAAACATTTAATCATTTGATTAATAACAAGTGAAAAAAAAGTATTCCTTTGGGAAAATTTAAGAAAATGCTAATTTGGTGCTTTTGAATTAGCATGAAATTTAATAAGGAGCAAAACCATTAGAGTAAGTTTGGTTATGAATTTAAATAATGTTAAAAACCATTTAATTAGGTATTTGTGAAGTTCAACTGAAAACAAGTTTGAATTAAATATCAACCTAGGCAAGTTCTTAGTGATAATAAAATAAATGTTTAGCTTTGTGGATTAAGAGAAAATTGAATATAAAAGATTCACTTATTATAAAATGCAAATTTTGTGAAAAGCTAGAAATAATAATAAATAGAGCGGCAAGATAAGATTTTTGGAAAGAAAATCATTATGTAGTTTGGTTTTAATAATTATTTGAAAATTTTGATAATAAAAGGTCTTGTTTTGGAAAATTTTGATTGAAAAGTGCTGTTTTAAAATAGCGATAACTTGTGATTTACAAATCCAAATGAGTCCGTTAATTTTGATAAAAAGAGTACTTTCCGTAAGCTAGAAATCATCTTTATATCATTTTTGAAAATTTTGCAGTTTGATTATTCAAAAATGAGTTTGAAAACTGATGGACATCTTTGTCCTCTTTTATAATTTTTGAGATTAAAGCTGAAAGTAAATTGGGCATAACTTTCAAAACCTTAATCTAATTTTGATGATCTTTAGATCACTGGAAAGTTGGACTGAGTGGAATAACTTTTATATTATGAATATATTTAGATTATGAGTTTTACTATGTCAAAAGCCTAAATCTTTGTAGCTGGCCTGAAATTGAAAATTTTGAAGTTTTGAGTTGTTATCTTATTTAACCTATGATTTTAATGCTTCATATGTTTATAAGTGCATTCTAATATGTTTAAATAAGTTGAGTGCAGTGTAAGCGGATATTTGAATGATTAATTAGCAAATAGTAAGTATAAAAGTAAGCATGCTTGCATTTTAAACGCTTAAAATGAAAGATATGAATTTCTAAGTGTTTATGTGTTAAGAATTATATATATATATATATATATATATATTGTGTTCCAACCTTTTTTTCGATGTATATATATAATTCATATTTATAAAATTGTAAAGGGCTCTCTATACAAAGGAGACCCCGCCAAATTTTTCGAAAAATTAAACACTTAGAAAACTTTTCAGAAAATTTAAATAGTGAATATTTAGGACCATCGATGAAGGGTCTAATAAGTGTCCTTTTTAAATCATAGAGTAAAATGGTTTAAAATTTGATAAATTTAATGAAAAAAAATATATATTACTTATTGTAGTATATTTATTTTTGGAATTGGAGTATGGAACAACTCTAATTTAATTTACTCTGAATTTAAAGTAAAGATGATTGAATTGAAAATTTAAGTAAGAGACTTTAAAAAATTTCATGTATTGAAGTTTGAGTTTTGTGTATAAAAGAAAATGGATTTGGGTGAAAACTCTTATAACAAATTTTTGGGAAACTTTCTTGTAATCCATTCTTGTGTGTCTTGCCTTAGTACGATTCTTGTGATGAATTACATTCATGCAGTCATGTGTTATGGTGGTAGCTTGAAATCCCACCTATATTTTGTTTAATCCTCTTTTGATGATTGTGCTTATTTGTGTTACTTAAAAAAAGGAGTTAAGTGTGTTTCAATATATTCGGAGTTGGCTCCTAGTTATATAGGATAATCTACTATTACTGAACGCATTGGTTCGATTTCTTTCATACATCATTTTCTGTTAGTTTTGGGTATTCATAATATGCTCCAGGTAACCCAGTTTCGTTGTATCTTCGAGATATAATCTCGATTGTTCATTCTCTTATGCTGCATGATCACGAGTCTCACCGACGTGTGTATTGTGCTGAATTCTACTCGTGTAGTTGTTTCGAAGATCAAACACCTTCGAAATAAGAATGTTCTGCTTATGAAATTCTATGGTCCGCTAACCCTAAGTACTATACTTGGGAAACCATAAGATTTGCTGAGCAAACTTGTCCAGATCCTTTCATTCTCTATTGAGGGAGAATACATATGATCATATCTTTTGATTTGAATCTTGATGTGGTGAAGTAGATGTTACATATAACTTCCATTATAGAAATTGCGTGGACGCAATTTTGTTAAGGAGGGGAGTCTGTAACAACCCTGATTTTGGAGATTTCCTATAAATATTAAATTATAGTGGTAGTTATAATTTAATATTGTGAATTGAAATAAAATTGGTGAAATAAAATTGTTTATTTAGAATAAACAATGAATTTTGGAATAAAACGAGGAAATAAAGTTTGAAACTTTATTTTATTTGTTTGGGTTAATAATAAATGGAAAATAGTTTTTATTTAGAGAAAATGTAATACTTTTATTAATTATTGCCAATTACTTCTTTTAATAATTTTCAAAGAAAATATTTGATTTTTAAATGCTATTTATTTAAATAAAAAGGTGGAAATTGGTTTAAAAATATGTTCTAGCTATAAATTATGTTCAGAAATTCTTTGAGGTATTTTCTAAGTGAGAAAAGTATTTTTTAAATTTTAAAAGTAAAAAAATAGACTTCTGCATTTTATTGTGAAAATAGTGCATTTTTGTGAAATAAAGGATTTTAATAACCAAAATGTTTTGAAATATAAATTTATCTTTTTATATGGTATAAAATGTTTTATTTTGTAAGTGTATAAGTTTTCATATTTGTCCTATGTAAAATATGAAGAAATGCATTTTTGTTTTGTTAAATAGTGTATATTTGAAGCAATTTTTTGGTTTATGAGTGAATTAATTCACCAATAGGCCTTTTATTTTTCTTTTACTAATGGATCCAAGGCCCATTAGTGCATAACATGGTTTGAAAGTGAGTAAAAGAATGTTGTACATTCTTTTTTTCAAACTCCATCTTCTTCCTTAACCTGGTAATGAGAAAAACAAAACCCTCTTTACCAACTTCTCAATCCAAGCCATTTTCGTCATAAAATTCAAGCAAATTAGAACCTTTTTCACTCTAGAGAATTAAAACAAAGGTAATCTAACTCCAAATACCTTAATTTCATCAAAATCACTGATTTGTGAAATGGTTCTCTAATTACAATAAAACTTTCTTTTCCATGTTATTTCTATCTTCTCTACAGGTTATTAGAGGTTATCTTTCAAGCAATAACTTCAATCTTTTGACTAAAATTCAAGGTTGCATCATTTCTAACAGTAAGGTGAGTGATAAAATCACAATTTCAAGCTGAAGCAAAGCTTGAAAAATCGAAATTTGAGCTTTTGTAATCATTTTTTTGATAATTTTCTTTCTGCGAATCTAGTTTGGGTTGCTTCTTTGCATGTTTATATCTTTTGGTTCCGGCAATGAAATGCTGCCAAATTTCTTGCTTGTTGTAGCTTGCATGTTGAACTTCGTTTCTGCAAATTTTTATTGAAAGTTATTGTCGTTTGGATGTTCAAAACGTTGCTGCAAAATCGACTCAGGCACTGATTTTCGCCTGTAGTTGTTTTGAGTTGCTGCAAATATGGCATGAGTCCATATTTGAGACATCATAACTCATTAATTTCTTACTGGAATTTAATGATTCCTTTTTGTTAGAAAGATTAAGTATTCTTGTTTATGCATACCAATTTTCAGCTCAATCCGATGCCATTTGTTTCTCTTTTTATGCTTGGAATTTGAACCCAAAATGATTTTAGGCCTGTACATTTTTTGGTTTTTGAACTGTTATAAACATAGCCTGAGTACATGTTTGAGACAACATAACTCATTCGTTTAAAATCAGATTTGAGTGATTCTTTTTGCATATTAAAGTAGGAGTGTTGATTTACATTCTTACAACATTTCAAGAAAACCTAGATTGGTTTGCTATTTCAAAACTACTGTTGAACTTGTACTCGCAGCTTGCTGTAATTCAGTGTTTAAAACCTTGTTTTGGTCCAACTATGAAACGATGTTGATTCTTCGTTTCAAATCGAATTTGAATGATTATTTTTGAAAATCGAAGTAGAAGCATTAATTTATGCTTCTACCAAATTTAACCAAGATCTGGGTTTATTTGCCCATTCGAACTCATCGTCGAATTTAAACCTTTGCGCTGTTTTTACACAGCAGTTTATTGTGGTTTTAGTCCAACTTCAGAATGGCGCAGTTTCTTCGTTTCAAGTCATAATTGGATGAATCTTTTTGAACATTAGAGTAGGAATGTAAAACTATACTCATACAAAATTTCATATCATTTGAACTCTGTTTGCAGGTCCAAACTGCTGTCGAACTTGGGTTCGCAGCGTGTTTTCACCGGTTTTTTTATACTTGAATAATTTCCGGCTTTTTCTGATATTTTCCGATTTCTTTGAGATTTTTCTCTAGATTTCGTACACGGGTTTTATAAAGCATTACAAAGTGTTTTTCAAGAAAATTGAATTTTGAAATTATTATTTAATATTAGTTTTAAGTATTAAACTAATTACTCCATAATAGGAGAATTTCAAAGGCAATTTTTAAAGCGATTTTGAAGCGTTCCTAAAACTAGTTTTCTTCAACTTAATTTCTATATAAAACACGCAATTTTGCACTTCGAGTGAACAGGGAGGAGAATTAAATGATTAGATAGAACGCGTGCTATGAATATGTGCGTTTATCTTTTCAGTTAATTCCTAATCTATTCGTTTGATCGTTTTGACCTTCGGGTCTGGTTTACCGATGAGATGAGGTAAACTTTGTACTGCTTTGAGTATGGAATTGACTAGCGGTTAGTAAACCGTTTAGTGCGAACGTGTGGTATGGGACACACGTTAACACTTTTAGGGTTCCTTTCCAAGAGTTTGTGACACATATTGCCAGTTAGTGGTGTCCAATACTGGGCCTTCGGACCTTCGCAACTGTAGCTTGTTGCCTTCAGGTTTGTGCCTTCGGGTTTGTATCTTTGGGTTTGTTGCCTTAGGGTTTGTTTCCCTATAGTATCTCTTTTGGAGTTGGTCCTTCGTCACCGCTCGAGAGATACTTGGGTTTGTCTCCTTTCAGTTTGTTGCCTTATAGTATCGCTTTTGGAGTTGGTCCTTCGTCACCGCTCGAGAGATACTTGGGTTTGTCGCCTTCGGGCTTGTGGATCCTTGTTCATACATTATTGAGCACGTTCATCTTTTGTTTCATTGATGTTTGTATTTCCCTAGAGTATCATCTTTCGGAGTAGGTCTTTTGAATCACTCGATACATAGCGATTACCTTATGGAAACTTGTGTTACCTTTATTGGTATTTGTTATTTGTCTTTTTGGCTTGATTTGGGATATTCATATCCTTTGTTTATTTGAGTTGCCGATGATATGAGGCTTGTTATGATTCATCTTTTGCTAGATGATCGAATAATATCTTTTAGAGATATTTGTGGTACTTTATGACCTTGCATTTTCATTATCATTTAGCTTATCTAACTGATTTGTTTAGCTAGACTGACCCGTGTATTTTATACTTGGGTCAGACCGAGGTGTTTCAGGTTAGGTACATTTGGACTTAGCCTATTCTTCTTCTGCATGGACTATTCTGCTAGCTCCTTTTGATTATAGCTTTTTGTGTAGTCCTTTTTGGTTGTAACTCTGATATGCATATTCTTTTGACTCGCGTGTATATTGCGGCTGCTGTATCTCACTTGACATGTATCATGTTGTATACTCTGTGTTGTATCTATATATGTGTATATGTATGTGATGATCTACTATTCTGTGATGTGGTTTACATTTGAGTTGTTATATTTTGTTCTGTTAGATCTTATAGCCATTATAGTTTTGTATTAAGTGTCTATTGGATATGTCGATCCACATGAAAAAATGCTACATTTATCGACGTATTCAGTAGATAATTAAAACAAGGCTATAGATGGTCGCTCCTATCTAGCTTTATTCTTCGTATTAGCAGACGGTATTACCTTGTAATACTCTTTGCTAATGTGGGTCTCAGAGTGGGGCGTTACAAATTACTTCTGCTAAGTAATTGTCCTTAATTACGTTCTATCAAGTAATTTCACTTAAATTAATTACATCCAGTAAATCCACTTTAATCAATTAAATAATTAATCTTCAATTAGCCACCTCATTAATTAGTTTAATTAATCATAAATAGTAATTAACAAACTTGTAATTAATTAACTCCTTAATTAATTATATTAATCCTTTGATTAATTACACTAATTAATTAATCCTTAATTACTTCATTTAGTAATTATTAGTTTCATTAATTAATAATCCTTAATTAATTACTTTATTAATTAATCACACTTCTAATTAATTACATTTAGCAATTAATCTTAAATAAATCATATTCATTAATTAATTAATCACATTAATTAGTTAACCAAATTAACTAAGTAATTAACCCTTAATTACTTCCATTAAGTAATTATCCTCTAATTACTTTCATTAGTTAATTAATTTCGTAATTAATTACCTTCACAAGTAATTAATCACATCATTAATTAACCTTAATCCTTTAAATAATTGATTGATTACTCCTTAATTAATTAACTTTCAAATCAATCATATTAATTAATCCTTTAATTAATAACATCAAGTAATTAACCCTTAATCACTTCCACTTCATAAGTAATTTCCCCCTATTTACTTCCATAAGTAATTTCTCTTTTCTTAATTACATTCAGTAATTATCCATTATTTATTTCATTTGGTAATTATATGTAATTTATCATAAGTGGTTATCTTTAATTAATTAGACCTATTAATTATCCTAAAATTAATTACATTAATTAATTAACTAATTAATAAATTATATAATCCCTAATTAATTCATTAACCATCCACTAATTACTTCATCAAGTAATTGTTCTTAATTACATTTAAGTAATTAACCTTTAATTTAATTAATTAATTAATTATCTTTAATTAATTTCAATCTAGCTAATTAAGAATAAACTTTGCATTATACTCAAATTATTTACTTCATTAAACTAATTTAGAAATCAATTATATATTTGAAATATAATTTTACTTTAAAAACAATTCAAACCCTTAATTTTTAATATACTTAAAAATTTTGAAAATTATTTTCAAACATGTTTAATTAAATTAAACAATTATTTATCTATGAAATAATTATCATATCCTTTAAACATATCTATTTAAAATATATTTGAAATCTAATTAAACATTACTTTATAGTTACTTTGAATGTAACTTTATAACTTGAAATATTCTTATTTAAAACTTGTTCGAATTTCTTAAAAACTTTAATCTAATATTTAAATTGAAAATACCTTTAAATTCAATTTAAAAATAAATTTTAGTTAATTACTTTAAAATTAACTATTTTAAAACTTTCAAAACTAGAAATATATTATATTAAAACACTCTTAAATAAAGTTTGCCATTTATTTAAAAAAATCTTGACTATAAAATTTAAACTGATTTTCTTTTCAAAACTTTACTTAAGCTTGATTCACTTTTCCAAGCTTGTTTTTACTTTACTAAAACAGATTAATCCTACAACATACAAACTCGAGTCGAACCCACGTTTAACCCGCACCTGCCCCGAGTCATCCATCTTCTTCATTAGCTTTGAGTCATCCCTTCGTTCACATGAGAACCACCCAAGCCAATCACTAAAACCCAACGTCCCAGACTCGTCGTGCACACGGTGCATGTACACCGACTTCGCTGAACTCCGGTGGTCAACACGGCTACCCTTGACCATCACACGAACCCATGCGACCCCAAGTGAGAATCCAGATGGCACGAAAATTCACTGAAACAAAATCAGGCAAAAATCTCGACCATCAGGAAACATACTTGCCGGAAAACCACTCATCCCCTTCGCTTCCGACCTCGAGATCGCCAGACCTCTTCACTGCAGACTCGTCACACCTTCCAACAACCATCCCCACCATCACGATTCCCTCCGATCAACCACCATCACCGCATTTACCTCGTATACACGGCCTACCCAATTCAAAGACAAACCCTACTTTGCTTAATTCCGGCCACCACGGCCATTAGATAAGTAGCAAAGTATTTTTCCTACCATCGGCAACCTACAAGCCACCTTTGACTACAACCTTGCCTCCATCCACCATGGAAATCAACGGCAATCGAGCCAAATGTTGAAAACGTTCACTTTAAAAATTCCAATCGAATATCAGATTAAGTATCATGAAATGTAGATAGGAATGTATTCGTGGTTTTCCATCACGATTACATTCCTGTAGTCCAAGTCAGAAATTAAGGTTGTTGATTTTTAACATGTATAAGTACTTTACTGTTATTTCAACTTAAAAAAATAATCTATTAAAATTTAAACCCTAAAACTATTTTTAAAAACATCAGTAGACTTCAATAAACAACTTCCACTCACATATCATAGGTCAATATGGATTCAATCTGGAGATTTGAATTTTTACAAAAAAACCAAACCGAGTTTCAACGGAGAACAGATGTTCAATATATATACACACACAACCTTCTCAACAACATATATATCAATTTAGATAAATTCAAGCTGAAGAACTTCAATTCAAACTAATATCACCATATGCATTAGGGTTAAGTCTAGATTTAAACTGTTTTTAAAAATGTTTACTTACCTCTAATAAAATCAGAGAAGGCCGGAGACAGAAAAAAACTGGAATTTTTTTCTTTGATCTTGTTGCTTAATTATCTTACTGATCTGGGTTGTTGAGTCCTTAATGAATTTGCTTGGATTTGAATTGCTGAGCTTTAGGCTGGGTCGCAAGGATGATTGTAGTTTGAATTTGATTCCACTGATTTTTTGTATTATAAATCTCTGGTTTAGTTAACAGATTTTTTCTTCTTCTAGTTTTGAAATGAAGATTGAAAGAAAATAAGATAGTAGAGTAGAGACGTTATATTCTTGGTTTTTTATCCTTTACTAATTATTAAAAATCATGGGAAAGAAGGGACACTTGTCACAAAACACATCCATTAGCTTACATTTGTAATTATATATATACATTTAACCTTACATTTGTAATTTCATTAACTAATATGGTTTTAAATATATTTTATATTAAAATTTAATTTAGTTATATATTTATAAATGTCTTAAGTGTTCAATATTTGAACTTCTCTTATAATTACCTATATTTATGAAACCTTTTAAATACAATAATATAAAATCAATCATAAACTAAAAAAAAATCACATACACATATTATTATTATTATTTTTCTTTAAATAAAAAATATTTAAAAATATTTATCTTTTCCAATTTAAAATTCAATTTAAAATCAACTCATATATATATATATATATTTAAACCAACACATATTTAATTTGTTTTAAAAGGATAATTTGCCAATTAAATAATTATATTAGGAAGATTATTAACCAAATAATTATCCAGATATATATCAAAATTTATTTTTTCAATTTACAATTTTAGTATTTTAATAATTTTAAGTCTTATTAATTACCAATTAACAGATATCAAAAATCTGGTTTATCACATTCCCCCCCCTTAGAATATTTTCGTCCCCGAAAAGAAACGAAGCCAGAATTTATTTAATACTTCAATTCCGACAAATTTTTCTTTGATCATTTATAAAACACTTTTGAAAATCTATGCAATATTATAAAATAGGTTTTTATAAAAAAATACTTTTATAACTTGATGTTTTAACATGTCCATCCTCGCTCTCACAAAAATTCGATCATATGTTGATCAGGCGTAAGACTGAAAATCTAAAAGTACGTGGTAAACTTGTTTTCAACATCCAGTGAAAATACTTGGAAAATATTTTATTGAAAATAAAGAAAACCGTTTTGAAAATAGAGATAATATCTTTGGTGAGAATGCTTTGTAAATCATCACCCCCATCCATGGTCGCAGTTACATCCTTGGTTACGTTGCAATCGCAGCAAAAGCTCATGTAACTATAGGCACTCCACGCCCCTCCATTACACCGTTGAACCCACAACAGATCGCAGTTACATTCCATGGTTACTTTGCTATCACAGCAAAAGTCCATGTAACTGTAGGCATCAACGCCCTTGATTTTCGCTGTCAAAAATGAAACTTTTCCACCCCCACATAGGTCACAGTCCGCTGATGTAAAATAAAACGCAGACTGTTGGCTCTCAGCAGCACACACGACTTTCGCTATGTTACCATAGGTCGCAGTCTATCGATGTAAAATCAAACGTAGACTGTTGGCTCTCAACGGCACACACGACTTTTGCTATGGTCCACAGTAGATCATGGTGACATCATGTTACACTGTCGTCACAGCATAACCTAAATGCCGGTGTAGGCCTTAACGCCCTCGACTTTCGCTACATCCTACACATAATCCTCAGAAACTAGTTTTTTCCAGACTCCTCACAGGATCAACTTTGGAACCGACCCTTAGGGTTCAAGGTAGTACCACCCTGTGGCACTCCTAAGAAGTTCATTTCAAGGGAGCGCCTTTTTCTCCAGAGCCATTTCAAAACACTTTATACTATACACATATAGTGCTTTCCAAATCATACACCTGGTATAAATCTAATATAAATCTCCTTTCTCATAATCGATTATCCCAAAATCGATAATTCTCAAGCTAGGCTTTTTTAATCCAATATTGATTTTACCTAAAATCAAAAAGCCTTTCCAAATCCAAAGGTTCCAAAAACCTTTCTCAAAATCATTCTCATAAGATCCTTTATATATATATATATATATATATATATATATATATATATATATATATAAGTCTAAAAATCTTTGGATCACTTCGAACTTGTATAAATTCCCTTTTATACTTCAAACACTTTCAAAAATCCTTTTCTTTCGGTAATAGATTCAACAAGGGGAGATTTATCTTATGTAACAAAGATATATAACTTTGTTTATTCTAAATAAAGTATTCAAATTTGATTACTCTATAAAGTCACTTACCAAATTACTTACTTCCATAAAGTAACTTTTTACCAGAAATATCCAATTTCCACTTTACTTCATCATATATTTCACAAAATATACCTTTCATTTCAAAAACCATTTCACATTTGTTATTCACGAATTCCCAGTATCAATTTCATTCAAACTCGTACGATGTATACATATCATTCGTACGCTATACCAATCTGATCGTTCACTCGGTCACACAATTTCCCTTCCGAACACTAGTATCATCCACCCGACTTCCTAGTTCGGACTTAGATCTGGTTTCTTAATCAGAGACCGTCATTCTCCTTACATAGCCACAACTATGATAGAGAATATCCAGAACCAATCAACAATCCATATCCTGGCCCGCCGTCGAAAATCGAGTGAAAAATTCGAACTCGGATCGGTATAACTATCTCGAAATTCTGTGCTCGAATCTGTATCAAATCACTACGCGAATAGAATAATATACGCCCATCCTACATATATATATATATATATATATATATATTCATTGATTATTAGTTAAATCAATTCCTTTTTCTATTCACATTCCCTTAGGTTCTTATATGTTAATTCACCAATGCCTCAGTCCCCATTTGGATTATCACTTCAATTCTTGTCACAATTATTAATAAATCATAAACAGTTTGAACTTTGTCCAGTTTAAATTTAGAAAATATCTTGAATTTTTTTAAAAATAGATAAGTAGTTGAAAAATAATTATTACTTTGTAAAATAGCTGTAAAATAGTTAAGTAATTGTAAAATAGTTGGAAAATAGTCAAATAGTTATAGAAATTTTAAATAATTAAAAATAGTTGTAAAATAGTAATTAGTTATAAAGTAGTTGAAAAACAGTAATTAATTTATAAAACAGTTAAAAAATTGTTAAATAGTTCCAAAAATAGTTGTAAAACAAGTATAAGATAATTTTTAGGCTTTAAAAGAAAAGTTGAATAATAAATAGTTTGGAAAAATAGATTTATATTAAAATAGTTTATTTTGAAAATAGTCCAGAGCCAAACTGTTCAACTTTCCACTTCCATTTAAATTGACGCAATTCCAATTTAAATAACTTCAATGTCTATTGAAATTGATTTATCCCAAATTCAAGTTGAATTAATTCTCAATTTCTTTCCAATTTCAAATCAAATTCCAGTTGAATTTTAAACCTATTCAACTTTAATCACAATTACAAATTATTTAAATAACTTATCCATCTTCAGTCATAATTCCAATTAATTCAAATCAAATTCAATTTGAACTAATTCAATACAAATTTTAATTTCAAACCATCCTGAATTGTAAAATTTCGAGTTAAATTTTTAAATGTTGATTTAATCCTTTAAATCAAATCGACCTATATCTTTAAACCATTTAATTCTGGATCCAAATTTCATTTTTAAAATGTTTTACTTAACCTATTTCAAAGTTCAAATACAAATCCTTCTTAAACAATTTAATATTTGAAATTCAATCTATCACCAAATTTCAACTTTGAAACCAAACCTTTGAAATTTTATCTTAAACATTCAAATATTAAGTCCAAAATGATTCCACTTTATCTTAATAATGGATATATTATCACATCCCCATTTCTCCATTCATTTAAACAAATCCAATTCACAATTTAAAGATTATTAATAACAATAGGATGATATTATCCAAATTATTTGAACATCCATCCATTTTCAATTTCCAGATCTCAAACCCATTTTAAGATCACACAAACTTCCCATTCAAATCAACCATTTAACTTCCCAAGTTAAATCCCAATTTCATCTTGAAATTTCCAATTCCGGTTGCTTGTTAAATTACTTAACTTTCCCAAAGTTGAATTCAATTTACTTAATCCAACCAACCTTACCCAATTCGAATTCCCATTTCAAATTTTAAACTTCACATTAATAATCTCCCCACTTATTAGCTCAAAAACTTATCACTTTAGGTATCACATCTCATTCTAAATTTAAAACTCAACATTTAGAGTTTATTTCAAACCATCTTTGATATTATGTATATTCCTCATATATACATATTATTTCCTTATCATTTTGAAACAATTCAAATGTTTTCTAGACTTAGGTTTTAAAACCTACTTCAATTTATAAGTCATATTTGCCTAAATGTTTTACTTCATTTGGCTTACATATTAACAAATATATCATTATTAAACACAATAACTATTTATGATATACCCAGGATTATCATATCTGGATACCAATTCATTTTTATCTTATTCTTACTTCTACAAATTCAGAATTTTAGTTCCATCTTGGATCTATTTCAAACTTATCTTCATTTAGTTTCAATTTGGTTTTATTTCTATTACCACTTAATTTAATTCCAATAATTTGATAACCAATTACCTTAATATTATTAGAAAGAAATATTGCTTTATATATCAAAATATATTCTTATACAAAAATCATTTAAAATCTTTATATAAGAAAATAACAAGTACGCTCTCATATATATACACACACACAACCAACTCATTCTAGGGTACCATTGACCCTATCCTTAATGGGTAATCCCACCAGAGCCAAAGTTCTCGCTTAACCTTCAGCTCTGATACCAAATGTAACGACCCGAAATTTTCTATCCCGAAAATTCCAGATAGTTAGAAAGAAGAAAGAGATAGAGGAAGAAGAAACAGAAACACAACTCATATTCTCACATTCGCAGCGGATCAAAATATGATATCAAATAATAACAGTTTACATAAGAATACTATATCTGTTAATTATACACATAACATTAGAGTTATAATATTACACAGTCAAACTGGACAATTAAAATCAACGTCCCAACAAACTACAATATATACGTATATCAGAGGTATTCACTCTATACGTTCCTGCCTCCAGCTCGCCTCCTGAGCTCCAGAACGTCCTTACCTGAAATTCTGTAATACTCGGTCTGACCCGAGCATTACATCAAAGTAACACCCGTGTCAGGCTGGAAACTAGCGTGAGTAAACCCGTATAACAAGAAATACTAAGCTATATAACCTATGAATTACCAGGGTAACTCGTACCTTTATGAGTTATTATATATTTTAATCAATCATTTATCACATACAACCGTTTCAGGTTAAATTTCATGTTAGTCAATTCATTCAACTCTAGCCTGTAAAATTTCCAATTTATAAGGAATTTAGTTACTAATCGAAGTGGTTTCTTCGAATCTCAAGTCATGTTAATCCAAGTTATTCAAGTGATATACAAATCAAACTTTAAATATAGGGTGTCACCTTTACTCAGTAATTCATTGTCGATAGATATTCACATTATCATAACATCACAAATCACATATCAGAGATATCAACTAATCCAAGGCATACAACATCATCTAATCATTTATAAGCAATATTAATTTGCCATACCATTTCTAATTAATTTAAAATAAACTAATTTAATTACCTCAACTACTTTCAGTCCTGGTTACTTAACATTAATTAATTATAAACCATTAGTTAATCATCGCTTAATTATCCTCTTTAATTACATTAATAAATAGACTTTAATAAAAATCATAAATTAATTTACCTTTACCCTTCACATTAATTATACTTATCCTTAATTATTTACTCAAATTATTTATTCTATGATCATTTTCATTGATTGATAATCCCTTAAATTAATCACGTTCATTAACTAACCCTTAACTAACCTCCCTACTTAATCAATCCTTAGATCAATTACACTAAGTAATTAACCTTTAATTACTTCCGCTAAGTAATTATCCTCAATTACTTTCTATCAAGTAATTTCACTTTAATTAATTACATCCAGTAAATCCCCTTTAATTAATTAAATAATTAATCTTTAATTAACCACCTCATTAATTAATCTTAATTAATCCAAAATAGTAATTAACAAACTTGTAATTAATTAACTCCTCAATTAATTATATTAATCCTTTGATTAATTACACTAATTAATTAATCCTTAATTACTTCATTAAGTAATTATTAATTAATTTCATTAATTAATAATCCTTAATTAATTATTTTAATAATTAGCCAGACTTCTAATTAATTACATTTAGGAATTAATCTTAAATTAATCACATTCTTTAATTAATCAATCACATTAATTAATTAACAAATTAACTAAGTAATTAACCCTTAATTACTTCAATTAAGTAATTATCCTTTAATTACATTCATTAGTTAATTACTCTCTTAATTAATCACCTTCACAAGTAATTAATCACATCATTAATTAACCTTAATCCTTTAATTAATTATTTACTACTTAATTAATTAACTTTCAAATCAATTATATTAACTAATCCTTTAATTAATAACATCAGGTGATTAAACCTTAATCACTTCCACTTCATAAGTAATTTCCCACTAATTACTTCCATAAGTAATTTCTCTTTTCTTACTACATTCAGTAATTATCCATTATTTACTTCATTAAGTAATTATATGCAATTTATCCTAAATGATTATCTTAAATTAATTAGACCTATTAATTATCCTAAAATTAATTAAATCAATTAATTAACTAATTAATAAATCATTTAATCCCTAATTAATTCATTAACAATCCACTAACAACGTCATCAAGTAATTATTCTTAATTACATTTAAGTTATTAACCTTTAATTTAATTTATTAATTAATTATATTTAATTAATTTCAATCTAGCTAATTAAGAATAAACTTTGCATTATACTCAAATTATTTGCTTCGTTAAACCAATTTAGAAATCAATTATATATTTGAAATATAATTTTACTTAAAATATTTAAACGCTTAATTTTTAATAAACTTAAAAGTTTTGAAAACTCTTTTAAACTGGTTTAATTAAATTAACAATTATTTATCTTTGAAATAATTATCATATTTTTTAAAACTTATCTGTTTAAAATATATTTGAAATCTAATTAAACATTACTTTATAGTTACTTTGAGTGTAACTTTATAACTTGAAACATTGTTATTTAAAACTTGTTTGAATTTCTTAAGTACTTTGATCTAATATTTAAATTGAAAATACCTTTAAGTTCAATTTAAAAATAAATTTTAGTTAATTACTTTAAAATTAACCTTTTTAAAACTCTCAAAAACTTGAAATATATTATATTAAAACACTCTTAAACAAAGGTTGCCATTTATTTAAAAAAATCTTGCCTTTAAAATTTAAACTGATTTTCTTTTCAAAACTTTACTTAAGCGTGATTCTCTTTTCCAAGTTTGTTTTTACTTTACTAAAACAGATTAATCCTACAACATACAAACTCGAGTCGAAACCACGTTCAACCCGCGCCTGCCCCAAGTCATCCATCTTCTTCATCAGCCTCGAGTCATCCCTTCGTTCACACGAGAACCACTGGAGCAAAGCACTAAAACCCAACGTCCTAGACTCGTTGTGCACCCGGTGCACGTGCACCGACGTCGCCGAACTGCGGTGATCAACATTGCTACCCTCGACCATCACACGAACCCACGCGACCCCAAGTGAGAACCCAGATCGCAAGAAAATCCATTGAAACAAAATCGAACAAAAATCTCAACCATCAGGAAACGATACTTGCCGGAAAACCACGCATCCCCTTCGCCTCCGACCTCGAGATCGCCAGACCTCTTCACTGCAGCCTCGTCACACATTCCAACAACCATCCCCACCATCGTGTTTTCCTCCGATCAACCACCATCGTCGCATTCACCTCGAATACATGGCCTACCCAAATCTAAGACAAACCCTACTTCGCTCAATTCCTACTACCACGGCCATTAGATAAATACCAAAGTATTTTTCATACCATCGACCACCTCCCAGACACCTTCGACTACAACCTTGCCTCCATCCACCGTGCAAATCAACGGCAGTCGAGCCAAATGTCGTAAACGTTCACCTCAAAAATTCCAATCGAATATCAAATTAAAAATCATGAAATGTAGATTAAAATTTGTGATTTTCCATCACGAATACAGTCCTGTAATCCAAATAAGAAATTAAGGTTGTTGATTTTTAACATGTATAAGTATTTTACAGTTATTTCAACTTTAAAAAATAATTTGTTGGAATTTAAACACTGAAACTATTTTTAAAAACATCAGTAGACTTCAATAAACAACTTCCATTCACATATCATAGGTTAATATGGATTCAATCTAGAGATTTGAATTTTTATAGCAAAACCAAACTAGGTTTCAACAGAGAACAGATGTTCAATATATATATATATATACATAAATATATATATATATATATATATTTATACACAACCTGCTCAACAACGTATATATAAATTCAGATAAATTCAAGCTGAGGGACTTTAATTCAAACCGATATCACCACATGCATTAGGGTTAAATCCAGATTTAAACTGTTTTTAAGAATGTTTACTCACCTCTAATGAAATCAGAGAAGGCCTGAGATGGAAAAAAAACTGGAATTTTTTTCTTTGATCCTGTCCCTTGATTGGCTTACTAATTTGGGTTCTTGAGTCCTTATGAATTTGCTTGGATTTGAATTGCTGAGCTTCAGGCTGGGTCGAAAGGATGATTGTAGTTTGAATTTGATTCCACTGATTTTTTTGATAAATCACTGGTTCAGTTTGCAGATTTTTTTTTGTTTTTGAAATGAAGATTGAAAGAAAATAAGATAGTAGAGTAGAGAAGTTATATTCTTGGTTTCTTTTTATCCTTTACTAATTATTAAAAATCATGGGAAAGTAGGGACACTTGTCACAAAACACATCCTTTAGCTTACATTTGTAATTATATATATACATTTAACCTTACATTTGTAATTTCATTAACTAATATGGTTTTAAATATATTTTATATTGAATTTTCAATTTAGTTATATATTTATAAATGTCTTAAGTGTTTAATATTTGAACTTCTCTTATAATTACCTTTATTTATAAAACCTTTTAAAGACAATGATATAAAATCAATCATAAACTAAAAAAAATCACATACACATATTATTATTATTTTTCTTTAAATCCAAAATATTTTAAGATATTTATCTTTTGAATTTCCAATTTCAAATTCAATTTAAAATCAACTTATATATATATATATAAACAAACACATATTTAATTTGTTTAAAAAGGATAATTTGCTAATTAAATAATTATATTAGAAAGATTATTAACCAAATAATTATCCAGATATATATCAAAATTTATGTTTTTAATTTACAATTTTAGTATTTTAATAATTTTAAATCCTGTTAGTTACCAATTAACAGATATCAAAAATCTAAGTTATCACATCGGATTGAGCTCAAAATTGATATGCATATACTAGAAAACTTCATCTTTCAAACAAAAAAAAAAGAATCATTGAATTCCAGTAAGAAATGAATGAGTTATGAAATCTCGAACATGGACTCAGGCCATGTTTGCAGCAACTCAAAATAGCCACAGGCAAAAATCTGTGCCTCAGTCGATTTTGCAGCAATGTTTTCAACATTCAAATGATAATATATTTCAACCAAAATTTGCAGAAATGAAGTTCAACATGCAAGCTACCAAATGCAAGAAATCAGGCAGCATTGCATTGCAAGAATCAAAAGATACATGCATTCAAAGTGGCAACCAGAGAAGGTTTTGACACGGAAACAAAATTGAATGTAAAAACAAATTACAAAGCAAATTTTCACGATTTTGAGCTTGGCTCAGCTAGTTTCTGTGAAATTTGTAACTCACCTTACTGTGGTTGCCCAAATAGACGGAATTAAGCAAAAAGATTGAAGCTTTGGTGAAGAAATTGGCCTTCAAACACCTATAGAAGAAGAAAAGGATGCATGCAAGGAAGAGAAAGATTATTAATAAACAAACTCTTTTAAAAACAAGATTTGGATGAAATAATTAGGTTTTGGGATTAGATTACCTGTTAATTTACTCTATTTTGCAAAAGATTTCAGTTTGTTAAATTGATTTGGAGAAATGAGCTTGAAATTGAAATTTTGAGAAGTGGGTTATTGTATATTGTTTCAGGTGGAAGAGGAAGATGAAGTTCAGAAAAATGAACGTACTGGTATTCCTTTTTCTCACTTCTTCATTTACAGGCTAAGACTAATGGGCCAAAGGACCCAAATCAAACAAAAATAGAATGGCTTAAGATAATTACTTAACACTTAACTAAAATGTGTACATATATCACATATACACAAAAAATGCACTTTTCTCTCAAGTTTTACATAGGAAAAATATGTAAGTTTGTATACTTGTAAAATAAAACATTTCCTACAATAAAAAAATTAATTCATATTTTTAAAACATTTTTATTATTAAAATTCTTTATTTTACATAAATGCATATTTTCATAAATAAATGCAAAAGTCTACATGTTTAACTTTTAAAATTCAACAAAAAATATTTTTCCTGCTTAGAAGAGCATTTCAAACCATTTCAAAACATTATTTATATCCAAAACTTATTTTTAACCCAATTTCCACCTTTTATTTCAATAAGCCACATTTAAAAATTACATACTTCTTTTAAAAATTATTAAAAGAGGCAAATGGACAATAATTAATATAATTATTACATTTCCACTAAAATAAAATCATATTCCATTTATTATCACTCCAAACGAAATAAAATAAAGCTTGGAACTTTATTATTTCAATTTAAATTCCAAAATTCATTGTTTATTCCAAATAAACAATTTAATTTCTCCAAATTTAATTTAATTCATAATATTAAATTATAATTATCATTATAATTCAATATTGAAAGGTACTCTCCAAACCAGGGTTGTTACAAAGATGAAGTATTCAGGTTCGCCTTGAAGAATTCGTGAAAATACTCGGAGTATAGAAGTGTGTGGGTTACTCGGAGTTATGCTTGGGAAAAGCATAGCATGGCTCTGGTCTATCATTTTAATACAGGCAGGCTTCAAACATAAAAAAACAAACAAACCAACCTTTATTCAAACAAGTTAGTTAAAACCACTTCTTTGTAAATAATGAATGTTTATCTAAGTTTTTAATTTTTCTAAAGATTGTCAAAGAAAATTTATTTCAAATTAAATTAGTTTAAAATGTTAATCTATATCACTTTTATTTTAAAGGTTTATTTTGAATAAACTAAATGTTATAATTAATTAAAGATGAAATGCGTTTGTTATCTAAAACATTGATTTAATTTAATCAATATAAGTTATTAAGGTATGATTACTCAATGGGATTAATTGCTTAATAAAATTAAGGAGTAACTAGTGTGTGACCCGTGCTACGCAAACGAGCATTGTTGGTTATTGAATTAATGTTAAAAGTTACTTAGAATATACCATGTGTAAAATAAAGGATTTTTAGGTAGAAGGTATATGTACATTTATATTTTGAATTCGTTCGCAAATATAGAGTATGTGTAGGTTAGTTCATTAATATAGTAGATTTAACAGAAAACGTGTATTTTAAGTAACCTTACATGCAAAAGCAGATAAAGATTTGGATTTATTCAGAAGAAGAAAAAACATATCTAAAATAGGATAGTTAATACCTTCAAAGTGCTAAACATTTATAACACAAGATTCAACCACAATGCATATATAATTTTATGGAAATTTAACATTTTCAAAACAAAAAATTTGTTTTGTACATTTTCTAGGACAAAACTGAATTCTTTCCATGTTATAAGTTTATGTGGGAAGGCTTCTTACTCCATCCCCGAGTAGACCATGAGTCCGTACCCATTTTTCGGATGTTAGACTGAATAAAATAATAATTCTTGTGTATAAAAGCCAAGGCTTCATGCTTAATAAATCCAATAATATAGATTAATACCTACAATTTGCAAGAAATATCACAGTTAAATGAGAAATAGTTGAGCCTAAAGCTGTTAAAAGTAGATTTAATTGAGAGCATCATAATTAGTGAATAATTCACCACATAGCAATGATTAAAAAAACATGGAGTTAAATTGCAGGTAGTAATTGATGATGTTGGATTGAATGCATGATGATACTTCACAGTAAAACCAATATATACAGTTTTCCAATAAACTGCAAATATGTTTCACCATTAAGCTTAACTGCTTAAGAACACTATATGAATATCTTATAAAACATATAATGGTGAGTGAGCCTTCTAGGTGCACTAAGTTAGCTTCAATACCGCATCAACATGGTCCAATTTTTCCAACAGAATAAAAACTGCGTGATTCTAGGTTGATTTTGTAACCCACTTTTCTCAAACTTTTGGATTTGGTTCAAGATTCGTCTCATCCGCATCAAATATAATAACACTATTTTAAGGTGGAAATGATAAAAGTGCATCTACAAACATTGTTCAAGGGTTCATATCAAATGAAAAAAAATTGTTTATGATGGCTTGAAGATATATTTAATGATCATTTTATGTGTTGCAACACCCAAAAACATAGATCAAAGCACTTCAGTTAATATACACAGAAATTTAAAACATGCACTGCCATCAAAAGATCCATTACAGATGATAAAAAATCAACATTTTTAAGTTCAATACTGAAAACGCGCAATCTCAATACAAATTTTAATTCCCTCGATGTTATGCTTATTAAGCTTGCTATCAATTAACATACATAATGATTATTTTGGTCAAACAATAGTGATCTATTACTTACATAAAGTAAATGTAAAATGGTCTACCTCTGCAGCTCTTCTACTCTTTCTTATCTATTCGTACTTCTCTTATTATAATTTTCATAACAGCCTGTGCATGATATGAAAATAATAATATTTAGAAATCTGTAAGTGATGTATATGCATATGCATATAAAATTGTAGATAATACACCAAAAATGGCTGCAAAACTTGTTTAAAAATAAACACGAGATTGGTTATAAAACTCAAATTTGTTACTATCTGACTTATTGATCCTAAATTCAATGCATTAATTTATTTTTAAGGTATAATAATCATAATATAGTTTAAAAATGTAAGTTTAAAAAATGCATGTGTTGGCCTAAAACCTTCGAATATTACTTTATCTTTTTTTTCCCTCATTTGACTCGGAGTTTTGTATCCTCCATCAATATTCAAGCTGCATTTTACTGCTTTTAGTTGCTCGATAGCTTTTCTAGTTTTCCATTTATTACCTAAATTAATTGAATACTCTGGTCCATGCAATCCACATTAGATGCATAATATATCATGCTTCATGCGGTAAATTTTCACGTTTTTAGGGAATCTGAAATTAGTAATCTAGCCTAAAACATAACAAAAAAATCAAATCATGTGATTAAATTAGTCATGAAAATGAGAATATAATAGGTAGGCATCTCAATTCAACTAAAATGTTATTATACATTAACATCGTTAGCAAACTTCTTAAGTTTATATAATACACACTAAACTATTTTTCCATCAATCGCCTGTATAAAAAGGAGTTGCTTGAATAAGCCTATGATTTTGTATTATTTTTTGTGACCATATATGTAAGGGGGAGGGGTGATCAATCCCTCTAAGCAGAAAAATAGGATCTTGCAATTTGGCGTGATAGAACAAACAGATAATTATAGATCACAGAAAAAAATAATATAGAGACAAGAGAGAACACACAGATTTATAGAGGTTCCACTATCGCGAGATAGTGTACGTCCACTTTAATGGGGAAGAGCTTTATTACTATTTGAAGAGGTTACAGAGTAAAGAAATGAAGAAAAATAAACAAGAGATTGTTCTCTCACATCTGATATCTTAATATTCTCTATGCCTCTCTTTATATATAGAGAAAAGTTACTTAGGGATGAAGCAATTGATTTATGTAAATAAATCAATTCATGGAATAATAATATTCCCATTAATTGCCTTGCCATGTAATTGATTGATAATATTCCATTTTCTCCATCAATCAATTATTTCCCTATTTGATTCCTTTTGTTTCTCCTTCTATAAAATATGGCAATCAAATATATATGGCAAATATCTCCACATCCCTATCTCTTTAATTTCTCTTTCCATTTCCTTCATGCACAGAACAGGTAACTAAATACCGAGAATATCTCCAAAATCTATTAATTTTGGAAATATTGTATCACCAAAAAAAAATCCTAATAATCTCCACCTTGATACAATATCTCTTCCAAACCAAGATACTCCAAAATGAATGCTTCCCAATGAGTTCCTGCAAATGCCACCTCTCATTGCACTTTGTTAATGAACTCCGGCAAGGCCACCGCCCACCAACAAAGTGTTGGAAACACTCAAAAAAATAAGGCAGACGTTGTGCAACCAAAAAATAAACTCATATCTCTTCATACAAGAAGAATGCCACATCTTCTCTTAACTTCAACCAAGTTACTCTCTTCCCCATAGTGCCACCATATGGCACCTAGCACTTCATCAAGTGAATCAAGTTCGAGCAATGCTCGAACTTAGTAGCAGGTAAGGCCTTCGTAAACATATCTGCTGCATTGTCATATGTATGAACCTTCTGAAGGCGAACTAACTTCTCTTCATTCATGGAGATAAGGAAAGACTCTCTTACCTCTATATGCTTTGTTCTAGAGCTGAAAGCCAGATTTTCAGCTAAATGAATTGCACTCTGACTATCACAATTCACCAAACAATTATCTTGTACAAAGCCCAAATCACACAACAACTTCTTCAAATAGAGTGCCTCCTTAGCTGCCTCAACTGCAGCTATCAACTCTGCTTCTGTAGTAGACAAAGCAACTATAGTCTGCAACTTCGCTCTCCAACTAATAGCCGTTCCTCCAAGAGTGAACACATAGCCTGAGGTTGACTTCCTTCTATCTCTATCTCCGGCATAGTCTGAATCACAAAATCCAATCAATTTGAAATCTTTATTTCTGCCGCCAAAGACAAGACCATAATCTGATGTTCCTCTAAGATATCTAAAAATATACTTCACTGCCTCCCAATGCGATTTTCCCGGATTTGTTGTATATCTACTAACTAATCCAACAGCCTGAGCAATGTCAGGTCTAGTGCACACCACAGCATACATCAAGCTACCTACCACACTTGCATAAGGCACCTATTTCATGTAGGCCTTATCCTTTTCTGAGATCGGAGAGCCTTTGTTAGAGAGCTGTATATGCAAAGGCATGGGTGTACTAATAGCCTTTGCTCCATCCATGCTAAACCGAGCAAGCACCTTTTGAATATATTCCTTTTGAGTAAGTCTCAAAAGTCCAAGCTTTCTATCTCTTTGGATTTCCATCCCAAAATTTTCTTTGCTTCTCCAAGGTCTTTCATTTCGAATTCCGCTTTTAATTTCAACTTCAACTCATCAACTTCATCTTTATCCTTAGAAGCAATCAACATATCATCCACGTACAAAAGCAAATACACCCAGTTACTATTCTTTAAATGCTTGAAATAAACACATGCATCTTTAGTACTACGATTAAAACCATGTGAAAGCATAAAAGAATCAAACCTTTTGTACCATTGTCTAGGCGACTGTTTTAGACCATAAAGAGATTTCTTCAACCTGCATACCCAATCTGATTTTCCATCTACAATAAATCCTTCTGGCTGCTTCATGTAAATGGTTTCTTCCAAATCACCATGCAAGAAAACAGTCTTCACATCAAGTTGTTCTAACTCCAAATCGTGAGCAGCAACTATCGCAAGTAGGATTCGAATTGAAGTTTGTCTAACAACTGGAGAAAATATTTCATCATACTCCAACCCCTTTTTTGTGAAAACCCTTTGGCTACCAATCTTGCCTTGTATCTACTATCGTCTTTCAGCTTGAACACCCACTTGCAACCTATGGCTCGACTTCCTTGAGGTAGTGGTACCAAATCCCAAGTCTTGTTCTTCTGCAAAGACTGTACCTCCTCTTCCATAGCGCAATTCCACTTCGAATTATCATTCGACTTCATGGCTTCTTCAAGGCTTAATGGTTCATCATGAACAACATGTAAAGAATACTCAAACTGATCATTAAGGCTCAAATTTGCATAATCCCAATCTCCATATCTAATTGGAGCTCTCTTTGGTCTCTGACTAGCCCGAATGACTATATCGCCTTACTCTCCTTCAGCTCCACCTTGAGCTCCATCTTGAGCCGAATCCTCTCTAGCTTCATGACCATCTCCATCACTACTAGAGGAAATCTGTGGACTATCATGTGATGTATCATCAACTATTCTATCACCATTGCCAACAGTAATAGCTGTACTTCGGGTTTGAAAGTTGGGAATCTCGGTCTTTTTGGCCTTCTCATCAACTGAATCTGAACCGTCTGATAAACCTTCCAAAGGTTTAAACATCGCTGACTCGTCAAAAGTCACATGTCTGGAGTGTATAACTTTCTTCGTAACTGGATTCCAAATTATGTATCCTTTTATTCCATCTGTATAACCAAGAAAAACACACTTGGAGGCCCTAGGCTCCAACTTATCTTGTCCTGTATTGTGAACATAAACTGGACATCCAAATATACGAAAATAACTTAATAAAGTGCTTTTACCTCTCCATAACTCCTCTGGAATCTTCCCACCAATGGCTGAGCACGAAATCCGATTAATAATATGTGCTGCAGTCGAAACAGCTTCAGCCCAAAAACCCTTAGACATACCCGCAGTCAATATCAAGCAACGGGCCTTCTCAAGTAGAGTCCTATTCATCCTCTCAGCAACCCCATTGGACTGCGGATCACCAGGTGTAGTAAAAAGTCTTCTAATACCGCGTTGTCTGCAGTAGTCGAGGAACTCTTTGGAGACATATTCGCCACCATTATCGGATCTAAGAATCTTCAATTTCTTTCCTGTTTGGTTTTCAACAAGAGCTAACCAAACCTTAAAATTCTGAAATACTTCCGACTTAGCTTTCATTACATACACCCAAACCTTGCGCGAGTAGTCATCAATGATTGAAACAAAATAATAAGCTCCACCAATGGAAGCAGTAGGGTATGGCCCCCAAACATCTGAATGTACATAATCAAGTACACTCTTAGAAGTATGCATACCGTCACCAAAAGAAACTTTGGTTTGCTTTGCCAATACACACTCCTTGCAAAAGTTCAACTTGTTGAAGATTTCTCCCTTGATCTTTTTCTTCTTACGAAGCAACTCTAAGTTCTTCTCCGAAGTATGACCTAGTCTCATATGCCAAAGCTTGGTAGCATCCAAACTTTTAGAACTATCAACTCCAACACATAATTCTCCATGAACAGTGGTACCCATCAGCAAATACAGATTTCTTACCATAACACCCTTCATCAATACAAGTGCCTCTCTAGAAACTCTCAAACCATCTTTGACAATGGTTATCTTGCATCCCAATGATGCCAATTGGCCTAATGATATCAATGACTTCCGAAGACTAGGAACATAGCGAACATCTGAAAGTGTGCGAACAATCCCATCATACATGCGAATGCGAACTGAACCAACTCCCATAGACTTACATGTAGCATCGTTTCCCATAAGGATGGAACTTCCTTCTTTAGCATCAAAGGAAGAAAAATAATCCTTATTAGGAGTCATGTGAAATGATGCTCCAGAATCTAATACCCAGTGGTCTGCAACATCTGATACAACCGCTGTCAATAAGTCGCTGTCATCTTTCTCCATCGCAATAGATGAAGAACCTTCTGTCTTTTTCTCCAGATCTGGGCAGTCTCTTCTCCAATGGTCTGGTTTCTTACAATGATGACACCTTCCATCTTTTGACTTACTCCGCCAATGAGGCTTCCTAGAATTGGAACGCCCCTTGTAATTCTTCACTTTCTTCTCTGCTCTACCTCTCTCAACAAATAAACCTGAACTACTATTACTTCCTCCACTACTATCGCCAACACCAAACTCTTTCATCTGATCTCTCAACTCCTCACTGAGCAAACCTGTCTTCACATCATCTAATGTCAATGTATCTCTACCATAGATAAGGCTGTTAGCGAAACCAGTGTATCGTTCTGGAAGCGAACACAATAGAGTCATTGCTTTCTGTTCATCATCAACTTTCAACTCAACAGACTTCATCTTCATCAAAAGGTCATCAAACACACTTAGGTGTGTTTTAATTGAAGAACCTTCCTTCATTTTATAAGTGAAAAAAGTCTTCAATAGGATCAGACGGTTAGTTAGGGATTTCTTCATGTAGAGGTCCTCCAACTTCTTCCAAATGCCTTTGGCTGTGGTTTCCTGACTGATTTCAGAAATTACATTCTTCCCCATAGCAAGCTGGAGAGAAGTAAAGGCCCATTCTTCCATCTCTTCTAATTCCACTGATAAAATATCAGCAGGCAGTGTCTCTGTATCAAATACTACTCGATGAGCGCGATTTCTCCTCAAAACTGCTTTCATCATCCATTGCCATTTTTCAAAATCTCCTTCACCATTACACTTCTCTATCATCAACTGTGATCCGGAAGCCACATAGGAGCTCTGACCTATGGAGCAACTACTGACGCTAAAGTACTATTTGTACTATTTTCATCTCCTCCTGCCATTCTACAAAAACACCTTCTTTGCGAATCTAGCTCTGATACCAGTTGTAAGGGGGAGGGGTGATCAATCCCACTCAGCAGAAAAATAGGATCTTGCAATTTGGCGTGATAGAAAAAACAGATAATTATAGATCACAGAAAAAAAAATATAGAGACAAGAGAGAACACACAGATTTATAGTGGTTCCACTATCGCGAGATAGTGTACGTCCACTTTAATGGGGAAGAGCTTTATTACTATTTGAAGAGGTTACAAAGTAAAGAAATGAAGAAAAATAAACAAGAGATTGTTCTCTCACATCTGATATCTTAACATTCTCTATGCCTCTCTTTATATATAGAGAAAAGTTACTTAGGGATGAAGCAATTGATTTATGTAAATAAATCAATTCATGGAATAATAATATTCCCATTAATTGCCTTACCATGTAATTGATTGATAATATTCCATTTTCTCCATCAATCAATTATTTCCCTATTTGATTCCTTTTGTTTCTCCTTTTATAAAATATGGAAATCAAATATATATGGCAAATATCTCCACATCCCTATCTCTTTAATTTCTCTTTCCATTTCCTTCATGCACAGAACGGGTAACTAAATACCGAGAATATCTCCAAAATCTATTAATTTTGGAAATATTGTATCACCAAAAAAAAATCCTAATAATATAATGAAAATATTATCCAAAATATAGTATTTGACCAATTATATCATTACAGTTCGTTCTACCAAGCACTTTCGCTACTCCATAGAAATTTTTTTAGCCCAAAAGCAGTGTCATGCAACATGACACATACATACATATTTGCATCAATTGTATATTTTTTGTGTTAGATTTTGTGTGGTGGGACTCATATTTTTGTGGCCCATGCTACGCACACGGGAAGCTGTGAACTTCTCGATGCTTTGAACTATTTTGACCATTTTTTAAAAATCTATTATGTGTTTGTAGTTCATTGTTGATATTATTATTGTTTTCCATGACTTCATTTTCACTTACAAATTGTAGAAGATATTAATTTGGAAAATCACACGGACAATGAATTTTGATGTATATAAAAAGAAAATTGGTTCCATATAATTTGACAATTTAATGAGCAGAATATTTGAACAATTATGCAGGTTAACATAAAAGTGAGATATCCTTGAATATTGAATGCATGAAAGTGCAACATGATCATTTTATATGTAAACATGTTTACATAACAACTAAAGCCTGCGTGGTAAGCATAATGAAGTACGGAATAGTTAATAAGTTCACTGAGCTTCGAAATTGTCTGCTTTTCCTCTTTGGCATCATAGAAGGTGATGATAATGCAGGCTCTGTAAATGGTGATGTAGAGAACCAATTCTTGATTTATGTCTAGTTGATTTATTATACTATAGATTCGGTGTTGTATTAATAAATTTAATCTTACAGTAATAGTTAGGAAGTAATATATAAATTGTAAAGTTATGTAATAAATCACAGCGTATGTAAAGTTAACCCAGTTTAGATGCCAACTATCACTACCCATGAGCAATACTGTGTTAATTTCACAGTGAAGTAACTGTAAAATTTGTCATATACCGTTGTTTTTTTACAAACAACCTCCGCTTGTTATATTAATGGGTATCAAGAAGCTGATAACATAATTCATAGGTAACGATGTATTTTAGTGTGTTTTAAATACCACTTGACATAAATTGTTAACTGTACAAAGCAAATGATGCTAAAGTTGTCATGTAATTTTAATCAGCTGTTGCGATAAGATGAAGAAGAAAAATCCATGTTGGATGAAATATTTGTAAACAAACTGCTGAAGATGGTGAATGCGGTAATTCAAATTCTTTTTTTATATTATCGTAAATAATATTAGGTTTTATGATGTAAAAAGATGAGAATACTTATCAACGGGAATATCTATATTGGACACACATTCTCTACACCAGAATAATTTATATTGGACAATAAATGAGAATGCTTGTTAATAGTAGTATCTATTTTGGCCGATTAAGACTACCATAACTAAGATCAGTTTCTATTAAAGTACCTTCATAGTTCACACTATTACCTTTAATATGTACATATTTACATAAGAACTGAAGCCTATGAAATATCCTTGCTTTCTCTAAGCTTCACGTGAAAAGGGACTAGAACTATGTCACCATCGGCTGTGGTCATGTGTTAATGGCATTCCAATGGTCAATTTTTCATTATTATGGGTATTGAACCGAAAGTTGTCCAACATTCTAGAGTAATTTTGAATGAGTATTAGCTTAATGATCCTATAATCTAAAATGTTTCAACCGTGCAGTGCAGTTTAATGCTTGAATACCTTAATTCATTGCATGCGGTTGACAGAAAGAAACTAATCTTGTACAAATCAATGAATGTAAACTCTTAAGCCAATATAGATTCATTAATTAACTCATGCACAAATAAGAGAAATTTTTACATCATACAAAAGGACATAATAAAAAAACCATAGCCTTATAAAAAATGAGAATCAGACCCTGGATTTTTGCCTTAGTCGGTATAATAGGATTTCTTCCCTACCACGTAGCAGTTGCCTCTTTTCAGTATAGTCGATGTCTCAAGCATCAGACCCTGGAGTTGTAATAGCAGCCTCTACTCAAGCTTTAATTCTTGTTGATTGCAAGCATGTTATGTTTTTACCTATGCACTTCATATCTCTCGCAACTGCTCTGTCTCTTCCTTAGTAGTTCCATCACTGTATTGCGATAGCATTACGTGCCCTTTGTTAATATTCAGCAACTTACCTTACCATCTTTATACAATCATGCCGCAATGGCACCGTTTTCTGCCTATGTTTATGCAACCACTACATTTCACAGTAGGACTACGCTTCTCCCACTTTTACTCAGCAGCCGCTCAATCCACTACATTTCGCCTGCTCTGTTTTCTGCTTTCCTACCTTGTTGCACTTCTCACTTCAACATTGTGGTTCTCGACAGGCCCTACAGATGCTCCCTAAAGCAGTTTTTGACATATAAGCACCTATCAATGGAAAAACAGAGGGAAATCCTAAGATTGCACATAAAATAAAGAGAAACCTTACATAATAAATTATGATGCTGTTTCTTCTTATAAAGTACATATAACAACGATTATATTAAATTAACTCGCTCCAAAAATTAAAATTTAATTTTCAAAATTGGTCAGAACCTAAAATAATGTAGAACTAACTAATTTATAACCTCAAACAGTTATCATAATGCTCTTAGAACCTCCAAATTTAAAATGGGTATCCATGTGTGATTAAGCCAATCACTTGTAAGAATATATCGTAAAAATAGATTAGTCGAATCACTTATAACTCGCAAGCTACATTAAGTAACCCTAACTTTCTACATGCTTGTTTGGAGTGAAACGTAAACGTGTTCAAGGACACCACCTAAAATTAGTGCAAGCAAAACATATAATTCAAACTATATTAATATTTGAAAACATCGTGTTAGGGAATCTCCAATTGATGCTGAATTGAAATATTATAGTTTCGTATACATAATATATTTTTTAGGAAAAAAAAGGATGATTTGATAAAAAAATATCTAATGTTCATGTTACCACAACTAAAACATATGAAAACATACTCCATGACAAAGTAGGACTCTGTTTACAGTACTCATCATAAAAAGTAACAGTCGAATTAAAAAATTTAATTATGATAATCGAAGTCAGATCATGAATATTAAAACTAAAATCATTGATGTATGAGAAATTTCATAATCAAATTGATTTTAAAACAGAGAAATTAATTACAGTTTGGAGAATCAATATGCTTCTCAATTTGGCCCATGTTTCATGAACTCCTTGTTGCTTGTATTTTTTCCAAATCCTGAAGCATGCAATCTCTAAAATAATTTAGACAATCTATTAGGCAACTTGATAAACGCAAAGATGAGAAAGCGGGTCATCTTTAAAACTGAAAAGATACCTTGTTAGAAATTGATTATTTCAATTTTTAATTCAATATTTCATGGTTCAATTTTTTTATTAAAATTGGATTTGTAATAAGAACGATATCTTAAAGGCAACAATACACAATCTTGTAAGGTTCATGTTTTAGTGCTTTAGTATTATTGAATCTTCGAATCTGCATGACACTTCAAAATTTTAACTGCTCTATTATTTTATGACAATCATCATTTGAATATTTTGTGCCAATTTCATGTCATAATTTGGCAAAGCCAAATCTAGGACATTTATCTAAGGGCATAGTATCATGAAATTGTTCGGATACTGGTTATAGATATGCATTATGTGCTTTACTGTGTACGAAATGTTGGTAGGGTACCCACTTATAAATATTTGAAACCAACATTTTACCTAGTTTATACCATAATCACCCTTCATAAATAACCAAGCATATTCATGTAACTCCTACTTCCTATATGCTTAAATAAACAATTAAATACTCCATGTCAGGGAAACGCAATTGATGTTGTATTGAAATACCCTAGTATAAGTCAGATAATTATTGCTTAAATTATTTGTCTCCAACCATGAAGCATGCATTCTCATAAATTGTAAAAAATAGTAATAAAATTACTTGATAACTAAACCAATGATTGTAAATAAAATAACTCGTAATTTTAAAACCTATTTCGGATTTGGTGACATTGGGTAATGATTTTAGGACTAAAAGCTATATGTGTTTCGTAAGGTATGAATAATTTTGTCATACCAAAATCGACAAAATTTTCATATCATACATCTATACTACATATTATTAGATATTTTTTCACTGTTCTAATATATAATAGATTTAAGAATGTTTACAAATTTATGAATCCATATATGGAATTGGATTAATGTAGCAATAAAATCCCCCAATTGGAAAAAAAGATCGTACAAACTTAATTTCGAAAACTATATAACCCTACCTTTTTGTTTTTGATTCAACAATTTCCAATTAAAAAATTCTAAGAAGAACCAAAGTAATTATGACACTGTTCTGTTTCCTAATATCTAGTATCAAGAAATTATTATTTAATTATAAAATTATGTAATAGTAAATAAAATTAAAAGCAAACTTATACAATCTAAAAAATGAAATCCGACCAAAATATCATAAGTCCAAAACATGGTTAGCAGGCCTAACAACTAAAATCCAAGACGACGACAAAGAGTGAATATGACGAACTTATGATAAATAGAAATGTTTCTAAACTAATCCCACGTTAAATAGGAAACAAAAACCAAAACTAACAAAATAAATCATTCATGGAGTACAATGATTTTGGCAGCAAATATAAATATTCTCTTCTAATATTATTACTCTATTTAAGCTTATATGCAACCTACTGGGTGGATACTCTAAGAATCAAAATAGGGGATTGCCTTGGATAAATTAAAACTTGTAAATTATACAACTAATATAGTAAATTATTAATTGCGTTAATCAACAATAATCTTTTAAACTGGCCAAAACTTGTTTGAATTAGAAAAGTGATTACATATAACTGATTTATTTCTATGCATATAGTACTGCAAATTTTATTTTGACCAATGATAACTCAAAATCGGTTTTAAGCAACTTTACTTGTGTTGAATACTCATAAAACCAAATTCCCATGAACATGTTTTTTGTGCTTATTTTTCCACATTAGGGAAGAGCGCATAAATTGAGTTTATTTTTTGCCAAGGTCTTAATCGCTCATCAATTATTCGAATATGAAATAGTTATAATAAACATAATAAAAATAAAAGCTAGGAGACAGTAGTATTAATAGCAGCGTACAACTTTTATGTTTTGTATAAGTTTCATATGGCTAAAAATATTCGCTGGATGAAACAATTGAATGTAAAAAATTGTTAAGGCTTGTGATCAATGTAGAAACGTTAGAGAAATAACATAGAAGACCGTATCCCAAAGGTATATAAGAAATTCATTATCATTAAAAGAAAGTTGATGTGATAAATTAATTCAAGTTACATAACTTGGGTTCCTATTTATTGCTTGAACAAACCTTCTGTCCCGTTTTTTCTTGAAATAAAAGGTCCAAATAAGAGTAAAGCATACATATACAATCTATTGAGCAATTAACGTGCAATGTTGAACTGCATATTATAATAAAAGCTCTTTCAAAGGATGTTCATAAGCTCTTACTCGTGGAATAACCATTTAATATTACTGATGTTTAATGAAAGTTAAAAATTTAAGGCAACATAATATAAGAATTTACAATCTCTATGTAAAAGCATTATTATAAATTAATGATAGTTCAATATAGTAAAGTACGAAAATACCTTCTTCATGCAACCATAAATATATGAGCTTGTACTACCCACCTAAGCAATGGATTTTATCCATAAGACCACTTCACGTATATCACATTGCAAGTAGAGGGAAATTTCATCTATCTGATAATGATAGAGCCACAAAAATACTGCAAGATAAAAAGGATGATATTAATAAAAGATAATTAGTAGCAGTTTCTAAATAAAATGAATTGCAGAAAACCAACAAAACTATTGTATTTCTACAAATAGTCACGTAGCATCTAATTTTGCAATAAACAGACAAAAAGATGAAAGACCTGATCTCTTTTTGGTCATCTTGCCAAGCGTGCAGATAATAGACGGTAGGAGTCCCAAATTACTACATTTTAGCCTAATTTTTTGTTTTTGGATGCACATCCAAACCTTTATTATTCGGACCTCACCACCGTCCCTAAGCGCAAAGTTAGCATTTTGAGTCAGAAGTAGTCGGATTTGAGCGTTGATCAATATTCATAGTTATAATTTGTTAAGGACCTCTATCACAGTAAAGGTACTATTTACTTAATAGAGCTTCTGGTACGTAGTTTTGACATGATAAAAAAGAGTGAAATTTTGTGAAAATGTAAATCCACTAAAAGGAAGCAATGTATATCAATTTCATAAATCCACTATCCTCTATGATCAAAAAGTAACTAGATGTTAAACCTCATTAAAAACATTACAAATGCGATCGTGTAGTATTTTTCTCTTATTGATGCCTGGAAGAATTTAGTTAACACCAAAGTGATATTTTCCTACAGTTAAAAATAAGGTGACATAGAAAATTTACTGCCATTTCAAAACATCCATCTCGGTGAAATTGAAAACGATTAGGTGAACTTTGAAAGATGTGTATTTTTCATTTGTTGTTAGCCTCCTTTAAAGTACTGGATAACAAAACCAGGAGAGCGCAAAAGAGGGTAGGATTTCCAAAAGGGATCAATTGCTAATATATTCAGTGAAGCAACAAATGAAGTTAAAAAAACTATGAAGAAACTAATCAAAGGATTGGTATTTGTTTCAGTATGATATCCATCACGCTTGATTAACGGTGGCTCATGCAGATATAACCGATGCAAGAAGGCAAGAGTTTGAACAATATTTCACATCAGTTAATTGCCCAACGACAATTTATGAGCACGATCATGGTTTATTTTCAAAAAAAAAATCATACAAAGAAGAAAGAATACCGAACATTGTCAATAATATCATACATCTATACTACATATTATTAGATATTTTTTCACTGTTCTAATATATAATAGATTTAAGAATGGTTACATATTTATGAATCCATATATGGAATTGGATTAATGTAGCAATAAAATCCACCAATTGGAGAAAAAGATCGTACAAACTTAATTTCGAAAACTATATAACCCTACCTTTTTGTTTTTGATTCAACAATTTCTAATTAAAAAATTCTAAGAAGAACCAAAGTAATTATGACACTGTTCTGTTTCCTAATATCTAGTATCAAGAAATTATTAGTTGATTATAAAATTATGTAATAGTAAATAAAACTAAATGCAAACTTATACAATCTAAAAAATGAAATCCAACCAAAATATCATAAGTCCAAAATATGGTTAGCAGGCCTAATAACTAAAAACCAAGACGACGACAAAGAGTGAATATGACGAACTTATGATAAATAGAAATGTTTCTAAACTAAACCCATGTTAAATAGGAAACAAAAACCAAAACTAACAAAATAAATCATTCTTGGAGTACAATGATTTTGGCAGCAAATATAAATATTCTCTTCTAATATTATTACTCTATTTAAGCTTATATGCAACCTACTGGGTGATACTCTAAGAATCAATGTAGGGGATTGCCTTGGATAAATTTAAAACTTGTAAATTATACAACTAATATAGTAAATTATTAAATGCGTTAATCAAAAATAATCTTTTAAACTGGCCAAAACTTGTTTGAATTAGAAAAGTGTTTACATACAACTGATTTATTTCTATGCATATATTACTGCAAATTTTATTTTGACCAATGATAACTCAAAATCTTTTTTAAGAAACTTTACTTGTGTTGACTACTCATGAAACCAAATTTCCATGAACATGTTTTTCGTGCTTATTTTTCCACATGAGGGGAGAGCGCATAAATTGAGTTTATTTCTTTCCAAGGTCTTAACCGCTCATCAATTATTCGAATATGAAATAGTTATAATAAACTCAATAAAAATAAAAGCTAAGAGACAGTAGTATTAATAGCAACATACAATTTTTATGTTTTGTACAAGTTTCATATGGCTAAAAATATTCGCTGGATGAAACGATTGAATAAAAAAAATTGTTAAGACTTGTGATCAATATAGAAACGTTAGAGAAATAACATAGAAGACCGTTATCCCAAAGGTATATAAGAAATTCAGTATCATTATAAGAAAGTTGATGTGATAAATTAATTCAAGTTACATAATTTGGGTTCCTATTTATTGCATGAATAAACCTTCTGTCCCGTTTTTTCTTGAAATAAAAATTTCAAATAAGAGTGAAGCATACATATTCAATCTATTGAGCAGTTAACGCGCAATGTTCAACTTCATATATTATAATAAAAGCTCTTTCAAAGGATATTCATAAGCTCTTACTCATGGAATAACCAGTTAATATTACGAAAGTTAAAAATTTAAGGCAACATAATATAAGAATTTACAATCTCTATGTAAAAGCATTATTATAAATTAATGATTGTTCAATATAGTAAAGTACGAAAATACCTTCTTTATGCAACCATAAATATATGAGCTTGTACTACCTACCTAAGCAATGGTATTTATCCATAAGACCTCTTCACGTATATCACATTGCAAGCAGAGAGTAGTTCCATCTATCTGATAATGATAGAGCCACAAAAATACTGCAAGATAAGAAGGATGATATTAATAAAAGATAATTAGTAACAGTTTCTAAATAAAATGAATTGCAGAAAACCAACAAAACTATTGTATTTCTACAAATAGCAACGTAGCATCTAATTTTGCAAAAAATAGACAATAAAGATGAAAGACCTGATCTTTTTTTGGTCATCTTGCCAAGCGTGCAGATAATAGATGGTAGGACTCCCAAATTACTACATTTTAGCCTAATTTTTTGTTTTTGGACGCACATCCCTAACCTTTATTATTCAGACCTCACCACCGTCCATAAGCGCAAAGTTAGCATTTTGAGTCAGAAGTGGTCGGATTTAAGCGTTGATAAATATTCATAGTTACAATTTATTAAGGACCTTTGTCACAGTAAAAGTACTATTTACTTAATAGAGCTTCTGGTACGTAGTTTTGACATGATAAAACAGAGTGAAATTTTGGGAAAATGTAAATCCATTAAAAGGAAGCAATGTATATCAATTTCATAAATCCACTATCCTCTATGATCAAAAAGTAACTTGATGTTAAACCTCATTAAAAACATTACAAATGCGATCGTGTAGTATTTTTCTCTTATTAATGCCTGGAAGAATTTAGTTAATACCAAAGTGATATTTTCCTACAGTTAAAAAGAAGGTGACATAGAAAATTTACTGCCATTTCAAAACATCATTCTCGGTGAAATTGAAAACGATTAGGTGAACTTTGAAAGTTGTGTATTTTTCATTTGTTATTAGCGTCCTTTAAAGTACTGGATAACAAAAACCAGGAGAGCCCAAAAGAGGGTAGGATTTCCAAAAGGGATCAACTGCTAATATATTTAGTGAAGCAACAAATGAAGTTAAAAAAAACTATGAAGAAACTAATCAAAGGATTGGTATTTGTTTCAGTATGATATCCATCACGCTTGATTGACGGTGGCTCGTGCAGATATAACCGATGCAAGAAGGCAAGAGTTTGAACAATATTTCATATCAGTTAATTTCCTAACGGCAATTTATGAGCACGATCATAGTTTATTATCAAAAAAAAATCATACAAAGAAGAAAGAATACCGAACATTGTCAATAATGATTTAGCTTAAAATAGTTATATCACATAAGTTCCTGAAAAAGGAATAAAAATCTAACAGTCTTTTTAGCACTATTTTCCTCATATTAGTATGTTAAACCTTCTATTATTTAGCCTAAGCTTCAAATTCTTGCATCAACATGCATTTACCAGATTATGTACTAAATACATTTCAGGCCAAAAATACAGGGAGTACAAAATTTTAAGATTTACCCACCTTTAGTATCAAAACCGGTATATAGCATGAAAAAGGGGGTATGTACCATATAGTAAGAACAGTATATCATCAAATCGGGTTTTATGACCCAACCAATCGATTGGGTGATCAATTATACGCATAATACCCTAATCGAGCGAAAAGGATTAACAAACTGATGACCAAATATCCATTTATGTAAAATAAATAAAAGGGATGTAGCGTAAAATTGGATTAATAAATAATCAGATCAATTTTTACTACAAATTCTATGCACTTTATGTTTGAATATATAAAAATCCCTAATGTAAGCGGTAAATATCAGCAAATTGCTCACCTAATTCAAGTTAATATCCAATTTCCTTTGTAAGTTCACCAACCGTATAACATCTCCAACGTCATCTGTTTTGTGGTAATAAGATTAGCCTATAGAAGAAGAAAGAAAGAGGAGTTTAGGGTTTGTAGAGCGTGAAGAAAGAAGTGCGGCATACAAAATGGGAAACAGTTTTAGGATTTAACGGTTCGTTGGAAAACACATTGCTTGCCGATTAATATTGAAATAGTTCCAAAAATACCCTAAGTTTAAAAAAAGGACACGTGTCGTGATACAAATGACCTGGTTTCTCTTTTCCAATTTAAGTAATAGATTACGTGGTGTAATTATATCAAAGGAGAATTGATTATATGATGAAGTAATTAGAAGAAATTATTACTTAAAGACAATTACTTAATTAAAAGTAATTAATCAAGTGATTAAAGAATAGTTTAATTAAAGGGATAAGTAATTTATGTCAATAATTAATTAAGGTAATCAATTTGAGAATAATTATTAATTAAGGATCAATTAATTTATTATTAAAGGATAATTAATTAATATGGTTTGTAATTAATTAATGATTAATTATCCAAGATTAGTAGTAAGCAATTATCTGATTAAAATTAACGGGGAATTACCAAGTGTGTTTTATTTAATAACTTAATGTAAGTAATTGAGGATTAATCGCCCAGTGAAATTGTCAATGGATTGATTAATTTGTGAAACTAATTAAAGCCTAGTTATTTAATGTAATTAAGATGATAATCAAAGGATCATTAATTAATTGATTTGTAATTAATTAATGTTAAGTAAGCTGGATAAAAAGGTGATTTAAGTAATTAATTTAATTAAATTAATTAGAAATGGTGTGACTAATTTATCTTGCTTACGCATGATTAAATGATATTGAATGCCTTGGATTGTTTGTTATTCCTGGTATGTGATTGAGATGCTATGTGAAATGTTATATTTTTGTAATATGATATGTTGGGTTAAATAGTGAGAATGTGGTCATCTATGATGAATTGCTGTGACACCCTGAATTTAAAGTTTGAATTGTATTTCACTTGGATAACTTAGATTAGGATGACTTGGAATGCGAAGTGACCAGGATCGGGTATCAGTAAATACCCAAAACCACTTTGACTTCTAATCTATAATAATTCTATATAGATTCGATATGTGAAATCAGTATGCTGGAAGGGAATGATTAAGTGAATTGGACCATTTAATCCATGTTTTGGTAATTAGAAATTGATGTGTGAAATAAGTGTTGTCTATAACAAATTGTGAATTTTTAAATTGATATGAGTTACCCGAGTTTTATATAAGATGTATGCTTTTATATTCCATGATTAGATGGGTTTACCCTTGCTGGTTTCCAGCCTGACCCGGGTGTTACTTTGATGTAATGCTCGGGTTGGACCGTGTAACAACCCGCATATTTATCAATTGTATATTTAAATATTTTATTTAAATATTTTATCGTTCGTCGGATTTTGGTCCAAAAACTACTTTTTACAAATAGTCGAATTGGGACTCGAGACCAGCCCCATTGAGTTCAAAATGACGTTTGCGACCTTTTTGAGTATAAACTTCGATATGTTTGGAGTTAGTGTAATTTTGCTACTTTTTCACTTAGGGCTTTGGCTTGGGCTGAGCCCATTAACCCCATTTTATCAACCTAGCTCCAACCCTCTTCTCTTTATTCCTTCATAATTTCCTAATACATTCAAGCTTCATAAAAAAAAGGGGGAAGAGAAAAAGAATTCGGAAATCCTAAGCCCTAGTTTCCATTAGCAAATCCATCTTCTTGCTCCAAACTCAAGTGAACCCATTGGTAAGCCTTCTCTTCTTCTTCTCCAACTCATTCTCTTTCCAATTTCAGAAATTTCCTAAACCTAATTTAGGAAATGTTTCTCTTTTAAGCTTAGATTGAAGCTTCTTGAGTTGTTATTGAAGAGGAATTGATCTAGCTTGCTCTCAAGCTTCTTCTTCTATTGTTTGGGTTCAAAGGTGAGATTTTTATCTCACATCTATGACTATAATTACCTTTGGTTGTTGGGTATGAATTCCTAACACTTCTTCATGTGCATTTGCTCTTGATTTGGATTGGTTTTGTGAATATTCCAATTTTTGGGTTTTTTAGTCAAATTTGTGTGAAAATCCTTTTATGGGTGTTTGATCATGCTTTTGGTGATGCATCGAGGAGCATATAGGGCCGGGTTGCCGATTGGCATAAACCCTTAGAGCCAATGTTCGTCCGGTTGCTTTTTGGAAGAGTTTGCTCTTCATTTGGATAGGTTGAAAAATAGCCCAGGCATGATTCAGTCGACTGAATCTTCTGTTCAGCCGACTGAACCTGGAACCCGAAAGTTTCCTGGGATGATTCAGTCGAATGAAAACTCTGTTCAGTCGACTGAACCTGGAAACAGAAAGTTTCCTGAACCTGGAAAATTTCCAGGCACAGTGTCAGTCGACTGAAAACTCTGTTCAGTCGACTGAACCTGTTGTTTAAGTCCATTTTGCCTTTTTGGATTGAATTTCCAATTTAAATCGATTCGTGATGATCCTATTTGTTGTTATCATTTATTATGACTTTGATTACTCCTTTTTAGGGATTTTTGAATATCCATTTCGATGGATTCTTTATCGGTTTCTTTGGATTTTATTCACATCTTCGTATGTGAATTTTAGTGATTGATTGCTCCTACAATCTTCTTTGTGATTTGTCACTTTAAAAATATAAAGGTTTCGATACTAATAGTAAATATCAAAACTCTTTCTTCAAATGATTTCAACACTATTTTATTACAAAGCTCGTTTTCTCAAACCGATTTCCAATCTATTAGTATATACAAATCTTTACCTCACTCGTATGAGAAATCTAATTAAACGACTTAGTAAAACAAGTGGTATGAAAAGCTTGCGTTTACTTCGTCGGGTAATTCTTGGACTTGTTCGATTGAATCTTTTGTGACAATTTTCTAGCGGAGACCTACAATTTGTTCGATATTTCCACTTACCGCATTCCGCACTCATTATTATTATTATGAATGACTTATTATATCATTCAGTTTGCCCATCTTTTTTCATCCATTTTATAAATCGAGTATTCTATGAATATCTCAATGACTTCATTTGTGTATTTATTGATTTTGGATGAAAATAGAAATTTAAAAATTTTGTAAATCTTTTTCATAAGATTTATTTATAAGTACGATTTGATTTTTCTCTTAAGCGAGCAAAGAATATTCTTAAAACTTTTTAAAAGATATTTTTATCATATAGAAGATGATTTTGTGATTGTACTGCCCGTTGAGTGCTTTAAGAATTCTGGTCGATGCGCTTGATCACCGTTATCGATAAGAATCTCCTAAACGCGTTGATGAGACAGTTAGACACGATATATTGACTTGTAAAAATGTAAATTTTTGTAGAAAGATATTACATAAAAATAAAAATGTAATTTTGAAAGTTTTAACTTTTCGGGAAAAAGGATTATTTAAAAGAACTCTTCCTTTCGATACTCTTATTCTTGTGATTCCTGAAGGGGAACAAAGACTTTGCTATTTGTACCGATACTAGTTGTATTGGTTTGGATGCCATTCTCTTGCAAAGGAGAACATGGTATCACTTGTGCTTCTAAAACATTATAGCTTATCGAGACTAGATATGCCACTCATGATCTAGTGCTCACGGCTATTGTTTTTACTTTTGGAATTTGGCATCACCATATTTGGATGAGAAATTTGTTCTCTACCTCGATCATAAATCTTTGGAATATTTAATTTCTTATAAGGAACTTCATGTTGACTCGAGTTCCTGGCATCTTATGATCCTGATATTCTTTTTATTCCCGATGAGGAAATCGTGTTGCCAATACGTTTTGTCGTAGGCAACAAGGTGTTGATTGTTCGATGATGTCGGAAGGGAATTATCTCTTTATCAAGTTCATCGAACGTTTTGATGAACTTTGTTTTATTGAGTTTCAGCTCATTTCTTTTTATGGACTTGCGTCCGATGTTCTTTTATGGTTTATCGGTTCATCGGATGTACTGTTATTATACTACATCGATGTTCCGTCCTATTTGATTCATTGGATGTACCGTTTGTACTACATCAATGTCTTCGCTTTTTGATTCATTGGATGTACCGTTTGTACTACATCAATGTCTTTGCTTTTGGGTTCATTGGACGTACCGTTTTTATACTACGTCGGTGTACCGAAATTATTCGGGCTTTGGTTCATTGGACGTACCGTTTTTGTACTACGTCGGTGTTCCAAAATTATTCAGGCTTTGGTTCATTGGACGCACCGTTTTTGTACTACGTCGGTGTTCCACATTATTCGAGTTTCAAGTTTCTCAGGCGTACTGTTTCTGTACTACGTCGTTGCACCGGCTCAATTTTCTGCTATTCCTGACGTTCTCCACTTCTTTTATCTACGGAAATGCCTTAGGGATTTCGGTTTTTATTCTTGAGCCTGGTGATATTGAAGAAATTGAAGTTTCACCAGACTTGATTTATGAGCAACATCCCATTCGCATCATTGCTTCGGGGATTGAGCGCCTTCGGAATAAAGATGTTCTTCTTGTGAGAGTTCAATGGTTCTCAAATCCTAGGGATTACTCTTGGGAATTTAGAGAATTCATCGAGCGATCCCATTCGTGCTAACCCTTTCGTGCTTCTTATGGTGAACTTCCTATTTCAAATTTTCTTTTGTGTTGATATGCTTCTATGGTTGTTACTTCTTATTTTCTTCTTAAGTATTGCGAGGACGCAATTTCTTTAAGGAGGGGAGTCTGTAACAACCCGCATATTTATCAATTCTATATTTAAATATTTTATTTAAATATTTTATCGTTCGTCGGATTTTGGTCCGAAAACCTACTTTTTGCAAAAAGTCGAATTGGGACTCGAGACCACCCCCATTGAGTTCAAAATGACGTTTGCGACCTTTTTGATTATAAACTTCGATATGTTTGGAGTTAGTGTAATTTTGCTACTTTTTCACTTAGGGCTTTGGTTTGGGCTGAGCCCATTAACCCCATTTTATGAACCTAGCTCCAACCCTCTTCTCTTCATTCCTTCATAATTTCCTAATACATTCAAGCTTCATAAAAAAATGGGGGAAGAGAAAAAGAATTAGGAAATCCTAAGCCCTAGTTTCCATTAGCAAATCCATCTTCTTGCTCCAAACTCAAGTGAACCCATTGGTAAGCCTTCTCTTCTTCTTCTCCAACTCATTCTCTTTCCAATTTCAGAAATTTCCTAAATCTAATTTAGGAAATGTTTCTCTTTTAAGCTTAGATTGAAGCTTCTTGAGTTGTTATTGAAGAGGAATTGATCTAGCTTGCTTTCAAGCTTCTTCTTCAATTGTTTGGGTTCAAAGGTGAGATTTTTATTTCACATCTATGACTATAATTACCTTTGGTTGTTGGGTATGAATTCCTAACACTTCTTCATGTGCATTTGCTCTTGATTTGGATAGGTTTTGTGAATATTCCAATTTTTGGGTTTTTTAGTCAAATTTGTGTGAAAATCCTTTTATGGGTGTTTGATCATGCTTTTGGTGATGCATCGAGGAGCATATGGGGTCGGGTTGCCGATTGGCATAAACCCTTAGAGCCAATGTTCGTTCGGTTGCTTTTTGGAAGAGTTTGCTCTTCATTTGGATAGGCTGAAAAACAGCCCAGGCATGATTCAGTCGACTGAATCTTCTGTTCAGTCGACTGAACCTGAAACCCGAAAGTGTCCAGGGATGTTTCAATCGACTGAGAACTCTGTTCAGTCGACTGAACCTGGAAACAGAAAGTTTCCTGAACCTGAAAAATTTCCAAGCACAGGGTCAGTCGACTGAAAACTCTGTTCAGTCGACTGAACCTGTTGTTTAAGTCCATTTTGCATTTTTGGATTGAATTTCCAATTTAAACCGATTCGTGATGATCCTATTTGTTGTTATTATTTATTATGACTTTAATGACTCATTTTTAGGGATTTTTGAATATCCATTTCGATGGATTCATTATCGGTTTCTTTGGATTTTATTCACATCTTCGTATGTGAATTTTAGTGATTGATTGCTCCTACAATCTTCTTTGTGATTGAATCTTTTGTGATAATTTTCTAGCGGAGATCTACAATTTGTTCGTAAATATTTAAGTTAAGCTAGTGGTTATGGGACATGAAGCTAAGCTCATATATTTACTAGCTTACTGTAATTGACACTTCTCTTTAATCATGACGATCATTTTATGACTTAGACTAGCATGTGCTATGTCTTTGCTTTTGATTCATTGGATGTACCGTTTGCACTACATCAATGATATTCTTTTGATACATTGGATGTACCGTTTGCACTACATCAATGTCTTTGCTTTTGATTCATTGGATGTACCGTTTGCACTACATCAATGATATGTTTTTGATATATTGGATGTACCGTTTGCACTACATCAATGTCTTTGCTTTTGATTCATTGGATGTACCGTTTGCACTACATCAATGATATGCTTTTGATACATTGGATGTACCGTTTGCACTACATCAATGTCTTTGCTTTTGATTCATTGGATGTACCGTTTGCACTACATCAATGATATGCTTTTGATACATTGGATGTACCGTTTGCACTACATCAATGTCTTTTCTTTTGATTCATTGGATGTACCGTTTGCACTACATCAATGTCTTTGCTTTTGATTCATTGGATGTACCGTTTGCACTACATCAATGATATGCTTTTGATACATTGGGTGTACCGTTTGCACTACATCAATGTCTTGGCCATCCTTTTCTTGTGATTTCTGGACTTCGTGTGTTGAATTCTGGAATTTATGTTTCACCAACTTTACGATTGGCATTTATATATATATGTCATTTATTGTGGCTTGGTGAATGAAATTAGGAGTATGACATTCCTTTTTATCTTTGAGAAGATCTTTGCGATATTGATTAATCTCTTATTGACTTTTCAAATATTTATTTATCACAGCTTGGCATTGTGATTATTATACGTTTAGTCATATCTCTTATTCTATATCTTTTCATCTGATATTTATAGCTAGACTGATCCGTTTATTATTTTCTTCTTAAATAATACTCGGGTCAGACTGAGATATTACAGGTGTTTCCTCATGGCTTCCTATCTGGAACCATCTTCTGACTTTTGGCTAACTACTTTAGTTTAGTAGTTTTTGTTGTATATGTTTGAGATACAGACTCTATGATGTATATTTATTCTTTTGTCTAGCACTTGTATCTATTCTTTTTGATATTGTGGATCTTGTTCGACAACTACTCTGATGTACACTTTCATGTGTTATATTCATATCTATTTCCGCCTTTGTGATATGAATTGTCTGTGACTGATTTGTGTTATGCTTACTTCTATATTTGTTTCCGAAGATATTATAGCCACTGTGTAGTAGTTTTGAGTTTGTGTAGGCATGCCGGATGTCCACTCGAACTGAATTGCATGTTATTCTATCCGACATATCGGTGCTCGCACAATTAATTACACGGATGGTCGCTCCTCAACAGCCTTATTCTTCACGCTAGTCGACGGCATTACCCCGTAGTGTCCTTGTCTAGCATGGGTATAGAGGCGGGGCGTCACAGACCGAGTATTACAGATTTTCAGGAAAGGACGTTTTGGAGCTCAGAAGGCGAGCTGGATGGCAGGAACGTATGGAGTGTATTCCGCTGTAATGTATTGTAGTTTATCTGGGACAAGTTAATCTTAACTGTCCAGTGTTTGTGAAATTGTTGTAACTCTGATGTATTGACGTAAATTAACTGATACAGTTTTCCTTTATATATGAATTATTATTTGATATTATACATTAAGCGCTGCAAATGTGAGAATCTGTGTTTTGTTCTGTTTCTTCTTCTATCTCTTTTCTTATTTTTCCCTAACTATCTAGAATTTTCGGGATCGAAAATTTCAGGTCATTACATTTGGTATCAGAGTAGAAGGTTAAGCGAGAACCTTGGCTCTGGTGAGTTCACTCATTAAGGATAGGGTAAGTGATACCCTAGAATGAGTCGAGTGTATATATAAGGAGAGCATACTTGTTATTTTCTTATATAAAGGTTTTAAAAGTGGTTTTAATGAATGATTTTTATGAAACTTTATATTTTATATAAAGTAATAATTGGTTATTGGATATTGAAGTTGAATAAGAATTAAATGATATATATATATATGTATATCCAAATAGGAATTGGATAAAATGAACTATATAAATAAGATGAATTAGAATGGTTATTATGTTTAATAATGGGATGTTGTTTTCTAGTAAACATTGGTAAAGCAAAATGAAAAAGTTTTAGGGAAGAAAACTTTTAGATGAGCATAACATATAAATTGGGATTGAAGATGATCTAAATTTTGATGTTTTAAATCTGGGTCCAAAATTTGAAAATTGTTTCAAAGTGATAAAGAAATAATAAATAATATTATTTAATTATATAAAAGGATCTTATTTCAAATAAGAGTTGCTTGAAAATTTAAAGAAATTTGTTTTGAATTAAAACCCAAAGGTGATTTAAAATTTAAGGATAACTTGGTATGAAAAGGAAATAATATGTATATAGGAGGAATACACATAATATCAAGGATGGTTTGAAATAAACTCTAAGTGTTTAGCTTAAATTTTTGCTTGAAAAGTGATGTGAAAACCCAAAGTGAAATAAGTTTTTTTTTTAAAACTTTGGTGGGAAAATTATTAATATGAAGTTTAATATTTGAAATGGGAATTCAAATTGGGTAAAGTTGTCTGGATTAAATTGAAGTGAATTTAATTTTGGGAAAAATTAGATAAGTTTAGAACAAACAACCTGAATTTGAAATTTCAAGATGAAATTGAGATCTAAACTTAGGGGAGTTAAATGGTTGATTTGAAATTAGGAGTTTATGTGATCTCAAAATGGATTTGAGATCTCAAAATTGGAGATGAATGGATGTTTTAAAATAATTTGGATGAAATCATCCTGTTGTTATTAATAATCTTTAAACTGTGAATTGGATTTGTTTAAATGAATGAAGAAATGGATTGTGGTAATGTATCCATTATAGAGATAAATGAAAATTAAACTTTAATTTGAAATTAAGGATATGGAATCACTTTGAATTTAAGATTTGAATAATTAAAATTGTTTAAGAATCGGTTTCAAAGTTGGAAGATAAAATCTGGTAATAAACTTAATTTTGAAGATAAAATTGTTTTGAACTCTTACTTGAACCCTGTAATGAGTTGAGTAAAGGTAATTTAAAATGGAATTTTGAAATTTGGACTCATAATTAAGTTTTTAAAGACTTTTAAAATAAAGGTTAATTTGGTTTAAGAGGATTAAACCAACATTTGAAAATTTAACACAAATTTATATAATTCGAAATGATTTAAAGTGAGATTGAATTTGAAATTAGCTCAAATTGAAATAATTTGGATTTATGATTAAAGTTGAATAGTTTTAAATTCAAATGGAATTTGATTTGAATTTGGAAAGAATCAAGGATAATTCAACTTGAATTGGGATTAAATTCAAAGTGGAGTTGAAATGAATTGAAAATTGAAATTGGTTCAATTTGAAATTTATTTGAATTAATTGGAATTATGATTGAAGATGGATAGGTTTAAAAATTAAAACGGAAATTTGAATTGGATAATTTGAATTAAAGTTGAATGATTTCAAATTTAAATAGGAAGTTGATTTGAATTTGGGATGAGAATGGAAGGTAACTTAATTTGAATTGAAATTGAAAGTTAATTGGAAATTGGCAATTGATTGGAATTAGGATCAATTCAAATTGGAATTGAGATAATTTAAATGGAAGTAGAAAATTAAGTCGAATTGATGAGAATGAAGACTGGGAATAGAACAGTTTGGCTCTGGACTATTTTTAAAATAATTGTTTTAATATAAACCTATTTTTCCAAACTATTTTATGCTTATTTTACTATTATTTTGGAACACTATTTAACAATTTTACAACTATTTTACAAACAAATTACTATTTTTCAACTGTTTTACAAATGATTACTATTTATAACTATTTTAAAATTATTTGACTATTTTATAACTATTTTATAACTACTTAACTATTTTACAGCTATTTTATAAACTAATAATTACTTTTCAACTACTTGTCTATTTTAAACTTTTTAAGCTATTTTCTAAATCTAAGCTGGACAGAGTTCAAACAGTTTATTATTAAATACCCAACTGAGATAAGAATTAAGGTGATAATCCAAATGAGGATTGAAGCAACTGTGGATGAGTAAATAAAAATCAAAATGAATGTGAATAGAAAAAGGAAATTGATTTGGCTAATAATCAATGAAGGTAGATACGTAGGATGTACGTATATTATTCTATTCGCATAGTGATTTGATCCGGATTCGAGCACAGAATTTCGAGATAATATTATCGATCCAAGTTGGGATTTCTAACTCGATTTTCGACGGCGAACCTGGATATGAATTGTTGATTGGTTCTGGATATTCTCTATCATAGTTATGGCTATGCAAAGAGAATGACAGTTTCTAATCAAGAAACCAGATCTGAGTCCGCACTAGGAAGTCGGGTGGATGATACTAGTTCGGAAATAAAATTGTGTGATCGAGTGAGCAATTAGATTTATATAGCGTATGGATAATATGTGTACATCGTACGGGTTTGAATGAAATTGATATTTGGAATTTGTGGATAAGAAATGTGAAATGGTTTTTGAAATGAAAAGTATATTTTGTGAAATATATGATGAAATAAAGTGGAAACTGAATATTTCTATGGTAGAAATTTACTTTATGGAAGTAAGTAATATGATAAGTAACTTTATAGAGTAATCAAGGATGAATATTGATTTGAAATTAACAAAGTGATATATCTTTTTTTTTATATATATATGATAAAATTCCCCTTGTTGAATCTATTGCCATAAGGAAAAGGTCTTTGGAAATATTTGAAGTATAAAAAGGGAATTTATACAGGTTGAAGTGATCCAAAGATTTTTGAAGTTATATATATATATATATATATATATATATATATATATATATATATATAAAGGAACTTATGAAAATGATTTTGAGGAAATGTTTTTGGAACCTATGGATTTTGAAAAGGCTTTTGATTTTTGGGGAAAAATCAATTTTTAAAATTTGAAAAGCCTAGATTGAGAATTATCAATTTTAGAGAAAAAGAGATTTATATGGGATTCATACTAGGTGTATGATTTGGAAGATACTATATGTGTATACTATAAAGTGTTTTGAAAATGGCTTTGGAGAAAAAGGCGCTCCCTTAAAATGAACTTCATAGGAGTGCCATGGGGTGGTACTGCCTTGAACCATAAAGGGGGTTCTAAAGTAGATCATGTAAGGATTTTCGGACAAACTGAAGTTCCTATGGATTTTATGTAGTGTGTAGCGAAAGTCGAAGGCGCTGATGCCTACAGAGACATTCGGGTTATGCTGTGACGAAAATGTAACTCGATGTCACTTTGATCTATGGTAGACCATAGCGAAAGTCATGTGCGCTGCTGAGAGCCAACTGTCTACCTTTGATTTTACATCGGTAGACTGCGACCTATGGTGACATAGCGAAAGTCAAGAGGCCGTGAGAGCCTAAGGCTGCATTGGGATTTGACTGATGTAGTCTGCGACCTATGTGGGAGTGGTGACGTTTCATTTGACAGCGAAAATCAAGGGCACTGATGGCTACAGTAACATGGGCTTTTGCTGCGATGGAAAAGTAATCCAGGATGTAACTGCGGTCTGTGGTGTGTTCCATGGCATCGAGGGGCGCGGAGTGCCTATAGTTACATGGACTTTTACTGCGATGGCAACGTAACCCAGGATGTAACTGCGACCATGGATGGGAGTAATGATTTTTATAGCATTCTCACCAAAGATATTTCCTCTATTTTCGAATTTTTTTTCTGTATTGTCAATAAAATTATTTTCCAAGTATTTTCACTATGTGTTGAAAATGGGTCTGCTAAGTACTTATAGATTTTCAGTCGTACGCCTGATCAACGTATGACCGAATTTCTGTGAGAATAAGGATAGACTTGTTGAGACATCAAGTTATAAAAAGTACTTTTATAAAACTATTTTTATAATACTATGCAGATTGTAAAAGTGTTTTAAAAATTCTTAATAAAAGAGTAGTTTTCCTGATAACTAGCATTTTGATAAATTCCGGCTTCGTTCCTTTTCGAGGAGGAAAAGATTCTAAGGGGGAGGAATGTGATAGCCCGAATTTTGGAGTATCTATTAATTGATAATTGACTGGGTTAATTAATAGAAATGCTAATTTTTACTGATTGTTAAGGATGAAACAAATAAATCTAAAAATTAATATTCATATCTAGGAAAATAATTATTTGATAATCTCCTAATATGATCATTTAAAATAGGCGAAACTTATTATCTTCAACATAAATTTAATTATGTGTTTGTTTAAATTAATATATATTTGAGTAGATTTTAATTGAAGTTTTAAATTGAATTTAAATTTAAAATTTGGATTTAAATTTGAGATTTAAAAAGAGTATATATACACACACACACACACATCTTGAAATTATTTTGGACATAAAAGAATATATGAATAAAGTTTATTTAAAATAAGATTTTTTTATGTTAAAACAAAATAATTTTTATTTATATAAATTTAGAAAGTATTTATTTAATTGTAAATAAGTACAAAAACTTTTAAATTACATTTAAAAATGGATTAAATAATTTTATTTAGAATATAATTGGTTTTTATTTTATTTTATTTTCTTTTAAAAGTTTTATTTTTGTGAAATTAAGAAAAGCATTTATTAGTTAATAAATGTATTAATTAATTAGGAAATTTATTCCAAAGGCTTTTAAAATCATTTAAAAATAATAATAAAAATGAATAAATACAAGTGTTTAATTTTGAAAACATATTGATAACATGTGTTAAGAGTGGAATATTGGTTTGTGACAAATGTAATCATTTTGGGCAAGTGTCATCCTTTTTGTTTTCATTTTTCTTTAATTTCAATAATTCTAATTTTACACTATATAAACTCTTGCCTTCTTTTTTCAATTCTTTTTCTTGTCTTCCTATTTTTAAAAGCAACGAAACTCAAGCAAGAAAACTTGACCTGTAAAACTTCTTCAAACCAGAAAATCCACAAACAAACTCAATTTCAAAATATTGTAACAAATTCTCAAAGAAAATTCAGTTTTCAATCAAAAGCAGCAATTCAAAGTATTCCAGTTTTAAAGAAATCAAGCAACTTCAAATTTTCAACCCGAAGCATCTTCAAGTTTATCAAGCTAAGCAGTTCAACTTCAAGCAAGGATCATCTCATGCATTCCCAAATAAAAAAACAGGAGTCTGTGTTCTCTGTTCAACAGCAAAAATGTGAGTAAAAAATCTAACTCTTGTTTTAATCTGTTGTTGGAGATAAATGTATTTAATTAGGTGCTGCGGCAAATTGTTTGCATAGATGAAATTTTGGCCTGCATATCTTAAACAAGTAAATATAAAAATTGCATGTTTGTAGATGTTTGATTCTTTCCGTTCCAGGTTACGAAATTTTAGAACAAGCAAATAAATTCAAACTTCTCGTTAACCGATCTCTGATAGCCTTTGGCTTTCAATCAAAATAGTTTTGTTCGAACATGAATTAAGATATAATAATTTTATTTAAAAAACAAGTTTTTATCATTGTAAATTAAGAAATTACAGTATAAATTTAAGGTCTGTTAAAATCCAAGCATTATAATTCCATGTTTCATTTATATAATCTTGATCGTCATCAAGATCCATGAATTTTAAGAGTTGTATCATAATTTTTAGACTAGAATCGATTTGTATTTTAGGGTTGACCAGAAAAGTTAGTTTGAGCAATTGCGGGTGATTGAAGTGATGTGAAGAACCGGGGTTTCGGCTGAAGCTTGCTAGAGGATCAGAGATCTCAGGAAAAATGTGTGGTGAATTTAATTTTCATCGTGGTAAGGTCGTTAGGTCAAACTAGGGTTCATACATAAGATTGAGATGGGGTTGTTCTCGTGACAAATGGGGTGTCGTTGTTGGATCGATCGTGATCGGTAGTGGGGAAATAGGTTCATGGGTGTCTGGCGTAGCTTTGGGAGCGGCGACGAGTTCATCAGTGGCTGGAGGTGGCCACACGAGGCAATTTTTGGTGATTGAGTTCGTCCTAGGTGGAGGTTGATAAGTTCTATTTTTGATTGTGAAGTGGATCGTGGTTTCTGGGTGATCGAGTACATCGGAGGGGTCATGGTCGACTTGTCGATGATCGAAACAGTGACTGGATGTGGCCGGAGTCATGGTGCACGTGCACCATGTATTTGTGATGTTGGATAGTGGTGGATTTGGGGAGGAAGATGAAGTACTCGGGCTCGTCTTGAAGAATTTGTGAAAATACTCGGAGTAAAGAAGTGCATGGGTTACTCGGAGTTATGCTCGGGAAAAGCATAGCATGGCTCGGGTTTGTCATTTTAATACAAGCAGGCTTTCAACTTAAAAAAAAAGACAAACCAACCTTTGTTCAAACAAATTTGTTAAAACTACTTCTTTGTAAATAATGGATGTTTATCTAAGTTTTTAAATTTTTTAAAGATTTTCAAATAAAATTTATTTCAAATTAAATTAGTTTAAAGTGTTAATCTATATCACTTTTATTTTAAAGGTTTATTTTAAATAAACTTAATGTTATAATTAATTAAAGATGAAATGCTTTTGTTATATAAAACATTAATTTAATTTAATCAATATAAGTAATTAAGGATGATCACTCAACGGGATTAATTACTTAATAAAATTAAGGAGCGATTACTCGGTGTAATTATATTAAAGGATAATTGATTATATGATAAAGTAATTGAAAGAAATTAATTACTTAAAGATAATTACTTAATTAAAAGTAATTAATCAAGTGATTAAAGAATAATTTAATTAAAGGGTTAAGTAATTTATGTGAATAATTAATTAAGGTAAATAATTTGAGAATAATTAATAATAAAGGATTAATTAATTTATTATTAAAGGATAATTAATTAATATGCTTTGTAATTAATTAATGATTAATTATCCAAGAATAGATGTAAGCAATTATCTGATTAAAATTAATGGGGAATTACCAAGAGTACTTTATTTAATTACTTAATGGAAGTAACTAAGGATTAATTACTCGGTGAAATTGTCAATGGATTGATTAATTTGTGAAATTAATTAAAGGCTAGTTATTTAATGTAATTATGAAGATAGTCAAAGGATCATTAATTAATTGATTGTAATTACTTAAGTTAAGTAAGCAGGATAAAAAGATGATTTAAGTAATCAATTTAATTAAATTAATTAGAAATGGTGTGACTAACTTATCTTGCTTACGCATGATTAAATGATATTGAATGCCTTGGATTGTTTGTTATTCCTGGTATGTGATTGAGATGCTATGTGAAATGTAATGTTTTTGTAAAATTATATGTTGGGTTGAATAAAGATAATGTGGTTATCTATGATGAAATGCAGTGAGACCTTGAATTTAAAGTTTGAATTGTATTTCACTTGGATAACTCGGATTAAGATGACTTGGAATTCGAAGAGACCGAGATCGGGTATCAGTAAATACCCGAAACCACTTTGATTTGTAATCCATAATAATTCTATATAGATTCGATATGTGAAATCAATATGTTGGAAGGGAATGATTTAAGTGAATTGGACCATTTAATCCAAGTTTTGGTACTTAGAAATTGACGTGTGAAATAAGTGTTGTCTATAACAAGTTATGAATTTTTAAATTGATATGAGTTACTCGGGTTTTATATAAGACGTATGCTCTTGTATTCCATGATTAGGTGGGTTTACTCACGCTGGTTTCCAGCCTGACCCAGGTGTTACTTTGATGTAATGCTCGGGTCAGACCGAGTATTATAGATTTTCAGGAAAGGACGTTTTGTAGCTCAGGAGGCGAGCTGGATGGTGGAAACGTATGAAGTGTATCCCGCTGTAATATATTGCAGTTTATCTAGGACAAGTTAATCTTAACTGTCTAGTGTTTGTGAAATTGTTATAACTCTGATGTATTGATGTAAATTAACTGATATTGTTTTCCATTTATATGAATTATTATTTGATATTATATTTTATTCGCGATGAATGTGAGAATCTGTTTTTTGATCTGTTTCTTCTTCTATCTCTTTTCTTCTTTTTCCCTAACTATCTGGAAATTTCGGGATCGAAAATTTTGGGTCGTTACATTTGAATCACGTTATTTTAGTTAAAACATCATTTAAATTTATATATCGTAATAACAGATGTTTATTTGGCCAAATAAATTATTGTTCAATGAAATTGGATCGAATATAGTAATTGGACATCTGCTTAGCAGAATAAAACGTCGTTCCACTAATTAAATTAATTTGATTATAAGTTAGTAGAACAAACCATGCTCTGCTATCATTTAGGTTTGGACATTTGATTATATATCGTTAACTGATATGCCACCTTGAATAAGTGATATATTAACCAATGATGGTTAAGTGTTGGATTTGTTTACGTAGTAGTGGATTATGTAAATATCTATTATTAACTTGAAAAGTAAAATTGAATAATATGGTAACTTATTTAAGTACCATGGTGATCGTTGTAGAATATACTAGTATATGATTTTTGTTTGATGATAATAAACATATATATATGTATATATATATATATATATATATTCGTTTTAAACGTATTTGTTATTGTACTATTTTACTTTTCCAAATAATTAAATAAATATTTGTTGAATAAAGTAAATAACTCAGAATTCATATTTAAACAAATATTTTATTACAAATTCAAACGGTATAAATTTGAGCTCTCACTACATTTACACATTTTCAATTACAATACAATTTCTAGTATAACACAATTTTCAGTATACAATTTTTCATAAATGATTCACCTCATTACATAGATCTTCAACTCTGTTCCACCCTGTATCCAGCATGTGTATTATCTGCAAAATAAACACCGATGCAGTAAAACTGCAAAATAAATTATTTTGCAGTGTTCAATAAATTGTGTGTTTTGTAATTATTATTTGCCTCATTTATTTGGGTTGTTCTCATCATTTATCTTTTAATTCATCTTACACGAACTACTTGTGACATGCAAAGTGTATCACTGTACACGCCACAAGGTTGTGCACACCGATATACTCTTGCTTGTTAAAACTGCAAGGAGAGGTGAGCACAAGCTCAAACCCAAGCAAATGCTGGATTCAACTCAGGTGCAATAACAAAACATCACAAAATGGTCAAGTACAAGTTCTCGTGCAACAAGACTTCAAAAAGAACCACACCAAACATGTAACAAGACCATAAACTAACATGACAACATTCTTTATTGGAACCAGACTGTACAAGCTTCAAACATGCTCAAGACCACAACAACAAAAAGCTTCAGATGCCAAATGAACTCAACGAGCCAGTGAAACCAAACTACTTAGTGAACCAGAATCAGTAATGTAACTAGACCAGACGGTGGTATGTATGCAACAGAGGACATAACAGCTAGCACAAAATTTATGGTAAGAAAATCAAAGTGCGGACTATAGTTACAAAGGCACAAAGCAAAGCCTCAGACCAGCATGGATGTAGTAAAAGGTTCAGACACAAATGAACATACATGAGAACTTCGAACGAAACCAGAAAAGCAATGTTCAGTTTCAACATGAACTCCACAACGCAAAACCAAAGCAGGCTCCAAAATGCAAAAGACAAGCAGTGTGAACACAAAGTGAACCCAGACCAGAAACACTTCATGCAAAATAACACTGCAACCAGACTCGAACGACATTTAATATGATTCAGACATGAACATAAGGGATGCATCAGATAAATAAGTGAAACAAGAACTGGCCGGTGCATAAGAAAACATGAAAACAAGGCAACCAAATCAGGAAACGTGCTCATATATACATGCATATACATATGCAGTCTCAAATCAAAACATGTACAAGTGCGAAGCAAAATTGAACGACACAATATGCTCATATACAATATATACATACACATGTATCAGATCAAAGATATGAACATGATAAACAAGTCAACACACTTTGGTGGACAAGTTTTATGCAATAGCAATGAGCACAGTGGAGAAAACAGTTTAAATATTTCAAAAATCAGTGAGGCGGTTCTAACAGTGAAGAAGTAGAAAAATTGCAGTGAAGTCAATCGGAGGAAACATGATGAATAAGTCAAAATATTATCACAAATTCAAAAAGCCGAAGTCATAGAAGCATAGAACGGAATTGACTAAATCAAAATTCAAACCATGATAAGATGAACAAGTCATGAATCATACTTATCACACGATCAAAAATCAAATGGCCGAGCAGAATATCATGAAAAATTCAAACAAATTATACGAACAAGATTATAGGGTTGTCATCCCTATAAATAAACCCATATCATCATTGGCAATAAGCATCGAGTTCAAGTTCAAACAAATCAACAGAGAAATCAAGTCGAACATAAGTAAAATCGAAAAGGGGCATACCAATTTGTACTCCATTCGAACCTGATCGTGAACCAGCTGCAAAGCAAATCAAAGAGCACTGATAGAAGAAGCAGCGAAGTAGGAATGAAAGCATCAAAGAATTTGAGCTTCTAATTTCCAAGCGGCTGTTAAAATAAAATCCTAATTTTTTTGAGAGCAAATAAAAGAATCGGTCGAAGCCATTTCACAAAGAAAAAGAAAAAGGGGAAGTCGTCTTTATTTTTTTAGTGGGCCTGTCATTATTTTTTATCCTTTAGTTAAAAAATAATAACAGGGTTTTGTTGTTTAATTTTATTTTAATTTTATTTTTAAATTATGGTGAATTTCCAGTTGTGTAGCCAGGTACGAACTACGGTTTTGTTGTTCGAGAATTCACAACTTAGTGGCTGAGTTGTGGTAGGGTATTGAGCTTAGAATTAGGCTAGTCAAGTTAACGGGTGTCGCAAGTTTATGTATGTAGGCGTATGGCTACTTAATTTCTAGTTGAAACATTGGGGGCAGCACGTAGGCAGGTTATTACCGAAGCAGGGTAAATGTGTGTATGATCTCTACTACATTATTTTCTATTTATATCTTTATTTCCACAACAATTTTTAGTATCACCCTTTTCACCCCCCCCCTCTAGGTGAAATCGATCCTACAAGTGGTATCAGAGCAAGGTTAATAGCATGGATGTGTAACCCTATTTGCAAATCTAGCGAGAGTCAGTGCAGTATTATTTCCCCAATTTTTAATGGAATATAGTTTTAAATTGGAAATTAAAAATGTAATCTTATTTAAAATCTGTTAATTCTAAATGTTGGGATATTATTAAAAATGGTTGTAATATAGTAGATAAGAAAAATATTTCGATTAATGTTCTTGCTATGCATATACTATATTCTCATATTAGTCGAGATAATTTTAACCATGTCTCTCATTGTAGAAGTGCACAGGAAATGGAATACTTTTGATGCAATATATAGTGCAAAAGTCAACATAGTGAGAAATCCTCTACAATCAACTCAGTTAAAGAAACGTGCTTGATAGGATTTGCCAAAAATAGTAGTGATTAAGATTCAAGAACCATAAGTGATTTTTCATTCAATGATTTAGTTCTCTTGTGCCGAAAATTAATTGAAAATAAAGAAGCTCTAGAGATGAAAAATAATAAGTTGATAAGGAAACAATCTAAACTATTCAAAAAAATAACGATTTTGGAAAATGAGCTTAAAAATATTAAGAAAAATAAAAATTCTAATAGAAAAAGGTGTTTGGACTATGAAAAAGAATTTGCCTGTTTTCATGAAATCTTTCAGAAGTTAGAAAACGAAATTTTAATTCGGGAGAAGAATAAAACTAAGTTGATTTGTAAAGATAATATTTTGCAAAAAGAGTTAGATTGTTTTAAGAGGTCGGAAAGTTCTAAATGTGTGATTTTTGAAAAGAAATTAAACGAGGTCAACAAAAATTTCAAAACCCTTGAAAAAGAAAATGTGATTTTGAGCAAATATGAAATTATTCGATTAAATCACGAGTTTAAAATGGAGATTGAAAAAATCAATGATTTTGAAAAAAATTGAATTTAAAAAACTCCAACTCTTTGAAACTGAAATGCTAGAAATTGAGACTAAAATTAGAGAGCTTGAAAATGAAAATAATGGCTTGAAAATGAACAATTTTGAAAAGAGATATAGTACCATTTGTTGTTGTTCGAAGCTAATAAATGAAAACAAACTTTTAAAATCCAAAGTTAATAAACTTGAGTTGATTATTTGGAAATTTTTCATTAGAGAAAAATCATTTAATATGCCCCTAGAAATCAACTCTTTGTGAATAAAAGGAAAGGATATGTGTAACGACCTGACTTCCAAACATCAGAAAGTCACATCGCTAATAAGAAAGAAAGGGATAGAAAAGAGAAAGAAAGAGAAGAAAGAAGAAACAACACATCAGAATCTAAACAGCGGAACGAATAAATTATATTAACAACATAAAATATTACATAGTTTACAACCACTATCAGAGTACACAGATAATACAACACATTCTAGACAGTTATAAACACCTGTCTAGTATTTACAACATAATACAACTTAGAGACAACACAGAACACACAGCAGAATACTATATATCTAACGCAGAAGTCTCCTCAAAGCCAACCTCAATCCTTTGGCTACTCGTTAAAATTTGAGTACCCAAGAGTTTAAGAAAAACAAAGAATAAACTCCGGGTCAGACATGTGTCCGGTGTGAGTAACAGGTTAAAGTTGCTTAACTTTAAAAACCTTTTGAAAAAAAGGTATCACGTAAGACTTCCCACACATAAACAAGGAAAAGTTTTTACCTTACGCTAACCAAAACATTTGATAGGAAATCCGGTGATATTATAACAGTGTCTAGGGTTTTCAAGTAAATATGAAATAGCCGAAATTGTTACATTTATTAAATTCCAGCTACTAGCCACAAAAGTGGGTAATACAATCAAAACCGTTGGACTTATTGGATTTTGGATTCATATAATGGCAGGGCTACTGCGGTACCGTCCGTCACAGTATGTAGCCTAGATCAACGCACCGAGGAGTTCGCCCGCTCCCCTGCAACACAAGGCCGGAACCATTCCTTACTGAACAGTTTCGAACAAGACAACCCCGCAGTTTGTGCGCATATCCAACCGCCCACTAAGCCGAATAAAAAGGGACCTCTAGATGGGGAAAATCTTGCTTTCCAGTGGGGGCTACCCACGAAGCCTTGTTGCACCTCCCCTGTTTTAGCCATTCTCGGTTGACGAGGCTTGAGGCTACGATTACCTTTAGAGAACACATCTCTTAGAATGCTCATCGTCCACCTGACGATGTTCTGGAAGCATTCAATCCATACAAGTTCGTTCCGGGTTCGAACGAAACCGAAGGCATTATCTCGTTACACTCATTTTGGAATCACCCTCAAAGGTAACAACGGTAACCCTTGCACTCTGAATCTCCATCTCGAGCCTGTAAGTACAATTTCCGTCAAACTCATCACGAAATCACCCCCATAGTTATACTGACTAATAGTCCTTACACCTCGAGTCTTCACTCTTCACATAAGATTCACGACCTATCGTTAATTTGGATCGATGTGGTTTTCGGATATCCAAATATGGTAACCAGATCCCGGTCTCATCGAAATCCAAAGCGTGTCTTTTAGGTCCAAGTTATTTTAGAGTTTAAAACAATTCAATTACATTATCTATAAACACACAAATAGATAATTCACAGATCCACAACAGATAATTATCATTATCATCACACAATATATATAATCCATATTATCACTATCAAAGATGATCCATATCATAATGCAACCAATGCATCCATATTACACAACATTACTAATCTCATAGTTGAGATTCCAAACCATTCATGGCAACCAATATCATCCATTTATAAGCAATGATCTATAATCATAACATCTATAATTAATTTAAAATGAATTAAATTAATTACGTCATCTCTAATTAATTTAAAATGAATTACATTAATTACTTATATCAATTTAAATCTTGCTTACATCACCATTAATTAATTACAAATTAATAAATTAACTAACCCTTAATTTATCATCTCAATTAATCAATCCTGATTAATTATACTTTAATTAACTTCACAAAATTAATTACTCTAAACCTAATACAGTAATTAACCTTTAATTACTTCATTAATTAATTACTTATTAATGATTAATTAATCTTATTTTAATCAATCTTAATTACTTCATTAATTATATTAATTAATGATTATTAATTATATTTAATTAATTACTAAATTAAATTAATTACTTTTAGTAATTAATCTTACTTAAACCATAATTATTAATCACCTTTGATTAATCTCATTCTGTAGTTAACTACCCTTAATTACTTATCAAATTAATTACCCCTTAATTAATTTTTTTAATTATTCCCTTGATTAATTATACAAAATAATTTAATCCAAATTATTTCACAATCCCAACATCATCTACTAATTACATTCAATAATTATCTTTAATTACTTCACCGAGTAATTCTACTTTATTAATTCCATCAAGTAGTTATTATCAAACCCAATGATTAAAATTAATTAAACTTAATTAATTAATTTAAACCAACATCAATAAACCCCATTAATAACATTAAGTAATTAATGTCTTAATTACTTTCGTTTAGTAATTAACTTAAACTAATTTCACAATTTATTATCATTAATTAATCAATCTAATTAATTATTAAAAATTAATCATATTAATTTATTACTAAATAAACCTTAGTTAATGACCATCATTAACTATTATTAATTCTTTAGTTATTTTTCTTTAATCACTTCTTAATTAATTCTAATTTAAATTAATCCAAATTATTAATTATAAATTAAATAAATATGTCATTCCTTCATTATCTTATTTATTAAATTATTTTAACATCTTAATCATTTCTAAGATAATCCATTCCTTAATAATAATTTCATTAATATTAAGGTGTACTTAGAACATTGCATTTTTAAATTAAAATTCAAATTTCATTTTTAATCTAAAATTTAAAATGATATTTATTTAAGTATAAACCAAATTTAGATTTCATTTAAAATAAATGTAAATAACATTTATTACTTCAGTTAATACTTATATAAGACAAACCTTAACCAATTTCCTTAATTTTCATTTGAAATTAAGTTTAAATACATTACCATTTAAATTGTAAATTCAAGTTAACAAATCATTTAACTTTCTTTTGTAAACCTTTATAAAGAATTTATTCAAAACGAATCAAGTTCAAATATTTGTTTTGAAAACAAATTCACCTCTAACAACCAATTTAAATTTAACTTGTTTGAAACATTCAATTTTTTTTAAACTTATTCAAATATCCAGTTTTTAAATTCAATACACTTGAACCCATTCCTTATTTAAATTATTTGAATTTAAACTTGAATTGAACTCTTGCTTTACACCTTGATTTTAAAACTCCTTATTTGAAAATACAAATTCATTTTTTTAAAAACCCGAAGATTTAAAGATCTTAAGAAAACTGGACTTAAATTTAAATTCAAACTGCTAGTTTTAAATTACGTTCAAATTTCAAAACGAAATTAAATTTCCAGAAAAACTCACAGGTTTTATATTTTTTTTCTTTTTTTATTTATTTTAAAACTGAAAACCACTTTCAAATTTTAAAAACTTATAAGATTTCAAACTCTTTGAAACTATAATACATTCTAAAGATTTAAACTTGTTTAAATCTTATCATTACATCTTATTCATTTTAAATTTTGATTTAAATTTAAACCTTCAGGCAGTTTTTACAGAAAACTGTAATATTACAAATTACCCGAGCCAACTCTATAACTGCTTAAAGTCATCAGACCCATTTCTTCGGGCAAAACATAGCAAACACTCGAGTAATACTTCGAGTTCAAAAAAAAAAACTACAACACCCAGTAAAAATCATCAGACCAAAAAGTGGCCTCCGGCCATCATCATCCTTCCCCGGTGACTTCCAAACATCCATGATCATCCTCACAGTCCTATATGATCATCACCCCACTCCTATTCGACTCGAATTTGAACTTGAGTTCAAAATCATAAACCTGGAACAGAAGATACAGGTTCCACCCCCAAACCCGTAACACACCTCCTCCTCCACCTTCTGACCACCGGGATGGCAGCGACTCCGGCCACGAGTTCATCAACCAACCTACTAACATTCCCTAAAATCTCAATCAACTCGATCACTTCTACAGGCAATACTGACCAAAACAAATTACTTAACTTAAACTAGGGCTTCAGGAAGAAAATCACCACCACAGTCCCCATGTTGATTTGCATTAACTTCACACATTTTCCAATCATTAATGACTGCTCCTCCACCGACCAGAAGAACCCCGACACCTCAAAATGTTTAGATCACCCTTTAACCCAAAATTCCCCTTTACAGTTCAACATAAAACTACATGTTACATCTAGTTTTAAAAACTGTGAATTTAGGTTTAAAAATCATAATTTTGAATAATGTTTTTGATTTTATTCCTGAAACAGTGAATCATTATGTTTGGTATGTCATATATACACAAATTTACCCTGTTATCCTTAGTTCCGGAGACAAATTAAAAAAATTATTTTATTTAACGTGAACAAAATTTAAACTTTGATTCCTGATTCTACAACACATTCGTATGATCCTTAAAACACTAACATATATTATATTATGTGAGGATGGTGTAGGATCTAGATTAACCCTAGAGGGGGGTGAATAGGGTTATAGCAAATTTTCTCGATTTAAACACAGAAATAAATATGCAGTAAAGTAAATAACACACAAAATTTACCCAGCTTCGGCAACCCCTGCCTACTGCTGCATTCACAGATTTCTATTAGAATTAAACAGTATCACGCTTACAAACACTCTACTAGACTCGCAGACATTTGCTCCCGCTCACAAACACTCTACTAGACTCGCACACCCTGCTCGCAAACATTTGCTCCCGCTCACAAACACTCTACTAGACTCGCACACCCTGCTCCGCCTATAGAGTTTCGCTTACTCGCAAACTTGCTTCCCGCCTATAGAGCTTCGTTTACTCGCAAACTCTGCTCCCGCCTACAATAGAATTTTGCAAACTCGCACACCCTGCTCACTGAACTAATTCTAACTAGACAATCTGACACTACCTAAACCCTAGGTGGTGATTTACAAAGTTTTGATTCGGAAAATAAAAAACGATAATTAAAAGACAATAGAAAATAACCCTTAACCCTAGTTAACAAAATAATAAAGCCTAATTTAAAAACTTAAACCCTCTTTTATTATTCTATAACAAGGCCGGTCCACTCTTCATTAAACCCGATCACTTCTTTGTGAATAAAAATGGCGGCTGCTTCTTTCTTCGTTTCTTCGATCTGAGATATTATGAGAGGCGGCTTTGTTTCGATGCTCTTTAATCTTGGCTATTGCTCAATCTTCGTTGCTCTTGAATTCACGGCTTCGCTTTGTCGTGGTACTGTGATTTAGGGTTTATGGATTTGGGGATTCGATCCCTTGAGTGCTCTGCTTGCGAATTAGGGTTGAGATGATTATCGGCTTGGCTTGGCTTCGCTTTGGTGAGTTCGATTTCGCTTCAGGTAAGATTTTTAGCTCTGTTCCTCTTCGATTTTCGTACTCAAACTCACCCCTTTATGCCGATGATGATCTGGGGCTTTTATAGGATTCGAAATCCTATTTTTGCGTTCGTATATTCGTGTTTGAATTTGTCAATTTATTCATCTTGGCCACTCGATTATACTTGGATGCTTGTGATAAAATCTAACTTTGTCAATTTCGTATTTTGATGCTTGGGTGACACGGCTTCGATTTTGACTTTGCTCGATTATGTAATGACCATTTCAAAGATACGCACTTTTTCATTTTACCTGTATAACACAGTGAATACTTGATTGACTTGTTCAACTTCGGTTTTGCTAGTATTTTGTTTGGTTCGTGAATTTCTCTGAACTGTTGAATAACTTTCATCTTGTAGTCTTCGACCTTCTTCACTGGTACTTGAATTTCACTCATGATGTTGTTTGGTTATTTGTTTATGTGATTCCCTATATTACTGCTCTGACTCATTGTTGTTGCTTCACCACTGACTTGTGTTTGGTAGTCTTGTATGGTTTTCTTCTGGTTTGTTCACTGCAGCTTCATTACTACTTCTCTGATGCATTTGGAATTGGTCTGTTGCACTTTGGTCTTACATTTGTGCATATTGTCTCGAGTACATGTATTCTTGGCTCTAGTTATTTCATATTCATATGAGCATTTGTCTGCACTGTTAGTCGAGCTTGAGTACATGTATTCTTGGCTCACTGATGCATTATAACTTGAGTTTCACTCACTTGAGTGTTTGTTGCAGTATCTTGTGGTTGCTATGCCTTGTTTACCATGTTGTTGCATTGTATTGTTTGTCTCTCCTTTTTGATATGAATTGATGCTGTTTCCATTCATGTTGCCTCTGTGTTTAATTTGCATAGCTGAACTTGAGTTGTCTGCTGTTGCTATGCAGTTGCTATGCCTTGCTTGGTTTCTGTTCTTTGTATTCTGGTCAGTGGTGTTCATTGTAGTTGCACTGCACTTTGATGTTGTAGTCTCTGACTTTGCTGTATCCATGCTTTTATGCTTGTGACATTCCTCTGCCTTGTTGAGTTCCTGTGTTTGGTCACTGATGCATTACTGTAGTTGCCATATCTTATGCTCGAGCTCTTTACATACTTCATGACATTACTGTTGCAGTCAAGTTGTATTCATGTACACTTGTGACACTTTGTGCATGCTGTACTACTTTGGTTTGATCAGTTGCATTGATCAGTTATGTTGTTCATGTGCATGCTTTGTACTTCATTTGAGGATGTTGGACTTGTTGTACATTGCATAGTGCAATGCCTTGTTTGTTGTGAAATTGTGCTTGCACACTTGCTATTGTTGGCTGCGCACACGAGTTGGCGAGGCAGTGCACACGTGTATGAATGTACACGTGTGTACTGCAGCCACTTATAATTGCCTGTCCTTGATAAAAATACTGATATGCACAGATATTGCACAGTCAAAAATGATAACGAACAACCCAAATAACTGAGGCAAACAATGTTTTCAAAATCATCGTTTCTTTCAAATTTCAAAAATATTTCTCTTTCAATTTTACTGCGTTTGAGAATATTTTTGCAGATTACTCAGATGCTGCATTCAAACCGGAATGCAGTTGAAGATAAAAACACGAGTGTGAGTGATATGTAGTGAGGTTAACTGTAAATGTGAAATGTGATGTGATATGTAATCAAAAATGTATATGTATAGTGAGAGCATGAAATTGTACTATTTAAAATTGTAATAAATATTAGTTTGAATAAAATATTCGTTTGAATTCAAAATCGGTGTAACTTATTCTGTTCGAATTAAAATTCAAATTCTGTGTAATTTATTTTATTCAACAAATATTTATTTAATCTATGAAAAAAAAATAGTACATTACCAAATACATTTAAATGAATATATATGTTTATTATCATCAAACAAAAACATATAAGCGCATATTCAACAATCTCCCCCTTTTGATGATAACAAACATATATTTAAGATTTTGTACATGTATTAAATGTATTTGATCAATGTTATACTTTAATTGCTCCCCCTATTTAAATGCTTCCTCTCTACATGATGCTCCCCCTACATATATGCATACAAATAAAAATATGTAAATGAGCTTATATGCAAATGGAAAATTATTTGACATTTGCTTGATTCTATTTGACAAAATCTTAACTTTTCTCTCCCCCTTTTGTTATCAGCAAAAGAATAACAGTGTTGTAAAAATAGGGATGAAGTGATAGACATGAATCTAACATTTAACTCAATTGGATATAAATATTAAATTTCAATAAAACTCAAACAAAAATCATAATTACCCTTGTCAAGCGCATATTCCACTTTCAGAAGTGATGGGGATAAAATTATCAAAAATCATACAATTCTGTCTATTTGTGGTATATTTATTTCAGGAAATTTGAATATCTACTAACCATGCATAACCGTTAGGACTTTTAAATGAGATTAGTAGTATTCACAATTTTTATTTTAAAAAAAATGAAATCAAGTATCTTCTAACCACGCATGACCGTGAGGAATTTTAAATGGGATTAGAATCAACTTGTCTATTTGAATCAATTAATTTTGATATGCGTTCCATACATGCATAACCGTGAGGACTTTTAAATGAGCATGGAAGCACATAATCAAAAATTCAAGTAATTCACCCATGCATAACCGTGAGGACTTTTAAATGAGAGTGAATACTTTGGATATTTATTTTTATTGCTAAATATAATAAGTTGAAGCACAAATAATTTTCTTCACAGATTTAAAGATATTGAAGAACAAATGATTTCCTTTGTAAACTACCACAAATTTACATACTAAATATGATCTTGATGAGTGATGGTCGATAGAAAGATGATAGAAATAGAAATGGTCATGGAATTTTTACCCAACAAAAAGTTTTTATAACTCTTGTTATGAAATTCTAAAGAAATTTTCTAATTATACTTTCTCGAGTTATAATATATGATAAATATCAACACTCATCTCTTTTTCAATCACTATTCATCTTTTCGATAATCAAAGGGAGTCAGATTAGTCAAAATTTGTCATTTAAATTCAAATTTAAAAATTATAAAATCAATTTTTCAAAAATGATTAAGCTGTAAATATGGTCAAACATGATTTTCTCGAGGGGATTTTATAAGAAAATTTTCTGCTATTTGAAAATTATTTCAAGTGAAAAATATGCAGATATTTTCTTTGAGAAACGATGCAGCAAATGAATGTTTCAAGAATTAATCACGTTACACTAATAATTTTTCTATCAACTATATTACCAGTGTAATCTGCATCTGAATTTAAATTTCACTCAATATTCACTCGTTGAATCAAACCATGAAATGTGCACCAAGAATTTCAAACTTAACATCAGTTTAAGTGACATTCTTTTGAATTTGAATTGAAGCCGTGTTAACACTCAAACAAATATCATGATGTTAATTTCAGAAACCATAGGATAAACAATTATATTCATGAGTAATCAACAATCAATCATCATCATAATTATTTCAAAAACAATTTCTTGAAGTTTCAACAATTTCATAAAGTTTCAACAATTTAAAAAAAATCCTTTTTAACAGCTTTCACATGAAATTTTAAATCGTGCAAATTTACAAGTACTGACCAAAATATATCTACATGTAGCATGAGTAATCAAATACCATCATTTGACCGAACAAATTTATATGTATTAGTTCAAAATTGAAAATCTGATTGGTCATCAATTAAGCACAAATCAATGTCATAAATAAGAACAAGTCAAAAAATCATATCAATTAAGTTCGAATCAGTCAACCATCATAATTACTCCAAGTAATTCTATTTTAAGATGGTTGGTCAATATTTTGAAAAAGAATCATAGCATCAAAATCATCATCTTTTGTTTATCTCAATATTGGCTGATTTTAATTTAGAGTATGGTGCAGTTAATCACATTTAAAAACAATTACCTGTTTTACCTTTACGATAATTTTTCGTGATTGCCCATTGTGATTCTGTCACCTTTATACCAGGCTAAGGAACTTTGCTTTGTCGCCCGTTGTGTTTCTGGAACAGCCGAAATCCAGAGAACACTGTTGTTGTTCCTTAGCCTGCCACCACACCTACACGATAAAAGATTTATGTGACCTATTTTTTTTTATAGGTCCATTGTTGTTAGTGGCAGAATATGAAAAATATCTTTTTGGAGACCCAAAACTATTTATATATGTTCCTTTTGGCACCCAATTTTTTTGACTTTCAAAGATTTTATATTTGTGCCTTTTGGAACCCAAATCGGTATAGTTTTTACATGTTTGGGTCTATACCAACAATTATTTTGATTATGTCCAAATTTTCTGCAAATAGAGCACATTAAGTTGACTTGATTAAATTTTGTGTTCCTATGACTATGATGTCCAATTATTTCAGATCGAGCAACACTTTTACCTTTATCATCATCTTGTGATTTTCCAAAACCTAGTCCTTTTCTATTGTTAGAAAAAATTTGATTTCCCAATAACATTTTGAAAGATTTTTCTCCTTTTGAAAAGTTATTCAGGGATTTCTCAAGATTTTGGACTTTGGTTTTTAATGTTGAGTTTTCAGTGACAAGTGAGGTGCATCGATTAATAAAATACTTTCTCCTAGTGTCGATGGTTTCCTTAAGATTCAAGTTTTCATTTTCAAGACTTTCAAAGTTATTCCTCAGTTTTGATAATTCTGAATCTAAAATCTTACATTTTTTACATTCTAGGTTTTGAATATTTTCAAGTTCAGTTTTTAACCTAAAATTTTCACGAGCAAATTCTCTCCTATCAGATTTCAGTTTTTCAATTTTAGATTCAAGAGTATCCACTACCTTAGTAAGATCAGAACACATAAAAACAAGTTCTTTATAAGAAAACTCACCTGCCTCACTAGATTTGTCGGAGCTTGCTTCTGAATTTGATTTTGCCATAAGACACAAGTTAGCCTCCTCCGAGCTGCTATCCGAAACTTCCTCTCCTTCTTCATCATCCCAAGTTGCTGCAAAAGCCTTCTTTTTCTTTTTCTTTCCTTTGTTGTCTTTGAGAAGTGGGCATTTTGGTTTGATGTGGCCAGGCTTGTTGCAGTTATAACACGTAAGTTCATTATCGGAATTTTCGGAATCTTTTGGCCTATTACAACTTGTTTCTTCTTGCGTGGCTTGAATCTCGACCATTTTCTAAGATTATTGACAGCCATTGCAAGCTCTTCAATTGGATCTTCTTCATCTTTATCGCTTTCTTCTTTTCTCTTTAAGGCAATCGTCTTCTTCTTTGGTTCGGAGTTGTTGCGTTCTTCCTTTGCTTTAAGCTCAAGCTCATATGTCATCAAGTTGCCAATCAACTCCTCCATGCTTAGTTTGCTCAAATCTTTCGATTCTTGAATTGCCATGACTTTTGCCTCAAAGTTCATTGGTAAAACTCGTAGCACCTTCCTAACAAGCTCTACCTCAGTGAAGACCTTCCCAAGCGCTCTAGCGTTGTATACCAAGGTTGAAAAACGTCCAAACATGTCTTTTATGCTCTCGCCTTTGTCCATCACAAAGTTTTCGTATTCATTGCTGAATAGGGCTAGACGAGACTCCTTGACTTGAGAAGTTCCTTCGTGTGTCACCTCCAAAGTATGCCAAATTTCCTATGCTGTTGTACAATGAGAAATTCTATTAAATTCGTTTTTATCAAGAGCACATATCAAAGCATTCATGGCTTTAGCATTTGTCGTTTTCAATTTCTTATCGTTGGCATCCCACCTATCCTTAGGTTTAGGAATCTCAGTACCACCAACGATTATAGTGGGAGGTTTATAGCCAGTTTCAATAATATCCCAAACATCATAATCAACAGAACTAAGATAGATACCCATCCTAACTTTCCAATAAGCATAATCGCTCCCATTAAACATGGGTGGCCTAGCAATAGATTGCCCCTCAGAAAAAGCATTATTTTGTAGACTCATGACTCTAGAGTTAAATAAAAATATACCGGGCTCTGATACCACTTGTAGGATCTAGATTAACCCTAGAGGGGGGGTGAATAGGGTTATAGCAAATTTTCTCGATTTAAACACAGAAATAAACTACAGAAATAAATATGCAGTAAAGTAAATCACACACAAAATTTACCCAGCTTCGGCAACCCCTGCCTACTGCTGCATTCACAGATTTCTATTAGAATTAAATAGTATCACGCTTACAAACACTCTACTAGACTCGTAGACATTTGCTCCCGCTCACAAACACTCTACTAGACTCGCACACCCTGCTCGCAAACATTTGCTCCCGCTCACAAACACTCTACTAGACTCGCACACCCTGCTCCGCCTATAGAGTTTCGCTTACTCGCAAACTTGCTTCCCGCCTATAGAGCTTCGTTTACTCACAAACTCTGCTCCCGCCTACAATAGAATTTTGCAAACTCGCACACCCTGCTCACTGAACTAATTCTAACTAGACAATCTGACACTACCTAAACCGTAGGTGGTGATTTACAAAGTTTTGATTCGGAAAATAAAAAACGATAATTAAAAGACAATAGAAAATAACCCTTAACCCTAGTTAACAAAATAATAAAGCCTAATTTAAAAACTTAAACCCTCTTTTATTATTCTATAACAAGGCCGGTCCACTCTTCATTAAACCCGATCACTTCTTTGTGAATAAAAATGGCGGCTGCTTCTTTCTTCGTTTCTTCGATCTGAGATATTATGAGAGGCGGCTTTGTTTCGATGCTCTTTAATCTTGGCTATTGCTCAATCTTCGTTGCTCTTGAATTCACGGCTTCGCTTTGTCGTGGTACTGTGATTTAGGGTTTATGGATTTGGGGATTCGATCCCTTGAGTGCTCTGCTTGCGAATTAGGGTTGAGATGATTATCGGCTTGGCTTGGCTTCGCTTTGGTGAGTTCGATTTCGCTTCAGGTAAGATTTTTAGCTCTGTTCCTCTTCGATTTTCGTACTCAAACTCACCCCTTTATGCCGATGATGATCTGGGGCTTTTATAGGATTCGAAATCCTATTTTTGCGTTCGTATATTCGTGTTTGAATTTGTCAATTTAGTCATCTCGGCCACTCGATTATACTTGGATGCTTGTGATAAAATCTGACTTTGTCAATTTCGTATTTTGATGCTTGGGTGACACGGCTTCGATTTTGACTTTGCTCGATTATGTAATGACCATTTCAAAGATACGCACTTTTTCATTTTACCTGTATAACACAGTGAATACTTGATTGACTTGTTCAACTTCGGTTTTGCTAGTATTTTGTTTGGTTCGTGAATTTCTATGAACTGTTGAATTTCGTTCATCTTGTAGTCTTCGACCTTCTTCACTGGTACTTGAATTTCACTCATGATGTTGTTTGGTTATTTGTTTATGTGATTCCCTATATTACTGCTCTGACTCATTGTTGTTGCTTCACCACTGACTTGTATTTGGTAGTCTTGTATGGTTTTCTTCTGGTTTGTTCACTACATCTTCATTACTACTTCTCTGATGCATTTGGAATTGGTCTGTTGCACTTTGGTCTTACATTTGTGCATATTGTCTCGAGTACATGTATTCTTGGCTCTGGTTATTTCATATTCATATGAGCATTTGTCTGCACTGTTAGTCGAGCTTGAGTACATGTATTCTTGGCTCACTGATGCATTGTAACTTGAGTTTCACTCACTTGAGTGTTTGTTGCAGTATCTTGTGGTTGCTATGCCTTGTTTACCATGTTGTTGCATTGTATTGTTTGTCTCTCCTTTTTGATATGCATTGATGCAGTTTCCATTCATGTTGCCTCTGTGTTTGATTTGCATAGCTGAACTTGAGTTGTCTGCTGTTGCTATGCAGTTGCTATGCCTTGCTTGGTTTCTGTTCTTTGTATTCTGGTCAGTGGTGTTCATTGTAGTTGCACTGCACTTTGATGTTGTATTCTCTGACTTTGTTGTATCCATGCTTTTATGCTTGTGACATTCCTCTGCCTTGTTGAGTTCCTGTGTTTGGCCACTGATGCATCACTGTAGTTGCCATATCTTATGCTCGAGCTCTTTACATACTTCATGACTGTACTGTTGCAGTCGAGTTGTATTCATGTACACTTGTGACACTTTGTGCATGCTGTACTACTTTGGTTTGATCAGTTGCATTGATCAGTTATGTTGTTCATGTGCATGCTTTGTACTTCATTTGAGGATGTTGGACTTGTTGTACATTGCATAATGCATTGCCTTGTTTGTTGTGAAGTTGTGCTTGCACACTTGCTATTGTTGGCTGCGCACACGAGTTGGCGAGGCAGTGCACAAGTGTATGAATGTACACGTGTGTACTGCAGCCACTTATAATTGCCTGTCCCTGATAAAAATACTGATATGCACATATATTGCACAGTCAAAAATGATGACGAACAACCCAAATAACCGAGGCAAACAATGTTTTCAAAATCATCGTTTCTTTCAAATTTCAAAAATATTTCTCTTTCAATTTTACTGCGTTTGAGAATATTTTTGCAGATTACTCAGATGCTGCATTCAAACCGGAATGCAGTTGAAGACAAAAACACGAGTGTGAGTGATATGTAGTGAGGTTAACTGTAAATGTGAAATGTGATGTGATATGTAATCAAAAATGTATATGTATAGTGAGAGCATGAAATTGTACTATTTAAAATTGTAATAAATATTAGTTTGAATAAAATATTCGTTTGAATTCAAAATCTGTGTAACTTGTTCTGTTTGAATTCAAATTCAAATTCTGTGTAATTTATTTTATTCAACAAATATTTATTTAATCTATGAAAAACAAAATAGTACATTACCAAATACATTTAAATGAATATATATGTTTATTATCATCAAACAAAAACATATAAGCGCATATTCAACAGATGGTGTTTGAATATATTCTTGATCCTGGAAATAAAATACAGAAGACATTGCATGTTCAAATTATACATTCATTTTTTACAGAAAAACAACTGATATAAGTATATATATCATTCACACTTAAACATGGAAATCAACAAGCAACATTCTAAAATACTTAAATTTCATTAAATAGGATGTTACTCACCTTAATCTTCATGGGCGGAGCAGTGAATTTTGAAAAAAAACTGGTGCTTTTTAAATCTGGAAACTCATTTTCTTAAATCCTGAATTGCTTCTTTAATTTTGAAACTTTACATCCTGTTTTGATTTTGCTCCTGATTTACACAATACAGTTGCATGCATGCTCCTTTGAGACTTCAGATTGAAATAATGCAGATGTTTTTATGAAAAATATGTAGGCTGTTTCTGATGTAGGTTTACTTGAATGCAGAATTTTCTTGCTTGATTTCATGCATCTGGTTCAGTTTTGAAAAAATGATATGTATGATTTTGGTTTGAGGAAAGTCACCGGTTTACAAATTTGGTTTGAGAAGTGGATTTTCAGAAAGTTTGGGTTTTAAGAGAAGTGTTTAATTCATTTCAGATTTGTTTTGCAATTTGGGTTTGAAGATTTATGTTTGGCTTTTGATTTTGAAAAAGGAAAGAAATGAAGAATGTGAAAGTGTTTTATAAGGAATAAATTTCTTGTTTAATTAAAGTTTAAAGAAAATAAAACAAGTATTGACACTTGTCCTATACATTAACATTTGTCACCTTAAATGTCTTATTTCCTAACACATGTTCTTTTAATTAGTAAAATGTTTACATTTGTCTTAAATGTTAATTTGTTATAATTGTGTATTTTAGTTATAATTAAATGCTAATTAGTTATTTAATTAACAAGTTAATTATGGTAAAAGTGAATCTTTGTTTAATTAATTAGTTAACATGTATTTATTTATATGTGGATAATTTCAAAATGAATAAATCCAATTTAGTTTATAAAATGAAGCTTATACAAATATTTCAAAATCAAAACAAACTAAAAACATATACACTTTAGTTTTCAAGCTTTGAATTCAAGTTCAAATTAAATTTGAAATCCAGTTTATTTACAAATATAACTACACAATTAAATTTTGAAAAACAATTATTTTTATTAAAAATTTATTTGTTAAAACAATGTATTATTATATTTAAAAATACAACAAAATTTGATAACCATAAATAATTTATAAAATAAATTGTCTTCTTATAAATAAATTATTTATTTTGTCCAACTATATTTAAAAGAAAATTAAAATAACCTTATTGCTATTTATTTAAATTTAAACTTGAGTTAAACATATTTTAAATCATTTCAATATTTGTCTTATGTATTTAAAAACATATTTATTTATTAAATAATCTTTTAAAAGTTTAACCTTTAAATAAAATCATAACTCACAATTTGCTAAAGATACATATTTTATAGAAAACGTGATTTATTTATTAATTAAATTTAAAACAATATCTATTTACAATATATACAATATTCTTTATATTATAAATATAAAACAATTATTAGATTTAAAAAGATAAAATCTATCAATTAACTATTTATTTTATTGGATTAATAAATTAATTCAAATCTTATTACAAAGATTAATAAATCAATTAAATTTTTAATTCAGATTATTAAATTGATATTGCTTTCAAATTCCGAGTCATCATAATATGGATTTGCGAAAGTGTCAAAATATGAACAAATGACTAATAATACTGTTATTGGGAAAATTGTGATACCCAAATGCATAGAGTGTATAATTGTAGATGCTGACGGTTTTTTATATAGATAAATTTGGGTACCAAAGATTTCAGTACGTAATAATAGTGGTCCTACATCCTTAGTTAGAGCACTTGTCTTCTCTAAAATTTAGACATATAAGTGGGCTAAGGAACACATTTGATGGAGATAGATTTCGAGTTGATCTAGGTGATTGATAAAATAAAATTTAAATGTTCCTTAGCCTATAGAGATTAGATGGAGATCATCGCATTTCAGATATTACGACAACGAAGGAAAGTGAGGTATGATCTCTTAACTCCATTTTGTTCACATATTGTTAATTATGTTTTCATCGACATTGTAGAAGTATTTCTGCCATATCTTGAGCTTCTTAACTCTGATTTGTGAATTTCTTCAAGTTCTGGAAAACTAACCGATAATGCTACAACTTTTCTGTTTTTATTTTTTATTTGTTCCATTTGGAATTTCATGAAAAACTGCAATAAATTCAATATATAAATCAGAAAGCATATCTATTTTAGACAAACAAGTTGTGGATTTCAAGTATAATTTTTGATTAAGTAGACAAATTGACTTGAAACTAATTTTGGCAAGTAGCATTTAACATCAAAAATTCTCATGTTATGAGCTAATTCAAACATCAAACTTTTATCGGCCAAATAAAGGTTTCAAGTTGAGTGAGTCTACGAAACAAAGATTGTCAACTACTTTGAAACAACAATCATTATTGACTCTCTTCATGTCTATGAAATCAATTTTCAAAACTGCTTTGTTGAACTTTTTGAATGTGTGTTTTGCTCAATATAGATTACTTCAATTTGCTTGATATAAATGGACTTGCTGAAAATTTCAAAGAATAATTCAAGTTTTAAGGAGAGCACATTTTTCTTATATAGAACTATATATCAACATGAATACCTCAAATACAAGTGTTATCTGATATCATCTCATGTTGAAATCATTTTTTCAATTATTTAATTATTTATATTAATTTTCAACTAGAAGTCATTTTCACAAAACCCGTTACAGAAAATTGATTTTCATTTATCTTAATTTTTGAAACTTGGGTTTTCATCATGATAAAAATACTCCACTTTATTTCGGTAAGAGATTTACTCTAGAAAAGACAATCATTAACTAATTGAACCTTTTGAAACTTATAAGAATTATTATAATGCTTGAAAAGTGATCGATAGTGATTAAATTATTTTTCATAACAAGAGGAAGTATAAATTTATAATTTAATCAAAATTAAACAAATTTCATAATATTTTTAGATTAATATTTTTTCCATGGTCACTTCTATCACTTCCACCTTTCTGTCAATCTATACATCATAATATATGTGTAGAATTTAGTATTTCATAATAAGGAAATATTTTTTTGTAAAATAATTATACCCTAAAGTATTCATTCTCATTTAAAAGTCACGGTTGTGCATGGGTGAATTACTTGAGTTTCTATATATGGGCTTCCATTCTCATTTAAAAGTCCATGCGGTAATGCATGGGCGAATTACTTGAATTTCTATATATGGGCTTCCATTCTCATTTAAAAGTCCTTGCAGTTATGCATGGATGAGACACATATAAGAAAGGGATAAACATCAACTATATTCTAATCTCATTTAAAAGTCCTCATGGTTATGCATGGTTAGAAAATACTTGACATATTTTTTTAAAAAAAAGGGTAACTACTAACCTCATTTAAAAGTCCTAACGGTTATGCATGGTTAATAAGTGCTTTACATTTTTTGTATACTATTTGAAAAGGCAAAATGCACAAATTATTCCTTTATTGAAAATGTCAAACTCTTGTCACTATATTAAATCTTCCATAATCCTACCATTTCTCTAAAGTGTAGTTTGTTTCTAACTAATAAAATATTATGATTTTTGTTTGATTAACTGGAATTTGAAATAATTATTTCCCTCTTGATTTGATTTTATATTTTTAATCAAAATCATAGCTGTTTCAATTACTATTATAATTTTTTATGATAACAAAAGGAGGGAGAGGTTAACATTTTGGTTTATGAGTGATATCCTTATTAATATTCGAGCGTGTTTTTATTCAAAGTTATTTTTAATTAATTTTTTAGTTTTAACTAAATGCATCTGTGAAGGGGAGTTTTGTTGTAGGGGGAGTATTCAAATACGGGGAGCTAATAGAATTCATTAGGACTAAATTTAATAGAGCCAAAATCTTACTATATGTTTGTTATCATCAAAAGGGGGAGATTTGTAGAATATACTAGTATATGATTTTTATTTGATGAAAATAAACATATATATATATATATATTCGTTTTAAATGTATTTGTTATTAACTATTTGATTTTTCCACATAATTAAATAAATATTTGTTGAATAAAATAAATAAATCAGAATTCATATTTAAACAAATATTTTATTACAAATTCAAATAGTACAAATTTGAGCTCTCACTACATTTACACATTTTCAATTAGAATACAACTTCTATTACAAGACAATTTTCAATATACTATTTTTCATACGTGGTTCACCTCACTACATAATTCACTCAACATTCGGATTTGATCTTCAACTCTATTCCAGCCTATATCCAACGTCTGTACTATCTGTAAAATAAACACTGATGCAGTAAAATTGAAAAATAAAATATTTTGCAGTGTTCAATAAAGTATGTGTTTTGTAATTATTATTTGCCTCAGTTATTTGGGTTATTCGTCATCATTTATCTTTTAATTCATCTGACACGAACAACATGTGACATGCACAGTATATCACTGTACATGCCATAAGGTTGTGCACACCAATATACACTTGCTTGTTAAAACTGCAATGACAGGTGAGCACAAGGTCAAACCCAAGAAAATGCTAGATTCAACTCAAGTGCAATATAAAATTATCACAAGATGGTCAAGTACAAGTTCTCATGCAACAAGACTTCAAAAAGAACCACACAAGACATGTAACAAGACCAGGAACTAACATGACAACAATCTTTAATTGCGCCAGACTATACAAGCTTCAAACATGCTCAAGACCACAACAACAAAACCTTCAGACACCAAATGAACTCAACAAACCAGTGAAACCAAACTACAAAGTGTACCAGAATCAGTAATGTAACCAGACTAGACAGTGATATGTATGCAACAGAGAACACAGCAACTAGCACAAAATTTATGGCAAGAAAATCAAAGTGAAGACTATAGTTACAAAGGCACAAAACAAAGCTTCAGACCATCATGGATTTAGTAAAAGGTTTGGACACAAATGAACATAAATGAGGACTTCGAATGAAACCAGAAAAGCAATGTTCAGTTTCAACATGAACTCCACAACACAAAACCAGAGCAGACTCCAAAATGCAAACGACAAGCAGTATGAACAAAAATTGAACCCAGACCAGAATTAGTTCAAGCAAAACAAGACTACAATCAGACTTGACCAGCATTCAACATGATTCAGACATGAACATAAGGGATTCATCAGACAGATAAGTGAAACAAGAACATGCCAGTGCATTAGCAAACATGAAATCAAGGCAACCAAATCAAGAAAAATGCTTATATATATACACCTGTATATACATATGTAGTTTCGAATCAAGACATGTAAAAGTGCGAAGAAAAATTGAACCACACATGTATTCATAAATGCAAATATATACACATGCATCAGTTCAAAGATATGAACATGATAAACAAGTCAACACACTCGGGTGGACAAGTTTTATTCAACAACAATGAGCACAGTGGAGAAAATAGTTTAAATGTTTCAAAAATCAGTGCGGCAGTTTGAACAGTCAAGGAGTTGAAAATTGTAGTGAAGTCAATCGGAGGAAACATGATGAACAAGTCAAATTCAAAATTCCCAAGTCATTGGAGCACATAACGGAATTGACTAAATCTAAATTCTAACCCTGATATGATAAACAAGTCAGGAATCATACTTATCGCACGATCAAAAATCGAATGGCCGAGTAGAACATCATGACAAATTCAAACAAATTATACAAACAAGATTATATGGTTTTCATCCCTATAAACAAAGCCATATTATCATTGGCAATAAGCGTCGAGTTCAAGTTCAAACAAATCAACCGAGCAATCAAGTCAAACATAAGTAAAATCGAAAAGAGGCATACCAATTTTTATTCCATTCGAACTCGACCGTGAAGCAGCTGCATAGTAAATCAAAGAACACTGATAGAAGAAGCAGCGAAATAGGAATGAAAGCTTCAGAGAATTCGAGCTTCTAACTTCCAAGTGACGCATCAAGTAAAACCCTAATTTTTTTGAGAGAAAATAAAATAATTGGCCGAAGCCATTTCACAGAGAAAAAGAAAAGGGGGAACACATCTTTATTTTTTTAGTGAGTCGATCTTTATTTTTTATGCTTTAGTTTAAAAATAGTAATAGGGCTTTGTTGTTTAATTTTATTTGTAATTTTCTTTTTAAATTTTGGTGAATTTCTAGTTATGTAACTAGGTACAAACTACAGTTTTGTAGTTCAAGAATTCACAACTCTGGCTGAGTTGTGGTAAAGTTTTGAGCTTAGAGTTAGGTTAGTCAAGTTAGCGGGTGTCGCAAATTTACGTGTGTAAGCGTCTTACTAATTAATTTCTACTAGAAACATTAGGGGCAGCACGTTAGGAGGTTATTGTCGAAGCTAGGTAAATCTGTGTGTGGTCTCTATTGCATTATTTTCTGTTTATATTTAAATTTCTACGTTACTATTTAGTATCACCCTATTCGTCCCCCCCCCCTCTAGGGTGAAATTGATCCGACAATCATTAAGCCTCCTTTGAATAAGAAAAGCTAAGTATCTAGTTGAAAGTTATTTAAGCATAACTATTTTTATTATACAGTTTAAAGATAATTATTATTTGATAAAAATATTTTAAAGATAATTGATAATTGTTTTTTATAATGTTTTAAGTTAATTATTTTACTAATATGATTCTTAAAGGTTACTCCTTAATGAATGTTTAATTATTATTTTAAATTGATTTAGTTATTGTCTTAAAATGTTTTCAATTTTACTTTAATTATTTATTAAAGTGATTTATCTATACTTTAGTTTTAATTAAAGTTATCTAATTATATTGATTTAAGTTAATTAATTATATTTATAAATTAATTAAATTTCATACTAATATTACTTTAAAGTTAATTTTTTTTATATATACGTTATAAAAGTAAATATTTATTATGTTAATATTATTTTCAAGTTAACTTATTGTTACAACATTATTGTTTTAAATTAATTTAATATATTATTAATGAACATTAAATTTATTATTTTAATTGATATTTAAATTTAATGGATAGAGGGATGCTTAAATAGTAACTTATTGTTTTAAGTTATTTTAGATAATGCATGGTTTATCATAGGAACCTTGTTAACGTAAGGAGTTTACTAAAGAAGTTTGTTAAAATAGGGGAAGGGTTTTATAAATGGTTCTGGATATTTATAAAAAGACTTACAAATGAGTTTTAAGGATTTGAAAAGGAGAGCTTTTATAAATGAAGTTTTGAGATTTGTAAAGAATGTTCATAAATAGCTTGGAGATTTATAAAGAAGCGTTATAAATAGATTGGGAAATATTTATATGGTAAAGGAATTTGGGAAGTGATGGTTGATATTCATGGCGTAATTCGAGTGGCAGGGATTGCCTATAGTTTATTATGGATTCGCTGGGATAGTGACATAACCACTGTGTAAGCTACTATCCATAGTCGATATTGGACGATACTTTCAAAAATTTATCTCTAAGAGTTTTCATGTTTCTATGTTTTGAAAGCAAAATGATTTGTGAATATACTTATACCATTGAGATAAGTATATGGTTATATTTTCCGAGTATCGAAAATATAGTGCTTTATAAATATACCTATACTGTTGAGAAAGTAGACGGAAGTGATTCCAAGTATTTGAAATGTGATTTTAAATTGAAAGATTAATTTAAGAGGCTTAGTTATTTCCTTGGAAAATGTAATCTTTGTTTTGAATGTTTGTTTATTTGATAACTAAATAACCAACAATCAAATCTTGGCCTAATTATGTTATCCTTCTTACTTTTGGTGGTACGGAAATATTCCATACTTAACATTGAAGGATTTTAACTTTGAAAATATCTTGGGGAAACACGGGGATTATATGGTACCGTTACCACTAGAGGTGCTATACTGTACGTACAAACTCGTTTTGTTCTTCTAGGACAAAAGATAAGGAGATTCATCCAGTTAAATGGTTAGGGGGTGATACCCACTCTTATATTTGTCTAATTATTTCCTAAAGAATCATACTGAGCATTCCAGAAATTAGCATTTGGTTTTGTGGAGCACCCAGGAAGCCGAAGAGTGTACTAGTAAGAGATGACTCGAAACCTGTGACCACTACGAAACCATATACGGTTCTATGGAGGAGATTCATGATATATTAAGATATTAGGATCCATGTGTGATTCCAAGACCCATTGGGGTATAGGAATTTGGGTCTGATTCTAAGATCTAATTGAGATGTGGGAATCTATGTGTGACTTCATGACCCGTTTGGGCATTGGAATCCATGTGGGATTCCATGATCTATTTTGATGGTGGTGCATGAGTTGGAATGCCCGACATAGCCTCATCAGCGGGAATGACTAAAACCAAAGATAAGAGGCATGACTAGTAGGGTTGGAGAACCCGTAGGGTGTAGTCGACTCCTCCTAGATGTCACTTATAGTTGTTATGCATGCATGGGGTGATGCATTCAGTCTTAGCGAGACTAGCTATGTTTTTCCTATAGTACATCACTAGGGAAGTATACTTCTTTGGAAGGATATATTTGATCCTTGTGCAGGAGGATTGTTCCTCAAAGTACTGAGGGCACCTCTGTGAAATCGTACAGTATTGGCGAACGAGCCTTACCGGTTTTTTATTGTATACTTGGTATTGTTGTGATGTATACTCACAAGCATCACAACTACTTGATTATTATTATTTTCGCCCTTAGACATTATTGTAATATCACTGGATTTTCTATAAAAAGGTTTTGGTTACCGTAAGGTAAAAACCCATCCGCGTTTATGTACGATGTGGTCTTACGAGATACCTTTGTTTTCAAAAGGTTATATAAACTTTAAGAATCCATTTGATCATGTTGTTTCATGTCAGCAATCAAAATGAGTGTGCTATGGATCGTGTAATATGAATATATGACAATACAAAGTATAGTGATGATAACTATACAGTAAATAGCATGGAATATAAAAGCAGTATAATAAAAATAACACCAGAAATTTTTACACTGGTTCGGAGCTCCGTCCTACGTCCATTCCCAGACTCCTTCTGGAATTTCACTAAAACAACAACCCTTACTTAACCCGGAGGAATAGGTCTATAAAACCCCTGAGCAGCCCAACAGGGACCTGAGCAGTAGAACAGGATTTCACCTCAGCAGTCGAAAAGGACTTCACATGCATGAGCAGCAGAACAGGACTTCAACAAATACAAAAGATTGTTTTGACTTTGTGTGTTCTAATAACACGAAATTATCACTTGTAGTATACCCTTCCTATTATCTTTTCCTCAAGTATGATGTGTGTGGTTGTGTGTATATGAAGATTAGGAAGTTTCAAATTGCTTGAAGAATATGGAAATGAATACGAAAGCAGTGAATGTATGAATTCAAGAGAGTAGTTAATTCAGAAAATATGATTCAAGTATAAGAAAGTAAGTGAAGTGATTTGATCTCGAAATTCATGCATGTATATAGTAATTAAGGAGTTGCAACTGCTGGTGAAGAGATCTCTGCGAATAACAATGGTTGCTACCCATTGGGAGGAGACAACTGTTTAGCAAGGTGGTGTCTTTTCATAAAAAACGACAGTTGCAGGATTCAGTCGACTTAATACAGTCAGCCAGTCGACTGAATTTAAAAACATGCACAACGAATGTTAAAATGCACAGGTTCGGTCGACTGACTGACTGTATTCAGTTGACTGAATTCTGGTACTGTCGTTTTTATGAAAAGACACAATTTTTTGAATAGTTGTCTTCCTCCCCAAGGGTTGCAACTATTGCTATTCACGGAGATCTCTTCACCAGCAGTTGGAACTCCTTAACTACTATACATATTCATGAATTTCAAGATCAAATCACTTCACTTACTTGCTTGTACTTGAATCATATTTTCTGAATTAACTACTCTCTTGAATTCATACATTCATTGCATTCGTATTCATTTCCATATTCTTCAAGCAATTTAAAACTTCCTAATCTTCATATACACACAACTACACACATCATACTTGAGGAAAAGATTATAGGAAGAGTGTACTATAAGTGACAAATCCATTTTATTAGAACACACAAAGTCAAAATAATCTTTTGTATTTGTTGAAGTCCTGTTCTGCTGCTCAAGCGTATGAAGTCCTTTTCGGCTGTTGAGGCGAAATCCTGTTCTACTGCTCGGGTCCCTATTCGGCTGCTCAAGGGTTGTATAGACCTGTTCCTCCAGGGTAAGTGAGGGTTGTTGTTTTAGTAAAATTCCAGAAGGAGTCTGGGACTGGATGTAGGACGGAGCTCCAAACAAGTATAAAAATTCCTGGTGTTATTTTTATTACACTGCTTTTATATTCCACGCTATTTACTATATAGCTATCATCACTATACTATATATTATCATACATTCATATTACACGATCTATAGCACACTTTCAGATTGTGTTTCTCATGCTAGTTTTACTAGACTAACCCAGGCGTTATTTGCATATAGAGCTCGGGTTGGACCGAGCATATTTCCAAGTTTACATAGATATTTGGAGCTTCAGGAGACGAGTTGGAGGCCCAGAGACGTATTCATGTACATAGTTATTTCTCTATTGCATTTAAGATTGTATTTATTAACAATTGTAAGGACAGGTTGTTATAACTGTCAGGCCGAAATAGATTAGTATACTTTGATCGGTGTACGTATATACATAAATTACAGTTTTGTTTTTGTATAAAGATTTGTTATATATTATAGATCATACGTTCCGCTGTGAAATTCTGTGTTTGTTTAATCTCTTCTTATCTTCTTTCTTCTTGCTTTTCCCTAACTATCCGCCTTTCTGTTCAATTTGGGTTGGACATATGTGGTTTATTGTTAGCTTAAAGTGTACTGAAAAGTGGGTTATTACACCTACTCTGTTCTTACTCCCCGATGTCGAGGTTACGTTTGGCATATTTCAGACGAGTCCTCGGTTGGATTCCCACATCTCGAATAGAACTAGAAACCACACATGGATTCCCACACCCCAAACAAATCCAATTCGAAGAGATAATGCACGTATCTCAGTCTTGAAGTGGTTTTTGATAAGTAAAATACTTACCATTTCCAATCTCATCAAGACTTAATCGACGAATTTGGTCATTCAAGAATATGAAGAATGATCGCATATGGAAACCATGTCTCATATACTTATCACATTTCTAATATTTTCATCTCACTAACCCTCGATCAAGAGTGAATCCGGTAGGTTGGATCTCATTGCACATGTCCCTGCAGGAGCACTAGTCTTAATTCTCATAGATGGGCAAGCCTACTTCATCTGCTTTTGGTGTTGAGTATACGAATAAATGTTTTCCATAGACGAATAAACATACAATGCTCAATCAGGTCATACAGAGCATGATTAAGTCACATAAGAAACTTCTAATCCCTTTTTTAAAACCTATATTATTAGTAAAACTTCTTTTATCTAATAAACTTCATTTATCAATTTCTTTTATTCACTTGTACTCTTTATAATACTTCAAAAAGTATTCATACACTAATCTCAAATGGTAAAAGTATATTCACAAATCATTAATAAAATTTATTACCTTAAACCTTTTCTTTATCTATCTTTTTCCAAAAGATTCCTTACCTATAATTTCCTTCAAAATACCCGCTTTAAGAATCCAAGTACTTTCACAAATCCACTCAAAAGGTTTTAGACTAATGTTATTCAAACATTGCCACACAAACCCAAAACCATTTCACTTATGGTTATCTTTAAATTTTATTTTAAAGACCTATTTATATTCATAAGTATAATAAAAAGAGTTAAAGATGAATGTTATTAACACATTGTCATAATAATCCCAAAAACATTCCATACTTGTATTATCTTTAAAACATTCTTTTTAAAGATCTAAGTTAATAATTTTTTGTTAAACTCAATGGTCGACTAATCGAATATCCAGTTAAAATAATTGCTCATACAAATAAATATTCATAAACCTAACTTGTTTCTGACATTTTAACATATGCTACTCTTTGCTCAAGAGTGAAGCCATATAAGTTAAAGCACTGGTTGCATCAAAGCCTTGCCTAGGCATTTCATTCTTGAATCTCACAAATAGGTAAGTCCACTCGTCGGCTTTTGCTGTTAGGTATAGTATTCATGATTTTGATAAACAAGTAACAAACAACATGCTTAACCCAGTTTAGACATTGCTGACTTAAATAATCCTTGCTCACGAGGGAAGCTGGTAGGTTAGTGCTTTATTGCTCTATCCCTACTCGACATCAATCTTAATTCTCACAAATAGATAAGCCTACTCTTTCGGCTTTTAGCGATAAAAAAGTTAATTACTTTTCAAACAAATAAGTAAACAAAAAGATTAACACATTTTTGATATTCCAATTTAACTATTCCTTTTTCAAGGTGGAAATCGATAGATTATAGGTCTGTTGCTCATATCTCTGCTCGGCATTAATCTTAACTCTCAAAAATAGAGAATTCTACCTCATCGACTTTTAGTGCCAAGCTTAGTCAGTTACCTTTTTTCAAAACTAGTATATACTTTAAAAATACATATAAATAGGTTTTGAATATATATGTAAAATATTAATTGTAAATATCTAATTTATAATTTGATGAAAAACACGTTTATATTATAAAACCTCTTTACTTTGAAAATACATATATAATTATTAAAAATATATTTGAACTTCAAACCAACTTTAAAATACTTTAAAATAGGTAGGCAAAGATCTATAAAATGATTAGAGAAGAATATCAAATTAAAATCATTTTCAATTATTTAACCATAAGCGACTTATTACAGTATTTATAAATGCTACTAAAAGTCCTTGTTAAAAGCAACATTGAAAATCACGATCTTTATGACTGGTTTTAACCGCTTGAACATATGATATAAGGCATGAAATCTTTGTAGTAAGTATTGTTCTTAGAGTATTTAAAAACCATTGAAAGAAACCCCAAAGAATATCTTCCAATTTATATAGAAAAATTCCCAAAAATAGGCTATATTTACAAAGTGTATTTATAACCACATTATTGCTTCAACTTTCACAACTTTTATTCAGAATTTCTTTAACTTTACAAACCACTTATTTACTTTACAATACACCAATATATGTGTAGAGAACCAACAACTCAAATTATCCCATGTTATGGTCACAAATATCCAATTTACTTAAAGTTAAAGAATATCAAAGTGCACCTATAATGATTATTCTCGCTTCAAACACTTTCAACCTTACTTCAATTCATTACACAATCCAAACAACCATTTAAACATTAAGTCAAGGCCATGCAACATGTTTAAGAGGGCAACATACGTGATGTTATATAATATAAAGTTGTCATTTGCTTTCAAAAGCCAGAGAGGTCTAAAGTTTATAACTTAAATTAGTTAATGTCACTTTAACTTTATAGTTCAAACACAACACACACATGCACGCGCACACATACTATATTCAAATAAGATAGTGAGATAACACATGTAGATCCAAACCAAACATGCACTTACACATAGCTGAACTTAAGAACACTTCCAACCGTTACTAAACTCCTAAATATCCAATCTTTAGCACTTCCAAACTAAGGCAACATCTCCCCTCCTCTTTCATTGCTCACGGCCCATCCAAGACCCCCTTCTCCTATGCCATTCTTCCACTTTAACTTTATATCTAAGCTTCCTAAGATGTTTTAAGATGTTGGTGAAAGTTTGAAAGATAATAGAGAGTATTTGGTTTAGACTTGAAAAAGATAAAGAAGAATTAGTGGATTAGCGCTTAAGCACATCCATCATTTTTATTCCCTTACTTTATTTCAACCTTTGAAACAATTTGTAATTTATTATCAAGGGCATGCCTCTTATTTTATAAGCTTCAAATGGTGTTGCAAAAGCTTATTCTTAACCCCCCCCTCTTATGTCATGTAAGGCTCACCTCCCATCACTTCTTCTTTACATAACACTTAAGAGTTAAGTCTTTCCTAAAAAGCTTATATTCACAATATCTATAATGACTTACCATGACATCATCCAAACAGTTTATTTCCATAAATGCTATAAAGTTTTTATTTCATTTTATAGATTTCCTAAGCAAATAAGCGTATGCAAAAAAGTTTGAACAAACTTCTACTGAGTAAAAAGTTGTTTGTTGATAAAATTATTTTATCACAGTATCGATTTTTTCCAAAGTATTTTTTATAAACATTTTTCGAAAATAATTTTATCATCATTAGTTATGATTTAAAAGGGGATCAACAAGCTTTTAAATTATTTGAATAGCATTAAATCAAGATTCAAATATTTAAATAATTCAGTTATTTACATATGAAGTGTACCAATTCCGAATCATTACATTCTCCCCCACTTAGTATATTTTGTCCTCGAAATTCCAACACATGCAATCAAAGAAACAATTACATAGAAATACTTAACAGTATTCCAAATCACTTAGAAAACATAGCCTCATGGTTTGCCCAAGTTCAAAATCCTTCCATCACACAAGGATGATACCTACTAAGCGTGTCATACACTTAACAATCTCTGGTAATTACTTAGTAGATAATTCATGCTACGTCATAACAAGTCAAATGGTCATCGTTTAAACTCTTCATAAGCAAACAAATATTGTATGCATATACTAAAGCCCATATGATGCATATGGACCATCCATATGCAATATCTTACCTGATCACTTTCTCGATCGTATAAATTTCACTTTTTAACTAGTACAGATCACTTGAGCTCTCTAGTTCAAACTTCAATCAGGTTCCTTAATTAGAAACCTTCTTTCTCCTAACATAGTCATACGCTATGATAGGAAACTTTTGGATCATGTCAAGGATCTGTATCAAGTGTTTACTAGTGCAAATCACCTTAATCATGTACTCAAACACTAGATCAAAAACAGTCATGCAAACAAAACGATCTACGTACAGCTTACATATTTATCCTGTTAGTTTCTTTACAATACCAACATCTTTTATCATAAACAACGTGTTTCATTAATACTAAAATCATTTGTGAACCATTGCATCAAACATAACTTGAAGTTTATCAACTTTTTATAACTTAAGTTCATATTTGTATAATACGATCTACTACATTGTAACAATATATATAAAACATCAAATTCATTTTACTTAACAAACATGTTCAACAAATACAAATATTGTTCCAACTTACTACTTCCTTAATTCAAGTATTATATAAACTCAATTTTTATTCTTAAATACATTTAGCTCCACGTTTTATTACAATTCTGAAGTTTCCAACTATCCAAAATCATTGAAAATCCCATTTCATTTTAACAAATGATACTGCCAAATAATATGTCATAACATGACATACATACCGTACAATCCTATAGCATAGGCTACATGTGTCCATAAAATATCTTAACAAATTTCAACAATTTTTAAACATACTTTACCCAAAAAGAAAGAAAACATGAAAAGTTCCAACATTAATTTCGGGCTAGACATACACCACTCGGGCACCTTACTTTACATACATATAAAAGTTTTCTATATTAAAAAGTTCACATGAAGTTTCTTTCCAAAGAAAAACTCTAGAGCTGAACATCGGGTTTTATTTCAAATCATCTTAAAATGATAATAGATACATATATCTTTTGTATAACAAATCATACTTTCGAAATAAAATCAAAATCCATTTTATTAAAACAACCATGTTGTATCCCTCACATAGAAACCTGAAAGCGCCGATGACATTGAAGTCGTCACTAGAATTATTTTCAAGTGACAGAAGTATGTTCATTACATCCAATTCAGCCTTTTGGACTTAACCCAATAGCATCTTCAAACAAAATCAAATACTTATAAATATTACTAAGTACCATGATCTCAATTTCGTAAACCATTTTCCCAATATATACTTTCAAACAATACCACTATTATTTTTAAAATCTCAAAATATCAATTAAACCCTTCTTGTTTATAAATCATGTTTTATAAACCATACTTATATAAATCACTTTCTTATTTAAAATATTTTTGCACATGTTTATTTTAAAAATAGCTTATTTTTCCTTAGAAAAAATAATCGTCTTTTAATAAATTCAACTTTTAATCTAACATCATCATCGAACACCTAATAGTCAAACTATAAAACTCAAATCACAAGATGTTTGTTTCAATGCATTTGCAAATACTGTTTATGCAACCCATATAGTAAAAAGGTAAAACTGCCTATAATCTGGTTGGGCATAAACCAATAACAAAAATTGAAAGTCAATGCCTATGAACTGGCCAAGCATGACTAAATAAATTAATGAGGGGTAATGGATGAACATCATTAATCCCTACATTAATTGGCTTACTTTTTAACAATTCACACTTAGTTACCTTATATAAGATTTTTATTTTCACAGTTATAATTACCTTTAGGATATATGTTTATAAAAAATACAAATATGCTCTTATATGTATAATACACTCGACTCATACAAGTGCATTCTATCACACTAGCTTTTGCTGAGTCATGCCATACCAAAGCCAAGGTTCTCTCTTAACCTTCGGCTTTGATACTAAGTGTAACAACCTGACTTTTCGATCCTTGAATTTCGACGCCGATACATCAATGGTATTCACTTATCGAGCACTCAACTACCGAAAAGGCGAAAAGTTAGGGTAAAATAAAAGGAAATAAAAATAGAACAAGGAAGAAGGAGCATAATATCATAATCTCACTAGCGAAATGATTATATTTAATATTAGAAGGACAGTGCAAAGTGTTATTTCGATACAGAAATTTAGAAGTTACAAAACCTAAGCATTATCTTCAGCCTGGACAGTTATAATAGTCTATCATGCAAATCCTAATATTTGCAATATAGTAATGCAGCGGAAATTAGAATGTCATGGTAGGTGAAACGTCCAGCTCCTCTTATCAAGCTATAAAGAACATCAATGAAAACCTGCCGTTCTCAAACTGCTCAAAAGAGTATGTGAGGAATTTAAGGAAACAAAAATCAAGTATAAGACATAAGTCTGGTATGAGTGACTCAAGAAATATGCAGCCAACATGTAACGGTACTTTTGAGATCGCATGGAATGACATAACCTTAAAAGAACCACCATCTAATAATTATATAAGGTAATATATTAGATAATATCTAGGGTATATAATATAATTATATATATAGTTGTAATGGTTACATTGGTTACATCAACAACATATTTAGGGTACAAGCAAAACTAATAAGACACGTTCGCATAATGGATTTTCCATGAAGATTATCGCTTCGGTAAAGCCAGATCAAATCTCATGCACAAGGGTCAAAAAGTACCTCCAAGCGACGTATATCTCTAGAAAAATATACCATTGGTAAACATAGCTGGTCCATGCCCGAACATGTGAGCCCCCATATCATTAACTCCTACCGGCCAAGAGTCGATAAGCATTGCTAGATATGTTGTATTGCAGGTTAGCTAAACCCTAAATTAGGAGGCTTACTTTGTTTTTTAATCATTTCTGATGTCGGGGTTACGTTCGGCATTTTTCATATGAGTCTTCATCACTTGAACAAAACACAAATTTCCAATTGGTTTTAAATATCTTGAATAGATCTCGAAGCCATACATGGATTCCAACTTCTCAAACAGATTCACATCCAAGAGATAGAACATGTATCTCAGTCTTGAAGTGGTTTTCATACGTAAAACACTTTCCGATCACAGTCTCTTTAAGACTAAATCGACGAATTTGTTCATTCAATAAGAAGAAGAATGATCGCATATGGTAACTAAGTCTCATATACTTATCACATTTATGATATTTTCATCTCACAATATCCCTCGATGAAGAGTGAAGCCGGTAGGTTAGAGCTCTATTGCTCATATCCCTACACAAACATCAATTTCAATTCCTACAAATGTACAAGCCTATTTCATTGTTTTATGTGCTAAGTATACGACTAAATGTTTCCACAAAAAAGTAAACATACGATCGAGTCATACAAAGCACAATTAAGTCGCATAAGTAACTTTCAATCCCTTTTTTAACTAATCTTTATTAATTAAAACCTCTATTATTTGTGAAACTTCATTTATCTTGATAAACTTCATTTATCAGTTTCTACTATTCTTTTGTACTCTCTATAATTTCAAAAAAGTATTCATATACTTATCTCAAATAGTATAAGAATACTCATAATCATTAACATGATTTCTTACTTAGACCTTTGCATTTTATATCTTTTTCCAAAAGTTACCTTAATTATAATTTCCTTCAAAATATCCATTTCATGGATCTAAATAGTTTCAAGAATCCATTCAAAAGGTTTAAGACTAATGTTATCGAAACATTGCCACTACAAACTCAATATCATTTCATTTATGGTTATCTTAAAACATTCTTTTAAAGATCTACATTCATAAGTATAAATAAAAAGGTTTAAAGACAAATGTTATTAACACATTGTCACATCAAACCCAAAAACATTCCATACTTGCATTATCTTTAAAACATTCTTTTTAAAGATCTAAGATAATAATATTTAGTTAAGTTTGATGGTCGACTTATCGACTATCTAGTTAAAACAATTGCTTAGGAAAATCAATGTTCATACTTAACTTGTTTCCAACATTTCTACTCATAATATTCCTCGTCCAAAAGTGAATCCATGTAAGTTAAAGTATTGTTGCATCAAATCCTTCTCTAGACACTTCATTATTGAACCTCAAAATAGATAAGTCTACTCGTTGGCTTTTAGTGTTGGATATAGTATTAATGATTCCCATAAACATGTAATAAACGACATGATTAACCCATATCTGACATTTCCAACTTAAATAATCCTATCTCAAGAGGGAAGACGGTAGGTTAGAGCTCTACTGCTCCATCCCTATTCGGCATCAATCTTAACTCTTACAAATAGATAAGCCTATTTCGTCGTTAAACAAATTTAATTACTTTTCATACAAATAAGTAAAAAACAAGATTAATATGAATCGACATTCCAACTTAATTATTCCTCATTAAAGAGGAAACCGGTAGGTTATAGCTCTATTTCTCACATCCCTACTCGACATTAATCTTAACTCCCAAAAATTGAGAAGTCTACCTAGTTAGCTTCTAGCGCTAAGCCTAGTCAATTACCTCGTTCAACATTTATATATACTTTAAAAATACGCGTAGCGCCTAATATCCATCGTTTACGGCTAGGACTACTTGTTAATGGCTTTTAAATATATGTATGCAAACATCACTTGAAAATATCTAATTATAATTTGATGAATAACATGTTTATATTATAAAACCTCTTTACTTTGAGAATACATATATAATTATTAAAAATATATTTAAACCTCAAAAAACTTTAAAATACTTTGAAATGGGTTAGAAAATAACTCTAAAAATATCAAAAATATAATAAATTCAAATATCATTTCAAACACTTAAAACTATAAGTGGCTTATTGCAAAATTTACAAATGCTAAAAATCCTTGTTAAAAACAACATTGAAAAACATAATCTTCAGTTTTAACCACTTTAACAAAAAAATTAAGATTTAATTGTTTATATTAAGTACTATTCTTATGGTACTTAAAAACCACGGAAATAAACCTTTAAGAATATCTATCAATTTATTTAGAGAAATTCCAACAAACGGGCTATATTTACAAAGTGTGTTTATAACTACATTTTTTCTTCAACTTTCACAGCTATAGTGCATAATTTCTATAACTTTTCAAACCATTTATTTAATAACCAATACAGAAAAATATGTGGATAGAACCACCAAATTAAATTATCCCATGTTAGATCATAAATATCCAATTTGTACAAGTTAAATTTAAAGGGTGCCGAAGTGTACTTATAACAACTATTCCTTCTTCAAACACTTTCAAACTTACTTCAATTCAATGCACAACCCAAAAAAACCATTTAAACATCGAGTCACGGCCATACCACACATTTAAGAAAGTGATAGAAATGATGTTATATAATATAAAGTTTTCATTTTCTTGCAAAAGTAGGAGGAGTCCAAAGTTTGTAACTTTAATTAGTTAATGTCATTTAACATCTTAATTCAAGTAATACACACACAAGATATATACAAACAATACAATGAGATAACTCACTTAGATCTGAGCTAAACACATGCTCAAGCACAACCCAACTCAAGAACAATTCCAATGATTAACAAACTACTAAAGATCCAACTTTAGCACTTCCAAGCTAAGGCAACACCCCCTCCTCTTTCATTGCTCACGACCCATCCAGGATCCTCTCTTCCCCTTCACTTTCCTTCCACTTTGATTTTATAACTAAGTTTCCTAAGGTATGTTAATGTCACGACCCGAAATCCAATGTCCGAAAATTGACATCGAATACCTCACTTGTATTCGACTGCCAAAGATTCAAACATCGAACTCCAGTCGGATGGAGCTTATAACAATATTAGATGAATATAAAACAGCGGAAACAAAATGAATATTATGCATTACATCACAGATACAACATCATCATAATATCCATTACAACATCAGAGTATCATAATACATATGTCACAACTCTAAATAGAACATCATAACAGAGCAACAAGTGATCATATGCCAAAAGTCTTTAAGGAAATAGAGTGATTGTGAATTTTCAAAAACTAAGCACCTTGAGATCCAAAAGCTTCCAAAATATCTCCAAGGTAAAAGCCTCCAAAAACCGATAGCCTCCAAATCAAAAAGACTCCAAAATACAGCTTATACCAAAACACGGAAACCTGCTATAAGGCTGCCCGTGTGGAAATGATGGGAACCCATAGTTTAGAAAGGAAACAATAAACTCCGGGTCAGTTATGTGATTGGTATGAGTAAACGAAAATAGTGGCTTTAAATAAACAAGATTTATAAAGGAAAATCCGGTATGCTTTTTGAAAATAAAACTACCATAAGACCTCCCGCCACATACACAATGCAATCGCAGAAATGGAGGGGATTTCTTCTTATGATAGTCAAATATGCTTGATACGGGAAAATTTCTTTTATATTATTACTAGAGCATAGTGTGGAAAATCCTTTTGAAAGTATAATATTAATGTTAACCAGTATACAACCATTATTGTATGCCTACCATAGCTACCATCTAAACAGTGGGGCGCCACCATAAGTAAAATGACAGGTTATACAACTAAAACCATACTGGGTTCGTATTGGGAATTGGATTTCCAACAAATGGTCAGGCTAAGGAACTTCCTATTGCCACATGGGAACGCGGGACGTCCCGAGAACCTACCCGGCACTCTGCCAACACAAGGCCGGGTTACCTCTGTAACCAGGTAACTAATACTCAAGTATGCCACCCCCGTTCGTTTGCGACCTTTATTCGAGGGCCCTCTACCATAAAGCAACAACTACACAGTAAATGGGATTGCAGCAGCCACATAAGTAAACTATCTGGGCTCCATACCATGATACCACCTTTTTCCAGAAGGAGATGACATACCCTAAAGGGTGCGACCCTCATAACCTTGCCACATCTTTCTTGTTTCAACCATTTCCGGGGTGTGAGGTCCGATGAGGTCTCGTCCACAAAGCTACGCTTTACACGAAAGCCATGCTTTGATCACAAATGATAACCAAATGATCATCAACACACAGCAGCACTTAGCATGCCACACTACCAAATTGGGAGTATATCGCTGATAACCTTCAACTACATAACCTCTGAGCTCGTATGTCTCAAAGAAGGGTGTTAAGCTAAGAGAATAAATTCTCCGCCACCAACAGATACGTAATTGAAAGAATTCTGCTTTATATCTCAAAGTGTAGTGTTAGGCACACAACCATACATGTCGTTTCCGGGTTCAAACAGAACCGAAGGCACTTCGTCCAATAAAGGAAGAAGCCCTTGCAAATCCGGGTATCCCAATTCCGATCGAACTCCCCATCACATGTGGAGATCTCTATACTGGAGCAACTCAGTGAAGAGACAATCGATAGGTTATCCTATCGTTTTCGAAGACACCCGATCTTCATCATCGTCTTTAAATGCCATTCATTTCGTCGAATCACTAATCGGAATGGGTTATATGACACAAAGGTCCTCTCTCGGCTAATTCGGATAGTGAGCTCTCAATTCTAAAACACGTGGGTGTATCAATTACAAGGATTCACATTCAGGGTTCGGTGTGGGTTTCGGGTAACTAACCGAAATCCGACTCCCTGTCGCATCGAAGTTTAAATGCCGTTTTACGGGCAAAAAGGGTTTTCATAAACATATAGGAACAAATCACAATCACAGTTCAGCACAAAGCAATTCACATCATTACAGTATCACAACAAAATTATCAATCCAGTACACAACATTTGGTAATGGTCAATCATCTTTAATTAAGGTGAATGTGAGTTAAGTGAATTAACCCTATAATTATTTTTATTAATCATTTTAAATCAATTTTGATTTTACTTAACTATGAATTAATTAAATCTTAATTGGCTTTATTAATTAATTATTCTAAATTAATTATCTCAATTTATTCATTCTTAATTGTAAACTAATTTAATTTTAATTACCTTTATTAGTTAATTTCTCCTTAATTAATTAATAATTAATTAACCTTAATTATTTATTAAATTAATATTTAATATTAAATAATTAATTAAGTAATTACCTTTTTAAAATAATTAAATTAACAAAATCATTAATTATTTAATAAATCAAAAGATAAATTAATTACTTCGATTATCCCTTTTAAACCTTTATAATATTAGTTACTTTAAAAAGGTTAAATTTGGTTTAAACAACATTTTATCTTAATTACACTATTTACTAAATATAAGTAACTTTATAAAAATATGGTATCAAAACTAAATAAACTAATGTTTAATTTCTTTGAAACATTTTGCTTAGGTCCTAAATTTATTTAAACTTTAATCAAATCATCGATTGGAAACATGGTTTTAAAGTGTTTAAGAGTTTGAAATTTTTTAAAGTAAAAACTGTTTCATTTATCAGGCACGAGACCTACTTCGAGTCAACCCCAAGAATTTTTCTCATTCGCTTAGAGTCTTGCCGAAATTTTACCCAAGTGCCACAATTCCAACCTTAAAAATTTTCTAAGTATTTTCGACCCAATACTTCAAAATTTTCACTCGAGTCAACACTCGAGCTCCCACTGGTACATCCCGAGGCCTCCTTCGAGTCACCCCTTCCTCTTCCCAATCCAGCAACCCTGATACAAACATCAACCACGTGACGTGCATCGTTGAAGCCATCGCCTCTGACCTCCAAAATCATCACGGGCAGACCACCCTCATTCCCCTATTGCTACCCAAACACGAAGAAACTCCAATTAAACACAAAAACAAAATCGAGTTATCTCGATCCAAATTAACACAGCGGCCATCACCAGAAAACGACCTAGCCCCACCTCCTCTGGCCATCAGAGGTCACCAGATCTTGACCAACGCTTCATCGATGAACGTCGCCGCGATTGGCACTGGTGTCACGAAGTCCGATCATCTAACGACGGCGCAACACCAAATTTTCAAACGCGAGCAGAAATGGGTTTTTAACCCTAATTCGATCTTGAATTAAAAATTTAAAGCTTTATAAATTCAACTCTTTTTTTGGTGATCTCAAACATTCAATCTAACTGCACGACGAACTCGAGGCCCATAAATGCTTAGATCATCAAAAATCGATAAAAATTCATTTTTCTGATCAACCGCAATATCTCAGTAAAAACTTAATGAAAATTTTGAATTTTGCTTTCTGAAATCATCATTTCCAATGGTGAATAGTATTATTGAAATCAAAATTCATGATATTCGAATTCTTGCCAAATTTGAATGGTGGCGGTGTTTACATAGTTTCCAGGAAGAAAAACCATATTGCTTGCTTTGATTCATTACCACAACATATTGTATGACCAAACAACACTTTATTTAGTCCTTAGACTTCAATTTCCAGAATAGAACAGAGGGAAAGATGTTGAATTTAGCATGGTTTCATTCTGTAAACCAGGGACTTAAAGGAATAGAGGAACATGAAAGAAAGTCCTGATCTTCACATTCCAGGAAAAAGAAAACACAAGCACACAAACTTGTTCACATACAAAGGTCTTTAACATCATTCAAGAATTCATACAACAATAAATGATTGAATAGATCAGAGGTTTACTCACCTTTTTTTTCTGAAGACAGAAAGCTTCTGACAGTTTTCAAAAAAAGGGTAAAGCCTGGATTTCCTACTTAAATTTTGAAGTTCAGATCTGCAACTTGCAAGTACAGATCTTCGATTACTCTTTGTTGAATTTATTCACTTAATTCATCAAATACAAACAATCTTGAATTTACTTACAGTTTGGATTTTTTTTATATACAGCGGAGAAAGCTTTTTTTCTGCTACTTGAAGACCAAAAATAGGTTAAATCTTTGAACTTGATTTCCTCCTACAACTGATTAATATAATTGTTTTAAATCTTTGTTTTAACACTGATTAACAACTTAAAATTAAAATTTTTAAAAGAAATTCAATTGCCTTAGCTTATTTCAGAAAATCTTGGACTGTTTCCTGGCCAAACTGAAGCTCTGGTTTTTTAAAAATCTGCATTTTTGAATTTGTTTTATGTTAAGACTTGATTTTGAAATCATAAATTCATTAAACTATAAAGTGTAGATTTTACCTAAGAGATGGAAACATAAACTACAGCTTGAGGTTTTAAGAAGATCTTAAGATTTTTTTTCAACTTTGAATTGAAGAAAAAAGGTTGGTAGTTTTTTTTCTGACTTTTTTCTTTGGGGGTTGGAGTTTGAAAAGCTCTATCTTTGTTACTACACTTTCAGAGATTTGGTGAGACTAAATAATTTGAAAATGGAAGCTGAAAAGTTTTTGTAATTTTTAAATCTTATTATTTTATTCAATCAATTATATTGAATGCCATTTGTAAAAAGTAATCATGAGATCTAAACCCTTGTAAATTTTACTCCAACTCCCTTATGTATGTTTAACATTGTAATTTTACAAGACAAAAGAACTTTTAAATAAATTTTTATATCATATTCACTTTATAAATAAATGTACCCCTTATTCATTTGTATGTGTGTATATATATATATGTTAAAAGAATTGCTTTAACCAATATTTACATTATATACATTAAACCTTAATGATTTTAAATGCCACTTATTTTTAAAAGCATTTAGTTTTAAATTTAAATTCAAACTTTAAATAAAAATCCACTTATGTCTATTTATATACTCATATATATCTTGAACAATTTAAATTCAATTTCAATATATATTCAATTCTACTCATATATGTATTATATACAAAATTTTAAATTCAAATGACTTTTAAAACATTTATTATTTCAAAATTTTAAACTAAAAATAAATTGGAATTTATTCATATATGATTATCACTTATTTTATTTGTTTGAGACTTTTCAACTTAATTTCAAATTAAATTCCAAAAGTTTAAAATATATTATTAATTTTAGTTGATAAAATTTTGGGATGTTACAGATATTCCCCCTTAAGAAAATTTCATCCTCGAAATTTGAAAGAGAGAGCAAAACAAACAAAGAATATATGAATTCAGAAAGAATAAGGAAATAGCTTACCAGCTTAAGCTGAGATATCCACTCTGCAATTGGGATATGGTTTCTGTATATAATCTTCAGTTTCCCAAGTGTAGTCCTTTGGATCACCACTGCACTAAACTTTGACTAGTTTCACAACTTTGTTTCTCAATTGCTTTTCTTCACGATCCACAATCTTTATCGGTTCTCTTTTAACTGTTAAATTGAGAGTGATTTCGAGATCTTGTTGGGCAGCTTCTTCAATAATACTATCCGGGTCGTGAACATACTTCCGAAGGTTAGAAATGTGGAACACATCATGCACACCAGATAACTAGCTAGGCAACTGCACTCGATAGGCTAAAGAACCGATCCTCTCCAGAATAGGAAAAGGACCAATATACCATGGTGCCAGCTTACCGGTCTTCCCAAACCTCAATACACCTCGCATAGGGGATACTTTAAGAAAGACAGAATCTCCAATCTGGAATTCCAAATCCCTTCATCTATGATCATAATAACTCTTTTGACGACTTTGAGCCATCCTCAATTTCTTCAGTATAAAATCAACTTTTTCTGTGTCTTCTTTAATCATATTCGGTCCAAGGACGAGTTGATCACTAGCCTCGATCCAGTATGCTGGTGATCGATACGGACGACCATATAACGCTTCAAAAGGAGCCATCTCTATACTAGCCTGGTAGCAATTATTATATGAGAACTCGAACAGATGCAAATAGTCCTTCCAAGAACCACCAAAATCAAGTATACAAGCACTCAATAGGTCTTCTAAGAATCGGTTGACCCTCTCAGTCTGCCCATCAGATTGTGGATGATAAGCAGTGCTGAAATTCAGTTTTGCTCCCAACGCGTCTTGAAACTCCTTCCAAAATCTACTAGTGAAGGTCGAATCACGATCATTCACTATGCTGCTAGGAATGCCATGGAGACAGACAATTTCTTTCACATATAATTCAGCTAAACTTGATGCCGTGCGGATAGATTTCACTGGCATTAAGTGGGATGTCTTAGTCAAACGGTCCACAATGACCCAAATTGCTTCATTGCCTTTCCGAGTACGAGGCAAACCGTCGATGAAATCCATCGATACTTGGTTCCATTTCCACTTGGGTACCTCTAAAGGCTGAAGTAAACCCGCCATTTTCTTTTGATCGCTTTTGATTTGTTGGCAAGTAGCACAGGGACTCATATATGTAGATATGTCCATTTTCATCGTCCTCCACCAAAAAGTTCTTTTGATATCTCTATACATCTTGTTAACTCCTGGATGGATGCTGAATTTAGATTTGTGACATTCATCCAACACTTCTCATTTCAGATTAGGGATGTCGGGGACACAAATCCTGCCTTTCATCCTTATAACTCCATTATCATCAATTCCAAAACTAGAATTCTCTCCTTGACATATTCTTCTACGAATTTCCCGAAGAAACTTGTCTTCTGTCTACTGTCTTGCAATCTTCTTAAGAAGAGTAGGAGCAATAACAAGATAGGCGAGAACAACATGTCTTCTTCTCAAAGCATCGGCAACTACATTGGCGTTTCCAGGCGTATATTGAATATATAGGTCACAAGATGCCATAAATTCCAACCAACGTTGTTGTCGCAGATTTAGATCTTTCTAGGTGAAGAGATATTTCAAAGATTTGTGGTCGGTGAATAATTCGAATTTTTCACCTAGAATGAAGAAAGTTCAATAAGTATATTTGTTAAGTTAAGTTAAATTCGTAGATTATTAAGAAATCTAAAAAGATTCTTACCTAGAAGATAATGTCGCCATATTTTCAAAGCGAAGATAACAGCCAGAAGCTCCAAATCATGGGTTGGATAATTTCTTTCATGTGGACGTAATTGTCTACTCGCGTAGGCAATTACCGTCCCGTTCTACATTAATACCGCACCAAACCTTTTCCATAAGCATTGGTATAAACAGATTAACCCTGTTTCCTGTTGATAATAGCGAGAACAGGAGCGATGGTTAATCTCTTCTTCAACTCCTGAAAAGCTTTGTCACATTTTGGAGTCCAATTGAATTTTGCATTCTTTATTGTTAGCTTGGTCAATGGACTGGCTAACTTCGAAAAGTGATGAACAAACTTCCGATAATAACCTGCTAAACCCAAAAGGCTTCGAACTTCCTTTTGGTGTAGTAGGTTTTCTCCAATCAAGAATAGCGGAAATTTTGCTAGGATCAACATAAATCCCTTCTTCATTAACAACACGGCCGAGAAATTTGACTTTTTTGAACCAGAAATGGCATTTGGAAAATTTTGCAAATAGAATATTCCTCCTTAATATCCCCAAAACGATTTTAAGGTGCTCGGTATACTCCTCTTCGGTCTTTGAATATACCAAAATATCATCAATAAACACGAGCACAAATTTATTCAAAACTTCCCGGAACACACAAGTCATAAGATCTACGAAGTATGCTGGAGCATTGGTTAGTCCAAAAGGCATGACTAACCATTCGTAGAACATATTACGACCCCTGAAAGCGGTCAAATGAACACAATCTTTGGCGATTCGTAGTTGATGGAACCCCTGGGCTAGATCCATCTTCGAAAAGAAACGAGCGTCGTGCAATTGATCAAATAGATTATCAATTCTGGGTAGTGGAAATTTATTCTTGAGAGTCAACTTATTGAGATCACAGTAATCCACACATAATCTCAGAGATCCGTCCGATTTATCAACAAACACAACGGCTGAATCCCATTCAGAAACACTGGGTCGAATTAACCCTATATTTAATAAATCATTGGTTTGCTGAACTAATTCACCCTTTCCCTAAGTGACATCCAACGACTTGCGTGATCGATGGGATAAGCATTGGGTACTAGGTCGATTCTGAATTCTATTTCTCGGTGTGGAAGTAGAGATTTCACTTCCTCAAATACATCTGGAAAATCTATAATAACGGGTATGGACTCCATACTGGGTTCGGGATAACCCAAATTATACATCAACCCTTCTCTTTTAGGACTAGGGTCCTCACAAGAAATCTCGATGAAATCTCCAAATTCGGTTTTGATTGAGATCAATCGATTATTGCAATCCAATTTGGCTTTATATTTCGCTAGCCAATCCATGACGAGTAAGAATTCAAACTCATTAAAATCAAGGACAAAGAGACCGATAATGAATTGGTAACAAGAATATGAGATAGGAACATCTCTACATCGAAGACAAAGATTCGCGGGACCTCCAACTGGATTTTTTACACATATAGGCTCATCAACAAAATCAGGTTCAAGATTCATCTCACTAATTGCTTGCTGAGAGATAAAACTGTGTGTAGTGCCCGTGTCAAATAGAACTCTAACAATGCTATCATAAATAGTGAGATTACCTTCCAGAACTACTTTCCCTTTTTTTGCTTTGGAAGTTGCGGGTTTGTCTTTGACTATGTACACCTTGGCCGTCTGAGCTTGCTTCATGACTGGGCAGTCTTTAACTTCGTGCCCTAATTTCTGACAATAATAACATTTCCTAGGCTTTCCTTATACGGATTGATCTCTCTTTGGCTTCTTGCAGCTGTTTGAGTAGTGGCCTTTTTCTAGACAATTGAAGCAAGTGAGATTCTCTGCTGTGCTTCCCTGATTGCTCTTCTTTTTCTCCTTACCGTGTCATGGTTTCTTCCCTCTAAATTTCCTCTTCTTCCAATTTCGACTGGTTGAATTTCCTTTCTCCATCGGGGCTTCTTGCATCAAGTGTAGCATATCTGTATCCCATATCAACCAAATCTGATAAGGATTCTTTGATGTGGCCAGTCATCCTTTCGTGGAACTTCTTATTCATCCAATGAATGAACCTTTCATTCTTCTTTAAAGGTATGTTTAACATTTCTGGGCCAAAATGAGACAATTCATTGAATTTGTTTAGATACTCCTCGAATGACAAACTCCCCTCTTTAAGTCCATGAATTCCTGGTACATTCGAGAAATCCTAACTGATGGCATATAGCGCTTCTCAAATAATTCTTTGAATCTCTTCCAAGTAAACTCGTCTTCTGGCTCATTAATAGTGACTGTCTCCCCCATGCTAAGGCCTCCTCCTGAAGTTGCCAAGAGGCTATGAGTCGCATCTGATCATCTTGCAGCTTTAGCCCTATATAGATTCTTTCACATGATTTGATCCATGCCTGGGCCTCAACAATCGACTCTTTGCCGGTGGACGGCCTGCCACCAAGCCCTTAGAAACTCTTGTATAAATCAGCCAGATTCGGCTGATGCTGAGTAGATAAAGCTGCTTCTGCTGTTGGGGGAACTTAGCTAGGTGTTGTGGCATTTCCTCGCCCCCCAACTCTTCCTCTTCGTCCGCTCATCCTTACTATCTGTAATTAGTAAGAAAATTGATTTAGATATTCGGAAGAGATATCTTAAGAAATATCAACAGTTAAAGGAAATAGACTAAGAAAATTTAGGGTTTCAATCTCGGTTATACTCATTCTAGGGTATACTCCATCCTATCTCTAATGAGCCATCTAACGTGTTATACTCCGTAGCTAAAGTTCTTACTCAACCTTTAGCTCTGATACCACATGTCACGACCCAAAATCCAATGTTCGAAAATTAACATCGAATACCTCACTAGTATTCGATTGCCAAAGATTCAAACATCGAACTCCAGTCGGATAGAGCTTATAACAATATTTGATGAATATAAAACAGCGGAAACAAAATGAATATCATGCATTACATCACAGATACAACATCATCATAATATCCGTTACAACATCAGAGTATCATAATACATATGTCACAACTCCAAATAGAACATCATAATAGAGCAACAAATGATCATATGCCAAAAGTCTTCAAGGAAATAGAGTGATAGTGAACTTCCAAAAACTAAGCACCTTGGGATCCAAAAGCTTCCAAAATATCTCCAAGGTAAAAGCCTCCAAAAACCGATAGCGTCCAAATCAAAAGGACTCCAAAATACAGCTAACACCAAAACACGGACTTGCTACTAGGCTGCCCGTGCGGAAATGATGGGCACCCAGAGTTTAGAAAGGAAACAATAAATTTCGGGTCAGTCATGGGACTGGTATGAGTAAACGAAAATAGTTGCTTTAAATAAACAAGATTTACAGATGAAAATCCAGTATGCTTTTTGAAAATGAAACTACCATAAGACCTCCTGCCACACACATAATGCAGTCGCAGAATTGGAGGAGATTCTTCTTATGATAGTCAAATATGCTTGATACGGGAAAAATTCTTTGATATTATTACTAGTGCATAGTGTGGAAAAAGTCTTTCCTTAAAATCTTATTTTCATAATATCTTTGATGACATCATCCAAAAGTTTATTTCCATAAATGGTAAAAAAAACATAGAGTTTTATAGATTTTCTAAGAAAATAAGTGTAACAACCCGCCAATTTATCACTTTGATAAGTTGTATTTATTTTTCAAATAAAAGATTGATAATTCAAATAATATTATTCAAGTGATAATAAGTAATAGTAATCTTATTTCAAATAAATATTTACAAAAATGTTTTCCTCAAATTTATATCGATAAGATAACATTGTATTTAAATAAATATTTATGAATTTAAATTAAGATTTAATGATTTAATAATTATTTAATTATCCAAATAATTATTTTGAATAATGATAATTCATTTGGAATAGTTGTGAAGTGATAAAAAATCATTTATAAGAGTTAATAAAGAGATATATTTGATAATATAAGGAAAAATTGATAACGCTTTATCGGTATGATATCAATTATTGTAAATAAGAGTTAATAATTTATATGGTTTTATAATTCAAATAGGTTAATTTTAATTAGTTAGGAAATTTATTTTTGAATTTCAAGTATATGTATGTTAATAAATAAGTGAAAATGTGATGGATTCTTCGGATTTCAAAGATTTAACAAATAAAAGTTGTTCGAAGACGTTCGAAGTGTTATGCACCTACATGTACATACATATATATGTCATATGCAAATAATAACATGTACATGTATATATAAATACACACACACACACTTATATACATACACATACACATACACATATACATATACATATACATATATATATATATATATATATATATATATAAGCACACACACACACATACATATATATATATATATATATATATATATTACAAAAATGATTTAATAATTCCTAAAGACTAACCTTTAATTAACCATAAAGAAAACATCACTTCATTGTACCATACCATCACCTCACGTCACCATCACATGGCTTTAGGGGGGGAAGCCGTGCATGTAAAGGCTAAGGGGTGAAGGTTAGGGGTATTTAGGTAAATATGCATTTGAATATTTTATTCCAAGATTTTTCTATAAATACCACCCCACTTCTCACAAATTCCTAATACCATTCCACTTCTTCTTCTTTTCAAGCTTTCTACGAGCCTCTTTAATGACTTCTTATTCATAGAAAAATATTTTAGAAAAGTTAGAGAAAAACGTACCAAATACAATAGGAAAATATATATAGTAGTTTATAATATCTATCCACTTCAAAAATAGTCGTGAGCTCTATCACCATGAAGGCTAGGCCGAGCTCTCTCATAGGTCTCAGCCTTGGTTTTGTTTGCTTTGGTTCGATCATAGCAGAGTTATAGCCGGTTTTATATTGGCTCAAAGGAAAAATGAAGGTGAAAACTCCTAAACTATTATATTATATTTTGGATGATGATATGATGTTTTCAAATGGATATTAAATATGCTTGATCATCAAGTTTGGTTGTTTCATAGTTGAATATATAAGCAAGTCACGAATATACACGTCGATAAGCACTAAGGAAATCACTTTCCTTGGTTTAATGAAATGGTGTATATGGAAAGTTAAACCTCTTTAAAAATGGTTTAAAATGGGTTTCAAATGTTTTATAAATATTGAAAAGTGTTTTGGTGAAGTTTGAAAAGGAGTGGAAAATTTAGTCAAAAATAAGCGCGTTGCATAACAGTAGTTCACAATTTCACGCTATAAAAGTCAAACGTGTGTAAAAGTTGGAATATAGCTTAGAATTCTTAGAATACAAATTTTCCAAACTATTATATCCATAGATTTTTTAATGAAGAAAGAAAATCGAGATTTCGACAAGTATATTTTGAGATATGAGCAAAATAAACTTTTTGAAAAATCGTGGTTTTGCAGTTGGAATCCAAAACTGGAATTCTTTGAAAGTAATGTTTTAAAATTGATTAAAAAGGTAGAATAAAGCTTCTAAATATCTAAAAATTGATTTGAATAATAAAAATAAATTTCAAATAATAAAAAGTCATTTTGATAGATATAGCTTATAAAAGCACTTTTCGTAGCACTTTTCCATAATACTTTTTTAATTCTTAAATCTTAGTTTTAAACTTAAAAATTATTTTTCAAACCTTTTATAAATGTTTTCAAATGGATAAATAAGTGTTTTAATAATAATGGCGGAATGGCAGCGTGGCATTCAAAGGAAGAAGATTTGCTATGTGAAAGGTAATCGTTACCTCAACCCTGACACTGGGAATGATGGAAATATGGTAGATGCGGCAAGGCTATGTGGTTCGCAACCATTAAGGCACGATCATCCCCTTTTATATATATTTCTACTCGCTATGAAGTTTGGATTTAAATTATTATGGACGTATGCTGTGAGAACCCTCGGATAGGTCGGTAATGATCGGGGTGATGACATATTCGGTACTATTTAATGGGAAAGGTAGGCCGGTCTTGTGCTGGTAAAGGTGCATATATTCTGTTGACCTTGGTACATTCATCTAGAGATGTACTGCCGGAAGGTAGTCCCTTCACCTGGTCATTTGTATGGAAATCCATTCTCCAATATGTGCTTTTCATTTTATTTGTAAAGCCAAATATGCTAGAATTTAATAATGGTAACAATTTTGTCTATGATTAATAAGTTTATTTGCAAAAAAATTTAAAAGATATGTTATTAAAAATAATATCCCTTATTTGTACGGAGCAAATGATTTGGTTACCATAAGGTAAAGACCCGTTCCATTTTTATGTGCGGTGTGGTCTTATGAGATACCTTTTTGTTTTCAAAATGCGTATTCTGAGTTCTCTTGCCAGTCCCATGAATGGCCCGGAGTTTATTTTTCTTTTCCTTAAACTCTAGGAGCCTTAATTTTTTTGGCCAGCCTAGTAGTTAGGTATAGAAGAAATCTGGATGGAGCTCGAAGACATGGAGTCAAAAGATTTTTATGAAGATTTTTGTTTATTTCCTCCACTCTCTTGTACTTTATTATTCCAAAATCTATAAGGACAAGAATTTATAACTGTCTATGTTTAACTCTCATAAATGTATTTTAAATTTCCGCTGTAAAATTTATATTAAAATAACATATGTGAGATTATGTTCTGTCTTTGTTTTTCTTTTTTACCCTTGATAATCCACTTCTCTGGCATTTGGATTTACGGCACGTGAATACCGAGGATGTATTCGTGTCGATATCTAAGTGTCGATGAAATGGGTCCTCACATCGTGGTCTCAGAGCTTAGGTTGAGCAAATACCTAAGACTGATAGGGGTAAAAGACTCATCAGAGATAAGGGTTAGTAATACCGTAGGATGAATAACACATTATAGATAGGGTTAGTAATATCCTAGAATGAGTTTGAGTGTATTTTGTATAAGTGCTTATTTGTTTAATACTATATACAAATGATTTTGTCTTTGAAAATTTGACAATGATTAATTTTACCTAGGATTATATTTTGACTGTAAAGAATATTTTTCAAGCAATATAGTTATTTGATTAAGAAAAGGATAATACTCAATTATTATCATTAATTTAAAAGTTTAAGTACGAACACCTCGTGAATTTAGTTTCACAATTTGACTATAGGGTATGTGATAAATGATAATTCTAAAGAAATTTATTTAAGATAAATAAATCTTATGAATATGTTTTATATAAGTTGTTTTATAAAATGGATTTGTAAAACATGATTTATAAAGGAATTTTTTGAGAATTTGAATTTCGGTATTTTTGAACAGAATTTCAAATAATTTTTGAAAAAGGAATAATGATATTATTTCTAAAAAAGGATTTTGAAAATGAATATACAATCTTACGATAAATTGATTCAAGTGGCTTGTAAATAACTAAAAATGGGCAGAAGATGTGTTCGGATGGTAAATGCTTCCCTTAAGTATTCCCCTACTTATTAAGGAAATATGCGACACTATTGATAGTACCCAGTTCCTTTGTATCATTTTTGAGACCCGATCAATGTAATTTTCTATAGTTAAAAGGGATACTGTGAATCATTAATTAACAAATTACCAGTTGTCAATCCTTATTAAAGTGTATTATCTTAATTGATAAGCATGGGTATGCTTTGATCTTTAAAATAAATATTTAAAGTTATTAATGAATGGTTTTGGGTTTCTAGTAAATGAGGTTTTAGCAACATTTATTTTTAAACCCTTAAATGACACTTTGAAAGAATTTTAAAGGCATATTTAGATCTTTAGTAATAGGATTTCAATGATAACAACAAGTATTTGAATCTTTTATATAAAAATAGAAAATGTTATAAGTTTAAATTTATAAAAAAAGAGTTTATTATGATTATGTTTTGATAATAATTGTTTCGATCTCTATGATTATATTTTAAAGTATGAAAAAAGATTGTTAAATATACTTATAACATTTTAATAAGTATATTAATGCGTTTTAAACATTAAAACTGGTACAAGTAAAGTGAATATATGTATAAAGGGAATTTTAATTAATATTAGTTGATAAAGTAAGATTTAACTAAATAAAGAATGTTTTCATATTTAATATTATCTAAAGGAAGTTTATGGTGATTTATTAATTTAATGAATTATTTTGAAAACGAGAACTCATTAAGAAGTGTTTAGAGATGTGTTATAATAAAAAGATATTTAGTTTTTGAAAGAAATGTTTTCATTAAGTATGAATATTTAGAGGAAAAAAAAATGAAACATAGTTAGGTATAAAGAAGTATCTTTATAAAATTTTGAATAAAGAATGAAAGTTTTAGGAAATGTTTTCATAAAAACTTTTTTTGAAAGGTTAATAAATACATATAAAGCATATGGGTTTTTTCGTCGCACGATTTAATCCAACATTCGGGTGTAGAATTTTGACGTGTTTAACACTTATGCAAAAGAGGATTTATCATTCGATTCTTGACCATGAAAATCGATGAGGGTTTATGATTAGATGCTTGTATAGTTGGAAGCTATGCAAGGAGAACTAAAGTTCTGATCAGAAAGTCTGGTTAGAGTCCATATTGAGTGATTGGGGGATCAATGCAAGTTTGGAAGTGAAGTTGTGAATTTGAATAGTAGATCGAATCAAAGATTGTATATGGATGATCTATACGTGTTTATGTTGAAAAATAAACATTTTGGGGAAACCTTTTTGTTTTTGTTTTGGGTAATTTCGGGGACGAAATTCTTTTATGTAGGGGAGTCTGTAACGACCCTCCAATTTATCACTTTGATAAATTATATTTATTTTTCAAATAAAAGATTGATAATTAAAATAATATTGTTCTAAGTGATAAAAAGTAATAGCAATCTTATATTGAATAAATGTTTACAAAAATATTTTTCCTCGAAATTTATATCTATAACATAACATTATATCTAAATAAAGATTCATGAATTTAAATTAAGATTTAATGATTTAATAATTAATACTCAGATAATTATTTTAAATAATGATAATTCATTTTGAATAGTTTTAAAGTGATAGTAAATCATCTATAATAGTTTTATAAAGAGATATATTTGATTGAAAATATAAGGAAAAATCTACAATGCATTATCGATAATAGCAATTATTGTACATAATTGTTAATGATAATTTATATGGCATAATAATTCAAATAGGATCATTTTAATTAGTTTAAAGCGATAAAAAAAAAATTTGAATTTTTTTTGCAAATATATGTACGTTAATAAATAAGTGAAAATCTGATCGATATGCGGTTCTCTAGATTTCAATGATTTAACAAATAAAAGTTGTTCAAAGGCGGATGAAGTGTTATGCACCTACATGTACTTACATATATATGTCACATGCACATGATAACATGTACATGTGTACATACATACATACATACATACATACATATATATATATATATATATTTCAAAAATGATTTAATAATTCCTAAAGCTTAACCTTTAAGTAACCATAAAGAAAAGATCACTTCATTGTACCACACCATCACCTCGCATCACCCCCACAAGGTTGGGGGGAGCAATGTGTGTAAAGGCTAGGTGGTTGTGGCCTAGAGATATTTAGGTAATTATTCATTTGAATATTTTATTCCAAGATTTTTTCTGTAAATACGACCCCTCTTTTCGAAAATTCCCAACACCGTTCCATTTCTTCTTCCTCTTCTTTTCAAGCTTTTTTAGAGCCTCTTTAATGGATTCTTATTCATAGAAAAATATTTTGGAAAAATTAGAAAAAAATATACCAAATAAAAGAGGAAAAGATATACACTAGTTTATAATATCAATCCACTTCAAAAGTAGTTTGAAATACCTCCTCTACTCTTCCAAAACCCACTGCCACAACCCACCATCCCCTTGGCCATGAGATCCATCGCCAGTCAAGGCTAGGTTAGGCTCTCTCATAGGTCATAGGTTTGGTTTCATTTGCTTTTATTCGATCGTAGCAGAGCCATAGCCGATTTACATTAGCTCGAAGGGAAAATGAAGGTGAGGACTCCTAAATTGTTATATTATATTTTGGATGATGATATGATGTTTGAAAATGGATGTCTGTTATGTTCTAATCATAGATTGGTTGTTTTATATGAAAGTCGAATATATATGCAAGTCATGAAAATACACGTCGATAAGCGCAAAGGAAATCACTTTCCTTGATTTAATGAAATGGCGTATATGCAATGTCAAACCTCTTTAAAAATAGTTTGAAATGTTTATAAACTTTGAAAAGTGTTTTGGTGTAGTTTGAAAAGAAATGGAAAATTTAGTCAAAAATAGGTGCGTCGCGTAATGGTAGTTCACGATTTCGCGCCATAAAAGTCAAATGAGTGTAAAAGTTGGAAATATCACGAAATTCTTACGAATTTTTCAAACTATTATAACTATAGTTTTCTAGCAAAGAAAGAAAATCGAGATTTCAATTAGTATATTTTGAGATAAGAGTAAAATAAGCTTTTTGAAAAATTGTGATTTTGCAGTTTGGAATCCAAAACTGGATTTCTATGAAAATAATGTATTACAATTGTTTGAAAATGTGAAATAAATGTAAGGACCCGTATTTTTAACTAATTTAAATTAATAAATTTAGTGTAATTAATGAAAAAAATAGTTGAAAATATTTTTTTAATGATTTATTAATATAGTTATTGAATATGAACTTGAACAGTATTTTAGAATAAACCAATTTCGAAGATTTAAGTAATGGCAAGTATTGAAAGGAAATGCTATGTATTTAATGTGTTTACAATCAACCATAGAATTGAAAAATAAATGTCGAATTCATTAGATGTAAATAAAGTAATTGGTTGATAACTAAAATTTAATATAATAATTGGGTTCAAAAGGATATCGTCTCCATACACTTGAATTAGGATTCAAAACTTGTTCAACAGCATTAGGAATATGGGTATAACGTTATGAACGCCTGACGGTACACCTCAATTGGGATCCGAAAATTTTAGCTAGATATTTTTGAATTTTAAATAAAATATACATATATATGTTGGCTTGACCATCTCTTCACATCAGCCACCATTCTTTCTCTTCAGCCACCCTACACTTGTAATCTACCTCCCATTTCCCTTTTAAACATGCTACCACACTTCTTCAGTTTTAAAAAACGTGCAGCAGAAAAGAAACTGAAAAATGGAAAATTCAACAAATAAAATCTCGTGAAATATAAAAAGATAAATTCCAAAACAAATTTTAAAGATCAAATTTTATTGGGAGCTTCGATCTGGGACAATTTTGCGAGGTGCGGCCGTGAAATTAGATGGATGGCCGAATGAGATTGTAGCTAGGGCTTAGGATATTTGCTGATTTGATCGACGATGTGGAGATTCGAGGTTGTCTCCGAGTTCGGTGTTAGAAATAGTATCCGTGGTTGTGTTTTTATGGAACTCGGTGGGTTTTTTGGAGTTGTGTCGCCTGGGAAGCACAAAAAAGAGGAGTAGGTCGCAATAAGGAGGGGGTTGCGGCCTAGTGTGGTGGTGCTAGTCGGGTCGAGTTCGAGGTGAGATGATCGCTGGAATTGACGGATTCTAACTTCATAAACTTTAGCCCCATATCAGTTCAAACTTGCATGACAAGATTCTTGGTTTCTTCATGTACAGACTATCATCTTGGGAGGAAGATGAATGGCAATTTAGGTAATTAGGTGAAGTGTAATTACTTTATTTAATTTAATTTAAAATGTATTGTTAACTTCTAAAATTCATAGCTCGTGCATATGAGGTCTAATCGAAAAGAAATTATTCTGCATTGCGATCGCGATGAAGAGAGCTTCGCAAGGGAACTAGTTTGGACATATTTGGGGACAATGGAAATTTGGGCTAAAATCAGACATTGTTCGGTTTTAATTCCAAAATAGAGTGCCTCGGCGACAATAGAAAATAAAGATGAGTGTTTATAACGCTCACAAGTACTAGAATAATTTCATGCTAGTTAATTTGAAATTATAAAATGATATAAATTTATTGATCGTTGTTTAAATTTAATTATCATCTAAACTATCATCGAATTAACTGTTAAAAATTAAATTGAAAGTTAAATTTGAAATTGGAATTTAATTGCCTGTAAAATACCAGATATTAATAACTATGAAATTGTTGTGAATTATTTTGATTGTTTGAGTGATGATCCACACTTGGCACCCTCTGATTCCGATAATAAACCACACATGTTCGAACCAAAGTGCACCGATTATAGGTAATCATGAGAAAGAAAAGAGAGGGTGAGAAGAAAGAGAGAAGAAAGAAGAAGAGAAGAGAAGAAGAAGAGAGAAGCAGCGCAAAATACACTATAGTATCTCACATCGCAGCGGAATAACATATAATATAGATCAATAATCTTTATAAAGAGAAACTGTAATATACATAAATCAATATTAGAGTACACAATAAATAATCATCAGCTTGGACTTTTATAATAACCCGTCCTCATAAATGTTAATAATTTACAACAACAGTCACTGCAATGCACCGGAATAATAAACATATACATGTATACGACATGTAGATCTCTAGCTCACCAACTGAAGCTCCAAAAGCACCGAATCTGAACCTGTAAACATACTCGGTCTGACTCGAGCATTGAAAGGAAAGAATGCTCGAATCAGTCTAGTAAACCAGCATGAGAAAAACACATCTCAACTGAATTTATAAAGTTACCAATACTTTTCCTTTATCAAAACAAAACGTATCTCGTAAGACCAAGTCGCAAATAAATACCGACAAGATTTTTACCTAACGATAACCAAAAAAATCTCATATCAAATCCGATTATGTTATAATAGTGTCTATTATACAAATAATATTAAAATAGCTGAAATTGTTACATTATTAAATTCCAGCATACACCTTGTAATACAAGACTTTCTACAATAGAAAATGTCGGACACGTACCGGACTTTGGATTTCCATACAAATGACAAGGTGAAGGGACTACCTTTCCGAATCAACACAGCACACCTCTAGAAGGATGTACCTAGGGGGCAGATATTGACCGCCTAGACCAACACAAGACCGACCTAACCCTCACACTGGATAGTACCGAATATGTCATCACTCCGGTCATTACCGATCTTTAGACCATGGCCACAAGCATACACAATAATAATCAGATAATGACATCATAGCGTGTAAAGATATGTCTAGAAGAGTGATGACATCTCCTAACGGGAGTGACCCATTTTAGCCTGCTATTTCCGTTGAATATCACATTGTCATCTTTGAATGCCACATTGCCATTTCTTTTGACTATAAATTGCCTTCCACAAAAATACAACCCTTGAGCTCGTACATCTCAAGGAGGGTGTTAAGCTAAGAGAAGTTTCCTTCCTTGCCACCACATGATGTACATTTGTAAAAACTAATAACTAATGTACATAATCATAGAAATACAATGTTAGACACTCGTCCGTACAAGTTGTCAAGGAAGAGGACAAATCGAAGGCACTTTCCTACCATATCCTGTCGAGAAATCCCTAGGATTAGTAGTGAATAGTCCTTACATTGGATATTTCACAATGACAAGACTACTGCTACTGGATGTATATTGGGATTTTAACCCTAAACAATCAATAAGCAGTCCTTCACTATGAAAATCCTAAATATCAATCTCATCTGATCTTGGTGTCTTTGCACCAACAATGCAAAAGCATTTCTCAACCTCACAACTAAATCTCATAGACTTATCATGTCTCCAACTTTCAACTTGCTATCCTTTGGCCAAGAAGGAATCTCGATAGATTGGGGTATTTACTCTACACTATACGAATCAACATTCTCAACACAATGATAATTAAGCCTACACAGTCAGTTACGTACTAAGTGCATGGCAAATTAGTTTCCACATCAAGTTGAGAAACTAAAATGGCCAATTTTGATAGTCGGTTACTTAACTATCAAAGCAACAAACAAAATCTAGCACTTAAATAATCACTGGGCCTGATTTTATTAATCGTTTATAAATCAAATCCCATTCCAATTATTCACTTCCAAATATCTTTTAAAAATATAATATTCAAAAAAATTCACTTGTTGGATATTTGGAAAACATTTCCATGTACTTAGTTTAATAATAAGTAAACTCACAACTTATTTTATTTTCAAACCATTTAAACTACAATAATTCTCTTACCAAGTTCATTACTTCTACATATATAATTTAAAGGATTACTCACTGTCCAAAATCATGAATATAATTCTCTTACCAAATTCATTACTTTTATACATATAATTTAAAGGATTATTTACTGTCTAAAATCGTGATTATATTTCTCTTACCAAATTCGTTACTTCTACATATATAATTTAAAAGATTATTCACTGTCCAAAATCGTGAATATAATTCCTTTAATAAAGTCATTACTTCTACACATTTAATTTAAAGGATTATTCACTGTCCAAAATTGTGAATATAATTCCTTTAATAAACTTTCATATTTAACTTATCAAAATAAATTGCTTTCAGATTTATAAAACAATGTTTATAAATTCCATTTATATTTTATAAACTTCCATATCCTTTACTAACAAATTCCATTTATATATCATTTGAAAGTCAAAATCCAATTACAAGTTAATTTACTTGTAAATCTCTTTTATTTGCAAATTCATTCTTTTCAAATCGTACATAATCCATTATAAATTTATTTCTAAATTCCAATTGCAAATCCATATATAAATTTGATTACAATTCCATTTCTAGTATTTATAAAACACTTTTATAACGCCATTACTTTTTCTTTATAAAATAACCATTTTATAAATCTTAAATATATATAAACCATTTACAATAAGTTAAAAATCCCAATTTAACCTATTTTAACAAAATAGTTCAATTCACATTTCGAAAATCGTATTTTAATTATATTTCACAAAACCAAAAATTTTATAACATAAAAATTTTAACTTTTATTTATTTAGAATAAATCCATTTCTTTAACAATTTAAATTATTAAAATATATTTTTTCAAAATCACTTTAAAATCTTTATTAAATTGAAATCACTATTTTAATGTTTTAAATTTTCAAAATATGGTCCAATGCTACAAAAGCGCTAAGCAAGGGGATTCACATCAAGGATATAAATTATGATATCAAAACATTAAATATCTCATGATAACATTATATATAACAATATTTGTAAATAAAAGTCAACAACGGTGAGGAATCCAACTGGATCCCTCCAACTTGTCACCTACAATAAATAGACATATGAGAAAAAATGTACAATGACCGCTTCGAGGCAGACTCACGTACAAAAGGCCATCCGCTCGTACACGGAAAATATAGGGTATCATCCATGAAAATATGCAGAAATATCCAAACCAATCAATATATGTGTATATATATAATATATCATCCAAACAATCATCAATCAACATAAAATAAATTTAATCTCACTTATATAAAATTATAAGTGAGCCAGAAAGAGTAAGTTGTACTCACTTTGTTTGCGGTCATCGCGATAACGATTTATTCCGATTAAAATTAAACGAGCATTTAATTTTAACCAAAATTTTCACTAGCTCCAAATCCATCCAAACTGTAACAACCCGGGGTTTTGCCTAATTTGTCTTCATCATTAAGCGATTCATTTGCTAGTTAATTGCTGTTCGAAGTTTTTAAAACCCGGATTAAATTCCTTTTAGAAATTGGTTGAAATGGTTGTGGGCTTTAAAATTTATATTGGCCCACGTTTTCGTTCGTTTGGGTGCCGTGATATTTATCAATATCGCTCCTCTTTGTTCATTCACAAACCCGTTCGTCCATTTTCATTTTTCGAAAACCCTAACATGAGCATACGAGAGAAAATGGTGGCGGCTCCTATCTCGTTCGTTCGCGTTTTCAAATTAGGGCTTCTAGCGATTTCATTAGCTCGTCTTCGTGATGCCACTGCGTCGGCTCTGCCAAGTATCGTTGCTCACGGCTGCCACGTCGAAGAAGGTGAGTTTGCTCACATCTCGAGTTAATTTAATGATCGAATTCTGTAATTTCGTTCGTATTCCAGTGTTTGAGTTGTCAATTAATTTTGCTTGCAGTTCTATTTAGGTTGTTGTGTTGATTTTAATCTGTTTGATTTTCGTGGTTGTCACGACTTCCATATTGAACTGTTCGATCTCGTTCCTTGCTACCTTGGTCATTACGAGGTTATTTTTCTGGCATTTAACCTGATTTGTTTTGTTGACTTCGGTCTGACTTTGATTTTGAAGTTCCTGTGGCATTTTTTTAATCTTCGGCCTTGAACTTATTTAGCAAATTCTTTGAAACTACTGTCGTTACTGTTGTCTTGAATATGAAATGAAACCATGTGTATACATACATCTATGTAGTTATATACATGTATTGTCCGTGTAGTCTTTATTCCACCTTGATCCAGTGGGTGCTGTCATGACTTGATGTTGATTACTTCTGGTCTCTTGCAATTTTGTTTTCTTTGCATGTTTACGACTTGGTTGAAGGTGTTGGTTCAGTTCATACTGTACTACGACTCGTGTATGCTTCTGATTTGTATAAGACATTGCTATTAGTGTCTGCACTGTGTATTCGAGTCTGATTCATGTAGTCTTGCATCTTGATTCAGTCATATTGTCACTTCACACCTGTATATGTCTGAAGCACTTTTGTACAGCCTGGTTGCTTCACCATTGATTAAGCCATGTGAATGTTTTACTGTGTACCTACTAGTACTCAGTTTTGTGGTTGTGTCTGCACATATTTCACTAGCATTTGACTTGTAGTCTTCAGTGTGCATTGCTGCTTGGTGTTCACTGGTTCTATTTGAAACTCACTTGACTTTGCATTTGACCCTATACATGCTTATGATTCTGGGTTGTATAGTCTACCTACTGGTGTTATTATGTAGTCTGAAGTGCTATTTGTTCATTTATGTGTACAGTTTGCATTTCCCTGTGTCACTAATGTTGGCATGCATTATTCATCCTCAGTTGCATTGGAATGTGACTTTCATTTCATCTGTCCATTGTTTTTCAAGTTAGAGCACCGAGTCCTCGCTCACTTTAGTTCATACTACATATTTGCATATACTAGTGGCTGTGCACATCACATATTGAGTCGAAATTTCGTTCATGCATATACTTACTTCGAACTGGGCAAAGCTTATATGTGTGCATGAATTATGTGTAGCCTAGATCATTAACGTGCAAACCTTCCTGCATATCAAGACGAAATGTACACAAACTCTTCTTTTTCGCTGTGGCATTTGTTTGTTCGTTTTGTTTTATATTGTCTTGAGCTCAAGTATTTATTGAGTCCTTAATGCTTTGGTTTGGAACTGCAGTAAAGTTGAGCTGCAGGCTTCATTTTGCCTTGATTTTGGTTGTTGCTTTCATATCACTTGATTTCTTTACAGTCTTGACTCCGCATATATTCATTGATGTTGTCACTGCACACTTCGGCCTATTTCACACACATCAGTAAATATGTGCTCACTGTCCATGTCATTCTACTTTGACCATTGAGGCAGTGGTATTGATATTTGAATCTTCATTTGGTTTTGGATTCGTTGATCCTTTGGGTACATCATCACTGTAGTGGCAAGGCAGTGCACGCAAGCGTGAACTGCAGCCACACGGTATTCATTGGGTACATTGTCACTGTAGTGGCAAGGCAGTGCACGCAGGCGTGAACTGCAGCCACACGGTATGGCTTTTAAGATATTCTCTCTTGTTTTGATTATTTGATCTTTTGCATATTCCATATGCTGTAGTAGCGAGGCAGTGCACGCGTGCGTGTACTGCTGCCCTACCCGAATTAATATTTTAATTGATATTTCAATGGTTTGAACTATTTTGTTTATTCAATTCAATATTCTGAATTGTATTCTGATTTGGTTGAATTTGCTGATTTGTTGTTTAACACTGCTACGTGTTATATTTATCGTTATCTGATTTCTTTATTTAAGGATCGGGTAGACGAGATTTATTGTGACTGTCGTCTATTCATTATTTAATTATTATTGCTTCTGTGCACTAATAACTGAGTTTGAATTAGACTGACCCGTGTATTATTTTCTTTTGAATGTAATACTCGGGTCAGACCGAGTATTTACAGGTTGTTGATATCTTACTTTGGGTTGCTACTTGAGCTATGAAGTCACTTCATATCTTTTGGAGTAGTCGTCGTCATGTTTAGTAGTCAGCGTATATGTATAGGATGTTTTATATCCATGTATATTATTCACGATAATGTACTTGTATATGTAACTTCCAGAGTCGACAGTGTAGTTGTATCGTATGTATTGTATCATATTTATATCAACTGACTTCAGTTATATATATATATATATATATATATATATATGAGACTTTCTGTTATATTCGTGTTTCGCATTTACTTTATCTGTGTTATTATTATATATATTGTCCTAAACTATTATGAATCATCGTAGTTCGTTTTATACTAGAATTGGGTATGTCGATGGGAGTAAATAAATATGAGATGAAAAATAAAAATATATACCACTCCTATCGAGATAACTAATACTAGTGTAAGGCCTAACTGCGGATGGCCGCTCCTATCCAGCCTTATTCTTCGTAATAACAGACAGTATTTCTTTTAATACTCTTTGTTATTGTGAGCATAGAGGTGGGGCGTCACTGTTGGTGTCAGAGCTTGGGGTTTATGGACATAATATAAAACATAACTTAGATGGAACATGTGTTACAACTATATGTCGATGTTTTATTATGTTTTGAGTCAAAACTAAAGTTTTGAAATTATGATGAAAATTTTAAATAGCTTTATTAAAAAAAAAGTGAATTTGTGTTTTGATGATTGATTGAATTGTGTTTTGTTTATCAGAGTGCGCAGCGGAAACAGTAAGACTACTTCGCTGAGTACAGCTGATAATTATTTTGGTTTAAAAATCAAAATATGAAAATAAATTTAATTTCATTATGTTGTTTAACCAGTGGTTCTGATTTGTTGAAATTCTTGCTGGTTTTCTTTGATGCTAATCATATCTGATTAGATTTCTGCTGTTTTAAAATATCTTCATCGAAGATATATTTGAGTGATTTCTTTGTTATTTTGTAGTGTGCGTGCAAACATGAGTTGCATGTTACTACATTAATTTTACGTTGAACCGATGCTTGGTTATGAAACGTATTTTGTTGCCGTTATTATTATAACGGGATTTTAACACTTGTGCTAAATTTTTTGAAGTACGGTGTTTTGTTGACACTTTTGATGAATGTTTTGATGAATGAAAATTCACTAGTGTTACATTTTGTTGCGAATTATTTTGATGAGATTTTGACGTATAAAAATTACTGTCGCATTGACTTCAGTAATCGTCAAGTTTTAAAGTGGATTTTCAAGCAGTTATTCCGCAATTCTGATTTTGAGATCCGTTTTTACGGTGTTTTGAGAAGTACAATTTCCATATCGAAGTTGTTTTTGGTATTGCTGTTTTGAGCACGGATTTTCAAATGGTTTCAAAAATAAAAATTGTGTTAAATTTTTTCAGTTTACGTTTTCAAATGAATGAGAAAGAGATTTAAACGATTCAGCAAAATCGAGGACTATGAACCCTTTCTTTTATTGATTCGCTTAATTCCGGACTTGTTCGTTTGAGACTGTAAATTATTACCTTTATAAAATAAATGAAATTGTTTTCAGAATTTTTACAGTTTGCGTTTTCAGAAGAATGAGAAAGTGACTTAAACGTTTCAGAAAAATCGAGAACTATGACCCCTTTCTTTTACTGATTCGTTTAATTCCGGACTTGTCCGTTTGAGAATGTGAAATGTTATTTTTGGAATATACAATTTGCACTTTCAAGGAAACGATGAAGTGATTTAAACGATGTAGCAAAAGTGAGGAGTATGAAACCACACTTTTACTATTTCGGTTAATTCCGGACTCGTTAATTGAAACATTTGCTGTTTGATGATTTTGATGATTTTACACGTTCAAGGAAACGATGAAGAGAATTAAACGATTTGGTAAAACACGTGGTATGGGACATGTGCGTTTGCTATTTCGGTTAATTCCGGAATCGTTAATTGAATATATGATGATTTTCGTGTGCTTTCGAGCCACTATGATGGACCTTCGGGTCAAATACCAGTACCAGACCTTCGGGTCATATGTTGGACTTTCGGGTCATATGATGGGCGCCAAAATTATGATGGGTACTTGGTAGGCTTCGGCCATATGAGATGCACGTGCGGCGTAGCTAAAACTCGCCATATGATAGGATCGATCCACCTTTTATGTTGATTTTCTAGAATACCCTAATTGGTTCTAGATATTTGTTGAATCTAATTATCTGCAGGTAATTAGATATTTGATGTTATGAGTTCTGATTATCGTTTTTGATAATCGGATATTTGTAGTTTCTGATTATCGCTTGTGATAATTAGATATTTGATGATATGAGTTCTGATTATCGTTTTTGATAATCGGATATTTGTTGTTTCTGGTTATCGCTTGTGATAATTAGATATTTGATGATATGAGTTCTGATTATCGTTTTTGATAATCGGATATTTGTTGTTTCTGGTTATCGCTTGTGATAATTAGATATTTGATGATATGAGTTCTGATTATCGTTTTTGATAATCGGATATTTGTTGTTTCTGGTTATCGCTTGTGATAATTAGATATTTGTTGATTTAATTATCGCTTGAGATAATCAAATATTTGTTGATTTGAGATTTAATTATCGCTTGAGATAATTAAATATTTGTTGATTTGAGATTTAATTATCGCTTGAGATAATTAAATATTTGTTGATTTGTGATTTAATTATCGTTTTTGATAATTAGATATTTGTTAATTTAATTATCGCTTGAGATAATTAAATATTTGTTGATTTGAGATTTAATCATCGCTTGAGATAATTAAATATTTGTTGATTTGTGATTTGATTATCGTTTTTGATAATCGAATATTTGTTGTTTCTAATTATCGCTTGTGATAATTAGATATCTGTTGATTTTGATTATCGTTTTTGATAATCGAATACTTGTTGTTTCTAATTATCGTTTTTGATAATTAGATATTTGTTGGTTTGATTATCGTTTTTGATAATCGAATATTTGTTGATATGAGTTCTAATTATCGTTTTTGATAATTAGATATTTGTTGATTTGATTATCGTTTTGATAATCGGATATTTGTTGATTTGGTTATCGTTTTTGATAATCGAATACTTGTTGTTTCTAATTATCGTTTTTGATAATTAGATATTTGTTGGTTTGATTATCGTTTTTGATAATCAAATATTTGTTGATATGAGTTCTAATTATCGTTTTTGATAATTAGATATTTGTTGATTTGATTATCATTTTGATAATCGGATATTTGTTGATTTGGTTATCGTTTTTGATATTCGAATATTTGTTGATATGAGTTCTGATTATCGTTTTTGGTAATTAGATATTTGTTGATTTGATTATCGTTTTTGATAATCGAATATTTGTTGATTTGAGATTTAATTATCGCTTGAGATAATCAAATATTTGTTGATTTGAGAATTAATTATCGCTTGAGATAATCAAATATTTGTTGATTTGAGAATTAATTATCGCTTGAGATAATCAAATATTTGTTGATTTGAAATTTGATTATCGACTGAGATAATCAAATATTTGTTGATTTGAAATTTGATTACCGTTGTGGTAATTCCTGATTATCGTTTTTGATAATTAGACCTTTGTTGTTTTCTGATTACCGTTTTGGTAACTAGATAATTGCGGTTTTGCGTTTTGTGATTTGTGTTTCCTAATTATCTTTGTTGATAATTAGATTTTACTGTCTTCTGATTATCGTATCGATAATTAGATATTGCTGTTTTGTGATTTCTGTATTCTAATTATCTTATTGATAATTGAATATTGCTGATAATTGCATTTGTCCACTTTAGTTGTTTTCTGACTATCTATTTGATAGTTAGACTTTATTGAGAATTTGAATTTCTTTTATGAAATTAAAAGAGTTCTTTGACATTTGTATTCCTGACCTTTATTTTTCTAGCTTAACCAGTTTATGTTAGAAAAATAATTATCATTGACAACCTTAATTATGAAAATTGCGGGGACGCAATTTTTATAAGGAGGGGAGTTTGTAACAACCCGGGGTTTTGCCTAATTTGTCTTCATCATTAAGCAATTCATTTGCTAGTTAATTGATGTTCGAAGTTTTTAAAACCCGGTTTAAATTCCTTTTAGAAATTTGTTGAAATGGTTGTGGGCTTTAAAATTTATATTGGCCCACGTTTTCGTTCGTTTGGGTGCCGTGATATTTATCAATATCGCTCCTCTTTGTTCATTCACAAACCCGTTCGTCCATTTTCATTTTTCGAAAACCCTAACATGAGCATACGAGAGAAAATGGGGGCGTCTCCTATCTCGTTCGTTCCCCTTTTCAAATTAGGGCTTCTAGCGATTTCATTAGCTCGTCTTCGTGATGCCACTGCGTCGGCTCTGCCAAGTATCGTTGCTCACGGCTACCACGTCGAAGAAGGTGCATTTGCTCACATCTAATTCACATCTCGAGTTAATTTAATGATCGAATTGTGTAATTTCGTTCGTATTCCAGTGTTTGAGTTGTCGATTAATTTTGCTTGCAGTTCTATTTAGGTTGTTTTGTGTTGATTTTAATCTGTTTGATTTTCGTGGTTGTCACGACTTCCATATTGAACTGTTCGATCTCGTTCCTTGCTACCTTGTTCATTACGAGGTTGTTTTTCTGGCATTTAACCTGATTTGTTTTGTTGACTTCGGTCTGACTTTGATTTTGAAGTTCCTGTGGCATTTTTTTTATCTTCGGCCTTGAACTTATATAGCAAATTCTTTGAAACTACTGTCGTTACTGTTGTCTTGAATATGAAATGAAACCATGTGTATACATACATCTATGTAGGTATATATATGTATTGTCCTTGTAGTCTTTATTCCACCTTGATCCAGTGGGTGCTGTCATGACTTGATGTTGATTACTTCTGGTCTCTTGCAGTTTTGTTTTCTTTGCATGTTTACGACTTGGTTGAAGGTGTTGGTTCACTTCGTACTGTACTACGACTCGTGTATGCTTCTGATTTGTATAAGACATTGCTATTAGTTTCTGCACTGTGTATTCGAGTCTGATTCATGTAGTCTTGCATCTTGATTCAGTCATATTGTCACTGCACACCTGTATATGTCTGAAGCACTTTTGTACAGCCTGGTTGCTTCACTATTGATTAAGCCATGTGAATGTTTTACTGTGTACCTACTAGTACTCAGTTTTGTGGTTATGTCTGCACATGTTTCACTGGCATTTGACTTGTAGTCTTCAGTGTGCATTGCTGCTTGGTGTTCACTGGTTCTATTTGAAACTCACTTGACTTTGCATTTGACCCTATACATGCTTATGATTCTGGGTTGTATAGTCTACCTACTGGTGTTATTATATAGTCTGATGTGCTATTCGTTCATTTATGTGTACTGTAACGACCCAGAAATTTTATTAATTAATATTTGAGTATTTAATTAATTTTAATATTAATAAGTGAATTTATAAGTCAAATAAATTTTATTTTGAATTATTGGATTTAATTGAATAATTAAATCGATAATTTAATATGTTAAATTATGGAAATAATTAAAAATTGAGTTAAATATGATTGAAAATGATTTGTAAAATTTTATTTTATCATATTAAAGTTAGAACGATATTTTAGAACTTTTAAAATCGATTTAGAAGTTAATTTGTGAAAATTGAATATTTTAATATTTAATAATCGACTGTAAAATAGCCAATTTTTGAACAGTCTCAGAATTGAACGAAACTAGTTCCATTGGATCCGTAATAGTTAGTTATTACCGGATTTCAAATTTCGTGTCAATCGGAGTTATCGTTTGATCGTGGCAGCTCGAAACGCATCGAATTATTTTTAATTTAAATTTGGCGAGTCAAAATAGTCATTTTTCAAAAAGTCTCGGATTTCGACAAAACTAGTTTCATCGGATCCATAATGTGATATTATTGTAAGGTTTCAAATTTCAAGTCAATTGGATTTACCGTTTGTCCGTTACGAATTAAAACGCCTAGAAATCGACTTAAATCGGTTTAATTTAAATTGAGCGTTTACAGCCATAACTCGCACAGATGTCCGAATTAGCTTTCGAAACCTGTTCCATTGTGTCCGGAACGCGGGGTAAACCCTAGAAACGCTGGTTACGGCGCCTAAATCGGAGTTCGGAATTTCCGGGATGAATAGTGTTCGAATTTTCTTTATAAATAAGCCAACACCCCACTCTCTTCATTAAAAAAATAAATAAAACACAAACCCTAGCCGGCCCTAACTATTGAATGGCCAGAATTCAATCTCATTCCCTCCTCGATTTCTTCCAATCCATCAGCAATTAGACGAAACTTTCAACATGAAAGATGTAGAGGGCGATGAGAGCTTCGATGTGAACGGTGGAGATCGAATATGGAGTCGTGTGGAGGAAGCTACAGGGCCGCGTGCGTGGGCTGTTCTCATGCATGCACGCGCATCACGAGGAGGCCGAGTTGGCTATGGTGATGGGCGAAGGTAGAGGAGGTCAAGAGCTTCCTATTGCAAGTGGTTTGATCGAATTTCGTCGAGTGTAGCGAGAGCAAATCGAAACCCTAATCAATGGTTTGGGTTTGGTGGTTGCGGCTATCTTCCTGTAGTTTGAACGTGAAGAGGAGAGAAAGGGTGGACGGCCCGATGGAGAGGAGCATGGATCTGAGGGTTGTGAATGGTTGTGGTTTGAAAATAATTAGTTAATGTTGTAATTAGCTATATATAAATCGTGTAATCTTTAAAATGCATAACTTTTTCATACGAGGTCGAAAAAATGCAAACTCAGTTGCGTTGGAATCGTATGGACGAGCACTATGCGATGGAGTTGGTTTGGAGTCGTTTGGAGTTAGTGAGAATTTTGGGTAAAATTAAACGCGCGTTTAATTTTATTCGAAATAAATCGCTAAAAGGGAATTTAAAACCAAGGTGAGAACTTCTCACTCAATCGAATCAGTTTCGATTTTATTTTAAATAGTTAGATTTAAAATATTTGAATGCATGTTTGAATGATGATTGATATCCATTTATTGTTAAAATAGACATTATACGCCGTTAGTAAGCGGATGTTATTTATTAAAAACATATACCGCGAATATTTCATAAACAGTGAAATTGGTATTATATATAATAGCAATATATATATATTGGCATATGTATATATTGCAGTTGTTGATTTCCCGCATTTTTTGTTTAGCGGATGAGACCCTATTACGCCGTTATTAAGCGGATAATATTTAATAAGAACATATACCGCGATAATTTCGTACTGGAGCGAAATTGGTATTGTGCTAATGTTTTTGGATGCAGGAAAACAGGTTGGAGGGATCCAACTGGATTCCTCAACAGTATTTATTTAATTTCAGATATTTTGATATTTGATTGATTATCATATCGATATATGATATCGTTGTTGTCGTGATTGACTATTTGATGTGTAGCATCATTGGACCCAGATTTTGGAATTTTAAAATGATTTTTAAAGTGATTTTAGAAAGTATACGTTTTATAAAATAATTTTGGAATTGATCCATTTTAAATAAATAAACGTTATAATTTTTAATGTTATAAAAATTATGATTTTTGTGAAATACAGTTAAAAACTGATTTTTGAGAATATGATGCTAACGATTTTATAAAATAGTTTAATCGGGATTTTAGAATTATTGTGAACAGTTTAAATATAGGATTTATAAAATTTAATTATTTTATGAATCAAAAGAATGAAGTTTTTAAAGGAATTTAAGATGTTTAAAAAGAATAATATGAATTGATTTATATTAAGAGATTTATAAATGGATATTTATAAATTGAAATATGGACGTTATAAAACGAGTTTTTATAAGTGTTTTGAATGAAGTGAAAATGAAATTCATAAATGAATGAAATTTATAGAATTATAAACTGTGAAGTTATAAAAGAAATTTATAAATAGTAAGATTTATAAATTTGGTGAAATTATTTGAAGAATAGATTGGTTAAATAAATGGATCTTATAAGTTATAAGATTTATAAATTGGAAAGTCTCTAAAGGAACGATTTTGTAAAATAATCGTTTTATAAGTAATTAACTTATAATATGAACGTTTAGTTTATAATTTAGTTATAAACTGGAATAGGTTAATAAAGGAATTCATAAAAAGGAAGTTTTTATTAATAATTAGAAATGGAATTTATAAACGTTGTTTTATAAATTTGCAAATGATTTATTTTGACGAGAAAATTTGTTGAAACCTATAAATGGAGTTATATTCACATTTTTGAATAGTGAATAATCCTTTGAATTAAAATGAATAAAAGGATGAAATTTGTTAACAAAGTATATTCACGTTTTTGAATAGTGAATAACACGTTAAAGAAATTGTTTTGGATTTGGTGTTTTAAATAGAATTAAAACGACCTAACGATGTTTTAAAATGTGTTGAGATTCGAAACCATAGATTTCAACATTTAATGTTGAAATAGATGTTTTCGAGAAATAAAAGGAAACGGTGGACTATAACACTGTTGTTATAGTAAATGATTTCCGAAAGGAAATGTTTTGTATAGTATTGGGATTTATATATCTATCTTAAATTCGAATCCCTATACTAGTGATTTTGGGTTGTCGTAACGATGTTTTACGTAACATTCGTTTTAGCCCAAATAAATATGTTTAAGAGAATGATTTCCTTAAAGAATGAAATATATACTTAATTTCGATTGAAGTATACTGAACATTTTCTAAGTGTTGAAAATAAATAGAATTTGTGAATTACTTATGAATAAATAAGTATGGAAATGTTTTCCAATATAAAGTGAATACTTTGAGAATTTATCTTTTTGAAGATAAATTGAAATGGATAGTTGAAATCGTATATGCATGAATATTTTTTGAATATAAATTCACTAAGGAATTTATAAAAGAAAGTGGAATTTGTTAAAAATAAATATTGATTTATTTTTGAAGTGTTGAAATTTTATATCTTGTAAAGATATTTTGGAAAATAAATAATTTGGAAAAATTATTTGGAATCTGGTGATGTATGCATATCAATTGATAGTTCAATAACCGACTATCAATATTTCCCTTTGAATGGGTATTTGATGTGATTTGTTTGGATGTGAATGCTACACTTATTTTTAAATAAGCGCTCACTATTCGGGTTAACCGGGAAAGGACCATGGGGTCGTATAACCCATTCCGAATATGTGATACGTCGTTATGAATTGCATTTGAAGATCGGTGTTGAAGACCGAGTATTTGCGAAAGCGATAGGATGACCTATCGATTGTCTCTGCACTGGGTAGCTCCTGGTATAGAGATCTCCTAAGTGATGGGAAATTCGATCGGGATTGTGAATACCCGTATTGCAAGGGCTTCGTAAGAAGTGCCTTCGGTTTTGTTCGAGCCCGGAACAGACTTGTATGGATTGTATGTCTGACGTTACAAATTGAGATATAAAGCAGATTTCTTTCAAATATATTTCTGTTGGTGGCGGAGAATTTATTCTTTTAGCTTAACACCCTTCTCTGAGACGTATGAGCTCAGAGGTTATGTAGTTGAATGTTATCAGCGATATATTCCCAATTTGGTAATGTGACATGCTGAGTGATGCTGAAATGATCATTGTGTTGATTATTTGTGATAGGATCGTTTATTTGATCGTCTATCCTTGTGATCATTGTGTTGATCATTTGTTGACCCAAAGCATGGCTTTTGTATAAAGTATGTTTTTGTGGACGTGACTTCGTCGAGCCTCACACCCCGTGAATGGTCAAAACAGGAAAGAAGCAGCAAGGTTATGAGGGGTAGCACCCTTTAGGATGTGTCCATTTCCTTCTGGAAAAGGGTGGTATCATGGTATGGAGCCCAGATACTTACTCATGTTGAAAACACTTTGTTATGATTGTGTGAATTGATTACGAGCGCTCGGTGATAAAGGTCCCAAAGGACCGGGGGATGGCATATTCGGTCAGTTGTTACTCAGTTAGGGGTAACCCGGCCTTGTGTTGGTAGAGATCCGGTTTGGTTCTCGGGGATGTCCATCCAGAGGCATTCTCATGTGGCAATGGGAAGTTCCTTGGCCTGATCATTCGTTGGAAATCCAAAGAAACAATACGTGACTTGTACAGTTTTAGTTGTAGAACCTGCCATCTAATATGGTAGCTATTAGTAGGCATAATATAATGGTACCTATGCTGGCTAAGATTTATATTCTACTTTCGAAATGAATTTTTCCTACACTATGCACTAATAATAATATCAAATGCTCTTTTTAAATGCGTATCAAGCATGTTTGACTATCATAAGGAGAAATCTTCTCCAAGTCTGCGTTTGCATTGTGTGTGTGGCAGGAGGTCTTATGGTAGTCTCATTTTTAAAAGCATTGCGAATTGAATTTAAAAATATTCCTCTATTTTGATTTTAAAGATAAATAAACTGTTTTGAGTTCTCACACCAGTCTCATGACTGACTTGGAGTTTATTGTTTTCCTTCCTAAACTCTGGGTGCCCACCAATTTCCACACGGGCAGTCAAGAGTTAGGTTTATCAGGATATTCTGGATATTCTGGAGTTGCTGGAGGCAAGCTGGATGGCATGGCATATTACTTATATAATATTTCTTTTTCCGCTGCACTGTTTGTTGTTGTTGTATACTCTGATGATATGATGAAATGAAATGAAATGTAATAACTGATATAGTTCTTTGTTTAAAGATTATTCATTTATTATTATATGTTATTCCGCTGCGAATTGTGAGATTCTGATGTTGTTCTGTTGTTTTCTGTTCCGTCCTATTTTCTTCTATTTTTTTCTTTTCCGTTCTATTCTCTTTTTCTTCTATTTTAAAAGTTTTCTATTATCTTTCCTCTCTCTCTTCTAAATTTTCTGTTCTCTTTTCTATTTTCTTTTCTCTCTATTTTCTATCTTCTCTCTTCTTCTCTTTTCTTTTCTTAAATTCTTTTTAAAAACCCATAACTATTCGGTTTTTCGGCAACGAAAATCCGCGTACGTTACATTTGGTATCAGAGCTTATGGTTAAGCGACAATCATGGTTCTGTTGGGTATTGCTCATTAGAGATAGAGTCAGCAGTACTCTAGAATGAGTTTGAGTGTAATAATAGCTATGAGAGCATATTTGATAGTGAATATATAAAATTGTTTTATATTGTGATGGTTGGTTTGTTGAGTGGTATATGAACCTTCGTCAGCACGGTATGTACAACTATGCCGAAGGGGTTTCTAAACACTTGAATAGAACAATTCGACACAGTATTGTTTTAAATTGGGTAAAAGAAATAATTTTACCTTGAGTATATTTTGTATATAAAGGAATAATTTTCAAAATTATTAAAGTGTATATAAGTTGATTGTTTAGTTGTTTGAATAATCTAAATAAAAGAATAATTGTATAAGCAAAAGAATTATAAGAATTAAATTATAATTAAATGTGATTTACAATTGAGAAATAAACTTATATATATGAGAAGTGAAACTATATGAATATATTTATGAATATGAGTTGTAAATAAAAGTGAATTTAAAGTTAAATGAAAATTTACTTAGAATTGAAATGCTGAAATGAATTAGCAATTAGATTAATAAATAAAATTCAACTGTTGTAATTGAATTGAATTGAATGAATGGATGAATTGAATGTTAATCAATTAAATGTGAATTAAATTGATGTGGAATAATGAATGTAAGTGATAATTCATTAAAATCTAATGTTATTAGAAGTTGAATAAATTGGAATGAAAATCAATTTAATTAAACCAATTGTAAGCAAAGGAATTTGGTTGTAATTATTATACATTGATTGCTATATGATTGTTAGTTGATTGTATATAATTCATTAAGTGTTAATGAAATCGAATTAATGAAATTGAAAGCTATGAAATTGAATTCAAATAGAAAGCAAATAAATTTGAATGGAATAGAATTTGATTTGGTAGTGAACCAACTTGAATATGAATTAGTAAATATAAACTAATTGAGAATGAATGTTGATAAAAAAATCCAATGTTAATGAATCAAATATGATTAAACTGAGGAAACCATTTCATTGAATATGAATGAGAATATGAATGAATATTATTGGTTATGAATGTTAGTTGGTTGATGGTTGAATATATGTTGTTTTACTACATTTGCTATGTTGACATATAAGTTGCTATATGTTGTATATTGAGATTATGGTCTATGTACATATTCTCATGTTGTTTGTTGAGTGATTAGTAGGTGCGGATCGCGTTTGCTTCGCATTTGGAGCTCGCTTTTGCGCTATATTAGCCGTATATGCTCGCTAATAAAATATAAGGTATATATCTCGGATTAAATATCGTACTTTTACACTTTTTCCCTTCGGGATGCCTCATTACTTGATGAGATGTATATTTGTGATATATATACTGTCATTTTTTTTTCGGATCGAGCCGCGCAAAGGAGACTATGGCGAATTTTTCCGAAAATTTAAGGCGTTAGAAAAAAATTTGAGAAAAATTGGAAAATTTTGAAAACTTTAACTTTGATTTTGGAATTGAAAGTTAAACAATAGTAATTGTTTTTGAAAGGATAACTAAGTATGATTTGAAAACTTAGTAAAGTTATTGTAAGAAGTTTAATTATAAATTTTGGGAAAATTAATAGATTCTGTAACTTTTCTTACTTGTTAATTTCGAGGACGAAATTCTTTTAAGTGGGGAAGATTGTAACGACCCAGAAATTTTATTAATCAATATTTGAGTATTTAATTAATTTTAATATTAATAAGTGAATTTATAAGTCAAATAAATTTTATTTTGAATTATTGGATTTAATTGAATAATCAAATCGATAATTTAATATGTTAAATTATGGAAATAATTAAAAATTGAGTTAAATATGATTGAAAATGATTTGTAAAATTTTATTTTATCATATTGAAGTTAGAACGATATTTTAGAACTTTTAAAATCGATTTAGAAGTTAATTTGTGAAGATTGAATATTTTAATATTTAATAATCGACTGTAAAATAGCCAATTTTTGAACAGTCTCAGAATTGAACGAAACTAGTTCCATTGGATCCGTAATAGTTAGTTATTACCGGATTTCAAATTTTGTGTCAATCGGAGTTATCGTTTGATCGTGGCAGCTCGAAACGCATCGAATTAATTTTAATTTAAATTTGGCGAGTCAAAATAGTCATTTTTCAAAAAGTCTCGGATTTCGACGAAACCAGTTTCATCGGATCCGTAATGTGATATTATTGTAAGGTTTCAAATTTCAAGTCAATTGGATTTACCGTTTGTCCGTTACGAATTAAAACGCCTAGAAATCGACTTAAATCGGTTTAATTTAAATTGAGCGTTTACAGCCATAACTCGCACAGATGTCCGAATTAGCTTTCGAAACCTATTCCATTGTGTCCGGAACGCGGGGTAAACCCTAAAAACGCTGGTTACGGCGCCTAAATCGGAGTTTGGAATTTCCGGGATGAATAGTGTTCGAATTTTCTTTATAATAGGCCAACACCCCTCTCTCTTCATTAAAAAAAAATAAAAATAAATAAAACACAAACCCTAGCCGGCCCTAACTATTGAATGGCCAGAATTCAATCTCATTCCCTCCTCGATTTCTTCCAATCCATCAGCAATTAGACGAAACTTTCAACATGAAAGATGTAGAGGGTGATGAGAGCTTCGATGTGAACGGTGGAGATCGAATATGGAGTCGTGTGGAGGAAGCTACAGGGCCGCGTGCGTGGGCTGTTCTCATGCGTGCGCGCGCATCACGAGGAGGCCGAGTTGGCTATGGTAATGGGCGAAGGTAGAGGAGGTCAAGAGCTTCCTATTGCAAGTGGTTTGATCGAATTTCGTCGAGTGTAGCGAGAGCAAATCGAAACCCTAATCTATGGTTTGGGTTTGGTGGTTGCGGCTATCTTCCTGTAGTTTGAACGTGAAGAGGAGAGAAAGGGTGGACGGCCTGATGGAGAGGAGCATGGATCTGAGGGTTGTGAATGGTTGTGGTTTGAAAATAATTAGTTAATGTTGTAATTAGCTATATATAAATCGTGTAATCTTTAAAACTGCATAACTTTTTCATACGAGGTCGAAAAAATGCAAACTCAGTTGCGTTGGAATCGTATGGACGAGCACTACGCGATGGAGTTGGTTTGGAGTCGTTTGGAGTTAGTGAGAATTTTGGGTAAAATTAAACGCGCGTTTAATTTTATTCGAAATAAATCGCTAAAACGGAATTTAAAACCAAGGTGAGAACTTCTCACTCAATCGAATCAGTTTCGATTTTATTTTAAATAGTTAGATTTAAAATATTTGAATGCATGTTTGAATGATGATTGATATCCATTTATTGTTAAAATAGACATTATACGCCGTTAGTAAGCGGATGTTATTTATTAAAAACATATACCGCGAATATTTCATAAACAGTGAAATTGGTATTATATATAATAGCAATATATATATATTGGCATATGTATATATTGCAGTTGTTGATTTCCCGCATTTTTTGTTTAGCGGATGAGACCCTATTACGCCGTTATTAAGCGGATAATATTTAATAAGAACATATACCGCGATAATTTCGTACTGGAGCGAAATTGGTATTGTGCTAATGTTTTTTGGATGCAGGAAAACAGGTTGGAGGGATCCAACTGGATTCCTCAACAGTATTTATTTAATTTCAGATATTTTGATATTTGATTGATTATCATATCGATATATGATACCGTTGTTGTCGTGATTGACTATTTGATGTGTAGCATCATTGGACCCAGATTTTGGAATTTTAAAATGATTTTTAAAGTGATTTTAGAAAGTATACGTTTTATAAAATAATTTTGGAATTGATCCATTTTAAATAAATAAACGTTATAATTTTTAATGTTATAAAAATTATGATTTTTGTGAAATACAGTTAAAAACTGATTTTTGAGAATATGATGCTAACGATTTTATAAAATAGTTTAATCGGGATTTTAGAATTATTGTGAACAGTTTAAATATAGGATTTATAAAATTTAATTATTTTATGAATCAAAAGAATGAAGTTTTTAAAGGAATTTAAGATGTTTAAAAAGAATAATATGAATTGATTTATATTAAGAGATTTATAAATGGATATTTATAAATTGAAATATGGACGTTATAAAACGAGTTTTTATAAGTGTTTTGAATGAAGTGAAAATGAAATTCATAAATGAATGAAATTTATAGAATTATAAACTGTGAAGTTATAAAAGAAATTTATAAATAGTAAGATTTATAAATTTGGTGAAATTATTTGAAGAATAGATTGGTTAAATAAATGGATCTTATAAGTTATAAGATTTATAAATTGGAAAGTCTCTAAAGGAACGATTTTGTAAAATAATCGTTTTATAAGTAATTAACTTATAATATGAACGTTTAGTTTATAATTTAGTTATAAACTGGAATAGGTTAATAAAGGAATTTATAAAAAGGAAGTTTTTATAAATAATTAGAAATGGAATTTATAAACGTTGTTTTATAAATTTGCAAATGATTTATTTTGACGAGAAAATTTGTTGAAACCTATAAATGGAGTTATATTCACATTTTTGAATAGTGAATAATCCTTTGAATTAAAATGAATAAAAGGATGAAATTTGTTAACAAAGTATATTCACGTTTTTGAATAGTGAATAACACGTTAAAGAAATTGTTTTGGATTTGGTGTTTTAAATAGAATTAAAACGACCTAACGATGTTTTAAAATGTGTTGAGATTCGAAACCATAGATTTCAACATTTATTGTTGAAATAGATGTTTTCGAGAAATAAAAGGAAACGGTGGACTATAACACTGTTGTTATAGTAAATGATTTCCGAAAGGAAATGTTTTGTATAGTATTGGGATTTATATATCTATCTTAAATTCGAATCCCTATACTAGTGATTTTGGGTTGTCGTAACGATGTTTTACGTAACATTCGTTTTAGCCCAAATAAATATGTTTAAGAGAATGATTTCCTTAAAGAATGAAATATATACTTAATTTCGATTGAAGTATACTGAACATTTTCTAAGTGTTGAAAATAAATAGAATTTGTGAATTACTTATGAATAAATAAGTATGGAAATGTTTTCCAATATAAAGTGAATACTTTAAGAATTTATCTTTTTGAAGATAAATTGAAATGGATAGTTGAAATCGTATATGCATGAATATTTTTTGAATATAAATTCACTAAGGAATTTATAAAAGAAAGTGGAATTTGTTAAAAATAAATATTGATTTATTTTTGAAGTGTTGAAATTTTATATCTTGTAAAGATATTTTGGAAAATAAATAATTTGGGAAAATTATTTGGAATCTGGTGATGTATGCATATCAATTGATAGTTCAATAACCGACTATCAATATTTCCCTTTGAATGGGTATTTGATGTGATTTGTTTGGATGTGAATGATACACTTATTTTTAAATAAGCGCTCACTATTCGGGTTAACCGGGAAAGGACCATGGGGTCGTATAACCCATTCCGAATATGTGATACGTCGTTATGAATTGCATTTGAAGATCGGTGTTGAAGACCGAGTATTTGCGAAAGCGATAGGATGACCTATCGATTGTCTCTGCACTGGGTAGCTCCTGGTATAGAGATCTCCTAAGTGATGGGAAATTCGATCGGGATTGTGAATACCCGTATTGCAAGGGCTTCGTAAGAAGTGCCTTCGGTTTTGTTCGAGCCCGGAACAGACTTGTATGGATTGTATGTCTGACGTTACAAATTGAGATATAAAGCAGATTTCTTTCAATTACATTTCTGTTGGTGGCGGAGAATTTATTCTTTTAGCTTAACACCCTTCTCTGAGACGTATGAGCTCAGAGGTTATGTAGTTGAATGTTATCAGCGATATATTCCCAATTTGGTAATGTGACATGCTGAGTGATGCTGAAATGATCATTGTGTTGATTATTTGTGATAGGATCGTTTATTTGATCGTCTATCCTTGTGATCATTGTGTTGATCAATTGTTGACCCAAAGCATGGCTTTTGTATAAAGTATGTTTTTGTGGACGTGACTTCGTCGAGCCTCACACCCCGTGAATGGTCAAAACAGGAAAGAAGCAGCAAGGTTATGAGGGGTAGCACCCTTTAGGATGTGTCCATTTCCTTCTGGAAAAGGGTGGTATCATGGTATGGAGCCCAGATACTTACTCATGTTGAAAACACTTTGTTATGATTGTGTGAATTGATTACGAGCGCTCGGTGATAAAGGTCCCAAAGGACCGGGGGATGGCATATTCGGTCAGTTGTTACTCAGTTAGGGGTAACCCGGCCTTGTGTTGGTAGAGATCCGGTTTGGTTCTCGGGGATGTCCATCCAGAGGCATTCTCATGTGGCAATGGGAAGTTCCTTGGCCTGATCATTCGTTGGAAATCCAAAGAAACAATACGTGACTTGTACAGTTTTAGTTGTAGAACCTGCCATCTAATATGGTAGCTATTAGTAGGCATAATATAATGGTACCTATGCTGGCTAAGATTTATATTCTACTTTCGAAATGAATTTTTCCTACACTATGCACTAATAATAATATCAAATGCTCTTTTTAAATGCGTATCAAGCATGTTTGACTATCATAAGGAGAAATCTTCTCCAAGTCTGCGTTTGCATTGTGTGTGTGGCAGGAGGTCTTATGGTAGTCTCATTTTTAAAAGCATTGCGAATTGAATTTAAAAATATTCCTCTATTTTGATTTTAAAGATAAATAAACTGTTTTGAGTTCTCACACCAGTCTCATGACTGACTTGGAGTTTATTGTTTTCCTTCCTAAACTCTGGGTGCCCACCAATTTCCACACGGGCAGTCAAGAGTTAGGTTTATCAGGATATTCTGGATATTCTGGAGTTGCTGGAGGCAAGCTGGATGGCATGGCATATTACTTATATAATATTTCTTTTTCCGCTGCACTGTTTGTTGTTGTTGTATACTCTGATGATATGATGAAATGAAATGAAATGTAATAACTGATATAGTTCTTTGTTTAAAGATTATTCATTTATTATTATATGTTATTCCGCTGCGAATTGTGAGATTCTGATGTTGTTCTGTTGTTTTCTGTTCCGTCCTATTTTCTTCTATTTTTTTCTTTTCCGTTCTATTCTCTTTTTCTTCTATTTTAAAAGTTTTCTATTATCTTTCCTCTCTCTCTTCTAAATTTTCTGTTCTCTTTTCTATTTTCTTTTCTCTCTATTTTCTATCTTCTCTCTTCTTCTCTTTTCTTTTCTTAAATTCTTTTTAAAAACCCATAACTATTCGGTTTTTCGGCAACGAAAATCCGCGTACGTTACATGTACAGTTTGCATTTCCCTGTGTCACTAATGTTGGCATGCATTATTCATCCTCAGTTGCATTGGAATGTGACTGTCGTTTCATCTGTCCATTGTTTTTCAAGTTAGAGCGCCGAGTCCTCGCTCACTTTAGTTCATACTACATATTTGCATATACTAGTGGCTGTGCACATCACATATTGAGTCGAAATTTCGTTCATGCATATACTTACTTCGAACTGGGCAAAGCTTATATGTGTGCATGAATTATGTGTAGCCTAGATCATTAACGTGCAAACCTTCCTGCATATCAAGAAGAAATGTACACAAACTCTTCTTTTTCACTGTGGCATTTGTTTGTTCGTTTTGTTTTATATTGTCTTGAGCTCAAGTATTTATTGAGTCCTTAATGCTTTGGTTTGGAACTGCAGTAAAGTTGAGCTGCATGCTTCATTTTGCCTTGATTTTGGTTGTTGCTTTCATATCACTTGATTTCTTTGCAGTCTTGACTCCGCATATATTCATTGATGTTGTCACTGCACACTTCGGCCTATTTCACACACATCAGTAAATATGTGCTCACTGTCCATGTCATTCTACTTTGACCATTGAGGCAGTGGTATTGATATTTGAATCTTCATTTGGTTTTGGATTCGTTGATCCTTTGGGTACATCATCACTGTAGTGGCAAGGCAGTGCACGCAAGCGTGAACTACAGCCACACGGTATTCATTGGGTACATTGTCACTGTAGTGGCAAGGCAGTGCACGCAGGCGTGAACTGCAGCCACACGGTATGCCTTTTAAGATATTCTCTCTTGTTTTGATTATTTGATCTTTTGCATATTCCATATGCTGTAGTAGCGAGGCAGTGCACGCGTGCGTGTACTGCAGCCCTACCCGAATTAATATTTTAATTGATATTTCAATGGTTTGAACTGTTTTGTTTATTCAATTCAATATTCTGAATTGTATTCTGATTTGGTTAAATTTGCTGATTTGTTGTTTAACACTGCTACGTGTTATATTTATCATTATCCGATTTCTTTATTTAAGAATCGGGTAGACGAGATTTATTGTAACTGTCGTTTATTCATTATTTAATTATTATTGCTTCTGTGCACTAATAACTGAGTTTGAATTAGACTGACCCGTGTATTATTTTCTTTTGAATGTAATACTCGGGTCAGACCGAGTATTTATAGGTTGTTGATATCTTACTTTGGGTTGCTACTTGAGCTATGAAGTCACTTCATATCTTTTGGAGTAGTCGTCGTCATGTTTAGTAGTCAGCGTATATGTATAGGATGTTTTATATCCATGTATATTATTCACGATAATGTACTTGTATATGTAACTTCCAGAGTCGACAGTGTAGTTGTATCATATGTATTGTATCACATTTATATCAACTGACTTCAGTTATATATATATATATGAGACTTTCTGTTATATTCGTGTTTCGCATTTACTTTATCTATGTTATTATTATATATATTGTCCTAAACTATTATGAACCATCATAGTTCGTTTTATACTAGAATTGGGTATGTCGATGGGAGTAAATAAATATGAGATGAAAAATAAAAATATATACCACTCCTATCGAGATAACTAATACTAGTGTAAGGCCTAACTGCGGATGGCCGCTCCTATCCAGCCTTATTCTTCGTAATAACAGACAGTATTTCTTTTAATACTCTTTTTTATTGTGAGCATAGAGGTGGGGCGTCACACAAACCATCTCCATAATGTTGTGCTCAACAATACGAACCAAATACAATTCATTTCGTCCAATTTTGACCTCGTATGAAGAATTTATCACATTTATAAGTTTACACGATTATAAATAAATTAACCACGTCATTAACTAATTTAACTAAGTAATTAACATCAACTTGCCTCTTCCTTTTCGTTCATCACCAGGTATTCACGTACGCTCAACCTATAAATGCGTGCATGTTCATCTCAATGCCGCTCCCACCACATCTTACTAGAAGTTGATCGGAGACCACCATGACGAAACCCTACACGAGCTCCACCTTTGGTCATGACCAAGTCGAGCTCGACCCCTTATTTTCCTCGAAAATCGTGAAAGAACGCAGCCAACACATGGAAAATTTTATCCTCCATCGTCACCCATTCCAGATCATAGTCGTTGATCTTGAAGATCTCGGCGAGTTCTACGATATTGTAGTTGGAAGTTTTTGACAATTATTGATGGATGGAGAGTTATTGGAGGAGGATGCTTCGAGCTTTCTAGGCAACTGAATTTAAAAATGGTGGCGGGGGCTTGAAACCCTAGGATTGTTGCAAATGAAAGAAAGTGAGGTCCTTTTATATAAAAATTTTGCGGACTATTCATCCAAAAAAAAATTGTACTCCAAACGAAGCATGCCGCCTCGCGTTTATAATGTTTTACCCCTATTCCCAACATAATGGAATATATATCGAAGGCCGATTCCATCATATTTGGAAGATAGGTTTTTGAACAAATTATTTTAATTAAAATTACTTAAATAGATTTTGTAATGACCCGCAAATCCGTACCCCTTGAGTCAACACTATTCTACCAAAATCAACTCAAGCTGTATAGAATTACGAACCATTTGGGTTAAAGAAGAAGGGGTAGAAGGAGGAAGTAGAAAAACAACATCAGAATCTAACCATCGCGGCTGAATAAAATATAATAGATAATAAATGATCTTTACTCAAATCAAATATATCTGTTTATATGTTAGATCGTCAGAGTACATCAATCACAGTTCAACATCACTAACATACAACTGGATACACAGCTACTCAACACATCGGAATATATGTATAAAACAAGTACGAAGTACGCATCGTCCTCTAGCCTATCTCCTGAGCTCCACAACATCAAATCCTGTATCCTATAATACTCGGTCTGACCCGAGCATTATAGTTAAATAACACCAGAGTCAGTCTGGAATACCAGCGTGAGAAAATAACACTCAATTGATTATTAAAGTTTCAAAAATCCTTTGAAAACAAAAGCATCTCATAAGACCACGCCATAAATAAATATGTCGGGTTTTTACCTTACGATAGCTAAAACAATTTTTATAGAAATCCTCTGATATTATAATAGGGTCTATATACAAATACTTATAAAATAGCCGAAATTGTTACATCTATTAGATTCCAGCTACTAGCCACAGAGTGGGTAATACAAACAAAACTCGTACAAGGCTTGTAGGGGGAATGGATTTACAACTAATGACTAGGAACTAGGGTACCAACTGTCACAGTACGTGGCCTAGATCACAGTACCGAGGAGTATGCCCGCTCCCCTATAACACAAGACCGGGACTACCCCTTACTGGATAATCCCGAGTGAGATCACCCCGCGGTTGGGATCAGCAACCACCCACTAAGCCGAAATAAAAGGGACATCTAGACAGGGATGACCTCACCCTGCTTGGGTGCTACCCACCTAGCCTTGCTTCATAACCCTTGATTTTCAGTCATTCGACGTTGATGAGGCTTGAGGCTAAGCATTACCTTTTTAGAACATATCCCTCAGAATGCCCATCGTCCACCCGACGATGTTCCGAAAGCATTCATCCATACAAGTCCGTCGTAGGTTCGAAGGAAACCGAAGGCACTACTCCTGCTACATCCATTTTGCAAATATCCTCAGGATTAGTGCGACTAGCCCTTGCACTTCACTGCTCCATCTTCGAACCCAAACTCATTTCCACGAAACGTACAAACCGGACCGAAGTGGTTTTTAAGAAATAAATCTCGATCCTGGTCTCTTCGAAATGATCAACGCATTTAGCCAATATTGATAGTCCGTTATTTAACTATCAATTAGTATTCACAACATCCATTGCACAATAAATAATTTCCCAAATTATTTATTAATCCCAAAAATATCTTCACAAGATATATTTCCACTTTTCAAACCCTTTTGAAAAACAGTTTTCAAACTATCTTCCTTTCTCAGAATAAATTCCAAGTATTTTCTATTTCCACTGGAATTACCAAGCACAAAACTTTAGATTTTTTTAAATAATTTAAAAACGCTTTACTTTGAAATATACTTTAGAACATTTAAGTTTAAAACTACTTCAATAATTGGTTAAAAATGCATACTATATGAATATTTGAATATCAGGTTACTTGATAAAATATAAAACTAGATTTTCACTTTTAAAAACAAAATACTAAGTCACTCTTTAAATAATTACTACTATAATAGATTAAAAGGAAATACTTACTTTATAATTTAAATATTTAGAAATAATATATTTTCCAAAACTTGCTTTTTAAAAACAACTTTAAAACCTTTAGTTTATATTTAAAATTTATTTTGAAAACGTGCTTGGTTATCCAGGGAGAGTTTCCAATCTCAATCACTTAAATCAATTTTCCAAATTGATTCCCAATTTATTCCATTTGAAATAAATTTCTTTACTTACTCAGTTCATTTCAAAATTCATCAATTATGGACTTTGTTATTATTATTATTTCCGTTTGATTTTAAACCTTCTAAACTGAAATATATGAATTCCAGATTTTTTTTTTCAATTTCTTCTTTATTCCTTTCAATAATTTAAATCTTGAATTTTAAGTAAATGTTTTGTTCTTTTAAATAATAACACTGAAGTTTAAAATTCATTAACTTTCTGTTTATTCAAAAATTCCTTTCCATATACAGAATTTATTATTTAGCATTTTGAAACCTCTAATATTCTTATCCAATTCATTTAATTTGTTTACAGTCTTTATAATTACTTCACCTTTAAATTCGCTTCTTTTTATTTCCAAAAGTTCACTTCTATATATATTTTGATATTAGTGAACCGAAATATATTCAAGCAACTATAACATTCAATATTCCAATATAATTCATCATAGAATATCAAATAATCACAACAGAGGGTATTGAATAATTGAAATAAATGTTGATGGGTCTAGTTGGATCCCTCCAACCTGTTTTTCCTGCATCCACAGTCGTTAGCACAACATAAATACCAATTCCAAATTATACCATACTATAGCACAACAATCAATTTAACCATTCAAACAATTATTTAAATTTAATCATTTAAATTTAAATTTAAAATCAGCTGAGTGAGATTAACTCACCTTTTATTTTATTAGCATCCATTTGCAATCTAGCTTGCTTTCTTCTCAATTTTTTTTGACCCTGAATAAATAATTTACATTTAATTAATATTCGAAATAAACTCGAACAATTCAATCCACCATTTTAAAATTTTTATTAACAGTTGAATTATTCGAATGATTAAATTTCCATTTATAAATTTAATTACCAATGATTTTATTTTAACCTAGAAATTAAATTTTAAACTGATTCCTTTTTTAAACGAACTGATCAGTTGAGTTAACTAAAAAAAATTCTTCCCTTTCAAAATCTTTTTGAAACTAAAATAAATCTAATAAGTTAATTAAAACAGTTTAATTATCAACCATTTCCTTTAATAAAATAAACTAGTAGAGGAAATAAAAATCCTTTATACCTTCATATCATTTAACCATTGAAACAAAATACATGTGTATAAAATAATTCATAGTGATTGCAAAATCAATGTTATATAAAAATTTCTATCTCTTTTTTTTTTGCTTAATTAACAGTAAGCTAATCATTAGCACATATAGACGTTTATCTTAAACAACTGTAATTCTCAAATAAATATACATGTTATTAAATCAAATTCGAGAAATCAGTTCGAAAATCTCACCTCCCACCAACTCGCGGCACTCTAGAATCGCGTATCCCATTCACAACATCCCTAACCCAAAGTCGAACCGCGCAGTGCGAATCCACCCTACGCGAGCGCCAAAGTTAGTCGCGAAGCCCCAATATCGATCAGAAACCCTCATTGCCTCGCGAAGTTTGATGCGATTTAATCGCGAGCGCCCCTATTTTAAACAAAATCGAACACGATTCGAACTCGATGCTGCTCCTACACTGTGAGCTGAAAGAAATAGAAGAGGCGACGAGAGTGAATTCGAAAGGAGAGGGAGGAGGGTTTTATTCAGTATTTTATTTTTAATTTTTTAAGAATCGAACTACTTCGATTTGGAATGGCGAAATAAAGAAGACCAGAGAGTAAAAAACTTCGGCTGTAAATATAAAGAAAAAGAAAAGCGTGTTTAAGAAGGGAACGGGGAACATGAATAGACGTTATTGTACTTGAAGCTGAAAAAGGGGGACAAAACTCTGATGTAAAGGAAAAAGGTTTGACGGAGATAAAAAGTATGCTGATGGTTTAGATTGGTCAACAACTTACATATTATATTTAAATTTCAAATGTAAATCGTCACGAAAACACAGCCTAAAATTTCGACATCCTACGAAGACGTGCCGCTAGGCGTTTATAATGTTAAACCCCTATGTTGAACACAATGGAGAAAGTTTCGAGTCCTAATTCGATCGTATGGAGAAAATAGCATTTTGGATCTAGTTATTATATAAAATTTTCGATATAAATCTTCAACGCATTTTTATATTATACGCTCACACAACAACTCCGAATACTACGAAAATTGAAATCCGTTAATAATTCAATATTACGGACCCAATGGAACTAGTTTCGTCCAATTCCAAGATTGTGCCTCGGAAGGCTATTTTTAAATTCAATTTAAACTATAAAATTTCAAAACTGAACAAATCACTGTTAAATTCAATTTTAACACTTCTATTATCTTCAATGTTATTAATAAAATATTTATAAGCCTTCAAATTATTTTCAACAGGCTTAAAACTCCAGATTAAACATTTTACTCAACTTCAAATTATTTAATTCAATAATTTAATTATCAAATAAATTATGATATTCGTAATTCAAGTTAAAATTTCTCTATTGAATATTTAAAATCAATTAAATATTCCAATTTCAAATGCTAAAAAATTCCGGGTCGTCACATTCCTCCCCCTTTAAAAGAATTTCGTCCCCGAAATTACCAGTTAGGAATAATGGTCCAATACCCGCTTACTTTTTCTCAAAACTAAACAATTCAACATCCTACCAACTATCTTTTTATAGAAGACCCATTGTCATTCCTACTAACTTCCCAAACTCTCCCATAGTTTCAAACTATACTATTTATTTAACCATTCAAGTTTCAACTTAAACCAATGTGGAATTCTCAAAAAATTTCTAACTCTCTAAATTTCCGAAAAATTTCGCCAGCGTCTCCTTTGCGCGGCTAGCTCGGTACAATTACAAAAGGCCTCTACGGGCTCCCAAATTCCAAAAGAAAACAAAAAGCCAAGTGGCTCGATCGAAACCCAATCAAATTTCATACAGAAATTTAAAAACATACCTTTTTGTCGAGCAATTCAAATTTATCTTCTGAAATCAAAACCAATTTTCATTTCCTTTATAATACCTGTATATTGTACATAGCAATAATATCCAATCACAACATTCAAAACATTTTATTGACTTCTTTACCAATGTCAATATTTATCCATTCTAATATTAACTTAGATTATATTTGTAATATCAATTTCCAATCAAGAATTCCCCGTTCCTTTCTTAAGTCAGTATAAGCATTTTATATGTTTCTTTATTTATTTTCAATTCACCACTTTTAGTTTATATCTATTTCTATTCAAATTGATTCTCCCATTTCCATATGAATTTAGTTTATTTTCAACTCTGAACACTTAATTTTATCTTCCATTTATAACTAGTTCATATCATTTTCCAATTTTGAAATCGTTTTGTCGTTAACTAAAATTTTCCAAAAAAATTTCAAAATTTTTTCTAACTCCCAAAATTTCTGAATTTTTTTTGGCAGAGTCTCCTTTGTACGGAGGAGCTTTGGCAATTTGATAAAAGATATAAATATATATACATCGACCCACACGGTCGGAAAAACCAAAAATAGTTCATATTTCCTATTTTTATTGCGTAGGCGTACCTTATTTAGCATTTATAAGCAAGCGGCTTATTAATTTAGCATTTAGCGCAATCCAATCCAGCCAAACGGCTTCCTTGAACCTGTACTTACTCAATTTAAATATGTAAGTACTAAATATATGCAATTTAATAACATTTCACTTATATTCAAATAGCTAACACATAGATTTCATAAGTAATGCATGTGATATACATTCGTAAGTACATATGCAAGGTTTCAACACTAATTTTAATTTCTTTGCATCCAAATTACATAGCATTCCATTTAATTCATTTTTTTAAACGAAATGAACTCATATTCATTTCAATTGATGCCAAAATCAATTTATTAAACTGCCATTGATTCATATAATTTGGTTTACTTCCGTTTACGTTGAACGACCCATTTACAAATGTAATTCGATAATATTAATGTGAATAAATGATTACTTAAGCTTAAAACCATTTTAATTTATTCACAAACTTTCATTGCATTTCTTTCATATCCAATAATATTTGATTCCAAACCATTTTATTATACTCGACAACCAATATAACCATCTCACAATTTACTTAAGTTATTTATTTTCTTCAAACTATTCCACCCAATAACTTAAGTTTATTTTATTCAACCAACTTTCCTTCAAATCTTTGATTTGATTTTCCTTGGGTCAAATCCCAACCATTTTATTAATTTATCTAATTTGTTTATTCTTTTATACATTTTTAAAATTTAATTCACATTAACATTTCGTTATTGAATTTATTAATAAGAAGGTTATTCAATTCATGCTTTAATTGATTTGTTTTCATCTCAAATCATTTTTATTTTGATCCAATTCCATACAATTTCAATTCATATTTAACTCAAACAAGCTCATATTCAACTCAATTGATTTCAAAATCAATTTTATTTACATTTACCAGTTCATAAGATTTTTATTTCTTTAGTTTTATAGCAAATTTTAAATTGATATCTAACTCAATTCATTTTTAATTCATTTCTATTTTATCTTACATGGTATTTTATTTCATGGTGCATAGGTTCCATGCGAACCCATTTTATTTAGCTCGACAAAATTTATGTTTTGTATATCACTAACCATTTCCAATCGAAACAAACTCATATCAAATTTAATCGATTTTAAAATCAATCTATTTCATCTCGCCAATTTTCTTAAATTAAGCTCAATAACCTTTCATGCTTGTATATCATTAATTCAATCCATTTAAATTTTAGTTCACATCCTCAATTTATCAAGATAATATCCAAGCACACAATTAACTCGTTATATTCATATTGGATTTTATTTGCAACTTAAATCATTTCTATTGTAATCCAATTCCAACCAACTCCACTCTATATTTAATTCGCTTACAATTCCATTTCTAATTTCTACAAGTCACAAATTTATTTATATCCATACTTTCACCTATTTACAACCAATCCCCTTCACATTTTTTTCCATTCACAATTCAAATTTATTCATAATCCAAGTTTATAATATATACACATATTCATTTCTAATTCTATAACCCAAGCTCATTCAAATATTTCAAGTCATATTCCATTTATTTATACTTGAATTGAATTTATTCACAACTTAAGTCACTTCTGTTTCAATTCGTTTTTATTTCACTTAACAGCATTCAAAATATATGTGTCGAGCTCTATTTATATTATCCACATTTGATTTGTTAGTATTTCAACTTGAATTGCATTTAATAATATCTATTTAATCCAAGTTCCAAATTTAATTAACCAATTAATTTATCAACTAGTCTGCCTTCGATTTTTAATTTAACTCCTAATCAAATTTTTATTCCAGGGATTCTCCTCTTTTTTTTGTTTCTTAAGTTGATTTCATCTCATTTATTTCAATGCATACAATTCATTTAATCAACTCATCCTATTTAACTTTCTTACGTTAAATTTCAATTCTCATATTGGGATTTACATTCCAAAATTATAAATTCAAATATATTTTCTTCACTTTCATTCACTTAAGTTAAACTTTAATTTCCGGATTAAAATTTCCAATTTCTTCTTATTAATATCAACTTTACTTTATAAGTTCAATAGTTGATCCATTTATTCATCCACAAATTCATTTTCAACCAATAAATTTTATTTCCAAACATTAATTATTTTAGTCCATTTGAACCTATTATGCACCTTATTTTACACCCTTAAATCAACATCATTCAATATTGAATTTTACTTCATTTGCATACCATATAAATCCTTCAGTTATTTACAAATTTTAAATCACAAAACTTTGTTTTATTTAGTCCAACCTGACTATTAATTTTTTTTATTCCACATAATTTAACACAATTTAAATTTTTACTTCCAATATCCTTCAGTTATTTTTTTTATTCCACATAATTCCCATTTTACAAGTTACCAAACTTTTTATATGCCATGAAAATTCTTAGTTAAAATTCCAAAGTTTAAACAATCTTTCAATATTTCAAAATTCCCTTTGAAATCTTCTATATCCAAAATTTCTTGCATTTCTAAAAATCAAATTCATCCACTACAAACAATTCCAATTCAAAACAATTTGGTAGCAATTTCTCTCTTGGAAACTTGAAAATAAACATCGATGATGCTGCAGTCATCACCGAAATTATTTTCCAGCGACCGAAAGAGTTCAATGCTTTTATCTCTTTTTTAAAACCCTTCAAATATTTTTAAATTCCAAATCTCTCTAGATTTCAAATCTGATTCAAAAATATTTCTCAATATATATTATCTTCTCAACTTTTGAGAAACATTTCCAAATTCAAAGAAATTTAAATTCCTAAATTTTCAAATTCCAAACTCTTTAAATTTATATTCAAACATTACTTTGGAATTTTATCATATTTTAATTATTAACCACATTATAATTTACATTTACAGTTTATATTTACAAATTTCATTTGTATACAAATTGGTTTCTTAGTTTTTAATTATGGTTTCAATTCCTTAGTCAATTGTGAATCACATTTACAAATCTCATTCATTTTATTAATTTATTCCTTAATCTCTGGTTATTATTTTAAATTTCTTATTCAAAATCCATACAGTAATGATAATAATTAAATATTATCACTCCTAGCATCCAAGCATCCATATATAACTATATTAATTTATGAAAATTATTTTCTTTATATACAAAATAATTTTGGGTAAAATTATTTCATTTACCATATTTAAAACAATACTGTGTCGGTTTATCTTGTTTAAGACTTTAGAAATCCCTATCGATAACATGGCGTCCCACATATCGACCGGAATCCATAAACACTCAACCGATAAGTCAACACTATATAAAAACAATTTTATATTCACTAACAAATACGCTCTCATATCTATTAATACTCTCAAACTCATTCTAGAGTACTTACGGACTCTGTTTAATGAGTAATCCCCACCAGAGCCAAGGTTATCACTAACCTGGCTCTGATACCAACTGTAATGACCCGCAAATCCGTACCCCTTGAGTCAACACTATTCTACCTAAATCAACTCAAGTTGTATAGAAATACAAATCATTTGGGTTAAAGAAGAAGGGGTAGAAGAAGGAAGTAGAAAAACAACATCAGAATCTAACCATCGCGGCAGAATAAAATATAATAGATAATAAATGATCTTTACTCAAATCAAATACATCTGTTTATATGTTACAACATCAGAGTACATCAATCACAGTTCAACATCACTAACATACAATTGGATACACAGCTACTCAACACAGCGGAATATATATATAAAACAAGTACGAAGTACGCATCGTCATCCAGCCCGTCTCCTGAGCTCCACAGCATCAATTCATGTCTCCTATAATACTCAGTCTGACCTGAGCATTACAGTTAAATAAGACCCAAGTCAGTCTGGAATACCAGCGTGAGAAAATTACACTCGATTGATTATTAAAGTTTCAAAAATCCTTTGAAAACAAAAGCATCTAGTAAGACCACACCACAAATAAACATGTCGGGTTTTTACCTTACGATAGCTAAAACAATTTTTATAGAAATCCTCTGATATTATAATAGGGTCTATATACAAATACTTATAAACTAGCCGAAATTGTTACATCTATTAAATTCCAGCTACTAGCCAAAGAGTGGGTAATACAAACAAAACTCGTACAAGGCTCGTAGGGAGAATGGTTCCAACTAATGACTAGGCACTGGGGTACCACCTGTCACGGTACGTGGCCTAGATCACAGTAACGAGGAGTACGCCCGCTCCACTGCAACACAAGACCAGGACTACCCCTTACAGGATAATCCCGAGTGAGATCACCCCGCGGTTGGGATAAGCAACCGCCCACTAAGCCGAAATAAAATGGACATCTAGACAGGGATGACCTCAACCTGCTTGGGTGCTACCCACCTAGCCTTGCTACATAACCCCTGATTTTCAGTCATTCCTGGTTGATGAGGCTTAAGGCTAAGCGTTACCTTTTTAGAACATATCCCCTAGAATGCCCATCGTCCACCTGACGATGTTTCGAAAGCATTCATCCATACAAGTCCGTCCCGGGTTCGAACGGAACCGAAGGCACTACTCCTACTACATCCATTTTGGAAATATCCTCAGGATTAGTAGCGACTAGCCCTTGCACTTCACTACTCCATCTTCGAATCCAAACTCGTTTCCATGAAACGTACAAACCGGATCGAAGTGGTTTTCGAGAAATAAATCTCGATCTCGGTCTCTTCGAGACGATCAAAACATTTGGCCAATATTGATTGTCGGTTATTTAACTATCAATTAATATTCACAACATCCATCACACAATAGATAATTTCCCAAATTATTTATTAATCCCAAAAATATCTTCACAAGATATATTCCCACTTTTCAAACCCTTTTGAAAAACAGTTTTCAAACTATCTTCCTTTCTAAGAATAAATTCCAAGTATTTTCCATTTCCACTGGAATTACCAAGCACAAAACTTTAGATTTTTTTTAAAATAATTTAAAAACGCTTTACTTTGAAATATACTTTAGAACATTTAAGTTTTAAACTACTTCAATAATTAGTTAAAAATACATACTATATGAATATTTGAAAATAAAGTTAGTTAATAAAATATAAAACTAGATTTTCACTTTTAAAAACAAAATACTAAGTCACTCTTTAAATAATTACTGCTATAATAATTAAAAGGAAATACTTACTTTAGAATTTAAATATTTAGAAATAATATATTTTCCAAAACTTGCTTTTTGAAAACAACTTTAAACCTTTAATTTATATTTAAAAATTTATTTTGAAAACGTACTTGGTTATCCAGGGAGAATTTCCAATCTCAACCACTTAAATCAATTTTCCAAATTGATTCCCAATTTATTCCATTTGAAATAAATTTCTTTACTTACTCAGTTCATTTCAAAATTCATTAATTATGGACATTGTTATTATTATTATTTCCGTTTGATTTTAAACCTTCCTAACTGAAATATACGAATTCCAGATTTTTTTTCTTCAGTTTCTTCTTTATTCCTTTCAATAATCTAAATCTTAAATTTTATATAAATGTTTTTTTCTTTTAAATAATAACACTGAAGTTTAAAATTCATTAACTTTCTGTTTATTCAAAAATTCCTTTTCATATACAGAATTTATTATTTAGCATTTTGAAACCTCTAATATTCTTATCCAATTCATTTAATTTATTTACAGTCTTTATAACTACTTCGCCTTTAAATTCGCTTCCTTTTATTTCCAAAAATTCACTTCTATATATATTTTGATATTAGCAAACCGAAATATATTCAAGCAACTATAACATTCAATATTCCAATATAATTCATCATAGAATATCAGATAATCACAACAGAGGGTATTGAATAATTTAAAAAAATGTTGAGGGGTCCAGTTGGATCCCTCCAACCTGTTTTTCCTGCATCCACAGTCGTTAGCACAACATAAATACCAATTCCAAACTATATCATACTATAGCACAACAATCAATTTAACCATTCAAACAATTATTTAAATTAATCATTTAAATTTAAATTTAAAATCAGCCGAGTGAGATTAACTCACCTTTTATTTTATTAGCATCCATTTGCAATCCAGCTTGCTTTCTTCTCATTTTTTTTAACCTTGAATAAATAAATTACCTTTAATTGATATTCGAAAGAAACTCAAACAATTCAATCCACCATTTTAAAATTTTATTAACAGTTGAATTAATCGAATAATTAAATTTCCATTTATAAATTTAATTGCCAATGATTTTATTTTAACCTAGAAATTAAATTTTACACCGATTCCTTTTTTAAACGAACTAATCAGTTTACTTTAACTAAAAAAATTCCTCCCTTTTAAATTTTTTTGAAACTAAAATAAATTGAATAAGTTAATTAAAACAGTTTAATTATCAACCCTTTCCTTTAATAAAATAAACTAGTAGAGGAAATAAAAATCCTTTATACCTGTATATCATTTAACCTTTGAAACAACATACATGTGTATAAAATAATTCATAGTGATTCCAAAATCAATGTTATATAAAAATTTCTATCTCTTTTTTTTGCTTAATTAATAGTAAGCTAATCATTAGCATATATAGACATTTATTTTAAACAACTATAATTCTCAAATAAATATACATGTTATTAAATCAAATTCGAGAAATCAGTTCGAAAATCTCACCTCCCACCAACTCGCGGCACTCTTGAATCGCGTATCCCATTCACAACATCCCTAACCCAAAGTTGAACCACGCAGGGCCTCTCGCGAATCCACCTTACGCGTGCGCCAAAGTCAGTCGCGAAGCCCCAACATCGTTCAGAAACCCTCATTGCCTCGCGAAGTTTGATGCGATTTAATCGCGACCACCCCTATTTTAAAAAAAATCGAACATGATTCGAACTCGATGCTTGCCCTTATTTTCAAAATCGAATTCGAATGGCTCGATGCTGCTCCTACACTGTAAGTTGAAAGAAATAGAAGAGGCGACGAGCGTGAATTCGAAAGGAGAGGGAAGAGGGTTTTATTCAGTATTTTATTTTATTTTTTTAAGAATTGAACTACTTCGATTTGAAATGGCGAAATAAAGAAGACCAGAGAGTAAAAAACTTTGGCTGTAAATATAAAGAAAAAGCAAAGCGTGTTAAAGAAGGGAACGGGGAACATGAATAGACTTTATCGTACTTGAAGCTTAAAAAGGGGACAAAACTTTAAGGTAAAGGAAAAAGGTTTGACGGAGATAGAAAGTAGACTGATGGTTTAGATTGGTCAACAACTTACATATTATATTTAAATTTCAAATGTAAATCGTCTCGAAAATGCAACCTAAAATTTTGACATCCTACGAAGACGTGCCGCTAGGCGTTTATAATGTTAAACCTCTATGTCGAACACAATGGAGAAGGTTTCGAGTCCTAATTCGATAGTATGGAGAAAATTGTATTTTGGATCCAGTTATTATATTAAATTTTCGATATAAATCTTCAACGCGTTTTATATTATACGCTCACACAGCAACTCCGAATACTACAAAAATTGAACTCCGTTAATAATTCAATATTACAGACCCAATGGAACTGGTTTCGTCTAATTCTGAGACTGTGCCTCGGAAGGCTATTTTTAAATTCAATTCAAACTATAAAATTTCAAAACAGAACAAATCACTGTTAAATTCTATTTTAACACTTCTATTATCTTCAATGTTATCAATAAATTTTTTATAAGCCTTAAAATTATTTTCGATAGGCTTAAAACTCCAGATTCAACATTTTACTCAACTTCAAATTTTTTAATTCAATAATTTAATTATCAAATAAATTGTGATATTCGTAATTCAAGTTAAAATTGCTCTATTGGATATTTAAAATTAATTAAATATTCCAATTTCAAATGCTAAAAACTCCGGGTCGTCATAGATTTCTAGATGTTATAGCTTCCCACGACCAAACCGTAAGTCTGATCGATACGAAATTTAAAATCATATAATAATTCACTATTACGGATCCAATAAACTTGTTTTATCGAAATCTGAGATAGTGTCAAAAATGACTAGTTTTACACGTTAATTGAATATTGAAATTTCCAATTTCTATAAATTAACTTTTAATTCATTGTAAAAGTTCTCTAGCTCTATCGAAATTCAAAGAGAATTTAATTCAACTTTAGAAATCATTTTTATCTTTATTAAACCACAGATTCAATTATTCACACTATATAATTATCCAAATATCACTTATATGTCAAATTAAATTAAATTAACAAATAAATTATATTTTTTGAATATTTAAAATCAATTAAATATTCTAAATTCAAACGACTAAAAATCTAGATAGTTACAGTTTGGATGATTGATTGTGATGGATGCCAATTGGTTGATGTTTGGGTGATTGGATGTTTATTTATTTTATATATCTGGTTATCACCCTGTAAATTATTTATAGTATGTAAACTATAAATTGAATTATCTTGAATAAATTAAAAAATAGATTGAAATGATATACACTCATGACATTATTTTGGATTGAAATGATATATATCCATTTATGAAATTAAATTGAAATTACCGATCACTTGGACGTAGGATAGAAAATTGTATACAAACACCGGATTGGTTAAATTAAATGATTTTAAAAAAAAATTGATTTGAAATTTATTTAGATCAAATTTTACAGAAATCAAATTATTTTCGAACTTGAGCTCGAAATGTTGGAATTTAAATTCAGAAACAGGAATTGCTTAAATAATCGAAATTGAGATTTTGAAGTTATAATCGAAATATGATTTGAATTTCAAAAATTTATTTGTTTTAAAAGATTGGAGTTTTATTCAAAATTTAAATACTTCAAGTAAATTAATATAAAACGCTATTTCAAAATTGAGCTCGGATTTGAATAATATTTTAAGACCGGGATTTTAAATTGAATATTGAAGGTTAATTTGATTTAGGTGTTTTGAATCGATATTTTGAAAATTGAGCTCGAAATAGATATAAATTGAAATTGAAATTAATTTGAAATTGAAATTAAATTGATTTGGAAACGAAATTGAAATTGATTTGAAAATTTTGGAATCAAATCAGTTTGACTTTAAAACTATTTTCAAACAAATTATTTTAATATAAACGGTTTGAAATCTATCTTCTTAAATATACGAATTATTTTGATTTTCCAAACTATTTAATTATATAAACCATTTTAATACACAGAATATTTTCTATTAAACTATTTTAACTATTTTAAAATTATTTAAAATATTTTCTAAAATTCAAATTGGTCAGGGTGGAAATTGTTATATTTAAATCATGGATTTAAATACGAATTGGGTTAAAATGAAGTTAAAACCCAAAATTGAAATTCGAAACAATTTTGGAATCGAAATCGGGATATTAAGACGAAAATGACTTTGAATTGAAATAGTATATTTGAGTATATACGATGATTTCGAAATGAATTTGATTTTTAACCGAATATAATATTTTGGATATCAAGTATGAATTGTTTTCGAAATGTAAAAGCACCAACCGGTGTGTAAAACGATGGTAGGTTGTTAAAGAGACCAAGCCCTCTTATTGGCATACTCTTTGTCAATATTGGAACCACTTTAACAAATGTCTATGTGGAGTGACGGTTTAGAAGAAATGGTTGGATTTTGCCTCCCTTGCTGGATTTGAAGAAAAAGAACGATGATGGAATAGCCTGACACTTGTTCCAAATTGAAATGACTAAAATAGAAGCCGTAGCAGCCAAGCGGGCTAGCTACCTCGAGCGGACACACTTCTTCGTATTACCATCATTTATATTGTGATTGATTGGTGCGCACCCTCGGATTTTGGTAGTGTTGGACGCGGTGGGTGGTCATGGCTATGATGCGTTACTACCAGCCGAAAAGGGTAAACTAGTAGTATCCTACCTTGGGCATTGCCTCACGTGCCTTGTTATAATTTTATCCTTATACGGGACCCTTCGATTTTGGTTAAATGTTGTCGTATCACGGCACATCCTTATCCACCGATGGTTTACTAGTGTTTTACATGCAAACTGTATGACAATGCTTAAAAACGCGTTAAGGGGGATTAACATAAAGCATTAACGCTAAGAAAAATATTTATTTTACCGACTACACATTATATATATAGCGTATTCTTCTATATATAAATATTTTAACGGATTATTATGAGATGAAAATCCCGTAACATCTCTTGAGTTAATGCACTCACATCATACACTAGATAGGAGATGTGAAATCTCGTAAACATCTCTGACGCTATTACACTCATGTTATATTGATATTAATTTGACTCACATAAGGATATTTTAGTCCTGACTTGAGTGTTTTGTCTTTTAATTATGCTTGTGTTATCCCTGAGTTTTTCAATGCATGGAAGATTATCTGGGAGAACGAAGATGAAGATTTGGTATATTACTACTATTATTATTCCTACATCATGTTGTGTGCTGCATTACTTTAATTATCCCTAATGTATATATAACTCTGATAAATATTGTATGATTATAATCAAATGTATAATATAAACATCTTCACAAACTGTTTATTTGATTATTATATTTTGTCGTTTCACTGCAAGATTCTTTGTTCGTTTTCTTCTTCTTTTCTTATTTTTCTTAATTAACCCCATTGATTATCTATGTTTCGGATCGTTTAAGTCGAACATGTGTGGATTATTGTCGATTCAAACCTTCCAAAATGTGGGTTATAAAATATGTTGTATTTGAAATTTGGTTAATGAAAATAATGAAATTTGGTTAATGAAATAATTTTTCCTAGGATTATATTTTATATATAAAAGAATTGTTTTCTAAAATTTAGATGGTTAAATGAATTGGTTGAAAGAAATGATAATATTGATCATTATCGTCTATTGTTTGATTAGTTAATATTCCTAAACTATTACCTATTATATGGTTATAAGAAAATGAAACTATATAAATTGGATTTATAAAATATAAGTTGCAAGTAAAATGATTATAAAAATTGAGAATTTGAGAAATTTAAAGTCTGGTATTTTTGAAAATGTTTTTCAATGTTTGGAAAATAAAATCAGTATAAGTATATCCAAATACAATTATTTTCAAATAAATTTTAAAATGAATGAATTTAGTACTCCCCTCTTCTGTCGTTGAAAAATAATTTCAGTGATGACCGCGTAGAATAATCGACGTTCATTTTCGAGTCTCAAAGTGGAGAGACTTCTGAGAAGCTTTGCTACGAAATTGTTTTGATAAACAAATTTTGTTTAAACTCCAAAAGTATGATTTGATATACAAAAGATATAAAATATATACTAATTTCAAATGGTTTGAAAAGAACCCGGTCTTTAAAAAATTTAAATTATGGTAATTAATAATCCTTAAATTAGTTGAAAGAAATGAAAGATTTGAATAACCAGAACTTATAAAATAAGAGAATTAAGAAATCTAAGATAAATGCTTTAAGAAACTTTAGATTTGAAGTTTACAACTCTTAAATTGAAAGTAAAGAAAATTTAAACAAGTTAAAGTAGTGAACATTCTAATTAGGTAAAATGAGTAGATTAATTTGTATAATGCCAACTTGCATTCCAATAACATATAACAAGACCTACCAACTGTTAAAAGTTAAAAATGATGATTTGGATATGTAACGGGATATTATACAAGTAAACTAAACTTAAAAGTAATTAAAATGTATATAAATGGAAATTTAGTTGTAATAATAAATGTAATATACTTAATCAGTATACTATGAAATAACTAATGACTATGAACTTAAGAAAGTAGACAAATGAATCAAATAGTATCTTTGTAAATTGGTTATAAAATTAAATATAAATTTGCAAAGAAATTTTGAAACTGAATTAGTAACTTTTGAGATAACTATAAGCTTAGAAAAAGTCATATATAAGGAGTTGGAAGTTTATAGAATGATTATAAACTAAGGTGATGATGAATAAAATGTTCCACAAATAAATCGGTTATTAAATGAAAATGAGAAAAACTGTGAATTATGTTGTAAAGAAAATTAAGTAAGGATATGAGAAATAATTCACTAATGATATTGATGCTAAAAGTGGAGATATGAACATTATATTTCAAATGTTTCATAAAAATGTAAAGTAAAGTTTATAGTTTATAACTTTGATAAATTTTAGTTAAACGAGATGTTAGATTAATTGAATATGAATGTTAAAGGAAGGAAGCTAATATTTAATTATGAAATGAACTTTGACTTATGAAAAGCTAAACAAAATAAATAGACGAAGTTAGTGAATTGATTAATATGAATTTAAATTTATGAAATTTGTCAAACAAAAGTTGAAATAATGGATATTGGAACAAATTGAATGTATATGAAATAAATATGAAATAAATATGAATAAATATGAAGCAAACCAATTAAATGTTAATAAAAATTGAATGTAAATGAAAATGAAGTGTATGAATTAAATATTGACATTGGAAATGAAAATGTGATGGTTTATGAATTAATTGGATGACTATTAAGCATTGAACGGTTTCTTTTATTATAAACCATCGTTATAACTGTTTTGATTGCATATGATTATAATATGTTGCATATTTGTGCCTATGTTATGATTTGGATTCAGAATGCATATTTTATAGTTTATTAAACTCATATATGCTTTCTATATCTTCTATATGCGACTAATATTCTAAATCGAGTTGAGACAGGTACATGTGAACACCGTTTGGACGTACATACAGATTTATATATATATTTTAGCTTGCTTAATACAAGCGAACTCGCTCGTATTAATAATAATAAGACACGTACCTTGGATTACATACCGCGCTTTTATATTTTTCCCTTCGAGATGCCTCATCATTGAGAAGAGATGCATATTTGATATCTATTTGTGCTATATATTATATTGGGAAAATTTTCCAATCGAGCCACGCAAAGGGGATTCTGCCAAAATTTTCCGTAAATCCGGGTTAGAAAAATTTTGAGGTTTTAAAATTTTTACAACTTGTTTTCTAAAATAAACTGTAAATTACATAACCCGATCGGAGTAGCGTATTACAAACGTAGTAAAAGTTTTCTAGTGGATTTTATGCTTTATAAGTTGATTTTTTTAAAATATATCAAATTTAAAAATTCTCTACTTAGTTCATTTTCAAGGACGAAAAGCTCTGATTGGAGGAGAATGTAACGACCGTATTTTTATCTATTTTAAACTATTAAATTTAATATAATTAATAAATGAAAATGGTTAAAAATAATTTTTTTAATGATTTATTAATATAAGTATAGAATATGAACTTGAACAAGATTTTAAAATAAACAAATTTCGAAAAGTTAAGCAATAGCAAGTATTGGAAAGAAATGCTATATATTGAATGTGTTACAGTCAATAGTTGAATTGAATAATAAATTTCGAATTTATTAGATGTAAATATAGTAGTTGGTTGATAACTAAAATTTAATATAACAATTGGGTTCAAAAAGCTATTATCTCCATACTATCGAATTAGATCTCGAAACTTGTTCCATTGCATTCGAATATGGTATAATATTATGAACACTTGGCGGCACACCTCGATTGGGATTCGAAAATTTTAGCCAGTTATCTTTGAATTTTAAATAATATATATATATATATATGTATGTATGTATGTATGTATGTATGTATGTATGTATGTATGTATGTATAGGCTTTGTAACAAAATTATAATTAAGTTAAGATTAATATTTTAGGAAAACAGACCCAACAACCTCAAGGTGCAAATTCACTAAGGCAATCCACCTAAAAAGGAAAAGAATATATTTCGAATAATTATTTAGTATTTCTTCATTAATGAAACTAATAGATTGACGAAGTTGATTCAGTCAACTTACATCAATCCATACAAGATAACAAGCCTAAAAGTGGATATATGTTATAAATATATACTGTATAATTCTACACAAGACAATAAAGTTGGATATCTTTCTCCATACATCAAGATAAGAAGCCCTTTCTTTAGAATGATTATTTAAGACCAAGAGGTGTTCATCAGGTAATGTAGAAAGATACAAGGCTTGTCTTGTATGAAAGTCTATTCTCAAAAGGAATCAGTAATTTTAAAGTGACTTTCTCTTTAGTTTACTAAAAGACGCTTTAAAATAATTATGGGGCTTGTTGAAAATATTGATTTTAAGCAATGTCAAATGGATATTAAAGTCGTGTTTCTCAATGTAGACATTGATGAACCAATTAAAGAAATTCACTTGTATGCTAAAATTAATTTCTCATCAATTGTACTATAACTTTCACCATGTTGTGAATAAATTTGACATTGAGAGGAAAACATTATGGACAATATGTGTAACCTATGTTCTTAAAGGTAAATTCTTAATTCTTGATTTTACAAGTTGATGATATATAGCTTGCCAACAATATTCGATTTATTGCAAACCATGAACCAGTTGATTCTCTTTTGTACAAAGAGGCAAATGTTGTTTCATATAGTGACATAATAACATCCTTGAAGCAAAAAAAAAATTGAAAATGGTTCCTCATGCATTTGTGGTGTGGAGTGAAATGCATGCTAAGGCCTATACACATATGGATATCGCCTATATTATTTGGCAGGTATCTTACCGACACCGAAACTGGATCATTGTTATCCAGCAAAATGGTTAAGAGATATCTTTAAGGAATAAAGAGATTATATGCACATAGATAATAGATCGGTTGGGGATCATAAAGCATTACAATCCAATTTTTTTGGATGCTAATAGTGTAGAAGATCCACTTCAGCCTATAATATTTTTCTTCAGATGGAGCTATACTAAGAAAGTTGTCATACAGACACTTACTGCCTTCTCCACTATGAAACTAATATTTGTTTTTTGTTACGTGGCATCCTTTGATGGGAAAAAATTGCCAAATTTTGTCACAAAGTTATAGAATTGAAAATGAAAATGGAAGACCATTAAAGTAATATTGGGACAATAAATATCATATCATTTTCCACTGAGGGTAGCGTGCAAAATAGATTGTAATCCATAAAACATTTTGTGACAAACTATATTATAAAGATCCACTTACAAAACAATTATCACTCAAGGTCTTTTATGAGCATGTTGCTTAAATGGATGTACTTTTAATGTAATGATATTTTAGTTCAAGGAAAGTTTGTACTTGATACCGTCATATGACACATTGCTCTATGCTTCAGTTACGGATATGTTAAATAATTATTTGATCAAAAATAAAGTAATAAAGTTTTCTTTGCACTCCCTAAAGATCAAATATTGAACTTTTTTGATCTCACTAAAGTAGGACCAATTAGAAATAGACACGTACAGATCACATTTTATGTAATTTCCATGTTACGCATGCATGATTAATTTTTGCAATTTGATTATATTGATACATGTGACTATTGATAATTTTAGTTACGGTAAAGGTAACAAATTCCACTTTGGTCCTTTGTAAAAAAATTTAATGGATGAGATTGTTTTGGATTCACCTTATGTTATAAATAGAAAATTTTGGAGCTTATAAAGAACAAACACGTTTATAAGGTCATTACATCTATGGCTCGAAAGGAGATTATTGGAATAGTTCAACATATGGGCCGTAAATGTAAAATAAATTATGTTACACAATTATGGTGTAAAGCCTAATTAAAGTGGCCAAGTTATGGATTAAAAATTAAAAGACTTAAGGATCTAATTATCATGGTATTAATGTGTAGATATCGGATGCAATTCTAATTCGTTAAATGGCTAAACTAGAAAATGCTAACATTATAAATAAGGGGTTATTATCCCTAAATTATAAAAGCCCTAGTTATTCTCCTAATCTGTTCTGTGGAAATAATTCAAATCTAGAGTTTGTGCTACTTTAGCTGATCAAACCAATTCTTCATCTCTCTCAATCAAGAGCTATGGATTCAGGTATGACTTTTGCTAATTTATTTACTTCCTCTGTCTTCTTCACAATCAAATTAATATGGATCAACTATTCAAACCTACAGTGCATGATTAATCATCTTAAAGTATATTAAAATCCTAACATATAAACCTATTTTTATCAACTTAAAATTCAATTCAAATCAGGCCATTCTCCTAATATGCATATATGTCGCTCAAAAGCTATGAACTTATAAATAAAACATGAGTATTATAAAATATTGCAATTAATGTCAACTTTTTTATACAAATAAATACTTCTCATTTATATAAATAAATTAGAATAATCATAAAATATACCATATGTCCATCTTTAGTGAAAATCGTCTTTTTCATACATATACACAAGGCAAATAATTATCAAGGATTCAAACTCTGATCTCATACACGTATTTCAAAAAATTATTATTTTTAAATTTATAAATCTCATATCCACCAACTCATATTGGTAAATAAAATAAATCTTTCTCAAACATGAGATTATTCTTATGCTCACAAATTGACAACAATGAATATTTTCTCATAATAATATGCATGTTATACCCATAACTATTAATATCTCATTTCCATATACATCATGATTCATAATATAAATTTTATTAAACATAACTCGCTTTTATTTCAACATATAACATAAAAGGGTTGATATCTTATTATAAACATTTGAAATTTATTTTCTTCCATCATACATCCTAACATTACATACTTGGTAGATGTTATCTAATTCAAATGTAATCACTACTATGTTATGTAAGTAAATTATATACCATACTTCACTTTACATTTAACATTCATCATTTTATTTCAATTTTATAAAACAAGCTTAACAATCACTTTAAGGCATACAAATTTTGTACATATTGCACAATCAATACTTTGTAATATACATAGTCTACTTTAGTACTTCTCTTTCAGTAAATTCACTCATGTTAAATTGAAAATGTCTAATATATGTCATTTAAAGTCGTAGCATCGAAGACATTAAGGACCACTAGCTCAAATGGTAAGAGACATGTCACTATAGACAAAGATTATGGGTTCGAGCATTTGAGACATAGTTATGCATGCTATACTTGAATAGTATCAATCTTATAATTAAAAAGTAATAACATCGAAGACATATAAATATTATAAATACAGATGTATTTGTTAGAACAAGAAAGAGAAAGCAATGGGAGTTGTGTCGTGGATGAGGCAACTGCATTGAAAGCGAAACTTGGCAAGACTATGGTGCAATTGATAATTGTTATCCATTTCCTATGGTTAACACAACTGTCCCTCAAACTTTTGCACTCAAGGTTAAAGGGTTTGAAGATTCGTAGAAGTTACTACCTAGTATTTTAGGTATTTTGAAAGATAGGTTTAATTTTTGACGAAATTGTAAAGAGAGGAGGATGAAAAGATAATTTTTTCTCTCTATATTTTTAATTCCATTTTGCCAAGGAGAGAGAAACGAGAAAATAAAATAAATGTAAAATTATCCTCTCTTAAGCCTATCAATCACAATAAATAAGCATTTTGTAAAAATATTTTCTCATTAATAAAAAATGACAAAGGTCAAGCAATGAAATGACTTTAGTATTTGTTGTAATTATCCAAAAATATTTGGTGCAAAACCACGTATTAAATATTAAAATATGCCCATGGAATTAATACGGTAACACATGTTCTTCATAGTTAATTATGTGAGTAAAATTCATACAATACCATTTATAATATAATAAATTATGTTTCATAGTGATTCTTGAAGCGCCTCTTTACCTATAAATGCAAAATGTTATATTCTCTTTCCAATTTATATATCTTATACGTATGACTCATATAGATGCACTTAATTTTTAACCTAGCCTAAGAATGCGCTAAAATTAAATATTCTATGTAATATTTATTTATGAAATTATCCTAATAATTATATGTGCACATGTAACTCAATTTCATAATTTTATCAAAATTTGTTTAATAAGAAACACCCATCTCCATACATGTATTTGAATAATTACTTCTTAGCAATTGTTCATCATATAAACTTTAATTTTCATATTTGTTTGAAAAATGAATATCATTTCACACTTACCTAGAAACATAAAAATTTGAGGCTCCAACATAGATATGCTTATGCATTAGTAGAACATGGAACTTCATAGATGTGCTCCAACATATTTTTTAGGTTTGGTACAAAGTTCATAATAATTATTGCCTAAAATAAACTTACGATGATATTATAATCTAAAACCTTTATTTATTTGAATTTACAGGTAAATAATTTCTAAAAATGTATTTATGATTCCAACCCACAAAGTCTGGAAATAAATAATTTTTACATGTTACATCCATAAAAATATTTAAGTCGAATCGTCAACTTCCAAAGTACTTGTGACTTACTCTTTCACTTCCGTACTTGCAAATAATATGCTAACTTTATATTTACATATTTTTTAGGTTAACATAAATCATTAAAAAAATTAAATTCTAAATACCGACTTATTTTTTCTTAACGCATTGATATTTTAATCAGTAAATCCTCATAAATTTGTGTTAATTAAGAGATAAAGCTATTAAAATAAAAATAAACAACAAACAATAAATAGGAGTTAAAATTGAAAATTATAGATAAAAAAATATTAATGATTTGCATTTATGTCCTTCAGTCAAGATTATTATAATTAACACTTCAAACGAGGATTCCTAGCTATTGCTCGTTTTTCTCACAAAAGCATAGATGGGTTAAGCCCAAAACCTGACAGTGAAGGCCGGTACAACACATGCAGAACTATTTAATTTGGCTTAATGGTTTGTCTAATCAATCGGCCTCAACCCACAAGGTTTGATCCTCTTGTCATCCTTGCCAAGGATCTTTCTCGTTATGTTCCTAACCACAAAGATAAGTCTCAAACCTCGTGGACAACATCCTCCATCCGTTTATAGTCATCGCCTCACCCTACACTTTGGTGACCATGTAACGACCCGGTATTTTCAACCATTCGCATCCGCACATGCCGGACTTGAATTGCTCAAAATACCGCGTTGTAAATAAAATTTGGCTAATCTCAGGACATATAGTAAATAAAAATCACAGAACACAGACACAGAATAAGAAATGCAGCGGAAATAAAAAAGATAGTAGTTCATGAAGCTACTATGAAAATATATCAGAGTTGTTAGCGTCAAAATTGACCATAAACACCCGAAATCGTGAAAGCACCCGTTTATGAACACAAATCAGCAACCATCAATATTAAACTCAGATCTAAGCAACGACATTCACAATAATTTGCAAATAACAATCACAAACACATGATTTATAGTGGTTCGGCGATCTTGCCTACGTCCACTCTGAAGCTTATGTCTTTATTGATATTATTTTGATGATTACAGCGGATTACAGTTGATGATAGCTTTGAAATTTGAATACAACAACGATAATGAAGAGTAGAATTGAATCCGGTAGAGTCTTGGCGCTTAAGAATTCCGATCCCCTTTTCTGAATGACCCGGGGCTCTATTTATAGCTGTAGGAGGCTGATATTTCTCCTAAAAATCCGATAGACCACTTCTGGCACGTGAGGGGGCCCACATGCCCGGCCTCAGGAAATTTTGGCCCACTTTGGATCAATTCGAACTTCATTCGAATCGATCAAGAAATCATCCAATCGAGATGAAATTTGGCGTGGACATTCTCCAACACGTATGTAAACTCCTGTAAAAAAATTATTGCGTTTGGACTTATGAATCTCGAGATATCATCGATTCGAAGTGGGGTTCTTCGGCAGGTTGATTGCTTTGACTCGATCCTGTTCGAATCGATAGGGTCGACTCGATGGCTTCACGTGCTTTCGCGATGACATGGTGTGCGTTCTTCATGTCGATCCGCTTATTACACCGGTTTGACTGGGTCGACTCCATCATATTCGCTACTTTGACTTGGTGGATTCGAGGGAACGAATTCGAGGCAAGGTGCATTCGTATCGATCGTGGCCTATAACAGTTGATTGATACGAAGCCGTCTCAACCGTATGGATCCGAGGCCAGGCACAGGATGGGTTTGAAGTATAGTTGCTTCATGGACTCGAGGTACTTTGCCCTGATGGATTCGAAGGAAGGCCATGGGATGGATACGAAGGTGTCGATGCGAAGTCCATGGATTCGAAGTAGGAGGAACTCGATGGATTCGAAGGACTTCCAAGCTTGATGGATTCGAAGTAGATGGAGTCGAACCAATGGATTCAAACATGATTTCTGGCCATCGATTCGAACTATGGGTTATCCTATGGATTCGAACCGAACAAGGGCTACCTGGCGCGAACTGAATTCATCATATCTTGAGCATACGAACTCGGATTGACTTGAAACTTGAAACGTTGGCTCTCGTGGATTTGCTAGCCATGTCCTATCAATTGTAGCCTGATCCGGGCTCGGACAAAATTCATCGATATCCATAGTCAAGTAGTGTATAACCAATCTTTGAAACGAACTATCTTTCATTTTTGATCGACCTTTTGGTATCACGGGTTTGCCAAAAAGCGGGATAACACTTGCCCCCCAAAACATGCCTAGCGGTAGGAAGGCGTGTTTTGTAATGCCATGAGCTGGATGTTCATATCCTATCAACAACCTGTAAAGAACTTGATAATTTCATATGACCTCAAATGACGACTGTTAGGGATCGTAATATTTGAGATGAAGTGCGACCGTTCATGGTCAAGCGCCTAACTTCAAATGACGATCGTTCGGGATCGAGCCATTTGAGGTGAAGTGCGACCGTGTGCGGTCAAGTGGCGGATCTTAAATGACGGCCATTCATGATCGAGCCATTTGAAGTGAGGGGAGTTGTGCCATTCGGAGCGAGTTGTGCTGTTCGAGGCGAGTTGTGATCATTCGAGGTCGGGCGCCGTTCGAGGCGAATTGGGCCCGTTCGAGGTCGGGCGCCGTTCGAGGCGAATTGTGACCGTTCGAGGTTGGGTGTCGTTCGAGGCGAATTGTGTGCCTTGGAGGGCTTAGTATTGTTGATGCCAGGTTCACGTTCGAGTGGGTCCCTGGATCATTTGTCAGGGCATATCGCCATCTCAGAGCATGCCTAAGGACCATTCGCGACCCCGTACATGTGTAAGTAGCTTAGCCATTTCAGAATTATCAGAACCAAATATCTATTCAACAGACGAGCTTTAAAATAGAAATGTCCAAACAAACCAATCTAAATGTCCAAATCAAAATGAAACAAAAGCAAAGCAAGGATGTCAAAGTGTAAGTTCCCAATACAAAACGGTCAAGGATCATTCAAAGCATGCCTGGGGATCGTTCGCGATCTCATACATGTGTAAATGATTTAATTGTGTTAGTGGGAAGCTTATGACTTGTTCATCGTTATTTTAATCAATTGATAATCAAACGGTGCCTTGATTTAGGGTCGCCTCTAGCTGATGTAGACGGTGGTCGCTCTGGTTCCACCACTGAAGTTCGCCTCCTCACATATTGAAGGAGCATACCGTTTCTGATATGTCCTTCCACCTCGTCCTTCAGATTCCTACAATCATTAGTGTTATGACCGTTCAATTCATGAAATACACAAAACTTATTTGATTTTCTTTTGTCAGAGGTTGGATCCCTTCGCATTGGCCTACGATACGGAACCTGCTCCTTGGTATCCCGATAAATCCGTTCCAGACTCTCATTCAGCTCAGTGTAAGTGGTCAATCGCGGCTCCCTCCGTTGCCGTTTTGACCTGTCCCCGTCATTCTCAGTCTTACGTTTTCCTTTATCCCTGCCTGAGTCCTTTTCGAGAGGCGTTTTGTATTTAAGCACATAAACTTCTATTCCCTCTCCTTCTTCTCTTTCCGCATTCGCATCCTCTAATCGTAAAAACTTTTCTGCCTCGTTGTAGAATTCCCCAAGATCCACAGGCGGATCTTTAGTCAAAGAATTTTTGAACTCTGTGCCATCAGCTACTCCGGACACAGCTGCCATCACAACCATAGATGGATCTGCTCGATCCACCGAAGCTGCTGCTGCGTTGAATCGCGTTAGATAACTCCTCAAAGTTTCTCCAGTTTTCTGCTTTAGGGTTGCCAAAGTCGTCACATTCTTGGGTCTTGCAATGTGGACCCTGAATTGCCTCATAAATCTCTCAGTTAAATCATTCCATGTTCCGATAGATCCGCTCACTAGTTGTCTAAACCATAATGCTACAATATCCGCCAAGTACAATGGAAAGCATCGAGCCATAACCTCCTCAGATGCCCCCAGCACTTCCATATGCCTCACATACTTCGTCAGATGAACCGTGGGGTCCGCTCTCCCGTTATACATGTCCAACGATGGTAACTTGAAATCTGGTGGGTTCCTAGCTCGTCTGATTGCTGGAGTAAAAGGACTCCTATTAACATCCTCCAAATCTTTGTTTACCAAACCGCCTCTCATAGCTCTTCTAACCATCTCCGCCAATCTGTCACTGTCTCCGAGATGCAATCTTCGTTCGTTACTTTCAACCTGCCCCGCGAGTTCACAAGGGAACTCTGGGATTTTCCCCCTCGATTGAGCGTTCACTCCTCTGCTACTCCCGGGTTGCGTAGATGCTCCTCTCTCTCTCCGAAATTGGATCAACATTGTCCATGGGTGTGCCTCCTACTCCAGGTGCTACGTCGGATGGTCCTACTCCGTTCTGAACTCCATTAGCTTCTCTATTCTATGCTCCAAGTTGTCCTAACTGCTGAAATAATCTCTCGATCAACTCCTCCTGTTTCTTCATCATTGTCTCCCTCTCGTCTCTAGTGATGAAGATCGACGCTTGATTCGCTCCTGAAGAAGCCTCTTGACTTCCTTGGTGTTCACTTCTCTCTGGCCTTTGTTTCTTACTTGTTTGTCTCGTCATAGTTCTTAGATCTAAATTCTTAAGTCTTCAAATTCAACTTATCCTGAGTTCAATTCTCAATGAAAGCACTAAAATGTTAGCGTAAAAATTGACCACAAACACCCGAAATCGTGAAAGCACCCGTTTATGAACACAAATCAGCAACCATCAATATAAAACTCAGATCTAAGCAACAGCAATCACAATAATTCGCAAATAACGATCACAAACACAGGATTTATAGTGGTTCGGCGAACTTGCCAACGTCCACTCTGAAGCTTATGTCTTTATTGATATTCTTTTGATGATTACAGCAGATTACAGTTGATGATAGCTTTGAAATCTGAATACAACATCGATAATGAAGAGTAGAATTTAATCCGGTAGAGTCTTAGCGCTTAAGAATTCCGATCCCCTTTTCTGAATGACCTGGGGCTCTATTTATAGCTGTAGGAGGCTGATATTTCTCCTAAAAATCCGATAGACCACTTCTGGCACGTGAGGGGGCCCACATGCCCGGCCTCAGGAAATTTGGGCCCACTTTGGATCGATTCGAACTCCATTCGAATCGATCAAGAAATCATCCAATCGAGATGAAATTTGGCGTGGACATTCTCCAACACGTATGTAAACTCCTGTAAATTTTTTATTGCATTTGGACTTACGAATCTCGAGATATCATCGATTCGAAGTGGGGTTCTTCGGTAGGTTGATTGCTTCGACTCGATCCTGTTCGAATCGATAGGGTGGACTCGATGGCTTCACGTGCTTTCGTGATGACGTGGTGTGCGTTCTTCGTGTCGATCCGCTTATTACTCTGGTTTGACTAGGTCGACTCCATCGTTTTCGCTACTTTGACTTGGTGGATTCGAGGGAACGAATTCGAGGCAAGGTGCATTTGTATCGATCATAGCCTATAACAGTTGATCGATACGAAGTCGTCTCAACCGTATGGATCCGAGGCCAGGCACATGATGGGTTCGAAGTATAGTTGCTTCACAGACTCGAGGTACTTTGCCCTGATGGATTCGAAGGAAGGCCATGGGATGGATACGAAGGTGTCGATGCAAAGTCCATGGATTCGAAGTAGGAGGAACTCGATGGATTCGAAGGACTTCCAAGCTTGACGGATTCGAAGTAGATGGAGTCGAACCGATGGATGCAAACATGATTTCTGGCCATCGATTCGAACTATGGGGTATCCTATGGATTCGAACCGAACAAGGGCTACCTGGCGCGAACTGAATTCATCATATCTTGAGCATACGAACTCGGATTGAATTGAAACTTGAAACGTTGGCTCTCGTGGATTTGCTAGCCATGTCCTATCAATTGTAGCCTGATCCGGGCTCGGACAAAATTCATCGATATCCATAGTGAAGTAGTTTATAACCAATCTTTGAAACGAACTATCTTTCATTTTTGATCGATCTTTTGGTATCACGGCTTTGACAAAAAGCGGGATAACAAGAGTTAAATAAAATACAACAGAAGAAATAAAGTAAAACCGAAGTTTCAATATGATAACTAAGTACAAGCTAAATACAACAATAGAACTGAAATAGAAAAGAATAGATAAGCAGATAATCTCCAGCGATTCCAAATCTCCATAAAGTGGAATCCAAATCTGTGAATAACTCAGGCTAACCCGAGCGTAAATACAAAATACAAACACTCGAGTCAGGACATACATACCTACACAATGTAAGCTAACTCAAGTGAACTGTAGTAAAAGTACAAGTAACTTAGAAGATGCTTAGGACCGCCCATCCTCTAAGGATCCGTTAAACTATTTACTATGTAGTAATATTGCGCTATTATAATAATGTCTACAGTAAAATAAACTTACTTTTAAATAGCGTTCTGTGCTACCCATATCACCCTTCACACATAATAGTCCCAGTAGTCCATCCAATTTCAGCATATCTCCGAGAGACTACCCTAAATACTCCATGGGCTACGGGAGAAAAACAAACTTGTAGTAAAGGCTCGATACGGTAGGTGACACGACACACAAGGCAATGCCAGGTTAGATATACCAATTACGCACACAGGCTGGTGGTAACGTAGCAGCCACATACGCCCACCTTGGAACACACTCCAAACCAAAATCGAAGGATGGCCATCTAATCAATCACAAGTAAGAGTATAGTATCGAAGGAATGTTTCCGATCGTAGGAATGAACTCACTTGGCCCGAGATCGCTCCTGTTTTAGCCACCTTATGCCAACTCACAGGAGTTGGGTTCACGTAATATACCTCAAGAACGTCGCCGCCATCCTACTTCATTATGCAATCTCCACCGCTTACACGGTTGTCAAAGTGGTTTTCGGTATCGACAGAGAGTATGCCAGATATCCAATCCCGGTCTCTTTGCCAACTAATCGTTATTATAACCCGTACTTATAATTTGTAAAATAATATTTATACTACAAAAATAGAATATCATTTCAAATCCAAATCTTTATCAAAATAAAGATTAAATTAATTCCAAACCATTTCAAAAACATCATATCTTTCCAAAACTTCCTGTCAAATCATTTCAATATATCAAAATATATATCTTTCCAAAACTTCATTTCAAATCATTTTAATATATATCAAAATATCGTATCTTTCCAATGCTTCATTTCAAATCATTTTACTATATCAAAAATATCATATCTTCCCAAAACTTCATTTCAAATTATTTTAATATATCAAAATATCATATCTTTCCAACTTCATTTCAAATCATTTTAATATATATCAAAATATCATATCTTTCCAATGCTTCATTTCAAATCATTTTACTATATCAAAAATATCATATCTTTCTAAAACTTCATTTCAAATTATTTTAATATATCAAAATATCATATCTTTCCAACTTCATTTCAAATCATTTTAATATATAAAAAAAATCATATCTTTTCAAAACCACATTCATTTCAAATCATTATTCATTTTATTCAATTTAAAATACCATTTCAATTCACATTTCAAAACAGTTTATATTTCAAAAAACATTTTAAATCATTAAAAATGAAGTTATTATATTTAATAATTAAATTATTAAATTTTCAAATTTTTCAACTTCCAAAGTTCATTTATTCACATAAGTTTATCAAAATAGTGAAAATTCACTTTTCGCAGCATTTAGAAAACGCTACGGAAAGTTACATTCAAAACGGTTCAATTTAACAAAAGACAACATTTTAAAAATGTTGTAATAGGGTTTACTCAAATTTCAAATAAACTTAGTTAAATTCAATAATTATAGCACTTAAAAAGATTGCTATAATATCCTTTAATTTAATTTAGCTTTTTAGTTCATTATCATCAACTACAACATCTACAAATGCTGTAATATCATTTACATTGCAATTAATAGCATTTCAAAAATGCAGTTAATTAACTTCAAATATTAAATATAATTTCACAACCAATTATATTTTTATTTAAAACAATTTTAACTTATCAAATCATACATTTTCACCTTTACAAACATCATTTAATTTTCCTTAAGTTCATGATTTTATAAAGTTAAGCTTCCAATCAAAAATCAAGATTTAATAATAATTCACTTATTAAATTTCAACATTCAATTTTAAATTCACTGAATTGAATTTCAACTTAACACCTAAGTTTAAATTTCAAAATATAACTTAATTTCAATTTTATTTATTTAACTTAAAAATTCACTTTTAAGCCAAATTCACAAATTCCCATTTGGTTATATTTCACAATTTCAACTTAAATAATCATTCCTTTCACTTTTTAACTTTACTCAAAAATCATTAATATATTATAAAATCATTTTAAATTCATTTTAAATTCAAATTATCATAAATTTATCATAATTTCATATTTAATTTAATTTCCAATTATAATTAAATCAAAATTTCCAAAATAACTTACATTTATATTTTCTAACTTTTCCATAATTTATTTAACTTATAAATTCCTAGAAAATCAATAATACTTTACAAAATATTTTTTTATTAAGTTTAAATCAAAATATAGTAATATTTACATTTCTAAAATATTTTAAAAATTTTAGAAAGACATATTTTAACTACGGGTCTGTATATAATTTTCTACGCTAAGTAAGGTGATGCGGGTAATATATCATTTTAACCCGTAATTTACAAAGAAAATCCGGGTTTTATCATTTCAAACCCGCAGTCCCAAGTAAATGAAATAAAATGAAAATCGCTCAGGCCCATCATTTCAGCCCATAACGATTTTCCCCTATTCTAAAGTCCGTTCGGGTATGTATCATTTCAACCCATAGTGATTCTAATCTAAAGTCAAATTTAAAAGAAAGTCAAACTTAAATATTTCACAATTTCTAACTTTTCCATAATTTATTTAACTTATAAATTCCTAGAAAATCAATAATACTTTATAAAATATTTTTTATTAAGTTTAAATCAAAATATAGTAATATTTACATTTCTAAAATATTTTAAAATTTTTAGAAAAACATATTCTAACTACGGGTCTGTAAATAATTTTCTATGCTAGGTAAAGTGATACGGGTAATATATCATTTCAACCCGTAATTTACAAAGAAAATCCTCGTTTTATCATTTCAAACCCGTAGTCCCAAGTAAATGAAATAAAATGAAAATCGCTCAGGCCTATCATTTCAGCCCATAACGATTTTCCCCTATTCTAAAGTCCGTTCGGGTATGTATCATTTCAACCCATAGTGATTCTAATCTAAAGGGAACTTGCAGTGTGATAAACTGATATAAATAACAGAATAACATAAAATAATAGTAACATATGATATAATAGGTGTAATAATAGGTGTGAACATCATATGACAATAATATAAATAGATATGGCATGATGGTATACTTTACAGATTCAAATGGTATCGGTTTATCAGTTATATAAGTACATATTAGTCTAGTGAGATTTACTCACATGTTCAGAGCTGGAGATATCCACCAAAGCACACAACACTGACACAACAAAGGCACGACGACACAGATACGACTTGAGAGTGGGGAGACAAAGCTAATAGCCTTGCATGCATTTACACAAAACAATAGAGTACATGTAAGATTTCAACACAAATTATCACTAAACAATGCAAGGAATCAAAGCCCAAAACAAAGTCAAATTCATTGCACTTGCTCTTGACTTTATATGGATCAGTTATAGGTTGGATAAGCTCAGCCAAGGCATGGACTAAGGACTGGGTTCAGGTCCAAACAGGTCGGCCTCTATGGTTCAAAAATGCGGAGAAGATATAGGTGCGTAAACTTCAACAGCAAGGCAAGAACAAGGCAACATACATCATTTCTTTGCTAAAGTTTGGCTCCGCCAGAAGCTATGGGGCATGGCCAGTGGGTCCAAGTGGTGGTGGGTGATGTGGAAGAGGGTGGAGGTCAAGCCAGAGGTGGTGGTGGTGGTGGAAAAAGGTGGAGGAAGAAGGATATGGCAATCCTAGACTAGGTTTGGTACAGGTGATGGCTAGTGTTAGTTTAGATGGATTTTTTTGATGATCTTCACCATGGCTTGGCTTGGCCTGAAGAGGAGAGGTGTTAGGATGTGTGATGGTCATAAAAAAGTGGTGGTGGTGGTTGGTCACAGCTTAGAGGAGGGGGAATACAGCTATGAAGGTGGAGAGCATGTGCAAATTCAAGTAGATAATCAATAAAAAGAGAAGAAGAAGATAGATTCTTTTACCAAAGCTTCACAAGGAGAATAGCCGTGATTTTTTGTGAGATAAAGAGAAATGATTTTCGTGAAAGTGAAAAAAATGCAGCTGAAATGAGTAGATTACACGGCCAAAACAATTAAGAGAAGAGTTGGGAAAATGAAAGGTCGGAAATGCAAGGAGACATAGGAATTTCAAAAGTTTAAAACTCTTCGAATTTCCTATATTCTTTTTTTTCCTTTCATATATCAATGGCTGAAAAAAAAGATAAAAGAACTCAGAAAATAAAATAAATAAGAAAAGAAAATAAATAAATTTAAACCATATCAATTAAATAAAGAAAATGTAGTAAATACCAAACTAGGCTTTATAAATTTGAATAAATTCAAGTACACTTTAAAAAATTTATATTATTATTCTAAAAATATTAAAATATGAAAATATACCCAAAATAACACATTAACACAATTAAAATAATAATATCTCAAAGGAAATAAAATTTATATAATGTAAAAATAGGCAAAAATTGTTAAATAAAACAAATTTACTCAAATTTTGAAATGTACATAAATTTTGCAGTTTAACTCCGTTTTCAACGAAACGAAGAGCAGTGTTCAAGTTATTTCATCTATTTTCATAAATTTAAGATTTAAAATAATTTAAATTTTAAGTTTTTAAAAAAAGTCAAAGCTTGGACAGTTTGACCAGAATTTCACTTTTTAGTAACATATTCAATTTATAATGGTTTGAAAATATAAATCACTTAAAGATCAACATTTATATTTAAAAATGAAATGTTTTGAAATAAAATAAATTTTAAAAATATTTTAAAATAAATAAAGTTAAATTTAAATTATATGCAAAAATCTAGGGTTGTTACAGACCAAGTAATAACAAAACCCTTGGCTGGCCATAAGTCTCATTTGTACCTTACCATAGTCTTCGAGGATCCCTTGCCGACCAACATCTATATCCATTCCATTTTTTCCTGACTCGTAGGGTTTTGACAAAATCTACTGGTCTCCCTTACAAAAAATTGGTAGCGATGCAATATTGTTCCACTAATAAAAGCACTACAATGCACTATTCATCTGGAAAAAATGTAACATTGTATCAACTACTCTCTGTATTTCACTACCTACTTGACTAAAGCGCCACTATGTAACTATTACTAAATGTGCCATTTTATCCTCATGACACAAGCATACAACGATATATGTAACGACACAGAATTTCTGAATATTTGAAATTGGAATATTTAATTGATTTTAAATATTTGAAAGTTAGTTTAACTTGAATTTCAAATATAACTGTTATTTGGCAATTAAATTATTGAATTTAATTTATTGGAAGTTAGGAAAAATATTGAATCTTTGGTTTAAGCTTGTTAAAAATATTTAAAAAGCTTGGAAAATTTATATTTATAATACTAACGATAATAGAAGTGTTAAAATTTAATTTAAGGGTGATTTGTTCAGTTTTGAAAATGTATCGTTTGAATCGATATTTAAAAATAGCCTTCCGAGGCACAGTCATGGAATTCGACGAAACCGGTTCCGTTAGATCCATAATATTGTATTATTATCGGATTTCAAATTTTGTAGTGTTTGGAATGATCGTTTGGCCATACGGTAAGTATAAGCGCTGAAATCTGTATCGAAAATTTAATATAATAACTGGATTCAAAAAGCTATCTTCTCCATATGATCGAGTTGGGACTCAATACCTTTTTCATTATTTTCAAAATAGGGGTTTAACATTATAAATGCCTAGCAGCACGCATCAATAGGAGTTCGACATTTCGAGTTGCTTTCACCAAGACGATTTAAATTTGAGTTTAAATTAAGTGTGTGTGTGTGTGTATGTGTGTGTGTATCGACAAATTTAAACACGTTTCATTCGTTAGTACACGCGTCTTCTACTTTCTCTAATCTCTTACCAGATGTCCCTTTCCCCTAAATCTAAAATCAAAAAGCCGAGAGAAATTAAGGGATAGAAATAAAAAAATGATGAAAACCCCTCTTTCCGTTCAAATACAAATAATTCGAAAATTTAAGATAAATGGCTGCCCTCTTTTCCATTAATTTCACAAAATCAATTCGCTTAAAAATATATGTAAAGAGAGCGAAGCACGATCGTTCGAGGTCGAACTGGTATCTAAAAGGAGAGGAGTGCGTCTCGCCGTCAGGGTGGGGGTTCACATTTCTTAGTGAAAACCGAAGATGAGGTCGAGTGCATGCGGATTGGAAGGCTGGAGGGGATAGTCAGGCTCGTGTTGTGAAGGGAGATCTCTGGGTAGATTTTTGGGTATGCGGTTTCAAATGGAGGGTCACAACCTGACAAAGGCCACGGGGGAGAGACGAAGGGGGTCACGATTTCCATAGGGATGCCGATCTTGGAAATTTTGACATGGGGTGGCGAAGGTGTTTCCATGAAGGTAATGGCCAGGTCGACTACGATTTTGGGAGGCAGTAAGGTAATTTGTTAATTAGGAAATTTATTTAAATTCATTTTTAGTTGAAATTATATCAGAAGAGAAATAAAAATATGATAGTAAGGTAACTTCTTTCCCTTAAATACTTACATATATAGAGAAATATAAATAAATTTAAAGTGGAGTATTTAATTGCAGTTTGTGTGTGTATATATATGTATGTATAAAATTTCAGTACGGTAGATATATCAATTCTATTTCAGTTTAAAGATGTATATAAGTATACATAGATATATATATTTATTTATTTAAAAATATGTAGATCAACAGAAATATACTTTCATTTAAAGGGGTATTGATTATAAATAATTTTAAAATGAAAAAATATATACAATAAAGTCAAGCTTTTATATGTACATGCACACATACCTATTTTAGCCCAGAGGTTTATATATATGACTTCTGGGAAATAAATATGAATATTAAAATATTTGAAAGTTTAAATAAAATTAGATTTTCGGAATCTATCATTTATTTTTAAGTATATATGTAGTTTAAAAAGAAAAATTATTAGCTTAAAAATTTAATCATTAGTTAATTAAATTTATTTAATGGTTATTTATGGTTAGACTATTTCAAATATTAATAAATCATAAATTGTTTATACAAGGTCCAAATATCGTGAAGAAAATAGTCGAGTTGGAAGTGGATTGCAAAATTAAAGGTGAGTTAATCTCACTCATCTGGGTTATTTAAATTTAAATAGTTAAATTTAAATATTTGGTTGAATAATTGAGTTGATTGATTGTGATATATTATATAGTATTATATAGTGTATATTAGAGTGATTGATTTCCCGCATTATATAGCGGATGAGACCCTATGCACCGCATAATAGCGAATGATAATATTTTCTCCTTCTACCTCTTCTTCTTTAACCCTAATGGTTCATATTTCCTTTCATCTTAAGTTGATTGATGGAGAATAGTGTCAACTCAAATGGGTACGGATTTGCGGGTCATTACACAAACTGTTGCAAAGGCAACACGAGAATATGTCTATCCATAAGATTTTTAATAGTCTCAAAGCTCTTTTGGGTGAACAGTCCCGTACTGCAAGGTACGAGCTTTCGAAAAAACTGTTTAACACCAAAATGACTAAAGGACAGAAAGTGGATGATTATGTTCTAACGATTAAAGGCTATATTTATAGATTTGCACAATTAGACATACAAATAAGCAACGAAATGCAAGTAAATTTGGTCCTTGGTTCTCTCACTCCTCAGTATGAATCATTCATGATGGATTACAACATGAACCAATTAAATGTGAATCTCGTGGAGCTCCTCAATTGTTGAGGTCAGTCGAGTCAATATATAAAGATCAAGGTGCCATACTTGCTATGAAGGAAAATGTATCATCTGCTAACGGTTCGAAGAAGTGGAAAAGATATGGTAAGAAAAAGAAAAGTAAGAAGACCGATGACAAGGTTGAATGTCAACATTTCCACAAGAAAGGTCACTGGAAGAGAAACTATCCCGATTACTTGAAGATTGTCAAAGAAAGGAAGCAGTATGGTTCTGCAGCTCCATTAGTTACATTTATGATTCAAAAAAGTTTTGTAATCAAAAAATGTCACGGTTTTAGATACTGGGTCTAGTGCTCATATATGTAATTTGTTATAGGGGCTTAGGAAATGGCATCACGTGGCAAAAGGAGAAATGAAGCTCAAAGTTGCTAATGGATTTATAGAAGATGCAATGGCGGCATAAGACTATAATTTAGATTTTCCAAGTAGATTAGTATCAGTATTAAATAATTTCTATTATGTAAAAGGCTTTATTTGTAGAATTATCTTTGTTTCTAGATTGTCTAAGACTAGATATATTTTTCGTTGTGCAAATAGTGTTATGAAAATTAGTTTGGATGGAAATAAAGTCTGTAAAGGTGTCCTTAAAAATGGAATTTATGTGATTAATACTAATTATATATGTTCTGTGAATGAAGTTTCTAATAAATTAAACGACAATTATCCTTGGCATTGTAGGCTTGTTCATATTAGTGATAAACGACTACACAAATTGAAAACCAATTGTTTTTACCATCAATTGATTCTGAATCATTTGAAACTTGTGAGGCATGTCTTAAAGGTAAAATGACCAAACACCCTTCAGTGGGAGCAATAAAAGAGTAAATGAACTCTTATGGTTAGTACCTAGTGATGTATGTGGCACAATGCCTATATTAACCAAAGAAAATAGTTCTTACTTTGTTACTTTCACTGATGATTTCTCAAGACTAGGATATGTATATCTTATGAAGAACAAATTCAACGTTTATGAGAAATTTGTTGAGTACAAAAAGGTAGTAGAAAATCAAATCAAACAGGCATTGTTCAATCGGATCGAGGTGGTGAGTATGTTGGACAGGATTTCCAACAATATTTAAAAGATAATGGAATTATCTCTCAGGTTACTCCACCCTATACTTTGCAACATCATGGTGTGTCGAAGCGAAGGAATCGAACCCTATAAGATATGGTTCGTTCCATGATGAGTAAGGCTAAGTTACCTTTATCCTATTGGGGATATGCGTTAGAAACTACATCACATATATTAAACTTGTTACCTACTAAATCTATCCCCAAAACACCATGTGAGATGTGGTGTGGTAAGAAACCCCAACTCAAATATTTGAAAGTATGGGGTTGTCCAGCATACGTTAAGAACGTTGGTACAAATAAACTAGAGGCAAGATCGGAACTATGTAAGTTTATAGGATATCCCAAAAACTCAATGGGATGTATAATCTACAACACCGAGGAAAAAAGGTCATTCTTTCTCAACACGCTGTCTTTACAGAGCAGGAATTTCTATTAAAAGAAATTAACAGCGAAGTTGTAGACTTGGATGAGATCCGAGAAACTAACACTAAAGCCGAAAAGGTGGGAGAAACAAGGTCACCTGTATACATAAACACGCAACCTATTAGAAGGTCTAGAAGGGAACCCTGTGCACCAAAGAGATACTACGGTTTTCTCGTGGATGGAGAAAAGGAGGATTGTGCCTTGGATGGTGACACTCTTCTGTCTTTCCAACAAGCATTGCAAAGTAATGACTCTGCACTCTGTCTTGAAGCTACAAAATCAAAGATGGACTCCATGTACGAAACCAAAGTTTGTATTTTGTCGGACGTACCTGAAGGAATAAAACCTATCGGTTGCAAATGGATTTTTAAGAAAAAGTTGAATGCGGATGGAGAAGTGGAGACTTATAAGGCAAGGCTAGTTGCAAAAAGGTTTCGTCAAATTCAAGGTGTTGATTATGACGAGACCTTTTCGCCCATAACCGTGCTTAAATTTATTCGGATTATGTTAGCCATTGTCGCATTCTATGACTATGAAATATGGCAAATGGATGTAAAGACAGCTTTTCTAAATGGTGATTTAGAAGATATCACTTATATGTAATACCAAGAGGGTTTTGTAGTCAGCGGAAGTGAAGGCAGAGCTTGCAAGTTGTTAAAGTCCATTTAGAAACTCAAACAAGCTTCAAGGAGTTGGAATAAGTATTTTTGATAAAGTAATCAAACAGTTTGATTTTTATTAGAACACAAAGGAAGCGTGCATATACAAAAGGAACAGTGAAATGCTATCGTATTCTTAGTACTCTACGTTGATTATTGTTTGGCAATGACACTTCATTATTGCAATCAGTGAAAGCTTGGCTTTCCAAAAACTTCTCCATGAATGATTTGGGAGAAGTAGCCTATATACTTGGTATAAAGGTCTATAGGGATAGGTATAAGAGGCTGTTGGGATTGTCCCAATCCCTGTACATAGACACTATACTAAAACAATTTAGTATAGAGAATTCCAAGCATGGAAGTGTTCCAATGTAATGAGGAATTGTCCTTTCTAAAACGGACGCTTCTCATACCGATGATGAGAAAGATCGTATGAAGAGGATTCCCTATGCTTCAACCATAGGATCCATAATGTACGCTATGTTATGTACTAGACCGGATCTAGCATATGTATTAGGATGTGTAAGTCGATACCAATCTGATCCCAAAGAAAACATTGAACGGCTGTAAAATTTATACTTAAGTATTTGAGAAATACTAAGGACCTATTCCTCATTTTTGGGAATGGATGCCTCCTTATGAAGGGGTATATAGATTTGAGCTTTCAAAATGATATAGATGATAGTAAATTAATGTTCGGCTATGTCTTTAAACTACATGGTGGAACTATTAGCTAGAAAAGTTTCAAGCAAGAAACAGTTGGTGATTCCACGATGGTGGCCGAGTATATCGCCCTTAATGAAGCAGCAAAAGAAATAGTATGGATGCGCAAGTTTTTGAGTGAGCTCGGAGTGGTTCCTGGTACTGAGAATCCAATGACATTGTTTTGTGACAACAATGCAACAATATAGATCACAAAGGAACCAAGAGCACATAAGAAGTCACGACATGTTCTTTGAAAGCTCCACGTGATTAGAGAATTCGTTGAGAAGAAAGAAGTTGTGATTCAAAGGGTAGATACCAAGGAAAACATAACAGATCCATTCACAAAAGGTCTAACTTGGCCAGTTCTCGAGAAACTGATTGAGAGGATGGGATTGAGATTTCATAATTGGTCCTAAGTGCAAGTGGAAGATTGATAGTGTTAGTTTATGCCCTAAGGGCAATTCTGTAATTTTTTAACTCCGAAATCAATTCTTGTTCAAAATAAAGTTGTTTCTTCTTTCTATTATATATTCGTTATAATGTGTTATAAATAATTAAATGTTTAATTAAAAATATATTTAACAGAAAATCCATAAATGACGTGTTTGTGATAGTGATTACAATTATTTGTAATCATGAGTATTGGATCACATTGTTACAAAACACATCATTTTAAATGTTCCTAGTCAAGATACGTCGACACTGGATGTCGATGTATCTGTCGAGACAAGAGTACGTAATGCTCTCTAAATGTTGGGCAATGTATTACTCATGACTGCTGGAGGCACCTAGAAGTTATGTATTGATAGTTATTGGATAGGTATAGAACAACTCACTCGGCAGTTTTCTATTGGTTAATATAACTAAGGTCAAATAGAAAATATCGGTGTGACTAATTTACACAATTCTTTCGACTTGAGAATAATGACAATCTTCAAGATGAAAAACTCTACTGTGATTATATTCAAATCGTGGAACGACATCCATCAAGTGATTATAGTTGGATCGAGTGGAAGTATTGGAAGGAAGACACTATTTAAGAAGGGATTCGTCAGTTCAGTTATATGAGGTTAGTATCATGATCAACTCAAGTCAACCCAAAGTCAAAATATCTAGCCAAAGTAGTATGGTTAATGATATTTGTTATTATTGAATTAAGGACTTTGTGTTTGGAATATAGAGTTGAATATAGACAATATTGTAATTTTGACCATTACTAAATTCCATAATCCAAAGTGATGTAGTTTTGATGAAGAGAATTGGTGTATATAAATGTCACTAACGGGTAATGCTTATTAAATTAAATAAGATTTTACTGAAAATGAATAAATGATAAATTTGGCATAATGTCACACCACTTGCTAAATGACGCATGAAACTTAACATTTGAATAGTTGGTGTTAATTGCTAACCCAATTTACACCCAAGAGTTACACAACTGAAATGATGAATTCCCTTAGGACCGAATGATTTAATTAGTTTATAATTCTTATAAATAAATTAAATTAATTAATATTTGTGAAATATTAATTACAAAATTTGAATATGGTTTGAGAAATAAAAATTGTTATATATTAATAATAGTTATAAATATATCGATCCATATTCAATATCGATAAGCGATTAAATTAGATTTAATTGCATAACATTTTGGCTTGGGCTTGAAGGGTTTAAAGCCCATCATTAAGGCTATAAAATTTTTTTTGTCAAGTTATTAGAGGCTACTAAAACTTAGGATTAGAGCTAGAGATGGATGGCTAAGATTAAGAGTGAACAGGTAATGAGATTGTCCTAATCTCTCTTGTACAAGTCTATATATATAGATCTCTAAACCCATTGTCAAATACAATTTTTGGCTGCCATAATTATCAAGTTTGCTGGCCGAAATTAATCCCCATATTAGTTCTACAAATCTCAAATCAATTCCAGTTAAGTAAAAGCACTGTTTGATAGGAAAGGTCGACGGTTCTAGACTTGCAATCTGACGGATCGAGCATAACTAGACAAGGGAATTCATTGATTCAAATAGACTCAAAGGAATCATCAATTGGTATTTTATTTAGATATTACAGTAATAATATCATTTTTTATGATTTAATATTGATTAATCCAAAATCTGTATATATATTAGTGATGTATATCTAGTCAGGTGAGATTTTCGTAGGTATATGTAGTTATCACAAATTAGTTTGGTTATGTGCATGGTTATATTATTATGTGTTATAAATTATGTATAAACAAATATAATTTTCTGTTAAAATTAATTTAGGTCATTATTAATTATTTTATGTATATTTATATAAATTTTAATAGAGATTAATGTATATTTTTAACATATAATTACATATATGTATATTTATAATAGATAAACAGCTTAGAATTTTTCCTTACATCTAATTATACATAATAAGAACTATAAATTCGAAAACAAATATATATAAATAAATGTAAATTATAATTTATTAATTATTTGAATTATTTATTATATCTAAAATAATTATTGCACTAAAAATTCGATTTTATATTTTATAAAATTATTACATCTATGAATTAACGTAAGGAAATTTTTCAGAATTTTTTGTTAATATTTAATATTTTTAATAATTAAATTACTTCGGTTGAAGATTTCTTTTATTTATCAAAAATAATACTTTGTTTAAAAATGTCATGAAAAAAGTTTTGAACCTGTATTTATTGTCCTAAATTTTTGTCAAATTTAAAATTTTACTTTTTAATAATTATTACTAATATTTCTAATTATTATGATCAAAATTATTTATTATATATATAATAATGATAAAAGTATAAAATTATTTTTTTATGTTTTTTATGCTAATTTCGATTTGGAAATATCTTTAGAAAAATACATATTTATAGTTTAAGTACTTGAATGTAATTAATTATTCTTATATATACATTTTATTTAACCTTATATATATATATATATATATATATAATTTTAATTATTATATAATTGTATATGTTTAAATATCTATATATATTTATAAAAATGTTTTATTATACATAAAGTTAATTTTGAGACTTTTAGTTATAAAATATATTTTAAATATATGTATACGTAATTCTATAAGTTTACATTGCATTATAGATTTATGCACATATTTAGATGCAATACAATACATACGAAATAAGCCAATGTGTCCATTGCGATGTAAATCGCAACATCTATATACGGGCATGTTATACCTTTTATGGATTATTATGTTACACATGCACATACATATGTATATGTGCATGATACATGTATATATGTAAATTAAATCATTTAAATTAACCTTACATTACAAATACTTAAATTTAAATAAAATACATGATTTTATTTAAAAACAAATTTAGAATTGCTCTAAATGAATTAGACTACGTAGGCCTAATAAAGATCTAATAGGATAAAAAAATAGAAATACACCTACTACTACCGCTGTAGGCTCGCCCAGTTCCAACAAATTATATATCGTAAACTGATATACCACCATGAATAAGTGATATTTTAACCAATGATGGTTAAGTGTTGCATTTATTTATAAAATTGTGGATTATGTGAATATATATTATTGGCTTCAAAGATTATTGAATAACCTGGTAGCTTGTTAAGTACCATGGTGATCATTAAGCTTCTTTCAAATTCGAAGAAAAAAAAACTAATTGTTGTTTTGAAAGTTACTTTAAGAACAATTATTTTTATTTTAAGGTTTATAGATAATTATTATTTAGTAATAAGATTTAAAAAGATAATTACTTATTAATAACAATGTTTTAAAAATAATTTATGTTTGTTTTAATAATTTTTTAAAGTTAGTTATTTATTAATATGATCTTAAAAGTTTTTTTAGTGCTATGTAGAAATGTTTAATTATTATTTAAAAGTTATTCAGTCAAGGTATAAAAATGTTTTAATTATATTTTAATTAATTATTTAAAATGATTAAACTTTACTTTAACTTTTAATTATTAATCAATTATATTAATTTAAGTTAATTGTATTTAAAGGATAATTAATTTTCATATTTATATTAGTTTATAGTTAATTAATTACTGTTTTAGTAACGTTTAAATGTAATTAGTTATTATATTAATATTGTTTTAAAGTTGATTTATTAATACAATAATAATATTTTAAAATTAATTTAATATGTTTTAGTGATATTTTAAGTTATTATTTTAAATGAGATTTAATTTAAATGAAATAGAAGGATGTTTAAACAATAATTGATTATTTTAAGCTATTTAAAGCTATTTTAAATAATTTATGGTTTATCAACAGGATTTTATCGACTTGTAAGTTAGTAAATAAGTTTTTTAAATATATGAAGAGTTTTATAGATATTTTTGGATATTTATAAAAAAAATTGTAAAGGAGTTTTAAAGATCTGAAAAGGAGAAGTTTTGTAAACGGGTTTGAGATTTATTGAGAATGTTTTGTAAATGGATTGGAAATTTGTAAAGAAACTTTATAAATAAATTTGGAGATATTTATAGATAAAGAAATTTTGAAAGAATGGTTGATTTCATGGCGTAATTTGAGGAGCATTGAGTGCCTTCAGTTTACTATGGATTCGTTGGGATAATGACTTAACCATTGTGTAAGTTACGATCCATAGTTGATGTTGAATGGTACTTTCCATATCTATTTTTAGGAGTTTCCAAGTTTTTAAGTTTTGAAAGTAAAATAGTTTGTGAATATACTTATACCATTGGGATAAGTATATGGTTATATTTTAGAGGTATCAGAAATACAATGTTTTGTGAATATACTTTTTCTGTTGGATAAGTATATGGAAGTGATTTCCAAGTATTTGGAATATGAATTTAAATTAAAAAAACAATAATTTAAGAGGCTTAGCGATTTCTATGAGAAATGTAATCTTTGATCGAAATGTTGTTTATTTGATAGTTAAATAAATGACTATCAATTCTTGGCCTAAATATGCAATCCTTCCTAATTTTGGTGGTAGGGAAATCTTCCCTACTTAACACTGAATGATTTTAACTCTTGAAATATGTAGGGGAAACACGGTGATTATATGGTATAGTTACCATCTGCAGTGTTATACTATATATATAAACTCGTTTTGTTCTTCTATGATAAATGATAAGGAGGTCATCCACTTAAATGGTTAGGGGGTGATCCCCGCACTTATGTATTGTCTGATTATTTCCTAAAGAACCGATATTGAGCATTCCAAAAATCGACGTTTGGTTTTGTGGAGCACACGGGAAGCGGAAGAGTGTATACATAAGAGACGACTCGAAACCCGTGACCACTTCGAAAACCATATACGATTCTATAGAGGAGATTTATGATATATTGAGAGTTGGGATCCATGTGTGATTGCAAGACTCATTGGGGGTATGGGAATCGGGATGTGATTCCAAGATCTAATTGAGATATGGGAATCTATGTGTGATTCTGAGAACCATTGGGGTATTAGAATCCATGTGGGATTCCGTGATCTATTATGATGGCGGTGCATAAACTGTAATGCCCGACGTAGCCTCATTAGCGGGAATGATTAAAACCAGCGATTAAAGGCATGGACAGTAGGGTCGGCAAACCCATAGGATGCAGTTGTCTCCTCCTAGATTTCACTTATAGTTGTTATGCATGCATGGGGCGACGCACTCGGTCATAGCGAGACCAGCATGTTTTTCCTATGGTGCATCACTAGGGATATATGCTGCTTCGGAAGGATATCTCTTAACCTTTTGTAGGAGGACCGTTCCTCAAAGTACTGAGGGCACCTCCATGGAAATCCTGCATAATCAGCGAACATTTCTTATTGGTTTTTAATTATACCTAGTATTGTTAAGATGTACACTCACGATCATCACAGCTATTCACGAGCATCACGACTACTTGATTATTATTATTTTCCCTTAGGCATTATTATAATATCTCTGGAATTATGGTATAAAAGGTTTTGGCTATCGTAAGGTAAAAACCTGTCCATGTTTATGTGTGGTGCGGTCTTACGAGATACCTTTCATTTTAAAGGATTTTAAAAGTTATAATAAATAAAAAAAATTGTTATTTAAGTTCTCATGCTGGTTTTACCAGACTGACCCCAGTGTTGTTTTCCTATAATGCTTGGGTCAGACCGAGCATATTTCCAAGTTTACTTGGACGTTTGAAGCTTCAGGAGATGAGTTGGAGGCTCAGAGATGTATTCACGTACATGGTTATTTTTATGTTGCATTCATGGTTGTATTTATCAAAAATTGTAAGGACGGGTTGTTATAACTTCCAAGCTGAAATAGGTTAGCATACTCTGATTGGTGTCTTTACATACATATGTTATAGTTTTGTTTTTGTGTAAAGATTTGTTATATATTATAAATTATTCATCCCGCTATGAGATTTCGTGCTCTTTAATTTCTTCCTGTCTTCTTTCTTCTTTCCTTTCCCTAACCATTCATCTTTCCGTTCAATTTGGGTTAGACATGTGTGGTTTATTGTCAGCTTAAACTGTTTGGAAAAGTGGATCATTACAGTATATCAATATTTTCAGAGTATTGGAAAGAGTAGAGAAGACCTCTGAATATATCTTTATAAATGTATTTTGATACAACAATCCACAAAATGGTTTTAATTATTGAAAATGATTAATTAAAGAGGCTTAGTGGTTATGTATGTGCTTACCCATGTTTTATTTAAACAATGGTTGGATAGTTTTGTTTACTTGATAGTTATATAATCGACTATCAAATCTTAGCTAGTTTATAAACTATCATTGTCAGTTCGGAGAAACCAAGATCGGATATATTACTTGAAAACCACTTTGAATTTACATTAGCGTTTGAAATAGAGACATCTCAAAGACGATGAAATCAAAGATGGGGTTCTTTGAATTGCAAGGACTACTTGCTACTAATTATTAGGATATAATAGAAGCAGTGCCTTCGCTTTGTTATTATCCTGAACGACATGTATCAACGAATGTTGGCATTGCATTGTTTCCTGGAGCGTATTGTCAACATCCCAAGTGGGATTTCTATGCAAAAGGTAAAACGTAGACTCTATCCTCACAACGAGGAATGAATAAAATAAGGGATATGCAGCAGGGCTACGTGGGTCATACCCATCAATGTATAGGCATCACCCTTCTAGATCACTATTTATGGATTTGGTATGTACATGAGAGCCTAGGAGAAAAGGTTGCAAAGCAATTGGGTGATGACATACTTGAAACTATCCATTAAGGGGTACGCCGGTCCTCTGTTTGTAGAGGGTCCATATGAGGCCCTTGCTACATTTTTTAGAGGTGTACTATGGCGAGCGGTACTCTAGTAACCTTGCCATTGTATAGATTCCATTCTTCAATACATGCATTTACGGACTTGTATACTTTTTATGTTGGAATGTAACTAACGTAACTATTTTGGCAACGTTTCAGAAAAAATTTCAAAACCTGGACATTATTATAATATCATAAAATTTCTCACGAAATGGTTTAATTATTGTAAAGTAAAAAACTTGTTCGTATTCATGTGGAGGTGGTCTTACGAGATTCCTTTATTTTGAAAGATTTTATAATAATAAAATCCATATGATGTTTATTTCTCAGGCTGGTTTACCAGAATGATCTGAGCATTACTTTCATATAGTGCTCGAGTCAACATAAGCTTGTTTTCCATATTTAGTTTGGATACTTTGGAGCTTCAGAACATGAACTGGATACATTCAAGACATATTCACACATATTTTTCCGCTGCGTTTGTTGTTTTGTATTTATCAACATTTGTGAGGATATGTTGTTATAACTATTCAGGCCAATGATTAGTTAGTTTACTCTAATTGATGTATGTATACTAACTTTTCTTTGTAATGATATTTGTACATTATATATTACTCATCAAGTTGTGAGATTTTGTTTCGACTTTTCTTTCTTTTTCCCCAACAATCTGTCTTTCCGTCACTTGGATGCTTGACACGTGTATACGGTGGATGTATTAGCGTCAACTTTTGATGGTCGAAAAGGCAGGTTGTTACAAGATACCTTTATTTATGAAGGATTTTATAACATTAAAAAATCATTATTTCAGTTTCTCACATTGGGTTACCGGACTGATCTAGGTGTTATTTTCTTATAATGCTAAGGACAACCCGAGCATATTTCAAGATTTAGTTTGGATGTTTTGGAGCTCTAGGAGACGGGCTGGATGCCTCCAAGACATACTTAACGTATCTTTTGTTTTTCACTATATTTCTTTCTTTGTATTTATCTACATTTGTGAGGATGGATTTTTGTAACTATCCATGCTGATGATAGGTTAGTCGCTATGGTTGATGTGTGTGTGTGTGTGTATGTGTGTGTGTATATATTACACTTTTATTTGGTAAAGTTCATGTGTATACTATATACTACTCGTCACGATGTAAGATTTTTTGTTTTTTTTCTTTTCTTTCACCCCGACAATATGTCTTTCTGGCACTCAGATGTTCGACATATGAATATTGTGATGTATTACTGTCGACATTCGAGAGTCGAAAAGGCTATTCAGTACACATACTTTAGATATAAAGTTGATATACACTCATCGGTTAGTTAAACCTGAGATCGTGTAGCGTACTCTACCTTTAGTTATATACCAATGGTGAAGTCATGTTCAACATCTCAACACATGAACCATCACTCTAACAGATCATGAATCTCTGAATGGATTCTGGCATTTCGAAAAGATCTTAAACCTCTATGTATTCGAGCATCTCAAACAGATCTCGAGTCTCCACATGGATTCTAGTATCATAAAAAGATCCACTTCCAAGAGATAGAACTCGTACCTCAGTCTTGAAGTGGTTTTCAATAGTTAAAACACTTACGATCCCAGTTCCGTCCAGATTGAATTGGCAAATTTCCAGGTTAACTTAACTTCTATTCTTACAGGAATAAACAGACAATGATAACGGTGGAGATCATCTCCTATTCGAATGGATTTCTTTATCATTTTTCATAAAAGAGAAAGAGAAGTCTATACGTAGGTTATATCATCACCGAATGAATAACCATACCACATAATTTATGTGTTTCTTCTAGACATTTCCTAAATTAATTTGGTTAAACTCAACAACAATGAAACAAACGCATATAGAAACTAAGTCTCGTACACTTATCACGTTTCTGACCTTTTCAACTTTCATTACCCTTGGCCAAGAGGGAAGATCAGTAGGTTGGAGCACTATTGCTTCTACACCCTACTCAAATCCGCAATCTTAACTCTCACAGACAGAATAAGTCGACTTCATTGGCTTCTAATGCTACGTACTAACTAAGGCTAAAACAAATGTTAAAAAATATTGTTTCTACAACCCAAAACATTAAAATATTCCTCATTTAAGCCCTAATTGCATTCCAAATTACATTTACTTATATCTACACTAATTTAACAAGTTTATATATTTTTACTTAACTTTACAAAACCATTTATTTTAACTTAAGTATTATGAACCAAATCTTCCTGTATTTCTTTATAAAAGACTAAACTTATTTTTCCAACTTATATATTTATTAACAACCATTTTAAAATGATGAATATATTTATATGTATATATATTTATTTATAACCAAATATAATTAATAAATTTCTAAAACAATTTAAAAGATATTATATTACATAAGATTTTTAATACTTTAATAAAATCTTTAACTAAATTTCTAGAAACTATATATTTAAAATATACTTTAAAATACATATAATATGGTTCAAAACATTTATTTTAAATATCATTTACAAGGTACTTATTTTATAATTCATTTAAAAACCAAATAATGTATGTTTTACTTAAAAATTATAAATAATTATTAAACATATATCTAAAAATTGATATTTTTCCAGTAATAAGTATGCTTATAATACTTATTAAAACACAAAGATGCCCCTAGGATATCTTTAAAATTGACAATAGAAATTATCACACACAAGGCACTTTCAAAGTGCATCTATAGTGACCTTTTTGCTTCTTACTTTCACCACTTTGTCATATTATTTCTACAACTTTCCAAACCAATTCCTTTAAGTCAAATGCACCAAAACATGTGTAGAGAACTTTCAAAATGTATTTTCACGATATATTCATGTTTTACTAATTTAACATATGTTAAATACAAGATATTTCAAAGTGCGATTGTAGCTACTATTTCGTGTAACAACCCGCATATTTAACGATTTTATATTTAAATGTTTTATTTAAATATAGCGTCGTTAGTCGGATTTTAGGTCCAAAATGTTACTTTTTGTAAACGGCCGAATTAGGACTCGATACCGCCTCCATTGAGTCCAAAATGACGTTTGCGGCCTTTTTAAGTATAAGGTTTGATATGTTTGGAGTAAGTTGAATTTTGCTACTTTTTCTTGTTGGGCTTTGGGTTGGGTTCAGCCCACTAACTAACTAATTAACCCTAACTCAGTCCCTCTCCTCTCCACTCACTTATTTCATTTCATAAAAACTTAAGCTAAAACTGAAAATGGGGGAAGAGGATGGGAATTAGAAATTCCAAGCCCTAGTTTCTTCTTGCAACTTGAATTTTTGCTCCAAATCAAAGAGAAGCTATTGGTAAGCCTCCTCTTCATCTTCTCCAACTCTTCTCCTCTTCAATTTCAGAAAGTTTCCTAAACCTAAATTAGGAAATATGTGTTTTATTCTTAGATTGAAACTTGTAGAGTTGAAGTGAAGAGTAGTTGGTCTCCTTCTTGTGCTTGAGCTTCTTCTTCTTTGTTTTGAGAAAAGGTGAGTTTTGAACTCACATATACTTCTCTTGATATCATGGGTGATAGGTATGAATTCCTATTACCTATTCATATGCATTTGATTTTTGATTGGACTGGTTTTATGAATATTCCAACTCTTGAGTTTCAAAGTCAAATTTTTATGAACATTCTCTTATGGATGTTTTGATCTGGTTTTGGTGATGAATTGAGGTGCTTATAGGGCCGGGTAGCCGCTAGGCGTGAACCCCTTGCGCCCGTGCTCGTCCAATTGAAAGTTGGAAAGTTTGCTCATCATTTGGGATAGGCTGAAAACAGCCCAGGTTGCAGCTCCGGCCGATCGAGCCCTGTAGCCGGCCGACCGACCTGCTACCCCGAGCACTTTTTTTGCTTCTGGCCAGCCGACCGAGCCTTGTAGCCGGCCGACCGACCTGCTACCCCGAGCATTTTTTTTGCTTCTGGCCAGCCGACCGATCCATGTAGCCGGCCGACCGACCTGCTGCTGTTTGCCTATTTATGCCTTTTTGTGTGTTTTCCAAATTTTATCGATTCAAGTTGGTTCTTAGTGGTTATTATTGCATCTTTGGCTTTGATAACTTATTTTTGACTTCATCCACGGGGTTTTATAAAATAATCTTCTAAAATTACATCAAAAGCTTGTTTCCTATTTAAACACACACGATTTCGCACTTCGAGCGGAGTGGAAGGGAGATCAAATGGTTAGGTAAAACACGGACCATGAATCCATGCGTTTATCTTTCCGATTAATCCCCGACCTATTCGATTGATTGTTTTGACCTTTTGGTCTGGTTTACCAATGAGATGAGGTAGACTTTGTACTGCTTTGAGTGTGAAATTAACCAAGGATAGTAAACCGTTTAATGCGAACGAGTGGTTATGGGACTCACGTTATCACTTTTCGGATTCCTTTTTGGGAGTTATGACACATTCCGCCAGTTAGTGGTGTCCAGTACTGGGCCTACGGACCTTCACCACTACGATTTGTTGCCTTCGGGTGTGTTGCCTTCGGGTTTGCACCTTCAGGTTCGTTGCCTTCGGGTACGTTGCCTTCGGGTTTGTACCTTCGGGTTTGTGCCTTCGGGTTTGTTGCCCTATTGTATCGCTTTAGGAGTTAGGTCTTTATGAGCCGCTCGAGTGATATTTGGGTTTGGAGTCTTCGGGCTCATGGATCCTTGTTTATAAAGTACTAAGCACGTGCAAATTTTATGATGTTTCGTTGATATGTATATTCCCTAGGTTTCGCCCTTCGGTGTTGGTCTTTTTGAGCCGCATGAAGTATAGCGATTACCTTGTAGAACTTGTGTTACCTTCATTGGTATTTGTTATTTGCCTTTACGGCTTGTTTTGGGATATTCCTATCCTTTGTTTCTATGAGTTGCCAATGATACGAGGCTTGTTATGATATGACTCATCTTTTTTTAGATGATTGTGTTATCTCTTTTAGAGATATTTGTTATACATTGTGACCTTGCAGGTTATTGTTGTTAAGTTTATCTAACTGATTTGTTTAGCTAGACTGACCTGTGTATTTTGCACTCGGGTCAGACTGAGATGTTTCAAGTTAGGTGCTTTTGGACTTAGCCTATTTTGCTTCCGCATGGACTATTCAGCCTGTTCCTTTTTGTTAAAGCTTTTTGTGCAGCCCTTTTTATTGTAACTATGATATATGTACTATTTTGAATTCCTCTGTATATTGTGGTTTGCTATACCACTTGACATGTATTAGTTTGTATTCTCTGTTATGTATCAATATATGTGTATATGATGATCTACTGTTCTGTGATGTATATTACATTTGAGTTGTTATATTCTGTTCTGATAGATCCTCCAACCACCTATGGTTTTGTTTTAAGTATTCATTGGGTATGTCGACCTACTTGGTATGTCTATTGTCGATGTATTCAATAGATAGTTAGAGCAAGGCTATAGATGGTCGTTCCTAACCAGCCTTATTCTCCATGTTAGTTGACGACATTACCCTGTAGTGTCCTTGGCTAGCATGGGTATAGAGGTGGGGCATCACAGCATGGTATCAAAGCTAAGTTCAGAACAAAATATGATAAACACAAAATAGATGCACATATTCCGGTACATCAAAGTGTATAAGTGATACAAATCTTTGAACCATCGTGCCTCTATATTCCTTTTGTGCCTTGGTGATTAGATAGTGTGGGAATACGTCTAGGAATGTATTTTATTCCATAGTATTCCATCTTGAATTATCTACCTTGTGAACAATCTTGTTCTTATCTTACTTTCAGCGTATGGCTGGAAGAGGCAGAGGACGACGTTCGGATGCTGGGCAATTCAGTGGCTCACATCCGGATGGCGTTTATATGTCTACAGATCAGTTTTTGAAGTTGTTTAGGAGAACTCCTCTAGTTCCACCTCGAGTATCTCCTCCTCGCAAGTCTGCCTTTGCACGTCTATGCATTGATTTTTCTCATCTTGGAGGAAAGCCCTTTAAGGGCTCCGAGTCTGTTCTTGAAGTCCAAGCTTGGTTTCGCACGTGCGAGCGTATTTTCTCTCGCATGGATCTTTCTGACCATGATAGAGTTCTTGTAACTTCTAGCTTATTACAAGAGCGTGCTCTTGATTGGTATGAGCTTCTTGTAGCCGAAATTGATGAGTCTACTCTTTCTTGGACTTAGTTTCTGGAGCGATTTGAACTCAAGTTCATTCCTGAATTTGATAAAGTTTTATTGACCCGTCGCTTCCTTGAGTTGAAGCAAGGAAAACCTTCTATTTCTGAGTATGTTGCATCATTCGAGGCTTTATCTAAGTATGGTCTTGAATTCATTAGCACTTCTTATAAGAAGAATTTGAAGTTTGTCTCTGGTCTTAAGAAATATCTTAGTAAATCTTTGTTGCTCCAGCTTAAGCTTTCTTTTGAGGAGTTGGTTGATTCGGCACTTCATCTCGAGACTGTCGAGAAGGAGTGTGATAGTGATGTTGATGTTGAGGTTTCCAAGAACCCCAACAAGAGGCAGTTTCCATTTCAGAAGTCCGGGTATTTTCCTTCTAAGAAGAAGAAGACTGGTGGTTCTAATTCTCAGCCTCAGTCTTCTGGAACATCTGTCGTTCGGAAGTGTTTCAATTGTGCTTCTTCGGATCATATTATTCGAGCTTGTCCTAAGCCTTTCTTCTGCCATTATTGCTAGAAGGAAGGTCATCTTGTTTTGACTTTCCCTACTGTTCCGGCTGGTGCCAAGTCTAGCAAGCTTTATGCTGCTAAGGCTTCTGAAGGTCCTTCTCAACCCAAAGGTATATCTCCATCGGTTTTGGAAGGTTCTATTTTATTTCATGATCATAGTATTCGAGTTCTTTTCGATACGGCTGCACCACATTCTTTCGTATCGAAAAAGCTCGTCGATGGTTTGTCTTTGGATGTTTCTTGTTTGGTTACTTCTTTAAGGATTTCGAATCCTATAGGGGGATCCGCGACCCTTAGCATGCTTTGTGATGATGTTGAGATTGTTTTGTGTGGCTTTTCTTTTCGTGCGAATCTGCACGTTATTTCTTGTCTGGGATTTGATATGATTTTGGGAATGGACTGGTTAGTGAGATATGATGCCAAGATTATTTGCTCGGAGAGAATTTTGTATCTTCGACATCCGGATTCGCCTACTCAGTTATCAATTGTTCTTGGGGATATGGATAATTCCGAAATGGTTTTATATTCACTTGATTCGCGAGATGATGATGATATATCTCGTATTCCTATTGCTTCTGACTTTTTTGATGTTTTTGAACCTGTTTCGGGTTTCCACCCAAGCCGGCAATTGAGTTCCACAATGATCTCATTTCAGGCGCATAGCCAGTTAGTCGTCCTTCCACGAGGATGTCTATAAAGGAAAATGAGGAACTCAAGAAGCAGCTTTTAGAGCTTGAGTCGAAGTAGTTGATTCAGTCCAGTTTTTCTCCTTGGGGATCCGCAGTCGTTTTCGTGAAGAAATCCGATGGAACTCTTAGACTTTGCATTGACTATCGCAAGCTTAACGAGTTAATCATCGGGAATAGGTATCCCTTGCCTAGGATCGATGATATGTTTGATCTATTGAGTGGTGCTAAGGTCTTTTATCAGCTTGACCTTGCCACGGGTTTTCATCAGTTACGAGTCGCGAAGGATAGCATACCTCTTACCTCTTTCCACACTCGTTATGGTTCTTTTGAGTGACTCGTTATGCCATTCGGTTTGACGAACGCTCCTAGTTTCTTTGTCAATCTCATGAATCGAGTATTCCAGGAATATCTCAATAAGTTCGTCCTTGTGTTCATTGATGATATCCTTGTTTATTCTAAGTCTGATGCTGAGCATGCTAATCACTTGAGAATTGTCTTGAGTACTCTCCGTCATCATCAGCTTAGAGCCAAATTCTCCAAATGCCATTTTTGGGAGAATAGGGTTAAGTTCTTAGGCCATGTTGCATCTTCCGATGGCATTTCTGTCGATCCCTCAAAGATCGAAGCCATCCAGAATTGGAAGAGGCCTGAGAATGTTCATGAGATTCGTAGTTTCCTTGGATTGGCGGGTTATTACCGTCGGTTCATTAAGGATTTTTCCCGTTTTGTGCTTCCTCTCACCAGCCTTACTCGTAAAGGCATTCGTTTTATTTGGTTCGACAAGTGTGAAGATTCCTTTCAGACATTGAAGGAACTTCTCACTAATGATCCTATTTTGGTGGTTCTCGAGGGGAATCATGATCTTGTTGTCTACACCGATGCTTGTGGTAGTGGTCTCGGTGCTGTTCTTATGCAGAAGGATTGGGTAGTTGCTTATGCTTCTAGGCAACTGTGTCCGAATGAAGTTCTCTATGCCACTCATGATCTTGAGTTAGCCGCCATTGTCTTCGCCTTGAAGATTTGGCGACACTATTTATTAGGCGAGCGCTTCATTCTCTATACCGATCATAAATCCTTGAAGTATTTGTTCACTCAGAAGGAACTCAATATAAGACAACAGTGTTGGCTCAAGTTTCTTGCTTCCTATGACTTTGATATCTAGTATACCCCTGGTAAGGGTAATTGTGTTGCCGATGTGCTTAGTCGCAAACATTCGGCTGTTATTTCTATGATGCTTACCGAATGGGATATTCTTGAGACTCTATCTTTTTGTGAAATTCGTGATCGAGGTTCATCTTCTTATTCTCCTATTCTATTGTGTAGTTTGGGAGCTCGACCCATTTTATTGGATCGTATTGTCGATGCTCAGTGGCATGATCCTAATTTGATGTATCTTATTCAGCTTTGTGAGTTCGGATCCTGTGATGAGGCATTGCGGGATTTCAGCATTGATTCTCATGGGTTTTCTTCGCAAGAAGAACCGTCTTTTTATGCCTTCTGATTTTGCACTTAGTTATGACATTCTTGATGGCTGTCACCGTTCTAAGTATACCATTCATCCTGGTAGTATTAAGATGTATGCGGATATGCGTCGTCTTTATTATTGGGAAGGCATGAAGCGCGATGTGGCGAGTTATGTGAGTAATTGCATAACCTGTCAGCGTATTAACGCCGAACAACAGCGTCCTTCGGGTCTTCTTCGGCCTTCAGAGATTCCATTGTGGATATGGGATCAGATTTCTATGGATTTCATTGACGGCCTACCTCGATCGAGATCAGGCCATTCGAGCATTTGGGTTATTGTTGATCGCCTCTCTAAGTCTCCTCATTTTGTTCCTATTAAGTCTAATAGGACTGCTTCGCGTTTGGCTAAGTTATATGTTAAGGAAATCGTGAGACTTCACGGTGTTCCTAATTCTATTGTGAGTGATCGTGATCCTTTATTCACGAATCATTTTTGGAAGAGTCTTCAGCAAGCTTTGGGAACAAAGCTTAATTTTAGCACAGCTTATCATCCGCAGTCTGACGGATAGACTGAACGGGTAAATCGTATCTTGGAAGATCTTCTCCATATTCATATTTTTGATTTTGGTGGTAGTTGGGAGGATCATCTACCTCTTGTAGAGTTCTCCTACAATAATAGTTTTCAGTCAAGTATCGGTATGGCTCCTTTCGAAGCTTTATATGGAAGGCCATGTCGATTACCTTCATGTTGGTTGGAATCTAGGGAGAAGCTTATTCTTTGCCTAGATTTTGTTCGTGATTCTTTCGAGAAGATTGATCTTGTTCAGTTGAGAATGAAAGAGGCACGGAGCCGCCAGAAATCCTACGCGGACAATCGTAGGAAGCCTCTCGAATTCTCAGTTGGTGACCTTGTCTTTATTCGTGTTTCTCCTTTGGAGGGGGTTATGCGCTTCAGTGCGACTGGGAAATTGGCTCCTCGCTTTATAGGACCATTTCCTATTACTGAACGTATTGGCCCTGTGGCTTATAGAGTTTCACTTCCTACTCATTTATCTGGCATTCATGACGTGTTTCACGTCTCTCAACTTCGAAAGTGTCTTCGGGAGTCGGATTCTGTTATCGCTTCTCCTGATTTGAAAGAGCTTGAGGTCTCACCGGACTTATCTATTGTACAAAAACCTATTCGCGTACTTGACATGGAGGTGCGACAACTTCGAAAAAATGACGTGCCGCTCGTTAAAGTTAAATGGTCGGCTTACCCCAATGACTGTACTTGGGAAACCAGAGAGTATATCAAGCGATCTTATCGAGGTTTTCTACACTACAAGAAAATCTGCTTTTAGTTGCATTAATTGGTAGCGTTTATAACCATATGCAACCGTTGGAACTTTTTTAGTATAAAAATAAACAATAAACGCGGCTAATGGGTTCCCGCCAACAATTCATGAAAATTTAGCTAAATTTTTCCGTGACCGCTCATAGCTTATTTTAACAATTAACATTTTTCCGTCCTCCTTCCAAAAAGTACGAAGGAAAAAAAATCTCAAATTCTCATTTTCATATTCTTATTCCTGAATTCTCGTTCGAAAAGAAAAGAAACAAATAAAATTGACTGTTTCCAAATCAAGTTCCACAATACCAAATTGTCGATCAAAATCAAATAAAATCAGACGTTCGATTCTGGGATTCTTGCGGAGGTAGAGGTTCGATTTCATGATCTGCGATTTGGGGACTTTGTCAATTGGGGGTAGCGGTAAGTGAAAATTGGCAGTTGAATTAGTTTTGAGAAGTGATGGAGGTCATGGTATGGTTCGGGTTGAAGGTTGTTCGATTTGCGATGGGATTTCGGGTTGGCAATTTAGGGTTGAAGGAATTGGGATTGCGATCGATGATGGTAGTGGTTGCAGTGTGGTCGACTGATGTGGTCGCATTTGGCAAGAGATTGGAAAGCAGTAGTGTTCTGGAAACTTGGTTCAGAAGTATGAATTCGGAGTTGAATGTTAACTGCAGTGTATGGATGTATTGGTTGCAAGCAATGTGTATGAATGGTTGCAGTGATAAAATCAAGTAGAGATGCTTGTATGAATGTGTATTGGTTGCTATATGGATTGTGGCAAACAGTGGTGATTGGTTGGCCGGGAGTTGTGCACTGTTATTTTGGTGCTGTTGATACTAGCGGCAGTGGGACGTAGGGGAGGATGCGTTGAAGTGATGCTGTTTAAAAGATGATGGCAGGGGATGTATGGCAATGAGAAGGGATGGCTGTTGTAGCATAGTTTTGGGTTCCAGGCGAGGTTGAAGTGCACTGCAATGCTATGGTGGGGTGGTTCGACAGCAGAAATGTAGTTGATATGAACAGCAGTTTTGAGGCTGTTGAAATGTTGTGATAAAGTGGGATGGTAGTGTTGTTAGAGGTTGTAGAGCAGTTGTTTGGTCTTGGTGATAATGTGCACTGTCGTGTAGGCAGTTGAATGCTTTGTGCGGTTGTGATTGATCATGGAGATTGTCGCACTACATTGAATTTGTGCTTTGTTGCTTGAGGTTATGTTGAACCGTTTAAATGTGTGTGCGGTGAGGTTTCTGTGTATTTGTATTATCATTTATTTATTTGATAAGCAATAAAACTAAGAAGTTTATTGGTGCAGGGGATTCTCTTCCGCTTGTATTATGGAGTAGTGGACTATTTCCTGGTGACTGCAAACATGAAAAGGCATTAAATGAAATAAACAAAGCAAGAAGAGGGAGAAATTGGGCATTTGTTCATGTATATCCTGAAGCAAATAAGATGGCTGAAGAGACGATGGTTAGAGGAGCACAACCGTGTCAAACATGTCACATATGGGATCATCAAGGTAACTTAATTTTAGTAAAAATTTAACTGTCTGATGTATGTGCCTGGATGGAATTAAAAAGATTTTGTTGTATATATTGAAAATCTATTTGTGCGCATACATAGGCTGAATCTGTTAGAATTAATGCATCTTAGTTAATCTGAAATTATGAAAAACTTGTTTAAATGGTCTGAGTGCTGTTTCATCCATAGGAGGTTAGGCTGAGAAGACATTCGCTTTTTTCACTGTAAAGAACTGAAGATTTTTGTTTTGCTATTCTTTCTGGTTTCTTCTTTGCTTTATTTTCTTTGGGTAAAGCGATTTGTTCTTTCGGTTATGAGACTTTACTATTTACCAGAATATAGCTGAGATTTTGCAAGTATAATTTACGAATGAAAATTAATTAGCGCTTGCACCTCAAGATTTTGTTGCTTTGTCCATCTATATACTGCTACAAGTCCATCACTCTCAGTTTTGCCTAGATGTACACCATTAGTTATGATGTATATTAGATGAAATATAGTAAAACTTCTAACATAATTTTCTATGTTTTTTGTCTTCAGCTCAAGGATTTTCAATTTTATTTTGATTTATATATATAGGCATGTATTATACATTATTACATGTAGTGAATATTGATTTCATTTAATTATAAATATTCTTATCATTGTGTATAATAATAGTTGTGTGTGTTTATTTATTTTTATTGTTTGGTTACCTATCCATCACATCCTGTTTTGGTCAGTTTTAGTTGGTTCTTCTGCATAAAACTCAAAGAATATCATTTCCTCAAAGTTAAAACTCTTCTATATATCTCAGGCTTCGAACATTGTAGTATAGTGAAGCAAACTATCTGAAATTGTCTTGCAGCTTCAGATCTGGAACAAACAATCTTTATGATGGTCTATAAAGGGGATTCATGATTTTCGACAGCATATGGGTAACGAGAAGGTTATGGATGAGAATAGTCATGGCTTGCTTTGGACTATTGTAACAGATAAGTGAAGAAACATTAATTGTATCGGTATTAGCTATTAATTTATCGAATTTTATTCAGTTGAAACCATTTGCATCTAGGCTTTTTGAAGAAAATGATTAAGAAGCGGATTGTTTGAGCCAACTTGTGACAGTAACTTCATGAGGTTGGTTATTTGGCTTATTGAAATAAGTACGGATTTGTAGAATAACACCTGTTTTGCAGAAGCTGAAAGTCTTAGCTTTTGTGATGATAATGCTGCCTGAAAGGTTTGCTACATTGAAACTTATTTCTTTAGGACTTAACAATAGTTTTTTAACTGGTGAAATCCATTATGTATACAGAACATGGGCATTTAAACCTGATTTATCTTTACCATGTTTTAACACTATTTTATTTGTTTTACAGAATTAGTTGCAAAATCAGTTACCATTACCAGAAGGTTTATCTTACCATGTTTTAACACTATTTTCTTTATTTTGCAGGACCAGTTACCATGTTTTACAATAAGCGCTTGGTACAGTAAAGGAACTGGGCTTGCATCTGAAATTATAGACACTTTTGTGTTAGTAATGGTATACACTGTGTTTGCTGCTACCGACCCTAAACGTGGTGCTAGAGATACTCATGTGCCGGTATGATACTCTTCTTTTATATTTCAAAGAATAGAACTGATTTATATTTGTAAACTGTGATAAATTATGCGTCATACTATAAAATTTCTTATGTTTTGTAATTATTTAGTTTTAAACTAGAATTATAAGTAATAAATGGGTTGTAGGTACTAGCTCCGCTTCTAATTGGGTTTGCGGTGTTATGGTTCATTTGGAGACCATTCCAATTGCTGGTACTGGGATTAACACTGCTAGAAGTTTTGGAGCTGCTGTTATTTACAACAAGGATGAAGCTTGGGATGATCAGGTTAGCTTGCTTTTACATATTATTCAAACTCATATTTCATATTAATAATACGATTACAAGTACCTGATAAGTTACTCTATGTTGTATGAACAACGAATATTCTGGGTTGGTCCATTCATTGGTGCAGTCATTTCAGCAACTTTAGTTTCATTAAGTTTCGTTAAATTCAGTTCATAAATAATGTATGGTTTCATTATATAACTTCAGTTTCATTCATTAAGTTAACACATAAGTGTTTGCAAGTAGCTATTGAGAGAAGAGCAATAGAGGTCAGTTTCATATGTTATAAATGCATAGGATGTATGGTTTTGTGTGTAGGTAGATGGTTAATTGAAACAGCAGTTTTTGGTTTTGAAGTGGATGGGCAGTTTTTGGTTTTGAAGTGGATGGGCATAGGCATGTTTGTTTGAAGTATTGTAGTCTAAGGACTTCTATATTTGTCCATTTTTGATCTTTGATACCTTCACCTCACAAATATTTAGTAACATGATTATTATTGTTTACAGGTAGTGTAACAACCAGGTATTTTCAACCATTCATCCATTATAAGTGTATAGGTAGACACTCATGCCGGAATTGGATAGCTCAAAATACCGCGTTGTAAATAAAAAATTTGGCAAATCTCAGAATATACAGTAAATAAAATCACAGACACGGAGTATATAAAAATGCAGCGGAAGAAAAAGAGATAGTAGTTCATGAAGCTACTATATAAGTATGAGATACATCAGAGTTAAATAAGATACAACAGAAGAGTAACAAGATACATCACTGAAACACTGGATACTGAAACAAAATAGAAGGCTGGATCTTCAAGGAAAGCTCCAACGCCGAAGGTGAATCTGGAATGCTAACTCACTCAATCTGACCCGAGCGTAAAGCAAAACACAAAACCCTCGAGTCAGGACATAAATACTTATAAACTGTAAATCAACTCAAGTGAACAGTAACAAAATGCATCAGTAACATAAAGGATGCTTGGGACCGCCTATCCTCTAAGGATCCGTTAAACTATTTACTATGTAGTAATATACGCTATATACAGTAGTGTCTAATCAGTAAAGTATAACCATATAGAAAATAGCGTTAAGGGGATGGTGAACCTTAACGCGGTCGGATCTCTAAAACCAAAATCGTAGTGGGCTCGATATAAGGATATGACACGGCACGCGAGGCAATGCCAGGGTGGATACACCGTTTGCACTCTCGGACCGGTGGTGACGGCAAGCCAGCAGCTTCCGCCCACCTCGAACAATACCCCCGAATCAAAGTGGCGCCACCGAATCGAATCACAACAGTAATAGAATAGTTTCCGATGGAGCATGCTCGATGAAAGGGTGCGACCCTTTGTGTAGCCCGGTATAGCTCCTGTTTTAGTCATATATGCTAACTCACGGGAGTTGGGTCCACGTAACATACCTCGAGAACGTCGCCACCATCCTACTTCATTCTAGAATCTCCACCGCGTACACAGTTGTTAAAGTGGTTTTCGATATTGTCCGGCTATAAGACAATATCCGATACCGGTCTCTTTAACAACCAATCGTTATTATAACCCATGGATATTTATTTCAAATAATTTATACTTTCAAGACCAAAATATCATACTCATTTCAAAACAATATCACAATTGTATCATTTCCATTTCAAAAATAATTCAATATTATATCATTCAAATAAAACCCAAATTTTCAAATCATTGAATATTTCTTTAAATTTATTAATCTTGAAATATTCCTTTAAATTATCATAGTATTTTGGAAATGTTACCTTAAGGAATCATAGCAGTTTTGGAATGTACTACTTTCCACTTTACATTGTATATAATTCAAAGTATTGATAAGCTTAAAATTTTAACATGTCAATTTATCATAGCCTTATAGTTAAATAAACTTTCTTACTGTAATATACAATTTAAACCGAAATTCTTATGTTAAGTTAAAATCACCTTATTAACTTACATTATTATTACAATAAGTAACATTTATCATTTTAATCAATTTAAAATACACCATTACATTGATTAAAATCTACGTGTCAAATGTACGTTTTAAATTTTATATTCCTATTACAATAATGAACATTTATTAATTAAATCAATACCACACTACTTAAAACTTTACATGTTTCTTTCTTAATTAAAACTTTACATGTTCTTGCATTAATTAAAACTTTCATGTTCTCTCATTAATTAGGACTTTACACATTTCTTTCATTAATTAAAAACTTATACGTTTCTTTCATTAATTAAAACTTATACCTTCTTTCATTAATTAGGAATTTACATGTTCCTATCATTAATTAGAACACCATACGTTCTTTCATTAATTAAAACCTATACGTTTCTTTCATAAATTAAAACCTATACGCTTCTTTCATAAATTAAAACCTATACGTTCCTTTCATAAATTAAACCCTATACGTTTCTTTCATAAATTAAAACCTATACGTTCCTTCCATAAATTAAACCCTATACGTTTCTTTCATAAATTAAACCATATACGTTTCCTTCATAAATTAAAACCTATACGTTTCTTTCATAAATTAAACCCTATACGTTTCTTTCATAAATTAAAACCTATACGTTTCTTTCATAAATTAAAACCTATACGTTTTTTTCATAAATTAAACCTTATACGTTTCTTTCATAAATTAAAACCTATACGTTTCAGATTTATATTACCATTTTACAAATTTAACTAAACTTCCAGTTTATTTGATTAATTTAACATCTTTAGTTAAAACTCAAATTTCACATTTTCAAGTCAAGTTATATTTTAAAATTTCATTTTCAACAGTTATTTATTCAACCACTTAAATTTATAGAAAATCAATAATTCTTTAATAAATCACTTAAATTCAAATATAAATCAATTTATCATATTTACCATTTCCAAATAAAATTAAAGTCCATTTTATTCATGTAACTTAAATATCATTTTTAGTCAAAATTCCAAATTTCAAACATAAGTTATATTTCAAAATCCAGTTAATCCATTCATAAATTACATTTTTAACACATAGAAAAATCATAATTTATTTATTTTTAAACCTTTCAAAATCTATTTAAATCAAATTTCATAATTTTATACTTTTAAAATACTTAAAATATTCAAAGCACTTTATAGAATAACCACGGGTCTGTATATAGTTTTCTAACCTAGGTCAAGTGATACGGAAATGTATCATTTCAATCCGCAGTTTAAAAGGTAAAAATCCGGGTTCTATCATTTCAAACCCGCAATCCCAAGTTTAAATAAATAAATAAAATAACTCAGGCCTATCATTTCAGCCCATAATGATTTTTTATCCTAACAGTGAACTTGCAGTGTGATCATATACAGAAATAATATAAACAATGTCAATATCACAATATACAGTCATGTATCAGATATCAGGTGAAAATTAACAGTTTTAACATGGTAATAACATGGTAATAACACGGCATAGCATATCATATGATCATCATTAACTTGCATAAACATTTTACATTACTAAACACTTGTCATCAATCCACTTTTCATAAGTATATATGTCAGAGTGAGAAAGACTCACCTTTTTCAAAGCTAGAGACCAAAACAACATACAAGCACGACTCCAAAGGCACGACAAGCACAATTTCATGACTTTTGATTTGAGTTGAAAGATAGCCAAGATATGATTTTGTATCAACAACCCAAAGCAAAACAATGAAAGGAGAACAAATGAAATAAAACAAGAGTGAAAAGAAGAAAGAAAGAAAAAAGAAAAAAAAAAAGAGAAAAAAAAAATGAAAGGAAAAGCATGCGCCGGTTCATACCCTCAGGAGATGCTTACGCAAATTTTGATGGAAGCAAAATGAATAATTTATGGTATGGAACTTTTGAACGTGAAATATATGTTAACATTTGCTCACTAATTTATGTAGAGGGCAGGCAAGAGAAAAATGCTTAAACGGTAGAGGCAATTAAGGCATTCAATTCTCTCCAATAGGTGGAAACGTATGGGAGGCAAGAGGGAAAGAAATAATTCACACACGGAAATGATTTAAGGCAAGATTTGAGCAAGATTTTGGATTCTCAAAAGAGAATATACGGCTGAAAACTTTGCATTGTTAACGCAAAAAAAAAAAAATCAAATAGATAACGAAAAGGCAAGAGCAACAATTAAATATATGCCCAAAGTAACGTACAAATTATTTTATTTCTCTTATTAAATAAATTTAGAATACTAACGTTTCTATTAGGAAAATAAACCATCACTTTAAACCAAAATTTAATAGCTATTGTACCATAATTAATAACATTTGATTTAGCTTCATCCAATTGATTGTTAAATATAAAGTTAAGAAACAGATGTAAACATATGTAAAAGAAATGTAAAGTTTATTTCCCATTTCACACTAATTATTTCTAACTTTTTTTAAAAAAAAAAAAAGTATACAACAAATATGACCAAAACAAATGTTACACAATTGTATACAGTTCAAGATGAAAAATTTGCCTTTAGAATTATAAAATTTAGAATTTCTATTAAAGTTACACTTTTTATCCAAATCAAATTTTCAGACATTGTTTATTTTTATTTGGACAAATGATCAGAAATCATTTCAAGAAAATTTCCAAAATTAGATTTTTAAGAAAACAAAAGCCAACGTCTTTAAGTAAATGAAAAAATTTAAAATTTAGGGAAAACAAGTAGAAAGTAAGAAAAAGAAAGGGAAGCCATTACCAGATCCTTGAAGCCGTGAGAAACAAATGAAAATGATCTTTTTTTCACGTGAAAACCGAATGAGATGACGGCTACATTAGGGTTTTACACGGCTAAGGCAATTAATTGAGGAGTTTAAGGAAATGAAGGGTTTGGGCAGATAAAAGGGCTTACGTTTCAAAGTGATTTACAATCTTCCATATTCTTTTCCTTTTAAAACTTTACATAAACAAAATTTCAGGAGAAAATACTTTACAAACCGAAATCAATTAGAAATATGAGGTAACAAATAGTATAATTTGAAAAAAATATAAAATAATGAAGAAAATGCCTTAAAAATACCAAACAGTGTTCTAAAATTGTGCATAAATCACTGTTAGTCTTGGAAAATTATACATTTCATTATAAAATTATTATGAAGTGGAAAGGAATGCTTTCATGTGAAAATGAGGTAAGAAATGCACAGCTACAATAAAGAAAGGAACGGTCAAAGGAAATTAAATCTATTAATTGGAAAAGAAACGGAAGAAGAAATGTTAAAACGGTTTTACGTTTCTTTGCTTTCAAACCTTTTAAACTTCCTACATATATATTCATATACATCTAAATAACTGAAAATAATTAAAATCTCAGTTAAAATTCGAAAATATAACAGATAAACAAAATATTAATAATTAAATATTAATTAGATATGATTAAAATAAGAAAAATAGCACAGAAAATGAAAACTTGACTTAAGAATTAGAAATAACTTCAATACAATTTGGAAAAATTTACTTTAATTTAAATATATGTAAAATGATTAAAATAAAATAAAACTCAGCAAATAAAAGTGAGTGCATAAAATAAATAAATAAATTTTAATTATATATAATTAAATTAAGAAAATGGCTTAAAATTGTAGACTAGGCTTTTAAAATTAGAAATAAATTCAAATGAACTTTAGAAAAATTATATTATCATTTTAAAAATACTTAAAAGTCAAAATATACATTATATAACATATTATCACATATTAAAATAAAATAAAACAAAGAAGAAGTAATTTATACAATTTAAAATAGTCATTGTTAAATAACCCTATATACGCACAATATTGTAAAGGGTATAACTTTCACAATTTACATCCAATTTCAACGAAACGAAAAGTGGTGTTCTTATAATTTTAAGTACTTTCATAATAAAAGAAAAAATTTAAATTTTTAAACTTCTAAAATTTTAAGTTGAAAGTCACAGTTTGACTATTTTGACCAAAGTCAGCATTTCAGGCAAATATTCAACTTACACAAGTTTGGAATTATAACTCATATAAAAATAAAGATTATATTTAAATAATAAATTTAATCATTTAAAATAAGTAAAATAAATTTTTAAATCAAAATCTTAATTAAAATATACAATAAAATAATTACAAAATACAGGGTTGTTACACTCTCCCCTACTCAAACTTTTCGTCCCCGAAAAGGAATGAGGTATGGAAGGGCATAGAAAAGATAGAGTGAAATAGGATTAAGATAAGATGACAAGAAGATTGAAGTTATACCTGATAACTATTGTTATAGGTAAGTTTTACAAGGTGGAGCTGATCTTTCCAAGATTCTCCAAAATTAAGAACACAAGCACGAAAAAGGTGGATTCAAAATGATTACCAAAGATCTATCAAAAATTATAGAAAGATTCCTATACCAATCTATAGCAAGATAAGGAGGAGGAGGATAACAAAAAAAAAATAGTTTGAAAACAAAACAAGGAAATAGATTTGAAAGCATGGAAATTTCAACTTAAATAGAGAGTAAATCTTTACACAAGTTAAATAAATCTTAACTATCTCAAATTTCATTATCTTATTATCCAATCATCATAAATTAACAAATTTCAAAACCATGGGTTTGAAAAATAATCATTTATTACACTCACAGTGTATTTAATAAATTTAATTCTTCTTTATTCCTAAATAAAACTAAATTTATTCCTCTCACTATATTTATCACTTATGTTAAACATACTTACACTTAATATAACTGCTTTCTTTTATTCTTAGTTCTTTTAATATTATTTTGTTATAAGTTATTCAATTACCCTTTATTATATTTACCTCTGTTAATCATTTTATAATTAAAATTTAAGTGTATAACATTTATTATAACCACTCAAATTTTATTTATAAAATCTTTTTATATTGTATATTACCCAATTACATTGTTAACTTCTGAAATTAAGGTAAGTTATATTGGAATGAAATTGTGTCATACAAATAAAACTTTCCAATTCAATTATCTCAAGTTTAATCATTTATCCAAATTTTTTTGATTTTCTTTTTATAATTGAAATTATTGTTAAAAATAAAATTTAAGAATTAAATTTCCGATTTCTTCAAACCATTTAGAGATAAGTAATAATATATATATAATATGTCAAATCAAATTTCAATCATATATCTATATATATTATAAATTAAGTCATATTTTAGAAATTCAAATCAATTTAATTTCCCAAAACAAAGCTGTAGCAAGACTACAGAACAGTCTCTTCACTTCGAAACTCGAAAATGAACGTCGATGATGCTGTAGTCATCACCGAAGTTATTTTCCAGCGACAAAGAGAAGAGTACTAATTTTAAACTTAAAATTCTTTGGAAACAAATTTCTATTTGAAAATATTTTAAATATTATATCCCTTTAAACTTTTAAACAAAAGGTTTGGAACCATCGGAAATTAAATTCTCAAATTTCTTTTTCTAAATTCATTTAAGTTCCCATATAAATTTATAATCAATTATTTATAAATTCATTTATAGAACAATAAATGATAAATCAAGTATTATCATTTAAATTGTCAATTTGAATCATTTTATTAAGTTCCTTAAATATATATATCAAAATTTTATTTCATTAACCAAATTTTAAAATAATATCGTGTTAGTTTGTTCTGTCAAAGTGTTTTAGAAATCCTATCGATAGCGTTGATCAGACGAATCGATCGGAAACCCAAATCAACATCAACAACTCCAACAACACAATATAAAAAAATATAGATTGACAAATACAATTCAAAATGTTTGAAAATATGTTGGAAACAAAAGACAAGATGATTAAATACAGAGTAGGGAGGTGAATAAGCTAAAATAAATCACGGGCAAACTTAATCGGGCCAACCGTGACTTAAAGTATAAGATCGAAGTGGATTTTCTGGGGTAAATCTACGTTTGATCTCAAGAGTTAGAGTTTGGGATAATAGGAGATACTAGCATCTAAACCGAGGATATAAAATCTTTGGTGAATCGATACTGTTGTAATGGAGTTTCACCCTTCTTACAAGAAATTTTTTGAGATTGGCAGGACCGCCACTTCACTATAAAGATCATTCGAAGTGGAGTTGTGGGATACTCCAGAATCAAATGAAGATGAATAGCGGGGAATAAGAATGGACTTTGGAACCGCAGGGAACGTTCCAAAATTCAAAGGAATCGAGTCAAAAGGGAAGAGATTCAAACTCGAATGAAAGTGATTCTGTAAATACATTCACTCTATATGCTGAGTTTTGCCTAGAGCTACCAAAGCTCTAATACCAACTGTAACAACCAGGTATTTTCAACCATTCGCATCCATTATAAGTGTATAGGTAGACACTCATGCCGGAATTGGATAGCTCAAAATACCGCGTTGTAAATAAAAAATTTGGCAAATCTCAGAATATACAGTAAATAAAATCACAGATCACAGACACAGAGTATATAAAAATGCAGCGGAAGAAAAAGAGATAGTAGTTCATGAAGCTACTATATAAATATGAGATACATCAGAGTTAAATAAGATACAACAGAAGAGTAACAAGATACATCACTGGATACTGAAACAAAATAGAAGGCTGGATCTTCAAGGAAAGCTCCAACGCCGAAGGTGAATCTGGAATGCTAACTCACTCAACCTGACCCGAGCGTAAAGCAAAACACAAAACCCTCGAGTCAGGACATAAATACTTATAAACTGTAAATCAACTCAAGTGAACAGTAACAAAATGAATCAATAACTTAAAGGATGCTTGGGACCGCCCATCCTCTAAGGATCCGTTAAACTATTTACTATGTAGTAATATACGCTATATATGGTAGTGTCTAATCAGTAAAGTATAATCATATAGAAAATAGCGTTAAGAGGATGGTGAACCTTAACGCGGTCGGATCTTTAAAACCAAAATCGTAGTGGGCTCGATATAAGGATATGACACGGCACGCGAGGCAATGCCAGGGTGGATACACCGTTTGCACTCCCGGACCGGTGGTGACGGCAAGCCAGCAGCTTCCGCCCACCTCAAACAATACCCCTGAATCAAAGTGGCGCCACCGAATCGAATCACAACAGTAATAGAATAGTTTCCGATGGAGCATGCTCGATGAAAGGGTGCGACCCTTTGTGTAGCCCGGTATAGCTCCTGTTTTAGTCATATATGCCAACTCATGGGAGTTGGGTCCACGTAACATACCTCGAGAACGTCGCCACCATCCTACTTCATTCTGTAATCTCCACCGCGTACACAGTTGTTAAAGTGGTTTTCGGTATTGTCCGGCTGTAAGACAATATCCGATCCCGGTCTCTTTAACAACCAATCGTTATTATAACCCATGGATATTTATTTCAAATAATTTATACTTTCAAGACCAAAATATCATACTCATTTCAAAACAATATCACAATTGTATCATTTCCATTTCAAAAATAATTCAATATTATATCATTCAAATAAAACCCAATTTTTCAAATCATTGAATATTTCTTTAAATTTATTAAACTTGAAATATTCCTTTAAATTATCATAGAATTTTGGAAATGTTACCTTAAGGAATCATAGCAGTTTTGGAATGTACTACTTTCCACTTTACATTGTATATAATTCAAAGTATTGATAAGCTTAAAATTTTAACATGTCAATTTATCATAGCCTTATAGTTAAATAAACTTTCTTACTGTAATATACAATTTAAACCGAAATTCTTATGTTAAGTTAAAAGCACCTTATTAACTTACATTATTATTACAATAAGTAACATTTATCATTTTAATCAATTTAAAATACACCATTACATTGATTAAAATCTACGTGTCAAATGTACGTTTTAAATTTTATATTCCTATTACAATAATGAACATTTATTAATTAAATCAATACCACACTACTTAAAACTTTACATGTTTCTTTCTTAATTAAAACTTTACATGTTCTTGCATTAATTAAAACTTTCATGTTCTCTCATTAATTAGGACTTTACATGTTTCTTTCCTTAATTAAAAACTTATACGTTTCTTTCATTAATTAAAACTTATACCTTCTTTCATTAATTAGGAATTTACATGTTCCTATCATTAATTGGAACACCATATGTTCTTTCATTAATTAAAACCTATACGTTTCTTTCATAAATTAAAACCTATACGTTCCTTTCATAAATTAAAACCTATACGTTCCTTTCATAAATTAAACCCTATACATTTCTTTCATAAATTAAACCCTATACGTTTCTTTCATAAATTAAAACCTATACGTTTCTTTCATAAATTAAACCCTATACGTTTCTTTCATAAATTAAAACCTATATGTTTCTTTCATAAATTAAAACCTATACGTTTCTTTCATAAATTAAACCCTATACGTTTCTTTCATAAATTAAAACCTATACGTTTCAGATTTATATTAGCATTTTACAAATTTAACTAAACTTCCAGTTTATTTGATTAATTTAACATCTTTAGTTAAAACTCAAATTTCACATTTTCAAGTCAAGTTATATTTTAAAATTTCATTTTCAACAGTCATTTATTCAACCACTTAAATTTATAGAAAATCAATAATTCTTTAATAAATCACTTAAATTCAAATATAAATCAATTTATCATATTTACCATTTCCAAATAAAATTAAAGTCCATTTTATTCATGTAACTTAAATATCATTTTTAGTCAAAATTTCAAATTTCAAACATAAGTTATATTTCAAAATCCAGTTAATCCATTCATAAATTACATTTTTAACACATAGAAAAATCATAATTTATTTATTTTTAAACCTTTCAAAATCTATTTAAATCAAATTTCATAATTTTATACTTTTAAAATACTTAAAATATTCAAAGCACTTTATAGAATAACCACGGGTCTGTATATAGTTTTCTAACCTAGGTCAAGTGATACGGAAATGTATCATTTCAATCCGCAGTTTAAAAGGTAAAAATCCGGGTTCTATCATTTCAAACCCGCAATCCCAAGTTTAAATAAATAAATAAAATAACTCAGGCCTATCATTTCAGCCCATAATGATTTTTATCCTAACAGGGAACTTGCAGTGTGATCATATACAGAAATAATATAAACAATGTCAATATCACAATATACAGTCATGTATCAGATATCAGGTGAAAATTAACAGTTTTAACATGGTAATAACATGGTAATAACATGGCATAGCATATCATATGATCATCATTAACTTGCATAAACATTTTACATTACTAAACACTTGTCATCAATCCACTTTTCATAAGTATATATGTCAGAGTGAGAAAGACTCACCTTTTTCAAAGCTAGAGACCAAAACAACATAAAAGCACGACTCCAAAGGCACGACAAGCACAATTTCACGACTTTTGATTTGAGTTGAAAGATAGCCAAGATATGATTTTGTATCAACAACCTAAAGCAAAACAATGAAAGGAGAACAAATGAAATAAAACAAGAGTGAAAAGAAGAAAGAAAGAAAAAAGAAAAAAAAAAGAGAAAAAAATGAAAGGAAAAGCATGCACCGGTTCATACCTTCAGGAGATGCTTACGCAAATTTTGATGGAAGCAAAATGAATAATTTATGGTATGGAACTTTTGAACGTGAAATATATATTAACATTTGCTCACTAATTTATGTAGAGGGCAGGTAAGAGAAAAATGCTTAAACGGTAGAGGCAATTAAGGCATTCAATTCTATCCAATAGGTGGAAACGTATGGGAGGCAAGAGGGAAAGAAATAATTCACACACGGAAATGATTTAAGGCAAGATTTGAGCAAGATTTTGGATTCTCAAAAGAGAATATACGGCTGAAAACTTTGCATTGTTAACGCAAGAAAAAAAAATCAAATAGATAACGAAAAGGCAAGAGCAACAATTAAATATATGCCCAAAGTAACGTACAAATTATTTTGTTTATCTTATTAAATAAATTTAAAATACTAACGTTTCTATTAGGGAAATAAACTATCACTTTGAACCAAAATTTAATAGCTATTGTACCATAATTAATAACATTTGATTTAGCTTCATCCAATTAATTGTTAAATATAAAGTTAAGAAACAGATGTAAACATATGTAAAAGAAATGTAAAGTTTATTTCCCGTTTCACACTAATTATTACTAAATTTTTTTTAAAAAAAAAAGTATACAACAAATCTGACCAAAACAAAAGTGAAACAAATGTTACACAATTGTATACAGTTCAAGATGAAAAATTTGCCTTCAGAATTATAAAATTTAGAATTTCTATTAAATTTACACTTTTTATCCAAATCAAATTTCAGACATTGTTTATTTTTATTTGGAAAAATGATCAGAAATCATTTCAAGAAAATTTTCAAAATTAGATTTTTAAGAAAACAAAAGCCAAAGTCTTTAAATAAATGAAAAAATTTAAAATTTAGGGAAAACAAGTAGAAAAGTAAGAAAATGAAAGGGAAGCCATTACCAGATCTTTGAAGCCGTGAGAAACAAATGAAAATGATCTTTTTTTCACGTGAAAACCTAATGAGATGACGGCTACATTAGGGTTTTACACGGCTAAGGCAATTAATTGAGGAGTTTAAGGAAATGAAGGGTTTGGGCAAATAAAAGGGCTTACGTTTCAAAGTGATTTACAATCTTCCATATTCTTTTCCTTTTAAAACTTTACATAAACAAAATTTCAGGAGAAAATACTTTACAAACCGAAATCAATTAGAAATATGAGGTAACAAATAGTATAATTTGAAAAAAATATAAAATAATGAAGAAAATGCCTTAAAAATACCAAACAGTGTTCTAAAATTGTGCATAAATCACTGTTAGTCTTGGAAAATTATACATTTCATTATAAAATTATTATGAAGTGGAAAGGAATGTTTTCATGTGAAAATGAGGTAAGAAATGCACAGCTACAATAAATAAAGGAACGGTCAAAGGAAATTAAATCTATTAATTGGAAAAGAAACGGAAGAAGAAACGTTAAAACGGTTTTACGTTTCTTTGCTTTCAAACCTTTTAAACTTCCTACATATATATTCATATACATCTAAATAACTGAAAATAATTAAAATCTCAGTTAAAATTCGAAAATATAACAGATAAACAAATATTAATAATTAAATATTAATTAGATATGATTAAAATAAGAAAAATAGCACAGAAAATGAAAACTTGACTTAAGAATTAGAAATAACTTCAATACACTTTGGAAAAATTTACTTTAATTTAAATATATGTAAAATGAATAAAATAAAATAAAACACAGCAAATAAAAGTGAGTATATAAAATAAATAAATAAATTTTAATTATTTATAATTAAATTAAGAAAATGGCTTAAAATTGTAGACTAGGCTTTTAAAATTAGAAATAAATTCAAATGAACTTTAGAAAAATTATATTATCATTTTAAAAATACTTAAAAGTCAAAATATACATTATATAACATATTATCACATATTAAAATAAAATAAAACAAAGAAGAAGTAATTTGCACAATTTAAAATAGCCATTGTTAAATAACCCTATATACGCACAATATTGTAAAGGGTATAACTTTCACAATTTACATCCAATTTCAACGAAACGAAAAGTGGTGTTCTTATAATTTTATGTACTTTCATAATAAAAGAAAAAATTTAAAATTTTAAACTTCTAAAATTTTAAGTTGAAAGTCACAGTTTGACTATTTTGACCAAAGTCAGCATTTCAGGCAAATATTCAACTTACACACGTTTGAAATTATAACTCATATAAAAATCAAGATTATATTTAAATAATAAATTTAATCATTTTAAATAAGTAAAATAAGTTTTTAAATCAAAATCTTAATTAAAATATACAATAAAATAATTACAAAATACAGGGTTGTTTCAGGTAGATAAATGTTTGTGAAGAATTCAAGCAGCAACACTGGTTTTTGGTATGGTACCAGCACATGTATGTAGTTAGGTTGATTAAAATTGTTATGAAACTATTATGAAACTAGTATGTATGGTTCAGGGGAGGGAAAATAATTGATGGTGAGGAGTTATGTATGGATTGTGGTGGAATGTTAGTGATGTAGTTTTAAGTTCAAGTTTTGTTTTCTCACTCTTTTGTTCTGTTCTTTGTTGACAGGTAGTTCAGGTTTTGAAGACATCAGCAATGACAGGTAGTTCAGGTTTTTACGGTGATTCAGGTTTTGCTCGGTACTTTGGTTATTTCAGACGTTTATTTCAGATGTATATGTACGGTTATGACACTTATGGTAGTTTGGTTATAACACTTATGGTAGTTTGGTTGTGTATGTGTACGGGTAGCTTTTTGTCGACACCTATATATGTGGATGTATGAATGTCTATGTATCTTATGGATCTTCAATGCGTATACGTATTTTGTAGTTGTTTAATATATTGTGCTTAAAAGTATATGTGCTTGCGTATTCTGTTATTATATAATTGGATGCTAGATCAGGGGTAAATCTGGAGTAGTAGGTGGAGGGAAACAAACGCTACTGGATATTTTTTTTTTTGATAGCGTTAAAATGTCGCTACAAAAGAGTGATTAAAAACTCAAGTACACTTATGCTGGCATTTATTAAGCGCTACAAAAAATGTATATAACGCCATGAAAAGGTAACGTGGAGGAGAAAACCCTTTCGGTGGCGTTAAACAGGCGCTACAAAAAATTTAGATAACGCCATAAAAAAGTATCATGGAGGAGAAAACCTTTTCGGTGGCGGTAAATAGGCGCTACAAAAAAGGAATTCTATGGCGTTATAAAAACGCTGTCAAAAAAACAAATTTGGTGGCGTTTAAAAAAGTGCAACTAATACTCGAGGATTTTTAGTGGCATGTTTTTCGTAACGATTATCGGAACGCCACTAAAAATACATAGTGGCGTTTTTTGGGCGCTACAAAAAATCAGTTTTCTTGTAGTGCTATCTTCGCTTGGCAACGGTGAGTTTATCTTTTTATCTCAAGCTTATTTCCTTTTCTTTTGAATGTTGTAAGTATGTAGTTGTTTCAAATATCGTCTCTAGGAATTGCGGGGATGCAATTTTGTAAGGAGGGAAGATCTGTAACAACCTGCATATTTAACGATTTTATATTTAAATATTTTATTTAAATATAGCGTCGTTAGTCGGATTTTAGGTCCGAAATGTTACTTTTTGCAAATGGCCGAATTAGGACTCGATACCGCCTTCATTGAGTCCAAAATGGCGTTTGCAATCTTTTTAAGTATAAGGTTTGATATGTTTGGAGTAAGTTGAATTTTGCTACTTTTTCTTGTTGGGCTTTGGGTTGGGTTCAGCCCACTAACTAACTAATTAACCCTAACTCAGTCCCTCTCCTCTCCACTCACTTATTTCATTTCATAAAAACTTAAGCTAAAACTGAAAATGGGGGAAGAGGATGGGAATAAAAAATTCCATGCCCTAGTTTCTTCTTGCAACTTGAATTCTTGCTCCAAATCAAAGAGAAGCTATTGGTAAGCCTCCTCTTCATCTTCTCCAACTCTTCTCCTCTTCAATTTCAGAAAGTTTCCTAAACCTAAATTAGGAAATATGTGTTTTATTCTTAGATTGAAGCTTGCAGAGTTGAAGTGAAGAGTAGTTGGTCTCCTTCTTGTGCTTGAGCTTCTTCTTCTTTGTTTTGAGAAAAGGTGAGTTTTGAACTCACATCTACTTCTCTTGATATCATGGGTGATGGGTATGAATTCCTATTACCTATTCATATGCATTTGATTTTTGATTGGATTGGTTTTATGAATATTCCAACTCTTGAGTTTCAAAGTCAAATTTTTATGAACATTCTCTTATGGATGTTTTGATCTTGTTTTGGTGATGAATTGAGGTGCTTATAGGGCCGGGTAGCCGCTAGGCGTGAACCCCTAGCGCCCGTGCTCGTCCAATTGAAAGTTGGGAAGTTTTCTCATTATTTGGGATAGGCTGAAAACATCCAAGGTTGCAGCTCCGGCCGAACGAGCCCTGTAGCCGGCCGACCGACCTGCTACCCCGAGCACTTTTTTTGCTTCTGGCCAGCCGACCGAGCCCTGTAGCCGCCCGACCGACCGACCTGTTGCTGTTTTGCCTATTTTTGCCCTTTTGTGTGTTTTCCAAATTTTATCGATTCAAGTTGGTTCTTAGTGGTTGTTATTGCATCTTTGGCTTTGATAACTTATTTTTGACTTCATTCAAGGGGTTTTATAAAATAATCTTCTAAAATTGCATCAAAAGCTTGTTTCCTATTTAAACACACACGATTTCGCACTTCGAGCGGAGTGGAAGGGAGATCAAATGGTTAGGTAAAACACGGACCATGAATCCATGCGTTTATCTTTTCGATTAATCCCTGACCTATTCGATTGATTGTTTTGACCTTTTGGTCTGGTTTACCAATGAGATGAGGTAGACTTTGTACTGCTTTGAGTGTGAAATTAACTAACAGATAGTAAACAGTTTAGTGCGAACGAGTGGTTATGGGACTCACGTTACCACTTTTCGGATTCCTTTTTGAGAGTTATGACACATTCCGCCCGTTAGTGGTGTCCAGTACTGGCCTCCGGACCTTCACCACTACTGTTTGTTGCCTTCGGTTGTGTTGCCTTCGGGTTTGCACCTTCAGGTTTGTTGCCTTCGGGTATGTTGCCTTCGGGTTTGTTGCCCTATTGTATCGCTTTCGGAGTTAGGTCTTTATGAGCCGCTCGAGTGATATTTGGGTTTGGAGTCTTCGGGCTCATGGATCCTTGTTTATACAGTACTGAGCACGTGCAAATTTTATGATGTTTCATTGATATGTATATTCCCTAGGTATCGCCCTTCGGTGTTGGTCTTTTTGAGCCGCATGAAGTATAGCGATTACCTTGTGGAACTTGTGCTACCTTCATTGGTATTTGTTATTTGCCTTTACGGCTTGTTTTGGGATATTCCTATCCTTTGTTTCTATGATTTGCCAATGATACGAGGCTTGTTATGATATGACTCATCTTTTGTTAGATGATTGTGTTATCTCTTTTAGAGATATTTGTTATACATTGTGACCTTGCAGGTTATTGTTGTTCAGTTTATCTAACTGTTTTGTTTAGCTAGACTGACCCGTGTATTTTGTACTCGGGTCAGATCGAGATGTTTCAGGTTAGGTGCTTTTGGACTTAGCCTATTTTGCTTCTGCATGGACTATTCAGCTTGTTCCTTTTTGTTAAAGCTTTTTGTGTAGCCCTTTTTATTGTAACTCTGATATATGTACTATTTTGAATTCGTCTGTATATTGTGGTTTGCTATACCACTTGACATGTATTAGTTTGTATACTCTGTTATGTAACAATATATGTGTATATGATGATCTACTGTTCTGTGATGTATATTACATTTGAGTTGTTATATTCTGTTCTGATAGATCCTCCAACCACCTATGGTTTTGTTTTAAGTATTCGTTGGGTATGCTAACCTACTTGGTATGTCTATTGTCGATGTATTCAATAGATAGTTAGAGCAAAGATATAGATGGTTGCTCCTAACCAGCCTTATTCTCCGTGTTAGTTGACGGCATTACCCTGTAGCATCCTTGGCTGGCGTGGGTATAGAGGTGGGGCATCACATTTCACTTCAACCATTAATGCACTTCAACTTTATAAACAATATTATCAAACACGGAAACAACAAGTCAATGCCACATTACATGTTTTAAAGGATTACACTGGAGATTATACTACATATAATGTTGTCGCTGTTTTGAAAAGCAAGAAGGTGTCCAAAAGCAATAACTTATAGTATTCTTCGTAATATTATATTTACAAAAATAAAAAAAACATATATTGTAACGATCCAGAATTTTAGTCATCCAGATATAGAATATTCAATTGATTTTAAATATTGAAAAGTAAATTTTATAAGTTGAATAACTTATATTTTCAAATATAGTGATTTATTTGATAACTAAATTGTTTAATTTAATATTTCAAATTGTTTAAATAATGGGACCTTGAATTTTAAATAAATGAAAATGATTTCTAAAGTTGATCTAAATTCTATTTGAATTAGAATGGACTTAGTGAACTTTTAATTTTGATTTAAAAAAATGAATAAATAGAATTTGGAATTTAGTTATTTTAATTAATGAGTAAAAGTAGTCATTTTGTACACTATCTTGAATTTCGACGAAACTAGTTTCATTGAATTCGCAATAGTGAATTATATTATGCTATTGAATTTCATGGCGATTGGATGTATCATTTGATCGTGCGCATAGAAATAATTGAAGGAATTTAACTAAAATAATTCGATTTTGAAAAGCTAACTTCTTCTATATATGATGGAATTGGTTCCCGATACATATTCCATTGTGTTATGGAATAGAGGTATAACATATAGATCGCTAGGTGACACACTTCATTTGGAGTTCGGAATTTTCATGGATGAATATTGCCAGGTTTATTTTTGTATAAATAGTCCCACATTCCTTTAATTTGCAAACCCTAACCCCAAAATGGCACTCTCATCTACCATTAAACATTTCTATCTAATGGCCGATGTTGATGGAGCCGCTAGGAGCCAAATTAGCCAACGACTTCAACTAGGAAAATATAGAAGGCAACGATACGAAGCTAGTGCATGGTTGGATTATGGAATGGTCGACGACGATGATCGAAATTCGCCTTCGTTCAAGCATAGTTTCATGGCTTCGTGGTTTCAACTTGGGTCGCAAGCTCGATGCATATGCAAGGTGGTGTTGGATGGGTGGTCACGGCAGCGCACGAAAGAGGACCAGGCATCGGGGTGGCTCGTCAAGGGTGGCGACGCGAGTTCGTTCGAAGATTAATAAAAAGAAACCCAAAGGAGCATGTGCACCTGGTATGTAGGAGGGAGGGAAACAAAAATGATAAGAGAAAGGTTAAATTTTTAAGTTAATTTAATTTACTTAATTTAATCTTTATATATCGAATGTTTAATAATCCATAAGTTGTTCGTACGAGGTCCGTTTCGAGTGTGAAAAGTTACATTGTGTTCGTACCGGCGAGCGCTACACTATGAAGTTGGAGTGGATGAATTTGGAGCTAGTAGAAATTTTAGGTTAAATTGAACGATCATTTAATTTTAATTCAAACCGGAACGCTTAGGAAATTCCTGGCATTTTATGAGTAAACTCACCTCTCTATCCTACTTATACTTTTATATAAGTGGGAATAAATTTATATATGTTGATTGATGCTTGTTTGGATGAATATTATATGCTAGTTGGTTTGGATATATTCCCGTCTATCAGAGCGGATGATACCCTATTACGTTCCCGTGTAGGAGCGGATGACCCTTTCTGTATGAATCCCACCTCACAATAGTTGATTTATATTTTTATGATTGTATGCTATTTGTGATGCAGGGGGATAGGTTGGAGGGATTCAACAGGATTCCACACCACTGTTTATTTTTTTCATACATATGTCGATATATGATGTTTTGGATGTCAAGATGATGTCTTTGATATAATTTGCTTATTTGGTGTTATGGTAGCACTGAGCTTATTTATCATATTTTGTAATATTGAAATAATGATTTTGACGTGCAAAGGATTTCGAAGTGATTTCAGAAGTTTATATGCTTTAAATTTATAAAGGAATGATTTGTTTTCAAAGAAATAAAGTTATGATTTTTGATAGTATAAAAATATAACTTTGAGAAATACTTTAAGTTAGAGATTTTTGAATAAGTTTATATAAAATATTTATAAAGGTGATATTTTTACAAATAAAGAAGTTAATTGATAATAGAAATTTAAAAACGTTTAGTAAATGGATTTTATATATAAATTTGATTTTTAAAGAAATGGATTTAAGTATGGATTTTTATTTAAAGGAATGTTTGAAAGTTATATTTTGATGGAGTTAAATGTTTTAAAATTAAATTATCTTTTGGAAGTAAAGGTGTAGCGACCCGACTTTCTATCACCCGAAAGACGCATCACTAATTAAGAAAGAAAGAGATAGAAGAAGAAAAGAATGAAAAGAAAGAACAATAACACAACAGAAATCTCACAGCGGAACGAATGAAATATAATATATAACATATATATAGAATCGTATACATCAGAGTACACAACTTACATCTCAATTTAGATAGTTATAACATTTCCGTCTAATATACAATACAAGAATAACTATACAGAATAACACACAGCAGAAACTCTATTTATATATCTACACGCTGAAGCCTCCTGCTCCAAAGCTCCTCCAGAACTCGTCAAAGATAATCTGAATCACTTGACTACTCATACATAATATGAGTACCCAAGAGTTTAACAAAACAGAAAATAAACACTCGGGTCAGGCAGGGTCTGGTGTGAGTAAATGGTTTAAGATTGCTTAACTTTAGAAAATCCTTTAAAAAGAAAGGTATCACGTAAGACTTCCCACACATAAACATGGAAAAGTTTTTACCTTACGCTAACCAAAACATTTGATAGGAAATCCAGTGATATTATAATAGTGCCTAGGGTTTTAAAGTAAATATGAAATAGCCGAAATTGTTACATTATTAAATTCCAGCTACTGGCCACAAAAGTGGGTAATACAAACAAAACCGTAGGGTCTCGTAGAAAGAATGGGTTTCCAACAATGGCAGGGCTACTTGGGTACCACCTGTCACAGTACGTGGTCTAGATCAACGTACCGAGGAGCCACCCTAACTCCCCTGCAACACAAGGCCGGGTCCATTCCTTGCTGAACAGTCCCGAACAAGACCACCCCGCAGTTGGCTGCAGACCAACCGCCTACAAATCCGAAATAAAAATGGACATCTAGACAAAGATGAATCTCGTCTTACTTGGGCATGACCCACTTAACCTTGCTGCACCTCCCCTGTTTTAGCCATTCCCGGTTGACGAGGCTTGAGGCTGCGATTACCTTTGTAGGACACATTTACCTTAGAATGCTCATCGTCCACCTGACGATGTTCTGAAAGCATTGAATCCATACAAGTTCATTCCGGGTTCGGACGGAACCGAAGGCACTATCCGTTGCACTCATTTTGGAATCACCCTCAGAGTCAACGACCATAGCCCTTGCATTCTGAATCACCATCTCGAACCTATAAGTACTATTTCCGTCCAACTCATCACGGAATCACCCCCAGAGTTATACTGACGAATAGTTCTTACACCTCGAGTCTTCACTTGCACTCCACTTGGATTCACGACCTAACGTTTATTTTGGATCGGTGTGGTTTTCGGATATCCAAATATGGAAACCCGATCCCGGTCTCACCGAAACCAAATGCCATTTTAATGTCCAAGTTGTACTTAAGGGTTTTAAACAATTGATATATTTAACATAAATGGATGATTCATAACATACAGATAGATAATTCATAATTATCAAATTCATCAACACATATCACAAAGCAGCATATATATCACATCTCAGATATATCACATTCATATCATCACATATCAACCAATGACATACGATATCATCCAATATCATTAACTCATCCAATGATACTTATCAATCAATTATTAATCATCCATACACAAGTTAAATCCAAACTTAATTAATTTAATTAATCCTTTATTAAATTAATTCTTACTTAATCACTTGGATTATCATCAATCCAGCTTACTTATTCATTAATTAATTACAAATTAATTAATAAACATCACTTAATTATCCACTTTAATTAATCATCCTTGATGAATTATTACTTAATTACTTTAAGTAATTATTCCTTAATTACAATTTTTTAATTAATCAATCTAGATTAATTACTTCTTAATTGTACCAAGTAATTATCTCTTAATTACTCTTTAAAATTAATCACACTTGATTAATAATTATTTAATTACCTTGATAATTATTTCTTAATTATCTTTTTAAATTAATCATACCCGATTAATCACCTTATTAATTAATCATACTTGATTAAAAACTCTTGATTAATTTCCTTTAATTAATCACACTTGATTAATCATATTTAATTAATTACTTTTAATCAATCACATTTGATTAATTACTTTTTAATTACATTTAGTAATTAAAATTTAATTAAAATTTAATTATCCTTTAATTATTAATTAACAATTAATTATTTATTTCATTAATTAATGATTACTTCATTACTTAAATTTCTTCCTTAATTACTTACTTTAAGTAATTAATCACTTGATTAATTACTCTTAATTTCTTTATTAATTAACCATTAATTAAATAATTTAGACCTTTAATTAATTATATTAATTAATTCTTTAATTAAAAACACAAGTGATTAACTCTTAATCACATTCACTTAATTACTTTTATAAAGTAATTATCTTTTCTTAATTACTTCCAGTAATTAATTACGTAATTACTTAATTACTTCACCAAGTAATTATATTTGATTAACCCATAAGTGATTATCTTAATTAATCACAAATTAATTACTTAATTAATTATTGAATTAATCATTTAAATTTAATTAAATGATTCTTAACTTTTATATTATTACAAAAACTCTTAATTAAGAAAATCATTATCTTAATTTGATCAATTATATTAACCAAAACATTTTAATTATAAATAAAAATTGAACTATCTTAATTATTTTCACAAATTAATTTCTTAAATTATAATTGATTTCTAAACTTTGATCATTAAACCTTATTTAAAATAAAATATATCAGAAATCAATTTAAATTAAAATAATTAAAAACTTCTAAAATCTTTTAAATTTCCAAAGTTACTAAATAAAAGTTATACAAACTTAATTCAAACTTCACTAAATTTTATTTTAAAACTTCCATATTCTAATATATAAAAGCTTGTTTAAAAACAAACTTTAAAACAATTTAGTTTTATAATAAACTTGTTTAACCGTCGTTTAAAACTTTAATCATTTACAAAATCATATTATTTTTGTTTTAAAGCTTTTAAAGCCTTACTATTAAATTTTTTAAAACCCTTTGAACTTAAACTGCTGACCCAAACAAAACCCTGCTCAACAAATCGAGTAACCTAAAGCAAACTCACGCGTTAAGTCTCGAGTAACCCAACAAAAACCCCGAGTTACCCAGACCTTCACTTTGCTTCGAGTAAAACTCGAATCCTTCCCGAACACATACCCGAGCTCAAGCCATCCTCTCCCACAACCCATTGTAGAGGCACAAAATCGTGCACGTAAACATGCACGTCGCCGCCGGACGTTGGTGAACTTCACGCCGGCCTCCAATCAGTCGCACTCGACTCCTACATCTCAACGCATAACCCAGAAAACCCCAAACAATCGAAAATCAAAATATCACCATCGAACCCAAATTGTTCGAACCCTTCATCACCAAAAACCACCCTTCCACGACCATCCAAGCCTTGAAGCAACCCACGTCCTCCATCGTAGCTACGCTACGTCCTCTAGAGTCTACAGCACAAGTGCGAGCAATTCCGGTTGCCGATGGATGCCGCAAATCCAATATGAATAGCGTCGGCAAAAACAAAGTAGTAAAACCCTAACTGGATCAATTCCGACCATCCCCCTCATCAATAAATTTCAAATTTATTTTTCTAATGGTCACTGTTGCCTCCTCCGACTTCGAGCTCAACCACGACCTCAATTTCACCGTTGATCGCCGCCAATTGGTCAAAATGCTCAAAACAATCAAACCCTAATTCCACACCAGCTACCAATCTAAAATTTGTGATTCAAGCTTCTCAAATCATGATTTCTTATTTTCCATTCGATTATGAAATCAAAACTCAAATTTGAGTACAATATTTTTTGTCCCAAATCAATATTTTACTGTAAATTTGAAATTCCTGAGCCAATAATTCACTTTAAAATCCTGTAAATATTTTTAGGTGATAGATTACTTGTTTACAATCAACTTCTATTTACACATCAAACGCCAATACGAATCCAAAATTAAGTTATTGAATTTTATTATGAAACTTGAGACTGTTATTTTACACAGCATGGACTCTAACAACACAGGTATTTCAAAACTCTCAATCAAATATGCATTTCGTATACTTCAAGTAATTTCAGATAACATCATGTTATTCAATCATAAGATCAAGTTGAATCCAATGTTTAAAACTGTTTTTAAAAGATTTATTTACTCACCTAAAATTTGCATAAGACAGAAATGTTTCCAGGCTTGAAATTTATTTACATGTTGATTTTGTTGCTTGTTGATTCTAGAGTGCATGTTGATGGATCTTCCTGTTGTATTTTCCAGATTTGCATATCTGCATTGATGAAGAAATTGCATTTGATGTTCCTGAATTTCTTGTTTGTATTGCTTGATGTACTTTAAGTCTTTCCAGATCATCATCTTTTTCCTAGATTTTACAGTTTCGGATTTTACAAATTTTTCTCTTCTTTTTTTTCATCTTTGTTTTACATTCAAATTTGTTGAAATGAAGAAAAGGTTTTTGATGAAGAATAAAACTTCTTCTTTTAATTTTACAATTAAATTTTAAATTAAATGAAAAGGGTTGATTTTTGTCATTTTAATGCTTTAAGAATCTTACACATTTGCACATGATTTACAAGTGTCTTAGTGTCTAATTAATATTTTTAAATGTTATTTTCTAATGTCTTATTAATGGTTTAAATGTTATTTCTTTTTTTAATAATTTATTTAAGCCTTATATAAATATTTATGAAATATTTACATGATTGTAATAATGTGTATTTATTTTATATAAATAAGCTTTGGATTTCAATAAATATTCATGTGAATTCAAATGAACATCTATTAACAAATAACTTATGCTTTTGATTCGAATCTGTAACATATGTTTATAATTTGAGAAATTTATTTTAACTCATTATATAAAAAATTTAAAACAATTTATCTTATGATAAAATTAAAATGAAAGACTATTAAAACAAATGAACTTTTAATTTAAATCTTATTTAAACAAAAGCTTAAAGTATATGTTTATAATAAATAAGAAATTAACTTTGTTGTTTAAATCTCAAATATTATTTTCAAAAGCATTCAATCAAATTAACATTTTAAATTACAAATTATATATTTATTAAAGTTTGCAAATATTTATTAAATTCAAATCAATAAAATTTTCCATGTCGATTATATACAAATATATACATATTTCAATGGAAAAACATCTTTACATTATGTTTGATAATTACTATATTAAATCTTAAACACAAACCAAATCATAATATATATTCAAATATATTACAATTTAAATAGATAACTTTTATTACATTAAACAGTTCCTATTTACAAGATATATCAATATATATTATAAATAGAAAATATTTTGATTAACTTTTGAAAAATAAATCTTATCAATTTTAAATTGCCAAAATAAATATTTCCAAATTAAAATATTATAAATTTTCAAAAGAATTAAACTTGCCAAACTTTATATTGTTAAGAAAAATGTTGATAGATATTAACAAATTATTACTATTAACCTTTAAATAGAATTTTAACTTGTCAATTATAATATAAAATGATCAAATCAATTTAATTATTAACAAAGATTATTAAATTGATATTGATCAAAATTCCAGATCGTCACAAAAGGTTTTGTAAATATAAATTTGAAATGGTTTTAAAATGTGATAAGTAACTGAAACATAGATTTATTGTTGTAATAGATGTTTTCGAGGAAGTAAGCAAGGCATAGACTATAACACTGTTGTTATAGTAAATGATTTCTGAAATGAAATGTTTTATTTAGTGTATGGGATATATATATATATATATATATATATATATATATATATATATATTGAATCCCTATATTAATGTTTTCGAGTTGTTGTAATGATATTTTGCACAACATTCAATTTGACCTAATAAATTATGTTTTATCCTCTCATCCTGAAATACATGAATCGGTTCTTATGATCGTACGGCTTGGTGGTGTGGGAGCATTGCTTCCTATACTTAACACATACCCGGAGGCGCATGAACTTTGGAGTTGCACGGTTGTAGAAATCTATTTGGCGTGTCTCTAAATGGAAGTGTTACCATTGATATAAGTATAGGGAAATGTTTCCCAATATAGAGATTTGAAATGTTTTTGAGATATATCTTTTTAAAGGTAATTTGAAGTAGATATTTGGAATTTGATTTAGTTAATAAAGATTAATTAAATGGTCCTAGTGATGGTTTATGGTATTAGATATGGTTTATTGCTTTGATAGTTGAATAACCGACTATCAAATATTGGCCTCTTTATCGTTGTTGATCTGGAGAGACCGGGGTCAAATTTGTCCGGGAACTACTTCGGACCAACGTATATGTGTTTGAATGTGTAGGTGAAAGGCGTTGATATTTGGGATATTCGTAATGAAGGACCGCTCGTTGATCATTTGGGGATAAACTCCCAATATACATATAGTAGCAGTGGTCTCTTCGTTATGAAATATCTAATGCAAGGACTATCCGCTACTAATCCTAGGGGTAGTTTCTAACAGGAAGCGATAAGAGAGTGCCTTCGCTTTGTCCTGTTCCTAGACAGCTTGTATAGGTGGCTGTCTGACATTGCGTTTTTGAGACTACATTGTTCACTTTTATAAACATGCATCTTTTTTTTTGTGGGGGGAGAAGGAAACTTGTCTTAGCTTAACACCCTTCTCTGAGACATACGAGCTAAGAGATTTCATGTTTGTGAAATTCAATAGTGATCGTAGGAATGGTAGTGTGGCATTTAAAGTGATATGTGCTATGTGAAATGTAGACGTGACCATTGGCCTCACATCTAGGAAATGAAGGCGATGTGGTTCACAACCATTAGGATATGATCATCCCCTTATAGATATATTTCTTCATGTTATGACATTTGAGATGTAAATTATCGTGGATGTATGCTATAAGGGCCTTGAACAGGTCGTAACGACCGAGGTGTTGACATATTCAGTACTATCTAGTGAGAAAGGTATGTCGGTCTTATGGTTGTAGAGGTGCAACTGTTCTATTGACCTTGGTATATTCCTCTGGAGATGTACTGCCGAAAAGTAGTCCCTTCGCCTGGTCATTTGTATGGAATCTATTCTCCACTACGTGTCTGCCATCTTTTTGTAGAGCCTAATATGATGGAATTTAATAATGGTAACAATTTCGGCTGTTTGAATTATTATTTTTTTACCATACACTAGTATAATATAATAAGATTTGATATGAAATGTTTTGGTGATCGTAAAGTAAAACCCTCAGTTAAGATGTGTTTTCTCATGCTGATTTAACAGACTGTTCCGGGCGTTCTTCCCTTTCAATGCTCGGGTCAGACCGAGTACATTTACAGATGTACATTTGGTGGCTTTGGAGCTTCAATAGGCAAACTAGAAGTCTTTTGATCATATCCTACATATGTATTTATTTTCCGCTGCATCGTTGTTTAAATTATCAGCAATTGTAAAGACGGGTTATCACAACTGTTCAGGCTGATGATTAGTGACTGATTGTTGTACTTTGATGGATGTATGTATATTATATCACAGTTTCTATTTTCTAAAGATTATAGATATGATATTATATGTTTTTCAGCCGCGTTTGTGAGATTATATAATTGTTTTAGCTTCTTCTATTTTATCTTCTCTCTCTTCTTCTTCTTCTTCTTTTTCTCGTTTTCTTCTTCTTTCTTCTCCTTCTTTATCTCTTCTTATTCTCTTTTCTTCCTCTCTCTTCTTTCTTTCTTATTAGGATTCGATTATCCATTCCATTTGGGCTGGACATACGCCGTTATTTTGGCTTTAGACGGTACGGATTTGCGGGTCGTGACATATATTCATATATACACAAATCAAAAGGTGAGTAAAGTCACCCAATTCCAAGCCAAGAAAAAGCTTAAGTACACCCAAACTCCGGAATACTTCTTACCATGCTATAAATAATTTCACTACGAGTTCAATGATGAAGATCGTGTCTCGATTGGACTTCGTATGCAAGATATATGAATTTCCTAAGAAATAAGATAATCGATTTATTAATTAACCTTGATTAATTTCCTAATTACCTCATTATTCCCCATTCCTTTCTTCGCCTAATCAACACACGCTGTACATGCACAAGCACATCCATTCACATGCATGCCATCCACTCCCTATCGAGCTACAGTCGATGAAACACCAAACCCTCTTTCCTAAAGTGTTCCACGATGCGATCTCATCTAAATGGACCCCGCGTCAATGACGTTGGCTCTCTCTTCATGTTCGCTACAAGATGCCTCCACTAGTTATAAAAGAAGTGTCATGATTTACTAGATGGAGCAGCACTACCTCAGACTAACTCCAAATAGCGGCACATCATATAAGAGAGTTAAGGTCACCCACCTATTCGCTTATCGCCGCCTCAATGGCCGTCAAATAGCAACCCCAGTTGACATCAACTTTTCTCAAGCATTGCTACACACTATGCCACCACCATAGATTTGAAGCTATCTCTTCCCTTAGCTCAATAAATCCAGTCCCACCTTCGAAGTGGCATGTAGGGCCCATAGCTCTCGACTAAATTTAGGGAAAATGGGTGGCTACTTTATTCCTTTACAGGAGAAAAGAAGGAAGATAGAGAAAAAGTGAGAGAGAGAGAAGTGAGTATGTGGTGGGTTTATATAATAAAGTATATATTATATTTAATTTCTCAAATAAATTGCAACATGTTCCGAGTTCGTATGATAACAAGGTACAACCAACCGCCACGAAACTTGTCATTGCACATTACCTCATTTTCCCGATCCTAATGGTAAATATTTTTTTTCATTATCCGAGACATGGATTTGAGACGATAACTTCATGCATTTTGAGGCTGTTTATCGATAAAATGATTTTCGATCACATTATCAATATTACTTTGAATTTTTTTATAAACATTTATTTAAAACAAGTTTACCATCGTCAGTTATTAAATAAAGGGGTTAACAAGATTACTAAATTACTTTTATATCATTATATCCAAAATTGAAATATTTAAATAATTCCAATATTTAAATACAAAGTGTCTAAAATTCCAGGTCGTTACAAAATATCGATCTTAAGAGTACAAAAATTGATTCTTCTACAAGTGCATGAAATATATATCACGAACAAAAGGACAGAGATTAATGCCATGGATGCTAAGTTTCCTCATAGTCAATGGTTGCGATCAACGGTCCAGATGATGGCCAGCTCAAATCCTACATGGAGAGAGTGATCTAAATGTTTGCTAGTTGATGACCTATATAGTAACGACCCAATTTTTCGACGTCTGAAAAATCGAACCATTAGGATTAAAAGAGGAAGAAGGTAGACGAAGATATAGAACAATATCAGAATCTTACCAACGCAGCGGTATAAAATATAATATATGATAACGGATCTTTACACCAAAAGAAATGATATCTGTTTTATCTTTAATAATAATTGTAATAGCTTTGGTGTCACACTTTTTTGGTATCAACGTGAACTCCCAAAAATGCCCCTCTATATGTTAGAAAATCTTAATAACTTAAAAATAGAATCTAATTTTAAACTTCTTTTACAAATCCAAACGCCCATAAAAATAGGATCTAACAATGAATATGAATTCAAAACACTTCTAAAAATAGTATCTAAAATTAAACTTCCTTCATAAATTTAGAATACTTCTTTACAAATACACAATTCTTTATATCACTTGAAAATAAAAAATCATTTTTTACCGATTTACACATATATAATTTATAAGGAAAATAATTCACGCGCGAAGCGCGTGCCGTGACACTCGTACATACATAATCAGAATGCGCATCAGAGTACATCTTACTTCAACAACACAATAAATATCCAAATGATAGACAGTTATACAAACTTGTCCTCAAAACTAATATCAAGTATGGAAGAAGGTCTCGTCTCCAGCTCGATTCCTGAGCTCCACAGTAATCCATCCAAAATTTGTATTATATAATACTCGGTCTGACCCCGAGCATTATAATAAAATAACACCCGAGTCAGTATGGAATCCCAGCGTGAGAAAATACACTCAGATTGATTATTAAAGTTCAAAAATCCTTTTAAAACCAAAAGCATCTCGTAAGACCACGCCATAAATAAACATGTCGGGATTTTACCTTACGATAGCCAAAACATTTTTTATCAAAATCTTCTGATATTATATTAGTGTCCATATACAAATACTTATGTAAGTAGCTGAAATTATTACATGATTAAATTCCAGCATATTAGCCATAAAGTGGGTTCTACAAACAAGAATCGTAAAGGCACGTGGGGAGAATGGATTTCCAACTAATGACTAGGCACTGGGGTACCACCTGTCACGGTACATGGCCTAGATCACCGTACCTAGGATGCATACAAAATCCTCTACAACACAAGACCGGGACTACCCCTTACTGGATAATCCCGATTAAGATCACCCCGCGGTTCGGATCAGCAACCACACCACATAGCCGAAATAAAAAGGGACATCTAGACAGGGATGACCTTACCTTAATGGGCGCGACCCACTTAGTCTTGCTGCATAACCCCTGATTTTCAATCATTCTTGGTCGATGTGGCTCGAGGCTAAGCGTTTTTTAGAACATTTCACTTAGAATGCTCATCGTCCTTCTGACGATGTTCTGAAAGCATTCATCCATACATGTCCGTTACGGGTTCGAACGGAACCGAAGGTACTACACTTACTACATCCATTTTTGGAATCACCCTCAGGATTAGTAGCGATTAGCCCTTGCACTTCACTGCTCCATCTTCGACTCGCAGCTCTTTTCTTCCTTACGACAATGTTCTTACCGGATCAAAGTGGTTTTCAGAAAATTAATACCGATCCCGATCTCTTTGAAACGATCAGCGCATTGGCCAATATTTATAGTCGGTTATTTAACTATCAATTAACATTCACAAATAATCATCAAGCCATAATAATTTCTCCCAAATTATTTATAATCCTCAAAATATCTTCGTAAGATATTTTTCCACTTTTCAACCCTTTTGAAAATAGTTTCAAAACATTTTTCTCTCACGGAATAATTTCCCCAAATATTCTCGATTCCCACTGAAATCACCAAGTACAAAATACTTTAGATTTTAAAATAGTTTAAAACACTTTAAAATATAATTTAACATATTTAAATTTAAAATTACTTAAATAATTTTTTCAATATATATATATATATTAAGAATATTTAATATAAAACTACTTTATAAAATATAAAACTAATTTTTAAAATAAAAGCTAAGCCAAACTAAATTTAAAAATAAGAGATTACAAAATCCCTTTCAAGTTTTTAAATATAACTTTAGCCAAAATATGTTTTAAAATAAAACTATTTTATAAAACATAAATATTAATAATTATATTTTTAAAAAATAATACCATTTATCGTTTAAATACTTACTACTAAAATAAATTTGATAAATATTTACTTTAAAATTTAAAACATTTAAAAATAATAAATATTATAAAACAATTCTTTAAAACAAATTTTTAAAGTCTTTAACTTATAAAATGTCTCTTTTTAAAATATACATGGCTTTCCAAGGAAATACACTTCCTATTTCTGTACCTTTAAAAAAATAAACCACTGTTTATTTTTAAAACAAATTCACATTCCTTTATAAATTCGTACCGTGAATTTATACTTCCAAATATCCACTGATATCCATTTCACTTTATAAACCCAGTTTATAAATTCCATAGGCTCATCTTCCCTTTGAAAAACACAATTTCAAACACTTAATCAATTTCCAAATTGATTTTGAAAATTACTTCATTTTAAAATAAATTCCTTTACTTCTTAATTTATTTCTACCCATAAATTTTAGATTTTAATTCTTAATTATGATTTAAAATCTTTTAATCAGAAAATGCCAATTTCACATTTTTTCCCAAAATCCTTCTTTATCCTTTCCAATAAATTTAAACCTTGAATTTTATAATAAATTCATTATCCCTATAAATAATTTCACTTAAGCTTTAAAATTCATTATTTTCCTTCTATTCTAAATCTCCTTCCCATATCTGAATGGATAAATCCAAGTTTTCCATATTCAAAACTAATTTATAATTCAATTTTATATTTAAAACCATTTAAATATTCTAGATTCAACGCTGAAAAATTTGGGTCGTTACAGTTTGTCTAAGGTAGACAACATGAAAACTTGGGCGATCTCTAAGTCAGATTGCCACTTTAAATAAAAGCAAGTTGTTCTTCAAGTTCTGCACCATTAGTGGGTTCTGTTTTGGGTTCACGTGTAATAGAAGTCCAAAGGCGCTCGTAATTCAATGCTATTTTAATTGCTCTTAGCCATTTGGTATAGTTAGGTCTGGTGAGTTTGTCACCTTCAAAAAAAAAATTGGAGTTGACATTTTCTGCAAGTTTAAATGGTAGATTACTGGGACAAAACGTAATTGATGTTCTTATAATATTAGTAAGGTTAAACATTATGTTTCATTTTACTAATAAGCTCCCAGTAACCTTTTATGTTTCGTTAAACCTTAAGTCAAAACATAGAAGTCTTATGACTTCACTAGTAGGTGTTAGGACTTGTCTAGCTTAGAATTCTGACCTTGGGTTTGCTCAACAAGTCATAGCTTCATGAACAACGGATAACCTTTTATCAGTTGTATCACATACAACTCCTAACCCTTGGAATCTTGTCCTAATTTCATATTGATCTTGAGTTTGCTCAACAAGTCAAAATGAAATTATTCACTAGTACCTACCATATCTTGATGGCCTAAGTATAGTATATTGACCTTGAGTTTGCTCAACAAATACATATAGTTATCTTACCTCATCTATTCAATATATTAAAAATACTACACATAACATCCTTAACTTAAGTTTGCGCAACAACTAAGGAGTACGCAAGTAATATATTAATATATATATATATATATGGTAGAGCACAACATTAAATTGAGTGATATCGACTTATGAAATAATGTAATTCTTATGAACTACCCTCGTGATTCAAGTGTCGAACACATTAGAAGTCATGATATATGTACGGTTACGTATGTGTTTATTTCTTAAGTCTATTATAGGTTTTATACGTTCATGTTACATAAGTTTTATTTCTATAGTTTTTATATTCACATTACTTATATAATAGTCTTTTATATAACATTATATTAATTAAATCATATTTAGTTAATTTCAGTTAATTAATTTTATATTGATATGACATTTATATTTATTGTGTACTATAACCTTTATAGTATAACACATATATCATATATATGTGTAATTATAATTTCAATTAATTAACCTTTTGTTTAAATTAATTAAATTAGCTGGATTTCAAAAATCATTATTCATATGTACGCATGCATATTTATGATATCTTAAACATTTTAAAATATCATAACATATTTCATAATATATTTACTACATGCGCATACATTTTATTAAGTGAATATTAGTCACGCATCCCTAAAACAAAAGTTAACTCAAATGGCATCCTCCCTAAAAGAAAAGTTGTAAAGTGGGTCCCTATAATTATTTTACAGTAGCAGCATGTATTTTTCGTGTTTATTTACGCCAGTGCTTAAAAAAGTTTCAAAAAATAATAAATATTATAACTAGGTTTCGAAAAGAAAAAAAAAGAAATTGTAGACATATCTCAATTATTGCAGACATAGTTGCAATTATTCCATATTTTCTGCAATTATTCACTGAATAATTGCATTCGATAAACATCTGAATAATTGCAAATATGTATGCAATTATTCCATATAACTTCATATATGTATGCAACTATTCATTGAATAATTGCGTTGAATAAAAATCTATATAATTGCAGACATGTCCGCAATTAATCCATATATTTGCAGACATGAATGCAATTATTCACTGACTAACAGCACCTTGATTTAACAATCAGGATATTTATGTAAATATCTGCACTTATTCCTTAAAATTACATACATATCTGTACTTTTTAGTTGCAAAGGCATGCTATCCAGAATAAGTGCAGACATGTCTACAATTATTCTCTAAAATTGCATACATGTCTGCAAGTATTCCTGAAACATATTATGTGTCTTTTTTTTCCTTTTCACCCTTGTTTTTTGATTTTTTTGATATGAATACGAAGATATACATTAGTTGAAATAAGTTTTAAAATTTGGATTTTTTTTTACATGTCTTTTGATGATTTTCGAAAAATAAGGACCTAATTTACAAACTTTTTTCCACTGGAGTTTTTGTGAATTTTGAAATCTATCAAAGACTTATGCCAAAAGTACCCTTTTTATTAATTAACTTATTAATAAAATTTATAATTTTCAAAAATTATGTTTTTTTGTTTTTCAAACATTTTGAAAAATATGTTACATTATAACTATTATAATAAACATATATTTTATTTTAAATTTACAATTCAATTTGGAAATCTTTTACTTCAATTTTCAAGACAATTTTGAAAATTAGCCCAAGGCCCAAATTAAATTAGGCCTTTTCTATTAGGGGCAACCTTTGGGCTCATGTAACAACCCACATATTTGTCGATTTTATTTTTAAATATTTTATCGATACTGGAAATTTAGTCCGAAAATCTACTTTTTTCATACGGTCGAATTAGTACTTGGGACCACTCGCATTAAGTTCAAAACGCCATTTGCGATCTTTTTGAGTATAAACTTTGATATGTTTGGAGATAGAGGAATTTTGCCACTTTTCACTTAGGGCTTTGGTTTGGGCTGAGCCCAATAACCCCACTTATCTATTCAGTCCCAACTCCACTCCAACTCTTCATTACTTCATTTCTAATCCTAATACTCAAGCTTTTGCAACAATGGTGGGAGGAATGGGAAATTAAAACTCCCAGCCCTAATCTTTATTGCAAACTCGAGCTTCTACCTCCAAATTCAAGAAGAAGCTTTGGTAAGCCTTCTCTTCATCTTCTCCAACCCTTTCTCCATTCAATTTCAGAAAATTCCTAAACCTAATTTAGGAAATGTTTCTCCTTTAAGCTTAGATTCAAGCTTGTTGGGTTGGAATTGAAGAGTGATTATTTTTTCCATTGCTCTATTGCTTCTTCTTCATTGATTTAGTAAAAAGGTGAGATTTTTATCTCACATCTTTGTTTATAATTATCTTCGATTATTAGGTATGAATTCCTAACACTTATTCTTGTGCAATTGATTTTGGTTTGGATTGATTTGGTATATATTCCAATTTTTGGTGTTTTGAAATCAAAATCTATGAAAATCCTTTTATGGATATTTGGACATTGATATTTGAGGCGTATCGAAGAGCCATTAAGGCTGGGTTGCCGCTTGGTGTAAATCCTTAGTCGATGTCCCTCGACCGATCGTATTCGTTTGGCCATTTTTGGCCTAGGTTCAGGGAATGCCTTGAACCCTAGATTCAGACGTCTGAAACGTAATATTCAGACGTCTGAATATTGTTCTGGGAAGATTTCTATTCCCAGATTCAGACATCTGAATATATGATTTCAGACGTTTGAATTGGCTCATTTTCAAATAGAAAGAAAATAGGCTAAAAATGTCTATTTCAGACGTCTGAGACATTTGGTTCAGCCGTCTGAATCACGTTCTGGAAAATTTTTATTTTTCCAGATTCAGACGTCTGAACCACTTGTTTCAGACGTTTGAAACTGTAGTGTTTTGCCTGCTTGCCTTTTTGTTTAAGAATTCCAATTTAAATCGATTCATGATGATCCTATTTGTTGTTATCATTTATTATGACTTTGATGACTCCTTTTTAGGGATTTTTGAATATCCATTTCGATGGATTCTTTATCGATTTCTTTGGATTTTTATTCACGTCTTCGAATGTGAATTTTAGTGATTGATTGTTCCTACAATCTTCTTTATGATTTGTCACTTTAAAAATATAAAGGTTTTCTATAGTAGTAGTAAATATCAAAACTCTTTCTTCAGATGATTTCAACACTCTTTTATTACAAAGCTCGTTTTCTCAAACCAATTTCTAATCTATTAATATATACAAACCTTTACGTCACTCGTATGAGAAATCTAATTAAACGGCTTAGTAAAACGAGTGGTATGAAACGCTTGCTACTTCATCGGTTAATTCTTGGACTTGTTCGATTGAATCTCTTGCGACAAATTTTCTAGTGGAGATCTACAATTTGTTCGTAAATATTTAAGTTAAGCTAGTGGTTATGGGACATGAAGCTAAGCTCATATATTTACTAGCTTACTGTAATTGACACTTCTCTTTGATCATGACGATCATTTTAAGATTTAGACTAGCAATTGTGCGATGTCTCTTTGTTTCGGTGTGATTTCGACTCACACATGTAGGGTAGCTCCCCATGGTCTTCGGGCCATTCGTGCGTCAAAAATTAATGGCCAGCTACCATGAGATAGCTTCTCGTTCGTGTGATACATATGTTGGTGAGTTTTAATGCTCCCGTTCATGTGATAGGCCTCCCCCCTTTTTGTGATTTCTGGATTTCGTGTGTTGAATTCTGGAATTTATGCTTCACCAATTTTAGTGATTTTCATTGATATGATTTGTCAATTTTTGTGCATTGGTGAATTCGTGTGTCATTGACTTGTTGTGAATACAAGTTTTGGGTATGAAACCTTTTTTGTGATATTGATTAATCTCATGTTGAGTTTCAATTACATACTTATAGTAGTATGCCATTATGGATATTATATGTTTATGCCATATCTCTTATTCTATATCATGTCATCTGATATTTATAGCTAGACTGATCCGTTTATTATTTTCTTATTAAATAATACTCGGGTCAGACCGAGATGTTACAGGTGCTTCTGCTTGAATTCTCCTCTGGGATTCATTACTCTGACTTTTGGCTAACCACATAGATTAGCAGTTTTTGTTGTATACACTTGAGATATAGACTCATAGTTGTACTCTTTTGTATGGCACGTGTTGTTATTCTTCTGTATTATTGTGGATCTTTTTGACCACTACTCTGATATACACTTTCATGTGTTAGTTATATATGCATATCTATTTCCGCCTTTGTGATATGAATTATCTGTGACTGATTTGTGTTATGCTTATTTCTATATTTGTTTCCGAAGATTATTATAGCCACTGTGTAGCAGCTTTGTGTTTGTATCGGTATGTCGGATTTCCTCTTGAAATTAAATGCATGTTATACTATCTGACATATCGGTGCTCGCGCAAAGCAATTACACGGATGGTCGCTCCTCAACAGCCTTATTCTTCGTGCTAGTTGACAGCATTACACCGTAGTGTTCTTGGCTAGCGTGGGTATAGAGGTGGGGCGTCACAGCTCACTTCACCTTTATGGCTAGGCCGGTAACCAGGTAGGACAGGGTAGTTGATTACCCAATTCCAATCCTAGACATTACCTTTCTAGACACCGTACTGACTGGAAAAACTTCATAAGTTAGCCCTAACATGACTAATTTATATAGACCGCACAAGCTATTGGGCATTGATACCATTGTTGGAACTGGGCCAGCCTGCAACGGTAGTGGTGGGTGTATTTTATATTTTTTATCACATTGGACCTTTTTGGGCCCATGAAGTCTAATTAATTTAGAACAGTTCAAAATTTGTTTTAAATAAAATCATGTATTTTATTTAAATTTAAGTATTTTGTAATGTAAATTTAATTTGAATGATTTAATATATATATATATACATGTATCATATACATATACATATGTGTGTCATTTGTAACATAATAATCCGTGAAGGGTATAACATGCCCGTATATAGATGTTGGTATTTACATCAGAACGGACATATTAGCTCATTTTTATGTATCGTATGTTGTCTACAAATGTTCATAAATCTATAAGGCAAAGTATATTTATGTAATACGTATACATATATTTAAAATATATTTTATAACTAAAAGTCTCAAAATTAACATTATATATAATTTAGAACATCTGTATAACAAACATAAAATACTTAAATATATATATATATATATATATATTTAAAAATTATTTCCAATTCGAAATTAGAATAAAAAACATAAATAATAATTTGATCATTATTATATATATATATATATAATAAATAGTTTTGATCATAATAATTAAAAAATTCAGTAATAGATATTAAAAAAATCAAATTTTAAAATTTACAAAAATTTAGGATTATAAAATATAGGTTTATTTTTTTTCATGATTTTATGAAATAAAATATTATTTTTAATAAATAAAAGAAATGTTCAACTGATGTAATTTAATTACTAAAAATATTAGATATTAACAGAAAATTCTGAAATTTTTTTAGTGGGTTACCGTATTGATGTAGTAATTATAAAAAAATATAAAATCTAATTTTTAATGCAATAATTATTTTAGATACAATAAAAAGTTCAAATAATCAATAAAAGATAATTTGAAATTATATATATATATAATTTATTTTTGAATTTGATAATTCGTATTATGTATAAATAGGTGTAAGGAAAAATTCTAAGCTGTTTATACGTTGTAAATATACATATATATAATTATATGTTTAAAATATATATTAATCCCTATTTAAATTAATATATAAACATAAATAATATAATTAATAATGACAAAGCTTAATTTTTATAGCAAACTAGATTTGTTTATACATAAATTATAACACATAATAATGTAAACTTGCACATAACCAAAATAATTTGTGACAACTACATATACCTACAAAAATGTCACCTAACTAGATATACAACATTAATATATATATATATATATAGATTTGGGATTAATAAATATTAAATCATAAAATATGATATGATTACTGTAATATATAAATAAAATACCAATTGATGATGCCTTTGTGTCCACTTGAATCAATGAATTCCCTTCTTTAGTTATGCTCGATCCGTCAGATTGCAAGTCTGGAATCGTCGACCTTGCCTATCAAATAGTGCTTTTACTTCACTTGAATTGATTTGAGAGTTTTATAACTGAAATGGGGATTAATTTCGGCCAGCAAATTTGATAATTATGGCAACCAAAAGTTGTATTTGATTAAGGGTTTAGAGATCCATATATATAGCCTTGTACAAGAGAGATATTAGGATAATCTCATTACCTATTTTCTCTTAATCTTAGCCATCCATCTCTAGGTCTAGTCCTAAGTTTTAACAGTCTCTAATAACTTGAAGAAACTGAAATTTGCATCCCACGCCAAAAATTTCGACCCTAATGATAGGTTTTAAACTCATTTAAGCCCTAACCAAAATGCCATGCAATTAAATCTTATTTAACCGCTTATCGATATCGAATATCGATCGATATAATTATGACTATTATAAATATATAACAATTTTTATTTCTCAAACCATATTCAAATTTTACAATTAATATTTCATAAATATTAATTAATTTATTTAATTTATAACAATTATAAACTAATTAAATCATCCGGTATTAAGGGAATTCATCATTTCAGTTGTGTAACTCTTGGGTGTAAATTTGCTCAGTAATTAACACTGAACTATTCGAATGTTAGCATTCACATGTCTCTTAGCAAGCGGTGTGACATTATGGCCAAATTTATTGCTTATTCATTTCCAGTAAAATCTTTTTTAATTTAACAAGCGTTACCCGTTAGTGACGATTATATACACCAATTTTCTTCGTCGAAACTGTATCACATTGGATTTATGGAACTTGGGAATGGTCAAATTTCCAATATTTTCCTTATTCAATTCTATAATCCAAATACAAAATCCTTGATTAAATAATAACAATTTTCATTAATTGTACTACTCTGGTCAGAGACTTTAACTTTGAGTTGACTTGAGTTGACTATGATACTAATCTCATACAACTAAAGAGACGAATGCTCCCTTGAATGGTGTCTTCCTTCCAATCCTTCCACTCGACCCAACTATAATCACTTGATGGATGTCGTTCCATGATTTGACTATAATCAAAGCAAAGATTTTCATATTAAAGGTTGACAGTATTCTCAAGTCGAAAGAATTATGTAAATTAGTCACATCAATATTTTTTGTTTGACTTTAGTTATATTAACCAACAGAAAACTACCAAGTGAGTTGTTCTATTGTTATCTAATAACTATCAGTATATAACCTCTAGGTGCACCCGGTAGTCATGAGTAATAAACTATCCAATTTTTGGAGAGCATTACGTACTCTAGTCTCAACGGATAAATCGATATCCAAAGTCGATGCATCTTAACTAGGACTATTTAAAATGATGTGTTTTGTAACAATGTGATCCAATACTCATGATTACAGCTTATTGTAATTACTATCACAGACACGTCATTTATGGATTTTCTGTTAAACATATATTTTTAGTTAAACATTTAATTATTTTTAACACATTATAACAAGTATATAATAGAAAGAAGAAATACCTTTATTTCGAACAAGAATTGATTTCAAAGTAAATAAATTACAGAATTGCCTCTAGGGCATACCATTAACACTAACATAATCAAATGTTTATAATATAAAATAGCAGAATGGGGAGTTATTCTGTTAATTAAATGATCAATTAATTTTATTTAGTGGAACAGTTTTTATTACGCTAACAGATGTCCGATCACCATATTTAATCTTATTTAATTCAACAGTAATTTATTTGGTCAAATAAACATCCATAATTAAGATATATAAATTTAAATGATGTTATTAATTATATTAGCGTAATTTAAATACTGTCCGTTTTCATATGTCATAAATTTATACTTGTCCAAAAATATCAATAGGTTATACCAAAATGTTATACTCGTTCATACGATCCGCACGCAAAAATACACTGGTTAATCAGATTTAAAACGAACGAGATATGAATTTTCAAAATTAACATGTTAATAATTATATAACTAAAATAAACAATATATATATATATATAACATTCACCACACAACACAAACGGGTCAAGCCCACATCCATGAACCAAATCTGCAAGCTACAAACCTTCTTTCCCAATCTTCATTTCTCATTTCAAACTCCTAAAGCAACAAATCATGCACAAACGTGCACGTGCACGTGCACCAACTCACGAAACCACCAGTGACCATCGCGATAATGACCCAGATCTGCCTTCCCTTGCTCTACCCGATCACATCCTCGCCTACCCCTTCGACCCAGCATATAAAAATGTGACCATCCTGGCGAGTTATAGGCGACAAAAAGACGTGACAACAATCGGCATCGAATCCTAGCAAAAACTCACCATTCGACCACCTCTCCCTCTCGATCACCGCCTTATGCTCCAAGTTGTGAATCCCTGACCAAAACAAAAGGAAAGTTGAACCCAGTTTGGAAAAACCTACAATCATTGCCGTGGAATCATGCCGAAATCTCCACAAGTATACCACATCTCGATACGAACCCCACAGTGATAGCAGCGTCATCTAATTCCTTACAGATCAGTAGAAATTGATTTTTAAAAGTTATGAACAATATTTCCCTCTTTTCGATTTATGGCGATATCTCGCTCGATCCATAGCGAAATAAAGCGCGATCAATTTCTAAAATGGCTTAGGTCGATGCGAATAACATTGTAGTTTGGAGTTTTGGCTAAAACTTGACGATTTGGATGTATTGATTTTTAAAAGAAGGAGATGGTTATATTTCTCTTTTTTTTTGTTACAAGAAATCGAATTGAATAGAACTCAGAAACCCATCTCTTCTTATTGAGTGCTTGAATCTATAGCCAAGGTAAGTGAGGATTTCTAGACCAAAAGTCATAATCAAAGTCAAATCATGGTGGACAAACGTCGTTGGTAGGATGGATGGGAAGACAAAGTGGCCATGATAGGCCAGGCAAGAAAACAAGATGGTAGTTGATAAGGAAAAATAGTGTGCTGTGCATTCTTGTAATTAATTTTTGAATTGAATTCTAGTACTCCACCACACCGGATCGCGTCCGATTACGAGCCACGATTGACAGAGAATAAAATATGATCGATATAACAAATTTACACGACCATAGGACAAGAGTAAAATAGACAAGTTATTAAATTCTATGAAGACTCATAAGGCTAATGTTTGTTGTAAAAATACGTCAAACAAGAATTTGTTTATTTTCGAAATTAAAAATTATGGAAAAATTCTAAAGATTAAATTAAAGATATGTCATTGAAAATCAAGTCTCGGTTTGAAATAGATAATTTATCATAATTTAGATTCAAATTTAAAGATCTAAAACACGGGTTGTTACGTTTACTTATCTCAACTATATAAGTATACTCATTGTAAAGATCCGCAATTAATCACCTCAAAATATAACATTTTAAGTGAATTTAAATGTAAAATATAAAAGGTTTTATGATTTAAATAATATTACGTAGGAATCAAAAATAGAAATATACATAAAAATAGTAACATTTGCTTGTATCTACAAAAGTGACAAAATCTTTATTCCAAAAAAAGTAAGTTTAAATGATTTAATAAATTATTTTAGGTTACTTATGAGTGTTTATATTTTCAAATAACATTATACAAATTTATTTTTAAATTTGGTTTACATAAATAAATAGTTTAACTAAAACATCAAAATATGACCGTAAAACATTTTGTCAAAAATCAACGTTTTGTCGATTTAAAGTTGTCACAACGTTGTTGCACCTTTATTTTCTTATATATGAACATATATTCAAATAGAATAAGTATTAATTAATTTACTAATCAAGTTTACTTTTACTAAACATAGTTAGAAAATTCTAGAATGTAATTAACAAAAAGTAAGTATAAAAAGACCAAAAGTGTTATAAATTCAAAAAAGTAAACATCAAATCAAACAGCAATAATTATTATATTCTTTACTTACATGAAAATGACATAAAGTAATGATATGAAATGCGATGTTAAGTGTTAGTTTGTTTTAAGTATAAGGAAATGGCATTTTGGTCTTTTTACAAAATATTATTTTTATCCAAAACTTATTCTATAAATAGCCATCCACTTTCTTCACTTTTACACAACTTCTTCTTCTTTTCTTAAGCTTTTCTTCCACTGTTTAATGGCTTCTTTCCATAATTAAATAATTCTAAAATATTCCCAAAAATAAAACAAAGAAAAAATATCAACAAAACTCCGTCCGAACCACCTCAAAAGTCCTCCACTCATGACCCTAGCCTTCACCATCAGCTCTTAGCCAACCTTCCCCCATCAACCAAGGCCGAGCACTGCTAAAATTTCCCAAGACAAGTCAAGCATTCCAAGTCTAAGCGTTTAAGGAATTGTAAGCTAAAAACGTCGAGTAGCGAAGCTATAGCTGATTTTTCATTCGTCAAAACAAGACAAAGTAAAAAACCCTAATTTATACGTATATGTTTGGTTGTGATGTTGTGATTTTTTTGTTTGGATGGTTGGCTATGATATTTATTTTCATAAGTTGTTTATTGCACTATTGAAACAAGTCACGATATACACGACATTGATTCACACAGAAAACACTTTTCAAAATAAATTGAAAAGTGATATTGAATCATTTTAAAACCTTTAAAAATGATTAAAAATGGTTTAAAATTGTTTTATAAATATATAAACTTGATTTTGAAAAGTTTGAATGAAAAACATGAAATATGTCAAAATTAAGCACGTCGTGCAACGATAGTTCGCGATTTCGCGCCAAAAGTTTAAATAAGCATAAGGGGTGGAATTTAGCTTGAAATTCTTCGAGATGAGAATTTTCCGAACTATTATATCCATATCTTTAAAACAAAGAAAGAAAATCAAAATTTAATTAAGTAGATTATAAAATATGAACAAGGGAAATTTTCAGAAAAATTGCGCTTTTGTAGCAACGTGACCAAAGTTTAAAATAGATAATTTAAATGTTCTGAAATAATGAAATAAATTCTAAACATATTTAAAGATGTTTTAAAAGATATTTACGTTGAAAAGATGGATTTCTAAATGATACAAAGTCGCTTTAAAGAATAAAGTTTTTAAAACACTACTTACAACACCTTTTCGCAATGCTTTTCAATAACTTTTGTAATAAAGGTTGGAGCTAAACGATTCTTTCCCAAGTCTTATGTAAACATTTTTAAGTAAATAATAAAGTATTTTGAAAAGGGATTTATTCAAAATTATTTCAAAGGTGGTTAAACAAATAGTTAAGTGATCTAAAAAGGAAAAATGAGTATGCGGAAACGACTAATACGTTTGTCCCGTCTGTGAGATCTAAAAGTGAAAACAAAGTGTGTAACTAAGGTTGGGGATGGAGCAGCCAGTGCCATGAACTTTCTTGGCTCAGTTTTCTTTGTTAGGCGATGGGTGGAACAGATCGAAAAGATAGCTCGGATGCTCAATTTGGATTTTATAGAAATAATCTTCTTATACTCATTATTAAAATCTGAAGAGGGAACTTGTCCTATTTGTGAAATTTAAAAGGTGATCTCACCGTTATTCTGCTCATTGTGCTTGTTGAATATGGATGTTGATTTTGAATAAAAGTAAAATGATTTATATAATCCTATTTTCTCAAAAGATACACTTTAAAAATGATTTGAGAATTATTAAAAAAAAGAGGTTTAAATGATTTCATATTCACTAAAAGAATATTTTGAAAATGTATGTCTCTCGAAGATATTTTGATAAAGAAAAATTGAATGAATTGAAAAGTAATCATCTAATTACATCCTTTTTTATCGATGATTGGATTTCGAAGCAACGGGGGTCGGATTTGGTTGATTCCTATCCGAAAACAACTTTGAACCAGTTTATGTGTTAGAAGAATGAAGAAGTTTAAAGACATTGATTTTGAGATGGATAATAACGAGGGGCTACTTGTTGATTAATTGGGGATAAACTCCCGATTCACTATATTGTAGTAATGGTCTCTTTATTATGAAAAATCTCAAAATCACAAGGACTTCTCGCATAGTAATGGCCGAGGAAAGTGCCTTCGGTTTCGTTCAGTCTCAAAACGAACTTGTATGGATGAATGTCTATCCTTGCATTCCAAATCACAATGACTGATCTCTATAAAAGTATATCAGTCGGTGGCGGAGAAGGCACCTCCTCTTAGCTTAACACCCATTCCTGAGACATACGAGCTCAAGAAGTTATATGATTGTAGAAATCAATCGTGTGAATGTGGAATGGCAATGTGGCATTCAAAGTGTAAGAAGATGTGATATGTGAAAATGTAATCATTATCTCGAGCCTCATCAACCGGAAATGACCGAAACAGGGTTGCATGCGGCAAGGCTAAGTGGGTCATTTCCAATTAGACCATTCCCTTCTAGATATATTACTTCCTTCTATGATGTTGGGGATGTAAATTAATATGGATGTATGCGAAGAGAGATCTCAGATAAAGATCAGTAACGACCAAGGAATGAAATATTCGGTACTATCTAGTTATAGAGGTAGGCTGGTTTTGTGTTGGTAGAGGAGCTTTGTGATGGTTCCTCGGGACATCCATCTAAAGGTGTACCCATCGGAAGGTAGTTCCTTCACCTGGTCATTTATGTGGAAATCCATTCCCCAATAAGAAATTACGGTTTTGTGTATAGAACATACTATGCTGGAATTTAATCAATGTAACAATTTCGGCTAAGATTAATAAGTTTATTTGCAAATGTTTTCAAAGAATGTCATTAAAAACAATATCCCTAAAATTTTGCATAATAAAGATTTTTGGTTATCGTAAGGTAAAATCTCATTCCGTGTTTATGTGCAGCGTGGTCTTATGCGATACCTTTTTTTTCAAAACATCATACTTTGAATTCTTACACCAGTCGCTTGATTGACCCCCGGAGTTTGTTTTTCACTTTGAACTCTAGGTGTCCTATTTTTCGGGCAATCGTATAGTCAGGATACCTTAGGAGCAATTTGGAACACACTGGAGAGCATTTTGGAGAAGTCTTTTGAAGCTATGAAGACCGAAGTACCCTATGCAGATATCTACCTATATTACACTGTGTTATGTAGTATGTATTTCCCAGCATATGTACGGATAGACAGTTATAACTATCCTGTTGGATTTGTATTTGACTCTGATCATTTATGTATAATTAAAATGTTGAATGCGATGTGAGATTCTATTATTGTGTTATCTTCTATCTTTATTTTCTTTTATACTATGGATAATCTGCCTCCCCGACACTTGGATTTATGGCACGTGAATACTGTAAACATATTAGTGTCGACTTCAGAGGGTCGAGGAGATGGGTCGTCACACTCATAAAACATTTTTTTTAAAACTTAGAAAACTTTTCCATATACTTATATAAATGGTATAAGCATATTCACAAAATACTACATTTCCAATACTTAGAAAATGTACCATATACTTATCTCAATGGTATAAGATATTCAAAAAACCTAAGAAAGATTTCAATTTGAAAAACTGTACTTATTTGGCTTAAAACAAATGTCATTTAAAATCATTGATAATAATAAAACTAAAAAAATTTCCTCTGGTGTATGTAAACATATCGTATGGAAATTAGACCAAATATACTTACCACTTCTTCCCGATTTCAAACAGCATTAACTCTTGATTAATAATGAAATCAGACAAGTTAGAAAAATATTCTTGCTTCAACATACATTCTTAATTCTCAAGATAGAGATGAGTTTCTATACCTTAGAATTTTGTATCAAGTATGTAAAGAATACTTCACATGCCACCATATTTAAAACAATCGTTTATTGAAATCAAATCTCATTCCCTTTATAAAATTATTTTTTGATAATCACCTTTATATTTACAGCCTCCCTTTTTAAAAATCCCCTTTATAAAATATGATTTATAATGCCCCTCTAAAAATTTCATTTTAAAACTTTATCTATAATACTCCTTTGTAAATCTCCAAATTTATTTACAACTCTTCAATAATACTCCTAATTTACAAAAATTCTTCTAAATTCATTTTTATTTTTGAATCCCCTGTACTTATCCCAAATCTTCGATTGTAAAAATCGGAACAAATACTTTCCATAAAATGATCCTTCCATATATCACTATAAATCCATAAATGAAATTTATTTCAAATTTAGTAAAATGATATTATTCTTCCTTTTTATAAAATGCCATTTAAAAATCCACTTCTTTATTTATAAAATATCATTTACAAATCTATTCTTCTATATAATAATTTATATAAAACATTTCACAGTACTTACTCCAAAATGCAGCTATCCTCTATTAAAATAAAATCACTTTATTAAAAAGATAAATTCATTTTTCTTCCTTAAAATAAAAATTTGTTATTATATTGAGTTTTCTATAAAATAAATACTTCCCAAATACTTTAAAAACATTTCCAAGTAAATTAGAAAAGATTAACATAAAGGTTGAAATAAAATAAGGAAGTTCAAAAACTATTTTTACATAAAGCATTACAGAAAACTCTAAAAGTTAGATTTAAAAATCATTCATTGAATCAAAACCATTTCCAAATCAAAACAACAACCCATAGTATTTCAAAATACTATAATGAGGCCAATAGCAACCATAATACTTATCCAATGCTATTACTACCTTTAACACTAAAAAGGTTCAATTTTTAACATGTGCCAATGTCACATCCAATATGGCCAACTACCTAGTTTTGACATTTAACAATTTATATAACAGGTACATAAATGGAATTAAAATTAACTTGTATATAATTGAAATTTAAAATCATAGCTGGGAGAAATCCGAATTTCTCTACAAAAATTCTTTGTGCTTCATTTTAAATGTAATTCACTTTTCAAAGCAGAAATTCAACCATGCTTTACCAATAAATCACTCAAGCACAAAGTTAAACATATCAAAACGAATATAAGAATAGAGTATTATAAGGACTCTTCCTACCAAACAAAAATATCTAATTGTCAGCAAAGTTGCTTCTTTATTTGTTCTTTATTTAAATTTCAATGAAATTTTTATCAGAACTAAAATTAATTATTTTTATCTACTATATATCACATAGCATTTAATCGGATGTGAGACAACTCATTGAAATTCTAGTTGACGCCGAAGCATTCCAATTCAATCTAAAATGTTAGATTTTAGCTCAAAATTCCACTTGCTTAAACTTGAAGCATGTAGATATCACCCTTACGAGCGCAACGTAAAAGACCACGTCTCAATTGGATCTAGCTTGAGAAAGTTATTTATTTTATATAATTTTGAAATCAAATTATAAATTAATAAGAAAATTAACTAACTAATTACCCATTTAATGTAATCCCCTTCCATAAACCTTTCTTCTCCATACTAAACCCACATCTGTACACACACTTATATGTGCACACCTAGCCACAACTTCCTTTCCCTCAAGCTACTTACACACTCCATTAAATGACGCACCGACACCACCATTGAACTCCTCATCACACGAGCACCCACCCTGATCCATCCATTGGAAACTTGACTTTCCCTATTTGGTCGTGACTGAAAACCCTAATTTGCCAACCATACAGGTCGCGATCCCCGCACATCACCATAAAATTTCACTTGCTCAAACTTAAAAAATTAGTTGTAGCGCGTAAATATCGCTCCTATAAGCGCAACGCAAATGACTATGTCTCGATTGGACCTCGTTTGAGAAATTATTCATTTTAAATGATTTTGAAATTAAATTATATAATTAACTAGAAAATTAATTATCTAATTATCCATTTAAATAATCCCCTTCCTTAATCATTTCTTCCCCAAATTAAAACCCCTCCTATACACGCACTGATACATGCACACCCAACCACCACTTCCTTCCCCGTAAGCTCTCTATAGACTCCACTAAACGACGCAGCGATGCCTCCACTGAACTCCTCATCGCACGAGCCACCACCCTGACCCATCCATTGGAAGCTCGACTACCCCTATTCGATTGCGATCGAAAACCCTAATTTCTGACTGTATAAGGTCACGATCCCCTACACACCATCGCATGCCTCCATACTTGCCCCATATATGCTCCTTCAGGCGACTAGCGTAATGATATATTCCTTTCTGTCAATCGTTGACCCCAACTCCGCCCCCTCTAAATCCTAAGCATGTCCATAAACCATTAAACGTCTCCAAACATAACCAAACCACTTCGCAGACTTGTAGATCTCTTCTATATGAGTTCAAAAATTCTTGTTTCTACAATTAAGTACGTTGTTTAATTTTGATATTTAAAGTGAATGGCTATTTCTTGGTTTCACTGTAAATGAAACAAAAGGAGAGGAGGAAAATTGAAAAAATAAAAGAGGGGAAAAGTGAATTTTTTTCAAGTGTTAAAAATGCTTAATTTATAAACAAAAATAACTTCACTTTCAAGCCAGCCAAAAACTTCAAACCTACCATCCTATCAAGCAAATCATCATTAATGCAAGTTGAAATTTTAAATATTGATTTGATTTAAAAAGTGTTAAAAAGTTAGCTTTTCAGTCTACATAATACTTCATTCGCATACGAACCACGAACGACAAAAATAAAAATACGATCATACACCAAATATGACATGATTGCAAATGAACAATAAAATATATAATTTATTTTATTCTGTAAAATTACAAAAATTCCATCATTTGCCGAAAAATACATCAAACGAAGATTTAGTTATTTTCCAAATTAAATATTCCTATTCAAAACGTTAAAAGTTTTGGATCATTACATATCTCATAAGACTACGCCGCACATAAACAGGGACGTGTTTTTAAGTTATGATAACTGAACCATTTGGAATTGAAACTCAGTGATATTATACTAATGTCTAGGCTTTAAAATAAATATGTATCGTAGCTGAAATGCTTGCATCTCACATTCCAGTAATTGGGCACAATTAAATCCGTAAGGCATGCTTTGGAGAATGATCCCATATAATGACAAGGTAAGGGACCACCTTCTGTATAGTAAACATCTAGATAAAATTTACCGAGGATGCGAATTTTGCACCTCTACGAGCACAGCCCAACCTACCCCTTCTTGGATAGCATAGAATATGATCGTCAACCCGACTACCAACTTGATAAGCCGTTCTAAGGGCCCAGTATACATAATCCATAAATATCAATCTAGAAACAAGTGGTGATCATACCTTAATAGTAGCGAACAACATAGCCCTACCACATCTATCCTATTTTAGTTATTTCCAGTTCCATGACTTGATTTTACATTTTACCTTTTCAGCAAATTCCATTTAGAACGTTAATACTGCCCTGCGGGTAGCCATGCAATACCAGCATTCATCTTAATTGGTTGTTCAGGATATGAACATACCGAATGCACTACTTCTACTACATCCTTGGGATTAGTAGCAAGTAGTTCTTGCGTTTCAAAGAACTTGGTCCTCGATTCAACCATCTTCAAGATGCCTTAAATTTGAATGCTTATGCTGGTTCAAAGTGGTTTTCGGATACCATATCTGATCTCGGTCTGTCCGAACAGACAATCGATAGTTCGAAACTGGTTAAGGTTTGAAAGTCAGTTAATTAACTATCACATAAGCAATCAATCAAATTAGAGACTTAATTTCACATGAAAACTAAACATGACTAAGCACATAAGCAAAAACTAGGCTTTTAATTAATCCTTTCATTAATTAAAACTGCTTTGTAATTACTTGTATCAAAATGCTTTTACATAGATGTACATATGTATACTACTCATTCACTAGTCATTTATACTATTCAATGCTTGGGAAAATATCCATGTAATTATCTCATCGATACAAATATATTCACAAAACACTATACTTCACAAAACACTGCACTTCCAATACTAGAAAATGTGTGTATATACTTATCTCAACTGCATAAGTATGTTAACAAATCTTAAGGAAATTTTCTATTTTTCGAACAATATCAAATTGGGTCAAAAGCAACTGTTATTTAAAAACATTGTTAATTATAAACCCAAACTCATATTCTGGTGTAAGTAAATGGATCATAGGGATAGACCAAATATACTTACCGTCACTTTTCAATTTCAAACTTATATCATCCATCGATTAAAAGTGGAATCAGACATGTTAGAAAACTACCCTTTCCTAAACATGCATTCTTAATTCTCATCGATAGAGAAGGGTTTTCGTACCTCGGAATTTGGTGTTAAGTATAAAAAGTGTAATTTCCATACCACCGTAAATTAATAAGATCTTTTTTGGAAATTAAACTTAGTTCCTTTATAAAAGCTTCCTTTTATAAATCTCTTTTATATTTACCAAACTCAGTTTATGAAGCTCTTCTCTATTTATAAAACTTCTTTTTATAAATCTTCTTTCATATGTATAAAATTACTTTTATAAATTTTCTTACTTATCACAAATCTTTAGTTCCAATATCGAAGTAAATACTTTTCATGAAATGATCATTTCATATACCAGTATAAATTGGAAAAGGTGATTTATTATTACAATTTATAAAAATAGTACCCTTTATCCTTTTCTAAAATATCATTTACAAATCTATTCGTTAATTATAAAATATCATTTATAATTCTATCATTCCGTACAACATTTATATAAAGAGTATCACAAACATTTATTCCAAAATATTCTGACCTTCCTTAAAAATAGAATCACTTTATTATAAAAACATATAAATTCCTTCTTTTTCCTTAACATAAACATCCATTATTACATTATTAAATTTTCTATAAAATAAATACTTTCTAAAATGCTTTTAAAACATTCCATAATAATTAAAGAAACTATAAAAAGGACTGGAGTAAAATAGAGAAGTTCCAAAATTATTTCTAAGCAAAATACCATAAAAATGCCACAGATCACACTTAAAATAATTCTCCAAATCAAAACCAATTCCAAATCCAAATTGCAAATAAAAGTATTTCTAAAATACTATAATGAAGCCAATACCTACTATAGCATTAACAAGTGCTTGCATAAATCTATGACTATTTAAGATTTCAACTTTTAACACATATCAATATCACATCCAATATGGACAAACTACTAACTTTGACGTTGAACAATTAATATAATAAGTATGTAACTTAAATGAAATGAGGGATCCGGATTCCTCTACAAAATTATCTACATTTCATTTTATGTGCAATAGTTTTCCAAAAAAAAAAATTGAACCAACCAAACAAATAAATCATTCAAGCATAAAAACAATAATTTATGTTTGCTATATAGTATTCATTCAAAGTGAGCAATCTCACCACAATCCCAGACGAAGCTTTCTGTTCCTATTCAATCTAATATCAAACGTCATTCGATTTAAGCTTAAAATTCTACTTGCTCCAAACTTAACAGAATCAACTCTAGTGCGTAGATAATGCTTCTACGAGTGCAACGCAAGAAACCGCATCTCGATTGGGCCTTGTATGAAGAAGATATTAATTTTATAAGTTTTTGAATTAATTAATTGCTTGATTAACACACTAATTACCAATATAACCAGTCTTCCCCCAAATCTAAATCACTCTTTCCTCTCTTATGTACATGCACGATACATACGCCAACGGGTACGTGCATCATTACTCCACCTACGCTCAATGAATCAACCAACCGTCAATTTCTTCAAACTCCACATCTCGGCCTCTCTGGGACGACCACCCCCTCTCAAAGCTCGACACTACCCATGGAATTGTGACGTGCTCCTCACCTTCATGACCTTAAAATGTTGCACGCCTCTACCCAACATTGCACATCCCCAAAGTTCGGCCATTAATGCTCCTTCGCACGACGAATTAAAATCCACACTCGGCCATGCATATCTCCTCCTCAATCAATGATGAACGAAAACCCTTGCCCACGGCCAAATAGTCGATCGTCCCCAATCGACATTGCAACCCCCAAATTTCAATTAGATTAGAAGTTCCCTACATCATGAATCCAAAGGATCCAATTTACTGATTTTTCGATACTTCTAACACCCGATATTTATTCTTGAAAAGGGAAGACTAGGTTTTCATGTTTTAAAGTAAAAGAATAAAAGAAGAAAAGGGGAAAATGAAAAGTAAAAGGGAAAAATATGCGTAGGTTTTAGTTTATTTTAAATTTATGGTATTTTTCTACAAAGTTTCACATTCGTGTACGTACAGTGAACCATAGAAATAGAAATGCGATTGTGCATAACAATGCGACATGATTTCAAAATAATAATAAAACGCATTAGCTATCTTATTCTGTAAAATTCCAAAAATACAAACGTTTTCCACAAAATACACTAAATGATAATTTAAATATTTAACAAAATAAAAATTGTGGAAAAGTCCTATAAATTCATTGTAATGGCCCGCCTTTTTGACTCTTAAAAGTCGACAGTAATATATCCTGTAACATCCCGGAATTTTTGACAATATCAATTTAATAATCTGTAGTTAAAATAAAATTGATATTGATAATCTGTTAATAATTACTCAGATAAATTTAATAATCTCCTTCAATAATTGTTTAAATTGGTCATTTTATCTTTTAAATGATATAAATTGATTTCTGTTTTCAATATAAATATTTGATTTATATTTTATATAGATTGGTATTGTTTTAAATTTTGAATAATTCAATAAAATATTTTATGGTTTAATAAAATACATATTTTGCTTATAAAAATATAATTTCTTGAAAAATGATTTTTAATTTAATAGAAGATATTTATAAAAATAATATTAATATTGCATTGACTTTTTAAATGAGTTTGAATAAGATTTGTAATGTTTATTTCAAATTGAATTTTTATTTATAACTTAATTTGAAATTGTTTGGTTTTGTATCTAGTTTGAATTTAAATTTAAAAGTATAAAGTCTTTAAATTGTTTTAATTTTTATTTGTATAAATTTCATTTGTAAACATGGTTTGTTTTCTTTTATAATTCATACACATATTCAAATTTACATTAACAACTTAATTTAAGCTAATATAACATTAATTTGTAATTAAAAACTAATTATTTTAAAAGAGATAACATGTGTTATATTTATATGCATTCATTTTGACAAGTGTCTAATTTAAGACAAGTGTTAGTTTTAGTTTTTAATTTTCTTTTCTTTCATAAAATCTGAAATACATAGTTTACATCTTCATTCATATTGCATTTCCATTTCTTTGATCGAATGAGAACAAAAATTCAATTTTTCATATTAAAAATCCTCAAGCACAACTCTGTATGATTCAAAATCTGCATGTTCAAATCCTTCATTTACACACCACAAATTCAAATCTGCATCTATTAACCCAAAAATCTGCACTCCAAAAATCTGCATGCTCCCCTCATCAAAGAAGCAATTTTGCATGTTCCTCTTCATAAAAATTCATATGCATATTACTCAAAAATCTACAAATCTGCATATACAAATTCACCTAAACCATATTCAAAACTGCATGTTCCTCCTCATAAAAAATCCAACCTCTGCATATCCAGAACTAAGATCAGAATACTGCATTTCATATTCTAATTCAAAGAAGAGCCTGCACATGCTTGTTTCTGCATATAAAAGAATCCACAAATCTGCAAATTCCCCTGCATATTAAAAGATCAAACTTCTCATCAAATTCAATTTACATTTCCACAAAAATTCAAGTGAACCTGCACACTTTTGTCTCTGCATGCATCTATGTTTAAGCCTGGGTGGAAAGGCATTTTCATGCATATGGAAAGTGGCTCAGCATCATCTATTTCCTACATGCAAGCAATTAGGCTGTGAGCATGAGCATATCATCTAATGATCAACAGAGAGGAGCACCTGCATTTTTTTCATAAAGCCTGCATATCTTATTTCTGCAATTCAAACAGCAGCTCTGCATTCAAATAAGGTGAGTAACAATTTATTTTAAAAACTAAATTAAAATATAGTTGCTTAAATCTATTGCTTGTTGAGTATGATGGATGTGCCTGTGTTTGTGTATGAGATGGAATGCCTGCATTTTGAGTTTTCTGCATATTCAACCGAGCTTTGTATTTTCTTTTCAAAAGTGAGAATATTGAAACCTCAAAATATATTAGATTGCTTGATATAATGATTGAGATAAAGAAAAATTATGTTGTGTTCATAAAGGTTTGGTTATATGTTTGTGAATGCATGTTGATATGCTCTGCCTTTGAGTTCATCTTCCCATTTAAATGAATCCACCAAAATCTGTTAAAACCTTTGTTACTATCTGTCTTTAAGAAATTTAATTTGTTAGCTTACTTTAGATTAGAACCATAATATTTATATGATAAAATGTTGTCTGTCTGAGGTTAGCTAAACTTAAGTGAGTATAAATAGAAACAGTTTGTTCTTGAATAAAAATATAAATCTGTGCCTATACTTGCAATCTGTAACTTGAGGAATGTTAGAACTCTTCTGTATCATTAAGAATGGATCATAGATTCTGGAAAAAAATAAAAATCAGAGAAGTGATTAAACTGATTTGATTTAGTGTAGTTTTTAGTTTCTTCAGTTAAACCTAGTTTAGTAATGGGGTGTGAGCATGGATCAGTGGGAAGGCTAGGATGGACCGAGTGTTCTGGGTTTTGGGGTATGGGTAGTGGATGTGTAATGGAGTTTGTGGCCGGAGGGGTTGGGTGTCAGGTGGTGGCATTGGAGAACTAACGCCGTTGACAGGTTTGAATTGAAACCTGAAATATAATTTTCCAGGTATGGGTTTTTGAGCATGGTGATGAATTCTTGTTTAAATGTTGATCTAGTGATTTAGGTAGGGTGTAGGTGAGTTATTGGTTGAAGTTTGATCGTGATGATCAGAGATGGTGATGGAAACTCTGGTGATGTTTGGTTTTAGGGTGTTGCAGGGAGAAGAGTCTGTGGTTATTCGAAGTGAATGGAATAATGACCCGAAGTAAGTTGAGTTAAAACTCGAAGCAGGCAATCTTTTAACCCGAAGCAAAACTTCTGTTTTCTTGGGTCAACCTGTAGTTTACAGTTACACAGTAAACTGTGTTTGTTTTTATAAATTGGGTTTAAACTTTTAAAATCCGGGGTTTCAAATTTAGAAATCTGAAGTTATAGGTTTTAAATAAAGTTTAGGTTTAAAATTTAATTCAAGTTTGAATTAATAATTTGAATTTAAAATTTCAGGTTTGAATTAAAACCTGTTTTTTTTTCTGTTTTTCTGCAAATCTGGATTTTAATTTTTTTTAAATCTGCAGTTATGGTTTTGAGTAAAATTTAAGTTCAAATTTAATTGTAAGTTTAAAATTCTCATCTGATTTTAAATTCCAGTTTTTAAAACAGAAACTTAAGTTTAAAAATTTAACTTTATTAACTATATCATGTTGAAAGATAGTTTAAACATTTTGATAATAAGATTTTAAAATGTGAGTAGATTTAAAGTTATTTAAATCTGGAAATTCAAAATTAAAATTTGAAATGCAGTTTTAAATTTTAAAGAAGATTTAAAATTTAAGTTTTCAAATTAAAATGGAAATTTAAATTACTGAAAGTTTTGAAATGACTTTAACTTTAAAATTTCCATAGCATTGTTTGATTTGCAATTTAAAGGGTTTTAAATTTATTTAAAACTTTGATAAGTTTAAAAATTTTCTATTTTAAATTTGAATTTAAATTGAAATTTAAAGTTAATTTCAAAAGTACTTTGTTTTGAATTAAATTGTTTAAAACATAATTAAGTTATGTTTATTTTGAAATTTAAATTTAGATTTATGTTTTAGAATTAATTAACAAGGTAATTAAGATTTGTTAATTAATTTAATTAATTAATTAAATTTGGAATTAATAATTGATCAAGGATTAATCAATTTGGAATTAAGATCAATAATTAAGTTATTAATTAATGATAAATGAATATTAATTATGTAATTAAGGTTAATTAATTTAATAAATAACTTTAATAAATAAATGATTAAAGATAATCTAATTTGTAATTAATTTAAGTTAATTACTTTAATAAAATAATTTAAGGATGGTTAATGAAGGTCATTAACCATGATTATTTAACAATTAATTAATGTAGTTAATTTTTATAATTAATTAGATTAATTAATTTAATAATAATCAATTATAAATGGTTTGAGTAATTACTTGATAAAGTAATTAAGAAATTAATTACTTAATGTAATTAATTTAATTGAATGAGATTGTTTAATTTAATTAATTAAGTTTAATTAGTTTTAAACACCTGGGTTAAGAATAATTACTTTATGTAATTAACGATTTGGAAATTACTTAGTTAAGTAATTATATAATAATTACAGGTTGTAATTAAGGAGATGTTTAAGTATGAAGGAATTTGGATTAATAATTTAATAATTAATCAAGGGATTAAGTAAGAAATTAATTTAAGGATAATTAATTTGGTTTAATATAGTAATTAAGTTGGTTAATTACTTTGAGTAATTAATTTAAGAAGTAATTAGGATCATTAATTATTTTAATTAATGATGTAATTAAAGATGATTAATTATGATTGACTAATCAATAATAGGTAATTAATGTAATTAATTAAAGATTAATTATGATTAATCAATTAATTAATTGAGTAAGTAAGGGTTAATTACTGTTTAGTGAGGATAATTAATTTGTGAAATTAATTAATAATAATTACATGAATGTAATTAAGGGTAATTAATCAAGAGTGATTAATTAAAGTAATTTATGATTGATTAATTGATTGTAATCAATTGAGTAAGCAAGATAATTTGGTGAGGTAATTAATTTAATTTATTTTAAATTAATTATAGATGAAGGAATTAATTTAATTCATTTTAAATTAATTTGAGATATAGATAATTAATTTAATTCATTTTAAATTAATTATATGGTGATGAGTAAATCTTTGCTTATGGATGAATGGTTGAACTTGATTGTCTTGGATGCTTTGTGATCTCAGTATTGAGATAAATAATATTGTGTGGTATGGATGTTGATTGTATGGTGATGATAATATAGGTTATCTATTGTGATGTTGATATGTGGTATATCTATTTGATATTGATGATGTGGATCACCTGTTATGTGATAATGTTGATTATCAGTTATGTTTTAAGTTATCTAATCTGTGTGTATATAGATACTGTAATTGAATTGTTTTAAACCTTTAAAACAACTTGGACCTTAAAAGACACGCTTTGGTTTTCGATGAGACCGGGATCGGGTTTGCTACACTACAGCGTGATAGGGGGTTCTCGCTTTGCGTTAGGTGGCGAACGGGAGACTCTTACCCCTACATGCCCCCGGGGATAGTATAAGGTCTTGCGGGGTTGGTTGCGACTCGAGAGGGTGGCCGTAAAAGCAAATTCGAGGTATCACTGTGAGCCACAGCGGGGCTGGGATGGTTGAAAAGCCTACCGGTCGTGAGCCGTTGCTGATGGTTGAAAAGCCTAGGTCGTCACAGTTGGTATCAGAGCATTAGGTTGAGTGAATACCTAGGCTCTGAAGTATATCTTTCTTTAGGGAGCATTAGGTTGAGTGAATACCTAGGCTCTGTAGTGGTGTCTTTCTTGAGAGAGCGTACTTGTAATTTCTATATATATACATATAATTATTTCTACCTATCTGTTGGGTTACATGTTTGGGTTTTCCAATATAAGTTATAAAGGTAGATGGGGTAGTAGTGTGTGTAACACGACTACCATTGGTTGGAGTTTGAATGTTTGAGGTTAGAAGTGTTTTGTTGAGACTGTAGACCTAATACCGTCTCGATTGAGTTCTGAAGTGATGAAGAACTTCATTGATCTCTGAAGGAAACCTGTTAAGGTTCGGAGTTTATTTTTGAGATTGGATGAGTAGTGATTGGATTTGTTGGCTGAGCAGAAGCAAGTGATGGTATTTTGAATACCTCAGGAATAGTAGCTGCGTGATGAGATGCAGTGACTATGAATGTTCCCGAAGATGTTTTCTTTGGAACAAGTTAAGGAGGTGAGTCTGCTTCAGCGTTGTGGCTGGGGTCAGCTTGAGTTTCTGGTTGCTTTGAGGTCCGAGTTTCTCGGAGAGCTTTGTGTTGGAATGTTCTCGATGTTGGCAAGAGATCTTCTGGCTTAGTAGTTTTTCTGGAGTGGAGTTCAGAAGCAGTTTAGTGGACCCGTTTCTTCGATGGGTTGACTAATTAAGTTTAAGTTGTTATATTTGGTTAAGAGAGAACGGTTTTCCTTGGATTTGGTTTGGGTTGATCGCAAAAGTGACTTGCGATTGTTTGAGAGTTCTCTTGGGTTATCTGAGTTTTTCTGGATGTCTTCAGGAAGTCAGAGTTCTGTTTGCATCTGGAGATTGAGTTTCCTTATCGACTGGAATTCCAGGAGTGGTATTGGAGGTTCAGCTTTATAGTAGAATGATTCCAAGAGTTGAGTTGGTGTAGCAGCTCGGAGTTTTGGAGGAACTCCAGAATGATTCTTATGGACTTGTTGAACCATATCTCTGGGGTGTGTTGTCCAGTTTGTGCTTGTGTTCTTCTTCAACAATTCTCTTCTTCGGATCAGAGTTGAGCAGCGGAAGCAGTTGGGGAGTGTATCTGCTTTTCTTTCTGGACAGGAGAAGTAAGTTGTTGTTTTCTGATGTTGAGGAGTTGAGTTTGAGTTCTTGGTCTTGGTTGATCTTGAGGAGATCATTTTGTTGAGTTGATTGGTCTGGTTTGTTTCTAGAAGCATCAGCGTAGGTTGAGCTGAGCAGGTAGGCTGTAGGTAGCTCAAGATCGTCCGAAGAGATTTTGTGGATAAGAGTCGAAGAGATTTGGACTCTGAAGTCGGAAGTTTAATTTTGGATAAGTTTTCTCTGATCGTAACTGAGCTATAAGTTTGGGTAAGTCTGTGAAGTAGCTCTGTAGTGTTTTGGATCTTTTCTGTGATCTTGGAGAATAAGTGATGGGTCTACAGGATTGAGTTGCCAGTTTGGATAACTGGGAATTGATGAGTTTCACGTATCTCTGAGGGAGTAGGTGTATGATCTGTCTCTGGTTGTGGAACCAGCAGTTTTGGAGTTTTGGTTGTTGAGTCAGACTCGTTTGTAGTCTGATATTTTGTCTAGTGTTATAGATATAGTTGTATAGGAGCTTTGTAGCTTCATAGTATTGTTTGTTTGGATTTTCTAGAGCGAGTGTCCCGGTGGATATATATATATACACTGGGGAAACTCGATAAGATTTTATCCAGAATTTGTCTGGATAATTAGATTTGTTTGATTGGTTGAATTGGTTGTTAGCATATGTTTGATATATGCTTGTGTTTAAAATTTAATATAATAAGATTATTAAATTACCTTTGTTTTAAATTTCGAGGACGAAATTCTTTTAAGGGGGAAGGATTGTAACATCCCGGAATTTTTGACAATATCAATTTAATAATCTATAGTTAAAATAAAATTGATATTGATAATCTGTTAATAATTACTCAGATAAATTTAATAATCTCCTTCAATAATTGTTTAAATTGGTCATTTTATCTTTTAAATGATATAAATTGATTTCTGTTTTCAATATAAATATTTGATTTATATTTTATATAGATTGGTATTGTTTTAAATTTTGAATAATTCAATAAAATATTTTATGGTTTAATAAAATACATATTTTGCTTATAAAAATATAATTTCTTGAAAAATGATTTTTAATTTAATAGAAGATATTTATAAAAATAATATTAATATTGCATTGACTTTTTAAATGAGTTTGAATAAGATTTGTAATGTTTATTTCAAATTGAATTTTTATTTATAACTTAATTTGAAATTGTTTGGTTTTGTATCTAGTTTGAATTTAAATTTAAAAGTATAAAGTCTTTAAATTGTTTTAATTTTTATTTGTATAAATTTCATTTGTAAACATGGTTTGTTTTCTTTTATAATTCATACACATATTCAAATTTACATTAACAACTTAATTTAAGCTAATATAACATTAATTTGTAATTAAAAACTAATTATTTTAAAAGAGATAACATGTGTTATATTTATATGCATTCATTTTGACAAGTGTCTAATTTAAGACAAGTGTTAGTTTTAGTTTTTAATTTTCTTTTCTTTCATAAAATCTGAAATACATAGTTTACATCTTCATTCATATTGCATTTCCATTTCTTTGATCGAATGAGAACAAAAATTCAATTTTTCATATTAAAAATCCTCAAGCACAACTCTGTATGATTCAAAATCTGCATGTTCAAATCCTTCATTTACACACCACAAATTCAAATCTGCATCTATTAACCCAAAAATCTGCACTCCAAAAATCTGCATGCTCCCCTCATCAAAGAAGCAATTTTGCATGTTCCTCTTCATAAAAATTCATATGCATATTACTCAAAAATCTACAAATCTGCATATACAAATTCACCTAAACCATATTCAAAACTGCATGTTCCTCCTCATAAAAAATCCAACCTCTGCATATCCAGAACTAAGATCAGAATACTGCATTTCATATTCTAATTCAAAGAAGAGCATGCACATGCTTGTTTCTGCATATAAAAGAATCCACAAATCTGCAAATTCCCCTGCATATTAAAAGATCAAACTTCTCATCAAATTCAATTTACATTTCCACAAAAATTCAAGTGAACCTGCACACTTTTGTCTCTGCATGCATCTATGTTTAAGCCTGGGTGGAAAGGCATTTGCATGCATATGGAAAGTGGCTCAGCATCATCTATTTCCTACATGCAAGCAATTAGGCTGTGAGCATGAGCATATCATCTAATGATCAACAGAGAGGAGCACCTGCATTTTTTTCATAAAGCCTGCATATCTTATTTCTGCAATTCAAACAGCAGCTCTGCATTCAAATAAGGTGAGTAACAATTTATTTTAAAAACTAAATTAAAATATAGTTGCTTAAATCTATTGCTTGTTGAGTATGATGGATGTGCCTGTGTTTGTGTATGAGATGGAATGCCTGCATTTTGAGTTTTCTGCATATTCAACTGAGCTTTGTATTTTCTTTTCAAAAGTGAGAACATTGAAACCTCAAAATATATTAGATTGCTTGATATAATGATTGAGATAAAGAAAAATTATGTTGTGTTCATAAAGGTTTGGTTATATGTTTGTGAATGCATGTTGATATGCTCTGCCTTTGAGTTCATCTTCCCATTTAAATGAATCCACCAAAATCTATTAAAACCTTTGTTACTATCTGTCTTTAAGAAATTTAATTTGTTAGCTTACTTTAGATTAGAACCATAATATTTATATGATAAAATGTTGTCTGTCTGAGGTTAGCTAAACTTAAGTGAGTATAAATAGAAACAGTTTGTTCTTGAATAAAAATATAAATCTGTGCCTATACTTGCAATCTGTAACTTGAGGAATGTTAGAACTCTTCTGTATCATTAAGAATGGATCATAGATTCTGGAAAAAAATAAAAATCAGAGAAGTGATTAAACTGATTTGATTTAGTGTAGTTTTTAGTTTCTTCAGTTAAACCTAGTTTAGTAATGGGGTGTGAGCATGGATCAGTGGGAAGGCTAGGATGGACCGAGTGTTCTGGGTTTTGGGGTATGGGTAGTGGATGTGTAATGGAGTTTGTGGCCGGAGGGGTTGGGTGTCAGGTGGTGGCATTGGAGAACTAACGCCGTTGACAGGTTTGAATTGAAACCTGAAATATAATTTTCCAGGTATGGGTTTTTGAGCATGGTGATGAATTCTTGTTTAAATGTTGATCTAGTGATTTAGGTAGGGTGTAGGTGAGTTATTGGTTGAAGTTTGATCGTGATGATCAGAGATGGTGATGGAAACTCTGGTAATGTTTGGTTTTAGGGTGTTGCAGGGAGAAGAGTCTGTGGTTATTCGAAGTGAATGGAATAATGACCCGAAGTAAGTTGAGTTAAAACTCGAAGCAGGCAATCTTTTAACCCGAAGCAAAACTTCTGTTTTCTTGGGTCAACCTGTAGTTTACAGTTACACAGTAAACTGTGTTTGTTTTTATAAATTGGGTTTAAACTTTTAAAATCCGGGGTTTCAAATTTAGAAATCTGAAGTTATAGGTTTTAAATAAAGTTTAGGTTTAAAATTTAATTCAAGTTTGAATTAATAATTTGAATTTAAAATTTCAGGTTTGAATTAAAACCTGTTTTTTTTTCTGTTTTTCTGCAAATCTGGATTTTAATTTTTTTTAAATCTGCAGTTATGGTTTTGAGTAAAATTTAAGTTCAAATTTAATTGTAAGTTTAAAATTCTCATCTGATTTTAAATTCCAGTTTTTAAAACAGAAACTTAAGTTTAAAAATTTAACTTTATTAACTATATCATGTTGAAAGATAGTTTAAACATTTTGATAATAAGATTTTAAAATGTGAGTAGATTTAAAGTTATTTAAATCTGGAAATTCAAAATTAAAATTTGAAATGCAGTTTTAAATTTTAAAGAAGATTTAAAATTTAAGTTTTCAAATTAAAATGGAAATTTAAATTACTGAAAGTTTTGAAATGACTTTAACTTTAAAATTTCCATAGCATTGTTTGATTTGCAATTTAAAGGGTTTTAAATTTATTTAAAACTTTGATAAGTTTAAAAATTTTCTATTTTAAATTTGAATTTAAATTGAAATTTAAAGTTAATTTCAAAAGTACTTTGTTTTGAATTAAATTGTTTAAAACATAATTAAGTTATGTTTATTTTGAAATTTAAATTTAGATTTATGTTTTAGAATTAATTAACAAGGTAATTAAGATTTGTTAATTAATTTAATTAATTAATTAAATTTGGAATTAATAATTGATCAAGGATTAATCAATTTGGAATTAAGATCAATAATTAAGTTATTAATTAATGATAAATGAATATTAATTATGTAATTAAGGTTAATTAATTTAATAAATAACTTTAATAAATAAATGATTAAAGATAATCTAATTTGTAATTAATTTAAGTTAATTACTTTAATAAAATAATTTAAGGATGGTTAATGAAGGTCATTAACCATGATTATTTAACAATTAATTAATGTAGTTAATTTTTATAATTAATTAGATTAATTAATTTAATAATAATCAATTATAAATGGTTTGAGTAATTACTTGATAAAGTAATTAAGAAATTAATTACTTAATGTAATTAATTTAATTGAATGAGATTGTTTAATTTAATTAATTAAGTTTAATTAGTTTTAAACACCTGGGTTAAGAATAATTACTTTATGTAATTAACGATTTGGAAATTACTTAGTTAAGTAATTATATAATAATTACAGGTTGTAATTAAGGAGATGTTTAAGTATGAAGGAATTTGGATTAATAATTTAATAATTAATCAAGGATATAAGTAAGAAATTAATTTAAGGATAATTAATTTGGTTTAATATAGTAATTAAGTTGGTTAATTACTTTAAGTAATTAATTTAAGAAGTAATTAGGATCATTAATTATTTTAATTAATGATGTAATTAAAGATGATTAATTATGATTGACTAATCAATAATAGGTAATTAATGTAATTAATTAAAGATTAATTATGATTAATCAATTAATTAATTGAGTAAGTAAGGGTTAATTACTGTTTAGTGAGGATAATTAATTTGTGAAATTAATTAATAATAATTACATGAATGTAATTAAGGGTAATTAATCAAGAGTGATTAATTAAAGTAATTTATGATTGATTAATTGATTGTAATCAATTGAGTAAGCAAGATAATTTGGTGAGGTAATTAATTTAATTTATTTTAAATTAATTATAGATGAAGGAATTAATTTAATTCATTTTAAATTAATTTGAGATATAGATAATTAATTTAATTCATTTTAAATTAATTATATGGTGATGAGTAAATCTTTGCTTATGGATGAATGGTTGAACTTGATTGTCTTGGATGCTTTGTGATCTCAGTATTGAGATAAATAATATTGTGTGGTATGGATGTTGATTGTATGGTGATGATAATATAGGTTATCTATTGTGATGTTGATATGTGGTATATCTATTTGATATTGATGATGTGGATCACCTGTTATGTGATAATGTTGATTATCAGTTATGTTTTAAGTTATCTAATCTGTGTGTATATAGATACTGTAATTGAATTGTTTTAAACCTTTAAAACAACTTGGACCTTAAAAGACACGCTTTGGTTTTCGATGAGACCGGGATCGGGTTTGCTACACTACAGCGTGATAGGGGGTTCTCGCTTTGCGTTAGGTGGCGAACGGGAGACTCTTACCCCTACATGCCCCCGGGGATAGTATAAGGTCTTGCGGGGTTGGTTGCGACTCGAGAGGGTGGCCGTAAAAGCAAATTCGAGGTATCACTGTGAGCCACAGCGGGGCTGGGATGGTTGAAAAGCCTACCGGTCGTGAGCCGTTGCTGATGGTTGAAAAGCCTAGGTCGTCACAGTTGGTATCAGAGCATTAGGTTGAGTGAATACCTAGGCTCTGAAGTATATCTTTCTTTAGGGAGCATTACGTTGAGTGAATACCTAGGCTCTGTAGTGGTGTCTTTCTTGAGAGAGCGTACTTGTAATTTCTATATATATACATATAATTATTTCTACCTATCTGTTGGGTTACATGTTTGGGTTTTCCAATATAAGTTATAAAGGTAGATGGGGTAGTATTGTCTCTGGATTTTGTATTATTTCTACGTATAGCTATTGAGAATTCCGCTGTGCATTTTGTATTGTCTCTGGATTGTATTGAGTTGTATAACTAGACAGGTATCTATAACTGTCTAGTATGAGTTGATTGTGCTGTGTATCTCTGATGTAAATGATACTATGTAATATTTATGTTATTAATATAATTTATTCGTTCCGCTGTGTTAGATTCTGATGTTGTTTCTTCTTCTCTTCTTTCTTTTCTTCTTCTATCCCTTTCTTTCTTCTTTCATGACGCGATTTTCTGGGAGTGGAAAGTCGGGTCGTCACATATCCACAGTATTCACCTACCGAACATCCAAGTGCCGGAAAGATAGATTGTTGAGGTGAAAGAAAAGAAAAGACAGAATAGAATCTCATATCATGATGACTAATATATAATATACAATATATATTCACAAAAAGAATGATTATTATACATATATTAATCAGAGTAACTTAACCTATCATCAGTCTGGTTAGTTATAACAACTTGTCCTCAGAAACGCTGATAAGTACATAACAATAAATGCATCGGAAATAAGGGTACCTAAATACGCCTTAAAGGCATGCAACTGGGCTTCTAAAGCTCCAAAGTATCCATCACTAAATGTGGAAATATGTTTGGGTCGGCCTAAGAATTATAAGAAAATAAGTTCACACTAGTCTGGTAAACCATAGTGAGAAAGATAAATCATATGGGTCTTTTATGTTATAAAACCTTTAAAAAATAAATGTATCTCATAAGTCCACGTCGCACGTAAACAAGATAGAATTTTATCTTACGATAACAAACATTTTATTAGAAAATCCATTGATATTATAATAATGTCTAGGGTTTTAAATAAAGAAAGAATCATAGCCAGAATGGTTATATTAATTACATTCAACATCATATTTAGTATACAACAAAGTCCGCGAGGCAAAATGGATTCCAACAATGCAAAGTAAGGGACTACCTTTTGTATAGTATACCTCTTGATAAAATGTACCAAGATCACAAACATTGCACCTCTAGGAACCGACCTACCCTTTTTGAAATAGTACCGAATATGATCATCACTCCAGCTGCAAACTTGACAAACCTTTTCTGCGGCCACAAGCACAAATATACTATAAATATCGATCTCGATATAGGTGATGACCATACCATAATGGTAGCAAACCATATAGCCAAACTGCATCTCACCTATTTTAGCCATTTTCGGGTGTGAGGATTAAGGCTATTGTTTACCTTCAGGAAAATCTCACTTGGAATGCTAACGCTGCCCTGCAGGCAATAATGCAATGCTAGCATTTTTCCATACAAGTTATTCTAGGATTGGACAAACCGAAAGATCTACTTCTACTACATTCATTCTGTAATCATCCTCAGGACAAGTAGAAAGTAGCCCTTGCACTTCAAAGAACCTTATTTTCGAATCCATTATCTTCAAGTTGTATACTATTCGAACGCTTATGCTGGTTCGAAGTGATTTTCGGATAACATATCTGATCCTGGTCTCTCCAAACAAATGATCGATAGTTTTCAAAACTGACCAAGATTTGATAGTCGATTATTTAACTGCCAAAGAAATGAAAAATAAAATCAAGGATTTAACCACATATATAAACCAAGCATGATTAATCACATAAGCAACCACTAAGCCTCTTTGATTAATCCATTCATTAATTAAAAATCATTTTGTAAACTCTTGTATTAAAATACTTTTACAAAATACATACATAAGTGTATTACTCATTCACTTCTTATTTATACTTTTTTATTGCTTGGAAAAATATCCACATCCTTGTCTCATCGGCATAAGTATATTCACAAACCACAACACTTTCAATACTTAGTAAATGTTATATTTAACTCAAAGGTGTAAGTATATTCACAAAACCTTAAGAAAGATCTCGCTTTCAAAACCATACTTGTTTGAGTTAAAACAAACGTCTTATAAAACCTTGATAATAATAATCCCGAAACACTTTTCCCTTGGTGTAAGCAAATGGATCGTATGTAAATTAGACCGAATTTATTTACCACCACTTCCTGATTTCATACCTGTGCTAATCTACGATTAAAAATGAAGTCGGACAAGTAGCATACTATCAATGCCTCGATATATATTCTTAATTCTCAGGATAGGGACGAGTTTCCCTACTTTATATTTTGGTGCTAAGTATGAAATAATACTTTCCATGCCACCATAATTTAAAATGAATAATTATAAAAATCAAATCTCATTCCTTTTATAAAACTTCTTTTTATAAATATCTTTCATATTTGTAAAACTCCTTTTATAAATCTCTTTCTATTTTAAAACTTTTCTTGTAAATCTCTAAATTTATTAAAAATTCTTTTATAAATCTCATTTACTTATCACAAAACTTCAGTTCTTAAGACAGAACCAAATATTTTTCATAAAACGATCATTCTACTATAGATCAACAAATGTGTACTATACCAAATTATAAAAACAATACCATTTAACTTTTAATAAAATATCATTGTTAAATTTATTCTTTTATTTATAAAATACCGTTTATAAATCTCTCTTTTATTTTCAAAATACCATTTATAATTCAATCTTTTACTTATAAAATATCATTTATAAATATCTCTTCCTATATAATATTGATTCAACAATATTTACTCAAAAAATATGGCTGTCATCTTTAAAATTGAATTATTTATTACAAACAATAAATTCCCTTTTATTTTTCTTTAAAGTAAACATTCATTATTATATTAAATTTATTGTATAATAAATATTTTTCAAAATACTTCTAAAACATTTCCATATAAATTAGAAATGGTAAGGAAAAAATAAAATAAAGAAGTTCAAAAAACCATTTCTAAATAAAATGCCATGGGAAATTTCCAAAATCGCTTTTAAAATCATTGTCTGAATTAAAACCAATTTCAAAACCATAGTATTTCAATATACTATAGTGAGACCCAGAGCCACCATAGTACTTAACCTATGCTACTATTGCCTTTGTTACTAGAAAGGTCTAACTTTTAACTCATATCAATGTCATCCTAATATGACCAAACTACCAGGTTTTGATTTATAAAACAAGTATACAACCGAATCTTAAAATTACAATGGTAACAAATCCAGATTCTTCTACAAAATTCCTTATATTTCATTTTGTATGTCATTTGCTTTTCAAAGCTGCAATTTAACTAAACCAAACCAATAAATCATTCAAGTGCAAAATTAATAATTTATATCTACCATATATCATATAATATTTAATCAAAGGTGAGTTAGCAAACCAAAATTCCAGCTGATGCTTATGCGTTTCGGTTTGATCTAAAATCGAGCGACTTTTAATTTTAGTCTAAAATTCAACTTGCTTCAGACTTGAAAAATCAACTCCTGTGCGTAGATATCACCCCTACGAGCGTAACGCAAAAGGTGCCATCTCGATCGGACTTCGTATTAAGGGGACATTAATTTTATAAAATTTGAGATTAACTTAATTAATTTAACCAATCAACACAATAATCACCAATTCAACCCTCTCCCACCTTCTTCCCCAATTTAAATCCATCCATGTACATGCGCAAAATGTGCACAACCCATGTCGCTCCCCTTCTCCTTTTCTTGATACTCTACGAAATCGCGAACAACCTTCTTGGTCAAACTCTCCTTAATGAGCACTATGCATCCCACCCATTAGTTTTGAGCTCGGACCCACCTAGGCAAATGTGACTTAGGCATCTTCAATCAACCATACAAATGCCGCAACCCACTTTGAGTAACCACATGCCTTCAAACGCTCACCTCCTATGCTACATCATAGAGAAACCCAACCGCGCTTTCCGTTTCATCGATTATTGACAAAAACTCCATCACCCTTAAGCCCCAGACATAACCATGAAAAGTTGCTTTTCCGAAACCCGATCGCATGCAACATCGAGGCTATGAATTTGAAGCCTATTTCTGTATTAGTTCAACGGATCAGTCAATTTTAACTTTTTTTGATCAAGGCCTTTGATTTTGGTTTTCCATTTGGCGGCTAGGTTAAAAATTGTATAAAGGAAAAAGAAAATAGAAAGAAGAGAGGGAGTAGTGAAAAATAAAGAATAGTCTAAGTGTGGATGTTATTTTGTTTACAATTTTCGACACTTTGCTACACAGTATCATGTTCATATACGAACCACGAACAATAGAAATAAAAATACGACCACAAACAACAATCAAAATGATTGTAAAACAATAATAAAATATTATGGTTATCTTATTCTATGAATTTTTAGAAATACCAAAGTTTGCTGAAAAATCATCAAATGATAATTCAATTATTTACCAGATAAAATATTATAGAAAAATCCTATAAATTCATTTAAAATTATGTCCTTAAAATCAATTCTTTTTACAAACAGTTGATTTTCTTATTATTATTAAATTTAAATCAAATATGAATATTTATATAAATTAAATATTCTCATTTGATATGTTAAAAATCGTAAGTCTCTACATTCTTTCCTCTAAAGAATTTCATCCTCGAAATTCCCAAAAGATGAAAATTCCTTCAAATCCCTAGACTTCAAAATCAATTAATTAAAATGAGTTATTAAACTTATAAATTTTCATATGTTACGGAACGTTTTGGCAACACCACCTTTGTGCGGCTGGGTCCAGAAAAATCATAATATTAATATAAGCCCATATTTGAGACTTCCCATATCTACGGACAACATAATAGTAATACATACTTATGGTATACCTTATAGAGCATGTACGACACATTACAAATGCACGACTAAGCATAAACATGTACCATTTACGAGTAATCAAACTTTACTCACGAAACCAAAGCAGCAAGCTAGCCTTTACTTCTATATACAAAAATCTCAATTACATAACCCAAAAGAATGTTAAACACGGCAAATTAAATAATACAACAATTCATTCATCATATCATGAACCTAAGACTGCTAAATACTATATAGCAACCATCTCATTAAGGCATCAAGCCATATAACTTGCATTTCTAATGAAAGAAGCATATAATATATTAAAGCCCGTGTGGTGTAAGTATGCCATTCATACAAATATTAATTCAATCACTTGCTCGAACACATAAATTTCACTTTTGAACTAGTATCGCTCTTGCGGACTTCGATTAGGTTCGTTGATTAAAAACCTTCGTTCTTCTTACATTGCTATATACTATGATAGAAAACTCATGATCATGTCGAAAACCTATATTAAGTGTTCGCTATCAAGAATCATGAATAATTCTAACTCGGACCATGCAAATCTCATTGAAATCATGTACTCGAATCTGGGCTAAGAATAGTTACGCGAATAAAATGGACTATGTAGAACTTACGTATTTATTCCATTGCTTTTTATACTGCATAAAAATTTTCGTCCACCTTTATTTACACCAATACTAAAATTATTTATAAACCATTTCATAAAGCACTATGTTCGTTTTACAAACCATTCAATTCTTAAGTTCATATTCATATAACAATCTTCTATATCCTAAATGTATATGTACAATATTATTTGTTTTACGTAACCAAGATGTTCAAATAATTTAACACTTTTTTTAACTTACTTTCTTCTCAAATTTATAAATCATGAAAACTTATTTTCTTATATTTTCCCCAAAAATATAGCTTCAATTTCTTAACTAATTCAGAAGTTTTCAACTATCCAAAATCTTTGAAAATTCCATTTCATTTGAATAAATGACATTACATGTAATGATCTAGAAATTCGAACACTTCATCTTTGAATATCAAAACATTTTGAAGTATAGTTAGGTATTATAAATACAATTTTATAACCTTGTTAGGCATCGTTTAATTATTGAATAATGAAAAGAAAATTGCTTTTGTAAATTGTCTACAAAATTATATTTTTCGAAGAAAAATCGATAATCTGTCCAAAAATCGGTTTATTGATAAACAACTTTTCGATCGATATAAGTTGTTTGAACTCTTGTACACTTGTCTACTGATCAGTGAACATATTATCAACTAATTAACAAATGCCTTTTCATGAAGCATGGAACATTCTAGAAACTTCCTCTACGATAAGGGATATTATCATGAGAGAGGTATAATGATAATTAACACAAAGGAGAAGTGGTGTAAAGGAGAGGTGTTGGAAGCTGAATCTTCCATGGCATGGTAGGGGACGAGGGAGTAGGGGGAGGGGGTTTGAAGGTAAGCTTAGGCAACACCAATTGAGCCTATATAAGGAGGGTCATATCCTTAGGAATAGATAACAAATTCATCAGCTAAAAACAAGCACTTTTTAGTGGCTTTTTCTTCTTCATCACCTCTAAATTTCTAAAGAAAATTAATTGAAAATCAAATCCAAATCAATTCAAATTTGGATTGAAGCCTTATTACAACATTGTAAAACATCCTACCTTGGTAGAAATTGAAGAAATGGAGCCACACTCACCCTATACCATTAGGCCATGAGCAATATTGAGAGTGGAGGAAGGAAAAGGCAAGGCAAAGTAAGGAAGGAAGTAGAAAGTAGTTCTAAAGTTAGATTTGGACTTAGGTACATGGAGCTTAGTTATTTTTGAGGTCAAAGGTAAGATAACTCTCCTCTTTGATTAAAAATATAACTTATACTTGCTGGGGTTTGATTATGTTTAAGTTATTTGAATTGTTGTTGATATATGTTAAAACATTGGTTAGAATTCTTGCTTTGAAAGTAAGTGACACATATGATCCATATGCATGGATATGGAATGGAATTGAATAGACCTATATGACTTGTGATGAGACCTTGAACAAAACACATAGGTAGTATATGGAATTTGGTTTAGATCAGGCTCGGATTTGAAAGTGCACTTATAGCGATAGTCGCTATATATAATTTGGAATTGCCTTGTTTTAAGCGGTTTCTATGAAAATTTGTAGCGGGATCCTTACGGATTTTTTGCAATATTTATAATGTTATATATGTATGTTTGTTTCTATTAAATCTTGGTTAGTTAAAAGTTATGAAACTTCTTGAAAAGTGGTTAAAACTTCACTCGTGCAAACGGCTGCATTTAGATTTGATTTGTGGACTTTAAAGGTTTAAAAAGATATTTAAATTAAGTATTTTGTTTCATTATTTTTACAAGGGTTTACTAACTCATATTAGAGTATTTCTAAAGTTGTTTGAGATATTTGTGAATTTTTAAGAATTACTTATGAATTTTTAAAGAAGATTTTATAATAAAAACTTATTTTCTCAAATTTTAAGGAAATCAAAACTTATTAATTTTAACATTTTGTGAAAATGATTTTAAAACTACTATAAGAATTATAAAGTATTTTAAAAGAATTTTAAAGTATATATAGTTTTTTGAAAATATGTAGATTATATTTTCTTATGAAATAAAATATCTTTTAACTTGTTTATTTACATATCGAGTTTTGGTAAACAAATTACTATACATACATATCATTTTAAAAAAGGTTTTAAATATATAAACAAATGGTTTAGAATGGGGTTACTAAATTGCTTAATGGCCAAATGGTCAATTTTTTAATTACTTGTTTGAAAAGTAGTTAACTATGTTCAAAACTAAAAGCCGACTTTGTGAGAGTTAAGATTGATGTTCGAGTAGGGATGGTGCAATAGAGTTGTAACCTACTGGCTTCCCTCTTGACTGAGGAACAATAAGTCAATAATGTCAAAAATGTGTTAATCTCTTACCTACGTATGGAAATCATTAATACTATACTTAACCGTAAAAGATGATGAGGTAGACTTATCCCTTGGTGAAATTCAAGAATGAAGTTTCAAGGCAGGGCATTAATGCAGCCAATGCTCTAACTTACCTGGCTCCACTCTTGGGCGAGGAATAGTTAAGTTGGAATGAAACGAGTTGAGTGTATTAATATTGATTTGTATAAGCAATTATTTTAACTGATAATTGATTTGTTAATTATCAAACATAACCAAATATTACTTAAGAAGATTTCAAAAGGCTTCGTGATTTCACACCAGTGAGAAAAACTAGGAGAAGAGTACTGTATGAAACATCTATAGCTTTCGCTTACTATTAAGAGTACCAGAATTGAGTTAACCAAAAATTCATCGATTGGTTTTGAAGAGTCTGGTAAGCGGGAAAAGTGTACTTATATGAGATGACTCAAACCCGTAATCACTTTAAAACTATATATGCGATCTATATTCTAGAAGCAGTTGCAAAGTGGAATGCTATAGAGTTGAACTGCTCGTACTAAGATTAAGTCCAAGGGAGAGGTTAGCATTAAAATTTCAAATGATGCTATCATGTTGGATTATCTTATTTGAGAAGTATTCAAAGAGAGATGACAACAGTAGCATTCATCGGAGGACTTATGCAGGAATCTATATGGAGATTCAAGATCCGTTTAAGATGCTCGAATCCATGTAGTGATTCGTAATCTGTTCGAGATGATGGAATCCATTTGGTGATCGAATTCCATTCAAGTTATGAAGACTCGTGTGAGGGATGTTTGGCATAACATCGATATCAGGAAAATGATAGAAAATAGAGAAGGGGCATAGCTTGAGGGGTTTTGCTAACCCTAAGGGTATATCAGCTATATATCTAGAGGTGCTTATCGACTGTTGCTAGCAGGATTAGATATGACTTGGACCACACATCGAGAGTGGTCCAATTATGTTTACCTTAGAGTATATCCTATCTAGAGATATACGATGCTTAGAAGGTAGTTTCAGATCCTTGTTATGGAGTTTGGATTCGGTTTGATCCGAGGAGAGCTCCATAGAAATCCTTACACCTATGCGAACTTGCGCTTGGTGGTATTGACTGTATACGTATTATTGTTAGAGCATTCATATAACAATTATTTAACATGATTTATGTGTTACATACTAGACGTTAATCAATCATATCATTATATGTTAAACTTATTGAATGTTTGGTTTCATTTGAGGGGAAAACCGTTATGGTAATCCATACAATCTCAAAAGGATGCTATTATAAATCAACCTTATTTCATGATATCTCACGCCGGTTTACCAAAGTAATCCGGGTGTTATTTTCTTATAATGCTTGGTCAACCCATGTATATTTCCATATTTATATTTGGATACTTTGGAGCTTATGGAGAAGAGTTTGATGATTACCTACCATAGTGTTCTTAAATTAATTGCATTTCTGTATTGTACATACCAACATTGTGAGGACATGTAGTTATAACTATACAGACTGATGATAAAACTATGGTTTTGGTAACTCTTAAATTTCCGTATTCAAAGTAACCTTTTGTAAACTAGTCTTTTGATATTATATATTACCATATCGTTGTAGATTTTGATGTTATGTTCTTTCTTTCCCATTCTATTCTATTTTTACCCCAATTTTCTATCTTTTTGGCAGTTCGGTGCTCGGCACACGAATACCGTGCATGTATTTAGTGTCGTCATTCGAGCTTTGAAAGGTCAAGTCGTTATCTTACCAAACAACACATCATAACGAGATGCACAAAAAATTACCCTATTACATAGGATACATGCGTCCATAAAATAACTTAGCAGAAAACTTAGAAACTAAATACCGAGCTTTATTTCAATGCATTTTGAAATAATATTAATAATATACATATCTCATTTTGTATATCAAATCATGATTTTGAGATTTCATCAAAATAGATTTTAGCAAAACAATTAATAGCAATTTCTAAGGTAGCATCCCCACTTGGAAACTCAAAAATAAATGCCGATGATGTTGCAATCATCACCCGAATCAGTTTCCAGTGACAGAAGTGAGTTTGGTGCTTTCTAAATTCTTTAAAACCCTTTCTAAAATATTTCTGTTCATAAATAATTTCAAATAATACTATATTATTTCCCCAAACTTTGAAAAACACTTTTGCAAAAAAAATTAGAATTTAAGTTCTCAAATTCTCAACTTAAATCCTTCATATTTATAAACATATTCATATAATCTCACTTTCTTATATAAACTATTTCACAAATGTATATCTTTGTTTATACTATAATAAATAACTCTTATTAAAATTAAAATTTCAACTCAACATCATCGCCGAACGCCTTATAGTTAAACTGTGGAACTTAATTCACAAGAGGTTCGTTTTAATGTTCCCACAATCACTAACTACCCAACCCATGCAGTAAAAAAGAAAAACTGCTCATAAACAGGTCACACACAATTCAAAATCAACAAACAATAGCAATGCTCTCAAACTGCCCTAGCGCAACTAATCAAATGATAAACGATGATAACTAAATATTATCATCTCCTAATAAAAAAACATATCATAAATAACTATATCAATTTTTGATAATTATTCTTTTAAATATATAGTATAATCCTAAGTAAAATTATTTCATTCACCAAATTCAGAAATGATACCGTGTTTGTTTACTTTATCCAAGTGTATGGAAATTCCTATCTACACTATGGCATCCTACGGCTCGACCAAAATTCAAAAAACACTCAACAGATCAATCAATACAATATAAAATATTTTAGCACGCGCTCTCATATGTGTACACTCAAACTCATTCTAGGTTGTCGTAATCCTATCTCTAATGATTTAACCCCACCAAGGCCGAGTTGTTTGGCCAACCCCATGCTGTAATGACCCACCATTTCGACCCTTAAAAGTCAACAATAATACATCCACGGTATTCATATGTCGAACATCTAAGTGCCGAAAAGACAGATTATTAGGGTGAAGTAAAGAAAAGATAGAAAAAAATCTTATATCGTGATGAATAATATATTATATACAATGGTTGTTTACAAAAAGAAAGATTCTTACATACATCAATCAAATCAAACTAATCTATCATCAGCCTGGATATTTATAACAACCCGTCCTCACAACTAATGCAGTGAAAATACAGATATGTGAATACGTCTTGGAGAAATCCAACACGTCTTCTAAAGCTCCAAATTATCTATAACTAAATCTGGAAATAGTGTTCTGGCTGACTCAAGCATTATAAGAAAATAATGCTCGAATTAGTTTGGTAAACCAGCGTAAGAAGCACAAATCATATGGATTTTTAATCTTATAAAACCTTTCAAAAATAAATATATTTCGTAAGACTATGCCACAAATAAACATGGATGAGTTTTTATCTTATGATAACTGTGAAGACTTGCAAATTTATCACTTTAACAAATTATATTTATTTTTTGAAATTATTCAAGTAAAAGGTTGATAATACAAAAAATTAGTAATCATATTTTGAATAGATATTCACAAAAAAAATATTTCCTTTGGAAATAAATTGATAAAATGGCCGAATTAAACAGCTCTATAATCATAAAACGTCGCACACGGAGCTAGATACATATACTTATTTTTATTATTTAACAAAAAAATAAAATAAAATATATTATTTTATTTTTGTGAATAAAATGTATTTAAGACATCATCAATGATGTCATTATATTTAATAATTGATTTATTTAATTTAACTGAGATTCAATGATTTAATAATTATTATAATTATTTAAATAATTGTTTTAAATTATGGTAATTCATTTTAAATAGTTATAAAGAGATAATAAACCACTTGTAACAATTTTATGAAGATATATATACTTGGTTCGAAAATATAAGGAAAATTGATATCGCTTTATTGGTACAATAGCAATTTTTGTAAATAATTGTTAATATTGATTTATATGATTTTATATTCACATGAGTTCATTTTTATCAATTAAAAATGATTAGAAATTTATTTTCCAATTTTATTTAGCGATATGTGTACATTAATTAATAAGTGAAAATATGACCGGAAATCAGAATTAAAATTCGTAACGATATGACATATATAAGTTATACAACGTTGTTTATGCAACTTATACATCTTTGTGGCATACACACACATATATTAACATATACATATACATATAACAATAGTAGAAAAAGTAGAAATATATCTACATATGGAAAATATAGTAAATATCTAAGTTTGAAAAAACAAACATCTTCTCACATCAATTCACCTTACACCACCACCATCACCTCCGTATCATCCATCAAATGGGGGGTTGTCGTGCATGTACGGGGGGCTAGGAGGGGATGGCAAAGGTAATTTCATCCACTCATGTTATGATATTTTGGGTTCTTAAAAATCTTTATGAATTCCCCTCCCTTCTTCAAATTTTTCACATAATTTTCTACTTCTTCTTCCTCCCATTTTAAGCTATTCTAAAGGCTTCTCATGTTAAAAAAAGTAGGGAAATTAATTTACCATAATATACATATGATATCAAATCCATTAAAAAATAAGGCAAAACTCCTCCCCTACCTTCCTCAAAACCCATAGCCACGCTCTTCTCCACCCTTGGCCAAGCCTTCATCTTTACAACATCAAGGCCATGAACACCTTAGTGGACTAAGCCCATCAAGGTCAAAGAGTTTGGTTCTAAAGAATTTTAAGCCATCGTAGTGAAGCTATAGCCAACTTTAGACTAGCCCAAGGGAAAAACAAAAGGTGAGAAACTCCTAAACAATAGTTTTATATATTATTGAATGATATATATGTTTGGATATGATTATTAGTGATGGTTGTTTAATATGATTATTGAATATATATGCAAGTAACGATAATACCCGTAGATAAGCAAAAAAGGAAACCACATTCCTTTATTGAATGAATTTGTGTATAAAGAATGTTAAGCCTCTTTAAAAGGTTTAAAAATGAGTTTGCAATGTTTTATAAACATATAAAAGTATTTTGGTGAAGTTCACAAAGTAATTAAAAATTGATTCAAGAGTAGGCGCTTTGCGTAAGGGCAGTTTGCGATTTCGCGCCAAAAAAGTAAACGAGTATAAAGAATGGAATATAGATCAGATTTTGTAATGACCCGTAAATTCAGTTAAAATTTCAAAGGAAGTCTTATTTGAATTTCGAATTAATCATTTTAAAATTTGAATAATTTGAATTTTAATGATTTTTTCAAATATTGAGTAGTATATTTTTTTCAAGTTGCATAAAATATAAAATTTTCTTAAACAAATTCTGGTCAAATTTAGTCAAAGTTTGACTTTTGTTGAAAAATTAAATTTTAAATTTTATTCTTTTATATAGATTGAATTCTGATCTCCACTCCACTTTTCGTTTCGTCAAAATTGGATTCCTATTGCTTTATATTTTCAATTTACTGTAAAAAACTTATATAAATTATTAGTATTTTATCTTTTGTATTTTCTATAGTATTTACATAGCATATATTTTGTATTTGGATGGTAGAGGGTCTTTTGGGTTCCTTTTGACTTTTGGGCTTCCAGTGACTTCTCAATACCCCAATAGACTTCTATTTATCACCATAGTCACGTACTCAGAAGATAAGTACGTGCACAAACTTTTCTTTCCCATTTCTTATTCCAAACTTCTGTATCTCTTCTTGCTTCTCTACTCTTCCTAAATCCATAAAAAAAATCATTAAAAATTCCAATCTCTAATCCCTTTTCTCTCTTCCTTCCTCCTTCCTCTCTTTCCTTTCCTTTCCTCCTTCTCTCCTTGCGCCTTGCCCCACCTTTCCTCCTCTCCCCTTTCCTTTTTCCCTTCATTTTCCCCTCCTTTATCTTCTCTTTTCCTTCCCCTTTTGTTTGGCCTCTCCCCTTCCCTAGCATTGTCACACTCCTAGAACTACCCTAGCACCCAAATCCAACCACCATAGCCTTGGTCAAGCCCTAGGCCGAACCCTTTTTCATAAAAAATAGTGAAAAAAAGAAAAGAAAGGCAAAAAAGAAAGAAATATTTGGTGACTGTGCATTCGAGTTTGGATAGCTTTGGATTGGTCTTTGTTGCTTTAGTCTCCATCTCCGTCATGTTGTGTTCACCACCTTCATTTACCACAAAAATGAGCACGTCACTCACGGTTAATACTCCTACTTATAAGTAAATGGAATCAAATGAAAATACATGTAAATTGTTGCTTTAGTTAGGAATATATATGTTATGTTAATTTATATGTTTGCATGTTATGTTAATTTATATATTATGCATGTTATATTAATTTATATGCTCTATGTTATTTTAATTTATATATTATGCATGTTATGTTAATTTAAATGTTATGTATGTTATGTAAATTTATATATTATTCATTTTATGTTAATTATATGTTTTACATGTTATGTTAATTTATATGTTTTATACGTTATGTTAATTTATATGTTGTGCATGTTATGTTAATTTATGTGTTATGCATTTTATGTTAATGTTATATATGTTTTATGTAATTAATTGTCACATATGTAACGTGATTAATTCTCACAGATGTTATGAAATTAATTGTCACATATATTATGTAATTAATCATCATAGATGTTATGTAATTAATTGTCACAGATGTTATGTAATTAATTATCACATACGATATGTAATTAATTATCACGTATGTTATGAAATTAATTGTCACACATGTTATGTAATTAGTTGTCATATATGTTATGAAATTAATTGTCACACATGTTATGATATTAATTGTCACACATGTTATGAAATTAATTATCACATATGTTATATTAAGTTATTGTCACATAAGTTATATTAATGTAAGTCACATATATGTTATGTTATATAAATGTTAGTCACATATATATTATGTTATATAAAATGTTGGTCACATATATGTTATGTAAGTGAAATGTTGTGTTATTTACATATTTATGCAAATCACACTGCAAGTTTCCTTTTGTACGTTAGTTAGGAATCCCTGTGGGTTGAAATGATATATACGCAAATGATTTTATAGATTAGGAAAAATCTTTATGGATTGAAATGATAGACCCAAGAGATTTATTGATTTGAAACTATAATTTGGGTTACAGGTTGAAATGATACATACCCAAAAATTTATAAATTCGGGTTGAAATGATATATACCATAATCACTCGACCATAGGATAGAAAATTATATACAGACACCATTGGTCTATTTAAAGTGTTTTCTAAATTTTAAATTATGTTTTGATTAAATAAATTGTTTTTTTGAAAAAAAGACTTATTTAAAATTTTATTTTTGGAAATAAAATATCAATTTTAAAGTTAATTTATAAGTTAGGGTTGCTAAAAGTAAAATTTATAAATTTTCACTTATAATTTAATTTAATCTTTAAAATATATAATTTGTTATTTGATTAGTAAAATGTAAAATAAGATATTTTAAAAATATAATTTAATAAAATAATTAATATAGTTTTAAAGGACTTATTTAAAACTTAATTTCGTATAATTAATTGTATTTATTTTATAACAACTTTTAAAAAAATAATAAGGGAAGAGAAATTGAGATTAAATTGTAAATTAAATTTAATTAAATGAAATAGATCAAATAGGATTATTTAATATATTTGGTTATGGACTTTCCAAGGATATGATTTTGAAATGTAGATAATTTGTGGTGATAGAAGTTGGAAGATAATTGTGCAAAGCTAAAATATAATTGAAGTTAGATATTTTAGTAATTAATTTAAATTGTAACTTAATATTTTATTATTTAAAATATTTTATAAAAATGACCACGGTGTGAAATAAGCGTTTGATGTTAAAGAGACCAAGATCGGATATTGTCATACTCTCTGCCATACTGAAAATAATTTTAACAAATGTACACATGATAGAGAATCTAGAATGAAGTATGATGGTTCGGCGAACGCGACTGGAATGAAGTAATAGAACGATAATGGATAGCCTTGACTTTCGGGTTATAATTAAAATGACAAACAAGAGCCACGCGAGCCAAGTGGGGTCGCTCCCCCTATCAAGCATGTTCCTTCGAAACCATATCTATAACTTTGTGCTTTGATTGGATGCAATTTTGATTATGGGAATGTGTCTCGAGACGGGCGGTAGTAGCTACTATGCATTACCACTAGTCCGGTTCCACAAAACGACAGTATCCTAGCCTTGGAATTCGTTTGCCTTGTCATATTTATCCCAATCGAGCCCACTATGACTTCGGTTTGTATCGTACCTATGGAGTGCTCACTGAGTAAACCACATGTTTGGTGGAGCTTATAGTATCTTTATAGACTACGGTATTTATATAAAACATGTTAAGGGGGATATGGGTAACGCCTAAACACTACTTTAATACTTTACTTTATTGTAGACATTACCTATGTAGCGGATTATATTACATATGTATATTGATTGACAGAGCATTAAAGGATGGAAATCTCAAACATCCTTTTAAGTTATTACTGCATTTGACTTTTACATTTTGCTTGAGTTAATTTACTTACAAAAGAATGTTAATCCTGACTCGAGTGTTTTGTTTTGCTTTATGCTCGGGTCAGCCTCAGTATCACATCATTTGATCTTTTAGAGCCAGAGACTAGTTAGGGACCTTTCTTTCTATCTACTTAGCTATTTCAACCATATTTTCTATTTTAGTTATTTAAGTTATTTCTATTTTAGACTTTGTCATTTTTTTATGTATTAGCGAACTTCTATGTGTTTGGGATTTGTGCTGTATTTGCTTTAGACTCTGATGTTGTAGTAGCTTCATGAACTACTATGTTTTTTTATTCCGCTGCTTATGGTTGTAATATTCAGTGTCTATGATTCTATTATTATTTCTTATTTAGCAAAATTTATATAACAATCTATTGTTTTGAGCAATTCAAGTCTGATATGTGTGGATTATTGTCGATTTGAATGGTTCAAAACGGCGGGTCGTTACAGTTCGCATTAGAGCTTTGGTATAAACAAACCTTAACCTATGGGGTAAAAACTCATTAGAGATAGAGTAGAATAACCTAGAATGAGGAGAACTAATGATAGAATCATCTTCATTCGTGCTTGAAATTCTTGTTTAGCATTCTCTTTGATTAAGATTACTTTTGAATTTGATCTTTGTCTTTGTTCTCAAATTCGTTCTTAAATCTTTTCTCTTGATTCTTAGCCTAGAAATTTTGACTCCGCTCGTATATTCTAGTACTATCTTGATGTCTTTGGTGAAGTCACTTCTCTCCCTCCTAAGCCGGAAATTGAATTCCACATCAATCTTATTCCTGGAAACCGACCTATTGTTCTTTCTCCTAGACGGATGGAGCCTAGTGAGAAAGCCGAGTTAAACAAGTAGATAAAAGACCTGAACTCCAAGGGTTTGATTAGGAAGAGTTTTTTTGAATGGGGAGCAGCTGTGGTTTTTATCACTAAATTAGATGTTTCTTTGAGGATGTGTGTTGTTCATAGAGAGCTGAATAAGCTTACTCTTGAGAACAGATATCTTATGCCTCGTATCAATGATATGTTCGATTAGCTCTACGGAGCTAAAATATTCTCTCAGGTTGATCTGGCCACCGGTTTTCATTAACTATGAGTAGTTGAGAAGAGCATTCTGAAGGCAGCTTTTCGATCCGAGAATGGTTTCTATGAATTATTAGTCATGCCTTTTGGCTTAACCAATGCTCCAGCCTTCTTCATTGATCCCATGAATCGCGTTTTCGGCGATGTTCTCAACAAGTTTGTCCTGGTTTTCATTGATGATATTCTCGTCTTTCCTAAGTCTGAGAAGGAGCATATGGTACATTTGAGCTTTGTTCTCCAAACTTTTAGGATTCGTCAGTTGAAAGCTAAATTTTTTAAATGTCATTTCTGGAAAGATGAAGTCCGATTACTTGGGCACATTTTTCGAAAAATGGAGTTTCGGTTGATCCTGTTAAGGTCACGGTAATTAATATAAGTTTATCCACCTTTCTCCCTTTGTAATTTGGTTATCTTATCTTTTCTGCTTGTTTCTATTGTCCTTTCTCGTTCCTTTTCGGGGACGAAATGTTTTGAGTGGGGGAGAGTGTAACGACCTATTAATTAAGCTAAAATTTTAGAGGAAATCTGGTTCTAATTTTGAATTAAACATTTTAAAATTATAAAAATTTGAATTTTAACAAAAAAAAGTTTTGGAATATTGAGTAGTACATTTTTCCAAATTCAAGAAAATAGAAAATTTTATAAAATTTCAAATTTTGTTCAAATTTAGTCAAACTTTGATTTTTCATTGAAAATTTTAAATTTTAAATTTTATTCTTTTTATATGATACTAGACTGAAATTTTGATCTCCATTCCACATTTTGTTTCATCAAAATTGGATTCCTATTGCTTTAAATTTTCATTTTACTAAAAAAAACTTACATAAATTATCAGTATTTTGTCTTGTGTATTTTCTATAGTATTTACATAGTACAAATTGTGTACTTGGATGGTATAGGGCCTTTTGGGTTCCTTTTTCTTTTGGGCTTCAAATGACTCCTCATGTAATGACCCGCCATTCATTCCATAGAATGACGCATCATTAATTAGAAAGAAAAGGATAGAAAAGAGAAAAGATAGAAAAGAAAGAACTAAACAATATCAACATCTCACAGCGGAACGAGTAAATTATATTACATCACATAAGATATTACATAGTATCATATACATCAGAGTTTCACATCTTATACATCACAATTAGATAGTTATAAATACTTGTCAATTATACAATACAAGTTTCAATTCAAGACATCATCACAGAGATCAACACAACGGAACCACTATATATCTACATACGCTGAAGCCTCCAGCTCCAATTCTCCACCACAATTCGTCAAAGCTAATCTGAATCCCTTGGCTACTCGAAAAAAATTGAGTACCTAAGAGTTTAATAAAACTAAAAATAAACTCCGGGTCAAACATGGGTCTGGTGCGAGTAAACGGGTTAAAGTTGCTTAACTTTGAAAACCTTTGAAAGAAAATAATATCTCGTAAGACTTCCCACACATAAACATGGAAAAGTTTTTACCTTACAATAACGAAAACAGTGATAAGAAATCCAATAATATTATAATAGTGTCTAGGGTTTTCAAATAAAATACAGAAATAGCTGGAATGCTTACATCTCACGTTCCAACATAGTTGGGCACAATCAAAATGTACGACACTTATTAGAGATTGGATTCCATACAACGGCAGGGCTACTAGGGTACCGCCCATCATAGTGCGGGGCCTAGATCACTGTATCGTGGATCCCTCCCGATCCCCTGCAACACAAGGCTGGAACCATCCCTTACTAGATAGTCTCGATTAAGACAACCCTAACAGTTGTCACGAATCAACTGCCCACTAAGCCGCATAAAAAGGGACCTCTAGACAGGGAAAATCTCGTCCTACTTGAGCGCGACTCACTTAATCTTGCTGCGCCTCCGCTGCTTTAGCCATTTCCGGTTGATGAGGCTTGAGGCTACGATTACCTTTTAAGAACACATCTATCTTAGAATGCTCATCGTCCTCTATTAACGATGTTCTGAAAGCATTCAATCCATACAAGTTCGTTCTGGGTTCGAACGAGACCGAAGGCATTATCTCATTACACTCATTTAGAATCACCCTCAGAGTTAACGACAATAACCCTTGCACTCTGAAACTCCATCTCGATCTTCACTTGAAATTCACGACCTATCGTTTAACTTGGATCGATGTGATTTTCGGATATCCAAATCTGGAAATCCGATCCGGTCTCATTGACATCCAAAACGTCGTCTTAATGTCCAAGTTGTTTAATTTTAAACAATTCAATTTATTATCTATATTCACACGGATAGATAATTCACATTATCACAAATAGAAAATCCACATTATCACAATTCAACCAAAGCATCCCATATCAACATATATCACACATCCGCGAGATAACATAATCCAAGACATTCAATATTATTTAATCATCCATAAGCAAAGATTAATTAACACATCATCCCCAATTAATTTAAAATAAATTAAATTAATTAGATCCATTACTAAAAATCCTCCTTACTTAACCATTAATTAATTTCAAACCAACTAATTAATCACCCTTTTATTTATCCATCATAATTAATCATCCTTGATTAACTGTTCTTTAATTACATTAATTAATTAGCTTTTAATTAATTACATGAAATAATTATCCCTTCATAATTAATTAACCCTTAATTATTTTCGTTAAATAATTACTTAATTAATGATCCTTAATTAATTACTTTCATTTATTAATTAACTATAATTAATTACATTGATCTTTAATTACATTAATTAATTATTTTATAATCACTTATATTGATTAATTATCCTTAAATTATTCACATTAATCAACCCTTAATTATTTCCATTAGTTATATTAATTAATGATCCTCTAATTACTTTAGTAATTAATTATTCTTTTGATTAATTTAGTAATTAATCTTTAATTAATAACATTCATTAATCAACCTTGATTAATCACATTCCGTAATTAACTATCCTTAATTACTTACATTAATTAATTAACTTCTTAATTAATTATATTAATAAATTCTTTAATTAATTACCCTGAGTAATTAATCCTTAATTAATTCCACTAAGTAATTATTCTCTAATTACATTCCATTAAGTAATTCCCCTTTTATTAATTACATTTAGTAATTATCCATTAATTACTTACACTAAGTAATTATACTTTATTAATTACATTAAGTAATTATACTTGACCAATCATCAAGTGATTATCTTTAATTAATTTAACCAATTAATTAACTTAAATTAATCACATTAATTTAATCAATTACATGGAGTAATTAATCCCATTAATTACTTCTATTAATTAACTTCTTTTTAATTAATTACCTTTAATTACTTAGATTAATTAACCCTTAATTAATCGAATAATTAACTATCTTTAATTAATTAAAATAATTAATTATCATTAATTAATTAATCATCACTAGTTGATGATTCTTTCTTAGTTACATTCTTTATTACTTTATTAAGTAAGTATCCTTAATCACAATATATGATTTCTTTCAACTTATTTTACTAATTCATTACACTTAATATAAGTTCTTTATTTTAATTTAAATACTTCATTAGAAACCATTTAGAAATCAATTATATACTTACGAATATATATAATTTATTTAAAAACAAAACAATTTACTTTGAATACACTTTTAAAACTTGGAACATTCTTACATAAAACTTGTTTAAATTTCTTTCTTAAAAACATTGATCTAGTATACTTATTTGAAAATACCTTAAATTCAAGTATAAAATTAATCTAGTTTATAATTACCTTTAAAAACAAACAACTTTAAACATTTATATTTTTGAAAATACATTCAATTTAAATATAGCTTAAAACTTGACTAAAATTCTTTGGAAATTTTAATTAATTTAACTAGCTTTTGCTTTTTGAAAACCTGAATTTGGTTTTTTTTTTTAAAATTTGAAATCCGTTTACAAACTCAAAAACGAAACCAAGCAATACTATCGAAAATTCAAGCAAACAAAACAAAAGCACCGAGTCTCCAAAAATCCTGCTACTTCGAGACAATCATGCGAACCATTCGAGTTCGACCCGAGTCGAAGCTTTCTTCCCCAAAGCTTTGACAAAACCCAGATATCAAACATGCACAGCGCACATGCACGATGATTCCACATCACTTCGATCAACAACGTCGGCCCCGACACATCACCCATGACCTCGACAAGCCCTCCGATTGCCCATGTCCAACAGTCCCATCTCGAATCGAAATCGAGAACTTCGATCGAAGCTGTAACCCAAGCTCGAAAAGAAAACCACCAATCGCCGTCGATCCCCTTTACCAGAAACCTTGTCGCCATCGTCCAGAGCAACATTACATCATCCACCTTCAATTCCCCCTTATGCGAACCATTCTGGTGCATCGTCGACTTTGAAAATGTCACGACAACCCTCCTGTCAAAACTAGATTTTGAACCCTAGTTTGTCGTCAACTGATCATCTCGACCAACTAAAAATTAAGTGTTCATTTTTCTAATGATCCACAACCTGCAAGCCACCTTCACCCTCAAGCTCATCATCAAACCATTTTTCGTTCGTCGGAATTTGGCAAAAAAGCCTAATCCGATCAATTTAATTTATCACAATCATTACTATGCTAAAAATCATGATACTACCTTTAAAATTCATCAATTTTAATTACGAATCTGATAAGATAATTAAAACAGAGAATTAAAATGTTTGATTTTTATCTTATACTTGGATTATCACTTTATTCCTTTATTGATGAAATATTTACTAAATATAAAATGTTGAAATCATTTTTATAATTTAGATTACCATATTTCAGTCCATTTTACCTTAAAGATTTTGGTCTAAAACTAATTCATTTGGTTTATATAATTTTTTTTAATGGATTTGGAAACCTGTTAAATAGAGAAGTTACACAGAGCAAATATTCACAGACACATATATACAAAATATGCCTTCACATTCGTATGCATATACAATCCATATTTCTACAAAAATTCCATCACAAACATTTAAGTAACATCACAGGTATAAACTATTTTAAAAAGGAATGTTTACTCGCCTTAAATAAAAACAGAGGGCGGTATTCATGCTTTAATCAAGAACCTATATTTGTATTTGAAGTTGATTTTGCTTGATCTTGAATTTACTTTTGATCTGAAGCTGATCTTTGAATTTTCTTAGTTTGTTGTTGTTATTGTTGGATTCTTACAGCTTGCTTTTGATTTTAGCTTTGCAAAATTTGGTTTCCAGGTTTACATATTTATATTTTTTTTAGTTAAAGGAAGAGGAAGAGAAAAGTATTTGAACTGTAAATTTTAGAGCTGGAAACAATAACCAAGCTTCCTCTAATACATATTTATTTATAAAATTTAATTAAAATGAAGAATGTCACTTGTTAACTATAAATCCTTCAAAGCTTACAAGTGTTAAAAATACATTGTTATGTTTTGTACAAATGTTAAATATTTGGATTATTGTGCTTAAACCTCTAACTTACTAAGTAATTTTTCTTTATATTTATGTAAATAATTTTTTTGTTTATGTTCATATTTATATATAAATTATGTTTTAAAATAAATTAAATGCATTATATGTTTTTATATGTTTTCAAACTATCCTTAGTTAATAAGACACTTCAAAAGAAAGTATAGTTCAACCTTTATATATATAAACAATTTTAGTTTAAGTAAAAAAAAAAGTTTACTAAATCTTATTCAAATAAAACTATTATACTTTTTTAGATAAATAAACATTTTCTTAAGTGTTTTGAAAATAATGATAATTTTTTTTAATAGCTTTTGAAAAGTGTTATATTGAATTTAACATAATTTTCTAATCACAATATATATAATGTTTAAAACATGTTTTTATTTATTAAATTTAATTCGAAGCCTTTCTATTATAAATAGAAAATACTTTAATATAATTTTGAAAATTATTGTATTGAATTTTAGAACATATCTTCAAATCACAATATATACACATATTTATATTACAATTTGAAAACATATCTATCATTAAATTAAAACCAAAGACTTCCTATTTGTAACAACCCTGTATTTTCTGATTATTGTAATTGTATATTTTAATTATTTTAATTTAAATTCCTAATTTAAAAACTTTATTTTATTTATTAAAATGAATATATTTTGTTAATTGGAATATAAATGTTGATTTTGATGTGGATTAGAATTTCAAACATGCATAAATTGAATATTTCCAAAAAATGTGAATTTTGGTCAATCTGGTCAAACTTTGACTTTTAAATTTAAATTTTAAAATTTTTAAAATTTTAATTTTACCTTTTTTTATGAAAGTAAATAAAATTTCAAGAACAATGCTTTTCGTTTCGTTGAAATCCGAATAATATTGTGGAAGTTATGCTTTTTACAAAATTGGGTGTAAATTGTTTTATTTAACAATATTGTTTATTTTAAATTAAATAAATATTTTTTTTTACTTGTCATATCTTATTCTAAATTCTATTATATGTTATGTTAGATATAATTTTACCTTTTAAATATTTTTAAAGTGATGTTTGAATTTTTCCAAAGCTCATTGAATTTATTTTCTATTTTTAAAGGTTAGTTTCCATTTTTCTATTATTTTCTTTATTTAAATTATATTTAATTAAAATTTATTTATTCATTTTTATGTATGCATTTTATTTTTATGTTTTTATCTTTATTTATAAATATGTTTCATGTACATACAATTTTTCCAAAGTTCATTTCTTTATTTTCAAATTTTCAAGCCTAGTTTACATTTTCTTTGCTATTTTCTTAAATTAATTATATTTAATTAATATTTATTTATTTTTTATTTTTTTATTTACAATATTTTCGTGTTTTTATCTGTATTTATATATATTTTACATGTATTTAAAATTTAAAAAGAAATGGTGGAAATTTGAAAGGTTTGTGACTCTTTATTTGCTTAAGCCTTTTTGTATTCTGTCTTTTCATTTCTCAACCAACATCTCTTCAATTGGCTGCCTTAACTCCACTCTTCAGCTGACATTCCATTTTCCTTTTCACGTGAAAACTCTTCCTCATCTTCCCCCTAAAAATCACGGCCATGTATGAAAAAAAAAAAAAAACAAAGGCTTTTGTTTCACATTTTCCCCTCTTCTTCACTGATTTAGCCTTCCTCTTCTTCATGTTTGCTTGGCCTCACCTCTCTCCTTGCTGACCACCATCCTCTCCACCATCTACAGCAGCACCAACCACGTCTCCTCTGACCACCACCTCTAGCCATGACCATTAGATGAAGCCACCACCTCAAATTTGCAAAGCACTTCACCAAAACAATGCTAGCCAAGCCTATACTCCACTATTGCCTTCATAGTTGCCTTTGGCCACCCCTTAGCCGCCACCACCATCATCTACTTCACCTCTGGCTGCCCTTTTCACTACTATCCAGATCTGACCTGACATGAAGACCCCATGGCCGAGCCTATATGTGGTCATAGCCGAGTCAAAATGCACCAAAAACTTCACATATTTGCCTTGAACCCATGTATGCTTCATGTTGTAACTCTTCCACTACCTTCATCCACTTGTAACCTGACCTTTATGGTTGCCATACCTGACCCTAACCAGAGCCTAGTGTGGTGAGATCAAGACCATTTGATCATGTGACAAGCTTATGTTGTCGTGTGCAAGTCTTTTGCTTCTAAGGTTTGGTCATCTATCTTGTTTTGCAACTGTTCTGCAAACTAAAGTTGTTGATTATATTTGTATGTCGATATCTATATTTGTGCTTATGTATGTTATATTTTGTGTTGTTTACAAGGGTCTCCATCAATTCAAATCAAATCGTGCTTGTCGTGCCTTTGGAATCGCTCTTGTGTGTGTTGTTTGTCTCTAGCTTCGTAAAAGGTGAGTCTTTCTCACTGTGACATATTTACTTATGAATTATTAAATTGATGGCAAGTGTATAGTAATATAAAATGTTATGCAAGTTAATGTTGATCATATGATATGCTATGCCATGTTATTACCATGTTAAAACTGTTAATTATCACCTGACATCTGATATATGATATTATATTGTGACATTGACATTGTTCATATTGTTTATGCATATATTCACACTGCAAGTTCCCTGTTAGAATAGAATCACTATGGGTTGAAATGATACATACCTGAACGGACTTTAGTATAGGAAAAAATCGTTATGGGCTGAAATGAGAGGCCTGAGCGATTTTTATTGTATTTTATTTGACTTGGGATTGCGGGTTTGAAATGATAGAACCCGGGTTTTCTTTGTAAACTGCGTATTGAAATGATATATATCCGTATCACTTGACCTAGGTTAGAAAATTATATACAGACCCAATGGTATATTTTTAAATGTTTTTTTTAAATATGTATTTTCAAAAGTATGAAATTTTGATTTAAAATATATATATTATGGTTTTAAGAAAGTTAAATATTAAATCTTGAAATTGTGAATTTAAGTGAATTCAAGTACGTAAATTTGGAGTAAATGTGACGTTTGACTTTAAATTTTATTTTAAGATGTAAATAAATAATGGAAATTAAATTTAACATTTTGAAATGATATTTGAAGTAAAATTTTAAGTTTATTAAATTTATAAATTAATAAACAGTGAATTTTGACTTAATAAATGAATGGAGTTTGTAAAATTGAATATTTGATCTTAAAATTTTATTGTGTTAAATCATAGGTTAAAATGATTTTAAATGTGAAATTTTGAAGTCTAGAAATATGATTTTTAAGTTGTAATAAAAAATTTGGAGTTTTATTATTATTTTTGAAAAGCTAAAATGAAACCTGGAATTTTATAGCATTTTCAAAATGCTTTAGTCTTTTGACAGCATTTTAATGCTATTGTTTTGAATCTAACAATGTTTGAAATAACTAAATATCTATTACGATATTTTATAAATGTCGCTATTCTTGAAATAAACCATTTTGGAAAATATAAGCTACGATAGCACTTTATAAATGCTGTCATTGCTATAATTTGACAATGTTTTGAAATGTTATAGATTTTAACACTATTTGGGCTATATTTTAAAGTGTTAAATAATTTAACTTTTGAAATGGATTATCTGTGAAATTTTAGAAGTTTTGAATATTTAAATTTGAATTTTTAAGGAATTTAAATTGAATTTGAATTTAAACAAAGTTTACTTGGTTATGTGTTAAATGGAATAAAATGTAATGAGATAAATGAATTTTTGAATGGAATTTTTAATGTATTTTGTAATGATACTTGAAATAACAGATGAATGACGTTTTTGATTTAAAATGATATTTAAATTTGAGTATTTGAATTTGAATTCAAATAATGATTTGATAATAAGGTTTGGAAATGATTTGATCTTTATTTGATAAAGAATATGAATTGGAATGATATGTACTTTTGATAAATGAATATTTGAAATTTTTATTGGTATGAAAGGATATTTAGTTTAATTGTAAATTGAGTTTATTTAAATAATATTGGATTTATGAAATGAATATTTCAAAACTAAGTAATAATGAAACTAGATTTGAGATATATGAAATTATAAAATTTAGTTTTTGAAATGCGGGATATTAAAGCTTTGAAATATATTAAAAATTGAATAGTTTAATTTGTGGATCAAATCTATATTTGAAATTGATATGACTTGGAAATGGTTATTAGGAAATTTAATTGAAATTGATGGTTTGATTTGAATTAAATTGGAAATTTGAAATTTTGAATTAAATTGGAAATAAATTTGTAAAATGTAAAGGATTAAATGAATGTTTCATGATTTCAAATGTATGATTTCAGAATGTTATGATTTTCAAAGTGTAATGATTTCAAGTATTTTGGTTTCGAAAGAGTTATAACTTTGAAAGTATTATGATTCCGGAAAGTGAATATACGTTTGAAATGGAATTGATAAAGTATAAACTATTTTGATTGAATAAATAGTTTTGAAATAAAAATGGTTTTGGTTTCGAAGTATAAAGTATTTTGAAAGAAATATAGTTTGAAATGAAATGATTTGATCTTTTTAAAGTTTAAACTATTTTGAAATAACCACGGCGTTATAATAAAGTTTGGTTGTTAAAGAGACCGGGATCGGAAGTTGTCGTACTCTCTGCCAACTCCGAAAACCACTTTAACAGCCGTGTACGTGGTGGAGATTCCAGAATGAAGTAGGATGGTGGCGACGTTCTTGAGGTATATTACGTGGACCCAACTCCCGTGAGTTGGCATAAGGTGGCTAAAACAGGAGCGATCTCGGGCCAAAGGAGGTAGCACCTCTGGTCGGACACATTCCTTCGATACTATACTCTTATTGGTGATTGATTAGATGGCCATCCTCCGATTTTGATTGGGAGTGTGTTCCGAGGTGGGCGTATGTGGCTGCTGCGTTACCACCAGCCCGTGTGCGTAATTGGTATATCTACCCTAGCATTGCCTTGTGTGCCGTGTCACCTACCATACCGAGCCTTTACTACGAGTTTGTTTTTCTCCCGTAGCCCGTGTGGTATCCTCTGACAGTCACCCAGAGTGGAGATGGCATGATATTGGATGGACTACTGGGACTATTATGTGTGAAGGGTGATATGGGTAGCCCGGAACGCTATTTAAAAGTATGTTTATTTTACTGTAGACCTTATTATAGTAGCGCAATATTACTACATAGTAAATAGTTTAACGGATCCTTAAAGGATGGGCGATCCCAAGCATCCTTTAAGTTACTGATGCATTTTTGTTACTATTCACTTGAGTTTATTTACAGTTCATAAGTATTTATGTCCTGACTCGAGTGTTTTGTGTTTTGCTTTACGCTCGAGTCAGATTGAGTGATTCAGCATTCAAGACTCACCTTTGGAGTTGAAGCTTTGCTTGAAGATCCAGCCATCTATTTGTTTTCAGTATCCAGTGTTTCCAGTGATGTATTTTGATTTGTACTTGATGTATCTTGTTACTCTTCTACTGTATATTGTTTAACTCTGATGTATCTTGTTTTTATATAGTAGCTTCATGAACTACTATTTGTTTTAAATTCCGCTGCATTATTAAATACTCTGTGTCTGTGATCGGTGATTATGTATTTACTGTATATTCTGATATTTGCCAAATTTTATTTACAACGCGGTATTTTGAGCAATTCAAGTCCGACATGTGCGGATACGAATGGTTGAAAATATCGGGTCGTTACAGTTGGTATCATAGCTTTGGTAGCTCTAGGCAAAACTCAGTATATAGGGTAAATGTATTTACAGAATCACTTTCATTCGAGTTTAAATCTCTTCCTTTTTGACTCGATTCCTTTGAATTTTGGAACATTCCCTGTGGTTCCAAAATCCATTCGTGTCCCTCACTATTTATCTTCTTTTGTTTCTGGAGTATCCCATAACTCCACTTCAAAAGATCTTCATAATGAGTCGGCGGTCTCGCCAACCTCAAATTTATTTGTAAAGGGGGAAAACTCCTTTACGACAACATCGATTCACCAGAGATTCTATATCCTCGGTTTAGATGCTAATATCTCTTATAACTTCAAACTCTACATCTTGAGATCAAATGTCGATTTACCCAAGAAATCCACATCGATCTTATTCTTTAAGTCACGGTTCACCCGGTTAAGGTTGCCCGTGATTTATATAAATTCATCCATCTCCCTATTCTGTTATTTAATCATCTCATCTTTGTTTCCAACTTATCTTCAAATTATTCTTGAAGTGTATTTGTAAACTAATATTTAAAATGTTTTATATATTGTGTTGTTTGAGTTGTTGATGTTGATTTGGGTTTCTAATCGATTCGTCTGATCAACGCCATCGATAAGATTTCCAAAACACTTGAACAGAGCAAACTGACACTGTGGCGCCCCACCTCTATACCCACGCTAGCCAAGAACACTCCGGAGTAGTGCTGTCAACTAGCACGGAGAATAAGGCTATTTAGGAGCGACCATCCATGTAATTGCTTATTACACGGTGGCTATAAATAATCTTCGGAAACAAACATAGAAATAATCATATCACAAATCAGTCACAGATATCCATATCACAAAGGCGGAAGAAGATATGAATATATAACTAACACATGAAAGTGTACATCAGAGTTGTGGTCAATAAGATCCACGATAATAAAAAAGAATAGCAACACGTGCTATACAAAAGAATACAACTATGAGTCTATATCTCAAGTGTATACAACAAAAACTGCTAATCTAAACAGTTAGCCAAAAGTCAGAGTGATGAATCCCTGGGAAGAAGTCAAGCAGAAGCACCTGTAACATCTCGGTCTGACCCGAGTATTATTTAAGAAAATAATAAACGGATCAGTCTAGCTATAAATATCAGATGACATGATATAACATAAAAGATATGGCATAAACATAAACATCCATAACGACATACCACTATAAGTATGTAAATAATGATCAACAGAAGATCAATCAATAAGAAATAATCAACATCACAAGAATCTTCTCAAAGATTCGAAGAGGGCATCATACCCTAAACTTGTACTCATAACAAGTCAATGTCATAAATTCCAGAAATCAACATGAGAAATCCAGAAATCATAAAAAGGGAAAGAGGCCTATCACATGACGGTCCGAAGACCAAGGGGAGCTACCCCGCATGTGTGAATGGAATCACACAGATTGAGGTCAAGACTAACCAAAAAGCAGAAAGGTATGTGTGAATGGAATCACACAAGTGGTGTCTAGTCTAACCTTGCAATGAAAGAGACATCGCGCAATTGCTAGTCTAATTCATAAAGCGATCATCAAGATCAACGAGAAGTGTCAATTACACTAAGCTAGTAAATATAGAAGTTTAGCTTCATGTCCCATAACCACTTGCTTAACTTAAATATTTACGAACAAACTGTAAATCTTCACTAATAGAATTGTCACAAGAGGTTCAATCGAACAAGTCCAAGAATTAACCGACGAAGTAAGTGCAAGCGTTTCATACCACTTGTTTTACTAAGTCGTTTAATTAGATTTCTCATCCGAGTGAGGTAAAGGCTTGTATATACTAATAGATTGGAAAACGGTTTAAGAAAAGAGCTTTGTTATTAAAAATAGAGTTGAAATTGTTTGTTAAAAGAGTTTTGATATTTACTACTAGTATTGAAACCTTTATATTATAAAGTGACAAAACACATAAGCAAGTGTAGAAACAATCAGTCACAAAGATCGCATACGGAGATGCGAATAAAATCCAAGGAAATCAGCTCAATGTTTTTCAGATAAGATCCCCTACGGAGGGGGGGTCCAGGGGGGGTGGCAACCCCCCCAAGGTGGGGGTGCGGGGGCAACGCCACCGCTTACGGGGTTCGACCTGCCCGGTCAGGTCGCGGGGGTCCAGGGGGCAGCGCCCCCGGCGGGGTGTGGGGCAGCGCCCCGACCAAAACGGTACGACCTAGTGAAGACAAAATGAGGTCTAACGACCTAAGGGGAATAGGGTCGAGCGACCTAAGGGTTGCGACCTAGGGGTCCAAGGGGTCAAGCGACTTAGTGGTTGCGACCTAGAGGTGTTCGCGACCTAACGATGACTCACGACCCAACATGGCCGACTTAACAGAGTCGAGCGACCTAAGTTAAATGGTCCAACGACCTAACTCGAACGACTTATCTGGAGCTTAGGTCGGAGACGACCTACGAGATAAACCAGGCCGACTTAGTGGACGAGCGACCTAAGGTAAATGGTCCAACGACCTAACTCGAACGACTTATCTGGAGCTTAGGTCGGAGACGACCTACGAGATAAACCAGGCCGACTTAGTGGACGAGCGACCTAAGGTAAATGGTCCAACGACCTAACTCGAACGACTTATCTGGAGCTTAGGTCGGAGACGACCTACGAGATAAACCAGGCCGACTTAGTGGACGAGCGACCTAAGGTAAATGGTCCAACGACCTAACTCGAACGACTTATCTGGAGCTTAGGTCGGAGACGACCTACGAGATAAACCAGGCCGACTTAGTGGACGAGCGACCTAAGGTAAATGGTCCAACGACCTAACTCGAACGACTTATCTGGAGCTTAGGTCGGAGACGACCTACGAGATAAACCAGGGCGAGCGACTTAACGTTTGCCTAGAGATTATAGGTCGGAAACGACCTAAGACTTAAAGCTTAACTCGCGAGCGACCTACGGCTTAAGGCCAAACTCGTGAGCGACCTACGACTTAAGGCTTAACTCGCGAGCGACCTAACTCCGAAGTGCCAATACTTCCAGAATGACCTAAAGCCCTGCGACCTATGGTACTAACTCGTGAACGACCTAACGACTTAACTCGTGAGCGACCTAATTCCGAAGTGCCAATTCTTCCAGAACGACCTAAAGTTAACTCGTGAACGACTCACGACCCATGGACGAACGACTTAACTCCGAACGACCTAAAAATGGCCAGAACGACCTAAGTGCAGAAAATTCACCAAAATGCTAAAAATTGGAGTTTTTCGCCAATCCAATCCAAACCAAATGCAAATGTGCATGCAAAAGTGATAGGGAATCATTCCCAACAGTCCAATATAGTTATAGACTAGATTTGTGAGACAAAAATCTCACCTTTGCACTAAAGTTTATGAAGATGAAGCTTGAAAGCAAGGAGAAGCAATCCAAAGCTTGAATCCAATATCTTCTACTTGAATTTGGAGTTGAATGTTGGATTTGCAATTGAATTTGTGCTCGGAGTTTTAATTTCCCATTCCCTCCACCATTAATGCCAAAGCTTGATTAGTTAGGAAATTTATGAAGAGTGAGGAGAAGAGGGTTGGAACTTGGGCTTAATAGGCTAAACTAACCCAAAGTCCAAAGCGGGAAAAGTTAGTGAAATTTCACTAACTCCAAACCTATCGATGTTTATACTTAAAAAGTTGTAAACGACATTTCGAAGTCAATGGAAGTGGTCTCGAGTCCTAATTTGACCGTTTGCAAAAAGTAGCTTTTCGGACCAAAATCCGATTCCGAATCCGGGATATTAACACAAGAGGAATTTTGAATATGCGGGTTGTTACAGACTCCCCTCCTTAAAGAAATTGCGTCCTCGCAATATATACAAGATGGAAATAAAAAGTAACAACCATAAAAGCATATTAACACAAGAGGAATTTTGAAATAAGAAGTTCACCTCAAGGAGCAGGAGTAAGCAAGTCCGGATGTGTACGCTCGATGAATTCTCTGGATTCCCAAGAACAATCCTTAGGATTTGAGGACCATTGAACCTTCACAAGCGGAACATCTTTATTTCGAAGTCGTTTAACCTCAGAAGCTATAATTCGAATAGGATGCTGCTCATAAGTTATATTCGGCGAAACTTCAATTTCTTCCACAACAACAGGCTCAAGAATAGAATCGGAATCCCGAAGGCATTTCCGTAATTGAGAAACGTGAAATACATCATGCATAGCAGAAAACTGAGCCGACAATGCAAGGCGATAAGCCATGGAACCAATACGTTCAGTGATAGGAAATGGCCCAATATATCGAGGCGCTAACTTCCCCGATCGACTGAAACGTACAACACCCTTCATAGGTGAAACACGAATAAAAACAGGATCCCCAACAGAAAATTCTAATTTCCTTCTTCGATTATCGGCATAGGATTTTTGTCTACTTTGGGCTTCTTTCATCCTATGTCGAATAAGTTCAATCTTTTCCGTGGAATCACGAATAAAGTCTGGACCTAAAACCAGCTTCTCACCGGCCTCAAGCCAACAAGAAGGAGATCGGCATGGCCTTCCGTAGAGTGCCTTGAAAGGTGCCATACCAATACTAGATTGGAAGCTATTATTATAGGAAAATTCAACAAGTGAAATATGATCTTCCCAACTTCCACCAAAATCAAGCACACAAGCACGAAGAAGATCTTCAAGAGTTTGATTCACAAGCTCGGTTTGTCCATCGGACTGGGGGTGATAAGCGGTGCTAAAATTAAGCTTCGTTCCTAAAGCTTTTTGAAGACTCTTCCAAAATCCACTAGTAAACAATGGATCACGATCGCTAACAATAGAAGTAGGAACTCCATGCAATCTTACAATTTCCTTGACAAATAGTTTGGCCAAAAGAGGAACGGTTCGGTTAGACCGAACCGGAATAAAATGGATGGATTTAGTAAGTCTATCAACAATCACCCATAAACTATCATGACCCGAACGAGAACGGGGAAGGCCATCTATAAAGTCCATGGAAATTTGATCCTATTTCCAAATTGGAATTTCTAAAGGTTGCAATAACCCACCAGGCCTTTGATGTTCGGCCTTGACAAGTTGGCAAGTCATGCAACACTTAACAAAGTTAGCAATATCAGATTTCATTCCCTCCCAATAATAAAGTCGCTTCATATCAGCGTACATTTTACTACTACCAGGATGAATGGTGAATTTAGAACGATGGGAATCTTCTAAAATATCTTTACGAAGATCCCCAATATTTGGTACGATAAGTCTACCAAATTTTCGAATGCCGCCACGAGAATCAATATCAAAGTCTTTCAAACCTTCAATATCAATTTTATCCTTAACATTTTTGCCAAGAAGAGCCAATTCAGAATCTAGCCCTTGAGCTTCAAGAATGCGGTCTAAAAGAGAAGGATGAGCCTCAAGGCTACATAAAACAAGCGATGAGCATAAATCGGATATGCGCTCTCGAATCTCACAAGTGGATAAAATCTCGAGATCGTTCCATTCGGATATCATCATAGAAACAACTGCTTGTTGCTTACGGCTAAGAGCATCGGTGACACGATTACCCTTACCGGGGGTATAAAGAATATCAAGATCATAAGGTGCAAGGAACTCGAGCCAACGCTGTTGACGTAAATTAAGTTCTTTTTGAGAAAATAAATATTTCAAAGACTTATGATCCGTGTAAAGAATAAATTTCTCTCCCAATAGATAATGACGCCACATTCGAAGGGCGAAAACAATAGCCGCGAGCTCTAGATCATGTGTGGCATATCAAGTCTCGGCCGGCTTCAATTGCCTAGAAGCATAAGCAACAACACGTTCTTTTTGCATAAGAATGGCACCCAAACCAACGTGACTAGCATCGGTATAAACAACAAAATCTTGATTCCCCTCGGGAATCACGAGAATAGGAGCATCGGAAAGGAGTTCTTTCAATTTCTGAAAAGAGGCTTCACATTTGTCCGACCAAATGTATTTAACTCCCTTCTTAGTCAAGCCAGTAAGAAGCACGGCAATCTTAGAAAAGTCTTTAATAAAACGGCGGTAATAGCCCGCCAATCCGAGAAAACTACGAATCTCTGTCACACTCTCCGGTCTCTTCCAGTCTTGAATCGCTTCGATCTTTGAAGGATCCACGGATATCCCGGATTCGGAAATAATATGACCGAGAAACTTCACGCGAGATTGCCAAAAGTGGCATTTAGAAAATTTCGCCTTTAATTGATTACTCCTAAGTGTTTCCAATACAATCCTTAGATGTTTCTCATGTTCCTCCTCGGTTTTTGAATACACTAGAATATCATCAATGAATATGAGAACAAACCGATCGAGGAAATCTTTGAAAACTCGATTCATGAGGTCAACGAAATAAGCTGGAGCATTCGTTAACCCAAATGGCATAACAAGCCATTCATAAGATCCATATCGAGTACGGAATGATGTCAAAGGAATGCTATCCTCAGCGATACGAAGCTGATGGAATCCGGTAGCCAAGTCCAATTGTGAAAAGACCTTAGCACCACTAAGCTGATCGAATAGATCATCAATCCGAGGTAAAGGATATTTATTTTTAATAGTAAGATCGTTAAGCTTGCGATAATCAACGCAGAGCCTCAGAGTACCATCAGATTTCTTTACGAAAATAGCCGAAGCTCCCCAAGGCGAGGAACTAGAGCGAATAAATTGCCTCGTCTCCAACTCAGATAATTGTTTACGTATCTCCTCATTTTCCTTATTGGACATGCAATAAGGAGGACGAGTAATAGGTTGAGCTCCAGAAACAAGATTAATTCTGAACTCAATTGCTCGTTTAGGTGGTAAACCTAAAACGGGCTCGAATATGTCGGAAAATTCACGAACAACATGAATACGAGAAATAATATCATCTTCATCATCATCATCGTTATCACGAGGATTTAAAGAATATAAAGATGCCACCAAACATGATTCTGAATCTTTAAGATTAACAGAAATCTGTTTAACAGATTGTGGATGTCGGAGATGAATAGTCCGCTCAGGACATAGGATATGGGCTTGATAACGGTTAAGCCAATCCATTCCCAAAATTATTCCAAAGCCTAAGTAACGCATGACATGCAAATCGGCTAGGAAAGAAAAATCGCAAAAAATAATCTCCACATCTTTACAAAGCAAACTAAGAGTTGCGGATCCACCAACAGGATTCGCAATTTTTAAAGATGTCATCAATGCAGTAACACTTAAGGAAAAAGTGTCTACCAGTTCCTTTGATATAAAAGAATGGGATGCACCCGTATCAAAGAGAACTCTAATAGGTTGATCATGAAATAAAATAATACCATCAAGAATGGAATGAGAAATACCTTGGCCACGAGATGTGTTGCCAGGGGCTTGAGCCACATTTAACTTTCCCTCATTCCTGCTTTTACGTTTGAGGCATTGATGTATAAAGTGATCTGGGCTCTTACAATAGCGACAAGATTTGGGCTTAGAGCACTTATTCGCATAATGATCCCCAGACCCACAGTTGAAGCAACTCACACCACTAGGAGAAGGAGACTTTGCCGCAAGGGTAGCCTGCTTACCCTTTTTGTTGGGATAAGGACCCTTGAATTTGTTTGGCCTCTTCTTGTTGTTGAAGTTTGGTTTAGCGCCTTCCACTTCAACATCACTCTCCCTATCAGCCTCTTCAAGACGAAGAGCGATATCGACGAGTTGATCAAATGCGACTTCTAGTTTCAGGAGTAGTGGCCTCTTAAGATTCTTATTTAAGCCATAAACGAACCTCTGGTTCTTCTTCAATGGGGTGTTGATGTATTCAACCCCATATTTGGAAAGCGACTCGAAGGCTGCGACGTAATCAGTCACAGAGGATTGACCTTGAACAAGGTCTATAAAACGTCGAGCCAAGGTTACTTTCCCAGCTTCTGGTACAAACTTTAACTCGAAGCGTCCCTGAAATTGCTCCCAGGTGAGATCCGCTTCATTAATTTCTGAAATAAGGAGTTCGTACCAGTCCAATGCTCTCTCCTGGAGCATGCTGGAAGCCACCTGAACACGGTGGAGATCGATAAGGTTCATGCGAGAGAAGATTCGATCACATGATTTTAACCAAGCCTGGACCTCGATGATATTTTCCGAACCTTTGAAGGGCTTCCCACCCAAGTTGGTGTAATCGCTGCACAAGCGTGCAAATCCCGACTTTGGGTGAGTGGGTTCTGGGTTAGCTCCAGCTGCTTGAGCATTAGTTACTAAATCAAGAAGCTGTTGAGCAGTCATAAAAACTCCATCCGGAGGAGCAGCACCAGATGATCCAGTTCTGGGACGTCCTGGTCTAGACATTCTCTTCCTTAAAGAAAGAAAGAAGAGAAGGAAGAAGGTTATTTACCAATGAACATCAAGCAATCTTGATAGATAAAACAAGGAATCATAAAGGAAATAGGATGAATCGGTACGAAGACTCGAATTAATCCTATGGTATGACTCCAAAGATAGACCTAGGACGATGATCCTTGTTAAGTTATTCTACATTGTTCCGAAGTTTGGCTCTGATACCAAGCTGTGACGCCCCACCTCTATACCCACGCTAGCCAAGAACACTCCGGAGTAGTGCTGTCAACTAGCACGGAGAATAAGGCTGTTGAGGAGCGACCATCCATGTAATTGCTTATTACACGGTGGCTATAAATAATCTTCGGAAACAAACATAGAAATAATCATATCACAAATCAGTCACAGATATCCATATCACAAAGGCGGAAGAAGATATGAATATATAACTAACACATGAAAGTGTACATCAGAGTTGTGGTCAATAAGATCCACGATAATAAAAAAGAATAGCAACACGTGCTATACAAAAGAATACAACTATGAGTCTATATCTCAAGTGTATACAACAAAAACTGCTAATCTAAACAGTTAGCCAAAAGTCAGAGTGATGAATCCCTGGGAAGAAGTCAAGCAGAAGCACCTGTAACATCTCGGTCTGACCCGAGTATTATTTAAGAAAATAATAAACGGATCAGTCTAGCTATAAATATCAGATGACATGATATAACATAAAAGATATGGCATAAACATAAACATCCATAACGACATACCACTATAAGTATGTAAATAATGATCAACAGAAGATCAATCAATAAGAAATAATCAACATCACAAGAATCTTCTCAAAGATTCGAAGAGGGCATCATACCCTAAACTTGTACTCATAACAAGTCAATGTCATAAATTCCAGAAATCAACACGAGAAATCCAGAAATCATAAAAAGGGAAAGAGGCCTATCACATGACGGTCCGAAGACCAAGGGGAGCTACCCCGCATGTGTGAATGGAATCACACAGATTGAGGTCAAGACTAACCAAAAAGAAGAAAGGTATGTGTGAATGGAATCACACAAGTGGTGTCTAGTCTAACCTTGCAATGAAAGAGACATCGCGCAATTGCTAGTCTAATTCATAAAGCGATCATCAAGATCAACGAGAAGTGTCAATTACACTAAGCTAGTAAATATAGAAGTTTAGCTTCATGTCCCATAACCACTTGCTTAACTTAAATATTTACGAACAAACTGTAAATCTTCACTAATAAAATTGTCACAAGAGGTTCAATCGAACAGGTCCAAGAATTAACCGACGAAGTAAGCGCAAGCGTTTCATACCACTTGTTTTACTAAGTCGTTTAATTAGATTTCTCATCCGAGTGAGGTAAAGGCTTGTATATACTAATAGATTGGAAAACGGTTTAAGAAAAGAGCTTTGTTATTAAAAATAGAGTTGAAATTGTTTGTTAAAAGAGTTTTGATATTTACTACTAGTATTGAAACCTTTATATTATAAAGTGACAAAACACATAAGCAAGTGTAGAAACAATCAGTCACAAAGATCGCATACGGAGATGCGAATAAAATCCAAGGAAATCAGCTCAATGTTTTTCAGATAAGATCCCCTACGGAGGGGGGGTCCAGGGGGGGTGGCAACCCCCCCAAGGTGGGGGTGCGGGGGCAACGCCACCGCTTACGGGGTTCGACCTGCCCGGTCAGGTCGCGGGGGTCCAGGGGGCAGCGCCCCCGGCGGGGTGTGGGGCAGCGCCCCGACCAAAACGGTACGACCTAGTGAAGACAAAATGAGGTCTAACGACCTAAGGGGAATAGGGTCGAGCGACCTAAGGGTTGCGACCTAGGGGTCCAAGGGGTCAAGCGACTTAGTGGTTGCGACCTAGAGGTGTTCGCGACCTAACGATGACTCACGACCCAACATGGCCGACTTAACAGAGTCGAGCGACCTAAGGTAAATGGTCCAACGACCTTACTCGAACGACTTATCTGGAGCTTAGGTCGGAGACGACCTACGAGATAAACCAGGCCGACTTAGTGGACGAGCGACCTAAGGTAAATGGTCCAACGACCTAACTCGAACGACTTATCTGGAGCTTAGGTCGGAGACGACCTACGAGATAAACCAGGCCGACTTAGTGGACGAGCGACCTAAGGTAAATGGTCCAACGACCTAACTCGAACGACTTATCTGGAGCTTAGGTCGGAGACGACCTACGAGATAAACCAGGCCGACTTAGTGGACGAGCGACCTAAGGTAAATGGTCCAACGACCTAACTCGAACGACTTATCTGGAGCTTAGGTCGGAGACGACCTACGAGATAAACCAGGCCGACTTAGTGGACGAGCGACCTAAGGTAAATGTTCCAACGACCTAACTCGAACGACTTATCTGGAGCTTAGGTCGGAGACGACCTACGAGATAAACCAGGGCGAGCGACTTAACGTTTGCCTAGAGATTATAGGTCGGAAACGACCTAAGACTTAAAGCTTAACTCGCGAGCGACCTACGGCTTAAGGCCAAACTCGTGAGCGACCTACGACTTAAGGCTTAACTCGCGAGCGACCTAACTCCGAAGTGCCAATACTTCCAGAATGACCTAAAGCCCTGCGACCTATGGTACTAACTCGTGAACGACCTAACGACTTAACTCGTGAGCGACCTAATTCCGAAGTGCCAATTCTTCCAGAACGACCTAAAGTTAACTCGTGAACGACTCACGACCCATGGACGAACGACTTAACTCCGAACGACCTAAAAATGGCCAGAACGACCTAAGTGCAGAAAATTCACCAAAATGCTAAAAATTGGAGTTTTTCGCCAATCCAATCCAAACCAAATGCAAATGTGCATGCAAAAGTGATAGGGAATCATTCCCAACAGTCCAATATAGTTATAGACTAGATTTGTGAGACAAAAATCTCACCTTTGCACTAAAGTTTATGAAGATGAAGCTTGAAAGCAAGGAGAAGCAATCCAAAGCTTGAATCCAATATCTTCTACTTGAATTTGGAGTTGAATGTTGGATTTGCAATTGAATTTGTGCTCGGAGTTTTAATTTCCCATTCCCTCCACCATTAATGCCAAAGCTTGATTAGTTAGGAAATTTATGAAGAGTGAGGAGAAGAGGGTTGGAACTTGGGCTTAATAGGCTAAACTAACCCAAAGTCCAAAGCGGAAAAAGTTAGTGAAATTTCACTAACTCCAAACCTATCGATGTTTATACTTAAAAAGTTGTAAACGACATTTCGAAGTCAATGGAAGTGGTCTCGAGTCCTAATTTGACCGTTTGCAAAAAGTAGCTTTTCGGACCAAAATCCGATTCCGAATCCGGGATATTAACACAAGAGGAATTTTGAATATGCGGGTTGTTACAGACACAATATGTTTTTAAAATTTAGTAATGAAATAAATTTTTGTGAAATAAATTTTGTACCTTTATTATATATCTTTATCTGGATTTTATTTGAATTGGTTGTTAAGAAATAATATTTGATTTTATATATCATTTTCTATTATTTCATATATCTAATTGAACTATAAAACATGGTTATAAATTTATTTGGAAATTTAAAATGAATGTAAAACAAGAATTTGAGAATTTAATTTCCGATGGATTTCAAACTTTGTGTTTAATGTTTTAAAGGATATATTATTTAAAGTATTTTCGAATAGAAATTTGTTTCCAAAGAATTTTAAATTTAAATTTAGTGCTCTTCTCTTTGTCGCTGGAAAATAATTTCGGTGATGACTGCAGCATCATCGACGTTTATTTTCGAGTTTCGAAGTGAATAGACCATTCTGTAGTCTTGCTACAGTTTTGTTTTGGGAAAATTTAATTGATTTTAATTTCTAAAATAAGAATGGATTTATAACATATGCTGATATATGATTTAAATTTGAATGGATATATATATATATATATATATATATATATATATAGTATATGAGCATTTATTATCTCTAAATAGTTTGGAATTTATCGGAAATTTAATTCCTAAATTTTTTCTTCAAAGATAATTTCTAAGTATAATTTCAAGATTTGGATTAATATTCAAGCTTGAAATAATTTATTTAGAAAGTTTTATTTGTATAATACACAATTTCATTCCAATATAACTTACCTTAATTTTCAAAAGTTGGATATGTAATTGGATAATATACAATATAAAAAAAAGATTTTATAAATAAAATTTGAGTGGTTATTATAAATGTTATATACTTTAATTTAAGTTATAAAAGGATTAACAGAGGTAAATAAAGAAAAAGGGTAATGGAATAATTTACAATATAAAATGATGATAAAGGAACTAAGAATAAATTTAAGGCAGTTGCAATGAGTGTGAGTATATTTAACATAGGTGATAAAATATATTGAGAGGAATAAATTTAATTTTAATTAGTAGTGAAGAAGAATTAAATTTTATTTGGCACATTTTGAGTGTAATAAAAGATTTTTCAAATACATGATTTTAGGGATTTGTTAATTTAAGATAATTGGATGATAAGATAATGAAATTAGAGACGCTTAAGATTTATTTGACTTATGCAAAATTAATTTTCAGTTTAAGTTGAAATTTTATGGTTTCAAATTTATTATCTTATTTTTTTTTCAAACTATCTTTTGTTTGTCCTAAGTTCCCTTGTCTTGCTACAGAATGAGAGGTTATTGCTTATACCAGTCTGTTTAGAAATCTTTCTATAATCTTTAATAATCTTTGGTACTCATCTTTGAATCTAAGCACTGCTTGTCATCCATAGACCGTCGGTTAAACGAGAAGGGTGAATCAGATTCTAAAAGATTTTTTTTCATGCTTGTGTTCTAGATTCTGGAGGATGTTGGAAAGATCATCTCCACCTTGTTAAACTTACCAATAGCAACATTTATTAGGTATAATTTTAATCTTCTTGTCATCTTGTCTTAATACTATTTCATTCTATCTTTTTCTGTGCTTTCTCGTACCTCATTCCTTTTCGGGGACGAAAAGTTTTGAGTGGAGGAGAGTGTAACAACCCTGTATTTTCTGATTATTGTAATTGTATATTTTAATTATTTTAATTTAAATTCCTAATTTAAAAACTTTATTTTATTTATTAAAATGAATATATTTTGTTAATTGAAATATAAATGTTGATTTTGATGTGGATTAGAATTTCAAACATGCATAAATTGAATATTTCCAGAAAATGTGAATTTTGGTCAATCTGGTCAAACTTTGACTTTTAAATTTAAATTTTAAAAGTTTTAAAATTTTAATTTTACCTTCTGTTATGAAAGTAAATAAAATTTCAAGAACAATGCTTTTCGTTTCGTTGAAATCCGAATAATATTGTGGAAGTTATGCTTTTTACAAAATTGGGTGTAAATTGTTTTATTTAACAATATTGTTTATTTTAAATTAAATAAATATTTTTTTTACTTGTCATATCTTATTCTAAATTCTATTATATGTTATGTTACATATATTTTTACCTTTTAAATATTATTAAAGTGATGTTTGAATTTTTCCAAAGCTCATTGAATTTATTTTCTATTTTTAAAGGTTAGTTTCCATTTTTTATTATTTTCTTTATTCAAATTATATTTAATTAAAATTTATTTATTCATTTTTATGTATGCATTTTATTTTTATGTTTTTACCTTAATTTATAAATATGTTTCATGTACATACAATTTTTCCAAAGTTCATTTCTTTATTTTCAAATTTTCAAGCCTAGTTTACATTTTCTTTGCTATTTTCTTAATTTAATTATATTTAATTAATATTTATTTATTTATTTTTGTTTATTTACAATATTTTCGTGTTTTTATCTGTATTTATATATATTTTACATGTATTTAAAATTTAAAAAGAAATGGTGGAAATTTGAAAGGTTTGTAACTCTTTATTTACTCAAGCCTTTTTGTATTCTGTCTTTTCATTTCTCAACCAACATCTCTTCAATTGGCTGCCTTAACTCCACTCTTCAGCTGACATTCCATTTTCCTTTTCACGTGAAAACTCTTCCTCATCTTCCCCCTAAAAATCACGGCCATGTATGAAAAAAGAAAAAAAAAAAGGCTTTTGTTTCACATTTTCCCCTCTTCTTCACTGATTTAGCCTTCCTCTTCTTCATGTTTGCTTGGCCTCACCTCTCTCCTTGCTGACCACCATCCTCTCCACCATCTACAACAGCACCAACCCCCTCTCCTCTGACCACCACCTCTAGCCATGACCACTAGATGAAGCCACCACCTCAAATTTGCAAAGCACTTCACCAAAACAATGCTAGCCAAGCCTATACTCCACTATTGCCTTCATAGTTGCCTTTGGCCACCCCTTAGCCGCCGCCACCATCATCTACTTCACCTCTGGCTGCCCTTTTCACTACTATCCCGATCTGACCTGACATGAAGACCCCATGGCCGAGCCTATATGTGGTCATAGCCGAGTCAAAATGCACCAAAAACTTCACATATTTGCCTTGCACCCATGTATGCTTCATGTTGTACCTCTTCCACTACCTTCATCCACTTGTAACCTGACCTTTATGGTTGCCATACCTGACCCTAACCAGAGCCTAGTGTGGTAAGATAAAGACCATTTGATCATGTGACAAGCTTATGTTGTCGTGTGCAAGTCTTTTGCTTCTAAGGTTTGGTCATCTATCTTGTTTTGCAACTGTTCTGCAAACTAAAGTTGTTGATTATATTTGTATGTCGATATCTATATTTGTGCTTATGTATGTTATATTTTGTGTTGTTTACAAGGGTCTCCATCAATTCAAATCAAATTGTGCTTGTCGTGCCTTTGGAATCGCTCTTGTGTGTGTTGTTTGTCTCTAGCTTCGTAAAAGGTGAGTCTTTCTCACTCTGACATATTTACTTATGAATTAGTAAATTGATGGCAAGTGTATAGTAATATAAAATGTTATGCAAGTTAATGTTGATCATATGATATGCTATGCCATGTTATTACCATGTTAAAACTGTTAATTATCACCTGACATCTGATATATGATATTATATTGTGACATTGACATTGTTTATATTGTTTATGCATATATTCACACTGCAAGTTCCCTGTTAGAATAGAATCACTATGGTTTGAAATGATACATACCTGAACGGACTTTAGTATAGGAAAAAATCGTTATGGGATGAAATGAGAGGCCTGAGCGATTTTTATTGTATTTTATTTGACTTGAGATTGCGGGTTTGAAATGATAGAACCCGGGTTTTCTTTGTAAACTGCGTATTGAAATGATATATATCCGTATCACTGGACCTAGCTTAGAAAATTATATACAGACCCCATGGTATATTTTTAAATGTTTTTTTTTTTAAATATGTATTTTCCAAAGTATGAAATTTTGATTTAAAATATATATATTATGGTTTTAAGAAAGTTAAATATTAAATCATGAAATTATTTATTTAAGTGAATTCAAGTACGTAAATTTGGAGTAAATGTGACGTTTGACTTTAAATTTTATTTTAAGATGTAAATAAATAATGGAAATTAAATTTAACGTTTTGAAATGATATTTGAAGTAAAATTTTAAGTTTATTAAATTTATAAATTAATAAACAGTGAATTTTGACTTAATAAATGAGTGGAGTTTGTAAAATTGAATATTTGATCTTAAAATTTTATTGTGTTAAATCATATGTTAAAATGATTTTAAATGTGAAATTTTGAAGTCTAGAAATATGATTTTTAAGTTGTAATAATAAAAATTTGGAGTTTTATTATTATTTTTGAAAAGCTAAAATGAAACCTGGAATTCTATAGCCTTTTCAAAATGCTTTAGTCTTTTGACAGCATTTTAATGCTATTGTTTTGAATCTAACAATGTTTGAAATAACTAAATATCTATTACGAAATTTTATAAATGTCGCTATTCTTGAAATAAACCATTTTGGAAAATATAAGCTACGATAGCACTTTATAAATGCTGTCGTTGCTATAATTTGACAATGTTTTGAAATGTTATAGATTTTAACACTGTTTGGGCTATATTTTAAAGTGTTAAATAATTTAACTTTTGAAATGGATTATCTGTGAAATTTTAGAAGTTTTGAATATTTAAATTTGAATTTTTAAGGAATTTAAATTGAATTTGAATTTAAACAAAGTTTACTTGGTTATGTGTTAAATGGAATGAAATGTAATGAGATAAATGAATTTTTGAATGGAATTTTTAATGTATTTTATAATGATACTTGAAATAACAGATGAATGACGTTTTTGATTTAAAATGATATTTAAATTTGAGTATTTGAATTTGAATTCAAATAATGATTTGATAATAAGGTTTGGAAATGATTTGATCTTTATTTGATAAAGAATATGAATTGGAATGATATGTACTTTTGATAAATGAATATTTGAAATTTTTATTGGTATGAAAGGATATTTAGTTTAATTGTAAATTGAGTTTATTTAAATAATATTGGATTTATGAAATGAATATTTCAAAACTAAGTAATAATGAAACTAGATTTGAGATATATGAAATTATAAAATTTAGTTTTTGAAATGCGGGATATTAAAGCTTTGAAATATATTAAAAATTGAATGGTTTAATTTGTGGATCAAATCTATATTTGAAATTGATATGACTTGGAAATGGTTATTAGGAAATTTAATTGAAATTGATGGTTTGATTTGAATTAAATTGGAAATTTGAAATTTTGAATTAAATTGGAAATAAATTTGTAAAATGTAAAGAATTAAATGAATGTTTCATGATTTCAAATGTATGATTTCAGAATGTTATGATTTTCAAAGTGTAATGATTTCAAGTATTTTGGTTTCGAAAGAGTTATAACTTTGAAAGTATTATGATTTTTGAAAGTGAATATACGTTTGAAATGGAATTGATAAAGTATAAACTATTTTGATTGAATAAATAGTTTTGAAATAAAAATGGTTTTGGTTTCGAAGTATAAACTATTTTGAAAGAAATATAGTTTGAAATGAAATGATTTGATCTTTTTAAAGTATAAACTATTTTGAAATAACCACGGCGTTATAATAAAGTTTGGTTGTTAAAGAGACCGGGATCGGAAGTTGTCATACTCTCTGCCAACTCCGAAAACCACTTTAACAACCGTGTACGCGGTGGAGATTCCAGAATGAAGTAGGATGGTGGCGACGTTCTTGAGGTATATTACGTGGACCCAACTCCCGTGAGTTGGCATAAGGTGGCTAAAACAGGAGAGATCTCGGGCCAAAGGAAGTAGCACCTCTGGTCGGACACATTCCTTCGATACTATACTCTTACTGGTGATTGATTAGATGGCCATCCTCCGATTTTGATTGGGAGTGTGTTCCGAGGTGGGCGTATGTGGCTGCTGCGTTACCACCAGCCCGTGTGCGTAATTGGTATATCTACCCTGGCATTGCCTTGTGTGTCGTGTCACCTACCATACCGAGCCTTTACTACGAGTTTGTTTTTCTCCCGTAGCCCGTGTGGTATCCTCTGACAGTCACCTAGAGTGGAGATGGCATGATATTGGATGGACTACTGGGACTATTATGTGGGAAGGGTGATATGGGTAGCCCGGAACGCTATTTAAAAGTATGTTTATTTTACTGTAGACCTTATTATAGTAGCGCAATATTACTACATAGTAAATAGTTTAACAGATCCTTAAAGGATGGGCGATCCCAAGCATCCTTTAAGTTACTGATGCATTTTTGTTACTGTTCACTTGAGTTTATTTACAGTTCATAAGTATTTATGTCCTGACTCGAGTGTTTTGTGTTTTGCTTTACGCTCGAGTCAGATTGAGTGATTCAGCATTCAAGACTCACCTTTGGAGTTGGAGCTTTGCTTGAAGATCCAGCCATCTATTTGTTTTCAGTATCCAGTGTTTCCAGTGATGTATTTTGATTTGTACTTGATGTATCTTGTTACTCTTCTACGGTATATTATTTAACTCTGATGTATCTTATTTTTATATAGTAGCTTCATGAACTACTATTTCTTTTAAATTCCGCTCCATTATTAAATACTCTGTGTCTGTGATCTGTGATTATGTATTTACTGTATATTCTGATATTTGCCAAATTTTATTTACAGTGCGGTATTTTGAGCAATTCAAGTCCGACATGTACGGATACGAATGGTTGAAAATATCGGGTCGTTACACTATTTACCATATATACCAATATATATACATTATAAATAAAAATAAAAATTATTAGCTTCAAAAGATAAAATTTACCAATTAAATATTTATGAAATAAGATTATTAAACCAATTTAAATATTTTTTAACAAAGATTATTAAATAAATATTTCCCAAAATTCCGAGACATCACACCTCAATACCCTAACAGACTTTTATTCATCCGTATAGTCACGTACTTAGAAGAAAAGTACGTGTAGAGACTTTTCTTTCTCATTTCTTCTTTCCAAAACTTCTTATATCTTCTTCCTCCTCTCCTCTTCCTAAATCCCTAAAACAAAACCAATAAAAATTCCAATCTCCAATCCCTTTTCTCTCTTCCTTCCTTCCTTCATTCCTCCTCCCTCTCTTCGCTTTCCTTTCCTTTCCTTCTTCTCTCCTTGCGCCTTTCCCTACCTTTCCTCCTCTCCCCTTTCCTTTTTCCCTTCTTTTTCCCCTCCTTCCTATTCTCTTTTCCTTCCCCTTTTGTTCGGCCTCTCCCCTTCTATAGCCTTACCGCATCCCTAGCACTACCCTAGCACCTAAACCCGACCACCCTAGCCTTGGTCAAGCCCTAGGACGAAACCCATTTCATAAAAAAAGTGAAAAAAAGAGAAAAGAAAATGAAAGAAATATTTAGGGATTGTGTATTAGAGTTTGGATAGCTTTGGATTGGTGTTTGTTGTTTTAATCTCCATCTCCGTCGTGTTGTGTTTACCACCTTCATTTACCGTGAAAGGTGGGCACGTCACTCACGATTAATATTTCTAGGTATAAGTAATTGTAATCAAATGAAATAACATGTGATATGTTTCTTTATTTAGGAATATGTTTTACATATTATGTTAATTTATATGTTTTCCTTGTTATGTTAATTTATATACAATACATGTTATGTTAATTTATATTTATGCAGGTTATGTTAATTTATATGTTTTACATGTTATGTTAATTTATATGTTTTACATGTTATGTTAATTTATTTGTTATGCATGTTATGTTAATTTATCTGTTATGCATGTTATGTTAATTTACATATTGTGCATGTTATGTTAATTTATATGTTTTACATGTTATGTTAGTTTATATATTATGCATGTTATGTTAACTTATATGTTGTGCATGTTATGTAATTAATTGTCACATATTTTATGTAATTGATTGTCACATATGTTATGGAATTATTGTCACGTATGTTATGCATGTTATGTAATTAATTGTCACATATGTTATGAAATTAATTATCACATATGCTATAAAATTTATTGTCACATATGTTATGTAACTAATTGTCACACAAGTTATGTAATTAACTGTCACATATCTTTTGTAATTAATTGTCACATATCTTATGAAATTTATTAACACATATTTTATGAAATTAATTGTCACATATGTTTAATTCATTGTCACATATGTTATGAAATTAACCATCACATATGTGATGAAATTAATGTCACATATGTTATGAAATTTATTATCACATATTTTATATTAAGTTATTGTCACATATGTTATATTAATGTTAGTCACATATATGTTATGTTGTATATAATGTTAGTCACATATATGTTATGCAAGTAAAATGTTGTGTTATTTACTTATTTATGCAAATCACACTACAAGTTCCCTTTTGTACGTTAGTTAGGAAATCCGTATGAGTTGAAATGATATACACCCGAGTGATCTTATAGATTAGGAAAAATTATTATGGGCTGAAATGATTGACCCAAGCGATTTATTGATCTGAAACTATAATTTGGGATATGGGTTAAAATGATATATATCTAAACATTTGTAAATTCAGGGATGAAATGATATGTAACCTAATCACTTGACCATATAATAGAAAACTATATACGGACACCGTTGGTCTTAAAGTATGTTTGGATTAAACAAATTGATTTTTTTTTGTAAAAAAGATTTATTTAAAATTTATTTTTGGAAATAAAATAAAATATCAATTTTAAAGTTAATTTATAAGTTAGGGTTTTTCAAAGTAAAATATCAAATTTTTGACTTATAATTTAGTTTAATCTTTAAAATATATAATTTGATATTTGATTAATAAAATATTTTAAAAATATAATTTAATAAAATAATTAATATAGTTTTAAAGGACTTGTTTAAAATTTAAATTAATATTTTTTATTTTATTTATTTTATAAAAAAATTTAAAAAAATAAGTGAAGACAAATTAAGATTAAAATGTAAATTTAATTTAATTAAATGAATTAGATCAAATAGGATTATTTAATCTTTTTGGTTATGGATTTTCCAAAGATATGATTTTGAGACGTAAATAATTTAAGATGATAGAAGTTGTAAGTTAAATTTTCAAAGCTAGATATAATTGGAGTTAGATATTTTAGTAATTGATGTAAACTGTAACTTAAGATTTTATTATTTAAAATATTTTATAAAAATGACCATGGGGTGAAATAAGCGTTTGGTTGTTAAAGAGAATGGGATCAGATATTGTCATACTCTCTGCCAATACCGAAAACCATTTTAACAACTATGAACGTGGTGGAGAATCCAGAATGAAGTAGGATGGTTTGGAGAATGCTACTGGAATGAAGTAAGAGAACGATGATGCGTAGCCTTGTCTTTCGGGTCATAATTGAAATGACTAAAACAGAAGCCATATTGGGCCGAGTGGGGTCGCTCCCCCTATCGAGCATGTTCCTTCGAAACCATATATATTACTTGTGATTTGATTGGGTGCACCTTTGATTATGGGAGTGTGTCTCGAGATGGGCGGTAGTAGCTGCTATGTGTTACCCTAAGTCCAGATCCACAAAGCGGTATTATCCTACCCTGGGCATTGCCTCGCGTTCCTTGTCATATTTATCCTGATCGAGCCCACTACGACTTTGGTTTGTATCATATCTATAGAGTGCTCCCTGAATAAACCACCGGTTTGGTGGAACTTATAGTATTTGTATAGACTACGGTATTTTTATAAAATGTTTTAAGAGGGATATGGGTAACGCCTTAACGCTACTTTAATACTTTACTTTACTGTAGATATTATCCATGTAGCATATTGTATTACATATGTAGATAGTTTTACGAGTCCTTAAAGGATGGAAATCCATCCTTTAAATTATTATTGCATTTCATTTGTACATTTCACTTGATTTCATTTACTTACATAAGAATGTTAATTCTGCCTTGAGTGTTTTATTTAGCTCTATTCTCGGGTTAGCATTGTATCACAACATTTGATCTTTTGGAGCTGAAGACTAATTGGGAACCTTTCTATCTGTCTTCTTAGCTATTTCAGTCATCTTTGCTATTTCTATTTCAGACTTTGCCATTTTCTTATGTATTGGTGAACTTCTATATATTTAGGATTTTTACTGTATTTGCTTTAGACTATGATGTTGTAGTAGCTTCACGAACTACTATGTTTGTTTATCCTACTGCTTATGGTTGTAATATTCTATGTATGTGATTATTTCTTATTTACCCAAAATTTATATAACAATCTATTGTACTAAGCAATTCAAGTCTGATATGTGCGGATTATTGTCGATTTGAAGGGTTCAAAATAGTGGGCCATTACAGATTCTTTGAGATAAGAATTTTCAAACTATTATATCTATAGATTTCAAACAAAAAATAAAATCAAGATTTCGATAAGTAGATTTTGAAATATGAGCAAAATAAGTTTTTGGAAAAAACGCGGTTTTACAGTTTCGAATCCAAAAAGGGATTTCTTTAAAAATCATACTTTAAAATTGTTTTAAAGTATGAAATAAATCCTAAAAATCTTTTAAAATGTTTTCAAAGTGATTTTTATTACAAAAATGAATTCTCAAATGATAAAAAGTCGTTTTGATCAATGTTGCTTTAAAAGCATTTTTCGCGCCACTATTTCATAGCAGATTTATATAACTTTTGAAATATAGTTTTAAACGCAACCATTATTTTCAATCTTTCATAAATATTTTTGAATGATTAATAAAGTATTTAAAGGTAATCTGAAGGATTTATGGAATGATTAAATATATTTTAAATGATTTAGAGTCGATCAAATAACTTGAAAGCCTTATAGGAGATAGAGAAATAGTGTCTAGTTTTGAGTTTGTAAAACCAATTTCCTGCTCTCCTTGGCTATCCGGACCAGCATGACAAAGGGAATAGTAAATTTGATTTACTTGGGGAAGAATTTTCCAAAGTATAAAGGATAAAATATAAATAGATTTTATGGAGATAATATTTTTATGCTTGGTGTTAAAGCCCGAAGAGGGAACTTATATTATTCGTGGAATTTAAAAGGTGATTTCGCCGCTATTTCGCCTATAGTACTTATTGAATACGGGAATTGACATTGAGTAGAATTGGATAATTTCTATAGATTCTTCTCGCTTAATATTTACTGGTTTTGGAATTAACATCCTAGATAATATGGTTTCAACTCAATCAAAATTTTGATTCTGAAATAAGAAGTCTTTGTTAAGATTTAAATAAACAATTTTCCAATAGAGAGTTTTAATGATTCCATATATACTGAAAAAAAAAGTTTTAATGATATATATCACTTGAAAATATTTTTTATAAAAAGGAAGCAATAAATCAAAATAATAATTCCTTATTACTCAACATCTTTTATAGATGATTGGTTTGAAGGAACCAGGATTGGACTTGGTTAATTCCTATTTGGAGACCACGTCGAACCAGCTTACGTGTTCAAAAAACAAAAGATATGGAAATGATTTGGAAGATGGAATGTCGAGCTACTTATCACCGACCCTTGAGGGGAATTTTCCATATCATATTATGTGGCAGTAGTTCTACATTTGAGATCTTCGTAAGGACTTCTCGTTACTTATCCTAGGGGTAATCCCGACAGGATATGGTAGGAAAGTGCCTTCTGTTTGTCCTATTCCTTGACAACTTGTATGGAAAAATAACTGACATTGCATTTCTAAATGACATACGTGTTTGAGCCGACCCTTCCACTTATTCGAACCGACCCTCCATTTTACTTGAGCCAATTTTTTTCATCCTCCTCACGCGATCCAAATACTTGTGCGATTCAATTCTCATTGCTACCAAAAATCCGATCCTCTTGGTCATCAAAACTCCAATCAATCCATCTCCTGGTTCGAAACCCTAGCTCGCCTTTAGACCATTGCCGACCCATCTCCTAGCCTGCCAGTGATCCCTCTTTATCTCACTGATTCTACATCTTCGATCACTCTTGTGTTCTGGAATTCAATCAGAGGCGGGTTCACTTAATTGGTTTGCTAATTACCGTGTTTGTGTAATGATTTGTTGACAAGCTTCCATTTACAAAGTTGGTCATGAGAAGTTCGAGTTGATTGCGGTTTAACGGGTCAAATAGACAATCGAGTCTTGAGTTTTTTCCTAGAACGACGTTCGAGCCTTAGGCCCAATGCTTGATGTGTTTCGTTATCTTAACCCATTAGACTAGAATTGAATTGTGCCCAGTTTCGTAGATGTTACTACACGAAATATCACCAGTCGATCTCGAGTCTTATAGAGAATTTGGGCTTATCTTGCTTCCTAGTTGCAAGCTCGATGATCTTATAGTGAGATGAGTTTTCCATGTCACTTCGGATAATGGATTAGTTATCGATCATTGATAGATAACGGGTAAGTGTACATGAAATAGAAACAAAAGCAGAAAATAAATTGACACAAGAAGTTCTTTTCTTCTTCCACTACCAGTGTAACAGCCCGCAAATCCGTACCCCTTGAGTTAACACTATTCTACAACAATCAACTCAAGTTGTATAGAAATACGAACCATTTAGGTTAAAGAAGAAGAGGTAGAAGAAGAAAATAGAAAACAACAATAGAATCTAACCATCGCAACGAAATAAAATATAATTGTTATCCCGCTTTTTGGCAAAGCCGTGATACCAAAAGATTGGTCGAAAACAAAAGACAGTTCGTCTCAGAGATTGGTTATACTTCACTTTGCTATGGATATCAATGAATTTTGTCCGAGTCCGGAACGGGCCAAAATTGATAGAGCATGACAATAAAGATCGTATGAGTCGTCATTTCAAATTTCAAGTCAATCCGAGTTCGTATGCTCGAGATAGGATGGATTCAAATTGAGAAAGGTGGTCACTGTCTGTTTCGAACCCATCACACTAGAGTGCTTCGAACCCATCCACTTCGAACCCATCCAATACCCACTGCTTCGAACCCATCACTCCGCTAACTTCGAACCGATCGATTCGAACCGATCAGGCATGATATTGGTCACTTCGAATCGATCGGTTCGTGACCCTTCGGATGGATGTGTTCGAATCCATCATCCTCCATCTACTTCGAACCGATCGCCTTCGAATCCACCACAATGGCCTACCTTCAAATCCATGACTTCACTCAGCTTCGCACCCTTACTTCGAATCCATGCAAGCCCTTAATTCGAACCCATCGAGCGACCCAGTTCGAACCGATCAAGTTCGAACCCATAGGGATTCCTTGATTCGAATCGGTCACGTTCGAAGCCAGGAATACTCCTTAGTTCGAATCCACCGAGTCAGTTGGTTTGGATGACGTGTTCGCCGTAGTTCACGGAGTAAAAGCGGTCCATTCGGAGATAAGTTAGGATCGATTCGAAAGATACGCGCCACGTCACTGCAAACCCACGTGCACTCATGGGTTCGAACTCATGGGTTCGAAGTCATGGGTTCGAAACACACAGCCAACCGAGAAAACCCCATTTCGAACCGAGCATATCTCCATAACCACATATCCAAATGCAACCAAATTTTCACAGTAGCCTCCATACAAGGTACAGATTGTCCATGCCAAGTTTCAGCTCGATTGGACCATTTCTTGATGGGTTCGAAATCACTTCGAACCGATGTCAGATCGAGACGAAACTTGGTGGGGTCGGTCGCGTGGGCCCACTCACGTGCCAGAAGAGGTCTCCCGAAGTTTCAGCCAGATCTGGGCCTCCAACGCCTATAAATAGCACCCTGAAGCCTTCAGAAAAAGGGGGAGCTGGATCTTCGGACAACTTCTGCCATTGAACGCCAAGACTCTGCCGGATTCAAGTCTATCTATCATAATCACTGTTGTATTCAGATTTCAAAGCAATTGTCAGCTGTAATCCGTTGTAATCGATTTAATCAAGCAAAGCAATAAAGAGAAAACCTTCAAAGTGGACGTAGGCGCGAACGCCGAACCACTATAAATCCTGTGTTTGTGATCGTTGTTCGTGAATTACTGTGATTTGTTACTTAGAACTGAATTCTATATTGATTGTTGCTGAATTCTGTGTTGATTATTATCGAGTTGAGTACGTAAACGGGTGATTCCGTGATATTAGGTGTTTTTGACCAATTTTAGCGCAAACATTTTGGTGCTTTCACTGAGAAACTGAACTCAGGAGTTCTACCAGTTGATAATTGATTCAGAGAAAGTTTGAAAGTTTAGACTTGAGAAGTTATGACGAGACAATCGAGTAGAAGGCCAAGGCCAGAGAGAAGTGAACAGCAAGGAAGTCAGGAAGCTTCCTCAGGAGCGAATCAACCATCGATCTATATCACTAGGGACGAGATGGAGACGATGATGAAGAAGCAAGAGGAATTGATCCAGAGTTTGTTTCAACAGATAGGACAGCTTGGAGCGCAGAATAGAGGAGCCAATGGAGTCCAGAACGAAACAGGACCATCCGGCGTCGCTCCCGGATTAGGGGGCACACCCATGGAGAACGTTGGCCCAATTTCGGAGGGAGAAAGAGAAGTATCTGCGCAACCTGGAGACAGCAGAGGAATGAACGCTCAGTCAAGGGGGCAGATCTCAGAGTTCCCTCGTGAACTCGGGGGGCAGGATGAAAGTAACGAACGAAGGTTACATCTTGGAGACACCGACAAGTTGGCAGAGATGGTTAGGCGAGCGATGAGAGGCGGTTTGGTGAACAAAGACCTAGAGGATGTTAATAGGAGTCCTTTCACTCCGGCAATCAGACGAGCTAGAAACCCACCAGATTTCAAATTACCATCGTTGGATATGTATGACGGGAGAACGGACCCCACGGTCCATCTGACAAAATATATGAGGCATATGGAAGTGCTGGGGGCATCAGAGGAAGTTATGGCCCGGTGTTTTCCACTGTACTTGGCGGATATTGCGGCGTTATGGTTCAGGCAATTGGATAGCGGATCCATCGGAACATGGAACGATTTAACTGAGAGATTTATGAGGCAATTCAGGGTTCACATTACAAGACCCAAGAATGTGATGACGTTAGCGACTTTAAAACAGAAGGCTGGAGAAACATTGAGAAGTTTCCTGACACGGTTCAATGCGGCGGCAGCTTCGGTGGATAGACCGGATCCATCCATGGTTATGATGGCGGCTATGTCCGGAATAGCAGACGGAACGGAGTTCAAAAATTCATTAACTAAGGATCCACCCGTAGATCTGGGAGAATTCTATCATGAGGCGGAAAAGTTTTTGCGATTAGAAGATGCGAATGCAGAAAGAGAAGAAGGAGATGGGATAGAAGTTCATGCACTCAAAGATGAAAAGCCCCCTAGAAGGGACTTGGACAAGGATAAAGGTAAAAGAAGGATTGAGAATGACAGAGACAGATCAAAGCGGCAACGGAGGGAGCCGCGATTCACTACCTACACTGAGTTGAACGAGAGCTTAGAACGAATTTATCAGGATACCAAAGAGCAGATTCCGTATCGAAGGCCGATGCGAAGGGACCCTACCTCTGACGAAAGGAAATCAGATAAGTTCTGTGTATTCCATGAATTAAATGGTCATAACACTAACGATTGTAGGCACCTGAAGGACGAGGTGGAAGGGCATATCAGGAACGGTATGCTCCTTCAATATGTAAGGAGGCGAGCTCCTGTGGCGGAACCAGAACGACCACCGTCCACATCAACTAGGGGCGATCCTGAACCGAGGCACCGTTTGGTTATCAATTGAGTAAGATAACGATGAACAAGTTGTAAGCTTCCACTAACGCAATCAAATCATTTACACATGTGCGAGATCGCGAACGATCTCCAGGCATGCTCTGGATGATCATTGACGTTTCGTAGTGGGAACTTACACTTTGACATCCATGCTTTGCTTTCATGTCATTTCAATTTGAACATTTAGACTCTGTTTGTTTGGACATTGTTTTTGAAACTCATCCGTGTAATAGATATTTGATTCTGATAACTCTGGAATGGCTAAGCTACTTACACATGTACGGGGTCGCGAACGATCCTTAGGCATGCTCTGAGATGGCGATGAACCGCCCTGACAAACGATCCAGGATCTCACCCGAACGTAACCCTGACATCGATAACATCAAGCCCTCCCGGGCACACAATTCGCCTCGAACGGCACTCGACTTCGAACAGTCACAACTCAACACACCTCAAATGGCTTGATCGCGAACGGTCGTCACTTGAGGTCCAACACCCGACCGCGAACGGTCACAAATCCGCCTCGAATGGCACACGATCGCGAACGATCACTCTCTGCCTTGAACGGCAACGACCGCGAACGGTCATGATTCACTAATTATAAAATCCGACCTCGAACGGTCACCATTCGCCTTGAACGGCACTTGGTCGCGAACGATCGTCAATTGCCGCGAACGGCATCGACCGCGAACGGTCCCATTCAATCCTTTGCCATAAATAGCATCGACTGCGAACGGTCCTATTCCCATCATTTGCCGCGAACGGCATCGACCGCGAACAGTCCTATTCCATCCTATGCCACGTACGGCACGGACCGCGAACGGTCCCGATTCACCTCAAACAGCATACGATCCCGAACGATCGACGCATGAATTTATACGCTCGACCGCGCACGGTCGCACTTCACCTCGAATGACTCGATCACGAACGATCGTCATTTGAAGTTAAGCGCTCGACCATGAACGGCCGCGCTTCGTCCCAAATGGCTTGATCCCGAACGATCGTCATTTGAGGCCATATGAAACTGTCAAATTCTTTACAGGTCGATGACAGGATAAGAACATCCAACTCAAAGCATTACAAAACACACCTTCCTACCGCAAGGCATGTTTTGGGGGGCAAAATGTTATCCCGCTTTTTGGCAAAGCCGTGATACCAAAAGATTGGTCGAAAACAAAAGACAGTTCGTCTCAGAGATTGGTTATACTTCACTTTGCTATGGATATCGATGAATTTTGTCCGAGTTCGGAACGGGCCAAAATTGATAGAGCATGATAATAAAGATCGTATGAGTCGTCATTTCAAATTTCAAGTCAATCCGAGTTCGTATGCTCGAGATAGGATGGATTCAAATTGAAAAAGGTGGTCACTGTCTGTTTCGAACCCATCACACTGGAGTGCTTTGAACCCATCCACTTCGAACCCATCCAATACCCACTGCTTCGAACCCATCACTCCGCTAACTTCGAACCGATCGATTCGAACCGATCAGGCATGATATTGGTCACTTCGAATCGATCGGTTCGTGACCCTTCGGATGGATGTGTTCGAATCCATCATCCTCCATCTACTACGAACCGATCGCCTTCGAATCCACCACAATGGCCTACCTTCGAATCCATGACTTCACTCAGCTTCGCACCCTTACTTCGAATCCATGCAAGCCCTTAATTCGAACCCATCGAGCGACCCAGTTCGAACCGATCAAGTTCGAACCCATAGGGATTCCTTGATTCGAATCGGTCACGTTCGAAGCCAGGAATACTCCTTAGTTCGAATCCACCGAGTCAGTTGGTTTGGATGACGTGTTCGCCGTAGTTCACGGAGTAGAAGCGGTCCGTTCGGAGATAAGTTAGGATCGATTCGAAAGATACGCGCCACGTCACTGCAAACCCACGTGCACTCATGGGTTCGAACTCATGGGTTCGAAGTCATGGGTTCGAAATACAAAGCCAACCGAGAAAACCCCATTTCGAACCGAGCATATCTCCTTAACCACATATCCAAATGCAACCAAATTTTCACAGTAGCCTCCATACAAGGTAAAGATTGTCCCTGCCAAGTTTCAGCTCGATTGGACCATTTCTTGATGGGTTCGAAATCACTTCGAACCGATGTCAGATCGAGACGAAACTTGGTGGGGTCGGTCGCGTGGGCCCACTCACGTGCCAGAAGAGGTCTCCCGAAGTTTCAGCCAGATCTGGGCCTCCAACTTCTATAAATAGCACCCTGAAGCCTTCAGAAAAAGGGGGAGCTGGATCTTCGGACAACTTCTGCCATTGAACGCCAAGACTCTGCCGGATTCAAGTCTATCTATCATAATCACTTTTGTATTCAGATTTCAAAGCAATTGTCAGCTGCAATCCGTTGTAATCGATTTAATCAAGCAAAGCAATAAAGAGAAAACCTTCAAAGTGGACGTAGGCGCGAACGCCGAACCACTATAAATCCTGTGTTTGTGATCGTTGTTCGTGAATTACTGTGATTTGTTACTTAGAACTGAATTCTATATTGATTGTTGCTGAATTCTGTGTTGATTATTACCGAGTTGAGTACGTAAACGGGTGCTTCCGTGATATTGGGTGTTTGTGACCAATTTTGGCGCAAACAATAATAGATATTAATATATCTTTACACCAAAACAAATATATCTCTTTATATATATTACATCATCAGAGTACACCGATCACAGCTCAACCACAACAACATACAAATGGATACACAACTACATATATAAAACAAGTACGAAAGTACGTCTCGTCATCCAGCTCGTCTCCTGAGCTTCACAGCATCATATCCTGTATCCTATAATACTCGATCTGACCCGAGCATTACAGTTAAATAACACTCGAGTCAGTCTGGAATACCAACGTGAGAAAATCACACTCAATTGGTTATAAAAGTTTCAAAACTCCTTTGAAATCAAAAGCATCTCGTAAGACCACGCCACAAATAAACATGTCGGGCTTTTACCTTACGATAGCTAAAACAATTTTTATAGAAATCCTGTGATAGTATAATAGGGTATATATACAAATACTTATAAAATAGCCGAAATTATTACATTCATTGAATTCCGGCTACTAGCCACAGAGTGGGTAATACAAACAAAACTCGTACAAGGCTCGTAGGGAGAATGGATTTCCAACCAATGACTAGGCACTGGGGTACCACCTGTCACAGTACGGGGCCTAGATCACCGTACCAAGGAGTACGCCCGCTCCTTGCAACACAAGACCGGGACTACCCCTTACTGGATAATCCCGAGTGAGATCACCCCGCGGTCAGGATCAGCAACCGCCCACTAAGCCGAAATAAAAAGGGACATTTAGACAGGGATGACCTCACCCTGCTTGGGTGCTACTCACCTAGCCTTGCTGCATAACCCCTGATTTTCAATCATTCCCATTTGATGAGGCTTGAGGCTAAGCGTTACATTTTTAGAACACATCCCTTAGAATGCCCATCGTCCACCTGACAATGTTTCGTAAGCATTCATTCATACAAGTCCATCCCGGGTTCGAACGGAATCCGAAGGCACTATTCCTACTACATCCATTTTGGAAATATCCTCAGGATTAGTAGCGACTAGGCCTTGCACCTCACTGTTCCATCTTCGAATCCAAACTCGTTTCCACGAAACGTACAAACCGGATCGAAGTAGTTTTCGAGAGATAAATCTCTATCCCGGTCTCTTCGAAACGGTCAACGCGTTTGTCCAATATTGATAGTCGGTTATTTAACTATCAATTAATATTCACAACAACCATCAAACAATATATAATTTCCCAAATTATTTATTGGCCTCAAAAATATCTTCACAAGATATATTTCTATTTTCAACCCTTTGAAAGCAGTTTCAAATCATCTTTCTTTTTAGAATAACTTTCCCAAATATTTTCCATCTCCACTAAAATCACCAAGCACAAAACTAGATTTTTAAAATAATTTAAAACACTTTACTTTGAAAAATACTTTAAAACATTTAAGTTAAAAACTACTTCAATAATTTGTTAAAAATACATAATATACGAAAATAAGGTTACTTTATAAATTATAAAACTAGGTTTTCACCTTTTTAAACAAAATACTAAGTCACTTTTAAATAATTACTGCTATACTAGATTAAAAGAAAATACTTACTTTAGAATTTAAATATTATAAATAATAAATTTACTAAAACTCGCTTTTTAAAACAACTTTAAACTATTAACTTATATTAAAGAATTTACTTTAAAAACGTACTTGGTTATTCAGGGAGAATTTCCAATCTCAATCACTTAAATCGATTTTCCCATTGATTTCCATTTTATTCCACTTGAAATAAATTTCTTTACTTACTCGATTCATTTCAAAATTTGTTAATTATGGACTTAATTTTTTTTATTATTATTTTCCGTTTGATTTTAAATCTTTTAACTGAAATATACAAATTTCGTATTTTTCCCAATTTCTTCTTTATTCTCTTCAATAATTTAAATCTTAAATTTTAAATAAATGTTTGTTCTTTTAAAATAATAACACTGAAGTTTAAAATTCATTAACTTTCTGTTCATTCAAAATTCCCTTTCCCTACTCGAGATTTATTTGTTAGAACTTAAAGTCACTTTATTTCTTTTCCAACTCATTCTTAAATTTATTTAAATTTCCTATAATTATTTTACTTACAAATTCACTTATTTTATTTTCTTTCCAAAATACAATTTATATATTTTGGTAATCCATTATAACCAATTATATCAATCATGGCATAGCATTCAATTTTTCCACATAATTCAGTATAGAATATCAAATAATCCGAACAGAGAATATTAAGTAGTTTAAATAAAAATTGAGGGGTCTAGTTGGATCCCTCCAACCTGTTTTCCCTGCATCCACAAATGTTAGCACGATATAATATGCCAATTCCAAAATATATCACACTATAGCACATCAATCAATTCAACAATTTCAAACAATTATTTAAATTTAATCATTTAAATTTAAATTTAACTAAGTGAGATTTACTCACCTTTGATTTTGCATTTGCCATTCACTCCAATATTCCCTTGGTTTTCTCAACTTCTGACCTTGAATAAAATATTATATGATTTATTAATATTTTAATTTATCGAAAAATTAATTTCCATTAAATAAATAAGGCGACTAATAATTTAGTTAAACCAATCGTTCCTTTATGATTTCTTTTAGTAACTAAATAGTTTAAATAGGTTCATTAATCGTCTAAGTCACTAATATACACTATTAAATAAACTTGTCATTTTTATTGCTAAACTACATATATAAAAAATTGTTTTTTTTCTCTGTAAATACCAAAATAATTTTTTCTCTCTAATTTATACATATATATATGTTTGAAGCAGAACCATACTTACAAATAAAAAAACAAAATACCTCACGGCGACGCAAACCGACCACGACCTCGCGACGCCCTTCCCTACACTGCCGCCCCCAAATCTGCGATTAACCTCGCACAGGCATGAACGCACGCCACTCAATTGCACGCGACATCTCTAATTCACAGCCGAACCACCGAATCGCCAAGAGTTCCAAGCCCTAGCGCGTGCGACTCGGAGCTACGATGCTCGATTACACGAGGCTTGCTAAAGTTGTTCAAATCATTGAAGTCGACGTTGCTAAAGAATGAGCTACGAGAACCATAGTTGATGTCGAGCTATCATCGATATTGAAGTCGATGTCGAACGTCGAACGTCTGATTGGGAAACCCTAATTTGATGTTGATCGTTGAATATCTAATAGGGAAACCTAATTATGGAGTGGACTAAAAGTAAAGCCGCATAGTACAAATTGCCAAATCGGTTGAAGTCGAGAGCAAGTAGGTGAATTTGAGAGCCAGCCCCTGACGTCGAGACCGAACACCTAAATTTAAAAGGGAGAGCGAGCGCAGCCAAAATTTATTCCCCTGATGTTGAGGTCGATGGAATCGCAAGTCGTATTTTCTTTTCTTTTAGTTTGGAGTAGCCGTTAATTCGATTGGGAAGGAGCTAGTTTTCATTGGGAAGGCACTCGAGAATTTAAGGCTATAATGCCGAACAGAAAAGGAGGAAGGGAAAGTCGAAAGCAAAAATTCAAATCTGAGATCTTCAATCATTCAAAATCCTTCGGCCGTTATTATTATTATTATTATCGTTAGAACTGATTTGAGCAAGGAACAAGAAGGGACGTGACTAAGCAGAGATTAGGTCGGCTTGATTCAGAAGACAGAGGAGAATAGGTCGGCAAAAGAAACGTAGGGCGACTGTGATTTGCTTTGTGACCTAATATATTATATTTAAATTAAACAATAACTATTGTCTAGGCATTTTATCTCGTACGCTCACACAACAATCCCAAAAACTACGAAAATTGAAACCCGATAATAATTCAATATTACGGACCCAATGGAACAGGTTTCATTAAATTCCGAGCCTCGAAAGGCAATTTTTAAATTCAATTTAAAACGATAATATTTCAAAACTGAAAAAATCAGTGTTAACTTCAATTTTACAACTTCTATTATCCTAAGTATTGTCAATATAAATTTTATAAGCCTCCAAATTAATTTTTAACAGGCTTAGAACCCCAGATTTAGCATTTTACCCAAATTCAAATTATTTAATTCAATAATTTAATTACCAAATAAATAGTGACATTTGTAATTCAAATTAAAATTACTCCATCGAATACTTAAAATCAATTAAATATTCCAATTTTAAATGTTCGAAAATCCCGGGTCGTCACATTCCTCCCCCCTTGAAAGAATTTCGTACCGGAAATTACTAATTAGGAAGAATGGTCCAATACCCGTTTACCTTTCCTAAAAACCAAACAAATCAATATCTTATTAACGACCTTCTTAAAAAAGACCCGTTATCTTTCTTACTACTTCCCAAACTTTTCCTTAGTTCCCAACCTACTTTCCTTATTCTACTATTCAAATTATAATTCAGAACCAAGTTTAAAAATTTCAAAATTTCTCAAAACTTTTCTAACTCTTTAAATTCCCGAAAAATTTCGCCAGCGTCTCCTTTGCGTGGCTAGCTCGGCACAACTGCAAAAGGCCTTTACGGGCTCCCAAATCCAAAAAGAAAACAAAATGGCCAAGTGGCTCGATCCAAAAATCCAATCAAATTTCACAAAAATTTAAATGCATACCTTTTTGTCGAGCAATTCAAATTTATCTTTCTGAAATCAAAATCAATTCTCTTTTCTCTTTATAATACCTGCATATCTTATTTAGCAATAATATCCAATCACAACATTCCCAAAACATCATATCAACTTCCTTACAAAATGTCAGTATTTATTCATTCAAATATTTACTTAGATTATATTTGTTGTATCAAATTTTCATTTAAGAATTCATCATTCCTTCTTAAGTTAGTATAAGCATTATATATGCTTCTTATATTTATTTTCATCTACCACTTTAGTTTATATCTATTTCTATTCAAATTGATTCCTCTATTTCCATATGAATTACATTTATCTTTAACTCTGAATATTTAAATTTTATTTTTAATTTATAACTAATTCATGTCATTATTTTAATTAGTTTCATTCACTAACTTATTTCAATTTCCAATTTGAAACCGTTTTGTCGTTAACAAAAATTTTCAAGAATTTTCAAAAAAATTTCTAACTCCCAAAATTTCTGAAAATTTTGACAGAGTCTCCCTTGCACGGAGGAGCTTTTGCAATTTGACAAAAGAGATAAATATATATACATCGACCCACACGGTCGGAAAAAAACAAAAACAGTTCATATTTCCTATTTTTATTGCGTAGGCGTGCCTTATTTAGCATTTTAAGCAAACAGCTTATTTATTTAGCAGTTAGCGTGCCCAAAATCCAGCCATACGGCTTCCAGGTACCTATACTTACTCAATTTAAACATGTAAGTGTCATATAATTGAAGTTTGACAACATTTCACTTATTTGCAATAGTTAAACACAGAATTCTAAAGAAATTCACACCAAACACTTTACCGTAAGCAACTTATACCATTTTCATACCAATTCCACTGTTCCAATTAATTTATAACTATTTTCATTAAATTTGAATGGTTTTCAATCCATTCGTATATAACTTATCACTTTGAATGGTTTAAAACTCAATCGTTTTCATTTAATTCTTTTTTTAAGCAAACTGAACTCATATTTAATTCAATTACTATCAAAATCAATTTATTTTACTTCTATCCAATCATAAATTTTAATTACTTCCATTTACATCAAATGACAATTTATTCTATGCAATTTGACGAGATCTATGTGAATAAATAAGTACTTATATTTTATAACCAATTTAAATTGATTTCAACTAAATTTATACTTAATTCTATTCCATTCTTAAATTTATTCACAATACATATATTCTCATTTTCATCGCATTTTAAATTTGAATCCATTCACTTGCGTTTCATTTTATTAACCAAGCTAGTTCATTCAAAACCATTAGCAACTTAGGTTCATCTTCATTACCAATTAAATTTCCCTTTCATTTTAATTCATTCACGACCTTTTATTTAGTTCGACACATTCCAAGCTTGCACATTACTAACCATTCCCGAATTAATTCAAACCAAGCTTTAATTTAATGGTCTTCCATTTTTCACTCTTAGTCGAGCTTCTAATTATTCTCAACTTAAGTTAATTTACTCAATTTACTCAACTTCCATTGGATTCTTATTCATCGCATCCATTTATTTATTCAATATAATTGGTTTATCCACTCAATCCATTATGAATTTTCATTTCCTTAAATATAATCTATAACTCGTCGAATTCTATTTCGATTCAAATTTATTTTCACTTGATTTAAATCCAACCCAATATCATTACACTTAGTTTTAAGTTGAATTCAATTCAACCCTCCTTCATCTATTTAGCTTAATTTAATCTACTTTAATTTATTCAAATCTTTTTTTTTTATACTTAAGCTCATTTCGTTTTGCAAATAAATTTCCCTTTTTCAATTTAACTTGATTCTATTTCAATCCAATCTCATTTCAAACTACAAATTTATTAGAATAGTCATTATACATTTTAACTTTTTAGATTCAGCTCATTCAATTTATTACAAGGCCATTTCCAATTTATTTTCACTTATTTGGATTTTATTTGCAACTCCTATCATTACTATTTTAATCCATTTACATTTTTATTCGGTACATTTCAATTATATTTAATTTGTTAACACTTCAAGTTAAAATTTAATTTATAACTCAAGTTCTGAATCCACTATCCATTTTCAATTTACAACTCAATTTCATGGACTCACAATTCAGTTACATTTACTTTACTAACAATTCAAGTCGAATTCAATTTTTAACTTGAGTTTTATTTCCAAACTTCATCATAAATTCACAATTCAGCTTCTATTAAACAACATTACGTTCCCATTTACACATTTTATTAACTAATTTATTATAGAATTAGTTCTCTCTTATTTATAGTTCAATACTTGACTTTTAATTTCAAATATCACTTCATTTAATTTTCTTAAGTTCAATTTATTTTATGATTCAAGTTTTGATCTTCATTTTATTTTTCAATTCATCAAACAATATTTAGTTTTGGATTTTGTATTCCATTTTCAATTTATAAGTCACAACTTATTATTTACACAATTCCATTCACTAAGGCTCGAATATATTCATCTTTTATTTTTAACTCAAGATTTACGCTTATTTATAGCTCAAGCATATTTTTATTTCCATGGATTTTAATTGTTTTACAAGTCATTCTAATTTATTTATTTCAATCCAATCCTTATTCATCTTATTTTCCATTTATTCAGGTAAGAATCTAATTCCATTTAATAACTCAATTGAATTTTTATTCCAATTCAATTTTATTTTAACTCAGATTTATTTAACTCAATTCGGTTTCAACTAAATTCGAATACAACTGGATATTATTTCCAACCTATTCAATTTATTCCATTCCAGTTAAATTTTTATTTCCCAATCCAAGTTAATTCCGTTTTTAACTTTTCACTTTAAATTTAAATTTTCGACATTCACAGCTTATATTTCCTCCCTGATTTAAAAATCATCTCAATTTATAAGCTTACAACTTATCTCATCAGGATTTTTAAACACCCGACTTTTGGTTTCATATCATTTGAAATCTCCAACATCTCAAAATCACACTTCTCAAATTTTTAACCAACCTTGATTTTATTCCCAACAAATTTCCTTTGAAATTTTCAAAAACACTAGCTTTTCTGAACAAATTAATTTTTGGCAGCAATCTGTCACTTAGAAATTCGAAAATGAATACCGATGATGCGGCCGTCATCATTAGAATTATTTTCCAATAATCCATGTGATTTCAATGCTATATGTTAGGACCCGATTCTTCGTCTTCCGAAAATTCAACATCGATGCTCACTTTATCGACTGCCGAGTAATCGAACGACAGAAAACCGAACACTGAGGGTTTTAAGAAAAAGAAAAGGAAGAAGAAGAGAGAAAGAAGGTAGAAAGTAGAGAGGAAAGAGAATAGAAAATAGAACGGAACAGAACACAACAGAACAACATCAGAATCTCACAATTCGCAGCGGAACAACATATAATAATAAATGAATAATCTTTAAACAAAGAACTATATCAGTTATTACATTACATCACATTTCATTACATCATATCATCAGAGTGTACAACAACAACAACAAACAGTGCAGCGGAAAAAGAAATACTATATAAACTAGTAATACGCCATGCGATCCAGCTTGCTTCCAGCAACTCCTGAATTCCAGAATATCCTGATAAACCTTAACTCTTGACTGCCCGTGTGGAAATTGGTGGGCACCCAGAGTTTAGGAAGGAAAACAATAAACTCCGAGTCAGTCATGTGACTGGTGTGAGAACTCAAAACAGTTTATTTATCTTTGAAAACAAAATAGAGGAATATTTTTAAAGTCAATTCGCAATGCTTTTAAAAATGAGACTACCATAAGGCCTCCCGCACACACACACAATGCAAACGCAGAATCGGAGGAGATTTCTCCTTATGATAGTCAAAGATGCTTGATACGCATTTAAAAGAACATTTTATATTATTACTAGTGCATAGTGTAGGAAAATATTTCGAAAGTAGAGTATAAAACTTAGCCAACATACGACCATTATCGTATGCATACTATAGCTACCATCCAAACAGTGGGGCGACACCATAAGTGAATGATAGGTTCTACAACTAATACCGTACAAGTCACGTATTGTTTCTTTGGATTTCCAACGAATGATCAGGCCAAGGAACTTCCCATTGCCACATGAGAATGCCTCTGGATGGACATCCCCGAGAACCAAACCGGATCTCTACCAACACAAGGCCGGGTTACCCCTAACTGAGTAACAACTGACCGAATATGCCATCCCCTGGTCCTTTGGGACCTTTTCACCGAGCGCTCGCAATCAATTCACACAATCATAAAGTGTTTTCAACATGAGTAAGTATCTGGGCTCCATACCATGATACCACCCTTTTCCAGAAGGAAATGCACATATCCTAAAGGGCGCTACCCCTCATAACCTTGCTGCGTCTTTCCTGTTTTGACCATTCACGGGGTGTGAGGCTCGACGAAGTCACGTCCACAAAAACATACTTTATACAAAAGCCATGCTTTGGGTCAACAAATGATCATAGAAATGATCACCAGGATAGACGATCAAATAAACGATCCTATCACAAATAATCAACACAGTGATTATTTCACAGCAACACTCAGCATGTCACATTACCAAATTGGGAATATATCGCTGATAACATTCAACTACATAACCTCTGAGCTCGTATGTCTCAGAGAAGGGTGTTAAGCTAAAAGAATAAATTCTCTGCCACCAACAGAAATATATTTGAAAGAAATCTGCTTTATATCTCAATTTGTAACGTCAGACATACAATCCATACAAGTCTGTTCCGGGCTCGAACAAAACCGAAGGCACTTACAATGAAGTCCTTGCAATCCGGATAATCTCTAATCACGCCCGGACTTCCCATCACATAGGGAGAACTCAATACCGTAGCTACTCGGTGCAAAGACAATCGACGAGTTGTCCTTTCGCTTTCAAAAAGATCCGGTCTTCAACACCGGTCTTCAAATGCAATTCATAACGACGTATCACATATTCGGAATGGGTTATACGACCCCATGGTCCTTTCCCGGTTAACCCGAATAGTGAGCGCTTATTCAAAAATAAGTGTGGCATTCAAATTCAACAAATCACAACAATTACCCATTCAAAGGGAAATATTGATAGTCGGTTATTGAACTATCAATGGATATGCACACATCACCAGTTTCCAAATAATTTTCCAAATTATTTATTTTCCAAAATATCTTTACAAGATATAAAATTTTCACACTTCAAAAATAAATCAATATTTATTTTTAAACAAATTCCCCTTTCTTTTATAAATTCCATAGTGAATTTATATTTCAAAATATCTATGAATATACGATTTCAATTGTTCATTTCAATTTATCTTCAAAAAGATAAATTCTCAAAGTATTCACTTTATATTGGAAAACATTTCCATACTTATTTAATAAGTAATTCACAAATTTTATTTATTCTCAACACTTAGAAAATATTCAATATACTTAAATCGAGATTAAGTATATATTTCATTCTTTAAGGAAATCATTCTCTTAAACATATTTATTTGGGCCAAAACGAATGTTGCGTAAAACATCGTTACGACAACCCAAAATCACTAGTATAGGGATTCGAAATTAAAAATAGATATATAAATCCCAATACTATACAAAACATTTCCTTTCGGAAACCATTTACTATAACAACAGTGTTATAGTCCACCATTTCCTTTTATTTCTCGAAAACGTCTATTTCAACAATGAATGTTGAAATCTATGGTTTCGAATCTCAACCCTTTTTAAAACATCGTTAGATCGTTTTAATTCTATTTAAAACATCACATTCAAAACATTTTCTTTAACATATTATTCACTATTCAAAAACGTGAATATACTATGTTAACAAATTTCATCCTTTTATTCATTTTATTTTAAAGGATTATTCACGGTCAAAAACGTGAATATAACTCCATTAATAGGTTTCAACAATTTTCTTATCAAAATAAGTCGTTTGCGAATTTATAAAACAACGTTTATAAACTCCATTTCTATTTATTTTATAACAACTTCCTTTTATAAATTCCTTTATTAATTTATTCGATTTGTAACTCAATTATCGACTAAAATTCATATTATAAGTCAAACACTTATAATTTATTTGTTTACAAGAAATCATTCTTTTGAACTTCATAATTATAAATCCTATAACTTATAAGCTTCAATTATTTATTCAAAACTATTCTTTTAATAACTTTATAAAATTTATAAATCTTACTATTTATAAATTTCATTTATAACTTCACCATTTTTAATTTTATGAATTCCATTCATTTACAAAATTCATTTTCACTTCATTCAAATACTTATAAAAACTCGTTTTATAATGTCAATATTTCAATTTATAAATATCCATTTATAAATCTCTTAATATAAGTCAATTTATATTATTCTTTAAAACATATTTAATCTCCTTTATAATTTCACCATTTTGATTTATAAAATAATTAAATTTTATAAATCCTATATTTTCAACTTTTATAATAAATTCAAAAATCCTGATTTGATCATTTTATAAAATCATTAGCATCATATTCTCAAAAATCAGTTTTTAACTATATTTCTTAAAAATCATGATTTTTATAACATTAAAAATTATACGTTTATTTATTTAAAATGGATCAATTCCAAAAATATTTTATAAACGTTTTCTTTCAAAAATCACTTTAAAAATCATTTTAAAATTCCAAATTTGGTCCAATGATGCTATATACCAAATAGTCAATCACGACAACAACGACATCATATATCGATATGATAGTCCATCAAATATCAAAATATCTGAAATCAAATAAATACTGTTGAGGAATCCTGTTGGATCCCTCCAACCTGTTTTCCTACATCCACAAACATTAGCACAATACCAATTTCGCTCCAGTACGAAATTATCGCGGTATATGGGATTTAAAATATTATCCGCTTAATAAACGGCGCAATAGGGTCTCATCCGCTAAAAAAATGCGGGAAATCAATAACTCCAATATATACATATGCCAATATATATATATTGATATTATATATAATACCAATTTCACTGTTTATGAAATATTCGCGGTATATGTTTTTAATAAATAACATCCGCTTACTAACGGCGCATAATGTCTATTTTAACAATCAATAGATAACAATCATCATTCAAACATGCATTCAAATATTTTAAATCTAACTATTTAAAATAAAAATTGAAACTGATTCGATTGAGTGAGAAGTTCTCACCTTGATTTCAATTCTGTTTTCAGCTTTTATTTCGAATAAAATTAAACGCGCGTTTAATTTTAGCCTAAATTTTCACTGACTCCAATCGTCTCCAATCCAATTTCATCGCGTAGTGCTCGTCCGTACGATTCCAACGCAACTAGTTTCGCGCGTTTTCGACCTCGTATGAAAAAGTTATGCATTTTCAAAGTTTTACACGATTTAAACTAATTAAAATTACAACTATAATTAAAAATTTTAACCTAAACAATTTACAGCCGTTAGATCCAACTTCAGCAAATCAGGACCGCACACCCCCCTCCCATCTTCTCCTTCCTCTTTCACGTTTCCAGTAAATGAACACGCACACTCAAACCCATAAACATCACGAACTAGGGTTCGATTTTTCTCCTCCATCAACCCACTTGAACACGATCAGCCAACGTCAACTCGACCACCTACGCAAGCTCTCCACTCGGCCAGAAGGGCACAGAGCTCGGCCCCCCCTTTTCTCGAATTGCGTGCGCAAACCCCAGGCGTCGGCCCCCCATATCTTCTTCTACGTTGCTCCAAACGTGATCAACTCCGTATAGATTTCAAGATCTCATTTAGCTCTTCGATTTACTAGTTGGAGATTTTTGCTATAAGTGGATGGATTGGGAGTAATTGAGGGAGGAAGTGTGGAAGTTTTCGGCCATCCATTCCATGGTGGCGGCTGCAACGTTTAGATTAGGATTTTATTTCTTTTTTTTTAAATTTATGAAGGGATGTTGGTGTCTATTTATAGGAAAAAAATCGAACACTATTCATTCGGAAATTCCAAACTCTGATTTACGCGCCGAAACTGACGTTCCTAGGGTTTATCCCGCGTTCCGGACACAATGGAACAGGTTTCAAAAGCTAATTCGAACATTTGTGCGAGTTATGGCTATAAACGTTCAATTTAAATTAAACCGATTTAATCGATTCTCTAGGCGTTTTAATTTGTACCGGACAAACGGTAAATCCAATTGACACGAATGTGAAACCTTACAAAAATATCACATTACGGATCCGATGAAACTGGTTTCATCGAAATCCGAGACTTTTTGAAAAATGGCTATTTTAACTCGCCAAATTAAAATTAAAAATAATTCGATGCGTTTCGAGCTGCCACGATCAAACGATAGCTCCGATTGACACGAAAATTGAAATCCGGTAATAACTAACTATTACGGATCCAATGGAACTGGTTTCGTTCAATTCTGAGACTGTTCAAAAATGGGCTATTTTCACTAGTCGATTTTAATATTAAAATATTCAATTTTCACAAATTAACTCTTAATTCGATTTTAAAAGTTCTAAAATATCGTCCTAACTCCAACATGATAAAATAAAATTTTACAAATCATTTTCAATCATATTTAACCCAATTTTCAATTATTTCCATAATTTAACATATTAAATTATCGATTTAATTATTCAATTAAATCCAAAAATTCAAAATAAAATTTATTTGACTTATATATTCACTTATAAATATTTAAAATTAATTAAATATTAAAATTTTAATAAATTAAAATCCTGGGTCATTACAATCTTCCCCCCTTAAAAGAATTTCGTCCTCGAAATTATTAAGTAAGAAAAGTTATAGAATCTATTAACTTTACAAAATCCATAGTTTAACTTCTTATAATCTTTACTAAGTTTTCAAATCATACTTAGTTATCTTTTCAAAAACAACTACTATTGTTTAACTTTCAATTCTAAATCAAAGTTAAAGTTTTCAAAATTTTCCAATTTTCTCAAAAATTTTCTAACGCCTTAAATTTCCGGAAAAATTCGCCATAGTCTCCTTTGCGCGGCTCGATCCGAAAAAAAAATGACAGTATATATATCACAAATATACATCTCATCAAGTAATGAGGCATCCCGAAGGGAAAAAAATGTAAAAGTACGATATTTAATCCGAGATATGTACCTTATATTTTATTAGCGAGCATATACGGCTAATATAGCGCGAAAGCGAGCTCCAAATGCGAAGTAAACGCGATCCGCACCTACTAATCACTCAACAAACAACATGAGAATCATGCATATAGACAATAGTATCAATATACAACATATAGCAACATAATAACTATATATGTCAACATAGCGAATGCAGTAAAAGCAATATATTCAACCATCAACCAACTATCATTCATAACCAATAAATATTCATTCATATTCTCATTAATATACAATGAAATGGTTTTCCAACTTAAATCATATTTGATTCATTAATAGTGGATGTTCTTACTAACATTCATTTTCAATTAGTTTATATTCACTAATTCATATTCAAGTTGGTTCACTTCCAAATCAAATTCAATTCTATTTAAGATTCACTTAACTTCCAATTGGATTTCAATTATTTTGGCTTCCAATTTCATTGACTTAATTTCATTAACACTTAATGAATTATATACAATCAACTAACAATCATATAACAACCAATGTATATTAATTACAACCAAATTATTCAACTTCCAATAACATTAGACTTTAATGAATTAACACTTATATTCATTATTTCATATCAATTTTATTTACATTCAATTGATTAACATTCAAACCATTTTTTTTATTTACAACTCACATTTATAAATATATTCATATAGTTTCACTTCTTATATATATAAGTTTATTCCACAATTGTAAATTACTTTAATTATAATCCAATTCTTATAACTCATTTGCTTATACAATTATTCTTTTATTTCGATTATTCAAACAACAAAACAATCAACTTATATACACTTTAATAATTCTGAAAAATTATTTCTTTATATATATAAATATAATCAAGGTAAAATTGTTTCATTTGCCCAATTTTAAAACAATACTGTGCCGAATTGTTCTATTTAAGTGTTTAGAAACCCCTTCGGCATAGTCTTGCGGACCACGCTGACGAAAGTTCATATGCCACTCAACAAACCAATCATCACAATATAAAACAATTTTATATTCACTAACAAATACGCTCTCATAGCTATTATTACACTCAAACTCATTCTAGAGTACTACTGACTCTATCTCTAATGAGTAATACCCAACAGAACCATGGTTGTCGCTTAACCATAAGCTCTGATACCACATTGTCAGGACCCGATTCTTCGTCTTCCGAAAATTCAACATCGATACTCACTTTATCGACTGCCGAGTAATCGAACGACAGAAAACCGAACACTGAGGGTTTTAAGAAAAAGAAAAAGAAGAAGAAGAGAGAAAGAAGGTAGAAAGTAGAGAGGAAAGAGAATAGAAAATAGAACGGAACAGAACACAACAGAACAACATCAGAATCTCACAATTCGCAACGGAACAACATATAATAATAAATGAATAATCTTTAAACAAAGAACTATATCAGTTATTACATTACATCACATTTCATTACATCATATCATCAGAGTGTACAACAACAACAACAAAAAGTGCAGCGGAAAAAGAAATACTATATAAACTAGTAATACGCCATGCGATCCAGCTTACTTCCAGCAACTCCTGAATTCCAGAATATCCTGATAAACCTTAACTCTTGACTGCCCGTGTGGAAATTGGTGGGCACCCAGAGTTTAGGAAGGAAAACAATAAACTCCGAGTCAGTCATGTGACTGGTGTGAGAACTCAAAACTGTTTATTTATCTTTGAAAACAAAATAGAGGAATAATTTTAAAGTCAATTCGCAATGCTTTTAAAAATGAGACTACCATAAGGCCTCCCGCACACACACACAATGCAAACGCAGAATCGGAGGAGATTTCTCCTTATGATAGTCAAAGATGCTTGATACGCATTTAAAAGAACATTTTATATTATTACTAGTGCATAGTGTAGGAAAATATTTCGAAAGTAGAGTATAAATCTTAGCCAACATACGACCATTATCGTATGCCTACTATAGCTACCATCTAAACAGTGGGGCGCCACCATAAGTGAATGATAGGTTCTACAACTAATACCGTACAAGTCACGTATTGTTTCTTTGGATTTCCAACGAATGATCAGGCCAAGGAACTTCCCATTGCCACATGAGAATGCCTCTGGATGGACATCCCCGAGAACCAAACCGGATCTCTACCAACACAAGGCCGGGTTACCCCTAACTGAGTAACAACTGACCGAATATGCCATCCCCTGGTCCTTTGGGACCTTTTCACCGAGCGCTCGCAATCAATTCACACAATCATAAAGTGTTTTCAACATGAGTAAGTATCTGGGCTTCATACCATGATACCACCCTTTTCCAGAAGGAAATGCACATATCCTAAAGGGCGCTACCCCTCATAACCTTGCCGCATCTTTCCTGTTTTGACCATTCACGGGGTGTGAGGCTCGACGAAGTCACGTCCACAAAAACATACTTTATACAAAAGCCATGCTTTGGGTCAACAAATGATCATAGAAATGATCACCAGGATAGACGATCAAATAAATGATCCTATCACAAATAATCAACACAATGATCATTTCACAGCAACATTCAGCATGTCACATTACCAAATTGGGAATATATCGCTGATAACATTCAACTACATAACCTCTGAGCTCGTATGTCTCAGAGAAGGGTGTTAAGCTAAAAGAATAAATTCTCTGCCACCAACAGAAATATATTTGAAAGAAATCTGCTTTATATCTCAATTTGTAACGTCAGACATACAATCCATACAAGTCTGTTCCGGGCTCGAACAAAACCGAAGGCACTTACAATGAAGTCCTTGCAATCCGGATAATCTCTAATCACGTCCGGACTTCCCATCACATAGGGAGAACTCAATACCGTAGCTACTCGGTGCAAAGACAATAGACGAGTTGTCCTTTCGCTTTCAAAAAGATCCGGTCTTCAACACCGGTCTTCAAATGCAATTCATAACGACGTATCACATATTCGAAATGGGTTATACGACCCCATGGTCCTTTCCCGGTTAACCCGAATAGTGAGCGCTTATTCAAAAATAAGTGTGGCATTCAAATTCAACAAATCACAACAATTACCCATTCAAAGGGAAATATTGATAGTCGGTTATTGAACTATCAATGGATATGCACACATCACCAGTTTCCAAGTAATTTTCCAAATTATTTATTTTCCAAAATATCTTTACAAGATATAAAATTTTCACACTTCAAAAATAAATCAATATTTATTTTTAAACAAATTCCCCTTTCTTTTATAAATTCCATAGTGAATTTATATTTCAAAACATCTATGAATATACGATTTCAATTATTCATTTCAATTTATCTTCAAAAAGATAAATTCTCAAAGTATTCACTTTATATTGGAAAACATTTCCATACTTATTTAATAAGTAATTCACAAATTTTATTTATTCTCAACACTTAGAAAATATTCAATATACTTAAATCGAGATTAAGTATATATTTCATTCTTTAAGGAAATCATTCTCTTAAACATATTTATTTGGGCCAAAACGAATGTTGCGTAAAACATCGTTACGACAACCCAAAATCACTAGTATAGGGATTCGAAATTAAAAATAGATATATAAATCCCAATACTATACAAAACATTTCCTTTCGGAAACCATTTACTATAACAACAGTGTTATAGTCCACCATTTCCTTTTATTTCTCGAAAACGTCTATTTCAACAATGAATGTTGAAATCTATGGTTTCGAATCTCAACCCTTTTTAAAGCATCATTAGATCGTTTTAATTCTATTTAAAACATCACATTCAAAACATTTTCTTTAACATATTATTCACTATTCAAAAACGTGAATATACTATGTTAACAAATTTCATCCTTTTATTCATTTTATTTTAAAGGATTATTCACGGTCAAAAACGTGAATATAACTCCATTAATAGGTTTCAACAATTTTCTTATCAAAATAAGTCGTTTGCGAATTTATAAAACAACGTTTATAAACTCCATTTCTATTTATTTTATAACAACTTCCTTTTATAAATTCCTTTATTAATTTATTCGATTTGTAACTCAATTATCTACTAAAATTCATATTATAAGTTAAACACTTATAATTTATTTGTTTACAAGAAATCATTCTTTTGAACTTCATAATTATAAATCCTATAACTTATAAGCTTCAATTATTTATTCAAAACTATTCTTTTAATAACTTTATAAAATTATTTAATCATTTTATAAAATCATTAGCATCATATTCTCAAAAATCAGTTTTTAACTATATTTCTTAAAAATCATGATTTTTATAACATTAAAAATTATACGTTTATTTATTTAAAATGGATCAATTCCAAAAATATTTTATAAACGTTTTCTTTCAAAAATCACTTTAAAAATCATTTTAAAATTCCAAATTTGGTCCAATGATGCTATATACCAAATAGTCAATCACGACAACAACGACATCATATATCGATATGATAGTCCATCAAATATCAAAATATCTGAAATCAAATAAATACTGTTGAGGAATCCAGTTGGATCCCTCCAACCTGTTTTCCTACATCCACAAACATTAGCACAATACCAATTTCGCTCCAGTACGAAATTATCGCGGTATATGGGATTTAAAATATTATCCGCTTAATAAACGGCGCAATAGGGTCTCATCCGCTAAAAAAATGCGGGAAATCAATAACTCCAATATATACATATGCCAATATATATATATATATTGATATTATATATAATACCAATTTCACTGTTTATGAAATATTCGCGGTATATGTTTTTAATAAATAACATCCGCTTACTAACGGCGCATAATGTCTATTTTAACAATCAATAGATAACAATCATCATTCAAACATGCATTCAAATATTTTAAATCTAACTATTTAAAATAAAAATCGAAACTGATTCGATTGAGTGAGAAGTTCTCACCTTGATTTCAATTCTGTTTTTAGCTTTTATTTCGAATAAAATTAAACGCGCGTTTAATTTTATCCAAAATTTTCACTGACTCCAATCGTCTCCAATCCAATTTCATCGCGTAGTGCTCGTCCATACGATTCCAACGCAACTGGTTTCGCGCGTTTTTGACCTCGTATGAAAAAGTTATCCATTTTCAAAGTTTTACACGATTTAAACTAATTAAAATTACAACTATAATTAAAAATTTTAACCTAAACAATTTACAGCCGTTAGATCCAACTTCAGCAAATCAGGACCGCACACCCCCCCATCTTCTCCTTCCTCTTTCACGTTTCCAGTAAATGAACACGCACACTCAAACCTATAAACATCACGAACTAGGGTTCGATTTTTCTCCTCCATCAACCCACTTGAACACGATCAGCCAACGTCAACTCGACCACCTACGCAAGCTCTCCACTCGGCCAGAAGGGCACAAAGCTCCCCCACTTTTCTCGAATTGCGTGCGCAAACCCCAGGCGTCGGCCCCCCATATCTTCTTCTACGTTGCTCCAAACGTGATCAACTCTGTATAGATTTCAAGATCTCATTTAGCTCTTCGATTTACTAGTTGGAGATTTCTGCTATAAGTGGATGGATTGGGAGTAATTGAGGGAGGAAGTGTGGAAGTTTTCGGCCATCCATTCCATGGTGGCGGCTGCAACGTTTAGATTAGGGTTTTATTTCTTTTTTTTTAATTTATGAAGGGATGTTTGTGTCTATTTATAGGAAAAAAATCGAACACTATTCATCCGGAAATTCCGAACTCCGATTTACGCGCCGAAACTGACGTTCCTAGGGTTTATCCCGCGTTTCGGACACAATGGAATAGGTTTCGAAAGCTAATTCAAACATCTGTGCGAGTTATGGCTATAAACGTTCAATTTAAATTAAACCGATTTAATCGATTTTCTAGGCGTTTTAATTTGTACCGGACAAATGGTAAATCCAATTGATACGAAATTTGAAACCTTACAATAATATCACATTACGGATCCGATGAAACTGGTTTCGTCGAAATCCGAGACTTTTTGAAAAATGGCTATTTTAACTCGTCAAATTAAAATTAAAAATAATTCGATGCGTTTCGAGCTGCCACGATCAAACGATAGCTCCGATTGACACGAAAATTGAAATCCGGTAATAAATAACTATTACGGATCCAATGGAACTAGTTTCGTTCAATTCTGAGACTGTTCAAAAATTGGCTATTTTCACTAGTCGATTTTAATATTAAAATATTCAATTTTCACAGATTAACTCTTAATTCGATTTTAAAAGTTCTAAAATATCGTCCTAACTCCAACATGATAAAATAAAATTCTACAAATCATTTTCAATCATATTTAACCCAATTTTCAATTATTTCCATAATTTAACATATTAAATTATCGATTTAATATTAAATCCAAAAATTTAAAATAAAATTTATTTGACTTATATATTCACTTATAAATATTTAAAATTAATTAAATATTAAAATTTTAATAAATTAAAATCCTGGGTCATTACACTATATCACATTCAAAATCCCTTTAAAATAGATTTCCGTTCAAAAATATCTCCATAACAATAATGCTATCATTTATCTTCAAAATACTTTGACAAACACTTCCAAAGTCTCCGGGATTTTAAATTTCCAAATTCCGCTTAAATAAATTTTAACTATAATTCATTTGTACACTTTATGCTTATACAAATTCTCATTTAATTGTATTTCAAATCATAAATTACATTTATAATTCATATTTATAAATTTCATTTTATAATGAATTCATTCCCTTAAACTTTGGTTATATTTTCAACTTCTAGTTAAGTTTTCACTTAACAATGTTAATACTTTAATATTATCATTTCTAACATCCCAGCAACCATATGTTAGCTAAAATAGTTTACAAAAACTTTTCTTTATATCAAAATATATTTTGGGTAAAATTATTTCATTTACCCACATTTAAAACAATACCGTGTTGATTGTTCTATTCAAGTGTTTAGAAACCCCTTCCATACAGTTGCGCAGACTGTGTCGACGAAGGTTCATATGTCACTCAATAAACCAACCAACAAAATATTAAAACAATTTATATTCACTAACAAATACGCGCTCGTATCTATTAATACGCTCAAACTCATTATAGAGAACTACAGACTCTATTTTAAATGAGTAATTCCCACCAGAGCCAAGGTTATCACCGACCTAAGCTCTGATACCAAATGTAACCGTCCGCAAATCCGTACCCCTTGAGTTAACACTATTTTACAAAAATCAACTCAAGTTGTACAGAAATACGAACCATTTAGGTTAAAGAAGAAGAGGTAGAAGAAGAAAATAGAAAACAACATCAGAATCTAACCATCGCAGCGAAATAAAATATAATAGATATTAATATACCTTTACACCAAAACAAATATATCTGTTTATATATATATATTATACCATCAGAGTACACCAATCACAGCTCAACCACAACAACATACAAATGGATACACATCAACTCAACACAGAAATACATATATAAAACAAGTACGAAAGTACGTCTCGTCATCCAGCTCATCTCCTGAGCTTCACAGCATCATATCCTGTATCCTATGACACTCGGTCTGACCCGAGCATTACAGTTAAATAACACCCGAGTCAGTCTGGAATACCAGCGTGAGAAAATCACACTCAATTGGTTATTAAAGTTTCAAAAATCCTTTGAAAACAAAAGCATCTCGTAAGACCACGCCACAAATAAACATGTCGGGTTTTTACCTTACGATAGCTAAAACAATTTTTATAGAAATCCTCTGATATTATAATAGGGTCAATATACAAATACTTATAAAATAGCCAAAATTGTTACATTCATTAAATTCAAGCTACTAGCCACAGAGTGGGTAATACAAACAAAACTCGTACAAGGCTCGTAGGGAGAATGGATTTCCAACCAATGACTAGGCACTGGGGTACCACCTGTCACAGTACGGGGCCTAGATCACCGTACCAAGGAGTACGCCCGCTCCCTGCAACACAAGACCAGGACTACCCCTTACTGAATAATCCCGAGTGAGATCACCCCACGGTCAGGATCTGCAACCGCCCACTAAGCCGAAATAAAAAGGGACATCTAGACAGGGATGACTTCACCCTGCTTGGGTGCTACCCAACTAGCCTTGCTGCATAACCCCTGATTTTCAGTCATTCTCATTTGATGAGGCTTGAGGCTAAGCGTTACCTTTTTAGAACATATCCCTTAGAATGCCCATCGTCCACCTGACGATGTTTCGCAAGCATTCATCCATACAAGTCCATCCCGGGTTTGAACGGAATCCGAAGGCACTATTCCTACTACATCCATTTTGGAAATATCCTCGGGATTAGTAGCGACTAGCCCTTGCACTTCACTGCCCCATCTTCGAATCCAAACTCGTTTCCACGAAACGTACAAACTAGATCGAAGTGGTTTTCGAGAGATAAATCTCGATCCCGGTCTCTTCGAAACGATCAACGCATTTGTCCAATATTGATAGTCGGTTATTTAACTATCAATTAATATTCACAACAACCATCAAACAATATATAATTTCCCAAATTATCTATTGGCCTCAAAAATATCTTCAAAAGATATATTTCTATTTTCAACCCTTTGAAAGCAGTTTCAAATCATCTTTCTTTTTAGAATAACTTTCCCAAATATTTTCTATCTCCACTGAAATCACCAAGCGCAAAGCTAGATTTTTAAAATAATTTAAAACACTTTACTTTGAAATATACTTTAAAACATTTAAGTTAAAAACTACTTCAATAATTTGTTAAAAATACATACTATATGAAAATAAGGTTACTTTATAAAAATATAAAACTAGGTTTTCACCTTCTTAAAGAAAATACAAAGTCACTTTTAAATAATTACTGCTATACTAGATTAAAAGAAAATACTTACTTTAGAATTTAAATATTAGAAGTAATAAATTTACTAAAACGCGCTTTTTAAAACAACTTTAAACTATTAACTTATATTAAAGAATTTACTTTAAAAACGTACTTGGTTATTCAGGGAGAATTTCCAATCTCAATCACTTAAATCGATTTTCCAAATTGATTTCCATTTTATTCCACTTGAAATAAATTTCTTTACTTACTCAATTCATTTCAAAATTTGTTAATTATGTACTTTATTTTTATTATTATTATTTTCCGTTTGATTTTAAATCTTTTAACTGAAATATTCAAATTTCGAATTTTTCCCAATTTCTTCTTTATTCTCTTCAATAATTTAAATATTAAATTTTGAATAAATGTTTGTTCTTTTAAAATAATAATACTGAAGTTTAAAATTCATTAACTTTCTGTTTATTCAAAATTCCCTTTCCCTACTCGAGATTTATTTGTTAGAACTTAAAGTCACTTTATTTCTTTTCCAACTCATTCTTAAATTTATTCAAATTTCCTATAATTATTTTACTTACAAATTCACTTATTTTATTTTCTTTCCAAAATCCAATTTATATGTTTTGGTAATCCGTTATAACCAATTATATCAATCATGCCATAGCATTTAATTTTTCCACATAATTCATTATAGAATATCAAATGATCCGAACAGAGAATATTAAGTAGTTTAAATAAAAATTGAGGGGTCCAGTTGGATCCCTCCAACCTGTTTTCCCTACATCCACAAATGTTAGCACGATATAATATGCCAATTCCAAAATATATCATACTATAGCACATCAATCAATTCAACAATTTCAAACAATTATTTAGAATTTAATCATTTAAATTTAAATTTAACTGAGTGAGATTTACTCACCTTTGATTTTGCATTTTCCATTGACTCCAATTTTCCATTGGTTTTCTCGACTTTTGACCTTGAATAAAATATTATATGATTTATTAATACTTTAATTTATCGAAAAATTAATTTCCATTAAATAAATAAGGCGACTAATAATTTAGTTAAACCAATCATTCCTTTACAATTTCTTTTAGTAACTAAATAGTTTAAATAGGTTTATTAATCGTCTCAGTCACTAATATACACTATTAAATAAACTTGTAATTTTTATTTCTAAACTGCATATATAAAAAAACGTTTTTTTCCTCTATAAATACCAAAATAATTTTTTTGTCTAACTTATACATATATATATGTTTGACGCAGAACCCTATTTACTAATAAAAAAAACAAAATACCTCACGGTGACGCAAACCGACCACGACCTCGCGACGCCTTTCCCTACACTGTTGCCTCCAAATCTTCGATTAACCTCGCGCAAGCATGAACGCACGCCACTCAATTGCACGCGACATCTCCAATTCACAGCCGAACCACCGAATCGCCAAGAGTCCCATGCCCTAGCACACGCGACTCGGAGCTACGATGCTCGATTACACGAGGCTTGCTGAAGTTGTTCAAATCATTGAAGTCGACGTTGCTGAAGAATGAGCTGCGAGAACCATCGTTGACGTCGAGCTATCGTCGATATTGAAGTCGACGTCGAACGTCTGATTGGAAACCCTAATTTGATGTTGATCGTCGAATATCTAATTGGGAAACCTAATTATGGAGTGGACCAAAAGTAAAGCCGCATGGTATAGATTGCCAAATCGATCGAAGTCGAGAGCAAGCAGGTGAATTTGAGAGCCAGCGCCTGATGTCAAGACCGAACAACTAAATTTAAAAGGGAGAGCGAGCGCCGCCAAAATTTATTCCCTTGATCTTGAGGCCGATGGAATAACAAGTCGTCTTTTCTGTTCTTTTAGTTAGGAGCGGCCAATAATTCGATTGGAAAGGAGCTGGTTTTCATTGGGAAGGCACTCGAGAATTTGAGGCTATAATGCCGAACAGAAAAGGAGGAAGGGAAAATCGAACGCAAAAATTCAAATCTGAGATCTTCAATCATTCAAAATCCTTTGGCCATTGTTATTATTATTATTCTTTTCATTAGAACTGATTTGAGCAACGGACAAGAAGGGACGTGATTAAGCAGAGATTAGGTCGACTTGCTTCAGAAGACAGAGGGGAATAGGTCTGCAAAAGAAACATAGGGTGACTGTGATTTGCTTTATGACCTAATATATTATATTTAAATTAAACAATAATTATTGTCTAGGCATTTTATCTCGTATGCTCACACAACAATCCCAAAAACTATGAAAATTGAAACCCGATAATAATTCAATATTACGGACCTAACGGAACAGGTTTCGTTAAATTCCGAGATTGCGCCTCCGAAGGCTATTTTGAAATTCAATTTAAAACGATAAAATTTCAAAACCGAACAAATCAGTGTTAAATTCAATTTTACAACTTCTATTATCCTCAGTATTATCAATATAAATTTTATAAGCCTCCAAGTTATTTTTAACATGCTTAGAACCCCAGATTTAGCATTTTATCCAACTTCAAATTATTTAATTCAATAAATTAATTATCAAATAAATAGTGACATTCGTAATTCAAATTAAAATTACTCCATTGAATACTTAAAATCAATTAAATATTCCGATTTTAAATGTTCAAAAATGACGGGTCGTCACAACCTGCGAACTATCTACACAGAATAGGGCATTTGCAATGTTTCAAGCATCGAATTTATCCCATCTAGATAGCACACTGCACTTTCCCCAGTTGGCACTAGAAATCTGATGTGTTGATTACAAGTTAATGTTTCTTCGGAATGCAAGTGTGGCAGGAGAAGCTTTTAGTTTAGGATAGATTTACCTGACTATTTTCGAATGCGAGTTCTGTTATTTAGAATGAAGTAGCCATCCATGCGTTGTAATTCAACGGGAGAAGCCCAGCGCTCTCTGAAGCCGAGTCATCATCCACTTTGTAGGCTCAGTATGACCATTTAGTCTCGGTTTGGCCAATTGTGGATTGAATGCCTCCCAACATTAAATTTCTACTGAACCCGCCTGAGAGATTTTCATGGTGGTTTCTGCCAAGGTTCTTTATAACATCAGTGCGCAACACAGAATTCCCAAAGAAGATGTGCGTCTGCCAGATAAGGACGAATTCCCTCACATGCCTCCCCCGGGGTACACCGCTTGCCATTGATACATGTGCTTGAATGGAGTCGTGCATCCTTTAATGAATTTCTGCGTGAGACTCTTTCAAACTAGGGTGTTGCCCCATTTCAGCTTCATCCTTATGGCTATGCCATCTTGCCTTGCCTGCATGTTCTTTTCATGCGGGTATTCAACCGCGCTCTAAGTTTTGGTGAGTTGTAGTACTTTTTGGCGTTTAAGAGGAGAAATGAATGTCCTTCCTCGATCATAATTGAAGCCCAAAGAAATCGAAAGATCGTCTTGCGCTTGTAGAGCAACTTGTCATAGTTCAAAACGAAGTATTTCTTTGTTAGATGCCCCGAAGGGTTAGATCGTTAGTGGATGAAAGGTGGTAAGCTTCTTTTTTCCCTTTATCAAGCTCCGATGCATTGCAATGGAGTTCCTAACTAGCCATATGTCTCTTGCAGTTATCCCAAGGTCGAATAGAGATGTGGCTCTTGATGAATTTTGTCAGACTCTAAAGGCTATCGACGCCAAGGAGATATGTGTTAAAGTGCTACTGACCAAAAAAAACTTGCGTCGATATGGATTACTAGCTCTGGGTAGATCCGATGTTCAAATTTGAACTCCCGTTCCTACTCGATCCAAGGTTCGTACATGATCAATTTCTTCATCCTAAGATTCTAAGGAAGGTCGAGAGAGAGAGCCCGTCCGGAGGATCAACCGACAAGGCCCGTAAGAGGAAAGACGCTGTTACCACTAGATTAAGCAGCCTAGTTAGAATGCCTCCAATTCCGGAGGAAGGAGAATAAGAGTTCAAGCAAAGGGAAGGCAAGGCTGCCTTGGACTCAGAAAAGGAAGTAGGCGAGTTTAAGAGTAGTAGTGATGAATCTACTGCCAGTGATTATTTCTAGTCTGAATCTGTTGGAAGGGAGTCAGAATCTTGTGATGAGACTCTAGAAATAAGTTCCGTTCTCCCGAGTTCACCTCTTCCTGATGCAAGTGACAAAGACAAAGTCCCTAAGACTTGAAGGCACCAATCTTCTTCGAATAGGGATGATGGAGCGGAGTTCTGGGACTTTAGCGAAGTTTGTGTTGACTTTGACACGTTCATGAAAGAAAACTTTAAATTTGACATGGCACCTCCCTACTCAGGTGATATCGCGCCAAAAGTTATCCCAGTTCCCCCAACAATAACCGATGTTAGTCCGATTCTGCCTATGACGGCAATTCGGTCCGGGTCGTGCCGACGTTTTAGGCCCATATTAGAAACACACTACACATTGCATTAGGATTACACTCACTTCCATTCATCCTTTCATATCCATTGTACTTATTTTTATGCTTCTAAAACCTTTCATGTAAGCCTCATATCAGGTATTATAAGGGGACGAGGTTTTATGATGACTTAGAAGACTTCACTAACTCATAGAGGAATCCCAAGCGCCCCTCCGGTCACCATCAAGTTTGAGAAATAGAGGACGGATACAAGGCGAGGAAAGACATCGAAGCTGAAACCCACTGCTAGGAAGAAAGAGATCGAACTCGACCGTACAAAGGCATGTATGAGAAGAGGTGACCTCTTGAGGAAAGAGATGAACCATCAAAGAAGTCAAAGTTTGAACATCGTACTCATTCTTCAGAGCTTGCTTCGAAACATTCTTCTGTGGGCCAAGAAATTCCCATTACTTCTACCCCGATTCCGCCTTCTACTTATATTTCATCATCTTCTATCATTACTGTTGCACCGTTGCTTCTCGTCTCTACAGAGACATGCTTATGTCCTTTCTTCAGGCCGCCTAAACTTGAGGCAGCGCTTAATGGTTGTTTCTTGAAAGGGGTTAAGTTAGACCGTGATCTACAACCCGTTTGCAAGGATGTTTCTCATCTCTAAGCTATTCAGAGTGACCTGGAACAGGCAAAAGGATGGGAGAGGCTCTGTAAATAGTTGGCAGATATGAAAAAAATGACTATCAAGAGATCCACTCCTTTGAATCAGAGAAGGATGACTTCGATAGGGCATTGGCCAATCGTGACGCTAAGATTAGGTAGTTGGAGGAGGAGAAGAAGGCAGCCCTTTGTGAAAGTAGGAAAAACGCCGGTCTGATGAAGGATATGAAGGATCCATGTGCAAGAGTTGAGATTTGTCTATTGGACCAAGATTAAGAAAACTCATGCGAAGGAGGCTAAGCTGAAAGAAGAAGTGGCCGCTTGTAATGCCACCATTGAGGCTCAAAGGAAAACTATCGCCGACCATAATCTGATTGTTGAGGGGCGCAACAAAAATATTTATGACCAAGCAAGACCATTGCCAAGATACGGGCTCAGGTCGCACAGCTCAGTGCTGATAAGGCTGCCGTTGAAAGTGGGGAAGCCACCGTGTGAGCAAATAACTTAGACCTCCAAAATGCCTTCAAAAGGAAAATGGAGAAGCTAGATGTGCCATTCTTAATTTTTATGTTAACTCTCTATTGCATCAACGAAATCTCAGCTATCTCGGCCGAAGTTTTCGTGAACTCTCGCTTTAGTTTGGGCAGAAATATTATCTCGTTTTTCCTATAGCGACGAAGTTTATTTAGAGTGTGAGTTGCACAATGCCTATCTAAACGATGAATCCAAGAAAGCGTTACTTAAGGGCCAGGAAATTCTTCGAGTTGAAAGGCAAAAGGAGGCCACCGATGTTGTCTGGACAACGTCCGTCGAAGTGCTCACCAAGATTTATATTTCCAGCACAGGCAAATTATCCTAGTAGCCCCATGACTAGCCAGCAAGCTCAGGACTTGAAATTCTTCCTCAATTGGTGGAGCCATCAAAAGAAGGTGAAGGCAGTGAGTTTGAGGTTTCTATTCTTTATCTTTCCTCTAGTGCATGCAATGTCCTTGCTTCCTTCGAATTTGAGAGCTTTCGACTAATGTCGCAAGAGCAAGAAGTATTTAATGCTGTCAATTTTGATCTTATAGGTTCACCTACCTTTCATGTTGACGGGCCAGCTGCTTCGATGCCCAGACCTGACGCCATTTCCATATATTCTATAGTTGTTTCTCTTCCCATTCCAGTTTCCACGTCTGCATCTGGCTCACAACTGCGGCTATAGGCTGAAAAGATAGCCGCATTCTATTGTCTGGACGACCCTTTTGTGTTTTTGGAAGGCGACGTAACAGTAGCAAGGGCCAAGGATTAGGAGACTCAGACGGAGCGACCGCAGAAGACTCAACACGAGCTGGTTATTGACAAGCGAGAAAATGTCGAAGCGATCAAAGCCTCAAAAAGCTCCTGTAAATCACCAAAGCGAACGACGAAAGAGAGAGACTTTCGAGAAGGCTTCGGAGAAAGATGAGAACATTGCAGCCGAGGTGTTCAATAACATTACCGGGAGCGACTCCACTCCTGAGAAAAAGAAGAATCTATCGATCAAGGGCGGAAAAGGGAGTGGCGAAAAGAAGCATTGAGCGCCTTGTATGAAGACTAACTTGATTTTCGTCAACAGCTTGCATGAAGATTGATTGTTTCTTTTTGAGTCATTCTGTTCAAGTGCAGAGTCTGCACTTTGCGTCTTTACTGTGGAGTATGTATTTTCTTTTCGTTGGTCAGTATTGTATGGGTACGACCCCCATATTTTGACCCTGTGTAAAAAAATTATAGGAAATATATTGATATTTTGGTTGTACTCTTGTTTGTTTATTAATATTTGTTATGTGCACTCGTGCTTGTTTTATTTTATACTTTTCTAGTTCTATGAATACAGCTAAAACCCTTCGTTTGAAGTAACAGAACTTAGAGACAAACAATACATTGGAAATTAATAGAACTTTTCCTTAGAGATTCTTTGTTAACTTCTTTATTTAAAAGTTCTTTGTCTGGAGTGACAAAACTTATGAACTTACCGTTTTTACGTTTTGTTCAAGTAGCGATGTATGCCCCTAGTTCACAGGGCTGTTTACTTCGGACAATTTTCAAACTATCGAAAACTTAAGCTTTAGATAATTCTTATATAAAACTTTTAGTTTGGCTAAGTCATAGATTTATTTTCCTTCTTTTGGAAGTTTTGCAGCTTTAGCATGTATTCCCAGTTTCTAGCAATATCATGATAAGCATGCAATTTAAGCATGGGTAAGTATTGTTAATCACTGAGTGTCTACCTTTCCAGTACCAATTTTGTCCAAGTTTAATTCATTATTCACGATTATATGTGTGCGGTTTCTCATGCTCCTTGGTGTTGCCCATCTTTGGGCCATATGAGGGGTTAATATTTTGGAATTTAGTGTGTAGCTTATGTAGTGTGCATCATTTGGTTCTACTTGGCGTTGCCTATCTCCGGAAGACATAAGGAGTGTAAGTTTGGATGCTTCTCGACATTGCCTATCTCCAGGTAACGTGATGAGTTAGTCTTCTAGTGCGCCTTAGTGTTACCTATCTCTGGGCAGTTCGAGGAGTTAGTTTTTGATGCACGATTTACGAGATGCGCGGCTTTTGGTGTTCCTTGGCGTTGCATATCTTCAGGCAACGCAAAGAGTGTAAGTTCTGATGCTCCTCGGCGTTGCTTATCTCTGGGCAATGCGAGAAGTTATTTTTTTAGTGCTACTCGGCATTTCCTATCCCCGGGCATGCAAGGAGTTAGTTTTTGAAGTGTGGCATATGAGATGCGTGACTATTGGTGTTCCATAGCGTTGCCTATTTTCGGGCAACGCAAGGAGCGTAAATTCTAATGCTCCTCGGAGTTGCCTATCTTCGGGCTACGTGAGGAGTTAGACTTTTAGTGCTCCTCGACATTGCCTATCTCCGGGCAGTGCAAGGAGTTAGTTTTCTGGTGCTACTCGGCATTGCCTATCTCCAAGCAACGCGAGGAGTTAGTTTTTTTGTGCTCCTCGTTGTTACCTATCTCTGGGCAATGCGAGAAGTTATTTTTAGAGCTCGTTGGTGTTGCCTATGTCCGGGCAATGTGAGTAGTTAGTCTTTTAGTGCTTCTCGTTGTAGCCTATCTCCGGGCAGCACGATTTCCCAATTTTGTCGGGGCAACATTGGTTTTTGGAAGGCAAGGATCGTGTTCTGCTGATCCAACAGTTTGTGTCGATTCACTTTTGTCAATCCAGCAGGTATTTACTATGGACACAATTTTGTTAGTTCAAAAGAGCGAATCGATTTTTTTTAAGGAAAGTAGGGAAGATTCTTTGCCTATTTATGCCTTTGACACTTCTGAATGGCTTATTTGCTGAAAAATGGAAAATACATAAAGTTGTTTCTAAATGAAGTAACGGCGAAGTGATTCACTATTCCAGGCTCTATGAATTGTGATTCCATCGATGGTTGTTTGCTTGAAAGTCTTGTCTTTGAGATTTTGGTTAGTGACATATGGTCCATCTCAGTTTGGTCCGAAGGAACCCGGAATGGGGTAAACTTGCTTGAGCACAAGATCTCCAACTTCGAAGGTTTGATTGTAAACTTTGGAGTTGAACTATCGTGCGACCCTTTTTGGTGGGCAACAGTTCTCAACTCTGCCTCTTCTTTTTTTTCATCAACCATGTCTAGCAATTCGAGTGAAGGCTACTCGATTCATTTTGGATTGAAATTCCGCCTTATGTGCGAGGTGCTTCTAATTCGGCGGGAATCATTGCTTCTGAACCGTAAGCTAAGGCGAACGGAGTATGGCCAGTTGCCGCTTTGTGGGTAGTTCTATAAGCCCATAGCGCGAGTAGAAGTTCATCAACCCAGTTTCCTTTTTCTTTTGTTAGTCATTTTTTGATCATGGACTTAATTATCTTATTTATCGCTTCCACCTTACCCGTTTGCTTACAGATGAGCCACTATGAAAAAGCTCTTTTCAATTCAGAAGCGCTTGTAGAAGTATTTGAACTCGGCACTTTCGAATTGGGTTCCTTTGTTAGTGATGATTTTTTGCGGCACACAAAACCTGCAATTGATGTTCTTAGGAACAAAGTTAATAACTTTATTTATGGTTATGGTGGCCAGCGGTTCCACATTGGCTCATTTTGTGAAATAATCTATGGAAACTATAGCATATTTGGCCCCACCTTTTGCTTTGCAAGGCGCCAATCAAGTCGATCCCTCATATTGTGAGTGGCCATGGACTAACCATCTGTGTTATCTCGGTTGTGGGAGTTCTCTTAATTTTGCTGAATCTTTGGCAGCGATCGCACCTTCTTGCATGATCTGTAGCATCGCGATTTATCATTTGCCAGAAATACCCATATCGAAGGACTTTCTTCGCAAGGGTCTGCCCCTAGTGTGGTCTCCGCATTCGCCTTCATGTACCTCCTTTAGGATTCTTCGTGATTTATCATCGGTCATACACCTAAGAAGGGGGTCGAGAATCCCCTTTGATAAAGCATTCCATCCTGTATCATGAACCGTGGTGCCTTTAAAAGGAGCTTCTTTTGTTGATTTTAGTCAGATGGAAGAGTACTCCGAGTATGTAGTTCTTTATCTGTGTCATCCATGTTTCTTTTTCGACAATGATTTCGAGAATCCCATCAACGTCTATTTCGTCTATGCTTGGGTTGGTTAGAGTCTCAACTGGGACCAATTCCAATGACTGAGCTTCTCCAGAATTTGCAGCTTAGCCAAATAATCTGCCTTGGTGTTATGCTCCCATGGGATGTGAGTTATAGTGTAGTTTTTGAGGTCGCTTATCATTTCTTGTAATTTGGATAGGTACGGGGCAAGATTTTCTCCATACGCTTGGTACTCCCCTCTCACTTGACAGACAACCAACTGAGAGTCGCTGTATATATGAATAGATTTAATCTTGAGCTCTTTTACAACCTTCAGTCCAGTGATCAGTGCTTCGTACTCTACTTCATTATTTGCGCCTGGAAATTCCAAGCGCAAAGCACAGCTAATGGCTCGCCCTTCGGGGGTTTCAGGCACTATTCCCGCTCTCGAATAGAAATTGTTGGATGTGCCGTCAACTTAGAGTTTCCATTGCGCGTTCTAACTGAGCTTTTTCCTCATCGTACCTTATAGTAAATTTGATGATGAAGTTGACCAATGCCTGCACATTGATGGCTTTCCTGGGATGGTATGCGATATCATACTGACTTAGCTCTATATTCCACTTGAATAGTCGTTTGGAAGTTTCTGCCCGGTGTAAAACTTGCTTCAGGGGTTGTTCAGCCAACATTTTGATTGGATGAGTATGAAAGTATGGTCGTAATATCTGGGACGCGACCAAAAGGCAATACACTAGCTTCTTCATTTTTGGGTAATTTTTCTAGGCTTTGGTGAGCCGTTTACTAATGTAATATATGGGTCATTGAATTCTTGCCTCTTCTCGTAAAAGAGAGGATCTCAACGCATGCGCAAGACTACTAAGTAAATGAATAAGTCCTCTCCATCTACCGGCTTAGACAAAATTGGCAGAGTTTCCATGTGTCGTTGCAATTCTTCGAAAGTCGTTTGATAAGCTTCGCTCTATTCAAAGTTTTTATTTCCCTTTTTCATTGCGTCGAAGAATGGTATACATTTGTCCGTAGCTTTTGACAGAAAGTGGCTCAGCGCTGTGACTTTTCCATTTAAGCTTTGAAGTTCCTTATTATTTTTATAGGCTTGGACTTCTCGTAATGTTGTTATTTGCTCTGAATTCACTTCGATGCCTCGGGCACTTACTATGAATCCCAAGAATTTTTCAAAGGCCATTCCGAAGTGGCATTTGAGTGGGCTGATCTTTATTCCATACTTTCAATGTATTTCAAACATTTCAGCGAGGTTGTTTAGATGGTTAGGAGCTACTTGAGATTGGACCAACATGTCGTCCACGTAAACTTCCATAGTCTTTTTGATCTGGCGTTTGAACATAGTATTCAATAGCCTTTGGTATGTTGCCCCTGCATTTTTAAAATCGAATGGCATTACTCTATACCAATACAATCCAAAATCGATGCTGAATCTGGTGTTCTTTTGGTCGGGGTCATGCATCAGGATCTGATTGTAGCCCGAGTTTGCATCCAGAAACGACAGTAGTCCATGTCCCGCCGTTTCATCCATAAGTTGATCGATTCTGCAAGAGTGGGAAGCTTTCCTTCGGACAAGTTTTATTTAAGTCCAAGAAATCAACACAAGTTCACCATTTTCCACTAGACTTCTTGACTAAGACTTGGTTTGATGCCCATCTAGGGAAAGTTAGAATTAGATGAAATCGTTAGCCATTAGTTTATCTACTTCCTCTCTCAGTGCCTTGGACCGTTTAGGGCCCAAGCGGCACCTTTATTGCTTCACGGGTGTAAATTTTTGGTCAATATTGAGCATGTGGTAGGAAATTTCGGGTGATACCCCACACATATCGGAGTGTGTCCAAGAAAATACGTCTAAATTGGCACAAAGTAATTTACTTAGTTCTGACCACGTCCTGTTTCCATGGTGCGATCTGATCTTTAGGACCCGAGTTGGGTCATCCATACAGATTGGGACATACACCATCAGCTCTACCAGTGCTGCCCGTTCCTTCCCAAAGCTCTTCTTCCAAGGGTCCAATGCCTTATCGAAACGGCTATGGTCCCGAAGCCAGTGGCGGCTCTGTAGTTGCTATCCGAAGGGTTCGCGGATGTTGAGAGTTCTTCCTACATTCTTCCCTTTTTCCTTCTTCTTTATTCATGTGGTTCTACAATATAGCATTCCCGAGGGGCACATTTGTCTTCTTTCACAATTCTGACTCCATGCTCTGTAGGAAACTTCATTGTAAGGCACCACTGGGGCAGTGCTATTCTAAAGCCGGCTAGTGCGGGTCATCCCAAGTATCCGTCGTACGCTGACATTTCTTCCATGATCACAAAGGTTGGAATGAGGTTAACCCTTTTTTCACCCTCTCTAAGCTCCACAGGTAGGTCGATTGTTACCACTTGTTGTTTGGGCTCACCAGTAAACCCCTGAATCTTGGTTTGGCACACGGGTAAGCTTTTCGTGCCAATATTCATTTGATCGAAAATACGTTTGAAAAGTATGTTAACTAGACTACCACTATCATCAACACTCATCGGACTACAATGGGTCTGATTCCTATTATTACCACCATTGATTCAAGAGTTAGAGCTTCGATTCCTTTGGTGACTCGATTATGGAACACTATATCATCACTTAGAACCTTTTGCGGCTTGACTGGAGCTTCGTTGTCTATTGTGAGACATAAGTCTTTCGAAGCATGTTTTAACGAACTCGCATACGGTTCCATCTTTTGCCAACTCCTATGCACGGGGTGTGAACCCCCGGATATCGTTAAATTAATGAGCTTCTGGTCGGTCTATTTTGATCTTTCGCCACTAGTTCCCGCTTGATTTCTTTGTTCTCTAGAAGGCTGAGGGGGCGCAAGTTAGTCGGGTTTTTGTTGCTTTTCATATATTGTTGAAGCTTGTTATCTTAGATCAACCCTTCAATGACGTCCTTCAGGTTCCAGCATTTGTTTGTGTTATGGCCGTGTATCTCGTGGAAGTGGAAAATTTTCCTTGAGCGCTTTTGCTACCCAGTTGCCTCTTTCCTAGGAGGTTTCTTACATTCTTCAGTCTCTAGTGTAGCGAGATAAATATTCTCCGATGTGTCATTTAAAGGGATATAGTCTTCCTATCTAAACTATCTAAATCTTTTGTTGCTGCCACTATTATTTCTTTTATCAAAGTTTGATTCCTACTCTTTCCCGTGACTCCTTGAGCAGTTCCAGTATCGCGCATGTTTTGATTTGCCGCCGCATCATTTTGTCCAGTATTCATCTGTTGTACACTGGTAGACTTTCTTTCTAGCTCCTATGCTTCCTCTAATTTCAAGTTCTAGCTCGCTTTACGATTGAAGTCAATCCTGGTGGTAGGTTGCTTCATTTTAATCCATTTTCCGAACTTCATTTTCGAGTGAATAACGATCCATGGTGTATGGGTCGCCATGGATCGCTAGCGACCCATACACTTAGCATATTTGTTCCTTCTTTCTCTTTTTCAAGCAATAGAGCGACCTCTCACTTGATGAACCTCCTAGGCGTAGACGCCGTAAGGATGAAGGTGCACAAGCGGGCGTTGGGAATCAAGCCCGCGAAGAGACCGGACACCCGAATCTCCAAGACCCAAATCAAGCGGGACATCAACCCGCACGGTCCAGTGGAACGGAACCCAACCTTCCATCCTCCATACAAACTCCGGACTTAACAGTTATGGTCAGGAAGTTGATAAGAGAAAACCAAGGCTTGACCAATGAAGATTGGAGAGTGTCCAGAAGCCATACTCCCTTTACGGATGGTATCCTGCAGGCTAAGTACCCTAAGAAGTTCAATATGCCGACTGTCCCCGCCTACGAAGGGAAGACTGATCCCAGGCAGCATGTGATAAGGTATGGATGGATGATGGATTCTGCAAGGGATAATGATGCAACCAAGTGTAGGTGCTTACCAATCACTCTGTCCGGAATCGCCACCATGTGGTTTACTCGACTTCCCCCACGGTCTATGTCCAGCTTTGACGAATTGGCAATAAAATTCATAGAATAGTTCAGGATACACACCACTCGTCCAAAGGATGTGATGTCCTTATCAAGCGTAATCCAAGCTCCGGGAGGGTCATTGAAAGCATATTTGCAGAGATTTCATGTTGCTGCTACCCAAGTGAGCAATCAAAACGACCATGCAATTTTGATTGCGGTAATGCGTGGAGTGGATCTAGACTCTGAATTCGGAGATTGGTTGGCAGGAAAGCCCCCAGTCACGTTGGAACGTTTTTACTCGAAAGCTCATCAGTTCATAAGAAGGGAAGAAGCTCGATGGACAAGACGAGACAAGGCACCAAGGCGTGCTTAGGAGACAGTGAAGAATACCGTCGCCATGAAGCAAACCGGCGATAATTCAGGAAAAGCTCAAGTCAACATCCAAAGCAAGCCTTGGCAGTCTAAAGGATCCAGAGGTGGAAATCCTGAAAAGAAAAGAGGGCAGGGAAATGGAAGTCAAGGATCCCGACCTACAATGAATACACCCCGCTCAACACATCACTTGAGAACACCTATTTGTCAACTTGCAACACTTTTCAGTATAGGAAACCACGCTCAAAGGAATCAACGAGGAACAGAAGCGGACTGGGAAGTACTGCCGCTTTCACGAGTCTTATGGGCACAACACAGAGGAGTGCAGACACCTCCATGACGCTATAGAAAAGCTGATTAGACAGAAGAAGCTGTAGGAACTCGTCAAAGACCCACAAGACGGAAGACAAGAGACATCGGACCACGGACGTGGGCCATCTCCACGTCAACCAGAACAACCTGTTCGAACTGTGGGTAGATTGGTTATCTACACGATTGTTGGCGGATCTCATCCTGCGGATAAGAATTGGCAGGAGATGTAACGATATGCTAACTCTTTAAGACATGCGGAGTATGAATGCTGTTCGAATGTGGAGGATGGGACTCCTGCAAAGCAGCAGCGCACGATGGATGATGATATTGTATTCATGAGCAGAGATGCGGATAAGGTGGAGGCCCCTACCATCGACCCGATGGTCATATCTACGATGATCAGGCCGGCATTTGTGAAGAGAATTCTAATTGATTGTGGAAGTTTCGTTAACATCATCTTCAAGAAGGCGTACAACCAAATAAAGCTGGAGACTAAGGATCTGAAACCGCCTAAAGCCAAAATCCATGGCTTTAATGGTGCAGCAACGGATGTAGTGGGATATGTGGAGTTACCAGTTGAATTGGGGCAAGGCGAGCGTAGGAGGGTACGGATCCTACCATTCATAGTGTTGGACGTTGACTCTCCATATAACGTATTTCTAGGACGTCCAGCCTTGGCAGAATTTAGGGCAGCATTGGCCCCTTGGTGTCTGACGTTAAAATTTCCCACAGACCACTCCGTCGCATAGAGAGAAAGAAAAGGTTGCGGACCACTCCGTCCACTTCCGAAATGATGATGATTGACAAGTAGCGCCCGAGCCCTGGCTCGGGTAACATTCTCAGATCCATAGAGACATAGATCCGAGAAAGATGATGGGAGACCCAGGGAAACAAATGCGGCACCCGCTGAACTAACAATTGATATCCCAGTCAGCCGGGATGACCCGTCACGAATTCTTAAAATTGGATCACAACTCGACCCCGTGGTGGCCGAGAACCTCACTGACTTCCTCCGAGCGAATCTTGATGCTTACGCTTGGACACACTCCGATATGTGCTGCATTTCTCCGATAATCGCGAGTCATATGTTGAACATAGACCCAAAGTATGTTCCCGTAAAACAGAAAAGGAGAGGTATGGACCCGGAGAGGTCTAGGGCTCACAAAGAGGAGGTGGACAAAGTCAAAGCCAATGGGTTCGTCCACGACGCCCTCTATCCAGAATGGGTATCTAACCCAATGCTAGTAAAGAAAGAAAATGAAAAGTGGAGGACTTGTGTTGATTACTCCGATCTGAATAAAGCAGCCCGAAGGATAGTTTCTCTTTACCTAGAATCGACCAGCTCGTCGACTCTACCGCCGGATACGAATTACTATCATTTATGGATGCGTACTCTGGATATAACCAAATCCCGATGCACCTCCCAGACCAAGAACACACCATTTTTGTCACAAACATTGGGTTGTATTGCTCTGTAGTGATGCCCTTTGGATTGAAAAACACGGGAGCAACTTATCAGCATTTGGTGAATCGGATGTCCAAAGACCAGATTGGGAAAACGATTGAAGTTTATGTGGATGACATGCTCGTGAAGTCGTGGCAGTCAAACGACCACATCCGCGACTTAGCGAAGATGTTTGACATACTCAGACAATTTGGAATGAAGATCAATCCTTTGAAGTGTTCATTCGGCTTAGCATCAGGAAAGTTTTTGGGTTTCATTGTGAATGCATGAGGAATCGAGGCTAACCCGGAGAAGATTCAAGCCATTCGTGATATACAAGTGCTCAGAACCATAAAGCAGGTGCAAAACTTGAACAGAAAGGTGGCCGCGCTGAGCCGATTCATATCTAGGGCCGTAGATAAGTGTATTCCTTTCTTCGATGTCATAAAGAAAGGAAAGAGGAATTTCAAGTGGACATCCGACTATGAGGAAGCATTCAGAGCTCTTGTAAGGCACTTAGAAAGTCCCCCGGTATTGTCGAAACCAATAGACCATGAAATGTTGTACATATACTTGGCTGTATCCCAGCACGCTATCAGTATAGCCTTGGTTCGTGAGGAAGACCGGCAGCACGCTATCAGCACAGCCTTGGTTCGCGAGGAAGACCGGGTTCAAAAGCCAGTGTACTATGTTAGTAAACGTTTGACGGGGGCAGAAAGAAATTAACCAAAGATTGAATAACTAGTCTATTGCTTGGTGATTGCATCACGCAAGCTTCGCCCGTATTTTCAGGCACACTCGATCAGTGTCTACACTGATCAACCTTTGCGGCAGATACTCCAACGACCAGAAACTTCCGGGAGAATGCTAAAATGGAATATTGAGTTAAATCAGTTTGACATTACCTACCTGCCGCGAAGGGCCATACAAGGAAAAGCACTAGCTAACTTCATTGCTGAATTTACTATGACAGACGAATCAAACGACCACAATGTCATACCTCCTCTTCGATGGAAGATGTACACAATTGGGGCATCTAATGATCGTTGTTCGAGGGTTGGCATAGTTCTTGTTCCACACCAAGTGCGAGGAGACTACCAAGCAAGGGGCAGAGACTTGCCCTATATTTGGTTCGAGTTCAGGAGCTGCTAGCGAATCTCGAGTATTATGATATTTCACATGTCCCACGTGAGCGAAACAGAGTAGCCGATAATTTGGCAAAATTCGCAAGCACATGCGACGCACAACAAATGGGATTATTTCCTGTTGAGACCCTCCATGCTCTGAATATAGATATGATGGAGGTAGATTTCGTGTTTGAAATAGAAATCAAGAAGGAATCGTGGATGACCCCAATCAAGCAGTACTTGCTATTCGAGATCTTACCCAAAGAAAGGAGCGAAAGATGACAAGTCCTTCGTAAGGCTTCTCGTTATGTAATACAGGATGGAATAATGTATCGAAGGGGATTCTCGACCCCACTACTCCGATGCATCGCCCATGCTGAGATAAAACGAGTCCTGGAGGAAGTCCATGAAGGAGAGCGCGGCGACCATACTGGGGGCAGACATTAGCACAGAAGATCCTCCGTTATGGACACTACTGGCCAACTGTGAATCGGGATGCTGCAGACTATGTGAGAAGATGTGATAAATGCCAAATATATGCCAAAATCCCGAGAGCTTCGTCGAAGGAACTCACGCAAATGGTTAGTCCCTGGCCATTTGCAATATGGGGAATTGACCTAGTTGGTTCTTTACCCATAGCCAAAGGTAGAGCAAAATATGCAATAGTTGCGGTCGACTACTTCACCAAATGGGAAAAAGCAGAGCCTCTGGCCGCAATAACCACCAAGAAGTTTATTAATTTCGTCGTACGAAATATCATATGACGTTTCGGCCTTCCACGTACCATCATTACAGACAATGGGACTCAATTCGAAAGCAACGAGTTCAAAGAATTTTGTCAGAAGTATGGCATTGAAAAGAAGTTTGCAGCGGTTGCTCATCCGGAAGCCAACGGACAAGTGGAAGTCACAAACAAGATAATCAAGTACATATTGAAAAAACGTCTGGAAAAGGCTAGAGGCAAGTGGGTGGATAAACTTCCAATAGCGCTTTGGGCCTACAGGACCACCCACAAGACCGCGACTGGCCACACTCCATTCGCATTGGCACATGGCACGGAAGCTGTCATACCCGTGGAACTTGAAGTTCCATCACACCGGGTAACTTATTACGACCCTGAGTCGAACCAGAATCTTTTATTGGAATCATTGGACTTCATTGATGAAAAACGCGAAGAAGCCAATTTGAGAGCGACCGCATACAGACATGGAGTCGCTAAATATTATAACGAGAAGGTCCAACCAAGAATTATTAGTGTGGGAGACCTCGTTTTGAAACGAGTTTTTCCGATCCCATCTCATATGAATCCCGCATGGGAAGGTCTATACGTCATCGAACGAAAGCTTGGAGAAGGAACTTTCAAGCTGACGACCGTCGATGGTGTGACACTCCCTCGAGCATGGAACATCAAGCACTTGTGGCATTATTATACTTAGTCTATTTATTTCATGTATTTAGTTGCACTAATTTCCAGTACGCTTTTATTTCTAGTTCTTGGCATGTAGTAAGACAATTCAGTTTTCTCTCATTAATAAAGGCTTGAAGCCATCTTTTCCGTAAATGACTAATGTTTTTGCGTATGATGATCCTGTGACAGGCAAACGAAACCATATTATTCTGGCCTATGTACGAACACGTGCAAATGACTCAAAATCTCCAAGTCCCCGGAGTGCGGACTAGAGTACTCTAAGTCCCCGGAGTGCAGACTCGAGTATAAACGATTCAAAATCTCCAAGTCTCCAGGGTGCGGACTGGAGTACTCTAAGTCCCCGGAGTGCGGACTCTAGTATAAATGACTGAAAATCTCCAAGTCCTCAGAGTGCGGTCTGGAGTATTCTAAGTCTCCGGAGCGCGGACTCGAGTGCAAACAACTCAAAATCTCCAAGTCCTCGAAGTGCGGACTGGAATACTCTAAATCCCCTGAGTGCGGACTCGAGTATAAACGACTCAAACTCTCCAAGTCCCCAGAGTGCGGACTGGAGTACTCTAATTCCCCGAAGCGCGGACTCTAGTGCAAACAACTCAAAATCTCCAAGTTTCCGAAGTGCGGACTGGTGTACTTTAAGTCCTCGTAGTGTGGACTCGAGTATAAACGACTCAAAATATCCAAGTCCCCAGAGTGCGGACTGGAGTACTCTAAGTCCCCAGAGTGCAAACTCGAGTATAAACGACTCAAAAATCTCCAAGTTCCCGGAGTGTGGACTTAGTACTCTAAGTCCCCGGAGTGCGGACTCGAGTATAAACGACCTAAAATCTCCAAGTCCCCGGAGTGCAGACTGGGGTACCCAAAGTCCCCGGAGCGCGGACTCGAGTATAAACGCTTCAAAATCTCCAAGTCCCCGGAGTATGGACTGGAGTACTCTAAGTCCTCAAAATGCAGACTCAAGTATAAATGATTTAAATGACCAAGTCCCCTGAAGGCGGATTGGATATAAATGACTTGAAGTCATCGAGCCTTCGATGCACGTATTAGAAAATATTCTAAGTGCTTGGAGCGCGGAAGAAAAAACAAACAGCTCTCAAAGAATATCCGAGCTATATGAAGATTAACCAAGAGGTCTATTTTATTCACAACAGCTCGGATTTAAATCATAATCATATAAAAATTGAACGACAAGAGCCTTTCGAAAGGTAGAAAAAAGGAACTAAGCTTTATTCAGAAAAAGTTTCTACTACAAGCCCTCCAAAGTTCGGAGTAGACAACCTATTTACAAAGACTACGGAAGTAGATGAAAATAATTACAAAACTTAAACTAACTCTCGTTGAACAAGAGTAACGGTCACTTCTTATGCTTCTTCGACTTCCTCATCTCCATGGTCTTCTCGGACGGCTCCTCCCCTATGCGTTTACCCTTGGTACTCTTCTTTGATGAAGGGGTAGCAGCTGCAGAAGTACGGGGAACATCGACGGGCTTGGACCTGCCAGGGAGAATGGCCTTCAATGGCTTGTGCAAGAGGTCGTCTGGGTCCACAATTCGAGATTCGACATTGATCTCGGTCATCTCTCTCTCTTCTCCTTCTAGAGCCGCTCCTTCATACTCAGCTCAGATGTGTGTTCGAAGGCGCCTGTGATCTCTACTTCATAACTCACCTCGATGGGAGAAGAAGTCTGGGATTTGTCTACATCCAGCGCCCCAATCACCTGAGCATCTGGCCCGGGAGCTTCTCCTGCCTGAATGGCCTCACCTATATTTTCCTCCACCTCCTTGGCGACATCACTCCTCGGAGTGGGCCCAGGATCAGAACGGCCTGCGCAAAAGCATGAAAAACAAGCATTAGAATACATTAGTCCTTCATAAAGAATGACAACTTTTGAAATTTTAAAGTGAAGAGTCATCTACCATGTTCTGGCAGGCTATCAATCGTCAAGGGGGTCTCACCCTCTGGAATGGGAGACAGAATATGGACGCCAAGGTCGGGGTTCTCCAGATCGTAACCGATATACTGCTCAAATGGATCGAGTATCGGCCGATCGGCCGATCGAGTGGGTACATGAGGTGGAGGCACGACCCCAGATGGACCAGTAGTAACTTCTTTCCCTTTCTTTGAGGGAGAACATTTGCCATATATAGCTTTAGCCGCAGACAAGTCTGAAGGCTCGTTCCCCTTGAGGATTTCTTTTATCAGGGCCCCCTCATCAATCTCTCCAGCACCGTGCTCGGCCTTCCTGATTTCTATCAAGGCCCCCCATGTCTCGGCTAAAGATTCAAGATAGCCCTCGCCTAGAAAAGTCAAGTCTCGATGCATGAGGACGCGGGCATTGAATTCAGCAATTAGCGGGTCAAACATGCTCTTGACCTCTTCCCTACCTTCTTCTCTAGCCGCCTCAAGACGGGAGTCAATGTCCGCAGAAGCTATCTTCTTGCCCTCTTCACGGCTTCACTCCTTATCGCCTCAACTTTGGAAAGCTCGGCCTCAAATTTTTCTTTTAAGATTCGGGTAGCAACGATTTCGTCCCAGTATCATTGTGACTCTTCTTAGGAAGCCGTTTTCTCTTCTTTCTCTCTACGAAGCTGCTCCTCAAGTTCCTTGACGCGGAGGCTGAATGTGTCCCTCTCTTTTTGGACCGAGTCCTTCTCTAGTGCTAAGGCCCCGCAGCGTTGTACTACCTCCTCAATCTCTTTTTTATGTGTCGATTCCAGACGAGTGACGGCTTCGGCAGTATCTTGAGCACTCTGCTGGGCAGCTTCAAGCTGAGATCTATAAGATGCAAGCTCTTCGTCCTGATCCTTAATGATATCTCTATCGTGGACGGCCTTGAGCTTCAGGCGATCGATCTCATGTTGGCGCTCCATGGAGACTTCAGAAAGTTTTTCAGCCAAATGAACAAACACGTCATGTTGTACATATACGTCGTTGGTAAAGGTGACGGTGCTTTTCTTGACATGTCCGGGAATAGGATGAATCGCCGGGAGGAATTTCAGGCCATCAAAGCAGATTTTTGGAAATTTATCCTTAAGCTCGGCCAGCCTCTTCGAAACGGTTGGATCTGTTGCAAGAGCAGGAGGATACGGCTTAGAAAGTTCAGCCCTCCTGTGAGGATCTCGGGACTGTTGAATGGTAGAGGAGTCAAAGTGTTGATCCCGGGGGACATCGGATTGCGATCCCTTATGGTCGGGCTTGTCTTTGCTTGGTTCCGAATGAGAAGAGGGATGATGGTGCTACTTGGGCTGATAGTATGTTATCTTCCGAGATGACGAGTCCCGGGAGTGATAATCCCTATCGCCATCATCGTCTCTGTCCCGACGTCTCCCAGAAGCTGAATCACGCCCGTACTGATAGAAAAGAGACGACCCGCAGAGGCGATCAATGCCATGTGTGCGTCCCATGCCACCTGCACGAAATTTGAGAAAGAGTTAGCAATGAGAAGAATAGCGCGACGACGAAAATTTAAGTGCAAATTGAAGTGCAAGTGTTTATGCATGTCCTAGTGTTTCCCCCTGACGGGCCAGTTGCTTTACTAATGGGAGTTTTCTCACCCTGACTCTGGGCTAGAGCGACCGCATCGTCTCTGATGGGCAGGTGAAGTTGAAATGCTTCTGGATCTTTGAAGTCATAATTGAGCAGGTCATCGAGAGTGGAGTGGTTCGATAGGCCCTTTAAAGAACTTTCTACATGCTGTGAAGAGGCCTCTTTCTCTGTTGGAAAGGGTGTAACTTTTGAAGTTCCACCAACCTTCTCCTTTCTAATCTTGTATGTCAATCCCTTTTTCCTCTTTGAAGGGAAGATTTTGTTTCGATATCATGTACTTCGACAATCGGATCCTGAGTGGGACCCAAGTTATCACCTTGTGCTTCGGGTGTTTCATTCCCTTGAATTTCCCCCTCTACCTATGCACTATGGGTGCGATGTGATGATGACTCGGCTAATTTTTTCCCTTTACCGGATGCGGGCTTGGGTATGGAGACGCCCTCAGGGAGGCTTACACGACGACCCTCTGGTAACAGTCCGAACCTCGATAGTGACTCATTTGAAATGAGAGTTTGGATGTCTCGTTCTTAGAGGGGAAGAGCTCTAATAGCTTCAACGGCCTCAGAATATCCGCGGCCGTCAGGACGTGGATTGATACCTAAGAAGATGAAACAAGAGTTAGAAAAGCCTTAGCTTCGACCAAACATGAGTTTTCGAGAAGAAGACTTAATTCCTTCAACCCATCTCCTCGCGAAACCAGAAGGACGACGCACATAGAACCATTCCTGTTTGTACAGGGAAACTTGCTCCACACCCTAGTTAAAATCTGGCATTTGTGGTGCGGTTTGAGGAACACAAAAGATGGGCTATCTCTCCGCTTCTTGATCATATAAATATATCTGATGTCGCCCGGAGTTGGAGGCCTAGAGAGGACAGTCGTGAAGAGGATATAAGTGCCATAGATGAAAGCGTGGTCGCTTGGGTGCAATTGCGACGGGGCAATGTCAATGTGTTGCAGCACATCCCGAAGAAATAAACTGAACGGTGGCACGCTGCCAACCCAGCACATGAATTTATTACATGCCGTGTATCCAACCGGAGGCAAGTGTGGACGATCGTGGCCCGAGGGAACCAACACGTCGTCAAAAGGGATCCCATGGATGGAGCATATTCGCCGGAGCGCAACTTCATTGACCTTCGAAGCCTGTGAATCAACAGGATTATCTAAGAGAATTGTTGCCTCCAAAGCGTCGGGGGCTAAGTTATGTGCAGGGGAGGTTAATGGATTTGAAATATCCGCGACTTCTTGTCGGGTGGACGGTCCCGGTCTATCTGAAATCGAGGCGGAGCTAGATCTCTTAGACATTTCTAATAAATATTGAATCCTGCAGAGTACCTAATTGAACTATAGTCGAAAAACAATTGACGTCAGAATTAGCAGCATAAGAATTCCATGTGGTGTGTGAACTAGTGAGATCATTCGTGTGTAAGTGCTAAGAGATTATGAGTCACAGAATTAATGATATAAAGTCAAGCTTGGGACTGTCGCCTTCGAAGACCGTCATCGCTGACCGTCGTTGAAAACCAGCCTTGCGATGCTTTCAATTTTGTACTCGGGCATTGGCACTACGAGTTAAAAGCTTTTATCTGTTCTTGTCAATTTAAGTTATCAGTCCGGATCAGTTCAATATGCTAGTATGCTGGAGTCTCTGCCCTTGTTTTGTTATATGATTAGGCAAGGCAAATGATCATTCGGCCTCAGTTCTCTTCGGCTAAAAAGTGGTTCGGCATCCATACGTGTTCGGCCTGTAAAACATGGTTCGGCATTTATAATTGTTCGGCTTGTGTATTTTTAGGCTGAAATATGGGTCGGCAGTCATGATTGGTCGACCTAAATGTTGTTCGGCATAACTATCGACCGGACAAGCTATCGTTCGGCAAAGCTATTGTTCGGCCTAAGTAATGACCGGCCTAAGTTATGCTCGGCCAAAGTAACGTTCGACATCCTACCTAATTCATACTTCCGCCCTAACCCACCATCCCACTGCTCGGCATGTGATGAGTCATGCCGAACCAAAAAGTTATGCCGAGCCCCAACACTCGGCACTCCTTCCTTAACTACGTTTCCATTTTTCCTCTCTTCCTCCAACCACGCCGAACAACAAGGACAGGTCGTTCGGCGAGTCATGCAAGTCCATGCCGTATGGCATCCTAACCACCTCCTATTCCCGCTCTATTCTTTTTTCCTCCAATCTCGTTCGGCACAAGGGAACCGTGCTGATTCACAATACAACTCCCAACAGCTCTCTTGTACGCTCGTCTCTAGTTACTCCAACTTTCCTCCTCATCATTTAACTCTAAAAACACTAAAAATATCTTAAACCGAGGTTTGACTCTTTCGTACACCTATCGACTGCGGTCCCTCTATATACTTGATTAGTTATGGAAAGGATTTAGATAGAAGAATCGATAACTAGTTAGTAGATCGAGACTTGGAAAGGATTGTCGAATCTTTGGAGGCTGTGAACTAGCGAGGTTAGCAAGTACAAGGTCACGGACGTAAAAAAGTGGAAAGAGAAGAGGAAGGAACGTGCTGACCTTTATAGGGAAGAAGAAGAAGTCGAAGCGACAATGACCGGTAGAACGGATCAAAGCAGCATCGTTCGGCATAGGCTTTCATTTTTCTCGGCATACATGGGATGTTCGGCTTCGATTGTATCCCTCGGCATTCGCGTTACGTTCGGCACACACCATCCCAACCGGTACTCAGAAGAAAACAACCTCCAAGAGTAATCGGCCAAGGTTCGAAGCGAAGCACAAAGGACTCGTAGTTCAAAGCGTATCACGTTCTGTCACACGATACACTTTGGTGGGTAAGTGTTTCCTGCGGATTTGACCAGGCAACTTAGTACTCGGCATCTCCACCGGTCGGCTCAACTGGATCGATCGACGACCGGCATCAAGAAGCACTCGGCATCCATGGTGCTCTTGGCATCCGAGTTCATTCGGCGTCTACAGAACGTTTGGCATGGCAGAGCATTCAGCATTAGGAGACATTCGGTATGGAATAACGTTCAGCATGAGAGAACGCTCGGCGTGGCAGAATTAACCAGCATCAACTTCCGTTCGGCCCAAACATTGTTCGGCAGAACTATCGTTCGGCCTAACTATTGGTCAGCTAAGAATCGTTCGTCCAAGACATAGTTTGACCTGGGTAGCGTTCGACCAAAGTATCGTCCGGCTTAAGTTTTACTCGGCATACAAACATCGTTTGGCCAAGACATCATTCGGCCAAGTCACTAGTTCGGCTTCCAGTATCGTTCGGTGCAGATGCTCCCCACGACATTCAGAGTGTTCGGCCTCGCTGCACTCGGCACGAGGAGACTGTTCAGCATTCATACCCTGTTCGGCCTTCAACGTTCGGCATCTATGGGTCGGCACGCATAAATTACTCCATTTGGGCCGAGATATTCAACCACCAAGCCCACCAGGGTAGTCCAATCCATCTTCGTCCATAAATAGAGAGGCGGGGGCACAGTGAAAGGGGATCAGTTTTTTGGCGAACACTGGGGAAACACTGCCGCATTCGACACTCATTCAAGACTTAATCTTTTGTTTTGCAATTTTATTCAAGTAATTAGAAATAGATTGTATCTGTAATCAACTATCAAGGAAATCAATTGAAATCAACTTCAAAGTGGACATAGGCAGTTACGCCGAACCACTATAAATTTAGTTTTTTTGTTCTCTGCACTGAAGTATGCAAATTGTTCTCTATTTTAATTTACTTTCTTCATTAATCTCTCTACACAATCTTTCTAAGGGTGTTAGTGACCAATTTTGGTGCTAACATGATGTTTGTTCCAATTTCGCATTTATATGAATTTTTAATAAGAGTTCTTGGGGAAAGAAGTAAGAAATTAAATGAAGGATTTTACTTTTATGAAGAAGAAATAGTATTATGAAATAATTAAGAATCTTGAAAGCGAAATCTTTAGATAAATCATATATGAAAGATCAAAGATAAGAGAAAGTTCAATATATGTACTAAACAAACATTAAGTTCTGACTAACAAAGGAAGTTTATAGTAATATAATGGATAATTTTGAAAATGAGTTTTTCAGAAAGCATTAAGAAATGTTTAGAGATGTGTTATAATAAAAAGATATTTATCTTTGAAAAGAAATGCGTTTTTAAGTAAAAATATTTGGAAATAAAAATGTAAAATAATTATGTATAAATTATCTTCACGATGAAGAAAGAATCAAAATTTAGGAATCGTTTTTGTATGTAGCATGTTAATTATTTCGTCCCAAAAAAATTAGTCTAAGATTTAAATACAGAGCTTTGAGGTGTTTACACCATTCTGAAAAAGAATTTATCACCCGATTCTTGACGGCAAACAATGATGAAGGTTTGTAGTTGGATACATAAGTTTTCTATCAGTTTAGAGCAATGCAAGGAAAAACTAAAGTTCTGATCAGAAAGCCTGATCAGAGTCCGCAATAGAGGATCGGGTGATCGATACTAGTTCAGAAGTAAAGTTGTAGATCGAATCAGATATTGTGTATGGATGATCTATATAAGTCGTACTTGTGTAAAAGTAAATATCTTGGGTAAACCTATTAGGTTTTGTTTGAGTAATTTCGAAAATGAAATTCTTTTAAGGAGGAAAGTCTGTAATGACCCGAAAATTTATCACTTTTACATATTATTTTTATTTTTAAAATTATTCAAATAAAAGGTTGTTAATATAAATAATATTATTTTGAGTAATAATAAATATTAATAATCTTATTTCGAATAGATATTTATAAAAAATATTTCCTTTGATAATATATCGACAAAATAGCCGAAAATGTTTTGTCAATAAACAGCTCTTTATACACTTATTTTTATAATTTAATATAAATATGAAATAAAATCAACTACTTTATTTTTGTGAATACAATTTTTAAGACATCATCAATGATGCCTTTATATTTAATAATTTATTTAATTTAATTGAGATTTAATAATTTAATAATTATTATAATTATTCAAATAATTGTTTTAAATGATGATAATTCATTTAAATAGTTATAAAATGATAATAAACCATTTATAATAATTTTATAAAGATATATACTTAGTCTGAAAATATAAGAAAAATTGATATCACTTTATCTGTATAATAGCAATTTTTGTAAATAATTGTTAATATTGATTTATATGACTATATAATTCATCTGAGTTCATTTTTTATTTAAAAATGATTAGAAATTTATTTTCAAATTTTGTTTACCAATATGTGTACGTTAATTAACAAGTGAAAATATGATTGGAAATCAGAATTAAAATTCATAACGACTGACGTATTAAGTTATACAATGTTGTTCATGTAACTTATACATCTTTGTGACATGCACACACAAATATTAACATATACATATACAAATAACAATAGTAGAAAAGTAGCAATATGTTTACATATGGTAAATATAGAAAATACCTAAGTTTGAAAAAGAAAATATCTTCTCACATCAACTCACCTTACACCCCCATCATCACCACCATTACCTCTACATCATCCATCGCATTGGGGGGCTGCCGTGCTTGTAGGGGGATAGGGCTAGGAGGGGATGGCAAGGGTAATTTCATCAACTCATATTATGATATTCTAGTTTCCTAAAAAAATTATAATCACCCTACACTTTATTTACATTTTTCACGTAATTATCTACTTCTTATTCCTCCTTTTCAGGCTATTCTAATGACTTAGTTTAGTATAATAGACATATCTTATCAAATCCACTTCAAAACAAGGTAAAAATCCTCCTCTACCTTCCTAAAACCCACCGCCACAATCTTCTCGCTCTCAGCCGAGCCTTTCTCCTCACATTGTTAGGGCTGTGAACACTTTAAGTAGGCCATGCCCATTCAACGTCAAAGAGTTCAGTTCCGTGGAATTCTAAGCCATTATAGCAAAGCTATAGCCAATATTAGACAAGCCCAAGGGAAAAATGAAGGTGAGAAACTCCTAAACTATAGTTATATATATTATTGAATGATATACATGTTTGGATATGAGTGTTAATCATGGTTGTTTAATATGAATGTTGAATATATATGCAAGTCATTGCAATACACATCGATAATAACAAAGGAAATCACTTTCCTTTATTAAATGAATTGATGTATATAGAATGTTAAACCTCTTTAAAAATGTTTAAAAATGAGTTTGCATTATTTTATAAACATATAAATGTATTTTGGTGAATTTTGAAAAGTATTTGAAAACGAATGGAATGTAGATCAGAATTCTTTGAGATAAGAATTTTATGAACTATTATATACAAAGTTTCCAAAAAAAAGAAAGAAAATCGAGATTTCGACAAGTAGATTTTGAAATATGAATAAAATAAGTTTTTAGAAAATCGTGGTTTTTGCAGTTCGAAATTCATAAAGGGATTTCTTTAAAATTATATTTTAAAATTGTTTTAAAATATGAAGAAAGTTATAAAAACCTTTTAAAAAAATTTATAAGTGGTCTGACTTGTAAAAATGAATTTCTAAATGATAGAGATGTCGTTTTGATCAATATAGTTTAAAAAGCACTTTTAGTAGCACTTTTCTATAATTTTAAACCCAGCCATTCTTTTCCAATTCTTTTAAAAATATTTTTAAATGATTAATAAAGTATTTTAAAGGTAATTTGAAGGATTTATGGATGGTTAAATAAATTTTAAATGATTTAGAGTCGATTAAATAACTTGACCACCTTTTAGGTGATGCGGAGATAGTGTCTAGGCTTGAGTTTGGAAAATCAGTTTCCTGCTCTCCTTGGCTATCTGGACTAACCCGACGGAGAGGATAGTAAATTTGATTTACTCGGATTAAAATTTTCCAAAATATAAAGGATATAATTTTCCAAATATAAATAACTTGGATTTTATGGAGAAAATCTTCTTATAATTAAGTTGACGCGCGAAGAGGGAACTCGTACTATTCGTGGAATTTAAAAGGTGAATTCACCGTTATTTGGCCCATAGTACTTGTTGAATATAGAATTGATATCGAGTAGAATAAGATGTTTTCTATAGATTCTGCTCGCATAATACTTACTGCTTTTGGAATTAACATCCTATATAATATGTTTTCAACTCAATCAAAATTTTGATTTTGAACTAAGAAATCTTTGTTAAGATTTATAAATAATTTTCAAAAAGAGAGCTTTAGTTATTCCATATATATCGAAAAGAAAAGTTTTAAAGATATGTATCTCTTAAAGATATTTTTGATAAAAAGGATAAATCAAAAGAATAATTTCCTATATACTCAACACCTTTTAACAATAATTGGTTCGAAGGAACCGGGGTTGGATTTGGGTTATTCCTATCTTGAGACCAGTTCGAACCAATTTACGTGTTCGAAAAATAAAAGATATGGAAGTGATTTGGAAGATGGAATATAGGGCTGCTTGTCAGTGACCCGGGAAATTTCCTATATCCTATTATGCGGTAGTAGTTCTTTATTTAAGATCTTCGATGCAAAGACTTCTCGCTAGTAATCCTAGGGGTAATCCTGATAGGATGTGGGAGCAGGGTGCCTTCGGTTTGTCTAGTTCCTGGAAAACTTCTATAGAACAAATGTTTGACGTTGCACTACTGATCACATTGATTGATCTCTATGAACGTGTCATCTGTTTGGTGGCAAATAAGACAACTTCTCTTAGCTTAACATCCTTTCCTAAGACTTATGAGCTCAGAAGTTATACATTTGTAGAGAATGGAATTGCAATGTGGCATTTAAAGTGGAAAGTGCTATGCAAAAGGTAATTGCTACCTCAGGCCTCATCGACAAAAAATGACTTAAACAAGGCATGCCACAAGGCTAAGTGGGTCGTGCCCATTAGGGTATGGTCATAATATTTCTAGATAACCACCTATATTTTGCATATGTTGTGTATGCTAAGAGAGCTCTCGGATAGGTCGGTAACGACCGAGGTAATGTCATATTCGGTTCTATCCACCACTAGACTGGTCTGTGGGTAGGCCGGTCTTGGCAGGTGCTGAGGTTTCGAAGACGTCGATCCTCTATACATCTCTCTAGAGGTGTATTGTATGGAAGGTATACCTTACCTGCTATTGTACGGAATCCATTCTCCGAATGAGCCTTGTAAGACTTTTGTTTATAGAGCCTAACATATCTGGAATCTAGTAATGGTAACAATTTCAGCCAAGATTAATAAGTTTGCATGCAAATGTTTTCAAATGAATGTCATTAAAAAAAATATCAAATGATTTTGTGTAGCAAATATTTTGATTATCATAAGGTAAAAACCTATTCCATGTTTATGTGTGGCATGGTCTTATGAGGTTCCTTTTCTTTTCAAAATGTATATTTTGAGTTTCTCATACTAGTTCCATTGTTGACCAGGAGTTTACTTTTTTTTTTCTCTTAAACTTTGGGTTCCCTAATTTTTCCCAGGCAGCCTAGTAGTCAGGTTTAGTTTGAAGAAATCTGGAAGAGCTTGAAAACACGGAGATAGAAGATTCTTTCAAAGACTATAATCTGTTTCCACCATAGTAGTGTATTATTATATTTCGCATTTTTAGGGACAGATATGTATAACTATCCATGTTGAACTCTGATAGAAGAATATTTAAAATATTGTCTGTAAAGGATACATATTGAAATAATGTATGTTATTCTATTCATGTGAGAGTCTATTCTGTCTTTAATTTATTTTTTACCTTGGATAATCTGCCTCTTCGGTACTTGGATTTGCGGTAGGTAAATAACGAGGATGTATTAGTTATCGATTTTTAAGGATCGAGGGGATGGGTCGTCTCAGCAACCAAGCAATTTTTATGAAAAAATCCATTGATGTTATGATAATGCTAGGGTCTAAAATAAATAAAGAATCATAGCCAGCATAGTTACATTAAAAACATTCAATAGCATATTTAGTATACAACTAAGTTTATAAAGCACGTATTGAAAAATGGATTCCAACAATAACAAGGTAAGGGCAAATCTTCCATATAATACACCTCTAGATAAAATGTGTTGAGGCTGCAAACATTACACCTTTACCAACAAAAAACTGGCATACCCCTTCATAGATATGATCATAACCAAGGCTGCCAACTTGACAAACCTTTTCTATGGCCACATGCATATATAAATTGTAAATATAGATCAAGATACAAGTGATGACCATACCCTAATGGCATCGAACCACATAGCCCTACTACCTCTCCCCTATTTTATCCATTTCCGGGTGTGAGGTTTGAGCTTACATATTACATTGTAGCAAATCCCTCTTGGTATACTAACACTGCCCTCTAAACAATAATGCAATGCCAAAATTCTTCTAGACAAGTTGTTGTGGGACTGAACAAACTGAAAGTAGTACTTCTACTACGTCCTTTTTTAATCACCCTCAGGATTATTAGTAAGTAGCCCTTGCGTTATAAAGAACTCTATCTTTGAATCCATCATCTTCAAGGTGTCTACAATTCGAACACTTATGTCGGTTCGAAATGGTTTTTGAATGACAATCTGATCCCAGTCTCTTCATACCAACAATTGATCGTTTTCATAACTGGCCATGATTTGATAGTCGGTATATCAAATAAATAAAAAAATAAAACTCAATATTTAACTTCATATAGAAACCAAGCATGGTTAAGCATATAAGCAAGTAATAAGCCTCTTTAATCTATCCTATCACTGATTAAAAATCACTTTGTAAATTCTTGACCTAAAACACTTGTACAAAAGACAATACAAGTATATTACTCATTTATGCTGTTTCATTGCTTGGAAAAATATCCATATACTTATCTCATCAGTATAAGTGTATTCACAAACCATTACACTTTCAATACTTAGAAAATGTAATCGTATACTTATCTCAATGGTAAAATCATATTCACAAAACCCTAAGAAAGATTACGATTTCGAATTCATACTTATTTGGGTTAAAACAAATGTCATTTAAAACATTCATAACAATAAACCCAATACACATTCCTTTTGGTGAATGTAAATGTATCGTATGTAAATTAGAACAAGAATATTTACCACCAGTTTCCGATTCCAAAATTATAGTATTCCTCGATTAGCAATAAAGTCGAACAAGTTAGCGTACTATCCTTACCTGGACATATATTCTTAATTCTCAGGATAGGGACGAGTTTCTCTACCTTGGAATTTGGTGTTAAGTGTAAAATAATACTTTCTATACCACCGTAATTTAAAATGATCATTTATAGAAATCAAATCTCATTCCTGTTATAAAACTCTTTTTTATAAATCTTGTACATACTTATATAACACCTTTATAAATGTATTTTCTATTTGTAAAACTTCTCTTATAAATCTCCAAATTTACTATAAAACTCCTTTTATAAATATCATTTACTTATCACAAACCTTCAGTTTTCAAGATAGAACCAAATACATTCCACAAAACGATCATTCAATATATTACTTTAAATCCGCAAATGTGATTAATTATAAAAAATTATAAAAATGATATCATTTCTCTTTTTGTAAAATACCATTTTTTAATCTGTTCTTTTATTTATAAAACACCATTTATAAATCTCTCCTGATATACAACATTTAACATAAAATTTTCACCAATATTTATAATAAATTTTGCTATCTTCTTTTAGAATAGAAGTACTTTATAACGAAAGACAAATTCCCCTTTATTTTCTTTTAAAATAAGCTTCCATTATTACATGAACTAACTTGTACCATAAATACTTTTGAAATACTTTTAAAGCATTTTCATATAAATTAAAAAAAGATTAACAAAAAGGTTGAAATATAATAAAGAATCTCATAAACCATTTCTAAACAAAATGTTATCGAAAATTCCTAAAATCACTTTTAAAATCATTCTCCGAATCAAAACCAATTTCAAATCAAAACAGCAAAAAATAGTATTCCAGATTCTATAACGAGGCCCAGAGTTACCAAGCACCTAACCAATGCTACTATTGCCTTTACTACAAAAAGGTCCAACTTTTAAAACAAAACAATGCCATATCCAATATGGCTAAACTACCAAGTTTTGAAATTCAATTATTTATATAGAAGTATATAACTGAAATTTAAAATCACTACAATAAGAGATTCCTCTACAAAATTCCTTGTATTTCATTTTATATATCGTTCGCTTTACAAAGCAAAAATTCAACCAAACTAAACCAATAAATCATTAAAGCACAAAAGCAATAATTTATATCTACTATATATCATATAATATTCGACGAAAGGTGAGTTAACTCATCAAACTTATGACTAATGCTTATGCGTTTCAGGTTGATCTAAAATCGAACGATGTTCAATTTTCACTTAAAATTCTACTTGCTCCAAACTTAATAAAATCAGCTCTAGTGCGCAAATATCGCGTCTACAAGCACAACAAAAAAGACCGCGTGACAATTGGACCTCGTATGGAGAAAATTTTAATTTTATAAGATTAGCGATTAAATTAATTAATTGAATTAACTAATCAAAACACTAATTACCAATTAAACCCTCTCCCTCCATCTTCCTCCATTTAAATCTATCCCTGTACGCGCACAAAATGTGCATGATGAAGGCCGCTTCCCTCCCTCCTCTTCCCTCTCTCGATACTCAAAAAAATCATGAACAACCTTCTCTAACGAACTATCCTTCGCGAGCATTATGAATCCCATCAATCCATTTTGAGCATGGCTCCACCTAGGAAAATATAACCTGACATCTTCAACCAATCGTACAAATATCATGACCCTCTCCAAGTAGCGGTGTGCCTTCAAATGCTCGCAGCCCATGCTAATTCTTATGAAAAACTCAATCGCGCTTTCCATTTCTCCAGTCGTTGCCTAAAACTCCATTACTCCTAAGCCATAGATACGAACATGAACAGTCGATACTCCCTAAACCCGATCGCATGCAACATTGGGGCTATGGATTTGAAGCTTACCTTGTTCAACGGATCCGAAGATTTTAGTTTTCATTAATCTATGCCTTTATTTTGATTTTTGATTTGGTGGCTAGGTTAAAAATTGTTTCAAGCAAAAGATAATAGAAAGAAGAGTGGGAGGAGTGAAAAATGAAGAATAGTCTAAGTGTTGAAGTTATTAAATTTACAATTTCTAGCACTGTGCTACATAGTATCACGTTCGTGTGTGAACCGAGGACGATAGAATAAAAATACGATCATGCATAACAATGCAAAATGATCAAAAAACTATGATAAAATACAATGGTTATCTTATTCTATGAAATTTCAAAAATGCACACATACATGCAGCCTTAATTATGCATTATGAGGAATTTGAATTATTAAAGTTAATAAATAACTTAAATTGGATATGAATGATTAGTTATTAAAATAGGCTGGAATTCAAAGTGAGTAGCGTTACACAAAAAAGGAATGCCTACCATTGGGAGCTACCAGCAGTTGTTTATATATTATACTAATGTGAAACATATCCAACTATAGGACACATGGAGTTCTATACTTTTGCATATAGGTGAGGGGTACCCAAGTAGGAAGGTTTGCCTTGGTCGAAATGTCAATAGGTAATTAATGTATGCTTCATCCTTTAAGAGGCATTGAGTAACAAGCAGGTATTACCTTGATTACATTAGGAAATCTAAATGGGATGGTGAGCAAGGATCTATACATGTAAGTGTGTGTTTGGTACCATCGTAGGGAGTAAGAGCTGCACATAGGTCGAGAACGTCATCAGTCCTGAGTAGTCAATGGAAAGACAAGGGTTACGCATAAACGGCTATACCTCCTACTAGTGTGGATCACATTCAGTTCATCCATCACCATAGTTGTTTGCTAAATTTTTCGTTAACGTTAAGGCTAGACAATGCTTTTTAGAGGTCTTTCAAAAATGGATAAAAGACGGCTAACAAATTATGACATCATTATTAGGCACTACGAGCATTCCTTCATATTCACGACGACGAGGACTTATGTTGCATTGATGATTGACCATGACGAGGTGCTAAGTTACGGATACTAGCGGGGATGGTATCTTGGTCCAAAGGAGAACTGTGGTACTCATATACATACATACATACATACATACATACATACATACATACATACATACATACATACATACATACATACATACATACATACATATATATATATATATATATATTCTTATGTAGTTATTGTCCACCTAGGGTAGAATGGGTGAATTCGTACGCGTACGTATAGTCGAGCCGACTAAGTAAAAAAATTAAATAAGAGTCATAACACAAAATGGATGGTAATCCACATAAACTAGTGTTATGTATAAAGTATGTAATTTACTTCTCACCGGAACATTGTTTTGAACCCTTCCTTATTACAACCCATAGCATAGCTTAAAGGGACAAGTACTAATGCAATGCGAGAATGGTGAAAGGACAGAGCTCCTTATGCATGCTCGACACCGACAAGGACACGTGATCTTAGAAGTGTAAACTTTTGTCAGTAACTATATGTTTTATTATACTTTACTATTCAACTATGTGTTTATATCGATAGTGCTACACATGCATTTTATTATTGTAGGATACCAAACAAACGATCCATACTTTGGTGGACTTAGGTTTTTGATTTATGAAAACTCGGGCCTATTAAAATACAGGTTGCAACAGTTATTGAGATTGAAAATATTAGGGAAGTGGCTTATGATCTAAATAGTCTCTATGCTTAGATGGACGCCCATGAAAATGTTAAACACAGTCCCAGAGTCTAATTACTACATGACCCTCTTCTATTGGATCAACACATGGACCATTTTTGGTTGGGCATAAACTCCTTGGGGTGACCCAAGAAGACCCATTTAGCATAAGTTCACGCAGCACCTCGACTCACACACAACATGTTAGCTCCTTCGCCTAGGTCACATAAGGGTAAAAGCCAATGCTTCGCCATAGATCAAACTATGAAAACACCATCTTATTTTCTTACTCTGATGCCATTGTTGTGCATGGTACATTGGCAACGGGACAAAAAAGTGAAACTTAAAAAAATCTTCTTACTAATTTTCACCAGATCTTATTTTATATTTACACGAATAATTTGTTTACACTAATTCATATTTAGAGATCGTTAATGAAAATGATTTTTTTAATTTAATTGTATTTATTAATTTCAAAACTTCATTATCCATATGCATAATCTTAATTATAATGATTTAAGTCTCTGTTATATATACACTATAATTTTACTTTAAATTATATAGTATATGGTTGCTTGATTGTTTGGAAGTGACAATATTATTATCATTTGAATAGGAAATTGAAATCGTAAATCCAAAATTAAGAAATAAAATCACATACAAATGGAATTTGAGAATGTAAATTGTAAATGTGATTTATAATTTGAAACGGAATTCCAGAGAAGTATTTGGAAATGTTTTGAAAAGAATTGAAAGGGTTTGAAAAGTTTTGAAATTTCGAATTTAGAAATGATTTTCAAAGGTTTTGGAAAAATGTTTTGAAGGGATAAAAAGCTCTAAACTCTTTTCGATCGCTGGAAAATAACTTTGGTGATGACTGCAGCATCATCGATGTTCATTTTTGGGTTTCCAAAAGAAGAATTGCTTGTTTTAAATTGAAGTTGTTTGAAGAACTAGGTTTGGTTTTAGAAATTTAAAGGGATAATTTGAATTGATTTCAAAAATGGTTTTGAATTGTTGAAAAGACTCTGGAATCTAATAAAAAAAACTATGGAATAAAATTTATAAAGGTGGGAAATAAATTTGTGAATGAATAAGTAAATTTGCAATTGCAAGTACATGAAAGTGAATTGAATGTTGAAATTCATTTCAAATTTGTAATAAACAGAGCTGGAATCGGAATTGAATTTGGTTTGTATTAAACAAAGTGAAAAATTGAAATAAAATTAGTAAATAAATCTAATTAAAGGAATGACGAAATTGAATATGATTTGAAATGAATCGAAAGTCAATAATTATAAACGAAAGGTAAATTGAATCCATATAGAATTGGAAATCTAGTTTAATATAGGTAAATATAAACCAAAGCGATGAATTAAAAATAAACATAAGAAGTATACAAAATATTTACATTGAACTTAAGAAATGAAGTGCGAAATTCTTAAGTAAATTTTGTATTGGGAATATATCAGGTTAATCATTAAGTGAAGGTTAAATTGGAAATCGTGAAATGGTAATAGTGAATTGAAAATGAATTTTTGGGAATGAACAAATGAATAAAACTGGAATTGAAACTGAATATTGAAAACCAATTTGAATTGTGTGAAATAAAATGAAGTTGTAAAATTAGTTCGAAGTGAACTAAAGATAATAAAGGTGAAATAAAAGATGGATTGAGATAAAATGAGTTGGAATTTGTAATGAATTAGTAAATGAAACTGATTTAAAATAGTGATATGAATCAGTTGGGAATGAAAGATGATTGATAAAATTCAATATTCAGAAGTTAAACCGAATCCAAATAAATTGAAATTGTGAATTGAATTCAAATAGAAGTGAAAATGTAAAGTTGAATGAAAATGAATATATAACTTCAATAGTAAAGTAAAAATGGTATAAGAAGTATATATTGAAAATTTTGTAAAGGAATGTGCAGAATAAATTTGAATGTTGTAATTGGATATTATGGCTAGCAGGATATACAGGTGTGTTAAAGACAAAATGATGAATTGGATTTTGATTTCGAAGATAAATTTAAATTGCTCAACAAAAAGGTATGTATTTAAATTTCAGTATGAAATTTGATGATTTTCTTGTCTAGCCACTTGGCCTTTTGTTTTCTTTATGAATCTAGGGGCCCGTGGTGCCATTTTGTAGACGTACTGAGCAAACCGCGCAAAGGAGACACTGGCGAAATTTTTCGAAAATTTAGGGAGTTAGAAAAATTTTGAGAAAATTTTGATAATATAAAATTTGAATTTAAATTGGTTAAGTAAATAAGGTTGTTTGGAACTTATGATTGAATTTGGAGAGTTAGTTGAAGAAATGATGGGTCTTAAATAAAAAGATTGTTTTGGAAAGTTGATAAAACTGTTTGGTTTGGAAAGATAGCAAATGGGTTAAGGATCAATCTTCTTAACTAAAAATTTCAGGATGAAATTCTTTTAAGGGGGGAAGGATGTGATGGCCCGGAAATTTTTGACATTTGAAATGGAATATTTAATTGATTAAAAATATTTGGAGGTTAGTTTAACTTGAATTTCGAATATAAATATGAATTTGGCAATTAAATTATTGAATTTAATTTATTAATGATGGGTAAAAATTTGAATTTTCAATTTTTAGCTTGTTAAAAATAATTGGATGGCTTAGAAAATTTATATTGATAATACTGAAGATAATGGAAGCTTCAGAATATAATTTGGAAATGATTTGTTCAGTTTTGGAATTTATATCATTTAAATCGATATTTAAAAAAAATAGCCTTCCGAGGCATAGTCTCCAAATTCTACGAAACTAGTCCCATTGAATCCGTAATAGTTAGTTATTATCGGATTTCAATTTTTGTAGCATTCAGAGTTGTTTGGCCAAACGATAAGCAAAGCGCTGAAAATCCTATCGAGATTCAATTTGATAATTGGTTCAAAAAGCTATCTTCTTCGTACGATCAAATTAGGACTCAAAACTTTTTCCATTACGTTCGGAATAGGGGTATAACATTATAAACGCCTAGCGGAAAGCCTTGATAGGATGTCAAGATTTTAAGCTACAAATTCAAGTCGATTTAAATTTAAATTTAATATAATTTATGCTTTGCCTGACTAGTCAAATTTCACGTCAATGTTTTTTTGCCTTCACCTCACAATTACTGTAGCCTTTTTTTTCTCCCATACGCTACCCACTGTCCTTATATCGTGCCGCTATCCTATCTTCCTTTGAAAGCTAACCGATCTTTATAAAAAAATCAAAAACTTCCCCCTTTTCCTTCGTCTTCTCTGATCTAAAAAAATCAAAATCGTTTTCTATTCGAAGAAAAAAAATCAAAGGCCAAAGAAATCATCAGAATGCAGTTCAAATCCATGGCCGCTATCTCTCCCTCTTTTCCAAATCGAATTTAAAATGAAATCGAGTTCTCCTTACCAAAATAAAAAAATTCGTGGTTCATAAAGGTGCGGCCGGTGTCGCGCACTCGCGTAGAGGTCGCGAGTGTTTAAGGAGGCGATGTGGGTCGAAGTGCGGGGCAGTTTCAGGTGAAAGGGGAGGCGCTCGCGAGGGAATGTCGTGCTTGACGCCAAACACTGGCGGCAAACGGTGATGCGCGAAGTCGAAGGTTGGACTCGGCAGTAATGTTCGAGCGTCGTGGAGGTTAGGGTTTCAGATTTTGGGGGAAGTGGTGGTTGATGCTTGCTGACAAGGTAGAGTAGGTGGGTTTCGATCGACGAGTAGGTGATGGCGCTTGAGAGTCGGAGCCGCGATTTTAGGTAGGATTTCGTTGAGGGTAGAGCGTGGTGTTCGGTGGTCTCAAGCCTAGTTTCGGCGTTCACCTGTAGTCGAAAGAGTGGGCCGAAGTCGAGACGAGTAATTGAGGAGTTAGGCGCAATTTCGACAGTTAGTTAAGGTTTTGATTAAGCAGTTTTTAAATTTTTAATATATATAAATGTATGCATGTAGGAAATAAATTTTTTACAGTAAAGAAAGAAGAAAAAGTTATTGTATGGTTTATATAAAAAGAATGAAACAAGTATAAATATGTGCATTTGTTCAATTACTAATTATTTTAAATAATGTAATATGTGATTAATCTGTTAATAAACTTATTAAATTATTTCAATCGATAAGAATATTTTATAAAATAAATGTTGGATTTAATTTAGGTTTAAATTTAATTTTAGTTAAATACATTTATTAAAAGAAAGTAGTTAAAATATAATTATCAGTTTAGAATTAATCACTAGTTAATTAATTTTTAATTAGTTAAAACTAAATTGGTTATTGGATTTATTTCGAATATTAATCAACTTTATAAATATTTATACAAGGTCTAAAACTGAGCAACAAGCCGGAATAGAAATTAGTTGGAATGGGTTGCATGCGTAGGCAAAGGTGAGATTTTCTCACTCAATCAATATTGTTCTGATTGAAATTTTGAATAGTTAGATTTAAAATTGATTGACTGTGTGCTTGGATGACAGATTTATAATAATTATTCACTGGATGATATTATATATTTATATAGTAGTATATAGTATATATTGGAGTTGTTGATTTCCCTCATTATATAGCGGATGAGGCCCTATGCGCCGCATAATAGCGGATGATATTTTATAAATCCCATATACCACGATATTCCACCTCGAAGTGGATTTGGAATTTAATTGTTGTGCTGACGTCTGTGGATGCAGGGAAAACAGGTTGGAGGGATCCAACTGGATTCCTCAAATAATTGAAATTGTTTCAATATTGTATGTTGATTATTTTAATCTGTGTGTGACTATTTGTGATTGAAACTGTTGAAGGCTATAATTAGCCAAATATATTTTTGGTATCGTATGATGCCAGAAATAAGTAAAATTTGATTTCTGAAATTTAGTAGAAAAATTTATAGTAAATTAATTTTTGAAAATTGAATAGGTTTAAAAGAAGGAATTTGTTTCAAAAGACAATAAATTTTGGTGTTTGAAATAAATTTGAGAAGTAATTTGAAATTTGATTTGGTGTTTTAAAAATAAATTAGAAAATCAATTTGATATTGATTTGGTAAAAATAATAAATATTAGGGAAATCGATCTAAAATTGACTTGATGTTTAAAAAACAATTGAGAAACCAATTCTGAAAACGGATTTAGTGTTGAAAGTGAATTGTTGGGAATGATTTGAAAATCGTAAATTAGTGGATATTTAAAAATTTAAACCCAAAATGGGAATTTTATAAAGGAAAGGGAAATTGATTTTAAAAATAAATGTTGTTTTATTTTTAAGAATGTGGAAAGGAATTTACGAATTTGGAACGTAAATTTAAAGTAAATCCAGAAGGATTTATAAATTGATTTGAATGAACCATTTTAGAATGGAAGGTGTATTTTCCCTGGAAAGCCGAGTATGTTTTCAATATAGTCTATAAATATGAAAATTAAAGTTGTGAAGATGGTTTTACGAAAAGATTATTTTGGAGAAATTATTGACTTGGGTTATTTTGAAAATCTTTAAAGTAAAGATTTATTTTAAATATAGAGGTGGTTATTTAAAGATTAAATTGATATTTGTTTAGAAAATGGTTATTTAAAATAGTTATACCCCATCTACTAATTTTATTTTAAAGTTAGTTTAGACTTGAAGTTTTATATGAGATATTGGTATAATATTTTCATAACTAATATTTAAATAAATGTTTTGAAATAATTTATCTAAATGTTTTCAAGTATATATCTTGGATAAGTGATTTAAAGTATTTTAAAATATTTGAACTCGGTAGATTTTCATCGGAAATGAATAAATATTTGGAAATATATTCCGTGTAAGGAAATGCTTTGAAAATTTGTTTCCAAAGGACTAAAATGTGAATAGTGGTTTGAAATTTGTTTTCAAATTATTAAAGTGATGAAAATATACCTTGCGAAGATATTTTGAAAATAAATAATTGGGAAAATTATTTAAATCTGGTAATCGTTGTGAATGTTGATTAATAGTTAAATAACCGACTATCGATATTTGTCTTTAAACGACAATTGAATTTCGATGCGACCAAGGGTCAGATTCCAAATGGATATTCGAAACCCACATCGAACCTTTATGATGGTGATGGATCTTTTATTCGAAAGATCAAAGTAGAAATTTGTGTGATTTGTTTGAAATCTGACTGAACACTTATTTTTAAAAATAAGCGCTCATTATCCGAATTAGCCGGGAGAGGACTTTGTGTCATAAAAACCCATTCAGAATAACGATACTACGAAATGGGATTGCATTTGAAGATGGTGTTGAAGATCGGGTATTCTCGAAAACGAAAGGATTGCCTGTCAAATGTCTCTGCACCGAATTGTTCCGGTATAGAGATTTTTATCACCCTTTGTGATGGGGATTCCGAACGTGATTAGTGAATATCTGGATTGCAAGGGCTTCTTTGGAAGTGCCTTCGGTTCTGTTCGATCTCGGAACGGACTTGTATGTATATGTGTCTGACGTTACACTTTGAGATGTTAAGCTGGTTCCTATCAAATACATTTCTGTTGGTGGTGAAGAATTTATTCTCTTAGCTTAACACCCTTCTCTAAGACGTATAAGCTCAGAGGTTATGTAGTTGATGGTTACTAGTGATGCATTCCCAAATTGGTAATGTGGCACACGAAGTGCTGCTGATCATTTGTTGATCAAAGCATGACTTTGTTAAAAGTTAGCTTTGTGGACGAGACCTCATTGAGCCTCACAAACCGGTAATGGTCGAAATAGGAAAGATGTTGCAAAGTTTCAGGGGTAGTACCCCTAGGGTATGTCCATTCCTTTTGGAAAAGGGTTGTATCAGTTATGGAGCCCTGATATTTAACCTATGTGGTTACTGCAAATACTTTTCTTTGTGGTTGTTGGTGTAGAGGATCCTCGGATAAAGGTGGCAAACGACCGGGGGTGGCATATCTTAGGTTTTACTCCTCGGCAAGGGGGTAACCGGCCTTGTGTTGGCAGAGAGCCGGGTAGGTTCTCGAGACGTCCCTCCAGAGGCGTACCTATGTGGCAGTAGGAAGTTCCTTAGCCTGACCATATGTTGGAAATCCAAAGAAACAATACCTATACGGTTTTAGTTGTATAACCTGCCATGGAATGTGGTGGTAACCTGCTATTGAACATGGTAGCTATAGTAGGCATAAGTGCGAAATTCCTATGCTGACTAAGATTAATATTATACTTTCGAAATGTTTTCCACACTATGCACTTATAATAATAATATCAAAGGATTTTGCGTATTAAGCATGTTTGACTATCATAAGGAGAAATCTCCTCCAATTCTGCATTTGCATTGTGTGTTTAGCGGGAGGCCTTATGGTAGTTTCATTTTCCAAAAGCATAGCGGATTTCTTTTCCTTTTCTTTGTGAAAATAACTATTTTTAAGATCTCACACCAGTCCCATGACTGACTTGGAGTTTATTGTTCCCTTTCTAAACTCTAGGTGCCCATAATTTTCCTCACGGGCAGCCTAGAGTCAGGTCAGTAGTTATTCGAAAGCAAAGTCGAAAAAGAGATGCTGTGGAGATCAGGAGCAAGCTGGATGGCGAAGCGTATCACTTATATATGTAGTATTTCTTTCCCACTGTTTGTTGTTATAAACTTTGATAATGTATGTGATGTAATGTAACAACTGATATAGTTCTTTGTTTTAAAGATATTCATTTATCTATTATATTTGTTCCGCTGCGAAATGCGAGATTCTGTTATTGTTTCTGTTTCTTCTTCTATCTTCTTCTTCTACCTCTTTCTTCTTTAAACCCAAAGACTTGTACATTTGTTCCACTTTGGGCTGAATTGTTGTGGGATTTTGCCAGCTTAAAAGGGGAACGGATTTGCGGGCCTTTACATTTATAAACAATATTTCAATCACTTCAAAACTCTATATATAAATATATGATAAGTATTTTTTAATGTGTAATAATTTATTTTTAAAAACATATTTAAGTAATTATTTAAAACATTAAATGTTTTGAATAAACGTTCATAATTCATTTCATTATATTTTAAAATAGGACCAATCGATTTATAAAGCTTGTTATAAAAATGTAAACTCGTTCCAATAAATATTAAATATTTGAATAATCCATTTTCCATAAATATTTCAATACTAAACAACTTAACTACATAGTTTACTAAATAATAATCCTAATATAAAAAAATATTAATTTCTCGACAAAATCTATTTTGAAAATCCAATATTACATATTCCAATTTGCAAATTCCTCTCAATTCATATCACATCAACCATATCTCAATTTCATAATCATTCCCACATTCAAAATAGATTCCATTAATTTTTTCCAAAAGGACCTCCATAACTCGGTATAAATTCACATTGTGAATTTATATTTTTAATTTATCAACTGTTATCATTTTCCCATATTTATAAACGTTGTTTATAAATTTATAAACCCCTTTGAGTTTCACTAGTTTATAAACTAATCCCATTTACAAAATCTCATTTTATAAATCCATTCCTTCAAAAATCCAATTTATATTTCAAATCTATATTTAATATCGATTTCAACCTCCTTCCATCAATCCATAAATATCACTTAAAAATACTTTGTTAAAAATACTTTATATAATATATTTTTAAATCTCTGCTTAAAACGTTTTACGAATAGTTAAGTACGGCTACAAATCAATTTATTGCTTTATCTGAATAAACTTTTCTTTAAAATAAATAAAATCTCGATACGAATATTTTTATATCCAAAATCTCCTTTTAAATTCCTTCAAATTCAAAATAATATTACGGTATTTAAAATATCAAAATTCAGGCCAGTGCTACTATAGCATCCAATTATTCAAAACACAACAATAACTTATAACAGATTATTCTAACGCATCATATATTATTATATATGAAATTAAAATCAATATTTTGAGGAATCAAGTTGGATCCCTCCAACCTGTTTCCCAGCATCCACAGATATTAGATAACATAAAATTCTAATCCCGCTTCGAGGCCGGATATCGTGGTAGTATAGGGTCATCTGCTATTATGTCGGGTGCATTGGGTCTCATCCACTCCAATAGGCAGGAAATAATATCCAACTACTGATATATGTACTACTACATACAAATATATAACATCTAACTGATAATACTAATTATCAATTGATCCAATCATCAAATAATTTATTTACATTATTATAAGTTAAACTAGCAACCAAATTGAGTGAGATTTACTCATCTTGATTTTTGAATATGTTAATCATACCATTTCCAAATTTATTCCATTGCATAGAGTTTTGTTACTACGATCCAACATACTCGTTTCCGAAATTTTGGGCCTCGCACAGACAAATGTACGACGTATATAAGTTCATGATTTTTTTGTAACTAACTAAGTACACATTAATTAAAATAAATTTAAAATCAATTGCTATATACCTCTCAACAGTTTCCTTCCCAAAACGAGCCTGCTCTGCCTAAAACCAACCCACCCAAGTCACCGCGCCTCTAACCCGAAACAACATCTCGACACCTAATGTAACAACCCTGTATTTTCTGATTATTGTAATTGTATATTTTAATTATTTTAATTTAAATTCCTAATTTAAAAAAAAACTTTATTTTATTTATTAAAATGGATATATTTTGTTAATTGAAATACAAATGTTGATTTTGATGTGAATTTGAATTTCAATCATGCATAAATTGAATATTTCCAAAAAAGTGAATTTTGGTCAATCTGGTCAAACTTTGACTTTTAAATTTAAATTTTAAAAGTTTTAAAATTTTAATTTTACCTTTTGTTATGAAAGTAAATAAAATTTCAAGAACAATGCTTTTCGTTTCGTTGAAATCCGAATAATACTGTGAAAGTTATGCTTTTACAAAATTGGGTGTAAATTGTTTTATTTAACAATATTGTTTATTTTAAATTATATAGATAATTTTTATTTGTCATATCTTATTATAAATTGTATTATATGTTATGCTACATATATTTTTACCATTTAAATATTTTTAAAGAGATGTTTGAAATTTTCCAAAGCTTATTGAATTTATTTTCTATTTTTAAAGCCTAGTTTCTATTTTCTTTGCTATTTTCTTCATTTAAATTATATTTAAATTAAAATTTATATACTTATTTGTGAATTCATTTTAGTTTATGTTATTATCTTTGTTATAAATATTTTTACAAGTACATAAAGATTTTCCAAAGTTCATTGCATTTATTTGTCATATTTTCAAGACTAGTTTGCAATTTTTGCTGTTTTATTAATTAAATTATATGTAATTAATATTTGTTTATTTTGTTTACTTGTTTAATTTATTTCTGAGTTTATTTTATCTTTATTTATCAGTATTTTAAATGTATTTAAAATTACAAAAAGAATTAGAGAAATATGAAGAGTTTAAAACCTTTCATTTACCTTTGACTTTTCACCTCCCTGCCTTTTCAATTTCATCATATGCATTCAATTGGGGCTGTTCCTTATACCATCTTCAGCCGTATTTTTTTTTTCTTCATTTTTCATGAAATTTCTTCCTCCTCATCTCTGAAAATTTTAGCCTCCATCATCTCCAAGAGTTTGGTAAAATTCTTTTTCTTTTCCATTGCTTTTCTACTTGTTTATGTTGTTTTCACTTGCTTTCTCACCCTTGTAGCTCAGCCCCTTGCTCCTCCTTCACCATGGCTGCCACCACCACCACCTGAGCCAGCCTCCACCACCTCCTCTACAGCCCCAAGCCACTGGCCATGCACCCATGTGACCAAATCCAACAATATCTACACAAACTTCAACTATATGCACCATAGCCAATCACGTATGCCTTCATCACTTTCAACCACCCGTTGGCCGCCACCTACTCCACCTCCACCATCCATGGATGACCTGGAACCCGCTGCCACACCATCCTACAGCCCACTACAATGATGGTCGCACCATGCTAGCTTGTGGCCGAACCCATATGTTGCATAGGATCCATGGTAGTTGCATTGTAGTGTTAGTTCCATGCACCTATCTCTCTACCATACTTTGCTCCATCATTTTCCCATGCTAGGCCGACCTTTAGGAACCCAGACCAGATCCAAACCATGCCTTTAGCCGTGCCATTTCAAATCTGGAGCTGAAGCATAGGTGGTAGAAAGCAAGTGCAAACACTTTGGATTTGTTTATGCATCCAATTCTATCATTGTTTAATGGTATTTTGTGTTGAAACTTATGTGTTGTTATACTTGTTTTGTTGAATGTATCTAAGGGAATTGATACTTTGGCTCTCCCACTCATCTTTGTGTCGTGTTATCATTCTTGTTGGGATCTCATTCGTGCATTCTTTGTTGTGTCTCCAGCTCAAACAAGTGAGTTATCCTCACCAGACAATATGTACATATATAACTAGTAAATTGACCTCTTTTGAATCTGTAAAATGCATTATCATGTTACATATGCTATATTATGATTATATGATGTTCACCCATGCTTAAACACCTATTATAACATCTGTTACTGTTATATTATGTTGTTCTGTTATTTTTATCAGTTTATCACACTGCAAGTTCCCTTTAGATTAGAATCACTATGGGTTGAAATGATACATACCCGAACGGACTTTAGAATAGGGGAAAATCGTTGTGGGCTGAAATGATAGGCCTGAGCGATTTTCATTTTATTTCATTTACTTAGGACTGCGGGTTTGAAATGATAAAACCTGGATTTCTTTGTAAATTACGAGTTGAAATGATACATTACCCGTATCACTTTACCTAGGCTAGAAAATTATATACAGACCCGTAGTTAAAATATATTTTTCTAAAATTTTGAAAAATACGTTTGAAATGTAAATATTATAATATTTTGATTTAAAACATAATTAAAAATGATTTTTGTAAAGTATTATTGATTTTTTTGGAAATTTATAGGTTAAATAAATTATGGAAAAGTTAGAAAATTTAAATGTAAGTTATTTTGGAAATTTTGATTTAATTATAATTGGAAATTAAATTAAATATGAAATTATGATAAATTTATGATAATTTGAATTTAAAATGAATTTAAAATAATTTTATAATATATTAATGATTTTTGAGTAAAGTTAAAAAATGAAAGGGATGATTATTTAAGTTGAAATTTTGAAATATAACCAAATGGGAATTTGTGAATTTGGCTTAAAAGTGAATTTTAAGTTAAGTGAATAAAATTGAAATTAAGTTATATTTTGAAATTTAAACTTAAGTGTTAAGTTGAAATTTAATTTAATGAATTTAAATTTGAATGTTGAAATTTAATAAGTGAATTATTATTAAATCTTGATTTTTGAATGGAAATTTAACTTTATAAAATCATGAACTTAAGGAAAATTAAATGTTGTTTATAAATGTGAAAATGTATGATTTTATAAAAAAAATGTTTTAAATAAAATTATAATTGGTTGTGAAATTATATTGAATATTTGAAGTTAATTAACTGTATTTTTGAAATGCTATTAATTGCAATGTAAATGATATTACAGTATTTGTAAATGCTGTAGTTGATGATAATGAACTAAAAAGCTAAATTAAATTAAAGGCTATTATAGCAATCTTTTTAAGTGCTATAATTGTTGAATTTAACTAAGTTATTTGAAATTTAAGTAAACCCTATTACAGCATTTTTAAAATGCTGTCTTTTGTTAAATTGAACCGTTTTGAATGTAAATTTTCATAGCGTTTTCTAAATGCTGCGAAAAGTGAATTTTCACTGTTTTGATAAACTTAAGTGAATAAATGAACTTTGAAAGTCGAAAATTTTGAAAATTTAATACTTTAATTATTAAATATAATAACTTCATTTTAATGATTTAAAATGATTTTTGAAACATAAACTGTTTTGAAATGTGAATTGAATTGGTATTTTAAATTGAATAAAATGAATAATGATTTGAAAGGAAGTTTTGAAAGATATGATATTTTGACATTAAATGATTTGAAAAAAAATGAAGTTTTGAAAGATATGATATTTCGATATTAAAATGATTTGAAAAGAAATTCTGAAAGATATGATAATTTGGAAATGAAGCTTTGAAGGGTTATGAATTTTAATATATTAAAATGATTTGAAAGGAAGTTTTGAAAGGATAGGATAATTTAATATATTGAAATGGTTAGAAATGATTTAATATTTATTTTGATAAATATTTGAATTTGGAAGATATGGTATGATGATATATTGAAATGGTTTGGAATGATTAAATCTTTATTTTGATAAAGATTTGGATTGAAATGATATTTTATTTTGAAGTATAAAATATTGTTTTAAAGTTATAACTACGGGTTATAATAACGATTGGTTGGCAAAGAGACCGGGATCGGATATGGGCATACTCTCTGTCGATACCGAAAACCACTTTGACTAACCGTGTACGCGGTGGAGATTCCAGAATGAAGTAGGATGGTGGCGACGTCCTTGAGGTATATTTATGTGGACCCAACTCCCGTGAGTTGGCATAAGGTGGCTAAAACAGGAGCGATCTCGGGACAAGTGAGGTCATTCCTCCTATCGGACACATTCCTTCGATACTATACTCTTACTGGTGATTGATTAGATGGCCATCCTCCGATTTTGATTGGAAGTGTGTTCCGAGGTAGGCGTATGTGGCTGCTGCGTTACCACCAGCCCGTGTGCGTAATTGGTATATCTACCCTGGCATTGCCTTGTGTGCCGTGTCACCTACCATACCGAGCCTTTACTACGAGTTTGTTTTTCTCCCGTAGCCCGTGTGGTATCCTCTGACAGTCACCCGGAGTGGAGATGGCATGATATTGGATGGACTACTGGGACTATTATGTGTGAAGGGTGATATGGGTAGCCCGGAACGCTATTTAAAAGTAAGTTTATTTTACTATAGACATTATTATAATAGCGAAATATTACTATATAGTAAATAGTTTAACGGATCCTTAAAGGATGGGCGGTCTCAGGCATCCTTTAAGTTACTTGTACCTTATTACAGTTCATTTGAGTTGGTTTACATTATATAAGTATATATTGTCCTGACTCGAGTGTTTGTATTTTTATTTACGCTCGGGTCAGCCTGAGTTATTCACAAATTTGGATTCCACTTTCTGCAGATTGGAATCGCTGGAGATTATCTGCTTATCTAGTTTTATCTATTCCAGTTCTATTGTTCTATTCAGCTTGTACTTGGTTATCATCTTAAGAGTTCTGTTGTACTTTATTTAGTCTGTTGTATTTTATTTAACTCTGATATATTTATATAGTGGCTTCATGAACTACTATTTCTTTCACTTCCGCTGCATTATTAAATACTCTGTGTCTGTGATCTGTGATTTTATTTACTGTATATTCTGAGATTTGCCAAATTTTATTTACAATGCGGTATTTTGAGCAATTCAAGTCCGACATGTGCGGATGCGAATGGTTGAAAATATCGGGTTGTTACACCTAAAAGTGCACAATCTGATAATTGGAAACCATCAAAAATTCCTTAAATCACCATTTTGGCAAGGTCAACATCATGGTGGCTGGTGGCGAAATAATCATTGAAGAACAATGGCTTTGCACCAGATGAAACAATATCATTTACACTCATTGCTACCAATTCTATTCCAATCATATCATGGATTCCAGTTTCAAAAGCAAGCTTTAATTGGTCCCAACACCATCAGCACCAGCAATAAGATACGAATCTTTCAATTCATACAGCCCACTAAATCCTCCAATGATCTTCACCATTACGTGATCCGCCTCACAAGCTCTGACCATGCATCTATATCCACGCCAGCTTCAATAGACGTCAGATCATTTGAAGCCGCCGATACTCCTCAAAACCCTAAAACCGTACTACTTGAATTCCCATCGCCACCTTCCTACGCATGCGCGCTCGAGCTTCATCAAACAAAAAACTCGCGATCGCTAATCTCGCGAAGTAGGTCACAAAACCTCTCTCGCGTTTGCCTGCTCAAACAATAACCCATAGCCGCATCTTTTGACGTCGCCATGCCGCCGTTTTGCTGTCGCTATACATGAGTTTGATCAAAGAAATTTCTCCCTGTAGCCATTTTATTTTCTCTTTTTTTTATAAACCGTGAATTAATTTCGAACTGATTCCTTTCAGAGGAAGAAGACACGATTTTGTAGTCAGATAACAGGGTGGCTCATGTTCGAGTCTATGAGTGTAGGGTTTGACTTTGCTCATTTAGATATTATTAAAATTATAAAATACCTCGTATTATATATAGTGAAATTCTGACCTCCCATTGAGGCATGCTGCTTGGCGTTTCTAATGTTATAACCCTATTTTAAACCCAATGGAACAAGTTCGGAGCTCAATTCGATCATATGTGGAAGATAGCTTTTTAAATCGACTGTTTAAATTTAATTCAATTAAGTTATTTCTGGGCATTTTCAGATCGTATGACGGAATGGTAACTCCAAACGCTACAAATTTGGAATCCACTAATAATACACTATTATGGATCCAATTGAACTAGTTTCTGTTGACTTCCAAGACTGTGCCTCGGATCGCTGTTTTAATGCGTCGATTAAATCGACGATTTTCATTGACGAAATTGCTTGGAATTCCAGTCATAAAAACTTATTAACTCAACTCTAATTCAAATGGAATTTATATCAACAATAAAAATCATTTTCGATTCACACTACATTCAAGTTTCAATTATTCACTATTTTGTATTATAATAAATCGTTATATTTGAAATTTATATTCATTCTATAATTCTCAACCAAATCTTCATATTTAAAAATCAAATTATATTCCAAATCAATATTTAAAACCATTTTAATATTTAAAATCAAATGAAAAATCTGCGCCATTACATTCCTTCCCCCTTAAAAGCATTTCGTCCTCGAAATTTCTAAGGGTGGACGATTGATCCAAACCCATTATTTTTCAAAAGCCCACTTAGTGGAAATTCGATATTTCATTTTTCTAAATCCCTTAGTTCTATACAAAACATTTAGTTTCCATTTCTAAACCAAAACACTGATTCCAATGACAATTCAAAATTAAACTTTCGTTAACAAAAGTTTTTCACAAAAAATTTCAAAATTTTTCTAACACCCTAAATTTTCGAATTTTTTTTGCAGTCTTCCTTATATGGAGAGCCTTTTTCAATATGACAAATATGATAATACATCAGTTCTCATGGTCGAAAAACACAATATATAGCAATATTTATCTCATTGCTGTATTTAATCAGAAAACCTACATTATATTAGCGTTGTTAAGCGAGTACGCTCAATTTATCTGCAATTACGTAGTCCAAATTAATCCCAAAAGCCTCCTTGTACCTATACTTAAATAAATCCCATAAGTACCAAAACATGAAAGTTAATAACATTTCATTTATTTAAATAGCTAAACACGCCATTTTCCTAAACCCAACATGTTATACATGTATTATAAACAATTACCCGTTTCCAACATTAATTCAGTGAAGTTCAATCGATTTATTTACTATTCCATTCAATTCGAATGATTCACAGAATCAATATACAACCAATTCATAATCTATATCCATAATATTCATATCATATCCATTATAAGGGATTCAACTAATTTATTCACTTACCACATATATTGCATAATTTTATTTACTTAAGTCTGCGTCAAACGATAAAAAATTTCATGAAAATTCGTGATATTCATCTAATAAAATACCACTTCAGTTTATAAACTTTTTAAATTGATTTTAAATCAATTTATCATCTTATATTAATTCACATTCAACTTATTCACAAAATTCTTGTTCGCTCAATTTTATATTCAACACAATCTAATCCATGCCAATTTATTTATGAACCATTTCATAAATTTATTTGAGCCAAGCTTCCATCCAAAAATATTAACTTAAGTTAATTCATCCACTTTCAGTCATTTCAACTATATAACTTAATTTTATTTCCATCGCAAAAAATCCCATTTCATTTTAAATTGATTGTTATTCAATTTATTTACCTTCGATTTATTCGATTTTCCATTTACTTGGTATATCTCAATTTACACTAGATTACTTGAGAATTAATTCAAAAAATAAATATTAAGGTTTATTATGACCTTTTAGACAATACATATATTCATTTCCATTCAAAACTAAATTTCATACTCGAACTCATTTTAATAATATCCCAAAGCCATATTCAATTTATCTATACTTAAATTGAATTTATTTATAACTTAAGTCATCACCATTTCAAAATATATTTAATTCACTTATATTTAAGTCGAATTTCATTTATAACTCAAGTTCCATATTCAGTTTCAATCCACAATCCATTTTACCTAACCAATTAACTTCCTTTTCTATATTCAATTAACTAATTAATTTATCTAATTAGTTCACTTCCATTTTATAACTCAATATCTGATTTTATTTAAAAATCACTTCAATTGGTTTGACTTAAGTTCAACTCCAATTTGTAATTCAAATTCTAATTTCCATTCCTTTAACTAATCAATTAACCATTTAATCGGGTTTTCATTTCCATTTCCTCAGATTTATAAGTTATTTAAACTTATTTATTCACAATTTGACATTTTTTTCACTTAAATTTTATTCCATTCAAAATTTATAACTTATAGTAATCATTTTACAACCTAATTTTATATTCAATTCAATTCGTTATGGTTTTAAATCGAATCCGATTTTATTTAACTTAGCTTAAGTTAAATTTTAATTTCATATCGAAGTTCACATTCTTAGGTTATAGGTTCAAAAACATATCTTCTTTCGGTTTCACTAATGATTTAAATGGAAATTCCAAAATTCAAACACCCGTTTTCATTTCAAAGAATTTTGGAATCCTATTTACAAATATATATTCCCTTCTGCATACCAAGTCTTACTTTTGGAATTTTTAATTCAAAACTTGATTTTACCAAAACAATTCTGAAGCCAAATAATCATAGTAGCAACTCGTCACTTAGAAACTTGAAAATGAATATTGATGATGATGCACAGTCATCATCAGGATTATTTTTCAGCGACTGAAGTGAGTTTAGTGCTTTATTACATCCAAAAACCATTTAAAACATTTTCTATTCAAAATATCTCCAAAATAATTCTCCGTTATTCTTTTCAACACTTCGCCCAAAAATTTTGGGATTTAAATTTCCAAATTCTGGTTTGAATCCATTTTTTATTTTTACTTATTTGTATAATTCATACTTATACAAATTCTATTTTGTTATATATAACCATTTAAATTTTATAATTTTGATTATAATATCAAGAAAACATTCCAAATACCATAATAATTCCTGAAAATTATTTCTTTTATATCAAAATATAATTTAGGTAAAATTATTTCATTTATTCCATTCCAAAACAATATTGTGTCGAATTACTTTATTCAATTATTCTGAAACCACTATCGACACAGTCTTACAGACTGTGCCGACTAGAGTTCACTAACAAATATGCGCTTAAATCTGTTATCACACTCAAACTCATTCTAGGGGACTACTGACCCTATCTCTAATGAGTAATCCTTACCAAAGCCAAGGTTGTTGTAACAGCCCGCAAATCCGTACCCCTTAAGTCAACACTATTCTACCTAAATCATCTCAAGTTGTACAGAAATACGAACCATTTGGGTTAAAGAAGAAGAGGTAGAAGAAGAGAAAACAAAGTCAACATCGGAATCTAACCATCGCAGCGGAATAAAATATAATAGATAGTAAATAATCTTTACTCAAACTCAAATATATCTGTTTACATACATCACATCATCAGAGTACATCAATCACATCTCACATCAATACAATACAATGGATACACAACAACTCAAGGTACACAACAACTCAAACGTAGCGGAATAATATATATATATATACAAGTACGGGAGTACGTCTCGTCATCCAGCTCGTCTCCTGAGCTCCACAACATTATATCCTGTATTCTATAATACTCGGTCTGACCCGAGCATTACAGTTAAATAACACCCGAGTCAGTCTGGAATACCAGCGTGAGAAAATCACACCCAATTGATCATTAAAGTTTCAAAAATCCTTTGAAAACAAAAGCATCTCGTAAGACCACGCCACAAATAAACATGTCGGGTTTTTACCTTACGATAGCTAAAACAATTTTTATAGAAATCCTCTGATATTATAATAGGGTCTATATACAAATACTTATAAAATAGCCGAAATTGTTACATTCATTAAATTAGAGCTACTAGCCACAAAAGTGGGTAATACAAACAAAACTCGTACTATGCTCGTAGGGAGAATGGATTTCCAACAATGACTAGGCACTGGGGTACCACCTGTCACAGTACGGGGCCTAGATCACCGTACCTAGGATTACTCCCTTCATCCCCTGCAACACAAGGCCGGAACCATTCCTTACTGAACAGTCCCGAACAAGATAAACCCCGTGGTTGGCGCGACCAACCACCCACTAAGCCGAAATATATAAAAAGGGACATCTAAACAGGGGAAATATCTTGTCCTGCTTGGGCATGACCCACCTAACCTTGCTGCATATCCCCTGATTTTCAGTCATTCCCGGTTGATGGGGCTTGAGGCTAAGCGTTACCTTTAGAACGTTTTCACTTAGAATGCCCATCGTCCACCTGACGATGTTTCGCAAGCATTCATCCATACAAGTCCGTCCCGGGTTCGAACGAAACCGAAGGCACTATTCCTACTACATCCATTTTGGATATATCCTCAGGATTAGTAGCGACTAGCCCTTGCACTTCACTGCTCCATCTTCGAATCCAAAATCGTTTACACGAAACGTACAAACCGGATCGAAGTGGTTTTCGAGAAATTAATCTCGATCCCGGTCTCTTCGAAACGATCAACGCATTGTCCAATATTGGTAGTCGGTTATTTAACTATCAATTAATATTCACAAATATCCATCATCCAATAAATAATTTCCCAAATTATTTATTTATCTCAAAATATCTTCACAAGATATATTTATATTTTCAACCCTTTTGAAACGAGTTTTCAAATCATTCTCTTCCCATTGGAAAGAATTTCCAAATATTTATTTTCACTGGAAACAACCAAGCACATTTAGATTTCGAAAATAATTTAAAACTCTTTATTTTAACTTATCCTTTAAGACATTTAAATCAAAATTACTTTAATAATTTATTAAAATATATACTTTAAAATGAGACTACTTTATAAAATATAAAACTAGATTTTCTCTTTTTAAAACAAATACCCAGTCATTTTAAAATAAGTACTACTATAGTAGATTTAAAGAAAATATTTACTTAGAAATAATATATTTACTAAAACATGCTTTTTGAAACAATATTAAAATTGTTAACTTGTATTTAAAAATTTACTTTGAAAACGTACTTGGCTATCCAGGAAAAATTCCAATTTCAAGCACTTAAATCAATTTCTCGAATTGATTTCCAATTTATTCTATCAAAAATAAATTTCTTTACTTGCTCGGTTCATTTCAAAATTAATTATGGACTTCATATATTCTTTTATTTTTATTATTATTTACTGTTTGATTTTAAATCTTTTAACTGAAATATACAAATTTCAGGCTTTTCCCACTTCTTCTTTGTTCCTTTCAAAATTTAAAATCTTAGATTTAAAATAAATGTTCAGTTCCTTTAAATATTAGCATTGGAGTTTACAATTCATTAACTTTCTATTAATTCAAAAATCTCCTTTCTATATTTAAGATTTATTAATTAGAATTCTTATGTCACTTTATTTATTTTTATTCTCTTTTTCCATTGTTAAATTTATTCAAATTTCCATAATTATTTTACATACAAATTCACTTCCTTTCTTTTCTTTCCAACTTCTTTCTAGAAATTCATTAATCCCAATTATCCAATCTAACCATAGCATTCAATATTTCAACATAATCCATCATAAAATATCGAATCATCATAACCGGATAATTTAAATAATATAAATAAATGTTGAGGGATCCAGTTGGATCCCTCCAACCTGTTTTCCCTGCATCCACACACGTTAGCATTACATAATATGCCAATTCTAGAATATATCATACTATGGCACATCAATCAATCAATTTCAACCATTCAAACAATTATTTTAAATTTAATCATTTAAATTTAAATTTAAACTGAGTGAGATTAACTCACCTTTGCTTTGGATTTGCAATCTATTTCCAAACTGGTTTGCTTCCATGATTTTAAACCTTGTATAACAGTTATACGATTCATTAATATTTTAATTTATCAAACAATTGATTGCCATTAAATAATTAAGGCAACTAATAATTTAGTTAAACCAATCGTTCTCTTACAATTTCTGTTTGTAACTAAAAATTGAAATAGGTTTATTAATCGTCTCAATCACTAATATACATTATTAAATAAACTGAAATTTTTCGTTTCTAAACTGCATATGAAATAAATTTCTTTTTTTTATACATAGATATATATATATATATATTCGAATCAGAACCCTAAAAATACCTCACGGCGACGAACAGTTCATCTCCAAAACTGCGACCTCCCTGTGAACGAGCCAAAGCACCCTCTCAAAATCTCAACCCTAGATCGAAACTACCCTTGCTTTCCTGCTGCAACAGTCGCTGCCCACCGCCACGTTCCACTTCCCACTGCTCGCGACTCATCCAACGACAGGAGCCTCCATCGCGACCCCCTCACGCGAACGACAGGGAACCCCAAAACGCAGCCCCCTTAAATCGCGAGTACCCTCTGCCGATAGAACTCAAACTCGAAGAGGCTTCGATTTCGACTAGCTAGGGACGACGAGTTCGGCTTCAGATTCAAATTGGTTTATACGAATTGCTTTATGCTTTGATTGATTTTTAACAGGGATGAAATCGATTTGAACTAATTCGAAGATGATGGCATCGGCCATAATTTTTTTCTTTTAAACTGAGGGTTCGTAATGAGGAATGAGTCTTCGGCCACGTTAATAAAGTGATAATAAATTTGAGAAGAGGATAAGATGCTTGCGTTAGAAGCCAGAAGAGTGAGGCTTCTTTCAAAAGATTTTGACTATATGATTGATTTTTCTTTCATATGAATATTTTATTTTATAATTTCCTAAACAACAAATGTTCTTTATTAACAATGAAGCGTATTGAAGGAGGTAGCACGTGCTTTTTGAATCCAGGTGTTTATATTTGATTTTCGATATAAATTTTCAAACTTAACCAACCCTTTTACATTTGATTTCATCACTCCTATTCTCTTCAGTATTATCAATATCAATTTTACAAGCCTTCAGATTATTTTTAATAGGCTTAAAATTCGAGATTCAACAATTCACTCAGCTTCTAATAATTAAATTCTATTATTTAATCATCAAACAAACAGCGATATATGTAATTTCAGTTAAAATTATCATATTGAATATTTAAAATTAATTAAATATTTCGATTTTAAATGCTTGAAAATTTCGGGTCGTTACATTCCTCCCCCCTTAAAACAATTTCGTCCCCGAAATTACTAGTTAGGAAGAATGGTCCAATACCCGTTTACTTATCCTCAAAACCAAACAGTTTCTAACAATACAACATCTTACCGATTATCTTTTTATAAAAGACCCATTATTATTCTTATTAACTTTCCAAACCTTTCCCTAGTTTCGGACTTTACCATTTGTTTAACCATTCACGTTTCAATTTAAATCCAAATTTTGAATTCTCAAAATTTTCTCAAAATTTTTCTAACTCCCTAAATTCCCGAAAATTTTCGCCAGCGTCTCCTTTGCGCGGCTGACTCGGTACAACTACAAAATGGCTCTACGGCCTCCCAAATCCAAAAAGAAAACAAAAAGTCAAGTGGCTCAATCCAAATCAAATTCCATACCAAATTTAAATGCGTACCTTTTGTCGGGCAATTCAAATTTATCTCTTGAAATCAAATCCAATTTCCTTTTCCCTTTTATAATATCTGCATATCCTGCTTAACACTAATATCCAATCACAATATCCCAAAATATTTTATCGACTTTCTTACAAAATGTCAATATCTATTCATTTCAATATTATCTTAGATTATATTTGTAATATCAATTTCCAATCTAAAATTTTACCACTCCTTTCTTAAGTTAGTATAAACATTTTATATGTTTCTTATCTTAATTTCTCTTTACCTCTTTTGGTTTATAATTATTTCTATTCAAATCGATTTCCACATTACATATGTATTTCATTTATTTTCAACTTTGAATTTTTAAATTTTATCCTTCATTTATAACTAATTTAAGTCATTACGTTAATTAGTTTCATTTACTAACTTAGTTTAGTTTCCAATTCTAAATAGTTTTGTCGTTAACAAAATTTTCCAAAATTTTCTAACTCCCAAAATTTCTGAAATTTTTTGGCAGAGTCCCCTTTGTATGGAGGAGCTTTTGCAATTTGACAAAAGAGATAAATATATATACATCGACCCACACGGTCGGAAAAATCAAAAACAGTTCATATTTTCTATTTTAATTACGTAGGCGTACCTTATTTAGCATTTTAAGCAAGCGGCTTATTATTTTTAGCAAATAGCACAACCAAATCCAGCCACACGGCTTCCAGGAACCTGTACTTACTCAATTTAAACATGTAAGTTCGATATAAATGAAGTTTAACTACATTTCACTTATAAATAGTTAAAATATATGCATTCTAAAAGTACCAAACATTTTTCTGTAAGCAATTAATATAGTTTCATGCTAATTCAACTATTTCAATTAATTTATAACCCATTCTCATCCAATGTGAGTGTTTTTCAAGCCATTTATATATAACTTCATTAATTTGAATGGTTTAAAACTCAATTGCTTACATTTAATTTATTCTTAAGCAAATCGAACTCATATTTAATTCAATCGCTTCCAAAATCAATTTATTTTACTTCCACCAACTCATAGAATTTTAATTATTTCCATTTACATCCAATGACAATTTATTCTATGCAATTTGACAAGATTTATGTGAATAAATAAGTATTTATGTTTATAACCAATTTAAATTGACTCCAACTCAATTTATACTTAATTCTATTCCATTTTGGATTTAGTCACAATCCATATATTCTCAGTTTCATTGCAATTAAATTTGAATCCATTCACTTGCATTTCATTTTATTAACCAAATTAGTTTCCTTCAAAAACAATTAACAACTTAGGTTCCACCTCCAATACCAATTAAATTTCCTTTTTATTTTAATCCATTCACAACCATTTATTTAGCCCGACACATTCCATTTAAATTTCATTTACATTTCATTCCATGTTAGTTTATTCCAAACTATTTTATTTAGCTCAGAAACAATCCAAGCTATTTCATTCAATAATCATTTCTCAACTTATTTAAACCACATTTCATTTGAATTCTTATTTATTCTATCCATGTATTTATTCAACATAATTAGTTTATCCACATAATCCATTAGGAATTTACATTTTTTTTTACATCTTATTTATAGCCCACCAAATCCTATTTCGATTCAAACTTATTTTCTCTCGATTTAAATCCAACCCAATATCATTACACTTAGTTTTAAGTTGAATTAATTCAACTCTTCCATTTGTTTAGCTTAAGTTAATTTGCTTCATTATATTCAAATTTTTAAGCTCATTTCATTTTTCAAGTAAATTTCTATTCTATTCAACTCAATTCTATTTCGATTAAATTTCATTTTAACCCTGCAATTTCATTTGATTGGTTATTATAAATTGAACTTTCCAGATTCAATTCATTCAATTGATTACAATTCCATTTCCCATTTATTTCTACTTATTTGGATTTTATTTACAATTCATACCCTTACTATTTTAATCCAATTTCATTTTTATTCAATGCATTTCCAATTATATCTAATTCGGTAACATTTCAAGTTAAATTTTAATTTATAACTCAAGTCATGATTTTACCATCCAATTTATTAACTTACATTGCAATTTGGTTCACAAATCAATTAATTCATTGCAAGGCCACTTTACAATATATTTTCTTCATCGACAATGTAAGTCGAATTTAATTATAACTTGAGTTTTATTTTCAAACCCCATCATAAACTCACAATTCAATTTCATTAACTAATTTATTATCCAATTAGTTCTTCCCTTATTTATAATCCAACACTTGAATTTTTATTCCAAATATCACTCCATTTAATTTTCTTAAGTTCAATATACTTTATAATTCAAGTTTGGATTTTCTTCTCATTTTTTTTCAATTCATCACAATATTGATTTTGGGCTTTTCATTCCATTTTAAATTTTATAAGTCACAACTTATATGTCATACAATCACACTCATTCTAGGCTTGAATATATTCATCCATTATTTTTTTTAACTCAAGCCTGCTATTTATTTATAGCCCAAGCATGTTTTACCTCATGCATTAAAACTCTTTTACACGTTATTCTTATTTATTTATTTCAATTCCAATCTTTATTCAATTTATTTTTCATTTGTTTAGGTAAGAATTTATTTCTTTTATTAACTCAATTGAATTCTCATCCCAATTCAATTTTACTTTAATCTAAATTTATTTAACTCAATTCAATTTCAACTTAATTCGAATACAACTGGATCTTATTTTCAGCCTATCCAATTAATGTCAATCCAGTCAAAATTTTATTTCCCATCCAAGTTAATTTCATTTTTAACTCTTCTCTTTAATTTTAATTCCAACATTCAAAGCTAATTTATCCTTCTTGATTTAAAAGAATATCCTAACTTATAAGCTTATAACCCATCTTATCAGAATTTTTTAAAATATCGGCTTTTGATTTCAAAACATTTTGAAATCTCCAACATTTCAAAATCACATTTCTCAAAAATTTAAACCAATCCTGGTTTTATTCCCAACAAATTTCCCTTGGAATTTCAAAAACAGCTTGCTTTTCTAAACAAAATCAATTTGGTAGCATCCGTCACTTAGGAATTCGAAAATGAATACTGATAATGCGGCCGTCATCATCAGAATTATTTTCCAATAATCCAGGTGATTTCAATGCTATATCACTTTCAAAATCCATTTCAAACAAATTTCCTTTCAGAAATACCTCCAAACAATGATGCCATCATTTATCTTCAAAACACTCCCAAATTTTCGGGATTTAAATTTCCAAATCCTGCTCAAATCAAATTTTACTATAATTTAATTTGCATAGTTTAAGCTCAGACAAATTCTTATTTGGTTACATTTTAATTTATAATGCACATTTACAATTCATATTTGTAAATTTTCATTTTCTAATGAATTTATTTACTTAAACCTTTTTGGTTGTATTTTCAATTTTGAGTCAAATTTTCACTCAATAATGATAATAATTCAATACCATATATTCAATAAATAGTTCAAGAAAACTTTTTCTTATATCAAAATATATTTTTGGATAAAATTATTTCATTCACCCATATTTAAAACAATATCATGTCAATTGTTCTATTCAAGTGTTTAGAAACCCCTTCGATACAGTTGTACGGACTGTGCCGACGAAGGTTCATATGCCACTCAATAAACCAATCAACACAATATTAAAATAATTTATATTCACTAACAAATACGCGCTCATATCTATTTATACGCTCAAACTCATTTTAGAGTACTATAGACTCTATTTTAAATGAGTAATTCCCACCAGAGCCAAGGTTATCTCCAACCTACGCTCTGATACCAAGTGTAACAGCCCGCAAATCCGTACCCCTTAAGTCAACATTATTCTACCTAAATCATCTCAAGTTGTACAGAAATACGAACCATTTGGGTTAAAGAAGAAGAGGTAGAAGAAGAGAAAACAAAGTCAACATCAGAATCTAACCATCGCAGGGGAATAAAATATAATAGATAGTAAATAATCTTTACTCAAACTCAAATATATCTGTTTACATACATCACATCATCAGAGTACATCAGTCACAGCTCACATCAATATAATACAATGGATACACAACAACTCAAGGTACACAACAACTCAAACGTAGCGGAATAATATATATATACAAGTACGGGAGTACGTCTCGTCATCCAGCTCGTCTCCTGAGCTCCACAACATTATATCCTGTATTCTATAATACTCGGTCTGACCCGAGCATTACAGTTAAATAACACCCGAGTTAGTCTGGAATACCAGCGTGAGAAAATCACACCCAATTGATTATTAAAGTTTCAAAAATCCTTTGAAAACAAAAGCATCTCGTAAGACCACGCCACAAATAAACATGTCGGGTTTTTACCTTACGATAGCTAAAACAATTTTTATAGAAATCCTCTGATATTATAATAGGGTCTATATACAAATACTTATAAAATAGCCGAAATTGTTACATTCATTAAATTCCAGCTACTAGCCACAAAAGTGGGTAATACAAACAAAACTCGTACAAGGCTCGTAGGGAGAATGGATTTCCAACAATGACTAGGCACTAGGTTACCACCTGTCACAGTACAGGGCCTAGATCACTGTACCGAGGATTACTCCCTTCATCCCCTGCAACACAAGGCCGGAACCATTCCTTACTGAACAGTCCCGAACAAGATAAACCCCGTGGTTGGCGCGACCAACCACCCACTAAGCCGAAATATATAAAAAGGGACATCTAGACAGGGGAAATATCTTGTCCTGCTTGGGCATGACCCACCTAACCTTGCTGCATATCCCCTGATTTTCAGTCATTCCCGGTTGATGAGGCTTGTGGCTAAGCGTTACCTTTAGAACGTTTTCACTTAGAATGTCCATCGTCCACCTGACGATGTTTCGTAAGCATTCATCCATACAAGTCCGTCCCGGGTTCGAACGAAACCGAAGGCACTATTCCTACTACATCCATTTTGGAAATATCCTCAGGATTAGTAGAGACTAGCCCTTGCACTTCACTGCTCCATCTTCGAATCCAAAATCGTTTACACGAAACGTACAAACCGGATCGAAGTGGTTTTCGAGAAATTAATCTCGATCCCGGTCTCTTCGAAACGATCAACGCATTGTCCAATATTGATAGTCGGTTATTTAACTATTAATTAATATTCACAAATATCCATCATCCAATAAATAATTTTCCAAATTATTTATTTATCTCAAAATATCTTCACAAGATATATTTATATTTTCAACCCTTTTGAAACCAGTTTTCAAATCATTCTCTTCCCATTGGAAAGAATTTCCAAATATTAATTTTCACTGGAAACAACCAAGCACATTTAGATTTCGAAAATAATTTAAAACTCTTTATTTTAACTTATCCTTTAAGACATTTAAATCAAAATTACTTTAATAATTTATTAAAATATATACTTTAAAATGAGACTACTTTATAAAATATAAAACTAGATTTTCTCCTTTTAAAACAAATACCCAGTCATTTTAAAATAAGTACTACTATAGTAGATTTAAAGAAAATATTTACTTAGAAATAATATATTTACTAAAACATGCTTTTTGAAACAATATTAAAATTGTTAACTTGTATTTAAAAATTTACTTTGAAAACGTAGTTGGCTATCCAGGAAAAATTTCAATTTCAAGCACTTAAATCAATTTCTCGAATTGATTTCCAATTTATTCTATCAAAAATAAATTTCTTTACTTGCTCGGTTCATTTCAAAATTAATTATGGACTTCATATATTCTTTTATTTTTATTTTTATTTACTGTTTGATTTTAAATCTTTTAACTGAAATATACAAATTTCAGGCTTTTCCCACTTCTTCTTTGTTCCTTTCAAAAATTAAAATCTTAGATTTAAAATAAATGTTCAATTCCTTTAAATATTAGCATTGGCGTTTACAATTCATTAACTTTCTATTAATTCAAAAATCTCCTTTCTATATTCAAGATTTATTAATTAGAATTCTTATGTCACTTTATTTATTTTTATTCTCTTTTTCCATTGTTAATTTTATTCAAATTTCCATAATTATTTTACATACAAATTCACTTCCTTTCTTTTCTTCCCAACTTCTTTCTAGAAATTCATTATACCCAATTATCCAATCTAACCATAGCATTCAATATTTCAACATAATCCATCATAAAATATCGAATCATCATAACAGGATAATTTATATAATATAAATAAATGTTGAAGGATCCAGTTGGATCCCTCCAACCTGTTTTCCCTGCATCCACAGACGTTAGCATTACATAATATGCCAATTCCAGAATATATCATACTATGGCACATCAATCAATCAATTTCAACCATTCAAACAATTATTTTAAATTTAATCATTTAAATTTAAATTTAAACTGAGTGAGATTAACTCACCTTTGCTTTAGATTTGCAATCTATTTCCAAACTGGCTTGCTTCCATGATTTTAAACCTTGTATAACAGTTATACGATTCATTAATATTTTAATTTATCGAACAATTAATTGCCATTAAATAAATAAGTTCAACTAATAATTTAGTTAAACCAATCGTTCTCTTACAATTTCTGTTAGTAACTAAAAATTGAAATAGGTTTATTAATCGTCTCAATCACTAATATACATTATTAAATAAACTGAAAGTTTTCGTTTCTAAACTGCATATGAAATAATTTTATTTTTTTTATACATAGATATATATACATAGATATATATATATATATATATATATATATATATTCGAATCAGAACCCTAAAAATACCTCACGGCGACGAACAGTTCATCTCCAAAACTGCGACCTCCCTGTGAACGAGCCAAAGCACCCTCTCAAAATCTCAACCCTAGATCGAAACTACCTTGCTTGCCTGCTGCAACAGTCGCTGCCCACCGCCACGTTCCACTTCCCACTGCTCGCGACTCATCCAACGACACGAGCCTCCATCGCGACCCCCTCACGCGAACGACAGGGAACCCCAAAATGCAGCCCCCTTAAATCGCGAGTACCCTCTGCCGATAGAACTCGAACTCGAAGAGGCTTCGATTTCGACTAGCTAGGGACGACGAGTTCGGCTTCAGATTCAAATTGGTTTATACGAATTGCTTTATGCTTTGATTGATTTTTAACAGGGATGAAATCGATTTGAACTAATTTGAAGATGATGGCATCGGCCATAATTTTTTTCTTTTAAACCGAGGGTTCGTAACGAGGAATGAGTCTTCGGCCACGTTAATAAAGTGATAATAAATTTGAGAAGAGGATAAGATGCTTGCGTTAGAAGCTAGAAGAGTGAGGCTTCTTTCAAAAGATTTTGACTATATGATTGATTTTTCTTTGATATGAATATTTTATTTTATAATTTCCTAAACAACAAATGTTCTTTATTAACAATGAAGCGTATTGAAGGAGGTAGCACGTGATTTTTGAATCCAGGTGTTTATATTTGATTTTCGATATAAATTTTCAAACTTAACCAACCCTTTTACATTTGATTTCATCACTCCTATTCTCTTCAGTATTATCAATATCAATTTTACAAGCCTTCAGATTATTTTTAATAGGCTTAAAATTCGAGATTCAACAATTCACTCAGCTTCTAATAATTAAATTCTATTATTTAATCATCAAACAAACAGTGATATATGTAATTCCAGTTAAAATTATCATATTGAATATTTAAAATTAATTAAATATTCCGATTTTAAATGCTTGAAAATTTCGGGTCGTTACAGTTCTAGCTTAACCATCCGCTTTGATAACAACTGTAATGAACCAAGATTTCATCCTTAAAAAATCGAAATCAATACGTTCACTATATAGCTTGCCGAGCAATTGAGTAACGAAAAACCAGATCATTAGGGGTGAAGAATAACATAAATAATAACATAGAATCTCACAATCGCAGTGGAACAAATATAATATATAATAACTGATTTTTATACAAAAGAAACTATACCTGTTAATTTACATACAATCTTCAAAGTACCACAATCAATACATCGATATGGACGGTTATTATAACTTATCTTCACTAGTGCTGACTATACAGTCTACACACACAACAAAATATAAAAAAGTATATAATATACGTCTGTAATCCTCCAGCTCGTCTCCTGAGCTCCATAGCAAACTAACTTGAATCTATAATACTCGGTCTGACCCGAGCATTGTAATAAAATAACATCCGAGTCGGTCTGGAAAACCAACATGAGAAAACACACTCAATTTACATTATTACTATTTAAAAATCCTTTGAAAAACAAAGGTATCTCGTAAAACCACGCCATACATAAATACAATCGGTTTTTACCTTACAATAACCAAAATAATTTATATCAAAATCATCTAATATTATAATAGTTTCTAAGTACGAATAGTATTAAAATAGCCGAAATTGTTACATTAATTAAGTTCCAACATAATAGGTTTTACAATCAAACAGTAAAGGCTCGAAGTGGATATTGGATTCCATACAATGACTAGGCTACTGGGGTACCGCCCGCCACAGTACACCTTCGTAAAAATGTATCAAGATCATACTTCACGATCCCTGCCAACATAGGACCAGCCTACCCCTAACCTGGAGTAGTACCGAATATGTTATCACCCCGTGTGTTCCCACCCTTAATTGAGCGCTCTCTTTTCCATGCACAACCACATCCATAATTTATAATATATATATATCCGGGGGTATCTAGGAAAGTGATAACATACCTACTTGGGTGCGACCCATTTAGCCCTGCTGCATCTCCGCTATTTTAGTCATTCTCGGTTGATAAGGCTCGAGGCTACGTTTTACCTTTAGAATAGCATTCATACCTGGAATGCTAACTCCGCCTTCCAGGCAACGATGCAAATGATAGCATTCATCCAAACAAGTTGCTTTGAGTCTCAACAAACTGAATCTCCAAAATCGCCATCTTTCATTATCTTCACGATATCATAATTTGTAATGCACAAATTTAATCGAAGTGGTTTTTAGATAATTAAATCTGATCTCGATCTCTTCGAATTGATCAACGAATTTGGCCAGATTTTGATAGTCAGTTATTTAACTATCAAATAACATCCACAAGCAGTCGCTAGGCCTTATTTGGTAAATTTTCAAAACATTAATCTCAAAATATCTTTGTGAATATATATATATATATATATATATATATTCAAAACTCTTTCTGTATATTCAATATTTGAAAACGACTTCAAATGCTTAAATCCATAACAGGATATTTTTAAACCATTTCAACACTAAGAAATATTTCCAAATTCAATTTACAAAACTTAGAAAAATATTTCTATATAAATCATTTCACACTTACAATATTTTTCCAAAAACCTTTTTTCAATACTTTGGAGAACATTTCATAACTTATCTCACCATCTTCGGCATTATTAACAAATCCTTCTAACAATTTCCAAAACCGATTTATACTCTTTTATAAATCCAACCAACAATTTATAACTCAGATTTCATTTTCAAAGTTACCATATTCAACATTTTTGTAATTCCATATCCTCCAATTCCCTTATAAATTCTTCTTATCCAAGTCATATCCATTTTATAAACCCCGTTTACGCGTCTCGGGAGAATTTATAAATAAAATTTCAATCACTTCAAAACTCTATATATAAATATATGATAAGTATTTTTTCAAATAGTAATAATTTATTTTAAAAAACATATAAGTAATTATTTAAAATATTAGACATTTTGAATAAATATCGATAATTCATTTCAGTTAAATAAAACCAATCGATTTACAAAGCTTATTATAAAAATGTGAATTCATTCCAATAAATATTAAACATTTGAATAATCCATTTTCTCAAATATTATAATACTAAACAGCGTAACTATATTGCTAATAAATAGAAATCCCAATTTAAAACAATATTAATTTCTCGATAAAATATATTTTAAAAATCCTTTATTACCTATCCAATTTAAAAATTCCTCTCGATTCATGTCATATCCACCATATCTCAATTTCATAATCATTCGAACGTTCGAAATAGATTCCATTAATTTTTCCCAAACAGACTCCAGTACTTGGTATTAATTCACATTGTAAATTTATATTTCCAATTTATCAACTGGTATCATTTTCCCTTATTTATAAATTTATAAATTTATAAACCCATTTGAGTTTCACTTGTTTATAAACTAATCCCATTTATAAAATCTCATTTTATAAATCCTTTCCTTCAAAAATCCCATTTATTTTTCAAATCTATGTTTAATATCGATTTCAACCTCCTTTCCATCAATCCAGAAATATCACTAAAATATCCCCTTTAAAAATCTTTATATAGCTAATTTTTAAATCTCTACTTAAAATTTTTTACGAATAGTTAAGTATGACTATAAATTAATTTATTGTTTTATCCAAATCATTTTTTCTTTAAAATAATCCAAATCTCAATATGAATATTTTTATATCCAAAATCTTCTTTTAAATTCCTTCAAATTCAAAAATAATATTATGGTATTTAAAATAACAAAATTCAGGACAGTGCTACTATAGCATCTAATTATTCAAAACACAACAATAATCTATAACAGATTATTCTAACACATCATATATCATTATATATGAAATTAAAATCAACATTTTGACGAATCTAGTTGGACTTCAACCTATTTCCCTGCATCCACAGATGTTAGATAACGTAAAATACCAATCCTGCTTCGAGGGGGAAGATCGCGGTAATATAGGGTCATCCCCTATTATGTGGGGCACATAGGGTCTCATCCATTCCAGTAGGTGGGAAATAATATCCAACTACTAACATATATACTACTATATATATATATATATATTTAATATAACATCCAACTGATAATAATAATTATCAACTCATCCAATCATCCAATAATTTATTTAAATTATTATAGTTAAACTAGCTAACCAAATTGAGCGAGATTTACTCACCTTGATTTTTGAAGCTGTTAATCGTTCCAATTCCAAATTTATTCAATTGCATACTATCCAACGTACTCATTTCTGAAATTTTAGAACTCACATAAATAAATTTATGACATATATAAGTTAATGATTTTTTCTTCTATAATTAACTAAGTACACATTAATTAAAAAAATTAAATTAATCGCTATTCCTTCTCAAAACGAGCCTGCTCTACCTGAAACCCACCCATTCAAATCGTCGTGCCTCAACCTCGAAACAGCAGCTCGACACCTAAAAGTGCACAATCTGACAATTGGCAACCATCAACAATTTCTTAAATCACCTTTTCGGCAAGATCAACATCAAAATGGCTTGTGGTGAAATAATCAAGGAAGAAAAATGGCATTGCACCAGATGAAACAATATCATTTACACTCATTTCCACCAAGTCTATTCCAATCGTATCATAGATTCCTATTTCAAAAGCATGCTTTAATTTGGTCCCAACACCATCAAAACCAGAAACAAGATACGAATCTTTCAATTCATACAGCCCACTAAATCCACCAATGGCCTTCACCATTACACGATCCGCCTCACAAGCTCTAACCCTGCGTCTATATCTATGTTAGCTTCCTTATGCGTCATACCATTTGAAGTTGCCGATACTCCTCCTCGAAACCCTAAAACCCTACTGCTCGAATTCCCATCACCACCTTCCTACGCCTGCGCGCCCACGCGAGCTTCATCAAACATCGACCTCGCGGTCGCTAACCTTGCGATGTAGGTCATGAAACCCCTCTCGCGTTCATCGGCTCAAATGATAACCCACATCCGCCTCTTCTGGCATCGCCATGTCGTCGCTTTGTTGTCGCTATATACGAGTTCGATCAGAGAAATTACGCCTTGTCGCGATTTTATTTTCTCTTTTTTTATAAAGCATGAATTAATTTCGAACTGATTCCTTTAGAGGAAGAAGACGTGATTTTGTAGTCAGATAATAGCATATTTTTTAAAACCGTGTCGCTCCTCGAACCGCGATAATTGAAGGTTCAAGGTTTTGATGGTTCAACCGGTTGAACCGTCGAAACCGTGATTTATTTTTTTGAAAATTTTGCTCGTTTAACTACAAACTATACACAAAATTTATGAAATAATAATGCTATGTACACAGGTTTTAAATGATCTTCAAGGTGTGCAACAGAAGTTGTATGTTGTTACAGTGCACAACTACAACTTTGTATATAATAGAGTAGTGCACAACGATAGATGTTTAATGACGACAAACTTGACAAGTCTTATAATGGTATTAGAGAAATTTGCAGCAGTGAAGAACAAAGTGATGAAGTTAGTGGCTTAGACCTTGGAACGATTATGATTTTTAAAATATATATATTTACTTATTTTCTTCAAAACAATGCAAAAGATGAAAATAAGAGAGAATTACACGAAGTGAAAGTAGGAAAAAAAACAAAAGAACCGTGGTTCAACCGGATAAAATTGATGGTTGGACCGTCGGTTTGAAGGTCCGACCAAGGTTTTTGAATGAATGAGGTCCGATTGAGTTCTGCACCGTGGTGGTCCAAGGTTCAGGGTTTTTTGAGGTCGGACCGAGGTAGGGTACGGTTTTTAAAACACTGGATAATAGAGTGGCTCCTATACGAGTCTAAGAGTATAGGGTTTGACTTCATTAATTTAAAATATAATTAAAAATCCAAAATATCTCGTATTATATACTGTGAAATTATGACCTCCTATTGCGGCGTGCTGCCTGGCGTTTTTAATGTTATACCCCTACTCCGAACTCAATGAAACAAGTTTCGGAGCCTAGATCGAACGTGGAAGATAGATTTTTAAATCGACTATTTAAATTAAATTCAATTCAATTATTTCTAGGCATTTTCAAATCCTACGACCAAACGGTAAATCCAAATGCTACAAAATTCTAAATCTAAAAATAATACACCATTATGGATCCAATGGAATAGGTTTCATCGAATTCCAATACAATGCCTTGGATCGCTGTTTTAACGCGTCAATTAGATCGGTGATTTTCGGAATTGACGAAATTGCTTGGTATTCCAGTTTTAAAAACTTATTAATTCAATTCCAATTCAAATGGAATTTATATCAACAATAGAAAATTTTTAATTCACATGAAATACAGATTTTAATTATTCACTATTTCTGTATTATAATAAATCGTTATATTTGAAATTTAAATTCATTCTATAATTTTCAACCAAATCTTCATATTTAAAAATCAAATTATATTCCAAATCAATATTTAAAACCATTTAAATATTCAAACTCAAATGAAAAATCCAGGTCCTTACATTAAGTGATAATCGTGTGAGTAAAATCTAAATTTACTTAGGTACACTTAATGATGAATTTGCTATGTTAATTTCGATAACTGAAAATTTTGATGTTATTCTATCAACATAGATGATCATATTCCAACAATATTGGTCTTCTTACTGAAGATGATTTTTTGGCCGATAGATTATATCCCTTTGGGTACATCTATTAAAATAATATTTTGATAATGTAGTTGGAAGCCATTCCGAATTTGCGCATTATTCCATATGATAGAGTTAATACTATTTATAGCTTATTAATAACCAAGGAAATTTTTTCCCTTCATCGATAAGAAAATCATAGTTTCTCTTTAATGCGATAGAGTTGTTATTAGATATTCTAGTTAGTTGTATCTCTTTAGGTTTGGTCAATTTCATTTCATCCTTTCTAATAAATCTTTTCTTTGGATATCTAAATCCATTTTACTACCAATATTTTCTAAAAGAGATACCCTTCTCATGAAGTTAGCTTGTCTTAAAAAAAATTATTTCTTTGTGCAACAAAATAAGTACATAAACATTTTATAAATTGCTGGTTCACATGTATAAAATTAATATGGTTTTGATCCATCGCAAACAAAATAGGGGTGGCACAAGATCCCCATGAATGAGTATGACGTGTAGTCTATCGACTCACACAACCTTTCAACTCCTTAACCTACATAGTAGGGGTTGTTTCATTAACTCTTATCTTGTACGATTTTTTGAACTATGCTTAGAATGAACTAAAATAACCTTATGTATTTGACTTAAGTACGTGACCTTACAGAAACAAGTTAACTCAATTTCACTCATCACTAATTGTACTTTGTCTAACAAAATCTAATTACTTCTTATCAATGCATCATTATGTATCACTGGAAGGAGTGACTTTTGAGATTGAATCTTATCTTTTTAGGTACATTTGAAACACCTTTACGATCTACTTACCCGTTCAATCAAATTGAATTCTCTTTCTTTCTTTGCATGTTATGGTTTTGCTTCCATTTTGTGTTCAGTGAACTTAACATAAATTTTAACGACCCGCCTTTCATTCCATAGAAAGACACATCATTAAGAAGAAAGAAATGGATAGAAAAGAGAAAAGAAAGGAAAGAAAGGAAAGAAAGAAACAGACTACATCATAATCTCACAACAGAACGAATAAATTATATTATATCACATAAAATTTTACATAGTATCATATACAATAGAGTTAAACAGCTAATACAACACAAACTAGACAGTTATAAACATCTGTCTAGCAATTACAATTCAAGTGCATCAGAGAAAAACAGATAAAACTCAAACACAGCGGAACTACTATATATATCTACACGGTGAAGCCTCCTGCTCCATTATCTCCTCTAGAACTCGTCAAAGCAATCCTGAACACTTGACTACTCATACATAATATGAGTACCCAAGAGTTTAATAAAACAGAAAATAAACACTCAGGTCAGACATGGGTCTGGTGTGAGCAAACGGGGTTAAAAGTTGCTTAACTTTAGAAAATCCTTTGAAAACAAAAGGTATCACGTAAGACTTCCCACACATAAACATGGAAAAGTTTTTACCTTACGCTAACCAAATATTTGATAGAAAATCCAGTTATGTTATAATAGTGTCTAGGGTTTTCAAAATAAAATACAGAAATAGTTGGAATGCTTACATCTCACGTTCCAACATAATTGGGCACAATCAAAACCGTACAGGCACTTATTAGATTTTGGATCCCATCAATGGCAGGGCTACTGGGCGCCCGTCACAGTACGTGGCCTAGATCACCGTACCGAGGAGTACGCCCGCTCCCCTGCAACACAAAGCCGGAACCATTCGTTACTGAACAGTTCCGAACAAGACCACCCCGCAAATTGGCCGTCGCCAACTGCCACACAGCCGAAATATAAAGGGACCTCTAGACAGGGGTAAATCTTGCTCTCTAGTGGGGGCTACCCACGAAGCCTTACTGCACCTCCCCTGTTTTAGCCATTCCCGGTTGATGAGGCTTGAGGCGACGATTACCTTTAGTGAACACATCACTTAGAATGCTCATCGTCCACCTGACGATGTTCTGAAAGCATTCGGTCCATACAAGTTCGTTCCGGGTTCGAACGAAACCGAAGGCACTATCTCATTGCACTCATGTTGGAATCACCCTCAGAGTCAACGACCATAGCCCTTGCACTCTAAATCTCCATCTCGAACCTATAAGTACTATTTGTCAAACTCATTACGGAATCACCCACAGAGTTATACTGATGTATAGTTTTTACACCTTGAGTCTTCACTTGCTCCACTTGGGTTAACGACCTAACGTTTAATTGGAAACGATGTGGTTTTCGGATATCCAAATATGGAAACCCGATCCCAGTCTCACCGAAACCAAACGCCATTTTAATGTCCGAGTTGTACTTAGGGGTTTTAAACAATTAACTCATTTCATTATTATCTATTTCACACAAATAGATAAGCTACATATCACAATAGATATCACATTCTCATCATAAACTGATAATCTGTATCATCATCACAAACAGATAATCATCACAACCAGATAGTCCATCACAAACCATCATACTTAAACCAAGCATCTATATTATACAGATACAACTCATCTCATTACTAAGATCACAACCATTCAATCAATAACATCCATAATAAGCAAATGATTTATTAACCATCAATTATAATTAATTTAAAATTGAATTAAATTAATTACTTCTATCTCTAATTAATTTAAAATAAATTAAATTAATTACCACATTTAAATCCTGCTTAATATTCATAAATTAATTAACCCAGTTAGTTAATCACTTCTTAAGTATTCAACTTGATTAAACACATTTTATTAATCATTTACTAATTACAATAAGTAATTAGTCTTATTTAAATTTCATAAATTAATTAATCTTAATCATAAGTAATTAACATTTAATTACTCCATTAATTAATTATAATTAATAACTTTTATCCTTAATTAATTATATTAATTAATCACTTAATTAATTAATTATTACTTAATTAATCAATTCTTAATCACATCATTAATTATATTAATTAATGATCTCTACTTAATATTCAAATTAATTACTTAATTTAAATTAATTACATTTAGTAATTAATCTAATTATTAATCACCTGGATTAATATTCAATTCAGTAATTAACAATCTTTAATTACTTATTAAAAAATTAATTATCCAATAATTAATTATCTTCATTAATTAATCCTTGATTAATTACAAAAGTAATTATCCAAATTACTCATCTTCACTAATTACATTCAGTAATTATCATTATTACTTTTCTAAATAATCCTGCTACATTAATTACAGTAAGTAATTACACTCATTAAATCATCAAATTATTTCTTAAATTAATTAAAATAAAATAAATAAATTAATTAAATTAACAAATCTCATTATCATAATTAATTACAATAAGTAGTTAATCCTTTAATTACTTTTATCAAGTAATTATATTTAACAAATTACAATTGATTATATTCAATTAATTAATCTAGTTAATTATCAAAATTAATTACATTAATTAATTACTTAATTATGCTTAGATAATTATCATCATTAATTATCAATATTTTTATTATTTATTTATTTAAGGAATTTATCTTAGATTAATTATCCATAAGTCATCTCTAATTATAATTAAATCCAAAACATTAATTAAAATCAATTGAATAAGTAAATTCTTATTTATGTTAATTATTTCCAAAATAATTCATTTACTTATTAATGACATCATTTACATTTAAAATGTATTTAAATAATACATTTCTAAAATTAAATTCAAATTCCACTTAAAAATTTAATATTTAAAATGTTTAACTATTTAAATATTAATCCCAAATTAAATAATTATAAACCTTAAAATAAAATGAATGTTAAAGAACATTCATTACTTAAATATAAAAGAAAAGTTTAAAATAAAATTTCTTAATTAAAATAAATCAAGCTTTGAAAATAAATTAATTACTCTAGCTTTCAAATTTAAATTAAACACTTCATATCTTTAATTCTAATACTAAAGGAAATAAATTCTTTCAAGATTAAACCTTATTTGAATCAAATTCATTTTTAAATCTACTTTTAAAACTTTTAAAACTTTTTCATCATTTAAATTTTACAAACTGTTCTAAATTAAAATTCTGGATTTGGAACAGTATTAAAAACTTGATCTTAAACTTGATTTTAAAACTTATTCAAACTTTACTTAAATTTAACATCTTCATTTTAAAACTTTGAATTTAAAAGTACACTTGAATTCAAATCTTAAACCTTGCATTTAGAACCCTGTTATCAATCTTGCTTTTTAAATTCAAATTTCATTTAAATTTGAAAAATTGCAAACTGTCAGGTTTACAGCCTGTAACATCGTTAACCCGAGAAACCCCATAATTACTTCTAATCATTCACTTCAATGCTCCGAGACAAAACCCTGAAAACCCGAGACCATCTTCAAGCTAAAAACCCTACACATTACCAAATGAGTTCACCAGAATTCATAAATGCACGGTGCATATGCACCAGTGCTCTGATCAACTCCAGACACCCTAGACCACCTCACCACGACGCTGATCAACCACACACCTAACCACGACCACCGGAAACCTCTCTGCAGATCGAAAACACAAAATCTAGTAATTACAACAACCTGGAAACACCACTGTACCCAACTACCCAAACCTGTCAACACAGAGGGATCCCACCTCCGACCACCATCGTCGACGCGACTTTGGCTATCTCTTCTTCCACGACCCCTCTACAACTTCCCAAAAACTGATTACACTCGGTGCATCACTGAAAAATCAAGAAGCGACTAAAACCCGACCATTCCAAATTAGGGCTAGAACCTGGAAATCACACTTGCCATCGCCACCACCCACTGAAATAAACTTCTGACAATTTTCCCCTACCACCTCATCTGTATTCCACCTCCAGAAAGACCCACATCCCCCATAATCCACTAGAACATTAAACAAACCCAAAACCCCAATTCTGTACAAAACAGAAATGCTAACTCCCAAGTTATTTAAAAACGTGAAATTTGTTTTAAAATTAATGATTTCTCATATACATTCCTATTATAAACTTGCTTAAATAATTAATGATGTTTGATATCCTTGTTTTATTGAAAAATGTTTACAGAAGTATTTGTTTCAGAGGTAACAGACTTTCAATGTAACTAAATTATGATTTAATAAAAAATTTATACCGAGCAACCTCCTTTACAATCATAACAAATCCTAATTGAAATAAATTCAAGAGGTATTTGGTTTTCCCTATTTAAATTTTAAGTTTTATAAACAGAATCAAGTATACAGTTTCATGTAAACTTATATATATGTTTTATACATATTCACACACCATATTTATCAAAGTAGAAAATCAGACAAGCATGCTCATTCCTAAATATTTACACGCATCAGAAAATTTTAAATCTTTTGCATTGTGAGGTTACTCACTTCCAAAAGAAATAGAGAAGTTCTCATCCAAACAATTTAAATTTATGTTAACTAGTACTTTAGTTCTGGAAATTGCATTTAGCTTTGATTTTTAAAGAAAATCTGTTATTAAAATAAAGAAGCTTACTCACTTTCAAATTGAAGATGCAGAGAACAAATTTAGATGCAATTGCATTATTCCTGGAATCCAGATTTGCATCTGCATTTTGCTAGTTGAATATCTGGGTTTGCATTAGCTAGTTGAAGTTGATTTTCTTATTGATGTAGATTTTGAACTGCATGCAGACCCATATCTTCATATGCTTAGATTTTAAATTGAACTTCACTTGCTTGAGTTTGAGGTTGAAGATTACTTTCAGATTGTAGATTTGGGTTTTGAATTTGCAGATTTTTTGATTGTAGATTTGAAGTTTGATTTTGTAGAATTTTTAGTAAATAGGTTTTGCAAATTTTGATTTTTATTTGTTTTCTGCAAAAATTTGACTGAATCTTGGGTTTTGATTTTTACTTAGAATCTGATTTTCAGATTTCAATTGAAGATAAATGGTTTTAACAAAATACATTGTTACATTTTCTTACCTAATAAATTAAATTTCAAAAATAAACAACATGCCACTTGTTATGTTAGGATGTAGATAAATTTACAAGTGTCTTCATTATGGGTTAAGAGTTCAACACATATGCATTTTAATATAAAAAGAAAATTCCTAATTTATAAATGTATTTAAATTTATTCTAAAACCATTTCTAATTTAATTTAGCATGTTTAAATATTTATTAACATTTTTTTTTTGGCAAGGCCGACGGGGTTGGATGGTCCCCGACCATTTTATTGCAGCACCAGAGATTACATGACACAAACTACAACAAGATGAGCAAAAGCTCATCGAAAACGGAGATAAAACATTGTAACGACCCGGAAAATTTTAACAATTTTTAATTGATTCTATAACGTATTTAATTGAATATTTGTGAAATCTTATAATAATTGAATTTTTAAATAAAATGTTTATATATTTAGAATACATATATTTAAATATAGCAGATTGTAAATTTTCAAATAATTTTATGGAAGTTTATTTAATTGAGAAAACGTGCTGTCCAATTCAAGCTATTAATTGCTTCAATTGATTTCTGAATCAGTGCGTAACGGTTTCTTTTTACTACCGTTAAAGATTTCTATTTCTTAATACATTTCCAATTCAGGTAGACTTTTCCATTCGTAACCATTAATAAATTTGAGATCATCGACCTTGCTTTTATTATTCCTTGTAGTTTCGTGCACTGACTTTACTTTTCCCACTACCTATAATTTTCTCTATACGTTTCTTTTGCAATTGAAGCGTATATTTATATTTATGGTGATGCGTTTATTCTGGTCTCCCTTTATTTTTGTTTTTAACGCTCGAAAGAATCTCAAATCATCAAGCTAGTAGCATCCGTTCCTTCCCTCGCTTTCATAAGGCCTATAATATATAAACAACTGGCTTATAGATCTGAACACAACTTTGTCATCAAATTTAATGTGCCTTCCTCTCCCTATTATTTCGGTTCCAACCTTCCTAGTATATGGCTTTAATAAATTTTGGCTAAATCATAGCTACGGACTTTTCAAATTTCTTTCATTTTATATTTATTTCCAATTCCTTCATTTGCTTCAAAATTTTTGAACGTGCCTAATCATCTCAGCATGTATATATAATGTAAGCCTACCTTTCCTTAGAAAGCTATTGCTCACAAAATTTCCTGATTTCTTCCCTTTTATCCATTTTTATATCCTTGACTTTCAAAACTCATTTTGTGTTGTACAAACAAACAAAAATTTATTGCTTTAAGTGTATAGCTAAATCAACTATTGACCATTACAATTACTTTTATTTTTATATTCATTTCAATTTATTACTTAATAACGTTTTGATGAATCAATGGACAACTTTACGTTTCTTTTGCTTTCGAAAACTTTATATTTATAGTGTACGTTTCTTTTGCATTTCAAAATTTTGAACATGCTGCCCCATTTAAGCCATTAATTGTTTTAATTATTTTTCTTAATCGACATATAACCATTGCTTTTTATTATTCCTGGATTTACATCCATACTTTAATCTCTGCTGTTCCAATTATTTCATTTGAAATCTAAATTTATTTACCATTCATTTATACGCCTCTTTCTCTTCCTCTTTTTACGTTATTTCCCTTCTTGCAAGATCTGTTGCCATTCCCGTATTTATTTCTTTCCTTTTTGAAATTTAAAACGTATACGTTTTACATTTATTTATTTCTAAACCATCCATTGCCTTTCCTTTAAATCAATCCATTCTCTTCTTATTTGTTTTAATTTATTTCCTCTTTTCACCAACACTCAATCTTTATACATATTTGTTTTAATTTATTTTCTCTTTTCACCAGCATTCAATGTTTATATACATATTTGTTTCATTTTATTTCCTCTATTCACCAGCAGTTAATCTTTATATATTTGTTTTAATTTATTTCCTCTTTCTTTTTTTTCTCCTTAAATTATAGGAATAAATTCCTAAATTTCCTCTAGCCATTACTATCTTTATTTCTTGCCACTTTAAACAAAATTTCTTTCCACCCTATCAGTGTGAGGCTTCTCTTATAAATACAAATCACTCGTACATACCCTACTCCATATCAATAGATCTTCATCTCCTCTCTTGCGTGTGAAGCTTCTTCTGTAGGTAAATGGCTGCACTAATTTTTTTTTCTTCTTATTTCTTTTCTTTTTCTTCTTCTTTTTCCTCCTTTTCGTTTGTTTTCTTATTGTTTATATTTCTTTTGCTTTTCCTTTATTTTAAGCATAACATGCTTCAAGTATATATTTTACATTATAAGTATGTTTATATAGTGCAGCGCAAGTATACATTAAATATAAAGTTATAAACATTTGCATTTGTTCTATGGTTAGTTTTATATGAGTATTTATTGAAATTTGTTTAGTATGACTTTTGAATATACATCGGGTTATTTCATACTGTTTATATATAATATAAGATGTTTAGCAGTCTGCATATATGTTACAACATGTAAGATTTTTATAAAAAAAAAAGAAAGGTGTTAATTTTATATTGTATTGTTTATAAAAAGGTGTTAATTTTATAATATATATATTGTGGGATAGTATACATTTATAAACATATTAATATACAGTAAGTTATAAAACATAAGTTTGATATATAGGTAGAGTTTGCATGGGTTTAAATTCCCTTCTGTTGTTTAAAATATAGTTGTAGAGTTATAAAATTTTGGGGAGAACATATAGTATAATATATTTTAAGTTAGTTTGTGTGTCTGTCCAGAGATGAATTATTATACAAATACAGTTTTATAAGATCTAAGATTTGTTGTTTTAAAATGTAAGTTTATACTAGTGATTATATGGGTTAAAATTTGACATTGATATTTTTAAGATGATAAAGAAAGTTTAATGTAAGTGTTAACATGTAAGAAATGCCTGAAGCCTTTTTTAATATTAAAGAAAGTACTGGAATTTAAATTGTTAAATTAAGTTGGAGCTGTGCTCTCGCCCTTCTCTTTCTTATAAATATTTTGCAAAAGGTAAATTTATATCAAGTATAAGGTGTGTAGTGTTTCAACAAATTAAGAAAAGTCGATATTGGTCTTAACAATAATAATGTGGAATGTTGACTTAAATGTTGATTTAAATATGATTATAAAAAATTTATGTTAATATTGGTTTTAAACATAGTTTTGCAGTTTTCTATTATTTGCGTTTGTTTGAAAACGTATGTATGTATATGTAATTTTAATGCATTTCAAAACTAATATTGGTTAAGAGAGTAGTATAATAGAATAATATTTGTATTTCATTTCGGTCTACATAAAGCAGTTTCTGATCTATTTTCATCGATCTCTATTTATCAGTTGTCCATCGTATTCGTGCCAATCTTGCTTCGCTTTGAAAATTTTGTTTGGATTTGTTCGATGTCTAGATCGTGATCCAGCGTAGCTCAATTCTTTGTCCAATCTATCTAGCCTCGAAAGGTGAGCAATCACTCACGATTAACATTCTTTTATTCATTAAATTTGATTTCAATTGAAACGACAATTGAAATATGCTGCTGTAGTTATTTAAATTTGTTATATATGCTATTATCTGTAACTCTTCACCTGCGGGATATGACACCATATCCTGTTGTTTATATTATATTGTTATTGATGATATATGCCTGTTATTTTATTGTATTATCTGTTATCACTCTGCAAGTTCCCTGTAGTTTCGAAATCACTATGGGTTGAAATGATACATAACCGAACAGACTTTAGAATAGGAGAAAATCGTTATGGGTTGAAATGATAAACCCAAGCGATTTTCATTTAATTGAATTTGGGATTACGGGTTGAAATGATATCCGCCCGTATATATTTAGTGTACGGATTGAAATGATAAATATCCGTAGCACTAGACTATATGATAGGAAATATATATACAGACACCGTTGGTCCATATAAATATTCTGAAAATAATTTTTATAATTTTGGAAAAAAATATATGGTTTAAATAATATTGATTCTTAAGATATTATATAAATGGAAATTTTATATATAGATTTAGTCGTAATATTTGATTTAAATTAGATTAATTTAATACGGATAATATGGTTGAGTATTTATGTAAATCTATATTTCAAATAGATTTTCTTGTAATAAATTGAATAATTAAGATTGAGAGATAAATTTTGCTTTATTAAAAATAGTATTTAAATAATGATTTATTTAATTAAATCAATTTGAAATTTTTGAATGGGAAATTTAAAGGTATGATTTTATAAATGGATTTTTGATTTATGTGATTTAATGAATATTTCACGTTTAAATACATTAAAGAAAATATTGAGTAAAATGTAATTTAAGGTTACTTACATGATATTGTATCTAATGAGGGAGTATTTCAAGACTAAATAATAATGAGGTTAAATCGAGATCTATAGGAAACTGTTAAATTGAACATTTAAATACTAAAGCTTTGAACTATATTGAAATTTAAATGGTTTATTTTGAGATTCGGATCTGTATTTGAAATCAGTATATTTGAATTTGTTATTTAGAAACTAAATTGAATTAAAATGAAAATTTAGGTTGAACTAAATTTGAATTTATTATTTAGAAAACTAAATTGAATAAAAATTTAGTTTGAAACGTTGAATACTTAAAGTCTTGAAATATATTGAAATATAAAGGGGTATTTTGTGATTACAAATCCGAATTTGAGATCGATAAAATTGAAGTGGTTATTTTTGGAATTGAGTTGAATTAAAATTGAAAATACTTTACCGTATAAATTATTTAATATATGTAAATACTATTTTGGGAAATATAGAGTTATTTGAAGTGAAATGATATTTGGTTTTGAAGTATAAATTAAGATGAAATGACCACGGTGTATAGTGTATATTTCTACCTTGTAGATAGTTACATGGACCCTTAGAGGATGGTTATCCCAAACATCCTTTAAGTTACTTGTATTTTAGTTGATATTTCATTTGAGTTGGATTTATTGATATAAGAATGTTAATCCTGACTCGAGTGTTTTGTGTTTTGCTTTACGCTCGGGTCAGACTGAGAGATACAGCATTTTAGACTCATCTTCGAAGTTGGAGCTTTGCTTGAAGATCCAGCTATCTATTCCTTCAGTCATCCAGTTGATTAGTTCAGAGAAGCCATCTGTTGCATTGGAGACTTCATGGCATTTGAACTATTCGGTTGTATTTTATTTCTAACTCTGATGTATATAGTAGCTTCATGAACTACTATTCTTTATCTATTCCGCTGCATTGTATTACTCTGTGTAAGTGATCTATGATTGATTTATTTACTGTATATTTTAAGTTTTGCCAAATTTTATTAACAATTCGGTATTTTGAATTATTCAAGTCGGACATGTACGGTTTTATTGTCGATTTGAATGGTCCAAAATAGCGGGTCGTTACAGTTGGTATCAGAGCTTTGGCTCTAGGCACAACTTAGCATATATGGTAAATTTATTTACAGAATCACTTTCGTTCGAGTTGAATCTCTTCCTTTTTGACTCAATTTCCTTTTAGTTTTGGAATGTCCCTCGGTTCCGAAATTCATTCTTGTCTCTTCCTATTTATATTCGTTTGATTCTGGAGTATCCCATAACTCCAACGAATGTTTTGTAAAGGGGGTGAAAACACCTTTACAATTGGCGTCGATTCACCGAAGATTTTTGTATCCTCGGTTTACGATGCTGCTATATCTTGATATGCCGAATTCCATCTCTGGCAATCGAATGTCGATTTGTTTTAGAATTCCGCATCGATCATATTCCTGAAGTCACGGTTGACCCGGTTAAGATCGCCCGCGATTTATAGAAGTATATCCATCTTCTATTTTGTAATTTAATTATCTCATCTTTGATCGAGTCTATCTTCGAATCAGGATTCTATTGATTAGAGTTCCTCTAAATTAAATCTCTATCTTTGTTTTGAAATCCATTCTTGAATCATCCTTTGAAAATCGGGTTTGTTGTATTTTAAAATTGTTTTATACGAAATTATTATTTTGATAACTATGATTTTATTCTATATATAAAAGTGAAAATGTTTTCGATAAGGATTATATACCTATATATAAAACGAATAAGAAATGTTATTCTATATATAAAAGTTTTGAAAGGATTGGAAATTTTGAAAATTTATAAGAAAGTGATTTATATAAAAAGGATTTATAACTGAAGGGTTAAATTTGAAATTCGAGAATTGAATTCCGATATTTTGAAATTGGTTTTAAGATTTTGGGAAAATATATAAAAATAATACGATTTAAAATTATTTTTCCGAATAAGAAATGTTTCAAATGGGTTCAAATGAATTCCAATAATTTTGAAGAAATTTCAAAGAAGTTTTCAAGAAAATAGAAGTCTAGAACTCACTTATGTCGCTAGAGAATAATTTCGGTGAAGAGTGCACGCATCATCGACATTGATTTTCGAGTTTCAGAGTGGGGGAGAGGCCACTTTAATAGCTTCGCTATGCGAGTGATTTTGTAAAACCGTTTTTGATTTCAAATTCCGAAGTATAATTTGATATTTTAGAAAGATATAAGTATATATTTGAAACAATTTAAAATGAGACCGGTGTTCAGTCCTCGAGTTTCGGATTTAATAATTGGTTTATTGATTTATTGTTGATTTTCAACTGTTGAATTGAAAATTTGATTTCCCTAACTATTTTGAATGTTCGAACACTTCCAAATCGAGATTAAATTTTCAAAGCTAAGAAATTTCGAGGAGTATAAAATGTTTGATAAAGAATATAAATTTAGTTTTGAAATGTTTTGAAAAAAAATATGGTTTTGAATAATGGTTTTCAGAAAGGTAAATTGGATATTTCAAATAGAAATAGATAGTTTAAAAGTTTTAAAGGGATACTTATAAATTTGGAAACTATTTTGAGTATAATTGATTTTGAGAAAATATTTGGTTTTGAAATTAAATTGAAATTAAAAACCAGTACTTATATGGTGATTTTGGAAATGAATTTGTTTGACTTGAATTATTTTAATTTGGAAACTGGGATAATTTTCTAAACCTATTATTTTGGGAACTTTGAAATTTAGATACTTAATTTGGAAGAAAATTTGGTGAAATCCTATATGATTTTGAAACTGAATTGATATTGAAATGATTTGAAATTGAGAACCTTATATTGTTAAGCACTTGATTTGGGAGTGGTCGAACCTATATAAAATGGATTGTATAAGTATGAAGTTGATTTGAAATCTATTGATTTGAAAGGTACTCAATTTGGAAAGAGATTTTATATAATCGAAGTCTATATAAGTATAATTTGATCTACTATTGATTTGGAAAGTATTCGATTCGGGAAAAATGAAATCCTATATATATGGACTTTATATAAGTACGATATTTGAAAGTGATTTGAAAAGGTACTATATGATATATATTTTCAAAGTAAAGATATGGAAAGTGCCTTCTGCTTCATATCCGCTTTGTGGCCACATCGTGGATTCATTCTATCGATATTATTCTCTCTGATTTTTGGTTTTCCGGATGTAATACTCGAGTGTTCCCACCGTGGCGTAACCCATGGTTTTTTTTCTCTCGTGAATGCATAGCGCAATTGCCTGGCTGAGTCTTGCCTAGGGGTATGGATTGTTTCCTGGGGGATCCAGGCGTAACCATTGTGTATCCTGCAATCTGTGTAGGTCGCGAATAGTAGCGCAAGTGCCTGGCTGAGTCTTGCCTAGGGGTACGGATTGTTTCCTGGGGGATCCAGGCGTAACCATTGTGTATCCTGCACTCTACTAGTCATCATGGCGTAACTCGCAGGGCTGAGAAAGCTTACGGATATGGATTGTTTCCTGGGGGACCCAGGCTTAACCATTGTGTATCTGCGAACCATGATCGGACAAAGGTTTTGGTTTGGTTGATTTGTTTGGATTGTACTTTCCATATCTGTTTTTAAAAGGTTTTTCAAATATTTTCACTGGGTGTTGAAACAGGTCTACTAAGTACTTGAAGAATTCTAGCTTTGCGCCTGATCAACGCATGGCTAGAGTCTGCAAGAACGAGGATAAACTTGTTAAAACATCGAGTTATAAAAATATTTTCGAAAGAAAGATTTATTTCGATATAAACGTATTATTATAAAGGTATTTATTATAAAAATACTTTTCCCAACAAAGAAATTTTGTATTAATATTTGAAATTAAAATTCTTATGGTTTGAAATAAATTATTCGTGCCCGATTCTATTCTTTTGAATCTACCTCATCTGCTCAGCTTTATTTTTCACCTATATTCTGTTTTCGGAATCTACCTTCCTTTCCTTTTTGAATAAATCTTTTAAATATTGCTTATTTATATACTACATTGTTTTATATAAAATTTTAGTGTTATAAATATTTTTGAAGTTATAAATTAAATAAAATATCTTTAAAGAAAATGATTATTAATTTATTGATAATATTTGAAAGGTATCTTGAGATAAATTAAAATTTTCATAAATTTTGGATTTAATATTTTCAATAGTCTTTGTAAATAGAAGTAATAATGTAAATAATTGTTTGCAAAGGAGTTTGAGAAGTATTAAATATTAAAGAAAATTTAATTTCAAACGAAGTTTTCAAATTAATATTTTAAATAAAATTTATATAGTTTTAAAATTTATTGTTTATCTTGGCTTTCAATCTATTTTTTCTGGCTGTTTTATTCTCCTACCTCCTTCCTTTTCGGGGACGAAAAGTTTTGAGTGGGGGAGAGTGTAACGACCCGGAAAATTTTAACAATTTTTAATTGATTCTATAACGTATTTAATTGAATAATTGTGAAATCTTATAATAATTGAATTTTAAATAAAATGTCTATATATTTAGAATACGTATATTTAAATATAGCAGATTGTAAATTTTCAAATAATTTTATGGAAGTTTATTTAATTGAGAAAACATGCTGTCCAATTCAAGCTATTAATTGCTTTAATTGATTTCTGAATCAGTGCGTAACGGTTTCTTTTTACTACCGTTAAAGATTTCTATTGCTTAATACTTTTCCAATTCAGGTAGACTTTTCCATTCGTAACCATTAATAAATTTGAGATCATCGACCTTGCTTTTATTATTCCTTGTAGTTTCGTGCACTGACTTTACTTTTCCCACTACCCATAATTTTCTATATACGTTTCTTTTGCAATTGAAGCGTATATTTATATTTATGGTGGTGCATTTATTCTGGTCTCCCTTTATTTTTGTTTTTAACGCTCGAAAGAATCTCAAATCATCAAGCTAGTAGCATCCGTTCCTTCCCTCGCTTTCATAAGGCCTATAATATATAAACAACTTGCTTATAGATCTGAACACAACTTTGTCATCAAATTTAATGTGCCTTCCTCTCCCTATTATTTCGGTTCCAACCTTCCTAGTAAATGGCTTTAATAAATTTTGGCTAAATCATAGCTACGGACTTTTCAAATTTCTTTCATTTTATATTTATTTCCAATTCCTTCATTTGCTTCAAAATTTTTGAACGTGCCTAATCATCTCAGCATGTATATATAATATAAGCCTACCTTTCCTTAGAAAGCTATTGCTCACAAAATTTCCTGATTTCTTTCCTTTTATCCATTTTTATATCCTTGACTTTCAAAACTCATTTTGTGTTGTACAAACAAAAAAAAATTTATTGCTTTAAGTTATAGCTAAATCAACTATTGACCATTACAATTACTTTTATTTTTATATTCATTTCAATTTATTACTTAATAACGTTTTGATGAATCAATGGACAGCTTTACGTTTCTTTTGCTTTTGAAAACTTTATATTTATAGTGTACGTTTCTTTTGCATTTCGAAAATTTGAACATGCTGCCCCATTTAAGCCATTAATTGTTTTAATAATTTTTCTTAATCGACATATAACCGTTGCTTTTTATTATTCCTGGATTTACATCCATACTTTAATCTCTGCTGTTCCAATTATTTCATTTCAAATCTAAATTTATTTACCATTCATTTATACGCCTCTTTCTCTTCCTCTTTTTACGTTATTTCCCTGCTTGCAAGATTTGTTTCCATTCCCGTATTTATTTCTTTCCTTTTTGAAATTTAAAACGTATACGTTTTACATTTATTTATTTCTAAACCATCCATTGCCTTTCCTTTAAATCAATCCATTCTCTTCTTATTTGTTTTAATTTATTTCCTCTTTTCACCAACACTCAATCTTTATACATATTTGTATTAATTCATTTTCTCTCTTCATGTGCATTCAATCTTTATACATATTTGTTTTAATTTATTTTCTCTTTTCACCAACATTCAATGTTTATATACATATTTGTTTCATTTTATTTCCTCTGTTCACCAGCAGTTAATCTTTATATATTTGTTTTAATTTATTTCCTCCTTCATTTTTTTTTCTCCTTAAATTATAGGAATAAATTCCTAAATTTCCTCTAGCCATTACTATCTTTATTTCTTGCCACTTTAAACAAAATTTCTTTCCACTCTATCAGTGTGAGGCTTCTCTTATAAATACAAATCACTCGTACATACCCTACTCCATATCAATAGATCTTCATCTCCTCTCTTGCGTGTGAAGCTTCTTCTGTAGGTAAATGGCTACACTAATTTTTTTTTTCTTCTTATTTCTTTTCTTTTTCTTCTTCTTTTTCCTCCTTTTCTTTTGTTTTCTTATTGTTTATATTGCTTTTGCTTTTCCTTTATTTTAAGCATAACATGCTTCAAGTATATATTTTACATTATAAGTATGTTTATATAGTGCAGCGCAAGTATACATTAAATATAAAGTTATAAACATTTGCATTTGTTCTATGGTTAGTTTTATATGAGTATTTATTGAAATTTTTTTAGTATGACTTTTGAATATACATTGGGTTATTTCATACTGTTTATATATAATATAAGATGTTTAGCAGTCTGCATATATGTTACAGCATAAAAGATTTTTATAAAAAAAAAGAAAGGTGTTAATTTTATATTGTATTGTTTATAAAAAGGTGTTAATTTTATAATATATATATTGTGGGACAGTATACATTTATAAACATATTAATATACAGTAAGTTATAAAACATAAGTTTGATATATAGGTAGAGTTTGCATGGGTTTAAATTCCCTTCTGTTGTTTAAAATATAGTTGTAGAGTTATAAAATTTTGGGGAGAATATATAGTATAATATATTTTAAGTTAGTTTGTGTGTCTGTCCAGAGATGAATTATTATACAAATACAGTTTTATAAGATCTAAGATTTGTTGTTTTAAAATGTAAGTTTATACTAGTGATTATATGGGTTAAAATTTGACATTGATATTTTTAAGATGATAAAGAAAGTTTAATGTAAGTGTTAACATGTAAGAAATGCCTGAAGCCTGTTTTAATATTAAAGAAAGTACTGGAATTTAAATTGTTAAATTAAGTTGGAGCTGTGCTCTCGCCCTTCTCTTTCTGATAAATATTTTGCAAAAGGTAAATTTATATCAAGTATAAGGTGTGTAGTGTTTCAACAAATTAAGAAAAGTCGATATTGGTCTTAACAATAATAATGTGGAATGTTGACTTAAATGTTGATATAAATATGATTATAAAAAATTTATGTTAATATTGGTTTTAAACATAGTTTTGCAGTTTTCTATTATTTGCGTTTGTTTGAAAACGTATGTATGTATATGTAATTTTAATGCGTTTCAAAACTAATATTGGTTAAGAGAGTAGTATAATAGAATAATATTTGTATTTCATTTCGGTCTACATAAAGCAGTTTCTGATCTATTTTCATTGATCTCTATTTATTAGTTGTCCATCGTATTCGTGCCAATCTTGCTTCGCTTTGAAAATTTTGTTTCGATTTGTTCGATGTCTAGATCGTGATCCAACGTAGCTCAATTCTTTGTCCAATCTATCTAGCCTCGAAAGGTGAGCAATCACTCACGATTAACATTCTTTTATTCATTAAATTTGATTTCAATTGAAACGGCAATTGAAATATGCTGTTGTAGTAATTTAAATTTTTTATATATGCTATTATCTGTAACTGTTCACCTGCGGGATATGACACCATATCCTGTTGTTTATGTTATATTGTTATTGATGATATATGCCTGTTATTTTATTGTATTATCTGTTATCACTCTGCAAGTTCCCAGTAGTTTAGAAATCACTATGGGTTGAAATGATACATACCCGAACGGACTTTAGAATAGGAGAAAATCGTTATGGGTTGAAATGATAAACCCAAGCGATTTTCATTTAATTGAATTTGGGATTACGGGTTGAAATGATATCCGCCCGTATATATTTAGTGTACGGATTGAAATGATAAATATCCGTAGCAATAAACTATATGATAGGAAATATATACAGACACCGTTGGTCCATATAAATATTCTGAAAATAATTTTTATAATTTTGGAAAAAAATATATGGTTTAAATAATATTGATTCTTAAGATATTATATAAATGGAAATTTTATATATAGATTTAGTCGTAATATTTGATTTAAATTAGATTAATTTAATACGGATAATATGGTTGAGTATTTATGTAAATCTATATTTCAAATAGATTTTCTTGTAATAAATTAAATAATTAAGATTGAGAGATAAATTTTGGTTTATTAAAAATAGTATTTAAATGAGGATTTATTTAATTAAAACAATTTGAAATTTTTGAATGGGAAATTTAAAGGTATGATTTTATAACTGGATTTTTGATTTATGTGATTTAATGAATATTTCACGTTTAAATAAATTAAAGAAAATATTGAGTAAAATGTAATTTAAGATTACTTAAATGATATTGTATCTAATGAGGGAGTATTTCAAGACTAAATAATAATGAGGTTAAATCGAGATCTATAGGAAACTGTTAAATTGCACATTTAAATACTAAAGCTTTGAACTATATTGAAATTTAAATGGTTTATTTTGAGATTCGGATCTGTATTTGAAATCAATATAGTTGAATTTGTTATTTAGAAACTAAATTGAATTAAAATGAAAATTTAGGTTGAACTAAATTTGAATTTATTATTTAAAAAACTAAATTGAATAAAAATTTAGTTTGAAACGTTGAATACTTAAAGTCTTGAAATATATTGAAATATAAAGGGGTATTTTGTGATTACAAATCCGAATTTGAGATTGATAAAGTTGAAGTGGTTATTTTTGGAATTGAGTTGAATTAAAATTGAAAATACTTTACTGTATAAGTTATTTAATATATGTAAATACTATTTTGGGAAATATAGAGATATTTGAAGTGAAATGATATTTGGTTTTGAAGTATAAATTAAGCTGAAATGACCACGGTGTATAGTGTATATTTCTACCTTGTAGATAGTTCCATGGACCCTTAGAGGATGGTTATCCCAAACATCCTTTAAGTTACTTGTATTTTAGTTGATATTTCATTTGAGTTGGATTTATTGATATAAGAATGTTAATCCTGACTCGAGTGTTTTGTGTTTTGCTTTACGCTCGGGTCAGACTGAGAGATACAGCATTTGAGACTCATCTTCGAAGTTGGAGCTTTGCTTGAAGATCCAGCTATATATCCCTTCAGTCATCCAGTTGATTGGTTCAGAGAAGCCATCTGTTGCATTGGAGACTTTATGGCATTTGAACTATTCGGATGTATTTTATTTCTAACTCTGAGGTATATAGTAGCTTCATGAACTACTATTCTTTATCTATTCCGCTGCATTGCATTACTATGTGTAAGTGACTATGATTGATTTATTTACTGTATATTTTAAGTTTTGCCAAATTTTATTAACAATTCGGTATTTTGAATTATTCAAGTCGGACATGTACGGTTTTATTGTCGATTTGAATGGTCCAAAATAGCGGGTCGTTACAAACATGGTGCTACAAGAACAAAGGAAGAAAACCGAAAAAAACAAAAAATTAAAATAGACACAACATTTACATTCTATAGTTCAGACCTATCCCTGGATCAAAGGTGAAAAGTAGCTTCAGGGAAGTATCAATTTCATGCATAATCCATAGCCTAAAGTCAGCAGAAGTCTTTGCCTTGGAGACATCAAAAACTTTGCAGTTACGCTCTCTCCACACTGCATATATAAAACTCTTCAACGCGACACCAAATATTCTCTTTCTTCTTTGCTTGTTACCTGTCCTTGTGTATATCTGCTCCCATTCAGCTTGATTATTATTCATGGGACGTTTACTTTGTAGTTTAATCATCACCTCAGTCCACAGCAGCTTGATCTCAGAACATTCAAAGAATATGTGCTCGATACTCTCTGGTTGAGAACAACAAAAAGAACATTATATATCAACATTCATGCCTATACTGACAAGCTTTGCCTTGGTCAGCATGGATCGGTTCAAAATTTTCTACAGCGTAAAGTTCTCTCTCATGCTACTGTCTTTGTTCCAAGTTCTCTTCCACCATTTCCAGTTTTGATTAGCATTGTTCTGCATCAAAAATTCGTAAGCTTCACCAATTTTAAATTTACCTTTTTTCTGTCCCCATACAACTAAATCAGGAGTAGGAGTCATAGGGGAAAACTTTTTTTATTCTATCCCAAAGTTTTTGAACTCTTTGGCCTTTAAAATGATTACATGTTTACTTCTTTTATAACATATACATTTTAATGTTTGCTTAATATTTTTAAAATAGTATTTTAAAACTAATTTTCAAAAGAGAAAATTTTAAAAAGAAAAGAAATGTTGAATTCATTTTATTTCAAAACTTTTCAAACCTAAATACTATACTCTAATATGAATGAATTAAATCTTATTTCAAAAGAAAAACAATTTCCTTTAAAATAAAACAAAATAAACTTTTATTATAAAATACTATTTAAACTATATTTACTTTTATAAACAAAATAAAAACTTACTTATATTTCTTTGATAATGTAAGAAAGACTTTTAAATTTACCTTTGAAAAGTTTTCAATACTAATTTTAAATCAAATTAACCAATTTACAATTTACATATTTATATATAAATAATAATTTGAAAATATTCTTATTAAATTTAAATTAAAATCAAAACTCCTATTTACAATGTATACACATATATACATTATAAATAAATATCTTTAAATCAGCTTAGAAAGATAATTTTATCATTTAAATATTTTTAACATTTGAAAACAATAAGATTCTCAAATTAAATCATTATTATTATAAATTTTCAAAAGAATATCATTTGACAAATTAAATGATTATTAATTTTCAAAAGAATATTCCTGTTTGAATTAGATTATTAAATCAATATTTCAATATTTTAAAATAATTATCAATGAAATTATTAAATAAATATTGCCTAAATTTCCGGGACATCAATTCCTCCCCCCTTAAAAGAATTTCGTCCCCGAAATTTAAAAGCAAAGATAATTTAATAATCCCATACGAATTTAAATTTTAAAGTAGCAAACATATGTTATTAACCAAATACTAGCAACCATAGCAACCAATTAAAACAAACAATTCTAACTATCCAGACAAAATTCTAGATAGGATTCCTAGAGTTTCCCAGGTACAAACACCGGGACACTCGCTCTACAAAATCTAAACTAACTACACCACTCAGATCTAGAGCTCCTACATATCTAGATCTACAAATCTAAACAGAACACTGGACCACAGACAAGTCCTGATGAACTTCCAAACCTCTCAGAACTACTAATTCTAAAACCAGTGATAAACCATACACGTACTCCCTTAGAGATACGTGAAAAACAAAACAAATTTCAGCCATCCGAACTGGCAATTCAACCCTGTAGATCCAACACTTAACTCTCAAGAGAAAACAGAAAGATACAAAACTCTTATCCACAAATCTTTCCTATCGATCCTGGGCTACCTTCAACCTTCTAGATCAATTAAATCTACCACACAAACTCTATTACAAAAACATCAAAAGACTTCAAACATACTATTCTTATTCTAAAAACAGTAAAGATACAAAACAATCAAGCTTCCAGATCCAAAATGAATTCCCTGTAGAAATCCTCTGATTCAAGACAAAACTCAAATCCCCAATGAATCGAGTGTTGCTTCTATTCTGGAATAGCTGCCACCATGCTTCCGCTGCGCAACTCTGATTTGAGAATGATGTTGATGAACTCAAGTACAAACTTGATTAACTTATACTGGAAACATTGTTCATCAAATTCCATAAAATCTCAGTGACCTATCTGATTCGGTCACAAACACCACAGCAAAAATTTAACCAGAAACTAGATCCGATCTATCCTACCAGCTGAAACAGATCTCTTCTCAAAGAACCTCCTACTATGCTGAACCACCAGTAAAGCTCTAAAATTAAAGTCGGAACAGAACTCAAACTCTTGATGCAGATGCATATCTCAACTCCTTCGAAGACATCCAGAAAATCAAACCACTTCGATAACTCAAACATCCTCTAAAGATGCTTCAATCCAAACGAAGATCACTCAGAGAACTTCCAAACCATCGCAAGTCACTTTTGTGATTCCACTCAGTTTAGATCCCAAGAAATCGTTCTCCTTCAACAATCAGAACAGCTAAAACCTTCAAATCAAAGAAGAACCAGTGGTCCACCTCTCAACCACTAACATCACACCCAACTGAGCTTGCAAAAGAAATGGACAAGCTCCACCATCTGCCTAGACTACTGACAAAAGAATCACAAAGATTTCAACACATCGAAGAAACAGGCCACTCACTACTGCTACTGCTGCCAATGACTTTCTTATCCAAAAACTCATCGAACCACAAAGCTACACCAGCCACTTCACAATAGAGCCTTCCAGATAGACAGATAACCCTCAGGAAACTCGACTTCAAACCAAGCATAAAACACCCTGCCAAACCGAGTCTCAACTCAAATATAGACTGGACTCCTTCCTAAGGTTGCCAAGTTACCATTGCTGGCTTCAGAACTCCCAACTGATCCAAACTCAAGAAAATCCACTCACACGAGTGAAATCCAGCTTACAATCCAAAGATAAACTCCGAACCTTGAAAAGATTTCCTTCAGAGATCGGTGAAATCCTTCACACCAAACTGCCAAACTACTCAAGATACCCAATACTGCCCTAGCAGATCACTTCGAACCTCAAACACTCGTACTCCAACCATTGGTAGTTGTGTTACACACACCACTACCCTATCTACCTTTATTACTTATATTGGAAAATTTGAACAGGTAACCCAATCTAATAGGTAGAAATATATATATATATATATATATATATATATATATATATATATTCAAAATTAAAAATATGCTCTCTCAAGAAGGACACCACTCCAGAGCATAGGTATTCGCTCAACCTAGTGCTCTGATATCACAATGTAACGAACCGCCTTTCATTCCATAGAAAGACACATCATTAAGAAGAAAGAAAGGGATAGAAAAGGGAAAAGAAAGGAAAGAAAGAAACAGACAACATCAGAATCTCACAACGGAACGAATAAATTATATTATATCACATAAAACTTTACATAGTATCATATACATCAGAGTTAAACAGCTAATACAACACAAACTAGATAGTTATAAACACCTGTCTAGCAATTACAATTCAAGTACGCAGAGAAAAACAGATACAACTCAAACACAGCGGAACTACTATATATATCTACACGCTGAAGCCTCCTGCTCCATTAACTCCTCCAGAACTCGTCAAAGCAATCCTGAACACTTGACTACTCATACATAATATGAGTACCCAAGAGTTTAATAAAACAGAAAATAAACACTCAAGTCAGACATGGGTCTGGTGTGAGCAAACGGGGTTAAAAGCTGCTTAATTTTAGAAAATCCTTTGAAAACAAAAGGTATCACGTAAGACTTCCTACACATAAACATGGAAAAGTTTTTACCTTACGCTAACCAAACATTTGATAGAAAATCCAGTGATATTATAATAGTGTCTAGGGTTTTCAAAATAAAATACAGAAATAGCTAGAATGCTTACATCTCATGTTCCAACATAGTTTCAAAACCGTATAGGGACGTATTGGATTTTGGATTCCGTCAATGGCAGGGCTACTGGGGTACCGCCCATCACAGTACGTGGCCTAGATCACCGTACCTAGGATTACGCCCGCTCCCCTACAACACAAAGCCGAAACGATTCTTTACTGATGAATTCCGAACAAGACCACCCCGCAGATTGGTCGTCGCCAACTGCCACACAGCCGAAATATAAAGGGACCTCTAGACAGGGGTAAATCTTGCTCTCCGGTGGGGGCTACCCACGAAGCCTTGCTGCACCTCCCCTGTTTTAGTCATTCCCGACCGATGAGGCTTGAGGCTACGATTACCTTTAGTGAACACATCACTTAGAATGCTCATCGTCCACCTGACGATGTTTTGAAGGCATTCAATCCATACAAGTTCGTTCCGGGTTCGAACGAAACCGAAGGCACTATCTCGTTGCACTTATCTTGGAATCACCCTCAGAGTCAACGACCATAGCCATTGCACTCTAAATCTCCATCTCGAACCTATAAGTACTATTCCGTCAAACTCATTACGGAATCACCATAGAGTTATACTGACGTATAGTTCTTACACCCTGAGTCTTCACTTGCTCCACTTGGGTTAACGACCTAACGTTTAATTGGAAATGATGTGGTTTTCTGATATCCAAATATGGAAACCCGATCCCGGTCTCACCGAAACCAAATGCCATTTTAATGTTCAAGTTGTACTTAGGGGTTTTAAACAATTAACTTATTTCATTATTATCTATTTCACACAGATAGAAAAGCTACATATCACAATAGATATCACATTCTCATCATAAATAGATAATCTGTATCATCATCACAAACAAATAATCATCATAACCAGATAATCCATCACAAACCATCATACTTAAACCAAGCATCCATATCATACAGATAAAACTCATCTCATTACTAAGATCACAACCATTCAATCAATAACATCCATAATAAGCAAATGATTTATTAACCATCAATTATAATTAATTTAAAATGAATTAAATTAATTACTTCTATCTCTAATTAATTTAAAATAAATTAAATTAATTACCACATTTAAATTCTGCTTAATATCCATAAATTAATTAACCCAGTTAGTTAATCACTTCTCAAGTACTCAGCTTGATTAAACACATTTTATTAATCATTTACTAATTACAATAAGTTATTAGTCTTATTTAAATTTCATAAATTAATTAATCTTAATCATAAGTAATTAGCATTTAATTACTCCATTAATTAACTATAATTAATAACTTTTATCCTTAATTAATTATATTAATTAATCACTTAATTAATTAATTATTACTTAATTAATCAATTCTTAATCACATCATTAATTATATTAATTAATGATCTCTACTTAATATTCAAATTAATTACTTAATTAAAATTAATTACATTTAGTAATTAATCTAATTATTAATCACCTTGATTAATATTCAATTCAGTAATTAAAAATCTCTAATTACTTATTAACAAATTAATTATCCAATAATTAATTATCTTCATTAATTAATCCTTGATTAATTACAAAAGCAATTATCCAAATTACTCATCTTCACTAGTTACATTCTGTAATTATCATTATTACTTTTCTAGGTAATCCTGCTCCATTAATTACGTTAAGTAATTACACTCATTAAATCATCAAATGATTTCTTAAATTAATTAAAATAAAATAAATTAATTAACTTAACAAATCTTCATTAATTACAATAAGTAATTAATCCTTTAATTAGTTTTATCAAGTAATTATATTTAACAAATTACAATTGATTATATTCAATTAATTAATCTAGTTAATTATCAAAATTAATTACATTAATTAATTAATTATGCTTTGATAATTATCATTATTAATTATCAATATTTTCATTAACTATTTATTTAAGGAATTTATCTTAGATTAATTATCCATAAGTCATCTCTAATTATAACTAAATCCAAAACATTAATTAAAATCTATTGAATAAGTAAATTCTTATTTATCTTAATTATTTCCAAAATAATTCATTTACTTATTAATGACTTCATTTACATTTAAAATGTATTTAAATAATACATTTCTAAAATTAAATTCAAATTCTATTTAAAAATTTAATATTTAAAATGTTTAACTATTTAAATATTAATCCCAAATTAAATAATTATAAACCTTAAAATAAAATGAATGTTAAAGAACATTAATTACTTAAATATAAAAGAAAAGTTAAAAACAAAATTTCTTAATTAAAATAAATCAAGCTTTGAAAATAAATTGATTATTTTAACTTTCAAATTTAAATTAAACACTTCATATCTTTAATTCAAATACTAAAGCAAATAAATTCTTTCAAATTTAAACCTTATTTGAAATCAAATTCATTTTTAAATCTACTTTTAAAACTTTTAAAACTTGTTCATCATTTAAATTTTACAAACTGTTCTAAATTAAAATTCTGGATTTGGAACAGTATTAAAAACTTGATCTTAAACTTGATTTAAAACTTATTCAAAACTTTACTTAAATTTAACATCTTCATTTTAAAACTTTAAATTTAAAAGTACACTTGAATTCAAATCTTAAACCTTGCATTTAGAACCCTGTTATCAATCTTGCTTTTTAAAATTCAAATTTCATTTAAATTTGAAAAAATGCAAACTGTTAGGTTTACAACCTGTAACATCATTAACTCAAGAAACCCCATAACTACTTCGAGTCATTCACTTCAATGCTCCGATACAAAACCCTAAAAACCCGTGACCATCTTCTAGCTAAAACCCCTGCACATTCCCAAATGAGTTCACCAGAATTCATATATGCACGGTGCATATGTACCAATGCTCTGATCAACTCCAGCCACCCTAGACCACCTCACCACGTCGCTGATCAACCCCACACCTAACCACGACCACCAGAAACCTCTCTGCAAATCGAAAACAAAAAATCCAGTAATTACAATAACCTGGAAACACCACTGTACCCAACTACCCAAACCTGTCGACACCGAGGGATCCCACCTCCGACCACCATCGTCGACGCGACTTTGGCTATCTCTTCTTCCATGACCCCTCTACAACTTCCCAAAAACTGATTACACTCGGTGCATCACAGAAAAACCAAGAAGCGACTAAAACCCGACCATTCCAAATTAGGGCTAGAACCTGGAAATCACACTTGCCATCGCCACCACCCACTGAAATAAACTTCTGACAATTTTCCCCTACCACCTCATCTGTATTCCACCTCCAGAAATTCCCACAGCCCCCATAATCCACTAGAACATCAAACAAACCCAAAACCCCAATTCTGTTCAAAACAGAAATGCTAACACCCTGGTTATTTTAAAAATGTGAAATTTGTTTTAAAATTAATGATTTCTAACATATATTTCTATTATAAACTTGTTTAAATAATTAACGGTGTTTGATATCCTTGTTTTATTGAAAAATGTTTACTGAAGTATTTGTTTCAGAGGTAACAGACTTTCAATATAACTAAATTATGATTTAATCAAAATTTTATACTTAGCAACCTCCTTTACTATCATAACAAATCCTAATTGAAATAAATTCAAGAGGTATTTGGTTTTCCCTATTTAAATTTTAAGTTTTATAAACAGAATCAAGTATACAGTTTCATGTAAACTTATATATATATGTTTATACATATTTACACACAACATTTATCAAAATAGAAATTCAGACAAGCATGCTCATTCCTAAATATTTACAGGCATCAGAAAATTTTAAATCTTTTTGCATTATGAGGTTAATCACTTCCAAAAGAAACAGAGAAGTTCTCATCCAAACAGTTTAAATTTATGTGAACTAGTACTTTAGTTCTGGAAATTGCATTTAGCTTTGATTTTTAAAGAAAAACAGTTTTTAAAATAAAGAAGCTTACTCACTTTCAAATTTAAGATGCGGAGAACAAATTTAGATGCAATTGCATTATTCCTGGAATCCAGATTTGCATCTGCATTTTGCTAGTTGAATATCTAGGTTTGCATTAGCTAGTTGAAGTTGATTTTGTTGTTGATGTAGATTTTGAACTACATGCAGACCCATATCTTCATATGCTCAGATTTTAAATTGAACTTCACTTGCTTGAGTTTGAGGTTGAAGATTACTTTCAGATTGCAGATTTGGGTTTTGAATTTGCAGATTTTTTTTGATTGTAGATTTGAAGTTTGATTTTGCAGAATTTTTAGTAAATAGGTTTTGCAAATTTTGATTTGTATTTGTTTTCTACAAAAATTCGACTGAATCTTGGGTTTTGATTTTTACTTAGAATCTGATTTTCAGATTTCAATCGAAGATAAATGGTTTTAACAAAATACATTGTTACATTTTCTTATCTAATAAATTAAATTTCAAAAATAAACAACATGCCACTTGTTATGTTAGGATGTAGATAAATTTACAAGTGTCTTCATTATGGGTTAAGAGTTCAACACATATGCATTTTAATATAAAAAGAAAATTCCTAATTTATAAATGTATTTAAATTTATTCTAAAACCATTTCTAATTTAATTTGGCATGTTTTAAATATTTATTAACATTAGCCTTTAAAATGATTACATGTTTACTTCTTTTATAACATATACATTTTAATGTTTGCTTAATTTTTTTAAAATAATATTTTAAAACTAATTTTCAAAAGAGAAAATTTTAAAAAGAAAAGAAATGTTGAATTCATTTTATTTCAAAAGTTTTCAAACCAAAATACTATACTCTAATATGAATGAATTAAATATTATTTCAAAAGAAAAACAATTTCCTTTAAAATAAAACAAAATAAACTTTTATTATAAATACTATTTAAACTATATTTATTTTTATAAGCAAAATAAATACTTACTTATATTTCTTTGATAATGTAAGAAAGACTTTTAAATTTACCTTTGAAAAGTTTTCAATACTAATTTTAAATCAAATTAACCAATTTACAATTTATATATATATATATATATATATATAATAATTTGAAAATATTCTTATTAAATTTAAATTAAAATCAAAACTCCTATTTACAATGTATACACATATATACATTATAAATAAATATCTTTAAATCAGCTTAGAAAGATAATTTTATCATTTAAATATTTTTAACATTTGAAAACAATAAGATTCTCAAATTAAATTATCATTATTATAAATTTTGAAAAGAATATCATTTGACAAATTAAATGATTATTAATTTTCAAAAGAAAATTCCTATTTGAATTAGATTATTAAATCAATATTTCAATATTTTAAAATAATAATTAATGAAATTATTAAATAAATATTGCCCAAATTTCCAGGACGTCACATAAATACACTACTTATGTATCAAAATCCGAGTTCATTTCTATGACAATCCATCCATGAATTTAACGAAGTCGGTGATTTAATTTTAGTAATATTAGACTTTCAAATTCATATCTCTGTATGTATATTTCAAAGAGTTCGTTTAACTCTTTTGTCACTCCCACTAAATTATTGCTTTGCCCTTAATCTTCTGTGATATAATTCATCTGTACCAAATGAGTCATAATCATTTTATTATAGAATTATTCCTTAGAATATGGCTTACTCCATCTGTAACAACCCGCATATTTATCGATTTTATATTTAAATATTTTATTTAAATATTTTATCGATCATCGGATTTTGGTCCGAAAAGCTACTTTTTGCAAACAGCCGAATTAGGACTCGAGACCACCCCCATTGAGTTCAAAATGACGTTTGCGACCTTTTTGAGTATAAGCTTTGATATGTTTGGAGAAAGTTGATTTTTGCCACTTTTTCACTTAGGGTTTTGGTTTGGGCTGAAACCACTTACTAACTCAGTCCCAACCCACTCCAACTCTTCATTACTTCATTTTTAATTCCTAACTCTTCAAGATTTCAACAATGGTGGAAGTGAAAAAGAATTAGTAAATCCTAAACCCTAGTTTCCATTTGCAAATCAATATCTAGCTCCGAACTCAAGAAAACCCATTGGTAAGTATCTCCTCCTTCTTCTCCAACTTATTCTCTTACCAATTTCAGAAATTCCTAAACCTAATTTTGGGAATGTTCTTGTTTTGAGCTTAGATTCAAGCACATTTGGGTTGTGTTGAAGAGAGGTTGATTCTCCATTTGCTTTCAAGCTTCTCCTTGTTCGATTTTGTAAAAAGGTGAGATTTTTATCTCACATCTTAGTCTATAATTATCTTCGATTGTTAGGTATGAATTCCTAACACTTATTCCTGTGCAATTGATTTTGGTTTGGATTGATTTGGTGTATATTCCAATTTTTGGTGTTTTGGTCTAATTTATGAAAATCCTTTTATGGATATTTGGACATTGATATTTGAAGCGTATCGAAGAGCCGTTTAGGCTGGGTTGTCGTTCGACGTAATTCCTTAGTCGTCGCCATTAGCTCGATTGGTCGTTTCCGATATTCGTTTGGCCATTTATGGCCTAGGTTCAGGGAATGCCCTGAACCCCAGATTCAGACGTCTGAAACGTGATATTCAGACGTCTGAATATTGTCTGGGAAGTTTTCTATTCCCAGATTCAGACGTCTGAATATATGGTTTCAGACGTCTGAATTGGCTTATTTTCAAACAGAAAGAAAATAGGCTAAAATATGCCTATTTCAGACGTCTGAAACATTTGGTTCAGACGTCTGAATCGTGTTCTGGAAATTTTTATATTTCCAGATTCAGACGTCTGAACCACTTGTTTCAGACGTCTAAAACTGTTGTGATTTTGCCTTCTTGCCTTTTTGTTTGAGAATTCCAATTTAAATCGATTCGTGATAATCCTATTTGTTGTTATCATTTATTATTTCTTTGATGACTCTTTTAGGGATTTTTGAATATCCATTTCGATGGATTCTTTATCGGTTTCTTTGGATTTTATTCACGTCTTTGAATGTGAATTTTAGTGATTGATTGTCCTTACAATCTTCTTTGTGATTTGTCACTTTAAAAATATGAAGGTTTTCTATACTAGTAGTAAATATCAAAACTCTTTCTTCAAATGATTTCAACACTATTTTATTACAAAGCTCGTTTTCTTAAACCATTTTCCAATCTATTAGTATATACAATCCTTTACCTCACTCGTATGAGAAATCTAATTAAACGGCTTAGTAAAACAAGTGGTATGAAACGCTTGCGTTTATTTCATCGGTTAATTCTTGGACTTGTTCGATTGAATCTCTTGTGACAATTTTTTAGTTTAGATTTACAGTTTGTTCGTAAATGTTTAAGTTAAGAAAGTGGTTATGGGACATGAAGCTAAACTTTTATGTTTACTAGCTTAGTGTAATTGACACTTCTCTTTGATCACGACGATCATCTTTGTGTTTTAGACTAGCGTTGTGCAATGTCTTTGTCATTTGGTTCATCGGATGTCCCGCTGTACGACGTCGTTGTTCCCTTTGATTGTGATTTGGTTCATCGGATGTCCCGCTGTACGACGTCGTTGTTCCTTTTTATTGTGATTTCTGGATTTCGTGTGTTGATTTCTGGAATTTATGTTTCACCAACTTTTACGATGGGCATTGATATATATGTCAATTATTGTGGCTTGGTGAATGAAATTAGGAGTACGACATTCCTTTTTATCTTGAGTAGATTATTGTGATATTGATTAATCTCTTGTTGATTTTCAATTACTTATTTATCACAGCTTGGCATTGTGATTATTATATGTTTACGTCATATCTCTTATTATATATCACTTCATCTGATATTTATAGCTAGACTGATCCGTTTATTATTTTCTTCTTAAATAATACTCGAGTCAGACTGAGATTTTACAGGTGCTTCCTCATGGCTTCCTATCTGGAACCATCTTCTGACTTTTGGCTAACTACTTTAGTTTAGTAGTTTTTGTTGTATACAATTGAGATACAGACTTTATGATGTATACTTATTCGTTTGTCTAGCACGTGTTGCTACTCTTTGTATTATTGTGGATCTTTTTAGACCACTACTCTGATGTACACTTTCACGTGTAATATTCATATCTATTTCCGCCTTTGTGATATGAATTGTCTGTGACTGATTTATGTTATGTTTATTTCTATATTTGTTTCCGAAGATTATAATAGCCACTGTGTAGTAGCTTTGAGTTTGTGTCGGTATGTCGGATTTCCCTCTTGATAAAGAAATGCATGTATACTATCTGACATATCGATGCTCGCGCAAAGCAATTACACGGATGGTCGCTCCTCAACAGCCTTATTCTCCGTGCTAGTTGACAGCATTCACCGTAATGTTCTTGGCTAGCGTGAGTATAGAGGTGGGGTGTCACAGCTTGGTATCAGAGCCAAACTTCGGAACAGTATGGAATATTATAACAAGGATCATCGTCCTAAGTCCATCTTAGGAGTCGTGCTTTAGGATTTTATTCGGGTCTTCGTACCGTTCTATCCTATTTTCTTTTATGATTCCTTGTTTTATCTATCAAGATTGCTTGATATTTATTTTGAGAATAACTTTTCTTCTTCTTTCTTTCTTAAAGAAGAGAAATGGTTAGACCAGGCCGTCCCAGCGCCGGTCAATCTAGTGCTACTCCCCAGGATGGAGTATTTATGTCTGCCCAGCAGCTTCTAGATCTTGTTAAGAACGCTCAAGCAGCCGGTCCCACTCCAGAGCCTACTCTTCCTAGATCCGGTTTTGCACGCTTGTGCAGAGACTACACTGATTTGGGTGGAGGGCCATTCAGGGGATCCGAGAGTGTTATTGAAATTCAAGCTTGGCTCAAATCATGCGATCGTATCTTTTCTCGCATGAATCTTATTGACTTACATCGAGTCCAAGTGGCTTCTAGCATGCTCCAACAAAGAGATTAGATTGGTATGAGCTTTTAATTTCTGAAATCATTGAAGCGGATCTCACTTGGGAGCAATTCCGGAAAAGGTTCGAATTGAAATTTGTGCCAGAGGCCGAAAAAGTAACTTTGGCCCGGCGTTTTATTGACCTTGTTCAAGGTGAATCTTCTGTGACAGACTATGTCGCATCTTTCGAATCTCTTTCCAAATACGAGATTGAATACATTAACACCCCAATGAAGAAAAATCAAAGATTCGTCTATGGCTTGAATAAGAATCTTAAGAAGCCATTACTCCTGAAACTTGAGGTTTCATTTGATCAACTTATTGATATCGCTCTTCGTCTTGAAGAGGCCGATAATGAAGGTGATGTTGAAACTGTGCGTGCCCAACGGAACTTCGACAATAACTTGAAGAGGCCTATCAAATTCAAAGGCCCCGATTCTAATAAGAAAGGAAAGCAACAAACTCAGGTAACAAAATTTCCTACCTCTAGTCGTGGACAATGCTACAATTGTGGTTCCACAGACCACCATGTAGGGGAGTGCCCGAAACCCCTCTTTTGCCGTTATTGCAAAGGTTCGGGTCATCTTTTATCTTCGTGTCCTAAGCTTCCAAGCAAGTGAGAAGGAAAGCTGCAGGTTCCTGGCAACTCTTCTCTTGGTCAACGTATTTTCATTCAATCCTTGATGGCATTGTTTTAATTCGTGAACTTTCTATTTGAGTTCTTTTTGATATGGGTTTCATCTCACTATTTTATATCAAAAGAACTTGTCGATTCTTTTTCTTTGAATATTTTGGGCTTGATGACTTCTTTGAGGATTGCGAATCTGGATGGTAGATCTGCAACACTCAATTCGCTTTTATTTGATGTCGAAATTATTTTATGTGATTGTATTGCCCATTTAGTGTATTAAGAATTCTGGTCGATGCGCTTGATCAACGTTATCGATAAGAATCTCCTAAACGCTTTGATGAGACAATCAGACACGATATATTAACTTGAAAATAGTAAAATTTTCTAGAATGATTATTACATAAAAATAAAAATGTAATTTTGAAAGTTTTAATTTTTTGGGAAAGGAGAATTATTTAAAAGAAATTCTTTCTTTTCGATACTTTTATTCTTGTGATTCCTGGAGGGGGACCAAGACTTTGCTATTTGTACCGATACTAGTCGTATTGGTTTGGATGCCGTTCTCTTGCAAAGGAGAACGTGCTATCTCTTGTGCTTCTAGATCATTATAGCTTATCGAGACTAGATATGCCACTCATGATCTGGTGCTCTCGGCTATTGTTTTTACTTTTGGAATTTGGCATCATCATATTTGGATGAGAAATTTGTTCTCTACCTCGATCATAAATCTTTGGAATAATTATTTTCTCATATGGAACTCCATGTTGGCTCGAGTTCCTGACATCTTATGATCTTGATATTCTTTTTATTCCTAGAAGGGAAATCGTGTTGCCAGTGCGCTTTGTCGTAAGCAACAAGTGGTTGATTCTTTGATGTTGTCTGAATGGAATCATCTGTTTATCAAGTTCATCGGACGTTTTGGTACACTTCATTTTATTGAGATTTATCTCATTCCTTTTATGGACTAGTGTCCGATGTTCTTTTATGGTGTTCGGTTCATCGGATGTACTGTTATTATACTACATCGATGTTCCGTCTCTTTTGATTCATTGGATGTACCATTGTACTACATCAATGTCTTTCCTTTTGATACATTGGATGTACCGTTGTACTACATCAATGTCTTTGCTATTAGATTCATTAGATGTACCGTTGTACTACATCAATGTCTTTCCTTTTGATTCATTGGATGTACCGTTGTACTACATCAACATCTTTGCTATTTGATACATTGGATGTACCGTTGTACTACATCAATGTCTTTGCCATTAGATTCATTGGATGTACCGTTTGTACTACATCAATGTCTTTCCTTTTGATTCATTGGATGTACCGTTGTACTACATCAATGTCTTTGCTATTTGATACATTGGATGTACCGTTGTACTACATCAATGTCTTTGCTATTAGATTCATTGGATGTACCGTTTGTACTACATCAATGTCTTTCCTTTTGGTTCATTGGATGTACCGTTTGTACTACATCAATGACTTTGCTTTTTGGATTCATTGGATGTACCGTTGTACAACATCAATGTCTTTCCTTTTGATACATTGGATGTACCGTTGTACTACATCAATGTCTTTGCTATTAGATTCATTTGATGTACCGTTTGTACTACATCAATGTCTTTCCTTTTGGTTCATTGGATGTACCGTTTGTACAACATCAATGACTTTGCTTTTTGGATTCATTGGATGTACCGTTTGTACTACATCAATGTCTTTCCTTTTGATTCATTGGATGTACCGTTGTACTACATCAATGTCTTTGCTATTTGATACATTGGATGTACCGTTGTACTACATCAATGTCTTTGCTATTAGATTCGTTGGATGTACCGTTGTACTACATCAATGTCTTTGCTATTTGATACATTGGATGTACCGTTGTACTACATCAATGTCTTTGCTATTAGATTCATTGGATGTACCGTTTGTACTACATCAATGTCTTTCCTTTTGGTTCATTGGATGTACCGTTTGTACTACATCAATGACTTTGCTTTTTGGATTCATTGGATGTACCGTTGTACTACATCAATGTCTTTCCTTTTGATACATTGGATGTACCGTTGTACTACATCAATGTCTTTTCTATTAGATTCATTGGATGTACCGTTTGTACTACATCAATGACTTTGCTTTTTGGATTCATTGGATGTACCGTTGTACTACATCAATGTCTTTCCTTTTGATACATTGGATGTACCGTTGTACTACATCAATGTCTTTGCTATTAGATTCATTGGATGTACGTTTGTACTACATCAATGTCTTTCCTTTTGGTTCATTGGATGTACCGTTTGTACTACATCAATGACTTTGCATTTTGGATTCATTGGATGTACCGTTGTACTACATCAATGTCTTTGCTATTTGATACATTGGATGTACCGTTGTACTACATCAATGTCTTTGCTATTAGATTCATTGGATGTACCGGTTGTACTACATCAATGTCTTTCCTTTTGGTTCATTGGATGTACCGTTTGTACTACATCAATGACTTTGCTTTTTGAATTCATTGGATGTACCGTTGTACTACATCAATGTCTTTCCTTTTGATACATTGGATGTACCGTTGTACTACATCAATGTCTTTTCTTTTAGATTCATTGGATGTACCGTTGTACTACATCAATGTCTTTCCTTTTGATTCATTGGATGTACTATTGTACTACATCAATGTCTTTGCTATTTGATACATTGGATGTACCGTTGTACTACATCAATGTCTTGCTATTAAATTCATTGGATGTACCGTTTGTACTACATCAATGTCTTTCCTTTTGGTTCATTGGATATAACGTTTGTACTACATCAATGACTTTGCTTTTTGGATTCATTGGATGTACCGTTTGTACTACATCAATGTCTTTCCTTTTGATTCATTGGATGTACCGTTGTACTACATCAATGTCTTTGCTATTTGATTCATTGGATGTACCGTTGTACTACATCAATGTCTTCGCTATTTGATTCATTGGATGCACCGTTGTACTACATCAATGTCTTTGCTTTGGTTCATTGGGCGTACCGTTTTTGTACTACGCTGATATCCCAAATTATTTGAGTTTCTAGTTCCTCGGGCGTACCGTTTTTGTACTACGCCGTTGCACCGGCTCAATTTTCTGCTATTCTTGATGTTCCCCACGTCTTTTATCTACGGGAATGCCTTAGGGATTCCGGTTTTCATTCTTGATCACGGTAATATTGTGGAAATTGAAGTTTCACCAGATTTCTTGCTAACTCTTTCGTGCTCTTTATAGTGAACTTCTTATTTCAATTTTCTTTTGTGTTGATATGCTTCCATGGTTGTTACTTCTTATTTTCCTCTTAAGTATTGCGAGGACGCAATTTCTTTAAGGAGGGGAGTGTGTAACAACCCGCATATTATCGATTTTATATTTAAATATTTTATTTAAATATTTTATCGATCGTCGGATTTTGGTCCGAAAAGCTACTTTTTGCAAACAGCCGAATTAGGACTCGAGACCACCCCCATTGAGTTCAAAATGACGTTTGCGACCTTTTTGAGTATAAGCTTCGATATGTTTGGAGAAAGTTGATTTTTGCCACTTTTTCACTTAGGGTTTTGGTTTGGGCTGAACCCACTTACTAACTCAGTCCCAACCCACTCCAACTCTTCATTACTTCATTTTTAATTCCTAACTCTTCAAGCTTTCAACAATGGTGGAAGAGAAAAAGAATTAGGAAATCCTAAACCCTAGTTTCCATTTGCAAATCAATTTCTAGCTCCAAACTCAAGAAAACCCATTGGTAAGTATCTCCTCCGTCTTCTCCAACTTATTCTCTTACCAATTTCAGAAATTCCTAAACCTAATTTTGGGAATGTTCTTGTTTTGAGCTTAGATTCAAGCTCATTTGGGTTGTGTTGAAGAGAGGTTGATTCTCCATTTGCTTTCAAGCTTCTTCTTGTTCGATTTTGTAAAAAGGTGAGATTTTTACCTCACATCTTAGTCTATAATTATCTTCGATTGTTAGGTATGAATTCCTAACACTTATTCTTGTGCAATTGATTTTGGTTTGGATTGATTTGGTGTATATTCCAATTTTTGGTGTTTTGGTCTAATTTATGAAAATCCTTTTATGGATATTTGGACATTGATATTTGAAGCGTATCGAAGAGCCGTTTAGGCTGGGTTGTCGTTCGACGTAATTCCTTAGTCATCGCCATTAGCTCGATTGGTCGTTTCCGATATTCCTTTGGCCATTTATGGCCTAGGTTCAGGGAATGCCCTGAACCCCAGATTCAGACGTCTGAAACGTGATATTCAGACGTCTGAATATTGTCTGGAAAGTTTTCTATTCCCAGATTCAGACGTCTGAATATATGGTTTCAGACGTCTGAATTGGCTTATTTTCAAACAGAAAGAAAATAGGCTAAAATATGCCTATTTCAGACGTCTGAAACATTTGGTTCAGACGTCTGAATCGTGTTCTGGAAATTTTTATATTTCCAGATTCAGACGTCTGAACCACTTGTTTCAGACGTCTGAAACTGTTGTGATTTTGCCTTCTTGCCTTTTTGTTTGAGAATTCCAATTTAAATCGATTCGTGATAATCCTATTTGTTGTTATCATTTATTATGACTTTGATGACTCTTTTTAGGGATTTTTGAATATCCATTTCGATGGATTCTTTATCGGTTTCTTTGGATTTTATTCACGTCTTTGAATGTGAATTTTAGTGATTGATTGTCCTTACAATCTTCTTTGTGATTTGTCACTTTAAAAATATAAAGGTTTTCTATACTAGTAGTAAATATCAAAACTCTTTCTTCAAATGATTTCAACACTATTTTATTACAAAGCTCGTTTTCTTAAACCATTTTCCAATCTATTAGTATATACAAGCCTTTACCTCACTCGTATGAGAAATCTAATTAAACGGCTTAGTAAAACAAGTGGTATGAAACGCTTGCGTTTATTTCGTCGGTTAATTCTTGGACTTGTTCGATTGAATCTCTTGTGACAATTTTCTAGTGGAGATTTACAGTTTGTTCGTAAATGTTTAAGTTAAGCAAGTGGTTATGGGACATGAAGCTAAACTTTTATATTTACTAGCTTAGTGTAATTGACACTTCTCTTTGATCATGACGATCATCTTTGTGTTTTAGACTAGCATTGCGCAATGTCTTTGTCATTTGGTTCATCGGATGTCCCGCTGTACGACGTCGTTGTACCCTTTGATTGTGATTTGGTTCATCGGATGTCCCGCTGTACGACGTCGTTGTTCCTTTTTATTGTGATTTCTGGATTTCGTGTGTTGATTTCTGGAATTTATGTTTCACCAACTTTTACGATGGGCATTGATATATATGTCAATTATTGTGGCTTGGTGAATGAAATTAGGAGTATGACATTCCTTTTTATCTTGAGTAGATTATTGTGAAATTGATTAATCTCTTGTTGATTTTCGATTACTTATTTATCACAGCTTGGCATTGTGATTATTATATGTTTACGTCATATCTCTTATTATATATCACTTCATCCGATATTTATAGCTAGACTAATCCGTTTATTATTTTCTTCTTAAATAATACTCGGGTCAGACTGAGATTTTACAGGTGCTTCCTCATGGCTTCCTATCTGGAACCATCTTCTGACTTTTGGCTAACTACTTTAGTTTAGTAGTTTTTGTTGTATACATTTGAGATACAGACTCTATGATGTATACTTATTCTTTTGTCTAGCACGTGTTGCTACTCTTTGTATTATTGTGGATCTTTTTAGACCACTACTCTGATGTACACTTTCACGTGTAATATTCATATCTATTTCCGCCTTTGTGATATGAATTGTCTGTGACTGATTTATGTTATGTTTATTTCTATATTTGTTTTCGAAGATTATTATAGCCACTGTGTAGTAGCTTTGAATTTGTGTCGGTATGTCGGATTTCCCTCTTGATAAAGAAATGCATGTATATTATCTGACATATCGATGCTCGTGCAAAGCAATTACACGGATGGTCTCTCCTCAACAGCCTTATTCTCCGTGCTAGTTGACAGCATTCACTGTAATGTTCTTGGCTAACGTGGGTATAGAGGTGGGGCGTCACACCATAATTCCAAAATAACTGAAAGAAAGTTTTGGATGCTTTTGTATTTTATAATACATCTCTTTTATTATAAAGATGATTAATGTAGATTTATTTTATAGGGATATTAACAATATTCATATCAAAATAAAACTATATCTTTTTCCATTTACTAGCAAAGATGCTTATTATTTCACAAAAAATATGTGGTATATTTACGAAAACAATTTTTCTTAACTTAATGCATGTACAAAGAAGTGTAATTTGGTATGTTTCCTTTATTTCTACCATAACTATTATAGCGTTTGTAATGCAAAGTTCTATTCACAACTTATTGTGGGATTTTATTTCATACACTATACTAGTTTATGATCGATAATTCTAGAACAAATATCTTGCACTCGATGAAATAATTTTCATCGAATTTTTTTTGGTATAAACATGCATCGGAATGCAAATCACATCTCCCATTTCATATTAGCTATTTTACTACTTTGTACGGTTCTCATTTCCAATGTCTCTTCATGAAGCAAAGATGATTGTTCAATCTCTGCATCTCAATTGTGTCTTAAGTTACATCCACTCTCGTATATTCGCTTTCCTTTTCCAATAGTCGAACCATTAAAAAGATACCACAAGACCATAATGAACACTTTACATAAGTGCATTTGATTGTCTTCGATATTAAACCATATCAAACAATTTATAATTACCGTACCGAGATCAAACTCGCATTTCAGTGAATGAATTCCTAAATCCATCTTGTAGCTCTTGGCTTGGTGGTACGTCTAACAAAAGAAGGCCATTATTGTAATCAATCTATTGAATACAAGATCTCGTATTATGGTTTACTTGTTTATTTCGAACGAACAAATTTCTTCTGAATTTTTTCTATTACGAATTAAGACTATTCACATACAAAATTTATATACGATTGAATATAGATCATATATCTATAATCATGTATTGCTTAGTAGTTCAAAACTCATATAAGACAATACATATTCTTAGACAAATAAATTCTTAAGCAACTAGGACATGAATGTCTTCATGGTTCTGTAAATTTTCTTTTGCATGGGTCTTGAAGTGGCAACCAGTCAATAGATTTATTAGTAAATATATCTTATGATTCTATTTCGGTCTTAATTCTGTTCAATTATATGACCTAAATGATAAATATTTTATCCACTATATTAGTTCACAAATTTGTCGAAGTAGATTATTTCAACTATTATAACATATATTTTTAAAATATTAAAAAGGTTTAATGTTATCATTTCATTTTCTTATAAGGATCCCGCTAGATTTTTTATTTCTCAAAACACGAAGAAAAAACATAGAAATATTTCAATTCTGTGGTAGGTACTAGAACTCACATGCCTTGGGATTCCGACTTTGAGGAAAGCTCAACAAATCATAGGCCCACATGCTTTGGATAACACCTTGTAGATTAATGGATTTGTTTTTATTCAAAGACGAAACCTTTTCATTCTATTAATTAAAACTTCCATAATCAATCCCTTAATTTTCTCTCTTTTTGCACTTCTCTCTCTTCATATGTTGTCAAATGGCACAATCCATAATATCCATTTATGTAATTATCTTTCATTTAAAATCATTTAATGTTACATCGATATCGTATATTAATGGGTGCAAATATATCTTTAATAATTACATTCAAATAAAGCTCCAAGAAATCAAATAAATTCAACAGATATTAATATTTCACAAATATTAATCAATTTTATTATTATAAATTTATAAATTAATTAAATTATTTGGTCTTTTGAAGAATTTATCATTGTAGTTGTATAACTCAAAGGTGTAAATTCAATTAGCAATTAACATTGAACAATTTGAATGTTAACGTGCAAATGTTACCTTAACTAGTGGTGTGATATTTTGGCTGAATTCATCGCTTACACATCTTTTTGTAAGTTCCAATTTTACTATTATAAGAAGCACCTGGTAGAAATGATTATTTACACTAATTTCTTCATCAAAACTATATAAATTTAGGACTTATAGAATTTGATTTTGATCGAAGTTCCAGTATCATCCATTATAAACTTGGTCGGTCCAAATACAAAGTCTTTGGTTTAGTGTTGACAACTATTATCAACAATACAGCTCTGACCAGGGACTTTGATATTTAGTTAATTACTAACCCCTTTAAAACAAAAGAAAAAAATTCCCTATTGAATAGTGTTTCACGTTCATTGCTTTAACTCAGGCTCATCTGTAGTCGCTCGATGGATTATCATACCATGATTTAACTATAATAAAAGTGTAGTACCCACTTTGAAATTCCAAAGTTTTCTCAGGTTGAGGGAACCATGTAACATTGTTACTTCGGGATCTCCTATGATCTTAGTTGCAATTAACCAATAGGGAACTCTCGAGTGAGTCATTCCATATATATCCAATAATTATATATATAACCTCTTAGTACCCCCAACACCATGAGTAATATGCTATCTAATAATTAAAGAGCATTACATACTATAGTCTCAATAGATGGATTGATATCTTCTCTCAAAACATCTTAACTGCGATTTAAAATAATCTTTTACTTCATTGTAATAAATCTCTCATGGTTACAACATATTATAATTACTATCATACAGCATATCATTTAGCGATTTTCAATTTAATATCCTTTCAATTAGTTACATAATTAATTATATCACAATATGATGAAGTATATTACAAAAATCAAACACGTTTATTATGAACAAGATTGGTTATCGAGTTAAATGTATGTAACAAATTACAAAATTGCCCCTTAGCCATATCCCTAACTCTATTACCTTTAACATCTTCTTCCATGATGTCGGGCCTAATTAATATGTCATATGTAGTCAATTATTTTATTATTTAAGCCGATATGTCTAATTGAATCAATATATAATGATTATACATTGTTTTTGTCAACTTTAAGCTTCAATAGATAATTAAATGCCATAAAAAATTTAATGCAACATTTGCATTAGTTTTTATTATTAATTTATAACATTTATAGATTAATTTAGATTTGTTGAACCTGCAATCAGTTAACAAAATAGTCGTGTTGACTCCCTAGTTTGAATTTAATCCTTAGTAATATTCAAACAATTTTAATATTGAAGCATATATGGACTTTACTGAAGTATACTGTCATACACGAGTTTAGTGGATTATAGAAAATTCAGGAAAAATCCAAATAATCTTTACTAAGCTGCACATTTTTAACGATATTTTCTCCATGTTTTTTCATCTTTACCATGTCACTACAATATTTACACTATTGGCAATGGTCAAAAATTCATTTACTATATATAGTTAATTTCATAAACTACTTCGAAATCTCTGCTTCAACCAGATAGCATATAGATTAACTATTATACCCTAGCCAAAGATTTTGACTTTTTGTTGGTTACTAGTTATGATGATACCATCCTTCTACAAAGAAGGAGAGGGACACTCTCTTTAGTAGTGTTTCACTTCAAGTAGTTTAGTATGCACCCAACTATGTCATAACATAGTTGTGAGGTCATGTGATTGACCATAATTAAGGTATATAAAGGTTTAACAGTACCCTCAAGCAAGTCCGACGCTAAATGGTTCGAGGCCCAAGGAAAAAGTTTGAATTTAAATAAAAAAATATGAGGCCTAAGGAAAAACTAGTATCATAAGTAAGGCAAATTAATCGGTAAGGATCCGGATTGAATTCTGCTCAAATATATACTACTACGCTTGTCCAACCACTGAGCCAAACACACTTTTACTAATTTAAAATGATAATATTATATATAGGAAGTATTTACATTTTTAGCCCTATAAATAAGGGCCCCTAGACCACCGTCAAGCCTGCTCTTAGGTCCTAATAATACTGCACGTCATTATAATAAGTTCTTATATTTTGAATTGGTCATATTAATATATAGAATTCTCTCACTGAGATGTTCTATGATTTCTCCAAACAACCACAAGTACGTACTCCCTTGATGTTTGCAATGACACGGATTTTCAGACCAGTCAAAATTGCCGGAAAATTTATCCGTTCTAGAACATCAAATGAAAACTACCATTTTAACATACAATATTTGATAAATATTCAACACTATTTAATGTATACGATACAATTTCAATTATAAAAGTTATTAGAGTAATCAATTTAATCTACTAGCTATGCTTTAATACGCACCAAATACATATACAAATATTAAACGCTCCACAACTCCAAAGATAAAGGCATTAATAGCCATTTCTGCAAACTCAATGAACATGTAAAATGCGGAATAAAATAACAAGTAGAAAGAGATATCAACAAATAGTAAATGGTAAACAATAAACATGAAAAATATGTATTATTATTAGGGTTGCATCAGTAACACTTGTGACTGCTCACGTAGTCCTATTTAATTGGGTACCCAATTAGATGCAGGATCAAGCCAACGTAGTTCTTCTACCACAAATAGGACTCCATGGGAGCCTATGATGCACAATCCGTTATGCAAATCCCAAACTACAGAGCATATATCATAAAAATATAGGTTTCAAAATCTACCCATTTAGCTTAATACCCACTTTTTTATTTTCTAAAATCTAATTAACTTAATTATTTTCGAATATAATTTTTTCGAAAATAATCTCTTCGGACCAAACTCCTAGTTTTATTTTCAAAACATTTGAAATAATATATACACATCTTCTATATCAAATTATACTTTACTTCTGGATTTAAACCAAATCACTTTTGAAAGGTTTATTTGGAGATCTCAAATATTGTAAAAAAATCATATCATAACATATGCAACCAGATTAAGAGGTTTCTCCCAATAATAAGACAAATGGATCCCGGCCTTCATTCAATCGTGATAAATAAGTGCATCCCTCTATTCCAAGAGTGGACTACACCAAAAACATATGTACACTTTTTAATTATGGGTTACCCGAATCATTGGTAACATAACAAACCATTTATATCCCAAAGCGATAATATATTTTTACTAATATTCACAAATACCGTGATTAAAATTATTTGTGAATATTAGTGAAAATAATTTATCGCCTCAGGATATAAAATGATTTGTTATATTACAATGATTCGGTAACCCGTAACTAAAAAGTGGACATATGTTTTTGGAATAGTTCACTCTTGGAACAAAGGGATGTACTTATTTATCGATTGTATAAAGGCTGGGACCCAATTGCCTTATTATTGGAAGAAATCCAATCTGGTTGTACATGTTTTGATATGTTTTTATTATAGTATTTCAAAAGTGACTTGACTTAAAATCCCCAAGTATTATTTGATACAAAAGATGTATGTGTGTGCATGTATTATTTCAGATATTTTGAAATTGAAATCGAGAATTTGGTCCGAAGATATTATTTTCGAAATGAGTTATAGTTTGAAAACAATAAATTTAACAAGATTTCAAAAAGTCTAAAAGTGAGTATTAAACTAAGTGGGTACATTTTGGAACCTAAATTGCATTATATATGCTATGTAGTTCGGGATTTGCTTAATTTTTTATGCATTGTAGGCTCCCATGGAGTCCTATTTGTGGTAGTAGAACTATGTTGGCTTGATCCTATATCTTATTGGGTATCCTATATCTTATTGGGTACCTAGTTAGATTGGGGTACATATACAGTCACAAGTGGTAGTGATGCAACCCCAATAATATATATATATATATATCATGTTTATTGTTTGCTATTTATCGTGTGTTAATATCTCTTTTCTGCTTACTATTTATTATACATTTGTTATGTGCATTGAGTTCGTAGAAATGGCTATTGCTGTCTCTCTCATCAAGATATGCAGCATTAGCTATTTGTATCTGTATTTGGTTTGTATAAAAGCAGACCTAGCAGATCAAATTAATTACTCTGATAACTTGTTTAATTAAGCTTGTATCCTATACATTAAATAGTATTCAATATTTATCAAATATTATATGTTAAAATTGTAGTTTTTATTTGATGTTTTAGAACGGATGGATTTTTCGGCAATTTTGACTGCTCCGAAAATCTGGGTCGTTACAGGTGGTATCAGAGCTTAGGTTAGGTGCCTAGGTAAAATTTGACTAGGTTAGTAAATTAACCGACAAATTTTAAAACGAAACCGACTTAATTCGATAAATAAAAAATGGATAGGATAAGGCACCGTACCTCTGACTGGGATTATGGGTGATGTATATTTTTAAGTGTATTTAATGGTTAGTTTCGTGTATTTTCGCCTTAAGAATTTCGAGGATGAAATTCTTTAAAGGGGCTACATACGCAACGACCTGTAATTTTATCACATGGAAAAAAAGAATATTTGATTTTAAAAGTATTCAAATATAGGTTTATTTCAAAACAATAGTCATATTATATACCAAGTGATAAATTACTTTCACTAATATTCACAAATACTTTCATTCGTAGTATTTTCATTTCCCAAAACCTTTGGAAATCATTTTTAAACACTAGGTTTATTTAGTCCTCGAAATTCCCTTCATTTGTAAAACACTTTAACATACCATTTTATAATCCCTTAAAAAATATTTATTCTTAAAATATTTCTATTGCTTCCCAAAAGAAACAATTTCAATTCAAATGGTAAAATAGCTTTTATTTCTAAAATCATAATAATCATCTTTTATTATAATTCTTACTTAACCAATATTCTTATCGAACATCTTATAGTCAACCTGTGAAATTCTAATCATAAGGTGTTCGTATTTAATTATTCTCAATTTATTATCTACCTAGCCAATGCATAAAGAAAGGTAAACTGCACATAAACTAGTCGAGCCAAATTCAAACAATCAATCAATGAAATAAACACAACAATAAATGAAATCAACGCTTCATTGTATTAAATAATTATAACAATTTTTGTTTTATCATATACTGTTAGGGTTTTCCCTAGGGGAAATTCTGTAATATATTAACTCTAAAATCAAGTATGTTCGAAATAAAGGTGTTTCTTCTTTCTATTATATATTTTTTATAATGCGTTATAAATAATTAAATGTTTAATTAAAAATCTATTTAATAGAAAATTCATAAATGATGTGTTTGTGATAGTAATTATAAGTAGTTGTAATCATGAGTATTGGATCACACTATTACAAAACACATTATTTTAAATGTTCCTAGTCAAGATGCATCGACAATGGATATCGATATATCCGTTGAAACTAGAGTACGTAATGCTCTCCAAATATTGGGCAGTGCATTACTCACGATTGCTGGGGGACCTAGAGGTTATGTACTTACAGTTATTAGATAGCTATGGAGCAACTCATTCGGTAGTTTTCTGTTGGTTAATATAACTAAGGTCAAACAGAAAATATCGATGTGACTAATTCACAAAATTCTTTCAACTTGTGAATACTTTCAACCTTCAATATGAAAAACTCTGGTTTGATTATAGTCAAATCATGGAACGACATCATTCAAGTGATTATAGTTGGGTCGAGTGGAAGTATTGGAAGGAAGACACTTTTCAAGAGAGGATTTGTCACTTCAGTTATATAAGGTTAGTATCATAATCGACTCAAGTCAACCCAAAGTTAAAATATCTATCTAGAGTAGTATAGTTAATAATAATTGCTATTTTTGAACCAAGGATTTTGTGTTTGGACTAAAGAGTTGAATATGGACAATATTGGAATTTTGACCATTACCAAATTCCATAAATCCAAAGTCATATAGTTTTGACAAAGAGTTTTGGTGTATATAAATGCCACTAACTGGTAACGCTTATTAAATTAAATAAGATTCTACTGAAAATTAATAAGTGATAAATTTGGCCATAATGCCACATCTCTTGCTAAGTGATGTGTGAATGTTAACATTCCAATAGTTCGGTGTTGATTGCTGACCAAATTTACACCCCAGAATTACGCAACAGAAATGATGAATTCCCTTAATACCGAATGATTTAGTTAGTTTATAATTGTTATAAATAAATTAAATTAATTAATATTTATGAAATATTAATTATAAAATTTTAATATGGTTTGAGAGATAAAATTGTTATATATTTATAATATTTAAGAATATATATATATATATATATATATATATATCGATATACGATATCGATAAGCGATTAAATTACATTTAATTGCATAGCATTTTGGCTTGGGCTTAAATCGTTTTAAAGCCCATCATTAGGGCTACAAAAATTTTTTTTGACAAGTTATTGGAGGTGGCTAAAACTCTAGATTAGACCTATAGATGGATGGCTATGATTAAGAGAGAATAGGTAATTAGATTGTCCTAATATCTCTCTTGTACAAGGCTATATATATAGATATCTAAACCCTTAATCAAATAAAACTTTCGGCTGCTATTGAGATTGCCTATTGGCGCTATTTTTGAGATTTGCCTTTTGGCGTTGTATGAGATTTTTATCTCTTTGTCGATATTTGTCTTATGGCTTATGTCGAGATGGCTTTTGCTTATGTTTTCTTGGAGTTGCCGATATGGCGGGTTTGGGAATTACTCTTTTAGGAGTTTACATTTTTCTATTTCCTAAACCATTCTTATTGATTTATGATTGCCGATGATATGAGGCATGTTACATTTTAGCGACTCATGAGATTTTGTGTTTTATGCTTATTGAAGCAATAGTGTTTTACAACCTAGTATAACCATATATGCCATACATGTTCTGTATCCTTCATATGACTATAGTCTGCTTTCCTATGGTTTCTTCTTGTTTAAGAAGAATATCACTATGCTCTTATGCTCTATTATTCTACTATCACCTTTTACTGATTCATTTAGCTAGACTAACCCGTGTATTTTATACTCGGGTCAGACCGAGGCGTTTCAGGTTAGGTACTTTTGGATTTAGCCTATTCCGCTTCTGCATGGACTATTCTGCTAGCTCTTTTTGTTATAGCTTTTTATGTAGTCCTTTTTGGTTTGCCACTCTGATATGTATATTCTTTTAATTGTCAAGCTTGCTAGCCGAAATTAATCCTCATATCAGTTCTAAGAATCTCAAGTCAATTAAAGTTAAAAAAGCACTATTTGATAGAAAATGTTGACGATTCCAGAGTTGCAATTTGGCAGATCAAGCATAATTAGAGAAGGGTATTCATTGATTCAAATGGACTCAAAGGCGTCATCAATTGGTATTCTATTTATATAATACAGTAATCATATCATATTTTATGATTTAATATTGATTAATCCAAAATTCGTATATATATTAATGTTGTATATCTAATTAGGTAAGATTTTCGTAGGTACATGTAGTTGTCACAAATTAGTTTGGTTATGTGCATGGTTATATTATTATGCATTATAATTTATGTATAAACAAATATAATTTTCTAAAAAATTAAATTTTGTCATTATTAATTATTTTATGTATATTTATATATTAATTTAAATATAGATGAATGTATATTTTAAACATATAATTACATATTGTATATCTATAATGTATAAACAGCTTAGAATTTTTTCTTACACCTTTTTATACATTAATTATCAAATTCGAAAATAATTTTTTTATATATAAATAATTTTAAATTATCTTTTATTGATTATTTGAATTGTTTTTTATATCTAAATTAGTTATTGCTATGAAAATTCGATTTTATATTTTATTAAATTACTACATCTATGCAGCAACCTACGGAAAAAATTTAGAATTTTTTGTTAAAATTTAATATTTTAATAATTAAATTACTTCGGTTGAATATTTCTTTTATTTGCCAAAAATAATATTTTATTCCAAAAAATCATAAAAAAATTTAAACCTGTATTTTATGATCCTAAATTTTTGTAAATTTTACATTTGATTTTTTTTAATATTTATTACTAATATTTTTAAATATTATGATCAAACTATTTATTATATATAATAATGATAAAATTAAAAAATTATTATTTTATGTTTGTTATGCTAATTTCAATCTAAAAATAATTTTAAAATATATATATTTATATTTTAAGTATTTGAATGTAATAATTATTCATACATACATTTTATTTAATCTTATATGTATAATTTTAATTATTATATATATGTATATGTATATGTATATGTATATGTATATGTATATGTATATGTATATGTATATGTATATGTATATATATGTATAATTGTATATGTTTAATTATGTATATATATTTATACAAATGTTTTAAATTATATATGTAGTTAATTTTGAAACTTTTAGTTATAAAATATATTTTAAATATATATGTACATATTTATATAAACATTCTTTGCATTATAGATTTATGCACATATTTAGACAACATACAATACATACGAAATGAGTTAATATGACCGTTGCGATGTAAATTTCAACATCTATATACGCGCGTGTCATACTCTTCATGGATTATTATGTTACACATGCACATGCATATGTATATGTATATGATACATGTATATATATATATAAATTAAATCATTCAAATTCACTTTACGTTACAAAATACTTTATTTTAAACAAAATACATGATTTTATTTAAAACAAATCTATAATTGTTCTAAATGAATTAGACTTCATTGGCCCAATCAAGATCCAATATGATATAAAAAATTGAAATACGTTCACCATTACCGCTGTGGGCTGGCCTAGTTCCAATAATGGTATCAAAGACCAAAATAGGCTATGTAGTCTAAATTAGTCATGTTAAGGTTAACTTATTAAGCTTGCCCACTCAGTACGGTGTCTAGAAAGGTAATGTCTAGGATTGAATTAGGTAATCAAGTACATTGTCCTACTTGGTTGCCGGCCTAGCCCGAAAGGTGAAGTAAGCCCAAAGGTTGCCCCTAATAAAAAAGGCCTAACTTAATTTGGACATTAGGCTAATTTTCAAAATTGTCTGAAAAATCAAAGTAAAAGATTTTAAATTTAATTGTTAAATTTAAACTAAAATTTTTGTTTATTATAATAGTTATAATTAATATATTTTTCAAAATGTTTGAAAAACAAAATAACATAATTTTCGAAAAATATAAATTTATTAATAAGTTAATTAATAAAATGTATATGCATGTAGTAAATACATTATGAAATATGCTATGATATATTTAGAACGTTTAAGATATCATAAATATGCATGCATACATATGAATAATGATTTTCGAAATCAAGATAATTTAATTAATTTAATTAAAAGGTTAATTAATTGAAATTATAATTACATATATGATATTGGTATTATACTATAAAGGTTATAGTACATAATAAATACAAATGATGTATCAATATAAAATTAATTAAATCTGATTTAATTAATATAATAGTACACACAAGACTATTATATAAGTAATGTGAAATATAAAAACAACATAAATAAAAATTATATATAATATGAATGTATAAAACCATAATAGACTTAATATATATATATATATAATCGTATGTATATCGTGATTTCTGATGTGTTCGACACTTGAATCACGAGGGTAGTTCATAAGAATTACATTATTTCATAAGTCAGTATCACTCAATTCAATGTTTTCCTCTACCATGTATATGTTAATAAATTACTTGCATACTCCTTAGTTGTTGAGCAAACTCGAGCTAAGGATGTTATGTATAGTATTGTTAATATATTGAATAGATGAGGTAAGATAACTATATGTATTTGTTGAGAAAACTCAAGGTACATGTACTATACTTAGGCCATCACGATATGGTAGATACGAGTGAATAATTTCATTTCAATTTGTTGAGCAAACTCAACATCGATATGAAATTAGGACAAGGTTCCAAGGGTTAAGAGTTGTATGTGATACAACCGATAAAAGGTTATCCATTGTTCGTGGAGCTATGACTTGTTGAGCAAACTTAAGATCAGAATTCTAAGATGGAAAAGTCCTAACAACTACAATGAAGTCATAAGACTTCTATGTTTTGACTTAGGGTTTGGTGAAACATAAAAGACTGGTGGGAGCTTATTACTAAAATGAAACATAATGTTTAACCTTACTAATATTATAAGAACATCTATTATGTTTTGTCCTAGTAATTTACCATTTTGACTTGCAGAAAATGTCAACTCCAAAATTGTTTTCTGAAACTAACGAACTCACTGGACCTAATTATACCAACTGGTCAAGAGATATTAAAATAGCATTGACTTACGAACGCCATTGGAATTCTGCTACATGTGAACCCAAAACAAAACCCAATGATGGTGTAGACCCTAAAGAACGACTTACTTATTTAAAGTGGCAATCTAACTTGGAGACCTTCCAAGTTTTCATATTGTCAACCTAAAACAAACCATTGCAAAGGCAACATGAGAACATGTCTGTCCATGAGATTTTTAATAGTCTCAAATCTCTTTTTGGTGAACAGTCTCGTTTTGCAAGGTATGAGCTTCTAAAAAAACTGTATAACACCAAAATAACCAAGGGACGGAAAGTGGACGATTATGTTCTAATAATGAAAGGCTATATTGATAAACTTGCACATTCGATGTAGAGATAAGCAACGAAATGCAAGTAGACTTGGTCCTTGGCTCTCTCACTCCTCGGTATGATTCGTTCATTCTTAATTATAACATGAACCAATTAAATGTGAATCTCGTGGAGTTCCTCAATATGTTAAGGTCAGCCGAGCCAACATCTAAAGATCAAGGTACCGTACTTGCTATGAAGGGAAATGCATCATCTTTAAAAGGTTCGAAGAAGTATAAAAGAGATGGTAAGAAAAAGATAAGTAAGAAGACCAACGACAAGGGTGAATGTCACCATTGGTACAAGAAAGGTCAGTGGAAGAGAAACTGTCCCGACTACTTAAAGATTGTCACGGAAAAGAAGCAGAATGGTTCTACAGCTCCATCCAGTACATTTATGATTCAAAAATATTTTGTAATCAATAAAATGTTATGGGTTTAAGATACTGGATTTGGTACTCATATATGTAATTCGTTACAACGGATTAGGAACTGGCATCGCGTGGCAAAAGGAGAAATGAAGCTCTAAGTTGCTGATGGATCTATAGTAGATGCAACGGTAGTAGAAGACTATCATTTGGATATGCCATGTGGATTAGTATTAGTATTAAATAATTGCTATTATGTGAAAGACTATTTGTGGAATTATCTCTATTTCTAGATTGTCTAAGACATGATATATTTTTCATTATGTAAATAAGATAATGTTATGAGCATTAGTTTGGATGGAAATAAAGTCTGCAAATGTGTCCTTGAAAATGGCATTTATGTGATTAATACTAATTATGTCTATTATGTGAATGAAATTTCTAATAAATTAAAAGACAATTATCTTTGGCATTGTAGGCTTGTTTATATTAGTGAGAAACGACTACACAAATTGAAAACCAATAGTTTTCTACCGTCTAATGATTTTGAATCATTTGAAACTTGTGAGACATGTTTAAAGGTAAAATGATCAAGCACCCCTTCAGTAGGAGCAATGAAAGAGTTAATAAACTCCTAGGGTTACTACATAGTGATGTATGTGGCCCAATGCCTATATTAACCAAAGATAATAGTTCTTACTTTGTTACTTTCACTGATGATTTCTCAAGACTAGGATATGTATATCTTATGAGGAACAAATATGACATCTATGAGAAATTTGTTGAGTACAAAATAGTAGTAGAAAATCAAATGGGGCGTAAAATTAAAATTCTTTGATCAGATCAATGAGGTGAGTATGTTAGACAGGATTTCTTAAAAGATAATGGGATTATCTCTCAGGTTACTCCACTCTATAATATGCAACACAATGGTGTGTCGGAGCGAAGGAATCGAACCCTATTAGATATGGTTCGTTCCATGATGAGTAAGGATGAGTTACTTCTATCCTATTGAGGATATGCGTTAGAAACTGCAACATATATGTTAAACTTGTTACCTTCTAAATCTGTGCCTAAAACAACACTGAGATGTGGTGTGGTAAGGAACCCCAACTCAAATATTTGAAAGTATGGCGTTGTCCGGCATACGTTAAGAACGTTGGTCCAAATAAACAAGAGGCAAGATCGGTACTATATAAGTTTATAGGATATCCCAAAAACTCGATGGCATATATATTCTACAATATCGAGGAACATAAGATCATTGTTTCTTGACATGCCGTCGTTTTAGAAAAGGAATTTCTGTTAATAGAAATTAACAGTGAAGTAGTAGGCTTGGATGAGATCCGAGAAACTAACACTGAAGCCGAAACAATAGAAGAAACAAGGTCACCTGTATACGAAAACACGCAACCTAATAGGATGTCTAATAGGGAATCCGACGCACAAGAGAGATACTATGGTTTTCTCGTGGATGGCGAAAAGGAGGAGTGTATCTTAGATGGCGTGATTCCTCTGTCTTTCCAACAAGCACTCAAATTAAAGACTCGGCACTCTGGCACGAAGCTATGAAATCCAAGATGGACTCCATGTAGAAAAACAAAGTATGGACTTTGTCGGACGCACCCAAAGGGATAAAACTTATCGGCTGCAAATGAATTTTTAAGAAAAAGCTAAATGTGAATGGAGAAGTGGAGACTTATAAGGCAAGGCTAGTTGCAAAAGGATTTCATCAAATTCAAGATGTTGATTATGATGAGACCTTTTCGCGGGTAGCCATGCTTAAATCTATTTGTATTATGTTAGCCATTGCTACATTCTATGACTACAAAATATGGCAAATGGATGTAAGGACGACTTTTATAAATGGTAATTTAGAAAAAATTGTTTATATATCACAACCAATGGTTTGTAGTCAGTGGTAGTGAAGGCAAAGCTTGCAAGTTGTTAAAATCCGTTTATGGACTCAAACAAGCTTCAAGGATTTGGTTTTTATCAGGTGCATATACAGAAAGGAAAGGGGAAATGCTATCATATTCTTAGTACTCTATGTTGATGATCTATTTATGACGATCCAAAATTTCTAGATATTTGAAATTGAAATATTTAATTTATTTTAAATATTTGAAAGGTAATTTAACTTGAATTTCAAATATCACTATTTATTTGACAATTAAATTATTTAATCTAATAGTCTGAAATTGGTTTAAATAGTGAATCTTGGATTTTAAGTTGGGTAAAAATATTTCAAAGGTTGTAAAATTTATGTTGATAGTAATGAAGATAGTAAAAGCGTTAAACTTGAATTTGGAAGTGTTCTGTTAAGTTTTGAAATTATATAGTTTAAAATCAATATTAAAAATAACCTTCCGAGGTACAGTCTCGGAATTTGACGAAACTAGTTTCATTGGATCCGTAATATTGTATTATTATCGGATTTCAATTTTCATACCATTTGAAGTCGTCGTGTGATCGTACGGTAGATAAACGCACTGAAATTATATCGAAAAATTTAATATAATAACTGTGTCCAAAAAGCTATCTTTTATATACAATCGAATTAGGACTCGAAACCATTTCCATTGTGTTCGAAATAGTGGTTTACCTTATAAAAGCCTAGCGGCACTCCTCGATAGGAGTTAGAAATTTTGAGTTGCATTCACTGAGACGATTTAAATTTGAATTCGAATTTAAATTAAATGTATATATATTCTTATACAATCAACAAATTTAAACACATTTCATACATTAGAACACGTGCCTATCATCCTCTCTAATTTCATAACAGATCTTTTTCCCCTCAAACTAAATCAATATGTCCAAGAGAAATCAAGGAAAGAATAAAAATAAAAAACCCTTTCTTTCATTCATCTTAAGAAAAAAACTATCTTCACTTCCAAAAATCGAAATAAAGGTCGTAGTCTCTTTTAAATCCAAATCAAGCTGAGCTTTTCCAATCAATATTAATGGCGAACATGATAAGGACGTATCAATCGAACACTCGATCGAAGGAAGGTGTAGTGTTCTCACGCTCGCGTGGGACAGCATCGATGAGGAGATGGAACGGTGACTTTGGGGCGAGTGGGTCGCGACGCAAGCTTGATATCTGCGATGGCTTCGTACGCATCGAACTGGCGTAGTTCGCTAAGTCAATAGTAAGCGACTCGTGGAGATTTGGCGGCGGAGCAGGTCGTTGTCGAGGCCATGACCAGAAGGCGGGTCGATCGCGATGGGAACGAGGCATGTCTGGTCTTGGGTCCGAAATTTCTGGCGACGTTCGTCAGCTCCGGAGGGTGGCGCACGCGATAGGAAGGCAAGGCTGGTTTAAGGCTAGGTAGGGCAGAGTGGCTCGAGGCTGTATGGTAACTTCTATATCTTTAATTCAATTTAATAAACATATATACATATGTTCTCAAAAAAGAAATTTTATAGTGCGATATAAACATGTTATATATATATATATATATATATATATATATCTGTGTGTGTGCGTATATGTGTATATATATATATATACAGTTTAGTGAGCCACTGTTACTATTTTCAGGAAACAAGGAGAAATTATTTAATGATAAAGTTTTTGTGAAATTAGTTTTTGGAAATCTGTAAAAAAAAAATTAATTTATATATATAGTTTCAAAAGGAGGAATATATATACATATACAATTTTAATGTACAAGCTTATTTTGAAATAATAGATTTGGTGATTAGTTTGCACATTTAATTATTCCAGTCACTAAATAATTTATTAAAGGAAATTTAAATTGAATTTATTAAATGCAAAATGTATTTTTGAGATAGATTTGTTTAATAAACCTATTTAATTTATTTTAATTGTTAAAAATATTTATTAATTCAATTATTAGTTTGAAATAAAATCATTGGTTAACTAAATTATTATATTGGTAATTAATTGTTCGATTACTTGAAATGTTAATAAACTGTAACTCTCTATACAAGGTCTATAATCGTGCAGGAAATAGCCGGTTTGGATTGGATTGCAAACAAATAAAGGTGAGTTAATCTCACTCATCTGGATTGCTATTTAAATTTAAATAGTTGAATATAAATATTTGGTTGAATGATTGAATTGATTGGATATGGTATATTATATATAGTAGTATATATATATTGGAGTGTCTGATTTCTCGCATTATATAGTGGATGAGACCCTATGCGCCGCATAATAGCGGATGAGATGATATAACCGCATATACCACGATATTTCACCTCGAAGTGGAATTGGTATTTTGTATTGTGCTAGCATATGTGGATGCAGGAAAACAGGTTGGAGGGATCCAACTGGATTCCTCAAAAAAACTTAGATTGTTTTAATATCATGTGTTATGGTTTATTTGATATTCTGTGATAAATTATATTGGTAATTGAAATTATTCAATGCCATGATTTGATTGAATATATTTGGGTATGCCGAGTTATCAAATATATAGATTGGATTTTCGAAGAGACATAAAAGAAAATTATTAAGTAAATAATTATAAAGGTTGGGATGAATGAACTGGAAAAGGATAAAAGTGGATTTTTAAATTTTAATAAATAAATTTTGAGTATGGGAAAGGAGATTTTGATTAAAAGGGGAAATAATGAATTTTAAAACTTAAGTGATATTATTTAAAGGAATAAAGAATTTATTTTAAAATTTAAGGTTTAAATTTATTGGAAAGGATAAAGAAGGAATTTGGAAAAAATATGAAATTGGTATTTTCAGTTAAATAATATTTTAAATCAAAATTAAGAAGTAAAATCTAAAGTTAATGGGTTTTGAAATAAAAATGGAGTAAGTAAAGGAATTTATTTTAAAATGGAGAAAAATCTGAAAATCGATTTGGGTATTGATTCAGAGTTTGAAATTGTGTTTTAAAAGAAGATGAGACTACAAAATTTATAAATAGGGTTTATAAAGTGAAATAAGATATCAGTGGATATTTGGAAGGATAAATTCACGGTGGGAATTTATAAAGAAATGGGTAAATTTGTTTTAAAACAAAATAGTTATTTATTTTTAAAAGGTGTGAAAGAGAAGTGTATTTCACTGGAAAGCCAAGTACGTTTTCAAAGAAAATTTTCAAATATAAGTTAAAAGTTTTAAAGTTGTTTAGAGGAATGTTTTTAAGAAATAATTATTAAGTTGTTAAATTTTCAAAGTTAAGGATTTATTAAATTAGTTATAGTGGTAATTATTTTTAAAGGTTAATTGGTATTATGTTTTAAAAAGATTATTATTACTACTTATATTTTATAAAGTAATTTTATTTTAAAGATAGTTTGGTTAAGTTTTATTTAAAAACTTGTATAGAATTTCGTAACTCTTATTTTAAAATTTAGTTTGACTTAACTTTTATTTTTAAATTAGTTTTATATTTTATAAAGTAGTTTTATTTTAAATATTTTCAAAGTATATAATTTTGAATAAAGTATTTAAGTAATTTTAATTTAAATGTTTTAAAGTATATTTTAGAATACAGTGATTTAAATTATTTTAAAATCTAAAGTATTTGGACTTGGTAATTTTCAATGGAAATAAACAATATTTGGGAAATTTATTCCGTGAAAGAAGGTGGTTTGAAAATTGTTTTTAGAGGGTTGAAGTAAGGAAAATAGTTGTAACGCCCAGCCCCTATACCCATGCCAACCAAGAGCAATACTTAGTATTACTGTCGGAAAGCACGGAGAATGGGTCTCGATAGGGCTAAATGTTGTACTCATTCCTTTGAACTAACACTGGCACGAGATTTTTTTTCCCACTGACTATTCGTGCACAGTGTTGGTTCAAAGCAATGGTACAAGATAAATTTTTTCCAGGTTACATAGTATAGAATATAATAGAATGTACAGTTCAGCACAACAACATCATAACGCATAATATATATCATAATAATAATGTCCACAATACATAGTCCATATTATATATCACTTTCAAAATACAAAATATCATACATACCATAATACATATTAACTACTCCTAAGTCCAAGCTGAAAAGTCCAAAACCCCAAAACGTGAAAAATAATATAAGTGCTGCTACAGTCCACGCAACCTAACCTGCAACCATAATCCTCAGACTGAACCGAGGATTATAAAACAAATCACACGGGTCAGACTATTTCTAGTGTGAGTGAAGTAAGGTCTATGAACAATAATTGTCTCAATCAACAAAAGGAAAAGAAAGCGCCGCATGTATAAAGCAACATGAGGCATATATGTGTGTGAGAACCAACATGTGCAAATTTGGTTTCATAAACAATTCTTTTAATCGAACAATGGTTTTAGGCCAAACCTATCATATGTAATCAATACGATACCAACCCAATTATCAATTGTAACACAAAGAGTAAGTTCATATACACATTCTCCAAAGATACTGGGTTTTCAAAATCAACTTTAATACTTCCCAAAAATCATAAAGTAAAGAAAATTGCATTATGGGAATTATGGGATAAATGTAACATGACTCATAAAATATACCAAATAAACAGACGCTGGTATTGTAAAATCACAGTGGTAGAGCTCGAGCGCGCGCGGAGACATCAACACCATAACATACTCATAACGCCATAATACACCTGGCGATCAACCCAGGATAACCAAGACAGTCTAAGGCAAAGGCCGTATGCTACCCGTTCACGGATCTACACGTGGGACCCCCACACCTCCATCCATCATAGTCCGTGACCCGCCGATCGGAGATCCCGATTAAAAATAATATTAGCCCTATGTAGCAGACCGTTGACCTTTGGTGGTAATAGGGCATGTGATATACCACCGATTCAGGTAGCGATCCTGAATCAGGTCGGCCAAGGTGGAGTTTTGACCCATTGGTACAACAGAGTCCAATCTATCCCGACCCAAAAATCAAAGTGTTTGTAATTTCAAAACACTTCTAAAAAAAATCATTGGCGACAACATCTTCCAATAAAACCTTTGATAAACCCAGTATAATATTCAAAAGCAAATAAAATTTAGCAAATAATTATGCGTATAAAAGAAAATAATTACATCTCCGTTTCGCATTAACACACAAGTACCCCATAATACTTATGTATCAAGGCGAAACACAGAAACCTCATTTATTGTATTAAAATTATTAAAAATTCGTTAAGTTAGAAAAAAAATTGATAACAATTATTTTAATTAAAAAGGCAAGCTTTAGTATTCAAAAACATAATGTTCTATTTACATACTGTTATTATTATTTTTATTTTTTTATTTTTTTCAAACACATATTGATCGATAATATAATATTTTTCTTCCAAAATAAATTTAATTCAACCATTTAAAGTAATTTTAATAATTTTTATTATTAATATTTTTTCCTTCGGTGCAGCCCTAATCGGGGTTGTAATTGTGCAGCCTGCCTGGGTTGCATCTGCAGCCCAAGCCTGGCTGCACCAGTGCAGACCTGGGCTGTACAACCCCGGGCTGCACCTGTGCAGCCATGGGCTGCACATTGCAGCCCGCCCGGGCTGCCCCTGTGCAGTCCCGGGCAGCCCGGGCTGCACCGCCCCGGGCCGCACCCGGCAGCGCGCCCGGGCCGCACCGGGCAGCCCACCCGTACCGTACCCGTGCAGCCCGCACGGGCTGCACACCTGTGCCGCCCTTGGCTGCACATTTGCAGCCTGTCCGGGCTGCACCTGTGCAGCCCAATCTGGACTGCTGTTGTGCAGGCAGCCCCGCCTGGGCTGCATCCGCAGCCTCGTCTGGACTGCACAGTGCAGTTCCGAAAACAGCTTTTTTTCATCTTTTATTTTTCAAATGGAGAAACCTGAAACTTATTGTGACAAATAAGAAAACACCATGCATTCATTGCAATCGTATGTATTGATTATCATTTCATCTCAATCCAATGATTCAATCAACAAACATGCTACATAGATTAAGCAAATAACCCTTTTTATTCAAAAATTTCCATCATATTCACATGCACACATGAAAATAAAATTTAATTATAACTTCACTCACCTAAACACCAATTTGCAATCTTCAAGCCCTAAATCAGCTAGCCTTTGATTGCTGAAGCTTCTCCTTTCAATTGCTAACAAAAGAGAAAAAAATCCTAAATAGCTACCCATAAAGAATGAAATTGAAAATGATTGATTTGAGATACTTTTAGAATTGGGAATCTTAGATTTGATTGCAGCTCTTTTTTTTTGATTTGGATGAGAGGGTTAGCAATTAGGTTTTAGGTTTCTCTTCTTCTTTTTTCCCTTTCTTCTTTCTGTTTTTTTCTTTCCTGTACGTACTGTAAAGAGAGGGTTGAGGAGAGGGAATGGTATTTTTATTGCAAAGCCCCTCCTCTAGAATATTCTTCCAATTAACCCGTATTTTATTATTATTATTTTTCTAATAAAGTGTAATCATTTTATTTTTATTTTTGTTCTAGATTTTTCTTTTCCTCAACATTATTTTATTCAATTCTAGAACTTTCCTATATGGCATCATGAAAATGATATTATTATCATTATTTATGTATAATTTGTAAATTAGTATGAAAATTTCATTTTCTCTCCTTTTTTTTCTTTAATGCGAAACATGGGAATAAAAAAACTTTTTAAGTAAAAACAACTTTTCTATATTTTTTTTATTTTTTTTTATTTTTTATTTTTTTTCTTTCCAAATAATTTGGTTTAATAAAATGGTTCATTTATATATTACGTTACCACTAAAAATGCATAATTTATAACGCCAAATAAAAGCAAATGAGTTCGTTACAATTTACTTTGCTCTCAACCATATTAATATTAATTTTTTTCATTTATCTATTATTTTATTTTCTCCATAAATATCTAATTATTTGTTATTATTAACTAATTAATTATCAATTTTTTAAGTTGATTCTCAATTTAGTATCCCTAAAAATCGGGTTGTTACAGACTTCCCCAATACAAAAATTGTGACCTCGCAATTTCTGTGTAAGGACGATATTTGTAACTTTATTAGTTGATTTAAATTCTAAAAGAATAAGACATACCTTACTCGAGCGCCAAACTATTCAGGATAATGCCTCTGCATCGACTCTTGTGTTTCCCAGGTGCAGTCCTTCGGATTGCTCGACCATTGCACCTTGACCAGTGGAAGCACCTTACTACACAACTTCTTCATCTCAGAGGCAATGATACGAATAGGCTCTCGAGTATATGTCATATTAGGAGCGATCCCAAGCTGTTGCAACTGCTTTGGCTCTATCACCTCCTCTGAATCCCTCAAACACTTTCTCAAGTGTGACACATGAAAGACGTTGTGCACGCTCAATAAGTGTTCAGGTAGAGCAACTCTATATGCAAGCTTCCCAATCCGCTCCACAATAGGATAAGGGCCAATAAATCTAGGAGCAAGCTTACCAGTCTTGTTGAACCTCATTACCCCCTTTAAAGGTGTAACCTTCATGAACACATGATCGCCGACGCTAAACTCCAAGTCCTTTCTTCTTTTATCTACATAGGACTTTTGTCTTTCTTGTGCTTCCTTCATCCTCCTTCTAATTATCTCTACCTTTTCTAAAGCTTCACGTACACTGTCGGGACCAAGAACTAACTTATCTCCAGTCTCAAGCCAGCATGCAGGAGATCTACATGGTCTTCCATACAATGCTTCGAAAGGAGCCATGCCTATATTAGGCTGAAAGCTGTTATTATATGAAAACTCTACCAAGTACAGGTGGTCCTCCCAAGACCCTCCAAAGTCCAGAATACAGGATTGCAACAAATCCTCCAATATCTTGTTGACTCGCTCAGTTTGTCCATCGGACTGAGGATGATAGGCTGAGCTAATATTCAACTTTGTCCCCAACGCTGCTTGTAAGCTCCTCCAAAATCCACTAGTAAATAATGGATCTCTATCACAAACTATAACATTAGGTATACCATGGAGACGAGTAACTTCCTTCACATACAGCTTCGCCAAATGAGATGCAGTCCTCTTTGACTTGACAGGGATAAAATGGGCAGATTGCGTCAAAAGATCCACTACTACCCATATGGTATCATGCCCTTGCTTCGATCGAGGCAAGCCATTAATGAAATCCATCGATACCTAAATAAAGTATTAATTGAACACTAATTGGATCACAAATAAGGGTTTATATAAGTGAACCATTATAAAATCAAATTCACTTATACCTGATCCCATTTCCATAATGGAATCTCCAAGGGCTGAGGAAGACCGCTAGGCTTTTGATGCTCGTATTTCACCAGTTGGCAAGTAATGCAATTCTTAACATATTCACCTATATCACGCTTCATTCCTTCCCAGTAATATAGGAGCTTCATGTCCATGTACATCTTGCTGCCACCTGGGTGAATAGTGTATCGCGAACAATGGGAGTCCTTCATCACCTCTTGTCTAAGCCCTGCGACATTAGGTATAAAGATTCTACCCTTCTTCCTCAAACAACCATGAACATCCATCTCAAAACCTTTCAGGTCATCATCTTCCTCTCCATTCTTCAACCGATGAATACGATCTAGATTAACAGGATCTTCCTTCTGAGCAAGAGAAATCCTGTCCATAAGACTTGGTCTCACAACCAAACTAGCTAACATCCTCCCTGAGCTATGAGTAGGCATACTGTAACAGATCCCACTAGAAGCTAATACCTCCAAATCACGCCATTCAGCCACCATCATCGATACAACTGCCTGGTGTTTACGGCTGAGGGCATCCGCAACACGGTTTCCTTTCCCAGGAGTATACTGAATATCGAAATCATAGGCTGCCAAAAACTCCAACCACCTTTGTTGGCGCATGTTCAGTTCCTTCTGGGAAAATAGGTATTTCAAGGACTTATGGTCTGTATAGAGAACAAACCGCTCCCCCATAAGATAGTGTCGCCACAACTTCAAAGCAAAGACCACCGCTACTAGCTCCAAATCATGAACAGCATACCGAACCTCATTGGGCCTCAATTGCCTGGATGCATAAGCTACAACCCGTCCTTTCTACATTAGTACTGCTCCAAGGCCAGACCCACTGGCATCAGTATAGACCACAAGATCCTGATTACCCTCTGGAATCACCAAAACTAAGGCGTTAGTGAGCATCTCCTTCAACTTTGTGAAAGCTTCTTCACACTTATATGTCCACTCATACTTGACTCCTTTCCTCGTCAGCCTCGTCAAAGGAGTCACAATCTTGGAGAAATCTTTAATAAAACGTTGTTAGTAACCAGCTAGTCCCAAGAAGCTCCATATCTCGGTAATAGATTCTGGTCTCTTCCAATTCTGTATGGCCTCAATCTTAGAAGGATCCACCGCCAGATCGGCTTCGGAGACTATATGGCCCAAAAACTTTACCTCTTTCTGCCAAAAGTGGCACTTGGAGAACTTATATTATAGCTTATGTTCCCTTAAGGTCTCCAAAACCATCCTCAAATGCCCTTCGTGCTCTTCCTCAGATTTGGAATACAATAGGATGTCATCAATAAAGACCAGGACAAATTGGTCCAGATAGCTTCTGAATATTCTATTCATTAGGTCTACAAAGTATGCAGGAGCATTCGTAAGCCCAAACGGCATCACCAGCCATTCGTATGAACCATAACGAGTGCGGAAAGCAGTAAGAGGAATGCTATCTTCCGCTACTCTCAACTGATGGAATCCGGTGGCTAAGTCCAGCTGGGAAAAGACCTTTTCTCCACTCAACTGATCAAAAAGATCATCAATACGAGGTAATGGATACTTATTCTTTATGGTCAGCTCATTAAGCTTCCTGTAGTCAATCCATAAACGAAGAGAGTCATCAGCCTTCTTTACAAACACAGTAGTAGCTCCCCAAGGAGAGCTACTAGATCGCATAAACTGCTTCCCTTCCAATTCAGTGAACTGCTTACGAAGTTCCTCCATCTCGACTCGAGGCATACGAGTAGGTGGTCGACTGACTGGTTGGGCTCCAGGGATTAGATCTATGCGGAAATCCACGGCCCTCTTTGGTGGTAAGCCTGTAACAGGCTTAAATATATCACCAAAATCTCTGACAATTGGTACTCTGGCTATCTCATCTTCCTCTGGTGACTCCATGGAAAACAAAGAAACATAAGCACTAGAGCTCGGTACATCCAGAGTCATATTAACAAGCCCTTTATAGGATGGATGCTTCAAAGTAACGGCTCTGTCTGAGCAGGAAAGCTGTGCATCATAACGATCCAACCAGTCCATCCCCAAGATAATATCAAAGCCAAGGCACTCAAATACATGCAAATCACAGAGAAAAGAGAGCCTACAAAAGGAAAGCTCAAAGCCTTTACACAACATTCCAAGTGTTGCGGACCTACCAATGGGATTCGCAATCCTTAAAGATGTCATGAGGTAAACAACTTCCAAATCATATCTATCAACTAATTCCTTAGATATGAAAGAATGGGAGGCACCGGTGTCAAAGAGTATATGAATGAAAGTATCTCTAAAAGGAATCGTACCTTCCATGACCGCCACCTGCTTTCCCTTCCTCTGACTCGGGCCTGGATCTCCTTCCATCACATTCAGCTTTGCTGCTTGCTTCTTCTTCGTAAGCTGTGGACACTTATTCTTCAAATGGCCAGTCTGGTGACACTCATAGCACTGCCTCTGGGGGCAATTATTAGCAAAATGCCCCGTTACTCCACACTTATAGCACTTCACTCCACTTTTATCTTGCTTCTGGAAGCCTGAAGCTTGACCTTTCTTTTGCTTCTTCTGAGGATTCTGCTTCTTCTTAGGGAAGAATGGAGCTTTCCTCTTAGGCACAAAGCTCTGTCGGTTCGGTGGTGCATCATCATCTCTTTCCCTATAAAAGTCTTCATACCTCATGGCCAAATCAACTATCTCATCAAAAGTGGAGCGAAGCTGAGTCAAAAGTTGTTCCTTCAGCTTCCTACGTAGACCATCCACAATTTTCTGATTCTTTTTGAAGGGAGTGTTGACCAAATCGAGGCCATACTTAGAGAGGGAGTTGAAGGTATTGACATACTCCTGAACTGTCATATCTCTCTGCTTCAGCCCAATAAATCTACGAGCAAGGATGGCCTTCTCCTCCTCGGGAATGAACCTTAACTCGAATCATTCCCTAAATCTCTCCCATGTAAGCTCCTCCTCGCCTATCTCAGCACTAACCACATCGAACCATTCAGATGCACCATCTTGGAGGAAGCTGAAAGCAATCTGGACCTTCTGACGGTCCGTCACACCCATGTGTCCAAAGACTCATTCACAAGTTTTCAACCAAGCCTAAACTCCAACCACACCTTCATTACCATGAAAGGGCTTCCCTCCATGGCTCATAAAATCCTTACACATACGAGCAAAATCAACTCTAGGAGTAGCATTAGGAGTGGGTGCGGCCTGTGGCATGTTCCGCATCAACTCTAACCACTGCTTCATGGTCAAACGAGGAGTTCTACCAGCCATCTTTCTCACTACTCTGCATAGTGAGAAATGTTGTTATGCTGGAATCAAAATAATTCTCATACTAAAAAGACCAAAGATTTGGGGTTTTGGTTTAGGTATGTATGACTATTATTATATTATGGAAGTAATACTTATGGTATATAGACATGTACAATGCTTCTACTGCTTTGTGCTAACTTATATTCTAAATATATTCTATACTATTGTTAACCTGAGCTCTGATACCAAAAATGTAACGCCCGGCTCCTATACCCATGCCAACCAAGAGCAATACTAAGTATTACTGTCGGAAAGCACGGAGAATGGGTCTCGATAGGGCTAAATGTTGTACTCATTCCCTTGAACTATCACTGGCACGAGAATTTTTTTTCTACTTACCATTCGTGCGCAGTGTTGGTTCGAAGCAATGGTACAAGATAAAAAATATCAAGGTTACATAGTATAGAATATAATAGAATGTACAGTTCATCACAACAACAACATAACGCATAATACATATCATAATAATAATGTCCACAATACATAGTCCATAACACATATCACTTCCAAAATACATAATAACATACATACCATAATACATATTAACTACTCCTAAGTCCAAGCTGAAAAGTCCAAAACCCCAAAACGTGGAAAATAATATAAGTGCTGCTACAGTCCACGCAACCTAACCTGCAGCCATAATCCTCAGACTGACCCGAGGATTATAAAACAAATCACACGGGTCAGACTATTTCTAGTGTGAGTGAAGTAAGGTGCATGAACAATAATTGTCTCAATCAACAAAAGGAAAAGAAAGTGCCGCATGTATAAAGCAACATGAGACATATATGTGTGTGAGAACCAACATGTGCAAATTTGGTTTCATAAACAATTTTTTTAATCAAACAATGGTTTTAGGCCAAACCCATCGTATGTAATCAATACGATACCAACCCAATTATCATTTGTAACACAAAGAATAAGTTCATACACACATTCTCCAAAGATACTGGGTTTTCAAAATCAACTTTAATACTTCTCAAAAATCATAAAGTAAAGAAAATTGCATTATGGGAATTATGGGATAAATGTAACATGACTCATAAAATATACCAAATAAACAGACGCTAGTATTGTAAAAGCACAGTGGTAGAGCTCGAGAGCGCGCGGAGACATCAACACCGTAACATACTCATAACGCCATAATACACATGGCGATCAACCCAGGATAACCAAGACGGTCTAAGGCAAAGGCCGTATGCTACCCGTTCACGGATCTACACGTGGGACCCCAACGCCTCCATCCATCATAGTCTGTGACCCGCCGATCGGAGATCCCGATCAAAAATAAAATTAGCCCTTTGTAGCAGACCGTTGACCTTTGGTGGTAATAGGGCATGTGATATACCATCGATTCAAGTAACGATCCAGAATCAGGTCGGCCAAGGTGGAGTTTTGACCCATTGGTACAACCGAGTCCAATCTATCCCGACCCAAAAATCAAAGTGTTTGTAACTTCAAAACACTTCTAAAAAAAATCATTGGCGACAACATCTTCCAATAAAACCTTTGATAAACCCAGTATAATATTCAAAAGCAAATAAAATTTAGCAAACAATTATGCGTATAAAAGAAAATAATTACATCTCCGTTTCGCATTAATACACAAGTACCCCATAATACTTATGTATCAAGGCGAAACACAGAAACCTCATTTATTGTATTAAAATTATTAAAAAATTCGTTAAGTTAGAAAAAAAAATTGATAACAATTAATTTAATTAAAAAGGCAAGCTTTAGTATTCAAAAACATAATCAAATCCTAAATAAAATGTTCTATTTACATATTGTTATTATTATTTTTATTTTTTTATTTTTTTCAAACACATATTGATCGATAATATAATATTTTTCTTCCAAAATAAATTTAATTCAACCATTTAAATTAATTTTAATAATTTTTTTCTTTGTTTTTATTATTATTTTTTTCCTTCGGTGCAGCCCCAATTTGGGCTGTGATTGTGCAGCCTGCTTGGGCCGCATCTGCAGCCCAAGCCTGGCTGAACCAGTGCAGACCTGGGCTGTACAGCCCCGGGCTGCCCCTGTGCAGTCCTGGGCTGCACAGATGCTGCCCTGGGCTGCACTGCCCTGGGCCACACCCGGGCTGCCCCCCCCCCCCCCCCCCCACACCCGGGCCGCCCAGGCTGCACTGGTGCAGCCCTGGGCAGGACCACATTGGGCCGCCCAGGCTGCACTGGTGCAGCCCTGGACTGGACCACATCGGGCCACCCAGGCTGCACTGGTGCAGCCTTGGGCTGGACCACATCGGGCCGCACCCGCGCAAGCCTGGGTTGCATACCTGTGCAGCCCCAGGCTGCACCTGTGCCGCCCAATCTGTGCTGCTTTTGTGCAGGCAGCCCCGCCTGGGCTGCACGTGCAGCCTCGTCTGGACTGCACAGTGCAGTTCCGAAAACAGTTTTTTTTTCATCTTTTTATTTCAAATGGAGAAACCTGAAACTTATTGTGTCAATTAAACAAACACCATGTATGCATTGCAATCATATGCATTGATTGTCATTTCATCTCAATCCAATGATTCAATCAACAAACATGTTATTGGGATTAAGCAAATAACCCTTTTTATTCAAAAATTTCCATCATATTCGCATGCACACATGAAAATAAAATTTAATTATAACTTCACTCACCTAAACACCAATTAGCAATCTTCAAGCCCTAAATTAGCTAGCCTTTGGTTGCTGAAGCTTCTCTTTTCAATTGCTAACAAAAGAGAAAAAAACCCTAAATAGCTACTCATAAAACAAAAGAATGAAATAGAAAATGATTGATTTAGAGATACTTACTTTTAGAATTGGGAATCTTAGATTTGATTGCAACTCTTTTTCTCTTTTTTTTTGATTTGGATGAGAAGGTTAGCAATTAGGTTTTAGGTTTCTCTTTTTTTTTTCCTTTCTTCTTTCTGTTTTTATTCTTTCCTGTACGTACTGTAAAAAGAGGCTTGAGGAGAGGGAATGGTATTTTTATTGCAAAGCCCCTCCTCTAGAATCTTCTTCCAATTAACCCTTATTTTATTATTATTCTTTTTTTTCTAATAAAGTGTAATCATTTTATTTTGTTTTTGTTCTAGATTTTTCTTTTTGTCAACATTATTTTATTCAATCCTAGAACTTTCCTACATGGTATCGTGAAAATGATATTATTATTATCATTATTTATGTACAATTTGTAAATTTGTATGAAAATTTCATTTTCTCTCCTTTTTTTTCTTTAATGCAAAACATGGGAATAAGAAAAAAACTTTTTAAGTAAAAACAACTTTTTTATATTTTACCTTATTTTTTATTTATTTTTTATTATTTTTTTCTTTCCAAATAATTTGGTTTAATAAAATTGTTCATTCATAAATTACGTTACCACTAAAAATGCATAATTTATAACGCCAAATAAAAGCAAATGAGTTTGTTACAATTTACTTTGCTCTCAACCATATTAATATTAATTTTTTTTCATTTATCTATTATTTTATTTTCTCCATAAATATTTAATTATTTATTATTATAAACTAATTAATTATCAATTTATTAAGTTGATTCCCAGTTCAGTATCCCTAAAAATCGGGTTGTTACAATAGTTTGGGAAGTTATTTTGAAATAAATAATTTGGAAAATTATTTAAATTCTGATGGTTGTTTGTGAATGCTATTTGACAGCTAAATAACCGACTATCAATATTGGCCAATGCGTTGATCGTTTCGAAGAGACTAGGATCGAGATTTATTTCCCGAAAACCACTTCGATCCAGTTTGAACGTTTTCATGAGGATGACAATAACTTGGAGTCGAACATGGAGCAGTTAATTGCATGGGCTAGTAGCTACTAACCCTGAGGGTGATTCCAAAATGGATGTAGTAGGAGTAGCGCCTTCGGTTCCGTTTGAACCTACAACGGACTTGTATGGATGAATGCTTTCAGAACATCATTAGGAGGATGATGAGCATTCTAAGTGATTGTGTGCTAAAAAGGTAACGTATAACCACGAGCCTCATCATCCGAGAATGGCTAAAACTAGGGAGGGTGCACACAAGGCTAAGTGGCGAGCAACCAATTAGGGTAAGGTCACCCCAGTCCAGATGTCCCTTTTTACTTCGGCTGTGTGGGTGGTTGCTGATCCCAACAGCGGGGTGAACTTATTCGGACTATCCAGTAAGGGGTATCTCCAGTATTGTGTGCAGGGGACCAAGGTGGATCCTCGGTACGGTGATCTAGACCACGTAATGTGATGGGCGGTACCACGGTAGCCCTGCCATTGATGGAAATCCATTCTCCCTACGTGCCTTTATGTTTTTGTTTGTAGAACCCACTTTGTGGCTAGTAGTTGGAATTTATCAATGTAAAAATTTCGGCTATTTGAATAAGTATTTGTATATGGGCAATTCTATAACGTCGGAGGATTTTATATGAAATGTTTTAGTTATCGTACGGTAAAAACCTAGCATGTCTATTTGTGGCGTGGTCATACGAGATGCCTTTGATTTTCAAAGGATTTTCGAAAACTTTAATAATCCAATTGAGTCTGTTTTCTCATGCTTATTTTCCAGACTGACTCGGGTATTATTTAACTATAATGCTCGGGTCAGGCTGAGTATTGTAGAGTATAGATTTTGGATGGACTGCTGTGGAGCTCAGGAGACGAGCTGGATGGTGAGACGTACTTCTGTACTTGATTACTATTCCGTCGTGTAAGGACATGTTACTCAACTGTCTGGATTTGATGAAATGATTGTTGTACTTTGACAAATGTATGTATATATGATACAGATTCTTTGTATATAAAGTCGATGTTATGTATCTTATTTTATTCTGCTGCGTTTGTGAGATTTTGATATTGCTTCCTATTTCTTCTTCTACTCATTCTTCTTTAACCCTAATGGTTTGGTTTTCTGGCGTTCGATTGTTTGGCAATTTATACAGTGGACGTATTGATGTCGATTTTCGGGCGTTGAAATATCGGGTCGTTAAACTTGGTATCAGAGCTGAAGGTTAAGAGAGAACCTTGGCTTTGGAAGGGAATACTCATTACATAGAGTCGGTAATACTCTAAGAATGAGTTAGAATGTATTAATAGATATGAGTGCGTATTTGTTAGTGAATATAAAAATTGTTTTTATATTGTGTTGACTTATAGGTTGAGCGTTTATGGATTCTAGTCGGTATGTGGGACGCCATGTCATCGATAGGAGTTTCTAAACTCTTAAATAAGATAAACCGACATAATATTGTTTTAGATAGGGTAAATGAAATAATTCTACCCAAATTATTTTTGTACATAAAAGAAATAATTTTCCGTAAATTATTATAGTTATGTATGGTTGCTTGTTGTTAGGAGATGATAATATTAAACTATTATCATTGTTAAGTGAAAGTTGAATAAAGGATTGAAATTATAACCAAAGGTTAAGGAATAAATTTATATAACAAAATGAGATTTGTAAATTTGTATTATAAATGTGATTTATAATTGAAAATGAAATAAAAATGCCAGAGTAAATATTGAACAGGGATTAAAAAGGATTAGAAATTTTGAGATTTGAAAATTTTAAATTCCTTTTGAATTTGGAAATGATTTTCAAAGGTTTTGCAATAATGGTGATAGTATTTGTGAAATATGTTTAAATGGATTTGAAATCTGGTGAGATCTGGAATTTAAAAATATTTGGGAGAATATTTAAAGAGGTAAAAGCACTAAACTCTTTCGGTCGTTGGAAAATAACTTCGATGATGATTGCAGCATCATCGATGTTCATTTTCGAATTTCCAAGAGAGGGATTACTACCTAAATGTTTTGAGTTGGTTGTTTGCAAAATTTGGTTTTATTTTGGAAGGCAAATGAATAATTGGATATACCGAAGGTGGGTATAGTTGATTTCAAATGTGATTTTGAAATATGAGAAATTGTTTAAACTCTAGAATCTTAATTAAGATGTTTATGGAATAAAATAAGCTTGACAACTTATAGGAATTTGGAATTGGGTAAAATAAGATTCAACTTGAAAGGGATTAAATAAAAGTAAGTGTGTAACCAGATAAGGGGGAAGGTAAGCTAATTAATTGAAATAAATCAAAAGAAATTAGCAAATGTAATTGAATTTGAAAAACTTATAGAAGTTTAGATTTAAAATTGAATTGGAGTGTAATTAAATATAGTTAAGTAAAAGTGAATTTAAAGAAAAGTCTAAGGAGATTAAGTGAAATGGTTACTTAAATAAAAAGTTATTAGTTGGAAATAAATTTGTGAAAGAACAAATGAATTTATATTTGTAAGTAAATGAAATTGAAACTAGATATTGGAATTAAAATTGAATGGTGTTAAATAAAGTAAAATGGAAAATATAGTTGAGTTGGACTAAATAAGACTAAAGATTTAGAATAAAAAAATTAGTAAGTAAACAAATTGATTAAGTGGGTAAGTAAATGTACTGGAATTGAATATTGGAATGGTATTTAATCTAAATTGGGTGAAGTGTAATAAAGTGAAGTTGAAAGATTAATTTGCAGAAGACTAAGAATAATAAGGGTTTGGAAATAAAGTCAATTAAGATATAACTAAATTAGTATGTAACATGCCAAAAATTTATCAATCAAAATTAATAATATATTTTAAACTTTTGAAATTTAATTTGAAAATAAATTAAAAAATCTCAAACAAATAAAATAAGTGATAATCATATATGAATAAATTCCAATTTTTTTAGTTTAATTTTTTTGAAATAATGAATGTTTTAAAAAGTCATTTGAATTTAAAATTATATACATGTATGTATATGCATATATGAGTAGAATTGAGTACATATTGAAATTGAATTTAAATTGTTCAAGATATGTGTGACTATATAAATAGACATAAATGGATTTTTATAATTCAAGTTGAATTGGAATTTGAATTTAAATCTAAAATAAATGTTTTTAAAAATAAGTGGAATTTAAAATCATTAAGGTGAAATTTATATAATGTAAATATTGGTTAAAAAAAATTCTTATTTTAACATTGTATATATGTATATGCAAATGAATAAGGGGCATAATTATTTATACAGTAAATATGACACAAAATTTATTCAAAAATTCTTTTGTCTTTGTAAAAAATTACAAGTGTTAGACATGCACAAAAGAGATGGAATAAAAATTAATACGTATTGAGATCTCATGATTGTTTTTTACAAATGGCATTCAATATAATTGATTTAATAAAATAATAAAATTTAAAAATCACAAGAAAATTTTCAGCTTTCCATATTCAATTATGTAGCATCTCAGCAAATCTGAAAGAACAGTAACAAAGATTTGAGCATCACAAGTCTCAACACCCAAAGAAAAAAAATAGAAAAAATATTAGAAAACCGCCAACTTTTTCCTTGGATTCAAAGTAAAGAAAATTTGAAAATCTCCTTAAACATCAAGCTGTAGTTTTATGTTTCCATCTCTCAGGTAAACTCTATACTTTAATGAAATTATGATTTCAAAATCAAGTTTTAACATAAAACAAAAAAAATGCATATTTATAAAAAACAGAGCTTCAGTTTGGCCAGGAAATGGTGCAAGATTTTCTGAAATAAGTTAAGGAAAGCGAATTCCTTTTAAAGATTTTAATTTGAAGTTATTAAACAGTAATAAAGGAAAGAATTTAAATCATGGTATTAATTAGTTGTAGGAAGAAATCAAGATCAAAGACTAAACCTATTTCTGGACTTCAAGTAGCAGGAAAAAAGGCTTTTCTGTTGTATTTAAAAAAATCCAAATTATAAGTAAATTTGAAATTGTTGTTATTGGTGAACTGCATAAATACAACAAAGAGTAATCAAAGATCTGTACTTGCAAGTTGCAGATCTAAACATCAAGATTTAAAGTAGGAAATCGGGCTTCATCCTTATTTTGAAAACTATCAGAAGCTTTCTGTCTTCAGGAAAAAAAAACGTGAGTGAACCTTTGATTTATCCAATTTTTCGTTGTTGTATGTATGCCTGGATTTATGTTGAAGACCTTTGCTTGTGAAAAAATTTGTTTGCTTGTGTTTTTTTTTGCCTGGGAATGATATTCAGGATTTTCATCCTTGTTGCTTTAGGTCCCTAGTTTACAGAATGAAACCATGCTAAATTCAACATCTTTCCATCTGTCCTTTTCTGAAATTGAAATCAAAAAACTAACTAAAGTGTTGTTTGAGCATACAGTATGTTGTGGTAATGATTCAAAGCAAGAAATGTTATCCCATTTTTGGTCAAAACTGGAATATCAAAAATTGGCAAGGAATGATGGATATCAGGGTTGGAAACAAGGCTACGATCGATATCGTCAAAATTTGGTTGAGCTCCGATCAGGACGAAATTAATTGGAGATGATGATAAGGATTAGGAAAGGCTATGTTTCAAATTTCAGGTTAATCGGAGTTCATATGAAGGAGTTATGATCGATGCAAGGTAGGAAAGGCATGGTTGTTCGAATCCATCGAGAGGTCAGGATGGTACTCATTTCGAATCCATCAGGTTCGAACCCATAAAGGTTTTTGGTCATTTCAAAACCATCAGGTTCGAATCGATCGAAGGCGCAGCACGTAGGAATTGCTTCGAATCGATGGAGTTCGCATCGATAGGCACAGATTCGACCAATGACTTCGCATCGACCAGGTGTTTGTTCGACTCGATGAAGGACTTCGTATCGATCATCATGGATTCGGCTCAGTGAGGTTTGCATCGGTTAAGATGGGAAGAGACGGCATGCTTCGAATCGATACGTTCGTATCGATGGCAGATGGCAACCTAGGCTTCTTCGAATCCATCAAGCAGCTTCGAATCAATCAACCCCAATCGATTCGAACGGACACCTTCGGATCCACTATCTCGAATCCATGGATTCAACCCAGTGAAACTCGGAGTAAAAGAAGGATTAAACCCAGTGAAACTCAGAGTAAAAGAAGGATTCAACCCAGTGAAACTCGGAGTAAAAGAAGGATTCAACCCTATGAAACTCGGAGTAAAAGGAGGATTCAACCCAGTGAAACTAGGAGTAAAAGAAGGATTCAATCCTGTAAACTTGGCGAGGAAGATGGATCGACCAAGAGAAGTAGCGCCACATCATCGATACGCACGCGCTTTGGATGGATTCGAAGGATGGAGTCGAAGCATGGGTTCAAAGCATGGATTCGAAGGCGTCAGGCAACGGACAACCCCAGATTCGAATCCATCATATCTTCCAAACGGTTGATCCAAATGCAATGAAATTTTTACAGGAGCTTACATACATGTTGAAGAATGTTCTCACCAAATTTCAGCTCAATTGGATGATTTCTTGATCGATTCGAACCTTACTTCGAATCGATCCCAAGGTGGGCCCGGACCTTCAGATTTCGGGCATATGGGCCCCCTCACGTGCCTGAAGCGGTCTTCCCGGATTTTAGGAGAAATATCAGCCTCCTGCGCTTATAAATAGAGCCCCTGGTCATTCAGAAAAGGGATCGGAGAATTTGGAGAGAGAAAGCACGCCCGAACGCTGCCAGAATCATTCCATAACATCATTACTGCTATTTATTTCAAGTTTTGGACTTTGTAACTGCGGCAATCATCTGTAATCATCAAGGATAATCAATAAAAGGATAAAAACTTTGGAGTGGACGTAGGCCGGAGATTGCCGAACCACTATAAAACATGTGTCTTTGTTCTTTATTTTGGGATTACTGTTTAATATTTGCTGAGATCTGAGATTTGTTTTTGAATATTATTGATTTGTATTCATACACTGGTGCTTTCACGGTATTCGGGGTTTGTGACCAATTTTGGCGCAAACACTTTGGTGCTTTCACCGAGAAAGACTAGCACCCGCTACATCGGATTTGAAGGTTTGATTTGGAGATTTTAAATAGTTTGGATTCAAGGACAATGACTAGGCAAAGTAGTAGAAGGCAGAGGGCTGAGCGAAGCCAACAGGAAGGTAGTCAACAAGCATCCTCCGGAGCTGGGGAAGGGCAGGCTTCAATCTACATAACCCGAGACGAAATGGAGGCTATGGCAAATTCTTTGCAAGAGAGATTGTTGAAGAACCAACAGGAAATGATGCAGGCTTTCTTTGAGAAAATGAGAGCTGCAGGGATGCAGAACCTAGGGACAGCAACAGCCGCTGTGGATGCAGGGCAAGGGACTAGGGTTGTGGAACCCAATGGAGGACAGGATACAGAGCCACAAAGCAATCAACAAGGGCTTGGGGGCAGGCCCACAGGATCCAACACAGGAGGACCTTTGGAAGGAGTTCAACAGGCTAGAGCTAACGTTACTGCTAGTGAACCACATGAAGAGTATGTACCGGAATTCCCTTGGGGGCAACCCCCAACAGACAATGCTGGATTAGCAGAAATCATTAGAAGAACTGTACGAGGTGGTTTGGCCAACAAAGACTTGGAAGGAGTAAATAGGAGTCCGTTCGCTCAGGAAATAAGGATGGCTCAGAATCCACCTAAGTTTAAGTTGCCTAGCGTGGAGGTATATGATGGCAAGGCAGATCCAACAGATCACTTGATGAGGTACACCAGACATATGGAGGTGCTGGGGGCATCGGAGGAAGTGATGGCCCGATGCTTCCCTTTGTATTTGACGGACTTAGCTACAATGTGGTTTAGGCAGCTGGAAGAAGGATCTATCAAGACTTGGAGGGAATTAGTGGAAAGGTTTTTGGGGCAGTTTCGGGTTCATGTCAAGAGACCGAAGAACGTTATGACATTAACATCGGTGAAGCAAAGAATGGATGAATCGCTTAGAGCTTTTCTAACTCGATTCAGTGCGGCAGTCGCTTCGGTCGATCGGCCTGATCCATCGATGGTTTTAATGGCAGCAGTATCAGGAGTCAGGGAGGACTCTGATTTCAAGGTATCTCAGATACGAGATCCCCCACGGGATCTCAACGAATTCTATCACGAGGCAGAAAGGTTCCTTCGGCAGGAGGATGCGAGTACGGATTTAAAAGTGAAAAAGGTTAGTTCGATCGAGGTTGGAGCAATATCCAGCGGTGGTTCGGATAAAGACAAAGGAAAAAGGAAATTGGATAATGATTCTGGAAATGCTAGGAAGCGATGGAAGGATCCAAAGTTTTCCACATACACAGGATTGAACGAGACGCTGGAGCGGATATACATGGATACTCGAAATCGCCTTCCCTACAGGAGGCCAGCCAGGAGAGAGCCTACTGAACGAGAGAGGGCATCAGGGAGGCATTGTCTCTTCCATGACTTAGACGGACATGACACCAACAGTGCAGGCACTTGAAGGATATAATCGAGGAGCATGTAAGGAATGGACAGTTACAGCAGTATGTCGGAGCTCGGAATGCAACGGTGGAGTAGGAGCAGCCACCGACAACCTCTAGCCGTGATGATGGGAGACCGAGGGATGGTGGTCGATTGATCATCCACTAATCAGGATAATATGGAATAAGTAGCGAACTATTAGCAAGCAACCAAGTCATTTACACATGTACGTGGACGGATATAGCTCCTAGGCATGCTCTGAATGATGATAAACTGCAACGCTATGGTTTGTGAAATCTATCTTTTGCTTTTGGATTGGACACTACTTTTCTTTTCGGATTTTGGTTTTGGAGTTTGAATCAAGCTCCTGGTTTTGCTTTCTTTTGCTTTGGATTTTTCTTTGGATGATTGTTTCCGGTTTTGAATGTTGGTTTGGTTTTCTGGTTTCCTGGTTTTGGACTTGGATTTTTTGGGTTTGGATGTTGGATTGGATTTTGATTGGATTTTCATCTGGTTTTTGATAAATGGTCGTCGGGTATGGATTATGCCTGGCAAGGGGTGAGTCACATCGCCCGAACGTGGTAGATTGACTCATTCAGGTCGCTGAGTATGGACTATGCTCAGCAAGGGTCCGGAGTGACCGGGATTCGGCCTAGGACTTAGGCCCTGTATTATCAATTGTTATTTTCAGGTCGTTGAGTATGAACTATGCTCAACGGGGGTCCGGAGAGACCAGGATTCAGCTTAGGACTTAAGCCATGGCATTGTACAGCGTCCAGGGACACTGGACCAAGGTCGTCAAGTGTGGATTACGCTTGGAAAGAACCCGGAGAGGTTAGCTTAACGTCCAGGGACACTGGACCAAGGCCATCAAATGTGGATTACGCTCAACAAAAACACGATGAGGCTAGCTTAGCATCCAGGGACACTGGATCACGACCGTCAGGAGTAGATTGCGCTTGGCAAGGACCCGGAGAGGTTATGGATTTGGATATCGGCTCGGAGAGGTCCTGGATTCAGTTATTTGCTATTGGATAAGGATAGTTTAGGACTCGGCTGTCGAGTCCGAATGGATATAGGATTGGCTAAGGCTTTGGTTATGGGATTTGGAATTGGGCGTCGACTCGAAGCAGTCAAGGATGACATACTCTGGCGATATGGCTATGGACTTTGGATATTGGATTCGGAACTAGTCAAAACACGCCTTGTTATCACAAGGCATGTTTTGGGGGGCAAAGTGTTATCCCATTTTTGGTCAAAACTGGAATATCGACAAATTGGCAAGGAATGATGGATATCAGGGTTGGAAACAAGTCTACGATCGATATCGTCAAAATTTGGTTGAGCTCCGATCAGGACGAAATTAATTGGAGATGATGATAAGGATTAGGAAAGGCTATGTTTCAAATTTCAGGTTAATCGAAGTTCATATGAAGGAGTTATGATCGATGCAAGGTAGGAAAGGCATGGCTGTTCGAATCCATCGAGAGGTCAGGATGGTACTCATTTCGAATCCATCAGGTTCGAACCCATCAAGGTTTTTGGTCATTTCGAAACCATCAGGTTCGAATCGATCGAAGGCGCAGCACGTAGGAATTGCTTCGAATCGATGGAGTTCGCATCGATAGGCACGGATTCGACCAATGACTTCGCATCGACCAGGTGTTTGTTCGACTCGATGAAGGACTTCGTATTGATCATCATGGATTCGGCTCAGTGAGGTTTGCATCGGTTAAGATGGGAAGAGACGGCATGCTTCGAATCGATACGTTCGTATCGATGGCAGATGGCAACCTAGGCTTCTTCGAATCCATCAAGCAGCTTCGAATCGATCAACCCCAATCGATTCGAACGGACACCTTCGGATCCACTATCTCGAATCCATGGATTCAACCCAGTGAAACTCTGAGTAAAAGAAGGATTCAACCCAGTGAAACTCAGAGTAAAAGAAGGATTCAACCCAGTGAAACTCGGAGTAAAAGAAGGATTCAACCCAGTGAAACTCGGAGTAAAAGGAGGATTCAACCCAGTGAAACTCGGAGTAAAAGAAGGATTCAACCCTATAAACTCGGTGAGGAAGATGGATCGACCCAGAGAAGTAGCGCCACGTCATCGATACGCACGCGCTTTGGATGGATTCGAAAGATGGAGTCGAAGCATGGGTTCGAAGCATGGATTCGAAGGCGTTAGGCAACGGACAACCCAAGATTCGAATCCATCATATCTTCCAAACGGTTGATCCAAATGCAATGAAATTTTTACAGGAGCTTACATACATGTTGAAGAATGTTCTCACCAAATTTCAGCTCAATTGGATGATTTCTCTATCGATTCGAACCTTACTTCGAATCGATCCCAAGGTGGGCCCGGACCTTCAGATTTCGGGCATATGGGCCCCCTCACGTGCCTGAAGCGGTCTTCCCGGATTTTAGGAGAAATATTAGCCTCCTACGCTTATAAATAGAGCCCCTGGTCATTCAGAAAAGGGGTCGGAGAATTTGGAGAGAGAAAGCACGCCCGGACGCTGCCAGAATCATTCCATAACATCATTACTGCTATTTATTTCAAGTTTTGGACTTTGTAACTACGGCAATCATCTATAATCATCAAGGATAATCAATAAAAGGATAAAAACTTTGGAGTGGACGTAGGCCGGAGATTGCCGAACCACTATAAAACCTGTGTCTTTGTTCTTTATTTCGGGATTACTGTTTAATATTTGCTGAGATCTGAGATTTGTGTTTGAATATTATTGATTTGTATTCATACACTGGTGCTTTCACGGTATTCGGGGTTTGTGACCAATTTTGGCGCAAACAAGAAATATGAATTTTTTTCCTCGAAATTGTGAAAACACCACCACCATTCAAATTTGGCAATAATTCGAGTATCATGAATTTAAAATTTAGTAATGCTGTCTGAATCCCCCATAAAAATAATGATTTTTAAAGAAAAATTCAAATTTTTCATTAAGTTTTTACTGAGATATTAGGGTTGATCAGAAAAAAGAATTTTTGTCAAAATCTGATGATCTAAACGTTTATGGGCCTCGAGTTCGTCGTCACAGTTAGATCGAATGTTTGAGATCACCAGAAAAATACGAGTGGAATTTATAAATCTTTAAATTTTTAATTCGAGATCGAATTAGGATTAAATAACTCATTTCTGCTCGCGTTTGAAATGATGGTGTTACGCCATAGTTAGGTGATCGGACTTCTGCCACCAATGCCAATCCCGGAGGCGTACGTTGATGGAGCTTCGGTCAAGTTCGGGTGACCTCTGATAGCCACAGGAGGTGGGGCGAGGCCATTTTTTGGTGATGGCCGCTGTGTTAATTTGGATCGAGGTAACTCGATTTCGATTTCGTCTTTAATCAGAGTGTCTTCGTGTTTGGGTAGCAAGAGGGGATCGAGGGTGGTCTGCCGGTGGTAATCTTGGAGGCTGCAGGCGACAGCTTCAACGGTGCACGTGCACGTGGTTGATGTTTGTATCAGGGCTGCTAGTTTGGGAAGTAGAAGGGGTGACTCGAAGGAGGCCTCGGGGTGAAACCAGTGGAAGCTGGAGTGTTAACTCAAGTGAAAATTTTGAAGTATCGTGTCGAAAATACTTAAAAAAAATTTAAGGTTGAAATTGTGGCAATCGAGTAAAATTTCGGCAAGACTCGAAGCAAACAAGGAAAATTCTCGGGGTTGACTCGAAGCAGGTCTCGTGCCTGATAAATGAAACAGTTTTTACCTTAAAAAATATCAAACACTTAAACACTTTTAAAAACTATGCTTCCAAATGATGATTTGATTAAAGTTTTAAATAAATTTAGGACTTAAGTAAGATGTTTCAAAGGAATTAAATATTAGTTTATTTAGTTTTGATACCATATTTTTATAAAGTAACTTATATTTAGTAAATAACGTAATTAAGATAAAATGTTGTTTAAACCAAATCTTAACTTTTTTTAAAGTAACTAATGTTATAAAGGTTTAAAAGGGATAATCGAAGTAATTAATTTATCTTTTGATTTATTAAATAATTAATTATTTTGTTAATTTAATTATTTTAAAAAAGGTAATTACTTAATTAATTATTTAATATTAAAGATTAATCTAATAAATAATTAAGGTAATTAATTTGTAATTAATTATTAGTTAATTAATAAAAGTAATTAAAATTAAATTAGCTAACAATTAAGAATGAATAAAATTGAGATAATTAATTAAAGATAATTAAATAATAAATTTAATTAAGATTTAATTAATTCATAGTTAAGTAAAATTAATCATTGATTTAAAATAATTAATAAAGATAATTATATGGTTAATTCACTTTAATCACGTTCACCTTAATTGAAGATGATTAACTTTCATCAAATGTTGTATATTGGATTGATATTTCTGTTGTGATACTGTGTGATTGGATTGCTTTATGATGAACATTGATTTGTGATTCGTTCTTATATGTATGTGAAAACCCTTTTTCCCGCAAAACAGCATTTAAACTTCGATGCGACAGAGAGTCGGATTTCAGTCAGTTATCTGAAACCCACATCGAACCCTGAATGTGAATCCTTGTAATTGATGCACCCAGGTGTTTTAAAATTAAGCGTTTACTATTCGGATTAGCCGGGAGAGGACGTTTGTGTCATATAACCCATTCCGAATAGTGATACGATGAAATGAATTGCATTTGAAGACGGTGATGAAGACCGGGTGTCTTCAAAAACGATAGGATAGCCTATCGATTGTCTCTGCACTGAGTTGCTCCAGTATAGAGATCTCCACATGTGATGGGGAGTCCGATCGGAATTGTTGATACCCGGATTTGCAAGGGCTTTTTCCTTTATTGGACGAAGTGCCTTCGGTTCTGTTCGAACCCGGAACAGACTTGTATGGTTGTGTGCCTGACACTACACTTTGAGATGTAAAGAAGATTTCTTTTATATACATATCTGTTGGTGGCGGAGAATTTATTCTCTTAGCTTAACACCCTTCTCTGAGACATACGAGCTCAGAGGTTATGTAGTTAAAGGTTATCAGCGATATACTCCCAATTTGGTCGTGTAGCATGCTAAGTGCTACTGTGTGTGAATGATCATTTGTTGATCATTTATGATCAAAGCATGGCTTTCGTGGAAAGGGTAGCTTTGTGCACAAGACCTCATCGGACCTCACACCTCGGAAATGGTCAAAACAGGAAAGATGCAGCAAGGTTATGAGGGACGCACCCTTTAGGGTATGTCATTTCCTTCTGGAAAAAGGTGGTATCATGGTATGGAGCCTAGATACTTTACCTATATGGTTGTTGCAATCTCATTTACTGTGTGGTTGTTGCTTTGTGATAGAGGGACTTCGGATAAAGGTCGCAAACGACTGGGGAATGGCATAGTCGTGTAGTAGTTAGCTAGTTACAGAGGTAACCCGGCCTTGTGTTGGCAGAGAACTGGTTAAGTTCTCGGGACATCAATCCAGAGGCGTACCTATGTGGAATAGGAAGTTCCTTAGCCTGACCATTTGTTGGAAATCCAATGAAACAACGCGAGCCCTTTACGATTGCAATTTGTATAACCTGCCACCTCAGGTGACAGCTATAGTTGGCATAGTATAATGGTACCTATGCTGGCTAAGATTAATATTATATTTTCGAAATGTTTTCACACTATGCACTAGTAATAATATCAAAGAACTTTTCTCGTATTAAGCATATTAGACTACCATAAGGGGAAATCTCCCCCAAGTGTGCGATTGCATTGTGTGTGCGCCAGGAGGCCTTATGGTAGTTTCATTTTCCAAAAGCATGAACGGTTTTCTTTTAAAAAATCTGTTTTATTTAAAAGCAACTATCTTTGTTTACTCGTACCAGTCCCATAACTGATCCGGAGTTTATTGTTTCCTTTCTAAACTCTGGGTGCCCAACATTTCCACACGGGCAGCCTACTAGCAGGTTTTCGTGTTTTGGTGTTAGCTATATTTTGAAGTCTTTTGGTTTGGAGGCTATCGGTTTTTGGTGGTTTTTACCTTGGAGATATTTTGGAAGCTTTTGGATCTCAAGGTGCTTAGTTTTGGATGTTCGCTATCAATCTATTCCCTTGGAGACTTTTTAGCATATGATCACTTGTTGTTCTATTATGATGTTCTATTTGGAGTTGTGATTTATGTATTATGATACTCTGATGTTGTAATGGATATTATGATGATGTTTTATCTGTGATGCAATGCATGATATTCATTCTATTTCCGCTGTTTTATATTCGTATAATGTTGTGATAATCTGTATCCGATTGGAGTTTGATGTTTGAATCTTTGGCAGTCAAATACAAGTAAGGAATTTGATGTCAATTTTCGAACATTGGATTTCGGGTCGTGACATGTGGTATCAGAGCTAAAGGTTGAGTAAGAACTTTAGCCACGGAGTATAACACATTAGACGGGTCATTAGAGATAGGGTGAAGTATACCCTAGAATGAGTATAACCGAGACTGAAACCCCAAATTTTCTTAGTCTATTTCCTCTAAATGCTGATATTCTTTAAGATATCTCGTCTGAATATCAAAACCAATTTCCTTACTAATTACAAATATTAAGGATGAGCGGACGAAGAGGAAGAGCTAGGGGGAAGGAAATGCCACAGTATCTAGCCAAGATCCCCCAACAGCAGAAGCAGCTTTATCTACTCAGCATCAGCCGAATCTGGCTGATTTATATAAGAGTTTCTCAAGGCTTGGTGGTAGGCCGTTCACCGGCAAGGAGTCGATTATTGAGGCCCAGGCATGGATCATATCATGTGAAAGAATCTTTAAAGGGCTAAAGCTGCAAGATGATCAGATGCGTCTCATATCTTCTTGGCAACTTCAAGAGGAGGCCTTAGCATGATGGGAGACAATCACTGTAGATGAGCCAGAAGACGTTTTTACTTGGGAGAGATTCAAAGAAGTATTTGAGAAGCGCTATATGCCATAAGTAGGGATTTCTCGAATGTACCAGGAATTCATGGACTTAAAGCAGGGGAGTTTGTCATTCGAGGAGTATCTAAACAAATTCAATGAATTGTCTCGTTTCGGTCTAGAATTGGTGAACACACCTTTAAAGAAGAATGAAAGGTTCATTCGTGGGATGAATAAGAAGTTCCACGAAAGGATGACTGACCACGTCAAAGAATCCTTTTCAGCTTTGGTTGATATGGGATACAGATATGCTACACCTGACATGCAAGAAGCCCCGGTGGAGAAAGGAAATTCGAGCAATCAAAATTGGAAGAAGGGGAAATTGGGAGGCAAGAAACCATGGCACGGTAAGGAGAAGAAGAAGAGTAATTAGGGAAGCACAGCAGAGAATGTCACTTGCTTTAATTGCATGGAAAAGGGCCATTATTCTAGCAGATGTACGAAGCCTAAGAGACAAGTCAATCAATCCGTTCAAGCAAAGCCCAGGAAATGTTATTATTGTCAGAAATTGGGACATGAAGTTAAAGACTGCCCAGTTATGAAGCAAGCTCAGACAGCCAAGGTGTACATAGTCAAAGACAAACCCACACTTCCAAAGAAGAGAAGGGGAAAGGAGATCTGGAAGGTAATCTCACTATTTATGATAGCATTGTTAGAGTTCTGTTTAACACAGGCATTACACACAGTTTTATCTCTCAACAAGCTATAAATGAATTGAATCTTGAACCTGATTTTGTTGATGAGCCTATATGCTTAAAGAATCTAGTTGGAGGTCCTGCGAACCTTTGTCTTCGATGTAGAGATGTTCCTATCTCATATTCTTGTTACCAATTCCCTATCAGTCTCTTTGTCCTTGATTTTAACAAGTTTGAAGTCCTACTCGGAATGGATTGGCTAGCAAAAGATAAAGCCAAATTGGATTGCAATAATCGATTGATTTCAATTAAAACCAAATTGGGAGATTTCATTGAGATTTCTTGTGAGGACCCTAGTCCTAAAAGAGAAGGGTTGATGTATAATTCGGGTTATCCTGAACCCAGTCTAGAGTCCATACCCATTGTTATAGATTTTACAGATGTGTTTGAAGAAGTGAAATCTTTACCTCCACACCGAGAAATATAATTCAGATTCGACCTGGTACCCAATTCTCGTCATGTCGTTCATGCATGTCGCAGGATGGCACCCAGGGAAAGGGTTGAATTAGTTCAGCAAACAAATGATTTACTAGCAAAAGGGTTAACTCGACCCAGTGTTTCTGAATGGGGTTCAACCGTTGTGTTTGTTGCTAAATCGGACGGATCTTTGAGATTGTGTGTGGATTACCGCGATCTCAATAAGCTGACTCTTAAGAATAAATTCCCTCTAACAAGAATTGATGATCTGCTTGATCAATTGCACGATGCTCGTTTCTTTTCAAAGATGGATCTTGCCCAGGGGTTCCATCAATTATGAATCGTCGAAGATTGTGTTCATTTGACCGCTTTCAGGGGTTCCAAAATGTTCTACGAATGGTTATTCATGCCTTTCGGGCTAACCAATGCTCCAACATACTTCGTAGATCTTATGACCCGTGTGTTTCGACAAGTATTGAATAAATTTGTGCTCATATTTATTGATTATATTTTGGTCTATTCTAAGACCGAAAGGAGCATGCCAAGCATCTCAGAATCGTTTTGGAGATATTGAGGAGAAATATTCTGTTCGCATAATTTTCCAAATGCCATTTCTAGGTCAAAGAAGTAAAATTTCTCGGCCATATTGTTAATGAAGAAGGGATTTCTGTTGATCCTAGCAAAATTTCCGATATTCTTGATTGGAGGAAACCTACTACACTAAAATAAGTTCGAAGCTTTTTGGGTATAGCAGGTTATTATCGGAAGTTTGTTCAGGACTTTTCTAAGATAGCTAGTCCATTGACAAAGCTAACAATGAAGAATGCAAAATTCAATTAGACTCTGAAATGTGACGAAGCTTTTCAGGAATTGAAGAAGAGATTAACCACCACTCCTATTCTCGCTATTATCAATGGGAACCAGGGTTTATCTGTTTATACCAATGCTTTTGGTGAATGTTTGGGTGCGATATTAATGCAGAACGGGAAGATAATTGCCTACGCGAGTAGTCAATTACGTCCTCATGAAAGAAACTACCCAACCCATGATTTGGAGCTTTTAGCTGTTATCTTCGCTTTGAAAATGTGGCGACATTATCTTCTGGGTAAGAATCTTTTCAGCTTTCTTAACAATTTACGAATTTAACTTTACTTAACAATATACGTATTAAACTCTCTTTATTTTTAGGTGAAAATTTTGAATTATTCACCGACCACAAATCTTTGAAATATCTCTTCACCCAGAAAGATCTGAATCTGCGACAACAACGTTGGTTGGAATTTCTGGCATCTTATGACCTAGACATTCTATATACACCCGGAAAGGCCAATGTAGTTGCCGACGCCTTGAGTAGAAAGCATGCTACTCTTACTCACCTTGTCATTGCTCCTACTCTTCTTGAGAAAGTCGCCAGTAAACAAAAAGAAGATGAGTTCCTTCATCAAATTTATGAGAAAATGCATCGTGGTGAAAATACTAGTTTTGAAGTCAACGACAATAAAGTTATAAGATTGAAAGGCAGAATATATGTCCTTAACATCCCGGAACTGAAACGTGAAGTTTTGGACGAATGCCACAAGTCTAAACTTTGCATCCATCAAGGAGTTAATAAAATGTATCGTGATATCAAGAGAACTTTCTGGTGGAAGACAATGAAAATGGACATATCTATATATGTGAGTCGCTGTGCTACTTTCCAACGAATCAAAAGCGATCAAAAGAAAATGGCGGGTTTACTTCAGCCTTTAGAGATACCCAAATGGAAATGGGACCAAGTATCGATGGATTTCATCGACGGTTTGCCTCGTACTCGGAAAGGCAATGAAGCCATTTGGGTCATTGTGGATGTTTGATTAAGACAGCCCACTTCTTGCCAGTGAAATCTACCCACACGGCAGCGAGTTTGGCAGAGTTATAGGTGAAAGAAATTGTCCGTCTTCACGGCATTCCTAGCATCATAGTGAGTGATCGTGATCCGATCTTCATTAGTAGATTTTGGGAGGCATTTCAAGACGCATTGGGAACAAAACTGAATTTCAGCACTGCTTATCACCCACAGTCTGATGGGAAGACTGAGAGGATTAACCGAATCTTAGAAGACCTATTGCGAGCTCGTATACTTGATTTTGGTGGTTCTTGGGAGGACCATTTGCATCTAGTCGAGTTCTCATATAATAATAGCTATCAGGCCAGTATAAAGACGGCTCCTTTTGAGGATTTATATGGTCATCTGTATCGATCACCGACATGCTTGATTGAGGCTGGTGATAGACTCGTTCTTGGACCAGATATGATTAAAGTAGTCACAGAGAAAGTTAATTTTATATGGAAGAAACTGAGGACGGCTCAGAGTCGTCAAAAGAGTTATTATAATCGCAGAAGAAGGGATTTGGAATTCCAGATTTGAGATTCTGTCTTTCTTAAAGTATCTCCGATGAGAGGTGTATTAAGGATTGGGAAGACCGGTATAGCACCACGGTATATTGGTCCTTTTCCTATTCTAGAGAGGATTGGTTCTTTAACCTATCAAGTGCAATTGCCTAGTTGGTTATCTGGCGTGCATGATGTGTTCCACATTTCTAACCTTCGAAAGTATGTACACAATCCGGATAGTATTATTGAAGAAGCTGCTCAACAGGATCTCGAAATCACTCCCAATTTAATAGTTAAAAGAGAATCGATAAAGATTGTAGATCGGGATGAACAGAAATTGAGGGGCAAAGTTGTGAAACTAGTTAAAGTACAGTGGAGTCAAGATCCAAAGGACTGCACTTGGGAAACCGAAGATAATATGCAGAAATCATATCCCAATTGCACAGTGGATATCTCAGCTTAAGCTGGTAAGCCATTTCCTTATTCTTTCTGAATTCGTATATTCTTTGTCTGTTTCTCTCTCTCTTTCAAATTTCGAGGACGGAATTTTTTTAAGGGGGGATATCTTTAACATTCTAAAAATTTATCAATTAAAATTAATAATATATTTTAAACTTTTGAAATTTAATTTGAAAATAAATTGAAAAATCTCAAACAAATAAAATAAGTGATAATCATATATGAATAAATTCCAATTTTTTTTTAGTTCAATTTTTTTTGAAATAATGAATGTTTTAAACAGTAATTTGAATTTCAAATTATATACATATATGTATATTGCATATATGAGTAGAATTGAGTACATATTAAAATTGAGTTTAAATTGTTCAAGATATGTGTGAATATATAAATAGACATAAATGGATTTTTATAATTCAAGCTGAATTGGAATTTGAAATTAAATTTAAAATAATTTTTTTAAAAATAAGTAGCATTTAAAATCATTAAGGTGAAATTTATATAACGTAAATATTGGTTAAAACAATTCTTCTTTTAACATTGTATATATGTATATGCAAATGAATAAGGGGTATAATTATTTATAAAGTAAATATGATATAAACTTTATTTAAAAATTCTGTTGACTTTGTAAAAAATTACAAGTGTTCGACATGCACAAAGGAGATGGAATAAAAATTAATATGTATTGAGATCTCATGATTGTTTTTTACAAATGGCATTCAATATAATTGACTTAATATAATAATAAAATTTAAAAATCACAAGAAACTTTTTAGCTTCCCATATTCAATTATTTAACATCTCAGAAATTCTAAAAGAACGGTAACAAAGATTTAAGCATCACAAGTCTCAACACACAAAGAAAAAAATAGAAAAAAAATTAGAAAACTGCAAACTTTTTTCTTGGATTCAAAGTAAAGAAAATCTGAAAATCTCCTTAAACATCAAGCTGTAGTTTTATGTTTCCATCTCTCAGGTAAACTCTATACTTTATAGTTTAATGAAATTTTGATTTCAAAATCAAGTCTTAACATAAACAAATTCAAAAATGCCGATTTATAAAAAACAGAGCTTTAGTTTGGCCATGAAACAGTGCAAGATTTTCTGAAATAAGTTAAGGCAAGTGAAGTCCTTTTAAATATTTTAATTTGAAGTTGCTAACAGTAATAAAGCAAAGACTTTAAATAATGGTATTAATCAGCTGCAGGAAGAAATCAAGATCAAAGACTAAACCTATTTCTGGACTTCAAGTAGCAGGAAAAAAAGGCTTTCTCTCTTGTATTTTAAAAAAATCCAAACTGCAAGTAAATTTAAAATTGTTGCCATTGGTGAACTGAATAAATACAACGAAGAGTAATCAAAGATCTGTATTTGCAAGTTGTAGATCTAAATTTCAAGATTTAAAGTAGGAAATCCAGGCTTCATCCTTATTTTGAAAACTGCCAGAAGCTTTCTGTCTTCAGGAAAAAAAAGGTGAATGAACCTCTGATTTATCCAATTTATTGTTGTTGTATGTATGCCTGGATTTATGTTGAAGTCCTTTGCTTGTGAACAAATTTGTGTGCTTGTGTTTTTTTTGCCTGGGAATGATGTTCAGGATTTTCTTCCCTGTTCCTTTAAGCCCCTAGTTTATAGAATGACACCATGTTAAATTCAACATCTTTCCCTTTGTCCTCTTCTGAAATTGAAGTCTAAAAACTAATTAAAGTGTTGTTTGAGCATACAGTATGTTGTGGTAATGAATCAAGGCAAGCAATATGAATTTTTTTTCTTGGAAATTGTAAAAACACGGCCACCATTCAAATTTGGCATGAATTCGAATATCATGAATTTAAAATTCAGTAATGCAATCTGAATCCCCCTTAAAAATAATGTTTTAGAAAGCAAAATTCAAAATTTTCGTTAAGTTTTTATTGAGATATTGGGGTTGATCAGAAAAACGATTTTTTGTCAAAATCTGATGATCTAAACGTTTATGGGCCTCGAGTTCGTCGTCACAGTTAAATTGAATGTTTGAGATCACTAGAAAAATACGAGTGGAATTTCTAAATCTTTAAATTTTTAATTCGAGATCGAATTAGGGTTAAATAATCATTTTTGATCGCATTTATAATGATGGTACTACGCCATCATTGGGTGATCGGACTTCGTGCCACTGGTGCCAATCGAGGCGTCCCACGTTGATGGAGCTTTGGTCAAGTTCTGGTGACCTCTGATGGTCAGAGGAGGTGGGGAAAGGCCATTTTCTGGTGATGGCCGCAGTGTTAATTTGGATCGAGGCAATTCGATTTCGATTTCATGTTTAATCAGAGTATCTTCGTGTTTGGGTAGCAAAAGGGGATCGAGGGTGGTCTGTCGGTGTGATCTTGGAGGCCGGAGGCGACGGCTTCAACGGTGCACGTGCACGTGGTTGATGTTTGTATCAGGGCTGTTTGTTTGGGAAGAAGAAGGGGTGACTCGAAGGAGGCCTCGGGATGAAACCAGTGGAAGCTCGAGTGTTAATTTGAGTGAAAATTTTGAAGTATTGGGTCAAAAATACTTAAAAGAAGATTAAGGTTGAAATTGTGGCACTCGGGTAAAATTTCGGCAAGACTCGAGGCAAACGAGGAACATTCTCGGGGTTGACTCGAAGCAGGTCTCGTGCCTGATAAATGAAACAGTTTTTACTTTAAATAACTTCAAACTCTTAAACACTTTTAAAAACTATGTTTCCAAATGATGATTTGATTAAAGTTTTAAATAAATTTAGGACTTAAGTAAGATGTTTCAATGAAATTAAATATTAGTTTATTTAGTTTTGATACCATATTTTTATAAAGTTACTTATATTTAGCAAATAATGTAATTAAGATAAAATGTTGTTTAAACAAAATCTTAACTTTTTTAATGTAACTAATGTTATAAGGTTTAATAGGGATAATCGAAGTAATTAATTTATCTTTTGATTTATTAAATAATTAATGATTTGATTAATTTAATTATTTTAAAAAAAGGTAATTACTTAATTAATTATTTAATATTAAAGATTAATCTAATAAATAATTAAGGTTAATTAATTTGTAATTAATTATTAGTTAATAAAGGAGAAATTAATTAATAAAAGTAATTAAAATTAAATTAGCTAACAATTAAAAATTAATAAAATTAAGATAATTTATTAAGGATAATTAAATAATAAAGTTAATTAAGATTTAATTAATTCATAATTAAGTAAAATTAATCATTGATTTAAAATAATTAATAAAGATAATTATATGGTTAATTCACTTTAATCACATTCACCTTAATCGAAGATGATTGACTATCATCAAATGTTGTATACTGGATTGATATTTCTATTGTGATACTGTGTGATTGGATTTCTTTGTGTTGAACTGTGATTTGTGATTCGTTCTTATATGTATGTGAAAACCCTTTTGCCCGTAAAACAACGTTTAAACTTCGATGCGATAGGGAGTCGGATTTCAGTCAGTTAGCCAAAACCCACAACGAACCCTGAATGCGAATCCTTGTAACTGATGCACCCACGTATTTTAAAATTAAGCGTTCACTATTCGGATTAGCCAGGAGAGGACCTTTGTGTCATATAACCCATTTTGAATAGTGATACGATGAAATGAATAGCATTTGAAGACGGTGATGAAGACCGGGTGTCTTCAAAAACGATACGATAACCTATCGATTGTCTCTACACTGAGTTGCTCCAGTATAGAGATCTCCACATGTGATGGGGAGTCCGATCTGAATTGTGGATATCCGGATTTGCAAGGGCTTTTTCCTTTATTTGATGAAGTGCCTTCGGTTCTGTTCGAACCCGGAACAGACTTGTATGGTTTTGTGCCCGACACTGCACTTTGAGATGTAAAGCAGATTTCTTTCAAATACATATCTGTTGGTGGCAGAGAATTTATTCTCTTAGCTTAACACCCTTCTTTGAGACATACGAGCTCATTGGTTACGTAGTTGAAGGTTATCAACGATATACTCCCAATTTGGTAGTGTAGCATGCTATGTAATGCTGTGTGTGGATGATCATTTGTTGATCATTTATGATCAAAGCATGGCTTTCGTGGAAAGCGTAGCTTTATGGACGAGACCTCATCGGACCTCACACTCCGGATATGGTCGAAACATGAAAGATAAGCAAGGTTACGAGGGTCTTAAGGTATGTCATTTCCTTCTGGAAAAAGGTGGTATCATGGTATGGAGCCCAGATACTTCACCTATGTGGTTGCTGCAATCTCATTTACTGTGTGGTTGTTGCTTTGTGATAGAGGGTCATCGGATAAAGGTCGTAAACGACCGATGGAATGGCATAGTCATGTAGTTGTTACCTAGTTACAGCGGTAACCCGGCCTTGTGTTGGCAGAGAACTGTTTAAGCTCTCGGGACGTCCCTCCAGAGGCGTACCCATGTGGCATACGAAGTTCCATAGCCTGACCATTTGTTGGAAATCCAAAGAAACAATACAATCCCTTTACGATTGCAATTTGTATAACCTGCCACCTCAGGTGGAAGCTATAGTAGGCATAGTATAATGGTACCTATGCTGGCTAAGATTAATATTATTTTTTCAAAATGTTTTCACACTATGCACTAGTAATAATATCAAAGAACTTTTCTCGTATTAAGCATATTTGACTACCATAAGGGGAAATCTCCCCCAATTGTGCGATTGCATTGTGTCTGTGCCGAGAGGCCTTATGGTAGTTTCATTTTCCAAAAGCATGAACGGTTTTCTTTTAAAAAATCTTTTTTATTTAAAAGAAACTATCTTTATTTACTCATACCAGTCACATAACTGATCCAGAGTTTATTGTTTCCTTTCTAAACTCTGGGTGCCCATCATTTCCACACGTGCAGCCTAGTAGCAGGTTTCTGTGTTTTGGTGTTAGATACATTTTGAAGTCTTTTTAGTTTGGAGGCTATCGGTTTTTGGAGGCTTTTACCTTGGAGATATTTTGGAAGCTTTTGGTTTTCAAGGTGCTTAGTTTTGGATGTTCGCTATCACTCTATTTCCTTGGAGACTTTTTGGCATATGATCTCTTGATGTTCTATTTTGATGTTCTATTTGGAGTTGTGATTTATGTATTATGATACTCTAATGTTGTATCTGTGACGTAATGCATGATATTCATTCTATTTCCGCTGTTTTATATTCATCTAATGTTGTTATAAGCTCCATCCAACTAGAGTTCGATGTTTGAATCTTTGGCAGTCAAATATAAGTGAAGTGTTTGATGTCAATTTTCGAACATTAGATTTCGGGTCGTGACATAGTAAGTGAAACTAATTTGAAGAAATGGATAACTAAATACGCCTTGAGATGAGATAAATAGAATTAAATAATTGAATTGGAAGATAGATTGAATTCAAATGGAATTGAATGAAAATAGATATAAAGTTTAAGTGGTGAAGTGAAAATAAATATTTAAGTATGTAAAATATTTTTATTGAACTTAAGAAAAGAATGGTGAAATTCTTAAGTAAATTTGGTGTTGGAATATGCTAAGTAATATTAGAATAGAGGCTAAGTAAAGTTGTGAAATGAGATAATTATGGATAAGATAATGGAAACCAAAAATAAGCGAATAAAAAGAGAATTGTTATGACTACTAATCAGTTGGGGCTAATTATGTGTGATGTACGTATATTTATTCGCATAGCAATTTGATCCAAAATTCAAGCACAAATTTTTGAGATAGTTATATCGATCTGAGTTGGGATTTTTCACTCGATTTTCGACGATGAACCCTGGATATGGATTTTGACTGATTTTGGAAATTCTTTATCATAGTTATGGCTATGTAAGGAGAATGATAGTTTCTGATCAAGAAACCAGATCTGATTCCGCACTAGGAAGTCGGGTGGAAGATACTAGTTCGAAAGTGAAATTGTGTGATCGAGCGAGCGATCGAATTTGATATTGCATACGGATGGTATATGTACATCATACGGGCTTGAATGAAATAGATATTGAAACTATTGTAAAGAAATGTATAAAATGGTTTTTGGATGCCGTGATTGGATATTATTGCAAAATAGTATAGAGGTGTTTTAAAAACAAAAAAGGAGTTGGGTTTTTTGAATTTAGAAGATAAATTGAATTGCTTGACAAAAGGTATGTGTTTAAATTTCTATATGAAATTTGATGATTTTCTAGTCTAGTCACTTGGCTTTTAATTTTCTTTTGTAATCTGGGGCCCCGCAGAGCCATTTTGTAGTTGTACCGAGCTAGCCGCGCAACGGAGACGCTGGCAAAAAAATTCGGAAATTTAGAGAGTTAGAAAATTTTTTGAGAAAATTTCTGATAATTTAAAATTTTGGATTTAAATTTAAATTTGAATGGTTGAGTAAGTGTTATTGGTGGGAACCTGTGGAAGAAGTTTGGAAAGTTAGTAAGGGTGATAGTGTCTTTATTGAAGAGATTATTTGGGTGGTGTTAAAAACTGTTTGGTTGTGGGATTAATAATTAACGGGTTATGGACCATTCCTCTTAACTAGTAATTTTAGGGATGAAATTCTTTTAAGGGAAGACGAATGTGATGACCCAAAATTTCAGGATGTTTAAAATTGAAATATTTAATTTATTTTAAATATTTGAAAGGTAATTTAACTTGAATTTCGAATATCATTATTTATTTGATAACTAAATTATTGAATTTAATAATCTGAAATTGGTTTAAATAGTGAATCTTAGATTTTAAGCCGGGTAAAAATATTTCAAAGGCTTGTAAAATCTATATTGATAGTACTGTAGAAAGTAAAAGTGTTAAACTTGAATTTGAAAGTGTTCTGTTAAGTTTTGAAATTATATAGTTTAAAATCAATATTTAAAAATAACCTTTCGAGGCACAGTCTTGCAATTCGACGAAACCAGTTCCATTGGATCCATAATATTGTATTAATATCGGATTTCAATTTTCGTAGCATGCGGAGTTGTCGTGTGATCGTACGGTAGACAAACACGCTGAAATTATATTGGAATTTAATATAATAACTAGGTCCAAAAGGCTATCTTCTCCATACGATCGAATTAGGACTCGAAATCTTTTCCATTGTGTTCGGAATAGGGGTTTAACATTATAAACGTCCAGCGGCACACCTCGATAGGAGTTCGAAATTTTGAGTTGCATTCACCAAGATGATTGATGTAACAACCCGCAAATCCGTACCCCTTGAGTCAACACTATTCTACAACAATCAACTCAAGTTGCACAGAAATACGAACCATTAGGGTTAAAGAAGAAGAGGTAGAAGAAGAAAAATAGAAACAACAACAAAATCTAACCATTGCAACGGAATAAAATATAATAGATAGTAAATAATCTTTACTCAAAATCAAATATATCTGTTTACATATATTACATCATCAGAGTACATCAATCACAGCTCACATCAATAACATACAATGGGTACACAATAACTCAAACAGCGGAATATATATATAAACAAGTACGAATGTACATATCGTCAATCCAGCTCGTCTCCTAAGCTCCATAGCATCATATCCTGTATCGTCTAATACTCGGTCTGACCCGAGCATTACAGTTAAATAATACCCGAGTCAGTTTGGAATACCAGCGTGAGAAAATCACACCCAATTGATTATTAAAGTTTCAAAAATCCTTTGAAAACAAAAGCATCTCGTAAGACCATGCCACAAATAAACATGTCGGGTTTTTACCTTACGATAGCTAAAACAATTTTTATAGAAATCCTCTGATATTATAATAGGGTCTATATAAAAATACATATAAAATAGCCGAAATTGTTACATTCATTAAATTCTAGCTACTAGCCACAGAGTGGGTAATACAAACAAAACTCGTACAAGGCTCGTAGGGAGAATGGATTTCCAACTAATGACTAGGCACTGGGGTACCACCTGTCACAGTACGGGGCCTAGATCACCGTACCGAGGAGTACGCCCGCTCCCCTACAACACAAGGCCGGGACTACCCCTTACTGGATAATCTCGAGTGAGATCACTCCGCGGTTGGGATCAGCAACCGCCCACTAAGCCGAAATAAAAAGGGACATCTAAACTGGAATGACCTCACCCTGCTTGGGTGCTACCCAGCTAGCCTTGCTGCATAACCCATGATTTTCAGTCATTCCCATTTGATGAGGCTTGAGGCTAAGCGTTAACTTTTAAGAACAATATCCCTTAGAATGCCCATCGTCCGCCTGACGATGTTTCGCAAGCATTCATCCATACAAGTTCGTCCCGGGTTCGAACGGAACCGAAGGCACTATTTCTTCTACATCCATTTTGGAAATATCCTCAGGATTAGTAGCGACTAGCCCTTGCACTTCACTGTTCCATCTTCGAATCCAAAATCGTTTTCACGAAACGTACAAACCGGATCGAAGTGGTTTTCGAGAAATAAATCTTGATCCCAGTCTCTTCAAAACGATCAACGCATTGTCCAATATTGATAATCAGTTATTTAAGTATCAATTAATAATCACAAACAACCATCCAACAATAAATAATTTCCCAAATTATTTATTTACCTCAAAATATCTTCACAAGATATATTTCTATTTTCAATCCTTTGAAAACAGTTTCAAAACCATTTATCTTTCCAGAATAAATTTTCCCAAATATTTTCTATCTCCACTGAAATCACCAAGCACAAAAAAATATTTTTTTTATAAATAATTTAAAACACTTTACTTTGAAATATATACTTTAAAAACATTTAGGATAAAACTACTTAAATAATTTGTTAAAAATACATACTATATGAATTTGAGTAAATAAGGTTACTTTATAAAATATAAAACCAGGTTTCCACTTTTAAAACCAATACTAAGTCACTTTTAAATAATTAATGCTATAATATATTAAAAGGAAATAATTTCTTTAGAAATTAAATATTAGAAATAATAAATTTTGCAAAACTTGCTTTCTTTAAAAACAACTTTAAAACATTTAATTTATATTTACAAATTTACTTTTAAAAACGTGTACTTGTCCATCCAGAGAGAATTCCAACTTCAAGCACTTAAATCAATTTCGCGAATTGATTTCCAATTCATTCTATTTGAAATAAATTTCTTTACTTGCTCGGTTCATTTCAAAATTCATTAATTATGAACTTTATTTTATTATTATTATTTGTTGTTTGGTTTTAAATCTTTCAACTGAAATATACAAATTTCAGGCTTTTCCCATTTTCTTCTTTGTTCCTTTCCAACATTTAACATCTTAAATTTAACATCTTAAATTTAACATAAATGTTTTATTCTTTTAGATATTAGCATTGGAGTTTTCAATTCATTAACTTTCTACTTATTCAAAAATATCCTTTCTATACTCAAGATTTATTAATTAGAATTCTTATGTCACTTATTTTATTTTTATTTCATTCTTAAATTTATTCATTGGAGTTGTCAATTCATTGTATCCAATTATATCCATTCACCATAGCATTCAATATTTCAACATAATTCATCATAAAATATCAAATCATCATAACAGGGGAAATTTAATAATTTAAACAAATGTTGAGGGATCCAGTTGGATCCCTCCAACCTGCTTTCCCTGCTTCCACAGACGTTAGCACAACATATAATACCATTTTCTAAATATACTATGCTATAGCACATCATTCAATTCAACCATTCAAACAATTACTTAAATTTAATCATTTAAATTTAAATTTAACTGAGTGAGATTAACTCACCTTTGCCCCTTAAATTTGCAATTCCACTTCACCCTCGATTTGATTCCACGATTATTGACCTTGTATAAACATTATGCAGTTTAGTAATATTAGAACAATCACTCAATTAATTCCCGTTTCAGAATTTTAATTCAAGCTAATATATTTATATTTGTAAGTATTCTGATTAATGAACTAAAATGACAGGTTAAACTAAGGGTTTTAAATTTGTGTACTAATATAAATTTACATTTAAAATTCTTCTCTGTATATATATTATATATATATATATTTAAATTGAAAATAAATGTTAATGAATACCTTAAAGCTTAGAGCCCCACCGTCACGGCTACCCACAAACCCCTCTCTGACATCCACTAGCAGGCACACCGACAAACTTCAATCGATCGAGAACTTCGAAGTTTCAACGACCCCAGCGAGCGCTTCATCAATCCATCGACGCTCGAGCTCGCGAAGTGCATCACGAGGCCAGCCGCATCCCACTGCACCATCATGAGCTCGAATTCCAATCGTCGGCCTCCATTCACTGACTTGAATCGTTTACCTAAGCTCACGATTTGCCACGATCACGTTCGTGCCCTACAATCGCCTCGCCGAACCCATCGCGAACACGATGGAATTGATGCGCGAATCTCCCCTCCGCCTCCCTTCGATTTCGAGTCTTGCGATAGAATTGCCGATCTACAAAAGAGAGGAAGTGAGCGACTTCGGCTATTTATCGATTTTTTTTTCTATTAACCGATAGAATTTTCGATTACTTTCCCTTCAGGCTTCGGCCATAATTTATTTAAGTGGAGATGGATCTGAAGAAAGGAGAAAAGGAGCTTGCGTTGGAAGCTAGAAAAGTGTGGCTTCTATGAAAAGGTTTGACTATGCAAATTAAAGTTAATTAATTCATCTATGCATTTACGGATTGTACGATCCAACGGTAACTCCGAACACTGCGAAAACTGAAATCCGACAATAATATAATATTACGGATACAATGGAACTGGTTTCGTCGAATTCCGAGACTGTGCCTCGGAAAGCTATTTTTAAATTCAATTTAAACGATGAAATTCCAAAACTGAACAAATCACTTCCAAAAATATAATTTTTTAACACTTTTACTATCTTCACTATCATCAATATAAATTTTACGAACCTTCAAATTATTTTTAATAGGCTTAGAATTCCAGATTCAACAATTTACCCAATTCCTAATTATTAAATTCTATTATTTAATTATCAGTAAATAGCGATATTTGTAATTCAAGTTGATAATTACCCTTTTAAATAATTAAAATCAATTAAATATTCTGATTTTAAATGCTCGAAAATTCCGGGTCGTCACACTCCTCCCCCCTTAAAAAGAATTTCGTCCCCGAAATTACTAATTAGGAAGAATGATCCAATACCCGTTTATTATTTCCCTAAACCAAACAGTTTCTAACAATTCAGCATCGCAACAACTATCCTCTTATAAAAGACTCATTATTATTCTTATTAACCTACCAAACTTCTCCATAGTTTCAAACTATACTATTGGTTTAACCATTCAAGTTTCAATTTGAAACCAATTTTTGAATTATCAAAAAATTTCTCAAAATTTTTCTAACTCCTTAAATTCCCGAAATTTTTTGTCAACGTCTCCTTTGCGCGGCTAGCTCGGTACAACTACAAAATGGCTCTACGGCCTCCCAAATCCAAAAAGAAAGCAAAAAGCCAAGTGGCTCAATCCAAAATCCCAATCAATTTCATACCAAATTTAAATACGTACCTTTTTGTCGAGCATTTCAAATTTAGCTTCTCGAAATCAAAAACCAATTCTCTTTTCCTTTTTATAATACCTGCATATCCTGCTTAGCACTAATATCCAATCACAATATTCCCAAAACATCATATCAACTTTCTTACAAACTGTCGGAATTTATTCACTCAAATATTAAGTTACATTATATTTGTAATATCAATTTCCACCCATGAATTCACCATTCCCTTCTTAAATTGGTATAAGCATTTATATGTTTCTCATATTTATTTTCATCTCCCACTTTAGTTTATATCTATTTCTATTCACATTGATTCTTCCATTTCCATATGAATTCAGTTTATTTTTAACTCCGAATATATAAATTTTATTTTTCATTTATACTAATTCATATCATTATTTTAATTAGTTTCATTCACTAACTTATATCAATTTCTAGTTTGAAATTGTTTTGTCATTAATAAATTTTCCAAAAATTTTCATAATTTTTCTAACTCCCAAAATTTCTGAAATTTTTTGGCAGGGTCTCCTTTGTACGGAGGAGCTTTTGCAATTTGACAAAAGAGATAAATATATATACGTCGACCCACACGGTTGGAAAAACCCAAAAACAGTTCATATTTCCTATTTTTATTGCGTAGGCGTACCTTATTTAGCATTTTTAAGCATGTAGCTTATTATTTTTAGCAAATAGCACAACCAAATCCAGCCACACGGCTTCCAGGTACCTATACTTACTCAATTTAAACATGTAAGTGTCAAATATATGCAGTTTAACTATTTTTCACTTAGTTGCAATGGTTAAAACATATGAATTCTAAAAGGAATTCACACCAATCATTTGTACGCAAGCAATTTATACCATTCCATACTAATTCAACTGTTTTCAATTTATTTACAAACCATTTTCATTCAATTTGAATGGTTTACAATCCATTCGTATATAACTTCATTAATTTGAATGGTTTAAAACTCAATTGCTTACATTTAATTTAATTTTAAGCAAACTGAACTCATATTTAATTCAGTTACTTTCAAAACCAATTTATTTTACTCCTATCCATCCAAGGCATTTTAATAACTTCTATTTACATTCAATAACAATTTATTCTTTGTAATTTGACGAGATTTATGTGAATAAATAAGCACTTGAGTTTTATAATCAATTAAAATTGACTCCAACTCAACTTACGCTTAATTCTATTCCATTTTGGATTTATTCACAATCCATATATTCTCAGTTTCATTGCATTTCAATTTTATTAACCAAACTAGTCCATTCAAAACCATTAACAACTTAGGTTCCATCTCCATTACCAATTAAATTTTCTTTTTATTTTAATCCATTCACAAGCATTTATTTAGCTCGACACACTCCATTTAAATTTCATTTACAATCCATTTATTTACATTTCATTCCATATTTGTTTATTCCAAACTATTTTATTTAGCTCGAAGACAATCCAAGCTATTTCATTCAATAACCATTTCTCAACTTATTTAAACCACATTTCATTTGATACTTATTTATTCCATCATTTATTTATTCAATATAATTAGTTTATCCACATTCACTTGCATTCTAATAAACTTGAAACATTCTATTTTCCTTAGTGCCTCAAGTTATTTCAATTCCTTAATCATTTTAAATGGTTTACAATTATTTATTCTATAATTTCATTCCACTAATATTATTTATAACTCACCGAATTTTATTTCAATTAAGATTTATTTTTACTTGATTTAAATCCAATTCACTATTATTAATCTAAATTTTAAGTTGAATTCAATCTAACTCCTTCCATCCTCTAGCTTAAGTTTATTCACTCCAATTCTATACTTAAGCTCATTTCATTTTGCAAATAAATTTCTCCTTTCAATTTAACTTGATTCTATTTTAATCCAATCCCATTTCAAACTACAAATTTATTTGATCAATTATTATACATTTTAACCTTTTTAGATTCAGCTCATTCAATTTATTACAAGGCCATTTCCAATTTATTTCCACTTATTTAGATTTTGTTTGCAATTCATACCATTACTATTTAATCCATTTACATTTTTTTTTTATTTGATACATTTCAGTTATGCTTGATTTGATAACACTTCACATTAAAGTTTAATTATTAACTCAGGTTCTGAATCCACTATCCATTTTCAATTTATCACCAAATTTCATGAACTCACAATTTAGTTACATTTACTTTGCTGACAATTCAAGTCGAATTCAATTTATAACTTGTGTTTTATTTCCAATTTTTATCATAAATTCACAATTCAGCTTCTATTAAACAACACTACTTTCCCATTTACACATGTCATTAAATAATTTATTATACAATTAGTTCTCTCCTATTTATAGTTCAATACTTGATTTTTAATTTCAAATATCACTTCATTTAATTGTCTTAAGTTCAATTTATTATATAATTCAAGTTTGGATTCCCGTTCCATTATCCAAAAAATCAAACAATATTTATTTTGGATTTTTCTATTCCATTTTCAAAGATTTATAAGTCACAACTTATTATTTACACAATTCCATTCATTATAGGCCTTAATATATTCTTCTTTTATTTTAACTCAAGCCTTATGCTTATTTATAACCCAAGCATATTTTATTCCATGTATTATAATTCTTTTCCACGTTATTCTTATTTATTTATTTCAATTCCATTCCTTATTCAATTTATTTTTCATTTACTAAAGTAAGAATATAATTCTATTCATAGTTTAATTGAATTCTTATTACAATCCAATAATTTTATTCATCAATTTAAGTAAATCTCATTTTTAACTTCTCACTTTAAATTTAAATTCCAACCTTCAAAGCTTATATTTCCTTTCTAATTTAAACCCGGGACGGACTTGTATGGATGAATGCCTGCGAAACATCGTCAGGTGGACGATGGGCATTCTAAGGGATATTGTTCTTAAAAGGTAACGCTTAGCCTCAAGCCTCATCAAATGGGAATGACTGAAAATCAGGGGTTATGCAGGAAGGCTAGGTGGGTAGCACCCAGGCAGGGTGAGGTCATTCCGGTCTAGATGTCCCTTTTTATTTCCGCTTAGTGGGCGGTTGCTGATCCCAACCGCGGAGTGATCTCACTCGGGATTATCCAGTAAGGGGTAGTCCCGACCTTGTGTTGTAGGGGAGCGGGCGTACTCCTTGGTACGGTGATCTAGGCCCCGTACTGTGACAGGTGGTACCCCAGTGCCTAGTCATTAGTTGGAAATCCATTCTCCCTATGAGCCTTGTACGAGTTTTGTTTGTATTACCCACTCTGTGGCTAGTAGCTGGATTTAATGAATGTAACAATTTCGGCTTTTTTATAAGTATTTGTATATAGACCCTATTATAATGTGACGACCGCCCATGACTCCCGCACCAAAACAAGGAAATAGTGCGCTGAAAGTGTGCCAGGCAGCCATGGACGATAGTCAGGGTAAGGTAAACGCAGAATAGTCTATCGTATTGCTCACAGCGCATGGATAAAATACAATAGAAAGTATACATAGTGAAGCTCTATAGAACAGAAGTCTCATCATATAAGCTCATAACAATTCGATGCAACATTTGAATAGCTAATACATCAAGCTTCACTACATAACACTCAGAGAATCATACAAACAGCGGAACACCCAGTACATATAGTAAGAAAACAATATGAAAAAGCCTCCAGCTCGTCTTCGTCATCAACAGCGTTGGTCACTAAGAACAGCACCTGTCACCTGCTACCTAGTCTGCCCATCCCAACATGGATGAACAGCCCAAGGTAATAAGAGTTAAACATAAAACCTTGGGTCAGACAAAAGTCTTAGTGAGCAGTTGATTAATAAGAGTTAAACATAAAACCTTGGGTCAGACAAAAGTCTTAGTGAGCAGTAAATCAACTATCAAACATACCAAAAGAGCATAAAGGGTACAAAGGAATAGGAACCCAACCATCCCACTCCGCCTCTTTCTATAGTGATAGCCCCCAGACACACTAAGCAGAAACAAACATAGCAAAGCAGGCAATTAAAGTAAAGCAATTATCACTCGAGTCAAGGTCGATGTTTTCCAAGTACAAACCCCCAAGGCCTAAACCAAGATCAGATAAGCACCCACAAAACATCGCTCTTGAGACCGAGTGACGATACAACCAAACATCCATGACTCTGGCTATCACTGTTATCATTGCCTCGATATCACCGTTAATTGAATGACCGGCTCATTCTTTCATCCGTCCGTCAAGGGCTAATGGTAACCCCGGTTCTAGATATAACTCCGCACGTCGTCGCAGCCCGTGCCTAGGACTATCGAATCTGCCTAGAGTACTTAGCACGTCGTCGCAGCTCATGCCTGGAACGTCATCGTGACCTGTTCCAACGTACTCTTGCTTTGAGCATGCTAGAACCTTCAATAACGATGAGATTTCAGCCTTCTAGTCATCCTCCTCGACGACTATACACATATTAGCTCAAGCGCCACTCGAGCCAACCATTATCAACAAACTCGAACCACATCACCGAGTTATCAACATGCTTGGAATGATCCCGTTTGGATTAAACCAAGGCTTTCTCATATCATACTTTGCCTCATCACATCCTAGCAAAGTCCCATCTCAATATCATGATCAAATCTATCCATATGAGCTTTATCATCTGCTTCATATGCCACGAGCAGCTTTCCTTATTCAAGAGCATTTCCACTTAGCTTTTGAATCATCTTCGACTAACTTGTCCAAATTCAATCACAAAACAACTAATCAATCAAATCAATCATTCATCCAAGTAATCAATCATTCAAATAAGATCTAAATAAACAGTTATAACAATAATGGCAATTTCATAAATAAAGAATCTCAATCTAACAATCATGAATTCTAAGTAACATCTTGATGAATGAACTAGCATAGGTTAACATGTAGTAAAGTAGATGTCAAAACTTCATGAACAATAGATCTACATGCAGACTTGAGGAAAATGCATAAAATCACTATCTTTAACACACAAACAAACCACCAGTTCAATATACTCCTTTGGGTCCATGTGAGAGATAACCACCACTCACCGAATTACCTAAACACCTCAAAAACAACAAACTCCAGATCTGGACAGCAAAGGATCTAGCTTGATCCGACAAGATTCCGCTTTAAATGATGAAATCTTTCTTCGATGGATGGAGATCTTCAACTTTGGCTCTTGGATCTTCGATTTGATCTTCAATCTTGGATGAAAGTAAGCACTAGATTAGAGTGGAGAAAAGAAGTGAAGAAATGTTGTAGTCGAGCTCTCAAAATAGCAGCACTTCGTCGCTTCAAAATCCGATGCCAAAAAGTGAACCAAAGACGTGTATTTATAGGCTAAAATCTTAGGTCGCCCGCCCCCCTTAGGTCGTCCACGACCTAACTATCCCGACCTATGACCTATCAAGCCTAGCCGACTCAACGACTTAACGGCATACGACTTAGCAAATTCCGCGACCTAACTACACAAGACCAAACGACTTAACCTATGCGGGACTCAACCCAGACACGACTCAACATACTCGCGACCTATCTGAGATGCGCGACCTAACTCATACGCGAGTTACGACCTATCCCTCAACACGACTTCGCGACCTAACAACCTAACACTGTCTCCGACCTAGAGACTTACAGACATATACGACCTAACTTCGTGGCCGACCTAACACTCATACGACTTAACATAAGCCGGTCACGACTTAACTATACTAACTCGTTAACTCCTAAGCCGTTAACCACTAGGTCGTTATCACCTTATCCCCTAAGTCGCTGGCTCTTAGCTTGTTAACCCGTTTACTACCTTAAGTCGCTCCATACTTAAGTCGGTCGAAACCTTAAGCCGTTAACTCGCCTAGTCTCTTAAGTCGCTAACTACTATAAGTCGCCTAATACCCTTAGGTCGTTACTTCTATAAGTCGCTCCACCCGACCTATCTTCCTCACGACCTAACTATTACACGGCCTAAATTCTATAGGTCGCTCCATATCACTAACTCGTTCACGACCTAAGCACCACACAACCTAAGCTATCACACGGCTTAACCCCTTAAGCCGTTAACCCTACCACTTAGACTCAGAACGACTTAAGCAATACTAACGACTTGATGGCAACTATTTTACGATCTTTCGATCCGTAAAAATACGGGTCGTTACATTCTCTCCCCCTTAGGAATTTCTCCCTCGAAATTCCAAACAACAAGAGCAATCAAAACTATTCTGCATGCCTACCAACCATAGAAATCAACAACCCGTGCATCCAATTACTAGCCTAGCATGCAGAATTCTAAGACTAGAACAAGTTACAAGTTCATGAGATGCCACGACACCTTAGGGCCATACCTCGAAGAGTTCAGGATGAGCTGCCTTCATCCTCTCTTCCTCCTCCCATGTGCAGTCGTTAACATCATCACTCCATTATACCTTGAGCAACGTAATTGTCTTCCTCCTAAGCTGTTTCGTGTCAGTTTCCACAACACGAAGCGGCTTACGAGGTCTTCTAATAACTGGATCAACCTCTAAATCTTCACAGCTATCAGCAGAAACCACTGTATTCGAGTCGTGCACATACTTCCGTAGATATGATATATGAAAAACATCGTGCACACCCGACATCCTTTCTGGTAACTCCAATATATAGGCGAGCTTCCCAATTCGCTCGATGATCGGGAACGGTCCAACAAATCTCGGGGTCAATTTCCCATTCTTCCCGAATCGAATAGCATTCTTTAGAGGAGAAATCTTCACAAAAACCATATCACCTACGTCGAATTCCAAATCTTTACGACGCTTATCGGCATAACTTTTCTGACGATCTTGGGCTTCCTTCATTCGTCGCCGAATGATCTCTATGCAATCCGAAGTCTGTCGAATCATTTCTGGCCCAAGTTTCAACTTTTCTCCAGTTTCCAACCAACATGTCGGAGAGTTACACGGTCTTCCATACAATGCCTCATATGGTGCCATACCAATACTTGACTGGTAACTGTGATTATACGCAAATTCCACCAAATGAAGATGATCTTCCCATGCTCCTCCGAAGTCCAAAACACATGCCCTCAGGAGATCTTCCAAAACTCGGTTGACTCTCTCGGTCTGACCATCTATTTGGGGATGATAAGCTGTACTCAAACACAACTCGGTTCCCAAAACTTCCTGGAAGCTCTTCCAAAATTCACTAGTGAACAATGGATCTCGATCGCTCACTATACTCTTCGGAATACCATGGAATCGAACTATCCACTTAACATACAACTCAGCCAATTTCGATGCAGTCCTAGTTGATCGAATAGGAATGAATCTTGCACTCTTAGTCAAACGATCTACAATGACCCAAATCCCTTCATTTCCTGCCCTGGTTCTAGGTAGACCATCGATAAAATCCTTCGATATTTTTTCCCACTTCCATGTAGGAACTTCTAATGGCTGAAGCAATCCACTTGGCTTCTTCTGTTCGGCTTTTACCAACTGACAGTTCATGCATTTGGAAATAAAATTTCCAACATCTTTCTTCATACCTTCCCAATAATAGGTTCTCTTCATATTCCGATACATCTTATTTCCACCTGGATGAATTGTCAACTTCGAGTGATGACTTTCCTTAAGAACTTCATCTCTCAATTCATCTATATCGGGAACAACTAGTCGTCCTTGCTTCGGAAGCCAACCCTCTCGATCGACTTCAAATCCTTTATCCTTTTCTGGGTCTGATCCAGATTCCAAATCTCGGATAATCTTGACAAGCTTATCGTCTCGCTTTTGGCTCTTGCCAATTCTTTCCACTAGAGTAGGTCTTATCGATAAGTTTGCCAACATCTCAGGTTCCAACCCACATCTAGGCCTGAAGTCAAATCCAGCTAAATACTCGAGATTCTTCCATTCTGAAAACATGGCTCCCAAACCTGCATGTCTTCGACTTAACGCATCTGCCACTGCGTTACCTTTTCCCGGAGTATAAGCTATACCAAAATCATATGATGCTAAAAACTCTAGCCATCGTTGCTGCCGAAGATTCAAATCCTTCTGGGAGAACAGATACTTCAACGACTTATGATCTGTAAACAACTCGAATCGAACTCCCAATAGATAATGTCTCCACATCTTCAGAGCAAAAACAATCGCCGCTAACTCCAAATCAAGAGTCGGATAATTCCTTTCATGCGGCTTCAGTTGTTGACTTGCATACGCAACAACTTTATCCTTTTGCATCAGCACTGCTCCAAGTCCAGTACCACATGCATCGGTGTAAACCACCATCTCATCATTTCCACTTGGAATAGTCAAAACAGGAGCACTTGTTAGTCGCTCTTTCAGAATTCCGAAAGCTTGCTCACACTTAGCTTCCCATCTAAATACTTGATTCTTTTTGGTCAATCCTGTTAATGGTGCAGCTATCTTGGAAAAGTCTTTGATAAACCGACGATAATACCCTGCTAATCCAAGAAAATTTCTCACATCAGATGCATTCTTAGGTCTAACCCAATCCTGGATTGCTGCCACCTTGGCGGGATCAACCGCTATTCCATTTCCAGAGATAACATGGCCTAAGAACCTCACTTCACTCTTCCAGAAGTGACACTTCGAAAACTTAGCCTTCAGCTGATGTTTCCGCAAGATTTCCAAAACAACACGTAAGTGCGTCTTGTGCTCTTCTTCAGTTCTGGAATAAATCATAATATCATCCACGAACACAAGTACGAACTTGTTCAACTGATCCCTGAATACTCTATTCATAAGACCCACAACATACGTTGGTGCATTAGTCAATCCAAACGGCATTACCAGCCACTCATAAAAACCGGATGGTGTCCTGAAAGCAGTCTTCGGCACACTATCCTTTGCCACTCTCAACTGGTGAAATCCCGTTGCCAAATCCATCTGAGAAAACACCTTAGCTTCGTGAAGCTGATCAAACAAGTCATCTATTCTCGGCAATGGATACTTGTTCTTCTTAGTTACTTTATTCAACTCACGATAATCCACACACAACCTCAACGATCCATCCGCTTTGGTTGCGAACACAACTGGTGCACCCCATTCGGACACACTATGCCGAATGAATCCTTTCCGTAAAAGGTCATCAACTTGCACCTTCAACTCTTGCTGTTCCCTAGGCACCATTCGCCTAAGCGGCATCACAACAGGTCTGTCTCCTTCAACTAGATCGATACGAAACTCGATCTCTCTATGCGGCGGTAACCCTTTGACCTCGTCAAAGACATCCTCAAATCCATTCACGATAGGCACCGATGACAGTCCATCCCGTGGAACAACCAGCGAATACATGAAGCTCATGAAGACGCCTTCTTTATGCTTACATCGTATCACAACCTTTCGCCCCTCCACATTCTCGACTGTCACCTCCAGCCTCTTGCAATCAACCCTTGCCGCATACTTCCTAAGCCAGTCCATACCCAAAATAATTCCGAACCCCGCAAAGTTCAGAACAAAACAATCACAAACAAAAGAGCAATCATGACTCGATACAACTAGACCACTGCATACCATACACAAACAAGACGAACCCCCAACTGGATTAGTCACAACCAATGGTCTACCAACAATATCCGGTTCCAAACCCAACCGGCCTACAAGTTCACTACAAACAAAGGAATGCGACGTCCCAGTATCAAACAACACTCTAACTGGAACACCAAAAATGGAAAGAGTACCTTGAACCACCACACTCTTCCCCTTCTCTTCTGCAGTAGGAGCTTTCGAAGATGATGGAACAGCCCCCAAAGCATAAGCTTGCACAATCTGCTTGTCCTTCCTCGGTTCCGGACAATTCTTCCTGAAATGCCCCGGCTTATCACAGTTGTGGCACTTCGCCGGCGCCTTCTGATTCTTACAATCCCTGGAGAGATGGCCCTTCCGCTGGCAATTGTAGCAGGTCATTTCACCCTTCGGCTTCTTTTGGCCTTCCTTACCCTTCTGCTGCTGCTGCTTCCTCTTCTTGTTTCCACTTTGCTCCTTGGTCACAGCAACAACAGATCATTCCTTAGGAAACTGATTCTCATGCCTAAGAGCCTTCTCCACAAGCTTCTCAAATGGATCGTCCAAATGATCCACCAACTACCTCCCAAGATAAGTGTCCAAGCCTGTCACAAACTTCTCATTCTTCTGGTAAGGAGATTCAATATATGACCTAGCATACTTGGACAAGGCTTCAAACTCAGAAACATACTCAAGAAATGGTCTTCCACCTTACTTGAGTTCCACAAATTTCTTGAACAAAACAGATTTCTGAGCTGTAGAAATGAACTTAGCTTCAAATCTGACTTGGAATTGCTCCCAAGTGATCTCTTCCTCTGGAGTATCAATGGTGATAGAGTTCCACCAATCAGAAGCTCTTCCCTGAAGCTGTCTCGATGCAAGCTTTCTTTTGGTTGCATCCTCAATTCCCAAATCACCAAAGATCCTTCTACAAGCATCTATCCATCTCTGAACTTCTATGGTTGATTCTGTTCCCAAGAAAACCTTTCCTCCAAGAGCAGTATAGTCCTTACATAACTTAGCAAAATCCACTGGTTTCGGGGCTTGAACCTGAACTCCAACGTCTACCGATGGCCCCGGAGCTGGCATCCTTCTCATGATCGAAGTCATCATAGCCTCGAACATAGAAGCATAATCAGCAGCCCCCTCAACAGCATGGCCTCCCCTAGCAGCTGGTCTCCCTCTTCGACTCATTCCTAATATCTAAAAGAAATGATTAATATACCCTGAGAAACAACTGCATAAGAAGTTCAAAACCTTCTAAGCTACTATATTATATATAATAATCATCCATCAAAATTACAATTACGTCTCTCATACGTAGTTAAGTCAGCGAGCGTTGGCTAAAATCGATTAACCAAAGCTCTGATACCAAATGTGATGACCGCCCATGACTCCCGCACCAAAACAAGGAAATAGTGCGCTGAAAGTGTGCCAGGCAGCCATGGATGATAGTCAGGGTAAGGTAAACGCAGAATAGTCTATCATATTACTCACAGCGCATGGATAAAATATAATAGAAAGTATACATAGTGAAGCTCTATAGAACAGAAGTCTCATCATATAAGCTCATAACAATTCGATACAACATCTGATTAGCTAATACATCAAGCTTCACTACATAACACTCAGAGAATCATACAAACAGCGGAACACCCAGTACATATAGTAAGAAAACAATATGCAAAAGCCTCCAGCCTGTCTTCGTCATCAACAGCGTTGGTCACTAAGAACAGCACCTGTCACCTGCTACCTAGTCTGCCCATCCCAACATGGATGAACAGCCCAAGGTAATAAGAGTTAAACATAAAACCTTGGGTCAGACAAAAGTCTTAGTGAGCAGTAAATCAACTATCAACATACCAAAAGAGCATAAAGGGTACAAAGGAATAGGAACCCAACCATCCCACTCCACCTCTTTCTACAGTGATAGCCCCCAGACACACTAAGAAGAAACAAACATAGCAAAGTAGGCAATTAAAGTAAAGCAATTATCACTCGAGTCAAGGTCGATGTTTTCCAAGTACAAACCCCCAAGGCCTAAACCAAGATCAGATAAGCACCCACAAAACATCGCTCTTGAGACCGAGTGACGATACAACCAAACATCCATGACTCTGGCTATCACTGTTATCATTGCCTCGATATCACCGTTAATTGAATGACCGGCTCATTCTTTCATCCGTCCGTCAAGGGCTAATGGTAACCCCGGTTCTAGACATAACTCCGCACGTCGTCGCAGCCCATGCCTAGGACTATCGAATCTGCCCAGAGTACTTAGCACGTCGTCGCAGCTCGTGCCTGGAACGTCATCGTGACCCGTTCCAACGTACTCTTGCTTTGAGCATGCTAGAACCTTCAATAACGATGAGATTTCAGCCCTCTAGTCATCCTCCTCGACGACTATTCACATACTAGCTCAAGCGCCTCTCGAGCCAACCATTATCAACAAACTCGAACCACATCACCGAGTTATCAACATGATTGGAATGATCCCGTCTGGATTAAACCAAGGCTTTCTCATATCATACTTTGCCTCATCACATCGTAGCAAAGTCCCATCTCAATATCATGATCAAATCTATCCATATGAGCTTTATCATCCGCTTCATATGCCACGAGCAGCTTTCCTTATTCAAGAGCATTTCCACTTAGCTTTTGAATCATCTTCGACTAACTTGTCCAAATTCAATCACAAAACAACTAATCAATCAAATCAATCATTCATCCAAGTAATCAATCATTCAAATAAGATCTAAATAAACAGTTATAACAATAATGGCAATTTCATAAATAAAGAATCTAAATCTAACAATCATGAATTCTAAGTAACATCTTGATGAATGAACTAGCATATGTTAACATGTAGTAAAGTAGATGTCAAAACTTCATGAATAATAGATCTACATGCAGACTTAAGGAAAATGCATAAAATCACTATCTTTAACACACAAACAAACCACCAGTCCAATATACTCCTTTGGTTCCGTGTGAGAGATAACCACCACTCACTGAATCACCTAAACACCTTAAAAACAACAAACTCCAGATCTGGACAGCAAAGGATCTAGCTTGATCCGACAAGATTCCGCTTTAAATGATGAAATCTTTCTTCGATGGATGGAGATCTTCAACTTTGGCTGTGACGACCGCCCATGACTCCCGCACCAAATGAAGGAAACAATGCGCTAAAAGGTGTGCCAGGCAGCCATGGACGATAGTCAGGGTAAAACAAAACAGAAGAATCTCTATCGCATAACTCACAGCGCATGGATAAAATACAATAGAGAAATATAATATAGTGAAGCTCCATAGAACAGAACATCATATAAGCATCACAGTGGTTTCATACAATCATCTACTCAAATCCATACATGAAAGCCTCACTACAAATCACTCAACCAAATACAGCAGCGGATACCCAGTACATATAGTAAGAAAACTAATATGCAAAGCCTCCTGCTCGTCTTCGTCATCTTTAGCGTAGAACTCCTAGCACAGCACCTGTCACCTGCTACCTAGTCTGCCCATCCCAAACATGGATGAACAGCCCAAGGTAATAAGAGGAGACATAAAACCTTGAGTCAGACAAAGTCTTAGTGAGCAGTAAATTAACTATCAAACATACCAAAAGAGTATAAAGGATAAAAGGAATAGGAACCAAACCATCCCACTCCACCTCTTTCTTCAGTGATAGCCCCCAGACACACACTAAGGAGAAGTAAGCATAACATAGCAGATAAGTAAGGTAAAGCAATAATCACTCGAGTCAAGGACGATGTTTTCCAAATACAAACCCCCAAGGCCTAAACCAAGATCAGATAAGCACCCAGAAAACACCGCTCTTGAAGCCGAATGATGATACAACCAAACATCCAAACATCCATGACTCTGGCTATCACTGTTATCATTGCCTTGATTTCACCGTTAGTTGAATGACCGCCTGTCAAGGGCTAATGGTAACCCCGGTTTAGCCATAACTCCGCACGTCATCGTGACCCGTGCCTAAGCCGAACGCATCAGCCCAGAGTACTAGCACGTCATCATGACCCGTGCCTGGAACGTCATCGTGACCCGTTCCAACGTACCCTTGCTTTGAGTATGCTAGAACCTTTAACAACGATGAGATCTTAGCCTCCTAGTCATCCTCCTCGACGACTACTTCCATACTAGCTCAAGCGCCTCTCAAGCTAACCATTATCCACCCCAACCCGGACCGCATCACCGAGTTATAACTTTGCACGTCGTCATGACCCGTGCTTGGAACGTCTTCGTGACCCGTCCCATCACAACATATGTCTTGCCTCATCACATCATAGCAAAGTCTCTCAACTTGGAACGTCATCATGACCCGTCCCATCTCAACACAAGCCTTGCCTCATCATATCATCGCAAAGTCCCAACTCAACCATGCTTTGCCTTCTCGCATCATGGCAAGATCCCACATCCTCGAATCCATCCATATGAGCTTCCACATCCGCTTCATATGCCATTGGCAGCTTTCACCATTCAAGAGCCTTTCCACTTAGCTTTTTGAATCATCTTCAACCATCTTGTTCCAAATCAACTACAAGCTAACTTGGAGCAATCAAATCTAACATACATTCAAACATTCAACCATTCAAACAAGATCTATTAAGCAATATCAATTATAATGGCAATTTCGTAATTAAGTGAGCAAAAGTCCAACATACGTGAAATCATGGTTTTTAGCATAGATCTATCAAATCTAAAACATGGGTTTTGTCTCTAATACTTGATAAATAACTTTCATAGATAAACATCTTCAAATATGATGGATCTACATGCAGACTTAAGGAAAATGCGAGAAAACGCTAACTTTAACACATAAACATATCACCAATCCACTACACTCCTTTGGGTCCGTGTGAGAGATAACTACCACTCACCAAATCACCAAAACAACCTAAAATGAATCAACTACAGATCTGGACAGCAAGGACTTGGACTTGATCCGGAGAAATTTCACTTGAAACGGTGAAATCTAGCCTCTTCGGATGAAAATCTTCAACTTTGGCTCTTGATCTTTGATCTTGATCTTCGATCTTGGATGGATGTTAGAATTAGATTGGAATGGAGAAAAGAAGATGAAGAAATGTTGTAGTCGAGTCTTCAAAATGGCAGCACTTCGTTGCTTCAAAAACCGGTGCCAAAAAGTGAGCCAAACCCCTCTATTTATAGGCTGGAAACCCCTTAGGTCGTCGCCCCTTAGGTCGTCCCCGACCTAACTATGAGTCGTTGCCGACTCATCAGCCCCTACGACCTACGACCTAACCAACACAACATACAACCAAGGCCGACTTACGACTTAACCCAGACGCGACCTAAAACACAGGCCGACCTAACGACTCAACGCACTGCCGCATTTCCTAAGTCCTAGGTCGCCTGACGACTTAACTAGCATGCCGACCTACGACTCATCTCATCCAACGACCTAACACACTGCCGACTTAAAACTCAAGCGACATAACAACAACACGGGCCATACGACCTAACTAGCTGCCGACCTAAAAAGAACACGGCATAGCCTAGTGCCGACCTAAGTCCTAGCCGACTCAACAATGCCAAACGACCTAACTATGCTACGGCCTAGCGACCTAACAAAACCATAAGTCGTTCACGACTTATCTCCCATACGACCTAACCCCTTAGGTCGTTCCACAGGCCTAAACCACCATCCTATGAGTCGTTCATTCCTATAGGTCGCTCTACCGACCTATCTACCTTAGGTCGCTCTCCCGACCTATCTACCTTAGGTCGCTCCACACTAAACTCGGCCAGTTCCTAAGGTCGTCTACGACTTACTATAGGTCGGTCACCATCACTAAGTCGCCTAACTTTTAGGTCGTTACTTCTATAACTCGGCAACTCTTAGGTCGGTGAATTTCTTATCTCGGCCAACACTCCAACCCGTAACCCCTCCTTGAGTCGGTCCCCTATGAGTCGGTCACGACTCATCCCTTAGCTCGGCAATGCTCATGAGTCGGTCACAACTCATACTCCACCCGGGTTAACTTCTAAACGACTCAAGCTAGAGGCAACACAAACAACACTAACGACCTGTAAATTCTACGATCTATCGACACGTAAAATACGGGTCGTTACATTCTCTCCCCCTTAGGAATTTCGCCCCCGAAATTCCAAGCAAACAACAGCAATCAAAGATATTCCGCATGCCTACCATCCATAGCAATCAACAAACCATGCATCCAATTCTAACCTAGCATGCAGAATTCTAAGACTTAGAACAAGCTACAAATTCATGAGATGTCACGACACTTTAGGGCCATACCTCGAAGAGTCCTGGATGAGCTGCCTTCATCCTCTCTTCCTCCTCCCACGTACAGTCGTTAACATCATCACTCCATTGTACCTTGAGCAACGTAATCGTCTTCCTCCTAAGCTGTTTCGTATCGGTTTCAACAATACGAAGCGGCTTACGAGGTCTCGAAACAACTGGATCAACCTCTAAGTCTTCACAGCTATCAGCAGAAACCACCGTAGTAGGGTCGTGCACATACTTCCGTAGACAAGATACATGAAAAACATTGTGCACACCCGCCATCTTTTCCGGTAACTCCAATCTATAAGCGAGCTTTCCAATCCGCTCGATAATCGGAAATGGTCCAACAAATCTCGGAGTTAACTTTCCTTTCTTTCCGAATCTAATGACACTCTTCAGAGGAGAAATCTTCACAAAAACCATATCACCTACGTCGAATTCCAAATCCTTACGACGATTATCGGCATAACTTTTCTGACGATCTTGGGCTGCCTTCATTCGTTGCCGAATGATCTCTATACAATCTGAAGTCTGTCGAATCATCTCTGGCCCAAGTATCAGCTTTTCTCCAGCTTCCAACCAACATGTCGGAGAGTTACACGGTCTTCCATATAATGCCTCATATGGTGCCATACCAATGCTCGACTGATAACTGTTATTATAAGCAAACTCCACCAAATGAAGGTGATCCTCCCATGATCCTCCGAAGTCCAAAACACAAGCTCTAAGGAGATCTTCCAAAACTCGGTTGACTCTCTCAGTCTGACCATCTGTTTGAGGGTGATAAGCTGTACTCAAACACAACTCGGTTCCCAAAACTTCCTGGAAGCTCTTCCAAAATCTACTAGTGAACAATGGGTCTCGATCGCTCACTATACTCTTCGGAACACCATGGAAACGAACTATCCACTTAACATACAACTCAGCCAACTTCGATGCAGTCCTAGTCGATCGAACAGGAATGAATCTTGCACTCTTGGTCAAACGATCTACGATGACCCAAATCCCTTCATTTCCCGCTCTTGTCCTAGGTAGACCATCGATAAAATCCATCGACACCTGCTCCCACTTCCATGTAGGAACCTCTAATGGCTGAAGCAATCCACTGGGCTTCTTCTGCTCAGCTTTCACCAACTGGCAATTCATACACTTGGAAATAAAATTTCCAACATCCTTCTTCATACCTTCCCAGTAGTAGGTTCTCTTCATATCCCGATACATCTTATTTCCACCTGGATGAATTGTCAACTTCGAGTGATGACTCTCCCTCAGAACTTCATCTCTCAATCCATCTACATCGGGAACAACTAGTCGCCCTTGCTTTCGAAGCCAACCCTCTCGATCGACTTCAAATCCTTTATTCTTCTCTGGGTCCAATCCAGATTCCAAATCTCGGATAACCTTGACAAGCTTATCGTCTTGCTTTTGACCCTCGCCAATTCTTTCCACAAGAGTAGGCCTTATTGATAAGTTTGCCAACATCTCAGGTTCCAATTCGCATCTAGGCCTGAAATCAAATCCAGCCAAATACTCAAGACTCTTCCATTCCGAAAACATGGCTCCCAATCCTGCATGTCTTCGACTTAACGCATCAGCCACTGCGTTACCTTTCCCTGGAGTATAGGCTATACCAAAATCATACGATGCTAAGAACTCTAGCCACCGTTGCTGTCGAAGATTCAAATCCTTTTGGGAAAACAGATACTTCAACGACTTATGATCTGTAAACAGCTCAAATCTAACTCCCAATAGGTAATGTCTCCACATCTTCAAAGCAAACACTATTGCCGCTAACTCCAAATCATGAGTCGGATAATTCCTTTCATGCGGCTTTAGTTGTCGACTAGCATATGCAACAACTTTATCCTTCTGCATTAGCACTGCTCCAAGTCCAGTACCACATGCATCGGTGTAAACCACCATCTCATCATTCCCACTTGGAATAGTCAAAACAGGAGCACTCGTCAGTCGCTCTTTCAGGATCACGAAAGCTTGCTCACACTTATCATCCCATCTGAACACCTGGTTCTTCTTTGTCAATCCTGTTAACGGTGCAGCTATCTTGGAAAAGTCTTTGATAAACCGACGATAATATCCTGCTAATCCAAGAAAACTTCTCACATCAGATGCATTCTTAGGTCTAACCCAATCCTGGATCACTGCCACCTTAGCGGGATCAACCGCTATTCCATTTCCAGAGATAACATGGCCTAAGAACCTCACTTCACTCTTCCAGAAGTGACACTTCGAAAACTTAGCCTTCAGCTGATGTTTCCGTAAGATCCCCAAAACAATCCTCAAGTGTGTCTTGTGCTCTCCCTCAGTTCTGGAATAAATCAGAATATCATCCACGAACACAAGCACGAACCTATTCAACTGATCTCTGAACACTCTATTCATAAGATCCACAAAATATGCTGGTGCGTTAGTCAATCCAAACGGCATTACCAGCCACTCATAAAACCCGGATGGTGTCCTGAAAGCAGTCTTCGGCACACTATCCTTCGCCACTCTCAACTGGTGAAATCCCGTTGCCAAATCCATCTGAGAAAACACCTTAGCCTCGTGAAGCTGATCAAACAAGTCATCTATTCTCGGCAATGGATACTTGTTCTTCTTAGTCACCTTATTCAGCTCACGATAATCCACACACAACCTCAACGATCCATCCGCTTTGGTTGCGAACACAACTGGCGCACCCCATTCGGACACACTTCTCCGAATGAATCCTTTCTGCAAAAGGTCATCAACTTGCACCTTCAGCTCTTGCTGCTCCCTCGGTGCCATCCGCCTAAGAGGCATCACAACAGGTCTGGCTCCCTCAACTAGATCGATACGAAACTCGATCTCCCTATGCGGCGGCAACCCTTTGACTTCCTCAAAGACATTCTCAAACTCATTCACAATAGGCACCGATGACAGTCCATCCCGTGGAACAACTAGCGAATACATGAAGCTCATGAAGACGCCTTCTTCATGCTTACATCGTATCACAACCTTTCGCCCTTCCACATTCCCGACTGTCACCTCAAGCCTCTCACAATCAATCCTAGCCGCATACTTCCTAAGCCAGTCCATACCCAAAATAATTCCGAACCCCGCAAAGTTCAGAACAAAGCAATCACAAACAAACGAGCAATCATGACTCGACACAACTAGACCACGGCATATCATACACAAACATGACGAACCCCCAACCGGATTAGTCACAACCAATGGCCTATCAACAATATCCGGTTTCATACCTAACCGGCATACCAACTCATCACAAACAAAAGAATGCGACGCTCCAGTATCAAACAACACTCTAACTGGAACACCACAAATAGAAAGAGTACCTTGAACCACCACACTCTTCCCCTTCTCCTCAGCAGTAGGAGCTTTCGAAGACGATGGAACAGCCCCCAAAGCATAGGCTTGCACAACCTGCCTATCTTTCCTCGGTTCTGGACAATCCTTCTTAATGTGTCCCAGCTTATCACAGTTGTAACACTTCAACTGCACCTTCGGATTCTTGCAATCCCGAGAAAGATGACCCTTCTGACGGCAGTTATAACAAGTCACCTCGCCCTTTGGCTTCTTCTGACCATCCTTTCCCTTCTGTTGCTGCTGCTTCCTCTTCTTATTCCCACTCTGCTGTGGTTTAGATCCTTCCCTGGTTACAGCAACAACAGAACTTTCCCTAGGAAACAAACTCTCATGCCTCAGAGCTTTCTCCACCAGCTTCTCAAATGGATCGTCCAGATGATCCACTAACTGCCTTCCTAGATAAGCATCCAGACCAGTCACAAACTTTTCATTCTTCTGGTAGGGAGAATCAATATATGATCTGGCATACTTAGACAAAGCTTCGAACTCAGAAATATACTCCAGAACAGGCCTTCCGCCTTGTTTGAGCTCCACAAATCTCTTGAACAAAACAGACCTCTGAGCAGTAGAGATGAACTTGGCTTCAAATCTAACTTGGAACTGCTCCCAAGTAATATCCTCTTCTGGTGTATCTATGGTGATAGAATTCCACCAATCAGCAGCTCTTCCCTGAAGCTGTCTCGATGCAAGCTTTCTCTTAGTTGCATCCTCAATCCCTAAGTCACCAAAGATCCTTTTGCAAGCATCAATCCATCTCTGCACCTCAATAGTCGACTCCGTCCCCAAGAAAGCTTTTCCTCCAAGAGAAGTATAATCCTTGCAAAGCTTAGCAAAATCCACCGGTCTTGGAGCTTGAACTTGAACTCCCACATCCACTGATGATCCTGAAGCTGGTATCCTTCTCATGATCGAAGTCATCATCGCTTCGAACATAGTTCCATAATCAACAGCTCCTTCATCAGCACGGCTTTCCCTTGCAGCTGGTCTCCCTCTTCGACTCATCCTTAATATCTGTAATAAGAATGATTAGAACACCTTAAGAAACAACTGCATAAGGAGTTCAAATCCTTCTAGGCTACTATATTATATATAGTAATCATCCATCAAAATACAATTACGTCTCTCATACGTAGTTACGTCAGCGAGCGTTGGCTGAAATCGATTCACCAAAGCTCTGATACCAAATGTGACGACCGCCCATGACTCCCGCACCAAATGAAGGAAACAATGCGCTAAAAGGTGTGCCAGGCAGCCATGGACGATAGTCAGGGTAAAACAAAACAGAAGAATCTCTATCGCATAACTCACAGCGCATGGATAAAATACAATAGAGAAATATAATATAGTGAAGCTCCATAGAACAGAACATCATATAAGCATCACAGTGGTTTCATACAATCATCTACTCAAATCCATACATGAAAGCCTCACTACAAATCACTCAACCAAATACAGCAGCGGATACCCAGTACATATAGTAAGAAAACTAATATGCAAAGCCTCCTGCTCGTCTTCGTCATCTTTAGCGTAGAACTCCTAGCACAGCACCTGTCACCTGCTACCTAGTCTGCCCATCCCAAACATGGATGAACAGCCCAAGGTAATAAGAGGAGACATAAAACCTTGAGTCAGACAAAGTCTTAGTGAGCAGTAAATTAACTATCAAACATACCAAAAGAGTATAAAGGATAAAAGGAATAGGAACCAAACCATCCCACTCCACCTCTTTCTTCAGTGATAGCCCCCAGACACACACTAAGGAGAAGTAAGCATAACATAGCAGATAAGTAAGGTAAAGCAATAATCACTCGAGTCAAGGACGATGTTTTCCAAATACAAACCCCCAAGGCCTAAACCAAGATCAGATAAGCACCCAGAAAACACCGCTCTTGAAGCCGAATGATGATACAACCAAACATCCAAACATCCATGACTCTGGCTATCACTGTTATCATTGCCTTGATTTCACCGTTAGTTGAATGACCGCCTGTCAAGGGCTAATGGTAACCCCGGTTTAGCCATAACTCCGCACGTCATCGTGACCCGTGCCTAAGCCGAACGCATCAGCCCAGAGTACTAGCACGTCATCATGACCCGTGCCTGGAACGTCATCGTGACCCGTTCCAACGTACCCTTGCTTTGAGTATGCTAGAACCTTTAACAACGATGAGATCTTAGCCTCCTAGTCATCCTCCTCGACGACTACTTCCATACTAGCTCAAGCGCCTCTCAAGCTAACCATTATCCACCCCAACCCGGACCGCATCACCGAGTTATAACTTTGCACGTCGTCATGACCCGTGCTTGGAACGTCTTCGTGACCCGTCCCATCACAACATATGTCTTGCCTCATCACATCATAGCAAAGTCTCTCAACTTGGAACGTCATCATGACCCGTCCCATCTCAACACAAGCCTTGCCTCATCATATCATCGCAAAGTCCCAACTCAACCATGCTTTGCCTTCTCGCATCATGGCAAGATCCCACATCCTCGAATCCATCCATATGAGCTTCCACATCCGCTTCATATGCCATTGGCAGCTTTCACCATTCAAGAGCCTTTCCACTTAGCTTTTTGAATCATCTTCAACCATCTTGTTCCAAATCAACTACAAGCTAACTTGGAGCAATCAAATCTAACATACATTCAAACATTCAACCATTCAAACAAGATCTATTAAGCAATATCAATTATAATGGCAATTTCGTAATTAAGTGAGCAAAAGTCCAACATACGTGAAATCATGGTTTTTAGCATAGATCTATCAAATCTAAAACATGGGTTTTGTCTCTAATACTTGATAAATAACTTTCATAGATAAACATCTTCAAATATGATGGATCTACATGCAGACTTAAGGAAAATGCGAGAAAACGCTAACTTTAACACATAAACATATCACCAATCCACTACACTCCTTTGGGTCCGTGTGAGAGATAACTACCACTCACCAAATCACCAAAACAACCTAAAATGAATCAACTACAGATCTGGACAGCAAGGACTTGGACTTGATCCGGAGAAATTTCACTTGAAACGGTGAAATCTAGCCTCTTCGGATGAAAATCTTCAACTTTGGCTCTTGATCTTTGATCTTGATCTTCGATCTTGGATGGATGTTAGAATTAGATTGGAATGGAGAAAAGAAGATGAAGAAATGTTGTAGTCGAGTCTTCAAAATGGCAGCACTTCGTTGCTTCAAAAACCGGTGCCAAAAAGTGAGCCAAACCCCTCTATTTATAGGCTGGAAACCCCTTAGGTCGTCGCCCCTTAGGTCGTCCCCGACCTAACTATGAGTCGTTGCCGACTCATCAGCCCCTACGACCTACGACCTAACCAACACAACATACAACCAAGGCCGACTTACGACTTAACCCAGACGCGACCTAAAACACAGGCCGACCTAACGACTCAACGCACTGCCGCATTTCCTAAGTCCTAGGTCGCCTGACGACTTAACTAGCATGCCGACCTACGACTCATCTCATCCAACGACCTAACACACTGCCGACTTAAAACTCAAGCGACATAACAACAACACGGGCCATACGACCTAACTAGCTGCCGACCTAAAAAGAACACGGCATAGCCTAGTGCCGACCTAAGTCCTAGCCGACTCAACAATGCCAAACGACCTAACTATGCTACGGCCTAGCGACCTAACAAAACCATAAGTCGTTCACGACTTATCTCCCATACGACCTAACCCCTTAGGTCGTTCCACAGGCCTAAACCACCATCCTATGAGTCGTTCATTCCTATAGGTCGCTCTACCGACCTATCTACCTTAGGTCGCTCTCCCGACCTATCTACCTTAGGTCGCTCCACACTAAACTCGGCCAGTTCCTAAGGTCGTCTACGACTTACTATAGGTCGGTCACCATCACTAAGTCGCCTAACTTTTAGGTCGTTACTTCTATAACTCGGCAACTCTTAGGTCGGTGAATTTCTTATCTCGGCCAACACTCCAACCCGTAACCCCTCCTTGAGTCGGTCCCCTATGAGTCGGTCACGACTCATCCCTTAGCTCGGCAATGCTCATGAGTCGGTCACAACTCATACTCCACCCGGGTTAACTTCTAAACGACTCAAGCTAGAGGCAACACAAACAACACTAACGACCTGTAAATTCTACGATCTATCGACACGTAAAATACGGGTCGTTACATTGGCTCTTGGATCTTCGATTTGATCTTCAATCTTGGATGAAAGTAAGCACTAGATTAGAGTGGATAAAAGAAGTGAAGAAATGTTGTAGTCGAGCTCTCAAAATAGCAGCACTTCGTCGCTTCAAAATCCGATGCCAAAAAGTGAACCAAAGACGTGTATTTATAGGCTGAAACCTTAGGTCACCCGCCCCATAGGTCGTCCACGACCTAACTATCCCGACCTATGACCTATCAAGCCTAGCCGACTCAACGACTTAACGGCATACGACTTAGCAAATGCCGCGACCTAACTACACAGGACCAAACGACTTAACCTATTCACGACTCAACCCAGACACGACTCAACATACTCGCGACCTATCTGAGATGCGCGACCTAACTCATACGCGAGTTACGACCTATCCCTCAACACGACTTCGCGACCTAACAACCTAACACTGTCTCCGACCTAGCGACTTACAAACATATACGACCTAACTTCGTGGCCGACCTAACACTCATACGACTTAACATAAGCCGATCACGACTTAACTATACTAACTCGTTAACTCCTAAGCCGTTAACCACTAGGTCGTTATCACCTTATCCCCTAAGTCGTTGGCTCTTAGCTTGTTAACCCGTTTACTACCTTAAGTCGCTCCATACTTAAGTCGGTCGAAACCTTAAGCCGTTAACTCGCCTAGTCTCTTAAGTCGCTAACTACTATAAGTCGCCTAATACCCTTAGGCCGTTACTTCTATAAGTCGCTCCACCCGACCTATCTTCCTCACGACCTAACTATTACACGGCCTAACTTCTATAGGTCGCTCCATATCACTAACTCGTTCACGACCTAAGCACCACACGACCTACGCTATCACACGGCTTAACCCCTTAAGCCGTTAACCCTACCACTTAGACTCAGGACGACTTAAGCAATACTAACGACTAGATGGCAACTATTTTACGATCTTTCCATCCGTAAAAATACGGGTCGTTACATATAATATCAGAGGATTTCTATAAAAATTGTTTTAGCTATCGTAAGGTAAAAACCCGACATGTTTATTTATGGCGTGGTCTTACGAGATGCTTTTGTTTTCAAAGGATTTTTGAAACTTTAATAATCAATTGGGTGTGATTTTCTCACGCTGGTATTCCAGACTGACTCGGGTATTATTTAACTGTAATGCTCGGGTCAGACCGAGTATTATAGGATACAGGATATGATGCTATGGAGCTCAGGAGACGAGCTGGATTGACGATATGTACATTCGTACTTGTTTATATATATATTCCGCTGTTTGAGTTGTTGTGCACCCATTGTATGTTATTGATGTGAGCTGTGATTGATGTACTCTGATGATGTAATATATGTAAACAGATATATTTGATTTTGAGTAAAGATTATTTACTGTCTATTATATTTTATTCCGCTGCAATGGTTAGATTCTGTTGTTGTTTCTATTTTTCTTCTTCTACCTCTTCTTCTTTAACCCTAATGGTTCGTATTTCTGTGCAACTTGAGTTGATTGTTGTAGAATAGTGTTGACTCAAGGGGTACGGATTTGCGGGCTGCTACAATTGAAATTCGAATTCGAATTCAAATTAAATAAATATATGTATATATATATGTATATAATATATATAGATATATATTCTTATACAATCAACAAATTTAAACACGTTTCATACATTAGAACACGTGTCTACCATCCTCTCTAATTTCATAACAGATGTCTTTTTCCCCTCAAACTAAATCAATATGGTCGAGAGAAATCAAGGAAAGAATAAAAATAAAAATAAACCCTTTCTTCCGTTCATCTTAAGAAAAAAACTATCTTCATTTCCAAAAATCGAAATTAAGGCCGCGGTTTCTTTAAATCCAAATCAAGTCGAGCTTTTCCATGAGCTTTTCCATTCCATATAGATGGCGACCGTGGTAAGGACATATCAATCGATCGCTCGATCGAAGGAAGGTGGAACGTTCTCGCGCTCGCGTAGGGCAGCATTAGTGAGGAGATGGAACGATGACTTTGGGGCGAGTGGGTCCCGACGCATGTGGGATTTCTGGCGATGGCTTCGCGCGCATCAAACTGGCGTAGTTCGCTAGGTCAATAGTAAGCGACCCGTGGAGTTTGGGGGCGGAGCAGGGCGTTGTCGAGGCCGAGACGAGAAGGCGGATCGATCGCGATGGGAACGACGCGTGTCTGGTCTTTGGTCCGAAATTTCTGGCGACGTTCGTCAGTTCCAGAGGGTGGCGCATGTGATAGGAAGGCATCATTCATTTTGGGCAAGGTAGAGCAGAGTGGTTCGAGGCTGTAGGGTAACTTCTGTATCTTTAATTCAATTTAATAAACATATATACATATTTTACTTAGAAAAGAAATTTTACAGTGTGATATAAACGTGTTTTAGATATATACATATGTGTGTGTGTGCGTGTCCATATATATATATATATATATACAGTTTAATAAGCCACTATTAACATTTTAAGGAAACAGGGAGAAATTATTTTATGTATAAGATTTTGAAAATACTATGTGGGGATTTTAAAATGATAAAGTTTTTATGAAATTAGATTTTGGAAATCTATAAATTGTTTTTTAATATATATATATAGTTTCAAAAGGAGGAATATATATATATACATATACATTTTTAATGTACGAGCTTATTTTGGAATAATAGATTTGGCGATTAGTTTGATCATTTAATTATTATGGTCACTAAGTAATTTATTAAAGGAAATTTAAATTGAATTTATTAAATAAAAAATGTATTTTTGAGATAGATTTGTTTAATAAACCTATTTAATTTATTTAGTTGGTGAAATATTTATCAATTCAATTATTAGTTTCAAATAAAATCATTGGTTAATTAAATTATTAAATTGGTAATTAATTGTTCGATTAATTCAAATGTTAGTAAACTATAACTGTCTACACAAGGTCTATAATCGTGGAGGAAATAGCCTGTTTGGATTGGATTGCAAACCAATAAAGGTGAGTTAATCTTACTCATCTGGATTGCTATTTAAATTTAAATATTTAAATTTAAATATTTGGTTGATGTTTGAATTGATTGGACGTGGTATATTATATATAGTCATGTGTATATATATTGGAGTGATTAATTTCTCGCATTATATAGCAGATTAGACCCTATGCGTCGCAATGGTATTTTATATTGTGCTAACATCTATGGATGCAGGGAAACAGTTTAGAGGGATCCAACTGGATTCCCCAAAAAAAATTTAGATTGTTTTAATATCCTATGATATGGTTTATTTGATAATCTGTGATAAATTATATTGTTAACTGAAATTATTGAATGCCATGGTTTGATTGAATATATTTGGGTATGTCATGTTATCAAATATATAGATTGGATTTTCAAAGAGTCATAAAAGAAAATTCTTAAGTAAATAATTATAGAGGTTGGGATGAATGAATTGAAAAGGATAAAAGAGGATTTATAAATTTTAATAAATAAATTCCGAGTATTGGAAAGGAGATTTTGAATAAAAAGGGAAATAATGAATTTTAAAACTTAAGTGATATTATTTAAAGGAATAAATAATTATTTTAAAATTTAAGGTTTAAATTTATTGGAAAGGATAAAGAAAGAATTTGAAAAAAATATGAAATTGGTATTTTCAGTTAAATAAGATTTTAAATCAAAATTAAGAAGCAAAATCTGAAGTTAATGGGTTTTGAAATAAAAATGGAGTAAGTAAAGGAGTTTATTTTAAAATGGAGAAAAATCTGAAAGTAGATTTGGGAATTGATTTAGAGTTTGAAATTGTGTTTTAAAAGAAGATGAGACTATGGAATTTATAAACTGGGTTTATAAAGTGAAATAAGATATCAGTGGATGTTTGGAAGGATAAATTCACGGCGGGAATTTATAAAGAAATGGGTAAATTTGTTTTAAAAATAAATAGTGGTTTATTTTTAAAAGGTGTAAAAAAAGAAGTGTATTTCAATGGAAAGCCAAGAACGTTTTCAAAGCAAATTTTTAAGTATAAGTTAAAAGTTTTAAAGTTGTTTAAAGGAATGTTTTTAAGAAATAAATATGAAGTTGTTAAATTTTTAAAGGTAAGGATTTATTAAATTAGTTATAGTGGTAATTATTTTAAAAGGTTAATTGGTATTATGTTTTAAAAATATAATTATTAATATTTATATTTTATAAAGTAATTTTATTTTAAAGATAGTTTTGTTAATTTTTATTAAAAAACTTTTATAGGATTTCGCAACTCTTATTTTAAAATTTAGTTTGACTTAAATTTTATTTTTAAATTAGTTTTATATTTTATAAAGTAGTTTTATTTTAAATATTTTTAAAGTGCATATTTTTGAATAAAGTATTTAAGTAGTTTAAATTTAAATGTTTTAAAGTATATTTTAGAATAAAGTGATTTAAATTATTTTAAAATCTAAAGTATTTGGACTTGGTAATTTTCAGTGGAAATAAAAAATAATTGGGAAATTTATTCCATGAAAGAAGGTGGTTTGAAAACTGTTTTCAAAGGGTTGAAGTATGGAAAATAGCTTCGAAGTTATTTTGAAATAAATAATTTGAAAAATTATTTAAAGTCTGATGGTTGTTTGTGAATGCTATTGGATAGTTAAATAGCCGACTATCAATATTGGCTAATGCGCTGATCGTTTCGAAGAGACCGAGGTTGGGATTTATTTCCCGAAAACCATTTCGATCCTGTTTGAACGTTTTCGTGAGGAAGAAAAGAACTTGGAGTCGAAGATGGAGGAGTGAAGTGCAAGGACTAATCGCTACTAATCCTGAGGGTGATTCCAAATGGATTTAGTAGGAGTGGTGCCCTCGGTTCCTTTCGAACCCGGAACGGACTTGTATCGACGAATGCTTTCAGAACGTCGTCATGAGGAGGATGAGCATTCTAAGTGAATGTATGTTAAAACGGTAACGCATAATCTCGAGCCTCGTCAACCGAGAATGGCTAAAACAGGGGAGGTGCACACAAGGCTAAGTACCTAGCAACCAATTAGGGTAAGGTCACCCCTGCCTAGATGTCCCTTTTTTCGGCTGTGTGGGCGGTTGATGATCCCAACCGCAGGGTGAACTTATTCGGACTATTCAGTTAGGGGTAGCTCCAGTCTTAGTGATGCAGGGGATTGGGGTGGATCATCGGTACGGTGATCTAGACCACGTATTGTGACGGACGGTACCAAAGTAGCCCTTCCATTGATGGAAATCCATTCTCCCTATGTGTCTTTATGGTTTTTGTTTGTATAACTCACTTTGTGGCTAGTAGCTAGAATTTAATAAAGTAACAATTTCGGCTATTTGAATAAGTATTTTTATATAGACACTACTATAATAACAGAGGATTTTATATGAAATGTTTTGGTTATCGTAAGTTAAAAACCCGACATGTCTGTTTGTGGTATGGTCTTACGAAATACCTTTAATTTTCAAAGAATTTTCGAAAACTTTAATAATCCAATTGAGTGTGTTTTCTCATGCTGGTTTTCCAGACTGACTCGGGTGTTATTTAACTATTGCTTGGGTCAGACCGAGTATTATAGAGTACAGATTTTAGATGGACTACTTTGGAGCTCAAGAGACGAGCTGGATGGCGAGATGTACTTTTGTACTTGATTATTATTCCGCCGTGAAAGGACATGTTACTGAACTGTCTGGATTTGATGAAATGATTGTTGTACTATGAGAAATGTATGTATATATGATGATACAGATTCTTTGCATTTAAAGTCGATGTTATATATCGTATTTTATTCCGCTGCATTTATGAGATTCTGATATTGTTTTCTATTTCTTTTTCTAACTCCTTCCTCTTTAACCCTAATGGTTCGGTTTTCCGGCGTTCGATTGTTCTGCAATTAATATAGTGGACGTATTAATGTCGATTTTCGGGCATCGAAAAATCGAGTCGTTACACTATTATTGATTGGCAATGAAACTTCATTATTGCAATCAGTGAAACTTGGCCTTCCAAAAACTTCTTCATGAAGGATTTGGGAGAAGCAGCCTATAAACTTGGTATAAAGATCTATAGAGATAGATCTAAGAGGCTGTTGGGATTGTCCCAACCCCTGTACACAGACACTATGCTAAAATGATTTAGTATGGAGAATTACAAGCATGGAAGTGTCCGAACGCAATCTAAAATTTTTCTTTCTAAAAAGCATGCTCCTCATATCGATGATGAAAAAGAGCGTATGAAGAGGATTCTCTATGCTTCAGCCACAGGATCCATAATGTATGTTATGTTATGTACTAGACCTGATGTAGCATACGCATTAGGATGTGTAAGCCGATACCAGTCTAATCCTAAAAAAACATTGGATGTCCATACAATGTATACTTAAGTATTTGAGAAATACTAAGGACCTATTCCTCGTTTTGAGAATGGAGACCTCCTTATGAAGGGGTATACGGATTCGAGATTTCAAAGTGATATAAATGATAGTAAATCAATGTTTGGCTATGTCTTTACACTAAATGGTGGAGCTGTTAGATGGAAAAGTTCCAAGAAAGAAACGGCTGCTGATTCCATGTTGGAGGCCGAGTATATTGCCCTCATTGAAGCAGCAAAATGGGCAGTATGGATGCGCAAGTTTTCGAGTGAGCTCGGAGTAAATCTCGACACTAAGAATCCAATGGCATTGTTTTGTGACAACAATGCAGCGATACAGATCCCAAAGGAACCAAGAACACATAAGAATTCATGACATATTCTTCGAAAGTTCCACCCGATTAGAGAATTCGTTGAGAAGAAAGAAGTTGTGATTCAAAGGGTAGATACCAAGGACAACATAGCAGATCCATTCACTAAAGGTCTAACTTTGCCAGTTCTGAAGAAACCGATTAAGTGGATGGGATTGAGATTCCATAATTGGCCCCAAGTGCAAGTGGGAGATTGATAGTGTTAGGGGTACACCCTAGGGGTAATTCTATAATTTATTAACTCTGAAATCAATTCTTGTTCAAAAAAGGTGTTTCTTCTCTTTGTTATATATTTATTATAATGTGTTATAAATAATTAAATGTTTAATTAAAAATATATTTAATAGAAAATCCATAAATGACGTGTTTGTCATAGTAATTACAATTAGTTGTAATCATGAGTATTGGATCACATTGTAACAAAACACATCATTTTAAATGTTACTAGTCAAGATGCATCGAATCTGGATATTAATGTATCCGTTGAGACTAGAGTATGTAATGGTCTCCAAATGTTGGGTGGTGCATTACTCATGAATGATGGGGGCACCTAGAGGTTATGTAATGATAGTTATTGGATAGCTATAGAACAACTCACTCGGTAGTTTTCTGCTGGTTAATATACATAAGGTCAAACGGAAAATATCGATGTGACTAATTTACACAATTATTTAACTTGAGAATACTTTTAACCTCCAATATGAAAAACTCTGGTTTGATTATAGTAAAATCATGAAACGACATCCATTAAGTGATTATAATTGGGTTGAGTGGAAGTATTGGAAGGAAGACACTATTCAAGAGAGGATTCGTCACTTCTTTTATATGAGGTTAGTGTCAAGGTCAACTCAAGTCAACCCAAAGTCAAAATATCTGGCTAAAGTAGTACAGTTAATAATAACTGTTATTATTGAACCATGGATTTTGTGTTTGCACTAAAGAGTTGAATATGGACAATATTGGAATTTTGACCGTTACCAAATTCCATAAATCCAAAGTGATAAAGTTTTGACGAAGAGAATTGATGTATATAAATGTCACCAACGAGTAACGCTCATTAAATTAAATAAGATTTTACTGAAAATGAATAAGCGATAAATTTGACCATAATGTCCCACCACTTGCTAAGTGACTTGTGAACGTTAAAATTTGAATAGTTCGGTGTTAATTGCTGACCAAATTTACACCCAAGAGTTACACAACTGAAATGATGAATTCCCTTAAGATCGAATGATTTATTTAGTTTATAATTGTTATAAATAAATTAAATTAATACTTATGAAATATTAATTGTTAATTTGAATTTGATTTGAGAAATAAAATTATTGTATATTTATAATAATTATAAATATATCGATCGATATACGATATCGATAAGCGATTAAATGAGATTTAGTTGCATAGTATATTGGCTTGGGCTTAAATGGGTTTAAGTCCATCAATAAGGCGGCAAAATTAATCCCTAGATCAGTTCCAAGAATCTCAAATCAACTAAAATTAAGTAAAAGCACTATTTGATAGAGAAGGTCGACGATTCCAGACTTGCAATTTGATGGATGGAGCATAACTAGAGAAAGGAATTCATTGATTCAAGTGGACTCAAAGGCATCATCAATTGGTATTTTATTTATATATTACAGTAATCATATCATATTTTATGATTTAATATTGGTTAAATCCCAAATCCGTATATATATTAATGCTATATATATATAGTTAGGTGAGTTTTTTGTAGGTATATGTAGTTGTCACAAATTAGTTTGGTTATGTGCATGGTTATAATATTATGTGTTATAATTTATATATAAAAAAATAAATTTGCTGAAAAATTAAATTTTTCATTATTAATTATTATATGTATATTTATATATTAATTTAGATGTAGACTAATGTATATTTTAAACATATAATTACATATATGTATATTTATAATGCATAAATAGCTTAGAATTTTTCCTTTCAGCTATTTATACATAAAATGAATTATCCAATTCAAAAATAAACTTTATATATATATATAAATGATTTTAAATTATCTTTTATTGATTATTTGAATTGTTTATTATATTAAAATAATTATTGCATTGAAAACTAGATTTTTTTTTAAAATTACTACATCTATGCAGTAACCCATGGAAAAAATTTAGAATTTTTTGTTAATATTTATTATTTTTTATAATTAAATTACTTCGGAAGAATAGTTCTTTTATTTATTAGAAATAATATTTGATTTCAAAAAATCATGAAAAACAATTTGTACCTGTATTTTATGATCCTTTATTTTCTTAAATTTGAAATTTATTTTTTTTAATATTTATTACTAATATTTTTAGTTATTATGATCAAAACTATTTGTAACACACACACATATATATATATATATAATAACGATAAAATTATGAAATTATTATTTTATGTTTGCTATGCTAATTTCGGACTGGAAATAATTTTAATATATATATATATATAATTATATTTATATTTGGTATTTGAATGTAATTAATTATTTATATGTACATTTTATTTAACTTTATATATATAATTCTAATTAGTATATATATGTATGTATGTATAATTGTATTTGTTTAATTATGTATATATATTTATACAAATGTTTTAAATTGTATATATAGTTAATTTTGAGACTTTAGTTAAAAAATATATTTTAAATATATTCGTACGTATTTATATAAATATACTTTGCATTACAGATTTATGCACATATTTAGGCAACATAAAATACATACGAAATAAGCTAATGTGTCCGTTGCGATGTAAATCCCAACATCTATATACGTGCATGTTATACCCTTCATGGATTATTATGTTACACATGCACACACATATGCACATGTATATGATACATGTATATATATAAATTAAATCATTCAAGTTAACTTTACATTACAAAATACTTCAATTTAAATAAAATACAAGATTTTGTTTAAAACAAATTTAAAATTGTCCTAAATGAATTAGACTTCATAGGCCCAATAAAGATTCAATAGGATAAAAAAATTGAAATGCACCCACCATTACTACTATGGGCTAGCCCAGTTCCAATAATGGTATCAGGGCCCAAAATAGCCTATGCGGTCTAAATTAGTCATGTTAGGGCTAACTTATAAAGTTTTCCCACTTAGTACGATATTTAGAAAGTTAATGTCTAGGATATGAATTGGAATTAGGTTATCCATTGTTCGCAGGACAGATCTATCTTTCGATCAACAATTTTCCTATTCTACTCGTATTTGAAAAAGATCCACAAGGAAATTATTAGCTATGGCCAGAGAACCCAAGTCTGCTTCCCCTGTAGAAGAAGGAAATCTTGATATCAGTGATCAATTACTTATGTAATTGATGTATATGCATATATTTTCCAGTTTTGAAGCATATTGGAACGATGGGTCATCGACCATGACCCATACACACTCAATGAACAATCATTCATTGCGAATCCACACGCTCCATCATCGTACCCGATCATTCCATATGATAGTTCCATTGTTTGTTCCACCAACACGAATATGGCCGATTATATTTTCTGCATTATCGTTCCTCACCGATCGTTTTTTAGACAATCGTCCAAGTTTCTATGTTAATGTTAACCTATAGTTCCAGTTTCCATCTTAACCAATCATTCGAGTTCCTTCTTCATCGATCGCCTAAAGATCACTAAACCTATCATTTCTTATTAAAATATCGACCGACAAATGTTTAGCTATTTTCTTTTTCCTATCCCCAGAATCCAACCATAGTTAATATTTTCTTCACTTGTTCAAACTCACAATTTCAACATCATCTTTGATAAAATATTTTGAGTTCTTCAAAGCTAGAATCATATGTTTTGTCTGTATTCTTATTATGGAAAAATATGGATAGATGACATAAAATATTCATTGAAGTTTGGTGTTGGTATAATGCTTGATGTTCTGTTGAGCTTAATTGGTTATATATCCTTTTATCATTCGGCCTAACTTGGCATGTGAGCTTTGACAGGTACAAAAGCAAGCAAGATTTTAGAACTCAAGAGACTCTAGCCCAAAGCAAAACTCGAGTAAGGTCAAGATTTACCCCAAGCAATGCCAGATGACTCCAAGCACCGTTTATCACTGACCTTCGAATTTAGTGACTCCAAGAAAATCAATTGTTGACTCCAAGCAACTAGCATATTTTCTCGCGTCCGACTCAAAGTAACTTACCACTAATCTGTCAATACCAATTCATCTTGCTTTGCTCATATCTTGGGCATTCATACATTATTCGCAAGCATAACAAGTAGTTGTAGCTTAAAAATGAACTGGCTTAGCAAAGAAAGAAGCATCCGACTCCTATCAATAAAGAACTCTGACTATTAATTGAACCACCCACAGTCAACTCCTAGTTGAGAAAGGCTTAGACAAAGTGAAATAGCAAGCATATGACTTTACTTTACTTATATATGAGATTTATTCCGATCTTCTTTGAATTATATCTATTTCAATTACAGTTGTGTTGTGAACTACGACAAACTTGTACTAAACTACTTCCAAAATGATGCAGGTGAACAAGCACTTAGAGTTGGATGCCAACCAATTTCCATGGACCACGATCGGACCTTTGGAGTTTCATCAAGATAAGCGTGATTCAGCCACTCATCAGCTACCATATGCCCTTGATTTGGGGCCAAGGACTCGAGAAGGAAAAGCCCGACAATGTCAGAATCCAATACAAAGGGATACAACTGACCGTCCATTCACAACCTTTGTGTTTGACTTAGAGACCTAAGACTTGGAGAAAATGTGGCCCGATCATCCACTCCCTGGATCACAAAATGAAGCTTGATAAAATACATATGCCTTTTCCTAAGCTCATCTATGCGGAGATCCAACCAGAGTGGACGTGATTAGATCATCCACACATTAAATCGTGCCTTGAACACAAAAGGCAGTTTGAAAGCCCCACTTGAAGTAGTCTTGACTGATTGTCTGCTCATCAACTACCACTCTCAATACATTGACACGACTGCGGCCTAAGGTGGATGTGACTTAACTGTCCACCCAATAACTCTCTACCTCCACATGCTAGGAACAATACGAAACAAATTGTACATGACCTGGTCATCCAACCCAAGCATGGATGTAATCCAACCACACATCGCTTACTCCCTTCTTGCACTTGACAATGGGAGTTACAAACATCAATTTCTCGTGGATCAACTGTTTGTTATGTTTTGTCCTTGATGCTGGGGGCAGAACTCCATTCCTTGGATGAATGTGGTCCAACCGTTCATTCGAAAATTCTTATCTAGACTTGACAACTAAAGTACAAATAAAAAATAGATGTGGCTGACCACCCATTGACTAACTCTGGTCTTCAGAGTGTAGACCGGAATGTAAGCACCAAAAAGATGGATGTGATAGACTATCCATTTACTAACTTTGGTCCTCAGAGTGCAGACCAGAATATAAACACCAAAAAGATGTATGCGATACTACCATTCATTGACCAACTTGGGTCCTCAGATCATGGACTAGAGTATAAACATCAAACGGGTGTGACTGACCACCCATTGACCAACTCTGGTCCCCAGAGCATAGACTACAGTATAAACATCGAACGGGTATGACTGGCCACCTATCAACAAATTGTAAGTCCTCAGAGCGTGGACTGGAGTATAAATGTAATTTGGGTGTGAACCGACCGCCTATGAGATAACTCTAAGTCCCTAGAGCGTAGATTGGAGTATAAACATAATTCGAGTGTGAACTGACCGCCCACGCGTTAACTCTAAGTCCCCAAAGCATAGACTAGAGTATAAACATAATTCGGGAGTGAACCGATCTCCCCCAAGATAGCTCTAAGTCCTCGGAGCATGGACTGGAGTATAAACACAATTCAGGTGTGAACCGACCGCTCATGAGATAACTCTAAGTCCCCAAAGTGTGAACTGGAGTATAAACATAATTCGCGTGTGAACCGACTGCTCATGAGATAACTTTAAGTGCCTAGAATGCAAACTGGAGTATAAACATAATTCGGGTGTGAATCGACCGCCCACGAGGTAACTCTAACTCCCTAGAGCACAGACTGGAGTATAAACATAATTCGGGTTTGAACCGACCTCCCATGAAATAAATCTGAGTCCTAGAGCGCGCACTGGATTATAAAACATAAATTGGGTGTGAACCGATCACTTGCAAAATAAGTCTAAGTCCTCAGAATGTGGACTAGAACATGAACATAAATATAGCATGAATCAACTGCTCGCAAATTAACTATAAGTTCCCAGAGAACGGACTAGAGTATAAACTTAATTCGGGTGTGAACCGACCGAATATGAGGTAACTCTAAATCTCCTGATCGTGGACTGGAGTATAATCATAATATGAGTGGGAATCAACCTCCCACAAGATAACTCTAAGTCCCCAGACACAAATTAGAGTATAAACATAATTCTAGTGTGAACCAACGACCCACGAAATAACTCTAAGTTCCCATAGAACGGACTGTGGTATAAAACATAAATCGGGTATGAACCGACCACCCGTAAAATAATTCTAAGTCCCCAAAGTATGGACTAGAACATGAACATAAATCGAGGATGAACCGACCGCTTGCAAAATAACTCTAAGTACCTAGAGTGCAGACTGGAATATAAGCTCTATGAATATGAGGAATACAAACTACTAAAAGTTGAATATGACAACTCACTATAGCTCTGACTTGGTTTCCCTTACGACTTAAGGCAACAACCGCAAGGAGGCCTTAATACAAAAATAATCATAATGACATATAATGTCATAGGTGACCAAAATATCAAGGTGCTTGGTCAACGGTCAATATCGATCCACACCAAACACAAACGGGATGTGACTCGGACAACCTTCGAAAAGCATCGATCACTGGAGTGCGAATAGTAGAATAAATTACAGATGAGTATGACCTGACTATATATTCTTCAGGTCCTCACATAAAGTATGGCAGCATTTGTGCCAAAAGTGGATGTGGTTAACTGTCCAATACCCAACTCATGCCCCAAATCCAATGGAACATCAAAGATATCTGCATGGAAAGAAAAAACAGAATACAATCTAAGATAGGCAAGACTCCGCCTTTAGTCAACTAATCGGATCCCACAATTCAACGAGAAAAGTATAAAGCTAAAGTGGATGTGGCTTGCCTTCCTACTTATCGACGTATGTCCCAGACTTGGAGGCACAAGAAGGAGACAAGATTAATGTGAACCGACCATTTGTTAATCGACTTTAAATTTTGAAGCTTAAGTGGGTGTACAAATACGACTAGGACGAGACTCGATGGTCCATGCAGTACATTTATGCACCCGAGGTTGGGGTAGAAGTGTGATCTCTAAGGAATAAACGAGACAACTCAAACTGCAACTCATATCCAGCGTTTGCAACGACTCGAGGCCACGACCTTAGGGAGGCCTTGGGAAGTATTAATCAGATCAGCGTTCAATTCAACAAGCAACGAGTCACAAATACATAAATGAAAATTTGTTCTAGTTCAGACATTGGAATGAGTAAATGCAAAATTCGTACATAATAAAAAAAGAATTCTTATTCACATGAAACTGGTTGTATAGCACACAAGTCTAATGCAAGGCAAAAATGGAGGGCCACGCCTAATAAAATACAACCAACAAAAAAGAGAAATGATCATATGAACTATTTACATATCCAAAGATTACTTTTTTGATTTTCTATCCTTCTTTTGTTTCTTTGGAGTGGTTCCCACTAAACCATCGCTCGTCCCCCTCTTTGACCCTTTGCCACTCAACTTTTCTTTGGAGGAGTCTCCACAATCATATGAATCAGGGCGGTATCATCTTTGAAAGTAGGACGGATGTAGGCATCCTCAACACCAGAAGCACAAGGAATGTTACAGGAGGAATCGTCCTATAAGAAGGGATCGTCTGAAGCGGGAAAGGAATCGGTACATCTGAGACCGAATTAATAGACTCACCCTTTATCTTCCTTTTAAATAGCTCCTCGCGCTTAATCCACTCTTTCATACTGAGCTCACTAGTGGGATCAGATGAACCTATTAGGGCGACTTCCTCATCAAAAGGGATTTCATGGTGCAGATGACTTCCCTCCTTAAATAATGCCTCCATGAATTGGTCATCAATAACAAAGGTATCTTCTTGAGCGCTATAAGTAGCGGCCAAAGTTGTAACTTTAACAGATTCTACTTTGGCCGTTTGTGGCTCCAACTGAGGCTCTTCTGAAGGGAGAGGAGCAATGCCTAACGGATACAAAGTTGAGAAAAATTAGGTGAGAAACAATATCGATTAATAACACCTTAACCTTGTCAAAGACGAGAAAGTTCGACGAAATACCTTCTTCGGTGTGACTTCCAGGTTGAGACAAAGCATCTTCAGAACTGCGCCCGAGAATTGGAGATAGTCATGGCTTGTCCGAATCATAACCAGGAATAGCTGAGGAGCTTGTTATAGAACTAGACATGAATTGGGATACCGGGGCAATTCAGCTGTGATGTCAGGATGCACTGACCCGGATCCTTCCCCCACTTCGTGTGAAGAAATAGCAATATGCCCTTTCTGGAGTGAAACCTGAATGTCATGCAATATTTTGGGTTCATCATCCAATAGTACTTCGCTTTCAGTTTATCTACATCGACATCCTCCGAGTCATGAAGTTTTTTCTCCTCTGCAATGAGAAATTCTCAAGCACGATAGAGTTGGTAAGGATAGTCTTCATCAAGCCACATCAAATTCCTATGCTTGAGAACATTGGCATTACAAAGAATGAGAAATAGGTCAAGCTCATTTATTATCTCTTCTTTGACCTCGTCTTTGGTAGCTACCGTCTCACGTTGAATGCACGTCGACATTTTAAGCCTTTTCTATAGCCGTATCTCTCTTAAGCCATGCATGAACCAACTCTTCGCGAGAATCCTATGTAGTTTTCTAGGCATCATCATTTTATTTATTTCCATACTCAAGCGTGGCCTTGAGATCAGCTATTTCTTTCAAGTCTACTGACTCGTTATTCCGACCCGCTTCTCGCTCAAGCGCTATCTCTTGGTTCGGATGATGCAATACTTAGACCATATCGAGATGGATGGATTTCATCTCTTACAGATTTCATGGCAGCATTACCTTTTCCTTTGGCTTCTGTTAAGGCACTTGCGGATGCTTTCGGCTCATTTTTCAAAGTGTAGATGATTCTTTTGTTTTGAGCCTCTTACCATTTTAGTTTTTCGATCTCTACCACGTGCTCGAAGGAAACTTTTGACCTTTTTTCCACTACCTTCATTCATTCCCGGTATTGTATATAAATGTCAGTAACAAAATTGATGGTCCTCTTCTGAACAATATCCAGTACACACTTTAAGTTAGGAGGAAAATAAAATCCTTCAAAGCATAAATTCAAAAATTCTTTGCGAAGCTGTGCAATATGAGAAGTTGGATCGATTGTAGGATCTTTAGTACCAGCTTTGACTTCGATACTTCCTTTTTCGACTTGTAGGGAGCGGTGTACTTTCCATAGCAGCGGCGGTTGCTCAACCTGAGAATGAGATAGAGCAAAGAGTTATGAACACACTGAAATGGTAGAAGGACAGCGAGGAGGATCGATGGGTAGGTCCCCACGGTCACCTGGTCTTTTAAGACCTTTTGGAGGAGGAGATATCAATCTAGATCTATGTTTATCTTAAGCTGGCCTACCCCTATCATCTCTCTCTTAGTAACTCTAATCATGGCTAGTACGATGACAAGAATCATAATAATCTCGAATGCCGTGATAGGATCCAGAATGTGATCCCATGACCGATCATGTACACCCCGGAGAGAATCGAACATGTTGCTCTTCCTCACCATCGTTTCTACAAAGGAAAATGGATACCGGTCAATTTTGAGCATTAGAAAAGTACAATTCAAGTACAGTGCAGTGTTGAATGGGAAAGTTTGTGTAAATGTCCTAGTATACTCCGTGAAAGACCAGGTGCAGGAGCTTTGCTCATTAGTGTAATCTCCCCTCCAGAAAACTCAAGATCCAAATTTTCGGTTTTATTTCAAAAACTTTTTGAATTGAAACATTATATTTTAACTATAGAAACTATATACATATTGTCCAAGTAGCTCTAGAATGATACTAAGGAGATGGGTACTACTAAATGGTATTATACGTTCCCTTAGAAGAGTAATACTCAAGAGAAGTGTTTATCATCTGAATACACCTCTTCCCTAATTTTAAGTTATTTTCGAGTCACTCCAACTAGTTAACTTAAGAATATTGTTTTTATTTCAAAATCCTACTTTTGGAATAATACTTGCCATATTTCCAACAAAACATTTATCGCCAACTTGCTTTGGTTTGTTCGGATTTGAACCTGCATTGATTGTACAATGATAAGGAGAATAATATATTAAGTGCACTATAACTTTGCCTAGGAAAACATCCGATCTTCACTTAGAAGATTATTCAAACCATCACAAAACAATCAAGACTCATTCCTCTGAAGCAATCCAAAGGAAACACTCTTTGCTTACATTTCCATTCCTAAAAGAATATTACTTGAAACAAAAATATTTCAAATAATATAATTATTATTTTCCAAAACAACGAAAACCATTTCTCAAAAGCACTGGAATTTAAGTTCTCAAGTTTTTAACTTAATTTTTTTATCTAAAAGATACCTTCTTATAATTTCATTTTAAAAATCAACTTCTATAAAACCATTTTCCAAATATTTATTGCAAATTATTCAAACCTTTTAATAAACATCTTTTATTACATCAAATTTTACATTAACATTAACATATAACGCTTTGTAGTTAAATCGTGAAACTTAATTCACAAGTTGTTTATTTTAATGTTTTCCTTATTTCTATCTACCTACCCCTAATCTTAAAAAGGGAAGCTACATACACAGATTAACAATAGTTAATGCTCAACTGGACAGACATTACTAACAAAATCCAAATTGATAATAACAGAATATTATTATCTCTTAACAAACACCTCAACTAAATATACCATACCATATTATTTTGAAAACCATTCTTTATATACAAAATATATTTCTACGTAAAATTATTTCATTTATCCCATTTCAAAACAATACTATGATAGTTGGTCTTGTTCAAGTGTTTAGAGGTCCATATTAATAACTTTAGCTACTCGCATTGACCAGAATCCATAAGCCACTCAACAGATCAATCAACATAATATAAAATATTTTTATATCACTAACAAATTCATGCTCTTATATATACACTTAAACTCATAGTAAGGTATTCCATTACCTTATCTCTTAATGAGTTGCCCCACCAAAGCCAAGGTTCTAGCTTAACCTATAATTTTTATACCATGCTATAACGACCCGCCTTTTCGTATAGTTTAAGCGGACAATCAACCACACATGTCTCACCTAAACTATATGGAAAGGCGAGTCATTACAGAAACCCCTCTCTAGTACTTCCTAGATGACATCATAAGAAATCCCATAAGGCCACTTTATACTTCTTAAATTGGGAAGAGCAAACCCTCCAATCGTCATTTAATACCTCAACCCCAAAGCGGACCCCCTCCAGAGATTTCCACTACCGCACATAAACGATAATCTTGACCATTTAATACTACTTATATGGAAAGGAGGTAGACCCTATAATAGCTATTTAATACATCTAACCCTAAAGAAAACTCATCTTAGGATATTCGTTCTACGATCCACAACCCAAACTATGACGTTTCACATCAGTCCGATAATTCGTAGGTGCTTCTAATGACGTGCCTTAATATCCTACTTACAAAGGACATTACATATTAATGTCTTCTTTAAATGGAGAATAAAGTTGGATAGGAGTGACCATCTGTGTTTATTCCCTTGGGCTAACACTATCACACTATTACCCGTTTAAAGAAATATAATGGCATGACCAGTCTTAGCACAAAGCAATAGACACATTGGCTATTATAATTTGAAAAATATATTATGTAATATTAAACATAGAATAAAAGATCACAATGGGAAAGTATAATACATGCAAAAAAAATTACATAGAGCGGATCTATAAAAGCAGATACTAAACTCACGTACATACAAACAAATCATTATATCTGATACACGAGTCATAAAAAACATACACAAGGATTATAGCCTAAATGATGCATATAATACATACATACATATACATATACATACATACATACATAAATACACACACGTGTGTGTGTATGTGTGTCTATCTCCAATGCTAGCTCAACATCCAAGGTCACCAAATCCCTATATCTGACAAGTCTCGGTCTGACCCGAGTACTATAAAATAAATGGGTCTGACTATCTTCAAATAAAATTAGGGAGATCATATAATATGCGTGAATAAGACAAGATGATATAGTAAACAAGATAATGTAAGCAAAAGAAATCTTAAAATGGAAATATCACATAAAGGGTGAGATCATAATAATAAGCATGGAAGAATCTTAATAATATAGTAATAACTATATAATATGCCCAAATCACAATAAAGAGGCATCAACACCAAAATCACATGTCACAAAATTATATCATACTTATCATAAGCACTCTCACAAAATATGGTGAATCAAAATATCTCACAGAATCAAAATCACAAAACAGAATGAAAGCAAGTCAAAACCACAAGACAGGCGTGAAAGAAAGTCAAAACCAAAAGACCAACATAAAAGCGAGTCAACCAAAAGACAAGCATGAAAGCAAGTCAACTAGAAGACAAGCATGAAAGCGAGTTTACCAAAATACAAGCATGAAAGCAAGTCAACTAGAAGACAAACTGATACCCACCAGTCACGCTTGGATGCATGCCATAATAAGACAAGTCGATACTTTCCACTTAGATGCATGATATCTAAAACATCATTTCTAATCTAAAGTGCTATATACTTTCTAATGTTAAATAATTGTGTTTCCCTCAATGTTCCATAACCACATGGCAATACTCGATTATTTACTAAGAGATCGTAAATTCCACTTTGCTAAAATATTAAGTGTTATATACTTCTAATTAGCAATCAAACTAGTATAGCCCCAAATGTCCCAAACCCACTAAGCGATATTCGAATGTTTACTAAAAGATCGCAAACTCAACTCTATAAAATATTCCATCATAACAGTCAAGTAATTAACTGGTAAATTGGTACATAGTGTTTCATATCGGTAGCACTAATAAATCATTTAATTAAAATTCACATCTAATAAAAGATATATTCTTTTAAAAAATTACTTCTTTTAATATTATTTAAATATTGGTCCAATAACCCTAAAATAGTTGTATTTATAAAATATGCTACTATATACATATAGAAAGCTAATACACACACATATAATTCTATATTCAGTTTTAGAAACACTATTACTATTAAAAATTCTATAATAATCTTTATTTATCAAAATACTTTCAAGTATAATATTCGAAAAGCATACTTTGAATCCTGAATTTTGAAATCAGTAACATATTTTATATAAGCCCTATAAGTGACTTCTGAAGATTATATTTAATATAACTAGTTTACAGATGATTTCTTTTCATATATAATATGTTTAATGTGTATAACACACACACGTATATAATTCTACATAAATTAGAATAATGGAAATTCCTATATATGAAATCATCAGAATTCCAGAAATTCTAGAAATCAAGGAAGTATAAGAAGCATGAAGCAAATAAAGATGGACTATAATGACTGCATTTTTTCGATAATTAAAATATTGAATTAAATAATATTTTGTAATTTAATGTTGGAAGAAAATAAAATTTATGATATAGGAATGAGAAAACTAACTAGAATGAAGTTTAATAATGTATATTAATGTAATAGATGACTATTTGAATGTAATCTCAAGTAATTGTAAAAATTGTTAGTAACAATTGGTTACAAATTTAAAATAAGGAAAAAAATTAAATGTTATATTAGTTGATGAACTAGTATGTAATAAATTGAAATTGGATAAAATTTGTGTTGTGTTAGTATTTATAACACTTGTGCGTAGATAACAAACTTATAAATGTGATTAAATTAAGAAAAGTTAACAAGTGTTATTTGTTACCAATTTATTTAATATGTTGAATTAAGTTGGAAATCAATTGCAATAATATATAGTTAAATATTACGTTAATATGAGTTAAGACAATAACCATAAAACGTGAAGGTAATAAACCGTACAGAAATGTCAATTATATTCTTAAGGCAATAAGTTATTTAAGAAAAAGAGTGAAACTAAGATAAATGAATTTATTGGGACTTTAAATTATAATTAACGTGAAAATCGACAAAAATTCAACATAATTTAAACATTGCAACAAATATAGCAAAAGATGATAATTGTAGAATATTAATGCAAGAAGATGTAAACAAATGTTAACTATGTCCATAGAGTAATGTTTGATTGAATAAAAAGATTTAAATCTAATTAAATCAATTTATTGGAATTAGAAGATAATTAATTGGGATTAAATGTAATTAAATATTGTAGTTAATGTAAGAAAAGGCATCAATTATAGAAAATGAGGATAACAAGATAGAAACCTATGCTAAAAATTTCATAATGTATTGGTTGATTTAATAGCAGGTGTGTAAATCAAAATAATAGAATAAAAACGAATAAGTCTAGTAAAGGAGTAAACATATGTTTATTTACTTGAAATGCTTGGTAGTTGAAAGACTGATTGTAGAGACGAGAAATTATTTTTAGTAAGAAATGTATACTTACTATTTGTATTCACCAGTGTATAAATATGTTTAAATTACTATTAGATAGGAAATAATTGTTCTACTTTTCATTACATTCATTTAGTCCATTTTGAATCTTAATCAACTAAAATTAATGTAATTAAAATTTTCAATTAAGAGGAAAGAAAACTCTAAATTTTAAATTAATAGATGTAATTAAAAGTAGTTTATGTTTTGTTGAAATATAAGGAAAGTTTGATTTAATGAAAAGAACATTTACATCAAATAAAATGAACATTTCATTTGTGAATGTAGGTTTAATTTCATTAAATAAGGAACAGAATGATTGATTTTAAAGGAAGAAATACATGTTTATTTGAACTGTATTTTAGCTTATAAATTGATTACAAGGAAAGGAAAATAATCTTTTTTAGTAAGTTAATTATTACTCATGTGTATAAACAACAAATTTATAAACGTGTTTATAAACAATTGTTCTATTTTTCATCCATTTTCGTTGATTGTTTTGAAATTTAACTTTGTAAGTAATTGCAATTAATGTAATTCAAATATTTCAATTAAAGGGAAAGAAAACGTCGATTGCAATTAATAGATTTAATAAAAGAAATGCATGTTTTTTGTTAAACAAAAAGGTGTTTTAATGGAAATAAAAGATCATTTTGGTAAAACCAAATTGAACGTTTTCATTTTTAAGGTAAGATAATTGTTTTATCATGCATAGACAAAAATCTAAATGCATACAAATTTGAATATTATTTGAGTTAATGAAGTTAATTTGGTTACGTTTCAAAAAAATTGAATTTCAAATGGTTGTACAATGTACATGGTCCCTTCATTTCTTTTGTTATTAAATTTTGCATAAACGTTTTAAAATGGTTACCTTATTATTAATACTTGATCCGTTCATTTCTCCTTCTATTTAATACCTGAGACTAGACTTTTAGGTTGTATTTATTCTTGCCACCTTATTTTAACGTATGCATAATTTTACTTCCCTTTGGTTTACAAACTTTTCCATTCCTACATACACTTCCTTATGCATTATCAAAGCCTGGAACTTTCAAAATAAAATGTGACATTTACTTTTGTCCCTCCACCTTCATTTCCTAATTATAAATAACCTACAGCTTTTTCCTTCATTTGCGTTTTGTTTCTCCTGACATCTCATATTCAAAAGCTCTTATTCTTACAAATCCAAAAGATTTCTTTCATGAAACATGATTTTTTTTTCCTTTTTTCGTACACACCTTGTCCCCATCTTGGTTGTTCTTCAATCTTTTCCTTAAGCCTCATCTTGAGAAAAACGTAAGTATTAATTGTTTTTTTGCATGCTAATTTTTATTTTGATAATATTTCTTATAAATGAATATCTTTTGCAGATAAACTTTGATTCACGCACGATTTCGTTGGATTCATATTTAAATTTCGGATAACATGAAATCGATTTAGTTGAATTTGGTGACTGTAGAGTTTTTGCGCTTCTGTTTGGATTTTTATGGGCTAAAATCAAAGGTTAGTTTTTTAACCCACTCACAACCGCTAAATTATCTTATGTTAGTTAAATTGAATTTTCGATATGATTTGAAATTGATTGGTTGATGTTTGGTATATTTAAATTGTCATTCTAGCTAAATTTGACTTTTATTCAATTTAATCATCGTTTAATTTAATTTTGAATTTAATTGTCAATGTAATACCTATAAATTATAACCAGTTATGTATTGATGTTTACTGGTTGATTTGGGTGATGATTGTGATGTATGTTTAATTGTTGATATTGGATGATTTAATGTTATATTAATATTGTTATAACACTGCAAGTTTCCTTAGTTATTGTAAGAAAATCCCTATGGGTTGAAATAATACATACCCGAACGATCATATAGAATATGAGAAAATCGTTGTGGGTTGAAATGTTAAACCCAAGCGATTTTAATTGATTTGGAATTTTGGATTGCGGGTTGAAATAATATATATCCGTGAATTTAAATTTTTACTGACCGAAAGGATAAATATCCGTATCACTTGACCATATGGTAGAAAATTATGTACGGACACCACATTGGTTAAATTAAACGATTTTAAAACCCTTAAACCTTGAATTGGATTAAATGATATTTTCAAGGAAATTGATTCATATAAATTGAATTACTTTGAAAATCCAAGTTTAAGGGTTGGAATTGGTAATTAGTTTAAATCGAAATTCTAAAGTATTTTAATCTTTTTTAAATAGATTTAAAGTATTTTAACCCATTTTAATCCATTTAAATCTATCTTAAACTATATTAAACTATTTTAATCTATTTTAAATTATATTAATCTATTTTAATCTATTTAAAATATATTTAATCCATTTTAATATATTTTAAACTATATTAATATTTTTTAACCTATTTTAAACTATCTTAAACTATTTTTTAAACTATTTTAATCTATCTAAACTATTTTCTGCATTTCAGGTTTTGTAATGTGGAAGATTTAAATTTAAATCCTTGATTTTTAGTAGAATATGATTAAATGATGTTATAATATAAGTAGGGATTTAAATTAAATATTTAAGGAATATGGTGATTTTAAATAAGGATTTAATCTATTTTTGGAAATATGAATTCGAAAGTGATATGATATCAAATATGATATAATTTCGAAAGTAAATATGATTTCGAAAATGATATGGTTTTGAGAATACAATATTTTTATATAAATTATAAATCAGTTTTGGAAATATAAATGAACCATCCAGTGTGAAATAAGAGTTTGGTTGTTAAAGAGACGGGGATCAAATATTGTCACACTCTCTACCAATATCGAAAACCTCTTTAACAACTGTGCACGTGGTGGTGATTCCAGAAATGAAGTAGGATGGTTTGGCGAACGATTATGAGGTATTTACGTGACCCTGACTTTGGTGAGTCAGCTTAGATTGACTAAAACAGGAGCCACGTCGGGTTAAGTGAGATCATTCCTCCGATCGGACACGTTTATTCGATGCCATATTTTGACGTTGTGATGATTTGGTGGCCACCCCTCGATTTTGATTATGGGTGTGTGTTTCGAGGTGGGCGGTAGTAGCTGCTATGCGTTATCACTAGTTCAGATCCGCAATCGGTATATCTACCCTGGCATTTCCTCGATTGATGTGTTCACATGCCCTATCGCGCCTTTTACGAGTTTGTTTTGTACCATACTTATAGAGTGCACTCTGGGTAAACCTAATGGAGGAGTGTACGGTATTGTATAGACTATTGGAATATATAAAATGTGTTAATGGGGATATGGGTTACGCCTTAATGCTATTTTAATACTTTACTTTACTGTAGACACTATTATAATAGCATATTATACTACATACTAAATAGTTTAACGGATCCTTAGGAGATGAAAATCCCGAACATCACTTAAGCTATTGCACTCACGTTAGACACTGGATAGGAGATGTCAAACTGCATAAACATCTTTGACGCCGTTACACTCATATTTATTTACTGTTGATTTAGCTCACATAAGAACTTTTAGTTCTGACTCGAGTGTTTTATCTTTTCAGTTTGCTTGGGTCAGCCTGAGTTTTTCAGTATATCAAAGACTGTTTTTCTGGAGTATGAAGACGAAGATCTTGTACTATTAATTATTTATTAAATTTATTCCACTGCATCATGTCGTTTCGCTGCATTTATTTATTTATTCTTGTTGTATGTACTTCTGATCTATATTATAAAGGTATAATCAATGTTATTTGTAAACAGCTTCATGAACTGTTTATTTGATTATTATATTTTGTCATTCCGCTGCGAGATTCTATATTAGTTTTTTCTTTCTTTCTCTGCTTTTTCTTATTTACCACATAACAATCCTCCATTTTGAATGGTTTGACTTTGATGTGTGTGGCTTATCATCGACCTAAGCTATCCAAAAAGGCAGGTCGTTACATTTGGTATCAGAGCTAGGTTTAGCGATAACCTTAGCTTTGTGGGGTCTGACTCATATAGAATAGTGTAGTAATACCTTAGAATGAGTCGCTGAGTGTATATATGAGAGAGCGTATTTGTTAGTGTTATAAAAGGTTTTGTACATTGTTAATTTATTCTGTTTAGTATTTATAAATTCTGGTCAGTACATAGGACGCTATGGCATCGATAGGAAATTCTAAACACTTAATAGAATAGACCGACATAGTATTGTTTTGAAATATAGGTAAACGAAATAATTCTTCTAATTATATATTATGTATATAAAATATTTTTTTTATAAATGATATAGTTGGATGTAATATGTTGTTTGTTAGGTAGAGAAATTTTACAAATATTGATTGTAAATTAGGATTTATAAATAAAGTAAATATAAATTGGAAGTTTAGAACTGAAGTTCCGGGATTTCTGAAAATTTCTTTTGAAAGATTTTGGAATATAATATTAGTAGTATTTATAAGTATTTTCTACTATAAATATTTGAAGATGATTTGAAAGAAATGTTTAAAAAAAAATTTCTAAAGGAAATAAGTTCTATACTCCGCTCTCTTTCACTGGAAAAATAATTTCTGTGATGAGTGCATGCATCATAGACGTTCATTTTTGAGTTTCAAAGTGGGAAGACCGTTGTAGTAATTTTACTGTGCATTTATTTTAATAAATAAATCTTGATTTTGAATCCCTAAATATGATTTGATCTATAGAGGATATACATACACACGTATGTATGTATATATATTATTTTCTAAATGACTAAAATGAATCCAGAATTTAGTTCTTAAAACTTTTTGATAATTAATAGCTTTTAATTATTACATTGAATGAAATCTTGACTATATTAATAATTGGAAACTTCTAAAATGAGGAAAACTAGAAATAGGGAGCTAAATAATTAATGAAATATATACGGGATGGGAAATTGTTATATGTAAATCAAAGGATAGGGAAATTAAGAAATGTAACTCTTGACATTTTGTTAGCTTAAATAAATAAGAGAAACTTGTGTAACATTCAGTTACATTGTAAAAGACATAACGTAAAACTTACCAAATATTAAGAGTTGAAATGTTTAATAAGAATATGTTATAGAAAATTATATAAGTAAACTTAGGAAATGAAGTGTTCATTAGAATTATGCTTATAAGTGATGAATTAAGGTGTATAAAAATGTTATGAACTTAATTTAGTAATTTGAAAATGCTAGTAATTGTAATTTAATAAAAAGAAGAATATTGTAAGTAAATGACTATAAACCTAGGTAATGTTTGAAGCCAATTATAATTAGAGTAAATGTTAAAAGCGGATACTATATGTGAAAGAAAAAAAAGTGAAAGGTGAAAATCTTTTATAAGTATGAGTTGTCTTACAAATGAATGTTTATATAAAAAGGGAAATCAAACTAAATAGTAAATGAGTTGTTCACAAATGAATATTTATATAAAAAGGGAAATCAAACTAAGTAGTAAATATGAAGTAAACTTCAGTAATGAATTCAATTATGATCTAAATAATTGAAATGGGTATATCTTGTGTAAGTAAAGTATGTAAATTAATGAAATAAGCCTTATATGAATGAATGAGAATTAAAAAATTTGTAAGTAATGAACGTTAAAAAAAAGGGAAAATATTGTAACATCCTAATTTTTTTATCAGATTTAAAATTAGAAATTAATATGAATTTCAGGAATTTAATTTGAATTTGATTTGAAATTTTTAAGGCAAATCAGATAATCATTGATTTGTGTATAATTTGCATTTGAGTTAAAAATTTAAAATAATAAATGCTTTAAAATTATTTGAATTTAATATATATGTATATGTATATATGTGTAAATTTGAATTTTAATTTGAATTTGAATTGGAACATAAAATTTAAAAGAATGTCTTAGTAAAATAATTTGAATTGGAAATTATATATGTATGATTTTTATTAATGTATAAATTAGTTTTCAAACCTTATCCTTTTTAAAAAAAGATATATATATATATATATATATATATATATATATGATAAAAGAAATGTATTTATACAAATAAGATAATGTTTTATTTAGAAAACATGTAATCATGTAAAATTACAAGTGTTAGTTAATAATACATCCAATTTAACAAGTGTTTAATTTTTAGCACATGAATTTACAATTGCAATGATTTTATCAATAAAATTTACAAGTGTCATTCTTTTTTAATTTTTAAAATAATTAAAAAAATGGAAACAAAGTTATATAAACTTCCAACTCTCCTCTCTCTCATTTCTTTACCTTTATTTTCAGAAGCCTGTACAAGCTTAAACATCAAAAACCAGAAAATTAAAAACAATCAAACCAGAAAAACAAAAGATTCAAGACAAATTAAAAAAACATTTCTTTTTCAAATCTGAAAACCTGAGATCATCTCAACATAGCAAAGCTCAATTCAACAATAAAGAAAAGAAGAATTATACTCAACAAATTAAAGCCCTCAACTTCTAACGAACAACAGATTTTCAAGAATCAAGCCTTGAACAAAAGCACACTTCAAATTTTCAAAAAAAATTCAAAACTAACCTCCGGTTTTCCTCTATTCAAAACAAATAGGCGAGTAAACACTTTTAACCCGATTCATGCTTGATGTTGTGAAGTGAAGATGTGAAAATGTTGATTGCATGAAAATATATTACATGTATACAATTTTATGTATATATAGATGAATATGATATGTGCATGTCAGTTATAGGTATGAGTACTATCTGTTCCAGGTTACAAGAATACAAACCTGTTCAAAAATTAATTTCTCTTTCCCTGATACATCTTAGGCCTTAAGATCAAAATGAAATGTGTTTATATAATCAAGATTCAAATCCTAAAAATGTTTTCAAATTTAAATTGAAGAAAATTAGGTCTGGGAAGAAGATAAACAGTAGAATGCAAATCTATGTTTAAATTCGAGTATCCTAAATTCTTGATTCCTCTATATCATCTAGTTCGACTTTGAAAATTATGATTTTTAAAATTAAATTCAAGTTTTTTAGTTTGGTATTTAATGAGAAATGCATCGATGATCGGAATCGTCAGTTTCACAAATTTTTGGCCATCGGCGAAGAATTAGGTCTCATGCTCGTATATGGAGCATGCATTGTGGTCGGGAGCATCAAAAAAATGTTATAAGAATTTATAATGCATTGTGGCATCGACATGGCGGCGATGTAGGGTTTAAGCCCAAAGTTTAGTTAAGGTCGAAAATCATGTCACTGTTGCGTCGACAGTGCATCAGAGGAGGTCAGAGGAGGTCGGACGTGGGGGGATCAAAGCATCAGGCATCGGTGAAGCTTCGGGTTCGATCACGTGACCTCTGATGATCGGAGGTGGAAGTTCGAGGCGGTTGTTGGTGGCTCAGTTTGTTCCAGATTTGGTTATAACGGTTCGATTACATGATCACCGTCGTTTTGAAATATTGGGTGTTCCTGAGGCTCAGGAATGTCATCACTTACTCGTTGATGGCCAGAGCATCAACCTGTGATGGCGGGATTGGTTGTGCACGTGCACATGACCTTGATTGGCATCAGAAAAAAGGAGTCTCGGGAAGAAAGGAGAGGCTCGAAGTTGTTTTCGGGGATTAAGGATGTTAGCTCGAAGTTGGGATCTGTAACAACCCGCCTTTCATCTCACAGAAAGATGAATCATTAAAAAGAAAGGGATAGAATTGAGAAAAGATAGAAAAGAAAGAAAGAAATAACATCAGAATCTCACAGCGGTACGAATAAATTATACTAATCACATTAGTATTACATAATATACAACATCTATCGGAGTTACACAGCTTATACATAACAAACTAGACAGCTATAAGTACCTGTCTATCATACATTTTATAATACAACACGGAGATACCACCACAGCAGAAACACCTATATATCTACAAACGCTGTAGCCTCCTACTCCAATTCTCCTCCAGAATTCGTCAAAGCTAACCTGAATCCCTTGGCTACTCGTAGAATTTAAATACCTAAGAGTTTAATAAAATAGAAAACAAACTCCAGGTCAGACGTGGGCATGGTGTGAGTAAACGGGTTAAAGTTGCTTAACTTTGAAAACCTTTGAAAACAAAAGGTATCTCATAAGATTTTTCGCACATAAACACGAAATTTTTTTTACCTAACGATAACCAAAACATTTGATAGAAAATCCAGTGATATTATAATAGGGTCTAGGGTTTTCAAGTAAATAAGAAATAGCTAAAATTGTTACATGATTAAATTCCAGCATACTAGCCACAAAGTGGGTTTTACAATCAAAACCATAAAGGGCATGTAGGAAGAATGAGTTTCCATCAATGGCAGGGCCACTTGGGTACCGTCCATCACAGTTTGTGGCCTGGATCACCGTACCGAGGATCCACCCTAAATCCCCTACAACACAAGGCCAGAACCATCCCTTACTGGATATTCCCAAACAAGACAACCTCGTAGTTGTTTGTAACCAACTGTCCACACAGCGGAATAAAAAGGGACCACTAGATAGGGGAAAATCTTGTCCTACTTGAGCGCGACTCACTTAGCCTTGCTGCTCCTTCCATGTTTTAGCCATTCCCGGTTGATGAGGCTTGTGGCTACGATTACCTTTGTAGAACACATCACGTAGAATGCTCATCGTCCTCCAATGACGATGTTCTGAAAGCATTCAATCCATATAAGTTCGTTCCGGGTTCGAACGAAACCGAAGGCACTATCTCATTACACTCATTTTGGAATCACCCTTAGAGTTAACGACAATAGTCCTTGCACTCTGAATCTTCATCTCGATCATCACTTGAGATTTACGACCTATCCTTTAATTTTGATCGATGTGGTTTTTGGATATCCAAATTTGAAAATCTGATCCCGGTCTTACCGAAATCCAAAATCCCGTCTTTTAAGTCTAAGTTGTTTTAAAGTTAAAAGAATTTGATTTATTATCTATATTCACACAGATAGATAATTCACATTGTCACAAATAGATAATCCATATCATCACAATTCAACCAAAGCATCTCATATCACTGGTCATCATATATCTTATGTCAAAGATATCAAACAATCCAAGGCATTCAATATCATTCAGCCATCCATAAGCAATGATCTATTAATCACACCATCTCTAATTAATTTAAAATTAATTAAATTAATTACGTCCATCACTATAAATCCTACTTACTTAACCATTAATTAATTGCAACTCAATTAATTAATCATCCTTTAATTTTCCATCTTAATTAATCATCCTTGATTAATTATTCTTCAATTAGATTAAGTAATTAGCCTTTAATAAATTACACAAACTAATTATTCTTAGCCATCTACAGTAATTAATCTTTAATTTAAAGTCAACTTTTATATATACATATATAATAACACGTTAAATTTGAAAATAACAATTCTATTTTCTTTAAAATGTATTTATATCTATATAAAACAACATATTATTAATATTGTTTGAAATTAACAATTTTTTCAATTTTAAATAATTTATAAAGAGATTATCACATTATTTATAAATTACTTCTATAAATGTATTAATGTATCATACGTTTTATATGTTTGTAAATTGTATTTTAAACTTTTATATAAATTTTCAAATCGTATTATTAAGCAATATTTGAAAAGGAAATAAAACAAACCTTTTTATTAATTTTATTTAAATTTAAACTAAAGCTTAAAATATAATTTAAAAAATAACATTTACCTTAAATATTTTAAAACTATATAGTTAACTATTTAAATAACCTTTGAAAAGTATTATATTAAGCATAATCATAATTTCCAAATTACCAAATATATATAATTTAAAATTTGAAAACATGATTTTATTTGTTAAATACAAACCAAAGGTTTTATATTTACAATATATACAAATATATATAAGTTATAAACAGAAAACATTTTATTAATCTTTAAAAGATAAAATTTACCAATTAAATATTTATTTGCTTTTAAAAGAAAATTTTTGCCAATTTAAACAACAATTATAAAAGAAAATTATCAAATCAATTTAATTATTAATACAGATTATTAAATTGATAGTCCAAAATTCTGGGTCATCGCATTCCTCCCCTCTAAAAAGAATTTCGTCCCCAAAATTTAAAAGCAAAGATAATTTAATATCCCATCAAAGATTTGAATTTTAAACCACAAGCATATGCAACCAATTCACTCAATCAAACAAATCTAATGATCCTGACACAAATTAGGATAGACCTTCCTAATACTATCAAGAGTTTCCTAGGTATAAACACTGGGATATTCGCTTTACTGAATCCAAACTAGCTATACCACTAAGCTTCTGAGCTCCTACTCATCTAGATCTACAAACTGCACAAGATATCTGACCACGGTCAAATCTGATTCAACTACCCAATTCTCCTGAACTGCTGGTTCCAAAACTAGTGATGGATCGTACGTACTCCCTCAGAGATACGTGAAACACATTGAATTTCGGTTTTCCAAACTGGCCATTCAATCCTCTAAATAAAAACACTTATCCTTACTAGAATACAGAAAGATCCAATATACCTCGGAGCTAGCCTCCCAGTCTTACCAATGATTGCTCCGTTGACTGGAGAAAACTTATCCAAAATAAAATCTCCTACTTCAAAATCCAAATTCCTACGTCTCTTATCCACAAAACTCTTCTGACGATTCCTAGGCTGCCTTCGTCCTTCCTGATCAGCTCAACCCTCGCTGATGCTTCTCAAAACAAACTAGACCAAAAACAACCTAACAAAATGATCCTCTCAAAATCAACCAAATCAAGAACACAAACTATACTTCACAAAAATCAGTAGACTTCAAACTTACTTTTCCCATCCAGACAAAATAGGTGCACTCGCCAATCTCGCCTTCAGATCCAAAAAAACTTCCTGTAGAAACCCTCTAATCCAAGAAAACTGTGAACTTTCAAGGAGTCTAGGGTCGCTTCCACTCTAGAACAGCTGCTGCCATGCTACCACTACGCAACTTTGATCTGGAGTAGATGAGAATGCCATCGATGATCATGAGCACAGACTTGTCTAACACATCGCAGAATCGGATCCATAAAGATAAAACTCAAAAGTTCCATGATATCGTAAGCCGCTTCATAAAAACCTCTCTCCAGGAGCTACCCTTCTATTTAGCTGAACAACTGATATCACTCCTGAAATCCTAGTCGATATGAAAACTCAGTCTCCAGATGCTATGGCAAACCTTGACTTCCTTGAAGACATCCGGAAAAAATTTCTAACAACTCCAATAATTCCTATATTCCCTAGAGATGCGTCGATCTCAAGCAAAAGATTACTCAAAAGAACACTTAGCTATCGCAAGTCACTTTTGCGATCAACCTAGCCTGATTTCCAAAGATAAGGTTCTCTCTTTACCAATCAGAACAGCTTATGCTTATCTAGCTAATCCATCGAAGAAATGGGTCCACTCCGCTGCTTCTAAACTCCATCTCAAGAACATTGCTTAGCCAGATAACCTTCTTGTCGGTACACAGAACACCTCCGAGCTGCATTGCCGACACAGATGCCAAAGACTTCCTATCCAAAGCTCTTCAAACATCAAAGCCATATCATCCAATCCCATACAAAGCCTAGAGATGGGCAGACACCTCCTCAAGAATCTCGGGCCTCAAACCAATCACAAACACCCTGCTAAACTTAGTCTCTTCACCGATGCAGACACACTTCCTTAAACTTGCTCCAAAAGAAACATTTTCGGAAACATCCATAGTCACTGCGTCTCACCACGTAGCTGCACCTTCCTAAAATTGCTAAGATACCATCACTCGCTTCTGCTTAACCCATAGATCCAAACTCTTACTCATCCAACCTTGCACCTCAATGATGGACTCTGCACCTTTTAAAAAGTATCATTCAGAGATTGGTGAAATCCTCACACCACTGCAAAGCTCGCTCGAGACGGTATTTGATCTATAGCCTCGGCAGATACACTTCTAACCTCAACACTCAGACTTCTTCTATTGGTAGTCGTGCTACACACACTATTACTCTTTCTACCGCAACAACTTATATTGGAAAACCCGAACAGGCAACCCAACAAATAGGTATATATATATATATGTCAAAATTACAAATACACTCTCCCAAGAAAGAAATCACTTCAAAGCCTAGGTATTCACTCAACGTAGCGCTCTGATACCAACTGTAACGACCCGCCTTTCATCTCACAAAAAGATGCATCATTAAAAAGAAAGAAAGAAAGGGATAGAAAAGAAAGAACGAAACAACATCAGAATCTCATAGCGGAACGAATAAATTATAATAATCCCGTAAATATTACATAATATACAATATCTATCAGAGTTACATAGCTTATACATCACAAACTAAATAGTTATAAACACCTATCTATCATACATTTCACAATACAACACAGAGATACCACCACAGCGGAAACACCTATATATCTACAAACGCTGAAGCCTCCTGCTCCAATTCTCCTCTAGAATTCATCAAAGCTATCCTAAATCCATTGGCTACTCATAAAAATTTGAGTAACCAAGAGTTTAATAAAATAGAAAACAAAATCCGGGCCAGACTTGGGTTTGGTGTGAGTAAACGAGTTGAAGTTGCTTAACTTTGTAAACCTTTGAAAACAAAAGGTATCTCGTACGACTTCCCGCACATAAACACGAAAAAGTTTTTACCTTACGATAACCAAAACATTTGATAGGAAATCCAGTGATATTATAATAGGGTCTAGGGTTTTCAAGTAAATAAGAAATAGCTGAAATTGTTAAATGATTAAATTCCAGCAGACAATCAAAACCGTAAAGGGCACGTAGGAAGAATGAGTTTCCATCAATGACAGGGCTACTGGGGTATCGCCCGTTACAGTACATGGCCTGGATCACCGTACCAAGGATCCACCCTAAATCTCCTGCAACCCAAGGCCAGAACCATCCCTTGTTGGATAGTCTCGGACAAGACAACCTCGTAGTTGTTTGCAACCAACTGTCCACACAGCCGAATAAAAAGAGACCTCTAGACAGGGAAAAATCTTGTCCTTCTTGAGCACGACTCACTTAGCCTTGCGGCACCTCCCCTTCTTTAGCCAATCCCGGTTGATGAAGCTTGAGGCTACGATTACCTTTATAGAACACATCACTTAGAATGTTCATCGTCCTCCAATGACGATGTTCTGAAAGCATTCAATCCATACAATTTCGTTCCGGGTTCGAACGAAACCGTAGGCACTATCTCGTTACACTCATTTTGGAATCACCCTCAGATTTAATGACAATAGCCCGTGCACTCTGAATCTTCATCTCGATCATCACTTGAGATTTACAACCTATCATAAAATTTGGATCGATGCGGTTTTCGGATATCCAAATTTGGAAATCTGATCCCGGTCTCACCGAAATCCAAAACGCCGTCTTTTAAGTCCAAATTGTTTTAAAGTTATAACAATTTGATTTATTATCTATATTCACACAGATAGGTAATTCACATTATCACAAATAGATAATCCATATAATCACAATTCAACCAAAGCATCTCATGTCACAGATCAGCATATATCTCATATTAGACACATCAAACAATCCAAGGCATTCAATATCATTCAGCCATCCATAAGCAATGATCTATTAATCACACCATCTCTAATTAATTTAAAATAAATAAAATTAATTACTTCCATCACTATAAATCATGCTTACTTAACCATTAATTAATTTCAACTCAATTAATCAACCATCATTTAATTTTCCATCTTAATTAATCATCCTTGATTAATTATTCTTCAATTACGTTAAGTAATTAGCCTTTAATTAGTTACATGAATTAATTATTCTTAACCGTCTATAATAATTAATCATCAACTACTCTCATTAATTAATTAACTATAATTAATTACATTAATCTTTAATTTATTTCATTAATTAATTATTCTATAATCACTTATATTGATTAATTATCCCTTAATTAATCAATCCTTAATTACTTCATTAATTACATTAATTAATGATCCTCTAATTACTTCTTTAATTAATTATATTTCTAACTAATCATATTTAATAATTAGTTTTCAATTAATCATATTCATTAATCAACCTTGATTAATCATACTTAGTAATTAACTACCCTTAAATAGTTACATTACTTAATTAACTTCTACATAATCTTATTAATTAATCCTTCAATTATTTACACTAAGTAATTAATCCGTAATTACTTTCATTATGTAATTATTCTTCTTACTAATTAGACAAAGTAATTAAACTCAAATTACTTACATTAATTAATTATCCTTCAATTAATTACATCTAGTAATTACCCATTAATTACTTCACTAAGTAATTACACTTTATAAATCACATTAAGTAATTATACTTAACCATTCATCAAGTGGTTATATTAAATTAATTAAATTAATTAATTAACTTAAACTAATCACATTGATTTAATTAATTACATTGAGTTATTAATTCCTTTAATTACTTTCATTAAGTAATTATACTTTAATTAACCATTTTTAATTACAAATTAATTAATTCCTAATTACCAATTAATTAATCTATAATTTCTTAATTAATTAATTCTTACTTAATCTTTTAATTACTTGATTAATTAATTTAAAACCCTTACTTATTTAATTTTATTAATCCTTAGTCATTAATAGATTAGGCTAATTAATTACTCTTTAATTACCTTATAAATTTAATTAATTTCAAATCATTAAATCTTAATTAACTTTAAGATAAAACATTATCCTTTAAAATCATTTAATTATCATAAATCATATTTAAAACATTTAATTTTAAAATTAACTTACTAATTCAATTATTTAATTTTAGATTTAAAATAACAAAATCAAGTTAAACATATTTTAAACTTTTACTTTAACATTTAAATCTTTTAAAACATGTTTAAAACATTTTACTTGGAAAAACAAATTTATTTTCAAATATACTTAAATCTTTAAACTTGTTTAAAATATTCTTATTTTATAAAACTTTATTTTTCAAAATCAAGCTACAACGTTTATTTGAAACCCTGTACATTCACTTAAAACTTGATTTAAAACTTATCAAACTTTAATTAAAATCTGGAAACAGATTACTTTTGAAAACAAGGACATTTTAAACATGAAACTTTAAAACTGTTCTTGTTTTATATTTTCTTTTTAAAGCCTGGTTGCCTAACAAACTCAAACCCGAGCCTACTATCTCTCACTACCCCAATCACTTCGAGACAAACCCGAAACAACCACGAACTAAACCCGAGATCAAAACCTTCTTCCCCGAACCCCAAGCAAATCCTGACACAAATGCACACACGTGCACATGCACGGTGGCTCTGACCACCTTCGGTCAACGTCGCGGCCTTCCCAAAGTCGGCGACTACACACTTAGACGACTCCACCCCTAACTTCGACAATACGTTAGCGAAATCAAAAACGAGCAACTCGATCAAAAGCTGGAGCAAACCAGATCGATCAACATCACCCTAAACCACCACCTTAGATCACTAGATTACCTACCGACCTATCCAAAGTTACTCCACTCTCCGACGAATCAAATCCCCCTATCGCGATCACTTCCGGTGATCGATCGACGTCGCACGAAGCACCCAAAACCCTCGACCAAAACACCCCTTCGAACCCTAGTTCAACTACGCCTTAGCTCCCTACTGATCTAAAAATCAAATGATCATTTTTCCCATGATCATCGTCCCTCCTACTGTCTTCAGACCTAACCCTGACGCGCTGCTCGCCGCCGTTCGACAGCAATCGACCAAAGTACCCAATCTGTTCAACATAGATTATCCCATTAATTCCTCATCTAAAAATCATGATTTTATCACCTAAATTCAACATTTGCCATGCCGAATCATAATCTATAATCAATGATTGAAATTAGGGTAATTTATTTTCACTTATTTCCAATTCATCTCTGTATTCTTTTTATTTTTGAAATAATTTCTAAATATAAAACCTTGAAACTATTATTAAAATTAGTACTACACTATTATAATCATTTCACATTTACAAATCCTAGCCTAAAATCAAATGTATGGGAAGATATGAATTCTTATTAGAAATTTGAACCTTGATTTAACAGAGCAGATATAAATTTATTTACACTTACACAGGCATATACAAATCATATGTATATTAATACATTCATATCAAATACTTATGAAGACCATACTGCTCTATCATTCATCACATAAAATAAAGCTAGCAACCATATTACTATTTTTTTTATAACTTTTGTTTACTCACCTGAAAAACAGAGAGCAAAAGAGCGGAGATTGAAATAGGAACTTGCAAATGCTTTTGACAACTACATGTTGTAATCTGGGAAAAAAATGCTTGAATTGCTCTAGATTTTGAAAGTGAAATGCTGGACTTGAATCTGGAAAGTTGTTACTGAAAATCTTTTATTGTTGAGATGATTAAGACTTTGATTAAGTTGGAAGCTTGATTTTCCTCCAGGTTTATAGATGGTGATTGCTTTTTGAAAAGATTTCTGATTTGAGAAATATTGTTTACATATTTGTTTTTGAAAATTTGTTACAGGCTAGAATTTTTCTTAGTTTTGAAAAGAGAATAGAAATGAGATAGAGAGAAGAAAGAAGTGCTTATAAAGGCTAAATTTGATTTATTAAAAATAAAAGGAAAAAAATTAAAATCAAAAGTGACACTTGTTTAAGCTCACCATTTTTCAATACATTTGTTAAATAGTTTACACATGTTACTAATGTGACTTAATGTATTAACACTTGTCACTAAGAAATTTTTATTTATTTTAAATGTTATAATAAGCTTTTATACTTAATTTAGTAATTAATAAATACTTATCTTAATATATATATATATATAAATTTCTTTAAACAAAATATTATAAAACAAATTATATATACAAATAAAAACTTATATATATATTATTAAAATTCAAAATATTTTAAAATATCTATCTTTTGAATTTCAATTTTTGAATCCAAATTCAAATGCAAATTAAATTTAAAAAAATCCAATTCAAAGTCAACTTATATATATACATATATAACAACACATTAAATTTGAAAATAACAATTCTATTTTCTTCAAAATATATTTATATCTATATATAAAACAACACATTATTAATAAATTGTTTGAAAATAATAATTTTGTCAATTTTAAATAATTTATAAAAGAGATTATTACATTATTTATAAATTTCTTCTATTACAAAATGTATTAATGTATCATATGTTTTATATGTTTGTAAATTGTATTTTAAGCTTTTATATATATTTTCAAATCATATTTATCAAGCAATATTTGAAAAGAAAATAAACCAAACCTTTTTATTAATTTTATTTTAATTTAAACTTAAGCTAAAAATATAATTAAAACACATAACATTTACCTTAAATATTTTAAAACTATATGGTTAACTGTTTAAATAACCTTGAAAAGTATTATATTAAATTTAATCATAACTTCAAAATTATCAATTATATATAATTTGAAATTTGAAAGCCTGATTTTATTTGTTAAATACGAACTAAAGCTTTTCTATTTACAATATATACAAATATATATAAATTATAAATAGAAATTTTTTATTAATCTTTATAAGATAAAATTTAACAATTAAATATTTATTTACTTTTAAAAGAATTTTTTTTCCAAATTAAATTATAATTATAAAATAAAATTATCAAATCAATTTAATTATTAATACAGATTATTAAATTGATATTACCCAAAATTCCAAGTCATCATAGGATCGGGTGATTTTATGTATACACTGGGTAATAAAAATTTAAACAAAATTTTGAGTCTTAAAAAAAGAAATTTTTGGGAAGCACTTGGAGGAGACTCGAAGCAAGCAATGTTTTAGCTCGGAGGACTCTTGGGTAGTTCTAGGGTTTGACATTTTTTATCTAAACTTTTAAACATTTTTTATCCATGCTTTCAAATGATAATTTTGAGTTAAGTTTGAATTAATTAAGGTTTTAAGTAAGATATTTTAAGGTAATTTAATTTTATTTATTTAATTTTATCAAATTATTTTATAAATTTATTTATATTAAATGAATAATGTAATTAAAAAGGATAATTAATATAAAATGTTATTTAAACTAACCTTAATCTTTTAAATTAACCAATGTGATAATGATGATTTATTAAACAAGGTTTAAAAGATAATTAAAGTAATTAATAAAGATAAAAAGATTTATCTTTTAATTTATTAAGTAATAAATGATTTGTTAATATAATTACTTAAAGAATAATTACTTAATATTAAAGGTTAATTAAATAAATAATTAAGGTTAATTAATTTGTAATTAAGAATTAATTAATTAAGGAATAATTAATTAATAAAAGTAATTAAGGTTTAATTAGTTAATAGTTAAGGATTAATTAATAGATAGTTAATGACCAACTAATTTATAATTAAGTATAATTAATCATCGATTAAAGATAATTAATGAAAGTAATTATGTGATTAATTAATTATAATCACATGATTAATTCATCTTAATTGTAGATGATTGATTATTATTGAATGTTTGTATTGATTGATATCTCTGATATGTGATTGTGATACCATGTTATATGAATTGCTTTGTGCTGAGCTATGATATCTATGATGCATTTTCTGTGTGAATGTGAAAGCCCCTTTGGCCGTAAAACGACATTTGAATTTCGATGCGACAGGGAGTCGGATTCCAGTTGGTTATCCGAAACCCACATCGAACCTTAATGATGAATCTTTATGACTGATATATCCACGTGTTTTTAAATTAAGCGCTCACTATTCGGTTTAGCCGGGAGAGGAGTTTGTGTCATTGCCCATTCCGTATAGTGATATGACAAAATGGATAGCATTTGAAGATGGTGGTGAAGACCGGGTGTTTTCTAGAACGATAGGATAACTTGTCGAATGACTCTGCACTGAGTTGCTCGGGTATAGAGATCTCCATATGTGATGGGGAGTCCAGTCGGTATTGTTGATGCCCGGATTGCAAGGGCTTCTTTGGAAGTGCCTTCGGTTCCATTTGAACCCGGAATGGACTTGTATGGTTGTATGTCTGACATTACTCTTTGAGATATAAAGTTGATTTCTTTCAAACACATTTCTGTTGGTGGCGGAAAATTTATTCTCTTAGCTTAACACCATTCTCTGAGACGTACGAGCTCAGAGGTTATGTAGTTGATGGTTATTAGTAATATACTCCCAATTTGGTAGTGTGGTATGCTGAGTGCTGCTGATCATTTGTTGATCGAAGCATGACTTTAGTGAAAAGCGTAACTTTATGGATGAAACTTCGTCCAACCTCACAACCCGGTAACGGTGGAAACATGAATCGTTGCAGCAAGGTTATTTGGGGGTAGCGCCCCATGAGGGTATGTCCATTTTCTTCTGCGTAGAAGTGTTATCATGGTATGGAGCCCAGATACTGAACTTATGTGGTTGCTGCAAAACTTATTACTTTGTGGTTGTTGGTTGAGAGGCGCCACGGATAAAGGTAGGTAACGACCGGGGAATGGCATACTCGTGTAAGTAGTTACCTAGGTACAGAGGTTACCCAGCCTTGTGTTCGCAGAGAGTCGGTTAAGTTCTCGGGGTCGTCCCTCTAGAGGCATACCCATTCGGTGTAGGAAGTTCCTTTTCTCGACCATTGTTGGAAACCCAATCATTCAATACGAGCCTTTTACGGTTTTAGTTGTAAAACCTGTCATTTAACATGGTAGCTATAGTAGGCATACTATAATGGTACGCATGCTGGCTAAGATTAATATTATACTTTCAAAAAAATTTCTACACTATGCACTAAGAATAATATCAAAGAATTTTTCTTGTATCAAACATGTTTGACTATCATAAGAATAATTCTCCTCTAATTCTACGATTGCATTGTGTGTGTGGCAGGCGGTCTTATGGTAGTTTAATTTTCCAAAAGCATGAACATATTTCTTTTATAAATTCTTTTTGTTCAAACAACTGTTTTTGTTTACCTACACCAGTCTCATGACTAACCCGGAGTTTATTATTCCCTTCCTAAACTTTGGGTGTCGATAATTTCCATATGGCAGCCTAGAAGCAGGTTATCCGTGTTTTGGAGCTAGCTTGGATTTGGAAGTCTTTTGGAAGCTGTCAGATTTTGGAAAGATTTTGGTTTGGGAATCCTTTGAAGTCTTTGGATTTTGGTTTTGAAGGTTCTTATGTCAGAATTTCGTTATCGTTCTCTTTCTTTTGAAGACTTTGTTGTTCCGCTGTGGTGCTACCATTTTGTTGTTGCATCATATGTGTAGCACTCCAATGTTGGTGATAAATGTTGTAATGAATATTGTATCAACGTTGTATCTGTATTGTGATCAATGAAATCATCATCTTTTGTATATACTATATATATTCATCTAATGTTGTTATTAGCTCCATCCTAGCTGGAGTTCAACATTTGAATCTCCGGCAGTCGAATACAAGTGAGGTATTTGATGTCGATTTTTGAAAGCTGGATTTTGGGTCATGATAAGTGGTATCAAAGCTAAAGCTTGAGTAAGAACTTTAGCTACGGAGTATAACACATTAGGTGGCTCATTAGAGATAGGCTGAAGAATATCGAAGAATGAGCATAACCGAGAGACCGAAAACCTTAATTTCTTGGTCTATTTCCTTAAACTGTTGATATTCCCTAAAATATCTTGTCTGTATGTCTAAATTAAGTTTTCTTACTATTTACTGATAATGAGAATGAGCGAAATAAGAGGGCAAGGTAGGGAACAGGGAAATACCACTACAACTGGTCAAGGCACTGCAACAGCAACAACTGTTCCTATTCAACCTCAACCGTATCTGGCTGATCTATATCGAAGTTTCTCCAGACTTGGTGGAAATATGTTTACTGGGAAGGAGTCTATTATCGAAGCACAATCCTGGATTCGATCGTGTGAAAGAATTTTCAAAGGATTGAAGTTGGAAGACGATCAAATGTGATTGATAGCTTCTTGGCAACTCCAAGAGGAAGCTCTAGTCTGGTGGGAGACAGTCACAGTGGATGAGCTGGAAGATGAATTAACTTGGAGTCGATTCAAAGAGGTGTTTGAGAAACACTATATGCCATCTGCTGGTATCTCCAGAATGTACCAGGAGCTTATGGACTTGAAGCAAGGCAGTTTATCATTTGAAGAATACTTGAACAAATTCAACAAGTTATCTCGGTTTGGTCCGGAGTTGGTAAACACACCCTTGAAGAAGAATGAAAGGTTTATTCAAGGGATGAATAAGAAATCCATGAGAAGATGACAGCCCATGTGAAGGAATCTTTTTCTGGTTTGATAGATATGAGTTATAGATATGCTACCTTGGATAAGCAGGAAATTCCTAAAGCAAAGGGAAGTTCAAGCAATCCGAATTGGAAGAAAAGGAAGCTCGGAGGGAAGAAATCAGATAAAGACAAGGAGAAGAAGAGTAATCAGGAGAACCAGGCAAGGGATATCACTTGTTACAACTATCGGGAGATATGCCATTATTCTAACGATTGCAAGAAGCCAAAGAAAGAAGTAAAGAAAGATCAACCCGTGAAGACAAGTCAAAGAACCAAGGAATGCTACTAGTGTCACAAGCCAGGTCATGGAGTTAAAGATTGCTCGAAAAAGTAACAAGCACAAGTAGCGAAAATGTACGCGATAAAGGATGGCCGCTCAACTTCAAAGGCGGATAAAGGAAAAGGGGTTTTAGAAGGCAACCTCCTCATTTATGATAGAGTTGCTAGAGTTTTTTTTGTAACGACCCGGAATTTTAGGCAATATCAATTTAATAATCTTTGTTAATAATTAAATTGATTTGATAATTTTTCCTTATAATTTTATTTTAAATTGGTAAATTTAATCTTTTAAAGGTTAATAAACATTTAATCTGACAATATTGACAAATATCTTTTTAACAATTTAAATACGATATGAATTATTTGTCAAAGCTAATAAATTTTATTTTTTTTCATAATATATATATTTGACATATATTGTGAATAGAAATATCTATTGTTTAAAATTAAAGATTGAATTTTCAAATTGTAATATATATGTATGTATATGTTATAATTTGATATTGTTTTGAAATTTAATTTAATCTATTAATAATGCATATATATATATATATATTGTAATTTAAAGCTTTGTTTTTAAATTAATATTTTTCAAAAGATAATTTAGTTTAATTCAATTTGTTTTAAAAATATATGATAATTGTTTGTTTTTAAAATATGATAGTTTAAAAAGAATTTAAACAAGCTTTGTTTTGTTTCTTTTAAAATGCTTAGTATAAAATGGTTATAAGTGTATAATTATAAATGTTAGATTTTAAATACATGTATAAGATGTATACTTATATTATAATTAGTTTTAGAACAATTTCTTTTAAAAGTAAATTTATATATACATATGTAAATTATATTTATTGATAGAATTAAATAAGTAAGTTATATTTAATTTAAATGAAAATTAATTTAAGAACACTTAAAACATGTGTAACATAATAAACACCCTTAATAACACTTGTAAACTTTTTAAATCATGTTTGAGACACTTGTTTAATTTTATAACAAGTGGCATATTCATTTAAATTTTAATAAATGTATTAAGAAGATTAAGTGAATAAAATGACAAGTGGCTTTCATTTTTGAATTTAAAACATATCTTTCTTCTTTCTTCAAATTATTTTCTATTTCAGCTGAGACTAAAATTAATGGCAATCAGCAAATTACTTTCAAAAAAAAAACTGGAATTGAAAACTAAAAAGCAAATCTGAAGCTAATGTCAATCTGCATTTATTAAAGCTTCAACCTGCAATTCAAGTTAAAGATCAATTGCAACATTTTTTTTATCAAACCTGCAATTTAAAACCAAAAGACAAATGCTACCTGAAATTTAAACCAATAATTAAATCTGTGGCAAAAATAAAGTCTGTAATTTCAATCTGCAAAATGAAGTTCGAATCAACTTGCAATTCAAATCAGATAAACAGCAAGTAACTTGCAGTTCAACATCAAATGTAGAGCATGCATTAGGATTTCTACAGCAAGATCAAAAGCATCAAAACATTATCCAAATTTTATATTCAAAGCCTGGAAATTTAAAATCTGCTCTGCTTTTAATTTGAGGTGAGTAAATGTTTTTAAAAACAGTTGTTCTGGATTTTTACTACCATGCATGTGTTGATCTATAGTGATGTTGCATGGAACATTTTCAATTTTTACATTATGGATTTGATAGATTTATATGTATATGTATAGTGATCTGTATATATATAGTCACTTTATTTATCTGTTACTTCCCTGACCTGGATCATCATTGAATAATTTAAATTTCCTACTAACAATAATTATTCTACATTGATAATTTAATAAAAGTTGTTTGTTATTGTTGTTGGTAATATTAAAGTTTATTTCTTCAAATTTAAATTTACAAATGATTTTAAAAATGAATATTACAGTGAGATCTTGGTTCATGACAAAAATCAATTATCTTAAAATTTAATTTGGATTACATGCATGCAATCGTAATGATAAATCATGAATTTAGATATACAATTTGTAATTTTTAATTGTGTAATTATTGTGAATTTGGGGTTTATTCGAAATTGGGAATTTTGTGAACTGCCGATTATCTACACATTAATTTGAGTTGAAATTGAGGTCGTATCTTGTTCTTAAGTTGAAGATTTTGGGAAAAATGTTTCAGAATTTTTCTAATGTGTAAATTGTTCGAATTGGAGCTAATTAGGGTTTTAGTTTGTTTTTGTTTCGGTTGAACTGTAATGGCATTTGCGTCTTGGTTGAGGTATCGAGTTCGATCGCGTTTGGGAATGTTAGAGCTTGAGGTCTTGGCTTTCGATGATGGAGTTGGCAGAGTTCATCGGCGACTGGGTTGAACGGCATTGGGTTTGGATTTGAGGTCGTTGTTTCTGCAGTTTTCGATGCGAATGCTCGAATTTTGGATCGCGTATCAATTGTTGGATCTGGGTATGGATTCGTGTTCAAGTGTGATTCTGTGACCGTCGCTGGTGGTCGCGACGACCCAGATTGGCCGGAGGGTGATGGGTAGGTGCACCGTGTATCTCGTGCATGTTTTATCTGGAAACTGTCGTTTGGGAAAATGAAGATCGTCTCGAGTTTTCTCTCGCGTTTTCGTGGTTTCGGCTCGAAGCAGCGAGGTTGGGTTTTGCTCTGGGGTTAGCACGAGTTGTTCTTATGCCTTGACCCGAGTTTTATTGCTTTGCTCCGTATATTGTAAATGCAGATTAGACTTGTTGTTTAAAATAAGTAAAGAAACCAAGTTTAAGTTGTAAAACAAGTTTATAATGGAAGTGAAATATAAAGTTAAACTTGTTGTTTTAAAGTGAAAGTAAATCAAACATTTAAAAGTAAAAATTGAATTTATATTTCAAATTTAAAAATGTTTTAAGATGTTTGTTTTTGAAATAATTATCTTAATTAAGTTTTAAAAATTCAAATTTAAAAGAGTATTTTGAATTTAATTATTTAATCAAAGTTTTAAGTTAAATTTTAAAGTAATGTTTCAAATTCTATTTAAAATGAATAAGTTTAACTTAGATAATTAATGTGTTTTAGATTTTGATATTTGTTTCCAAATGCATTATTTTCAAATAAAGGTAAATAATATAATTTCATAAATCAAATAAAATAGTTTGTTTTTAAGTTATTAAATTTGATTAAATTCAAATAATTTAATTATGAAGATAAATAGGGTAAATTTATCTTTGTTATTAACTTAAGAATACTTGATGTACATATGATTTATTAATAAGTAAAGTTTAATTAAGAAGAATGTTTTCTTAAGTAATTAAGTATTTTAGATAAAATAAGTTAGTTAATTAATTATTTAATTTATTTTAAATAATTAGTTAATTGTTTATATAATCACTTAATTATGGATTAATTAAGTATGATTACTTAATGAAGTAATCAATGGTTAATTTTTGAATGTAATTAGAATGGTAATTACTTATGGAAGTAATTAGAGAAGTTACTAATGGGAATAATTAATTGAAGTGATTAATGGAATCATTTAATGTTATCAATTAAAGAATTGATTAATATAAATTGTTGAAGTTAATTAATTATAGAGTAATTAATTAATTAAAGAATTAAGGATTGGTTAATGATGGAAGTAATTGCTTGTTAAGTAATTAATTAAGAGAGTAATTAAGAGTTATTAATGAAGTAATTAGAGATAATTACTTATGTAAGTAATTAAGGATTAATTACTTAATTTATTTTAGTTAATTAATTAATGTGATTAATTAATTAATGAATGAGGTTAACTTAAGATTAATTACTAAGTGTAATTAATTAAAATTGTAATTAATTAGTAAAGTAATTAATTAATTAAGGATTTATTTATTAATTTAATTGTTTAATAATTACTTAATGAAGTAATTAAAGATTAATTAGATTAATTAATTAAAGGGTTAATATAATTAACTAAGTAATTACAAATTGTTAATTATTGATTATGATAAATGAGTTGATCAATTACAAGTTAATTATTTAATTAAAGGGAATTATTAATTAATGGAGATCATTAATTAATATAATTAATGATATTAATCAAGGTTGATTAATAAAAGTAATTAATTTAAGTGTGAATAATTAATTGTAATTAATTGAGGTTTAATGTGATTAATTATAGTTAATTAATAAATGGAAGCAAATGAAGGTTCATTAATTATTGTAATTAATGATAGTAATTAAAGGTTAATTACTGTATATGGTTAATGATGATTACTTGAATGCAATTAAAAGATAATTAATCAAGGAAGATTAATTAAGGAAGATCATTAGAGATGATTAATTTAATTATTTGGAATAAATAAATGACGAAGGATTTAAGGTTAATCCAATTGATTAAGAGATAATCAATTCTGTTTTGAATGATTGATTGATATTTGGTGGTTGGTATTGGATGAGTAATATTGGGTGATTGATATTGGGTGATTGGTTGATATTGAACTATTTTGATGTCTATGATATGTGATATGTTGCTTTGTGAGATGAATGTTGATATGATTTATCTATTGTGATAATGTGATTCATCTATCTGTTTATATCATCCTGGATATAAGTTAATTGTTAAAACCCTTAAGTACAACTTAGGCATTAAAATGGCATTTGGTTTCGGTGAGACCGGGATCGGGTTTCCATATTTGGGATCCGAAAACCACATCGATTCCAATTAAACGTTAGGTCGTGAATCCAAGTGGAGCTTTGTGAAGACTCGAGATGTAAGAACTATACGTCAGTATAACTCTGTGGGTGATTCCGTAATGATTTTGACGGAATAGTACTTATAGGTTCGAGATGGTGTTTTAGAGTGCAAGGGCTATGGTCGTTGACTCTGAGGGTGATTCGAAAATGAGTGCAACGAGATAGTGCCTTCAGTTTCGTTCGAACCCGGAACGAACTTGTATGGATGGAATGCTTTCAGCACATCGTCAGGTGGATGTTGAGCATTCTAAGATAGATGTGTTCTATAAAGGTAATCGTAGCCTCAAGCCTTATCAATCGGGAATGGCTAACAGGGGAGGTGCAGCAAGGCTTCGTGGGTAGCTCCCACTGGAGGGCGAGATTTACCCCTGTCTAGAAGTCCCTTTTTATTCGGCTGTGTGGGCAGTTGGGTCGCGGCCAACTGCGGGGTGGTCTTGTTCGGGACTGTTCAGTAAGGAATGGTTCCGGCCTTGTGTTGCGGGAGAGTTAGGGTGGCTCCTCGATACGTTGATCTAGGCCACGTATTTTGACGGGCGGTACCCCAGTAGCCCTGCCATTGATGGAAACCCATTCTTCCTACGAGACCTTACGATTTTGTTTGTATTACCCACTTTTGTGGCTAGTAGCTGGAATTTAATCATGTAACTATTTCGGCTATTTCTTATTTACTTGAAAACCGTAGACACTATTATAATATCACTGGATTTCCTATCAAATGTTTTAGTTAGCGTAAGTTAAAAACTTTTCCATGTTTATGTGTGGGAAGTCTTACGTAATACCTTTTCTTTTCAAAGGTTTTTCTAAAGTTAAGCAACTTTAAACCCGTTTACTCACACCAGACCCCTGTCCGACCCGAGTGTTTATTTTTTGTTTTATTAAACTCTTGGGTACTCATATTATGTATGAGTGGTCAAGTGATTCAGGTTTTCTTGACAAATTCTGGAGGAGATATGGAGCAGGAGGCTTCCACGTGTAGATATATTATGGTTCCGCTGTGTTTGTTTGATATCTGTTTCTATTGTACTAGAGTTGTATAGTTAGACAGATGATTATAACTGTCTAATATGTGTTGTATAAGTTGTTTACTCTGATGTAATATGATACTGTGTAATATTTTATGTGATATATTATATTTCATTCTTTCCGCTGTGAGTTCTCTGTTGTTGTGTTTCTTCTTTCTTTTTCTTTTCTTCTTTTATCCCTTTCTTTCTTCATTGATGATGCGATTTCCTAGAGATAGGAAGTCGAGTCGTCACACCTTGTATCAGAGCATTAGGTTGAGTGAATACCTACGCTCTGGAGTGGTGTCTTTCTTGAGAGAGCGTATTTGTAATTTTTATATATAACTATATATATCTATATCTACTTAATTTGTTGGGTTATCTGTTCGGATTTTCCAACATAAGTTTTAGAGGTAGATGGAGTAGTGGTGTGTGTGTAACACGACTACCACTGATGAAAGAGGTCCATATGTTTGAGGTTGGAAGTATTTGACAAGACTGTAGACGTAATACCATCTCGAGTGAGATTTGATAATTTGGAGTAAGGATTTCTCTGATATTCGAAGGAAATCTTTTTAAAGATTCGGAGTTTATCTTTGAAGTATAAGTTTGGATTTCGCTCGGGTGAGTGAATTTTCTTGAGTTTGGATTTGTCAGAAGTGCAGAAGTAAGTGATGATATCTTGGTAACTGCACGATGAGATGCAGTATCCATGGATATTTTCCGAAGATGTTTTCTCTTGAAGTAGTTTAGAAATAGTTGAGGAGCAGTCTTACCTGTCGCAGGGAAGATTCGTCTGTGTAGAAGTTGTCTGGATCTTTTGCAAGGAGGTTAGCTGTTTTGGAATATGAGACTAAGGTCTATAAGTTGTTTTGCTTCGGCATGGTCTCATTTGTCATTCCTTAAGGAGAGTGAGATGTTGATGCTTGGTTCTTGATGGTTTTGGGTTTGGAGAAGCCTTTGGATTAGAAGTCTTTGGTTAGCAATGGTAGCAGTTCAGCTCGAAGTGTTTGGTGTGCTGACAAGAAGGTCTTTTAGCTTTGCTGCACCATCGAGATAGAGTTTGGAAGCAGCAGTAGTGTGGTTATTTCTCCGATGGCTCAGGAATCTTGGTGGTTCTCCTTTCAGTAGTCCGGGCAGGTGGTGAAGTTTTCTTGAAGGTTAGTGACGCAGCAGATTTACACTTTGACGTGCTAATAATGTTTTGATACCAATTTGTCTCACTTTTTTCCTCACGAAATGATTTCGTGTCAAGTAAACCTGGTAGAACGATAAATGCCCAAATCCGTTGATCTCTCGAGATACCAGATTCTAGCTATCTTCAACATGTTGATCGCGCACGATTCCGCGTTAGAAGATCTACGATTCTTCGACGTTGATCTCGTGCACGAGATCCCGTGAATCGGCTTCAATTTCGTTGATTCGAGCGCACTCGAATATCCGAAGATGGAAGAAGAAGGAGATCACACTCAACTTCAACAAAAGTGGCAAAAGCACACAAACAAATTTTATTCAAAAATCAACTCCCTTTACAAATGACATCACACCCCTATTTATAGTAATTTACAACTCACACACGACTCAACATTTACAACTCACGGCTTAACATACACAGGCGACTTAACAAGTCACGACCTAACACATACGAGTTACGGCTTACAACATACAAGTTACAACACAGTATCACACGACTTAACAAATAACACGACGTACGACATAACAAAACAATACAAGTTATAACACAATGCGACTTAGCGACATAAGAATGGCATAGCCCCAGGAGCGACTTAAAGGAAACACGGCAGCGACATAAGGAAAGTAACAACATAAGCAAGCAGCGACCCAAGTTGAGAGACATAAGACAAGCGGCATAAGTGAGCAGCTTAAGGCAAGCGGCATAAGATAATTCGCGACTTAGGTTGTCAGGCATCAAAGTAATGGCCGCAACTTGGCAAACTGAAGAAATCTCGCGACTAAAGGCTGGAGCGACCTAAGGCTTTGCGACATAGGGATTCTGCTCGTGACCTAGGGCTTCGCGACATAAGGATTTAGTTTGTTCGCGACCTAAGCTGGAGCGACCTAAGGTTTTAGCAACATCAGCTTCAGCGATTAGGTCGCTTATCTTGGTAGGTCATAGCTAGGTACTTCGTAACGACCTAAGGAAAGCGACATAAGGTGGTTGGGTCGCTGGTCTATCATGAAGCACTGTATCTTCCAACCTTCGTATCTCGTTAGGTCGTAAGTCGCTAAGTCGTTCGCGACTTAAGGCACGTGACTTATCACAGTGCACTGCATCATCCTCCCCTGGCTGAAAAGAATTCGTCCCCGAATTCACACATTTCTCTTCTTCGACGTACTTATTCTCATGATATGGGATTAAGTGTTTGACGTTGAAAACGTCAGCAGTATGGATATGATCCGGCAATCTCAAATGATAAAGATTCTCATTAATCTTCTTTACGACTTCCAAAGGACCAATCTTTCTACAGCTAGCTTGTTGTAAGAACCAATAGGAAATCGATCCTTAGTCAATACTGCATATACAAAATCCCCTTCTTTGAATTCAACATTTCGTCGTTTGATATCTGCAGATTGCTTATATTTCTCATTCGCCTCAAGCAATCGCTTTGGCACAACCTTGTGGCATTCTTGTAATCCATTCACAAAATCACTAGCTCGTTTGATTTGTTCAAAAGCATATCCTGCCTCTTCCGTCCATGAAAACTTCTTTCCCTTCATACAATCAGTAACAGGAGCCATCACACTAATAAAGTGTGGTATAAATCTTCGATAAAATGAAGCTAACCCATGAAAACTTCTGACTTCTGTTATAGTTTTGGGCTGTGGCCAATTTCTGATTGCGTCTACTTTACTCTGGTCCACTTGTATCCCCTCCTCAGACACAACATAACCCAAAAATAAAACACTTGGCGTCATGAACACGCATTTCTTCGTTGTCGCATAGAACTTTTCCTGACGAAGAATAATTAACAGCTTTCGCAAGTGTTGAATGTGCTCTTCTGTGCTTGCACTATAGATCAAGATATCATCAAAGTAAACAACAATAAATTTCACAATGTAAGGTCTGAAAATTTGATTCATCACCCTCATAAATGTACTTGGTGCATTTGACAGACCAAACGACATGATCAGCCATTCATATAATCCTTCCCGAGTCTTGAATGCTGTCTTCCATTCATCACCTGGTCTAATGCGAATCTGGTGGTAACCACTCTTAAAATCGATGTTCGAAAAGACTACAGATCCACTAAGTTGATCCAATAGATCATCAAGTCTTGGCATAGGAAATCTGTATCTGACAGTTATTTTATTGAGTACCCTTCTATCCGTACACATCCTCCATGAACCATCTTTCTTCGGCACTAACAAAGCTGGTACAGCACAAGGACTGAGGCTCGCTCGAATACGCCCTTGTTCAAGCAACTCCTCAACCTGTCTCCTCAACTCTTCATGCTCCTTTGGACTCATACGATAATGTGGCCTATGCGGTAAAATAGCACCTAGCACTAGATCAATCTAATGTTGTATATCCCTTAGCGGCGGTAATTCCTTGGGCAATTCTATAGGAAAAACATCTTCAAATTCATTCAACAACGGTTTAACCTCTGCAGGAATTTCAACATCTTCACTTCCTTCATACCCAATCAACATTAACATTTCAGCGCTATCCTTCACTTCTTCAACAAACTCTTTCGAAGATAATAGACTAGTTGATTCCACCTTCTTCTCTGACTTGCTTTCACTTTGTTCACGCTTCTTAGGAACTAAGGTAATTTGTGTCCCTTCAAACATGAAACTGTAGCTGTTGGTGTGACCATTATGTTGTACAGCTCTATCATATTGCCATGGTCTTCCCAATAGTAAATGACACACATCCATGTCAGCAACATCACACCATATATCATCTTTGTACTTCTTCCCAATAGAAAATGTAACAAAAGCTCGTCTTCCCACTGTCACTTCTCCACTTTTTTTAGCCATGCAGTTTATAAGATCTAGGATGCTTTTTAGTCTTCAACCCTAACTTCGTGACGGCTTCTTCAGAAATAATGTTATCACAGCTTCCCACATCAATAACAAATCGACACACCTTCCCAAGATAGTACATGTAGACTGAAAGATATTGCTTCTTAGCCAACTAGAATCATTCTCATGCTTTGGCACTAAACAAGACCTCCCCATCATCAAATTACACCCTTCATCTCCTAACACAACTTCTTCATCTTCATCAAATTTCGATGGTTGAGAATAGTCAACTTCAGCATCCACATCCTCATACTCACATTCCTCTGCAACTAATGCTATCTTCTTTGGCTTTGTACATTCATTGCTTTTATGGCCAAACTCCTGACAATTATAGCACTTGATACTGTCATTAACCTTTGCTTTAGCGGCTTCTTTGACAATTGGTTTACTGACTGCCTTGGAAACATTAGCACTTCTACTAGCACCTTTATTCTGATTGTTAGACCCCGTAAACACACCACCTCCTCGTCTCCCTTGTTTCTCCCAAGCTAGAGCTTTCTGATGTGCTTCAGCAACTGACATTGGATTAAACATATTCACCATGTCTTGAATTTGCATCCGTAACCCTCCAATATATGTAGCTTTTAGCTATTCGTCTGTTTCCATAATATCATTCCTTGCAATCAATTGATAAAATTCATCTGCATAATCATTCACTGTCCTCGTCCCTTGGCTCAAATTCTGCAAACGTTGACACATAAGAGATTGATAATTGTACGGCAAGAAAGTCGCTTTCATCATCTTTCTCATCTTCTCCCAAGTGACAACTTTTGATTTTCCCATTCTCTTCCGAGTTAGTTTAGTTTGCTGCCACCAAGCCATAGCTCTTCCCTTTAGTCTTGTAGCAACTAATTGAACTCTGCGATTCTCTGGCATCTCCTTGAATTCCAAAATTTCTTCAACATTTGACAACCAATCAAGAAATTCTTCTGCTTGCATACCACCTTTGAATTCTGGAATTTCCATCCTCATTCCTGACTCCCGTTTACGATCATTCTCTGAATCAAGATATCGATTTCGCACTTGGTCTCGATCTCGATAATGAATACTTCCTCTATCACCATATTCCTCAAAATCATATGTATGTCGATATCGATCTCGACCATCTATGTCTCTATGATCACGCATATCCCTTCTATCTTGTCTTTCAACATCACAATATGGTTCATTGTCAAACTCACGTGGGGTTCTTCTTTCTTCATTTCGATACTCATGGTGTTCTCGCCTCATTGAAACAGATGATTCTCTCCTCTCCCGATAAGACTGGGGTGACATTCTCCTTTCTCCCGAAACCGATGGTGAAACCCTGTTTCTACTATGGTTCGATACTGGTTAAGTTCTCCTTTGATTATGATTCATAACTTTCATCAACTTCTCTAACTTTCCAATACCTTCATCGAACTTCTCATTGATACGTTGCTCCATCTATTCAGCTTCTTGTCTTCTATATACATCCTCAACATTCTGAAAACGATTAGCTCGTCTCGGAGGCATGATCTTCAAACAATCTCTTTTCCGATCTAACCTTCTTTAACTCGGCTTTGACTTAGCACAAACTTGCTTTAACTCGCTCTGCACTAGCTCGGCTCGGCTTTAACTTGGCTCTAAACTCTACACTAGCTCGGCTTCGAACTAGATTGTACAGCTTTGAACTTAGCTCCAATTCGGCCTTGATCTTACTTAGCTCTAATACCAAATGAGTGACGCAGCCCGGAAGCTCTGATACCAAATGATTGACGCAGCCCGGAAGCTCTGATACCAAATGAGTGACGCAGCGGATTTACACTTTGACGCGCTAATAATGTTTTGATACCAATTTGTCTCACTTTCTTCCTCACGAAATGATTTCGTGTCAAGTAAACCTGGTAGAACGATAAATGACCAAATCCGTTGATCTCTCGAGATACCGGATTCTAGCTATCTTCAACACGTTGATCGCACACGATTCCGCGTTAGAAGATCTATGATTCTTCGACGTTGATCTCGCGCACGAGATTCCGTGAATCGGATTACAATTCGTTGATTCGAGCGCACTCGAATATCCGAAGATGGAAGAAGAAGGAGATCACACTCAACTTCAACAAAAGTGGCAAAAGAACACAAACAAATTTTATTCAAAAATCAACTCCCTTTACAAGTGACACCACACCCCTATTTATAGTAATTTACAACTCACACACGACTCAACATTTACAACTCATGGCTTAACATACACAAGCGACTTAACAAGTCACGACCTAACACATACGAGTTACGGCTTACAACATACAAGTTACAACAAGTATCACACGACTTAACAAATAACACGACATACGACATAACAAAACAATACAAGTTATAACACAATGCGACTTAGCGACATAAGAATGGCATAGCCCCAGGAGCGACATAAAGGAAACACAGCAGCGACATAAGGAAAGTAACAACATAAGCAAGTAGCGACCCCAAGTTGAGCGACATAAGAACAAGCGGCATAAGTGAGCGGCTTAAGGCAAGCGGCATAATATAATTCACGACTTAGGTTGTCAGGCATCAAAGTAATGGCCGAGACTTAGCAAAATGAAGAAATCTCGCGACATAAGGCTGGAGCGACCTAAGGCTTCGCGACATAGGGATTCTGCTCGCGACCTAGGGCTTCGCGACATAAGGATTCAGTTCGTTCGCGACCTAAGCTGGAGCGACCTAAGGTTTTAGCGACATCAGCTTTAGTGATTAGGTCGCTTGTCTTGGTAGGTTGTACCTCGGTACTTCATAATGACCTAAGGAAAGCGACATAAAGTGGTTGGGTCGCTGGTCTATCATGAAGCACTGTATCTTCCAACCTTTGTGTCTCGTTAGGTCGTAAGTCGCTAGGTCGTTCGTGACTTAAGGCATGCGACTTATCACAGTGCGCTGCATCAGTTAACCTTGTTTGGAGAAGCTTAAAGCTGTTCTAATTGGTGAGGAGAGGACAGTTTCTTTGGAATCGGAACTAGGTAGGATCGCAAAAGTGACTTGCGATATGTTTGGGAATTTGTCTTAGGTAATCTTTTGTTTGAGACCGAGGGTTCTCATGTGGAGGTAGGAGCTACTGATGTAATCAGAAGTTTGTCTGCATCTGGAGTTGAGTTCCATATTGTTTCGGTTCCAGAAGCGACTTTAGTACTTAGCCTGTTAGTAGGATGGTTCTTCGAGAAATTGGTGTAGCAGCTCAGAAATTTTTGGAATTTGGATTGGTCGGATCTAGTTTTTGAGTTAGATTTTGCTATAAGGATGTGTGACCGAGTCAGATGGGTCACTAAGATTTTATGGATTTGATGAAAAAAGTTTCCCGGATATATTGGATAAGTTTGTACTTGTGTTCATGAACAGTATTCTCATCTATTTCAGAATCGGAGTTGTGCAGCAGAAGCGAGGTAGCAGCTGTGAGAGGAAGGAAGCAAGTTCAATTTGTTATTGCTTGAGAAGTAGAGCTTGTGTTCTGGATTTCAACGGATCTTGTAAGACTTTTCTGTTGGATAGGATTCAGGAACTGGTTTGCTTTGGTCTAGTTGTTCTGGAAGCATCAGCATAGGTTGAGCTGATCAAGAGATTGGCAGCCCAGGATTCTCTGTTGAGATATGCAGATATGAGATAAGGAGTTTTGGAATTCGAAGTTGGAGACTTCATTGTTGTTAAGATTTCTCTGGTTAAGAGAGCAATAATTGAGTAAGGTTGGATGGCTAGATCTGAAGCATTTGGAATTTCTTATATGTGTCTTGATATGATAAGATTGAATTGCCGGTTTGGATAGCTGGAATTCATTCCATTTCACGTATCTCTGAGGGAATACATGTATGATTCATTGTTGGTTGTTGAATCTGTAGTTCAGTTGGATTTTGGAAGTTGAGCTAGACTTAAGTATAGTCTGATGTTCAGTTCAGACTGGTGGATCTAGAGATGAGTTGAGCTCTGGATTTTGGTGGTGTAGTTTGTTTAGCTTCTGTAGAGCGAGTCTCCCGATGATTTATACTTGGGAAACTCTAGATAGTATTAGAAATTTATTCTGATTTGTGTCAGGATGATTGGTTTGGTTTGTTTGTTTGATTGATTGCTATGGTCGTTAGTAATTGAATAATAGGAATGCTTTGCTGTTTAAAGTTGAAATCTTTATTGGGTTATTAAATTACCTTTGCTTTTAAATTTCAAGGACGAAATTCTTTTGAGGGGGGAGGATTGTAACGACTCGGAATTTTAGGCAATATCAATTTAATAATCTGTGTTAATAATTAAATTGATTTGATGATTTTTCTTTATAATTTTAGTTTAAATTGGTAAATTTAATCTTCTAAAGGTTAATAAAAATTTAATCTGGTAATATTGACCAATATCTTTTTAAAAATTTAAAATACGGTATGAATTATTTGTCAAAGCTAATAAATTTTATTCTATTTCTAATATATATATTTGATATATATTGTGAACAGAGATATCTTTTGTTTAAAATTAAAGATTGAATTTTCAAATTGTAATATATATGTATGTATATGTTATAATTTGATATTGTTTTGAAATTTAATTTAATCTATTAATAATGCATATATATATATATTGTAATTGAAAGGTTTGTTTTTAAATTAATATTTTTCAAAAGATAATTTAGTTTAATTCAATTTGTTTTAAAAATATAAGATAATTGTTTGTTTTTAAAATATGATAGTTTAAAAAGAATTTAAACAAGCTTTGTTTTGTTTCTTTTAAAATGCTTAGTATAAAATGGTTATAAGTGTATAAATATAAATGCTAGATTTTAAATACATGTATAAGATGTATATTTATATTATAATTAGTTTTAGAATAATTTCTTTTAAAAGTAAATTTATATATACATATGTAAATTATATTTATTAATAGAATTAAATAAGTAAGTTATATTTCTATTTAATTTAAATGAAAATTAATTTAAAAACACTTAAAACATGTGTAACATAATAAACACCCTTAATAACACTTGTAAACTTTTTAAATCATGTTGAGACACTTTTATAATTTTATAACAAGTGGCATATTCATTTAAATTTTAATAAATGTATTAAGAAGATTAAGTGAATAAAATGACAAGTGGCTTTCAGTTTTGAATTTAAAACATATCTTTCTTCTTTCTTCAAATTATTTTCTATTTCAGCTGAGATTAAAATTAATGGCAATCAGCAAATTACTTTCAAAAAAAAACTGGAATTGAAAACTATAAAGTAAATCTGAAACAAATGTCAATCTACATTTATTAAAGCTTCAACCTGCAATTCAAATTAAAGATCAATTGCAACATTTTTTTTATCAAACCTGAAATTTAAAACCAAAAGACAAATGCTACCTGAAATTTAGACCAAAAATCAAATCTGTAGCAAAAGACAAAGTCTATAATTTCATTCTGCAAAATGAAGTTCAAATCAACCTGCAATTCAAATCAGATCAACAGCAAGTAACTTACAGTTCAACATCAAATTGTAGAGCATGCATTAGGATTTCTACAACAAGATCAAAAGCATCAAAACATTATCCAGATTTTATATTCAAAGCCTGGAAATTTAAAATCTGCACTGCTTTTAATTTGAGGTGAGTAAATGTTTTTAAAAACGGCTGTTCTGGATTTTTACTACCATGCATGTGCTGATCTGTAGTGATGTTGCATGGAACATTTTCAGTTTTTACATCATGGATTTGATAGATTTATTTGTATATGTGTAGCGATCTGTATATATATATATAGTCACTTTATTTATCTGTTACTTCCCTGACCTGGATCATCATTGAATAATTTATATTTCCCACTAACAATCATCATTTGACATTGATAATTTAATAAAAGTTGTTTCTTATTGTCGTTGGTAATATTAAAATTTGTTTCTACAAATTTAAATTTACAAATGATTTTAAAAATGAATATTACAGTGAGACCTTGGTTCATGACAAAAATCAATTATCTTAAAATTTAATTTGGATTACATGCATGCAATCGTAATGATAAATCATGAATTTAGATATACAATTTGTAATTTTTAATTGTGTAATTATTGTGAATTTGGGGTTTATTCGAAATTGGTAATTTTGTGAACTGCCGATTATCTACATATTAATTTGAGTTGAAATTGAGGTCGTAGCTTGTTCTTATGTTGTAGACTTTGGCAAAAATGCTTCAGAATTTTTCTAATGTGTGAATCGTTCAAATTGGATCTAACTAGGGTTTTAGTTTGTTTCGGTTGAACTGTAATGGCATTTCGTCTTGGTTAAGGGATCGATTTTGATTGCGTTTGGGAATGTTGGAGCTTGAGGTCTTGGCTTTCGATGATGGAGTTGGCAGAGTTCATCGGCGACTGGGTTGAACGGCATTGGGTTTGGATTTGAGGTCGTTGTTTCTGCAGTTTTTGATGCGTATGCTCGAATTTTAAATCGCGTATCAATTGTTGGATCTGGGTATGGATTCGTGTTCAAGTGTGATTCTGTGACCGTCGCTGGTGGTCGTGACGACCCAGATTGGCCGGAGGGTGATGGGTAGGTGCACCGTGTATCTCGTGCACGTTTTATCTGGAAACTTTCGTTAGGGAAGATGAAGATTGTCTAGAGTTTTCTCTCGCGTTTTCGTAGTTTCGGCTCGAAGCAGTGAGGTTGTGTTTTGCTCTGGGGTTAGCACGAGTTGTTCCTGTGCCTTGACCCGAGTTTTGTTGTTTTGCTTTGTATATTGTAAATGCAGATTAGACTTGTTGTTTAAAATAAGTAAAGAAACCAAGTTTAAGTTGTAAAACAAGTTTATAAAGGAAGTGAAATATAAAGTTAAACTTGTTGTTTTAAAGTGAAAGTAAATCAAACATTTAAAAGTGAAAATTGAATTTATATTTCAAATTTAAAAATGTTTTAAAATGTTTGTTTTTGAAATAATTATCTTAATTAAGTTTTAAAAATTCAAATTTAAAAGAGTATTTTGAATTTAATTATTTAGTCATAGTTTTAAGTTAAATTTTAAAGTAATGTTTCAAATTCTATTTAAAATGAATAAGTTTAACTTAGATAATTAATGTGTTTTAGATTTTGATACTTGTTTCTAGATGCATTATTTTAAAATAAAGGTAAATAATATAATTTCGTAAATCAAATAAAATAGTTTATTTTCAAGTTATTAAATTTGATTAAATTCAAATAATTTAATTATGAGGATAAATAGGGTAAATTTATCTTTGTTATTAACTTAAGAATACTTTATTTAAATATGATTTATTAATAAGTAAAGTTTAATTAAGAATAATGCTTTCTTAGTTAATTAAGGATTTTAGATAAAATAAGTTAGTTAATTAATTATTTAATTTATTTTAAATAATTAATTAATTGTTTATATAATCATTTAATTATGGATTAATTAAGTATGATTACTTAATGAAGTAATCAATGGTTAATTTTTGAATGTAATTAGAATGGTAATTACTTATGGAAGTAATTAGAGAAGTTACTCATGGGAATAATTAATTGAAGTGATTAATGGAATCACTTAATGTTATCAATTAAAGAATTGATTAATATAATTGTTGAAGTTAATTAATTATGGTGTAATTAATTAATTAAAGAATTAAGGATTGGTTAATGATGGAAGTAATTACTTGTTAAGTAATTAATTAAAAGAGTAATTAAGAGTTATTAATGAAGTAATTAGAGATAATTACTTATGTAAGTAATTAAGGATTAATTACTTAATTTATTTTAGTTAATTAATTAAAGTGATTAATTAATTAATGAATGAGGTTAACTTAAGATTAATTACTAAGTGTAATTAATTAAAATTGTAATTAATTAATAAAGTGATTAATTAATTAAGGATTTATTTATTAATTTAATTGTTTAATAATTACTTAATGAAGTAATTAAAGATTAATTAGATTAATTAATTAAAGGGTTAATATAATTAATTAAAAAGTTGATTAATTAAGATAAGTAGTTACAAATTGTTAATTGCTGATTATGATAAATGAGTTGATCAATTACAAGTTAATTATATAATTAAAGAGAATTATTAATTAATGAGGATCATTAATTAATATAATTAATGATATTAATCAAGGTTGATTAATAAAAGTAATTAATTTAAGTGTGATTAATTAATTGTAATTAATTGAGGTTTAATGTGATTAATTATAGTTAATTAATAAATGGAAGCAAATGAAGGTTCATTAATTATTGTAATTATTGATAGTAATTAAAGTTTAATTACTGTATGTGGTTAATGATGATTACTTGAATGCAATTAAAAGATAATTAATCAAGGAAGATTAGTTAAGGAAGATCATTAGAGATGATTAATTTATTTATTTGGAATAAATAAATGAGGAAGGATTTAAGGTTAATCCAATTGATTAAGAGATAATCAATTCTGCTTTTGAATGATTGATTGATATTTGGTGGTTGGTATTGGATGATCAATATTGGATGAGTAATACTGGGTGATTGATATTGGGTGATTGGTTGATATTGGACGATTTGGATATCTATGATATGTGATATGCTGCTTTGTGAGATGAATGTTGATATGATTTATCTACTGTGATAATGTGATTCATCTATCTGTTTATATCATCCTGGATATAAGTTAATTGTTATAACCCTAAGTACAACTTAGGCATTAAAATGGCATTTGGTTTCGGTGAGACCGGGATCGGGTTTCCATATTTAGGATCCAAAAACCACATCGATTCCAATTAAATGTTAGGTCGTGAATCCAAGTGGAGCTTTGTGAAGACTCAAGGTGTAAGAACTATACGTCAGTATAACTCTATGGGTGATTCCATAATGATTTTGACGGAATAGTACTTATTGGTTCGAGATGGTATTTTAGAGTGCAAGGGCTATGGTCGTTGACCCTGGGGGCGATTCCAAAATGAGTGCAACGAGATAGTGCCTTCGGTTTCGTTCTAACCCGGAACGAACTTTATGGATTGAATGCTTTCAGCACATCGTCAGGTGGACGATGAGCATTCTAAGATAGATGTGTTCTATAAAGGTAATCGTAGCCTCAAGCCTCATCAACCGGGAATGGCTAAAACAGGGGAGATGCAGCAAGGCTTCGTGGGTAGCTCTCACTAGAGGGCGAGATTTACCCCTGTCTAGAAGTCCCTTTTTATTCGGCTGTGTGGGCAGTTGGGTCGCGGCCAACTGCGGGGTGGTCTTGTTCGGGACTGTTCAGTAAGGAATGGTTCCGGCCTTGTGTTGCTCGGGAGTTAGGGTGGCTCCTTGGTACGTTGATCTAGGCCACGTACTATGACGGGCGGTACCCCAATAGCCCTGCCATTGATGGAAACTCATTCTTCCTACGAGACCCTATGGTTTTATTTGTGTTACCCACTTTTGTGGCTAGTAGCTGGAATTTAATCATGTAACAATTTCGGCTATTTCTTATTTATTTGAAAACCCTAGACACTATTATAATATCGCTGGATTTCCTATCAAATGTTTTAGTTAGCGTAAGGTAAAAACTTTTCCATGTTTATGTGTGGGAAGTCTTATGTAATACCTTTTATTTTCAAAGGTTTTTCTAAAGTTACGCAACTTTAAACCCATTTACTCACACCAAACCCCTGTCTGACCCAAGTGTTTATTTTCTGTTTTATTAAACTCTTGGGTACTCATATTATGTATTAGTAGTCAAGTGATTCAGGTTTGCTTGACAAATTTTGGAGGAGATATGGAGCAGGAGGCTTCCACGTGTAGATATATTATGGTTCCGCTGTGTTTGTTTGGTATATGTTTATGTTGTACTTGAGTTGTATAGTTAGACAGATGATTATAACTGTATAATATGTGTTGTATAAGTTTTTTACTATGATGTAATATGATACTGTGTAATATTTTATGTGATATATTATATTTCATTCATTCCGCTGTGAGTTCACTGTTGTTGTTGTGTTTCTTCTTTCTTTTTCTTTTCTTCTTCTATCCCTTTCTTTCTTCATTGATGATGCAATTTCCTGGAGATAGGAAGTCGGGTCATCTCATTTTTTTGACACTGGGGCTTCATATAGCTTTATCTTCCAAAAAATCATAAATGAATTAAAACTTGAACTTAAATTTATCGATGAACCCATTTGCGCGAAGAATCAGTTGGTGGTCCTATAAAACTTTTTCAATATTGTAGAAAAGTCCCTTCCTCATATTCTTGTCATTAATTTCCTATCAGCCTTTATGTTCTCAACTTTAACGAATTTAAAATCTTACATGGAATGAACTGTCTAACGAAATTCGAAGCCAAATTAGATTGTAACAATCGAACGATTTTGGTCAAAATGAAACTTGGAAATTTCATTGAAATCTCTTGTGAGGATCCGAGTCTTAAGAGAGATAAGCTGATGTATACTTTAGGATACCCCGAACCTTGTCCGAAATCTATACCTATTGTCTGGGAATTTCCAGACGTATTCGAAAAGGTCAAATCTTTACCCCCACACGGAGAAATTGAGTTCAAAATTGACTTAGTACCCAATTCTCATCTTGTTGTTCAAGCAAGCCGCATGATGGCACCCAGGGAAAGAATAGAGTTAGTCAAGCAAACCCGAGATTTGCTTGAAAAAGGATTAATACGTCCTAGTGTTTTGTGATCTTCTTAGCCAAGTCTGATAGATCCTTGAGATTGTGTGTGGACTACCGCAATCTCAATAAACTAACTCTCAAAATTCCCTTTGCCTAGGATCGATGACTTATTCGATCAACTACACAGCGCACGATTCTTTTCAAAGATGGATCTAGCCCAGGGATTCCATCAGCCGTGAATTGTCGAAGACTGTGTTCACTTAACTGCTATCTGGGGTCCAAACACATTCTACGAATGGTTAGTCATGCCATTCGGACTAACCAATGCTCCTCCATACTTCGTAGATTTAATTATCCATGTATTTCGAGAAGTATTGAATAAATTTGTTCTTGTGTTTATTGACGATATTCTGACCTATTCCAAAACCCAAGAAGAGCATGCTAAACATTTTAAAATTGTTTTGGAAATATTAAGAAAGAACATTCTATTCACAAGATTTTTTAAGTGTCACTTTTGGGTCAAAGAAGTTAGATTTCTCGGGCACATTGTCAATGAAGAAGGAATCTCTGTAGATCCTAGCAAGGTTTCCGCTATTTTAGACTAGAAGCGACCCACAACTCCGAAAGAAGTTAGAAATTTTCTAGGTTTAGCGGGATATTGCCGGAAGTTTGTTCAGGACTTTTCTAAGATGGCTAGTCAGTTGACTAAGCTAACTATGAAGAATGCTAAATTTGATCGGACTCCGAAGTGTGAAGAAGCTTTCCGGGAGTTGAAGAGGAGATTGACTACCGCTCCCGTTCTCCCTATATCAACGGGAATCAAGGTTTATCTGTTTATACAGATGCTTGTGGTGATGGTATGGGTGTAGTGCTAATGCAAAATGGTAGAGTAATTGCCTACGGGAGTAAACAATTGCGTCTGCATGAGAGAAACTACCCAACCCACGATCTGGAGCTCTTGGTTGTTATTTTCGCTTTAAAAATCCGGTCACTATCTTATGGGTAAGAATCTCTTTCAACTTTCTCAAAAGATTTGAAAGTTTAACTTAACTTAATATTATACTCAATAAACCCTCCTTGTTTTAGGTGAAAAATTCAAATTATTCACCGACCATAAATCTCTGAAATATTTCTTCAACTACAAAGATTTGAATTTGAGGCAACAATGTTGGTTGGAATTTCTGGCATCCTATGACCAGCATATTCTGTTTACACCCGGAAAAGCTAACGCGGTTGTCGATGCTTTGAGTAGTAAACATGTTATTCTTGCTCATATTGTTGTCGCTCCTACTCTTCTTGAAAGATCGCAAATTAGCCGAAAAAAGACAAGTTTCTTCAGGAAATTTATGCGAGGATTAGTCGAGGTGAGGATTCCAGTTTTGGAATCGATGGTTGTGGAATTATTAGATTGAAAGGCAGAATGTGCGTCCCAGATATTCCAGATCTAAAACGTGAAGTTTTGGACGAGTGTCATAAGTCCAAACGTTGTATCCATCTAGGAGTTAATAAGATGTATCGAGATATCAAAAGGACTTTCTGGTGGAAAACAATGAAAAGGGACATATCTATTTATGTTTGTCGTTGTGCTACTTGTCAACAAATCAAAAGTGATCAAAAGAAAATGGAGGGTTTACTTTAGCCTTTGGAAGTACCTAAGTGGAAAGGGGTCAAGTTTCTATGGATTTCATAGACGGTTTTCCACGAACTAAGAAAGGAAACGAAGCGATTTGGGTTATTGTGGACTGTCTAACCAAGACTACCCACATTATCCCAGTAAAATCTACCCGAATAGCGAAAAGTTTGGCAGAGCTATATATAAAAGAGATTGTTCGTCTCCATGGTATACCCAGCAGTATAGTGAGTGATCGTGACTCGATCTTCACTAGCAGATTTTGGGAGGCATTTCAAGACGCATTGGGAACCAAACTGAATTTCAGTACTGCTTATCACCCACAATCTGATGGACAGACTGAAAGGATACATCGAATATTAGAAGACCTTTAGCACGCTTGTATTCTCGACTTTGGCGGTTCATGGGAGGACCATTTACATCTGGCTGAATGCTCATGTAACAATAGCTATTAGACCAGTATCAAAATGGCTCCTTTCGAGGCATTATATGGTCGTCCGTGTCGATTACCTGCATGTTGGATCGAGTCAGGTAATAGGCTTGTCCTTGGACCAGATATGATAAAGGAAGCTATTGAAAAAGTTGATTTTATTTGAAAGAAATTGAAAACGGCTCAAAGTCGTCAGAAAAGTTAATACGGTCGTAGGAGAAGAGCTCTAGAATTCCAGGTTGGAGATTCTGTTTTCCTAAAAGTATCTCTAATGTGTGGTGTGTTGAGCTTTGGAAAGACTGATAAGCCGGCACCGCGTAACATTGGTCCTTTTCCTATACTGGAGAGGATTGGTCCATTGGCTGATCTGGTGCAGCTATCCAGCTGATTATCTATCGTGCATGATGTGTTTCATGTTTCTCACCTTCGAAAATATGTGCACGATCCAGACTGTATTATTGAAGAAACTGCTCAGCAGGATTTGGAGATCACACCAAATCTGGCGGTAAAAAGAGAACCGCTGAAAATAATTGACCGTGATGAAAAGCAGTAGAGGAATAAAGTTGTGAAACTGGTAAAAAAGCAATGGAGGGGTGATCCAAATGACTGTACTTAGGAAACAGAGGGTAGCATGAAGAAGTCCTATCCCAGTTGCAGAGTGGATATTCCGGCTTGATTGGTAAGCCATTTCTCTATCTTTTATATATTCATATGTTTTTTGTTTGTCTTTCTCTCTTTCTCAAATTTCGAGGATGAAATTTTCTAAAGGGGGAATTTGTAACACTTCAATTTTTTTATCAGATTTAGAATTAGAAATTAATATGAATTTCTGGATTTAATTTGAATTTGATTTGAAAATTTCAAGGCAAATAAGTAATCATTAATTTGTATATAATTTGCATTTGAGTTTAAAATTTAAAATAATAAATGTTTTAAAATTATTCGAATTTAATATATATCCATAAGTATATATATGTAGATTTGAATTTGACCTTGAATTTGAGTTTGAATTTGAACTGGAATTTAAAATTTAAAAGAATGTTTTAGTAAAATAATTTGAATTGGAAATTATATATGTATGATTTTTATCAATGTCCAAATTAGTTTTAAAACCTTATTCTTTAAAAAAGTTATATATATATATATATATATATGATAAAAGAAATGTATTTATACAAATAAGAAAATGTTTTATTTAAAAACCATGTAATCATGTAAAATTACAAGAGTTAGTTAATAAGACATCCAATTTAACAAGTTTTTAATTTGTAACACATGAATTTACAAGTGTAATGATTTTATCAATAAAATTTACAAGTGTCATTCTATTTTCATTTTTAAAATAATTAAAAAATAGAAATAAAGTTATATAAACTTCCTACTCTCCTTTCTATCATTTCTTTAGCTTTATTTTCAGAAGCCTGTACAAGATTTAATATTAGAAACCAGAAAATTAAAAATAATCAAACCAGAAAAACAAAAGATTTAAGACAAATTAAACAAACATTTCATTTTCAATTCTAAAAACTGAGATCATCTCAACACAGTAAAGCTCAGTTTAACAATCAAGCAAACAAGAATTCAACTCAACAAATTAAAGCCCTCAACATCTAACAAACAAAAGATTTTCAAGAATCAAGCCCAGATCATAAGCACACTTAAAATTTTCGAAAAAATTCAAAACTAAATTCTAGGTTTCCTCTGTTCAAAACAAACAAGTGAGTGAACACTTTTAACCTGATTCATGCTTGATGTTGCGAAATAAGCTGTGAAAATGTTGAATGCATGAAAATATATTGCATGTATACAATTTTATGCATATAAAGATGAATATGATATGTGCATGTCAGTTATAGGCATGAGTACTCTCTTTTCTAGGTTACAGGAGTATAAACCTGTTCAAAAATCCATTTCTCTTTCCCCGATTCATTATAGGCCTTAAGATCTAAATGAAATGTGTTTATAGAATCAAGATTTAAATTCTAAAAATGTTTTCAAGTTGAAATTGAAGAAAATTGGGTCTGGGAAGAAGATAAACAGTAGAATGCAAATCTATGTTTAAATTCGAGTATCCTAAATTATTTATTCCTCTATATCATTTGGTTCGACTTCGTAAATTATGATGTTTAAAATTAAATTCAAGGTTTTTAGTTTGGTACTTAATGAGAAATGCATCAATGACCGGAATCGTGAATTTCACAAATTTCTGTCAATCGGTGAAGAATTGTGTCTCGTGTTGATAGTTGGAGCATGCAAAGTGGTCGGGGAGCATCATAAAAATGTTAGACGAATTTATAATGCATTGTGGCGTCGACATGGCGGCGATGTAGGATTTAAGCCAAAGGTTAATTAAGGTCGACAATCATGTCACTGTAGCGTCGACAGTGCATCGGAGGACGGCGGACATGGGAGGATTGAAGCGTTAGATATCGGTGAAGCTTCGGGTTTGATCACGTGACCTCTGATGATCGGAGGTGGAAGTTCGAGGCGATTGTTGGTTGCCTAGTTTTGTTCTAGATTTGGGTCTAATTGCTCGATTGCAAGATCAATGCCGTTTCAAAATACTGTGTGGTCGTGAGGCTCGGGAACGTCGTCACTGACTCATTGATATCCAGAGCATCAACCTGTGATGGTCGGGTTGGTTGTGCACGTGTACATGGCCTTGGTTGCTGTTGGAAGATAGGAGTCTAGGGAAGAAAGGAGAAACTCAAAGTTGTTTTTGGGGATTAAGGATGCTAGCTTGAAGTTGGGATCGGGTGATTTTATGTATACACCAGGTAATAAAAAGTTAAACAAAATTTTAGGTTTTAAAAAAAGAAATTTTTGGGAAGCACTCGGAGGAGACTCGAACTAAGCAATGTTTTAGCTCGGGGGACTCTCGGGTAGTTTTCGGGTTTGACATATAAAACATTTATTTACTTTAAAATAAAATTCAAACTTTTAAACATTTTTAATCCATGCTTTCAAATGATAATTTTGATTTAAGTTTGAATTAATTAAGGTTTTAAGTAAGATATTTTTAAAGTAGTTAAATTTAATTTATTTAATTTTGACATATTATTTTGTAAATTTATTTATATTAAATGAATAATGTAATTAAAAAGAATAATTAAGATAAAATGTTATTTAAACTAACCTTAATCTTTTAAATTAACTAATGTGATAATGATGATTTATTAAACAAGGTTTACAAGATAATTAAAGTAATTAATAAAGATAAAAAGATTTATCTTTTAATTTATTAAGTAATTAATGATTTATTAGTATAATTACTTGAAGAATAATTACTTAATTAATTACTTAATATTAAAGGTTAATTAAATAAATAATTAAGGTTAATTAATTTTTAATTTAGAATTAATCAATTAAGGAATAATTAATTAATAAAAGTAATTAAGATTTAATTAGTTAACAATTAAGGATTAATTAATAAATAATTAATGACTTATTAATTTATAATTAAGGATAATTAATCATCGATTAACGATAATTAATGAAAGTAATTTTGTGATTAATTAATATAATCACACGATTAATTCATCTTAATTGTAGATGATTGATTATTATTGAATGTTTGTATTGATTGATATCTCTGATATGTGATTGTGATGCCATATGATATGAATTGCTTTGTGCTGAGCTGTGATAACTGTGATGTATTTTCTATGTGAATATGAAAACCCCTTTGGCCGTAAAACGGCATTTGAATTTTGATGCGACAGGGAGTCGGATTACAGTTGGTTATCCGAAACCCACATTGGAACTTAATGATGAATCTTTATTATTGATATATCCATGTGTTTTTACATTAGGTGGTCACTATTCGGTTTAGTCGGGAGAGGACTCTGTGTCATATAGCCCATTCTGGATAGTGATACGAAGAAATGGATAGCATTTGAAGATGGTGGTGAAGACCGGGTGTTTTCTAGAATGATAGGATAACTTGTCGAATGACTCTGCACTGAGTTGCTCCGGTATAGAGATCTCCATATGTGATGGGGAGTCAGATCGGGATTGTGGATGCCCAGATTGTAAGGGCTTCTTTGGAAGTGCCTTCGGTTCCGTTTGAACCCGGAACGGACCTGTATGGTTATATGTCTGACATTACACTTTGAGATATAAAGCTGATTTCTTTCAAATACATTTTTGTTGGTGGCAGAGAATTTATTCTCTTAGCTTAACACCCTTCTCTGAGACGTACGAGCTCAGAGGTATGTAGTTGATGGTTGTTAGTGATATACTCCCAATTTGTTAGTGTGGCATGTTGAGTGCTGCTGATCATTTGTTGATCGGAGCATGGATTTTGTAAAAAGCATAGCTTTGTGGATGAAACTACATTGAACCTCACAACCCGGTAATGGTCGAAACAGGAATCGTTGCAGCAAGGTTATTTGGGGGTAGCGTCCCTGAGGTTATGTCTATTTTCTTCTGGATAGAAGTGGTATCATGGTATAGAGCACAGATAATTAACTTATGTGGTTGCTGCAAAACTTATTGTTTTGTGGTTATTGGTTGAGGGGCGCCTCGGATAAAGGTCGGTAACGATCGGGGGATAGCATACTCGTGTCAGCAGTTACATAGGTAACCCGATCTTGTGTTGTCAGAGATCCGGTTAGGTTCTTGTGGTCGTCCCTCCAGAGGTGTACCCATTCGGTGTAGGAAGTTTCTTTGCCTGACCATTGTTGGAAATCCAATCATTCAATATAAGCCCTTTAAGGTTTTAGTTGTAAAACTTGCCATTTAACATGGTAGCTATAGTAGGCATACTATAATGATACGTATGCTGGCTAAGATTAATATTATACTTTCGAAATGTTTTTTACACTATGCACTAACAATAATATCAAAGAATTTTTCTCGTATCAAGCATGCTTGACTATCATAAGAAGAAATCTCCTCCAATTCCATAATTGCATTGTGTGTGGGGCAGTAGGTCTTATGGTAGTTTCATTTTTCAAAGGCATGAACAGATTTATTTTATAAAATAATTTTGTCCAAACAAATGTTTTTATTTACTCATACCGGTCCCATGACTGACCCGGAGTTTATTGTTCACTTTCTAAACTCTGGGTGCTCATAATTTCCACACGGGCAGCCTAGAAGCAGGTTATCCATGTTTTGGAACTAGCTTGGATTTGGAAGTCTTTTGGAAGCTGTCGGATTTTGGAAAGCTTTTGGTTTAGGAATCCTTTTAAGCCTTAGGAGTTTGGTTTTTAAGGTGCTTGTGTCGGAATTTCGTTATCGCTCTCTTTCTTTTGAATACTCTGTTGTTCCGCTGTGGTGTTACCATTGTTTTGTAGTATCATATGTGTAGCACTCTGATGTTGGTGATAAATGTTGTAATGAATATTGTATCAATGTTGTATCTGTATTGTGATCAATGAAATCATCATCTTTTGTCTCTGCTATTTATATTCATCTAATGTTGTTATAAGCTCCATCCGAACTGGAGTTCAATGTTTGAATCTCCGGAAGTCGAACACGTGTGAGGTATTTGATGTTGATTTTGAACACTGGATTTCGGGTCGTGACAAAAGTGAACAATAAATGTTGTGAAAAATAGATTAATAGAATAAAATTAAAATATGTGTTGAATTCTTTGTTTATTTTGGCTTATAGGACGTTGGGAAGTGATACTTCAAATTGTTTAAAATGTATAAATAATATATTATCTAAGACTATCAAGTGTATAGTATACTTAGTAGTTTATTTATCATTCTATATGATTAAAAGTTCTAAAACCGAACATACCTTTAGTTTTGGTTGCTATGGATGGTTGGTTGATTTATTTGATCTGGATGTGATGATTGTATGGTTTTGTTTGCAAGTGCTATTGTTATATTATGTTGATTTGTTGTTATAATTTGAAACAACATAAATATTATCTTTTACTTAATTATTAACCTTTTGGATTATATAAGTAAAGTACAGGTTTGTGGAAGCAACAGCCACTGATTTTGGTTTCATAAATAAGCGTTGTTTGCCCAACAAATAGGTGCGTTCTAGCTTACGATTGTATAGTGATATTATCATACTTGTCATTGCTATCGCAGCATACCTCGCTTGGTGCTTCCCTATTGTTCAAATCACCTATAGCCTAGAGCATGCATTGATCTTCGTCGCCCGAAGTCACCTCCACCACAAACATCACTAGCCATCTTAGGTCCACGCACGGCCAACTTCCATGAACGCCAACCACCTTTGCCTTCGCCCTACAACCTTGCCTGAGCGTGACAAAGCAAGCGACTCTCGTTGCAACATTGCTCCAGCCATCACCGTGCGTACTGCCATACCTTGTTGACTACGTGATTTTTTTTATTGCATGCATTTTCTCTCTCTCTCTCTCTCTCTCTCTCTCTTCGAAGTCGATCTGGATGTTGATTTAGGAACTATGGATTTAGGGTTTTAGGTTGGCAATTGAAAGAATATGGCTAAGATTTCCATTTTGGGCTAGAGTTGATTAGGCCATCATTTTTATTCAAATAAATTCTTATTTTTCAATTCACTTTTTATTTTATTTTTCAAATAACTCTTTTAATTTGTGCATGATTATAATTTCTTTTAATTTAAACTAATTTACACTTTTGACTATGAAATATAATCCTGCAACCACATATTTCTATGCAATTCAATATTGTTTCACTCGATTTAATTATTTAATATATTAACACAAATAAATTATTTACTTTTTCAATTATTCATTGTATTAGTAAATACATAAATTTACTTTTTTCCAACAATTATATTGTTATCCAATTATGTGCACTTTAAAATATTTTAAATTTATTAAAATATTTTATTTTAGTTTTAGTATATTATCTAAAATAGAAGTCATTAACTAAATTAATTTTATTATAACAAAATCATGTATTAAATAATTATTGAACAATAATTTGACTCTAAAAATAATAATTATCAAAATTGATTTCGAATATTTTATTTCAATTAAATTCGTAGAATATTATGGCTTCAAAATTGGGTTATTACAGATCTTATTCCTTATGAAAATTGTATCCTTACAATTGCTTGTACGAAGACCTTACACACAACCCAAATAAACCACTTTCGAATTCTATAATCAAATTGAAACTCTCTCAATGCTCTAAGTGATTAACACTAGAATTAGACTTAACATATGTTATAAATTTATGTAGACTCGTCTATTAACTTTTATTTGTTTGGATACAAAATATTAAATTGTTGTTCATTTTTGTGAGTGTTATAATTTTCCAAAAATTCCGATAATGTCTCCTTTGTATGTAGAGCCATTTGCAATTTCACAAATACGATATGTATAATATACATCGATCATACAGTCGGAAACAATATATATCAATATTTCTAGTATCACTGCATTTTAAACAGTAAATGTACCTTTATTTTAGCATTTAAAGCAAGTTACCTTATTATTTTGCAAGCAAAAGGAAGTTAAAGTTGCTGCGTAGTCACACTAAGCCCTCTTGAGCTCCTGTACTTAACTTGACTTCCGACAGTAGTCCCATATAAAAAATATATACTAAATATGCATTCATTTATAGGTAGGCATCTTGCATTTTATTTAAGCCACTGATCGATTATGTTTTAAAGATGAATGTCATAAAATTTGGTTGTGGCTTTGAAAAGAAAAAGTGTTATTGAATGTCTAAGTTGAAAATCATCTTCTAAATCATTAATATGCAGTGCATGACATAATTATGGCTTTTTTCTAACATTGTATAATTCAGAGATTAAATTAAAAACCCAGGTCCACCAAGGAAAATGGCCTATTTAGCATAGGAAAGATAAAACTTCACAAAACTCCTCACATAAAATTCATGGCTTATATCATTAGCCTTTTTGAAAGTGTAAGATTTCCAAAATCGGCTAACTCATTCAAAAGGTAGGACCAAAGCACAGACTCAAAACTCAGAAATAACGTGGCTAGAATTTCGATTTAAATTCAATTGAACTTTGACAATAATATATTTCCAAATTTTCAAAAGTGATGAACATGAAAGTTGTTCTATATTAGATTATCTTCCAATAAAAGAACAATCTTCATAATCGGATGACCAAATCAAAAGTTATGATCAAATGAGTGAAGGTAATTCTAAAAGATTTTTACAACCTTGATGTGGCATTGGACGTTGTTTCTCACCTCATGTTTTAATATCAACAAATCTCAAAACTGTGCACTATGCTTAAGGAAAAAAAATCACTTTACAATGACATCGCCCTTTTACGGAAGCAAATTGTCAAAACGAGTTGACGGTTTAAGATTTACAGTTAGAACAGATCAATGTTTTACAATCACTATTATTACTCTTTTTTTTCAAATTCTCTTGCTCCATAATATCCAATCTATAACGTTATATTTTTCCTTACAAAATGACATTCATTTTTCTTTTCCAAAATGATTATTGAATTAAAACTTTTCAAAAAAAAACATTTAACGACAAGTTCATGATTGCAAGTATTTATATTTCAAATAATAGAATATGTCCTTGTAATATTATTTTTCATTCGTACAACAATCTTTGCCAAAATATAAATGCTCGTTCAAAAATTTCAAATTGAAATTTCATTTCATACTTATATTTATAGATATTTTTAAATCTCCTTCCTTTCATAAAATTACAAACTTACTTCAATGTGAAAACTTACTCTCCAGATTTATTTTGATGTTCATTATACAAATTATCTTCCATAGTTTGTATATACATTTTTTTTCTTTTTATAACTCATATATAATCCAAGACACTACTTTATAAAAATATCGTAGGAGAATATTTCAATTCCAATACAAAATCAAGTTATGTATTTTAAAATCTTATTTCTAGAAAATAAAAGTTGCAATAGTTTAAATTCACTTTAGCAAATCTAATTTATAATGTCAAATACAATCTTCCTTTTTTTCATATTGTTTTATTTCCAAAACTAACTACATTTTCTAGTATGTTTATTTCTTTTAAATATATTCTAAAGTGTTTTTATTCTTTTTATACACACATACATATATATACCTTGCTAGAAATTTTTGCTTTTATTTATTTTTTGTAATTCAAAAGGATCTGTTATATATATAGATATATCCTTAGAAAATGCTTTTAAATCCAACTTCAAAAAGCATGCTACTTATGTATAATTCCGAACTTTAATTTATAATAAATATACATCATCATTCTATAAGCTTTTAGTGACTCGTCATGTCAATTGGTTGCAATATTGACTATTTAGAATTCTATGTCAACAAACCCTCAACACTACTTAACTTCCCACTGATCCTACAGTTGCATACGTTATTCGAAAATATTTCAGCTTGAAAAAAATTATTTTTAATTTTTAAGATAACACGTTAATTTATGAAATAATATAAAGATTTAAAAGAATCATTTCTTATTACATTTCCAAATATTGTTTCGACCCTGCCTCGTTTAAGCATTTAAAAACACCTATCGTTACGTTAGTTACTCGTATCGACCAGAATCCATAACTCACTCAACGGAACAATTAACATGAAATAAATCATTGAAATTCTTCCAACCACTTTTAGAAAATAATTTTCAAAATTTCTTAAAAAATGTTTTCTTACTTACAAAAAGAAACTTTACTTTCGATGTTTATACACATATACACATTCATTGCTAACCATTTGCAATCAAAACCATGCATCACACCATACTCAATTATTCACGAAAGTAAGAAACATTCAATTCCTTTTATCTTATTTTATTTATTAAGCATATCTTCGAATTCAAAATTTAATTATATATATATATATAATTTATCATTTTATATATTATAACTATTACTTACTTAAACAATTTTTCTAGCATTTTGTTTTGCAAAAACCTATGGCTCTTGTTGACTAAAAACATTTATCCAAATTCCAATTGATCCATAAGTTTCGATTGATAACTTCTTATTAAATTTTCACATTTTAAACAAGTATAAACAAAAAAATATCGATACAAACAACGAACAACTGCCTTTAGTGGAAAGCTATTTTCCAATGTCCGCTGCATGCTCTGATTACTAAGGGATCCTTCTCTTCCATATAAGGACAAGCACTATAATAGATAGTGATAAGGAGAATATATTATACAAAAATAATAAATACATCCCCAAATGATTACCCCAATAATCATCATACACTTCTACTATCCCATTGATATAGGGTAACTGCCATACACCCAAGGGAGAAATAGGGATTCTAAGTCACTCTAAGCCTAAGATTCGTGTCTCCTATATTTTATATTTCCCCAACCTACTCTACCAAGCTGTAACATCCTACCTTTGTACTTATACTAACAAAGAACATTACATAGTAATATCATCTGATAATATGGAGAATAAGGCTGCATCAGAGCGGCCATCCGTATTTATTCCCTTGGGCTAACACTATCATGCTTCCACCGTTATATTTGAAGAAATATAATGACATGATCAATCTCAGCACAAAGCAATAGACATGTTGGCTAATATACATTAGAAAGATATTATTATATAACACAAAACACTGAATCACAAATCACAGCAGAAATTATAGTACATGCCAAAAAATTACAAAGAGTGGGTCTACAAAAGTGGATCCTAAACTCACATATATGCAAAGAAGTCGTTATATCCCATACCTAAGTCATACAAAACATATACTCAAGGCTTATAGCCTAAATGATAAATTACATGCACACGCACACACATTTTTTTGTGTGTGTGTGTGTGTTTATGTCCAATGCCATCTCAACATCTAAGGTCACTGAATCTCTGTACTTGACAAGTCTTAGTCTGATCCTAGTCTTATAAAATAAATGGGTTAGACTATCTCTAAATAAATTTGGATGAGATCACATAATATGCATGAATATGACAAGATGATATAGTAAACACTATAGTGTAAGAAAAAGATCTCCTCAAGTGGATGTATCGCATAAAAGGTGAGATCATAATATTAAGAACGCAAGAATCTTAATACTATGGTAATAATAGAATAATATGCCCAGATCGCAACAAAAAGGCATTAATAACAAAACCACATATTATAAAATCATAACAGGTTTATCGTAAGCAATCATCTCAAAATATGTTGAATCTGAATACCTCATTAATTCAAAATCACAAAACAAAATAAAAAGCAAGTCGAAACCATAAGGTGGGCATAAAAGCAAGTCAAAACCACAAAATAAGCATGAAAGGGAGTCAAGCGAAAGATAATCATGAAAGCAAGTCAACCACAAAATAAGAATGAGAGCGAGTCAACCTAAAGATAAGCATGAAAGCGAGTCAATAAAAAGTCAAGCATAAAAGTGTAGCGATCCGAAAATACAAACACTTCATCTTTGAGTATCATAACATTTTGAAACATTATTAAGTTTTTTAATATAATTTTATAGCCTTTTTGAACATCATTTATTTAATAAAGATTGGCAAGAAACTTGTTTTTGAAAAATATTTACAAAATATATTCTTCGAATAAAATTGATAATGTGACCTAAAATCGGTTTATCGATAAACAATTTTTCAATCGATATAAGTTGTTCGAACTCCTGTGCACTTTTCTAATGATCAAATGAACACATTAGCAACTAATTAACACGTTCTCCTATTCATAAAGCATGGGAAGTTCTTGAAGCTTCCATCAGGACAAGAGATATTATCATGAGAAGGGTATAAGTGCAATTAGCATAAAAAAAGTGATATAAAAGAGAAGTGATGAGAGATGAGTCTTCCAAGGCATGGTTGGGGGAAGGGGTGAGAGCAAGGCTAAGAAACACCACCTTAAGGCCTATATACAAAGAGGCATACCCTTAGGAATGAATCAATAATTCACAATGCAAATACAAGCTTAAATCCATGGCTACTTCTTCTCCTTCATCTTTAAATAACTAATGAAAATTACTTGCAAATCAAATCAAATTTGGAGTGAAGCCTTGGGTCCATATTAGAAAACCTTCTACCATATCAAAACTTGAAAAAGTGAAGTTGTACCCTCAACCTACTTGAAGTCCCATAAGCAATTAGTCTGGGAGGATGGAAAAAGGCAAGTCCATGGCAAGGCGAAGGACTGTGGTTACAAGGTTAGGTTTGGACTTGTGTTGCTTTGATCTTGGTTGTTGTTGGATAAAATGTGAGTTAACACACCTCTTTGAAAGCAAAATATAACATATATATGTTTTGTTTTGGTTGTGTTAAGTTGTTGAATTGTTACCGACATTGTTGAAAACAATGGTTTGATTCTTGCTTTGAAAACAAGGAGCATATGTGATCCATATGAATGGACTTTAATGGACTTGTGACAAGACCTTGAAACAAATCACATAAGTTATAGATGGACTTTTTTATATTGGACTCCGATTTGAAAGTGCACTTATAGCAAAAGTTGCTATGGATGCACTTAGGAATTGTCTAATTTTCGACATTCTATGGAACTTTGTAGAGAGATCCTTAGGAGCTTTGTAATTACCCACAATTTATCACTTTGATAAATTCGATTTATTTTTATATTATTCAAATAAAAGGTTAGTAATACAAATAATATTGTTTTGGGTAATAATAATCTTGTTTGAACAATGAATAATAATGGTAATCTTATTTTGAATGAATATTTACAAAAGTACCTTGGGATTCAAATCGATAAATAGCCGATAACCGTTTTATTGATAAGTGAATCTATAACTTATCCAAAGTTGCTAATGGGACTAGAAATATGCACTCATTTTATATTCAATCAAGAATATGATAAAATAATTTATTTTATTTCTTTGAAAAATAAAATGTATTTATAACATCATCAGTAATGTCATTTTAATTAATGATAAATTTACGATTTTAAATTAGGATTAAATGATTTAATAATTATTATAATTATCTAGATAATTGTTTTAAGTAATAATAATTCATTTATAATAGTAATAAATTGATAATAAATCATTTATAATAGTTTTATAAAGATATATAATGGATTTAAAAATGTAAGGGAAATCGATATCGGCTTATCGATATAATAACACTTTTTGTAAACAATTATCAAATATTGATTTGTATGGTTTTATAATTCAAATAGGATCATTTTAATTCATTTATAATGATAAGAAATTAGTTTCAGAGTTGTTTACAAATATATATATATATATATATATATATATATATATATATATATATATCTGTGTGTGTGTGTGTATTTGTGTGTGTGTGTGTGTATATATTAACTAAGAAGTAAAAATATGATGGGAATCAAAATCGGAAATCGTAATGGTTTGACGTATATTAGTTATACGACGTTGTTCAAATAACTTGTATACATTTGTGACATGCACATACACACATTATCATGTACATGTACACATGATAAGAGTAGAAAGTAAATATATATTTACTAATGGTAAAAGAATAAAATATCTAAAGTAACAATTACTTTAAAAAGCAAACATCAAATCAATCTTACACCACATCACATCACCACCTCCCCCATCATCACCACCTTTGCCTACATCTCATAACCATATAGGGAAGGGGAAGGGCCTGGTGTGAGCCTCAAGATGTGGAGGGGGAGGTGTTTTCTAGGGTAGGTAAGAGCATGGTGGTAATTTCAGTTCGAAGATATTTTCTCATTTTTTTCCTATAAGTACCACACATCCTTCTCGCCTATTTTCACATTCTTTTTCTTCTTCACTCTTGAGATTTATTATGCTCTTTAATGGATTTATAAAAGTCTCTCTTCTTTTTGAAAACTTGTGAAAAAGTACGAGGGTTAAAAATAATAGAAGTGCTTAAGCACTAATCCACTGATTACTCTCTAACTTTTTTAAGAGTTAACCAAATCTTCTCTAATCTCTTCTAAACTCTAGTATTAATCCTAAATCATCATGGAAAGCATGATTAGCAAGTGGAAGGACTCATGGATGTGAGCTTTGTCTATTTAGGAGATGCTTAGCGAAGCGTTGATTTGTTTGAATATTGGTAGGAATTATCACTTTTGATTAAGGTGAGAACTCTATTTATACATATTATATATATTGGATGATATATATGCTTTGATATGATTTTTTATAAGGATTTTTAATCATATTTGGTTGCTTTTTTATACTATAATCAACAAGTAATTAGTATTGATTCTTTAATATGATGTTTGATTGTATTAACAAGTCACGTTAAAGACGCGACAATATTACACAAAGAAATCACTTTTCGATTCAAATTATAAAAGTAATATATAATGATTAAAACTCTTTAAAATGATTTTTGAATGATTAAATTTTTTTAAAAAAATTTAAAAACAAATTTGGTGAAGTTTCAATTAGAAATGAAAAAAGAATCTAAACTGGATGCGTCACGCAACGGTAGTTCACGATTTCGCGCTGCCAAAGTTAAATGGGTATATAAACTGGAATATAGCTTAGAATTTGTTGTAATAAGAACTTTTCAAACTAATATTTCCATAATTTTTAAACAAAGGAAGAAAATCAAGATTCAACTTGTAGGTTTTGAAATATAAGTAAAACAAGTTTTCGAAATAATAACGATTTTGCAGTCCGAAATCCAAAAAATGATTTTCTAAAATTTATTATTTTTAAATGTTTTAAAAATATTAAACAGTCATTGTAAATATTTTAAAATGTTTTAAAAGAGATTTGAGTTATATAAATAAATTTTCAAATGATAGAAAAGTCACTTTGGTCAATATAACTTTAAAACACTTTATATGGCACTATTTTTAGCGGTTTTTAATAAATTTTAAATACAACTTTAGAAGTAACAATTCTTTTGAAACAAATTGACAACTTTTTTAAATGAATAATTATGTATTTTAAAGATGATTTGAAGATTTTATAATTTATTTAAAAGAGTTTAAATAAATGATTTAAAGAAAAGCGATTATAAACAAATGTATTAATCTTGGCTCTAATAAGCCGACGAGTACACCTGATTTTTCTATTTGTGAGATCTAGTAGAGATGATTGAACTAAGGAGATGTTTAGGGGCAACCAGTGCCTTGGCTCATCTGGTCTCACCTAGATGAGGGATAAATAAGGTCGAAATATTGGAAACGAGTTAAGTATAAAAGATTAAATTTTCCAAAATTAGACAACTCCGGTTTACCATCTTAGATAACATGGTTTTAACTTATTAAAAAGTTGCATTTTAAAATAATAAAACTTTGTTAAGATTTAAGTAAAATGATTTGAAATTTACTTAATTAAACCAAAGAATCAATAAAGAGAGACTTAATGATTCTATATATACCAATAATAACGTTTTTAAAGATATATCTCTCGAAGGTATTTTTTCCAATAAAAAGAAAATAATAAATCAAAAGATAATCTCCTATTTATAAAAAATTCTCTTATGGATAATTGGTTTGAAGGAACCGGGGATGGATTTGGGTAATTCCTACCTAGAAATCACTTTGAACCAATTTATAGAAAGTAAAGAAAATATATATTGAAGATCTCGATTTTGAAGGCAAGAATCTTCATAACGAAAAGACTACTTGTTGACAAATATTCTGATTTTCTCCCGAGATAAATAAATAGCAGTGCTCCCTTTATTCTGGGATCTTCGTATGCAAGGACTAACTTGCTACTAATCCTAGGAATAATGCTCGAAAGGATGGGTAGGAGAGTACTTTCAGTTTGTCCTGTTCCTGGACAACTCTTTTGGATGAATTTGTGACGTTGCATTTTTAGATTATATTGATTGATCTTTATGAATGTATCACCTGTTTTGTGGCGGAGAAGGCAACTTCTCTTAGTACAACACCCTTTTTTGAGATGTACGAGCTCAGGACTTATACAGTAATAGATATCGGTTGTATGATTGCGAAATGGCAAAGGGGCATTCAAAGTGGAATATGTTCTAAAAAAGGTAATCGTTACCTCAAAGCCTTACACCCGAGAATAGTGAAACGGAGGATGCTTTACGACTAAAGTGGGTTACAACCAATCAGGTTATGAAATCACCTTCTAGATGGTTAGAATTCACCGGCTATAACATTGGGTTTAAATCATCAAATTTTCATATAAAATTATTTTAGTTATCATAAGATAAAAACTCGTTCCGTGTTTATATGAGGAATGGTCTTATGAGATATCTTTTTTTTCAAAACCTGTATTTTTTTATACTAGTCCCATGACTGACCCATAGTTTATTTCTTTTCCTTAAAATCTGGTTGCCCTATTTTTTCAGACAACCTAGTAGTCAGATTTGGTTAGAAGAAATTCAGAAGAGCTTGGCGCATGGAGTTTGGAAGATTCTTTAGTAGCCTATTATACATTCCCACCATACTTATGTACTATTTTATTCCACATTTGTACGTATAGAGATTTATAACTGTCCATGTTTAACTTTGATAAATGTATTTAAAATTTCCACTGTAAATATTTTATATATTGAAATAATATATGTTATCCATTTGCGCAAGATTCTTCTTTGTCTATTTTTCCTTTTACCCTTAACGAACCGCCACTTCTATACTCGAATTTAAAGCACATGAATACCAAGGATGTATAAGTGTCGATTTCCAAGTGCCGAAAAAATGGTTTGTTATAGGTTTCTCCTCATATTTATAATGTTTGGTATGTATGCTTATTGCAATTAGAATCTTGGATAGTAAAAAGTTAAATAGCATCTCAAAAAGTGGCCAAAACTTCATTTGTGCAAAACTGCGCCATTTAGCCTTGATTTTTGGACTTTAATGGTTTGAAAAGAAATTCAAAATAATTGTTCTACTTTCAAGTATTTACTAACTCATATTAAAGTACTTCAAAAGTGGGTTGAGATATTTATGAATTGTTAAGAATAATTTATGATTTTAAAGAAGAGGATGTTATAATAAAAACTTGTTTTTCAAAGTTTTTAAGGAAATTATAAAGTTTTTATTTTCAAGTAATGTTTTAGATAAATGTTGTAAAGCCTATTATTTGTATTATAAATTATTTTCAAATAAATTTTAAGTATATATAGTTTTTTAGAAATACGTTGACTTTTTATATCTTATGGAATAAAATATCTTTTGACTTGTTTATTTAAATATCAAGTTTTAAAAGTAAATTACTATACACACACACACACAAATATATATATATATCATTTTAAAAAGGGTTTTAAAAGTATAAACAGAAGGTTTTGAAAGGGGTTAGAATTGCTAAATGGCCAAATGGTTAATTGTTATTACTTGTTTGAAAGTAATTGTCTATGCTTAACACTAAAAGCCAACGAAGTATGGCTTACCTACTTTTAGGAGTTAAGATTGGTGTTCAAGTAAGAATATGAGCAATAGAGCTCTAACATATTGGATTCCCTCTTGACCGAGGAATAATGAGTCAGAAAATGTCAGAAACATGTTATCATGTTGATTTCTTACTTGTTTATGAATACATTAGGACTATGCCTAGCACTAAAAACTGATGAGGTAGGCTTATCTATTTGTGAGATTCAAGAATGGATTATCTAGCCAAGGCTTTGATGCAACCAGTACTCTAAATTACCTGGCTTCACTCTTGGGCTAGGAATTGCTAAGTTGGATTTTTGGAAAAAAGTTAAGTGTACGAATATTGATTTGTATAAGCAATTGTTTGATTAGATAATCGATTAGTCGATTATCGAACTTGACAAAATATTACATAAGAAGTTATTAAAAGGCTTCGTAATTTCATACCAATGAGAATCCCTAAGGAGGGGCATTAGTATGAAATGTCTCTATCTTTTGCTTACTTCCGGAAAAATTGGAATTGTGTTTACCAGAAATTCATCAAATTAGTTTTGAAGATACCGAGATTGGTAAGTGTTTTGCTTATTAAATACCACTTCAAAACTAATATATGAATTCCATGTTTTGGAAGCGATTATGAAGTGAAATGTTATAGAGTCGAACTGTCAATCCTAACACTAAGTCCAGGTGTTAACATTTCAAACGATGTTGTCATGTGAGACTGTCTATCTTAAGGAGTATTCCCAAAGAAAGTACATCATTAGCTGTAACGACTCGCAAATTTATCAATTTGATAAATTATATTTTTTTAAAAAATATTCAAATATAAGCTTTTAAATACATAGATTATGATGTTTTGACCAATAAGATTTATATATTTAAAAATAAAAGTATTTACGACATCATTAGTGATGCCCTTATATTTAGTAATTGATTTATGATTTTAAATTGAGATTTATTGATTTAATAATTATTTTAATTATTCAAATAATTGTTTGTAAATGATAATAATTCATTTTAGATAATTATAAAGTAATAATTGTTTTATAAAGAGATATATAATCAGTTTGAAAATATAAGAAAATTGATATCGCTTTACAGTGTAATGGCAATTTTTGTAAATAATTGTTAACATTGATTTATAGGATTTCATAATTCAAATGAGATCATTTTAACTAACTAAAAATGATTAGAAATTTATGTTTACTTTTTGTTTACATATATGTGTGATTTAAATTATAAGTAAAAATGTGACTGGTAATTGACTTCTCGATTTTCAGTGGTTAACAAACGAAAGTTATTTCAAGTTGTTGCAACATTGTAAATAACATGAACCTATGTTTATATGCATGCATAAATATCACATACTCACATATAACATATATATAAACACTTATATATAGGAAAATATCTAAGACATTTGCATTTACTTCACCTTTAAGCATCCTAAAGTCAAAAGTAAACATCTCTTCATCTTACACATCACATATAGCACATGGGGGTAATAATGAATGATGTGATGGTGGAACATGCATGGGGATGTGGTGGTATAAATGTGATGTGATGTATAATGAAAATATCATGATATTCTTTTTATAACATTTTCCCTATAAATGCCACCCACCATTCTCATATTTCCACATTTCATTCCTACTTCTTCTTACTTCTTCTTAAGCTCCAGGAGCACCTCTTTAATGGCTTTTAGGCCTTAAAAAAGTTAGCGAAGTTATGGCAAAGAGATGTCAAAATTATATACATATGCAAGCTTTGTTGCTACCTCCTCAAAACAAGCTCAAACTCCATCCTATACCTTATATAACCCATAACCATAACCCATGTCCATGTTTGGCCATGCATCACCTCATTCCAAGAGGAGGCTAAGCCAATTAGGAGTCACGGAGGAGATTCGGGGAACTCCGAAGTGAAATTTATGGAGAGAAATGTCGTCGAAATGATTTTAGGAAGCATAAATGAGAAGTGGAGTTGTTTAGGTGGTGTACTAGTGAAGTGCTGATTCGATTGAATGTTGGTAGGAAGTTTGTTTCGAAATAGTGTGTACACAATATTTAAATTTACTAATTAATCCATTGAGTTTAATGATATGAAGGTATAATGTATTGGATGATTAAATGCTTGATTACTTGGTTGATTAGATGATTCTTAAGATGGTTGATAACTTATTTGATAAATGACAACAGAAATGGTTAATAAATTAAACATAATAAACAATTTAAATAAAATCCATAATAAATATAGGTATATGAAGTTATTTAGCCTCTTAATGTTTTAAGAATATGAGAAGGTTGAAAATGAATATTACAATAATATAATATTGTGAAATGATTTAAAAATGAAAAAAGAGATTTAATATTAAAAATATTGGTTTAAATGTTTGAAAATGGTTTATAAATGTTTTATAAATATTAAGATTCTATTTTGGAGAAGTTTTATGAATTGAAAATCGGGTCAAAATTGGCGCGTCGCATAACTGTAATTTGCAATTTCACGCCGTAAAGTCAAATGGACATATAGAATGGAATATAGCTCGGAATTCTTCGAGATAAAAAATTTCCGAACTATTATATCCATAGTATTTAAAAAAAATCTAGATTTAATTAGTAGATTTTGGAATATGAGCTAATCAAGTCTTCGATAAAATCGCGCTCTGGCAGGTCGACGGCCAAAGTAGCAAATGTTTTAAGTATATATTTTTAAAATGTTTAAAAAATATGGAATAAATTTTATAAATCTTTTAAATTTTTTTAAAAGTGATTTGAGTTATGAAAATGAATTTTGAAATGAAAAAAATGCCAGTTTGATCAATATGGCTTGAAAAACACTTCCCACGACACTTTCCATAGCACTTTTCCGCGGCTTTGAAATATAGTTTTAGATGCAACCATTCTTTTCCCAATCTTTTGTAAATGTTTTTAAATGGTCAACAAAGTATTTTAAAGGTTATTTGAAGGATTTATGAAGTGGTTAAATAAATAACTTAAAGTTAGTAGAGTATGTTAAATGATTTAGAGTCGATCAAATAACTTGACTGCCTTATGGATAGCAGAGAGATAGTGTCCAGGCTAAAATTTGGAAAACCAGTTTCGTGCTCTCCCTGGCTATCCGGACTAACCCGACGGATGGGATGGTAAATTTGGTTTACTCGGATTCAAATTTTCCAAAGTACAAAGGACATGATTTTTTGAATATAAATAACCCGGATTCTATAGAGATAATCTTCTTGTACTCGGTGTTAAAACCCGAAGAAGGAACTCGTGGTATTCGTGGAATTTAAAAGGTGATTTCACCATTATTCTGCCCATAGTACTTGTTGATTACGGGAATTGATATTGAGTAGAATTAGATTATTCTGTAGATACTGCTCAGTTAATATTTACTAGTTCTGGATTAACATTCCAAATAACATGGTTTTAACTCGATCAAAGTTTTGAGTTTTGAATTAAGAAATCTTTGTAAAGATTTAAATAAATGTTTTAGAAATATTTTACTAATGTAAAGGATGAAATAATTGAAATTATTCCAAGATTAAAAAGGTTTTAAAATTAACCAAAGGATTTGATAAACGAGGCATAATGATTCCACATACTCTGAAGAATATAAAGAAATGATTCAATGAATATATCTCTAAGAGATATCTAGGAATGAATAAAAATGAACTAAATTGATTTATGATTGATAATCATATATGAACTTAACATCTTTTTGTCGATGATTGGTCGGAGGAACCGAGGTCGAATTCGGGTAATTCCTATCCGAAAACCACTTCGAACCAATATATACATTGGGGGGTGAAGACCTAATGAAAATATTGAATATTGAAGGTCGGAGATCTTTAGAATGTAAGGATTGTGTTACGAGTCTCAGAGGTTTACTCCATATTATGTTTATATGGCAGTGGTGTATGCATTCTGTAATCCTCGTTATATTGACAACCGGAGATCTTCATAGTACAAGGACTGTTTGTTGATATTCTATGGGTAGCTCCCAATACAAAGACATTTATATAGCATGGTTCTTTCATGTTTTGGAATCTTTAGAATGCAAGGACCACTCTTTAGTAGTAGGAGGAGTGCCTTTGGTTTCGTGCAGTCCCAGAATGAACTTGTATAGACGAATGTCTAATAGTGCATTTCTGATCATGCTAATTGATCTCTATCAATGTATTATCTGCTTGATGGTGGAGATGGCAACTTCTCTTAGCTTAACAACCTTTTCTGAGAGTACGAGCTCAAGAGTTATACGTTGGTAGAAATCAATTGTGTGTTTAAGAAATGGCAATGTGGCATTCTAGTGGAATGTGCTTTATGGAAGAATAAAGCACGACATTGTGAATAGCAAAGCGTGGCTTTGTTAAAATTGAGCTTACCCTCACGAGCCTCATCTCCCAGAGATGATATAGGTAATTATGTGGTCTGTAGGACATATATTTAAGGCTATCAGTTGTATGAGTATGTAGGGGTCCAGTGGAATTTGGATCCTCATGGCATTATTGCCCCATTTATTTAAATATAGTAGCTAGCTAGCGAAAAGCATTAAGGCCACCGGATATTGGTTGTGTAGCAAGTGTAGTTCCAAGTAGCTAGCTTGAGAAAAGCGACCAGGCTTTCGAGGGGACTATGGTTGCTATGCGTGGATCGAAAGAAAAGGCCACTAGCTCCCTATCAAGTTGGAATTCCAAATCCAATACGAACTTTGCGGCTTTGATTGTATTCCCAAAATAGTTGTAATGCTTTGCAAACATTTCAGCTACCCCTTTTGTATCATATATTCCATTCGGTGTATTCTGTTGACCTAGTTTGGATATATTACCATAAACTTAGTTCGGATATTAATAGTTTATTTTGATATATTACTTCAAAAGTGTTTTCAAAAGAATATCTTTAATAATAATATTAAAGTGTTTTTCAGTATAAAGTATTTTGGTTTTCATAAGATAAAAACCGATTTGTATTTATGTGCGGGCGTGTATTATGAGATACCCTTCTTTTCAAAGGTTCTGATTGTCATCAGCATTTAAAATTTCGAGTATCCCGGTTTACCAAGTCTAATTCGGGTATTTTTAATACCTAGGTCAAATCAGAGTAGTTTCAGGTTTAGTTGAGGTCGCTTGAAGTTTCTAGAGGAAAGCTGGAGATTTTCATCTTTGTATGGACGTATTCTATTATCCACTGCATCTATTGCATTTTTTTTATTTTTCAACATTTTTTAGGACCGGGTTTGTAACTATCCAGGTTGAATCTAGGTTAGACTCTGATATTGATTTCAAATTTTCCACTGTAAAGATTATTGTTGAATTTATATATGTTATTCTATTCGTGTGAGATTCTGTTCTGTCTTTATTTCCTTTTTCCCCTAGCAGTCGGGCTTTTCAACACTTGAATTTGTGGCACGAGGATGTATTAGTATCGATTTTGAGGGTCGAAATCCCCGGTTGTTACATTAGCATTCGTCGAACGACTTATATGGGAATCAATGTGAAGATTGGAGATTTGTTCAAGATGCTCAAATCCATGTAGCGGTTCGTAATCCGTTCAGTATAATGGAATCAATTTAGGGATTCTTGTTTTGTTCGAGTGATAAGGCTTGTGTGAGGGATGCCGAACATAGCCTTGACATCGAATATGACTGAAATTAGAGGTAGGATGCATAACCAAAGGAATGTAGCAATTAGAAAACCCAAGGTACAGGCGACTTCGTCTAGTATCACTTATGGATATGCATGTGGGAGCGATGCATTCGGAACCATGAGTGTTTTGGGTGTGGGCAAGTTATGTATTTACTATAGTACATTATTCCTTAGAGATATAGATTGCACGGAAGGATGTCTCTGTTCCATGTGTAGGAGTTTGGATGCGGCTTGATCCTAGGAGATTTCTACATAAAATCTATTATGTGAATGCGCTTTAGAGGTATTGATTTTATACATATTATTGTTGTGGTATTCACACAACAACTATTTGACATGATTTATGTGCTACACACTAGACATTATCTGTGGATATCTCTATATGTTAAATTTAATGAATTGTTGGTTTCATTTAAGGGGAAAACCATTATGGTAATCCATACAATCTTAAAAAGGTGCTATTATATGTCACTCTTATTTCTTGAGTTTCTAATTATTGTTTACTAGACTGATCCGGGTGTTATTTTCTTATAACTCTTAGGTGAACTCGTGTATATTTCCAGATCTACCCTCGGATGCTTAGAGTTTATGGAGAAGAGCTAGGTGATTATCTTCCATGGTATTCTTATTTCTATGGCCTTAATATTTGATGTATTAATATTAGTGAGGACAAGTTGTTACAACTATCTAGGCTAATAATAGTACCTAAATTTAGCAACTCTAATATTTTTATTCAGAGTAACCCTTTTACTATTCCTTTGATGTTGCATATTATCATTTCATTGTGAGATTGTAATGTCATGTTTTTCTTTCTTGTTCTATTCCTTTTTTCACCATAACTTTCTATATTTTCAGCATTTGGTTGCCCGGCATAAGAATGCCATGGATGTATTTAGTGTCAACATTGGAGGGTTTAAAAGTCGGGTCGTTACAAAAAGTGAATCAACCAAAAGAAAAGCATGAAAATGAGTCATCCAAAAGACAAGCATGAAAGTGAATCAACCAAATGATGTACGAATACCCGCCGATCACTCCTGGGTGCATGCCATAATAAGACAAGACAATAATTGTCGTACATGCCTAGATGCATTATATCTCAAAGGTCATTTCTAATATAAAGTGTTATATACTTTCTAATGTTAAATACTCGAGTTTCCTCTAATGTGCCATAACCATATCGTGATACTCGAGCACTTACTAAGAGATCGTAATTCCACTTTGCTAAAATATTAAGTGTTAAATATTTTCAATTAGTAATCAAACTAGTGTCACCCCTTATGTCCAACAACCATTAGGCAATACTCGAATGTTTACTAAAATATCAAAAACTATACTCTATAAAATATTCCACCATAAGAGTTAAATAATTAATCAATAAAGTGGTACGTTATGTTTCTTACCATTAGTGCTGTTAAACCATAATTAAAATTTATATCTAATAGAAATAATATTTTTATAGAAGTTACTTCTTTTAAAATTATTTAAATATTGGTCTAATGGCCCTAAAATAGCTGTATTTATGAAATATGCACTATATACGTACAGAAAACTAGTATATACATAAGTGTGTATACACACACACACACATATATATATATAAAGGTTTACGTTTAGCTTTAAAAAAGCTATTATTATTAAAAATTCTAAAATAGTATTTCTTCGTCAAAATAACTTTAAATATGAGATTTAAAAACCATATTTCGAATCTCGAATTTTGAAATCAATAACATTGTGATATCTCGGAAATTTCAAGCAAAATTAAATGTGATAATCTCCATTATAAATTAATTAAAATTTGGCAAAATTATTATTTTAAAAAAATAATAATAATGTGTTGATATATATATATATATATTCTAATAGAATTGTTTTATACAAATTGAATTTGGGTTTGTTAAAAATATATATATATATATATATAAATTGATTTTTAAACTAGATTTGAAATTGAATTTGATTTTGGATATTTAAATTTGAAATTTAAAAGATATATATATATATATATATATCTTAAGTTATACGTTGGTTTTAAAATGTATTTTATATGATTTTATTTAGAACATAAACTGTTTTATATTATTTTCTTTTCAAAGAAATTTATTTATATAAATTAAAATATGTATTTATTAATTAGGATATTGATTTTAAAGGTTTTTAAAACATTTAAAAATTTATTTATGCATGCAAATTACATGTGTTAAACTTCTCTAATAACATGTGTTAGCAAATTATCTAAGGATTATAATAAGTGCTAATAAATTTTACAAGTATCTTTTAATTCTTTTTATTTTTAAAAATTAAATAAAAATAAAACTAAGATATATAAAAACCTCTCCGTTCTCCTCACTACACCATAGATTACATACTGCAACACCCAAGAAGTGATGCAGGAAGTGCCAAAAAATGTTGTTGTAGGCTAAAAAAGGGCAAAGGCAACACTTTCTCGGTGGTGCATTTTGCCGCGTTGCCCAAGAGTCAAAGGCAACATCTTTGTGGCCCTTGGGCAACATCAGTTCTGTTATTGCCACATGTACCAAATTTACTAAAAAGTGGGCCCCACAATCTGGGCCCCAACATGTGGGCCCACATTGTGGGGCCCACTAATTCTGTGGCCCACCTTTACGAAACCCTATTGTGGGTCTCGTATTCATTAATCTATGGTAACACTTTTACCATCCAATGGAAACACTTTGCCAGTTTATTACCACATTTAACATTACATACTGCAACATTATTTCATATCTATGGCAACACCTTTTGCAATTTAAATTGAAAATGTACAGCAACATTATATTACTACAACATTATATCATACCTATGGAAACATTATACTGCAACATTACATCATATCTAATGGCAACATTACACTACAACAAAGAACTTCTCATTTCAGAATAACTAGCAACATGGGTTTTATCTAGTCAAGTACAAAATAACAAACATACATAAAAACATAGCCATTTGATATGCACGTAATTGTGCATATATTTACATCCATATTTTATCTCTTTTTATTTAAATAATCATCATATTTGGGCATTTTAACATGTTTAAACCAAAATTCAATTATTTCCAACCATCATATTTTCATCTTCATTCAGGGGCAAAACGGTCATTTTGTGCATGTGTCAATATAAGAATTTTTACTTGGACATTTTTTGACAATTTTTATAGGAATTTGGATGCATATGGAAGAGACTTATATGAAAATATGTGCATGCACAAATGAATACAAAGGAAAGAAGAGGGAAATAATTGAAGCCATGAACATGGAGGACCCCACCCACTTACCTAAAAGTACAATTTGGAGCTAATGGACAACTAAGTGGAGGTTAAAGCTTCATGCAAAAAAATGATGGATTAATTAGTGGTTAATGGTTACTTGTTGGCCACACTTCCTAAAGGGCATTTTAGGTAGCCCCCTAAAAATATAATTAGGATTTTATGCATGTATATATAGCCCTCTTATGTATATGAAATCGTCATCTACTCTTTCATTTTACTTAGGAAATTAAGAAATCAAAGTGTAAGCTCAATGTTTTATGAAATAATAATGGCTTCCAAGCCTCTTTCTTCTCTCTTTTCTACATGCTCTTCTTTGTTTTATTGTTAATGTTTATTTATATGCTCTCTTTCTCCTTATGTTCATAGCTTAGATTTACATTTATGCAAGTAGTTAGTAGCTAATCTCTTTTGCTTTCTTTGCTTATTTTCTATTCTCTTTTCTTTTTAATGTTGAAATTTACTTGTGTTTCTTCAATGCTAAAAATGAGTAGCTAAAACCCTTCAATTTAGGGGTGATGAAGCTCTCTAACTTTATGTAATTTCAAAATTTTATGATTTATGATCTCATTTGGTTTATGCCTCATGAAGTGGATTTTGATGCAAGTTTATACAAGTGAGTTTGATAGCTTATATTGCTTATGCAAATGAGCTATTCTTATTCAACCTAAACACAAGTTGCATCATCATTTTCTAATCCATTTTTGATTGTGAAATTAAAGTAAAAATGAAATTTGATGATCTATATTACTAGATACAATAGTAAATAGATCATGCTTAAAATTGCTTTTGCTTTTGCTTCATTTTCATGAGAATTATAAGCGGGTATTTGTTGCATTATAGTTTGGTGGTTTTAGTTATGTTAATTAATAACATAAACAAACCATGCTTATGATAAATACAACAATATTTCACTTAAATCAAACTTAGAGATCATAAATTGTTTGTTGTTGATTTACAAAAATATGAGAGTGGATTTGCCTCTAAATTGTTCTCTAGTTCAATAGTTTACTAATCACATTTTAATTCTAGTTTAGCTTCATTTTAGTTCTATCCAACAATTTCACTCGACTTTGGTATAATTTGATTGAATAGAAATTTTAAAATCATCAATTCCCTGCGGATCGACCCGTATTCGTCACGTGCTACATTCGTACACTATGCGCTTGCGGTAAATTTTATTTCAATATTCGTTCGACGGTTTTCTAAACCGATAGAATTTCCGTCGACGAACAAGTTTTTGGCGCCGTTGTCGGGGAGTTGCTTTGATTTTGATTTTCTACTCTTTGGATTATTTTTCTTTTAATTCTTGTGTGTTTGCATTTAACAAAAAACAAATATTGTGTGTGTTGATTGCTTGTTGCTAGCATTTGTTTGTTGTTCTTTCTATTTTGCATTAGCATTTCCTTTATAAAAAAAACATACACTGTTAAGAAAAAAAATATTCCATTTCAAACTTCTCTTTTGCAATACATTTGCAATTTTTCCGTTTACAAATTTCACTTTACAAATTTCATTTGCAATACATTTTAAACTCTCTGTTGTGTGCACTGTGTTACTCTGGCCACTCACAACCGTTACCTTCCTGCCGCCATCCCTTCACTTTGCAAACAATATACCCATCCTTCCTCTTACAACCCATCCATCCTTCAACAAACTTGCACATACAAACCTCCCGGATTCTTCACATTGATACTACAACACCACCAACAGCCCATTACTGCTGCACACACATCACTGTTCACTCCTCTTCAACCACAGCTTCATAACCACTTCCTCCAAATCTATCATCACCACATTCACTATCAAGTTGCTTGCTCAACCTCACTGACAACTCCAATCTCCACCTCACTACAACCAGCTCCAATCTCCACCTCACTACAACCAGCACCCTTCATCAATTCATTGTCATTACCATACCAAAGCTCCAGCAATCGACAACTGGACTACCACACTTCTACAATCACAATAAAACTCCACCATAACAAACTGCTCCCCTCATCGCAGCATTTACCACTGCCTCATCATTCCATAGTGCACGCCCCTGCACATCCTCGACTAAACACTTCTGCAAACCTTCCACAGTAACCACAAACCAGTCACGGGCAACATCATCAGCTCCAACACATAACCACTATCTGTACTGCAAGCATACAATCGAATTTCACCCACAGCCATAACCTCCCCCCCTCTCTCTAATCACTTCATACATCCATTGTTGTCCACTGTTTCACTCAGTCACCTCACCCCAAATTGATCCCTGCCACTAACTGCTGTTCACCATTCTCTGCTGCAAAGAAACGGCCTTCAGCTATCATTCACGACATCACTCTAGAATCCCATCCAATTCACAATCACCTGCATAGTGACATCCTCCTTCCTTCACCATTTTACAACATCCACCCAATCACCAAAATCTGCCAATGTCACACAACCCCTCTCACCCACCACAACAACTCACGACTTCACAAATCCAACCCGCGACGTCAGCAACATCCACACAGCAGCCAATGTCGCAAGCTCAAGCAACCACGAACTGACATCAATTCCAGCAAACATCCCAAACCATGAACGTAGGCTGCAAATCCTTCAACCTCCCAATTCACCTTGCAACTCAATCGACTGCTACTCGAATTCGCAACTTCCCCAATTCAAGACAACATCAACCAAATTCAACAACCCTATTTCAATCTCAGACATTTCAATCTAGACTCGTGACCAACGTTTGAAGATTTACGAAGTGATTTGCGAAAGAAAATTGAAAATTGATTTCTGGGAAGTAAAAATTCGTGGATTTGAGAATTTTTGTTGCTGACAATTGTGAATTCATGAAGTTGGATATTTTTCTTTGTTCCTTTATCTAGATCGGGCCAATGCGTTTGGGTTAAAGCATTTCTTTGTTAAGCTATTCTTTTTCCCTTTTTTTTACCTTCTTTTTTTTAAATTTTTTTTTCAAGTAAAACTTTACTTATCAATTTTGTTTCCTTTTCACAAAAAAAAATTTCGCTTTGTTTGATTTTCATTTGTTTTCACTTGTTTGAGTTTTAATTGTGTTAGTTTTCAATTTTTTTTTTCTTTTCTGCTTCTTTTGATTTTCATCTTTGATAAATATAATAAAAAAATTTGTTGTATTTATCTTCGTTCGCTCCTTTTCAGGTTGGCAAAGGAGATTAAAAGGAAGAACTACTTGCCCAAAAATAATTGTTGCTTATCAAAATTTGCCGCTAAAAAAATTGCCAATAATCTGCACGCTCTAGTATTGTGCTTTCATCTCTAGTGCATTGTTGGTTGCTTGCATTGGCATATATATATTCAAAAAAAAAATTCAAAACCCAAAAACAAAAACAAACTTCATTTTAGTTGCATTGTTAATACATGTTTAATTTCTTGTTTTGCATTCATCTCATCTTATTTTCTTTTCTAAGGGAAATACCCCGATTCACATAAGGTGAGGGATTTCATCACCCTTTCCTTAGCCCACAAAAGCATTTCATCGTAGAATTTGACTAATAATAAAGATTAGACGTTGGATCTAAGGGTGTCACGAGCTCACTTAGGGCTTAATTGTATCTTCACAATTGTTTTATTTGAACGATTTTATTTCTTGGTGTCTAGGCTACGGAAGAGTAATAACCTGTTATAAATATTACGGTGATACATAAATATTATACTGGTTGTTCCTCTGAAGGTACTTAAACCTTCGGCTGCATTGCTACGGTGATTCGTGGTGCACCGATAACTCCTGTCCGTTACCTGGCTGAGAAATATTTTTGTTGATTTAAGACAAAGTGTGATCATACAATTTTGGGTTAGGAGCTACTAAGGACAGAAAATTGTAATTAAGTCCTTTGCATTCATTTAGTCGCATTAGTTCATGCATATTTAAAAAAAAATTAAAAAACCCAAAATCCAAAAAAAAAATTGTAAATTTTAACTTGATTTTTCATACCAAAAAAAATCCTTTTCTTTCTTTCCTTTGAAAATATTCAATCAAAAACAAAAATCCAAAAAAATATATATAATCTTTTCAAAAAGAAAAAAAAAATTCGAGAAACAAAAATCAGTTTCCATTTTCTTAAAAAAAAAATCTTTTTGGTAAATATTTGAAAATTCAAAAAAAAAAAATACAAAACCAAAAACATATAAAAAAATGAAAAACCAAAAACAAAATAAAAATCAAACCTTTCTTTTGAAAATAAATCTCACTTGTTAAATAGTTTTCTCCCTTGTACAAAAAAATTCAAAAAAAAACACGTTTTCAAATCTTCTTTCACTCTCTAAACTCAATTCTAACTCCTTTCTCTTCTCGACTTTCACTTGTGCATGAGTACTTGGACTCGTGACACAACAACGAATCTTTGGACTCGCGACCCTTCTACAAACCGTTTAACTCGAACAAACGATCCTCCTGAAACGGAGAACGAAAACGCCCCACGAACTCTGTCAGGACCCGATTCTTCGACCTCCGAAAATCGATATCAATACGTCCACTGTATCGAATGCCGATAAATCAGATGCCGGAAAACCGAACACTGAGGGTTTTAAAAAGAATTTAAGAAAAGAAAAAGAGAGAAGAAGAGTAGGAAAATAGAGGGAAAAGAAAACAGAACATAGAAAATAGAACGGAAAGAAAGAAAACAACTGAACAACATCAGAATCTCACAATCGCAGCGGAACAACATATAATAATAAATGAATAATCTTTAAATAAAGAACTATATCAGTTATTACATTACATTACATTTCATTACATCATATCATCAGAGTGTATAATCAATATACAACAACAAACAGCGGAAAGGAAATACTATATACTAGTAATACGCCATGCCATCCAGCTTGCCTCCAGCAACTCCAGAATATCCAGAATATCCTGATAAACCTAACTCTTAACTGCCCGTGTGGAAATTGGTGGGCACCCAGAGTTTAGGAAGGAAAACAATAAACTCCGAGTCAGTCATGTGACTGGTGTGAGAACTCAAAACAGTTTATTTATCTTTAAAAATCAAAATAGAGAGATATTTTTAAATTTAATTCGCAATGCTTTTAAAAATGAGACTACCATAAGGCCTCCCGCACACACACACATGCAAACGCGGAATCGGAGGAGATTTCTCCTTATGATAGTCAAAGATGCTTGATACGCATTTAAAGGAACATTTGATATTATTACTAGTGCATAGTGTAGGAAAAATTTATTTCGAAAGTAAAGATATAAATCTTAGCCAACATAGACATTTCGAACTATGCCTACTATAGCTACCATCCAAACAGTGGTGACCACCATAAGTGAGTGGTAGGTTCTACAACTAAAACCGTACAAGTTTCGTATTGGGAATTGGATTTCCAACAAATGGTCAGGCCAAGGAACTTCCCATTGCCACATGAGAATGCCTCTGGATGGACATCCCCGAGAACCAAACCGGATCTCTACCAACACAAAGCCGGGTTACCCCTAACTGAGTAACAACTGACCGAATATGCCATCTCCCGGTCCTTTGGGACCTTTCAACCGAGAGCTCTCTAATCAATTCACACAATCATAATAATAAAGTGTTTCAACATGAGTAAATATCTGGGCTCCATACCATGATACCACCCTTTTCCAGAAGGAAATGCACATATCCTAAAGGGCGCTACCCCTCATAACCTTGCTGCATCTTTCCTGTTTTGACCATTTCCGGGATGTGAGGCTCGACGAAGTCACGTCCACAAAAACATACTTTATACAAAAGCCATGCTTTGGGTCAACAAATGATCATAGAAATGATCACCAAGATAGACGATCAAATAAATGATCCTATCACAAATAATCAACACAATGATCATTTCACAGCAACACTCAGCATGTCACATTACCAAATTGGGAATATATTGCTGATAACCTTCAACTACATAACCTCTGAGCTCGTACGTCTCAGAGAAAGGTGTTAAGCTAAAAGAATAAATTCTCCGCCACCAACAGAAATATATTTGAAAGAAATCGGCTTTATATCTCAAATTGTAATGTCAGACATACAATCCATACAAGTCTGTTCCGGGCTCGAACAAAACCGAAGGCACTTACAAAGAAGCCTTGCAATCCGAATATCCACAATCCTGATCGGATTCCCCATCACATATGGAGAACTCTATACCGTAGCTACTCGGTGCAGAGTCAATCGATAGGTCATCCTATCGCTCTCGCAAATATCCGGTCTTCTACACCGATCTTCAAATGCAATTCATATCGACGTATCACATATTCGGAATGGGTTATACGACCCCATGGTCCTTTCCCGGTTAACCCGAATAGTGAGCGCTTATTCAAAAATAAGTGTGTCATTCCAATTCAAACAAATCACATCAAATAACCATTCAAAGGGAAATATTGATAGTCGGTTATTGAACTATCAATGGATATGCACACATCACCAGATTCCAAATAATTTTTCAAATTATTTAATTCCCAAAGATATCTTTACTAGATATATAGTTTTCACACTTCAAAAATAAATCAATATTTATTTTTAAACAACTTCCCTTTTCATTCATAAATTCCATAGTGAATTTATATTTCAAAATATCCATGCATATACGATTTCAATTATTCATTTCAATTTATCTTCAAAAAGATAAATTCTTAAGATATTCACTTTATATTGGAAAACATTTCCATACTTACTTATTCATAAGTAATTCACAAATTTTATTTATTTTCAACACTTAGAAAATATCCAATATACTTAAATCGAGATTAAGTATATATTTCATTCTTTAAGGAAATCGTTCTCTTAAACATATTTATTTGGGCCAAAACGAATGTTACGTAAAACATCGTTACGACAACCCAAAATCACTAGTATAGGGATTCGAATTAAAATAGATATATATAAATCCCAATACTATACAAAACATTTCCTTTCGGAAATCATTTACTATAACAACAGTGTTATAGTCCACCATTTCCTTTTACTTCTCGAAAACGTCTATTTCAACAATGAATGTTGAAATCTATGGTTTCGAATCTCAACACCTTTTAAAAACATCGTTAGATCGTTTTAAGTCTGTATAAAATATCACATCCTAAACATTTTCTTTAACATATTATTCACTATTCAAAAACGTGAATATACTTTGTTAACAAATTTCATCCTTTTATTCATTTTATTTCAAAGGATTATTCACAGTCAAAAACGTGAATATAACTCCATTAATAAGTTATAAAAATTAACTTATCAAAATAAGTCGTTTGCGAATTTATAAAACAACGTTTATAAATTCCATTTCTATTTATTTTATGACAACTTCCTTTTATAAATTCCTTTATTAATCTATTCGATTTATAACTCAATTATAAACTAAAGGTTCATATTATAAGTAAATGCTTATAAAACGATTATTTTACAAAATCGTTTCTTTGAACTTCATAATTATAAATCTTATAACTTCTAAGATTCAATTATTCATCCAAATATATTCTTTAATAATTTCACAAAATTTATAAATCTTACTATTTATAAATTTCATTTATAACTTCACCATTTATAATTTTATAAATTCCATTCATTTACAAAATTCATTTTCACTTCATTCAAACACTTATAAAAACTCATTTTATAATGTCAATATTTCAATTTATAAATATCCATTTATAAATCTCTTAATATAAATCAATTTATATTATTCTTTAAAACATCTTTAATCTCCTTTATTATTTCACCATTTTGATTCATAAAATAATTAAATTTTATAAATCCTATATTTAAACTTTTCACAATAAATTCTAAAATCCCGATTAAACTATTTTATAAAATCATTAGCATCATTTTCTCAAAAATCAATCTTTAACTATATTTCTCAAAAATCAATCTTTAACTATATTTCTCAAAAATCATAATTTTTATAACATTAAAAATTATACGTTTATTTATCTAAAATGGATAAATTCCCAAAAATATTTTATAAACGTTTTCCTTCAAAAATCACTTTAAAAATCATTTTAAAATTCCAAATTTGGTCCAATGATGCTACATACCAAATAGCCAATCACGACAACAACGATATCATATATCGATATGATAATCCATCAAATATCAAAATATCTGAATTCAAATAAAAACTGTTGAGGAATCCTGTTGGATCCCTCCAACCTGTTTTCCTGCATCCACAAACATTAGCACAATACCAATTCCGTTCCAGTACGAAATTATCGCGGTATATGGGATTTAAAATATTATCCGCTTAATAGACGGCGTAATAGAGTCTCATCCGCTAAACAAATGTGAGAAATCAATACTCCAATATATACATATGCCAATATATATATATATATATATATATTGTTATTATATATAATACCAATTTCACTGTTTATGAAATATTCGCGGTATATGTTTTTAATAAATAACATCCGCTTACTGACGGCGCATAATGTCTATTTTAACAATCAATAGATATCTATCATCATTCAAACATGCATTCAAATATTTTAAATCTAACTATTTAAAATAAAATCGAAACTGATTCGATTGAGTGAGAAGTTCTCACCTTGATTTTAATTTCGTTTTAGCGATTTATTTCGAATAAAATTAAACGGACGTTTAATTTTACCCGAAATTCTCACTAACTCCAAACGACTCCAATCCAATTTCATCGCGTAGTGCTCGTCAATACGATTCCAACGCAACTAGTTTCGCGCATTTTCGAACTCGTATGAAAAAGTTATGATTTTTCAAAGATACACGAATTTATATAACTAATTACAACATTTTTTTCTTTATTATTTTAACCTCCATCAATTTAGAGCCATTGGATCCCACTCCAAACCATCATAGCCGTGCGCAACCATCTCCCTCTCCCTCACGCAACTCCCAGTAATAGCCGTAACTTCCAAACCCAACATCACTAAATTAGGTTTTAACTTTACTCCGCCCACAAGCATCGATACTCCATCATACCACCGCCATCTCGAAGCTCTAAACCCCCTCTATGCTCGGCCATAACCTTGGTACACTCGGCCCCCCATTGCTCCTTGAAAACCGTGCGCAAGCCCTAGGGAACGCGGCCAATTTTCTCACAAATTACAGCTCCAATCGCGATCTCCACCGTTGATATGATAGATCTTGACGTCCTCTACGAGTTTGTAGTTGAAACATTCTTGAATCGTTGAGTGGATGAAGAGATAAGAGGAGGAGAAGTTCGTGAATTTCTGGCCTTCCATTTGAAGGTGGCGGCTGAAAGAACAAATTAGGGTTTCTTTTTTTTTAATTTATGAAGGGGTGTTGGTGTCTATTTATAGAATTTCGAACGACACTATTCATCCCGGAAATTCCGAACTCCGATTTACGCGCCGAAACTGACGTTCCTAGGGTTTATCCCACGTTCCGGACACAATGGAACAGGTTTCGGAAGCTAATTCGAACATCTGTGCGAGTTATGGCTATAAACGTTCGATTTAAATTAAACCGATTAAATCGATTTTCTAGGCGTTTTAATTTGTATCGGACAAACGGTAAATCCAGTTGACACGAAATTTGAAACCTTACAATAATATCACATTACGGATCCGATGAAACTTGTTTCGTCGAAATCCGAGACTTTTTGAAAAATGGCTATTTTAACTCGCCAAATTAAAATTAAAAATAATTCGATGCGTTTCGAGCTGCCACGATCAAACGATAACTCCGATTGACACGAAAAAATTGAAATCCGGTAATAACTAACTATTACGGATCCAATGGAACTGGTTTCGTCCAATTCTGAGACTGTTCAAAAATTGACTATTTTCACTAGTCGATTTAATATTAAAATATTCAATTTTCACAAATTAACTTTTAATTCGATTTTAAAAGTTCTAAAATATCATTCTAACTTCAATATGATAAAATAAAATTTTACAAATCATTTTCAATCATATTTAACTCAAATTTTCAATTATTTCCATAATTTAACATATTAAATTATCGATTTAATAATCCAATTAAATCCAATAATTCAAATTAAAATTTATTCGACTTATAAATTTCACTTATTAATATTTAAAATTAATTAAATATTCAAATTTTAATTAATAAAAATCCTGGGTCGTTACAAACTCTTATGTATAGAATCTTTCCCGATAGAGTTTCTATTCCATCTTGCATCACGTTACCCGCCCCTACGGGTAACCATTTTGAAATCCATTCGAACCATATTGCCACGCTTCCAAAATTTAGCAATTTCGAGCACGTTGATCCATACATCTTTTTGACTAAATTCGAACAAGTTTGTGCAACCATTAGATTCCAACAACTTTCTGATGACGGAATTAAAATTCGACTAATCCCATTTGCTCTTACGGATTACGCTGAAAAATGGTTGTACAGCTTACCTTCGAACTCAATTTAAACGTGGGAAGAATTTGTAAAAGGTTTTTTAAAAAAGTTCTACCCCTTGGAAAAAACAAGTAGAATACGAAACGAAATTGTAAATTTTCATCAATTCAAGGGTGAACCGTTTGGAAAATATTTTGAAAGATTCAAAGAGCTTCTGATAAAATGTCCACACCATAACTTTGAAAAATGGATGATTTGCCAAATCTTATACGATGGACTAGAAAACAGCTCTTGAACGATGCTCGAATCAATGTGCCGAGGCAATTTTCTTGCCCAACATCATGATGATACTTGGCAATTTCTTGAAAACCTCGCTGAAAAGTCGTCCCAATGGGAACGCTCGAACGAAAAATCAATCTACTCACGATCGAGTGCACACTCGATAGGATCTTCTGGTTCTTTGGAAGCTAAGATCGACGCAATGATTAAAAAATTCGATAACGTTTTCTCATCGAATCAAATGAACCAAGCTTCCCAACCGATGTGTTATAAATGAAATGATCCTAATCATATAGCCGATCAGTGTCCCAACTCTATCGAACAAATCAATGCTTTCAATAAAGCCAAAAACGATCCGTTTTCTCCAACATACAACCCTGGTTGGAGAAATCATTCGAATTTTGCATGGAGCCTAAACAATCCCAACACGAATACGATTCGTCCCAATTTTCAAGCATTTCCGAATAATATTTCGAATCCTCCCTTTCAGCCCAACAATTTTCAACCAAACTTTGCGGGTCCATCCCATAATCAACCACAACAATCAAATTTTCAAACAAATTCTGCTCATCCTCCCCAAGACGATAAACGTTTAACTTCACTTGAGAAAACTCTTGAAACGTTGGCTAAGGCAACTACTCAAAGCCTTCAATCAAACAATAATTTGCAAAATTCATTGACTTCATATATGCAAAACACGAACCAATCAATTGCAAAACTCGAAATGCAAATAAGTCAATTAGCCACATCTTTAAGTGAACATGAACGAGGAACATTCCCAAGCCAGCCCCTTCCAAATCCCAGAAATCAAAACGCAAATTCAAATCAAGCCCATGTTGTTCAAGATAGCAACGTCACCCAGTTGAATGCTATCACAACTCTTCGTTCTGGTAAACAAATCGATAATCAAGTCCTTAATCCAAATGATTTACCGAAAACTTTTCTCGATAATTTTAAAACAATGAACGACTCAGAACAGAACGTGGAGCCAAACGTCGAATCGAACGACAATCAAAATTCTTCTTCTTCTACTCGAGTAGACCCGCCTACCGAGTATCGTGTTCCATTTCCACATCGTCTTTGACCAAAGAAACACTCGGACCAAATGGAAAAGATGTTGAAAATTTTTAAACAAGTAAAAGTGCACATCCCGCTTCTTGACATCGTTCAGCAAGTCCCCACTTACGCGAAATTTCTTAAGGACTTATGCATCCAAAAGCGACACACTCAAGTGCCCAAAAAAGTCTTCTTAGCCGCTAGTTTGAGTGAAGTCTTGTCCCAATCCATGCCCGTTAAATACAAATATCCTGGCTGCCCTACGATTTCGTGTACAATTGGAGACAAGACGATTAACAAATGTTTGATAGACTTAGGCGCGAGTGTCAACTTGATTCCATACTCCGTGTACGAACAATTAGGCTTAGGTGAGCTCAAACCCACGAAAGTTACGCTTCAATTTGCCGATCGTTCCATTAAGAAGCCCATGGAAGAAATCGAAGACGTGCTCATTCGAGTAGGGCAATTTATATTCTCCGTTGACTTTATCGTTCTCGAAACACAACCTGTGACGAATCCCTCGATTCAAATTCCATTGATTTTAGGCCGACCATTCTTAGCCACCTCAAATGCGTTAATCAATTGTCGTAACGGATCAATGAAAATCTCTTTTGGAAACATGACTTTGGATCTTAACATCTTCAATCTTGAAAGCCAATCGAATGAACCTCATAACGAAACGTTGGAAGTTAGTGCCATTCATGAAAACTTTGAAAACGAGACACTTGACCTTAACAACAAACGCGAAGCCGAGTATGAAAAGTTGTTTCCTGAAATTCCCAACGAGATTGAATACACTCTTCCCTTTGAATCGCTTCGAGATGAGTGTGAATATCGATCCAACTCTTTGATCGAAAAACTCCCGAAGTTGGACCTCAAACCACTTCCCGATCACCTTAAGTATGCATACTTAGGTGAAGATGAAACGTCACCCGTCATAATTTCCGCAACTCTCTCTCTCTCTTGATTAAGAAACCTCGTTACTCTCTATTCTTTCGAAAAACAGAGAAGCAATTGGATGGTCGATTTTCGATATAAAGGGAATTAGTCCCACTCTTGTTCAACATCGCATCCATTTAATCGACGATGCCAAGCCTACTCTTGACGCGCAGCGAAGGCTTAATCCAAAAATGAAAGATGCGGTGCGTGATGAAATTCTTAAACTTCTCAATAACAGAATCATTTACCCAATCTCTGATAGTTCATGGGTTAGCCCAATTCACGTTGTACCGAAAAAGTCTGGCCTAACCGTTGTCAAGAACGAATCAAACGAGCTTATTCCAACTCGTAATCAAACAGGTTGGCGTGTTTGCATTGACTATCAAAAACTAAATGCCGCAACACGTAAGGATCACTTCCCCCTTCCTTTCATCGACCAAATGCTCGAATGTTTAGCCGGCCATGAATTTTACTGCTTCCTTGATGGTTATTCTGGCTATGACCAAATTCCAATTGCTCTCGAAGATCAAGAGAAAACGACTTTCACATGTCCATTCGGTACTTTTGCTTATCGACGTATGCCATTCGAACTATGTAACACTCCTGCGACTTTCCAACGATGCATGGTTGGCATCTTTTCCGACATGATTGAACGCTTTTTAGAAGTTTTTATGGACGATTTCTCTATCTTTGGTGAATCTTTTTCCCAGTGTTTACATCACCTCGAGTTGGTTCTGAATCGATGTAAAGAAAAACATTTGACTTTGAATTGGGAAAAATGCCACTTTATGGTCAAACAAGGCATAGTCCTTGGACATATCATCTCAAATAGAGGCATTGAGGTAGACAAAGCAAAAATCGATGTCATTGCAAATCTACTCATTCCTAAATCTATTAAGGACATTCGATCATTTCTAGGACATGCTGGCTTTTACCGTCGTTTTGTGAAAGACCTTAGCAAAATGGCTCGTCCTTTGACGACCCTTCTTGGAAAAGACGTTCCTTTCGATTTTAACTCTGATTGTATCTTTTCTTTTGAACGTCTTAAGTGCAAACTCATTTCTGCCCCCAATCATTTGCGCACCCAATTGGGATCTTCCTTTCAAAATAATGTGTGATGCTTCGAACTTTGCCGTTGGTGTTGTCTTGGGACAATACATCAACAAGATCCTTCATGTCATTTACTACGCGAGTATGACCTTGAACGACGCTCAACTAAACTACACAACAACCGAAAAAGAGCTTCTAGCTGTCGTTTTTGCGCTTGAAAAGTTTCGACCATACTTGATAGGTTCACACATTACGGTCTACACTGACCATTCTGCGCTTCGATATCTCTTCGCTAAAAAGGATGCTAAATCCCGTTTGATTCGTTGGATCCTTTTACTTCAAGAATTTGACCTTACAATCAAAGACAAAAAAGGATCCGATAATGTCATAGCCGATCACCGATCTCGTCTTCCAAACGCACCATCTTCCTTGCCGATCAATGAAAACTTCCTCGATGAACAACTTCTTTCGATTTCTATCGATCCATGGTACGCTGATATAGTGAACTACTTAGTCACTAAAGAAACTCCCTCATCTTGGTCCAAACAGGACAAATGTAAATTCATGTCCCAAGTGAAATATTTCTATTGGGACAACCCATACTTGTTCAAATATTGTCCCGACCAAATCATTCGACGTTGCATTCCGATAATGAGATACGGAGTGTTCTGTCATTTTGCCATGATCAAGCGTGCGGTGGACATTTCAGTCCTCGAAAAACTGCGGAAAAGGTGCTTCAGTGTGGTTTCTATTGGCCTTCTCTTTTCAAAGACTCATTCGAATTTTGTAAAACTTGTGATCGATGTCAAATGCTTGGAAGAATTTCTCGACGACATATGATGCCTCTAAACCCCATTCTTATGATCGAAATCTTTGATGTTTGGGGTATCGAATTTATGGGACCTTTTCCAAATTCTTTTGGAAACTTGTATATCCTTCTCGATGTCGATTACGTTTCAAAATGGGTCGAAGCCGTTAATTGCAAAACCAATGACCATAGAATTCTTGTGAAATTTCTCAAAGAAAACATCTTTTCGAGGTTCGGCACACCTCGTACAATAATCAGTGATAACGGAACCCATTTTTGCAATTGTTCTTTTGAAACTTTAATGAAAAAATACACGATAACCCACAAGCTATCCACTCCGTTTCATCCTCAGACTTTAGGCCAAGTTGAAGTTTCAAATCGACAAATAAAACAAATCTTGGAGAAAACTATCAATAAAAATCGAAAAGATTGGTCTCAGAAATTGACCGACACGCTTTGGGCTTACCGTACTGCTTTTAAAACTAACCTTGGGATGTCCCCATTTCGTTTAGTTTACGGTAAAGCTTGCCACTTACCCGTTGAAATTGAACACAAAGCGTTGTGGGCAATAAAAAACATAAACTTTGATCATGAAAATGCTGGCAAAAATCGAAAACTACAACTCAACGAACTAGAAGAACTTAGGAATAACGCGTATGAAAACGAGAAAATTTACAAAGAAAGAACCAAAGTTTTTCATGACAAGTCAATCCTAAGGAAAAAGTTTTCGCCTAACCAGAAAGTTCTTTTATATGACTCGAGACTTCATTTATTCCCTGGGAAACTTGAATCAAGATGGACTGGACCATTTGTTGTACGAACTCTTTTTCCACATGGTGCCATAGAAATAGAAAACCCAAAGGATGGATCGATTTTCAAAGTCAACGGTCATCGGTTAAAACCCTTCTTGGAAATTCCCGGTAACCAAGAGGAGGAGCTCATGATCCTTCATGGGCCAAGCTATGTCTAGTAAGAATGTTAACCCCATTTTGTAAATATGTACATATTTTTCCCCGGTACACTCATTATATCATGCATCGACTGTCGGGACACAGTCAAAATTAAGTGTGGGGGGGAGTCTCATTTTCATTTTCTTTAGTTTTTCATGGCATTTTTGAATTTTCATTTTCTTCAAAAAAAAAATCTCAAAACTCCTAAATCTCAAAAACATTTTCTTTTTACCATTTTGATTTATTTTTGAAGAAACACTATGCGATAAGTATAAGTTTTGGTTAATAAATTGAAATTTTTGAAAATTTATTTGTCTTAACAAAAATAAAAATGAAGTCTGATTACAAATAACAATGGTTTTACTAGTATATAGGAAGGTTCATCTATGTTAATTATGAAGTATGTTCTAATTGAAAATCTTTGTTTAAAAAGTGGTTGTTTAAAAAGTGGTTGTTTAAAAAGTGGTAAATTTAAAGTAAGGATCTAACATTTTTGTCTTCTAAGTTAAATGTTGCTAAGATGGTTTTGCAAAACTCTCTCTCTCTTAAAAAAAATACAAAATAATAACATCTAAAGTATTCACTCTCATTTAAAAGTCCTCACGGTTATGCATGGGTGAATTACTTGGAATCTTTGATTATGTGCTTTCATACGCATTTAAATGTCCTCACGGTTATGTATGTATGGAACACATACACACAAAAAAACAGACTTAATAAAAACCACCTACGATCGATAGGTGTATGCACGAAAGTGTGTGCACTCGCCATGCTCTGTACACCCCTCACATAAGCCCGAAAGGCAGTGCATGGGTGGTATATCTGGCCTCAGTTTACCTGAGCTAGGTGTGTAATTTTTCTTGCAAATAATGAGATAGCAAGCAATTGAAATCCTAGCACTATCTTAACTTGTTTAATTTAACTTGTTATTGAAAAGAAATGAAAATACCACTTTAATAAACTTTGATAATCAACTAAGGACCCATTTCATAATTACATTGTGTTATCAACCGAAACAACTAGCCAAACTATGGTCTATCTGTTATGACAACTTGATTTTTATTGGAAATTTTGAAGAGTAAAATTTTCAAGACAATGACCAAAACTTGTATTTAACTTATTCGTGTCAATTTAAAAATAAATCCTTCATTTATAAATATTTTCAAAAACTCGCATTGATCTCTTTGTAAATAAATCTTGCAAATATTTTCATCCTGCATTTGGATTTTGTGGGTAGTATCCGCTGAAAACCCTAACGAGACAACACACGTCCTACTGGGGACACCCAGAGGTTTAACGGCTTGTTGCATACGCTCAATGCAATCGTGCTCCCTACAAAAACGGATTTATCTTAGTTTCCTTTATTCGAGGACGAATAAAAAGATAAGTGTGGGGGTATTTGATATGCACGTAATTGTGCATATATTTACATCCATATTTTATCTCTTTTTATTTAAATAATCATCATATTTGGGCATTTTAACATGTTTAAAACCAAAATTCAATTATTTCCAACCATCATATTTTCATCTTCATTCAGGGGCAAAACGGTCATTTTGTGCATGTGTCAATATAAGAATTTTTACTTGGACATTTTTTGACAATTTTTATAGGAATTTGGATGCATATGGAAGAGACTTATATGAAAATATATGCATGCACAAATGAATACAAAGGAAAGAAGAGGGAAATAATTCAAGCCATGAACATGGAGGACCCCACCCACTTACCTAAAAGTATAATTTGGAGCTAATGGACAACTAAGTGGAGGTTAAAGCTTCATGCAAAACAAATGATGGATTAATTAGTGGTTAATGGTTACTTGTTGGCCACACTTCCTAAAGGGCATTTTAGGTAGCCCCCTAAAAATAGAATTAGGGTTTTATGCATGTATATATAGCCCTCTTATGTATATGAAATCATCATCTACTCTTTCATTTTACTTAGGAAATTAAGAAATCAACGTGTAAGCTCAATGTTCTATGAAATAATAATGGCTTCCAAGCCTCTTTCTTCTCTCTTTTCTACATGCTCTTCTTTGTTTTATTGTTAATGTTTATTTATATGCTCTCTTTCTCCTTATGTTCATAGCTTAGATTTACATTTATGCAAGTAGTTAGTAGCTAATCTATTTTGCTTTCTTTGCTTATTTTCTATTTTCTTTTCTTTTTAATCTTGAAACTTACTTGTGTTGCTTCAATGCCACAAATGAGTAGCTAAACCCCTTCAATTTAGGGGTGATGAAGCTCTCTAACTTTATGTAATTTCAACATTTTATGATTTATGATCTCATTTGGTTTATGCTTCATGAAGTGGATTTTGATGCAAGTTTATACAAGTGAGTTTGATAGCTTATATTGCTTATGCAAATGAGCTATTCTTATTCAACATAAACACAAGTTGCATCATCATTTTCTAATCCATTTTTGATTGTGAAATTAAAGTAAAAATGAAATTTGATGATCTATATTACTAGATACAATAGTAAAAAGATCATGCTTAAAATAGCTTTTGCTTTTGCTTCATTTTTATGAGAATTATAAGTGGGTATTTATTGCATTATAGTTTGATGGTTTGAGTTATGTTAATTAATAACATAAACAAACCATGCTTATGATAAATACAATAATATTTCACTTAAATCAAAGTTAGAGATTATAAATTGTTTGTTGTTGATTTACAAAAATATGAGAGTGGATTTGCCTCTAAATTGTTCTCTAGTTCAATAGTTTAGTAATCACATTTTAATTCTAGTTTAGCTTCATTCTAGTTCTATCCAACAATTTCACTCGACTTTGGTATAATTTGATTGAATAGAAATTTTAAAATCATCAATTCCCTGCGGATCGACCCGTATTCGTCACGTGCTACATTCATACACTGTGCGCTTGCGGTAAATTTTATTTCAAAATTCGTTCGACGGTTTTCTAAACCGATAGAATTTTCGTCGACGAACACCAGTGTATTCATAGTTACAGCCAGTGCATACTAGATTCTACTTATTAACAGTACATTCATATTTGCGAGCCTCCAGTGCCATCAGTGCCTCTAGTGCCTCCAGTACCTCCAGTGCCATCACTGCAGATGGTCGCACAAAGATCCCCAACATCAATTTGCATGTCAGGGTTTGCTTCGCCTAATTTCTTAAGCACCCATGTCAAGTTCTCCCGAACTTTTTGGTTCACCTTTGCATCAAATTCATTTTGGACCTTCTTGTTCACCTTTGCTTCGACTTCATCAGCTATATTTTCCCTTATCTACGTAGCCAGCTCCTGTATGTATATGCTTGTTGTTGGGGCATATTTTGAAAATTCTGCAGACTTTGTGTACCATCCTATAAGCTAAGATGGACCATGTGACTTTCCATCAGAAGTCATTTCTTGAACAACTCCATCACTTCCTCCTTCACCTATCGCTTTTTCAATCTTATCCTGCAAAATAAAACAGTTTCAAAATGTGACATTAAATAAAATTAACAATTCTGAAACAAGTTTCATAAACAAGAATTGTTTTGCAATATCTATTAACAGTTTTAAAATGGATTCAGAAAATATCCTGCTATAGGTTTCAACTGAACAGGATCTAATTCTACAAAAATGTCGATGCATAAAATGAAGCATTTTTTTGACATCTGATTGAAGAGAAAATAAAATTCTTACAATTCTGTACTTCATTACTGAAGTATCAGCCTTGTACACCTTTCCTTCTTTCCGCTTGCGAGTTTTAACAAAAAGTTCTCCATCTGATTCGTTGGACTTACAGAAATTAAATGAAAAAAGTTAGACAACAAAAGGATATCAAACCAATTTTTCCAGAACATATAACACTAATTAATTCAAAAATTATACTCAAAGTCAAAGCGAAACTAAGGTAAATATGATGGCCTTTACATAAAAACAAAAGTCGGTTCAAATGAAGAACAAAAACCACAAGTGCACACAAGCTAAAAGTCTCGAGCAACTCACAGATGCAGAAATGGTGCAACAGTAAGTTCTCAAGCAGCTTACAAGTGCAAAAATAAAGAAACAATAAGTATAAAATCCCAACATATGTAACAACAATATCAGAGCTTTTTCAAGCATAGTATCAAGTGATGTATCAGTTTTGCAAAATTCAAGGCTGAACTAAGGAAAATTTTCATAGCAAATATCCCATATGTCTATGCTTTCAAATTATTAACTGTAAGCACAGATATAACAAATATCCCATGATTCATCTTAGATTCTGATGCAAAACTAAGATTACCCGTGATTAACCCATGATCCATGAACACATATACAATACTAAAACGATTTAAGCTTAGCAAGGTAGTAAAGCCATCAACATACAGCAGACAAAAGCCAGGCATCAACTTGACATCCATATGCTTAAGAGTTAAGAGTGTATCCAATAGTTTACAAATTACTTAATTTCCACAGAGATGGATTGGACTCATTTTTAATGTTTAATATGCATCTAACTTGCAGACGTGTATTGACCAAATGCGTACAAATGCATGAGCATGACGGACACTAGTTTGGAAAAGAAGAATTGAGTTTTCTATGCCAAAGGGGGCAAAGAAAGGCTCATTTACATTTTATAGCTTTTATGTACTTTTTTAGCAAATGTTATTAATAGCTATTGATTACACCAGATTGTAGTAATTTGCAAATAATTTATCGGTCACTGCCAATACACAAAAAAAGCTAAAACTCACACTGATTGAAACCAACCTCCAATTTTTCAACGATAAATTTCTATTCTAAGAAAAAACACACTGCCTCTCTCACCAGACGTTTTAACTAATGATTTATCGTAATAGAAAGGATAGACAACATTACATGTGGTGTGGATCTTTCAGACTATTCACAGTTTCATCCTTTTTAAAATAAATCTTGTTCAAAGAAAGCTTGGGTTGCATAGATGGTTTTAAATGACAATCTTCAAGTGTGCTTGTAAACTTATGATCGGGATATACATCCACAATCCTAGTTTAATATTACTGAACACTGCAATAATCGATCATGAATTCCACACACTTGCAATTAACTGCATCATTCATTGCATGTAAAATTTGACAAATATTATCGATAAATAAAAAACAGATTATCTACCAAAAATAACGTACCACTTGTGAATGCACATGATAATCCAGTTGGGATACTCATCATCACAGTAAACGCCCCAAGCAAAATCAAATTCACTGGATGCTTTTGGTAATACTTTGATAATGGCCACAACATTGTGAATTGAATAAATAAATATTCTCCAAATTTCAAAAAAAAAAAAGAAAGACCGAAATTCAATAGGATCTCGAAAGAAAAAACTTACAGATAATCGGAAGGAAGATCAGAAATATATAAAGACCGAATCCAACATTAGTCGTGACAATAAATTGAGAAACGGGACGAACAGTAACAATAATCGATGCGACAAAAACTGTAAGCAACAATTGGATGGCTATGATTGAGTAGATTTTGCGAATGAACGACCAACGTAGTTCCGGCGCTTCGTTCATCATCGGATACAGGGGCTATGAGCGGCCGGACTCAATGTCGCTGCTGCCTTTGCTGTAAGGGTGGTACATGGTTTGGGATTTAGGGAGAAACTTGGGTTAGGGTTTAGTCAGAAAGTGACCGATTTCGTGGAGAACTAAACGAATGTGAAATATAAAGAGGCGTCGGTTGAATAAGGGATTAGAGGTTTTTTGCAGCCCGCGTTAAAAATTATTTTCACCCCGCTTTTTTTTAGCCCACACTAAATTTTTATAATATTTTTATAAGTCTATAGCTACTGCAACATAGTATTGATATCTATGCTAACATCCTGAAGCTAATGTTATAATAGACAAAAATTAGCATAGCTATCGTTACATTGTAGCTAGCAATAGCTTGTATTTTCATTGCAATGGGCCATCTATGGCGTAGTGCCTCTCTCATTTTTCTTTACCTATTATTTTTCAATACACTTAGTGAAAGAAATAACTTGTAAAAAAAATTCAGTAAAACTAAATAAAGATTTCAAGCCATCTTCTTTGCAAATTCAAGTTTAAAAGCAAAATCAAGTTCTAGTACAACCACTCCAAATTGTAAACAAACAAGAGGAAGTTCTGTAGGCATCATCACCTCAGTTTCAAAGCATAAAGCATCTCATCAACTCAGCATTTTGGTTATAAAAAAATCACTGCAATTTAAAGTTTCTAGTTTTAAGCATCTACTTCAACTCTCTATCAGGTGAGTAAACTTATATAAAAAAGGGGTTAAGTAAATTAAATCTGTGATTGGGATTTTTGTATTATATTGTGCTTGCATGTGTACACATATAGGTGAATATCTGTATATATGTGTGTTTGATCTGATATGTTGGTTGTGTGCATGTTGCTCTCTGTTTTCAACTATAAAGTTTAAAAACAAACAAAAAAATGCAAAACTCTTTACTTAATTACTAATTGGCTTTAAGTTTCAAATGAAATTAGTTTGTGTAATCATAATTCAAGTTTTTAAAACTTGTTTAAGTATTTTTAGTTTGAAAATCTCCTGAAGCTAAGTAAATACAGTAAGATTTTAAAAAATGATAAAATCAAAACAATTTAATTAGTGGATTCAAGCAAGCGACTTGAATCAACTTTGGAAAACTCAATTTTTAAAACAAAAATCATGAATTTTAGTTTGGGTTTTGGGGTTGCATTTCTACGATGATCAGAAATGGGAGTTTGAGCAAATTCCGACGAACGGGTGGTCTTTGGACATCGTGGTTTTAGACAAAGCTAGGTTGTCAACTGGGGAGGTCAGAAAAAATTGTGATGGAGTGATTGATGGTCGTGGCGTCGGTCGTGGTGGAAACTAGGGTTTTAAAACCCAGTTGGGCCAAGGTCGGTTTTTAGGGTCGTTCGCCGTCCTCGGAGTGTCGAGTCAGACGTGGCATGGAGGAAAGGTGTTGAAGTCATGGACGAAGGCATTGGCGAAGTTACGGTGGTTCTGGTGGTCGGAATTGGCTTGTCGAGGTAGTTTCTGATGAGGATGTGAGTTTCCAGTTTCGACTGGAACACTCGATTTTGATTTGGGCTTCGCGACGTATGATTGAGGGTCAGAATCGATAGTGTGGTCGATTGTCAAGGTGTGCGAGGTGTCGTCGGAGGTAACGGCGGCGTAGTTGAACTATGCACGGGCACAACGGCGTCGTTCTGTGTCTGGGTATTTTGAGTTGAGGCTGTCTCGAAGTGGTTCACGGGATGGAGAGGGATTAGGCTCGAGTGTTAGCTCGTGTTCGAGAGGGTTTTCAAACAACAGTTTTGTTTAAGTTTAAACTTAAAGAAAGAGAAAGGGAAGAAGGTGAGTAACTCGAGTCTGGTCTCGAGTCAGGGTCGGGTCGAACCCGAAGTTTAGTAAAAAATGTTTAAATAGTTTTTGAAAGCTAGTTTTAAATTAAATTAAAATCTGGTTTGGCTATTTGAATAATACATGTTTTAACTATTTTGAATAAAGAGATTTTATGATTTGTTAATTAGAATTTGAGAAATATTTAAGTATTTTAAATCTTAATTTTTTTAAAAAGTAATTAAGTATATGTTAAAAAGGGTGAAATGTTTTTAAAAAATGTATTAATTAAAGATAAGTAATTAATGTAAATGTTTTATCTTGGAAGTTCACAAAGGATTAATGATTAATGTTTAAATTAATGAAATAATTAAGGTTTTATTAATTAATTTAATTAATTAATAATTTAGGATTAATTAATTCATAAAGCTTTATATAATTAATTAAGGATTAATTAATTATTAATTAAGAATTAATTAATTAAGTAATTAAAATTAATTAATTTATAATTAGAGGTTAATTAATTAGATAATTAAAGATTAATTAATCAATGATTAGTAATTAATTAACTAAGTCATTAGTAATTAATTAATCAATAATTAAGAATAAATTAATCGAGTAATTAGGGTTAGTTAATTATGGATAACTAATTAAGTAATTAAGATAAATTAATTTATAATTTGAGATTAATTAATTAAGTACTTAATTAACATTAATTAATTTTTACTTCACAATTAATTAATTGATAATTAGGGATTGATTAACCAGTAATCAAGGATTGACTAATTTATAATTAAATTTTGCTAATTAATAATTAAGGTGATTAATTAATAGTTAAAGGATAATTAATTAATTAATTAAAAATTAACTAACCGGCTTTAAGATTAATTGAGAGGTGATTAATTAATTAAATGATTGTAATTAATTAATGATTGATTGAGCAAGGTTGAGTGATTAATTCTTAAGTAATTAATTTAATTTGAATAAGTTAAATTAATTATAATATGGATTAAAAATGCTTGCTTATGGACGATTATTTTGAGTAGAATGTCTGGATTTGATTGATATCTATTGGATGATAATCTGTGATATTCTATGATGAGATATTGAATATATCTATGATAGATGTATGTTATTATCTGTGAATGATGCTGTGTCAATTCAGTATTTTAAATTGAATTGAACCGTTTAAATCCTTAAACAACTTAACCTTTAAGATGGCGTTTGGATTTTGATGAGACCGGGATCGGATATCAAGTTTAATTATCCGAAAACCACATCGATCCAAGTTAAACGATAGGTCGTGACATTTCAAAGTTAAGATCGAGATGGAATTTCAGAGTGCGAGGGTTATTGTCGTTAACTCTAAGGGTGATTCCAAAATGAGTGTGACGAGATAATGCTTTTGGTTTCGTTTGAACCTGGAACGAACTTGTATGGATTGAATGATATCAGACCATCGTCAATGGAGGACGATGAGCATTCCAAGATGTGTTCTCATAAAGGTAGTCACAGCCTCAAGCCTCGGCAATCGAGAATGGCTAAAACAGGGGAGGTGTAGCAAGGTTAAGTGGGTTGCACCCAAGTAGGACAAGATTTACCCCTGTCTAGAAGTCCCTTTTTATTTTGACTGTGTGGGCAGTTGTTGGCCACAACTGCGGGGTTGTCTTGTTCGGGAGTGTCCAATAAGGGATGGTTCTGGCCTTGTGTTACAGGGCATTTAGGGTGGATCCTAGGTACGTTGTTCTAGGCCACGTATTGTGACGGGCGGTACCCCAGTAGCCCGCCATTGTACGGAATCTAATCTCCAATAAGTGTATGTACGTTATTGATTATGCCCAATTATGTTGGAACCTAAGATGTAAGTATTCCAGCTATTTTTGTATTTTATATTGAAAACCCAAGACCCTGTTATAATATCATTGGATTTCCTATCAAATGTTTTGGTTAGCGTAAGGTAAAAACTTACCCATGTTTATGTGTGGGAAGTCTTACATGATACCTTTGTTTTCAAATGATTTTAAAGTTAAATAACTTTAACCGTTTACTCACACCAGACCCGTGTCTGACCCGGAGTTTATTCTGTTTTTTTAACTCTTGGGTACTCAAATTTTTATGAGTAGCCAAGTGATTAGCTTTGGATTGCCAAATATTTTGGAAGCTTGGAGCTGGCGTCCAGACGTATCTATCTATATAATTCCGCTGTATTGTGACTTTTGGATGTTTTATTTGGGACGTAATGGTTAGACAGGCCTTTATAACTGTCTAAAATAATGATGTTGTATTATTATGTGTACTCTAATATGTAAGACTATGTAATGGATATGTAAAATATTATATCTTTTCCATTTACGTTGTGAGATTCTGATGTTGTTGCTCTTTCTTTCTATCTTTTCTATTTCTTTTACTATTGATGATGCGTCGTTCTATGGAATGAGAGGTGGGTCATCACAATTGGTATCCGAGCATAGGTTGAGAAATACCTAGGCTCTGGTGTAGTATCTATCTTGAGAGTTCGTATTTATAATTTTTATATAACTATTTCCATATCTAAATTGGTTGGGTTACCTATCCAGGTAGCCAAAATGAGTTCAAGAGGCAGCAGGTGCAGAGTCGTAAGAAGCAGGTCGACCAATGATAGGAGAGGTCAGACTGATAATGAGGCTGTTAATCCAGCACCGCCTCGGATTAATTTTGCCGCTTTATGCAAAGACTTCACCAACCTTGGAGGAAGGCAATTTAAAGGATCAGAGACTATAATTGAGGTCCAGGCTTGGTTACGCTCTTGCGAGCGTATCTTTAAGAGTATGGATTTTTCTGACGAGCAAAAAAGGGTAATGGCTTCATGGCAATTGCAAGAGGGTGCTGCAGCCTAGTGGGATGTAGTAACAGCAAATATCTTAGAGGAAGACATTTCTTGGGATAGACTTAAAGAATTGTTTGAGGAAAAATTCATGCCAATAGCAGGGAAAACTCGTCTATACCGAGATTTTCTGAATTTGAAGTAAAGTAGCATGACTATGGTAGAGTATCAGACCAAATTTAATGAACTATCTTGCTATGATCCAGGGCTCATAGACACTCCTCTCAAAAAGAACGAAATGTTTGTGCAAGGATTAAGGCCAGAGTTTCACGAAAGGATGACTGCGCATTTGAAAGAATATTTTGTAGAGTTGATTGATATGGCACTGAGATATGAGGATTTGATGAATAAGAAACCAGTGGCATCACTAGCAGCATCCGGAGGAAATTTTTCCAATCCAAAAAAAGAGAAAGTTCAATCCTAATTGGAAGAAGCAGAATAAGGGGAAACCCGGAAGCAACAACGGACCTCGGAAATGTTATTATTGTCAGCAAGTTGGGCATTTTGCTAATCAGTGTCCTCAAGGTAGAATTCAGTAGCAACAGCAGCAGCAGCAGCCGCGTCAGAATGGACCAAGATCAGCAATGGTTCAGAAATCATTGTGCTTCAACTGCCACCAGCCGGACCATATGGTGAGAGCTTGCCCGCTACTTCATAAAGCTTCGTAGAATAAGGTGTTTGCTTTGGAGAGTGCACCATCAACTTCTTCTACAGGAAAAGGAGTATTGGAAGGTACATACTTTTAGAAGGCGGGTATATTAAAGTATTGTTTGATTCGGGTGCCTCTTTGAGTTTTATTTCTTTGGAATCAGTAGAGAAGTTCCTTCTTATCCCTAGTACTGTTGATCGTCCTTCTTTGTATCTAATCCTATAGGGGGTACCAAATTTGATATGATCTGTAAGGTTTTGAGAATTTCCTATATTTCCCATAGTTTTTCTTGTAGCCCTTATTTGTTGGATTTTAAGGTGTTTGACCTTATATTGGGAATGGAGTGGCTTGATAAGTATAAGGCTGTCCTGAATTGTGAAGAGAGAATAGTTTCATTGGAAACTGATCTGGGTATGATTGCAAGAGTGATGCGTGATAGTTTTGGGATTCACCTGAGTAGTCTTTTACATGGAGTTGAGACTTCTCAAGAGGAGGTTAAAGATATCGAAGTGCTCTAAGATTTTCCAGATGTATTCGAGGAAGTCAAATGTTTACCACCGCATCGAGAGATAGAGTTTCGCATTGATTTGGTTCTAGGAGCAGTACCAGTGATTTAATTAAGCAGGATGGCTCCTAGAGAGAGGGAGGAGCTAGTGAAGCAGATTTCGGATCTTTTAGAGAAGGGATTGATTAGGCCTAGTTTTTCTTGTTGGGGTTCTGCTGCGGTGTTCGTCACCAAGTTGGATGGGTCTCTAAGGTTCTGTGTTGATTATCGAGAGTTGAACAAAGTGACCATCCAAAATAAGTATAATTTTCCTCGTATAGATGATCTCTTTGACCAGTTGCATGGAGCTTCTGTTTTCTCCCAACTGGATTTAGCATAGGCTTTCCATCCGTTAAGGGTAGCTGAGGACAATATCCCCTTAACTGCATTTAGGGGACCCAATTATTTCTATGAGTGGTTGGTTATGCCTTTCGGGTTAACCAACGCTCTTGCCTACTTTGTTGACCCGATGAACCGAGTTTTTCAAGATATGTTGAATAAGTTTGTTCTGGTCTTCATCGATGATATTCTGGTCTACTTTAAGTGTGAAGAGGAGCACAAGCAGCATTCGGGAATAGTGTTAGAGACTCTGAGAAGGCATGTTCTGAAGGCCAAGTGTTCGAAATGTCATTTTTGGAAATCGGAAGTCAAATTTTTGGAGCACATTGTTTCTGGAGAGGGTATTTCGGTGGATCCAGCTAAGGTAGAAACTATTCTGGAGTGGAAGAAGCCGTAGATTCCGGCTAAAGTCCGCAGTTTTCTGGGATTGGCTAGCTACTACGGGAAATTTATCAAGGATTATTCCAAGATCTCTTCGCACCTGACCAAGCTGACAAGGAAAGGAGCAAAGTTCAAGTGGAACCCTTAATGCGAGGAAGCTTTCCAGAATCTTAAGGCGAAGCTAACAAGTGCTCCTGTGTTGGCTATTGCGGATGGGAAGAGCAAGTTTGAGGTATATAGGAATGCCTTTGTAGTTGGTCTGGTTGCAGTTCTAATGCAAAATGGAAGAGTAATTGCGTATGCAAGCCGGCAATTGAAGCCACATAAAAGGAACTACGCTACGCACGATCTGGAGTTATTGGCTATTGTTTTTGCTTTGATGATCAGGAGGCACTATCTTTTGGGAGAGAAGTTTGAGTTATTCACGAATCACAAACCATTGAAGTACCTTTTCTCTCAAAAGGATCATAATTTGAGACAACAGCGATGGGTAGAGTTTTTGGCATCGTATGATTTTGATATACTATATACTCCAGGGAAGGCGAATGTTGTGGCAGATGCTCTTAGTAGGAATGCAGTTCTGTCTCTTTTGGAAGTTGATCCGTCTCTCCAAAAAAAATCGTTAGTATTCAGATGAAGGACAGATCTTTTGAGGAATTGATTTTGGAACCAAGGATGGTCGATATTCGGATTTCAAGTGGACGATCAAGGAGCTTTGAGAATCAATAGTCGTTTGTGTGTGCCTGATATAGATGGATTGGGGCAAGAAGTTCTATTAGAAAGTCATCGCTCCAGACTGAATATTCACCAAAGAATATGTAAAATGTATAAGGATACGAGGAGAGTCTTCTGGTGGCTAATCATGAAGAGGGATGTAGCTGCTTTCGTCAATAGTTATGCTATCTGGCAGCAGGTTAAAGGAGATCAACAGAAGATAGCCGGATTATTGTAGCCTTTGGAAGTCCCAAAGTGGAAATGGAAATGATTTCGATGGATTTCATCGACGGTATGCTAAGAATCAAGAAGGGAAACGAAGGAATATGGTTGATTGTGGATCGTCTAACTAAGAGTGCCCATTTTATTTCGGTTAATACAACCCATACGACAGCTTCTCTGGCAGAGATTTTCTAGAGAGAGATTGTCAGATTGCATGGTGTTCCAGTCAGCATAATAAGTGATCGTGATCCTATCTTCACCAGCAAGTTCCGGAAGGCTTTGCAATCAGCTATGGGAATGAGTTTGAGTTTGAGTAATGCATATCATCCCTAGATAGATGGACAGATGGCAAGGCTGAACCAAATTCTAGAAGATATGCTGAGGGCTTTTATATTGGATTTTGGTGGATCTTAGGAAGACCATCTACATCTAGTGGAATTCTCTTACAATAATAAATACCAGGCAAGTATTAAGATGGCTCCCTATGAAGCTTTATATGGAAGACCATGTAGATCCCCATCCTGTTAGGTAGTGTCAGGTGATCGTCTTGTGCTTGGTCCAGATTTGATCCGTGAGGCATCCTATCCAGATCATTGATCAAGACTAGAGGAAACTCAGGAGCAAGATAGTGAAGGTCGTCAAGATCCAGCGGAGCGAGGATCCCAGAGACTGTACTTGGGAGACTCTTGATAGTGTTAGGAAGGCTTATCCGAATTTGTGTCCGGATAGCTAGTGATGTTGTTTGAATGAATTGTTACTCGGATGAATTGTTTGTTGGTTTCTAATATATGGATGATAAGTATGCTTGAAATTGTTGAAATAAAATAAAATTTTCGATTATCTTTTGTTTAAATTTCGGGGACTAAATTCTTTTAAGTGGGAGGGGAATATGATATCCCAGAAATTTCAAGGAAAATTAAATGTGATAATCTCCATTATAAATTAATTAAAATTTAGCAAAATTGTTATTTCAAAACAATAATAATAATGTGTTGATATATATATATATAGAGATTTTAATAGAATTATTTTATACAAATCGAATTTGGGTCTGTTAAAAATATATATATCAAGTTGATTTTTAAATTGGATTTGAAATTGAATTTGAATTTGGATATTTAAATTTGAAATTTAAAAGATAAACATATATATATATATATATATATATATCTTAAATTATACTTTGGTTTTAAAATGTATTTTATATGATTTTATTTAGAACATAAATTGTTTTATATTATTTTCTTTTTAAAGAAATTTATTTATATAAATTAAAATATGCATTTATTAATTAGGAGATTGATTTCAAAGGCTTTTTAAAAACATTTAAAAATTTATTTATGCATGCAAATTACATGTGTTAAGATTTAAACCTCTCTAATAACATGTGTTATCAAATTACCTAAGGATTATGACAAGTGTTAATAAATTGTACAAGTGTCTTTTAATTCTTTTTATTCTAAAAAATTAAATAAAAATAAAACTAAGATGTATAAAAACCTCTCCACTCTCCTCTCTCATTTTTCTTTACCTATTATTTTTCAAAACACTTAGTGAAAGAAATAACCTGTAAAACAAATTCATTAAAACTAAATAAATATTTCAAGCCATTTTCTTTGCAAATTCAAGTTTAAAAGCAAAATCAAGTTCTGGTACAACCACTCCAAATTGTAAACAAACAAGAGGAAGATCTGTAGGCATCATCACCTCAGTTTCAAAGCATAAAGCATCTCATCAACTCAGCATTGTAATTCTAAAATAATCACTGCAGTTCAAAGTTTCCAGTTTTAAGCATCTGCTTCAACTCTTTATCAGGTGAGTAAACTTATATAAAAAAAGGGCTTAAGTAAATTAAATCTGTGTATGAGATTTTTGGATTATATTGTGCTTGCATGTGTACATGTATAGGTGAATCTCTGTATATATGTGTGTTTGATCAGTATATGTTGGTTGTGCGCCTGTTGCTCTCTGTTTTCAACTACAGAGATTTTGAAAACAAACAAAAAAAATCCAAAACTCTTTACTTAATTACTTATTGGCTTTATGTTTCAAATTAAATAAGTTTGTGTAATCATAATTCATGTTTTTTAAACTTGTTTAAGTATTTTTAGTTTAAAAATCTTCTGAAGCTAAGTAAATACGGTAAGATTTAAAAAAAAATTGACAAAATCAAAACAATTTAATTTGTGGATGCATGCAACTTGAATCAACTTTGGAAAACTCGATATTTTCAAAAAAATCATGGATTTTAGTTTGGTTTTGCGGTTGCATTTCTGCGATGATCAGAAATGGGAGTTTGAGCAAATTCCGACGAATGGGTGGACGCCGTGGTTTTAGATGAAGCTAGGTTGTCGACTGGGAAGGTTAGCAAATAATGATGGAGGTGATTGATGGTCATGGCGTCGGCCGTAGTGGAACTAGGGTATTAAAACCCAGTTGGGTCGAGGTCGGTTTTTAGGGTCGTTCGCCGTCCTCGGAGCGTCGAGTCAGACGTAGCATGGAGGAAAGGTGCTGGAGTTATGGATGAAGGCGTTGGTGAAGTTATGGAGGTTTCGATGGTCAGAATTGGCTTGTCGAGGCAGTTTCTGATGAGGATGTGAGTTTCCAGTTTCGATTGGAAGACTCGATTTTGATTTGGGCTTCGCGACATATGATTGAGGGTCGGAATCGATCGTGTGGTCGATCGTCGAGGTGTACGAGGTGTCCTTAGAGGTAGCGGCGGCGTAGTTGAACTGTGCACGTGTATAGCGGCATCGGTCTATGTCTGGTATTTTGGGTTGAGGTTGTCTCGAAGTGGTTCACGGGATGGAGAGGGATTGGGATTGAGTGTTAGCTCGTGCTCGTGAGGTTTTTCAAATAGCAGTTTTGTTTAAACTTAAACATAAAAAAAGAGAAAGGGAAGAAGGTAAGTAACTTGAGTCTGGTCGAACCCAAAGTTTAGTTGAAAATGTTTAAAAAAAATTGAAAGCTAGTTTTAAATTAAATTAAAATCTGGTTCAACTATTTGAATGATACATGTTTTAAACTATTTTGAACAAAGAAATTTTATAATTTTTTAATTATGATTTGAGAAATGTTTAAGTATTTTAAAATATAATTTTTTAAAAAAAGTAATTAAGTATATGTTAAAAAGGGTGAAATGTTTTTAAAACATGTATTAATTAAAGATAAGTAATTAATGTAAATGTTTTATCTTGGAAGTTAATTAAGGATTAATGATTAATGTTTAATTAAATGAAGTAATTAAGGTTTTGTTAATTAATTTAATTAATTAATAATTTAGGATTAATTAATTTATAAAGGTTTAGTTAATTAATTAAGGATAAATTAATTGTTAATTAAGATTTAATTAATTAAGTAATTAAAATTAATTAATTAATAATTAGAGGTTAATTAATTAGACAATTAAAGATTAATTAATCAGTGATTAGTAATTAATTAATTAAGTGAATAGTAATTAATTAATTAATAATTAAGAATAAATTAATCAAGTAATTAGGGTTAATTAGTTATGGATAATTAATTTAGTAATTAAGATAAATTAATTTATAATTTGAAATTAATTAATTAAGTAATTAATTAATATTAATTAATTGTTAATTCAGGATTAATTAAATGATAATTAGGGATTGATTAACCAGTAATTAAGGATTGACTAATTTATATTTAAAATTTATTAATTAATAATTAAGGTTATTAACTAATAGTTAAAGGATAATCGATTAATTAATTAAAGATTAACTAATTGATTTTAAATTAATTGAGAAGTGATTAATTAATTGAATGATTGTAATTACTTAATGATTGATTAAGCAAGGTTGAGTGGTTAATTCTTATGTAATTAATTTAATTTGAATAAATTAAATTAATTATAATATGGATTAAAAATGCTTGCATATGGATGATTATTTTGAGTAGAATGTCTGGATTTGGTTGATATCTGTTAGATGATAATCTGTGATATTATGTTATGAGATATTGAATATATCTTTGATAGATGTATGTTATTATCTATGAATAATGTTGTGTCAATTCAATATTTTAAATTGAATTGAACTGTTTAAATCCTTAAACAACTTGACATTTAAGATGACGTTTGGATTTAGATGAGACTGGGAACGGATATCATGTTTAATTATCCGAAAACCACATCGATCCAAGTTAAACGATAGGTCATGACATCTCAAAGTGAAGATCGAGATGGAGCTTCAGAGTGCAAGGGTTAATGTCGTTAACTTTGAGGTTGATTCCAAAATGAATGTGACGAGATAATGCCTTCGGTTTCGTTCGAACCCGGAACGAATTTGTATGGATTGAACGCTATCAGACCATCGTCAATGGAGGACGATGAGCATTCCAAGATGTGTTCTTGTGAAGGTAATCGTAGCCTCAAGCCTCGTCAACCGGGAATGGCTAAAACAGGGGAGGTGCAGTAAGGTTAAGTGGGTAGCACCCAAGTAGGACAAGATTTATCCCTGTCTAGAAGTCCCTTTTTATTTCGGCTGTGTGGGAAGTTGTTGGCCATAACTGCAGGGTTGTCTTGTTCGGGACTATCCAGCAAGGAATGGTTCCGGCCTTCTGCTGCAGGGCATTTAGGGTGGATCCTCGGTACGTTCATCAAGGCTACGTACTGTGACGGGTGGTACCCCAGTAGCTCTGCCATTGTATGGAATCCAATCTCCAATAAGTGCCCGTATGGTTTTGATTGTGCCCAACTATGTTGGAACGTGAGATGTATGCATTCCGGCTATTTCTGTATTTTATATTGAAAACCCTAGACCCTATTATAATATAACTGGATTTCTTATCAAATATTTTGGTTAGCGTATGGTAAAAACTTACCCATGTTTATACGTGGGAAGTCTTACGTGATACCTTTGTTTTCAAATGATTTAAAGTCAAACAACTTTAACTGTTTACTCACACCAGAAGCATGTCTGACCAGGAGTTTATTCTATTTTTCTTAAACTCTTGGGTACTCAAAATTTTATGAGTAGCCAAGTTATCAGGTTTGGATTGCCAAATATTTTGGAAGCATGGAGCTGGAGTCCAGACGTATTTATCTATATTTTTCCTCTATGTTGTTACTTTTGGATGTTGTATTTTGTATGTAATGGTTAGACAGTGCTTTATAACTGTCTAAAGTAATGATGTTGTATTATTATGTGTACTCCGATATGTAAGACTATGTAATGGATATGGGAAATATTATATTTTGTTCCTTTTCCGTAGTGAGATTCTGAATTTGTTGTTCTTTCTTTCTATCTTTTTTATTTCTATCTATTTCTTTTCCTATTGATGATGCATCTTTCTATGGAATGAGAGGCGGGTCGTCAGAAATATATCCTATATAACCTTTTAAGTGATTTCTAAAGATTATATTTAATATAACTAGTTTAAAGATGATATATTTCCATATATAATGTATTTACTATATATATAATTCTAAGTAATTTAGAATAATGGAAGTTCTATATGATACTAAATCATTAGGATTCTAGAAATTCCAGAAATCACGGATGCAGAAGCATGAAATCAAAAATCCAAAGCAAACAAAGATGGACTAAACATAATAAGGTTGCCACAAAAACATTTCCAAAATTATAATACACTTATAATAGTAACTTTAAAAAGGTTTTGTGAAAAATAATGCTTATCTTTAAAAGCTTAGGACAGAAATTTTGAAATGTGATGTAAGTTAAGAATATAATATAATTTATTATATATTATATAAAATAAATTCCAATAAGGATCAAATAGATATAACTTTATGTTGAAAATCTATTAAAAATATTTAAACAATTCAAACAATAAACCCATCAAGAATGAAACTTCTAGAGCCAACATCGCTCTATAAAAATATCATTCCATAATATAAAATTATTAATGATCCAAGATACTTTCTGACAATTCCGGTCACACAAACAATGCATGTATTTCTATATAAGTTAGTAAATAAAATATGCAATTGAACAACTTTCCATTTGCAAGTTGATTTCATTCAATACATATAACAATCCATATATCATCAAACAATCGATCAAACATAATTATGCAGTAATATCTCATTCAATTCAATCATTAACACCCAAATAATATCACACAATCAACTATATAAAGGCATGCAAAAGGAATTCATATAGGTAGAGATAGAATTGTGAGTTAAAAATAATTCAAATTTACCATTCGCTTGCAGACATTATCATACTTTTCATCGCCATCGTAGCAGCATACCTCGCCTAAAGCTCCCTTACTGTTCAGATTGCATGTAGCTTGGAGCATTCATCGACCTTCATCACCCCAAGTCACCTCTTTCATGAATGTCGTTGGCCATATCCTTTCCATGTATGGCGAACCTCCATAAACGCTGACCAACTCCATCTTCGCTCTACAGCCATTGCCTGTGACATGACCTTGAAGCACGACCTCCATAGCAACGTCACCGCTTCATCCATCAATACGTGCACCACCATCCCTTGTCGATGTCAACCATGCAATTTTTATTTTTATTTTTCTCTAACACGTTGTTTTTTCTCTCTTCAATGTCGACTCGGGATGTCGATTTGAGAACTAAGGATTTGGGGTTGTAGGCTGACAATTGAAAGGATATAGGTAAGATTTCTATTTTAGGCTTGATTTGTTTATTCCATCATTTTTATTCAAATGAATTCTTATTTTTCAATTCTCCTTTTATTTTATTTTTTAAGTAATTCTTTTAATTTGTTCATAATTATATTTTCGTTTAATTCAAAATGATTTACACTTTTGACAATGAAATATAATTCGATAAACTATTCAACTCAATACAATTCAATATTGCTTCACTCTATTTAATTGTTCAATATATTAACATAAATAATTTTTTTTTCAATTCATATTTACAAATAAAGTAAATTTATTTATCTTCAATTGTTTCATTGTTATCATATTATTTGCGCTTTAAAATATTTTATATTTATTAAAACATTTTATTCTAGTTCAATTTTTTATATACCAAAATCCTTTATTGAATAGACTTTAATAATTTGGCTTTAAAAATAATAGTTATCAAAATAGATTTTGAATACTTTTATTTCAATTAAATTTGTAGAATATTACGGCTTCAAAGTAGGATTGTTACAGTGCTGGTAGACAGGTTAGCTGGGTAGGCTTACCCTATAGAATCATGACTAATCTCACGTCTACTGTGGATACTTATTATAAATGATATCTCATATCAATTCCGAAGTCACACTACCGATAAGTAGATTAGTTGGGTAGACTTCCTTGAACATTAAACTGACATCGCATCCCTGTAACTTAGTCATATCTCCACTCTCCAACCTTACAAAATTATACTAACATATATGTATAATATACAAACATACATATGTACATACATATAAAATATACCTCATCCACATTTACTCATTAAGGCCATATAAGGGAAAATTTTACCTTTTACTTTTTATAATGGATGAATTTCGATAATTTTTCTTAACTTTCTTTTTGTACGATTTGTTGTTATTTGTTAACCTTTATTTTATACATTATGACTTAACACATTATTATATATATATATATATATATATATTTGACGTCAATTTTTGGCCAAATAGTTTTTATTAGATATTCTTGGACGTGCGTAGAAAATATTTCTATAGTAAGATTTCCGCTTCTATTTGGGTTGTTAGGATGATTTAAATGTCACGATTTTCACATTCACACAAGTCCCTAATCAAATACCACATTTTATACAATAGAAAATACACCATTTAAATTAGATAAACAAAACATACTTGCATATACATATATATGTACGTACGTATGCATATGTATGTATGTTGTAATATATGTATATGTATGTATGTATGTACGTATATGTATGTATGTGTGTGTAGGTATAAATATATTCCAAAATGGAATCAAAACATCCAGCTTGTTTTCCAATGACATAGTATAGTTATCATCTCTATTTCAAGGGAGCAAAACTTTACAATTTAAATACATATATCCTATTTTACTTTCAATTGGAAAGGTTGAAATGAAAAAGAATTCATATTTATTTTTATCAAGTAGGCAGTGGGGCACTACGAAAGTAATTAAATCCATGCTTTAGATGTTATTTCCTACTTCTTTTTAGAATCCTTTATCACCACAAACACAAATGAGGAAGTGGGAGTTGAATAAAGCATAAGTTATTTGTATTGCAAATAATAATGGATTAAATTCTACCATATAAACATAAAATCAATAAGGTCCCAAACAATTCCAGAACTACATTTTTGCAGGAATTTTGGGGTTTTAGATTTTAAATTTTCACATGAAAAATTCCCTAAGGCATAAAACAAATCCATATATTAACTAAACAAACTACAAATAAGAGAAAACCTAAAATTTCCACTCATATATGCTTTTCTTGCATTTCTTTGGATTTGCTTTCGCGTTAACGCCAATCTCTTCCTCTAACCATCTTCTTTTTAATTGTACGACATAGTAATCATTTGTATAGATTATATTCAGAATTGAAAGATCGGGAAAGAACAGAAATAAAGAAATATACGTATATATAAAATTCATTATTTTTTCCATAATCTGTTTAGTCTCCTCCTTAAAGCTTGAATCTTTTATTTTGAATCTAGAAAGTTTATTGGGGAGGAAGAAGACTGACAATATTGATAGCATGTTTATCTTTCTTGCAAATAAAAGTGAGGGGGCTAGCCTCTTATTTATAGTGATTAGAATGCATCAAAACTATCATATAGACAATGTTTTGTTTAAATTAAATCCAGGCCGTTCTGGCATAGGCAAACCCTAGCCGCCAGTTAACCGGTACTATTGACTACGACGTTATTACACTAAATTAACGTATTATTAATTTATATTTATTTCCAATTTTATAAATCGGTGTTCACCATTACTTAACGTCTAAGTTTTATAATTTAACGACGCTTTAACATTAAGTTCTAAAATATTTATTTACTTGGTTTGTTTTGAATTATTTTTGGTTTAAAATTTTCAAATGCAAATAACTTATTCGGTTAAACTCCAATCGCGAAATTTTGCACATGAAGGTTGCTCAGAAAATCACCGTGAAAACAATGGTACAAGTATTGTGGCCAAATTCAGATGTTTGCTAGATTTCCATTTTTGGCCTTATTATTAATTAATTAATTATCTTAATTAAAATTTCTATTTATTTTATGGGCTGTCACATTCTTCTTAAAAGAATTACATCCCCAAATTTTTTAAGGGACAGATAGTGTAACATGCACTTTATAACCATGTTATACAACCAAGTTAGCTATACAACTATTTGCTCAACCAAAAATGTAATGTGATTATTATGCATCATATTATAGGTTATCTCAACTCTAGCATGAAAGAAAAATCGTGACATATGGGCATGTATGCAATCAACCTAAATATGCAAAGGATTCTATATAAGTGCAACAATAACAGGAAAAAGTATGGCAACCATCCCCTACCATCCAATCAAGTAACCGTGATGCAACCTAAAGCTATATAATACTAAATTTAAGAGAGATAAAATTTACTAGAGAAAAGCTTAGGATGAGAAACCTTTATCTTCTCTTTTATTTTTCGATGTGCTTTCCACTGGATCATCTCCATATTGCACTCAGACCAGCCTAATTTATTTGTTACGAAGCTTCCTAACTTCATACTCCACTACAAGTGCGGTGGCATGGGGTGCTATCAGCCTTGTCTTTATATCTGCTAATTGATCCGACTCTACTAAAGCGGTTGTATGACGTAGACATTTCCTCAAATGTGATATATGGAAAATATTAGGGACTCCCACTAACTTAGCCGGAAGCTCTACCTGAAGCACAAGTTTCCCCACCCTTTCCAAAATCGGGAAAGGCCTAATAAATCTCGATTTCAAGTGCCTTGTTCTTCCAAACCTTATAACCTTCCTAAGAGGTGAACTCGACAAATACCATATCTTCAACTGAAAACTCCAACTCTCCCCTTCGCTTACCGGCATAGAACTTCTATTGGTCTTGGGCATCCTTATCCACCTTTTCCGTAGCCTCATAAATCAAATGTAACGATCCAGTTTTTAAATGAAATTTAAATTAATAATTGATATAAATTTTGGTATTTATTTTGAAGTTAATTTGAATTAATTTGAAATTTTCAAATACAAATACGATAAGTATTTGATTTTATATATATCTATGAATGGATTGTAATTTGAATCTGAATTTGAAATTCAAAAATAAATATTTCTAAAATACTTGGATTTAAAAATAATTTATGTGAGATTTTTATTAGTATACAATTTATTTAAAAATCATTTTTCTTTTAAGATTACAAATGTAAATAAGGAAAATGTATTTATAAAATAGAAAATACAATTTAAAAGTAATATATAAATATTTTTCCCATGCATAATATAAGTGTTCAATTTTTAACACATAGTATTAACAAGTGTAATCCATGAAATAAGAAAATAAACAGGTGTAATGATTTTTTTCAATAAAATTTACAAGTGTCATCCTATTTGTATTTTTTTAATTAACAAAAATAGTAATAAGGATATATAATCTCTCTACTCCTCTTTTCTCATTTCTTTTAAATTTTCAAAGCTTTAAAAATCAGAAATCAAAAATATGTTAACTCTAAAACCATAAAATCATCAAAGCAAATTTAAAATAAATTATAGCAAGAAAAAAAAGATTCAAACATCTTTTACAATTTAAAAGCCTAAAGCCTGATTTCATTTCAAAATTGAATCACGTTAAACAATAAGCAGTTCAACATCAAAAGGAAGGATTTCAACAACAAAACTTAAGCAAATTCAAGCTTCAACTCAACAAAATCAAGCCCAGATCAAAAGTACAACTCGGATTTTCAAAATTCAGAAAACAAAATAAACTCGGGCTCTCTGTTTTCAAAAGTATCAGGTGAGTGAACCTTTTAAAACACTGGAATTTGATCTGTTGTTTGAGTTCATGCTTAAAGTAAATTGAAAATTGCTTGCATATGTATAAATCTCTGTATATACATATGGATGTGGTTGTGCATGTCTGGAATAGGAAAAGTTCATTTCTGTTTTAGTTCTAGGTTTTAAAAACCTGCCAAAAAATCAAATTCTCTTTCTCTGATCCATTTTAGGTTTTGAGATCTAAAAAGATGTGTTTGTATAACCAAGATCTTAATTCTAAAAATATCTTTAAGTATTAAAAGTAAACGGGTTTATTGGGAAATATAAAAACACAGCCAAATCAAATTTTGTTCAAAATTCAATTGATTAAAACCTAAGTTTTGATTGCATGGTCCTATTCGTCTTCGTAAACTATGATTTTTAATAATAAAATCATGAATTTTAAGTTGGGAAATCACGAGCAATCGTAAGATGAGTGGAAAGTCTATTTTGGGCAAATTCTGGCAATCGAGGCACTCGGGTTGGTCCGGGTTTTGACTGGAGGTGGAGGAAAGTTTAGTGGTCTCGGCAAAAATGTCAGATAGGTTGATAGATCATGGTGGAAGGCAGACGAGGTCGATCTCGGGTTTTAGCCCATGTTTTAGTCAAGGTTGGATTTCATGTTGTTGTTGTCTCGTCGTTGCATCGGAGTCAATCCCACAGGTGGCGATCGAAACAAGGGAGGCAGGCGAAGCTTCGGGTACATTAATGTGACCTCTGATGGTCGAAAGAAGATGTACGAGGTGATCTTGGTGGCTCAGTTTTGTTCCAGGATTGGGTCAGGTAGCTTGTTTGCAAGTTCTTCACTGTTCCAGGTTTTTTGATGGTCTAGGGTTTAGAGCAGGTCATCGCTGACTCGATGATGGTCGAAGTTTGGATCGAAGGTGGCCAGAATGTTTGTGCACGTGCACATGGTATTAGTTTGTGTCAGTAGACAGGAGTTTGGGAAGAAGGCTGGTGACTCGAAGTTGTTTTCGGGGAAGCATGTTATAGGCTCGAGTTTTGATTCGAGTATTTTTGAGTTGTACCGGGTGTTAAAAAATTTAAACAAAAATCTATGTTTTAAAAAGGAAATTTGGGAAAGCTCGGTGAAGATTCGAAGTAAACAACAATTTGGCTCGGGTGACACTCGAGGAGGTCTCGGGGTAGTTTAAAAACAGTTTTCAAATTTTAAAATAAATTTAAGTTTAAACAACTTTTTAACTTATTCTTTTAAAAATAATTGTTTTATTTTAAAAGGGGATTAGTAAAGGTTTAAGTTAATTATTTTTAAATAATTATGTATATTTTAATTATGTAATTATTATTTATAAAATAAATCCTTAATTTATTTTAATTAAATAATGTAATTCAAAAGTTAATTAAGATGAAATGATGTTTTAATTAACCTTAATCCCTTGAATTAATTTATGTGTTAATGATGTTAACTATAAGGTTTATAAATAATAATGATTAATTAAAATAAATGATTTATGATTACTTAATAATTAAAGAATAATTAATTAATGGTTAATTAATTATTAATTTAAGGTCAATTAATTTATAATTAAGGATTAATTAATTAAATTAATTAAGAAATATTTAATTAATGAAAATGATTAGGATTAATTAATAATTAAGGACTAATCAATTTAAAATTAAGGATAATTAATCATTAATTAAAGATAATTAATAAAAGTAATTATGTGATTAATTGATTATAATCACACGATAAATTCATCTTACTTGTAGATGATTGATTATTATTAAATGCCTTGAACTGATTGATACCCTTGATACGTGATTGTGATACTTTATGATGTGAATTATTGTAAATTGATCTGTGATATATTCTGTGTGAATGTGAAAATTGTTGGCCTTTATACGGCATTCAAATTTCGATGCGACAGGGAATCGGATTCCAGTTGGTTATCCGAAACCCACATCGAATCTTAATGGTGAATCATTGTGATTGATATATCCACGTATTTTTAAATTGAGCACTCACTATTCGGTTTAGCCGGGAGAGGACATTATGCCATATAGCCCATTCTGAATAGTGATACGACGAAATGGATAGCACTTGAAGACGGTGGTGAAGACCGGGTGTTTTCGAGAACAATAGGATAACCTAACGAACGACTATACACTGAGTTGCTCCGGTATAGAGATCTCCATATGTGATAGGGAGTCCGATCGGGATTGTGGATGCCCAGATTGCGAGGGCTTCTTTGGAAGTGCTTTCGGTTCCGTTCGAACCCAGAATGGATTTGTATGGTTGTAAGTTTGACATTACACTTTGAGATATAAAGCTGATCTCTGTCAAATACATTTCTATTGGTGGCGGAGAATTTATTCTCATAGCTTAACACCCTTCTCTGAGACGTACGAGCTCATAGGTTATGTAGTTGAAGGTTATTAGTGATATACTACCAATTTGGTAGTTTGGCATGTTGAGTGCTGATCTTTTGTTGATTAAAACACGGCTTTTGTGAAAAGCGTAGCTTTGTGGACGCGAATTCGTCAAACCTTACAACCTGAAAATGGTCGAACCAGGAAGGATGCCGCAAGGTTACGGGGGTAGCGTCCCTTAGGGTATGTGCATATCCTTACGGATAAAAGGTGGTATCATGGTAGGGAGCCTAGAAATTTAACCTATGTGGTTGATGGAATTTGTTGGTGTCGAGGCCTCGGTTAAAGGTCGGTTACAACCGGGGGATAGGATACCTGTGTAGTATTTACCTAGTTACAGAAGTAACCAGGCATTGTATTACCAAAGATCCAGTTAGGTTCTCGGGGCGTCCCTCCAGTGGCATACCCATTCGGTAAGGATGTTCCTTAGCCTGACCATTGTTGGAAATCTAATCATTCAATACGAGCCTTGTACGATTTTAGTTGTAGAACCTACCATTTAGCATGGTAGCTATAGTAGGCATACTATAATTGTACGTATGCTAGCTAAGATTAATATTATACTTTCGAAATTTTTTCTACACTGTGCACTAATAATAATATCAAAAGAGTTTTCTCGTATCAAGCATGTTTGACTATCATAAGGAGAAATCTCCCCTAAGTGTGCGATTGTATTGTGTGTGTGCCGGGGTGCCTTATGGCAGTTTCATTTTCAAAAAGCATGAGAGGATTTCTTTTAAAATTTGTTTTTGTTCAAATAACTGTTTTTGTTTACTCATTCCAGTCCCATGACCGACCCAGAGTTTATTGTTCCCTTCCTAAACTCTAGGTGCCCATAATTTTTCATACGAGCAGCCTAGAAGCAAGTTATCCGTGTTTTGGAGCTATCTTTGATTTAGAAGTCTTTTGGAAGCTATTGGATTTTGGAAGCTTTTTGTTTGGAGATCTTTTGGAGCCTTTTGGATCTAAAAGTGTTTGGAGTTTTGTAAGACTTCATCGAAGTCAAAATACGTTGGAAACTTTTTGAAGACTCTGTTGTTGTTGTTCCGCTGTGGTGTTATCATTCTGATATGGTATCATGTGTACACTACTCCAATGGTGGTGTTAAATTATTGCAATCAAATATTGTGATGATGTGGTACCTATGTTATATCAGTGTTGTGATAAATGGAATTCATTATGTTTCCACTGTTTTATATTCATCTAATGTTGTTATAAGCTCCACCGAACTGAAGTTCAATGTTTGATTCTTCGACAGTCGAATACAAGTGAGGTATTTGATGTTGATTTTTGAAGGCTGGATTTTGGATCGTGACAAGTGGTATTAGTGCTAAAGGTTGAGTAAGAACTTTAGCTATGGAGTATAACACATTAGGTGACTCATTAGAGATAGGGTGAAGAATACCCTAAAATGAGTATAACCCGAGAGACCGAAACCCTAAAATTTCTTGGTTTGTTTCTTTAAACTGTTGATATTCCCTAAGATATCTTGTACGTATACCTAAATCAAGTTTTCTTACAATTTACAGATAGTGAGAATGAGCGGCAGAAGAGGAGAAGTAGGGGACGAGGTAGTATCACTACAACTGGTCAAGGCCCTGCAACAACGGCTATTCCTATTCAACCTCAGCCAAATCTGGCCCAGGGATTCCATCAACTGCGTATTGCTGAAGACTGTGTTCACTTAACTGCTTTCAAGGGTCCAGACACATTCTACAAATGGTTAGTCATGCCTTTCGGACTAATCAATGCTCCCGCATATTTCGTAGACTTAATGACCCAAGTATTTCGTGAGGTATTGAATAAATCTGTTCTTGTATTTATTGACGATGTTCTGATCTATTCCAAAATGGAAGAAGAACATATTGAGCACTAAAGAATTATTCTAGGGATATTGAGGAGGAACATTCTGTTCGCCAAATTTTCCATGTGTCATTTTTGGATCAAAGAAGTCAGATTTCTCGGGCATATTTTCACCGAAGAGGGGATTTCAGTAGACCCGGGCAAGATTTCCGCTATCCTAAACTAGAAGCAAACCACTAATCCAAAAGAAGTCGGAAGTTTTCTGGTTTAGCAGGATATTACAGAAAGTTTGTCCAGGATTTCTCCAAATTAGCCAGTACTTTTGCTAAGCTGACAATGAAGAATGCTAAATTTGATTTGACTCTGAAATGTGAGGAAGCGTTCCAGGAGTTAAAAAGGAGATTGACTACTGCTCCCGTTCTCGCTATTAATAATGGGAATCAAGGCTTATCTGTTTATAAAAGATGCTTGTGGTGATGATGTGGGTGCTGTGCTAACGCAAAATGGTAAAGTGATTGCCTACGTGAGTAGACAATTGCGCCCACATAAGAAAAACTACCTGACCCACGATCTGGTGCTCTTGGCTGTTATTTTCTCTTTGAGAATCCGGCGTCACTATCTTTTGGGTAAAAATCTCTTTCAGCTTTTCTAAAAGATTTAAAAGTTTAACTTAACTTAATATTATACTTAATAAATCCTTATTGTTTTATGTGAAAATTTTGAATTATTCACCGACCATAAATCTCTAAAGTTTCTCTTTACCCAGAAAGATTTAAATTTAAGGCAACAACGTTGGTTGTAATTTCTAGCGTCATATGACCTGGATATTCTTTATGCGCCCGATAAAGCCAATGTAGTTGCCAACGCTTTGAGTAGAAGACATGCTATTCTCGCATATCTTGTTGCCACTCCTACTCTTCTTGAGAAGATTGCCAACAAGCAAAAAGAAGACAAATTTCTTCATGAAATTTATGGAAGGATTCATCGAGGTGAAGATTCCAGTTTTGGAATCGATAGTTGCGGAATTATAATATTGGAAGGCAAGATGTGTGTCGTAGATATCCCAGATCTAAAACGGGAAGCGTTGAACGAGTGTCCCAATTCCAAACTTATTATCCATCCAGGAGTTAATAAGATGTATCGAGATATCAAAAGGGCTTTCTGGTGGAAAACAATGAAAAGGGATATATCTATTTATGTCAGTCGTTGTGCAACTTGTCAGCAAATCAAGAGTGATCAGATGAAAATGGTGGGTATACTTCAGCCGTTAGAAGTACCTAAATGGAAGTGGGATCAACTGTCTATGGATTTCATAGACGGTTTGCCAAGAACTCAGAAAGGCATTGAGCCAATTTGGGTTATTGTGGACCGTGTGACCAAGACTGCCCACTTTATCCCACTAAAATCTACCCGAATAGCTGCAAGTTTAGCAAAGATATATTTAAAAGAAATTGTCCATCTCCATGGTATACCAAGCAGTATAGTGAGTGATCGTGACCCGATCTTCACTAGCAGATGTTGGGAGGTATTTCAAGCCGCATTAGGAACCAAACTGAACTTCAGTACTGCTTACCATCCATAGTCAGACGGGCAAACGGAAATAATAAATCGAATCATAGAAGACCTTTTGCGTGCTTTTATTCTTGACTTTGGTGGTTCATGGGAGGACCATTTGCATCTAGTTAAATTCTCATATAACAAAAGCTATCAGGCCAGTATCGAAATGGCTCCTTTCGAGGCATTATATGGTTGTCCATGTCGATCACATGCGTGTTGGATTGAGTCAGGTGACAGACTCGTTCTTGATCCAGATATGATAAAGGAAGCTACTGAAAAAGTTGATTTTATTAGAAAAAAATTGATAACTGCTCAAAGTCGTCAGAAAACTTATTACGACCGCAGAAGAAGATCTTTAGAATTCCAGGTTGGAGATTCTGTTTTCTTAAAAGTTTCTCTAATGCGTGGAGGGTGGAGGTTTGGAAAGACTGGTAAGCTGGCACCACAATATATAGAGGACCTTTTCCTATACTAGAGAAGATCGATCCTTTGGCATATCGAGTGTAGCTACCCAATTGGTTATCTGGCATACACATTATGTTTCATGTTTCTCACCTTCGAAAATATGTACACTATCCAGACTGTGTTATTGAGGAAATCGCTCAACAAGATTTGGAGATCACACCAAATCTGGCAGTAAAGAGAGAACCATTGAAGATCGTAGATTGAGACAAAAAGCAGCTGAGGAATAAAATTGTGAAACTGGTTAAAGTGCAATGGAGTGGTGATCAAATGACTGTACTTGGGAAATAGATGATAGCATGCAGAAGTCCTATCCCAATTGCAGACTAGATATCTCAGCTTAATCTGGTAAGCCATTTCTCTATCTTTTTATGTGTATTCATATATTCTTTGTTTGGCTCTCTCTCTTCTAAATTTCAAAGACGAAATTTCTTAAGGGGGAATCTGTAACGATCTTAAATTTAAATCAAATTTAAATTAGTAACTGATATAAATTTTGGAATTTATTTTGAAGTTAATTTGAAATTTTCAAATACAAATAAGATATGTATTTGATTTTATATGTATGTGAATGAATTATAATTTTAATTTGAAATTGAAATTCAAAAATAAATAATTTAAAAATACTTGGATTTAAAAATAATTTATGTGAGATTTTTAATAGCATAAAATTTATTTAAAAATCATTTTTCTTTTAAGATTACATATATAAATAAGGAAAGTATATTTATAAAATAGAAAATACAATTGAAAAGTAATATATAAATATTTTTCTTATGCATAATACAAGTGTTCAAATTTTAACACATAGTATTAACAAGTGTAATCCATGAAACAAGTAAATAAACAAGTGTAATGATTTTTTTCAATAAAATTTACAAGTGTCATACTATTTGTATTTTTTTTATTTAACAAAAATAGAAATAAGGATATATAATATCTCTAACTCCTCTTTTCTTAGTTCTTTTAACTTTTCAAAACTTTAAAAATCAAAAATCAAAAATCTGTGAACTCTAAAACCAAAAATCATCAAAGCAAATTTAAAAGAAATCAAAGCAAAAAAAAAGATTCAAACATCTTTTACAATTTAAAAGCCTGAAGCCTGATTTCAGTTCAAAACTGAATCAAGTTAAACAACAAGTAGTACAACATCAAAGAAAGGATTTCAACTTCAAAACTTGAGCAAATTCAAGCTTCAAATCAACAAAATCAAGCCTAGATCAAAAGTACAAATCAGATTTTCAAAATTCAGAAAACAACATAACTCAGGCTCTCTGTTTTCAAAAGTATCAGGTGAGTAAACCTTTTGAAATTTTAGAATTTGATCTATTGATTGAGTTCATGCTTAAAGTAAATTGAAAATTGCTTGCATATGTATAAATATGTGTATATATGTATGGATGTGGCTGTTCATGTCTGCCATAGGAAATCTTCATTTCTGTTTTAGTTCCAGGTTTTAAAAACCTATCAAAAAAATCAAATTTTCTTCCTATGACCCATTTTAGGTTTTGAGATCTAAAAAAAATGTGTTTGTATTATCAAGATCTTAATTCTAAAATATCTTTAAGTATTAAAAGTAAATGGTTTTACTGGGAAATATAAAAACACGGCCAAATCAAATTTTGTTCAAAATTTGATTGATTAAAATCTAAGTTTTGATTGCATGATCCTACTCATCTTGGTAAACTATGATTTTTAATAATAAATAATGAATTTTAAGTTGGGAAATCACGAGCATTCGTAAGATGAACAAAAACTCTATTTTGGGCGAATTCTGCCAATCGTTGCACTCGGGGTGGTTGGAGTTTTGACTAGAGGTGGTGGAAAGCTTGGTGGTCTCGGTAAAATTGTCAGATGGGTTGATAGATCATAATGGAAGGCGAACAAGGTCGATCTAGGGTTTTAGCCCATGTTTTAGTCACGATTGGATTTCGTGTTGCTGTCATCTCGTCGTTGCATCGGAGTTGATCGCACCGGTGGCGATCGAAACAAGGGAGGTAGGCGAAGCTTTGGGTACATTCACGTGACCTCTGATGGTCGAAGGAGGAAGTACGAGGTGATCTTGGTGGCTCGGTTTTTTTCTAGGATTGGGTCAGGTAGCTTGTTTGCGAGTTCGTCGTTGTTTCAGGTTTTCTGGTGGTCAGGGGATTAGAGCAGGTCATCGTCGACTCGATGATGGTCGGAGTTTGGATCGAAGGTGGCCAGAACGCTGGTGCACATGCACATGGTCTTAATTTGTGTCAGTAGGTAGGAGTTCAGGAAGAAGGCTGGTGACTCGAAGTTGTTTGTAGGGAAGCATGTTACAGGCTCGAGTTTTGATTCGATTATTTTTAAGTCGTACCGGGCGTTAAAAAACTTAAACAAAAATCTAAGTTTTAAAAAGGAAATTTGGGAAAGCACTCGGGGAAGACTTGAAGTAAACTGCAATTTGGCTCGGGTGACACTCGGGGAGGTCTTGGGGTAGTTTAAAAATAGTTTTCAAATTTTAAAATAAATTTAAGTTTAAACAAGTTTTTAACTTATTCTTTTAGAAATAATTGTTTTATTTTAAAAGGGGATTAGTAAAGGTTTAAGTTAATTATTTTTAAATAATTAAGTATATTTTAATTATGTAATTATTATTTATAAAATAAATCCTTAATTTATCTTAATTAAATAATGTAATTCATAAGTTAATTAAGATGAGATAATGTTTTAATTAACGTTAATCCCTTGAATTAATTTATGTGTTAATGATGTTAAATATGAGGTTTATTAATAATAATGATTAATTAAGATAAATGATTTATGATTACTTGATAATTAAAGAATAATTAATTAAAGGCTAATTAATTATTAATTTAAGGTTAACTAATTTATAAATAATGATTAATTAATTAATAAAATTAAGTAAGAAATATTTAATTAATGAAAGTGATTAAGACTAATTAATTAATAATTAAGGACTAATTAATTTAAAATTAAGGATAATTAACTATTTATTAAATATAATTAATAAAAGTAATTATGTGATTAATTGATTATAATCACACGATCAATTCATCTTACATGTAGATGATTGATTATTATTGAATGCCTTGAATTGATTGATACCCCTGACATGTGATTGTGATACTTTGTGATGTGAATTGCTGTGAATTGATCTGTGATATCTGTGATATATTTTTGTGTGAATGCGAAAACTGTTGGCCTTTAAACAACATTTAGATTTCGATGTGACAGGGAGTCAGATTCCAGTTGATTATCCGAAACCTATATCGAATCTTAATGGTGAATCTTTATGATTGATATATCCATGTGTTTTTAAATTAAGCGCTCACTATTCGGTTTAGTTGGGAGAGGACTTTGTGTCATATAACCCTTCTGAATAGTGATACGACGAAACAGATAGCATTTGAAGATGGTGGTGAAGACCGGGTGTTTTCGAGAAAGATAGGATAACCTATAGAATGATTCTACACTGAGTTTCTCTGGTATAGAGATCTCCATATGTGATGGGGAGTCCGATTGGGATTGTGGATGCCCAGATTGCAAGGGCTTCTTTAGAAGTGCCTTCGGTTCCGTTCTAACCCGGAACGGACTTGTATTGTTGTATGTCTGACATTACACTTTGAGATATAAAGCTGATCTCTATCAAATACATTTCTGTTGGTGGGGGAGAATTTATTCTCTTAGCTTAACACCCTTCTCTGAGATGTATGAGCTTAGAGGTTATTTAGTTCATGGTTATTAGTAATAGACTCCCAATTTTTCAGTGTGGCATGCTGAGTGTTGATCATTTGTTGATCGAAGCATGGCTTTTGTGAAAAGCGTAGCTTTGTGGACGAGACTTCGTCGAACTTTACAACCCGAAAATGGCCGAAACAGGAAGAATGCGGCAAGGTTATAGGGTAGCGCTCCATAGGGTATGTGCATTTCCTTCTGGATAAAAGGTGGTATCATGGTATGGAGCCCAGATATTTAACCTATGTGGTTGTTGGAATATTTGGTATCAAGGCCTCAGTTAAAGGTCGGTTACGACCGAGGGATGGCATACTCGTGTAGTAGTGACCTAGTTACAGAGGTAACCTGGCCTTGTGTTGGAAGAGATCCGGTTAGGTTCTAGGGGCGTCCCTCCAGAGGCGTACGCATTCGGTAAGGAAGTTCCTTTGCCTGACCATTATTGGAAATCCAATCATTCAATACGAGCCTTGTACGGTTTTAGTTGTAGAACCAGCCATTTAATATGGTAGCTATAGTAGGCATACTATAATGGTACATATGCTGGCTAAGACTAATATTATACTTTCAAAATGTTTTCTACACTATGCACTAATAATAATATCAAAAGAGGTTTCACGTATCAAGCATGTTTGACTATCATAAGGAGAAATCTCCCCTTAGTGCGCGATTGCATTGCGTGTGTGCGGGAGGCCTTATGGTAGTTTCATTTTAAAAAAGCATGAATGGATTTCTTTTAAATTTTGTTTTTGTTCAAACAACTATTTTTGTTTACTCATACCAGTCTCATGACTGACCCGGAGTTTATTGTTCCCTTCCTAAACTCTGGGTGCCCATAATTTTCCACACGGGCAGCCTAAAAGCAGGTTATCCGTGTTTTGGAGATGGCTTGGATTCAGAAGTCTTTTGGAAGCTGTTGGATTTTGGAAGCTTTTGGTTTGGAGATCTTTTGAAGCCTTTTGGATCTAAGAGTATTTGGAGTTTCGGAAGACCTCATCGAAGTCAGAGCATGTTGGAAAATTTTTGAAGACTCTATTGTTATTGTTCCGCTGTGGTGTTATCATTCTGATATTGTATCATGTGTATATTACTCAGATGATAGTGTTAAATTGTTGTAATCAGATATTTTGATGACGTGGTACTCATGTTATATCAGTGTTGTGATAAATGGAATTCGTTTTGTTTCTGCTGTTTTATATTCATCTAATGTTGTTATAAGCTCCACCAAACTGAAGTTCAACGTTTGAATCTCCAGCAGTCGAATACAAGTAAGGTATTTGATGTCGATTTTTTAACGCTGGATTTTGGATCGTGACATCAAATCTTGCCCTAATAGAATTTTGTCAAATGTTTTCCACCAATAATTAGGTGACTTGCACGTCCACCCGTATAAGGCTTCAAATGGTACATTATTACTCGTCTCATGGTAACTATTATTGTATGCAAAGTTTACTAAGGGTAAATGACGCTCCCAATGTCCTCCAAAATCCATGATGTACGCCCCTATCCTTTTCACCCTTTCAATTTTTCCATAGGCTGGTAAGCGCTGCTAAGATTCAATGCCATTCAAAAATCTGATTGAAAACTCCTCCAAAATTCACTAGTGAATAAAAGGTCTCTGTCAATAACAATGCTAGCTGGAACTCTATGCAATCCCACCACTTCTTTGATATGAATTTGCGCTGGAGATATTGCATCCTATTACTCCTTACAAAAATAAAGTGGGTACTTTTAGTCAGTCAATCCACTATAACCCAAATAACTTCATTGTCTCTTTGACTTCTAGGAACCCATCTATTAAATCCATAAATATATGCTTCCATTTCCAAGTCGGCGCCACTAAAGGCAATAACAAACTACCAAGTTTCCCTTTCTCTGATTTTATCATTTGGCACATTAAGCATTTAGTAACATATTCCGCCACTCACCTCTTCATCCTCGACCAATAGAAAATCTACTTTATATCTCTATACATGTACGAGATGAATAGTCATCCTAGAATGGTGGAATTCTATCAGCACTTCCTCGGAATATCTTCCAATACTGGAATGTATAGCCGTCCATCTCTCCTTGGTTATCCTCTTTTGTCGATCGAATACCTACGGATGTGGGGGAAATGCTCTCCCTACCCAATCCAAAATGTCTGTAACAACCTAGAATTTGCGTCATTGGACTCTTAATATTTAATTAATTTTAAATATTTGAATAAATGAATTATGGAATTTAATAAATTGAATTCATGTATACCGATCATTTAATATTGGAATTTGAGAATCAAATATTAATCATATGGAATTAATAATCTTATGTAACTCCTTTTAATTAATAAACAATACTGGTGAATTGAATTTGTAAATTAATTACAAAAATAAATAGATTGGATAAATATCCATTTTTGGATTGAGAATTATAAATTGATATTTAAATGTGTGAAAATATCATTCGGCGGCACTATCTTGGATTTTGACAAGACTAGTACCATTGGATCCGAAATAATAAATTGTTATGCGCCAGCGAGTTTCGTGGCGATCAGACTTACTGTGTAATCGAGCGAGCTCAAAACACGTAGTGATTGTTTTTAGAAAATTAAAATATTATAATTTGGTTTAAAATGCTAACTTCTATATATGATAGAATCAGCTCTCGAAAACAGTTTCATTTACTTCGTAATAAGGGTAATTAGCTGGAATAACATTGAGCGCACCTTAACAGGAGAGAGACCGTGAAAATTCAAGCATGGATAATATCGAGTTGGTTCTCTCTATATGGACCTTATCCCCATTCTTTCGTCCAAACCCTAAACGAACCATTGGCTGCCATTTTTACAAACCCAAATCAAACGGCCACCAACGATTAAAGCCACTATAAGCCATATTAGGCGAAGTTGTTAACCAGAGAAATGTTCGACATGGGAAGTCGAAGCGGATCAATGGTAGGATTGAGTCGTGGTGAGGCATGGCGACCAAAATTTGACGATGTACGACAATGAGTTTTCTTCTTCCTGGGGATCAATTCTGGTGGAGTGCGGCGAGGGTTGGTGGCCTATGGCGACAGTGGTGATCGAGGAAACGCGATGTCGAGGTTATTTTGAAATACGACATTGATTTTGAACAAACAGGATTAGGTTAAGTTATTTAGAAAGTTTAATGATGTAATTAATATTAATTATATTATTTAATCTTTAAATCCTATAAACTAAATAACTTGTCCATGCTAGGTCCAAACTAAATGTGGTCAATCACATTAGGTTCATAAAGACTACGTCTATGTCATGGAATTGGATTGAAGGAGGTGCTTGCAAATTTCAAGCTAAAATCGAATGGCTATTCGATTTTAGCTTAGAACGAAATGATTTGGTGATAACTTGAAATTTCTATGAGTTCACTCACCCTTAAATTAACTATATAATATCTATGATGCTAAAATTTATTGTTGAATACTTGATTGATAGTTTAGATATTGTCATGGTTATTGATTGTTGTTTTGGTCGAAAATTCCATTTGGAAAATAGATGACATATTTACTTTATTGTTGAGAACCCATATGATTATATATATAGTCTGTAACCATTGTTTTATAGGGAATATTTGTAAAGAGACCCTAAGGGGTTCTTCCTAATAATTTGTTATTTATTCCGTATGCTGCTTATATTGATGTTTAGTTGTAATTAATTGTAATATTCTATTTAAATTGCTTGAATGTCATTATAGCAATTTTCATTATAATCTCAATTATTGAATACCATCTTCTAAACCCTGTTTCCGTGTTGTCATGAGCTTGTATTTTCATAAAACAGATATTTAATTCCATCAATCATTTTGATTAATTATATTTGATGTAATAATTCATTTTAATTAATGATGTTTAGAATTTATCAAATCATTTTAACTAATGGCGTCTGAATTTAATAAATCTATCTAGTTAATGATATTTGGATTTAATTAATCATTCTAGTTAATGATTGTTTTAATTTAATAAATTGTTTTAATTAAAGATGTTTAGATTTAACTAACCGTTTTGATTAATGATATTTAAATGACTTAACCATTTTAATTAATGATATTTAGGTTTAATAAATCATTTTAATTACTGAAGTTTGAAAGTAATTAACCATTTTAAGTAATGATATTTGAGTTTAGTTAATTATTTTAATTACCGTGTTTTAAATTTAGTTAATCATGCTAATTAATGATGTTTGAATATAATTTATCATTTTAATTAATGATATTCGAATTTAGTAGATAATTTTTGTTAACGATGTTTTAAAAGTTAATTTATTGATTTAATAAAAGAATTTAAGTAAATTAACTAATGTAATGAAAGTGTTTTAAAGTGAACAAACTAATTTATTGTTTTAAATTTAATTTTCTGATTTAATAAGTATTTCAAAGTTAATTTAATTACACATTTAATAAAAAGTTTTTTAGAAATAATTGGCTGTTTAAATAAAGATAATTGATTGATTTATCAAATAGATTATAAATTTGATTTATTATCTTTTGGGATAATTAATATTGTTTTATTTAAAAAGAACATAAATGTGATTAATTATCTTTTGGGATAATTAACATTGGTTTAAAATTTATAAAAAGGATTTGAAATTTGATTTATTTTCTTTTGGAAATTTATTGTGCTTTTAAAGATTGTAAATGGTTATATAAATTATAGTTCGGGACGGTTATCTTTGTTTCAAAATTTGTAAAAGTAATTTATTTGATTTATTATCATTTGGGATAATAAATATTGTTTTGAATTTTATAAATAATAGTTATAAACCAGAAGTTATTTTGATAATAATTGTTTCAAATAAAGCTAGGTGTAAATTGTTTTGGGTTTGTAATAAAAAATGTTTTGAAATTTGTTTTGAACTTGGTTTTAATACACATAGAAAATATAATTTGCCATTTTAAAATGTACGTGATGTGAAAATCTAGCGCATGTGTATAACTATTTTATCATCCCGATAGTTGGTTTAAGGACTATTGATTTCGATTCTGCTATCTTCATTGTATTCTGTTACTCTAAGACGATTTGTTGCTCAATTGAGCTTCGATATCCTTTATCGCAAATGAATCCCAAAGAGCGAATAGAAGCCAAGCTACGTGGTGTTGCTCCCATTAGGGTATTTTCACATCAACTCTAGAATGGATTCAATTTGTGCATTAAGATGTGAAATGCTTGGGTTCTTGGTAAGGTTGGCGGGGTCCGAATTGGACGTGTCCAAGAGGTATCATAAAGTAAATGACCCTGTCAATCATATTTCTAGAGGTATACTTTCGGTTTATAGTAAAAAAGGGTGAACGTTAAGGAGCAATAGATGATTCTAACGTTTATTTAATCGTCTCTAACTGAACTTAATAAATAGAGATGAATATTGTTCACACATCAGCCCCGACGATTCATGCAATTTGTTTATAACAAAAATTGCCAAATAAATAAGAGCAAGTGGAAATAACGAAGAAAGCTTTTCTAATGAAAGTCTTATCAACATCCAAAATGTCAAGAAAAATGTTAACTCCACTTGATTAACAAATGGGTTTTATTTTTTTGAGGATACACCTCCTTTGAAATTAGCATGCAAACTGCCTCTTAGATTTGAACAGTCCACGAATATACAAAGATAAAGGTAATATCCAATCATATGGATATTGTATCCTAGCATTGGTCTAAGTATGCTGGACAGGTCTCCTTTCTCTATGAAAGGTGTGGCGAGTCAAGGTGTAAACAAACTCCTACAGAGAGAGATGTTACGTGCCAGGTAGTGGATATAACCTACAATGGGGACACATACTTCACACCCAACCAATCTTGATTTGAGTTGGTATCTCAGTCATTGATGCTTAAACGTCCACTACATCGTGCTCTCATAGAATCACTCCTTTTAGTCGTGCTATAGATCTACTCGCGTTATCTTATCTTTGAGTTAAGTAAAGTATATTAAACTAGGGAGATTGAAGCTGCTAGTTCTCATTTCTTATGGAAACCCACAATTCACTGATTGAATTCTTCTGTTCGGAAAGTGGGGAATAAGAATTCAGGTTTCGAAAAAGGAATACGCTTGCGTCCGCAGAAAGTTACTATTTTGTTGATTTGACATGAAATATGTATGCAGCTTTGGTGAATTTAACTATTTGATCGTGCTTAGAACATTTTTATTAAATCAATTTCTTCTCATCCGCTTACTTTGGTGGATCAGGATCTTATATTTCGTGTCAGAATAACTGGAAAACGCCTGAACAATAGACGGTTTCTCAATAAAAAAAGCAGACAAAGAAGACGGCCTTAGGTGTCGATTCTGGTTGGATTCCCAATAAATATAATGGCCCCGTCCTATCAATATATCAGCACCAACAGCATATGCAGCCTATTATAAAAGAATTTCCCTCATTCAGATAGTGAAGCGGGAGGGTTAGCTGACCTATCATTGGACTTTCCTGTTGCCACTTACTTTGTATTATTATGAGGAGAAGACCTCAGAACAAGGGATAGGGTCAATCAACAAGACAAGCCCGGACTAAAAGAGAGAGAACGTTAACTTCCAACCGCCTTTAATTAGCGAGCAGCAAGTGATTACTATTGTGCAAGATTCTGATTGTTTAGTGGATTGGGTTCACCTTGCAACCTTCGCTATCTCTACTCTTCTTCGATCTTTTAAAGAAGAATTTCCACGGAGTGTAATAGAATATACCGAGTTCCATCAATTAGAGCGCTCAATGGAATATTGTTATTCGTCAATTGTTCATTTGACTCAATATCTCTTCTCAATCGGCAAAAGCATAGCTTTCCATATGTATAGTGTTTGAGCTAGCTGACTTAAGACCTTCCTAGTAATGACTACCGGTAGCAACGGACTATTATTGAGATTCAATAACTGGTAAGGGACGACCAGCGGGAGTGGAGTTTGACGAGAGGAACCGTAGCCAGGTGAAATGAAATATAATATGTGGTTTCGAACAGAGTCGCATGGGATTTATCTTGATACTGATGGAAATGCACCTTATTCACTTCGCTGCCTCCTTGTTTATGTAGTCGAATAAGCCATGATTCAATTAGTTGATGGAAAAGACTCTTTTTTACAAGAAATCACTACTCCCGTCTATCCTTTCTTTATCTGTGTGGGGTTGGTGAGTTCACTCTCTTTTTAGGATATGTCAAACCTGCCTTGCATCTTAATCACTTTTTCCATTATACAACCTTGGCCTCTGGACACACGGGAATTTCCTCTGAATGAAAGCAACCACTTCTATTTTCTTTACACAAGTCCATGACTCGAGAATCATCTCCGAGGCAACCAAAGGAGCGCTGTGATGAATAGGATTTTTCTCCCTATTTGTGTCTTAGGTCCATGTGCGAATGAACTCTCATGCAAATCAAGTCATTTCTAGACGTTAGTCTAGACAATTCTCCTTCTGTCTCCTCATAAGTTTGGGGGATCTGACTCTCGATTTCGAGGCGTAGAAAGCTTATGAGTTTACTCATATGGTTTACTACTTACTATTTGGTTTTGGTTTTGGTTGGTGTGAAGCGGGTCGTTCATGAAATTCCATAGTGGTTGCAAGTAATATAATTCCTACCTAATTGGTATTATGAGATATAACAGATGTTGTTGTTAGCGTCCAGCCTTATATTATTTCGCGTTAGCCTTAACTAATCCTATTGAAACCACTGGCTCAGTTCCTGAGGATAACCAGATGATATTGGCATAAAAAAGGATGATAAAGGCAAACAATCGATGGTCCTCTAGTATCAGGAACTGACCAATCATGTCGAAAACGTGGAACATGTGAGACATTGAAATGAGTTTGCTGGGTGGAAACTTCCTTAAGAGATAGCAAGCCCTAATTGCAGGAATCAGTTCGACTCTCTTTCATTTTTTGGAGTGAAATTCGTTTAGTATGAGATCGCTTCACACCTCGTGGCGCTTACACATCTCGCCTATCGAAGTTCTATTCAAAAACCTCATACGAGAACATGTATAGAGAAGGATTTCCTGCAGCGCAACAGTTCTTCCATACCAACTTAGCTGCACGGCGCTGCTATTGGCATAACAACCGGTACACCATAGGTTGACCCAACCCTGTCCTCTCGTACTAGGGTTGGCTCCTCACAGTTCTCCCTTTAACACCAACAATAGATAGGAACTGAACTATCTCATGATGTTTTAAACCCAACTCATGTACCACTTTCATCCACGAACAACCGAACCCTTGGAACCTTCTTCAACCCCAGGATGTGATGAGTCTACATCGAGGTGCCAAAAAACTCCATCGATAGGAGATCTTAGTAGTCATCTGCCAGTTATCCTCGGCGTAACTTTGATCCGTTGAGCGAGAGCCCTTCCACACGAGACTCCTGGATCACTATGGCCGACTTTCGTCTCCGTTCGACCAGTCGGTCTCACAGTCAGGCAGGCTTATACAATTACGCTCACGAGCAGAATCAACGCTTGAGCCTACCTTCGCACACCTCCGTTACACTTTAGGAGGCATTCACCCCAGATAAACTACCCACCTCACAGTGTCCCTCCTCCTCCTTCGAATGATCGGTGCGGCGGTTAGGCATCCTTACACGAAAGAGTGGTCTTTCAGGATTGGTCGTCCCTCCCTTGCTAGAGCTACGCTACCTCCTACCTATCCTACACATTCGATCAAGGTTGTCACTGCGAAGTATAGTCAGGAAGGTGCATGGGGTTTTACCCTCTAGCCATTAGTACTCTGCATCTTCACGGAGAATTCAATTTCACCGGGTCCATGTTAGGGATAGCGTTGTATTTGCCCGCATTCAATCAATTCTTTCTCCCATTTTGACTGACTGGTTGATACGAAGCTGCGGTTTTCGCTCATTGGCACTTCACTCGTAGAGCCAATGCATCAATAAGGGGAATAATTCCACATACGATCTCGCATATCTTCGGCACCCAAGCAACCAGTTAAATCCATCTTAGTTGGTTAGTTAGTGTGAGACTCTCTCTATCAATTTGATATACGTATGAGACTCACATCGAGGCGTCCTTGCCATAGAATTTTCTATGCTCCCTATAGCCGCCTTATTCTTTCAACATTTTTTGATCCTGCACCTAGTAATATTCCAAGTTAACATGGAACATATGTATATACAAAGCATATAATGTTCTTAATTACTGGTTGGTTGCTTTTTTCTATGAAAACATTTATAATTTGAATTTAATATATTCCATTACATGTATACAAAAAAATGATATTATTATTTTGAAATGTGAGAATGATTGAGATTTAAGCGCTTTCTTTATTATCCTTCTAGAAAAAAGAAAGCTACTCTACATGAACGAAGCAAAGGGAATTAAAACCTAACATAAAAATTGTAATAATTATTAACATGTTAGGTTAAATCATGAAACTAGCAAATGACTTCCAAATATAGAACAAAAGAAGTAACTATTAATGCAGGAGAATCATATCCATAGATCAACCTATGACTTTTAGAATATCAAGAATTATTATGAATTATACAATTTTCCTACTGGATATAAGAGTTTAAGAATTGATATGCTACTGTTTTATTTTGTTGCTCAGGAATAAGGATTATTACATTGCATTCACTCTCTTTATCTAGAGTGTTTGCAGCAGTTACAATAATTATAAAAAGATGATGGGCCCTGGCCTTTAGCAATTCCTTGTACCTGATCTGTATCCAACTTGAGATAATATTATTTGAACAGATTTAATGCTCTTTTATCATTTCATATTTTACTAGCCACTTTTGAACTTATCTAAGGCTTCTTTTTCCTCTTTCTCACCGCCGCCATTAACAATTCTTAATTGCTTCTTCAATCTCATAAAATTCTTTGCAGAGTGGGCTTTAGTTAGTATATCTGCTCTTTGATATGCCGCTGGAACATGTCTAACTTCAAGTTTCCCTCTGTTAATTTGCTCGAGAACAAAATGTAGGTCGATTTCGATATTTTTTGCATGAATGTAGAATAGGATTCGTTGAAAGAGTGACTGTGCTAATATTATCACACTAAATGATGGATCTTCTGATTGAGTTTACCCTAATTTCGTGAAGTAGTGATTCAATCCATATGAGTTCTGCAGTCGTGCTTGAAACGCATCGATACTCTGCTTCAGTGCTGGATTTGATGACAATGTCTTACTTCTTTGAGCACTATGAAATATGATTATTGCCAAGATAGATGTAGTGACCAAAAGTGGGTCTCCTGTCGTCCGGGTCGGTAGCCTAATCGGCATCAGCGTAAGCTTGTAAATTCAACTCTTTGCATGATTTCAACAGTAATCCATGGTTAATTGTACCTCTCAGGTATGTAATATACATTTATCTGCTTTCCAATGTTCACTCAAGTGATTTTGCATGAATTGGCAAGCTTTATTGAGACTTTAGCTTACTTTTGGTCTAGTGATTGTGACGCAGTCTAATGCTCCAACATACTCTGATATTGTTTGTCGTTAATAATGTTTTCTCCCTTATTTTTTTAAAGATACATTACTTGTCATTAGAGTAGGAAGTGGTTTGGATAAATCAATTTTTTCTCTAATAAGTATCTCTACAATGTACTTTTTGGCGTAAAATTATTTTTGATGCATTGTTACTGATGACTTCTATACTTAGAAAATAATTTAGTTCACCCAAGTCCTTGATTGAAAATGTATGATTAGATGTTGGACAGTGTTGTTAATTTCCTCTTCATCACTTCCAGTAATTATAATATCATCACAGTACACAAGTATGTATGCTGCTTTGCCTTTACTTGTTTTTAGATATAAAGGTTGTCAGACATGGTTTCCTTGTAAACCAACTTGATTAATGTTTACTTAATCTTTTCATACCAAACCTTGGGTGCTTACTTTAATCCATAAATGGCCTTATGTATTTTACAAACAAGATGATTATTATCAGTCTGAATATATCCTTTTGTTGATCCATGTAAACTTCCTCTTATAGATCTTCACTTAGAAATGCATTGTTGACATCTTATTGTCTAATTTTCCACTAATTATGCAATGCTAGTGTTAGAATAATCCTTATGGTGGTTGGTTTAACTATTGACGAGAAGGTTTCTTTGAAATCAAATCCATATTGCTATGTGTAACCCATTGCAACAAGTCATGCCTTGTATTTAAATATGCTACCATCAGGATTTCTTTTAATCTTGTAAGTTCATTTGCTACAAATGATATTCATATTACTAGGACGATACACTAAGGTCCAAGTTTTATTTTTCATGAGAGCATTGTATTCTTCATCCATTATCATTTTTCAGCGATTCTTTTTTATTACTTCTTTATATATGGTAGGCTCTTTTTTGTTCAACTATGTTGTATACAACTTGGGTTTAAAAATCCTACTTTTGCCTCTTGTCATCATGTGATATTCTATTCTTTAGGAGTTGGTTCATAACTGCTAGTGGTTTCACTTGACTGTTTGGAACATGATGAGCTACTCTTTGTATGTTTTGAACTGCCATCTGGATTGGAATTATCTTGAGGTGGTTGATTGAAGTGATCAAGGGAGCCAGTTGAATTGTGACCCAGTCTGCCATCACATATAGTGTGTTGTGATCCTGGATCCTCTTGAACATCTTTATACTTCTACCCAGTATTCCAATCTAAATGAATAGTATTGGTGGTATGGATACTTTAGCATTATACATTTTATGTGTTCTCTTGATTCCTTCTTCTACAAAAGGAAAATATTTTCTTTAAACATCACATGTACAGAAATATAAATTCTTCCATCACTGCTAAGACATTTGCAACCTTTTCGACTATTAGCATAACCTAAAAATGTGCAAGGATCGGATCTAAGACTTAGTTATTTGAATTTTATGGTCTAAGATAAGGAAATCATAGACAACCGAATGTTTTTAAACCTGAATAGTCTAGTTTTATGTTAAATAGAACCTCTTTGGACTTTTATCTTTCGGAACTTTAATAGGTAGTTTATTTATTAACTAAATTGATGTATAAAATGCATCAGGACAAAGTTTCATTCGTAGAGTTCCTTGAGCTAAAAGAGTTAGTCAAGTTTCTACTATATGTCTGTGTTTTCTTTCTGTTAGACTATTTTGTTCAGAGGTGTATGGACATGTAACCCTATGAATAATTCCTTCGTTTTGGAAATATTCCTTTTGTGGCTTAAATTCTACTCCTCCATCAATTTGTATACCTTTAACTTCATGGTTACATTGCCTTTCAACTTAAGTTATGAACTGTATTACAGCTCTACATGGTTCAGATTTTGTTTTCATAAAATATATCCATGTGAATCTTTAAAAAAAATCTATAAATGAAATATAATACCTGAATCCGCAATCTAAACTTACTGGAGATGGTCCCCAAAAGATCTATATCTATAAGTTTAAGTGGTTTGCTATAAAGGTTGATGAATCTATAAATGGCAATTTGTGACTTTTACCTAACTAACAATATGTGAATATATAGGGAGTAGAAACATCAGTAAAAGAGATATTATTATTATTTCTTAACAATTGTTTCACAATTTTAATACTGGGATGTCCCAGCTTACAATGCCACAAATCGAGTACACTTCAATTATTAATACTGCAGTCAACATTGTTACACCATTTGTCTTTATCGATATAATTTTTTAAGTTTCCAAAGCTAAACTTGTATAATCTCTTGTGCATTCTACCATATAATGGCACATCTTGGCTTAGTAGATCTCTAATTGCACAAAACTTTAGGTGAAACTCAAAGTATACATTGTTACCATTCGAAAATTGTGATACAATTAAAATATTCTTTTTAATTTGTCATACTCTCAAAAGATTATTGAGATATAGTTGTCTTTTACCCTTAATACTGCCTCTTCCAATATGTGTTATAATTATGGCTTTACACTATTACCCATATGTATATTTTGCATATATTTGTAATCTCTGTTCCCAAGATTTGGATTCTGAATATTATTTTTCAAGATGGTTGGTTGCACCTGAGTTTGGATACCAATCTTCACTGAGTAAATCCTTTGGTCTGTTGAGATCACTTGAACTTGATTGCTGATTTCTTGAACATTCTGATTGACACTTTTATTATTGATTCAGTTGAGTAACATTAACATTTGGGTTGTAATTCCTTTTCATGTTTTGATTTTGCCCGTTTCTGTTGAATTCTGGATTAAACCTGGAGTAGCAGCTGCTTGCAATATAGCCAGTTTATTCAAAAATTTGACACTTCATCCTATAACTGTTCCATCTTTCCCCCTCTACCTCATCCTCTTTGAGTAGAACCATTCCATTAGTTTGATATTCTTGTCTACTACCTCGATCATTTTTGTTACATGAGTTCCTTGCTTGAATCATGCTGCTTGAATTGGATGCATTGTTGATTGAGTAGTCAGTTTATGTGATTTATCTTTGATCAATCCTTCCTTCATGTATGAAGGGTTGAATGAACATATTGCATGTTTAGTAAAGTTTATTTTGAATAAATTGCATCAATTATTGACGCATACTCCTCATCTACACCATTTGTTATCATCATAATTTGCTCTGTTTCAAAGACTTTATGGCCTATAGTTTCTAGCAAGTCATAATATGTTTTAATTTTGGTTAGGTACTTTCTTATAGACATGTTTTCCTTTCTAAGATTTTGTAGTTTCCTCTTATGATTCATTATTCCTGTAGCTGATTGTGAGTTGAAAATTTGCTCTACAATATTCCATATTTCAGGTGATGAATTTCATCCAACAATTTGAGATAAAAGACTTACACCGATTGATGAAAGTAGCCAAGAAGATAGTAAACTGTCTTGCCTCTAAAACATTATGTAATCTTGATTACTTATTAATTTTCTTTCTTTGTCTGTAGTCATCTTGGGTGGAATTACAATAGTTCTATTAATGAAATCTTCAAGGAAATATCCCCTAGTGGAAGTTTCAACTTGATATTTCCATAGTAGAAAATTATTCTCTTCAAGTTGTTAGAGACCATCTAATTTTTAGGTTTTATGAGAGAGAAAGTGGGGTTTCAGTGGGAGATGTTGTAGAAGAAGCCTCATCCTCTTTTGACATAATGAATTTTTAATTTGAGTAACTGAACGATGATTCTTGGTGAGCAGGTTGAAATGCATTAGTAAACTAGATTTCAAGTCAGATTAGAGGTGAGATCGTGGAACAAAATAATGAAAAGAGGTTCTAGAACACTATTCCGTAGTTGCTGCAGTGAGCAGCCAAGATTCAAAATGATGAAAGAATGCAGACTGAATGCTTTGGCGAGGCACACTTTGAAAGAATTGATTAAGAACTAGTTTCCTGAACGACAGTAGCAGATGAACTGAGGGTATCAATATTCTCTAACGATGAGAAAAACTATAAAGAGAATAAACTATCAAGAACTCCATGTGATGAAGCTTTTTTGATGGAGCTACTGCAGTGGTGGTTACTTTCAAACTGATGATGTCGTTTAGCTATGGCTCTGATACCATATAAGAGTTTAAGAATTGATAGGCTGCTTTTTTATTTTATTACTAAAGAATAATATGCATTACATTGTCTTTACTCTCTTTATATAGAGTGTTTACAGTAGTTACGATAATTATAAAAAGATGATGGGCCTTGGGCTTTAGCAATTCCTTATACCAAAACTGTATCCAACTTAAGATAATATTATATGAACAGGTTTAGTGCTCTTTTACCATTACATACCCTATAACTCAATGCACAAGTATGCTCAGAAGAGCAGGGTACATATAAAACTATGCATATTTGAAACACTATTTTTCCAAAGATATTATATAATCACGAAAAATAATAATATCAAAAGCAATATGAAACATAATATCAAGGTTCGCGTATTATTTATAGACGCGGTTGAAACCTCTACGGGAAGGTATATTAGTCTATGAGTTGGTTGAAAATCATGATGGTGAGAAACTAGAAAATGACACCAAGTTTCCTAATTTGACATTTCACAAAACTTTAGGGAAAGAATGTGCAATATATAAGTTAAGGCTATTTTCGCCAATGGCCCATAATTACAATTCAAATGAAATCAATGCAGAAGGGAAGAAGTTAAGACATTTTGTTGCAGATACAAGAGAACTATTCAAATAGGATGATTGTGATAGAACTGAATGGTTTAAAGTAACTTTCGTCACCTTTTTGGAAATGTATATATAATTAAAAATTAACGTCATAACGATTGACAGCAGCACACATACCTAACCAAACAAGTCAGAGTTACATTAAGCACATTGCAACAAGAAAGATGATGCATCAATAACATTGGAGAAGCATAAGAATTCTCTATAGCAGCAAAAATAATAATGAACTATGATTCAAAGTGATCGCCAATAGAAATGCTTACAAAGACATTTATAATGCAATGTTACATGAACATTCCTTGATACAGAATAAAGCACTCATTGTTTTGAAATCTTATCTGCTATTTCTACTCCTCACTTTGAAACCTGTGCATAGGGAACAAAATTACCTGTAATCATTGAATGTTATGGACTGATTGTTTGTACACATAATGGTGATACTTTATTATGAAATTTTGGTATAACTACACATAATTTGATTTTGAGAGCATCAAAAATAGAAGTTTTGCATATATGTTTACATTCACATGATTCAATATGTCATACCGACAAGGGTTCACATGTAGTCGAGTTTCAGCCTTACTGTTTTATTTAGCTAATGGTTGTCTTTCCCTTTCCTTAAAATGATTAATTTTTGAAACAAATACATAGTGTATATTGTATATAAAACTATAAAGTGTACATAAAAAGGCAAGTTAATGTTATGGGAATTCTAACTTGAGACCCCTTAATCAAAACCCCAAAGTAAAGCGGAAAACGAGATCGTGGTAAGGAGTGCAAAAACAACCGATCAATATCTCAATCCAAGACCAATAGCAATCACCAAACAAACAATAGAAAAATAAAGCAATAACGGTAAAATAAATCACACATCGATTTATAGTGGTTCCTCTAACGTCAGTTAATGTACATCCACTTTGAGAGAATATCTTTATTAATACCAATGACAAGAGTACAAGAGATTGATTACATTGATCAATATTCAAATAGAATAGATTTACATAGTGAACCATCCTTCGTTGACAAATACCTAATTTTACATTAAAGCCAAATAAGAAAATACATAAATTCTGTGATGAAATACAAAAATGCAGTGCATCAGATGTCTCTCAAAACCCCTTAGACGTCTGTCGTAAATTTTGAGTTGTAGATTTCCTACTATCAGACATATGACAAGTTCTCTTAGGCATCTGATAGAACTCATATGCACATACTGAATGTTGTGTCAAACGTCTGACAGAAATCCTTAGACATCTTACAACAGGTTTACTGTAATCTGCGAGTTCTGCCAGACGTCTGATAGGTTCCCTCAGATGTCTAAAAGAACTCGTAGATTACAGTAAACCTTCTGTAAGACGTCTAAGGATTTTTGTCAGACATCTGACACAACTTTCATCATGTGCATCTTCAAATCGCGATAACTCGAGCATCCCAGCTTTGATTCATGCGTCGTTTGCACTTTTATCAAGATCTTCTCAACCTCTTCAATTCTCCATATAGTGTCACTAGAATTCAACACTCCATCTCGACACTATATCCATCTCCATCACCATGAATCAATAGTGCCAATCTATCACCAACTCTATCTTCTACTAAAAAAGCTTATATACTTTCAAAATGAGCTCATGTAAAGTCACCGTCCATTACAGTCCATCAACAAGCTCCGACAAAGTCACCGTCCACCAATGTAGTGTTGAAAGTACTCAAATCCACAGCCATCTCACCAAAACACAAAAGTACAAAGTAGTGTAAACTAGTATTCACAAAGAAAATAGAACTACAATCTATCATCGATACTCTTCCTCATCTATAACCAAGATCCTCCCTCAACCGTGCCACCCTATGTCATATAGCGCTTCAATAAGTGAATTAAGTTCGAGCAATGTTCGAACTTCCTAACCGACAATGCCTTAGTGAACTTATCTACCGCTTTATCCTTTGTGTGCACTTTCGAAAGATGTACTTGCATATCTTCATCCATAGCTACTAAAAATGACTTTCACTTCAATATGCTTGGTACATAGACTAAATGCCAAATTCTCTTCAAAGTGAATAGCATTATGACTATCACATTGAACATCTATACTTTCGTGTTCACATCCCAAGTCATACAACAATCACCTCAATTAAAGTGCCGCCTTTATCGTGGCCACCATAGCTACCAACTTTGCTTCGTGGTGGATAAAGAAACTATGGTCTGTAATCTTGATCTCCAACTTATGACCGTACCACCAAGTATGAAGACATATTCGGAAGTTGACTTTATCCAATCCCTGTCATCGGCGTAGTCCGAATCACAATAACCAACTAACTTGCAATTCATCCCCTTACTACCATCAAAAACACGACCATGAGATGATGCATCCCTAAGGTATCTTAATGTAAGATTCACAGCTTTCCAATGTGATTTTCTCGGATTAGCCATATACTGACTAACCATCCTAATGGCATTTGCAATATCGGGACTTGTACACACCATAGCATACATTAAACTTTTAACCGCACTAGCATATGGAATCTTTGCCATATAACCTTTGTCTTTCTCCAATATAGATGATCTCTTACTCGAAATCTTCACATGCAAAGGTTAAGGTGTATTTGATTCCTTTGCACTCTCCATGCTAAACCGACAAAATGCTTTTTGTATATACCCTTTTGAGTCAATTTTTACTCAAAAACCTTTCGAGGCCTTTCCATTTCCATGTCCAATATTCTCTTTGCTTCTCCAAGATCCTTCATTTCAAATTTTGATTTCAAACTCAATTTTAACTTATTGATCTCATTCTTTTCTTTTGAAACATTGAGCATGTCGTACACATATAAGAGTAAATACATCGAACAATCATTTTCCAACTTCTTGACATATACATAAGCATTCTATATTAAAACCATTTTCAAGCAAAAAATGATTAAATCTCGTGTACCATTGTCTATGTGAATGCTTTAAACCATATAATGATTTCTTTAACTTGCAAACAAAATTGGACTTACCATCTACGACGAAACCTTCTAGTTGCTTCATGTAGATGTATTCATCCAAGCCGCTATGCAAGAAGGCGGATTTCACATCAAGTTGCTCGAACTCCAAGTTGTGAATAACAATTATAGCAAGTAATATCCAGATTGAAGTATGGCACACAACCGGTACGAAATCTCATTACACTCCTTCCTTCTCCTTTGTGCAAACTCCCTAGCCACCAATCTAGCTTTGTATCTCCCATCGTCATTTTCCTTGTATATCGATTTGCACTCAATAGCACGGTTTTCTTTAGGAAGTGGAATCAAAACCCAAGTTTTATTCTTCAACAACGAGTGGATCTCTTCCTCTATGGCACAAATCCACTTCGAGCTATCATTGAAATCAATGAAGTCATCAGGGTCCATCGGCTCATCTTGTACTACTTGAAGAACATAATCCAAATGATCACAAAAGCTAAGATAGTTGTAATCACTATATCTATTGGATGACCTTATAGCACGTCGACCTACTGAGTAGCAATACCATCATCCAAACTCCTTTTGGCTCCACCTTGAACTGAATCCTCTTTAGAATCATGTACATCACCAACGCTACTAGAGGCACTTGTGGACTATGTGATGTTGGATCAACTGCTTCCTCCTCATAAGCATCTTTATTTACTCTACTCTTTGGACAAAAGGTGGGAATAACTTCCTTCTCCTTCGATTCAGCAAAAATCAAATCCAGAACATCCGGTGTACTTTCATTCTCCTAAAACAAAGCCGACTCATCAAAAGTTACATGATGAGAATTCACAACCTTCTTCGTTTTCAGATTCCAAATCCGATAGCCTTTTACACAGTCCGTATAGCCAAGCAAGACCCCTTTGAAAGCTTTAGGCTCGTGCTTATCCTTTTCCGTATCATGCACATAAACTAGACTACCAAACATATAAAGATAACCAAAGTTGATGCTCTTTCCCTTCCATACTTCCTCCGAATTTTGTTAACAATAACTGAGCATGGAATTTGATTCACAAAATATGCACCGCGCTTGACAAGGAACCGGCCCAAAATCACTTAAACAAACACGATGTCAATCTTCAGCATCGAGCTTTCTCAAGTACAGTATGGTTCATGTAACAACCTACCCCCACAGGCCTGAATTTCGACCCAGAGAAAGCCCATTGAAACTTAAATCCATTCAACGGCAAGTTGTTGGTAGAACTATGAAAATAACAGTATAAAGCCATAACTATTCTTTCAAACTCACAGCAGATGAAACAAAATATATAGCAAAGTGTACCCATTTTTTTCAAAACCATAAAAGTGCCATAATACAAAATTCCAAAAAAAACGTAACATAACATCCATAACAACAATTTTCTAAATACATGGATACACATAAAAGCATGTAATAATAATAAAAAATATTTCCACAAGCTAATCATCTCCATCTCTAAGCATCATTACCGCCATCCCTTCATCCTTAACCTGTGTTATAATGAGGAGGAAGTCAGGATAACAAGTGTCTGGTAAATAAAAACTTGGGTCTTACCTTTTCAGTGCATGGGCAGTATATTTCAAAATAAGAATATGTCTATGAATATAAAACCATTAAAATCATTTATTACTTCTTTATAAGGAAATTGGGAGGGTCCAACCACTTAATACCTTCTATTCCAGAAGTATATCCTATATCCCAATCATACGTCATAAATAGCTTATAATGGAAGAGACAATGGCCAAGCCATTTAATACTTTCTAGTGTAAGATAGTCAGGCCCCGTCATTTAAGGCCTAATTCCAAAAGTGTGCTCCTTTATAATACTATCTAGCTAACATCATATGGAATATCATAGGCTACTTAATACTTCCAAGTGGAAAATAGGCAGACTCCGTCATTTAAGGCCTAATTCCAGAAGTGGACTGTTGTAGAGATACCCCCTAGCATAATTCCTTGGCCATTTCATACTTCATCTAGGGAAAATGCAGGTCCAACCACTTAATACCTCAAACCCTGAAGCAGGCCCCCTGTCTTGTGGCCCATGCCCGTAATGACGTCTCACATTAGTCCAATATTCATAGGAGCTAATAGGCAGATTAGCTTGGTAGATTTCTCCTACTGGATTGGAACTAACCTCACGTTATAGCGAATATTTATCATAAGGATATCTCACATCAATAAAAGTATACACAACTCCTAGTAGCCTCAAAGTGAAGGGCCGACTTCTGTCATGCAACTCTATTGACCTCGCATCCCTGTGACTTAGCCATAAATTAATTACACTATACACACACACATATACACACACATCTCACTGTTTCATAAATAAGGCCTTATAAGCATAAATAAGGCCTTATAAGGAATCTTCCTTATTACGCCTTAAAACCGTAATTAGGCTATATAAGAGTTTCCTCTTATTTTCACCTTAAAATCATTTACCTTCCTAAAGGGGTAAAGTAAATATAAATAAATGCCTAATTAACTACACCATGTACACAATAGTTACACGTTAATTACATAAATAGAAATAAATAAATATTCACGCTTAATAAATTCTAGTCACACGGATTTTACACCTTAAACTAGCATTTAATGTCAATTCTCTGAGAAATTATTATTACAAGTCCTTTTCTTCAATTTTCCACGATTTCATGCAATTCAATTGTCCAAAACTGGGAATAAATATTCATAATAAAAACTGCAATATCCGACTTGTTTACACCAATTAAATGGATTATCTTAAACAATAAGAGTTGCCATATAAATCTCATATTCTATTCAAATGCTCTTTTTAAAAAGAAATAGATATGAATAAGTGTTTAAACTATCAATAAAATTCATAATCTAAACCCCTTAGTTTATTGAAGGATCATAATTTAACCAAAGAAGAAGGAGAAGTGGAATAGACTATGAAATTATCATAAATTGCATAAACTAATTAATGTAAAAATTAAGAATAGACATAGAAAACACATTTCTAAAACAAATTCCATCAGACTAAGGATTTTACCAATCATATTTTCGAAATCTTAAAATCCCTAAGGCTATTCAAATCCAAAAGAAATACACCAAAAAAATTGTTGAAAAGAAATACTAAGATTTCCACTCACAGAGTAGCCTTAGCTTCGCCTTCCTTGGATTTCCATGCCTTATAATCTCTTCTAGGGTCTCTCTTTCAATATACACGCACACAGTATGGAAGAGGTATATATATATTTATTAAATTTAGAATAGTTGGTGGAAAATAGAATAAGAATAGGTTGGAGGAAGAAGAAATGCATAAACTATAGATTGGATTCTTATCTAAATTCACTTCATAAGTTTTTGAATCTATTTGAAGAGATAACAGAAATGTGTATTAAAGATCTTAAGGCTAGAATAAACACTAGAGGAGGGGGGGTGAATATTGTTTTAGAGAATTGTTAAATCTTTTTGAGTTTTTGTTAATTTGAACACAAATGTTGCAGTATTCAGACACATATATGATAATAGAATCAAACACAGATGCAAATATAAAGTAAAAGCAGTAGAGGAAAGAACATACCGAATTTTATACTGGTTCGGAGTTACCCTACATCTAGTCCCGCACACAAGTACGGATTTCCTTTCAAAAAACAATCTTTACAATTACACCCTCGATTTCAAGGCAACGAGGTATACCCTCCAGAATCACAATCCTCTAGGTAGAGATACTTGATTTGCCGGGCAACAAGTTCACCCAATTGATTTCCCAAGGCTACAATCACACCTTATCTCGCTTGATTGATTTCCAAGGCCACAATCACACCTTTTCTCGCTAAGTTGATTACAAAAAGTTTATAACTCTGAATAGCACTGAGGATCTTATTGAGATAGTGATAGAGAATCAAACCAGAGATAATCTTGTTAGATTCAACGTTGATTTCGACAAAGTAATGTAAGAATATGTATATAGAAATATGAAAGAAGAAGAGGAGTGAAAAAACAGAAAAACTATATTAAAATTCGTTGAAACTAACCCCAATTTATAGAAGAGCAACAACCATGTCCATTCGTGAAGAGTTATGACGAATAGAGACTTCTTTTGAAATTTAAATTTTGAACTCAACTGACACCATGTCGACATGGGGTATTTGAGTATGTCGACATCCCAAAGGGATTTTTTGTGTTTTGATTTTCTTTGAAAATAACCTTTATCTTATATTAAAACTATTTTAAACTTTATATATATACTTGACTATAATTAAAATACATAAGTAAATATAAAGAATGATATATATATATATATATATATAGAATTTTACTATAATTTTGTATTTAAATCTAAATATATAAATATTAGAAAAATTAAATATACATTTATTTTAAAAGATAGTTTAAAACTAAGGATAATTTGATTTTGAAATTCAAGATTATTTTGAGGCTAAAAGTGTTTGAAATCAGAATAGATGTTTTTGATGCTTTTAAAAGGAAGGTTTTGAAATCATTTTTGAAAACATGATATAATTTTGAAAAATCATTTTGAATAAAAAATTAGTGGATACAAAACAATGTTCCACTAGATTTCTCGTAGGTTCCATCCTACTTAGGATTCCATCCCTTTTACAGGCTCAAAGTGGATTCCATTACACGAATAAATTGGATTTTAAGATGCCAGTGCTTTTCTAGGAGTTTTAAAAAAAATTCTAATTAAAAAGTAAATTACTTGAAATCTTAAACTCATGATAATTTTGATATTCTTGTTACTCATGGGTCTTCAATCTTGATATCTTGAATCTCTATACTATACAGTCTTCATTCTTGATACCTGGATGGTTAAATCCTGCATATACATATATATCTAAACTTATACTGTTAGTATTTATATTTTATAATCTATTCTAATGTTGTTGTCATCAAAACCATCATCTCACGGACTAACAATCTCCCCCTTTTTGACGATGACAACCTTTGTTTATAAGATATTACTTCTATCCTAATAACTTCCCCTTAATCTATGCCTAACTACCCTATTCTATACTTTTCCCCCTTTGTCATCAACAAAAAAACTAACTCTAAACTATATAACACCAAGCTACATAACTCCCCCTCATTCTTGGACTAAAATACATGCATTAATAAACTTACATAATGGAATATGGAATTAAGAGATAATTATATTGATAGTCACATTAATGAATCAAAGATTATATACATATCAATGTATAATTATACATGTTTTGTACAACAAACATCAATCTACACTAAATATCAAACAATATCAAACCAAGCGAAAACAAATGAAATCAAATCAATCAAAGTAAACAATTCAAATAAAGCAACCAAATAAAATCAAACGTTATGAGGAACTTCCACCCATCCTTCTTCTCCAAAGATAGGGTCTGCCTTAATAGCATCCCTCTTTTCATTGCCGTTGGTAAGAGAGACTGGAGGATGTGCATCGTTATCATCCTTGTGTAGGGAGGAAATCATCCATTATATTGCATCGAAATGCCTTTCTTGCTCCTTGATCCTCTGAATTTGACTCAATTCTAAGTGTCGCTGGTTTCGAAGAATAAACGAGAGAATATTCTTGAATGAATTAAGAGTTTCTTCAACATTTTCGGATAAGTTATGAATTGGATGAGCCATATTTGAAATTGTGAGAAGAATGAGAGATAGAGAAGATAAGAAATAATATTCAGTTATGAATTCTGGAAGAAATATGTATTTATAGGTGTAGGAATTTGTTTTAAATGAATAGACATATGGTAGTTATTCAAATTTCAAATTCAAAATGAATTGTCATTTTTGACCAGTACATGTCGACATAGTCATAGGGGGTATGTCGACATGGTGTAGTGAAATTTGATGATCTATTTTGATTTTGTGAATAATTGTGTGTGTGTGTGTATATTTATATTTATATAATATACTAACATTGATTTTGGAGATAAGACAAGCTAGATAATAGAAAGAAATTCCATTTCATTTCATACTAAGACGATACAACGATTAATAAAAAAGAACTACATGAACATTCAAATCAAAATAAACTAAAACAAATACAACAAGATACGTGTGATATCCCAGAATTTTTGGCAATATCAATTTAATAATTTGTAGTAAAAATTAAATTGATTTGATAATTTTTGTTAATAAAATTTGAATTGATTTAATAATTTTCCTTTAATAAATATTTAATTGGTAGATTTTATTTTTTTAAAGCTGATAAATTGTTTTCTATTTATAATGTGTGTGTGTGTGTGTATATATATTTGTATATATTGTAAATAGATAAGCTTTGTTTTAAATTTAATAAATAAAAACACATTTTTTAATTCAAATATTTTTTGTAATCTAGAAATTCGATTTTATTTAATATTAAGCTTTTCAAAGCTATTTAAATAAATAACTATATGGTTTTAAATTGTTAAGGTAAGTGTGAATTGTTAAAATTGATTTTAGCTTAAGTTTAAATTTAAGTTATTTAACAATAAGGTTTTTTTAAATATAGCTTGATAAGATAAGTAATCTATAATAAAGAGATAATTTCTTTTATAAATTATTTTAATTTGATAATGAGTTATTTTTAAATAATATTAATAACATATTGTTTTACAATTGGATTCTTAATAAAAATAGAAATTGTTATTTCAAATCAAATTTGTTTATATATAACTTGATTTTAAAATTTGAATTTTAGAATTTGATTTGAATTTGGATTTAAACTTTTGAAATTCAAAGTATAGTTTTTAAATTGTTTTGGAATTTTAAATATTTGTATAAACTTTTATTCATATATATAATTGGTTTATTTACTTTGAAATTATCTATACATATATATAAATACTAATTAATGAATTCATTAAGCATGATCTTGTATTAATCTTTCATTAACCTTTAATATAACTAATTAACCTTAAAAGAGACATGTGTTAGCTTTTAAATTCACTTAATAACAAGTGTTGTATTATAGGATAAGTGTCAAATTTAAGTTAGTTTTTCTTTTATTTTTATTTACAAATAATTTCAGCTTATATAAAATCTTCTTTCCTTCATTTTTTCTTTTCTTTTCAAAAGCTTAGTTAACAAATCTGAGAATTTCAGCTGAAACAAATAAAATAAGCAAATCTGACCAAAATCTGAAAACACTTCCTCTAAAACCAAAATCCAAATCATAAAATCAAATCCCTGTAAATCATTTCCAAAACAAGTTTGCAAATCGTTTTCCCTCTAACCATCTTCAAACATGCAAACCAAAAATCATTTCCCTATAACGTTTTCAAACCTGTAAAAGAGAATTTTCAAATCTGTTCAAAGCAAATCTGGAATAGTCTTCTACATGCAAGCCTGCACCATATATTTTCTTGAATCTGAAAGCATGCACATGCATTTTCAAATCAAGCAAACAAGTTTTCAAATTAGGAGCATTTCAGTTTTTTAAAAGAGTTCAAAGTTTTCAAAGCTGTTTTTCAAACTAGAGGCTCTGTCTTCCTTCTTTAATTCTGGTGAGTAACTTTTAAAATTTAAAATGAATTTGGTTGCATGCTAGTATGGTTGAAATAAATGGTTATTGCATGTATATATAAGTGAATGTCTGATGTGAATATTTAATTGTATGCATGCTATGTATATGCACTATGTGCTCTGTTTGTTCCCAGGCTCACATTTTCATTTAAACCCCTTACCACTTAATCTAGTTCTTGATAGGATCTGATTATCAAATAAATGTTGTTTGATTTAACCTAGATTAATGTTTAAAAATTTAAGTTAGTCAAAAAAAGGGTTGTTTGTCTCTGGAAGTATTAAAAGAACCGTGCATGTTAAATAAAATAAAAACTCAAACTTTTTAATTTATAAATTCAGTATTATAAATCGAATACATTGACTAAAATATGATTTTTAACACAAGAGTCAATATTTTTAGTTTGGGATTGAAGGTGCAATTTGGGTTTGAACTGGAAATGAACTTCTGAGTTTTTCTAGTGATCTATGTGTTTGGAGGGATCAGGGTTCTTTCAGATGATGGAGGAGTGATCGTAATATCTAGGAAAAATGCTTGATTGTGGTGCATTTCATCGAGGAGGCAGCGGTGGCGAGTTGCTTTCTGGAACCCTAGTTTTAACTAGGTATAATGAATCGATCACCACGACCGTTTGGGTTGATCGAGTGTAGTGGGATTTTAGGAGATGGTAGTATGGTCGTAGACGAGGTCAGGGCCGGAGTTGCAGAACCTACGGTGGTCAGAGGATCGAAGGCGAAGCGTTGCCGAGTTTGGTGTGCTGTAGTTCCTGTTAGTTTCCAGGTTGGGTTGTATCTCAAATTTAATTTCAAGAATTAGAGGTTCGATCTGATGATCGTATTAGGGGTTTGGATGATGATTGGTATGAGGAAGATCATTGTTGATGATTAGAGATGATCAACAGCACCGTGCATGTGAACGGTGCACTGTTATCTGATGAAGTTGCATTGGTGTTAGATTATGTTCGAGTTAATTGATGTTGACTCGAAGTGTTTTGATGATTTTCTCGACGGAGTTTGATCTTTGCTCGAAGCAGAAATAGGATGGGTCGGTTAAAATTTGGTTACATGTTTTGAGAAACTTGTAGTGTTGTTTTAAAATTTTGAACTGAAGTTTAAAATGAAAAACAAAGTTATAAATAAGTTTAAGTCCAAGTTTAAATCTTGTTCGAGCTTAGTTTAAAGCTCAGTTTTTAAAATAAAGTTTTTAAAATTTAAATTGTTTTTAACTACTTTAAAATGTATAAATGGTTTGAATTTTAAAATGAAGTTTTAAAATGTAAATAGGTTTTAAAATCTAAATTTAATCTGGAATCAAAGTTTAAATATGTATTCCAGTTTTAAAATGAAAGAAAGTTTTTAAACTTAAATTGTTTTAAGCAATTTGAATGTTAAAGTGTATTTTTTAATTGATTTGAATTTTAAATGAAATTGGGTTTTATTTTTTTTTTAAAAATTCTTTATAAAATGAATATTTGTTTAACATGTGAAATTAAAGGCTTTGGAATTGTTTTTAAACTTTGTTAAAGTTAATTTGTTTTCATTTTAAATCTTAGATTTAAATTGAAATTTAAAAGTAAATTTGAAAACAAATTGTTTTTAAATGCTTTGTTAATGATAGTTTGATCATTAATAAGAAGAATGTTTTTATCTTTAAATAAGTAAAGATTTAATGATTTGTAGTTCATTAAGTTATTTAAAATGGATAATTTATTTATTTATTTAATTAATGATTTGGATTAATTAAATAAGTAATTAAAGGTCTAAATTAATTAAAGTTTAAGATTAATTAATTAAGGATAATTAATTTGTAATTAATGATTATTATTTAGATTTTAATTAATGATTAAGATTAATTAATCGAGTAATTAAGGACTAATTAAGTTACAATTAACACTTAATTAATTAAATAATTAGAGATTAATAAATTGATAATTAAAGGTTAATTAATTTGTAATTAATAGTGATTAGTCTAAGTTTAATTACTTGAGGAAAGTAATTAAAGAATTTTTAGTAGTTAATGAAGGTCATTAACTTGGGATTATTGAATAATTAATTAATGTGATTAATTTTAATAATTAATTAGATTAATTAATTAAAGATAATCATTTGTGAAATTGTTTAAGTATAATCACTTAATGAAAGTAATTAAGGAATTAATTACTTAATGTAATTAATTGAATTTAATGTGATTAATCAAAATTAATTAAGTTTAATTAATTTTAATCACTGGATGATTTGATAATAATTACTTAATGTAATTAATGAAGTGTAATTACTTAGTGATGTAATTAGTAATGGTAATTACTGGATGTAATTAATTAAAGACGATTTAATAGTGGAAGTAATTTGGTTTAAATTACTGTGTGTAATTAATCAAGGGATTAATTAAGGATAATTAACTAGGAATAATTAATTTATTTAATGAAGTAATTAAGGGTAGCTAATTACTAAATGTGGTTAATCAAGAGTGATTAATAATTAGGGTTTAATTAAGATTAATTACCTAATGTAATTAATTTAAAGAAGATAATTAATTAAATGTAATTAAGGATCATTAATTAATATAATTAATGATGTAATGAAGGGTTGATTAATTAAGATTACTTAATCAATGATAAATGATTAAAGAGTAATTAATTAAGGATTAATTATAGTTAATTAATTAATGAAGTAATTAAAGGTTAATTGCTGTTTTTGGTTAAGGATAATTAATTTGTGAAATTAATTAAAGATAATTACATGAATGTAATTAAAGGATAATTAATCAAGGGTGATTAATTAAGGTGATTAATTATAGGATGTTTAATTAATTGATTTGTAATTAATTAATGGCTAGGTAAGCAAGATTTAAAAATATGAAGTAATTAATTTAATTTATTTTAAATTAATTTAAAGATGAAGTAATTAATTTAATTCACTTTAAATTAATTAGAGATGCAAGTAATTAATTTAATTCATTTTAAATTAATAATAGTGTGATTAAGTAAATCCTTGCTTATGTATGAGTGGATGATATTGATTGTCTTGAATGGTTTGAGATCTCAGAGATGAGATAAGTTATGCTGTGTGATATGAATGCTTTGGTTGCATTGTGATGATAATATGATTTATCTATTTGTGATGATAATATGAATTATCTATTTGTGATGATAATATGGATTATATATTTGTGATGATAATTTGGATTATCTATTTGTGATGATAATGTGGATTATCTGTTGGTGATGATAATGTGAATTATCTGTTTGTGATGATAATGTTGATTATCTATTGTGATATTGTGAATTATCTATCTGTGTGTATACAGATAATAGAATTGAAATTGTTTTAAACTTTAAAATAACTTGACCTTAAAAGATACGTTGTGGATTTCGATGAGGCTGAGATCGGGTTTGCTTTAGTACAACATGATAGGGGGTTCTCGCTTTGTGTTAGGTAGCGAACGAGAGACTCTTACCCCTACATGTCCCCGGGGCTAGTATAAGGCCTTGCAGGGTTGGTTGCGACTCGAGAGGCTGGCCGTAAAAGCAAACCCGAGGTATCATTCTGAGCCACGGCGGGGCTGGGTTGGTTGAAAAGCCTACCAGTCGAGTCAGCCGCTATCGATGGTTGAAAAGCCTAGACTATCACAGTTGGTATCAGAGCGCTTGGCTGAGTGAATACCTAGGCTCTAGGGTGATTTCTTTCTTGAAAAATCATATTTGTAATTTTGATATATATATATATATATATATATATATATATATATATATTTCTACCTATCTGTTAGGTTATCTGTTCAGGTTTTCCAATATAAGTTATAAAGGTAGATGGGGTAGTGGTGTGTGTAACACGACTACCATTGGTTGAAGTTTGAATGTTTGAGGTTGGAAGTGTATCTGTCAAGACTATAGACCTAATACCGTCTCGAGTGAGTTTTGCAGTGGTGTACGGATTTCATCGATCTCTGAAGGAAACCTGTTACGGGTCAGAGTCTATCTTTGAAGTTTGGATGAGCAGAGTTTGGATCTGTCGGTTGAGCAGAAGTGAGTGATGGTATATTGATACCTTAGGAGTAGTAGCTGCGAGATGAGATACACTGACTATGGATGTTTCCGAAGATGTTTCTTGGGAACAAGTTTAAGGAAGTGAGTCTACTTCGATGTTGTGGCTGAGTTCAGCATGGTGTTTCTGTTTGGTTTGAGGTCCGAGTTTCTCGAAGAGCTTTGGATTAGGATGTCTTTGGCATCTGTGTCAGCAGTGCAGCTCATAGTGTTCTATATGACGGCAGGGAGTCTTCTGGCTTAGCAGTTTTTCTGAAGAAGGAGTTCAGAAGCAGAAGAGTGGACCGGTTTCTTCGATGGATTGGCTAGATAAGTGTAAGCTATTCTGATTGGTAAAGAGAGAACAGTTTTTCTTTGGATATTAGGTTGGGTTGATCGCAAAAGTGACTTGCGATAGTTTGAGTGTTCTCTTGGGAAATTGGAGGTTTGTCTGCATCTGGAGATTGAGTTTTATTGTCGGCTAGGATTTCAGGAGTGGTACCAGTGGTTACGTTTAGTAGAAGGAAGGTTCTTAGAGATTGAGTTGGTGTAGCAGCTCAGGGTTTTGGAGGAACTTCTGAGTTTTCTTTATAGTTCTGTTTAACCATATTTCTGGGATGTATTTTCCAGTTTGTGCTTGTGTTCTTCATCAGCATTCTTATCTACTCCAGATCAGAGTTGTGCAGCGGAAGCAGTTTGGGAGTGCATCTGCTTTTCTTTTCTGGATAGGAGAAGTTTAGTCTTCTGATGTTTGAGGTGTAGAGTTTGTGTTCTTGGATCTTGGTTGATCTTGAGGAGATCATTGTGTTGGGTTGTTTTTGATCTAGTTTGTTTCTAGAGGCATCAACAAGGGTTGAGCTGATCAGTATGGATGTAGGCAACCCAGGATCGTCCGAAGAGTTTTAAGGACAAGAGATGGAGGAATTTGGAGTCCAGAGTCGGCGATTTGATTTTGGATAAGTTTTTCTCCGATCAAAGGGAGCTATAAGTTTTGGGTAAGGCTGGAAGCTAGCTCTGAAGTGTTTTGGATCTTTTCCATGTTCTTGTGAGGATAATTGTTTGGTTTTCAGGATTGAATTGCCAGTATGGATAACTGGAATTCGATGAGTTTCACGTATCTCTGAGGGAGTACGTGTATGATCTATCTCTGGTTTTGGAACCAGCAGTTCGGGAGGTTTGTATGTTGTGTCAGACTTGTCTATAGTCTGATATCCTGTTTAGTTTTATAGATCTAGATGAGTGGGAGCTCTGTAGCTTAGTAGTATTGATTGTTTGGATTCTGTAAAGCGAGTATCCCGGTATTTAAACTTGGGAAACTCGAGGAAATTCTATCCAGAATTTTGTCTGGTTAGTTAGATTTGTTTGATTGGATGAATTGGTTGCTATGGTTGTTAGCATATAGTAGATAACATATGCTTGTGCTTTAGAATTAAAATCTTTAAATGGATTATTAATTAACTTTGTTTTAAATTTTGGGGACGAAATTCTTTTAAGGGGGAAGGAATGTGATATCCTGGAATTTTTGGCAATATCAATTTAATAATTTGTATTAAAATTAAATTGATTTGATAATTTTTGTTAATAAAATTTGAATTGGTTTAATAATTTTCCTTTAATAAATATTTAATTGGTAGATTTTATTTTTTTAAAGCTAATAAATTGTTTTCTATTTATAATGTATATATGTATTTGTATATATTGTAAATAGATAAGCTTTGTTTTAAATTTAATAAATAAAAACAAATTTTCTAATTCTAATATTTTTGGTAATCTGGAAATTTTATTTTATTTAATATTAAGCTTTTCAAAGCTATTTAAATAAATAAATATATGGTTTTAAATTGTTAAGGTAAGTGTGAACTGTTTAAATTGATTTTAGCTTAAGTTTAAATTTAAATTATTTAACAATAAGGTTTGTTTTATTTTATTTTTTAAATATAGCTTGATAAGATAAGTATTCTATAATAAATACATAATTTCTTTTATAAATTATTTTAATTTGATAATGAGTTATTTTTAGATAATATTAATAATGTACTGTTTTACAATTGGCTTCTTAATAAAAATAGAAATTGTTATTTCAAATTGAATTTGTAAATATATAACTTGATTTTAAAATTTGAATTTTAGAATTTGATTTGAATTTGAATTTAAACTTTTGAAATTCAAAGTATAGATTTTAAATTGTTTTGGATTTTAAAATATTTGTATAAACTTTTATTCATATATATAATTGGTTTATTTCTTTTGAAATTATCTATACATATATATATATATACTAATTAATGAATTCATTAAGCATGATCTTGTATTAATCTTTCATTAACCTTTAATATAACTAATTAACCTTAAAAGAGACATGCGTTAGCTTTTAAATTCACTCAATAACAAGTGTTGTATTATAGGACAAGTGTCAAATTTAAGTTAGTTTTTCTTTTATTTTTATTTATAAATAATTTCAGCTTATATAAAATCTTCTTTCCTTTATTTTTTCTTTTCTTTTCAAAAGCGTAGTTAATAAATCTGAGAACTTCAGCTGAAACAAATAAAATAAGCAAATCTGACCAAAATCTGAAAACACTTCCTCTAAAACCAAAATCCAAATCATAAAATCAAATCCCTGCAAATCATTTCCAAAACAAGTTTGCAAATCATTTTCCCTATAACCATCTTCAAACATGCAAACCAAATATCATTTCCCTGTAACATTTTCAAACCTGTAAAAGTGCATTTTCAAATCTATTCAAAGAAAATCTGGAATTGTCTTGTGCATGCAAGCCTGCATCATATTTTTTTTTGAATCTGGAAGCATGAACTGCATTTTCAAATGGAGAAAATAAGTTTTCAAATCAGGAGCATTTCAGTTTTTTAAAAAGAGTTCACAGTTTTCAAAGCCGTTTTTCAAACTAGAGGCTCTGTCTTCCTTCTTTAATTATGGTGAGTAACTTTTAAAATTTAAAATGAATTTGGTTGCATGCTAGTATGGTTGAAATAAATGTGTATTGCATGTATATATAAGTGAATGACTGATGTGAATATTTAATTGTATGCATGCTGTGTATATGCACTATGTGCTCTGCTTGTTCCCAAGCTCACATTTTCATTTAAATCCTTTACCTCTTAATCTAGTTCTTGATAGGATCTGATTATCAAATAAATGTTGTTTGATATAACCTAGATTAATGTTTAAAAATCTAAGTTAGTCAAAACAAGGCTTGTTTTTCTCTAGAAGTATTAAAACAACTGTGCATGTTAAATAAAATCAGAACTCAAACTTTTTAATTTATAAATTCAGTATTATAAATCGAATACATCAATTAAAATATGATTTTTAACACAAGAATCAAGATTTTTAGTTTGGGATTAAGGGTGCAGTTTGGGTTTGAACTGGAAATGAACTTCTGAGTTTTTCTGGTGATCTATGTGTTTGGAGGGGTCGGGGTTCTTCCAGATGATGGAGGAGTGATCGTAGTATCTAGGAAAAATGCTTGATTGTGGTGCATTTCATCGAGGAGGCAGCGGTGGCGAGATCTTTTCTGGAACCCTAGTTTTAACTATGTATAATGAATCGATCGCCACAACCGTTTAGGTTGATCGAGTGCAGTAGGATTTGGAAGATGGTAGTGTAGTTGTAGACGAGGTCAGGGCCGGAGTTGCAGAACCTACGGTGGTCGGAGGATCGAAGGCGAAGCGTTGCCAGGTTTGGTGTGTTGTAGTTCCTGTTGGTTTCCAGGTTGGGTTGTATCTCAAATTTGATTTCGAGAATTAGAGGTACGATCCGATGATCGTATTAGGGGTTTGGATGATGATTGGTATGAGGAAGATCGTCGTTGATGATCGGAGATGATCAACGGCACCGTGCATGTGCATGGTGCACTGTTATCCGATGAAGTTACTTTGGTGTTAGATTATGTTCGAGTTAATTGATGTTGACTCGAAGTGTTTTGATGATTTTCTCGAGGGAGTTTGATCTTGGCTCGAAGCAGAAATAGGATGGCTCGGGTTAAAATCTAGTTACAGGATTTAAGAAACCTGTAGTGTTGTTTTAAAATTTTGAACTGAAGTTTAAAATGAAAAGCAAAGTTTTAAATAATTTTAAGTCCAAGTTTAAATCTGGTTCGAGTTTAGTTTAAATCTCAGTTTTTAGAATAAATAAAGTTTTTAAAATTTAAATTGTTTTTAACTACTTTAAAATGTACAAATGGTTTAAATTTTAAACTGAAGTTTTAAAATGTAAATAGGTTTTAAAATCTAAATTTAATCTGGAATCAAAGTTTAAATATGTATTCTAGTTTTAAAACGAATTTTTTTTAAACTTAAATTGTTTTAAACAACTTGAATGTTAAAGTGTATTTTTAAATTGATTTGAATTTTAAATGAAATTGGTTTATAATTATTTTTTTAAACTTCTTTATAAAATGAATATTTCTTTAACATGTGAAATTAAAGGCTTTTGAATTGCTTTTAAACTTTGTTAAGGTTAATTTGTATTCATTTTAAATCTTAAATTTAAAATGAAATTTAAAAGTAAATTTAAAAACAAATTGTTTTTAAATGCTTTGTTAATGATAATTTGATCATTAATAAGAAGAATGTTTTTACCTTTAAATGAGTAAAGATTTAATGATTTCTAATTCATTAAGTTATTTAAAATGGATATTTAATTTATTTATTTAATTAATGATTTGGGTTAATTAAATAAATAATTAAAGGTTTAAATTAATTAAAGTTTAGGATTAATTAATTAAGGATAATTAATTTGTAATTAAGGATTATTATTTAGATTTTAATTAATGATGAAGATTAATTAATCAACTAATTAAGGATTAATTAAGTTAGACTTAACACTTAATTAATTAAATAATTAGGGATTAATTAATTGATAATTAAAGGTTAATTAATTTGTAATTAATAATGATTAACCTAAGTTTAATTACATAAGGAAAGTAATTAAAGAATTATGTGTAGTTAATGAAGGTCATTAACTTGAGATTATTGAATAATTAATTAATGTGATTAACTTTAATAATTAATTAGATTAATTAATTAAAGATAATCATTTGTGAAATTGTTTAAGTATAATCACTTAATGAAAGTAATTAAGGAATTAATCACTTAATTTAATTTATTGAGTTTAATGTGATTAATAAAATTAATTTATTAAGTTTAATTAATTTTAATCACTGGATGATTTGATAATAATTACTTAATGTAATTAATGAAGTGTAATTACTTAGTGAAGTAATTAGTAATGGTAATTACTAGATGTAATTAATTAAAGATGATTTAATAGTGAAAGTAATTTGGTTTAAATTACTTTGTGTAATTAATCAAGGGATTAATTAAGGATAATTAATTAGGAATAATTAATTTATTTAATGAAGTAATTAAGGTAGCTAATTACTGAATGTGATTAATCAAGAGTGATTAATAATTATGGTTTATTTAAGATTAATTACTTAATGTAATTAATTTAAAGAAGATAATTAATTAAATGTAATTAAGGATCATTAATTAATATAATTAATGATGTAATTAAGGGTTGATTAATTAAGATTAATTAATCAATGATAAGTGATTAAAGAGTAATTAATTAATGTAATTAATTAAGGATTAATTATAGTTAATTAATTAATGAAGTAATTAAAGGTTAATTACTGTTTTTGGTTAAGGATAATTAATTTGTGAAATTAATTAAAGATAATTAGTTGAATGTAATTAAAGGATAATTAATTAACGGTGATTAATTAAGGTGATTAATTAGAGGATGTTTAATTAATTGATTTGTAATTAATTAATGGTTAGTTAAGCAAGATTTTAAAAGATGAAGTAATTAATTTAATTTATTTTAAATTAATTTAAAGACGAAGTAATTAATTTAATTCACTTTAAATTAATTAGAGATGCAAGTAATTAATTTAATTCATTTTAAATTAATTATAGTGTGATTAAGTAAATCCTCGCTTATGTATAAATGGATGATATTGATTGTCTTGAATGGTTTGAGATCTCAGAGATGAGATAAGTGATGTTGTGTGATATGAATTCTTTGGTTGCATTGCAATGATAATATGAATTATTTACTTGTGATGATAAGATGAATTATCTATTTGTGATGATAATATGGATTATCGATTTGTGATGATAATGTGGATTATCTGTTGGTGATGATAATGTGAATTATCTGTTTGTGATGATAATGTTGATTATCTATTGTGATATTATGAATTATCTATCTGTGTGTATACAGATAATAGAATTGAAATTGTTTTAACTTTAAAACAACTTGGCCTTAAAAGATACGTTTTGGATTTCGATGAGACCGGGATCGGGTTTCCATATTTGGATATATTAAAACCACATCGATCCAAATTAACGATAGGTCGTGAATCTCAAGTGAAGATGAAGATTCAGAGTGGAGGGGTTATCATCTCTGAGGGTGATTCCAAAATGAGTGTAACGAGATAATGCCTACGGTTTCGTTCTAACCCGGAAGGAACTTGTATGGATTGAATGCTTTCAGCACATCGTCAGGTGGACGACGAGCATTCTAAGTGATGAGTCCTATAATGGTAATCGTACCCTCAAGCCTCATCGACCGAGAATGTCTAAAACAGGGGAGGTGTAGCAAGGCTAAGTGGGACATGCCCAAGTAGGACGAGATTTCCCCCTGTCTAGAAGTCCCTTTTATTTCGGCTTTGTGGGCAGTTGTAAGCTCCAACTGCTGGGGTTGTCTTGTTCGGGATTGTCCAGTAAGGGATGGTTCCAGCCTTGTGTTGCAGCGGATTGGGAGTAATCCTCGGTACGTTGATCTAGGCCACGTACTGTGACGGGCGGTACCCCAGTAGCCCTGCCATTGTATGGAATCCAAAATCCAATAAGTGCCATCGGATTTGATTGTATTACCCACATCGTGGCTAGTAAGATGGAATTTAATCATGTAACAATTTCAGCTTTTTCTTGTTTACTTGAAAACCCTAGACCTATTATAATATCACAGGATTTCCTATCAAATGTTTTGGTTAGCGTAAGGTAAAAACTTACCCATGTTTATGTGTGGGGAGTCTTACGTGATACCTTTATTTTCAAAGGTTTTTCAAAGTTAATCAACCTTAACCTGTTACCCACACCAGACCCATGTCTGACCCGGAGTTTATTTCTGTTTTTCATAAACTCTTGGGTACTCAAATTTTTACGAGTAGCCAAGAGATTCAGGTTAGCTTTGACAAATTGTGGAGGAGCAATGGAGCAGGAGGCTTCAGCATGTAGATATATAGTGTTCCGCTTTGTTGATATCTGTATTGTGTATTGAGTTGTATAACTAGACAGGTGTTTATAACTGTCTAGTATGTGATGTATAATCTGTGTAACTCTGATAATTATTGTATATTATGTAATACTTATGTTATTAATATAATTTATTCGTTCCACTGTTGAGATTATGATGTTGTTTCTTCTTTCTCTTCTTTCTTTTCTCTTTTCTATCCCTTTCTTTCTTCAAGATGATGCGATTTTCTGTGGTGAGAAAGTTGGGTTGTCACAATATGAAAAGGTAGAACTAGTTAGAGGATGATGATGATGAAGAAATTCCAAGTTTCTTGCTGACTTTGGAAATGAACTTGTTCATCTTGGATGAAATTTTGTCCAACTTCTTACCAACGGATCATTTAAGAATCCATTGATTCTCAATAATCGTCTTTTGGTTTTTGAGAAGGTTTTTTTTGGATGGATTCGGAGGATAGTCGATGTTTTCCAAAGAGGTTTCACCTTCTTATTCTTCTTCAATTTCTATTTCATCCCCTTCTTCTTCCTCTTCTTCCATTTCCTTATGAGCCAAACGCTCTTCCTTTTCGGCAAGAGTCTCATAAGGTTGAAAAACAAACCGAATTTTCATAAGCGAAACGTTGGAATGATTGAAAACTTTTCTAGAAACAAATTCTTCGCCTTTGAAATCCACTCCAAAAAAGTTAAAAATCCAAGTGAGATAAATTCAATGATACAAAGTGTTCTCACCTATTTCAAGAATTTTAGGACGAAGTTCATCCAAAATAACTTGCGCCCAATTAATGTCATAATTTCCAAAAATAGCAAAAATACTTTGCAAACTTCTGAAGTAGGATTGTTAATATTCCCGATCTTGGGGTCAAAGTATGTTGCAAAAGAAGATTGAAAATTCTTGCTTTTGGTCGAAAATTTTGATTTTTGAATTCAAAATTATCAATCCCTTCGAAAATGTGATGAAATGTCTCACGATCATTTTCATCGATTTCAAAATTAGAAAGATACATCTCCATATTCTTGCAATTAAGAATGGTACCCAAAAGATCACAATTCAAAACAATTCTAGTGCCTTTGACACTACTCCAAATTTCATCCTCATTTCCATTATGAAATCCACGGTTTAAATTTGCATAGAAAATTTTGACAAGGTTTGGATAGCAAACAAAATCATTTTGAGAAGCATCAACAAGACTAAGAATTTGATTGTTTGCGAAAAGAGAATCAATTTCATAAGAAGAAAAATCTTTAAAGATAGCAAACTTTCCGGGATGGACTTTGGCATAATTAGCATAATTGATGTATGCTTTAATTGCCTCCGGATCACTGAAGAGTTGCTCTTTTATCATTTTGAAAATTCTCATGGTGGAGGGGTTGCTTGAAGAAGCCATTAAAGTAGAGAGTAGAGAGCTAGAAGTTTTGAAGAGAGAGTTTGAATTTGAAAATGAGAGTGAAAAGATATGATAAAAGATAGTGAATAAATAGATTCTCAAAGGATATGTTCTCTGGTCAAAAGATTCCTTTCCAGAGAATTGAATGAAGTGAAAAGGTGGAGGGAAATTCAACCATTTGAATTTAAATTTTGAATTTCAAATTCTGGTACCCATGTCGACATCATGGCGGGGACCATGTCGACACGTGCCTATGAATTTTTGTGATTTATTTTTCCTAAGTACTCTAATATATATATATATACACACACACACACACACAGACTTATTATATTTAATGTTTATATATCTGGAATATTTTTAGAATTATAGTATTTTCAATATATTATTATACTATGAAAATAATAAAATAATAATAATAAAATAATAATAAAAATAATAAAATAATAGTAAAAATTTTAAAATTCAAATAACAGACCAATTCAAAATCAATCAATCAAGCAATCAAATATCTAATTCTAAGCATGCAATTTCAACCAATTAAATTGTAAATGTGTACCTTTTTCTGAGTCCATTTGTCTGATTTCGTCGGAATCGTGAACTGCCGTAAAACACAAATTTGAATTATCTGTCTTTTGATCATCATTACTTGAGGACGAGTCTGAGTCATCTAGAGTAGCAGTAAATGCACGCTTCCGTTTCTTTACTGAATCATTGTTCATAGGAGGATTTTACCTATCTAGATAAGGACGGTCTCTTTTGATATGGCCTGGTTCATCACAGTTGAATCATTTGACATTATTTGGCATTACATTCTGATTTCCAAAGTTCTTATAGTTGTTTCTCTTGAGATTATTCATCTTTTTGTATTTTAGGAATTTCCTAAAATTTCTGGTCATAAAGGCTATTTCTTCATCATTACCACTGTTTGAGTCTGATCCATCGGTCAATGCATTGAATGCCATTGATTTCTTTTCAGATGCTTTGCTTTCTCTTCTCTCGATCATTTGGACTTCAAATGACATTAGATTTCCCATTAATTCTTCTATCTTTAAGGTACTGATGTCATTTGCCTCTTCGATCGCAAGTGTCTTTTGATCCCATTCTGGAGTAAGAGAATTTAATTTTTTTCTGACTTGATCTTCTTTAGAAAATTCCTTTCCCAAGGATATTAAAGAATGCACAATATCCTGAACTCTTCTATACATATCTGAAATAGACTCATTAGGATTCATTTTAAATAATTTAAACTGATTTGTGAGCATGGAAATTTTGGTCTGTTTAACTTTGCTTGTTCCTGCGTGAGTCACTTGAAAAGTTTTCCAGATTTCATATGCAGACTTACAAACTGACACTCTATTAAATTCATTTCTATATAGTGAACAAAACAGAATATTCATTGTTTTAGTATTATTTTATGCAACAGTCTTTTGCTCAGCGGTCCACTATCCAAAATCAATTGTGGGTTCAGAATATTCAGTTTGTGTGATATTCCAAGTGTCTAATCCTATAGATTGTAAATATATTTTCATCCTACATGCCCAATGTGCATAGTTACTGCCATTAAAAAGTGGTGGTCTGACAGTAGTCCGACCTTTTACAAATGAACTAGTGACAGGGATACTAATGTTAGTAACAATACCAGTGTTGGTAGCCATTTTGAAAACTTTTTCAAAAATCAGATTATGAAACTTTGAAAACCTTGCTTTGCTACCAAATGTGAGAAATGCGGATTAAGGATCTTAAGGCTAGAATAAACACTAGAGGGGGGGGGTGAACAGTGTTTTAGAGAATTGTTAATTTTTTTTGAGTTTTTGTTAATTTGAACACAAATGTATGCAGTATTTAGACACAGATATGATCACAGAATCAAACACAGATGCAAATATAAAGTAAAAGCAGTAAAGGAAAGAACACACTGAATTTTATACTGGTTCGGAGTTACCCTACATCCAGTCCAGCACACAAGTACAGATTTCCTTTCAAAAAACAATCTTTACAATTACACCCTCAATTTCAAGGCAACGAGGTACACCCTCCAAAATCACAATCCTCTGGGTAGAGATACTTGATTTCCTGGGCAACAAGTTCACCCAATTGATTTCCCAGGGCTACAATCACACCTTATCTCGCTTGATTGATTTCCAAGGCCATAATCACACCTTTTCTCACTAAGTTGATTACAAAAATCCTATAACTATGAATAGCACTGAGGATCTTGTTGAGACAGTGATAGAGAATCAAAACGGAGATAATCTAGTTAGATTCAATGTTGATTTCAGTAGAGTAAAGGTAAGAATATGTATATAGAAATATGGAAGAAGAAGAGGAGTGAAAAACCAGAAAAACCGTATTAAAATTCGTTGAAACTAACCCCTATTATAGAAGAACAACAGCCATGTCCATTCGTGAAGAGTTATGACGAATAGACACTTCTTTTGAAATTTAAATTTTAAACTAAACTGACACCATGTCGACATGGGGTACTTGAGTATGTCGACATCCCAAAGGGATTTTTGTTGTTTTGATTTTCTTTGAAAATAACCTTTATCTTATATTAAAACTATTTTAAACTTTATAAATATACTTGATTATAATTAAAATATATAAGTAAATATAAAGAATAATATATATATAGAATTTTACTGTAATTTTATATTTAAAACTAAATATATAAGTATTAAAAAAATTAAATATACTTTTATTTTAAAAGATAGTTTAAAACCAAGGATAATTTGATTTTGAAATTCAAGATTATTTTGAGGCTAGAAGTATTTGAAATCAGGATCGATGTTTTTGATGCTATTAAAAGGAAGGTTTTGAAATCATTTTGAAAACATGATATAATTTTGAAAAATCATTTTGAATAAGAAGTTAGTGGACACAAAACAATGTTCCACTAGATTTTTCGTAGATTCTATCCTACTTAGGGTTCCATCCCTTTAACAGGCTAGAAGTGGATTCCATTCCACAAATAAATTGGATTTTAAGATGTCAGTGCTTTTCTAGGAGTTTTAACAAAATTTCTAATTAAAAAGTAAATTACTTGAAATCTTGAACTCTTGATAATCATGATATTCTTGTTACTCATGAGTCTTCAATCTTGATATTTTGAATCTCTATACTATACAGTCTTCATTCTTGGTACCTGCGTGGTTAAATCCTGCATATACATATATATCTAAACTTATACTGTTAGTATTTATATTTTATAATCTATTATAAGGTTGTTGTCATCAAAACCGTCATCTCACGGACTAACAAGAGTTTTGTTGAATTCCCTAAAATAATATGAATAAAAAGCGAAGAGGATAGGGTTCTATTTACAGGGGTTGAAGTGCACTAAAATCATAGGATGAAAATGGTTCAAAGTAGACAAATCTGAAGCATACAAATAAATAGCACAATTCTTCAAACCCTAATCGCTGAAAGTGTTCTATGGATCATGTAATATTGATACAAGATAATGCAGAGTATAGTGATGATAATAATAATACTGTAAATAATGCGGAATATAAAAGCAGTATAGTAAAATGACACCATAGATTTTTATACTGGTTCGGAGCACCGTCCTATGTCCAGTCCTAGACTCATTCTGGAAATTCACTAAAACAAAAACCCTCACTTAACCCAGAGGAACAGGTCTATACACCATGAGTAGCCGAACTGGGACCTGAGCAGCAAAACAGGATTTCACCTCAACAGCCGAAGAGGATTTCACATGCCTGAGTAGCAGAACAGGACTTCAACTAATACAGAAAATAGTTTTGACTAACGTGTGTTTTGACAGATTTCTCACTTGTAGTACACCCTTCCTATAATCTTTTCCTCAAGTATAAATATATATATTTGAAGCATATGAAGAATAAAAATGTATAATATTACTTTACTGCAGAATGTTTGAAAGTATGATAGCAAAAAGATTTCAGAAAGTTAGACCAGAGAATAAGAGAATTGATTGTGATTCGGTGATTTGAAATCAAGTTGGAGTTTGTATTTATAAAGGTTAGAAAGCAGCGACTGTTGGTGAAGAGTTTTAATCGAAGTGTTGCCTCCGAATCTTTTCGTTAAAGGTTCGCAACTCTTCACAAAAGTCGTATCCTTTCAAAAAAGTGGCTGTTATAGAAATTCAGTCGACCGAGCTTCAGAGTCAATCGACTGAAGATTTAAAAGTAATTTTAAATTTAAATTCGTATATATTTATATAACTATGCATGCTGCACAAAAATTCCAGTGTCAGTCGACTGTCTCAGGTAGTCAGTCGACTGACCTGGTTATTTTTATGCAGTTTGCACAATTAACATATATATGTTAATTTCTATAACTTTAAAACACTTTTAGAACTTAAGTGTGTGCGTATATATGTACAAAATATAATGATTAAATATATAAACTAGTGTAGACATAATCGAGGAGAGATCTTGACAAATATTGACCTAAGACATAAAAACAAAATACCATAGTTGATGCATCGATTTTTAAAGTCTCGTCTCCTTGTCTCTTTTTGTCGTAGCAGTCGTCAAATCTGTATGTTGTAGTGTTAGCTTTGTGTCGTGAATCAAAATCAAGTCTCCACATTCTCCCCCTTTTTGATTGATGAAAACTTGTAAAAAGATATAGATTACGACTGTATATATATATATAACATAAATACTTACTCCCCTGAATCTTTGACGCACTATATCCTGCATTCTTATTAGAGGCAATAATATTTCTCCCCCTTTGTCATCGAAAAAAAGGAATGAGTAATATGATATTATAATGTGAAAGATAAAATGAAATAAAACCAAGAATAATCATCCACATATTTAACATCCATAGTCAATAGTGTTCAAAATAAATAAGCTACAATGGCTATTTATTACAAGCCATATCAATTGAAAAACAAATGTCTTGAATGAAAGAAATGAACATCTTACTCCATCGGTTGCTTACCCCTACCACTATAACCTTCACCACCATCATCATCACTACTACTAGCTTGATCGTCGTCAGAAGAAGAAGACCATGAAAATATGGGTTGCTTACCTAGATCGCCTATAGTAGCAGTAGATGTACTGGAGGAGCATGAAATAACTTGCCATTATTTGGTGAAAAATCATTTGACCTTATCGAGATTCTTATCATATTTGATGATGTTTGATTGTATAATTTGTTGATTACGGCACATTATATTGATGGATTCACATAGTTGAAGACCTTCATTTGGAATCATAATTTCTTCTTGTTGATGACGAGTCAATCTTTGATGAGATGGTCGTTGAGATGGCTCGCCATGTTGTTCTAGTTGGACTTGAGTTGTTTGCCTTGGGGTCCATTCTTCAAAAGATATTATATAAGGGGAACGGGCAACCGGTAATTCAATCAAGGCTAAAGTCTGAGCGTTCAAACATCCAACGGTAGAAACTGGTGAATCCGGTTTCGAAACTTCACAAGCTTTGGGAAGACGCATAATATATTCGCCATAGTAAATTTTATTCATCTTACCGTTGTTAAAGCTTAAAAATTCGTAAAGAACTAAACGGAGCCAGTTTACTTTGATGTTCCTAAAAATAGCATACAAAGCTTTAAAATTATTTTCGTAAACACCCGGTTCTAGGAGTTACGGTTTTCATTAGTGCGTGATGAATAATTCGTGCCATTGGTCGTAAAAACATCGATTTCAATTGACGCATATCGTCTTCTAGAAAAAAATGGCTTACACGGTCTCGAATAACCAAATCAACATCAATAGTAGCTAATTCAACACCATCGTTTTCTGTTTGTATAATATGAGTCATGCATTATAGAGAGAAAAAGACGGGTTTACCACATACAAGACTCCATATGCAGTCTTGTTGATTTGGAACGTCTTGGTGACCCAAATTTAGGTTAGCATAGAACAATTTCACCATAATTTCGTTCAATTTGTGTCTATTACTGTCGATGTCAATTAAAGACTCTAAATTACTTCAACGAGCTGACTCTTGAATGTGATACGGGGAAAAATCAAAAAATTTGACGAACGAACCTTCGAAGATCCTTGAGTCTTGCATCCGTCTCCACCTCTTCATTGTGGTGTCATCAAATAGCCACCTTTGAATTTGTTCAATCGATGGAGGTTGAGATGAAGAGGAAGCTTGTCCTTTACGTTTTGGTGCCATTTAAGTTTGATTTTGAAGAAAAAAATTGGAGTTTTGGAGAGCTTAAGATTTTGAAAACTTTGAAAAGCTGAAGTGGTAAAGAGGAGCGAAGGTAAAGTGAAAGATAAAGGGGTAAAGGGGGTAGGTGAAAAAGTTAGAAATAACTCAGAACTACGGCTCAGTCGACTGGCTCAGGGCGTTGGTCGACTGAAGCTGAAGATTGAAATTTGTCGATCTTCTGGTCCAATCGACTGAGGCTCTGAGACAGTTTACTGGTCATGTTATATATAAAAAATTATTGCTACGTCTGTTGACTGGCTCAAGGCGTCAGTCGACTGATGCAGAAAATCGATAATATTCAACCTTCTGGTCCAGTCGACTGAGCCCCTGAGACAGTCGACTGGCCATGTATATATTAAAATTTGTTTGCTGTGTCAGTCGGCTGACCTCCTAGTCCAGTCGACTAACCTGTAGTATTTTCTGCAATTCAATTTTGCTATGTAATGTACATATTTTATGTATGTTTGTTAATTCTATTAATATAAATAGTTTTTATAAATTTATGTTGCTGTGAAATTTTAATATTTTGTATATGTGAGATGTTGATTAATGTACCATAAATAACTTTATTTCAAACATAAATGTACATATATGGAGAATTTTATTGAAAATACAATGAAAGATAATTAAAAACTATGATTATTTCGAGGAACTAGGCGTCTTGAATGCTTTCAGTTGTTTACGATGAACATTTGATGCTTCTTTGCGATCCCATAAATTCGGTGAGTATGGCGGTCGCAGTGGAGACGAAGTCGATGGTCGTCTGATAGGCGAAACTGCATGTTCGTCCATCGGATGTGACAATGCCCAACAGAAATTCATAGCGATGTGCTCAATTATTCCTATTCGTCTGGAGTTTAATTTTTGTTCATAATACATCTCCCATTGTAGCATTAGAGATTCCTGCTAATAATGGTGGAGATCGTCGATCCTTTGTTTTGTATTTGGGGAAATTGCAATGGTCTTCTTTCCCTTTTTCTTGTCCGAAGTATATCCGGTGTGGTAGACCGATGATGGTGAACCTTTGTGGTCTGGAGTTTTTGGAAAGTTGGTCGAGGCAATGATTTCAATAGAGTCTGTTGTAGAGGAAGTTGACATTGTTTTAAAAAAACTGTTGTTAATTAATGCTTTACTTCAGAGAGAGAATCGAACGACGGCTTTACTTTTATTTTGAGTGCATAGAAAAAGGAATATGCACCTATTTATAGATCAAGTTTAGGAAAAATAGGATACTAATTGGTGGATTATATTAATTCTAGCCAAGAAGTATGGTGAAACATTGGTTTTCTGTTGGCTGAGCTATTTTGTACAATTTTAATATTTCTAAAATTAGTAATGTAGATTATAAAGTTAAATGTGACATATAATGTAATATAAAATACTCTTACCATATAATAAAATGGCCATACTAGACTAGAACAAAAAACATTAATGGCTTAGGTGGTTAGGACACTTGGGTTATTCACAGCAAGTCACGAGTTCGAGTCTCAACATGGTTAGCATTTTGAATTTTTTGTAAAATTTTATTTTTAGCCTTTTTAGTTTAAAAATCTTATATTTTTATTTATATATCCTTACTCGAAATTATACCAATCTCACATCGCAATTTTATAAACGTATTTTTTAACAGTGATTTAGTAAAAATATCTGCTAATTGCTTTTCTGATGGTACGTAGTCCAGATTTATCACTTCGTAAAAAATGATGTTTAATATTTATATGTTTAGTTCTTGAGTGGTTTACTGGATTTTTAGATAGATTTATCGCACTAAAATTATCACAGTAAATTGTTGATTTTGATAGATTGATTCCTAAATCTTTAAGTGTCTGTTGCACATAAATTACTTGTGCGCAAGCTGGTGCTGCAAAAATATATTCTGCTTCACAAGTTGATAAAGAGAAACAGTTTTGTTTCTTGCTAAACCATGATATTATGGATTTACCAATGAAGCGACACGTACCGCTTGTACTCTTTCTATCTGTACGTGATCCTCTGAAATCAGCATCGTTGTATGATACTAATTCGAACGAACACTCTTTTGGATAGAAAAGTCTGAAATTTGTAGTTTTACTAAGATAACGTATTATACGTTTTACAGCACGTAAATGTGATTCTTTCGGGTCAGATTGAAATCGTGCACATAAGCACACACTCATCATAATATCTGGTCTACTTGTTGTTAAATAAAGTAGTGATCCTATCATACTACGATATTGTTTTTGGTCCACACTTTTGCCGTTTTCATCTTTATCAAGATGTGCTGTTGTGCTCTTAGGTGTTGGTTTGGCAGAAGTGTTTCCATTCCAAAATGTTTGATAAGATTAGTACGGTATTTTTCTTGAAATAAAAATTCCATTTGAAACTTTTTTAATTTGAAGTCCTAAAAAATATGATAATTCTCCCATATAGGACATTTCAAATTCTCTAGTCTTATTTTAGAAAATTCTTTACATAATTCATTATTAGTTGAGCCGAATATGATGTCGTCGACATATATTTGAACTATTAACATATCATTTTTCGAATGTTTTAAATAAAGTTTGATCTACTTTTCCAATTTCAACACCAGAATTAATTAGATACTTTTTAATCGTTCATACCAATCACGTGGTGCTTGTTTTAAACCGTGTAAAGTTTTCTTGAGTTTATATATGTGATCCGGATATTTTTCATGAATAAATAAAGGAAGTTGTTCAAAATAAACGTTATCTTTAATATAGCCGTTTAAAAAGCACTTTTAGCATCCATTTGATAGAGTTTAAAGTTATTAAAACACGCGTACGCCAATAATATTCGTATTGCTTCTAGTCTAGCAACTGGAGCAAACGTTTCTTCGTAGTCCATTCCTTCTTCCTGGTTATATCCTTGTGCTACTAGTCTTGCTTTATTTCTAATTATATTTCCTAATCTGTCTGCTTTATTTTTATAAACCAATTTAGTTTTTGTAACAGTCTGATCGGTCGGTCTGGGTACTAGTTTCCAAACTTCTTTTCGTTCAAACTGATTTAGTTCTTCTTGCATAGCAATAATCCAATTTTCATCGGATGATGCTTCCTTGGTATTTTTAGGTTCTATAGTACGGAGAAAAGCTACATTACCCATTAAATTTAATTGATACTAGCTCGAACATTTGAACTTATTTCGTTGATTATATTTTCTGTAGGATGATTTGTAAAACTTTTTGAGGAGATCTTATTGTATTATTAGTATCTCTGTTTTCTAAATTATTAATAATGTTTTCATCTTCTCTAAATTTCTAAATGATATCGTCATCATCTCTTGAATTGTTTATTATTATATTTGTTTTATTATTATTATTAAGTAAGTCATTGTCATTAATTGTATTAGAAACAAGCTTAGAGTTTTCATCAAAAGATACATGAAGTGATTCTTTTATAGTATTAGTTCATTTATTAAAAATTCGATAAGCTTTGCTTCGATTCGAATATCCAAGGAATATTCCTTTGTCACATTTTGAATCAAATTTTACAAGCCGATCTTTGGTATTTAATATAAAACATTTTTATCCACATATTTTAAAATAAGATATGTTTGGTTTTCTACCGTTAATAAGTTCGTAAGGAGTATTTTTGGTGAGAGGTCTAATGGAAACATGATTCAAAACATAACAAGCAGTTGCAACAGCTTCTGCCCATGTTTTGGTAACGTGCTTTCATTTAGTAAAGTTCTTGCATATTCTCGTAGAGTTTGATTTTTTTCGTTCTATAACTTCATTTTATTGTGGAGTTCTAGAAAACGAAAAGTTATGAAATATTCCTTTCTTTTTACAATAGTTATCAAATTGTATATTTTCAAATTCACCTCCGTGATCACTTCTAATATTTTTAATTTTAATACCTTTTAAATTTTGAATTTGTTTAACAAATGTTTTGAAATTTTCAAAGGTATCACTTCTATTTTTCATAAAGATAGTCCATATATATCTAAAGAAATCATCAACTATTACAAATATGTACTTGTTATGATCTATGGATTGAATTTGGGTATGGCCTAATAAATCGATGTGAAGTAACTCGAGCGGTTCTAAAGTAGAAATAACTTTCTTAGATTTAAATGAAGATTTAGTTAATTTACCTAATTGACAAGAGTCACATATATTATTAACTTTAAAATTCATATTTGGTAATCCTTTTACAAGATTATTTATTAAATTTTATCTATATTTTGAAATTGATATGACAAAATCGTTTGTGCCATATCCAGGGATCATTTTCTTTAGCCATTAAATACACATTTGAGTTATGATTAACTTTCATATTTAAAACGTAAATGTTATTATCTCTATTTCCTTTGAAAACAAGTTTTTGATTTTGATCAAGAATACTGCATTTATTTTCAGAAAATGATATTTTAAAACCTTTATCGCATAATTGACTTATACTTAATAGATTACGTTTTAAATTCTTAACTAATAAAACATTTGTAATAATAGGTAAATTAGATGTACTGTAATTGCTCACAACGCCTTTGCCGATGATATATCCCTTGGAATTATCTCCAAAAGTGACAGAACCTCCTTCTGAGTATGTAATATTTATCAGTATAACTTTGTCTCCTGTCATGTGTTTTGAGCAACCACTGTCGAGTATCCATTTTCCTCTTTTCTTGAGTGGGACTTGCAAAAAATATGAAATAACTTTGGTGCCCACGTTTTAATAGGGTCCTAAGAGTTAGATCATAGGAAACCAAACCCAAGAGGGTTTAGTATACCTTTTATAAATATAATTTTTATTATTATGAACATTTTCTATGAATGAACTAATATACTTTTTCTTTATTAATTAGTTGTTGGTTTTAGGTACCCATATATTTATAGTTTTAGAAACTAGTCTATTTGAAGTCGTGGGTGTTTTATCATTTTTAACTTTGTTTAAATTACTAGATTGTGACATTTTAACTTTCTTCTTATATCCTACACCATGTTTATAACTAACAGATTGTGAATTTTCAATAATCCTAGATAAATTTTCTCTTCCTTTATTAAATTTTGAAACATTTTTAGTGATTCCATCTAGTTTGGTCTTTGGACTTGAATTTTCAAGTTCTACCATTTTAATATTAGTTTTTAAAACATGATTTTCAAAAACAAGACTATTATTCTTCTCTTTTTGAGTTTCAATTTCTTGACTCAGTAATATAAGTTGAGAATTAACATTAGAGAGAGATTCTTGATCTTTCTCAAGTTCTTCTTCCAATATTTTCTTCCATCTTTAAGCATATCTCCTTCAAATTCTACCTTGTTCTGATTTTGTAACGACCCGTAATTTTCGACGAGTCAAATTTGTTAATATAATAAGATTTTTGTAACTAAATTTAGTAAGAAATAAAAACTTTATAATTTAATATTGAAATGAACGCTAAAATGAAATCTAGCAGTGTTAATTAAAACTAATTATTAGTAATTTGAATAAAATTCTAATGAATGAAGTAGTGAAGGTGGTATACCTGGATGAATTAATTAATGAAATAACACATTGTTAACAGTAATTGAATGTAAATTAAGGAAATAGGTTAATGTAAGTTAATAATTAAGGAATTTGAATGACATTCCAATTTAATAAAATAAATTAAATGTTATGACTTAGTTATAAATGGAATATAATAAAAACTAAATGCAAACATTAAAATTTATAAATGGAATAATATTGAAACAAATAAAATTTGTGAATGAATAAAGGAATAATAACCAAGATAAAATGTAACAATGAAGTTAATTAAAGCGAATTTGTATAAATCGAATGAAATTGCAATTAAATGAAATTAAATATTACATTAGCGTGGATTTAAGGTAATATTTGGTAATAATGTATTGTTAGTGGTTTGTGAATGAATTGATAATTAAAATTAAAGGTAGTGATGTTAATATAAGTTAACTATAAAGAAGTTGAATGAAATCCCAATAAAGGGGGTAATGCAAATGTTATATGCGGCAAAGATTTTAATACTAGTGGAAATTATAGTTAACACACAATAAAGGAAGTAAGTTGAGTATATTTATGTAATGTAATATAAAAAAACCAACATTAACTATGTTATTTGAAATTTCTGGATGGGATATAAAGATTGAAATCAAATAAAAACAATTTATTGGAATAAACATTCACTAATTGGATTAATTACATATGAATGAAATTAAATATTTAATTATTTCGTTAATTGAAAATTTAGTTGAAATTAGGGAATATTAATGTTATAGATCTTGAGTCTGATGTTAATTTCATCCATTTGACATCAATGAATTGAACAACAGAATGAAAAGTAAATTAATTGGAATTATTATAAATTAAATTTATAAGTACTGAATGTAAGGAAAATGAAATTTAACGCTGAATTTGATGAATGAATCAACGTTAAATTGACATTTTTTTTAAATCATTGTAAATGATTAAGAAATTAAAAATGTTGAAATTGGTCAATTAAAGAATTGAAATTGAAAATTTGATATAATTTGTTAATTTATTTATTTAATTAACTAATGTAAAAATAGTCATTTTGGCCACTGACTCGGATTTCGACGGAACTAGTTTCATCGGATCCATAATGGTGAATTATTGTAGGATTTCAAGTTTCGTAACGATCGGATTTGTCGTTTGATCGTACAGACTCGAAATGCCTTGAAATAAATGAAATTGAAATCAATTGAAATCAATTTGAAATAATTTGATTTTGGCATAACTTCTTCATACGATGGAATTTGGACCATAAACCTTTTCCATTGCATTTAAAATATTTTAAAACAACTATTTTGATATACGGGTTGACCCAATTTCGTTCCGGAGTCAGAACGGGCTTGTCGGGCCATTCATCGTTCAGCGCGTTTATAAATCGGGTCCATCTATTCTATTTCAACCTTGCCTGTATATACCCTGTTATAAACTCTAGCCTACCTCTGTTTCTCATTTGTTTGTGCATACAATTCCTCTTTAGCTTCTTATTTCAATGGCAGACAATTCCAAATCCAATTGCAATTCAAAAATCAAAGTGAAATTTCAAACTCCTCAAAAAATTCAGAAAAATTATATATCGAAGCTCTCGATGTACGCATCTCAGATCTACAGTTCATTTTGGGTTTTGAATCACCGTTCATCCGAAAATTGAAGAACCATTCACGGCCGTTCATCGCGCGTCGATGAACGTTGTCGGATCGTCAAACCACTTCTAGGTTTTGTAGAGTGGACGATGGGGAGTTCATCGGTATGCTTTGTTTTGCGAATCAATGATTGGATTTGGCAAAAAACTCGATTAGGGTTTGCGTTTTATAGGTGGTGGCTGCTCCTCTGGTGCACATGGACTGAGACGCGGCGTCACCTGGAAAGTTGCGAGGTTTGGGGGACGGCGCCGGTCAACGTAGTGGTGCGCGATCGGCAGGAGGCGGCGTGATGAGTGTTTTCGATGGTGGCATCAGGAAGGGCACGTATCTGTAGCGAGCGAATGAGCAAGGGTCTCTGTAGCTTGCGTGCATTAGTTCTGGAGAGAAGAATGATGACGTGGCAAGGGGAGGTAAAGTGTTCTCTTTTTTATTATTTTATAATTGAAATTCAAACACATTTATCGCTATATCTTTCACATACAAACACCAATTCACACGCAGTTTTTTTGTTAGGATCGTATTGAAATTCCGAACATTTTGGCACTATTTTGGACGAATTCCTAGATTGTCAAATTTTTGAGTTTAAATTGAATTTATATTCAATTTAAATTCAAAAGGTGAGTGTTTTAACCCACTCACAACTTTTAAAATTTCTTATGTTTGTTAAATTAATTTTTGATGTGATTAGAAATTTATTTATTTCTGTTTGGTATATTTTTACCATCATTCCAGTTAAATTTAAATTATTGAATTAAATTGTTATTCAATTTATTATTGCAAATAAACTAGCAGTTAAATTAATTTATTATTGTATATAAACTGCCAGTAATTACCTATTATTTATTATCTGTTCTGTATTAATGTTATAGTTTGAATTGGATGATGATTGTCATAATGTTTGATGATTGATATTGGATGAATGGATGTTATATTTATATTGTTATAAACAGCAAGTTGTTATCAAATTTTTATTTTATTCGGGATTGCTGTTTGAAATGATATAACCGTAATTTTTACTTTAAATTACGGATTGAAATGATAAATATCCGTATCGCTTGACCATCGGATAGAAAATTATATACAGACACCGTGGTCTATATATAAAAATATTCTGAAAGGATTTATGTGGTTTGTAATGAAATATATGATTTTGAGATATTGATTTGGATATTTTATAGACGTTCTTTTATATATAGTTAAATTCTTGGTTTAAGCTATGAATAAAAATTGGTTTAAGTATAAAATAAGTTTAAATAATAAAGTTTGATTTTATTAAAATATAATATGGATAAGTATTTACTTGAATTATAATTTAATATAGAGCTTATATTGATTTTTATAAATCAAAGTTGAGAAGATAGTTTTGAAATTGATGGAGATTTATCTAATTAAGAATTATATTTAATAAGAATCCATTTGGAACTTATTGAAGTTGAGACTTTAAAAGAATATGCTTTTGTAACTTAATTCGGATTTAAGGTGATTAAGTGATTAAATTGAGGAATATTCGGTTTGAAATTTGAAGTTTTATTTAAAGGATATTGGTTTTAGTAAGCAAATATTTCAAGACTAAATAATAGTAAAAGTGAAATTTGTATATATATGAATTATAAAATTTAGTTTTGAAATATAGAATATTTAAGCTTTGAAATATTTTAAATTTAAACTTTAGAAATTCGGTTGTTTTGGAATTGATTTGTGAAATTTAAGAGGCTAGTTTGTTTTATAAAATATTTTAATATTTAAATCCATGTAAGGGTGGAAGTTATGTTTCAAAATTATTTATTTCAAGGTATTACGTTTTGAAAGTGTTATAGTTTTAAGTCTTTGGTTTTGAAATTTTATAACTTTGAAATACTATGATTTTTTTTAAGATGATATCATATTGATTTGGTTTTGAAATGGAAATGATATCGTATTTATATTGTTTTGAAATGGATATTATATTCTAGTTTTGAAGTATAAATTATTTTGAAATGACCGCGGGATTATAATAACGTTTGGTTGTTGAAGAGACCGGGATCAGAAGTTGTCATACTCTCTGCCAACTATGAAAACCACTTTAACAACCGTGTACGCGGTGGAGATTCCAGAATGAAGTAGGATGGTGGCAGCATTTCCTTTGAGGTAAATACATGAACCCGACTGCCGTGAGTTGGCATAAGGTGGCTAAAATAGGAGCGATTGGCGGGTTAAGAAGGTAGCCCCTTTTATCGGACACATCCCTTCGATATATACTCTGAATTTGGATTGATTCGGTGGCCACTTTTGAGTTTTGATTGGGGGTGTGGCTCGAGGTGGGCGATACCTGCGCGCTATGCGTTACCACCAACCCGGAAGCGTAATTGGTATATCTACCCTGGCATTGCTTAGTTGTGTCATGTCACCGACCCTAGCACGCCTTGTACGAGTTTGTTTTTGTCCCATAGCCCGTGTGGTATCTTCTGGTGGCTTCCCGTTCAGGAGGGACTATGATATTGAATGGACTACTAGGACTATTACGTGTTAAGGGCTATATGGGTAACCGCTTAATGCTATGAAAAAGGTAAGTTTATTTTACTATTAGATATTATTATAATAGCGAAAATATTACTACATAGTAGGGGACTCTTAGGAGATGTGAATCCTGAGCATCTCTTAAGTTACTGCACTGACGTTAGACATTGGATAGGAGATGTCAAACCCCATAAACATCTCCGACGCCGTTTACACTCATATTTATTTACCTTTGATTTAACTTACATAAGATCTTTTAGTTCTGACTCGAGTGTTTTGTCTTTTCAAGTCGCTCGGGTCAGCTTGAGCATTTCAGGAATTGAAGGCCTTATTTCTGGAGAACGAAAACGAAGTTTGTATTATTACTATTATTTACTATAGTGTTCCACTACATCACATTATTCCGCTGCATTGTTATTATTCTTTGGTATGTGTAACTCTGATATATATTGCATAAGAATAATCAAATGTTTTTGTAAAACAGCTTCATGAACTGTATATTTGATTATTCTATTTTATCGTTCCGCTGTAAGATTATGTTTTTTTTCCTTTTCTTTCTCTGCTTCTTCTTATTTACCCCATAACAATCCGCCCTTCTGTATGATTTAAGTCTGACGTGTGTGGTTTATCATTGATTTAAATCGTGCAAAAAGGCGAGACTTACATCTGGTATCAGAGCTTTGGTTCAACGATAAACCTTAGCTTTGTGGGGTCTGACTCTTTATTAATAGGGTAGTGCTACCCATTGATGAGTCGCTGAGTGTATATATATGAGAGAGCGTATTTGTTAGTGGTTTTATTATTATGTTAATCTGTTCTGTTTTGTATTTATAAATTCTGGTTGATGCATGGGATGCTATGACATCAATAGGAGTTTTTAAACACTTAATAGGACAGACCGACATAATATTTGTTTTAATATAGGTGAATGAAATAATTTTGCCTATTATATTTTCTATATATAAAATAAATTTTATAAATAAGATATATATATATATATATATATATATATATTTGGTTGCAATATGTTGGTTGTTAGGTAATGAAATTTATAAATAATAGTTGAAATAAGATTGAAATTGAAATAACTGAAATTGGAAATTTAGAAGATAAGTTCCAGGATTTTGAAACTTTCTTTTGAATGATTTTGAAATATAATAATAATATTTTAGAAGAAATTTCTGATATAAATATTTCAACATGATTTTAAAGAAATTGTATTAAGAAATTTGAGAAAGAAATTAGTTTTGTACTCCCCTTTCTGTCGTTGGAAAATAATTTCGGTGATGAGTGCACGCATCATCGACATTCTTTTTCGAGTTTCGAAGTGGGAAGGCCACTATGGTAGTTTTACTGCAGATTTATTTTGATAAACAAATATAAATTTCAAATTGTTTTAAATATAATTGGATATATATAGTATACATTTATCTATTATTTTAAAATGATTTGGAATTTAACCCGGCATTTAATTCTTAAGCTTCCATTAATTAATAGTTTCAATTGCTTTAGTGAAATGGAATTTAACTAATAATTGAAACGTCTAAATGAAATAAGTGATTTAATGCTACGTTATAAATGGATTAAAAGAAATTTGAAATTGTAACCTGTGGAACAACAGATATAATTATGGAACATTTAATTAAATTAAAAGAAATGAGATAAACTTGTATAATTGTCTATTGCATTCTTTAACATATATATAACTTACTAACTATAAAAATTTAAAATGTTAAAAGAAAATGTAATGGGAAATTTTACAAGTAAAATTTGAAATAATGAAAGTATTTAATGAAATTCTTTAATAAATAAGAACTGGATGTTGTAGTTGTTATAAAGGTAAATATTATAAATAAATGAATAAATGAAATTAAGTAATAAATGAACACTATAAATAAATGAAATTAAGTGGTTAATAAATGAATGGAAATTGAAATATTGCACGAAAAAAATGTAAATTAAAAAGATAAACCATTATATGAATGGAAAAGAGAAATCAAACAACAAATGTATGAATGGAATTAATAAGGATAAACTTAATCTGTTGTTTGAAATTGTTGTTGTTTATTTTGGTTTATGGTGGGTAAGGATACTTTAAAATTGTTTGGATGTATGAATAATCTATTTAGCTTCATCAAAGACTGTTGAGTAAATGGTGCGCTTAATAGTTTATTTTTCATTCTGTACAATTCAAAGTATTTGAACCTGAACAACTATTTGTTTTATTTGATATGAATGAATGATTGATTTGTGTTGATTCTATGTGATGAGTGTATGCCTTGTGCAAACGATTGTTGTTTGTATTGATTTGTTTGTTTATGGTTGAAAAAACTTTAAATATTTCATTCTATATAATTGTTAACCCTTTTGGATTATATACGTGAAATATAGGGTATGGAAGCAATTGCTACTGCGTTTGGTTGAATAAAATAAGCGTAAATTGCCCAACAAGTAGGTACGTTCTCGGATTACGTTTTATAGCGTTATTATATTATTTTTCCCAGGTTGGGATATATATTATTTTGGAAATTATATGTTGTATATTGTTATATTTGATATTATATTTTCTCCCGAGCCTCTCCGTACAAAGGAGACTCTGCCGAAATTTTCCATAAATTTTGGACTCAGAAAATTTTGAAAAATGTTTTCCAAACTTTGTTAATTTGAGTATAAAAAGATTTAATAGTATAAATTGATATTTTATTTAAATTATTAAATTTTGTAAATCTATTTTTTTATAAATTTAATATTTTAAGTAAGAGATACTAATTTCTTAATTCTTTCTTTTCCCTTCTTTTTCCTTTTCTGGGATGAAAAGTTTTAAGTGGGGGAGAGTGTAATGAGCCGTAATTTTTGACGATTTAAATTTGTTAATATAATAATATTTTTGTAATTAAATCTAGTAAGAAATAAAAACTTTATAATTTAATATTGAAATGAATGCTAAAATGATATATAGCAGTGTTAATTAAAACTAATTATTAGTAATTTGAATAAAATTCTAATAAATGAAGTACTGAAGGTGGTATACCTGGATATAAATTGAATATGAGAAACTAAGAGTAAGTATTGCATTAATTAATAAAATAACACATTGTTAACAGTAATTGAATGTAAATTAAGAAAATAGGTTAATGCAACTTAATAATTAAGGAATTTGAATGACATTCCAATTTAATAAAATAATATAAATGTTATGACTTAGTTATAAATGGAATATAATAAAAACTAAATGCAAACATTAAAAATTTATAAATGGAACAATATCGAAACAAATAAAATTTGTAAATGAATAAAGGAATAATAACTAGGATAAAATGTAACAACGAAGTTGATTAAAGCTGAATTTGTATAAATTGAATGAAATTGCAATTAAATGAAATTAAATATTACATTAGCGTGGATTTAAGGTAATATTTGGTAATAATGTATTGTTAGTGGTTTATGAATGAATTGATAATTAAAATTAAAGGTAGTGATGTTAATATAAGTTGGCTATAAACAAGTTGAATGAAATCCCAATAAAGGGGGTAATGCAAATGTTATATGTGGCAAAGATTTTAATACTAGTAGAAATTATATTTAATACACAATAAAGGAAGTAAGTTGAGCAATGTAAAAAAAACCAACATTAACTATGTTATTTGAAATTTGTGGATGGGATATAAAGATTGAAATCAAATAAAAATAATTTATTGGAATAAACATTCACTAATTGGATTAATTGCAAATGAATGAAATTAAATATTTAATTATTTTGTTAATTGAAAATTTAGTTGAAATTGGAGAATACTAATGTTGTAGATCTTGAGTCCGATGTTAATTTCATCCATTTGACATCAATGAATTAAATAATAGAATGAAAAGTAAATTAATTGGAATTATTATAAATTAAGTTTACAATTTCTGAATGTAAGAAAAATGAAATTTAACGCTGAATTTGATGGATGAATCAACGTTAAATTGACATTTAAATTTGTTTAAATCATTATAAATGATTAAAAAATTAAAAATGTTGAAATTGTTCAATTAAAGAATTGAAATTGAAAATTTGATATAATTTGTTAATTTATTTATTTAATTAACTAATGTAAAAATAGTCATTTTGGCCACTGACTCGGATTTCGATGAAACCGGTTTCATCGGATCCGAACGGTGAATTATTATAGGATTTCAAGTTTCATAACGATCGGACTTGTCGTTTGATCGTGTGGACTTGAAATGCCTTGAAATAAATGAAACTGAAATCAATTGAAATCAATTTGAAATAATTTTATTTTGGAAAACTTCTTCATACGATGGATTTTGGACCTGAAACCTTTTTCATTGCGTTTATTTTAAAAACATCTATTTTGATATACGGGTTGACCCGATTTCGTTCCGGAGTCAGAATGGACTTCTCGGGCCATTCATTGTTCAACGTGTTTATAAATCGGGTCCATCTTTTCTATTTCAACCTTACCTATATATACCCTGTTATAAACCCTAGCTTACCTCTATTTTTCATTTGTCTGTGCATTCAATTCCTCTTCAGCTTCTCATTTCAATGGCAGACAACTCCAAATCCAATTGCAATTCAAAAATCAAAGTGAAATTTCAAACTCCTCAAAGAAATTCAGAAAAATTATATATCGAAGCTCTCAATGTACGCATCTCAGATCTGCAGTTCGTTTTTGGTTTTGAATCACCGTTCATCCGGAAATCGAAGAACCATTCACGGCCGTTCATCACGTGTCGATGAACGTTGTCAGATCGTCAAACCATTTCTGGGTTTTGTAGAGTGGACGATGGGGAGTTCATCGGTATGCTTCGTTTCGCGAATGAACGGTTGGATTTGGCAGAAAAATCGATTAGGGTTTGCATTTTATAGGTGGCAGCTGCTCCTCTAGTGCATGCGCACCGAGACGCTGCATCACCTGGAAAGTCGCGATGTTTGGGGGACGGCGCCGGTCAACGGAGAGGCACGCGATCAGCAGGAGGCGGCGCATGAGAGTTTTCGGTGGAGGCATCAGGTAGGACACGTGTCTGTGGCGAATGAATTGGCGAGGGTCTCTGTAGCTTGCGTGCGTTGGAGGGAAGAATGATGATGTGGCAAGGGGAGGTAAAGTGTTCTCTTTTTTTATAATTGAAATTCAAACACATTTATCGCTATATTTTTCACATATAAACACCAATTCCGAACATTTTGGCACTGGTTTGGACGAATTCCGAGACTGAGAAATTTTTGGGTTTAAATTGGATTTAAATTCAATTTAAATTCAAAAGGTGAGTGTTTTAACCCACTAACAACTTCTAAAATTTCTTATGTTTGTTAAACTAATTTTTGATGTGATTAGAAATTTATTTATTGCTGTTTGGTATAATTTTATCATCATTCTAATTAAATTTAAATTATTGAATTAAATTGTTATTCAATATATTATTGCAAATAAACTAACAGTTAAATTAATTTATTATTGTATATAAACTGCCAGTAATTACCTGTTATTTATTATCTGTTCTATATTAACGTTATTGTTTGAATTGGATGATGGTTGTGATAATGTTTGATGATTGATATTGGATGAATGGATGTTTTATTTATATTGTTATAAACTGCAGATTGTTATCAAATTTTTATTTCATTCAGGATTCAGATTGAAATGATATAACCATAATTTTTATTTTAAATTACGGATAGAAATGATAAATATCTGTATCACTTGAACATAGGATAGAAAATTATATACATACACCGTGGTCTATATATAAAAATATTTTGAAACGATTTCTGTGGTTTGTAGAGAAATATATGATTTTGAGATATTGATTTGGATATTTTATAAATGTTCTTTTATATATAGTTAAATTCTTGGTTTAAGCTATGAATAAAAAATGGTTTAAGTATAAAACAAGTTTAAATAATAAAGTTTGATTTTATTAAAATATAATATTTATAAGTATTTACTTAAATTATAATTTAATATAGAGTTTATATTGATCTTTATAAATCAAGGTTGAGAAGATAGTTTTGAAATTGATTGAGATTTATCTAATTAAGAATTATATTTAATAAGAATCCATTTGTAACTTATTGAAGTTGGGATTTTAAAAGAATGTGGTTTTATAACTTAATTCGGGTTTAAGGTGATTAAGTGAATATATTGAGGAATATTCGGTTTGAAATTTGAAATTTTATTTAAAGGATATTGGTTTTAGTAAGCAAATATTTCAAAACTAAATAATAGTAAAAGTGAAATTTGTATATATATGAATTATAAAATTTAGTTTTAAAGTATGGAATATTTAAGCTTTGAAATATATTAAATTTAAAATTTAGAAATTCGGGTTGTTTTGGGATTGATTTGTGAAATTTAAGAGGCTGGTTTGTTTTATAAAATATTTTAATATTTAAATCCATGTAAGGGTGGAAGTTATGTTTCAAAATTTTTAATTTCAAAGTATTACGTTTTGGAAATGTTATAGTTTTAAGTCTTTGGTTTCGAAATTTTATAACTTTGAAATACTATGATTTTTTTTGAAATGATATCATATTGATTTGGTTTTGAAATGGAAATGATATCGTATTTATACGGTTTTGAAGTGTATATTATATTCTAGTTTTGAAGTATAAATTATTTTGAAATGACTGCGGTGTTATAATAACGTTTGGTTGTTGAAGAGACCGGGATCGGAAGTTGTCATACTCTCTGCCAACTCTGAAAACCACTTTAGCAACCATGTACGCGGTGGAGATTCCGAAATGAAGTAGGATGGTGGCAGCGTTTCCTTTGGGTAAATACGTGGACCCAACTCCGGTGAGTTGGCATAAGGTGGCTAAAACAGGAGCGATTGACAGGTTAAGAAAGATAGCCCCTTTTATCGGACACATCGCTTCGATATTATACTCTGACTTTGGATTGATTCGGTGGCCATTTTTGATTTTTGATTGGGGGTGTGGCTCGAGGTGGGCAGCAGCTGTGCGCTACACTTTACCACCGACCCGTAAGCGTAATTGGTATATCCACCCTGGCATTGCCTAGTTATGCCGTGTCACCCACCCTAGCGTGCCTTGTACGAGTTTGTTTTTCTTCCGTAGCCCGTGTGGTATCCTCTGGTGGCTTCCCGATCAGGAGGGACTATGATATTGGATGGACTACTGGGACTATTATGTGTTAAGGGCTATATGGGTAACCCTTTAATGCTATGAAAAAATTAAGTTTATTTTACTATTAGACATTACTATAATAGCAAAATATTACTACATAGTAAATAGTTTAACGGATTCTTAGGAGATGTGAATGCCGAGCATCTCTTAAGTTACTGCACTCACGTTAGACACTGGATATGAGATGTCAAATCCCATAAACATCTCTGACGCCGTTTACACTTATATTTATTTATCGTTGATTTAACTTACATAAGATCTTTTAGTTCTGACTCGAGTGTTTTGTCTTTTCAATTCGCTCGGGTCAGCATGAGCATTTCAGGAATTGAAGGCCTTATTTCTGGAGAACGAAGATGAAGATTGTATTATTACTTTTATTTACTATAGTGTTCCACTGCATCACATTATTCCGCTGCATTGTTATTATTCTTTGGTATGTGTAACTCTGATATATATTGTATAAGAATAATCAAATGTTTTTGTAAAACAGCTTCATGAACTGTATATTGATATTATATTTTATCGTCCCGCTATAAGATTCTATTTTGTTTTTTTCCTTTACTTTCTCTGCTTCTTCTTATTTACGTCATAACAATCCACCCTTCTGTATGGTTTAAGTCTGACGTGTGTGGTTTATCGTCGATTTAAATCGTGCAAAGAGGCGAGACGTTACATATTTTCTACATCTTCTTTATATTTTTTTTAAGACTTTTTAAAGTATCTAATAATTCATAATTTATTTCTATCATATCATCAAAAATAAAATCACTAACCTCATTATCTTTAGCCATAAAACATACGTTAGCTTGTTCATTATCGCTGTCACTTTCACTTCCTGAAGAAGGAGATGAGGAATCTGAATCATCCCATGTGACTGAAAATGCTTTTCTTTTGAATTTGTCCTTCCTTTTATTTCGGTATTCTTTCTTTTGATCTGGAAAGCCCTTCTGCATATGCCCCTATTTGTGACAGTTAAAACATTCCATAACTGATAAAGATGGTGGTTTATTGCTGATTGAGCTTCTCTTTCCATTATTTCTGTTTCCTTTTCTATATTTCAAGAATTTCTTGAAATTTTGCAATAAAAGCTAGATCATCTTTGTTAGCACCAGAATTTGTCACTAACACCCTTAAGAGAGATTGTGTAGAGAGATTAATGAAGAAAGTAAAGTTAAACAGAAGATAGTACGTAAATTTAAATGCAGAAACACCGGACACCAGATTTATAGTGGTTCGGCGTAATTGCCTACGTCCACTTGAGGTAGATCTTTATTGCTTTTCTCGATGATTGATTACAGATACAATTTGTATGTCAATCACTCAAATACAATTGCTAAGCAAAAAAGATTAATTCTTGAATGAGTCTGGAATGCGGCAGAGTCTCCCCGGTGTTCTCGAAAAAAAGGTCCATTTTACTGTGCCCCTGCCTCTCTATTTATAGACGAAGGTATGTTGGACTTCCCTGGTGGGCCTAATAGCTTGGTATCTCGGCCCAAAAAGAGTGATCTTTGTGTGCCGACCAGAGAGGCCGAATGGCAAAATGCCGAGCAACGCATAAATGCCGAACAATATTCTCATGTTGAACGAAGTGCTGCCGAACAATATTCTCATGCCGAACGAAGTGATGCCGAACAACCTGAATGCCGATCGAGGTATTTTTGCCGAACAAGGTTTGGATGCTGAGCAGTATGGAGTGCCGGACAACCCTGCCATGCCGAACATCCATAGATGCCGATCGATATTCAATACAGAACGTCTCTCAGTGACGAACACTCTCGCATGCCGAACGTCCCATAGATGCCGAACGATTTACAATACCGAACATCTCTCAATGCCGAACGCTCTCGCATGCCGAACACTCTCGCATGGCGAACGTCCCACAGATGCCGAACGATATACAATACGGAGCGTTTCTCTTTGCCGAACACTCTCGCATGCCGAACATCCCACAGATGCCGAACAATATACAATACCGAACGTTTCTCACTACCGAACACTCTCGCATGCTGAAAGTCCCATAGATGCCGAACGAAATTGAGTGCAGAACGAATCACACGTGCCGGACGACTCTGGAGGCCGAGCACTTTCTAATGCCGAACGATCCGGATGCCGATTGATGCCGAGTATTCAGTTGCCTAGTCAAATCTCTACGTAACACTTTCCCCCCAAAGTGCATCACATGGTGCGCTTTGAATCACGTGTCCACCGTTCTTTACTTCGAGATGTGATTTAGTTTCATCGATGGTGACTTCCCTTGATCACTAGTTGAGGTGATGCATGTCGAACGTCATGCAAATGCCGAACGGTACAGCCGAAGCCGAGCACTCCATGTATGCCGAACGAATTTTAAAGCCGATGCCGAACGAGCCTGTCTTGACCAGTTCTACCGGTCATAGTCTCTTCGACTTCCCCTCTTCTCCTCTAAAAGTCAGCATTTTCTTTCTTCTTCTCTTTTCACTTTTTACCTCCGTTACTTCTAAGAACTCGCAACTTACCTCCCTAGAATCCATCAAGCCTTTCCTAAGTTAGTTCTAACAACCTTCAATCCTAAACTCACAGATCCCTGAGCTCTCTCTGTATTCTTCGGTAAGAAGCATTCGATCACCCTTTCAAATTAGGTGATACTCGATATTACTCGAATTTGCGAATTTTTCATAGGCCGTAGAAAGTAGGGGGCGTGTGAATAAGTGACGTAGCGGATAACTTCAAATGCAAGCAACAACAACAAAACAACGATGGAATGAATCAAATATGGATTGAAGGATTAATGATACCAAGGATAAATGCCCAAATCCGTTGATCTCGCGAGATACTAGATTCTAGCTATCTTTAACATGTTGATCGCGCACGATACCGTGTTAGAAGGTCTACGGTTCTTCGACATTGATCTCGCACATGAGATTCCGTGAACCGGCTTCAAAATCGTTGATTCGAGCGCGCTCGAATAGCCGAAAATGGAGAAAGGAGATAACACTCAACTTCCAATTTTAAAGAGGCACAAAGCACTCGAACAAAAGTTTATTCAAAATCAACCACCAAATGATACAACTCACCCTCTATTTATAGAAGTTACAACAACACACAGCCGTCTCATGACCTAAACATACAGGTACTCACGACCTACGACCTAACAGACGCGACCTAGCCTCAACACCAAAACAATACAACAACAACATATACAACATGAGTTACAACAATAACGACTTACGACCTAAGGACTTACATCACGATTTACGACTTAGCACCATACAACATACCAACATACATGCGACTCAATATATACAACATATTCGACATTACACCATATGCGACTTATATCACACGACCTACGAGTTATCACAAGGCGACATACGACACAATACTCTGCAGCACAACATCATGCGACATAAAACTTGAGCGACCTAAGCTTCAGCAACATCAACTTCAGCGACATAAGAAAATCAGCTTCATGCGACTTGCGCCTTAACATCTGGAGCGACCTAAGAAAACTGAGCGACATAAGACCTGAGCGACCTAACCCCTTCACGCGACTTAAGACTTAACTCGTTAGGTCGCTGCGTTTCATCTTGTTACGTTGCTGCGCGGCATACTTGCTAGGGTTAGCTCGTTAGGTCGTAACTCCTTACACGACTCAAAGCATAGGTTGCTGGCATGTAGCGTTGCATCTCCCTTCTCTCTTAACTCGCTATTCCATACTCGCTATTTCATAGTGCGCTGCATCATCCTCCCCCGGTTGACAAGAATTCGACCCCGAATTCACACTTTCCTCTTCTTCAAGACGCTTATCCTCATGATAGGAATCAAGTGTTTGACGTTAAAAACATCGGCAGTATGGACATGATCCGGCAACCTTAACTGATAAGCATTATCATTGATCTTCTTCAAGATTTCTACTGGACCAATCTTTCGAGCTTTCAATTTGTTGTAAGTTCCAACTGGAAAACGATCTTTCATCAATACTGTGTAAACAAAATCACCTCTTTGAAGTCCACACTCCTTTGCTTCTTATCTACCGGTTGCTTATACTTCTCATTTGACTTAAGCAATCGTTCATGAACTATTCCGTGGCACTCCTGCAACTCATTCACGAAATCACAAGCTCGTTTAACAACCCCTTTCTGACGTGGAACTGTCGACAAATCCAATGGTCCCTTCGGAATTGTTGAATATACTATCTGAAATGGACTGAATCTAGTACTTCGATTAACAACATGATTATGTGCGAATTCTGCCTGACACAACCTAACATCCCAGCTCTTCAAATTATCCTTCACAAGACATCTCAACAAGTTTCCCAACGATCTGTTCACCACTTCAGTTTACCCATCCGTTTGTGGATGATAGGCGCTACTAAAATTCAGCTTAGTCCCAACCATCTTCCATAGACTCCACCAAAAATGACTTAGAAATCGAGTATCCCGGTCAGAAACAATGGTCTCAGGTAGCCCATGTAGTCGATAAACCTCTTTAAAGAACAACTGAGCAACACGGACTACATCGGTGGTCTTTTTACAAGCTATGAAATGTGCCATCTTCGAAAATCTATCCACCACAACATATATAGAATTTTTCCCTCGTTGAGTTCTTGGCAAACCCAAAACAATGTTCATGCTATTATCAACCCATGGTCTAGTAGGCACGGGCAATGGCATATACAATCCTGCATTCGTAGCTGTCCCCTTGGAAACTTGACATATGTGACATCTCTTGACAAATCTTTCAACTTCTTTCCTCATGGAAGGCAAAAAATATGATTGAGAAATCAACCGCGAGATACGATCTTCCCACATGTCCTTCTTCATGCAATTCTTTCACAATCTTCATTCCCAAACTGCACTCTGGCATACACAATCGATTTCCTTTGAAGAGAAAACCATCTACCAACACATATTCATCCGTCTTCCCTTTCTCAACTTCATCTATAAACTTAGAAAAGTAAGAATCATCAACAAACAATTCTGGAAATACTTCAAACCCTGTCACTTCAACTCTCATCGTAGTCAACAAATGATTTCTTCTACTCAATGCGTCTGCCACCCGATTTGTAACTCCCGACTTATGCTTTACAACAAATGTAAACTGTTGCAATTATGCAATCCATGACGCATGCCTGGCTGCAATCTTATCATGTCCCTGCAAATGCTTCAATGCTTCATGAACAATATACAACACAAACTCCTTATAAAACAAGTAGTGTCTCCAGTGCTTTATGGCTTAGACAATAGCATAGAACTCCAAGTCATAGGTGCTGTATCTTGTCTTGGCTCCATAAAGTTTCTCGCTAAAATAAGCAATTGGCCGACCCTTCTGACTTAATACTCCACCAATTCCAAGCTTAGACGCATCAGTATCTAGCTCAAAAAGCAACTGAAAATCCGGGTATCTAAGAATCGGTGTTGTAGTCAAAAGTGTCTTGATCTGTTGGAAAGCAGAATTAGCCTCTTCAGTCCACACAAACTGTTTTCCTTTCATACAATCTGTCACTGGTGCCATTACGCTACTGAAAAGTGGAACAAACCTTCGGTAGAATGATGCTAACCCATGGAAACTTCTCACTTCAGTTATAGTCCTGGGTTGCGGCTAATCCTTGATTGCTTTAACTTTACCTTGATCCACATGGATTCCTTCCTTGGACAACACATGCCCCAAAAATAAAACACCCTATGTCATGAACATGCACTTCTTTGTTGCCGCGTAAAGTTGCTCCTGACGAAGTATCATCAAAACTTCCCGCAAGTGTTGTAGATGTTCTTCTGTGCTTCCACTGTATGTCAATACATCATCAAAGTATACCACCACGAACTTTCCAATAAATGGTCGAAAGATCTGATTCATCACTCGCATAAAAGTACTAGGTGCATTCGAAAGACCAAATGGCATGACCATCCATTCATACAATCCTTCCCGAGTCTTGAATGCGGTCTTCCATTCATCCCCTGGTCGAATTTGAATCTGATGATACCGACTCTTCAGACCAATCTTTGAAAAGATAGCAGCTCCGCTCAACTGATCTAACAAATCATCCAATCTAGGCATCGAAAATTTGTACCTCACTGTAATCTTGTTTAGTGCTCGACTATCTGTACACATTCTCCAAGTTCCATCCTTCTTTGGCACTAACAAAGGTGGTACTGCACAAGGACTTAAACTTTCTTGTACGCGCCCTTGTTCAAGTAACTCCTACACTTGCCTTCTCAACTCTTCGTGCTCCTTTGGACTCATTCTATAATATGGTCTATGCGGTAACACAGCTCCCTGAACAAGATCAATCTGATGTTGTATGTCTCCCAACGGTGGTAACTCTTTCGGTAATTCATCAGGAAATACATCTTCAAATTCCTTCAACACTGGCTTAACTTCTTCAAGAATTTCAACTGTTTCACTACTTTCACATCCAATCAATACTTCAGGTCCATCCACTACTTCTTTGACAAACTCCTTCAAAGATAACAGAGTCTTTAGTTCTTCGATTTCCTCCAACTTGCTTTCACTTTGTTGTCGCTGTTTAGGAACTAAACTGATTCTAGTGCCCTCGAACATGAAACTATAGCAGTTGGTCCTTCCATCGTGTTGCACAGCTCTATCGAATTGCCACGGTCTCCCCAACAACAAATGACATACATCCATATCTACCACGTCACACCAAATTTCATCCTTATACTTCTTTCCGATGGAAAAAGTTACACAAGCGCTTCGACTAACTTTCACTTCCCCACCTTTCCTCTACCAAGCTAATTTGTATTGTTTGGGATGCTTCTCTGTCTTTAACGCCAAATTCTTCACAGCTTCAGTAGAGATGATGTTATCACAACTTCCTGCATCGATAACAAACTTACAAACCCTTCCCAAAATAGTGCACGTTGACTGGAAAATATTACTCCTCAACCAGCTAGTCTCCTCTTCCTGCTTTGGCGTCAAGCAAGATCTCCTCATCATTAAAGAATATCCTTCGTCTCCCGCGAATAATTCTTCTTCCTCATCAACTTGTGGTGAATTGGAACATTCTATTTCAGCATCCTCATCCTCAACCTCAGCAACCATCACTCGCTTCTTAGGCTTCGGACATTCATTGCTCTTATGACCAAACTCCTGACAATTATAACACTTGAAATTGTTGTTGACCTTGGTCTTAACAACTTCATTGACAACCGGTTTACTGACAGCCTTGGAAACATTAGTATTGCTACTAGCCCCTTTCACCTGATTGATCGAATTTGTAAACGCACCACCTCCTCTTCTACCTTGCTTCTCCCAAGACAGAGCCTTCTGGTGTGCTTCAGCAACGGATCTTGGATCAAACATATTCACCATATCCTGAACTTGCATTCTCAACCCTCCAACAAATCTAGATGTCAACTGTTCCTCCGTCTCCATGATATCATTTCTAGCAATCAGTTGATAAAACTCATCTGCATAATCATTTACCGACTTTGTCCCTTGTCTCAAATTCTGTAAGCGCTGATACATAAGAGACTGATAATTATAAGGCAAGAAAGTAGCCTTCACCAACTTCTTCATCTTTTCCCATGAAACAATCGTCGACTTTCCCGTTCTCTTCCGTGTAAGTTTAGTTTGTTGCCACCATGCCATAGCTCTTCCCCTCAATCATGTAGCAACCAACTTAACTCTACGATGCTTGGGTACTTCCTTGAAGTCAAAAATTTCCTCAACATTTGATAACCAATCCAGAAACTCTTCCGCTATCATTCCCCCTTTGAATTCTGGAATCTCTGTTTTCATCCCCGACTCCCATCGACGATCATCTTCTACATCTCGATATTGACTTCGTACTTGGTCTCGATCTCGATAATGAACACTACCTCTATCACCATCTTCATCATAATCAAATGTACTTCGGTATCAATCTCGACCATCAACATTTCCACGATCATACATATCTCTTCTATTATGTCTTTCAGCATCACGATATGGCTCATCTCCAAACTCACATGGAGTTCTTCTCTCTTCGTTTCTGTACTCATGGTGTTCTCGTCTCATTGAAACTGATGATTCTCTTCTTTCTCGACAAGATTGTGGTGACACCCTCCTCGCTTCCGCAACCGATGGCGAAACTCTGTTTCCTCCATGGTTCGAGACTGGTGACCTTCTCCTTTGACTTTGATTCATGTCATTCATCAATTTCTCTAACTTCCCAATAACTTCATCGAACTTTTCATTAATACGCTGTTCCATTTGCTCAGCTTCTTGTCTTCTATACACATCTTCAACATTTTGAAATCGATTAACTCTTCTTAGAGGCATTGTCGAATCTTCAACAAATCCAAACACACTTCAACTTGGATTCAACTTTCAAATTGATGCACGGCTCCAACTTCTAGCTCTCGGCTTTAACTCAGCTTGAACTAACTTTTACTCGGCTTTGATCAAGCTTATCAACAAAAAGTCTCCAATACCTCAACTCGGCTCCCAATAGGCTCGGCTTAGCTATGACTGGCTAAGTCTAGCTCTGATACCAATTAACGCAGCGGATAACTTCAAATGTAAGCAATAACAACAAAACAATGATGGTATGAATCAAATATGGATTAATGGATTAATGATACCAAGGATAAATGCCCGAATCCGTTGATCTCGCGAGATACCGGATTCTAGCAATCTTTAACACGTTGATCGCGCATGATACCGTGTTAGAAGATCTACGATTCTTCGACGTTGATCTCGCGCATGAGATTCCGTGAACCGGCTTCAAAATCGTTGATTCGAGCGCACTCGAATAACCGAAAATGGAGAAAGGAGATAACACTCAACTTCCAATTTTAAAGAGGCACAAAGCACTCAAACAAAAGTTTATTCAAAATCAACCACCAAATGATACAACTCACCCTCTACTTATAGAAGTTACAACAACACACAGCTGACTCACGACCTAGACATACAGGTACTCGCGACCTACGACCTAACAGACGCGACCTAACCTCAACGACCTAAAACAAACGAGTTACAACAACAACATATATAACACGAGTTACAACAATAACGACTTAGGACCTAAGGACTTACATCACCATATACGACTTAGCACCATACAACATACCAACATACATGCAACTCAATATATACAACATATTCGACATTACACCATATGCGACTTATATCACACAACCTACGAGTTATCACAAGGCGACATACGACACAGTACTCTGCAGCACAACATCATGCGACATAAAACTTGAGCGACCTAAGCTTCCGCAACATCAACTTCAGCGACATAAGAAAATCAGCTTCATGCGACTTGTGCCTTAACATCTGGAGCGACCTAAGAAAACTGAGCGACATAAGACCTGAGCGACCTAACCACTTCACGCGACTTAAGACTTAACTCGTTAGGTCGCTGCATTTCATCTTGTTACGTTGCTGCGTGACATACTTGCTAGAGTTAGATTGTTAGGTCGTAACTCGTTACGCGACTCAAATCGTAGGTTGCTGGCATGTAGCATTGCTTCTCCCTTCTCTCTTAACTCGCTATTCCATAGCTCGCTAAGCCTAGGTCGAGAACGACTCAAGCCAAATGACCTAACACAATCATAGTGCGTTGTATCAATAAGGGTGATGAATTAGGGCTCGGTCGTGTTCTTGGGATGGAACTTAGTATGCTCTTAGGTGGTTTCGTGGTGGATGGATCGGAGAAGAGAGAGGTGGAAGGTGCATTGTAGCGGCTCGGCATGATCTTTCAATGCCGAGCGGTCCTATGGTAGCATAAAAATGAAGTTAGACATCAGGCCTGTTGGTGTAGGTCAATACGGCCATGGTCTGACCTGACCTTCCCATGCCGAATGAAATTGGAGTGGAAAAATTAAAGGGAAGAGGGGAATGGAAAGGATGCCGAACGGTGTTTCGGCCGAACAGCGCGTAGGCCGAACAGTCATGAATGCCGAACGATAGTTAGGCCGACCAATAGTTTAGCCAAAAGATACTTAGGCCATTCAAGGTTTAGGCCGAACGATAATTAGGCCGAACAATAGTTTGGCCGACCAACACTTAGGCCAAACAACATTTAGGCCGAACAACATTTAGGCCGAACAATAATTTGGTCGAACAACACTTAGGCCGAACGATAATTTGGCCGAACGACACTTAGGCCGACTAACATTTACTTTGCCTAATCCTATGACAAAAACAAGGACGAGGACCTAAGCCAACTAGCATATTGAACTAATCTAGACTGATACCTTCCTAGTTTCAGTAGTCACAAGTCTGAACCTAAGTCAACAAAAATGGATAATTTCCTCTAACATTTCGCGCCAATGTTTGAGTCCGAAATTGTAAACACCATAGGGTAGGTTTTTGGAGATGGTCAGCGATGACGGTCTTCGAAGGCGACGATTTGAAGCTCAACTTTATACTTAACTCCGTGACGTTCAATTTTTTAACATTTATACTTGAATTATCACACTAGTCCACACACCACACGGGGGGAATATTTATGTTGTTAAGTCTAACGTCGATTGTTTTTCAAGTATAGGTCAAACAGGTACTCTACTGGATTCAATTTATACGAAAGATGTCTAAGAAATCCAGCTCCGCTACGATCTCAGATAGACCCGGGCTGTCTTCTAAACAAGGAGTCGCAGATACTTCGAACCCATCGACTTCCCCTGCTCATAACTTAGCTCCCGACGCCCTGGAGGCGTCAATTTTCTTGGACAACCCGGTCGATTCACAGGCTTCGAAGATCAATGAAAGTGCACTCCGTCGGATATGCTCCGTCCACAGAATCCTTTTCGACGACGTATTAGTCCGATCGGGGCTTGATCGTCCACACCTGCCCCCAGTTAGATATATAGCTTGTAATAAGTTTATGTGCTAGGTCGGCAGTGTACCACCGTTCAACTTATTTCTTCGGGACGTGCTGCAATACATTGACATTGCCCCATCTCAATTGCACCCGAACGGTCATGCCTTCATCTACGGTACCTACGTCCTCTTCATGATTGTCCTCTCTGGGCCTCCAACCTCGGGTGACATCAGATATATATATATATGATCAAGAAGCAGAGAGATAGCCCTCTTTCATGTTTCTCGAGCCGCACAACAAATGCCAAATCTTAATTAGGGCATGCAGCAAGTTCGCCCTGTACAAAAACGAATGGTTTTATGTGCATAGCCCTCCTGGTTTGGCAAGGAGATGGGTGGAAGCAAGTAAGTCTTTTCGTTGGATCGATATTCATGCTTGGTCAAAGCCGTGCCTCTTTTAATTAATTTTTCCATCTTTTCAGGTATCAATCTACGTCCTAACGGTCGCGGGTATTCCGAAGCCGTCGAAGCCATTAGAGCCCTTCCTGCCGATGAACGGGACATCCGAACTCTCATTTCAAATGATCCACTTTCGAGGTTTGGACTGTTAGCAGAAGGCCGTCGGATAAGCCTTCCTCATGGTGTTTCCATACCAAGGCCCACCTCCGGTAGAGTGAAAAAACAAGCTAAGTCTTCAGCACGCAAAACTCCTGGCGCACTAGAAGAAGGAGAAAACAAAGAAAAAGAAATACCCGAAGCACAAGATGAGAACGTTGGGCCTACTCAGGACCCACTAGTTTAAATTCATGACATCGAAATGTCATCCTCCCCTTCGAAGAGGAAAAAGAAACTGACGTACAAGATAAGGAGGGAAAAAGTTGGTGCAACCTCTAAAGTAACTCTTATTTCGATAGAGAAAGAGGCCTCCTCACAACGTTTGGAAAGTTCTTTAAAGGGCCTCTCGAACTTCTCGATACCCGACGATCTACTTAATTATGAATTCGATGATTCGGGGGCGCTTAAACTTCACTCGCCCATCAGAGGCGATGTAGGCGTTCAAGCCCAAACTCTGGAAGAAAAAACTCACATTAGTAAAGAAACTGGTCTGTTGGGGGGAAACACTAGGACACACACAAACACGTGCACCTTGCCACGCACTTAAATTTTCATAGTCACACTACTCTTTGCTTATTTGTTATTATTTAAATTCTATGCAGGTGACATGGGGCGTACACATGGAATTGATCGCCTTTGCGGGTCATCTGCCTTCCATCACTCTGGTCATGACGCAGGTTCCGGGAGACGTCGGGACAGAGACGATGATGGCGATAGGGATTATCATTCCTGGGACTCATCATCTCGGAAGAAAACATATTATCAGCCCAAGTACCACCAACATCCCTATTCTCATTCGGAGAAAAGCAAAGATAAGCATGGCTATAAGGGGCCACAATCCGATATCCCCCGAGACCAACACTCTGATTCCTCTTCCACCCGACAATCCCAGGATCCTCACAGTAGAGATGAACTTTCAAAGCTGTCTCCTCTTGTTCCCGCAACAGATCCAACAGTATCAGAGAGACTAGTCGAGCTTAAAGCTAAATTTCCAAAGATTTGCTTTGATGGTCTAAAGTTCCTCCCGGTGATCCACCATATACCTGGAGATGTTAAACAGTGCGCCATCGCCTGCACCAACGACGTCTATGTTCAACATGACGCGTTTGTTCATTTGGCTGAAAAACTTTCAGAAGTATCCATGAGATCGATCGCCTGAAGCTTGAGGCTATCCACGACAAAGATATCATTAAAGCTCAGGACGAAGAGATTGCGACTTACAAATCTGAATTTAAGGCCGCCCAGAAGAGCGCCAAGGATACCGCCGAAGCCGTAACCCGTCTGGAATCGACTCACAAAAAAGAACTCGACGAGGCGGTACAATGCTGTGGGGCTTTGGCTTTGGAAAAAGATTCGGTGCAAAAAGAGAGGGATGCATTTTGTCTTCGGGTTAAAGAATTTGAGGAGCGACTCCGCAAAGAACAAGAGGAGAAGGTTGCTGCCCAAGAAGAGTCGCAATGGTATTGCGACGAGATTGTTGCAACGCAACTCCTAAAGGAGAAACTTAAGGGCGAGCTTTCTAAAGTTGAGGCGCTGAAGAATGAAGCCCGCGAAGAGGGCAAAAAAATAGCCTCTGCGGAAATCGACTCCCGTCTTGTGGCGGCCAAGGAAGAAGGTAGAGAAGAAATCAAAACCATGTTCGACCCACTTATTGCCGAATTCAATGCCCGCGTTCTCATGCACCAGGACTTAACTTTTCTGGGCGAGGGATATCTCGAACCTTTGGCCGAGGCATGGGAGACTTTAATTGAAATCAGGAAGGCCAACACAGTATCGAGGAGGTTGATGTGGGGGCCTTGATAAAACAATTCCTCAGGGAAAATGAGCCTTCGGACCTGTCAGCGGCTAAAGTTATTTACTGTAAAGGCTCCCCTTCAACAAAAGGGAAAGAAGTTATTGCCGTTCCATCCAGGATTGAGTCCAGCTCGTGTGCCTACCCGGTCGACTAGTTGGTCGATACTCGATCCTTTTGAACAGCACATCGGCTAAGACCCAGAGGACCCTGGCCTTGGTGTTCATGTTTTATCACCTATTCCAGAGGGCGAGACCCCCCTGACGGTTGAGAGCCAGCCGAAACCTGGTAGGAAACTCTTTCACTTTAACATTCCAAGAGTTTTTGCTTTCCACTAGAAGCTATCAAATTCTAATACTTGTCTTTGGTGATTTTATGCAGGCCGTTCTGATCATGAGCCTACTCCGAGGAGAGATTTCGCCAAGGAGGTTAGGGGAAAAACGTGTGAAGCCGCTCACGCAGGAGAGGCTCCTGGTCCCAATGCTCAGGTGATCGGAGTGCTTGATGAGGACAAATCAGAGACTTCCTCCCCCATCGATGGGAGCTTCAAGCACACGTCCGAACTGAGCATGAAGGAGCAGCTTGATAAAGAGAAGGAAAAGACGATCAAGATCAAGGTCGAACCTCAAGCTGTGGACCCGGACGATCCTTTGAACAAGCCGTTAAAGGTCATTCTTCCAGGCGAGCCCAAACCCATGGATGTTCCTCATACTTCTTCGACTGTCACTCCCCCGTCAAAGAAAGCCATCAAGGGTGAACGTACCAGGGAGGAGTCATCAGGCAAAAAGTCGAAGAAGTCAAAGAAATAGTCTTCGCTCTCGTTCAACAAGAGCTAGTTTAGATTATGTAATTATTTTTGTTTTCATAGTTTATGTAAATAAACTTTTGACTCCGAGCTTCGGAGGTGTTGTAGTAGAAACTTATTTTCGATGAATAAAACTTAGTTCTTTTTGCCTTTCAGAAGATTTCTATTGTACGGTTTTTGGTATAATCATGGTCGGAACCCAAGCTATTGCGAGTTACATAAGCTTCTCGATTCATCTTCAAATAAGTTGATAATCTTTTAGCATTGCTCATTCTTTATTCCACGATCCAGGTACTTAGAATATTTTCTAGCCCGTACGCCAAGATCTCGATGACTTCAAGTCATTTATATCCAGTCCACCTTCAAGGGACTTGAACATTTAAATCGTTTATACTCGAGTCCGCACTCTGGGACTTAGAGTACTCTAGTCCGCACTCCGGGGACTTAGGAGATTTCGAGTCATTTATACTCGAGTCCGCACTCTGGGGACTTAGAGTAATCCAGTCCACTCTCCGAGGACTTGGATATTTCGAGTCGTTTATACTCAAGTCCGCACTCTGGGGACTTAGAGTACTCCAGTTCACACTCCAGGGACTTGGAGATTTCGAGTCATTTATACTTGAGTCCGCACTCTGGGGACTTAGAGTACTCCAGTCCGCACTCCGGGGACTTGGACATTTCGAGTCGTTTATAATCGAGTCCGCACTCTGGGGACTTAGAGTACTCCAGTCCACATCCGGGTACTTGGAGATTTCGAGTTGTTTATACTCGATTCTGCACTCAGGGGACTTAGAGTACTCCAGTACGCACTTCGGGGACTTGGAGGTTTTGAGTCGTTTATACTCGAGTCCATGCTCTGGGGAGTTAGAGTACTTCAGTCCGCACTCCGGGGACTTGGAGGTTTTGAGTCGTTTATACTCGAGTCCGCACTTTGGGGACTTATAGTACTCCAGTCCGCACTCCGAGGACTTGGAGGTTTAGAGTCGATTATACTCAAGTCCACACTTTGGGGACTTAGAGTACTCTTGTCCGCACTCTGGGGACTTGGAGGTTTTGAGTCGTTTATACTCGAGTCCGCCCTCTGGGGACATAGAGTACTCCATTCCGCACTCTGGGGACTTGGAGATTTTGAGTCGTTTATACTCGAGTCCATGCTCTGGGGACTTAGAGTACTCCAGTCCGCACTCCAAGGACTTGGAGATTTTGAGTAGGTTATACTTGAGTCCGTGCTCTGGGGACTTAGAGTACTCCAGTCTGCACTCCGAGGACTTGGAGGTTTTGAGTCGTTTATACTCGAGTCCGCACTCTGGGGACTTAGAGTACTCCAATCTGCACTCCGGGGGCTTGGAGGTTTTGAGTCGTTTATACTCGACTCCGCACTCTGGGGACTTAGAGTACTCCAGTCTGCACTCCAGGGAATTGGAGGTTTCGAGCCATTTATACTCGAGTCTGCGCTCTGGAGACTTAGAGTACTCCAGTCCGCACTCTGACGACTTGGAGGTTTTGAGTCGTTTATACTGGAGTCCGCGCTCTGGGGACGCAGAATACTCCAGTCCGCATTCCAGGGACATGGAGGTTTTGAGTCTTTTATACTCGAGTCCGCGCTCTGGGGACTTAGAGTACTCCAGTCTGCACTCCGAGGACATGGAGTTTTTGAATCGTTTATACTCGTTCGTACGTCAGATAAAGTAATGTATCTCTTAATCATTTGTTATAGCGTTATCATACACAGAAACATCGACAACTCATGGGAAAAGGAAATGGCTTCAAGCCTTTATTAATGTAAATAAGCTAAATTGTCTTTTCACATATCGTAAATTAAGACTAAAAACTTGCTGGAAATAAATGCAACTAAAATATGATAGAAATGAACTAAGTGTAATAGTACCGCAAATGTTCACTATTCCATGCCTGGGGGAGTGTCGCACCATCAACGGTCGCTAGCTGGAAAGTTCCTTCTCCAAGCTTCCGTTCAATGACGTATGGACCTTCACATGTGGGACTCATGTGTGACGGAACAGGGAAAAATCGTTTCAAAACGAGATCACCTACTCCAAAGATTCTTGATCGGACTTTTTCATTATAATATCGAGCAACTTGGTGCCTGTACGCGGCCGCTCTTAAATTAGCTTCTTCACGTTTTTCATCGATGAAGTCCAAAGATTCTAGTAAGAGATCTTGGTTTGACTCTGGATCATAATAAGTTTCCCGATGTGATGGGACTTCAAGTTCTACAGGAATAACAACTTCCATGCCATATGCTGATGCGAACGGAGTGTGGCTAGTCGCGGACTTGTGGGTGTTCTATAAGCCCAAAGTGCCGTTGGAAGCTCATCCATCCACTTGCCTCTAGCCTTTTCCAAACGTTTTTTCAATATGGATTTGATTATCTTGTTTACGGCCTCCACTTGTCCATTAGCTTTCGGATGAGCAACTGCTGCAAACTTTTTCTCAATACTATATTTTTGGCAAAAATCTTTGAACTCTTTGCTTTCAAACCGAGTTCTGTTGTCTGTGACGATGGTTCGAGGAAGGCCATAACGGCATATAATATTCCGTACAACGAAATTAATGACCTTTTTGGTGGTGATAGTGGCCAAAGGTTCTGCTTCTACCCACTTGGTAAAGTAATCGACTGCAACAATCGTGTATTTTGCACCACCTTTGGATAGAGGCAAGGAACCGACTATGTCGATTCCCCATATTGCAAATGGCAAGGACTAACCATTTGTGTGAGTTCCGTCGGCGGAGCTCTTGGGATTTTCGCGTACTTCTGACATTTGTCACATCTTCTAGTCTGCGGCATCCCGATTTACAGTTGGCCTATAGTATCCATAGCGGAGGATTTTCTTTGCTAACGTCTGTCCTCCGGTATGGTCGCCACATTCACCTTCATGGACTTCCTTCAGGACTCGTTTTATCTCATCATGGGCAATGCATCGGAGTAATGGGGTCGAGAATCTCCTCCGATACATTATTCCATCCTGCATTACATAACGAGAAGCCTTACGAATGACTTGTCGTCTTTCACTCCTTCTTTCGGGCACGGCCCCGTGTAACAAGTACTGCTTGAATGGGGTCATCCATGAATCCCTTTCAATTTCTGTTTCTAACATGAAATCTACCTCCATCATATTTATACTCGGAATATGTAAGGTTTCAACAGGAAAAAATCCCATCTATTGTGCATCACCAGTGCTTGCGAATTTTGCGAATGAACCGTCTGCTCTGTTTTGCTCACGCGGTACATGATGAAATATCATAATACTCGAGATTCGCTAGCAGCTCCTGAACATGGGCCAAATACGGGGAAAGTCTTTGCCCCCTTGCTTGGTAGTCTCCACGCACTTGATACACCACCAGTTGCGAGTCGCAAAAAATTTCAATCGATCTTATTCCTTGTTCTTTGATGAACCTTAAACCGGCGATCAATGTTTCATACTCGGCTTCGTTATTCGTTATTGTGAATTCGACCTTCAAAGAATAGCAAACTGATCGATTTCCAGGAGTTACCAGAACTATGCCAACCCCTGAACAATGGTCATTAGATGCCCCATCGGTGTACATCTTCCATCGGACGGGAGGTATGACATTGCAGCCGTTTGATTCGTCTGTCATGTTGAATTCAACAATGAAATCCGCTAGCGCTTGTCCCTGTATGGCCTTTCGTGGTAGGTAGGTAATATCAAATTGACTTATTTCCATATTCCACTTTAACACCCTTCCGAAATTTTCCGGTCGTTAGAGTACCTGTCGCAGTGGTTGATCAGTGTAAACACTAATTGAGTGTGCCTGAAAATACGAGCGAAGCTTGCGTGATGCAATCAATAAGCAATAAGCTAATTTCTCGATCTTGGGATAATTTCTTTCTGCCCCCGTCAAGCGTTTACTGACATAATATACTGGCTTTTGAACTCAGTCCTCCTCACGAACTAGAGCCGTGCTAATAGCGTGCTGAGATACTACCAAGTACACATACAACATTTCATGGTCAACTGGTTTCGATAGCACCGGGGGGCTCTCCAAATGCCTTACCAGAGCTTGAAATGCTTCCTCACAGTCGGATGTCTACTCGAAATTCTTTTTTCCCTTCTTAATCACGTCGAAGAAGGGAATGCATTTATCCGTGGCTCTGGATATGAATCGGCTCAGCACTTCCACCTTTCCGTTTAAGCTTTATACTTGCTTTATAGTTCTAGGCACTGGTATGTTCCGAATAGCCTGAATCTTTTCTGGGTTAGCTTCAATTCCATGTGCATTCACAATGAAACCCAAGAACTTTCCTGATGCCATACCAAAAGAGCACTTTAACGGGTTGATCTTCATACCATAATGTCTGAGTATACCAAATATTTCTGCCAAGTCTCGAATGTGGTCGTTTGACTGTCGTGACTTCACGAGCATGCCATCCACATAGACTTCCTTCGTCTTACCAATCTGGTCATTAAACATTCGATTCACCAAACGTTGATAAGTTGCTCCCGCGTTTTTCAACACGAAGGGCATTACTACATAGCAATATAGCCACATATTCGTGACAAAACTGGTGTTCTCTTGGTCTGGAATATGCATCGGGGTCTGATTGTATCCTGAATACATATCCATAAATGACAATAATTCGTGTCCGACGGTAGAGTCGACGAGCTGGTCGATTCTAGGTAAAAGGAAACTATCCTTCGGGCATGCTTTATTCAGATCGGAGTAATCAACACAAGTTCTCCACTTCTCATTTGCTTTCTTCACTAGCACTGGTTTAGATACCCATCCAGGGTAGAGGGCGTCGCGGACGAACCTATTGGCTTTGAGTTTGTCCACCTCCTCTTTGAGAGCCGCAGACGTCTTCGTGTCCATACCTCTCCTTTTCTATTTTACGGGAACGTGTTTTAGGTCTATGTTCAACATATGACTCGCAATTGTTGGAGAAATACCGCACATATCAGAGTGTGTCCAAGCGAAAACATCCAGATTCACCCGAAGAAAATCAGTAAGATCCTCGGCCACTGAAGGGTCAAGTTGCGATCCAAACTTAAGAACTCGTGATGGGTCATCCCGGCTGACCGAGATGTCGATCGCTAGCTCAGCCGGTGCTGCATTCGTTTCCCTGGGTTCCCCATCATCATCTCTCGGATCTATGTCTCTAAGGATCCGAGAGTGCTGCCCGAGCCAAGGCTCGGGCACTACTTGTCAATCATCAGTCTTTAGGATGCGGACGGAGCTGTCCGCAACCTTTCCCTTCTCTCTCCGCTGAGCTTCTCTCAGTTCCGCCACATAACATGCGCGACCTGTCACCTGATCGCCATGCACAACAACGAATCCTTTGTTTGTCAGAAATTTTAATGTCAAACACCATGGGGCCAAAGCAGCCCTAAATTCTGCCAAGGCTGGACGACCCAAAAAGACATTGTATGGAGAGTCAACATCCATTACTATGAACGGTAGGACTCGCACTCTCCTACGCTCACCTTCCCCCAGTTCAACTGATAGCTCTATATACCCCATCAAGTCGGTTGCAGCACCGTTAAAGCCGTGGATACGGGCTTTGCATGGTTTCAAATCTTTCGTTTCCATCTTCATTTGGTCATAAGCTTTCTTGGATGATGTTAACGGTGCTTCCGCAATCAATCAGGATTCTTTTCACGTAAGCTGGCCCGATTATTGCAGATATAACCATCGGGTCGATAGTAAGAGCCTCCACCTTGTCCGCATCTCGACTCCTAAACACTATATCGTTAGTCATCATGCGTTGTTGCTTTGCGGGGGTTCCATCTTCCACATTCGAACAACATTCGTAATCCGCATGCCTTAATGAGGTAGCATATCGTTCCATCTCCTGCCTTGTCTGCGGGATAAGGTCCTCTGACAATAATGTTTATAATCAATCTGCCCACAGTCCGAGGAGGTTGTTCTGGTTGGCGTGGAGCCGGCCCGCATCCGGGGTCTAACGTTCCTTGCCGTCCACCTTACGGGTTTTTGACAAATTCCAGCAATTTTTTCTGTCTGATTAACTTTTCTATGGTGTCATGGAGATGTCTACACTCCTTAATATTATGCCCATGGGTCTCATGGAAGCGACAATCCTTCCCTATCCGTTTCTGTTCTTCAATGGACTCCTTTGGGCGTGGCTTTCTGTATTCAAAGGAGTTACAGATAGATAGATAAATGTTTTCAAGAGAAGTATTCAGCGGGGTGTATTCATTATAGGTGGGAATCCTTGACTTCCATTTCCCTGCTTCTCTTTTCTTTTCGGGATTCCACCTCCGGATCCTTTGGACTGTCCAGGCTTATTCTGGACGTTGACTTGAACTTTTTCCGAACTATCGCCGGACTGCTTCACGATGATGTTAGTTTTCACAGTCTCCTGAACAGGCCCTGGTGCTTTATCTCGTCAATCGAGCCTCCTACCTCTGTACGAATTGATGAGCTTTGGAATAAAATCGTTCCAATGTAGTTTTTGGCTTTCCCTCCAACCAATCTCCAAACTCTGAGTCTGGATCTACACCTCGCATCACCGTCGTCAAAATTGCATGGTCGTTAGGATTGTTATCTTTAGTGGCGGCAATATGAAACCTCTATAAGTATGCTTTCAAAGACTCTCCCGGGGCTTGGATTACGCTTGATAATGACATAACAACCTTTGGACGGGTAGCATGTATCCTTAATTGTTCAATAAATTTCTTCGCTAATACGTCGAAGTTGGATATAGATCGTGGAGGAAGCCGAGTAAATCACATAGTGGCAATTCCGGACAGAGTGATTGGGAAACACCTACACTTAGTTGCGTCATTTGCCCTTGCCGAATCCATCATCCATCCGTACCTCATCACGTGTTGCCTAGGGTCAGTCTTCCCTTCATAGGCTGGAATAGTCGGCATATTGAACTTCTTGGGGTATTCAGCCTGTACGATAACATCTATGAAGGGAGTATGACTTCTGGACACTCTCTAATCTTCGTTGGTCAGGCCTTGGTTCTCTCTCATCAACTGCCTGACCATGGCTGATAAGTCCGGAGTTTGTATGGAGGGTGGGAGGTTGGGTTCCATTCCACGGGACCGTGCGGGTTGATGTCCCGCTTGATTTGGGTCTTGGTGATCTGGGCATCCAGTCTCCTCACGTGCCTGATCCCTGACGGATCGATCGGTAACACCTGCTTGTGCAGCTTCATCCCTATGGTGCCTACGCCAAGGAGGTTCATCAGCTGAGGTCGAGCGATCAGATTCAGAATAAGGAGCAGGACTACTTCCAGCATTCTGATGCTGCTGTTGGGCAAGCTGAATCATGAGATTAGTATTGGCTTGGATCTGCTTAGCAAGTTGCCTTCTAATTTCCCTGAGTTCTCTTATTAAGTCGTTGAACTCTATTCGAGAAACAACCTCCGCTTGGCTCTGGGTGGAGGTTCCTGCGCCTTGAATTACTGGTTGGTTGCTAGGTCCTATCTGTTGCACACTAGCAGTTTCGTAGATATCTGCGTTGTGAGAGGCCGATTTAGTTCATGGTCTCCCCATGGTAGAGTTGTTGGTTGTAACTCTGAGTAGAATCTATAGATGTCTTATGAATGATTTGGATCTCCTTCAGGGGATATTTCAATCCAGTAGCTGCAAATTAGATCCTATCGTCCTGAGAATTCGATTCTCAATGAAAGCACCAAAATGTTAGCACCAAAATTGGTCACTAACACTCTTAAGAGAGATTGTGTAGAGAGATTAATGAAGAAAGTAAAGTTAAATAGAAGATAGTACGTAAATTTAAACGCAGAAACAACGAACACCAGATTTGTAGTGGTTCAGCGTAATTGCCTACGTCCACTTTGAGGTAGATCTTTATTGCTTTTCTCGATAATCGATTACAGATACAATCTATATGTCAATCACTCAAATACAATTGCTAAGCAAAAAAGATTAAGTCTTGAATGAGTCTTGAATGCGGTAGAGTCTCCCCGGTGTTCTCGAAAAAAAGGTCCATTTCACTGTGCCCCTGCCTCTTTATTTATAGACGAAGGTCGGTTGGACTTCCCTGGTGGGCCTAGTAGCTTGGTATCTCGGCCCAAAAAGAGTGATCTTGTGTGCCGACCCAGAGAGGCCGAACGGAAAAATGCCGAGCAAGGCATAAATGCCGAACAATATTCTCATGCCGAACGAAGTGATGTCGAACAATATTATCATGCCGAACGAAGTGATGTCGAACAGCCTGAATGTCAAACAAGGTATTTGTGCCAAACAAGGTTTGGATGCCGAGAAGTATGGAGTGCTGGATAACCCTGCCATGCCGAACATCCATAGATGCCAATCGATATTCAATACGAACATCTCTCAGTGCCGAACGCTCTCGCATGCCGAACACTCTCGCTTGCCGAACGTCCCATAGATGCCGAACGATATACAATACCGAACGTCTCTCAATGCCGAACACTCTCACATGCCGATCACTCTCGCATGCCGAACGTCCCACATTTGCCGAGCGATATATAATATCGAACGTTTCTCAATGTCGAACGCTCTCGTATGCCGAACACTCTCGCATGCCGAACGTCCCATAGATATCGAACGATATACAATAACGAACGTTCTTAATGTCGAACGCTCTCGTATGTCGAATACTCTCGCATGCCGAACGTCCCATAGATGCCAAACGAACTTCAGTGCAGAACGAATCATACGTGTCGGACGACTCTGAAGGCCGAGGACTTTCTAATGCCGAACGATCCGGATGCCGAATAGTATGTTGATGCCGAGTACTCAGTTGCCTGGTCAAATCTCCAGGTAACAATCTTTGTCTGAGTCTGATTCTTCTTGTTCTGCATGAAATGCTATATTCTTTTTATCTTGAGCCTAAACTCTTTTTGCCTGCAAATTCACTTCATAAGACAATAAATTTCCTATTAATTCTTCTGGAGTTATTTTGGAAATATCGTTTGCTTCTTCAATAGCGAGAACGTTTCTTTTCCATTCTTTCGTTAAAGAATTAAGGATTTTGGATACGATGTCAAAATTTGAATATTTTTCTCTTAGTCCTACTAATAAATGATAGATATCCTGAAATCTTGAGTACATGTCATTTATGGATTCATTTTCTTTCATTCTAAAGTTTTGAAACTGAATCTTGAGCATGGATATTTTTCTTTGTGTAACCTTGTTGGTTCTTTCGTGTGTGACTTTGAGGGTATGCCATATTTCACATGCAGTATTACACATGCTAACATGGTTAAATTCATTTTTATCTAAGGCATAAAACAACATATTCATGACTTTTGCATTAGCTGTGGCATCTAATTTCTATGTATTTGACCAAGTGGAATATGCTTCAGTAGGAATGGTATATTCTGTCTGAGTTATACTCCATGACTCAAAACTATTTGCTTGCATATATATTCTCATTCGTGTGGCCCAATAGTTATAATTCATGCAATTAAATAGTGGTGGATGTGCAGTGGATTGTCCTTCAACAAAGCTAGTGTTAATGCCGGTGCTTGTGTTATTATCCATATTATTAGATTATCGGATAACTGTGTTACGGTTATATGATAACCTTGCTCTGATAGCAAATGAATGTGTGCTATGGATCGAGTAATATGGATATATGATAATGTAGAGTATAGTGATGATAATAATACCGTAAATAGAGCGGAATATAAAAGCAGTATAGTAAAATGACACTAGAGATTTTTATACTGGTTCGGAGCACGGTCCTACGTCGAGTCCTGGACTCCTTCTGGAATTTCACTAAAACAACAACCCTCACTTAAGCTGGAGGAACAGGTCTATACACCCCTGAGCAGCCAAACATAGACCTGAGTAGCAGAACGGGATTTCGCCTCAACAGCCTAAGAGGACTTCACTTGCCTGAGCAGCAGAACATGACTTCAACTAATATAAAAAATAGTTTTGACTAATGTGTGTTCTGATAACACGAATTTGTCACGTGTAGTACACACTTCCTGTAATCTTCTCCTCGAGTATAAATATATGTATATTTGAAGTATATGAAGAATAGAAAGTATAGTATTGCGTTAATGCAGAATGTTTGAAAGTATGATAGTAAATAGATTTCAGAAAGTTAGATCAGAGAATAAGAGAAATCGATTATGATTCGATGATTTGAAATCAAGTTGGAGTTTGTATTTATAAAGGTTAGAAAGCAGCGACTGTTGGTGAAGAATTTCGATCGAAGTGTTGCGTCCGAATCTTTTGTTTAAAGTTTCGCAACTCTTCACAAAAGTCGTCTCCTTTCAAAAAAGTGGCTGTTATAGAAATTCAGTCGACTGAGCTTCAGATTCAGTCGACTGAAAATTCAAAAGTAATTTGAAATTTAAATTTGTATATATTAGTGTAACTGTGCATGCTGCATAAAAATTCCAGTGTCAATCGACTGTCTCAGGTGGTCAGTGGACTGACCTGTTTATTTTTGTGCACTTTGCACAATTAACACACACACACACACACACATATATATATAACTTTAAAACACTTTTTTAATATAATTGTGTGCGTATATATGTATAAAATATAATGATTAAGTATATAACTAGTGTAGACATAATCAATGAGAGATCTTAACAAATGTTGACCTAAGACTAAAAAACAAAATACCATAGTTGATGCACCGATTTTTAAAGTCTCGTCTCCTTGTCTCTTTTTGTCATAGCAGTCGTCAAATCTGTATGTTGTAGTGATAGCTTCGTGTCATGAATCAAAACCAAGTCTCAACAACCGCCACTGCCAAAATTTGGCTTTGACCAATCGACCGCTTGGGCTCGACCAGTTATAGTTAAAGTGTCGACCAGTTGATTATTTTGGGTATTTATTTATTTCATTACTTTATAATTAATTTCTTAACCTATTTAACTTTTACGTTAAACGTTAAATAAAATGTTTACCTGGCCTCCAAGAAAATTCTGAAATTCAAACCTTAAATTTAAATATTAATTTGAATTTGAAGTTGAATTAAATTAATTTATAGTCAGAATTCTTCAAACGGCCATAACCTCCCTGATGAGATCTGTTTTCAACATATTATTTATGAAAACAGATCAGAACTTCACCATGAATGCAACGATATAACTTTCATGGTCAAATTACAAATTTTATAAAATTTCCATTTTCTACCATATATTTATTTAAGGTTCATTTTACGGGGTCTTACATTCTTCCCCCCCTCAAAAAGGATTTCATCCTAAAATCTTCCAAGGGGCGAATAGTGTGACACGCAATAACATTCATGTTATACAACCAAGTTATCTACACAACCTTCTTCTCAACCAATTGTGAAATGTGACTATGTAATGCACATATAATAAAATGAGCTCGATCCTAGCTTGAGTTTGTGATCCTGTCTTGAAAGTACGTATGCGAACACTCTAAACATGCACAAAAATTTCTGTAAGTGTGTAAAGTGGTTGTGAAAAAGTGCAGCAATCATCTCCTACCATCCAATCTAACAAGATGCAAACAAAATCCTAATTTGAAGAGAAAATTTTCTAGAGAAAGGTTTTAGATGAAGAGTCCTCATGCCTCCCATCAAATTTTATCACCAGTATATTCAGGCCAATCTAATTCTTTATCGTGGAGCTTCCATGTTCTGCGCTGTATGACACATGCAGTGGCACGGGATGCTACTAGCTCCGTCTTAGAATAACCCAACTGATTAGGCTCTTCAATAATTATTATGCTACGAAGGTATTTGTTCAAATGCAAAAACGTCATATACTCCAACCAATAAAAGTTTTTTATTTTTCCCATATTAGGAAAAGATCCAATAAATCTGGAGCCTACTTTCCAACTATCCAAATTGTAGCTGCCTAATCAATTCTGACTTTCCAATGTCCAAATACAAATTTGGTCCGAGTAGAATTTGTTGGTGTTTTCCACCCACAATTTGACGATTTGCATAGCCTTCTGAAAAAATTGCTTCAAAGGCGCCATACTAATTGTCCATTGATGACTTCAATACTACTAATTTGTGCTAATGGTAAGCGCTATTTCTAAGGTCCTCCAAAGATTAAGATCCAAGCTCTCAACAAATCTTCCAAGATCCCATCGATACTGTGACAGCCCGCAAATCTGTACCCCTTGAATCAACACTATTCTACCTCTATTAACTCAAGTGGCACAGAATTACAAACCATTAGGGTTAAAGAAGGAGAGATAGAAGAAGAAGAAACTAAACAATTTCAGGATCTCACGGTCGCAGCGGAATAAAATATAATAGTAAATATATAACTTTACACAAAATGAAGTTTATAACTGTTTTATACATCATATCGTAAGAGTGTCTCATACAACCAATGTTTACCAGTCAGACAAATCCATACAATCACAGCAGTGGATGAATATACAAATACGAATAATACGACTCGGACTCCAGCTCCTCTGTTGCTCCAAAGCATCCTGTCCTGAACATATAATACTCGGTCTGACCCCAGCATTATAATGAAATAACACCCAAGTCAGTCTGGAATACTAGCTGATAATAATGCATCCGAATTGATTATTAAAGTTTCAAAAATCCTTTTAAAAACAAAAGCATCTCGTAAGACCACGCCACAAATAAACATGTCGGGTTTTTACCTTACGATAGCTAAAACACTTTTTATAGAAATTCTCTGATATTATAATAGGGTCAATGTACAAATACTTATAAAATAGCCGAAATTGTTGCATTCATTAAATTCCAGCTACTAGCCACAAAAGTGGGTAATACAAACAAAACTCGTACAAGGCTCGTAGGGAGAATGGATTTCCAACAATGACTAGGCACTGGGGTACCACCTATCACAGTTCGGGGCCTAGATCACCGTACCGAGGACCACTCCCGATCCCCTGCAACACAAGGCCGGACCATCCCTTACTGGACAGTTCCGAATAAGATCACCCCGCGGTTGGGATCAGCAACCGTACCACTAAGCTGAAAGAAAAATGGACATCTAGACAGGGATGACCTTACTCTCCAGTGGGGGCTACCCACGAAGCCTTGCTGCATATCCCCTGATTTTCAGTCATTCCCATTTGATGAGGCTTGAGGCTAAGCGTTACCTTTAGAACGTTTCACTTAGAATGCCCATCGCCCACCTGACGATGTTTCGCAAGCATTCATCCATACAAGTTCGTCCCGGGTTCGAACGGAACCGAAGGCACTACTCCTACTACATCCATTTTCGAGATATCCTCAGGATTAGTAGCGACTAGCCCTTGCACTTCACTGCTCCATCTTCGACTCCGAACACGTTTTTCGAACGAAACGTACAAACCGGATCGAAGTGGTTTTCGAGAAATAAATCTCGATCCCAGTCTCTTCGAAACGATCAACGCATTTGTCCAATATTGATAGTCCGTGATTTAACTATCAATTTATATTCACAAACATCCATCACAAAATAAATAATTTTCCACATTATTTATTTGCCTCAAATATCTTTCAAGATATATTTCCAAATTTCAAAACTCGTTAGAAAACAATTTCCTAAAGTTCTTCCTTTACAAGGTAAATCCTTTACCATTTATTCCCATTGGAAATAACCAAGTTCAAAAACATTTAGATTTGAAACCAATTTAAAAACACTTTATTCTGCACTATACTTTAAAATATGAAAATTACTTCTATTTGTTTACTCAAAATATAATTTCAAAACAATTTTAAATAGCATTATTTAATAAGATATAAACACTGGATTTAAATAAGGGTTTGGTTTACTAAATTTAAAAGTGGAGTTTAAAAGAATAATACTAGCCCTTACCAATAACATAAAACAAATAATTATAGAACAAAGTTTATTAATTTCTTCTTTAAAATAACCATTTCTAAAAAAATACTCTTCGAACAATTTAAACTTTAACTTTTAATTAAATAAATCCTTTAAAACACTAACTTGGTTTTTTTTTTTCCAGGAAAACACTTTCCCGTTCAAACATCCCAAAGTATCCTTCATATAACCCAACTGATTTATTTCAATTCAATTTATGTTTGCAACATAAATTCCCAATTCCCTACTTAACTATATCTTCATCCGAAGTTCAATTTCAATTTCCAATATCCGAAAATTCATTTTTTTGAAATATAGGTGTTAAATCATTTTTAAATAAAATAAATTTGGAGAATTTTTCAAAGAAAAACCATATTTAAATTTTACTTAAATAAAATCCCTATGAAAACGGCATTTCAAAATATTCTATTTACATTTAAAACTGTTAATTTAAAGTCGAAAGCTTCATTTTAACATATTTTAATTTTTCGGATAACACTATTCATTATTAAAATAACCCATCGTTATTTTAAACCAAATTGTAATTTCCATAGGATTCATTTCCATAAATCTACACTTCACATTTGTCGATTGGTAAATTTACACTGCATTTCAAATCCCAATTTTACCAATTTTACATTTTCCATCCAAATCAGATTTCCAATTTAATCCATTCATAATTAAATTCTGTAATTATAATTTATACAACAATTTCACAGTACAATTAAATTTCAGATTTGTCAATCACAACACATAATCAAGCATCATTATCAATTATAAAATAATTGCTACATTGTGAGGAATCCAGTTGGATCCCTCCAACCTGTTTTTCCTACATCCACAAATATTAGCACATCACATATATAAATATTATTTCAGACTGATACAACATCTATATTCGACCAATCACACAGATATTTAAATATTAACTATTTAAATTAGCTAGCATCCAGATGTGAGTGAGAATAACTCACCTTGGGTTTTCGACGAGCTTTTTGAAAAATTTAAATTAAACCGAACCGCATCCGATTTAACCTAAGTTTTCCACTTGCTTCGATCGTCTCCAAACTTGTGCTGCAGCGTAGTACGTCGCTGCGATTCCGGCGCCACCAAAATCGTCGAAATCTGATAAGGTATGTGCAAGTCACTAATTTTTAAAGTTTGAATAACATTTAAAATGAATTTTATTTTTAGTTTAAATTACTATTACCAAAACAATATCAGGCCGCACAATCCACAAACTAAATCCATGCCGCATCTATCATCTTCCACACGCACGCTATCACAGTCAAAGCCGAACCCAAACGTTCGAACTAAGGTTCGAAATTTCCTCCTCCACGCTCGCCGATAGGTTGATCCAAAACCACCACTACGAAGCTTGACTCGACCTCTACTTACGCCCTAAGCGCGCACGAGCTCGGCGGTCCCTACCTCTCGTGATACGCGTGCAAACCCTCCCTCGAACGCAGCCCTTAAACTCCCCCTCTGCTACACTAAAACCCATCACCACCGTTGATTATGTAGAGCTTCTCGAGCTCTACGATCTTCGTTTAGATAATTCAGGAAACTATTGAGTGGATAGAAAGGAATTTGAAGAGGAAAACGAAAGCACACCAGCCATTGAAAGGGTATAAGCGGCGGCCTATAGGAGATAGATCTAGGTTTTGCAATTGTAACGTGTATGTATATATATATTGTTTAATATTATTTTATTACTATTATTCTCAATTTAACATCGTATTGTAAACAAACTCCAATTCTCACGTACCAATAGGCGCTCCTAGGGTTTTTCGGCGTTCCGGACGCAGTGGAACATGTTTCGTAAGCTAATTTGGTCATAGTGCGAGTTACAGAATTAAACGATCAATTTAAAATTAAATCGGTTAAAACAATTTCTATGCGTTTCGAGCTGCTACGGTCAAAGGACAACTCCGATTGCTACGAAAATTGAAATCCAATAATAACTAACTATTACAGATCCAATGGAACTAGTTTCGTTGAATTCCGAAATTGTGCCCCGGAAGGCTATCTTAACTCGTCTATTAAATCGAGCAATTCTCAAAATTGTCAAAAACGCTTAAAATTTCACCTTTAAAATTTTAGTACCTTAATAGTAAATCATATAAAATATATAATCACATTACAAATCATTCTGGCTCATTCCGGACCCAAAATCTGATTAATTGCATTTTAATAATATTAAATTCATTTTTAAATTAATATAAAATCCCAAATATTAACTTATCAACTTAAAAATTTATCTAAAATTCCCACCATACTATTTACACTCAAATAACTCAAAATAAATTTTTAAAACCATTCTTATCACTATTTACATCCAGATTTACCCTTTTATCTAAATCCCAAATATTTAATTATATTTTTCCATCATTCAAATTCAACCGGAATTACTATAATTAAAAATTATAGCTTATTTCATTGATTGAACCCGAATCCATCCATTACAAAATCAATTAAGAATCCACATTAACATTTAAAACGAATTAAATGTTCAAATTCAATGGCTTAAAAATCCGGGATGTTACATTCCTCCCCCCTTATAAAAATTTCGTCCCCGAAATTTGCTAAGGTAGAAACTATGCTCAAACTCACTTACTCATCCAATTTGCTTAGTTAAAAGCTTATATTCACTTTCCAAAATCCTTTAGCCCAATCCCACATTCACTTGTTTTATTTACTCTAAAGCTTTAAATTCTAACATATTTCAAAATAACTTCCCAACTTAATAAATTTTTCCCAAAATCTCAAAAAAATTCTAGCTCTCAAAATTTCCGAAATTTTTTGGTAGAGTCTCCCTTGTACGGAGGAGCTTTCGCGATATCGCGATACAAATAAATATATATACATCGACCCATACGGTCGGAAACCAAATATATCACAACATATATATCATTTCCCAATTATATTTGCGTAGGCGTACCTTTTTAGCAAATTTTAATAGCGAGCAGCTACTATAATGCATATACGCGCTCCAACTCTACCGATCACCTCCCGTACCTGTACTTACTCAACAAACCCATCAGTTTTCAAAGATATGCACATTTTAACAACATTTCCAATATTCATCTAAGCCAAACATATCCATTTCATAATCCAATCAAACATTTGCATGATTTCATAAGTAAATCATATTTCATAGCATGAACAAAGTTTCTTTTCTAATTCCAAGCTCCATTTTATTTCACACAAATGAGTTACATTTAAGTTTACCATTCTCAATTCATAATTACTACCACCAATTCATATTCACTTCAATATTATGAATATACACTTTTAATTCATTTACCTTTATTTTTAATTAACCTGTATTCACATACTAACCCACTAGACAGATTCCAATCCATTCTTATTATTCAAATATCATTTTCATATACTTCCTTTAATTTATTCACTTAAGTTTAATGACTAATTTCCATGAAGGTTGTGGTTGTTCAAACAAATAACCAATTCATAAACTTATAACCATTCACATTAATCCCAACTTATATTGATATTAAATTTATTAAATTTCGCATGGTTCACAATCCAAGCATTCTCATTCCATTGCAATTTTTAACTCCATTTCTTATTCTCAGTTCAAGATCATCATTTAAGTTTAAATTAATAACATCCCATTCTATAATATTTACAGCCCAAACATTCTTACTTTATTACAATTATTGAATTAAATCCCAAATCTTATATTTCCAATTCATTATCTCTATAGATTTATATGAATATCATTCCATTCTGGATTATTTACAACTTATATAACCTTATTTTATCACATCACAATAATTAATTAAAATTCTCTTCACTTGCATTTCAATGCTTATTATCTAAACAAATTTATCCAAGACAACATTATAAATTTGATCACAAATATATATATATATATATATATATATATATATATTTTCCAATTTGCTTAAGTTCTTCCAACTTTCACAATATTTTCATTATCTTCTTATACTAATTTTATTTTATTTTCATTTGATTCTCGTCCAAATCAATTCCAATCCATTTACTTGCATTCCAATTTTATTATCTACACAAATTTCATTTAAAGCTATTTCATAAGCTTAACCATAACCATCTCACCGTATTCTTAAATGATTTCAATTCCATAATATCTCCATTTATTTCCATTTTAATTGATTCTTACCTAAATCAAACCATCTATAAATTTAAATGCACTTTGTTTATTTATTTTATCCATTTTTTAGATTTATTTTATTAGCAAAGAAACCACTTTAAATTATTTCATTCCTTTGAATTTATTCACAATTCAAACTATCACCATTATAATCTAATTCCATTTTTCATTCACACTTCAATATTTGTTACGACAAATTTAAATCCCATGCCACAATTGGATTTTTATTTACTTTCCAAATTTTGACCAAACTATCAAAATTCTATTCATGCCAATACAAATTCCATTTAATTTAGTTTAAACTAAATGCATCTTCAAGCTTCTTTTTATTTAATTTAGCATACGCTAAATTCATTCTCAAACAATTCCTTAAAAATTTAGTTGAGTGAGCATTTACTTCATTCGACATCATTTCAACTAAATTAAATTTCCTTTCAATTTGATTCTTATCCAACTTTTATTTAGTCAAATTAAATTCAAACTTTCACTTCCTTTATTAACAAATTTTGGATTTTACTTCAATCCAATTTATTCCTCTGTAAATAAGTTCAAAATTCATTTTCTATTTTAAATTCGTTCACATCCTTTGTATCTCCCTTCTTTTTATCTTCCTTTACATTTCATTTAGGATTAAGTCCGAATTCACCATACCATTCAACTATTTCCCATTTGCGATTATATTCCATTCTTTAGTTCATTAGCTTATTTATTTAAAAGTTTATATTGCACTTTTTAATCCATTTACATCTTATAATCATAATTCCAAATTTATATGTATATATATACATACATACATATATATATATATATCTGAATTCTTAAGAATACAAAGTTCTTTCACCTTGATCCTTTGCAAATTTTAAATCCATAATTTCAGCTTATAAGTATAACACTTAACAGCTCATGGGTATAATTTATTGCACAATAACCCACAATTATAAAGTCATCTTACTTCCAACTTAACTCAAATCAATTTAATTCCAATTCCCAAATATTATTTAACTTATCCCAAGTTAAATTCAAATTTCCTATTCACTTTCATATATTCCATTCACTTCTAATTACTCAAGTTAAATTTTAATTCCAAGATTAAAATTTACATTTCCTTCTTATTAGCATCAACTTCACCGAATAAGTTCAATAGTTGATTCATTTTACTTTACACATTATTTAAACAGAATTTCCAGAATTCAATTACCCGGTTTTATTCCAAAATCATTTTGAAATAATAATCAATTCGTACCCATTTGGTATATCAATCAAATCTCCAGACTTTCCAAAACAACTTGTTTATACCAAACAAATTTCCTCCCTTGAAATTTTCAAAACAACTGGCATACCCAACAAATCCAAACAATATCATACACAACCATCTTGGTAGCAATCCATCACTTTAGAAACTCGAAAATAAATTCTAATGATGTGGCCAGCATCATCAGGACTATTTTCCAGCGACTGAAGTGAGTTCAATGCTTTCTTACTTCCCAAATTCATTTCAAAACAGTTTCCATTCAAAAATACTTTCCAAAATAATATTCCAATATTGCCTTCAAACAACTTAGCAAACATTTCAAATTTCCCCGTCATTTTAAATTTCCAAACTTTGTTTTCAATACATTTAAAATCCTTTTCAAAATTCCTGGGATTTAAATTCTGGTTTAGTTTAAATTTAGTTATTCTCTTTTGTATAATTTATACTTATAAAATTTTTATTTGGTTATACCCATTCCAAATTTTATATTAAATTTTGAATTCTTATTTGGTTAAGGTATTAACAACTAAACAATCAAATATATATATAATTTCAGAAAATTATTTCTTTTATATCAAAATATACTTTTGGGTAAAATTATTTCATTTACCCACTTTAAAAACAATACTATGTCGGTTTATCTTGTTTAAGAGTTTAGAAACCCCTATCGATACGGTTGTACTTCCAGTACCGACCAGAGTTCATAAACACTCAACCGATAAGTCAATACAGTGTAAAAATAGTTTTATATCCACTAACAAGTACGCCCTCATATCTATTACTACGCTAAACTCATTATAGAGTATTATTGACTCTGTTTAATGAGTAATTTCCCCACCAAAGCCTAGGTTGTCGCCAACCTAAGCTCTGATACCAAGTGTGACAGCCCGCAAATCCGTACCCCTTGAATCAACACTATTCTACCTCTATTAACTCAAGTGGCACAGAATTATGAACCATTAGGGTTAAAGAAGGAGAGATAGAAGAAGAAACTAAACAATATCAGGATCTCACAGTCGCAGCGGAATAAAATATAATAGTAAATATATAACTTTACACAAAATGAAGTTTATAACTGTTTTATACATTATATCATCAGAGTGTCTCATACAACCAATGTTTACCAGTCAGACAAGTCCATACAATCACAGCAGCGGATGAATATACAAATATGAATAAAACGTCTCGGACTCCAGCTCCTCTGCTGCTCCAAAGCATCCTGTCCTGAACATATAATACTCGATCTGACCTGAGCATTATAATGAAATAACACCCGAGTCAGTCTGGAATACCATATGATAATAATGCATCCAAATTGATTATTAAAGTTTCAAAAATCCTTTGAAAAACAAAAGCATCTCGTAAGACCACGCCATAAATAAACATGTCGGGTTTTTACCTTACGATAGCTAAAACACTTTTTATAGAAATTCTCTGATATTATAATAGGGTCTATATACAAATACTTATAAAATAGCCGAAAATTTTACATTCATTAAATTCCAGCTACTAGCCACAAAAGTGGGTAATACAAACAAAACTCGTACAAGGCTCGTAGGGAGAATGGATTTCCAATAATGACTAGGCACTGGGGTACCACCTATCACAGTACGGGGCCTAGATCACCGTACCGAGGACCACTCCCGATCCCCTGCAACACAAGGCCGGACCCATCCCTTACTGGACATTTTCGTATAAGATCACCCCGCGGTTGGGATCAACAACCGCACCACTAAGCCGAAATAAAAAGGGACATCTAGACAAGGATGACCTTACTCTCCAATGGGGGCTACCCACGAAGCCTTGCTGCATATCCCCTGATTATCAGTCATTCCCATTTGATGAGGCTTGAGGCTAAGCGTTACCTTTAGAACGTTTCACTTAGAATGCCCATCGCCCACCTGACGATGTTTCGCAAGCATTCATCTATACATGTCCGTCCCGGTTTCGAACGGAACCGAAGGCACTACTCCTACTACATCCATTTTGGAAATATCCTCAGGATTAGTAACGACTAGCCCTTGCAACTTCACTGCTCCATCTTCGACTCCGAACACGTTTTTGGAACGAAACGTACAAACCGGATCGAAGTGGTTTTCGAGAAATAAATCTCGATCCCGGTCTCTTCGAAACGATCAACGCATTTGTCCAATATTGATAGTCGGTGATTTAACTATCAATTTATATTCACAAACATCCATCACAAAATAAATAATTTTCCACATTATCTATTTGCCTCAAATATCTTTCAAGATATATTTCCAAATTTCAAAACTCGTTTGAAAATAATTTCCTAAAGTTCTTCCTTTACAAGGTAAATCCTTTACCATTTATTCCCATTGGAAATAACCAAGTTCAAAAACATTTAGATTTGAAACAAATTTAAAAACGCTTTATTCTGCACTATACTTTAAAATATGAAAATTACTTCTATTTATTTACTCAAAATTTAATTTCAAAACAATTTTAAATAGTATTATTTAATAAGATATAAACACTGGTTTTGAATAAGGGTTTGGTTTACTAAATTGAAAAGTGGAGTTTAAAAGAATAATACTAGCCCTTACCAATAACTTAAAACAAATAATTATAAAACAAAGTTTATTAATTTCTTCTTTAAAATAACCATTTCTAAAAAAATACTCTTTAAACAATTTAAACTTTAACTTTTAATTAAATAAATCCTTTAAAACACTAACTTGGTTTTTTTTTTTCGGGAAAACACTTTCCCGTTCAAACATCCCAAAGTATCCTTCATGTAACCCAACTGATTTATTTCAATTCAATTTTTGTTTACAACATAAATTCCCAGTTCCCTACTTACATATATCTTCGTCCGAAGTTCAATTTCAATTCCCCATATCCGGAAATTCATTTTTTTGAAATATAGGTGTTAAATCATTTTTAAATAAAATAAATTTGGAGAATTTTTCAAAGAAAAACCATATTTAAATTTTACTTAAATAAAATCCCAACGAAAGCGGCTTTTCATAATATTCTATTTACATTTAAAACTGTTAATTTAAAATCGGAAGCTTCATTTTAACATATTTTAATTTTCCAGGTAACACTATTCATTATTAAAATAACCCATCGTTATTTTAAACCAAATTGTAATTTCCATAGGATTCATTTCCCGAAATCTACACTTCACATTTGTCGATTGGCAAATTTACACTGTATTTCAAATCCCAATTTTACCAATTTTACATTTTCCATCCAAATCAGATTTCACATTTTATTCTTTGAAATTCTATTATTAACAATTTATCTTATTTCGTAAAAACCCAATTTAATCCATTCATAATTAAATTCTGTAATTATAATTTATACAACAATTTCACAGTACAATTAAATTTCAGATTTGTCAGCCACAACACATAATCAGGCATCATTATCAATTATAAAATAATTGCTACATTGTGAGGAATCCAGCTGGATCCCTCCAACCTGTTTTCCCTGCATCCACAAATATTAGCACATCACATATATAAATATTATTTCAGACTGATACAACATCTATATTCAACCAATCACACAGATATTTAAATATTAACTATTTAAATTAGCTAGCATCCAGATGTGAGTGAGAATAACTCACCTTGGGTTTTAGACGAGCTTTTTGAAAAATTTAAATTAAACCGAACCGCGTCCGATTTAACCTAAATTTTCCACTTGCTCCGATCGTCACCAAACTTGGGCTGCAGCGTAGAGTACGTCGCTGCGATTCCGGCGCCACCAAAATCGTCGAAATCTGATAAGGTATGTGCAAGTCACGAATTTTTAAAGTTTGAATAACATTTAAAACGATTTTTCTTTTTAGTTTTAAATTACTATTACCAAAACAACATCAGGCCGCACAATCCACAAACTAAATCCAGGCCGCATCTATCATCTTCCACACGCACGCTATCACAGTCAAAGCCAAACCCAAACGTTTGAACTAGGGTTCGAAATTGCCTCCTCCATGCTCGCCGATAGGTTGATCCAAAACCACCACTACGAAGCTTGACTCGGCCTCTACCTACACCCTAAGAGCGTACGATCTCAGCGGTCCCTACGTCTCATGATACGCGTGCAACCCCCCCCCCCCCCCCCCCCCCCCCCCGAGCGCAGCCCTTAAACTCCCCCTCTGCTACACTAAAACCCATCACCACCGTTGATTATGTAGAGCTTCTCCAGCTCTACGTTCTTCCTTTAGATAATTCAGGAAATTATTGAGCGGATAGGAAGGAATTTGAAGAGGAAAACGAAAGCACACCGGCCATTGAAAGGGTATAAGCGGCGCCCTGTAGGAGATAGATCTAGGGTTTGCAATTGTAACGTGTATATATATTGTTTAATATTATTTTATTACTATTATTCTCAATTTAACATCGTACTGCAAACAAACTCCAATTCTCACGTACCAATAGACGCTCCTAGTGTTTATCCGCGTTTCGGACACAATGGAACATGTTTCGTAAGCTAATTTGGTCATACGTGCGAGTTGCGGAATTAAACGATCGATTTAAAATTAAATCGGTTAAAACGATTTCTATGCGTTTCGAGCTGCTACGGTCAAACGACAACTCCGATTGCTACGAAAATTGAAATCCGATAATAAATAACTATTACGGATCCAATGGAACTGGTTTCGTCGAATTTCGAGACTGTGCCCCGGAAGGCTATCTTAACTCGTCTATTAAATCGAGCAATTCTCAAAATTGTCAAAAACGCTTAAAATTTCACCTTTAAAATTTTAGTACCTTAATAATAAATCATATAAAATATATAATCACATTACAAATCATTCTGGCTCATTCCGGACCCAAAATCTGATTAATTGCATTTTAATAATATTAAATTCATTTTTAAATTAATATAAAATCCCAAATATTAACTTATCAACTTAAAAATTTATCTAAAATTCCCACCATACTATTTACACTCAAATAACTCAAAATAAATTTTTAAAACCATTCTTTTCACTATTTACATCCAAATTTACCCTTTTATCTAAATCCCAAATATTTAATTATATTTGTCCATCATTCAAATTCAACCGGAATTACTATAATTAAAAATTATAGCTTATTTCATTGATTGAACCCGAATCCATCCATTACAAAATAAATTAAGAATCCACATTAACATTTAGAACGAATTAAATGTTCAAATTCAATGGCTTAAAAATCCGGGATGTTACAGATACATTCAATTTGTCTAACGGTCTTCAGTCGGTAAGCGATGCTCTAATTCAACGAAGTTCCTAAAGCTACTAGTAAACCTCTCCAAATTTGCTAGTAAACTAAGGGTCCTTGTCACTAATGATGTAGAGTACGACTCCATAAAGCTGTGTTGGAGTGCTACGTTTCCACTGCTTCTAACAGAAAACTTCTGTAGCCTTCTTCTTAATTCTTGATCAATAGGAAATTCCATTCTCATTCCTATACATTTTCTCTTTTCCTTACATGGTGGCATTTTATGAGTTAAATCCCTTATGTTTTCCAAAATATAAAGTTTAGAGATTGAAACAATTACTCATCTTAGGCTGATAACCTAATTTCCTCATTCACCTCTAGTTTTACCTATGGTCTATCGTTAGTTAAGTGTTCCTATAAAATTTCCTTATTTAGTTTGCTTTTCAACATATACTTAATGGTTTAAATCTCATTCATAAAGGCTACATAGGAATAAAATGGGAATACATCTTATACCACATCATCCAATTTTCCAGTAAGTAAGGAAGACAACTAGTATTATAATCCATGAACTCCAAAAAATATCTTACTGGAAGTTGCCATTTATTATCAGTTGATATAAATGATGTTGAGGTTTTACCGCTCCTTACTAAATTAAGATGAGCTACCATTAATATTTCATTGCATTGCTACTCATCTTCTTGATTTCCCCTTCTTTTTTTCGGTCTTCAGTAAATGAGGTCTATTTATCACTTTAATTAATATCCATAGCAGCTGATCAATACTATAGAATTGGACCAATTCCAATTAATCCTTCTTTAATCTTTTTATCTGTTTACTAGCCTTTTGACCAAAGCATCTAATTTAAAACAGACCCGGAGAACTCATATGGAGTCGGATTGACATGAAATTTTGAGAGAACACTAGGAAGACATAAAAGAATGCACTTACAAAAATTGGGCTTGATTAGATAAGGCTAGATCCGCTAGAGACCTAACTAGATGGATCACTTGCGATCAATGTAGATCGAGGCCCACTACCTAAAATTTTCAAGGTAGGTCATAGCACTCTTTAGAGTGTGCCTGCAAAGTTTCATCTAGTTTCGTTAAGTTTTGAGCGAGTTATGGATGATTCTTCTAGACCAGATGACCATGAAGGCGGATGATCAAACAAAATCCAAACTACTTGATATTTATATAGGGCATTCAATTAGATGAAAGGAAGGAAACCTAAAAGGGCAGGCTCGTAATTAGTTTAAGGGCATGGATCACTAGCGATTCATCACCCATGGATCGCTAACGATCCATCATGTTAGCTCAGGTCGCCTTGAGTTTTTTTTGGCATCTTTCTAGTACTGAGTAGAGACTTCTGACAAGTAGACCTTGGCTCAACTGCTCTATATCCCTATAAATACAATCCTATATGCAACACAAAGATAGGCTTCTAGACTGGTGGTTGGGAATCTACATGGATTATTCTTCACTCTTCTTCTGCCACACAACAGTCATCTATGAGTTCACTGTGATCTCCAGTGAACTCTTGCACTCGTGACTTATCCTAATCTCATCAACTTTTAACTGAATTCAACTTGTAAGAGCAGTCAGTCGATAATACAACTTATAAAGTGGACATAGGCTTCATTAACAGCCGAACTACTACAAAAATCTTCTTCCCTCTTTACTATTTCTACTCTTTTTACATTTATTTTTTATATTATTGCCCTATAGGAACAGGGTTGATGTTTCCTCTTTCAATCCAGGATGTTAATCCATTTTTTGGGCTAACATTAACCTTCTTTAGGTTTTCAAAATCCATTCATTACTCAAAGTTATTTCTTTCACAAATGCGATATCAAGTTTCCTAAAATAGTCCCTCTTTAGATCACTTTTCCGCTCGTTAATTAAAAACTTATTGCCTGTTAAATTTTAATTAACACCCTTAAATTTTGATCTATCAAGTACTAAATAATACGCATATATTCGTGGTCTATGTTATATACATATACATATACATATACATATACATATACATATACATATACATATACATATACATATACATATACATATACATATGCATACGCATACACATATACATACACATATACATATGCATATACATACACATACACACACATATGTGTGTGTGTGTGTTCTAGTTGTTTATGTAAATGTATGATATCTATATCTAACTACTAGTTCTACACTGGAATACTCATTTCCATATTTTAATTCATTGAAGCTATCCATTCAAAAAGATTACTCTCAAAAATTAACCACTGTTAAGATTTTTGCTTTGTTTGAAATTAGAAGGAATCACTTCTTTTCTTATTGTAGAAATATGCAGTGTAAACTATGTAAAGGAATATCCATCCCTTACACATTACTTTCCTTTTTAGTGTATTCCTTGTTACTTCAAACAATACATATTTACATGCATTCTGAAATTAGATAATTTATGAAAATTACGCAAAAATTGCTTCAAAATAAAAGTATAGAAATTCATATTCTATGGGCAACCTAATTCATAACCCAACCATAGATATGGAATATCTTTATGCTAGCTTCTTCAAATAAGGGTTTAGGATTGACTTTAACTTTCTTGATCAGGTTGTATATTCTGTTTCTATATTACTCATATCTTAAAAACCTTAGTCTATCCCACCCAGGTCATGATCCATATCTACTCCATAAAATTTTATAAAATCGTAACATTCGCACACAAAATATCTTCATAATAATAAACTTATTTAAAGTAAGTATTTATTAATTCATTTCTGAAATACTTAAAACACGAAGTATCAAATTATCTCCATCTTTGAAAATTTAAACTTTAATAAAAACATTTATCAAAGATTCAAAATTTCTTGGTTCCAAAATAGGAATACGATAAGCACCATTTTTAAAACTTTCTTTATCAAAACATTTTCTTAAAAGTTAGACTTTCTAATTTATAGCATTCAAAAGTCTCTTGGTTTTTCAAAAAGAAACTTATGAAAAACTTTTCTTTTCAACAGCATACTAAAATAAGGATTTACTTCTTTTTGAAGATAGGAATTTTAACACAAAATATTTATGACTTGATGATCTTTCCAAACTAATATGCTAAACCATTTTTGCTTCAAAGAGTTTTCAAGTTATAAGAATTATTGTTTACCAAATAGGTAATTTTGCTCAACCATCATTTTAAAATAACAGTTATTTTCTTCTAAAGCATACAATAATATTTATAACCTTATTACTCAAAATATAACGTTATTTTTGAATATATCTCGTAAATTTGCTCAAAATCTCTTAATGTAATGACCTACCATTTTGGATGGTTTAAATCAAGAGTAAACCATACATGTCAACTCAAACCATCCAAAAGGGAGGATTGTCAATGGTGTGAATAAGAAAATAAGAGAAAGGAAAGAAAAATAAAACACAGAATCCCACATTGGAAAAACAAAATATAATAATCAAATAAATAGTTCATGAAGCCGTTTTACATATACATTTATACTCGTACAATACAATCAGAGTTATACATAAAGCAGGTAAAATGGGATAATGCAGCGGAACAACATGATGTTGTGGAATAATAATAATAATATATACTAAACTCGAATTTCATCCTCCACAAATAATGTCTTTAACGCTAAAAAGCTCAGGCTGACCTGAGCATAATGAAAATACAAAACACTCAAATCAAAACTAAAAGATCTTATGTAAGTTAAATAAGCAACAAGTAAATATAATGTTTAGGAAATTTTACATCTCCTTAAACGACCCAAAATTTTCGACCTCGAAAATTCGACACTAATACATCCACTGTAGAGGTACCGAGCAATCGAACGCCGAAAATCCTAGAGTGTTAAGGTAAGAAGAAAAGGAGGTAGAAGAAGAAACAAAAAACAACCGCACAGAATCTCACAATCACAGCGGTTCAAAATATAATATTAAATAACAGCATTTACGCAAAGAAAGCTGTAAATGTCAATTTACATACAATGTATCAGAGTACAATCATTCACAATTACAACAGACAATTATAGTAACCTATTCCAGACTACTATCAATAAAATCTTAAATACACAGCGGAATATACTCCATACGTCCCTGCTATCCAGCTCGTCCCCTGAACTCCAAAACGTCCTAATCTGCAAATCTGTAATATTCGGTCTGACCCGAGCATTACAATAAAGTAACACCCGAGTCAGGCTGGAAACCAGTATGAGTAAACCGATTTAAATTGAAATACTAAGGTTGCAAAAACTTCTTTGTAAACCAGGGTAACTTGTATATCATTGTGAGTTTCATCTCGCTATAGCCAAACATTTATTTCGCAAATGAATATCTAAGTACCGTTACTCAGTTTCAATGGTCCATTTTACTTAGTTTATTCCAATTCCAGCCTATTTGATTCTATAATCAAATCTATAAAGAATTATCGTAGTTACTAATCGAAATGGTTTCGGATACTGCTGATATATGACCCCGATCTCTTCGAATCTAATGCCTTCTTTCAAGCCAAGTTGTTTAAGTGAAGATAATTCAATTTAAATTCAGAATGCCATATTCACACGGAGATTTCCATCACAGATGTCTATTTAAACAAATGTCTCACATTTATCAATAGTTTAATACACTATGTCTCATATCCCAGAATATAATGAATAAACATACTATAGATATTAAACAATCCAAAGTATTGTATTCAAATTCATCATTCATAAGCAGGATTAACTAGTCACACCATTTTCAATTAATTTAATAAAATCACAAAATAAATTAAATTAAATACCTTAAAATTCTGCTAAATGAACATAAATTAATTACAAACCATTTATATTTATTTAAATCAAATGTTTGGAATTAATTAATTATGAACATAGAGAATCCCTTAAAACCTTGATTAATTAAAGTTCAATACACTGTCTTAATTACTCACTTAATTACATTATTTGGTTGTATTTTGAAACATTAAATAAAATTAAATAATTAATCTGATATATAATTATTCCAAACCAAATCAATTAATCTTAAAAACATTTAACTTTAAAATTTTAATTTTTTTTAAACTTACTTGACAACATGTGATATCCCGGAAATTTTGACAATATAAATTGAATAATCTTCTTTTAAATAAATATTTAACTGATGATTTATCTTTTAAAGGCTAGTAAATTGTTTTCTATTTGTAGTTTATATATATATATATATTATAAATAGATAAGCTTTGTTTTAAATTTATTTAAACAAAGTTATGTTTCTAATTCTAATATTTCTGATACTTGGAAATTTGATTTAATTTAGTATTAAACTATTAAATAGATATCTTTATGGTTGTAAATACTTAAAATAAATGTTTAATAATTAGAACTTATTCTAGCTTAAGTTTAAGTTTTAATTTATTAACAAAAAGATTGCTTTATTTTCTTTTAGTATGGCTTGATAAAAATATGTTTTATTTACTCAAGATAAAAGTTATTTGTTTAAAGGTATTCTAGCCTAAGTATAAATTTAAACAAAAGTTTGTTTTATTTTCTTTTTAATTATATGTTGATTAAATAAGTAATTTATTAAATAAGAGACGATTTCTTTAATAATGAGTTTTGTTAATCATGTAATATATTTTGACAAATGGAGATTGTTATTTCAAATTTATTTGTATAAATAGCTATAATTTGAAAGATTAAAAGCAAGTCTTTTCAAGTATAACAATAATAACTAAATTTAGTATTTTGATAGTTATGTTAAAATAAAAGAGAACTAAAATACTTAAGTTAAAACAACTTGCTAATGTACATAAAGTACAACAAAATATGCAGGCAAATGAACAAGCTGGATTTGTAGCTGCAAATAGATATGCAAGCTAAAGAGTAAACAAAACTAAACATATGCAGGAAGCTTGTAAATAAAGATTCAGACAAGTATGAACATCAAGTATGAAGCAAACTAGGTTTGTGTAAAATAAAATATAATGCTGATAGCTTGTAGATAAAGACTCAGGCACGAAATAAAAGAAAATAAGGAAGGTTAGAGAAATGCAAAACAAAATATCTGAACATAAGATAGAATTAGTAGGGAACATAAAGTACATTTGCATTAAATTGCTTTCATCTCAGCACAAACTTAAGTCATTTCAAAATCTTATAAGATCATTTCAGCCCCCAAAAATAAAATCTTGCCTGATAAAACAAAACATAAATAATTGTACCTGTAAACTTGCTAACCCAGTTATCCCTACATGTAAACTTCTTTATATACGCATCATCTTATTTTTAGTTCGTTCACAAAACATAACAAAACATTTCCATTTTATAAAAATGAAGCATTACAACAATCAAGCAAGATGATTAAAAGATCAAAGTAAATACTATTTCCAGTTTTAAAAGTTCAAAAACTGTTTGCAACGAGAGATGCTCTGTCCCTCTTTCCAAAAGCAATGGTGAGTAACACCTTTAAAATTTCTTAAGCTTTTTAATATGTTGCATGCTTAATATATTTGTGTGAATATTTATATATTCCTTTCTCTGGCCATTTGTGAAATGAAATTACTGCATATTGTATTCTCTGTGAGTAACTTTAATTTCTAAAACTTAGGTATTTAAACTAGTTGCAAGGTTAAAATCTGGAATAAGTGTGATTTGTATGTATGTATTTTTTTCTGTGCATATGGATGTTGTCTGGATACATTTGAAGTCTCTGTAACAAACCTAGTTATTCTGTTTCCAGGCTTGAGGTTGATTCAAACTATTTTTAGCACTTGATCTAATAGCTTTTAAGATTTATAATACAAACAGAAATTGTTTGTTTTCAACATAATTTAGAGTTTAAGTTTTATTTTAGTTGAACTAAATTTGAATATGGTTCTGGAAATCAAAATAACAGAGAAAAATTTGAATAAGAGAAAAACCAAACACTTTAAATTATAAATCCAGGAACATATATTTAATCTCGGTAACAAAATATGATTTTTAAAATTAATATTATGATTTTCAGTCAAGTGGTTTAGGTGCAGTTCGTCTTTGAACAAAAGTTGGTTTTTGGGTGATTACTGGTGATCTATGCAATTGGAGGTGGTCGGGTTGTGTGAGGAGGTGGAGGAGCTTACCAAGGTGATGGGAAAAATGGTTGGTGGTTGGTCTGAGCACGGAGGCGATTGTGGCAGTAGTTTGAAGTACGAAACCCTAATTTTTATGGTGATCGAACTTTTGATCACCGTGACTTCTACCATGCATCGAGTTGCACGAGGTCTCGAGAGGTGGTAGATGGGTCGAAGGCGAGTCCATGGCCGGAGATGTTGACCATCAGGTTGTGAAGACCCGCAAATCCGTACTCCTTGAATATACACTAATCTCCATAGAATAACTCAAGATGAACAGAAATACAAATTATCAATGTTTAAGAAAAAGAAAGAGAGAGAGAAGAAGAGGGAAAAGGTAGAAAATAGAGAGGAAAGAAAATAAGAGAATAGAACGGAACAGAACACAACAATATCAGAATCTCACAATTCGCAGCGGAACAACATATAATAAATAAATGAATAATCTTTAAACAAAGAACTATATCAGTTATTACATTACATCACATTTCATTACATCATATCATCAGAGTGTACAACAACAACAACAAACAGCGGAAAAGAAATACTATATACTAGTAATACGCCATGCCATCCATCTTGCCTCCAGCAATTCCAGAATATCCTGATATCCTGATAAACCTTAACTCTTGACTGCCCGTGTAGAAATTGGTGGGCACCCAGAGTTTAGGAAGGAAAACAATAAACTCCGAGTCAGTCATGTGACTGGTGTGAGAACTCAAAACAGTTTATTTATCTTTAAAATCAAAATAGAGGAATATTTTTAAAGTCAATTCGCAATGCTTTTAAAAATGAGACTACCATAAGATCTCTCGCCACACACACAATGCAAACGCAGAATCGGAGGAGATTTCTCCTTATGATAGTCAAAGATGCTTGATACGCATTTAAAAGAACATTTGATATTATTACTAGTGCATAGTGTAGGAAAAATTTATTTCGAAAGTAGAATATAAATCTTAGCCAACATACGACCATTATCGTATGCCTACTATAGCTAACTATGTTCAATAGCAGGTTACCGTCACTTTTCATAGCAGGTTATACAACTAAACCGTACAAGATCGTATTATTTCTTTGGATTTCCAACGAATGGTCAGGCCAAGGAACTTCCCATTGCCACATGAGAACGCCTCTGGAAGGACGTCCCCGAGAACCAAGCCGGATCTCTGCCAACACAAGGCCGAGTTACCCCTAACTGGGTAACTTCTGACACGAGTATGCCATCCCCCGGTCCTTTGGGACCTTTAACCGAGCGCTCGTCATCAACATCACACAATCATAAATAAAGTGTTTCAACATGAGTAAGTATCTAGGCTCCATACCATGATACCACCCTTTTCCAAAAGGAAATGCACATACCCTAAAGGGAGCTACCCCTCATAACCTTACCGCATCTTTCCTGTTTTGACCATTCTGAGGTGTAAGGCTCGACGAAGTCTCGTCCACAAAGCCACGCTTTATACAAAAGCCATGCTTTGGGTCAACAAATGATCATAGAAATGATCACAAAGATAAACGATCAAATAAATGATCCTACCACAAATGATCAACACAACGATCATTTCACAGCAACACTCAGCATGTCACATTACCAAATTGGGAATATATCGCTGATAACCTTCAACTACATAACCTCTGAGCTCGTACGTCTCAGAGAAGGGTGTTAAGCTAAAAGAATAAATTCTCCGCCACCAACAGAAATATATTTGAAAGAAATCTGCTTTATATCTCAATCTATAACGTCAGACATACAATCCATACAAGTCTGTTCCGGGCTCGAACAGAACCGAAGGCACTTACAAAGAAGTCCTTGCAATCCGGATATCCACAATCCTGATCGGATTTCCCATCACATATGGAGAACTCAATACAGGAGCAACTCGGTGCAGAGTCAATCGACAGGTCATCCTATCGCTCTCGCAAATACCGGGTCTTCAACACTGATCTTCAATGCTATCCATTACGTCGTATCACTATTCAGAATGGGTAATCCGAATAACGAGCGCAATAATTTAAAAATAAGTGTAGCATTCAAATTCAACAAATCCCAACAAATACCTTTCAAAGGTAAATATTGATAGTCGGTTATTGAACTATCAATGGATATGCACACATCACCAGTTTCCAAATAATTTTCCAAATTATTTATTTTCCAAAATATCTTTACTAGATATATAGTTTTCACACTTCAAAAATAAATCAATATTTATTTTTAAACGAATTCCACTTTCTTTTATAAATTCCATAGTGAATTTATATTTCACAATATCTATGAATATACGATTTTAATTATTCATTTTCAATTTATCTTCAAAAAGATAAATTCTCAACTTATTCACTTTGCATTGGAAAAACATTTCCATACTTATTTATTCATAAGTAATTCACAAATTTTATTTATTTTCAACAGTTAGAAAATATTCAATATACTTAAATCGAGATTAAGTATATATTTCATTCTTTAAGGAAATCATTCTCTTAAACATATTTATTTGGGCCAAAACGAATGTTACGTAAAACATCGTTACGACAACCCAAAATCACTAGTATAGGGATTCGAAATTAAAATAGATATATAAATCCCAATACCATACAAAACATTTCCTTTCGGAAATCATTTACTATAACAACAGTGTTATAGTCCACCATTTCCTTTTATTTCTCGAAAACATCTATTTCAACAATAAATGTTGAAATCTATGGTTTCGAATCTCAACACATTTTGAAACATCGTTAGATAGTTTTAATTCTATTTAAAACATCTAATCTAAACATTTTCTTTAACATATTATTCACTATTCAAAAACGTGAATATACTACGTTAACCAATTTCATCCTTTTATTCATTTTATTTCAAAGGATTATTCACAGTCAAAAATGTGAATATAACTTTATAAATAGGTTTCAACAACTTACTTCTTAAAATAAGTCGTTTGCGAATTTATAAAACAACGTTTATAAATTCCTTTTCTATTTATTTTATAACAACTCCCTTTTATAAATTCCTTTATTAACCTATTCAATTTATAACTCAATTATAAAACAAAGGTTCATATTATAAGTGAAATACTTATAATTTATTCGTTTGCAAAATCGTTCCTTTGAACTTCATAATTATAAATCTTATAACTTATAAGATTCATTTATTTATCCAAAACCATTATTTTAATAACTTTATAAATTTTATAAACCTACTGCTTATAAAATTCCATTCCCTTATGCAATCCATTTTCACTTCATTCAAACACTTATAAAAACTCGTTTTATAATTCAAATATTTTCATTTATAAATTATCAATTTATAAATCTTTTTATATAAATCAATTTATATTATTCTTTTAAAACATCTTTAATCTCCTTTATAATTTCATCATTTTGATTCATAAAATAATTAAATTTTATAAATCCTATATTTTCAACTTTTCATAATAAATTCAAAAATCCCGATTAAACTATTTTATAAAATCATTAACCCCATATTTCTCAAAAATCAATCTTTAACCGTAATTCTCAAAATCATAATTTTTATAACTTTAAAAATTGTAACGTTTATTTATTTAAAGTGGATCAGTTCCAAAAATATTTTATAAACGTATACTTTCAAAAATCACTTTGAAATCCTTTTAAAATTCCAAAATTTGGTCCAATGATGCTACATACCAAATAGCCAATCACGACAACAACGATATCATATATCGATATGACAATCCATCAAATATCAAAATATCTGAAATCAAATAAAAACTGTTGAGGAATCCAGTTGGATCCCTCCAACCTGTTTTCCTGCATCCAAAAACATTAGCACAATACCAATTCCGCTCCAGTACGGAATTATCGCGGTATATGGGATTTAAAATATTATCCGCTTAATAGACGGCGCAATAGGGTCTCATCCGCTATAAAATGCGGGAAATCAATAACTCCAATATATACATATGCCAATATATATATATTGCTATTATATATAATACCAATTTCACTGTTTATGAAATATTCGCGGTATATGTTTTTAATAAATAACATCCGCTTACTAACGGCGCATAATGTCTATTTTAACAATCAATAGATATCAATCATCATTCAAACATGCATTCAAATATTTTAAATATAACTATTTAAAATAAAAATCGAAACTGATTCGATTGAGTGAGAAGTTCTCACCTTGATTTCAATTTCGTTTTAGCGATTTATTTCGAATAAAATTAAACACGCGTTTAATTTTATCTGAAATTCTCACTAACTCCAAACGACTCCAATCGAATTCCATCGCGTAGTGCTCGTCCATACGATTCCAACGCAACTGGTTTCGCGCGTTTTCGACCTCGTATGAAAAAGTTATGATTTTATGAAGATTATACGATTTTATATAACAATTTACAACAATTTATTAATATTTAAACCTACTCTCACATCACCCTTGGATCTCCCCGGTCCTTTGCATCCTGGCCGCACGCGCACACACCCCTCCTCTTCGTTCCCAACCCAGAAATATCACGTATCATCTAACCCAAATCTTGCAAATTAGGTTTAAATTATGCTCCCTCCACGTCGCGTTCTAGCATGATCAGCAACTCCCATTCGAAAGCCCCTGGCCACCTCCACACTCGCCCTGAGTACGGCCAAACTCAGCTGCGCCATTTGCATGAGAAACGAGGCCGACCGTGCTTCCTTTATGCCATGATTTCTCTGTCCACGTTGCGAATTATCCAATCACCACCGTTGGATCTAAAGATCTCGAGGAGATCTACGTTTTTCTAGTTGAGAGTTTTCGATGATATTGAGTGGATTGAAAGAAATTAGAGGAGAAAGGTAGGAAGATTTCGGCCTTCAGTTTCTATGGTGGCGGCCTGCTCAATAAATTAGGGTTTTAAATTTTTTTATTTATTTTTGTGAATTTAGGTGTATTTATAGGAAATTTTTCAATCACTATTCATCCGGGAATTCCGAACTCCGATTTACGCGCCGTAACCAGCGTTTCCAGGGTTTACCCCACGTTCCGGACACAATGGAATAGGTTTCGGAAGCTAATTCGGACATCTGTGCGAGTTATGGCTATAAACGTTCAATTTAAATTAAACTGATTTAAACGATTTTCTAGGCGTTTTAATTTGTACCGGACAAACGGTAAATCCAATTGTGACGAAATTTTAAGCCTTACAATAATATCACATTACGGATCCGATGAAACTGGTTTCGTCGAAATCCGAGAGTTTTTGAAAAATGGCTATTTTAACTCGCCAAATTAATAATAAAAACAATTTCGATGCGTTTCGAGCTGCTACGATCAAACAATAACTCCGATTGCTACAAAAATTGAAATCCGGTAATAACTAACTATTACAGATCCAATGGAACTAGTTTCGTCCAATTCTGAGACTGTTCAAAAATTGACTATTTTCACTAGTCGATTTTAATATTAAAATATTCAATTTTCACAAATAAACTTTTAATTCGATTTTAAAAGTTCTAAAATATCATTCTAACTCCAATATGATAAAATAAAATTTTACAAATCATTTTCAATCATATTTAACTCAATTTTCAATTATTTCCATAATTCAACATATTAAATTATCGATTTAATTATCCAATTAAATCCAATTATTCGAAATAAAATTTATTCGACTTATAAATTCACTTATTAATATTTAAAATTAATTAAATATTCAAATTTTAATTAATAAAAATCCTGGGTCGTTACAATCTTCCCCCTTAAAAGTATTTCGTCCTCGAAATTATTAAGTAAGAAAAGTTACAGAATCTATCAACTTTCCAAAATCCATAGTTAAATTTCTTACAATAACTTACTAAGTTTTCCAAATCATACTTAGTTATCTTGTCAAAAACAATTACTATTGTTTAACTTTCAACTCCAAAATCAAAGTTATAGTTTTCAAATTTTCCAATTTTCTCAAATTTTTTCTAACGCCTTAAATTTTTGGAAAAATTCGCCATAGTCTCCTTTGCGCGGCTCGATCCGAAAAAAAAATGACAGTATATATATCACAAATATACATCTCATCAAGTAATGAGGCATCCCGAAGGGAAAAAAGTATAAAAGTACGATATGTAATCCGAGATATGTACCTTATATTTTATTAGCGAGCATATACGGCTAATATAGCGCGAAGCGAGCTCCAAATGCGAAGCAAACGCGATCCGCACCTACTAAACACTCAACAAACAACATGAGAACATGCATATATGAAAATAGTATCGATATACAACGTATAGCAATATATATGCCAACATAGCAAATGCAATAAAAGCAATATATTCAACCATCAAACAACTAGCACTCATAACCAATAAATATTCATTCATATTCTCATTAATATTCAATGAAATGGTTTTCAATTTTAATCACATTTGACTCATTTAACAGTGGATGTTTTTACTAACATTCATTTTCAATTAGTTTATATTTACTAATTCATATTCAAGTTGGTTCACTTCCAATCAAATTCAATTCTATTTAAGATTCACTTAACTTCCAATTGAATTTCAATTACTTTAGCTTCCAATTTCATTAATACTTAATGAATTATATACAATCAACTAACAACCATACATCAACCAATGTATATTAATTTCAACCAAATTCCTTTGCTTATATTTATTCAATTTGGTTTAATACCTTTACTTTCAATTGGTTCTTGATTTTCATTCAATTTTTCAAATTCCAATAACATTAGATTTTAATGAATTAACACTTATATTCATTATTTCATATCAACTTAATTTACATTCAATTGATTTACATTCAATTCATTAATTCAATTCAATTTATAAAGTTGAATTTCATTTATAAAACTCAAGTTCACATTTATCACTTAACTTTAATAATTTACTTTGACACCAATATCAACATCATTCAACATCTCTTAAGTTATATCTCCTTTTTCTTTTCTTTTTTTCCCCCAGTTTAGAGTTTAAGTTAAATATGCAAGTATCAGGTAATCATACGCGCGCACTCGAACTTGAACCCGAGAAAAACCTTCCACTTGCTCGAGTCCCACTTATAAATCAATTCGGATTCCAATTCTAAAGTAAATTTCCATTTAACTTTAAATTCATTTTTATTTACAACTCATATTCATAAATATATTCATATAGTTTCACTTCTTATATATATAAGTTTACTTCACAATTGTAAATCACTTTAATTATAATCCAATTCTTGTAATTCATTTGCTTATACAATTATTCTTCAATTTAGATTATTCAAACAACTAAAAAAATCCACTTATATACACTTAAATAATTCTAAAAAATTATTTCTTTATATATAAAAACATAATCAAGGTAAAATTATTTCATTTACCCAATTTTAAAACAATATTATGTCGAATTGTTCTATTCAAGTGTTTAGAAACCCCTTCGATTCAGTTTCGAGGCTGCGCCGACGAAGGTTCATATACCACTCAACAAACCAATCATCACAATATAAAACGATTTTATATTCACTAACAAATACGCTCTCATAGCTATTATTACACTCAAACTCATTCTAGAGTACTACTGACTCTATCTCTAATGAGTAATACCCAACAGAACCATGGTTGTCGCTTAACCATAAGTTCTGATACCACCTGTGAAGAACCGTAAATCCGTACTCCTTGAATATACACTAATCTCCATAGATTAACTCAAGATGAACAGAAATACGAATTATCAATGTTTAAGAAAAAGAAAGAGAGAGAGAAGAAGAGGGAAAAGGTAGAAAATAGAGAGGAAAGAAAATAAGAGAATAGAACGGAACAGAACACAACAATATCAGAATATCACAATTCGCAGCGGAACAACATATAATAAATAAATGAATAATCTTTAAACAAAGAACTATATCAGTTATTACATTACATCACATTTCATTACATCATATCATCAGAGTGTACAACAACAACAACAAACAGCGGAAAAGAAATACTATATACTACTAATACGCCATGCCATCCATCTTGCCTCCAGCAACTCCAGAATATCCTGATATCCTGATAAACCTTAACTCTTGACTGCCCGTGTAGAAATTGGTGGGCACCCAGAGTTTAGGAAGGAAAACAATAAACTCCGAGTCAGTCATGTGACTGGTGTGAGAACTCAAAACAGTTTATTTATCTTTAAAATCAAAATAGAGGAATATTTTTAAAGTCAATTCGCAATGCTTTTAAAAATGAGACTAGCATAAGACCTCCCGCCACACACACAATGCAAACGCAGAATCGGAGGAGATTTCTCCTTATGATAGTCAAAGATGCTTGATACGCATTTAAAAGAACATTTGATATTATTACTAGTGCATAGTGTAGGAAAAATTTATTTCGAAAGTAGAATATAAATCTTAGCCAACATACGACCATTATCGTATGCCTACTATAGCTAACTATGTTCAATAGCAGGTTACCGCCACATTCCATAGAAGGTTATACAACTAAAACCGTACAAGTCTCGTATTGTTTCTTTGGATTTCCAACGAATGATCAGGCCAAGGAACTTCCCATTGCCACATGAGAATGCCTCTGGATGGACATCCCCGAGAACCAAACCGGATCTCTACCAACACAAGGCCGGGTTACCCCTAACTGAGTAACAACTGACCGAATATGCCATCCCCCGGTCCTTTGGGACCTTTCACCGAGCGCTCGCAATCAATTCACACAATCATAAAGTGTTTTCAACATGAGTAAGTATCTGGGCTCCATACCATGATACCACCCTTTTCCAGAAGGAAATGCACATATCCTAAAGGGCGCTACCCCTCATAACCTTGCTGCATCTTTCCTATTTTGACCATTCCGGGGTGTGAGGCTCGACGAAGTCACGTCCACAAAAACATACTTTATACAAAAGCCATGCTTTGGGTCAACAAATGATCATAGAAATGATCACCAAGATAGACGATCAAATAAATGATCCTATCACAAATAATCAACACAATGATCATTTACAGCAACACTCAACATGTCACATTACCAAATTGGGAATATATCGCTGATAACCTTCAACTACATAATCTCTGAGCTCGTACGTCTCAGAGAAGGGTGTTAAGCTAAAAGAATAAATTCTCCGCCACCAACAGAAATATATTTGAAAGAAATATGCTTTATATCTCAATCTGTAACGTCAGACATACAATCCAAACAAGTCTGTTCCCGGCTCGAACAGAACCGAAGGCACTTACAAAGAAGTCCTTGCAATCCGGATATCCACAATCCTGATCGGATTTCCCATAGAACTCAATACCGGAGCAACTCGGTGCAGAGTCAATCGACAGGTCATCCTATCGCTCTCGCAAATACCGGGTCTTCAACACCGATCTTCAATGCTATCCATTACGTCGTATCACTATTCGGAATGGGTAATCCGAATAACGAGCGCAATAATTTAAAAATAAGTGTAGCATTCAAATTCAACAAATCCCAACAAATACCTTTCAAAGGTAAATATTGATAGTCGGTTATTGAACTATCAATGGATATGCACACATCACCAGATTCCAAATAATTTTCCAAATTATTTATTTTCCAAAATATCTTTACTAGATATATAGTTTTCACACTTCAAAAATAAATCAATATTTATTTTTAAACGAATTCCACTTTCTTTTATAAATTCCATAGTGAATTTATATTTCACAATATCTATGAATATACGATTTTAATTATTCATTTTCAATTTATCTTCAAAAAGATAAATTATCAACTTATTCACTTTGCATTGGAAAAACATTTCCACACTTATTTATTCATAAGTAATTCACAAATTTTATTTATTTTCAACACTTAGAAAATATTCAATATACTTAAATCGAGATTAAGTATATATTTCATTCTTTAAGGAAATCATTCTCTTAAACATATTTATTTGGGCCAAAACGAATGTTATGTAAAACATCGTTACGACAACCAAAAATCACTAGTATAGGGATTCGAAAGTAAAATAGATATATAAATCCCAATACTATACAAAACATTTCCTTTCGGAAATCATTTACTATAACAACAGTGTTATAGTCCACCATTTCCTTTTATTTCTCGAAAACATCTATTTCAACAATAAATGTTGAAATCTATGGTTTCGAATCTCAACACATTTTAAAACATCGTTAGATCTTTTTAATTCTATTTAAAACATCTAATCTAAACATTTTCTTTAACATATTATTCACTATTCAAAAACGTGAATATACTACGTTAACCAATTTCATCCTTTTATTCATTTTATTTCAAAGGATTATTCACAGTCAAAAATGTGAATATAACTTTATAAATAGGTTTCAACAACTTACTTCTTAAAATAAGTCGTTTGCGAATTTATAAAACAACGTTTATAAATTCCTTTTCTATTTATTTTATAACAACTCCCTTTTATAAATTCCTTTATTAACCTATTCAATTTATAACTCAATTATAAAACAAAGGTTCATATTATAAGTGAAATACTTATAATTTATTCGTTTGCAAAATCGTTCCTTTGAACTTCATAATTATAAATCTTATAACTTATAAGATTCATTTATTTATCCAAAACCTTTATTTTAATAACTTTATAAATTTTATAAACCTACTTCTTATAAAATTCCATTCCCTTATACAATCCATTTTCACTTCATTCAAACACTTATAAAAACTCGTTTTATAATTCAAATATTTTCATTTATAAATTATCAATTTATAAATCTTTTTATATAAATCAATTTATATTATTCTTTTAAAACATCTTTAATCTCCTTTATAATTTCATCATTTTGATTCATAAAATAATTAAATTTTATAAATCCTATATTTTCAACTTTTCATAATAAATTCAAAAATCCCGATTAAACTATTTTATAAAATCATTAACCCCATATTTCTCAAAAATCAATCTTTAACCGTAATTCTCAAAATCATAATTTTTATAACTTTAAAAATTGTAACGTTTATTTATTTAAAGTGGATCAGTTCCAAAAATATTTTATAAACGTATACTTTCAAAAATCACTTTGAAATCCTTTTAAAATTCCAAAATTTGGTCCAATGATGCTACATACCAAATAGCTAATCACGATAACAACGATATCATATATCGATATGACAATCCATCAAATATCAAAATATCTGAAATCAAATAAAAACTGTTGAGGAATCCAGTTGGATCCCTCCAACCTGTTTTCCTGCATCCAAAAACATTAGCACAATACCAATTCCGCTCCAGTACGGAATTATCGCGGTATATGCGATTTAAAATATTATCCGCTTAATAGACGGCGTAATAGGGTCTCATCCGCTATACAAATGCGGGAAATCAATAACTCCAATATATACATATGATAATATATATATATTGCTATTATATATAATACCAATTTCACTGTTTATGAAATATTCGCGGTATATGTTTTTAATAAATAACATCCGCTTACTAACGGCGCATAATGTCTATTTTAACAATAAATAGATATCAATCATCATTCAAACATGCGTTCAAATATTTTAAATATAACTATTTAAAATAAAAATCGAAACTGATTCGATTGAGTGAGAAATTCTCACCTTGATTTCAATTTCGTTTTAGCGATTTATTTCGAATAAAATTAAACGCGCGTTTAACTTTACCCGAAATTCTCACTAACTCCAAATGACTCCAATCCAATTCCATCGCGTAGTGCTCGTCCATACGATTCCAACGCAACTGGTTTCGCGCGTTTTCGACCTCGTATGAAAAAGTTATGATTTTATGAAGATTATACGATTTTATATAACAATTTACAACAATTTATTAATATTTAAACCTACTCTCACATCACCCTTGGATCTCCCCGGTCCTTTGCATCCTGGCCGCATGCGCACACACCCCTCCTCTTCGTTCCCAACCCAGAAATATCACGTATCATCTAACCCAAATCTTGCAAATTAGGTTTAAATTATGCTCCCTCCACGTCGCGTTCTAGCATGATCAGCAACTCCCATTCGAAAGCCCCTGGCCACCTCCACACTCGCCCTGAGTACGACCAAACTCGGCTGCGCCATTTGCACGAGAAACGAGGCCGACCGTGCTTCCTTTATGCCATGATTTCTCCCTCCACGTTGCGAATTATCCAATCACCACCGTTGGATCTAAAGATCTCGAGGAGATCTACGTTTTTCTAGTTGAGAGTTTTCGATGATATTGAGTGGATTGAAAGAAATTAGAGGAGAAAGGTAGGATGATTTCGGCCTTCAGTTTCTATGGTGGCGGCCTGCTCAATAAATTAGGGTTTTAAATTTTTTTTATTTATTTTTGTGAATTTAGGTGTATTTATAGGAAATTTTTCAATCACTATTCATCCGGGAATTCCGAACTCCGATTTATGCGCCGTAACCAACGTTTCTAGGGTTTACCCCACGTTCCGGACACAATGGAATAGGTTTCGGAAGCTAATTCGGACATCTGTGCGAGTTATGTCTATAAACGTTCAATTTAAATTAAACCGATTTAAACGATTTTCTAGGCGTTTTAATTTGTACCGGACAAACGGTAAATCCAATTGACACGAAATTTTAAACCTTACAATAATATCACATTAAGGATCCGATGAAACTGGCTTCGTCGAAATCCGAGACTTTTTGAAAAATGGCTATTTTAACTCGCCAAATTAATAATAAAAACAATTTCGATGCGTTTCGAGCTGCTACGATCAAACGATAACTCCGATTGCTACGAAAATTGAAATCCGGTAATAACTAACTATTACGGATCCAATGGAACTAGTTTCGTCCAATTCTGAGACTGTTCAAAAATTGACTATTTTCACTAGTCGATTTTAATATTAAAATATTCAATTTTCACAAATAAACTTTTAATTCGATTTTAAAAGTTCTAAAATATCATTCTAACTCCAATATGATAAAATAAAATTTTACAAATCATTTTCAATCATATTTAACTCAATTTTCAATTATTTCCATAATTCAACATATTAAATTATCGATTTAATTATCCAATTAAATCCAATTATTCGAAATAAAATTTATTCGACTTATAAATTCACTTATTAATATTTAAAATTAATTAAACATTCAAATTTTAATTAATAAAAATCCTGGGTCGTTACACAGGTGGTCGGGGTTGGTAGAATGCGGTGATGACAGGTTTGGGTAGGGGAAATGTTATGTTTTCCAGGTTTGAAGTGGAGAACTCGAATTTGATTCGAGACGTGGTGATGGATTCGTTAGGAACTGAGTTGATGATGTTTTGATGACAACAACCTTATATAGTTATTATACTTTACTTTATAAAATATATACTAACATTTCCATATAGATAAATACATACACACACACACACACACACACACACACACACACACACATATATATATAGGAAGTATATGCAGGTATCATCGAAGACTGATCAGTATAAAGACTCAAGCATCAAGATGAACATTAGAGATTCAAGATTCAAGACTCTAGAGAATCAAGATTTCAAGATCTCAAGATAAGTGTCAAGTTTTTTGTTAAAATTCATATTAGCACTCTCATCTTTCTTCCAATTTTCTTTTAGGATGGAACCCGATTTCTATCGAAACCAGTGGCTTACAAACCCACGACAAGTAGCTTACAAACCTACGATAGTGGCTTACAAACCCACGAAAATCAAAATCATTTAAACTACTTTGTACAAGTTCTCGAGTCCTATGGAGGAGATCTGTAGGAAGGTTCATGCAATGTCAGTTTGAATAGATTTTTCAAAATGTTTTTAAATTTGTTTTCAAAAATTTTAGCTTTCAAAATCATGTTTTCAAAAATGTTTTCAAACTTTGTTTTAGCCTTGAAATATTCCTCTATTCTGATTTTAAAAACTTCTATTTTTAAAACATCAAAACTTATTCTGATTTTAAATATTACTTATATAATTGACGGTCTATATCAATTATATATGTATATTTAAAATAATGTTTTATATTCATTCTCTATCTCAAAATACTGTTTAAACACTTTACTTTGCTTCAGAGAAGTTTCAACTTGTTTTAAATTCAATTGTCTTTAAAAACAACATCTCTATAATTTTTAACTAAGGGATGTTGACATAAGGGGATACCCCATGTCGACATGGTGACAGTTGGATTCAAAATTCAATTTTCAAAAGAAGTGTCCATTCGTTCGAAAACCTTTCGCCAATGGTTATGACTGTTGTGCATCTATTTAAAGGCTTCCAAAACGAATTTTTTTAACAACTACTTTCTTATTTTCTTCACTCTTTCTTCTCCACCATTCCATATCCATAAAAATTCATATTTTCAAGATCGTGCCATCATTCTGCCAAATTCTCAATAGGAAATAAATTAGATACTCTTTCTATTTGATTCTCCATCATTCTACTAAAGATCAAAGTGCTATTCAGAGTTATAGGATCAATTTGTATTCAAAAAGTCCATAGAGTCTATCCATTCAAAAGGATTGTTATTAGAAAGTATTAGGGTGATCTTGTGTCCCGTAAATCAAGAGAGTTTACCCCAGACTCGGAGATAGGAGGGTTCCTCAAGGCCTTAGAAATTGAGGGTTGTAATTTGGATATTGGCTTATAAAAATATGTACAAGGATATTGCCTTGGTGCAAGACTGGATGTAGGAGGATTCCGAACCAGTATAAAATCCGGTGTGTTCTTTCCTTTTACTTGCTTTACTTTACTATTTGCATTTGTTATATGTTCTGTGATCATTCTGTGTTAGAATTATGTTTAGATTTGTGTTGAAAGTTTTAATTTAGTCATATAGTTCATATGTTCTTTAAAAACTATTCACCCCCCCTCTAGTGTTATTTCTGCCTTAAGATCCTTAATCCGCATCCCTAACAATTGGTATCAGAGCATTGGTTTTCATTGTTTTCATAATCTGAAACTTGAAAAATATAAAAATGGCATTTTTGGAAAATTGTTTTAACACTGTTTTGAATCTATGCATTTCATCAAAGTATCATAAGTCTACATATATTTATTTTGAAAAATCAAGTTATCTACCGAATTGGTGTGTTATGCAGGGACAGACATGTTATATGGCTTTTGACGAATCAACACCCAATGGACAAACTGTGCAAATTGAGAAAGATAAATGGATACTTGATAGTGGTTGTTCGAGGCACATGACTGGAAATCCCGAGATACTCAAGGACATTACTTATCAAGATGGTGGACTAGTCAACTTTGGTGACAACTCTAAAGGATATGTGGTTGGCGTCGGCAATGTCGTAGTTAATAGTTTTTGTTGATGACAAAGGGGGAGAAAGTTATAAAAATATATGTGCTTGGTGTAAGGGGGAGTCATGGAGTAAGGGGGAGTTGTAGTTTTAAGAAGAAGTCACGGAGTAAGGGAGAGTTATGGTATGGTAAGAATATTTTATAAATAAAGGTTGTCATCATCAAAAGGGGGGAGATTGTTAGGAACTGAGTTGATGATGTTTTGATGACAACAACCTTATATAGTTATTATACTTTACTTTGTAAAATATATACTAACATTTCCATATATATAGATATATATATCTATATGTATATGTATATGTATATAGGAAGTATATGTAGGTACCATCGAATACTGATCAGTATAAAGACTCAAGTATCAAGATGAAGATTAGAGATTGAAGATTCAAGACTCTAGAGAATCAAGATCTCAAGATAAGTGTCTAGTATTTTGTTAAAACTTCATAATAGCACTCTCATCTTTCTTCCAATTTTCTTTTGGGATGGAACCCAATTTCTATAGAAACCAGTGGCTTACAAACCCACGACAAGTAGCTTATAAACCTACGACAAGTGGCTTACAAACCCACGAAAATCAAAATCATTTAAACTACTTTGTACAAGTTCTCGAGTCCTATGGAGGAGCTCTGTAGGAAGGTTCTTGCAATTTCAGTTTGAATAGATATTTCAAAATGTTTTTAAATCTGTTTTGAAAATGTTTTAGCTTTCAAAATCATGTTTTCAAAAATGTTTTCAAACTTTGTTTTAGCCTTGAAATATTCCTCTATTCTGATTTTAAAAACTTCTATTTTTAAAACATCAAAACTTATTCTGATTTTAAATATTACTTATATAATTGACGGTCTATATCAATTATATATATATATATATATATTTAAAATAATGTTTTATACTCATTCTCTATCTTAAAATACTGTTTAAACACTTTACTTTGCTTCAGAGAAGTTTCAACTTGTTTTAAATTCAATTGTCTTTACAAAACAACATCTCTATAATTTTGAACTAAGGGATGTCGACATAAGGGGATACCCCATGTCGACATGGTGACAGTTGGATTCAAAATTCAATTTTCAAAAGAAGTGTCCATTCGTTCGAAAACCTTTCGCCAATGGTTATGACTGTTGTGCATCTATATAAAGGCTTCCGAAAGGAATTTTTTTAACAACTACTTTCTTATTTTCTTCACTCTTTCTTCTCCACCATTCCATATCCATAAAACTTCATATTTTCAAGATCGTGCCATCATTCTGTCAAATTCTCAATAGGAAATCATTTAGATACTCTCTTTATTTGATTCTCCGTCATTCTACTAAAGATCAAAGTGCTATTCAGAGTTATAGGATCAATTTGTATTTAAAAAGTCCATAGAGTCTATCCATTCAAAAGGATTGTTATTAGAAAGTATTAGGGTGATCTTGTTTCCCGTAAATCAAGAGAGTTTACCCCAAACTCGGAGATAGGAGGGTTCCTCAAGGCCTTAGAAATTGAGGGTTGTAATTTGGATATTGGCTTATAAAAATCTGTGCATGGATATTGCCTTGGTGCAGGACTGGATGTAGGAGGATTCCGAACCAGTATAAAATCCGGTGTGTTCTTTCCTTTTACTTGCTTTACTTTACTATTCGCATTTGTTATATGTTCTGTGATCATTCTGTGTTAGAATTCTGTTTAGATTTGTGTTGAAAGTTTTAATTTAGTCATATAGTTCATATATTATTTAAAACACTATTCACCCCCCCTCTAGTGTTATTTCTGCCTTAAGATCCTTAATCTGCATCCCTAACAATTGGTATCAGAGCATTGGTTTTCATAATCTAAAACTTGAAAAATATAAAAATGGCATTTTTGGAAAATTGTGTTAAAATTGTTTTGAATCTATGCATTTCATCAAAGTATCATAAGTCTTCATATAATTATTTGAAAAATCAAGTTATCTACCAAATTGATGTGTTATGCAGGGACAGACATGTTATATGGCTTTTGACGAATCAACACCCAATGGACAAACTGTGCAAATTGAGAAAGATAAATGGATACTTGATAGTGGCTGTTCGAGGCACATGACTGGAAATCCCGAGATACTCAAGGACATTACTTATCAAGATAGTGGATTAGCTAATTTTGGTGACAACTCTAAAGGATATGTGGTTGGCGTCGGCAATGTCGTTCTTAATAGTTTTTGTTGATGACAAAGGGGGAGAAAGTTATAAAAATATATGTGCTTGGTGTAAGGGGGAGTCATGGAGTATGGGGGAGTTGTTGTTTTAAGAAGAAGTCACGAGTAAGGGGGAGTTATGGAGAGTTATGGTATGGTAAGAATATTTTATAAATAAAGGTTCTCATCATCAAAAAGAGGGAGATTGTTAGGAACTGAGTTGATGATGTTTTGATGACAACAACCTTTTATAGTTATTATACTTTACTTTATAAAATATATACTAACATTTCCATATATATATATATATATATATATGTATATAGGAAGTATATGCAGGTATCATCGAAGACTGATCAATATAAAGACTCAAGCATCAAGATGAAGATTAGAGATTCAAGATTCAAGACTCTAGAGAATCAAGATCTCAAGATAAGTGTCTAGTATTTTGTTAAAACTTCATAATAGCACTCTCATCTTTCTTTCAATTTTATTTTGGGATGGAACCCTATTTCTATCGAAACCAGTGGCTTATAAACCCACGACAAGTGGCTTACAAACCTACGACAAGTGGCTTACAAGCCCACGAAAATCAAAATCATTTAAACTACTTTGTACAAGTTCTCGAGTCCTATGGAGGAGCTCTGTAGGAAGGTTCTTGCAATTTCAGTTTGAATAGATTTTTCAAAATGTTTTTAAATCTGTTTTCAAAATGTTTTAGCTTTCAAAATCATGTTTTCAAAAATGTTTTAAAATTTTGTTTTAGCCTTGAAATATTCCTATATTCTGATTTTAAAAACTTCTATTTTTAAAACATCAAAACTTATTCTGATTTTAAATATTACTTATATAATTGGTGGTCTATATCAATTATATATATATATATATATTTAAAATAATGTTTTATATTCATTCTCTATCTCAAAATACAATTTAGACACTTTACTTTGCTTCAGAGAAGTTTCAACTTGTTTTAAATTCAATTGTCTTTACAAAACAACATCTCTATAATTTTGAACTAAGGGATGTCGACATAAGGGGATATCCCATGTCGACATGTTGACAGTTGGATTCAAAATTCAATTTTCAAAAGAAGTGTCCATTCGTTCGAAAACCTTTCGCCAATGGTTATGACTGTTGTGCATCTATATAAAGGCTTCCAAAACGAATTTTTTTAACAATTACTTTCTTATTTTCTTCACTCTTTCTTCTCCACCATTCCATATCCATAAAACTTCATATTTTCAAGATCGTGCGTCATTCTGTCAAATTCTCAATAGGAAATCATTTAGATACTCTCTCTATTTGATTCTCCATCATTCTACTAAAGATCAAAGTGCTATTCAGAGTTATAGGATCAATTTGTATTCAAAAAGTCCATAAAGTCTATCCATTCAAAAGGATTGTTATTAGAAAGTATTAGGGTGATCTTGTGTCCCGTAAATCAAGAGAGTTTACCCCAGATTCGGAGACAGGAGGGTTCCTCAAGGCCTTAGAAATTGAGGGTTGTAATTTGGATATTGGCTTATAAAAATATGTACATGGATATTGCCTTGGTGCAGGACTGGATGTAGGAGGATTCCGAACCACTATAAAATCTGGTGTGTTCTTTCCTTTTACTTGCTTTACTTTATTATTTGCATTTGTTATATGTTCTGTGATCATTCTGTGTTAGAATTCTGTTTAGGTTTGTGACGACCCGCAAATCCGTAAGCCTTGAATATACACTAATCTCCATTGATTAACTCAAGATGAACAGAAATACGAATTCTCAATGTTTTAAGAAAAAGAAAAAAGTAGAAGAAGAGAGAAAAAGATAGAAAATAGAGAGAAAAGAAAATAGAAAATAGAACGGAACAGAAGAAAACAGCAGAACAATATCAGAATCTCACAATCGCAGCGGAACAACATATAATAGGTAAATGAATAATCTTTAAACAAAGAACTATATCAGTTATTACATTACATTACATTTCATTACATCATATCATCATAGTGTACAACAACAAACAACATCAAACAGCGGAAAAGAAATACTATATACTAGTAATACGCCATGCCATCCAGCTTGCCTCCAACAACTCTTGAATTCCAGAATATCCTGATAAATCTTAACTCTTGACTGCCCGTGTGGAAATTGGTGGGCACGCAGAGTTTAGGAAGGAAAACAATAAACTCTAAGTCAGTCATGTGACTGGTGTGAGAACTCAAAACAGTTTATTTATCTTTAAAATCAAAATAGAGGGATATTTTTAAAGTCAAATCGCAATGCTTTTAAAAATGAGACTACCATAAGGCCTCCCGCACACACACACAATGCAAACGCAGAATCGGAGGAGATTTCTCCTTATGATAGTCAAACATGCTTGATACGCATTAAAAAGAAACATTTGATATTATTATTAGTGCATAGTGTAGAAAACAATTTTGAAAGTAGAATATAAATCTTAGCCAGCATAGGCATTCCGCACTTATGCCTACTATAGCTACCATGTTCAATAGCAGGTTACCGCCACATTCCATGGCAGGTTATACAACTAAAACCGTACAAGATCGTACTGTTTCTTTGGATTTCCAATGAATGGTCAGGCCAAGGAACTTCCCATTGCCACATGAGAACGCCTCTGGAAGGACGTCCCCGAGAACCAAACCGGATCTCTGCCAACACAAGGCCGAGTTACCCCTAACTGGGTAACTACTGACACGAGTATGCCATCCCCCGGTCCTTTGGGACCTTTAACCGAGCGCTCGTCATCAACATCACACAATCATAAATAAAGTGTTTCAACATGAGTAAGTATCCGGGCTCCATACCATGATACCACCCTTTTCCAAAAGGAAATGCACATACCCTAAAGGGAGCTACCCCTCATAACCTTGCCGCATCTTTCCTGTTTTGACCATTCTGAGGTGTAAGGCTCGACGAAGTCTCGTCCACAAAGCCACGCTTTATACAAAAGCCATGCTTTGGGTCAACAAATGATCATAGAAATGATCACAAAGATAAACGATCAAATAAATGATCCTATCACAAATGATCAACACAACGATCATTTCACAGCAACACTCAGCATGTCACATTACCAAATTGGGAATATATCGCTGATAACCTTCAACTACATAACCTCTGAGCTCGTACGTCTCAGAGAAGGGTGTTAAGCTAAAAGAATAAATTCTCCGCCACCAACAGAAATATATTTGAAAGAAATCGGCTTTATATCTCAATTTGTAACGTCAGACATACAATCCATACAAGTCTGTTCCGGGCTCGAACAGAACCGAAGGCACTTACAAAGAAGTCCTTGCAATCCGGATATCCACAATCCTAATCGGATTCCCCATCACATATGGAGAACTCTATACCGGAGCAACTCGGTGTAGAGTCAATCGACAGGTCATCCTATCGCTCTCGCAAATACCCGGTCTTCAACACCGATCTTCAATGCTATCCATTACGTCGTATCACTATTCGGAATGGGTAATCCGAATAACGAGCGCAATAATTTAAAAATAAGTGTAGCATTCAAATTCAGCAAATCACAACAAATACCTTTCAAAGGTAAATATTGATAGTCGGTTATTGAACTATCAATGGATATGCACAACATCACCAGATTCCAAATAATTTTCCAAATTATTTATTTTCCAAAAATATCTTTACAAGATATAAAATTTCAATACCTCAAAAATAAATCAATATTTATTTTTAAACAAATTCCACTTTCTTTTATAAATTCCATAGTGAATTTATATTTCACAATATCTACTGATATACGATTTCAATTATTCATTTCAATTTATCTTCAAAAAGATAAATTCTCAAAACGTTTCATTTCACATTGGAAAACATTTCCATACTTACTTAATAAGTAATTCACAATCTTTTTATTTTCTACACTTGGAAAATATTCAATATACTTAAATCGAAATTAAGTATATATTTCATTCTTTAAGGAAATCATTCTCTTAAACATATTTATTTGGGCTAAAACGAATGTTGCGTAAAACATCGTTACGACAACCCAAAATCACTAGTATAGGTATTCGAAATTAAAATAGATATATAAATCCCAATACTATACAAAACATTTCCTTTCGGAAATCATTTACTATAACAACAGTGTTATAGTCCACCATTTCCTTCTATTTCTCGAAAATGTCTATTTCAACAATCAATGTTGAAATCTATGGTTTCGAATTTTAACATATTTTTAAAACATCGTTAGATCGTTTTAATTCTATCTAAAACATCACATTCAAAACATTTTCTTTAACATATTATTCACTATTCAAAAACGTAAATATACTTCGTTAACCAATTTCATCATTTCTATTCATTTTATTTTAAAGGATTATTCACTGTCTAAAACATGAATATAACTCCAATTTACTTATCAAAATAAGTCTTTGCGAATTTATAAAAACAATGTTTATAAATTCCATTCCTATTTATTTTATAACAACTTCCTTTTTATAAATCTCCTTTATTAAGCTATTTCAATTTATAACTCAATTATAAACCAAATGTTCATATTATAAGTTAAATGCTTATAAAACAATTATTTTACAAAATCGTTCTTTTTAAGACTTTCCAAATTATAAATCTTATAACTTATAAGATTCATTTATTTAACCAAATCTATTCTTCAAATAACATTACAAATTTTATAAACCTACTGCTTATAAAATTCCATTTATAACTTCACCGTTTATAATTCTATAAATTTCATTCATTTATGAAATTCATTCACAATTCATTCTAACACTTATAAAAACTCGTTTTATACTTCAAGTATTTTAATTTATAAATATCAATTTATAAATCGCTTATATAAATCAATTTATACTATTATTTTAAAACATCTTTAATCTCTTTTATAATTTCACCATTCTCTTTGATTTATAAAATAATTAAATTTTATAAATCCTATTTTTAAACTTTTCACAATAAATTCAAAAATCCCAATTTAACTATTTTATAAAATCATTAATCCCATATTTTCAAAAATCAACTTTTAACTATTTTTTTCAGAAATCATAATTTTTATAACATTAAAATTATATTTTTTATTTATTTAAAATGGATCAATTCCAAAAATGTTTCATAAACGTATACTCTTCAAAAATCACTTTAAAAATCCTTTTAAAATTCCAAAAACTTGGTCCAATGATGCTACATACCAAATAGTCAATCACGACAACAACGATATCGTATATTGATATGATAATCAACGAATATCAAAATATCCATAATCAAATAAATACTGTTGAGGAATCCAGTTGGATCCCTCCAACTTGTTTTCCTGCATCCACAAACATTAGCACAATACCAATTCCGTTCCAGTACGAAATTATCACGGTATATGGGATTTAAAATATTATCCGTTTAATAGACGGCGCAATAGGGTCTCATCTGCTATACAATGCGGGAAATCAATAACTGCAATATACATATGCCAATATATATATATATATTGCTATTATATATAATACCAATTTCACTGTTTATGAAATATTCGCATTATATGTTTTTAATAAATAACATCCGCTTACTAACGGCGCATAATGTCTATTTTAACAATCAATAGATAACAATCATCATTCAAACATGCATTCAAGAATTTTAAATATAACTATTTAAAATATAAATCGAAACTATTCGATTGAGTGAGAAGTTCTCACCTTGATTTCAATTTCGTTTTAGCGATTTATTTCGAATAAAATTAAAAGGACGTTTAATTTTACCCGAAATTCTCACTAACTCCAAACGACTCCAATCCAATTCCATAGCGTAGTGCTCGTCAATACGATTCCAACGCAACTGGTTTCGTGCGTTTTCGACCTATTATGAAAAAGTTATGAATTTTATAAGTTTACACGATTTATATATCAATTTACAACAATTTTTATATTATTTTCTAAACCTAACCAATATTGGCCGTTAGATCCATCATCTGCAAATCCAAGCCGTGCCCCCTCTCCTTCCTCCTCACGTTCTCTTCTACAAGCAACACACGCAAGAAGAAACCCATAGGCATGAAATTAGGGTTCAATATTTTTGCCACCACGAGCATCGACAAGTTGATCAAGCACCTCCATTTGGAAGCTCTAGCTCCCCTCTACCCACGCCTGGAACCAAGGCAAGCTCGACCACCCCAAAATCCTTGAAATGCGTGCGCAACATCAGGCCGTCGGCCCCCTTGCTCCCTCTCTGATGCTCTAAACACGATCATCACCGCATAGAATCGAAGCTCTTATCGAGCTCTTCGACTTTGTAGTTGAGCACTTCGCGTAATTCCTTGTAGATTGAGAGTGATTAAGAGAATAAAATGATGAATTTCTGGCCTTAGAATTAGAAAGTGGCGGCTGGACATTTTTAGGGTTAGGGTTTTTAAGTTATTCACAAAGTTGAAGTTGTGAGGGTCTTATATAGAAAATTCGTGCGACACTATTCATCCCGGATTTTCCGAACTCCAAACGAAGCGTGCCGGTTAGCGTTTCAAAGGTTTACCCCGCGTTCCGAACACAATGGAACGTGTTTCGAGAGCTTATTCGTTCATCTGTGCGAGTTATGGCAATAAACGTTCGATTTAAAATTAAACCGATTAAACGATTTTCTAGGCGTTTTAGCTTGCACCGGACAAACGGTAAATCCAATTGACACGAAATTTTAAACCATACAATAATATCATATTACGAATCCGATGAAACTGGTTTCGTCGAAATCCGAGACTGTTTGAAAAATGGCTATTTTAACTCGTCAAATTAAAATTAAAAATAATTTCGATGCGTTTCAAGCTGCCACGGTCAAACGATAAGTCCGATTGCTACGATAATTGAAATCTAGTAATAACTAACAATTACGGATCCAATGGAACTGGTCTCGTCCAATTCTGAGACTGTTCGAAAATTGGCTATTTTCTCCAGTCGATTTAAATATTAAAATATTCAATTTTCACAAATAAACTTTTAATTCGATTTTAAAAGTTCTATAACATCATTCTAACTTCAATATGATATAATAAAATTTTACAAGTCATTTTCAATCATATTTAACCCAAATTTCAATTATTTTCATAATTTAACATATTAAATTATCGATTTAATTATCCAATTAAATCCAATTATTCGAAATAAATTTTTTCGCTTTATAAATTCACTTACTAATATTTAAAATTAATTAAATATATTAATTATAATTAATAAAAATCCTGGGTCGTTACAAGATTTGTGTTGAAAGTTTTAATTTAGTCATATAGTTCATATATTCTTTAAAACACAATTCATCCCCCCTCTAGTGTTATTTCTGCCTTAAGATCCTTAATCCGCATCCCTAACAATTGGTATCAGAGCATTGGTTTTCATTGTTTTATAATCTGAAACTTGAAAAATATAAAAATGGCATTTTTGGAAAATTGTGTTAAAACTGTTTTGAATCTATGCATTTCATCAAAGTATCATAAGTCTTCATATAGTTATTTGAAAAATCAAGTTATCTACCGAATTGGTGTGTTATGTAGGGACAGACATGTTATATGGCTTTTGACGAATCAATACCCAATGGACAAACTGTGCAAATTGAGAAAGATAAATGGATACTTGATAGTGGCTGTTCGAGGCACATGACTGGAAATCCCGAGATACTCAAGGACATTACTTATCAACATGGTGGATTTCTTAATTTTGGTGACAACTCTAATGGATATGTGGTTGGCGTCGGCAATGTCGTAGTTAATAGTTTTTGTTGATGACAAAGGGGGTGAAAGTTATAAAAATATATGTACTTGTTGTAAGGGGGAGTCATGGAGTATGGGGGAGTTGTAGTTTTAAGAAGAAGTCACGAGTAAGGGGGAGTTATGGAGAGTTATGGTATGGTAAGAATATTTTATAAATAAAGGTTGTCATCGTCAAAAAGGGGGAGATTGTTAGGAACTGAGTTGATGATGTTTTGATGACAACAACCTTTTATAGTTATTATACTTTACTTTATAAAATATATACTAACATTTCCATATATATATATATATGTATGTATGTATGTATATAGGAAGTATATGCAGATATCATCGAAGACTGATCAGTATAAAGACTCAAGCATCAAGATGAAGATTAGAGATTCAAGATTCAAGACTCTAGAGAATCCAGATTTCAAGATCTCAAGATAAGTGTCTAGTATTTTGTTAAAACTTCATAATAGCACTCTCATCTTTCTCCCAATTTTCTTTTGGGATGGAACCCAATTTCTATCGAAGCCAGTGGCTTACAAACCCACGACAAGTAGCTTACAAACCTACGACAAGTGGCTTACAAACCCATGAAAATCAAAATCATTTAAACTACTTTGTACAAGTTCTCGGGTCCTATGGAGGAGCTCTGTAGGAAGGTTCTTGCAATTTCAGTTTGAATAGATTTTTCAAAATGTTTTTAAATTTGTTTTCAAAATGTTTTAGCTTTCAAAATCATGTTTTCAAAAATGTTTTCAACTCATTCTAGAGTACTACTGACTCTATCTCTAATGAGTAATACCCAACAGAACCATGGTTGTCGCTTAACCATATGCTCTGATACCACCTGTGACGACCCGCAAATCCGTACTCCTTGAATATACACTAATCTCCATAGATTAACTCAAGATGAACAGAAATACGAATTCTCAATGTTTTAAGAAAAAGAAAAAGGTAGAAGAAGAGAGAAAAAGATAGAAAATAGAGAGAAAAGAAAATAGAAAATAGAACGGAACAGAAGAAAACAGCAGAACAATATCAGAATCTCACAATCGCAGCGGAACAACATATAATAGGTAAATGAATAATCTTTAAACAAAGAACTATATCAGTTATTACATTACATTACATTTCATTACATCATATCATCATAGTGTACAACAACAAACAACATCAAACAGCGGAAAAGAAATACTATATACTAGTAATACGCCATGCCATCCAGCTTGCCTCCAACAACTCTTGAATTCCAGAATATCCTGATAAATCTTAACTCTTGACTGCCCGTGTGGAAATTGGTGGGCACGCAGAGTTTAGGAAGGAAAACAATAAACTCCAAGTCAGTCATGTGACTGGTGTGAGAACTCAAAACAGTTTATTTATCTTTAAAATCAAAATAGAGGGATATTTTTAAAGTCAATTCGCAATGCTTTTAAAAATGAGACTACCATAAGGCCTCCCGCACACACACACAATGCAAACGCAGAATCGGAGGAGATTTCTCCTTATGATAGTCAAACATGCTTGATACGCATTAAAAAGAAACATTTGATATTATTATTAGTGCATAGTGTAGAAAACAATTTTGAAAGTAGAATATAAATCTTAGCCAGCATAGGCATTCCGCACTTATGCCTACTATAGCTACCATGTTCAATAGCAGGTTACCGCCACATTCCATGGCAGGTTATACAACTAAAACCGTACAAGATCGTACTGTTTCTTTGGATTTCCAACGAATGGTCAGGCCAAGGAACTTCCCATTGCCACATGAGAACGCCTCTGGAAGGACGTCCCCGAGAACCAAACCGGATCTCTACCAACACAAGGCCGAGTTACCCCTAACTGGGTAACTACTGACACGAGTATGCCATCCCCCGGTCCTTTGGGACCTTTAACCGAGCGCTCGTCATCAACATCACACAATCATAAATAAAGTGTTTCAACATGAGTAAGTATCCGGGCTCCATACCATGATACCACCCTTTTCCAAAAGGAAATGCACATACCCTAAAGGGAGCTACCCCTCATAACCTTGCCGCATCTTTCCTGTTTTGACCATTCTGAGGTGTAAGGCTCGACGAAGTCTCGTCCACAAAGCCACGCTTTATACAAAAGCCATGCTTTGGGTCAACAAATGATCATAGAAATGATCACAAAGATAAACGATCAAATAAATGATCCTATCACAAATGATCAACACAACGATCATTTCACAGCAACACTCAGCATGTCACATTACCAAATTGGGAATATATCGCTGATAACCTTCAACTACATAACCTCTGAGCTCGTACGTCTCAGAGAAGGGTGTTAAGCTAAAAGAATAAATTCTCCGCCACCAACAGAAATATATTTGAAAGAAATCGGCTTTATATCTCAATTTGTAACGTCAGACATACAATCCATACAAGTCTGTTCCGGGCTCGAACAGAACCGAAGGCACTTACAAAGAAGTCCTTGCAATCCGGATATCCACAATCCTAATCGGATTCCCCATCACATATGGAGAACTCTATACCGGAGCAACTCGGTGTAGAGTCAATCGACAGGTCATCCTATCGCTCTCGCAAATACCCGGTCTTCAACACCGATCTTCAATGCTATCCATTACGTCGTATCACTATTCGGAATGGGTAATCCGAATAACGAGCGCAATAATTTAAAAATAAGTGTAGCATTCAAATTCAACAAATCACAACAAATACCTTTCAAAGGTAAATATTGATAGTCGGTTATTGAACTATCAATGGATATGCACAACATCACCAGATTCCAAATAATTTTCCAAATTATTTATTTTCCAAAAATATCTTTACAAGATATAAAATTTCAATACCTCAAAAATAAATCAATATTTATTTTTAAACAAATTCCACTTTCTTTTATAAATTCCATAGTGAATTTATATTTCACAATATCTACTGATATACGATTTCAATTATTCATTTCAATTTATCTTCAAAAAGATAAATTCTCAAAACGTTTCATTTCACATTGGAAAACATTTCCATACTTACTTAATAAGTAATTCACAATCTTTTTATTTTCTACACTTGGAAAATATTCAATATACTTAAATCGAAATTAAGTATATATTTCATTCTTTAAGGAAATCATTCTCTTAAACATATTTATTTGGGCTAAAACGAATGTTGCGTAAAACATCGTTACGACAACCCAAAATCACTAGTATAGGTATTCGAAATTAAAATAGATATATAAATCCCAATACTATACAAAACATTTCCTTTCGGAAATCATTTACTATAACAACAGTGTTATAGTCCACCATTTCCTTCTATTTCTCGAAAACGTCTATTTCAACAATCAATGTTGAAATCTATGGTTTCGAATCTTAACATATTTTTAAAACATCGTTAGATCGTTTTAATTCTATCTAAAACATCACATTCAAAACATTTTCTTTAACATATTATTCACTATTCAAAAACGTAAATATACTTCGTTAACCAATTTCATCATTTCTATTCATTTTATTTTAAAGGATTATTCACTGTCTAAAACATGAATATAACTCCTTTAATAAGTTACAACAATTTACTTATCGAAATAAGTCTTTGCGAATTTATAAAAACAATGTTTATAAATTCCATTCCTATTTATTTTATCACAACTTCCTTTTTATAAATCTCCTTTATTAAACTTTTTCAATTTATAACTCAATTATAAACCAAAGGTTCATATTATAAGTTAAATGCTTATAAAACGATTATTTTACAAAATCGTTCTTTTTAAGACTTTCCAAATTATAAATCTTATAACTTATAAGATTCATTTATTTACCAAATCTATTCTTCAAATAACTTTACAAATTTTATAAACCTACTGCTTATAAAATTCCATTTATAACTTCACTGTTTATAATTCTATAAATTTCATTCATTTATGAAATTCATTCACAATTCATTCTAACACTTATAAAAACTCGTTTTATACTTCAAGTATTTTAATTTATAAATATCAATTTATAAATCCCTTATATAAATCAATGTATACTATTATTTTAAAACATCTTTAATCTCTTTTATAATTTCACCATTCTCTTTGATTTATAAAATAATTAAATTTTATAAATCCTATTTTTAAACTTTTCACAACAAATTCAAAAATCCCAATTTAACTATTTTATAAAATCATTAATCCCATATTTTCAAAAATCAACTTTTAACTATTTTTCTCAGAAATCATAATTTTTATAACATTAAAATTATATCGTTTATTTATTTAAAATGGATCAATTCCAAAAATATTTTATAAACGTATACTCTTCAAAAATAACTTTAAAAATCCTTTTAAAATTCCAAAAACTTGGTCCAATGATGCTACATACCAAATAGTCAATCACGACAAAAACGATATCATATATCGATATGATAATCAACGAATATCAAAATATCCATAATCAAATAAATACTGTTGAGGAATCCAGTTGGATCCCTCCAACCTGTTTTCCTGCATCCACAAACATTAGCACAATACCAATTCCGTTCCAGTACGAAATTATCGCGGTATATGGGATTTAAATATTATCCGCTTAATAGACGGCGCAATAGGGTCTCATCCGCTATACAATGCGGGAAATCAATAACTGCAATATATATATTGCTATTATATATAATACCAATTTCACTGTTTATGAAATATTCGCGGTATATGTTTTTAATAAATAACATCCGCTTACTAACGGCGCATAATGTCTATTTTAACAATCAATAGATAACAATCATCATTCAAACATGCATTTAAGAATTTTAAATATAACTATTTAAAATATAAATCGAAACTATTCGATTGAGTGAGAAGTTCTCACCTTGATTTCAATTTCGTTTTAGCGATTTATTTCGAATAAAATTAAACGGACGTTTAATTTTACCCGAAATTCTCACTAACTCCAAACGAATCCAATCCAGCTCCATAGCGTAGTGCTCGTCCATACGATTCCAACGCATCTGGTTTCGCGCGTTTTCGACCTCGTATGAAAACGTTATGAATTTTATAAGTTTACACGATTTATATATCAATTTACAACAATTTTTATATTATTTTCTAAACCTAACCAATATTGGCCGTTAGATCCATCATCTGCAAATCCAAGCCGTGCCCCCTCTCCTTCCTACTCACGTTCTATTCTACAGGCAACACACGCAAGAAGAAACCCATAGGCATGAAATTAGGGTTCAATATTTTTGCCACCACGAGCATCGACAAGTTGATCAAGCACCTCCATTTGGAAGCTCTAGCTCCCCTCTACCCACGCCTGGAACCAAGGCAAGCTCGGCCACCCCCAAAATCCTTGAAATGCGTGCGCAACATCAGGCCGTCGGCCCCCTCTTGCTCCCTCTCTGATGCTCAAACACGATCATCACCGTATAGAATCGAAGCTCTTATCGAGCTCTTCGACTTTGTAGTTGAGCAATTCGCGTAATTCCTTGTAGATTGAGAGTGATTAAGAGAATAAAATGATGAATTTCTGGCCTTAGAATTAGAGTGTGGCGGCTGGACATTTTTAGGGTTAGGGTTTTTAAGTTATTCACAAAGTTGAAGTTGTGAGGGTCTTATATAGAAAATTCGTGCGACACTATTCATCCCGATTTTCCGAACTCCAAACGAAGCGTGCCGGTTGGCGTTTCCAAGGTTTACCCCACGTTCCGAACACAATGGAACGTGTTTCGGGAGCTAATTCGGTCATCTGTGCGAGTTATGGCAATAAACGTTCGATTTAAAATTAAACCGATTAAACGATTTTCTAGGCGTTTTAGCTTGCACCGGACAAACGATAAATCCGATTGACACAAAATTTTAAACCATACAATAATATCACATTACGGATCCGATGAAACTTGTTTCGTCGAAATCCAAGACTGTTTGAAAAATGGCTATTTTAACTCGCCAAATTAAAATTAAAAATAATTTCGATGCGTTTCGAGCTGCCACGGTCAAACGATAACTCCGATTGCTTCGAAAATTGAAATTCAGTAATAACTAACTATTACGGATCCAATGGAACTGGTCTCGTCCAATTCTGAGACTGTTCGAAAATTGGCTATTTTCACTAGTCGATTTAAATATTAAAATATTCAATTTTCACAAATAAACTTTTAATTCGATTTTAAAAGTTCTATAACATCATTCTAACTTCAATATGATATAATAAAATTTTACAAGTCATTTTCAATCATATTTAACCCAAATTTCAATTATTTTCATAATTTAACATATTAAATTATCGATTTAATTATCCAATTAAATCCAATTATTCGAAATAAAATTTATTCGACTTATAAGTTCACTTATTAATATTTAAAATTAATTAAATATACGAATTTTAATTAATAAAAATCCTGGGTCGTTACATACTTCCCCCCTTAAAAGAATTTCGTCCTCGAAATTACCAAGTAAGAAAAGTTACCGAATCTATTAACTTTTCCCAAATTCATAATTAAATTTCTTACAATAACTTTACTAAGTTTTCAAATCATACTTAGTTATATTTTCAAAAGCAACTATCATTGTTTAACTTTCAACTCCAAATCAAAGTTAAAGTTTTCAAAATTTTCCAATTTTTCTCAAATTTTTCTAACGCCTTAAATTTCCGGAAAAATTCGCCAGAGTCTCCTTTGCGCGGCTCGATCCAAAAAAAATTGACAGTATATATATCACAAATATACATCTCATCAAGTAATGAGGCATCCCGCAGGGAAAAAAGTGTAAAAGTACGGTATGTAATCCGAGATATGTACCTTATTTATTTTATTAGCGAGCATATACGGCTAATATAGCGCGAAAGCGAGCTCCAAATGCGAAGCAAACGCGATCCGCACCTACTAAACACTCAACAAATAACATGAGAACATGTATATAGACAATAGTATCGATATACAACATATAGCAACACAATAACTATATATGCCAACATAGCAAATGCAACAAAACAACAAATGCAAACATCAACCAACTATCATCCATAACCAAATCAATATTCATTCATATTCTCATTAATATTCAATGAAATAGGTTTTCAATTTAATCACATTTGATTCATTAACAGTGGATGTTTTTACAAACATTCATTTTCAATTAGTTTATATTCACTAATCCATATTCAAGTTGGTTCACTTCCAAATCAAATTCAATTTCATTTAAGATTCACTTAACTTTCAATTTGATTTCAATTACTTTAACTTTCAATTTCATTAACACTTAATGAATTATATACAATCAACTAATTATCATATAACAACCAATGTATATTAATTACAATCAAATTCCTTTGCTTTCAATTGGTTTAATTAATTTGATTTTCATTCAATCTTTTAACTTCCAATAACACCAAATTCCTTTGCTTTCAATTGGTTTAATTAATTTGATTTTCATTCAATCTTTCAACTTCCAATAACATTAGATTTTAATGAATTAACACTTATATCCATTATTTCATATCAACTTAATTTACATTCAATTGATTAACATTCAATCCATTAATTCAATTCAATTACAAAAGTTGAATTTCATTTACATAACTTAAGTTCATATCTATCACTTAACTTTATTAATTTACTTTGATACCAATATCAACTTCATTCAACATCTCTTAAGTTATACTTCATTTTTAAACACCACTTGGTTTTACTTAACTTAAATTCCCACTTATAAATCAATTCAGATTTCAATTCTAAAGTAAATTTCCATTTAACTTTAAATTCATTTTTATTTACAACTCATATTCATAAATATATTCATATAGTTTCACTTCTTATATATATATAAGTTTATTTCACAATTGTAAATCACTTTAATTATAATTCAATTCTTATAATTCTTTTGCTTATACAATTATTCTTTTATCTAGATTATTCAAACATCTTATTCAACAAACAAACAATCAACTTATATACTTTAATAATTCTGAAAAATTATTCCTTTATATATAAAATATAATCAAGGTAAAATTATTTCATTTACCCAATTTTAAAACAATATTATGTCGAATTGTTCTATTCAAATGTTTATAAACCCTTTCGGCATAGTTGTCGAGACCGTGCTGACGAAGGTTCATATGCCACTCAATAAACCAATCATCACAATATAAAACAATTTCATATTCACTAACAAATACGCTCTCATAGCTATTATTACACTCAACTCATTCTAGAGTACTACTGACTCTATCTCTAATGAGTAATACCCAACAGAACCATGGTTGTCGCTTAACCATATGCTCTGATACCACCTGTGACGACCCGCAAATCCGTACTCCTTGAATATACACTAATCTCCATAGATTAACTCAAGATGAACAGAAATACGAATTCTCAATGTTTTAAGAAAAAGAAAAAGGTAGAAGAAGAGAGAAAAAGATAGAAAATAGAGAGAAAAGAAAATAGAAAATAGAACGGAACAGAAGAAAACAGCAGAACAATATCAGAATCTCACAATCGCAGCGGAACAACATATAATAGGTAAATGAATAATCTTTAAACAAAGAACTATATCAGTTATTACATTACATTACATTTCATTACATCATATCATCATAGTGTACAACAACAAACAACATCAAACAGCGGAAAAGAAATACTATATACTAGTAATACGCCATGCCATCCAGCTTGCCTCCAACAACTCTTGAATTCCAGAATATCCTGATAAATCTTAACTCTTGACTGCCCGTGTGGAAATTGGTGGGCACGCAGAGTTTAGGAAGGAAAACAATAAACTCCAAGTCAGTCATGTGACTGGTGTGAGAACTCAAAACAGTTTATTTATCTTTAAAATCAAAATAGAGGGATATTTTTAAAGTCAATTCGCAATGCTTTTAAAAATGAGACTACCATAAGGCCTCCCGCACACACACACAATGCAAACGCAGAATCGGAGGAGATTTCTCCTTATGATAGTCAAACATGCTTGATACGCATTAAAAAGAAACATTTGATATTATTATTAGTGCATAGTGTAGAAAACAATTTTGAAAGTAGAATATAAATCTTAGCCAGCATAGGCATTCCGCACTTATGCCTACTATAGCTACCATGTTCAATAGCAGGTTACCGCCACATTCCATGGCAGGTTATACAACTAAAACCGTACAAGATCGTACTGTTTCTTTGGATTTCCAACGAATGGTCAGGCCAAGGAACTTCCCATTGCCACATGAGAACGCCTCTGGAAGGACGTCCCCGAGAACCAAACCGGATCTCTACCAACACAAGGCCGAGTTACCCCTAACTGGGTAACTACTGACACGAGTATGCCATCCCCCGGTCCTTTGGGACCTTTAACCGAGCGCTCGTCATCAACATCACACAATCATAAATAAAGTGTTTCAACATGAGTAAGTATCCGGGCTCCATACCATGATACCACCCTTTTCCAAAAGGAAATGCACATACCCTAAAGGGAGCTACCCCTCATAACCTTGCCGCATCTTTCCTGTTTTGACCATTCTGAGGTGTAAGGCTCGACGAAGTCTCGTCCACAAAGCCACGCTTTATACAAAAGCCATGCTTTGGGTCAACAAATGATCATAGAAATGATCACAAAGATAAACGATCAAATAAATGATCCTATCACAAATGATCAACACAACGATCATTTCACAGCAACACTCAGCATGTCACATTACCAAATTGGGAATATATCGCTGATAACCTTCAACTACATAACCTCTGAGCTCGTACGTCTCAGAGAAGGGTGTTAAGCTAAAAGAATAAATTCTCCGCCACCAACAGAAATATATTTGAAAGAAATCGGCTTTATATCTCAATTTGTAACGTCAGACATACAATCCATACAAGTCTGTTCCGGGCTCGAACAGAACCGAAGGCACTTACAAAGAAGTCCTTGCAATCCGGATATCCACAATCCTAATCGGATTCCCCATCACATATGGAGAACTCTATACCGGAGCAACTCGGTGTAGAGTCAATCGACAGGTCATCCTATCGCTCTCGCAAATACCCGGTCTTCAACACCGATCTTCAATGCTATCCATTACGTCGTATCACTATTCGGAATGGGTAATCCGAATAACGAGCGCAATAATTTAAAAATAAGTGTAGCATTCAAATTCAACAAATCACAACAAATACCTTTCAAAGGTAAATATTGATAGTCGGTTATTGAACTATCAATGGATATGCACAACATCACCAGATTCCAAATAATTTTCCAAATTATTTATTTTCCAAAAATATCTTTACAAGATATAAAATTTCAATACCTCAAAAATAAATCAATATTTATTTTTAAACAAATTCCACTTTCTTTTATAAATTCCATAGTGAATTTATATTTCACAATATCTACTGATATACGATTTCAATTATTCATTTCAATTTATCTTCAAAAAGATAAATTCTCAAAACGTTTCATTTCACATTGGAAAACATTTCCATACTTACTTAATAAGTAATTCACAATCTTTTTATTTTCTACACTTGGAAAATATTCAATATACTTAAATCGAAATTAAGTATATATTTCATTCTTTAAGGAAATCATTCTCTTAAACATATTTATTTGGGCTAAAACGAATGTTGCGTAAAACATCGTTACGACAACCCAAAATCACTAGTATAGGTATTCGAAATTAAAATAGATATATAAATCCCAATACTATACAAAACATTTCCTTTCGGAAATCATTTACTATAACAACAGTGTTATAGTCCACCATTTCCTTCTATTTCTCGAAAATGTCTATTTCAACAATCAATGTTGAAATCTATGGTTTCGAATTTTAACATATTTTTAAAACATCGTTAGATCGTTTTAATTCTATCTAAAACATCACATTCAAAACATTTTCTTTAACATATTATTCACTATTCAAAAACGTAAATATACTTCGTTAACCAATTTCATCATTTCTATTCATTTTATTTTAAAGGATTATTCACTGTCTAAAACATGAATATAACTCCAATTTACTTATCAAAATAAGTCTTTGCGAATTTATAAAAACAATGTTTATAAATTCCATTCCTATTTATTTTATAACAACTTCCTTTTTATAAATCTCCTTTATTAAGCTATTTCAATTTATAACTCAATTATAAACCAAATGTTCATATTATAAGTTAAATGCTTATAAAACAATTATTTTACAAAATCGTTCTTTTTAAGACTTTCCAAATTATAAATCTTATAACTTATAAGATTCATTTATTTAACCAAATCTATTCTTCAAATAACATTACAAATTTTATAAACCTACTGCTTATAAAATTCCATTTATAACTTCACCGTTTATAATTCTATAAATTTCATTCATTTATGAAATTCATTCACAATTCATTCTAACACTTATAAAAACTCGTTTTATACTTCAAGTATTTTAATTTATAAATATCAATTTATAAATCGCTTATATAAATCAATTTATACTATTATTTTAAAACATCTTTAATCTCTTTTATAATTTCACCATTCTCTTTGATTTATAAAATAATTAAATTTTATAAATCCTATTTTTAAACTTTTCACAATAAATTCAAAAATCCCAATTTAACTATTTTATAAAATCATTAATCCCATATTTTCAAAAATCAACTTTTAACTATTTTTTTAGAAATCATAATTTTTATAACATTAAAATTATATTTTTTATTTATTTAAAATGGATCAATTCCAAAAATGTTTCATAAACGTATACTCTTCAAAAATCACTTTAAAAATCCTTTTAAAATTCCAAAAACTTGGTCCAATGATGCTACATACCAAATAGTCAATCACGACAACAACGATATCGTATATTGATATGATAATCAACGAATATCAAAATATCCATAATCAAATAAATACTGTTGAGGAATCCAGTTGGATCCCTCCAACTTGTTTTCCTGCATCCACAAACATTAGCACAATACCAATTCCGTTCCAGTACGAAATTATCACGGTATATGGGATTTAAAATATTATCCGTTTAATAGACGGCGCAATAGGGTCTCATCTGCTATACAATGCGGGAAATCAATAACTGCAATATACATATGCCAATATATATATATATATTGCTATTATATATAATACCAATTTCACTGTTTATGAAATATTCGCATTATATGTTTTTAATAAATAACATCCGCTTACTAACGGCGCATAATGTCTATTTTAACAATCAATAGATAACAATCATCATTCAAACATGCATTCAAGAATTTTAAATATAACTATTTAAAATATAAATCGAAACTATTCGATTGAGTGAGAAGTTCTCACCTTGATTTCAATTTCGTTTTAGCGATTTATTTCGAATAAAATTAAAAGGACGTTTAATTTTACCCGAAATTCTCACTAACTCCAAACGACTCCAATCCAATTCCATAGCGTAGTGCTCGTCAATACGATTCCAACGCAACTGGTTTCGTGCGTTTTCGACCTATTATGAAAAAGTTATGAATTTTATAAGTTTACACGATTTATATATCAATTTACAACAATTTTTATATTATTTTCTAAACCTAACCAATATTGGCCGTTAGATCCATCATCTGCAAATCCAAGCCGTGCCCCCTCTCCTTCCTCCTCACGTTCTCTTCTACAAGCAACACACGCAAGAAGAAACCCATAGGCATGAAATTAGGGTTCAATATTTTTGCCACCACGAGCATCGACAAGTTGATCAAGCACCTCCATTTGGAAGCTCTAGCTCCCCTCTACCCACGCCTGGAACCAAGGCAAGCTCGACCACCCCAAAATCCTTGAAATGCGTGCGCAACATCAGGCCGTCGGCCCCCTTGCTCCCTCTCTGATGCTCTAAACACGATCATCACCGCATAGAATCGAAGCTCTTATCGAGCTCTTCGACTTTGTAGTTGAGCACTTCGCGTAATTCCTTGTAGATTGAGAGTGATTAAGAGAATAAAATGATGAATTTCTGGCCTTAGAATTAGAAAGTGGCGGCTGGACATTTTTAGGGTTAGGGTTTTTAAGTTATTCACAAAGTTGAAGTTGTGAGGGTCTTATATAGAAAATTCGTGCGACACTATTCATCCCGGATTTTCCGAACTCCAAACGAAGCGTGCCGGTTAGCGTTTCAAAGGTTTACCCCGCGTTCCGAACACAATGGAACGTGTTTCGAGAGCTTATTCGTTCATCTGTGCGAGTTATGGCAATAAACGTTCGATTTAAAATTAAACCGATTAAACGATTTTCTAGGCGTTTTAGCTTGCACCGGACAAACGGTAAATCCAATTGACACGAAATTTTAAACCATACAATAATATCATATTACGAATCCGATGAAACTGGTTTCGTCGAAATCCGAGACTGTTTGAAAAATGGCTATTTTAACTCGTCAAATTAAAATTAAAAATAATTTCGATGCGTTTCAAGCTGCCACGGTCAAACGATAAGTCCGATTGCTACGATAATTGAAATCTAGTAATAACTAACAATTACGGATCCAATGGAACTGGTCTCGTCCAATTCTGAGACTGTTCGAAAATTGGCTATTTTCTCCAGTCGATTTAAATATTAAAATATTCAATTTTCACAAATAAACTTTTAATTCGATTTTAAAAGTTCTATAACATCATTCTAACTTCAATATGATATAATAAAATTTTACAAGTCATTTTCAATCATATTTAACCCAAATTTCAATTATTTTCATAATTTAACATATTAAATTATCGATTTAATTATCCAATTAAATCCAATTATTCGAAATAAATTTTTTCGCTTTATAAATTCACTTACTAATATTTAAAATTAATTAAATATATTAATTATAATTAATAAAAATCCTGGGTCGTTACAAGATTTGTGTTGAAAGTTTTAATTTAGTCATATAGTTCATATATTCTTTAAAACACAATTCATCCCCCCTCTAGTGTTATTTCTGCCTTAAGATCCTTAATCCGCATCCCTAACAATTGGTATCAGAGCATTGGTTTTCATTGTTTTATAATCTGAAACTTGAAAAATATAAAAATGGCATTTTTGGAAAATTGTGTTAAAACTGTTTTGAATCTATGCATTTCATCAAAGTATCATAAGTCTTCATATAGTTATTTGAAAAATCAAGTTATCTACCGAATTGGTGTGTTATGTAGGGACAGACATGTTATATGGCTTTTGACGAATCAATACCCAATGGACAAACTGTGCAAATTGAGAAAGATAAATGGATACTTGATAGTGGCTGTTCGAGGCACATGACTGGAAATCCCGAGATACTCAAGGACATTACTTATCAACATGGTGGATTTCTTAATTTTGGTGACAACTCTAATGGATATGTGGTTGGCGTCGGCAATGTCGTAGTTAATAGTTTTTGTTGATGACAAAGGGGGTGAAAGTTATAAAAATATATGTACTTGTTGTAAGGGGGAGTCATGGAGTATGGGGGAGTTGTAGTTTTAAGAAGAAGTCACGAGTAAGGGGGAGTTATGGAGAGTTATGGTATGGTAAGAATATTTTATAAATAAAGGTTGTCATCGTCAAAAAGGGGGAGATTGTTAGGAACTGAGTTGATGATGTTTTGATGACAACAACCTTTTATAGTTATTATACTTTACTTTATAAAATATATACTAACATTTCCATATATATATATATATGTATGTATGTATGTATATAGGAAGTATATGCAGATATCATCGAAGACTGATCAGTATAAAGACTCAAGCATCAAGATGAAGATTAGAGATTCAAGATTCAAGACTCTAGAGAATCCAGATTTCAAGATCTCAAGATAAGTGTCTAGTATTTTGTTAAAACTTCATAATAGCACTCTCATCTTTCTCCCAATTTTCTTTTGGGATGGAACCCAATTTCTATCGAAGCCAGTGGCTTACAAACCCACGACAAGTAGCTTACAAACCTACGACAAGTGGCTTACAAACCCATGAAAATCAAAATCATTTAAACTACTTTGTACAAGTTCTCGGGTCCTATGGAGGAGCTCTGTAGGAAGGTTCTTGCAATTTCAGTTTGAATAGATTTTTCAAAATGTTTTTAAATTTGTTTTCAAAATGTTTTAGCTTTCAAAATCATGTTTTCAAAAATGTTTTCAAACTTTGTTTTAGCCTTGAAATATTCATCTATTCTGATTTTAAAAACTTCTATTTTTAAAACATCAAAACTTATTCTGATTTTAAATATTACTTATATAATTGACGGTCTATATCAATTATATATATATATATATTTAAAATAATGTTTTATACTCATTCTCTATCTTAAAATACTGTTTAAACACTTTACTTTGCTTCAGAGAAGTTTCAACTTGTTTTAAATTCAATTGTCTTTACAAAACAACATCTCTATAATTTTGAACTAAGGGATGTCGACATAAGGGGATACCCCATGTCGACATGGTGACAGTTGGATTCAAAATTCAATTTTCAAAAGAAGTGTCCATTCGTTCGAAAACCTTTCGCCAATGGTTATGACTGTTGTGCATCTATATAAAGGCTTCCAAAACGAATTTTTTTAACAACTACTTTCTTATTTTCTTCACTCTTTCTTCTCCACCATTCCATATCCATAAAACTTCATATTTTCAAGATCGTGCCATCATTCTGCCAAATTCTCAATAGGAAATCATTTAGATACTCTCTCTATTTGATTCTCCATCATTCTACTAAAGATCAAAGTGCTATTCAGAGTTATAGGATCAATTTGTATTCAAAAAGTCCATAGAGTCTATCCATTCAAAAGGATTGTTATTAGAAAGTATAAGGGTGATCTTGTGTCCTGTAAATCAAGAGAGTTTACCCCAGACTTGGAGATAGGAGGGTTCCTCAAGGCCTTAGAAATTGAGGGTTGTAATTTGGATATTGGCTTATAAAAATCTGTACAAGGATATTGCCTTGGTGCAGGACTGGATGTAGGAGGATTCCGAACCAGTATAAAATCCGGTGTGTTCTTTCCTTTTGCTTGCATTACTTTACTATTTTCATTTGTTATATGTTCTGTGATCATTCTGTGTTAGAATTTTGTTTAGATTTGTGTTGAAAGTTTTAATTTAGTCATATAGTTCATATATTCTTTAAAACACTATTCACCCCCCCCCTCTAGTGTTATTTCTGCCTTAAGATCCTTAATCCGCATCCCTAACAATTGGTATCAGAGCATTTGTTTTCATTGTTTTCATAATCTGAAACTTAAAAAATATAAAAATGGCATTTTTGGAAAATTGTGTTAAAACTGTTTTGAATCTATGCATTTCATCAAAGTATCATAAGTCTTCATATATTTATTTGAAAAATCAAGTTATCTACCGAATTGGTGTGTTATGCAGGGACAGACATGTTATATGGCTTTTGACGAATCAACACCTAATGGACAAACTGTGCAAATTGAGCAAGATAAATGGATACTTGATAGTGGCTGTTCGAGGCACATGACTGGAAATCCCGAGATACTCAAGGACATTACTTATCAAGATGGTGGATTAGTCAATTTTGGTGATAACTCTAAAGGATATTTGGTTGGCGTCGGAAATGTCGTAGTTAATAGTTTTTGTTGATGACAAAGGGGGAGAAAGTTATAAAAATATATGTGATTGGTGTAAGGGGGAGTCATGGAGTAAGGGGGAGTTGTAGTTTTAAGAAGAAGTCACGGAGTAAGGGGGAGTTACGGAGAGTTATGGTATGGTAAGAATATTTTATAAATAAAGGTTGTCATCATCAAAAAGGGGGAGATTGTTAGGAACTGAGTTGATGATGTTTTGATGACAACCACCTTATATAGTTATTATACTTTACTTTATAAAATATATACTAACATTTCCATATATATATATGTATGTATATGTATATATGTATGTGTATATAGGAAGTATATGCAGGTATCATCGAAGACTGATCAGTATAAAGACTCAAGCATCAAGATGAAGATTAGAGATTCAAGATTCAAGACTCGAGAAAATCAAGATTTCAAGATCTCAAGATAAGTGTCTAGTATTTTGTTAAAACTTCATAATAGCACTCTCATCTTTCTTCCAATTTTCTTTTTGGATGGAACCCAATTTCTATCGAAACCAGTGGCTTACAAACCCACGACAAGTAGCTTACAAACCTACGACAAGTGGCTTACAAACCCATGAAAATCAAAATCATTTAAACTACTGTGTACAAGTTCTCGAGTCCTATGGAGGAGCTCTGTAGGAAGGTTCTTGCAATTTCAGTTTGAATAGATTTTTCAAAATGTTTTTAAATCTGTTTTAAAAATGTTTTAGCTTTCAAAAACATGTTTTCAAAAATGTTTTCAAACTTTGTTTTAGGCTTGAAATATTCCTCTATTCTGATTTTAAAAACTTCCATTTTTAAAACATCAAAACTTATTCTGATGTTAAATATTACTTATATAATTGACGGTCTATATCAATTATATATATATATATATATATATATATATATATATTTAAAATAATGTTTTATATTCATTCTCTATCTCAAAATACTGTTTAAACACTTTATTTTACTTCAGAGAAGTTTCAACCTGTTTTCAATTCAATTGTCTTTACAAAACAACATCTCTATAATTTTGAACTAAGGCATGTCGACATAAGGGGATAGTCCATGTCGACATGGTGACAGTTGGATTCAAAATTCAATTTTCAAAAGAAGTGTCCATTCGTTCGAAAACCTTTCGCCAATGGTTATGACTGTTGCGCATCTATATAAAGGCTTCCAAAATGAATTTTTTTAACAACTACTTTCTTATTTTCTTCACTCTTTCTTCTCCACCATTGCATATCCATAAAACTTCATATTTTCAAGATCGTGCCATCATTCTGCCAAATTCTCAATAGGAAATCATTTAGATACTCACTTTATTTGATTCTCCATCATTCTACTAAAGATCAAAGTGCTATTCAGAGTTATAGGATCAATTTGTATTCAAAAAGTCCATAGAGTCTATCCATTCAAAAGGATTGTTATTAGAAAGTATTAAGGTGATCTTGTGTCCCGTAAATCAAGAGAGTTTACTCCAGACTCGGAGATAGGAGGGTTCCTCAAGGCCTTAGAAATTGAGGGTTGTAATTTGGATATTGGCTTATACAAATCTGTACAATGATATTGCCTTGGTCCAGGACTGGATGTAGGAGGATTCCGAACCAGTGTAAAATCTGGTGTGTTCTTTCCTTTTACTTGCTTTACTTTACTATTTGCATTTGTTATATGTTCTGTGATCATTCTGTGTTAGAATTCTGTTTAGATTTGTGTTGAAAGTTTTAATTTAGTCATATAGTTCATATATTCTTTAAAATACTGTTCACCCACCCTCTAGTGTTATTTCTTCCTTAAGATCCTTAATCCGCATCCCTAACAATTGGTATCAGAGCATTGGTTTTCATTGTTTTCATAATCTGAAACTTGAAAAATATAAAAATGGCATTTTTGGAAAATTGTGTTAAAAACGTTTGGAATCTATGCATTTCATCAAAGTATCATAAGTCTGCATATAGTTATTTGAAAAATCAAGTTATCTACCGAATTGGTGTGTTATACAGGGACAGACATGTTATATGGCTTTTGACGAATCAACACCCAATGGACAAAATGTGCAAATTGAGAAAGATAAATGGATACTTGATTGTGGCTGTTCGAGGCACATGACTGGAAATCCCGAGATACTCAAGGACATTACTTATCAAGATGGTGGATTAGTCAACTTTGGTGACAACTCTAAAGGATATGTGGTTGGCGTCGGCAATGTCGTAGTTAATAGTTTTTGTTGATGACAAAGGGGGAGAAAGTTATAAAAATATATGTGATTGGTGTAAGGGGGAGTCATGGAGTAAGGGGGAGTTGTAGTTTTAAGAAGAAGTCACGGAGTAAGGGGGAGTTACGGAGAGTTATGGTATGGTAAGAATATTTTATAAATAAAGGTTGTCATCATCAAAAAGGGGGAGATTGTTAGGAACTGAGTTGATGATGTTTTGATGACAACAATCTTATATAGTTATTATACTTTACTTTATAAAACATATACTAACATTTCCATATATATATATATATATAGGAAGTATATGCAAGTATCATCGAAGACTGATCAGTATAAAGACTCAAGCATCAAGATGAAGATTAGAGATTCAAGATTCAAGACTCTAGAGAATCAAGATTTCAAGATAAGTGTCTAGTATTTTGTTAAAACTTCATAATAGCACTCTCATCTTTCTTCTAATTTTTGATGGAACCCAATTTCTATAGAAACCAGTGGCTTACAAACCCACGACAAGTAGCTTATAAACCTACGACAAGTGGCTTGCAAACCCACGAAAATCAAAATCATTTAAACTACTTTGTACAAGTTCTCGAGTCCTATGGAGGAGCTCTGTAGGAAGGTTCTTGCAATTTCAGTTTGAATAGATTTTTCAAAATGTTTTTAAATCTGTTTTCAAAATGTTTTAGCTTTCAAAATCATGTTTTCAAAAATGTTTTCAAACTTTGCTTTAGCCTTGAAATATTCCTATATTCTGATTTTAAAAACTTCTATTTTTAAAACATCAAAACTTATTCTGATTTTAAATATTACTTATATAATTGATGGTCTATATCAATTATATATATATTTAAAATAATGTTTTATATTCATTCTCTATCTCAAACTACTGTTTAACACTTTACTTTGCTTCAGAGAAGTTTCAACTTGTTTTAAATTCAATTGTCTTTACAAAACAACATCTCTATAATTTTGAACTAAGGGATGTCGACATAATGGGATACCCCATGTCGACATGGTGACAGTTGGATTCAAAATTCAATTATCAAAAGAAGTGTCCATTCGTTCGAAAACCTTTCGCCAATGGTTATGACTGTTGTGCATCTATATAAAGGCTTCCAAAATGAATTTTTTTAACAACTACTTTCTTATTTTCTTCACTCTTTCTTCTCCACCATTCCATATCCATAAAACTTCATATTTTCAAGATCGTGCCATCATTCTGTCAAATTCTCAATTGGAAATCATTTAGATACTCTCTCTATTTGATTCTCCATCATTCTACTAAAGATCAAAGTGCTATTCAGAGTTATAGGATCAATTTGCATTCAAAAAGTCCATAGAGTCTATCCATTCAAAAGGATTGTTATTAGAAAGTATTAGGGTGATCTTGTGTCCCGTAAATCAAGAGAGTTTACCCCAGACTCGGAGATAGGAGGGTTCCTCAAGGCCTTAGAAATTGAGGGTTGTAATTTGGATATTGGCTTATAAAAATCTGTACAAGGATATTGCCTTGGTGCAGGACTGGATGTAGGAGGATTCCGAACCAGTATAAAATCCGGTGTGTTCTTTCCTTTTACTTGCATTATTTTTTTTATTTGCATTTGTTATATGTTCTGTGATCATTTTGTGTTAGAATTCTGTTTAGATTTGTGTTGAAAGTTTTAATTTAGTCATATAGTTCATATATTCTTTAAAACACTATTCACCCCCCCCTCTAGTGTTATTTCTGCCTTAAGATCCTTAATCCGCATCCCTAATAGGATTCTGGTGATCGTGAGACCATATGGAGATAGTCGCTGATAGGTAGCAGCTCTAGTGGGTGGCCGGTGGTGGCTAGGGCCACGGTTCACATGCACCGTGCCAGTGAAGTGCTGAAGCAACTGTGGGTGGTGCAGGGTTTTTGGGCTCGGGAAGTACTCGGGTCACTCGAGTAGGTGACTCGAAGCAGGGGAGAGTTTGACTCGAAGCAAACTTGCTTTGGTCTCGGGTTGAGTTGTTTTGCTAACAGGTAGTATATAACTGCCTGAAGTTAAATTTAAATCAGATTTAAATAAATTAAATTGTAAGCTAGTTAACAAAGGTTAAAACTAGTGTGATGTTAAATTCAAATGAATTTAAGGTTGTCAACTAAGTTTAAACAAAGTGTAAATCTAGTTTGAAGTACGAATTCAAATTTATATGTTGAAATCTGAAATGAAGTTTAAATTATTTAAATGAGTTTCAGGTTTAAAAACCTGATAGTTTCCTGATTTTTAAAAATTTAAATTTGAAACAAAAGCTCTAACAGTAGTTTAAATTTGAGTTTTAAAAGTATTGATACAAATGAATATTTGAATCTTAAGGTTTTAAAATAGATTTGGATTTGAAAATCAAGTTTTTAATTCAAGTTTTTAAAGGAAGTTTAAATCAAAGTTTTAAATCAAAGATAAATTGATGAATTCGAGTTTACTTTGAATTCAAATCTGAAAAGTTAAATCAGTTTTTAAGCATGATTGTTTTAAAAATAAGTTCAAATAAAATAGTTTTGGAAAGTAAATTTGTTTCAAATAAATGTTAACTTGATTGGGAGAGAATTCTTTTATAAAAGGTTTCTGAATGAAAGTTAAATAAAATATTTTAACTTGAATTTACAAGTTAAAATATTAATGTATTTTGGTAGTTTAAGTTTAAATAAAGTTAAGTAGTTTAATTTAAAGGCTTATCTTATGCAAGTAATAAACGTTATTTACATTTATTTAAAAGATTATAAATTGAATTTAAATTTGGTAAATGCTTAAACAATAATTATTTTGAATCGTAAATTCAAAATGGAATTTGAACTTAAATTTAAAATGTAATGTTCTAATACACTTTAGTGTTAATGAAGACATTGACAAAGAAATAAATTATCTTAGGAATAATTAAGATATTTGAATGATTAAATGAATAAGTTAATTAAGGATTGACTTATGTATTTAAATTATAAAATTAATAATTTAGATTAATTTATCATTAGGGATTAATAAAAAAGTAAATTAAGTAATGTTATTAGTTAATGAAGATAATTAACTAAGGACTATTACTTAATTAATTAATTTTAATAATTAATTAGATATATTAGATAATCTATTGTAAATTGTTAAGATTAATTACTTGATAAAAGTAATTAAGAAATTAATTACTTTAATTAATTTAGTTTAATTAATTTAAGAAAATCATTTGATAAATTGATAAGCATAATTACTTCGGGAAGTAATTAATTACAGAGTGTAGTTAGTGAAAGATGATGTGTTAATGAAGTAATTTGAATAATTACTTTTGTAATAATCAAGCGATTAATTAATGGAGATAATTAATTATAGGATAATTAATTTATTAATATGAGTAATTAAGGGTAGTTAATTACTGGTTGATATTAATCAAGGTGATTAATAATTGTGTTTAATTAAAGATTAATTCATTTAATGTAATTTAAATAAGGAAATTTAATTTAAATCTCAATTGGAGATCATTAATTAATATAATTAATGATGTAATTAAGAATTGTTTAATTAAAGAATAATTAATAATGTGGTGATAAATTTATGTAATTAATTAAGGATAAATGTAAGTAATTATATTTAATTAATAAATAAAGTAATTATATATTAATTACTACAAATGATTTAGGATAATCAATTTGTGAAATTAATTGAAGACTAATTGCATACTGTAACTAGAAAGTGATTAATCAAAGGTGTTTAATCAAGATGAATATCTAGAGAATAATTAATTAATTTGATTTATACTTAATGGTATACGAGCAAGATTTATAGATGAAGTAATTAATTTAATTTACTTTAAATTAATTAGAGATAGAAGTAGTTAATCTAATTCATTTTAAATTAATTATAAATGGTATGATTATAAATCATTGCCTATGGATGAATGATATTGATATTTCATTTGATTAATTGTGATCTCAGATATGGGATGAGTAATATCTATGTGATATGGATGTATGGTTTAAGTATGATAATATTGAATTATCTGTTTTGATGATAATATTAATTATTTGTTTATGATGATGATGTGATTATCTATTGTGATATTGTGAATTATCTATCTGTATGTATATTGATAATATATAATTGAACTGTTAAGACTAAATAGACAACTTGGCCTTAAAAGATACGTTTTGGATTTCGATGAGTCCGGGATCGGATTTCTTTATTTGGTCATCCGAAAACCACATCGGTTCCAAATTAACGTTAGGTCGTGAATTTGAAGTGAAGATGAAGATTCAGAGTGCAAGGGTTATTAACTCTGAGGGTGATTCCAAAATGAGTGCAACGAGATAATGCCTTCGGTTTCGTTCGAACCCGGAACGAACTTGTATGGATTGAATGCTTTCAGAACGTCGTCAGGTGGGCGATGAGCATTCTAAGAAATGTATTCTCTAAAGGTAATCGCAGCCTCAAGCCTCATCAACCGGGAATGGCTAAAACAGGGGAGATGCAGCAAGATTAGGTGGGTCATGCCCAAGCAGGACAAGATATTCCCCTGTCTAGATGTCCCTTTATTTTCGGTTGTGTGGGCGGTTGATCGCAACAAATGCCAGGGTTATCTTGTTCCGGACTGTTCAGTAAGGAATGGTTCCGGCCTTGTGTTGCAGGGGGTCAAGAGTGATCCTCGGTACATTGATCTAGGCCACGTACTGTGACGGGCGGTACCCCAGTAGCCCTGCCATTGTATGGAATCCACATTCAAATAAGTGCCAACGGTTTTGATTGTATTATCCACTTTTGTGGCTAGTAGCTGGAATTTAATAGATGTAACAATTTCGGCTATTTTCCATTTACTTGAAAACCCTAGACCTATTTTAATATCACTGAATTTCCTATCAAATGTTTTGGTTAGCGTAAGGTAAAAACTTACCCATGTTTATTTGTGGGGAGTCTTACGTGATACCTTTTGTTTTCAAAGGATTTTCAAAATTAAGCAACTTTCACCTGTTACTCACACCAGACCCATGTCTGACCTAGAGTTTATTTTTGTTTTTCATAAACTCTCGGGTACTCAAATTTTTACGAGTAGCCAAGGGATTCAGGTTAGCTTTGACGAATTCTGGAGGAGCAATGGAGCAGGAGGCTTCAGCATTGTAGATACATATAATTCCCCTGCGTTGGTATCTCTGTGTTGTTTTGTGTATTGAGTTGTATAACTAGACAGGTGTCTATAACTGTCTAGTATGTGATGTATCATCTGTATAACTCTGATTGATGTTGTACATTATGTAAATACTTATGTGATTATTCTAATTTATTCGTTCTGTTGTGAGATTCTGATGTTGTTGTTCTTTCTTCTCTATCTTTTCTATTTTCTCACCCCCTTTCTTTCTTCATGACGAAACGGTTTCCTGGGATCAAAAACCCGGGTCGTCACACAACATGATTAATACTTTTGCTTTGAAACTTGTTTAATATTTTGCTTTGGAGACTTGTTTATTTTCTTTTGTTTTTAGAACTTGTTAACTTATAAAAGAAAAACCCAAGCCCAAGCCCAATCCCAAAAATTCCCGAGCCAAACCCGATCCCTTCCTCTCATCTTGAAATTTGCTGATTCACTCGCCTACGAACTCGAGCCTGTCCCGATGCAATCCAATTCTTTCCCGACTCTCTCCTTCTTCCCTCTTCTACTACGAATAACATCACCCAGTCATATGCACAAGCGTGCACCGTGCACCTACACCACTGATCGAAGCCACTTCGATCATCGCTGCTATCATCAACTAGTCAACGACGTCCCCCTCAGTCGACCTGACCACCCAGAATTTCGATCGACTCTGCCTATCGGAAAATGAGCTAGTCGAGCCACCACCAAAACCCAGACATGATTGTTGAAATCACCTCGCGCCGCTCACTTCGATCGCCAGAACTCTCACTGCCGAGCCCAAACCTTTGCCGCAGTCCCGTGCTTCTTTTCCCCCACCTCCGATCAACTCCGATGCGACCCCGACGATGCACGATCCTCGAAACCAACGTCGACCCAAACAGGTCTTTAAACCCTACTTCGCCATCGACAAGCCACCACGGTGATCTAAAAATTCACCGACTATTTTTCATACGACCCTCATCACTCAAGCTATCTCCAGCATCAAACACGACGCCCAACTCCATCCACTCACCAAAAATCGAACAAAGTTCAATTTCCGATCATCTCGCAAAATCTCTACTAATACTAGCTTGAAAATCTTGATATTATAGTCAAAAATCATAGTTTTTAAGTATGAATCTAGTTATAAAATCAAAACATGAAAATTAAGTAATCAAAATTTTGACTTGAATTGATCATCACTGTAATTTCTTATTTTTGAAATAATTACTTAATATATTCGCTTGAAAATAATTTTGAAAATGCTATTACATCCATACAAACATTTTTCCTTTAGAGATCATAACCTAAAAGAGATTATAGAAGGAGAATTGAATTTTTGAACTTATTTTAGTCTGTTGAAATTAAAAACATAGGCAAGATTATCTATATGCAGAATGCACACAATAATTCATATTTATATACATGGAAACATATTAATTCATCCATGCAAAATATTTTTCAACTTTACTTCAATCACTTATCGCATGCTTCAGATAATTTAGCTTATAAGATTCAAGTTTACTCACTAATAATCTTGAACAGAGGAACGAATTTTTGAATCTGGAAATCTTCACTTGAAGTTTGATCTGATCTTGAAATACTTTGGGTTGAATTGAATTTGAATCCACTTGAATCTTTGCTTCAGTTTGAAATAAAAAGAGTTTGATTTAGTTTTCTTTTCTTTTAGTTTTGGTTTGTAAAGATGAAAGAAAGAAAGGAGTTGAGAAAGAATATGTAGAAAATTATGAACTGTATACAACCTTCTTTAAATCATTTTATTATTTATTTTTTCTCAATTTAAAATAAAACAATTGCCACTTGTACACATAGTTTATTCCCTAGCTTACAAATGTTCTAATATATATTTTCTATTTTCTTCATGTTTTATATTTATTTATGTTTTATTCTTTATATTTTTATATTTAATTTTTATTTAATAGTTATATTAATATCATGTATAATTCAAAAGAAATATATTAAAACCTTTTATTTATTCTTATTTAAATTTCAAACTTAAATTATTTATACTTTAATTAATAACTATATATAAATATTAGTGTTAAAAAGCAGAATTTAACTTTAAATAACTTTTGAGAATTTATATTGAATTTAAATCAGTATTTCTAATAATTTAATCCAGTTAATTACCAATTAATGACCGTTAAAAAAATCCGAGTTGTCACATCTTCCATCCAGTGTATAATGTGCATGCAATAACTTAAGAGATGTTCAAGATCTTCCATCTCTAAGGATCCATTAAACTATTTATATGTAGTAATATATGTTATGTATGTAGTGTCTATCAATAAAGTAAAGTATTCAAATAGCGTTAAGGCGTTACCCATATCTCTCTTAACACATTTTCATAAATGTTGTAGTCTATATAGTATTGTAAACTCCACCAAACCGGTAGGCTATCAAGGATCACTTCATAGGTACGATAAAAACCAAAATCGTAGTGGGCTCGTAAGGTATATGACAAGGCACTTGAGGCAATTCTCAGGGTAGGATTCTACCGTTTTGCACTCCCAGACTGGCAGTAGTGCATAGCAGCCACTACCGCCCACCTTGGAACACACTTCCATAATTAAATCGAAGGTGGACACTAATCAATCACAAAGTAACATATATGGTGTCGAAGAAATGCAGCCAATCAGAGTAGCAACCTCACTTGGCACGGTATAGCTCCTGTTTTAGTCATATCAAGCTGACCCAAGGGGGTCAGGGCTGCGTTCTTACCACATATCAGCAGTGTTCACCAAACCATCCTTCTTCGTTCTGGATTCTACAACATGTGCACAGTTGTTGAAGTGGTTTTAGAATTGGCAGAGAGTATGACAATATCCGACCCCGGTCTCTTTAACAGCCAAACGCTTATTTCATATCGTTGTCATTTTATAATTTTTTTAATATAAATCTAGAATATAGTTTATACCTTCATATTAAGATATTTATATACTTATTCCAAAAGTATTATTATATTCATAAATAACGAGGAAGATTTATTTCAATTAATTTCGAAAATAATATATAAATCTCTCCTAAACCTTTTTTAAACTATTTACATGCTTTAAAACCATTTATAAAGCTATTTATAAATTCCAAACCAGTTTACATTTCTTCACCTTGTCGTAAACTTCTACGCAATTCCTTTAAAATGCTTCCAAATTCCTTTATACAAGTTCTTTTATAAAACCTTTTATAAAATCCTTTAAAACCTTTATAAATCCTTTATAAAACCATTACAAAAATCCTTTTGAGAAAAATGTGCAATCCTTTATAAGAGAAGAGAGCACACATGCAAGTTTGTATATATCACATAAGTCTAGGTGCTGCCAACATACCTGGCAGGCATCTAATTAAAGTACAAAAAAAAATACAAAAATCTTTTATAAAAATCCTTTTTTTTAAATCCATTATAAAAATCTCTTATAAAACTTTTATAAATTCCTTCTTAAAACCTTTACAAAATTCTAAAATCTTTTACAAAAATCTTTTGTCCATTAACGTTATTATAAAGGTCTATATTTATTATTCAAATTAAATTTATATTTGTTATATCAAATTAAATTTAATACTTGTTATATTATATTAAATTTTATATTTGTTATATTAAATTAAATTTAATATATATATATATATATTAAAACTATATTAAATTATATTTTAAACAATTTAAAATATATATTTAAAACTAAATAATATTATAATTTAAGTTCTTAAATTTACATTTAAAACCATACATTAACTTAAAATTTGAAGCTTTAAACATATAAAATAAATTATTTTACCAAATGTAAATCTTTAAATGAAATCATTAAATTAAATTTTTATAATCAAATTTATAAATCAAACATACTTTACCATTTTTTTTAGCAAGAAGGGTGTGTAGCGTCACACTACACAGCCGATTAGAAGCATATATTAAATACTATAGTTTTGATCAACACGCGTGATCGATGGCAATAGGAGCATACCACTTAACATACTACAGAAGTATAACGAAACAAAGCAGGAATAAATACTGGTGATACGACAAAATAACAACAAGATATCGAAATCCATAAGATACTAACATTAGTTCATAATCAAGTCAAGGTGGGAACGCCGAACTGCTTTCTTGTGACTCCGTTGGAGATGGACTTCGCAGCGGGAGGCGAAGTCTGAAAAGGGCCGATGAGCTCCGACCTGTAATAACGGTGAATAACAAGATAATAGGTCTGCAAATACCTTCAAAGTGATATCTTGGTTTATTAAACACAAGTGCATTTCCTTCCTTCCATATAAACCAACAGAACAGAATGAAGAAGACATCTAGGAGGAGATTATGGGGATTGAATTGCCAATGATAAAAAATGTCTGGCTGGTCAGGGATATGACCGAGGAGGTGGGCGCTGGTAGCAGCCCAAACTGAGTAAGTGAAGTCTCAGTCTCGAAATAGGTGGAGGATATCTTCAAATTGATCAGAGCAAAAGGCACAAGACGGATCGACCGGAATATTAAGGCGGGAAAGCCTCGCTTTAGTGTTGATTCGTTCATGAGTCAGGCGCCACTGGAGGAAGGCGATACGTGGCGAAATAGGACATTCCCAGAGTCTGGGGAAGGTGAAGAAGCGACCGAGGTTATGAAGGTAAGAATAACCAGAAGCGACTAAGAAGCCCTTAGCTGGCGCAAGCGCCCATACTACTCGGTCTGGCGAGGTGGCGAGTTGAAGAGAATGAAGTAGACTAGACACAGAGATAAGTTCAGAGAAGGTGCCAGAGTCAAAGGCGGATGGAGGGCAGAGGGAGTCCGGACCATGACTGATACAGTCACTAACCAATATGAAAGGGGTGTGCATACGGGAGAAGAGGTGGGGCAAAGATTTGGCGAGGTGGAGTTGATCATGCCATGTATCTAACCAAAACACATTGTTTTTACCATTTTCGATGAAAATATGGAAAAGAGATTTGACTCAGGGTAGGGTATGGAGCACTCCAGACCAGAATGGAAAAGGTCTACTACACAGAGGGAAGTGAAGGACGAGGTGGTTGTTAGAATGGTAGTGAATCGGGAGAATCCAATCTTTCCAAATAAAATTGCCAGGGGAGAGTAATCTCCAAAGCCATTTAGCGAGGAGTGCGGAGTTTAAAGTACCGAGGTTGGTGATACCAAGACCGCCCTGGTTCTGATGCAAACAGGTAGTATACCAATTGACAAGTCTTTAGGCACCTCTACCATTCCAAAGGAAGGTACTCCTAATTTTGTCTATTCGGTTGATGACCCAGGTGTGAAGTCTGTAAAAGGACATCCAATATGACGGGATGGCTGATAAGACGGATTTGACTAAAACAAGGCGACCGGCCGTGGAAAGAGAACGAGCCTTCCAACTCAGAAGTCTCGATTCAATCTTGGAAATTAATGGGGACCAGTCTGAACGATGCAGCTTGGTAGGACGAAGAGGGATGTCGAGGTAAGAAAGAGGGAAATCTGAAAGGTTACAATTGAGCAGCGACGAGATGAGAGGGCCAAGGTAATTCGAGTTGCCTAACATGATGATGGAGCTCTTATTAAAGTTGATGGAAAGGCCAGATATAAGCTCAAAAGAGTACAGAGCCACTTTCAGGCAGTGTATGTAATCTATCTGGGGGGAGGCAAAAAGTAATGTGTCATCAACAAACTGCAGATTAGAAACTGCCAACGAGGAATCCGGGAGTGTAATGCCAGAAAAGAGGTTGCTGGAAATGGCAAGTTTGATCATCTTATCAAAGACGTTGGCTACCAAGACAAAGATGAGAGGCGAGAGAGGGTCACCCTATCTCAGACCATGAGCCGACTTGATGTGACCCCCTGAAGCACCGTTGATCAATATAGCCGAGAGGCTTGATGTTAAAATATGCTTGATCCAATTACACCATTTGGGAGGAAATCCCCTATGCTTCATGAGATCAAGAATGAAGTTCCAATTAACGAAGTAAAATGCTTTAAAGGAATTGAGCTTCAGTAAAACACCTGGGGTCGATGTTTGGTGCAGAAGGAAATAATCTCCTGAGCTGATGCTACACAGTCCATAATGTTTCTTCCAAGAATAAAGGCTGATTGTTCAATCCCGATCAGGGGGGAAATAACTGTTTGGAGGCGATTGGCGAGGACCTTGGTAATGATTTTAAAGGTTGTGTTGAGAAGGCTGATGGGACGGAAGGATGAAAGGGAATTAGCACCAGGAGATTTAGGGAGAAGGATAATACAAGCATAGTTTAACCGAGAAATGGATGAGGGTTGAGATTGGAATTCTGCACACAAGGCTAAAATATCAGCTTTAACTGTTTTCCAGAAATGTTTGAAAAAGTGTGGGTCGAAACCATCTGGGTCAGGTGCTTTGTCATCAGACATACCCTTCAAAGTAGCCCAAATCTCCTCTTCTGTGAACGGATGGTCAATGAGGATGGAGGAAGGGGCAGGATAAAGGAGTGACCAATCAATGACCGGGAGAGCTGGGGAAGGACTGCTGAGGATATTTCTGTAGTAATCTTTGAAGAAGCGGAGATGATCAGACAGGTCGGAGTAAGAGGTGTTGTTGTGAACGATTTTCGAAATTGAGGTGGATCTGCGGCGGCAGCTGGCTAGGCGATGGAAGTAGGAGGTGTTTTTATCCCCTGCCTCCAACCATTTAGCTTTAGCATGCTGTTTCCAGCCTAACTCCTCTTGCTCTACAAGTCTATCCAGTTCTGATTCAAGACTATTCAGGCGAGACCGTTCCATGTCTGAAAGCAAACGAGACTCCTCAATAATGTTTAGATCTAAGATCTCGTCTTGGGTTGATGAGATGCGTGAACGAAGGGACCCCCAAACGGATCTGGCCCAAGGTCTGATAATTTTCTTAAGGCAGCGGAGTTTGAAGACAATTCTGCCGGATAAATCACATCCATTAATTCACTATGGTCAAGCGATAAGGTATGTATCATTTCAACCCAAAATAGTTAAATTTCCGAATATATGTCATTTTAACCCGTATCTCGAATCAAAAATTTCCAAATCAATAAAATTGCTTGGGTTTATCATTTCAACCCATAATGATTTTCCTGAATTTATAAGTTTATTCGGGTATGTATCATTTCCACCCATAGTGATTTTCCTAACAACAAACTAAGGGAACTTGTTATGTGACAACAACATATATAATAAACATAATATCCAATCTTAAACAAAATTCAACAAATAAACATTCATCATAATCAATATACAAATCAGTCAATAAATCACATCCATTAATTGGTTATCAATATCAGGTGTTTAACTGTCAATTGAAATCCAATATTAATTAAATGGAAATTTAATACAATATAAATTCAAAATAAATTAAAACGTCGAATAAAACTACCAAACAGCAAGAAATAAATTTTTTATCACATCATAAATTTAATTCAACTAACATAAGAAGGTTTAGTATTTCTGAGTGAGTTAAATCACTCATTTGATTTTTAGCCGATTGAAAACCAAACAAAAGACCAAATTCAGCAGTCTCTAAAAGTAACGAAACTAGTTCCATGTTGTCCGGAATTTCGATGCGAGTTGAAGAAAGAAACCGAGCTTCAATCGGAGCTCATATGCAAAAGTTATTAAGGTTAGAAGTATAATTTTTTAATTAAATTCAAATAAGAAACAGCAAAATCGTAATTAAACTAACCATCCTCAACTCAAACATGTTCGAACAGAACCCGTACTCCTACAGGCCGCGACTTTGACCATGAAATTCTACCACCTTCGACCACTATAGATGACGCCACCATCTTCATTCGCCTCGCCTTGCTAACGCCTATCACCTTGACCCCATGCGATCGCCCACATGGTCGCACGCCGCTAGCACCAATTTATGGTTTTCGAAACACTACCACCAATTTTCCGACCACCTTAGGTGGAATAAGTCAAATATTCCACCACCTATCGACTCTAAACACCACTCTCCATACTACCGATCAGCCAATTTCGCCAATTAGCGCGCGAATCGAAGAGCCCCAAATTGCCAATCAGGGTTTCACGATTTATGACATTTGATCGTGATTCCAAATTGAATTGAGCACTATTTCCAAAAACGAACACTTTCCGTTGATTTGTATTTTCGAGAGCTTCAAAATGGTATATAATATGAAGGGTTTGGAGAGTTGAGTTTTGAAATTGATTTTAAAATTGAAATTAGGGCTTCTACGATGTCAGCCATTGGGGAGAACCATATGAGAATAGAAATTTATATGTACAGAAATAAAATGAAAGGTTGCTAGGGTTATAGAAGCCTATATAGAGGTGGAGATAGATAGAAACGAATGGACAGATCAAATTGGGTTGAAAGGATAACAACGACCTTAAAAGCCCGTTTCATTCCCAGAACGAAAGTAGGTCATCCCATATATTGAAATATAGGTTTTCGATAATTTTAAACTCAATGGAACTGGATTCAAACCCTAATTCCATTATATATAGAAGTTAGCTTTCAAAATCAAATTATATTCATTTAAATTCCTTTAAATGATTTCTACGAATTACAAGCTCGCACCGCCAAATGACATGTCTGATCGCTATGAAACTTGAAATCCTTAGAAAATTCATTGTTACGGATCCGATGAAACTGGTTTCGTCGAAATCCAAGACAGTGGCCAAAATGGTTATTCTTTCACGTTAATTAAAATATAAAATTTTCAATTTCTAATTATTCACTTTTAAATCCAATTTTTAAATGCTAACAATCTTCGTTCATATTTTAATAAAGTTTAAATCAACTTCCGATATCATTTTCATTCATATTAAATTCAAAATTCAATTATTTAGACAATTTCCAATATTTCCAACAAATCATTAGATTTCAATATAAGTTGTTTAACTTATAAAACTTTAATTTTAAAGCAACTTCAAGTAATAAAACAACTACTCCCGTTTTATACAATAACCACATTAAATTTAATAATTTAAAAAAATGTACGGGTCCTTACATTCTTCCCCACTCAAAACTTTTCGTCCTTGAAAAGGGACTAAGTACAGAATTTAATACTTGGTGTATTTTATTCAAAACAATTAGCTTATAAAACATTAAGATCTTATTTACAAAACTATGTTAATTTATTTTTTTCCAATGTCCATGGCTAATTTATACACTTTATTTTTATAACATTCAATTTTTTTTATTAACATTAATTGATCTGCTTCAAATTATTCACATCTAATTCATTTACATTCAATTTATTCAATTCAATTTGTAAAATTCCAATTGTTCATCTTTTTTATTTAATATATTTCATATAAATTCATTTATGAACCATTTATAAAATTGTTCTATTTAACCTTGTTTAAGTTAAATTTTATTTCACTATCACTTAGTATATTTCCTTTAATACTAATATCATTTATAAGTCATTTTATAAAATCATTTATATTTATTATAAACATTTTATAAAATGCTACTTATTTTTATTATAATTTCATAGATTAAGTTCATATTAATCCATTGGTTCACTTCATTAGTTTATTTCATTCATTCAAGTTCATATTAATAATTTACTTAAGTAAATTTTATTTTGTAACTCAATTCATATTAGAAAAATTCTTTTTATCACAATTAATTCATTCAACTTCTCTTAAGTTTACATCAATTTATTAGTTCTTCCATTAACTTATTTTATATTCAATTATTTACCATTGAATTTTATTGAAAGTCATTCTATTTTATTGAAACTCATTCTATTTGCATCCAATTCAAATTAAATTCAATTACTCATATTAATTTTACTTACACTCATTCATTTTTATTCAATTTCTTTCACAATTCAAATTGCATTTCATTTTAAAATTCAAGTTCGTATTCATACCGTTAATTCATTTTATTACTTAAATGGAATTAATTCACTTTGCTACTTTAACTAGTTTCATTCAAATCCAATTCAATTCATTTAATCTTTATTGAATTAAATTTATTTCATTTAATCCATTACTCATTTTATTTAACTCTAGAAAAATTCTTCTTCTTATCATACACAATGAACAAATTGGAATTTATTTTACCTTGATATTTCACAAATCTATAAGTTGTCAATTCACTTAAAATTCATTTCATTAATTTATTGAATTCATTTCAAATACCATTCATCTTTATTTAAGCTTTTCTTCAGTTAAACCACATTTTATTTATTTTACCAACTCAATTTATTTAACGTTTCTTATGTTAATTATTTTATTTCATACCACAAATTCAAAATTTTCTTTGTTTGCTAATCTAAAATATTCAACAGTTTCGAAATTTATTTTTTTTCCTGCTCAAATCTATAAGTTATAACTTTTTTTTGAAAACCCAAGAGAACCCGACAGGCCGTAAACTCCTGAGGAGGGTACAGTAAAGCCATTCTCTTATCCAAGCACCATACCTCTGGGTAAATTTATATAGGATAGGGAAGCGCATGATAGGAATCGAACTTGGGTCTTTTTACCAGAACTCAAGCCTCCTTTTCACTGCGCTGCACCCACGGACCAAGTTACAACTTATTTGTGTCTATACTATTTTCTATTATAAGTTCAAAACTATTTTCATATATTCATCAAAATAATACTTAGAATATTTTCTCACTATCAAAACTTGTTTTAATCGAAAATAAATTCCTTTTGATGGCACTTCTCACTTGGAAACACGAAAATGAATACTGGCGATGCTGCAGTCATCAATAGAATTATTTTCCAGCGATCAAAGCGAGTTCAATGCTTTTACTTCTTTTAAAAATCTTTTAAAATATATTTATCATCAAAACGCTTTCAAATAATATTATTATTAATTTTTAAGGCTTTGAAATAATTTTGAAAGCAACAGGTTTTAAATTGTAAAATTCTCAAAAAAAATTCTACATCCTTTCCATATATAAGCTAAATTATAAATATACTTATAGAAATTTCATTTCCTTATTATGAAAATATTTTGTTAATTTAGTTCTTTGTCATTTTAAACAATTCTTATTGCAACTGATTTCAATTTAATTTAATTATTGAACACTTCATGAGAAAGAATTCACAAAGTATTCATTTTATTTTAATTCAACCAATAATCAATGATAACTAAATATTACCATCTTCCAACAACAAACATCTATTGATTATTATTGTTTTGCATATATAAAATATAATTTAGGTAAAATTATTTCATTTACCTACTTTTAAAACACTATTATGTCGACTTGCCCCGTTTAAGTGTTTAGAAATCCCTAACATGGAGTCCCACGCACTGACAAGAATTTATAAACAACTCAACAGATCAGTAAACATAATATAAAACATTTTATAACACTAAAAAATAGGCTCTCTCACATATATACACTCAAACGGACTCATTCTAGGGTATTACTACCATATTTCTAATGAGTCAAACCCTACAATACTAAGGTTATCGCTAAACCAAAGCTCTAATACCAACCGTAACGACCCACCTTTTTTGACGGTTTAAATGGAAAATAAACCACACGTGTCAACTCAAACCATTCAAAAGGAAAGATTTTCAATATGGTAAATAAGAAAATGAGAGAAAGGAAAGAAAAACAAAACATAAAATCTCACGGTGGATTGACAAAATATAATAATCAAATAAACAGCTCATGAAGTTGTTTTACAAATACATTTACACTTTTACAATACAATCAGAGTTATACACATAGCACGTAAAATATGATAATGCTGTGAAACAACATGATGCAGTGGAATAATAATAATATATACTAAACTCGGTCTTTGTCCTCCAGTAATAATGTCTTCAAGATTGAAAAGCTCAGGCTCACCCGGGCATAATGAAAAGACAAAACACTCAATTTGGAACTCAAAGATCTCATGTAAGTTAAATAAGAAACAAGACTTCAGAGATGTTTACGGGATTTTACATCTCCTATCCATTGTATAATGTACGTGCAATAATATAAGAGATGTTCGGGATCATCCATCCCCTAGTGATCCATTAAACTATTTATATGTAGTAATATATGCTATATATGTAGTGTCTATCAGTAAGGTAAAGTATTAAAATAGCGTTAAGGCGTTACCCATATCCCCCTTAACACATTTTTATAAATGGCATAGTCTATACAGTACTGTAATCTCCACCAAACTGGTGGGCTATCAGGGAGCACTCCATAGCTACGACACAAACCAAAATCGTAGTGGGCTCGATAAGGCATATGAAAAGGCACGCGAGGCAATTCCTAGGGTAGGATTCTACTGTTTTGCACTCCTAGACCGGTGGTAACGCATAGCAGCTACTACCACCCACCTCGAAACACGCTCCCATAATCAAATCGAAGGTGGTCACCAGTCAATCACAAAGTAACAGATATAGTATCTAAGAAATGGGCCCGATCGGAGGAGTGTGTAGGATCGTTTTCACCCTAGAGGGAGGGGGTGAATAAGGTCTAGAAAATATTAGTGCAGAAATAAAAATAAAAAATAGAAAGTAATGAGCTAAAGATCATACACAGTTTTACCTAGCTTCGGCAAAAATTTGCCTACGTGCTTCCCCCAAGGTTACTACTAGAAATTAAGTAATCAAACGCTTACAAAAACATATAAACTTGCGATACCCGCTAACTTGATAAACCTAACTCTAAGCTCAAAACCCTGCCAGAACTCATCTACTGAGTTGTGAATTCTCGAAGTACAAAACCATAGTTCATAAACTAGTCAATCTAGATTTTGATTTAAATAAAAAAACAAACAACAAACTAAAGGACATTAAATATAACCCTAATATCAAAAAACTATATGGCCTAATAAAAAAGGAGCATAAACAAGTTTCCCCTTTTATTTTGCTTTCTGCTCATCCATGCTGTCTCATTTCCTTATGATCTGGAATTAGGATTTAGTTGAATTGAAGCAGCCGCTTGGAAAAAGAAATTCAAATCATTGCCTTAATGCTTTCGTTCCTCAATTTTCTTAATGCCACTTTGATGTTGAGTTTGGATTGTATAGTACTGGTATTCAATTTTTTATTTTATTTGTTCAGTTGATTTTCTTGGACTCAAACTACATAATTGCCGATGAGGAATTGGGTAATTATAGGGATCAAAACCGTATAATTTCGTTTCGTATATTTTGATTTGAATTCTTCAATTGCTGCACTCAGCCATTCGCTTGTTGTTGAACAATTGTGTGATTTTTTACTATTCATTGGTTGAATATATTTCCGATATATTTGAATATGCTTAAATTTATTTGCACTGGTTCCATTCTTTGCTGCCTACAACTTGTTCAATTTATCATTCGCTGCTTCATTTTTTGAAATATGTTTCCTTATGACCTCTGATTGAATTCCTTTGATTTTTTTCAAACTTCTATAGATAATTTTCATTCTTTTCGAACACTTCAATAGTGTTTTTCGTTTAGCCATTTCTTTTCTGAAACATCTCCTTGACTGATTCATGACCCACGGCTGCTTCACTGTTTTTGCTGTATTATGAATAGTTGGTCTGGGTTCTGTCATTTCATTGCTTCGATCTTGGAGTCTTGGATGTTAGCCTTGCATTGGGTTTGATCTAATGTCTCCATGTATATACATATATACATACATGTATGTATGTATGTGTATGTGATTGCTATGGCATGCTCTGATGCATGGATGTCTCTTCTGTTGCATGTCTAGATTTGGTGCACCGCATAATATATTTGCACTACACGTTGATGTTTTCCCTTAATTCTGGTTGTCTTGTTTTCATGTGTGTTCGTGCCTGAATGCTTGCATATCTATGTACATATCAGCATGTTTACTTGTTTGGTTGCCCGTTTTTGCTTTGCATTCATGTTAACACACTTTGACTTGTGAGCATGTTTGAAGCTTTGTTTCTTAGTTCCTACACATCCACATTAGTCTTTTCTTGCTTGAGTTATTGTAGTCTGGTTGCATGCCTGAGTTATTCTAGTCCGATTGCATGTTGTTTTGTATGTTAGTTGGATCTTCATGTGTACATCTGGTTGAGTTTCTGTCGTGTTGGTTGGACCTTTATACATTTGGTTGAGGCTATTATTATGTTGGTGCCTTTCTAGCTTGATGCACTATAAAGTGTAACAGTGTTAGATAAAAGTGATAAAGTGATATACATGAATCACAATATTAGTACCTGATCGAGTATAAACAATAAATTTCAAAAAAAATCAAACAAAAATCAGAAATACTCTGTTAGGTGCATATTCCATTTTATGGTGATAGGGCGACATCGGCATGGAAAACCATATAGATGTGTCCATTTGTGATACATTTATGACAGTAATTTTTTAAATACTTACTAACCATGCATAACTGTTAGGACTTTTAAATCAGATTAATAGTTTTCCCTATTTTTATTATAAATGATTTCCAAACATCTTCTAACCAAGCATAATTGTGAGGACTTTAAAATGGGGTTAGAATCAACTCGCCTATTTCATCCAATTTTGATATGTGTTCCATACATGCATAACCGTGAGGACTTTTAAATGATCATGAAAGCACATAATCAGAGATTTCAAGTAGTTCACCCATGCATAACCTTTGGACTTTTAAGCGAGAGTGTGTATTTTTGGATGATTTTATAGCTAATTAAAAAAATGAATAATTTCTTGTTTAAATACAACATTTTGATATACTATAGTGAATTTTGATAAGTGTTTGTCGTAGATATATGATAGGAGTAGAGATAGTCATGAAATTTTTACCAACCAAAGTTATTACAAATTATGTTTAAATTTTTAAAGAAATTTCATATACCCTCTCATGATGTAATGTATGATCAATACCAACACTCATAACATTTTTCAGTCATTATTTATCTTTTCAATAATCAATAAGGAGTCGGATTAGTTAATATAGGCTTTTAACATCAAATCCAAAAAAAAAACATTTCCAAAATGCCTAAAATGAGACGAAGTCGACAAAAAATATTTTTTGGAAGGAGTTTTTAAAAAAAATGTCTGCCAATTGAGAATCGGTTGAAATGAAGTTTATTGTGACGCCCCACTCCAAGACCTACATTAGTAAAGAGTATTACAAGGTAATACCGTCTTCAAATACGGAGAATAGAGCTGGATAGGAGCGACCATCTATAGCCTTGTCCAAACTAATTATAATTTAATATTGATAGGTAATCTCCAAACCAGGGTTGTTACATTTATGCAGATATTTTATTTGGAAATGTGATCTTTAATGAAATGATGTCTAACTATATGTTTGGTACGAGAATGATGTACATGATTATTTGTGAGATCAATTACACTTTTGCTGTCATGCATAAGTGGAACACGTTTAAAATTCAGACCATAGTCTTGCAAGGTTTGTATCATCCATAAGCTTTGAATAGAGCAACTGCTTAGAGTAATATACTCTGCCTCAGTGGTAGATAATGCAATACAATTTTGCTTTCAACTTGACCATGCAACTAACGAATGTCCCAACATAAAATGCATTCCACTAGTACTTCTTCTATCAACTACACTACAGCATAGTCTGCATCTAAATACCCTTTTAACTCAAAGTTATCATTAGTTGGATACCATAGACCGAATCGTGGAGTGTGCAACAGATACCTTATAATCCTTTTCACAGCTTTTAAATGGGATTCTTTTGGATTTGATTGAAACCGTGCACATAAACAAAAAGAAAACATAATGTCTAGCCTAGAAGCAGTAAGATAAAGAAGTGATCCAATCATACCTCAATATTTCTTTTGATCAACCACCTTACCTTTTTCATCCTTGTCAAGTTTAATTTTTGTGCTCATAGGAGTTTTTGCAGGTTTAGCATCTTTCAATCCAAATTTTTTGACAAGCTCTCTGATATATTTTGTTTGAGGGATGAATGTATCCTTTTCACTTTTTTGATTTGAAATCCTAAAAGAATTTCCACTCTCATACCAAGCTCATTTCAAACTTCTCTTGCATGATTTTTTCAAATTTCTCGTACAAAAGGTTGTTAGTGGCACCATAAATAATGTTATCAACATATATTTAAACAATTAATAGGTTATCATTTTCGTGCAATGGAAATAATACGGTGTCTACACAGCCTTTTTGAACCCATTTTTAATGATACAAGTGCAAAGACATTCATACCAAGCCCCAGGGGCTTGTTTTAATCCATATAGTGCTTTCTTAAGTTTATACACATGGTTAGGGTATTCTTGACTTTCAAAACCTTCAAGTTGTTCAACGAATACATCCTATTTCAAAATTCCATTAAAAAAGCACTTTTAACATCCATTTGTCTTAGTTTAAATCCTTTATAAAAAGAAAAAGCTAACATGATTCTAATGGATTCTAAACTTGCTGCTGGTGCAAAAGTTTTACCAAAATCAATTCCTTCAATTTGATTATAACCTTTAGCGACTAACCTAGCTTTGTTCCTAATCACATTTCTAGATTCATCAAATTTATTTTTAAAAACCCATTTGGTTCCTACAACTGGATAATCATTAGGTTTAGGTGCTAGAGTCCAAACATCATTTCGTTCAAACTAATTTAGTTCTTCTTGCATAGCCATAAAGCAACTCTCATCATTGATAGTTGTATCTGTCTTTGGGTTCAATTTTTGAAATAAATCCACTTTATTATACACAAATAACATAAATTTCTAAAGGAGGAACGAGATTATATACCTCCAGTGGGATTACTTATTATCAATTCTGGAGGATGATCGGCTTTGAATTTCAATCTCTTTTGTTCTAGATTTCTTTGGACTTCTTCCGCAGATGTAGTTTCTTTTGGATTTCACTTTCAACTTTTTCGTTCTCCTCTTCGACATTGCTTTTGATTGTTTCCTTGCTTTTATTATTAATTCCTTCATCAAATTTCACATTGATCGATTCCACGATTGTTCTCATCCTTTTTTTGTATACTCTATAATTTTCGTTTCAGGAAGAGTATCCTATAAACATGACTTCGTCAGCTTTTCGCTCAAAATTTCCCAGTTGATCATTTGTATTGAGAATAAAACATGCACAACCAAATTTATTTAAATATGCAATGTTTGGCTTTTTGTTGAACCATGGTTCATATGGTGTTTTCTTAAGAATCGGCCTAATCATGGCTCTATTCATTACATAACAAGTTGAATTTAGTGAAGTATGAAAAAGTTTTTGATTTTTTAGCTAAGAAGTATACCCACGTGTATCTAGAGTAATCATTAAACAATACAAAACAATAACTCTTACCACCTAAACTTGCAATATCGTTGGGTCCAAATAGATCCATATAAACTAGTTTAAGGACTCTAGATGTACTTACAGTGTTTTTGGCATGAAAAGATGTTTTTACAAATTTTCCCATAGTACATGCTTTTACATAGAGTTTCTGTTTTGAAATCATGATATGGTAAACCTCTTACCAAGTCTTTTCTTTTTAATTTGTTTAACAGATTCATGCTAGCATGTCCTAAACGTTTATGCCATAAGTTTACTTCTTCATCCTTAGCTACCAAATATTTTGAAAGAGTAAGATCATCAAAAGATAGAGAGTATATTTTACCTTCCTCTTACCTGAAAATAATATTTCTTTTGATGATTGGTCAAAAAATTTATACAAATCAGAATCAAAAACAACATTCATTCCCCTATCACATAACTGGCTGATTGAAATCAGATTGTGGCATAGATTTTCGACATATAATACACCATTTAAGGTAAATATGCCATTACTTACTTTACTTTTACCAATAATTTCACATTTATCATTGTTCTCATTGTGAATCTACCACCTTTGTACTTCTCTAGGTTAAGGAACTTTGACTTGTCTCCTGTCACGTAACTGGAACGGCTAGAATCTAGGTACCACACTTGCTGTTCCTTAGCCTGCCAACACACCTACATGAGAATAGAATTTAGTGACCTATTTGTTTTCATAGGTCCACGATTGTTAGTGACAAAATATTTTGAAAAAAAAGTTTGCGTAGCACCAAGACTGTCTATGTTTATTCCTTTTAGCACCCAGATTTTTTTATTTTAAGGGATTTTACATTCGTGCCTTTAGGGACCCAAATTGGTATGGTTTTCACAATTTTTGGACTATACCAGCAATTTTTTTTATTGTGTCCTATTTTTGCACAAATCGTGCACTTGGAGTTGGCATGATTAGTTTCACTTCTACCATTTTTAGATTGAGTATACCCAAGTCTTTATCTAATAGTATTAACAGTTTGTTTCCCTAATAGCATATTTAGTGATCTGTCTCCTTTGGAGAATTTTTCTAAAGTTATAGACAATTGTTGGACTTGTGGCTTGAGAGATACATTTTCATTCAATAATAAAGTGCATTTTTAATAGAATTTTCTCTCCAAGTATTTTCACTTTCTTTCCAAATTAGAATTTCAAGTGATTTAATTTTAGTTTCTGATTTTTTTTATTTCCACTTCTAATGATGGAGACTTATCACACTAAGGACTCTTTTTTCTATAGTTTTGAACCATTTGATCAAGCTGCATATTTAGTTCTATCAAACTATTTTTTGTTATTCAATTTTAGCGTACTTCTCCTTAAGTCTTTCAAAACAGCCATTTACTTCATGAAAATATATAAGTAATTGTGAATGAGTAAGTTCTGATACTTGCTTGGCTTGTGATCATCATTGTTACTTGTTTCTCCTAAAAAAACACAGATTTTCCTTTTCACTTTTACTGCATATGATTTCATCATCATCTTCATCGCTTTCATCCCAAGTTGCTGCAAAAATTTTCAGTTTCAGTTTCTTTCCCTTGTTGAATTGATTTTGAGGACAATTTGGCTTGATATGACCAGGGTTATTGCACTTGTGACAAATGACCTACGACTTTTCTCAGTTGCCTAGAACTTTAATGATTCTTCTCTTTAGTTGTTGATTTTTAGGCTGGATTTCCATATTTGCAATTCAACTTTTGAATCTCTTTATTATCAGTGCCAGTTCAATCGCTCCATCATCATCATCTTCACTTTCCATCGTTCCTTTAAGAGCTATTATTTCCTTTCGCGTATCTCCTCCTTTACGTTCTTCCTTGAATTTGATTTCTAGCTCACAAGTGGTGAGGGTTTCGATGAGTTCTCCAACTTTAACCTATTTTAGATCCTTCAATTCTTTGATGGCAGTCACCTTTGCTTCAATATTTCCTGGAATAATTCTGAGGATCTTTCAGACTATTTCTTGATCTGTGTATGGTCTTCCTGGAGATTTTAATTTGTATACAAGATTAGAAAGTCGTCCATGCATTTCTTTGACACTTTCATCCTTTGCCATTGTGAAGTTCTCATACTCGCTACTAAGCATGTTAAGACGGGATTCTTTAACCTGGGAGGTTCCTTCACGAGTCACTTCAAGCGTGTGCCAGATTTCCTATGTAATTTGACAATACAAGACACAGTTAAATTCAATTTGATCTAATGAACCAATAATAGAACTCATAGCTTTAGCATTAGCAGTTTGCATTTTATTATCAAGATCTGTCCATTTATCCATAGGTTTATCAACTTATTGATTATCTACCATTACTGTTGCTGTGCTATAGCCCGTTTCAATAATATCCCATACACCTATGGTTTCAGAAAAAATTTCATTCTAGTTTTTCAATATACGTGTTCACTATTGAACATGGTTGGTTTAGCTATGGACTGATCTTCAACAAAAGCATTATTAAAAGAAACCATTAAGAAATAAAAATTTTAATAGAAAATGGTTTTTTGATCCTAGCTCTGATATAACTTGCAGGATCATTTTCACCCTAGAGGGGAGGTGAATAGGGTCTACTAAATATTAATGTGGAAATAAAAATAAAAACAGAAAGTAATGCAGTAAAGATCACACAGAGTTTTACCCAGCTTTGGAAAAAAAATTCCTACGTGCTGCCGCTAAGGTTTCTATAATTAAGTAATCAGACGCTTACAAAAATATGTAAACTTGCGATACCCGCTAACTTGATTAACCTAACTCTAAGCTCAAAACCGAACCACAACTCAACCACCAAGTTGCGAATTCTCGAACTACAAAACCGTAGTTCATAAACTAGTTAATCTAGAGTTTGATTTAAATAAAAAACAAATAACAAACTAAAGGACAAAAAATAAATAAAACCCAAATATCTAAAACTATACGGCCCAATAAAAAAAGAGCATAAACAAGTTTCCCTTTTTGTTTTTCTTCCTGCTCATCCATGCCATTTCGTTTCCTTGCGATATGGAATTTGGGTTTAGTTGAATTGAAGAAGCTGCTTGGAAATAGAAATTCAAATCGTTGGCTTGATTCTTTCGTTCCTTAGTTTACTTACTATTGCTTTGATGTCGAGTAAAGATTGTATAATATCGTATGCGATTTTTTACTTTATTTGTTCTGTTGATTTGCTTGAACATAAACTACATAATTGCCGATGAGGAATTGGGTATTTATAGGGATCAAAACCCTATAATTTCGTTTTGTATATTTTGATTTGAATTCTTCAATTGCTTTGCTCCGCTATTCGATTCTTGTTGAACGATTGTGTGATTTCTGACTTGTTCATTGGTTGAATATATTTTCGATATATTTGAATATGCTTAAATTTATTCTCTCTGTTTCCATTCTTTGCTTCCTATGCCTTGTTCAATTTATCATTCGATGTTCCATTTCTAAAATACTGTGTATAAAAGTACTCATAAAACCTGGACTTTTCTAGGATAGCTCTTGTAAATTGATTGCACTTGATCTGTTAATGAACAATCATTCATTTTAATTTAAGATTTAAGGAAATCTAAGTTATAAACCAAGTTCAAGAAAATCACTATTAATAACGGCCATGTTAACTCTTTTTTATACCCTTTTTCTCATTTGTTCCTAAAACTAACTACCTCTTCGATTGTTTCAAATCAAAGTCATATGTTCATCGAAAAATTACCATAGTTGTTCACATCTGGTCATGGTCATAAACCTTCTATTATTTATCATGAAACAGCAGAACACGCAAAAACTTGCACAAAAAGGCAAGTTAATAACTGATTTGAATATACCCACAGGAGCTTGCCTATGCAACAGATTGAACTGAAAGTGCTTAATTTTTGGGATTTGATAAGATTTAATCTACCCAAAAATTGTAAGTTCCAACCATAGTCAAATGGACAAATGGAATATAAAAAACTAAAAATAAAAGAAACTCACTAGTTTAAGTAGAAGTCTTGTAAAGATTAGTATGAAATATATGAAGGAATTTGATAAAAATGAATATTTCTTTTATTGAATGAGAATTGATACACAGATCTGTAGTTTTGCAGTTTGATTTTGAAGTGTGAAATGATGAATACGTTTCTGCAAAACTGTTACATTATATATAAATACATTTGTGGACTTTGGCAACAATGTAGCCCAAAGCAAAATCTCTCCACTAAAGATATACGGCTCATATTAAATGCACAGGAGATCTTCGGTTGAGATGAGAAGGCCGAGTTATAAGATATCAAAGAGAACTGATCTACTTCCATTATTTCCCCTCTATGAATCATAACTCGATTTCTAGGGTTAGGGTTTGTGATGCAATATTAGGCGATTTTCTAATTTTGGTGAAATTACTCGATGCAATTAACAAATCTTGATTTCTACTAAATCTCTAGCCTTTCTTCTTTCTGATTTGAGTTGCAAAGTTGAATCTTTCGAGGATCTAAGCTGCCTCAATTTGAATTGAGAGTAAGTTGACATCTTTATGGTCACTTCTCCTCTTGCTTCTTAATTCAATAAAGGTATCTACGGTTGAGCTCTAAAGATGGCTGATTCTCTATGATTGAGTTGCAAATTTGAATCTTTTAAGGATTTGAGCTATCTCGATTTGAATTGGGAGGAAGTTGACAAATTTGTGGTCGCTTCTACTACTGGTTCTTAATTTGGTAAGAGTACGTCCAATTGAGCTCCGTAGAAGCTTGATTTTCTATGAGTCCCAGATCAGATCTGAACGTTATGAATTTCTTTTTTGACAGAGATTTGGTGAGTGTGTCAGCCTTCTGGTAGGTAGCATGTATATGATTTACATGTAAATTTCCTCAAAATACTTGATCTCGAACAAAATGCAAGTCTATTTCAATATGTTAGGTACTGGAGTGTAGTACTGGGTTGGCAATCATGTCCACAATGTTGATTTAATGTTTGAGTCCAGTTTCAGTTCTCTTAGTATTGTCTGCAACCACATTACTTCAGCTATGGCACTTGCTACGCTCTTATACTCTACTTCAGTGCTTGATCGTCAGGTGGTAGATTGCTTTTTTGAACATCATGATTTTAAGTTTCCTCCAATAAATATACAGTATTCGGTGACTGGTTTTCTTTCATCTGGATCTATAGCCCAGCCAGCGTCCATATATCCACTTATGTTAATATTTCTGCAAGCTTTTAGTGATCGTCCATGATTTATAGTCCCCTTTATATATCTGAGTACCCTCTTCACTACTTTTCGATGCTCATCTAGGGGGTTCTGCATAAATTGAGAAAGTTTGTTAATACTAAATGCAATATTTGGTCGTGTTATAGTAGCATATTGTAATGCTCCTATAATAATTTTGTATCGTTTAACGTTATTTATGACTTGTCCCTTTTTTGATAGAGTTTGATTGCTTATCATTGGTGTTGACATAGGCTTTGCATCTTCCATTTTTTTATTGGCAAGCAGTTCTGATATGTACTTTTCTGGCATAGTATAATCTCTGAATGTGATGTCTTGTTTACTTCAATTCCGAGAAAGTAGTTGAGGTCCCTAATATCTTTAATTGAGAACTGCTTGATCAGATAAAAGATAATTTGATTATTTCACCCTGGTTGTCACCTGTAATGATTAAATCGTCAACATAGAATAATATATAAATAGTTGAAGATGGATTAACTTTGATGAATAGTGAGGTGTCTGATTTGGTAGACTGATATCCTATTATCATTAGAGTTGATTTCAGTCTATCAAACTATACCCTTGGTGCTTGTTTAAGGTCATATATTGCCTTGTTTAGTTTGTACACTAGATTTGTATTTTGTTCATAACTAGGTGGTTGCATCATGTAGATTTCCTCTTCTAATATACCTTATTGAAATGCATTGTTAACATCTAATTGCCTTATGCTCGAACCTTTGTGTAAGGCAACGATAAGTATAAGTCTTATAGTAGAGGGTTTGACTACTGGAGAAAATGTTTTAATGAAGTCAAATCCATACTGTAGGGTATAACCTTTGGCAATTAGTCCTGCCTTTCATTTTTGATGGTACCATCAGGTTTTTTTTAATCTTGTATGTCCATATGCAGCCTACAACATTTTTATGTGCAGATGGACATACAAGATTCCATGTTTTATTTTTCATATGAGCATTACACTCTTCATCCATTGCTATTCTCTAGTTTTTATCCTTTGCAGCCTGATTATAGGTATATGGTTCACTTGAGCTTGTGTTGACAATATATATATATATATATATATATATATATATCTTTGGCTTGAAAATTACACTCTAAGCTCTTTTTATCATGGGATGACTTGGTCTGGTTGAGACTTCGGTGTGAGGTAAGTCCGTAGTACTGTTATGACTTGTGCTTTCTCTTGAATCACTATGTTGACTTTCCTCATTCTTATCTTCTTCATTTGTTCAATATGCAGGTGAGTGACTGGCATGACCGAGATCATCTGCCCGCTCAAAATTTTGTTGAGTAGGTACTATTGGATAAGTTTGCTGATCATCAGTAGTCCTCACCTTTGTTGGATTCTCATTCTCAGAGTATATAGGTAACTCAGATATGGAAACATATGGATTGTATACCTTACTTGTTGTTTTCACTTCAAATTTTCTGAAGGGAAAAACATTTTCATTGAATACAAGATGTCTGCTAATAAGAAGTTTCCCATTATTATCAAGACATTTGTATCCTTTTTTATTTGTAGCATATCCAAGAAAAGTACATTGCATAGATATGAAACTAAACTTATTATTATTATAAGGTCTTAGATATGGGAAACATAAGCAACCAAAAGTTCTTAAACTATAGTAGTCTGGCTTTACCCCTTGCAGTTTTTCTATGGGGGTTATACCATCTAAAATTCTGGTTGGTATTCTGTTAATTAAGATAGACAGCTGTGTTAAAGGCATTAGGCCAGAATTTTAGAGGTAGATTTGCATGAGAGAATAAGCTAAGTCCAGATTCAACTATGTGCCTATGCTTCCTCTCAACTAAGCCATTTTGCTCAGATGTATAAGGACACGTAGTTCTATGAATTATTCCCTTCTCTTTAAAATAATCCTTGAGAGATTTGTATTCTATCCCCCTATCAGATTGTATAATATTAACATGTGTGCGAAGTTGTTTTTCAACCATTGTAATGAAATTTATCACAACCTTGTATGTGTCAAATTTGTTTTTCAAAAAAAAATATCCACGTGTATTTTGTATGTGCATCAACAAAAGATATATAATATTTGTACCCATAATCTAAAAATATTGGGGATGGTCCCCAAAGGTCAGTAGCAATAAGCTCAAGGGGTTTAGAGTACTTGGTTAGAGAGTTATTAAATGGTAACTCTTAACCATTTGACAGTAAGTGCATATATAAGGAAGAGAGATATTATCACAAGATATACTATTTTCAGTAAGAACTTTCTTAACAACTTTAATATTTGGATGACCAAGTCTGCCTCTTCCTCTTGAACTGTTAGAATGTCCTCCTCTCTGTGGTGGTTGATCACCTTTGTTATTGTTTTAATTCTCATTTTTGATGTTAACAGTGTAGTTGATAGCAAAATCGGATTGTTGAGGTCTTTATAGTCTGTTCTTGCTTCATGTGCAAGTAGGATAGAGTGGACGTCATCAACGGATGGTAAAATTTTATGAGATGCTATAACAGCAACCATAACATAATAATCATTACTCAAACCATTTAATATGGTTAATATCTGCTCAAAGTTAGATACTTTGTGACCTATAGCTTCAAGTAGGTCATAGATTGTCTTGATTTTATAAAGATTTTCTCTCATGGAATAATTGTCATTTCTAATATTTTGTAGTTGTCTCTTATGATACAATACTTTGGTTGCAGATTGAGTATCGAAAACTTTTTCAATTGTTGACCATATTTCACTTGCTGTTTTGCATCCAATTATATGTGATAAGAGATTTGTGTTCATGGAAGACAGTAGCCAAGAACATATCAATCTGTCCTGCTTGCGATGCTTGACATATTCTTATTATTGGTAAAAAATTTCTTTATCAGTTATACATTTTGGTGAAGTTGGTATTATGTAAAGAAGAGAGACTTCAAGGCCATATCCCTGCATAGCAGTTTCAATTTGCAGTTTCCACATAGATGTTTTCATCTAAGTGCATAGTAATTAGTTGGCTTTGCGTGATTGTGGCCGATTTGATCAACTTCCCAGTTGCATCAGATTACTGCTCAATGGTGGTATTATCATAAGTCGCTGAATTATCATCCGTCACGATGACAAATCTTGAATTAGACTAGAACAGAGAGGCTTCAGGAATGATCCTTGATCATGATAATTCTCAAGAAGATGAAGAGAACATGTATGATGTAGCTAGATCTAAATGGTGAGACTTATCTAATAGATCTTGCCGTGGAAAAATTTGTTTCCAAAAACAAAGAGATGTTTTTTGGATTCTTGAATCTGATTTCTAATGCTTTTCTTGAACAATTTATCTATTGATGAAAACTGAGTGTAGCCAGTGAAAAAGCTTGGCGAGGCACCAGATTTGAGAAGAAAAACTTGTAGCCCAAATGATGATAAAGAAAACTGATGGGTAAAGGTTTCTCCAAATGATGAAATGGTTCCGATGGAGAAACTATTAGATCCTTCCTTGATATGTGATAATGCTATTAAGCTTGTGATGCTTTAATAACATATAAAGATTAACCTAAGAATATGTAAAGGAATTTGATGAAAATGAGTATCTCTTTTATTGAATGGGAATTGATACACAGATCTATGGTTTTGCGGTTTTATTTTGAAGTGTAAAATGGTACAATACGTTTCTGCAAAACTGTTACATTAGATATAAATACATTTTTGGGCTTTAGCAACAATGCAACCCAAAACAAAACTGCTTCACTAAAGATATACAGCTCAGATTAAATGCATATGAGATCTTCGGCTGAGATGAGAAGGCCGAATTATAAGATATCAAAGAGAGAAGATCTATTTCCAGTATTTAGTCTTTCCATAGATGGCACAAAGAGATTGTGTACCCTATTTGCAAACATCATACAGAAGGCAAATAACATACAAACCCTCCTCCCTTACCTCATCTATCACTACTGTTAGCACACTTTAGATACTGATCAAAATAGACACGATTATCAGAGCACTTTAGACAATGTTTAATATTGTTTCACAAAGAGAAAAAATAGAATTACATATAACCTTATATCATGTTTAAATAATACATATGCTGATAAAGAGAAATTACAAACGTTGAACTTAATACCACTGACGATCGAATTGTTGATGTTGAACTTAGATCCATGATTGGAGCAAAATTCAATGGTTGCAAGCTTCCAAAAGGTAAATCATTGAATCCAAACAACTCATCTTACATAATAGAAAACGACATGTCTATTTATTTGACAACACTCTTTGTATAATTGTATTACATGTCTAAGGAATTAAAAAACTACATGTATGGTACCAAATAAAAAAATCAAATAGCTCATCTTACACGGTAGAAAAATAAATGCTTTTTCATAAAATAGTTAAAAAATATTCAAATGTATGAGTCAAGCATTAAGGACATACTTAAGATGTCTCACAAGAACTTATACGTTCATGAGCAACGCCATTGTTAATTTAGCACACAGAACTCATCCTTTGAACTTTAAGTCATATCATGCAAATAATGTCAGGTTGATTACTACTATTCCTGACAACTTGTATATATTGGAAGATAGGTAAACTTAGAAAATTATTCACACATGTGAAGATGAGGTAAACTTTGAGAATGCATATAGTTAAATACTATCCAAGTCCCATATTCTGACAATAATCAACAGCCACCTTAATACAGATATAGTACTGTTATTAAACATGCATAAGAGGAAACTTATCCTTGAGACCATCTTGAAGTCAAATAAATACAATCCACTAGTGTTAAGTATCAAAATTTTGCACGAACACCCAATAGATTAAGTAGAAAATAAACTTTATGAAAAGTAAACTGAACAATACACGTTTACATTGGTTCGGCCAGTAACTGCCTATGTCCACTTGAGATTTTTGTTGATGATATTAATGTTTTACAAGTGCTATTTTTATGGTTCGGTATCACTCGATGGCCAATTACAAAAAATATGTAAAAGATTGTTTGAGAGCTCTAAGATCCCTGAAGTGAAGCCCCTCCATGTCTATTTATAGTTGTATATCGATGGAAAAGGCTCAAGCAAGTTCATCCCCACTTTCTTCACGATCTACTGATAGTTTCTCAAGAGGATACATGGCCAGCTCAGCAATATGGATGGATATGGATTGGTACCGATACATAAAACTTGATCATGGATTGTATTAGCCACCTTAGGATGGATTCGATGTGTCGATGGCTTGATGTTTTCTTGAATTGTCTCTAGAGCCAAAAGCTTGTTTCTGAACCAAACGAGTTGTTGATTCCTTATGCTTGAGCTATTTGATATCAGACAAAAGGCGATCGATGTATGGAGTTGGGAATAGGCTTCTAGCATCAACATTTGGTTGCATGAAGAAAATGAAGTTGTTTGGGGTACAACTTTATCGCCCGGTAACGATCCATAACTTGGTGGAATTGCCTTGGCTTTTTTATGGGTTGATCCTTTCTTCATCTTATGGTCTTATTGTGTCTTTTTTGGACTACGGCTATCTCTCCGGACCTTCTCCTTGATAGCTTTCAAAATTTAATCGTCAAGTCGGTCTAGATACTACCTGGTTAAAAGGCTGGATAACATTTGCCCCTCAAAGTGCATCTTGTTGCAAACACGATGTACTTTGAATAGAGATAACCCAAGACTACTTTGTTGGACTCCGATCCACGCTTCGAATAGTTGTTATCCTTTTTCGGACCACCTAGATGAAGTGTTTTGTCTGTAGCCATTCATTATGATCTTTCACTAACATCCACGAATATAAACTGGAGTGCGCTTTCATGATCGTACATTCCATGCTGGATTATTTTTATCTAGTTCCTTTTCTAGATTATTCAGGCTTGATTCTGCTTTTATTCGGTTCTAGTTGTTAAACGTTGATCATGCGCATGCATAATGCTTTGATTTTCCACAGTGCCCTGGTTCCATGTACGCATTGGCTCCTTGAAACACTAATACATTTGTATATGCATATATGTTTATATATTCCATTTTCCATTTTTTATCTTCAAATGTCAACCGATCATTACTAGTCCGTGGGACATGGATCAGTACCGATCCATGGCCTTGAAGATAGCCGAATTTCGCGCCTACTTTCCTAGATAATTGGCTATATACTCAGGCCACTTTCTTTCTCTTCTCACTTTGCCTTCTTATTCAAGGTTAAGCTTTTGCCCTCCCATTAACATTTCTTGCTCCCAACCTCGGACTGCTGCCTCCTGCCTTGTAACACCATCGCACATGGAACAGTCGCCTACTCTCGACGAACTCTGCCGTCGCTCACCATCCTTGATCCGTACCTTGACCATATTACATGAAATCCAGTTCATGATCCAAAGCTTGAATCGAAAGCTTTCTTCATACCTGGGCAATGGTTGTAGAGACAGATGTCAGTGAGCTACATGTTGTTGGCGATGCATTGGATCGGGAAAGAGAATTGAAAAGGGTAAAAACCCACCAAAGGCATGGATCAGTACATATCCCACCCTTGTGGATTTTTTTGGCCCTTGAACTCTCTTGTGAGTGTCATATTATCTATTCATGTTTAAATTATGCAGAATATTGTACAATTGATTCTCAAATACTTCTAAGACATGGTCGATGACATGAAGCCCCGACGAGACGGCCAGCAATGACGGTCACTTTGGATTATGACCAAAATTTCAAACGAACTATTGCACAATGTCGGAAATCATCACTACACGACATTGCACAGCACTGCACTATACTTGCATGCTGGCATAAGGTGTTACTTTTGATTATCTGATATTTCTTATGTGTTGAGTTTTCATAGCTATGAGTAATAGACATTCCGAGCATCTCTCTGCTCAAGTTATCGGTCTGTCAATTGTTAGACATACTAAATCAAATACCGAGTCGAGTTCAAATATGGTTCCACTTGCACAAAAAATTCTGATGCTATCTATGCCTCAACAGGAAAATCCTCAAGTTGAACAAAAAGTTCTAGAAATACCAATAAAGCCCCATTAAAAGGACCTGAAGTTGAACCTACTTCTGACACTTTTAACGAGGCAATTATACTAGAAATCTCATCGATTCTTTTGCTCCCAAAGTCGATGAAAGCACAGAATTTCATTTGCAGATGTATTGGTTTTGACAGGCCATCAAAGAGCACACCACCCACCAGATGGATATACTACATGTAATAGATATATATGCTTGGTTGGAGGTATCCTTCCTTTTAATCAGTACATTTGGCAAGTCCAACATTTCATGAGACTGGCTCCAACTCAGCTTCACCTGAATAGCTAAGCATTCCTTCGTAGCCTGTTCATTATATTTGCTCGCCATTTTGACCAGTTCCTCAGTAATCAAAAGATTCGATATTTTTTTAGCTTCAAGCGTCACAAGGGAAGCCTTTCCCTCATTTTCTAAGAGCCATCCAGGGATTGCCGAATCATAGTTGGCACTTGGAATAAGCTAACCTATTTCAAGGAAGGGTTCTTTTTTTGATGCCCTCCAGGGTTTGCACAGCGATGGTTGTTTCCTCGTAAGTTTTGATCCTATTCTCTTTGATTATTAACTTAGGTTCATAATTTCTATTTTCAATAAACGTCTTTTTCGTTCTTCATAAATATTCCACACAGGCCTATCGACAAAGCTTTGGCAGATACTGCCAGACAACTCCGTGTAATCCCAAAGGAAGAGAAAGAGGCCAAGACACTACTCAACGATGAGAATTTGTGGCCTTATAACTTATTTGAATTTGATAATACGTCGGTACTGCTCCAGAAGCCTCTGATAGTGATGAAGACCACTCTCCATTTGAAGGTAAAGGAGACCACTCACCGGTACCCCTAGTTCAAAGTCCAGTAGTCGAAATCGACGACGTGTAGGAATGCACCGAAGAAGGTGAAACTAGAGAAGAAGGTGAGGGAATAGGTGTAGGAGTAGGAGAAGGTTGTACTAGCATAGATGTGGGACATAACCCATCTGCTGATGAGATGAAGAAGACCAAAAACCTCTTAAAAGAAGAAGTCTTTAGATCAAAATTTCTTAATAGCAGACTTTGACTCCATATCCTCCAACTACAACTGTGATGGAAACTCCAGTGCAAACTTCAGAGGATCCTTTTGTTGATCTTGGACCAATTTCAAATGTGATCGATTACTATGGCCTCGCCAATATGAGCGTTGGGGGCATTGTGTCTACCATTCGCTTCCTGGAAGAGGTGCCTTCGACTAAAGTATGAGAGATCACCCCTGTCAGTAAGATCAAGATCCATAGTCTATCAGAGAGACGCTAGAACATTTGCATGCACACGCATATTCACTGCACTCTACAAAGATTATGTCATGTTCTTGTCTTTTTAAAGTCGATTTATCTTTATTTTATTCGCAGATTCCATGGATTGACGTGGATTACATGAGGAATTTCAGGATCGGCTAGGCTATCTGCCAAGGCACAAACCGACCATGCGACCCTACCAATCCAGTCAGGACTCCTATTCTAGCCGACATTTAATCCGTGATCATGGAAGCAGAGAGAAATATTACAGGTTATATGATTCGTCATCTTAGCGTCGATTTTGGTCCAAATCTCCCCTATCCAAGGGTTCGAAAAGGCATTCCAGCCGTCTTGACAACATAATCCTCAACGACCCTCTCGTGCTTCCCTCTCTATCGAATAGCCACCATCGTCTCGTTCTTCTTAGCACTCTCATCATCCATCAAAATCCACTGCCTTCGATGCTTCTTAGTGCAGATCTAATAAACCCATATTGAGAAGCATGTTGAATGACCAATTGTTAAAGCAGAGTTATTAACTGCTTCAAATCCTTAGATTTTTGGATAGAATGCAATATTCCAAAGATTTATTTCAATGCCTGCAAATTTGTATCCAATCTGAAGGATATCCCGAATGTGTCAAGGGTCATGCGGTAGCATACGTTGGTGATGTGTATGATTAGTACTTCACTTTGAGGAGGCTAGCCGAGGTGATCTTCAAATCTTCCCAGAATCTAAAGGCCAAAATTGTTGGAATGAAGCTTACAATGAATCAGAATGATGAGACCATCACCCACCTCGATGAGAAGTCCCCGAGTTAAAGAAGGAAAAGGAGAATGCTGATAAAAAGGTCTAGAACTTACATGCTACAATCGAGCTAGAAAGAAAGAATTATATGATCAAAGTGGAGTTTGTTCGGTATGGGAATTTTGATTTGGCCAAGGAGGTGAAAGTGCAAAAGGTGCAACTAGAGAAAGAGAGAGGGAAAGATGAAGCTCTCCAGACCGCTTACAATCATTGTGAAGAATTCCTTGATGCATGCAATCAGAGAGACAATGCACGTAAGGAAAGAGATGATGCCCTAGACAAAGCAAAAGAGTGGACGAGTTGGCGGCCTCTGTAGAGAGATGGATTAATGATAGCTTCGATCCACCCATCACTAACCACTACAACAAAATGTTGATTTAATAGCAAGTAGGGATTGCACAGTAAATTGGCTTGCTGTCATTTGATGCTAATCCCTTTTCTTATTTAATTGATAACGCGTTTAGCCGCAGTTAATTAGACAAGAAAATTACTTCGCGGTTTCTTATTCCTGCCCGCCTAAATTTCGCTATTTCGTTCTCCCCAAAAAAATCCCGCTCTAAACCTAAATTCATCCTTCACCACGACCCCCTCAAATTCAATCTCCATCTCATAAAAGCCCAGAGAAATTCGATCCCCAACTCATGACTCTCCGCTACTATCCACGCCTGAAGCTGTCGCCTATTGCTCTGACTCTCCACGCATCCTTGAAGAAGCAGTATTAGGCAGGCGTCGTTGAAGAAGCAGTAGCCGGCATCGTTGAAGAAGCAGTAGCCGGCATCGTTGAAGAAGCAGTAGCCGGCATCGTTGAAGAATCTGTAGCAGCCATCGCCGAAGAAGCTGAAGCATTGAAAACAGTAAGCTTTGATTTGTATGTTGGTATTTTTTTAGTTTCTGTATGTTCCGATCTCTATTTTATTTTGAAATCGGTAAGCTTTGATTTGTAGATAAGTTTGACAATGTTAGCTGAGTTCAGATTTCACTTGCCATGTTAACTGAGTAGATAAGTTTGACAATGTTAGGTATCGTTGTGGCTTCTCTCAAATTTATTTGAGGTCTGGATAAGCAGATTGTGAAGTTCATTTTCTTTCGGTAAAGAAGATTACTGAAAGAAAATTCTATCACCTATCATATAAGTCGAATTTGCTAAATCAATCCACAACCTAGTGAACAGCAAGAAGAGAAAAATCCAATGTATTAGGAGAATTATAAACATTCATATAATGCAAGAAATAAGATAACTCCAGGTATGATATTGGTATAGTAATTAAATATGTAGTTTAGCATCTTAGGGAAGTATGAGTTAATTTATTTATGGAAAAAGGTAATTGTAAGATTACTACACATAAATTTGTAATAGAATGAAGTTAAAACCTGACTTCAAACACTCAGCTAAAACCTAAAAGTTGATCGGCTAGTAAAGGCTAACGATTATGTGAAATTGAACAAAATAAAATATAATGAAACTTAATAGGCGAACAAATCTATTTTCTCTGCTCTGTCAGCCAGTAACGATATAATAAAATAAAATGAATAACGCAGGCAAAATTATTTTACCAATTTAGGACTAAATGGGCTAACATGATATAGTTGGATCATGCAGTTAAATCAATATTTATGTAATTTTGTTAATTTTTTAGGGTAGAGATAAGAAGCGGTACGTTGGATCATATCATAGGTTTTTTTACCGTTAATTTTGTTGTTCTTTGTTCTTGTTGAAACAGCATGAAAAGTAATAATAAATGAATGGTTTTAAATGAACTTACAATTATAATCAAGGATAATTTTTTCGTAAATAAATTTACTGCATATGACTAATGAAAAAATGAGAATGAAGAAATTATATGAAGAAATTTGAATTATGTACAGCTATAGGTATAAAGTAAACTGAATTATAGATTTGAACGGCAATAAGATACAATTTTAATTAAAAGTTACTGTAAATAAACTAATTAATACATATTTAACTTGGTTAATATTTTAACTTCACATTCAACAATATAAACTTACAGCGGAATTAAAACAAAATAGAATGCTAGGTTACTTGGAGGATCGATGTATATGTAATATAAAGCAAGTACCCATCAACAAGGCTGATATCATAGAATGCTGGGTTCACTCCATAGCAAAGCTCATAAATTGTTATTGAGCAATGAACACTACTAAGAGAAAAAAAAGGTAATTTGAAGTTTATGCTGACATCTACAGGAAATTTATGTTGTTCCTACAAATGAAGTTTGGGTTTGGATGAGTATGTATATATGTACTCAGTATATATGCAACTGTAACTGATCTTTTAGAATTTTCTGGGTTAATAAATTTTGATATGCTGGTTTGCTAATGTTTAAACATTTTGTTTTTTATATTTTCATATTTAAGTTATGTATTCGTTATCTTATAAATTGCAGTTTATGCAGATTATTTATTAATCACGCAATTTAGGGGTCATAAATTGATACAGTGAGCTAATGTGATGTGGATTAGCTAAGATGGTCGTCCTATCATCTTCATATATGTGAGCATGAATACACACATACAAATACTTTTGTTTTCGTTCTTCATTTTAAAGCTTCAATTGCAACTTATTTTATTTCTCAAAAAAAAATATATAAGATAAATAATAAAATAAACCCAATAACTAGTGTTATTTTTAAAGCTTTAGCTGTAACCTTTGATCCGCTCTTGCTAATGTTTGTCAATTTTGTCTTTGTATAGAAATATTTGTGCACCTATTTTCAAATTTGTTTGTAAACTAGTAAACGATGAAGGCATTTATGATGGATTGAACCTTCAAATCAGAGCACAAAATTAAAGGCATATATGAAATTTCAACAAGTAAGATTACAAACAAATTCTAGTATCGACAAGCAACACAAACATACCAGTATAACTCGCCAATTCCACAAAGCTATTAGTAAACGATGAATTTTCAATTTTCACTTTTTCGAATTTCTTAAGCGATTACATAAGTATTAAAAAATGAATTGTCAATTAAATATACCTCAAATACTATCTTTCCATCTACATCTTTCCTCTGATCATTCATAGTTGCAATTGAATTTTAATTTTTCCTTTGATTTATTTCTTTCCGATGGTAATGGGATTGAAAGGTTGAGGGTTTATTGTCAATGATAATTAGTAAACACTGTTAAGAGATGGTTGGGCAATTTTAAGACTATTAATGTTGTAATTAATAACAATAAATATGTGTAATTTTAATTGTTTTTTTGGGTGAACAACAACACTGTAATAAAATTTATTCGTAGGAAAGTATACACATCCTCTGATACTGCTTTTTTTCCCCATTCAGAGCAACCTATTTATGAATATTTGTATTGTTTGTTTCAAATACAAATCTGATGTTGTCAGGTACTACCCAGTTTAAGATCATTACAAATGAGTAACAATTGAATTTGTAGTAATTGCATGTAAAAAATACATCGATGAGGTGAGTTATCACTAGAATTGAGAAAACATAATTAAACTATTAATTCAGTTTGTCTCTAGCAACACATTAAGTGTAATTAGCAATTTATTTTATCAAAAATGTTGCATCACTAAGAGCATTTTCCAATCATATAATAGCAAAATGGGACAGTGAGTTAAAATGTACTTTTTTTTCAATAGAAACACTTACCCCAACACTACACAAGTTTATTCGGCATTTATAATATTAAGTAAATTCGCGTGGTCAAAATTGCAAGGTACTTGATGAACAATTAATTTTGGTCATATAAACTTATCCATCGTTATGTTTCCCTTCATTTGTTTCAATCCTAAAAATATAGAGGCCTTGGAGATCATTTGCATTTGACTAAGGTGTTATTCAGTCTACTGATGGCATTATTATTGCAAATATTCTAAAGCTTAAAAATATATTTCTTAAAAAACCCTCTGACGTGTGTTAGGTTCTTCATCAGGCTTGAGTTTATTTAAATCTGGAATGAACTCAAATCCGAGATAACGCATTAGGTTTCTAATATTTTTTTTTTAAAATTATACAGTTAGTTAAGAAATTATTCAAAATATTATTAATCAATTAATAACTATATATTACAAGTTATTTAAGAACACAAATTCACCAATAAATCTTGAATTTGTAAACTGAAGGTCTCAAACATTATAAGCATATTCAAAGAATTATACTTGTGTTTTTTGTATCTATTTGCACTCCATTTAGATGTTCATTATTTCATAGAAATATAAAAAAGAAAGGGCAAAAAAAATTAAAAATGTTCTGATACAATAAAGTCTAGAACAGTTCTAAAAAGCTGTAATTTAAAACTCACTCGATGGTAGCAAAAAACTAAAACCATTCACAATCAGAATATAGTTTCCACAGCAAAGAACGGATTAATTTCCAGAAGCTTGCTGTCTCTTCTTACTTAGGGAAGTATGAGCTATTGTAACTGTACACAAAATACACACACAGCCAACTTAGGGTATGATTGTGATTAGTATCGATCATTTGTTACTGTAATTTCTTGATAATAATGTTACTGTATATAATCTAAGTTATGATTTATTAAAAAAGCAAAAACATATTAAAAAAATTACAAACTTCACATTCAACTAAAGCTCAAATTCATTTGAAAAGATGAATCATTGTCAAGATTCCTGGTGAAAATTTGAAAAGATGTAATCTATTACTTCCACAGTACAGAACTGATGTTGAACTATCATGTTCAGGTCAATTCGTAGCTAATTAGCAATTTGTGTGCAGATGCTATCTGACAGTGTTAAATCTGTGATAAAAATAGTCTTCCTCACATATTGTGCTGTTGTTTTTTTAGAAATTTGCTTGTTGCAATATTATATACGGCAATGGAAAAAGATTGGGTGCATTTGCATAGGTAAGAAATTACAGTGCGCTTGTTGAATTATCTGATGAACTTGTTGAATACTGGCTGTAGAAATTGCAGTGCGCTTGCGCAGCGTTGTGAAATTACATGCAGTTTATTTGGTATTATGAAGGCTGAATATACTGGTGTATTGTATTTGAATATTCTTTTGATTAGCATCGAATTCCATTTCTTTCTAGTTAAACAATTTTCACCTATCTTTCCAATTTTCAGCAACGTTTTCAGCAGTTCATATCCAGATTATCGGTTTTTTACCGTTAAATACAGATAAGGGAAGGTATAAGTATAGAATTTTAGGTGTTGTCTGGGGTACTGGACTAGGTTGGGGACAATGGAGATGGACTAGGTGATAGTGCAATGGGTAACATAGAAAGCTTTAGTTCTTTCAGAGTACACTGGGTCGTCGATTTAGGTCTTTTTGAGTACACAGGGCGGACGGTGAAACGGCAGTCTCTGGAAAAAGGTGGCTGTGAGTTGTTACAAAACATGCCATTTTGTAAATCAACAGGTTTATTTTTCCATGCATATTGATATCAGTGTAAGTTTAGTTTAATGTTTAAAATGCACTGTAGTAGATTTAGTGTTAATATATAAATGCTCTATAATAAAGTTCAGCAATTATTTGTTTATATTGATGGTTAGTGACATTACTTTATATAAGTAAAATATTGTTCCTTACATTTCAGCGTTGTAATTAAGTTATAAAGAAATAAGCAACACGCTACAATGGACGTAGCAATATATTAGGTCCATAAGTGCTTCACCAATTTAGTCCTTCGGTTTTCAGCTTCTATCATATTCGTATTTATATAACATCAAACTACCATCGATATCTATAAAAAGAGTCACGCTTTCATCATGACTTCAACACTTATTTATATAACATATGAACAATTGGCTTACATACATGGTAGCATTGGTGTGTGTCATTGACTTAAGAAGTAAAGTTAGAAGTATTTCAAATGTACACTTATTCAACGTCAACTTTGTTGATGTGTTGTGTTGTAGGTTAGATTTAAATTGGATGAGGAATGGCAAAAAGAGGGCATATTTCAGCAAATGGGGTGCATTTTTAGAGCTTCAAAAGCTAGATTAGTTCGCAAAATAGCAGTTGTAAGGAACGAAGAAGAAAGAAATCAATTGAAACCCGACAACCTAAGTATGAATGAGTGGAAGAAGTTTGTCAAGTCCAAAACAACTCCAGAGTTTAAGGTAAAGTCAGTTTCAGGTTTTGTTGATGAAATTAAGCAGTAGTTACACATTTATTGTTGATGAGATTGTATGCTTTAAAAAACATAAATAATGTACAAATGTCCTCCTTTTAGGCTTAACCTCTGACAAGAAGAGGTATAAATAAATACATAACTGGTAGTTACTATAATTGTGGATTAGTCCCCAACATTTTTTGAGAAATATTCAATCTAGTTACTGTAATCTAGTGCTGTATAGTGAGTGAAGTGCTGGCTGTTCGGTGAGGTGTTGATTTGGTTGTAGCAGTTGTTGTAGTGTTAGGTTGTAGGCGATTGTAGGGGATTGTTGGTGGATGTATAGGATGAACAGAGGATGGGTTTTGTGAGTTGTATTTGGTTATGGAGTGTTGTTGCAGTGTGATGGTACTAGAGTTGAAGGCGATTTGTGTGAATGGCAGAGGGGAGAGTGAACTTGCAGGGGTGATTTCAGTTGTCAAGTTGACGTTTTTGTGAATGGTTTGGGTGAAGGAAGCTTGTGAATGGTTGTTTACTGTAGACTTGTAGGAGGGTGATGAGGTCGTAGTGATGAGCAGTGGGTGAGTGGGGTGTTGCTAATGGTCATGTAGGTGGATGGTTTTGGTTGTAGGAGAATGAGGATGGAAGTTTGGCTTTGATGGAAGTGCAGTTTGTGATTGGTGATATTAGTGTTTGATTGTTTGCAGGTTAGTAATGGTAAGCAGCGAGGCCGATGTCATGGAAGGGAGAAGCTGAAGTCGTTGTTTGGTTTGTGAAGTATTGTGTGGTTTAGTTTGCTGGATTCGAGAGGTGGTCGGAGTGACGAACTGTGTCTGGTTGCTGGTGGTGAAGTGATGAAATGTCGAGGTGTTTGGGTTGATACAGTCGGTGGCAAGTCGTGGTGATAAGTGCTTGGTTGTGTGGGTTGTGATGTTGTTGTAAATGTCGTGAGGCAGTGGTGATTGGTTTGTGTGATAACTGTTATGCAGCAGAGGAGTGAATTGAAATATGTGTTTGGAAGTTGTATTGGTGATGGGTGATGAAGTGAAGGAGGCTGGTTGTAAGTGAGAAATGTAGAGTGAAGTGGGAAGGCAAGTGATGTGCACTTGAATGGAAGATGAGGCAGATTCTTCCTTGATAGCAAGGAGACTGTTAAGGTGATGGTGGTAGGAGTGTAAGTATTGAGGCGGTGATTGTTTGTCTGTTTGTACAGGGGAATGGAAGCAGGTTGTGGAAGTTTGGTTGTAGCTGCTGTCAGTGGATGTCAAGTATGGTTGGGTATGTGTAAATGCTGTCAAGCTGCACAGGTACCATAGTTGATGGGGGAGATATTCAGGTTGTATTCGAAGTAGATGGTGCAGTGGGATTGATAGTGTGTTTTGGATGGTAGGAGTTTGTGACAGTTTGACAGCACGGGAAGAGACTGTTCTGTTGCAATGGAAAGTCTAAAGTTTTGCTGAAAGTGGAGAAGTATGCAATGGATTGTGGCAGAGGAGATTGAATGCAAATGAACAGAGAGTGACTGCTGAAATGTGAACTGTGGAGTGGATATGCAAAAATGAATGATCGAGGAGGATGTGGTGAAGTGCTGGTGCGACAGCAGTTTGTTGATGTTTGCACTGTTTCGAGCACGGATATTCACAGAAATTTGTAATGTCGATTTTAAAATAAAATAATATAAAGAACTAAATGAAAAATGTGAATGTAGAAATCTAATTTTGATTTTGATTTTTCTTTCTTTTTTTCGACTAAAGTATTCTCAGCTCATATACTAGTTCATTTAGTAGGCTGAGTTCATGAGCTCAATTAGCTCATATACAGTCCTTATCTTGTTATGAAAAATTATATAACTTGCGGATGATGTTTAGGTTGAAAAATAACCTATGTGCTTCGTTTTGACAGGTGTTGTATGATGATACCGAGGTTACTACAAGTTGCAAGGGAGGAAAAATTATTTTGCTGCATTCATTCTCTTTCAAATCGGTCTAAAGCTTGGATTAATGTATTTTGTATTGACGTATAACTTTGCTTTTAGTATGTATCGTTTTGGTTAGCTACGGTTGTTATTGTTTTTTTTTGAGATCACAAATATTTAATGTTTGAAACTTTGTTTACGAAATATTATGGATATATATATTGTGGTTTGACTTATGTCTTCATTTGATTACGGACATCACAATGTGATAATTGTATTTTTTTGAAATTTTATATATTCGTAGAATTGTGAATTGTAAGCTGGAATGTATGTAGCAGCAATGATAAAAACTTATAGCATTTTAACTGTGCTATGGAAAGATGGGTTTTCCTAGTTTTAATATACTACAGCATTATGATAGTGCTATAAACAGTTTTCATAGCAAATAAACAATGCTGTAAAAGACAGCTAAACGCTATAAAAAGTAGTTGTATTTATGCATACAATTTACGATTGCAGCCCAAAACGCTGTTGAATTTTGTTTTGTATAGCGTTTTTGGACGCTATTGTATATATCATATGTATGGCAACTTATTGTTATACAGCATTCATAAAAACGCTATAGTTTTACTTTATAGCGATTTTTCAAGGCTATTACAAATCATGTTTATAGAACTTTTAAATCGCTATTAAAAGTCCTTGTCCATAGCGTCTCTTATAGCTTTTTTATGTTGCTATTATAGGTCACTGACCTATAACAACATGTTAATATACAGCGTACCAAAACACGCTATAGTAGCCTATAATAGCGTTTTTTCAACGCTATTAAAGGGTGTTTTTGTTGTAGTGAACTACAACGCCAATGTTCTTAATTTCCAAGAACCACCATTGCTCAGCAAGGCTTATCCTCGCACTCCGACGATGGCATGGGAGAAGACTGTTCAGGATGAACATAAGCATTCAAAAGGGGTTAAGATGGATTTGATGGAGCCAAAGAAAGGGATTTGAAGTGCAGAGGAGATCAAAGCGCTCAGAGTAGTTGAGATTATCTTGCACCCACGGGTGGTTGATACAATTCGAAGCAATCAAGCCGAAGGATCTTGCACCACTCCTTTAGATATCTCTACATGCCTTACCTCCAGGCCTCTAGCTTCATCCGTCACCTCGCCTATTCCTTCGTGTAACACGGTGCACCATAGTAGCTAAAGATGGGCATGTTATCCCCATGGAAGAGGGGAACTCAGATGGTACACCTACCTACATGGAATCTCTATTTTCCTAAGGTATGTTGTTGATATCACCCATATTTGAGAAGGCACACATGACGCCGGTCGATGTTCCTAATCCCTCATTTCTCTCTTTCAAATTACAGGTCAGCCTATAATTCCTATCTCCTAAGGGAGAACCCTCAACTAGTACAACAAGCAACATTGATCAATTCAATGATCATATGTGTCTCGAGAACAACTTCAAGCATCTTAGTTAGTAATACTCTCGGTCCTTGTGCACAACAGATTCAAGAGATTCTAGAGATTCAAATTAATAGGGATATTTTGATGATGGTTACATCGATACGCATTATAAGGCCTGCCATGTAAAAGATTCATGATGAACGAGTCTTGGATGCCAGTAAAATTAAGAAAGAATAGGCCAACTATTTTCCTCTTCCGTTGTCCATTGCTCCACCCACCGATCATGCTTATGTTCGGTAACTTTACCTATGTCTAGAAGCACTCATAGCGCGTCCATCACTTCATCACAAAGCATTCAGTGAAGGGCCAAGGAAATGGAAGGCGAGGAACTAAAAGGAACATTGAAGAAAAATGAGGTGGACAGTCCTTCGATGATGGAATAAAAGGAAAAAAGCATAAATCAAAGAAGTGATAGCTCATCTTCTTTATGTTTTTGTTGCATAGCAGTACTTAGGCACTTATGGTTTTTTTGTTTTCAGGCCGGTGTTGTATGGATTCGACCCTTGCTCCCTGCTTTTCATTTAGATATTAATAACACTTGTACTTACTTTGTTATGTGAATAAAAGGGCTTTTTGTATCGTTCAATTCTTATGTGAATTTGCCTAAGCGTTCGAGAAATGTGCTTTACACTCAGTGTGTTTGTGACCCATTTCTCATTGTCATGATTGGACTAAATTATTAGTTCCATTCATTACATGTAAGCAAAGTATGGTCGCAGGCATCAACCGAAGTAATTCACCTTCGAATGGCTCCTCAGACACCTTTTATGAAATTCTCCCTTTGACAATGCCAGACTTTGGGTAAGGTCAGAGTTATCACTTGAGATAGCGGTTTTAACGTTCCTATCTAGGATGTTTTCTTACGATCACAACTACTCCTGGCATCGATCCAAGTTTATAAGAGGTCGTGCTTGTCTCTTGGGATTGATCTTTTGCCTTGCCTCTTTTAGGAAAGGTGGGCATGCTCAGCCGAACTCTAGGCACGAGCTATTGAGGCGAACTGTCTCGTTCAGTCTTTGAATGTTTATACCCTTGGCCCCAAGCCATGGGTTGAAAAAGTTGATTGGCATCCATGTCCAGGTGCCAAGTGTATTTGAGCTCCGTGCATCCAACCATGGACCGTGGAAGCTTATCCGGGTACCTGCACACCTGCGTTTAGCACATGAAATTTATCCAAATATAGCACTTCTCGTAGTGCAAAGTCAAATACAGACAGATTTGTGAGCTTCGAAAGTCATTCCTTTTTAAATATTAGAAATGATAGATTCTGCCCTATTACACGACTTTGTGTAAATATGTACAAAATTGACATTCGGATGAAATGCTGTCGCAAATGTTTGTTATTTCATGCCCTTCGAAGTAGGATACCGTATAACTTACTAGCTTGAACATGTCATCTCCAAGCTTATGCTTAATCGTTTACAGACCTTCCCGAGTCGAGCCCAAGTTCCTAGGGCCAAGAAAGATTCGTTTGAGAATGAGATCGCCAATCTCAAAGGTTCGAATTTTGAATTGGAACTATAGTATCGGACGACTCGATTTCAATGTGTGGTTGCTCTCAAGTCCGCTTTGTCACGCTTCTCATCGATCATATTAAGAGACTCAGTAGCAATTCCTCATTCGTCCATGGATTATCATGAGTCGCTCAATGTGCAGGTACTTCAAGTTCAACCAAGATCATAGTCTCTAGCCCGTAAGCTAGGGCGAAGGAAGATTGGCCGATTGTGGATTTTTGGGTCATTCGATAAGCATAAATTGTTAATAGAAGTTCATTGACCCACTTGCCCTTGGTCTTTTCCAATTTCTTTTTAAGAATGGACTTGATTATTTTATGCACTACTTTGACCTACCCATTGGGAGTGCCACTGCTGCAAATCTCTTCTCTATGTGATGCCTACGGAAGAAACCTTTGAAATCAGCACTATCAAATTTAGTCCTGTTATTGGAAGTAATCGTTTGGGGACTCTAAATCGACAGGTAATGTTTTTGACTATGAAGTTGATTACTTTCTTTGTAGTGATCGTGGCTAATGGCTCTGCCATAAAACATTTGGTGAAGTAATCAACTATAATGATGGTGTACTTCACACCACCTTTAGATATTGGTAGCACCTTAATGATATCAATTCTCCAAACAACACATGATTAGAGGCTGATCATTCACGTAATCTCCGTTTGTGGGGCTTTAGTAATCTTAGCAAATCTCTTGCATCTATCACACTTTCTTGTGTAACCAGCTATACCTTAGTTGACAATTGACCAAAAATATCACTAATGAAGGATCTTCTTAGCCAGGGTTTGCGCCCAGTGTAGTCATCACAAGCCCTTTCATGAACTTCTCTCAGATCTTGCTTAGCCGCATCGTTAGAAACACACCTAAGCGTAGGAATTGAAAATCACTTCTTGTAAAGTAGTCCTCCTGCATAATGAATCTTGAAGATTTACAAAGGAGTTGATGTTGTTTGCTATTTCTATCCGAAAGCATTCCTCTCTATAGGTAGTTCTTTATCGGCGTCATCCTTGACTCCTCAGTCTTAGCCTCCAAGATCCAATCGACTCTTTCTGGTCGATGCTTGAATTTGACAGTACTTCCACAGAAACTAGACCCATGAGCTGCGAATCTACGGAACTGGCTAACTTAGCTAGCGAGTCAACCTTTGCATTTTCATCTATGGAAATATAAATTGTCTGTAATATTTAATATCGCTAAGCAGCTGAAGGTTTTGGTTTAGATAAGAAGGTAGTCTCGCTCCTTTCGCTTGAAAATCCTTCTGCATTGGGCATTGCCATCAATTGGAAATCATAGAAGATTAAGGTTTTAAATCACTGATATCGATCATGTTTCATCTCGAAGATTTTAATGACTCGGTATTGTATCAGAGGAGATCTCGAAAAAGACAAGTGCATCTCGCGCACCAATATCGGATTTACATCTCGGAGCTTATAGTTCATCTCAAGACCATATCAGAGTACATTTTATTTTTACCCTTAATTTGATTACGCAATCATTTTTACATATACTAAAATAAATAAAAAATTAAGCTTATTTTTGTAAAATCAGACCATATACCATTGTCATCGATGGCTCGAAAGAACATCTGAGCCATTTGTATCTTGGGTAGTTGGATTTACATAATACAAAGAAATTATGGGTCATGAGCATATGTTAACATATAATGTCACATATATAATAAGTCAAGTGAAATATAAAAAATATTATAGAATAGAATACATGATGTACATATGTAATATGTACATAAAAGAACAGAAAACAAGAGGTATGCAAAAGAACTACAACGACCCACCTCATCGACCCTCATAAATCGACATTAACGCATTCTTGGAATTCACATGCCACAAAAATAAGTGCCAGAGAGGCAGATTATTAGGGTTTTTAAAAGAAATGAAGGTAGAAGACAGAACAAAATAGAATCTCACATCATATATAAAACAACTTATAGTTATACATGTGGAAAGTACATACAATTACTCCTAAGTGATTCATCAGAGCTACGGTAAGTACTAACCCGATTAGAGATAGTTGTATCTGCCTATCCCTTACTGGGGCTGGGGATACCCAATATGTAATACAAAATACAGCAGAAATTAACAATAGATAGCTATCATAATAAGAACGTCCACGCTTCATGTTTCTCCTAAAATACTTCATGCTTCTCCCAAAATGCTCCATGCTATCTAACTACTTGGCTGCCTGAAAATTAGGGCATCTAGAATTTATGGGAATAGGAAAAAATATCCAAGTCTGTTGTGTGATGGGTGTGAGAAAATCAAAGTATGGATGTTTTACAACAAGTGTATCTCATAAGACCACGCTGCACATAAACATGGAATGGGTTTTTAACTTATGATAATCAAAATATTTGCTACGCATTCAAACATAATATCTTTAAGGACATTCTTTGAAAATCCTTTCAACTTACATATTAATCATAGTTGTAATGTTAAATTTGTTAAATTCGACAGCACAATAGGTTTACAACTAAAATCCAGAAAGGGTTCGTATTGGATAATGGATTTCATAAAATGACAAGGTGAGGTATTACCTTTCGACAATACATCCCTAGAAAAATGCATCAAGGCACCAACAAATGGCCCTCTACCAACACAGAAATGGCTTACCCTTACCATATATAGTACTGAAAATGACGTTACCCTGGTCATTACCGATCTTTACCAGAATCCCAAAGAATACACAACATAACCGACATATACAGGGTAGTCTAGAAAGGTGATGACCATATCCTAATGGTTGCGACCCACATCGCCCTGCCCCTCTACCATGTTTTTGTCATTCCTGGGTGCTAGGCTTAAGGCCACGTTTTACCTTACGTAGAATCATCAAATCCTATTCAAAATGACACATTGCCATTTCATTCATACACTATTGACTTCCACAAATGTAGGACCTTCGAGCTCGTATGTCTAAGAGAAGGGTGTTAAGTGTAAGAAAGGTGACCTCCTACACCACCAAACAGATGTACGTTTATAGAGATTAATGTACGTGTATTTTAGATATGCAATGTCAGACATTCGTCCGTACATGTTATCCAGGAACATGACAAACTAAAGGCACTGTAACATCACCAAACTTGAAGGCCCAAAGCTAATGGCTATGGATGTCGCGGTCATTCATAATTTTTAATTCTTGACGACCAAATAAGGCGATATTAGATACATTGATACACAGGAACACAAGAATATGGAATAATTTTAAACAGCAAATAAAATCAACATTCCATTTCAAAATATTTCAAATTGATTACATAATCTCATTCGCATGCCACTTTCAAAGACATATAACAATGAAAAAGGCCAAGAGCGACATATGAAGATGTCCCCTTAGTCAATCAGAGCACATACTAAGACATTAAAACGGTTTGTGTGATATCCCGGAATTTTAGGCAAATAATAATGTGATAATCTTCTTTTATAAATTATTTAAAATTGGCAAATTTATTCATTTTCAAACAAATAATAATGTGTTGTTTATGTACGTATCTATAGGTAGATTTTAAATAGAAATTGAATTTGAATTTCAAATTCAAAAGATAAATATCTTAAAAATTAATTGGATTTAAAAATAATATATATATGATTTTTATTAGTATATAATTAGTTTTATATCATTTTCTTTAAAAAAATTATAAATATAAATAAAGGAAATATGGTAAACTAAATAGAAAATAAAATATAAATTTATATAAAAACATATTAAAAATAATTAACACATGCAAATTAAAAAATGTAAGATTTGTAACATGCAATTTTACAAGTGTCCATTATTATTTTTCTTTTATTTTAAAAATATTAGGAAATTAAGGCTATATATATCAATACCCTACTCTTCTCATTTTCCTTTATTCAAAACTAAAGAAATCAAGCCAATGAAAACGTAAAACCAGAATTAAAATCAAACAACAACTATCTCAAACCTGTAGCTGATTCAACTAGATCAAAGCAAGATTTTCACTTTCCAGTTTACAAAGTCTTCCAGTTCAAGATCAAAACCCAATATCCAGTTTTCATGTACAAACTGTTTCAAACATCTCTGTTCAACATCATATTACAGTGAGTAACAAAGCTTAACCTGTTTTAACTTGTTGCATGTGATGGATATATGAAATAATGTCATGATAGTTGTTTGCATAGATGTAAATTATGCTTGCATGTACGTAAATATGAATTTGTTGAGTGTGCATGTCTATGTATATATATTTAAGTCTTTGTTTTGAATTTACAGACGTAAAACAGGTTCAAAATTTAAATCTCTTCCTTCATTCACTTTTAAGTCAATATGTATAAAGGAAACTTGTTTGAATTAACAAGATCTAAGATATAAAAATATTGTAAGAATAATTAGTTCGAATATTTTCGAGAAAATGGGAAATACAGTGGAAACTCTGAAAACATGTTAAATTCAAATATCATGATTCCTGGATTCACCTTTGTAATCTAAATCGCCTTTGAAATTTATAAATTTTAAAGGTAAAATCCAGATTTCTAATGTTGTTTTGAGTGAGGAATCTCAGGTTGCTTGGAGTTTGGGTTTTTGGTATTTTATGGTGATCGGAGAATGTAGGGATCTCGAGATCGTGGCTGAAGCTTACCTGGTAGGAGATCTCGGGGAAAATAGTCGCTAGATTTATAAACCAATATGGCGGCGGTGCATCATTGGAGTAGGGTTTAAGCTCAGGTTTTAGTCGAGGTTGGAATTTGTGTTGCTGCATCATCAACGAAGCACCGGAGTTCATCGGAGGTAGGGAAAAGGTGCATGGTGGGTCGGCGAAGCGATGGACGGAGTTTCGAGGATTCTGGTGGTTGGAGACATCGGTTCGAGGTGGTTCTTGGGCGATGGTTTCTGTTCCAGTTAGTCCATTTTTGCTCATTTTCGATTTATTGTATAGGTTCAAGATTAGGTGGTTGGAGTCGAAGGTGGATGTGGTCTTCGACGTGTTGGAGGTAGCATCGGTGGTCAGAGTGGATTCGTTCATCGGTGCACGTGCACGAGGTTCTGGTGTCAGTGAAGAAGATTGTGCCTTGAGGAAAAACTCGGGAAAATGTGGCATGGCCCGAGTTTGGCCTCGAGTCGTTCGCGAGTGGTTAGCATGTTGCATCAGTTTTTCAATTTAAAACTAAACTAAGTTTTTTTTTTAAAGAAAGTTCCCGGGTTGGACTCGGGTTGGGTACCGGGTTAGACTCGAGCATATATTCATAACAGTTTAAAGTTTTAGATAAGCAAGTTTAAAACTATTTCTTAAAATCAATTTCTTTTATATAATAAATGTTTTTAAATATTTGGTTTAAGAAAAGTTGTATAATTTATTTAACTTAAATTAATTAAGTTAATTCTTAAGTTTATTTTAAACTTAAATTAAATATGTAATTAAGTAGTTAATTGAAAAGGGTAAAATGTTTTTAATTTATATGTTAATGATAATTAATTCCAAGATTTATTAAAAAAGATTTTAATGATAAATAAGTAATTAATAAAGATAAATGGTTTATCTTAAAATTAATCTTGGGTAATTAAAGATTAATTAAATTAATGAAGTAATTAAAGAGATATTAATTAATTAATTGGTAATTAAGAATTAATTAGTAATTAAGAATTAATTAATTAATTAGTAATTAAGGATTAATTAATTAGTAATTAAAGGATAATTAATTAATAATTAAAGGGATTAATTAATAATTATAAGATAATTAATTAATGTAAGTAATTAAGGATGATTAATTAATTTCATTAATTAATTAGATAATAACAAATGGTTTGTAATTAATTAATGTTAATTAAGCAAGGTTAGGTGATTAATTCATAAGTAATTTTTTTATTTTGAGTTAATTAAATTAATTACAGTTATGGATTAATAAGTCTTTCTTGTGGATGATTGATTGTACAGAATGTATGGATTGATTGATATTTATAGTACGTTAATCTATGATGTTATGTGATGTGCAATACTTTGGATATCGCTATGATAAATGTGAGTCATTTATCTATGATGAATGCTGTGTAAATACAATGTTCTGGATTGAATTAAATTGTTTTACTTAAACAACTTGGCCTTTAAGACGGCGTATTGATTTCGACGAGATCAGGATCGGATATCAAATTTGTTATCTGAAAACCACATCGATCCAACTTAAACGTTAGGTCGTGAAATCTCAAGTGAAGAACAAGATGAAGATTCAGAGTGCAAGGGTTATTTGTCGTTAACTCTAGGGTGATTTCAAAAAGAGTGTAATGGAGATAGTGCCTTCGGTTTCATTCGAACCCGGAACGAACTTGAATGGATGAATGATATTAGACCATAGTCAACGGAGGACGATGAGCATTCCAAGATATGTGTTCTAAAAAGTTAATCGTAGCCTCAAGCCGCATCAACCGGGAATGGCTAAAACAGGGGAGGTGCATGCAAGGTTATGTGGGTAGCACCTAAGTAGGATAAGATTTTTCCCTGTCCAGAGGTCCCTTTATTCGGCTGTGTGGGCGGTTGTTGGCCACAACCGCAAGGTTGTCTTATTCGGACTATCCATTAAGGGGTAGCTTCGGTTTTGTGTTGCAAGGGATCAGGGTGGATCCTCGGTACAGTGATCTGTACTGTGACGGGCGGTACCCCAGTAGCCCTGCCATTGTATGGAATCCAATCTCCAATAAGTGCTTGTACAGTTTTGATTGTGCCAACTATGTTGGAACGTGAGATGTAAGCATTCCAGCTATTTCCTACTTTATATTGAAAACCCTAGACACTATTATAATATAACTGGATTTCTAATCAAATGATTTGGTTATCGTAAGGTAAAAACTTGTCCATGTTTATATGCGGAGAGTCTTACGAGATACTATTTATTTTAAAGGTTTTCCAACTTTAACAACTTAACCGTTTACTCACACCAGACTCATGTCTGACCTGGAGTTTATTCAGTTTTTCTTAAACTCTTGGATACTCAAATTTTTATAAGTAGCCAAGTGATCAGGTTGGCTTGACGAATTTTGGAAAGGACTTGAAGCAGGAAACTTGGTGTATCTACATATATATATCTATTTCTATTATATTGGTATCATTTGTCTGTTTGTATTTTGGAAAGTAATGGATAGACATGTCTTTACAACTGTCTAATGTGATGTTGTGCAATTGTATAACTCTGATGTGCAATGACTATGTAATATCTATGTGATATAATATATTTTTCTATTTCTGCTATGAGATTATGATATTGTTGTTCTTTCTTTCTATCTACTCTCTTTTCTACCTATTTCTTTCTTAATGATGATACATCTTTCTTTGGAATGAAAGGCAGGTCGTCATAGTTTGACTTTAAAATCAAACATACAACGGAAACAAAATAACTTTAAATAACTATCTGCCTCCTACACGCCTCTGAAAGCTTCTTTTGTCTACAGAGAAAACCTGAAAACCTTTAACTCTAAACCTACTCAAAATCACTTGAGTACCCGAGAGTTCAAGGGGAAAACTAAAACTTCGAGTCAGACAAAATGCTCATTATGAATAATAATCTACCATTTAGATATCTAGTGAGAACACGCTGCTTAGAGGAATGGGTTTTCCCCTCACTAGTATCCTAAAACATATACAAAACCATATACTATGCTTCCTGCATCACAATAGTTAAAAATATAGTAATTCAAAATGTTATTATGATATGCAATATAAATAAATCAATTGTGGATTACCCATCCCCGTTCATTATGACCGTTCGTCTCAATTATAGTCGCTAGGGTTACTATTAGCCTATTAAATGTTCATGGACTATCTGTCCAATTACTAAGTATTCATGGGATCACTAACAACCTATTGGTAACTCTAATATCATATTGCTTATCTTAGTTTTCATGGGTTAACTAGAAACCTATTGGCTGATTGTCAATATCTTAATCCAGGTATAGTTTTCACGGGCTAAGTACAAACCTACTGGCCCTTACCAATATCAAATCATTGTTTTCATTGGATGACTATGAACCTATTGGCCCTAACCAATATCAAACAGTTTTCTTGAGCTTGCTGTAAACCAATTGGCCCCTGCCAATATCATTAAATTAAGAATTTAACATCTATTAGATTATATTCACTACTGAGTCAACCTAATTGGTCATTTTGCCTTTTCCTCAAAAATTTAGTTATGGGTAAATAACAATGTGGATATTATTTCCATAATTTTTTTATGCCATGGTTTTTCCTTAGAAATGTGAATGGGTCATTTGTTTGGAAATCTTAAAACAGCACTTTCGAAACCCCTGGATGACCTCCTTCGAAAGCATTAAAAAACCTCTTTCAAAACTCTAAGTATATACACCTTTCGAAACCAATAAGACCTTTCGATGGTATTAAGAAAACATTCTTTAAAATGTAGGTTTTGAAACAAATGAAATACCCTTTCGAAAGCATTTGGTTTTACTCTAAAAACATCATTTGGGTCTATATGGTTGTATGCAGAAGTTTCTCTTTCGAATACAGTAAAAACTAGTTTGGGAAATATTGACGGTGTCAGAACCATCTTAGTCGGAAGCAAAAGACATTGAAATCAAAACTTTGAAGGTTTGGGTCAAATCCCCCTTTCAACTCCATCTCTTTTGAAACCCAACCCCTTTCGAAAGCAATTAAGAAAAAGGATTGGTTTGAAGTAAAACAAAGGGAACTCTTCAAAAGCATTATTGGACAACATGGTCGAAAGGTAGGGTGGCAGCTAGGCTTCGACATGGTCGAAACCAACCCTTTCGAAAGCTTTGGAGCACCTTCGAAAGCTAATACCTTTAGTAAAACAAGGAAACCATCTTAGAAGGCTAAACATAAGCTTCTTTTGAAAGCATTTGTTTCTACTAAGTTAAAAGCTTCAAGTAAAATAAGGCAAGGATTTTAACTTATAAAACGTGGCAGGGTTTTGACGCCATCAGAAGCTCACCCTTTGACGCCCAGGGGTCCGCCTATCTTCCAGTCCACTATGAACCTTCTGGGAGATAACTTGTGTATTGGTTTCTATTATGAAGGTTTCGACTATGATGGTTTCGACCATGATGGGGCAGAATCTAGGGAGTCGGAAGGTACCTTCTAATAAACGTGAGACACTTTTTTCTAATTTAAAGGGTGAATTATAGCAACTTTTTGTAATTTCTTTTCAAAAATTTGCCTATTTGGAAATCATTGATTGGCTGCCAAAAAGCTTTTCAAATACATTATTGCATAGCTGCCACTTTTATATCAGATCTAAATTAAAGAATTTTAACTTAAAGTCTTTCCATGTATCAAATTTGAAATTTGCAGAAAAGCCCCCCTCAAAATAATTTATTTCTCTTAATAAATCAATTGGGAAAAATCTTCAAAAATTTAAAAATTCAAATTAATCATTTATTCAAACATATTAAAATTTTAGACCTAATTTCTACACGAAATTCACAAAATAAATAAATAACCCAATTATTTTCCATCAAAAATTCATAATAAAATTCCATAACTTGGAAAAATAAGAAAATTAAAATCCATCTCCAAAATTATGTTTTACTTAACATAAAAATATTCCATAGCATTTTATAAACCATGGTTTTGTCCATAAAACCGTACGAATTTCATATAATTCAATAGTTTATTTCAAACAATCCAAAAATTTAAGCATGTCATCATCCAATAAATCATGGAAACAAAACAAATATTCAAATCTAAAATCACATGATTGTAAAACCAAAAAGAGATGGCAAGAATTATTATTCACCTTAGAGTTGATAAGGATATTGAGATTTATTGTAGTTGAATCATTTCTAGCTTTGATCTTATCTTTTGATTGAAATTTCCTCTCTCCCATCCTTGTTAATGACCGGCTATATTAGGGTTCTTGCGTTTATTTTGATTTGAGAAATAAAATGAACGTGAAAAGACAAAAGCAACTTTATAGGCGTGATTATAAGGTGCGGTTATATTTACCAATAAGGCCTTATGTAACTTACTTATCTTTAAAACCTAATTAAAGCCCAATTATCTAATGGTTAAGCACCACCCTATTTTCAATTTACTCATTCTCAATCTTCTTGTCACATTATTTTGTTTAATTTACCTAATTAAAATTTTTGAACAATTTTATCAAAAATCAGGGATGTTACAGGCTCCCTCTTAAAGAATTTCATCTTCTAAATTCAGTAAGGACTAAATACTAAACTTAGTAACCATTTGTAGCAATGCCTAACAACCATACTAGTCTAGCTGACTAGCAATAATATATATAAATCTAATATAGATATACCTTAAAGAAGATCGGGATAAGAATCTCTAATAATGTCCTCTGTCTTTCAAGTACAGTCCTTCTCATTGTTGCTCCATTGGACTTTTACCAACCTAACTATCTTGTTTCCTAATCTTTTCTTATCTCTAGCCACAGCCCGAACTGGTTGTCTGACAATAGTAAAATTATGCTCTACCACTAAGTCATCCAACAATGTCAGAGGAATGGTACTCTCTGAATTATGCACATATTTATATTGACGTCCGCCAAACTTCTCGGCAACTCTATTCTATATACAAGCTTTCCAATCCTCTCTAAAATCTGGAATGGACCTACATATCTCGGGGCTAACTTCCTTGAGTTCCCAAATCGTACTACACCCTTCATAGGTGATAGCTTAATGAAAGCTTTATCTCCAATTGAGAATTATAGGTCTGGGCGCCTCTTATTTGTGTAACTCTTCTATCTAGATTAAGCTTTCTTCATCTTCTCTTGGATTAACTCAATTTTCTTTGACGCCTCTCTAACCAAATCTGAACCTAAGACTATTCTGTCTACAGTCTCCAACCAACATGATGGTGATTTGCACGGTCTTCCATACAAAGCTTCAAATGGCGCCATTCCTATACTAGTCTGATAACTATTATTATAGGAAAACTCAACCAAATGTAGGTGATCTTTCCAAGATCCCCTAATGTCTAATACATAAGCTCTTAGTAAATCTTCGAGTATCTTATTGACTCTCTCTATCCGCCCATATGACTTTGTGTCATATGAAATACTCATATTAAGCTTGGCACCAATCACTTCCTGTAGACTCTTTCAGAATTCACTAACGAACAATATATCTCTGTCATTGACTATACTACTAGGAACTCAATGCAGTTTAACTATGTTCTTGATGAACAACTTAGCTAGAATGGGTGTCGTCCTAGTTGACTTAATTTGAATGAAATAGGCATTCTTAATCAATTTGTCCACTATAACCCATATATTTCCATTACCTCTCTTTGACCTTGGAAACCTGTCTATAAAATCCATGGATATCGAATCCTATTTCCAAATTGGAATTGCTAAAGATTGAAGCAATCCATTAGGATTCTAATGTCCAGCTTTCACTTGCTGACAGTTTGCACACTGTCTTACCTACAACCGAACACCCCTCTTCATAATCCTTCCCAACAGAAGCACCTTTTCATATCCTGATACATCTTGGTTCCTCCAAGATGAATTGTAAACTTCGATCGATGACATTCTCCAAGAGCTTTCTTCCTCCAGTCCTGTAACGACCCGCTATTTTGGACCATTCAAATCGACAATAAACCATACATATCCGACTTGAATAATTCAAAATACCAAATTGTTAATTAAAATTTGGCAAAACTTAAAATATACAATAAATAAATCAATCATAGAGCACAGAGTAATATAATGCAGCGGAATAGATAAACAATAGTAGTTCATGAAGCTACTATATACATCAGAGTTAGAAAAATACAACCGAATAGTTCAAATGCAGTGAAGTCTCCAATGCAACAGATGACTTCTCTGAACCAATCAACTAGAAAGGCTGGAATCTGAATCGATAGTTGGATTTCCAAATGAAGCTCCGAATTCCAAAGGTGAGTCTCAAATGCTGTATCACTCAGTCTGACCCGAGCGTAAAGTAAAACACAAAACACTCGAGTCAGGATTAACATTCTTGTATCAATAAATCCAACTCAATTGAAATATCAACTGAAATACAAATAACTTAAAGGATGTTTGGGATAACCTTCCTCTAAGGGTCCATGGAACTTTCTACAAGGTTGAAATATACACTATAACACCGTGGTCATTTTAGCTTAATTTATACTTCAAAACCAATCTCATTTTCACTTCAAATATATCTATATTTCCCAAAATAGTATTCATATATTTCCCGATTTAACCTCATTATTATTTAGTCTTTAAATACTCCCTTATTAGATTCAATATCATTTAAGTAACCTTAAATTACATTTTACTCAATTTTTTCTTTAATTTATGTAAACGTGAAATATTCATTAAATCACTTAAATCAAAAATCCAGTTATAAAATCTACCCTTTAAATTTCCCATTCAAAAATTTCAAATCGATTTAATTAAATAAATCCTTATTTAAATACCATTTTTATAAACCCAAATTTATCTCCCAATCTTAATTATTCAATTTATTACAAGTGAATCTATTTGAAATATAGATTTACATAAATAATTAACCATATTATATGTATTAAATCAATCTAATTTAAATCAAATATTACTACTAAACCTATATATACAATTTTCATTTATATAATATCTTAAGAATCAAATTTATTAAACCATATATTTCTTTCAAAAATTATAGAAATTATTTTCAAAATATTTATATGGACCAACGGTGTTTGTATATATTTCCTATCATATAGTCAAGTGCTATGGATATTTACCATTTCAATCCGTATACTAAATATATACGGGTGGATATCATTTCAACCCGTAATCCCAAATTCAGTTAAATGAAAATCGCTTGGGTTTATCATTTCAACCCATAACGATTTTCTCATATTCTAAAGTCTGTTCGGGTATGTATCATTTCAACCCATAGTTGTTTCTAAACTACATGGAACTTGCAGAGTGATAACAGAAAATACAATAAAATAACATGCATAAATCATCAATGACAATATAATATAAACAACAGTATATGGTGTCATATCCCGCAGGTGAACTGTTACAGATAATAACATATATAACAAATTTAAATAACTACAGCAGCATATTTCAATTGTCGTTTCAATTGAAATCAAATTTAATGAATAAAAAATGTTAATCGTGAGTGATTGCTCACCTTTCGAGGCTAGAGAATATAGAAGGAGACACGGATACGCACACTGATACAGTCACTGAAATTAAATTTCAAATCCAAGCAAAGCAAAATCGGCATGAATTCAGCGATCAAAGCTGATTGGCTCGAATTGATGAAACAAATCAGATCAGAACTGGAACGATGAAGATAAATGGTATAAGCGAACTTTTATAACCACCTATATCTATATATACACATATGAAATTTATATTCTAAGTTCAAACATCACAAATTTAATTTACATGTTTTTCAAACATATAAATAAATAAATAAATAAATCAAGCTTACATTTTTAAAAAAAATCAACATACACTTAAAAAAAAAAATATTAACACCTTTATACTAAACTTATATAACTAGTATATATATATATTCTCAAACAGATAAAATAAATGTTTAAATATGAATACCTAAAAGAAAACCTTTTTGATATACAACTATTTCTATATATATTAAATGTTATATATATATATATATAATTTAAATCCTTCCATATTTTTACATTCAATAACATATTATATTCAACCTATATAAATTTCCAAATTATATATGTGTATTAAAATAATTTATAAAGTAGAGTTTTTATAGAATCATCTTAAATCCAAAATAGTATAAATATAATACTGTAACAAAATATATACAATCATCAACTAAATAAGTCAGTACCATATAGAAACCCATATGGTAACAAACCGCATAATATACATATATTAAAGTATTTTATATAGTCTGTAACAAAACAAATATATGACTGACATAAGCGAATAACCATATTATAGGAAACCTGATATCAACAAATAGAAGCTGACCCACATTAAAATATAAAACACAAAACATATATAAATATTCTTATTAAAAATGAAAGATACTTATTTTATAGTATGTTCCCTTCAAAATGTTGCATACATAATTCAAAATATTAACATGACTTATAAGCTATGAGGAAGATCAAATAGAAACTATATATAAATATACACTATCATGTTATGAAAATAAACTTTTGAAAAAATAGCATTCAATACTTATATAAATAGTATGTATATCACAACTAACAAAACAAAAACAAAAACAAAAAACAAAAAAACAAAAAAACAAAAAATAACATGTAATTACGAATATAAATCAAAACATATATGTGCTTACACGCCTATACCACACTGATCAAACAGAAGCAACCGGAAGGCGAGGGGATGGGTTTCATTTGATGAGGAGGTTTGGAAGAAAGGTGAAGTGGCGGATGCAAATTATGGTGACAGCCGCATGCTTCAGTTTGCTTTTTTCCTCAAAGAAAAGTAGGGAGGGGAACGAACAGATCTAGACAGAAGAGAAGTGAAAGCGAAAATAAATAGGGATGAACCACATGTTTTTAGGCAAATATAATGGAAGAAAATGAATAGGCAGCCAAATTTTAAGTGAATAAATAAATAAAAGTGATTGTAACGGTCAACTCTTGATTTGGTGAAAATAATTGTAGCAAATAATAAAAGAAATAAATAGCAACGGTCACGTTACTTGATTCAGCTGACCCATAAAAGCAAATTATTTAAAATTTAAACTGTAGGAAACGTAAAAAAAAACGTACCACCATAAAAAGAAATTGATAACGTCTGTGCATTGATTCTGCAATATTTATTAAAGCAATTGATTGATGCGCGTTTAAATTTGAATGGAAGGAAAGAGAAAAGTCACAATTAGAGGTAAGCTTTAAATTTTTAATAAATACAAAACGTTTCTAAGTTTATACGTTTATAACTTTCCATCTGTAGTGTATATATATAATGAATGGTCATAAAGAAAGAAGTGGAAACAGGGAGCATAGGAAAGGAAAGGTTAGAAAAATAAAATTTTGTTGAGAAATGAATATTTGCGTGAGTTATATAGGTTTGATCAGAGGGGTAGCGTGATTTAAGGAGAAGGAAGAACGGCAATAAATCAACTTGCTTTGAAATGGAAAGGTATTAAACTAGCGTTGATTTTTAATGAGCAGTTATAGGCAAGAAATAAGATATTGATTTGAAAAAAAAGGCCACGATTTTGATTGAGCACTGATTTTTCTTGTTATACACGGTTACTAGATTTTTAACAAATTTTAAGCAAATGGTTTTCGAAATTAAAGCAGAAGAAACGGTCAGCTAAGATTAGATTTTGGAATAAGATTTTTCAACAATATTGAATGCGTTTAAAATTTAAAGCTTGCGTTGATGGGAACAATGGCAAGAAATTAAAAAGGCGAACGATTATAAAATAGTAAATAACGTTCCTATTAAATCAGGAGAGTAAAAGGAAAGTGAATAAAATTAGAATGCGTACAACAGACGTAGTGATTTTTTGTCCAAAAAAAATGAAAATAACAGATCTAAATTTTATACGTTTTCTTGTATGTGTATATACATTATTTATTCCATCAAATAACGCGCCTTTTAAACGCGAAATTAAACAGTTTATTTATACACAAAGTTTTGGAAATTTTTTACTTATATAAAAATATGATTTGTTTACACATTTACTAAGAAATTTATATTCAAAAATGTATATAAGTAAAATATAAAATATTAAATTTTTAAAAGTATAAAATCAATTTTTTTTAAAGAACAAAAGGTGAAATAAACATTGCTGCGAATATTAAATTAAACCAAAAGATTAAAAATTTAAAATTTAAAGATTTATAACTTCAAAAAACATGTTAAGTTTTAACCAAAATAAGAATTTTAGAATTTTCACACTAATAAAAATCTTGGGTAATTATTTATAATTAAAGTTAGACAATCAAATTTTCGAAAAATAAAACCCCAGAGTTATAAATAAAGAATAAAATATTGCTAAAATTTGGGCTGTTACACTCTCCCCCACTCAAAACTTTTCGTCCCCGAAAAGGAAGGAGGTAGGAGAATTAAAACAACCAGAAAGAAAATAGATTGAAAGACAAGATAAACAATAAATTTTAAAATTATATAAATTTTACTCGAAATATTGATTTGAAAACTTCACTTGGAAATCTTAAGATACTTTCAACATTATAGATACATCAACAATCATTTTATTTAAATATGTTTTATTAAATTAATAACTTCAAAATATTTATAACACTAAAATTTTCTATTAAACAATGTAGTATACAAATAAGAAATATTTAAAAAGGATATATCCAACAAGGAAGGAAGGTGGATTTGGAAAACAGAATCAAGGTGAATAACTAAACTGAGCAGATAAGGTAGATGCAAGGAATAGTATCAGGCACGAATAATTAATGTAGAACCATAAGAATTTAAATTTCAAATATTAATTCAAAATTTCTTTGTTGGGAAAAATACTTTTATAATAAATACCTTTATAATAATACTTTTATAATAAAATACTATTATATCGAAATAGATTTTCCTTTCGAAAATACTTTTATAACTCGATGTTTCAACAAGTTTATCCTCGTTCTTGCAGACTCAAGCCATGCGTTGATCAGGCGCAAAGCTAGAATTCTTCAAGTACTTAGTAGACATGCACTACTACAAAATAAGCAATTTGCATTGGTTGTTTACCCCCCTTTTGCATCAGTTCAACAACCGATACATATGCAACCGATGCAACAGGCTTAACCCTTTTGCATCAGTTCTGAAACCGATGCAAAAAGATCCTTTTTGCATCGGTTGTTACTAACAACTGATGCAAAATATCATGGTTGGTTGCTTGAACACAGCCCCCATGTTGCATCGGTTGTAATGAAAACCGATGCAACAAAGTAACTTGTTGCATCAGTTTTTTATAACAACCGATGCAAACCAACCAGAAACCATTATTACAGCGTACATACATACATACATACATATATATATATATATATATATTATTGATTATAACAAATAATTATTGCATGAAATATTACAATCATTCGAAATTAAATTTGATGCAAATACAAACTGAATAACATATATAATACCAAAATAAACATATATCAATTAAAGTGTTAATAGTCTATACAAAATAATGGTTCATACATTCATAGAACAACAACACCATCACAAAACCACAATAACCATCCCTTTACCACCTAACTGCCTCTTCCAACCTTCACCATCAGAACTTCTGCACTGTAACAACTCCATCACCTGCCATATACACCACTGCCATCCCCATACAACACCAAAGCCACAAGCACCACCAGAACCACATCTCACTACAGCACCATCAACACTTCCTCTGCCATCCACCATTTTCCTTACTATCCACCTTCTACTCCTCACTGTACCTCATTCCCAATACTTCAATACCATCTCATTGCCAAAAAAACTACTGTTGTATAGTTTTTTTTCATTGTTTAGTTCTGATTGCCAAACATACAAACCATTGTGCAACAATATACCTAGCATCAAAACTTCAGCCAAATACTACCCACTGCACAAAATACTGCCACAACAATCCCTGCCACCACCTCAACAACCTCAAATACCCGTGCTCAAATACTACCTCACCATCATCTCATCAGACTGCCACAAGCCAACACTACATACAAACTTCCTAAACCACTGCTAACCAATATTCCTCAAACCAACGTTACTGCCATCAACCAAGCATCACCATCTTCAGCTTCTAGCAACTTCACTGCCAAGAACTTCAACAACTCCACAACACTTCTGCCTGCACTTCAATCCTGCCACAATCCATTGCCTTCTGCTTGCAGTTCAATACTGCCTCCAGCCTGCCACTGTCACACTGCCTCTTTCATTTCACAAATCACTCAAATCATCGCATCACTCCACTGCCTTTGCACATGTTCACATTGTAATAATTAAAATATGTATGTATTGAAATAATAGCTGTTTATCGGTTCTGCAATGACATACATGCACTCTGTTTTGAAAGTTGACTAACAATTATCGTTAACGCATGTTCAGTTGCTGGAAACCAAGTTAGCAGCTATTATTTTCACCCTTACTATTGCTAAAATTGAAGATGCAATAGGTCTACAACTTTCTTATGTTGACCAGAAGATTAAAGAGCTGAAGTGCTGCATGGCAGGCAATTTGAGTTGGCGTTGTAGTACACATCTAAGCCAAGCTGCACTACAAAGGATTGCATTGAACTGTGAATGCACAGAAACCGAACTACAATAAGACAGTTGCTTGGAAGTGTAACGTAAGGACGGACAACAGTAGCTTACGAATGAATGGCCCTGTAAAGAAAAATGCATGGCAAGTAGGTAGGAAGACAGGCCATAATCTGGATGAGAAGACTGTAAAGCAAGTAGCCATCACGTGGACAGCATGAGGACAACAAATCCCTGAATGAGCTGAATGAGTAGGCGAATTAAATGAGCATGAAGACAGCAAATCCTTGGCAGCAATTGCAAATAATGTGAGGAGATCGTGGCGTGTGAATAGATGTAACATTATAAGAGTACACAAAAAGATGGTATTGGCAGCTAATGCTAGTGGACCAAACTGCAAAATAACGTGAGCGCATGCCTCCAAGAGCTTAAATGATACGCAAGACCTGCTTCCAAAAGACTGAGTGCATGCAAAAAAACGTGAGCAAATGCAAAAGAAAGACATGCAAGAATGCGTGCTTTCAATATGGATTAACCCACTTGAGTGTGGACACATAAAAATAGTTTGGTTACTCAAATATATTCAATTCAATGTAATGGTATGAGTAAGTAAACAAAAATAACAGACATGACTTGTGCAGTTTGATACATGATGGGTTCAAAACTGGTACAAATACCTTTCACCTTTTTAATGACTTGTTTCAAAGAAAAACTAAATATATGTCATTGTGTCTAACCTCATGTTTGCTGCCATGTTCCCTCAAAATTCCTTATATTTCATCAGATTCTGAAAGAAAAATAATATTTTGAGTTTTCACCAGTTTGGAGAACAAGTTAAAAGCCTAAATTAATGTCCATCCTTTTTAAGGATCGACTTACTATAATGATGTCCATCTTTTTTTTTACAGAGAATGGGCAAGGATATAAATGAACATCTGCCCTGAAGTAAAATTAAAGATACTGCAGTTAAAGTTTCATAGGGCAAGTTGTTCCATAACATAAGATGCTATGTGAGTTTGTATAAAAGGACAACTAGCCTCAATTAATATCTTAAGTTATTAACAATCAGAAGGTCCATCTAGATGTTAAACTAATAAAGAGAAAGGTACCTTTCCTTTTGATATTTTAACGAATGATCTCCTCGAACGATGGTAAATTTCTCAGCAGTTATCAAAACTTATGGTTGTGAGTCCCATTTCCACGACTTGCCCTTCAATTTATCCAACCTGCAATTATAAAGTACTATTAAGAAAACTTTAGTAAACACAAGTCACTGGCTATGATAGTTATTTTTTACTACCAAAATTTACGTAAGAAGGCATAACAACTTCAATCACCAAGCCCACCGCGATTCAGTTCATTCTTTGCTATTGTGCCTACTGCTCCAACATCGCTGCTGCTTCCACTTGTCAACTTTATCCTTGGTTTGAACTGTGGTTGATTTCGTCTAGTCAACAACCTTGCATTTGTGGTATCATCTATCTTCTCCCTTTTGTCAATTTTATTTTTTTCCTAAAATTTAGGGTGTTGGATTTCAAACTTTTTTCTTTGTAATTTCTAGACTGAATTACCAACTTACAAAATAATTTAGGTATATTTTTGTTGATCTATATGATTCATTTTCCAGGAATTCTTATGTTTATTTTTGTTGAGCTATGGACTGAATCCAGATTGGTTCAATTATTTTCCGTGTTATAGATATTATGTCATAATCGGTAGAATGTACTAATTTCTTTATACAAATGAAGTAATGTAATATTTCTGCATCAAATTTTTTTTCCTACTTTGGAAAGTTATTATTTTAGACAATTGGCAATCATTTTTGATCTTGCAACTATATTAGAAAAGTTTGGATGCACATATTTTGAAGAATAGATGTGTAAAATATGATGCACATGTTTGTTTATCTATACTGTTACATAACTGCAACCATTTATCTCGCTAAAGATTTAATCCTGGCTAAAATTGATTCAATATGGAAAAGCGAGAAATTTCACTAGCACAAAAAAAGGAGCAGCTGTACGATAATCCAGTTTTGATTAATCTTTTGCTGGAAACTTATTTACATCAATGTATTGTTACTGTGTAAGTTGCACACATGTAGAATTATGTGACAATGATGTAATACATACTAAACCTTTCAGACGTCCTATATTAACAGATAATCCATAATGTTTAGGAAAATTTTGCTTGCTAACTACAGACTTTATATTTAGCAGATGAAGATGCTACATTCACTAAACCTTTCAGACATCCTATATTAACAGATAATCTATAATGTACTTGAACTTGGTGATTGTTCTTGGATACACGTAACCGTTTCTTTTACTCCTTATTAAAGTACCGTTTTGCATTATTTTCTTATTTTACTTTCTATAAACAAGTTGTCTACTTTATAATCAAATAACATAAATGAATTTTAGTAGTTCTAAAGCATACCACGAAACGACACATACTGTCAAATAATACTACAATTTTAGTTAATCTATTTTGTAGTATTACGTACCTTCTAAATTGTTATGAGTTTGGTTAAATAGAGACGCGCTTTATGTTTTAGTTGTGATTTATTGTCAAGTTTATGAATTCTAGAAAGGTAATGCATTCCAATGTCTTCATATTTCCTGAACGAGCACTATGTTGTTGAAATTTATGTTCGTGCTACCATTTTAACTATTTGATTGGATCTTTAAACAACATGGTTAGTATTCTACTCCCACGACCACGACCACTTCCACTACTATTATTTTGAAAACTAATGATACACGCTAGAATCAAATTACTAAGGATTTAATCAGTAGCATGCAAATATAACTTATATCATGAAGCTACAAAATATAGCTCACTGTCACTTTCATGCTGATAAACAATGATCGTATTGAATAGTAAGTTCTCATTGGTGATTTAATATGCTACACCCTTGTTGATCATACAACTACAAATAATCTTACTCAAAATCAGGCTTCTCAGTGTAGGTGCATTCCGACCTCTGGATAATGACATTTGCGGCATAACAACCTCCTATAACACAATCCTCAATGCTCTTCTATTTAACTAACTGTGACAGAAATCCTCCCACAAATCCATCATCTACTTCATTGGTATCAACCAGCTTCTCCTTGGGCAGTATAATAACTGGATATTTTACAATCTTCGGGCATTTAAAAATAATCATATTAATGCCAAATCAATAGATAATGGTATAAAGTTAAGGAGTTAAAATTGTTCAAGCATCTACAACTTTGTGATTTGTAACATGACAATTAGATTAGGAAAGGGTGTCTTAAAACACAAAATCTGACTCCTTTAGAAATGGAGATATCATATTAAATATGGTTATAGGTCCTCCTTTAGAAAGGGCTAAAATATGGTAAATATAGCTCATTTTCCTTTAGAAATCAACTACTGTGAATTTTCCTAGGTGATAATTTAATGATAAATTTGGGTAGACTCCAAAAGTGCATTATACTGGGAGAATTCTGTCAAATAAAATATCATGTTGGTGTAAATACTATCTTTTGTTCTCGTTGTTCTCATTGCTTCTACATTGACCTTTTATGCCATTTACAGCATTGGTTTCTTCACATACTACTGCCCAACTTTATTGCGGCTTTAATTTATATCTTTGAGGTAAGAATATTTGATTTTTGTATGGCATTAATAGGGTAGAAAAAGAACATAAATTATGTACGATTGCTTACAGCTGTTAGCCCTTTAGTTCTATTTGCATTTATTAATACTTTTTGAAATTCAAGTGGAGTGTGCTGCATGAATATAGCTAGTTTTTAATTTAGTTGCAGGGTGCAGTTATCAGTTGCTTCTAAATAGCATGTCCACTGCATTTTTTTATGCCTCAGAAGTTATGAAAATGTTACTATCACCAAACTCATGGCACCATTTACAATGGGTGTCCAGTTGAAACAATGTGAATAAGATGATACTCCATTCAATGTTATTAGTCGATGCAGAAATATAAGGAAGAAAACCATAAACATATAGGAAACTCAATATATCATTCATGAGACGTATAACAAAGGACAAATGCAAATATCAAATACTTCCTATGCCTACCCTTGACCCAACCGAGTCAGAATTTCTTAGAAGCTATGACAACATAAACTAACCTTCTGCAGGGGTGTGAGGTTGGTTTAAGGATGACCTCTATGATACATGCACATGTGAGAGCAACACCATATGTAGCATCATCCCGGCCAAAGTTCACCCGCTACAAGCAGCTCCACCTACAATTTCATTTTAGTTACTCAGATGGACCGTTTAAGTATTTGTATTTAGAATGATACAGATTGACAAAAAACCACAGAGCACTGTGAATTATCATGTTGAAAAACATCCTATGTTCTAGAATGTGGTTTAACGATGCAAAATATATATAGCTACATGCTACTTTGTCACCAATTTAGAATCAACAAGCCCATATATCAAGAATCCTCAACTACAATTGCCTGTAGTTCATGGAAGAAAAGAAAGAACTAATTTTTGATGATTATTGTTGCGTGTACATGTATAAGTTTGACTATTAATTGAAAGTTGAGTTTTGTACTGATTGTATTCCAAAAGATTTCTGAACTTACAAGACCAGAATTTTCCACATGAGAAAGTAGAGGTTCGTAATCTGAATCGATAATTGCTGCAAATGGAAGTTTGTTTAAAAAAATATTCATGCCAAACATCAAACTTTGTTGTCAATAAGGAAAGATAAGCATTTGAAAGGTAAGTTTTACCATCGTTTACATCAGACGATGTAAATTTCCCTTTTTCCTCTTCCATCTATATATATTGCAAGAAATATTAAGTTAGCACTTGCTTAAAGAATTTGAGTTTGTGAGAAAATGGTGAATAAAATTTGCTCCATAACTTCATGCTACATTTCATAGTCAAAAATGAATAATCACTTTAATTTAAGAAGGTCGTTTACTGATCAAACGAACAAGGAGATATTCTTGCACCTTAACAAGCAATGATTCAATTACATGAAAGCATTAAATCAAAAAAAAGTTACTAATCAACCTTTAGTATTGTTTCTTGTTTCCACATTTAAATGCCTCTAAAAAAAGACCTTGATGAAGTACCTGAAATAAATTTTACATTACAAAACTGGGCAATGTTTCAAGAACAATGAGCAAGCAATATTTGTTAAGATTCTGTAAATAACAAACCTATGAAGAGAATGATTATGAGAACTGTGATAAGCCAATAAGGAAAAACAACACTAAGCTCCACACCAATAGTAATTCCTAGCATAAGCATAGGTTGTTGAAAGAGGAGAGCAATATCGTAGTCAAGAATCGGGACCTCCTTTGTTGGATGTGGCACACGAAGATTGTACCAAACCGATGATAATGAAGCTCCCATACTCATACCTATGTAAATAAATAATCACAATTTAACCATGCATGGTCAGACAATCCATTAAAAAAAACTTCCAAGTAAGGCAAACCAATGTATTTATAGTTATAATGTGACATGGTGAAACTTATTCCAACGAAATATTACTATGAATAGAAATAAACTAAAAAATTGAAAGACAGAGATGCTTTGTTGGTGAGGTCTTGTATAATATTTATAAGTTCATAACATAACAGAATGAGTATAAGGTTATTACATTTTGAGAGTGCAGTAGCAGTTTTGCATCAAAACCAACTATTATGTTGAGCATGGGAACAAAGATTCCTCCGCCTCCTACACCACCCACAGTACAAAAAGCAGAGCCTGTGAATCCGATGATGGTTGCAAGTGCACTTCTCCAATTTAGTTCCAACTTCTATTAATTGGTAAAAGAAAATTATAAAGGTTAGCAATGTACATTGAAGACAAATAACAATGGAATAAAATCAATTTGCATTGACTTATTACTATATGTCTCCTCACATTTCACTAGTGTCACATGAACAAGTGCTACAATCACAATAGTTTTTCCAGTACGGTTATAATTATATAGTTCTTTGATGCTAAAATTGTTGTTAAACCTTAATTTTTCCTTAACAACTACAATATTCATCTGCATCAATTTTGAGGTGCAGTAAAATAATAGCATGACATGTACTAGAAAGAAATTTCTTCACAACTAAAACTCAAAGGAAACAAATAAATATGCAGATAACAATAAATTTTGTCACTACTAGGTATGTTTGGAAAATCATCCTACTAAAGAAAAAATCTTAAACAATATTTTTCATCTTATAAAATGATTTTTTTATATATTTCTTTAACAAGAAGGTACAGTTAGCGAATGGGGGAAATTGAACATAACTTACCGGCCAAACTAGGATGCCATGAGAGAGGAAGTGCTTCCCATAGGTATCGTTAGAGGAAATAAAAAAAGTGGAAGCAACTACAATAGAAGAAGCAACAAGAAAATACGACATAAATCTCTTAGTGGTTCCACCATTCACCAACATAATTTCCTCCACGATTTTTCCCCCTCTAATGAAACGAAGTTAAAAGGAGAAATTTAATATATACAGTTACTTTAATGTATAACCTAGGTTATAGTGTGCATCATTTCATTTTTATTTTAATTTCCATTTTGTCGATAATAACTTACCTAATATTCCATATCTTTTAGGTAATATTTTATAGTTAGCTGATTATTAATGTATTGATGTGAACTTGGGTATACATGAGTGCTTTTCAACATATAGAGAATTATAAAGCAAATAGGTAATTAGCGTCAAGGACAAAGTTAATAAGATAAAAATGATAGTCAGATAAATACTAAATTATAACAGATTGTTCAAATCAAAGTAATTCACATTTTGTTAAAAATGATGGACAGATAAAAATGATGGACTACTGTTAAAAATGATTTCATAAAACAGAGCAGGTGTAGAAAATGTAGAATAAAAAATGAGTTAAATTACTTTGAGTTTCCATATCCTTCAGTGGAACCATCCCTTCTGTTATGCACCATATGAAATGGAAAGATGAAGAACATAAACTACCTGAGACTAAAGGCACATTATTGGCAAGTATGGTAAAAGAAAGCAAGACAAGTGCCCACAAATGAAATGCATCCATCCTCTCTGTTTCTATTTGAATTTGATATAAGACGTTAATATTTTGGTCAATTTATAGAGTACATGAGAGCAATATAACGTGAGAAGTTGTCATTTAGAGGGAACGTTTGACTAATTACAAAGATTGTGTTATATACCAGAATTGTGAAAGTCAACTAATCTTGCCAACTTTTTATGCTGAATTTTTATCTCAAAGCAGCTAGTAAGTCACTAATACTGGTAAATCATGGAAAAAGTAACACACCAAAAATAGTGCAAGGTTTGTTCGTGTACAACTACATAGCTTAAGTATATTAATCTATAGCCATAATCAGGCGAAGAATCAAGAAATATATTAATCTAAAGTATTATTTTTTCTTTACAATGAAAGTTGAAACCGTATTGGCGTTTTCACAGTACAATGTGATTTCACTTGTTCTTTTTAGACTATTTTATTTTTAGCAGACGACATGATTTCATCGAATAATCAAACCTGATACTTTGAGCATCCACCAACTCTACCGTTCCATTTGCAAATTCCTCTTTGACTTTGACAAGTGGAGAAAAAAACTAATGATACAAAAGTTATCAAAATTTAAATAGTGTTAACTTACTGTACTGCACTGCCATGTTATATATAATCACGGTTACCTGATGCATAGAAATAAAAACTATTGAAATTCCCAACATGAAGTTTATAGTCAGAGAATGGACAAATAGTGCAAACTTTCCCTATCCAGAACCACCACTGCACAAAACCACGAACAAAGTCGCGACTCCCCAATAACAGCCACGTAAGCATCACCGCAACCCTCCTCTTTGAAGAACTCCATCACCATCTACTTCTGCAACTGCTTCATAGCAACCACCAACCCTGACAGCAAACAACTTCTCCATCGACCCTAACCGCACAAAATTGATCGCTTTTAGGGTTTCGGTAGGCCAAATCTAACCGCGAAATAACGTACGGTGACAATCAATTTAGGGTTTTTTTTGGTTTCAAGGCAGGCGAAATATTTGGGGAAAAGAGAGGGAGCGGCGAAAAAATTTGGAAACGCGGGAATTAAAAGGTGAGCAACGAAAAACCTAAAAAATTAAATTGCATCGCCTGGCTATGGAACTGATGCGAAATTTTTTATTTGGGAGGCAAATTAAGGCAGTTGCATCGGTTAACTTTAAAACCGATGCGACTAAAACTATTTGCATCGACGTATTTGCATCGGCTTTTGGTGATAACTGATGCAAATATGATTTTTTTATTATCTATTGCTTTCTACGTACCAATTGCATCAGTTACTAAGATAGAACTGATGCAAATGGTTCTATTTGCATCAGTTTTTACTTCAACCGATTCAAATGAGGCGATACAAATGGCCTGTTTTGTAGTAGTGATGTTTCAACACCCAGTGAGAATACTTGAAAAACCTTTAGAACAGATATGGAAAGTACAATCCAAACAAAACAACCAAATCAAAACCTTTGTCCGACCATGGTTCGCAGATACACAATGGTTACGCCTGGATCCCCCGGGGAAACAATCTGTATCCGTAAGCTTTCTCAGCCCTGCGAGTTACGCCATGTTGACTAGTATAGTGCAGGATACACAATGGTTACGCTTGGGTCCCCCAGGAGACAATCCGTACCCCTAGGTTGCCTCGACCAGGCAGTTTCGCTACTATTCGCGACCTACACAGATTGCAGGATACACAATGGTTACGCCTGGATCCCCCATGAAACAATCCGTACCCCTAGGCCAGACTCAGCCAGGCAATTGCGCTATGCAGTCGCGAGAGAAAAAAAACCATGGGTTATGCTACGGTGGGAACACTCGAGTATTACATCCGGAAAACCAAAAATCAGAGAGAATAACATCGATAGAATGGATCCACGATGTGGCCATAAAGCGGATATCAAGTAGAAGGCACTTTCCATATCTTTACTTCGAAAATATATATCATACAGTACCTTTTCAAATCACTTTCAAATATCGTACTTATATAAAGTCCATATATATAGGATTCCATTTTTCCCAAATCGAATACTTTCCAAAATCAATAGTAGATCAAATCATACTTATATAGACTTCGATTATATAAAATCTCTTTTCAAATTGAGTACCTTTCAAATCAATAGATTTCAAATCAACTTCATACTTATAAAATCCATTTTATATAAGTTCGACCACTTCCAAATCAAGTGCTTAATAATATAAGGTTCTCAAATTTCAAATCATTTCAATATCAATTCAGTTTTAAAATCATATATGATTTCACCAAATTTTCTTCCAAATTAAATATCTAAATTTCAATGTTCCCAAAATAATAGGTTTAGAAAATTATCCCATTTTCCAGTTTAAAATAATTCAAGTCAAACAAATTCATTTCCAAAAATCACCATATAAGTACTGGTTTTTAATTCCAATTTAATTTCAAAACCAAATATTTTGCCAAAATCAATTATACTCAAAATGGTTTCCAAATTTATAATTATCCCTTTTTTTAAAACTTTTAAACTATCTATTTCTATGTGAAATATCCAATTTACCTTTCTGAAAACCATTATTCAACTATTTTTTTTCAAAACATTTCAAGACTAAATTTATATTCTTTACCAAACATTTTATACTCTTCGAAATTTCTTAGCTTTGAAAATTTAATCTTGATTTGGAAGTGTTCAAACATTCAAAATAGTTAAGGAAATCAAATTTTCAATTCAAGAGTTGAACATCAACAATAAATCAATAAATCAATTATTAAATCTGAAACTCGAGGACTGAACACCGGTCTCATTTTAAATTGTTTCAAATATATACTTATATCTTTCTAAAATATCAAATTATACTTCGGAATTTGAAATCAAAAATGGTTTTAAAAAATCACTTGCATAGCGAACCAATTAAAGTGGCCTCTCCCCTAGTCTGAAACTCGAAAATCAATGTCGATGATGCGTGCACTCATCACCGAAATTATTTTCCAGCGACATAAGTGAGTTCTAGACTTCTATTTTCTTGAAAACTTCTTTGAAATTTCTTCAAAATTATTGGAATTCATTTGAACTCATTTGAAACATTTCTTATTCGGAAAAATACTTTTAAATCGTATTATTTTTTATATATTTTCCAAAATCTTAAAACCAATTTCAAAATACCGGAATTCAATTCTCGAATTTCTAATTTAACTCTACAGTTATAAATCATTTTTATATAAATCAATTTCTTATAATTTTTCAAAATTTCAAATCCCTTCAAAACCTTTTTATATAAAATAACATTTCATATTTGCTTTATATATATAGGTATATAATCCTTATCGTAAACATTTTCACTTTTATATGTATAAAAAAATCATAGTTATCAAAATAAAATTTCGGTATAAACAATTTCAAAAATACAAACAAAACCCGATTTTCAAAGGATGATTCAAGAATGGATTTCAAAACAAAGATAACGATTGAATTTAGAGGAACTCCAAACAATAGAATCCTGATTCGAAGATAGACTCGATCGAAGATGAGATAATTAAATTACAAAATAGAAGATGGATATACTTCTATAAATCGCGGGTGACCTTTACCGGTCAACCGTGATTCCAAAATTAGATCGGTGTAGAATTCTGAGGCAATTCAACATTCGATCGCCAGAGATATAGAATTCGGCATAACAAGATATAACAGCATCGTAAACCAAGGATACAGAAATTGTGACGCCCTACCTCTATACCCACGCTAGCCAAGAACACTACAGAGTAATGCTGTCAACTAGCATGGAGAATAAGGCTGTTGAGGAGCGACATCCGCGTAATATCTTTGTGCGAGCACCGATATGTCAGATAGTAGAGTATACATATATCAATTAAGGAGGAAATCCAACATACCGACACAAACTCAAAGCTATCACACAGTGGCTATATAAAATCTTCGAAAACAAATATAGAAATAAACATAACACAAATCAGCCACAGACATCCATATCACAAAGGCGGAAGAAGATATGGATATATATAGATTATTAACACAAGAAAGTGTTCATCAGATTAGTGGTTAGAAAGATCTACAGTAATACAGAAGAATAGCAACACACGCTATACAAATGAATACAACTATGAGTCTATATCTCAAGTGTAAGCAACAAAAATTGCTAATCTATGCGGTTAGCCAAAAGTCAGAGTAATGAATCCCAAGGGAGAAGTCATGCAGAAGCACCTGTAAAATCTGGGTCTGACCCGAGTATTACTTAATAAGAAAATAATAAACGGATCAGTCTAGCTATATATATCAGATGACATGAAATAGAATAAGAGATATGGCATAAACATATAATATCCATAATGGCATACTACTATAAGTATGAAATTGAAACTCAACTTGAGATTAATCAATATCATAAAAATCTTCACAAAGATCCAAAAAGGGTTTCATACCCAAACTTGTATTCACAACAAGTCAATGACACACGAATTCACCAATGCACAAAAATTGATAAATCATATCAATAGAAATCACAAAAATAGGTGAAGCATAAATTCCAGAATTCAACACACGAAATCCAGAAATCACAAGAAAAGGGGGGAGGCCTATCACACGAACGGGAGCATGAATGCTCACCAACATATGTATCACACGAACGAGAAGCTATCTCATGGTAGCTAGCCATTAATTTTTGACACACGAACGGGCCGAAGGCCATGGGGAGCTACCCCACTTGTGTGAGTCGAAATCACACAGAAACTGGGTCAAGTCTAACCCCGCAAACAAAGAAAACATCGCACAATTGCTAGTCTAAATTTTAAAATGAACGTCATGATCAAAGAGAAGTGTCAATTACAGTAAGCTAGTAAATATATGAGCTTAGCTTCATGTCCCATAACCACTAGCTTAACTTAAATATTTACGAACAAATTGTAGATCTCCATTAGAAAATTGTCACAAGGGTTTCAATCGAACAAGTCCAAGAATTAACCGACGAAGTAAACGCAAGCGTTTCATACCACTCGTTTTACTAAGCCGTTTAATTAGATTTCTCATATGAGTGAGGTAAAGGCTTGTATATACTAGTAGATTGGAAAACGGTTGAAGAAAAGAGCTTTGTAATTAAAATAGTTTTGAAATCGCTTTGATGAAAGAGTTTTGATATTTACTACTAGTATTGAAACCTTTATATTTTTAAAGTGACAAATCACAGAAATGATTGTAGAAAACAATCAATCATAAAAATTCACATACGAAGGCGTGAATTAATTCCAATAAATCGATATCAAATCCATCCATCAGAATGGATATTTCCAAAAATTCCAAATAGAAGTCATCAAAGTCGAATTATTGATAGCATCAACTAGGAATCAAAACAAATCGATAAAAATTGGAATCACAAGCAAAAATAGGCAAAAATAAGCAAACTAGGCATATAGGAGCAGGTCAGTCGACTGACTCACTGAGTTCATTCGACTGATCACAATCCCAAAAAACTCTCGGGATGTAGGTCAGTCGACTGAACTCAGTGAGTCAGTCGATTGACTGCAGTAAACAGAGCCCCCAAGGCTCTGTAGGATGCCTTCACCCTGCTTATTAGCTTCAGCCAGTCGACTGACCAAGAATTCCAGTCGACCGATTGGAGCTAAGGCAGTTTTCCCTGCCTTTGCACAAGATGTGCAAACCCAACTAATTCGCAACCGAATTCGAGCAATGGCGCTAGGGGTTTATGCCAATCGACTACCCGGCCCTTATGGCTCTTCGATGCGTCACCAAAACATGTCAAGATATCCATAAAAGGATTTTCATAGATTTTGATTTCAAAACACCAAAAATTGGAATATACACCAAACCAATTCAAACCAAAATCAAATGCACATGAATATGTGTTAGGAATTCATATCTAACAATCGAAGATAATCATAAACATAGATGTGAGATAAAAATCTCGCCTTTGAACCCAAACGATTGAAGAAGAAGCTTGAAAGCAAAGGAGAATCAACCACTCTTCAAATCCAACTCAAGAAGCTTGATTCTAAGCTTTAAAAGAAGAACATTCCCAAAGTTAGGTTTAGGAATTTCTGAAATTCAAGAGAGAAGGAGTTGAAGAAGATGAAGAGAAGGCTTACCAATGGGTTCTTCTATTAGTTTGGAGCTAGAGTTTGATTTGCAAAAGAAAACTAGGGCTTGAGTTTTAATTTCCCATTCCGCTCCCCATTGTTGCTAAAGCTTGAGTATTAGGAATAAGAAATGAAGTAATGAAGAGTTGGAGTGGAGTTGGGACTGAATACATAAGTGGGGTTATTGGGCTCAGCCCAAACCAAAGCCCTAAGTAAAAAGTGGCAAAATTCATCTAACTCCAAACATATCAAAGTTTACACTTAAAAAGATCGCAAACGTCATTTTGAACTCAATGGGAGTGGTCCCGAGTCCTAATTCGACCGTATGCGAAAAGTAACTTTTCGGACTAAATTCTGAGTATCAATAAAATATTTAAATGTAGAAATCGATAAATATGCGGGTTGTTACAGACTCCCCTCCTTAAAGAAATTGGGTCCTCGCAATATTTAAGAAGAAGATATATAGTAACTACCATAAAAGCATATTCAACACAAAAGAAGTTTGAAATAAGAAGTTCACCTCAAAGAGCACGAAAAAGTAAGTCCGGATGTGTTCGCTCGATGAACTCTCTAGACTCCCAAGAACAATCCTTAGGATTTGAAGACCATTGAACTTTCACAAGCGGGACATCTTTATTTCAAAGGCGTTTGACCTCCGAAGCTATAATTCGAATAGGATGCTGCTCATAAGTTAAATTAGGTGAAATTTCAATTTCTTCCACATTACTGGGCTCAAAAATTGAATCGGAATCTCAAAGACATTTCCGTAATTGAGAAACGTGAAACACGTCATGAATAGCAGAAAATTAAGCCGGTAATGTGAGGCGATAAGCCATAGAACCAATACGTTCAGTGGTAGGAAATGGCCCAATATATCGAGGTGCTAACTTTCCCGACCGATTGAAACGCACAACACCTTTCATAGGTGAAACACGAATGAACAGAAAATCTCCCACAGGAAATTCTAATTTCCTTCTTCAATTATCGGCATAGGATTTTTGTCTACTCTGGGCTTCTTTCGTCCTATGTCGAATAAGGTCAATTTTTTCTGTGGAATCACGAATAAAGTCTAGACCTAAAACCAGCTTCTCACCGGCCTCAAGCCAACAAGAAGGAGATCGACATGGCCTTCCATAGAGTGCCTCAAAAGGTGCCATACCAATACTAGATTGGAAGCTATTATTATAGGAAAATTCAACAAGAGGAATATGATCTTCCCAGCCTCCACCGAAATTAAGCACACAAGCACGAAGAAGATATTCAAGAGTTTGATTCACACGCTTGGTTTGTCCATCGGACTGAGGATGATAAGCGGTGCTAAAATTTAGCTTCGTTCCCAAAGCTTTTTGAAGACTCTTCCAAAATCCACTAGCAAACAATGGATCACGATCACTAACAATAGAAGTAGGAACTCCATGTAATTTAACAATCTCTTTAACAAAGAGTTTGGCCAAAAGAGGAACGGTTCGGTTAGACCGAACGGGAACAAAATGGGCAGATTTAGTAAGTCTATCAACAATCACTCATAAGCTATCATGACCCGAACGAGAACGGGGAAGGCCATCTATAAAATCCATGGAAATTTGGTCCCACTTCCAAATTGGAATTTCTAAAGGTTGCAATAACCCACCGGGCCTTTGATGTTCGGCCTTGACAAGTTGGCAAGTCATGCAACACTTAACAAAGTTAGCAATATTAGATTTCATTCCCTCCCAATAATAAAGCCGCTTCATATCCGCGTACATTTTACTACTACCGGGGTGAATGGTAAATTTAGAACGATGAGAATCTTCTAAAATATCTTTACGAAGATCACTAATATTTGGCACGATAAGTCTACCAAATTTCCGAATGCCGCCACGAGAATTGATATCAAAGTCTTTCAAACCTTCAATATCAATTTTATCCTTAATATTTTGGCCAAGAAGAGCCAATTCAGGATCTAGCCTTTGAGCTTCAAGAATGCGGTCTAAAAGAGAAGGATGAGCCTCAAGGCTACATAAAACAAGAGATGAACATAAATCGGAAACACGGTCTTGAATTTCGCAAGTGGATAAAACCTCGAGATCGTTCCATTCGGATATCATCATAAAAATAATAGCTTATTGTTTACGGCTAAGAGCATCGGCGACACGATTAACCTTACCGGGGGTATAAAGAATATCAAGATCATAAGGAGCAAGGAACTCGAGCCAACGTTGTTGACGCAAATTAAGTTCCTTCTGAGAGAATAAATACTTCAAGGATTTATGATCGGTATAAAGAACAAATTTCTCTCCTAAAAGATAATGACGCCAAATCCAAAGGGCAAAAACAATAGCCGCGAGCTCTAAATCATGAGTGCCATATCTAGTCTCGCAGGCTTCAATTGCCTCGAAGCATAAGCGATAACACGTTCTCTTTGCATAAGAACGGCACCCAAACCAACGCGACTAGCATCGGTATAAACAACGAAATCTTGATTCCCCTTGGGAATAACAAGAATAGGAGCATCGGAAAGGAGTTCTTTTAGTTTCTGAAAAGAAGTCTCACATTTGTCCGACCAAATGTATTTAACACCTTTCTTCGTTAAGCTAGTGAGAGGCACGACAATCTTAGAAAAGTCTTTGATAAAACGACGGCAATAACCCGCCAATCCAAGGAAACTACGAATTTCCGTTACACTCTCCGGCCTCTTCCAACTTTGAATCGCTTCAATCTTTGAAGGATCCACTGATATTCCGGATTCAGAAATAATACGACCGAGAAACTTCAAACGAGATTGCCAAAAGTTGCATTTAGAAATATTTTCTTTCAATTGATTACTCCTAAGAGTTTCCAACACAATCCGAAGATGCTTTTCATGCTCCTCCTCGGTTTTAGAATACACACGGATATCATCAATAAAGATGAGAACAAACCGGTCGAGGAAGTCTTTGAAAACTCAATTCATAAGGTCAACGAAATAAGCCGGAGCATTCGTTAGACCAAATGGCATAACAAGCCATTCATAAGATCCATAACGAGTACGAAAAGATGTCAAAGGAATGCTATCCTCTGCAATACGAAGCTAATGAAAACCAGTAGCTAAGTCTAATTGTGAAAAGAATTTAGCACCACTAAGTTGATCGAATAGATCATCAATCTGAGGTAAAGGATATTTATTCTTGATAGTAAGATCATTAAGCTTGCGGTAGTCAATGCAAAGCCTAAGTGTACCATCGGATTTCTTCTCAAAAATAGCCGAAGCTCCCCAAGGCGAGGAACTTGAGCGAATAAATTACTTCGTTTCCAAATCGGATAATTGTATGCGCATCTCCTCATTTTCTTTATTGGATAAACGATAAGGAGGACGAGTAATAGGTTGAGCTCCAGGGATAAGATCAATTCTGAACTCAATTGCTCGCTTAGGTGGTAATCCTAAAACGGGCTCAAATATGTCAGAAAATTCACGAACAACGTGAATAAGAGAAACAATATCTTCCTCATCATCATTATCGTCATCACGAGGATTTAAAGAATATAAAGATGCAACCAAGCTGGAATCCGAAACTTTAAGATTAATAGAAATCTGCTTAACAGATTGAGGATGTCGAAGATGAATAGTCCGCTCAGGACATAGGATATGAGCTTCATAACGGTTAAGCCAATCCATTCCCAAAATCATTCCAAAGCCTAAGTAACGCATGACATGCAAATCGGCTAGGAAAGGAAAATCATACAAAATAATCTCCACATCTTTACAAAGCAAACTAAGAGTTGCGGATCCACCAACCGGATTCACAATTCTTAAAGAAGTCATTAAAGCAACAACACTTAAAGAAAAAGTATCGACAAGTTCCTTTGATATAAAAGAGTGGGATGCTCCCGTATCAAAGAGAACTCGAATAAGGTGATCACAAAATATAATAATACCATCAAGGATAGAATGAGATATACCTTAACCACGAGATGTGTTGCCAGGGGCTTGAGCAACATTAAGCTTTCCCTCCTTCTTATTTTGAAGTTTGGGACAAGAAGATAAATAATGATCCGGGCTTTTGCAATAGCGACAAGTACGAGGCTTTGAACACTTGTTCGCAAAATGGTCCCTAGACCCACAATTGAAGCATTTCCCATTACTAGGAGAAGGAGCCTTTGCAGCAGGAGTTGCTTGCTTACCCTTTTTATTGGGATACAGACCTTTGAATTTGTTTGGCCTCTTCTTGTTGTTGAAGTTTGGTTTGGAACCCACCACTTCAACATCACTTTCCCTATCCGTCTCTTCAAGACGAAGAGCGATATCAACGAGTTGGTCGAAGGGAACTTTTAACTTTAGAAGTAGTGGCTTCTTGAGATTTTTGTTTAAGACATAGACAAATCTTTGGTTCTTCTTCAATGAGGTGTTGATGTATTCAACCCCATATTTGGAAAGTGACTCGAAGGATGCAACATAATTAGTCACGGAGGCTTCACCCTAAACAAAGTCTATGTAACGTCGATCCAATGTCACTTTCTCTACTTCTGGCACGAATTTTAATTCGAAGCGTTCCCGGAATTGCTGCCCGGTGAGATCCGCTTCATTAATCTCAGAAATAAGAAGTTCGTACCAGTCCAATGCTCTCTCTTGGAGCATACTCGAAGCCACCTGAACTCGGTGAAGATCAATAAGATTCATGTGAATGAAGATTCGATCACAGGTCCTCAACCAAGCCTGGACCTCGATGACAGTTTCAGAACCTTTAAATGGCTTCCCACCCAGGTTGGTGTAATCATTGCACAAACGTGCAAACCCAGATTTAGGGTGAGTAGGCTCCGGATTAGAACCAGCTGCATGAGCATTCGTGACAAGGTCAAGAAGTTGTTGGGTAGTCATAAAAACTCCATCGTGGGGTGGAGCACTAGATGGTCCAGCTTTGGGGCGACCAGGTCTAACCATTTCTTTTCTTCAAGAAAGAAACAAGAAGAAAAGTTATTCTCAAAATGAATATCAAGAAACCTTGATAGATAAAACAAGGAATCATTAAAGAAGATAGGATTAGACGGTACGAAGACTCGAATAAATCCTAAGGCACAACTCCTAAGAAAGACTTAGGACATGATGCTTGCTAGATTATTCTACATTGTTTCGAAGCTTGGCTCTGATACCAAGCTATGACGCCCCACCTTTGTACCCACGCTAGCCAAGAACACTACAGAGTAATGCTGTCAACTAGCATGGAGAATAAGGCTGTTGAGGAGCGACCATCCATGTAATATCTTTGTGCGAGCACCGATATGTCAGATAGTAGAGTATATATATATATATATATATCAATTAAGGAGGAAATCCAACATACCGACACAAACTCAAAGCTATCACACAGTGGCTATATAAAATCTTCGGAAACAAATATAGAAATAAACATAACACAAATCAGTCACAGACATCCATATCACAAAGGCGGAAGAAGAAATGGATATATATATATAACTAACACAAGAAAGTGTTCATCAGAGTAGTGGTCAGAAAGATCCACAATAATACAGAAGAATAGCAACACGTGCTATACAAATGAATACAACTATGAGTCTATATCTCAAGTGTAAGCAACAAAAACTGCTAATTTATGCGGTTAGCCAAAAGTCAGAGTAATGAATCCCAAGGGAGAAGTCATGCAGAAGCACCTGTAACATCTCGGTCTGACCCGAGTATTATTTAATAAGAAAATAATAAACGGATCAGTCTAGCTATAAATATCAGATGACATGATATAGAATAAGAGATATGGCATAAACATATAATATCCATAATGGCATACTACTATAAGTATGAAATTGAAACTCAACATGAGATTAATCAATATCACAAAAATCTTCACAAAGATCCAAAAAGGGTTTCATACCCAAAACTTGTATTCACAACAAGTCAATGACACACGAATTCACCAATGCACAAAAATTGTTAAATCATATCAATAGAAATCACAAAAATAGGTGAAGCATATATTCCAGAATTCAACACACGAAATCCAGAAATCACAAGAAAAGGGGGGAGGCCTATCACACGAACGGGAGCATTAAATCTCACCAACATATGTATCACACGAACGAGAAGCTATCTCATGGTAGCTAGCCATTAATTTTTGACACACAAACGGCCCGAAGGCCATGGGGAGCTACCCCACATGTGTGAGTTGAAATCACACAGAAACGGGGTCAAGTCTAACCCCGCAAAAAAAGAGACATCGCACAATTGCTAGTCTAAATCTTAAAATGATCGTCATGATCAAAGAGAAGTGTCAATTACAGTAAGCTAGTAAATATATGAGCTTAGCTTCATGTCCCATAACCACTAGCTTAACTTAAATATTTACGAACAAATTGTAGATCTCCACTAGAAAATTATCACAAGGGTTTCAATCGAACAAGTCCAAGAATTAACCGACAAAGTAAACGCAAGCGTTTCATACCACTCGTTTTATTAAGCCGTTTAATTAGATTTCTCATACGAGTGAGGTAAAGGCTTGTATATACTAGTAGATTGGAAAACGGTTGAAGAAAAGTGCTTTGTAATTAAAATAGTTTTGAAATCGCTTTGATGAAAGAGTTTTGATATTTACTACTAGTATTGAAACCTTTATATTTTTAAAGTGATAAATCACAGAAATGATTTAGAAAACAATCAATCATAAAAATTCACATACGAAGACGTGAATTAATTCCAATAAATCGATATCAAATCCATCCATCAGAATGGATATTTCCAAAAATTCCAAATAGAAGTCATCAAAGTCGAATAATTGATTGCATCAACTAGGAATCAAAACAAATCGATAAAAATTGGAATCACAAGCAAAAATAGGCAAAAGTAAGCAAACTAGGCATATAGGAGCAGGTCAGTCGACTGACTCACTGAGTTCAGTTGACTGATCACAGTCCCAAAAACCTCTCGGGATGCAGGTCAGTTGACTGAACTCAGTGAGTCAGTCGACTGACTGCAGTAAACAGAGCCCCCAAGGCTCTGCAGGAAGCCTTCACCCTGCTTATTAGCTTCAGCCAGTCGACTGACCAAGAATTCCAGTCGACTGACTGGAGCTAAGGAAGTTTTCCCTACCTTTGCACAAGATGTGCAAACCCAACCAATTCGCAACCGAATTCGAGCAATGGCGCTAGGGGTTTATGCCAATCGACTACCCGGCCCTTATGGCTCTTCGATGCGTCTCCAAAACATGTTAAGATATCCATAAAAGGATTTTCATAGATTTTGATTTCAAAACACCAAAAATTGGAATATACACCAAACAAATTCAAACCAAAATCAAATGCACATGAATATGTGTTAGGAATTCATATCTAACAATCGAAGATAATCATAAACATAGATGTGAGATAAAAATCTCGCCTTTGAACCCAAACGATTGAAGAAGAAGCTTGAAAGCAAAGGAGAATCAACCACTCTTCAAATCCAACTCAAGAAGCTTGATTCTAAGCTTTAAAAGAAGAACATTCCCAAAGTTAGGTTTAGAAATTTCTGAAATTCAAGAGAGAAGGAGTTGAAGAAGATGAAGAGAAGGCTTACCAATGGGTTCTTCTATTAGTTTGGAGCTAGAGTTTGATTTGCAAAAGAAAACTAGGGCTTGAGTTTTAATTTTCCATTCCACTCCTCATTGTTGCTAAAGCTTGAGTATTAAGAATAAGAAATGAAGTAATGAAGAGTTGGAGTGGAGTTGGGAATGAACACATAAGTGGGTTTATTGGGCTCAGCCCAAACCAAAGCCCTAAGTAAAAAGTGGCAAAATTCCTCTAACTCCAAACATATCAAATTTTACACTTAAAAAGATCGCAAACGTCATTTTGAACTCAATGGGAGTGGTCCCGAGTCCTAATTCGACCGTATGCGAAAAGTAGATTTTCGGACTAAATTCCGAGTATCAATAAAATATTTAAATGTAAAAATTGATAAATATGCGGGTTGTTACAGAAATCTTCGGTGAGTCAATGCCAATTGAAAAGGAATTTTCACCCCCTTTACAAATCATTCAGTGGAGTAATGAGATACTCCGGAATCAAACGAGTATAAATAGAGAGAGACAGAATGAATTTCGGAACCGAGGAACATTCCAAAATTCATAGGAAATCGAGCCAAAAGGAAGAGATTCAACTCAAGCGAAAGTGATTCTATAAATAAATTTACCATATATGCTAAGTTTTTCCTAGAGCCAAAGCTCCGATACAAACTGTAAGGACCTGCTATTTTGGACCATTCAAATCGACAATAAAATCATACATATCCGACTTGAATAATTCGAAATACCGAATTGTTAATTAAAATTTGGCAAAACTTAAAATATACAATAAATCAATCAATCACAGATCACAGAGTAATATAATGCAGCAGAATAGATAAAGAATAGTAGTTCATGAAGCTACTATATACATCAGAGTTAGAAAAATACAACCGAATAGTTCAAATGCAGCGAAGTCTCCAATGCAACAGATGACTTCTCTGAACCAATCAACTAGAAAGGCTGGAATCTGAATTGATAGTTGGATTTCCAAATGAAGCTCCAAACTCCAAAGGTGAGTCTCAAATGTTGTATCACTCAGTCTAACCCAAGCATAAAGCAAAACACAAAACACTCGAGTCAGGATTAACATTCTTATATCAATAAATCCAACTCAAGTGAAATATCAACTAAAATACAAATAACTTAAAGGATGTTTGGGATAACCATCCTCTAAGGGTCCATGGAACTTTCTATAAGGTAGAAATATACACTATAACATCGTGGTCATTTCAGCTTAATTTATACTTCAAAACCAAATCTCATTTTCACTTCAAATATCTCTATATTTCCCAAAATAGTATTTATATATATTAAATAATTTATATAGTAAAGTATTTTCAATTTCCTCAACTTAACAAATTGTTCCAACATCAACCCGACCTTCCCACTCAAATTAAATTCAATCTCAATTTATCAATTTAAATTCAACTCAATTTCTAAAATAACCACTTAAATTTTATCGATCTCAAATTCGGATTTATAATCACAAATACCACTTTATATTTCCATATATTTCAAAACTTTAAGTATTTAACGTTTCATCTAAATTTTCATTCAATTTAGTTTTCTAAATAATAAATTCAAATTTAGTTCAACCTAAATTTTCATTTTAATTCAATTTAGTTGCTAAATAACAAATTCAACTACGTTGGTTTCAAATACAGATCCGGATCTCAACATAAACCATTTAAATTCCAATATAGTTCAAGGCTTTAATATTTAAATGTTCTATACAACAGTTTCATATAGATCTCGATTTAACCTTATTATTATTTAGTCTTGAAGTACTCCCTTATTAGATTCAATATCATTTAAGTAACCTTAAATTACATTTTACTCAATATTTTCTTCAATTTATTTAAACGTGGAATATTCATTAAATCACTTAAATCAAAAATCCAGTTATAAAATCATACCCTTTAAATTTCCCATTCAAAAATTACAAATCGATTTAATTAAATAAATCCTCATTTAAATACCATTTTTATAAACCCAAATTTATCTCCCAATCTTAATTATTCAATTTACTATAAGAGAATCTATTTGAAATATAGATTTACATAAATACTTAACCATATTATATGTATTAAATCAATCTAATTTAAATCAAATATTACTACTAAATCTATATATACAATTTTCATTTATATAATATCTTAAGAATCAAATTTATTAAACCATATATTTCTTTCAAAAATTATAGAAATTATTTTCAAAATATTTATATGGACCAACGGTGTCTGTATATATTTCCTATCATATAGTCAAGTGCTACAGATATTTATCATTTCAATCCATATACTAAATATATACGGGTGGATATCATTTCAACCCGTAATCCTAAATTCAATTAATGAAAATCGCTTGGGTTTATCATTTCAACCCATAACGATTTTCTCCTATTCTAAAGTCCGTTCGGGTATGTATCATTTCAACCCATAGTGATTTCTAAACTACGTGGAACTTACAGAGTGATAACTGAAAATACAATAAAATAACAGGCATATATCATCAATAACAATATAATATAAACAACAGGATATGGTGTCATATCCTGCAGGTGAACAGATACAAATAATAACATATATAACAAATTTAAATAACTACAGCAGCATATTTCAATTGTCGTTTCAATTGAAATCAAATTTAATAAATAAAAAAATGTTAATCGTGAGTGATTGCCCATCTTTCGAGGCTAGAGAATATAGAAGGAGACACGGATACGCACACTGATACAGACACTGAAATTAAATTTCAAATCCAAGCAAAATCGGCACGAATTCAACGATCAAAGCTGATTGGGTCGAATTGATGAAACAGATCATATTAGAACTGGAACGATGAAGATAAATGGTATAAGTGAACTTTTATAACCACCTATAACTATATATACACATATGAAATTTATATTCTAAGTTCAAACATCACAAATTTAATTTACATGTTTTTCAAACATATAAATAAATAAATAAATCAAGCTTACATTTTTTTTAAAATCAACATACACTTAAAAGAATATATATATATACTAACACCTTTATACTAAACTTATATAATTAGTATATATATATATTCTCAAACAGATAAAATAAATGTTTAAATATGAATACCTAAAAGAATTTTTTATATATATATATAACTATTTCTATATATATTAAATGTTATATATATAATTTAAATCCATCCATATTTTTACATTCAATTGCATATTATATTCAACCTATATAAATTTCCAAATTATATATGTGTATTAAAATAATTTATAAAGTAGAATATCTATAGAATCATCTTAAATCCAAAATAGTGTAAATATAATACTGTAACAAAATATATACAATCATCAACTAAATAAGTCAGTACCACATAGAAACCCATATGGTAACAAACTCCATAATATACATATATTAAAGTATTTTATATAGTCTATAACAAAACAAATATATGACTTACATAAGCGAATAACCATATTATAGGAAACCTGATATCAACAAATAAAAGCTGACCCATATTAAAATATAAAACACAATATATATATATATATATATATATATATATATTCTTATTAAAAATGAAAGATACTTATTTTATAGTATGTTCCCTTCAAAATGTAGCATACATAATTCAAATATTAACATGACTTATAAGCTATGAGGAAGATCAAATAGAAACTATATATAAATATACACTGTAATGTTATGAAAATAAACTTTTGAAAAAATAGTATTCAATACGTATATAAATAGTATGTATATCACAACTAACAAAACAAAAACAAAAACAAAAAAACAAAAAAACACAAAAAAAATGTTACTACGAATATAAATCAAAACATATATGTGCTTACACGCCTATACCTCATTGATCAAACAGAAGCAACCGGAAGGCAAGGTGATGGGTTTCATTTGATAAGGAGGTTTGGAAGAAAGGTGAAGTGGCAGATGCAAATAATGGTGATAGCCGCATGCTTCAGTTTGCTTTTTTTCCAAAGAAAAGTAGGGAGGGGAATGAACAGATTTAGAGAAAAGAGAAGTGAAAGCGAAAATAAATAGGGATGAACCGCATGTTTTTAGGCAAATATAACGGAAGAAAATGAATAGGTAACCAAATTTTAAGTGAATAAATAAATAAAAGTGATTGTAACGGTCAACCCTTGATTTGGTGAAAATAATTGTAGCAATTAATAAAAGAAATAAATAGCAACGGTCACGTTGCTTGATGCAGATGACCCATAAAAGCAAATTATTTAAAATTTAAAAGGTAGGAAACGTAAAAAAACGTACCACCATAAAATGAAATTGATAACATCTGTGCATTGATTCTGCAATATTTATTAAAGCAATTGATTGATGCGCGTTTATATTTGAACGGAAGGAAAGAGAAAAGTCACAATTAAAGGTAAGCTTTAAATTTTTAATAAATAAAAAATGTTTCTAAGTTTATACGTTTATAACTTTCCAGCTGTAGTGTATATATATAATGAATGGTCATAAAGAAAGAAGTGGAAACAGGAAGCGTAGGAAAGGAAAGGTTAGAAAAATAAAATTTTGTTGAGAAATGAATATTTGCGTGAGCTATATAGGTTTGATCAGAGAGGTAGCGTGATTTAAGGAGAAGAAAGAACGACAATAAATCAACTTGCTTTGAAATGGAAAGGAAATTAAACCAGCGTTGATTTTTAATGAGCAGTTATAGGCAAGAAATAAGATATTGATTTAAAAAAAAAGGCCACGATTTTGGTTGAGCACTGATTTTTCTTGTTATACATGGTTACTAGATTTTTAACCAATTTTAAGCAAATGAGTTTCGAAATTAAAGCAGAAGAAATGGTCAGCTAAGATTAGATATTGGAATAAGATTTTTAAACAATATTGAATGCGTTTAAAATTTAAAGCTCGCGTTGATGGGAACAATGGAAAGAAATTAAAAAGGCGAATGGTTATAAAATTTGTAAATAACATTCCTATTAAATCAGGAGTGTAAAAGGAAAGTGAATAAAATTAGAATTAGTACAACAGACGCGGTGATTTTTGTCCAAAAAAAATGAAAATAACGGATTTAAATTTTGTACGTTTTCTTGTATGTGTATATACATTATTTATTCCATCAAATAATGCGCCTTTTAAACCCGAAATTAAACAGTTTATTTGTGCACAAAGTTCTGGAAATTTATTACTTATATAAAAATATGATTTGTTTACACATTTACTAAGAAATTTATATTCAAAATTGTATATAAGTAAAATATTAAATATTAATTTTTTAAAAGTATAAAATCAATTTTTTTAAAGAATAAAAGGTGAAATAAACGTTGTTAAAAATATATTAAATTAAACCAAAAGATTAAAAATTAAAAATTTAAAGATTTATAACTTCAAAAAAATGTTAAGTTTTAACCTAAATAGGAATTTTAGAATTTTCACACTAATAAAAATCTTGGGTGATTATTTATATTCAAATTTAGACAATCAAATTTTCGAAAAATAAAACCCCAGAGTTATAAATAAAGAATAAAATATTGCTAAAATTTGGGCTATTACAAGTCCTCTACATTTGGAACGCACAATCATCCCTTCTTTCTTTGCCTTGCTTTCTAGTTGAGGCTAAAATCCTTTAAATCAACGATCTATGTTCCATCCCCAAGTCTCTTGATCCTCTCATCTGGTACTGGATCCTCCTTCTGTTTAGATGAAATCCTCTCAATCAATACTGGTCGGACTTCCAAATAAGACAATCTGGCAGAACTTTGACTTGAACCTGCAGTTGATCTTAACTACACTCCACAACTGGCCAAAGCTTCCAATTCGCCAACATAGCTAACACCTATTCTGATGTTTTCTACTAAGTGCATCTGCTACCTTATTACCTTTTACTGGTGTATACTCTATACCAAAATCAAAAGCTACTAAAAATTCCAGTCACCTCTGCTGTCTCATATTCAACTCTTTCTAAGAGAATAAGTACCATAAAGATTTATGATCGATATAAAACTCAAACCTCTCTCCTAAGAGGTAATGTCTCCAAATTTTCAATGCGAAGCCACCTCTGCTCAACCACTCATATGAAACATATCCAGTTCGAAATGCCATCAAAGGAATCCTATCCTCTACTACTCCTAACTGTTGAAAACCTGCTGCTAAGTATGACTGGGAGAATACTTTGGCACAATTCAACTGATCGAACAAATCATCTATTCCGAGCAAAGGATATATATTGTTCATTGTCCTTTCATTCAGCTTACGATAGTCAATACATATCCTTAACGACCCATTCGTTTTCTTCATGAACACTGCGGCTGCACCCTAAGGTGAACTGCATGGTTTGATAAAATTATTTCCTTCTAGATCCACTAGCTACATCTTCAAGTCCTTCATCTCAGTTGGTGTCATTCTGCTAGGCGGTCTACTCACAAGTTACCTCTAGGTACGAGATCTATTCTGAACTCAACAGCTCTTTTCGGGGGTAATCTAGTGACTAACACAAAGATATCTGGGAACTCTTTTGCTACCAAAACCTGACTTAACTTATCTCCTATCTCCATAGAATTAAGCAAATCACTAACATGTCAGTCAGTATTCTCTATTGAGAATATCACTCGGTTATGACTATCAGGATATCTATCTATCATGAAAAAATATTCTAGCCTTGTACCTACTCAACCAATCCATTCCCAAAATGATTTCGAAATCTACGAAATCAATAACATAAAACCGCATGCAAATTTATGACCTAAAAAATCAAGTTCTAACTGGTCACATCTCAACCCTAGAGTTGCATACCCTCCTATAAGATTTGCAATGCTTAAAGTAGTTACAAGGTAGGTGTGTTCAAGGCATAATCTATCAACCAAACACTGAGATACAAATTAACGTGATGCACGGGTATGAAAAGGTACTCTAACTGAAACACTCTGAATCAAAAGCGTACCTTCCATCATAGTCTTTCCCTTATCGGTTGTAGTAGGCCTAGCTGAACCAATAGGAAAGACCTTTCATTTGTCCTCCCCAATTGGCTATGGACACTGATTCTTGTAATGCCCAACCTAATCATAGTTGAAGCATTTCACATTCTTCTTTATTGCAGCCTTCTTCCCATTTCCTAACCGGCATCTGTTAGTAAAGTGACCCTTCTTATCACACTTATAACAAACGGCCTCAGCCTTTGACCTCTTAGCTGTGTCTCTTCTGGGCTCCCTTTTTTTAAAGAACTTTCTCCTTTTCCCTTGAGAACCCTGGGTTTCCACTGAATTCTCTTTAGCTATATCATCAAGAAACTCCTCATGGCGAATAGCCATCACCACCACAATATTACAAGGATCACGGACATGTGTCATGGTCATTCTAGCATGTTTGAGCGTCAGTCCCCGAATGAACTTCTCATTCCTTTTGATGTCAGTATCTATAAGAGCATATCCATATCTAGACAGCTCTTCAAACTTAGTAGCATACTCAACTACTGACATCTCTCCTTGTACTAAATCCATAAATTTCCTCATCCGCTCAGACTTAGCAAACTCATATACAAACTTTTGCTCAAATCTCATCTTAAAATTAGCCTAATTTAATTGCTCTTCCGGTACTTCGGTAGTAACACTATTCCACCAGTGTATTATTGACCTACCTAGAATATAGGCTCACAATGCAACAGCCAATTCTGAATCCCAAGAAAGGTGTCCTTCCCAAACTGGTGTAATTTCTACTCAGCAAAGCAATATTCGCAATAGAAGCCACAGGTTAGCTCCTCCTACATTTATAGGAACACCAGCCGCGATTCCGCTTGCATCAAACAAGTAAAGAACTAATACATCACCCCTATATCTAACGATGGATTTTTAGCACTTACATTGGCTTCAGCATTTTGGTTACTAGCATTAGCCAATCGACCCGGGTTTCTTTAGGTAGTGGGTCGAGTAATTCCATTAGTTGTGGTGCTTTCTCCACCGAGATTTCCTATTCTATTCCCTTCTTGTAAGCCTGCATATGAGCCTTAGTAAAATACAAAAAACGATCTACGAGAGCTAGGGATACGTATTTATATATATATATATATATAACTATATATCAAATACAAGTACGTTATTATAGCGTTAACCCAAACCCCAATCTTATTACCTGATTAATTAGATTATGTTTGAAAAACCTTTTAGGTTTAAGTTTCTTTTAAAGTTTCATGAACCATGCTCTGATACTAGCTTGTAACATCCCCTTACTGGAAGGCACAAAACTATTGGCTACGGATGCTGCAGTCATCCATAGCTATTAATTTTTGGCGATCAAATGTAATGATATTAGATACATTGATACACAAAAACACAAAATGTAACATTTTCGAATTTTAGCCAAGTTTAATTTGATCATTTATTTAATTTTTGAATTAAATTATGGAATTATTTGTGAATTAATTAGAAATTTTTTAGCATAAATAAATAATTTTAAATTATAAATAGAATTTTGGTTCGAAATTAAGGATAAGTGTTTATAAATAAAAATTGGATTCAAAAAAAATATTGGAAATAAATTGGATTTATAATTTTATTTTTTTGTTAATAAGAATTTGTTTCTAATGATTTAAAATGCATTATAATTTAAAAATATGTTTGAATTTGATATAATAAATTTTTCCATGCCTAATTAAAAATAAAACTCTAATATATTTATTTATGTGTAGTTAAATTATAAAACTATTTATCTTTAAAGGATTATATAAATGATTAATAAAGAAATGTATTTATTTAGATAAGAAATATAATATTAAGTTATATTTAAAATATTATTTTTAATGTTTAAAATATAGTAAAAGTTTGAATGTTTTTTAAAAGTTAAATTTTATAATATACATATGTGTGTTATTTATTAAAGTATAATTTGTTCTAAAATTCAATTATTCTTAAGATTTTATGAAAGAGAGTGCATTTATTGAATAATAGTAATTATATATAAAAACATTTGTTTTAACAAGTGTTAAAAAAATAAAATACATATGTTAAAAATTAGTAATTAAGGGTTAAAACGCAATTTTTAAAATAATTTAGATTTAGGGTATAAACACAATTTAGTTCACTTGGGACATTTGTAAGAAAATTAAGATATGGAATGACAAGTGTTAACCAAATTAAAAAAAGTGGCATTAATCTCTTATTGAAATAAATTAAAATTTTATAAACTACATTCATTTTTTTCTCATATCTTCAAATCTGAAAACAGTAAATAGAAGAAAAAGAAAAGAAAACAAAATCATTTCAAGACCAAAACCTGAAGCAAATCAGGTCATCAATCCAATTCAAGAATCTGTAACCAAAATTTCAAAAGCCTGGAAAAATCAGGCTTTCAGTCCTGAAGATCGTAAGAAGAGAAATATCAAAACCTGTGAATCATCCTATCTTCAAACCAGAGGAAAAGCAAGATGCAAATCAAAATTTAGTCTGGAATTAAACAATGCAGACCTGAAATAGAAGATCAAGCTTTAGATCTAAAACAACAGCATCAAAAACAAAAGTAAGATCCAATTTAAACAGCAAGTTCAAGCATGCAATTCAACATCAGGTTGCAAATGCAAATTATAATCCTGGAAATGAGCCTGTAACCAAATACAAGATCAAGTTTCAAGTCAATACAACTTCCAGATCCTCTATTCATCAATATTCCGTTGAGAAAACATGCCTTAAATCCATTATATGTTTTGATGAATGCCTGAATTGATTTTCTTCTCTGGGATATGTCATTCTGGTTTGCATGTGTATATTTGTGTGTTGTATGTGTGTGTATATATATACATAGAAAAATTTGAGCATGCCTGTATATAAAAAGGAAAAAGAAATCTGCCTCTATTTTAATAATAGGTTGATAAAGATCAAGAAAAAAAATCATATTTCAAATTATAAAAAGAATTAAGTACTGATCTCTAAATGAAAATTTATCATGACAAAGTAATACAAATTTTGAAAATGAATTCAAGCAAAACAAATTAAAGTTTTTTCTGGAAAGTGAAATTACAGGCTAAAATTTAAAATGTGTAAAAAAAAATTCAAATATCATGATTCTTGATTTGAAGTTTATAAATTGAAATGTTTTGGAATTATGATTTTTAAAGGCAAAGTCGTAATTTTTAACGAAGTATTCTCTGAGAAAATTAAGAATGAATGGAATCACTTTTTTGATAAAGTACTGGTGATTGGCGAATTTTCTGGTGTCAGGATTGCTTCCAGAGAGGCTTGGGTGGACGTCGAACTCGAGAAAAATGCGAGGTGAATTTTTAGATCACAGTGGTGATCTAATCCGACGATCTAAGGTTTAAAACCCATACATAGTCGAGGTCGGGTTTTGAGCTGCCATCGTTTCGTCGTTGCATCGGAACCATTCGCGCTAGTGGTGATCAAAAGTAGGGAGGCAGGTGTAGCGGTGGCCAGAATTAGGTGACCTTGGATGGCCGGAAGAGGGAGGACGTGGAGTTTTGGTGATCGATGTTCCTTCCAGATTAAAGATGAGTGGCGAAATTTGAGTTCGTCAATGTGAGGGACTTCTAGATGTTCGTGGGGTCGTGGAGATCATCGTCGATATGTCGACGATAGTAGCTTCGATCGGCGTTGGTTGGAATGGCCATGCATGTGCACGTGTTGATGTGGTATCAGGGAATTGGATTGGGGAAAAAGCATCGGTGACTCAATGTTGCCTTCAAGAAACTCACGTAGTGGCTCGAGTCCTTGCTCGAGTAAATTTGTGTGTGTGCCAGGGGTTTAATACTTAAACAAAATTTTAAGTTGAAAAAATGTGCACGGGCAGGTTTTGAGTGAAACTCGAAGCAGGTAGGCATGTAGCTCGGGGGGACGCTCGAAGTAGCTCTAGGGTGATAGCATTTCCAGTTTTAAAACTTTAAAAATCTAAGTCTAAACGATTGCTAAAATTTATTCTTTTCAAATGATTGATTGTTGTTAAGTCGTAATTTGTATTTGAGGGTTTTAAAATAAAATGTTATAAATTTTTTATTAAGAACGTTTTTTTTAAACTTATGTTTTCAAAATTTTATTCTAAATAAAACTTAACCAAGTAATTAAGGAAATTATTAAATGTTTTAAATTTTTAACTTAAGAATAAATCAATTAATAATGTCAAATATGATTAAATAATTAAGGAATTATAATTACTTAATAATTTACGAATAATTAATTAAAGGGTAATTAATTATTAATTAAAGTTACTTAACTTATAATTAAAGATAAATTTATTAAGGTGATTAATTAATTAATAATTCATAAATGAAGGTGATTAAGATTTAACTAATTAATAATTAAGGATAAATAAGTAATTAATTAAGGACTAATTAATTAAAGGATAATTAATTAAGGGTTAATTAATTAATATAATTAATTAAGGATAATTAATTAAAGAATAATTAAATAATTAAGGGTTAATTATTCAATGATTAAAGAATTATTCATTTATTAATTAAAATCGATTAATTAATAATTAAAGGTTAACTAATAAAGGATTAATAGTTAATTAATGATTGAGGTTTGTAATTAATTAATGTTAATTAATCTGGATTTGTGATTAATCTGATTTCGATTAATTAGATGATCAATTAACCTTACTTATGGATGTTGAATTGAATGAACTACTTTGTATTGTATGATATCTTTTATGTGTGATGCTTTGTGATTTGAATTATTTTAATTCAAGCTGTGATGAATGTAATTTATTTATCTGTGATAAATTTATATTATCTGTGAATCTATGAATGAAGATAAGCGTTATAGATTATATAGCTTATCGATATTGATATTAATGAATCTGTGATGATTGATGATGTTGCACTATTGGGTAAAATCCCTGGACTACAATATACACACACAAATATGGAGTGCACGAGAAAATTGGTTAAGTCACAGATTTTTGAAATAGTTTTAAAGATTGAATTTTGAAATCCAAATGGTTTTGGAAATGGGATTGGGTTAAATATGAAAATCTTTTGAAAAGGAGTTTTAAAGATAAAAGTTATTTTGCATAATTTGATAAAGTTTTGAAATTTAAATAATCTGATTTGAATTTGAATTCAAGATTTGAAATTGAATTCTATGTTTGAAATTTTGGTTTAAAAAGGTTATACAAGTTATAAATGTGTTTATTTATGGTTTTTAAAACATTTTAAAAGTATTGTTTTGGGAAATCGAATCTAAACCAAGCTTTATACTTGAAGAGCTTTAACCTGTGCAAATGTAATCGGATTTTTCCGAAACAAAAACTATTTGTTTTCAAATAATAAATAGCTTTCATATTTAGAAAGGATTTATAATTTGTGTTGAAAGATTTCAAGTTTGAAATGGAATTGAAATAGATTTTTGAAAGCTATGAATGAATCTTTTTGAAAAATGGTTGAACCTTGTTTTGAAATCGAAGAGGATCGTAAAGGTATATCCTTTGTATAAAAGATTTGAAATAAAATTATTTCGAAACCTATAAAGGAATCTTTGTGAAATATTTGTGAAACTTTTTTTTCAAACAAAAGAGGATCTCAAAGATAGATCTTTTGTTCAAATATTTTAAATGAATCTTTGTTAAAAATGGGTGCACTTTGTGAATTAAATCTTTTTCTTTAAAGATTTGGAAACGGTAATTTGTTTAACCATTTGAAAGAAAAGTTTCGGGTAACAAGTTGTGACTTAACTGAGATCCCATTATCCATATGTTCTAAAATATTGCGCTCACTATTTGGTTTAGCCGGGAGAGGACTTTGTGTCAAATAACCCATTCCGGATAGTGATGCGACATTATAGATTGCAGTTGAAGACCGATGGTGAAGACCGGGTGTCTTTTAGAATGTTAGGGTAACCTGTCGAATGACTCTGCACTAAATTGCTTCGGTATAGTGATCTCCATATGTGATGGGGAGTCCGATCGGAATTGAGGATGCCCGGATTTGCAAGGGCTTCTTTTGAAGTGCCTTCGGTTCTGTTCAAACCCGGAACAGACTTGTATGGATGTGTGTCTGACATTACATTTTGAGATGTAAAACCGATTTATATAAAAATCATTTCTGTTTGGTGGTGGAGAATTTATTCTCTTAGCTTAACACCCTTCTCTGAAGCGTACGAGCTCAGAGCTTATGTAATTGATGGTTACTAGGGATATCTTCCCAATTTGGTAATGTGGCATACGAAGTGCTGTCGATCATTTGTTGATCAAAGCATGACTTTGTGAAAAGTGTAGCTTTGTGGACGAGACTTCATCGAGCCTAACAACCGGTTATGGTCGAAACAGGAATTGTTGCAGCAAGGTTATTTGGGGGTAGCGGCCCCTGAGGGTATGTCATTCCCTTCTAGATCAAAGGTGGTGTCATGTATGGACCCTAGATATTTACCTATGTGGATGCTGCAAACTTATTGCTTTGTGGTTGTAGGTTGAGAGGCGCCTCAGATAAAGGTTGGTTATGAGAGGGTGGCATACTCGTGTCAGTAGTTACCTAGTCACAGAGGTAACCCGACCTTGTGTTGTAGAGATTCGGTTAGGTTCTCGGGGACGCCCCTCCAGAGGCGTTCCATTTTGTGTGGGAAGTTCCTTTGCCTGACCATTTGTTGCAAATCCAATCATCTAATACGAGCCCTTTTCGGTTTTAGTTGTAGAACCTGCCATTTAACATAGTAGCTATAATAAACATACTATAATGGTATGTATGCTGGATGAGATTAATATTATACATGCAAATGTTTTCCACTATGCACTAATAATAATATTAAAGGGATTTTCTCGTATCAAGCATTTTTGACTGTCATAAGGAGAAATCTCCTCCAAGATTGCGCTTGCATTGTGTGTGTGGCGGGAGGCCTTATGCAATTTCATTTTTTTCAAAAAGCATTACTGATTCCTTTCAAATTCTTTTGTTTTACTTTTGATAATGATAAACTATTTTTGTTTTCTCACACCAGTCCCATGACTGACCTTGCTTAGTACAACGTGATAGGGGGTTCTCGCTTTGCGTTTCGTAGCAAACGGGAGACTCTTACCCCTACATGTCCCCGGGGAGGGGTTGGTTGAATTGAGTCGAAAAGCTGGCCATAAAAGTAAGGGCAGAGTACCATTGTATGCCACAGCGGGGTTGGATGGTTGAAACTCCTACCAATCAAGAGTGGCCGCTATCGATGGTTGAAAAGCTTAGACCGTTATAATTGGTATCAAAGCTTAAGGTTGAAATTTAGCTCAGGAGTATAACACACTAGGTACTCATTAGAGATAGGGTGAAGTATACCCTAGAATGAGTATATCCCTAAGGTATCCATCCGGACGCCTCAGTAAATTCTCTTACTATCCACTGATAGTGAATATGAGTGCAAGAAGAGGACGAGATAAGGGACAAGGGAGTACCACTACAATTGGTCAATATCTGTAACAACCAGGAATAATCTTTTCTCTATCAAAATCCTTTGATCCAGTTTTGATTCTTTGATCGCTTCGTGGTAGCTACAAGAAGGAGCTTTGGTATGGTGGCGGTCCTGCAAATCATTATAGATAAGTTTCTATCTCATATTCTCTTCATCAAATTTCTGTCAGCTTTTCGTTTTTAACTTTAACAAAATTGAAATTTTATTTGAATAAATTGGTAAATTAAATATGAAGTTAAATACGAAGATTTGTATCAATAAAACAATTTTGATCAAAACTAAATTTGAAATTCTATTGTAATCCCTTGTGTGGATCAAAATCCAAAGAGGGACAAGTTGATGTATACTTCTGGATTGAGTATCCATTGTCTATTGTTTGGTTCTAGATATATTCTACGAACGATTAGTTATCCCTTCAGACTAATCAGTGCCCTACTTATTTCGTAGATCTGGTAACCCGAATATCTAGTGAGATATTAAATAAGTTTGTTCTCATAATTATTGGTGATATTCTTGGTGGTATTCTAATTTAGTAAGCCAAATGCAGAATAAATATTCAGCTTGATCAGATGAGTTGATTCTCTATCTTTATGTATCTATCCTTTGTTGTCTCCTTGACAAATTTCAAGGACGAAATTTCTTAAGGGGGAATTTTTAACATTCCCGAATTTTAGCCAAGTTTAATTTGACAATTTATTTAATTTTCGAATTAAATTGTGGAATTATTTGTAAATTAGTTAGAAAATTTTCAAAATAAATAAATAATTTTAAATTATAAATAGAATTTTGGTTTGAAATTTAAGGATAAGTGTTTTATAAATAAAAATTGGATATAAAAAAAATAAATATATTGGAAATAAATTGGATTTACAATTTTTTTTTATTAATAAGAAATTGTTTCTAATTATTTAAAAATGCATTATAATTTAAAAATGATGTTTGAATTTGATATAATAAATTTTTCCAAGACTAATTAAAAATAAAACTCTAATATATTTATTTATGTGTAGTTAAATTTTAAAACTATTTATCTTTAAAGGATTATACAAATGATTAATAAAGAAATGTATTTATTTAGATAGAAATATAATGTTAAGTTATATTTAAAATATTATTTGTAATGTTTAAAACATAGTAAAAGTTTGAATGTTGTTTAAAAGATAAATTTTATAATATACATATGTGTGTTATTTATTGAAGTATAATTTGTTCTAAAATTCAATTTTTCTTAAGATTTTATGAAAGAAATGCATTTATTGAATAATAGTAATTATATATATATATATAAATATTTGTTTTAACAAGTGTAAACAAAATAAAATACATTTGTTAAAAATTAGTAATTAGGGGTTAAAACACAAATTTTAAAATAATTCAGATTAAGGCTATAAACATGATTTAGTTCACCAAGGACATTTGAAAGAAGATTAAAATATGCAATGACAAGTGTTAGCCAAATTAAAACAAGTGGCATTAATCTCTTATTGAAATAAATTAAAACTACATTCATTTTTTCCCCATATCTTCAAATCTGAAATAAGTAAATAGAAGAAAAAGAAAAGAAAACAAAATCATCTCAAGACCAAAACCTGAAGCAAATCAGGTCATCAATCCAATTCAAGAATCTGTAACCAAAATTTCAAAAGCCTGGAAAAATCAAGCTTTCAGGCATGAAGATCATAAGAAAAAAAAAATCAAAACCTGTGAATCAGCCTATCTTCAAACCAGAGGAAAAGCAAGATGCAAATCAAAATTTAGTCTGGAATCAAACAATGCAGACCTGAAAATAGAAGATCAAGCTTCATATATAAAAAAAAAACATCAAAAACAAAAGTAAGATCGAATTTAAACAGCGAGTTCAAGCATGCAATTCAACATCAGGTTGCAAATGCAAATTGTAAGCCTGGCAATGAGCCTGTAACCAAATACAAGATCAAGTTTCAAGTAAAATACAACTTCTAGATCCTCTGTTCATCAATATTCCGGTGAGCAAACTTGCCTTAAATCCATTATATGTTTAAATGAATGCCTGAATTGATTTTCTTTTAGGGGACATGTTATTCTGGTTTGCATGTGTATGTTTGTGCGTTATATGTGTGTGTATATATACATATAAAAATTTGAGCATGCCTATAACAACCCACATATTTTGCGATTGTGTATTTAAATATTTTATTTAAATACAGCATCGTTAGTCGGATTATAGTCCGAAATGCTACTTTTTGCATACGGTCGAATTAGGACTCGGGGCCACTTTTATTGAGTTCAAAATGCCATTTGCGACCTTTTTGAGTATAAACTTCGATATGTTTGGAGCTAGCTAAAATTTGACCTTTGCGCTTTGGACCTTGGGTTTGGGTTAGCCTAAACTATTAACTCTAGCTCCACTCCCATTTCTCTTCATTCACTTTCATTTCCTAATACCTTCAAGCTTTCATAAAAATAGGGGAAGAGAAAGAGAATTAGTATTCCTAAGCCCTAGTTCCATTGCAAATCCAAGTTCTAACTCCAAATTCAAAGGGAAGCTATTGGTAAACATCCTCTTCTTCTTCTCCAACTCATTCTACCTTCAATTTCATAAATTCATAAGACCTAACTTGGGAAATGTTTTTCTTTTAAGCTTAGATTCAAGCTTCTTGGGTTAGAATTTAAGAGTGATTGTTCTTGCCTTGCCCTATAGCTTCTTCTTCCTTGATGTTGTGCAAAAGGTAAGATTTTGATCTCACATATATGTCTATAATTATCTTTGATTGTTGGGTATGAATTCCTAACACTTATTCATGTGCATGTGCTTTTGGTTTGGATTGAATTGGTGAATATTCCAATTTTTGGTGTTTTGAAGTCAAATCTTTAAAAATCCTAACTTTGATGTTTGAACATGTTTTTGGAGTATGTCGAGGAGCCTATAGGACTGGGTTGTCGCGTGGCATAAATCCCTAGTCGCAATTGCTCGATCAATTGGTTCCATTTGGATTCTTGCCCCTTTGGGGAATAGGTTGGAAATGCTGGGTAACAGGCACCAGTCGACTGGCACTCGGAGTCCGGTGGACTGGCACTCAGAGTCCAGTGGACTGGCACTCGGAGTCCAGTCGACTGACCTGTAACCCGAGTGTTTTTCAGGGTCTGGTCGAGTCGAATGTTCTCAGAGAGCCAGTCGACTGACCTGCTCCTACTTTGCCTATTTTGCCTATGATGCCTATTTTGCTTGAGATTCTAATTTTTATTGATCCGTGATTATCCGATTTGTTGTTATCACCTTTGATGACTTTGATAACTTCTTTTTCGGGAATTTTAGAGAATATCTGTTTTGATGGATTTGGTATCGGTTTCTTTGGATTCGATTCACGTCTTCGAATGTGAGCCTTTGGTGATTGATTGTTTTACAATCAACTTTGTGATTTGTCACTTTAAAATACAAAGGATTCTATACTAGTAGTAAACATTCAAATTCTTTCTTAAAGATGATTTCAACTCTATCTTTATACAAAGCTCGTTTACAAAACCGTTTTCCAATCTATTAGTATATACAAACCTTTATCTCATTCATTCGAGAAATCCAATTAAACGACTTGGAAAAACAAGTGGTATGAAACGCTTGCGTTTACTTTGTCGGTTAATTCTTAGACTCGTTCGGTTGAAACTCTTGTGACAACATTGGAGTGGAGATCTACAATTTGTTCGTACATACCTAAATTAAACCAGTGGTTATGGGACATGAAGCTAAACTCATTTATTTACTAGCTTAGTGTAATTGACACATCTTGATGATTGATGAGGAACATTTTTGTGGTTTTGACTAGTGACGTGCGATGTCTCTTTGTCTTCGAGGGGGACTAAACCCCGTTTTGTGGAGTTTCAACTCAAATTGGTGGGGTAGCGACCCATGGTCTTTGGGCCGTTTGTGGAGCTTCGGCTAAAATTGATGGTTTGCAACCATGGAATAGCGTTCCGTTTGTGATGCACGTGTTGGTGAGTTTTCATGCTCCCGTTTGTGATAGGCCTCCCCTTTTTTTGTGATTTCTAGATTTCTATTGATGATTCCTAGAATTTTTGTTTCACCAAATTTCGTGATTTACATTGATAAGCCTTATTAATATTTGTGCATTGGTGAATTTGTGTTTCGCTAATTTTGTGAATTTGTGTTTCAACAACTTTTACGATTGGCATTGATATGTTTGTCAATATTTGTGGTTTAGTGAATAAAAACAAAGAACACGACATTCTTTCTAGTGCTATGAGATTTCTTGAGATATTGTATGATTTTTATTGTTGTCAAATGTATACTTTTCATAGTATGGCATTATTGTTATCATACGTTTTGTTGTATCTCTTATTCCATCTCATTTTATCTGATATTTATAGCTAAACTGATCCGTTTATTATTTTCTTATTAAATAATACTCGGGTTAGACCGAGATGTTACAGGTGCTTCTACTTGACTCCTCATCTGGGAGTATTACCTGACTTTTGGCTAACTACTTTAGATTGGTAGTTTTTGTTTTGTATACATTCGAGATAGAGACTCCTTGATATATACATATTCTTTTGTCTAGCACTTGTATCTATTCTTTTGTGATATTGTGGATCATGTTTGACCATAACTCTGATGTACACTTCTATGTGCTATATTCATATCTGTTTCCGCCTTAGAGATATGAACATCTGTGACTGATTTGTGTTACGTTTATTTCTATATTTGTTTCCGAAGACCACATAGCCACTGTGTAGTAGCTTTGAGTTTGTATTTGATATGTCGGATTTCCTCTTGAAATGAAATACATGTTATAATATCTAACATATCGGTGCTCGCACAAGGCAATTACACGGATGGTCGCTCCTCAACAGCCTTATTCTTCGCGCTAGTTGACGGCATTACTCCGTAGTGTCCTTGACTAGCGTGAGCATAGAGGTGGGGCATCACAGCTTGGTATCAGAGCCAAACTCCGGAACAATATAGAATAATTTAGCAAGGATTATTGTCCTAAGTCTATCTTAGGAGTCGTGCTTTAGGGTTTTATTCGAGTCATTGGACCCGTTTTATACTATTTTCTTTACGATGCCTTGTTTTATCAATCAAGATTTGTTTGATATTCATTCTGGGATTAACCCTTTTCTTCTTCTTTCTTTCTTTCTTAAAGAAGAGAAATGGTTAGACCAGGGCGTCCCAGCACCGTTCAATCTAGTGCTACTCCCCAGGATGTAGTATTTATGTCTGCACAACAACTTCTTGATCTTGTAAAGAATTCTCAAGCTGCCGGATCCATTCCAGAGCCTACTCACCCTAAATCTGGGTTTGTACATTTGTGTAATGATTATACCAACTTGGGTGGGAAGCCATTCAAGGGTACCGAAAACATCATTGAAGTCCAAGCTTGGCTTAGAACATGCGATCGCATCTTTACTCGCATGAGTCTTATTGATCTTCATCGAGTTCAAGTGGCTTCTAGTATGCTCCAAGAGAGAGCATTAGATTGGTACGAACTTCTGATTTCTGAAATTATTGAAGTGGATCTTACTTGGGAGCAGTTCCGGGAAAGATTTCAATCGAAGTTTGTACAAGAAGCTGAGAAAGTGACTTTAGCCCATCGTTTTATAGACCTTGTTCAAGGTGAGTCATCTGTGGCAGAATATGTCGCATCTTTTGAATCTCTCTCTACTTATGGGTCGAGTATATAAATACCCCATTGAAGAGAAATCAAAGATTTGTCTATGGCTTGAATAAGAATCTCAAGAAGCCATCACTTATGAAATTGGAGGTTGCTTTCGATCAGCTTGTTGATATCGCTCTTCGACTTGAAGCGGCTGATAAAGAAAGTGATGTTGAAGTTGTGGGTGCCAAACCAAACTTCAACAACAACAAGAAGATGCCTAATAAGTTCAAGGGTCCTTATCCCAACAAGAAAGGGAATCATGTAGCAAAGACTCCTAACCCTAGCCATGGAGAATGCTACAATTGTGGTTCTAAGGACCATTATGCAAATAAGTGTTCAAAGGCCCTTACTTGTCGCTATTGCAAAAGCTTGAGCCATTATATATCTTTAGTCCCAAACTTCAAAGTAAGAAGTAGGGAAAGCTAAATGTTGTACAAGCCCCTAGTGACACTTCTTGTGGTCAAGGTATTTCTCATTCTATCCTTGATGGCATTATTATGTTTCTTGACCAACCTATTCGAGTTCTTTTTGATACGGGTGCATCTCATTCTTTTATATCAAAAGAACTTGTTGATACTTTTTCTTTAAGTGTTATGGCTTTAATGACTTCTTTGAGAATTGCGAATCCGGTCAATGGATCCGCAACACTTAGTTTGCTTTGTAAAGATGTCGAGATTATTTTGTGTGATTTTTCTTTCCGAGTCGATTTGCATGTCATGCGTTACTTGGGCTTCAGAATGATTTTGGGAATGGACTGGCTTAACCGTTATGAAGCCCATATCCTATGTCCTGAGCGGACTATTCATTTTCAACATCCTCAATCTGTTAAGTAGATTTCTATTGTTCTTAAAGATTCGGATTCCAACTTCACAGCATCTTTATATTCTTTAAATCCTCATGATGACGATAATGATGATGAGGAAGATGTCATTTCTCTTATTCACGTTGTTCGTGAATTTTCTGACCTATTTGAGCCCGTTTCAGGATTACCACCTAAGCGAGCAATTGAGTTCAGGATTAATATAATTCCTAGAGCTTTGCCTATTATTCGTCCTCCTTATCATATGTCCAATAAAGAAAATGAGGAAATGCACGAACAATTATCCGAATTGGAGACGAAGCAATTTATTCGTTCTAGTTCCTCTCCTTAGGGAGCTTCTGCTATTTTTGTGAAGAAATCCAGTGGTACACTTAGGCTTTGCGTTGACTACCACAAGCTTAATGATCTTACTATCAAGAATAAATATCCTTTACCTCGGATTGATGATCTATTCGATCAACTCATTGGTGCTAGAGTCTTTTCATAATTAGACTTAGCAACCGGTTTTCATCAGCTTCGTATTGCAGAGGATAGCATTCCTTTGACATCATTCCATACTCGTTATGGATCGTATGAATGGCTTATTATGCCATTTGGTTTAAGGAATCCTCCGGCTTATTTCGTTGACCTTATGAATCGAGTTTTCAAAGACTTTCTCGATCGATTTGTTCTCATCTTATAGATGATATTCTTGTGTATTCAAAAACCAAGGAGGAGTATGAAAAGCATCTTCGGATTGTGTTGGAAACTCTTAGGAGCAATCAATTAAAAGAAATTTTTTCTAAATGCCACTTTTGGCAATCTCGTGTGAAATTTCGTGGTCATATCATTTCTGAATCCAAAATTTCCATGGATCCTTCAAAGATTGAAGCGATTCAAAATTGAAAGAGACCGGAGAGTGTTATGGAAATCTGTAGCTTTCTTGGATTGGCAAGCTATTACCGTCGTTTTGTCAAAGACTTTTCTAAAATTATCGTGCCTCCTACTAGCTTGACAAAGAAGGGAGTTAAATACATTTGGTCGGACAAATGTGAAGCTTCTTTTCAGAAATTAAAAGAACACATTTCTGATGCTCCTATCCTTATAATTCCCGAAGAAAATTAAGATTTGTTGTTTATACCGATGCTAGTCGTGTTGGTTTGGGTGCCGTTCTTATGCAAAGGGATCATGTTATTGCTTATGCTTCTAGGCAATTAAAGCCAGCCGAGAGAAGATATGCCACTCATGATTTAGAGCTCGTGACTATTGTTTTCGCCCTTCGAATTTGGCGTCATTATCTTTTGGGAGAGAAATTTGTTCTCTTTACCGATCACAAATCTTTGAAGTATTTGTTTTCTCAAAAGGAACTTAATTTGCGTCAACAACATTGGCTTGAGTTTCTTGCATCTTATGATCTTGATATTCTTTACACTCCCGGAAAGGGGAATCGCGTTGCCGATGCCCTTAGTCGTAAGCAACAAGCAATTGTTTCTATGATGATATCCGAAAGGAATGATCTCGTGATTTTGTCCACTTGTGAGATTCAAGATTGTGAATCCGATTTACATTCATCTCTCATTTTATGTAGCCTTGAGGCTCATCCTTCACTTTTAGCCTGCATTCTTGAAGCTCAATAGCTAGATCCTGAATTGGCTCTTCTTGGCCAAAGTTGTAGGGATAAAATTAATATTGAAGGACTGAAAGACTTTGATATTGATGCTCGTGGCGGTATTCGAAAATTTGGTAGACTTATCGTGCTAAATATTAGTGATCTTCGTAAAGATATTCTAGAAGATTCTCATCGTTCTAAATTTATCATTCATCCCGGTAGTAGTAAAATGTATGCGGATATGAAGAGACTTTATTATTGGTATGGAATGAAATCCGATATTGCTAATTTTGTTAAGCGTTGCATGACTTGCCAACTTGTTAAGGCCGAACATCAAAGGCCCAGTGGATTATTGCAACCTTTGGACATTCCGATTTGGAAGTGGGATCAAATTTCCATGGATTTTGTTGACGGTCTTCCCCATTCTCGTCGGGTCATGATAGCCTATGGGTGATAGTTGATAGACTTACAAAATCCGCCCATTTTATTACCGTTCGGTCCAATCGGACCGCGCCTCTTTTGGCCAAACTCTTTATTAAAGAAATTATTAAATTGCATGGAGTTCCTACTTCTATTGTTAGCGATCGTGATCCATTATTTACTAGTGGATTTTGGAAGAGTCTTCAAAAAGCTTTGGGAACAAAGCTTAATTTTAGCACCGCTTATCATCCACAGTCCGATGGACAAACCGAGCGTGTGAATCAAACTCTTGAAGATCTTCTTCGTGCATGAGTTCTTGATTTTGGTGGAAGTTGGGAAGATCATATTTCTCTTATTGAGTTTTTCTATAATAATTGCTTCCAATCTAGTATTGGAACGGCACCTTTTGAGGCACTCTATGGTAGGCCATGCCGATCTCCTTCTTGTTGGCTTGAGGCCGGTGAGAAGCTGGTTTTAGGTCCAGATTTTATTTGTGATTCCACAGAAAAGATTGACCTTATCCACCATAGGATGAAAGAGGCTCAAAGTAGGCAAAAATCCTATGCCGATAACCGAAGAAGGAAATTAGAATTTTCTGTGGGAGATTTTGTGTTTATTCTTGTTTCACCTATGAAAGGTGTTGTGCGTTTCAGTCCATGGGGAAAATTAGCACCTCGATATATTGGTCCATTTCCCATCACCGAACGTATTGGTTCCATGGCTTATCGCCTTTTATTACCGGCTCAGTTTTCTGCTATTCATGACGTATTCCACATTTCTCAACTACGGAAATGCCTTCGAGATTACGATTCTATTCTTGAGCCCAATATTGTTGAAGAAATTGAAGTTTCACCTATTTTGACTTATGAGCAACATCCTATTCAAATCATTGCTATGGAGGTCAAACGCCTTCGAAATAAAGATGTTCCTCTTGTGAAAGTTCAATGGTCTTCAAATCCTAAGGATTTTTCTTGGGAATCCAGAAAATTCATCGAGCGAATACATCCAGACTTACTCTCTTGAGCTCCTTGAGGTGAACTTCTTATTTCAAATTTCTTTTGTGTTGATATGCTTTTATAGTTGTTACTTTTTATCTTTCTTCTTAAGTATTGCGAGGACGCAATTTCTTTAACGATGGGAGTCTGTAACAACCTGCATATTTTACGATTGTGTATTTAAATATTTTATTTAAATACAGCATCATTGGTCGGATTATAGTCCGAAATGCTACTTTTTGCATATGGTTAAATTAGAACTCGGGACCACTTCCATTGAGTTCAAATCGCCGTTTGCGACCTTTTTGAGTATAAACTTCGATATGTTTGGAGCTAGCTAAAATTTGACCTTTTCACTTTGGACCTTGGGTTTGTGTTAGCCTAAACTATTAACTCTAGCTCCACCTCCATTTCTCTTCATTCACTTTCATTTCCTAATACCTTCAAGATTTCATAAAAATGGGGGAAGAGAAAGAGAATTAGTATTCCTAAGCCCTAGTTCCATTGCAAATACAAGTTCTAACTCCAAATTCAAAGGGAAGCTATTGGTAAGCATCCTCTTCTTCTTCTCCAACTCATTCTACCTTCAATTTCAGAAATTCATAAACCCTAACTTAGGAAATGTTTTTCTTTTAAGCTTAGATTCAAGCTTCTTGGGTTATAATTGAAGAGTGATTGTTCTTGCCTTGCTCTATAGCTTCTTCTTTCTTGATTTTGTGCAACAGGTGAGATTTTGATCTCACATCTATGTATATAATTATCTTCGATTGTTGGGTACGAATTCCTAACACTTATTCATGTGCGTTTGCTTTTGGTTTGGATTGAATTGGTGAATATTCCAATTTTTGGTGTTTTGAAGTTAAATCTTTAAAAATCCTAATTTTGATGTTTGAACATGTTTTTGGAGTGTGTCGAGGAGTCTATAGCACTGGGTTGTCGCGTGACATAAATCCCTAGTTGCAATTGCTCGATCGATTGTCTCCGTTTGGATTCTTGCCCCTTTGGGGAATAGGCTGGAAATGCTGGGTAACAGGCACCAGTCGACTGGCACTCTTAGTCCAGTCGACTAACCTGTAACCCGAGAGTTTTTTAGGGTCTGGTCTAGTCGACTGTTCTCAGAGAGCCAGTCGATTGACCTGCTCCTACTTTGCCTATTTTGCTTGGGATTCCAATTTTTATCAATCCGTGATTATTCGATTTGTTGTTATCACCTTTGATGACTTTGATAACTTCTTTTTCGAAAATTTTAGGGAATATCTGTTTTGTTGGATTTGGTATCGGTTTCTTTGGATTCGATCCACGTCTTCGAATGTGAGCCTGTAGTGATTGATTGTTTTTACAATCAAATTTGTGATTTGTCACTTTAAAATACAAAGGTTTCTATACTAGTAGTAAACATTCAAACTCTTTCTTAAAGATGATTTCAACTCTATCTTTATACAAAGCTCGTTTACAAAATCGTTTTCCAATCTATTAGTATATACAAACCTTTATCTCATTTGTTCGAGAAATCCAATTAAATGACTTGGCAGAACAAGTGGTATGAAACGCTTGCGTTTACTTTGTCGGTTAATTCTTAGACTCGTTCGGTTGAAACTCTCGTGACAATTTTCGAGTGGAGATCTACAATTTGTTCGTAAATACTTAAGTTAAGCCAGTGGTTATGGGACATGAAGCTAAAGTCATTTATTTACTAGCTTAGTGTAATTGAAAGTTCTTGATGATCGATTAGGATCATTTTTATTGTTTTTACTAGCGATGTGCAATGTCTCTTTGTCTGCGTGGGAGTCTAAACCCCGTTTTGTGTAGTTTCGACTCAAATTGGTGGGGTAGCGACCCATGGTCTTCGGGCTGTTTGTGGATCTTCGGCTCAAATTGATGGTTAGCAGCCATGGAATAGCGTTCCCTTTGTGATGCACGTGTTGGTGAGTTTTCATGCTCCCATTTGTGTCCTCCCCACTTTTTTGATTTCTGTATTTCTATTGATGATTCCTAGAATTTGTGTTTCACAAAATTTCGTGATTTACATGGACAAGCCTTATCAATATTTGTGCATTGGTGAATTTGTGTTTCACTAACTTTTGTGAATTTGTATTTCAACAACTTTTACGATTGGCATTGATATGTTTGTCAATATTTGTGGTTTATTGAATAAAAACTAAGAATACGACATTCTTTCTGGTGCTATGAGATTACTTTAGATATTATATGATTTTTGTTGTTGTCAAATGTATACTTTTCATAGTATGGCATTATTGTTATCATACGTTTTGTTATATCTCTTATTCCATCTCATTTTATCTGATATTTATAGCTAGACTGATCCGTTTATTATTTTCTTATTAAATAATAATCGGGTCAGACCGAGATGTTACAAGTGCTTCTACTTGACTCCTCATTTGGGAGTATTACCTGACTTTTGGCTAACTACTTTAGATTGGTAGTTTTTGTTTTGTATACATTCGAGATAGAGACTCCTTGATGTATACATATTCTTTTGTCTAGCACTTGTATCTTTTCTTTTGTGATATTGTGGGTCTTGTTTGACCACAACTCTGATGTACACTTCTATGTGCTATATTCATATATGTTTCCGCCTTAGAGATATGAACATCTGTGACTAATTTGTGTTACGTTTGTTTCTATATTTGTTTCCGAAGACCACATAGCCACTGTGTAGTAGCTTTGAGTTTTATTTGATATGTCGGATTTCCTCTTGAAATGAAATGCATGTTATACTATCTGACATATCTGTTCTCGCACAAGGCAATTACACGGATGGTCGCTCCTCAACAGCCTTATTCTTCACGCTAGTTGACTACATTACTACGTTGTGTCCTTGGCTAGCATGAGTATAGAGGTAGGGCATCACAATGCCTGTATATAAAAAGGAAAAAGAAATCCGCCACTTTTTTAATAACAGGTTGATAAAGATCAAGAAGAAAATCATATCTCAAATTATAAAAAGAATTAAGTATTGATGTCTGAATGAAAATTTATCATGACAGAGTAATACAAATTTTGAAAATGAATTCAAGCAAAACAAATTAAAGTTTCTTTTGGAAAGTGAAATTACAGGCTAAAATTTAAAATGTGTAAAAAATTCAAATATCAAGATTCCTGATTTCAAGTTTATAAATTGAAATGTTTTTGGAATTTATGATTTTTAAAGGAAAAATCATAATTTTTAACGAAGTATTCTCTGAGAAAATAAAGAATGAATGGAATCACGTTTTCGACGAAGTGCTGATGATCGATGAATTTTCTGGTGTCGGCATTGCTTCCAGAGAGGCTTGGGTAGACGTCGAACTCGAGAAATATGCAAGGAGAATTTTTAGATCAAGTGGTGATCTAATTCCGACGATCTAGGGTTTAAAACCCGTACTTAGTCGAGGTCGGGTTTTGAGTTGCCATTGTTTCGTCGTTGCATCGGAACCATTCGTACTAGTGGCGATCGAAAGTAGGGAGGTAGGTGTAGCGCTGGCTAGAATTTGGTGACCTCGGATGGTCGAAGGAGGGAGGACGTTGTGTTTTGGTGATCGATGTTCCTTCCAGATTGATGATGAGTGGCGAAATTTTGAGTTCATCGATGTGATGGACTTCTGCGTGTTCGTAAGGTTCGTGGAGATCATCGTCGATATGTCGACGATAGTAGCTCCGATCGGCGTTGGTTGGAATGGCCGTGCATGCGCATGGTGTTGATGTGGTATCAGGGAATTGGGTTAGGAAAGAAGCATCGGTGACTCGATGTTTCCTTCGGGAAACTCGCGTACTGGCTCAAGTCCTTACTCGAGTAAATTTGTGTGTGTGCCGGGGGTTTAATACTTAAACAAAAATTTAAGTTGAAACAATGTGCACGGGTAGGTTTTGAGTGAAACTCGAAGGAGGTAGGCATGTAGCTCGGGGGGACGCTCGAAGTAGCTCTAGGGTGATAGCATTTCCAGTTTTAAAACTTTAAAAATCTAAGCCTAAATGATTTCTAAAATTTATTCTTTTCAAATGAATGATTGTTGTTAAGTCATAATTTTATTTGAGGGTTTTAAATTAAAATGTTTTAAATTTTTTTATTAAGAATGTTTTTTTTAACATATGTTTTCAAAATTTATTCTAAATAAAATTTAACCAAGTAATTATGGAAATGATTAAATGTTTTACATTTTTAACATAAGAGTAAATCAATTAATATTTTCAAATATGATTAAATAATTGATGAATTATAATTACTTAATAATTTATGAATAATTAATTAAAAGGTAATAATTATTAATTAAAGTTAATTAGTTTATAATTATAGATAAATTTATTAAGGTGGTTAATTAATTAATAATTCATAAATGAAGGTGATTAAGATTTAATTAATTAATAATTAAGGATAAATAAATAATTAATTAAGGACTAATTAATTAAAGGATAAGTAATTAAGGGTTAATTAATTAATGTAATTAATTAAGGATAATTAATTAAAGAATAATTAAATAATTAAGGGTTAATTATTCAATGATTAAAGATTTATTCATTTATTAGTTAAAATTGATTAATTAATAATTAAAGGTTAACTGATAAAGGATTAAAGGTTAATTAATGATTAAGGTTTGGTTTGCAATTAATTAATTTTAATTAATATGCATTTGCGATTAATCTGATTTCAATTAATTAAATGATCAATTAACCTTAGTTATGGGTGTTTGAATTGTTTGATATCACTTCTGTGTGATGCTTTGTGATTTGAATTATTTTAATTCAAGCTGTGATGAATGTAATTTATTTATCTGTGACAAATTTATATTATCTGTGAATCTGTGAATGAAGATAAGCGTTATAGATTATACGGCTTATCGATATTGATATGATTGAATCTGTAATGATTGATGATGTTGCACTGTTGGGTAAAACCCTTGGAACATCATACACATACAAATATGGAGTGCACGAGGAAATTGTTTAATTCACAGTTTTTGAAATAGTTTTAATGATTGAATTTTGAAATCCAAATGTTTTTGGAATGGGATTGGGTTAAATATGAAAATCTTTTGAAAAGGAATTGTAAAGATAAAAATGATTTTGAATAACTTGATAAAGTTTTGAAATTTAAATAATTTGATTTGAATTTGAATCCAAGATTTGAAATTGAATTCTATGTTTGAAAATTTTGGTTTAAAAAGGTTATACCAGTTATAAATGTGTTTATATATGGATTTTAAAACATTTTAAAAGTATTGTTTTGGGAAATTGAATCTAAGTCAAGCTTTATACATGAAGAGCTTTAACCTATGCAAATGTAATCGAATTTTTCGAAACGAAATCTATTTGTTTTAGCTTTCATATTAAGAAAGGATTTCTAATTTGTGTTGAAAGATTTCAAGTTTGAAATGGAATTGAAATAGTTTTTTGATAGCTATGAGTGAATCTTTGTGAGAAATGGTTGAACCTTGTTTTGAAATCGAAGAGGATTTTAAAGGTATATCCTTTGTATAAAAGATTTGAAATGAAATTGTTTCGAAACCTATAAAGGAATCTTTGTGAAATATTTCTGAAACTTTGTTTTCAAACAAAAGAGGATCTCAAAGATAGATCTTTTGTTTAAATATTGTAAATGAATCTTTGTGAAAAAGGGGTGAACTTTGTGAAGTAAATCTTTTAGTTTAAAGATTTGGAAATGGTAATTTTTTAACCATTTGAAAGAAAAAATTTGGGTAACAAGTTATGACTTAACTAAGATCCCATTATCCATATGTTTTAAAATATTGCGCTCACTATTCGGTTTAGCCGGTAGAGGACTTTGTGTCATATAACCCATTCCGAATAGTGATACGACGTTATGGATTGCAATTGAACACCGGTGGTAAAGACTGGGTGTCTTCGAGAATGATAGGATAACCTGTCGAATGACTCTGCATTGAGTTGCTTCGCTATATAGATCGTCATATGTGATGGGGAGCCCGATTGGGATTGAGGAAGCCCGGATTTGCAAGGGCTTCTTTTGAAGCGCCTTCGGTTCTGTTCAAACCCGGAACAGACTTGTATGGATGTGTGTCTGACATTACATTTTGATATGTAAAACCAGTTTCTATCAACTACATTTCTGTTTGGTGGCGGAGAATTTGTTCTCTTAGCTTAACACCCTTCTCTAAGACATACGAGCTCAGGGGTTATGTAATTGATGGTTACTAGTGATACATTTCCAATTTGGGAATGGGGCATAGAAGTGCTGCCAATCATTTGTGGACCAAAGCATGACTTTGTGAAAATTGTAGCTTTGTGGATGAGACTTCGTCGAGCCTCACAACCCGGTTATGGTCGAAACAGTAATCATCGCAGTAAGGTTATTTAGGGGTAGCGTCCCTTGAGGGTATGTCATTCCCTTCTGGATCAAAGGTGGTATCATGGTATGGAGCCCAGATATTTACCGATGTGGATGCTGCAAACTTATTGCTTTGTGGTTGTTGGTTTAGAGGCGCCTCGGATAAAGGTTGGTAACGACCGGGGGTGGCATACTCATGTTAGTGGTTACTAGTCATAGAGGTAACTCGACCTTGTGTAGTAGAGATCCGGTTAGGTTCTCGGGGACGTCCCTCCAGAGGCGTTCCCTTTTTTGTAGGAATTTCCTTTGCTTGACCATTTGTTGGAAATCGGATCATCCAATACGAGCCTTTTATGGTTTTAGTTGTAGAACCTGCCATTTAACATGGTAGCTATAGTAGGCATACTATAATGGTACGTATGCTGGCTAAGATTAATATTATACTTGCAAATGTTTTCCACTATGCACTAACAAAGGGATTTTCTCGTATCAACCATTTTTGACTGCCATAAGGAGAAATCTCATCCAAGTTTGCACTTGCATTATGTGTGTGGCGGGAGGCCTTATGGCAGTTTCATTTTCCAAAAAGCATTGCGGATTCCTTTCAAATTCATTTGTTTTGCTTTTGATAAAGACAAACTGTTTATGTTTGTTCACATCAGTCCCATGACTGACCTTGAGTTTATTGTTTCCTTCCTAAACTCTGGGTGCCCACAATTTTTTATACGGGCAGTCGAGAGTTGGGTTTTTCAGATATTCAAATAGTAGGTATAGAATTCGATAGCGTCCAGCCTTTGGATTTGGCGATAGCAATTGTTCACTTGGACCGTACTTGCTTAAGTCCAACTTGATTGGGAGTTCGAGCTATCTTTGTGTGATATCCCGGAAATTTGGCAATATAAATTTAATAATCTGTGTTAAAAATTAATTTGATTTGATAAGTTTTAACAATAAAATTTTGAATTGATTTAAAAATCGTATTTTAATAAATATTTAAATTGGAAGATTTTATCTTTTTAAAGCTAATAAATTGTTTTCTGTTTACAATATATATATATATATAATTGTATATATTGTAAATAGATAAGCTTTAATTGGAATTTAGTAAATGAAGTAATTTTCTAAGTCTAATTTATTTCTGGTAAATTTGAAATTTGATTTAAATTTAACATTTAACTTTCTAAAACAATTTAATAAATAATTATATGGTTTATACTTATGATAAATCTTATTTGTTTAAATTTATATTTTAATTAGTTTAAATATGAATTTAAAATAGATTAAAATTAAAAGCTTTGTTTTATTTTATTTTTAAATATTGCTTGAATTTATATATAAGAGTTTAAAATACAATTTACAAATGATGTTAATTTATTGAGTAATAGAAGTAAATTACAATCTCTTTTATAAATTATTTAATATTGTTCAATTTGTAATTTTCAAATAATAATGATAATACTTAGTTTTTATAATCATAATTAAATTTTGTTAGAAATAAGATTTGTTGTTTTTAATTTTAATAAGGGTTATATATGCATATGTATATAACTTGATTTTTAAATTAGGTTTTATAATTTAATTTAAAAATTGGATTTAATGTTTTGAAATTTAAAAGAATAAATTCTTAAAATATTAGGTTAAGCTTTTTTTTATAATTTGTTTTGTTATGTTTTCTAAAATTAAAAAGGGAAGAAATTCATTTATATATACATAAGTAATAATAAATTAAGATTTAAAAGTTTTTATTAACATTTTAAATTAAAATTAAAATACTCTTAATACATGTGTAAGTTTATTAGGACTTAATAGACATGTGTTAAACTATAAAGTCATCTTTGTGACAAATGTTAAACTAAGAAACAAGTGTCCTATATTTCTTTTTCTTTTTCTTTTATTTCAATTAAAATCAAAATCTACTTACACAAATACATTTCCTCTAAAATTCATATTCTTTGCTATTCTTTTTTTTCAAAAAACTTAAGAAAACTTTTCAGCTAAGAATTCTGAAATCAAAATAAAAATCTGCAATCTCATCTTCATTTAAAAACAGGAACTTTTGATCAAAGAGAAATTATGTTCCATCATAATTCCTGTAAATAATCTTCTTCAAAACCAAAACTATCTTCAAAACTGAAATGCATGTGAACCTGAAATGAAAATCATCCTCAAGCCTGTAGCTCTCTTCATATTCATCAACCTGAAACCAATTTGCAACATTAAATGCTTGAAATCATTCTGCATTTCTGTTTTGAACTTCATCAAATCTGCATGCAACCACAAAGCTCAATCTATGCCCGCATCATTTTCTGGAATCATACATGTAGCTGAAAATCAGGGAGCTTAAGCAATGTAGTAAAATCAAGACTAAAAAGTTTTTAAAGTACTGAAGCAACTCAAAGATTTGGAAATTGAAACACAATCTTGTTTCAAGCATTTTTCAGAATAAGGCTCTGCTCCTAAAAATCTGCGAGTAACATTTTATTTTAAATAAACTTAAGTATAAATTAGTTGCTGGTTTTACTCAAGTAATAAGTGCGTTTGCATGTAATTCACAAGTTCATTTCTGGTAGATATATGAATGTATGTAATTTGAGTAAGTTGCCGTGAATTCATTTTGTTTCTGTGTATAAATTTCCAGGCTCAAGAAATTGTTTAGGAATTCCATTTCATTGGATTTAATCTGTGTAAGATTTATGATTTAACAAAATATGGCTATGAACATTAGTTAAAGTTTAAAATCCTATTTAATATGAAAATTCTGTACTGTCTCTGTGAATTTAGAAAATAAACAGAACAAATCTTATGTAGGTCAAAATTAATCATCCAAATTATTTGATTTAATATTATCAACCGATTACATTAACAAAAACTTGAATTTTAAAACTAAAATTTAAAAATTGTAGTTTGAATTTGGTTGTGTATTTCTAGTTTAACCAGAAATCCTATTTTGGGTTGGTTCTGTCAACTTAGGGGCTCAGGGTGGCCATGATTTTCTCTGGTGATTGAGTGATGATAGTAGATGCAGGGGAAAATAGTGGGAAGTGAATCAAAGCAGTGTAGCATTGGTGATTTTGAATCAAAGATTTAATCCTTAGTTTTGTTCAACTGGAAAAAAGTTATCACCACAACCCCTAGGAATGACCGAGCTGTTCCAGATTTGTGTGGATGATTGGTGGAGTGTGGAGGAGTTCATGGCCGGAGGTGAAGTTTTTCTGATGATCTGATCTTGGTGTTTGAGGTGGTTACAGGTTCGACCATTGTTCCAGTTTTCGAGCTCGAAGCTCGTTTTTGAAATTGGGGTTCTACAGTGTAATTGATGATCTGAATAGTATGGGGTGATGACCGTTGACTTGTGCGAGGGGTCGCAAGAGGCCGGAGGTGACGGCAGCGGTGGTGCAGGCGCACGGGGTACTTGGTGTCAGCTGATGGTTTGGGTAAAATTGGGTTCTCGTATTTGTTTCGGGAAAATTCGCGTGTGGCTCGAAGTATTTGAATGTTGGACTCGAAGTTGTAGTGTTGTAGGATTGGGTATTTTGTTGATGCAGGTTTTTGTTAAACCTGTCAGTTTAGTTTGAATGATATTCAAATGGAAGGATACTCGAGTTACTTGAGTTTGTTTTGAATTTTTCTCGGGTTAGGATAGGATGAGGCTCGAGTGAATTTTGTGGTTGCTCGAGTTGGATTCGTTTCAAGTTAGAAAACTGTATTGTTTCCAATTTTAAACTGAAAGTTAAGTTATTAATCAAAGATTTAAATTATGTTTTAAATCTAATTTTAAATTATGGATTCAAGTTAATTTGAATCTTGAGCAGAAAATGAATGAAGTTTTTAAATTTCAAATTTGTTTAAAATACTTTAGGAGATTTATTGTTTAAAAATGTTTTTAAAGAAATTTGAATTTAAATTTGGAAATTGAAATATAAAGTAATGTTTTAAACAAAGTTTAAATTTGATTCAAATATAGATTTGAATCTTTGTTTCAAAATAGATTTAAGTTTTATAAATTTAAGTATTTTAACAAATTTGAATGATAAAGAAAAAAATTTAAATGTTTTAAATTTGAAAAAAGAATTTGTTTTGAACTTTTGTAAAATTTTCTTTTATAAGAAAAGCATTATGTAAATTTAAAGGTTTTATATTGATTTTAAACTTGTTGAAGTTAAATTATAATTTGATGATTTGTAATTCATTTAATTATTAAGATAATTAAATGGATAATAAATAAATTAATAAAATGAATAATTACTTAATGTAATTAAAGGTTTAATCTTAAAGGTTTAAGATTAATTGTTCTTAGAATAATTAATTGGTAATTTAAGAATCATTAATTAAATAAGATTTGATTTTTAATTAATGATTACTAATTAATTAATCAAGTAATAAAGGATTAATTAAGTTATAATTAACAGTTAATTAATTAATTAATTAAGGGTTAATTAATGGGTTATTAATGATTAATTAATTTGTAATTAGTAATGATTAAAATAAGTTAATTATTTTAGAAAAATAATTAATGAATTGTTTAATAGTTAACGAAGGTCATTAACTAAGGATTATTTAATAACTAATTAATGTGATTAATTTTTAATAACTAATTGGATTAATTAATTTAAAAATAATCATTTGTGTAAATTGTTAAGTATAATTACTTATGGAAGTAATTAAGGAATTAATTACTAATTGTAATGAATTGATTTTAATTGATTAGATTAAGTTAGTTAATTCAGTTTAATTAATTTTGAATAATCATTTGATGATTTGAGAAGTATAACTACTTAATGTAATTAAATGAAGAAATTACTTAGAGAAGTAATTGAAGGGGTAATTACTGTATGTAATTAATTGGAAGTGATTTGTTGATGAAAATAATTTGAGTATAATTACTTTGAGAATTAATCAAGGGATTAACTAGAGATAATTAATTAATGAGTAATTAATTTATTTGGTGAAGTAATTAAGGAAAGTTAATTACTGAATGGAGTTAATCAAGGGTGATTAACAATTATGGATTAAATAAAGATTAATTACTTAATGTAATTAATTTAAAAAGAAAATGTAATTAGAAATCATTAATTATTATGATTAATGAAGTAATTAAGAATAGATAAAAATAATTAATAAATAAAGGAATTAATTGATGTAATTAATTAAGAAGTTATGTAATTAATTATGGTTAATTAATTAAGGAAGTAATTAATGATTAATTACTGTATTTGGTTAAGTATAATTAAATTGAGAAATTAATTAGTGGATAATTACTTGAATGTAATTAAAGGTTAATTAATCAGGGATGATTAATTAAAATGAGTAATTGGTTGATGATTAATTAATTGATTGATAATTAGTTAATGGTAATGTAAGCAATGTTGATATTAATGTAGTAATTAATTTAATTCATTTTAAATTAATTAGGAATGATGTAATTAATTTAATTCATTTTAAATTAGTTATATTTGGTGTGATTATTAATCATTGCTTATATGAATGGATGATGTTGTTTGCCTTGAATGGTTTGAATCTCAGAAATGAGATAAGTAATGTTGAATAATATGGATGCATTGGTTGCATTGTGATGTTGATTTGGATTACCTTTTGATAATGATAATATGGATTATCTGTTGTGATGATAATGTTGATTATCTATTATAAATCTGTGATTTATCTATCTGTGTATATAGATAATTGAATTATTTTAAACCTTTAAAACAAATTGGCCTTAAAAGATACGCTTTGGATTTCGATGAGACCGGGATCGGGTTTCCATATTTGGATATCAAAAAACCACATCGATCCAAAATCACGGTAGGTCGTGAATCTCTTGTGAAGAGTGAAGACTCGAGGTGTAAGGACTATTCGTCAGTATAACTCTGAGGGTGATTCCGAGATGAGTTTGACGAAGTAGTACTTTTAGATTCGAGATGAAGATTCAGAGTGCAAGGGTTATCGTCGTTAACTATGAGGGTTATTCCAAAATGAGTGTAACGAGATAACGCCTTCGGTTTCGTTCGAACCCGGAATGAACTTGTATGGATTGAATGCTTTCAGAACATCGTCAGGTGGACGATGAGCATTCTAAGAGATGTGTTGTAACGACCCAACTTCCAAACTCCAGGAAGTCGCATCGCTAATAAGAAAGAAAGGGATAGAGAATAGAAAGAAAGAGAAGAAGAAGAAAACAACACATCAGAATCTAAACAGCGGAACGAATAAATTATATTAACAACATAATAATTACATTGTATACAACAACTATCAGAGTTACACAGATTGTACATCTCATACTAGACAGTTATAAACACCTGTTTAGTTGTACAACTCAATACAATATCACAAATAACTCAGAGATACCAAACACAGCGGACTAGTATATAACTACAACGCAGAAGCCTCCTGCTCCATTTGCTCCTCCACAATTCGTCAAAGCTAACCTGAATCCTAATCTGAATCCCTTGGCTACTAGTAAAAATTTGAGCACCCAAGAGTTTATGAAAAACAAAAATAAACTCCGGGTCAGACATGGGTCTGGTGTGAGTAACAGGTTAAAGTTGCTTAACTTCATAAACCTTTTAAAAGAAAGGGTATCACGTAAGACTTCCCACACATAAACATGGAATTTTTTTTACCTTACGCTAACAAAACATTTGATAGGAAATCCGATGATATTATAATAGTGTCTAGGGTTTTCAAATAAATATGAAATATCCGAAATTGTTACATTTATTAAATTCCAGCTACTAGCCACAAAAGTGGGTAATACAATCAAAACCGTTGGCACTTATTGGATTTTGGATTCCATACAATGGCAGGGCTACTGGGGTACCGCCCGTCACAGTACGTGGCCTAGATCACCGTACTGAGGAGTACTCCCACTCCCCTGCAACACAAGGCCGGACCCGTTCCTTACTGAACAGTTCCGAACAAGACAACCCCGGTAGTTGTCGCGAATCAACCGCCCACACAGCCGAATAAAAATGGACCTCTAGACAGGGATCAATCTTGCTCTCTAGTGGGAGCTACCCACGACGCCTCGCTGCACCTCCCCTGTTTTAGTCATTCCCGGTTGATGAGGCTTGAGGCTACGATTACCTTTAGAGAACACATCTCTTAGAATGCTCATCGTCCACCTGACGATGTTCTGAAAGCATTCAATCCATACAATTTCGTTCTGGGTTTGAACGAAACCGAAGGCATTATCTCGTTACACTCATTACGGAATCACCCACAGAGTTAACGACGATAACCCTTGCACTCTGAATCACCATCTCGAACCTATAAGTACTATTCCGTCAAACTCATTACGGAATCACCCACAGAGTTATACTAACTTATAGTTCTTACACCTTGAGACTTCACTTGCTCCACTTAGATTCACGACCTAACGTTAATTGGAATCGATGTGGTTTTCTTATTCCAAATATGGAAACCCGATCCCGGTCTCATCGAAATCCAAAGCGTGTCTTTTAGGTCCAAGTTGTTTTAAGTTTAAAACAATTTAATTAAAACTAACTATATACACACATGTAGATAATTCACATCATCACAATAGATAATCATCATTATTATCATAAACAGGTAATCATCACAAATTGATAATTCTATACTATCATCACCAGTAGATAACTTATATTATCATCACAATGCAACCAATGCATCCATATCACACAATAATAATCTCATCTCTGAGATTCAAACCATTCAAGTCAAACCATATCATCCATTCATAAGCAATGATTTACCTAATCACCATCTGTAATTAATTTAAAATGAATTAAATTAATTACTTCTATCTCTAATTAATTTAAAGTGAATTAAATTAATTACCAATCTTTAATTAATTTAAAATGAATTAAATTAATTACTTTCTTATTTTAAATCTTGCTTACTTAACCATTAATTGATTATCAATCAACTAAATAATTATCCTCGAATTAATCACCTTAATTAATCTCCCTTGATTACTTATCCCTTAATTACATTCAAGTAATTATCCTTAATTTATTTCATAAATTAATTATTCTTAACCAAAATCAGTAATTAACCTTTAGTTACTTCATTAATTAATTATAATTAATTACATTAATGCTTAATTAATTACATTAATTAATTACTTTCTTAATCACTTATCATTGATTAATTAATCTTAAGTAATTAATCCTTAATTACATCATTAATCATATTAATTAATGATCCTTAATTAAATTTAAATTAATTACTTATTTAAATTAATTATATTAAGTAATTAACCAAAATTATTAATCGCTTTTGAGTAATCACATTCGGTAATTAACTACTCTTAATTACTTCTTAATTACTCCCAAATTAATTACATTTAATAATTAATTATATTTATTAATCAACATTGATTAATCTAATTAGTAATTAATTACCCTTAATTAATTACATCACTTAATTATTTCAAAAAGACTTAATTGATCAATGCTTAAATTAATTACACAAAGTAATTAATTATTAATTACTTCATAAAGAAATTACCTTTAATTACACAAAGTAATTAATTCACAAAACTCTACACTTCAATCAATTACCTCCAGTAATTTACTTAACTAAATTACTTCTCTAAGTAATTGTTCCTCATTGATTACTTATCAACCCATTTAATGATTATCTTAAATTAATTAAACTTAATTAATTAATTTAAACTAATCCAATTAATAAATTAATTACAATGAGTAATTAATATCTTTAATTATTTTCATAAAGTAATCATACTTAATTAAGTTCATAATTGATTATCTAAATTAATTAATTTAATTATTAAAATTAATTACATTAATTAATTAATTAATAATCACAAGTTAATAACCTTTATTAACTCACCAACAATTCTTTAATTACCTCTTCTAAGTAATTAACTTAAATTAATTAATATTAATTAAAAAAATTAATTAACCTTAATTAATTTATTTCAAATCTTTAATTAATTAACTAAATTAATTAATTAAATTACTTAAATTATCTTACTAATTTAATGAATTAAAAATAATTAAATCTTTGATTTATTTTAAAATAAAACATTTCTTATTAATTACTTTATCATTAACCAAGTAATTTAAAACAACTTAACTTAAAATTTAATTTCAAATTACATTTTAAATTTTAAATTTAAAAAAAGAAGTCAAACTTAGCTTAAACAAAGTTTAAAACATTTCAAAACCACTTTAAAACTTATACTAAACAATTTCTTATTTTATAAAGAATTTTAAGGGAAATTTAAACCCACCTTCATTTCAAATACAAATCATATTTTAAATTAGCTTTAACATTCAAAGTTGTATTTAAACAATTTAAATTTTAGAAACTTCCCTTATTTCTAAATTATGATTCAAATCTGAATTTGAATCTAGATTTAAACCAAAGTTAAATCTCTACTTTTATTTTAAGCTTTACTTTAAACTTAAACTATTTAAACCCCTTTTTAAATTGTTTGAATATTTCAATTTATAAAATTTAAATTACATTTTAAACTGGGATTCAAACTTAGTTTTGAATCCATGCTCAGAATTTAAGCTTTAAAGTTTATTTTAAAACTTGATTCAAATTTTGCTTTTAAATTTTAGAGTTGAAAACATTCAGGTTTCTCTGGAAACCTGTAACCTCTAAGATACCCGAGTCCACCCTTGTTTTACTTCGAGTAAACCCCTTCAAAACTTCGAGCAAAAACTCAACTTACTCGAGCAAATCTCGAGTCAAAACACAGCAACCCCCAAACAAATTTCCATCTGACACAATCTCTTCACCGTGCACATGCACGGTGGTTTTGGCCATCTCCGGCCACCACCCAGACAACAAACAAGTCGTCGTCCATCACTATATCATATTGCGACCATCAAAAATTCATAATCTTCTCGAAATCCAATTCGAGTTCCCCTAAACCAACCTGACCTCAATAGGCACCTCCATTCCCAAAACCTGGAAAAAAATCCCCAACCTCTCTCCTCCGGCCATTGGAAGCTCCGGGACTCCGGCCATTTCCTCTTCAATACCCAAGCTAACTTCACCTCAAAAATTGTTTCGCTCGATACCCTGTGGCCTTCATGCGGATCAGAACATTTCACTGCCCATAAACTAGGTTAAGAAACTTGCGACAGCCGCCGCCTCCACCACCATTACTTAATCACCACCGCATTAATTTTCCCGATAGCACCGTTTCCCCCACTATCACCAAAAACAATCTCAACCTCCCTGACTATCGAGAACATCATCAAACCCCCAAACACCCATTTCCATTAAAATCAAAACTGCTCCTTTAATTCACCATTAAAATTTGTGATTTAATTTTTAAAAATCATAAATTTTGTATAAGCATTCAGATGTTAATCCTGAATTAATGATTTCAAGAGTTTGAATTTACCCAAAACTAAATCATCCCATGTTCATTTTGTCCTCCTGTGCAATATCCAAGTTAATTTGATTCAAATAATTTTTCAAACCTTATTTTAGATTAAACATACAATTCTTGTTTATAACTTATATCCTAATAATAACTAAATCCAGAGATAAAGAAATTTAAGACAAAGCTTGAATCTTTTTTTCTTAAAAACTGGTAACAGAGAATGTTACAAACATTCACATATATGCATATCCAAAATACACAGAAACGTATCAATAAATATTCACACAAACATATTTAATTCAGGGGAAACCATGCAACAGTTTAATACTTAAATTTTTGGAAAGAAAAAGTTGCTCACCTATCTTGAGCATGCAGAACAGAGTTCTTAAATTTTGAAAAGATTTTGAACTTTAAAACTGAAAGGCCTTTTGCTTCTTGAAAACTCTAAACTTGTATTGCTGAATGGCTTATGATTTTAAAACCAGAGTTGCTTGTTGTGCTCTATACTTGCATGCAGGTTAAAGAAATTTGAATTTTGCTGTTAAAACTTGCATGCAGGCCTCTGGTTTAAAGAATGCAGGTAAGCTTGCATTTGATTTCCAGAATGTTGAAATGCAGAGGCTTATACTTGATTCCCAGATTCAAAGAAATGCAAAGGCTACTTATTTGATGATTAAATTTGCATGCAGAGTTTACTTGCTTACTGATTTAGACTTGCATTACAGATTCTAGTTTTTAAAGAATGTAGAGGCTTTCATTATGCTTCTGAAATGAATTTCAGATTTGAGAAAGAGAACTACAGATTTGGTCTAAGTTTTCTCTTAACTTTGAGAAAAATGAGCATTAGAAAAAAAATGAGATTGAAGAAACATGTTTTATATCAGTGTAATGATTTATTTTAAAAAATTAAAAGAAAAATCAAAATGAAAAGGACACTTGTCTTTTGCAAGAGTTCATTTACTAACACATGTCTCATTAGTCACTTAGAATATTAACACTTGTTCTATGCATATTTCCTTATTTTTGTTATTTATTTTAAAAGTAAATAAAAACCCTTTTTCTTTATTTTTATTTATTTATGTATAAGTTATTTTCGTAAGTAAATGTATATACATTCCTTTTTTAAGAAAATGAAATGAAACAATTTATATAAAAATGAAAACTTATTTACAAGATTTATATATTTATTAATTTGAATTTAAAAATTAAATCAAATTCAAATGTTATTTATACATTAAAAATTCCACTTAAAACTAATTTATCAATCATATTTTAATTTTAAAATAATAATATTGTCTTTTAAAAATCTTATCTATATTTATATTTACACATTCATTATTTGAAAATAGCTCATTTATCAATTTTAAATCATTTATAAAAGAAATCATAAATTACTTGCCTTATTTATCTTAATTAAAAGAATTAATGTTTAATATATAAAAAGTATCTTAAATTTTCATATAAATTCCAAATTATAATTATTAGCTATATTTAAAAAGAAATAAAATAAACTTTTGTTTATCTTATTGAAATTTAAACTATGTCTAAAATACAATTATACAATTTAAAATAATTTCTTTAAGTATTTTAAACCAATTAATTATTTATTAAATAAAATAAAAATCTTCAATTTATCAAATGAATATTAGAATTTTAAAAACCATATTTTATTTGTTCATTTAACCTCAAATCAAACATATCCATTCACAATATATATATAAATATATATACATACATTATAAATAGGAAAACAATTATCAGCTTTTAAAAGATAAAATTCATCAATTACACATTTATTTAATTGGACTGTTAAATCGAGTAAATTTTTATTTAAATTTTATCAAATCAATTTAATTTTGAATACAGATTATTAAATTGATATTGCTAAAATTTCTGGGATATCACATTCCTTCCCCCTTAAAAGAATTTCGTCCCCGAAATTTTAAAAGCAAAGGAAATTTAATAACCCATTTAAAATTTAAATTTTAAATCACAAGCATACATCACTCACATGCTAACAACCATAGCAACCAGTTTATCTAATCAAAAAAATTTAATTATCCAGATAAAATTCTGGATGAATTCCCACGAGTTTCCCCAAGTATATATATATACCGGGATACTCGCCCTACAAAATACAAACAATCTAAACAACGAAGCTACAGAGCTTCTACTCATCTAGATCTATAGAACTAGACAAGCTATCAGACTACAGACGAGTCTGACTCAACCACTAAACCTTCTTGAACAGCTGGCTCCATTTCCAGAGATAACTCATACACGTACTCCCTCAAAGATACGTGAATCTCATCGAATCCCAGTTATCCAAACTGGCAATTCAATTCTTGAAAACCAAACACCACTCTAACCAAAACACAGAAGAGATCCAAAACAAATCTCTGACATCGGAATCTACATTCCTTAATTTCTTATCCATAAAAAACTTCTGACGATCCTGGGCTTCCTATATCCAAACTGATCGGCTTAACCTTAACTGATGCCCCAAAAAGAAACAAACAGAACCAAAAACATTCCAACCCAATGATCTCTTCAAGATCAATCAAGACCACGATCACCAACTCTACTCTTCAAACATCAGAAGAACAAACACACTTCTTCTATCCAAAAAAGACAAAACAGAAATACTCCCAAACTGCTTCCGCTGCACAACTCTGAACTGGCACAGAAGACACCGTTGATGAAGAATATGAGCACAAACCGGACATCACTTCCCAGAAATATGGCTCAACATATCCAAGAAAACTCAGAAGTTCTACCAATTCTGAGCTGCCTTACCAACCCTATCTCGAGAACCCATCCTTCTACTAGCTGCTTCATCGGTAGCACTCCTGGAATCCAGACGATAAGAAAACTCAATCTTCAGAAGTGGACAAACCTCCGACTTCTCAAAAGACAACCAAAAATTCTTCATTACCTCAAAAGAACACTCAAACTATCGCAAGTCACTTTTGCGATCAATAGAGACCAATTCCCAAAGAAAACTGTTCTCTCTTTACCAAACAGAACAGCTTACTCTTAATTAGCCAATCCAATAAAGTATTGGGTCCACTCTGCTGCTTCTGAACTCCACCTTCAGAAACTACTCAGCCAGTCAACTTCTGCCAACAAAGACACTCCGAGTTGCACTGCTGACACCAATGCCAAAACTTCCTTATCTGAAGTCCTTTGAGAAACTCGGCCCTCAAAGCCAACCACCACATCCTGCTGAACTCAGCCACAACACCGAAGTAGACACACTTCCTAACTCGTTCCAAAGAAAACATCTTCGAAAATATCCATATTTACTACATCTCATCACGCAGCTACTACTACCTGAGGTAACAAAATAACATTACACTCTTCTTCCAAACCGACAGATCCAAACTCAACTCATCCATCTTCAAAGATAACTCTGAACCTTAACAGGTTTCCTTAAGAGATCGATGAAATCTCTACACCACTGCATAACTCACTCGAGACGGTATTAGGTCTACAGTCTCGACAAATACACTTCCAACCTCAAACATTCAAACTCCAACCAATGGTAGTAATCGTGTTACACACACCACTACCTTATCTACCTTTATAACTTATGTTGGAAAACCTGAACGGGTAACCCAACAGATAGGTAGAAATAATAAATAGATATATATCAAAACTACAAATACGCTCTCTCAAGATAGACACCACTCTAGAGCCTAGGTATTCACTCAACCTAATGCTCTGATACCACTGTAACGACCCAACTTCCAAACTCCAAGAAGTCGCATCGCTAATAAGAAAGAAAGGGATAGAGAATAGAAAGAAAGAGAAGAAGAAGAAAACAACACATCAGAATCTAAACAGCGGAACAAATAAATTATATTAACAACATAATAATTACATAGTATACAACAACTATCAGAGTTACACAGATTGTACATCTCATACTAGACAGTTATAAACACCTGTTTAGTTGTACAACTTAATACAATATCACAAATAACTCAGAGATACCAAACACAGCGGACTACTATATAACTACAACGCAGAAGCCTCCTGCTCCATTTGCTCCTCCACAATTCGTCAAAGCTAACCTGAATCCTAACCCGAATCCCTTGGCTACTTGTAAAAATTTGAGTACCCAAGAGTTTATGAAAAACAAAAATAAACTCTGGGTCAGACATGGGTCTGGTGTGAGTAACAGGTTAAAGTTGCTTAACTTCAAAAACCTTTTAAATGAAAGGGTATCACGTAAGACTTTCCACACATAAACATGGAAAAGTTTTTACCTTACGCTAACCAAAACATTTGATAGGAAATCCGATGATATTATAATAGTGTCTAGGGTTTTCAAATAAATATGAAATAGCCGAAATTGTTACATTTATTAAATTCCAGCTACTAGCCACAAAAGTGGGTAATACAATCAAAACCGTTGGCCCTTATTGGATTTTGGATTCCATACAATGGCAAGGCTACTGGGGTACCGCCCGTCACAGTACATGGCCTAGATCACCGTACCGAGGAGTACTCCCACTCACCTGCAACACAAGGCCGGACCCGTTCCTTACTGAACAGTTCCGAACAAGACAACCCCGGCAGTTGTCGCGAATCAACCGCCAACACAGCCGAATAAAAACGGACCTCTAGACAGGGATCAATCTTGCTCTCCAGTGGGAGCTACCCACGAAGCCTTGTTGCACCTCCCATGTTTTAGCCATTCCCGGTTGATGAGGCTTGAGGCTACGATTACCTTTAGAGAAAACATCTCTTAGAATGCTCATCGTCCACCCGACGATGTTCTGAAAGCATTCAATCCATACAAGTTCGTTCCGGGTTCGAACGAAACCGAAGGCATTATCTCGTTACACTCATTACGGAATCACCCACAGAGTTAACGACGATAACCCTTGCACTCTGAATCACCATCTCGAACCTATAAGTACTATTCCGTCAAACTCATTATGGAATCACCCACAGAGTTGTACTGACTTATAGTTCTTACACCTCGAGACTTCACTTGCTCCACTTAGATTCACGACCTAACGTTAATTGGAATCGATGTGGTTTTCGGATTCCAAATATGGAAACCCGATCCCGGTCTCATCGAAATCCAAAGCGTGTCTTTTAGGTCCAAGTTGTTTTAAGTTTAAAACAATTTAATTAAAACTAAATATATACACACATGTAGATAATTCACATCATCACAATAGATAATCATCATTATTATCATAAACAGGTAATCATCACAAATTGATAATTCTATACTATCATCACCAATAGATAACTTATATTATCATCACAATGCAACCAATGCATCCATATCACACAATACTAATCTCATCTCTGAGATTCAAACCATTCAAGTCAAACCATATCATCCATTCATAAGCAATGATTTACCTAATCACCATCTGTAATTAATTTAAAATGAATTAAATTAATTACTTATATCTCTAATTAATTTAAAGTGAATTAAATTAATTACCAATCTTTAATTAATTTAAAATGAATTAAATTAATTACTTTCTTATTTTAAATCTTGCTTACTTAACCATTAATTGATTATCAATCAACTAAATAATTATCCTCAAATTAATCACCTTAATTAATCTCCCTTGATTACTTATCCCTTAATTACATTCAAGTAATTATCCTTAATTAATTTCATAAATTAATTATTCTTAACCAAAATCAGTAATTAACCTTTAATTACTTCATTAATTAATTATAATTAATTACATTAATGCTTAATTAATTACATTAATTAATTACTTTCTTAATCACTTATCATTGATTAATTAATCTTAATTAATTAATCCTTAGTTACATCATTAATCATATTAATTAATGATCCTTAATTAAATTTAAATTAATTACTTATTTAAATTAATTATATTAAGTAATTAACCAAAATTATTAATCACTTTTGATTAATCACATTCGGTAATTAACTACTCTTAATTACTTCTTAATTACTCCCAAATTAATTACATTTAATAATTAATTATATTTATTAATCAATCTTGATTAATCTCATTAGTAATTAATTACACTTAACTAATTACATCACTTAATTCATTCAAAAAGACTTAATTGGTCAATGTTAGGTATGTTTCTACCACCACCGAATCAGGATGGGGAAGCAAGGGACGAGCCATCGAATCATCTACAACCGGACCGCCTACCTACCGAATCACCACCTGCCGAACCAACATCACCACCGGACCAAAAGGCCTCACCTCCACCAGCACCGGTCCATATCACAGCCGAACCAACACGGGTCCAGCTCCATATCACCTACCTCCGGACCAGCCCCATGCTCCTACCACCGATCTAACCCTCTCCAGGAACGGCCGAGCCAACCCCTGCCGAACCAACCTTCTCCAAACATGGCTGAACCAAGGCATACCGGACCGAGCATGGCCGAACCAAGGCATGGCCCAATCTTCTCTAAGCATGGCCGAACCAAGGCATACAGGACCAAACTACCAGGCCGGATCGCTCCAGTCCAGGCCCACCAACAGCTATATACGTCCATGACCCCTGCCACCAACCTCACTCTATAAATAGAGGGGCAGGGGTACAATAATGGCAGACAAGTTTGAGAGCTCAAGCACGGATAGAACTTTCAAACAACTTTCAGTTACTTGTAATCAAAGCTTTGTACTTGTAATCTGAATAGAAAAGGAGGATAACATATAAAGTGGATGTAGGCACGTTCTGGCCGAACCACTATAAATCTGTGTGTCTTTTACAGTTCAGTCCCTGTTTTTTATATATTTGCATAAATCACCCAAATCACTAGAAACAACATAAAATCAAATAATTCATATGACTTGGAGGTGTTTGCCCGCTTTTTGTGCAAACATTTTTGGTGCTTTCATTGAGAGACAGGAGCTTGAAGCTTCAGCTTCTCCTACTTAACCCTTTTTCTATCAGCATCATTCATTGCTTGGAAAAAATGCCTCCCAGACGGAAGAAATATGCTAACAAAGGAAAGAACATCGCAACTGGAAGTATCCTAGATCCAAAGATCAGAGACCAAGACAATCGTCCGGTTCCAACAGCAAACGAAAATCAGGCAAATCCGACAGCCCCTGCTACGGAACAACTAATTACAAGGACGGATCTAGACAGGATTGTGGCTGAAGTAACTAACCGCTTCGCATCTCAACAAGAAGCCTTGGTGGACCAACTCATGTCACGCTTAAGGGATGCTGAAGAATCCAACCGCAACACTGAATCATGGGGTGAGTCCCGATCTAGAGGATCTGGGAGACGACAAATGTCTTTCTTCTTCGAAGAGGTTAACAACAGAAACGGGAATGGTAGGAGCCGAGCCCGGACTCAGCCTGAATTCCGACCTGAGGAAACACTTGGAACCGAACCCAACAGGGGAGGTACCAGGCAGGGGGCGGATGTAGCTGAGCCTGTCATGCTACCTAACCATGGAAACACCAGTAGACGGGGCCGAGCAGGAGTCCAGCCCAAAGTTGGACCCGAGGAAGTGCTGAGAACAGAACCCAGCAGAGGAAGATCAAGGCAAGGGCCAATTGTGGATGAACCCAGCATGCCCCCAGAAGACCAGTGGCAGCCATTGGAGAATGTTAGGAGTGATAGACGATACCATCCCTACAAGTCATCTGGACGAAATCAGTCCCGCAGGGAAGAACCAAACTCATTTCTATCCACTCCAAGTTCTGATGAAAGGATGACGTGATTGTTCAAAGAGTGCGTCCAACGGGAGCAAAGAGATCGGGGGATAGATGCTAGGGTAACCAGCCCTTTCACCCGCAATATCGAAACTGCCATCACCCTCAGGGAATGAAAAATGCCAACAATGGAACCTTACAAGGGAACCTCTGACCCCATCGTACACTTACAGAGATACACCCAGCATATGCTCATGAGCGGAGCAACGGAGGGAGTATTATGTAAATGCTTCCCACTTTTCTTGGCAGATCTAGCTAACTCCTGGTTCTGCCACCTACCCCAAGGGTCCATCAGCTCATGGGAAATGTTGAAAGAAAAGTTCATCAGCCAGTTCCGCATTCATATGGAACAACCCAAGGACGCTTATTCCTTATCTAATATCAAAAAGAAACCCGGAGAGACAGTGCAACAATATCTAACCCGATTCAACGCCGCAGCGGCCGCAGTCCAAGATGCTGACGAGAAACTTATCCTAATGGCCCTCTGCAGTGGTGTACTTCCGGATACTAAATTTGCTAGAAGCTAACCAAGGAAAAACCAGCTACTTTACCTGATTTCTTCCACGAAGCTGGAAAGTATATGAGACTTGAAGACGCTACCACTGAGAGGCAGTCAGGGCAACATGCTAACACAGCTCCAGACAGGGTTCCCGCTGCAGCAAAGGATGTTCGGAGAAGTGACCCTAGAGACAATGCTGGGGGCAAGAAGGGAGAAAAGTGCTTATATCGACCAGGACCAAGATTTGACTCCTACACTCCTTTGAATGAAACAATCGAAAACATCTTCCTAGCCACTCAAGATGAAGTTCGGTACAAGCGGCCCCCGCATAAGAAGGAGTCAGATAACGCACTCAAGTCTGGAAAGTTCTGCTGCTTCCACGAATCCCATGGACATGACACCAATGAATGCCACCATCTCCGGGACTTAATTGAAGAACACATCAGAAGGAAGAGACTGGAACGCTATATAAAAAGCCATAACAGGACTCCAGCTCCCGCCAATGAAAACCCAGGGCTACCCCTCCCAGAAGTAGGCGGAGGAAATCGCAACACCAGCCGCTCTAGTCAAGAGAAGATAGTGGTCCATACCATATCAAGAGGACCGCACATCGCCGACAGAAGCTGGGCAAAGATGGAAAGATACGACAAGTCACTTAGGAACGATGAAGGCTATGTTAATTCTGTCATGGAATAATGCCACCCGAAACGGAAAGAGAATGACGACATCACATTCAATAGGCGTGACCTAGAGGGAAGATAGTACCCACACATGGATCCTATGGTCATCTCTGCATGGTTCGGTCCAGCCAAAGTTTTTCGAATTTTAATAGACACTGGAAGCTCAGTAAATATCCTATTCAAGCATGCTTTCAACAAAATGAAGCTTTCAATGAAGGATGTGTCTCCCTGCAACAAACCACTGCATGATTTCACTGGAGATACGAAGATGCCCCTAGGGAAACTGGATCTCTTTGTCGAAATAGGAAGTCATCCCCGCTCCACTGTGCAAAAACAAACGTTTGTACTAATAGAGAACCATTCGGCCTACAACGCCTTTTTGGGAAGACCAGCCTTGTCCGACTTCCAAATTGTCCTAGCCCCATGGTGCCTGAAGATGAAATTTCCAATAGATAACGGAATAGGAGAAATGGAGGGAGATCAAGACGCTGCTCGAGACTGCTATGTAACTGAACTTCGCAATAACCGTAGAAAGGATAAAGGGAAAAATGCAGAGACTACTCTCTGCATGAAAAACTTGGAAGCATAGCAACTAAAGAAAGCCCCTCTTCGATATACCAGTGATCCTTTCAATGAGTTAGACCCCAGGGACAAAGAGGAGGAGGCCACCGTCGAGCCTGCAGAGGCTATGGAATTCGTAGCTGTAGACAAACACGACTCAAGTAGACTATTGAAAATCAGATCTCAACTAAAAGAAGGATTAAAGGATCAACTCGTTGATTTTCTTTGCCACAACATGGATGTATTTGCATGGACGCACGCTGACATGACGGGAATCTGCCCAGATGTAGCATGCCACGCACTGAACATCGATCCCACAAAGGTCCCAGTAAAGCAGAAAAAGAGAAGCATGGGGACAGAGCGATCAGCAGCCCTAGAGGAAGAAGTAAAGAACCTACTTGCCAATAACTTCATACGAGAAGCTATCTACCCAGAATGGATCGCCAACCCGGTGGTGGTAAAGAAGGCTAATGGAAAGTGGCGAACATGCATCGACTTCTCCGACTTAAATGGCGCTTGTCCGAAGGACTGCTTCCCACTCCCCCGAATCGATCAGCTCGTGGACAGCACAGCCGAACACGAACTCTTATCCTTTATGGACGCATACTCAGGATATAACCAGATCCCTATGCACGCCCCCGATCAAGACCACACTAGTTTCATCACTGACCAAGGATTGTACTGCTACAGGGTAATGCCTTTTGGACTTAAAAACGCCGGAGCTTATATCAACGCCTCGTCAACAAGATGTTTACAGAACTAATAGGACGAAGTATGGAAGTTTATGTGGATGACATGCTGGTAAAATCGAGGAAAGCCAACGATCATATAAACCACCTGGACGAGATGTTTCAAGTACTTCGCCAATATGAAATGAAGCTGAACCCTCTAAAGTGCTCCTTCGGAGTATCGTCGGGAAAGTTCTTGGGATTCATCGTCCATGCCAGGGGGATTGAAGCAAACCCCGAACAAGTTCGGGCTTTGCAAGATATCAAGATACCATCCACTCGAAGAGAGATGCAAAGCCTAAACGGAAAAGTGGCCGCCCTAAGCAGGTTCATCTCTAATGCAACCGACAAATGCATCCCTTTCTTTGAAGCTCTAAAGAAAGACAAAGGAAAGTTCGAATGGACTGACGAATGCTCGACAGCCTTCCTTAACTTAATCGAACACCTCCAGAGACCACTAGTATTCTCAACTCCAAATGAAGGCGAGGAACTATACCTATACCTTGCTGTATCATCCCATGCTTTAAGCGCCACTTTGGTGAGAGAAGACGACCGCGCGCAGCGGCCCGTGTACTTTGTAAGCAAGAGATTTACTGGGGCAGAAGCCAGATACCCTAAACTTGAAAAGCTAGCATACTGTTTTCTAATCACATCACGGAAACTGCGACACTATTTCCAATCTCATTCCATCAGAGTTTTAATCGATCAACCGCTAAGGCAGGTACTCCATCGCCCGGACACCTCTGGGCGACTACTTAAGTGGTGCATTGAACTGAGTCAATATGATATCACCTACCATCCTCACACTGCTATCAAGAGGAAAGCCATAGCTGATTTCATTGCCGAATTCACTACTATCGAAGGTAAGGAACAATCTGAATTAGCAGAAGATATCAAGTGGAATCTCTTCGTAGATGGAGCATCAAATGAACAGGGCTCGGGGGCAGGTGTTGTGATAATCACCCCCAGGGGAAGGAAGCTGCACTACGCCCTAAGGTTGGAATTCGCTGCCACCAACAATGACGCAGAATACGAAGCAGTGATAGCCAGATTAGAACTTGCCCTGGAGATTGGAGTCGGTTCTTTATGTCTCCATAGTGATTCTCAACTTATTGTAAATCAAATACTGAGAGAATTCCAGGCTCGAGGAGAACGACTCACAGCATATCTAAAGAAGACCAAGCTGCTGCTCAATCAATTGGATCACTATCTAATCAAACACATTCCTCGGGAAGAGAATCAGGAGGCCGACGAACTGGCAAAGCAAGCTAGCATGAAGGACGGCACTGCTTCCCGAACGATAACCATCTCAAAGCAACTGGCCTCGAGCTACGAGCCAATGAATATGATAGCTGCAATTGAAGAAGAAACTTGGGTGACCCCCATCCGAAAGTACTTACAAAGTGGCACACTGCCCGACGGATGTAACGAAGCTAAGAAAATCTTAAGGAAAGCTTCCCGCTACACATTACAAGAAGTCATTCTCTATCGGCGCGGCTTCTCTAATCCCTTATTAAGGTGTATCGCTGGAAGGGAAGCCAGGGAAGTCTTATCCAACATCCATCAAGGAAGTTGCGGAGATCACACCGGAGGACAGACTCTAGCAAAGAAAATACTCCGATACGGGTACTACTGGCCCACTTTAAACAAAGACGCCTTAGACTTCGTCAAAAGATGTGACAGATGTCAGAAATTTGCTAAGATTCCTCGACTACCAACAAATGAAATTACCCAAATGACCAGCCCTTGGCCCTTTGCAATATGGGGAATTGACTTGATTGGCGAACCGCCAATGGGCCGAGGCGGAGCTAACTATGCCATAGTGGCAGTCGACTATTTCACCAAATGGGTGGAAGCGGAACTTCTAAATAAAATATCTTCGGCAAAAGTTATTAACTTCTTGATCAAAAATGTTCTATGCAGGTACGGGGTTCCACTCAAAATCATATTGGACAATGGACTTCAATTTGACAGCGAGGAATTCGCCGACTGGTGCCAAGAGCATAGAATTCACAAAAGCTTCTCGTCTGTGGCTTACCCCCAGGCAAACGGACAAGTCGAAGCTGTCAACAAAATCCTCAAAACCCTAATCAAGAAGAAACTCGAAAAGTCAAAAGGCGCTTGGGTGGATGAACTTCCTACGGCACTTTGGGCCTACCGCACATCTTATAGAACATCAACAGGGCATACTCCTTTCTCTTTGGCATACGGATCGGAGGCCATGCTCCCAGTTGAAACTGTAGTGCCTTCCCACCGTAGGATCCACTACAACCCAGAAGAGAACGAAGAACTCCTCCACATGTCTTTAGATCTAATTGAGGAGAGAAGAAACGATGCAACACTCAAACCAGCAGCTCACAAGAAAAAAGTTGCAGCACAATACAACTCCAAAGTCAAGCACCGCAGCTTACAAGAAGGAGATCTTGCCCTCAAGCGGATCTTCCCGTGCCCCGGAGCGCTAGATCCAATCTGGGACGGACCCTATGTAATTCATAAAGATCTCCGCAACGGAGCCTATATTTTGTCAACAGTGGACGGAGAGGTGTTCCAGAGGGCATAGAACATCCAACATCTCCGTCGATACTTTTCTTAACTTGTACTTCCCATATGAAGTGAATTAACAAAGAGAATCAGTGGATGTAGGCATTTTCGTGCCGAACCACTTTAAAAATCTTGTCTCTTTTTAGCTTGTTCCTTTATATCTTGGCTGCTTGTTAAGCTTTATCCTTTTCTGTTGAACGAAATCATGTATGACGACATTTCCATTCTGGACACTTCACGGCGCAGCCTCACCTGGACAAGACCCAACAGGTACTATGCGAATCTATGCACTCGCCAATGAGACACTTTTGCTCCAGCATCCCTCTGCTGCGGGTTAACTCATTGCTCGCGACTGCCCTCAAAGCCAACTATAATGAGCCGATTATAAGCCATCAAGAAGGTCGACTATAGCCGATGGCAGCTCATTACGGCGTTCGGCTCGCCGACAACTGTGAACCTACTTTAAGCCCCAACATAAGGTGTGGCCAGCCAGGGGTAGTTCACGGTTGACGATCGGCACCCACGCTAGCCGGCCACAGTAAATCGAATAATACCCACGATTACGTGCCATAATGGCTCGGGTAGTTACTGTGCGCGATCTCGGCTCCGATATGTCTTAAGTGCGGCTGTGGTAAAAAAGATAAACTCCCCGCGGAGGCGTAAGATGGGTGACAAATGTCTCCAAGACCCACAGCTAGGGAAAGTGACTACAAAACCCGTTTGCCACGAACTTAAGCATATCGACGGCCTTCCGTGATTGGAAGTTTTACTGTTTCTCATATTTCCATTTCATTCAAAAACTTTTCTCCTATCCTATATAAAAATCCCTAAAGTACAGGTCACAAAATAGGGGAACTCTCGCTTATGGAAATATGAACTCACATCCGGATGACGGAACACTCAGCTACATTCCATACTTAGTCACGCAAGACATTCAAAACAACCATCTACGACTAAAACACGAAGGGCGGTACTATCTTCTCTTTAATACAAATATGTAGCTTTAATTTATTGGCATTGCAAGACATGAAACAATATTTTAAGCAGAAACTTAGCATCAAATACGCAACTGTATATCTTATGCAACGTATCAAAATAACAACCACATTCGAACATAACAGAATTTGCTTATGTTATAAAGTTACATAAAGACGTTCGTTGCAATGATATAATTACAGCCTAAAAATACAATAATGTTTTGGACTAGTATGTACAGGAATGTCAAACAGACCAAATAAAAGAGTCAACTACATCGGGGCTCCGCCTCTGTCCTGCCCGCCATCCGGATCTACTTAACTGCAGGGTCAGAACTCCTCGCATGTACTCCAGAGGTCCCGCCTGCCCAATTCAGAAGAGAACCCATCAATAATCACGAAAGATAAGCAATCAAATCATGAAAAGATAAAAAGGGAAGACTTACCAGCGTCTGCTCCCTGGTCATCATCCTCCAGTTGCACACCCACTTCCTCGGCGGCGAGCAGCCTCATGCCTTCCTTCACCGCCGCCTTCTCCTCCTTAGTGAACTGTGCGGTAACCACATCCATTCTGAAGGCTGCGCCACCCTCTTTATCTGCTTCAGCCTTGGCTTCATCCAATGCCCGGAGATATATCCTAGCCATAACCCGGGGATAATCGTCCATCCAGGACAGGTTGCTCTGCCTCCAAATACGGAAATACATGTCCTGGAGCATCTCATCCATCATCCCCTCGTTCTCCTCAAACTCTTTCATCCGGGCTTCAGAAGACGACAGCCGTGCAATGGCAGCATCACTCTCCAATCGGTATCTCGAGCAGTCAGCTTGAAGGGATTTCCGCATCACTTCCATCTCCTCCTTCAGCTTGGCCTGAGCAAGCCTTGCGGCCTCAAGCCTCCCAGATAACTCCTGTACCAGCTCAAGATCCGCTCTCCGAACCTCATCCACCGTTGCGATGGCCATGTCAATTCGTTCTTTGCAAGCAGCCTCCATTTTTCGCAACTCATGCTTGCTGGCCTCTTCCATGGTTTTCTTCAGTCGTCTGGAGGCCGCTTCATGCTGGGATATCTGGATAGCCTGATCGGCAAGCTGTTTGGCCTGATTAGAAACCTTTAGCCGCAACCGAATGTTAGCGCTTCCGATTTCCTCCCCAGCCTTGGCCAGACGAGCGTAATGGTCCATTAGCCTCTTGGTCTCTTCAACCACCCGATCGATGTTTGCCTTGGCCTCGTCCCCCATGGTCACAATCCGAGTAGTAAGCAAATCGAGGTCTAAGGACTTAGCCTCATCAAGCACCCGTACCATGGGATTGTGGGGAAAAAGATGCTCACCCGTGGCCTCGTCAAAAGAGATGTCCTGAAAACTCCGGTCCAGATCCGGGTGGCCGGCAAATGGGTTGCGAACCAAACCAGGATGGTCTATCGGGGTGACGGTTGGATTTTTGGACGGATGTGGGGAAGGCATAAACTCAGTATCTTCCTCAGTAATATAATGGACAGGCTGGACTGGAGCCTGAGGGCCAGGTGAGGGTTCAAACAAAGATCGGCCCCTCTTCCTCTTTTGCGTATCTTCTTCAATAACTCCGAGAAGAGGGCGATAACTAACCACATCTCCGGGACGGCTAGTCGACGGCTTTGGTTTGGCAGAAGCTTTGAGTAGCTTGTACTGTTCAAGGCGGTGCCGAATATCTGATGTTTTGGCCACCTTACCCGTTCCTGGAATGAAAACCATGTATTACAAGCATGCATGAAACTGTGATCCGAGAAATATGTTAAGTTAAAAGGAGTGGGATACTGCAATAAGTCCCGAATCTCATTCCAGGACGGGAGTTGGCCATAAAATATTACTAAGTCCTTATCATAAAGGGAGTGTGCGAAAGTTAAGAATTCACCTTGAACCGCCGGAGTTGCCTTAGCTGAAATACCCTCAGAAGATAGACTGGCGCTCGTCCCGGCCTTGTCAGACTTCTTCGATTTCTCCACTAAGACCGACCCTTCCCCCAACCCCTCGAAGGTTTGACGGAAGGCATCATCGGTCCACTCTTGAATCTCACCCGCTTGCCCAGAGGTCAAGGCACTACCGCCACTACCGCTCTGCCCTTCACCACCGTTACTACCGTCACCTTCTCCATCACCACCGCTCTCCTCCTCGCCTCCCTCTTCCTCTCCACTTTCCTCCTCCGGAACATCTGGGCATGTGCTGGGAGAGGGTCCATCAGACTTCTTAAGCTTCTTCCCTTCGACAACTGGAGCTACCGAGAAAGGTCTCCTCTTGCTACTCTTCACAGTAGACCCGTCTTTAGCTTTGGCAGCCCTCTCCTCGGCTGTATCTCTCTGCTTAACCACTGATTGACGTGGCAGAATTAAGTTGTACTCCAAGAGAGTGGCATTCCAGATCATGTAAGGAGCCGACCTATCCCATCCCGAGATGGCCTTTACTTCCGCAGCCATCCGAACCAAGGAATCATTCTCCACGACCGCAAAGCCACCTGTCGCTAGCAAGAAATAAAAGCATATAAGAGGAAGCATTTGGGTCGAAACAAGGAAAATATAAATAGAGTTCAACTTACAGCCGGAAGTGAAAAGACGGAAGGAGATAGAGTCATCCTTGATGAAGAACCATTCTTTCTTGAACATACCGAGCTTCGAATACAAATCCAGGACGGGCTTGAAGGGCACGGCCGCTTCCAAGATGATATATGGAGACCCCTTCTTATAGCCTCTCAAGTTGTACAAATACCGGATCTCCCGGTTGAAAGGGGGACGCCCATATTTCCTCTGAAAAATGATGAACAAGCACACCAGGATAGCATAGGAATTGGGCTGAAGTTGGAATGGAGCCACCTTCAAATAGGTAAGAAAGCTGACTATCCAGGCATTGATTGGGGGAATGGCCCCGCACATACAATGGTATCGGTTGTAAGCCAAATATCCTTCAGGAGGATTGTACGGCATCACACCATCTTCCGGCAGCAGCATACTCGCCCTGTCAATCCCAAAGGAGCTAGCGATGACATCAAGTTGCCCTTCTTTGAGGGAGCTCGGATGACAATCGGGAGGAGAGTTCAGAAGCTCCTGAGGGCCATATCCGTCCACTAACGACCTTGGGGCAGGACCGTGTCGCGTTGGTCCCGGCTGGACTGGGGGCACGGCGGAAGACTCACTTCTGTCCATAGATTTTCTCTTTTCTGATCGAGTTTCCACTCTTTGAGACATTTATCTGCAAACACAAGAAGGCACATTGTTGGAACGAAGGATGTAGAGATATAAAACAAGTACGTAAAGTTTTCACGTCCACCCGGCATTAAAAGTCTTTAAGCTCATCCGGTATTAAGTCCATCCGGCATTAAAAGTCTTTAAGCTCATCCGGTATTAGGTTCATTCGGTACTAAGGGTGTCCATTCGGTACAGAAAGCTTTCGAGTTTATCCGGTGTTAAATCCATCCGGCATTAAAAGTCTTCACGTTCATTCGGAAAAACGAAGAAACACAACCATAAGATGTCATTCGACATTCACCTGACTCGGTAGTTAGGTGTGGTTCGGCAATTCAGCAGGAAACTCTAATTCGGCTATCCCGTCCGGTAAGTAAAAACGAAGGCTTGAGGCTCCTATTTATAGAAAAAGGTTGGATAGCCAGACCAGCCGGTTCGGGTCTCGGGCCGAATATGGTTGTTCGAAATGAAACAAAGCACGACATATGTTAACATATGCCCTACTTTGGGGGGCAGACGTTGGGTATGTTTCTACCACCACCGAATTAGGATGGGGAAGCAATGGACGAGCCACCGAATCATCTACAACCGGACTGCCTACCTACCGAATCACCACCTGCCGAACCAACATCACCACCGGACCGAAAGCCCTCACCTCCACCAGCACCGGTCCATAGCACAGCCGAACCAACACGGGTCCAGCTCCATATCACCTACCTCCGGACCAGCTCCATGCTCCTACCACCGATCCAACCCTCTCCAGGAACGGCCGAGCCAACCCCTGCCGAACCAACCTTCTCCAAACATGGCCGAACCAAGGCATACCGGACCGAGCATGGCCGAACCAAGGCATGGCCGAACCTTCTCTAAGCATGGCCGAACCAAGGCAAACCGGACCAAACTACCAGGCCAGATCGCTCCAGCCCAGGCCCACCAGCAGCTATATACGTCCATGACCCCTGCCACCAACCTCACTCTATAAATAGAGTGGCAGGGGTACAACAATGGCAGACAAGTTTGAGAGCTCAAGCACGGATAGAACTTTCAAACAACTTTCAATTACTTGTAATCAAAGCTTTGTACTTGTAATCCGAATAGAAAAGGAGAATAACATATAAAGTGGACGTAGGCACGTTCTGGCCGAACCACTATAAATCTGTGTGTCTTTTACAGTTCAGTCCCTGTTTTTTTATATATTTGCATAAATCACCCAAATCACTAGAAACAACATAAAATCAACTAATTCATACGACTTGGAGGTGTTTGCCCATTTTTTGTGCAAACAATCAATTCTTAAATTAATTACACAAAGTAATTAATTATTAATTACTTCATAAAGAAATTACCTTTAATTACACAAAGTATTTAATTCACAAAACTCTATACTTCAATTAATTAACTCCAGTAATTTACTTAACTTAATTACTTCTCTAAGTAATTATTCCTCATTGATTACTTATCAACCCATTTAATGATTATCTTAAATTAATTAAACTTAATTAATTAATTTAAACTAATCCAATTAATAAATTAATTACAATGAGTAATTAATATCTTTAAATATTTTCATAAAGTAATCATACTTAATTAAGTTCATAATTGATTATCTAAACTAATTAATTCAATTAATTATTAAAATTAATTACATTAATTAATTTATTAATAATCACAAGTTAATAACCTTTATCAACTCATCACTAATTCTTTAATTACCTTTTTTAAGTAATTAAATTAAATTAATTAATATTAATTAAAAAAATTAATTAACCTTAATTAATTTATTTCAAATTTTTAATTAATTAACTAAATTAATTAATTAAATTACTTAAATTATCTTACTAATTTAATGAATTAAAAATCATTAAATCTTTGATTTATTTTAAAATAAAACATTTCTTATTAATAATTACTTTATCATTAACCAAGTAATTTAAAACAACTTAACTTAAAATTTGATTTCAAATTACATTTTAAATTTAAAATTTTAAAAAAAGAAGTCAAACTTAGCTTAAACAAAGTTTAAAACATTTCAAAACCCCTTTAAAACTTATACTAAACAATTTCTAATTTTATAAAGAATTTTAAGGGAAATTTAAACCCACCTTCATTTCAAATGCAAATCATATTTTAAATTAGCTTTAACATTCAAAGTTGTATTTAAACAATTTAAATTTTAGAAACTTCCTTTATTTCTAAATTATGATTCAAATCTGAATTTGAATCTAGATTTAAACCAAAGTTAAATCTCTACTTTTATTTTAAGCTTTACTTTAAACTTAAACTATTTAAACCCCTTTTTAAATTGTTTGAATATTTCAATTTATAAAATTTACATTACATTTTAAACTGGGATTCAAACTTAGTTTTGAATCCATACTCAGAATTTAAGCTTTAAAGTTTATTTTAAAACTTGATTCAAAGTTTTCTTTTAAATTTTAGAGTTGAAAACATTCAGGTTTCTCTGGAAACCTGTAAACTCTAAGATACCCGAGTCCACCCTTGTTTTACTTCGAGTAAACCGCTTCAAGACTTCGAGCAAAACTCAACTTACTCGAGCAAATCTCGAGTCAAAACACAACAACCCCCAAACAAATTTCCACCTGACACAATCTCTTCATCGTGCACATGCACGGTGGTTTTGGCCATCACCGGCCACCACCCAGACAACAAACAAGTCGTCGTCCATCAATGCATCATATCGCGACCATCAAAAATTCATAATCTGCTCGAAATCCAATTGGAGTTCACCTAAACCAACCTGACCTCAACAGGCACCTCCATTCCCAAAACCTGGAAAAAAGTCCCCAACCTTTCTCCTCCGGCCATTGGAAGCTCTGGGACTCCGGCCATCTCCTCTTCAATACCCAAGCTAACTTCACCTCAAAAATTGTTTCACTCGATACCTTGTGGCCTTCATGCCGATCAGAACATTTCACTGCCCATAAACTAGGTTAAGAAACTTGCAACAGCCGCCGCCTCCACCACCATTACTTAATCACTACCGCATTAATTTTCCCGACAGCACCGTTTCCCCCACTATCACCAGAAACAATCTCAACCTCCCTGACCATCGAGAACATCAGCAAACCCCCAAACACCCATTTCCATTAAAACCAAAACTGCTCCTTTAATTCACCATTAAAATTTGTGATTTAATTTTAAAAATCATAAATTTTGTATAAGCATTCAGATGTTAATCCTGAATTAATGATTTCAAGAGTTTGAATTTACCCAAAACTAAATCATCCCCTGTTCATTTTGTCCTCCTGTGCAATATCCAAGTTAATTTGATTCAAATAAATTTTCAAACCTTATTTTAGATTAAACATACAATTCTTGTTTATAACTTACATCCTAATAATAACTAAATCCAGAGACAAAGAAATTTAAGACAAAGCTTGAATCTTTTTTTCTTAAAAACTGGTAACAGAGAATGTTACAAACATTCACATATATGCATATCCAAAATACACAAAAATGTATCAATAAATATTCACACAAACATATTTAATTCAGGGGAAACCATGCAACAGTTTAATACTTAAATTTTTGAAAAGAAAAAGTTACTCACCTGTCTTGAGCATGCAGAACAGAGTTCTTAAATTTTGAAAACCTTTTGAACTTTAAAACTGAAAGGCCTTTTGCTTCTTGAAAACTCTAAACTTGTATTGCTGAATGGCTTATGATTTTAAAACCAGAGTTGCTTATTGTGCTTTATACTTGCATGCAGGTTAAAGAAATTTGAATTTTGCTGTTAAAACTTGCATGCAGGCCTCTGGTTTAAAGAATGCAGGTAAGCTTGCATTTGATTTCCAGAATGTTGAAATGCAGAGGCTTATACTTGATTCCCAGATTCAAAGAAATGCAAAGGCTACTTATTTGATGATTAAATTTGCATGCAGAGTTTACTTGCTTACTGATTTAGACTTGCATTACAGATTCTTTTTTTTAAAGAATGCAGAGGCTTTCATTATGCTTCTGAAATGAATTTCAGATTTGAGAAAGAGAACTACAGATTTGGTCTAATTTTTCTCTTAACTTTGAGAAAAATGACCATTAGAAAAAAAATGAGATTGAAGAAACATGTTTTATATAAGTGTAACGATTTATTTTAAAAAAATTAAAAGAAAAATCAAAATGAAAAGGACACTTGTCTTTTGCAAGAGTTCATTTACTAACACATGTCTCATTAGTCACTAAGAATATTAACACTTGTTCTATGCATATTTCCTTATTTTTCTTATTTATTTTAAAAGTAAAGAAAAACCCCTTTTCTTTATTTGTATTTATTTATGTATAAGTTATTTTCATAAGTAAATGTATATACATTCTTTTTTTAAGAAAATGAAATGAAACAATTTATATAAAAATGAAAACTTATTTACAAGATTTATATATTTATTAATTTGAATTTCAAAATTAAATCAAATTCATATGTTATTTATACATTAAAAATTCCACTTAAAACTAATTTATCAATCATATTTTAATTTTAAAATAATAACATTGTCTTTTAAAAATCTTATCTATATTTATATTTACACATTCATTATTTGAAAATAGCTCATTTATCAATTTTGAATCATTTATAAAAGAAATCATAAATTACTTGCCTTATTTATCTTAACTAAAAGAATTAATGTTTAATATATAAAAAGTATCTTAAATTTTCATATAAATTCCAAATTATAATTATTAAGCTATATTTAAAAAGAAATAAAATAAACTTTTGTTTATCTTATTGAAATTTTAATTATGTTTAAAATACAATTATACAATTTAAAACAATTTCTTTAAGTATTTTAAACCAATTAGTTATTTATTAAATAAAATAAAAATCTTCAAATTATCAAATGAATATTAGAATTTTAAAGCCATATTTTATTTGTTCATTTAACCTCAAATCAAACTTATCCATTCACAATATATATATAAATATATATACATACATTATAAATAGGAAAACAATTATCAGCTTTTAAAAGATAAAATTCATCAATTACACATTTATTTAATTGGATTATTAAATCAAGTAAATTTTTATTAAAATTTTATCAAATCAATTTAATTTTAAATACAGATTATTAAATTGATATTGCTAAAATTTCTGGGATATCACATGTGTTCTCTAAAGGTAATCGTAGCCTCAAGACTCATCAACCGGGAATGGCTAAAACAAGAGAGGTGCGGCAAGGTTAAGTGGGTCATGCCCAAGTAGGACAAGATTTTCCCCATCTAGATGTCCCTTTATATTCGGCTGTGTGGGCGGTTAATTGCAACAACTGACGGGGTTGTCTTGTCCGGGACTGTTCAGTAAGGAATGGTCCCGGCATTGTGTTGTAGGGGAGCGGGCGTACTCCTCGGTACGATGATCTTGGCCACGTAATGCGACGGACGGTACCCCAGTACCCCGCCATTGATAGAATCCAAAATCCAATAAGTGCTAATGGTTATGATTGTATTACCCACTTTTGTGGCTAGTAGCTGGAATTTAATGAATGTAACAATTTCGGCTATTTCTTATTTATTTGAAAACTCTAGACACTATTATAATATCATCAGATTTCCTATCAAATGTTTTGGTTAGCGTAAGGTAAAAACTTTTCCATGTTTATGTGTGGGAAGTCTTACGTTATACCTTTCTTTTCAAAAGGTTTTGAAAGTTAAGCAACCTTAACCTGTTACTCACACCAGACCCATGTCTGACCCAGAGTTTATCTTTTGTTTTCTTAAACTCTTGGGTACTCAAATTTTTACGAGTAGCCAAGGGATTCAGGTTGGCTTTGACGAATAATGGAGGAGCAATGGAGTAGGAGGCTTCTGCGTTAGATGTATAGTTTTCCGCTGTGTGTTCTCTTTGTTGGTATCTTTTGTTGAATTGTATTGAATTGTACATACTAAATAGGTGTTTATAACTGTCTAGTATGTGTTGTGTACGTTGTATAACTCTGATTGATGTTGTATATTATGTAAATACTTATGTTATTAATATAATTTATTTGTTCTGCTGTTGAGATTCTAGTGTTGTTTCTTCATTCTCTTCTTTCTTTCCTCTTTCTATCCCTTTCTTTCTTAATTCATGATACGTCTTTCTGGTTAGTGGAAGACGGGTCGTGACACTTTGGATTAGAGATTTGTGATGGAGTTGCAGATATTGGAGTTCCATTTGGAGTTTAAGTTATTTCCGTTGCTGACACCTTTGTGTTTCCGCTGTGTGGTTGTAGATCTCTGATATGTATTTGTGATCATTGTTGTATATCATTGGATATTGTATCATTGGAGTTATATGATATTATTCTTTTTCTTTCGTTGTGTTGTTATACTTAATGTATTATAAGCTCCGGCGAACCAGATTCGACATTTGGATCTGTCGCATTTGAGTACAAGTGATGTATTCAGTACCCATTTTCGAAATCGAGTCAGGGTCGTTATATAAAAATATGGAAGAATTTTAAACAACAAATAAATCCACATTACATTTCAAAATACTTCAAATTGATTACATAATCCTAACAGACCATGTTCAGGTAACATATAATGACAAAATACGCCAAGAGCGATATATGAAGATGTCCCCTTAGTTGATCAGAGTACATACTAAGGCATTAAAATAGTTTTCCTTTATAATCAAACATACAGTGGAAATAAAATAACTTTAGATAACTATCTACCTCTTGCATGCCTCCGTAAGCTTCATTCTCCTAAAGAGAAAACCTGAAAAACTTTAACCCTCAACCTACTCAAAATCAATTGAGTATCCGAGATTTTAAGGGGAAAATAAAAACTTCGAGTCAGACAAAAATCCTGGTATGAATAATAATCTACCATCTCAAACCATTTAGATATTTTGTGAGACCACGCCGCTTAGCGGAATGGGTTTACCCCATACTAGTATCCTAAAACATTTACAAAACCATATATTGTGCTTCCTGCATCCACAATGGTTAAAACATAGTAGTACATAATGTTATGATGATACGCAATATAAATAAGCAATTCTAGATTATCCATCCCCATTCATTCTGACTATCCGTCTCAATTATAGTTTCTAGGGTTACTACTAACTTGTTAAACGTTCATGGACTATCTGTCCAATTAGTTAGTTTTTCATAGGATCACTAAGAACCTATTGGTAACTCCAATATTATACTACTTATCCTAGTTTTCGTGGGCTAACTAGGAACCTATTGGTCGACTGCCAATATCTTAATTTGGATATCGTTTTCAAAGGCTAACTACAGACCTGCCAGCCCCTGCCAGCATCAAATCATAGTGTTCATGGGATGACTATGAACCTATTGACCCCTACCAACATCATACGGTTTTAATGGGCTTACTGTAAAACTATTGGCCCCTACCAATATCATTAAATTATGAATTTAGCATCTGTTATGTTATATTCACTACTGGGTCAACCTAACTGGTTATTGTGCCCTTTCCCCAAAATTCAGTTATGGGTTAATAACATTGTGAATATTATTTCCAAAATCTTTTGTTTATGCTATGGTTTTTCCTTAAAAATGAGAATGAGTCATTAATTTTGAAACCTTAAAACAACACTTTTGAAACCCCTAGTTGACCTCCTTCGAAAGAATAGAAAACCACTTTTCAAAACTCTAAGTATATATACCTTTCGAAACCAATAAGACCTTACGATGGTATCAAGAAAATGTTCTTTAAAACATATGTTTCGAAACAAATGAAATACCCTTTCGAAAGCATGGGTTTTACTCTTAAAACATCATTTGGGTCAATATGGTTGTATGAAAAAGTATCTCTTTCGAAACGAACAAAAACTAGTTTGGGATATATTGATGGTGTCAGAACCATCTTAGTCGAAAGCAAAAGACTTTGAAGTCAAAACTTCAAAGGTCGGGGTTGAAATCCCCTTTCGACTCCACCTCCTTTGAAACCCCAATCCCTTTTGAAAGTAATTAAGAAAAAGGTTTGGTTTAAAGTAACACCAAGGGAAACTCTTCGAAAGCATTATTTGACAACATGGTCAAAAGGTAGTGTGGGGGCTAGGCTTCGACTAGGTCGAAACCAACCTATTTCAAAAGCTTTTATTTAAAGAAAAGTGGAACTCCTTCGAAAGCTAATACCTTTATTAAAACATAGTAACCTTCTTCGAAGGCTAAATATAAACTCCTTTCGAAAGCATTCATTTCGATTAATTTTAAAGCTTCATGTAAATAATGCAAGGATTTTAACTTATAAAACAAGGCAGAGTTTCGAACCTATCGGAAGCTTACCCTTCGATGCCCAGGGTTTCGCCTATCCTCAAATCCACTACGTACCTTTTAGGAGATAGCTTGTGTATTGGTTTTGATCATGAAGGTTTCGACTATGATGGTTTCGACTATGATCGGGCAGAATCAAGGGAGTCGGAAGATACCTTGTAATAAAGGAGAACCATCTTTATCTAATTTAAAGGCTGAATTATAGCAACTTTTAGTAATTTCTTTTCAACAACTTGCCCATTTGGAAATAATTGATTGGCTACCAAAAAGATTTTATAATACTTTATTGTATAATTTCCACTTTTTTATCAGATCTAAATCAAAGAATTTTAACATTAAAGTTTTTCCATATAACAAATCTAACATTTGCAGAAAAGCCCCCCTTTCGAAATAATTTATTTCTCTTAGTAAATCAATTGGGGAAAATCTCCAAAAATCATGGAAATTCGAAATAATCATGTATTCAAACATATTAAAATATTAGATCCAATTTCTTCTTCAAATTCACAAAATAAATATTTAACCCAATTATATCATATTTTCCATTAAAAATTCATAATAAAATTTCCACAACTTGGAAAATTCTAGAAATTAAAACACATCTCCAAAATTACGTTTTACTTAACATAAAGATTTTCCATGGCGTTTTAAAATCAATAAACCAAGGTTTTGACCCTAAAACCGTACGGATTTCATATAATTCAATGGTTTAAATCAAACAATCCATAAATTCGAGCATATCATCATCCAATAAATCATGCAAACAAAATAAATATTCAAATCTGAAATCACATGATTATAAAACCAGAAAGAGATGGTAAGAATTTTTATTCACCTTAGAGTTGTTAAGGATATTAAAATTTGTGGTAGCATAGTCCTTTTAACTTTGATCTTATCTTTTGATTGAAATTTCCTCTCTCCCTTCCTCGCTAATGGCCGGCTATATTAGGGTTCTTGCGTTTTTTTTGATTTGAGAAATAAAATGAACGTAGAAAGAAAAAGGCAATTATATAGCCATGAATATGAGTTGTGCCTATATTTATCAATAAGGCCTTATGTAAGTTAATTATTTTTAAAACCTAATTAATGCCCAATTATCTTAAGGTTAAGCACGACCCTATGCATAATTTACTCAAATCTCAATCTCACTAACATCATTATTCTATTTAATTTACTTAATTAAATTTTCTGAATAATATTACCAAAAATTAGGGATGTTACAGTCATCTCCTACTACATTCTGTTTTAGGAATCGCTCCTAGGATTAATAGCGAGCAGTCCTTGCATCGAAGATTTTCAAAATTAAGTACTACTGCCACCATATGTGTATAATATGGAAATCGAGGGGCTAGTGATAAGTAGCCTTTCATTATGAAGATCTATGTCTTCAAAATCATTTCCTTTATCATGTTTCCACATTTGATCATACATTTGTTTGAAGTGGTTTTTAGATAGGAATCACCAAACCCAATCCTCGTCTCTTCGAACCAATTATTCATACATCTTTTAGAGACATATCATTTCTTTTCCAGTATATACAAGATTATAAAGCCTCTCCTTAACTTTGGAAAACACCGAATCATTTCTCATAAACCATGTTGGGAAACAGTATTGAGTAAAAAGATTCATATAAATTATAATAATTTTACTCAATATTAATTTATGTATTCAACAAGTACTGTTCGTTGAATAATGGTGAGATCACCTTTTAAATTCACACGAATAGTACGAGCTTCCTTCTCGAAATTTAACACTAAGTATAGGAAGATTATTTCTACACAACTAAAGTTAAGGAATTAGCTATAGAAAGTAAATCTTTTATACTTGTCTCGTTTCTGACATTTCGAACTTATCTATGTCTGGTTCAGGAAGAGGACAGCTGAGCCAGGGTACAAGTTGCTCCTGGACATCTCCTTAGTTTAAGCACTACATATCTGGATCTGATGAATAGAAGAATTAGGTCTACTCATCGACATTTAGAGCTAAGAATTAATCATTTATTTATATCAACTTTTCTTTTAATTATTATTTAAACTGTTTTAATGTAATTCTAAAATTTTCAAATTATCTTTAAAATCTTATTTATATAAAAATGTTTATAAAAGATTCGAGATGGAATAGGTAAGTTAAAACTGTAATTTGTATAATTTATAAAAACCGCTACGAAAAGTGTTCCATATAGTGTTTTCAAAGCTTATTTCATCAAAACAAATTTTCTATCATTGAAATTTTATTTTTATAACTCAAATCCTTTTTCAACATTTTAGTATATTTATAAAATTTATTCAACGTTTTTAAAGATTTAAAAAATATCATTTCAAGAAATTTTCTTTTTGGATTCTAAAGTGCCAAACCGCGACTATTTTTAAAACTTGTTTTTCTCATACTTCAAAATCAACTAAATGACATCTCGTTTGTTTTCTCTTGTTTGAAAACTATGATTATAAGAGTTTGGACAAATCTTATTCCAAAGAAGTCCAACTTCGATTCCATCGTATAAATTGATTTAAACTACTACGGCGCGTAATTGCGAACCGTCGTTATATGACGGGCCTATTTTTGGCTCCAATCCCAATTCTTTTCAAAACTTCACCAAATTGTGCTTCGTAATTATAATCCATTTATAAACCAAATAAAGAGGTTCAATCATCTTGTAACACTTTTGCAATTCATCATGGAAAGTGATTTCAGTTATGTAATTTTGATGTGTATTAAACATGAATTGTTTACACATCCAAGCAACCATATTTTTCACGACCGAAACATAGTAATCAAAAAATAAAAAATAATCATTATAAACATATCATATCATCATTCATATCATGATATAAATAGAGTTTTTTCACTTTCAATTCGATCGTTCTCACTTTAAAACGATTACAACTTCGCTATCTCGAAATTGAAGCTCATGAGGCTTGCACTGATACATCCTGGAGGCTCGGCCTTGGCTATCAAGGGACCGGAAGACTTGGCCATGGATGGTGGGGTGTGTGGCCATCGATTTTCAAGGAGGAAAGAAGGAGCTTGCCTTTGTTTTTGAGATGTTTGATAGTATATAAGTACTATAAAGTCTAATTTCCTTTTGCAATAAAATTTTCCACTATTATCTTTAGTTAAGAGGCCACTAAAGGAGAGAAGAAGTGAAGAAAGCTTTGGAAAATGAAGGTAGAAATGTGAATGGAAGTGAAGATGGATGGTGGATATTTATAGGCAAATAGAAGTGATAAAATATCATAATATTTAAGGGCAAACACTTCATCATTTCATCACAAACATACCATCCTCCTCCATCGCCATTTCGGCCAAAGTACCACCCGCTCCCCCTCTCCCCCCTGAGCTACTCCATGTTCACGTACTTTTGTGTTAAATGTTGACTTTGGTTTAAAGAAATATCGTTATATTTTTAAATAATATTATGATATTTTTCTTTATCCTTTATTATTAATTTTGTATCTGATGTGCACTTAAATGTGCATATTTTATTAAATAAATGATCATATTGGGTATTTTAAATTGTTTTAACCAAAATGCATATTAATTCCAAATTTTCACATATCCATCTTCATATATGGGCAAAACGGTTATTTCTGTGCATATATTTCTTTGAGAAAAATTAATTGGAAATTTAAACATATTTGTGTAGGAATTTGATCTCAAAGAGGAGTGAGTTCATGAAGACATATGCATGCACAAAATAGTTACAAAGGAAAGAAGATGGAAATAATTCAAAGTGAAGAACATGGAGGGCCCCACTTACCCACCTACCTTAATGTACAAGTTAGAGGCTAATGCACATGCTTATGGAATTAATGGCTTCATGTACACTTAAATGATGATTAGTAGAAGCTAATGATTACTTGGCCTCCACACTACCTCAAGGGCGTTTTGGGCATTCCCCAAATTATGGATTAGGGTTTCATGCTTGTATAAATAACCCATTATGTTCATGTAACCTCCTCTCTTCCTTAGTCTCTCTTTAGTTAGTTTTAGGCTCAAAATAAAACCAAGCTCTCTTCTTTCTTTTCATGGCTACTTGGCCATTTCTCTTTTATGTAATTTTTTTTATGCAAGTTCAATACATGTTCTTTTTCTTTTCATGCTTATTTACTTTCATATTGTAGTGTATATTTATTTTTCATGCAAGTAGAATAGTTTTTCTTTATCTTGCTTTCTTTTTCTTTTTCTTTTTTTCTCATGTTGCAAGCTACATTTGTTCATATGATAACAAATATGAGAGGCTAAACCCCTTTAATTTAGGGGTAATGAAGCTTTCTAATCATGTGGCTTCAACTTAATTTGATGTTTATGCTCTCTTTTTGTGCTTAATGACAATGATTGAAGTGGTTTAATGATGTTTTTTAGCTTTAAATTTGGTAGTCTATGTTGTTTTTTAGTCGATTTTTGTGTGATTTTATTTTGTGTGTGTTTACTTATTAAAAAAATATTGTGTGTTTGTTTAATTTTTGTGTGCATTTGTTTGTGTTCTTTTTTGTTTTGCATTTTTATATATAAAAAAACACACAAAATTTCATTCAAAAAGTAGAAAAAAAAACTTTTATTCCATTCCTTTTCACATTTTACATTTTTCCCTTTTTTATTTTACATTGCTTTTACAATTTTTAGATTAAAAAAATTACAAAAACACTGTTACATCTGTGCACTGTTCACTGTTCACTGCCCTGCATAACCAAATCTTCTCTGTTTGCATTTTCACTACCTTCAGTTGCTTTGTCCATCTGCTGTGACAATTCACTTCTCTCACTCCAAACATTTCTCTACATTTCTTTATTTCACCTTCTTGGTGTCTGTCCAACCACCATCACTCAACAATCACTGCAATTCCCTGCCTGACAACACAACAAGCATCCTCTTATACAACAACTCCATAACCACAGCCATACAACACCTATCTTCCACTTTCACAGTTCAAACTTCTAGCAGCTTCAACCACCACAGTGCCTTGCCACCATCATACTGCAGCTGGCATCACTTCAGAGCAGCCACCGACTACACCACAATCATCCTAGCTACAACATACAACCCAGTCAAACCATCCACTACATCTCTGCCTACCATTCTTCCATACATACTTTCACATCAACTACAGCCATCATCTTCCCACAGCTTACCGTACCAACAGTGCAAACATCTCCCCGTTACAAGTTCCCCTGCCATTTCATTACCTACTACATGCCATCATACAACCAACTTCTTACTGTCACTACTCCCACTCAAACACCAAGCAAAACATCCTCCTCTGATTAACAGTTCTTCAAGTCCATCAATTCAAATATCATCTTCACTCATCATCTATCCACCTTCTATCATCACCGCTGTCGGGCCAAAAAAAACACACTGACCATTCATACTTCTACCGATCATCACTGACATCCAGACAAAGCCACAACCAGCCTCATCACTTCCTCGCTTCCTACAATACTTCACATCGCCTTCGAACATCGACTGCAAACTGCAATCACCTGCCCTTCACGGCTCCACTCCAAGAAACCACTTCATTGAAATCGCCACTTTCAGCCTCACTCCGAACTGCAACCTCCATTACAACAACACTTCTCCTTTCCCCCAATCCTTCCTCTGCAATAGCAATCAAACTGCGACCTCCATCCAAGTCCACACCCTATCGTAGCAAGTACAACCAGAGTGTCTTCACACTACTGCCACCAAGTCAATCTTCGACCAATTTGAACCTCGACGACACCTCTAAAATCCAATCATCACCAACACAACTGCCTTCCATTCAAAAATGCACCTTAACCCAAGGCCTCGACTTCACTTGAAACTCCAATTCAAATACGAAGACAAGAAATCACACACGCAACCCGAAATCGCCAATTCAACCACATTTGCAACCGCATCGACCAATTTGTGTCATTCAATCACCCCAAATCCCCAAATCGCCTCATCTCCTGCTACATCAAAAACCAATTCAAAACTCTGCAAACCAAAAACGAGTCGCGAGTTCCTCGAATCCAAAGCAAAGACTCGAAGCCGCACCTTCCATAACCCCCTATCGCGAGCGACGACCTTCCATAACTCAGCAGCGACCAAAACCACGAATTCGAACTCGACTCGTCCCCCACCAATCACCGCATCGAACGATCAATCGCCTTTATCCCTAATTGCAGCCGTGACCACCTCCTTAAATTCACATCAACTGTAGAGCGTTTCCAATTGTAAATTGATTTCGGGTTGTGGGGATTTTGATTTTGGTTTTTTTTGAGATTTTGATGTTGATTTGTTTTGAATTTTTTTCATACGGGTGCATTTGTTTTGTGTTGAAATTTAAGTGGCAGGTCCGGTCTTTTGTTTGGGCTGAGTGTATGTGGTTTGGGTTGGGTTCAACTTTTTTTTGTTTGGTTTCTAATTTGTTTAAGTCCAATCTTCTAGTAAAAAAAAATGTTCTGAATTTGTTTTGTTTTTCTAGTTCATTTTTAGTCCAATCCTTAAAAAAAATTACTACCTTTGAGTTTTGTTTTGTTTTATCCCTTCAATTAAATATTGATTTGTTTTGGGTTTGTTTGTTTTAAGTTGCTTCTTTGATTTAAAAAATAAAATAAATAATTATATATATCTTGTTTTTATTTCAGGTTGCCAAAGCAGAATTTCAGAAGGAGAGAGACTGCTGCAAAAAAAATTGCTGGTTTGCTTATAAACAAATTTGCTGATTTCATCTCTACTTTTATTTGAATTGCATTATTGATCGCTTGCATTTGGAAAAAAAATTAAAAAAAAAATCCATTCGTAGTTGCATTGTTAATACACGTTTACTTTCTACTTTGCATTTCATCTTAGAATTTTGATTAATAATAATGGTTTTGATAACACTTAATTGTATATTGACAAGTTGTCTTCTTTGAACAATTTAATTTCTTAGTGTCTAGGCTACGGCAGAGTAATAACCATTTATAAATATTACGGTGATTCGTAAATGTTATAGTGGTTGTTCCTTTGAAGGTACTTAAACCTTTGGCTACATTGCTACGGTGATTCGTGATGCATCGATAAATCATGTCCGTTACCGGGCTGAGAACTATCTTGGTTATCTAAGACAATGTGTGATTATACAATTTTGTGTTAACTTAGGATAAATCATTCATAATTAAACCCTTGCATTCATTTAGTTGCATTTAGTTCATGCATATTTTAAAAAATACTCCTCCTTTGAAATTTTTAAATCCTTTTTCTTCGAAATTTCCAAAATCCAAAAAATTTAGAAAAACCAAAATCCAATAAAATATATTATAATATCTTTTCAAAAACAAAGAAAAAATTTGAAAATCCAAAAACAAAACAAAAATCAATTTTCCATTTTGAAAAATAAATTCTATATGTAAATTTTCCTTTATAAAATAAATTTCTTGAAAATGTCCGAGTTTCCCCACTTACATGAATTTTACAATAGTTGTAAAAATCAATATAATCCATATAATTTCACTCAAAATTCTTATGGATATTTTAACGACAACTATTTTGTAAATAATTCAAATTTTGAACAACAAAGTTTTCAAAACGACGATCAACCGTCGAATTTCGAAAATAGCATTTTTATCTTTACTTGAACTCTCTACACAGCAAAATCAAAATATAAACGATTTATGTAACTCATATTTGTGCAATAGTTCAAGTCAAAATAATCAAAATTTGAATTCACTTCAAAATTCAAATGATTTCAGCATAACCCATGCCAATTCAATTTCGAGCTTCAAAATAAATTTCAAAATCAAGATGAAAATGTGAAGCAATTTTCAAATAATTTTGGCAATGAGAATAGTTTCAATAATAATATGATTGAAAATTTTGGTTATCAACAAACTCAAAATGAAAATTTTCAAATTAATAATCATGAATTTGATTTTGTTGACCAAATGGAAAAAGATAACAGGGATTTATTACTTGAAAAATACAAAAAATTTCGTGAAAATCATAATCAAATCTCAACTTGCAAAGAATCAAATAATAATATACCATTTATCGAAATTGACAATTCTTGTTCTCAACAAGTCCAAATCGAAATTTTTTAAGTTAATAATTACAAATTTGATTTTGTTGAACAAATGAATGAAATTTACGATGACCACACGGATTTGTTGTTTAAAACATGTATGAAACAATATGGAAAACAAAATTGAATTTCAACGTGTGACGAGTCAAGTGATAATCCATCTTTTACCCAAATCGATGATTTTCAAACAACAACTTTTGAAACTGAAAATGATGATCTTAACGAAGTTGTTGAAAAGACGGTAATTGTGTTGGACTTCAATTCTTTTGAGGGTGAGAAACTCGATTTAAATTTTAATCTTCCTTTTTCTGAAAATTTGAATATAACAACTTTGCATTTTGAAATGGATATATGCGATGAAGTTGTTGATAATCCAATGAAGGAAGATGAATTTAACAAACACGAGTTTTATGGACTTTTCGAAAATGAGTCATTAAATTCTGATGGGGAAGATTTCGATCACCATTTTGACTTTGAAATTGATAATGTGGAAGAAGTTTTCAATGACAAACTTGAATTTCAATTTGGTGAAAATAAATGTGAATTTCAGCCAATTGTTTTATCTACCCCCAAAATCAAAGAAAATAAAACAACTTGTACGATTTTCACTAAAAAGACATTTGTTTTTCCAAATCAACACTCAACTTTGAAATCATTGACGATTTGGTTTTTTGAGCTTAAATTGTGTCTCGCATACTTGACGAGACGAATGAACCGGTCTTTGGAAGACCATTTCATTTACTTTTTGGCGATATACTTTTTGAACTCTTGTAAATAATAATCCTTTTGTTTTCATGTAAATATAGGTTTTTGTTTGTTGTTTTATTTTTATTTTTTCTCCTTTCATTTGGGTTGACCGTGAGGACACCGTCAAAATCAATTGTGGGGGGAGACACATCTTCTTTTTGATTTTTCAGGATTAATTTTTCATTTTTCTTCCGAAACCAAAAAAAAATTCAAAAACAAAACAAGAATTTTTCTTTTAGCATTTTGATTTATTTTTTAGAAACAATATAGGATAAATATATGGTTTTGGCTTATTAAATTGAAATTTTTGAAAGTTTATTTGTATTAGAAAAAAATAAAAATGAACTTTGGTTACATATAATAATGGTTTAACTAGTACATAGGAAGATTCATACGTGTTAATTATGAAGTATATCCTAATTGAAAATCCTTGTTTTAAAAAGTGGTTGATTTAAAGTAAAGGATATAACATTTTTTTGTCTTCTAAGTTAAATGGTGCTAAGATGATTTTGCAAAACTCTCTCTCCCTCTTAAAAAAATATAAAAATAAAAAATAATAACATCCAATTATTCACTCTCATTTAAAGTCCTCACGGTTATGCATGGGTGAATTACTTGGAATCTTTGATTATGTGCTTTCATACTCATTAAATGTCCTCACGGTTATGCATGTATGGAACACATGTAAAAAAAACTTAATAAAAACCATCTACGGTCGATAGGTGTATGCACGAAAGTGTGTGCACTCGCCATGCTCTGTACCCCTTTACATAAGCCCGAAAGGCAGTACATGAGTGGTATATCTGGCCTCAGTTTACCTGAGCTAGGTGTGTACTTTTTCTTGCAAATAATGAGAGAGCAAGCAATTAAAATCCTAGCATTACTTTTACTTAGTTGATTGGATTTGTTATTCAAAAGAAATGAAAATACAACTTTGATAAACTATGATAATCAACTAAGGATCCATTTCATACTTACAATGTATTATTAACCAAAACAACGAGTTAAATTATAGTCTATTTGTTATGATAACTTTGTTTTTATTGGAAATATTGACGAGTAAATAACTTAAATTTCAAGATAATGACCAAAACCTATATTTAACTTATTGGTGTCAATTTAAAAATAGATCCTTCATTTGTAAATAATTTCAAAAACTTGAATTCATCTCTTTGTAAATAATTCTGGAATTTTTTAAATATTTTCATCCTGCATTTGGATTTTGTGAGTAGTATCCGCTGAAAACCTTCACGAGACAACACTCGTCCTACTGGGGACACCCAGAGGTTTAACGGCTTGTTGCATATGCTCAATGCAATCGTGCTTCCTACCAAAACAGATTTATCTTTGTTTTAGTTTATTTGAGGACGAATAAAAAGATAAGTGTGGGCGTATTTGATATGCACGTAAATATGCATATTTTTACCACCGTATTTATTCTATTTAAATTAAACAAAAGATCATATTGGGTATTTTAACTTGTTTTAACCAAAATCATATTAATTCCAAATTCTCACATATCCATCTTCATATAGGAGCAAAACGGTCATTTCTTGCATATATTTCTTTGAGAAAAATTAATTGGAAATTTAAACATATTTGTGTAGGAATTTGATCTCAAATAGGAGTGAGTTCATGAATACATATGCATGCACAAAATAGTTACAAAGGAAAGAATATGGAAATAATTCAAAGTGAAGAACATGGAGGGCCCCACTTACCCACCTACCTCAATGTACAAGTTAGAGGCTAATACACATGCTTATGGAATTAATGGCTTCATGTACACTTAAATGATGATTAGTAGAAGCTAATGATTACTTGGCCTCCACACTACCTCAAGGGCATTTTGAGCATTCCCCAAAATATGGATTAGGGTTTCATGCTTGTATAGATAATCCATTATGTTCATGTAACCTTCTCTCTTCCTTAGTCTCTCTTTAGTTAGTTTTAGGCTCAAAATAAAACCAAGCTCTCTTCTTTCTTTTCATAGCTACTTAGCCATTTCTCTTTTATGTAATTTTTTTATACAACTTCAATACATGTTCTTTTTATTTTAATGCTTATATACTTTCATGTTGTAGTGTGGATTTATTTTTCATGCAAATAGAATAGTTTTTCTTTATCTTGCTTTCTTTTTCCTTTTCTTTTTCTTTTTCTCTCATGTTGCAAGCTACATTTGTTCATATGATAACAAATATGAGAGGCTAAACCCCTTCAATTTAGGGGTAATGAAGCTCTCTAATCAAGTGGCTTCAACTTAATTTGATGTTTATGCTCTCTTTTTGTGCTTAATGAGAATGATTGAAGTGGTTTAATGATGTTGTTTAGCTTTGAATTTGCTAGTCTATGTTGTTCATAACAAATAGGCAATGCTTAAACAAACAAAACACAAATTGCCTCTTCATTTACATATGATTATGGCAAAGAAGTGGTTGTTGAAATTAAAATTTGATGGCTTATATTTTTAATTAATAGTTAATAGGCCATGCTTAAAATAGATTTTGTTTTCAACTTTGTTGTCATATTTTATGAGATTTGAAAGTGTATTAGTGGTTGTGATATACTTTGATGGTTTATATTGAGCTAATTAATAGCACAAATATACCATACTTATGATAAGCACATCAACTAATTCACTAATGACAAGAAAAGAGAGATCATAACTTCATTTTGTTGATTTATGTGATCTAGAGAGTGGAAATTGCCTCTAAATTGTCTTAACACTCATATTTTTTATCAATTTTATTTTGCTTGTTTTTCTTCTTCTCTAGTTTAACATTCTCTTCAACCTTGTTTTAATTTGATTGAATAGATTTTTAAAATCATCAATTCCCTACGGATCGACTCGTATTTGCCACGTGCTACATTTGTACACCGTGCGCTTGTGGTTATTTTTAATCTAAATTCGTTCGACGGTGTTCTAAACTGATAGAATTTTGTCGACGAACAGTATTTGTATATATGTATATATTCATGTGCATGTGTATGTTTTATGTATACGTACATGCATTTATGCATATGTATGTCACGAATGATCCACAATGTTGCAAATTTCTCTATCTTGTACCGTTACGAATTCTGATTTTGATTTCCAATCATATCTTCACTTCTTACTTAATATATATATATATATATATATATATATATATATATATATATATATATATTTATAAAAAAGTGAAAAAACTATTTCTATCATTATATAATAATTAAAAGGGCTTCATTTGATATTTAAAATAATTGTTAAATCATTTAAACTCCATTTAAATTCAAAAATTAATTATTCCAAAATAGTGATATCGTTAATGTTATCATAAAGACATTTTATTTTCAAAAATAAAATAAATAATTTTATTACATTTTTTTGCTCATGGTGATAAATAAGTGTATGTATCCAGTTCCGTGCACAATATCGAAGGGTCTAAGAGTTGTTTACATTTTATCGATATTTTCCAAAGTGTTTATTTTCATAAATATTATTCAAAATAAGATTACCAATATTATTTATTGTTCAAAACACCATTATTAATTTTAAGAAATCTTATGTTTGAATATTTCTAAATTTAAACATTATTCTCCAAAATGATGAATTCACGGGTCATTATAGACTTCACTCCTTAAAAGAATTTTATCATCGAAATTACGACAAAAAGATAACTCAAAAAACAGTGTGTGTGTGTGTGTCTATATATATATATATATATATATATATATATATATATATATATATAACGAAATGCAGATAAGTGATTACACTATAGGCGGTGAGTACACTATGACGGTACATTATACGCATATATGTTGTACATATATCCTAAATAAGGATAAGCCTTTTTCATTCTATCTTCGTTTTATGCAATCTCTCATCATCATTACTCCATAGAACTTTAACTAATTGCATAACCTTTCTTCTTAATCGCTTCTCATCACGATCCACGATTTGATTAAATTGTCTGATAACTATCAAGTTAGGTTCCATTTCCAAATGTTCTTTTGCTACCGTCTCTTCAATTTATTGTGGGTCATACACATACTTCCATACATGGGATATGCGAAAAACATTGTGTACACCCGACAATCTTTCTAGCAATTCTACTTGATAAGCTAATAGGCAATCCGCTCAAGAATGTAAAATGATCTAATATATCGAGGTGCTAGCTTCTTAGTTCTTCCAAATCTCACTACCTCTCTTATGAGGGAGATCTTCAAAAATACCAGATCTCTCACTGAAAATATAAAATTCCTATGCCTTTGATCGGCGTAACTCTTCTACCTACTTTGTGCTTCTTTCATCTTTTTCCAGATCATGTCTACCTTTTTTAAGGCTTCACGGATCATATCAGGGCCAACTACTAACATATCTCTTATTTCGATCCAACATGCTGTGGATCTACACAGACGGCCATATAAAGCTTCATATGGTTCCATATTAATGCTTCCCCAATAGCAATTGTTGTAGGAGAATTCCAATAAATGAAGATGAATCTCCCATAAACCTCCAAAATCTAAGACGTAAGCTCGCTGAAGATCTTCCCGGATTCCGTTTACCCTTTCAGTATGCCTATCATTTTGAGGATGGTATGCGATGCTTACATCCAGCTTCATTCCTAAAGATGTCTATAACGACTCCCAAATATGACTTGTAAAAATCGAATCCTGATCACTCAATATACTGCTTGGAACTCCATGCAATCTTACAATTTCCTTCATGTATATCTTTGCTAGACTTGAAATGGTCCTTGTTGGCTTTACTGGAATAAAGTGTGTTTTCTTGGTCAATCGGTGTATGATAACACAAACGCTTTTATTTTTTCCTAGTTCAAGATAAGCCATCAATGAAATCCATCGATATTTGGTCTCACTTCCAAGTTAGGATCTCCAAAGGTTGTAGTAGTCCAACAATCTTTTGTTGATCGCTTTTGATTTGCTGACAATTTGCACATATACTAACATAAATAAAAATATCCATTTTATGCCTTCCCACTAGAAAGTACTTTTCATATCCCGGTACATTTTAATAAACCCAGGAGTATTGTAATTGAGAATTGTGGCACTCAGCTAGAACTACCTACCTAATCCCGTCAGTATTTGGAATATTCTCCCCTACATACTTAAGATTCCTTGATCATGCACATCAAATCCTATCCATCTTTCTGGTAAAATATTTTCCTCCACTTCCCTATCTATTCCCAAAATAAATAGGTTCCAAAGTTGTTTATCTTTTATATGATTGATCAAAGTGAGATGTACTACTAAATGAGTTAAAATGACATACGTTCTACTTAGTGCATCCACAACTACAGTGGCTTTCCTGGATGTGTATAAGATATCACTATTATGTGATGCGAGGAATTCTGGCTAACGTTGTTGCCTCACATTTAAATCCATTTGAGTGAAAAGATACTTCAAAGATTTGTGATTTTTGAAGAGATTGAACTTTTCACCTATTTAAAAATGGATATTATTTACTAAGGTTGATTAAAGTTTATTTGACATAAACATAAGGAATTCTTACGTATCAAACAATGCCCCCACATCTTTAATGCGAACACAATGGCTAATAATTCTAAGTCATGTTTTTTATAATTCCTTTCATATGTCATTAGTTTCCTGCTTGCATAAGCAATAATCTTCCCATACTGCATCAGAATTACACATACACCTTCCCCACAAGCATCAGTATAGACGGTTAAACCTTTGCTTCCATTAGCTATAGTTAGGATGGGAGCGGTGGTTAACCTTTTCTTGAGCTTTTGGAATGCCGCTACAAATTTTTGTTCTAGTCGAATTTAACATTCTTCATAGTCAACTTTGTTAGTGGGATGAAATCATAGAGAAATTCTGGATAAACCTCCTATAGTATCCGGCTAATCCGAAGAAGCTTCAGTCATCCATCGAAGTCCATGGTTGCTTCCAATCTCGTATAACTAAATCTTTCCTGGATCTACTAATATCCCTTCTCTTAACATAGTATGCCCAAGGCACCTTATTGCTTTCTCTCAAAAGTGACATTTCAAAAATTTGGCTTTAAGTACATTTCTTCTCAATATGTCCAACACAATCTCTAGATGCCTTTCGTGTTCCTCATCGGTTTTGGAATAGATAAGAGTATCATAAATAAAAGCCTGCATGAATTTGTTTAGCACATCTTTGAATACCATGTTCATAAAGTCTACGAAATAAGCGGGCATATTAGCCAACCAAAAAGGCATAACTAAGCATTCGTAAAAGCAATACAGACCCATGAATGTAGTTAATGAAATGTCATCGTCGGCTACACTTTATTGGTTGAATCCTGTGGCTAAATCCTTATCCGAGAATACCAGAGCACCATGAAGTTGATCAAATAATTCATCTATGCTGGGTAAAGGACACTTTTTTTTTTATTTTTTTGCTTGTTTAGCCCTCGATAGTCTACGCACAGCCTTAGTTTTAACCTGCCTTTTGCCGGAAGAGATGGTTACTAGGATAGAAGAACGATTTTACTTAGAACTATGGACGATAATTGGATGGATTCGATGAACAACACTTAAATAATGGCTGAGTATGGAACTGGCACTCCCTTAGGAGAGAAATCGAATCAGAATATTCACTTTACGAAAAAGGATTGAAATAGAGGAATCGAAGTAGTGGGATCGGAGTAGAGGGATCTGATTGAACATGCTGCATACAATACAACTCAATGATGATCACTCGATAACCCAACAACTACATGCCGGATTGAAGTGAAACCTTGGAAGAAGAAGAGGGGATCCTAAAGAATCTACCCGAGGAATTGCATGATAAAAAGAGAAACTTGGAGGGATCGGTCTGTATAGGGATCAGCCCCTATCCCTATTTAAGGATCGTTTAGTTGAATTTGCAGCAATGATCTATCAATAACTCAAAATTTGCAGATGTTATAAACATGAAACTTGGAGTACAAGCATATTACAACATAAGGAACACATCATAGGGCACAACCCCAAAAGAGAAACTAAGAGGATCAACCCCTGTCCCTCTATATGAATCGGTCTTCAACCCAGTTCGTGACATAATGAGATGATGATTAACCGATATGTTAAGATGCATAAGCGCATTGACATGAAATTTAGAGAGCAAGAAGATAACATCATAGGGGACCTGCCATAGGGATTGCACCCCATGATTCCACAAAAATAGGGATCGGTCGCGATCACTATTATGGGCTTCGATAGGCCCTAAACTTTTTGGTCATGCTCGTCTTGGCTTCAGGGTTCTAGATTCGGGTTTCGAGGGAAATATCTTCACGTGTTCTCCTATAAATACATTGGGCATAACATCAGAAAAAGGATCTTCTTTCAGCTTCAATTCATCTTCAACCTATGCTATACTCCGCCATTTTCAATCATGGATTTCAAAATTTGTAACCATAGTGAGCAGTATAAACTAATAAAAGGAGAATCTTTGGAGCGGACGTATGCCGAAGTTTGTTGAACCACTATAAATCTGTGTCTTTCTTTACTTGCCTTTGTTGCTTTTACTTTGTTATTCATTTATTTCTCTCCATATAACTACAATTGGATTGGATATTGGTGATCTCACATACAATTGGGTGTTGATGGCCATTTTTGACGCCAACACTTAGGGAACCATCGGGCTTTGCAATAAAAACCACCGCTGCATCCTAAATTAAGCGACTTGGTCTAATTACCCCTTTCTTTAACAAATCATCTATTAGTTTACTAACTCAATCTTTTTCTTCGAGGCCATCCTTCAAATAGGGTGAATAACTGGTCTTGCACTAGGAATTATGTCGACACAGAACTCAATTTCCCGATGCAGGGACAAAATTTTAATTTCCTCAAAAGCGCCCTATAACAAGCCAGTTTTTCGAAGAGTTTATGTAGACAATTAACCACACATAATCCACTCAAATTGAAAAAAGGTGGATAGGTAAGGGAAAGAAAGAAGAAGAGAAGAGAAAAACAAACAACATGGAATCTCACAGCAGAACGAATAATCTATAATATACAACAAATATTTACACAAAAACAAAAATGTAACACACACACACACAGAGACATCAATCAGAGTATATTAACCTTTCTTAACCCGGACAGGTATAATAACCGGTCCGTACAATTGCTATTAAATACAACAATGAATGCAGCGAAAAAATAACCATATATGCAAATACATATCTGGCCTCCAGCTCAACTCTTGAAGCTCTAAGCATCCAATATGAAATTTATGATATACTCAATCTAACCCGAGTACTATAATAAAATAGCACCCAAGTTAGTCTAGAAAACTAGCATGAGAAAACACACCCAACTAGATTTTAAAGTTATATAAACCGTTGGAATCAAAAGCATCTCGTAAGAACACACCGCATATAAACACGGACGGGTTTTTACCTTGTGATAACCAAAAAATTTCCTAGTGAGAATCCATTTATATTATAATCATGTATATGGGTGAAATAATGGTGATCAAGTAGTGGTATGCTGGAAAGTGTGCATCACAACAATACTAGGTATATAATCAAAAAATGATAAGGTGCATTCTCTAATTGTGTAGGATTCCATGGGGGTGTCCTCGATACTTCAAGAACGGTCCTCCTACGTAAGGATCAGAGGTTTCCTTCCAAAACAGCATGCCTCCGTAGTGACGTACCATAGGAAAAACATAGCTAGTCTTGCCAAGACCGAGTGCATCGTCCCATGCATGCACTACAATCGTAAGTAACTTCTAGGTGGAGCCGACTGCACCCCATGGGTTTGCAACCTTATTGGCATGCCTCCTGTCTTTGGTTTTAACCATTACCGCTGATGAGGCTATGTCCAGAGTTCTAGCTCACGCACCACCAAATTGGTCATGGAATCCCACATGGATCCCTATACTTAATTGGTCCCAAAACCACACATGAACTTCAACATCTCAATATATCATGAACTCCTTCATAGAGCCGCATATGATTTAAGAGTAGTTATGGTTTTCGAGTCATTTCTTACGAGTACACTATTTCGCTACCCTAGCGCTCCAAAAACTAATCGTCAATTTTTCGGAATGCTCAATACCAGTTCTTTAAGAAATAATCATACAATACAAGAATAGGGATCACCCCTATCCGTTTAAGTGAACGATTCACCTCAACTTTTGTCCTAGAAGAAAAAATAAGTTTATAAGTACAGCATAGCACCATCGACGGTAATTGTACGATATAACGTGTTACTCCTAGATATTTCTAGAGTTCAAATCCTTCAATGTTAATAGATAATATTTCTGCACCACTAAAATTAAGAGGGATTACATATTAGGCTAAGATTTGATAGTTGGTGATTTTAAGTATCAAATAAAAAACATTCAAACAAAGTTTTCATTTCCTATAAAAATCACTAAGCCTCGTTAAATTAAATTTTCATTAATTTAAAATTTCTTTCCAGAATATTTATCAAAATATTCATATACTTATCTCACTGGAATAAGTATATCCACAAAATATTCCTATCAAAAATGCTGAAAGTTTTAAAAACAGATATGGAAAACACTATTCCGTATCCATCATGGATCGCAATCAGCACAATGGTTACATCATTAGCCCAGCGAATCCGTAGTAACTGTAAGCAATCCCTACTCCTCGAATTATACCATGTAAATAATCCATTTCTTTCTAAAATCTCTTTATTCGTAAATATGTCAAAATCTGTTTATAAAGCTTCTTATAATTTTCCAAATTTAATTTAGAAATGTACTCTTTTATAAATCTCAAACCATTTGTAAAACTTTCCCTTTTAAATAACTACACCAGTTATAGATCTTTCTTCTAAAATCATTCAAAACTCGACTTATTTTCCAATTTATGGCTACTTTACATAAATCCTTGTGATAAAGAAATCCCCTTTCGAACAATTTATTATTTAATTATAACAGATAAAAACTTTACCAACATAAAGATAAATTTAAAAAATTTAAAAATAATAAAATAATAATTTCCAAAACATTTTAAATAATATAATAATTAACTTTAAAATTAAATAATTTAATACAATAAAATAACTTTAAACAACCTTTAAAATATAATTAATTACTTCCAAATAATATTACTAACAAAATAATTATCTGGTTTTAAATAACTATAATAAACTGATTTATTTTCTTCAAACTACCTTAATAAGTAATAAATTATCCTTTAAACAACATTAATGAAAAAATTAATTTTAAAACATAAATATAATAACTAACTTTACAAGGATTATAATTTTACAAAACACTTTATTTATCTAATAATTAACTAAAACATTTTACTTCAAATTATAAAAATTGTAGTTAACCAGATAAATAATTTTCCAAATCTAGAAGAGGCTCTATGATCCCATAAGCTAACAGTAAATTCAATTTAACTTTCCAAGGTAAATTACAAGTATTTACATAAACAAACATATATTTAAACCAAATCCATAATAATCAATTAATTGTTAACATATCACATATTCAGTATCAATCAATTGGCACTTAATTGAATATGCAAATAAATACAATAGCAGAATGGGGACTTATTCTGCTACTCAAATGCCATTCAAAATAAACTCTTCCATTTGTTATCAGAATGTGTTTATTTGGCCAAATAGATAACACTCAAGCATTATACTCAAATTAATTATGTTAAACTTTTAAACGACATAATTATATTAATAAAAATCAATAACAGTTTATTACCACATATATGATCCTTTGCTTAAAACAAGATTTGAATACAAATCCAAACTCAAACAACATCTGATAGCATTTCAAGATGTTGTATTGCGATCTTAATCAAATTCAAACAATCTAATGACATTTCAAGATGGTATATCGTGATCTTAAATTAGATTCAACAACCTGCAAATTCAACAATCAAAGAAGACATGATTTTTTAGCTATTATAAAACATACTACTTAACAAAAAATAGCGAGTTTAACTCACCATTATTTCTATTGTCGCCGAGGCATTTCCGATTTGGAACTAAAATCGAACGACGTCCAATTTTCGCCCAAATTTCAACTCTCTCCAAATTCGTCGAAACCAGTTCTATCTTGAAGCTTACGTCATCCCGAGCGAAATGCAAAAAGTTTCACCCGATCAGACCTTGTATGAGAGAGTTATAAAAATTTTAAGTTATAGATATTTTAAACAAAAATAAAATAAACTAATCACACCATAACTATAATTATAACAATGCCCCTACCATCTTATTTTTCCTCAACTAAGTTGTACAAGGTATACCCATCATCGATCGTGCATGCACGCCGCCCCGCAACCCGTAGTCAACAAAATTCAATTATGATCGCACTATTGAACTCGTCTTCGCGATCTCCTCCCACCGGACCCCACATTATCACCTCCGCCTTTCCAAATAAAATTACGACATTGCCATGCTCCTACGTCGACCGTACAGGTCACGACGACCATCAAAGCATCGAGCTTCACCAATCATGGCCGTCGAAGTTCCTTCCACCCTCAAACCCAAATACGATATCCAATTCGTCTATTGCTGCTTCTATCAACAAAAAATCCAAGCCCTGGCTTGCTGTAACCCTCAACCTCACTAAAGCATTTGCCACAACACCTAAAAGTCCATCTACTAGAAGAACTCATCAATCCAAACTTGAAGGCATTTGCTTTATTTTTTTTGTTAAGTGATTTTTTTATTGATTTTCGATGTTTAAATTTTAAAAATAGAAGGTAACCCTATTATTGATAATGATGGTATATAAAAGAGGGAAGGTATGGGTGCGAACATAGATGAGAATGGGCATAAGGATAGGGTGTATGGGCTGAATTGAAGGGTATGTCCTAATATTATATATATATATATATATATATATATTCGAAAACATCCAACTTTAAACGTTCGAAAATTTCGAACTCCTATCGAGCCGTGCCACCTGCTATATGTAATACCCCTATTTCGAACAGTGGAACTATACACGAGACCTAATCCGATCATAAACAGAATATAGATTTTCAAACCCAGTTGTATTATATTAATTTCTAAAATTAATTTATAAGTGTTCCAAACACGGACGACCGACGATACGTCAAAATGCCATGAAATTCGACGTTATACTATGAATCACTATGACAGATCCAACAAAACTAGTTTTGTCGGAATCTGAGACAGCGCCCCCGAATGCAATTTATATACATTCATTAAAACGAATTATTTTAAAAACAAATTTAATAAATTAAAAGTTTACTATCTTCATTCTTGTATATATAGAACTTAAATCAACTTTTGAAATCATTTTATCCAACTAAATTTAGGATTTAATTATTTAAACAATTTCAAATATTAAATTTAACAATTTAATTATCAAATAACTCACTATATTTGAAATTCAAGTTATTTAACTTATAAAATTTAACCTTTTAATATTTGAAATCTATTAAAATCCCAAAATCAATTGATAAATTTTTTAGGTCATTACATTCTTCCCACTTGAAAGAATTTCATCCTCAAATCTTTAAGGTAAGAAAAGTATCACAAACCCATTACCTTTCAAAACCAATTAGCTGATACAGATTTCCAAATTCCTTTAAATATTTACTTCATTCATAGTTACTAACTAATACCATTCCAAATTACAACATAACATCAAATGTTAGTTAACAAAATTTTTCCAAATTTCTCAAACATTTTTTAATGTCTTAAATTTGCGGAAAATTTCTACAACGTCTCCTTTGCGTGGCTAGATCGGAACAACTAAAAATCTTCAATGTGGATCCAAACCAACCAAAAGAAAAAAAGGCCAATGGCTCAATCATAAAAGTATCAACCAAATAATACTATAAACACGTACATTTTAGTCGAGCAACCAAAATTTTCTTATGAAATCAAATGCATCAAACTAGCTCTTGCTTTTATAGACATGCATGTCATTTACAATTAATATCCAACAAATAGTTTCTAATCATATCATTTTAGTTTTTGAATGTCAAAAATTAATTTTACTTAAGCCTATATGATGTGCATATACCATCCATTCAAAATATCAATCTAATTGCCCACTCGATCACAATTTCACTTCCGAACTAGTATAGTCATATGACCTCTCTAGTGTGGACTCGGATTCGGTTCCCTGATTAGAAATTGATATTCCCCTTGCACAGCCATATAATGTGGTAAAGAATCCTAGAATCAATCAAAAATCCTTATCTAGAGTTACGCGTCGACAATCAAGTGAAAAATCCTTGTTCGGACCAAGTAAATCATCTCGAAATTATATGCTCGAATCTAGATTTAGCTGTAATGCGAGTAAAATAATATATGTAAAATTTATGTATTTATCCCAATTGGTCTCTTATTATTTAGATTTTTTTTATTTATCTTTCATTTATTTACAATCGTTTATTACTCAGTGTATTCTTTCAATACTAATATCACATAAGGACCATTCCATTAAATATAATGTTTAACAACAATTCATTCCATTCTAAATTCATTTATGAATCACTATATAAATTTTTACTTAAGTTTATAAACATGTTATACAATACTTCTCATGTTTATTGTCGCTTCACAACTTAAATTCATATCAATTTCTAAACAAAGTAACCTTCATTTGACTCATTCCATTAATTCACTTTTAACTTTACTTAAGTCAATTCTCTTTTCAAAATTAATTTCATTTAACTTACATTAAGCTAAATTTCATTTTAAATTAGACTTCATATACAACAAATTAAATTAATTTTTTACTTGCTAATTCTCAAAATTCTAGAAGTTATAGAACTTATTTCCTCATATTTACATACAATATTTAAATGAAATTTTTTAGAGTTTAAATACCCTATTCCTTTTTCAAATTATTTTGAAACAATAATCCCTTTGTATTCCAAATCATACTTTTGAACCCTGAAATCAAATTAGTTTTACCGAAATAAAATCCAATGGTAGTAATTCCTCTCTTCTACACCCACTGTAAAGTCTTTGGACACTCTACAAAACACTATGAGGAAATTCTTTTTTATTCTGAAGTTGTGGGAGCGGAAATGAATAATTTGGTTGATGTAAAAGGGAATGATGATTTGAAGTTGAATACAGCAGATAAAAATGCTAAAATTGTTGAGAATGTTAAAAATATATTCATTACAGTTAAAAGAAAGAGGAAACTGGCTAAAAGAACCTGGGTTAAGTCAAAGACGACAACAAACTATAAAGAGAATGTAGTGGTTGAGAGCTTGAATAGAAAAGGAAGTGGCAATGATGATGGCTCGGGTAATTCTTTGAAGGAGCCCGAAGTAGAAGAAGTCGGGGAAGAGAATATAAATAATGAAGATTAGAAAATGTGTTGAACATTGAAGAATTCCCAGAGCAGGTCTCAAATCTTGAAGAGAAAAACTCCAAGTTTACTCAAAGCTGTGATATGGCTCAATCTGTTGACATTATACCAAACATAGAAGGTAACAAAGATCCCATACGCAATCATGATACTGGCCAAGTTAACAAGGAAAGTGAAAGGAAGGCCCATATGCCATTTCTATTACTCCAGTAAATTCAAATTGCGATGGCAGAAAATGATACTGCATCAACATCAAACCATTTTGCACCACTTCTCAGTCTAGATAAAGATTCTTCCATGTTCAAGAAAAATGGTGAAAATGCTCCTGGGCATCATTCTTTCCACACTAAACAAACTTCTACTCTAACGACTTCTACCATGTGCAAGGACATGCACACTGGCTTGCTCTCCCACACAAATCAATCTCTAGACATGCACAATGTCATGCACACAGACGTATCCTGTCCCCCTTCAATCCTAATCTTGCCCTCTCAACCCAACACTTCTCCAGACTTGCATATTGACATGCGCAATCTCTTTTCAAATTCAGACAAGAACTCTGACTTGTCCTCTGACATGCACACCCTTCCATCAACCTTATGAAATTCCATCTCTAGCTCTGCGATGCAAATCATTTCCTCCTTACCACCTACTGTTATTCTTCCACATCCTATTCCTCCTCCCTTTTATTCGTTGGTGAGCCTTCCACCTAAACTTTTCCCCTTGTAGGAAAATACAACAACTTCTGTCATAGAGTCCTTCCCCCAGAATAAAAGGGGCAGACAAAAGAAAAATGCTATCCTTTCATCAAATGATGATATGGATAGTGGAATTGAATATTCATTTGAGCAAATAAGCTTTGTCTCCCCATCAATTGACACATAATCACCTGAGTCAGAACCACGTCTTCCTAATCTTTATCTCAATAAATCACACCGTTGGTAATCTAGGCCTTTGGAACACTAGGGGTGAAAATTCTCTAGCAAAACAACTGGAAGAAAAAAACTTAATCATTTCCAATAATCTCTAGATGATAATATTAGCTAAAACAAAACTCAACCACAACACTACCCATGCTGCTGCAACTTTGATTAATAAATCATGGGAAACTCTCCATAACCTAGCTCAAGCTCCTTTTGGCAGACTTATTCTTTGGAACTTCACATTTTTCTATGTTGAACCCCCGCTTGTTCGGCAATTTATACACACAAAAATCACTCATCTTCCCTCAAACCAATCATTTTATCTAACTTCTATTTATGCTGAAAATAATAAAGCCCATAGATAGCACTTACTCGATCAACTTCCCTCTCTTTCCTCTCCAATTGCTCCATGGATTGGTGTTGGGGATTGGAACTACATGAAATCTTCCCAAGACAAAAGTGGAGGAGTTCCCCTATCAATTCAACATCAGACCTTTGAACAACTCTATTTTTTCATCTAATCTGTAACGGCCCGCTATTTTGGACTATTCGCATCCGCACATGTCGGACTTGAATAATTCAAAATACCGAATTGTTAATTTTAATTTGGCAAAACTCAGATATACGGTAAATAAATAATCACAGAATCACAGACACAGAGTAATAATATGCAGCGGAAGTAAAAGAGATAGTAGTTCATGAAGTAGTAGTTCATGAAGCTACTATATAAATATATAAGATACATCAGAGTTTACAGCAGAAGAGTAACACGATACATCATTTACAAATCAGAATACATAACTGGAATCATCGAATACTGGAAGCAGAATAGATGGCGGGATCTTCAAGCAAAGCTTCAACTCCAAAGGTGAGTCTCGAAAGCTGGTGTTCTCAGTCTGACCCGAGCGTAAAGAAAAACACAAAACACTCGAGTCAGGATTAATATTCTCATATCAATAAATCCAACTCAAGTGGAATAGTAATCGAAATACAAGTAACTTAAAGGATGTTGGAATCACCATCCTCTAAGGATCCGTTAAACTATCTACTAGGTAGTAGTGTACACTAAATAGATAATGTCTATCGGTAATATAAAGTATCAAAATAGTGTTAAGGCGTTACCATTATCCCCCTTAACACATTTTATATAAGCATTATAGTCTATACAGCACTGTAAACTCCACCGTAAACTAGTGGGATATCAGGGAGTACTCCATAGGTATAACACAAAACAAATTCGTAGTGATCGCGTATATAGGGGTGCAAGTATGACAAGGCACATGAGGCAATACACAAGGTAGTGAAACTACCGTTTGCCTGATCCGGACTGGTGAGAACGCATCGCCGCAGCGATCGCAACACCGCGAAACAACACTCTTGAAATTCCGAGGGTGCACCAATCAATCACAAGTAATGAGTAGTAGTTACGAAGAAGTTTGTTCGCTCGAGGTGGCTAACTCCATTTGGCCCGGCACGGCTCCTGTTTTAGTCATTTCCAATTTGACACAAGTGTCAAGGCTATCCATTATCGTTCTCTTTCTTCAGTCATCACGTACATCATTCCAACCACTTCATTCTGGATCATCACTCCGCGTATAGTTATTAAAGTGGTTTTCGGTTTAGATAGAGAGTATATCCATAACCGATTCCAGTTTCTTTAATAACTTTCGTAATTATTACACCGATTGGTCGTTTAATAAAATTCAAAAACCAAATCAATTCAATTTCAATTTCAATTCGTAGATCAACATTTCGTTTGTCTTTCTAAACCAATTTCCAAAGTTTACGTTTCAAAACTTCCAAATTACCATTTCAAAATCTTATAATTCGATTTCAACTTTTATTTAAACAATTCAATTATTGATTCAAATTCATATATAAATTTTATTTCGAAATCATTTAAATTAATTAATTTAACACTCAAATCAATTTCAAATTCATTTATCGATTTTATTCAATATTCGTTAAGTTAAATTATCATTCAAAACGATTTCTATTAGATTTCCAATTCATTAAATCAACCACTTAAGTTCAACTTCATTATATCAAATTTCAAATTCAATTAGATTAAATTCGTCAAATCAAATTTTTAAATTCAAGTCTTATATTTATTTCAAAAAACGCATTTTATTTCTTGTTAAGGAAATTCAATCCCATTTATTCATTTACTTACGAATTTCAAAACTCAAATAAATAAAGAAACTCAATTTCACTTGTTCAAGAAGTTCAATTTCACTAATTAACTTAATTAAATTTTCCAAAGCTTAATTAAATAAGAAACCCAATTTCATTTGTTGACGAAGTTCGAATTCACTTATTCAAAAGTTCAATTTCTCTTATCAAAGAATTCAAATTTTTATTCAATTATCAAATAATTCAATCTTTTTCAATTATTAAATAATTTCAATCTTAATTATTAATAATTTTCAAAACTTAATAATTACAACTTGAGTATACATTCAAACTTAATTATTAAATCATTATCAACTTAATTATAAATTCAACTTAATAATTTCAAACTTAATTATAATTTCAAACTTAGTTATAATTTCAAATTTAATTATTAAATGTTTTCAAACTTAGTAATTTCAAAACTCAATTATTACTAATTCCAAATTATTTATTAATAATTCCAAATTTAATTATTAAATAATCAAATTTCAAACAACGTTCTTTCATCAATTACTACGTTAATATTTGTTTCAGATTTCAATCTTAACATTACCTTTCAAAAATTCAAATTCCGACTTCATTTCAAAACTTATTCTTTGTTCGAATAAAATCATTATTTTATTTTTAATCAGATTATTGACCAGTCGGATTTTATTTAATTCTCTATCCTAAGTCAAGTTCATTTGCGTATTTATCATTTCAACCTGATTCCAATTCAATACAAAAATCAAAGCATAGCAAAGGGAACTTGCAGTGTGATAACTGGGATGGTGTTAAAGTAAATAAACAAGCAATAACAACAATCAATAACAATCCAATAATTAACTCAAATAATCCCGAAATAATCGTATTAATTCACATTGTTGTTTGTGCGAATTAATATAATTATTTCTACAATCTACACTATCATTTCATGTGGAATAAAGATTATTTCACTAATTATTCATACGGTTCTTCACTTGTCATTCGATTTCAATTTTACACTACAACAATTAATCCAACATACGTTCAATGGTTCAAAGTGTAATTATCACTATTCTACATGTCAATTAATTTAACAATTAAAAGGGTCATATTTAACTAGTCAAATTCAACATATATGTCGATTCAAATTTTATTTATCCTACGTCAAATTCAATTGCACAATATTTATCACTTTATAAATTTCAATTTACATCCAATATAAACAACAATCAATCATTCAATTATCAACCAAACGGTATTATCGTCGCATAAATGATTAACAGATAATGGTGTCAGATGTCATAGGTAAACAGATACAGGGAATAACAGTGTACATAACTGACAACATCATATTTCAGTTGTCGTTTCAATTGAAATCAAATCTAATAAATAAAAGAACATTAATCGTGAGTGATTGCTCACCTTTCGAGGCTAGAGGATAGGCGACGAAATCAAGTTACGAAATCCAGGCACAAATTCAAGACAAGCTAGATGGACACGGTTCGATGGTCGAAGCAGATAATAAGAATAAGCGAATTCAAATCAGGATAGGATCGACGAAGATAAATAGGATGCGTCAGCTTAACATACAACTATATATAGAAAAATGATACTCTCAACCCAAACTTATTTTAAATTAAATATACATGTATCATATTTTTTTTTAAAAATAATTTAAACATATGTTAACTAAGTATATACATCTCAAATCATTGTTTAACCAAAACATATGTATTAAAAGTCAATAATAGAGTTAACACAAATAACTTAAAGTCAAAGTATCAAATATTTCCAAAACAACCCTTCTTCAGTATTTGTAAAACAAATAAAGATCCAACAAATCACATTCAGTACCACTACCCTGAAAAGTTCCTATTACTATACACAAAATACTTGTGCCGATTGCAAACGAACTTTATGCATGAGCAACAGGGGTTCATTTCTCCTAGACCTAAGAACAGGTAATCCAACGAAGTGTCAAAGACCAAAGAGCTGACTAATTAACATAAAATATGTGTTGCTATGTATGAATCATTTTTTTTTATGATTTGGAATTTTGTACAGGTCTCGTAAAACATATGTAAAAAAATTCTTTTTTTTTAACTAATGAACATGCGGTCACAAAATAGCATACACCGAAAGCAACCAATCTTAACAACTTATTTAACGTCTACATGAGAAACACTAACAATATGAGTAAAATAATATCTGTTACCAGGTAAAGTAAAGTCTAAATTTGTAGATGTAGTATAACAATTAAAATAAAGTGATATATTATCAACTATAATAGCTTGCACAGTATACCCAGCTTTATATATTTTTATATGTCTACATGACCTCATTTCTTCATACACATTCATGTCCCTACTTAACAACCAACCCATACATATACCTATATATATACCGCAACATTTATAAACTAATATAATAACCATACATAGAATAATATATATAAATAGACTTGTCATATAAACTAACCATACACGAACTCAAAAATTGTTATGTACTTACATTATTTTATGTTGGAAAAGCTGTAGCATTTTCTACAAAAATAACTGAGTATACTGATATGTAAATAATAACTGTAAAACTACAACATGAACATACTATATCCATTTTATTCAAGAGCAGTAATCAACATATACAAGTATGAATATCATTATATTATATGTATAAAATAAGTAGTCAAATGGAAATAAAAGAAACTGTATATAAACAATATAAACAAGAAAACTAAGTATAACAGCTCATCACATGAGCAACAAAACAAAACCCAAAATTTGAGACCCATATACAAATAGGTACATACTACTTATATATAATACTCTGGACATAATGCAGTACAATAAATTACTATAAAATAATACATATGTGTTCTAAATCCATACAGTAAAGTATAGTGTTGCAACAGATTTTGTAAAATTCATTTATATATAATAATACCTTTATAAATAGTGGTGGCCGAGAGTGAAAGCATGGCTAGAGAGCTACTGCGTAATGATTAGCAACCCTTCAGATGAGGGATCTCGGTCAGTCGCTAGAAGGAGAAGGGTAAACAATGGTGGGGAGCGTTGGCTGCGGTTCGGCTATGAATAGATGGGCCAGAGGGAAGCAAAGGATTCGCGTGCAAGTGCATGGGCTAGCGTGTGTAGGCGGAGCTTGGTGAGGCGTGAGTGGAAAGGCTCGAAGATGAGCAGCAAAACATGGTCATGTACTTGCAAGCAATCATAAAACTGTATATATAAATTATTGTTTTTCTTTATAGACAAAGAAGATGGGCGAGAAAATATTACAGGAGAGGGAGAGCAAGAGAGAAGAGCAACGGTTTACAAGCATTGGGATAGAATGACAACTAGTTTCAAAGTGAAATGAATGCGTTAACGCATGCGTTAATGAATGAGCAGGTTCTCGAGGTAGAAGGTAGAGCAACAGTCTCAAGTGTTAATGCATGCGTTGATGAATTTGTGGATAACATATTAGAGCTCATGTCATTTATACAATTCAAAGATGCAATAAACATGTACAGTGGGTTACTAAATATGATATCACGTAACAAAATGCAACTATGATGCATTTCTCAACCAACACAAATGCAACACAAATGCATGCACAGATATCTTTTTGTCTTTGTTTAGATGAACGGAATAAAACCAAAGAAGTGAAAGGGTGGAAGAAAAGATTAATGAACCATTATATAAATTTAAAACAGGGAATGTCAAAAGATCGAATGCGAAACCGATACAAAGTCATTTCGTAGATTTTTTCGCGGTCACACGTACTTTCAAACATAAAACGGATATACCACAGAGATCAGTATAACAAGACGATCACAACCGTATACGGATATCGGTGGTATGATTGAATTATAAAATTTTGAATTTTATAATAGCGGAAAATGCGCGAAAAACGTAGAAAAATAAGATCGACGGAGCTAAAGATGTCCGAATTTGGAAAAACGACCAACTGACATCTTACTCAGAAGATGGTTTAGAATTTTTCTATGTAAAAATATTTTGGTTTTGAAAATGTTTTATTTTCATCGCTTTTTAACTGATTAAATTGAAGTAAATTTACGCACGAAATGAACTTTCATATTTTCGGACGAAAATTTACCGGTTGCTATGTTTAACTAGGTGCATTCCAAATATATAATTTATATTTCAAAATTCTATAGTTTAAAATTCCCATAAAAATTCCAATTAATAACGTTATTAAAAACCGGTTAAATTTACAGGTCGTTACATAATCTCTCCCATATCCCCTCTAATGGTTGTTACTTCACATGGAACAACAGAAGTAGAACTGGAGTAAGAACATACTACAGACTTGACAAAGCATTCTATAACATTACCTCTTTAACCCAATGGCCAAATCTTATTTACCATGTTCCCACTCCTTCTCTAACCACTCTCCCTTGATCGTAGACAGGGGCCAGGTAGCTGTGAACATGCATTCCTCTTTTTCCTTTTTTAACAACTGGTCTGATCACCCTGCTTTTAATACTATTGTTGCTGACAATTGGAAATCCAAGTTTTTTTGGAAATCCTATGTTTATTTTTGCAGTGAAAACTAAGGTTGCTCAAGGTTAAGCTTAAAAGATGGGCTTTCATCACATATGCTAGGGGATCTAACATGTCAAAGGCCTTCAGATCAAAACTTCAGTCAGCTCAATCTTCCCTGCTCTCCAATCCTGCAGCAATCTCCCTGTTATCTGAAGAGCATAGTGTGACGACCCGGAATTTTGAGCAATATCAAACTAATAATCTTTGATAATAATTAAATTGATTTGATAATTTTACATTATAATTGATAAGTTAAAATTCTTTAAAAGGCTAATAATAATAATTTGATAATATCTATCAACATTTTTCTTAATAATATAAAATTTGGCAAGTTTAATTTTTTGAAAATTTATAATATTTTAATTTGGAAATATTTATTTTGGAAATTTAAAATTGGTAAGATTTATTTTTCAAAAGGCTAATCAAAATATTTTCTATTTATTATAATATATATATTGATATATCGTGTAAATAGGAAGTTTTAAAGTAATAAAAAATTTATATTCAAATTGTAATATATATGAATATATATATTATGATTTGGTTTGTGTTTTAAAATTCAATACAGTAATTATCAAACTAATGATTAAAAATGTTTTTTCCATTTGAAATATATATCTATATATATATATATATATTTGTATATATTAGAAATGGGAAGATTATATTGATTTGAATTTAATAAGTATTTGCATACTTTAATAAATATATAATTTGTAATTTGAAATGTTAATTTTATTTAATGTCTTTGAAATTATATTTGATACTTAAATTTTTAATAACAAAGTTAATTTCTTATTTATTATAAACATATATTTTAAGCTTTTGTTTTAGGTAAGATTTAAAATGAAGATTCATTTGCTTTAATATTCTTTCATTTTAATTTTATCATAAGATAAGATTGTTTTAAAATTTTTATATAAGGAGTTAAATTTAATTTCTCAAATTTATAAACACATGTTGTATGATTTGATCAAAAATATAAGTTATTGTCAATAAATGTACACATGAATTTGCTGTTGTATTTATTAAAAACTTGTTTATTAAAATGATAAGTACTTAATATTACATAATTACTTATATATATAACTTAAATAAGTTTTAAAATAAGAAGTTAACATTTAAAACATTAATAAAACATTAGAAAATAAAATTTGTGAATATTAATTAAACACTTTTAAACATTATAGTATGTGTTAAAGACAAGTGTAAATCAAATTGCTTAGGTGTAAGTTATTTAAAACATAAGAGGTGACAAATGTCATTCTTTTGATAAAGTAAAATTTAAAATTTTAAGTTGTATAATTAAAAGAAGAATTTAATCTTCAGCAAATTACTTTCTTCTTTCAGCAGTTTAATGCAAAACAAAGATCTAAGATAAAAAAAAAAGAAACTGTAAAATCTGAAACAAGAAAATCTGGAAATTTATTCAACATGCAAATTTATTCAAGAATCTGGAATTTCAAATCTTCAAAAGGCTGGAGATTAAACATCAGCAAGCAATTCAGATTAGAATTCAACATGCAACTGGAATCAACATGCAGTTTAGAAGTTCAGCAGATTTTATTTCAACATGCAGTGAAATCAAAAGCCTGGAAACAATTTTCTGTCCTCCGCAATATATAAAGGTGAGTAAAAGGAATTTTAAAAACAGTTCTTGATTCTAAATTTCATCTTGATCTTGTGTTTAACATCATGATGTTAATGAATTATTTGAATTTAAATTGAATGCATGTCTGAATATTTGTGTTTGAATACTGTATAGTTTAATTTGTTACTGTGAGTTATAAAACAGGTTTCATCTTCTCTATAAATTCAATAATTCAATTTTTAATCCAAACTAGCTTATGAATTGTAAACAAAGGTTGATTATAATCATGTGATCTCTTATCTAAAAATAATTTTAGGAATTTGAAATGAAAAAAATTGCTCAAGAATTCAAGAATTACAGTAAATTTTAAATTTGGTCAAAAATTTATCAAAAAAAATTTAAGTTTTGATTACATAATTTAATTCGTGATGTTAAATGATGAATTTTAATGGTTGAATCAAAATTTTTAGATTAGTTTTTAGTTTGAATTTGGGGTTTTACTGATTTGGGAAAATTGATCGATTTACGGCAAACAACGACGAGTTTGTCGACGACGTTGATCATGGAGGTTGAGGGAAGGTAGAAGATCATCAGAAAAATACTTATGTATTTTATTGATGACTGAGATGGCCGAAATTCGATCGTATAGGGTTTTGTTCTGTGGGTTTGTTGACGATGTTCTTTGGGTCTTCACGGTGTCGGTAGGCAACCGGTGATGATCGCGGTTGGTTCTGGTGATGCCGAGGAGTGAGGCAGAGCTAGGGTTGAGGTGGCGAGGTGTCTCGAGAGGGGGATGGTCGGCGGTGATCATTTTCTGGTAGTTATTGGTTTTAGCATTTTGGGTTGAAGGGTCATATTTCGATTTACGATCAATGCTCGAGTTTTGGGTTTTGCATAGCTTTGTAGTGGTCGAGGGTGACTTGCCGATGCCACGGCGATGATCGTGGGTGGTCGGGGTGACGGTGCATGATGCACACGTGCAAATGGGTATCAGGAGATGACGGGTATTTGGGTTGGGAAGAAGATGAGGAGAGCTCGAAGTATTATCCGGGTAATTGTTGATTTGGCTCGAAGCAAGGTTTAGGTTGGAGCGACTCGGGGTTGTCGCGTGAATTTCTATGGTTAGCTCGAGTTTTGATGAGTGTGTTTTAGTTTGGGATTTTTTTTTTTGGGTTCTAACAGTTTTAAAGTTTTTAAATAAACGGTAATGTTTTAAAAAGGATTTAGAATCAAAGAAAACTTGATTTTGTAAATGATTAAAGTTTTAAAAAACAAAAGTTAAATAAGTTTATATGTAAAACTAAATTTGTTTCAAGATTTAAACAAGTTTATACATATTTAAATATGAAAGTTTAAAATAAAACAAGTGAAATTTTAATATTATGGGTTGTATTAAATTTATTTTAATAACTATGGAAAGTTTAAAGATTTAAATAGTTTAATTTGAATACTTAAATTGTTTTAATTATAATTGACTTTTAAAATATTTTATTTAAAATAAGGTTTAATGATTCAAGTTTAGAAATCAATTATAATTTAAGAAATTAAAAAGTTTTGATTAATTGAAGATAAATAAATTTGTGAAAAATAATTAAGATAATTAAATTTTTATTAATAATTAAAGTATTTTGGTTAATATGATTTAATTAAGATAATTTTTTTCTTAATTAAGAATCTTTATAAGATAAGAAATTAAGGAATCATTTAATTAAATTTAAATGATTAATTAATAATTAATTAAGTAATTAATTAGTGATTAATTGAAGATAATCACTTTGGAGTTAATTAAGTATAATTACTAGGTGAAGTAATTGGGTGATTAATTACTGGAAGTAATTAAGTAAAAAAATAATTACTTTATAAAAGTAATTAAGTGGTTGTGATTAAGGATTAATCACTTATGCAATTAATTAAAGTATTGATTAATATAATTAATTAAAGGTTTAAATTTAGTTATTAATTAAAGACTAATTAATTAATGAAAGGATTAAGGGTATTTAATCATGTGATTAATCATTTGTTAAAGTAATTAATTAAGAAAGAAATTTAATTAATGAAGTAATCATTAATTAATGGAAATAATTAATTAATTGTTAATTAATAATTAAAGGATAATTAATTTATAATTAAGTTTAATTACTAAATGTAATTAAAAGTGATTAATCAAATCTGATTAATTAAAAGTAATTAATTAAATGTGATTAATTAAAAAAGTAATTAATCAAGAGAGTTTAATTAAAAGGTGATTAATCAGGTATGATTAATTAAAGGATAATTAAGGAATAATTATCAGAATAATTAATCAAGTGTGATTAATTTTAGAGAGTAATTAAGAGATAATTACTTGGTATAATTAAGTAGTAACTAATCAAAGGATGATTAATTAAAAAGAATAATTAAGTGATGTTTATTAATTAATTTGTAATTAATGAATGAATAAGTAAGCTGGATTGATGATAATCCAAGTAATTAAGTAAAAATTAATTTAATTAAGGATTAATTAAATTAGTTAAGTTTGGATCAAACTTGTTATGGTTGATTTATGATTGGATGATAAATATCATTGGATGAGTTAATGATTATGGGATGATATCGTATGTCATTGGTTGATATGTGACGATATGAATGTCATATATCTGAGATGTGATATATATGCTGCTTTGTGATATGTATGGATGAATGTGATAATAGTGGATTATCTATCTGTGTTATGAATCATCCATTTATGTTAAGTGATATTCCGAATATCTACTATTTAAAACCCTTAAGTACAACTTGGACATTAAAATGGCGTTTGGATTCAGTGAGACCGGGATCGGATTTCCATATTTGGATATCCGAAAACCACATCGATCCAAAATAAACGTTAGGTCGTGAATCCAAGTGGAGTGCAAGTGAAGACTCGAGGTGTAAGAACTATTCGTCAGTATAACTCTGGGGTTGATTCCGAGATGAGTTTGACGGAAATAGTACTTACAAGTTCGAGATTGTGATTCAGAGTGCAAGGGCTATGGTCGTTGACTCTGATGGTGATTCCAAAATGAGTGCAACGAGATAGTGCCTTCAGTTCCGTTCGAACACGGAATGGACTTGTATGGATTGAATGCTTTCAGAACATCGTCAGGTGGACGATGAGCATTCTATGATAAATGTGTTCTATAAAGGTAATCGCAACCTCAAGCCTCATCAACCGGGAATGGCTAAAACAGGGAAGGTGCAACAAGGTTAAGTGGGTCATGCCCAAGCAGGACGAGATTTACCCCTGTCTAGATGTCCCTTTTTATTTCGGCTTTGTGGGCGGTTGGATCTACAGCCAACTGCAGGGTGGTCTTGTTCGAGACTGTTCAGTAAGGAATGGTCCCGGCCTTGTGTTGCAGGGGAGCGGGCGTACTCCTCGGTACGGTGATCTAGGCTACGTACTGTGACGGGCGGTACCCCAGTAGCCCTGCCATTGATGGAAACTCATTCTTCCTACGAGACCCTACGGTTTTGTTTGTATTACCCACTTTTGTGGCTAATAGTTGGAATTTAATGAATGTAACAATTTCGTATATTTCTTATTTACTTGAAAACCCTAGACACTATTATAATATCACCGGATTTCCTATCAATTTTTTTGGTTAGCGTAAGGTAAAAACTTTTCCATGTTTATGTGTGGGAAGTCTTACGTGATACCTTTTCTTTTCAAAGGATTTTCTAAAGTTAAGCAATCTTAAACCGTGTACTCACACCAGACCCTTGTCTAACATGAGTGTTTATTTTCTGTTTTATTAAACTCTTGGGTACTCATATTATGTATGAGTAGTCAAGTGATTCAGGTTATCCTTGACGAATTCTGGAGGAGCTTTGGAGCAGGAGGCTTCGGTGTGTAGATATATAGTTAGAGTTTCCGCTATGTGTTATTCTGTATAGTTGTTCTTGTATTGTAAATTAGACAGAAATGTTATAACTGTCTAAATTGAGACGTAAGTTGTGTACTCTGATGTATATGATACTATGAATATGTTATATATTATATTTCATTTGTTCCGCTGTGAGATTCTGATGTGTTGTTGTTTCTTTCTTTTCTTTCTTTTCTTCTTTTATCCCTTTCTTTCTTAATTAGTAATGCGTCTTTCTGGTGATTAAAAGTCGGGTCGCTACACATAGTCTATGTGAAGATCTTGCTAAAGCTCTGGTTGAAGAAACTAAAATGTAGAGACATAAATCAAAAATCCATTGGTAGTTGCATGGAGATAGGAACTTGCATGCTTTCATAGTTTCTTGAAAATCAAAAATGCTTCTACAACCAACTATACCATTTTAGATAAGGATGGTTCTTTATGCTCAACCCCTGATTCTATTCAACATGCTTTTTTGCAGTATTACACAGGTTTACTTGCTAATATCAGTCCTGCTTTTCCCCTATGCATCAATTCTCATCTTAGAATCTGTCTAGTATTTGTGACTCTAACGGCTTGTATTTAATGAAAGAGTTAAGTGATGAGGAAATTAAATAATCTACTATCGGTATGAGTTCTGAAAGTTCTCCTAGACATGATGGATTCAATGCTCATTTTTTTCAAATTTTGTTGGCATATTATAGGCTTGATGTTAATAAGGCAGTGAAAAATTTCTTCAAACACAACCGAATGCTTACTGCCGTTAATGCCACTAAAATAGCATTAATTCCTAAGGTGTATCATCCAAATTCAGTCACTCAATTTAGACCCACAGCTAGCTGTAATGTAATCTATAAATGCATTGCCAAAATTTCAGCTGCTAGAACGAAAAAAGCCCTTTCCACTATCATTTTTGCCAATAAAACTGCCTTTTTACCTGGCAGAGACATAGCCGACAACATTCTTCCGACTATAGAGTTATTAAGGGGCAATAATAAGCAAACTATCTCTCGTGCCATGAAACTTGACCTGCAAAAGGCATTTGATACAGTACAGTGGAAGGCCGTTATATAATTCTTCATTTCATGCATTTTCCTCAAACTTTCCTAGCTTGGATATATACATGTATATCCACTGTCAACGACTCTTTGTGTCTTAATGGCTTAATCTTTGGCTATGTCAAAGGAACTCAAGGGATGAGGCAATGAGATCCAATTTCCCCTTACCTTTTTATATGTGTTATGCAATTCTTCACTGATATAATCAACAGTGCCATGGAAAATAAACTGATGAATTATCATTATAAGTGTAGAAATCCTCCAAATCAGTCTCCACTGCTCTAGCTGTTCTTCATAAATTTTCTCTCCTAACCAGCTTGTACATTAACTCAATAAATCAAAAAAAATCTTTTTGCTGGTGTATCTGATGAAATTAAAAATTCCTAGACCTCACTAACAACTCTGTCCCCCTTTGATCATGGTGAATCTTACCTGGGAGCTCCTCTACTCACTTACTCAGTCAAATCATTTCATTGCCTTTCCATGTTTAAAAAAATTACTGCCAAACTTTCCTCCTGGCCAGTCTCCAAACTTTCAATATCTGTAAACTAGTCATTGTTGAGTCTATAGCCTCTGCAATATGCCTATATTATGCCAGAATTTTCATACTTCCTTCTAAACTAATATAAAAAATAACTCTACCTTGAACCCTTTTTTATGGCATGGAAACCCTTACTCCAGGAAGCTTATCCCTATATCTTTCAAATCTGTATGTTATCCTTATGAAAATGGTGACCTTGGAGTTATAAATATCAAACAATGGAATAAGGCTGCTCACCACACCCACAAAGAAGAATTATCGAGGCTGGATCATAACCTTTGGGCTCATTGGAGTAGGATCCACCTTCTCAAAAATAGTCACTTTTGGGCCATGCGGATTCCCTTGACTGCAGTGGTACTTGGAGGAATATACTGAAATTAAGTCACTGGTTCCTTCCAATGTTTCATTTCACTAAGAAGAACTATAATAATACATCTTTCTGGCATGACCCTTGGTTAGGAAAGGGTGTTATCCTTGCTAATATAATTGCCTACAACTTGAGAAGTCTGACTGGTATACCTGAAGAAGCAAAGGTAAGCAATTTCGGCGCTGAAGACAAAATCTCCCTGTCCTACTCTAGCTCCTTCTTTATCAGAACTGTTTGGGCTTTGCTTGAATCTAAAACTTTCCAGCAACATGAATTCGCAACTTCGTGGGGAGATGGTCCTCACTCCATTAAAAGAGTTAATAAGGTTCTTAGTACTCACAATGACTATGGCCTCTTCCCTTGGCACACAAGAATCGGGATCATGAATTGTCCTCCAAGTCATAACCTGCTGCTATGGAGAATCACAAGAGGATGCCTTCATACTCATGAACAATTTTAAGCTCTAGGATTGACTGAGCAATCATCTTGTGATCTTTATGGTTTTTTGTTGAAAACATGGAGCATTTATTCTTTAACTACAGTTTCACATTCTTCATCTGGAAATGCTTACATAGACAATGTAACTTGCACTCTCCTAGCTAGGACTCCAGGGTCGAAGGGTATAATATCTTTAAAGCCACCAGATGGAGAACTGCAAGAGCTATGCTACTCCTGAAAATTTTAAAGAAATTAATTCACCTAATTTGGGCTGAAAGAAATGCTAAGGTGTTTTTAGGTAAATCTACCACTAAGCATGGTCTCTTTCTTGCCTTAGTTAGGTTGCTATGATAGGTTGTTACTATTCCATGAACTGTGCTTGGTTTTTTTGCAAGCTGCTTCAAATCTTGCTTATGGTCCTTTGTTTGCTGCTTCAAGTCTCTTTGTTCTCAGTTGGACCTTGGAACTGCTTGGAGTTCTTCCTTGTGTTGCTCGGAGTTCTCTACTGTACTACTTGGTATCTAATTTTGTGCACTAACTACTGTCAATGTGTGATGGCTATATGTTCTGTTTCTTTCTTTCCTCGGTTTCCGTCTGCAATTCTCCATTTATACTTGTTATAAACAAAAGGTAGGTACTCTTTTAAACCTATTGGCTTTGCCAAAAATAATTCCTCTCTTAAAACCAAAAAACGAACGTTGACGATGCAGCAGTCATTGTCAAAATTATTTTCCGACGACCGCAGTGAGTTCAGTGCTTTCTCACTTTTGAATTCCATTTTAAATATTTATATCCACAAATATTTTCCAAATAATACTATTATTATTCCAAAACTTTTGAAAAAAATCTCTAAAATCAATGGGATTTTAAACTCAAATTCTCAACATTTAAATCCTTTTAATTTATGACCCACAATTATAAACCATATCGTTTACATAAAACCATTCCTTAATTGTTTTATTTTCATTTAAATTATAATAATAACAACTTTTAATAGAACACAAATAACAAACAACAAATGATAATAACCAGATATTATCATTCACTAACAACCAAACAAACCAAATATACTATAATAATTTTGGAAAAATTATTCCTTTATATATAAAATATAACCAAGTAAAATCATTTCATTTACCCAATTTCAAAACAATACCATGTTGAATTGCTCTATTCGAGTGTTTAAAGACCTCCATCAATATTGTTTGTTACTCGTATTGTCCAGAATCCATAAGCCACTCAAATAATCAACCAACACAATATAAAACGATTTTATATCGCTAACAAATATGCGATCATATATATGTAGACACACACACACAACACCCATACTCATTCTTGGGTGCTACTAATCCTATCTCTAATGAGTTCCCCACCAAAGCCAAGGTTCTTACTTAACCTTCAGCTCCATTACCATATTGTGACAACCCACTTTTCCGAACAGTTTAAGCAGACAATTAACCATACATGATCCACTCAAATTGAACGGATAGGCAGATAGTTAAGGGAAAGAAAGAAGAAGAGAAGAAGAGAAGAGAAAAACGAACAATATAGAATCTTACAACAGAACGAATAATTTATAATGTACAACAAATCTTTATTCTAAAGCAAAATTTTCAAACATATATATATATATATATATATATATATATATATATATATATATGAACAAACATTAATCATAGTATACCAACCTATCATGGCACGAAGGTTATAACTATATGTCCTCATAATTGCTAATAAATGCAATAATGAATGCAGTGAAAAAATAAACATATATGTGAATACGTCTCTCGCCTTCGACTCATCTCCTGAAGCTCCATGCATCCAATCTAAAATATGTAATATATTCGGTCTGACCCGAGCATTATAATAAATTAACACTCGAGTCAATCTGGAAAACCAGCATAAGAAAACACACCAAACTAGATTTTAAAGTTATAGAACCTTTGGAATCAAAAGTATCTCATTAGACCACGCTGCCCTTGCGATAACCAAAATATTTCCTATAGAAAATCCATTCGTATTATAATAGCATCTAAGGGTGAATAAACAATAATCAAGCAGCTGTGATGCTTGTGAGTGTACATCACAAAAATACTGGGTATATAATCAAAGACTAATAAGGCGCATTCACTTATTGTGTAAGATTCCACGGAGGTGCCCTCAATACTTCAAGAATGGTCCTCCTGCATAAGGATCAAATATATTATTCTAAAGCAGCATATATCCCTAGTGATGTACCATAAGAAAAATATAGCTGGTCTCGCTAAGATCGAGTGCATCGCCCTATGAACGCACGACAAATGTAAGTAATGTCTAGGTGGAGTCGACTACACCGTATGGGTTTGCCAGACCTACTAGCATGCCTTATATCTTTAGTTTTATCCATTACCGTTGATGAGGCTACGCCCGACGTTCTACCTTAAGCACCGCCACTAAAATAGATCATGGAATCCCATATAGAATCCCATCCCAATGGGTCACGGAACCACGCGTGAATTCCAACATCTCAATATATCATGAGACTCCTATATAGAATCGTATATGGTTTTGGAGTGGTTATGGTTTTCGAGTCATCTCTTATGGGTACACTCTTTTGCTTCCTCGGCACTCCAAAAACCAATCATCGATTTTCCACAATGCTCGATATCGGTTCTTTAGAAAATAATCAGACAATACATAAGAACGGGGATCACCCTCTAATCGTCTAAGTGGATGGACCCATTATTTATCCTAGAAGAACAAAATAAGTTTATACGTACAATATAGCACCATAGACGGTAACTGCACTGTATAATTTCTATTTTTCTCCTAGATACTTCCAAAGTCAAAATCCTTCAATGTTAAGTAGGGATTATTTCCATACTAAAAAAATTTATTAATGATTACATATTTAGGCCAAGATTCGATAGTCGCTTATTTTAACTATCAAATAAACAAATATTCAAACAAAGATTTCACTTCCCATGGAAATCACTAAGCCTCATTAAATTAAATTTTCATTAATTTAAAATTTCTTTCCAGAGTATTTATAAAAATATTCATATACTTATCTCACTGGAATAGGTATATTCATAAACCATTAATTTCAAAATTACATGAAATTAAAAAAAAATAGATATGGAAAACACCATTCCATATCAATCATGGATCGAAGTCGACATAATGGATACGTCGCTATCCCAACGAATCCATAGTAAATTGTAGGTAATCCCTACCCCTCGAATTATTCCATGAAAATCAATCATTTCTTTCCAAAATCTCTTTATTCATAAATATCTCAAAATCTATTTATAAACTTATTTATAATTTTCCAGGTTTAATTTAGAAAATAACTCTTTAATAAATCTCAAACCATTTATAAAACTTTCCCTTTTCAAATCACTAAACCATTTATAAACCTTTTTTCTAAATCATTCAAAACCTAAATTATTTCCCAATTCCAAACCTCTTCCAATTTATGACTCCTTTATGTAAATCCTTTTGATAGAGCAATCCCCTTTTGAACAATTTATATCTAGTTATAATAGATAAAAACTTTACTGGCACATAGATAAATTTTAAGCATTTAAAGATAATATAATAATAATAATATTTAAAGCAATTAAATAATATAAAAATTACCTTCAAATATTATAAATAATTAAGTATAATAAGATAATTGTAAACAACCTTTATAATATAATTAATTAACTTCCAAATAATATTACTAACAAAATAATTATCTAGTTTTAAATAACAATAATAAAATAATTTATTTTCTTCAAACTACCATAATAAGTAATGAATTATCCTTTAAACAACATTAATGAAATTAATACATTACAAATATAATAATTAACTTTACTAAGAATGTAATTTTACAAAAAATTTATAGCATAATAATTAACTGAAACATTTTACTTCAAATTACAAAAACTGAAGTTAATTAAATACATAACTCTCCAAATCTAGAAGAGCCTCAACGATCGCAATGGTACTTAAACAAGCTACCTATAAATTCAATTTAACTTTCCAAGCTAAATTACAGACATATATGTAAACCGAATCCATAATTAACAATCAATTGTTAACAAATCACATATCCAGTACCAATCAACTGGCACTTAAATGAATATCGAAATAAATACAATAGTAGAATAGGGACTTATTCTGCTATTCAAATGACGTTCAAAATAAACTCTTCCATTTATTATCAAATGGTGTTTAATTGGCCAAATAGATAACGCCTAAGCAGTATACTTAAGTTAATTACGTTAAATTTTTAAACAATTTTATTATATTAATCAAAATCAGTAACAATTTATCAGCTCGTATATGATCCCTTGCTTAAAATAGATTTCAGTATAGATCGTAAATCGAACAATGTCTAAAAGCATTTCAAGATAGTATACCGCTATCCTAGATCAGATTCAAACAATCTAATAATATTTCAAGATGCTATATCATGATCCTAGATTAGACTCAACAACCCGCAAATTCAACAATCCAAGTAGATATAAAAAAATTATCTACTACATACTAATTATCCAAAAATAGAGAGTTTAACTCACCATTATTTATGTTGTAACCGAGACATTCCGATTTGGAACTAAAACCGAATGGCGTTCGATTTTAGCCTAAATGTCAACTCTCTCCAAATTCGTCCAAACAGTTCCATTGCGTATATTACGTCATCACAAGCGCAATGCAAAAGGTTTCACCTCGATTAGACCTCTTATGAGAGAGATACTAGATTTTTAAGTTATCGATATTTTAAACAAAAATAAAATAATCTAATCACAACATTAATTATAATTATAACAATACCTCTACCATCTTCTTCTTCCTCAACTAAATTCTATACACGATATACCTATCACCGGACATGCATGCACGCTGCCCCGCAACCCACACTCGATGAAATCCAAGTCCGACCGCACCGTTGAAGTCCTCTTCGCGATCTCCTCCCATGGACCCTACATCATCACCTCTTCCTTTCGAAATCAAATCGCGACGTTACCATGTTCCTACGTCGATCGTACAGGTCGCGATGACCATAAAGCACCTAGCTTCACCAAATCGTGGACTCCGATGTTCCTTCCACCCTTGAACCACGATATCCAATTCATCAATTTCTGCTTCTATCAATAGAAAATCCAAACCCTAGCTCGTCATACCTACCTCAACCTCACCAAAGCAGTTGTCATGCCATCTAAAAATCCATCTACAAGAAGTACTCATCACTCCAGACTCGAAGTCATTTGTTCTTTTTTTTGTTAGTTGATTTATTTTTCTTAATTTCCAAATTTTGAATTTTAAAAAAGGAAGTTAACCATCTACAAATAATGATGATATATAAAAGAGGGAAGGTATGTGTGATGACTCGTCCCTCTCGACCCTCGAAAACCGACACAGATAAACTACTGTATAATATGCCGACGGTCGAGTGCCGAAAAAGACAGATTGCGGAGGGAAAGAAAGGAGGTAGAAGAAGAGAAAACAAAACAACATCAGAATCTCACAATCGCAGCGGAACAATACCTAATAGATAAATGACTGGTCTTTATACAAAAAGAACTGTATATGTTTATACATTCCATCATCAGAGTACAACTCAACAAAAAAAAAATACTAGACAGTTATATTAACTTGTCCCCACAAAAGTCGACTATACAGCTTATAATGCACAGCGGACTACACTTCAAGTACGTGTGATACGTCTCACCATACAACTCGTCTTCTGAGCTCCATAGCATCATATCCTGTATTTATAATACTCGGTTTGACCCAAGCATTATTATAAAATAACACCCGAGTCAGTCTGGAAAATCAACGTAAGAAACTACACTCAATTTAATTATTAAAGTTTTCAAAATCCTTTGAAATCAAAGGTATCTTGTAGGATCACGCCATAAATAAACTTGTCGGGTTTTTACCTTACGATAACCAAAACATTTCTTATAAAATCCTCTAATATTATAATAGTGTCTAGGTACAAATACTTAAATCAAATATCCGAAATTGTTACATTCATTAAATTCCAGCAATACTAGGCACCATAATCAAAACCGCAAAGGGCATGTAGGAAGAATGGATTTCCAACTAATAACTAGGCACTAGGGCACCACCTGTCACGGTATCTTGTCTAGATCAGCATACCGAGGATCCACCCTGATCCCCTACAACACAAGACCGGACTACCCCTTACTGGATAGCTCGAATAAGATCACCCCGCGGTTGGGATCAACAACGGCCCACACAGCCGAAATAAAAGGGACATGTAGACAGGGATGACCTTACCCTAATTGGTTGCTAGCCACTTAGCCTTGCTGCGTAACACCTGATTTTTAGTCATTCTCGGTCGATGAGGCTCGAGGCTAAGCGTTACCTTTTTAGAACACATCTCACTTAGAATGCTCATCGTCCTCTTGACGATGTTCTGAAAGCATCATCCATACAAGTCCGTTCCAGGTCCGAACGGAACCGAAGGCACTACTCCTACTACATTCATTTTGGAATCATCCTCAGAATTAGTAGCGATTAGCCCTTGCACTTCACTGCTCCATCTTCGACTCCAAGCTCTTGTCTTCATCACGAAAACGTACTCGTTAGATTGAAGTGGTTTTCGGATCTCAAATCCGATCCCGGTCTCTTCGAAACAACGTTCGTTATTTCCCGGTAAACTCAACCCCGGTTCTTTAGGAAATACACGCACGAAAATAAATCATGGTACTTCCTAATCGCTAGTGGACGGATTTCCTTATAAACGTCATAGAAGAAAGAATGAGTTTATACGTACAACATAGCACCGAACGGTAACCGTACCATATAATTCATGTACTCCTCCTAGATATTTCCAAAGTCTTATTTGGGTCCAGATTTGATAGTCGGCTATTTAACTATCAAATAACCAATCAATTCAACTAATCATTTCCACTGAAAAACTCAAATCTTATTAAATTAGATTTTTAATAATCTAAATCACTTATCCATAAACATACTCTTAATACTCTTGAAATAAAACCACTTAAATCCTTTTACTCAAATGAATAATTATGAAATTCTATAGTAATTTTCCAAGTAGAATTTATGCAACAAACTATTTTAAAAATAAGATTTTTGTATAAAGTATAAATATTTGAAAATTTTCTTTTAAAACAAAATACTAATTTAACCTTTAATATAATTACTACTAAAATTAATTTGAGTAATATTTACTGTAAAATTCTAGAACAGTTAAAAATAATAAATTTCTCTAAAACATTTTTAAAACAATTTTAAAACTTATACTTATAAATAAAAATATCCTTTGAAAATATACTTGGCTTTTCAGGAAAATACACTTTCCATTTAAATATAACTCATATAACCCTTTATAAATCCTGCTCGGTTTATCCTAATTTTATTTACGTCCCAATCCCGTAAATTTCTTTCAGCACTTTAAAAATAAAACCACTTTTTATTTTTAAAACAAATTTCCCAACTCCTTATAATCACTTTCAAAAAATATATACTTAAATTATTTATATTAAGGCTACTAAAATTACTTAAATAAAATAATACTTAAGAAATTCTATATGAGTTTCCGAGTAAAACTTAAACCAAAATTTCCTTTTAAAATAAGTTACTATATCAAATATTTATGTTAAAATTCCTATTTAAAAATCATAATACCAATTTACCTTTGAAGAAAATTAACTACCACAATTAACTTAAATAAATATTTACTTTTCACTTAAAATAATTAAAATAATAAATTTCTAATAACATTCTTTAAAAAAACATTTTTAAACCTCTAGTTTGTTCTTCCAGGATAGAAATATCAAATCATTCATGGCATTCAATATCATTTAATCATTCATAAGCAAAGTTAAAAAGTAACACCCTTCCAATAAATTAAATTAATTTCTTTAATCAATTGTATTCCTGCCTACTTAGCATTAATTAATTATAAAACATTAACTAATCATCCCTTAATTATCCTCTCTAATTATTTTAAGTTATTAGCCTTTAGTTAATAACTCAAATTAATTAACCTTCACATATTTACGTTACATTTATCCTTAATTTATTTCTAAAAATTCATTATTCTATAATCACTTCATTGATTAATTATCTTTTAATTAATCACACTCATAACTAACTTCTTTAGTTAATCAATCCTTTAATTGATTATACCAAATAATTAATCCTTAATTACTTATTAATTACTTCCTTTAAGTAGTTAACCTTTAATTACTTTCATCAAGTAAATATCCCATTTGATAATTAACCACCCTTAGTTAACCTTTAATTTCTAAATAAATTAATTAACTCTCAACAGACTAATTCTTTAATTACTTACATTAAGTAATCATTATTTAATAAATCACATTTAGTAATAAATTATTAACTATCCACCTTAATTAACGACATTAAGCAATCATTTCTAAGCTACAATAATTATCATTAATAATTTACATCAAGTGAATAATCCTTAATTAGTCATCTTTTGATTAATACAATTAATTACTTAATCATCTTAATAAATCAATCTTTAAAATTGATTTCACAAATTCATTAAACTTTAATTAATTAATCAATTAACCATCCTGATATATTAAATAATCTGTACTTTTATTTAATTATAAATTTAGTTCACCTTAAAATAACAATTTGAATGCATTTTAAACTTTGGAAATTTGTTCGAAACTTATTAATACGTTGTTTAACTTGGTTAACATTAACTTTGAAACATATCCACCTTGATAAGCTTTAAAACTTCTACAGCTTACAAAAATTCTAGCCCAAACAATAATCTCGAGCCAAACAAGATATAGCCCGACCAAACCCCCTAGCAACCCTCGTGCACATCCCAAACCCAAACTGCTTCGAGTCATACACGTATCCTTCTCGATCCAAACTCGAGTAACCCTCATCTCCCAAAAACAAGAAAAAACAACCCAACTCAGTCGTGCATGCGAGCGCATGCACGGCAGCCTCACGCCTCTCAAACCAACTTCTTTAGCTCGACAATTCGTCGATCATCTACTCGTCACATTCGACTACTCAGATCACCGATAATGCTAGTAGAACAAAAATAGAGCACTCGACCGAACATCTAAAACCAACCCAAATAGAAGAACCACCCCAGTCATCACCTCGAACCACCGGCACCCCTACCGACTTCACCAGAACTTTATCCCACCCCCAAGCATCGACTCAACTTTTCGCTCTCAAGTCCGATGCCTTCCAGACATCACCAGACCTCGAAATCAAATGTTGGCCAAAACTACCCATTTAACCCTAACTCGATGCCGACAGAACGCCACAGCCTCCTAAAAATATCACCACTAATTTTATGATGACCTCCTACACGCAAGCTACCTCCGACAGCAACTTCAGCCCTCAACCTGCCGCCGTTCACCAGAAATCGAGCAATTACTCGATTTCGTTTAACATAAAATTTCCCTTTATTTACAAGCCTAAAAATCTTGAAATTAATCTCAAAATTCATCAATCCCCATTACGATTAAGGTTATGTAATCAAAACATATATTTTAAATGATTTATTTTTTGATTCAAATTGATCATCACTGCTTATTCCTCTTCCAACAATAATCACTTAATATATTTTCTTGAAAATATTTTTAGTGGCAATGTTGCATCTACATACACATTTTTACTTCAAAGATCAAAACCTAAAATGGAATGTAAGAAGATAAATCGATTTTTATTTGATTTAGCTTGAACCTGCTATCTTTACAGAGATGTATGTTATATTTATATCAAACATGCTTAGTTTGTTTTCCACCATAACATATTAACCATATTAATTCATCTATGCCAATCCTTATTCATACATCACTAGAAGTGTTTTTGCATCAGATTTTACTTTTAAGGATGTAGTTTACCCACCTGAACTTTGTACAGCAGAGACTTGGAAGTTTGAGTTTGATTTTTGAAAGATGGAAAACTATTCTGGTTATTGAATTAAATCTTGATCTGGAAATGCTTTTGTTTCCTAAAACTTGATTTGATAACTAATCTTTGTTTGATTTGTTGAGTTGTACTAAAGCTGATCTCCAAGTTAAAAATGTTGTCGATGATATAGTTGATTTCTTGCAATGATTTCTCTTTGGTTTAAGTTTCAGATTTCTTTTTTTCTCTTCTTTGATTTGTTTTGAGGCTGGTTTAGTTTACAGTTTTTTAGATTTTCTTCTATCATTTTATTTTTTAATAACATAGAAAAAGGTTGAGATGAAGGAGTATAAGTGTATTTTGTCTTGATTTAATGATTGATTTTTTTAAAAGAAATAAGGTAAAATAGCTTGTGATACTTGTTTAATTTGTATACACTCTTAAATTGCATGTAACAACACATTTACATTTGTAATTTAGTATAAAAAAATTTACACTTGTATTTTGTATGTATATTAATGTTTTAAATAGATATATATATATAATATTTTCCATTTAGTAATTACTTTCCTTAATCTATATTAATATGATATTTTAAAGAAAATAATATAAATCAAACCATATACTAATAAAATCATATTCAAATATGTTTTATAATTTATTTTAATATATTTATTCTTTGAATTTCAAATTCAAATTAAAATCAACTCATATAAATATATATATTTAAACAAACACAAATTCAATTCTATTTAAAATCCATTTATATATATAAAAATAACAAATTATTATTGTTTTGAAAGCAATTAATTTTATCAATTTTAAATAATTATAAAGGAGATTATCACATTTATTTGTTCAATTTATAAATCAGTATTTTCAGAGTTTAAATTAAATGACTATCCAATTATCTAATGCCGGAAAATCCGGGTTATCACATTCCTCTCCCTTTGAATCTTTTCGTCCTCGAAAAGGAACGAAGCTAGAATGTATTAAAATACTTAATATCAGTTAAATCACTTTTTTATCATTTTAAAAACATTTTAAAATCTATATAATATTGCCAACATAGTTTTTATGGAAATATCATTTTTTTCACTCGATGTTTTAACAAGTCCGTCCTCGTTCTCACAGAAATTCGGTCATACGTTAATCAGACGTATGACTGAAAATATATAAGTATTTAGCAGACCTATTTTCAACACCTAGTGAAAATACTTGGAAAATAATTTTATTGAAAATATCGAAAACATTTTTGAAAATAGAGGAAATATCTTTGGTGAGAATTCTCGAGAAATCATCACTTCCAACCATGGTCGCAGTTACATGCTGGGTTACATTGCGATCACAGCAAAACTCCATGTAACTATAAGTAATCTGTGCCCCTTGATTATGCCATGGAACCCGCCATAGATCGCAGTTACATCCTGGATTACGTTGCCATTACAGCAAAAGTCCATGTAAATGTAGGCATCAGCGCCCTCGAATTTCGCTGCCAAAAGAATGAAACTTCTCCACTCCACTCGACCATAGATCGCAATCTACCGATGTTACGTTGCCTTTCCGGCAAAATCAAGCGTAGACCATCGGCACTCACCTCCGTACGATTTTCGCTATGGTCCACAGTAGATCACAGCGACATCGAGTTACACTGTGGTCACAGCATGACTCAAATGCATCTGTAGGCATCAACGCCCTCGACTTTCGCTACCCAATAATCCTCAGGAACTTCGGTTTGTCCGGACTTCCTCACAGGATCCACTTTAGAGCCTCTCCCCTTTTGAGGCTCAAGGCAGTACCAACCTATGGTACTCCTGAGAAGTTCATTCAAGGGAGTTCCTTTTTCCCTAAAGCCACTTTCAAAACACTTTATACTACATACATATAGTATCTTCCAAATCAAACACCTAGTATGAATCTCATATAAATCTCATTTTCTCAAAATCGATTACCCAAAAATCGATAACTCTCAAACTAGGCTTTCCAAATCTCCAAAATTGATTTTTCTCCAAAAAATCAGAAGCCTTTCGAAATCCATAGGTTTCAAAAACCTTTCCTGGAAATCATTCTCATAAGATCTTTCATATATATATATATATATATATATATATATATATATAACTTTTAAAATCTTTGGATCATTTCGTACTCATATAAGGTCCACTTTTTATACTTCAACTACTTTCAAAAACCCTTTTCTTCTGGCAATAGATTCAACAAGGTAAAATTTATCTTATATAACAAAGATATATAACTTTGTTTATCCCAAATCAAATATTCAAATTAGATTGCTCTTATAAAGTTGTTTTCCATTATACTTATCATCATAGAAATACCCAAATTGCACTTTTATTCATTGTATATTTCACAAAATATACTTTTCATTTCAAAAACCATTTTACAGTTCTTATCCACAAATTTCCTATATCAATTTCATTCAAACCTGTACGATGTACATATGGTCCGTACACTATGTCAATCCGATCACTTACTCGATCACACAACTTCACTTCTGAACTAGTATCGTCCACCCGACTTGCAAGTGCGGACTCAGATCTGGTTACTTGATCAGAAACCGTCATTCTCCTTGCATAGCCATAACTATGATAGAGAATATCCAGAACCAATCAACAATCCATATCCAGGTTTGCCGTCGAAAATCGAGTGAAAAAATCCTATTTGGATCGATATACTATCTTGAAATTCTATTCTCAAATCCGGATCAAATCACTATGCGAATAGAATAATATACTTACATCCTATGTATTTATCTTTATTGATTATTAGCCAAATCAATATCCTTTTCTATTCACATTCACTTTAATTTCTATCCACTTATTCATAGTTGTTTCAATTCCATTTGGATTATCATTTTAATCCCTATCTCAATTGGTAATAAATCATAAACAGTTTGAACTCTGTCTAGTTTAATTTTAGAAAATTGGTTGAAAAGTTTAAAATAGATAAGTAGTTGAAAAATAATTATTATTTTGTAAAATAGTTATAAAATAGTTAAGTAGTTGCAAAATATTTAAAATATAGTCAAATGGTTATAAAATAATTAAATAATTGCAAAATATTTTTAAAATAGTAAGTAGTTATAAAGTAGTTGAAAAATAGAAATTAGTTTGTAAAACAGTTGTAAAATAGTTAAATGGTTGCAAAAATATTTACAAAATAAGTATAAGATAGTTTGGGGTTTAAAAAGAAAGGTTGTATATATAAATAGCTTGGAAAAATTGGTTTATATTAAAACAATTATTTTGAAAATAATCCAGAGCCAAACTGTTCAATTCCCAATCTCCATTCTCATCAATTCAACTTAAATTTCGATTTCCATTTAAATTGACTCAATTCCAAATTGAATTAATCCCAATTCCAATCAATTGCCTATTTCCAATTAACTTTCAATTTCAACTCAAATTAAGTTAACTTCCATTTCCATCCCAAATTCAAATCAAATTCAATTTGAACTAGTTCTATTCAAATTTCAACTTAAAACCATGTCGAATTATATAAATTCGATTTATATTTTCAAATGCTGGTTTAACCTCTTAAACCAAATTATCGTTTATTTTTAAAGTCTTTGAACAATTTAATTCTTAGTCCAAGTTTCATATATTCCATTTTAAATTACCCTTTACTTCTTCATAAACTTATTTCTAAGTTCAAATAAAAATTCAAATCCCTTTAAACAATTTAATCTTTGAAATCCAGTTTATTACCCAATTTCAATTTTGAAACCAATCCTTAATAATTTAAAATTTCAATTTCCTTTTGAACATTTATATCTTAAATTCAAGGTGACTTTATTTTCCATTTATATCAGCAATGGATAAACATATTATTCCAATCCATTTCTGAATTCGTTTTAAATTACACAATTCACAATTTCAAAATTATTAATAATAACATGATGATATTAGGATAAATAAACATTCAATTTATTTAAAATATCCATCCATAGCGTCCAATTCAAATTTTTAGATTTCAAACCCATTTTGAGATCATACATACTCCCTATTCAAATTAACCTTTTGACTTTCCAAGTTAAATCTCAATTTCATCTTGAAATTTTGAAGTCGGTTGTTCATTCTATACTTATTTAACTTCTCCCGAGTTAAATTTAATTCAATTTAAACAATCCTATTACTTCACCCAATTCGAATTTCCATTTCAAATTTTTAAATCTTTGTCAATATATATTCTTTCTTACTTATAAGTTCAAAGACTTATATCACTTTGTGTTTTTATGTCACACTTCAGGGAAATTCAAAACTTAACACCTTAGAGTTTATTTCAAATCATCTTTGATATTATGTATCCAGCATATACATATTTATTTCTTGGACCACCCAGCCATGGTTTAAAATTTAAACCACCTTTGGTTTTAAATTTCAATACAAATTCCTTTAAAGTTTTCCAAACATTTCTTATTTTAAAATAAGATCACATTCAAAATATTCTGAATATTATCATTTCCTTCATCATTTTGAAACAATTTTCAAATCTGGACCCTGATTTAAAACTTCACAATTTAGATCATCTTCAATTCCAATTTATAAGTCATACTTACCTAATGTTTTACTTCCCTAAAACATTTCATTTGCTTACTCATTAATACACATTTTATTATTAAACACAACAATTATTTATGATAATGACCAAGATTATCATATTTGGAAACCAATTCATTATTATCTTATTCTGAAACTCTTCTCCAAGTTCAAGATTTTAATTCCAGTTTGAATCCATTTCAACTTACCTTTATTAAATTTAAATTTGGTTGTACTACTATTACCACTTTAATTCTAATGATTTAACACCAATTACCTTAATAATATTTATTTAGAAAGAAATATTGCTTTATATGCCAAAATATAATCTTATATAAAAATCATTTCTTTTTAAAACCATTAAAAATCTTTATATAAGAAAATAACAAGTACGCTCTCTTATATATATACACACTCAACTCATTCTAGGGTTCCACTTACCCTATCCTTAATGAGTATTTCCCACCAGAGCTAAGGTACTTGCTTAACCTTCTGCTCTGATGCCAAATGTAACGACCTGGAATTTTCGATCCCGAAAATTCCAAAGAGTTAAAAAAAGAAGAAAAGAGATAGAAGAAGAAATAGAAAACCAAACTCGGAATCTCACATTCGCAGCGGATAAAATATAATATCAACTAATATCGTTTATAAAAAGAAAGCTGCATCAGCAAATTTACATGTTTATTACATCAGCGTTACAATATTTCACAAACACTGGACAGTTAAAATAACTTGTCCCAGATAAATAACAATATATCACAGCAGAATACAACTTCATACGTTCTTGCCATCTAGCTCGCCTCCTGAGCTCAAGAATGCCCTTACCTAAAAATCTGTAACACTCGGTCTGACCCGAGCATTACTTCAAAGTAACAACTAGGTCAGGCTGGAAACCGGCGTGAGTAAACCCATCTAACACGAAATTCCAATGCATACAAACTTTTAAAACCCGGGTAACTCGTACCTTATCATGAGTTCTTAACTTGCCATAATCAAAACTTATTTCACACATAATCCTTTAAGTATCATTACACAATTCGAACGGTCCAGTTTACTTAAATCATTCCATTCTAGTCTATAGATTTCACATATCAATCCATAAAGGTTTATAGTATATTTCAAAACGAAGTGGTTTCGGGTATTTACTGATACCCGACCCCGGTCTCTTTGAATCTCAAGATATCTTAACCTAAGTTATTCAATTAAACCAATTCAACTTTAAATGCAGGATGTCATTTTACTCAGTAATTAACCATTGATTGATAACTACATTATCACGATTTAACCCAAACATATCACAAACTTTTCATAATAGAAATATCAAATCATTCAAGGCATTCATTACCATTTAATCATTCATAAGCAAAGTTAAATAGTCACAACCTTCCACTAAATTAAATTAATTTCTTTAATCACTTTTAACCATACCTGCTTAGCATTAATAAATTTCAAACCATTAATTAATCATCCCTTAATTATCCTCTCTAATTACTTTAATAATTAGCCTTTAATTAATATCTCAAATTAATTAACCTTTACCTATTCACGTTACATTTATCCTTAATTTATTTCTAAAAATTAATTATTCTATAATCACTTCATTGATTAATTATCTTTTTATTAATCACACTCATAACTAACTTCTTTAATTAATCAATCCTTTAATTGATTACACTAAATAATTAATCCTTAATTACTTCCCTTAAGTAATTAACCTTTAATTACTTTCATCAAGTAAATGTCCCATTTGCTAATTTACCTCCCTTGATTAACGTTTGATTTCTAATTAAATTAATTAACTCTCAACAAACTAATCCTTTAATTACTTACATTAAGTAATCATCATTTAATAAATCACATTTAGTAATAAATAATTAACTATCCACCTTAATTAATGACATTAAGCAATTATTCTAAGCTATAGTAATTATCATTAATTATTTACATTAAGTGAATAATCCTTAATTAATCGTCTTTTGATTAATATAATTAATTACTTAATCATATTAATAAATCAATCTTTAAAATTGATTTCACAAATTTATTAAACTTTAATTAATTAATCAATTAACCATCCTGATATATTAAATAATCTGTACTTTTATTAAATTACAACGTTAGTTCCCTTAAAGTAACAATTAAAATTTATTAATACGTTGTTTAACTTGGTTAACATTAACTTTGAAACATATGCACCTTGATAAGCTTTAAATCTTCTACAGCTCACAAATTTTTTGGCCCAAACAATAATCCCAAGCCAAACAAGATATAACCCGACCAAACCCCCTAGCAACCCTCGTGCACATCCCAAACCCAAACTGCTTCGATTCATACACGTATCCTTCTCTATCCAAACTCGAGAAACCCTTATCTCCCAAAAACAAAAACAAAAAACCAAACTCAGGGGTGCACACGTGCACATGCACGGCAGCCTCACGCCTCTTCGACCAACTTCCTTAACCTCGATAATTCGTCGATCATCTAGTCGTCACATTCGACTACTCAGATCAGCGATAATGCTGGTAGAACAAAAATCGAGCACTCGACCGAATATCTGAAACCAACCCAAACAGAAGAACCACCCCAATCGTCACCTTGAATCACCGGCACCCTTGCCGACTTCACCAGAACTTCATCCCACCCCAAGCATCGATTCAAATTTTCGCTCTCAAGTCCGATGCCTTCCAGAAATCACCAGACCTCGGAATCAAATGTTTGCCAAAACTACATATTTAAACCCAACTCGCCACCGAAAGAATGCCACGGCCACCAAAAATATCACCACTAATTTTTTGATGACCTCCTACATGCAAGCTACCTCCGACAACAACTTTGGCCCTCAACTTGCCGCCGTTCGCCAGAAATCGAGCAAGCACTCGATTTCGTTCAGAATAAAATTTCCCTTGATTTACAGACCTAAAAATCTTGAAATTAATCTCAAAATTCATCAACCCCCATTACGATTTAGCTTATGTAATCAAAAAGTATAATTTAAATGATTTAATTTTTTTGATTTAAATTGATCATCACCGTTTATTCCTCTTCCAACAATAATCACTTAATATATTTTCTTGAAATTATTTTTAGTAGTGATGTTACATCCACATACACATTTTTACTTCAAAGATCGAAACCTAAAATTGAATGTATGAAGATAAATCAATTTTTATTTGATTTAGCTTGAACCTGCCGTCTTAACAGAGACATATGTAATAATTAAATCAGACATGCACATATTTCTTTTTCCACCATAGCATATTAGCCATATTAATTCATCCATGCCAATCCTTATTCATACATTACTACAAGTGTTTATGCATCAGATTTTGCTTTTAAGGATGTAGTCTACTCACCTGAACTTTGTACAGAGGAGACCTCGAAGTTTGAGTTTGATTTTTGAAAGCTGGAAAACCGTTCTGGTTTTTGAATTAAATCTTGATCTGGAAACGCTTTTGTTTCCTAACACTTGATTTGAAGACTGATCTGGCTTTGATTTTTTGAGTTGTAATGAAGCTGATCTCCAGGTTAAAAATGTTGTTGATGATATAGTTGATTTCTTGCAATGATTTCTCTCTGGTTTAAGTTTTCGATTTTTTTTCTTTCTCTTCTTTGATTTGTTTTGAGGCTGGTTTTAGTTTACAGGTTTTTAGATTTTCTTCTCTCATTTTTTTAATGATGATAGAAAAGGACTAAGATGAAAGAGTATAAGTGTATTTAGTCTTGACTTAATGATAGATTTTTTTAAAAAAGAAATAAGGTAAAATAGCTTGTGACAGTTATTTAATTTGTATACACTTGTAAATTGCATGTAACAACACATTTACATTTGTAATTTAGTAACATTTGTAATTTAGTATAAAAAAAATTACACTTATATTTTGTATGTATAATAACGTTTTAAATATATATTTATAATATTTTCCATTTAGTACTTTCCTTAATTTATATAAATATAATATTTTAAAGAAAATAGTGTAAATCAAATCATATACTAATAAAATAATATTCATATACGTTTTATAATTTATTTTAAGATATTTATTCTTTGAATTTCAAATTCAAATTCAAACTAAAATCAACTCATATAAATATATATATTTAAACAAACACAAATTCAATTCTATTTAAAATCCATTTATATATATAAAAATAACACATTATTATTATTATTTTGAAAACAATTAATTTTATCAATTTTAAATAATTATAAAGGAGATTATCACATTTATTTTTTCAATTTATAAAGCAGGATTTTCAGAGGTTAAATCATATCCAATTATCTGATGCTTGAAAATCCAGGTTTTCACACTTCACCAATAGTCGTTGCTTTCTATCCTTCATTAATACAAACTTCAACTTCATTCCAAATCACTGAATCATAATCGAATTCTCTATATCTCTGATCTAACTTTCTGAAATCTATTTGCTATCATACTTTCAATTATTCTGCATTAAAGCAATGCTATACCCTTCCATTCTTCGTATACTTCAAATATATATAAATACTCGAGGAGAAGATTATAGGAAGGGTGTACTACAAGTGAAAAATCCATGTTATCAGAACACACAAAAGTCAAAACTATTTTCTGTATTTGTTGAAGTCATGTTCTGCTGCTCAGGTGAGTGAAGTCCTCTTCGGCTGTTGAGACGAAATCATGTTCTACTGCTCTGGTCCCTGTTCGGCTGCTCAGGGGTGTATAGACCTATTCCTCCGGGTTAAGTGAGGGTTTTTGTTTTAGTGAAATTCCAGAAGGAGTTTAGGAATGGATGTAGGACGGTGCTCCGAACTAGTATAAAAATCTCTGGTGTCATTTTACTATAGTGTTTTTTATTCCCACTATTTACGGTATTTTTATCATCATTATACTCTGTATTATCATGTATTTATATTAAACGATCCATAGCACACTTTTAAAAACTAAATGTTGAAATTCATTTCGAATTTGCAAGTAAATAGAACTGGAATTGGAATGGAATATTGGAATCAATTTAAAAAGGGTGTTTAGTTAATTGAAATTGTAAAATTGGTTCAAGGGGACTAAAAGAAGTAAAAGTTTGGAAATAAACTATTAATTGAGATTTGAAATTTAATTTGGAAATAAAAGTGATGAAGTGAAATAATACAAGAAGTTATATAAAATATCCATTGGACTTAAGAAACAAATGGTGAAATTCTTAAGTAAAATCTCGAATCGGGAAAATATACAAAGTTAATAATTGAGTGAAGGCTAAACTGTAAATTGTACAATGACGATTGTGAATAAGTGGATAGAAATAAATACAAACGTGAATAAAAGGGAATTGATATAGCTAATAAACAATTGAACTAAATACGTGGGATGTACTTATATTACTTTATTCGCATAGCAATTTGATCCAATTTCGAGCAAAGAATTCGAGATAATTATATCGATCTGAATTGAGATTTTTCACTTGACTTTCGACGGGAACCCTAGATATGGATTTTGGTTGATTCTGGAAATTCTCAATCACAGTTTAGGACCATGCGAGGAGAATGACGGTTTCTGATCAAGAAACCAGATCTGAGTCCGCACTAGGAAGTCGGGTGGACGATACTAGTTCGGAAGTGAAATTGTGGGATCGAGTGAGCGATCGAACTTAATATTGCATACGGATGATATAAGTACATCGTACGGATTTGAATGAAATAAATATTCAAACTTTTGTAAAGAAATGTGCAAAATGATTTTGAATGTCGTAACTTGACATTATTGCTAGTAGGATATACATGTGTTTTAAAGAAAAAGGGAATTGGATTTTTTATTTAGTAGATAAATGAAATTGCTCGACAAAAAGGTCTGTATTTAAATTTCTATATGAAATTTGATGATTTTCTTGTCTAGCCACTTGGCCTTTTGTTTTCTTTTGAAATCTGCGGGCTCCTTGTTGCATTTTGTGGTTGTACCGAGCTAGTCACGTAAAGGAGACACTGGCGAAATTTTTCGAAAATTTAGGGAGTTAGAATATTTTTTTGAGAAATTTGAATAATTTAGTATTTGAATCTAAATTTAAAATTTGAATTGTCAAGGAAATAATATTGTTTGGAACTATGGAAAATTTTGCAATGCTAGTTGAAGTGGTAATGGGTTTTTAATAAAAAGATTTGTTTTGGCGAGTTGATAAAACTGTTTGGTTTTATGAAATGATAAAGGGGTTAAGGATCATTCTTCTTAACTAGTAATTTCGGGATGAAATTCTTTTAAGGGGGAAGACTGTGACGACCCCGAATTTTGGACACTTGAAATTATAATATTTAATTGATTTTAAATATTTGTAAGCTATTTTAACTTGAATTTCAAATATCACTATTTATTTAGATAACTTATTTTTGGATTTAACAACTGGAAATTGGGTAAATTATTAAATCTAAAATTTTATGCTGATTAAAAATATTTTAAAGACTTGTAAAATTCATATTTAAAATACTGAAGGTAATAGAACTTTTAAAGCTAAATTTGAAAGTGCTTTGATCAGTTTTGAAATTATATCGTTCAAATCGATATTTAAAAATAGTCTTCCAAGACACAATCTTGGAATTCGACAAAACCAGTTTCATTGGATCCGTAATAGTGTTTTATTATTGGATTTCAATTTCGGCATTATTTGGAGTGATCATTTGATCATACGATAGACAAACGCGCTGAATTTATATCGAAATTTAATGTTATAACCGGGTCCAAAAAAGCTATCTTCTCCATACGATCGAATTTGGACTAGAAACCTTTTCAACTGCATTCGGAATAGGGGTTTAACACTATAAAGCCTAGTGGCACGCCTCGATAGGGGTTTGAGATTATAAGTTGCGTAATTTGAAACAATTTAAAATTCAATTTAAATTTAAAAATATAATATATATGTTTAATATAATAAGATTTCACCAGGCAACTTCAACATGTTGCTTATCTCTTCAACCACGTGTTCCCTCTAATAGCACGCGTCCCCCTTACACTTTTCAAAATCAAGTTAGTTAGAAATAAAAAAGAAATCTCGTTCCCATTCGAAAACAACCGAAATCGTTTAAAGAAAAAAGTAATAAATGGCGGAATCGAATTCGAATCATCGCGTAGCCTAATCGCGAAGGAGCTGGCCAGAGCGATTTTTTTTATCGAAATCGAAATAAAAAAATGGAATCACGACCATGTCACGAAGCAATCTCAAGCGTGGCGTGCTCGATCTCGACAATGGGAGGTGGCGGTAGCGTCACCTTAGGTTGTGGTGGGCGAAGCCAGGTATGGCGGCGACAGCGGCAGGGTATGAAGGCGGCGACCGATCAAAATCAATTCATGGACTTTCGAGGAGTCAAGGCAGCATGAAGCATCGCGTTTAATTGGGTGGCGCGCATGATCAACAGTCGAAGTCGTGAACGTGGTGACGTGAGTGGAACGAATGTCGAGGCCGAGATGTGGGTTCTAAGCTTCAGGAAGTAGACCCGTTCTTTATATATATATATATATATATATATTGATGTATGTATGCATTCGAGCTAGGAAATTGAATATATATATGTATATATGTGTATATATATATATATATATAAATTAGTATTTGATTTTTAACAGTAAGATATATATACAGATCATTCAATTTAGATAAATATATACAGTAGCATATATGTGACGAACGGGATTTTTCGCACTCGAAAATCGACATCCATACTTCATATCGTATTCGAATGTCGTAGATTCGACCGTTCAAACCCGATTCGCCGGAGCTTATAACAACAGTAAGTTAATAACACAGCAGAATAAAAGAATAATACATTGATATACAGCTTTGATACAATATCTGATACAACAGATGATCCAATAGATATTAATATACATCAGAGATATGATACAATAAAATAGCAACGGAAAAGAAAAATAGATAACATCCAGCAACGGAACAATATAACTCGAAGATAGTCTTCAAAAGAGAACCCTAGCAGTAGCAGCTCGTTTCAAAATCACGATACGCAAAGACAAGCAAGTCTCGTCCACATCCAAAGACTGAACTAGCTCCAGATAATTCACTGAACCAGCTCCAGATAATTCACTGAACCTAACTATCTGAAAAACCCAACTCTAAACTGCTCGTGTAGAAAAATTTTGAGAACCCAGAGTTTAGGAAAGAAACAATAAACTCCGGATAAGTCATGGGACTGGTGTGAGCAACAAAATAGTTTATCTTTAAAAACAAACAACGAAATATTTTAAAATCAATTCGCAATGCTTTTTAGAAATGAGACTACCATAAGACCTCCCGCCACACACACAATGCAAACGCAGACTTGGAGGAGATTTCTTCTTATGTTAGTCAAAGATGCTTACTACGCAAAATCAAATTGTTTGATTATTATTATTAGTGCATAGTGTAGAAAACATTTCCAAAGTAGAATATAAATCTTAACCAGCATAGGTACCATTATATTATGCCTGTTATAGCTACCTCCTGAGGAAGCAGGTTCTACAAGTTGCAATCGTAAAGGGTTCGTATTGTTTCTTTGGATTTCCAACAAATGGTCAGGCCAAGGAACTTCCCATTGCCACATGGAAACGCCTCTGGAAGGACGTCCCGAGAACCTAATCGGATCTCTGCCAACACAAGGCCGGGTTACCCCTAACTGGGTAACTACTGACACGAGTATGCCATCAACCGGTTGTAACCAACCTTTAACCGGGGCCCCAGCAACAAATCACAAAATAATATATATATATATATCTGCGATATCAACATAAGTTAAGTATCTAGGCTCCATACCATGATACCACTTCTATCCAGAAGGAAATGCACATACCCTAAGGGGTGCTACCCCCAATAACCCTGCTGCATCTTTTCTGTTTCGACCATTCCGGGGTGTGAGGTCCGACGAAGTCTCGTCCACAAAGCCACGCTTTGGTACAAAGCCATGCTTTGGGTCAACAAATGATCAAATTAATGATCACAAAGATAAATGATCAAACAAATGATCATATCACAAATGATCAAAAAATGATCATTTCACGGCAACACTCAGCATGTCACATTACCAAATTGGGAATATATCGCTGATAACCATCAACTACATAACCTTTGAGCGCGTACGTCTCAAAGTAGGGTGTTATGCTAAGAGAATAAATTCTCCGCCACCAACAGAAATATATTTGAAAGAAATCAGCTTTATATCTCAACTTGTAATGTCAGACATACAATCCATACAAGTCTGCCAGGTTCGAACAGAACCGAAGGCACTTCCAAAGAAGTCCTTGCAATCCGGGTATTCACAATCCCGATTGGACTTCCCATCACTTTGGGAATCTCTATGCCGGCGTGACTCGGTGCAGAGACAATCGATAGGTCATCCTATCGCTTTCGCAAATACCCGGTTTTCATCACCGGTCTTCAAAATGCTATCCATAACGTCGAATCACATATTCGGAATGGGTTATACGACACAAAGGTCCTTTCCTGGCTAAACCGAATAGTGAGCGTAATATTTAAAACATATGGATATGGGATTTCAATTAAGTCACAACTTAATAATTCAAACTTTCTTTCAAATGGTTTAAATCAATTACCATTTCAAATCTTTTAAACAAAAAGATTCATTTCATAAAGTTCACCCCATTTCATAAAGATTCATTCATAGACTTCAAAACGATTTCCATTACAATTGGATTGACTCATTAAATCTTTAAATTAAAGATTTGACTTATAATTTTCAAACCGTTTCCAAAGATTTATTCATAACTTGGAAAATCGTCATTTTCATTTCAAACTAGGAATCCATTTAACACAAATTGGAAATTCATTTCTTATGTGAAAGCTTTTCTTATTTGAAAACGAATAATTTCTTTTCAGAAAGATCCAATTTTATTTACACGAGTTAAAGCCTTTGAATTTAAATTCAAATTCCCAAACCAAATACCTTTAAAATAGTTTAACCCATATAAACTGGTATAACATCTTTAGTCCCTAGTTTCCAGATCATAGAATTCAATTTCAAATCTTGAATCTAAGTTTAAATCAAATTATTTAAATTCCAAAAATAAATCAAGTAATTTAAAAATAAATTTTATCTTGAAATTCCATTCCAAAAGCTTTTTACATTTATCCCGATTCCATTTCCAAAACATTTGAATTTAAAAATTCAAATTTAAAACTATTTCAAACATCTGTGACTTAACCGATTTCCTCGTGAAATCCATAATTGTGTGTGTATGGTGTGGTCCAGGGATTTAACACAATAGTGCACAATCATTCAACCATCACAGATTAAAACACAGAAAAATAGTTGATAAGCGATATAACTATTACGCTTATCGCTCATTCACGGATTTACAGATAACATACAGATGTATCATCAAATAAATGAATAAATTATACATAACACAATTTACAGAACAAAATATCACAAATCAGATAGGGCAGTAAATTCAAGGCATCTCATATAATACAATCATTTATAAGTATGGTCAAGCATTCAATACACATTTATAAGTAGGATTAATTAATCGTTTAATCCTAATTGATTCAATTTATTCCCAAGTAAATTTAATACTTATAAATTAATTATCAAATTCTAAGTAATTAATTACAAATCATTAGATATAAATTTATTTATCAAACACTTTAATAAGTAAAGTTACTCTTAATTCATCACATTAATTTAATTAACCTTTAAATAAATAAATTACTTTAATAATTTAATTATTCTCAAATTAATTACCAAATCAATTTATCACATTATCCCTAAATTTATTATTGCTTAATCACTTGATAAATCAACTTTAATCATTGATTAATATTTTATTAAAAATCCTTTATTCACAAATTTATTATTCCTTAATAAATTAACCTTTAAACCTAAATTAATAAATTTAAACCTTTAATTACTTATTTAATTAGTCCAATTCATCAATTAATCAAACAATAAATTATCCATCTTGATTAACATAATTTAATGAATTTCAAATCTTTAAATCTTCCTTGACTTTAAGATAAACCTCATTCTTATAAATGATTACATTATTATTATAAAAAGGGTTTTAAAACAATTTCCATTTCAAGTTTACTTTTAAATTTCAACTTTATCGAAGTTTAAAAACAATTCAAAAATCCTTTTAAATTCTCATATTAAAGAAATACTCATTTTATAAAGAAGTTTAGAAGAATTTAAAATCAATTTCCTTTCATTTTAAAACTAGAATACATATCTAAACTCAACTCACATACCCGAGCCTAACCCTCAGGCAACTCGACCTATCTCTCGAGTCACTCACGCTAAAAACTCGAGCAACGTCCCGAGCTTCCTTCTTCTTCCCTTCTCTTTTCTACTTCCTTTTTTTTAGTTTATGTTTTTTTTATTTAAATTTTAGTATCAAGTGAAACTCTAATAAAAGGTGATTAAATCCCAGGCAAACACGCACAACACTCCAGAGTCTCGAGCCAAGTCACGAAAATCCCGAGCTCCACTTCGAGTTGCCTCGAAGCAACATTCCCTGACACACGACCATCGCCATGCACGTGCACGCGACCGCACCGCCGTTCCGGTGGCCATCGCGCCCTCGAGGAAGTCGCTCTTCATCCCTACTTCCGAAACCACTGATCGATTCAACGCTAAAAACCCCAAAACAAAATCGAGCTAATGAGTTCAACCTGGAACCCAACGCAGACAAACACCATCGCCTAAATTGATCTTGCACCGTAGCCGGGGACCACCTTGAACCTCGTCGCCTCGCCTGGGGCAGCGCCACCCTACCACTCATCTTTCCTCAAAGTCCGGTCTACTCCGGTTTGCCCATGAATCCCCAATTCGATCACGTTGCCAACCATAAACACCCAACCCTTAAACCCTAACTTCACATCGTCCCTAAAATTCTTGCAATGGATAATTTTTTTAAGATTTTTCCTGGGATCGATGAGGACCAAGCAAGCTTCAAAACGAATTACAACATCTAAAATTTGTTGAATCACCAGGAATTGATGGAAAGGAATTTTTGATTTCTTTATAAATTACACCTCATATACTTATCTAAAAATCAACATTTTTGTTTTAAAAATCATGTCTTCCATTTAGGATTCAAGTTACATACTTGAATCAATGATTCACGAGGTTCAAAAATCCCAGAATTTAAAGTCTTTACTATAAAAAAATTATTTTTCATTCTATATTCATTTGTACTTCATGAAACCATTTTTAGTTTATAGTTCATTCTTAAATACGACAAATTTTTTCTAAAACCAAAGCCTAATATTGATTAGAAAAGAAGAATTTGAATTTTTCTTTATTGTTCTGCACTCTGAGATTAAACAGAGAAGTTATAATATTTTCTAATGCCTGCATACATCAAGCTTCAGAAATTTGCAAACCCATATCTCAAAACAAAATTGATCACAGCAATAATATTCAACTATATCATACTTTAAATTTTTAAAGGTGGAGTTGCTCACCTTCCAGATCATGTTGACTCCAGGAGTAGAAGTTGAAATTTGGTTTATCTGAAGCTTTTCTTTGCTTCTAAACTGTCAAGCTTTGATTGCTTGGAAAATGTTTTAAGTGTGAAGCTTGTTTATGTTAAATGAAATTGTTTTGGTTTTTTTTTCTTTCACTCGGTTTTATTTTACTTAGGATGAACTAAATGCAGAATTTGATAAAAAAGAAAAAGAGACAGTGCATGTTGATATATATAAAAGAATGTACAATAAGGTGATAAAATATTGTTTTGCTAGTACAATGCTAAGCATGCCGTAGTGATCTTGTAATATGTTTGAGGTGTATTAGAGGTATGGCTGCCGTGATGTCTTCTTTTATTTGATTGCGCTGAGATGATATGGTAGTGGCTATGCAGATTTGTTTTGGCTGGGAGGATATACTTTGTGTGCTTAGAGATAATATTATGTACTTGCTTGTTTTCATATTTGGTTACAGCTTTATTTCATATTTAAATATTGTTTCTTTTCTTTTCTTATGGCTTAATAACATAAATAAATTTCTGTTCTATTATGTTTATTTCTTCTATTTTATCTATGTTCATACTTATTGCCTACAAATATTTTATTACTTTGTATATTCTAGATAATGTGTTGTTTTAAATTTAGCAAATTTGTTCATTTTATTTTAAAGACTTCATTTTGAATTTTCAAATCAATTTATCAATAAATTTCACCATTTTTAAATCAAGTTAAAAATAATTTCATCTTTAAATCATTTAGTTAAAACAATAACTCAAACTCAATGTATGTACATATATACATATATATTCATATTATAGTAAATCCATTTACTTGAAATTTAAATCCAAATCACATATGTATAATATTTAAATTCATATGATTTAATTTTTTTTCTTATTCGAATTCAGGGAAACTCGAATCAATTTACTAATAAATTATAGATTCAAATTCAAAAATTAATTTAATTATCAATTTAAATTTATTAAAAATTCGGGATCATTACAATATATATGCAAATTTTTCAATTTATATATAGTCAAGAGTTTGAAAAATTAAAAGGAATTTTATTAAGGTATAAAATAATTTTATTTTTAATTTAATATATATGTATATATCCACATGCATGCTCTAAAATTGGGAGTTTGAAATGTTTGAATTTTTTTATAAAATTTGATTTTTGAATCTATATAAATTAATTTTTATAAGTGAGGGTTTCAAACAAAAAGAAATGAAAATATTTTCTTAAAAAGGAATTTAGTTTATTTAACTTTTAGTTAAATAAATTTATTAAAAGGAATTGGTTTAAAATTAAAAGTATTAGTTTAAAATAAATCATTAGTTAATTAAATTATGAAATGACAATTAATTGTTCGATTTGTTCGAGTATTAATAAACTGTATAAATATTTACACAACGTCCGAAACTGTGAAGAAAAACAAGTCGGATTGGAAATGGATTGCAAAAAAAAGCAAAGGTGAAATCTTCTCACTCAATTAGAATTTCAATTATTGATTGATTGTTTGGATGTGATAGTGTATATATAGTAGTAGTAGTGTGTGTGTGTGTGTATATTGGAGTGATAGATTTCCCGCATTATATAGCGGATGAGACCCTATGCGCCGCATAATAGCGGATAATATGATATAATCCCATATATCACGATATTCCACCTCTGTGACGACGCGGATTTTGCTTGCTCGAAAATCGACATCCATACTTCAAATCGTATTCGAATGCCATAGATTCGACCGTTCAAATCCGATTCGCCGGAGCTTATAACAACATTAAGTAAATAACACAGCGGAATAAAAGAATAATACATTGATATACAGCCTTAATACAATATCTGATACAACAGATGATCCAATAGATATCAATATACATCAGAGATATGATACAATAAAATAGCAGCGGAAAAGAAAAAACAGATAACATCTAGTAGCGGAACAATATAACTCTAAAATAGTCTTCAAAAGAGAACTCCGAGAACTGCAACTCCATCTCCAAGAATCAATCCAGCAATAGCTCGAACTCCCAATAACGATGCACCAAGCTCAGCAAGACTGGTGTGGTCCAAAGACTGAACTAACTCCAGATAATCCACTATATCTAACTATCTGAAAACCCAACTCTAGACTGCTCGTGTAGAAATATAATGAGCACCCAGAGTTTAGGAAAGAAACAATAAACTCCGGATCAGTCGTAGGACTGGTGTGAGCAACAAAAACAGTTTATCTTTTAAAACATTCAACAAAATATTTTCAAAGTCAATTCGCAATGCTTTTTAAAAATGAGACTACCATAAGACCTCCCGCCACACACACAATGCAAACGCAGACTTGGAGGAGATTTCTTCTTATGTTAGTCAAAGATGCTTGATACGCATTAAAAAGAAACATTTGATATTATTGCTAGTGCATAGTGTAGAACAAATCATTTCGAAAGTAGAATATAAATCTTAGCCAGCATAGGTACCATTATAGTATGCTTACTATAGCTACGATATTAAATGGCAGGTTCTACAACTAAAACCGTACAAGTCTCGTATTGTTTCTTTGGATTTCCAACGAATAGTCAGGCCAAGGAACTTCCCATTGCCACATGAGAACGCCTCTGGAAGGACATCCCCGAGAACCAAACCGGATCTCTGCCAACACAAGGCCGGGTTACCCCTAACTGGGTAACAACTGACACGAGTATGCCATCCCCCGGTCCTTTGGGACCTTTATCCGAGCGCTCGTAATCAATTCACACAATCATAAATGAAGTGTTTCAACATGAGTAAATATCAGGGCTCCATACCATGATACCACCCTTTTCCAGAAGGAAATGCACATACCATAAAGGGCGCTACCCCTCATAACCTTGCTGCATCTTTCCTGTTTTGACCATTCCCGGGGTGTGAGGCTCGATGAAGTCTCGTCCACAAAAACATACTTTATACAAAAGCCATGCTTTGGGTCAACAAATGATCATAGAAATGATCACAAAGATAGACGATCAAACAAATGATCCTATCACAAATAATCAACACAATGATCATTTCACAGCAACACTCAGTATGTCACATTACCAAATCGGGAGTATATTGCTGATAACCTTCAACTACATAACCTCTGACCTCGTACGTCTCAGAGAAGGGTGTTAAGCTAAGAGAATAAATTCTCCGCCACCAACAGAAATATATTTGAAAGAAATCAGCTTTATATCTCAATTTGTAATGTCAGATATACAATCCATACAAGTCTGTTCCGGGATCGAACAGAACCGAAGGCACTTACAAAGAAGTCCTTGCAATCCGGATATTCAAATTATCTTTAATTCAGATTTAAATTTGACTTAAAAACTTATCTACAATTAAAAACTTTATTTTCAAATTCAACCTATTTAAACATTTAAGGTTGTTAAAAACAATTCAAATTCTAAAACTTTATTTTCTTTTTAAACTCAGATTCAAACTATCTTTAATCAGATTTAAATTTAGATTTAAACTTGTTTTAACTTTGCCTAATAATTTAAATTCAGTTTTCAAGTTTAGAGATAAATCAGGTTATTAAAACCTGCTACCCAGACATACCCGAGCTACATCACTCCTGCTTCGAGTCCTACCCGAGAAAAATGCCTGAGTGCTTCGAGTTTTTCCCCCAAATCAACCCGTGTGAGTATATATTTTTTTTCAAAATTTTGTTAGTGTTGATCTAACCCGGCGCACAACTGAATGCACTCGGGTTAAGACTCGAGCCAAACCCAATATTACTCGATACTTCCTTCGAGTTATCTTCATCTTCCCAATTATAACCACCCAACCATAAACACTGACACACGCAAACACGCGTGCACCTGCACCATCCACCGCTGATGTCCTGGCCACCACTGCCGTCGCCATCTAGTCATTGTTGACCCCCTCAACTCAATACTATCACCAGTCCCACTCGATTCGATCGAGAAATGAAATCGACCTCACAACTCACACGGCCTGTACATGCCTTGTCGAAATTTGGCCACCACCGATGATCCCTGCCACTGGAAACTCCACCACTTTTACCGTAGCTCCGCCACGTCTCCTAGCACCTCCAGCACTCCTCGCGTTCAACTCCGGTTTCGTCTCGACGTCGTGAAACCCATTTGAAAACTCGGCGATAAAACAGGCTATTAAACCCTAAACTGCTCTCGACTCAAAAATTCTCGCATTAAAATTTTTTTTCCCATATTTTTCCTAGATTCGAAAAGGAGCAAACTACCTTCTCAACAAATTTTCACGATTAAAATTCATTGAATTAACAGAAATTGATAAAAATCCATTTTCTGTTCAAACAAGATCTACAGCCTCGATTCCAAACTAAAAACTATGATTTTAGTTTTAAAAATCATGTTTTTGTTTAAGTTTTCGATTTATATTGCTGAATCTATAAATTTCAATGTTTGAGTTTTCACATATATATATTTTGCACTGCTGTTTTTGGTTTACATTGGCAACCAGGTTTTAATTTGACTTGATTTAAAATTTAAACCTTAATCTATGTTAAATCAAGCATTCTTTGTTTGTAATCTAAGTCCTAATAACAATTTGTTCTAGAGAAAATAAATTTAAACCAAACAAAAGAACTGGGACTATGAACAGAGTGGGTTCTGTTGGAAACAAACATGCATACTTCATACCTATACACACACACACACACACACACACACACACACACGCACGCACACACACACATCAGATTCACTCAAATTCATTTCAACATCACTGCCATACAATTAAATTTCTCTTGAAAGTTGACAAAGTGAGGTTACTCACATTATTTCCAGAGGGAGAACAGAGCCTTAAATTTTGAACAGGCTCTTGAATTTGAAATCTGAAATACTTTGCTTTTAAGTTGATCTGTAGCTTCAAGATTTGGACTTGAACTTCCAGGCTTGATGTTGAGAAACAGATCTTACTTTCTGAGATGATTCTTGATATGGATATATAGACAGAGGTGTACAGGTGATGTATATTGTTGTTTGTACAACCAGAGTAAGGCTGAAAATGCTTGCATTAATTGCTTTAGTCCTTCTGTTTTATATTAATTTTATTTTCTTTTCTAGCTTACTCTTGAATATTATTGTTGTCTTGTTTATTATTTGTTTCTCGGCCTATATGCCTATTCATATTTGCTTGTATAATCACATATTGGTTTGGTTCCTTATTTTGTTGAAGTTGAAATAGTTGGTAATCTTTGTTTTCAGATTTGCTTGTACTCCTTGGTTTTTTCTTTATACACTTTCAGATTAAATTTGTTTTGTTTACTAATTTTATGCAGGCTGAGAGTGATATCTTTTGTTTTATTACTTATCATATGAATAAACTCCTATTGTCAATATATTGTTTAAATTTTTAACTAATTTGTTTCATGTGTATATTTTACATTTTATAGTTTACATAACCTATTTTATTTTCTGAAATGACTTTTTAACTTGCCTAATTTATCTCTATTTATAACTCAAATATTTATTTTACTTCTATTTTTAGTTTAAATATTTATCATAAATTTTACTTTAAAAATTATTGTTTTATATTTCTCTATATATACATATATTTTCACATATATACAAATATTCAAATCCATATGACTTTATATATATATTTTCTATTTGAATCGAGGAAACTCGCTTCCATTTATAATTAACAGTTATAAATTTTTATTCAGAATTTCATTTAATTATCAATTTAAATTAAATTAAAATCTAGGGTCATTACAAACTTCCCCCCTTAAAAGAATTTCGTCCCCGAAATTCGTAGGCACGAAAACAACAAAGATAGATAGATTCGATCTTCTATAAATCCTCAAACGCAAGATATGGATTCCAAACTCAAATCGGAATACCCCAAAATATAAATAACTGGTCCCTCTTCGGACTTTGGTATTTACAAGAAATTACAATAGAATTTCAAAATTTGGTTTCAAACGAAATCGTTTTATCAATACAATTTCAATTTATCCAAAATTTCAAATTCATTAAGGTTTAAATCAAAAAGCTGATAAGAAACCGATGAAGATACGAAGTAAGGATTTCCTACAACGATTCGTAGGCCATCATCACACATCATCACACCGAAACTTTTTTTTCTGGAGCGGTCACGAAGCAATTAAAGAAATTGAAAAGACGAATCAAAGGAAATTGATAAGAAAGATGTTTCCACTGTTGTTACAGAGTATTGACCAATTATAGTCGTATTCCCCCGTCCCTTATCGCGTCCTCTTCTTGCACTCATACTCACTATCAGTGGATAGTAAAAGAATTTACTGAGACGTTCGAACGGATATCTTAGGGATATACTCATTCTAAGGTTTACTTCACCCTATCTCTAATGAGTTACTTAATGTGTTACACTCCTGAGCTAAAGTTCAACCCTTAGCTCTGATACCAAATGTGACGACGTGAATTTTGCCCGCTTGAAAATCGACATCCATACTTCAAATCGTATTCGAATGCCATAGATTCGACCGTTCAAATCCGATTCGCCGGAGCTTATAACAACATTAAGTAAATAACACAGCGGAATAAAAGAATAATACATTGATATACAGCCTTAATACAATATCTGATACAACAGATGATCCAATAGATATCAATATACATCAGAGATATGATACAATAAAATAGCGGCGGAAAAGAAAAAAACAGATAACATCTAGTAGCGGAACAATATAACTCTAAAATAGTCTTCAAAAGAGAACTCCGAGAACTGCAACTCCATCTCCAAGAATCAATCCAGCAATAGCTCGAACTCCCAATAACGATGCACCAAGCTCAGCAAGACTGGTGTGGTCCAAAGACTGAACTAACTCCAGATAATCCACTATATCTAACTATCTGAAAACCCAACTCTAGACTGCTCGTGTAGAAATATAATAAGCACCCAGAGTTTAGGAAAGAAACAATAAACTCCGGATCAGTCGTGGGACTGGTGTGAGCAACAAAAACAGTTTATCTTTTAAAACATTCAACAAAATATTTTCAAAGTCAATTCGCAATGCTTTTTAAAAATGAGACTACCATAAGACCTCCCGCCACACACACAATGCAAACGCAGACTTGGAGGAGATTTCTTCTTATGTTAGTCAAAGATGCTTGATACGCATTAAAAAGAAACATTTGATATTATTACTAGTGCATAGTGTAGAACAAATCATTTCGAAAGTAGAATATAAATCTTAGCCAGCATAGGTACCATTATAGTATGCTTACTATAGCTACGATATTAAATGGCAGGTTCTACAACTAAAACCGTACAAGTCTCGTATTGTTTCTTTGGATTTCCAACGAATGGTCAGGCCAAGGAACTTCCCATTGCCACATGAGAACGCCTCTGGAAGGACGTCCCCGAGAACCAAACCGGATCTCTGCCAACACAAGGACGGGTTACCCCTAACTGGGTAACAACTGACACTAGTATGCCATCCCCCGGTCCTTTGGGACCTTTATCCGAGCGCTCGTAATCAATTCACACAATCATAAATGAAGTGTTTCAACATGAGTAAATATCTGGGTTCCATACCATGATACCACCCTTTTCCAGAAGGAAATGCACATACCCTAAAGGGCGCTACCCCTCATAACCTTGCTGCATCTTTCCTGTTTTGACCATTCCCGGGGTGTGAGGCTCGACGAAGTCTCGTCCACAAAAACATACTTTATACAAAAGCCATGCTTTGGGTCCACAAATGATCATAGAAATGATCACAAAGATAGACGATCAAACAAATGATCCTATCACAAATAATCAACACAATGATCATTTCACAGCAACACTCAGTATGTCACATTACCGAATCGGGAGTATATTGCTGATGACCTTCAACTACATAACCTCTGAGCTCGTACGTCTCAGAGAAGGGTGTTAAGCTAAGAGAATAAATTCTGCGCCACTAACAGAAATATATTTGAAAGAAATCAGCTTTATATCTCAATTTGTAATGTCAGACATACAATCCATACAAGTCTGTTCCGGGATCGAACAGAACCGAAGGCACTTACAAAGAAGTCCTTGCAATCCGGATATTCACAATCCCGATCGGATTTCCCATCACTTAGGGAGTCTCTATACCGGCACGACTCGGTGCAGAAACAATCGATAGGTCATCCTATCGCTTTCGCAAATACCCGGTCTTCATCACCGGTCTTCAAATGCTATCCATAGCGTCGAATCACATATTCAGAATGGGTTATATGACACAAAGGTCCTTTCCCGGCTAAACCGAATAGTGAGCGAAAAAATATTTAAAACATATGGATATGGGATTTCAATTAAGTCACAACTTATTACCCAAAACTTTTCTTCAAATGGCTTAACAAATTACCATTTTCAATCTTTAAACAAAAAGATTCATTTTCACAACCTTTAACGGTTTAAAAAATTTTCACATTTTAATCTTTTAAATAAAAGATTCATTCACACATTTTCCAAATCAATTTTCATTTCAATTTGATTAACTCGTTAAATCTTTAAATCAAAGATTTAACTTATAGCCTTCAAAACAATTTCATTTCAATTTGATTAACTCGTTAAATCTTTAAATCAAAGATTTATCTTATAGCCTTCAAAACAATTTCATTTCAATTTGATTTAACTCGTTAAATCTTTAAATCAAAGATTTAACTTATAGCTTTCAAAACAATTTCATTTCAATTTGATTTAAACAAATCATCAATTTAAATCTGTTAAAAATAAACAGATGTAATTCATAGCTTTCAAAAAGAATTCATTCATAACATAGGAAAATCATTTCTCTATTCAATCTTGAAATTCCCCTAATTAACTGGAATCTCAGTTCTTATCTAAAGTGATTATCATTTGAAAACAACAGTTTTCATTTTGGAAATCTGATTCATTTATACGAGTTGAAATCCTTGGGTTAAATTCAAATTCCCAAAACCATACCTTTAAAATGGTTTAAATTCATACAAACCTGTTTATAATATCTTTAACCATAATTTCCAATCATCGATTTCAATTCCAAATATCGAATTCAAATTCAAATTGAATTATTTAAATTGGAAATTTTACCGAGTTATTCAAAAATAGCTTTTATCTGTGAAAACCTTTTTCAAAAGCTTTACCGTTTAACCCAAATCCATTTTCAAAATCAATTTGAAATTAAAACTTTAATTTCAAAAACATTAAATTTAAATTACATGTGACTTAACCGATTTCCTCGTGAAATCCATATTTGTGTGTGTATGGTGTAGTCCAGGGGTTATACACAGTAGTGCAACATCATACAATTATCACAGATCAGAATACAGGAATATAATTGATAAGCGATATAAACTATAATGCTTATCTGTTATATACAGATCACAAATATATATGCCACGGCTAGTAAATTACATCACAGATAATTTATCACAGATCACAACATAAATCAGGATATATACAAAGCATCATAAATCAGGGATATCAAACAGTTTACCATCCAATATAATCCAAGCATCCATAGGTAGGACTAATTCAATTATCTGATAAATTTAAATCAGATCAAATTTCGATGAATAATTCTTTTCACATTTATTATCAAAATAAATTTCAAGTAAATGATCCTCATTAACTATTCATAATTATTTAATTACTATTCTTAAGTAATTAAACTCAATTTAACTATTGTTAATTATCATTTAATTAACCTTTAAAATCAAATATTTAATCACTGATTATTTAATTAATTAAGTTCTAAACTGTAACTTAATAAATCTTAATTACTTGATTAAATAACCTTAATCATTTGTTTAAAAGACAACTCTTTATTAATTTAATGAATCTTATTTACAAATTAATTTACCTTAATTAATTTAACTCAAATCCTAATTTCTCGATTAAATAAATTAATCAATTATTCACTTGAACTAATTTAATAAGTGCATATCATTTTATCTTTACTAATTCAAATTTAAAACATTTTCTAACTAATGTTTTAATTATCATCACAAAGCAAATTTAAACAATTTAAATATTAAAACTTCTTTGATTTCAGAACTAGGATTCAAATTATCTTTAATTCAGATTTAAATTTAACTTAAAAACTTATCTACAATTAAAAACTTTATTTTCAAATTCAACCTATTTAAACATTTAAGGTTGTTAAAAACAATTCAAATTCTAAAACTTTATTTTCTTTTTAAACTCAGATTCAAACTATCTTTAATCAGATTTAAATTTAGATTTAAACTTGTTTTAGTTTTGCCTAATAATTTAAATTCAGTTTTCAAGTTTAGAGATAAATCAGGTTATTAAAACCTGCTACCCAGACATACCCGAGCTACATCACTCCTGCTTCGAGTCCTACCCGAGAAAAATGCCTGAGTGCTTCGAGTTTTTCCCCCAAACCAACCCGTGTGAGTATATTTTTTTTTCAAAATTTTGTTAGTGTTGATCTAACCTGGCGCACAACTGAATGCACTCGAGTTAAGACTCGAGCCAAACCCAATATTACTCGATACTTCCTTCGAGTTATCTTCATCTTCCCAATTATAACCACCCAACCATAAACACTGACACACGCAAACACGCGTGCACCTGCACCATCCACCGCCGATGTCCTGGCCACCATTGCCGTCGCCATCTAGTCATTGTTGACCCCCTCAACTCAATACTATCACCAATCCCACTCGATTCGATCGAGAAATGAAATCGACCTCACAACTCACACGGCCTGTACATGCCTTGTCGAAATTTGGCCACCACCGATGATCCCTGCCACTAGAAACTCCACCACTTTTACCGTAGCTCCGCCACGTCTCCTAGCACCTCCAGCACTCCTCGCGTTCAACTCCGGTTTCGTCTCGACGTCGTGAAACCCATTTGAAAATTCGGCAATAAAACAGGCTGTTAAACCCTAAACTGCTCTCGACTCAAAAATTCTCGCATTAAAAAAAATTTCCCATATTTTTCCTAGATTCGAAAAGGAGCAAACTACCTTCTCAACAAATTTTCACGATTAAAATTCATTGAATTAACAGAAATTGATAAAAACCCATTTTCTGTTCAAACAAGATCTATAGCCTCGATTGCAAACTAAAAACTATGATTTTAGTTTTAAAAATCATGATTTTGTTTAAGTTTTCGATTTATATTGCTGAATCTATAAATTTCAATGTTTGAGTTTTCACATATATATATTTTGCACTGCTGTTTTTGGTTTACATAGGCAACCAGGTTTTAATTTGACTTGATTTAAAATTTAAACCTTAATCTATGTTAAATCAAGCATTCTTTGTTTGTAATCTAAGTCCTAATAACAATTTGTTCTAGAGAAAATAAATTTAAACCAAACAAAAGAACTGGGACTATGAACAGAGTGGGTTCTGTTGGAAACAAACATGCATACTTCATACCTATACACACACACACACACACATCAGATTCACTCAAATTCATTTCAACATCACTGGCGTATAATTAAATTTCTCTTGAAAGTTGACAAAATGAGGTTACTCACATTATTTCCAGAGGGAGAACAGAGCCTTAAATTTTGAACAGGCTCTTGAATTTGAAATCTGAAATACTTTGCTTTTAAGTTGATCTGTAGCTTCAAGATTTGGACTTGAACTTCCAGGCTTGATGTTGAGAAACAGATCTTACTTTCTGAGATGATTCTTGATATGCATATATAGACAGAGGTGTACAGGTGATGTATATTGTTGTTTGTACAACCAGAGTAAGGCTGAAAATGCTTGCATTAATTGCTTTAGTCCTTCTGTTTCATATTATATTTTATTTTCTTTTCCAGCCTACTCTTGAATATTATTGTTGTCTTGTTTATTATTTGTTTCTCGGCCTATATGCCTATTCGTATTTGCTTGTATGATCACATATTGGTCTGGTTCCTTGTTTTGTTGAAGTTGAAATAGTTGGTAATCTTTGTTTTCAGATTTGCTTGCACTCCTTGGTTTTTTCTTTATACACTTTCAAATTAAATTTGTTTTGTTTACTAATTTTATGCAGGCTGATAGTGATATCTTTTGTTTTATTACTTGTCATATGAATAAATTCCTATTGTCAATATATTGTTTGAATTTTTAACTAATTTGTTTCATGTGTATATTTTACATTTTATAGTTTACATAACCAATTTTATTTTCTGAAATGACTTTTTAACTTGCCTAATTTATCTCTATTTATAACTCAAATATTTATTTTACTTCTATTTTTAGTTTAAATATTTATCATAAATTTTACTTTAAAAATTATTGTTTTATATTTCTCTATATATACATATATTTTCACATATATACAAATATTCAAATCCATATGACTTTATATATATTTTTTCTATTTGAATCGAGGAAACTCGCTTCCATTTATAATTAACAATTATAAATTTTTATTCAGAATTTCATTTAATTATCAATTTAAATTAAATTAAAATCTAGGGTCGTTACAACCTCGAAGTGGATTTGGTATTTAATTGCTGTGCTAATATCTGTGGATATAGGGAAACAGGTTGGAGGGATCCAGTTGGATTCCTCAAATTGTTGAATTTATTTCATACGTTGTGATGTGATTATTGATAATCTGAGAATGATTATATTGGTGATTGAAAATATTTGAAGGCTATGGTTTGGCCGAATATATTCTGGTGTTTTTAAAATACCAGGATATAAAATTGGAATTTTGGAAATTAAAGTAGAAAATTTTAATTAAATTAATTTTAGATCATTGAATAAATTTAAAAGAAGGAATTTTAAAAGGGTAAAGATTGATTTTTGGGATCCTATATAATAAATTCCAAAATATAGGAAAAGATTTTAAAATGGAAATAAATGGATTTTGAGTAATATTGTTTAAAAGTTGGAGAATTTATTTAAAATTCGGATTTTAAATAGTTTGGAAGAAATAAAGGAATTTGTTATAAAAGATAGTAAATTTGAAAATCAATTTGGAATTTGATTTGGTGTTTGAAATAAATTTGGAAATCAATTTGGAATTTGATTTGGTGTTTGAAATAAATTTGAAAATCAATTTGGAATTTGATTTGGTGTTTGAAGGTGAATATTTGGAAATCGATTTGAAAATTGTATATCAATGGATATTTGAAAACATATATTCACGATTGGAATTTATAAAGGAAAGAGTAATTTGTTTTAAAAATAAATATTGGTTTATTTTTAAAAGTGTGAAAAGAAATTTTTAGAATTTGGGATATAAATTGAAATAAATCCAGAAGGATTTTTTAATTAATTTAAATGAACCATTTTAGAATGGAAAGTATATTTTCCCTGGAAAGCCGAGTATGTTTTTAAAATAGCTTTCAAAAATAAATGTAAAGTTCTAAAGTTGGTTTTTAAAAAATTGTTTTTGGAGAAATTATTTTCGTAAATTGTTTTTAAATGTTTAAAGTAAATATTTATTAAGTTAATTATAGAAGTGATTATTTAAATATTTAACCAATATTTGATTTAGAAAATGGTTATTTAAATAATTACACTCTATCAAATAATTTTATTTTTAAAATTAGTTTGGACTTGAGTTTATATGAGATACTGGTATAAAACTTCATAACTAATATTTTAAAATAAATGTTTTAAATAGTTTTTATTTTATATGTTTCCAAGTACATATTTTTGGATAAGTGATCTAAATTATTTTGAAGCATTCGGACTTCGTAAATTTTCAGTGGAAATAGATAATATTTCGAATTTATTCCGCAAAAAGGGAAAGTGGTCTGAAAATTGTTTTCAAAGGGTTGAAGTGTGAAAATATATCTCGCGAAGATATTTTGAAAATAAATAATTTGGGGAAATGATTTAAATTTGATGGTTTTTGTGAATATTGATTGATAGTTAAATAACCGACTATCAGTATAAAAAATTTGGGAAATTATTGAGGCTTGATTGTTGTTGCGAATGTTGTTTGATAGTTAAATAACCGATTATCAATATTGGCCTTTGAAACGGCACTTAAATATGTTTTTAAAATAAGCACTCATTATTCGGTTAAGCCGGGAGAGGACTTTATATCATAAAATCCATTTCGAATAATGATATGACGAAATGGGATTGCATTTGAAGATGGTGTTGAGGACCCGGTATTTTCGAAAACGAAATGATTACCTATCGAATGTCTCTGCACCGAGTTGCTCTGGTATAGAGATTTGAATTCCCTTTTGTGATGCGAAGTCCGGACGTGGTTAGTGGATATCCGGATTCGCGAGGGCTTCTTTCCTTTATTGGAGGAAGTGCCTTCGGTTCCGTTCGAACCCATAATGGACTTGTATGGATGTATGTCTGACGTTACACTTTGAGATGTAAAGCTAGTTTCTATCAAATACATTTCTGTTGGTGGCAGAGAATTTATTCTCTTAGCTTAACACCGTTCTCTGAGGCGTATGAGCTCAGTGGTTATGTGGTTGATGGTTACTAGTGATATATTCCCAATTTGGTAATATGGCATGCTAAGTGTTGATCATTTGTTGATTAAAGCGTAGCTTTATGGACGAGACTTCACCGAACCTCACACCCCGGAAATGGTCGAAACAATAGGGATGCGGCAAGATTATGGCGACCGCGCCCCTCAAGGTATGTACATTTCCTTCTGGATAAAAAGTGGTATCTGGTATGGAGTCCAGATATTTAACTTGTGCGGGTAAAAAGTGGTATTCTGGTATGATCGTAGATTATTTACTTATGATGTTGTTAGTTGTTGAGGCGCCTCGGAAAAGTTCGGTCAAGACCGGGGGGTGGCATACTCGTGACAATTAGTTACCTGGTTACATAGGTAACCCGGCCTTGTGTTGGCAGAGAGCTGGTTAAGTTCTCTAGGCATCCCTCCAGAGGCATAACCATTTGGTGAAGGAAGTTCCTTAGCCTTGACCATTTGTTGGAAATTCAAAAAAACAATATGAGATCTTTACGATTGCAATTGTATAACCTGCCACCTCATGTAGTAGCAATAGCAGGCATAATATAATGGTACCTATGCTGCTAAGATTAATATTATACTTTCAAAATGTTTTCCACACTATGCACTAATAATAATATCAAAAAGATTTTGTGCATCAAGCATATTTGACTATCATAAGGAGAAATCTCCCCCAAGTGTGCGATTGCATTGTGTGTGTGCAAGGAGGCTTATGGTAGTTTCATTTTCCGAAAGCATAGTGGATTTCCTTTTATTTTCTTTTGTGCAAATAACTGTTTTAAGATCACACACCAGTCCCATGACTGACCTGGAGTTTATTGTTCCCTTTCTAAACTCTGGGTGCCCATAATTTTCCACACGGGCAGCCTAGAGTCAGGTTATCAGTAGTTCTGGAGCAAAGTTAGAAAAGTATGTTATGGAAATCAGGAGCAAGATGGATGGCGAGATGTATCATTTATATTATGTAGTATCTGCTGCGTATGGCCGGGTTGATGAAAGTCTTGTTTTCATATAGACAAGTTAGTATAACTGCTCAGTGTTGTGTTTTTTTGTTGTAATACTCTGATGATGTAATGTATAAACTGATATGGTTTCTTTGTTTAAAGATTTTTCATTTATCTATTATATTGTTCCGCTACGAATGTAAGATTTTGATACAATTTCTGGTTTCTTCTTTTATCTTCTTCTTCTTTAACCCTAAAGGTTTGGTCTTCCGGCATTCGATTGTTCCGCATTTGATACAGTGGACATATTGATGTCGACTTTCGAAAGTCGAAAAATAGGGTCATTACATATACATACACACTACTATATATGACATCACATTCAATCAATCAATCAATAATTTAAAATTTAAACTAATTTAAATTAACTAGTCATCCAGATGTGAGTGAGATTAACTCACCTTGCGTCGGTGTTTCGATTTTAAATTAAATCGAGCCCGTTCGATTTAATCTAAAATTTCCAGTCAATCAAATTGCCTCCAGATCTGCTGCAGCGCGTAGATCTCGTCCCTGCGGTACCAGCGCTTTCTGTTTTTTCAATTTTTGACCACGCGTGCAAGAGATATGACTTGTTAAATATTTTCACATATACATTAATATAATTAAGCTTCATTTTTTTCTAATTTTTTACCAACGGCCGTTGCTTTTGAAAGCAAAATCTCGGACGCACACACGGGTCTTCTTCTTCGTTCGTGCCTCTAGAGTCTTCAACAACCCATGCCACCATAACCTCCTCAAATTACGAGACCTCCACGCTGCACTAGTCTACGATCGAACCTCACCATTTCAAAGGGCGTCTCGAACTCTACTTACAACAATAACCCCGAGCCTCTCGGTCACCCCTCGCCTCTTGATTCGCACGTAAACGTATGACGAACGCAACTCGATTTCATCGCCATCAATGAACTATAAACCATCACGACCAAAGGATTCAAAGCTCTCGACGAGCTCGATGTTTTCCTAGTTGGGAATTTCAGCTAAAAATTCGTGGATGGAAAGAAAAACGAGGGAAATCACAGAAGCATTTCAGCCGTTGGCTCGAATGTGGCGTCCGAAGAAATGATCTAGGGTTTTTGTTTAGGATACATATATATAGGATTATATTTATTATTTTATTACTTATTTTCTCCAATTACACGCTTATTCGAACCTACTCCGAACAACACATGCCGCCTGGCGTTTATAGGGTTTCACCCGTATTTCGAACACAATGGAACATGTTTCGGGGTCCAATTCAATCAAATGTGGAAGATAGTTTTTTGAGTCGAGTTTAAAATATTAAATTTTCGATTCTAATTTCAATGTGTTTCTCACTCGTATGAAAAAATGGTAACTCCAAACGCTACTAAATTTGAAATCTGATAATAACTAACTATTATGGATCCAATGGAATTAGTTTGGTCGACTTCCGAGACTGTGCCCCGAAAGGCTATTTTAACTTGTCGATTAAATCGAGCGATTTCGAAATTGTCGAAAACATTTGAAATTTCACTTTTAAAACTTTACTAACTAAATTATAAATCATATAGAGTTTATTTTCCCATTAAAAATCATCCTGTTCACTTAAATCAAAATCTGATTATTTGCATCCTTACTATATTAAATTTCATTACTAAATTTATATAAAAATTCCAGATTTAACTTATCGACTTTTGATTCCATCCAAAAGTCCAATACTACAATTCAAATCCAACTGGACTTTAAATCTTAGAAATTTTAGAAATCATTTTCATATCCATTTATTCCCAGATTCTCATTTTTATCCTAATTTCAAATATTAAATTACTATTTATCCAAATCCAATTATATTGCCATATTTGAAATTATAACTCATCTTATTGATTCAACCCAAATCTCCATATTTCAAAATCAATTAACAATCCACTTCCAGCATTTAAAATGAATTAAATGTTCAAAAACTAACGAACAAAACTCTGGGTCGTTATAGTATGGGTGTTGACATGGATGAGTATGGGCATAAGACAGAGGCTATGGGCTGAATTGAAGGTCATTGACTAATGTATTATATAGATACATTTTTTTATATTCAAAAATATCCAACTTTAAACGTTCGAAAATCTTGAACTCCAATCGAGTTGTGCCCCCGGCGTACTATATGTAATACCCCTAGTTCGAACATAATGGAACTAGTCCTGAGACCTAATTTAATCATATACAAGCTTTTCAAACCAGTTATATTATATTAAATTCTATCAGCGTTTCAGACTTGCACGATCAAATGATAGGTTTAAATGCTACGAAATTCAACAGCATACTACAATTCAGTATTATAGATCTAATGAAATGGTTTGATCTAAATCCGAAATTGTGCCCCAAAAGGCTATTTTATACATTAACTAAAATGAATTATTTTAAAAACCAATTTAATCACTTTTAAATCTAAATTAAAATTTTAATGTCTTCATCCTAATTTAAATAGAGTTTAAATCAACTTTCGAAATTATTTTTGTCCAAATAAATTCAGAATTTAATTATTTAAACAATTCCCGGTATTAAATTTAACAATTTAATTATAAATGAATCACTTAGTAGAAATTCAAGTTATTTGACCTATAAAATTAACCTTTCAATATTTAAAATCTGTTAAATATCCTAAAATCAATTGACGAACTTTCTGGTTCGTTACACGTCCTAAAATTCCTTAACAATTGGTATTGTCTCCAACCTTTTTTAGATGAGTCAAGCGTGAGAAATGCGGATTACGGATCTTAAGGCTTGAATTAACACTAGAGGGGGGTGAATAGTGTTCAAAGGAATTACTGATTCTTTTTCAGTTTATATTAATTTTAACACAAATGTATGCAATATACAGATACAGATATGATCAAAGAATCAAACACAGATGCAGACATAAAGTAAAAGAAGTAAAGGATAGAACATACCAAATTTTATACTAGTTCGGAGTTACCCTACATCCAGTCCCTCAACAAAAGTAGGATTTCCTTTCAAAATAAATTCTTACAATTACACCCTCGATTTCAAGGCCACGAGGGACACCACTCCAAATTCACAATCCTCTGGGTAAAGATACTTGATTTTACGGGCAACAAGTTCACCCGATTGATTTTCCAGGCTACAATCATACCTTTTCTCGCTTGATTGATTTTGCAGGCTACAATCACACCTTTTCTCACTTAATTAATTATAAAGAAGTCTATAACTCTAAATAGCACTGGGATCTTGTTGAGATAGTGATAGAGAATCAAACCAGAGATGATCTAGTTAGATTCAATGGTGATTTCGGCAGAGTAATGGTAAAAAAATATATAAAGAAATGTGAAGAAGAAGAGGAATGAAATCAGAGAACATATGTATATAAATTCGTTTAAAACAACTCCTATTATAGTAGAACAACAACTATGTCCATACATGAAACGACATGACGAATAGACACTTCCTTTGAAATTCAAACTTTTGAAATGGACCGTCACCTTGTCGACAAGGGTTCTTGGGGTTGTCGACAGGTCTAATTTATTTTTGGTAATTTGTTTTTCTTTGAAAATAACTTCTATCTTGTATTAAAACTATTTTAAACTTTATAAATATACTTAATTGTAGTTAAAATACATAAATAAGTATAGAGAATAATATTTGGAATATATAAAATTTTACTATAATTTTATACCTAAATCTAAGTATATATATTATAATAAAAGATAGTTTAAAACCAAGCATAATTTGATTTTGAAAATAAAGATTATTTTGAGGCTAAAAGTATTTTAAAACCAGGATAGATGTTTTTGATTTTTTTAAAAGAAGATTTTGAAATCATTTTGAAAACAAGATATAATTTTGTAAAATATTTGAATAAAAGTTAGTGGATAGAAAATAATGTTCCCCTAGATTTTTCGTAGGTTCCACCCTACTTAGGGTTCCATCCCTTTAACGGGCTAGAAGTGGATTCCGTTCCACGAATAAAATAGATTTTAAGATGTCAGTGCTTTTCTGGGAGTTTCAACAAAATTCCTAACTAAATCACTTATATTGAAATCTTAAACTCTTGATAATCTTGATACGCATGAGTCTTGAATCTTGAGTTTATCAATTCTTAAATCTCTATACTGTCAATCTTGAGTTTATCAATTCTTAAATCTCTATACTGTATAGTTTTCATTCTTTGGTACCTGTATATATATCCTGCGGATACATATATATCTAAACAATAATGTAAGTATTTATATTTTATAATCTTATTCCGAGGTTGTTGTCTTCAAAACCAACTTCTCAGGAACTAACAATCTCCCCCTTTTTGATGATGAGAACCTTTGTTTATAAAATATTACATCTATCGTATTAACTCCACCTAAAACTAATAACCCCCCTTAATATATGCCTAACTATCCTATTTTATACTTCTCCCCCTTTGTCATCAACAAAAACTAACTCCAAACTATATAACTCCCCCTTATTCTTGTACTAAAATACCTGCATTAATAAAATATACAATGGAATATATAATAGATTAAGAGATAATTATACTGATAGACATGATATCTAATCAAAGATCTGTAACAACCCGCATATTTATTGATTTTATATTTAAATATTTTATTTAAATATTTTACCGTTAATCGGATATTGGTCCGAAAAGCTACTTTTTGCAAACGGTCAAATTAGGACTCGAGACTACTTCCATTGAGTTCGAAATGTCGTTTACAACTTTTTTAAGTATAAACATTGATAGGTTTGGAGTTAGGGGAATTTCACTTACTTTTCCCGCTTTGGACTTTGGGTTAGATTAGCCATTATAACTCAAACCCACTTCTCTCCTTCTCTTCACTCTTCATAAATTCCTACCAAACACAAACTTTAACATTAATGGTGAGTGTAAAGGGAAATTAGAAACTCCAAGCCTAGGTTTCAACTCCAACTCCATCATTCAACTCCAAATTCAAGGAAAAGCATTGGATTCAAGCTTGTAGTTGCTTCTCCATTCACCTTCAAGCTTTACCTTCATAATTTGGTGAAAAGGTGAGATTTTTATCTCACAATTCTTGCCTAAAACTTTCTTGGACTGTTGGGAATGATTCCCTATCACGTTTGTATGCACATTTGCATTTGGTTTGAATCGAATTGGCGAAAAACTCCAATTTTTAGTGTTTTTGGTGAAATTCTGCACTTAGGTCGTTCTGCCTATGCTAGGTCATTCGCGTGGAAAAGTCTCGGCCTCGAAATAGCTCGTTTCCGACCTTAAAATGGCCTACAATGTTAGGTCGCTTGGCACTCAGAATTAGGTCGTAGGTCGTTTGGTTTTAGGTCGCTAGGTCGTTGGGCTTTAGGTCGTAGGTCCATGGTTGAGTTAGGTCGCTCGGATTTGTATGCGGCGTTAGGTCGTTCAAGCCCCTAGGTCGCTAGGTCGCGACACTTTAGGTCGCATGATCTAATAACTTTAGGTCGTTGGACCTTTGTACTATTAGGTCGCGTGTCCAGCTGGGTCGCGCGCAACCACTAGGCCGTTCGCCTTGTAACTCGCTCGGCCTTATATTGTTAGGTCGCTTGGCCGTTTATCCCGTTAGGTCGTAGGTCGCTGGTAGAGTTAGGTCGCTCGCCCCTTTTATTTCGATAGGTCGCTAGGTCGCGGCGTCTTTAGGTCGCTTGACCCGATGTCACCTTAGGTCGCTTGACCTTATTAACTTTAGGTCGTATGACCACTTAGGTCGCATGAGCATTTTCCCTAGGTCGTTAGGCCTTATTTTTACGATAGGTCGCTTGCCCCTTGCTTCCTTAGGTCGTTCGAGTGTTAGGTCGCTCGGCCTTGGTTCCCTTAACTCGCGAACACCTCTAGGTCGCTTGACCCCTTAGACCCCTAGGTCGCAACCATTAGGTCGCTCGATCCTATCCTCCCTTAGGTCTTCACTAGGTCGTACCGTTTTGGACGGGGAGCTGCCCCGCACCCCGCCGGGGGCGCTGCCCCCTAGACCCCTGCGACCTGACCGGGCAGGTCGAACCCCGTAGCAGGGGCGTTGCCCCCGTACCCCCACCTTAGGGGTTGCCACCCCCCCGACCCCCCCTCCGTAGGGGATCTTATCTGAAAAACATTCAACAGAACTTGCTTTGTTGAGATGCTGAGTTGACCATCCTTTGAGACAAACTATCTTGGGCTTCTCGGTCGATTTTATGGTATCACGACTTTGCTAAAAAGGCGGGATAACAACTTTAGAAATATGAAGGTTTCAATACTAGTAGTAAATATCAAAACTCTTTCATCACAACAATTTTAATTTTATTTTACTACAAAGCTTTTTGCTTAAATCGTTTTCCAATCTATTAGTATATACAAACATTTACCTCACTCGTATGAGAAATCTAATTAAACGACTTAGTAAAACAAGTGGTATGAAACGCTTGCGTTTACTTTGTTGGTTAATTCTTGGACTTGTGCGATTGAATCTTTTGTGACAATTTTCTAGTGAAGATCTACAGTTTGTTCGTAAATATTTGAGTTAAGCAAGTGGTTATGGGACATGAAGCTAAACTTTTATATTTACTAACTTAGTGTAATTGACACTTCTTGATGATCATGACGATCATTTTTGTGTTTTAGGCTAGCAACTGTGCGATGTCTCTTTGTCTGCGAGGGAGACTAGACCCCGCTCTTGTGATGTTTCGCCATCGCATTTGTGTGATGTTTCGCCATCACATATGTAGGGTAGCTCCCTATGGTCTTCGGGCTATTCGTGTGTCAAAATTAATGGCTTCTAACCATGAGATAGCGTCTCGCTTTGTGTTACATGTGTAGGTGAGTTTTCATGCTCCCATTTTGTGAGTTTTCATGCTCCTATGTTTTAATTTCTGGATTTCTTGTGTAGTCTTCTAGAATTTGTGCTTCACCTATTTTCATGACTTTCATTGTTATGATTTTCCAACTTTTATGTTTTGGTGAATTTGTGTGTCATCGCCTTTTTTTAGGTGAATTTGGATCTTTTAGAAGATTCTTTTGATATTGTTTGATCTCTTGATGATCTTCATTTACGTGCTTATCATAGTATGTCTTTATGGTTTCTATATTTTCTTGCCATATCTATTGTTTTATATCATGTTATCTGATATTTATAGCTAGACTGATCCGTTTATTATTTTCTCATAAATAATACTCGGGTCAGACCGAGATGTTACAGGTGCTTCTGCTTGACTTCTCCCCCAGGGATTTGCTACTCTGACTTTTGGCTAACTATTTAGATTAGTTGTTTTTGTTGTATACACTTGAGATATAGACTCATAGTTGTATTCTTTTGTATAGCACGTGTTGCTATTCTTTTGTATTATTGTGGATCTTTTTGACCACTACTCTGATGTACACTTTCATGTGTTAGTTATATATATTCATATCTTCTTCCGCCTTTGTGATATGGATGTCTGTGACTGATTTGTGTTATGCTTATTTCTATGTTTGTTTCTGAAGATTATTTATAGCCACCATGTGGTAAGCAATCACATGGATGGTCGCTCCTCAACAGCCTTATTCTCCGTGCTAGTTGACAGCACTACACTGTAGTGTTCTTGGCTAGCATGGGTATAGAGGTGGGGCGTCACAAGATCATATAAATGTCAATGTGTATTTATACATATTATGTTTTGCACACCAATTATCAATCCACACCTCAAATCTAATCAATCCAAGCAATCAATTCAAATCAAACAAAGAAATCAAATAAAATCAAGCATACGAGGAACTTCCACCCATCCTTCTTCTCCAAATATAGGGTCTGCTTTAATGGCATCCCAATTTTCATTTTCATTGGTGAGAGAGACTAGATGATGGGCTTCATTGTCATTTTGTGCTGAGAGGAAATCATCGATCGTAATGTATCGAAATGCTTTTCTTGCTCCTTGATCATTTGCATTTGACTCAACTCTAAGTGTCGCTCATTACGAAGAATGAAAGAAAGAATATTTTTGAAAGAATTAAGGGTTTCTTCAAGATTCTCAGTCAAACTATAAATTGGATCGGCCATATTTGAGTTTTGAGAAGAAATATGGATAAAGTAGATAAGAAATGATTTTGAGCGATGAATTCTGGAAGAAATATGTATTTATAGGTGTAGAAATTCATTTGAAATGAATATACACAAGGTAGTTATTCAAATTTCAAATTTCAAATGAAAAGTCATTTCTCACCAGTACTTGTGGACAGGGTCTATGTGGGGATGTCGACAGGGGTCAGTTAATTTTGATGGCTCATTTGGATTTTGTGAATAATTGTGTATATATGTATATTTATATAATATACTAACATTTATTCTGGAGATAGGATAAGTTAGATTACAGAAAAGTAATTCAATTTCATTTCATAATAGAACGATACAATTATTAAACATTAAGAACTACACGAACATTCAAATCAAAACAAACTAAAATTAGTACAACATGACATGAAAAGGTAGAACTAGTTAGAGGATGACGAAGATGAAGATAATCCAAGCTTCTTGCTGACTTTGGAGATAAACTTGTTCATCTTGGATGACATTTTATCCAATTTCTTAATAACAGACCGTTTAAGAGTCCGTTGATTCCCAACAATGGCCTTTTGATTTTTGAGTAAGGTTTTGTTTGTTGGATTAGAGGGACAGTCAATACTTTCCAAGGATGTTGCACCTTCTTCTTCTTCTATTTCCATTTCATCCCCTTCTTCTTCTTCTTCTTCCTCCTCCTTTTTCGTCTCCCTATGAGCCAAACACTCTTCCTTTTTGGCAAGAGTCTCATATGGTTGAAAAACATATGGAATTTTCATAAGAGAAATGTTTGAGTGATTAAAAAATTTTCTTGAAACAAATTCTTCTCCTTTGAAATCTACTCCAAAATAATTAAAAATCCAAGTGAGACAGATTCCATGATACAAAGTGTTTTCACCCATTTCAAAATTTTTGGGACGAAGTTCATCCAAAATAACTTGCACCCAATCAATATCATAATTTCCAAAAATGGCAAAAAGTTCTTTGCAAACTTTTGAAGTTGGATTTTCAAAAATCCCTTATCTTGGGGTCAAAGTATGTTGTAAAAGAAGATTAACAATTCTATCTTTTGGCCGAAAGTTTTGATTTATGAATTCAAAGTATCATTTCCTTTGAAAATGTGATGAATTGTCTCACAATCATTTTCATCGATATTAAAACTAGAAGGATCCATTCCTGTGCTCTTGCAATTGAGAATGATACCCAAAATATCACAATTTAAGATGATTCTAGTGCCTTTGACACTACTTCAAATTTCATCATCATTTCCATTATAAAATCCGGGGTTGAGATTTGCATAGAAAATTTTAACAAGATTTGGATAACAAACAAAGTCATTTTGTGAAGCATCAAAAGGACTAAGAAATTGGTTTTTGCTAAAAGAGAATCGATTTCATAAGTAGAGAAATCTTGAAACAAATCAAAATTTCCAGGATGGACTTTTCCATAGGTAACATAGTTGATATAAGCTTTTATAGCCTCCGAATTATTGAAAAGTTTCTCTTTTACATTTCTGGAAAGTCTCATTGTGGAAGGATTGCTTGAAGAAGCCATTAGAGTAGAGAATAGAGAGCTTGATATTTTGAAACAAGAGTTTGGATTTGAAAATGAAAGAGATAGTAAATAAATAGATTCTCAAGGATAAGTTCTCTGGTCAAAAGATGACTTTTCAGAAACTTGAATGAGGAAAGAAGATGGAGGGAAATTCAACATTTGAAATCAAACTTGAATTTCAAATTTATGTACCCTTGTCGACAACGTGGGGGGAGGGGCTTGTCGATAGGTGTCTCTGAATTTTAATGATTTACTTCTCTTAAGTATTCTAATATATATATATATATAATGTTTATATATATCTGGAATATTACTAGAATTATAGTATATTCCATAACATATTATGATACTATTTAAAAATAATAATAATAATAATAAAATAGTAAAAATATAAAATAAAAAATCAAACGACACACCAATTCAAAATTAACCAATCAAACATCCAATCCTAAGCATGCAAATTCAACCAATATATTGTAAACATGTACCTTTTTCCAAGTCCGTTTCTCTGAATTCGTCGGAGTCGTGAGCTGCTGTGGAACACATATTTGAATTATTTGTCTTCTAATCATCATCGCTTGAGGATGAGTCTGAGTCATCTAGACTAGCAGTAAATGCACGTTTTTGTTTCTTTGCGGAATCATTGTTTATAGGAAGATTTTGCCTATTTGGATGCGGACAGTCTCTTTTGATATGGCCTGGTTAGTCGCTGTTGAAACATTAGATATAGTTTGACACTACATTCGGATTACCAGAGTTCTTATAGTTGTTTCTCTTGAGATTATTCGTCTTTCTGTATTTCAGGAATTTTCGAAAGTTCTTGGTCATAAAGGCTATCTCTTCATCATTATCGTTGTTTGAGTCTGATCCATCGGTCAAAGCATTGAATGCAATTGATTTCTTTTCAGATACTTTGTTTTCTCTTCTCCCAATCATTTGGACTTCAAATGACATTAGATTTCCAATCAATTCTTTTATCTTTAGGGTACTGATGTCATTTGTCTCTTTGATCGCAAGTGTCTTTTGATCCTATTTTGAAGTAAGAGAATTTAAGATTTTTCTGACTTGATCGTCTTCCGAAAATTCCTTTCCCAAGGATATTAGAGAATGCAAAATATTCTGAAATCTACTATACATATCTGGAACAGACTCATTAGAATTCATTTTAAATAATTGAAACTGATTCGTGAGCATAGAAATTTTGGTCTGTTTAACTTTGCTTATTCCTTCATGGGTAACTTGCCAAGTTTTTCAGATTTCATATGCAGACTTACAAACTGACACTCTATTAAATTCATTTCTATTAAGTGAACAAAACAGAATATTCATAGCTTTAGAGTTGTTTTGTGCAACGGTCTTTTGCTCAGCAATCCACTGTGCAAAATCAGTTGTGGGTTCAAAATATTTAGTCTGTGTGATATTCCAAGTGTCTAGTCCTACAGATTTTAAATATATTTCATCCTACATGCCCAATATGCATAGTTACTGTCATTAAAAAGTGGTGGTCTGACAGTAGACTGACCTTCTACAAATGAACTAGTGACAGGGGTAATAGAACCAGTGTTGGTAGTAGTAACAGCACCAGTGTTGGTAGCCATTTTGAAATTTTTCAAAATTCAGATTATGAAACTTTGAAAACCTTGCTCTGATACCAAATGTGAGAAATGCGGATTATGGATCTTAAGGTTAGAATTAACACTAGAGGGGGTGAATAGTGTTTAAAAGAATTACTAATTCTTTTTGAGTTTATAATAATTTGAACACAAATGTATGCAATATTGAGACACATATATGATCACAGAATCAAACATAGATGCAGATATAAAGTAAAAGCAATGAAGGAAAGAACACGCCTAATTTTATACTAGTTCGGAATTACCCTACATCTAGTCCTGAAACACAAGTACAGATTTCCTTTGAAAATAAATTCTAATAATTACACTCTCGATTTCAAGGCCACGAGGTACACCGCTCCAGATTCACAATCCTCTGGGTAGAGATACTTGATTTTACGGGCAATAAGTTCATCCGATTGATTTTCCAGGCTACAATCACACCTTTTCTCGCTTGATTGATTTTACAGGCTACAATCACACCTTTTCTCACTCAATTGATTACAAAGAAGTCTATAACTCTGAATAGCACTGGGATCTTGTTGAGATAGTGATAGAGAATCAAACTAGAGGTGATCTAGTTAGATTCAATGGTGATTTCGGTAGAGTAATGGTAAAAATATACACAAAGAAATGTGAAGAAGAAGAAGAATGAAATCAGAGAATATATGAATATAAATTCGTTTAAAACAGCCCCTATTTAAAGTAAAACAACAGCCATGTCCATTCATGAAAGGATATGACGAATAGACACTTCCTTTGAAATTTAAACTTTTGAAATAAATTGTCACCTTGTCGATAAGGGTTCCTTAGGTTTGTCGACAGGTCTAAGTTATTTTTGGTAAAAAAATTTCTTTGAAAATAACTTCTATCTTGTATTAAAGCTATTTTAAACTTTACAAATATACTTAACTATAATTAAAATACATAAATAAGTATAGAGAATAATATTTTGGTATATATAAAATTTTGCTATAATTTTATATTTAAATCTAAGTATAAATATTATAATTAAAATATAGTTTAAAAAACCAAGGATAATTTGATTTTGGAAATAAAGATTATTTTGAGGCTAAAACTATTTTAAAACCAGGATAAATGTTTTTGATTTTTTTAAAAGAAGATTTTGAAATCATTTTGAAAACAAGATATAATTTTGTAAAACATTTGAATAAAAGTTAGTTGATACAAAACATGTTCCACTAGATTTTTCGTCGGTTTCATCCTACTTAGGGTTCCATCCCTTTAACGGGCTTGAAGTGGATTCCATTCCACGAATAAAATGGATTTTAAGATGTCGGTGCTTTTCTAGGAGTTTTAACAAAATTCGTAACTAAATTACTTATATTGAAATCTTGAACTCTTGATAATCTTGATACTCATGAGTCTTGAATCTTAATATCTTCGATCTAGAGTTTATCAATTCTTGAATCTCTATACTGTACAGTCTTCATTCTTTGATACCTGTATACATAACCTACATGTACATATATATGTATATATATCTAAACAATAATGTTAGTATTTTTATTTTATAATATTATTCTAAGGTTGTTGTCAACAAAACCAACTTCGCAGGGACTAACATCAAGTGCATACAAGAAACTATCCCGTACTAGATAGGGTTCCTCACAAAATATTTCTATAAATTTTTCAAAGCTGGTCCATAAAGATACCGTACTCCGAACAAAATTCAAAGTAGCTTTATTCTTGGATAACCAGTCCATATCGAGTAAAACTTCAAACCGAATAAAGTCAATGACGAATAGGACACATGAAAAATGATGGGGAGTATAAGTGATTTAGATATTCTTGCAAACCATACAAAAATTAGTCACACCGCCTATGGAGTTGGACACAAAGATAGGGGTATCTACTATTTTTGTGATCAGTTTTAATTTATCTATTAGTCTCTTCATAATAAAATTATGGGAAGTAAATCATTATTAACTAGATGTTACCTTCAAGAACACCTTTTTCTTTTACATCTACGGATGTTGTGGCTTCATCCTTTATGGAAAAAAGTCTAGCCTTCTCTTACTTTGCTCATTAACGGGTACTTGTTTTTCCAACGTCCGCGTTAGTGGCAGTTATGGCGGAGACTTTCCTGCAACAAAGGAGAGACGGTTTCTAGTTACTGCCTTTGAACCTTAGGATTTCTACAATTTTTGGAAAGATGGGCTTTCTTCCGGCAATAATAACAAGTCATATACTTAAAACTATTCACTTGGGATCCTCCCCCGATCTTTCCTTACCATATATTCTTTCTCCTATTCTGATGTTTGCTATCTCCTTGAGCGGGTACTAAGTTCTTCTTGTATAAGCCTTCATTTTGGAAGCCCACATCCAATAGGTCCACAAAGGTTCCTTTTACGTAAGTAGTCATCCTGTCCTGATACTTTATTCCTGCAATAAACATCTCATTCTTTTTGGTGGGCGTGTCTACCAAACCAAGCCTAAAGCAAGATAGTTCATTGAACTTGTGGGAATATTCCTCCATAGATAGTTCTTCTTGTTTTAAGTTTGTGAAATTCCTATAAAAATAGGATCTTTCGGCTGTTGGTATGTATTACTATTCAATAACATCCTTGAATCTTTTCCATAAGAAATTGTCCTCCAAATCATTCATAGTTATGGACTCCCACTACATCAGAGCCTCTTCTTGCAACTGCCAAGAAGCTAAGAATCTTTTCTGCTCATTCTCGATATTCAATCCTTTAAGATCCTTTCACATGATCGAAGCTAACCCTATACTTCAATAATGGACTCCGTTCCTTTGAATGGCTTCCCTTCCAAGCTGGTGTAATTCTTAAATAGAGTAGAAAAGATAATTTGAGGTTGCACAGGGATTACCACTTCCTTAATTACTATATCATTTGATCGATCGATGGTGGTCATGGCGCTGTTACCTCAACCTTCCTCATCCTCTTCTGTTACTCATCTCATACTCTGTGTATATAGCAAGGAAACATCTTTAGAATTACAGATGAGAATATCTTAGGGAATGGGCATAAAACTGAATATACTTATTTGGATAAAAATTTCAAATATGTGCTCTCTCTAACCAAGCTCATTCTAGGGCTAATGAGTTGACCCCGTCAAGGCATAGGAATTCACTCAACCATAGGCTTCGATACCAACTGTGATCACCCACATCCTCGACCCTTAGAAATCGACACTAATATGTCCTCGGTGTTCATGTTCCGTAAATCCAAATGCCGGAGAGATAGATTATCAGGGGTTTTTAAAAGAAATTAAATAGAATCTCACATTGTATTTAAAAAACATATAGTTATACATGTGGAAAGTACATACAATCACTCCTAAATGATTCATCAGAATTACGGTAGGTACTAACTCAATCAAGGACAGTTATAACTGCCTACCCTTGCTGTGCTTATGGATACCCAATACATAATAGAAAATATAGCAAAAAATAACTATAGATAATTGTCATTGTAAGAACCGCAATGCTTCATGTTTCTCCCAAAATGCTCTATGCTTCTCCCAAAATGATTCATGCCACCTAACTACATGGCTGACTAAAAAATAGGTCACCCTGAGTTTAAGGGAATAAAAAAATAAACTCTAGGTCAATCATGGGACTGATGTGAAAAACTCAAATTACAAATATTAGAAAACAAGGTTATCTCATAAGACCATGCCGCACATAAACACAGAATGGGTTTTTACATTATGATAACCAAAGCATTTGCTATAAAAAATCAGAGATGTTATCTTTAATGATATTCTTTGAAAATCCTTTCAAATAACATATTAATCATTAGCTGGAATTGTTACATTTGTTAAATTCGACAGTATAATAGGTTTACTACTAAAATCTTAAAAAGGTCTTCATTGTTGAATGGATTCCATAAAATGACAAGGTAAGGACTACCTTTCGATGACACATCTCTAGAAAAATTCACCGAGGCACCAACAGATGGTCCTATACTAACACAGAAATGGCCTAACTTTACTGTTGATTGTACTGAATATGACATCACCTCGTTCATTATAAACCTTTATCGGGATCCCAAAGCATACACAAAATACCCGACATACAGATGGTAATCTTGGAAGGTGATCATTATCTTGCATAGAATCAATAAATCCTAATAAATCTTTTTATAGATACATCATCAAATACTAATAAAGCAAATCCCAATAAATTATCAAATCCTAAAGCATACACAAAATACTCGACACACAAAATGCCACGTCTACCTTGTTTTTATCATTTTCAAGTGTGAGGGTTACGTTCACGTCTTACCTTGCATATAATCATCATATCCTAACAAATCATTACCTAGATCATGTAGCCTTTTACATAATATGGAAATCGAGGGGCTAGGGGCAAGTAGCCTTTCATGATGAAGATCGTTGTCTTCAAAATCATTACCTTGATCATGTATACACTTTCTAACGTACAGTAGTTCGAAGTGTTTCTCGAACTGGAATCACCCAATCTGAGATTCATGCTTGGATTTTCAGGGAAATACACTTCCCATTTCAATATAACCCATATAATCTTTATAAATCCTGCTCGATTTATCCTAATTTTATTTACGTCCCAATCCCGTAAATTTCTTTCAACAATTTAAAATAAAACCACTTTTTATTTTTAAAACACATTTCCCATCTCCTTATAATCACTTTCAAAAAAATGCACACTTAAATTATTTACATTAAGGCTACTAAAATTACTTAAATAAAATAATACTTAAGAGTTTCTATAAGAGTTTCTGAGTAAAACTTAAACCAATATTTCCTTTTAAAATAAAGTTATTATATCAAATATTTATGTTGAAATTCCCTTTTTAAAATCATAATACTAATTTACCTTTAAAAATAATTAACTACCATAATTAACTTACATAAGTATTTACTTTTCACTTAAAATAATTAAAATAATAAATTTCTAAAACATTCTTTAAAAAACATTTTTAAACTTCTAGTTTATACTTTGAAATCTTTTCTTTAAAAATATACTTAGTTTTGCAGGAAAAATATACTTTCCAACTTTTTAAAAAGAAAATCACCCTTTTTTATTTTTAAAATGGATTGCACCTTTTCTTATAAATTCCACCGGAATCTATACTTCCAAATTTATCCACTGATAAATATTCCACTACACTTATAAACCCAGTTTACAAATTTCCACTCCTCACTTTCATAATTTCCAAAACACCTAATCACTTTCAAACCGATATCCTGGTTTAAATTCCCTTTAAAATTTATTATTCGCCAATTCCCAATAATTATTTACTAAAGAATTTTCTTTTCATTTCCTTAAAAAAAACCAATTCATTCTATTCTATACTTTAAAATACCAAATTATATTCATCCAAACCATAGCACCGAATAACTTAATTCCCAATTCAATTTATCACAGGATATCACATAACAATTCATAGATATGAAAAATAATTACAATATTTTAAGGAATCTAATTGGATCCAACCTGTTTCCATGCATCCATAGATGTTAGCACAACAAATAGAATACCAAATCCCACTTCGAGGGGGGCTTCGCGGTATAAAGGGTCATCCGCTATTATGCCGGGTGCATAGGGTCTCGTCCGCTATATAATGCGGGAATATCAATCACTCTAATATATATATATATATATGATATCACATTCAATCAATCAATCAATAATTTAAAATTTAAATTAACTAGTCATCCAGATGTGAGTGAGACTAACTCACCTTGCATCGGCATTTCAATTTTAAATTAATTCGAGCCCGTTCGATTTAATCTAAAATTTTCACACGCTCAAATTGCCTCCAGATCTGCTATAGCACGTAAATCTCGTCGCTGTAGTTCCGGCGCTTTCTGTTTCATCAAATTTTGACCACGCATGCAAGAGATATGATTTTTTAAACATTTGAATATATATTAATATAAATAAGCTTTATTTCTATTTTATTTTTACCATCGGCCATTGCTTTTGAAAGCGAAATCTCTGCCACACACACGGATTTTCTTCTTTATTCGTGCCTCTATGGTTTTCAACAACCCATGCCACCATAACCTCCTTAAATTAAGCGACCTCCACGCTGCACTAGTCTACGATCGACCCTCACCATTTTGAGTGGCGTCTCGAACTCTGCCTACAACAGCAACCCCGAGACACTCGGTCCCCCCTCGCCTTGTGATTCACGCGTAAACATATGATGAAACAACATGATTTCATCGCCATCGATGAACTATAAATCATCACGACCATTAGATTCGAAGCTCATGACGAGCTCAACGTTTTCCTAGTTGGGAATTTCGGGTAAAAATTCGTGGATGGAAAGAAAAACGAGGGAAATCACGAAAGCATTTCAGCCATTGACTCGAATGTGGTGGCCAAGAAAACGATCTAGGGTTTCTGTTTAGGATACATATCTATATATAGGATTATATTAATAATTTTATTAATAATTTTCTCCAATTACATGCTTATTCAAACCTACTCCAAAAAACACGTGCCGCCAAGCTTTTATAAGATTTCACCCGTATTTCGAACACAATGGGACGTGTTTCGGGCCTAATTCAATCATATTTGGAAGATATCTTTTCGAATCGAGTTTAAAATATTAAATTTTCGATTTTGATTTCAACGCGTTTCTCACCCGTACGAACAATGGAACAAGTTTCGTCGAATTCCGAGACTGTGCTCCGGAAGGCTATTTTAACTTATCGATTAAATCGAGCGATTTCGAAATTGTCGAAAACATTTAAAATTTCACTTTTAAGACATTAATTACTAAATTATAAATCACATAGAATATATATTCATATTAAAAATCATCTTGATTCATTTAAATCAAAATCTAATTATTTACATTACTACTATATTAAATTTCATCATTAAATTAATGTAAAAATTCTAGATTTAACTTATCGAGTTTTGATTCCATCCAAAAGTCCAATACTATAATTCAAATCCAACTGGACTTTTAATCTTAGAAGTTTTAGAAATCGTTTTATATCCATTTATTCCCAGATTCTCATTTTTATCCAAATTTCAAATATTAAATTACTATTTATCCAAATCCAATTAAATTGCCATATTTGAAATTATTACTCATTTTATTGATTCAACCCAAATCTCCATATTTCAAAATCAGTTAACAATCCACATTCAACATTTAAAATGAATTAAATGTTCAAAAACTAATGACCAAAATTCAAGGCCGTTATAATATGGGTGTTAACATGGATGAATATGGGCATAAGACAGAGGCTATGGGCTGAATTGAAGGTTATGGACAATTATATATTATATAGATACATATTTTTTTTTATTCGAAAATATCCAACTTTAAATGTTCGAAAATCTCGAACTCCTATCGAGCCCAGCCGCCTGGCATACTATACGTAATACCCCTAGTTTGAACATAATGGAACTAATCCTGAGACCTAATTCAATCATATGCAAGCTTTTCAAACCCAGTTATATTATATTAATTTCTGTAATTAATTTATAAGAATTTCACATTTGCACAATCAAACGATACGTTTAAATGCCATGAAATTCGACAGCATACTACAATTCAGTATTACGGATCCAATGAAATGGTTTCGTCAAAATCCGAGATAGTGCCCCAAAAGGCTATTTATATATTAACTAAAACGAATTATTTTACAAACCTATTCAATCACTTTTAAATCCAAATTAAAAGTTTACTATCTTCATCCTTGTTTAAACATAATTTAAATCAACTTTCGAAATTATTTTTGTCCAAATAAATTCAAAATTTAATTATTTAAACAATTCCTAGTATTGAATTTAAAATTTAATTATCAAATAAATCACTATAGCTAAAATTCAAGTTATTTAAACTATAAAATTAACCTTTAAATATTTAAAATCAGTTAAATATCCTAAAATCAATTGACGAACTTTCTGGGTCATTACAAGTCCTAAAATTCCTTGACAATTGGTATTGTCTCCAACCTTTTTTAGATGAGTCAAGTGCATACAAGAAACTATCCCGTACTAGATTGGGTTCCTCACAAAATATTTCTATAAATTTTTCAAAGTTGGTCCATAAAGATACCGTACTACGAACACAATTCAAAGTAGCTTTATTCTTGGATAACTAGTCCATATCGAGTAAAACTTCAAACCGAATAAAGTCAATGAGGAATAGGACACATGAAAAATGATGGGTCATGTAAATGATTTAGATATTCTTGCAAACCATACAAAAATTAGTCACACCGCCTACGGAGTTGGACACATAGATAGCGGTATCTACTATATTTGTGATTAGTTTTAATTTATCTATTAGTCTCTTCATAATAAAAGTATGGGATGTAAATCATTATTAACTAGATGTTACCTTCAAGAACACCTTTTGCTTTCACATCTATGGATGTTGTGGCTTCATCCTTTATGGAAAAACTCTAGCCTTCTCTTCTTTATTCATTAATGGGACTTTTTTTCCAATGTCGGCATTGGTGGCAGTTATGGCAAAGAATTTTCTACAACAAAGGAGAGACGGTTTCTTGTAACTGCCTTTGAACCTTAGGATTTATACAAATTTTTGAAAAGATGGCCTTTCTTCTTGCTATAATAACAAGTCACATACTTAAAATGATTCACTTAGGATCCTCCCTGGTCTTTCCTTACCATAGATTCTTTCTCCTTTTCTGATGTTTGCCATTTCCTTAAGCGGGTACTAAGTTCTTCTTGTATAAGCCTTCATATTGGAAGCCCACATCCAATAGGTCCATAAAGGTTCCTTTTACGTGAGTAGTCATCCTGTCTCGATACTTCATTCCTAAAATAAACATCTCATTCTTTTTGACAGGCTTGTCTAGCAAACCAAGCCTAAAGCAAGATAGTTCATTGAACTTGTGGGAATATTCCTCCATAGATAGCTCTTCTTGTTTCAAGTCTATGAAATTCCTATATGAAAGTGCGGTGTGTATACAATTATATGTGCTAATATAGTACACACGGATCGTGTAATATGGATTACAATATAAATGCGGAAATAGATGATAATAGCATAGCAAATAAAAAATAGAAAAATCACACCAGAGATTTTTATACTGGTTCGGAGCACCGTAGTCCCAGACTTCTATCTGGATTTCACTATTAACAACCTCGCTTCACCCGGAGGAACAGGTTTACAACACCCGAGCAACCGAACGGGATTTCACGCCTCTAATACACTGAGGACTTCAACACTTGCCTCTTACAACACAGAGGACTTCAACACAAGAACAAATACAATTGTTGTTGACAACTTGTGTTCTTGAAAACACGGATTTGTCACTAGTAGTACACCCTTCCTATAATCTTATCCTCAAAGTATGCGAATGATGTTTTGAAAAGATTAAGGAAAGTATATTACTTATTGAATCAAAAGATATGAAATAGTTTCGATGATTCAATAAATAATCGAGAGCTTTTTAGAATGCAGGAGTATGTAGAAAGTAAGATCAGAGAATAGATTAAAAAGCATATAAAATCATGTTGTTTTAATCAACGAATTAAATGAGTTTATATAGATAAGAATGGTTATAATTCTTTGTGAGTAGTTGCCATTAAGAGATATGATCTTTGGTGAAAGGTAAGAGATGCAACCTTTGGATAAGAGAAGTGTCTTTTGGAAAAATTGCTTTCTGTTTAAAAACGGTCGACAGGTTAAAAAGTGACCAGTAGACAGGAATTCAAATATATATACGTTATGTGCATGTGTGCACGTTCAGTGTGCAAATTATGCAGGAACGGTCGACCGCATATATTGTGACCGGTCGACCGATCCCTTTAAAGTTGCACACTGAATGTGCAACTACATTCTAATCATATATATATTAATTTTCTTGAAAATGCATGATTATTTGAGGATAGATTTTAACAAGTTTATCACTAATATAATATCAAATAATCAATCTACAATCTAGAGTACCATATGTAGCTCTAATGACCTTGTTTTGTCGATCGCCTTTAGTTATTTGTCAGAAATCAAAACTTTCATAAAACTTGTGACTCAACATTCTCCCCCTTTTTGATTGATGACAATATATATCTGCAAATCTGAATCTCCCCCTGAGTATGTGATCTCTCTCTTTGATTTCTTATATATGTACGTTCCTGCAAACAATTGTTAGCCCTTTCTCCCCCTTTGTCATCGACAAAAAGGAGTAACAGATACTAGAATAGTAGAATGAATATGATATGCATAGCAAAATAAATCATTAACACATCCAAAACATAACAGAGTATACTACAGATCATAATGTCAAACGAAAAATAAGAATAACGACACTAATTAGTACAAGTGTCGATGAATGTTTGTTAAAGTGCCAAACCATAAAAGAATCTAAGATGAAGCAGATCGTATCTCCTCTTCATCATCATCATCATCGTCATCATCTGATATAGTGTGAGGGTGCTGATAGATTTCATCAAAAGAGACATGAAGTGATTCTTCAATAGTTTTGGTTCGTTTATTAAATATCTGATAGGCCTTACTTCGTTCCGAATAACCGACAAATATTCCTTCATCGGCTTTTGGATCGAATTTGCCAAGCTGGTCTTTCGTATTTAAAATAAAGCACTTGGAACCAAAAACTTTGAAGTATGAGATTTTAGGCTTCCTTTTGTTAAATAATTCATAAGGAGTATTCTTGGTAAGAGGTCTTATGGATACACGATTTAAAACATAACAGGCAGTTGCCACAGCTTCTGCCCAAAAATGTTTTGGTAAGGTGGTTCCATTCAATAATGTTCTTGCACATTCTTGTAAAGTTCGGTTCTTCCGTTCTACAACTCCGTTCTGTTGTGGAGTTCTGGGAAACGAAAAATTATGATATATACCTTTCTTTGTACAAAAATGTTCAAATTCATTATTTTCAAACTCTCCGCCATGATCACTTCTTATATTTTTAACTTTAATCCCTTTTGATTTTTGAATTCTTTTGACGAAAGATTTGAAATGATCGAAAGTTTCACTTTTATTTTTTAAGAAAATTGTCCATGTATAACGAGAGAAATCATCAACAATTACAAGCACATATTGACTGTGATTTATTGATTGAACCCTAGTAGGTCCAAATAAATCCATGTGTAGTAACTCAAGTGGTTGTAATGTTGATATGACTTTCTTGGATTTAAAAGATGATTTGGTCAATTTTCCTAATTGACATGCATCACACATGTTGTTAACTTTAAAACTCATTTTGGGTAGTCCTCTAACTAGATTGTTTTTGGCTAGCTTGTCAATAGTTCTGAAGTTTATATGACAGAAGCGTTTGTGCCATAGCCATGGATCATTGTCATTAGCCACAAGACACATATCTGAATTATGATTAATATTCATATTCAGAATATATATATTTCTGTCTCTATAACCTTCGAAAACCAAATTATGGTCTTTATCTAAAATACTACACTTATTATTTGAAAATGAAATTATAAAACCCTTGTCACATAACTGACTAATACTAAGCAAATTGCGTTTTAAATTTTTAACTAGCATGACATTAGTAATAAGAGGTAAGTTAGATGTACCGCAATTGCTCACATTGCCTTTGCCGATGATATAGCCTTTTGAATTGTCTCCAAAAGTGACGGAGCCACCATCTGAATATGTAATATTTGTTAATAAACTCTTGTCTCCCGTCATGTGCTTTGAGCAACCACTGTCCAATATCCACTTTCCTCTTTTCTTAAGTGGGACCTGCAAAAAATAGAATTAAGTCCATGGTACCCACTTTTTATAGGGTCCTAAGAGTTAGGTCTTAGGAGTCCAAACCCATATGGGTCCGGTATCCCCTTTATATATATAATTTTTATTAAAATGCACAGTATTCATGAATTGCTGAATGTATTTGTTCCTAATCAAATTGTTATTTGTTTTAGGAACCCATATTTTGATAGTCTTGACATTTTTCTTTTGAAATTTCACAACTGGTTTTGGTTTGGAATATAATAAACTAAGATTATTCTTAGCTTCAGTTTTTTGTACTTTCTTCTTCCTTTTATTTCCAAGATGTTTCTTGGTTTCTTGTTTGTTATATCCCAATCCTTGTTTGTCTGAAATAGATTGTGAACTTTCAATGATTTTTGTCAAATTTTCTCGACCTTTGTTAAAGTTAGAAACATTTTGAGTAATGTCATCAAACTTTGTTTGTAAGCTAGCTTTTTCTAGGTCTAGAATTTTGACTTTTGCTTTAAGCTCATGATTTTCAGTAGTGAGAGCATTATTTTTCTCTTTTTGAGCTTCTATTTCATGACTCAAAAGAGATATTTGAGAGTCAACATTAGATGATGATTCTTGAATATTTTCAAGTTCCTCTTCTAATATTTTCTTCTCATCTTTTAACATATCTCGTTCAAACTCTGCTCTACTTAAATCTGCTTTGACTACTTTTAATTGACGTTTTATGTCTTTATATTTGACTATCAATTCAGCATTAATATCAAGTAATTCATCAAATGTAGGAATTTGTATCTCATCTTCTGTTGCCATAAAACAAACATTAGCTTGTTCATTCTCTGAATCACTTTCACTTTTTGATGAAGATGACTCTGAATCATCCCATGTTACTGAGAAAGCTCGTTTCTTAGATTTGTCCTTCTTATATTTGAATTTGTCATTTTCTGACTTCTTCTTTTGTTCTGGACAATCCTTCTGCATGTGTCCCTTTTTGTGGCAGTTGAAACATTCTATAGCAGATGAAGATGGTTTGTTTGATCCAGGTTTCCTTTTATTGTAACAACTGGCTTTTCGATATTTTAGGAATTTTTTGAATCCTTTCGCAATGAATGCCAAATCTTCGTCTTCAGAATCTGATTCATTTTCATCTTTCTTAACATGAAATGCTACATTTTTCTTTTCTTCTTTCTGTTCTTTTCTAGCCTGCAAATTTGCTTCATAGGACATTAAATTTCCTATCAATTCATCTGGCTTCATGACGGAAAGGTCATTAGCTTCTTCAATTGCTAATACTTTTCCTTCCCATTCACTAGTCAGAGAATGTAGGACTGTTGAAACAACATCGAAATCAGAATACTTTTGTCCTAAGCCAATAAGTGCATGGTGAATAGTTTGAAACCGTGAATACATGTCATTTATTGTCTCATTTGGTTTCATTTTGAAATTTTGAAATTGACTTTTCAGCATGGCTATTTTGGCTTGTTTAACCTTGTTGGTACCTTCATGAGTGATTTTTAGTGTTTGCCAAATTTGATATGCAGTAGTGCAAATACTAACACGGTTATATTCATTTTGGTCTAATGCACAGAATAACATATTTATTGCTCTTGCATTTACGGCTGCTGCCGTTTTCTCAGCTGCAGTCCATTCTGAATAATCAGTTGTTGGATTCACTATTTCTCTTTGAGTGGCATTCCAAGCATCATAGCTATTTGATTGCATAAAGAATGACATACGTGTTGCCCAATAACTATAGTTAAGACCATTGAAAAATGGAGGTCTTTGTGTTGATTGACCCTCCGTGTAAGTGGTGTTTTGAGTGCTAGTACTTACGTTATTTGCCATATTACTATAATATATCAAATAACTGTGTTACGGTTATATGATGACCGTGCTCTGATACCAAATGAAAGTGCGGTGTGTATACAATTATATGTGCTAATATAGTACACACGGATCGTGTAATATGGATTACAATATAAATGCGGAAATAGATGATAATAGCATAGTAAATAAAAAATAGAAAAATCACACCAGAGATTTTTATACTGGTTCGGAGCACCGTCCTACGTCCAGTCCCAGACTTCTATCTGGATTTTCACTATTAACAACCTCGCTTCACTCGGAGGAACAGGTTTACAACACCCGAGCAACCGAACGGGATTTCACGCCTCTAATACACTGAGGACTTCAACACTTGCCTCTTACAACACAGAGAACTTCAACACAAGAACAAATACAATTGTTGTTGACAACTTGTGTTCTTGAAAACACGGATTTGTCACTAGTAGTACACCCTTCCTATAATCTTATCCTCAAAGTATGCGAATGATGTTTTGAAAAGATTAAGGAAAGTATATTACTTATTGAATCAAAAGATATGAAATAGTTTCGATGATTCAATAAATAATCGAGAGCTTTTTAGAATGCAGGAGTATGTAGAAAGTAAGATCAGAGATTAGATTAAAAAGCATATAAAATCATGTTGTTTTAATCAACGAATTAAATGAGTTTATATAGATAAGAATGGTTATAACTCTTTGTGAGTGTTGCCATTAAGAGATATGATCTTTGGTGAAAGGTAAGAGATGCAACCTTTGGATAAGAGAAGTGTCTTTTGGAAAAATTGCTTTCTGTTTAAAAACGGTCGACAGGTTAAAAAGTGACCAGTAGATAGGAATTCAAATATATATACGTTATGTGCATGTGTGCACGTTCAGTGTGCAAATTATGCAGGAACGGTCGACCGCATATATTGTGACCGGTCGACCGGTCCCTGTAAAGTTGCACACTGAATGTGCAACTACATTCTAATCATATATATATATATTAATTTTCTTGAAAATGCATGATTATTTGAGGATAGATTTTAACAAGTTTATCACTAATATAATATCAAATAATCAATCTACAATCTAGAGTACCATATGTAGCTCTAATGACCTTGTTTTGTCGATCGCCTTTAGTTATTTGTCAGAAATCAAAACTTTCATAAAACTTGTGACTCAACACTATAAAGATAGGATCTTTTGGCTGTTGGTATGTTTTTCTCTTCAATAACATTCTTGAACCTTTTCCATAAGAAATTGTCCTCCAAATCATTCAGAGTTATGGACTCCCACTACGCTAGAGCCTCTTCTTGCAACTGCCAAGAAGCTAAGAACCTTTTACGCTCATTCCCGATATTCAATTCTTTAAGATCCTTTCACATGATCGGAGCTAAGCCGGTACTTCAATAATGGACTCCGTTCCTTTGTATGGTTTCCCTTCCAAGATGGTGTAATTCTTGAATAGAGTAGAAAAGATAATTTTAGGTTGCACAGGGATTACCACTTCCTTAATTACTATAGCATTTGATTGACCGTCGGTGGTCATGGCGCTGTTACCTCAACCTTCCTCGTCCTCTTTTGTTACTCATCTCATACTATGTGTATATAGCAAGGAAACATCTTTAGAATTACAGATGAGATTATCTTAGGGAATGGGCAAAAAACTCGAATATACTTATTTGGATAAAAATTTCATATATATGCTCTCTCTTACTAAGCTCATTCTAGGGCATTACTAGCTCAATTGCTAATGAGTTGACCCTATCAATGCTAAGAAATTCACTCAACCATGGGCTTAGTGTAACATTCCTGTTTTTAAATCAAATTCAAATTGGAAATTAATGTAATTTTGGAATTAAATTATGAATTAATTTGGTATTTTTCAAATATAAATAAATATCTGTTTGTTTATTAATAAGTATAAACATGATTTTAAAATAGAATTTCTAATTGGAAGTTCAGAAATAAATATTTTGAATAATATATTTATTTTAAACATAATTGTGGATTAAATTGAAAATTTGGAAATAAAAATAGATATATAAGTTTTTAAATAAAGAACTTGATTTGGAAATCTAAACATTTTATTAACATACTATAATTTGAAATTTGAATTTGAAATTCAAATACATAAGTATTTATAGATTGTGAATGAATAAAACTTAAATTTATAAAAAGATATTGCTTATTTATTCATTTATAAATACAAATTGATTGTATGTTAATTTTTGAATTTGAAATTTAAAAATAAATGTATTGAAAATAAAAAAAATTACATTTTTATTAACTCTGTATTTCAATGGAACTAATATATACATATATATATATGTTTATTTATTTGTGTATAATTAAATTTTAAATCATTTTCTTAAAAAGTTGAATAACTGCAAGTAATATAAAAAGTATGAATATGACATATTCTGTTTGAATTTTGAAAACAAGTTTGGAAAAATTTTATTTTGAAATTAGTATGATAAATTTCATAAGTTGTTTAGAATTAAATTCCAAAACTTATATATTTAGAAATGCAATTTTTTTATTTTTTTCAATTGTAAATAAGATATAATGCATATGTAAATAAGATAAATTTAAATTGTACAAATATAAATATATAAGAAGATGAAAACATAAACTTGTGTAAATATGAAATTAAATAAAAGAATTTATAAAAGGGTTAAAAACATGTTTTTGTAAATTAAAATAAAGAGAGGGTTTAAAACGAACTTTTAAAATTCATTTAAAACAAGGATAACATAAAAAATACACGTTTTTAACAAATGTAAAGAGAATAGATTATACAATTACAAGTGTTGATACAAAATAAACAAGTGGAAAAATAAACTTTTCTTTTGATTTGAATTTATAAATATGTATTAAAAGAAATAAAGAAAAATTGTTCTTAGTTCAACTTCTCAAACTTCTTTCATTTATTTCTCAACCTAAAACAAAATTACAAATCAAAGATAAAGCAAAGATCAAAGTTTAAATCAAGTTCGAGAATTAACTCAGTTAAATCAAACAGCAGTTTTAATCTACAACCTTGTGCTTGAGCAAATCCAAATTGAAGAAAGCCTTCAACCTGATGCAAAAACAAAACATTCCAGCTCAAAATAAATTCAAGTCTTCTGCTTAAAACAACAGCTTTTAAAATTTTTAATCTGCAAGCAAAGCAAAATCAAAGTAAAACCAGAAAATGGAAATGTGGAAGCAAACAAATAACTGGATCAAAGTTAGCAGATCAATTGCCACCTAAAATCAAAAGTCTTTCAAGATCTGAAACCTGGAAATTAAAAGCAAGTACAGAACAAAACCTGAAAAATCAAATCTAAAGGCAGTAAGCATGCTTTCAAAAATCATCAAGCTTGGAAATGAAGAAATCAAAACTGCTTCAATAAGTAGCAGATTCATCTCAACTTCAAAAATTCGGCATCCGAAAGGAATACTTTCAGTTTAAAAGAAAACCTCTCTGCTTTTAGACCAGGTGAGCAAACTTCCTAAATCTATCATTATATCTTGATATTTGAATCATACTTGAAAGTGTGATGGTGAAAATGGTTTGCATGAATGGTTTTTATCTGAAAAATGGTTGAATTTCTCTGTATATATCTGAGAAGGGGTGTGCATACATGTATATGTGTGTATCAATGGCTCTGGTTAGTGACACATTTCCAAATTTAAGAAAAAGTTTCATATCTTCTTATTTTAACTAATTCAAGTTAGGATTCCTGATAAAAAATGTTTGTTTTTACATAAACTAAATATTAAAAATATATTCAAGCATGATAAAATGAAAACTATCTGGAAATTTAGAAAGAACGGTGGAAATAATAAACTTATTAAATCTTCAACTTGAATAATTCTTGATTCCAGGTTTATAATCTATTTCGTTACCTAAATTCATGAATTTTTAAACGTAAAATCAAAATTTTCAAGCAAGTATTCACTGAGCATTTGAGAACTAAACGATTTTGGGTTGATCGACAAATTCTGATGGTCAGAGTGGAAGTGGGTCATGTGGTCTTGGCCATAGCTAGCTCAGAAGTAAAGGGTCATCAGAAAAATGGCAATGGAAATTATTAGTAGCCATGGTGGATGAATGTCAATAAGATAGGTTTAAGCCCGTGTATTTGTATGGATCAGAAATCAAACTATTGAGGCGTCCCTAATAGATCGAGTGTCACCGGTGCAAGGGGAATCGATGATAGGGTTCATGGCGTAACTCTGGTCACGATGGCGAAGTTTCTGATGGTCACTAACGGTGTCGAAGAGGCATTTTTTGTCAATTGGTTTTGAGTGCCTGTATGATCAAAATGCTGGAATTCGAACCACGGTGATATCGAGTGTTCTGGGTGGTCGGCTAGCTTGAGATGGTCGTTGTCGATTTGCCAATGGTGGCGAGATTAGTCGGAAGAGGTTCAGGAAACTGTGCACGTGCATGGTGTACCTTGGATATCTGGTGATATTAATGGGTTGGGGAAGAAACGTTTGCTTTGGGTTCAATCTCGAGAAAATGGTTCGGTAGCTCGAGTGTTGTATCGGGCAGCTTGAGTGTTTAAAACTGTATTTTAAATTTAAACTAAAATAACGTTTTAAAAAGGAAAATGAAAGGAAGAAGAATTGAGCTCGGGAAAACAATTGTTTGACTCGGGTGAATTACGGGTTGTACCCGAAGCAAAGGTTGAGATCAAGTTTTAAAAGTTTGAAAAGCAAAGTATTTGCAATTTTGAAAAATCTAGTTGAAATTTTTCTTGAATAAAATTTCCCATATGCAAAGGTTTTCTTTGACATGTGATTATGAGATTTTATGATTTCTATAACTTAAAGTTTATTAAGTTAATCATAAAAACATTTTAAAACTCAATTTTCGAATAAAATTAAGTGTTAATTAAAATGATAAATGATTTTTAAATAATGTGATTAAGTAATTATAAAGGAATATTTTATTTTTTTTAACTTAATCTAGGATTGATAATTTATGAGGTAATTAAAGCTAATTACTTTGCGAAATTGATTGAAAAGCTAGTTATCTTGTGTAATTAAATTAAAGCTAATTACTTTGTGTAATTAGGTTAAGGCCAATTGATTATTGTGATTAAATTAAAGAATAATTAATGAAATAAATTAAAGGGTTATTTAATTAAGGGTAATTAATTACCTAAAAAATAATTACTTAATTAAAGTAATTAATTAATTAACGGTTAAAGTTGATTAGTTGATTAGGGATAATCACTTATTGTAATTAATTAAAAATAATTAGTCAATATTAATTAATTAAAGGTTAATTATTTAATGATAAAAGGTTAACTAATTAATAATTAAAATTTAATTAATTAATTATTAATGGTTAATTAATAAATGATTAAAGAATAATTAATTAAAATAATTTGTAATTAATTAATGTTAATTAAACATGATTAGTAATTAATCTGCTTTAAATAAATCAGATGATTAATTAATCCTACTTATGAATGCTTGGATTGTATTGAATGTTGAATTGTTTGATATCCCTGATGTATGATACTGTGTGATATGAATTATTTTGATTCAAGCTCTAATGAATGTAGTTTATTTATCCGTGATGAATGTTATTATTTATCTGTGAATCTGTGAATGAAGGTAAGCATTATAGGATTATACCACTTATCGATATTGATGTGTTTGAATCTGTGATGATTAATGATGTTGCACTATTGTGTAAAACCCTTGGACTACACCATACACACACAAATATGGGTTGCATGAGGAAATCAGTTAAGTCACATATAATCTAAAATCTAAATATTATTTTTAAAAGTTGAATCCAAACGGTTTTGGAAACGGGATTTGGTTATGAAAAGCTTTTGAAAGGGAATTTTCAAAGATAAAAGTTATTTGAATAACTTGATAAAGTTTTGAAATTTAAATAATTTAATTTAAATTTGAATTCAAGATTTGAATTGAATTCAATGTTTGGAAATTATGATTTAAAAAGGGTTATACGAATTATAAATGTGTTTATATGGTTTTAAACCATTGTAAAAATATTGTTTTCGAAATTTGTATTTAACCCAAGTTTTATACTTGAAGGGCTTTAACTTGTGCAAATGTAATCGGATTTTTCCAAAACGAAAACTATATGTTTTCAAATAACAAAAGCTTTCATTTGAGGAAAGAATTTTCAATTTGTGTTAAAGGGATTTCAAGTTTAAAATGAAAATGGTTTTTCAAGTTATGAATGAATCTTTGAAAACGATTTTGAAAGCTATGAATTGGGTTTTGATTTCATGATCGGATGAGTTAACCAAATTTGAAAGGGAAATTGTTTTGAAAAGATATGAATGAATCTTTGTGAAAGATGGGTGAACTTTGTGAAGTGAATTTTTTTTGTTTAAAAAGATTTAAAATGGTAATTTGTTTAAACCATTTGTTTTGGATAATAAGTTGTGACTTAAACGAGATCCCATTATCCATATGTTTTTAAATATTGTGCTCAATATTCGGTTTAGCCGGGAGCGGAGCTTGTGTCATATAACCCATTCCGTATAATGATACAACGTTATGGATAGCATTTGAAAACCGGTGGTAATGACCGGGTATTTTCGAGAACGAAAGGATAGCCAGTCGAATGTCTCTATACTGAATCGCGCCGGTATAGAGATCTTCATATTTGATGGGGAGTCCGATCGGGATTGTGAATACCCGGATTGCAAGGGCTTCTTCGGAAGTTCTTTCGGTTCTGCTCGAACCTGGAACAAACTTGTATGGTTGTATGTCTGACATTACACTTTGAGATATAAAACAGATTTCTTTCAAATACATTTCTGTTCATGGCGGAGAATTTATTCTCTTAGCTCAACAGCCTTCTCTGAGACGTACGAGCTTAGAGGTTATGTAGTTGAAGGTTATCGTGATATACTCCCAATTTGGTATTGTGGCATGCTGAGTACTGTTGTGTGTTGCTGATCATTTGTTGATCAAAGCAAGGCTTTTGTGTAAAGCATAGCTTTGTGACGAGATCTTATCGGACGTCAGACACCAGAAATGGTCGAAATAGGAAAGATGCGACAAGGTTAGGATGGTTGCGCCCTTTAGGGTATGTCATTTCCTTCTGGAAAAAGGTGGTATCATGGTATGGAGCCCAGATACTTAACCTATGTGGTTGCTGCAATCTCATTACTGTGTGGTTGTTGCATTGTTGTTGAGGGCCCTCGAATAAAGGTCGCAAACGACCGGGTGATGGCATACTCGTGTAGTAGTTACCTAGTTACAGAGGTAATCCGGCCTTGTGTTAGCAGAGAGCTGGTTAAGTTCTCGGGACATCCCTCCAGAGGCGTCCCCACGTGGCAGTAGGAAGTTTCTTAGCCTAACCATTTGTTGGAAATCCAATCAAACAATACGATCCCCTTACGATTGCAATTGTATAACCAACCTCCTCAGGAGGTAGTTATAGCAGGCATAATATAATGGTACCTATGCTGGCTAAGATTAATATTATACTTTCGAAAGGTTTTCTGCACTATGCACTAATAATAATATTATCAAAAAGGATTTTGCGTATCAAGCATGTTTGATTATCATAAGAAGAAATCTCCTCCAATTGTGCGTTTGCATTGTGTGTGTGCTGATGAACGTATTTTTCTGCATTTTAAACCGTTTGTTTAATATATTTTTATTTTAATAAAGCGGTATTACACGGGTATTTGTTGTGGTTTTGCAGATTATAGATTCCGAAGTGCAACGTTGAAATTAATCGGTTGTAGCGTCCTTTTGGTTCAAAAGACAAGCGGCATGAGTGCAACATTTTGAGCACCAAATAAATCAAAGCAATGTCACACTTCAATTTATGCGAAATGAGTTAGTTCACATTTTCACTTCAGCATATGGGTGCAAGCAACATGGGAAACAAATCATATTTATATCTCAAGTCACGTGCTCAAACTCAAAGCAAGGAACAAATTTAATTAATTCAAGCAAGTGGGGACCAACCTCAATCAATGACGTGGCAAGCATGCACATACTTTGATTTAGTAAATATTGGCTGCATATTCTCAAGGTAGCAAACATCAATTCAAAGCAAAATGGACCAATTCAAGCAATGATGTGGACGTATATATGTTCTCTTTCACCAATTCAAGCAAAGGACCAGTTCCTCCTAAAAAGTAGCATAATACATAGCCATGATATGAAGCAAAATGGGACACATTCAAAAGTAGCTTATGTATGAATTTGGACCAATTCACGTATAAAAGTATTTCAAGCAATGACGTGGCAACTTGACTCTTCACCAATTCAAGGAATGGACCCAGTCAGTACAATTATCTTGGCAAATACTAAGAATAGAACCGGTCCTATTGCTAAAAAGATGGACTGATTTTAGGGGCTGAGGCCTATATATACAACATTATACAGCACCTTCAGATCATCTCTTACCTCATCACTTTTCTTCAAGTTTAGATTTAAATTCAGCACTGTTTTTATTTTCGAACAGAATATGTAGGATTGTTGATTAGATTTAGCAGTTTATTTATTCTTGTTCTTAGTTATTTTCTGCACTCTTTTAAGTTAGTTAATAATTATTTCAGTTGATTGCTTCGTTGTCTTCTTTTCCGCAATTTCAATTTCTGTTCTGATTTTTTTTTTACAATTCTATATTTTGGTTGCAATTTTGATTAGTTTCGAAATCGATTCGGAGTATATTATTGTTTTTATTTTCTGTTCAAAATTCACCATCGAATTCGTTTAACACGCCTAAGATTTAACTATGGATTTTAATTGTTTTAAAATACAATTCCCTGTGTTCAACCTGCATACTACACGCCTGTGCGCTTGCAGAATTTATTAAAATTTGTGCTTTTCTAATCAATAGAAAAGTCGCAACAAGTTTTAAAATACAAGTTTTCCCACGCATACCTCACATAATATGCATATTTTCGCATAATCTTTCACGCATACCTCACATAATCTTCAATCACGAATCACGTTTCTGCATATTTTCACGCATACCTCACATAATCTTGCTTTTACGTTTCTGCATATTTTCACGCATACCTCACATAATCTTGCTTTTACGTTTCTGCATATTTTTAAAAAAAAAAAATCATTCCTTCACAACATCTTGCTTTCACGTTTGCATAATCCCCACGTCTTCACAGTTATTCACGTGCGCCAGTACACATTTTTAGTTGCACTTCCACTTTCACATTTTCACGTTAGTTTGCATAAATTAATTTAAAAAAAACATTTTTTTTTCACTGCATTGTTTTCACGTACGTTAGTTTGGTTACTTGCAGTTCCACTTTCACATTCTTGCATGCATTAGTTAGTTTAGTTTTCATATTCACGTAACATAGCAGTGTCATAGCAGTTTCATTTTGCATTCAACACATTCATTCTACTTAACTTTATTTTATTGGGCATGTTTTAAATTTTCTACATGTGACTGTTTTCATATATTTTCTGTCAGCAGCTTAGTTTGTGCCTTTCACGAGCATTCACCTGCACGGAGAAAACTTCAACTCAGATAGCAAACATTTATTTCAACACAGACAGCTCCAACTCGGTAAATCTCAACCATTCGCTAGCGCTACTCAGCTGCATTGGACGGACTATCATACACCTCTGTAAGTAATTTTCAACTCTACAGGTGCCCAACTGAAAACTGATTTAATTTACTTTTGGCTGTTACACCTTGATTTGTTTATGCGCGTTTGGGCAAGAAATAATTTTAACCGTTTAGAAAGCCAAAATATTTCATTAAACAAATCAACGGAAATTTCAAATCAAACAAATATGAGCAATCACGGTTCACAACACGGTTCGCAACACAGTTCACACCACAATTCACCGAAATTATCACCTAAATCACATGTTGGAAATAATGAATTTCTTGAGAACTAACCATTATCCCTTAGAGACCGATGTTATCCAACACGGACTTTTCAACCTTCGGTTATTTCATTTCCACCTGCCGAAGGAAATAATTTTGAGCTAAAACATTCTTTTATCCAAGGGGTACCAAAATTCACTGGGTCTGAAAATGCATATGAATTTCTTAGTGAATTTGAGTTATATGCTTCTACAACTAAAATGCAACAACTTTCTAATGAATCCATCAAGCTAAGACTTATTCCATTCGCACTTCTAGAAAGTGCGAAAAGATGGCTTAATTCTCTTCCTAAAAATTCAATTAAAAGTTGGGACAATTTCGTTACTATATTTTTGAAAAAGTTTTTTCCTTTCCACAAAACTCTTAAAATTCGAACCGAAATCAATCAATTCTCTCAGAATGAAGGAGAAACTTTTTCAAAATACTTTGAAAGGTTCAATCAACTGTTATATAGTTGCCCACATCATGCAATCCCTAAGCACGTTTTGTGCCAAATCGTTTATGAAGGGCTTAACTATCAAACAAGATCCCAACTTGAATCAATGTGCGGAGGAGAATTCATGGCAAAGACTGACGAGGAAGCTTGGGAATTTCTAGAAGAATATTCGAAAAAGGATACGCAATGGGAAACAATTCGTGTTCCAATTCGTACTCCAAACAGAGGAGTACATGACATTGACCCATCACATCTTCCTATAGATGCCCAAATTCCTCAAGAAGGAGAAGGGCTACCTCATTACTACACACAAGACCAAATCAATGCTATAGGTCAAAACAGTCCTTATTCGTCCACATATAATCCTAACTGGAAGCATCATCCCAATTTTTCATGGTCAAATCCTAACAACGTGGCTAATCCATCACATGTGTATCCAATGATACCAAATCCGAATTATCGAGCCCCAACCTCTAATGCTCAAAATTCTCAACCCACTCCTCAAACGAAACCTTCGAATCAACCATACAGGCATCCTAATTTCAATCCATCAACCCAACCTTCTCAGCCTTCACAAGAAATTGCTCGACTGGAAAAACAACTCTCTAAACAAAATGAACAAATCACTAACCAAGATGCAAGAATTGAGCAAATTACCAAACAAAATGAACAAATGTTGATAATGATGAAGGATCTCATGAAAATCAATGAGAAAGGTAAATTGCCTAGTCAAACCGAAGTGAATCCAAAGTATAACTCTCGAGGAGTAAATATTTGTGAGGACGAAAATGTAAATCCGGTTAATGCTGTCACCACATTAAGGTCTGGAAAGAAGGTAGACAACAACGTTGGCAACCCCGACATCCTTCTTAAATCTTCCCATGTTCCAAATTCTGAAACTCAGTCGACAACCACGGTTGTCAATCAAAACGATTCTAATTCTTCATCTAAGTTTGGCAATCCCGACCACTCTTCACCTTCTGATGTTGGCAACCCCAACATTCCAGCTCCCTTATCTTCACCCTCTAATATAACACCTTCTTTTTCGAATGAAAAAACTTCAGAACGAGTCTATAAACCCATTGCTCCATTTCCCCATAGACTCAACAAAAAGAAGAAGCCCGCTAATTTTGACCAAATTCTTGAAATCTTCAAACAAGTTCGAGTCAATATTCCACTTCTTGATACCATCGAGCAAATTCCTCAATATGCCAAATGTCTGAAAGAGCTATGTACTCAAAAATGTGCCACTAACGTTCCTAAGACTGCATTTCTAACTGCAAACACTAGCTCTGTTCTTTCAAATCCCTCCCCAATCAAGTATAAGGACCCCGGTTGTCCTACGATCGGTTGTAAAATCGGTAACACTCACATTAGTCATGCCTTACTCGATCTTGGAGCGAGTGTGAATCTTTTGCCTTATACTGTGTACTGTCAACTTGGACTAGGGGAATTAAAATCTACAAACATCACAATTCAACTAGTTGATCGATCTGTCAAAAAACCATTGGGCACGGTTGAAGATGTTTTGATACAAATCGAGCAATTCTATTTCCCAGTCGATTTCATAGTCCTAGAGACTGCACATGTCTCAAATCCCAATAGTCAGATTCCTTTGATATTAGGTCGTCCATTTTTAGCAACATCAAATGCTATCATAAATTGTAGGAATGGTCAACTCCGACTTTCCTTTGGGCACCTAACCATTGAACTAAATATGTTCAATCTTAATAGACAACCAAGGGATTTTGAAACAGAAGAAGTTGACATGATCCAAACAATTGTAGAAAATGATTTTAGTGATATTACGGAGTCTCTTAACATGTGCCTAGATCATTTTAATTCTAATTTAAATGAAGATGAATACATTTATGAAATAAATGATATGCTATGCTCTTTTCATAATTCACTAGAAGTCAATCAGTTGAAGTCTACTGAAGCTTCAAAAGAAGTACGCCCTAAATTAGACCTCAAACCTCTTCCAAACGATCTTAAGTACGCATACTTAGATTCTTCGGAAAATTTCCCTGTAATCTTGGCATCCGATCTCATTAAGGACCAAGAAGAACAACTTTTGAAAATTTTAAGGGAAAATAAAGAGGCAATAGGATGGGTAATCGCTGACATTAAGGGAATTTGTCCATCAATTATTGAACATCGAATACATTTAGTCGACGAGGCTAAACCCACTCGCAAAGCTCAAAGGCGATTAAACCCTAATATGAGAGAAGTGGTAAAGGAAGAAATTATCAAATGTTTAGACAATAACATTATCTATCCTATCTCTGACAGTACTTGGGTAAGTCCGGTACAAGTTGTACCAAAGAAGTCTGGAATCACTGTGACAACAAATGAGAATAACGAACTTGTTCCGACAAAGGTCAAAACAAAATGGCGCATTTGCATCGACTATCGAAAACTCAATGCAGCAACAAGAAAAGATCATTTTCCCCTCCCTTTCATTGATCAAATGCTCGAACGCTTAGCCGGTCATGAATATTATTGTTTCCTTAATGGTTACTCTGGCTATAATCAAATTCCCATTGCGTTAGAGGACCAACATAAAACAACGTTCACATGTCCCTTCAGAACTTTCGCTTATCGTCGCTTGCCCTTCGGTCTTTGTAATGCTCCTGCTACCTTTCAAAGATGTATGATGAGTATATTTTCTGATATGGTTGAGGATTTCTTAGAAATATTCATGGACGAGTTTTCAATCTATGGGTCATCTTTTGATCAATGCCTCCTTCGTTTAAAACGTGTCTTAAAGTGATGTAAGGAGAAATCTCTTGTTCTTAATTGGGAAAAATGTCATTTTATGGTTAAGCGAGGAATAGTCTTAGGTCATGTTGTCTCTAAAAATGGCCTAGAAGTTGACAAATCTAAAATTGATCTTATTGTTGACCTTCCTCCTCCAAGGTCCGTAAAGGACATTCGCTCGTTTCTCGGCCACGCAGGATTTTATAAGAGGTTCATTAAAGATTTTTCAAAAATTTCAAAACCTCTTTCAAATCTTTTGGCTAAAGACATCAAATTTGAATTTTCCAATGAATGTAAAACGTCTTTTGAAACCCTCAAATCGATCTTGACCACTGCACCTATCATCCAACCTCCAAATTGGACTTTGCCTTTCGAATTAATGTGCGACGCTTCTGATTATGCCATTGGAGCCATCTTAGGTCGACGAATCGATAAACTTCCTCGAGTCATCTATTATGCTAGCAAAACTCTTAATGAAGCTCAATTGAATTACTCAACCACAGAAAAAGAGTTTTTAGCAGTTATCTTTGCCCTCGATAAGTTTAGATCATATCTCATAGGTTCTAAGGTCATAGTTTACACTGATCATGCCGCCTTTTGGTATTTACTCACGAAAAAGGATACCAAACCCCGCTTAATCCGTTGGATTCTCCTTCTTCAAGAGTTTGATCTAGAAATACGAGATAAAAAGGGTTCTGAAAATGTCATAGCCGATCATCTTTCTCGTATAGTTCATGAAAACTACAATAACTCTCAAATCAACGATCATTTTCCCGATGAACAAATTCTTTCACTCTCTAGTGCACCATGGTATGCGGACATTGTAAATTATCTTGTCACAAATGAAACACCTTCCCATTGGTCAAAACAAGATAAACAAAAATTTCTCTCCAACGTTCGAAACTTTTACTGGGACGATCCTTATCTTTTCAAATATTTCACCGATCAAATCATTCGCAGATGTGTCCCAGAACATGAATTCCATAGCATCCTCTCTTTTTCACATAATCAAGCATGTGGAGGACATTTTGGAGCAAAGAAAACTGCTACCAAGGTGTTACAGTGCGGTTTTTATTGGCCTTCTCTTTTTCGTGATGCCCATGAATTTTGCTCCAAATGCGCTAGATGTCAACAAACAGGTCGTATTTCCAAACGTGAAATGATGCCCCTAAATCTGATCCTTGTCATCGAAATTTTTGATGTTTGGGGCATCGATTTCATGGGTCCTTTTCCTAATTCTTTTGGAAATCTCTACATCCTACTTGCAGTAGATTACGTGTCTAAATGGATTGAGGCCATTCCTACCAAAACGAATGACAATAAAGTTGTTGTCAAATTTTTGAAAGAAAACATATTTTCCCGTTTTGGCACACCTCGAGCCATTATAAGTGATAACGGTTCTCATTTTTGTAATCGTGCTTTTGAATCTCTTCTTAAGAAATATTCTATCACTCATAAACTATCTACTCCATATCATCCACAGACCAACGGTCAAGTCGAGATTTCCAATAGACAAATTAAACAAATTCTTGAAAAGACGGTTAACTCCAACAGAAAAGATTGGTCATCTAAATTGATAGACGCCCTTTGGGCATTTCGCACAGCTTATAAAACCAATCTAGGAATGTCACCATACCGATTAGTCTTTGGAAAAGCATGCCATTTACCCGTTGAGCTCGAGCACCGCGCACTTTGGGCAATCAAATACCTTAATTTTGACATAGAAAAAGCCGGATCGCATCGTAAATTACAATTGTCAGAATTAGAAGAACTAAGAAATGAAGAGTACGAAAATGCAAAGATTTATAAAGAGAAAACCAAATTCTATCATGATAAATCCATACTTCGTAAGACATTCGAAGTAGGTCAGAAAGTTCTCTTATATAATTCCAGACTTCATTTATTTCCGGGAAAATTGAGATCCCGTTGGACAGGTCCATATATTGTGAAAACAGTATACCTTTATGGCGCAGTTGAAATTGAAAATCCTAGGGACGGTTCCATTTCAAAGGTTAATGGACAACGCTTGAAGTCATTTCTAGAGTTTGAACAGCACGAGGACGATGAGTTCGTGGATCTTCACGAACCTAGCTATTCGGCATGAGCTGCTCACTATCTTGCACATATCAGGTTGTATTTTTTTTAGTTTTTTTCCTTCTATTTTGCATTTGCATTCTATTTGACAGTTGGGACACTGTCTCATTCCAGTGTGGGGGGGACGCATATCTCATTCTGTTTGTTCATATTTCATAGCGTAGCATCATTTTTTTTTAAAAAAAACATCTCGTTATTTGTTTTCAAATTCCCTTTCAATTATTTTTTCTTTTTCATTTCCCAATATTTTTAGGACTTCGATTTATTTTTAATTAGTCAAGACAAAGTAAGTAAGCAGTTGAAGTCAATTGATGAAGATTTTTGTGAATCACTAATTTCAAATGTAAAATATAATGAAAAGTTGAATTACAAGCGATAATAGTGAGGTTAGTATATAGGGGGATTCATAGGTGATGGTTATGAAATCTATTCTAAACTGTAGTCTTTGTTTAAAAAAATGGCAGATTTAAAGTACATGCGTTGACATTTCAAATCATTGAAGTTAAGTGGTGCTAAGTTGATTTGCATAACTCTCTTTAGTTAATTTCAAAAAATATAATAATAATAATAAGAAGAAACACCTAGAGTCGATAGGTGTGCACACTTGTGAAAGTGTGTGCACTCGCCACACTCTGTACTCTTCTCACGTAAGCCCGCAAGGCAGTGCATGGATGGTATATCTGGCCTCAGCATTCTGAGTTAGGTGTATAAATAATTAAATAAATAATCACCTAAGGATTACCGGCCTTTTCTGACATAGTCAGCGTCGGTTTGCACAATCCGCCAAGCTCTGTCCCAACTCTCACGTAAGCCCACGAGGCAGTGCATGGGTGGTATACCTTGGTCCAAAGGATAGGTGTAAAGAAAAAAAAACAAAAAAAAAGGAGAAGACGAAGAAAAAAATTAGTAAAGAGAGACTAAGCTTTGAAACCCAAACACTTCTTGACTTTGTTGATTTGGTTTGTTATACAAATGGAAATGAAAAATACCATTTTGAAAAAAAAACTGTGATCAACGGTGAAGAATTTATTTCATGGCTACACTATGTTATCGACCGAAACAACTGGCCAAACTAGAATCTAACGTATGAAAACTTGAGTTATATTGAAATTTGTGGTTAGTGAGGAACCAAAAATTTGAAGAAGTTGACTAAAACTGATATACATTATTTTGTTGCAACTATTCTGAAGTAAAACGAGTCTCCATTTGTTTAGAATTTTGCATTCATGTAGTACATTAGAATCATCACATATTGCATTTGGATTTTGTGGGTAGTATCCGTTGAAAACCCTCACGAGACACCACTCGTCCTACTAGGGCACCTAGAGGTTTAACGGCTTGTTGCATGCGCTCAATGCAATCGTGTTTCCTACGAAAAAGGATTTAGTTAGTTTTTTTTCTTTTCTTGTTTATTCGAGGACGAATAAAGTTCAAGTGTGGGGGTATTTGATGAACGTATTTTTCTGCATTTTAAACCGTTTGTTTAATATATTTTTATTTTAATAAAGCGGTATTATACGGATATTTGTTGTGGTTTTGCAGATTATAGATTCCGAAGTGCAACGTTGAAATTAATCGGTTGTGGCGTCCTTTGGTTCAAAAGACAAGCGGCATGAGTGCAACATTTTGAGCACCAAATAAATCAAACCAATGTCACACTTCAATTTATGCGAAATGAGTTAGTTCACATTTTCACTTCAGCATATGGGTGCAAGCAACATGGGAAACAAATCATATTTATATCTCAAGTCACGTGCTCAAACTCAAAGCAAGGAACAAATTTAATTAATTCAAGCAAGTGAGGACCAACCTCAATCAATGACGTGGCAAGCATGCACATACTTTGATTTATTAAATATTGGCTGCATATTCTCAAGGTAGCAAACATCAATTCAAAGCAATATGGACCAATTCAAGCAATGATGTGGACGTATATATGTTCTCTTTCACCAATTCAAGCAAAGGACTAGTTCCTCCTAAAAAGTAGCATAATACATAGCCATGATATGAAGCAAAATGGGACACATTCAAAAGTAGCTTATGTATGAATTTGGACCAATTCACATATAAAAGTATTTCAAGCAATGACGTGGCAACTTGACTCTTCACCAATTCAAGGAATGGACCCAGTCAGTACAATTATCTTAGCAAATACTAAGAATAGAACCGGTCCTACTGCTAAAAAGATGGACTGATTTTAGGGGCTGAGGCCTATATATACAACATTATACAGCACCTTCATATCATCTCTTACCTCATCACTATTCTTCAAGTTTAGATTTAAATTCAGCACTGTTTTTATTTTCGAACAGAATACGTAGGATTGTTGATTAGATTTAGCAATTTATTTATTCTTGTTCTTAGTTATTTTCTGCACTCTTTTCAGTTAGTTAATAATTATTTCAGTTGATTGCTCCGTTATCTTCTTTTCCGCAATTTCAATTTCTGTTCTGATTTTTTTTACAATTCTATATTTTGGTTGCAATTTCGATTAGTTTCGAAATCGATTCGGAGTATATTATAGTTTTTATTTTCTGTTTATAATTCACCATCGAATTCGTTTAACACGCCTAAGATTTAACTATGGATTTTAATTGTTTTAAAATACAATTCCCTGTGTTCGACCTGCATACTACACGCCTGTGCGCTTGCAGAATTTATTAAAATTTGTGCTTTTCTAATCAATAGAAAAGTCGCAACATGTGCGAGGAGGCCTTATGGTAGTTTCATTTTCTAAAAAGCATTACGGGTTTCAATTTTAAATTCCTTTGTTGTTTATTTTAAAAATAAACCGTTTTTGTTTTTCATACTAGTCCCATGACTGACCCGGAATTAATTGTTCCCTTCCTAAACTCTGGGTGCCCACAATTTTCCACACGAGCAGTCTAGAGTTGGGTTTTTCAGATAATCATATAATAGGTGTAGATTCGATAGCCTTCGAAGTCTTTGAATTTTGGCCATCGCTTTGTGCTTCTCTTCCACATTCGGGACCGACCTTGCTTAATACAACTTGATGATGGTTCGAGCTTATTGGATTGGAGTCTTCTAAGTTTTGGAGATGGAGTTGCAGATATTGGAGTTTCTTTTGGAGTTTAAGTTATTTCCGATGATGGTGCATTTATGTTTCCTCTGTGTTGTTGTAGATCTCCGATATGTATTTGTGATCATTGTTGTACATCATTGGATATTGTATCATTGGAGTTATATGATATATTCATTTTCTTCCACTATGTTGTTGTACTTAATGCATTATAAGCTCCGGCGAACCAGATTCGACGTTTGAATCTGCGGCATTTGAATGTGCGTGACGTATTCGGTGTCGATTTTCAAAGGTTGAGTCAGGGTCGTTTCATTTAGTATCAGAGCTGAAGGTTGAAACTTTAGCTCAGGAGTATAACACATTAGGTAACTTATTAGAGATAGGGTGAAGTATAGCCTAGAATGAGTATATCCCTAAGATATCCGTTCGTGTGCCTCATTAAATTCTCTTAATATCCGTTGATAGTAAGTATGAGTGTAAGAAGAGGACGAGATAGGGGATAGTGGAGTACCACTACAAATGGTCAATACCCTGCAACAACGGAAACAACCTTCTTCTCAAATCTCCTTTGATCTGATTTCAATTTTTTGATTTCTTCGTGGCAGCTCGAGGAAGAAGCTCTAGTATGATGATGGCCCTACGAATCGTGTAGATAAGTTTCTATTTCGTATTTTCTTCATGGGTTCGTTATCAGCGTTTTTTTAACTTTAATGAACTTGAAGTTTTAAAATTGAAATAAATTGGTTAACAAAATATGAAGATAGATTAATTTGTATTGATAAAACAATTTCGGTTAAAACCCAAATTTGAAATTCTATTGTAATTTATTATGTGAATCAAAGTCCGAAGAGGGACAAGTTGGTGTATACTTTGGGATATTCCAACCTGGATTGTGTATACATTATTTGTTCTGTTAAGTCCAGATATATTCTACGAGTAGCTAGTTATTACTTCAAACTAACCGACGCCCTTGCATATTTTGTAGACTGGATGACCCGAGTATCCTGTCTATTATTGAATGAGTTTGTTCTCATAATTATCGATGATATTCTGATTTGGTGAGCCAAATGCAGAATGGATATTCAGTTTGACCATGAAAACTGTTTCTCTATCTTTGTATTCCATCCTTTGTGGTCTCCCTTGCAAATTTCGAGGATAAAATTTTCTTAAGGGGGAAATCTGTAACATTCCTGTTTTTAAATCAAATTCAAATTGGAAATTAATTTAATTTTTGAAATTAAATTGTGAATTAATTTGGTATTTTACAAATTTAAATAAATATCTGTTTGTTTATTAATGAGTATAAATATGATTTTAAAATAGAATTTCTAATAGGGCGTTCGAAAATAAATATTTTGAATAATATATTTATTTTAAACTTAATTGTGGATTAAATTGAAATTGTGGAAATAAAAATAGATATATAATTTTTAAATAAAGAATTTGATTTGAAAATCTAAATATACTATTAGCATACTATAATTTGAAATTTGAAATTGAAATTCAAATACATAAGTAGTCATAGATTGTGAATGAATAAAATATATATTTATAAAAGATATTGTTTGTTTATTCATTTATAAATACAAATTGATTGTATGTTAATTTTTGAATTTGAAATTTAAAAATAAATGTATTGAAAATAAAAAAAATTGCATTTTTATTAACTATATATTTCAAAGGAACTAATATATATATATGTATATATATATACATATATGTGTGTGTGTGTATGTATGTATGTATGTTTATTTGTTTGTGTATAATTAAATTCTAAAACATTTTCTTAAAAAGTTGAATAGCTACAAATAATATAAAAAGTATGAATATGACATATTCTGTTTGAATTTTGAAATCAAGTTTGGAAACTTTTTATTTTGAAATTAGTATGATAAATTTCAAAAGTTATTTAGAATTAAATTCCAAAACTTATATATATAAATGCATTTATTTTTTTATTTTTCATGTGTAAATAAGATATAATGCATACGTAAATAAGATAAATTTAAGTTGTACAAATATAAATATATAAGAAGATGAAAACATAAACTTGTGTAAATATGAAATTAAATAAAAGAATTTATAAAAGGGTTAAAAATATGTTTTTGTAAATTAAAATAAAGGGAGGGTTTAAAACAAACTTTTAAAATTCATTTAAAAAAAGGATTTAAACATAAAAAATATACATTTTTAACAAATGTAAAGAGAATAGATTATACAATTACAAGTGTTGATACAAAATAAAAAATAAACTTTTCTTTTGATTTGAATTTATAAATATGTATTAAAAGAAAGAAAGAAAAATTGTTCTTAGTTCAACTTCTCAAACTTCTTCCATTTATTTCTCAACCTAAAAATAAATTACAAATCAAAGATAAAGCAAAGATCAAAGTTTAAATCAAGTTCAAGAATTAACTCAGTTAAATCAAACAGCAGTTTTAATCTGCAACCTTATGCTTGAGCAAATCCAAATTGAAGAAAGCCTTCATCCTGATGCAAAAACAAAACATTCCAGCTCAAAATAAATTCAAGTCTCTGTTTAAAACAACACCTTTCAAATTTTTTAATCTGGATGCAAAATAAACTCAAAGCAAAACCAGAAAATGGAAATCTGGAAGCAAACAAATAACTGGATCAAAGTGAGAAGATCAATTGCCATCTCAAAATCAAAAGTCTTTCAAGATCTGAAACCTGGAAATTAAAAGCAAGTACAGAATAAAACCTGAAAAATCAAATCTAAAGGCAGTAAGCATGCTTTCAAAAATCTTCAAGCATGGTAATGAGGAAATCAAAACAGCTTCAACAAGTAGGAGATTCATCTCAACTTCAAAAATTCAGCATCCAAAAAGAATACTTTTATTTAAAAGAAAACCTCTCTGCTTTTAGACCAGGTGAGCAAACTTCCTGAATCTATCATTGTATCTTGATATTAGAATTATACTTGAATGTGTGATGGTGAAAATGGTTTGCATGAATGGTTTTTATCTGAAAAATGGTTGAACTTCTCTGTATATATCTAAGAAGGAGTGTGCATACCCGTATATGTGTGTATCAATGACTCTAGTTAGTGACAGGTTTACAAATTTAAGAAAAAGTTTCATATCTTCTTATTTTAACTAATTCAAGTTAGGATTCTTGAAAAGAAAATGTTTGTTTTTACATAAACTAAATAGTAAAAATATATTTAAGCATGATAAAATGAAAACTATTTGGAAATTTAGAAAGAACAGTGGAAATGACAAACTTATTAAATCTTCAACTAGAATAATTCTTGATTCCAGGTTTATAATCTGTTTCGTTACCTAAATTCATGATTTTTAAAAGTAAAATCAAAATTTTCAAGCAAGTACTCACTAAGCATTCTGGAATTGAACGTTTTGGGTTGATCGACAAATTCTGATGACCAGAGTGGAAGTGGGTCACGGGGTCTTGGCCATAGCTAGCTTAGAAGTCAAGGGTCATCAGAAAAATGGCAATGGAAATTATTAATAGCCGTGGTGTTTGAACGAAAGATAAGGTTTAAGCCCGTGTATTTGTATGGATCGGAAATCGAACTGTTGAGGCATCCCTAACGGATCGAGTGTCACCGGTGTAGGGGGATTGAAGCTAGGGTTCATGGCGCAACTCTGGTCATGATGGCGAAGTTTCTGATGGTCAGTAACGGTGTCGGTGAGGCATTTTTTGTCAATTGGTTTTGAGTGCATGTATGATCGAAATGCTTGAATTCGAACCACGGTGATATCGAGTGTTCTGGGTGGTCGGCTAGTTGAAGATGATTGTTGTCGATTTGTCGATGGTGGCGAGATTGGTCGGAAGTGGTTCAGGCAACTGAGCATGTGCATGGTGTACCTTGGATATCTGGCGATATTAATGGGTTAGGGAAGAAACTTTTGCTTCGGGTTCAATCTCGAGAAAATGGTTCGGTAGCTCGAGTGTTGTATCGGGTGGTTTGAGTGTTTAAAACTGTATTTTAAATTTAAACTAAAATAACGTTTTAGAAAGGAAAATGAAAGGAAGAAGAATTGAGCTCGGGAAAAACATTTGTTTGACTCGAGTGAATTATGGGTTGTACCCGAAGCAAAGGTTGAGATCGGGTTTTAAAAGTTTGAAAAGCAAAGTATTTGCAATTTAGATAAATCTAGTTAAAAAATTTCTTGAATAAAATTTCATGTATGTAAAGGTTTTCTTTGACATGTGATTATGATATTTTATGATTTCTATAACTTAAAGTTTGTTAAGTTAATCATAAAAATATTTTAAAACTCAATTTTCGAATAAAGTTAGTGTTAATCAAAAAGATAAATGATTTTTAAATAACGTGACTAAGTAATTATATAGGAAATGTTTTATTTTAATTTTTTTTTAACTTAATCTAGGATTGATAATTTACGAGGTAATTAAAGCTAATTACTTTGTTAAATTGATTTAAAAGCCAATTACCTTGTGTAATTAAATTAAAGCTAATTACTTTGTGTTATTAGATTAAGGCTAATTAATTATTGTGATTAAATTAAAGAATAATTAATGAAATAAACTAAAGGGTTATTTAATTAAGGGTAATTAATTACTTAAAAATAATAATTACTTAATTAAAAGTAATTAATTAATTAATGGTTAAAGTTGACTAGGTGATTAGGGATAATCACTTATTGTAATTAATTAAGAATAATTAGTTAATATTAATTAATTAAAGGATAATTAAAGGTTAATTATTTAATGATTAAAGGTTAATTAATTAATAATTAAAATTTAATTAATTTATTATTAATGGTTAACTAATAAATGATTTAAGAATAATTAATTAAAATAATTTGTAATTAATTAATGTTAATTAACCAGGATTAGCAATTAATCTAGTTTAAACAAATCAGATGATTAATTAATCCTACTTATGAATGTTTGGATTGTATTGAATGTTGAATTGTTTGATATCCCTGATGTATGATGTTGTGTGATATGAATTATTTTGATTCAAGCTGTGATGAATGTAATTTATTTATCTGTGATGAATGTATATTATTTATTTGTAAATCTGTGAATGAAGGCAAGCGTTATAGGATTATACCGCTTATCGATATTGATGTGTTTGAATTTGTGATGATTAATGATGTTGCACTGTTGTGTAAAACCCTTAGACTACACCATACACACAAAAATATGGGTTGCATGAGGAAATCAGTTAAGTCACAAATATTTTGAAATCTAAATATTATTTTTGAAAGTTGAATCCAAATGGTTTTAGAAATGGGATTTGGTTATGAAAAGCTCTTGAAAGGGAATTTTCAAAGATGAAAGTTATTTGAATAACTTGATAAAGTTTTGAAATTTAAATAATTTAATTTAAATTTGAACTCAAGATTTGAATTGAATTCTATGTTTGGAAATATGATTTAAAAAGGGTTATACAAATTATAAATGTGTTTATATGATTTTGAACCATTTTAAAGAAAAAATTTAGGAAATTTGAATTTAACCAAAGTTTTATCTTGAAGGGCTTTAACTCGTGCAAATGTAATAGGATTTTTCCAAAACGAAAACTATTTGTTACAAATAATAAAAGCTTCCATTTGAGGAAAGAATTTCTAACTTGTGTTAAAGGGATTTCAAGTTTAAAATGAAAATGGTTTTGCATGTTATGAATGAATCTTTGGAAATGATTTTGAAAGCTATGAATTGGGTTTTGATTTCAAGATCGGATGAGTTAACCAAATTTGAAAGGGAAATTGTTTTGAAAAGATATGAATGAATCTTTGTGAAAGATGGGTGAACTTTGTGAAGTGAATTTTAAAAAAAAGATTTAAAATGGTAATTTGTTTAAACCATTTTTTTTGGGTAATAAGTTGTGACTTAACCGAGATCTCATTATCTATATGTTTTTAAATATTGCGCTCATTATTCGGTTTAGCCGGGAGAGGACCTTGTGTCATATAACCCATTCCAAATAATGATACGACGTTGTGGATAGCATTTGAAGACTGGTGGTAAACAATGGGTATTTTCGAGAATGAAAGGATAACCCGTCGAATGTCTCTACACCGAGTCGCAGCGGTATAGAGATGTCCATATGTGATGGGGAGTCCGATCGGGATTGTGAATACCAAATTGTAAGAGCTTCTTCGGAAGTGCTTTCGGTTCTGTTCGAACCTGGAATAGACTTGTATGGTTGTATGTCTGGCATTACACTTTGAAATATAAAACAAATTTCTTTCAAATACTTTTCTGTTGGTGGCGGATTCTCTTAGCTTAACACCCTTCTCTAAGACCTACGAGCTCATAGGTTATGTAGCTGAAGGTTATCAGTGATATACTCCCAATTTGCTAATGTCGCATGATGAGTGTTGCTGTATGTTGCTGATCATTTGTTGATCAAAGCAAGGCTTTTGTGTAAAGCGTAGATTTATGGACGAGATCTCATCGGACCTCACACCCCGAAAATTGTCGAAACAGGAAAGATGCAGCAAGGTTATGAGGGTCGCGCCCTTTAGGGTATGTCATTTCCTTCTGGAAATAGGTGGTATCATGGTATGGAGCCTAGATACTTAACCTATGTGGTTGTTGCAATCTCATTACAGTGTGGTTGTTGCTTTGTGGTTGAGGGCCCTCGGATAAAGGTCGCAAACGACCAGGAGATGGCATACTCGTGTAGTAGTTACCTAGTTACAGAGGTAACCGGGTCTTGTATTGGCAGAGAGCTGGTTAAGTTCTCGAGATGTCCCTCCAGAGGCGTACCCATGTGGCAGTAGGAAGTTCCTTAGACAGACCATTTGTTGGAAATCTAATCAAACAATACGAGCCTTTTACGATTGCAATTGTATAACCTGCCTCCTCAAGAGGTAGTTATAGCAGGCATAATATAATGGTACCTATGCTGGCTAAGATTAATATTATACTTTCGAAAGGTTTTCTGCACTATGCACTAATAATAATATTATCAAAAAGGATTTTGCGTATCGAGCATGTTTGACTATCATAAGAAAAAATCTCCTCCAATTGTGTGTTTGCATTGTGTGTGTGCGGGAAGGCTTATGGCAGTTTCATTTTCTAAAAAGTTGCGAACATCAATTTTAAATTCCTTTGTTGTTTGTTTTAAAAATAAACCGTTTTTGTTTGCTCATACCAGTCTTATGACTGACCGGAGTTTATTGTTCCCTTCTTAAACTCTGGGTGCCCACAATTTTCCAAACGGGCAGTCTAGAGTTGGGTTTTTCAAATAATCATATAATAGGTGTAGATTCGATAGCCTTCGAAGTCTTTGGATTTTGGCTATCGCTTTGTGCTTCTCTAACATATCCGGGACCGACCTTGCTTAATACAACTTGATGGTGGTTCGAGCTTATCGGATTGGAGTCTTTGATGTTTTGGAGATGGAGTTGCAGATATTGGAGAGTTCCTTTTGGAGTTCAAGTTATTTCCAATGCTGGTGCATTTGTGTTTCTACTGTGTTGCTGTAGATCTCTGATATGTATCTGTGACCATTGTTGTATATCATTGGATATTGTATCATTGGAGTTATATGATATATTCATTTTCTTCCGCTGTGTTGTTGTACTTAATGTGTTATAGCTCCGGCGAACCAGATTGGATGTTTGGATCTGCGGCATTCGAAAACAGGTGACGTATTCGGTGCCGATTTTCGAAGGTCGAGTCAGGGTCGTTTCACTTCGACACCAACTATGATCACCCACATCCTCGACCCTCAGAAATCGACACTAATACGTCCTCGGTGTTCACATGCCGTAAGTCCAAATGCCGAAGAGACGGATTATCGGGGGTTTTTAAAAGAAATCAAATCGAATCTCACACCGTATTTAAACAACTTATAGTTATACGTGTGGAAAGTACATATAATCACACCTAAGTGATTCATCAGAGTTACGGTAGGTACTAACTCAACGAAGGGCAGTTATAACTGCCTACCCTTGATGGTGCTTGTGGATACCCAATACATAATAGAAAACATAGAAAAAAATAACTACAGATAATTGTCATCGTAAGAACCTCCATGCTTCATGTTTCTCCCAAAATGCTCTATGCTTCTCCCAAAATGATTCATGCTACCTAACTACAAGGCTGCCTGAAAAATAGGTCATCCTGAGTTTAAGGGAATAAAAAAATAACTCCAGGTTAATCATGAGACTTATGTGAAAAACTCAAAGTATAGATATTAGAAAACAAGGTTATCTCACAAGACTACGCTGCACATAAACACGGAATGAGTTTTTACATTATGATAACAAAAGCATTTTCTACACAAAATCAAAGATGTTATCTTTAATGATATTCTTTGAAAATCCTTTCAAATAACATATTAATCATTAGCTGGAATTTCTACATTTGTTAAATTCGATAATATAATAGGTTTACTACTAAAATGTAAAAAATCTGTATTGTAGAGTGGATTCCATAAAATGACAAGGTAAGGGCTACCTTTAGATGGCACATCTCTAGAAAAATTCACCGAGGCACCAATAGATGGTCCTATACTAACACAGACTGGCCTACCTTTACCGTTGATTGTACTAAATATGACATCACCTCGTTCATTATCGTCCTTTACCAGGATCCCAAAGCATACACAAAATACCCGACATACAGATGGTAATCTAGGAAGGCGATCATTACCTAGCATAGAATCATCAAATCCTAATAAATCTTTTTATGGATATATCGTTAAATCCTAATTAATCAAATCCTAATAAATCATCAAATCTTAAAGCATACACAAAATACCTGACACACAAAATGCCGCACTTACCCTGTTTTTAATCATTTTCAAGTGCGAGGCTTAAGTTCACGTTTTACCTTGCATAGAATCATCAAATCCTAATAAATCATTACCTAGATCATGTAGCCTTTTACATAATATGGAAATCGAGGGGCTAGGGGCAAGTGGCCTTTCATTATGAAGATCTTCGTCTTCAAAATCATTACCATGATCATGTATTCACTTTAGAACGTACAGTAGTTCGAAGTGTTTCTTGAATAGGAATCACCCAATCCGATCCCCGTCTCTCTGAACCGATTATCGATAAAACTTCTTTTAGAGATACATCATTTCTTTTACAGTATCTACGAGATTATTTAGCCTTTCTTTAACTTTGGTAAACACCAAATCATTTCTCATAAATCATGTTAGTAAACATTATAAAGTAAAAAAGGATTCATTAAAATTATACTAATTTTACTCAATATTAATTTTCGTACTCAACAAGTACTACTCATCGAATAACGGTGAGATCAACTTTTGAATTCACATGAATCGTATGAGTTCCCTCTTCAAAATTTAACACTACGTATAAGAAGATTATTTCTATATAAGCCAATTTAAGGAATTAGCTATGGAAAGTAAATCTTTTATACTTGTCTCATTTTCGACATTTCGACCTTATCTATTCCTCGCTTAGGAAGAGGCCAGGTGAGCCAGGGTACTGGTTGCTCCTTAACGTCTTCTTAGCTTAAGCACCCTACGTCCGAATCTCATGAATAGAAGAATCAGTTCTACTCATCGTCTTTTAGAGCCAAGATTTAATTATTTATTTATAACAACTTTTTTTAATCATTTATTTAAACTCTTTTTAAAGTAATTATAAAACTTTAAAATTATCTTTAAAACACTTACTTATTATTTAAAAACGTTTATAAAAGATTTGGGACAGAATAGTTAAGTTAAAATTGAAATTTATATATATTATTAAAACTACTATGAAAAGCGCTGCAATAGTGTTTTCAAAGCTTATTTGATCAATACAACTTTTATATCATTTGAAACTCCATTTTTATAACTCAAATCCTTTTTAAAACATTTTAGTATATTTATAGAATTTATTCCATACTTCAAAAGACTTAAAGAAAAATATCATATCAAAGAAATTACCTTTTTTGATTCTGAAGTGTCAAACCGCGACTGTTTTGAAACTTATTTTGCTCATTTTCAAAATCTACTAAATGAAGTCTTGAACTTTTTCTTTTGTTTGAAATTATGATTATAGAGTTCAAACAATTCTTATTTCAAAGAATTCTGACTTTGATTCCATCGTAAAAATGGATTTAAACTATTATGGCATAAAATCGCAAACTACCGTTACGCGAAGCGTCTATTTTTGACTCCAATACCAAATCTTTTCAAAATTTCACCAAGATGAGTTTTAATGAATATAAACCAATTTAAAGAGGTTTAATAATCTCATAACGCAACTACAATTCATTTTAGAAAGTGATTTCAGTTGTGTAATTTCGACGTGTATGAAACATAAATTGTTTACACATTCAAACAACCATATTTTTTGTTACCAAAACATGATGATCAAAATATAACAACCAATCATTCCAAACATATCATATCATAATCAGTATTATGATATAAATAGAGTTCACCTTAAATTCGATTGTTGTAACTTTAAAATGACTATAGCTTCGCTGTCTCGAAATTGAAGCTCATGAAGCTTGCATTAATACTTCCTAGGGAGCTCTGCCTTGGCATGCAAAGGGGTGGAAGGCTCGGCCATGGATGGTGGGGTGTGTGGTCGTAGGTTTTCAAAGAGGAAAGGAGGAGTTTGGCTTTAGTTTTGAGGTGTTTGATAATATATTGTATATATAAAATTTAATTTCCTTTTGCAATAAATTTTGCCATATTTTCCTTAGGTAAGAGGCAATTAAATTGGAGAGAAGAAGGTGAAGAAAGCTTGGGAAAAGGAAGAGGAAAATGTGAAAGTAAGTGAAGATGGATGGGGGTTGTTTATAGGCAAACGGAAGTGATAAAATATCATGATATTTAAGTGCAAACACATCATCATTTCATCGCCAGCACACCCTCCTCCTATATCGCCATTTCGGCCGAAGTACCCCGCATGTGGCTACTTCATGTGTATGTACATGTGTGTAAGAGGTTGACTTAGGTTTAAAGAAATATCATGATATTTTCCTTTATTCTTTATTATTACTTTTTTATGTGTGTGTGCGCTCATGTGCATGTGAATATGTTCATGTATATGTGCATATGTATGTCACAAACAATCCACAACGTTGCACAACTTCCCTACATTGAATCGTTTTGAATTTTGATTTCGATTTCGGATCATATTTTCACTTCTTAGTTAATATACATATATTTGTAAAAGTTTGAAAATAATATTTCGATCATTATATAATAATTAAAAGGGCTTCATTTGATATTTAAATTAATTATTAAATCATTTACACTCCATCTAAATTCAAAAGTTAATTATTCCAAAACAGTGATATCGTTAATGATGTCATAAAGACATTTTATTTTCAGAAATAAAATAAATAATTTTATTACATATTTTCACTTATACAGATAAATGAGTGTATGTATCCGCCTCATGCACGACGTTCGAGGGTCTAAGAGATGTTTATTTATAAAACAATTTTCGGTCATTTTATTGATATTTTTCAAAATGTGTATTTTTGTAAATATTTATTCAAAATAAGATTATCAATATTTTTTATTTTTCAAAATACCATTATTAATATTAAAAATCTTATATTCGAATAATTTCAAATTTAAATATCATTTTCCAAAATGATAAATTTACGGGTCGTTGCAGGAACTTGGGGCGTTAAACATAATTTCTTAATAAGTTACATATTCTTACAAAAAACATGCAAAAAAGTGCATGATGGTCAAACCAAAATAAAACAAAGTTTTGACCATTTATATTTCTAAAATTACACCAACTATACTAGCAAAAGAGTATCATTAATATATTTTATAAGTTTATTCTTCCTCGAACTCATATCAGATTCCGAAGATGATAAGGTATCTTCATTTGATATCATATCTAATTCATCGTCTTTGTCAAATAGTTCTTTTCCCTTTTTTGATGAACTTTTCCCATGATATGTTTTTAGCTTTCTTTTTAGCTCGATTAAATCTTTTATAAATCTCATTTCCCATAGCTTTAGAAACTTCTGCTCATGTTTACCCCTCTTTGGGGAAAACTTCGTCATCTGTATCATTATTTGAAAATGTACCATCATAATTAGATTTTCTGAAGCAACCAATCCATTCATGCACCACCCCTTCATAACTACTGGAAGCTAAAAGAGCATCTCTTGTACTTGTACCAAATTTTGCTTTAAATTGACAATTGAATTTGAAAAAACTACATCCCTAAATTTGCAGCATGTAGTCTATTTTTCTATTTGTTATGTACCTGCAATCATTGAAAATGATTGATGTATTACAAAAATGCTCTAAAATTGAAATGTTTAGGAGTCTACTCTACTTGTTTTCCTGCATTGTTGAATATACACGATGAAATTGAATTCTTTCAAATATTTTTAGGTTGGATATTGCTAGCTGCCGATGATGTGCATAATTATGATATTAAGGTTCAAGAGTGAAAACGGACTAGCAGCAGAAAAAAGATTGACGACTTTTGTATGCTGAAATGTTGTTTGCTGTTTTTGAATGTTCTTGTAATCGAGATGTTTTACAACTTGTAAACAATTTTTTTTTTTTTACCATCTCAAATGCACTCCATGCTCTCTCACATTCCAATGAGCTAATTGTCAAACTTAAAACTCTTAATGCCATTTTTCAACTCCAGTGCACATCCACTATGCATTTTCCACCAAGTAACCAAAAAAAAGATGTTTCATAACTATGGAATCACAATATGAGAATATTACACGTCAAATATATTATGTAAGTAGATAAGAAACAAATTAATTAAATAAAAGTACCTATATTAAATGAAGAGCTATTCTTTGTCTTATGGCATTCACCATCCCAAACATCTCTTCTTGATTTGGATAAAAACCCAATTGTTTACTAATATTATCTTGAGCAACATGGTCATTTTTATACATTTTAAAATGACAGAAAGAAAACCCTTCCATGAAATCTTGTTATTCTTCATTTCTTCTCTTTTATTATAATAGTAAATAGGGTTCAGAAAGTACCCACTTGGATGCAATTCATTTTTCAATCTGTGATTCCATCATTTATTAATTATTGCCCTAATTGCTTTGTATTTCCTTTCCTTATGGCTAAAGGCTTCAGCAAAATCATTCTTCACATTCTCTAAATCTCCAAAAAGATACCCTATTGAAGGTATATCAACGTCCGCTTTTCAAAGGACTTTCACTAACGGCTCAATAATTTTGAGTGCGAGCTCAACATGATCCAAAATGTAGGACTACTTATTGTTCCTGTTTTCTAAAAAGTAAATTAACAAAGCGAGTAAACTGTGCATGCAATGTGTATAAGCAAGGTACTACACTGTCATTAAAAAGAAAGCAAATAATTACTGGAAATATTATTTAGCTGTTAATGGAATGCGGCTTGTAGGTTAAATAGCTAGAAAGTAAAAAAACACTGCACATATTTACCTAATGTAAACTTTTAGAATACACTATATACATACTTTGCACCTTTTGAATTCCAGAAACTTATAAGCATAAAACATTAGTGCCTAAGAAACGTACACATTGCACCTTTTAAATTTCAGAATACATATTTAACTTTTATAATGCCCACATTTGAAATCAACTTTGCTATAAAAGTAAATACTTATAATGAATACTTATTTGCCTAAGGAAGGAATGCTTATGATATAATCGTTGCTCCAAATTGAAATCAACTTTGCTATAAAGGTAAATATTACTTTATAATGAATGCGAGTCTTTTTTTTGCATTGACATTGAAAATGAGGATTGCAGATCTAAGGGCATTGCAGATGGTCACTGAAAAATACGTACATGCATTGCACAATGACAAACTTATAGGCATTGCAATGTTACTTTATAATGATGTTAACACAGTTCATTCAATGTATATGGTCAGTGGCAAACTATGTAGGTACAGACATTGGAAAATGCAAAAGTCACTAAAACATATTTGTATAAATTACGTAGGTATACAGTGTAGGCATTGCTAAATGAAAAGTCACCAAAATGTATTTGTATAAACTACGTGGGTATACAGTGTAAGCATTGCAAAATGCAAAAGTCACCAAAACATATTTATATAACTGACGTACGTACAGGCATTGCAAAATGCAAAAGGTAAAATGCAAAATGCAAGTCTCTGAAAAATTATGCAGGTACAGACATTGCAATATGTACAGGCAATTGCAAAATGACAAACTTACAAAGACAATGTATTTGTATGAAATGATTACCTTCTTATGCTCCAATGATTCGGATTGAAAAAAAAAACCCACCCATCTGACATGATCATTCTCCTTTAACTCTTTTTTTTTTTCTCAAAGAGATTTTCTAATGAAAGAAATGACGTAGCGAATCTAGTAAAGCCAGGTCAAATTAATTCACTTTGGTTAGTGCATTTTTTTATGAAATCAAGAATCATTGTATGTCCATATACGTGAACGGTTATGTGTCTACCACCTAATATTGCACCTCGAATGGGTTTCATATTTCCAATATCTTTCAACAAAAGATTCAGAGTATGAGCCGCACAACTTGCTCAAAATATAGTTGGATGATCTAAATATAACAATCTAGCGGCCGCCACATTGTTTGATGCATTATCGGTTACATTTTGAACAACATTTTCTTCACCTAATTCTTTGATTCCTTCTATTACAAAACCACGAATGTACTTAGCATTGTGTACTTCTCTAGAAGTATTATTTGAGTACGTAAAAATAGTCTTTGAGTTGCAATTCACTGCAAAGTTCATTATACTTCTTCCTCTTCTATCTGTCCATACTTCGGTCATGGGAATACAAACTTGAATTCTACATGCTTCTTTAAATGATTTCAAACTTTCATTCATTTTACCTTTTTCAACAGGAAGAAACTTTTCACTGACTTCATGCATCGATGGCACTTTTTAATTAGGACCATATAAACCGAACGCTTGCACGATTTTCTTAAAAGAAGTCTAGTTAACAACATTAAATGCTATCCGCGCTTTAAAAATCATATCTATTTAACCACAAGTATATCTCTTTCTTTCTTCTTGATTTCACTAAGACTTGATTGAGTTGAACCCTTTGTAGCTTATAAGAAGTAGAATATATATATGTTTATCCATAGGTCCTCTTATACTTCAACTATATGACACTGTTCAGCAAAATATCATTAGTTTGAGCACAGATTGATCTGTTACATATGTTGTTCACTTCTAAGGATTCATAAACTTTACCGATAATGATCCAGTTGCATAAATATTTCCCAAAATCTTTAATATCAAAAATGTAAAGGGAAACCAAAAAATGAATGTCTACAGACCTGATACTCATCTCTAGGGTTTAATAAAGTCCACTTACAGAAAAAAATTCTAAACTTTGAAAATGATATCAAACTAAACATATTATATTGTAAGTAAAACAACATCTTCACTTCATGAAAAATAAAATTTCATTAAAACAGAAAAAAAACCTACTTTACATATCTGTAGAAAATAGAGGGATTGGTTGAAGAGGAAGCTACAGCCTGTCATAAGCAAGAGTGAGCTGTCGAAAGTTGGAAGCAATCACGAGCTATCGAAAGTGGAGTTTGATTTCTTTAGAAGAGGGAGGTCGATTTTATAATGCAATTTAAGGGTGATGTGGTTCAGCTATCAGTGGAATTAGATAATAAAGAAAAGGGCTCTATCCATTTACAACAACCCAGATTTTTAGTAACATTACTTAGGAAATTTAGTTAGTCAAACTAAATAAAATAATGTGTTGATTAGGGGATTAGTTTGATTTTAATGAAAGGGGTAGCCGTGCTATATAATAATGAAATAGAAAGGGGTTTTAAAATAATAAGAGGAGGGGTAACATAGGAAAGAGGCCACTATATCTTCTCCCATAGCCGTGTATAGTAACACACGTTCATTTCATTTTATTTTCAAATTTTAAAAAGCAAGGTCGTCCATCATTAACAAGAAAAGGGGAAAACGAACGAAGATAAGCTAGGAAAAAGCTTAAGCAAATCAAATCAGTTTATATCTCAATCTCTTTAATCATTAAGCCTAAGGTGAATAATGTTTACATCTCTATTTTGGATTATTTTCGATTTTATGATGATTCCGAATCATTTTGCAATATATTGCCATGTTTTTAAATGATGGAACGTTTATATATACTTGTTGATGAATTAAACATGTTCATAGTGTTTTATGATATGTTTTAAGGTAAAACTCTAATAATGACATCCTTATGCCTTGTGAATTTTTATACAGATCAAAAAATATGTTTTGGAGATGGATTTCAATTTTCAGAATTTTTGAAATTAATGTGGAATTTATATGAATTTCCTAGTAAAGAAAATGATATTTTGGATTATAAATTTTTTGTGGGTAAGTAATTAATTATTTAGGTCTGAAATTATATATATTAAAGTATATAATTTGATTTAATAGATTTTTTTCAGATTTTTTCAAAGAGTTTTAATGGTTATATAAAATTATTTGAGGTATGAGATTTAAATGTTTTATACAATTATAAAGGGGGATGGGCTTTTTGTAGAATGTTTAATTTGCCAAAAATGCAAAGTTGGCAGCACTTTTGAAAAGAAAAACCTGCCAACAAATCAGATTTAGACAAATAAGATAGGTTAGGTATGAAAGGACTATTTAAAGTACAAATAAATAGCCTTTTTACTATTTCGTCTTTATCGGCACCTAGGTTCCGCCACTATACTACCCTTGCGACACAGTCGAAACTAATGCATATGGTATCAAGCAACTAATAAGTAATGAATTGAAAGAAGGAAGAGGGTATAGGTTCGAAACCAGGGGGTTCCTAAAGAGAAGGGATATTGCTTTGGTTTTAGAAGAAAAGAATGTCTGCTTGCTTTCGACTAAGTTGCCTTCAACTTAGTTAGGTTTTGACTAAGTCAAATGATTTAAAAAGAATGGATTCGATTGGGTTGCTATTTTGTTTTAAATGATTACTTTCGACATGGTCAAAGCCTTTAGCGGCCACTTCCTACCTTTCGATCTAGATGGTTTCGAAGGAACCCTTTTGTTTTCTAAAATTTGGCTATCTCTACATTGTTTTCAAAAGGATGGTTTCGACACCATCATTTTATGACTTAGGAAATGGTTTCAAAACAATTGCTTTTGACTTAGATGATTTTAAGGCCCTTTTTCTTCGAGTGAAGTATATCTCAAAATCGCTTTTCAAAGAGATGATTTGGATAGTTTTAAAAGGTGCTTTTTAATGGACTTATGTTCTTTTGCTCTACTTCAAGGCATAATCTAAATGATTTGAACTGAAACTTGTTCTGAAGTAGTCAACTTTGAATGGTTTCAAAAGGTTTCCACATGTTTTAAATGGAACCCAAATGCTTTGGATGGGTTTAGATTTAATGCTTTCGAAAGGTTTTAAAAGAGGTTTCGAAGAGGTGGTTCCCAGAGGTTTCGAAGGAATCGAAAGGTTTAGTTTTCCAGCGGCTTCAAATGGTTTCAAAAAGGAAGGTTTTCTAATGGTTTTAAAGGAAATGTCTAAATGTTTTAAAAGAAAGGTGCCTAAGGTTTTAAAACTTTTGAAAGCAAGATTTCCAAGGATTTCGAAAGGATTCGAGAATGGTTTCGAAAGATTGATTTTAGCCTTTCGGGTTAGATAAAAGAAAGCGTTTTACATTGTTTCGAAATGGGTACTTTCATTGGTTTCAAAAAGTGCACCTTCAAAGGTTTTGGAAGGGAAACTTTCAAAAGTTAAGTGTTTTCATCAACTAAGATTTTAATAAAGTATATATATAACATGGCAAGGTGGTTTTATGTAAAACATAAGAGAGTACATAATTTTCCTTGTTTATGTTTGATTTAAAGGTCTTAAATCATTAAGAAAAGGTTTTTCAAGGAAGATTTTAAGATGATATCCCTAAGTAAAATGACTCAGATATTAGATACCAGATGGGATTGGTATAGGGTCACGCCTTATACATTAGCTATTAGCCCCAGCTAATTTAGTCCAAAACACCAATGTGCAGGGGTTTGTCACAAGTAAGACTAAAATTACGAATACACACATAAAAGAATATATTTTTGTATACAAATAAGTTATTGGTGAGCCCGCAAAGCCATTAGGATCAGGTGACCCTAGAAGATGATAAGTTAAGGACAAACCGTTCAGAAGAAAAGTATTTAATAGATAGTTAAAGATAGGTAGTCCAGATAAAGGTAAGTGTCTAACAAATGTTAGATAAATTTTGATGTTATCTGGTAGGCCCGAGTCAGCTAAAGGTTAAAAGTTAGCCAAACAAAACTTTTGTGAATGAGTGGATAGTTCATTTTATTACCTGATTTATCTATGTATGTTTACATAATGATGCTTTACAGATATTTTAACCAGTTTTGGTTGTAGAAAAAGAACTGCAAAAAGAAATGCTTTAAAGGAATGTTTGTGAGGGGAAACCTTTGACGACCCGGGATTTTAGGATATTTGAAATAGGGATATTTAATTGATTTTTGAAAGTTAGTTTAAGTTGAATTTCAAATATACCTATTTATTGAGTAATTTAAATATTGGATTAAAATAATTGGGAATTGGTTAAATAGTGAAACTTGGATTTTAAGTTTGTTAAAAATATTTCAATGGCTTATAAAATTTATGTTAATAGTACCGAGGATAATGGAAGCTTTAGAATTGAATTTGGTAATGTTTGTTTAGTTTTGAAACCATATCGTTTAAATTGATATTAAAAAAATAGCTTTCCGAGGCACAGTCTCAGAATTCGTCGAAACCAGTTCCATTGGATCCATAAGATTGTATTATTATCGGATTTCAATTTTCGTAGTGTTTGGAGTTGTCATATGATCTTACGGTAGATAAACGCGCTGAAATTTAAATCGAAAATTAAATATAATAACTATGTCCAAAAAGCTATCTTCTTCATACGATCGAATTAGGACTCGAAATGTTTTCCATTGCGTTTGAAATAGGGGCATAACCTTATGAACGCCTAGCGGCACACCTCGATAGGATGTCAAGATTTTGAGTTGCATTTTTTAGACGAATTAAATTTAAAATTTAAATATTTTGACTGGTTAAATTAATTCACACCTGAACCTTATCTTTCCATACCCTAGCCACTTGTCCCCTGGTTCACACCATCTGTCACCTACATGTACAGATGCCCCTTCTTCCTTTTTATTAACTGTCGAGTATTTTTTATATAAAACAAAATCGAAATCGGCTTTTGAAAAAATAAAAAAAAGAACATTGTTGTTCGAAATTTAAATGGCAGAACAGAATTCAAAATTGAGTTCCTTCGTAGCCGAATCTCGAGCTCGTATAAAAAATATGGAAATTTGTTTTGGAAAGAGAGGCGACCGAAGTTAATTTCACATTCGCTTTAGCGAGGTAAAGCAAGGGGTTCCGCGATTTAATAGCGCAACCATGTAGGTAGGCAGTTATAAAGACATGGCGACCCTGTGGTGTCGTTCCCAAGGAGGCGGCAGCCTCGAGGTAAACTTAGGCACGATGTCGGTGACACATTGGGTCGAAGTCGAAGTCAGAGCAGGCGAGGCGAATTAGGGGTCGTTCGCATGTGTCTTGGCCAAGGAAGGACGGGTTTGGTTTCGCATCTGTGTAGTGAGGTACAATTTATTTTCTTTTTCAAATTATATAAATAAATAAATATATATGTGTAAATATATATGTACAGATGAAAAGAAAATTATAGGTAAGGCATAAGCAAGTTTCATTGTTTATTAAAGTTTAATAAGGAATATATATGTATAATTATGTTAGAAAGAGTATATATAAATTTACAGTAAAGTTTACAAAGAAACTTCTATTTTAAATATATATATATATATATATATATATATATATATATATATATATATATGTGTGTGTAGGTTAGGAAAAAGTTACAATATGATAAAGTTTTATATAAGGGGTTAAAAGTTTATATAAGGTTAGACTTTGGGATCTATATAGACTATTTTCATATGGATATGTGTTTTCAAAAAAATAATGATAAGAATACATATTCATACTTTTAACTTATTAGTTAATTTTTAAATAATAGGTTATGGTGATTAATTTGTTTTACTAACTTGTTTAATCTATTTTAGTTTTCAAAGGATATTTGAAACAAAATTTTAAGTTAAAATTCAATTTATAGTTAATCAAATTATTAAATGGAAATTGATAGTTCGATTTATTTCGAATATTAATAAATCGTAAAATTGTTTATACAAGGTCAAGAATCGGGAAACCGAGATGAGATTGAAGTGGATTGCAAATTAAAAAGCAAATGTGAGTTAATCTCACTCATTTGGGTTACCATTTAAATTTAAATAGTTAAATTTAAATTATTAGTTGGACGATTCAATTGCTTGGATGTGATATGTTATGTATAGTATATATATTGGAGTGATTGATTTCCCATATTATATAGCGAATGAGACCCTATGCATAATAGCGGATGACCCCATATAGCGCGATATTCCACCTCTTAGTGGGATTGGTATTTTATATTATGCTAACATCTATGGATGCAGGGAAACAGGTTGGAGGGATCCAACTGGATGTGATTTATGTGATAATCTGTGATGATTTTATTGATTATATTGGGAGTTGAAATTATTGAATGCTATGGCTTGGTTGGATATATATCGGTATTTGAGAGAATGAAAATAAATAAGTTTGGATCTTTAAAGGAAATAAAAAGGGAAATTTTTAAGTGAAATAATATAGTGAATTTAGGTAAATTAAAGATTGAATTTGGAAAAGAATATAAAAGTTTGATTTTTAAATTCTATTAAATAAATTCTGAGTACGGAAATAAAGATAGTGATTTTAAATAAATAAAATTAAAAGGGTTAGTAGACTTAAGTGATATTGCCTACGAATTAAATGATTTTATTTTTAAATTTTATGATTTAAAATGATTGGAAAGAAATAAAGGAAGAATTTTGAAATTTAATATGAAATTAATATTTTGGATTTAAATAAGATTTTTAGAATCTAAATAAAGGAGCGAATATGGAATTAATGGGTTTGTAAATAAATTTGGATAAGTAAAGGAATTTATTTTAAAATGGAGTTGGTTTTGGAAATCAATTTGAAAACCGACCAAGTGTTGACACTATGTTTGAAGGAGAATGAGATTGTGAAATTTATAAACGAGGTTTATAAATAAAGTGAATGTTTATCAATGGATAAATTTGAAGGTATAAATTCACGGTGGAAATTTATAAGGAGATGGGAAATGTGTTTTAAAAATAAAAAATGGTTTTATTTTTAAAGAGTTAAAGGAAATTTACAGGATTGGGACGTAAATTAAATTGGGATAATCAAGCAGGATTTATAAAGGATTAGATGGACCATATTAGAATGGAAATTGAATTTTCCTGGAAAGTCAAGTATGTTTTCAGAGCAGATTTTCAAGTACAATTAGAGGTTTTAAAGTGGTTTTTAAAAAATGTTTTTGAAAGAAATTATTATTCAATGGCTTTTAAATTTTTAAAAGTAAATATTTATTAAATTAATTATAATAATAATTATTTTAAAGGTTTAACTAGTATTATGTTTTAAAAGATAATTATTTAATATTCATACTTTATAGAATAAATTTTATTTTAAATTAGTTTTGGCTTAAGTTTTACATGAGAAATTAATATGAAATTTCATAACTAGTATTTTAAATAAAGTGTTTTAAATAATTTTTTTATTTTATTTTAAATGTTTTTAAGCTATATATATTTTTGGATAAAGAGATTTAAATTATTTTAAAATCTAAAGTATTAAGACTTGGTGGTTTTCAGTGGAAATGAACAATATTTGGAATTTATTCCGCAAGAGAAAAGTGATTTCAAAACTGTTTTCAAAGGGTTGAAGTGTAGAAAAATATCTTGAGAAGATATTTTGAAATAAATAATCTGGGAAATTATTAAGGCTTGATGGTTGTTTGTGGATGTTATATGATAGTTATATAACCGACTATAAATATTGGCCAATTCGCTAATCGTTTCAAAGAGACCGAGATCAGCATTAATTTCCCGAAAACCACTTCGATCCGTTTTGAACTTTTTCGTGAAGAAGACAAGAGCTTGGAGTCGAAAATGGAGCAGTGAAGTGCAAGGGCTAATCGCTACTAATCCTGAGGGTGATTCCAAAATGGATGTAGCAGGAGTAGTGCCTTTGGTTCCGTTCGCACCGAGAACGGACATGTATAGACGAATGCTTTTAGAACATCATCAAAAGGACGATGAGCATTCTAAGTGAATGTGTGATAAAAAGGTAAGGCATAGCCTCGAGCCTCATCAACCGGGAATAGCTAAAACAGGAGAGGTGCATGCAAGGCTAAGTGGCTAGCAACCAATTAGGGTAAGGTCATCCCTGTCTAGATGTCCCTTTTATTTGGCTGTGTAGGCGGTTGTTGATCCCAACCATAGGGTGATCTTAATCGGACTATCCAGTAAGGGGTAGCTCCAATCTTGTGTAGCAGAGGATCAGGGCGGATCCCCGGTACAGTGATCCAGACCGCGTACTGTGATAGGCGGTACCACAGTAGCCCTACCATTGATGGAAATCCATTCTTCCTACGTGCCCTTTACGGTTTTGATTGTAGGACCTAGTATTGGTAGAATTTAATGAATGTAACAATTTCGGCTATTTGAATAAGTATTTGTATATAGACACTATTATAATATCAGAAGATTTGATAAGAAATGTTTTGGTTATCGTAAGGTAAAATCGACATGTTTATTTATAGCATTGTCTTACGAGATACCTTTGGTTTCAAAGAATTTTGAAAACTTTAATAATCCAATTGAGTGTGTTTTCTCACGCTGGTTTTCAGACTTACTTGGGTATTGTTTTATTATAATGCTCGAGTCAAACTGAGTATTATAGATACAGGAAAGGATGCTGTGAAGCTTAGGAGACGAGCTGGATGGCGAGACGTAGCACATGCATTTGATGAATATTCCACTGTGTATGATTAATTGAATAGTCAGTTCTGTGAGGACAGGTTATGATAACTGTCCAGTTGTGTGCTATGAATTTGGTTGTACTCTGATGATGTAATGTTATAAACAGAAATATTTCTTATTGATTTAAAGATTAGTCATTTATCTATTATATATTGTTCCGTTGCAATTGTGAGATTCTGATATTGTTTCTATTTCTTCTTCTACCTTCTTCTTCTTTAACCCTAATGGTGCAGTTTTCTGGCATCCGATTTTTCGGCATTTGATACAGTGGACGTATTGATGTCGATTTTCGGACGTCGAAAAATCGGGTCGTTACAAGTGGTAATGGAGCTTTGGTTGGCGATAACCTAGGCTTTGGTGGGGAAAATACTCATTAGAAATAGAGTCAATGGTACTCTAGAGTGAGTTTTAGAGTAATAATAGATATGAGCGCATATTTGTTAGTGAATATAAAACTGTTTTTATATTGTGTTGATTTATCGGTTGAGTGTTTATGAATTCTGGTCGGTATGGGATGTACAACTGTATCGATAGGGGTTTCTAAACTCTTAAACAAGATAAACCGACATAGTATTGTTTTTAAAGTGGGTAAATGAAATAATTTTACTCAAAATTATATTTTGATATAAAAGAAATAATTTTCTGAAATTATTATATATATTTGGATGTTTGGCTGTTAATATTAAAATCAAATAGGAATCTAAAAATTTGAAATAGTCTATATTTATAACCAAATAGAACTATCTAAGTATGATTTATATAAAAGGAGTATAACTAAAATTTGATTTAAACCAGAATTTAAATCCTGGAAATTTTGGAAAAAATGTTTTTAAATGAATTTGAATAAAAAGTTTGGGAATTTTTAAATCTTGGAAATTTTTGAAATGTTCACCATAATATTTGAAGGAAAAAATGGAGTATTATTTTGGAAATATATTTGAATACAAATTGTTTTGAATAAATGTTTGAAGTAAGGAAGCGCTGAACTCACTTCAGTCATTGGAAAATAATCCTGGTGATGATGGCCACATCATCAGAATTCATTTTCGAGTTTCTAAGTGATGGATTGCTTCAGGGTGATTTGGTATAATTATTTATTGGACTTGTTTGATAAACAAGTTTGTTTTAGAAATTTCAAAAAGGGAGATTGTTTTGGTAAAACCAAATTATTTTGAAATCTGGAGGTTTGATTTGATATACCATGTAGGTATATGTTATTTATGACATCAAAATGGTTTTAAAATAAAACTAGGAAACTGAATTCTGGGAGTTCTATTTAAATGATGTGAAAAGCTAAGGGAGTCACTATTGAATTTATGAAATGAAGTTGATCTAAATAAGAAAGGGACTTGAAAATTTTAATCTTGAAATTAAAATTTAACTGGGGTAATCAAAAGAGGATAAGATATATTTGAATTTAACTTAAGATAAGTTAAGTAAAATTTAAATTAGATTGAATTAAATTGGATATTAAGTGGAAATGTAGGAAAATTTAATAAGCACAAGTAAAATTATTAAATTGGGATGATATTTAAATTAAACCGAGTAAAGTTAAATGAAATTGTAGAATTTGATCGTAGAAACAAAAAGAAGTAAAAAGTTTGGAAATAAAACTTTCATTTAGATTTGATATTAAATTTGGAAATGAAGTGATGAATAAAATTAGTAAGTAAAATAGATTTGGAATTGAATTTGATTTGGAAATAAATTAAGAAATTGAAGATAAAATTGAATTCAGAATGGAGTTGAAAATTTAAATTAAATGGAAATAAATTTGAAAGCTTAAGTGGTGAAGTAAAAATAAATATTTAAGTGTGTAAAATATTTATATTGAACTTAAGAAGAAATGGTGGAATTCTTAAGTAAATTTGGTACTAGGAAAATTGTGGATAAGTGGATAGAGATCAAAATAAATGTGAATAAAAGAGAATTGATTTAGATAATGATCAATGGTTCACATAGTGATTTGATCCAAATTCGAGCACAGAATTTCGAGATAGTTACATCAATCCGAGTTGAGATTTTTCACTATATTTTCGACGGCGAACACTGGATATGGATTTTTGATTGGTTCTGGAATTCTCTGTCGTAGTTTAGGACTATGCAAGGAGAATGACAGTTTCTGATCAAGAAATCAGATCTAAGTCCGCACTAGGAAGTCGGGTGAACGATACTAGTTCAGAAGAGGAATTGTGTGATCGAGTAAGCGATCGAATTTGGTATTGCATACGGATGATATACGGACATTGTACGGGCTTGAATGAAATGGATACTGAAAATTTTAAAAGGAAATGTATAAACTGATTTTGAATGCTATGATTGGATATCATTGCTAAGTAGGATATACAGGCGTGTTAAAGGCAAGGGATAAATTGAAGTCTTGAAAAGATAAATTTTGAATGGCCAAAAAAGGTATGTATTTAGTTTGTCGTATGAAATTTGATGGTTTTCTGGTCTTGCCACTTGGCTTTTGTTTTCTTTTGAATTTGGAGGCCCGTTGAGGCATTTGTAGTAGTACCGATCTAGCCGCATAAAAGAGATGCTGGAATTTTTTTCAAAAATTTAGGGAGTTAGAAAATTTTTGAGAAAATTTTGATAATCTAAAATTTGGTTTTAAATTTAAATTTGAATGATTGAGTAAGTGATGTTGTTGGAAACTATAAAAGAATTTGGGAAAATTAGCAAGGGTGATAGTGTGTCATTAATAAAAGATTATTTGGGAAGGTTGTCAAAAACTATTGGTTTGGAAAATATTTACGGGTATTGTACCATTCCTCTTAACTAGTAATTTCGAGATCGAAATTGTTTTAAAGGGGAGGAATGTGGCGACCCTGGATTTTGGGATATTTGAAATCAGGATATTTAATTGATTTTTGAAAGTTAGTTTAAGTTGAATTTCAAATATAACTATTTATTGAGTAATTTCATTATTGAATTTAAATAATTGGGAATTGGTTAAAATAGTGAATCTTGGATGTTAAGCTTGTTAAAAATATTTCAATCGCTTATAAAATTTATATTAATAGTACTGAGGATAATGGAAGCTTTAGAATTGAATTTGGTAATGTCTTGTTCAGTTTTGAAATCATATCGTTCAAATCGATATTAGAAAATAGCCTTTTGAGGCACAGACTCAGAATTCGACGAAACTGATTCCATTGGATCCGTAATATTGTATTATTATCAGATTTCAATTTTCGTACTATTTGGAGTTGCCATGTGATCTTACGGTAGATAATCGCGCTGAAATTTATATCGAAAATTAAATATAATAAATGGGTCCAAAAAGCTATCTTCTTCATAGGATCGAAATAGGACTCGAAACCTTTTCCATTGCATTCAGAATAAGGGAATAACCTTATGAACGCCTAGCGGTACACCTCGATAGGATGTCCATATTTTGAGTTGCATTTTCGAGATGATTTAAATTTAAAATATAAATATTTTGACAGGTTAAATTAATTCACACCTGAACCTTATCTTTCCATACCCTAGCCACTTGTCCCCTGGTTCACACCGTCTGTCACCTACACACGCAGTTGCCCCTTCTTCCCTTTTATTAATTGACGAGTATTTTTTTTATATAAAACAAAATCGAAATCGGCCTTTGTAAAAAAAAGAACATTGTTGTTCGAAATTTAAATGGCTGAACAGAATTCCAAATTGAATTCCTTCGTAGCCGAATCTCGAGCTCGTATAAAAAATATCAAAATTTGTTTTGGAAAGAGAGGCGACCGAAGTTAATTTCACGTTCACTCTAGCGAGGTAAAGCAAGGGGGGTCCGCGATTTAATAGCGCGACGACGTGGGTAGGCGGTTATGAAGACGCGACGACCCTGTGGTGTCGTTCATAAGGAGGCAGCAGCCTCAAGGTGAAGTCTGGCACGATGTCGGTGGCACTTTGGGTCGAAGTCGAAGTCAGAGCAGGCGGCGTGAATTGGGGGTAGGGTTTCGATTCCTTCGCATGCATCTTGGCCAGGGAAAGTGGGATTTGCGTTCGCATCTGCGCAACGAGGTGTATTTTATATTCTTTTTCAAATTAAATAAACAAATATATATGTGTGTAAATATATATGTACAGAAGAAAAGAAAATTAATAGGTAAGGCATAAGCAAGTTTCATGTTTTATTAAAGTTTAATAAGGAATATATATGGATATATATGTTAGAAAGAGTATATATAAATTCACAGTAAAGTTTAAAAAGAAACTTCTGTTTTAAATATATATATATATATATATATATATATATATACAGGTTTGGAAAAAATTACAGTAAGATAAAGTTTTATGTAAGGGGTTAAAAGTTTATATAGGATTAGACTTTGGGATCTATATACATTATTTTCATATGGATATGTGTTTTCAAAAAAATTAAAGATAAGAATAAATATACATATTCATACATTTAACTTATTAGTTAATTTTTAAATAATAGGTTATGGTGATTAATTTGTTTTACTAACTTTTTTAATTTCTTTTATTTATTAAAGGATTTCTAAAAGAAAATATTAAGCTAAAATTCAATTTATGGTTAATCAAATTATTAAATGGCAATTGATAGTTCGATTTATTTTGAATATTAATAAATCGTAAAATTGTTTATACAAGGTCACAAATCGGGAAACCGAGACGAGATTGAAATGGATTGCAAATTAAAAATCAAAGATGAGTTAATCTCACTCATTTGGATTACCATTTAAATTTAAATAGTTAAATTTAAATTATTGGTTGGATGATTGAATTGCTTGGATGTGATATGTTATATATAGTATATATATTGGAGTGATGGATTTCCCACATTATATAGCGGATGTGACCCTATGCACCCCGCATAATAGCGGATGACCCATATACCACGATATTCCACCTCGAAGTGGGATTGGTAATTTATATTGTGCTAACATCTGTGGATGAAGGGAAACTAGTTGGAGGGATCCAACTGGATTGCTCAAAACATTGAATTTATTTTATATTCAGCGATGTGATTTATGTGATAATCTATGATGATTTTATTGATTATATTGGGAATTGAAATTATTGAATGCTATGGCTTGGTTGAATATATATTGGTATTTGAGAGAATGAAAATACATATGTTTGGATTTTTAAAGGAAATAAAAAGGGAAATTTTTAAGTAAAAGAATATAGCGAATTTGAATAATTAAAGATTGAATTTGGAAAAGAGCATAAAAGGTTGATTTTTAAATTGTTTTAAATAAATTCTGAGTATGGAAATAAAGATAGAAGATTTTAAATATATAAAATTAAAAGGGTTTTGAAGACTTAAGTTATATTGCCTAAGAATTAAAGGATTATATTTTCAAATTTTAAGATTTAAAATGATTGGAAAGAAATAAAGGGAGAATTTTGAAATTTAATATGAAATCAATATTTCAGATTTAAATAAAAAATTTTAAATCTAAATAAAGGAGTGAATATGGAATTAATGGGTTTTGAAATAAATTTGGATACGTAAAGGAATTTATTTTAAATGGAGTTGGTTTTGGAAATCGATTTGTAAACCGACTAAGTGTTGAAACTGTGCCTAAAGGAGATTGAGATTGTGAAATTTATAAACGGGGTTTATAAATAAAGTGAATGTTTATCAGCGGATAAATATCAAAGTATAAATTCACGATGGAAATTTATAAGGAGATGGGAAATGTGTTTTAAAAATAAAAAGTGGTTTTATTTTTCAAGGGTTAAAGGAAATTTACGGGATTGGGACGTAAATTAAATTAGGATAATCGAGCAGGATTTATAAAGGATTAGATGGACCATATTGGAACGGAAAGTGAATTTTCCTGAAAAGCCAAGTATGTTTTCAAAGCAGATTTTCAAGTACAAGTTAGAAGTTTTAAAGTGGTTTTAAAAGAATGCTTTTGAAAGAAATTATTATTTAGTGGTTTTTAAATTTTTAAAAGTAAATATTTATTCAATTAATTATAATAGTAATTATTTTAAAGGTTTAACTAGTATTATGTTTTAAAAGATAATTATTTAATATTTATACCTTATAGAATAACTTTCATTTTAAATTAGTTTTGGCTTAAGTTTTACATGGGAAATTAATATGAAATTTCGTAACTAGTATTTTAAATAAAGTGTTTTAAATAGTTTTTCTATTTTCTTTTAAATGTTAATAAAGTATATATATTTTTGGATAAAGTGATTTAAATTATTTTAAAATCTAAAGTATTAAGACTTGGCGGTTTTCAATGGAAATAAACAATATTTGGAATTTATTCCGTGAGAGAAAAGTGATTTGAAAACTATTCTCAAAGGGTTGAAGTGTAGAAAAATACCTTGCAAAGATATTTTGAGATAAATAATCTAGGAAATTATTAAGGCTTGATGATTGTTTATGGATGTTATATGATAGTTATATTACCGGCAATCAATATTGGCCAATGCGCTTATTGTTTCAAAGAGACCGAGATCAGGATTAATTTCCCGAAAACCACTTTGATACGGTTTGAACGTTTTCATGAGGAAGACAAGAGCTTGGAGTCGAAGATGGAGCAGTGAAGTACAAGTGTTAATCGCTACTAATCCCAAGGATGATTCCAAAATGGATGTAGTAGGACTAGTGCCTTCGGTTCCGTTCGGACCGAGAACGGACTTGTATGGACGAATGCTTTCAAAACATCGTCAGGAGGACGATGAGCATTCTAAGTGAATGTGTGCTGAAAAGATAACGCATAGCCTTGAGCCTCATCTACTGGACGAGGATGCCTACAGTTATCTATGGATTTTGCCGAGATGGCAATGTAACCATCGGTTTAACTGCGAAAATGGAAGGGGTGATGATTTCCGGAGCATTCTCACCAATGATGTTCCCTCAATTTTCAAAAATGTTTTCTATATTTTTACCAAAATATTTTCCGAGTATTTTCACTGGGTGTTAAAAACAGGTTCACCAAGTACTTATAAATTTTCAGTCTTAAAGCCTGATCAACTATGGCCGAATTTCTGTGAGAACGAGGATAGACTGGTTGAGACATCGAGTGTTAAAAGTATTTTTATAAAAATATTTTGGTAATATATATATATATATATATAGATTTTTAGAAGTGTTTTAAAATTTCTGAATAAAAAGAGTTTATAGTTAAAAGTGATCAAAGAATAATTTTTCTGATAATAAGTATTTTAATAATTCTGGCTTCGTTCCTTTTCGAGGACGAAAGATTCAAAGAGGGAGGAATGTGATAACCCAGATTTTTGATATCTAATAATTGGATAATTAACTGGTTTTATTCATTTGAACAGATAAATTCTGGTAATAAAAGATATCTGGATATGTAAATGAATTTGAAAATATAAATAAATAAGTTTATATTGGTTGAGTTATATACATATAAATAAAAGGAAGTGAAAAGATAAAGTTATATATCTAAATTGAAAATATTGTATGAATACTTATAAAAACATATTTAAAATATGGAAATTACAAATGTAAGAATATATATACAAGAATTACAAGTGTAAGCCAAGGATTTTATCTAATGACAAGTGTAAACTAAATTGTACAAGTGTCTAAATTTGTATTTTCTTTTTAAAAAAAGGATAAAAATAAGTTATATAATCCTCTTCACTTCTCTCTCTCATTTCTTTTAACGGTTCATTTTCTAAAACAAAACTAAGAAAATAGATCAAAAAGCTTATAATATAAACAAAAAAAAAATCAAAAATTCAATAGAAATCAAAATCTGGTAATCAAACAAGCTTCAGCTCATAATAATCAACTAAGATCAAGGCAAACTGCAGTTCAAATCCAAGCTTGCAGCTTCAAGGCAATCAGATTATAGATTTCAAATATACTATCCTAACCTCTGCTCTTCTTTAAACTGTGATTAAACAAACTTCAACCTGTTAAATCTTGATGCATGTGAATTATATTTGAAATGATGATGTGTTAATTGTTTGCATAAATGAAATTATGCTTGTATATGGATAAATATGAAGTTGTTATGAAGTTGTTAAGTGTGCATGTCTGTATACATATACATATATATCTGTTTTTTATTTACAGGCTAAAAATCTAGAACAAAATTCAAATCTCCTCGTTTAATCTCTTATAGGTTGTGATATTCAAACAAGTTAGGTATGTTTAAACATAAAGTAAGTTTTAAAAATACTTCTAAGTAAATATAGTTTGAATATTTTCCGGAAAATCAAGAAAGATAGTGTAAACTTAAGAACATGTTAAATTAAAACATCACTATTCTTTGATTCAACTATATAATCTAAATCACCTTCGAAAATCATGAATTTTAAAGGTTAAATCCACATTTTTAGTGTTAAATTGAGTGAGGAATTTTGGATTGGTCGGATTTTGGTTTTTTGGGCTTTTTTGATGATTGCGTAGATTGGAGAGTTAGGGATCGAGGCGAGAGGAAGGTGGTATGCCAGGGATGTCGGGAAAAATGTCGATTAAATTTCTGATCATCGTTGATGGCTAATAGGGTCGATTTAAGGTTTAAGCCCCATTGGGTTCGTCTACGTTCTTGAACCAATTGCTCCGTCAAGGGTATTCTGGGCTTAATCACGAGAGGGGGAATAGGTAGAGGGGTGTTTGGCAAAGTTTCAAACGGAAGGTCGGGGTTCTAGTGGCTGGTGGTGGAGGAGCGAGGAGGATTTGGAAGATCGTTTAGAATCCAGTTTTGGTCGAATTATTCGATTTCGTCTGGCTACTACGACGATCTGGGTGTTCAAAGGGTAGGTAGTGAGGTTGACGACTCGGGGAGGTCAGGAAGATGGTTGGAGAGGCAATGGAGGTGTCGTGCACGTGCACGGTGCACGTTTATTTATCTGCTGTTGTTCGCTAGATTTGGGAAGAGGGTTTTCTCGGGTTATTCGCGTGGGTTGCTCAAGAAAGATTGTAGTTTGGCTCGGGTATTGATTTCGAGCGCGTGTGTATGTTTATGAGTATATCAGCTTTTAAATTTTATCCAGTCTGGAAAAAAAAGAAAAAGAGGAAGAAATCTCTGGCAAGTCTCATGTAGATATCGGATTTAACCTGAAGCAATTTAATTAAGTTTTAAAAAGCAAAGGTTTTAAAATTTAAATGAATTTAGTTTAAAAACTTTCTTAAATAAATGCTTTTACAAATAATAAATGTTTTCTTTAACATTCTGATTTAGAAGTATATGATTTGTTTAACTTAAATTTGTTAAGTAATTTTTAGGTTACTTTTTTTAAAACTTAATGTATATATATGATTAAGTGTTAATTAAAAAGATAAGTATTTTTAAATATGTGATTAGGTAATTAATAAAGGATATGATTTATCTTAAAATTAATTAAGATTTTGATAATTAATCAAGTAATTAAAGAGTGATTAATTAATTAGATAATTGGAGATAATTAATTAATTTATTAGAGATTAATTGATTAAGTGAATTAGTTGTAATTAAGCATTAATTAATCAAGTAATTAGGGATTTATCAATTGGTAATTAAGGATTAACTAAATAATAATTAAGAATTAAGTAATTTGTAATTAAATTTTATTTATTAATAATGAAGGATTATTAATTAATGATTAAGAGATAATTAATTACTGAATGAGATTAATTAATGAATGTGATTAATTTAAAGATTACTTGTTAAATGTAGATAATTAAAAGAATAATTAATTACTAGAAGTGATTAGAGGATCATTAATGAATGTCATTAATTAATTAAAGATTAATGAATTTGAATAGTTAAGGCTAATTAATCTATGTGATTAATTAAAAGACAATTACTAAACATAATTATAAGATAATTAATCTAGGAGGATTAATTAAGATGGATCATTAATTAGGTTGAAATTAATTAATGTTAGGTAAGCAGGATTAAGGTAATCCAAGTGATTGAAGTTGGTAATTAATTTAATTGGAGATAAATTAAATTAATTAGGAATTATATATCTAATAAATCTTACTCATGGATGATTGAATAATATTGGACTGCTTGGGTTATTGATGTCTCTGATAGACAATTTAGATGTGCTGTGATATAATGGGTTAAATAGTAATATTGTGAGTTATTTACCAACAATGAATTGTTGTGTGGTATGATATCCTGAATATGTATTATATTGTTTAAAACTTAACAACATGGATTAGAAATGATATTGAATTCGAAGAGACCGGGGTCGGGTATCAGTAATACCCGAAACCACTTCGATTAGTAAACTAAATTCTTTATAAATTGGATATGTGAAATTAAACAGACTGGAGTGGAATGAATTGAGTAACATGAACATTTAACCTGAGACTTTTGTGTGTGATAAATGATTTAATATAAGAACTCGTAAAATGTAGCGACCCGACTTTCTATCACCAGAAAATCGCATCACTAATTAAGAAAGAAAGGGATAGAAGAAGAAAAGAAAGAGAAGAAAGAGAAAACAACACATCAGAATCTCACAGCGAAACGAATGAAATATAATATAGAACATATACATAGTATCATATACATCAGAGTACATAACTATACATCTCAATTTAGACAGTTATAACATTTCTGTCTAAAATACAATACAAGAGCATCAACACAGAATAACACACAGCGAAAACTCTAACTATATATTTACACGCTGAAGCCTCCTGCTCCAAAGCTCCTCCAGAATTCGTCAAGAGATAACCTGAATCACTTGACTACTCATACATAATATGAGTACCCAAGAGTTTAATAAAACAGAAAATAAACACTCGGGTCAGACAGGGGTCTAGTGTGAGTAAACGGTTTAGGATTGCTTAATTTTAGAAAATCCTTTGAAAAGAAAGGTATCACGTAAGACTTCCCACACATAAACATGGAAAAGTTTTTACCTTACGCTAACCAAAACATTTGATAGGAAATCCAGTGATATTATAATAGTGTCTAAGGCTTTCAAATAAATATGAAATAGCCGAAATTGTTACATGATTAAATTCCAGCTACTAGCCAAAAAAGTGGGTAATACAATCAAAACCGTAGGGTCTCGTAGGGAAAATGGGTTTCCATCAATGGCAGGGCTACTGGGGTACCGCCCGTCACAGTACGTGGCCTATATCGCCATACCGAGGAGTACTCCCACTCCCCTGCAACACAAAGCCAGGACCCTTCCTTACTGAACAGTCCCGAACAAGACCACCCCGCAGTTGGCTGCAGACCAACTGCCCACACAGCCGAAATAAAAAGGGACTTCTAGACAGGGATGCATCTTGCTCTCCAGTGGGAGCTACCCACGAAGCCTTGCTGCACCTCCCCTGTTTTAGCCATTCCCGGTTGATGAGGCTTGAGGCTGCGATTACCTTTATAGGACCAATTATCTTAGAATGCTCATCGTCCGCCTGACGATGTTTTGAAAGCATTTAATCCATACAAGTTCGTTCCGGTTCGAACGAAACCGAAGGCACTATCTCGTTGCACTCATTTTGGAATCACCCTTAGAGTCAACGACCATAGCCTTGCACTTTGAATCACCATCTCGAACCTATAAGCACTATTCCGTCAAACTCATTACGGAATCACCCACAGAATTATACTGACGTATAGCCCTTACACCTCGAATCTTCACTTGCTCCACTTGGGGACCTAACGTTTAATTGGAATCGATGTGGTTTTCAGATATCCAAATATGGAAACCGATCCCGGTCTCATCGAAACCAAACGCCATTTTAATGTCGAAGTTATACTTAAGGGATTTAAATAATAGAAATATCACTTAACATAAATGGATGTATTCACAACACAGATAGATAATCATCTATTATCACCTTCATCCATACATATCACAAAGTAGCATATATCACATCTCAGATATAACATATTCACACCATTACATATCAACCAAAGACATAAAATATCAACCAAAGACATAAAATATCAACCAATATCATTAACTCATCCAATGATATATATCATCCAATCATTGATCATTCATAAACAAGTTTGATCCAAACTTAATTAATTTAATTAATCCTTAAATTAAATTAATTCTCACTTAAACACTTGGATTATCTTCAATCCAACTTCTTATTCATTAATTAATTACAAATTAATTAACTAACATCACATAATTATCCATTTCAATTAATCTTCCTTGATTAATTATCACTTAATTGCTTTAAGTAATTATTACTTAATTACCATATTAACTAATCATCCTGATTAATTACTTCCAAATTACACTAAGTAATTACCTCTTAATTACCTTTTAAAATTAATCATACTTGATTAACTATTGTTTAGTTATCCTTATAATTATTCCTTAATTATCCTTTAATCATACCTGATTAATCACTTTAATTAATCATATTTGATTAATTACTTTTAATTAAATACTTGATTAATTACTTTTAATTAATCATATTTAATTAATTACTTTTAATTAATCACCTTTGATTAATTACTTTAATTACATTTAGTAATTAAAACTTAATTATAAATTAATTATCTTAAATTATTAATTAACAATTAATAAATTATTTTAATTAATTAATGTTTACTTCATTAATTAAATTCTTTCTCATGTAATTAATCACTTAATTAATTACTCTTAATCCTTTTACTAATTAATCATTAATCACATAATTTAAACCTTTAACTAATTATTAATTAATTCTTTAATTAATAACCAAAGTGGTTAATCCTTAATCACATTTACTTAATTACTTTAAATAAATTAATTTACTCTTACTTAATAACATCTAGTACTTAACCACTTAATTTCTTTAATTACTTCCCCAAGATTAACACATAAGTGATTATCTTAATTAATCACAAATTAATTATTTAATTAGTTATTTAACTTAATCATTTAAAATTAATTAAATGATTCTTAACTATCAAAAATAAAAGATTCTTAATTAAGATAACCATTATTTAAATCAAATCATTTATATTAACCAAAACACTTTGATTATTAATAAAAGTTGAATTATCTTAATTATTTCCACAAATTAATTATCTTTGATTAAATCAAAATTCTATATTACTTAATAAAAACTTTATTTTTAATTGATTACCAAATTCTTAATCATTATACTTAATTTAAAATAAAATATAACCTTTAGAATTCAATTTATAATTGAACACATTTTAAATTAAACTTTTGAATCTTTTAAAACCCCTTCCCAAAGCTATTTAATAAAAATTTAATACAAACTTATTTCAACCTCCACCTTTTTTTCTTAACTTTCATATTAATATAAATAAAACTTGTTTAACCAACTTAAAACAATTTAATTTTAAAGACAACTTGTTTAACTCTTATTTTTAAATCTAGAATTATTTACAAAATCATAGTATCTTTGTTTAAAACCTTTTAAAACCTTACTGTTAAATTTTTTTAAACTTTTAAAACCTTACTGAACCCAAACTTAAGCATGCTGGGCAACTCGAGCAAACACTCGGGAACTCACGCGTCGACCCCGAGTCATCCACCTTTCCACCTTACTTCGAGACAATCATCAAATATCACGAAACATACTTCGGGTCTTCTCCTTCTTCTCCCCAGATCCCAAACTTCCTGATACACCTTGCACGCGTGCAACGTGCACCGCCCCCCTTCCACCAGCGACCATCGTCGTGGCTACGATGAGTCTCTCTCGACCCCTACAATACTTCGCAAAACCCAGAAACTCAAAAACAATTAAAAATCGAAATTTTGCCCTCTAACTCAAATAGCCTGAACCCAACAACCAACAGAAAACAACAACGCCGACGAACCATCACCCAAGACGCCGTGCCGTTCTCACCCAAGCTTCGTCACGTCCTCTCTAACCTTCGGCAACAACTGCGATGGCCTCCGGTAGCCTCACGACGCCGCGAATCCATGATGAACACATCGACACAGTACAAGGTATAAAACCCTATTCTGATCAATACAGGCCAACGCGATCGATAATAAAATCCCTAAGCAATTTTCCTATGAACATTGACACCTCTTCCACCCTCGAGCACAACCACGTCCACCACTTTGCCATCGTTCGCCTTAATTTGGGCGGAATGCTCAAAACACTCAAACCCCAAATTCTCACAAATTACTGATCTAAAATTCGTGATTGAAGCTTCTAAAATCATGATTTCTTAATTGCAATCCAGTTATTAAGTCAAAGTTAAAAATTGAAATCATAAAATTTTGACCCAACTTAAAATTTTACTGTAAATTCAAAGTTTAGAACCAATTATTCATTTTAAAAACTTATAATTATTTTTAGATGATAGCTTGCTTGATTACAATCAACATCTATTTATAATTCAAGGTCAGATTCGAATTCGAAAATTAGTTATTGAATTTATTATCAAATTGTAACCTTGCTATTTTACACAGAGCGTAAGTTTTCAACTACATAGGAAATCAACTATTTATAATTCAAACATGCATCCATATAATTCCAAGAAATCAGGCAAATCATCATGATTGCATATACTTGAACAAGATGAAATTCAAGATTAGAACTGTTTTTAAAATTTCATTTACTCACTTTGAATTTTGCAGAAGACAGAATAGCTTTCCAGGCTTTTGATTTCACTGCATGTTGATAAATTAGTTTCTTGTCTGCATTGCTTGACGTATCTGAATTGCATGTTGATTTAAATCATGCTGCTGCATTTGAAAATCTTGCATTTGATTGAATTTTTTCCAGATTTACTCCTGATTTGAATTTGCCTTTCATCTCTTTCTTGTTTCAGATTTTCTACATAATTTTTTTTTTCAACTTTGTTTTTTATTAGCATTTTTTTCCAGATTTGTATTCATCTTTGTTGAAGAGAATAAAGAAATTTCTTAGCTGAAAATAAAACTCTTTCTTAATTATATTTTTATTTTTTTAGATTTTAAAATAAATGACACTTGTCTACTATGATGCATTAGCTAACTTACATCTATGCATATTGACTTACAAATGTCTTAACATACATTTTTAAAAATTAACAAGTGTTATTACGTTTAATTAATGTTTTCTTTTAGATGTTATTTTATCTTTAATAATTTATTTTAAGCTTTGCATGAAATGTGTATATGTATGTAATGTATTTTAATGCTTACTTATTGATTTTATTAGGTAATATTTATATGATTGTAAAATGTTTTTATCTTATATAAATAAGCTTTTAGATCTTTAATAAATATTTCAAAAGCAAATTCATATAGGACTTTACAAATAACTTATATTTTAGATCCAATTTAATATAACATATGTTTATAGATTTGAAAATTTTATTTTAACTTTCCATGTAAAATTTTAGAACAACCTATCTTATGAATTAACATGAAAGAATAATAAAAACAAATGAACTTTTTAAATTTAAATCTTATTCCAAACTTAAGTACAAAATATTTATATATCTATATTAAATAAGAAATTAACTTTGTTATGGAAATTTAAATCTCAAATATTATTTCAAAAGCATTAAATCAAATTAACCTTTCAAATTACAAAACTATGTATATATCTATAATAAAGTTTGGAAATACTTATTAAATTAAAATTAATAAAATTCCTATTTCAAATATATATATACAAATATATATACACATTTCAAATAGAAAAAAACATTTTACCATTAGAATTGAAATTTACTGTGTTGAATTTTAAAACACAAACCAAATCATAATATATATATATATATATATATATATATATATTCATATATATTACAATTTGAATATAAAGTTTTATTACATTAAAAACTTCTTATTTACCAAAATAAATATTTCCAAATTAAAATATTATAAATTTTCAAAAGAATTAATCTTGCCTATTTATATTGTTAAGAAAAATGTTTATAGATTTTAACAAATTATTATCATTAACCTTTAAAATAATTTTAACTTGTCAATTTATAATATAAAATGATCAAATCAATTTAATTATTATCAAAGATTATTAAATTGATATTGCTCAAAATTCCGAGTCGTTACATTCCTCGCCCCGTAAAAGAATTTCGTCCCCGAAATTTAAAAGCAAAGATAATTTAATAACCCTAGTTAAAGAATTTAATTTTTTATCAGAAATCAAACAATCAATCATACATTATCAATCATAGCAACCAATTGAAACAAACAATTTTATCTATCCAGAAAAATTCTGAATAGAACTTCCTAATATTATCAAGAGTTTTCCAGATACCTATACTGGAATACTTACTCTACAAATCTTAAGTAACTACACTACTAAAACCAAGAACTCCCTCATCTGATCCTACAAATCTGAACAAGGTATCAGACTAAACTCAAAACCAGTTCAACCACTAGATTCCTTCTGAACTGCTGATTCTACCACTCAAAGAATCATACACATATTCCTCAGAAATATGTGTAATACAATGAATTCCTATTATCTGAACTGGCAATTCAATCATGTAGATCAAAATCTAATCTCTAGAGAACACAGATAAAACTCAAAATACCTCCAGAGCGAACTCTCCAGTTTTACCCCGTCATTCCTTTGATCGGATAAAACTAAGTCAATATCCAAACTCTAACTGCACATTCCAAAATTTCTCAATTCTTAACTACACAACTCTTCAGATGCTCTGAGTCACCTCCAATATTCCTGATCAGCCTAACCCTTGCTGATTGCTTCAAGAAACAACAGCACCAACTCAAACCAAATCTCCAGATCCTACTCAACAAAATGGATCTCCCAAAAAAATAATTTGTTGAAATCCAAAATACGACTCTATACCACAAGCAACAGTGGATTTCAGACCTACACTTCTTATCTAGAATAGCCAAACAGTTGCACCTGACAACCTTGCCTACCAAATCCAGAAAATTCCTTCATACTTGAATTTCCTGTAGAAATCCTATAATCCAAGAAAACTGCAACTCCAGGTTGCTTCCATTCTAGAATAACTGCCAACTGGCTTCCGCTGCACAACTCTGATCTGGAGTAGATAAGAATGCTATCGAAGAACATAAGAAAAAACTTTCTTCATATACTATTCATCCGACTCATAAAAATCTTAGTGACCATTCTTTGATCAAAACATCTCAACAGAATCTTAACTTAGAATAAGATGATCAACCCTTCTCTAAAGAATCTTGAGCTGTCTCACCAAACTCTTCTCGCTCTAAGAATCATTCCACTATATGGTTGAACCATCAAAATTACTCTTAGAATCCAAGTCGATAAGAAAACTCAATCTCCGATTCAGGTCAACTTCTGATTTTCTCAAAAACATCTTGAAAATCTCCGTCTACATTTATAGCTTCCACCTCTACTTGAGATGCCTCAATCTCAAACCAAAGAATATTCAAAGATTCCCAAACTAATCGCAAGTCACTTTTGCGATCCTACTCAGTTCAGATTCCAAAGAACTGTCTCCCCAACTAGAACAGCTTTTCCTAAATAAGATAAATCTTTCCAGAATGGCTTATCTACCATAAAACTGACAGATCACTTCCAACAAATACTCTACTCTATTGAGCTTTTCTAAGAAATGAATAAGCCTTCACCATCTGCCCAGTCTGCTGATTGTAGAATCCCAAAGACTTCTGAATCATCGAAGAAACTGATTCTTGCTGCTGCTTTTCAAACTTCACTTCAAAGATACAGCTAAACCAAAGATCTTCCTTAACCAAAAGCTCCTTGAAACACAAAACTATCACCCAATTTCATTAAAAATCCTTGAGACGATTAGACATCTCCTCAAAGAAACTCGGCTCCAACCCAACACCAACCACTTATCTTCTTAAGAAAACAATTGAGACCATGTCCGAAATGAGGTAACTCATCGACCTTAGTCTCCTACTTCAATAAAGATAAGACACCCTTACTTGAGACCCAGAAAATCTCTAAACATCCAAATCTTCCCTGCAGTAGGCATCATAGTTCCTTCAATACCGCCACGCTTCCATAAGAACATCTTCAGAACCATCTATGGAAACTGCATCTCATCACACAGTTATTCCTTCTTGAAGTCACCAAGATACCCTCACTTGCTTCTTCCCGGCTGATAGATTCAACTCTAGCAAATCCCTGCTCATTCGAGAGCAAAGTAACCTCACACTCCAAGAATATACTCCAATTCTTGCAAAAAGACTTCCTCTGGACTCAAAGAAATCCTTTTACCAATCTACAAAGCTTATTCGAGACGGTATTAGATCTACAATCTCGACAGACACATCTCCAACCACAACATATAAACCTCTTCCATTAGTGGTAATCGTGTTCCACACACTCCTACCTTATCCAACTTTATAACCTATATTGGAAAATCCAAACAGATAACCCAACAGATTAGGTAGTTATATATAAGTATATATATATAAAAATTACAAGTACGCTCTCTCAAGACAGACACCTCTCCAGAGCCTAGGTATTCACTCAACCTAATGCTCTGAAACCAACTGTAGCGACCCGACTTTCTATCACCATAAAATCGCATCACTAATTAAGAAAGAAAGGGATAGAAGAAGAAAAGAAAAAGAAGAAAGAGAAAACAACACATCAGAATCTCACAGCGAAACGAATGAAATATAATATAAAACATATACATAGTATCATATACATCAGAGTACATAACTATACATCTCAATTTAGACAGTTATAACATTTTTGTCTAAAATACAATACAAGAGCATCAACACAGAATAACACACAGCGAAAACTCTAACTATATATTTACACGCTGAAGCCTTCTGCTCCAAAGCTCCTCCAAAATTCGTCAAGATATAACCTGAATCACTTGACTACTCATACATAACATGAGTACCCAAGAGTTTAATAAAACAGAAAATAAACACTCGGGTCAGACAGAGGTCTGGTGTGAGTAAATGGTTTAGGATTGCTTAATTTTAGAAAATCCTTTGAAAAGAAAGGTATCACGTAAGACTTCCCACACATAAACATGGAAAAGTTTTTACCTTACGCTAACCAAAACATTTGATAGGAAATCCAGTGATATTATAATAGTGTCTAAGGTTTTCAAATAAATATGAAATAGCCGAAATTGTTACATGATTAAATTCCAGCTACTAGCCACAAAAGTGGGTAATACAATCAAAACCGTAGGGTCTCGTAGGGAAAATGGGTTTCCATCAATGGCAGGGCTACTGGGGTACCGCCCGTCACAGTACGTGGCCTAGATCACCGTACCGAGGAGTACTCCCACTCCCCTGCAACACAAAGCCGGGACCCTTCCTTACTGAACAGTCCCGAACAAGACCACCCCGCAGTTGGCTGCAGACCAACTGCCCACACAGCCGAAATAAAAGGGGACTTCTAGACAGGGATGTATCTTGCTCTCCAGTGGGAGCTACCCACGAAGCCTTGCTGCGCCTCCCCTGTTTTAGCCATTCCCAGTTGATGAGGCTTGAGGCTGCGATTACCTTTATAGGACTAATTATCTTAGAATGTTCATCGTCCGTCTGACGATGTTTTGAAAGAATTTAATCCATACAAGTTCGTTCCGGGTTCGAACGAAACCGAAGGCACTATCTCGTTGCACTCATTTTGGAATCACCCTCAGAGTCAACGACCATAGCCCTTGCACTCTGAATCACCATCTCGAACCTATAAGCACTATTCCGTCAAACTCATTACGGAATCACCCACAGAGTTATACTGACGTATAGCCCTTACATCTCGAGTCTTCACTTGCTCCACTTGGATTCACGACCTAACGTTTAATTGGAATCGATGTGGTTTTCAGATATCCAAATATGGAAACCGATCTCGGTCTCATCGAAATCAAACGCCATTTTAATGTCCAAGTTATACTTAAGGGATTTAAACAATAGATATTTAGAAATATCACTTAACATAAATGGATGTATTCACAACACAGATAGATAATCATCTATTATCACCTTCATCCATACATATCACAAAGTAGCATATATCACATCTCAGATATAACATATTCACACCATCACATATCAACCAAAGACATAAAATATCAACCAAAGACATAAAATATCAACCAATATCATTAACTCATCCAATGATATATATCACCCAATCATTGATCATTCATAAACAAGTTTGATCCAAACTTAATTAATTTAATTAATCCTTAAATTAAATTAATTCTCACTTAAACACTTGGATTATCTTCAATCCAACTTCTTATTCATTAACTAATTACAAATTAATTAACTAACATCACATAATTATCCATTTCAATTAATCTTCCTTGATTAATTATCACTTAATTGCTTTATGTAATTATTACTTAATTACCATATTAACTAATCATCATGATTAATTACTTCCAAATTACACTAAGTAATTACCTCTTAATTACCTTTTAAAATTAATCATACTTGATTAACTATTGTTTAATTATCTATATAATTATTCCTTAATTATCCTTTAATCATACCTGATTAATCACTTTAATTAATCATATTTGATTAATTACTTTTAATTAAATACTTGATTAATTACTTTTAATTAATCATATTTAATTAATTACTTTTAATTAATCACCTTTGATTAATTACTTTAATTACATTTAGTAATTAAAACTTAATTATAAATTAATTATCTTAAATTATTAATTAACAATTAATAAATTATTTTAATTAATTAATGTTTACTTCATTAATTAAATTCTTTCTCATGTAATTAATCACTTAATTAATTACTCTTAATCCTTTTACTAATTAATCATTAATCACATAATTTAAACCTTTAACTAATTATTAATTAATTATTTAATTAATAACCAAAGTGGTTAATCCTTAATCACATTTACTTAATTACTTTAAATAAATTAATGTACTCTTACTTAATAACATCTAGCACTTAACCACTTAATTTCTTTAATTACTTCCCCAAGATTAACCCATAAGTGATTATCTTAATTAATCACAAATTAATTATTTAATTAATTATTTAACTTAATCATTTAAAATTAATTAAATGATTCTTAACTATCAAAAATAAAAGATTCTTAATTAAGATAACCATTATTTAAATCAAATCATTTATATTAACCAAAACACTTTGATTATTAATAAAAGTTGAATTATCTTAATTATTTCCACAAATTAATTATCTTTGATTAAATCAAAATTCTATATTACTTAATAAAAAATTTATTTTAATTGATTACCAAATTCTTAATCATTATACTTAATTTAAAATAAAATATAACCTTTAGAGTTCAATTTAATTGAACACATTTTAAATTAAACTTTTGAATCTTTTAAAACCCCTTCCCAAGGCTATTTAATAAAAATTTAATACAAACTTATTTCAACCTCCACCTATTTTTCTTAACTTACATATTAATATAAATAAAATTTGTTTGACCAACTTAAAACAATTTAATTTTAAAGACAACTTGTTTAACTCTTATTTTTAAATCTAGAATTATTTACAAAATCATAGTATCTTTGTTTAAAACCTTTTAAAACCTTACTGTTAAATTTTTTTAAACTTTTAAAACCTTACTGAACCCAAACTTAAGCATGCTGGGCAACTCGAGAAAACACTCGGGAACTCACGCGTCGACCCCGAGTCTTCCACCTTTCCACCTTACTTCGAGACAATCATCAAATATCACGAAACATACTTCGGGTCTTCTCCTTCTTCTCCCCAGATCCCAAACTTCCTGATACACCTTGCACGCGTGCAACGTGCACCGCCCCCTTCCACCAGCGACCATCGTCGCGGCTACGATGAGTCTCTCTCGACCCCTACAATACTTCGCAAAACCCAGAAACTCAAAAACAATTAAAAATCGAAATATTGCCCTCTAACTCAAATAGCCTTAACCCAACAACCAATAGAAAACAACAACGCCGACGAACCATCACCCGAGACGCCGTGCCTTTCTCACCCAAGCTTCGTCACGTCCTCTCTAACCTTCGGCAACAACTGCGATGGCCTCCGGTAGCCTCACGACGCCGCGAATCCATGATGAACACATCGACACAGTACAAGGTATAAAACCCTATTCTGATCAACACAGGCCAACGCGATCGATAATAAAATCCCTAAGCAATTTTCCTATGATCATTGACACCTCTTCCACCCTCGAGCACAACCACGTCCACCACTTTGCCATCGTTCGCCTTAATTTGGTTGGAATGCTCAAAACACTCAAACCCCAAATTCTCACAAATTACTGATCTAAAATTCGTGATTCAAGCTTCTAAAATCATGATTTCTTAATTGCAATCCAGTTATGAAGTCAAAGTTAAAAATTGAAATCATAAAATTTTGACCCAACTTAAAATTTTACTGTAAATTCAAAGTTTAGAACCAATTATTCATTTTAAAAACATATAATTATTTTTAGATGATAGCTTACTTGATTACAATCAACATCTATTTATAATTCAAGGTCAGATTCGAATTCGAAAATTAGTTATTGAATTTATTATCAAATTGTAACCTTGCTATTTTACACAGAGCATAAGTTTTCAACTGCACAGGAAATCAACTATTTATAATTCAAACATGCATCCATATAATTCCAAGAAATCAGGCAAATCATCATGATTACATATACTTGAACAAGATGAAATTCAAGATTAGAACTGTTTTTAAAATTTAATTTACTCACTTTGAATTTTGCAGAAGACAGAATAACTTTCCAGGCTTTTGATTTCACTGCATGTTGATAAATTAGTTTCTTGTCTGCATTGCTTGACGTATCTGAATTGCATGTTGATTTAAATCTTGCTGCTGCATTTGAAAATCTTGCATTTGATTGAATTTTTTCCAGATTTACTCCTGATTTGAATTTGCCTTTCATCTCTTTCTTGTTTCAGATTTTCTACAGATTTTTTTTTTCAACTTTGTTTTTTATTAGCATTTTTTTCAGATTTGTATTCATCTTTGTTGAAGAGAATAAAGAAATTTCTTAGCTGAAAAAAAAACTCTTTCTTAATCATATTTTTATTTTTTTAGATTTTAAAATAAATGACACTTGTCTACTATGATGCATTAGCTAACTTACATCTATGCATATTGACTTACAAATGTCTTAACATACATTTTTAAAAATTAACAAGTGTTATTACGTTTAATTAATGTTTTCTTTTAGATGTTATTTTATCTTTAATAATTTATTTTAAGCTTTGCATGAAATGTGTATATGTATGTAATGTATTTTAATGCTTACTTATTGATTTTATTAGGTAATATTTATATGATTGTAAAATGTTTTTATCTTATATAAACAAGCTTTTAGATCTTTAATAAATATTTCAAAAGCAAATTCATATAGGACTTTACAAATAACTTATATTTTAGATCCAATTTAATATAACATATGTTTATAGATTTGAAAATTTTATTTTAACTTTCCATGTAAAATTTTAGAACAACATATCTTATGAATTAACATGAAAGAATAATAAAAACAAATGAACTTTTTAAATTTAAATCTTATTCCAAACTTAAGTACAATATATATATATATATGCACACACATATATATATATATATATATATATATATATTAAATAAGAAATTAACTTTGTTATGGAAATTTAAATCTCAAATATTATTTCAAAAGCATTAATCAAATTAACCTTTCAAATTACAAAACTATATATATATCTATAATAAATTTGGAAATACTTATTAAATTCAAATTAATAAAATTCCTATTTCAAATATATATATACACATTTCAAATGGAAAAAAACATTTTATCATTAGATTTGAAATTTACCGTGTTGAATTTTAAAACACAAACCAAATCATAATATATATATATATATATATATATATATATTCATATATATTACAATTTGAATATAAAGTTTTATTACATTAAAAACTTCTTATTTACCAAAATAAATATTTCCAAACTAAAATATTATAAATTTTCAAAAGAATTAATCTTACCCATTTATATTGTTAAGAAAAATGTTTATAGATATTAACAAATTATTATCATTAACCTTTAAAATAGTTTTAACTTGTCAATTTATAATATAAAATGATCAAATCAATTTAATTATTATCAAAGATTATTAAATTGATATTGCTCAAAATTCCGGGTCGTTACATAAAAGGTATGAGTTACTCTGGTATTCACATATGTTATAGCTTGGTATTTCATATTATATGGGTTTACTCACGCTGGTTTCTAGCCTGACCCGGGTGTTACTTGATGTAATGCTCGGGTCAGACCGAGTATTACATATTTTCAGGTAAGGACATTCCGGAGCTCAGGAGGCGAGCCGGATGGCAGGAACGTATGGAGTGTTTCCGCTGTGGTATATTTTTGTATCTCTGGCACAAGTTAATTTTAACTGTCCAGCGTTGTGTAATGGTTGTAACTCTGATATATTGATGTAAATTAACAATACAGTTTTCCTTTATATAACTGTTATTATTTGATATTATATTTTGATCCGCTGCGAATGTGAGATTCTGTGATTTGTTTCTGTTTCTTCTTCTACCTCTTTTCTTCTTTACCCTAACAATCTAGAATTTTCGGTGTTCGATTGCTCGGCATTTCTACAGTGAACGTATTAGTGTCGAATTTTCGGGGTCGAAAATTCCGGGTCATTACAGTAGAAGAGGAAGAGTTAACCCAGGAAGGAAAAGCACTGAATGGAATGCTGGACCTAATGCTAGAGAAACCAAGGTCAGACACAAGCAGAGAATAAAGGTGTTGAGGTCCCAAAGGTCGGAATGGAAGCTATGTTTCAGCTCTTTATGAATATGATGCAGGCAGAAGTTGTAGCGGGAGTATCAGGATGAAATGCTGCAGGAGCATGGGTTCCGTAGGTTCAAATTGTCCAGGATTATGCCAAGCTGAGTGGGTGTTATGTTACGCTCGGAGGAAAGCCTTTTATTGGAACCGAGGATTCTATAACGGTGGAGAATTGGTTGCTACACTATGAGAGAATCTTTGCAGACTCGAGGCTCAATGATGAGCCGAAGAGGAGATTGGTTGCTAGAAACCTTTAGGGAGCTACATTGTTTTGGTGGAACAGTAGCAGTAGATGAGGAGACAATGACATGGGCATAATTCAAGAGGAGGTTCCAAGAGAGGTTCATGTCGGTTATGCCTAATCAGCTCTGATCAAAAAGTTCGTTGAGTTGGAGCAAGGGGATATGTCAGTTAGGGAGTATGACAAAAGGTTTAAAGAGTTGGCTCAATATGGTTTTACTGTTTTTGGTACCATTATGAAGAGGAATGAGAAGTTCATCCAGGGGCCGAAGCCTGATTTGGCTAGGGCTATTTTACCATATACCAGAGATCCCCGTGATGTGGTTATGGAAATGGCCATAAGGCATGAGGAGATTCTTGATTCTTTAGGGAAGGGCAAGGCTAAGGAGGTCCAGGTTGTGTAGGGCCAAAAGCGGAAGTTTTTCCATAAGAAGGGTGCTCAGAAGAGTGGACCGGCCAAGAAGGAAAAATCTAAGATTGCCTTCTTTAAGTGCGATAAGAAGAGGCACTTTGACGACGAGTGTCATTCTGGGATGGCAAAGGAATTAGTCAGGAAGAAGAATTTCAGGTGTTTCAACTGTGACTAAAAAGGCCACTATAAGAACAAGTGCAAGGAGCCCGTTAGAGATGTTAAGGGCAAGGTGTATGCATTGGAGCCTACTACTTCAAACCCGGCAGCTCAGAAGAAAGAAAAGGTAGTTGTCGGAGGAACGCTCTAGATTCATGGTATGTCCGTTAGCGCTTTAGTTGATACTGGTGCATCGCATTCTTTTATATCTAGATGTTTGATAGATAAGCTTAACCTTGAACCATATATTTAGTTACTTCCTTACGGGTTGCGAATCCAATAGGATGGCATGCAACTCTAGGGTTGAGGTATGACTGGTTAGAGTTTGACCCGTTAGGTCAAATTTTTGCTCGCAGTTTGCATGTATTTGATTTTGTGTGGTTGGAATTATCCTTGGAATGGATTTGTTAAGTGAGTATGATGCTAGAATATTTTGCCAGGATAGGAAGATATCTCTTAGGAACCCTAATTGTAATGTCCGGATTGTTTATACCATAGAAGTTCTAGCGGAGCAGTGTTTAATTTGTTAACTGCTTTGGTTCTGATAATGAGTTGAGCAGAGTTTCTATGGTTAGAGAATTCACAGATGTGTTTGAGCCTGTAGTTGGATTTCCACCGAAGCAAGCTATTGGGTTTCGGATAGATTTGGTTCTGGGAGCAGAACCAGTGTGTAGGCCGCCATGCTGTATGTGTTAGGAACTTAGATGTTGGTTTTGATGACAACAACCATTTCAACTTATTATAGAATATATACTAAAACTGTTTTCTAGATAGATATGTATATGCAGGATATATATATATGCAGGTATTGATTACTGAAGACTAATTGGTATAAAGACTCAAGACTCAAGATTGAAGACTCTAGAGTATCAAGATCAAGATTTCAAGATATATGTCTAGTTTTTATTAAAACTTCATAATAGCATGGAAATCTTTATTCTGAATTTCATTTGAGATGGAACCCATTTCTACCTTCTTAGTGGCTTACAAACCCATGACAAGTAGCTTACAAACCTACGACAAGTGGCTTACAAACCCACGAACATCCTGGTTTTGTACAAGTACTCGAGTCCTGATGTGATGAGATATTCTCCAAGAAGAAACTTGCAAAAGTACTTCAAAATGGTTTTAGCCATAAAATATTCTTTGTTTTTTTAAATAAACTCTTGTTTTCCTTTCAATACCATTTTCAAAACAAAATTTTACATAGTTTTTTACATAGGGATGTCGATATCATGGGATACCCCATGTCGACATGGTGGCCGTTGAATTCGAAAGTTTCAATTTTCAAAAGAAGTGTCTATTCGTTTAAATCTCTTCACGAATGGTTATGACGTTGGTGGTTTATAAATTGCCTTCACAAACAAAATTTTTAACCAGCTAATATCTTATTTTCTTCACTTCTTCCTCTCCACAAATCCATATTCTATAATATTTATATTTTTAATAACGTGTCGAAATTCTGTCAAATCTCAAGTGAATAAAATTAGAATCTCATTCTTGTTTGATTCTTTACCCTCTCTCGAAGATCAAAGTGCTATTCAGAGTTACATAATCAATTTTTTATCAAAAGTTTATCGAGTCTCTCTATAAGGTGCGGTTGTGCCTGGAAATCAATTGGGTAATCTTGTGGCCCGTAAATCAAGAGAGTTTTCCCCGGACTCGTGAGACAGGAGGGTACCTCAAGGCCTTAGAAATTGAGGAATATAATCTCGACATTGGTATAATAAAAATCTGTATGATGTGGTTTTCCTTGATACAAGACTGGATGTAGGGTAACTCCGAACGAGTATAAAATCCGGTGTGTTCTTTCCCTTTACTGCTTTTTATTTACTTTATGCATCTGCGTTTGATTCTGTAATTGTTTTGTGATTAAGTTTTGCACTTGTTTGTGTCATAATTTTTAAGTTAGTTCATATAAGTCTTAGAATCCATTAAACATTATTTACCCCCTCCCTCTAGTGTTAAATAAGGCTTAAGATCCTTAATCCGATGTCCCTTATAATTGGTATCAGAGCATTTGTTTTCATAGTTTTCATAATCTGAAACTTGAAAATTGTTTTAATGGCTACCAACACTGGTAATGTCAACTCTGGCACTAGTTCTGTTATCACTAACACTAGTTTATTTGTAGAAGGTCAGTCTACTATCAGACCACCACTTTTCAATGGCAGTACTTATGCATATTGGGGTAGTAGAATGAAAATTTATTTACAATATGTAGGATTAGACACTTGGAATATCACACAAACTGAGTATATTGAACCAACTACCAATATTGCCCAGTGGACTGCTGAGCAAAAGGGTGTAGCACAAATAACTCAAAGGCCATGAATATATTATTTTGTTCAGCAGATAGGAATGAGTTAGAGTGTATGTTTTAAGTCTGCATTTGAAATCTATGAAACTTTGCAAGATACTCATGAAGAAACAAGCAAAGTTAAACAGACTAAAATTCCATATTAACTAATCAGTTTCAATTGTTTAAAATGCATGTAAATGAGTCAATTTCCAACATATACTGTCGATTTCAAGATATTGTTCATTCACTGATTGCACTGGTAAAAAAATTTCGGAGGAAGATCAAGTCGGAAAAATTCTAAATTCACTCACTCTAGAAGGGGATCAAAAGACACTTGCAATCAAAGAAGCAAATGATACCAGTCTCATGAAAATAGAAGAATTGATTGGGAATCTAATGTCTTATGATGTTCAACTGCAAGGAAGAAGAGAAAACAAGGCTGCAGAAAAGAAGTCATCAGCATTCAATGCAACAACTGAAGATTCGGAACCAGACAATGATGAGGAGATTTCCTTCATGACAAGAAACTTACGGAAATTCCTAAAATATAGAAAAATGAATAATTACAAAATAAATGATCAAATGAATTCCAGAAATAATATGGAACGTCAACAATGATAGATGCTACAATTGCAATAAGGTCAGGCATTATAGAAAAGATTGTCTGTGTCTAGATAAACAGTTGTTCTCTCCAAACAGTGACTCGTCAAGGAAAAGAAATAAAGCATTCGCAACAACTCTTGATGACTTAGACTCATCATCTAGTGATGACGAAAAGAAGACGGATAATTCAAATCTGTATTTCACTGCTATTCATGAATCAGATGACAATAGGAGTATAGATCTAAAAATAGGTATGTATTTACATTTTTTTATTTTTCTTGTTTGAATGGATGCTTGGTTGTTTGCTTGATTGTTTTAAAGTTCCCTGAATTTTTAAATTCAAATTTATCCCTTGAAATTTGAATTTTAAATTCAAAAATAATATTATTTTAATAATATTTTAAATATTAAATTATTAATATTCAAGTATTATTATCTTTAATGTTATTATAGGAATTATATAATTAGAATATAGGATATTATATATATATTTATTAGGAATTAGGAATAGAAACTTGTCCTTTGATTCAATAGGCGTATGTCGACATACCTGGATACCCCATGTCGAAATGCCGCTCAGAATTTGATTACAAAATTAAATTCAAACTTTTGAATTTCCCTCCACCTTTTTAGCAACTTCAATGCTATGGAAAGATGTCTCTTGACCAGGGAATATTTCTATAGAATCTCTATTTATCTCACTCTCTTTATCATTGCTCTTCACTTTTATTTCAAATTTTAAACTTATCTTCAACTCCTCTCAAACTTCTTCAATGGCCTCTTCAACCACTCCTAACACCATTAGGCTTCCAAAATCTGTCAAAAACTTTCTTTTTAATGACCCGAAAGCTATCAAAGCTTACATCAACTATGTAGACTTTGGTAAAATTCATACGGAAAAATTTGCTATTTCTGAAGATTTTCCTTTTTATGAAATTGAAAATCTTTTCATCAATGTTCTATTCTTAGTTTAGTTAATAACAAAAAAAATTATTTTGTATGTTATCCAAAATTTATTAAGATGTTTTACGCGAATTTGAATCGTGGTTTTTATGATGGGGAAGAAGGACAAATTTGAAGTAGTGTTAAAGGAACACAAATTGTTTTGGATTGTGAAATTTTGAGAAATATTTTGGGATGTAAGTATACCAGAATGAATCTCTCGATATTTCAAATCAATAAAAATGATCGAGAGATATTTCATCACATCTTTGAAGAGGATGACAATTTCGAATTCAAAAATCGTTATTTTCGTCCAAAAGCAAGAATTGCTAATCTTCTTATCCAACACAATCTTATACCAAGATTGGAAAACTACAACAACCTGACTTTAAAATTTTGCGCGACTCTTTTTGCAATTTTTGGAAATTATGATACTAATTGGGCACAAGTTATTTTGGACGAGCTAAGGCCCAAAATTTTTACTATGGGTGAAAACACATTATATCATGGAATTTATCTCACCCGGATTTTTAATTACTTTGGAGTTGATTTCAAAAAGGAAGAATTTATAACTAGAAAAGGGTTCAACCATGGAAACATTTCACTTATGCAAATTCCATTAGTGTTTCAACCATATGAAACACTTATGAAAAAAGAAGAAAGGCTTGCTCATGAAGAAATGGAAGAAATGGAGGAAGAAGAAGAAGAAGAGGAAGAGGAAGGAATGGAAATTGAAGAGGAGGAAGATCAAGAAACCTCCTTAGAAAGTATTGAATATCCTACTAATCCCGCTAATCCATCCAACAAGACCATTCTCAATAATCAAAAAATTATAGTGGAAAATCAAAAGACTCTTAAAAGATCAATGAGCAAGAAAATGGATGAGATTTCCACTACAATCAACAAGTTCTTCGGCAAAATTAGCAGAAAGCTTGGACTATCCTCTTCTTCGTCTTCTTCTAACTAGTTTTAGTTCATGTTATCTTATGTTCTATCTTTGTATTTCCTTTATTTTAGTTAATATTATATTATCTATGTAATTTTGACTAGAATTATCAATGGAATCTTTCATTTCCTGTTATTTAACTTTACTTGTCTCTATAATTGCTTGTTTTTATATTATACAAATTTTAGTTTAATAGATTTGTTCATATATTCAAAACAAAGCAAAATGTCGTTTTTAAGTAGAGGCATGTCGACATACACCATCCCCCCATGTCGACATCCAACGGGCAGAAACTAGTTACACTTTCAAATTTTAATTTCATGTAACTAACTTGTGTCTATTCATTTCAATCGACTTTCTACTCGTATTTATATCCGTTTCTTCCAGAATAAATTGTCAAACTTCATCTCTAATCACTCTCTTTCATAGTTCTTCCTATTTCGGAATTATGGCTTCTCCGATTAAGAATCTAAGTGATAATCTTGAAGAAACTCTCACTTCTTCAAGAATATTCTTACATTCATACTTCGTAATCAGTGTCACTTAGAATTGAGTCAAATATAGATGATCAAGGAGCAAGAGATACATTTCGACGCCCTTCATTGGATGACCATATCATTTAACAAGGACGATCTCGAAGGAAATCCACCAGTCACTCTCAGCAAAGATAAAGAAGAATGAGATGCCATTAAAGTAGACCCTATATTTGGAGAAGATGGATGGGTGGAAATACCAAGGAATGTCTAGTCATTCTGTATGTTATTTGTTTGATTTGATTGGTGTGTTTTAAACTTGATTGACTTAACTTATTTGGTATGGTTTGTATATATGTTTGGATTGAATAATTACAGTAAATATGATTGGTTGACGGTTGATTTACTTTTTGGATTACACTTATGATCACATTTAGCACTTATTACACTTAAATATGGTTTACCCTATATTATTATGGTTGATTATCTTATAACAAGTTCAGGTATTTTTAAGAAGTTTTTGTTGATGACAAAGGGGGAGAAGTTATAAATAATAGTTGACTTGGAGTAAGGGGGGTTATGGAGTAAAGGGGAGTTATGATAGGAGTTATGGTATGATAAGTATATTTTATAAAAGCAGGTTGTCATCATCAAAAAGGGGGAGATTGTTAGGAACTGAGTTGTTTGTTTTGATGACAACAACCTTTTTAACTTATTATAAAATATATACTAACGCTGTTGTCTAGATAGAGATGTATACGTAGGATATATAGATATATCTATGCACGTATTGATTACTAAAGACTAATCAGTATAAAGACTCAAGACTCAAGATTGAAGACTCTAGAGTATCAAGAACAAGATTTTAAGATATGTGTCTAGTTTTTGTTAAAACTTTATAATGGCATGGAAATCTTCATTCCGAATTACATTTGGGATGTAATCCATTTCTACCTTCTTAGTGGCTTACAAACCCATGACAAGTAGCTTACAAACCTACGACAAGTGGCTTACAAACCCACGAATATCCTGGTTTTGTACAAGTACTCAAGTCCTGATGTGATGACATATTCTGCAGGAAGAAGCTTGCAAAACTACTTCAAAATGGTTTTTCAAAATGATTTTCAAATTTTTTTTGAGAATGTTTTAGCCTTAAAATTATCTTTTCAAATGTTTTTCAAAAAGATGTATTAGCCATAAAATATTCTTTGTTTTTGTTTTTTAAATAAACTCTTGTTTTAAACATTTTTTACTCCAGAGTCGTTTGATCTTGTTTTCCTTTCAATACCATTTTCAAAACAGAATTTTACATAGTTTTTTACATAGGGATGTCGACATCATGGGATACCCTGTAACAATCCTGTATTTTGTGGTTATTTCAATTGTATATTTTAATTATTATACTTGAAATTCCTGATTTAAAAACTTTATTTTATTTATTTAAATGAATAAACTTTGTTATTTTAAATATACATTTTGATTTGTATGTGAATTATAATAAAACCTGAATAAATAGATTATTTTCCTGAAATGTGAATTTTGGTCAAAATGGTCAAACTTTGACTTTAAAATTTAGATTTTTGAATTTTTGAATTTTATATTTTATTATAAAAATAAATTACATTTCAAGAATACTGCTTTTTACTTCGTTGAAATCCGATTTATATTGTGAAAGTTATGTTTTTTACAAAATTGTGTGTAAATTGTTTTATTTGACAACATTGTTTATTTTAATTTATATAAATCATTTTTTTTGGGTCAAATCTTGTTCTAATTTGTGTAATATGTCATTTTATGCGTATATTTTATTTTTAAAATATTTTTAAAGTGATGTTATAATTTTCCAAAGCTTATTGTATTTTATTTACAATTTATAAATCCTAGTTCCAATTATTAAGCTATTTTCTTAATTATTTTATATTTTTCTAAAATTTATTTATTTTCTTTCTTAATTTATTTTATTTTGCTTTCAGTTTTATTTACTTACATTTTTATTTGTTTAAAATGGATAAATAAAAAGAAATATAAACGGTCAAAACCTTTTCATTTACCACGACTTTACATATGCCTTTTACATTTTCATTTCCAATTGGCATTTGCATCGATTTGTCCATTCATCCTATTGTATTGCCATGACTTCCTCATTCACAATCACGTGAATTTGGTTCTTCTCATCAATCAACTCATGGCTATGGAAACAAAAGAAAAAAAATATGGCTTCCATCTTCTTTATTTTCTTATTCATTTCCATTGATTTTTGCTTGATATCTTCCCATGCTTTGCTTGGCCTCAACACCACCATCTCCTCCGACTACCACCATCATCCCCACCTCCTCATCCACTGCCTACAACCATCCCTCTCCTCTATCCATAGCAGGTCGTGACCACCATATGAAGCAAGCACCGCAAACTTTGCAAAAACTCCTTGAAAACTACGTAGCCAAGCTATCTTCACCATTCCCTTCATTTGTAGACACGGCCACCACCCTAGAACCACCACCACCTACTGCCACCACCTCTGGCCATCCCCTCTTCTCTAACCATGATAAGTCGTGCCATATCATGCTTTCTGGAATTTATTCGTGTAGTTTGATTTGCTAACTCCAGCTTGAAAATGTGAGTCATTCTCACTGTGACAATTTACTTATGAATTAGTGAATTGATGTCAAGTGTTTGGTAAATTAAAAATGTTATGCAAGTTAACGATGATTATATGACATGCTATGCCATGTTATTACCATGTTAACTATGTAAATTATCACCTGACCTTTGATAAATGACATTATATTGTGACATTGACATTGTTTATATTGTATATGTATATGTTCACAGTGCACGTTCCCTGTAGAATAGAATCACTATGGTTTGAAATGACACATACCTGAACGGACTTTGGAATAGGCAAAAACCGTTACGTGCTAAAAAGATAGGCACGAGCGATTTTTATTATATTTTATTTGACTTGGGATTACAGGTTTGAAATGATAGAACCCGGTTTTTCTTTTAAACTGCGGATTGAAATGACACATATCTATATCACTTAACCTGGGTTAGAAAATTATATACAGACCCGTGGTATATTTTAAATGATTTTTCTATAGATATGTAGTTTTAAATTATGAAATTTTGATTTAAAAATATATAAAGCTAAATATTAAGTTTTGAATTTGTGAATTTAAGTATGTAAATTTGAAGTAAATGTGAATTTTGACTTTAAATTTATTTAAAAAAATGTAAGTAAAAAATGTAAATTAAATTTAAAGTTTTGAAATGATATTTAAAGTAAAATGTTAAGTTTTATTTAATTTATAAGTTAATAAACAGTGAATTTTGACTTAATAAATGAATTGAGTTTTAAAATTTGATATTCAATTATAAAATTTTATTGTGACAAGTCATATGTTAAATTGATTTAAATGTGAAAGGATAGAAGCCTAAAAATATGATTTATAAGTTTAAATTTGCTAAAATTGAAGTTTTATTGTTTTCGAAAAGTTAAAATAAAATCTGGAATTTTATTAATAGCATTTCCAAAATGCTGTAGTCTTATGACAGCATTTTTAAATGCTGTTGTTTTTGAATTTATCTATGTTGTAATAACTAAATATCTATTACGGCATTTTACAAATACCATTATTCCTGAACTAAACTATTTTGGAAACTATAAGCTACGATAGCACTTTAAAAATGCTGTCGTTGCTATAATTTGACAATGTTTTGAAATATAATAGATTTTAACACTATTTGAGTTATATTTTAAAGTGTTAAATGATTTAACTTTTAGAATTGATTATTTGTGAAATTTTAGAAGTTTTGAAAATATATTTTAATATTTAAATTTGAATTTTAAGGAATTTAAATTGAAATTTGAATTTAAATAATGATTACTTGGTTATGTGTTAAATGGAATGAAATGTAATGAGATAAATGAATTTTTGAATGGAATTTTAAAATGTGTTTTGTAATGATATTTTAAATAATAAATGAATGGTATATTTGATTTTAAAATGATATTTAAAATTTGAATATTTTAATTTGAATTCAAATAATGATTTGATAATGAGGTTTTGAAAGGATATGATATTTTAAATGATTTTGAAATGGCTTTGAATGACATAATCTTTATCTTTTTTATAAAGAACGTGAATTTGAAATGATATTTGATTTTGATTTATTCGATAAATGAATATTTAAAGTTTATATTAGTATGAAAGGATATTGAGTTTACTTAAATGATATTTAGCTTATTAAGTTAATATTTAAAAACTAAATATTAGTTAATTGAATTAAGAGATATATGAAATTTTAAAATTTAGTTTTGAAATATATTAAGAATTGAATAGTTTATTTTGTGGATCAAGTCTATATTTGAAATTTATAAGATTTAAAATAGTTTTGTTAGAAAACTAAATTGAATTGAAACTGATGGTTGATTTGAATTATTGGAAATTTGAAAATTTGGGTTTAATTGAATAAATTTGTAAAATGTAAAGAAATAAAGTAATGGTTCATGATTTCAAACGTATGATTTCGAAATGTTATGATTTTCAAAGTGTATTGATTTCAAGTATTTTGGTTTCGAAAGAGTTATAGTTTTGAAAGTATTATGACTTTTGAAAGGTGAATATATGTTTGAAATGAAAATGATAAACTATTTTTGATTTGGATATAGTTTTGAAATAAAAATATTTTTGGTCTTGAAGTATAAACTATTTTGAAAGGGTTATAGTTTTGAAATGAAATGATTTGATTTTTAAGTATAAACTATTTCGAAATGACCACGTCGTTATAATGACAATTGGTTGTTAATGGGACCGGGATCGGAAGTTGTCATACTCTCTGCCAACTCCAAAAACCACTTTAACAACCGTGTACGTAGTGGAGATTTCAGATTGAAGTAGGATGGTGGTGTCGTCCTTGAGGTATATTACGTGGACCCAACTCCCGTGAGTTGGCATAAGGTGGCTAAACCAGAAGCGATCTCGGGCCAAAAGGGCTAGCTCCTCTAGTCGGACGCACTTCTTCGATAATGTACTCTTACTTGTGGTTGATTTGATGGCCATCCTCCGATTTTGATGTGGGAGTGTGTTCCGAGGTGTGCGTATGTGGCTGCTACGTTACCACCAGCCCCTGTGCGTAATTGATATATCTACCCTGGCATTGCATCATGTGTCGTGTCACCTAACATAGCGAGTCTTACTACGAGTTTCTGTTTGTGTCGTACCTATGGAGTATCTTCTCATAGTCTCTCGATCAGGAGATATGCAGGTATTGTATAGACTACTGGCATTATTTTGTGTTAAGGGCTATATGGGTAACCCCTTAATGCTATTTAAAAGTAAGTTTATTTTACTGTAGACATTATTATAATAGCATAATATTACTGCATAGTAAATAGTTTAACAGATCCTTAAAGGATGGGCGATCCCAAGCATCCTTTAAGTTACCGATGCATTTTTGTTACTATTCACTTGAGTTGATTTACAGTTCATAAGTATTTATGTCCTGACTCGAGTGTTTTGTGTTTTTCTTTAAGCTCGAGTCAGATTGAGTGATTCTGCGTTCAAGACTCACCTTCGGAGTTGGAGCTTTTCTTGAAGATCCAGACCTTTTTTTGCTTTCAGTATCCAGTGATTCCAGTGATGTATTCTGATTTGCACCTGATGTCTTTTGTTACTCTTCTGTTGTACCTTGTTTAACTCTGATGTATCTTATTTTTATATAGTAGCTTCATGAACTACTATCTCTTTTAATTCTGCTGCATTATTATTTACTCTGTGTCTGTGATCTGTGATTATTTATTACTGTATATTCTGAGATTTGCCAAAATTTATTTACAACGCGGTATTTTGAGCAATTCAAATCCAACATGTGCGATGCGAATGCTTAAAAATATCGGGTTGTTACATTTGGTATCAAAGCTTTGGTAGCTCTAGGCAAAACTCAGTACATATAGTAAATGTATTTACAGAATCACTTTCATTCGAGTTTGAATCTCTTCCTTTTTGACTCGATTCCTTTAAATTTTGGAACGTTCCTTGCGGTTCCAAAATCCATTCGTGTCCCTCACTATTCATCTTCTTTTGATTATGGAGTATCCCGTAACTCCACTTCGAATGATTTTATAATGAGTCGGCGGTCCCGCTAATCTCAAATTTATTTGTAAAGGGGTGAAACTCCTTTACAACAACATCGATTCACCAAAGATTTTATATCCTCGGTTTAGATGCTGGTATCTCATATAATTCTGAACTCTATCTCTTGAGACCGGATGTAGATTTACCTCAGAAGTTCACATCGATCTTATTCTTTAAGTCAAAGTTGACTTGGTTAAGGTTGCTCACGATTTATTTAAGCTTATCCATCTTCCTGTTCTATTAATTAATCATCTCATCTTTGTTTCCAACTTATCTTCAAATCATTCTTGAAGTGTATTTGTAAACTAATATTTAAAATGTTTTATATATTGTATTGTTTGATTTGTTGATGTTGATTTGGGTTTCTGATCGATTCGTCTGATCTACGCTATCGATAAGATTTACAAAACACTTGAATAGAGCAATCTGACACAATATAGTTTTTCAAATTTAGTAATGAAATAAATTTTGTAACTATATTTTAAATCTTTTTCTGGATTTTATTGAATTAGTTGTTATGAAATAATATTTGATTTTACATATCACTATCTCTTGTTTCACATATAAATAATTGAACTATAAACATGGTTATAAATTTATTTAGAAATTTAAAATGAGAATTTGAGAATTTAATTTCCAATAGATTTCAAACCATGTATATAAAGTTTTAAAGGATATACTATTTAAAGTATTTTTGAATTGAAACTTTGTTTCCAAAGAATTTTTAAGTTTAAAATTAGTGCTCTTCTCTTTGTCGCTGGAAAATAACTTCGGTGATGACTGTAGTATCATCGACATTCATTTCGTGTTTCGAAGTGAAGAGACCTTTTTGTAATTTTGCTATAGTTTTGTTTTGGTGAATTTAAATTGATTTGAACTTCTTAAATAAGACTGGATTTATAACTTATGCTGATATATGATTTAAATTTGAATATATATATATATATATATATACATATAGTGTATATGTGCATTTATTTATCTCTAAATAGTTTGGAAATTTATCGAAAATTTAATTCCTAAATTTTATTTTGAAAGATAATTTTAAGTTTAATTTCAATATTTGAATAAATATTCGAGCTTGAAATGATTTAATTGGAAAGTTTTATTTGTATAATATACAATTTCATCCCAATATAACTTACCTAAATTATACAGAAGTTGAATATGAAATTGGATAATATACAGTATGAAAAGATTTTATAAATAAAATTTGAGTGGTTATAATAAATGTTGTACACTTAAATTTTAGTTATAAAAAAATTAACAGAGGTAAATAAAGTGGAAAAGGGTAATGGAATAATTTACAATATAAAATGATGTTAAAGGAACTAAGAATAAATTTAAAGCAGTTATAATAAGTATAAATATATTTAACATAGGTGATAAAATATATCGAGCGGAATAAATTTAATTATAATTAGGAATAAAGAAGAATTAAATTTATTGAATACATTTTGAGTATAATGAATGATTTTTTGTCAAATCCATGATTTTAGAGATTGTTTATTTAGATAATTTGATGATAAGATAATGAAATTTGAGATAGTTAAGATTTATTTAACTTATGTAAAAAAATTTATTTTTCTCCTATTTCCCTTATCTTGCTACAGAATGTAGAGGCTATTTCTTATACCAGTCTATTAGAAATCTTTCTATAATTTTCTATAATCTTTGGTACTCAGTTTGAATCTGAGCACTCCTTGCCATCTGCAAACCGTCGGTCAAATGGTAAGGGTGGATCAAATTCTAGAAGATATTTTTCATGCTTGTGTTCTTGATTCTGGAGGATCTTGGGAAGATCATCTCCATCTTGTTAAACTTACCTATAACAACAGTTATCAGGTATAATTTTAATCTTCTTGTCATCTTATCTTAATCATATTTCATTGTATCTTTTTCTGTGCTTTCCCGTACCTCATTCCTTTTCGGGGACGAAAAGTTTTGAGTAGGGGAGAGTGCAACAATCCTGTATTTTGTGGTTATTTCAATTGTAGATTTTAATTATTATAATTGAAATTTTTGATTTCAAAACTTTATTTTATATACTAAAATAAATAAACTTCGTTATTTTAAATATATTTGATTTGTAATTGAATTATAATAAAACCTGAATAAATAGAACATTTTTCAGAAATGTGAATTTTGGTCAAAATGGTCGAACTTTGACTTTTAAATTTTAATTTACATTTTTGAATTTTTGAATTTATCTTTTATTATGAAAAAAAATTAAATTTCAAGAATACTGCTTTTCGTTTCGTTGAAATTCAGTTTATATGGTGAAAGTTATGCCTTTTCACAATATTGTGTGTAAATTGTTTGATTTAACAAAATTGTTTATTTTCATTTATGTCAATAATATTTTTGTGTTTCAAATCTTGTTCTAATTTGTGTAATATGTCATGTGATGTGTATATTTTATTTTTAAAATATTTTTAAAGTGATGTTTATATTTTCCAAAGCTTATTATATTTTATTTACAATTTTTAAATCCTAGTTCCAATTATTAAGCTATTTTCTTAATTATTTTATACTTTTCTAAAATTTATTTATTTATTTTTTTCTCACTTTATTTTGTTTTATTTTCTATTTTATTTACTTACATTTTTATTTTTTTGAAATGGATAAAAGAAAAAGAAATATAAAAGGTCAAAACCTTTTCATTTACCATGACTTTACATATACCTTTTACCTTTTTCATTTTCAATTGGCATTTGCATTGATTTGGCCGTTCATCCTATTGTATTGTCGTGACTTACTCATTCACATTCACGTGAATTTGGTTCTTCTCATCACTCAACTCATGGCTTTGGAAACAAAAGAAAAAAAAATGACTTCCATCTTCTTTATTTTCCTATTCATCTCCATTGATTTTTGCTTGATATCTTCACATGCTTTGCTTAGCCTCAGCACCACCATCTCCTCCGACCACCACCACCATCTCCACCTCCTCATACACAGCCTACAACCATCCCTCTCCTCTATCCATAGTAGGCCGTGACCATCATATGAAGCAAGTACCGCAAACTTTGCAAAAACTCCTTGAAAACTACATAGCTAAGCCTATCTTCACCATTCCCTTCATTTGTAGCCACGACCACCACCCTAGAACCACCACCACCTGCTGCTGCCACCTCTGGCCGTCCCCTCTCCTTTGAGCATGACAAGTCATGCCATATCATGCTTTCTGGAATTTATTCGTGTAGTTTGATTTGCTAACTCCAGCTTGAAAAGGTGAGTCCTTCTCACTTTGACAATTTACTTATGAATTAGTGAATTGATGTCAAGTGTTAAGTAAATTAAAAATGTTATGCAAGTTAATGATCATTATATAATATGCTATGCCATGTTATTACCATGTTAACTCTATAAATTATCAACTGACCTTTGATAAATAACATTATATTGTAACATTGACATTGTTTATATTGTATATGTATATGTTCACACTGCAAGTTCCCTGTAGAATAGAATCACTATGGGTTGAAATGATACATACTTGAACGGACTTTAAAATAGGAAAAAATCATTATGGGCTGAAGTGATAGGCCTGAACGATTTTTATTATATTTTATTCGACTTGGGATTGCGTGTTTGAAATGATAGAACCCGGTTTTTCTTTTTAAACTGTGGATTGAAATGATACATATCTATATCACTAACCTAAGTTAGAAAATTATATACAGACCCCGTGGTATATTTTTAAATGATTTTTTTTATAGATATGTAGTTTTAAATTATGAAATTTTGATTTAAAAATATATATTTTATGGTTTTGAGAGAGCTAAATATTAAGTTTTGAATTTGTGATTTATGTAAATTTGAAGTAAATGTGAATTTTGACTTTCAATTTATTTAAAAAAAAGTAAGTAAATAATGGAAATTAAATTTAAAGTTTTGAAATGATATTTGAAGTAAAAAGTTAAGTTTTATTTAATTTATAAGTTAATAAATAGTGAATTTTGACTTAACAATGAATTGAGTTTTAAAAATTGATATTCAATTATAAAATTTTATTGTGATAAATCATATGTTAAATTGATTTAAATGTGAAAGTTTAAGAGCCTAAAAATATGATTTATAAGTTTAAATTTGCTAAAATTGAAGTTTTATTATTTTTGAAAAGTTAAAATAAAATCTGGAATTTTATTAATAGCATTTCCAAAATATTGTAGTCTTATGACAGCATTTTTAAATGATGTTGTTTTTGAATATAACTATGTTGTAATAACTAAATATCTATCACAGTATTTTATAAATGCTGTTATTCCTAAACTAAACTATTTTGGAAACTATAAGCTATGATAGAACTTTAAAAATGCTGTCATTGCTATAATTTGACAATGTTTTGAAATATTATAGATTTTAACACTGTTTGAGTTATATTTTAAGGTGTTAAATGATTTAACTTTTAGAATTGATTATTTGTGAAATTTTAGAAGCTTTGAAAATATATTTTAATATTTAAATTTGAATTTTAAGGAATTTAAAGTGAAATTTGAATTTAAATAATGATTACTTGGTTATGTGTTAAATGGAATGAAATGTAATGAGATAAATGAATTTTTGAATGGAATTTTAAAATGTGTTTTGTAATGACATTTGGAATAATAAATGGATGGTATATTTGATTTTAAAATGATATTTAAAATTTGAATATTTGAATTTGAATTCAAATAATGATTTGATAATGAGATTTTGAAAGGATATGATATTTTAAATGATTTTGAAATGGCTTTGAATGACATAATCTTTATTTTTTTTTATAAAGAATGTAAATTTGAAATGATATTTGATTTTGATTTATTTGATAAATGAATATTTAAAGTTTATATTAGTATGAAAGGATATTGAGTTTACTTGTAATTTGGGTTTACTTAAATTATATTGAGTTTATTAAGTTAATATTTTAAAACTAAATATTAGTTAATTGAATTAAGAGATATATGAAATTTTTAAATTTTGTTTTGAAATATATTAAGAATTGAACATTTTATTTTATGGATCATGTAGCGACCCAGAATTTTTGTTATTTGAGATTCATATATTTAATTGATTTTAAATATGCACAAGTTAATTTTATAAGCTGAATAAATAATAATTGAAATATAGAAATTTAATGGGATAATTAAATTGCCAATTTAATATTTGAAATTGCGTAAATAATTGGAAATTGGACTTAATATGAATAAAAATGATTTATAAAGTTGAATTAAATCATATTTGAATTAGATTGATGTTAAAGGACTTTTGAAATCGAATTAAAAGTTAATTTGTAAAAATTGAATATTTAAATATTTAATTGGCGAGTAAAAATAGTCATTTTTCAAACAGTCTCGGATTTCGACGAAACTAGTTTCATTGGATCCGTAATGTTATATTATTGTAAGATTTCAAATTTCGTGTCAATTGGATGTACGGTTTGTCCGGGGCAAGCTAAAACGCATAGAAATCGGTTTAAGTGAATTTTTAATTTAAATATTCGATTTGAAAACCTATCTTCCAAATACGATCGAATTGGCTCCCGATATATATTCCATTGCATTCGGAGTAGGGGTAAAACCTTTTAAATGCTAGGCAGCACGCTTCGTTTCAAGTTTGGAAAATTTTCGGATGAATAGTGTCGATAAATTTTCTATAAAAGCTTCTAGATTTTCTCATTTCTCAGAAACCCTAAATAAATTAGAGCTAGCCGCCATTGCATATTCGATGGCCAGAATTTTCGATGCTTCCTCCTCCTCTTTCTTCTAACCCGTCATCCTATACACAAAATTGTCAACTACAAAAACGTAGAGCTCCTCGAGCTCGACAAATCCTACGGTCGAGATTGGATTTTGAGCAATAGATCAATGGAAAATCGAGTTCAAAACCACAGCGTTCTATCGCATTTTTCAAGCAAAATAGTCGATCGAGTTCGACATCCTTACTGCCGAAAGAGAGATGGAGCATGTGCTTCGAAGTGGTGGTTCTTGATCGACGTGAAATCGATTAGAGGGGTCACGAAAATTCGATGGAAGAAGGCGGCAATGGGTTACATGCTCGCGTTTTTCACTGGGAGAAGAAAACAAACTCGCGGCCCAGATCTAGAGAAGCAAATCAGACAGCTGATATTAAATAGGTTTAAAAATAAAATAAGAAATATAAATTAATTTATATAAATTTGTTCAAACTTCTAAACGCTGTAACTTTATCGTACGAGGTCCGTTTCTAACGAAACGAATTGCGTTGGATTCGTATTATCGAATAATATGGGATGGAGTTGGTTTGGAGCTGGTTAGTGCTAGTGTGAATTTTGGTTGAAATTAAACGCTTGTTTAATTTTAATCAAAATAAATCGCTAACGCGACGACTGCAAGCAATGTGAGTACAACTCACTCTTTCTGACTCACTGATATTTTTATATAAGTAAGAAATAATTTATTATATGATGATTGATGATTGTTTGGATGATATATAATATATTGATTGGTATTTGGATATATACATGCCTAGTGGACCAGATGACCCTATACGTTCTCGTGTATGAGCGGATGACCCTTTGTACGCGCGTCTGCCTTGAAGAAGACATTGTACACATATTCTGATATGCATATTTGTTGCAGGTGACAGGTTGGAGGGATCCAACTGGATTCCTCACCAGTATTGATTTATTTATAGATATTGTTATATATTCTGTTATCATACGATATATGATGTTTTCGATGTCGTGATTGTTGTATTTAGTGTTGTTGCATCATTGGGCCATATTTTGGAAATTTGAAAATGTTAAAGTGATGATTTCCAAATTTAAAAGAATTTTAAAAGTGATTTTGAAAAAATGTTTTACTGAATTTTTGAATCGTAAAGGATTGATTTATTTTAAATGAATAAATGTGATAATTTTTATGTTATAAAAATTACGTTGTTTCGGGGAAATATGATAAGAATATGATTTTTGAAATAGGAAGTTAACTATTTTGTGAAATAGTATAAATTGAGATTTTTGATTTATTATAAATGATTTGTATATAGGATTTATAAAATTGAATTTTTATAAATCGAAATAATGGAATTATAAAACTAGTTTTAATAAGTTTTAAAAAGAATTTATAATGGATTTTATAAGTGAATAAGATTTATGAATTTGTGAAGTTATAAAAGAACGAATTTTGTATAAATGAATTATAAGTGTTTAACTTATAATTTGGGTTTTGGGTATATAATTGAGTTATAAATGGAATTGGTTAATAAAGGGATTTGATATAAAGTAGTTATTATAAAATGAAAATGGAATTCATAAACATTATTTTATAAATCCGTAAACAAATAAATTTGATAAGTAAATATAGAAATTATTAAAGGAGATATATCCACAATTTTGGACAGTGGATCATCCTTTAATTAAATATGTAGAAGTGTTGAATTTGGTTAGAGATTTATATCCATGATTTTGGACAATGAATAATCTTCTGAAAATAAAGAAATGTTTTGGGAAGTGATATTTTAAATGGAGTTAAAATGTTTTAAAAATGTTTTAAAATGTGTTAAGGATCGAAACCATAGGTTTCAACATTCATTATTGAAATAGACGTTTTCGAGAAGTAAGGAAATGATGGACTATAACACTGCTATTATAGTAAATGATTTTCAAAAGGAAATATTTTGTATAGTCTTGGGATTTATATATCATCTTTACTTTGAATCCCTACACTAGTGATTTTGGGTTGTCGTAAAGATGTTTTACGCAACATTCCTTTTGACCCAAAAAAATATGCTAAAGAGAATGTTTTCCTTAAAGAATAAAATATATACTTAATCCTGATTTAAGTATATGCAATATTTTCTAAGTGTTGGAAATAAATTGAATTGTGAATTACTTATTATTAAATAAGTATATGGAAATGTTTTCCAATGTTGAAATGACTTTGAGAATATATGTTTTTAAAGATAATTTGAGGTGAACATTTGGCAAATGATTTAATTAATAAAAGATTAATTAAAAGGGCCTAGTTATTGTTATAGTGCTGAATATTTGATTGTTTTTTTCGATAGTTAAATAGCCGATTATCAAACTTTGCCAAATTTTAGTTCCTCGACTTGATGTGGGAACTATTTAGTCGTACACTTAGTACATAGCCTTTTGTGTAGACTTGATTATCATTTGTGTTAAGGATGTTGATTCATATAGTGCGGAGTATTACTCCAATCTATCGAGCTTCCCTCTTGGCCCGAAGGATAGCAAGTTGAAAGTTGGAGACGTGATAAGTCTATGAGACTTATTGCTGTGTGAGGTTGAGAAACGCTTTTCCGTTGTTCGTGTGAAGACACGGGATCGGTTTATCCGAAAACCACTTCGGATCAACGTATATGCGATGATTATGCAGGTTGCTAAAATGCGTACAAATTAGTTTAAGTGAATTTAAATTTAAATATTTGATTTGAATACCTATCTTGCAAATACAATCGAATTGCCACCCGATATATATTCCATTGCGTTCGAAATAGGGGTAAAACATTATAAATGCCAGGCGTCACGCTTCACTTCGAGTTCAAAAAATTTTCGAGCGAATAGTGTCGATAAATTTCTATAAAAGCCCCTAGATTTTCTCATTTTTCAGAAACCCTAATAAATTAGGGCTAGCCGCCATTGCATATTCGATGGCCGGAATTTTCGATGCTTCCTCCTCCTCTTTCTTCCAATCTGTCATCCTATACAAAAAATTGTCAACTACAAAAATGTAGAGATCCTCGAGCTCGAAAAATCCTACGGTCGAGATTGGATTTTGAGCTATAGATCAATGGGAAATCGAGTTCAAAACCACAGCGTTCTATCGCGTTTTTCAAGCGAAATAGCCGACCAAGTTCGACATCCTCGCGGCCGAAAGAGAGATGGAGCACGAGCTTTGGAGTGGTGCTTCTTGATCAACGTGAAATCGATTGGAGGGGTCATGAAAATTTGTTGGAAGAAAGGGCAATGGGTTACGTGCTTGCGTTTTTCACCGGGGAAGAAAACAAACTTGCGGCCCGGATCTGGAGAAGCAAATCAGATGGCCGAGATTAACTAGGTTTAAAAATAAAATTAGAAATATAAATTAATTTGTATAAATTCGTTCAAACTTCTGAGTGTTGTAACTTTGACATACAAGGTCTGTTTCTGACGAAACGAATAGCGTTGGATTCATATTGTCGAATACTACGAGATGGAGCTGGTTTGGAGATGGTTGGAGCTAGTGTGAATTTTTTTTGAAATTAAACGCTTGTTTAATTTTAATCGGAATAAATCGCTAATGCGACGACTGCAAGCAATGTGCGTACAACTCACTCTTTCTAACTCACTGATATTTTTATATAAGTGAGAAATAATTTATTATACGATGATTGATGATTGTTTGAATGATATATGATATATTGATTGGTATTTGGATATATACCTGCCTAGTGGGGCATATAACTCTATGCATTCCCTTGTATGAGCGGATGACCCTTTGTACGCGCATCTGCCCTGAAGCGGACATTGTACACATGTTCTAATACGTATATTTATTGCAGATGACAGGTTGGAGGGATCCAACTAGATTCCTCACCAATATTGATTTATTTACAAATGTTGTTATATATTCTGTTATCGTATGATATATGATGTTTTGGATGTCGTGATTGTTGTATTTAGTGTTGTTGCAGCATTGGGCAATATTTTGGAAATTTTAAAATGTTAAAATCATGCTTTCCAAATTTAAAAGAATTTTAAAAGTGATTTATAAAAATGTTTTATTGAATTTTTGAATCGTTAAGAATTGATTTATTTTGAATAAATAAATGTGATAATTTTTATGTTATAAAAATTATGATGTTTTGGGGAAATATGATAAGAATATGATTTTTGAAATAGGAAGTTAACTATTTTGTGAAATAGTATAAATTGAGATTTGTGATTTATTATAAATGGTTAATATATAAGATTTATAAAATTGAATTTTCACAAATCGAAATAATGGAATTATAAAACGAGTTTTAATAAGTGTTAGAAAGAATTTCTAATGGATTTTATAAGTGAATACGATTTATGAATTTGTGAAGTTATAATAGAACGAATTTTGTAAATAAATGAATTATAAGTTATTAACTTATAATTTGGGTTTTGGGTATATAATTGAGTTATAAATGGAATTGGTTAATAAAGGGATTTTATTTACAGTAGTTTTTATAAAATGAAAATGAAATTTATAAACATTGTTTTATAAATCCGTAATCAAATAAATTTGATAAGTAGATATAGAAATTATTAAAGGAGATACATTCTCGATTTTGGACAGTGGATAATCCTTTAATTAAAATGTAGAAGTGTGGAATTTGGTTAGAGATTTATATTCACGATTTTGGATAGTGAATAATCTTTTGAAAATAAAGAAATGTTTTGGAAAGTGATATTTGAAATGGAGTTAAAATGTTTTAAAGATGTTTTAAAATGTGTTAAGGATCAAAACCATGGATTTCAAGATTCATTGTTGAAATAGACATTTTTAAGAAGTAAGGAAATGATGGACTATAACACTGTTGTTATAGTAAATGATTTTCAAAGGGAAATATTTTGTTTGCTTTGATGGTTAAATAACCGACTATCAAACTTTGCCAAATTTTAGTTCCTCGACTTGATGTAGGAACTATTTAGTCGTACACTTAGAACGTAGCCTTCTGTGTAGGATTGATTATCTTGTGTTGAGGATGTTGATTCGTATGGTGCGGAGTATTACTCCAATCTATCGAGCTTCCTTCTTGGCCCGAAGGATAGCAAGTTGAAAGTTGGAGACGTGATAAGTCTATCAGACTTAGTTACTATGTGAGGTTGAGAAACGCTTTTGCGTTATTGGTGCGAAGAGACCGGGATTTATCCGAAAACCACTTCGGACCAACGTTTATGCGATGATTGTGTTGGTTGCTTTGTGACGATATTGATATTTCGGATTTTCATAGTGGGGGACTACTTGTTGATCGTTTGGGTTAAAATCCTAATATATATCCAGTAGCAGTGGTCTCTTCATTATGAAATATCCAGTGCGAGGACTATTCGCTACTAGTCCTAGGCATTTCCCGACAGGATGTGGCAGGAGAGTACCTTCGATTTGTCCTGTTTTTGGACAACTTGTATGGATGCTTGTCTGACATTGCATTTCTATAGATTACGTACATTGATTTTTAAAACGTACATCAGTATTGGTGGAGAAGGAAACTTCTCTTAGCTTAACACCATCCTTGAGACTTATGAGCTTAAGGGTTTTATTTTTGTGAAAGGCAATTAGTAGTCAACGGAAATGGCCGTGTGGCATTCAAAGTTATGTGATATGCGATTGGGAAAGGTAATCGTTACCTCTAGCCTCATCAACCGAAAATGACCAAAACAGAGTTAGATTCAGCAAGGATAAGTGGGTCATTCCCAAGTAGGATATGATCATCCTCTTCTAGATATATCTTTACACGCTATGACGTAGTATATCTGATTATTGTGGTTTATATGCTAGAGGACCCTCGGTAAAGGTCGGTAACGATCGGAGGATGACATATTCGATACCATCTAGTTATAGAGGTAGGCCGGTCTTGTGTTGGTGGAGAAACTTTGTGATGGTTTCTCGGTACATTCTTCTAGAGATGTACTGCCGGAAGGTAGTCCCTTCACCTGGTCATTTGTATGGAAATCCAAACTCCACTACGTACCTGCCATTTTGATTGTATTACCCAATTGGGCTATATGCTGGAATTTAATCAATGTAACAATTTCAGCTAGGATTAATATTATTTGTATATAGTAGACACTAGTATAATATAACATTACATTTGATATTAAATGTTTTAGTTATCATAAGGTGAAAACATGTCCCTATTTATGTGTGGACTTGTCTTACGAAATACTTTTGTTTTGATAATGGAAAAGCTTGGTAATTTAATAAATTCAGTTGAGTGTGTTTCTCATGCTGGTTTACCAGACTGATCTGGGCGTTCTTCCCTTTCAATGCTCGGGTCAGATCCAATATATTTACAGGTCTAGATTTGATGCTTTTGGAGCTTCAGTAGGAGAGATGGAGATCTTCATTTTCGTACATCCACACTTGTTTTGATTATCCGCTGTGCTTTGTTTGTTGTTGTATATTATCGGCAATTGTGAGGACATGTTATTATAACTGTTCAAGCTGATAACGCTGATTGATGTATGTATATACAGTTTCTGTTTTGTAAAGATCATATATATGATATTATAGGTATTCCACTGCGATGTGAGATTCTATATTGTTCTGTTTGGTTCTATCTTATCTCTTTCTTCTCTTCTTTTCTTCTCTCTTCTTTTCTTTCTCTTGACTTTCCATCAGTTTGTGCTTTTTGGGTCAAGAATGTATGGATTATTGTCGATTCAAAGGGTACGGATATGCGGGTCATCACAGTTGGTATCAGAGCTTAGATTTTGTATATTCCTAAGCTTTGATGTATACTCAGTATAGACAGGGACAGTAGCACCTTAGATTGAGTTTCAGTGTATTATATATATGAGCGCATATTTGTTAATGAATATAAAATGTTTTATATTGTGTTTGCTTATCTGTCGAGCTGTTTATGGATCCTGGTCGGTATTTTGGATGCCATGTTATCGATAGGGATTTCCAAACACTTAAAAGAGGCAAGTCGACATAGTATTATTTTAAAATGGGTATATGAAATAATTTTACCACAATTATATTTTATATATAAAGAAATAATTTTTTAGAATTATTAGTGTAAATAATTGATTGTTTGGTTGTTTGAAAATGTAAATATATATATAAGTTAATAAAAGTTAGTTGAATAATCTAAATAAAAGAAATAATTGAAAGTGAATAAATTATATAAGGAAATGAATTATAAAGTATAGGATTATAATTAATATGATTTACAATTGCGAAATAATTTTATCTATAAGAAATGGAACAGCCTGAGTATATTTATATACATGAGTTACAAATAAAAAAAAAATGAATTTAAACCAAGAATTTGGAACATTGAGTTCCGTTTATTTTGAAAGTTGTTTTTCAAAGTTAAAGAGATTATATTTGTTATAAATCTAAACAAGATAAATAAATTTGGAGTAGATCTTATATAAGTAAACTAAAATATTGAAATTATATAAGTATAGATTTGTAAATGTGATTTATAAAGATAAAAGAATTTTTAAAAGAATATAAAGCATTGAATTCACTACTGTTACTGGGAAATATTAAGGGTGATGACTGCAGCATCATCAGTATCATTTTCGAGTTTCTGTGTGATGGATTTCCTACCAATAGTAGATTGAATTGAAATTTTGTTATGATAAACAAATTCGATTTAAAATCCAAGTTGAAATTGATAAATATAAGTGAAATGAGTTTTGGACTTACAATATGAAATGATAAAGATTTAGCTTTGGTAAAGTTGAAATAAATGTGAGTTAGCACAATAAATATATGATATGAAATTTAACTAAAGGAAAGTTAATAAAGTGAATCGGATTTGAAATTATAAAGAATGTGTTTAGTGAATGGAAGTGAACTTAGGTAGATGTTTATGGAAGTATGAATAAAAAAGTTTTATAACTTATGAAATGAGAAAATGTAAGTAAAACCAATTGTTAAAATGGTTAAACAATTTCGTTAAGCAAAACAAAAATCTGAATTTGAATAGTAATGTGAAATTTGACTTAAGTAATAAGATAGAATTTGAAATGAATTAGAGATGAATTTAAGTCGTATAGTAAATGTAAATGAAGTTGAAATGAAACATAACTTAAGTGATGTTGAATCAAGCTGATTTTGGGTATCGAAGTAAATCAATAAAGTGAATTTATGAAATGAAAATGAATTTAAGTTATATAAAGAAATTCAACTTTATTTGTAGATTGAATTAGCAATTGAAATAGTGAAGTATGAATTGAATGTTAATAATCGAATGCAAATGAATTGGTAAGGAATAGTACTTGTAAGTGTCAATTCATTAAAAAGCTATGAAGTTGAGAATTGAATAATGGAATATAAAAACAAATTGAAATTAAAAGCGATGAACGAAATTGAATGAATGTAAAGTAAATAAATTTGGTAATGTTGGATATGCATTGGTTGTTATATGGATGCTAGTTGATTGAATAAAAATTCATACGAAATTGAATTAATAAAATTGAAAGTTAAATAATCGAATCCAAATTGAAAGTGAAGTAAATTTAAATTGAATTGATTTGATTTAATTTGGAAACGAACAAATTGGAATATGAATTAGTGAATGTAAACTAATTGAAATTGAATGAATAAAAGTTAATAAAATCCAATGTTAACGAATCAAATGTGATTTACATTGAGAACCAATTCAATGAATGTTAATGAGAAAATGAGTTTATATTGATTTGGTTATTGATTGATTGGATGGATAATGCTTTGTTGGACGATAGTTGTTGGGTGGTTGGATTTGTTGCTTATTGATAACATTTGCTATATTGGCATATATAGTTGTTGTATGTGTATATGTTGTATATTGATATTACTTTCATATATACATGTTACTCATTTGTTATTGAGTGTATAGTAGGTGCGAATTGCGCTTGCTTCGCTTATGGAGCTCGCTTTCATACTATATTAGCCGTATATGCTTGCTAATAATATATAAGGTACATATCTCGGATTACATATCATACTTTTACACTTTTTACCCTTCAGGATGCCTCATCCTTGCTGATGAGATGTATATTTGTGATATATAACAATATATATATATATATATATATATTGTTATTTTTGGATCGAATCGCGCAAAGGAGGCTATTGTAAAATTTTCTGGAAATTTAAGCGTTAGAAAATTTTGGAAAAAAATTGGAAAAATTTGTGAAAACTAAATTTTGATTTTAAGTTGAAAGTTAAACGATATTTGTTGGTTTTGAAAAGATAACAAAGTGTGGATTTGAAAACTTAGAAATTTTTTATAAGAAGTTTAACTAATGGATTTTGGAAATGTTAAAAGGTTTAAAGGATTTTGAACTCTAGTTTAAACGATTTGTTTAGAAAAGTTAATGGATTTTGTGACTTTTTCTAGTAATTTCGAGGACGAAATTCTTTTAAGCAAGGGAGAATATAACGACCCAAAATTTTTTGTCATTTTAGATTCGTACATTTAATTGATTTTAAATACGCACAAGTTAATTTTATAAGCTGAATAAATAATATTTGAAATATAGTAATTTAATGGGATAATTAAATTGCCAATTTAGTATTTGAAATTGTGTAAATAATTGGAAATTGGACTTAATATGAATAAAAATGATTTATAAAGTTGAATTAAATAATATTTGATTTGGATTGATGTTATAGGACTTTTAAAATCGAATTAAAAGTTAATTTGTAAAAATTGAATATTTTAATATTTAATAGGCGAGTAAAAATAGTCATTTTTCAAACAGTCTCGGATTTCGACGAAACTAGTTTCATTGGATCCGTAATGTTATATTATTGTAAAATTTCAAATTTCGTGTCAATCGGATTTACGGTTTGTCCGGGGTAAGCCAAAACGCGCAGAAATCGGTTTAAGCGAATTTTAAATTTAAATATTTGATTTGAAAACCTGTCTTCCAAATACAATCGAATTGGCTCCCGATATATATTACATTGCGTTTGAAATAGGGGTAAAACCTTATAATTGCCAGTCGGCACGCTTCGTTTCGAGTTTGGAAAATTTTCGGATGAATAGTGTCGATAAATTTTCTATAAAATCCCTTGATTTTCTCATTTCTCAGAAACCCTAAATAAGTTAGGGCTACCCGCCATTGCATATTCAATGGCCATAATTTTCGATGCTTCCTCCTCCTCTTTCTTCCAATCCGTCATCCGATACAAAAAATTGTCAACTACAAAAATGTAGAGCTCCTCGAGCTCGACAAATCCTACGGTCGAGATTGGATTTTGAGCTATAGATCAATAGGAAATCGAGTTCAAAACCGCATCGTTCTATCACGTTTTTCAAGAAAAATAGTCGACCGAGTTTGACGTCCTCACGGTCGAAAGAGAGATGGAGCACGAGCTTTGGAGTGGTGGTTCTTGATCGACGTGAAATCGATCGGAGGGGTCATGAAAGTTCGATGGAAGAAGGCGGCAATGGGTTGCGTGCTCGCATTTTTCACTGGGAGAAGAAAACAAACTCGCGGCCCGGATCTGGAGAAGCAAATCAGACGGTCGAGATTAACTAGGTTTAAAAATAAAATAAGAAATATAAATTAATTTATATAAATGCGTTCAAACTTCTAAATGCTGTAACTTTGTCATATAAGGTCTGTTTCTGACGAAACGAATTGCGTTGGACCGTATTGTCGAATACTACGTGATGGAGCTGGTTGGTGCTAGTGTGAATTTTGGTTGAAATTAAACGCTTTTTTAATTTTAATCGGAATAAACCGCTAACGCGACAATCGCAAGCAATGTGAGTACAACTCACTCTTTCTGAGTCACTGATATTTTTATATAAGTGAGAAATAATTTATTATATGATGATTGATGATTGTTTGTATGATATACGATATATTGATTGGTATTTGGATATATACCTGCCTAGTGGAGCAGACGACCCTATACATTCCCGTGTATGAGCGGATGACCCTTTGTACGTGCGTCTGCCTTGAAGCGGACATTGTACACATATTCTAATATGTATATTTGTTGCAGGTGACAGATTGGAGGGATCCAACTGGATTCCTCACCTACATTGATTTATTTACAAATATTGTTATATATTCAATCATCATATGATATATGATGTTTTGGATGCCGTGATTGCTGTATTTAGTGTTGTTGCAGCATTGGGCCATATTTTGAAAATTTTAAAACGTTAAAGTGATGATTCCCAAATTTAAAAGAATTTTAAAAGTGACTTTGAAAAATGTTCCAATGAACTTTTAAATCGTTAAGAATTGATTTATTTTGAATAAATAAATGTGATAATTTTTCTATTATAAAATTTTTGATGTTTTGGGGAAATATGATAAGAATATAATTTTTGAAATAGAAAGTTAACTATTTTGTGAAATAGTATAAATTGAGATTTTTGATTTATTATAAATGGTTTATATATAAGATTTATAAAATTACATTTTTATAAATCAAAATAATGCAATTATAAGATGAGTTTTAATAAGTGTTAAAAAGAATTTATAATGGATTTTATAAGTGAATAAGATATATGAATTTGTTAAGTTATAAAAGAACGAATTTTGTAAATAAATGAATTATAAGTATTTAACTTATAATTTGGGTTTTGGGTATATAATTGAGTTATAAATGGAATTGCTTAATAAAGGAATTTTATATATAGTAGTTTTTATAAAATGAAAATGGAATTTATAAACGTTGCTTTATAAATCCGTAATCATATAAATTTGATAAGTAAATATAGAAATTATTAAAGGAGATATATCTACGATTTTGGACAGTGGATAATCCTTTAATTGAATATGTAGAAGTATTGAATTTGGTTAGAGATTTAGATCCACGATTTTGGATGGTGAATAATCTTTTGAAAATAAAGAAATGTTTTGGGAAGTGATATTTTAAATGGAGTTAATGCTTTAAAGATGTTTTAAAATGTGTTAAGGATCGAAACCATAGATTCAACATTCATTGTTGAAATAGACATTTTCGAGAAGTAAGGAAATGATGGACCATAACACGGCTGTTATAGTAAATGATTTTCAAAAGGAAATATTTTGTATAGCATTGGGATTTATGTTATCTTTATTTCGAATCCCTATACTAGTGATTTTCGGTGTTTTACACAACATTTGTTTGAACCAAATAAATATGTTAAAGAGAATGTTTACCTTAAAGAATAAAATATATACTTAATCCTGATTTAAGTATATGCAATATTTTCTAAGTGTTGAAAATAAATTGAATTGTGAATTACTTATTATTAAATAAGTATATGGAAATGTTTTCCAATGTTGAAATGATTTTGAGAATATATCTTTTTAAAGATAATTTGAAGTGAATATTTGGCAAATGATTTAATTAATAAAATATTAATTAAAAGGGCCTAGTGATTGTTATGGTGCTGAATATTTATTTGTTTGCTTTGATAGTTAAATAACCGACTATTAAACTTTACCAAATTTTAGTTCCTCGACTTGATGTGGGAACTATTTAGTCATACACTTAGTATGTAGCCTTCTGTGTAGGCTTGATTATCATTTGTGTTGAGGATGTTGATTCGTATAGTGCAGAGTATTACTTCAATCTATCGAGCTTCCTTCTTGGCCCGAAGGATAGCAATTTGAAAGTTGGAGACGTAATAAGTCTATGAGACTTAGTTGCTGTGTTGAGAAATGCTTTTGCGTTGTTGGTGCGAAGAGACCGGGATCGGTTTATCTGAAAACCACTTCGAACCAACGTATATGCGGCGATTGTGCAGGTTGCTTTGTGATGATACTGATATTTCGGATTTTCATAGTGGGGGACTGCTTGTTGATCGTTTAGGGTTAAAATCCCAATATACATCCAGTAGCAGTGGTCTCTTTATTATGAAATATCCAATGCGGGGACTATTCGCTACTAATCCTAGGGATTTCCCGACAGGATGTGGTGGGAAAGTACCTTCAGTTTGTCCTATTCCTGGACAACTTGTATGGATGTTTGTCTGACATTGCATTTCTATATATTACGTACATTGGTTTTTACAAACGTACATCAGTGGTGGCAGAGAATGTAACTTCTCTTAGCTTAACACCCTCTTTGAGACGTATAAGCTTAAGGGTTGTATTTTTGTGAAAGGCAATTAGTAGTAAATGGAAATGGCCTTGTGGCATTCAAAGTGATGTGATATGTGATTGTGAAAGGTAATCGTTACCTCTAGCCTCATCAACCGGAAATGACCAAAACAAGGTTAGATGCTGCAAGGCTAAGTGGGTCATTCCCAAGTAGGATATGATCATCCTCTTCTAGATATATCTTTACACGCTATGACGTCGTGTATCTGATTATTGTGGTTTGTATGTTAGAGGGCCCTCGGTAAAGGTCGGTAACGACCGAAGGATGACATATTTCGTAACATCTAGTTATAGAGGTGGGCCGGTCTTGTGTTGGTAGAGAAACTTTGTGATGGTTTCTCGGTACATTCTTCTGGAGATGTACTGCCAGAAGGTAGTCCCTTCACCTGGTCATTTGTATGGAAATCCAAACTCCACTACGTACCTACCATTTTGATTGTATTACCGAATTGGGCTCTATGTTGGAATTTAATCAATGTAACAATTTCGGCTATGACTAATATTATTTGTGTATAGTAGGCTCTACTATAATATAACATGACAATTGATGTGAAATGTTTCAGTTATCGTAAGGTAAAAGCATGTCCGTGTTTATGTGTGGACTTGTCTTACAAGATGCTTTTGTTTTGATAATGAAAAAGTTTGGTAATTTAATAGATTCAGTTGAGTGTGTTTCTCACGCTGGTTTACCAGACTGATCCGGGCATTCTTCCCCTTCAATTCTCGGGTCAGACAGAGTATATTTACAAGTCTAGATTTGATGCTTTTGGAGCTTCAGTAGGAGAGCTGGAGATCTTCATTTTTGTACATCCGTACTTATTTTGATTATCCACCGTGCTTTGTTTGTTGTTGTATATTATCGGCAATTGTGAGGACATGTTATTATAACTGTTCAAGCTGATAACTCTGCTTGATTGTTGAACTCTGATTGATGTATGTATATATAATTTTTGTTTTGTAAAGATCATATATATGATATTATATGTTTTCCGCTGCGATGTGAGATTTTGTATTGTTCTGTTTGGTTATATCTTCTCTCTTTCTTCTCTTCTCTTCTTCTCTCTTCTTTTCTTTCTCTTGACTTTTCGTCAGTTTGTGCTTTTTGGGTCAGGCATATGCGGATTATTGTCAATTCAAAGGGTACGGATTTGCGGGTCGTCACAGATCAAGTCTATGTTTGAAATTTATAAGATTTGAAATAATTTGTTGGAAAACTAAATTGAGTTGAAACTGATGGTTGATTTGAATTAAATTGGTAATTTGAAAATTTGGGTTTAATTGAATAAATTTGTAAAATGTAAAGAATTAAAGTAATGGTTCATGATTTCAAATGTATGATTTCGAAATGTTATGATTTTCAAAGTGTAATGATTTCAGTTATTTTGGTTTCGAAAGAGTTACAGTTTTGAAAGAATTATGACTTTTGAAAGTTGAATATATGTTTGAAATGGAAATAATAAACTATTTTTGATTTGGATATAGTTCTGAAATAAAAATAGTTTTGGTTTCGAAGTATAAACTATTTTGAAAGGGATATAGTTTTGAAATGAAATGATTTGATTTTTAAGTATAAACTATTTTGAAATGACCATGGCGTTATAATAACGATTGGTTGTTAAAGAGACCGGGATCGGAAGTTGTCATACTCTCTGCCAACTCTAAAAACCACTTTAACAACCATGTACGCGGTGGAGATTCCAGAATGAAGTAGGATGGCGGCGTCATCATTGAGGTATATTACGTGGAACCAACTCCCATGAGTTGGCATAAGGTGGCTAAAATAGGAGCGGTCTCGGGCCAAAAGAGGTAGCTCCTCCGGTCGGACGTACTTCTTCGATGCTATACTCTTACCTATGGTTTATTTGATGGCCATCCTTCGATTTTTATATAGGAGTGTGTTCCAAGGTGGGCGTATGTGGCTGCTACGTTACCACCCACCCATGTGCGTAATTGGTATATCTATCCTGGCATTGCCTCGCGTGTCGTGTCACCTACCGTAGCGAGCCTTACTACGAGTTTCTATTTGTGTCGTACCAATGGAATATCTTCTCATAGTCTCGCGATCAGGAGATATGCAGGTACTGTATAGATAATTGGCATTATTTTGTATTAAGGGCTATATGGGTAACTTCTTAACGCTGTTTAAAAGTAAGTTTATTTTATTGTAGACATTATTATAATAGCACAATATTACTACATAGTAAATAGTTTAACGGATCCTTAAAGCATGGGCGATCCCAAGCATCCTTTAAGTTACTAATGCATTTTTGTTACTGTTCACTTGAGTTGATTTACAGTTCATAAATATTTATGTCCTATATCCCGGATTTTTGGACAACTATTAATTGGGAAATTTACAGGATTGAAAAGTTTTAAAATACAAATTTGTAATTTGAACAAATAAAATTCTGATAAATGTTTGAATATTCCGGAATTTTAGGCAAATAGATATGAAATAATTTCCTTTATAAATCATTTATTTTAATCTAAAATTTATCCTCTTCTAAAAAAAAATAGAATGGGTATTAATTTGATTATATAAATGGGTAGATTTTAAAAAGAATTTGGATTTAAAATTCAACTGTAAACATCTTAAGGATATATTGGATGTAAATAAATTAAAAGAAATTTAAACATTTAAAACATATTAACACTTAGGACATTTATAAATATATATACACATTAAAACTAAATCTAAAAGATTATAAAAATACATATAGTTACCTATTTAAGCTTGGAAATTTCAAATGTAAGAATATATATGCTGGCATTGCAAGTGTAAGCCAAGGATTTTATCCAATAACAAGTGTAAGCAAAACCTTATTATACAATTAACAAGTGTCTAAAATTTGTATTTTCTTTTTAATAAAAAGGGTAAAATTAAATTATATAATTCTTTTCAGTTTTCTCTATCATTTCTTTTGACAATCCATTTACCAAGCAAAACTAAGAAGAAAAAAGAAATCTGATCAAAGGAAAAACAAACCTGTAACATAAAGAAAAGAACAAGATAGTAGAACAAACTCAACCTTCAAACAGTAATCAAACCCAGCAATAATTTTTTTTCAACTATTACAAATCTGAATCCAAGCTAAGCAATAGACTTAAAGCAATGGTTCAAGTTGAAGATCAACAAATCAAGAAGAGCAAGCCTGCTGTTTCAATTTGAAGTACAAATTTAACTTCAAAGGCTTCTGTGTTTCTCTATTCCACAAACAGTTGAGTAAATCCACCCTCTTGGAAAAAAAACTAAATTCCACTTTATAACTGAATGCACGCAAGATTTGATTATACGAATGTCTTGATTTTTACTTGCATGAGTGAATGGATGTGTTGCTGGGTATATAAGTGATATTTGTGTGAGTAAATAAATTTAAATTTTTTTTAATCTATAAATATAGATGCATGCTGAAATTCCATAGAATGAAGTATGGTAAGTGTAGCATGTTGTTTAATGTGGATTGATGTATATGTTCATAACTGTATGGATGCTCATACATGAACACCTAGAAGATACTCTATTAATATTCCAGATTTTAGAATAAGGTTTTTCTGTTTAACCCACTGTGAGTAAACAAATCAATTTAAAGGTTTTAAATTTATCTTCAATATAGATGCATGTTGTGAATGAGTTATGATAAGTGATCTCTTGAACTGTTAAATAGAAATGCGTGTATATTAATGTTTGCATATATGCTTAGCAATGATATATACTCTGTGTTTAATCTACTGTTTTAAAATATGTTTAAAATAAATCTCTCACCCTCTAATCTCCTTTAAGCTTTGATCTCTGGACAAAGTTTGTTAGTAATAACAGATAATTAGATTAAGAATATTTACAGTAAGAATCTATTGATCATGGTGATATAAAGGATAAAGAACTGTAGATTTTAAACATATCATAAATCTCGATTATAATAATTGGCTGATTCAGGTGTATTATCGGTTTTGTCATAGAAGATTAGGATTTTTAAAATTATAACCAAGATTTTTAGGCTATTAGATCATGAGAAATTGAGAGTTGATCGTATTTTTGATTTCGAGCAATTTCTGATGATCGGAAAAATTTTGTGTCGTGAGACTTTGGGTAAAGCGAGTATGGATTATGGAGATATTGGCAAAAACGTTAGGTGAATTATTAGTTCACCGTGGCGGCAGCAGATTAAAGTTGTATGGTTGTGGCCCTTGATTGGTCGTGATTGGAAATTTGCCTACCGCATCTCTGTTGAGGCTTCGGGGTTGACCGGTCAAGAGGGAAATGCAGCGTGGCGTAGTGGCGAACCTTAGGACGGAGTTTAGTGATTTCAGGAGATCGGCGTCGTTGGAACGAGATGATTTTGGTCGATGGTTGGTTTCCAGTGGTGTTCTGAAGAGTTCGATTTCGATTTTGAGATCGATCGGGAAAGCAGGTTGTGCTGAAGGCTTGAGGTGGTTATAGACAACTTGTCGGCGATGCTTTTGGAAGCCGGAAGTTCATCGACGATCAGTGCATATGCACGGAATAATTTTGTGCATCAGTATTTTGTTTTCGGAATGAAGGGTTTTTACTCGAGATAAGTTTCGGGTAAATGAATGGGTTGCCTCGGGTTTACGTCGAGTTGTTCGCATATTAATTCCTCATAGCAGTTTAAATTTATACAAGTTTTTAAAAAAAATAGATGGGATGATGGAAGCTCGAGTTTGGTCCAAGGAAAACGTAGTATGACTCGAGCAATATAAATTGGAATTCAAGTGTCCAAGTTACCATAAATTAAGTTTTTTTAATAATACATTTAAGATAAAAGTTTTATTTAAATTTTGATTAATTAAGATTGTGAAACTTATTTAATGTAGCAAGCTGATTCCTAAAAATTTGTTTAAAACTTAGTTTATAATGTAATTAAATTAAGAATATAAAACGAGTTCAATCATTAATTAAACTCAAGGATTGAAGATAAGTTATAGGTTAATGATAAATTTTTTCCAAGTTGTTAAATAGGATTTTCATGTTAATTAAGAAAATTGAATTAAGATAATGGTTAATCTTCTAGTTAATAAAGGCCTTGAGTAATTAAGATTCATTAACCAAATTATGAGTAATAAAAAGATTAAAGAATGGAGTAAAGATTACTTTTTATTTATTTATGATAAAGGGTTAATTTGTTTAATTTATTTAATAACTAAAGAAATAAATAATTAGTATGATTACTTAGTAATTAATTAGGGTTAATTAATCAAGGTAATTAATTAACTGATTAGGACTTATTAAGTATAACTAATTGATTATTAAATAAGGGAAGATTAATTAATGAAAGTAATTAAGGATCAGTAATTAATATAATAAATAAATTAACAAGAGTAACTAAAGGTTAATTAATATGGTTAAGACTAATTAATCTATGTGATTAATTGAAAGACAACCATTTAATGTAATTATGGAATAATTAATCAAGAATGATTAATTAAGATGGCTAATCGGTTGATTTGTAATTAATTAATGTTGAGAAAGCAGGATTTAAAGATGATGGAAGTAATTAATTTAATCTATTTAAATTAATTAAAATGGTATGGCTAATCTATCTTGCTTATGAATGAATGAATTATAATTGAATGCCTTGGATTTATTTGTTATCCCTGATATGTGATTGAGATGCCTTAAGAAATGAAATGTTTCTGTAATATGATATGTTGGGTTGAACATTAATAATGTGGTTATTTATGATGAAATGCCGTGTAAAGTGGCACGCGGTATTTAAAAGTAAATTGTATTCACTTGAATAACTTGGGTTAAAATGGTATTGAATTCGAAGAGACCGGGGTCGGGTATCAGTAAATACCCAAACCCACTTCGATTTGAACCTTCAATGATTCTTTATAGACTGATATGTGAAATTAATAGGTTGGAATGGAATGATATGGTCCTTAAACTAAGGGATTGATTTGGGAAATAAGCATTGACTACCAAATTTTGAACTTGTGAAGCAGTACGAGTTACCCGGGTTTTAAATAGTCTATATGCATTGGTATTTCTTGTTAAATGGGTTTACTCACGCCGGTTTCCAGCCTGACCCGAGTGTTACTTTGATGTAATGCTCTGGTCAGACCGAGTATTACAGATTTTCAGGTAAGGACGTTCTGGGGCTTAGGAAATGAGCTGGATGGCAGGAACGTATGGAGTGTTTCCGCTGTATTATATTGTTGTTTATCTGAGACATGTTGATTGTATCTGTCCAATGTTTATATATATGTTGTATCTCCGATGTATTAAAGTGAAATTTGACAAGAACAGTTTCCTTTGTATAACTATTATTATTTGTTATTATATTTTGATCCGCTGCGAATGTGAGATTTTGTGTTTCATTTCTGTTTCTTCTTCTATCTCTTTTATTCTTTTCCTAACTATCAGGAATTTTCAGGATCAAATTTCCGGGCCGTTATATTAGGTATCAGAGCAAAAGGTTAAGCGAGAACCTTGGCTCTGGTGAGATTGCTCATTAAGGATAGGGTCAATAGTACCATAGAATGAGTTGAGTGTGTGTGTATAAGAGCGTACTTGACATTTTCTTGTATAAAGATTTTAAATGATTTCATATAAGAATATATTTTGATATACAAAGCAATATTTCTTCCTAATAAATATTAAGGTAATTGGTTGTTACATTATTGGAATTAAATTAAGTGGTAATAGAAATACAACCAAATTGAAATTAGATAAAGACAAGTTTGGAATGAATTCAAATTGAAATTAAAATCTTGAATTTGGAAAAGAGTTTCAGAATAAGATAATAATGAATTGGCTTTCAAATATGATAATCTTGGTTATTATCATAACTGATAGTTGTGTTTAATAATAAAATGTGTATTAATGAATGAGCAATATGAAATGTTTTAAGGAAGTAAAACATTTAGGCAAGTATGACTTATAATTTGGAATTGAAGATGAGTATAACTTCTAAATTGAAGTAGGTTTCAAATTGTGAAGTTTAAAATCTAAGTCTAGAAACATTTGAATTGTTTCAAAGTGATAAAGAAATAATAAATAATATTATTTAATGAATTTGAACGAAAAGGGTTCTATTTCAAACAAGAGTTGTTTGAAGATTTAAAGGAATTTGTTTTGAATTAAAACTAAGGTGGTTTAAATTTTAAGGATAACTTGGTGTGTGAAGTAAATAAATATGTATAAATGAAGGATATACATAATATCAAAGATAATTTGAAATAAACTCTAAGGTTGAGTTTCGAATTTTCCTTGGAATGAGATGTGATACCCAAAGTGATATGTTTTTGAACTTATAAGGGGAAAGATTATTAATGTGAAGTTTAGAATTTGAAATGGGAATTCAAATTGGGTGAGGTTGGCTGGATTAGGTAAATTGATTTTAACTTTGGGAAAGTTAAGTAATTTAACAAGCAACCTGAGTTGGAAATTTCAAGATGAAATTGGGATTTTACTTTGAAAGTTAAATGGTTAATTTGAATTGGGAGTTTTGTGTGATCTCGAAAAGGGTTTGAGATCTGGAAATTGGAAATGGTTGGATGTTTTAAAATAATTTGGATGATATCATCCTATTGTTATTAATAATCTTTAAACTGTAAATTGTAATTGTTTAAATGAATAGATAAATGGGGTGAGGTAATATACCCATTATTAAGCTAAAATGGAATTTGGATTCAGAATTAAATGGTTTTAAAATATAAGTTAATTTGATTTAAAGAATTAAATCAACATTTAAAAATTTAACTCGAATTTATATAATTCAGGATGGCTTAGATTTGAAATTTGAATTGAATTAGTTCAAATTGAATGAATTAATTGGAATTGTGATTGAAGATGGATAAGTCTAAAAATTCAAATGGGAAATTTTAATTGGATTAATTGAAATGAAACTGGAGTTGAATGAGTTCAAATTCAAATGGGAATTAGGATTAATTCAAACTGGAATTGATATGAATTGAAATTGGTTCAATTTGAAATGTATTTGAATTAATTGAAATTGTGATTAAAGTTGAATAAGTAAATTCAAATGGAATCTGATTTGAATTTAGGAAAGAAATTGAGGATTAATTCAACTTGAATCGGAGTTAAATCAATTTCAATGGAAATTGAAGTTATTTAAATTAGAATTGAGTCAATTTAAATGGAGGTAGAAATTTAAATTGAACTGATGGGAATGAAGGTTGGGAATTGAACAGTTTGACTCTTGACTATTTTCAAAATAAATTATTTTAATATAAATCTATTTTTCCAAACTATTTACTATAAAATTTTCTTTTTAAAACCCAAACTATCTTATACTTGTTTTACAATTATTTTATAAATTAATTACTATTTTTCAACTATTTTACAAACTAATTACTATTTTACAACTATTTTGCCATTATTTAAAATTTCTCTAGCTATTTGACCATTTTCCAAATATTTTACAATTACTTAACAATTTTACAACTATTTTACAAACTAATAATTATTTTTCAAGTACTTATCTATTTTTAATTTTTTAAGCTATTTTCTAATTTTAAAATGGTCAGAGTGCGAACTGTTTATAATTAAATATCCATTTGGGATAAGAATTGAGGTGATAGTCCAAATGAGGATTAAGCAATTGTGAGTAAGTGAATGAAAATTAAAATGAACGTGAATAGAAAAGACAATTGATTTAGTTAAAAATCAATAAAAATAAATACGTAAGATGTACGTATATTATTCTGTTCGCATGGTGATTTGATCCAAATTCGAGCACAGAATTTCGAGATAGTTTTATCGATCCAAGTTGGGATTTTTCACTCGATTTTCGACGACGAACCTGGATATGGATTGTTGATTGGTTCTGGGTATTATCTATCATAATTATGGCTATGCATGGAGAATGGCATTTTCTGATCAAGAAACCAGATCTGAGTCCACACTAGGAAGTCGGGTGGACGACACTAGTTTGGAAGTGAAATTGTGTGATCGAGTGAGCGATCAGATGGGTATAGCGTATGGATGATATGTGTACATCGTACGGGTTTGAATGAAACTAATATTGGGAATGGATAAGAAATGTGAAATGGTTTTTGAAATGAAAGGTATATTTGTGAAATATATGATGAAGTAAAGTGGAAATTGGATATTTCTATGGTAAAAATTTACTTTATGGAAGTAAGTAATTTGGTAAGTGACTTTATACAGTAATCAATTTTGAAAAATTGATTTGGAATAAATAAATTTATATATCTTTGTTTTATAAGATAAATCTTCCCTTGTTGAATCTAAAGCCAGAAGAAAGGGTTTTGAAAAGTATTTGAGTATAAAAGGAGTTTTATACAAGTTTGAAGTGATCAAAAGTTTTTAAAAAAAAAATTTAATTATATATATTTATATATATATATAAAGGATCTTATGAGGATTTTGGGAAAAGGTTTTTGGAACCTTTGGATTTGGAAAGGCTTTTGATTTTTGGGTAAAATCAATATTGGAATTTGGAAAAGCCTATTTGAGAATTATCGATTTTGGGTTAATCGATTGTGAGAAGGAGATTTATTTGAGATTCATACTAGGTGTATGATTTGGAAGATACTATATGTGTATAGTATAAAGTGTTTTGAAAATAGCTCTGGGGAAAAAGGCGCTCCCTTGAAATGAACTTCTCAGGAGTGTCATAGGTTGGTACTGTCTTGAACCCTAAGGGGGGTTCTAAAGTTGATCCTGTGAGGAGTCCAGACAAAACTAGTTCCTGAGGATTTTGTGCAGTGTGTAGCGGAAATCGAAGGCGCTGATGCCTACAGAGGAATTTGAGTTATGCTGTGACAACAGTGTAACTCAATGTCACTGCGATCTACTGCAGACCATAGCGAAAGTCGTGTGTGTCGCCGTGAGCCAACAGTCTGCGTTTGATTTTATATCGGTAGACTACGACCTATGGTAACATAGCGAAAGTCGTGTATGCCGCTGAGAGCCAACAGTCTGCATTTGATTTCATATCGGTAGACTGCGACCTATGTGGGAGTGGAGAAGTTTAATTTTTGGCAGCGAAAATCGAGGGCGCTAATGCCTATAGTTACATGGACTTTGGCTGCGATGGCAACGTAACCCTAGAATGTAACTGCGATCTGTTATGGGTTCCATGGCGTAATCGAGGGGCGCGGAGTGCCTACAGTTACATGGACTTTTGTTGCGATAGCAACGTAACCCAGGATGTAACTGCGGTCATGGATAGGGGTGATGATTTCCAGAGCATTCACACCAAAGATATTTCCTCTATTTTCAAAAATGTTTTCTATATTTTCAACAAATGGTTTTCTAAGTATTTTCACTGGGTGTTGAAAATGGGTCTGCTAAGTACTTATAGATTTTCAGTCTTACGCCCGATTAATGTATGATCGAATTTCTGTTAGAACAAGGTTGGACTTGTTGAGACATCAAGTTATAAAAAGTATTCTCATAAAACTATTTTGGCAATATATATAAATGTTTGTAAGTGTTTTAAAATATCTTAGTAAAAAGAGTTTATAGTAAAAGTGATCAAAGAGTAATTTTTCTAATAATAAGCATTTTAATAAATTATGGCTTCGTTTCTTTTCAAGGAAGAAAAGATTTAAAAGGGGAGGAATGTGATATCTCGGATTTTTAGACATCTATTAATGGGAAATTTACAGGATTGAAAGGTTTTAAAATACAAATTTGTAATTTGAACAAATATAATTCTGGTAAATGTCTGAATATTCAAGAATTTAGGCAAATAGATATGAAACAAATTCCTTTATAGATCATTTATTTTAATCTAAAATTTATCCTTTTCTAAAATAAATAGAATGAGTATTAATTTGATTGTATAAATGGGTAGATTTTATAAAGAATTTGGATTTAAAATTAAAATGTAAACATCTTAAGGATAAATTGGATGTAAATAAATTAAAAGAAAATTTAAACATTTAAAACATATTAACACTTAGGACATGTATAAATATATATATATTAAATCTAAATCTACAAGGTTACAAAAATAAATATAATAACCTATTTAAGCTTGGAAATTTCAAATGCAAGAATATATATGCTAGCATTACAAGTGTAAGCCAAGGATTTTATTCAATAACAAGTGTAAGCAAAACCCTATTATACAATTAACAAGTGTCTAAAATTTGTGTTTTCTTTTTAATAAAGAGGGTAAAACTAAATTATGTAATTCTTTTCAGTTTTCTCTATCATTTCTTTTGACAATCCATTTACTAAAAAAAACTAAGAAAAAAAATTTGATCAAAGGAAAAACAAACCTGTAACATTAAAAAAAGAACAAAATAGTAGAATAAACTTAACCTTCAAACAGTAATCAAACCCAGCAATAATTTTTTTCAACTATTACAAATCTGAATCCAAGCTAAGCAAAAGACTTAAAACAATGGTTCAAGTTAAGATCAACAAATCAAGATGAGTACGCCTGTTGTTTTAATTTGAAGTACATATTTAACTTCAAAGGCTTCTGTGTTTCTCTATTCCACAAACAGGTGAGTAAATCTACCCTCTTGAAAAAAAACTAAATTCAATTTATAACTGAATGCACGCAAGATTTGATTATAGGAATGTCTCGACTTTTACTTGCATAAGTGAATGGATGTGTTTCATGGGTATATAAGTAATATTTGTGTAAGTAAATAAATTTATATAATTTTTTTTTTAAATCTATAAATATAGATGCATGCTGAAATTCCTTAGAATGAAGTATGGTAAGTGTAGCATGTTGTTTAATGTGGATTGATGTATATGTTCATAACTGTATGGATGCTCATACCTAAACACCTAGAAGATACTCTGTTAATATTCCAGATTTCAGAATAAGGTTTTTCTGTTTAACCCACTATGAGTAAACAAATCAATTTAAAGGTTTTAAATCTATCTTCAATATAGATGCATGCTGTAAATGAGTTATGATAAGTGATTTCTTGATCTGTTAAATAGAAATGCATGTATATTTATGTTTGCATAAATGCTTGGAAATGATATACACTTTGTGCTTAATCTAGTATTTCAAAATATGTTCAAACTAAATCTCTCACCCTCTAATCTTCTTTAATCTTTGATCTCTGGACAAAGTTTGTTAGTAATAACAAGATAATGAGATTAAGAATGTTTACAGTAAGAATTTGTTGATCATGTTTATATAAAGGATGAAGAACAACAGATTTTAAACATATCATAAAGCTCGATTATAATAATTCGTTGATTCAAGTGTATTATCGGTTTTGTCATAGAAGATTAGGATTTTTAAAATTATAACCAAGATTTTTAGGTTGTTAGATCATGAGAAATTGAGAGTTGATCGTATTTTTGATTTCGAGCAATTTCTGATGATCGGAAAATTTTTATGTCGCGAGACTTTGGGTAAAGCAAGTTTGGATTCAGGAGATATTGGTAGAAATGTTAGGTGAATTACTAGTTCACCGTGGCAGCAGCAGATCAACGTTGTAGGGTTGTAGCCCTTAACTGGTCGTGACTAGAAATTTGCCTACTGCGTCGCCTCTGAGGCTGGGGGTTTACCGGTCAAGGGGGAAATGTAGCGTGGGGTAGTGGCGAATCTTAAGACGGAGTTTAGTGATTTCAGGAGATCGACATCATTGGAACGAGACGATTTCAGTCAACGGTTGGTTTCCAGTGGGGTTCTAAGGAGTTCAATTTCGATTTTGAGATCGATCAAGAAAGAAGGTTGTGCAGAAGGCTTGAGGTGGTTATAGGCAACTTGTCGGCTATGCTTTTGGAGGCCGGAAGTTCATCGGCGATCAGTGCATTTGCACGGAATAATTTTGTGCATTAGTAATTTGTTTTGGGAACGAAGGGTTTTTACTCGAGATATGTTTCGGGTAAATGAATGGGTTGTCTTCGGTTTATGTCGAGTTGTTCGCGTGTTAAATCCTCATAGCAATTTAAATTTATACATTTTTTTTTAAATAGATGGGATGATGGAAGCTCGGGTTTGGTCTAGGGAAAACATGGTATGACTCGAGCAAGATAAATTGGAATTCAAGTATCTAAGTTATCATAAATTAAGTTTTTTTAATAATACATTTAAGATAAAAGTGTTATTTAAATGTTGATTAATTAAGACCGTGAAACTTATTTAATATTGTATGTTTATTCCTAAAAATTTATTTAAAACTTAATTTATAATGTAATTAAATTAAGAAGATAAAATGAGTTCAATCATTAATTAAACACAAGGATTGAAGATAAGTTATAGGTTAATGATAATTTTTTCCAAGTTGTTAAATAGGATTTTCATGTTAATTAAGAAAATTGAATTAAGATAATGGTTAATCTTCTAGTTAATAAAGGCCTTAAGTAATTAAGATTCATTTATCAAATTATGAGTAATAAAAAGATTAAAGAATGGAGTAAAGATTACTTTTTATTTATTTATGATAAAGGGTTAATTTATTTAATTTATTTAATAACTAAAGAAATAATAAATTAGTATGATTACTTAGTAATTAATTAGGGTTAATTAATTAAGGTAATTAATTAACTGATTAGGACTTATTAAGTATAACTAATTGATTATTAAATAAGGGAAGATTAATTAATGAAAGTAATTAAGGATCATTAATTAATATAATAAATAAATTAACAAGAGAAACTAAAGGTTAATTAATATGGTTAAGACTAATTAATCTATGTGATTAATTGAAAGACAATAATTTAATGTAATTATGGAATAATTAATCAAGAATGATTAATTAAGATGGGTAATCAGTTGATTTGTAATTCATTAATTTTGAGAAAGCAGGATTTAAAGATGATGGAAGTAATTAATTTAATCTATTCAAATTAATTAAAATGGTATGGCTAATCTATCTTGCTTATGAATGAATGAATGATAATTGAATTCCTTGGATTTATTTGTTATCCCTGATATGTGATTGAGATGCCTTGTTAAATGAAATGTTTCTGTAATATGATATGTTGGGTTGAACAGTAATAATGTGGTTATTTATGATGAAATGCTGTGTAAAGTGACACCCAATATTTCAAAGTAAATTGTATTCACTTGAATAACTTGGGCTAAAATGGTATTGAATTCAAGAGACCGGGGTTGGGTATCAGTAAGTACCCAAACCCACTTCGATTTGAACCTTCAATGATTCTTTATAGATTGATATGTGAAATCAATAGGTTGGAATGGAATGATTGGTCCTTAAACGAAGGGATTGATTTGTGAAATAAGCATTGACTATCAAATTTTGAACTTGTAAAGCAGTACGAGTTACTCGAGTTTTAAATAGTCTATATGCATTGGTATTCCTTGTTAAATGGGTTTACTCAAGCTAGTTTCCAGCCTGACCTGGGTGTTACTTTGATGTAATGCTCGGGTCAAACCGAGTGTTACCGATTTTCAAGTAAGGACGTTCTGGGGCTCAGGAGATGAGCTGGATGGCAGGAACGTATGGAGTGTTTCCGCTGTAGTATATTGTTGTTTATCTGAGACATGTTGATTGTATCTGTCCAGTGTTCGTATATATGTTGTAACTCTGATGTATTAAAGTGAAATTAGACAAGAATAGTTTCCTTTGTATAAATATTATTATTTATTATTACATTTTGATCCGCTGTGAATGTGAGATTCTGTGTTTCATTTCTTTTTCTTCTTCTATCTTTTTTCTTCTTTTCCTAACTATCTGGAATTTTCTGGATCGAAATTTCTGGGTCGTTACAATTTATGTCCTGACTCGAGTGTTTTGTGTTTTGCTTTACACTCGAGTCAGATTGAGTGATTCTGCGTTCAAGACACACCTTCGGAGTTGGAGATTTTCTTGAAGATCCATACATCTATTTTGCTTTCGGTATCCATTGATTCCAATGATGTATTCTGATTTGTACCTGATGTCTTATGTTACTCTTCTGTTGTATCTTGTTTAACTCTGATGTATCTTATTTTTACGTAGTAGCTTCATGAACTACTATCTCTTTTAATTCCGCTGCATTATTATTTACTCTATGTCTGTGATATTTGATTATTTATTTACTGTATATTCTGAGATTTTCCAAAATTTATTTACAACACGACATTTTGAGCAATTCAAGTCCGACGTGTGCGGATGCGAATGGTTGAAAATATCGGGTCGTTACATACCCTATGTCGACATGGTGGCCATTGAATTTAAAAGTATCAATTTTCAAAGGAAGTGTTTATTTGTTTAAATCTCTTCACGAATGGTTATAACCGTTGGTGCTTTATAAATAGCCTTCACAGACGAATTTTTTAACCAACTAATTTTTTATTTTCTTCACTTCTTCTTCTCCACAAATCCATATTCTATGATTTTCTTATTTTTAAGATCGTGCCGAAATTCTACTAAATTCTCAAGTGAATCAAATTAGAATCTCATTCTTGTTTGATTCTCTGCCCTCTCTTGAAGATCAAAGTGCTATTCAGAGTTATAGGATCAATTTGTACTCAAAAGTTTATAGAGTCTCTCTATAAGGTGTGGTTGTGCCTGGAAATCAATTGGGTAATCTTGTGGCCCGTAAATCAAGAGAGTTTTCCCCAGACTCATGAGACAGGAGGGTAGCTCAAGGCCTTATAAATTGAGGAAGGTAATCTCGACATTGGTATAATAAAAATCTATATGAGGTGGTTTGCCTTGGTACAGAACGGGATGTAGGGTAACTTACTGTTTTCCTTTACTGCTTTTTATTTACTTTCTACATCTATGTTTGATACTGTAATTGTTCTGTGATTAATTTTTGCATTTGTTTGTGTCATAATTTTTAAGTTAGTTTATATAAGTCTTAGAATCCATTAAACACTATTCACCCCCCCTCTAGTCTTAAATTAGCCTTAAGGTCCTTAATCCACTGTCTCTTGCAGTATGACCGCTTCAGAGATAAGGGAATTGAAGGTGAAGTGGTGGATTAGGAGAGCAAGAGTTTTATCAGGTCGAGAGTTCATCGTGGGGTAAGGCAACATTGTTTGCTAAGAAGCCGGACGAATAGTTGACGTTATGTATCGATTATCGTAAGTTGAATGAGTGGACGATAAAGAATCAATATCCATTGCCTAGGATTGATGATTTGTTCAACCATTTAAGTGGAGAAAAGGTTTTTCCTCAGTTGGATCAAGCAATAGATTTCCATCAGCTCAGGGTAGTAGAGGATAATATACCTTTGACAGCATTCAAGACCATATATGGGTCGTACAAATGGTTAGTCATGCCGTTCAGACTGACGAATGTGCCAACTTTCTTTGTGGATTTGATGAACCAAATTTTCGAGAGAACTTGGATAGTTTTGTATTAGTTTTCATAGTTACTCTAAGGATGAAAAGATCATGAAGTTCATCTTAGTGTGGTGCTTGAGGCACTAAGGCACCATCAGCTGAAAGCAAAGTTTTCAAAGTGTCACTTCTAGAAGAAGGAGGTGAAGTTTTTTGGTCATGTAATCTCAGAGGAAGGGTTGTTAGTGGATCTGATTAAGATCGAGGCAGTGAATAGTTGGAAGAGACCCGAGACTATAACCGAGATAAAGAGTTTCCTTAGATTGGCTAGTTATTATTAAATATTCATTAAGGATTTCTCGCGGATAGCAGCACCGATGACCAAGCCGATGAGGAAGAATGTGTGGAACGATAAGTGTAAGGAAGCATTCCAAAGTTTGAAACACTTATTGACCCATGCACCTGTGTTGGTCGTTCCAGAGGGAATCAGGACTTGGTTGTTCATACTAATGCATGTGGAACAGGATTAGGAGTTGTGCTGATGTAGAGAGGTAAAGTGATTGACTATGCTTCTAGACAGCTTAGACCGCATGAGGTCAGATATCGACTCATGATTAGAATTAGCTGTAGTGATTTTTGCTTTGATGTTGTGGAGACATTACCTTTTGGGAGAAAGGTTTGAGTTATATATAGATCATAAGTTGCTGAAGTATTTGTTCTCTTAAAATGAGGGGAACATGAGATAGCAAAGGTGGTTAGAGTTTATAGACGCTTATAATTTTGGAATTGAGTACATACCAGGGAAAGGCAACAAGGTTGTAGATGCACTTAGCAGGAAACATCAGAATGCACTGTTAGCAATGATAGCTGAGTGAAAACGTTTTGAAGCATTAGAAGATTGCAGAGTGAAGTGGAGATCCGTGGCCGGGTCTAGTGGGGATACAGTTGTAATGCCTTATTTGGAAGTTCGACTAGTGTTGATCGAGAGGATTGCTTCTAAGCAGATGGAGGATAGAGTATTAGCTGAATGGATCATGGAGCTAAAGAAAGGAACTAAGAGCGATGACTTGAGAGATTTCAGTCTTGATAAAATGGGAGGTTGAGAAAGAAAGGAAGATTATGTGTTCCAAGTGTAGGAAATATAAGGAAAGAAGTATTGGAGGAATTCCATCATTCGAAGTTCACCATACATCCTGGAGGCACCAAGATGTATCGGGATATGAAGAGGAGTTTCTTCTGGGATGGAATGAAGCGGGCTATTGGCTTGTGTGTGAAGAAGTGCTTGAACTATCAACAGGCAAAGGCTGAACACCTAAAGCCAAGTAGTTTTCTTCAGCTATTAGATATTTCAGTATGGAAGGGGATTCTATTTCTATGGACTTCATTGACAAATTTTTAAGGTCAAACAGAGGAAATAAAAGTATATGGGTTATAGTCGACAGATTGGCCAAAAGTGCCCATTGCATTCCAGTTAGGTCAACCAGGACGGCACCTGTTTTAGCGAAGTTGTATATGAAGAATGTGGTTAGACTGCATGGAGTTCCAAGGAATATTGTTAGTGACAGAGCTTTCTTGTTGACCAATGAGTATTGGAAGAGTCTGTAGAAAGTGTTGGGAACCAAGATTAAGATGAGTACCACTTACCATCCGTAGACAGATGGACAAACAAAAAAGTTAACAAGATCTTAGAAGATTTGTTAAGAGCTTGTGTTCTGGATTTCAGGGGATCATGAGAGGACCATCTGCATCTAGTCGAATTTTTGTATAACAATAGTTATCAGACTAGTATTGGGATGACACTGTTTGAAGCTTTGTATGGTAGGGAATGCAAATCTCCCGTATGTTGGTTGGAGACCGGGGATAGGTTGATTTTTAATCTAGATATGGTTAAAGAAGCTGCAGAAAAGATTGGGCTCTTTCGGGCTAGAATGAAGGAGGCTTATTCTAGGTAGAAAAGTTACGTAGATAAGAGATAGAAAGATTTGGAGTTCTAAATTAGGGACCAAGTTTTCGTCAAAGTGTCACCGATGAAGGGTGTGATTATATTTAGGAAATCGAGGAAGTTATCTCCTAAGTTCATTGGGCCTTTTCCTATTCTTGAGAGGATCGAAAAGCTCGCGTATAGAGTTGAGATACCGAGCAGTTTGGCAGGTGTCTACAATGTCTTTCATGTTTCTCATCTCAGAAAGTGTATTAGAGGCCCGGAGACTGCTATTTCACCGATAGTGCTAGATGATTTAGTGGTAGAACCGGACTTGACCATAGTGAGGAAGCCAGTTTGCATGTTATGAGAGAAGAGGCTTAGAAACAAGACGGTCAGATTAGTCAAAGTCTAGTGGAGTGACGATGAAAGAGAGTACACTTGAGAGGTTTAGAGCAGGATTAGAAATGTTATTCTTGATTTGTTTGTTGGTATGATTTACCTTCTTATTTGATCTATTGTGTGCCTTATCATAATTTCGAGGACGAAATTCTTTAAGGAGGGGAGTCTGCAATTCCCTAGATTTTTAGTAACATTATTTAGGAAATTTAGTTAGTCAAACTAAATAAAATAATGTGTTGGTTAGGGGATTGAGATTTGATTTTAGCTAAAGAGATAGTCCTGCCATATAACAACGAACTAAAAAGGGGTTTTAAAATCAATAAGAGGAGGGGTAACATAGGAAAGAGGCCATTCCTATATCTTCTTCCATAGCCATGTATAGTAACACACATTCATTTCATTTTTTTTCATATCTTAAAAAGCAAGGTCGGTCACCATTAACAAGAAAAAGGGAAAAAGAAGGAACATAAGCTACGAAAAAGCTTAAGAAAATCAATCAATACCTCAATCTCTTTAACCACTAGCCTAAGACGAATAATGTTTACTTTTGTATTTTGGATTTGGTTTTATGATGATTCCGAATCATTTCGCAATATACAGCCATGTTTTTTAATAAAGGAATGTTTACATATACTCATTGATGAATTAAACATGTTCATATAGATTTTTATGATATGTTTATGGTAAAACCCTATTAAATGACATCTTTATGCCTTGTGAATTTTTCTATAGATCCGAAAATATGTTTCGGAGATGGGTCTCAACTTTCATAAATTCTGAAATTAATGTGGAATTTATATGAATTTTCTAGTAAAGAAAATGATATTTTGGGTTATAAATTATTTACGGGTAAATAATTAATATTTGGATCTAAAAAATTTATTTGTTAGAGAACATATATAATTTGATTTACCAGAATTTTTCCTGATCTTTCCTAAGAGTTTCAATGGTTATATAAAATTATTTAAGGTATGAGACTTAAATGTTTCATATAATTATAAGGGAGAAGGGGCTTTTTGTAAAATGTTTAATTTGCCAAAAATAGAAAGTCGCCGGCACTTTTGAAAAGAAAAACCTAGCAACCAATCAAATTTCGAAAAACAAGGCAGGTTAGGTACAAAAGGACTATTTTAAAGTACAAATAAACATTACTATTTCATCTCCTTCGCCACCTAGGTTCCGCCTCAATACTACCCTTTCGACATAGTTGAAACCAATGCAAATGGTTCAGGCAACTGGTACGTAATGAATTGGAAGAAGGCAAAAGGTATAGGGTCGAAACCAAGGGGTTCTGAAAGATATGGGATTTTGCTTTGGTTTTAAAAGAAAAGAAAGCATGCCAACTAAGTCAAATGATTTAAAAGGAATGGTTTCGATTGGGTTGCTCTTTTGTTATAAATGATTGCTTTCGACATGGTCGAAGCCTTTAGCTGCCACTTCCTATCTTTCGATCCAGATGGTTTCGAAGGGACCCATATGTTTTCCAAAATTCGGCCACCTTTGCATTGTTTTTGAAAGAATGGTTTTGATACCATCACTTAATGACTTAGAAAAAGGTTTCAAAATAATTGCTTTCGACTTAGATGATTTTAAGACCATTTTTCTTTGAATGAAGTATATTGGTTTCGAAAGAGATGATTTGAATTGTTTTGAAAGGTGCTTTCAACTTTAATGGGTTTATGTCCTTTTGCTCTACTTGAAGGCATAATCAAAATGATATTAACCAAAACATGTTTCGAAGTAGTCAACTTTGAATGGTTTCGAAAGGTTTTCACATGTTTTAAAATTGAAACCAAATGCTCTCGAAAAAATTAGGTTTAATGCTTTTGAAAGGTTTTAATAGAGGCTTTGAAGGGGTGGTTCGCTAGAGGTTTCAAAGGGAATTGGAAGTTTTTGTTTTCTGGTGGTTTCGAATGGTTTCGAAAGGTTTTCCAATGGTTTCGAAAGGAAATGTTTAAAGGTTTTAAAAGAAGATGTTTAAGATGTTAAAGCTTTTGAAAGGAAGATTTCCAAGGGTTTTGATAATGGTTTCATAAGGTAGATTTTGGCCTTTTGGCCTAGATAAAAAAAAGAATTTTGCATTGTTTTGTTATGGGTACTTTCAATAATTTTGAAAGGGGTACATTCAAAGGTTTTTTTTGGGGGGGGGGGACTTTCAAAAGTTAAGTGTTTTCATCAACTTAGATTTGAGTAATGTATATATATATAATATGGCAAGGTAGTTTTGAGTAAAGAATAAGTGAGTATATAATTTTCCTTATTTAAGTTTGATTTAAAGGCCTTAAATCATCAAGAAAGGGTTTTTCAAGGAAGATTTTGGGAAGATATCCTAAGTAAAATGACTTAAACATTAGACACTAGATGGACTGTTATATGGTCATGCCCAATGCATTACCTATTAGCCCAGTTAATTTAGTCCAAAATTCAAATGTGTAGGGCATTTTCATAGGTAAGACTAAAATTATGAATACACGTAGAAAGGAATATATTTTTATATACAGATAGGTTATTAGTAATCCCACAAACCATTAGGATCAAGTGCCCCTGAAAGATGATAAGTTAAAGATAAACCGTCTAGAAGGGAAGTATTTAACAGATAGTTAAGGACAGATAGTTTAGATAAAGATAAGTGTCTGATAGACGTTAGATAAATTTTGATGCTGTCTGGTAGGCCTGAGTCAGCCAAAGGTTAAAAGTTAGTCAAACAAAACTTTTTTGTATGAACGGATAGCTCATTTTATTACCTAATTTATTTGTGTATGTTTACATAATGATGCTTTACTGATATTTTGACCAATTTTGGTTGTAGGAAAAGAATTGTAAAAGGATATGTTTTAAAAGAATTTTAGTGAGAGGAAACCCGTTCTGCTAACAGGCGTGCTCTCACTTAACACAAATTAACAGTGATGACAGTATTATTCAGACCAGTCATTATGTATGACTCAAAGTTTTTTTTCTCCTTAAAGTCTCGTGTGCTAAAATTTTGATTTGCTTAGGCTGAGGGTTTAGGTTTTCACGTTTTAGCTGATTTTCCCTAATAAGCTTCCGGAGATGAGCAGGTGGCCGACGGATAGCTAATTTAGGAATCCTAATATTTCTGTGTTTTGTTTCCGTTGTGTGTTAAGACAGTTGTGTCTATATTTCTTTGATTATCCAAGTGGCATCGTTGGCGTATTGTTAAAAAATTATATTTGATAATTGCCTAGGTATACATTTTGGGGGATTTAGTAAATTGGATATGATTTTTTTTGAAATATAATCACTGAAATTACTGTTTTTTTGAAATCTTCGATTTTATTCATTTTCAAGTGCTTCTGATATTATGGATACAATTAGCATTACTGTATTTTGTCACTAGAAGTTAATACTATAGAGACTGCATCATCTGTAGCGCTTAGTTTTTGGCATTCAGATACGAGATATTACACCATTTTTTGATGATGGGCTGAGATTTGCCTATTTTTTTATGTTTTTGAAAAAAGCAATAAGCTGGCAAATATCTCAAAGTATCTTTTCGCTCTAAATATCAACCGATATTTGTAACTTTCAGTCGATATATTTGAAATGAGATATCAACCGATATCTTCTACTTCGTTTCATGGAAGCCTTCAAATGAAACCTCGGCCGTGATATCCGAGATTTAAAATAACGCGGATGATATAAAAGTTTTAACTCATAGTTTCTTGGCAACCTTGAGTCCTACAATTAAGGCCTCATATTCTGCTTCGTTGTTCATTGAGAAAAAGTCGATTTTTACTGCAAAAAATTTGGGTGTTGCTCAGGAATCACTAGCATGACTCTAGGGCCGGAACAACGTTCATTAGATGCGCTATCCGTGTATATCTTCCATCTGGCATTATACTCTCCACTACTCTCTAGAATGTCATCACGCATAGTGTATTCAGCAATGAAATCAACTAAAGCTTGACCCTGGTTAGCTCTTCGAGAGTGAAAGGTAATGTTATATTGCCTCAATTCAATGTTCCATTTTAATAGCCTTCCAATGGTCTCAAGAGAGTATGCTTCCTTGAAGCGATTAATAGATAGTATGCAAATTTTCCAGGTTTGGATAATTTTTTTTCTTATGTCAATTGCTTACCGATGTAGCATACTAGTTATTAGATTTGATACTCCTCACGCACAAGTGCGATGCTCAAAGCATGCACCGACACTGCAAGATAAATAAACAAGTCCGCATCATCTAGTGGTTTCAATGGAACATGAGGGATCTCTAATTGATCAACTAGAGCCTGGAATGCATTATACATTCTTGGGTCCAGCTGAAATTCATTTTCCATTTCTCGATCATATCAAAGAAAGGGATGCATTTATCAATGGCTCTTAAGATGAATCGATTCAGGGCAGCGACCTCTCCATTTAAGCTCTGCACTTATTTGATTGATTGGGGATTTGATGTTTCTCAATGCTTCTATCTTCTTCGGATTTGCTTCAATCCCATGAGAGTTCATGATAAAGCCTAAGAATTTCTCTAACGCAATGCCGAATGAGCATTTCAAGGGATTGAGACGCATCCCATATTTTCAGGGAATGTTGAACATCTCTGCCAAATCGTCGACATGTCCTTTGAGTGCCATGACTTCACGAGCATATCATCCACGTAGACTTCCTTGAACTTCCAATCTGATCTTTAAAAAACTTGTTCACCAATCTTTGTTAGTTCGCTCCAACGTTCGTTAATCCAAAGGGCATAATAAGACAGCAGTACAATCATAAGAAGATTATGAAGATGGTGTGTTCCTGGCATAATACGTGCATTGGAATCCGATTGTAACTACAGTATGTACCCATGAAAGATAGCAATTCATGTCCAGCTGTCGAATCCACTAGCTGATCAATCCACGAATGCGGGAAGCTATCCTTAGGGCATACCTTATTTAGATTAGATTAGTCAACACATGACCTCCACTTCCCATTTGACTTTTTTACTAAGACCGGAATTGATGCCCAACAGGTATAGAGCAACATGGATAAATCCATTGTCACTCAGCTTTTCCACTTCTTTTTTAAGTTTAACGGATCTCTCTAGACCCAAAACACAGTGCTTCTGTTTGACACGCATTTCAAATTAACAGTTAATGCATGGTTCACTATCTCCAATGTTATTCCACACATATTTTAGTGAGTCCATGTGAACACATCTAGGTTCATCCAAAGAAAACCAGCAAACTCTTTCATCACCCTCCTGTTAAGCTACGATCAGATCCTTAGGACCTATGTAGTATCATCCTTGCTAACCAGGATGTTGATCATTAACTCTGCTAGTGTCATTCTTCCATCCTCCAGCTCTTTCCTTGGATCCATGACTCTATACCCTTATGGAACCGATTGTGTTGCTTGAGCCAGGGCTCAGCCATTGTTTCTATGCCTCCGAATCCTTAATGCAAAGGGTCATCTCTATACCTTTTCCTTATTCTCTTCGCCTTCTTTCTTTCAGCTTGATAACATAATATTTGCGGCCAAGTCCCCGATCTCTTTGGACAATCTCCACACTGTTCTCTATTGGAAAATTCATTGTTAAGCAACAAGGAGTTATGAACGCTATGCATTCAACAAGGGATAATCGGCCCAGAAAAGCATTGTAGGCCGAAAAAATATCCAACACAACAAAAAGCACAACCCGCACTCTCCTATGGTCGCATCTCCAAGTACCACCGATAGATCCACACATCTTACTGGCTCAATAATTGTCCCATCAAATCCCTAAATCCGATACTCATACAACTTTAAGTCCTTTGCCTCCAAAAGCATCTGGTCATAGGCTCTTTTGAATAGAAATTTGACTGAACTCCCAAAGTCAACCAAAACCTTTCTCATAATATTGGGGCCAATCATGATAGAAATACCAAGCGGATCAATAGTCGGGGTCTCTACCCCATCATTATCTCCATTACAGAAAATAATAATATTTGTTACACTCTTGAGTTGCTTTTCCAAGGCATCGTCTTTAATAGCAAAATAACTCTCATTCACTACATGCTTCAAAGCACCAACATTACGCTCCATCTCATTCCAACTTTTCTCGGCTGGATGTGGTTCACCGATTATAGCGTTAATTACGAGACGTTTCTCAAGCTTCCTTGACTAATCAACACCAGGCCTGGCTTTCCTCTGCTATGGGTTAGAAGTTCCTTGCTTGTTGTCCTATGGGGCTTGAACAAATTATTGTGGTATGGGGCTTGAACAAACTGTTGTGGTTTCTTTTTACAAATCAATTCCTCGACCACATCGTGAAAATGATTAGATTCGTTGGTGATATGACAATATGTCATGAAATCTGCAAAACTTACCAATATCTTTTCCTCCTCGCTCGACTCCCAGAGGACCGGCATCCTGTATTGCTCTTTACCCTGAGTAGCCAAGTAAATGTTTTCAATCAAGTTGTTCAATGGAGTATAATTACCGGACTTCAAGATTCATGGACATCTCCCTGAATTCGATTTCATATCTTTAGCCATGTTGTTGTTCTTGCCATGTCCACCACCTCGGTCCTCCACATTCACATCAACATTGCCGGAACTTCCTCCGGACTAATTTACAGCAACATTACCCTGTATCACTTCAGTTGAATTCTCAGCATCATCCCTTCGAGGGCAAGCATGTGCCTCTTCTAGGCGTAAAAATTGATTAGCCTTCTTATAGAAAATATCCATCTTCGATGGGTTTTCATTTCCAAACATCTTATGAAATCAGTATCTGGATAAATCCCCCTAGTAAGTGCCATTAATATGATATCCTCTTGAGCGTTGCTCATTTTTGCCGTTACAGTATGGAATCCATGCAAGAAATCCTTCAAAGACACTCTCACTCTCTGGAAGAGGTTAGAATGTGACAAAACATCCTTCGAAAGGTTGATCGTACAGAAATATTCGATGAATTGTTGAAAGTTTCTCGAAAGACGACATGGATCTCGGTCGTAGCTGTGTGAAACAACTTGTCGCCACCCCTTCCAATAAAATTGGAAAACAATGACACGTTATCGTATTAGTAGCTCTGGCAGAATCTATATGTCATTCATACTTCAACAAGAGTTTCCTCTGATCCTTTTTCCCACCTTACAATGGCATCGCTGGAATAACAAATATCCTCGGATAATTTGCATGTAAGCTCTCCTCCATGAATGGATTTCGGCTCGGGGAGGTACCCTACACATTATTTGTGCGATGTTGGCTCCCATTAATCAATCTTCTGACCGTTTCAGTCAAATTTGACTCGGATGGATCGACCGAATGATGGTAATCATAATCTATCCTGAGTGTTTGGCTTAGAAAATGCTCTTGGTTAGTCTCACGATACATAGGTTCCCTAGACTCCAGGAGAACCGTTCATTCAACAGTTCCATGCGCCTGGTCTCTTTGAAGCGTATTCGCAGCAGCCGTTTGATCTCTAACTCCTGATCATCTATAGTACATTCAGAAGTCAAACCAACATGAGCACCCAAAAGTTGAACGTTTGTGCCCAATTGAGATGGTTTCATATTGATCCCTCTTGATGGATCGGTTCCGATCCATAGGCCTTGGCCTATTCTCTGATGACAAGGTACTATCAGACTCAGAATCAGAAGGTGTTCTGTCTCTTCTAGTTCTCCTGCGACTGTTGGTCAACAGGTTCAGTAAATATAAGCTCTGCTTTTTCCGCGCATTCAATTCATTGCGGCTTTCCTAAAGCTTATCCTCCATTTTCTTCATCATATGGTTCATCTCAATCCAGGTAACCACATCAATCGGGTTTTGAACATATACATCATTCGACTGTGTAACTTCTACAACTTGTTGAGTATCGACTTCCTCAATGTCTTCAATAGCACAAAAAGTCGTGGATTGGTCTCTTCCGACGGCCATGATAGAAATTTCTCAAGTAGATCCTTGGAAATCTAAGTAGTTAGAAATTCCAAAAACAAAGGAAACTGGATCTATCTATCGGATTTAGACAATCCAATAGTAGATAATGGATCCAAATAGTTTTGAGAATCGATTCTCAACGAAAGCACCAAAATGTTGCACCAACACCCAACAGATTAATTAGTGAATAAAAAGTTATGAAAAGTAAACCAAAATGAGTAAAAATAGAACGCATGTGTATAGTGGTTCGGCCAGCCGTTGCCTACGTATACTTGAGATTTGTGTTGATGATATTGTTGTTTTACAAATATTATTCTTCTGGTTCGGTACCATTCGATAACCAATTACAAGAAATATGTAAAAGATTGTTTGAGATCTCCAAGATCCCCGAAATGAAGCCCCTTCATGTCAATTTATAGCGGGTGTCGATGGGAAATGCTCTGGCACATTCATCCCCATTTTCCCCACAATCTCCCGGTAGTTACTCAAGAGAAGACGTGGTCAGCTCAACAATATGGATGGATCGGTACCGATCCATAAAAATTGGACACTGATCATTTTGGCCATCTTGGGATGGATTAGTATGTCGATACCTTGATGCATTCTTGACTTTTTTGTATAGCCATAGGCTTGTTTGTGAACTAATTGGATGGACCAGTGGAGGAGTAAAGTTGTTGATTCCTGTGCTTGAACTATTCAATGTCAGACGAAAGGCGATCGATATATGGAGTTGGGGAATAGGCTTCTAGAATCAACACTTGGTTGTAGGAAGAAAAATGGAGTTGTTTGGATACAACTTTATCGTTCAGTACCAATCTATAGTTATGGATCGGCATTGATCCATAATTCGAGGGAATTGCCTTGGGTTTTTTATGGGTTGATCCTCCCTTCATCTTGTGATCTTATTTGTACCTGTTTTATTGACTTTATGGCTATCTCTCCGAACCTTCTACCTTAATAGCTTTAAATTCTATTTGTCAAGTCAGCCTACATACTGCCTGGTTAAAAGGCAGGATAATAACTTGCCCTATTAATCTCAAAGTTGCTAGATATGTGGTTCTAATCCATAAATAGTCCAGTGCATGAGGTAAAACATATTGTGAATTACTAAATAACTCTAGAAAAATTGCAATAATAAGTGACATGTAGTGAGCACTTATTTTGCAACCTCAAAGTAACTCATATTTTCTATGCTGGCATATTCTACCTTGCTATGGGCAAACTACAAAGAAACAAGCCACATTTTGTGAATAAAATATTCCGATAGAACTAATTTTCGACTAAGGGTTTATCGTGTAAGCCTCCACTCACCATCTGAAATCTTAATTTATTAGCACACGTCTAGCATTAACAGTTTTTCTCCTATGGTTGGTACACCAGATGACTTGATGTATATATCAGTGCAATTTATCCTGGGAATACCAAAATTATAAACCACGATCAAAAGTTTGTGGATAACAATATTTTAGTTGATACAAATGTTGTGCATGTTGTAATTATTACGTTTCTTCACCAAGTTCGTTTGCAACCTCTCACGCTTTTCTTGCATATAAATATTAGACATACACTTGGTACACAATGGAAAATTATGTTATTAAGTATACAAAACATAGGTGCACATGTACATGGTGACTAACACAGATTCGATAATAGGCGAAAAATGAAATGGATAACTATATAATACAGTTTTCTACATACCCAGTTCTAAAGAGATTGATTTAGGGACCATTTCCACTCAACCATTAGTACCCATGCTGCAAAATAAATAAGCTATATGTGTTATTTTAAAAATAAATATATATATATAATGAAAAAAATGTTAGGTGCCATTTAATTGGCATTTTCAAATCATTTTCGGTTTTAGCTTTGAAAAACACCAAAAAATTGTTCCTCTTATCATTTTGAAAAATCACCATTTTTCAAAATGGGCTCAATACAGAAAACTAATTTTTTTTCGTTTTCCCCATTTTCAGGCCAAACTAAAAATCCAAAATCCACTAAAAAAAGCATATACGGTAAAAAATAACCTAATCCATTTTCTAACAACACTTTTCTTCTTCTTAGATTTTCGTTGATCGTAAAAAATTCTAGTAAAATCGCAATTTTTTATTTCTTTAGTACCTCTTTTGATTTAGTTTGATTAGATCACCAAGTTTGTTGTTATTTACTGTAGTGGCTTCTTTTCTTCAGTACGGGTTATGGTTTTCTTTTTGATTCAAGCTACTTCTGATTCAGCACTGTTCTTTTTGTTTTTATATTTTGGAATTTTTTTGGTTGCTTCTTCATTGGAAATTTATGCAGTCCTTCCTTTTTTATATACATAGATATTAAAATAATCCTATTGGTAAGTGCAATGTGATACTCGGGTAAAGTTATTAGCAATTGCAACAAGGCTTGACATTGATGGTTTTGGTCTCACAGCAAAATCAATACTCATAAATATCAAGGCTATAAAGGTACTGGAATTTAACTAATTATACAACATCTTATTTATTATAAACCTAAAGTGCCAATTTATTTTAAAGTCTTACCCATTTCAATTATTATTAGTATTGTTTTTATGTATTCATTTTTTTAGAAAGATTGATTTGTATTTGTTCTATATACTTAGCACATGTTAAACAATAAGGCTTATTAGTTGTCTTCGTATGCAAGTATGGAAAACTTAATGAATGATAAAGTGATGAAATTTGTAGCCATGGCATATTAGATAAGATGGACAACTAAGCATATATACATGTCCTGTTAGTTAGTGAGCATTCTTGCCCAGTTTATATCAACTGAGCATATATGCCCAGTTTATATTAAATGACAATATGCATTGTGACTTTTTTGTTTTTGGTTAACTACTGAATCTTGTTTGGTTGTTTTTGATTTTGTTATTCTTATGTTTGCCTAACTTTGTTCTTTTCACTCTTGAGATTTTACTTATGTTTTTTCATAGTATTAAGAAGATGCTTTTACTTTTGTACACTTTAGCTACTATTTAGCGATAAATGCCATCAATTTGTTATCCATGAAATGTTGTTACCACATTACTTTTGAATTATAGTTATCTTTCTGCACAGTTTGGTTGTGTTTTGAATGGTTGAATTTTCATCATAGATGTTGTTTAATACTACCAAATCATGAGGAAAGTTAGTCAGAATTATTTTTTATTTTAATTTTTTCAATATCAAGGCTTGTTTAAGTGTAAATTCTAATTAGAGAAATATCAAACGACATAGGAGATTAACATGCCAACTTTTATTTTACATACATGAAAGTTGCAATACTACCAATACTTATTTAGATTAACAAGTATTATCTGTCACTTGTTTTCGTACCAAACTGTGCCTTTTGAATTGTGGATCTTTGAGTTCAATAGATTGAAACATGTTTCTCGTATATTTTCCTTGTTATCTATCAAAATTTTGTATAAGCAAGATAAAATCATATACCCTTAACATCAATGCATTATTCCTTATTCCAGTATACTTTATTTCATCTACATATATATTTTTCAAACTCTCACAAAATAAAGTATGTATTTCTGAACTTTATGAATACTTTGATTTATGCCAATTTTGATAATTTTATATTACATATAACATGTATATGTTTAATTTTTTTCTCAATTAACTTTGTATTAGCTATCGAAGTTATTATAACATGGATGAAGAGAGCCCAGTAAATTCTACCTGGTATATTTACAATTTAAAGTGTTCTTAATTTTGGTTAAATCTTTTGAAAATTTATTACAAATACATAAGTCCGTTAAGTGATGAATCTGCAATGAGTCTTTTTTTAGTGATATGCCGGTTGAGTTTGGTGAAATCTTTAACATCTCTAATGATGGTCCAAGCGATGATTTCATAATAATGGATGACCATGCATCGGATGACATTGAAGGTATGATGATGTTTAATTATTTAGTTGCTATCCGAAGAAGTGTCATTAGTAGAAGATCTTGTAGGACAATATCTCCTATGGGAAAAAAGTTTATGTTTGAAATTTTGAATGGACATCCAACTTTATGTCATTTAACGCATGCGTAAAAATGTGTTTATGGACTTTAGTGATGTTTTGAAAGAAAAGGGGCTATTAAGAAATGGTAAAAAAAAGTCAACGTTGAGGAAGATGTTGCTATGATTTTTATGATTATAGGACAGAATACACGCCATAGTGTGATTGGCGATCGTTTTCAACATTCCAATCATACAATCTCAAAATGGTTTCATGAAATTTTGCATGTTGTTTACTTGTTAGGCACATAGATTATTCTACCAAAAAATCAAGATACCAGTCATAAACTTCTTTTGCGAAAATATCCACATTTCAAGGTTGTATAATTGAATATATATATTTATATACATGTAATATTTTAATTACTTAGTAATAAAATAATAATATCATTGTCATTTGATATCATTCAACAGAATTGCATTGGGCCAATAAATAGAATGAATATTTCACCCTGGGCTCCTTTTTCAAAGCAAATATTTTCATGGAAGGAAAAATGCCATGACCCAAAATGTGATGGTTGCAAGCGACTTTGACATGAGATTCATATATGTATATGTTGGATGGGAAGATATAACTAATGATTCCACGTGGAGGTACTCTCAAATAATTTTATTTATAATAAATAGCAACATATTTACAAATATTTATAATTTACTAATGCCAAAATACAATTTCCTCATGTGATGGTTTTCATAATTTATTTGCAGAACAGTTTTATCTTGTTGACTTTGGATATGCAAATATACCATGGTTTCTCTTCCCTTATCATGGACAAAGATATCATTTACGCGATTATAATGGACAAGGAAGGCAATATGGAAAGGAAGACATGTTCAACTACAGACATTAATCATGTCAGAACATTATTGAGCGTTATACTGGAGTTCTAAATGCAAGATTTCCCATTTCAAGTTGATGACAAAATTTCCACTTTTTAGACAAAGACAAATTCCAATCATGTTGTATAATACACAACTCCATTCAAGAGGAACATGTATTGGATACTTTATTTACTAAATATTCATCTGAGAATATAATATTTCAATCCCTAGTGGATTCAAGTCATAAACAAGAAGTTATGTTGTTTAATGTTAGCCAAACGACTCAAATGTGGCAAGTTAGAGATCAAGTAGCCACATAAATGTTGAATGAGTATGTAACAACTCATCATTTATAGTTCTGATACAATTTTATTTCTACTTTAAATTCAATATTTATTCCATCTTATTTCATTAAGATATTTGAATCATGTCTGCACAAATTAAAGTTCAAACGATAAATTAATTCACCGTCTCATTATTAAATTATGTTACACTTGTTACATCATTCAACAAAATAAAAATCAATTTAAAAAATAGAATATGTGAATGAGCTTGTTGATTATTATAAGCTTGTTGAGAGTCTCTTCCTTTCAACTTTTCCATATTCCTCCCGTGAGCCTGTTCTTACATCCTCTAAGTTAGTAACCTATCCATTATAAAAAAAAATAAGATTCATTTATTTTAGATTAATACTTACTCTTATTTTTATTCTACTTCTGTGTAGTTTTTCCGTATGTGTCTTACTTTTGTACTACCGTGCGCAGATTTGATTTGGAAGACATCACGATGCTTTACTTACAAAATTTATGGTTGATATATCTATTAAATTATTATGAAAGATGCTTCTGTTGTTCTCTTTCAATTTTCTCTTTGTTTGGTGCATCTATTATGTTATATGTCTAAAACCTTATTATGAACTTTTCTACTGTAGACAAGCACCTTTGTCCAAGTGGCTAATTGATTCGGCCTTGGCGTAGGATGTCACAAGTTCGAAACTTTCTTTCGAACGTTTATTTGACATGGGATATGTTGTCCCATTAATATGTTGTATATAAAGTACCAGTTCATAAAAAAAACATTTCTCGTGCAATTTTATTCCTATACGATTTGGCCTTATGTAGTTTAAAATGTTATGTTCTCTTTAATGCTTAATTATTGTGTTTAGGATTTAGTGTATCATCTTTTAACTATTATCGATTTTTAGTTAGTAACCTGATATAATGGTAGTAGCTTTTATTTAACTTCATTATGTTCGACTTTTTCATATTGTTCTTCATTTGATTTTCATGTTAAGTGCATTCGTATGAACTTGGAAAATGAAAGTTGATATTGTAGTTTATGCATTATGCTTTAAATGTAAAATATGTTTGAATTACCAAAAAAATTCAAAGATCAAAAATATGAAAACCATATTTAAAAAAAAAGCATTTTCAAATTTTTAGTTCTGAAAACATGTTTTCAAAAAAGTTCAAAAAAGGCACACCCAAATGCATTTTGGGAAATAATGAAAATTTTCAAAATGGAAAACTGATGATCATGAAAACACAAAATCGAAAACTCAAAATGCAAACCGAACACTACCTTAGTTTTTCTGCGGCTTGATTTGAAATATACCATATACATAAAGCATCCATTACAATGTTGAATAAGATTCCCAATACACTATATTCCATAAAAAACCAACACATACAAATTTTACTTAGATAATGTTACATCACAGTAATGTTCAAATGAATTTATTTATGAAACCGACAAATCGATTCTAAATGATATGCATTAGTTCACTTTTAAGATGATTTTATTTATGTATAAATTCACCTGATTTCATGTTTTTCGACTCCGAGCGATGCTTTTTTTCCCCTCCCGTGTAATGAGATTTGAGAATATTGAAGGAATTTTAATCAAATCAGATGACAAGATGAAAGAAAACTGGAAACTGAGAGCTAAAAGGCATTTTGCAAGGATGGATGGGAATACGTTCTCCAATTGAATCAAATTTAGGAGGAGAAGAATGCGGGGAAGGAGTATACGGGAGACAAATCTATATGTACGAGACCCATGCTTTGCATACAGACAGATCGAAGAACAAACCTCTTCTCACAAAGAATGTTTGGTAGAAAACTATATTTATGTAAAAATTTAGGATGTTTTGTATGGAAATTTATCATAATATTGTTTCGTGTGATATATCATATGCTATTAATGTCTATGTGTCCGGAAAAAATTAATTATATTGCTCAATTTATAGAACTCCCCGCTCAGTTTTTAAACTTTTCATCTGAACTTAATTATTATATATGGGTATGGGATTGATCTATAACCTTTACCCTACAGTAAGCATCTTACAAAAGTTATAGGTGTACAACTCTGTTCAGTCAGTTATAAGTGACACTACATGATCAATCTATAGCAGTTAAGCACAAACGAAGCCCCACCCTCGATAATATAAATGAGTAATTATATATATATATATATATATATATATATATATATATATATGTTGCAATATACCAATAAAATAATCAAGATTTTAGAACCATGCTGGTATTCTCGACCTTGATTTTTGAGAATAAACAAATCTTTATTTTTTGCAATCATCTTTTAAGCCAAGCTTCCTCCTCTGATGTTGCTTATCCATTATAGTGTTTTCACAATTGATTTCTCCTCTATCCACAATGTTACACTACATAAACGAACAAAAAATGCTATTAGCGAGCTTCAAAAATTCCCAATATCATTCACCCATACCCAAACCAAACCTGTCGACCAAAAGAAAAAAAAGTCATTCATCATAAAAGGATTACCTCTACCTCCTTTTATGCATTGCTAACTTCAATACCATAGCTCAAATGCATAATGGCCTTATCATCTAGGACAATATAAAAATCCATAGCCTTCTTGATCAAGCTCTCCATCACTAGTGCCGACACTTATGGCCTCTCAGTTAGTAGTCAATCCACATTAAACTGTGCAACAGCTTCTTTCAGCACCTCATTCCTATATGACGGCGACACATTTTCTTCATATTCCATTTCAAAGTTAATGTAGCTGATAAGAGTCTGCAATAAACATTTGAATTTTTTTTAAATGAAATTTGAATGAATATAAAAAAATATTTAAAGAGAATACCTGATTTGTGGTGGCAGTAATAATCCATATAGGAAGAGTGAAGAAATTGGCAAGGGCACAGGCTGAAGTTGATCGATGTAGCACTCACTAGCGAATATTTTGAGTGCAATATTAACAAAAAGAATGCTTATAACCCACCATTTTGGAACTTGTTTGCACTACTCTTTAGCCTTGTGTGCACATCCATCTTCTTTTCTTTGAATGCTGATCTGCTCAGTTGCCATATTTCACTTATTATAATACAAACATTACGTAGGTTAGGAAATTTCTTGTGTTGTACCTCAAAAAACTGATAAATCGCCTATTTTGGTTAAAATGCAAATCAAGATTATTATATCAAAGATCTAATATCATTATATCAAAGATCTAGTGCTTTTGATCAATGATGCATTTTAGTAGATTGAATTCTACTAAAGTGTACAAATGGGTAAACTCATTAGATCAAAGATTTAGCACATTATTGACGTTAAATTTGAGTTTTCTGTTTTGCGTTTTCAATATATATCTCAAAAGGAGGGGAAGATAAGAAAAGGATGAAAAATCACGTCATTATTACAAAGGAGAAAGAAAGAACAAAATAGTTTTTCTTATTCTCGAAAGGTGGAAAATAAGACGATATCGTTTTTAATTCCATATGTTAATCGGATTGATTTTCATAATATAATAAAGTAAAATACGTCAAAATACTTTTGATTGAATACATAGTACTAAATTGCAAATCAATTTCTAGTAGCAGCTTGATTAATTAATTCAATACCAATAAAATGGGAATTCGTACTCGATTTATTTGGTACCACCCAACCGAATAAAATTCAATCGTTTACTAATTAAATTTCAATGAGTAAATTTTCAAGTTCAATCTATTCTTTTTTCAAAAGATCAAGTAGACGAATAAGAATTGTGAGTAAGTGAAGTGTGTTTCATTTTATTTTTCAAATTGATTATCTTCCACCCTCCTCTCCCATTATGTCTTTTGAAATGCATATTAAAAACACAAAGCTCTTTAAGTTTAAGCCGAACGAGCTTTTAGTGGCTGGTGTTTCGGTGTTTCCCTACACTCAAATTACCACTAAAGGTTATCATATTTTACTTTGCTTGAAATAGCAAAAGATTAATACCGCTGAAGGTTATCGTATTTTACATTGCTTGTAATAACAAAATAAAATCTTACTTTCCATGGAAGAGATTGACATGATGCAAGGCTCAAGCTACCACAGCTCAGAGTAACAGAAATTGAGAGGAAGGAAGGGAAAAAGAGAACCACAGGAGAGAAACAATGAATTATTTTCCAAACAAAAGATGTTAAATTTTTGTGACACTATATGGAGAATTGTAGAGGTCGGAAGTAGCTTGGAATGCTCTTATTGAGAATGAGAGTGGCAAGTCTTTGAAGATTATAAGGTCTGACAATGGCGAAGAGTATGTTTTCGGAGAATTCTTAGAGTTTTGCATGCATCATGGTATTCGAAGACATTTTACTACACTGGGAGATACACAGTCGAATGGTATTGCGGAGAGAATGAATAATACTCTACTTGAGAAAGCTCGATGCTTGACATTGACTTTGGGTTTAGCTATGGGAGTTTGGGCTGAATCTTTGTCAACCACAGTGCATATTATTAATCGAATTCTGTGCTCAGCTATTGGTAATAAAATTCCAGGGGAAGTATAGAAGGGAAAGAGCACTGGCATGAGCTATCTTCGTATGTTTGGTAGTCTGATTTATGTGCATGATCCAGAAAATGATAAGCTTTAATCTAGAGCTTTCAAGGGGATTTTGCTTGGTTATACGAATGGAGTAAAAGGTTATCAGATTTGGAATCCGAAAACTAAGAAGGCAGTGAATTCTCATCATGTTACTTTTGATGAGTTAGCATTGCTCAAGGAGAATAAAAGCTCATCGGATATTCCGGATTCGGTTCACAGTGAATCAAAGGACAGGGAAGTTATTTCCACATTTTGTCCAAGGAGTATAGAAAGTAAAGTTGTTGGAGATGCTTGCGAGTAGGTAGCGGTTGATGTTACATCAAATAGTCCACAAGGTGCCTCTAGTAGTGTTGGTGATGTGCATGATTCTAGAGAAGATTCGGTTCAAGGTGGAGCCGAAGGGAATTTAGGTGATGGTATTGCTACTCGGGTTGATCGTTGTACTATAAGGTCACCCGAAAGATATGGTGACTAGAACTATCTTAGCTTTTGTGATAGTTTGGACTATGTTATTCATGTAGTCCAAGATGAGCCAATGGACCATGATGACGTCATGGAGTCGAGTGATTGCTCGAAGTGGATTTGTGCCATGGAGGAAGAGATGCAATCATTGTTGAAGAATCAAACCTATGATTTGGTTCCACTTCCTAAAGGAAGCCATGCCATTGGATGCAAATTGATACACAAGATGAAGGACGATGGGAGGTACAAAGCTAGGCTAGTGACTAAGAGTTTACAAAAAGAAACGGGAAGGAGTATGATGAGATATTCGCACCAGTTGTGCGCCATACTTCTATTCGGATATTACTTGCCGTAGTTGTTATTCAGAACCTGGAGTTCGAGCAATTAGATGTGAAAACCGCCTTCTTGCATGGTGACTTTGATGAAGACATCTACATGGAGCAACCGAAAGGTTTTGTTGTGGAAAGTCAAATTTGGTTTGCAAGTTAAAGAATCACTATATGGTTTAAAGTAATCGTTTAGATAATGGTACAAGAGATTTGATCATTTTATGCTTGAAAATGGTTTTGATAGAAGCATGAAGAATGATGATGTTTATTTCAAGAAGTTGAAAAATGATTGTTAGGTGTATTTACTCTTATACGTGGACGATATGCTCATTGCTTCTAAGGATAAGAATGAAGTCAAGAAGTTAAAACTGAGCTTGAAATCAGAGTTCAATATGAAGGATCTTGGAGAAGCAAGAAGGATATTGGGCATGGAAATTTAAAGAGATTAGAAGCATTTTGAGTTGAAATTGACTCAAAAGGAGTACATTGAGAAAGTGCTTTTCCGGTTTAGTATGAAGAATGCAAAGGCGTCAAATACACCTTACCTTTGCATATGAAGCTTTCGAGCAAGGGATCACCTATCTTGGAGAAAGGCAAGGCTTATATGGCAAAGGTGCCATATGCTAGTGCGGTTCGAAGTTTAGTGTATGCTATGGTGTGTACAAGGCCCGATATTGCAAATGCTGTCAGGATCGTTAGTCGATATATGGTTAATCTAGGGAAATTGCATTGGGAAGCGTGAAGCTTATATTGAGATATTTTAGAAGCATATCATCTCATGGCCATGTTTTTGAGGATAGTAAGGGGATGTATTGTAAGTTGGTTGGTTATTGTGACTCGGACTATGGCAGTGATCGGGATCGAAGAAAGTCAACTTTCGGATATGTCTTCACACTTGGAGTACAACCATAAGTTGGAGATCAAGATCGCAGACCGTAGTTGCTTTATCCACCATAAAGGAGTAGTTGACAGCTGTAGCGGAGGCGGCAAAGGAGGCACTCTATTTGAAGCGATTGTTGTGTGACTTGGGATTCGGACAGATAGCATTGATGTTCGATGTGATAGCCAGAGTGTCATTCATTTGGCGGAGAATTTGTCGTTTAGCTCACGGACTAAGCATATTGAGGTGAGAGAGTCATTTTTAGTAGGCATGGATGAGGATAAGCAAGTATATCTTCGGAAAGTGCACACAAAGGATAACGTGATGGCATTGCCAGTTGGAATGTACGAGCATTGCTCAAACATAACTCGCTTGGAGAAGTGCTAGGTGCTACAAGGCGGCACTGTCAAGGGAGAAGCTTTATTATGGATGAGAAAGAGTATCAGTGAGAGATTGAGGTTCTATCTTCTAGGTAAGTGCTAGTTTACACTCCTCGACACTTTAGTCCTTGGAGAGACGGTTTAGGATTTGAATTTTTCAGCACTTCATTAGCAGGTGGGGCTTTGCCTGAGCTCGTTGGTGGACTGCAATGGGTGGAGACTTAATGGAGCTCATTGGAAAACATTCATGTTTGGTTGAAGGTAGAAAATATGAAACTTGGTGCTATCGGTTGTTGATGATCGCATAGTACCATTGGAGTTGGAGATAGATATAGTGTCGATGTGGAGTGTTAAATTTGGAAGATACTATATAGAGAATTGTAGAGGTCGAAAATAGCTTGGTAACGGAGAAAACAGTTTGCAAATCGGAGCTTGGAGATGGAAGTTATGGCCCAAAAAGAAGGAGTGGTGCTGAAATGACAGCGATAGAATTTTGAGGAAATAGTCAGACGTCTGACGCTTCAGCAAACCTATTCCAGAGTCTTATTGATCAGATGTCCGAGTCTATGCAAAAATTTTCCAGAGAGCATAAACAGACGTCTGTCACTTCGGACAAATGTCTGATATCTTATGAATTTTTTTCCCGAGACCTTGGACAGACGTCTGTCCCATTATAACAGACGTCTGTGGCGACTTCTGCTAGTTTTTTGGCATGATCTTGACATGAAGATTTATGATATTTACAGGGGAAATTTTGAAACTTTTCCTAGGTTTTCTATTCTTCTGTATAAGCTAGCTTCAAGTTCCAGATCTAGATGGGACAGAAAATAACTACAAGGATTTTAGCTTCCATTACATAGGGTCTATCAAACCTAAATTTCTTCAATTCCCTTCTCCACAAAATCAATTTCTATTAGAATTTTGATCATTATAATCAATCTCTTGTACACTTCTCATCGATATTAATAAATGCTCTCTCTTAAATTGGATGTATACTAGCACAATGTTAGTAGAACCACTATAAATTGCTGTTTGATTTATTTTTTGTTATTTCTTTGATTTATACATTGCTTGTTTGGGGGTTGTGATCGGATTTGGATTGGTTGAGATTTAGATTGAGTTATGATCGATTGTTTTTTGCATTTCTTAACACAATTTTGTTTTTTCGCTGCTTTCGGGGTTTTGATTTGAGTAGCCTCGAGATGGAATTCCATCACAACAAAAGATACCTTCTTCATGACTATCATTCAATATATATAGACCTTGTACATCACAATGGAGATTCCTGGATTCGACACTTGTACAATTTTTAGAGGCTAATCAAAAGTGAACAAAAAAAAGGAAAAGATTTGTTATAACAAATTAACTCGTGTGTAACCCGTGCGTTGCACGTGGTAATATTTGAAAAAAAATATTTATATTTTAATTATTGCTAAAAGTGTATTTTATTATGCAATATATGATAAATTTGTTATGATATGTTAATTGACTAATTTGATAGATTAGTTTAAATTTACGATTATGTAATTAATTTAAATGTGTGGATTATAATGTAAAATTTCGAAAGAGTACCTTGAAAGATTTATATATAATTGTAGATTCTTTTAAAAGTAGGCATTTGAATGTAAAATAGAATGAAAAGTTTAGTAGAATAATTATAAAGTGGTAAAGTATAGAACTTTGAAAACAAAATATCTAATTTGAGAGAATTAAGGAGATTGAAGATAATTGCTAGAATTAATGAGAGAGCTTCAAATTCTTCGTCTTTACTATTATTTAATAGATTTGCCTTTATTGAAGTCTGATATTCATATGCTGATTTTGTTGCAGCTAGTAGTATATTTCATAGGGTCAGAAACTTGTTACTCCATGTATCTTGAAGGCAACAAGGAAGAACTGGTTTCTACTCTGGCTTCCTTTTACCCTTCCCTCTTTCTCAATGAGAAATTCTCATGCAGTGCTCTGAAATTGCATAAAACTTTATGCTTTTACCATGTTCCGAAGAAAAATATTTAAATGTGCAATATATAGGGGAAAAAATTTTAAAGGACAAATTAAAGAAAATATTTAGTCAGAAGGACACGCGCATAAAATTTTTACCGTAAGGACAAAGCCCAAAGCCCAAATACAGTTTCAAACAAAATATTTTGTTCGTCTTCCACATCCTTTCTCAACTCAAAATTTGACAAAATTTTGTTCGAAAGAAAAAATGGCACCGAAAACCAGAAACAAATCTACATCTCCAACACAACCTCACAAGTCGACGGTAGATGAGCAACGAGCACAACAATCGACAGCCGATGAAAACCTAAGTAAGTCGGAAGTGAATCAACAAAACAAAAATCGAAATGTCGAATCACTTCCGGCAGCACATGTTGATAAAGAAAATGCAATGATAGAAGAGAAAAACCTACCTCTAGCGCAAACGATAGCGACAACAGTAAAGGCAAAAAACAACAAGTTAAAGCTTAGAAAACCTACATCAACAGTAGAGGAAAAGAAAAATAGAGAAAAAAGAACAAAGAGAAGACATGAAAAAATTACAGCAAGTGGAAGCAGACCAGACATAAGCTAAAGCATACCAAAGAAGGTAACTGATAATGTAAAATGAAACAAAACAAAGTTAGTATAATATTGTTACAATAACATTGAATTTTTTTGCATAGAACGAAGAAGAGAACATGCAACAACAAATACCTACAGAGAAAAAAGTTGAAGACAATATGCAAAAAAGAGAATAAAGAAAAAAAAGAAGGAATGAAAAAATGATTCAGAACAAAATACAAAAAGAAACAGAGGTAACTGAAATTGCAAAATTATAAAAGTAATACTAATAATTTCATACTGTTAATATTTTCTAATGTTATGAAAAAATTTAAACAGGAAAAATCTCAGAAAAAAGAAGGGAAAACAGCTGCAGATGAAGAATCAGAAGAAAAACAACTCAATTCGGTAAAATAAAAAAAACATCATAACTTTATACCATGATAAATATGTCAAAAATATTACCTGTAAATCATTTGGTAAAAGAAAAGGCTGATAAGTACAATAAACTGATACCTAATTACGAGTAATAATAGTCAGTATCATTAAGCGTAAATTGTTTGATAAAATAATAGTCAGTATCATTTAGTTGAAATGTGATACAAACGAAAAACCGATACCTATTTACAAAAGAACCGACACTTATTCACAAAGCAACTGATACCTACTTGCAAAAATGATACATGGTTACAGAAAACTGATACCTACTTAGTACCAACTGATACCTAGTTACTGCAAAATGATGCCTAGTTACTACAAACTTTAAATTGTTACAAAATTTAAATTGTTACATATTTAAACATAATTTGTTTCACAAATAACTTATAGTCTTTATTTTGAAATAATAGGATGATGATGATTTTTTTGATCCACATACAAAATGCATAAAAGAAAGATCACAAACAAAACAGAAAACTGAAGATAAAAAGCATGAAACTGCTTACAGATGTGGATTGCAGGGAGTATTCAAAATGGTAAAACTGATAAAACAGAAAAATGCTCCATCCAAGAAGCAGATGGACATAATGAAGAGCACTCCTTTCTACAACTTCTTTAAAGTTTTCTATGAAGAGAAAATTTTGATGAAAGAATGCAAAAAGCATCAACACAATTTGGATGCTTTATACAAATGCTACTCAGCTGTGGAAGATGCATTCTTATTTTCCAAAGAAAGGATGAAAGTTACAGCAACTGATATAAGTTTGATTTTTGGCCTACCACTAAAAGGAATTAACATTGAGCCAACTTAAAAAATGACAAACAGAACAATTCCAATGCAGTGTAGGGAATTTGCAAAGAGAAACTTCGGCAATTGCACTTATATAACAAGAAATGTTGTTGAAAAAGGAATAAAGCAAGAAGTTGCGAAGAAGAAAAAAGAGCATGAAGAAGACTTGCCAATGTTAATAGTAATTGAAATACTATTAACATTCTTCTTTCCAAACAACCAGCAAAAGTTAAGATGGGGACTTCTACCATACTTAATTAATGTTGAGACAATGCAATTGGCTTCTTGGCCACTAACAATAGAAAAGAATTTCAATAAATTTGTTAAGAAGTTCATCCATAATCCAAGAAATATGTTGTGATGCTCCATGCTTCCATTGGTAAGATAACGTAATCAAAGATGTATTGCTTAATTTTTTTAACAAACATATCTAATCAATTAATTTTATGTTAACAATATTGCATTTGTGAGAAACTGAGTCTCATTCAACAAAGACAATATTATACTCCAGATTTACCAAGATTTGCAAAATGGGATTTAAGGAAACTCAAAGACAAAGCACTCAAAGCAGTTTTGACAACGTGAAAGAGGGTGATGTAAGTAAAAATTCCATTTAATTTTTGTTAATCAATATGCTTTACTCTTATGTAGAATAAAGTTAAATTGCCTATCCTCTCTTCTATAACATAAAACTGATACTACAGTGCTCAAAAACTGATACCATATCATTACATAGTAAATAACGTCAAAAACAAAAAATAGAAACGAAAAAAATGATACCATATGTTTACTTGCTTGAAACGAATACTAATAGTATCATAAACTGATACAAAAATTGCAAAAACTGATACCATATAATTACATGCTACAAACTAACTGTGGAAATGTTCAAAACTGATACTAGAATCCAAAAACTATTACCTTTTAACTTCACAATTTACGCTGATATTACAATCCAGTAACTGATACCATAGTTGTACATCCTTGAAACTAATACTAATATTGTAAGAAACTAGTACTAATATTATTAGAAACTAATACTAGAATTCGAAAAATGATACCAAAGTTTTACATGGTTAAACCTGATACTAATAGTATCAGAAATTAAAAATATAGCTATTAGTTTTATTGCATACTATTTCCTTTTTTCATAATAGTAAAAATTCAATTATCATTGTTGTTTGAAATCATATCTTAAAACTGAAACAAATTTTCCAACACCAATTTTGTAGGTGAAAGAAATCACAAATCTCAGCCCATATGAAGAATGTCTACTTCAAACAGAGATCGTTGAACACAATTTCCCCAAAATTCAAAAATAAAAGCATGGAAAGAAAAGAGAGTTTGGAGAAACCAAAGAAAGTGCACATTCATTTGAGGAAGACATAAGCATTAGGATCTTCAAAATGCATATAAAAGATTTGGAAGAAGAAACAAAGAAAACAAAAAAAGAATTGGAAGTAGAAAAAAAGAAAAGAATTAAAGCAGAGCAAGAAGTTTTCAGGTTGAAAGAAGAGTTGAAAGAAATTAAGTTGAAGCTGAAAGATAATGAAGAGAAAAGATCACAGGCTGAAGACAACACCAGTAAATGTGAAGATGATTTGAATGACATTGAAAAAAATGGCGAAAATATAAAACAAAGTTTCAATGGAGAAAGCGACATTCTACAAACTGAACTAAATTCATATACTTTTGAAGAAATGGAAATTGGAAGAAATGAAGAAAATAAAGGAACAAAAGCTGAAGAGTGTGTACAACAAAGAGCAGATAAAACAGAAGAAATGGAGAAACATATGCCCAACGAAATAGAAAGTGAATTGGGTAAAAAAACAAACAATAAAGAAATACAATGTCAACAGGAAGAAAGGAAACAAACTCCAACTGAAGTGCATCAAAAAGAAGAGTTGGAAAAAGAAAGTCAAGTGCAGAGAGACAAAACAGAAGATACTCAACATCTTCAAGAGGATATAGATGTAAAAAATCAAAATGCACCATCTGTTATTTCAGTGCTTGACTTTACCCCTCCATCTTTCAAACTTTACGACACAAGATTTTGAAAGTGCAAAAATTGAAGAAAAAAATGCAGAACAACCTGTGCAACCAGCTGTTAGGAAAGAGAAAGAAACAGTCACAAAATTAAGGGACAAAAAAAATCAAAGCAACACAAAAAAGGTCAACTTCTTATATTCAAAGATTGAAGGCAAGAACAAGAGTAAAAAAAAACGTGATAGCTTTGAATATAGGATGAAACGAAAAAAAGTTGCAAATAAATCAAAACCTAAAAAAAAAAGATGTTGAAAATAAAAGTGAACAAGACAACTGTCCAAAGCCACTTGCAATAATAGAGCCGACACTTTCAGAAATAGGCCTTGGACATTGCAAATGTTTGATCTATCTAAACATCAAACAACAAGACGTGATCAAAACTTTCTTTTCATTAACGATATCAGCAGAAAAGTAAGTGTACAAATATGTATATTAATTTTAAATATGAAATTAAATTTATCTAACATATACAAATTGTTTTTATCAAAATAGTGTAGTGGCATGGGAAGACAATGACACAATAAAAGGAGGTTGTGTCATAACAAAGAATGCACTAAAACATCTGCTAGAAGGAAACGACACAGACGGACAGGTACATAATATTTTTTTTCTTAACATCAGCACTAATACCAAAATAAAAACAGAAATGATACCCAAATCCACAACATACTTAAATTCACTTGATGCTTTATTATTTTTATACCAAACAACATACATAGCCACTATTAACATTACCGATACTATTCACAATTTAATATTGCCTCACCAATAAAAAACTTATACTTTTCTGATTTTAATACAGATTATAGATTGGTATATTTCAAAATGTGGACTGGAAGAACACAACTATGCTTTCACAACTACAATGACGGTAAATAAAACTTTAATATTCAAATACATAATAATTGCTTCATTTATTAAATCATAACTTATTTTCATATTAAACAGAAAGCAGTTGTGTGTAATATAAAGGGTGTGATAAAAAGTCTTGTCCTCCCATTGCTAGAATCTATTGTACAAGATAAATTTGCTGAAAGTATATATTTTCCTTTGTGGACATTAGTCACTTTAACACCAACAATGCAATGGTGCCATGTTGATTCGAACCGTCGTAGAAGATCAAACGTAAGAAACAATTCCAGCTTACAAGAAGCTACAAAATTGGTATGAAATTACTCTTTCTTATAAAAAAATACTTATCATGGTGAATATGACCTAAATTTTTAATATATTACCTGTTTTAGAGACATCAAATAGAGGACATGCGCGAAGAAATCTGGAAAAGAAATAACATAACAGACATGGTGATGAAACAAGATGATATCCATCAAATAAAGTGTGCCCAACAAGCGGAAGACACATAAGTTTTTTTTTCTTCATAAAAATGTTATCTACCGAGAACACAATAAACAGTACAATTGAAACTACTAGTCATAATCAATTGACAGTTCCTCATTCAAACTATCTATGTTTTTGCATTATAATTTTCCATACATACTTCTATACATCATTGTATACCTTTTATATTTAATTGAATTTGATTCTTAATAAAAATATAGAAAATTATTATCTCTCAATTCAATAAACTTTTAATTCAGAAATAAACAGTTACTACAGGAAGAAAACTGATACCTACATGAAAGAAATTGATAACTACAGAAACAAAACTGACACCTACAAAAAACAAACTGATACCTGCAGAAATTAATACATAATGTGCTAGCACAGCTGCTAAAATTTTTAATTCAAAGCATACTATATGCTTGTACCATTATCTCTGAAATTCAAATTTTTGTATTAGTTATAAACCTGTTAATACAACAAATGCAAATTGATACTAGTATTACATTTTGGTTTCAACAGGCTTGACTGTGGGATATTTGTAATGATATCCATCATTTCGCTAAACAGAAGCAGGATACCACTAAAATTGGAAAGAAAGAAGTATTATCAACAAGAGTAAGGATTGCACATGCAATATTAACAGATGATGAACACTGCTGGAGTTTGTCGAAATACATGTCAAGCCTAGAAGAACAAAGAAAAGAAAAGAACTGAATTCCCATTACGTTATTTCACAATAAAATTTGGACCTGAAAAGTAATGTGGTTCTGTTGCAATGTGTACTTCTGAAGTAATGTTGTTCTGTTGAAATGTGTACTTGTGAAGTAATGATGTTCTGTTGCAATTTCATTCCTATGAAGTAACGTTGTTCTGTTGTTAAAACAATGCTGCTTTTACATGTAAAAACAATACTGATCTCCTGAAATGATATGCTCTAGTTGATGTTCTTTTCTTTTCCTATTGTTTATATTATAACAAGATTAACTAGTGTATGTTCTATCATCCAACTGTGGATCCCACATAATATTATAAGTTTTATGATGCAACTATCAGTTGTATAATGATATTATGAAATTTCATATAATATTGCAAAACAAAACAGTAACTGGGCATCAGTTCTTATGACTTATAGTATCAGTTTTCTTAAAACTTGCGGCCAACATACTTTATGAAACAGCAATAAGTGCATGTCTCAGGTTTTGCAAACACCAAATATCATTCTAATTATTTCGTATTACTGATGTCACTTCTAGCATGTATTATAATACACGAAACTGATATTAACAACAAACTAAAACTGATAATAAAGCCGTTTATATCCAATCAACCAATCATTATCTCCAACAAAGCTAACTAATACCAAAAATGTAAAAAATGATACCGGAACTTAAAAAAACTGACACCTGTAAAAAGTTATAAAAAATGTCACTGTAAAAAATGATACTGTAAAAATGATAATGGTACCAAAACTTGTAAAAACAAACAACAGAACTGACACTGCAATTACAAATAATTGATACTATCATATATACTAACATAGCTAAAATTAAAGTCAATTCCATAATATGCTATACTAAATACAAATTAATAACAAAACGTTCAATTACTATAGACCACTGAAACAACTCTCACATACACTTATTACTCTGAACAAATTTAAAATGTAAAATCAAATCATATTCTCTTTGAAGCTTGACAATTCCGTTTATTATGACCAAATTGCTTGCACACGCCACATCTATTTTGCTTGTTATGAAAATATGAAAATCCTCCTTTGCGCTTCTCTGATGGTCTACTAGCGCCACGTTTCTCCTTTTGTGGCTTAATAACATCTTGAATGATACCATCAACAATAGGCCTATCATAATTTGGAATAGGATTTATAGCATTGGCATAAGAACAACGATAAGCATCAACGGTGAAATAATTCTCAACAAAATCGTATACACACAACTTAGACTTGTTCATACACTTTATAGCATGAGCACAAGGAAATCCCGTAATTTTCCATTGGTTGCAACTACAAACCCGCTCCTTCAAATCAATACAATGAGAGTTTGGAGATTTCACTTCAAAAGCAAAATCAAAAGATTTATATACATCCTATCCAAATCCTTCTTCAATCAATTCATCTAAACGTAACTCCATAGAAGGACAAAGACTTGTACTCCACAAACGACATTCTTCTCTTCTTCTAACCATTTGTTCCATAATCTTAACACGAATACCATCTAAAAACAAAGTAATAGGCAATGCTCGTTCATTTAAAATCCAACTGTTAAAACTTTCTGCAACATTGGAACTATATTCACCATTACGTTTCCTTGAAAAAAATAAATCAACCCACTTATCCTTTAAAAAATTCACACCAGCAACACTACCAATTTGACAAAACTTAGGATGTGCTCCTTCAAATTCATATAGATTAGAAGATCTAGAACACATTTTGAATAGATCAACGATAGACACATTTTCATTTTTGGCTTTCACTGCTGAAAGAAGATTTTGCTCCATATGCAAATAGCAATAACTGTGATAATCTGAAGGAAAAACATCACGAACACCTGAAAGCAAACCTTGGTGCCGATCTGACATAAAAACTAAAGTACGCTCTTCTAGAAGCATTTGTTTTAAATGGTTCAAAAACCATGTCCAGTTATACACATTTTCTACAGAAACTGCACTCATTGCTAAAGGGAAGAAACCTGCAAATGCCAAAATAATTAGTAAAAAAAACTAAAAGTGATTACAACCATAAATATAAAACAATTCATAAAAAATGATATTGACAGTAACAAAGCTGATGCCTAAAACCTAAAATGACCATTATAAAAATATTGATAACCACAACATTATGCACATTAATCTTCATTCTAAAACAACAAAGAAACAAAAATTGACATATATTATGATATAAAGGAAATATCAATACTACAAAACTATAAACGATACCATATATGAACATAATTACTTGAAACGGATACTAACATTATACACAAACTGATACTAAACTCCTGTTTAGCAGTATGAAATTATTATACCAAATACAAACTTACAATTCAATACAATGAAAATTCTAATACTAGAAACTTGCTACTTATAAACTACAATTCTTAAAACTGATACCAACATAAAACAAATTATGATAAAAAATGTATTTAATGATTATGCCAAGTATTATGATCTCAATATAAATAACTCAAATCTGAAAACAAAGACATACCTTGATCACCTTTTTTGCAGTAGCACCCATCAACACACGAGGACGTCCCTTCAAGTGAGTAGCATCTAAGAATATCATAAGACGACAAAACTTGAAACCAAGTAAACAAGCGTCAAAAGCAATAACCACCCTTTCAAATTCATTACTACAAGGATCAACATCCATATCAACATAACTATCTGGATTATATTTCTTCACTACTTCCAAATACCAACTCAAATCATTATAAGACAAAGCATCATTACCATGCAACTCCATCAATGCAAGTTGTTTCCCATGATAAGCATAACCATAAGACAACTGAAAATTGTATTCTCTTTTAAAATCAAGTATAATATCCTTAGGCTTTTTACTTGGACAATCATGGATCACGTCAATAATCATCGATTTAACAAACGAACTAGATATATGTGGATTATTCACATGTCTAAAACCAGCCCCACAAGAATGATCAGGAACCAAATTTCTCATAAAGAACCTTTTCAATTCTCCAGAATCACAGGAACCATGAACTTTGAAAAGACAACCATCTTTATATGAAGAGCAAATCACAGTAACTCTTGTAGCACAATTCTTTAAATAACTAATTCATACCCCTTTTGAAGTTGATATGCCATCAAAAACTCTCTAAAATGTTCGGCTCCTCCAAAGCAAAAACCAACAAAATCGAAAATGCTTAATGTTGACCCTCTCCTCAACATATCTTTTAAATAACTTTTACCATTAACAACAACATTTGAACAAACAGATACAGTAGAAGACGAAGAAGCATGAACATAGGATGAAGTTGAAATAGAAGCACCATCAACAATTTCCAATTCAGAATCCTTAACCTTAACAGTAAAACCAAAGAAAGAACTTTTCTTGTATAACTGAAAACAAACTATGCTCTGAATATCAGAATCAGTGTCAACCATAATAACTTTGTCCTCAAGTACATAAAAAATCTGAATAGAAGAAGGAGTTAATTGAGACCAATATCGACATATCTCATTCTTCAAATCATACAACGAGCAATCAATAAAAAATCGAGTGCTAAAAGTGTTATTATTCAACACAAACAAACAAAGAAGGCCGTTATACCCACTGCCAAAAAAGAAATAAACATTAGTAAAAATATTTTCAATGTAGAACAGTAATTATTCAATCTAACAAAACTGATACCTACCGTAGACAAAACTGATACCTACGTACAGATAATAAAACAATGATACTAAGAAAAAATAAAAATAATACCAAGAAACTGAACCTAAAATACGATAGTTTTCCATTCAATCACAACTTTAAATACTACCCAAGCAATGATACTTTTCCAATCATCCCAACATCAACGCAAGAAAATGTAAGAAAAATTAAATGAAAAGCTAATTAGATGACAACACTACATAAAGAAACGAATATAACAATAAAAAACATGCTGCTACTTGCAAAGTTTTCCATCGACGAACGAACAAACAATGAGAACAACACTGCATATCATTCATAAAAATCAACACAATTAGAAATCACGGACAAATACTTTTAACTCGAATAGAAAAAAAACAGAATAATATAAGTATACCTAACAAAAACAAGATCACGGTACAAATATGAAAAGAACGAGATCAACAAACCCACGGAAGAAAAAAATAATCGATGAAGTACAATTTTCAGAAGGAGGAAATTGAAATAAAAGAATAAAGTTGATCGATATTTTAATTGCGAGAAAAATATTTGATCGCGACTGAGAAAGTTGATCGAAAGAACGAAGAAGAATAAGCGCGCGAAAATGGACTGGAAGGAAAAACAATAATATGTCCTTTGGAGAAAAATATTAGCGGGCCGTCCTACATCCAAAAAAAAGCCCTAAAACATGTCCTTGAGGAAAATTTCCTGCAATATATATTCATTTATTCACCTGTTCTACTTCTTGTAATCAAACATTTATAATTCATAATCACTTAGCAAAATATAATGTGTTTTACATCCTTCAAGCTTATATTGTAAACTGCTTAGCTATGTATGTGGGGCAGCTTTTCAAATATTAAAAACATGAATGTTGACACTCCAATGAAGATTTTTTTTGTCTTTATTTTTCCTATTTCCAGAAAAATCCAAAACTCTGCCTGCAATTACACACAGTTTGCCTGAATAATTCAATATAGAATATCTTAAAAACTTGTAGAACTGAATCTTTCTATTTCCAGACAAGATAACAAGTATGAAGTAATCATAACATAAGTGTATACACATAACACAAATTTCAAACTTGCACATAAGACACATGCATATTTCAAATTTTGAAGAAAAGAGCTATTCATTGACATTTTTGCATACCTGAACAAGGAAAATTAAACTAAATTATACGGCCACCACATGGCTGTAGGCTCCTCCAAATACTGCCTGAATATGCCTGTCCATCCAAATTCCAACACCTAATAATTACTATATAAACCCCTTATTATCGATACATAATAATGGTATACAGATTCATAACTGAACAATTAGGATGCAATGAACAATTCAAATAGCAAATAGTAAGAACAATAGTAAAAATATTAGACTAGAACCTGAGAAACAAAAAATGTAAGACGCCGCCTATAGAAAATCCTGACTGTAGTAACAACATGAATAGCATACACCCTTCCAACTCTAGCAAAAATAGCAATCAGAACATGTTTCATATCGAAGGTCCGGGATTTAGCCTGAATTCCCATATCTGCCCTTTGAAAAACACCCTGCTGGTAATAGTCGACGCCATGAGATGACCCAGTGGCATGACCGCAATTTGAGCAGATGTTGAGGTTATTGATAATGGCTCTTTTCGGAACCAGAAAAAACTTGTTTAAAAAAGACATTGATGCAAATGAAGTTGTTCCCAGTACCCATATTTGAAATGTTAAAACTGGAATCATTGGATCGTCTTCTATTGACACTGTTAGTGCTACTTGCTCCATCGGGAGTAGTCTTGTTCTCCAAATGAATCAGTCTGTACAACTTGCACTTTATTAACTTTAGGATCAATAACTATACATTTATACCCATTATTTTTCTTGTTAAGCCTTTAACTAATGGATACTGTGATAGAGTGCAATCGTAACAATACAACAAATTATTCATGTGAACATTCTTATATACAAAGATAATGAAACATGTATGGGATCAAACTAGATATGATGAGTATAAAATACATTAAAATAAAAAGGTATGTGATTGCTAAGTGGATTTCTGATTTCCTGCTTAAGGCCACCTCCTTAATCTTCTTCAGCAATACCAATTTCTCCCTTTTGATTTTTTTTACACAGAGTTTGATGTGAAACTGTACAGGTAGATACAGATGTCGAAGATGTATCAAAGATTCAGAAGCTAATGTGCTTAGTTTTCCACGTCATAGGTATGCTTACCAGCTACACCAACCCGACTCGGCCAGTAATTACATCTCTGTCGGGCACATGCCTACTTTTGCCTATAATTTTGTCAATGCAGCATGACAGCAAAATGGTATAAACATGTAACAAAAGCAGCACATATTACTGAAGAGCGGAAGAAAATGGATATACCAGTTGTCTTGGCATCGTTAAAGAAATCTGAAAATGAATCATGATTAGAACCTAACATCAACATCTACTCATACTGATGTACGTGGAATGCAGGGAAACATGCTAACTGATATACCTGTGGAACGTCTGTTTCGGTAACTAATTTCGTACATATTTGTTCAGAGATATTCGCTAAACAAAATTGGTTCATGGGAAAATAATATATGAAGCTGAAAGCATGCCATAAATTTGTTTATCAATTATTTTTTCTCCGCACATAACTAAATGTTAAAACTGCAAGATATGTATACGAAGTTGTTATGCCAAAACAATTAAAGCAAATATTAGACACAGAAGTGTGTTAATTCTTTCAACGAATAATCAGTTACCTAGAAATAAGAAGAAAAAAATAAACCACGAAGTAGTAAAATAATCAGTTTTAAGCCGACCTATGTATATTCTCGTTATGAACGAAGTGCTTTACCGTAGAGGTGTCTGAAATGCTTGGTTGCTATATCTTACAATTCCCGAAACAAAAACATATAAAAGGAATGACATAGAATTTGAAGAAAGGCATGAGTAAACAAAATGTGAGTTCAAAAAATGTTCAATACAAAGAAGAGATTCACAGCATTGCAAAGCAAATATACATTTGAATATAAAGAAACAGATTGTCTAAGAAAATAAACAGCCAAATATATAAACTCCCATCGACCAGTAGTATAAAAATTTTAAAATCTTTGACGATTTTCTAAATAAACATTAACATGTTGCAAAGGCTGCAACAACTGAAACAAATAGGTCATAAGAGTAATAAACCCGTCAATAAAACGAAATGAAGTTTAAAACACAACACGTATTCTTGTGTAAAAATCAAAATAACAGGAGCAAATGAATATGCAGGTCCAGAAAGGTTTTTTATTAGCTACAGAAAAATTAGGGGTCCCAGCACTGAAAGGAAATGTTTGAATGTAGACAAACAAATTAGTGAAAACAACCAACTAAATATTCTGATCGACGTCAATCAGGTCAGTTGTTTCATAGTTGAACAATCTAAAGAAGAGTTAAACCCTCAAACCATTCTAAATAATTGAAATCTAGGGTTTTCTTCTACCCTTGAAGAAAACTATCTCTCTCTCAAATCCAAACTCAATCCTCCCCCCTCTCGTCATTCTCCTCAAGATAGACCACCTGAATCTCATTTTAGAAAGCCGAATAATGTCATCATCGATAATGAGGGCTTCCAATTGGTTCAGCCAAGATCACTAAGAAGATATCAGTCTAGAAATAATCAGATTCGGTCTCAGATTAATGATGACCAGAGGAAAAAAGAGGGTCAGAAGACAAATTCATTACAGGATAAGACCAAACTGATGCAAATCAGTAAGCCGCCAACAATGTTCTCTCCAAATAAGGAACTAGGGTAGAAAACTTGGGCTGATATTGTCTCAGAGTAATCAAATGAACCAAGAGATAAAGAATGCAGTCTTGAAACCATTTCTCCTATTCAAATCAATAACAAGAAATGTATTGTGGTAAACGAGGCGGTATGTAAAAGAGCCATGGAGTGTTGCAATAACTCCATTTTGGTTTATGTGGTTAGTAGTAAACCATATTTCTTGTTTTTCAAAGAATATATTAAAAGAGTATGGAAATCGAAAGGTGATTTTGAAATCTTTTTAAGAGAAAATGGGTTTTTTCTAATCAAATTTAATGATTCTCAAGACTGCAATTCCATTATTCTGAATGGTCCTTATTTTTACAACGGCAAACTCATAATCATGAGAATGTGGACTAAGTCATTGAAGTTGAACAGAGATCTTCTGTCAACCATGCTGATATGGGTTAGATTACCCAGTGTAAATCTCAAACTATGGGATAGAGAGGCGTTTAGTATCATGGCAATTATTATCGGAAAACCCATAAAATGGACGCAGCAACCACCATGAAGTCGAGATTGGATTATGCTCGGCTTCTTGTGGAAGTTTCTACAACTGATGAACTTCGAGATGAAATTTGTGTCAATCTTTATAATGGTGAAATCATAACGCAAAAAGTAGAATATGAATGGGTACCACCAAAGTGTAGCATCTGTAATTGTTTCGGTCACAACAAAGATCAGTGCAACCCAAAACAGCCGTGGGTCCCCAAAAAGAATGGTAAAGATTCAGTAATTAGTCAAGAAAATAGATCGGAAATTGTTCAAGAAATGAATAACAGTGAAGGCGTAAAAATCCATTCAAGAACCCAGGAGGGCAAAGATCGAATTTATCAAGAAGATATCATTTTCGATCAAGAAAATAAAAGTCAAGAGCTCACTGACCAAAATGATCAGATCATGGCACAGGAAGTTCATCAGCAAAAAGACTGTGAAGAAAGTTCAAATGTTCTGATTCCGATAAATATAAAGGAGGGAAAAAAATACAGTTCTTTAACTTTGAAACCCCTCCTATTTCAGATTCATGTTTAAATACATGCCAGAATATTACAAAAATAGTCAACAATATTCATCAGACTTCAAGCTTAATCAAGGAAATTAATATTGAGAAGGTGTCTTCCCCTACGCTTGCTGCAGATGTTGAGAGAATGAATAGTAACTAAACATTCCTTCGCAAGTGTGATCCACCCCCAGAGCAGGCTGCAGTGACTGACTGTAATGAGTCAGTCATGCCTCGCACCGCTACATTTGATATTTCCTTAATCAAGATTGCAGAATCTGCACAAATGGAGGAAGATGAATCTGAGAAGGGTGACGTCATAGAAGAATTTAACTTATCAGAACTACATATTGCTAAAACAAAATCATATGGTAAGATAAAGGGAAGTAAAGAGAAAAAAGCTTTTAAGCAAAAATATATCTCAATTAATCCATAATGGGACCAGATGCCTACCAGATTGAAAGCTAAAGGTATTGTTAATAAAAGGAGAGGTAAAAGTGCTATGGTGACAGGTACCATTTATAATTTATATTTTATTATCATATATATGTCTATATTTTCTTGGAATGTTAGGGGGATGAATACCCTTGCTAAACAATCTGATATCATTTACATGATTAATATGTACAAACCTTCTATTATTGTTTTAATTGAAAATAAAATGAATGATGAGAATTTTGAAAGATTTTGTCCTAAATTGTCCAGTAATTGGAAAGCTATACATAAGAATGATTGTGGATGTAAAGGAAGAATCATTGTTATTTGGGATTCTAATATCTGGATTAATACAAACATAAACAAAGATAACCAGTTTATAGACTGCAGGTTTAGAAACATTGGGGGTTTTTCTTTGCAAATTACTTGTGTGTATGGCAGTAACTTTGAAAGAGAAAGAAATGCTTTATGGCAAAAACTTAAAGCTTTAAATTCTATATATGGTTTCCCATGGATTATGTTAGGAGATTTTAATACTGTTTTTCATGTCAATGAAAAAGTTGGAGGAATTAAAATCCCTCAAAATAAATTGGATAGAGTTAATAAATTTCTATTAGAATCTGGTCTTATAGAACCAATTATTAGTGGTAACAAATTCACATAGAAATCTGGTTTAGCTAAAAATATTCATTGCAAATTAGATAGAATTTTATATAACAAAGATTTTTCAAACAGATTTCCTAATTGTATTTGTTCCACTTTGGAACAAAAGTTAAGTGATCACACTCCTATAATGGTTAATCTTTTTGTAAATGGTAATTTTAATAGTAAAGCTTCTCCTTAGATTCAAAAATAGCTGGGTGTTGGAGGAAGATTACAAAAATTTAATGGAAAACTGTCTAAATTTTTCTTGTGTTGGATCTAAGCAATATTAGTTTTATATGTTTTTGAAATACACAAAAAATAATCTTAAAAACTGGAATAAAAATAACTATTTGAATAAAAAAAGATTATTGAATTGAGAAAAGAAGGTAAACTGTTAAACTAAGTGCTGATAATAAGCCTGAGGATATTAGTGAAATTAATAAAATTTTTCAAAATCAAAAGGAATTGTCTAGTGAAATGTATAAAGAATCAGTTAATGCCAGACAAAAAGCAAAGGTTGACTGGCTTACTTTAGGTAATGACTGCACTAAGTTTTTTTATGCTAAAATGAGCAATAGGAAACACTTAAATAATATTGGTTGCATAATAGATAAAGAGGAGAACTTAGCAAATGCACATGATAAAGTTTCTGCTGAAGCTATTAATTTTTATAAGGAGCTGTATTTTTCTACAACTGATGAAAAGGTTTTTCCACATATAACATGTAAAAATATTTTAAACCATAATGCTTCTGAAATCTTACTGGCTCTTGTGAGTCTAGATGAAATAAAATTTATTATTTTTAATGCTGGGGATAACAAAAGTCCAGGCCTTGATGGTTTCAATGCAATTTTTTTTAAAAATAATTCGGATAATATTAAACAGCAGGTTCTGGATGTTGTCAATGAGTTTATGAACAATGGTAAAATTCTTAAAAGTTTAAATCATACATTCATTACCCTTATTCCAAAAAATAAAAATACCATTGATATTGGGGATTATAGACCTATTCCTTGTTGCAACTTTATTTATAAAATTATTGCTAATGTCCTTAGTAATAGAATCAAAGTGTTTTTGCCTTTTCTTATCTCAGAAAATCAGAGTGCATTTGTTCCTGGTAGGCTTGTTTATGAAAACTCTCTTTTAGCACATGAGATGGTCAGAAAATTCAACACAAAACAGGGAGATAATGTATGTATTAAAATTGACTTACAAAAAACATATGATAAGGTAAATAGACATTTTATTCATCATATTATGAAATGTATGGGCTTTCCTATAAAGTTTTGTGATCTGGTATTTGAGTGTATTAATACTCCTACCTTTTCTATTCTGATTCAAAGAAAGGCAGAAGGGTTTATTAAGTCTAACAGGGGGTTAAGACTAGGTAACCCCTTATCACCTTATCATTTTGCTATTGTTATGGAATATTTTTCTATCCTTATGGAAATAGAGAGTATTAAAGGTAATGTTCATCCTATAAATAAAATCCATCCTTGTGTTAATCATCTGATATATGCTGATGATCTCACAGTGTTTATAAATGCTAATAAAGATAATGCAAAATCTATAAAATCAATTTTTGATATATTAAAAAATTATGCCGGTCTTCAACTTAATGTTAATAAGTACAAAGCTTATTTCAGTAAGTCTTGTAAGTTCAAAAGTGAATTTTTAAATGTTTTACAAATAGAAGAGGGTTTTCTTCCAATCAAGTATTTAGGTCTGCCTCTATCTACAAATATGATAAAGGATTCAGATTGTTTTATTCTTATTGAAAAAATCCAAGAAAGAATGGAGACTTGGTCTTGTAAGTTACTTTCCATTGCTGGAAGACTTAAACTTATTAAGACGGTGATTTATGCTATTATCCTATACTGGCTTCAAAATTTTCAAATCCGAGTTGCATCTATTAAAAAATTGGAAAGTAGATGCGCTGATTTTTTGTGGAAAAGTAAATATCACAAAATCAGTTGGGAAAATGTTTGCAGACCTAAAAATGAAGAGGTCTTGGCATTAGAAATATTAAGGATCTGTATATTACTTGCTATTTAAAATTATTTTGGAGATTCCTTAATTCTGACTCTTTGTGGGCTAGATGGATGAAATCCAAGTATTTGAAACAAAAATTTTTTTGGACTACGGTACATAATAGTTACCAATCAAATACTTGGAAACAAATATTAAATTTTAGGGAAATTGGTAAATCACTGGTTGAAAGAAAATTTAAAAATGGTAAAACAAGTTTATGGTTTGATCCTTGGTTTAAAAATGAGGCATTTATAAATAAGGTTGGGTGGAATAGCCTTATAATATGTGGTGGATCAAATGATAAAGTTTCTGAAATTATAGTAAATAATCAATGGCAACCACAAATTCATCCTATTACTAACCCTTAAAAAGTTGAAATTTGCAAAATTCAGTTTGATATTTATGTAGAGAATGACTATTGGGAGTGGAAAGCTAACAACAGAGGAAAGTTTTCTTTTAAAGCAACTTGGAATTTTATCAGAAACAAATTTCCAACAGAAGAGTGGTATCATTGCATATGGAATAGAGTGAATTGTCCTAAGATGGCATTTTGTACTTATTTTGCAATCAAGAATAGAGTAAATAGATGGGGCAATAATATAAATTCACTCTGTTCCCTGTGCAATTTATGTAATAAAAATGCTAATCGCATATTTTTTGAATGCAGTTACTCCTTTTTTGTATGGAATCAAATCAAAGCTACATTGAGCATAGATGACAACATGCATGTGGATCTTATGAATATTACCAAAATAATCAATAATAACTTCGGATCTAAATCTAAAGAAGCAGATTATGCTCACATTTTATTAACTACGGCTGTGTTCAGCTTGTGGAAAGAAAGAAATTTGCGAGTGCACAACAAAGGCAGCAAAAGTAAAGAGCAAGTTTGGTTAAGTATTATTACTGATAGCAAGGTTATACTGCAAAAATCTAAGAAAATATTTAAAAATCAAGCCAATCTCGCTTCCCTTGTTGAGGACTGGAGATCTGAAGCTGGAAGCAAACATTTAGAAGCTTATCTTTTGCATCTGAAATGCTTGCTGACCAACAATCATATTCTTAGTGAGGCGAGCAGTGTCAACCAGCAAGGGGTGTGTGAAATAACTGATAAGATCAGCTTCCTTGAGGTTGATAATAACTGCGCTAACCCACACCAAGCTACGACCTTCAATCCTTCTAATATTAGAGCTAATTTGGGTAGTAATATAAACTCGAGGAGAACATCGTTAGATCTAGGTCACGTTGACGCTAGATCTAACAAATCTTTGTATTACAGCAATATTAACTCGAGTAGCAGAGCTAATCTGGGTAGAAGTAACAAATTGAAGAAGATATCGTCAGATCTAGGTCGCGATGATGCTAGATCTAATAATTATCTGCATCTCAGCAACTATCGCAACTATCGTATAACTTCAAGTAATTTAGAGAGCGGCAGAGGCATGAGAGTTGATTTTAACAAAGCTCTTTCTTACTGGGAGCGAGGAGAGAGTAGCGGTGTGAAGAACTAAAGAGAAATGGCTTCGGAGATCAGCCATTTTTGAGCTTCGTTTGTGTTTTGTGCTTCATTTGTTTTGGTGAGATAATGAATTGTCGGCGTTGCCTTTAGGGTTTTGTGTTTGTTTGTTAGATTATTGGTTCGGGTATGTTTTATCTACCTATTTCTGCTTGTAAGCTTATAGGCTTGGCCCATTTAACCTTTATTCAAAAAAAAAATTGTTGAACAGTCTGGTGACCGAGTAAAGATATTTCAATCTATTACCACGTAGTTATGTTAGTAGCATATTGCCTCAGAGTTGGAAGGATGTAACAAATAGTTAAATACAGATCAGTAATCACATGGATTGATTTGTAGTTGCAATGATATTTTTTTACAATATAAGAATTTTAATTTAGTAATGATCAAAGTTTTTATTTTTCAGATGGCCACATCAAAAAGTGAATTAATAAGGCAATAAATACTGATTTGAAAACTAAATTTTTAGTACTAAATAATCAAAAACCAAACAGTTAACTATGTGTACCTGAGAAAGTGTAGACAAGTAATTCAACAACAATAACTACTACAACTATTAAGCCATTATTTCTATACAAGTTGGGGTCGACTACAGATGTAACCCAAAACTAAATGACAAAGTCAATGTAAAAATCAATTTAAAAATCATGATAATAATAATAATATAAGATAAACTAATTAAACTAATAATAATAAATAAATAAATAAATAAAATAAAATAAGGATTAAAAAATGAAAAAATAAAATATACAAAGAAATTAAAAAAAACATAATAGTAGTAGTAGTAGTAGTAGTAGTAATAGGGACCGAAGACCAAATGCTATTTCTTCGCCTTTTATTCACTAATCCTATAATCTAAAACTTATAACAATACTCTGAAACCAACCCTAAATAGAAACAAACTTCTATCTCATGCTTCTGATACTTTGACTGCTAATTTCACGCGCTCATGTCCGACACCAGCTCTTCGAATATATTCCAATCCTTCATGTTCATTTTTACTACTTCCTCCCAAGTCGACCTCTATCTCTTTTTGAGCATTCGAGACGACACATAATTTCAACGTGCACAGAAGTCTCGGAAGGTCTCCGTTGGAGATGTCCAAGCCATCTTAAGCGGTGTTGGACTAACTTCTCTTCAATTGGTACTACTTCAAGTTTGTCAAGTACATCATCATTTCTGCTTCGATCTCGCATTGTATGGCCACAGCTCTATCGCATCATACGCATCTCTACTACGTTTATCTTTTGGACATGTCTTGCCACAGACCTGATTGTCATTATGTAGAACCTTCCTTTAAGCTTTTGTGAGACTTCTTGTCACAAAGGATGTCAAAAGCAAGTTGTCATTTCATTCATCCCGCTCGAATTCTAAAACTAACATCTTCATCAATCTCACCTCATATTGCAACAATGAACATAAATATCGAAAGGGTTCATTTTTGGACACTACTTGTCCGACTAGAGTAACATCTCCATTCTTAGATCTGATACTGCTGAACTCGCACTTCATATAATGTTTTAGTTCTACTAATCATAAAACTCTTTGGTTCGACAGTCTGTCTCCAAAGCTCTAATTATCTATCAACCTATATCCTATTTTCGTCAACTGACACAACATCATTAGCAAGGAGTAAACACCAAGAAATCTCACCTTTTATACCCTTCGTAGTATCATCCATCACTAGGGCAAAAACGTAGGGGCTTAAAGATGACCCTTGATGTAATCCTATGTTAATGGTAAATTCACTGTTTTACCATCATATGCTTCAATAATGGTACTGTACTTTGCTATGACTTTTTTTCTACAGCCTACCAAATAACCGTTCTCGGTATTTTGTCATAAGATTTCTCCAAATCGATAAATATCATGTATGATCCTTCTTTTGCTCTTGAAATCTCTCCATAAGTTGTCTTTTCAAGAAAATCACTTCTACGATCGACCTCCTAGACATGAAATCAAGTTGGTTTTTTGAAATGTTTGCCATCATTCTTAATCGATATTCAATTTGGCAAGTAATTCAAGGTTGAAAAATGAAATTGAGAGGATTGGATTAAATAGGAAAAAATTGTCAACTTAATTCTTACATAGCGACGACTTAAATACAATTAATTATTATTGGGAAAAAAACCAATGTTGCATATAAAATCTCTGACTTTTACGCTATTTACATGGATTAAATTACGATTATTACATATAAACATCGCCATATTGAAATTTAATTTCTGTAAGAAAATATAAAAGTGTAACAACATGATTAAATAACAACACCTACCACCTTTTTACTAAAGATTGTGATAGTTTCAATGACAGTATTAATGCCTATAAATTAGTAATGCATTAATAACATCCATTGATTGTTGAAGAGGTGGAACCATTATTTCATCAACCATTTAATCAGTTATGGTACAAAAAAGATATGAAGGAAAAAAATATGACTGTGAACAGAGTAATAGTGGGAAGAAAAAAGGGCTTATTAGAGGTTTTTTATCATATTCCATTGACAAGTACCAAGACTAAATACATTCTTACTGGTATATATTTTTCAGAATGTAACTAAACATGCTATTAGTTGGAGAAGCACCGAATGAAATTACAATTTTGAAAACGAAACAAAGAAATATGGTAAACCTTTCATTAATAGGAGAATATTCACATTGGATGTCAAAACACATGAGGGTATGGGAGATAATAAACCCAATATACACGTTTGTTAAAAAAATTTATATACAGATATTTACATTGACAAGTATAATTTTGATAGATAAGTAAAGTCATGGAGGAGGCATAGACTATGCAAATTAAAAAAATTTGCTATGATCAGTCGTTATGCTTATCAAAATTATTATAAGCGTGATAAGAAAAAAGGGTAACCAACATCCACTAAACAATATATCAAAACTTGTATTGGATGTAAACATTAAATGGAGCAGCAGTGGACTATATATTGTGCATAAAATATGAATTCAAATTTATAGACAACAACTACAGTACACCAAATAATTATACCAATTTAAAATCTGATTTCTGCTAATAGAGGAAGTTGGTACTTAGAATGAACAGTTAACTAATTAATCAACCAAACTACAGGGCAATGGGTAAATAAAAATTAATGTGAATGGACACCAACATTGGAAGAATTCATAAGTTATCCACTATTGTTGGTAAGCCTAGGCGTACCTTGCATTCGATCTTTCAATTCAAGGTGGCGGATGATGAATGCTTGAAGAGTAATCGAGCGGCTAGGGAATTTATGGTTGGTTGGGAAGCTAAGGTAGTGTTTGTTTTGACCAAAAAGTGGTTACTATGATTGAAAGTGCTGACTAAAATCTACATTTACTTGGGCGTTCGTTTTACCCTTTCATTCGGCCTTTCCAAATCTAAACAGCAGAAGTCTATTCAGCTCATTTTTAGGGCTTTTTGAAATCTAAATCAGCACACATGTAATTTTCAATATAATTTCCAACAGATACCCTTGTTTTTTTTAGTAAATATTAGTTATGCATCGCTAAAACCAAGGTTAATTCAAATGGAACCCTTCTTAAAAAAATTGTAAAACGGGTCCCCATTACTGTAACAACATGTATTTTTCGTGTTTTTTGCGTTAGTGTTTAAATAGAAGTTCAAAAAAATTGTAAATATTATAACTAGGTTTGTGTAATAAAAAAAAGTAATTGCAGACATATCTGCAATTATTTCATATAATTGCAGATATGTCGGCAATTATTCACTGAATAATTGCATTCGATAAATATCTTAATAATTGCATATATGTATGCAACTAATCCATATAATCGCGGATATGTACGCTATTATTCACTGAATAACTGTGTTGAATAAAAATCTATATAACTGCAGACATGTCTGCAATTATTCTATATATTTGTAGACATGTATGCACTAATTCACTGAATAACAGCAACTTAATTTAACAATCAGGATATTTACGTAAATATCTGCTCTTATTCCTTAAAATAGCAGACTTATCTGCAATTTTTAGTTGCAAAAGAATGCTATCCAGAATAAGTGCAGACATGTGTGCAATTATTCTCTAAAATTGCATACATATCTGCAAGTATTACTGAAACATGTTATGTGTCATTTTTTTCCCTTTTCATCCTTGTTTTTTGATTTTTTTTAACATGAACACGAATATAAATATTAATTGAAATAAGTTTTTAAATTTGAAGTTTTTTTTTTGCTTTTTTATACGTTTTTTGATGATTTTCGAAAATAAGGACATAATTTACATACTTTTTTCCACTGTGGTTTTTATGAATTTTGAAACCTATCAAGGACCTGTGCCAAAAGTACCCTATTTTTTACATAGTACGATTTTCTTCTTTCTTCAAGGCAGCTCCATCATATATATTTTTTTTCTTCCGCACATAGTAGTTTCAACTTCTACTTCAAGGTAGTGACGTGGGTATATTTATAGGTGTTTTTTCATAATGTAAAATACATGGTTTGATATCATAGTTTAATAGCTACTGCTCTAAGTGGGTGTAGAAGACAATCATATCAACTATGCAGATTGTCATGTATGAGTTTCTTTGTACCGACTAAAGTAAAACTAGTTTATATGAGTACATGGGAATTTTTCTCCTATGTTTATTTTCTGTACTATTCAATCACTTTTTTATTAATGTCAAACTTCAGAAAAATAAATATGCATGATCATGAGTTGTCAAGGTTAAGGAATATGCATGATGTATTATTCATCCCATCCTACTTTCTTTCACTTCATCTTTTGTCCAACTATATTTAAAAGAGGAAACAATACTTTTATGCTAAAACTATAATATGAGTTTAACATCTTATATTTTGAGAAACATCTATAAATTTTCATGGTTGTTTTATATGTTAACCTGTGGAATTAGTATATCCTCCTTAAAATTTTCATTCATGTTGCAGTATAAGCACCAATTTTACTTACTAAGGAATATGATTAGTACCAGACTTCAACTGGAAATATAGAAATATAAGGTATTATTTAATTTATAGTAACTCATTCTATGTATATTCATTGTACAACTCAGATAATAAAAATGATCTTAATAATGAAGGGCAAATTTGTCAACTAACAATAACACATATTTATAATCAGCAACCAATCAAACGATATTTCAATATTCAACAAACAACATTAAGCACCCACTATCCAGCATTCAGCTTTTAGCATTCAACTTTCAACATTCGGCCTTCAGTATTAAGTATTCAGTCATTTTAACAAATGAAGCCTAAATGTGAAGATGCTATGTTCTGTAATTTGGGAAAAGTATGTGCAGTTGATTAATTTGGTAAAGGAAAATGCAAGAGCGTCAGGGGAAATTCCCTGATTTTTCACCGACTAAGAAAAAAATGGTGGAGCCTCCTAAATTCCACCATTTCATCAGCATTTTTTTCTGTCTTTCTCCACTTCCTCTTCCTTTTGTTGCTGCAGCAATACTCTTTGGAAAAAGCATTTGTGCACGTGAATGCGGTTCCTATGTAATGCTTTTATGTTACTATTAACTGGACCGGTCCTGGCCTAAGGTAACCTAGCCTAAAAATTTTCTAATTGTATATATAAAGTTAACCTATTTCGAAATAAGAAAAACTGAGTATAGTGCAGCAGTATAGACATCTCAATTTTCCATCAACCACTAGAGTTTGATTCTTTCTAGCATTGTATTTTTCCCCTGTCTATCTTCACTTGTACTTCTGGGGCCTCCAAAACCTAAAGTGACTAATTAAGCTTTGAATGTTTTTGCCTTGGGCCTCAAGTTGACCAAGGCCGACCCTGACAATTAACACCTAAGTATCTTCTCTAAACCATTTATGGTCTCACCTAATCTCTTCTTTTCTTCATCCATCCGCAACTCCCTTTCCATGAGTTTCTCCGTCAAAACCTTGACTTCGCCTCCTTCTCTATATTTTCAAATAAATGAATCAAAAACTCTCTATCCAATTTCATCATGATCGATATCTTATCATCTAATAATGCTTCATTGATACATATGAATCCAGCTAATTTTACTATCACTAAGTCGTTATGATTTTAATTATAAATAGGTTTGTCATTTCTAAACACGTGATTTAGCTTAGTAGGGCACTCATAAATTTTAAAAAAACTTTATGACAAAATTTCCCTTTTGTCATTTACAAATCTGTTTAACTCGAATCGTATTTTCCTTCTTTTATTTTCTCTTATCAAATAAAGGTTAAAAATCAAAATTTAGGCAAATTCTCAAATCTTGTGTTTGAATTGATGGATGATGATGCTGATGATGATACAGACCTAATGGAATTAAAAGATGTAAAATTTGAATTTTATGTTTGGATTTTTTTTTTTTAAATTTGAAAATGCATAGCTCGTAGAAGAGACAAAATTGAATTTTATGTCGTTGCATGATTTTGTTCGAGGGATTTTTTTATCGTGAAATTCTTTGTTATAATAATTTTTATATGGTGAAATTGTTTATGGGCTTATTTTTCTTAGAGAAGGGTATAAAGGGAAATGTTTAATCATAAGATGAGTATACTCAGCAAAAACATAGGTATATTAGTTTTCTTTCGGTTTTATGGAAGGCTACTCACCAACTTTTGGTTTGGTTTTGGTGCGAGAGGTCACAAGTTCAAAACTTGCGTAGTGTGATTCGAACGTTTATTGACATTTGATATGTTGTCACAGTGATTTGTTGTATATAAAGAATCGTTCCAAAATAACTTTTGAGGTTTAAATAAAATTAGCTTTTTTCAAATTGTGTATCTCTAACTAAGACTAAGATAGTGAATAATAACTGGCAACTTAAATTTAATTTTATGGATTTCTATAGTAAAGAATCTTAATTGTTACTTCAGTCAAACATATCCAACCATTGTTTCTTTTTTCTTTTATCTTAACAGAAAAATGAAAAAACAGCAATCATAAAAATGATTGTAATAGAAAACGTGTGAAATAACTGGTATACATACTTATCGGTACCGTTTGCCTACAAAATTAATGGAATTATGGAAGTACGGACTTTAATGCATATCTATTCGATTTATTCTAGTATATAAGAAACATAATATATATAACCATTTGTCTTCTTTTTAACGTTCACTCTCAACCACGATTATGTCATAATAAACCGTTTATTAAGTGCTTAAAGAAATATTAAGAAGTCAACGTAATTTATTTCTTTAAATAATCTCCGTTAACACATTTCTCTTTTCCAAGCAATCCACATCTCTTCATCTCTTCATTTACTTTGTAACCCATCAATATCCTCCTCTTATATATTCCTATCTTAGATCCCCTTCATGAAAAAAGCATTATTGTATAATTATTTAAAAATCGATACTTTTTTTAATTCATCTTTTTCATTTACTTTATGGGTGAATTTGAAGTTTATTCTTCTTAATTTTTAATTTTTAATATTTGCTTCCAGTTTATGCCCAAAACTTTTATTTTTTTCCTTGTTTATTTAGTTTCTAAAATTATGAATATGATTTCCTTCATCTGACATACACAAGGTTACCAGATCTACACACACACACACAAACACACACACACACACATATGGATACCACAGAATCTAGTGTTGATTTGTCAAATTCACTACAAGTAAACTTGAACTATTTATTTTATTCTCTTATTTTGAATCAAAATAGACTTTTATTTTATTTAATTTTGATTGGTATAATTTTACGTTTTTTTACTTCATTGATTTTGTAGAGTATAATGGATTTATTACATAGATATCGACTCCGGTTTTGAATTTCTACTAGAGGTTAAGTTCACTTTTTTTATTATGAACTATGCAAATATGTAAGAAAACGACTTTGGCAAAAAAACATTATCTGTTAAGTAAAAAAATTAAAATAATAATTTTGTGTTACAGATTTTGGTGAAATAAATAGAACTTTTGATTTAGGCAACTTTGAAATTTTTAAAAAAATTTAATATGTGTTCTTTAAACATTTTTAGTTTAAATGTTTTATATTAGCTTCCATGACTTTTTTCCGTAAAATCTTACATTTATGTCCTTCAATGATGTTTTTTTATTGGCCATGAAATATTCACAAGCAACATGCATTTTTCGTTTAATGCATGGTTACAATTACTTTCTTCATGATCTTCTTGAGTAGTGAGGTAATTTATCATTGATTTCCCGCAATTTTAGTTTTGAATTATATCGTTTTAATTTTTTATGCATTTTTTTAGTCTGGAGATAAGTTATCGGTTTTAAATGTACTTTAAATGGAAAGGATCGTTTTAAATAATGCTCATGCAATTAATAAATGGAATAACTTGGTATTAGTTTCATTTAATTTGGATTCAAACTAATTAAAGAATTAATTATGATTATTCCTTCCCTATTGAAATTTGGAGTAATAAGAAAATCAATTGTATAAAAATTCTATTTGATTCCAGTAATATGTTAGTTATCTTGTTTAGTTATTACCATTATAAAAAATATGACCATATTTTACAATCTTTCGCATTCAGTTATTTTGTTGTAACTGATTAAATGCACCTATTAATGATCACCAATTCGTTTACTGGTCATCAAATAATCAATTCAAGAATGAGTGTGTGTGTGGGGTGGGGTGGGTTATCTCTTATTTAAAGGCAAGAATAAAATCAAAGAGGAATAAGTTGGAATTAAATGAAACTAATTGAAAATAACTATGATTGCTTTTCTACATAGTTTGAACTAAAACAAAAAACAGTAAATATATTCCCATATATAACGAACCATATCACATTCTCTCTTATGGTTTATCCCTCACAAATTAGAATAGAAGGTCATCAATGCAAAGTGGTATAAAGCAATCGAAACACTGAATAAAAGGATCAAGCTATACTATGTCAAATACGAAAATTGTTATATATATTAAAATCGAAAGAGAGATGAATTGAAACGTAGATAATTAATAAAAATATACAATACATGTACGATGAAACGAGTTCAAAATAATTTGAATTTGAATTAAAATTTGAATTACCAAACATCTTTATCATAATTTATTTCTACCTTAAGTTCTGCACGAAATTACACATAATTTTGTTCATAAACATAATGTTTGTTATATATTTATATTTATTGGAATCATAGAGGAAATTTTAATACTTTTGTCGTTATTAGTTCGGGTTCAAGTATTATATGTGAACATATATGTTAAGTAATATGCAACAAAGTGAATTTGCTTAGATGTTTATTCACACACGTACAACGAATGTGCTTGTACACTAGAAATGTCTCTAAGTAAACAAACTTCAAATATGAAAGATAATATCAAATATTATTATCAATCAGTTGATAAAAGAGAATAACTAATATACATTCCATTTAATTAAAAATTTATATTAATTGATTAGTTATCTTTAATTTAAATTAAATTTGGTATGTATTAGTTATTTTTAATCTAATCAACTTTTAACCCATTTTTTCTTATAGTTTTTTTATTAGCAACATTTCAGAAGAAGCATTGTATACTTTAACTCTATGAGGGGATATGTAGTGTTTTACTGTAGAAATATATTAAAGTAGGAACTCATCCGCTGTTCTTAACAACTAATTTTCTTTACTAAGAAAATTTAGAAAAAATGATAAAAGTATACAAGAACATTATATTTGCATATGATATTCTTCCACAAGCCAACTAAAATATCGTTAGGGTAATATTTTGTGCTTTTAAGGGTTGTATTATGTTTCACATATTTGTTTATGCTTGAAGGAAAAAATTATATGTTACATATATTGTAGAACGTGATTATAATTTTTTCTTACAAGTAAAACAATCAGATTGGGATATAAATGCTATAACGTGTTAATGTTTAGTGAAAAAATAATAAGCATTCATACCTATATTGGATAGGTACTCAAGAAAATGTTCAATTGGATCCCCAATGATGACTTAGTTGTCATGTTAGAAGTCATGATATTATGTGAAGAATAAAAATGAATGATGGTTGATTGTAAAAGAGAGAATAAGAAAGCAAAAAACTATCGAATAAAGCATTGACTATAAGACTAAAATATGTTTAAATGTAGAGTCAGGTAATAAGTGGCGTTAGTTTATTGAAGGATGATAGAATACTTGAAGTTTTCCCTTCAATATTTTAAATATTATTCAAGAAAATAATGAAGATATTTAGCGTACATAATTGGAATGAAATTTTATTTGTTTTTTAAAGAAAAAGGTAAATTTTTCAATAAGAAAATCATATATTATATAGATTTTAGTATACAATAAAATGAGTAAATTTCAGATGTTACTTGCAATTTGTAAAACTATTGTAATATCTATTAATTCACTATGCATGTAGATGCCTATTTTAATATGCTTCGTCATGCTTTATAACATAGCCATTTGTATCAGTTTATTGTAATAATGATAGTATGGTTTATTGTTTTTGTTATTGATTAAACTTCCTTGCACCTTTTAGTCTAACGGTTATGTTCAATGAAATATCATCTAAAGTATTTCTAACGGTATCTATACGTATTTTGTGTTGTAGTGATATAAATTAGCTTTGAATTATGTTTATTGTTGCATTATTTTACTTTTATACCTACGTGATGCATATTATGTTTAATTTTCATCTTATATTACACTATATGTATTTAAAAAATATAATGTTTCAATGTTAGTGAATATTTTACTAATTTATTTAGTGTTACATAATGTCCAAAAGTGAAATAATGAAAATGTTGGAATGTTTCATATTTGAATCAAATATGAAACACCATTTCACTTTGAGCACAATTTCTATGTTCCAAGTTTAGACCGCTATTAACATAACTAACCATATGCATATTTAAGTATATATGTTAAATATAGGATAAACCCATACTCAACTTGTGTAACTTATTTTTGAAAATTAAAAGGCATGCTAAATTATGTAATATTGGCCAAGTTAGAATTAACCGATAGTTGATGTTATCGTTTGTCGTGCAAAGTCATTGTGCTCTAAATTGTGAAGTTATACTTTGTGCGATTTGAGATTACTAAAGAAAATTTACCAACAAAAGTGTATTATTGAACTTCATGAGAAAGGTAGCCTTAAAAAATTACAATCCCTGATCATATGCCCTTATAGTAATATATAATCGAAAAAAAACTAAACTAAAAATTAAATAAATTATGTGATAACTCTGTGTACATAGCACGAGTTTGCACTAATTCTAAGTATAATTTAATAACTCATTAACTTCTATTTTGAAATTCTTTAAGCATTTTTGCTCATATTATTCATTTCATTATTCTCTACCATTAATGGTTTATATGATTGAAAATAATTATTTTTGGGTTTAGATTTCATCCTTTTATGTGTTATGCGTAGTTCACATTTTTTATTATTTAAGGTAGGTTTGTGATATTTGCAATAATTAAATCGCATATACAAATAGGATATTCACAAATATGATATTTGCAATTTGACTATTAATATGATACATAAGTACATATAAGATGCATTCAAAATGATTAATATCAATAACATGTAAAGTGCGGTGGTAGTGCCTAACATGGTTGCATGCCTACAAATATAAACTCCATTTAATGAAATTTAAGTTATTCCTATTCCAAGATTCAATGCTTTGCCTCATGTATTTCTTTTGATTGATACATAGACATGTGAATGTCTCAAGTTCTATCTAATTTATTAAAAAATGCAACATATCATCTAGTCTAGTGAAAATGTAAGGACAAAATGAAAATAATATAGTCTCCCAAAATTTTATTTTAACTAATCTAGATGTAGTGCCATAGGATGGGATATCATGTTCAAGGTAACTCAACATGAAAACAAAAATACAAATTAACACTATAAAATTATGAAACATTAAGAATTTTCAATTAGAAGTGCCTTTTGAGTTCCCTAATGTTTGAAAATCAACATAAAAAATGTGAAGATGTAACTATAAATAGTTTTAATAAGAGAAACCTTATACATGAAAATACAAAGTAAATAAGTAAGTTAATATATAAACTTAAACAAAATATAAAGACGAATACTTAAATATAGCAAATGGTATTGAGAATAAAACTGCAAAAGATGGAAAATATTAGCAAAATGGGTTAAAAAAAGTATAATTTGTCGTACATAGAATTTCACTTTATGCTAAATTTCATTTGTAATAAGAAACTTGGAGATATAAATCAACTAAACGTTTATAGATTGACAACTTGAAAAGTTCATATTTACAATAGATTTCAGGAAACAAAACAAATTACAAATATAATGAATTTGGTGACCAAATACATATGCATAATCCTTAATAAATACATTATTTTTTAACCAAACTGTAACGACCGTCATTCCTGCATTGAAAGACTTAGCTATTAAGGGTAGAAGAAATAGAAAGATAAGAAGAAAATTACATAATCACAGAATCTCACCACGAATCAGAATAACACATAATAGATAACATGCGATATTACATTGTCATTTCCATAATAATACATCAGAGTCATTACATTACAGTTTTAATTGGATAGTTATAGCTACCTATCATATACAAATACATAGATCTTATATAATACAATGGAATAAGATAATTTCTAGCTAACTGTGAAGCCACATGCTCCAATTCCTTCAAAATGCTTGCATAGGAAACCTGGATCACTTGGTTATTCATATAAATTTGAGTACCCAAGAGTTTTAGCAAAAGAAAATAAAACTCCGAGTCAGTTATGGGTCATTTGTGAGTAAACTCAAACAACTTAATTTTTTAACTTTTATAAAACACTTTGAAAATCAAAGGTATCTCGTAAGACCATGCCGCAATAAACGAGGATGGATTTTTACCTTACAATAAGAAAAACACTTTATATAGAAATCCAATGGTATTCTGATAATGTATAGGTTTTTCAAGTAAAGTAGAACATAAATGAAATGCTTGCATCTCAAATTTCAACATACTTGGGTGCAACTAAAATTGTGTGACACTTATTGGAGAATGGATTCCATACAATGACTTGGCTACTGGGGTACTGCCCATCATGATGCATCTTTAAATAAAATAACACCGATAGATAGCTTGTTGAACTTCGTCTCATACTCTGCTACAGATAAATCCCCTTGTTTCAAGTTCATGAAGTTCCGGTACATCCTGGTCCTTTCTGTTATTGCCAATATCCCCAAAAACTTGTTTTCATCAGGCCAATGAAAATTCTTCTTCTAGAATATTTGTAGTAAGGGAGTCCCACCAAGCTGCCGCTCCCTCTTGCAGTTGCCATGCTGCTAAGAACCTTTTCTATTCATTGGATAAACCAAGACCTTTAAAAATCTTTCACAAAATAGCAATAAAGCTTGCACTTCCATGATAGACTCGGTTCCTTTAAATGGTTTCCCTTTTAAATTAGTGCAATCCTTGCATAAGGTTGCAAAATTCACTCCTAGCTGCACTGGCGCTGCCTCTTCGACAATCCGAACTCCTTCAGGATATGGGGTTCGACTATTTGTAAATGTACTGCTTCCTGCTCCCCTCCCTCGTCTACCTTGGTTACTCTTGTCTTACTATCTGAACATAGTAAGATAACTCTTAGAATACTTGGATGAGATAAATTGTGATGCCGTTTAATTGGATTTCTCAAACGAATGAGATAAAGGTTTGTATATACTAATAGGAAGGAAAAACGGTTTTATAAGAGCTTTGTATTAAAAATAGAGTTGAAATCATCTTTGTAAAAGAGTTTGAATATTTACTACAGGTATAGAAACCTTTGCGTTTTAAAGTGACAAACCACAAAAATGATTGTAAAACAATCAATCACCAAAGTTTCACGTACGAAGACGTGAGTTAAATCCAAAGAAATCGATACCAAATCCATCAAAATGGATGTTCTCAAAAATCCATAAAAAGAAGTCATCAAAGATGATAATAGTGATAACAACTAATCGGATCAACCAAAATCGATTAATATTGGAATTTAAATCAAAAATAAGGTGAATAGGCAAAACTGGGCATTTCCAAACGTCCGAAGGGTTGTTCCAGACGTCTGGATTTAGTTTTTGGAAATATTGCAGAAAACCGTCTTAACGTCCGAATTCTCAAATTAGACGTCTGACTTCCGTACAGATGTCTGAAACGATAATTCAGACGTCTGAAATTAGTCACCGCCGTTTTTATTTTTGTACTGCGTATAATTTTTCTCCAAGAGGCAAAACGAAACGTCTGGCATTGGTATACAGACGTCTGAACACCTGATAAGGGCAACAAATTGCCTAGGCCATGATGGCCAATATGATTTCGGAGCGATCGAGCGAGCAATGGCGACTAAGGATTTACGCCAAATGACAACCCGGCCTTATAGGCTCTTCGATGCATCCCAAAAAACATAACCAAACATCCTCAATAGGATTTTCACAAAAATTGGACTTCAAATCCAAAAATCAGCAAATCACCAAATCAATTCAAATCAAAAGCAAATGATCCTGAATAGATGTTAGGAATTCATACCTAAAAATAAAGATAGATATAGACACAGATGTGAGATAAAACTCTCACCTTTAACACAAAAACAAGGAAGAAGAAGCTTGAAAACAAATGAGGATCAACCATTCTTCAATCCCAACTCTAAAAGCTCAAAACTAAGATCAAAAGCAAATATTTCCTAAATTAGGTTATAGGAAATTTCTGAAATTGGAGAGAGATTGAGATGGAGAATAAGAAGGAGATACTTCCCTAAGCTTCTCTTTGAATTTGGAGCTAAAACTTGGATTTTCTGAAGAAACTAGGGCTTAGGATTTTGATTTCCCATCTCCACCACCATTTTTACTAAAGCTTAAGTTGTAGGAAATATTATGAAGTAATGAAGATGAGTGGAGTGGTGCTGGGATGATATGTTAGGTTAATCGGCTGAAACCCAAACCCAAAGCTCTAAGTGAAAAGGTCGAAATTTTAGCTAGCTCCAAACATATCAATGCTTATACTCTACAAGGTTGCAAACGCCATTTTGGACTCAATGGAAGTGGTCTCGAGTCCTAGTTCGGCTGTTTGCAAAAAGTAGCTTTTCGGACATAAATCCAACTAATGATGCTATATTTAACTAAAATATTTAAATTTACAATCGTAAAATATGCGGGTTGTTACAGACTCTCTTCCTTAAAGAAATTGCGTTCTCGCAATACTTAAGAAGGAAGTAAAAAGTAACAACCATAAAAGCATATCAACACAAAAGAAGTTTGAAATAAGAAGTTCACCTTAAGGAGCACGATAGAGTAAGTCCGGATGTGATCACTCAATGAATTCTTTAGATTCCCAAGAGAAATCCTTAGAATTTGAGGACCATTGAACCTTCATAAGAGGGACATCATTATTTCGAAGGCGTTTAACCTCCGAAGCAATAATACGAATAGGATGTTGCTCATAAGTCAAAGTAGGTGAAACTTCAATTTTTTCCATAACACCGGGCTCAAGAATAGAATCAGAATCTCGAAGGCATTTCCGTAATTGAGAAACCTGAAACACGTCATGAATAGCAGAAAACTGAGCCGGTAATAAAAGGCGATAAGCCACGGAACCAATACGTTCAGTGAGGGAAAATGGACCAATATATCGAGGTGCTAATTTTCCCGATCGACTGAAATGCACAACACCCTTCATAGGTGAAACACGAATAAACACAAAATCTCCCACGGAAAATTCTAATTTCCTTCTTCGACTATCAGCATAGGATTTTTGTCTACTTTAAGCTTCTTTCATCCTATGACGAATAAGGTCAATCTTTTCTGTGGAATCACGAATAAAATCTGGACCCAAAACCAGTTTCTCATCGGCTCAAGCCAACAAGAAGGAGATCGGCATGGCCTTCCATAGAGTGCCTCGAAAGGTGCCATACCAATACTAGATTGGAAGCTATTATTATAGAAAAAATCAACAACAGAAATGTGGTCTTCCCAACTTCCACCAAAATCAAGAACACATGCACGAAGAAGATCTTCAAGAGTTTGATTCACACGCTCAGTTTGTCCATCGGACCGAGGTGATAAGCGGTGCTAAAATTAAGCTTCGTTCCCAAAGCTTTTTGAAGGCTCTTCCAAAATCTACTAGTAAACAATGGATCATGATCGCTAACAATAGAAGTAGGAACTCCATGAAATTTAACAATTTCTTTAATAAAAGAGTTTAGCCAAGAGGTACGGTCCGATTGGACAGATCGGGAATAAAATGGGTGGATTTTGTAAGTCTATTTACTATCACCCATAGGCTATCATGACCCGAACGAGAACGGGGAAGTCCGCCAATAAAATCCATGGAAATTTGGTCCCACTTCCAAATTGGAATGTCCAAAGGTTGCAATAACCCACCGGGCCTTTGACATTCGGCCTTAACGAGTCGGCAAGTCAAGCAACGCTTAACAAAGTTAGCAATATCAGATTTCATCCCATCCTAATAATAAAGTCGCTTCATATTCCCATACATTTTACTACTACTGGGATGAATGGCAAATTTAGAACGATGAGAATCTTCTAAAATGTGTTTACAAAGATCACAAATATTGGGCACTATAAGTCTACCAAATTTTCGAATACCACCACGAGCATCAATATCAAAGTCATTCAAACCTTCAATATCAAATTTATCCCTACAATTATGGCCAAGAAGAACAAATTCGGGATCTAGCTTTTGAGCATCAAGAATGTGGTCTAAAAGAGAAGAACGAGCCTCAAGGCTACATAAAACGAGAGATGAACATAAATCAGATTCACGATCTCGAATCTCACAAGTGGACAAAATCTCGAGATCTTTCCATTCGGATATCAACATAGAAATAACCGCTTGTTGCTTACGGCTAAGGGCATCGGCAACACGATTTCCTTTCCGGCACTAGTACAAAAAGTGCATATTGCTTCGTCTCATTTGCATCGGTTGAAGTAAAACCTGATGCAAATAGAACTATTTGCATCAGTTCTATCTTAATAACTGATGCAATTGGTACGTGGAAAGCAATAGGTAATAAAAAATCAAATTTGCATCAATTGTCATCAACAACCGATGCAATTACGTCGATACAAATAGTTTTAGTCGCATCGGTTTTAAAGTCAACCGATGCAACTACATGTTGATGGCAAAGATATGAAATTTAGGTGGGAAATAATGAAAAATTGGCTCCAAAGTTACTACTTCGGACAAATGTACTCCTACCTCCTCAAATAACCCGCTTCGAAAAAAAAAGATAATTATGTTTGTCAGCAGCGATAACGAATCTTTCGAAATTGAAGAATCAGTGGCGAAGTTGTCCAAAACAATCGTTGATCTAATCGAAGAAGGCGTTGATACTGACAAGGGAATCCCAATTCCGGTTGTCCATAGTGTTGCTTTGGCGAGAGTAATCGAGTACTGCAATAAACACGCGGAAGAGGCAAATAAGAAGAAGGAAAAGGCAGCTGAGAATGATGCTTTCGCTGATTGGGAGAAGGAATTCCTGGGTGCTGATTTTGATGACCTCGGTGCAATTCTTACGGTAAGTTTTGTTTCTGAATTCTTTTTGTTGATGTTATCAATTTTTTGCTTTGAAATGTTTCTTTGCGTTTGCTTATAATCAAGATCTATCATACGTGTTTCTTTAGTGCCTTAAAAAAGAGGAAAAGAAGCATGTTTTCTTTGAACAAATTGTCGAAATTCCATGCCAGTTTCATGCTTGTCTAAATTACGACAATAGATAAAGATCGATGCATACCAAGTTCATTACTTGAAGGTATATTACTTGATTATTATTTTCTTTCTGCTAGGCTGCAAATTATCTGAATATAAAGAGTTTATTGACAGTAACTTCAGCTGCAGAAGATGAGACATTAAGATTTTGGAATGTTTTCGGAACACCTCAAGTTGCAAAACGTGCTCCTAAAGCCACTACTGGACCATTCAGCAGTATCAACCTTATTAGGTAATTAAGTTACCAGTAGCAAATATAACAATGGAGATGCAATTCGGGACTTACCACAATCTTCCACATTTGTGTACTAAGGTATTTTTGTCATTTTTAAACATCTTTCATCATTTGATTACTTATATATGTTCTTATGCATGCTGATATACTTTTCTTCGTTGATATGAAGGCTGATGATGCGTTCGAGTAGGCTTAAAAAGCTAAGTATTCCAACATTATTTATCTTTGATTCTATCTTATATTATAATTAGTATTTATATTATAGTTCGAATGTCTGGTTTATTTACTTTGGTTACATCTCTCGTAGTTGGTCTATGTTTAGGTTTTATTTGCCCTTTTTTGCATTTTTGTCCGACAGTTGTTTTAAGTTCATATGTCTAGATAAGAATCTTTTGCAATGTTATGTCTAGGTGATGTTATAGTTGTCTTAGGTTCAATGTATTTATTGAAAGCTCCTTTTATTTGTCTAGCCATCTCCTTAATGCCAAATCTTTTGTGGTGAATATTTAAAGAAAACATTAGACTTTCAGTTAGATTGTAATCCTGCATAAGCTTGTGGTAAGCTTCAAAATTCTTGTTTTTTCTATCAACGAACCTCTTTTTGGTTCTAAATTAGTTTTACCTGAATTTTTTTATGGGTATAAAGTTAATAAAGAAACATTGAAATGTATTGGTTCAAATAATATTAAGGTTAGATTTTTGTTCTTTTTGACCATACAGCGTTAATTTATATATCTGATTGCAGTTTATATACTTCTTTATGCACAGGAACTTACATCGATAAGAAATGCCCTTTCACTGGTCATGTCTCCATTAGAGGTCGTATCATTGCAGGAACATGCCAAAGTGCAAAGATAAACAGAACTATTATTGTCAGAAGAAATTATCTTCATTATGTGAAAAAATATCAGAGGCAAGCTCCGTCAATCAAAGTTCTAGCCTTCATTTGTCCACTGCATTAAGCATCTGATATCCTTTTTGTTATTATTCCAGGTATGAGAAGAGGCACTCAAACATACCAGCACACGTTTCTCCCTGTTTCTGTGTTAAGGAAGGTGACCATGTGATCATTGGCCAGTGCAGGTGATGTGTTGATATTGTGCTTATTTCACTTGCTGTCTTACCTTCTGTTTTTACTTGGTATATACTTAAAGTTTGGGTTAACTGTTCGTTAAAGCATGTTTGGAAACTCTTTATAAGTAGTGAAAACTATTTTCTAAGCAACTTATTTCAATCTTGACGGTTGGGAACTTCATATAAGCAGCTTGCAAAAGTAGGCGAACGAGTAGAAGTAATATTATCCAAACGCTTCTACTTTCAAGTAATATAAAACTGCCTAGAAGTTACTGTTCAAAACTCAATTTTAAAATTTTCAAAATAAGCTTTTTCCTTTTTCTCTTTTATGGCTTGTTTGGATCGACTCATTTAAGTTGTTTTTTGCATTTTGGAAATGAAAGCCAATTCATTTTGGCTTTCAAAAAGCCAAAAACGACTTGTTTAAGTCGATCAAAACAAGAGCTTAACATGGGCTATCCAAGATATATGTTTTTCCTTCTGATTCTTAACATCCATACTTGTGCATTTCCCCATCTGGTAGTGAAACTTTAAATATATCCATTAAAGTTTACGTTAATTATAAGTTTTATCATTAGTAGCTTGCTTTGTCTTTAAAGTTTATGTTAGTTATATGTTTTAATTAATAGTATAAATCCAATAAATCATTGTTTGAGTTTTCGCTCGTTTGTGTCTTAGGTCAAAACTGTTAGAAGGCATGAACAATTCCTTGATGAAATGTTAGCTGTGGAAATAGAACATAGAGATGAGTCCCACCTTTCTTTTGTTTTTTGTCTCCCTGTATATTTGTGATCTCCTTATTTCAGGTCCTCTAGCACAAATTCTTAGGTAGCCTCCACAAAGATAATGCTTTTTTTATAAAAAATAAATTGCAGGTTTCCTCCAATATTAATTGAAGAGCATCAGGCTTTTTTCATACCAGGTACTAACAAAGATTCTGCCATAAATAGTTCAGGCTAAAAATGTTTTGTCTATGCAGAGAAAATATGTTAGTCTTTTGCAAAACTATGACTTTCTGAAAAATAATTTTTGAAAATGCAGTTTGGTAAAAAACTAAAATGCCAAGTAAGGATGGTGGGATGTGATTGTAGGGGCTAGTAGGAGAGGATAACACATCAAGAACAATATCTTCCTTCTGTTGTGACCGGATGCTAAATGTAGCATCATGAGATATTTCAGATGATGATCGGGGATTACCAGATGCAGTTTGATGTACATCTGAGGGATTTTCATTGCTGTCTGCAAATGTTTGACATGAATTATCAGGGACTGGGACACAAGTATCAGGTACATCATTAAAAACGTGCACAATTGATATTGTTGTGATATTGTTATCCATGCATGAATGATTCCTCCTAGTATTATTTATCATTGTTTCTTTTTCTAGAATCTCCACAGCATTATCAATTTCCTCATCCACACACAATACTGAGAAAGGATTGATGAGAAAACTACATTCACCATCCTTACTTAGCATTTTAGTTTTAGCGAACAACAGAACTTTCTGGTGGAGTATTTGGCAATCGTGAGTGGGGAAGTCGATGGTTTCTAGTGCAATTGGGTTGTTGAGATTGTTCGATTGAGGTTTTTTCTATTCTCTTTCTTACCGTCTTTTTTTGGGTTGAAGAGGAATGGAAATTGCTGATGGTTTTGAACGTGTTTACAGCAGTGCCAGCTGTTTGTTCGCAATGGAGGTGCCGAGGGTGGATTTTCAGTTGAGCAATGTAGTTGGCTGTTGAATATGACAGTAAGGCTTGGTTGTATGAATGTGTGCAGTGCATTGAGAAGTGCTACAGGCAGTTTTTTCTGTTGATACGCGAAGATTTTGATCAATGACAATGTGCTGTAACAAACAAGAAAGAAATATATGCAATGCTAAAGGAAGATCGATGAAGACCAAACAAACTTAAAGTATGTTTTTTTATATATGTCTTAGTCTAGATTTATTGTTAAAATCTATCCTCAAGAGGCTTGCACGAACACTAGAAAACATTTTATAAACTTCATTTTCAATTAAGTTCTCACTATGCATATTTTATAAGTTCAGTTGACTGAACAGGAACAGCCAGTCGACTGAAACTGGAACAAATTTATACACATGCACAGTTTCAGTCGACTAAATTTCCTGCACAGTCGACTGAATTTGCTCCCGAAAATTTTACTTCATATATTCAGTTGACTGAATTCCCTGCTCAGTCGACTAAATTTGAACCTGCGAATTTTCTCTAAAAAGACACCTTCTTCCTCCCAAGAGTTGCAACCATTCATCAATGGAAATGGAAGCATCTCTTGTTTGCAACCTTTGACAACAAATGCACCTTTTCTACAAGTATATATACATGATTCTAACATCATTTAATTTACCGAATTCTCTTTCTTTAATCTTACTATTCTCTTGTTCATATTCTCTAGATATTCTCAAAGCAATCACCAATCTATTGCTTGAATCACTGCTTTTGTTTATAGCATTCTTTTGATTCATAGCAATTCACATTTCCTAAATCTTCACAAACACATTGCATACTCTCGAGAATAAGATTATAGGAATATTGTACTACATTAGACTCATTAGTGTTGAAAAGAACACAACAAGTCGAATATTGTATTTTAGTAATTGAGTTGAAGTCCTCTTCGGTAGTTGAGGCAAGAAATCCCATTCGGTTGTTCGGGTAAGTTGTAAACCTATTCCTCCAGGTGAAGTGAGGGTGTTAGTTAGTGAAATTCCTAAGTGAAGCTTAGGGACTGGACGTAGGACGAGAGGTCCGAACCAGTATAAAATCCTGGTGTCTCCTTGCATTTACCTACTTTATCTACCTAGACTATTCCGTTATTCCATATTACACGATCCTACCGCATAGTATCTTTCAATTGGTATCAGAGCGAGGCCGTCCTATAACCATAACACCGTTATTAGACATATTGATAATATCGAAAATAACGCAAGTACAAGCATAACATCTGCCTATAGTTCCACATTTGCGGAAGGACAATCTACCCAAAGACCCCCTATTCAATGGACTAAACTACAACTATTGGGCTACTAGGATGAGGATTTATATGCAGGCAACAAGTTTTGAAGCCTGGAATGCTACTCAAGCGGAGTTCGTTGTACCCACAACCGATTATCCTACATGGACACAAATTCAAAAGAATGAAGCTAGTGCAAATGCCAAAGCTATGAATATGCCATTTTGCGCCCTAGATAGAAATGAATTCAACCGTGTTAGCATATGTACTACTGCATATCAGATATGGGAAACACTTAAAGTCATACATGAAGGCACAATAAGGTTAAACAAACAAAGATATCCATGCTGAAGAATCAATTCCAAAACTTTAGAATGCGACAAAATGAATCCATCAATGACATGTACTCAAGATTTCAAGACATTCATCATGCTCTAATCGGACTAGGAGAAAGATACACGAACTTTGACATTGTGTCTAAAGTTCTAAATTCACTCACTGATGAATGGGAGAGAAAAGTACTAGCAATCGAGGAAGCAAATGATCTATCTACAATGAAACCAGAAGAATTGATTGGAAATCTTATGTCGTATGAAGTAAATATGCAAGCTAAGAAAGATCAAGCTCAAGAAAGAAAGAATGTTGCTTTTCATGCGGAAAAGGAAGAATCAGAGTCTGAAGATGAGGATCTAGCATTTATAGCCAAAAATTTCAAGAAATTCTTAAAATATAGAAATGGAAACAAAAACGGATTCAAAAAGAATTTCTTGAACAAACCTTCATCCTCAAATATAGAATGCTTCAATTGTCGCAAGAAAGGACACATGCAAAAAGATTGTCAAGAACAAATGAAGGAAAATCAGAAAAGCTTCAACAACAAAAACAAGAAGGATAAATTCAAAAAGAAGGCATTTTCTGTAACATGGGACAATTCAGATTCATCTTCATCTGAAAATGATAGTGATAGCGACAATGAACATGCAAATGTATGCTTCATGGCTCAAGAATCTGAGGTAAATAATTTAACGTTCGACGATTTAATTGAAGTAAACACTCAACTTTTAAGCACAATAAAAACTCTTAAAAAGAAACTCGTGAAAATCAAAACAAAGCTGAATTTAAAAGGGATATGTTAAAAGATGAAAAGAAAATCTTAGAAGAAGAACTTGAAAAAGTTCAAGAATCTCATTCAAATTCGGAAACTCAATTATCACTTTTAAGTCAAGAAATTGAAACTCAAAAAACAAAGAATGACATAATTGTGTCTGAAAATCATGAGTTAAAAACTAAGATTAGACAAGTTGAGTTAGAAAATAATAGTCTTCAAGCTAGATTAGATAACATTACTAAAAATGTTTCTAACTTTGACAAAGGAAGTGAAAATTTATCTAAGATTTTAGAAAATTCTCAATCCTCTTCAAGTAAACATGGATTAGGATATAAAAAGGAGTCAAAAATTCCTAAAAAGAAAAATACAAATTTTAAGAGGAATATGGATTCAAAACAACAAATATTGCTAAAGAAACCTATTAAAACAAAAGTAGAAAACAAGGTAGTTAAAATTTGGGTACCAAAGACTAACAATGTATTAATAAGAAATAAATATGTTAAAACAATTATGGATAATGTTCATCATAATGAAAACTATATTTATAAAAAGGATACTAAACCAAATTGGGTTTGGTTTCCTAAATTCTAACTTTTTAGGACCCTATTAAAAGGTGGGTACCAATAATTTCATATTTATTTTCAGGTCCCACTCAAAAGGAAGAAATGGATATTAGACAGTGGTTGTTCAAAACACATGACCGGAGACAAAGATATGCTTACAAACATCACATACTTTGATGGTGGCTCGGTTACCTTCGGAGATAATTCAAAAGGCTTTATCATTGGCAAAGGAGATGTGAACAATTACGGTACATCAAATTTACCTTTTATAACAAATGTTTCATTAGTTGATAATTTAAAACATATCTACTTAGCATAAGTCAACTGTGTGACAAAGGTTTTAAAATAACTTTCTCGAATAATAAATGTAGTATTTTTGATCAAAACCAAAATCTTGTTTTTGAAGAAAATAGAGATAGAAATATTTATGTTTTAAATATGAATATTAATCATAATTCAAGTATGTGTTTACTTGCCAAAGATAATGATCCTTGGTTATCGCATAAAAGATTTTGTCATATAAATTTTAAAACTATTAGAAAACTTTCTAAAAATGAATTAGTAAGAGGTTTACCCAAAATAAACTTTAAAATAAATAATCTTTGTGATGATTGTCAAAAAGGAAAATTAACGAAATCATCTTTCAAATCTAATAAAAATATTTCAACTTTACAACCATTAGAATTACTACATATGGATTTATTTGGACCAACACAAGTTCATCCATTAATCATAATCGATACGTATTTGTAATAGTTGATGATTTTTCAAGATATACATGGACTATTTTTATGAAAAATAAAAGTGACACTTTTGAGCATTTTAAAACATTTGTCAAAAGAATTCAAAACACTAAAGATTTGAAAATTAAAAATATTCGAAGCGATCATGGAGGCGAATTCGAAAATGAAGTTTTTGAAACTTTTTGTAAAAAGAAAGGAATAAATCATAACTTTTCTTTTCCTAGAACTCCTCAACAAAATGGAGTTGTAGAAAGAAAGAATAGAACATTACAAGAATGCGCAAGAACATTATTAAATGGATGTTCTCTACCAAAACATTTTTGGGCAGAAGCCGTTGCTACTGCATGTTATGTATTAAATAGAATATCAATTAGACCATTAACTAAAAATACTTCTTATGAACTATTTAATAATAAAAAGCCAAATATATCTTATTTTAAAATAGTTGGATCAAAATGTTTCATTTTAAATACAAAAGATCAACAAGGAAATTCGATTCAAAAGCTGATGAAGGAATTTTCGTAGGATACTCAGAACGAAGTAAAGCATATCGAGTATTTAATAAACGAACAAACTTAATTGAAGAAACTTTGCATATATCTTTTGATGAAAATTTTAATAAAAATTTAAATATAAAAGATGATGAAGAATTGATAAATATAGAAGAAACAAACCTTGAAAATAATAATAATGAACTAAGATCTCCTCCTAAAATATTACGAGATCAACCAACTCAAAATGTAATAGGAGAAATAAGTTCTCAAGTCAGAACAAGAAATCAACTAAATCAAATGGGTCATGTAGCTTTCATTTCATCAATAGAACCTAAAAATCCAAAAGAATCATCAACAGATGATTATTGGATTATCGCAATGCAAGAAGAATTAAATCAATTTGAACGTAACGATGATTGGGAATTAGTTCCCCATCCTAATAATCAATCAGTAATTGGAACAAAATGGATTTACAAAAACAAAGTAGACGAACAAGGTAATATAACAAGGAATAAAGCAAGACTAGTAGCACAAGGGTATAATCAAGAAGAAGGTATTGATTTTGATTAAACTTTTGCTCCCGTTGCAAGACTTGAAGCAATACGTATACTATTAGCCTTTGCATGTTTTCACAATTTTAAACTTTATCAAATGAATGTTAAAAGTGCATTTTTAAATGGTTTTATTAAAGAAAATGTATATGTAGAACAACCTCCTTTGTTTATGCATGAAAAATATCCGGATATTGCATTTAAATTGAAGAAAGCACTATATGGTCTTAAACAAGCACCTCGTGCTTGGTATGAAAAACTTAAAAGTTATTTATTAAACTCGTGATTTAAAATTGGAAAAGTAGATTAAACGCTTTTTATTAAAATTACTACCAAAGATATTTTAATAGTTCAAATATACGTAGACGATATTATTTTTGGTTCAACAAATGAAAATTTATGTGAAGAATTTTCAAATATAATGACTAATGAGTTCGAAATGTCTCATATGGGAGAATTATCATATTTTCTCGGACTTCAAATCAAACAATTAAAAAATGGAATTTTTATAAACCAAGAAAAATATTGTGCAAATTTAATTAAACGATTTGTCATGGAAAACACTTCTGGTAAACCTACTCCTATGAGTACCACTACACATCTCGATCGAGATGAAAATCGCAAAAGTGTAGATCAAAAATTGTTTAGAAGTATGATAGGTTCCTTACTTTACTTAACCGTTAGTAGACCTGACATAATGATGAGTGTTTGTTTATGTGCACGCTTTCAATCCAATCCTAAAGATTCACACTTACGAGCAGTAAAACGAATAATGCGATATCTTAACAAAACTAAAGATTTCGGTCTTTTCTATCCAAAGGAGTGTTCATTTGAGTTAGTATCATTTAGTGATGCTGATTTTGGTCGATCTCGAACAGATAGAAAAAGTACAAGTGGTACTTGCCATTTCATTGGAAAATCACTTATATCTTATTTTATTAAGAAACAAAATTGTGTCTCGCTTTCCACATGCGAAGCAGAGTATATATCAGCTGCTTTAGCTTGCACTCAAGTTATATACATGCAACAAACACTTAAAGATTTTAATATAAATTTAACAAATTCTACAATATATTGTGATAATACAAGTACAATAAACTTATCTAAAAATCCGGTTAATCACTCTCGTACAAAACATATAGATATTCGTCACCATTTTCTACGTGACAATATCGAAAAAGGAATAATTAATTTAGAACATATTTCAACTGAAAATCAAATTGCCGATATATTTACCAAACCTCTATTAGAAAACTCCTTCATAAAATTACGACGAGCGTTAGGAATAATGTCTTTTAAAGACATCGTATAGAGAAAAATCTATACAATTCAGTCTGCTAACACTATCTGTTCAGTAGACTGAATAAAGAAAATATGGGATTTTCAATTTACTTTTCAAATATGTTACATAACATTTTGTCAAATAATATTCACCATACATTTTTAACAGAATTATGGTAACCATTAAATCATTAAGTAGTTGAAAAACTTTAAGGATTTATAACTACTATATATTTAGAAAATTCCTACTATAAATATATCTTAAAATTTTTTTTTTTTCACAACTCATTCTCACAAATAAAAGTTTTATAAAAATGTCTTCCAACAACTCTCTTTCCCCGATCAACATCACCTCTTCTATCGAAAACACTCCAACATCTTCAAAACTTCCCACTCCAACATCGACACATGAGCCAGTTTTCAAATGGAACAATTATCGTACCGGCTACACACCAGAATCCAAGAAAGAAAAACGCGGACTCTTTATTTCTCCAGACACAAAAAGAAAGATTGATGAAATTCATCACTTTCAACGACAACAACAACCTCCTCAACCTCACTACGAAGAACATCTCGAGCAAGATGATGAAATTCGTCTTGTTGACCCAAGCTTCACTACCAACCAATCCTTGGGGATATTGTCAAGAAATCAACAAATTATTGACACTCGTCTTAAAAAGTTAGATCATAAGCTTGACAAAATCAAAGGATTCTTCAACAAGTTGTGGGATGCAATCTCGTGCTCAAGCACCACTACTGCTTCAACATCTCGCGGCAAACGTTCGACACCTACGTTTACATGGACGACATCCGAAGAGCATACAAGTAGCAGCGATAGCGGAGCTAGTTGTGGACATGGAGAAAGAGAGCACAGACCACCAACAGGAGGACCCGTCATATGTGAACCAACAAGAAGAGAAGGTTCGTATGACTGGGATAGAGATGAGTAATTTTTTTGTTTGATGTGTATTTTTAACTTTCTAGTGGCTTGTATAAATAGCCATTTTATGCTTGTTTGTCACAACATTTTTTACTTTTCTTAAGCCATGATTATGCAAATATGCTTCAGTGATTGGCTTGATAAATTATTACTACTGTTAGTTCTTCCTTTTTGTCGATGACAAAGGGGGAGAAAATCTATGGTACTAACTTTGTTTTGTAGGAAAGATAGTGCATACATTCAGGGGGAGAAAATAAGTAAAACATCTCTAGAATAAATCAGTATTGTCATCAATCAAAAAGGGGGAGAATGTTGATACGCGAAGATTTTGATCAATGACAATGTGCTTTAACAAACAAGGAAGAAATATATGCAATGCTAAAGGAAGATCGATGAAGACCAAACAAACTTAAAGTATGTTTTTTATATATGTCTTAGTCTAGATTTATTGTCAAAATCTATCCTCAAGAGGCTTGCACGAACACTAGAAAACATTTTATAAACTTCATTTTCAATTAAGTTTTCACTATGCATATTTTATAAGTTCAGTCGACTGAACAGGAACGGCCAGTCGACTGAAACTGGAACAAATTTATACACATGCACAGTTTCAGTCGACTGAATTTCCTGCACAGTCGACTGAATTTGCTCCTGAAAATTTTACTTCATATTTTCAGTTGACTGAATTCCCTGCTCAGTCGACTGAATTTGAACCTGCGAATTTTCTCTGAAAAGACACCTTCTTCCTCCCAAGAGTTGCAACCATTCATCAATGGAAATGGAAGCATCTCTTGTTTGCAACCTTTGACAACAAATGCACCTTTTCTACAAGTATATATACATGATTCTAACATCATTTAATTTACCGAATTCTCTTGCTTTAATCTTACCATTCTCTTGTTCATATTCTCTAGATATTCTCAAAGCAATCACCAATCTATTGCTTGAATCACTATTTTTGTCTATAACATTCTTTTGATTCATAGCAATTCACATTTCCTAAATATTCACAAACACATTTCATACTCTCTAGGATAAGATTATAGGAATATTGTACTACATTAGACTCATTAGTGTTGACAAGAACACAACAAGTCAAATATTGTATTTTAGTAATTGAGTTGAAGTCCTCTTCGGTAGTTGAGGCAAGAAATCCCGTTCGGTTGTTCGGGTAAGTTGTAAACCTATTCCTCCGGGTGAAGTGAGGGTGTTAGTTAGTGAAATTCCTAAGTGAAGCTTAGGGACTGGACGTAGGGTGAGAGGTCCGAACCAGTATAAAATCCTGGTGTCTCCTTGCATTTACCAACTTTATCTACCTAGACTATTCCGTTATTCCATATTACACGATCCTACCGCATAGTATCTTTCATTTTCTTCATGAATATGACAGTAAGGCTTGGCTATTTGCGTGATGGGAAATGTTGTGATGTTGTGGCTGAGGAGTGATGACGTTACTGATGGTAAGTTTTCGTGAGGAGAAAGCCAAAGAAGAATGTAACAGCAGTGGTTCAAGTGAGTTGTATGGGTGAAGCAACGTTGATGGTTGTTGTTGATTTGACAGTAGTTGTGTGGATGGTTGAAGTGGGAAGTTCTCTGTTGTATTGATGATGCAGCAGTTTGTAGAAGTGGTCGTAATGATGAATTGAAGGTTAAAGTTTGTTGTAATAGTTGTTGATGTAAATGAAGGTGCAGTTTGGTTTGGAACTGTAGTCTATTGTGATGAGTTGATGAACTGTGATGTTTTGAATAATGGAGATGGCTTTACTGTGTTGTATTGCAGGGTTGCAGTTGAAATGTGAGTGTGGGCAGAAATATAGAGTTGATGAGAGAAGTGTGTATGTCAGTGTGCAAGTGTTTGACAACAATTAATAGTTGTAGCAAGTGGTAAGTAGAGATGATGACAGTGGTAAGGGAAAATCCGAGGAGGTAGGTTTGGTAGTGGCTGATGTTAGAAGTTTTGGGTTAGATGAAGGCAGGGTATTATTTGTATTGGCAGCAGTGATGAAGTGTTTTGGTTGCGAGGAGGATGCATGGGATAGAGATGCAATGTAGTCAGGTGGTTGTTTTGGAAGGGAATGTATGCATTATGCTTTGTGGTGAGGAGTTAGAAATGCAGGGTAGAAGTGGATGACTGATAGGGGAAATGTGGTGTTTCTGTAATTGAAGATGGTCCGAGAGGTTGGTGTGTGGTTGCTGTGGCAACTGTGAAGCAATGAAGTGTGCACAGTGATGCACAATGGATATGACAGAAATCAATGTTGTAAATGAAGGTGAAAATTTGTAAACCAAAGCAGAATTTGTAAATGATAATGAAATATATTTTTTTAAATTTTTTGTGTATGTTTTTTTTCCTTATATATATGAAGATTATCAATAATATATATGTGTGTGTATGTGTGTATAATCTATATGAATACTGTAATAATGGTTTCTTAGGGATTAGTTTGCATCGGTTGTTATAAAAAATCGATACAATAGAGGGGTTAGTTTGCATCTGGTTTCAACAACAACCTATACAACAAGTTCCTTTGTTGCATCGGTTTTCCTTACAACCGATGCAACATGGGGACTGTGTCCAAGCAACTAACCATGATATTTTGCATCATTTATTAGTAACAATCGATGCAAAAGGGACCTTTCTGCATCGGTTTCAGAACTGATGCAAAAGTGTTAAGCCTGTTGCATCGGTTGCATATGCAGCGGTTGTTGAACTGATGCAAAAGGAGGGTAAACAACTGATACAAATGGCATGTTTTGTAGTAGTGCGGGTGTATAAAGAATATCAAGATCATAAGATGCAAGGAACTCGAGCCAATGTTGTTGACGCAAATTAAGTTCCTTTTGAGAAAATAAATACTTCAATGATTTATGATCGGTGTAGAGAACAAATTTTTCTCCCAAAATATAATGATGCCAAATTCGAAGGGAGAAAACAATAGCCGCAAGCTCCAAGTCATGAGTGGCATATCGAGTCTTGCCAGGCTTTAATTTCCTAGAAGCATAAGCTATAACGCATTTTCTTTGCATAAGAACAGCACCCATTCCAACCCGACTTGCATCGGTATAAACAATAAAATCTTGGTTCCCCTCGGGAATCACAAGAATAGGAGCATCGAAAAGGAGTTCTTTTAATTTCTAAAAAGAAGCTTCACATTTGTCTGACCAAATGTATTTGACTCCTTTCTTTGTCAAACTAGTAAGAGGCATTGCAATTTTAGAAAAGTCCTTTATGAATCGACGGTAATATCCCGCCAATCCAAGAAAGCTATGAATTTCCGTGACACTCTCCGGTTTCTTCCAATCTTGAATTGCATCAACCTTTGAAGGATCCACGGAAATTACGGATTCAGAAATGATGTGACCGAGAAATTTCACACGAGATTGCCAAAAATGGCACTTAGAAATTTTTGCTTTCAATTGATTGCTCCTAAGAGTTTCCAACACAATCCGTATATGCATTTCATGCTCCTCCTCGGTTTTAGAATACACAAGAATATCATCTATAAAGATGAGAACAAATCGATCGAGGAAGTCTTTGAAAACTCTATTCATAAGGTTAAAGAAATAAGCTGGGGCATTCATTAAACCAAATGGCATAACAAGCCATTCATATGATCCATAACGGGTACAGAACGATGTCAAAGGAATGCTATCCTCTGCAATACGAAGCTGATGAAAACCGGTTGCTAAGTCTAAATGTGAAAAGTCTCTAGCATCGCTAAGTTGATCGAATAGATCATCAATCGGAGGTAAGGGATATTTATTCTTGATGGTGAGATCATTAAGCTTGCGATAGTCAACGCAAAACCTAAGGGTACCATCGGATTTCTTCACAAAAATAGCCGAAGCTCCCCAAGGAGTGGAACTAGAACGGATAAATCGCTTCTCATCCAATTCGGATAATTGTTTACTTACCTCCTCATTTTCTTTATTGGATATACGATAAGGCGGGCGAGTGATAGGTAAAGCTGCAGGGCCTTGATTAATTCTGAACTCGATTGCTCGCTTAGGTGATAATTCTAAAACGACTCAAATATGTCGAAAAATTCACAAATGACGTGAATACGAGAAATGGCATCCTCCTCATCATCATTATCGTCATCATGAGGATTTAGAGAATACAAAGATGCTGCTAAGTTGGAATCCGAATCTTTGAGAACAATAGAATCTACTTAACAGATTGAGGATGTCGAAGTGAATAGTCCGCTCAAGACATAGGATATGGGCTTCATAACGGTTAAGCCAATCCATTCTCAAAATCATTCCGAAGCCTAAGTAACGCATGACATGCAAATCGGCTCAAAAAGAAAAATCACATAAAATAATCTTGACATCTTTATAAAGCAAACTAAGTGTTGCGGATCCACCAACCGGATTCACAATTCTCAAAGAAGTCATTAAAGCCATAACACTTAAAGAAAAAGTATCAATAAGTTCTTTTGATAAAATAATGGGATGCACCCGTATCAAAAAGAAATCGAATAGGTTGATCACGAAACATAATAATGCTATCAAGGATAGAGTGAGAAATACCTTGGCCACGAGAAGTGTTACTAGGGGCTTGCATAACATTTAGCTTTCCCTCCATCTTGCCTTGAAGTTTAGGACATGAAGATAGAAGATGACTCGAACTTTTGCAATAACGACAAAAGAGAGGTTTCAGACATCTATTGGCAAAATGGTCCTTAGGACCACAATTGTAGCATTGCCCATGACTAGAGGTAGGAGCTTTTGCTACAGAAGCTACTTGCTTCCCTTTCTTGTTGGGATAAGGGCCTTTGAACTTATTAGACTGCTTCCTGTTGTTGTTGAAGCTCTGTTTGGCGCTCAGAACTTCAACATCCCCTTCCTTATCGGACTCTTCGAGTCGAAGAGTGATATCAATAAGCTGATCAAATGAAACTTTAAGTTTTATAAGTAGAGGCTTTCTGAATTATTATTCAAGCCATAGACGAACCTCTGATTTTTCTTCAATGGGGTATTTATGTATTCGACCCCGTATTTGAAAGAGATTCGAAAGATATGACATAATCTGCCATAGAAGATTCACCTTGAACAAGGTCAATAAAACGACGGGCCAAAGTTACTTTTTCAGCCTCTGGCACAAACTTAGATTTGATTCTTTCCCGGAATTGCTCCCAAGTAAGGTCCGCTTCAATAATTTCAGAAATCAAAAGCTCATACCTATTTAATGCTCTTTCTTGGAGCATACTAGAAGCCACTTGGACTCGATGAAGATCAATATAATTCATGCAAGAAAAGATGCGATCGCATGTTTTGAGCCAAGCTTGGATTTCCATAACGCTTTCGGATCCCTTGGATGGCCTTCCACCCAAATCGGTATAGTCTCTGCACAAACATGCAAATCCGGATCTAGGATGAGTAGGCTCTGGAATAGGTCCAACAGCTTGAGCATTCTTTACAAGATCTAAAAGCTGCTGGGCCGATATAAATACTTCGTCCTGAGGAGCAGCACTGGATTGACCGGCACTGGGACGGCCTGGTCTAACCATTTCTCTTCTTTAAGAAAGAAAGAAAGAAAGAAGAAAAAAAGAAGGTTATTCTCAGAATGAATGTCAAACAATAATGATTGATAAAACAAGGCATCATAAAAGAAAATAGGATAGAACGGGTCCAATGACTCAAATAAAAACCTAAGGCACGACTCCTAAGAAGGACTTAGGACGATGATCCTTGCAAGATTATTCTATATTGTACTGAAGTTTGGCTCTGATACCATGCTGTGACGCCCCACCTCTATACTCAGGTTAGCCAAGGACACTACAGAGCAATGCCGTCAACTAGCGCGAAGAATAAGGCTGTTGAGGAGCGACCCTCCGCGTAATTACTTTGAGCGAGCACCGATATGTCAGAAAGTATAACATGCGTTTCATTTCAAGAGGAAATCCAACATACCAATACAAACTCAAAGCTACTATACAGTGGCTATGTGGTCTCCAAAAACAAATATAGAAATAAGCATAACATAAATCAGTCACAGACATTCATATCATAAAGGCGGAAATAGATATGAATATTGCACGTAGAAGCATACATCAGAGTAATGGTCAGATAAGATCCACAAAATCACAAAAGAATAGATACAAGTGCTAAACAAAGGAATAAGTATACATCAAGGAGTCTCTTCTTAAATGTATAAAATAAAAACTTCTAATCTAGAGTAGTTAGCCAAAAATCAGACGATGGTCCCTGATATGGGTTTCGACCATTTGTAAATGTAGTGCTTCTTGCTCCGCTCCCTCGTCTACCTTGGTTACTCTTGTTTTACTATCTGAACATAGTAAGATAACTCTTAGAACACTTGGGCGAGATAAATTGTGACGCCCCACCTCTATACTAACGCTAGCTAAGGACACTATGAAGTAATGCCTAAGGCTTGTTGAGGAGTAAACCTCCGTGTAATTACTTTGAGCGAGCGCCGATATGTCAGATAGTATAACATGCGTTTCATTTCAAGAGGAAATCCAACATACCGATAAAAACTCAAAGCTACTACACAGTGGCAATGTGGTCTTCGGAAACAAATATAGAAATAAACATAACATAAATCAGTCACAGACATTCGTGTCACAAAGGCAGAAATAGATATGGATATTACACGTAGAAGTGTACATCAGAGTAGTGGTTAGATAAGGTCCACAAAATCACAAAAGAATAGATACAAGTGCCAGACAAAAGAATAAGTATACATTAAGGAGTCACTATCTCGAATGTATAAAATAAAAACTTCTAATCTAGAGTAATTAGCCAAAAATCAGATGACGGTCCCAGATAAGGAGTCAAGTAGAAGCACCTGTAATATCTCGGGCTGACCCGAGTACTATTTAATAAGAAAATAATAAACGGAACAGTCTAGCTATAAATATCAGATAAAATGAGATAGAATAAGAGAGAAGACAAAAATGTATGGTAACAATAATGCCATACAGTGATAAGTATGCAATTGAAAATCAAGCAGAGATTAATTAATATCACAAGAATCTTCTCACATATCAAAAAGAAAACCATATTCTTTATTTTTATTCACCAATGCACAAATATTGATAAAACTCATCAATGTAAACCACTAAAATTGGTGAGACGCAAATTTCAGAAATCATCAATTAGAAATCAAGAAATTACAAGAGGGTGGAGGCCTATCACAAAACGGGAGCATGAAAACTCACCAACACATGTATCACAACCATGGTCGCTAACCATAAGGCTGGTGCAACGACGTAGTATAATAACAATATGCCCGAGAACCTGAAACTCAAATAACTCGGAACATCGACGCAGTACAATAACGGTACGTCCAATGAACTGAATAAACCGAAATAACAATGTAGTATAATATCGGTACATCCATTGATCCAGATAAGCGGGGACATCGATGTAGTACAATAACGGTAAATCCGATAATCCAAACATCATAAATGAGCATGGGTCGCTTGCCCATAAAGAAAATGAGGCGAAACTCCAAAGAACCAGTAGGTCGTTAGCCTATAAAGAAATGAGACGAAGCTCAATAAACAATGTACAGTCCCCTATGTGGACAAAGAGACATCGCACATTGCTAGTCTAATCCATAAAATGAACACCATTGATCAATAAAAAGTGTGAATTACACTAAGCTAGTAAATAAATGAGTTTAGCTTCATGTCCCATAACCACTGGCTTAACTTAAATATTTACGAACAAATTGTAGATTTCCACTCGAAAATTGTCACAAAAATTTCAATCGAACAAGTCTAAGAATTATTCGGTAAAGTAAACGCAAGCGTTTCATACCACTTGTTTTGCTAAGCCGTTTAATTGGATTTCTCGAACGAATGAGATAAAGATTTGCGTATACTAATAAGTAGGAAACACGGTTTTATAAGAGCTTTGTATTAAAAATAGAGTTGAAATCATCTTTGTAAAAGAGTTTGAATATTTACTACTAGTACAGAAAACTTTGCGTTTTAAAGTGACAAACCACAAAAATGATTGTAAAAACAATCAATCACCAAAGTTTCACTTTCGAAGACGTGAGTCAAATCCAAGAAATCCATACCAAATCCATCAAAATGGATATGCCCAAAATTCCATAAAAAGAAGTCATCAAAGACGATAATAGTGATAACAATTAATCGGATTAACCAAAATCGATTAACATTGGAATTTAAATCAAAAATAAGGTGAATAAGCAAAACTGTGCATTTCCAGACGTCTAGATTTAGTTCCTGAAAATATTCTAGAAAACCATCCAGACGTCTGAATTCTCAAATCTGACGTCTGACTTCGTTTCAGACGTCTGAAACGATAATTCAGACGTCTGAAATTAGTCATCGCCATTTTTTTTCTGCCGCGTATAATTTTTCTCCAGGAGGCAAAACCAGACGTCTAAAATTGGTATCCAGACGTCTGAACACCTGATAAGGGAAACAAATTGCCTAGGCCATGACGGCCAATATGATTTCGAGAGTAATCGAATGAGCAATGACGACTAAGGATTTACGCCAAACGACAACCCGGCCTTATAGGCTCTTCGATGCATCCCAAATAACATAACCAAACATCCTTAATAGGATTTTCACAAAAATTGGACTTCAAATCCAAATATCAGCAAATCACCAAATCAATTCAAATCAAAAGCAAATGATCCTGAATAGATGTTAGGAATTCATACCTAACAACAAAGATAGATATAGACACAGATGTGAGATAAAAATATCACCTTTAACACAAAAACAAGGAAGAAGAAGCTTGAAAACAAAGGAGGATCAACCATTCTTCAATCCCAACTCTAAAAGCTCCAAACTAAGATCAAAAGCAAATATTTCCTAAATTTGGTTGTAGGAAATTTCTGAAATTGGAGAGAGACTGAGATGGAGAAGAAGAAGGAGATACTTGCCTAAGCTTCTCTTTGAATTTGGAGCTAAAACTTGGATTTGCTAAAAAAACTAGGACTTAGGATTTTGATTTCCCATCTCCACCACCATTTTTGCTAAAGCTTAAGTTGTAGGAAATATTATGAAGTAATGAAGAGGATTGGAGTGGAGTTGGGATGATATGTTAGGTTATTGGGCAGAAACCCTGACCCAAAGCCCTAAGTGAAAAGGTCAAAAGTTTAGCTAGCTCCAAACATATCAATTTTTATACTCAAAAAGGTTGCAAACACCATTTTGGACTCAATGGAAGTGGTCTCGAGTCCTAATTCGGCTGTTTGCAAAAAGTAGCTTTTCGGACTTAAATCTGACTAATGATGCTATATTTAAATAAAATATTTAAATATACAATCATAAAATATGCGGGTTGATATATAAATCTTGAAAGAAGGGTACTAATCAAACCTATCAAGCTGATCTATCTACCAGATATATATATATATATATAATAAAAAATTACAAATATACATTCTCGAAGTTGACCTCAATCCAAAGCCTAGTTGTTTGCTTAACCTAAGTTCTGATATCAAAAATGTAATAACTGCCTTTTCGTGCACCGAAAGATAGCCCATTAAGGGTAGAAGAAAAGGAAAGATAAGGAGAAAACTACACAATCACAGAATCTCACTATGAATCAGAGCAACATATAATAGATAACACAGTATATTAGATTGTCGTTTTCATAATAATAATATATTTGAGTCATCGCAATACAATTTTCAACTGGACACTCAGCTACCCGTCCATACAAAAAGACATGGATCATACATAACACGGCGGAATAAGATAATAACTAACTAATGGTGAAGCCATTTTCTCTAGCTTATTCAAAATGCTTTCGTAAGAAACTTGGATTACTTGGCTACTCATACAAATTTGGGCACCTAAGAGTTTTAGGAAAATAAAATAAAATTTTGGATTAGATATGGGTCTGGCGTGAGTAAAATCATACAACTTAATTTTTTTACTTTTATATGACACTTTGAAAATCAAAGGTATCTCGTAGACCACGCCGTACGTAAACACAGATGAGTTTTTACCTTACGATAACCAAAAAACTTTATATAGAAATCCAGTGATATTATGATAATGTCAACAATTTTGAAGTAAAATAGAATATAGCTGATATGCTTGCATCTCGCATTCCAACATACTTGGGTACAATAAATACGTACGACACTTATTAGAGAATTGGATTCCATATAAAGGCTGGGCTATTGGTGTACCGCCCATCACGGTGCAACTCCAAATAAAATAATACTAAGGACCCCGCCTAGATCCCCTTCCAACAAAAGACCGGCCTACCCTTTTATAATACAGATCGCCCCACGGTTGGGATCAACAACTGTACGAAGCATACATGAGTTGATAGTTGGGACTCTCAATAGGGATGACCTTACCCTAATAGGAGCAATCCACTTAGTCTTGCCGCATCTACCTTGTTTTAATCATTCGCGGTTCATGAGGCTTGAGGCTATGTTTACCTTTTCTATAGCATTGCCACTTGGAATGCTAACATTGCCTTCCAGACGTTGACGCAATGTTAGCACTCATCCATACAAGTCATTCACAAGATGAACAAACCAAAGGCACTATTTCCACTACACCCATTTTGGAATCAACCTCAGCGTTAGTAGAAAATAGCCCTTGCACTTCAAGTCTTCATCTTGGATCTATCCTTTACTATTTCCAATTCGACGTTTACATTAGTTCGAAGCAGTTTTGGGGTAACAAATAATACCTGATCCGCGTTTCTCCAAACCAATATTCAATAATTTTAATGGTTCAAGTTGTTTATTATGGACTATTCTACTATTAGAGTGTAAGACTTAAATATGAACATACATTTCATATGCTTGATTATCATGACCCACTTATCGAAATAAACCACTTGTATTCATCACATTCCCGAAGTACGATATTTACCATAAGTATAAGTCGACTTACTTTAAATAAAACGTGTCAACGTTTTATTACAACTACTTTAATTCGTTTGGCTACTTAATAGTATGGACAAGAGATCTTTTTGTTTTAAAAATAATTTGCTTCAATAAGAAAGTTGCTTAAAAATAAATAAATGATAGAGTTTTGAAAGAAACTTTAAAATAAACTAAACTCAATTAAATCATAAGTTTGAAACTTAATTAACTTTAATTAACATTAAGTAAATCAAAAATCCTACTTCAAACCTTAATTTTAATTAAGAAAATATTATACTTAAAATTCAATTAAATGTTAATTAAATAACAATCAATTAATTAATCTTTAATTAAATAATAATTGGTTAAATAATTAACTATAATTAAATAAATAATTAAAGGAAATAAACTTGATTAAATAAAAATTGATTTCCTTTTTGTTTTAATTAATGTTTATTCGAAATTCCCTTAATTAAAAATAATGAACTTAGTTAATAATTTCTTAAACTCTAATTACTTAAAATTACATAAATAATAATTACCTAATTAATAAATAAAATAAATAAATTATTAAATAATTCATACTTAAACTTTTTGACTTACTTAATTAGTTTGAAATGAGTTTTTTAAGCGATCCAAAAGAAAATACATGAAAACTTGAAATCATGAAATTTTCCGAACTGCATCCATAGCGACTATCGCTATAAGTAGTTCGCTAGAATTGATTTCTAGATGAAAACTCCACTTTAACTCTAGCTCCTACATGTTTGAAAACAAAACTGTAAGAGTTTTGAAAACTTAAACAAAAGGTGAAAACTTAGAAAACATTTACAAAATCCAAAGCTATTAAAAAGAGCTTTCATTTTCAAATCAGATCTCGAGTCCTTTGCGACATTTCAACGTGTTAATTTCATAATAGTTTCATCACATACACTTGGCTTTTGTTTTATAAACACACTACCATCATATCATAACCAATTATTCACATATCCATATCATTTAACAACCAATACAAATCCAGGCTCAAACACAACTAAAATTATATGCTATCAACACAACATGATAATTCAACACAACAACCACTATATTATCATAATATATAGTTCGTCAAAATCAAGTATTTTTCTTTTCAAAAAATAAGAATTTTACTCATCGAAACTTTGTTAAATCAAGATGAACTTTTGTAAAAACTTGAAAACAACTTAGGATACTGCAAAATTTAAAAATGTGGGTTACTCGAGCACCTTAATGGGCTCGGCTAAAGGCTAATAGGGCTGGGCCATGCGAAATTTAGGCTAGGCCATTATAGGTTTTGGGAATTGTGGGCTTGCAACTTGGAAGATGGGTTGAAGTATGTGTAGAAGTGGTTTAGCAAGAACTGGAAGTGTTTTAAGTGGAAATAAGTGATTTTTTTCTCAAACTAGAGAACATAAAGAGAGCCCATGGGTATTTTTACTTAAGCTTTTAGGAATTTTGAAATGGAAAGGAGGGTTGTACAATGAGAACATGAAAATTGAGAGGTATATATAGGCTTAGGAAATAATTAAAATTATATAAGTGCTTATATTTAATATGTATGTATGTATTTATGCATGCATGAATGCATCTCCATACCACTCCCTCCATTTTAGTTCACCACTTGTACCCCTAACCCTCCTCTTTCATGTACTATTCAAGCCATGCACCATGTACTTGTGTTGAAAAAGACTATTTTTATATATGTTATGTATATATTTTAATGAAATAAAATATTCTTTTTAACTTACATTTTTGTACAATGAAGTGGGCTAATATGTGCATGCATGTGTACATGTACACACCATGTTAAAATGGTTTATAAAGTGAGCATATGTGTTTACAATAGTATTATGGCATTTTGAATAACTTTTAACCAATGTAAAATCAATATTCGAGAAATAATTTTCTACCATATTTTCCGTTTCTTTATAGACAACATATATTGAAACAAAATTTTTACGATTTTACCATCATTATCATCATTAAAATAGTTTTATTTGTTAATAAAAATTTATTTATTTAGTATTTAAAATATAATTAAATATTCATTCGTTCGCGATTAAATTCTGAGGCGTTACATAAATAATTTTATTGGTTAGGGATATCCAAAAAATGATCCTCTTGTGCACAAAAAATTATGCATTGGAAAAGATGTTTCGATTCGTTTTCATTGTACTTATGATTTAATTTAATTAATTAATAACTTACCAATATAAAATCATTTGAAATTCATGTTTAGGTATGAAAAAGGGTGGATTATGCGATGACCTTGATTCGACATTTGGAAAGAGACTCTACTTACCTCCAAAAGGTCGAACGTCGAAGAAGTCGGACATATACATGTTAGTCGTGGTTTTTTTTAAATTTTTGTGGAACAAAACGACCAAAGATGAAAGGGAAAACATATTATATGAATTCAAAAGGACAAAGAAATAATCTTATGATGTGCCTACTATTTATGATACCTTTATATTGTGTATGATATTCAAGGAGATGGGGGATAGACCATTAGCTGACTCTATTTTAGATGAATTAAAATAACATGACATGGATGGTCTTGATTAAAAATATATATTATGTTGTGCCCATTCATCTAAAATAGAGTGGGCTAATGGTCTATCCTCTACCTTATTTAATAGCATATACAATATAAATGTAGCATAAATAGGAGACACATAATTGGGCCATTTCTTTGTCATTTTGAATTCATACAGTATGTTCCCCCTTTCTGCCTTGGTCGTCCGCTCCCCTATCAAATTTGAAAATGACCATGCCTAATATATATACGTTCGATTTCTCGGATGTTCTTCCTTGTGAAGATAAGTAGTTTCTCATACCAAATGTCGAATCAGAACCATCACATAATCTACCCTCTTTCATAACTGAAATATGAATTTCAAATGATTTTATATTAGTGAGTAATTTAATGCTTAAATTAAATCACATATACGATGAAAATGAATCAAAACGCCTTTTTATGTGCATGATTTTTTATGCAGAAGGGGAGCAATTTCTTGGATGTCTCCAACCAATAAAACTTTTTTGATTAAAAAATAATGCAATATGGATTATGCATCTATTGCACCACTAAATTCAATATGTTATTGTAATATGTTTTGTTTCCTCGATTTCTATTGCAAATGAGAAGTCTTCAAGTTGTCAATCTATAAACATTTAGCTGATTTAAATTTCCAAATTTTTACTACAAATGAACTTTGGCATAAAGTCAAATTCTATTAATGTCAAATTATTTATTCTTTTATCCATTTTGCTAATATTTTCCATCCTTTTTATTTATTTCATTACCTAAGTTAAAATATTCATTTTTTATGATTTTGTTTAAGTTCATATATTCAAGTTGTCAATCTATAAATGTTTAGTTGGTTTAAATTTCCAAGTTTTTACTACAAATGAAATATGGCATAAAGTCAAATTCTATTTATGATAAATAATTTATTCTTTTACCCATTTTTATAATATTTTCCATCTTTTTTATTTTTTATTCTCAATATCATTACCTAATTTAAAATATTCATTTTTTCTGATTTTGTTTAAGTCCATATATCCAATTATTATTTAGGTTGTATTTCCATGTATACCGTTTCCCTTGGTAATTTTTTTCCCGCGTGTGTAAATAATAAGAAAAACAAATGAGTATTCGTAATCAGTTCAAAAAGATTTAAATGTTTAAGTCAAGCATTAAGGACTTACTTAGTCTATGTTACAAGAACACTATACATTATTGAGCAATGGCATTGTTAATTTAGCACACGAAACTCATGTTTGAACCTTAAGTCATATCATGCAAATGATATCAAGTTGATTATTACTACGACTGAAACAAACAAACACACACACACACACATATTAGGAGATAACTCGACTTATAAAATTATTTGTGACAGTAATGATGAGATAAACTTTGAGAATACTTGCAGTATAATACTATCCAAGTCTTATGTTCTAACTATAATCAACAACCGACTTAATGAAGACATAGTACTATCATTAAACATGCATATGTGGAAAACTATTATTGACACTAACTTGAAGTGAAATAAATAACCACCACTTGCACTGTCAATCTCAACGTAGCTAGATATGTGTTGTAATATGTAAACATTCCATGTGTAGGAGGCGAAATATGCTGTGAATTACCAAATAACTCTAACGAAATTCCAATATCAAGTAACATGTAGTAAACGCTTATTTTGCAACCTCAAAGCAACTTATATGTTATGTGCTAGCACATTCTTTCTTCTTATAATAAAACTACAAAGAAAAGAACCACCATTTGTGAATAGAATGTTTCGATGGAACTAATTTTTGACTAAGGGTTTATCATGTACAATTCACTAGAAATTTAGTTTTTTTCCTACAACAATTGACGCTTTAGAAGTTTTCCATGTCTTGAAGTTTTAAATTGTCTTTAGGGGATTTTCACTTCAAGGGCTTATTTGTGCAAGGTAATAAGTTTTAAGGACACTAATTCTGAAAAATTAGTTTTAAGGACATTTTACAGGAAAAAGATAAAAGAATTTATCATTTTCAGTTATATAGCAATAATGATAAAAGGATTTATCATTTTCCGGTATAACATAAAAAGATAAATGAATTTATCATTATGCTGTAAATTGTCCTTAAAACTAATTATTCAGAAGTGATGTCCTTAAAACTTATTACCTTGCAAATAAAAGCCCTTCAACCTAAATTCCACTTGTCTTTATTGCATGTACTCTTCCACCAATAGTGAGGGAATACATAGTGCTTCCAATCAGCATCTGAAATCTTAATTTATTAGCATATGTCTGGCATTAATAGTTTTTCTCCTAAGGTTAATATATTGGAAGACTTACGGTATATGTGAGCACAATTTATCTTGAGAATACTAATTAAATATGATAAAATGTCTGTGGGTAGTGAGATAATTATTATGTTTTTTCACTAAGTTTGTTTGCAACCTCTCCCACTTTTCTGGCATGCAACAAGTAGGTGTATACACAGCACATAGCAGAAAATTTTGTAATTAAGTATACAAAACATAGGTGCATAAGCACCACTGATTCAAACATAGGTGGAAAATGAAACAGATGACTATTTAACATAGTTTTCAACATAACCCAGTTATAGCGATGAATGATTTTGAAATCATCTTTGCCCACTCATTAATACTTATGTCGCAAAATAAATAAGCATTATGCGTTATTTTACAAATAACATTTCAAATCAAAAAAATACGATTATAAATAAAAATTTCAATTTTTCTGCTACTTGATTTGAAATATAAAATACTCATAAAGCACCAATTACATTTGTTGCGTAAGATTCCCAATACACTATATTCCATAGAAAACTAACACATATAAGTTTTGAGTTAAAAAATATGACATCATGGTGATGTTCAAATGAATTAATTTATGGAATAGATGAATCGACTGTGAATGTAAATTTCCATATCAGTTTAAGCATTAGTTGTTGGAGTAAATTGACCAAATGACTGTAAATCAAACCGAATGTATGCCGAAGCAATAAGAACATGTTATAATACGATAAATTAAAGATCAACAAGAGAATCCAAATAGCAAATCGTAAAATAACAAACAAAGAGTTCACATTCGGATTTATAGTGGTTCGATTATCACGGATAATATAGTAAAGAAAGAAGATTTTATTACCTTTTGACAAAGAAATTTTTACCAGATTGATTCTGGAGGTAAAGAAAAAGAAAATAAGAGTCAACTTAAGAGGATAATTCTAACCTCTAAAGAATGACAATCTTTATATAGATATTATTACTTAGGATAGAAGTAATTGATTTATAGATGTAAATCAATGCCTTACCAATTCTCCTATTTATATAGGAAGCATTTATTCATTTGATTTTCAAATTTCCTCCATTTTGCATACTCTTTCCTCAATCAGCTGATTAGGGAATTAATTGATTACATTCTCCTAAAAATAATTCTCTTTCTTATGTAGATAATTCATTGCTCATTAATGTTATAAAAGAGGCAATATATTTGAGTCGTTATCTCAAATGACAGATTCTATTTATACAACAAAGATTACTTTACATATGCTGTTATTTTTCAAGGGAAATATATTACTAAATTACCCTTCTTCTTAATTGCATCTTAACATATTTTTTCATATATTCCATTAAATTAAAACCTTAACGTTAATGAAATTTGATAAAATTAATTCATTTTTCATGGAGAAGTTAATGATTTTTTATATCATAAAACCAAAAATATTAGTTAAAACTGCTTTTTATCACCAGTTGATCTAATTTAATGGTGTGAGATTTTTATAAAATTGAAGTTGATTTTATTGAAATTGATAAATTTTAATTTATAAGTAATAGTAAAGAATTTAAAATATTAGTGTTGTAGATTAATGTCCATTTTGTTTAACTCTGAATCAGTTTAATGCTAGAAATTTCTACTTTGCATAAGTAAAATTTAAAGTTGAATGAAGTAAGATGATGACCATAAGAATAAGGGTAAGCTTATTAAAAAATGGTGTTTCTAAAGTAATTTTTAGTGTATACAAGTGTTATATATTTTCTATTGTGTGCTACATAATTATTTATGTATTAATAGCATTATCCATCTTAAATATCTTCTAAATCTTCTATAATTGAAAATAGGAAAATTCTATTTCAACACAGATAATTACTTAGTAGTCCCCCTTAGATAAATAAAATTTTAATGACTAAAATAATCTTAGAAAGCTGCGTACTTTCTTTCTTCTCCATTCCACTATCTTCTTAAATAAACCACCACTTCTTCAAAACCCTAGTTTCTAAATCAGTGAAGAAAAAAAAATCAATTTTTCACTACTAGCTGATGGATTTTGAAGAGGAGAATGTATTATTAATGCAATCACAGCAGGTAATTCAAAAAAAACAATAGAATTTTTTTAACTTTTTGCAAATACAATCGTAGGCCATCATTACGGGGATTAGTGATAATTCATGCCGGGGTATATTCTAGGCTTCTAGCTTAATCGCGTAAATAATTGTGCGAATTTTGCACATCCACGCAGAAAGCCTATGTGGTATTGACACGAACCACGGAGTCAACTTGCATGGTAGTAGGGGGCTACTAATTTATTTTTTTAGGTTTACAGACCTTTTTAATTTTTGGGGGCTGCTAATTAAATACTCCGGTTGAAATACAATTTTCCTTGAAAATATTGTATCATCTAAATCAACAGCATTTTCTAAATCTTCTTTCATATAGAATTATCGTAATATGGAAATCTGACGTGAATTCTTTTTAAGATGACCTTATTTACATAAAGATTTGCTTGATTTCACAGTTTTCGACTCTGGGCGATGCTTTTTTCTCCTCTTGTGTAATGAGATTTGAGAATATAAAAAGTAATTTTAATCAGATCAGATAGAAAGTTAAAAATGAATTAGAAACTAAGAGCGAAAAAGCTAGAGAAAGTATACACTAGAGAGTAATGGGGAGATATAATTCATTTTGCAAGGGTGGATGGGACTACGTTCTCCAGTTGAATCAATGTTAAGAGGAGGAGAATGAGGAGGAGGAGTGTACGGGAGATGAAATTTCTCTCATTGATTTATCTTCCCAGCCAATCGAAACTTTCCTTCACTCATCCACATCCACCTTTGTATAATTTTCTTTTGTCACAACCTTGACCTCACTTATTCCTTTTTCTTTTCAAACAAAAGAATCAAAATCACTCTAGGTAATACTATTTGTCACACATCAAATGACCACTTCTCACCCACCACTCCTCTGACCTAGCTAAACACTTGTCTTACCCATCACAACCACTTTTCTCTTACTATTTGATAAAAAAATAACATCTCTACCCTTTCTCTAAATCTTTTTCCTTCTTAAAACTAAAATCTCCAAATTAAATTTTTTGAAAACTTATTAAAAATTTGATTCTCATTTTAAGTCAAAACTAAATATCTCAAAGTGCAAGTTGTTCAAATCTCCACATAGAGGGCAACATAATCTAAATATTAATAAAAATAGTTTTATTCATAAAACACTAATCTTAAAAGTAATCTTACATTGTTCATGTCTTGTTCATCTTTCATTAATGGATGATATGATAAAACATTATGATAATTGACAAAAAGTAATATGCATAACTATAACAAAAGGTAATATAACACATTAGTCAAACATATCAATTTTCATACAAATAATATCGTAAACATTTTAAGTGATACTAATATTGTAAACGTTAAAAATCCATTTTACATTAATTTATAATTTATAAAATAATTTCAGTTATACTATTTACCTCTCGTTCTTTCATCGTTTCTTATTAAGAAAAATTAGTGATCCTCTATTTGAAGAGGAGATCTCTCGTGTATTTTATTCTACACTTATAATGCTGCCAACAAGCATGGAAGGTGGCAAACTCCCTCTCCCTAAAATAAAATAAGTTAAAACCCTACTAATCCTAATGACTAAAGTCCATAATGTGAATAAGATGATAACAAAACACTAAGATGAACCATATATATACTCTAATATCAACTATCCATCGGCGATAGTATAATATGCTAAAATCATCCAAGCGTTGATACATCTAAAACTGGAAAAAGTCAACCAGGTTAGAATGACGCGCGCACACATACACACACATACACATATATACATGGGCACACGCGCGCTCACACACATATATATTTTATATACATATATATGCCATGATTAGGGGTGAGCAAACTTTGATTCAAACAAAATAAGCCAATAAAACAAGTTTATTTCGGTCTGTTTGTTTAGGTTTGGTTTTGAAACCAGATTTGTTTACAATCGAGTTGTAAAATAATTTAGTTTGGTTATCCTTTTAACCAAATTAACCAAAATTTTGTTATACTGTTAAAATTACCAATGTTTTATTGTTTTTTAGATTAGTTTAGTGAATAAACAATTTTATTTACCATGTATCTGACCAAATTACTATTAAAAAGCACAAAAATACTAAATAAGAATACTTTAATCATATATTCAATTTTTCTTTTGAAGTATAATGAATATCTCAACATAAAATGTAAAATAATTTTGTTCGGTTATATTGGATAAGCAATTGAACCAACCAAACTTAATTCGGTAAGTTTCATTTGGTTTTCGTTTATATCAGCTTTAGTTTGGTTAGCGAATTTCATTATCGGACCAACCGAACCATCCAAATACTCACCCTTAGCCATGATAAGAAAATAAAACAGACTAAGCATGAATTATGTAAGAGTTAAAGGAGTAAATGAAGATCATAAATTATGATATAAAGCATACATGTATAGTTATTAAATCATTGATAAATTCTAGTCTACAATGTCGTTTTCATTATTAATGTCATTTTCATTATCAATTTCATATAATTCTAGTTTAGCAAAATAAACCAAGCTTAAATAAAGTATTTCCAACTAATATGTTAAGAGAAATGAGATGTAAAGAGCATAATATCATCTAAAAAATGGAGATGAAGAGGCCATTTCCTACGTTGTCTAAAATCTCATTGCTAGTGGCTAGCTTGATTGTCCTAGCATACACGTTAGCAACTAAAATAAACAAAAGAGGTGACAAAGGGTCGTCTTTCCTTAGTCCCCTTGTCGATTGGATTTTATTTCCTAGAATACCATTAACCATTGTACTTGAATTTTCAATTTTAAGTAAAGAAATTAGTCACCAATCTATCTAACACTGAAACCCTTAACTAGTAACAAATACTAAGGAAAATCTCATTCATTGAACCAAATGCTTTAGCAAAGCTCGGTTTTAAAAGCATACAAGTGATATTATTTCTACAACAACAATTACTACATCGTTGAACAAAAGTAATTCATCTGTAATGTTTCTACCTTTGATGAAAGCTGTTTTTCTTTGATTAATTAATTTACTGATTTTATTATTTAACCTATTAGTTAAAACCTCAGAAATGATTTTAAAAGGAACAATTTGAAAATGAAATTAATCTAAAATCTTTTAACTTGTTTGCTTATATTTTCTTATAAGATTATATTAGTCAAATTAAAGTGCCTTATTATAATGAACCATCACAAAATTTATTAAACATTTTAATTATATCATATTTTAAAACTTTCCAAAAAATATTCATAAAATAAAGTAGGAAATCCATCACAAAAGATGATTTAGCACTAGGCACATCCTTTATAGCCATCAAAACCTTCTCTTCCATAAATGGATTATCCAGTCCATCTAAATCAATCCCAGTGTCTTTAGGATATAAATCGTCTCATTTAACTCTAAGTTATGCATATTCTTAGTTCCAAATTTTTATTTATAATAGTTCGTAAATACCCCGTTTATTTATTTTTGCAAAAATCTCAACATTATTATCTAAAATAGAATTAAGGGTGTTACTATGTTTTCCACCATTTGCTACTATATGAAAGAAAAATTGTATTCTTATCCCCCTTATTCGTCCATTGGACCTAGAACTTTGTTTTCACGCAACTTCCTTATGTTAGAATTTTATTTAGTTCTTGGCCTGAAAGCATGTTTTTTCTAAAATATTTAAATTTCTAGATTATTCTATTTTATTTAACTTTAAAATCTCATTTAGTAAATTATCCGTTTAACCCTAGTATGACCAAAAATATATTTATTTCATTTTTGAGAAAATTCCTTAGATCTCTAAGTTTATTAACAAATATTTTAGCTATATTTCCCGAAAATCTATAATATTACTTACTTGTAGGAAACCATTTACTTGCAATTAGATCTGTAAATTTTTTTTGGATGGCTGCATCTTTTCAAATCTAAATTTTTTGTTCCTAATATTTTGGATGGTATAGGATAAAATAGTTGGACAAAGGTTCAAGTAGATACTTGATAGCCTAACTATCTTATGAAAAGGAAATTTATTTTTCACTTCATAACTAATAAAAAATCCATCCAAAAGTAAAATCAATTGTTCTTCCCTACTATTTGACCAATTGAATTGTATATAGCTTAATCGTAACTCAACTAAATTACTATCCATAATAAGTCGATCAAACTCCTCCATAATAGAAGAATCACCTTCTCTAGAGGACCATTACCCTAGAAATTTAATAACAATAAAATCTCCACCTATCACCCAAGGTCCTCAAACGAGTGATCAAATCTTAGGACACTCGATCCAAAGAACCTTTCGCTCTATCTTGGAATTTGACCAATAAACATTAGATATATTTACAAATGAGCTGCCGGTAAGATCAATGAAATTAAGATGCATCGAGTGATTTTTAGCAATAGAGTATAAAAGTTTAAGACAATTATCTTTCCAACCCACCATAATCCCTTCGAGCTACCATAGCTGGGAGATAAACCCAATGTTCGAAATATAAACGCCTTAAACACCTATACAATATATAGTTAGGATGTTCTATTTTTATTTCTTGCAATAAACAATATCAGTGTTATTATCCTTAAAATTATTCTAATTTTACTATGTTTTTCTAAATCATGTGGTTCCATCGATTCTCACCTCGATGATTACTTTTCACCCCTCGTTTATAATAATAAAATTTTAATTCCATCTTTACCCTTTAGCAATTAATTAGATATTTCTTCCCAATGTGAATGCCATCTTTTACTGGTTGAAATTTTGAAAATGATATTTCTTCTCAGTTAATTAGAACCAATGCATCGTTTTATTTTTCTTAAAATGGAACAGTGCTTCGTCTAATCAAAACCAACGTTTCGACATGAACTCTAATCATTTAAGATACTAAATTAGTAAAGAAGATTTAGAGATTTACCATGCTATTATTTGGATCTTCTTGTTGATTGCCTCTTTCCATTGCTTTTGCTAGGGTGTTCAAAAGCGTAGAGAGAAAGTTGTAAAATAGAAACTAAAGGAAGAAGAGAAAGGAGAATAAATAGTAAAAGTAAAGGGCATTTGTGGAATAAATGGGGTGGGTAAAGAGAAATCGGGGGTGATAATTTTATTTTGAACATAGTGCGATGGGAAAAGCAAATAATAAGGTGATAATAGATGGAGAAAAATCATCATGTAGACTTCTAACATTTCACTTGATAAACTGATCGATGGTTTTTATATGAACAAAAACCGCAATTTTTTTACCGCAATTACATGACGTCCGTTGTAGTGTTGTGCGAATATGGGTCGAATCTACAGAGAGTTATTAATTATTATGCTTATCTAACTTTTTGGCAAGTTATATGATTTGGGAAGTTGAATCTGCTAAATTTCAAGTAGGAAATTGCAAGAAAGGAAAGGAAAACGCTCTAACAAAAATAAGAAACAAGGAAATATGTATAATAAGAACTTACCTTAATTTAATAGATCACGTAGAGAATTTGAAAAGACGAAATCTATTGATCTCTTGGCAAATTAATAGATCTCAAATAAAATAAAATGTATGAAGCACAAATTAAACAAAATCGAAAGAGGATAAAATAGAATAAGAACAAGCAACAAGTAAGTTTTGATTAATTTATTTATAAAATAGGAAAGTTCGAAGAGATTAAAAGAGTTGGAAGTCCTAAATATAAAAATTTCTAGGTAGAGGTATTTATAGAGATACCTACGCCCAAATCTACAAACATGAATGTTCTAGAACTTTTGGAGTTGTCCATCCCTAGAAATTTCTATACTATCTGCGTTCCATATTATTTTAGAGACATGTGTCTCCAACATGCTCCAGAAGCCTCTTAAATTTGTGTGTTCTAGAAGTATCTTTATAGGAGATGTGAATGGCTAAAAAATATGTACGCTACATGGGATTTGAACCAATGACCTCCTAGTAAATGTAGATCCTCAAAACCAGTTGAGCTATAATAGTTTTTACGCAAAAAACATTGTATTTTCTTATCACATAGTCTTGATGTTAAACTAGTTTTTTTAACCATCTCTTCGATAATTTCTTCGTTTTCTAACAACTAAGAACCTATAATAAAACATAACAAAATGACCAAGTAATTCTATCTTATGGATATTAAAATGTGTAACTATGTAGTTCAAAATATTCAATATTTGATATTCGTTATAAATCTCACGATCCAAGCGATCTTACCAGTTCTAACTTCCTATTCTTAATATACATATTATCTATCTAAGCATAGTCAAAAATAAAACATTAACCTTTGTACTTCCTTCGTTGAAAGATATAATGTAGGAAATTAGTATATTTAAGAAATAAAGTCTTTTTTGATGTTATGTTGTTCGATTATGCAAGTTTTTCCTCTTATTTTTAGTTAGTTTTGCCTGTTTTAGCATGATGGATTTTTGAAGTGGTTTAAGTTAATTTATTTTATTATTCTTTGAGTGGGTGAAAGGAGTGTTATGGTGGGTGCATATAGTATTATCCAATCTCCCTGGCAATTTCTTCGTCGTCAGTATTTTTCCTATCCAATAATGCTTCATCAATACATATGAATCCAACTAATTTGACTATCACTCACCATGGGAAAAAACGCATCAGACAACAGATATGCTCCGTTGTCTGATGCATATCTGTCTGTCATTAAATTGTGTGTCGTCTTATTGCACATCAAACCACCAGTAAGCCCCGTCATCCGATATGTACAAACATAAAAAAACCTATTGTCTGATGTTATAGTATCATTTCTAGAATTTTCTATTAGACAACATATAATTATAGACTGATATGAATATTTGTTCATTGAATGAAATAAATGAATCGCATTTTTGTCTAAACAAATATTTTATTTCAAATCAAATTCAAATACAATACAGCTTTCACTATCACTCTACTTACATTTTCGAATACAATACAACTTTCACTATCACTCTCATATATACATTTATATATAATCTCATATATAAAAAATTTCAACTCACGCTCCCTCGAGTTTGTTTTTGATGTTGATCTTGATTTGCACTTCCTCCAGCTTGTGTCTAGCCATCTCCTATACCTATCAAATAAAAAAATAGTAAAATGGAAAAGGAAACAGAGCTAAATTGCAAAAATAAATTGGATCGAATATTAATATTTCCTTAGTTTATGGGTTTTTTTCCTCTTCATGTTTTAGACAAGGACAAAAATATATGTGCACGGATAATTTATGATGTGTACAGTGTATTAATATGAATATCACAAGACCGGGCATCGATTAAATCTCATGGACAGCAAACCAAACATGAGCATAACCAGAAACAAACTCAAGGCACATTCACATGAAAAACAAAATGAGGTTCAGCTAGGGAAGCATTACACAGTCACACATATACATATATGCATGTATATACATGGATATGAAACTAAATAGCGTAATAAGTATTAGTTTCAAGCAACAAATTAGCACAAACATTCAGTTTCAGGCATTAAACCATAGAACAAGGGACAATATCAGTTTCAGGAAGCAAGCAAAGTACAAGTATAGATCAACTACAAACATCCCCACATGTATACATACATATGTATGTATGCATATACATGGATCAACCCAAAATGGTTCAGCTCAAAGCAATAAGGAGAAGCAAGTGACAATGTATATAAAAACATAGGAGCGAATAAATAAGAGATATATGAAAACATGCTACTCCTATATAGAAATTATGTCCCTTGCTGCTCACATATAGAAATTATATGGATAGTTTCAACAGGTATTGAAACATATGAAAACATAGGAACATATGGAAACATTAAAGTGTATGAAAACATACATCCAGATAAACAAGGGATAGTTTCGACATAGGAGCAGCAACACTCAAGTGTTAGTGCATAACAGCAGCTCAAGGCAACTCCAAACAAGGTCAACTTAAAATGGTTCAGCTCAAAGCAAATCAACAATTGGATCCGCTCAAAATCATTCAAGCTCAAACCTGTTCCTAGACACATACACACATAGTGAGTAGAAATGGTTCAAGCTCAAACTAGCTAAAAGATGTGGGTGGAACATTAGTCCTTATTTTTACATATTGAAAAGAGGGCGATCTCTCCAAGTGTTTACAACTTGAAAATTTAAGGAAAGCTATTTTTTCTTTTAGGAACAAAAGAAAAAGTGTGGGAAGGAACGCAACCATGGAATAATGAAAGCAATATGGAAGGGATATCAAAATTTTGATAAGGAGGCAAAGCCACATTTTTGATAATTTCAATCAAACAACAAATAAATATTGTCTGAAAAAAATGTTGTCTGATCACTTTTGCGTCATACAACAGATGATTTTTCCATGTGATGTGTGAAAAAGTGGAATAACATAAAATCTACCATACATTGTGTGATTGCTGTTGTCTGATGCACTTTGTGGCATAGTGACTAAATTGCTATCGACTTTAATTATTAATATATTTACAATTTTTTTAATTGTGTTTCTCTAAGACTAAGATATCAAATAATAATTTGCAACTTAAATTTGGTTTCATGGTAGAACGTACTAAATATCCTTTATTGTTACTTCGATAAAAAAATATCCAATCATTATTTCTTTTTCTGCCACCATGAAAAAGAACATAAAATAAAGAAAAATAAAAAAAGTTATTATTTTCCAAAATATGTGATATAGAGAATATAGTTATTTATCATTATCGTTTCACTATAAATTTAAAGAAGTTACGAAATTATTGTACTTAATGCATGTTCTAAATATAATTAAATATCTTAACTCACCCACTTCTAAATTGAAATTCATAAAATATATTTGCTTGCATTATTCGTTTCATTATCTTCCACCATTATAAGATTGAAAATAATTATTTTTACACTTAGATTTCATTATATCTCTGCGTTTATGGGCAATTGTTCGCATTATTTACTGTTTAAGATGATTTTTGGAGTGGCTTTAAAGATTTAATTTTATTAATTGTTTAAGTGGCATGAGTAAGTTTTTAGATGATTGAAAGGGTGGCAATTAGACCTGACTCGATGGATCCATACCCGACCCGGTAGGTCACGGTTCTAGGCAAGGGAGGTTCTGTCAGTTCCACATTTTTAAAACCTAGACTCGATCCGAGCTTCAGTTTGAGTCGGGTTCAGTCGATTCGGGTCTAACTAGATAATAATACCAAATATGCATACATCTCATTATTTTTTGGTCGGATTTGTTCGGGTCGGGCTTGATCGGTCTTTATTGTATTTTTCATCATCCAGACCCATTTTGATATCCATCGGTTCGGGATTTTTTGGATCGGTTCAGTTTTGTGATCTCGGTTCTAGTTGTCAACTTTGGCCTTAGATGAATGTAAATTGTAACAACCTTGTCCAACTTAAAACATGAACGTTAGAATGCTGATCTCGTTGTGCCCCTCATTTTCTATTTTGAAACAAAAGAATTATGTTTGTTTCCGTATTTTTTAAGAGCGGTGCTAAATGCACCACAACATACGTTTTTTTAACCCAATATCTCTTTTACCCAACAAAATATTTTTGCTGGTTTAGAATTACCCACGTGTTACCCATATCATCGATTGAATTTCCCTCCTCTCAAACTTCCAAAACCAAACTACGCACCTCTCAAATCAAACCCACACCGAATGCTCTAGTATAATCACCTGTAAACCCTAATCGATATTCTCCAAATCAAACCCTAATCGACATTCTCCAAACCAAACCCACATCGAACGCTCGAGTATCATCGCTGTAAACAAACATTCAATCCATGCTATCAATAGCGCCTAAAAATACGTTGTGTCGAAGAAGAAGAAGCCACCTCAATCGTCTGAAGGGCCATCGTCTCCTCCGTCGACCACGTCAACCCAAGGTACGGTAGTGTTAAAATCCTAAACCCTAAACCTTTTTTTGAATTTTGCTTTCAATTGTCAGCATGTATTAGTGCAAATCAATTATTAGAAAAACCTTTACTGCCAAATGTTAATTTTGTTAGTGTTATGTCCAAAGATTCATATGGTAGTATGGAATTTTTCATAAGTTTGGTTTGTTGGGCCTTATGCTGCCGTATGATGATTTTTTATGCATCGTAAATTAGAATTGACTTAGAAAGGTTCAGCATGAGGTTAAATTGGGTTATCGACATACAAACAGTTATAGTATACAAATTCTACCACATGCTTGTACATGAAGGTAGTTGAAACTTATCTTTATTTGTTTGAAAGTTTGTATTTTTTGTAATAATTATCAGTCCACCGTATATGCATTTGAAAATAAGCGAGCACTAGTAATACAGTCCATAGAATTGTCACAAGTCCAAATCTCAATCTATATTTGCCCGTATGCACTATATTTTCAGTAAGTTTTATGAATTCATGTAATAGACATATAGACCGCAGTTTGAACATTTGTCATACATTATTTCTGTATTTTTCCATAAGATAGAATTTTTCTTACTGACGATTCTTTCGAAAATGTTATATAGGTGGGCATGGAAAAAAAGTTGATGGGGCCTCTACTAGGCATGAGATAGAGAAGACTAAACAAGGTAAAATGGTTGGTTTTGAAAAATTAATGTAGAGCAGTTAGCTGAAGATGACGATGAAGAAGAAATTGAGCCTTTGAATGTAGAGCAATCAAGTGAAGATCACATTGAAGAAGAAATTGAGCCATTGAATGTAGGTAGTGGAGGTCCAAATCTAAAGAGGTGTTGAAAAAGCCTTGATAACCACATTGCAAAAAATTTTTTGGAAATGAAGTATCGGGAAGATGAGCGTGGGTTAATGAAATGTGTTTCTCATTGGCGCAAAATGTTTAAATGGAATTTGGAAAATGAGTCAAAGTAAGTTGTGCAAAAGGTAAGAATTTAGGTCTGTACAATATTATTAAACATTCGTATAAGTGGATGGACGCAGCTACGATTTCTGCATTTATGGAGCGATAGCAACCAGAAAAAAACACATTTCATATGCCTTTCGGGGAAATGACCGTGACATTAGAAGATGTCAACAGAATCCTTGGAGTACCGATAGCGGATACGTGCATGTATAAGGAAGATGGTGGTCAGGAAATTTCGTATGATGATGCTACTCAACGTGCAGTGGACCAATTCGGAATTAAAGGGGACAAGGTTAAAGCGGAGATTGATGGTATAGATGGAATAGTATGCATTGGATAATGGAGAGTTGTAAAGGGAAAGCATCTATGTAGGGAGCTATCAATGTAGATTACAATAGAGTTGCACGAGCATATCTGTTGCACACTTTGGGTTGTACCGTGTTTTCTGACAAGTCGGAACCGAAAACATCACTTTACTATCTGAATTGCTTATTAGATTTGAATACCGTGAATGAACAAGCTTAGTGAATGGCCATACTTGCTTATTTATATCGTCAGTTAGGGCATGCTTCTCATTCTTGTGTGAAGCAAATAAGTGGTTGTTTATCTCTTCTGATGGTAGTCCGCTTGTCCTGAATTATTTTCTTTCGTTATTTCTTTGATATTCAATTTTTCGTAACTTATGCTGTAAATTTCAGGCTTGGATATATGATCGTTTTCAAATGCTACAAACATCGGCGCTTAATGTATCTTTTCAACCAAATGATCCATCGTTGGCGGAATGGAAAGTTCTGAAATTTGGTGGTGATCCTGCCCAATCTATAATTCACATTAGAGAGCAGTTGGACGAATTACAAGCAGACGATGTAAGTTTCCTCATTGACTTGATTTATGTTAGATACACAGTATACTAACATTGTTTAGTTGAAATATTTGTCTATTTCTTGCTTTATAAACATAGGTATGTTGGGATCCTTATAAAGATATTCAAGAGATTGACGAAGTTGTTTTCTACAATGATATTATGCTTTGTTTTGACATTGCCGAACCATACTACCCCGATAGGGTTTTACATCAATTTGGTCCGGTGTATATACCATAAGCTCTAGTGACACCAGTATCTTGGATAAAAGGATCACAATCGAACCAATACAAAGTTTGATATGATACGGGTCATTGGTATACACAGAATTGGCGTGATCATGTGCTTCATGTAGATTCTCGTTCAACCACAGTAACACATCCTCATGACTGCACAAATGACTACTTGAGTTGATTTCGTTGAATTTTACACCTATATATCCAGAGTCCTAGAATGAAGCGAAGGACAAAAAACAAATACCGAAGTTGATGATTTGATATGTAACATTGACTTTTAAATCATTTCATTTACCATTGACATTCGTGTGATTTCTAATTCCATATATGATTTGTAGAAGAAGGCAATAAGAAAGGCTATTGGACTACTTGACAAAAATATCAACGGTACTTAAAAAGATGTTTTGTGGAGTCGATGTAAAAGCCAAATGTATTTTGTATTTTGCTTTGAAAGACCGATTATGGTATTTTATCTTCTATACATACGACTTTATACAACCGCACGGTAGTATGGAACCAGAGAGTTGAAGTACAAATGTTTTGTAGAATGGGACTGACAGATTCATATAGCCGTACGGCGGTTCTAAGCCTTATGGGTAATAGACTTTGACAATTACATACTGTCGATTGAACCAGGGATCATCCAAAAATCCAATAACTCCCACTGTTCGGTTTTATACTGCCGTACAGCCGTACAGAGTCGTATGGGTAGAGGACCTTGACAATTTCACTACTATACGAACTAAAAGAAAAATTCAATTTTTTTTAATCCCGCTGTCTGGTTCAATACTGCCATTCGGCTATACAATGTCGTATGGGTCGAATACTTATACAGTTTCATACTGCTGTATGAACCAATTATCCAAACCAAAATTTTGGAACCCCACTATCTGGTTCCATACTGCCGTCCGACTATACAAAGTCGTATGATTTGGAGACTTTGACAATTTCATAATGGTGTATGAACTAATACCCAAACAAATTTGTTTGAATCCCACTGTCTGGTTCTGTTCTGTCATACGGCAGTATGAAGTCGAATTTATGAAAGACTTTGAGAACTTTATACTGCCACTTGAAGCAGTCACCCAACAACAATTTTGTACATCATACTGTTTGGTTTTACTTGGCCATATTGATGTTTTAAGTCATACGTAAAGAATATTTTGAGAGTTTCATACTATGTATAAACTGGTAATTAATTTTTTCTTATATAAATGCACTTGGAATGGCACCAGACTACCGTACAAAGTTCATAAATTGGTTTTTCACAGGTAAATAATGCAAATCTAATTAACTACGAAAAGCACTCGATAAACATTGGAATTAATAGAAATGGAATGACGATATAACTCATGGTCAGTACACAAAAGAAATGGAAGTCCGTAAATGACCGTTACATAAAATACTTGATCATCACAAATAAGTACATCAAAAATCAGTTGGATAATCGGTTGTACGAACATCATTAGTTTTGATACTTAAGAAAAGTTCTCTTTCAGGGACCATCAACTTTGACCATTCAAGGACGGATGTGGTTGCATAGCGAGGCCATAGAGATGCAATAGGTGGTATAGAGAGTTCTTCTACAGACACAAAATCACAAAGTGACGGTCATTCGTGTAAGATATGGAAATTATCTTTGGAGAATGATCAAGAGGACCTTGTTCATGAGGCATGAATGTGAGACACTGGCATTTTAAAATATGGGCCAAAACTGAATTAAACGCATTTGCAATCATATGCCCAATAGTTGGCATTTCCATCCAGTGATTACTATCACAGTTGGGTTCAAAATAGTTTAATCAAACCTTCGTTTCATTCAACATTTCATCTAAGCATGTACAATATACATTCCATTTTTTTATCAAGGTCTAACAATACTTGCTTTCTAATGTCGACAAAAGTAGCTTTAAATTCATCAAAATGTGTGGCAATACATCTAAACCCACAATTTCTATCCATTAAAACATCTTCAACCTCCAAAACAAATGGATGAAGGAATTCTGGATTTCCGTCTGGTATAGAAAACTATTATCTTTCTCTTTGGAGTTAATTTCTTCATCCCAATACTAGACTATGATTGTTGTTCGTTTATTGACTTTGCATACTCAAAAGCAGATGGATTACGTTTTGTGCTAGTCAAACTTTGGGCTTCATTTGATTTGAATTTTTTGCCTTTTGCACCTTTTGGCCGACCTTTGGGTTTTATGTATTTTGGTTCAACCAAACTTGTTATGATTAGTTGACCAATTTCTTTCATCTTCATCAAGATAACCTTTTGTTCATCCTCCATTGCATTGTCAAACAACTGTTTAAGCGATGCATATTCTGGAGTGAAGCAAAATTCATTTGATTTCTCTACATATATAATCGTATCCAACTTCCGCCAATGTTCATTGATCATGTTTAGTGGTATAGACTGTTGTTCAGTATGTAGCATGTGTAATTTGTGTGAGCATGGCAGACCATAAATGGTTCTATTCAAATGATCGCATTCGAAATTAAACATATTCTCGACCTCTTTTAACATATGATCCATAGCAAATAATGAAACTCGATAATGAAGGTATGTGAATAAATGAACTTGATAGCTATATTTTGTAGTCCCTAGACTTTTTTTCAAATGTTGCTTGTATCTCCGTATGTTGCAAAAACAACAAAGTATCCTTTTTTCAGATTTTTGCAAATGCCGCCATTGATGTTCCTAAATATTTTTTAAGTAATGCATGAGAAACTTCGGCTTTATTAGACGTTGTATTATTACGATGCTTTACTTTATTCGTCCAAGGAAATTAAAAAAATTCCTTTAGAGGTAACCAATTCTCGATAATATAATTTACTTGATCTAGAAATTCTTTCCAATCCTGTAAAAATATCTTCAAGAAGTCATCGAATTCTTCTACTGAAGAAGAGCGAACAACATGCATCCAGTCTAAAGCAAAAAATTCATACATTTCATTTGTCTGAAATTTTGGTTTGCAGCGTGCTTTAACACTATTCCCAATATGAAAAACACAAAGAAGATGAGTTGTATTAGGAAAGACAATACTAAGTGCAGTAATCAATGAACTCCCCTTATCCGTAATCACAACATCGGGGAATTTATTTGCATGTACTTAAGCTTCAAGTTTTCTATTGCCCATCGATAGCTATCTTCCCGTTCTTGAGACAAAAAATAGTACGCTATGGTAAAAGTCCTATTCATAGAAGTAATGCCAACCATCTCTAACAAAGGTATTCTATATCGATTTGTTTTGTACGTATAATCGAGTTGCAAAACCGAAGGAAAACATTTGCACAATGTAATCGATTCGAGATGAGCCCACATCAAATTAACAATCCTGTCATTTCTTTCATCTTTTCCCACCCAATATGCATAATGGTTTTCTATTAGAAATTTCATTAATTGTTGAATGGTCGATCGACCTTCCATCTTCGCAATAATCATTTTCGCTTTCGCATTATATATGGTCTTCAATGTTGAAACATTTCAAGAAACATCTTCTTAATATAACAAGAACATCTCTAGCTCTAACGCCCACAAAACTTATATCCACCATTACTTTTTTCTCCTCTTTTGTCACCTTCCAGCATAAGCACGACAAACTAACGAGTTAGGTAATTGTTGGTTATGAGTACCATTATCTACTTCCACGTACCATGTATCAAAGGCTTGATATGAACCCTTGATGAGAGAAGGACATTCACATTTTTTTGTGGCGCTACATAGACGTTTCTTTGGTTTCTTGGATGTTCATCTTCCTTTGATTTATTCTTTCTATATTTTTCAGCTCTCTCACAAGATAAATGAATTCTTGAATTTCTAGGAATTCTAACTTTATCGAACTTGGCAATGACAAGAACACTCTTTATAGACCTTGCCTTCGATTGACACCAATGAACGAATGCGTCTCGGGAAGTGAATAACTATAACACAATCAATTTATAATTAATAATGTTCTACAGTAAAATGATGAACACATAAAATATCTAACAAACCTCATTCGTTACAAATTTATTAGTCACGTCAACAAATATGTTTTCACCATTATCATCTTCGCGTACTTCATTTTCTACATCTTTTCACCTCAAATACTTCGGTAGCATAGCCGTTTAATATTGGCAACAAAATCCTATCTTATGCATAACCAAATTAAAATATATCATATAAGTCAAGAATTGTAACATAAATTGTTTTACCTTATTATCTTCTTCGTTATTTCATTTTGTTCATATGCTTTACCTCCAATACTTCGATAACATAGCTGTTTAATATCGTCAACAAAAATCATATACAGAGTTTTAGAATAAAAAACAAATAGGGTATTCGTAACCAAACAATGCAATAATAAAAAATGTAAGAAAACCAATGCAAGAAACAAAATAAATGGTATAAAATAAATATAAAATCATACCTTATTTAAAATATTTTGTTCAGCCATGGAGAAGAAAAATCCTAATGGAGAAGCAAAAGAAATTTTTTCATAAATCATTCTTGGTTCGGATCAGCAGTAGAAGCCCAAAACGAATGGTCTTCTACTGTCGATCGTTCGTATTATATAAAAAACGGTCAAACGGCTTCATACCGCCGATCCTTCATATTATTTAAAAAAAAGCTCTCTCAAACAGTGTCATACTGCCGATTGAATTAGGTAATTTGAAAAAAAATTCTTTTTTTTATCACTACAAACAGCGTTCTACTGTCGATCGAAAGCACTATTTAAAAAAACCATGCTACTTTGAATGGCTTAATACTACTGTCCGATAGTATGATGCCGCCCGTCTTGGATAAAATGTAGCATCGTTCCTATTTTTTTAATTTTTTTCCTTAAGTAAAATGTTGCCTATATTGCGAGACATTTAGCACCACTATTTTTTAACCTTCTTGACCATGCTACAGAACCACACATTCTCCTTTCCCCGGAGCCTTCATTCATTCTTCAATCGCCCTACCAAACCAAATCCTTTATCCAACGCCGCTTCGAAAATTAGGAAGAAGGAAAAAACCATACATCATTGATCTAACATCGTCTCTGAAACTAGGAAGAAGGAAAAAACCATAATCCTATCAACGACAATGTGGTTGTCAATGAACATTTCTGCCTTTAAAAAACATCATCCAAATCTACAGCATGGCATACGCCATGACTACTAACCCATTGTGTCATCCGTACTTTTGAATAGTTAATTGTCTTCGTTTTGGTTATCATCGCCGAATAAAATAAGTGTTAAAAGAGCTCCTAATTTTTTGTTCATTTTAGGAAAATAATCATATTTTAACTATAATCCTAATAGAAAATAATGTTGCTTGAATTTTATGGTGAAAAACTGAGACTTATGCTGATCTGATTGCTACACAACAGTCGTCTTTGATCTTATTAATCCTTCTGATTTTTTTACTATTGTCTACCGTGGTTATTTCAAATAACGTGTTCTTTCATTTGCTAAGGGTGAATTAAATTTAATTGAATCACGAGTATTATAAACATCTGCAAATTATGATTGTGTAAGAATTGAAAAACGTTCACACACACACACATAAATTGATTTCCTTATTTCGAATCTCAATTTCTTTGAGTTAGCTAATCTTTTTGAGTCAGAGTACATTGAATTTTGGCAGCTTGTTCCAAAATTTGCAAACCATTTTCATTCTTGGCTTTCTACTTCCTTTTCTATGCATTGATGATATTCTTATATTGTATGTTGCCATGTTTGGATGATTGTAGCAGGAGATCGCATAAAAATAGAAGTCGGTTGCTAAAATCACAAATTTCAACCCAAACAAAAACAAATTTTGGTCAATGGTAAGGTAATGTGATCTACATCCTTGTTAGATTGTTATAGATTCATAATTTGATGTATGCAATTGCTTAGTTTAAATACCCAGCTGTGTTTGTCTTCATAATAAACCATTTATTTCGACCTTTCGTCCAATTGTGTTTTCTTCAATGGAAATTAATTTCAACGCGACAACAGTCCATGCATTACACTTACTAAAATCATTTATCATAGATCCTTCAATCACTATTAAAAAATAGGATTATTTGTTTTATTTTGCATGTCTTGATCGTATTTAACTTACCCCAACTTCCATTTTGCTGAAACTTGTACTATTGGTACAACCGATTGTTTATGATCATTTAAAGTTGTAAAAAAAGTATTATTTGTCATGAAAGAAAAAAAATCTTCTCTTTTGAATTTTTTTTCCTTTTCCATATTGCTAGGAAAATGGATATGCCTTCCTTATCTAATCCAACATTTTTTGGTAATGTAACATTCCTGATTTTTAAGCTAAATTAATTTGAAAATTTATGTAAAAATTTGGTTAAGTTATGAATTAATAGAGGGTTAATTTGAATATTTGGGAATTAATATGTATATAAATTAGATTTAAATAAATAGAATTTGGAAGTTTTAAGATTAATAAAAAATATGTTCTGTTATTTATTTATATTTATAAATTTAGTTTAAATTAAATCTTGAAACTGAAATTCAAAATTAAAAATCTTATAAATATATTGGGTTTGAAAACATTATATTTTCAATTAATAAAGATTTGTTTTCCAAATTATATTAAATAGATATTTTGAATGAGAAGCCATATTTCGAAATTAAATCAAATAATTTTTGAATTTAATTGTAAATTAATAGTGAATTAATTTGAATTTTTCTAAATTTTATAAAGATATATGCTTGGTTTGTGTTTATATATATATATATATATATATATATATAAATAAATAAATAATTTGAGATTTGGATTTGAAATTCAAATGTTAATATATTGAAATTTAATTGGACTTAAAGAAAATTTTATATGTGAAAAAAAAATATAATAAGTATGATTACTTAAGTTTAAAATGAAAATTTTAAAATATGTATTTGTTAATAAGCTTAATATCTTAAGTTTAAAAATAAATGTATTAAAAATAAAAATTGTACTTACTAACTTACAAATATTTATAAGTAATGTATAATTTAATTTCAAACCATTTTAATTTAATTTGTATAAGTATAAATAATACAGAAGAAAATAAAATAGATAAATATGTTTTATAAATTAAAATTATGCAAGGTTTAAAGCTCAATTTGTAAATTAATTTTTAGTAAAGGATTTAAGCGTAAAATGTTTATAATGTAACAAGTGTCTATTTAAAATTACAAGTGTTAGTTGTAATAATACAAGTGGCAAAATAATTAATTTTTCTTTTGAAAATTTAATTACACAAACAATATATAGGGAAGAAAATTTGCAAACCATTTTTCTTTAAGCTCTTCATTTTTCCCCTAACAAAAACCTGAGAAATGAAGGAAGCAAACCAGGAAATCAAAACATTAGCATTTTTAAAAACCAGATCAAAATCTAAAGACCAAAAGCAATTGATTAAACAAAATTGAAAACCAAGAATTAAATTCCAGATTTTCAGATTCAAGCAAATCAAGAAAAAAAAACCTAAAGGCATGCAAGATTTAATTCAAAACCTGGAAGCATGCAACATGCCTGAGATCAAATCAAATCTGGCAAACATGAAACACCTGGAACAAACAATTTAAGCTATGGATTCAAAAGCATTAGTTTTAAAAACAACAGATCTTTCAATTGAAGCTACGTAGTTGCTGTTCAAGGATCAAAACCAATTTCCAGGTTTTCCAGACCTGATCTATGCTTCTCTGTGCAACCAATGACAAGAGAGCAAACCTCATCTTTAATTTAAAAAGCTTTAATATGTTAATAGATGTGATAAATGTGTTTGCATGAATGTTTTATGGTTGAACTTCTCTGTATATATAGTGTGCATGTCTGTGAATCTATATGTATTCCTCTGGTTGGAATCACAGGCACAAATCAATACAGATAAATTAATATCTTCCTATTCAAACACATTCAAGCTATAATTTCTAAAGGCGACATGTTTGTAACAATGAGATATAAGTTTTAAAAATAACTTCAAGTGAGCAAATATCCTCCCTGAACCTGTTGTTTTGTTAGTAAGCAAACTTTTAAAACCATTTATACTTTGGTTTTTAGTAAAATTAGTATTGAATGTTGATTGTGGAATGTACTTGCATGGATGTAACTTGCATGTATGTGTGTATACAGATTACTGTGGGTTATAGACACCACTCTGTTTCAAGTTACAGTTTTTTTTAAGGAAATCAAATCCAAGAAAAATCTCACAAACTTTTGAACAACAGGAATTTAGTTTTAAGTCCTGAATAAAAGTTGCTTATAATGTCATAATTTAAATTTTTTAAAATAAATTTGAGCAGCATAAATCAAGCATTGTCTGGAAAATAATAAAACACATGGCAATCTCATTTTTGGTAAAAATGTAATTGATTAAAATTTTAAGTTTGAATATATGATCTCATTCACCCTTGCAAATCATGATTTTTAAAGTAAAAATCCAGATTTTTAGTGTGAGTTTGGGTGAGAAATCGCGTGATGAACGCGATTGAGTTTTGGGGCAAACTACGGTGGTCGGCAACTTCGATCGTCTCGTGATTGAAGTTGGAGCTTCCTGGTAGGATATAGAGCTTGATAAAAATGCTTGATTAAATTTTAAATCAACGAGGATGCTGATTTTGATCGAAATAGGGTTTAAGGGTTCGTCTTGGACGATGGCAAAGACGAGATTATCGCGACGTCGTCAAAGGTCTTTGGTCGATCGCACCCAGGGGATTAGGCTCATGGATCATCGGGGCAACTCTGGTTACAATGGCAAAATTTCTGATGGTCGGTAACGGCGACGGCAAGGCATTTTTGTTGATTGGGTTTGGGTGCCTGTATGATCGAAGCGCTCGAATTCGAACCACAACGACGTAGTGGGTTCTGGAGGGTCAGCTAGCTTGTGATGGTCATGGTCGACTTGTAGGTGGTCGTGAGATTGATCGGAGGGGGGCAGATTCGTGTGCATCGTGCACGCGTAAGAATTCATGCATCAGTGGACTTCGTTTTTGGGGAAGAAGAACACGACTTGACGAAGAGCTCGGGGAGAAGCAAGGGTAGCTCGGGCTTCAACTCGATGTGGATTTTGATGCGAGAGTAAAATACTTAGGAAATTTTTAAGGTCGAAAATTTTGGGGGGGCTATCGGGTAAATTTTGGAAAAACTCGAAGTGGGGTTCGAGTACATCGGGGTTAAGCTCGGGGGGGCACTCGGGTTCGCCTGGGGATTGTTATATTTCCAGTTTTAAACTTTACTGGATTAGTTAAAGGAATTTCTGGAATTATTCTTTTTGATAAATGATGATTTATTTATTGAGTAGAAAGTATAAATTAAAAGTTTTGAAATAAAGGATTTTTTTAAAAAAAACAGTTAAGTTTTAAATTTATATTTGTAACAAGTTATTTTAAATGAAACATCATAAGTAATTTAGAAATAAAAATCAAACGTTTCAAATTTTTAACTTAAAAGTAAGTTGATTTATATCATTAATAATAATCAAGTAAGTAATAATTTGTAATTAAGATAAATTCATTAATAATTAAGAAAATCAATTAAAGGATAATTAGTTATAACTAAGATTAAATTAATTAATAATTAAGGATTTAGTAATTAAAGTAATTAATTAATAATTTAAGTTAATTAATAAAGTAATTAATGAACGATTAAAGAAAAATAGTAATTACTTAGTGAAAGTAATTAAGGGTGGATAATTAATGATTGAAGATCGATTAATCAAATATTAAGGGTTAATTAGTTTAAAGAATAATCGATTAATGAGGTTAATTAATTAACGTAATTAAATGAAGAATAATTAATTAAAGGTTAATTAACTTAAAGTGATTAAGAAATCATCATTAATTAAGGAGTGATTAATTATAGTAATTAATTAAGGAATAATTAAATAAATAAAAGTAATTAAGATTTAATTAATTACAATTAAGGGTTAATTAATTGAGATAATTAATTAAATAAATGATTAATTAATGAAAGTGATTAAGACTTAATCAATTGTAGTTAATGATAATTAATCATTGATTAAAGATTACTAATGAAAGTAATTATATGGGTAATAAATTTTAAAACCACACGTTTTATTCACCTTAATCGAAGATGTTGATTGTTATTAAATGTTGTATGATGGATTGATATGTTTGATCTATAATTGTAATGCTATGAGATATGAATTTCTTTGTGCTGAATTGTAATATTTGTGATTGTTTCTGTGTAGATATAAATACCCCTTGGCCCGTAAAACGGCATTTGAAATTTGATGCGACAGGAAAGCGGATTCCAGTTGGTTATCCGAAACCCACATCGAATCGTAATGATGAATTTTTGCTATTGATAAATTTACGTTATCTATGAATCTGTGAATGAAGATAAGCGTTATAGTTTATACCGCCTATCGATATTTATGCGCTTTAATCTGTGATGTGATGATTGTTGTTGCACTATTGGGTAAAACCCCTGGACTACACAATACACACACAAATATGGATTGCACGTGGAAATTGGTTAAGTCACAGATTTTTAAAATAGTTTTGAATTTGAATTTAAATTCAAATGGGTTTGGAAATAGATTGGGTTTAAAGTAAAAAACTTTTGAAAAGGGTGTTTTCTTAAAATGAAAGTTATTGCGAATAACTTAATAAAGATTTGAAATTTAAATCATTTGATTTAAATTTGAATTCAATATCAGAAATTGAATTTTGTATATGGTATTTATAATGTAAAAAGGTTATACAAGCTATAAATGTGTTTATATGGGTTTTTAAAACATTTTAAAAATGTGATTTTAAGAATTTGAATTTAACCCAAGTTTAGATTTGAAAGTCCTTAACTCGTGCAAATATAATCGGGTTTTTCGAAAACGAAAACAAGTGGTTTCAAATAATAATAGCTTTTATATATGGAAAGAATTTCCACATTATGATGAAAAGATTTTCAAGTTGAAATAGAATGGCTTTGAAATCTATAATTGAATCTTTGTGAAAGGTAGCTGAACCCTATTTTTAAATTGAAGAAGATTTTAAATGGTGTATCTTTTATATATAAAAGATTGAAACAGAAATTGTTTTGCAAGTTACGAATGAATTTTTGGAAATTGTTTTGAAAACTATGAAATGAGTCTTTGATTTAAAGACCGGATGAGTTAATCAAATTTGAAATGGAGTTGTTTTGAAAAGCTATGGATGAATTTTTGTTTAAAAGATTGGTGAACCTTGTTTAAAATTGAAAAGGGTCTTACAAGTGAATCTTTTGTTTAAAAGAGTTAAATGTGGAAATTGTTTAAACCATTGAAGGTTTCTGAAATGAATCTTTTTGTTTAAAAGATTGGGAATGGTAATTTGGTTTAAACCATTTGAAAGGAAAGTTTTGGATTTTAAAAGTTGTGACTTGACTGAAATCCCATATCCATATGGTTTTCAAATATTGCGCTCACTATTCGGTTTAGCTGGGAGAGGACCTTTGTGTCATATAACCCATTCCGAATATGTGATATGTCGTAAATAGATAGCTATTGAAGACGGTGGTAAAGACCGGGTGTCTTTGAGAACGATTGGATAACCTGTCGAATGGCTTTGCACTGAGTTGCTCCGGTATAGAGATCTCCATGTGTGATGAGGAGTCCGATCGGGATTGAGGATGCCCGAATTGCAAGGGCTTCTTCGGAAGTGCACTCGGTTCTGTTCGAACCCGGAACATACTTATATGGATGTATGTCTGACATTACACTTTGAGATGTAAAATCAGTTTCTATCAAATGCATTTCTGTTTGGTGGCGGAGAATTATTCTCTTAGCTTAACACCCTTCTCTGAGACGTACGAGCTCAGAGGTTATGTAATTGATGGTTACTAGTGATACATTCCCAATTTGGTAATGTGGCATACGAAGTGCTGCTGATCATTTGTTGATCAAAGCATGGCTTTGTAAAAAGCGTAGCTTTGTGGATGAGACTTCGTCGAACTTCACAACCTGGAATGGTCGAAACAGGAAGAATGCAGCAAGGTTATTTAGGGGTAGCGCCCCCTGAGGGAATGTTCATTTCCTTCTGGATAGAGGTTGTATCATGTTATGGAGCCCAGATACTTAACCTATGTGGTTGCTGCCAATTTATTACTTTGTGGTTGTTGGTGAATCCCGGGATAAAGGTCGGTTTCGACCGGGGGATGGCATGCTTGTGTCAGTAGTTACCTAGTCACAAAGGTAATCCGACCTTGTGTTGGCAGAGATCGGGTTAGGTTCTCGGGGCGTCCCTCCAGAGGCGTACCCATGTGGCAATGGGAAGTTCCTTAGGCTGACCATTTGTTGGAAATCCAATCATCCAATACGCGCCTTGTACGGTTTTAGTTGTAGGACCTTCCATCTAACATGGTAGCTATAGTAGGCATACTATAATGGTACGTATGCTGGCTAAGATTAATATTATACTTGCAAATGTTTTTCCACTATGCACTAATAATAATATCAAAAAGGGATTTTGCGTAGTAAGCATTTTTGACTATCATAAGGAGAAATCTCCCCCATGTGTGTGATTGCATTGTGTGTGCCAGGAGGCGTTATGGTAGTTTTATTTTCCAAAAAGCATTGCGGATTTCAAATTTAAGATCTTTTATTTGTTTTCAAAGACCAAATGTTTTTGTTTGCTCATACCAGTCCCATGACTGACCTGGAGTTTATTGTTCCCTTACTAAACTCTAGGTGCCCATAATTTTCCACACGGGCAGTCTAAAGTTAGGTTTTTCAGATAACCAAGTACTAGATATAGATTCGATAACATCCACCTTTGGATTTTGGCAATCACATTTGGATCGTGTTGCTTCATTCAGCATGATAACTTTTGGGTTTGAGCTTTTAGCTTTTGGAGATCTTTGGAGCATTGGAATGGTGATGCATTCTATTGTATTCCCGCTTTCTCTCTTGGAAATCCTTTTGGATTTATTTCTTCCATTGTTTTTTTTGTATCTCTAATATTGATTCATATTGTATCATTGTTGTATCGAATGTTGTATATCAATGATATTCATTCTTTTCTTCCACTATGTTCTTATACTTGATGTGTTATAAGCTCCGTCACGATTCGAGTTTCAACGTTTGGATCTGCGGCATTCAAGTACAAGTGGAGTACGGATGTGGATTTTCGAACGCTGGAATTTGGACCGTGACATTTTGGTATCAGAGCTGAAGGTTGAAACTTTAGCTCAGGAGTATAACACATTAAGTAACTCATTAGAGATAGGGTAAAGTATACCCTAGAATGAGTATATCCCTAAGATATCTATCTGTATGCCTCAGTAAATTCTCTTACTATCCACTGATAGTGAGTATGAGTGCAAGAAGAGGACGAGATAGGGGACAGGGAGGTACCACTACAAATGGTCAATGCCCTGTAACTACGATGGAAACAATCTTTATCTATCAATCTTCTTTGATCATCATCCGATTTTCAGTTCTTTTATGGTTCCTGGCAGCTCCAAGTAGAAGCTTTGATATATTTGCATGGGACACAAACACCAGATGGGTCAGAATTTTTGGTTTGGATGAATTGTTTGCTTTGGATGCTATGGTTGATAGGTATATTTTGGTTGTTTAAACTAAAAGTTTTGGATTTCATCCATATATCTTCTATTCTATTGGGTCCCGATATATTCTACGAGTGGTTAGTTATCTTTTGAACTAATCATACCCTTGTGTATTCGTAGATCTGGTGGCCCAAGTATCTTGATTCGTTGTTGTATTCATTATTGATATTCTGATGTGGGAAGCCAAATGCAGAATAGATATTCAGTTTGATATGGTGATTCATCTCTCTATCTTTCTGTATTTCTTTGTTGTCTCCCTACTTTCAAATTTCGAGGACGAAATTTTCTAAGGGGGGAATTTGTAACATTCATGATTTTTAAGCTAAATTAATATGGAAATTTGTGTAAAAATTTGGTTAAGTTATGAATTAATAGAGGATTAATTTGAATATTTGGGAATGAATATGTATATAAATTATATTTAAATAAATAGAATTTGAAATTTTTAAGATTAATAAAAAAAATATGTTCTGTTATTTATTTATATTTATAAATTTAGTTTAAATTAAATCTTGAAACTGAAAATCAAAATTATAAATCTTATAAATATATTGGGTTTGAAAACATTATATTTTCAATTAATAAAGATTTGTTTTCGAAATTATATTAAATAGATATTTTGAATGAGAAGCTATATTTTGAAATTAAATCAAATAATTTTTGAATTTAATTGTAAATTAATGGTGAGTTAATTTGAATTTTTCTAGATTTTATAAAGATATGTGTTTGGTTTGTGTTTATATTTATATATATATAAATAATAATTTGAGATTTGAATTTGAAATTCAAATGTTAATATATTAAAATTTAACTGGACTTAAAGAAAATTTTATATTTGAAAAAATATAATAAGCATGATTACTTAAGTTTAAAATGAAAATTTTAAAATAAGTATTTGTTAATAAGTTTAATATCTTAAGTTTAAAAATAAATGTATTGAAAATAAAAATTGTACTTACTAACTTATAAATATTTATAAGTAATATATAATTTAATTTCAAACCATTTTACTTTAATTTGTACAAGTATAAATAATGCATAAGAAAATAAAATAGATAAATATGTTTTATAAATTAAAATTATGCAAGGTTTAAAACACAATTTGTAAATTAATTTTTAGCAAAGGATTTAAGCATAAAATGTTTATAATATAACAAGTGTCTATTTAAAATTACAAGTGTTAGTTGTAATCATACAAGTGGCAAAAGAATTAATTTTTCTTTTGAAAATTTAATTAAACAAACAATATGTAGGGAAGAAAATTTGCAAACCTGTTTTCCTTTAATCTCTTCATTTTTCCCCTAACAAAAACCTAAGAAATGAAGGAAGCAAACCAGGAAATCAAAACTTTAGCATTCTTAAAAACCAGATCGAAATCTAGAGACCAAAAGCAACAGATTAAACAAAATTGAAAACCAAGAATTAAGTTCCAGATTTTTAGATTCAAGCGATACAAAAAAAAACTAAAGGCATGCAAGATTTAATTCAAAACCTGGAAGCATGCAACATGCCTGAGATCAAATCAAATCTGGCAAACATGAAAGACCTGGAACAAACAATTTAAGCTATGGATTCAAAAGCATTAGTTTTAAAAACTACAAATCTTTCAACTGAAGCTAAGTAGTTGTTGTTCAAGGATCAAAACCAATTTCCAGGTTTTGCAGACCTGATCTTTGCTTCTCTGTGGAACCAATGACAAGTGAGCAAGCCTCATCTTTAATTTAAAAAGCCTTAATATGTTAATAGATGTGATAAATGTGTTTGCATGAATGTTTTATGGTTGAACTTCTCTATATATATAGTGTGCATGTCTATGAATCTTTATGTATTCCTCTGGTTGGAATCACAGGCACAAATCTACACAGATAAATTAATGTCTTCCTATCCAAACACATTCAAGCTATAATTTCTAAAGGCGACATGTTTGTAACAATGAGATATAAGTTTTAAAAATAATTTCAAGTGAGCAAATCTCCTCCCTGAACCTGTTGTTTTGTTAGTAAGCAAATTTTTAAAACCATTCATACTTTGGTTTGCATAAAATTAGTATTGAATGTTGATTGTGGAATGTAGTTGCATGGATGTAACTTGCCCGTATGTGTGTATATAGATTGCTGTGGCTTACAGACACCACGCTGTATCAAGTTACAGTTTTTTTTTAAGGAAATCAAATCGAAGAAAAATCTCACAATCTTTTGAACAATAGGAATTTAGTTTTAATTCCTGAATGAAAGTTGCTTATAATGTCATAACTTAAATTTTTCAAAATAAATTTGAGCAACATAAATCAAGCATTTTCTGGAAAATAATAAAACATAGGGCAATCTTATTTTTGGTAAAAATGTAATTGATTAAAATTTTAAGTTTGAATATATGATCTCGTTCACCCTTGCAAATCATGATTTTTAAAGTAAAAATCCAGATTTTTAGTGTGAGTTTGGGCGAGAAATCGCGTGATGAACGGGATTGAGTTTTGGGGCAAACTACGGTGGTCGGCAACTTCGATCGTCTCGTGATTGAAGTTCGAGCTTCCTGGAAGATCATAGAGCTTGAGAAAAATGCTTGATTAATTTTAAATCAACGAGGATGTTGATTTTGATCGAAATAGGGTTTAAGGGTTCGTCTTGGACGATGGCAAAGACTAGATTGTCGCGACGTCATCAAAGGTCTTTGGTCGATCGCACCATGGGGATTAGGCTAATGGATCATCGGGGCAACTCTGGTTACGATGGCGAAATTTCTGATGGTCAGCAACGGTGACGGCGAGGCATTTTTGTTGATTGGGTTTGGGTGTCTGTATGATCAAAGCGCTCGAATTCGAACCACGGCGATGTAGTGGGTTCTGGAGGGCCAGCTAGCTTGCGATGGTCATGGTCGACTTGTAGGTGGTGGTGAGATTGATCGGAGGGGGGCAGATTCGTGTGCATCGTGCACGCGTAAGAATTCGTGGATCGGTGGACTTCATTTTTGGGGAAGAAGAACACGACTCGACGAACAGCTCGGGGAGAAGCAAGGGTAGCTCGGGCTTCAACTCGAAGTGGATTTTGAAGCGAGAGTAAAATAATTAGGAAATTTTTAGGGTCGAAAATTTTGGGGGGCCACTCGGGTAAATTTTGGTAAAATCGAAGTGGGGTTCGAGTACATCGGGGTTAACTCGGGGGGACACTCAGGTTCGCCTGGGGATTGTTATATTTCCAGTTTTAAACTTTATTGGATTAGTTAAAGGAATTTCTGGAATTATTCTTTTTGATAAATGATGATTTATTTATTGAGTAGAAAGTATAAATTAAATTTTTTGAAATAAAGGATTTAAAAAAAAACAATTAAGTTTTAAATTTATATTTGTAACAAGTTATTCTAAATGAAACTTCATAAGTAATTTAGAAATAAAAATCAAACATTTCAAATTTTTAACTTTAAAGTAAGTTGATTTATATCATTAATAATAATCAAGTAAGTAATAATTTGTAATTAAGATCAATTCATTAATAATTAAGAAAATCAATTATAGGATAATTAGTTATAATTAAGATTAAATTAATTAATAATTGAGGATTTAGTAATTAAAGTAATTAATTAATAATTTAAGTTAATTAATAAAGTAATTAATGAATGATTAAATAAAAATAGTAATTACTCAGTGAAAGTAATTAAGGGTAGATAATTAATGATTGAAGATCGATTAATCAAATATTAAGGGTTAATTAGTTTAAAGAATAATCGGTTAATGTGGTTAATTAATTAAGGTAATTAAATTAAGAATAATTAATTAAAGGTTAATTAACTTAAAGTGATTAAGAAATCATCATTAATTAAGGAGTAATTAATTATAGTAATTAATTATGGAATAATTAAATAAATAAAAGTAATTAATATTTAATTAATTACAATTAAGGGTTAATTAATTGAGATAATTAATTAAAGAAATGATTAATTAATGAAAGTGATTAAGACTTAATCAATTGTAGTTAATGATAATTAATCATTGATTAAAGATTACTAATGAAAGTAATTATATGGGTAACAAAATTTTAAAACCATACGTTTTATTCACCTTAATCAAAGATGTTGATTGTTATTAAATGTTGTATGATGGATTGATATATTTGATCTGTAATTGTAATGCTATGAGATATGAATTGCTTTGTGCCGAATTGTAATATTTGTGATTTTTTCTGTGTAGATATGAAAACCCCTTGGCCCGTAAAACGACATTTGAGATTCTGTGCGACAGGGAATCGGATTCTAGTTGGTTATCTGAAACCCACATCGAATCATAACGATGAATCTTTGTTATTGATAAATTTACTTTATCTATGAATCTGTGAATGAAGATAAGCGTTATAGTTTATACCGCTTATCGATATTTATGCGCTTTAATCTGTGATGTGATGATTGTTGTTGCACTATTGGGTAAAACCCCCTGACTACAGTATACACATACAAATATGGAATGCACGTGGAAATAGGTTAAGTCGTAGATTTTTAAAATAGTTTTGAATTTGAATTTTAAATTCAAATGGGTTTGGAAATAGATTGGGTTTAAAGTGAAAAACTTTTGAAAAGGGTGTTTTTTAAAATGAAAGTTATTGTGAATAACTTAATAAAGATTTGAAATTTAAATCATTTGATTTAAATTTGAATTCAATATCAGAAATTGAATACTATATCTGGTATTTATGATGTAAAAAGGTTATACAAGCTATAAATGTGTTTATATGGGTTTTCAAAACATTTAAAAAAAATAAGATTTTGAGAATTTGAATTTAACCCAAGTTTAGATTTAAATGTCCTTAACTCGTGCAAATATAATCGGTTTTCCGAAAACGAAAATAAGCGGTTTCAAATAATAATAGCTTTTATATAAGGAAAGAATTTCCACATTATGATGAAAAGATTTTCAAGTTGAAATAGAATGGCTTTGAAAGCTATAATTGAATCTTTGTGAAAGGTAGTTGAACCCTATTTCGAAATTGAAGAAGACTTTAAATGGTGTATCTTTTATATATAAAAGATTGAAACAGAAATTGTTTTGCAAGTTACGAATGAATCTTTGGAAATTGTTTTGAAAACTATGAAATGAGTCTTTGATTTAAAGACCGGATGAGTTAATCAAATTTGAAATGGAGTTGTTTTGAAAAGCTATGAATGAATTTTTGTTTAAAAGATTGGTGAACCTTGTTTAAAATTGAAAGGGGTCTTACAAGTGAATCTTTTGTTTAAAAGATTTAAATGTGGAAATTGTTTAAACCATTGAAGGTTTCTGAAATGAATCATTTTTTTTAAAAGATTGGGAATGGTAATTTGGTTTAAACCATTTGAAGGAAAGTTTTGGATTTTAAAAGCTGTGACTTAACTGAAATCCCATATCCATATGGTTTTTAAATATTGCGCTCACTATTAGGTTTAGCCGGGAGAGGACCTTTGTGTCATATAACCCATTCCGAATATGTAATATGTCGTAAATGGATAGCAATTAAAGACGGTGGTGAAGACTGGGTGTCTTTAAGAACGATAGGATAACCTGTCGAATGGCTCTGCACTGAGTTGCTCTGGTATAGAGATCTCCATATGTGATGGGAAGTCCGATCGGGATTGGGGATGCCCGCATTGCAAGGGCTTCTTCGGAAGTGCCTTCGGTTCTGTTCGAATCCGGAACAGACTTGTATGGATGTATGTCTGACATTACACTTTGAGATGTAAAACCGGTTTCTATCAAATACATTTCTGTTTGGTGGTGGAGATTTATTCTCTTAGCTTAACACCCATCTCTGAGACGTACGAGCTCAGAGGTTATGTAGTTGATGGTTACTAGTGATACATTCCCAATTTGGTAATGTGGCATACGAAGTGTTGCTGATCATTTGTTGATCAAAGCATGGCTTTGTAAAAAGCGTAGCTTTGTGGACGAGACTTCATCGAACTTCACAACCCGAAATGGTCGAAACAGGAAGAATGCAGCAAGGTTATTTGGGGGTAGTGCCCCTTGAGGGTATGTTCATTTCCTTCTGGATAGAGGTGGTATCATGGTATGGAGCCCAGATACTTAACCTATGTGGTTGCTGCAAATTTATTACTTTGTGGTTGTTGGTGAATCCTGGGATAAAGGTCGGTTACGACCGGGGGATGGCATACTCGTGTCAGTAGTTACCTAGTTACAGAGGTAACCCGGCCTTGTGTTGGCAGAGATCCGGTTAGGTTCTTGGGGCGTCCCTCCAGAGGCTACCCTTGTGGCAATGGGAAGTTCCTTGGCCTGACCATTTGTTGGAAATCCAATCATCCAATATGCTCCTTGTATGGTTTTAGTTGTAGAACTTGCCATCTAACATGGTAGCTATAATAGGCATACTATAATGGTACGTATGCTGGCTAAGATTAATATTATACTTGCAAATATTTTTCCACTATGCACTAATAATAATATCAAAAAGGGATTTTGTGTAGTAAGCATTTTTGACTATCATAAGAAGAAATCCCCCCCATGTGTGTGATTGCATTGTGTGTGTGCCGGGTGGCCTTATGGTAGTTTCATTTTCCAAAAAGCATTGCAGATTTCAAATTTAAAATCTTTTGTTTGTTTTCAAAGACCAAATGTTTTTGTTTGCTCATACCAGTCCCATGGCTAACCTGGAGTTTATTGTTCCCTTCCTAAACTCTAGATGCCCATAATTTTCCACACGAGCAGTCTAGAGTTGGGTTTTCAGAAAACCAAGTAGTAGATATAGATTTGAAAGCATCCACCTTTGGATTTTGGAAATCGCTTTTGGATTGTGTTGCTTCATTCAGCATGATAGCTTTTGGGTTTGAGCTTTTAGCTTTTGGAGATCTTTGGAGCATTGCAATGGTGATGCATTCTATTGGATTGCCGCTTTCTCTCTTGGAAATCCTTGTGGAGTTATTTCTTCCATTGTTTTTTTTGTATCTCTGATATTGATTCATATTGTATCATTGTTGTATCGAATGTTGTATATCAATGATATTCATTTTTTTCTTCCGCTGTGTTCTTATACTTGATGTGTTATAAGCTCCCGCACGATTCGAATTTCAATGTTTGGACCTGAGGCATTCAAGTACAAGTGGAGTACAGATGTCGATTTTCGAACGCTGGAATTTGGACCGTGACAGATAATTAACATAAAATCGTCATCTATTGATTTTTTTACTACAATAACGATGTTTTGAATAGTCACTTGTTTTATGTATTTATTATCTAATACTTAGTTTCTATTTTTTATCTGTTGTCAAAAAATATATACTTATGTATGTTAGTCTTAGTTATTATGCGATCTGTGTTATAACTGTGCACCAATTTCAATTAAAAGATTAATGAAAAGACATTTGAATTTGATGAAAAAATTGATATTAACAATTATACTGGTCCCAAAGATTGCCTCAGAATACATATAAACCACTTCTCTATTTGGACTGAAGATATTCCAAAACTAAAACGTTCTTCTGCCTATTCTGCATTTAAGGAATCATTTCTATAATGTTTTCTTAGGTCTAATAAGTTTACAAAAGAAAGCGAAAAAAGAAATGAAAAATGCAAAAGGATCTCCATCATTAGATCTGAGAAAACCATTGAAGATCAGCAAACGCTTCCGTCTAAAGATGCCTTCACTTCAGAATGGTAAAATATAAATTTCTATGCTATATTATTTTGGATTTACGGATTCTAAATCTGTTGTATTTTAACTGCAAAAGCATATTAAAATCTTATTAAAACTCTTTTAGTGTTGACATGGTATGTACAGATAAATTAATCTGTACTTATGACCCGACCATTTGTCGTGCACAAATGTGTTATCATTGGATTTCTTTGCATTTTTACAAAAAAAATCTACAACTGTATGCTCATAGGATGTGACCAAGTTATTTATCTTGCATGACATGTTATCATCGGTTTACTCTGCGATATGTCAAAAATCAATAGTTGTAAGATGAAAAGAAAAAAAGGTTCACCCTACCTTTTTATATGTTCTACTTACGATTTTCTATTTCTTCCTGCTGCGGGCAACCCATTGTCATGTTTATTGGTTGTTTCTTCTACACACTTACTTCTTTTTTAATATTGGCATTTACTGCATATGTGCAATAAATCATAAGATGTGTCAGTATTTACATAACAATCAATATTTTTTACTCCTTAAATATTGGGTATGGACCATATATTTTAAATAAAAAATTGTAAATAGCTAATTTGATGAAATAAATGATGGAATTTTTTACTCATGTATGTGCATTAACTGTTAAAAATATAATTAACTGATGTAGTGTATGCACAAAAACAAAAAAGGAAACATAGCTTATGCAAATCCTTTGCTCTTGGAGAAGAAGGATATACTTAAAATGTTAACTTTTTTGATATTGTCACAATCTTTTACAAAGTTGTAATTGATACAGTAACTATGATCTCATTAAATTATACAATATATCATATCGTTATGTTTCTTTCTTGGTACATAATGTGTGCAATAATTGCTATGTTTCTTTCTTGGTACAGAATATATGCAATAATTACTATGTTTCTTTATTGGTATAGAATGCGTGCAAAAATTATTACTGAGGAATAAAAAATAGAGGACGTTCAAGCTCCATTAACATTTGGTACAGAATGCATAAATTGGTCAGGACATTTAGTTGTTTGTAAACGACTTGTTGGTTCCATAAACCAATTCATTTGAACATCACTGTCACGTCAGATTGCCTAACAAAAAAATTATAAGTGTTGGTTTTCTATGGAACAACGTATTGGAAATTTTATGCAACAATTGTAATGGATGCTTTAATGTATATGGTATATTTAAATCTAGCCGTAGAAAAAATAACATTTCTATTTATGTTGATGCCAGAAGTGGCACAACACACAAAATCTGATAGAAATGGTAAAATCTAACAGAAAATATATGTAAAATAGGGAGAATAATAAGGTTTTTTAAGTGGTTCAGTAATCTCTAACCTATGTAATTATTTTATTTACTATGAATATGAGAGTCACTAGTACAACAGTTTTACTACTCTAAAGGCCTAGAACAACAAAGTGCAGCTTCATTTATGACTTTAATGGAGAAAAGGTAGAAGATGATGAACCCAAAAATCATTGTTCAGTTGGTATAGGATCTGTATTTATAGGAAAGTCGCCCAATAGAGCTAGAGGCCTACGAGATATCAAGTCTGGATCCAGATCTGAGAGTGTAGGATGGGTGGACCATGCCCATTAAGTTGTAAAATCAACTCGATACCAAACAAAAGTAGTCGGTACTGAGTTGACTTTTGGAGTGGAAACTCTGTCTTCTTCCCCCTTGATCTTCTATCCCGATCCATTGTGTTTCAAGCATTTTTCTTGGATATTACGTTGTTTTTGAGAGATTCTAATATCACTCACACATTCCTTCTTTCCTTTAAAAAATCCTTAGAGTTGTTCGTCTATTCCTTGAGAAATGCACTTCGAGATGATCACGCAACTATATATCACATACTTAGGAGTTAACCAGAGGCCAAAAAACTCTCGATACCGAGTAGTGGTGTTCGGTATCGAGTGAACCTTTTAGTTCCAATTGTGCCACAAACTCTTGAGACAAATTTTGGTGTCCTTTTAAGCATGTTCCTAGGTCCGTGAATCGTTTCATCTTCATCCTAACGTTCTAGTAAAAAGGTGCTTATTCAAAAAGCCAGGTAACACTTGCCCCTAAGAGTGTTCTTTCGTTAGAAATAAAGCATGCTCTGGAACGAGACGAGCATTCACTATCATCCACATACGTATGTTAGTTTTTATGGAATTATCTTCATCCTGCGGGTATATACGAACCAGCTTTTCAACCATCAAAAATCGACACTAGTACCTCCACTCTATCACATGCCGATAATTGAATGCCGGAAAATCCGATTGTTAGGGGAAAGAAGAAGAAAGAAGAAGAAGACTAACCAACATAGAATCTCACAGCAGAACGAATAATCTATAATATATCACAAGTCTTTACACAAAAGCAAAACTGTAATATGGATATATATATACACACACACACACAACATCAATCAGAATATACTAACATATTCCAGTCTAGACAGTTATAACAATCTGTCCTTACAATTGTTGATAACACACCAATGAATACAGCGACAAATATAACCATTGATGTGGAATATGTCTCTTGGCCTCCGACACATGTCTTGAAGCTCCAAGCATCCAAACTAATGTGTAATATGTTCGGTCTGACCCGTGCATTATAATAAAATAATACCCGAGTCAGTCTGGAAAACCAGTTTGAGAAAACACACCAACTTTGAAGTTATACGAAAATCTTTGAAATCAAAAGGTATCTCGTAAGACCCCGACACACATAAACACGACGGATTTTTTACCTTACGATAACCAAAACAATTTTATAGAAAAACAAGTGATATTATAATAATGCTTAGTGGTTCGAAGTAAAATATTGAAATAGCTAAAATGCTTGCATCTCACATTTCAACGTAGTTGGGCATAATCAACACCGTACGGCACTTCGTGAAGAATGCATTCCATATAATGACTAAGCACTAGGGTACCACCTGTCATATTATACCTCTAGAAAAATGTAATGAGATCGAACCTAACAATTCCTGCCAATACAAAACCGGCCTACCCCTTACCGGATAGTACCGAATATGTCATCACCCCAGCAGTTCCCGACCTTTTTATGAGATCTCATGCACAACCAATCCATAAATATATAGATGTAGTATTTAGAAAGGTGACAACATACCCAATGCGTATGACCCACTTAGCCTTGCTGCATCTCCCTTGAGAAAGAAAGGAAGATTATGGGTTTCGAGTGTAGGAAATATAAGGAAAGAAGTATTGGAGGAATGCCATCATTCGAAGTTCACCATACATCCTGGAGGTACCAAGATGTATCAGGATATGAAGAGGAGTTTCTTTTGGAAAGGAATGAAGCGGGATCTTTGCTTGTGTGTGAAGCAATGCTTGAACTGCCAATAAGCAAAGGCGAACACCCAAAACCAAGTGGTTTGCTTCAGCCGTTAGATATTTTAGTATGGAAGTAGGATTCTATTTCTATGGACTTCACTGATAGGTTTTCAAGGTCGAATAGAGGAAATGAAAGTACATGGGTTATAGTGGACAGATTAACCAAGAGTGCCAATTTCATTCCGGTAGGTCAACTAGAACGGCACATGTTTTAGTGAAGTTATTTATAAAGAATGTGATTTGACTGCATGGAGTTCCTAGCAATATAGTTAGTGATAGAGATTCCTTGTTAACTAACGAGTTTTGGAAGAGTTTGCATGTAACGGTCTAGGCTTTTCAACCATCAACAGCCTTAACCACGTCGACGTGCCGACAATTTTCCACATGGGCAGTCTAGAGTTTGATTTTCAGATAGTCAGATAGTAGATATCGATTTGTGTTAACCGACATCTTGGCTCGGTTACAAAACGATAGTTGAAGACACTATTATCAGCACTAGACAAGATTCTGACCAAGAAGGGCCTGAGGATATATAGGTTTGATGCAGTCGACATGTTTTGGCAATCAAGAGCGTTCGACGTTAGAAGGACGCTCGGCATTGAGAATCGTTCGATATTGTATATCGTTCGGCAATTATGGAATGCTCGGCATATAGGAGCACTCGGCACCAAGAACGTTCGGCGTACAAGGCATGTTCGGCATCCATGGACATTCGGCTAAAGGGTACGTTCGGCGAACCTCGATTGTTCGGCATCCAGCTTGGTTCGGCAACCTTGGATCGCTCGGCACTCCAGCTTCGTTCGGCATGAGAGCATCGTTCGGCGCCATTGCCTTGGCTCGGCATCTTACCGTTCGGCCACCCTGGTTCGGTACACAGAGCTTACTCCCTTTGGGCCGTGCACTCTATTTGGACCGAGCTATTCAGCTACCAGGCCCACCAGGAAAGTCCAACCCACCTTCGTCTATAAATAGAGGGACAGGGGCACAATGAAAGGGACCCTTTTTTCTGGGAACACTGGGGAGACTCTGCCATTTCTTATACTCTCCTCTTTTTAATTCAAACTTGTATCCAAGTGATTGATTTACGGATTGTATCTGTATTCAAGTAATTGAGAAAGCAATAACGGATTAAACTCAAAGTGGATGTAGGCAGTTACGCCGAACCACTATAAATCTTGTGTTCTCGTTTTTGTTATTCTTTTTCATCGAATTACACTATTTTTCAATCCTAATTTACTCTCTTCATTAATCTCTCTACATAACTCTACTCAAGGGTGTTAGTGACCAATTTTGGTGCTAACATTTTGGTGCTTTCACTGAGAATTGAATTTCTCAGCTTGATTGGATCTCATCATCTACTAGTGGATTTCCATATTCGCGAGATAGATCCAGTTGTTTACTAGAAAACTACCTATTCTACTCAGATTTGAAAGAAATCTAAAGGAAGCTGACAGCCGTAAGTTAATCAAGTGTTCGTGTTCATGTGAAAGGATTGGATTCACTGATGTACGCAAGATCTAAGGATTGGACGTTCAAGTTTGCACTCAAGTTTAATAAAGGCCGACCCACCTCCAAAGGCAATTCAGCCGAACACTCCAAAAAAGGCGTATGCCGATCGCTCAAGAAAAGGCGTATGCCGAACACTCCAAAAAAGGCGTATGCCAATCGCCCCAGAAAAGGCGTATGCCGAACACTCCAGGCCGATCCATACATCCGAATGCCGGCCATACCTCCAGGCCGAACAGAAAGAAGGCCAAACAGAAATAAGGCCAAACAGAAATTTGGCCGAATATAAATTTGGCCGAACAGAAAGAAGGCCGAACGGAAATTTGGCCGAACAGAAATTTGGCCGAACAGAAATTTGGCCGAGTAGAAATTAGGCCGAGCAGAAATTTGGCCGAGTAGAAATTTGGCCGAACAGAAAGAAGGCCGAATAGAAATTTAGGCCGAACAGAACCAATGCCGAACGCTCCTGAATGCCGAGCGCACTCTAATGCCGAACGCTCCTGAATGCCGAACGTTCTCGGATATCGAACGTTCCTAAATGTCGAGCGCTCTCTAAGGCCGAACGCTCTTTAAATGCCGAGCGCTCTCTAATGCCGAATGACCCCTATTTTCAAAAAAAAAATATTTTCGGGTACGACCCAAATTTCCAAAAAAGAGGCTAAAAAAATATTGAATTCAAAACTCAACTTAATAAAGCAACATCCTATCTACTTCCCTTACATCCCCTGGTCGGCCAGGGCATAGAGGATCTAGCGACAGCTTCCAAACGACATCAAGGGAACGGACAAACTACCGCTACTCAAGCGATACACTCAAAGGGATACCATACTGATCACCCTTGAGGAGAATCGACCTCCATATATATTTTGGAAGCCAGCTACCTGGAGAGCCTCCTACAACCATGGATCGTTTCTATGATAAAAATGAATCTAAACCAAAGTGTGGAGGAGCGGAACAGACTAAGAAAAATAACAATGAAGGCCCGTTGGCTAAGGATGTAGATCCTAGTAGCCGAAACAAGACCTTAAAATTCGGCTCATATGCTCTTTGAAAGATTCAATTGACAACCTGTACTTGAAGACTCACGACTCGAAGTGGTACTGGAAACCAACCTCGAGAGAGTACACCAAAGTCTAAAGAAAATCAGGGGAATGTTGTATATTCCCAAATGCTCACTGATCCTAACACGGGCGATTACAAACACCTCCGTGGTGTGATCGAAAAGCTGATCTAGAAAGTAAAGCTTCAATATTATGTACATTTCCTGCAGAATGGCGGGCAGTGAATATCCAATGCCTATTAATAAAGGGCTATGATTATCAGTTGGGCTGCTGACGGCCGACATCCCTTTGAAAGGAGCCAGAGGCAAAAGTCGAATAGCGAGCGCACGATGCTGCTTCACTTATCAATGAGATTTATCATAATCTTCTTTCAATTATTTCCATTTCTATTTTAATTGTTCTATGAACTACGACTAACTTGAACTAAACTACTTTCAAAACGATGCAGGAGATTGGATACTCAGATTTGGTCACCAATCAATCCACACAGACCATGATCGGACGTGTGGAGTTACATCTAGACGAGAATGATTCAATCGCTCATCATCAATCATGTGCCTTTAATTTGGGGACAAGAACTAGAGATTGAAAAGCTCATCACGATTAGAGCCCAAATACAAAATCGACATGACTGACCATCCATTCATTGACCTCCACGTTTGACTCAGAGACCTGAACAGGGCTTGGAATGAGTATGGCTCGATCGCCCACTCAAATCAAGTCATAGAACAAAGTTGGACAAAATAAAGATGCCCCTCCTGAAGCTTAGTGATGCCGGGATCTGTCCAGGGTGGACGTGATTTGTTCATCTACACATCAAGTCCTACCTTGAACACAAAAGGTTTATTCGAAAGCCCGACTTGAAGTAGTTGAGGTGGACTGCCTACTCATTAACCATCTCCCTCAATACATGGACACGACTGCACCTTGGAACATATGCAACTTACTTTGTCTACTCAACAATCTATTATCCTTATTTTCTAGAAGGAGAAACGGAGAAAATTATAAGAGATTTGGCTATCTAACCCAACATGGATGTGATCCAACCATCTGTCATATACCTCCTTCCTTGAGTTGATGGGAAGAGCTATAATCACATCCCTCAAGCTGGGGGCAAGATCCCCTTCCATGAGCAAACATGGTTCGACTGTTCATTCGACAACATTAGCCTCGATACGGTAGATGTACACAAATTAAAGAGTGGAAATACGACTACTCTCAACTTAAAACCTCCAAGTCCCCGGAGTGCGGACTGGAGTACTCTAAGTCCCCAGAGCGTGGACTAGAGTATAAATGACTTAAACCTCCAAGTCCCCAGAGTGCGGACTGGAGTACTCTAAGTCCCCAGAGTGCGGACTCGAGTATGAACGACTTAAAACCTCCAAGTCCCCGGAGTGCGGACTGGAGTACCCTAAGTCCCCAGAGCGTGGACTAGAGTATAAATGACTTAAACCTCCAAGTCCCCAGAGTGCAGACTGGAGTACTCTAAGTCCCCAGAGTGCGGACTCGAGTATGAACGACTTAAAACCTCCAAGTCCCCGGAGTGCGGACTGGAGTACCCTAAGTCCCCAGAGCGTGGACTAGAGCATAAATGACTTAAAAACTCCAAGTCCCCGTAGTGCGGACTGGAGTACTCTATGTCCCCAGAGCGCGGACTAGAGTATAAACTACTCAAAACCTCCAAGTCCCCGGAGTGTGGACTGGAGTACTCTATGTCCCCAAAGCGCGGACTAGAGTATAAACGACTCAAAACCTCCAAGTCTCCGGAGTGCGGACTGGAGTACCCTAAGTCCCCAGAGCGTGGACTAGAGCATAAATGACTTAAAAACTCCAAGTCCCCGGAGTGCGGACTGGAGTACTCTATGTCCCCAGTGCGCGGACTAGAGTATAAACGACTCAAAACCTCCAAGTCCCCGGAGTGCGGACTGGAGTACTCTATGTCCCCAGAGCGCGGACTAGAGTATAAAGGACTCAAAACCTCAAAGTCCCCGGAGTGCGGACTGGAGTACTCTAAGTCCCCAGAGCGTGGACTAGAGTATAAATGACTTAAACCTCCAAGTCCCCAGAGTGCGGACTGGAGTACTCTAAGTCCCCAGAGTGCGGACTCGAGTTTAAACGACTTAAAACCTCCAAGTCCCCGGAGTGCGGACTGGAGTACTCTAAGTCCCCAGAGCGTGGACTAGAGTATAAATGACTTAAACCTCCAAGTCCTCAGAGTGCGGACTGGAGTACTCTAAGTCCCCAGAGTGCGGACTCGAGTATAAATGACTTAAAAACCTCCAAGTGCCCGGAGTGCGGACCGGAGTACTCTAAGTCCCTACAGCGTGGGCTAGAGTATAATTGACTTGAACCTCCAAGTCCCCAGAGTGCGGACTGGAGAACTCTAAGTCCCTAGAGTGCGGACTCGAATATAAGCAATTCGGATCTCCTAGTTCCCTGAATATGAACTATGACACAGATGACTTGAATTTGTCAAATCCCTGACATACGAGCTAGAATGTATTCTAAGTGCTCGAAGCACAGAATGGAAGTTCAACAACTCCCGAAGTGTTTCCGAGTTATATGAAGATGGACCGAGAAGTCTATGTTGCTCACAACTGCTTGGATCAACATCACAATCACAAAGAAAACTGAACAATAAGAGTCTTTTGTAAGACGGAAAAAGGAACTAAACTTTAATGAGAAATGAGTTCCGATTATAACCCCTCCAAAGTTCAGAGTCGACATTCTATTTACAAGGACTAAGGAAATAGATGAAAATAATTACATGACTTAAACTAACTCTCGTTGAACGACGATAGTAATCACTTCTTATACTTCTTCAACTCCTTTCCGGACGGCTCCTCTCCATAGCATTTACCCTTGGTACTCTTCTTTGATAGAGAGGTAGCAACTGAAGAAGTACGGAGAACTTCCATAGGCTTGGACCCGCCGGGTAGGATGACCTTCAACGGCTAGTTCAAAGGATCGTCCAAGTCCACAACTCGGGGCTCGACCTTGACCCTGACCTTCTCTTTCTCGAGCCGCTCCTTCATGCTCAATTCGGATGTGTGATTAGAGGCGCCTGTAATTTCTACTTCATAACCCCCGTCGGTATAGGAGGAGGTTCCGGACTTGTCTTCATCAAGCGCTCCAATCACCTGAGCGCGGACGGGAGTACTCTAAGTCCCCTGAGTGCGGACTAGAGTATAAACGACCTAAGAACCTCTACATCCCCGGAGCACGGACGGGAGTACTCTAAGTCCCCAGAGTGCGGACTAGAATATGAACGACTTAAACCTCCAAGTCCCCAGAGTGCGGACTAGAGTACTCTAAGTCCCCGGAGTGCGAACTCGAGTATAAACGACTCAGAAACCTCTATGTCCCCAGAGTGCGGACTAGAATGCTCTAAGTCCCCTGAGTGCGGACTAGAGTATAAACGGCTTAAAAAACCTCTACATCCCCAGAGTGCGGACTACGGTACTCTCAGTCCCCAAAGCACTGGTGCGCCAGAGCCGGACTACGGTACTCTCAGTCACCAGAGCACGGACTAGATTATAGAAGACTAGAGAAGAATCTCCAAATCCCAGAAGCGGACAAGATTACTCTAAAATCCCAGAATGCGGACTGGACTATAAACGAGTTGACAAAAATCCCTGCGTCTCGAACTGTGGACTAAAGCATAAACCGTTCGACAAATCTCTAAGTCCCCGGAGCATGGACCGAAGCATGAGTACAAATTGGGCGCGAACCAACCGGGGGGAGAATAACACACCAGAATGCAGAGTGGTGTATAAACATCAATAAATAGACGAGTGGATTCCGACCATTCTCTATTACGCAAACTTCGACATGGAATCGACCGAAGGATTATTAACCCGCTAAGGATGGAGTTCGACCATCCAACTACTGGCCTGGCCAAATCAATGCTGGGAGCATGGGTACAAATCACTAAAAAGCTGAATACGACAGCTTACTATAGCTCTAGCGTGGCGTTCTTTATAACTTGAAGCAACGACTGTAGGGAAGCCTCAATACAAAACCAATCGAAATGGCATCCAAAGCTACGAGCAATCGACTATATCATACCTCAGGTCGAGGGTCAATACCGATCCGTACCAAGCACATACGAATGTAACTCGGATGTTTCTTGAAAAACTATGACCTTCAGAGTGTGGAAAGGAGGGTAAACCATGAATACTTGGTCAAAAATTCTCCAGCACCCTCATTCGATTCGTCAGGAGGAGTATGAAACTGGATGAGCATAACCCAACTGCATTTGTAGCCAACTTTACCCCGATAACTGATTACAGAACATGAACCAAAATGGACGTAAATGATTGTCCACTGTCCAAATTACGCCCTAAAACTGACGTGGCATCAAAGTATTCCCCTTGGAATGAAAAAACACGATAGAATCCAAGATAGGCGAGACCTAGTCTCCCATCGACTGACATGATCCCACGATTCAACGGGAGAGAGAGTAAAGCTAAAGTGGGCATGGCTGGCCTTCCTACTTATCGGTGTATGCCCAGACCTGGGGGCACGAGCGAGAAGCAGGATGAATGTGAACCGACTATTCACCGATCACCTCAATGTCTTTGGAATTTAGGTGAGAACATAGACATGGCTAGAACAGCTATTCAACCGTCCATGTAGTACATTTATCAACACGAGACTGGGGGAAGACGCATGGTCGTCCAAAGACTAGCTACGATAACTCAGTATTAAAACTTATATATAGTGCTTACAGCTACTTAAGGCATTGACCGAAAGGATGCCTAGAGATAGAATCATTAAATCGATACCTTAGCTCATGGGCAATTGACTTTCACTCCAACTCGAAGGACGGGTAAAGGATCGCGAATGCATTGAATAGAAAGTGCATTACTCGAATATACAAGCAAATTCAAACTCATAGCAAGATCCAACTATACAGTGGCACGCCACTCGAGGCTGACCCCCACCGACATTTCCTTTAATGCGCTTTTAAGCCTGATCTTTGGCCATTCGCTGATAATCTATTAGAGCATTCAAAGTCCTTCGCTATTAGACTTAATAACTCATGATAAGAATCTAGGATTCGACTAGAGTAACCGTCAACATTGGCCGTCCTAACCATATTTCACATTGAATGTTATGCAAAATAATTACATCTATACTCAAAGAATCTGGGATGGCACCTGCTAAGGTGACGGTCGACATTACACTCAGCCGTGGCGACCCTTTCCGGGTGATGAATATCGGATCACAACTTAGTGTAGTGATGATAAAAGAATTAGTTGGATTTTCTGAATAAATGATGATATGTTCCCTTGGACCCATTCTGACAAGCATATGTGATTTCATTAACTATCGCGAGCCATGCATTGGATATCAACCCGAAGCTACAAAAGCTAGCATGATATCTATTGATTTCACCATGAAAGCTCCACTCATACTTTTAGGCTCAATCCATCAACGTCTATGCCTACCAGCCGTTGCGACAGGGCATACAATAACCTGAGACGTCTGAAAGACTACTTAAATAAAATATCAAACTAAGCTAATTCGATATCACTTATTTCCCTCGAAGGGCTATCTAAGGATGGAAATCAGCAGACCTCACACCCAAATTCACTACCTCAGAACGCTACTCGAAGAGTAGCAGAGAACCAACCATAAGATGGAAAATGTACGCGGATGGAGCATCCAATGATCAGTGTTATGGCATAGGAGTCATGATAATAACTCCTGAGGAACGATCAATCTGCTACGTCCTGAAACTCGATTTACCTATAACAAACAACGATGCTTAGTATGAAGCCTTGGCTGCCAGCCTCAAACTTGCTAGAGGATTTGAAGTGAAAACTTTACATATCTTTTGTGATTCTTGATTGGTAGTATACAAATTTAAGGAAGTTGATCTTGCTAGGGGGCATTGTCTTGCTCCTTATCTCGACCAAGTCCAAGGGCCACTAACCGACTTCACGTATTACATCATTACACACCTCAGCGAACAAAATGAAAAGGTGACATGGTTGACTCCCATCAAAGACTATCTACAATGGAATTCTTGCTGAATGGAGGAATGGAAAATGACAGATCCTCCTTAAATCTTCATCTAAGAATAAGTCGTTTGTCAAAAGGAATTTATCCATCCCCATGCTTCGGCGCATCGCCCATGATGATATCTTGAGCAAATTCTATGAAGAAAAATGCGGTAATAGCATCAGGGGGAAAACCATGATAAAGAAGATACTTTGCTACAGGTATTACTGGCCAACTATCAATCTAGATACGGTCGATCATGCTAGACAATGGGAAAGTGCAAGATGTTTGCAAAAATCCAGGAACCCCACCGATGGAAATTACTCAAATGACTAGTCCAAGGCCGTTTCCCACTTGGGGGCATTGACGTCCTCTTCTTACCAATCCTAAAGGTTGAAGCTGTGAACAAAATCATAGAGTGTTTACTGAAGAGGGGTTTGGAAAACTCCTCAAGTGGCTGATTGCAACCCTTATTGCACAGAAAATACAAACAAGGAATCGCAATTGAATTGCAATTAAACTGGACGGAGTTGGCGACGACTTATGAGCATATAAAACGCATTCGAGAGCCAATGGAAAGAACATGTACCCAAACGTGCATGTGCATATCCGAACAAGTCCGACTTCTTGAAATCAACAGAGATTAAATTCTCACTAAGGGTTATTGAGAAAATACTAGATCAGATAGCCGAAGCTTGCTAGCTCTGTAGAATTAGACACGAGTGGTCACTGACGAACTACAACCCTGGATTTATAATATTGGGAATCAACCAAGCGTCAAGACGACCAAAGAAGGATATGAAAGCTTGGGAGGATAAAGTCGAAGGATAATGACTATTAAAGAAACATGATTGATTTCTTTCTGAAGACAAGGAATACTCGCTGATTCAAAGCGTGTTGTGTTGCTTCACACGACACGCTTTGGGGGGCAAATGTTAACCGGCATCTTGGCCCGGTTACAAAACGACAGTTGAAGACACTATTATCAGCACTAGATAAGATTCTGACCAAGAAGGGCCTGAGGATATATGGGTTTGATGCAGTCGACATGTTTTGTCAATCAAGAGCGTTCGACGTTAGAAGGACGCTCGGCATTGAGAATCGTTCGATATTGTATATCGTTCGGCAATTATGGAATGCTCGGCATATAGGAGCACTCGGCACCAAGAACGTTCGGCGTACAAGGCACGTTCGGCATCCATGGACGTTCGGCTAAAGGGTACGTTCGGCGAACCTCGATTGTTCGGCATCCAGCTTGGTTCGGCAACCTTGGATCGCTCGGCACTCCAGCTTCGTTCGACATAAGAGCATCGTTCGGCGCCATTGCCTTGGCTCGGCATCTTACCGTTCGACCTCCCTGGTTCGGTACACAGAGCTTACTCCCTTTGGGCCGTTCACTCTATTTGGACCGAGCTATTCAGCTACCAGGCCCACCAGGAAAGTCCAACCCACCTTCGTCTATAAATAGAGGGACAGGAGCACAATGAAAGGGACCCTTTTTTCCGGAAACACTGGGGAGACTCTGCCATTTCTTATACTCTCCTTTTTTTAATTCAAACTTGTATCCAAGTGATTAATTCACGGATTGTATCTGTATTCAAGTAATTGAGAAAGCAATAAAGGATTAAACTCAAAGTGGATGTAGGCAGTTACCCTGAACCACTATAAATATGGTGTTCTCGTTTTTGTTATTCTTTTTCATTGAATTACACTATTTTTCAGTCCTAATTTACTCTCTTCATTAATCTCTCTACATAACTCTACTCAAGGGTGTTAGTGACCAATTTTGGTGCTAACAATTTGGTAGCCTTCAGCTTTCTATTTGGTATATTTTGGAGTCTTTGGAGTGCATGGGCTGCACTTGCTTAGCTTTTTGCAACCTTGATGGAGATTTGAGCATGTAGTTTCAGAGCTTTGGTTTTGGAGTTTTGGTTTGAGGTTGTAGTATTAGATTCTGTTGAAGACTCATCTCATATTATGTCGTGTTCCGCTGTATTTTGTGTTGTATATATTCTCTGATGTTGATGATTATCATTGTACCAAATTGATGTATCAGATATTGTATTCATGTTTTATCAATGATATCATCTTTTTTTCCACTGTGTTATTTATCATCTAATGTTGTTATAAGCTCCGGCGAACCAGATTCGATGTTTGAATCTGCGGCATTCGAGTACAAGTGAAGTACGGGTGCCGATTTTCGTAGGCCGAGTCAGGATCGTTACACTGCAAGAGGTGTTGGGAACCAAGATTAAGATGAGTACCGCTTACCATCCGCAGACAGATAGGAAAACGGAAAGAGTTAACAAGATCTTAGAAGATTTGTTAAGAGCTTATGTTCTGGATTTTGGAGGATCATGGGAGTACCATCTGCATCTAGTCGAATTTTCATATGACAATAGTTATTAGACTAGTATTGGGATGCCACCGTTTGAAGCTTTGTATGGTAGGCAATGAAAATCACCCATATGTTGGTTGGAGACAGAGGAAAGGTTGATTCTTAATCCAGATACGGCTAAAGAGATTGCAGAAAAGATTGAGCTCATTCGGGCTAGAATGAAGTTGGCTCGGCCTAGGTAGAAAAGTTATGGAGATAAGAGACAGAAAGATTTGGAGTTCTCAGTTGGGGACCAGGTTTTCATCAAAGTGTCATTGATGAAGGGTGTGATTAGATTTGGGAAATCGAGGAAGTTTCTCCTAAGTTCATTAGACCTTTTCCTATTCTTAAGAGGATCGAAAAGCTCTTGTACAAAGTTGAGATACTGAGCACTTTGGCAAGTGTCTACAATTTTTTTCATGTTTATCATCTCAGAAAGTATGCTAGAGACCCGAAGACTGCTATTCCACCGTTAGTGCTAGATGATTTAGTGGAAGAACTGGACTTGACCATAGTGAGGAAGCCAGTTCGCATTGTTGTGAGAGAAGAGAAGAGGCTTAGAAACAAGATGGTCGGATTAGTCAAAGTCCATTGGAGTAATGAAGAAAGAGACTGTACTTGGGAGTTTGAGAGCAGGATTAGAGATGCTTATCCTAATTTGTTTGATAATATGATTTACCTTCTTATTTGATCTATTGTGTGCCTTATCGTAATTTCGAGAACGGAATTTTTTAAGGAGGGGAGTCTGCAACGCCATAGATTTTTAGTAACATTTTTTAGGAAATTTATTTTGTCAAACTAAATAAAATTATGTGTTAATTAAGGGATTGAGATTTGATTTTAACTAAAGAGGTAGCTATGCCACATAACAATGAACTAAAAAGGGGTTTTAAAATGAATAAGAGGAGGGGAAACATAGGAAAGGGACCATTCCTATATCTTCTCCCATAGCCGTGTATAGTAACACACGTTCGTTTCGTTTTATTTTCAAATTTTAAAAAGCAAGGCCAACCACCATTAACAAGAAAAGCGGAAAAAGAAAGAAGATAAGCTACGAAAAAGCTTAAGCAAATCAATCTATACCTCAATCTCTTTAATCATTAAGCCTAAGGTGAATAATGTTTACATCTCTATTTTGGATTATTTTTGGTTTTATGATGATTCCGAATCATTTCGCAATATACTGCCATGTTTTTGATTAAAGGAATGTTTACATATACTCATTGATGAATTAAACATGTTCATACAGAGTTTTATGATTTGTTTTAAGATAAAACCCTATTAAATGACATCTTCATGTCTTGTGAATTTTTATATAGATCAAAAAATATGTTTTGGAGATGGGTTTCAACTTTCATAAATTTTGGAATTTATATGAATTTTTTTAGAAACAGGTACTTTATTAAAAAAATGAAGCATATATTTCAATGATGTGCCTCGTTAAAACCTTGCAATCCCCTAACCTAAACGGGTGCCTTGTAAGGAAAAAGAGTACATATCATTTCCATATATTAATAGTACAAGCCACAACTACAAAACCAGGTTGTTGAACAGATAGAGGAGTAAGAAAACATAACACGCACTCAAAACCATCCGTAATAATAAATTGGACATTTGGCAAATATAATCACCAATACAAATCACAAGACACAAATAAATATCCAAAAATAAGACTTCATGTGGAAACTGACAAAGCCTCCAGCAAAACAATGACTCATCAAGCGCGGATGAGAAGCATCATCAAGAGGAGAGAGACATAAAAGCAGTTCTCTAAAAAAGTAGATCAAAGTAATGAATGGCGAAAAAACTCGAGAATCCAAACTCGAAGACACCGCTTGAAAACAAGAGAATGGGCACCATTGTGAAAGAATCCGTGACTAGAAAGATTGGAATTCAGGGAGGTCGCTGATGGTCAAGAGAATCCATAGTGGTATAAAAGTTGTCAAAGATAATTCTCACTCTGCATTTATCACTTGATTAGTTAATATATACTGCATAAGTATCTTAACATCTTGTATGATTAGGATGAGTCTGACAGATGCTGGCATATCAATTCCTCTAAAGATTCTTTTGTTCCTCTCGCACCAGATGTCCTAAATTAGGGAAGTGAACGTTATGTTAGTAATTTGATTTATTAAAGAGTGATTCCTTTGTCTTTTGCTTAGGCAATCCAGAATATGATTAATATTGTAGTTAAGATTGAAATCGATGTTGACTTTCTTCATGATACTGTCCAGTAAGCTTCTAGAATACGGACGGTTAAAAAAGAGATGGTCTCTGTCTTCTAATTGATTTGAACATAGAGTAAACCTTTGATCAATATTTGTGTTCCATCTACTAACTCGATCCTTTGTGTTCAATTTATTTTGTTTTTCCATAAGAGCACAACTTGACATCTTAGGCGCACACCCTTTGTCCCATATAATCTTTGTCCAGAAAGGTCCTGCATGCTTGTTTCTATAATGGTTCTATGCCGATTTCATTGCAAATTTTCCATTGATACTAGGATTCCATTTTCAGTAATATTTTTCCTTTTGAGGCTGAATGTTTACATTATGAATAAGTTGATGGTAATGTATAGGCACTTAGTCTACGTTTTGTTTTCAATTGTTATTAGAAATTAACACAGATACTTTTTTGTTACATCCGTCTACAATAGACATAGCATTCCAACCTGCTTTATCTATTAAAGAAGATCTATTAATCCATGGATCGAACCATAAATTTGTTGTGTCCCCGTTAACAATGTTCCTATTTATGAGACCTTTGCACCATTGTCTTGCTCTAAGTAAAGTTTTCCAAGTATACATGTAACGACCCGCCGCCTTGACCGCCTCTAGTCGGTAATTAAACCAACTAGAAACGTTCAAAATAACGGATTGTTATTTAGTTTATAACATTTAAACAGAATCAGCTACAGAATCACAGAATAGTAATCATATTTTATAAACAAACTTTTCTTTTACATACAAATATCAGAGTTTACAATACATTACATTTTAATTTATACAGCGGAAACAATTTATATTTTAAAGTATAAGAAACATTTGCTGAAAACTGAAGTAAAGCTTTAATTCCCCCCCTCTCTCTAACTTCGCGGCCTGAAAATCTTCAAGCTGTAAAAATACTCGGTCTGACCCGAGCGTTTATGCAAAACACAAAAACACTCGAGTCAGGATTAATCTTTATTCAAGTAATTAAATTTGAAATGAACTGAAATAAATGGTTACAGTTATGGTGAACAAATAAATCAGTTAAATCCTATTATAGATTTTCGCATTAGCGATTCCAAATTTTTATACACATGTGTGGCTGCAGTACACACGTGTACTCATACCCATGTGCACTGCCTCGCCAACCCACGTGCACGAGTCAGACAAATCACTGCAAGTATACAAGCATAACTCCAAAACAGACAAGGCAAGGCACTATGCAGTGCACAACAAATCCAAACAGCCCCAAATACAAAATCACTACACATAACCAAAACAAGGACCACAAGAGCAGGCTGCAACCATGGAAGCAGAAGACCACAAATAAAGTGATTCAAAGTGGGCAACTCAGAAATATACCCAAGTGCAGACAGTAATATGCACTATGTAACATATGTACACAAAAGTAAGCAAGTGCAGACAGTAGCATGCACTAAAATACAACATATCAAACAGTCCCAAAATGGAAGCAACAGGTGAAACAAGTATGGCAGGGAATAAGGGGCAGGCAGCAACATGCACTTCTTGCAGGGGAAACAAGTACAGAGAGCAACAACAGGGAGCAACAATCAGTGCCAACAAGAAAACAACCCCACATGCAAATACATGGTCAAATTCTATTTAGAAAATCAAACAAAATTAAACATTTGAATTTAACATGAAATTCCATTTCACTGTGAAACTGATATGCAAAGCCCATGCTACACTGTCCAGCTTCAACAGATTCCATGCTTATGATTTTTAAGCTTAACAAACCTCATTTGTTTCAAATCCTAAGTTTAAAATGGTTTATATGCAGAAGTGTTAAATTTTCCCTTTTTTTTTTCTCTGTTCTGCAACCAAAATACAGAGGAACAAGTCCATAAAAATTCCCAGTGCACATAAGTTTTACAGAACTACTTGTTTTAGAACTAGATAGCAAAGCACAGAGTTTCCTTAATCAAATACCAGATTTTTAAAGAACAGTTGTTTCACATTTTTTTTCAAGAGCATGCAGATCCTAATGCATTCATATCTACAGATTAATTACCACTATCTACACATGCAAGAGAATCGTACCCAAGTGTATCCAAATGTACTACTTGTATTCAATCATGAAATGAAATTTATATGCAAAGGACAGAGGAAATGCAAACCCACATAGCAGTAAGGATGTTGCATGCAACTGAGATGAACAGAGGTGCCACAATGATTAGGGATATGGGATGCAGACAACAAAGAATGCTTACAGAGATGTTTACATGTTTTATGGTTACAGAGATGGTCAAACAAACATGCACATGAAAATTTATAGGCAAACAAAAATGGAATTGAAGACTGGGCAACATGAAGCATGCAATACTCAAGACATATCTTTATTACAAAAACAATTATGCACCTCAACTACTTAGTTAAACAAAACATTTTAGTAGCATCTGCACTTACCAATTTAACAACAAGATAACATAGCATCTGTTCTTATCAAAATTTTAAATTTTGAAAGAAATCAATAACATTTGTTCCTAACAGTTCAAACATAATTACTAGCATCTGTAAACATGAACATGCCCACAATGTTTTAATGTGGTTGGTATTTCATTCATGTGCAATTCTAGTCCTGTTACCCTGAGTTTCCAGAGAGTTTCAAATCATTTTGATTATTTAATTTGAACAACATCTTAAACTATGATTCCTGATTCTACAAATCATTTTTTTTTTTGAACCTTGATAACACTAACATATATTATATTATGTGTTAATGGTATTAGAACAGATTTTTATATGTGGGAAAGAAGATACAGAGACATCATGGTCCAGTTACTCAGAACACATCTGCATAATACAAACTGTTTCAGACATGCATTTCTTTATTAAAATCTGGATTCAAGTAGCATGCATGCAAGAATTCTGTGACAAGCACTAGTTTTTCAGTTGCATTTCTCTGCTCTGCATCAAGATTCAGGTGAGTAACATTTTAACTAATGAAGTTTAAACATTTTAGAAGCTACAAGTATGGCAGTGAAACAACTCAAGAGATCAAAAATGCAACACTTGATTGAGCTACAGACAGGTTAGACTAAAGTTTGAACTAAGAACAGGCAAATAAATTAAACAGCAAACATCATGCATAACACACAAGCATACACAAGCATATTCACACATTTATATAGATATGCAGTACATAGATTTTTTTTTTTTATATCAAGTTAACAGACACCAAACATCATCACAACAACAAAAGAAACTCAGGCATCTACATTTCCTTAGATTGGCAGACCCAAACCCCAATTTTGTTTCAGGCTAAACCAAAGATATTCAGTTGAATGCAAACTAAGAATTCTTTTTATGATTTTAAAAATCAAGTTGTTAGTCAAGTAATTTATTTATAAACTTAAATAAATAAATCTGAAACATTCAAACACTATTTACAGATATTTGCTCTGTTGCCTATTTTGTTTGTACAGAGGCATCACGGTTTTATTCTTGTTTCACATTTTTTTCTTTAAGATTAGATAAGATTAAATTCTAACTTATATAACATACTATGCTTAAAAAAAACTTAAACTCTAATATTAATTTTATCCTAAAGTCATGTTTTTGAACATAATAACAATCTGGAAACTAAAACAGGCAAACCAAGATTACTGTGCAACATGCATATAACAGAGTATACCCTTTAATTCAAGTATTGGTTTGAGAAATCAATATTTACTCTTGAATTAATGAAACTGGATGGTCTAATTTATACACACATGCAGTTGTTCTTCTATTATTAAGTTTTCAGAGAAAACATTACAGTTTCACTTATTCCTTTTATTCTTTTCCATTTTTAATAAAAATTAAAACTGTATATTTACTTTGTTTAAATCTTAACTTTAACAAAGATTTGGATCTAAGGTTATGATTTTGATCTGGATATACACTTGGAATGCTAGAACAAACAAGATCAAGCAAGACAAATTTCAACAGAAAACAAACATTCAGAAACATACATCTCACATGAAATTCCATCTCAATCATCCACTTCAATATGATTATCACAGGCATAAACTAAGCAACTAAAATTACTTAAATTTTTTTTTTTTTTGTTAAAAAAAAGATGTTATTCACAGAAAACAAGATGCAGTATTTCATTTTGCAAATGGCCAGTGAAAGGGGTATATGTAGATTCACACAAATATTTTAAGCATCCAAATCATTTTGCTTTGATTCCTTTACAAGTTTAAAACAAAATCCATCTTGTTTTACTGAAACAAAATCCATTGAAACAAAAAGAGACAAAGGGAAAAGAAAAAGGATTTTTGACAGGTTTTCCTTAAGAAAACAGTTTTCTGAACAAGATCGGAGATGATCAACAACTATTTCCTATTCTCAAGCATTTTCTAACAACAACATACACATAAAGCAGTACAAATATTCATTTAACAAAGCCAAATCCAACACATGCAGCCACAAACATAACGAGCAAAGTTTGGATATAGCATCTGCTCTCATCAATTTAATTAAAAATTATAGTATCTGTGTTTATCAATTTAAAAATACAATTTATAACATCCATTCTCATCAGTTTAATTAAAATTTAAGTAGCTTCTGTTCTTAACAGTTTAAATAAAATTAAATTCAATAGTATTTGTCCTCATCAGTTTAAATAACAAATTAACAGAGCAATTCATAGCAAAAGAACAACCAACAACCAACATGCAGTGAGCCATCTGTTCTTATTGGTCTAGAATTCAATTTTAACCGAGCAACTGAAAACCACAAACCACCAAAACAAAGCATGCAATCAAGCATTCACTTCAAAACAAATCTAAAAACTTGCATGAAGATTAATCGTGAGGAGAAACTCACCATAACAAAGTCGAAGCAGCCGAAGGGAAATAAGCCAAGTTGAACGAAGGTCGAAGCCCAGATTAGATCGCATACCCTTGTTTTGAATCGCAAGAAGCAAAACCCTAGATTTGATTGCTAGCCCTAATTTGAAGACGAGCAAAAAATTGGAGAGGCCGCCATTTTGTTTCGTTATTTCGTTTAGGGTTTAGAAATGAAAATGGTAAAGTGAGATAAAGGGGAATCGGGTTAAAGATAAAGGCAGTAGTATTCAAACGTGGGCCGGTATAAATTTCAAAGCCCAAACCATAAACAAGTTTTCCTCTTATTTTTTTTTCTATTTATCTAAATCCAATTTGTTTTGTCTAATTATTTTCATTACTTTGTTTTGTAAATTTTTGTTTAAGTTATGTTGTTAAATTTTTTTTTTTTTTTTTTTTTTACTAAGTGTATTTGTTTATTTTATTTTGTATTGATTTTTTTTTTATTTAAGCTAAAGAAAAGAATGTTATTAAAATTTTAACCATCAGTTTATTAATTTACATAAATAAAAATTCTTGTATCCAAATTATTTTCTTAAGTCATTAGTTTGAATTTCAATTACAAATTAAATATTCAATTTCAACTCCAAAGTCAAGTTTAAATTTTTCTTCAGCTTTGTATAGATTAAATTTTAAATATTTAATCACCAATTTCATTGTTATATCGGAAATTCAGTTTAAATTATCATTCAAATATTCAAAATTAATTAAATATTCACAATTTAAATTGTTCAAAATTTAGGATCGTTACAATCTCCCCTCCTTAAAAGAATTTCGTCCCGAAATTACAAGTAAGGAAAAATGATTGTTAAAATTTCACTAATATTTATATTTTACTCAATTTTATCAAGTTCAACACTTATTAAAGATGAATGAATATAGGATTCATTCTATTTGTTTTATCTCGCTAGCTTTGCTAATTAACTCTTTTGTTTATTATTTTCTACAATCAAGACACAAAAATCTTTACTAAAATTTTCAACTTACAACCCAAAATTTTAAATTTGAAACACTTTATATTAGAGATTTACATATTATAACTTTTCCAAAGCTGTGGACTTTCAAAACCCTTCAAAAATCCTCTTCCTTAATTCATTAGGTTGGAATTATGCGAATTCTAATTCTAGATAATTGATTTTCTATTAAAGTTCGAAAATACTTGCTAACTCGAAATTTAACAAGTCTACTGTCGTTCTTAAAGACATTAGGCATACGCTGGCCAGGCGCAAGTCTAACAATCTCCAAGTACTAAATATACTTGCTTCAATTCCCAGTGAAAATACTTTTAAAAATTCTTTTAAAAATGGATATGGAAAGCACATTCCCCCATGGATCGCGGTACACACGGCGGTTACGCTACTATCCCAGTAGAATCGCTTGTGACCGTAGGCATCTCGCCCCTCGAATTTCGCCATGGTTGTTGCCATAGATCGCGGTCCACACGGCGGTTACGCTACTATCCCAGTAGAATCGCTTGTGGCCGTAGGCATCTCGCCCCTCGAATTTCGCTATGGTTTCTAGATTGCAGTTACTCGGCGGTTACGCCACTATCCCAGTGGAATCGCTTGTAACTGTAGGCATCTCGCCCCTCAAATTACGCTAGTCACTCCAACTAATGGAAAACAAATGGCCTATCCAACTAATGGAAGACAAAGGGCCAATCCAACTAATGGAAAACAAATGGTCAATCCAACTAATGGAAATATAAATGGTCATCCAACTAATGGAAATACTACGTAGCTACGATTTTTTAAATGGATACTCATCTCGAGTTCCATCACCATCACACAGTCACACAGTATAAATGGAAGGTACCTTTCCATATCCTCAATTTTGGAAAACATAATATTATACATACATATATAATATTTCACTTCACATTTAGTACATATCATACTCATGTACTTACATAAGTTTTCCACAACAATTACTTTTCCAAACTAATTGGTTTTCGAATTAATCGTATTCACACATATACGTTATGAAAACCACAACATTTCATACCCATAACAAATAGAGGTTTCACAAATTTCCATTTCATTATCCATTTAAAATTTTCCTCTAAGTCGATTTGGAATTTTAAGGTTATATCAAACCTAATACACATTCACAATCCAATTTATTATCGACTTCACACACTCGATTTGGATTTCACGCTACATCGTCAATTCTCAACACATAATTGATGTCTATCGATATATAACCTCTGAGCTCGTACGTCTCAGAGAAGGGTGTTAAGCTAAGAGAATAAATTCCCCGCCACCAACAGATATATATTTAATAGAAATCAACTGATATGTCGTCAATTCACGACGTTAGACATACAATCCAAATCATCCATTTAAAATTCAAAGTTCAACTTACTTTGTTTTGGGTGACAAAGTTAAACTCAATTTAACTCAAAATTCAATCACTTTGAAAATTTCCAAATTGAACTAATTGTTCAAATTTCCCAAAAATAATATCTTTACAAGATATAAAAAATTTCACACTTAGCCATTTGAAACAAATTCAAATCATTTTGCACCTTTTAATCTTTGAAAACAAATTTCAAAGCAATTTCCTTAAATGGAAACATTTCCAAATATTTATCCATTTTAAACTTCAAATGGTTCACTTAAATTAATCAAATAAATCCTTACCGATTTATTTTAAACTTACGTTCCAAATCCGTAAATTTATTTCCACATTTCAAAAATAAATCAATATTTATTTTTAACAAATTCCCCTTTTCTTTTATAAATTCCATAGTGAATTTACATTTCCAAAGTATCTATGAATATACGATTTCAAATCGATTTCACAAATTCATTTTCAATTTATCTTCAAAAGATAAAATTTCAAACATTCACTTCTCACTTTATCTCTAAAAGATATAATTTCAAACCTTTCATTTCATATTGGAAAATATTTCCATACTTATTCAATAATAAGTAATTTACAAATCAATTTATTTTCAATACTTAGAAAATATTCAATATACTTAAACCAAAATCAAGTATATATTTCATTCTTAAAAGAAATCATTCTTTTAAACACATTTTATTTGAGTCAAAACGAATGTTGCGTAAAACATCGTTACGACGACTCAAAACCACTAGTATAAGGATTCAAATTTAAAAATAGATATGTAAATCCCAATACTAAACAAAATCATTTCCCTTTTGAAATTATTTACTATAACAACAAATGTTATAATCTACCATTTCCATTTTTCCACTCGAAAACGTCTATTTCAACAACAAGTGTTGAAATCTATTCTTTCGATTCTTAACACATTTCAAAATGAATTATCTTCATTTACATAATGTTTCTTCCCAAAAACATTCCCATTTAAGTTTTCAACTTCAACTTAATTCATGGTTTGAATTCCACATACACTTCAAAAATATTGGTTTTAAACCGATTTCAAATTCCCAATACTAAGTTTTCCACTCAACTTAATTCCATGCCCGTTCAAATTCAAATGCATCATTGAATCTATTTAAATCTATTTCGAATTTTCATTAGATTCATATCTCTTTTGATATTTTATTCACCGTTCAAAAACCATAGATATAATTCCTTTAATAAGTTACAACAATTTACTTATCAAAATAAGTCGTTTGCGGATTTTACAAACATCTCTAGAAATTCCATTTCTATTTATAAAACTTCGTTTTATAATCTCCTTTATTAATTTGATTCAATTCAGCTCATATAACTTAGTTATATACCCAAAATTTCATATTATAAGTTAAATACTTATAATCCATTTATTCACTAAATCGTTCTTCACAACATTTGAAATCAATTTTTCAAAAGAATTCAAAATTAAATTTCCAAGTTATAGTTCAATAATCCGCTTGGTTATAATCAAATTGACATATCATTTTATTTTCCAATTACTACTTTGGAGATATTCAAAATATTTGATTTAAGTCAATCTAAACCAATTCATTAATCCACTTGACTTACATTTCATTTTCCATAACTCTCAAAAATTCGATAATGAGTTTCTGAACGATCGAAACTCAAGTCTAACGAGACCTCACCGAAGAGAAACGGTCGCAAACCTAAATTTAGAGAGGGGAATTTCCAAAAATAATTCTAATTTTCAAAATACCTTTTATTTTAAAGAAAACAATTTTAAACTTCTTTAGATTTGAAAACACTTCATTTAAAGTGATTCTAGTAACTATTCATATTAAACGCCATAAACTAAGCTTTGTGCAAACCAAAGCTCTGATACCACTTTGTAACGACCCGCCGCCTTGACCGCCTCTAGTCGGTAATTAAACCAACTAGAAACGTTCAAAATAACGGATTGTTATTTAGTTTATAACATTTAAACAGAATCAGCTACAGAATCACAGAATAGTAATCATATTTTATAAACAAACTTTTCTTTTACATACAAATATCAGAGTTTACAATACATTACATTTTAATTTATACAGCGGAAACAATTTATATTTTAAAGTATAAGAAACATTTGCTGAAAACTGAAGTAAAGCTTTAATTCCCCCCCTCTCTCTAACTTCGCGGCCTGAAAATCTTCAAGCTGTAAAAATACTCGGTCTGACCCGAGCGTTTATGCAAAACACAAAAACACTCGAGTCAGGATTAATCTTTATTCAAGTAATTAAATTTGAAATGAACTGAAATAAATGGTTACAGTTATGGTGAACAAATAAATCAGTTAAATCCTATTATAGATTTTCGCATTAGCGATTCCAAATTTTTATACACATGTGTGGCTGCAGTACACACGTGTACTCATACCCATGTGCACTGCCTCGCCAACCCACGTGCACGAGTCAGACAAATCACTGCAAGTATACAAGCATAACTCCAAAACAGACAAGGCAAGGCACTATGCAGTGCACAACAAATCCAAACAGCCCCAAATACAAAATCACTACACATAACCAAAACAAGGACCACAAGAGCAGGCTGCAACCATGGAAGCAGAAGACCACAAATAAAGTGATTCAAAGTGGGCAACTCAGAAATATACCCAAGTGCAGACAGTAATATGCACTATGTAACATATGTACACAAAAGTAAGCAAGTGCAGACAGTAGCATGCACTAAAATACAACATATCAAACAGTCCCAAAATGGAAGCAACAGGTGAAACAAGTATGGCAGGGAATAAGGGGCAGGCAGCAACATGCACTTCTTGCAGGGGAAACAAGTACAGAGAGCAACAACAGGGAGCAACAATCAGTGCCAACAAGAAAACAACCCCACATGCAAATACATGGTCAAATTCTATTTAGAAAATCAAACAAAATTAAACATTTGAATTTAACATGAAATTCCATTTCACTGTGAAACTGATATGCAAAGCCCATGCTACACTGTCCAGCTTCAACAGATTCCATGCTTATGATTTTTAAGCTTAACAAACCTCATTTGTTTCAAATCCTAAGTTTAAAATGGTTTATATGCAGAAGTGTTAAATTTTCCCTTTTTTTTTTCTCTGTTCTGCAACCAAAATACAGAGGAACAAGTCCATAAAAATTCCCAGTGCACATAAGTTTTACAGAACTACTTGTTTTAGAACTAGATAGCAAAGCACAGAGTTTCCTTAATCAAATACCAGATTTTTAAAGAACAGTTGTTTCACATTTTTTTTCAAGAGCATGCAGATCCTAATGCATTCATATCTACAGATTAATTACCACTATCTACACATGCAAGAGAATCGTACCCAAGTGTATCCAAATGTACTACTTGTATTCAATCATGAAATGAAATTTATATGCAAAGGACAGAGGAAATGCAAACCCACATAGCAGTAAGGATGTTGCATGCAACTGAGATGAACAGAGGTGCCACAATGATTAGGGATATGGGATGCAGACAACAAAGAATGCTTACAGAGATGTTTACATGTTTTATGGTTACAGAGATGGTCAAACAAACATGCACATGAAAATTTATAGGCAAACAAAAATGGAATTGAAGACTGGGCAACATGAAGCATGCAATACTCAAGACATATCTTTATTACAAAAACAATTATGCACCTCAACTACTTAGTTAAACAAAACATTTTAGTAGGATCTGCACTTACCAATTTAACAACAAGATAACATAGCATCTGTTCTTATCAAAATTTTAAATTTTGAAAGAAATCAATAACATTTGTTCCTAACAGTTCAAACATAATTACTAGCATCTGTAAACATGAACATGCCCACAATGTTTTAATGTGGTTGGTATTTCATTCATGTGCAATTCTAGTCCTGTTACCCTGAGTTTCCAGAGAGTTTCAAATCATTTTGATTATTTAATTTGAACAACATCTTAAACTATGATTCCTGATTCTACAAATCATTTTTTTTTTTGAACCTTGATAACACTAACATATATTATATTATGTGTTAATGGTATTAGAACAGATTTTTATATGTGGGAAAGAAGATACAGAGACATCATGGTCCAGTTACTCAGAACACATCTGCATAATACAAACTGTTTCAGACATGCATTTCTTTATTAAAATCTGGATTCAAGTAGCATGCATGCAAGAATTATGTGACAAGCACTAGTTTTTCAGTTGCATTTCTCTGCTCTGCATCAAGATTCAGGTGAGTAACATTTTAACTAATGAAGTTTAAACATTTTAGAAGCTACAAGTATGGCAGTGAAACAACTCAAGAGATCAAAAATGCAACACTTGATTGAGCTACAGACAGGTTAGACTAAAGTTTGAACTAAGAACAGGCAAATAAATTAAACAGCAAACATCATGCATAACACACAAGCATACACAAGCATATTCACACATTTATATAGATATGCAGTACATAGATTTTTTTTTTTATATCAAGTTAACAGACACCAAACATCATCACAACAACAAAAGAAACTCAGGCATCTACATTTCCTTAGATTGGCAGACCCAAACCCCAATTTTGTTTCAGGCTAAACCAAAGATATTCAGTTGAATGCAAACTAAGAATTCTTTTTATGATTTTAAAAATCAAGTTGTTAGTCAAGTAATTTATTTATAAACTTAAATAAATAAATCTGAAACATTCAAACACTATTTACAGATATTTGCTCTGTTGCCTATTTTGTTTGTACAGAGGCATCACAGTTTTATTCTTGTTTCACATTTTTTTCTTTAAGATTAGATAAGATTAAATTCTAACTTATATAACATACTATGCTTAAAAAAAACTTAAACTCTAATATTAATTTTATCCTAAAGTCATGTTTTTGAACATAATAACAATCTGGAAACTAAAACAGGCAAACCAAGATTACTGTGCAACATGCATATAACAGAGTATACCCTTTAATTCAAGTATTGGTTTGAGAAATCAATATTTACTCTTGAATTAATGAAACTGGATGGTCTAATTTATACACACATGCAGTTGTTCTTCTATTATTAAGTTTTCAGAGAAAACATTACAGTTTCACTTATTCCTTTTATTCTTTTCCATTTTTAATAAAAATTAAAACTGTATATTTACTTTGTTTAAATCTTAACTTTAACAAAGATTTGGATCTAAGGTTATGATTTTGATCTGGATATACACTTGGAATGCTAGAACAAACAAGATCAAGCAAGACAAATTTCAACAGAAAACAAACATTCAGAAACATACATCTCACATGAAATTCCATCTCAATCATCCACTTCAATATGATTATCACAGGCATAAACTAAGCAACTAAAATTACTTAAATTTTTTTTTTTTTTGTTAAAAAAAAGATGTTATTCACAGAAAACAAGATGCAGTATTTCATTTTGCAAATGGCCAGTGAAAGGGGTATATGTAGATTCACACAAATATTTTAAGCATCCAAATCATTTTGCTTTGATTCCTTTACAAGTTTAAAACAAAATCCATCTTGTTTTACTGAAACAAAATCCATTGAAACAAAAAGAGACAAAGGGAAAAGAAAAAGGATTTTTGACAGGTTTTCCTTAAGAAAACAGTTTTCTGAACAAGATCGGAGATGATCAACAACTATTTCCTATTCTCAAGCATTTTCTAACAACAACATACACATAAAGCAGTACAAATATTCATTTAACAAAGCCAAATCCAACACATGCAGCCACAAACATAACGAGCAAAGTTTGGATATAGCATCTGCTCTCATCAATTTAATTAAAAATTATAGTATCTGTGTTTATCAATTTAAAAATACAATTTATAACATCCATTCTCATCAGTTTAATTAAAATTTAAGTAGCTTCTGTTCTTAACAGTTTAAATAAAATTAAATTCAATAGTATTTGTCCTCATCAGTTTAAATAACAAATTAACAGAGCAATTCATAGCAAAAGAACAACCAACAACCAACATGCAGTGAGCCATCTGTTCTTATTGGTCTAGAATTCAATTTTAACCGAGCAACTGAAAACCACAAACCACCAAAACAAAGCATGCAATCAAGCATTCACTTCAAAACAAATCTAAAAACTTGCATGAAGATTAATCGTGAGGAGAAACTCACCATAACAAAGTCGAAGCAGCCGAAGGGAAATAAGCCAAGTTGAACGAAGGTCGAAGCCCAGATTAGATCGCATACCCTTGTTTTGAATCGCAAGAAGCAAAACCCTAGATTTGATTGCTAGCCCTAATTTGAAGACGAGCAAAAAATTGGAGAGGCCGCCATTTTGTTTCGTTATTTCGTTTAGGGTTTAGAAATGAAAATGGTAAAGTGAGATAAAGGGGAATCGGGTTAAAGATAAAGGCAGTAGTATTCAAACGTGGGCCGGTATAAATTTCAAAGCCCAAACCATAAACAAGTTTTCCTCTTATTTTTTTTTCTATTTATCTAAATCCAATTTGTTTTGTCTAATTATTTTCATTACTTTGTTTTGTAAATTTTTGTTTAAGTTATGTTGTTAAATTTTTTTTTTTTTTTTTTTTACTAAGTGTATTTGTTTATTTTATTTTGTATTGATTTTTTTTTTTATTTAAGCTAAAGAAAAGAATGTTATTAAAATTTTAACCATCAGTTTATTAATTTACATAAATAAAAATTCTTGTATCCAAATTATTTTCTTAAGTCATTAGTTTGAATTTCAATTACAAATTAAATATTCAATTTCAACTCCAAAGTCAAGTTTAAATTTTTCTTCAGCTTTGTATAGATTAAATTTTAAATATTTAATCACCAATTTCATTGTTATATCGGAAATTCAGTTTAAATTATCATTCAAATATTCAAAATTAATTAAATATTCACAATTTAAATTGTTCAAAATTTAGGATCGTTACAATACAAGTGTAACGACTCGTATTTTACGTATCGATAAATCATAAAATAGTTGCATTAGGTCGTTGATGTTGTTAAGTCGTTCAGAGTTTAAGTCATTTGGAGCTTGAGTCGTGTAGGAGATAAGTCGTGTTGAGGTTTAGTTGTATGGAAGCTTATTTCGTGGCCGACTTAAGGAGCATAGATGACTTAAGGTGTTGCCGAGTTAGGGAATTGACCGACCTAAGGAATAGACGACTTAAGAATTTGGACGACCTAAAATATAGTTAACGACCTAAGAGAGAGTTAGGTCGCGTGCAGGTGTTAAGGCTTAAGTCGTTAGCGAGTTATGATAGGTCGCGTAAAGGCTTAGGTCGCTGGTTAGTAGATAGGTCGGTTGACCGACTTAGTGGAGCTAACGACTCAGGGGTTAGGTCGGCGGCGACTCAAGGGGCGGCGACTCAGGGGGATTTCTACCTATAAATAGAAGTGGTTCGCCTCACTTTTTGGCATCGGATTTTGAAGCGACGAAGTGCTGCCATTTTGAGAGCTCGACTACAACACTTCTTCACTTCTTTTCTCCACTCTAATCTAGTGATTCCTTCCATCTAAATTGAAGATCAAATCGAAGATCCAAGAGCCAAAGTTGAAGATCTTCATCCAACAAAGAGAGATTTCATCGATTGAAGTGAGATTTTGCCGGATCAAGCTTAGATCTTTGCTGTCCAGATATGGAGTTGGTTGGTTTTGAGGTGTTTAGGTGATTCGGTGAGTGGTAGTTATCTCTCACACGGACCCAAGGGAGTATATTGGATTGGTGGCTTGTTTATGTGTTAAAGATAGTGATTTCTTGCATTTTCCCTAAGTATGCATGTAGATCTATCATCTATGAAGTTTTGACACCTATTTTACTACATGTTAACTTATGCAAGTTTATTCATCAAGTTGTAGAGACATTTGCCTCTTATTCATGCTTATTAGATTTGGACACTTTAATTACCAAATTGCCATTTCCTTGTATAATTGCTTATTAAACCTTGTTTGAATATTTGATTGCTTGGATTAATGATTGTCTTGATTGATTGTTTAGAGTTAGTTGATTTATGGTTGGATCTAGACAAGTATGGTCGAAAATGGTTCGAAAGCTAAGTGAGAGGCTAAGGGATGAGAAAAGCTGCTTGTAGCATATGTAGCGGATGATGAAGCTCATATGAACGGATATGATGACGATGTTGTGATGGAGCTTTGCTATGTTAAGATGAGGTGAAGCATGATGTGATGTAGTCTTGGCATAATCCAGACGGTATCATTCCAAGCATGTTGATAACTCGAGGGATGGTTCGAGTTGGTTGATGATGGATTGCTCGAGAAGTAGCTTGGGCTAGTATGTGAATAGTCGTCGAGGAGGATGACTAGGAGGCTTGGATTTCATTGTTGTTGAAGGTTTTAGTAAATTCAAAGCAAGAGTACATGGGATGCCCAAACGACTACAGGTAGGTGGTCGGGACACCCAAAAGACTACAGGTAGGTGGTCGAGTACTCTGGGCAGAGTAGGTAAGTCCTAGGCACGGGTCACGATGACGTGCGGAGTTGATCTAGAACCGGGGTCACCATTAGCCCTTGACAGGCGGTCATTCAACTAACGGTGAATTCAAAGCAATGATAACAGTGATAGCCAGGGTCATGGATGTTTGGTTGTATCATCATTCGGCCTCAAGAGCGGTGTTTTCTAGGTGCTTATCTGATCTTGGTTTAGGCCTTGGGGGTTTGTATTTGGAAAACATCGACCTTGACTCGAGTGATAATTACTTTATTTTAAATATCTGTTTTGCTATGCTTGTTTATGCTTAGTGGGTCTGGGGACTATCACTGCGAATGAGGTGGAGTGGGATGGTTGAGTTCCTATTCCTTTTATCCTTTATGCCCTTTTGGTATGTTTGATAGTTAGTTTACTGCTCACTAAGACTGTTGTCTGGCTCAAGGTTTTATGTTCAACTCTTATTACCTTGGGTTGTTCATCCATGTTGGGATGGGCAGACTAGGTAGCAGGTGACAGGTGCTGTTCTTGGCTACCAACGCTGTTGATGACGAAGACGAGCTGGAGGCTTTTGCATATTGTTTTCCTACTATATGTACTGGATGTTCCGCTGTTTGTTTGATACTCTGAGTGTTATATAGTGAGGCTTGATGTATTGACTATTCAGATGATTGTATAAAACTATTATGAGTTTATATGATGAGACTTCTGTTCTATAGAGCTTCACTATGTATATTTTCTATTGTATTTTATCCATGCGCTGTGAGTAATACGATAGAGCCTGCTGTTTTATCTTACCTTGACTATCGTCCATGGATGCCTGGCACACTTTTCAGCGCACCATTCCCTTGTTTCGTGCGGGAGTCATGGGCGGTCGTCACAACAAGGTAGTGGGATCCATGGTAGCAGTCCAGAAGTTAGTTTTTTTACAATACTTATTTTGTATCCATTTTGCCTAGAGAGATTCACCATGAATAAAGTTCCATAGTAGATTAGCTGCCACTGCTTTAGATATTTCTTCAATTTTCCTTATACAAAAGCCACCTTCATTTTTTGTTCTACACACATCTTCCCAATTCATTTTATGAGCCTTAGATTTCCATAAAAAGTTACCACACAAGGAATTGGTTATTTGAATTACTATTGATGGGAATTGTGTGAACTGAAGCCAATACTGCAAAAAAGGATATATGACAGTTTTTATTAATTCAGCCCTATCACTGATATTTAGCATCCGACTATGCCAATGGATGAATTTTTTATTAATTTTGTCTATCAGCCATCCAAAGTACCTTGCTCTTAATTTATTAATAGATAACGGAATACCCAAATATATAATTGGTAGACTACCAATGCTGAAATTTGGAATGCTAGCTATTTGATTTTTGTTTGTGGCACCTTTGCTAAAAAATAGCATATATTTTTTGTTGTTTAATTCCAGCCCTGCTATGTTATTCTGACCTTGAAAAATATGCTTGATACACTTGGCACTCTCAATAGTAGCTTTGGTTAAAATTAAAATATCATCTGCGTATATCAAATGCGTAATCAAAGGTTCGGTTTGGTATATGGGAATTATATTACCATTGAAGAATTCCATATCTAGATATATAGTAAGAAGTTCCATAACAATAGCAAATAAATTGGTGAGAGGGGTCACCTTGTCTTAATACTCTCGAGCTATTACTACTAAAATCGAAAACGATGGAGTAGAAATACATTCATGTCTAAGATCCACAAATGGAAGAGGAAAACCCATCGATATCAACATATGATGAATAAATTCTCTATTAATTTTATCTTACGCTTTATGTAGATCAAATTTCAGACATAAATTGTTAGGTTTTTTTCTGTTGAATCCTCTAACCATTTCATAAGCTAGAAGGGAGTTTTCTGTGATAACTCTACCAAGAATGAAAGCATTCTGATTATATGAGATAAGATCATTCAAATATTGCTTCATTCGATTACAAAGAAGATTTGCTAGAATTTTATAAGAAACATTGCAAAGTGAAATCGATCTAAAATCAGTCATATCAACTGTATTTGGTTTTTTTGGGATGAGGCATATAAACATATGATTTATTTCTCTAATAATTTTCCTAGATTGAAGTACACTATTTATAACATTCCAGATGTCATATTTGATTCGTTTCCAATGGATTTTATAAAATTTCGAATTGATGCCATCTGGTCCTGGGGAGCTATTGTCGTTTATCTAGAAAAAAGCAGATTTAACTTCCTCAAATAGAAAAGGTTTACAGAGATTAATTTTTTCATTTTTTGATAGGATTTTCTTGCAAGTTATGTTTGGAAATTGGAATGTGTCTCTAGGCGATGAGAAAAGATCTGAAAAATAGTTTATAGCCGAGTGAGCAATTTTTTCTGATGACGATGACCAAGAACCATTGCCATTAAGTATAAGACTACTCCTTCTAGTTGGTTTAAGAATATTGATTTTGGAGAAGAAAAATTCTGTTAGTTTATCTCCTTTTGTCAACCAGTTAATCTTCATTTTTTGCTCATTTTCTATCACAATATTCCTCACTTTAACATGAATCTGATCAACTTTCGTATTGTACTGTTCGATAAGATTGTTGTTTAAACGATCTCGAATAATTGATTGTAAATATCATTAGCGTCTTTCTTTAACTTATCCAGTTCTGAATATATATTGATTTTACTGGAAGCCTAGGTTTTCAGAGCAGTCTTCACGATTTTTAATTTGCAGAGAAACTTATAAAGATCACTAACTGTAAATTCCTGATCTAGAGTATGCTGCAAGGTGATCTGGTAACCTCTTTGTAGATGCCATAATTATCGTACTTGAAAGGTATGCAACTTCTCCATTTATTTTGATCTGAGAGCTTAATCATGATAGGAGTGTGATCACTTAAGGAGTGGTTTCCAAAATTTATGCCATAGTGGCTGAACTTGTCAGACCACAAGTTATTTAAAAAAACCCGATTTATTTTACTATGGATAGAGAAGTGAAGGCCTCCTCTCCATGTATAGTAGTTTCCAATGAATTATGGTTCAAGGAGTTTAGAATAAGATATACAACCCATAAATTATTGATCACCGTACCATTATAGATACCATTATTCATTCTATTTGTAGGAGATAAAATAGAGTTAAAATCGCCCGCTACAATCCAAGGAAGTCTAACACTCATAGATTGATCAATAATATACTTCCATAGCTCTTTTCGCCTCATTTCCTTGTTAAAGGCATAAACCATGGTACATAGCGCACTTAGTCCACTAGAATTATGCAGGATACAAGAAATGTATTGTTCATTTGTGTGTAGAATAATATTAGATCACTATGTAGAATCCCAAAATATAAGAATACGACTTTTCTGATCATCAAGAATATTATGTGAAAATTTCCATTTAGAATGAATTTTAGCCATAAATCTATAATATTATCTAATGATAGTTTATTTTCAAGAATGCTAATAAAAGAGAACCTGTTGCATTGCAATAATATAATTATTTCCAATTGTTTGGCTGGGGCATTCATACCCCTAATGTTCCAGACAAGGAACTCCACCTATTGATTGTTTGCAGCATTGCTACTGGTTTCTAGGGGAGTAGCAGTCCCCAACAATTTGGCTTTCCTTGAATTTTTGTTCTTGCCTTTTAGTTGATTAACAAGGGTGTGCCATGTAGGGTTGTCAACAACATCAGAATTGGCTGTGGCTTTAAATTCAAAGGGAGTTTCATCTGACCTGATTTTTCACGTGTTGCTGGGTCTAATAGTTCATAAAGAATTAGTGCTTTGCTCTATGGTATCAAACTTTGTATCCACCTCAGAAGGATCTTCAAACATTTCACTCGAGTCACAATTGAAATCCTTTGTGTCTATATGCTTGTAATGTAAAAAAATTTGTAATTCTAAATTCACATCTTTTTGAACTGATGTTGTAATTATAGTCGAATAGAGAGTGTTCGGTTGGACATTTTGACTTTCAACTGGTTGATTTTGAATAGAATCAATGTTACCTGTCTTTGATAATTAATATCTTGTGATTTCTCTATTTCTGAAAAGTCTATAGTCATTTGAGTATCCGAATGAGATGCTTTGATATCCTGACTATTATCTACTTGATTTTCTATATTATTCCCACTGTTGTCAATTATCATGTCAGAGTTATCCGCATTCTGTGTCAGCTTACTCTTTTTTGGCATCCAAACATTATTAAATTGACAATTACTATCGGCATGACCAAAACTTGAGTAGTTCGTACATATCGATGGTTTCCATTCATAAGCCACTTCTTGCCATATCATTTTGTCGTCTTCAGTTATTATAGGTATTTTACTAGGGAATTTGAAGGAATTACTTATTTCAATTAACACTCCAGCGTAAGAAATTTTAATGATACCTTCAATGAATTTATCTAATCTAATTGGGGAAATAAGAACCGAGGCGATACGACTAATATCTTCTTCTGTCCAATAATCAAGGGGAAGGTTCGGGAATCGTATCCAAAATTGGAATTGTATGAAGAAGTTCTTTATTGAGCTACATTCCTAGAAACCACCTTTTCATCATCGTCAACTTTTTATTATAATAAAAGGTCCTCCTTCTAAAATTTCATCACAATCTTGTTTTTTGTTGAATTTTATCACATAACATCCATTTTCTTTGGCGTAAATCGAGAATTCATCTTATGGCTTCCAGACTCTAAGGATATAGTCTTTGAATAATGGATAATATGGTTTAGGACTAATACATATACCGCTATGGCATTGTCCCATTTCTTTTTAGCATTTAGCACAACCTCAACGAACATTTTGGCACATTGCATAGAGTTTTGTTCTCAAGGATGATAGAATTTTAATGGGATAGAGATAGGGTGTTGTTACCTTTTATCACTTCATTCCATGCCCGATTGGATGAGGTAGAAAAATTCCACCTATTGGTAACAGTTCTGTTAACATCTTATGGTGTACAGACAATGTTACTATTGGAGGATTTACGATTGTGGTTTGAGGGTTGAGTCGATGAGTTTACACTTTTTTTGAGAATCTCTGTTTGCAAGAATACCAGGCTGTGAGTGATATGAATGTTTAAGAGTGTAACGTCTGCGGATTTTCGTTGCCGAAAAACCGAATAGTTATGGGTTTTAAAAAGAATTTAAGAAAAGAAAGAAGAGAGAAAAAGGTAGAAGATAGAGGGAAAAGAAAAATAGAAAAATTTAAAATAGAAAAAGAGAATAGAAAACAGAGAATTAGAAAATAGAAGATAGAAGAATTTTAAAAATAGAACGGGACAGAAAGGAAGAAACAACAGAACAACAACAGAATCTCACAATTCGCAACGGAACAACATATAATAATAAATGAATAATCTTTAAACAAAGAACTATATCAGTTATTACATTACATCACATTTTATTACATCATATCATCACATCAGAGTGTACAACAACATACAACAACAAACAATACAGCGGAAAAAGAAATACTATATAAACTAGTAATACGCCATGCCATCCAGCTTGCCTCCAACAACTCCAGAATATCCAGAATATCCTGATAAACCTAACTCTTAACTGCCCGTGTGGAAATTGGTGGGCACCCAGAGTTTAGGAAGGAAAACAATAAACTCCAAGTCAGTCATGTGACTGGTGTGAGAACTCAAAACAGTTTATTTATCTTTAAAATCAAAATAGAGGAATATTTTTAAATTCAATTCGCAATGCTTTTAAAAATGAGACTACCATAAGGCCTCCCGCACACACACAATGCAAACGCAGAATCGGAGGAGATTTCTCCTTATGATAGTCAAAGATGCTTGATACGCATTTAAAAGAACATTTTATATTATTACTAGTGTATAGTGTAGAGAAAATTCATTTCGAAAGTAGAATATAAATCTTAGCCAACATACGACCATTATCGTATGCCTACTATAGCTACTATCCAAACAGTGGTGACCACCATAAGTGAATAGCAGGTTCTACAACTAATACCGTAAAAGTTTCGTATTGGGAATTGGATTTCCAACAAATGGTCAGGCCAAGGAACTTCCCATTGCCACATGAGAATGCCTTTGGATGGACATCCCCGAGAACCAAACCGGATCTCTACCAACACAAGGCCGGGTTACTCCTAACTGAGTAACAACTGACCGAATATGCCATCCCCCGGTCCTTTGGGACCTTTATCCGAGAGCTCTCTAATCAATTCACACAATCATAAAAACAAAGTGTTTCAACATGAGTAAGTATCTGGGCTCCATACCATGATACCACCCTTTTCCAGAAGGAAATGCACATATCCTAAAGGGTGCTACCCCTCATAACCTTGCTGCATCTTTCCTGTTTTGACCATTTCCGGGATGTGAGGCTCGACGAATTCACGTCCACAAAAACATACTTTATACAAAAGCCATGTTTTGGGTCAACAAATGATCAACACAATGATCACTAAGATAGACGATCAAATAAATGATCCTATCACAAATAATCAACACAATGATCATTTCAGCATCACTCAGCATGTCACATTACCAAATTGGGAATATATCGCTGATAACTCCAACTATATAACCTTTGAGCACATACGTCTCAAAGAAGGGTGTTAAGCAAAGAATAAATTCTCCGCCACCAACAGAAATATATTTGAAAGAAATCGGCTTTATATCTCAAATTGTAATGTCAGACATACAATCCATACAAGTCTGTTCCGGGATCTAACAGAACCGAAGGCACTTACAAAGAAGTCCTTGCAATCCGGATATCCACAATGCTGATCGGATTCACCATCACATATGGAGAACTCAATACCGTAGCTACTCGGTGCAGAGTCAATCGATAGTTCATCCTATCACTCTCGCAAATACCGGTCTTCAACACCGATTTTCAAATGCGATTCACAACGACGTATCACATATTCGGAGTGGGTTATACGACCCCATGGTCCTTTCCCGATTAACCCGAATAGTGAGCGCTTATTCAAAATAAGTGTGCATTCAAATTCAATCAATTCACATCAAATACCCATTCAAAAGGGAAATACTGATAGTCGGTTATTGAACTATCACTGGATATGCACACATCACCAGATTCCAAATAATTTTCCAAATTATTTATTTTCCAAAATATCTTTACAAGATATATTATTTCACACTTCAAAAATAAATCAACATTTATTTTTAACAAGTTCCACTTTCACATATAAATTCCATAATGAATTTATTTTTCAAAATATCCATGCATATGCGATTTCAATAATTCATTTCAATTTATCCTCCAAAAAGATAAATTCTAATTATTCACTTCATATTGGAAAACATTTCCATACTTATTAAAATAAGTAATTCGCAAATCTTTTTATTTTCAACCTTGGAAAATATTCAATATACTTAAATCGAATTAAGTATAAAATTCATTCTTTAAGGTAATCATTCCCTTAAACATATTTATTTGGGCCAAAACGAATGTTGCGTAAAACATCGTTACGACAACCCAAAATCACTAGTATAGGGATTTGAAATTAAAATAGATATATAAATCCCAATACTATACAAAACATTTCCTTTCGGAAATCATTTACTATAACAACCGTGTTATAGTCCACTATTTCCTTTTATTTCTCGAAACATCTATTTCAACAATAAATGTTGAAATCTATGGTTTCGAATCTCAACACATTTTAAAACATCGTTAGATCGTTTTAATTCTATTTAAAACATCACATTCAAACATTTTCTTTAACGTATTATTCACTATTCAAAAACGTGAATATACTACGTTAACAACTTTCATCCTTTTATTCATTTTAATTCAAAGGATTATTCACTATTCAAAAATGTGAATATTATTTCATAAGTAAGTTATAAAAATTAACTTATCTAAATAAGTCGTTGCGAATTTATAAAACAACGTTTATAAATTCCATTTTCCATTTATTTCATAACAACTTCCTTTATAAATCTTCTTTATTTACCTATTCGATTTATAATCTTAATTATAAACCAAAAGTCCAAATTATAAGTCAAACACTTATAATTTATTTATTTGCAAAAATCGTTCCTTTGAACTTTACAAATTTTACAAACTATTGTTTATAAAATTCCATTTATAACTTCACCGTTTTATAATTCTATAAATTTCATTCATTAATGCAATTCATTTACAAATCATTCAAACACTTATAAAAACTCGTTTTATAATGTCAATATTTCAATTTATAAATATCCATTTATGAATCTCTTAATATAGATCAATTTATATTATTCTTTAAAACGTCTTTAAATTCCTTTATAACTTCATCATTTCGATTTATAAAATAATCAAATTTTATAAATCCTATTTTTCAACTTTTTATAACAAGTTCAGAATCCCAATTTAAACTCTTTTATAAAGTCATTAATTCCTTATTTTCAAAAATCAGCTTTTAACTATATTCTCAAAAAATCATAATTTTTATAACCTTAAAAATTATAACGTTTATTTATTTATAATGGATCAATTCCAAAAATAAAGTATATTTTCAAAAATCACTTTAAAAATCATTTTCAATCATATTTAACCCAATATCCAATTATTTCCATAATTTAACATTTTAAATTATCGTTTTAATTATCCAATTAAATCCAATAATTCAAAATAAAAATTTATTTGACTTATAAATTCACTTATTAATATTTAAAATTAATTAAATATTCAAATTTTAATTAATAAAAATTCTGGGTCGTTACAAAGAGCATGCTTCCACTTAAGAGAAACAACCGTAGTGAAGCCTTCGTCTTCAAAGGGAAGATGATCTGTTAGGGATAGAGGCGGGAGGCCAGGCGGGGGTTCCAAGAATTGTGGCGACGGATCGGAAGGGCGACTAGACTGGGGATCGGTAGGCAAGGACGATGTCATCTGGAGCGAAAACAAAAGGTTGGCAGGGCAGATCGAAGAAGGAGGGGCAGAGAGTACTAGCGGCCTCTAGGGTTTTCTTACTTATCGAAGAAGAAGGGATTTATATGAATTTTCTGGTAAAGAAAATGATATTTTGGGTTATAATTTTTTACGGGTAAATAATTAACTATTTGGATCTAAAACTTTTATATGTTAGTGAATATATATAATTTGATTTACCGGAATTTTTTCCAGATTTTTCCTAAGAGTTTCAATGGTTATATAAATTATTTAAGGTATGGGACTTGAATGTTTTATATAATTATAAGGGAGAATGGTATTTTGTAAAATATTTAGTTTGCCAAAAATGGAAATTTGACAGCACTTTTGAAAAGAAAAACCTGGCAACCAATCAAATTTAGACAAATAAGGCAGGTTAGGTCCAAAAGGACTATTTTAAAGTACAAATAAACATTACTATTTCTTCTCCTTAAGCACCTAGGTTCCGCCTCCATACTACCCTTTCAACACAGTCGAAACCAATGCATATGGTATTAGGCAACTAGTACGTAATGAATTGGAAGAAGGTGAAAGGTATAGGGTCAAAACTAGGGGGTTCTGAAAGAAATAGGATTTTGCTTTGGTTTTAAAAGAAAAGAATGCCTGCTTGCTTTTGACTAAGTTTCTTTCAACTTAGTTAGGTTTTGGATAAGTCAAATGATTTAAAAGGAATGGCTTCAATTGGGTTGCTCTTTTGCTATAAATGATTGCTTATGAAATGATCGAAGCCTTTGGCTGCCACTTCCTACCTTTCGATCCACATGGTTTCGAAGGGGCCCATTGTTATCTAAAATTTGGCCACCTCTCCATTGTTATTGAAAAGCTGATTTCGATAACATCATTTTATGACTTAGAAAATGGTTTCGAAATAGTTGCTTTCAAATTAGATGATTTTAAGGCCCTTTTTTCTTTGATTGGAGTATAACCCAAAATTGGTTTCGAAAAAGATGATTTGAATGGTTTCAAAAGGTGCTTTCGACTTTAATGGGTTTATGTCATTTCGCTCTACTTGAAGGCATAATCAAAATGATTTTAACCGAAACATGTTTCGAAGTAGTCAACTTTGAAAGGTTTCGAAAGGTTTCCATATGTTTTAAAATTGAACCTAAATGCTTTCTAAAGGTTAGGTTTAATACTTTTGAAAGGTTTTAAAAGAGGCTTTGAAGGGGTGGTTCGCTTGAGGTTTCGAACGAATTGAAAGGTTTTGTTTTCTGGTGGTTTTGAATGGTTTCGAAAGGAAACGTTTAAAAGTTTTAAAAGAAGATATCTATGGTGTTAAAGCTTTCGAAAGGAAGATTTCCAAGGGTTTCGAGAATGGTTTCATAAGGTAGACTTTGGCATTTTGGCCTAGATAAAAGAAAGAGTTTTACATTGTTTCAATAGGGATACATTCAATGGTTTCAAAAAAGGTACATTCAAAGGTTTTGGAAGAGGGACTTTTAAAAGTTAAGTGTTTTCATCAACAAACATTTGAGTAATGTATATATATATATATAATACGGCAAGGTGGTTTTGTGTAAAGCATAAGTGAATATATAATTTTCCTTATTTAAGTTTGATTTAAAAGCCTTACACTATTAAGAAAAGGTTTTTCAGGGAAGATTTTGTACAGATATCCCGAAGTAAAATAACTCAAACATTAGACACTAGATGGGACTCGTATATGGTCTCGCCCTATACATTACCTGTTAGCCCAGTTAATTTAGTCCAGAATCCTAATGTGTAGTGCTTTATCATAGGTAGGACTAAAATTATGAATACACATAGAAAGGAATATATTTTTGTATACAGATAGGTTATTGGTAAGCCCGCAAACCATTAGGATCATGTGACTCTGGAAGATGATAAGTTAAGGATAGACCATCTAGAAGGGAAGTATTTAACAGATAGTTAAAGACAGATAATTTAGATAAAGAAAAGTGTCTGATGATGTCAGATAAATTTTGATAAATTTTGATACTGTTTCGTAGGCCTAAATTGGCCAAAGGCTAAAAGTTAGCCAAACAAAACTTTTGTGTATGAATAGATAGCTCATTTTATTACCTAATTTATCTGTGTACGTTTACATAATGATGCTTTACAAATATTTTGACCAGTTTGGATTGTAGGAAAAGAATTGTAAACGGATATGTTTTAGAGGAATGTTAGTGAGGGGAAACCCGTTCCACTAAGCAACGTGGTCTCAGTTAACATAAATTAACAGTGATGAACAGTATTATTCACATAAATCTTTATGTCTGACTCGAACTTTTTTCCTTTTTAAATTCTCGAGTGCTCAAACTTGATTTGAGTAGGCTGAGGGTTTAGGTATTTAGGTTTTGGCAGATTTTCGCTAATAAGCTTCCGGAGATGAGTAGATGGCTGATGGATAGCTAATATAGGAATCCTAATATTTATGTTATTTATTTCCGCTGTGTATTAAGACGGTTGTGTCTATATTGCTTTCATCATCCAAGGGGTATCGTCATATGTTGCTCTTGGCGTATTATTATAAAACTATATTTGATTCCGGGGTGTTAGTCAGGAGTCACTAGCATGACTCCGGGGCCGGAATAACGTTTATTAGATGCACTATCCGTGTACATCTTCCATCTGGCATAATACTGTCCACTACTCTCCAGAATGTCGTCTTGCGCAGTGTATTGAGCAATGAGATCCACTAAATCTTGACCTTGGATAGCTCTCCGATGGTGATAGGTAATGTCATATTACCTCAATTCAATGTTCCATTTTAACAGCCTTCCAGCGATCTCAAGAGAGTCTGCCTCCTTGAAGCGATCAACAGACAGTATGCAAATTTTCCAGCTTCGGATAGTTTCTTTTTGCTTATGTCAATTGCTTACCGATGTAGCACACTAGTCATTAGATTTGATACTCCTCACGCACAAGTACAACGCTCAAAGCATGCACCGATATTGCTAGATAAACAAACAAATCCTCATCATTCAGCGGTTTCAATAGAGCAGGAGGTCTCTCTAATTGATTAACTAGAGCTTGGAATGCACTATACATTCTTGGGTCCAGGCGAAATTCATTTTCCCTTTCTCGATCATATCGAAGAGAGGGATTCATTTATTTGTGGCTATTAAGATGAATCATCTCAGGGCGGCGAACTCTCCATTTAAGCTCTGTACTTGTTTGATTGATTGGTGCTTTGATGTTCCTTAACGCTTCTATCTTCTACAGATTTTCTTCGATCCCACGAGAGTTCACGATGAAGTGTAAGAATTTCCCTGATGCAATGCCGAATGAGCATTTCAAGGGATTGAGATTCATCCTGTATTTCCAAAGAATGTTGAACATCACTGCCAAATCGTCGACATGGTCCTTTGATTGCCATGACTTCATGAGCATATCATCCACGTAGACTTCCGTTGAACATCCAATTTGATCTTTAAAATCTTGTTCACCAATCTTTAGTCTGTCGCTCCGACGTTCTTTAATCCAAAAGGCATAATAAGACAGAAGTACAATCCTATTGATTACGAAGCTGGTGTGTTCCTGGCATAACAGGTTCACGTAATCTGCTTATACCCAGAGTATGTATCCATGGAAGATAGCAATTCGTGTCCAGCTCACGAATCCACCAGCTGATCAATCCCCGAGTGCGGGAAGCTATCTTTAGGGCACGTCTTACTTAGATCAGATTAGTTAACACATGTCCTCCTCTTCCCATTTGACTTTTTTTACCTAGACCAGAATTGATACCCAACAGGTATAGGGCAACATGGATGAAGCCATTGTCTCTCAACTTTTCCACTTCTTTTTTCAGTGCAGTGGATCTCTCTAGACCTAGAACATCGCACTTCTGTTTCACACGCATTTCAAATTTATAGTTAACGCATGGATCGCTATCTCCAATGATATTCCACACATATCTGAGTGAGTCCATGTGAACATATCTAGGTTCGTCCGAAGGAAATCAACCAACTTTTTTATCACCCTCGTGTTAAGCTACGATCAAATCCTTAGGACCCATGTAGTATCATCCTTGCTTACCGGCACGTTGATCGTTAACTCGGCTATTTGGCTATTGTTGTCCTTCCATCCTCTAGCTCTTTCCTTGGATCCATGACTCTATATCCTTATGGAATCGACTATGTTACTCGAATCAGGGCTCAGCCATTGTTTCTATGCCTCCAGAGCCTTAATGCAAATGATTACCTCAATACCTTTTCCTAGCACTCTTCGCTTTATTTCTTTCAGCTATACGAAATAATATTCACGGCCAAGCCCCTGATCTCTTTGGACAATCTCTACACCATTATCTATTGGAAAATTCATTGTTAAGCACCAAGGAGTTACGATCGCTCTGAATTCAGCAAGGGAAGGTTGGCCTAGAAAAGCATTGTAGGCAGAAAAAATATCCAACACAACAAAAGGCACCAATCGCACTCTCCTACGGTCGCATCTCCAAATACACCAGTATATCCACACATCTCACTAGCTCAATAGTCATCCCATTAAATCCCTAAATCCGAGATTTACACAACTTTAAGTCTTTTTCCTCCAAAAGCATTCGGTCATAGGCTCTTTTGAATAGAAAGTTGACTGAACTCCCAAAGTCAACCAAAACCTTTCTCATAATATCAGGGCCAATCGTAACTAAAATACCAAGCGGATCAATAGTTGGGGTCTCTACCCCATCACAATCTCGATTACAGAAAATAATAGTATTTGTTACACACTTGAGTTTCTTTTTCGAGGCACCGTCTATAATAGCAAAACAACTCTCATTCACCGCATGCTCAAAGCACCAACATTACGCTCCATCTCATTCCAACTTTAGCCCTATTGTTGTTTGTACCATTCCCACCACCTCGGTCCTCCACATTCACATCAACATTGCCAGAATTTCATCCAGACTATTTTACAGAAACATTACCTTATATCACTTCGGTTGAATTCCTAGCATCATCCCTTCGAGGGCGAGCATGTACCTCTTCTTGGCGTAAAAACTGATTAGCCTTCCTATAGAAAATATCCATCGTCGACGGGGTTTCATTTCCAACCATCTTTCGAAATCAGTATCTCGATGAGTCCCCCGGTAAGTGCCATTAATACGATATCCTCCTGAGCGTTGCTCATTTCCACTGTTGCGGTATGGTATCCATGCAAGAAGTCCTTCAAAGACGCTCTGGCTCTCTGGAAGAGGTTAGAATGTGACAAAACATCCTTCGAAAGGTTGAGCATACAGAATTATTCGATGAACTTTTGAAAGTTTCTCGACAGACGACATGGATCTCGGTAGCAGCAGTGTGAAACAATTTGCTGCCACCCCTTCCAAGAAAATTAGAAAATAATGACACATTACCGCATCAGTAGCTCTAGTAGAATCTATATTCCATTCGTACTTCAACAAGAGTTTCCTCTAATCCTTTTTCCTACCTTATAATGGCATCGCTGGCATAACAAATCTCCTCGGATATTTTGCATGCAAGCCTTCCCCATGAATTGATTTCAGCTTGGGGAGCTACCCTACACATCATTTGTACGATGTTGGCTCTCTATAATCAATCTTTTGACCGTTTCAGGAAAATCTGACTCGGGTGGATCGACCGAACGATGGTAATCGTAATCGGTCTAAAGTGTTTGGCCCGGAAAATGCTCTTGGTTAGTCTCACAATACATAGGTTCCCTTGACTCTTGGAGAACCGTTCGACCAGCAGTTCCATGCGCCTGGTATCTTTGAAGAGTATTCGCAGCAGCCGCTTGACCTCCAACATCCTGATCGTTTATAGTACATCCAGAAGTCCAACCAAGACCCGCACCCGGAAGTCAAACATTTGCGCCCAGTTGTGATGGTTTCGTATCGATCCTCTTGATGGATCAGTACTGATCAATAAGGCTTGGCCATTGATTGGTCCCCACCTCTATTTCTGCATCCTGGTATCCATCATGAACATTTTCTGCTCTTTGTCCCTCTGCCTATTCTCACATGATGAGGAACTATCTGGCTCGGAGTCAGAAGGTAATCTGTCTCTTCTAGTTCTCCTGCGACCGTTGGTCAACGGGTGCGGTAAATTTAAGCCCTGCTTCTTCTGCGCATTCAATTCATTATGGCTTTCCTAGAGCTTATCCTCCATTTGCTTCATCATATGGTTCATCTCAATCCAGGTAACCACATCAATTGGGTTTTGAACATCTACAGCATCCGGCTGTGTAACATCTACAACTTATTAAGGATCGACTTCCTTAATGTCTTCAATAACACAAAAAGTTGTGGATTGGTCTCTTCTGGAGCCCATGATAGAAAATTCTCATGTAGATTCTTGGGAATCGGAGTAGTTAGAAATTCCAAAAGCAAAGGAAACTGGATCAATCTCTCGGATTTAAACAATCCAATGGTAGATAATGGATCCAAATAGTTCTGAGAATCGATTCTTCACGAAAGCACCAAAATATTGCACCAACACCCAATAGATTAATTAGTGAATAAAAAGCGATGAAAAGTAAATTAAGTTGAGCAAAAAAAGAACAACACATATTTAAAGTTGTTCGACCAATGGTTGCCTACGTATACTTGAGATTTGTGTTGATGATATTGTTGTTTTACAAATATTATTCTTATAGTTCGGTACCACTCGATAGCCAATTACAAGAAATATGTAAAAGATTATTTGAGAGCTCCAAGATCCCCGAACTGAAGCCCCTCCATGTCTATTTATACTTGTATGTCAATGGGAAATGCTCCAGCATATTCTTCCCCACTTTCTCCATGATCCCCTGGTAGTTACTCAAGAGTAGACGTGGCCAGCTCAGCCATATGGATGGATCGGTACCGATCCATAAAACTTGGACATGGATCGTTTTGGCCACCTTGGGATGCATCAGTATGTCGACAGCTTGATGTATTCTTGACTTATTTGTATAGCCATAGGCTAGTTTGTGAACTAATTGGATGGACCAGTGGAGGAGTAAAGTTGTTGATTCCTGTGCTTGAACTATTCAATGTCTGATGAAAGGCGATCGATGTATGGAGTTGGGAATAGGCTTCTAGCATCAACACATGGTTGTAGGAAGAAAATGGAGTTGTTTGGATACAATTTTATCATTTGGTACCAATCTATGGTTATGGATCGGCACCGATCCATAATTTGGTGGAATTGCCTTGGATTTTTTATGGGTTGATCCTCTCTTCATCTTGTGATCTTATTTGTACCTATTTTTTGGAATTTATGGCTATCTCTTCGAACCTTCTACCTCAGTAGCCTTTAAATTGTATTTGTCAAGTCAGCCTACATACTGCCTGGTTAAAAGGAAGGATGATAACTTGCCCTATTAATCTCAAAGTTGCTAGATATGTGGTTCTAATACATAAATAGTCCAGTGCATGAGGTAAAACATATTGTGAATTACTAAATAACTCTAGCAAAATCGCAATAATAAGTAATATGTAGTGAACACTTATTTTGCAACCTCAAAGTAACTCATATTTTCTGTGCTAGCATATTCTACCTTGCTACGGGCAAACTATAAAGAAACAAGCCACATTTTGTGAATAAAATGTGTCGATAGAACTAATTTTCGACTAAGGGTTTATCATGTAAGCCTCCATTTACCATCTGAAATCTAAATTTATTAGCACATGTCTAGCATTAATAGTTTTTCTCTTATGATTAATACACCACAAGACTTTATGTATGTATCAGTGCAATTTATCCCGAGAACACCAAAATTATAAACCACGATAAAATGTTTGTGGATAATAATATTTCAGCCGAAACAATTGTTGTGAATGTTGTAGTTACTATTTTTCTTTACCAAGTTCGTTTGCAACCTCTCACACTTTTCCTGTATACAAATAGTAGATGCACACTTGGTACACAATGGAAAATCATGTGATTAAGTATACAAAACATCGATGCACAAGTACAAGGTGACTAACACAGATTTAACAATAGGCAAAAATGAAATGGATAACTATATAATACAGTTTTCAACATCCCAATGCTAAAGATGATTGATATAGGGAACATTTTCACTGAACCATCAGTACCCATGCAGCAAAATAAATAAGCTTTGTGTGTTATTTTACAAATATATATATATATATATATAATGACAAAAATATTAGGTCCTGTTTAATTGGCATTTTCAAATCATTTTCGGTTTTCTGTTTTGAAAAACACCAAAAAATTGTTCCTTTTATCATTTTGAAAAATCACCATTTTTCAAAATGGGCTTAATGCAGGAAATTGAAATTTCTTTTCATTTTCCCTGTTTTCAGGCCAAACTAAAAATCCAAAAACCATAAAGAAAAGAAAATACAGTAAAAAATAACCTAATCCATTTTCTAGCAGCACTTTTCTTCTACTTCGATTATCGTCGATCGTAAAAAATTTCCATTAAAATTGCTGTTTTATTTCTTTCGCACCTCCTTTGATTGATTTTGATTTGATCACCAAGTTTGTTGTTACTTACTGTAGTGGCTTCTTCTGTTTGGTATGGGTTATGGTTTCCTTTTTGATTCAAGCTACTTTCGATTCAACCCTATTCTGAGGTAGATTTTGTTGATATTTTGTGCATTTTTTGTTTTTAAATCTTGGACAAATATTTGGTTACTTCTTCATTGGAAATTTTATGCAATCCTTCGTTTATTATATACATAGCATATTAAAATAATTTTATTAGTAAGTGCAGTGTGATACTCCAGTAAAGTTATTAGCAATTGCAACAAGGCTTGACACTAAAGGTTTTGGTCTCATAGCAAAATCAATACTCATAAATAGCAAGGCTATAAAGGTACTGGAATTTAACTAACTATGCAACATCTTATTTATTATAAACCTAAAATGATCAATTTATTTTAAAATATTACCCAGTTCAATTATTATTAGTATTGGTTTTTTTAGCAAAGGCTAGCGGGGTTAACAGGGCCCCTACCTGATTTTATTGCAAAAGAACAATAAAATACAAAGCTTGCTCAAAAGATAAACAAGCAAGAAAAAAAACACACAGGGATTAACAAGAGGAAAAAACAAGCACACATAGCAAACAAGACAAGCAACAACCCAAAAAACACCTACTATCTCCAAACATCTCTGAATATAGAAGGAACAGAGGGTTGCATCATCAAAGCTAGATAAATTTCTTTCTTCAAGACTTTCCATAACACCTGCCCATCTCTCCTCTTCTTTTCAAAACAAATCATATTTCTTTCATGCCACACTATTGTTTTTATATATTCATTTGTTTAGATAGTATGCTTTGTATTTGTTCTATATACTTAGCACATGTTAAACAATAAGACTTATTAGTTGTCCTTGTGTGTCAGTATGGAAAACTTAGCGGATGAAAAAGTGATGAAATTTGTAGCCACGACATATTGGATAAAATGGACAACTGAGCATATGTACATGGCTTGTTAGTTAGTAAGCTTTCTTACCCAGTTTATATTAACTGAGCATATATGCCAGCATTTTCATCCCCACTTTCTCCATGATCTCCTGGTAGTTACTCAAGAGTAGACGTGGCCAGCTCAGCCATATGGATGGATCAGTATCGATCCACAAAACTTGGACATGGATCATTTTGTCCACCTTGGGATGGATCAGTATGTCAATACCTTGATGTATTCTTGACTTATTTATATAGCTATATGCTTGTTTGTGAACTAATTGGATGGACCAGTGGAGGAGTAAAGTTGTTGATTCCTGTGCTTGAACTATTCAATGTCAGACAAAAGGTGATCGACGTATGGAGTTGGGAATGGGCTTCTAGCATCAACAGATGGTTCTAGGAAGAAAATGGAGTCGTTTGGATACAATTTTATCGTTCAATACCAATCTATGGATGTGGATCGGCATCGATCCATAATTTGGTGGAATTGCCTTGGATTTTTTGTGGGTTGATCCTCTCTTCATCTTGTGATCTTATTTGTACCTATTTTTTGGACTTTACGGCTATCTCTCCGAACCTTCTACCTTAGTAGCTTTTAAATTCAATTTGTCAAGTCAGCCTACATACTGCCTAGTTAAAAGGAAGGATAATAACTTGCCCTATTAGTCTCAAAGTTGCTAGATATGTGGTTCTAATCCATAAATAGTCCACGTGCATGAGGTAAAACATATTGTGAATTACTAAACAACACTAGCAAAAATCGCATTAATAAGTAACATGCAGTGAACACTTATTTTGCAACCTCAAAGCAACTCATATTTTCTGTGCTAGCATATTCTACCTTGCTATGGGCAAACTATAAAGAAACAAGCCACATTTTGTGAATAAAATGTTCCAATAGATCTAATTTTCGACTAAGGGTTTATCATGTAAGCCTCCATTTACCATCTGAAATCTTAATTTATTAGCACATGTCTAGCATTAACATTTTTTCTCTTATGGTTAATACACCACAAGACTTGATGTATATATCAACGCAATTTATCCCGAGAACACCAAAATTATAAACCACGATAAAATGTTTGTGGATACTAATATTTCAGCCGAAACAATTGTTGTGAATGCTGTAATTATTGTGTTTCTTCACCAAGTTTGTTTGCAACCTCTAACGCTTTTCCTACATACAAATAGTAGATGCACACTTGGTACACAATGGAAAATCATGTGATTAAGTATACAAAACATCTATGCATGTAACGACCCTGACTCGACCATCGAAAATCGGCACCGAATACGTCACTCGTATTCAAATGCCGCAGATCCAAACGTCGAATTTGGTTTGTCGAAACTTATAACACATTATGTACAACACAGCGGAAGAACATGAATATATCAATATACAAAATTGATACAATATATGATACAACAATTAATACAATAGAATGATACAATAGATATCAACACTATTAGAGATACAAGACACAGCGGAAAGAATATCTTCAATAGAATACATCTCCAAAAGACTCGAACTCTAAAATGCAACTGCAACTCCATCTCCAAACTAACTCGAACCTCCCATCACGTATGCAAAAAGCTAAGCAAGGTCGGTCGTCCAAAGACTGAAGAAGATTCCCAAAGACAGAAAGTTACCGTATCTACACCTACCACTCGACTATCTAAAAAAACCAACTCTAGACTGCCCATGTGGAAAATTGTAGGCACCGAGAGTTTAGGAAGGGAACAATAAACTCCAGGTTAGTCATAGGACTGGTATGCGAAAACAAAAACAGTTTATCTTTAAAACGAACAACCAAGGATTATAAAATTTAAATTCGCAATGCTTTATAGAAAATGAAACTACCATAAGGCCTCCCGCCACACACACAACGCAAACGCAGAATTGGAGGAGATTTCTCCTTATGATAGTCAAATATGCTTGATACGTGAAAACCATTTGGATATTATTATTAGCGCATAGTGCAGAAATAATTTCAAAAGTATAATATTAATCTTAGCCAGCATACAACCATTATTGTATGCCTACTATAGCTACCATGTTCAATAGCAGGTTACCGCCACATTCCATGGCAGGTTATACAACTAAAACCGTACAGGGCACGTATTGTTTTGTTTGGATTTCCAACAAATGGTCAGGCTGAGGAACTTCCTACTGCCACATGGGTACACCTCTGGAGGTATGTTCATCGACAGAAATTCTATCGTTTTAGAAAACCGTCGAACGAATTTTGAAATAAAATTTACCGCAAGCGCACGGTGTACGAATGTAGCACGCGGCGAATACTGGTCGATCCGCAGGGAATTGATGATTTTAAAAATCTATTCAATCAAATTAAACCAATCTTGAAGAGAATGTTAAACTAGAAAAGAAGAAAAACAAGCAAAAGGAAATTGATAAAAATATGAGTGTTTAGACAATTTAGAGGCAATTTCCACTCTCTAGATCACATAAATCAACAAAATGAAGTTATGATCTCTTTTCATTAGTGCAATTAGTTGATGTGTTTATCATAAGTATGATATATTTGTGCTATTTATTAGCCCAATATAAATCATCAAACTATAACACAACCACTAATACACATTTAACTCTCATGAAATATGACAACAAAGTTGAAATAAAAATCTATTTTAAGCATAGCCTATTAACTATTGTTTAGAAATATAGGCTATCAAATTTCAATTTCAACATTCACTTCTTTGCCATAATCATATTTAGATGAAGAGGCAATTTGTGTTATGTTTGTTTAAGCATAGCCTATTTGTTATGAACAACATAGACTATCAAATTTAAAGCTAAACAACATCATTAAACCACTTCAATCATTCTCATTAAGCACAAAAAGAGAGCATAAACATCAAATTAAGTTGAAGCTACATGATTAGAGAGCTTCATTACCCCTAAATTGAAGGGGTTTAGCCTCTCATATTTGTTATCATATGAAAAAATGTAGCTTGCAATATGAGAGAAAAGAAAAGGAAAAGAGAGCAATGTGAAATGGAAAACTATTCTAATTGCATAAAGGAAAATCTACACTACTTGCATAAAATGAAATGAACATGTAATTAGAAAGAAACAATAATTAACATTGCATAAAAGAAAAGAAAATTACATGAAATAAAATGGCTAAGTAGCCGTGGAAAGAAAGAGAGCTTTGATTTATTTTCTAAACTAAAACTAACTAACTAACTAAGAGCAGGATGGCTACATGAAACATAAGGGGTATTTATACAAGTGTTAAAACCCTAATTCATTTTTCTAGGGAATGCCCAAAATGCCCCTTAGGAAGTGTGGAGGCCAAGTTATCATTAACATGTCTTAATCCCCCATTAAGTGTACATGAAGCCATTAACTTCAAAAGCATGTGCATTAGCCTTTAATTTGTACATTAAGGTAGGTGGGTAGGTGGGGTCCTCCATGTTCTTCACATTGAATTATTTCCATCTTCATTCCTTTGTATTAATTTTGTGCATGCATATCTTCATGAAACCACTTCTATTTGAGATTAATTTCCTACAAAAATATATACAAATTTTCAATTAATTTTTCTCAAACAAATATATGCACACAAATGACCGTTTTGCCCATACGTGAAGATGAATATGTGACAATTTGGAATAATTTGAATTTTTGGTTTAAACAGGTTAAAATACCCGATATGAGCATATATTTAATTCAAATAGATTAAATATGTTGGTAAAAATATGCACATTTATGTGCACATCAAATACCCCTGCACTTATCTTTTTATTCGTCCTCGAATAAACTAAAACTAAGGTAAATCCGTTTTCGTAGGGAGCACGATTGCATTGAGCGTATGCAATAAGCCGTTAAACCTCTGGGTGTCCCCAGTAGGACAAGTGTTGTCTCGTGAGGGTTTTCAGCGGATACTACCCACAAAATCCAAATGCATGATGAAAATATTTACAAAATGCAAGATTTATTTACAAAGAGATGAATGCAAATTTTTGAAAATATTTACAAATGAAGGATTTATTTTTAAATTGACACAAATAAGTTAAATATAGGTTTTGGTTATTATCTTGAAAATTTATGTTATTTACTCGTCAAAATTTTCAAAAAATCAAGTTATCATAACAAATAGACAATAGTTTAATTTGTTGTTTCGGTTGATAACAAAGTGTAATTATAAAATGGATCCTTAGTTGATTATCAAAGTTTATCAAAGTGGTATTTTCATTTCTTTTCAATAACAAATCAAATCAAATAAGTAAAAATAGTGCTAGGATTTCAATTGCTTGCTCTCTCATTATTTGCAAGAAAAATTACACACCTAGCTCAGATAAACTGCGACCAGATATACCACCCATGCACTGCCTTTCGGGCTTATGTGAGGGGAGCACAGAGCATGGCGAGTGCACACACTTTCATGCATACACTATCGACCGTAGGTGGTTTTTATTAAGTCTTTTTTTTACATGTGTTCCATACATCATAACTGTGAGGACTTTTAAATGGGTATGAAAGCACATAATCAAAAATTCCAAGTAATTCACCCATGCATAACCGTGAGGACTTTTAAATGAGAGTGAATACTATGGATGTATTTTTTTTTTATAATTTTTTTTAAGAGAGAGAGAGTTTTGCAAAATCATCTTAGCACTATTTAACTTAGAAGGCAAAAATAAATGTTATATCCTTTACTTTAAATTCACCACTTTTAAAACAAAGATTTTCAATTAGGATGTATTTCATAATTAACACGTATGAATCTTCCTATATACTAGTAAAACCATTGTTATTTATAATCAAACTTCATTTTTATTTTTGTTAAGACAAATAAATTTTCAATAATTTCTATTTAATAAACCAAAGCCATATATTTATCTTATAGTGTTTCTTTTAAAAATAAATCAAAAGAAAATTTGTTTTTGGGATTTTTTTTTTATAATTTTTTTTTTGTTTTTGTGATTTTAAAGCAAAAATAAACCATGAAGAAACAAAAATGAACCTGAGTCTCCCCCCACACTTGATTTTGACTGTTTCCCCACAGTCAACCCAAGTGAAAGGAATGTTTATTATTATTTACATGAAAACGAACGGTATCTACACGAGATCAGAAAGTATATTGTCAAAAAGTAAATGAAACGGTCTTTCAAAGACCGATTCATTTGTCTCGTCAAATATGCGAGACACAGCTTAAGCACGAAAAACCTAATCGTAAAAGATTTCGCAGTTGAATGTGGAAAAATGAAAGTCATTTTACTGAAAATCATACGAGTTGTTTTATTTTCGATGATTTTTGGGGTAGATAGAAAAATTGGTTGAAGTTCAATTTCTTTCAAAGTATCGATTTCAAAATCAAAATGGTGATCGAAATTATCCCATTCAAAATTTAACAACTCGTTTTCAAAAAGTCCATAAAACTCATGTTCGTTAAATTCTACTTTCTTTGTTGGATTATCAACAACTTCATCATGTAAATCGAGTTTCAAAGTTGTCGTATTCAAATTTTCAGAAAAAGGAAGATCGAAGTTTAAATCGAGTTTTGCACCCTCAAAAGAATTGAAATCTAACTCAATTACCGTATTTTCAACAACTTGATTAAGATCGTCATTATCAAATTCAAAAGTTGTTATTTGAAAATCGTCGATTTGGGTAAAAGGTGGATTATCACTTGACTCATCACACGTTGAGATTTGATTTTGTTGTTCACGTTGTTTCATATAAGTTTCAAACAACAAATCCGTGTGATCATTGTAAATTTCATTCATTTGTTCAACAAAATCCAATTTATAGTTATTAAATTGAGAATTTTCGATTTGGATTTGTTGAGAACAAAAATTTTCACTCGTAACATGGTTAGGATTATTCCCATTGCCAAATTCGTTTGAAAAGTTGTTCCCATTTTCATGTTGAGCTTGGAATTCATTTTGGAGTTCGAAATTAAATTGGCATGGGTTATAATCGTAATCGTTTGAATTTTGAATTGAATTCAAATTTTGAAATCCTTGACTCGAGTTATTACACAAATCAGAATTACATAAATCATTTATCTCTTGATTTTGTCGTGTAGAAAGTTCGAGTAAAGGTGAAATCATTTCAATGCTATTTTCAAGAGTCGAACGTTGGTCATCGTTTTGAAAATTTTGTTGTTCGAAATTTGAATAATTTACAAAATAGTTGTTGTTAAAATATCCATACGAATTTGGACTGAAATCATATGGATTATATTGATTTTCACAACTATTGTAAAATTCAAGTGGATATGGATATTCAGACATTTTCAAGAATGTTTTTTTTGGTTTTTTTTATAAACGAAAAATATTCACAAAGAAAATTTATTTTTGAAAAGGGAAATCGATTTTTGTTTTGTTTTTATTTTTCAATTTTTTTTTTCGAATTTTGGTTTTTCTAAATTTTTTGGATTTTTTTTTTGAAATTTCAAAGAAAAGGATTTAAAAATTTCAAAGGAAAAGGAATATTTACAATTTTTTAGTTTTGAATTTTGAATTTTTTGTTTTTTTTAATATGCATGAACTAATGCAACTAAATGAATGAAGGGGTTAATTACAAATGATTTATCCTAAGTTAACCCAAAATTGTATAATTACAAATTGTCTTAAATCAACAAGATAGTTCTCAGCCAGGTAACGGACAGGATTTATCGGTGCACCACGAATCACCGTAGCAATGCAGCCGAAGGTTTAAGTACCTTCAGAGAAACAATTCAGTATAATATTTACGAATCACTGTAATATTTATAACTGATTATTGCTCTGCTGTAGCCTAGACACCGAGAAATTAAATTGTCGAAAAAGGACAAATTGTCAATATACAATTTAGTGTTATTGATTTCTAACCGTTATTATTAATCAAAATCTAAGATGAAATGCAAAGCAGAAATTAAACGTGTATTAACAATGCAGCTACAAATGATTTTTGTTTTTATTTGTTTGTTTTTTTATATAAATTCAAATGCAAGCAATCAACGATGCAACTAATAAAAACAAGAGATATATACAATGCAAGGCAAATAAAACAAAAATAACTAATAGCAAGCAGGCAATTTTTTTTTGGCAGCAGTCTTCCTTCTGAAATTCTGCTTTGGCAACCTGAAATATAAAACAAGAATATGTACAATTTCTTTTTTGTTTCTTTATTGTTTTTTTTTTCTTGAAAGGAAACTTAAAAGTAGGGTTTTACTTAAAAAAAAGTTTTTTTTTCTAAGACTAAAAGAAAACTAAAACAAGCTAAACAAAAGAAAAAAAAATTCACTCAACGTTAAAACCCGGCCCAATTAAACAAAAAAAGAACAGTAACTCAAAACCACATCGTCTCTTTACAGTTTAAACAACGCTTCCCTCTTTCTATCAGAAATCAATCCCAATTCGCAAACCGAGAAAAAAAAATCAAAATCAAGATCAATTAGATGGTATCTCGAGTTCACCCTTCTTCTTTTTTTTCTTGGGATTTACAATTGAAGGAATGGGATTCGGTTCGCTGCAGTTTCAGGGAGGTGCTGTCGTGGTTTGGAGAAGGTCGATTTGGTGGCGACGGTTGTTTGCGAGTTGAGCTTAGAGGCAGGGAGTGAGTAAAGGTGAGGCGATTGCAGTTCGATGTCGCGCGTGTATGCAGTGTGTAATTTGATGGGTGGTCGAATCGGTTTGAGGCAATTGATTGCAGGCGGTTGATGGTTTGGGGAATTGGGATGCTGATGTTAGTGAAGTATGGCAAGCAGCTGTCGATTGTGTGGTAGTGGTGGAATGTTAGTGTCGACTGTTGAGGTGGCCACAGTAGAGTTTGTCTAAGTGGTTGATGGTAGTAAGTGTATGATGAAGGCTGTCGAATGTAGTGTATGATAATGTGCACATTGATATGTGCACAGAGTGTATGCAGCAGTGTTTGAACTGCAGTGATCGTGGTTTGAAGGTTGCGTGATTGAACGGCAAAAGATGATGATATAGGGAAGTTGTGGGAAGATATTGAAGGAGACAGTTTGTATTGTGTGGTTGAAATCAGGTTGACAGCAAGGTTGTAGACAGAGGTAGAGGGTGATGTGAATGCAGGGGTTACAGTTGCTTGTTTCTATATATTTTGTATGCTTGAAGGGGATGTGCACAGCAACAAAGGAGGTATGCGACAGTTTGGTTTGGTGAGAAGTTGCAAGTTGAAGGGGTATTAGCGTTACAGGGAAGTGGCTGCAGGTTAGCAGATTTGTGTTGATGAGGCTGTGGATATGTGGCTTTGTGATGGTAGGGGATGAAATGTTTGTATTGGCAGCTGTCACCTGTTGTCTGGATATATGGTAGTGGAAAGGAAGGATTGTAGAGGTTGGAGGTTCAGGCGATTCGTTTCGTTGAAGGATGGCAGGGGTTATCAAGAAGTGGTTTGGTCGGAAGAACAAGGGGCACTGTGCATAGAAGTTAAGGAATGTGTAATGGACAGAGAAGCACTGTTGTTTGTTGGAGAGCAAGCAGGGTATTTGATATGCAAAGAAGTGTTGTGTGCACTACTGAAAATTTGGCAGTGTTGTAAAACAGAGAGAAAATGTAGACAGAGAAGCAACAATGTTTGACAATGTAAATGCAGAACTATAAAAAGAAAATGAAATTGTAACAAGAACTTGTAAAATGAAAGTTGTAAATGCAAAAAGAAGTGGAAATATTTTTAGAAATGGAATTGTGTATCTCTTTTTGTTTTTTTTTCTTTTTTTTTTAATATGGAAATGCAAATGAAAATGCAAAACAAACAAGAACACAAACAAATGCAAACAAAAACCAAACAAACACACAATTTTTTTATATACAAACAAACACACAAAACAAATAAAATCACACAAAAATAATCCGAAGAATAGAAAATCAAAATCAAAACAAATTCCCCGGCAATGGCGCCAAAAACTTGTTCGTCGACGGAAATTCTATCGGTTTAGAAAACCGTCGAACGAATTTTGAAATAAAATTTACCGCAAGCGCACGGTGTACGAATGTAGCACGCGACGAATACGGGTCGATCCGCAGGGAATTGATGATTTTAAAAATCTATTCAATCAAATTAAACCAATCTTGAAGAGAATGTTAAACTAGAAAAGAAGAAAAACAAGCAAAAGTAAATTGATAAAAATATGAGTGTTAAGACAATTTAGAGGCAATTTCCACTCTCTAGATCACATAAATCAACAAAATGAAGTTACGATCTCTTTTCTTTTCATTAGTGTAATTAGTTGATGTGTTTATCATAAGTATGATATATTTGTGCTATTAATTAGCCCAATATAAATCATCAAACTATAACACAACCACTAATACACATTTAACTCTCATGAAATATGACAACAAAGTTGAAATAAAAATCTATATTAAGCATAGCCTATTAACTATTGTTTAGAAATATAGGCTATCAAATTTCAATTTCAACATTCACTTCTTTGCCATAATCATATTTAGATGAAGAGGCAATTTGTGTTATGTTTGTTTAAGCATGGCCTATTTGTTATGAACAACATAGACTATCAAATTTAAAGCTAAACAACATCATTAAACCACTTTAATCATTCTCATTAAGAACAAAAAGAGAGCATAAACATCAAATTAAGTTGAAGCTACATGATTAGAGAGCTTCATTACCCCTAAATTGAAGTGGTTTAGCCTCTCATATTTGTTATCATATGAACAAATGTAGCTTGCAACATGAGAGAAAAGAAAAGGAAAAGAGAGCAAAGTGAAATGGAAAACTATTCTAATTGCATAAAGGAAAATCTACACTACTTGCATAAAATGAAATGAACATGTAATTAAAAAGAAACAATAATTAACATTGCATAAAAGAAAAGAAAATTACATGAAATAAAATGGCTAAGTAGCCATGGAAAGAAAGAGAGCTTTGATTTAATTTCTAAACTAAAACTAACTAACTAAGAGCAGGATGGCTACATGAAACATAAGGGGTATTTATACAAGTGTTAAAACCCTAATTCATTTTTCTGGGGAATTCCCAAAATGCCCCTTAGGATGTTTGGAGGCCAAGTTATCATTAACATGTCTTAATCCCCCATTAAGTGTACATGAAGCCATTAACTTCAAAAGCATGTGCATTAGCCTTTAATTTGTACATTTATGTAGGTGGGTAGGTGAGGTCCTCCATGTTCTTCACTTTGAATTATTTCCATCTTCATTCCTTTGTATTAATTTTGTGCATGCATATCTTCATGAAACCACTTCTATTTGAGATCAATTTCCTACAAAAATATATACAAATTTTCAATTAATTTTTCTCAAACAAATATATGCACACAAATGACCGTTTTGCCCGTACATGAAGATGAATATGTGACAATTTGGAATAATTTGAATTTTTGGTTTAAACAAGTTAAAATACCCGATATGATCATTTATTTAATTCAAATAGATTAAATATGTTGGTAAAAATATGCACATTTATGTGCACATCAAGGTACGTCAAGAGAACTTAACCAGTTCTCTGCCAACACAAGGCCGGGCTACCTCTGTAACTAGGTAACTACCACACGAATGTGCCATCCCCCAGTCGTTTGTGACCTATATCCGAGGTACCTCTAATCCAACAACCACAAAGCAATCACAAAGTAATAGATTTGCAGTGACCACATGAGTTAACTATCTGGGCTCCATACCATGATACCACCCTTTTCTAGAAAGGAATGACACACCCTAAAGGCAGCGACCCTCGTAACCTTGCCGCATCTTTCCTGTTTCGACCATTTCCGAGGTGTGAGGTCCTGATGCAGTCTTGTGCACAAAGCTACGCTTTATACAAAAGTCATGCTTTGATCAACAAATGATACATAGCAGCACTCAGCATGCCACACTACCAAATTGGGAGTATATCACTGATAACTATCAACTACATAACCTCTGAGCACGTACATCTCAAAGAATGGTGTTAAGCTAAGAGAATAAATTCTCCACCACCCAGCAGAAATGTATTTGATACGGATCAGTTTTATATCTCAAAGTGTAATGTCAAACATACGACCATACAAGTCTGTTCCGGGTTCGAACGGAACCTAAGGCACTTCCGAAGAAGCCCTTGCAATCCGGGCATCCACAATTCCGATCGGACTCCCCATCACATATGAAGAACTCTATACCTAAGCAACTCAGTGCAGAGTCAATCGACGGGTTATCCTATCATTCTCGAAGACCACCGGTCTTCACCACCGGTCTTTAATCGCAATGCATAATGTCATATCACTATTCGGAATGGGTTATATGACACAAGGTCCTCTCCTGGCTAAACCGAATAGTGAGCGCAATATTTAAAAACATATGGATATGGGATTTCAGTTAAGTCACAACTTTAAACCCAAAACCTTTCTTCAAATGGTTTAAAACAAATTACCATTTCAAATCTTTTAAACAAAAATATTCATTTCACAAAGTTCACCCAGTTTCATAAAGATCCATTCACAGATTTCAAAATAACTTCCATTTCAATTTGGATTAACTTATTCAATCTTTAAATCAAAGATTTAATAGCTTTCAAACTCGTTTCCAATTCAAATCTTTTATTTAAAAGATATGCCATTTAAAATCCTCTTCGATTCCAAACAAGGTTTAATAATCTTTCACAAAGGTTCATTTATAGCTTTCATAACAATTCACAATTTCATTTCAGACTTGAAATCTTTCAACACAAATTGGAAATTCAATTCTTATATGAAAGATTTTATTATTTGAAAACAAATAGTTTTTATTTCGGAAAAATCCAATTTCATTTATACAAGTTAAAATCTTTGGGTTAAATTCAAATTCCCAAAACAACACTTTAAAAATGGTTTAAAACCCATATAAACTTGTATAACCTTTTTAAATCACCAACGGAATTCAATTTCAAATTTTGAATTCAAATTTAAATTAGATTATTTAAATTTCAAAACTTTATTAAGTTATTCAAAATAACTTTTATTTTTGAAATCCCTTTTCAAAAGCTTTTTACTTATGAAAGATAGAGAAATATCTTTCCAAATCAAACTGGATATTAATTCTGCATTAGGCTTACCAAATCAGAATATCAACGATAGATATGAGAATGAGCTCATTTAATATTACACAAGATATTCGGGTCCTTCGGTCTATGAATATGCAAGGGCATTGGTTAGTTCGAAGGATAACTAACCATTCGTAGAATATATCGGGACCCAAACAATAGACAAATGGATTTAATCTTCTATAATTCTTGAATATTTGGTATAGATTCTGAATTTAGGTCGGAGTTCCCCAAAGTATATACCAACTTGTCCCTCTTTGGACTTCAGTCTACAAGAAATCGCAACAGAATTTATGATTTGGTTATAACCAATATTGTTTTATTGATACAGTTCAAATTTAGCCTTATATTTGTTAACCAATTTATTCAAAATAAATTTTAAAATTCATTAGAGTTTAAAATGAAAAGCAGATAACGAGAATACGAGGTAGGAACTTATCTACACGATTCGTAGGGCCATCATCACACCAAAGTTTCTCCTTGGAGCTCCTACGACGCAATCAAGAAATTTAAAAAGAGATAATCAATAAAAGAGATTGATAGAGAAAGTTATTTCCACTGTTGCAGGGTATTGACCATTTGTAGCGGTACTCCCCTGTCCCCTATCTCGTCCTCTTCTTGCACTCATACTCACTATCAGTGGATAGTAAGAGAATTTACTAAGGCATTCGAACGGATATCGTAGGGATACTCATTCTAGAGTATACTTCACCCTATCACTAATGAGTTACCTAATGCGTTACACTCTTGAGCTAAAGTTTCAACCTTCATCTCTGATGCCAAATGTAACGACCCTGACTCGACCTTCGAAAATCAGCATCGAATACGTCACTCGTATTCAAATGTCACAGATCCAAACGTCGAATCTGGCTCGTCGGAGCTTATAACACATTAAGTACAACACGGTGGAAGAACATGAATATGTCAATATACAACATTGATACAATATCCAATACAACAATGAATACAATAGAATGATACAATAGATACCAACACTATTACAGATACAAGACACAGTGGAAAGAATATCTTCAATAGAATATATCTCCAAAAGAATCCAACTCGAAAATGCAACCGCAACTCCATCTCCAAACTAACTTGAACTTCCCATCGCGTATGGACAAAGCTAAGCAAGGTCAGTCGTCGAAAGACTGAAGAAGATTCCCAAAGAAAGAAAGCTACTGAATCTACACCTTCCACTCGACTATCTGAAAAACCCAACTCTAGACTGCCCGTGTGGAAAATTGTGGGCACCCAGAGTTTAGGAAGGGAACAATAAACTCCAGGTCAGTCATAGGACTGGTATAAGCAAACAAAAACAGTTTATCTTTAAAACGACCAACCAAGGATTTTAAAATTTAAATCCGCAATGCTTTTAGAAAATGAAACTACCATAAGGCCTCCCACCACACACACAACGAAAACGCAGAATTGGAGGAGATTTCTCCTTATGATGGTCAAATATGCTTGATATACGAAAACCATTTTAATATTATTATTAGTGCATAGTGTAGAAATAATTTCTAAAGTATAATATTAATCTTAGCTAGCATACAACCATTATTGTATGCCTACTATATCTACCATGTTCAATAGCAGGTTACCGCCACATTCCATAGCAGGTTATACAACTAAAACCGTATAGGGCTCGTATTGTTTTGTTTGGATTTCCAACAAATGGTCAGGCTAAGGAACTTCCTACTGCCACATGGGTACGCCTCTGGTGGGACGTCCCGAGAACTTAACCACTTCTCTGCCAAACAAGGCCGGGTTACCTCTGTAACTAGGTAACTACTACACGAGCATGCCATCCCCCGGTCATTTGCGACCTTTATCCGAGGTACCTCTAATCCAACAACCACATAGCAATCACAAAGTAATAGAATTACAATGACCACATGAGCTAAGTATCTGGGCTCCATACCATGATACCACCATATTCTAGAAGGGAATGACACACCCTAAAGGGAGCGACCCTTATAACCTTGCCGCATCTTTCCTGTATTGACCATTTTCGAGGTGCGAAGTCCTGATGCAGTCTCGTCCACAAAGCTACGCTTTATACAAAAGCCATGCTTTGATCAACAAATGATACACAACAGCACTCAGCATGCCACACTACCAAATTGGGAGTATATCACTGATAAATATCAACTACATAACCTCTGAGCTCGTACGTCTCAAAGAAGGGTGTTAAGCTAAGAGAATAAATTCTCCGCCACCAAGCAGAAATGTATTTGATAGAGATCAGTTTTATATCTCAAAGTGTAATGTCAGACATACAACCACACAAGTCTGTTCGGGGTTGGAACAGAACTGAAGGCACTTCCAAAGAAGTCCTTGCAATCCGGGCATCCACAATTCCGATCGGACTCCCCATCACATATGGAGAACTCTATACCGGAGTAACTTAGTGCAGAGTCAATCGACGGGTTATCCTATCATTCTCGAAGACACCCAGTCTTCACCACCGATACTTCAATTGCAATGCATAACGTCGTATCACTATTCGGAATGGGTTATATGACACAAGGTCCTCTCCCGACTAAACCGAATAGTGAGCGCAATATTTAAAAACATATGGATATGGGATTTCAGTTAAGTCACAACTTTAAACCCAAAACCTTTCTTCAAATGGTTTAAAACAAATTACCATTTCAAATCTTTTAAACAAAAGGATTCATTTCACAAAGTTCATCCAGTTTCACAAAGTTCCATTCACTGATTTCAAAACAACTTCCATTTCAATTTGGATTAACTCATTGAATCTTTAAATCAAAGATTTAATAGCTTTCAAACTCGTTTCCAATTCAAATCTTTTATATAAAAGATATGCCATTTAAAATCCTCTTCGATTTCAAACATGGTTTAGTAATCTTTCACAAAGGTTCAGATATAGCTTTCAAAGCAATTCTCAATTTCATTTCAAACTTGAAATCTTTCAACACAAATTGGAAATTCATTTCTTATATGAGAATTTTATTATTTGAAAACAAATGGTTTTTATTTCGGAAAAATCCGATTTCATTTATACAAGTTAAAATCTTTGGGTTAAATTCAAATTCCCAAAACAACACTTTAAAAATGGTTTAAAACCCATACAAACTTGTATAACCTTTTTAAATCATAAATAGAATTCAATTTCAAATTTTGAATTCAAATTTAAATCAGATTAGTTAAATTTCAAACTTTATTAAGTTATTCAAAATAACTTTTATTTTTGAAATCCCTTTTCAAAAGCTTTTTACTTTTAATTCAAATCCATTTCCAAAACCATTGGATTTCAAATTCAACTTTAAAACTATTTCAAAAATCTGTGAATTAACCAATCATGCAATCCATATTTGTGTGTATAAAGTGCGGTCCAGGGGTTTTACGCAATAAAGGTGCAACATCATCAATCATCACAGATTCAAATACAGCAATATATTTGATAAGCGGTATAAACTATAACGCTTATCTTTATTCACAGATTTTCACATAAATAACATAGGTACATCGCGGATAAATAACTTACATTCGTCACAGATAATAAGTTGTATTTCACAGCTTAATCATATCACAGAACATCATATATCATGGATATAAAACAATTCAATCATCCAATAGAATCGAAACATTCATAAGTACGATCAGTAAATTGTCTGATTAATTTAAAACGGATTAATTACTTATGAAAAATATGCCAATCCTGGTTAATTGATTACAAACCATTTTGATTAATTATTCTTTAATCATGTATTAATTAACCTTTTATTAATAACTAATTATTCTTTAATTAATCATCCTTAATTAATTACATTAATTAATTAACCCTTAATTAATTACCATTTAATTAATTATTCTAAATTAATTACCCTAAGTGGTCATCCCTGATCACTTTCATAAATTGATTAACTTTTAAATTAATTAATTATTCCCAAATTAATTACCTTAATTAATCAAGCACATTAATTGATTATCATTTAAGTAAATTATTCTTTAATCCCTTGATTAATCAACTTTAATCATTAATTAATTACTTTTATTTAAGTAATTATCTTTAAGTAATTATTCATATTTAATTCCTTATTATTAATTAATCTTAATTAATTATTCCATAACTTTGAAAATAATTATCATCATTTTATCAACTTAAACCTTTAAACAAATTAACTTCTTTAAAACTTGTAAAAATCATAAACCCCATGCAACCTTAATAAATTTTCATTAACTAATCAACTTAGATCTTTAAGTTAATTAACTTTAAAAACATATCTTCTAAATTAGTTTCTTAACTACATTATTAAATTTATTTAAAATAAACCTTATGAATAAAGGTTATATATAATTTAAAAACGCTTTAAATTTAATAATTTCAAACTTATTTTCCAAACCTTTTACTAATCCTGAATTTAAACAAAACATTTATTATTTAAAATATCAAGTTATACATGTTTTAAATTTGGATTTGTTTTAAAGTTTGAAGCTGTTTAATACCAACCTGATACATCCCAATTGTAATCCCGAACCAGAAACAAATCTACCCAAGCCAAATGTACATAATCCCGAGCTCAACTTCGGGTCACTAGCTTTCCTTCTCTACTTCGAGACAGTCATCATGTGCTTCGAGTTCGACCCCGGGACCAATGCTTCTCCTTTCCAAACACTACAACCTCCCAAGTCTTCAACGTGCACGTGTACGTGCACGAACGTCTCGATCACTTCCGGTCAAGTCCCCGACCACCACCCAGTCATCGTTGATCAACCGAAACCCTCCGACCACCTGGTTTGGCGAATCCACTCAAAAATTGAAATCGAGCTTCTCAATTGAATATTGGGAACATAACCTGATCAATAAAACAACCTAACGTTGGCGATTCCAACCATCAGAGGCCACGCAATTCTGGCCACAACCTCACCGCTCTACCATGCACTGATCCCCCAAAGCCCGATCGACCATAAAGCTTCGTCGACAACGAGATTTATTCGACAATGACAGTAACCCAAAAATACTCTTAAACCCTAGATCACCACCTTATCGTCGCCATGGTGAATAATAAATTCACTTAACATTTTTCCGATAATCGTCGATGCTCAACTCCCTTCTGACCCAAACACGAAGATCATGTACTCGCCGTTCGACGGAATTTGACAAGAATGTCATTTCCGTTCAACTTTCTTTTTCTCACAATTTAATACATTAAAAATCCTGAAATAACTTCCTAAAATCATCATTTTCAATTTCTAATCAAGTTATAAAATTGAATTAGAAAATTAAAACACTCGAATTCCTTGTTGTTTTCTTTCATTCTTTCTTTTCTTTTAAAGCTTTACTGTACTTGAATTGCTTTTGCAATAATCACTGAGTATAAATATATGAAATTTTTATTAAAAATAATCTTGTACTCTTATAATCATTTTCTGTTTATAATTCAAAATCTAAAATGAATTAGATAAAGTGCAGTTTTGAATTTTTCTTTAGTAGCTTTAAGCCTGAGATTCAACAAAGAAGTGATTAAAATACTTAACAGATATGCACACTACCTACATGCATATACATTCAACATGCAAGAAAAAATTTTCATTACACATTAACAGATCATTACATGCAATCAAGATGTAAACCAGATTGTGGTATAGATAGTTTGCTCACCTAAGGTTTGAAGAACAGAGAACTGTTTGCGTTTCTAAATCTGGAAATTGATTTTTCTTTTGCTCTTGACTATTCGTTGTTGAGCTTGATCTTGCATTGATTACAGATTAAACTCCAGGCTTGAAAATTTTGAACACTTGAATTTGGTTTGTAGTTTGCTTCCAGGTTTGTAACTTCCAAGCTTGATCTTGAAACAGGTTCTTGATTTTTAAACTGCTATTTTTGTTTTTCTGGTTTTCATTCTTTTTCTTTGGTCTCTGTTTTGCTTTGATGTGTTGATCTCGAATTAAACTTGCATTTGTTTTTGATTTGCTTTGCATCTTGTTTTATTTTCTGGTTTTGAATTCTTCTGTTTTGAGGTTGCTTAATTGTTTCAGGCTTTTGAGTCATTGAATTTCTCTTGCTTAGATATTCTTTTTGAAAGATGATAAAGGTCTTGGGAAAAGAGGATGTAAATATTTAAGCTGATAAATGAAGTAATCAAGCTTTTGTTTTCAAATTTTGAAGGTGAGGAGAGAAAAGTGTAGAGCTGAAATAACTTCTTTTTTCTAATATATGTTTATATTTCAAAAGAAATAGAAAATTTTCCATTTGTCTTTGTTAAGCTAACACTTGTAATTATATGTTGTTACTTATTAACATTTGTCACATGTTTCTTAAATTATGTTTAAGTCCTCACTCTAATTATTTTTACAAATTTGTGTTTTAAACCTTGTTTATAATTAATTTATAACTTTGCTTTATACCCTTCTTTATTTTAAAGTTTGTGAATCATATCTTGATGTTTTTAACTTATGTATATTTATAAATTATATTTTAAACCTTGCTTTACTTTTAATTCATGAAACATGTTTTATCTATTTTATTCTTACATATGTGTTATGTATTTAATTTTTTTATACTTATATTTTCAAAGGATATATTTTAAAATATAAAAACTTCACATTTATGCTAAATATATTTTATTCCAAGTATATAAAAGGAACATAATTTAAATCTTTATCACATCTCATTTTATATTTTACTTAAATTATTATGCTTAAATGGATATCTGAAAATAAACACTAGTGTTAAAAATGCTCAACTTAACTTTTGAATAGCTATTGAATTTTTTTTTGAATTTTAAAATATAACTTTCAAATCAAAATAGATATTTACACACATATATACTTTAGAAAATAATTTTTATTACTTTTTAAAATATAGAGTTTTCAAATCTAATTTATTATTTAAACAATTATTTTTAAATTTCTAATTAAATTTATTTGTAAAATATTTACAATTGAATTCCTAAATTAAAATCAATTTCTTTTCGAAAATATTTATCTTAGAGTTTCAAATTCAAAATCAATCTATATATATTCATAAATAAATTTATTCGAAAATTTTCAAATTAATCCACAATCTAACCCACAAATTTATTTTAATTACATATTTGAATTCGTCTTATAACCGGGATCGTTACAGATTCCCCATCTTAAGAAAATTTCGCCTCGAAATTTGCAAGGGAGACAACGAAGAACAGATGAAAGATAGAGAAATATCATTCCAAATCAAACTGGATATCAATTCTACATTTGGCTTACCAAATCAGAATATCAACAATAAATATGAGAACAAGCTCATTTAATATCGTGCCCAGTAGACGATAAAGAGAGGTGCTTATTACACAAGATATTCGGGTCCCCGGTCTACGAATATGCAAGGGCATTGGTTAGTTCGAAGGATAACTAACCATTCGTAGAATATATCGAGGCCCAAACAATAGATAAATGGATTTAATCTTCTATAATTGTTAAATATTTGGTATAGATTCCAAATTTAGGTTGGAGTACCCCAAAGTATATACCAACTTGTCCCTCTTCGGACTTCAGTCCACAAGAAATCACAACAGAATTTCCAATTTGGCTATAAACGATATCGTTTTATTGATACAATTCAAATTTAGCCTTATATTTGTTAACCAATTTATTCCAAATAAATTTTCAAATTCATTAGAGTTTGAAATGAAAAGCTGATAAGGAGAATACGAGGTAGGAACTTATCTACACGATTTGCAGCGCCATCATCACACCAAAGTTTCTCCTTGGAGCTGCTACGAAGCAATCAAGAAATTTGAAAAGAGATAATGAACAAAAGTGATTGATAGTGAAAGTTATTTCCACTATTGCGGGGTATTGACCATTTGTAGCGGTACTCCCCAGTCCCCTATCTCGTCCTCTTCTTGCACGCATACTCACTATCAGTGGATAGTAAGAGAATTTACTGATGCATTCGAACGGATATCTTAGGGATACTCATTCTAGGGCATACTTCACCTTATCTCTAATGAGTTACCTAATGTGTTATGCTCCTAAGCTAAAGTTTCAACCTTCAGCTCTGATACCAAATGTAACGACCTTGACTCGACCTTCGAAAATCGGCGCCGAATACATCACTCATATTCGAATGCTGCAGATCCAAACGTCGAATCTGGCTCATCGGAGCTTATAACACATTAATTACAATACAGCGGAAGAACATGAATATATCATTATACAACATTGATACAATATCTGATACAACAATGAATACAATAGAATGATACAATAGATATCAACACTATCAGAGATACAAGACACAGGAAGAATATCTTCAATAGAATACATCTCCAAAAGAATCCAACTCCAAAATACAACTGCAACTCCATCTCCAAACTAACTCGAACCTCCCATCACGTATGGACAAAGCTAAGCAAGGTCAGGCGTCCAAAGACTGAAGAAGATTCCCAAAGACAGAAATCTACCGAATCTAACCTACCACTCGACTATCTGAAAAACCCAACTCTAGACTGTCCATGTGAAAAATTATGGGCACCCAGAGTTTAGGAAGGGAACAATAAACTCCAGATCAATCATAGGACTGGTATGAGCAAACAAAAATAGTTTATCTTTAAAACGAACAACCAAGGATTTTAAAATTTAAATCCGCAAAGCTTTTTAGAAAATGAAACTACCATAAGGCATCCCGCCCTACACACAACGCAAATGCAGAATTGGAGGAGATTTCTCCTTATGATAGTCAAATATGCTAGATACACGAAAACCATTTTGATATTATTATTAGTGCATAGTGCAGAAATAATTTAGAAAGTATAATATTAATCTTAGCCAGCATACAACCATTATTGTATGCCTACTATAGCTACCATGTTCAATAGCAAGTTACCGCCACATTCCATGGCAGGTCATACAACTAAAACCGTATAGGGCTCGTATTGTTTTGTTTGGATTTCCAACAAATGGTCAGGCTAAGGAACTTCCTACTGCCATATGGGTGCACCTATGGATGGGCGTCCCGAGAACTTAACCAGTTCTCTGCCAGCACAAGGTCGGGTTACCTTTGTAACTAGGTAACTACTACATGAGCATGTCATCCCCCGGTCGTTTGCGACCTTTATCCGAGGTACCTCTAATCCAACAACCACAAAGAAATTACAAAGAAATAGATTTACAGTGACCACATGAGTTAAGTATCTGGGCTCCATACCATGATACCACCCTTTTCCAGAAGGGAATGACATACCCTAAAGGGGGCGACCCTTATAACCTTGCCGCATCTTTCCTGTTTCGACCATTTCCGTGGTGTGAGGTCCTGATGCAGTCTTGTCCACAAAGCTTCACTTTATACAAAAGCCATGCTTTGATCAACAAATGATACACAGCAGCACTCAGCATGCCACACTCCCAAATTGGGAGTATATCACTGATAACTATCAACTACATAACCTTTGAGCTCGTACGTCTCAGAGAAGGTTGTTAAGCTAAAAGAATAAATTCTCCGCCACCAAGTAGGAATGTATTCGATAGAGATCATTTTTATATCTCAAAGTATAATGTAAGACATATAACCATACAAGTCTGCTCCGGGTTCGAACAGAACCGAAGGCACTTTCAAAGAAGCCCTTGCAATCCGGGCATCCACAATTCCGATCGGACTCCCCATCACATATGGAGAAATCAATACCTGAGCAACTCAGTGCAGAGTCAATCGACGTGTTATCCTATCATTCTCAAAGACAACCTGTCTTCACCATCGGTTTTTAACTGCAATGCATAATGTCGTATCACTATTCGGAATGGGTTATATGACACAAGGTCCTCTCTTGGCTAAACCGAATAGTGAGCGCAATATTTAAAAACATATGGATATGGGATTTCAGTTAAGTCACAACTTTAAACCCAAAACGTTTCTTCAAATGGTTTAAAACAAATTTCCATTTCAAATCTTTTAAACAAAAAGATTCATTTCACAAAGTTCACCCAGTTTCACAAAGATCCATTCACATATTTCAAAACAACTTCCATTTCAATTTGGATTAACTCATTCAATCTTTAAATCAAAGATTTAATAGCTTTCAGACTTGTTTCCAATTCAAATCTTTTATATAAAAAATACACCATTTAAAATCCTCTTCGATTTCAAACAAGGTTTAATAATTTTCACAATGGTTCGTTTATAGCTTTCAAAGCAATTCACAATTTCATTTCAAACTTGAAATCTTTCAACACAAATTGGAAATTCATTTCTTATATGAAATCTTTTATTATTTGAAAAGAAATAGTTTTTATTTCGGAAAAATCCGATTTTATTTATACAAGTTAAAATCTTTGGGTTAAATTCAAATTCCCAAAACAACACTTTAAAAATGATTTAAAATCCATATAAACTTGTATAACCTTTTTAAATCATAAATAGAATTCAATTTCAAATTTTGAATTCAAATTTAAATCAGATTATTTAAATTTTAATTCAAATCAATTTCCAAAACCACTAGATTTCAAATTCAACTTTAAAACTATTTCAAAATTTTGTGACTTAACCAATTTCTACATGCAATCCATATTTGTGTGCATAAAGTGCGGTCCAGGGGTATTACACAATAAAAGTGCAACATCGTCAATCAACATATATTCAAATACAGCAATATATTTGATAAGCGGTATAAACTATAATGCTTATCTTTATTCACCGATTTTCAGATAAATAACATAGGTACATCGCAGATAAATAAATTACATTCATCACAGATAATAAGTTACATTTCACAGCTTAATCACATCACTGAACATCATATATCAGGGATATCAAACAATTCAGTCATCCAATAGAATCGAAACATTCATGAATAAGATCAGTTAATTGTCTGATTAATTTAAATCGGATTAATTACTTATGAAAATTTTGCCAATCCTGGTTAATTGATTACGAATCATTTTGATTGATTATTCTTCAATCATGTATTAATTAACCTATTATTAATAATTAATTATTCTTGAATTAATCATCCTTAATTAATTACATTAATTAATTAACCCTTAACTAATTACCATTTAATTAATTATTCTAAATTAATTACCCTAAGTGATCGTCCCTAATCACTTTCATAAATTGATTAACTTTTAAATTAATTAATTATTCCCAAATTAATTACCTTAATTAATCAAGAACATTAATTAATTATCATTTAATTAAATTATTCTTTAATCCCTTGATTAATCAACTATAATCATTAATTAATTACTTTCAATTAAGTAATTATCTTTAAGTAATTATTCATCTTTAATTCCTTATCATTAATTAATTTAATTAATTATTCCATAACTTTGAAAATAAATTATCATCATTTTATCAACTTAAACCTTTAAATAAATTAACCTCTTTAAAATTTGCAAAAATCATAAACCCCAGACAACCTTAATAAATTTTCATTAACTAATCAACTTAGATCTTTAAGTTAATTAACTTTAAAAACATCTCTTCTAAATTAGTTTCTTAACTACATTATTAAATTTATTTAAAATAAACCTTATGAATAAAGGTTATATATATAACTTAAAAACACTTTAAATTTAATAATTTCAAAATGATTTATTTTCAAAACCTTTTACTAATCCCAAATTTAAATAAAAAAATTATAATTTTAAATTATTGAGTTAAACATGTTTTAAATTTGGACTTGTTTTAAAGTTCGAAGCTGTTTAATACCAACCTGATACATCCCAATTGTAATCCCAAACTAGAAACAAATTTACCAGAGCCAAATGTACATAATCCCGAGCTCAACTTCGGGTCACTAGCTTTCCTTCTCTGCTTCGAGACAATCAGCATGTGCTTCGAGTTCGACCCCGGGACCATTGCTTCTCCTTCCCAAACACTACAACCTCCCCAATATTCAATGTTCACGAACGTATCGATCACTTCCGGTCAAGTCCCCGACCACCACCCAGTCACCGTTGATCAACCCAAACCCTCCGACCACCTGGTTTGGTGAATCCACTCAAAAATCGAAATCGAGATTCTCAATCGAATACTGGGAACATAAAAGGATCAATAAAACACCCTAACGTTGGTGATCCCAACAATCAGAGGTTACGCAATTCTGGCCACAACCTCACCGCTCTACCATGCACTGATCCCCCACAGACCGATCGACCATAAAGCTTCGTCGACAACGAGATTTATTCGAGAATGACAGCAGCCCAAAAATACTCTTAAACCCTAGATCACCACCTTATCGTCGCCATGGTGAATAATAAATTCACTTAACATTTTTCTGATAATCATCGATGCTCAAACTCCCTTCTGACCAAAACGCGAAGATCATGTCCTCACCGTTTGACGGAATTTGACAAGAATGTCATTTCCGTTCAACTCTCTTTTTCTCACAATTTAATACATTAAAAATCCTGAAATAACTTCCTAAAATCATCATTTTCAATTTCTAATCGAGTTTTGAAATCGAATTATAAAATTAAAACATTCGAATTCCTTGTTGTTTTTTTTCTTTCTTTCTTTTCTTTTAAAGCTTCACTGTACTTGAATTGCTTTTGCAAAAATCACTGAGTATAAATATCTAAAATTATTATTAAAAATAATGTGGTACTCTTATAATCATTTTCTGTTTATAATTCAAAATCTAAAATAAATTAGATAAAGTGCAGCTTTGAATTTTTCTTTAGTAGCTCTAAGCCTGAGATTCAACAGAGGAGTGATTAAATACTTAACAGATATGCACACTACCTACATATATATACATTCAACAGGCAAGCAAAAATTTTCATCACACACTAACAGATCATTACATGCAATCAAGTTGTAAACCAGATTGTGGTATAGATAGTTTGCTCACCTTAGGTTTGAAGAACAGAGAACTGTTTGTGTTTCTAAATATGGAAATTGATTTTTCTTTTGCTCTTGACTATTTGTTGTTTAGCTTGATCGTGCATTGATTACAGAATTAAATCCCAGGCTTGAAAATTTTGAACACTTGAATTTGGTTTGTAGTTTGCTTCTAGGTTTGTAACTTCCAAGCTTGATCTTGAAACAGATTCTTGATTTTAAACTACTATTTTTGATTTTCTGGTTTTCATTCTTTTTCTTTGATCTCTTTTTTGCTTTGATGTGTTGATCTCAAATTAAACTTGCATTTGTTTTTGATTTGCTTTGCATCTTGTTTGATTTTCAGGTTTTGAATTCTTTTGTTTTGAGGTTGTTTAATTGTTTCAGGCTTTTGAGTCATTGAATTTCTCTTACTTAGATTTTCTTTTTGAAAGATGATAAAGGTTTTTGGAAAGAGGATATAAATATTTAAGCTGGTAAATGAAGTAACCAAGCTTTTGTTTTCAGATTTTGAAGGTGAGGAGAGAAAAGTGTAGAGCTGAAATAACTTCTTTTTTTCTAATATATGTTTACATTTCAAAAGAAAGAGAAAATTTGCCATTTGTCTTTGTTAAGCTAACACTTGTAATTATATGTTGTTACTTATTAACATTTGTCACATGTTTCTTAAATTATGTTTAAGTCCTCACTCTAATTATTTTTACAAATTTGTGTTTTAAACTTTGTTTATGATTAATTTATAACTTTGCTTTAAACCCTTCTTTATTTTAAAGTTTGTGAATCATATCTTAATGTTTTTAACTTATATATATTTATAAATTATATTTTAGACCTTACTTTACTTTTAATTCATGAAACACGTTTTATCTATTTTATACTTACATATGTGTTATGTATTTAATTTTTTTTATACATATATTTTCAAAGGATATATTTTACACTATCAAAACTTTACATTTATACTAACTATATTTTATTCCAAGTATATAAAAGAAACATAATTTAAATCTTTATCGCATCTCATTTTATATTTTACTTAAATTATTATACATAAATGGATATCTAAAAATAAACACTAGTGTTAAATATGCTCAACTTAACTTTTGAGTAGCTATTGATTTTTTTTTTTGAATTTAAAAATATAACTTTTAAATCAAAATAGATATGTACACACGTATATACTTTAGAAAACAATTTTTATTACTTCTTAAAATATAGAGTTTTCAAATCCAATTTATTATTTAAACATTTATTTTTTAATTTCAAATTCAATTTATTTGAAAAATATTTACAATTGAGTTCCCAAATTAAACTCAATTTCTTTTCGAAAATATTTATCTTAGAGTTTCAAATTCAAAATCAATCTATATATATTCATAAATAAATTTATTCAAAAATTTTCAAATTAATCCACAATCTAACCCACAAATTTATTTTAATTACAAATTTGAATTCATCTTAAAACCGGGACCGTTACAGTGCACAAGTACATGGTGACTAACACAGATTCAATAATAGGTGAAAAATGAAATGGATAACTATATAATACAGTTTTCAACATACCCAGTTCTAAAGCTGATTGATATAGGGACCATTTCCATTCAATCATCAGTACCCATGCTGCAAAATAAATAAGCTTTATGTGTTATTTTACAAACAAACATATATATATAATGAAAAAAATGTTAGGTCCTGTTTAATTGGCATTTTCAAATCATTTTCTGTTTTTTGTTTTGAAAAACACCAAAAAATTGTTCCTTTTATCATTTTGAAAAATCACTATTTTTCAAAATGGGCTCAATGCAGAAAACTGAAATTTCCTTTTCATTCACCCCATTTTCAGGCCAAAATGAAAATCCAAAAACCCTAAAGAAAAGTAAATACCATAAAAATAACCTAATCCATTTTCTAGCAGCGCTTTTCTTCTTCTTCGATTATCGTCGATCGTAAAAAAATTCTAGTAAAATTGCTTTTTTTTTGTTTCTTTCGTACCTCCTTTGATTCAATTTGATTTGATCACCAAATTTGTTATTATTTACTATAGTGGCTTCTTCTCTTTGGTATGGGTTTTGGTTTTCTTTCTGATTCAAGTTGCTTTCGATTCAACCCTATTCTGAGGTAGTTTTTGTTCATATTTTGTGCATTTTTTGTTTTTATTTTGGACAAATTTTTTGGTTACTTCTTCATTTGAAATTTTATGCAATCCTTCCTTTTTTATATATATAGCATATTAAAATAATTTTATTGGTAAGTGCAGTGTGATACTCCAGTAAACTTATCAGCAATTGCAACAAGGCTTGACATTAAAGGTTTTGGTCTCGCAGCAAAATCAATACTCATAAATAGCAAGGCTATAAAGGTACTGGAATTTAACTAACTATGCAACATCTTACTTATTATAAACCTAAAGTGATCAATTTATTTTAAAATCTTACTCAGTTCAATTATTATTAGTGTTGTTTTTACGTATTCATTTGTTTAGAAAGTATGCTTTGTATTTGTTTAATATACTTAGCACATGTTAAACAATAAGACTTATTAATTGTCCTCGTATGCAAGTATGGAAAACTTAGCGGATGATAAAGTGATGAAATTTGTATCCACGACAAATTAGATAAAATGGACAACTGAGCATATATACATGGCCTATTAATTAGTAAGCTTTCTTACCCAGTTTATACTAACTGAGCATATATGCCCGGTTTATATCAAATGACAATATGCATTATGACCTTTTTGATTCTGGTTAACTACTGAATCTTGTTTGGTTTTTTTTTGATTTTTTTATTCTTATGTTTGCCTAAGTTTTTTTTTCCACTCTTAAGATTTTACTTATGTTTTTTCATAGTATTAAGAAGATGCTTTTACTTTTGTACACTTTTTTTTTGAAACCCAGGAACCAGTAAGTAAACCTAGGGGTGCCTGAACCGAACCCACAGTTAGAGACCAGTTAAGTCATAGAGTAACCAGGCTTATTTCCTTGTATGTAGTTTCCAAGTATCGAACCCCTGACCTCCAGGTTATTGACTCTGAGTATTACTTACATGTCTTAACCACCAGACCACTCTGTCGAGTTACTTTTGTACACTTTAGCTACTATGTAGCGATAAATGCATCAATTTTTTTTTTGAAAATGGTACTTTATATACAACAAATCATTGTGACAACATATTACATGTCAATAAACGTTTGAATCACGCTAGGCAAGTTTCGAACTTGTGACATCTCGCACCAAAGCCAAATCACTTATCCACTGGGACAATGATGCTTGTCGATGCCATCAATTTGTTATCCATAAAATGTTGTTACCATATTTCTTTTGAACCATACTTATCTTTCTACATAGTTTGGCTGTGTTTTGAATGGTTGAATTTTCATCATAGATGTTCGTTAATACTACCAAATCATGATGAAAGTTGGTTAGAATTATTTTTTACTTTACCTTTTTCAATACCAAGGCTTGTTTAAGTGCAAATTTTAATTAGCGAAATATCAAACGAAATAAGAGATTAACATGCCAACTTTTACTTTACATACATAGAAGTTGCAATACTACCAATACTTATTTAGATTAACAAGTATTTCCTGTATCATTTTTTTGTATCAAACTGTGCTTTTTGAACTGTGAATCTTTGAGTTCAATAGATTGAAACATGTTTCTCGTACATTTTCCTTTTTATCTGTCAAAATTTTGTATTAGCAAGATATAATCATATACCCTTAACATCAATGCATTATTCCTTATTCCTGTACATTTTACCTCATCTGCATATATATTTTTCAAACTCTCACAAAATAAAGTATGTATTTCTGAACTTTATGAATACTTTGATTTATGCCAATTTTGATTAATATTATACTATATATAACATGGATATGTTTAACCTTTCGCTCAATTAACTTTGTATTAGCCGTTGAAGTTGCTATAACATGGATGAAGAGAGCCCAGTAAATTCTACCAAGTATATTTGCAATTTAAAGTGTTCTTGATTTTGGTTAAATCTCCTAAAAATTTATTACAAATGCATAATTCCATCCAGTGATGAATCTACAACAAGTCTTTATTCAGTAATATGTCGGTTGAGTTTGGTGAAATTTCTAACATCTCTAATGATGGTTCAAGCGATGATTTCATATTAATGGATGAACATGCATCGGATGACATTGAAGATATGATGATGTTTAGTTATTTAGTTGCTAATCGAAGAAGTGTCATTAGAGGAAGACCTTATAGGACATCGTCTCTTATCAGAAAAAAGTTTATGTTTGAAATTTTAAATGGCATCCAACTTTATGTCATTTAATGCATGCGTAAACATGTATTTTTGGACTTTAGTGTTGTTTTAAAAGAAAAAGGACTATTAAGAAATGGTAAAAAAGTGAGGAGGATGTTGATATGATTTTTATAATTATAGGACAGACTACACACCTTAGTGTGATTGGCGATCGTTTTCAACATTCCAATCATACTATCTCAAAATGGTTTCATGAAATTTCGCCTTCTGTTTGCTCGTTAGGCACAGAAATTATTCGACCAAAAAATCAAGATACCGGTCATGAACGTCTTTTGCGAAAATATACACATTTCAAGGTTATACAATTGAATATATGTAATATTTTAATTACTTAGTAGTAAAATAACAATATCATTGTCATTTGATATCATATAACAGAATTGCATTGGGGTAATAAATAGAATGCATATTTCAGCCTGGCTCCTTTTTCAAAGCAATTCTTTTCGTGGAAGGAAAAATGGCATGACCTAATATATGACGGTTGGATGTGACTTTGACACGAGATTCATATATCTATATGCTGGATGGAAAGATACAACTAATGATTCCATGAGGAGGTACTCCCAATTAATTTTATCTACGACAAATAACAACATTTTACAAATATTTATTATTAACTAACGCCAAAATACGATTTCCTCGTGTGATGGTTTTTATAATTTATTTACAGAACAATTTTATCTTGTTGATTCTGGATATGCAAATATACCATGGTTTCTCTTCCTTATCATGGACAAAGATATCATTTACGCAACTATAACGGACAAGGAAGACTATGTGGAAAGGAAGACATGTTCAACTACAGACATTAATCATGTCAGAACATTATTGAGCATTATACAGGAGTTCTAAATGCAAGATTTCTCATTTTAAAGTTGATGACAAAATTTCCACTTTCTAGACAAAGACAAATTCCAATTGCATGTTGTACAATACACAACTCCGTTCAAAAGGAGCATGTATTGGATACTTTGTTCACTAAATATTCATCTGAGAATATGATATGAATATGATATTTCAGTCCCCAGTGGATTCAAGTCATAAACAAGAAGTTATTCTATTTAATGTTAGTCAAACGACTCAAATGTGGCAAGTTAGAGATCAATTAGCCACATAAATGTTGAATGAGTATGTAACAACTCATCATTTATAGTTCAGATACAATTTTATTTCTACTTTAAATTCAATATTTATTTCATCTTATTTCATTAAGATACTTGAATCATGTCTGCACAAATTAAAGTTCAAACAATAAATTAATTCACCATCTCATTATTAAATTATGTTACACTTGTTACATTATTAAACAAAATACAAATCATTTCAAAAAATAGATTATATGAATGAGCTTGTTGATTATTATAAGCATGCTGGGAGTCTCTTCCTTTCAACTTTTCCATATTCCTCCCGTGAGCCTGTTCTTACATCCTCTAAGTTAGTAACCTATTCATTATAAAAAAAATAAGATTCATTTATTTTAGATTAATACTTACTCTGATATGTATTCTACTTCTATGTAGTTTTTCCGTGTGTGTCTTACTTTTGTGCTACCGTGTGAAGATTTGATTTGGAGGACATCACAGATGCGTTACTTACAAAATTTATGGTTGATATATATATTACATTATTATGAAAGATGCTTTAGTTGTTCTCTATCAATTTTCTCTTTGTTTGGTGCATCTTTTATGTTACATGTCTAAAATTTTATTATGAACTTTTATAGCGTAATTTTATTCCTATACGATTTGGCCTTATGTAGTTTAAAATGTTGTGTTCCCTTTAATGCTTCATTATTGTGCTTACGATTTAGTGTAGTGTCTTATATCTATTATCGACTTTTAGTTAGTAACTTGATATAATGGTAGTAGCTTTTATTTAACTTCATTATGTTTGACTTTTTCATATTGTTCTTTATTTGATTTTCATGTTAAGTACATCATATGAACTTGGAAACTGAAAGTGGATATTATATTTTATTCATTATGCTTTAAATGTAAAATATGTTTGACTTGCCTAAAAAAAATCAAAATTCAAAATATGAAAACCATATTTTGAAAAACGCATTTTCCAATTATTAGTTTTGAAAACATGTTTTCAAAAAAGGCACACCCAAATGCATTTTGGGAAATAATGAAAGTTTTCAAAATGGAAAACCGATGATCATGAAAACACAAAATTGAAAACTCAAAACGCAAACAAAACACTACCTTAGTTTTTCTACGGCTTGATTTGAAATATACCATATGCATAAAGCATTCGTTACAATGTTGAATAAGATTCCCAATACACTATATTCCATAAAAACCAGCACATACAAGTTTGACTTAGATAATGTGACATCACAATGATGTATATGAAATCGACAAATCGATTCTAAAGATATGTATTAATTCTCTTTTAAGATGATTTTATTTACGTATAAATTCACCTGATTTCGTGGTTTTCGACTCCGAGCGATGCTTTTTTCTCGTCTAGTGTAATGAGATTTGAGAATATAGAAGGAGTTTTAATCAAATCGAATGACAAGATGAAAGAGAACTAGAAACTGAGAGCTAAAGGTATTTTGCAAGGATGGATGGGAATACGTTTTCCAATTGAATCAAAGTCAAGAGGAGAAGAATGCGGTGAAGGAGCATACGGGAGACAAATCTATATGTACGAGGCCCGTGTTTCGCATACAGATAGATTGAAGAACAAACCTCTTCTTTTAAAGAATGTTTGGTAGAAAACTATATTTATGTAAAAATTTAGGGTGTTTTCTATGGAAAAATATCCTAATATTGTTTCATGTGACATATCATATGTTGTTGATGTCTATGTGTCTGGAAAAAATTAATCATATTGCTCAATTATAGAACTCCCCGCTATAAAATCCTTTTCTTATCTCCCGCCCCTTCTTGTAGTTGTCGTGAAGAGTCCATCATATGCAACTGCCATAGTCCAGAACATAACAGATGGTCCGTGTATGCATACCAAATCTTCACTTCAAATCGATATTACAGTTTTTAAACTTTTCATCTGAACTTAGTTATTATATATGGGTATGGGATTGAATCTATAACCTTTACCCTACAGTAAGCATCTTATAGCAGTTATAGGTGTACAGTTCTATTCAGTGAGTTATAAGTGACACTGCATGATCAATCTATTGAAGTTAAGCACAAATGAAGCCTCACCGCCGATAGTATAAATGAGTTATTATATATATATATATTGCTATGTACCAACAAAACAATCAAGATTTTAGAACCATGCTGGTATTCTCCATCTTGATTTTGAGAATAAACAAATTTTATTTCTTGGAATCGTCTTTTAAGCCAAGCTTCCTCCCCTGATGTTGCTTATCCATTATAGTGTTTTTACAATTGATTTCTCCTCTGTCCACAATGTTACACTACATAAACAAACAAAAATGTTATCAGCCAGCTTCTAAAATTCCCATTATCATTCACCCACACCCAATCCAAACCCGTAAATTTTCGTCGAAAAGAGAAAAAGAAGTCATTCATCGTAAAAGGATTACCTCTGCCTCCTACTATGCAATGATAACTTCAATACCATGGCTCAAATGAATAATGGCCTTATCATCCAGGACAATATTAAAATCCATAGCCTTCTTGATCAAGCTCTCCATCACTAGTGCTGACACTTATGGCCCCTTAATCAGCAGTTAATCCACATTAAATTGTGCAACTACTCCATTCAGCACCTCATTCCTATATGACGGCGACACATTTTCTTCATATTCCATTTCAAAGATAATGAAACTAATATTCAATGTTATACTCAGATTATGTTCAGTCCTGGAGTCTACAATGAACATTTGAATTTTTTAAATGAAATTTTAATAAGTACTTAGAAATCTTTAAAGAGAATACCTGATTTGTAGTGGCAGTAATAATATCGGTAGGAAGAGTGAAAAATTAGCAAGGGCACAAGCTGAAGTTGATCGATGTAGTACTCACTAGCGAATATTTTGAGTGTAATATTAACAAAAAGAATGCTTATAAACCACCATTCTGGAACTTGTTTGCACTATTCATTAGCCATGTGTGCGTATCCATCTTCTTTTCTTGGAATGTTGATCTGCTCAGTTGCAATATTTCACTTATTATAATACAAACATTATGTAGGTTAGGAAGTTTCTTGTGTTGTACCTTAAAAAACTGATAAATTGCCTACTCTGGTTAAAAAGCAAATCAAGATCATTATATCAACGATCTAATATCATTATATCAAAAATCTAATGCTTTTGATCAATGATGCATTTTAGTAGATTAAATTCTGCTAAAGTGTACAGAGGGATAAAATCATTAGATCAAAGATTTAACATATTATTGATGTTAAATTTGAGTTTTGTATTTTGTGTTTTCAATATATATATCTAAAGGAGTGGAAGATAAGAAAAGGATAAAAAATCATGTCATTACTACAAAGTAGAAAGAAAGAACAAATTAGTTGTAAAGACCCGCAAATCTGTACCCCTTGAATAGACACTAATCTCCAGTGATTTACTCAAGATGAACGAAAATACGAACCCTTAGGGTTTTAAGAAAGAAGGAAGAGACAGAAGGAGAGAGAAAAGATAGAAAATAGAGAGAAAAGAAAATAGAACGGAACAGAAAACAGCAGAACAATATCAGAATCTCACAATTCGCAGCGGAACAACATATAATAGATAAATGAATAATCTTTAAACAAAGAACTATATCAGTTATTACATTACACTTCATTACATCATGTGACGACCGCCCATGACTCCTGCACGGAAACAAGAGAATGGTGCGCTGAAGGTGTGCCAGGCAGCCATGGGTGACCGTCAAGGTAGAATAAACATCGCAGAATCTATCGTACAACTAACAGCGCATGGATAAATACAATAGAGAAATATAATATAGTGAAGCTCTATAGAACAGGACATCATCATATAAGCACCATAATAGTTTTATACAAACATATGAATCATCCATACATCAAAGCCTCACTACATAACACTCAAACAAATACAGCAGCGGAACACCCAGTGCATATAATATGAAATAATATGCAAAAGCCTCCTGCTCGTCTTTGTCATCATCAGCGTAGATCTCCAAGAACAGCACCTGTCACCTGCTACCTAGTCTGCCCATCCCAACATGGATGAATAGCCCAAGGTAATAAGAGGAGACATAAAACCTTGAGTCAGACAAAGTCTTAGTGAGCAGTAAATCAACTATCAAACATACCAAAAGAGTATAAGGGATAAAAGGAATAGGAACCAAACCATCCCACTCCACCTCTTTCTACAGTGATAGCCCCAGACACACATTAAGGAGAAGCAAGCATAACATAGCAAGCAATTAAAGTGAAGCAACAATCACTCGAGTCAAGGTCGATGTTTTCCAAATACAAACCCCCAAGGCCTAAACCAAGATCAGATAAGCACCCAGAAAACACCGCTCTTGAGACCGAATGATGATACAATCAAACGTCCAAACATCCATGACTCTGGCTATCACTGTTATCATTGCCTTGATTTCATCGTTAGTTGAACGACCATCTGTCAAGGGCTAATGGTAACCCCGGTTCTAGACATAACTCCGCACGTCGTCGCAGCCCGTGCCTAGGAATTTTCGCAACTACCCAGAGTGCTAGCACGTCGTCGCAGCCCGTGCTTGGAACGTCGTCGCAGCCCGTTCCAACGTACTCTTGCTTTGAGCATGCTAGAACCTCCAACAACGATGAGATCTCAGCCTCCTAGTCATCCTCCTCGACGACTATTTCCATACTAGCTCAAGCGCCTCTCAAGCTAACCATTATCAACCAACTCGCATCGCATCATCGAGTTATCAACATGCTTGGGATGATCCCGTCTGGATTAAACCAAGGCTATCTCACATCATACTTCGCTTTATCGCATCATAGCAAAGTCTCATCTCAACATCATGGCTTGCCTCATCGCATCATGGCAAAGTCCCATCTCAACATCATCTAATCCATACATATGAGCTTCAACATCCGCTTCATATGCCACAAGCAGCTTTCACCATTCAAGAGCCTTTCCACTTAGCTTTTGAATCATCTTCGACCATCTTGTCTAGATATAACTATCAATCAACTAACATACATAGCAATCAATCAAATCAATCATTAGCTTAAGCAATCAAGTAATCAAATATGGTCTAAGTAGGCATTTATAACTACAATGGCAATTTCGTAAATAAATGAGCATAGATATAACATACATGAATCATGGGTTTTTAGCATAGATCCAACAAATATAAATCATGGGTTTTTATCTCTACAACTTGGTAAATGAACTTGCATAAGTAAACATCTTCATAAGTAATGGATCTACACTTGGATCTAAGGAAAAATGCATAAAATCACTATCTACAACACTCCAACAAACCACCAATCCAATATACTCCTTTGGGTCCGCGTGAGAGATAACCACCACTCACCAAATCACCCAAACACTTCAAAAACTATCAACTTCAGATCTGGACAGTGAAGCTTCAAGCTTGATTCGCCGAAATCTCGCTTGAAACGATGAAATCTAGCTTGGTTGGATGAAGATCTTCAACTTTGGCCCTTCAATCTTCGATCTTGATCTTCGATCTTGACGGATGTTAGAACTAGATTGGAATGGAAAAAAGAAGATAAAGAAATGTTGTAGTCGAGCTCTCAAAATGGCAGCACTTCATCGCTTCAAAATCCGGTGCGAAAAAGTGAGCCAAACCCCTCTATTTATAGGCTGAAATCGCCCTTAGGTCGCCCAGACTTAGGTCGTTGCCGACCTAAAAACCCCGACCTAACATAGGTCGCTGCCGACCTATACACTCCAACGACCTAACGGCCTAACCAATCCCAGAGCCATACGAATCAACACTCGGCCGACCTAATTCCTATGCAACCTAACAGCCTATCGACCTAAAGACTTACACAACCTAGCGACTTAACTATTGCCAACGACCTACGACCTAACACCATACCGACCTAGAATAACATGCTACCTATCTGTCTGCCGACCTAACCTACCTAGCGACCTAACACTTCCCTTAGGTCGCTCAACGACCTACTCTCCTTAGGTCGGTAATATCTTAACCCGACCTATCTTATATCACTATCCCTTAGGTCGCAAGCTCCTTAAACCGGTCAATATCTATAGGTCGCTCTCCCCTATAGGTCGGTCACCCTCCAAGCCGCTAACCCACTAACTCGCTTGCCTTCTTAGGTCGGCCATAGCTTAACTCGCCAACTTCCTTAGGTCGCCATACCCTATAGGTCGCTAATCTACCTAAACCGGCCTATCTCCTTAGGTTGTTCCTCACGACCTAAACTTCCTAGGTCGCTAACTACCTTAGGTCGCTCTACCGACCTAACTCCATCACGACCTAAGCACTAATAGGGTTAAACCCTGAACAATACTAACGACCTAGTGATAAATGTTCTACGATTATCGTCACATAAAATACGGGTCGTTACATTCTCTCCCCCTTAGGAATTTCGCCCCCGAAATTCCAAACAAACAACAGCAATCAAAACTATTCTGCATGCCTATCATCCATAGAAATCAACAAACCATGCATCCAATTTCTAGCCTAGCATGCAGAATTCTAAGATAGAACAAGTTACAAATTCATGAGATGTCACGACACCTTAGGGCCATACCTCGAAGAGTTCAGGATGAGCTGCCTTCATCCTCTCCTCCTCCTCCAACGTAAAGTCGTTAACATCATCACTCCATTGTATCTTGAGCAACGTAACCGTCTTCCTCCTAAGCTGTTTCGTGTCGGTTTCAACAACACGAAGCGGCTTACGAGGTCTCGAAACAACTGGATCAACTTCTAAATCTTCACAGCTATCAGTAGAAACCACCGTATTCGAGTCATGCACATACTTCCGTAGATAAGATACATGAAAAACATTGTGCACACCCGCCATCTTTTCCGGTAACTCCAATCTATAAGCGAGCTTTCCAATTCGCTCGATAATCGGGAATGGTCCAACAAATCTCGGAGTTAACTTTCCTTTCTTTCCAAATCGAATAACATTCTTCAGAGGAGAAATCTTCACAAAAACCATATCACCTACGTCGAATTCCAAATCCTTACGACGATTATCGGCATAACTTTTCTGATGATCTTGGGCTGCCTTCATTCGTTGCCTAATGATCCCTATACAATCCGAAGTCTGTCGAATCATCTCTGGCCCAAATATCAGTTTTTCTCCAGTTTCCAACCAACATGTCGGAGAGTTACACGGTCTTCCATACAATGCCTCAAATGGTGCCATACCAATACTCGACTGATAACTGTTGTTATAAGCAAATTCCACCAAATGAAGATGATCTTCCCATGATCCTCCGAAGTCCAAAACATAAGCTCTGAGAAGATCTTCCAAAACTCGGTTGACTCTCTCAGTCTGACCATCTGTTTGAGGGTGATAAGCTGTACTCAAACACAACTCAGTTCCTAAAACCTCCTGGAAGCTCTTCCAAAATCCACTAGTGAACAAAGGATCTCGGTCGCTCACTATACTCTTCGGAACACCATGGAATCGAACTATCCACTTAACATAAAGCTCGTCCAACTTCGATGCAGTCCTAGTTGATCGAGCAGGAATGAACCTTGCACTCTTGGTCAACCGATCTACTATGACCCAAATCCCTTCATTCCCTGCTCTGTTTCTAGGTAGGCCATCGATAAAATCCATCGACACTTGCTCCCACTTCCATATAGGAACCTCTAATGGCTGAAGTAATCCACTGGGCTTTTTCTGCTCTGCTTTAACCAGCTGACAATTCATACACTTGGAAATAAAATTTCCAACATCCTTCTTCATACCTTCCCAATAATAGGTTCTCTTCATATCCCAATACATCTTATTTCCACTTGGATGAATTGTCAACTTCGAGTGATGACTTTCTCTAAGAACTTCATCTCTCAATCCATCTACATCGGGAACAACTAGTCGTCCTTGCTTCCGAAGCCAACCCTCTCGATCGACTTCGAATCCTTTATCCTTTTCTGGGTCCAATCCAGATTCCAAATCTCGGATAATCTTGACAAGCTTATCGTCTCTCTTTTGGCTCTCGCCAATTCTCTCCACCAGAGTAGGCCTTATCGATAAGTTTGCCAACATCTCAGGTTCCAATTCACATCTGGGCCTGAAATCAAATCCAGCCAAATACTCGAGACTCTTCCATTCCGAAAAAATGGCTCCCAATCCGGCATGTCTTCGACTCAACGCATCAGCTACTGCGTTACCTTTTCCCGGAGTATAAGCTATACCAAAATCATATGATGCCAAAAACTCTAGCCACTGTTTCTGCCGAAGTTCAAATCCTTTTGGGAGAAAAGATACTTCAACGACTTATGATCCGTAAACAACTCGAATCGAACTCCCAATAGATAACGTCTCCACATCTTCAGAGCAAACACAATCGCCGCCAACTCCAATCATGAGTCGGGTAATTCCTTTCATGCGGCTTTAGTTGTCGACTTGCATACGCAACAACTCTATCCTTTTGCATTAGCACTGCTCCAAGTCCAGTACCACATGCATCGGTGTAAACCACCATCTCATCATTCCCACTTGGAATAGTCAAAACAAGAGCACTTGTTAGTCGCTCTTTTAGGATTACGAAAGCTTGCTCACACTTATCATCCCATCTGAACACTTGGTTCTTCTTCGTCAATCCTGTTAACGGTGCAGCTATCTTGGAAAAGTCTTTGATAAACCGACGATAATATCCTGCTAATCCAAGAAAGCTTCTTACATCGGATGCATTCTTAGGTCTAACCCAATCCTGGATTGCTGCCAGCTTAGCGGGATCAACCGCTATTCCATTTCCAGAAATAACATGGCCTAAGAATCTCACTTCACTCTTCCAGAAGTGACACTTCGAAAACTTAGCCTTCAGCTGATGTTTCCGTAAGATTTCCAAAACAATACGCAAGTGCGTCTTGTGCTCTTCCTCAGTTATGGAATAAATCAGAATATCATCCACGAATACAAGTACGAACTTGTTCAACTGATCTCTGAATACTCTATTCATAAGATCCACAAAATATGCTGGTGCGTTAGTCAATCCAAATGGCATTACCAACCACTCATAAAAACCCGATGGTGTCCTGAAAGCAGTCTTCGGCACACTATCCTTAGCCACTCTCAACTGGTGAAATCCCGTTGCCAAATCCATCTGAGAGAACACCTTAGCCTTGTGAAGCTGATCAAACAAGTCATCTATCCTCGGCAATGGATACTTGTTCTTCTTAGTCACCTTATTCAGCTCACGATAATACACACACAACCTCAACGATCCATCCGCTTTGGTTGCGAACACAACTGGTGCACCCCATTCGGACACACTACGGCGAATGAATCCTTTCTGTAAAAGGTCATCAACTTGCACCTTCAACTCTTGCTGCTCCCTAGGCACCATCCGCCTAAGAGGCATCACAACAGGTCTGGCTCCCTCAACTAGATCGATACAAAACTCGATCTCCCTATGCGGCGGTAACCCTTTGACCTCGTCAAAGACATCCTCAAATCCATTCACAATAGGCACCGATGACAGTCCATCCCGTGGAAAAATCAGCGAATACATGAAGCTCATGAAGACGCCTTCTTCATGCTTACATCGTATCACAACCTTTCTCCCTTCCACATTCCCGACTGTCACCTCCAGCCTCTCACAATCAATCCTTGCCGCATACCACCTAAGCCAGTCCATACCCAAAATAATTCCGAACCTCGCAAAGTTCAGAACAAAGCAATCACAAACAAACGAGCAATCATGACTCGACACAACTAGACCATGGCATATCATACACAAACATGACGAACCCCCAACTGGATTTGTCACAACCAATGGCCTATCAACAATATCCGGTTTCAAACCTAACCGGCCTACCAAATCATCACAAACAAAAGAATGAGACACTCCAGTATCAAACAACACTCTAATTGGAACACCACAAATGGAAAGAGTACCTTGAACCACCACACTCTTCCCCTTTTCTTTAGCAGTAGGAGCTTTGGAAGACGACGACACAGCTCCCATAGCATAAGCTTGCACAATCCGCCTATCCCTCCTTGGTTCCGGACAATCCCTCCTGAAATGCCCTGGCTTATCACAATTGTGGCATTTCGCCGGCGCCCTTGGATTCCTACAATCCTTGGAGAGATGACCCTTCTGCTGGCAATTGTAGCAAGTCACTTCGCCCCTTGGCTTCTTCTGGCTATCCTTACCCTTCTATTGCTGTTGCTTCCTCTTCTTGTTTCCACTCTGCTGTGGCTTAGATCCTTCCTTGGTTACAGCGACAACAGAACTTTCCCTAGGAAACAAACACTCATGCCTGAGGGCTTTTTCCACAATCTTCTCAAACGGATCATCCAAATGATCCACCAACTGCCTTCCAAGATAAGTGTCCAAACCGGTCACAAACTTCTCATTCTTCTGATAGGGAGAATCAATATATGATCGAGCATACTTGGACAAAGCTTCAAACTCAGAAACATACTCAAGAACTGGTCTCCCACCTTGCTTGAGCTCCACAAACTTCTTAAACAGAACAGATTTCTGAGCTGTAAAGACGAACTTAGCTTCAAATCTAACTTGGAATTGCTCCCAAGTAATCTCCTCCTCCGGAGTATCAATGGTGATAGAATTCCACCAATCCGAAGCTCTCCCTTGAAGTTGCCTTGATGCGAGCTTCCTCTTAGTTGCATCCTCAATTCCCAAGTCACCAAAAATCCTTCTACAAGCATCTATCCATCTCTGCACTTCAATGGTCGATTCCGTTCCCAAGAAAACTTTTCCTCCAAGAGAAGTATAGTCCTTGCAAAGCTTAGCAAAATCCACCGGTCTTGGAGCTTGAACTTGAACTCCCACATCTACTGACGGCCCTGAAGCTGGTATCCTCCTCATGATCGAAGTCATCATGGCCTCAAACATAGGAGCATAATCAACAGCTTCCCTAGCAGCACGGCTTTCCCTCGCAGCTTGTCTCTCACTTCGGCTCATCCTTAATATCTACAAAAAGGAATGATTTAGAACACCTTGAAAAACGACTGCATGAGGAGTTCAAATCCTTCTAAACTACTATATTATATATAGTAATCATCCATCAAAATACAATTACGTCTCTCATATGTAATTACGTCAGCGAGCGTTGGCTAAATCGATTAACCAAAGCTCCGATACCAAATGTGACGACCGCCCATGACTCCTGCACGGAAACAAGAGAATGGTGCGCTGAAGGTGTGCCAGGCAGCCATGGGTGACCGTCAAGGTAGAATAAACATCGCAGAATCTATCGTACAACTCACAGCGCATGGATAAATACAATAGAGAAATATAATATAGTGAAGCTCTATAGAACAGGACATCATCATATAAGCATCATAATAGTTTTATACAAACATATGAATCATCCATACATCAAAGCCTCACTACATAACACTCAAACAAATACAGCAGCGGAACACCCAGTACATATAATATGAAATAACATGCAAAAGCCTCCTGCTCGTCTTTGTCATCATCGGCGTAGATCTCCAAGAACAGCACCTGTCACCTGCTACCTAGTCTGCCCATCCCAACATGGATGAACAGCCCAAGGTAATAAGAGGAGACATAAAACCTTGAGTCAGACAAAGTCTTAGTGAGCAGTAAATCAACTATCAAACATACCAAAAGAGTATAAGGGATAAAAGGAATAGGAACCAAACCATCCCACTCCACCTCTTTCTACAGTGATAGCCCCAGACACACATTAAGGAGAAGCAAGCATAACATAGCAAGCAATTAAAGTGAAGCAACAATCACTCGAGTCAAGGTCGATGTTTTCCAAATACAAACCCCCAAGGCCTAAACCAAGATCAGATAAGCACCCAGAAAACACCGCTCTTGAGACCGAATGATGATACAATCAAACGTCCAGACATCCATGACTCTGGCTATCACTGTTATCATTGCCTTGATTTCATCGTTAGTTGAACGACCATCTGTCAAGGGCTAATGGTAACCCCGGTTCTAGACATAACTCTGCACGTCGTCGCAGCCCGTGCCTAGGAATTTTCGCAACTACCCAGAGTGCTAGCACGTCGTCGCAGCCCATGCTTGGAACGTCGTCGCAGCCCGTTCCAACGTACTCTTGCTTTGAGCATGCTAGAACCTCCAACAACGATGAGATCTCAGCCTCCTAGTCATCCTCCTCGACGACTATTTCCATACTAGCTCAAGCGCCTCTCAAGCTAACCATTATCAACCAACTCGCATCGCATCATCGAGTTATCAACATGCTTGGGATGATCCCGTCTGGATTAAACCAAGGCTATCTCACATCATACTTCGCTTTATCGCATCATAGCAAAATCTCATCTCAACATCATGGCTTGCCTCATCGCATCATGGCAAAGTCCCATCTCAACATCATCTAATCCATACATATGAGCTTCAACATCCGCTTCATATGCCACAAGCAGCTTTCACCATTCAAGAGCCTTTCCACTTAGCTTTTGAGTCATCTTCGACCATCTTGTCTAGATCTAACTATCAATCAACTAACATACATAGCAATCAATCAAATCAATCATTAGCTTAAGCAATCAAGTAATCAAATATGGTCTAAGTAGGCATTTATAACTACAATGGCAATTTCGTAAATAAATGAGCATAGATATAACATACATGAATCATGGGTTTTTAGCATAGATCCAACAAATATAAATCATGGGTTTTTATCTCTACAACTTGGTAAATGAACTTTCATAAGTAAACATCTTCATAAGTAATGGATCTACACTTGGATCTAAGGAAAAATGCATAAAATCACTATTTATAACACTCCAACAAACCACCAATCCAATATACTCCTTTGGGTCCGCGTGAGAGATAACCACCACTCACCAAATCACCCAAACACTTCAAAAACTATCAACTTCAGATCTGGACAGCGAAGCTTCAAGCTTGATTCGCCGAAATCTCGCTTGAAACGATGAAATCTAGCTTGGTTGGATGAAGATCTTCAACTTTAGCCCTTCAATCTTCGATCTTGTTCTTCGATCTTGACGGATGTTAGAACTAGATTGTAATGGAGAAAAGAAGATAAAGAAATGTTGTAGTCGAGCTCTCAAAATGGCAGCACTTCGTCGCTTCAAAATCCGGTGCCAAAAAGTGAGCCAAACCCCTCTATTTATAGGCTGAAATCGCCCTTAGGTCGCCCAGACTTAGGTCGTTGCCGACCGAAACCCCGACCTAACATAGGTCGCTGCCGACCTATACACTCCAACGACCTAACGGCCTAACCAATCCCAGAGCCATACGAATCAACACTCGGCCGACCTAATTCCTATGCGACCTAACTGCCTACCGACCTAAAGACTTACACAACCTAGCGACTTAACTATTGCCAACGACCTACGACCTACGACCTAACACCATACCGACCTAGAATAACATGCGACCTATCTGTCTGCCGACCTAACCTACCTAGCGACCTAACACTTCCCTTAGGTCGCTCAACGACCTACTCTCCTTAGGTCGGTAATATCTTAACCCGACCTATCTTATATCACTATCCCTTAGGTCGCAAGCTCCTTAAACCGGTCAATATCTATAGGTCGCTATCCCCTATAGGTCGGTCACCCTCCAAGCTGCTAACCCACTAACTCGCTTGCCTTCTTAGGTCGGACATAGCTTAACTCGCCAACTTCCTTAGGTCGCCATACCCTATAGGTCGCTAATCTACCTAAACCGGCCTATCTCCTTAGGTCGTTCCTCACGACCTAAACTTCCTAGGTCGCTAACTACCTTAGGTCGCTCTACCGACCTAACTCCACCACGACCTAAGCACTAATAGGGTTAAACCCTGAACAATACTAACGACCTAGTGATAAATGTTCTACGATTATCGTCACATAAAATACGGGTCGTTACACATCATATCATCAGAGTGTACACAACAACAACAAACAACGGAATAAGAAATACTAGATACTAGTAATACGCCATGCCATCCAACTTACCTCCAGCAACTCCTGAATTCCAGAATATCCTGATAAACCTTAACTCTTGACTGCCCGTGTGGAAATTGGTGGGCACCCAGAGTTTAGGAAGGAAAACAATAAACTCCGAGTCAGTCATGTGACTGGTGCGAGAACTCAAAAACAGTTTATTTATCTTTAAAATCAAAAATAGAGGAATATTTTTAAAAATCAATTCGCAATGCTTTTAAAAATGAGACTACCATAAAACCTCCCGCCACACACACAATGCAAACGCAGACTTGGAGGAGATTTCTTCTTATGTTAGTCAAAGATGCTTGATACGCATTAAAATCAAATCAATTTTGATATTATTATTAGTGCATGGTGTAGAAAATATTTCGAAAGTAGAATATAAATCTTAGCCAGCATAGGTACCATTATATTATGCCTACTATAGCTACCATATTAAATGGCAGGTTCTACAACTAAAACCGTACGAGTCTCGTATTGTTTCTTTGGATTCCCAACGAATGATCAGGCCAAGGAACTTCCCATTGCCACATGAGAACGCCTCTGGATGGACGTCCCCGAGAACCAAACCGGATCTCTACCAACACAAGGCCGGGTTACCCCTAACTGGGTAACAACTGACACGAGTATGCCATCCCCCGGTCCTTTGGGACCTTTAACCGAGCGCTCGTCACCATCATCACACAATCATAACAAAGTGTTTTCAACATGAGTAAGTATCTGGGCTCCATACCATGATACCACCCTTTTCCAGAAGGAAATGCACATACCCTAAAGGGAGCTACCCCTCATAACCTTGCTGCAACTTTCCTGTTTTGACCATTCCGGGGTGTGAGGCTCGACGAAGTCACATCCACAAAAACACGCTTTATACAAAGTCATGCTTTGCGTCAACAAATGATCATAGAAATGATCACCAAGATAGACGATCAAACAAATGATCCTATCTCAAATAATCAACACAATGATCATTTCACAGCAACACTCAGTATGTCACATTACCAAATTGGGAGTATATTGCTGATAACTTTCAACTATATAACCTCTGAGCTCGTACGTCTCAGAGAAGGGTGTTAAGCTAAGAGAATAAATTCTCCACCACCAATAGAAATATATTTGAAAGAAATCGGCTTTATATCTCAATTTGTAATGTCAGACATACTATCCATACAAGTCTGTTCCGGGATCGAACAGAACCGAAGGCACTTACAAAGAAGTCCTTGCAATCCGGATAATCTCTAATCACGTCCGAATTTCCCATCACATATGGAGATCTCTATACCGGGGATCGGCCAGTGTAGAGATAATCAACAAGAAACCCTTCCGTTTTCGAAGATATCCGGTCTTCAACACCGATTTTCAAATGCAATTCATAACAACGTATCACATATTCGGAATGGGTTATACGATCCCAAGGTCCTTTCCCGGTTAACCCGAATAGTGAGCGCTTATTTTTAAAAAAATAAGTGTGGCATTCAATTTCTAGCAAATCACAACAAATACCTATTTAAAGGTAAATATTGATAGTCGGTTATTGAACTATCAATAGATATGCACAACATCACCAGATTCCAAATAATTTTCCAAATTATTTATTTTCTAAAAATATCTTTACAAGATATAAATTTTCCATTCTTCAAAAATAAATCAATATTTATTTTTAAACCCAATTTCCAATTTCATTTATAAATTCCATATTGAATTTACATTTCCAAAATATTTTCATGAGTATACGATTTCTATTCGAATTCTAATATTCATTTCAATTTACCTTTAAAAAGATAAATTCTCTATATTCACTTAATATTGGAAAAACATTTCCATACTTATTTATAAGTAATTCACAAGTCTTTTTATTTTCTACACTTGGAAAATATTCAATATACTCTAATCGAAATTAAGTATATATTTCATTCTTTAAGGAAATCATTCTCTTAAACATATTTATTTGGGCCAAAACGAATGTTGCGTAAAACATCGTTACGACAACCCAAAATCACTAGTATAGGGATTCGAAATTAAAATAGATATATAAATCCCAATACTATACAAAACATTTCCTTTCGGAAATTATTTACTATAACAACAGTGTTATAGTCTACCATTTCCTTCTATTTCTCGAAAACGTCTATTTCAACAATGAATGTTGAAATCTATGGTTTCGATGGTTAATATATTTTAAAACATCTTTAGATCGTTTTAATTCTATTTAAAACATCTCATTCAAAACCATTTCTTTAACATATTGTTCACTATTCAAAAACTTGAATATACTTGTTAACAAACTTCAATATTTCTATTCCTTTTTATTTTAAAGGATTATTCACTGTCTAAAACATGAATATAACTATATTTACAAGTTACAAAAATTTACTTATCAAAATAAGTAGTTTGCTGATTTATAAAACAATGTTTATAAATTCCATTTCTATTTAGTTTATAACACTACCTCTAATAAATTTCCTTTATTAACTTATTCGATTTACAACTCAATTATATACCGGAAGTCCATATTATAAGTTAAATGCTTATAATTTATTTGTTTACAAAATCGTTCCTTTAAACTTCATAATTATAAATCTTATAACTTATAAGATTCATTTATTTATCCAAATCTATTCCTTTAAATAACTTCACAAATTTTATAAACCTACTGTTTATAAAATTCCATTTATAACTTCACCGTTATAATCCTATAAATTTCATTCATTTATGAAATTCATTTACAATCCATTCTAACACTTATAAAAGCTCGTTTTATAATTCAATTATATTCTAAATTTATAATTATCAATTTATAAATCTTTTATATGGATCAATTTATATTATTCTTTTAAAACGTCTTTAAACTCCTTTATAATTTCCTCATTTTGATTTATAAAATAATCAAATTTTATAAATCTTATTTTTAAACTTTTTATAATAAATTCAGAAATCCCAGTTTAAACTATTTTATAAAATTATTAATCCCATATTTTCAAAAATCAACTTTTAACTGTATTTCTCAAAAATCATAATTTTTATAATATTAAAATTATAACGTTTATTTATTTTAAGATGGATTAATTCCAAAAATATTTTATAAACATATACTTTCAAAAATCACTTTAGAAATCCCTTAAAATTAAAATCGTTATTTTTAAACTTCAAAATTGGATCCGATGATGCAACACATCAAATAGTCAATCACGACTTTCAAACATCATATATCGATATGATAAACAATCAAACATCACAATATCTAAAATCAAATAAATATTTGTGAGGAATCCAGTTGGATCCCTCCAACCTGTTTCCCTGCATCCACAGACATTAGCACAATACCCATTCCACTTCGAGGTGGAATATCGCGGTATATGGGATTTTATAAAATTTTATCTGCTTACTAACGGCGCAATAGGGTCTCATCCGCTATACAATGCGGGAAATCAATCAACTGCAATATATACATATGCCAATATATATATATATTGCTATATATATAGATATATCCTACTATATCTAATATCACAATCAAGCAAGCAATCAATAACTGCAAATCCAACTTATAAATTTTTTTGAGTGAGAAGTTCTCACCTTTGCTTTTATTTTGCAATCCATTTCCCATCTTGACTCGATTTTCTTGATTTATACCTTGTATAAATATTTACACAATTTATTAATATTCGAACAGATCGAATAATAAATTTTCATTTGATAATTTTTTTGATTCATCGGTGATTTCATTTTAATAGTTAAATTAACTGATGGTTTTATTTAAACCAGTTTTGTCTTTAAAAATTTTATTTAACTAAAATTTAAATTTCCTTTTAAATTAAATTTATTTAACCTAGATTTTATTTTAACTAACAAATTCCTTTTAAAACCAAAATCTAATTTATAATAAATTACTTATTTACTCACTGTTAATTATTATTATTTTCATAAACTTTCAAATTAATTAAGGTTAGCTGAAAATCAAAACTGCTTTAAACTTCACCTTACTGTAATAAAATTTTATTTCCTTTTTCTAACCTATATATTCTGCAATGAATAAGAATTAAATTTCCTAGACTGTAAAAATAATCCTGCATAATATATTTTTGTTTTTAAATTAAAACATGTCTGTGAATATATTTATATCTACATATATTTCTATTCACAAAAATTATTCTTTACTTTACTGCAAAAATTCCTGCTTTCACATAAATTTATACATTTATAAATTTTTCTGTTTATATTTTTTTTTCTTTACTGTATTTACATTTATATATATAAATTTAAAATCTGCATAAAAATTTTCTCTGTAAAAAAAAATAACCGATACCTAAAAAAATTTAAACCATTACAAAATAAATTTTTAAATGTATTAATGTTTTGATTACCTGAAACGTACAGGAGCTCCAAAATCGCAAGCTCAACCTAGCCTCCGCTTCACAATCACCTCCATCTACTCGAGCGCCACTCGAACGTGCTTCAGATCGCCCCCCTCCTACGTGCGCCATCAACAACCCATCACAAAGCAGTCGACCCCACCCCTCGAGCTCGCGAAGCTCGTCGCGAACCACCACGAGGCGACCCAAATCGTGACGCCGCTCCTTCCGCAACTCCATCGCCTGGACTTCATCAACCGCCTCCTCTAAATCGTGAATCGCCACGCGAAGCCTAACTCGAGTTCGAACTGGAACTGATGGGGGTCGGCTTCGGTGATTTATATTTATTTTTTTTGTAGCGGCCATTTTTATTTTATTTTTTTATTTTCGTTTTTCCTTGATTTGAAAAACTGGAGAGGGAGAGGGATGACTTTAAGATTGAACGAACATGCTCAGCACGATTTTATCAGTGATACTAGGCGTGATTTTCTGCGTGTTTTAAGGGAGAACGTGGTATATTTGACTAAATTTTAAATTTAAATTTAAATTGAATTTCAATTTAAATTTTCGACGCGTTTACTCGTCGTGTGCTCACATAACAACTCCGAAAAATACGAAATTTGAAATCCGAGAATAATTCAATATTACGGACCCAATGGAACTGGTTTCGTCGAATTCCGAGACCGTGCCTCGGACAGATATTTTTAAATATCGATTCAAACGATATAATTTTTTTAAAACTGTACAATTCACTTTCAAATTCAATTCTGAAGCTTCTATTATCTTCAGTATTTTCAATATGAATTTTACAAGCCTTTAAAAATATTTTTAATCGGCTTAAAATTAAAGATTCAAATTTTTATTCAACTTCCAATAGATTAAATTCTATAATTTAATCGCCAATTCATTCTGATAATTTGAAATTCAAGTCAAACCATCATTCAAATATTTAAAATAAATTAAATATTCTCAAATTAAATTGTTCAAAATTCTGGGTCGTTACAATCTTCCCTCCTTAAAAGAATTTCGTCCCGAAATTACAAGTTAAGAAGAATGCCCTTATCCCGTCTATTATTTTTCACAATCTAAATAGTTTTATCAACTTACTAACCTAAATCTTTTTACTAGAGATGTACTATCATTTCAACTAGCTTTCCAACTTCAATTATAAGTTTCAATCAACATTGTTTTCCTAACAATTCAAATTTAAATTCAAATTCAAATTTCAAACTTTCAAAATTTCTCAAAAATTTTCTAGCACCCTCAATTTTCGAAATTTTTTGCCAGCGTCTCCTTTGCGCGGCTAGCTCGGTACGACTACAAAATGGCACCACGGGCCCTCAGAATCAAAAAGAAAAGAGAAAGCCAAGTGGCTGGAGAAGAAAATCATCAAATTTCATACTGAAATTCAAATACGTACCTTTTTGTCGAGCCATTCAATTTTTATCTTTGAAATCCAAATCCAAATTCCTTTATACACCTGTATATCCTGCTAGTCATAATATCCAATTCCAACATTCCAACCATTTTGCCAATTCTATTACAAAATTTTCAACATATGCTTCTTATACATTTTTACTTCACTATTGAAGTTACATATTAATTCTCATTCAATTTTACATTTCATATTTAATTCACAATTTCAATTCTATTTGAATTCAATTCATAATTTCAGTTCCATTCGAATTCAATTCTCAATTTCTAAATATTGAATTCTAATGATTAACTTTCATTTACTAATTTATATTACTACTTTAAATTAGTTTCATTCACTAATTCATTTCAAATTTCAATTTCCATATTCAGTTCATCTCGAATTTACTTAATTACTAACAAAGGGAATTTCAATTTATTTCTTTTACTTACTTGAATTTATATACAAATTCAAATTTATCATCAAATTTAGCACACGACTAAACTTTAGTTTAACCAATTCAAATTCCAATTCATTAGCCCTTGAATTTATCAAGTTAGTTTACTTGAATTCGATCCATTTTATTTCTTATTTAATTCCATATAATAATGATAATAATTTAATATTATTACTTCCTAACAATCATGCAACCATATACTATAATAATTCATAGAAAATCATTTCTTTTCTATACAAAAATAGTTTTGGGGAAAATTATCTTACTTACCCGATTCAAAACAATTTTATATTCACTAGCAAATACGCGCTCATATCTATTATTACACTCAAACTCATTCTAGAGTACTGCTGACTCTATCTCTAATGAGTAATACCCAACAGAACCATGGTTGTCGCTTAACCATATGCTTTGATACCAAATGTAAAGACCCGCAAATCCGTACCCCTTGAATAGACACTAATCTCCAGTGATTTACTCAAGATGAACGAAAATACGAACCCTTAGGGTTTTAAGAAAGAAGGAAGGGACAGAAGGAGAGAGAAAAGATAGAAAATAGAGAGAAAAGAAAATAGAACGGAACAGAAAACAGCAGAACAATATCAGAATCTCACAATTCGCAGCGGAACAACATATAATAGATAAATGAATAATCTTTAAACAAAGAACTATATCAGTTATTACATTACACTTCATTACATCATATCATCAGAGTGTACACAACAACAACAAACAGTGGAAAAAGAAATACTAGATACTAGTAATACGCCATGCCATCCAACTTGCCTCCAGCAACTCCTGAATTCCAGAATATCCTGACAAACCTTAACTCTTGACTGCCCGTGTGGAAATTGGTGGGCACCCAGAGTTTAGGAAGGAAAACAATAAACTCCGAGTCAGTCATGTGACTGGTGCGAGAACTCAAAAACAGTTTATTTATCTTTAAAATCAAAAATAGAGGAATATTTTTAAAAATCAATTCGCAATGCTTTTAAAAATGAGACTACCATAAAACCTCCCGCCACACACACAATGCAAACGCAGACTTGGAGGAGATTTCTTCTTATTTTAGTCAAAGATGCTTGATACGCATTAAAATCAAATCAATTTTGATATTATTATTAGTGCATAGTGTAGAAAATATTTCGAAAGTAGAATATAAATCTTAGCCAGCATAGGTACCATTATATTATGCCTACTATAGCTACCATATTAAATGGCAGGTTCTACAACTAAAACCGTACAAGTCTCGTATTGTTTCTTTGGATTCCCAACGAATGATCAGGCCAAGGAACTTCCCATTGCCACATGAGAACGCCTCTGGATGGACGTCCCCGAGAACTAAACCGGATCTCTACCAACGCAAGGCCAGGTTACCCCTAACTGGGTAACAACTGACACGAGTATGCCATCCCCTGGTCCTTTGGGACCTTTAACCGAGCGCTCCTCACCATCATCACACAATCATAACAAAGTGTTTTCAACATGAGTAAGTATCTGGGCTCCATACCATGATACCACCCTTTTCCAGAAGGAAATGCACATACCCTAAAGGGAGCTACCCCTCATAACCTTGCTGCATCTTTCCTGTTTTGACCATTCCGGGGTGTGAGGTTCGACGAAGTCACATCCACAAAAACACGCTTTATACAAAGTCATGCTTTGCGTCAACAAATGATCATAGAAATGATCACCAAGATAGACGATCAAACAAATGATCCTATCTCAAATAATCAACACAATGATCATTTCACAGCAACACTCAGTATGTCACATTACCAAATTGGGAGTATATTGCTGATAACTTTCAACTATATAACCTCTGAGCTCGTACGTCTCAGAGAAGGGTGTTAAGCTAAGAGAATAAATTCTCCGCCACCAACAGAAATATATTTGAAAGAAATCGGCTTTATATCTCAATTTGTAATGTCAGACATACTATCCATACAAGTCTATTCCGGGATCGAACAGAACCGAAGGCACTTACAAAGAAGTCCTTGCAATCCGGATAATCTCTAATCACGTCCGAATTTCCCATCACATATGGAGATCTCTATACCGGGGATCAGCCAGTGTAGAGATAATCAACAAGAAACCCTTTCGTTTTCGAAGATATCCGGTCTTCAACACCGATCTTCAAATGCAATTCATAACAACGTATCACATATTCGGAATGGGTTATACGACCCCAAGGTCCTTTCCCGGTTAACCCGAATAGTGAGCGCTTATTTTTAAAAAAATAAGTGTAGCATTCAATTTCTAGCAAATCACAACAAATACCTATTTAAAGGTAAATATTGATAGTCGGTTATTGAACTATCAATAGATATGCACAACATCACCAGATTCCAAATAATTTTCCAAATTATTTATTTTCCAAAAATATCTTTACAAGATATAAATTTTCCATTCTTCAAAAATAAATCAATATTTATTTTTAAACCCAATTTCCCATTTCATTTATAAATTCCATATTGAATTTACATTTCCAAAACATTTTCATGAGTATACGATTTCCATTCGAATTCTAATATTCATTTTCAATTTACCTTTAAAAAGATAAATTCTCTATATTCACTTAATATTGGAAAAACATTTCCATACTTATTTATAAGTAATTCACAAGTCTTTTTATTTTCTACACTTGGAAAATATTCAATATACTCTAATCGAAATTAAGTATATATTTCATTTTTTAAGGAAATCATTCTCTTAAACATATTTATTTGGGCCAAAACGAATGTTGCGTAAAACATCGTTACGACAACCCAAAATAACTAGTATAGGGATTCGAAATTAAAATAGATATATAAATCCCAATACTATACAAAACATTTCCTTTCGGAAATTATTTACTATAACAACAGTGTTATAGTCTACCATTTCCTTCTATTTCTCGAAAATGTCTATTTCAACAATGAATGTTGAAATCTATGGTTTCGATGGTTAATATATTTTAAAACATCTTTAGATCGTTTTAATTCTATTTAAAACATCTCATTCAAAACCATTTCTTTAACATATTGTTCACTATTCAAAAACTTGAATATACTTGTTAACAAACTTCAATATTTCTATTCCTTTTTATTTTAAAGGATTATTCACTGTCTAAAACATGAATATAACTCTATTTACAAGTTACAAAAATTTACTTATCAAAATAAGTAGTTTGCTGATTTATAAAACAATGTTTATAAATTCCATTTCTATTTAGTTTATAACACTTCCTCTTATAAATTTCCTTTATTAACTTATTCGATTTACAACTCAATTATATACCGGAAGTCCATATTATAAGTTAAATGCTTATAATTTATTTGTTTACAAAATCGTTCCTTTAAACTTCATAATTATAAATCTTATAACTTATAAGATTCATTTATTTATCCAAATCTATTCCTTTAAATAACTTCACAAATTTTATAAACCTACTGTTTATAAAATTCCATTTATAACTTCACCGTTATAATCCTATAAATTTCATTCATTTATGAAATTCATTTACAATCCATTCTAACACTTATAAAAGCTCGTTTTATAATTCAACTATATTCTAAATTTATAATTATCAATTTATAAATCTTTTATATGGATCAATTTATATTATTCTTTTAAAACGTCTTTAAACTCCTTTATAATTTCCTCATTTTGATTTATAAAATAATCAAATTTTATAAATCTTATTTTTAAACTTTTTATAATAAATTCAGAAATCCCAGTTTAAACTATTTTATAAAATTATTAATCCCATATTTTCAAAAATCAACTTTTAACTGTATTTCTCAAAAATCATAATTTTTATAATATTAAAATTATAACGTTTATTTATTTTAAGATGGATTAATTCCAAAAATATTTTATAAACATATACTTTCAAAAATCACTTTAGAAATCCCTTAAAATTAAAATCGTTATTTTTAAACTTCAAAATTGGATTCGATGATGCAACACATCAAATAGTCAATCACGACTTTCAAACATCATATATCGATATGATAAACAATCAAACATCACAATATCTAAAATCAAATAAATATTTGTGAGGAATCCAGTTGGATCCCTCCAACCTGTTTCCCTGCATCCACAGACATTAGCACAATACCCATTCCACTTCGAGGTGGAATATCGCGGTATATGGGATTTTATAAAATTTTATCCGCTTACTAACGGCGCAATAGGGTCTCATCCGCTATACAATGCGGGAAATCAATCAACTGCAATATATACATATGCCAATATATATATATTGCTATATATATAGATATATCCTACTATATCTAATATCACAATCAAGCAAGCAATCAATAACTGCAAATCCAACTTATAAATTTTTTTGAGTGAGAAGTTCTCACCTTTGCTTTTATTTTGCAATCCATTTCCCATCTTGACTCGATTTTCTTGATTTATACCTTGTATAAATATTTACACAATTTATTAATATTCGAACAGATCGAATAATAAATTTTCATTTGATATTTTTTTTGATTCATCGGTGATTTCATTTTAATAGTTAAATTAACTGATGGTTTTATTTAAACCAGTTTTGTCTTTAAAAATTTTATTTAACTAAAATTTAAATTTCCTTTTAAATTAAATTTCTTTAACCTAGATTTTATTTTAACTAACAAATTCCTTTTAAAACCAAAATCTAATTTATAATAAATTACTTATTTACTCACTATTAATTATTATTATTTTCATAAACTTTCAAATTAATTAAGGTTAGCTGAAAATCAAAACTGCTTTAAACTTCACCTTACTGTAATAAAATTTTATTTCCTTTTTCTAACCTATATATTCTGCAATGAATAAGAATTAAATTTCCTAGACTGTAAAAATAATCCTGCATAATATATTTTTGTTTTTAAATTAAAACATGTCTGTGAATATATTTATATCTACATATATTTCTATTCACAAAAATTATTCTTTACTTTACTGCAAAAATTCCTGCTTTCACATAAATTTATACATTTATAAATTTTTCTGTTTATATTTTTTTTTATTTACTATATTTACATTTGTATATATAAATTTAAAATCTGCATAAAAATTTTCTCTGTAAAAAAAAAATAACCGATACCTAAAAAAATTTAAACCATTACAAAATAAATTTTTAAATGTATTAATGTTTTGATTACCTGAAACGTACAGGAGCTCCAAAATCGCAAGCTCAACCTAGCCTCCGCTTCACAATCGCCTCCATCTACTCGAGCGCCACTCGAACGTGCTTCAGATCGCCCCCCTCCTACATGCGCCATCAACAACCCATCACAAAGCAGTCGACCCCACCCCTCGAGCTCGCGAAGCTCGTCGCGAACCACCACGAGGCGACCCAAATCGTGACACCGCTCCTTCCGCAACTCCATCGCCTGGACTTCATCAACCGCCTCCTCCAAATCGTGAATCGCCACGCGAACCCTAACTCGAGTTCGAACTGGAACTGATGGGGGTCGGCTTCGGTGATTTATATTTTTTTTTTTTTTGTAGCGACCATTTTTATTTTTATTTTTTTATTTTCGTTTTTCCTTGATTTGAAAAACTGGAGAGGGAGAGGGATGACTTTAAGATTGAACGAACTTGCTCAGCACGATTTTATCAGTGATACTAGGCGTGATTTTCTGCGTGTTTTAAGGGAGAACGTGGTATATTTGACTAAATTTTAAATTTAAATTTAAATTGAATTTCAATTTAAATTTTCGACGCGTTTACTCGTCGTGTGCTCACATAACAACTCCGAAAAATACGAAATTTGAAATCCGAGAATAATTCAATATTACGGACCCAATGGAACTGGTTTCGTCGAATTCCGAGACCGTGCCTCGGACGGATATTTTTAAATATCGATTCAAACGATATAATTTTTTTAAAACTGTACAATTCACTTTCAAATTCAATTCTGAAGCTTCTATTATCTTCAGTATTTTCAATATGAATTTTACAAGCCTTTAAAAATATTTTTAATCAGCTTAAAATTAAAGATTCAAATTTTTATTCAACTTCCAATAGATTAAATTCTATAATTTAATCGCCAATTCATTCTGATAATTTGAAATTAGGGTCAAACCATCATTCAAATATTTAAAATAAATTAAATATTCTCAAATTAAATTGTTCAAAATTCTGGGTCGTTACAATCTTCCCTCCTTAAAAGAATTTCGTCCCGAAATTACAAGTTAAGAAGAATACCCTTATCCCGTCTATTATTTTTCACAATCTAAATAGTTTTATCAACTTACTAACCTAAATCTTTTTACTAGAGATGTACTATCATTTCAACTAGCTTTCCAACTTCAATTATAAGTTTCAATCAACATTGTTTTCCTAACAATTCAAATTTAAATTCAAATTCAAATTTCAAACTTTCAAAATTTCTCAAAAATTTTCTAACACCCTCAATTTTCGAAAATTTTTGCCAGCGTCTCCTTTGCGCGGCTAGCTCGGTACGACTACAAAATGGCACCACGGGCCCTCAGAATCAAAAAGAAAAGAGAAAGCCAAGTGGCTGGAGAAGAAAATCATCAAATTTCATACTGAAATTCAAATACGTACCTTTTTGTCGAGCCATTCAATTTTTATCTTTGAAATCCAAATCCAAATTCCTTTATACACCTGTATATCCTGCTAGTCATAATATCCAATTCCAACATTCCAACCATTTTGCCAATTCTATTACAAAATTTTCAACATATGCTTCTTATACATTTTTACTTCACTATTGAAGTTACATATTAATTCTCATTCAATTTTACATTTCATATTTAATTCACAATTTCAATTCTATTTGAATTCAATTCATAATTTCAGTTCCATTCGAATTCAATTCTCAATTTCTAAATATTGAATTCTAATGATTAACTTTCATTTACTAATTTATATTACTACTTTAAATTAGTTTCATTCACTAATTCATTTCAAATTTCAATTTCCATATTCAGTTCATCTCGAATTTACTTAATTACTAACAAAGGGAATTTCAATTTATTTCTTTTACTTACTTGAATTTATATACAAATTCAAATTTACCATCAAATTTAGCACACGACTAAACTTTAGTTTAACCAATTCAAATTCCAATTCATTAGCCCTTGAATTTATCAAGTTAGTTTACTTGAATTCAATCCATTTTATTTCTTATTTAATTCCATATAATAATGATAATAATTTAATATTATTACTTCCTAACAATCATGCAACCATATACTATAATAATTCATAGAAAATCATTTCTTTTCTACACAAAAATAGTTTTGGGTAAAATTATCTTACTTACCCGATTCAAAACAATTTTATATTCACTAGCAAATACGCGCTCATATCTATCATTACACTCAAACTCATTCTAGAGTACTGCTGACTCTATCTCTAATGAGTAATACCCAACAGAACCATGGTTTTCGCTTAACCATATGCTTTGATACCAAATGTAAAGACCCGCAAATCCGTACCCCTTGAATAGACACTAATCTCCAGTGATTTACTCAAGATGAATGAAAATACGAACCCTTAGGGTTTTAAGAAAGAAGGAAGAGACAGAAGGAGAGAGAAAAGATAGAAAATAGAGAGAAAAGAAAATAGAACGGAACAGAAAACAGCAGAACAATATCAGAATCCCACAATTCGCAGCGGAACAACATATAATAGATAAATGAATAATCTTTAAACAAAGAACTATATCAGTTATTAAATTACACTTCATTACATCATATCATCAGAGTGTACACAACAACAACAAACAGTGGAAAAAGAAATACTAGATACTAGTAATACGCCATGCCATCCAACTTGCCTCCAGCAACTCCTGAATTCCAGAATATCCTGATAAACCTTAACTCTTGACTGCCCGTGTGGAAATTGGTGGGCACCCAGAGTTTAGGAAGGAAAACAATAAACTCCGAGTCAGTCATGTGACTGGTGCGAGAACTCAAAAACAGTTTATTTATCTTTAAAATCAAAAATAGAGGAATATTTTTAAAAATCAATTCGCAATGCTTTTAAAAATGAGACTACCATAAGACCTCCCGCCACACACACAATGCAAACGCAGACTTGGAGGACATTTCTACTTATGTTAGTCAAAGATGCTTGATACGCATTAAAATCAAATCAATTTTGATATTATTATTAGTGCATAGTGTAGAAAATATTTTGAAAGTAAAATATAAATCTTAGCCAGCATAGGTACCATTATATTATGCCTACTATAGCTACCATATTAAATGGCAGGTTCTACAACTAAAACCGTACAAGTCTCGTATTGTTTCTTTGGATTTCCAACGAATGATCAGGCCAAGGAACTTCCCATTGCCACATGAGAACGCCTCTGGATGGACGTCCCCGAGAACCAAACCGGATCTCTACCAACACAAGGCTGGGTTACCCCTAACTGGGTAACAACTGACACGAGTATGCCATCCCCCGGTCCTTTGGGACCTTTAACCGAGCGCTCGTCACCATCATCACACAATCATAACAAAGTGTTTTCAACATGAGTAAGTATCTGGACTCCATACCATGATACCACCCTTTTCCAAAAGGAAATGCACATACCCTAAAGGGAGCTACCCCTCATAACCTTGCTGCATCTTTCCTGTTTTGACCATTCCGGGGTGTGAGGCTCGACGAAGTCACGTCCACAAAAACACTCTTTATACAAAGTCATGCTTTGGGTCAACAGATGATCATAGAAATGATCACCAAGATAGATGATCAAACAAATGATCCTATCTCAAATAATCAACACAATATTCATTTCACAGCAACACTCAGTATCTCACATTACCAAATTGGGAGTATATTGCTGATAACTTTCAACTATATAACCTCTGAGCTCGCACGTCTCAGAGAAGGGTGTTAAGCTAAGAGAATAAATTCTCCGCCACCAATAGAAATATATTTGAAAGAAATCGGCTTTATATCTCAATTTGTAATGTCAGACATACTATCCATACAAGTCTGTTCCGGGATCGAACAGAACCGAAGGCACTTACAAAGAAGTCCTTGCATTCCGGATAATCTCTAATCACGTCCGAATTTCCCATCACATATGGAGATCTCTATACCGGGGATCAGCCAGTGCAGAGACAATCAACAAGAAACCCTTTCATTTTCGAAGATATCCGGTCTTCAACACCGATCTTCAAATGCAATTCATAATGACGTATCACATATTCGGAATGGGTTATACGACCCCAAGGTCCTTTCCCGGTTAACCCGAATAGTGAGAGCTTATTTTTAAAAAAATAAGTGTGGCATTCAATTTCAAGCAAATCACAACAAATACCAATTTAAAGGTAAATATTGATAGTCGATTATTGAACTATCTATAGATATGCACAACATCACCAGATTCCAAATAATTTTCCAAATTATTTATTTTCCAAAAATATCTTTACAAGATATAAATTTTCCATTCTTCAAAAATAAATCAATATTTATTTTTAAACCCAATTTCCAATTTCATTTATAAATTCCATATTGAATTTACATTTCCAAAATATTTTCATGAGTATACGATTTCCATTCGAATTCTAATATTCATTTTCAATTTACCTTTAAAAAGATAAATTCTCTATATTCACTTAATATTGGAAAAACATTTCCATACTTATTTATAAGTAATTCACAAGTCTTTTTATTTTCTACACTTGGAAAATATTCAATATACTCTAATCGAAATTAAGTATATATTTTATTCTTTAAGGAAATCATTCTCTTAAACATATTTATTTGGGCCAAAACGAATGTTGCGTAAAACATCGTTATGACAACCCAAAATCACTAGAATAGGGATTCAAAATTAAAATAGATATATAAATCCCAATACTATACAAAACATTTCCTTTCGGAAATTATTTACTATAACAACAGTGTTAAAGTCTACCATTTCCTTCTATTTCTCGAAAACGTCTATTTCAACAATGAATGTTGAAATCTATGGTTTCGATGGTTAATATATTTTAAAACATCTTTAGATCGTTTTAATTTTATTTAAAACATCTCATTCAAAACCATTTCTTTAACATATTGTTCACTATTCAAAAACTTGAATATACTTGTTAACAAACTTCATTATTTCTATTCCTTTTTATTTTAAAGGATTATTCACTGTCTAAAACATGAATATAACTCTATTTACAAGTTACAACAATTTACTTATCAAAATAAGTAGTTTGCTGATTTATAAAACAATGTTTATAAATTCCATTTCTATTTAGTTTATAACACTTCCTCTTATAAATTTCCTTTATTAACTTATTCGATTTACAACTCAATTATATACCGGAAGTCCATATTATAAGTTAAATGCTTATAATTTATTTGTTTTACAAAATCGTTCCTTTAAACTTCATAATTATAAATCTTGTAAATGGGTAATCCAAATGGTGTGGATCCTTATGTACGTAATTCGTATGAAGCTTTAGGATCACAATTGGTTATAGATAAGTGGAATGACGATAATGATTTTGAAAATTGGAAATGGAAGATGAAAGCGGTTCTAAGGAGGAACCGGTGCATCGGGTAGAGTTTGACACACATTTGTTGATAGCGAACTTCTCGGATGTTGAGAGAGAGAGGAAATGAAAGGGTGAGAATTCACTACACTTCAACTTGCTATGGGAGAGAATGTTATCTCTGAAATTAGTGGTGAGACCACCACTAAGGATATTTGGGACAAGTTGGCGGAGATGTATATAAAGTGGTCACTGACTAATCGTTTGATCTTATTGCGAATGTTCTTCACCTATAAAATGAAGGAAGGTACTTCGCTAAAGGCGCACTTGAATAGTTTTGATGATTTGCTAATGAAGATGAAGGCGATATATTTGAAGATTGAGGAAGAGCAAAAGCGATGACATTGTTATGTTCTTTTCTAGACCGCTATATAGGTTTCTCGAATAGTTTGATCTTTAGCCGGGATACATTGACTCTTGATGATGTCAAAATTGATCTTCTTAGTGAGAAATTACAGGATTAAATGAAGGAGTTAGGTGATGGAAGTAGTAGTCTTAGTGGGGGTCATGATTTCTTTGTGGAGAAGGAGAGTTATGTGAAGAAGGAGAATCAGAGGCATTCTAAATCAAGGAATCCCTGTTGGAGAGGAAAGTTGAAGGAAAGAAAAGGCAAGTGCTATATTTGTAAGAAGCCTGGTCATTGGAAGAATGAGTGTCCAAGCAAGGAGAAGGCAAAGAAGGAAGCAGCGTCTTCATCCGTAGCGGTGGAGAGTGGAGTTGGTGAGGAAGACATATATGTTTTGTCGGCGGTAGCATCAAATGTTTCAACTAGAGAATGGGTGCTCGATTAGAGGGCGTTTTATCATATGACGTCGAACAGAAATTGTTTTTCTTCTTTTATCGACAAAAAAGGAAATTCTATTGTTATGGGTAATCGTGCTACTTGCAAGTCGAAAGGCATTGGTTCCATGCAAATTCGGATGTTTGACAGAGAGTATGTTTTCGGAGAGTGTGTTTCCGGAGAATTCTTGGAGTTTTGCAAGCATCATGGAATTCAAAGATTAACTGCACCGAGAGATTAACAGTCGAATGCTATTGCGGAGAGGATGAATCGTACTCTACTTGAGAAAGGTTGATGCTTGATATTGACATCGGGTTTGGCTAAGAGAATTTGGGCTGAAGCTTTGTCAACCGTAGTGCATATTATTAATCGAATCACATGCTCAGCTATTGGTAACAAAATTCCGAAGGAAGTATTGAAGGGAAAGAGCATTGACATGAGCTATCTTCGTGTGTTTGGTAGTCCGGTTTATGTGCACGATCCGAGAAATGATAAGCTTGAACCTTGAGCTTTCAAGGGGATTTTGCTAGGTTATATGGATATAGTAAAAGGTTATCGGATTTGGAATCCAAAAACGGAGAAGGTAGTGAATTCTTGTCATTTTACTTTTGATGAGTCAGCATTGTTCAAGGAAAATAAAATCTGATCGGATATTCCAGATTTGGTTCACGGTGAACCAAAGGAGAAGGAAGTTATTTCGACATTTTTTCCAAGTAGTAGAGAAAGTAGAGTTGCTGGAGATGCTTGGAAGGATGTAGCGGTTGATTTTACATCAAATAGTCCACATGGAGCCTCTAGTAGTGTTTGTGATGTGCATGATTCTAGAGAAGATTCGGTTCAAGGTAGAGCCGAAGGGAGTTTGGGCGATGGTATTACTACTCGGGTTGGCCGTCGTACTATAAGGCCACCCGAAAGATATGGTGACCGGAACTATCTTCACTTTTGTGATAATTTGGACTATGCTCTTCATGTAGTCCAAGATGAGCCGTTGGACCTTGATGACGTCATGGAGTCGAGTGAAAGCTCGAAGTGGATTTGTGCCACATCATGGAGAAAACAGTTCGATGGGAGTTTTCTACAATTATTTGGCATAATTGCATAAACATATGAACTTATATGGAATAATTGCATAAAAGTATGCAATTATCCCATATAATTGCAAACTAGACTGCACTTTTTTTTTAAATTGACAAGTGCAACCTGGTTGTACGTTTGGAGTCCAAGGAAAAAGTGCAACACAATTGCATTGTTTACATTAGAAAGTGCAATCTGGTTGCACTTTTATTTTAAATTGATAAGTGCGCCTTAATTGCACTTTTTTATTTGTATGGGAAGTGCAATCTGGCCAGTCCGAGGAAACAATGGATATCGGTGGCTGTGTTCGGTGTCTTAAAATCTTGCATCACTGCTTGCTCTACCCAGATATACAGAAATCCCGATGGTAGAAACAATATGACCAAAGAATAATCGTTTCAAAGAGTGCATCTCAATTATATCACCTTATCTCACATTTTAATAGATGTCCAGTCTATTATATTATGAGATATCTATTATAATTTTGAGATTAGGTGATGTCCAGTCTATGACATTATTAACTATCATGGTATGCATTCTTAGGAACACATCTTAATACGACTATAAGCATTCCAAGGAGTGCTACTTGATATGAATATTAAATATTTGTAATATATAAGACTGTAGTAACAAAATTTGCTGGATTCTAGGGGCATACTTAATTTGGGTATGCATATTGGCAAAACGAGTTGCATTCTAAGGAATGCTGCCCAATATGCATTAAAGGAATGCCACTTTCTTAACCCAAATGCATTCCAAGGAAGACTTTCCTTATATTTTCAAATTAGAAAGACTTTTCTTAGTTTTTCAATTTAAAAAGAACGAATGTTTGTTCATAGTAGTATAATTTTTTTAAAATCTTTGACGATTCCTTTAAATAAATATTAACATGTTGCAACGGCTGCAACCACTGAAACAAATAGGTCATAAGAGTAATAAACCAGTTAATGAAACGAAATAAAGTTTAAAACACAACATGTATTCTTGTGTAAAAATTGAAATAGCAGGATAAAATGAATATGCAGTTCCAGAAAGGTTTTTATTAGCTACAGAAAAATTAGGGGTCCCAGCACTGAAAGGGCAACGTTTGAACGTAGACAAACAAATTGGTGAAAACAACCAACTGAATATTCTAATCGACGTTAATCAGGTCAGTTGTTTCATAGTTGAATAGTCTGGTGACCGAGTAAAGATATTTCAATCCATTACCATGTAGTTATCTTAGTAGCATATTGCCTCACAGTTGGAAGGATGTAACAAATAGTTAAATACAGATAAGTAATCACGTGGATTGATTTGTGGTTGCAATTATATATTTTTTACAAATATAAAAAATTTAATTTAGTAATGATCGAAGTTTTAATTTTTTAGATGGCCACATCAAAAAGTAAATTAATAAGGCAGTAAATACTGATTTGAAAACTAAATTTTTGGTACTAAGTAATCAAAAACCAAACAGTTAACTATGGGTACCTGAGAAAGTGTAGACAAGTAATTCAATAACAACAACTACTACAACTATTAAGCAATTATTTCCATACAAGCTGAGGTCGACTAGAGATATAACCCAAAACTAAATGACAAAGTCAATGTAAAAATCAATTTAAAAATCATGATAATAATAAGAAAATAAGATAAAATAATTAAACTAATAATAATAATAATAAATAAAATAAAATAAAGATAAAGATAAAAAAATTATACAAAGAAATTAAGTCATCTTATCAAGAAAATCACCTCTATGATCGATCTCCTAGACATGAAAACAAATTGGTTTTTTGTAATGTTTCCCATCATTCTTAATCGATGTTTAAATTGGCAAGTAATTCAAGGTTGAAAAATGAAATTGAGAGGATTGGACCAAATTAGGGAAAAATTATCAACTCAATTCTTATATTGTGATGACTTAAATACAATTAATTATTATTGGAAAAAAAACCGATGTTGCATATAAAACCTCTGACTTTTACGCTATTTACACAGATTAAATTACGATTATTACATATAAACATCACCATATTGAAATTTAATTTCTGTAAGAAAATATGAAAATGTAACTACATGATTAAATAACACCTGCCTCCTTTTTACTAAAGATTGTGATAGTGTCAATGATAGTATTAATGCCCATAAATTAGTAATGCAGTCATAATATCCGTTGATTATTGAAGAGGTGAAACAATTATTTCGTCCACCATTTAATCAGTTTTGGTACAAAAAAGATACGAAGGAAAAAAACTAGACTGTGAACAGAGTAACAGTGAGAAGAAAAAAGGGTTTATTAGAAGTTTTTTATCATATGTCTCATTCCACTGACAAGTACCAAGATTAAATACATTCTTACTGATATATATTTTTTAGCATGTAACCAAACATGCTGTTGGTTGGAGAAGCACCGAATGAAATTACAATTTTGAAAACAAAAAAAAGAAATATGGTAAACCTTTCATTTATAGGAGAATATTCACATTGGAAGTCAAAACACATGAGGGTATGAGAAACAATAAACCCAATATACAGCTTTGTTAAAAAAATTATATATATATATTTACATTGACAAGTATAATTTTGATAGATAAGTAAAGTCATGGAGGAGGCATAGACTATGCAAATTAAAAATGTTTGCTATGATCAGTCGTTATTGTGACGCCCCACCTCTATACCCACGCTAGCCAAGGAAACTACAGGGTAATGCCGTCAACTAACACGGAGAATAAGGTTGGTTAGGAGCGACCATCTATAGCCTTGCTCTAACTACCTATTGAATACATCGACAATAAACGTACCAAGCAGGTCGACATACCCAATGAATACTTAAAAAAAACCATAGGTGGTTGAAGGATCTACCAGAATAGAATATAACAACTCAAATGTAATATACATCACAGAACAGTGGATCATCATATACACATATATCGATACACAACAAAGTCTACAAAATAATACAGGCAAGTGGTATAGCAAACCACAATATACAGACGAGTCAAAAGAATACATATATCAGAGTTACAAATAAAGGACTACACAAAAAGCTTTAACAAAAAGGAACAAGCTGAATAGTCCATGCGGAAGCAAAATAGGCTAAGTCCAAAAGCACCTAACCTAAAACATCTCGGTCTGACCCGAGTATAAAATACACGGGTCAGTCTAGCTAAACAGATCAGTTAGATAAACTGAACAACAATAAACCTGCAAGGTTAAAAAGTATAACAAATATCTCTAATAGAGATAACATAATCATCTAACAAAAGATGAATCATATGATAACAAGCAAGCCTCATATCATCGGCAACACATAGAAACAAAGGATAGGAATATCCCAAGACAAGCCATAAAGGCAAATAACAAATACCAATAAAGGTAATACAAGTTCCACAAGGTAATCGCTATATATCATGCGGCTCAAAAAGACCAACACCGAAGGGCGATACCTAGGGAATATACATATGAATGAAACATCAGAAAATTTGCTCGAGCTCAGTACTGTACAAACAAGGATCCATGAGCCCGAAGATTCCAAACCCAATATCACCCATGCGGCTCATAACGCCAACATCAGAAGCGATACTAAAGGGCTACCAAATATCACCCATGCGGCTCATAACGACCAACATTGGAAGCGATACTATAGGGCAACAAACCCGAAGGCACAAACCCGAAGGCACATACCCGAAGGCAACATACCCGAAGGCAACAAACCGTAGTGGTGAAGGTCAGAGACATAGTACTGGACACCACTAACTGGCGGAATGTGTCATAACTCTCAAAAAGGAATCCGAAAAGTGGTAACGTGAGTCCCATAACCACTCGTTCGCACTAAACGGTTTACTATCCGTTAGTTAATTTCACACTCAAAGCAGTACAAAGTTCACCTCATATCATCGGTAAACTAAACCTGAAGGTCAAAACGATCAATTGAATAGGTCGGGAATTAACCGGAAGGATAAACGCACAGATTCATGGTCTGTGTTTTGCCCAACCATTTAATCACCCTTCCACTTCGCTCGTAGTGCGAAATTGTGTGTGCTTTAAATAGAATTTATAAATCGGAGAAGCGAACTTTTAATACGATTTGAAGAAATCATTTATAAAACCCGTGAATGAAGTCAAAAAGGAATTATCAAGGTCAAATATGCATAAACAACTAATTGGAATCAACAAGCGTCGATTAAATTTGGAAAACTAAACGAACCAGGCAATTTGGCAAAAAACAGCATATTCAGACGTCTGAAAGAAGGGATTCAGACGTTTGAATCTAAAAATAAATTTGTTTTCCAAAACAGAATTCAGACGTCTGATTCCAAACTTCCAGACGTCTGAAATAGGCAATATTCGGCCTATTTCCTTTCTGGTTGAAAATTAGCCAATTCAGACGTCTGGGATATAAATTCAGACCTCTAAATCTGGGGATGAAAATGTTCCCCAGAACAATATTCAGGCATCTGAAATTATGGTTTCAGATGTCTGAAACATGATGGTCAGGCATTTCCTGAACCTAGGCCAACTAGGGCCAAACAAATCGAAAGCAATTGGATGCGTGTTGATTATGGGCTTACGTCAAACGACTACCCAACCTTAACGACACACCCAAACACTCCGAACAACATAAACATCAACCATAAAAGTTTTTACATAGATTTGGCTTCAAAAATCATAATCTGGCAATTTCACCACAGCAAACCAAATCGAAAGCAAATGAACATATGAACAATTGTTAGGAATTCATACCTAACACCAATGACATCAAAAGAAGTAGATGTGAGTTCAAAACTCACCTTCTTATACCAAAACAAAGATATACATATATAAGCATAAATTGTGAGATAAAAATCTCACCTTTTAATGCAAAATAAGAATAGAGAAGCTCAATTTGCAAGGAGAAGACCAACTAATATCTACTTCCACTCAACTAGCTTCAATCTAAGAATAAAACAAGTATTTTCCTAAGTTTAGGTTTAGGAAATTTCTGAGATTGAAGAGAGAAGGAGATAGAGAAGATAAAGAGGAGCTTACCTATGTCTTCTCTTTGATATTGGAGCAAGAATCAAGTTTGCAAAGAAGAAACTAGAGCTTGCAATTTCTATTTCCTCTTCCCCTCCACCATTTTCAGTTTTGTTTAAGTTTTAGAAGAGTGGAATGAGAGAATGAAGAGGAGAGGGCTGAGTTAGGGGTTAATAAACTAACAAATTGGCTGAACCCAACCCAAACCCAAATAGAAAAAGCTGCAAAATTCAACTTACTCCAAACATACCAAAGCTTATACTCAAAAAGATCGCAAACTCCATTTTGGAATCAATGGAGGTGGTTTCGAGTTCCAATTCGTCCATTTGCAAAAAGTAACATTTCGGACCTAACAATCCGACTAACGACGCTATATTTAAATAAAACATTTAAATATAAAATTGTTTAATATGCGGGTTGTTACAGATCTCCCCTCCTTACAAAATTGCATCCCCGCAATTCCTAGAGACGATATTTGTAAGAACTACATACATACAACATTCAAAAGAAAAAAAAATAAGCTTGAGATGAAAAGACATACTCACCGTTCCCAAGCAAAGATAGAAAACCTGGATAGGATCGCTCAACAAACTCTCTGGTTTCCCAAGTACAGTCATTGGGGTTAGCGGACCATTGAACCTTAACGAGCGGCACGTCCTTGTTCCGAAGGTGTCGCAACTCCGTGTCAAGTACGCGAATAGGTTGCTGTACAATAGATAAATCCGGTGAGATCTCAAGCTCTAACAAATCAGGAGAAGTAATAACAGAATCCGACTCCCTAAGACACTTTCGAAGTTGCGAGACGTGAAACACGTCATGAATGCCAGATAAATGAGCAGGAAGTGAAACTCTATAAGCCACAGGGCCAATACGTTCAGTAATAGAAAATGGTCCTATATAGAGAGGAGCCAATTTCCCAGTCGTACTGAAACGCATAACCCCTTTCAAAGGAGAAACACGAATAAAAACAAGGTCACCAATCGAGAACTCGAGAGGCTTCCTACGATTGTCAGCGTAGGATTTCCGACGACTCTGTGCTTCTTTCATTCTCAACCGGATAAGATCAATCTTCTCAGAAGAATTACGAACAAAGTCTGGACCAAGAATAAGCTTCTCTCCAGATTCCAACCGACAAGAAGGTGATCGACATGGCCTTCCGTATAAGGCTTCGAAAGGCGCCATACCGATACTAGACTGAAAACTATTGTTGTAGGAGAACTCTACAAGAGGTAAGTGATCCTCCCAACAACCACCGAAATCAAAAATACAAATACGAAGAAGATCTTCCAAGATACGATTCACCTGTTCAGTCTGTCCGTCAGACTGCGGATGATAAGCTGTACTAAAATTAAGCTTTGTTCCCAAAGCTTGCTGAAGACTCTGCCAAAAATGACTCGTGAATAAAGGATCACGATAACTCACAATAGAACTAGGAACACCGTGAAGTCTCACGATTTCCTTGACATACAACTTAGCCAAAAGCGAAGCAGTCCTATTAGACTTAATAGGGACAAAATGAGCAGACTTAGTGAGGCGATCAACAATAACCCAAATACTAGAATGGCCCGATCTCGAACGAGGTAGGCCGTCAATGAAATCCATAGAAATCTGATCCCATTTCCACAATGGAATCTCTAGAGGCTGAAGAAGACCAGAAGGATGCTAATGTTCGGCCTTAAAACGCTGACAATTTATGCAATTACTCACATAACTCGCCACATCGCGCTTCATGCCTTCCCAATGATAAAGACGATGCATATCGGCATACATCTTACTACTACCAGGATGAATGGTATACTTAGAACGGTGACAGTCAGCAAGAATGTCATGCCTAAGTGCAAAATCAGAAGGCACAAAAAGACGGTTCTTCTTGCGAAGACACCCATGAGAATCAATGCTGAAATCCCGCAACGCCTCATCACAGGATCCAGACTCACAAAGCTGATTAAGATGCAACAAATCAGGATCACGCCTCTGAGCATCGGCAATACGATCCAATAAAATGGGTCGAGCTCCCAAACTAAATAATAGAATAGGAGTATTAGAAGATGAACCTCGATCACGAATTTCAAAAAAAGATAGAGTCTCGAGAATATTCCATTCGGCAAGCATCATAGAAATAACAGCCGAATGTTTGCAGCTAAGCGCATCAGCAACACGATTACCCTTACCAGGGTATACTGGATATCAAAGTCAAAGGAAGCAAGAAACTCGAGCCAACGCTGTTGTCTCATATTGAGTTCCTTCTGAGTGAACAAATACTTCAAAGATTTATGATCGGTATAAAGAATGAAGCGCTCGCCCAATAAATAGTGTCGCCAAATCTTCAAGGCAAAGACAATGGCGGCTAACTCAAGATCATGAGTGGCATAGCGAACTTCATTCGGACGCAGTTGCCTAGAAGCATAAGAAACTACCCGATCCTTCTGCATAAGAACAGCACCGAGACCACTACCACAAGCATCGGTGTAGACAACAAGATCATGATTCCCCTCGGGAACCATAAGAATAGAAGCATTAGTGAGAAGTTCCTTTAATGTCAAAAAGGAAGCTTCACACTTGTCGAACCAAATAAAACGAATGCCTTTCCAAGTAAGGCAGTTGAGAGGAAGCACAACTCGGGAAAAATCCTTAATGAACCGATGGTAATAACCCGCCAATCCAAGGAAACTACGAATCTCATGCACATTCTCAGGCCTCTTCCAATTCTGGATGGCTTCGATCTTTGAGGGATCGACAGAAATGCCATCGGAAGATACAACATGGCCTAAGAACTTAACCCTATTCTCCCAAAAATGGCACTTGGAGAATTTGGCTCTAAGCTGATGATGATGGAGGGTACTCAAGACAATTCTCAAGTGATTAGCATGCTCAGCTTCCGACTTAGAATAAACAAGGATATCATCAATGAACACACGAACGAACTTATCAAGATATCCCCGGAATACTCGATTCATGAGATCAACAAAGAAAGCAGGAGCGTTCGTCAAACCGAACGGCATAATGAGCCACTCAAAAGAACCATAACGAGTGCGGAAAGCGGTAAGAGGAATGCTATCCTCCGCGACTCGTAACTGGTGAAAACCTGTGGCAAGGTCTAGCTGAGAAAAGACCTTAGCACCACTCAATAGATAGAGCATATCATCGATCCTAGTCAATGGATACCTATTCCTGACGGTTAACTCGTTAAGCTTGTGATAGTCAATGCAAAGCCTAAGAGTTCCATCGGACTTCTTCATAATGACGACCGCGGATCCCCATGAAGAAAAACTTGACTGAATCAACTGCTTGGACTCAAGCTCTAAAAGCTTCTTCTTGAGTTCCTCATTTTCCCTTTTAGACATCCTCGTGGGAGGACGGCTAACAGGCTGCGCGCCTGAAATGAGATCAATGCGGAACTCAATTGCCCGCTTAGGTGGCAAACCTGAGACAGGCTAAAAAACATTAGAAAAGTCACAAGCAACAGGAATACGAGATATATCATCATCATCTCGTGAATCAAGAGAATGCAAAGCCATTTCGGAATTATCCACATTTCGACGGACAAGAGATAACTGAGTAGGTGAATCCGGATGTCGAAGATATATAATTCTTTCCGAACAAATAATCCAGGCATCATATCTTACTAGCCAGTCCATACCCCAAATCAAATCAAATCCCAGACAAGAAATAACGTGCAAACTCGCATGAAAAGAAAAGCCACATAAAACAATCTGAACATCATCACAAAGCAAGCTAAGGGTCGTGGATCCCCCAATAGGATTCGTAATCCTTAAAGAAGTAATCAAACAAGAAGCATCCAAAGATAAATCATCAACGAGCTTTTTCGATACGAAGGAATGTGATGCACCCGTATCGAAAAGAACTCGTATACTATGATCACGAAATAAAATAGAACCTTCCAAAATAGATGGAGATATACCTTTGGGCTGAGAGGGACCTTCAGAAGCCTTAGCAGCATAAAGCTTGCTAGACTTGGCACCAGCCAGAATAGTAGGGCAAGTTGAAACATGATGACCTTCCTTCTTGCAATAGCGCAGAAGAGAGGCTTAGGATAGCTCGAATAATATGATCAGGAGAACCACAATTGAAACACTTCCGAACGAAAGGTGTTCCAGAAGGCTGAGGCTGAGAACTAGGACCACCAGTCTTCGTCTTCTTAGAAGGAAAAGACCTGGACTTCTGAAATGGAAACTGCCTCTTGTTGGGGTTCTTGGAAACCTCAACATCAACATCACTATCACACTCCTTCTCGACGGTCTCGAGATGAAGCACAGAATCAACTAACTCCTCAAAAGAAAGCTTAAGCTGGAGCAACAAAGACTTAAGATATTTCTTAAGACCAGAAACAAACTTCAAATTCTTCTTATAAGAATTGCTAACGAATTCAAGACCATACTTAGATAAAGCCTCGAATGATGCAACATACTCAGAAACAGAAGATTTCCCTTGCTTCAACTCAAGGAAGCGACGGGTCAATAAAACTTTTTCAGATTCAGGAACGAACTTGAGTTCAAATCGCTCCCGAAACTGAGTCCAAGAAAGAGTAGACTCATCAATTTCGGCTATAAGAAGCTCATACCAATCAAGAGCACGCTCTTGTAATAAGCTAGAAGTTACAAGAACTCTATCACGGTCAGAAAGATCCATACGATAGAAGATACGCTCGCACGTGCGAAACCAAGCTTGGTCTTCAAGAACAGACTCGGAGCCTTTAAACGGCTTTCCTCCAAGATGAGAAAAATCACTGCACTGACGTGCAAAGGCAGACTTGTGAGGTGGAGACACTCGAGGAGGAACTGGAGGCTGAGTGCTCCTAAACAACTCCAAAAACTGATCGGCAGACATATAAACGCCATCCGGATGTGAGCCACTAGATCGCCAAGCATCCGAACGTTGTCCCCTGCCTCTTCCAGCCATACGTTGAAGTAAGATAAGAACAAGATTAATCACAAGGTAGATACGTCAATACGGAATACTACGGAATAAAATGAATTCCTAGACGTATTCCCCAAATTCTATCTAACCTTTGACAGTAGAAGGAATAGAAAGGCATGATGATTCAAAGATTTGTATCAATTATACACTTTGATGTATCGTAATATGTGCATCTATTCTGTGTTTATCATATTTTGTCCTGAACTCAGCTCTGATACCACATTGTGACGCCCCACCTCTATACTCACGCTAGCCAAGGACACTACAGGGTAATGCCGTCAACTAACACGGAGAATAAGGCTGGTTAGAAGCGACCATCTATAGCCTTGCTCTAACTACCTATTGAATACATCGACAATAAACATACCAAGCAGGTCGACATACCCAATGAATACTTAAAACAAAACCATAGGTGGTTGAAGGATCTATCAGAACAGAATATAACAACTCAAATGTAATATACATCACAGAACAGTGGATCATCATATACACATATATCGATACACAACAGAGTTTACAAAATAATACAGGCCAAGTGGTATAGCAAACCACAATATACAGACGAGTCAAAAGAATACATATATCAGAGTTACAAATAAAGGACTACACAAAAAGCTTTAACAAAAAGGAACAAGCTGAATAGTCCATGCGGAAGCAAAATAGGCTAAGTCCAAAAGCACCTAACCTGAAACATCTCGCTCTGACCCGAGTACAAAATACATGGGTCAGTCTAGCTAAACAGATCAGTTAGATAAACTGAACAACAATAAACCTGCAAGGTTACAAAGTATAACAAATATCTCTAATAGAGATAACACAATCATCTAACAAAAGATGAATCATATGATAACAAGCAAGCCTCATATCATCGGCAACACATAGAAACAAAGGATAGAAATATCCCAAGACAAGCCATAAAGGCAAATAACAAATACCAATGAAGGTAACACAAGTTCCATAAGGTAATCGCTACATATCATGCGGCTCAAAAAGACCAACACCGAAGGGCGATACCTAGGGAATATACGTATGAATGAAACATCAGAAAATTTGCTCGAGCTCAGTACTGTACAAACAAGGATCCATGAGCCCGAAGACTCCAAACCCAATATCACCCATGCGGCTCATAACGACCAACATCGGAAGCGATACTAAAGGGCAAGCCAATATCACCCATGCGGCTCATAACGACCAACATCGGAAGCGATACTATAGGGCAACAAACCCGAAGGCACAAACCCGAAGGCACATACCCGAAGGCAACATACCCGAAGGCAACATACCCGAAGGAAACAAACCGTAGTGGTGAAGGTCAGAGACCTAGTACTGGACACCACTAACTGGTGGAATGTGACATAACTCTCAAAAAGGAATCCGAAAAGTGGTAACGTGAGTCCCATAACCACACGTTCGCACTAAACGGTTTACTATCCGTTAGTTAATTTCACACTCAAAGCAGTACAAAGTTCACCTCATATCATCGGTAAACCAAACCCGAAGGTCAAAACGATGAACTGAATAGGTCGGGAATTAATCGGAAGGATAAACGCACAGATTCATGGTCCGTGTATTGCCCAACCATTTAATCACCCTTCCACTTCGCTCGAAGTGCGAAATTGTGTGTGCTTTAAATAGAATTTATAAATCGGAGAAGCAAACTTTTAATATGATTTGAAGAAATCATATATAAAACCCGTGAATGAATTCAAAAAGGAATTATCAAGGTCAAATATGCATAAAACTAATTGGAATCAACAAGCGTCGATTAAATTTGAAAAACTAAACGAACAAGGCAATTTGGAAAAAAACAACATATTCAGATGTCTGAAAGAAGGGATTCAGATGTCTGAATCTAAAAATAAATTTGTTTTTCAAAACAGAATTCAGATGTCTGAAACCAAACTTCCAGACGTCTGAAATAGGCAATATTCAGCCTATTTCCTTTCTGGTTGAAAATTAGCCAATTCAGACGTCTGGGATATAAATTCAGGCATCTGAATCTGGGGATGAAAATGTTCCCCAGAACAATATTCAGACGTCTGAAATTATGGTTTCAGACGTCTGAAACATGATGGTCAGGCATTTCCTGAACCTAGGCCAACTATGGCCAAACAAATCGAAAGCAATCGGATGCGTGTTGATTATGGGCTTACGTCAAACGACTACCCAACCTTAACGACACACACAAACACTCCGAACAACATAAACATCAACCATAGAAGGTTTTACATAGATTTGGCTTCAAAAATCATAATTTGGCAATTTCACCCAAGCAAACCAAATCGAAAGCAAATGAACATATGAACAATTGTTAGGAATTCATACCTAACACCAATGATATCAAAAGAAGTAGATGTGAGTTCAAAGCTGACCTTCTTACACCCAAACAAAGATTTACGTTTATAAGCATAAATTGTGAGATAAAAATCTCACTTTTTAATGCAAAACAAGAATAGAGAAGCTTAATTTGCAAGGAGAAGACCAACTAATCTCTACTTCCACTCAACTAGCTTCAATCTAAGAATAAAACAAGTATTTTCCTAAGTTTAGGCTTTGGAAATTTCTGAGATTGAAGAGAGAAGGAGATAGAGAAGATGAAGAGGAGCTTACCTATGTCTTCTCTTTGATATTGGAGCAAGAATCAAGTTTGCAAAGAAGAAACTAGGGCTTGCATTTTCTATTTCCTCTTCCCCTCCACCATTTTCAGTTTTGCTTAAGTTTTAGAAGAGTGGAATGAGAGAATGGAGTGGAGAGGGCTAAGTTAGGGGTTAATAAACCAACAAATTGGCTGAACCCAACCCAAACCCAAATAGAAAAAGTTGCTAAATTCAACTTACTCCAAACATATCAAAGCTTATACTCAAAAAGATCGCAAACGCCATTTTGGAATCAATGGAGGTAGTTTCGAGTTCCAATTCGGCCATTTGCAAAAAGTAACATTTCGGACCTAACAATCCGACTAACGACACTATATTTAAATAAAACATTTAAATATAAAATCGTTAAATATGCGGGTTGTTACAGTTATGCTCATTAAAATTAATATAAGCGTGATAAGAAAAAAGGGTAACCAACATCCACTAGACAATATATCAAAACTTGTATTGGATGTAAACATTGAATATAGCAGTAGTGGACTATATATTGTGCATAAAATATGACTTCTAATTTATAGACAACAACTATAGTACACCAAATAATTATACCAATTTAAAATTTGATTTCTGCTAATAGAGGAAGTTAGTACTTAGAATGAACACTTAATTAATCAACTAAACATCAGCGGGAATGGGTAAATAATAATTAATGTGAATAGACACCAACATTGGAAGAATTCATAAGCTATGCACTATTGTTGGTAAGCCTAGGCATACCTTGCATTCCATCTTTCAATTCAAGGTGGCAGATGATGGATGATTGAAGAGTAATCGAGCGGCTAGGGAAACTAGGTTTGGTTGGGAAGCTAAGGCAGTGTTTGTTTTGACAAACAGTGGTTATTGAGACGGTGATTGAAAGCGCTGACTCAAATCTACCTTTACTTGGGTGTTTGTTTACCCTTTTATTCGGCCTTGCCAAGTCAAACCAGCAAAAGTCTATTCAGCATATTTGAATACACGTAACCTTACAATTTCGATGCAGAGATATAGTGAAGACGTTTGCGTAGATCAACGAGGACTCTATGGCAACAACCAACAGATTATCGAAAGAAATTGAGTTTTGATGTTTGGGGATGTAAGCTGAAAGAAAATGGGTTCTTCAGATCTGAAAAAACTAAGGGTATGTTATAAGAATGTGAGTGCTTAAACAAATTAGATATAAACCAGTTTCTGAATTGGCGACTTTTTGAAAGTCGCCTTTGTGCAAATTCAGAAAATTCGCCTGAAGACGAATTTTGGAATTCGCCCTTTGACGACTTTCAAAAGGTCACCAATTCACAAGCACCCTACAACATGACATAAAAGCATAATATTATTCATTTCAGCCGCATGATACTTCCCAATAGTAAATACAAGACTAACACATGATAAAAAGTAAGTTTACACAAACAACTACCACCTGATACTACTTAACTACCAATACAACAAAACATATGGTCAATCATGTGGTAACCGTTAGCACTCTGCAAGCATTTCATTGTGAATTGCAATATTCATCTTCTCCAAGCGACTAACTTTAGCTTGCATGTCAAACGCGTATTGGACCCTTTTCTGTCAATGGAGGATCCATCCATTCAAAATATTTGCAACTATGTACCCCTTGACACGTTCGTGCATCGATATACACTTTACAGCCGTAAAATCGACATCATGAATTCCTCCGACTTTTGGAAACAACAACATTGCATTCAACTCTGCAATAACAAAGTACTGAGCGTTCCATGACGCTCGAACTTGATCTATCAGGTTTTGATGAGCAAGTACGGTTATCAGCCTGGAATGCAATGATTGTTGAACCAGTTGGGGATTCTCGATTATGACATTTGCCTACGTAGCACAAACAAGTTCGGTCTCTATTTCTTCATTTGTCTTTGTAGCATCCACTCTTGGTAGATCTTCCACTTGGGTCTTCGAAAAAAATTCTTCCTCATCGTCCGCGCCCTTGTTCCGTTCGTAATCAACATATATTTCCATCATTGTTTAATCATCGAGCTCCCAATCATCCATTTTTGCCTAAAAGAAAAGTCAAATAAAATACCAAAATTTTAAAAACTTACAACCATGGGTTGGGTCGATTTACTTTCCGATTTGAACAAAATTGAAGAAGGGCATACTATACATCTACGGTTTTAAGTATAGAAGAAAAAATTGGACAAAACACCAACCTTAGTGACTTCTGCGATGTAACGGGTTTCTATGGGTGAATTTTCAAAATTCGCCTTTGGGCGATTTTTTAGAATTTGCCCATTGGCGAATTTCGAAATTTTGCCAAAGGAAGCCTGTTGTTGCAAACAGAGTAGAAATTACAAACCCCCGACTACACCATATAACACAAAGTCATACAACATTACCAATCCTAATAACATTAGTTTGGATGCCCGTACGCAAATTCAACATCATTTTACAAATCCAAACAACATTAGTTTGTACATTACATATTACTTACCACATCACCACTAACTATTCGCATCAAATAACATTATCGATTTAGTCGTGAAGCTCATGAAATTCGCGCGGGCTTCTTCTTTGCCGATGCATTACCAGTGCTTTCAAACTGCTACTGCTGCTACTGCTACTCAGTTCTCTACACGCAGTGGAGGACGAAGGAGTTCGGCCGTTGGTTGAGATGGGTCAGGAACAAATTCTTCGTGTACCGGTGCAACTTGTGACGATGAACTTGCACCTCCTTTAGGACGACGACGTCTGTACACAAGCGCTGGAGGTGGAGATGGAGGTCTCGACCTATCGAGTTTATTCTTGCACAATACAACGTTTAGAATCCTTAGGATGTTAGCGCACATCCTCCTACCCTCCTTGTGGGTTTGTCATTTGCGAAGATTCTCTGCTTCTTCCCAAACCCTACTTAGCAGTTGCCTGTAAAGTTGAATGAAAATTAGCATAAAAAACAACTATCATAACTAATTGATATACTACTTACAATATCAACTTACCACGTTCCTCTCAAGTGGTGCTCTAGGAACGTATGGACTTCTATACACTACCTCTACTGGTGTCGTAAGAACATATCATCATGTTATGTTCTAGTACCACCTTTTGTACTACTCTAGCATAATGGTGGGCTCCCTCTCAATCTGGATAGCTGTATGGCGGTCATTCCACAACTAAATGTGGGTTCCATACTCCTCTACATTGTACGTAGACGTGTAGGGTGGCACATTATCCGGTATATGTTGCATCATACCGAACTATCTCATAACCCTGTCGGGTAAGTGAAATGCAGTCTGGGTATAAGACATGAATGATACTCTCGCAGTCCACAAGTATCTAGTAGCTGTACACATGGCTGGAAGCTGTGCTAGCACATCTTGTGTGTACGGGGTCCATGTCACCTTGTCATCCTCCAGAACATCAAACTCGTTACAGCAGAACTTCACATTCCGTCATGGAGTTTGGCGTGTTTTGTTGTCCTACCCTCCTGTTATAAGATGTTAACAATTGAATATTACACATGAAAATTTCACTGTTAATTAAATTAAAAGGATAAAAAATATACCGAGACCCAAGCAGCATCGACTGATCGACAACAACGTTTGTTACTAACAATCTTCCGATCGAAAGAATAGTCCATGACCCAAGCTGCATTTAAAAGAAAATATTGCGACCAAAATGAGACAATTCATGCAAAATAGTAAACTATTGAAATTTCTTTCAAACCTATACTAGTGTCAGACATCCATTAATAGATTTATTCTCCAAAAGAGAGAGCCTGGATAACTCCATATATGTATAAGAAAACACAGCACTGCCCCAAGAAAAATTACCACACTCTCCTAAATCAGCAATATATGGTAGCCATTTCAGATCTACTCGAGTCCTTGTATGGTCACACATCAATCGGAAAATAATGATGTGCAAAATAATAGCACGTGCTCGCTGCTGGATCTGAGCCTCTGTAGCATCAGCAGGAATATCGTGCGATAATTGACGTCGATACCTCATGACTTCCACGAACTCATTGCCCCTTGTTTGTTCGAGAGGGGGGAGGGGAGGTCAAGACAAAGTAAATCATGACACAATTGCATATAGTCATATGTCACTCCTCCATAAGCCACTGCATTGCCTTCAATAGGCAAACCTAACAACACTGCTACATCTCCTAATGTAATCGTCATCTCACCAACAATGAAATGAAAAGTGGAGGTCTCTGATCGCCTTCTGTCTACCAAAGTAGTGATAAGATAGTAGTCAAGCTGGATGTATCCTAACTTCATTATGTGTAAAAAAAACCAGCCATCTCAATCTCAGCCAATACTCTTAGATGGTTTGAAGTTACTTTCTTCAGCGACGTGGAGTGATCTATAGTGGTATCAGGATCGTCACGCTGATCAAATGATAAACACATAATTAAAAAGCAAGAATTATACTAACTAAAAAAAATTATAATATTTTAAAACCACCTGCATCCATATGTCATTAGAAGTACGATGCTGAGCTTGAACAAATAATACCTTACCATCAACGGGTCCGGGCTCCATCTCAATATACTCTACAAAATACAAATATTAAAAATCAATTCATTTCTATAAAAATTATACACTAACCAAAAATTGACAACCACCCTAACCCACAAAGTTGTATGAATGCACGTAAACTCCTTGTCGTTCATATAGATTGCTTATAAAAATAATCTTAAGTTGCATTTAAGAACCTTTTTTAATCTATCTTTTATAAACTACTTCTAACATAGTTCAAATTGCTTTTAATCTAAGACTAAATTGTGTACAAATACTTGTAATGATAATTCTGAAAATGCTTTATCAACATTGATATTAAAATGCTTTACTTTACAAGCATTTTTTTGTCTATGAAGAAACAAAGCAAAATATTCATGCCCTAAATTGGAAATGACAAATTATGGGTATAGATTCATACATATTTCTTGTTCTATGACTGACGTTCTTGCCATTGCCAATTTTTGAAAGCATTTGATTGAAAATTGAAGAAATGAAAGTGGAGGAAGGTTTTGAGGAATTTGGGGATGTTGGGTTCGGTTGGGAGAGAGTGGAATTGAGGGGGTCTTTATTCTAATGTCTCTCTGGTCTTGTTTATGTGCAAGGTTTTTACTTGGACAAATTTTAAAAATGGGCCTTTGGGCGACATTTGAAAAGTCGTGTGTTGGCGCATTTTGAAAATTCGCCCAAAGGCGCATTTTGAAAATGCGCCAACGTCTACATGGAAAAAATAGGTCCACGTTTGTAATTATTTTCAAAAGTGGAATATTATTGTTATTGTTTACAAAAATGAGCCAAGGTTAGCAAATTATCCTAAAAAAATTATATACAAATGTTTATAATGAAAAATATAATTTTGATAGATAAGTAAAGTCATGGAGGAGGCACATACTATGGAAATTAAAAATATTTGCTATGATTAGTCGTTATTCTCATCAAAATTAATATAATCGTGATAAGAATAAAGGGTAACCAACATCCACTGGACAATATATCAAAACTTTGTATTGCACATAAACATTAAATAGAGCAGTAGTGGACTATATATTGTGCATAAAATATGAATTCTAATTTATAGACAACAACTGTAGTACACCAAATAATTATACCAATTTAAAATCTGATTTCTGCTAAAGGAGGAAGTTGATACTTAGAATGAACAATTAACTAATTAATCAACCAAACTACAGTGGGAATGGGTAAATAATAATTAATGTGAATGGACACCAACATTGAAAGAATTCACAAGTTATGCACTATTGTTGGTAAGCCTAGGCGTATTTTGCATTTGATCTTTCAGTTCAAGGTGGCGGATGATGAATGCTTGAAGAGTAATCGATCTGTTAGGGAAATTAGGGTTGATTAGGAAGCTAAGGCAGTGTTTTTTTGACCAAAAAGAAGTTATTGAGATGATAATTGAAAGTGCCGACTCAAATCTTCATTTACTTGGGCGTTTGTTTTACCCTTTCATTCGGCTTTTCCAAGTTTAACCAGCAAAAGTCCATTCAGCTAATTTGTAGGGCTTTTTAAAATCTGAATCACTAAACACGCAATTTCCAATATAATTTCCAACAGATTGTAACAGCCCTAAAAGATTGATTACTTCTTATCTGGGTTGCAAATGGGCCAAGTTGAGTGAAGTGAATTATCTATATATATGTTGGTATAGGCATTTGTAATGTGGAAGAAATCTGAAGCTAATCATTTGTTTCTTTCATTTGTTTCTTAGTTCTTAGTTCTTTCTTCTCCAAACTTGTTACTTAGATCTATCATCCCAGTTGCAGGATTAATCATCTTTTATTACTTTATATCTTAGCTCTGTAAGTTTACACCTATTCAATTTGCGAACTTAATTCTTTTTCATTCCTTCCTGTTAATTCCTGTACTTCGATCCCTGTTCATTTTATCGTTAGCTATTCTGTTCTTAGTTCTTGTGAATCTTTGCAATTTGTACTTGTACTTAGATATAGAATTTATATTGTTTGTTACATTTATGCCCTATATAAGTTTTGTTCTTATTATTTCTTAATATACATTTGCAATTTCCTGTTGTTACAAGACTTATCAATTTAATACCAGTTCTTGCTCATTTTTAGTTGCTTATCATATCAGTTCTTTATTTCTTGCAAATTGTTTTGATGACAATTGAGACTTGCGTATTTGATTCAGTTCATTCCATGTCAATCTTGCAAATTTCCATTTCTTGTTAAAACTTGTGCTTTCAATTTCTGTTCTATATTTTTGGCTTTTACTGTTGTTAAATTCTGTTATCCATTATTGATAAAATTCTTGCAACAATACCCTTTGCTCAATTCTTTTCAACTTGTAAATATCTGCATCTGTTAAACCATGTTCTTTGTACATGTTCATAAATTTGCCCATATCCATGTCTTCTGCCGTGTCAATCTCTATATCTTGAACATAAAATCTTTCATTTCTTGCAACAATTTGTAATTCTCCTCACATTATTTCGAAGAACAATCACGGTCTCAAATTTGACTCAACTCTGTTGCTTGTACAACAAGCAAATCCATATCATCCCTTTGTGTGTACCATTAATTATCAGTGCATAGAAAACTGTCACCATATCTTTGATCCATTTCCTCAAACACATTTACCTTCATCGGAAAATCCATTTTTCATCAATGCAATGACCTCTAATCAACCTGTATCTTACAATTTGGTATCAGAGCCTCAAGATGAGTACATTTTTGACCATCGTGTTTCAAAAGATCCAAGTGAGCAATCTATCAAAAATTTGGAGCGGTTAAATCAAGATTTGAACACAAATTATGATGGTATATGCAATACACTCATCACTTTAGTTCAAGATGTTCAGGGAATCGAGAATCAGCACTTCCATCCTTTTCCACAACAGCCTACAACACCACTACATTCCTCAAATTACCCAAACCCTTACCCTATGCAAGTCCCCATGTACCCTCAGCCAGTACTGCAGCCACATCCTCCAAGAATGCTTGCAAACCCACCAAGAAATCATCAAACTCCCTAAACTATCCTCAAGAACCTCCACTGCCCTATGGGTATAGACCACCTTACCAAAATCACTACTACCCTGATCCAAGAAATACACCAATGACCACCCGCAAGCTTGATTTTCCTATGTTTGATAATGAGGAGAGAGTGGATGATTAGATCAGATAGGTGGAGCAATACTTTAGATTTCATCAAATAGATGAAATATTTTGGGTGGATATGTGTTCCTTTTATCTCAATAAGGAGCCAATGCGATGGTATATCTGGTATACAAAGAATGTGCGAAATCATATATCATGGCAAGTATTCAAGGAAGAAATTATGGTTAGATTCAACCCTGAGGATATGGAAAGGAGAAGAGATGAACTAAGTTGTGGCAATAATGAAAAAATGCATATTGGGCATCAATGTAAAAACCAGGTTTATATACATGGTAGGGTTGTGGACTTAGGAAACTTGATTGGAAATGAAGAAGAGGGTGTTGGCAAATCCAAAGACGATGAGACTGCAGCTGATCATCAACTAGAACATCTGCTATCTAACCCATATACCACTGTCAATCCAGTTCGTATGCCAGCAGTTCATTATTCAGAGCCAAGAATTTCTATTCCTTTAGCTATTTAATTTGATGATGAGAGTGGTAAGCTTAAAGTTGAAGATAAGCATGTTGTTTCAAAAATTGATAATGAATTAAATGGAAAACAATTTAATTGTGAGGAATTGGATGGGAAGGCTAAAATTGATGAAAATATATCAAAAGAAAAGATAAAGGAGGATAAGAATGCAACTAATGGATTTGATATCCTAAGTCAAATCATTGAATGCATTCTTGCTTCAAATTCGACTATGACGAACAATGCTCACATTGCATTTGAATGGCATGTGTATTGTAGAAAGCATTATATTAAAGTGACCATTTTTATATTCGATCCCGGTGGTGATTCATTAGCTGGTGTGGTGGTGTATGAAGTACACTTGAATTGATCTGTAATGTATTGATGGGATTGAGTTTCCGTTTGATGTGGATTTCAGGTTGAGGCTTTTAAGGCTTGTTTCTGGTGATGGTTGAAGAGTAGGAAGGAGGAACAGTAGTGTCATGGTGGTTGTTGGAATGGTGAGAGGTAACCGCTAATAGTGGTGATAAGAGGGATATTGAAAGTGATGTGCTAATTATGGGGGATGTGCTCTGTGTTTTGTTTGATAAAGAGGTAATGACACTTGTATATAAAGAGGTTGACTGAAGTGGTTAAGATATGATCAGGTGGTTTGGTGCATTTATGATTGGTGACAATAGGGAAGTTAACATGATCATGGTTGTATAAAACAGTGATGGTTCTGCTTTTAGGAGATGGCAATGTAGATGATGGTGTGGCAGCAATGTAAGGTGGGGTATGAGCAGTTATCTGTTGAATATCTGGACCATGCATAGTTGTAGAAGAAATGTCCACATGGTTATGACTGCTAACTAATGGAAGGAAGTGGCTAGGGTGTTTTGGTTGTTGATGTATGATCTGGCAGTGTATTGTTAGCTGAAATGTAAAGAATGGTTGATCAGGTGTAGAAGTATGAAGAGGCAATGGTGCACTATGTACAACAGTAAGATATGGTGATGAGTGACTGTGGTGTATGGTAAATTTGTGGTGAAGATGTAGGTGGTAGTAAGAAGGCACCGGTAATGAAGTATGTAGGCCAAAGATGTGGTGTGATATGTAGGATTGCACAACAGGTAGGTGGTTGATGGTGTCTGTGGGGCGCTGTAGTTAGATAATATTTCGAGGAAGTTAATCAGAGGGCTTGATTTGAGGTAGTTTGTAGATGATGTTGGAATAGCTGTGATAGGTTAAAGATATGAAGCAACTGTTTCTTATTGTGGCTGAAGTGGTTCAAGGAGGCCTGTAGAACAAAGAATGTTTAGAGATGTATGTAATGTTGTAGGTAGAAATCTACTAGAGTATATGATGGTGGATGACAGTTTTTAATAATGTTGGTGAGGTGATGGAATTGTTTGGGGACAGTAGTTAGAGAAGTAGATTGTGAAATATGGTATGATAAAGATGGCAAGGTGGCTGTACCAGTTGGGGAACATTGATCGGCAATACTATCACAGTAGCTATAAGCATAATGGCTGTTGATCTATCGAATTGGTCGAAAAGCTACACATAAAGTGTCATGGACAATGACTGGTTGATCACCCGACTTTGAGGACAAGGTCGTTTTTGAAGGGGAGAAGAGTTGTAAAAGCCCTAAAAGATTGATCACTTCTTATCTGGGTTGCAAATAGGCCAAGTTGAGTGAAGTGAAGTGTCTATATATATGCTGGTATAGGCATTTGTAATGTGGAAGAAATCTGAAGCTAATCATTTGTTTCTTTCATTTGTTGCTTAGTTCTTAGTTCTTTCTTCTCCGAACTTGTTACTAAGATCTATCATCCCAGTTGCAGGATTAATCATCTTTTATTACTTTATATCTTAGCTCTGTAAGTTTACATCTATTCAATTTGCGATCTTAATTCTTTTTCATTCCTTCTTGTTAATTCCTGTACTTCAATCCCTGTTCATTTTATCGTTAGTTATTCTGTTCTTAGTTCTTGTGAATCTTTGCACTTTGTACTTGTACTTAGATCTACAATTTATATTGTTTTTTTACATTTATGCCATATACAAGTTCTGTTCTTATTATTTCTTAATATACATTTGCAATTTCCTGTTGTTACAAGACTTATCAATTTAATACCAGTTCTTGCTCATTTTTAGTTGCTTAACATATCAGCTCTTTAATTCTTGCAATTTGTTTTGATACCAATTGAGACTTGCTTATTTGATTCAGTTCATTCCATGTCAATCTTGCAAATTTCCGTTTCTTGTTAAAACTTGTACTTTCAATTTCTGTTCTATAATTCTGGCTTTTACTGTTGTTAAATTCTGTTATCCATTATTGATCAAGTTCTTGCAACAATACCCTCTGTTCAGTTTTTGTTAACTTGCAAATATCTGCATCTGTTAAACCATGTTCTTTGTACATGTTCATGAATTTGCCCATATCCATGTCTTCTGCCGTGTCAATCTTTAGATCCTGAAATAAAATCTTTCATTTTTTGCAACAATTTGCAATTCACCTCATCATATTTGGAAGAACAATCACGGTGCTCAAATTTGACTCAACTCTGTTGCTTGTACAACAAGCAAATCCATATCATCCCTTTGTATGCACCATTAATTATCAGTGCACAGAAAACTATCACCATATCTTTGATCCATTTCCTCAAACACATTTACCTTCATCAGAAAATCCATTTTTCATCAATGCAATGACCTCTGATCAACCTGTATCTTACACGGATACCCTTATTTTTTTTAGTGAATTTTATTCACAATGCCCTAAAACCAACTTTAATTCAAACGGCAACCTTCCTAGAAAAAAGTTGTAAAGAGGGTCCCTATAATTATTTACTGTAGCAGCATGTATTTTTCGTGTTTTTTGCGCCAGTGTTTAAAAAAATTTCAAAAAATTGTAAATATTATAACTAGGTTTATGAAACAAAAAAAAAAGAAATTGCAGACATATCTACAATTATTCCATATAATTACAGATATGTCTGCAATTATTCACTGAATAATTGCATTCGATAAACATATGAATAATTGCATATATATATATATGCAATTATTCCACATAATCGTAGAATTGTATGAAATTATTCATTGAATAACTGCGTTAAATAAAAATCTATATAATTGCAGACATGTCTACAATTATTCCATATATTTACAGACATGTATGCACTTATTCACTAAATAACAGCACCTTGATTTAAAATCAGGATATTTACGTAAATATTTGCTCTTATTCCTTAAAATTGCAGATATATCTGCAATTTTTAATAGCAAAGGCACGCTATCTAGAATAAGTGCAGACATGTGTGCAATTATTCTCTAAAATTGCATACATGTTTGCATGTATTCTTGAAACATGTTGTGTGTCATTTTTTCCCTTTTCATCCTTGCTTTTTTATTTTTTTACATGAATACGAATATAAATATTAATTGAAATAAGTTTTAAAATTTGGAAGTTTTTTTTGTTTTTTATATTATTTTTGATGATTTTCGAAAAATAAGGACCTAATTTACATACTTTTTTCCACTTGGATTTTTGTGAATTTTGAAACCTATCAATGACCTATGCCAAAAGTATCCTATTTTTTAAATAGCTCGATTTTCTTCTTTCTTCTTGGCAGCTCCATCATATATTTTTTCTTCCGTACATAGTAGTTTCAACTTCTGCTTCAAAGTAGTAATGTAGGTATGTTTATATGTGTTTTTTCATAATGTAAAATATATGGTTTGATATCATGGTTTAATAATTACTATTGTAAGTGGGTGTAGAAGACAATCATATCAACTATGCAGATTGTCATGAATGAGTTTCTTTGTACTGACTAAAGTAAAACTAGTTTATATGAGTACACGAGAATTTTTCTCCTACATTTATTTTATGTACAATTCGATCACTTTTTAATTAACGCCAAACTTCAAAAAATAAATATGCATGATCATGAGTTGTTAAGGTTAAGGAATATGCATGCTGTACTATCCAGCTCATCCTACTTTCTTTCACTTCATCTTTTTGTCCAACTAGATTTAAATGAGGAAACAATACTTTGATGCTAAAACTATAATACTCTTTGGGAAAAGAATTTGTGCATGTGAATGCTGTTCCTATGTACTGCTTTTATGTTTAACTATTAATACGCCCAATCCTGGCTCAAGGCCACCCAGCCTCAAAATTTTCTAATTATATATATAAAGTTAACCTATTTCGAAATAAGAAAAACTGAGTATAGTCCAGCGTAGATACATCTCAATTTTCCATCAACCACTAGAGTTCGATTCTTTCTAGCATCGTAATTTTTCCCTACCTATCTTCACTTGTACTTCTGAGGCCTCCAAAACCTAAATTAACTAATTAAGCTTTGAATTTTTTGCCTTGGGCCTCAAGTTGACCAAGGCTGGCCCTGACTTTTAACACCTAAGTATCTTCTCTAAACAATTTATAGCCTCACCTAATCTCTGCTTTTCTTCATCCATCCGCAATTCCCATTCCATGAGTTTCTTTGGCAAAACCTTGACTTCGCCTCCTTCTCTATCTTTTCAAATAAACGAATCAAAATCTCTATATCCAATTTCATCATCATCAATATCTTATCATCTAATAATGCTTCATTGATACATATGAATCCAGCTAATTTTACTATCACTAAGTTGTTATGAATTCAATTATAATTAGGTATGTCATTTTCTGAACACGTGAATTTGCTTAGTAGGGCACTTGTGAATTTTGAAAAAACTTCATGACAAAATTGCCTTTTTGTCATTCGCAAATCTGTTTAACTCGCATCGTATTTTCCTTCTTTATTTCCTCTTGTCAAATAACACTTAAAATCAAAATTTAGGTAAATTCTCAAATTTTGTGTTTGAATTGACGGATGATGGTGCTGATAATGATACAGACCTAACGGCATTAAAAGATGTAAAATTTGAATTTTATGTTTGATTTTTTTTTAATTTTAAAATGCATGGCTCGCAGAAGAGATGAAACTTGAATTTTATGTCGTTGCATGATTTTTTTCAAGTGATTTTTTTTATGGTGAAATTCATTGTTATAGTAATTTTTTATATGGTGAAAATGTTTAAGGGCATATTTTTCTTAAAGAAGGGTACAAAGGGAAATGTTTAATGATAAGATGAGTATACTGAGCAAAAACATAGGTATAATTGTTGTCTTTCGGTTTTATGGAGGGCTACTCAGCAACTTTTGATTTGGCTTTGGTGCGAGAGATCACAATTTCGAAACTTGCGTAGCGTGATTCGAAGGTTTATTGGTATATGATATGTTGTCACAGTGATTTGTTCTATATAAAGTACCGTTTCAAAAAAAATCTTTTGAGGTTTAAATAGAATTAGCTTTTTTAAAATTGTGTATCTCTAACTAAGACTAAGATAGTGAATAATAACTCGGAGCTTAAATTTAATTTTACGGCCTTTTATAGTAAAGAATCTTTATTGTTACTTCAATCAAATAAATCCAACCATTATCTCTTTTTTCGTTGTCTTAATAGAAAAATGAAAAAACACAATCATAAAACTGATTGTAATAGAAAACGTGTGAAATAACTAATACAATTACTTATCGGTACCATTTCGCTACAAAATTAACGGAATTATGGAAGTACTGATTTTAATGCATATCTAATCTATTTATTTTAGTATATAAGAAACATAATATATAACCATTTATGTTCTCTTTTAACGTTCACACTCAGGTCAAATTCTAATCTCTCCTCAATTCAAGAATTATTTTGGACTTTCACTCTCAACCACGATTATATCACAATAAACTATTTATTAAGTGCTTAAAGAAATATCAAGAAGTCAACATAATTTATTTCTTTAATTAATCTTGGTTAATGAATTTCTCTTTTCCAAGCAATCCACATCTTTTCATCTCTTCATTTACTTTGTAACCCATCAATTTCCCTCTCTTATATATTCCTATCATAGATCCCCTTCATGAAAATAGCTGTGACGCCCTACCTCTATACCCACGCTAGCCAAGAACACTACAGTGTAGTGCTGTCAACTAGAACGGAGAATATGGCTGTTGAGGAGCGGTCATCCGTAGTTAGGCCTTACAATAGTACTGGTTATCTCGATATGAGTGGTATATTATATTCTTTCATTTTTCATCTCTGATTTATTTACTCCCATCGACATACCCCAATTCCAGTATAAAACGAACTACGATGGTTCATAATAGTTTAGAATAAAATATATAATAATAACACAGATAATATAAATGCGGAACACTGATAAAAACAGAAAGTCTCATATATACAATAACTGATATCAGTTACAATACATGTGATACAATACATATGATACAACTACAACAGTCGACTCAGAAAGTTACATATACAAGTACATTAACGTATATAATATACATGAATACATATCTTCCTATATAATTACACTGACTACTATAAATGACGACGACTACTCCAAAAGATATGAAAGGACTTCATAGCTCTAGCAGCAACCCAAAGCAGGATATCTACAACCTGAAATAACTCGGGTCTGACCCGAGTATTAAATTCAAAAGAAAAAAATACCCGGGTCAGTCTAATTCACACTCAGTTATTAATGCACAGAAGCAATAATAATTAAATAAAAATTAGACGACAGTCACAATAAATTTACCTATCCGATTCTTAAATAAGTAAATCGAATAACGGTAAATATAACACATAACTGTGTTAAACAACAAATCAGCAAATTCAACCAAATCAGAATGCAATTTAGAATACTGAATTGAATAAACAAAACAGTTCAAACCATTAAAATATCAATTAAAATATTAATTCGAGTAGGGCTGTAGTACACGCACGCGTGCACTGCCTCGCCGCTACAGCATATGGAATATGCAAAAGATCAATAAATCAAAACAAAATAGAATATCAATAAAATCAATACCGTGTGGCTGCAGTTCACGCTTGCGTGCACTGCCTTGCCACTACCGTGATGATGTACCCGAAAACTCAATTCTGTATGGGTGCAGTTCACGCTTGCGTGCACTACCTTGCCACTACAGTGATGATGTACACAACTGGACACAAGGTCAAACCCGAATTATTAGCTGGATTCAACTCAAGTAAATTCGAAAACCAATAAAACGCAAAGGTCAAGTCGCAGATATCACGACTCAACACAACTACAAGTATTCAAGTTCACATGTGAAAGTCCAGGCATCAATACATAAGCCAGAAACAATACAAAAGCAGACTCAGTGATACAAGAAGCAAATATACAGTGATGACATGGTTGTAGTGAAAAACTCAAAACCCCTAATGTACTTGAATACTTGAAACAGAAAGTGGAGAATATTCAACATGCAATGGTACATAGTGGCATATGATCAGAGGTAATGCAAGCAAGGCTAACAACTACATATAACTGCAGTGTAGCATATATCAAGTGAAGGCTAGCACTTACACATAAAAGTGTAGAAAAACTACAAAATCGTGATAAAGCCAGTGACAAGCTTACATGATGACTCGAGAACAAAAGCATGAAGTACTCAGCATACATGTAACGATATATACACGCAGTGAACAGTGGGCAAGAGTCCAACAAAACATCTCAAGCTCAAAATGGACACAGACTCAAGCAAAATGACATATGCATATGCATATGCATATGCAAGGCTACAGTATAATGTTGCAGTGATACCCATGCAACAGTAATACAAAGAAATCCAACAAGGTCGGTCTGGGCAATAATGAAAGACCGATGAATTCACAACACTACCCCACTGTATCGTGAAACCCAAATACTACATGAAACTCAAAACAGCAATTGTCACCAAGGTACGAGGCTGTTAAATACACAGTACTAAAATGAATGCGTACACTGGTATTGACACAAGTATACATACACTGTTTTTAAATGTGAAGGTAGTGTAGTCAAGGCCACAGGAAAATAAAATGCATCAGTTCAGACCCAAATATGCAAGTCAATAAAGATTCATTGAAACTAGAAGCATCAGAATAACCAAGGTCGAAGCCAAGTGAAGACACAGGGCCATGCAGACCAGTGAATATCAACTGGACAGCGAAACAAGCCAAAGTGACTTCGACACCAAATACAAACTAAAGCAGTGCTTAACGAGTAAACAACTGCAGTTCAATATCAAATGCAATGCAACATGATAACAAGGAACAATGTCACCGAGATAAACCAAAATATAACATGTATGCAACCGTGTCTCAAAGTAGTAATTAACAATTCAAAGTCAAGTATGATACAGAATGACCATGATAAAGTTATGGAATAACAAATCAAAGTCAAGCCGATGCCAACAGAAAATGTAGTTCAAATCAACTGCAAGAAACCAGTTAAATAGGCCTCACATGTTTCAAATCAGAAATCAATGCCAGAGTGACAAAAATCACATTTTTAATGTCATCAAAATAACAGGTTTCACAAAATCAGTGAGTCAAAAACAACCGAGAATCCAAGTCAGCAGTTAGCGGCCGAAGTCAAGAAAGAATCAATAAAGAGATAAAACCACATAACTGCAGCATTAAACCAAGCATAAATCGAGACGTGAGTGAAAAGTCACTCACCTCGATCTGAAGTAAAGACGAACACAAATCAGAAATCAAAACCCAAACAACCCAAGTAATCACGAAATCACAATATTTAAACCCTACTAACTGAGATTGAGCAAGATGTGAGTATAAATTACTCACCTTGTCGATGAATTTAGAAGAAGCCGAGCACACCGAAGCAGCCACGGGAAAGTTGAAGGGGCCGTTGAAGTTGGCGCCTTCGAGTTCCAGAAGCAAACGATTGAAAAAGCCCTAATTTTCGATCGAAGAGGAACGAACGAAAATGAGCAGCCACCATTAATTTTCTTTTGTTTTGTTTTAGGTCTTGAACGAGAATCAATAAAGGGGGGAAAAGAAACCGGTTATTTTATTTTGTTTTCGTTTATTTGGTGCTAGGGTTTGTGAATGAATACGAATCAAAATGAAGTAGGGAACGGGTCTTTAATTTTTGCTAAGGACAAATAAAATAGAAAAAAAACTTGGGTCAAATAAAATAAAAGAAGATATTTATTTAAAGTCCTAACTATACTAACAAATTTCTCAAGAATTTTAAACCCGACTACAAACTCCTGACAACAATTAGCAACAAGATTAATCGTTTAATGTCAATTATCAATTGATGCGAAATACCGGGTTGTTACAGACTCCCCTCCTTAAAGAAATTGCGTCCTCGCAATCATAAAGAATAAATGGACAAAAGGTAACAACCATAAGAGCATCTCATCACAAGATGAAGAAATTCGAAATAGGAAGTTCACCATAAAGAGCATGAAAGAGTAAGCATGAACGTGTTTGCTCGATGAATTCTCTAGATTCTTGAGAGAAATCCATAGAATTTGAGAACCATTGAGAATCTCCACAAGAGAAACATCTTTATTTCGAAGGTGCTCAACCACCAAAACAATGATGTGAATAGAATGTTGCTCAAAGTTAAATATGGTGAAACTTTTAATTTATTCAACAATACCGGGCTCAAGGATAAAAATCGGAATCCCTAAGGCATTTCCGTATTTCGAAGACGTGGAAAACATCATGAATAGCAGAAAATTGAGCGGGTACAACGGCGTAGTACCATAAAAACAAAAAGAAACCTTTTAATTTCATAAAATAAATTCACAAATTCTCAACAAAATTTGATTATCAAATAGATAATCAGAATACAGAAATCACAAAACAGCAATATCTAATTATCGATATGATAATTAGAAAACAACAAAAATCTAATTACCAAAAATAATAATTAAATCTCAAATCACAAATATTTAATTATCGCAACGATAATTAAACCAACAAATTTTTTAATTATCACAAACGATAATTAAATCTCAAATATCTGATTATCACAAGCGATAATCAGAAACAACAAATATCCGATTATCAAAAACGATAATCAGAAATCGCAAATATTTCAATTAATGAGTCCGGAATTAACCGAAATAGCAAACGCACATGTCCCATAACCATAAGTTTTACTAAATCATTTAATTTACTTCATCGTTTCCTTGAAAGTGCAAAATTGTGTATTTTAAAAATAGCATTTCACATTCTCAAACGGACAAGTCCGGAATTAAGCGAATTAGTAAAAGAAAGGGGCCATAGTCCTCGATTTTGCTGAAATGTTTAAATCGCTTCCTCATCCTTTTGAAAGCGTAAACTGTAAAAATTTAGAAAACAATTTTAATTTATATTTTGAAACAATTTTAAAGATAGCAAATTTTCGAACACGTGATCAAAACAGCAACATGAGTAGGAACTACGACAAGGAAATTGCACTTCTCAAAATACCGTAAGAACGGTCAACAAAATCGGCATTGCGGGATAACCGCTTGAAAATCCATTTTAAAATTGACGGTTACTGAACTTAATACGTCAAAATCTCATCAAAATAACTGGCATCAAAAGATAATACCAATGAATTTTGATTCATGAAAAATGTCACAAGAATCTTCTCAAAGATAGAAAAGGGATATCATACCCTAAACATGTATTCATAACAAGTCAATGACACAAGAATTCACGAATGCACAAAAATTGATAAAACTTATCCATGGAAATCACGAAAATTGGTGAAGCACAAATTCCAGAAGACTACACAAGAAATCCAGAAATCACAAAATGAGTGTATGAAAACTCAAATGGGAGTACGAAAACTCAAATGGGAGTATGGAAACTCAAATGGGAGTACGGAAACTCAAATGGGAGTACGGAAACTCAAATGGGAGTATGAAAACTCACCAACACGTGAGCATGAAAACTCACCAACACGTGTAACGCAAAGCGAGAACGGGAGCATGGAAACTCACCTACACGTGAGCATGAAAACTCACCAACACGTGTAACGCCAAGCGAGAACGGGAGCATGGAAACTCACCTACACGTGAGCATGAAAAATCACCAACACGTGTAACGCAAAGCGAGAACGGGAGCATGCAAACTCACCTACACGTGAGCATGAAAAATCACCAACACGTGTAACGCAAAGCGAGAACGGGAGCATGGAAACTCACCTACACGTGAGCATGAAAAATCACCAACACGTGTAACGCAAAACGAGAACGGGAGCATGGAAACTCACCTACACGTGAGCATGAAAAATCACCAACACGTGTAACGCAAAGAGAGACACTATCTCATGGTTGCAAGCCATTAATTTTGACACACGAATGGCCCGAAGAGCGTAGGGCGCTACCCTACATATGTGATGGCGAAACATCACACAAATGCGATGGCGAAACATCACAAGAGCGGGGTCTAGTCTCCCTCGTAGACAAAGAGACAACGCACAGTTGCTAGTCTAAAACACAAAAATGATCGTCATGATCATCAAGTAGTGTCAATTACACTAAGCTAGTAAATATAAAAGTTTAGCTTCCTGTCCCATAACCAATTGCTTAAATTAAATATTTACGAACAAACTGTAAATCTTCACTAGAAAATTGTCACAAAAGGTTCAATCGAACAAGTCCAAGGGTTAACCGACGAAGTAAACGCAGGCGTTTCATACCACTTGTTTTACTAAGCTGTTTAATTCAATTTCTCATTTGAGTGAAGTAAAGGCTTGTATATACTAATAGATTGGAAAACGGTTTAGGAGAAAGAGCTTTGTGATAAAATAGTTTTGAAATCGTTTGTATAAAAGGGTTTTGATATTTACTACTAGTATAGAAAACCTTTATATTTTTAAAGTGACAAATCACAAAAATGACTGTAGAAACAATCAATCACAAGAATTCACATACGAAGACGTGAATAGAACCCAAAGAAATCGATACCGAATTCATCAAAAGGTATGTTCACAAAAATCCCGAAGAAAATGTCATCAAAGTTGCTAATAAATGATAGCAACAAATCGGGGAAATAATCAAGAATCGATTAAATTTGGAAACCAAATCAATTCACTAAAATTCACATTCGAAGACGTGAATAAAATCCAAAGAATTCGATTCCAAATCCATCAAAGTAGAAATACCCAAAAATTCCAGAAATAGAAGTTATCAAAGTCGACAAAGATGACAACAACTAATCGGAAAAGAAGAATCGATTAACAATTGGAATAACGAAGCAAAACGTGCATAAATGCATAAATGACTTCAACAAAAATAAAAATCAAGTCAATGCCGAAGTCAACAAGTAATGGCCACAACAGCATATAAAGAAAAATCAACAAGGCACAAAGGCCAATGCTCAAGAATTCACAGTGCAAACAAATGCAATAAGCAAGTGACAGTAGTGAAAAGCTTCCACCAAGTGAATGTGAAATATGTACACTGCAAATTCGAGAAGGTAGCGGACTACCACAAAATGCAAGGAGATCAAAATAGCTTTAATTGGCCAAATTCAAACAAAATCAACGTCGGCTAAATCAATTCAAAGCCGAAAACACAAGAACAAAATCCTCATCATCAAAAATCCAACTTGAGTTCATAAAGAAAACGGAGGCCGAAGCCAAAATACTTTCACGAAATCAAAATCAAAGGCACATGAATAACGTTAGGAATTCATACCTAACAATCAAAGATAATCATATCCAAAGATAAGAGATAAAACATCGACAAATAGTTGTATCACATGTTCCATTTAAGTTATGTTTTATATTATGTCCATAAACTTTTGGCTCTGATACCAAGCTGTGACGCCCCACCTCTATACCCACGCTAGCCAAGAACACTACAGTGTAGTGCTGTCAACTAGCACGGAGAATAAGGCTGTTGAGGAGCAGCCATCCATAGTTAGGCCTTGCACTAGTACTGGTTATCTCGATCGGAGTGGTATATATATTCTTTCATTTTTCATCTCTGATTTATTTACTCCCATCGACATACCCCAATTCCAATATAAAACGAACTACGATGGTGCATAATAGTTTAGAACAAAATATATAATAATAACACAGATAATATAAATGTGGAACACAGATAAAAACAGAAAGTCTCGTATATATAATAACTGATATCGGTTACAATACATGTGATACAATACATATGATACAACTACAACAGTCGACTCAGGAAGTTGCATATACAAGTACATTAACGTATATAATATACATGAATACATATCTTCCTATACAATTACACTGACTACTATAAATGACGACGACTACTCCAAAAGATATGAAAGGACTTCATAGCTCTAGCAGCAACCCAAAGCAGGATATCTACAACCTGAAATAACTCGGGTCTGACCGAGTATTAAATTCAAAAGAAAATAATACCCGGGCCAGTCTAATTTAAACTCAGTTATTAATGCACAGAAGCAATAATAATTAAATAAAAATTAGACGACAGTCACAATAAATTTACGTATCCGATTCTAAAATAAGAAAATCGAATAACGGTAAATATAACACATAACAGTGTTAAACAACAAATCAACAAATTCAACCAAATCAGAATGCAATTCAGAATATTGAATTGAATAAACAAAACAGTTCAAACCATTGAAATATCAATTAAATTATTAATTCGAGTAGGGCTGCAGTACACGCACGCGTGCACTGTCTCGCCGCTACAGCATATGGAATATGCAGAAGATCAATAAATCAAAACAAAATAGAATATCAATAAAATCAATACCGTGTGGTTGCAGTTCACGCTTGCGTGCACTGCCTTGCCACTACCGTGATGAAGTACCCGAAAATTCAATTCCGTGTGGCTGCAGTTCAGGCTTGCGCGCACTGCCTTGCCACTACAGTGATGATGTACACAACCGGACACAAGGTCAAACCCGAATTATTAGCTGGATTCAACTCAAGTAAATTCGAAAACCAATAAAACGCAAAGGTTAAGTCGTAGATATCACGACTCAACACAACTACAAGTATTCAAGTTCATATGTGAAAGTCCAGGCATCAATACATGAATCCAGAAGCAAAACAAAAGCAGACTCAGTGATACAAGAAGCAAATATACAGTGATGACATGGTTGTAGTGAAAAACTCAAAACCACTAATGTACTTGAATGCTTGAAACAGAAAGTGGAGAATATTCAACATGCAATGGTACATAGTGGCATATGATCAGAGGTAATGCAAGCAAGGCTAACAACAACATATAACTGAAGTGCAGCATATATCAAGTGAAGGCTAGCACATACACATAAAAGTGTAGACAAACTACACAATCTGGATAAAGCCAGTGACAAGCTTACATGATGACTCGAGAACAAAAGCATGAAGTACTCAGCATACATGTAACGATATATACACGCAGTGAGCAGTGGGCAAGAGTCCAACAAAACATCTCAAGCTCAAAATGGACCCAGACTCAAGCAAAATGGCATATGCATATGCATATGCAAGGCTAGAGTATAATGCTGCAGTGATACCCATGCAACGGTAATACCAAGAAATCCAACAAGGTCGTTCTGGGCAATAATGAAAGACCGATGATTTCACAACACTACCCCACTGTATCGTGAAACCCAAATACTACATGAAACTCAAAACAGCAATTGTCACCAAGGTACGAGGCTGTCAAATACACAGTACTAAATGAATGCGTACACTGGTATTGACACAAGTATACATACACTGTTTTTAAATGTGAAGATAGTGTAGTCAAGGCCACAGGAAAATAAAATGCATCAGTTCAGACCCAAATATGCAAGTCAATAAAGATTCATTGAAACTAGAAGCATCAGAATAACCAAGGCCGAAGCCAAGTGAAGACACAGGGCCATGCAGACCAGTGAATATCAAGTGGACAGCGAAACAAGCCAAAGCGACTTCGACACCAAATACAAACCAAAGCAGTGCTTAACGAGTAAACAACTGCAGTTCAATATCAAATGCAATGCAACATGATAACAAGGAAGAATGTCACCGAGATAAACCAAAATATAACATGTATGCAATCGTGTCTCAAAGCAGTAATTAACAATTCAAAATCAAGTATGATACAGAATGACCATGACAAAGTTATAGAATAACAAATCAAAGTCAAGCCGATGCCAACCGAAAATGCAGTTCAAATCCACTGCAACGAACCAGTTAAATAGGCCTTACATGTTTCAAGTCAGAAATCAATGCCAGAGTGACAAAAATCACATTTTTAATGTAATCAAAATAACAGGTTTCACAAAATCAGCGAGTCAAAAACAACCGAGAATCAAGGTCAGCAGTTAGTGGCCGAAGTCAAGAAAGAATCAATAAAGAGATAAAACCACATAACTGCAGCATTAAACCAAGCATGAATCAAGATGTGAGTGAAAAGTCACTCACCTCGATCTGAAGCAAAGACGAACACAAATCAAAAATCAAAACCCAAACAACCCAAGTAATCACGAAATCACAATATTTAAACCCCACTAGCTGAGATTAAGCAAGATATGAGTATAAATTACTCACCTTGTCGACGAATTTAGAAGAAGCCGAGCACACCGAAGCAGCCCCGAGCAAGTTGAAGGGGCCGTTGAAGTTGGCGCCCTCGAGTTCTAGAAGCGAACGATTGAAAAAGCCCTAATTTTCGATCGAAGAGGAACGAACGAAAACGAGCAGCCACCATTAATTTTCTTTTTTTTGTTTTAGGTCTTGAACGAGAATGAATAAAGGGGGAAAAGAAACCGGTTATTTTATTTTGTTTTCGTTTATTTGGTGCTAGGGTTTGTTAATGAATACGAATCAAAATGAAGTGGGGAACGTGTCTTTAATTTTTGCTAAGGCCAAATAAAATAGAAAAAAAAGAACTTGGGCCAAATAAAATAAAAGAAGATATTTATTTAAAGTCCTAACTATACTAACAAATTTCTCAAGAATTTTAAACCCGATACAAACTCCTGACAACAATTAGCAACAAGATTAATCGTTAATGTCAATTATCAATTGATGCGAAATGCCGGGTTGTTACAATAGCTTTATTGTATTTTGATTTAAAAGTTGGTACTTTTTTTAATTCATCTTTTTCATTTACTTAATGGGTGAATTTGAAGTTTATTTTTCTTAATTTTTAATTTTTAATCTTTGCTTCGAGTTTGTGCCCAAAATTTGGTGTGTATTAATTATTTTTAATGCTAATCAACTTTTAACCAAAATTTTCTTATAGATAATTTCTTTTATTAGCAGCATTTCAGAAGAAGCATAGTATATTTTAACTCTATGAAGGGATATGTAGTGTTTTTATTGTAGAAATATATTAAAGTGGGAAGTCATCCGATGTTCTTAACAACTAATTTTCTTTACTAAGCAAATTTAGAAAAAATGATAAAAGTAAATGAGAACATTATATTTTCAGATGATATTCTTCCACAAACCAACTAAAATATCCTTATGGTAATATTTTGTCCTTTTAAGGGCCATATTATGTTCCACATATTTGTTTATGCTTGAAGAAAAACATTATATGTTCCATATATTGTAGAACGTGATTTTAATTTTATCTTACAAGTAAAACAATCAGATTGGGCTATAAATGCTATATTATGTTAATGTTTAGAGAAAAAATAATAAGCATTCATACCTATGCTAGATTGGCACTCAATAAAATTTTCAGTTGGATCCCCAATAATGACTTAATTGTCATGTTAGAAGTTATGATATTGTGTGAAGAATAAAAATGAATGAAGGTTGATTGCAAAAGTGTAACGTTTGCGGATTTTCGTTGCCGAAAAACCGAATAGTTATGGGTTTTTAAAAAGAATTTAAGAAAAGAAAAGAGAAGAAGAGAGAAGATAGAAAATAGAGAGAAAAGAAAATAGAGAGAAAAGAAAATAGAAAAGAGAACAGAAAATTTAGAAGAGAGAGAGGAAAGATAATAGAAAACTTTTAAAATAGAAGAAAAAGAGAATAGAAAGAAAATAGAACGGAACAGAAAACAACAGAACAACAGAATCTCACAATTCGCAGCGGAACAAAATATAATAATAAATGAATAATCTTTAAACAAAGAGCTATATCAGTTATTTCATTTTATTACATCATATCATCAGAGTGTACAACAACATACAACAACAAATCAATAACAACAGCGGAAAAAGAGATACTATATACTAATAATACGCCATGCCATCCAGCTTGCCTCCAGCAACTCCTGAATATCCAGAATATCCTGATAAACCTTAACTCTTGACTGCCCGTGTGGAAATTGGTGGGCACCCAGAGTTTAGGAAGGAAAACAATAAACTCCAAGTCAGTCATGTGACTGGTGTGAGAACTCAAAACAGTTGATTTATCTTTAAAATCAAAATAGAGGAATATTTTTAATTTCAATTCGAAATGCTTTTAAAAATGAGACTACCATAAGGCCTCCCGCACACACACACAATGCAAACGCAGAATCGGAGGAGATTTCTCCTTATGATAGTCAAAGATGCTTGATACGCATTTAAAATAACATTTGATATTGTTACTAGTGCATAGTATAGGAAAATCATTTCAAAAATAAAGATATAAATCTTAGCCAGCATAGACATTCCGCACTTATGCCTACTATAGCTACTATGTTCAATAGCAGGTTACCGCCACATTCCATAGCAGGTTATACAACTAATACCGTACAAGTTTCGTATTGTTTCTTTGGATTTCCAACAAATGGTCAGGCCAAGGAACTTCCCATTGCCACATGGAAACGCCTCTGGCTGGACGTCCCCGAGAACTTAACCAGCTCTTTGCCTACACAAGGCCGGGTTACCTTTATCACAAGGTAACTACTACACGAATATGGCATCCCCCGGTCCCATTGGACCTTTTAACCGAGCGCTCGTCACCAACAACACCACACAGTAATAAATATAGTGTATCAACATGAGTAAGTATCTGGGCTCCATACCATGATACCACCCTTTCCAGAAGGAAATGCACATACCCTAAAGGGAGCTACCCCTCATAACCTTGCCGCATCTTTCCTGTTTTGACCATTCTGGGATGTGAGGCTCGACGAAGTTTCGTCCACAAAAACATACTTTATACAAAAGCCATGCTTTGGGTCAACAAATGATCAACACAATGATCACAAGGATAGACAATCAAATAAACGATCCTATCACAAATAATCAACACAATGATCATTTCAGCATCACTCAGCATGTCACATTACCAAATTGGGAATATATCGCTGATAACTTCAACTATATAACCTCTGAGCTCGTACGTCTCAGAGAAGGGTGTTAAGCTAAAAGAATAAATTCTCCGCCACCAACAGAAATATATTTGAATGAAATCTGCTTTACATCTCAACTTGTAACGTCAGACATACAATCCATACAAGTCTGTTCCGGGCTCGAACAAAACCGAAGGCACTTACAAAGAAGTCCTTGCAATCCGGATATTCACAATCCTGATCGGATTCACCATCACATATGGAGAACTCAATACCGTAGCTACTCGGTGCAGAGTCAATCGACAGGTCATCCTATCGCTTTCGCAAATACCGGGTCTTCAACACCGGTCTTCAAATGCAATTCACAACGACGTATCACATATTCGGAATGGGTTATACGACCCCATGGTCCTTTCCCGGTTAACCCGAATAGTGAGCGCTTATTTAAAAATAAGTGTAGCATTCACATTCAAACAAATCACATCAATTACCCATTCAAAGGGAAATATTGATAGTCGGTTATTGAACTATCACTGGATATGCACACATCACCAGTTTCCAAATAATTTTCCAAATTATTTATTTCACAAAATATCTTTACCAGATATATAGTTTCACACTTCAAAAATAAATCAATATTTATTTTTTAACAAATTCCACTTTTCATTTATAAATTCCATAATGAATTTATATTTCAAAATATCCATGCATATACGATTTCAACTATCCATTTTCAATTTATCTTCAAAAAGATAAATTCTCTATATTCACTTTATATTGGAAAACAATTCCATACTTATTAAAAATAAGTAATTAACAAATCTTTTTATTTTCAACCTTGGAAAATATTCAATATACTTAAATCGAAATTTAGTATATTTTCATTTTATTAAGGAAATCATTCTCTTAAACATATTTATTTGGGCCAAAATGAATGTTACGTAAAACATCGTTACAACGTCCCAAAATCACTAGTATAGGGATTCGAATTTAAAATAGATATATAAATCCCAATACTATACAAAACATTTCCTTTCGGAAATCATTTACTATAACAACAGTGTTATAGTCCACCATTTCCTTCTATTTCTCGAAACATCTATTTCAACAATAAATGTTGAAATCTATGGTTTCGAATCTCAACACATTTTAAAACATCGTTAGATCGTTTTAATTCTATTTCAAATATCACATTCAAAACAATTTCTTTAACATATTATTCACTATTCAAAAACGTGAATATTCTTTGTTAACAAATTTCATCATTTCTATATATTTCATTTCCAAGGATTATTCACAGTTAAAAATGTGAATATAACTCCATTAATAGGTTTCAACAATTTACTTATCAAAATAAGTCGTTTGCGAATTTATAAAACAACGTTTATAAATTCCATTTCTATTTATTTATAAAAACTTCCTTTTTATAAATTCCTTTATTAACCTATTCCAGTTTATAACTCAATTATAAAACAAAAATTCACATTACAAGTTAAACACTTATAAAACGATTATTTTACAACAATCGTTCTTTTAACTTCCCAAATTATAAATCTTATAACTTATAAGATTGTTTATTTATCCAAAATTCATTCTTTCAATAACTTTATAAATTTTATAAACCTACTGTTTATAAAATTTCATTTATAACTTCACCGTATAAAATTCTATAAATCCCATTCAATTATGAAATTCATTTTCACTTCACTCAAACACTTATAAAAACTCGTTTTATAATGTCTATATTTCAATTTATAAATATCTATTTATAAATCTCTTAATATAAATCAAATTATATTATTATTCTTTTAAACGTCTTTAAATTCCTTTATAATTTTATCATTCTCTTGATTTATAAAATAATCAAATTTTATAAATCCTATATTTAAACTCTTTATAATAAATTCAAAAATCTCGATTAAACTATTTTATAAAATCATTAATCCATATTTTCTCAAAAATCAACTTTTAAACTATATTTCTCAAAATCATAATTTTTATAACTTTAAAAATTATAACGTTTATTTATTTGAAATGGATCAATTCCAAAAACATAGTGTATTCTCAAAAATCACTTTAAAATCATTTTAAAATCCCAAAATTTGGGTCCAATGATGCTACACACCAAATAGTCAATCACGACAACAACGATATCATATATCGATATGATAATCCATCAAATATCAAAATATCTGAAATCAAATAAATACTGTTGAGGAATCCAGTTGGATCCCTCCAACCTGTTTTCCTGCATCCAAAAACATTAGCACAATACCAATTTCGCTCCAGTACGAAATTATCGCGGTGTATGTTCTTATTAAATATTATCCGCTTAATAACGGCGCAATAGGGTCTCATCCGCTAAACAAAAAATGCGGGAAATCAACAACTGCAATATATACATATGCCAATATATATATATTGATATTATATATAATACCAATTTCACTGTTTATGAAATATTCGCGGTATATGTTTTTAATAAATAACATCCGCTTACTAACGGCGTATAATGTCTATTTTAACAATCAATACATAACAATCATCATTCAAACATGCATTCAAATATTTTAAATCTAACTATTTAAAATAAAATCGAAACTAATTCGATTGAGTGAGAAGTTCTCACCTTGGTTTTATTTCCGTTTTAGCGATTTATTTCGAATAAAATTAAACGGACGTTTAATTTTACCCAAAATTCTCACTAACTCTAAACGACTCCAAACTAACTCCATCGCGTAGTGCTCGTCCATACGATCCCAACGCAACTGAGTTTGCATTTTTTCGACCTCGTATGAAAAAGTTATTGATTTTACAAGTTTGTACACGATTTTATATAAACAATTCAACATAACTTTATAATTTTTAACCTCTACTCAATCCTAGCCCTTGGATCCAAATCCAGATACATCAGGCCGCACGAACACTCTTCTTCCCTACCACTTTCACGCGCACGCACAGGCAATGAGGCCGAACCCACCAACAATAATTAGGGTTAATCGCCGCACCACCATCTCTCATCTATATTCGATCATCTCTTCACCATCGAAGCGCCATCTCCCCCTCAACACTCGGCCCAAACCATGAAGGACTCAGTTGTCCCTGTAGCACGCGGTTCGAGAACGAACGTGGCCTCTTCTCGATTGATTTCTGGCCACCACGCTCCACTATATACGATCATGACCGTTGATAATGTTGCCCTCGACGAGCTCTACAAGGTTGCTGAAGAAAGTTTTTGCAAATAGTGGATGGATTGGAAGATTTCAAGGGGAGAACGACACAACTTGCTGGCCGTTGGTGATAAATGTGGCGGCTAGGGTTTAGAATTTTTTTTTTTTAATATGAAGGTGTGGGTGTGTATTTATAGAATTTCGTTCGACACTATTCATCCGGAAATTTCGAACTCCGATTTACGCGCCGTAACCAGCGTTTCTAAGGTTTACCCTGCGTTCCGGACACAATGGAACAGGTTTCGAAAGCTAATTTGGACATCTGTGCGAGTTATGGCTATAAACGCTCAATTTGAATTAAACCGATTTAAGTCGATTTCTAGGCGTTTTAATTTGTACCGGACAAACGGTAAATCCAATTGACTTGAAATTTGAAACCTTACAATAATATCACATTACGGATCCGATGAAACTAGTTTCGTCGAAATCCGAGACTTTTTGAAAAATGGCTATTTTAACTCGCCAAATTAAAATTAAAAATAATTCGATGCGTTTCGAGCTGCCACGCTCAAACGATAACTCCGATTGACACGAAAATTGAAATCCGGTAATAACTAACTATTACGGATCTAATGGAACTGGTTTCGTTCAATTCTGAGACTGTCCAAAAATTGGCTATTTTACAGTCGATTATTAAATATTAAAATATTCAATTTTCACAAATTAACTTTTAATTCAATTTTAAAAGTTCTAAAATATCATTCTAACTTCAACATGATAAAATAAAATTTTACAAATCATTTTCAATCATATTTAACTCTATTTTCAATTATTTCCATAATTTAACATATTAAATTATCGATTTAATTATCCAATTAAATTCAATAATTCAAATAAAAATTTATTCGACTTATAAATTCACTTATTAATATTTAAAATTAATTAAATATTCATATTTTAATTAATAAAAATTCTGGGTCGTTACAATCTTCCCCCCTTAAAAGAATTTCGTCCTCGAAATTAACAAGTAAGAAAAGTTACAGAATCTATTAATTTTCAAAATTCATAGTTAAACTTTTTATAATAACTTTACTAAGTTTTAAAATCATACTCAGTTATCCTTTCAAAAACAATTACTATTGTTTAACTTTCAATTCCAAAATCAAAGTTAAAGTTTTCAAAATTTTCCAATTTTCTCAAAAAAATTTCTAACGCCTTAAATTTTCGGAAAAATTCGCCATAGTCTCCTTTGCGCGGCTCGATCCGAAAAAAAATGACAGTATATATATCACAAATATACATCTCATCAAGTAATGAGGCATCCCGCAGGGAAAAAAGTGTAAAATTGCGATATTTAATCCGAGATATGTACCTTATATTTTATTAGCGAGCATATACGGCTAATATAGCGCGAAAGCGAGCTCCAAATGCGAAGCAAACGCGATCCGCACCTACTAATCACTCAACAAACAACATGAGAACATGCATATATGAAAATAATATCAATATACAACATATAGCAACATAATCACTATATATGTCAACATAGCAAATGAAACAAACAACAAATGCAATATATATTCAACCAACTATCATTCATAACCAATAAATGTTCATTCATATTCTCATTAATACTCAATGAGATAGTTTTCAATTCAAATCACATTTGATTTATTTACATTGGATTTTATCAACTTTCATTCTCAATTCAATTAGTTATCATTTACTAATTTAAATCCAATTCACATTCAATTCTATTCAAATTTATTTACTTCTAATTTGAATTCAATTTCATAGCTTCCAATTTCATTAATACTTAATGAATTATATACAATCAATCTAATAATCATATAACAACCAAAGTATATTAATTACAACCAAATTCCTTTGCTTATATTCATTCTCATTCAATTTATTCAACTTCCAATAACATTTGATTTCAATGAATTAACACCTATATTCATTATTCCATATCAACTTCATTCACATTCAATTGGTTAACATTCAATCTATTCATTCAATTCAATTACTAAAGTTGAATTTCATTTATATAACTCAAGTTCACATCATCCACTTAACTTTATTAATTTACTTTGATACTAATATCAACTTCATTCCATATCACTTAAGTTATATTCCATTTAACTTTAAATTCATTTTTATTTACAACTCATATTCATAAATATATTCATTAGTTTCACTTCTTAGATATATAAGTTTTATTTCACAATTGTAAATCACTTTAATTATAACTCAATTCTTATAATTCATTTGCTTATACAATTATTCTTTTAATTTAGATTATTCAAACAACCTAACAATCAACTTATATACACTTTAATAATTTTGAAAAATTATTTCTTTATATATAAAATATACTCAAGGTAAAATTATTTCATTTACCCAATTTTAAAATCAATATTATGCCGAATTGTTCTATTCAAGTGTTTAGAAACTCCTTCGACATAGTCTTGCGGACCACGCTGACGAAAGTTCATATGCCACTCAATAAACCAATCATCACAATATAAAACAATTTTATATTCACTAACAAATACGCTCTCATAGCTATTATTACACTCAAACTCATTCTAGAGTACTACTGACTCTATCTCTAATGAGTAATACCCAACAGAACCATGGTTGTCGCTTAACCATAAGCTCTGATACCAAATGTAACGTTTGCGGATTTTCGTTGCCGAAAAACTGAATAGTTATGGGTTTTTAAAAAGAATTTAAGAAAAGAAAAGAGAAGAAGAGAGAAGATAGAAAATAGAGAGAAAAGAAAATAGAGAGAAAAGAAAATAGAAAAGAGAACAGAAAATCTAGAAGAGAGAGAGGAAAGATAATAGAAAACTTTTAAAATAGAAGAAAAAGAGAATAGAAAGAAAATAGAACGGAACAGAAAACAACAGAACAACAGAATCTCACAATTCGCAGCGGAACAAAATATAATAATAAATGAATAATCTTTAAACAAAGAGCTATATCAGTTATTTCATTTTATTACATCATATCATCAGAGTGTACAACAACATACAACAACAAATCAATAACAACAGCGGAAAAAGAGATACTATATACTAATAATACGCCATGCCATCCAGCTTGCCTCCAGCAACTCCTGAATATCCAGAATATCCTGATAAACCTTAACTCTTGACTGCCCGTGTGGAAATTGGTGGGCACCCAGAGTTTAGGAAGGAAAACAATAAACTCCAAGTCAGTCATGTGACTGGTGTGAGAACTCAAAACAGTTGATTTATCTTTAAAATCAAAATAGAGGAATATTTTTAATTTCAATTCGAAATGCTTTTAAAAATGAGACTACCATAAGGCCTCCCACACACACACACAATGCAAACGTAGAATCGGAGGAGATTTCTCCTTATGATAGTCAAAGATGCTTGATACGCATTTAAAATAACATTTGATATTGTTACTAGTGCATAGTATAGGAAAATCATTTTAAAAATAAAGATATAAATCTTAGCCAGCATAGACATTCCGCACTTATGCCTACTATAGCTACTATGTTCAATAGCAGGTTACCGCCACATTCCATAGCAGGTTATACAACTAATACCGTACAAGTTTCGTATTGTTTCTTTGGATTTCCAACAAATGGTCAGGCCAAGGAACTTCCCATTGCCACATGGAAACGCCTCTGGCTGGACGTCCCCGAGAACTTAACCAGCTCTCTGCCAACACAAGGCCGGGTTACCTTTATCACTAGGTAACTACTACACGAATATGGCATCCCCCGGTCCCATTGGACCTTTTAACCGAGCGCTCGTCACCAACAACACCACACAGTAATAAATATAGTGTATCAACATGAGTAAATATCTGGGCTCCATACCATGATACCACCCTTTCCAGAAGGAAATGCACATACCCTAAAGGGAGCTACCCCTCATAATCTTGCCGCATCTTTCCTGTTTTGACCATTCCGGGATGTGAGGCTCGACGAAGTTTCGTCCACAAAAACATACTTTATACAAAAGCCATGCTTTGGGTCAACAAATGATCAACACAATGATCACAAGGATAGACAATCAAATAAACGATCCTATCACAAATAATCAACACAATGATCATTTCAGCATCACTCAGCATGTCACATTACCAAATTGGGAATATATCGCTGATAACTTCAACTATATAACCTCTGAGCTCGTACGTCTCAGAGAAGGGTGTTAAGCTAAAAGAATAAATTCTCCGCCACCAACAGAAATATATTTGAATGAAATCTGCTTTACATCTCAACTTGTAACGTCAGACATACAATCCATACAAGTCTTTTCCGGGCTCGAACAAAACCGAAGGCACTTACAAAGAAGTCCTTGCAATCCGGATATTCACAATCCTGATCGGATTCACCATCACATATGGAGAACTCAATACCGTAGCTACTCGGTGCAGAGTCAATCCACAGGTCATCCTATCGCTTTCGCAAATACCGGGTCTTCAACACCGGTCTTCAAATGCAATTCACAACGACGTATCACATATTCGGAATGGGTTATACAACCCCATGGTCCTTTCCCGGTTAACCCGAATAGTGAGCGCTTATTTAAAAATAAGTGTAGCATTCACATTCAAACAAATCACATCAATTACCCATTCAAAGGGAAATATTGATAGTCGGTTATTGAACTATCACTTGATATGCACACATCACCAGTTTCCAAATAATTTTCCAAATTATTTATTTCACAAAATATCTTTACCAGATATATAGTTTCACACTTCAAAAATAAATCAATATTTATTTTTTAACAAATTCCACTTTTCATTTATAAATTCCATAATGAATTTATATTTCAAAATATCCATGCATATACGATTTCAACTATCCATTTTCAATTTATCTTCAAAAAGATAAATTCTCTATATTCACTTTATATTGGAAAACAATTCCATACTTATTAAAAATAAGTAATTCACAAATCTTTTTATTTTCAACCTTGGAAAATATTCAATATACTTAAATCGAAATTTAGTATATTTTCATTTTATTAAGGAAATCATTCTCTTAAACATATTTATTTGGGCCAAAATGAATGTTACGTAAAACATCGTTACAACGTCCCAAAATCACTAGTATAGGGATTCGAATTTAAAATAGATATATAAATCCCAATACTATACAAAACATTTCCTTTCGGAAATCATTTACTATAACAACAGTGTTATAGTCCACCATTTCCTTCTATTTCTCGAAACATCTATTTCAACAATAAATGTTGAAATCTATGGTTTCGAATCTCAACACATTTTAAAACATCGTTAGATCGTTTTAATTCTATTTCAAATATCACATTCAAAACAATTTCTTTAACATATTATTCACTATTCAAAAACGTGAATATTCTTTGTTAACAAATTTCATCATTTCTATATATTTCATTTCCAAGGATTATTCACAGTTAAAAATGTGAATATAACTCCATTAATAGGTTTCAACAATTTACTTATCAAAATAAGTCGTTTGCGAATTTATAAAACAACGTTTATAAATTCCATTTCTATTTATTTATAAAAACTTCCTTTTTATAAATTCCTTTATTAACCTATTCCAGTTTATAACTCAATTATAAAACAAAAATTCACATTACAAGTTAAACACTTATAAAACGATTATTTTACAACAATCGTTCTTTTAACTTCCCAAATTATAAATCTTATAACTTATAAGATTGTTTATTTATCCAAAATTCATTCTTTCAATAACTTTATAAATTTTATAAACCTACTGTTTATAAAATTTCATTTATAACTTCACCGTATAAAATTCTATAAATCCCATTCAATTATGAAATTCATTTTCACTTCACTCAAACACTTATAAAACTCGTTTTATAATGTCTATATTTCAATTTATAAATATCTATTTATAAATCTCTTAATATAAATCAAATTATATTATTATTCTTTTAAACGTCTTTAAATTCCTTTATAATTTTATCATTCTCTTGATTTATAAAATAATCAAAATTTATAAATCCTATATTTAAACTCTTTATAATAAATTCAAAAATCTCGATTAAACTATTTTATAAAATCATTAATCCATATTTTCTCAAAAATTAACTTTTAAACTATATTTCTCAAAATCATAATTTTTATAACTTTAAAAATTATAACGTTTATTTATTTGAAATGGATCAATTCCAAAAACATAGTGTATTCTCAAAAATCACTTTAAAATCATTTTAAAATCCCAAAATTTGGGTCCAATGATGCTACACACCAAATAGTCAATCACGACAACAACGATATCATATATCGATATGATAATCCATCAAATATCAAAATATCTGAAATCAAATAAATACTGTTGAGGAATCCAGTTGGATCCCTCCAACCTGTTTTCCTGCATCCAAAAACATTAGCACAATACCAATTTCGCTCCAGTACGAAATTATCGCGGTGTATGTTCTTATTAAATATTATCCGCTTAATAACGGCGCAATAGGGTCTCATCCGCTAAACAAAAAATGCGGGAAATCAACAACTGCAATATATACATATGCCAATATATATATATATTGATATTATATATAATACCAATTTCACTGTTTATGAAATATTCGCGGTATACGTTTTTAATAAATAACATCCGCTTACTAACGGCGTATAATGTCTATTTTAACAATCAATACATAACAATCATCATTCAAACATGCATTCAAATATTTTAAATCTAACTATTTAAAATAAAATCGAAACTGATTCGATTGAGTGAGAAGTTCTCACCTTGGTTTTATTTCCGTTTTAGCGATTTATTTCGAATAAAATTAAACGGACGTTTAATTTTACCCAAAATTCTCACTAACTCCAAACGACTCCAAACTAAATCCATCGCGTAGTGCTCGTCCATACGATCCCAACGCAACTGAGTTTGCATTTTTTCGACCTCGTATGAAAAAGTTATTGATTTTACAAGTTTGTACACGATTTTATATAAACAATTCAACATAACTTTATAATTTTTAACCTCTACTCAATCCTAGCCCTTGGATCCAAATCCAGATACATCAGGCCGCACGAACACTCTTCTTCCCTACCACTTTCACGCGCACGCACAGGCAATGAGGCCGAACCCACCAACAATAATTAGGGTTAATCGCCGCACCACCATCTCTCATCTATATTCGATCATCTCTTCACCATCGAAGCGCCATCTCCCCCTCAACACTCGGCCCAAACCATGAAGGACTCGGTTGTCCCTGTAGCACGCGGTTCGAGAACGAACGTGGCCTCTTCTCGATTGATTTCTGGCCACCACGCTCCACTATATACGATCATGACCGTTGATAATGTTGCCCTCGACGAGCTCTACAAGGTTGCTGAAGAAAGTTTTTGCAAATAGTGGATGGATTGGAAGATTTCAAGGGGAGAACGACACAACTTGCTGGCCGTTGGTGATAAATGTGGCGGCTAGGGTTTAGAATTTTTTTTTTTATTATTATGAAGGTGTGGGTGTGTATTTATAGAATTTCGTTCGACACTATTCATCCAGAAATTTCGAACTCCGATTTACGCGCCGTAACAAGCGTTTCTAAGGTTTACCCCGCGTTCCGGACACAATGGAATAGGTTTCGAAAGCTAATTTGGACATCTGTGCGAGTTATGGCTATAAACGCTCAATTTGAATTAAACCGATTTAAGTCGATTTCTAGGCGTTTTAATTTGTACCGGACAAACGGTAAATCTAATTGACTTGAAATTTGAAACCTTACAATAATATCACATTACGGATCCGATGAAACTAGTTTCGTCGAAATCCGAGACATTTGAAAAATGGCTATTTTAACTCGCCAAATTAAAATTAAAAATAATTCGATGCGTTTCGAGCTGCCACGCTCAAACGATAACTCCGATTGACACGAAAATTGAAATCCGGTAATAACTAACTATTACGGATCCAATGGAACTGGTTTCGTTCAATTCTGAGACTGTCCAAAAATTGGCTATTTTACAGTCGATTATTAAATATTAAAATATTCAATTTTCACAAATTAACTTTTAATTCAATTTTAAAAGTTCTAAAATATCATTCTAACTTCAACATGATAAAATAAAATTTTACAAATCAATTTCAATCATATTTAACTCTATTTTCAATTATTTCCATAATTTAACATATTAAATTATCGATTTAATTATCCAATTAAATTCAATAATTCAAATAAAAATTTATTCGACTTATAAATTCACTTATTAATATTTAAAATTAATTAAATATTCATATTTTAATTAATAAAAATTCTGGGTCGTTACAATCTTCCCCCCTTAAAAGAATTTCGTCCTCGAAATTAACAAGTAAGAAAAGTTACAGAATCTATTAATTTTCAAAATTCATAGTTAAACTTTTTATAATAACTTTACTAAGTTTTCAAATCATACTCAGTTATCCTTTCAAAAACAATTACTATTGTTTAACTTTCAATTCCAAAATCAATGTTAAAGTTTTCAAAATTTTCCAATTTTCTCAAAAAATTTTATAACGCCTTAAATTTTCGGAAAAATTCGCCATAGTCTCCTTTGCGCGGCTCGATCCGAAAAAAAAATGACAGTATATATATCACAAATATACATCTCATCAAGTAATGAGGCATCCCGCAGGGAAAAAAGTGTAAAATTGCGATATTTAATCCGAGATATGTACCTTATATTTTATTAGCGAGCATATACGGCTAATATAGCGCGAAAGCGAGCTCCAAATGCGAAGCAAACGCGATCCGCACCTACTAATCACTCAACAAACAACATGAGAACATGCATATATGAAAATAATATCAATATACAACATATAGCAACATAATCACTATATATGTCAACATAGCAAATGAAACAAACAACAAATGCAATATATATTCAACCAACTATCATTCATAACCAATAAATATTCATTCATATTCTCATTAATACTCAATGAGATAGTTTTCAATTCAAATCACATTTGATTTATTTACATTGGATTTTATCAACTTTCATTCTCAATTCAATTAGTTATCATTTACTAATTTAAATCCAATTCACATTCAATTCTATTCAAATTTATTTACTTCTAATTTGAATTCAATTTCATAGCTTCCAATTTCATTAATACTTAATGAATTATATACAATCAATCTAATAATCATATAACAACCAAAGTATATTAATTACAACCAAATTCCTTTGCTTATATTCATTCTCATTCAATTTATTCAACTTCCAATAACATTTGATTTCAATGAATTAACACCTATATTCATTATTCCATATCAACTTCATTCACATTCAATTGGTTAACATTCAATCTATTCATTCAATTCAATTACTAAAGTTGAATTTCATTTATATAACTCAAGTTCACATCATCCACTTAACTTTATTAATTTACTTTGATACTAATATCAACTTCATTCCATATCACTTAAGTTATATTCCATTTAACTTTAAATTCATTTTTATTTACAACTCATATTCATAAATATATTCATTAGTTTCACTTCTTACATATATAAGTTTTATTTCACAATTGTAAATCACTTTAATTATAACTCAATTCTTATAATTCATTTGCTTATACAATTATTCTTTTAATTTAGATTATTCAAACAACCTAACAATCAACTTATATACACTTTAATAATTTTGAAAAATTATTTCTTTATATATAAAATATACTCAAGGTAAAATTATTTCATTTACCCAATTTTAAAATTAATATTATGCCGAATTGTTCTATTCAAGTGTTTAGAAACTCCTTCGGCATAGTCTTGCGGACCACGCTGACGAAAGTTCATATGCCACTCAATAAACCAATCATCACAATATAAAACAATTTTATATTCACTAACAAATACGCTCTCATAGCTATTATTACACTCAAACTCATTCTAGAGTACTACTGACTCTATCTCTAATGAGTAATACCCAACAGAACCATGGTTGTCGCTTAACCATAAGCTCTGATACCAAATGTAACGTTTGTGGATTTTCGTTGCCGAAAAACCGAATAGTTATGGGTTTTTAAAAAGAATTTAAGAAAAGAAAAGAGAAGAAGAGAGAAGATAGAAAATAGAGAGAAAAGAAAATAGAGAGAAAAGAAAATAGAAAAGAGAACAGAAAATTTAGAAGAGAGAGAGGAAAGATAATAGAAAACTTTTAAAATAGAAGAAAAAGAGAATAGAAAGAAAATAGAACGGAACATAAAACAACAGAACAACGGAATCTCACAATTCGCAGCGGAACAAAATATAATAATAAATGAATAATCTTTAAACAAAGAGCTATATCAGTTATTTCATTTTATTACATCATATCATCAGAGTGTACAACAACATACAACAACAAATCAATAACAACAGCGGAAAAAGAGATACTATATACTAATAATACGCCATGCCATCCAGCTTGCCTCCAGCAACTCCTGAATATCCAGAATATCCTGATAAACCTTAACTCTTGACTGCCCGTGTGGAAATTGGTGGGCACCCAGAGTTTAGGAAGGAAAACAATAAACTCCAAGTCAGTCATGTGACTGGTGTGAGAACTCAAAACAGTTGATTTATCTTTAAAATCAAAATAGAGGAATATTTTTAATTTCAATTCGAAATGCTTTTAAAAATGAGACTACCATAAGGCCTCCCGCACACACACACAATGCAAACGCAGAATCGGAGGAGATTTCTCCTTATGATAGTCAAAGATGCTTGATACGCATTTAAAATAACATTTGATATTGTTACTAGTGCATAGTATAGGAAAATCATTTCAAAAATAAAGATATAAATCTTAGCCAGCATAGACATTCCGCACTTATGCCTACTATAGCTACTATGTTCAATAGCAGGTTACCGCCACATTCCATAGCAGGTTATACAACTAATACCGTACAAGTTTCGTATTGTTTCTTTGGATTTCCAACAAATGGTCAGGCCAAGGAACTTCCCATTGCCACATGGAAACGCCTCTGGCTGGACGTCCCCGAGAACTTAACCAGCTCTCTGCCAACACAAGGCCGGGTTACCTTTATCACTAGGTAACTACTACACGAATATGGCATCCCCCGGTCCCATTGGACCTTTTAACCGAGCGCTCGTCACCAACAACACCACACAGTAATAAATATAGTGTATCAACATGAGTAAATATCTGGGCTCCATACCATGATACCACCCTTTCCAGAAGGAAATGCACATACCCTAAAGGGAGCTACCCCTCATAACCTTGCCGCATCTTTCCTGTTTTGACCATTCCGGGATGTGAGGCTCGACGAAGTTTCGTCCACAAAAACATACTTTATACAAAAGCCATGCTTTGGGTCAACAAATGATCAACACAATGATCACAAGGATAGACAATCAAATAAACGATCCTATCACAAATAATCAACACAATGATCATTTCAGCATCACTCAGCATGTCACATTACCAAATTGGGAATATATCGCTGATAACTTCAACTATATAACCTCTGAGCTCGTACGTCTCAGAGAAGGGTGTTAAGCTAAAAGAATAAATTCTCCGCCACCAACAGAAATATATTTGAATGAAATCTGCTTTACATCTCAACTTGTAACGTCAGACATACAATCCATACAAGTCTGTTCCGGGCTCGAACAAAACCGAAGGCACTTACAAAGAAGTCCTTGCAATCCGGATATTCACAATCCTGATCGGATTCACCATCACATATGGAGAACTCAATACCGTAGCCACTCGTTGCAGAGTCAATCGACAGGTCATCCTATCGCTTTCGCAAATACCGGGTCTTCAACACCGGTCTTCAAATGCAATTCACAACGACGTATCACATATTCGGAATGGGTTATACGACCCCATGGTCCTTTCCCGGTTAACCCGAATAGTGAGCGCTTATTTAAAAATAAGTGTAGCATTCACATTCAAACAAATCACATCAATTACCCATTCAAAGGGAAATATTGATAGTCGGTTATTGAACTATCACTGGATATGCACACATCACCAATTTCCAAATAATTTTCCAAATTATTTATTTCACAAAATATCTTTACCAGATATATAGTTTCACACTTCAAAAATAAATCAATATTTATTTTTTAACAAATTCCACTTTTCATTTATAAATTCCATAATGAATTTATATTTCAAAATATCCATGCATATACGATTTCAACTATCCATTTTCAATTTATCTTCAAAAAGATAAATTCTCTATATTCACTTTATATTGGAAAACAATTCCATACTTATTAAAAATAAGTAATTCACAAATCTTTTTATTTTCAACCTTGGAAAATATTCAATATACTTAAATCGAAATTTAGTATATATTTCATTTTATTAAGGAAATCATTCTCTTAAACATATTTATTTGGGCCAAAATGAATGTTACGTAAAACATCGTTACAACGTCCCAAAATCACTAGTATAGGGATTCGAATTTAAAATAGACATATAAATCCCAATACTATACAAAACATTTCCTTTCGGAAATCATTTACTATAACAACAGTGTTATAGTCCACCATTTCCTTCTATTTCTCGAAACATCTATTTCAACAATAAATGTTGAAATCTATGGTTTCGAATCTCAACACATTTTAAAACATCGTTAGATCGTTTTAATTCTATTTCAAATATCACATTCAAAACAATTTCTTTAACATATTATTCACTATTCAAAAACGTGAATATTCTTTGTTAACAAATTTCATCATTTCTATATATTTCATTTCCAAGGATTATTCACAGTTAAAAATGTGAATATAACTCCATTAATAGGTTTCAACAATTTACTTATCAAAATAAGTCGTTTGCGAATTTATAAAACAACGTTTATAAATTCCATTTCTATTTATTTATAAAAACTTCCTTTTTATAAATTCCTTTATTAACCTATTCCAGTTTATAACTCAATTATAAAACAAAAATTCACATTACAAGTTAAACACTTATAAAACGATTATTTTACAACAATCGTTCTTTTAACTTCCCAAATTATAAATCTTATAACTTATAAGATTGTTTATTTATCCAAAATTCATTCTTTCAATAACTTTATAAATTTTATAAACCTACTGTTTATAAAATTTCATTTATAACTTCACCGTATAAAATTCTATAAATCCCATTCAATTATGAAATTCATTTTCACTTCACTCAAACACTTATAAAACTCGTTTTATAATGTCTATATTTCAATTTATAAATATCTATTTATAAATCTCTTAATATAAATCAAATTATATTATTATTCTTTTAAACGTCTTTAAATTCCTTTATAATTTTATCATTCTCTTGATTTATAAAATAATCAAAATTTATAAATCCTATATTTAAACTCTTTATAATAAATTCAAAAATCTCGATTAAACTATTTTATAAAATCATTAATCCATATTTTCTCAAAAATCAACTTTTAAACTATATTTCTCAAAATCATAATTTTTATAACTTTAAAAATTATAACGTTTATTTATTTGAAATGGATCAATTCCAAAAACATAGTGTATTCTCAAAAATCACTTTAAATCATTTTAAAATCCCAAAATTTGGGTCCAATGATGCTACACACCAAATAGTCAATCACGACAACAACGATATCATATATCGATATGATAATCCATCAAATATCAAAATATCTGAAATCAAATAAATACTGTTGAGGAATCCAGTTGGATCCCTCCAACCTGTTTTCCTGCATCCAAAAACATTAGCACAATACCAATTTCGCTCCAGTACGAAATTATCGCGGTGTATGTTCTTATTAAATATTATCCGCTTAATAACGGCGCAATAGGGTCTCATCCGCTAAACAAAAAATGCGGGAAATCAACAACTGCAATATATACATATGCCAATATATATATATATTGATATTATATATAACACCAATTTCACTGTTTATGAAATATTCGCGGTATATGTTTTTAATAAATAACATCCGCTTACTAACGGCGTATAATGTCTATTTTAACAATCAATACATAACAATCATCATTCAAACATGCATTCAAATATTTTAAATCTAACTATTTAAAATAAAATCGAAACTGATTCGATTGAGTGAGAAGTTCTCACCTTGGTTTTATTTCCGTTTTAGCGATTTATTTCGAATAAAATTAAACGGACGTTTAATTTTACCCAAAATTCTCACTAACTCCAAACGACTCCAAACCAACTCCATCGCGTAGTGCTCGTCCATACGATCCCAACGCAACTGAGTTTGCATTTTTTCGACCTTATTGATTTTACAAGTTTGTACACGATTTTATATAAACAATTCAACATAACTTTATAATTTTTAACCTCTACTCAATCCTAGCCCTTGGATCCAAATCCAGATACATCAGGCCGCACGAACACTCTTCTTCCCTACCACTTTCACGCGCACGCACAGGCAATGAGGCCGAACCCACCAACAATAATTAGGGTTAATCGCCGCACCACCATCTCTCATCTATATTCGATCATCTCTTCACCATCGAAGCGCCATCTCCCCCTCAACACTCGGCCCAAACCATGAAGGACTCGGTTGTCACTGTAGCACGCGGTTCGAGAACGAACCTGGCCTCTTCTCGATTGATTTCTGGCCACCACGCTCCACTATATACGATCATGACCGTTGATAATGTTGCCCTCAACGAGCTCTACAAGGTTGCTGAAGAAAGTTTTGCAAATAGTGGATGGATTGGAAGATTTCAAGGGGAGAACGACACAACTTGCTGGCCGTTGGTGATAAATGTGGCGGCTAGGGTTTAGATTTTTTTTTTTTTTTATTATGAAGGTGTGGGTGTGTATTTATAGAATTTCGTTCGACACTATTCATCCGGAAATTTCGAACTCCGATTTACGCGCCGTAACCAGCATTTCTAAGGTTTACCCCGCGTTCCGGACACAATGGAACAGGTTTCGAAAGCTAATTTGGACATCTGTGCGAGTTATGGCTATAAACGCTCAATTTGAATTAAACCGATTTAAGTCGATTTCTAGGCGTTTTAATTTGTACCGGACAAACGGTAAATCCAATTGACTTGAAATTTGAAACCTTACAATAATATCACATTACGGATCCGATGAAACTAGTTTCGTCGAAATTCGAGACTTTTTGAAAAATGGCTATTTTAACTCGCCAAATTAAAATTAAAATAATTCGATGCGTTTCGAGCTGCCACGCTCAAACGATAACTCCGATTGACACGAAAATTGAAATCCGGTAATAACTAACTATTACGGATCCAATGGAACTGGTTTCGTTTAATTCTGAGACTGTCCAAAAATTGGCTATTTTACAGTCGATTATTAAATATTAAAATATTCAATTTTCACAAATTAACTTTTAATTCAATTTTAAAAGTTCTAAAATATCATTCTAACTTCAACATGATAAAATAAAATTTTACAAATCATTTTCAATCATATTTAACTCTATTTTCAATTATTTCCATAATTTAACATATTAAATTATCGATATAATTATCCAATTAAATTCAATAATTCAAATAAAAATTTATTCGACTTATAAATTCACTTATTAATATTTAAAATTAATTAAATATTCATATTTTAATTAATAAAAATTCTGGGTCGTTACAAAAAGAGAGAATAAGAAAGCAAAAAACTATCGAATAAAGCATTGACTTTAAGACTAAAATATGTTTAAATGTAGAATAAGGTAATAAGTGGTGTTAGCTTATCAAAGGATGATAGGATACTTGAAGTTTTCCCTTCAATGTTTTAAAAAAATTTCAAGAAAATAATAAAGATATTTAACGTACATAATTAGAATGAAATTTTATTTTATTTTTTTATGGAAAAGGGTAAATTTGTCAATAAGAAAATCATATATTATATAGGTTTTAGTAAGCAATAAAATATGCAAATTTTAGATGTTACTTGCAATTTATAAAATTATTGTAATATCTATTAATTCACTATGCATGTAGGTGCCTGTTTTAAATATACTTCATCATGCTTTATAACATAGCCATTTGTAACAATTTATTGTAATAATGATAGTATGGTTTATTGTTTTTGTTATTGATTATATTTCCTTGCATCTTTTTGTCTAACGGTTATGTTCAATGAAATATCATCTAAAGTATTTCTAACGTTATCTATAAGTATTTTGTGTTATAATGATATAAATTAGCTTCGAGTTATGTTTATTGTTGTATTATTTTAGTTTTATACTTGCGTGATGTATGTTATGTTTAATTTTCATCTCATATTACATTATATGTATTAAAAAATATAATGTTTCAATGTTAATGAATATTTTACTAATTTATTTAGTGCTACATAATGTCCAAAAGTGTAATAATGAGAATGTTGGGATGTTTCATATTTGAATCAAATATGAAACATAACTTCACTTTGAGCACAATTTCTATGTTCCAAGTTTAGACCACTATTAACATAACTAACCATGTGCATATTTAAGTATATATGTTAAACAAAGGATAAACCCATACTAACCTTGTGTAACTTATTTTTGAAATTTAAAAGGCATGCTAAATTATCTAATATTTGCCCAGTTAGAATTAACCGATAGTTGATGTTATCGTTTGTCGTGCAAAGTCATTGTGCTCTAAATTGTGAAGTTATACTTTGTGCGATTTGAGATTACTAAAGAATACCAACAAAAGCGTATTATTGAACTTCATGAGAAAGGTAGCCTTAAAAATTACTATCCATGCACCCTTATAGTCATATATAATCATGAAAAAAACTAAAAATTAAAAATTAAATAAATTATGTGATAACTTCGCGTATGTAGCATGAGTTTGCACTAGTTCTAAGTATAATTAATAGCTCATTAACTTCAATTTTGAAATTCTTTAAGCATTTTTTCTCATATTATTCATTTCATTGTTCTCTACCATTAATGGTTTATATGATTGAAAATAATTATTTTTAGGTTTAGATTTCACCCTTTCATGTGTTATGCATAGTTCGCATTTTTTATTATTTAAGGTGGGTTTGTGATATTTGCAATAATTAAATCACATATACAAATAGGATATTCACAAATACGATATTTGCAATAGACTATTAGTATGATACATAAGTACATACAAGGTGCATTCAAAATGAATAATATCAATAACATGTATGGTGCGCTGGTAGTGCCTAACATGGTTGCATGCCTACAAATATAGACTCCATGTAATGGAATTTGAGTTATTCCCATTCCAAGATTCAATACTTTTCTTAACGTATTTCTTTTGATTGATACATAGACATGTGAACATCTCAAATTCTATCTAATTTATTAAAATAATACATCATATCATCTAGTCTAGTGAAATTATAAGGAAAATCAAAATGAAAATAATACAGTCTCCCAAAAATTTAGTTTAACTAATCTAGATGTAGTGACATGAGATGGGATACACGTTCAAGGTAACAAAACATGAAAACAGAAATACAAATTAATACTCTAAAATTATGAAATATTAAGAAATTTCAATTGGAAGTGCCTTTTGAGCTCCCTAAAGTTTGAAAATCAACATAAAAAAATGTGAAGATGTAACTATATATAATTTTAATAAGAGAAACATTGTACATGAAAATACAAAGTAAATAAGTAGGTGAATATATAAACTTAAACAAAATATAAAGATGAATACTTAAATATAGCGAATGGTATTGAGAATAAAAATGCAAAAGATGGAAAATATCAACAAAATGGATTAAAAAAAGTATAATTTGTCATAAATAGAATTTCATTTTATGCTAAATTTCATTTGTAATAAGAAACTTGGAGGTTTAAATCAACTAAATATTTATAGATTGACAACTTGAAAAGTTCATATTTACAATAGAATTTAGGAAACAAAACAAATTACAAAATATAATGAATTTAGTGACCCAATAAATATGCATAATCCTTATTAAATGCATTGTTTTTCAACCAAAACTGTAATGACCGTCATTCTTGCATCGAAAGACTGGCCATTAAGGGTAGAAGAAAAAGAAAGATAAGAAGAAAACTAAATAATCACAGAATCTCACCACGAATCAGAATTACACATAATAGATAACAAGCGATATTACATTGTCATTTCCATAATAATACATCGGAGTCATTGCATTACAGTTTCAATTGGACAGTTATAGATACCTATCATATGAAAATACATAGATCGTATATAACATAGCGAAATAAGATAATAACTAGCTAAAGGTGAAGCCACATGCTCCAGTTCCTTAAAATGTTTCGATAAGAAACCCAGATTACTTAGCTATTCATACAAATTTGAATACCCAAGAGCTTTAGCAAAAGAAAATAAAACTCCGGGTCAGTTATTGAACTAGTGTGAGTAAGCTCAAACAACTTAATTTTTTAATTTTATAAAACACTTTGAAAATCAAAGGTATCTCGTAAGACCACATCGCAATAAATGAGGATGGTTTTTTACCTTATGATAAGCAAAACATTTTATATAGAAATCCAATGGTATTATGATAATGTATACGGTTTTCAAGTAAAATAGAACATAGATGAAATGCTTGCAACTCAAATTTGAACATACTTCGATGTAACTATAACCGTGTGACACTTACTGGAGAATGGATTCTATACAATGACTTGGCTGCTGGGGTACTTCCCGTCATGATGCATCTCTCAATAAAATAACACTGACAGATTGCTCATTGAACTTCGTCTTATACTCTGCTACAGATAGATCCCCTTGTTTCAAGTCCATGAAGTTCCGGTACATCCTCTTCCTTCCTGTTATTAGCAAAAATTGGTCCTCATAAACATGTTTAGATTAGGCCAATGAAAATTCTTCTTCTGGAATATTTGTAGTAAGGGATTCCTACCAAGCTACTACTCTCTCTCTTGCAGTTGCCATGCTACTAAGAACCTTTTCTATTCATCGGATAAACCAAGACCTTTAAAAATCTTTCACAAAATAGCAACAATGCTTGCACTTCCATGATAGACTCGGTTCCTTTAAACGGTTTCCCTTTTAAATTAGTGTAATCCTTGCATAAGGTTGTAAAACTTACTCTTGGCTGCACTGGCGCTGCCTCTTCGACAATCCGAACTCCTTCAGGATTTGAGGTTCGACCATTTGTAATTGTAGTGCTTCCTGCTCCCCTCCCTCATTTACCTTGGTTACTCTTGTCTTACTACCTGAAAATAGTAAGATAACTATTATAATACTTGGATGAGATAAATCTTGAAAGAAGTTTACCAATAAAATCTATCAAGTTGATATATCTACCATATATGTGTGTGTGTGTGTGTGTGTGTGAATAAAAATTACAAATATGCACTCTTGAAGTTGACCTCAACCCAAAGCCTGGGTGGTTGCTTAACCTAAGCTCTGATACCAAAAATGTAATAACCGCCTTTTTGTGCACCGAAAGATAGGGCATTAAGGGTAGAAGAAAAGGAAAGATAAGGAGAAAACTACACAATCACTGAATCTCACTATGAACCAGAGCAACATATAATAGATAACATAGGATATTACATTGTCATTTCCATACTAATATTAAACTAGAGTCATCGCATTACCATTTTCAACTGGACAGTTAGCTACCCATCCATATAAAAAGACATAGATCATACATAATACGATGGAATAAGATAATAACTAGCTAATGGTGAAATCATTCGCTCCAGCTCATTCAAAATGCTTTCATAAGAAACTTGGATCACTTGGCTACACATACAAATTTGGGTACCTAAGAGTTTTAGAAAAAGAATAAAACTTCAGATCAGATATGGGTATGGTGTGAGTAAAATCAAATAACTTAATTTTTTTTTACTTTTATAAGACACTTTGAAAATCAAAAGTATCTCGTAGGACCATGCTGCACATAAAAACAGACGGGTTTTACCTTATGATAACCAAAGCACATTATATAGAACTCCAGTGATGATAATGTCTACAGTTTTGAAGTAAAATAAGATATAGCTGATATGCTTGCATATCACTTTCCAACATGCTCAGGTACAACTAAATCTTTACGACACCTATTAGAGAATTGGATTTTATACAATGACTGGGCTACTGGTGTACCGCATGTCACAGTGCGTCTTCAAATAAAATAATACCGATGACCGCGCCTATATCCCCCACCAACACAAGACCGGCCTACCCTTTGCTATATAATACAGATCGTCCCTCGGTTGGGATCAACAACCGTACAAAATATACGTGAGTTGATAGTAGGGACTCTATATAGGGATGACCTTACCCTAATGGGAGCGATCCACATTGCCTAGCAGCATCTTTCCTGTTTTAGTCATTCGCGGTTGATGAGGCTTGAGGCTACGTTTAAGTTTTCTATAGCACTTCCACTTGGAATGCTAACATTGCCTTCCATATTTTGATGCAATGTTAGCACTCATCCATACAAGTCGTTCACGAGATGAATGAACCAAACGCGCTATTTCCACTACACCCATTTTGGAATTAACCTCAGGTTAGTAGCAAATAGCCCTTGCGGTTCAAGTCTTCATCTTTGATCTTTCCTTTACTATTTCCAATTCGACGTTTATATTAGTTCGAAGTGGTTTATGGAAACAAATAATACCTGATCCCCGTCTCTCCAAACCAATGTTCAATAATTTTAAGGCTTCAAGTTGTTTATTGTGGACTATTCTACTATCAGAGTGTAAGACTTACATATAAACATACATTTCATATGCTTAGGTTACCATGACCCGCGTATCGAAATAAACCACTTGTATTCTTCATATTCCCAAAGTGAGGTATTTACCATAAGTACATGTTGACTAACTTTCAATAAAACGTGTCAACATTTTAGTACAACTACTTTAAATCATTTAGCTACTTAATAGTATGGACAAGAGATCCTTTGGTTTTAAAAATAATTTACATAAATAAGAAAGTTCCTTTAAAATAAATAACCGATAGAGTTTTGAAAGAAACTTTAAAATAAATAAAACTCAATTAAATCGTAAGTTTAAAACTTAATTAACCTTAATTAAATCAAAATTGTGATATCCCGAAAATTTTGTTCAATATCAATTTAATAATCTGTGTTTAAAATTAAATTGATTTGATAAATTTTGTTAATAAAATTTGACTTGATTTAATAATCGAATTAAATAGATATTTAATTGGTGAATTTTATCTTTTGAAAACTAATAAAATGCTTTCTATTTATAATATATATATATACATATAGATAGATATATATATATATATATATTATAAATAGATACGTTTTGATTTAAAGTTAAATAAACAATTAAAAATCTTGTTTTTAAATTCTAATATTCATTCTGATAATTTGGAAAATTTTATTTTATTTAATATATAACTATTCAAAACTATTTAATAAGTAACTATATGGTTTTAAGATACTTAAGGAAAAAGCTTTAAATTGTTTAAATATATTTTAAGCATAAGTTTAAATTCTAAAAAAAATAAATAAAAGTTTATTTTATTTCCTTTCTAAATATAGCTTAATATATATAATTTGAAATTATATATGAAAATTTAAAATACCATTTATATATTAAACATTAATGCATTTAAATAAGTTAAATAAGATAAGTAATTTATAACTTCTTATATAAATTATTTAAATTGGATTTTTTTTTTCTAATAGTTATAAATGTAAAAATAGATAGGTTAATAAAACTTCTAATTTAAATTTATATATGACATAAATTAGATTTAAATTGTATTTTTAAATTTAAGTAGAATTTGAATTTGAATTAATTTTGAATTCAAAAGAATAAACATTTTTTTATAAGCATTCATTTTACCTATAATTTGTTTATTTACTTTTCTTTTAAAAAAAAGAAATGCACATATACATTTACATATGAAAGTAATTTATATATATAATTTGTATATATATATAAGTATTTAACAAATAAAGAAAAAGGGTTTTATATACTTTTAAAATAAATAAAAATAAGTAAAATTACTTATAAGACAAATGCTAATACATTAAGTGGTTTGAGTGACAAGTGTTAATAAATAAACTACTATAATGACAAGTGTTAAGATGTGGAACAAGTGTTATTTTAATTTTTTGATTTTTGATTTCTATTTTTAATAAATCACATTTCATATTCATATAAACATAGGCTTCTTCCCTTCTATACTTTTTCTATCCTCCTCATTTCAAAAGGCTAAGAACTTCAGCCCGCATATTTCTCAAATCTGAAAATCAATTCCGCTCAAACCAAAATGTAGTTCAAAGTCTATAACCTCATTTTAAAAATATGTATTTCACTACCTCAAACCAGAGAATAAAATCATTACCTACAATTCATTTTCCAAATCAAAGCCAGCAAAAATCATTTTCAACCTGAGAATATCAAAATAAGCAAACCAGTGATCTTTTGCAAATCATTTTCAAGATGTTCAAGCCTGCATGCTTTATTCCTGAACATCTGCATTTTTCAAATCCGAAGAAACAACTAAAGCATGCAAAGCATTTTCTTTTCCACCTAAGTTTTTAAGCAAGCAAGTAAAGTATGAAGCAAGAGCAAGCCTGCATGTAAGTTTAGAACAACAGCAACTCAAGTTTTTATCAAATTCAATGAAGATTGGGCATTTCAGTTTCAAGTCTTCAAAACAGTTTTCAAAGTAAAAGCTCTGTTCTCATTTGTTTCAGGTGAGTAACAACGTCTTTAAAAAATTTATAAATTGAATCTGGTTGCTTGATTTTATCTGAAATAGATCTGTTATGTGAATATATACAAGTGCATGTTTCTGTATGAATGTATAGTGGTATGTGTATGCTGTTGTACTTGTTCCACGGTCTAGAACAAATCAAAATTCACTTGCTATTAATTCAACCTTTGTTAAGACTTAAGTATTTGGACAAATTAGGTTTGTTGTATCATAGTTTTAAATTTAAAAGTCTGGATAAGTTAAACAAATTAGTATTTCCTCTGGAAATAAATAAACATCAGCAAACTTAAAAATAAGTCAAAATAAAATTTTCAAGATTTTTTGATTCAGGTATATGAATCAAATACTTAAACTAAAATTCGATTTTTAAAACTAAAATCACTATTTTTAGTAAAGAGATTTGATAGCATTTCTGGTTTAACCAGAAATTAGAATTTGGTGAAATTCTGATGAACTCGATAGTCTGAGGGGTCGTAATTCTTTGTGGAGGAAGAGGAATGGTCAACGACCTGGGAAAAATATGGGATCGTTGATCAAAGCATGGTGGCGACAAGGTAGGTCGATGAAGCCTATAAACCTAGTTTGGGAGTGCTCTTGAAATTTTTATTGTCACGGTCTCTCTGAGTGATCGAGTACTTTAGGGTTTCAGGGAGTGTTAGCTGGAGCATTGACGTAGTCGTGGCCGGAGTTGCAGTCGACACGGTGGTCGGAGTTAAGGAAACGAGTAGTTTCCAGGTTTTGGGATATATGGTGATAGTTATTCCAGTGTTTCCAGGTTTATGATTTGGAGTACTCGAATTTGATTTCGAGTGGATGGTGAGATTTTGATGATCGGGATGTGATTCGGATTTGATCGTCGACATGCTCGATGTCTTGGTGGTGACCGGAGGTGGTCAGCACCATCGTGCATATGCACGGTGCAATGAAATGTGTCAGGTGAAGGTTTGGGGTTGTAGAAATTTTTGGATTCAAGTTTTTGCTCGAAGTGGTTAAGGGTTTTACTCGAAGTAAACCGAAGTGGGGTTCGGGTACATTAGTGGTTACAGGTTTCTCTAGAAACCTGATTGTTTCCAGATTCATTTTAGTTTTAAAATCTGAAGAAAATTTTTTAAACAGAATTTAAAATGTAAAATAAAGATGTAAAGTAAGTTTAAACCTAATTTTAAAATCTTTATTCAGAGTCTAATTTGAATCTTAGTTTGATCATTATTTAAGTTTTGAAATTTAAGATATTTTAAACAACTTTAAATTTGTTTAAAAGTTTGAATTTAAAAGTAAAACTTTAAATAAAAATAGAGATTTAAACCTAAGTTTAAATCTGGAATCAAAATCCAAATTTGAATCATAATTTAGAAATAAAGGAAGTTTTTAAAATGTAAGTGTTTAAATAACTTTGAAGGTTTAAATTATATTTTAAATATGGTTTATATTTAAAATGAATTTGGTTTTAATTTCTTTTAAACTTCTTTTATAAAATAAGTAATTCTTTAGAATAATTTTTAAAAGGTTTTTAAAATGTTTTTAAAACTTTGTTAAAGTTAAGTTTGACTTCATTTAAAATATAAAATATAAAATGTAATTTGGAAGCAAACTTTGAAGTAAATTGTTTTAAATTACTTTGTTAATGATAATGTAATCATTAATAAGAAATGTTTTTATTTTAAAGTAAATCAAAGAATTTAATGAATTGTGATTCATTAAATTTGTAAGGTAATTTAAATAGGTTAATTTATTTATTTATTTAATTAATTAAGGGCTTGAATAAATTAATTAAGGTTAAGTTAAGTAATTAAGATTAATTAAATTTGTAATTAATAATGATTAATCTAAGTTAATTACTTAAGAAAGTAATTAAAGAATTATTGATAAGTTAATGAAGGTCATTAACTTAGGGTTATTTATTAATTAATTAATGTGATTAATTTTGATAATTAATTGGATTAATTAATTTAGATAACCATTTATTGAATTTGTTTAGGTAGGATTACTTTATGAAGGTAATTAATGGTATTAATTACTCATTGTAATTAATTAATTTGATTAGTTTAAATTTATTAATTAAGTTTAATTAATTTAGCATAATCATTGGATGGGTTGATAAGTAATCAATGTAGAATAATTACTTAGAGAAGTAATTAAGATTAGTACTTACTAAATGTAACTTATTGAAGTATGGAAATGTTTTTGGGATTAATTGTTTTGTGTAATTAATATGACAGTAATTACTTAGTGAAAGTAATTAATAAATAATTACTTAGTGTAATTTATTTAAGCATTTATTGATTAAGACATTTGAAAATAATCAAGTAATGTAATAAAATAAGGGTAATTAATAACTACTGAGATAATCAAGGATGATTAATAAATATAATTAATTATTAAATGTAATTAACTTAGGAGTAATTAATTTACTCAATGAAGTAATTAAGAGTAGTTAATTACTGAAGCTGATTAATCGGAAGTGATTAATAATTATGGTTTAATTGAGATTAATTTCTTAATGTAATTAATTTAAATTAGGATAATTTAAAAATGTAATTAGGGATCATTAATTTATATAATTAATGATGTAATTAAGGTTGATTAATTAAGATTAATCAATCAATAATAAGTAATTAAAGTAATTAAATAATGTAATTAATTTAGGATTAATGTAATTAATTATAGTTAATTAATTAATGAAGTAATTAAAGGTTAATTACTGTTTTGATTAAGGATATTTAATTTGTGAAATTAATTAAAGGATAATTACTTGAATGTAATTAAAGGATAATTAATCAAGGATGATTAATCAAGGTGATTAATTAGAGGTTAATTAATTAATTGATTTATATGTAATTAATCAATGGTTATATAAGCAGGATTTATAAAATGAAGTAATTAATTTAATTTACTTTGAATTAATTAGTGATGAAATGATTAATTTAATTCATTTTAAATTAATTATAAATGGTGTGATTATTAATCCTTGTTTATATATGGTTGATATAGATTTCCTTGAATGGTTTGAATCTCATATATGAGATAAATAATGTTGTGTGATATGGATGCTTTGGTTGCATTGTGATGATAGTATGAATCATCTATTGGTGATGATAATGTAGATTATCAATTTGTGATGATAGATGGATTACCTGTTATGATAATAATATTGATTATCTATTTGTGATGATGTGAATTATCTATCTGTGTGTGTATATAGATAATTAAATTGAATTGTTTTAAACTTAAAACAACTTGGACCTTAAAAGATACGTTTTGGATTCGATGAGACCGGGATCGGGTTTCTAGATTTGGATATCCGAAAACCACATCGATCCAAATTAACGATAGGTCGTGAATCTCAAGTGAAGATGAAGATTCAGAGTGCAAGGGTTATCGTCGTTAACTCTGAGGGTGATTCCAAAATGAGTGTAACGAGATAATGCCTCGGTTTCATTCGAACCCAGAGCGAACTTGTATGGATTGAATGCTTTCAGAACATCGTCAGGCAGACGATGGGCATTCTAAGAGATGTGTTCACTAAAGTTAATCGTAGCCTCGAGCCTTATCAACCGGGAATGGCTAAAACAGGGGAGGTGCAGCAAGGCTAAGTGCGTCATGCCCAAGTAGGATGAGATTTTCCCCTGTCTAGAAGTCCCTTTTTATTCGGCTGTGTGGGCAGTTGGGTCGCGGCCAACTGGGGGGTTGTCATGTTCGGGACTATCCAGTAAGGGATGGTTTCGGCTTAGTGTTGTAGGAGATTGGGAGTAATCCTCGATACGGTAATCTAGGCCCCGTATTGTGACGGGCGGTACCCCGGTAGCCCTGCCATTGTATGGAATCCAAAATCCAATAAGTGCCAACGCTTTTGATTGTATTACCCACTTTTGTGGCTAGTAGCTGGAATTTAATAGATGTAACAATTTCAGCTATTTCATATTTACTTGAAAACCCTAGAACTATTATAATATCACCGGATTTCCTATCAAATGTTTTGGTTAGCATAAGGTAAAAACTTTTCCATGTTTATATGTGGCAAGTCTTACGTGATACCCTTTCTTTCTAAGGTTTTTCAAAGTTAAGCAACTTTAACCTGTTACTCACACCAGACCCATGTCTGACCTGGAGTTTATCTTCTGTTTTCTTAAACTCTTGGGTACTCAAATTTTTATGAGTAGCCAAGGGATTCAGGTTAGCTTTGACGAATTGTGGAGGAGCAATGGAGCAGGAGGCTTCAGCGTTATAGATATGTTTAGTGTTCCGCTGTGTTTGGTATCTTTGTGAATTTCTCTAAGTTGTATTGAGTTGTATAACTAGACAAGTGATAATTGTCTAGTATGAAATGTGTAATCTGTGTAACTCTGATAGTTGATGTTGTATGTGATACTATGTAATATCTTATGTTATTAATATAATTTATCTGTTCCTCTGTTGAGATTATGATGTTTTTTTCTTCTTTCTTCTCTTTCTTTCTCTTTTCTATCCCTTTCTTTCTTATTAATGATGCGTCATTCTGTGAGGATGAATGGTGGGTCGTTACAGTGGTATCAGAGCACTAGGTTGAGTGAATACCTAGGCTTTGTTGTGATTTCTTTGTTGAGAGAGCGTGTATTTGTAATTTTGAGTATATTTATATATATTTATCTATTTCTATTTATCTGTTGGGTTACCCTTACAGGTTTTCCAATATAAGTTATAAAGTTAGATGGGGTAGTGGTGTGTGTAACATGACATCTACCATTGGTTGGAGTTTGTATGTTTGAGGTTGGAAGTGTGTCTGTCGGGACTGTAGACCCAATACCGTCTCGAGTGGGTTGTGCAGTGGTGTAAAGATTTTATTGATCTCTAAAGGAAACCTGTTAAGGTTCGGAGTCCATCTTTAAAATGCAGAGTTATGTGAGGAGGGTTTGGATCTGTCGGTTGGGCAGAAGCAAGTGATGATATCTCGATACCTCAGGAAGTTGTAGCTGGGTGATGAGATGCAGTGTTATGGATATGTCCAAAGTTGTATTCTTTGGAACAAGTTTAGGGTAGTGTGTCTGCTTCGGTGCTTTGGCTAAGTTCAGCATGGTGTTTCTGTTTTCTTTGAAGTCCGAGTTTCTCAAAGAACTTTTGATTAGGAAGTCTTTGGCAACGTGTCAGCAGTGCAGCTTAGAGTGTTCTATTTGCCCGCAGGGAGGTCTTTAGCTGAGTAGTTTTTCTGGAGGAAGAGTTCAGAAGAAGCGGAGTGGATCCGTTTCTTTGATGGATTGGCTAGGCCAGCGTAAGCTATTCTAATGGGTAAAGAGAGGACAGTTTTCTTTGGATATTAGGCTTGGTTGATCGCGAAAGTGACTTGCGATAGTTGAGCGTTCTCTTGGGTCGCCGGAGATTTTCCGGATGTCTTCAGGGAAGTCAGGGGTTTGTCCATAGCTGGAGATTGAGTTTTCTTATCGACTAGTATTCTAGGAGTGGAACCGGTGGTTCAGCTTAGTTGAAGGTTGGTGAAGCAGCTCAGGATTTAGTGGAATTTTTTAGTTTCCTTAATGGATCTGTTGAACCGTATTTCTGGGGTGTGCTGTCCAGTTTGTGCTAGTGTTCTTCATCAGCATTTTCTTCTACTTCGGATCAGAGTCGTGCAACGGAAGCAGTTTGGGAGTGTTTCTGATTTGTCTTTTCCATATAAGGAGAAGTTTGTTATCTTCTGATGTTTGAGGAGTAGAGTTTATCCTTGGTTTTGGATTGATCTTGAGGAGATCATTGGGTTGAGTTGTTTTGGTCAAGTTTGTTTTTAGAGGAATTAGCGAGGGTTGAGTTAATCAGGAAGGTTATAGGTAGCCAGGATCGTCCAAAGAATTTTTTGTGGTTAAGAGACGAAGGAATTTGAATTCTGGAGTCAGAGATTTGGTTTTGGTTAAGTTTTCTCCGATCTAAGGGAGCTATAAGTTTTGGGGTAAGACTGGAAAGCTAGCGCCGAGATGTTTGGAACTTTTCTATGTTCTTGTGAGAATAAGTGTTTGGTTTTCAGGATTGAATTGCCAGTTTGGATAACTGGGATTCGATGTGTTTCACGTATCTCTGAAGGAGTACGTGTATGATATATCTCTGGTTGTGGAACCAGCTGTTCAGGAAGGTTTGGTTGTTGAGTCAGACTCGTCTATAGTCTAGTATCCTGTTTAATTCTATAGATCTAGATGAGTAGGAGCTCTGTTGCTTCGTAGTTTAGATTGTTTGGATCCTATAGAGCGAGTATCCCGATATATATATACTTGGGGAAACTCGAGGAAATTCTATCCAGAATTTTGTCTGGATAGTTAAATTTATTAGATTGGACGAATTGGTTGCTATGGTTGTTAGCATATGATTGATATATGCTTGTGATTTAAAATTCAAAATATTTGATGGGTTATTAAATTACCTTAGCTTTTAAATTTCGGGGACGAAATTCTTTGAAGGGGGGAGGAATTTGATATCCCGGAAATTTTGGCAATATCAATTTAATAATCTGTATTTAAAATTAAATTGATTTGATAAATTTTGTTAATAAAATTTGACTTGATTTAATAATCCAATTAAATAGATATTTAATTGGTGAATTTTATCTTTCAAAAACTAATAAAATGCTTTCTATTTATAATGTATATATATATATATTGTAAATAGATAAGTTTTGATTTGAAGTTAAATAAACAATTAAAAATCTTGTTTTTAAATTCTAATATTCATTCTGATAATTTGGAAATTTTTATTTTATTTAATATATAACTATTTAAAACTATTTACTAAGTAACTATATGGTTTTAAGATACTTAAGGAAAATGCTTTGAATTGTTTTAATATATTTTAAGCATAAATTTAAATTTTAAATAAAATAAACAAAGTTTATTTTATTTCCTTTTTAAATGTAGCTTAATATATACAATTTGAAATTATATATGAAAATCTAAAATACCATTTATATATTAAACATTAATGCATTTAAATAAGTTAAATAAGATAAGTAATTTATAATATCTTTTATAAATTATTTAAATTGGATAACTATGTTATTTTCAAATAGTAATAAATGCAAAAATAGATAGGTTAATAAAATTTCTATTTTAAATTTGTATATGATATAAATTAGCTTTAAATTGGATTTTTATATTTAAGTGGAATTTGAATTTGAATTAATTTTGAATTCAAAAGAATAAACAATTTTTTATAAGCATTCATTTTACCTATAATTTGTTTATTTCATTTTCTTTAAAAAAAGAAATGAACATATACATTTACATATGAAAGTAATTTATATATATATATATAAGTATTTAACAAATAAAGAAAAAGGGTTTTATTTACTTTTGAAATAAATAAAAATAAGTAAAATTACTTATAAGACAAATGTTAATACATTAAGTGGTTTGAGTGACAAGTGTTAATAAATAAACTATTATAATGACAAGTGTTAAGATGTGGAACAAGTGTTATTTTTATTTATATTTTTTTATTTTTTATTTTTAATAAATCACATTTCATATTCATATAAACATAGGCTTCTTCCCCTCTATACTTTTTCTATCCTCCTCATTTCAAAAGGCTAAGAACTTCAGCCTGCATATTTCTCAAATCTGAAAATCAATTCCCCTCAAACCAAAATGTAGATCAAAGTCTATAATCACATTTTGAAATTCTGTAATTCACTACATCAAACCAGAGAATAAAATCATTACCCGCAATTCATTTTTCAAATCAAAGCCAGCAAAAATCATTTTCAACCTGAGAATATCAAAATAAGCAAACCAGTGATCTTTTGCAAATCATTTTCAAGATGTTCAGGCCTACATGCTTTATTCCTGAACATCTGCATTTTTCAAATCTGAAGAAACAACTAAAGGATGCAAAGCATTTTCTTTTCCACCTAAGTTTTTAAGCAAGCAAGTAAAGTATGAAGCAAGAGAAAGCCTGCATGTAAGTTTAGAACAACAGCAACTCAAGTTTTTATCAAATTCAATGAAGATTGGGCATTTCAGTTTCAAGTCTTCAAAACAGTTTTCAAAGTAAAAGCTCTGTTCTCATTTGTTTCAGGTGAGTAACAACATCATTAGAAAAATTATAAATTGAATATGGTTGCTTGATTTTATCTGAAATAGATCTGTTATGTGAATATATACAAGTGCATGTTTCTGTATGAATGTATAGTGGTATGTGTATGCTGTTGTACTTGTTCCAGGGTCTAGAACAAATAAAAATTCACTTGTTATTAATTCAACCTTTGTTAAGACTTAAGTATTTGGAGAAATTAGGTTTGTTGTATCATAATTTTAAATTTAAAAGTCCGGTTAAGTTAAACCAATTTGTATTTCCTCTAGAAATAAATAAAAACCGGCAAACTTAAAAATAAGTGAAAATAAAATTTTCAAGATTCTTTGATTCAGGTATATGAATCAAATACTTAAACTAAAATTCGATTTTTAAAACTAAAATCGCTATTTTTAGTAAAGATATTTGATAGCATTTCTGGTTTAACCAGAAATTAGAATTTGGTGAAATTCCGATGAACTCGATAGTTTGAGGGGTCGTAATTCTTTCTGGAGGAAGAGGAATGGTCAATGACATAGGGAAAAATATGGGACGTTGATCAAAGCATGGTGGCGACAAGGGTTGGTCGATGAAGCCTGTAAACCTAGTTTGGGAGTGCTCTTGAAATTTTGATTGTCACGGTCTCTCTGAGTGATCGAGTGCTCTAGGATTCCAGGGAGTGTTAGCTGGAGCATTGACGTAGTCATGGCCAGAGTTACAGTCGGCACGGTAGTCGGAGTTAAGGAAACAAGTAGTTTCCAGGTTTTGGGATATATGGTGATAGTTATTCCAGTGTTTCCAGGTTTCTGATTTGGAGTACTCGAATTTGATTTCGAGTGGATGGTGAGATTTGGATGATCGGGATGTGATTTAGAGTTGATCGTCGACATGCTCGATGTCTTGGTGGTGACCGGAGGTGGTCAGGATGACCGTGCATGTGCATTGTGCAATGAATTGTGTCAGGTGAAGGTTTAGGGTTGTAGAAATTTTTGGACTCGAGTTTTACTCGAGTAATTCGAGTTTTTGCTCGAAATGGTTAAGGTTTTTACTCGAAGTAAACTGAAGGGGGGTTTGGGTACATTAGTGGTTACAGGTTTCTTTAGAAACCTGATTGTTTCCATATTCATTTTAGTTCTAAAATCTGAAGCAAATTTTTTAAACAGAATTTAAAATGTAAAATAAAGATGTAAACAAATTTTAAACCAAGTTTTAAAATCAGTATTCAGAGTCTAATTTGAATCTTAGTTTGACATAATTTAAGTTTTGAAATTTAAGATATTTTAAAAAACGTTAAATTGTTTTTAATAGTTTGAATTTAAAAATAAAACTTTAAATAAAAATAGAGATTTAAACCTAAGTTTAAATCTCGAATCAACATCCAAATTTGAATCATCATTTAGAAATAAAGGAAGTTTTTAAAATGTAAGTGTTGAAATAACTTTGAAGGTTTAAGTTATATTTTAAATATGGTTTGTATTTAAAATGAATTTGGTTTTAATTTCTTTTAAACTTCTTTTATAAAATAAGTAATTCTTTAGCATAAGTTTTAAAAGGTTTTTAAAATGTTTTGAAAACTTTGTTAAAGTTAAGTTTGACTTCATTTAAAATCTAAAATTTAAAATGTTATTTGGAAGCAAAATTTAAAGTAAATTGTTTTAAATTACTTTGCTAATGATAATGTAATCATTAATAAGAAATGTTTTCATTTTAACAAAGAATTTAATGAATTGTGATTCATTAAATTTGTAAGGTAATTTAAATAAGTTAATTAATTAATTTTTTTATTTAATTAAGGGTTTGAATAAATTAATTAAGTTTATGTTAAGTAATTAAGATAAATTAAATTTGTAATTAATAATGATTAATCTAAGTTAATTACTTAAAAAAGGTAATTAAAGAATTGTTGATAAGTTAATGAAGGTCATTAACTTAGGGTTATTTATTAATTAATTAATGTGATTAATTTTGATAATTAATTGGATTAATTAATTTGATAACCATTTATGGAATTTGGTTAAGTAGGATTACTTTATGAAGGTAATTAAAGGTATTAATTACTCATTGTAATTAATTAATTAATTTGATTAGTTTAAATTTATTAATTAAGTTTAATTAATTTAGCATAATCATTGGATGGGTTGATAAGTAATCAATGTAGAATAATTACTTGGAGAAGTAATTAAGATGAGTAATTACCGAATGTAACTTATTGAAGTATGGAAAAGTTTTGGGGATTAATTGTTTTGTGTAATTAATATGAAGGTAATTACTTAGTGAAAGTAATTAATAACTAATTAATTAGTGTAATTAATTTAAGCATTGATTGATTAAGACATTTGAAAATAATCAAGTAATGTATTAAAATAAGGGTAATTAATTACTAATGAGATTAATCAAGGATGATTAATAAATATAATTAATTATTAAATGTAATTAACTTAGGAGTAATTAATTTACTCAATGAAGTAATTAAGAGTAGTTAATTACTGAAGGTGATTAATCGGAAGTGATTAATAATTATGTTTTGATTGAGATTAATTACTTAATGTAATTAATTTAAATTAGGATAATTTAAAAATGTAATTAAGTATCATTAATTTATATAATTAATGATGAAATTAAGGTTGATTAATTAAGATTAATCAATCAATAATAAGTAATTAAAGTAATTAATTAATGTATTTAATTAAGGATTAATGTAATTAATTATAGTTAATTAATTAATGAAGTAATTAAAGGTTAATTACTGTTTTGATTAAGGATATTTAATTTGTGAAATTAATTAAAGGATAATTACTTGAATGTAATTAAAGGATAATTAATCAAGGATGATTAATCAAGGTGATTAATTAGAGGTTAATTAATTAATTGATTTATATGTAATTAATCAATGGTTATATAAGCAGGATTTATAAAATGAAGTAATTAATTTAATTTACTTTGAATTAATTAGTGATGAAATGATTAATTTAATTCATTTTAAATTAATTATAAATGGTGTGATTATTAATCCTTGTTTATATATGGTTGATATAGATTTCCTTGAATGGTTTGAATCTCATATATGAGATAAATAATGTTGTGTGATATGGATGCTTTGGTTGCATTGTGATGATAGTATGAATCATCTATTGGTGATGATAATGTAGATTATTAATTTGTGATGATAGATGGATTACCTATTATGATAATAATGTTGATTATCTATTGTGATGATGTGAATTATCTATATGTGTGTATATAGATAATTAAATTGAATTGTTTTAAACTTAAAACAACTTGGACCTTAAAAGTTACGTTTCAGATTCGATGAGACCGAGATTGGGTTTCTCGATTTGGATATCCGAAAACCATATCGATCCAAATTAACGATAGGTCGTGAATCTCAAGTGAAGATGAAGATTCAGAGTGCAAGGGTTATCCTCGTTAACTCTGAGGGTGATTCCAAAATGAGTGTAACGAGATAATGCCTTCGATTTCGTTCGAACCCGGAACGAACTTGTATGGATTGAATGCTTTCAGAACATCGTCAAGCGGACGATGGGCATTCTAAGAGATGTGTTCTCTAAAGGTAATCGTAGCCTCAAGACTCATCAACCGGGAATGGCTAAAACAAGCGAGGTGCAGCAAGGCTAAGTGGGTCATGCCCATGTAGGACGAGATTTCCCCCTGTCTAGAAGTCCCTTTTTATTCGGCTGTGTGGGCAGTTGGGTCGCGGCCAACTGCGGAGCTGTCTTGTTCAGGACTGTCCAGTAAGGGATGGTCCCGGCTTTGTGTTGCAGAAGATTGGGAGTAATCCTCGGTACGGTGATCTAGGCCCCGTACTGTGACGGGCGGTACCCCGGTAGCCCTGCCGTTGTATGGAATCCAAAATCTAATAAGTGCCAACGGTTTTGATTGAATTACCCACTTTTGTGGCTAGTAGCTGGAATTTAATAGATGTAACAATTTCGGCTATTTTATATTTACTTGAAAACCCTAGACCTGTTATAATATCACTGGATTTCCTATCAAATATTTTGGTTAGCGTAAGGTAAAAACTTTTCCATGTTTATGTGTGGGAAGTCTTACGTGATACACTTTCTTTCAAAGGTTTTTCAAAGTTAAGCAACTTTAACCTGTTACTCACACCAGACCCATGTCTGACCCAGAGTTTATCTTCTGTTTTTTTATACTCTTGGGTACTCAAATTTTTACGAGTAGCGAAGGGATTCAGGTTAGCTTTGACGAATTATGGAGGAGCAATGGAGCATGAGGCTTCAGCGTCGTAGATATGTTTAGTGTTCCACTGTGTTTGGTATCGCTGTGAATTTCTCTGAGTTGTATTAAGTTGTATAACTAGACAAGTGTTTATAAACTGTCTAGTATGAAATGTATAATCTGTGTAACTCTGATAGTTGATGTTGTATGTGATACTATGTAATATCTTATGTTATTAATATAATTTATCCGTTCCGCTGTTGAGATTCTGAATTGTTTTCTTCTTTCTTCTCTTTCTTTCTCTTTTCTATCCCTTTCTTTCTTATTAATGATGCGTCATTCTGTGGGGATGAATGGTTGGTCGTTACAAAAATCTTACTTTAAACCTTAATTTTAATTAAGAAAATATTATACTTAAACTTCAACTAAATTTTAATTAAAAAAGAATCATTTAATAAATTAAATCCTAATCAGGTGGATAATTAATCTTTAATTAAGTAATAATTGATTAAATAATTAACTCTAATTAAATAATTAATTAAAGTAAATAAACATGATTAAATAAAAATTAATTGCCTTTTTGTTTTAATGTATCATTATTTGAAACTTCCTTAATTAAAAAATAATAAACTTAGTGAATAATTTCATAAACTCTAATTACTTAACCTAATTACTTAATTAATTAATTAGATGATAATTACCCTAATTAATAAATAAAACAAGTAAATTATTAAATAATTCATACTTAAACTTTTTGACTTGTTTAATTAGTTTGAAATGAGTTTTTAAAGTGATCCAAAAGAAAATACATTAAAACTTGAAATCATGAAATTTTCCGAACTACATCCACAGCGACTATCGCTATAAGCAGTTCGCTAGAATTGATTTCTGGGTGAAAACTCTACTTTAACTCTAGCTACTACATGTTTGAATACACAACTGTAAGAGTTTTGAAAACTTAAACAAACGGTGAAAACTTGGAAAACATTTACAAAATCCAAGGCTATATAAAAGAGCTTTCGTTTTCAAATCGGATCTCGAGTCCTTTGCGACATTTCAAGGTGTTAATTTCACAATAGTTTCACCAAATACACTTGGTTTTTGTTTTATAAACACATTACCATCATATCATAACCAACTAGTCACATATCCATATCATTTAACAACCAACACAAATCCAAGCTCAAACACAACTAAAATCATATGCCATCAACACAACATGATAATATAACGCAACAACCACTCTATTATCACAATATGTAGTTCATCAAAATCAAGTATTTTTCTTTTCATCATCGAAACTATATTAAATCAAGATGAACTTTTTTCCAAACTTGAAAAAAATTTAGGATAATGCAAAATTTAAAAATTTTGTTTACTCAAACTCCTAAAGGTTTTGGGAATTGTGGGCTTGCAACTTGGAAGAGGTGTTGCAGTATATGTAGATGTGGTTTAGCAAGAATTGGAAGTGTTTTAAGTGGAAAGAAGTGATTTTTTTTCTCAAAATAGAGAACATAAAGAGAGCCCATGGATATTTTTACTTAAGCTTTTAGGAATTTTGAAATGGAAAGGAGGGTTGTAACAATGAGAACATGAAAGTTGAAAGGTATATATAGGCTTAGGAAAACAATTAAAATTATATAAGTACTTATAATTAGTATATATGTATGTATGTATGTATGTATGCATGCATGCATGCATGCATGCATGCCTCTCCATAGCCCTCCCCCCATTTCAGTTCACCACTTGTACCCCCAACCCTCCTCTCTCATATACTATTCAAGCCATGCATCATGTACTTTTGTTGAATAAGAGTATTTTTATATATGTTATGTGCGTGTGTGTATATATTAATGAAATAAAATATTCTTTTTAACTTACAATTTTATACACTTAAGTGGAGTAATGTGTGCATGCATATGTACATGTACACACCATGTTTAAATGGTTTATAAAGTGAGCATATATGTGTTTACAATAGTATTATGGCATTTTGAATAACTTTTAACCAATGTAAAATCAATATTTCGGAAAATAATTTTCTATCACATTTTCTATTTCTTTATGAATAACATATACAGGAAACTAATTTTTTAAAACGGTTTTATCATCATTATTATCATTAAAATAGCTTATTTGTTAATAAAAATCCATTTATTAAGTATTTAAAATATAATTAAATATTCATTAAATAGCAATCAAATTCTGAGGCGTTTCAAAAATAATTTTATTGATTAGAGATATCCAAAAAATACTCCTCTTATGCATAAAACACCGTGCACACGAAAAGATGTTTCGATTCGTTTTCATTGTACCTGCAATTTAATTTAATTAATTAATAACATACCAATATAAAATCATTTGATATTCATATTTAGGTATGAAAGTGGGTGGATTATGTAATGATTCCGATTCGACATTTGGAAAGAGAATCTACTTACCTCTAGAAGGGCGAACATCGAAGAAGTCGTACACATATATGTTAGTCATGGCCTTTTTTGAAATTTTTGTGGAAGCAAACGACCAAGGACGCAAGGGAAAACATATTATATGAATTCAAAACGACAAAGAAATGATCCAATGACGTGCCTACTATTTATGCTATCTTTATATTGTGTATGCTATTCAAAGAGATAGATGAAAGATCATCAGCTGACTCTATATTAGATGATTTGAAATTATATGACATGGATGGCTTGATTAACTATCTATGTCATGTTGTGTCCATTCATCTAAAATAGAGCGGGCTAATGGTCTATCCTCTACCTCATTAAATAGCATACACAATACAAATGTAGCATAAATAGGGGACACATCATTGGTCCATTTCTTTGTCATTTTGAATTCATACAGTATGTTTCCCCTTTCTGCCTTGGTCGTCCGCTCCCCCGCCAAATTTGAAAAAGACCACGCCTAACATATATACGTTCCACTTCTCAGATGTTCGTCCTTGCGAAGATAAGTAGTGTCTCTCTCCAAATGTCGAATCAAAACCATTACATAATCCACCCTCTTTCATAGCTGAAATACGAATTTCAAATGATTTTATATTGGTAAGTTATTTATTGCTTAAATTAAATCACATATACAATGAAAATGAATCAGAACGTCTTTTTGTGTGCATGATTTTTTATGCAGAAGGGGAGCAGTTTCGTGGATGTCTCCAACCAATAAAACTATTTTAATTAAAAAATAATGCAATATGGATTATGCATACATTGCATCACTAAATTCAATATGTTATTTTAATATTATTTATTTCCTCAATTTCTATTGCAAATGAGAACACTTCAAGTGATCAATCTATAAACGTTTAGTTGATTTAAATTTCAAAGTTTTTACTACAAATGAAATTAAGCATAAAGTCAAATTCTATTTATGACAAATTATTTATTTTTTTACCCATTTTGCTAATATTTTACATCTTTTTTATTTTTTTATTCTCAATAACGTTACCTAAGTAAAAATATTCATTTTTATGATTTTGTTTAAGTTCATATATTCTACTTGTCAATCCATAAACGTTTAATTGGTTTAAATTTCAAAGTTTTTACTACAAATGAAATTTGGAATAAAGTCAAATTCTATTTATGAAAAATTATTTATTCTTTTTCCCATTTTTCTAATATTTTCCGTCTTTTTTACTTTTTATTCTCAATATCATTACCTATGTTAAAATATTCATTTTTTATGATTTTGTTTAAGTCCATATATCCAATTATTATTTACTGTGTATTTTCACGTATAAGGTTTCCCTTGTTAATTTTTTTTCCGCATGTGTAAATACAAAGAAAAACAAATGAGTATTCATAAATTAGTTAAAAAAGATTTAAATGTTTAAGTCAAGCATTAAGGGCATAATTAATCTATGTTACAAGAACATTACACATTAATAAGCAATAACATTGTTAATTTAGCACACAGAACTCATGTCTGAACTTTAAGTCATATCACGCAAATGATATCAAGTTGATTACTATAAATGTTTAGTTGGGAGTAATTAAACTTATAAAATTATTTATGCCAACGATGAAATAAACTTTGAGAATACTTGCAGTATAATACTATCCAAGTCCCATGTTCTGACTATAATCAACAACCGCCTTAATAAAGACATAGTACTATCATTAAACATGCATATGCGAAAAACTATTATTGACACTAACTTGAAGTGAAATAAATAAACCACCACTTGCACTGCCAATCTCAAGGTGGCTAGACATGTGTTGTAACATGTAAACATTCAATGTGTAGAAGGTGAAATATTCTGTGAATTACCAAATAACTCTAACGAAATTCCAATATCTAGTAACATGTAGTAATGCTTATTTTGAACACTCAAAGCAACTCATCTATTATGTGCTAGCACATTCTTTCTTCTTATAAGAAAACTACGAAGAAAGAACCACCATTTCTGAATAGAATGGTTCGATAGAACTAGTTTTTGACTAAGGGTTTATCATGTACCATTCAATAGAAATTTAATTTTTTTTCTACAACAATTGACCCTTTAGCAGTTTGTTGTATCTTGAAATTTTAATTTTTCTTTATTGAATGTACTCTTCCACCAATAGTGAGGGAATACATAGTGCCTCCAATCAGCATCTAAAATCTTAATTTATTAACACATGTCAAACATTAATAGTTTTTTTTCCTATGGTTAATTAACTGGAAGACTTAAGGTATATATTAGCACAATTTATCTTGAGAATACCAAATAACCATGATAAAATGTCTATGGGTAATGAGATAATTATTATGTTTTTCCACTAAGTTCGTTTGCAACCTCTCCCACTTTTCTTGCAAACAATAAGTAAGTGTATACACGGCACATAGCAGAAAATTTTGCAATAAAGTATACAAAACATAGGTGCATAAGCACCACTGATTCATATATAGGTGAAAAATGAAACGGACGACTATTTAACACAGTTTTCAACATAACCCAGTTATAGCGATGAATGATTTTGAAACCATCTTTGTCCACTCATCAATACTTATGTTGCAAAATAAATAAGCTTTATGCATTATTTTACAAACAACATTTCAGATTAAAACAATATGATGACAAACTAAAATTTTAATTTTTATGCTACTCGATTTGAAATATAAAGTACTCTTAAAGCACCAGTTACATTTGTTGCATAAAATTCCCAATACACTACATTCCGTAGCTCATACAATTTTTGAGTTAGATAATGTGACATCATAGTGATGTTCAAATGAATAAATTTTTGGAATAAATGAATCGATTATAAATGTAAATTTCCATATCAATTTAAGCATTAATTATTAAAGTAAATTGACACACATGATTGTAAATCAACCCAAATGTATCCGAAGCAATAAGATCGTGTTATAATATGGTAAAACAAAGATCAACAAGAGAATCCAAATAGCAAATCGTAAAATAACAAACAAAGAGTTCACATTCAGATTTATAGTGGTTCGATTATCATGGATAATATAGTATACATCCACTTTGAAGAAAGAAGATTTTGTTACCTTTTGACAACGATTTTTTTTACAAGATTGATTATGGAGGTGAAGAAAAAGACTAAAAGATTCAACTTAAGAGGATAATTCTAACCTCTAAAGAATGGCAATATTTATATAGATATTATTAATTTGAATAGAAGTAATTGATTTATAGATATAAATCAATGCCTCATCAATTCTCCTATTTATATAGAAAACATCTACTCATTTGATTTTCAAATTTCCTCTAATTTGTACACTCTTTCTTTAATCAGCTGATTAGGGAATTAATTGAGTACCGCATTCTCCTAAAGATAAATCTCCTGCTTATGTAGATAATTCATTGCTCATTAATGTTATAAAAGAGGCAATATATATGAGTCTTTATCTCAAATGACAGGTTCCATTTGTACATCAAAGATTACATATGCTGTTATTTTTCAAGGGGAATATATTACTAAATTAACGTTCTTCTTAATTTCTTCTTAACATATTTTGTCATATATTCCATTAAATTAAACCTTAAAGTTAATGAAATTTGATAAAATTAATGCATTTTTCATGGAGAAGTTAACGATCTTTTATATCATAAGACCAGAAATATTTTTTAAAACAACTTTTTATCACCAGTTGCTCTAATTTAAAGGTGTGGGATTTTTATAAAATTGAAGTTGATTTTATTGAAATTGATAAATTATAAATTATAAGTAATAATACAGAAGTTAAAATATTAGTGCTGTAGATTATTGTCCATTTTGTCTAACTTTGAATCGGTTTAATGCTAGAAATTTCTACTTTGCACAAGTAAATTTTAAAGTTGAATGAAGTAAGATAATGACGATAAGAACAAGGGTAAGCTTATTAAAAAATGGTGTTTCTAAAGTAATTTTTAGTCGATTACGGGGATTGGTGATAATTCATGTAGGGGGTATACAAGGTTTCTAGCTTAATCACATAAGTAATTATGTGAATTTTTACACATCCATGCAGAAAGCCTATTGGTATAGACACAAACCACGGAGTAATGGGGAGACATACTTCGTTTTGCAAGGACAGACGGGACTACGTTCTCCAGTGGAATCGATGTCAGGAGGAGGAGAATGCGAGGGAGGAGTAGACGGGAGATGAAACTTCTCTCATTGATTTATCCTCCTAACCAATTGGTACTTTCCTTCACTCATCCACATCCACCTTTGTATAATTTTCTTTTGTCAAAAGCTTGACCTCCCTTCTTATTACAAAATTAAATTTTTTGAAAACTTATTGCAAAATTGATTCTCATTTAAAATCAAAACTGAATATCTCGAAGTGTAGGTTATGAAAATCTCCACATAGAGGGAAACATAATCTAAATATTAAAAATAGTTCTAATCATAAACACTAATCTTAAAACTAATCTTACACTGTTCATATCCTGTTCATCTTTCGTTAATGGATGATATAATAAAACATTATTGTAAATGACAAAAAGTAATATGCATAACTATAACAAAAGGTAATATAACACATTAATCCAACATATCGATTTTCATACAAATAATATTGTAAACATTTTAAGTGATATTAATATTGTAGATGTAAAAAATCCATTTTACATTAATTTATAATTTATAAAATAATTTCAATTATATTATTTACCTCTCGTTCTTTCATTTTTTCTTATTAAGAAAAATTAGTGATCCTTTATTTGAAGAGGAGACCACTCGTGTATTTTATTCTACACTTATAATGCTGCCAACAAGCATGACTGGTGGCAAACCCCCTCTCCCTAAAATAAAATAAGTTAAAACTCCATCAATCCTAACGACTAAACTCCATAATGTGAATAAGATGATAGTAAAACACTAAGTTGAACCATATATATGCTCTAATATCAACTATCCATCGATGATAGTAAAATATGCTAAAATCATCCAAGCGTTGATACATCTAAAACAGGAAAAAAGTTAACCAAATGGTTAGAATGACACACACATACACAAACATATATACACACGCATATGCGCGCGCACACACACATATATTTTATATACATATATATGCCATGATTAAGGGTGAGAAAACATTGGTTCAAACAAAATAAACCAATAAAACTAGTTTATTTTGGTCTGTTAGTTTTGGTTTGGTTTTGAAACCAGATTTGTTTACAATCGACCTGTAAAATAGTTTAGTTTGGTTATCTGTTTAACCAAATTAACAAAAAATTTGTTATACTGTTAAAATTACTAATGTGTTATTGTTTTCCAGATTAGTTTAGCGAATAAATAATTTTATTTACGATGTATCTGTCCAAATTACTATAAAGAAGCATAAAAATACTAAATAAGAATACTTTAATCATATATTCAAATTTTCTTTTGAAGTATAATGAATATTTCAACACAAAATGTAAAATAATTTTGTTCGGTTATATTGGATAACCAACTGAACCAACCAAACTTAATTCGGTCAGTTTGGTTTTGTTCTCGTTTATATCAGCTTTAGTTTGGTTTAACAATTTTCATTGTCGGACCAACTGACCCAACCAAATACTCACCCCTAGCCATGATAAGAAAATAAACGGACTAAGCATAAATTATGTTAGAGTAAAGGAGTAAACAAAGATCGTAAATTATGATACAGAGAAGACGTGTATAGTTATGAAATCATTGATAAATTTTAGTTTACAATGTCGTTTTCATTATTAATGTCATATTCATTATCAATGTCATATAATTCTAGTTTAGAAAAATAAACCAAGCTAAAATAAAGTATTTCCAACTAACATGTCAAGACAAATGAGATGTAAGGAGCATAATACCGTCCAAAAAAGGAGACGAAGAGGTCGTTTCCTACGTTATCTAAAATCTCATTACTAGTGGCTAGCTTGATAGACCTAACTACATATTAGCAACTAAAATAAACAAAAGAGGTGACAAAGGGTCGCCTTGCCTTAGTCCCCTTGGTGATTGGAATTTATTTCCTAAAACTATAATACCATCAACCATTGTACTTGAGTTTTCAATTTTAAGTAAAGACATTAGTCACCTATCTATCTAACACTGAAACCCTTAGCTAGTAACAAATACTTAGGAAAATCCCAATCAATTGAACCAAAAGCTTTAGCAAAACTCGGTTTTAAAAGCGTACAAGTGATATTATTTTTACAACAATAATTACTAAATAGTTGAACAACAGTATCTCATCTATAAAGTTTCTACCTTTGATGAAAGTTGTTTTGCTTTGATTAATTAATTTACTGATTTTATTAATTAACCTATTAGTTGAAACCTTAGAAATGATTTTAGAAGGAACAATTTGATAATGAAATTAATCTAAAATCTGTTAACTTGTTTGCTCCTATTTTCTTAATAAGATTATATTAGTCAAATTAAACTGCTTAATTATAATGAACCATCATAAAATTTATTAAACATTTTAATTATATCATATTTTAAAACTTCCCAAAAAATTCACAAAATAAAGTAGGAAATCCATCACAAATAGAAGATTTAGCACTAGGCACATCCTTTATAGTCATCAAAACCTTCTCTTCCATAAATGGATTATCCAGTCCATCTAAATCAATCCTAGTGTCATTAGGATATAAATCGTCTCATTTAACTCTAACTTGTGCATATTCTTAGTTCTAAAATTTTCTTTATAATAGTTAGTAAATACCCCGTTTAATTATTTTTGATCAAAAACATCAACATTATTATATAAAAAAGAATCAAGGGTGTTACTATGTTTTCTACCATTTGCTAGTATATGAAAGAAAAATTGTATTCTTATCCCCCTCATCCATCCATTGGACTTAGATCTTTGTTTCCACATAACTCTCGTTATGTTAGAATTTTATTTAATTCCTAGTTTGAAAACATGTTTTTTCTGAAATATTTAAATTTCTAGATTATTCTTTTTCATTCAACTTTAAAATCTCGTTTAGTAAATTATCCGTTTTAACCCTAGTTTGGCCAAAAATATATTTGTTGCATTTTTGAGAAAATTCCTTAAATCTCTAAGTTTATTGACAAATATTTTAGCTATATTTCCTGAAAATCTATAATATTACATGCTCATAGGAAACCATTTACTTGCAATTAGATCTGTAAAATTATTTTTGGATGGCTGCATCTTTTCAATTCTAAATTTTTTGTTCCTAATATTTTTGTTGGTGTAGGATAAAGTAGTTGGACAAGGTTCAAGCAGATACTCGATAGCTTAACGACCTTACGAAAAGAAAATTTATTTTTCACTTCATCACTAATAAAAAATCCATCCAAAAGTAAAATCAATGGTTCTTCCCTACTATTTGACCAAGTGAATTATATATAGCTTAATCGTAACTCGATTAAATTACTATCCAAAGTAAGTCGATCAAACTCCTCCATAATAGAAGAATCACCTTCTCTAGGATCATTCCTCTAGAAATTTTATAACATTAAAATCTCCACCTATCACCCAAGGACCTCAAATGAGTGATCAAATCTCAGGACACTTGATCCAAAGAACCTTTTGATCTATCTTGACCAATAAACATTAGATATATTTACAAATGAGCCATCGCTAAAATCAATGAAAATTAGATGCATCGAGTGACTTTTAGCAATAGGTTGTAAAAGTTTAACACAATTACCTTTCCAACCCACCATAATCCCTCTGAGCTACAATAGTTGGGAGATAAACCCAATGTCCAAAATATAAACGCCTCAAACACCTATACAATCTATAGTTAGCATGTTCTATTTTTGTTTACTGCAATAAACAATACCAGTGTTATTATCCCTAAAATTATTCTAATCTTTCTATGTTTTCTAAATCACGTGGCTCCGTCAATTCTCACCCCAATGATTACTTTTCCCCCTCACTTATAATAATAAAATTTTAATTTCATCTTTACCCTTTAGAAATAATTAGATATTTCTTCCCAATGTGAATGCCATCTTTTACTGGTTGAAATTTTGAAAATGACATTTCTTCCCAATTAATTAGAATCCATGCATCGCGTTATTTTGTTTAAAATGGAATAGTGCTTCGTCTAATAAAAACCAGCGCTTCGACATGAACTCTAATCATTTAAGATACTAAATTACTGAAGAAGATTTGGAGATTTTCCATGCCGTTATTTGGATCTTCTCATTGATTGCCTCTTTCAATTACTATTGCTAGGGTTTTCAAAAGTGTAGAAAGAGAAAGTTGAAAAATAGAAACTAAAGGAAGAAGAGAAAGGAGAGTAAGTAGTAAAAGTAAAGGGCATTTGTGGAATAAATGCGGTGGGTAAAAAGAAATCGAGGGTGAGAATTTTATTTTGAACATAGTGTCGTGGGAAAAGAAAATAAGAATGTGAGAATAGATGGAGCAAAATCATCGTGTAGACCTCTAACATTTCAATTGATAAACTGACCGATGCTTTTTTATGTGAACAAAAACCACGATTTTTTTATTGCAAGGGCATGACGTCTGTTGTAGTGTTGTGCGAATATGGCTTGAATCCACAATGAGTTATTAATTACTAATGCTTATCTAACTTTTAGGCCAGTTAGATGGTTTGGAAAGTTAAATTTGCTAAATTTCGAGCAAGAAATTTCAAGAAAGGAAAACGCTCTAACAAAAATAAGTAAACAAGGAAATATAATAAGAACTTACCTTAATTTAATAGATCGCGCAGAGAATTTGAAAAGATGAAATCTATTGATCTCTTGGCAAATCAATAGATCTCAAATAAAATAAAATATATGAAGCAGAAAGTAAAGAAAATTGAAAGAGAATAAAATAAAATAAGAACAAGCAACAAGTAAGTTTTGATTAATTTATTTATTAAATAGGAAAATTCAAAGAGATTATAAGAGTTGGAAGTCCTAAATATAAAACCGTAGAAATAGAATTGAAAGTAATTGCCAAGACGATCTAAAATATTTATAGGTGGGGGTATTTATAGAGATCCCTACATCCAAATCTACAAACATGAACGTTTTAGAACTTTTTGACTTGTCCATCTCTAGAAATTTCTATACCGTTCGCATACCATATTATTTTAGGAACCACTATCTCCAACATGCTCCAGAAGCCTCTTAATTTTATGTGTTCTAGAAGTATCTTTATTGGAGATGTGAATAGCTAAAAAATATGTATGCTACGTGGGGTTTGAACCAATGACCTCCTAGTAAATGCAGATCCTCAAAACATTTGAGCTATAATAGATTTTATGCAAGAAAAACATTATTTTTTCTTATCACAGAGTCTTGAAGTTAAACCCGTGTTTTTGAACCATCTCTTCAATAATTTCTTAATTTTCCAATAATTAAGAACCTATAATAAAACATAATAAAAGGACCAAGTAATATTGTCTTATGGTTATTAAAATGTGTAACTATGTAGTTTAAAATATTCAATATTTGATATTCATTATAAATCTCATGATCCAAGCGATCTAACCAGTTTTAACTTCCCACACTTAATATACATATTATCTGTAACATTCCCGGATATTAGCCAAATTCAAATTGGTGATTTATTTAGATTTTGGAATTTAATTTGTGAATTAATTTGGTATTTTTCAAATTAAATGGATATTTTTTATTTATTAATATTAATATATATATATATGTATTTAAATGAAGAAATTGATTTGAATATTCAATAAATTGTGAATAGAATTTTGAAATTGAAATTCAAATACATGTACGTTGAAAGTAAATATTTAGAGAATAAATATATTGTGAATGGAATAAAATGTATAAAAAGGATATTGTTTGTTATTCATTTATAAATACAAATTGATTGTATATAAATTTTTGAATATGAAATTTAAAAATAAATGTATTAAATAACATATTCGATTTGAAACTAAAACATAAGTATTTTTGAAATATATTGGGCATTATTTTCAATTGAATTGTGGATTTGAAATTCTAAATTAAATATCTTATAAAATAAAGATTTGAATTTGAAATTTTGATTTGAAGTTCAAAAATAAATATTTTGAAATTAAATTGGTTTATTATAGGAATCAAGTTTTAAAACATTCTCCTTATGAAGTTATATAAGATTAAATGATAGAAATTTGTTTTCTAATTCTAATATACATATATTTTTAAAATTATGTTTTTTATAAAATATATAATATTTGTGTTTATTTATTTATAACCAATTTCTTTAAAGTTAAATATTTATGTAAAAAGGAAATACAAAATATTAAACATGAGATATATACATAAAAATATATATAAAGACATTTGTAAGGTTAATAGTTAAGGATATTAACATTTGTAAGCAATCTAAACAATGAACTAAACAAGTGTAAAACATGTAGCGTAAAAAAATTACAAGTGTCACTTATTTTAATTTTAAATAAAAACGAAAACAAGCCTATATATACCATTATTTCCGTCTCTTCTAAACTTTTCTTTCTTGCATTCAAACTAAAAGAAATAAAAGAAAACCTAAAACGAATCTGAAAGGAAAGTAAACCAGATGAAATTAAACCAGAAAAAAAATCAAATCATCAAAACAAGCATAGATTCAACTCAGATCAGAAGCAAACAAGTTGCAAGTCAAGTCTCAGATCAAACCTCATGCAGTAGATTCAGTTCATAACTCATAGATCTGAGGAAGCTAGATCAAATGTAAAGATCAAACTTAGTAAATCAGAAACAAAAGCAAGCCTCATGATCAAAGTAATCGTCTTCAACCTGAGAAGAAATAAAATAAAGGCAAAGCATTCCAGATTTTTTTTACAATAAACTAGAAAGAAATCAAAGGCAAAAAAATAAAGAAGCAACTCAACAGTAGACAAATTCAAATGGAATACAAGAATCAAGCATCAAAAACAATTCAAAGATCCAGATTTTAAAAGAAAAATTCAAAAACCTGTCCTCTGCCTGGTTCTCTGCTTTTCCAACTGCCAGATGAGGAAACATTTTCTTTTTCTCTTAATATGGTTATCTCTTGATGATTATGAAAGTTATGCTGTGAAATAAATTTGAACGTTTGTAAATTTGTTTTGCATGTATACAAGTATATGTGCAAATATCTATGCATGTTTGAACACATAAATCCCTCGGTCCAAAGCTTTACAGGCTTTTAATTTGATTTAAAAATTTAAATCTCTCCCACAAATTCTTTATAGACTTTGATATCTAAGCAAAACCTATTCATAATGGAAAGATTGAAATTTTAAAAATATTGTTAAGTATAAAATATATATGGTTTTACTGGAAGTAAGGAAAACATAGTGAAACTTAAAAATATGACAGTATTCGACTTTAACGATTTATTATTTCAATTATATAATTTGTTTTGTAATCGAAAAACATGATTTTTGAAAAAAAAAATCAAATTTTTTAAATGTATTTTGGGGAGGCATTCCTAAGATCAACAGAAAATGTAATTTGGTCAGTTTTTGATGATCGATCACGAACTAGATGGCAGGGTTAATGCTGGAGATAGGTGGAGATACTGTGATCATCGGAAAAATGGTCAAAGAATTTATAAACTATCGAGGTGGGGTCGCGACAGTGGTTTGGGGTTTTAACCCTCGTTTTGGTCAAGGCTGAGAAATAGGTTATTGCGTCGTCGATGGTTCATCGTAGGTGATCGCACAAAAAGGGAATTACGCGTGAGGGTGTGATGAAGATTTGGACGAGGTGGCGTTGTCATTGGTGGTTGGTATCGTCGTTGCGTGCTGTTTTGGTTGATCATGGTTTGGGTTCAAGATAACATCTGATATGCTCGATTTCGAATTGATAGGTGTTTTGAAGATCTGGGTAGTCGTTTAGGTTTGGAGGGTCATCGATGATCTGCCGATGATGGCAGCGGTGATCGAAGCTATGGCAATCGATCGTGCACGTGCACGTTCGTTCTTGTGCATCTGGGTATAAAATGGTTTTGGGGAGAAGAGTTACCTTGGGTTCGTGCTCGTAAAATTGTAAGGGTTGCTCGGTGATGCTCTTGGGTAATTTTTTTGGCTGAGGAACATAATTTTTTAACCTTAAAACAAAGTAAACTTTTAAGAAGAAGAAGAAAAGAAGATTGGGCTCGGGACTTAGGATGAGGAATTCCACGATTGTCTCGAGTCTAATGTAAGGTGATTATCGGTGTAACAACCCGCATATTTATCGATTGAGTATTTAAATATTTTATTTAAATATTTCATCGTTCGTCGGATTTTAGTCCGAAAACCTACTTTTTGCAAACAGTCGAATTTGGACTCGGGACTACTACCATCGAGTTCAAAACGCCGTTTGCAACCTTTTTGAGTATAGGCTTCGATATGTTTGGAGTTAGTCGAGTTTTGCCACTTTTTCACTTTGGGTTTGAGTTTGGGTTTCAGCCCAATGTTCCACCTTAAGACTCTAGCTCCACTCCAACTCTTCATTACTTCATTTCATATTCCTAACACTTCGAGCTAAAGTAAAAATGGTGGAAGAGATTGGAAATGGAAATTCCTAAGCCCTAGCTTTCTTTGCAAATCCAACTTCTAGCTCCAAAATTCAAGAGAACCAATTGGTAAGCCTCTCCTTCATCTTCCCCGACTCATTCTCTCTTTGATTTCAGAAAATTCCTAAAACCTAATTTGGGAAATATTTCTCTTTTAAGCTTATAATCAAGCTTCTTGAGTTGGGATTGAAGGTGGTTGATCTTCCTTTGCTTTCGAGCTTCTTCTTCATTGATTTGGGTTTAAAGGTGAGATTTTTATCTCACATCTAGGTCTATAACTATCTTTGAACGTTGGGTATGAATTCCTAACAATTATTCATGTGCATTTGCTTTTGGTTTGGATTGATTTGGTTTATATTCCAACTTTTGGTGTTTTGAAAACAAATTCTATGAAAACCCTTCTATGGATATTTGAACAAGTTTTTGGTGCTGCATTGAGAAGATTATGGGGTCGGGTAGTCGATTGACGTAAATCCCTAGTGTCCGTTGCTCACCCGGTTGCATTTGGAAGAAGATTTCATCTTCATTTCATAGGCTAAGAAAATAGCCTTGGTGCCAGTCAGTCGACTGGTCTTGAAATTTAGTCGACTGGCTGTAGCACATAGGCATTCCAAAGGCAAAATTTAAAGGCTCGGGTCCTCTGTTTCCCTGCAATCAGTCGACTAGATTTTTAGGTCAGTCGACTGACTGCAGGAAATTAAAAATTTTAGTTTCTGGTCCAGTCGACTGAACTCAGTGAGCCAGTCGACTGACCTGCTCCTATATGCCTAATATGCCTATTTTTGCCTATTTTTGCTTATGATTCCAATTTTTATCGATTTGTTTTGATTCCTAGTTATGCTATCAATTATTCGACGTTGATGACTTCTATTTGGAATTTTTGGAAATATCCATTCTGATGGATTTGATATCGATTTATTGGAATTAATTCACGTCTTCGTATGTGAATTTTTATGATTGATTGTTTCTACAATAATTTATGTGATTTGTCACTCTAAAAATATAAAGGTTCCAATACGAGTAGTAAATATTCAAACTCTTTATCAAAGATTATTTAAACTCTATTTTCAATAGCAAACTCGTTTATAAAACCGTTTTCCAATCTATTAGTATATACAAACCTTTACCTCACTCGTATGAGAAATCTAATTAAACGGGTTAGTAAAATGAGTAGTATGAAACGCTTGCGTTTACTTCGTCGGTTAATTCTTGGACTTGTTCGATTGAAACTCTTGTGACAATTTTCTAGTGGAGATCTACAATTTGTTTGCAAATATTTAAGTTAAGCTAGTGGTTATGGAACATGAAGCTAAGCTCATATATTTACTAGCTTACTGTAATTAACACTTCTTGATGATCATGACGATCATTTTTGTGATTTAGACTAGCAATTGTGCGACGTCTCTTTGTCCACATGGAGGAATGTACTTCATTTTATTAAGCTTCGTCTCATTTCTCGCATGGGTCGTACCTGTTTAGGTGCATCGATGTTTGCTTACTTCGTGGAGAAATCGGCTCAATAAGTTGGTGCATGGGCCGTATCTTTCTAGGTGCGTCGATGCTTATTTATGCATGGGGTGTATCTTTCTAGGTGCATCGATGTGAGACATTACATGGGACATATCTTTCTAGATACGTCGATGTTGGTTTATGCATGGGGCGTATCTTTCTAGGTGCGTCGATGCTTATTTATGCATGGGGTGTATCTTTCTAGGTGCATCGATGTTAGACGTTACATGGGGCGTATCTATTTAGGTGCGTCGATGTTTGCTTTTGCATGGGTCGTACCTTTCTAGGTGCGACGATGTTTGACTGCGCATGGGGCGTATCTATTTAGGTGCGTCGATGCCCGGTTTATGGAATAACATTCCGTTTGGGATTGGCCATCCTTTTCTTGTGATTTCTGGATCTCTAATTGTGTTGATTTCTGGAATTTATGTTTCACCACCTTTTTCGATTGGCGTTGATAGGTATGTCAACATTTGTGGCTTGGTGAATGAAATTAGGAGTATGACATTCCTTTTGATCTTCGAGAAGATTTTTGTGATATTGATTAATCTCTTGTTGATTTTTCAATTACTTATTTATCACAGCTTGGCATTGTGATTATTATACGTTTAGTCATATCTCTTATTCTATATCATTTCATCTGATATTTATAGCTAGACTGATCCATTTATTATTTTCATATAAATAATACCCGGGTCAGACCGAGATGTTACAGGTGCTTCTGCTTGACTTCTCCCCAGGGATTCATTACTCTGACTTTTGGCTAACAACACAGATTAGCAGTTTTTGTTGTATACACTTGAGATATAGACTCCCAGTTGTATTCTTTTATATAGCACGTGTTGCTATTCTTTTGTATTATTGTGGATCTTTTTGACAACTACTCTTATATACACTTTCATGTGTTAGTTATATATTCATATCTTCTTCCGCCTTTGTGATATGAATTATCTGTGACTGATTTGTGTTATGTTTATTTCTATATTTGTCTCCGAAGATTATTATAGCCACTGTGTAGTAGCTTTGTGTTTGTATCGGTATGTCGGATTTCATGCATGTTATACTATCTGACATATTGGTGCTCGCGCAAAGCAATTACACGGATGGTCGCTCCTCAACAGCCTTATTCTCCGTGCTAGTTGACAGCATTACACCGTAGTGTTCTTGGCTAGCGTGGGTATAGAGGTGGGGCGTCACAGCTTGATATCAAAGCCAAACTTCGGAACAATGTAGAATAATTTAACAAGGATCACCGTCCTAAGTCCATCTGAGGAGTCGTGCCTTAGGATTTAATTCGTGTCTTCGTATCGTTCTATCCTATTTTCTTTTATGATTCCTTGTTTTATTTATCAAGGTTGCTTGATATTCATTTGGTGAATAACCTTTTCCTTCTTCTTTTTTTTCTTTCTTTCTTAAGGAAGGGAAATGGTTAGACCAGGCCGTCCCAGCGCCGGTCAATCTAGTGCTACTCCCCAAGATGGAGTTTTTATGTCTGCCCAGCAGCTTCTTGATTTAGTTAAGAACGCTCAAGCAGCCGGACCCAATCCAGAGCCTACTCATCCTAGATCCGGTTTTGCACGCTTGTGCAAAGACTATACCGATTTGGTGGAAGGCCATTCAAAGGATCTGAGAGTGTTATAGAAATTCAAGCTTGGCTCAAATCATGCGATCGCATCTTTTCTCGCATGAACCTTATTGAGCTTCATCGAGTCGAAGTGGCTTCTAGCATGCTCCAAGAAAGAGCGTTAGATTGGTATGAGCTTTTAATTTCTGAAATCGTTGAAGCCGATCTCACTTGGGAGCAATTCCGGGAAAGATTCGAATTGAAATTTGTGCCGGAGGCTGAAAAAGTAACTTTGGCCCGGCATTTTATTGACCTTGTTCAAGGTGAATCTTCTGTGACAGACTATGTCGCATCTTTCGAATCTCTTTCCAAATACGGGGTGGAGTACATTAATACCCCATTAAAGAAAAATCAGAGATTTGTCTATGGCTTGAATAAGAATCTTAAGAAGCCATTGCTCCTGAAACTAGAGGTTTCATTTGATCAGCTTATTGATATCGCTCTTCGTCTTGAAGAGGCCGATAGAGAGTGTGATGTTGAAGTTGTGGGTGCTAAACAAAACTTCGACAATAACTTGAAGTGGCCTATCAAATTAAAAGGCCCCAATTCTAACAAGAAAGGGAGGCAAGAAACCCCGGTAGCAAAAGTTCCTACCTCTAGTCGTGGGCAATGCTACAATTGTGGTTCCACGGACCACTATGCAAGGGAGTGTCCGAAACCTTTTTATTGTCGCTATTGCAAGAATTCGGGTCACCATATAACTGCATGTCCCATACTTCAAAGTAGGAAGGAAGGAAAGCTTAATGTAGTGCAAGCTCCTGGTAACACTTCTCGTGGTCAAGGTATTTCTCATTTAATCCTTGATTACATTTGTTTTGCGATCATCCTTTTGAGTTCTTGTTGATATGGGTTCATCTCATTATTTTTATATCAAAAGAACTAGTTGATTCCTTTTCTTTAAACATTTTGGGCTTGATGACTTCCTTAAGAATTGCGAATCCGGTTGGTGGATCCGTAACACTCAATTTGCTTTTTATTGATGTCGAAATTATTTTATGTGATTTTTCTTTCCGAGCCGATATTTTTACTTAGGCTTCGGAATTGATTTTTGTAAGGATTGGCTTAATTGTTGTGAAGCCCATATCCTATTTTCCGTGTGGACTATTCATCTTTGACATTTTCAATCTGTTAAGCAGATTTCTATTTTTTCCTTTGTGATTTGATTCCAACTTGATGGCATCATTTTATTCTTTAAGCTCACATGATGGGGAAAGTGTTATTTCTCTCATTCATGTAGTTTGAGAATTTTTCGGTATTTTTGGAGTTTGTCTTAGGATCATCGCCTAAGAGATCTTTTCTATGATGATAAGGTCATTCTAGTTTGACCTTGCCACCAATTTTCATTTGGCTACGAGTTGCAGGAGTTTCCGCATACCGTACTCGTTACGATTCTTATGAATGACTTATTTTGTCATTCAGTTTGTCCAGCTTATTTCATCCATTTTATAAATCGAATATTCTATGAATATTTCGATGAGACCATTCTTGTATTTATTGATTTTGGATGAAAATAGCAATTTAAAATTTTGCAAATCTTTTTCATAAGGTTTATTTATAAGTATAATTGGATTTTGATCTTAAACGAGCAAAGAATATTCTCAAAACTTTTAAGAGATATTTTCATCATATAGAAGATGATTTTGTGATTGTATTGCCCGTTGAGTGCTTTAAGAATTTTGGTCGATGCGCTTATCAACGTTATCGATAGGAATTTCCCAAACGCTTAGATGAGACAGTTAGACATGATATATTGACTTGTAAAAATGTAAAATTTTTCTAGAAAGATTATTACATAAAGATAAATGTAATTTTGAAAGTTTTAACTTTTCAGGAAAGAAGATTGTTTAAAAGAAATTCTTTCTTTTCGATACTCTTATTCTTGTGATTCCCGAGGGGAATCAAGACTTTATCTTTTGTACCAATGCTTATCGTATTGGTTTGATGTCATTCTCTTGCAAAGGATAACGTGCTATCACTTGTGCTTCTAAATCATTAAAAGCCGATTGAGACTAGGTACGCCACTCATGATCTAGTGCTCGCGGCTATTGTTTTCGCTTTTAGAGTTTGGCATCATCATTTTTGGGGGAGAAAATTGTTCTCCACCTCGATCATAAATCTTTGGAATATTTATTTTCTCATAAGGATCTTCATGTTGACTCGAGTTCCTGGCATCTTATGATCTTGATAATCTTTTTATTCCCGGAAGGGAAATCATGTTGCCAAATGCGCTTAGTCGTAAGCAACAAGTGGTCGATTCTTTGATGATGTCTGAATGGAATTATCTTTTTATTAATTTCACCGGACGTTTCGATATACTTTATTTTATTGAGCTTTATATCATTCCTCTTATGGACTAGTGTCCAATGTTCTTTTATGGTGTTTGGTTCATTGGATGTACCGTTTTTGTACTGCGTCGGTGTTCCGAATTATTTGAACTTGGTTCATTGGACGTACCGTTTTTGTACTGCGTCATTGCACCGGCTCAATTTTCTGTTATTCATGACGTTTTCTCACGTCTTTCTACTACGGAAATGCCTTAGGGATTCTGATTTTTATTCTTGAGGCCGGTATTATTAAAGAAAGTGAAGTTTCACCAGATTTGACTTATGAGCAACATTCCATTCGCATCATTGCTTCGGAAGTTGAGCGCCTTCGAAATAAAGATGTTCTTGTTATGAAAGTTCAATGGTTCTCAGATCCTAAGGTTTGCTCTAGGGAATCCTGGGAATTCATCGAGCGATCCCGTTCTCGCTTACTCTTTCATGCTCTTTATGGTGAACTTTCTATTTCAAATTTATTTTGTGTTGATATGCTTTTATGGTTGTTACTCTTTATTTTCTTCTTAAGTATTGCGAAGACGCAATTTCTTTAAGGAGGGGAGTCTGTAACAACCCGCATATTTATCGATTGAGTATTTAAATATTTTATTTAAATATTTCATCGTTCGTCGGATTATAGTCCGAAAACCTACTTTTTGCAAACAGTCGAATTTGGACTCGGGACTACTACCATAGAGTTCAAAATGCCGTTTGCAACCTTTTTGAGTATAAGCTTCGATATGTTTGGAGTTAGTCGAGTTTTGCTACTTTTTCACTTTGGGTTTGAGTTTGGGTTTCAGCCCAATGTTCCACCTTAAGACTCTAGCTCCACTCCAACTCTTCATTATTTCATTTCATATTCCTAACACTTCAAGCTAAAGTAAAAATGGTGGAAGTGATTGGAAACAGAAATTCCTAAGCCCTAGCTTTCTTTGCAAATCCAACTTCTAGCTCCAAAATTCAGGAGAACCCATTGGTAAGCCTCTCCTTCATCTTCCCCAACTCATTCTCTCTTTGATTTCAGAAAATTCCTAAAACATAATTTGGGAAATATTTCTCTTTTAAGCTTAGAATCAAGCTTCTTGAGTTGGGATTGAAGGTGGTTGATCTTCCTTCGCTTTCGAGCTTCTTCTTCATTGATTTGGGTTCAAAGGTGAGATTTTTATCTCACATCTAGCTCTATAACTGTCTTTAAACGTTGGATATGAATTCCTAACATTTATTCATGTGCATTTGCTTTTGGTTTGGATTGATTTGGTTTATATTCCAACTTTTGGTGTTTTCAAAACAAATTCTATGAAAATCCTTCTGTGGATATTTGAACAAGTTTTTGGTGATGCATCGAGAATCTTATGGGGCCGGGTAGTCGATTGACGTTAAATCCCTAGTGTCCGTTGCTCGCCCGGTTGCATTTTGAAGAAGGTTGCATCTTCATTTCATAGGCTAAGAAAACAGCCTTGGTGCCAGTCAGTCGACTGGTCTTGAAATTCTGTCGACTGGCTGTAGCACATAGGCATTCCAAAGGCAAAATTTAGAGGCTCGGGTCCTTTGTTTCCCTGCAATCAGTCGACTGGATTTTTAGGTCAGTCGACTGACCGCAAGAAATTAAAAAATTTAGTTTCTGGTCCAGTCGACTGAACTCAGTGAGCCAGTCGACTGACCTGCTCCTATATGCCTAATATGCCTATTTTTGCCTATTTTTGCTTGTGATTCCAATTTTTATCGATTTGTTTTGATTCCTAGTTAATGCTATCAATTATTCGACTTTGATGACTTCTATTTGGAGTTTTTGAAAATATCCATTCTGATGGATTTGACATCGATTTATTGGAATTAATTCACGTCTTCGTATGTGAATTTTTATGATTGATTGTTTCTACAATAATTTATGTGATTTGTTACTCTAAAAATATAAAGGTTCCAATACTAGTAGTAAATATTCAAACTCTTTATCAAAGATTATTTAAACTCTATTTTCAATATCAAACTCGTTTATAAAACTGTTTTCCAATCTATTAGTATATACAAACCTTTACCTCACTCGTATGGGAAATCTAATTAAACGGGTTAGTAAAATGAGTGGTATGAGACGCTTACGTTTACTTCGTCGGTTAATTCTTGGACTTGTTTGATTGAAACTCTTGTGACAATTTTCTAGTGGAGATCTACAATTTGTTCGTAAATATTTAAGTTAAGCTAGTGGTTATGGGACATGAAGCTAAGCTCATATATTTACTAGCTTACTGTAATTGACACTTCTTGATGATCATCACGATCATTTTTGTGATTTAGACTAGCAATTGTGTGACGTCTCTTTGTCCACGTGGAGGACTGTACTTCATTTTATTGAGCTTTGTCTCATTTCTCGCATGGGTCGTACCTGTTTAGGTGTGTCGATGTTTGCTTACTTCGTGGAGCAATCGGCTCAATAAGTTGGTACATGGGGCGTATCTTTCTAGGTGCGTCGATGCTTATTTATGCATGGGGTGTATCTTTCTAGGTGCATCGATGTTAGACATTACATGGGACGTATCTTTCCAGATACGTCGATGTTGGTTTATGCATGGGGCGTATCTTTCTAGGTGCGTCGATGCTTATTTATGCATGGGGTGTATCTTTCTAGGTGCATCGATGTTAGACGTTACATGGGGCGTATCTATTTAGGTGCGTAGATATTTGCTTTTGCATGGGTTGTACCTTTCTAGGTGCAACGATGTTTGACTGCGCATGGGGCGTATCTATTTAGGTGCGTCGATGCCCGGTTTGTGGAATAGCATTCCGTTTGGGATTGGCCATCCTTTTTTTGTGATTTTTGGATCTCTAATTGTGTTGATTTCTGGAATTTATGTTTCACCACCTTTTTCGATTGGCGTTGACAAGTTTGTCAACATTTGTGGCTTGGTGAATGAAATTAGGAGTATGACATTCCTTTTGATCTTTGAGAAGATTTTTGTGATATTGATTAATCTCTTGTTGATTTTTCAATTACTTATTTATCATAGCTTGGCATTGTGGTTATTATACGTTTAGTTATATCTCTTATTCTATATCATTTCATCTTATATTTATAGCTAGACTGATCCGTTTATTATTTTCTTATAAAAATACTCGGGTCAGACCGAGATGTTACAGGTGCTTCTGTTTGACTTCTCCCCAGGGATTCATTACTCTGACTTTTGGCTAACCACATAGATTAGCAGTTTTTGCTGTATACACTTGAGATATAGACTCCCAGTTGTATTCTTTTGTATAGCATGTGTTGCTATTCTTTTGTATTATTGTGGATCTTTTTGACCACTACTCTGATATACACTTTCATGTGTTAGTTATATATTCATATCTTCTTCCGCCTTTGTGATATGATTCATCTGTGACTGATTTGTGTTATGTTTATTTCTATATTTGTCTCTGAAGATTATTATAGCCGCTGTGTAGTAGCTTTGTGTTTGTATCGGTATGTCGGATTTCATGCATTTATACTATCTGACATATTGGTGCTCGCGCAAAGCAATTACACGGATGGTCGCTCCTCAACAACCTTATTCTCCATGCTAGTTGACAACATTACACCGTAGTGTTCTTGGCTAGCATGGGTATAGAGGTGGGGCGTCACAATCGGGTTTTTAACTTAATTTTCTTAAAACTCTATTTCCTTTAAATATGGATTATTTGAATGATTGATTAAGTTGAAGTTTGTAAATTCATTTTAACTTAGAACAAGTTAAATCTTAAGTTTATCTGAACTTAATTAAATCCCAAGTTCATTAAATAAAATTTCGAAAGATAATTAAGAATTTAATCAAGATGAATTGATTATCTTTTAATTAAAATCTTAAATTATTAATGATTTATTATTTAATGGAAGTAATTAAGAAGATTTGATTAATGACACAGGTTGGTTAATCAAGTGATTAAAGAATAATTATATTAATGGATAATTAATTATGTTATTAATTAAAGTAATTAATTTGAGGATAATTAAAAGTTGATTACTTAATAAAAATGATTAAGGGATAATTAATTAATTAATAATTAGGGATCAATTATTTATTTATTAAGGATAATTAATTAAATAATGAGTTAATTAAGGGTTAATTAATCTAATTAATTAAGGATAATTAATTAAATGATAAATAATTAAGGATTAATTAATTATGTAATTAACCTAAAGGTTAATTTTAATTAATATGATTAATTAAGGACTAATTAATTAAGGGTAATTAATTAAGATGGATAATTGAGGATTAATTTATTAATTAATTAATACTAAATGATTTGTAATTAATTAATCAGGATTGAGTAATTAATTCATGAGTAATTAAATAAAAATAATAATGTATTAAATTTAATTAATTTAGGATTAAATAATTAATTAATCATGTTTATAAATGATTATTGCATGCTTGGTTTGCTTATGTATGTTTGTATTGTATGAAATGCCTTGAATTGATTGTTATCTCTGGATTACAATATTCTATTCTGTGAATTGAGCTGTGTGTAATTTATTCATTCATTCATTTTATCCGTGATACATTTATCTGTGAATCTGTATCGATATTGATACGATTGAATCTGTGATGATTGATGTTGTTGCACTATTGTGTAAAACCCCTGGACCACACTCATACACACATAAATATGGATTGCACGAGGAAATTGGTTAAGTCATAGAATTTTGAAATGGTTTTAAAGTTGAATTTCGAATCCAAATGGTTTTGGAAATTTATTGGATTAAATATGAAAAGCTTTTGAAAGGAATTTCAAAAATAAAAGTTATTTTGAATAACATGATTAAGTTTTGAATTATAAATAATTTGATTTAAATTTGAATTCAAAATTTGAAATTGAATTCTATGTTTGGAAACTATGGTTTAAAGATGTTATACAAGTTATATATGGGTTAAACCATTTTAAAGGTATTAATTTGGGAATTTGAATTTAACTCAAGGGCTTTAACTCGTGCAAATATAATTGGATTTTTCGAAAACAAAAACTATTTGTTTTCAAATAATAATAGCTTTCATATAAATAAAGGATTTCCAATTTGTATCGAAAAATTTCAAGTTTGAAATGAAATTGTGAATTGTTTTTGAAAGCTATGAATGAACCTTTGTGAAAGATTGTTAAACTTTGTTTTAAAATCGAAGAGGATTTTATGTGGTGTATCTTTTATATATAAAAGTCTTGAAATAGGAATAGTTTTGAAAGTTATGAATGGATCTTTGGAAATAGTTTTGAAAGCTATAAATTAAGTCTTTGGGTTAATAATTAGATGAAATAATCCAATTTGAAAAGGAAGTTGTTTTGAAAAGCTAAGAATGAATCTTTGTGAAATATTGGTGAACTTTGTGAATTGAATCTTTTTGTTCAAAAATTTGTAAATGGCAATTTGTTTAAACCATTTAAAGAAAGGTTTTGGGTTTTAAGTTGTGACTTAACTAAGATCTCAATATCCATATGTTTTTATATATTGCGCTCATTATTCGGTTTAGTTGGGAGAGGACATTGTGTCATATAACCTATTTCGAATAATGATACGACTTTATGGATAGCATTTGAACACCGGTGGTGAAGACCGGGTATTTTCGAGAACGAAAGTATAACCCATTGAACGACTCTGCAGCGATTAGCGCCCGGTATAGAGATCTCCATATGTGATGGGAAGTCCGATCGGGATTGGGAATTCTCGGAGTGCAAGGGCTTCTTTGGAAGTGCCTTCGGTTCTGTTCGAACCTAGAACAGACTTGTATGGATGTGTGTCTGACGTTACACTTTGAGATATAAAGCTGGTTTCTATCAAATACATTTCTGTTTGGTGGCGGAGATTATTCTCTTAGCTTAACACCCTTCTCTTAGACATAAATGAGCTCAGAAGTTATGTAGTTGATGGTTACTAGTGATACATTCCCGATTTGGTAATGTGGCATACGAAATGTTGCTGATCATTTGTTGATCGAAGCATGGCTTTGTGAAAAAGCGTAGCTTTGTGGACGAGACTACATCAAGACCTCACATCTTGGAAATGGTCGAAATAGAAAAGATGCGGCATGGTTGCAAGGGTCGCGCCCCTAGGGCATGTCCACTCCTTCTGGAAAAGGGTGGTATCATGGTATGGAGCCCAGATACTTAACTCATGTAGACACTGTAAATTTAATACTGTGTGATGTTGCTTTGTGGTTGAGGATCCTCGGATAAAGGTCGCAAACGACCGAAGATGGCATATCTTAGGTGTTACTCCCGGGAATGGAGTAAACTGGCCTTGTGTTGGTAGAGAGTTAGGTAAGTTCTCGGGGCATCCCTACAGAGGCATACCCATGTGGCAATGGAAAGTTCCTTGACCTGACCATTTGTTGGAAATCCAATCTCCAATATGCGCCTTGTACGGTTTTAGTTGTATAACCTGCCATTTACTTAATGTGGTCACCACAGTTTAGATGGTAGCTATAGAAGGAATAGTTCGAAATGTATATGCTGGCCAAGATCAATATTATACTTTCGAAAGGTTTTCTCCACTATGCACTAATAATAATATCAAATGGTTTCCGCGTATCAAGCATTTTTGACTATCATAAGGAGAAATCCCCTCCAATTCTGCGTTTGCATGGTGTGTGCGGCGGGAAGCCTTATGGTAGTTCCTAAAAAGCATTGTGGATTTCTTTCTAAATTCTTTTGTTTGCTTTCTTTAAAGAAAACTACTTTTGTTTGCTCATACCAGTCTCATGACTGACCCGAAGTTTAATGTTCCCTTCCTAAACTCTGGGTTCCCACAATTTTCCATACGGACAGTCTAGAGTTGGGTTTTTAGATAATCAAATATATATGTAGATTCGATAGCATTCAATCTTTGGATATTTGCAAATCGCAATGGGATCGAGTTGCTTCACTTCAACACTGATGATTGTTCGAGCTTATGGTTTGGATAAAACAGCTTATTGGATTGTAGTCCTCGTAGCTTTTGGGATGAGCTTTTGGTTTGGAGTTGCAGATTTTGGATTCACACTTTATCGAAGATCATATTTGAGTTATCTCTTCCGTCGTTATTTTTTTCCGCTGTTGTCATTATCTCTGATATTGTTGTATCAAATTATGTCAGATATTGTAATCCATTGTTGTATATCAATGATATATTATTCATTTTCTTCCGCTGTGTTGTTGGGCTTAATGTGTTATAAGCTCCGGTCAGCCAGATTCGACATTTGAATCTGCGGCATTCAAGTACAAATGAAGTACGGGTGCCGATTTTCGAAGGTTGAGTCAGGATCGTTACAGTGGTATCAGAGCTGAAGGTTTAACTTTAGCTCAGGAGTATAACACTTTAAGTAGCTCATTAGACATAGGATGAAGTATACCCTAGAATGAGTATATCCCTAAGATATCCGTCTGCAGCCTCAGTAAATTCTCTTACTATCCACTGATAGTGAGTATAAGTGCAAGAAGAGGACGAGACAGGGGATAAGGGAGTACCACATCAAATGGTCAATACCCTACAATAGCTAGGAAACAATTCTTCTCAACCTCCTTTGCTTCGATTTCAAATTTTTTGATGACTTCGTGGCAGCTCGAGGGAGAAGCTTTGGTATGGTGGTGGCCCTGCGAGTCGTTTTAGAAAAGGTTCTAGTGCCTATTTCTTATTCTAATCATCCATTTCCCTCCACTTTCTTTTTTAACTTTAATAAAGTTGGAACCTAAATTGAAACAATGGATAAACAAATATGATGTTAAATTAATTTGTATTAATAAAACAATTTCGATTAAAACCAAACTCGAAATTCTATTATGATTTCTTGTGTGAATCCAAGTCCGAAGAGGGACAAGATGGTGTACACTTTGAAGTATTCCGACCTGAATTTGGAATCCATACCTAGTGTTTGAGAATTGTGGAAAGTTGAATACATTCATTTTATCTATTGGGTCTAGATATATTCTACAAACGGTTAGTTATCCTTTGAACTAACCAGTGCCCCTGCATATTCGTAAATCAGGTGACCCGAGTATTTCGTGAAGTGTTGAATGAGTTTGTTCTCATAATTATTGATGGTATTTTGATTTGGTATGCCAAATGCAGAATAACTATTCAATTTGATCAGGCGAACCATTTCTTTATGTGTTCATCTATCTTTTTTGTCTCCCTAACAAATTTCGAGGACGAAATTTTCTTAAGGGGGGAATCTGTAACATTCTCGGATTTTAGCCAAATTCAAATTGGTGATATATTTAAATTTTGGAATTTAATTTGTGAATTAATTTGGTATTTTCAAAATTAAATAGATATTTGTTTATTTATTAATATTAGTATATATATATATATAATAAAAAATTTAAGTAAAGAAATTGATTTGAAAATTCAATAAATTATGAATAGAATTTTGAAATTGAAATTCAAATACATATATGTTGAAAATAAATATTTGGAGAATAAAAATATTGTGAACGGAATAAAATGTATAAAAAGGATATTGTTTGTTATTCATTTATAAATACAAACTGATTGTATATAAATTTTAAATTTGAAATTTACAAATAAATGTTTTGAATAACATATTTGATTTGAAACTCAAATATAAGTATTTTTGAAATATATTGGGTATTATTTGTAAATTAATCGTGGATTTGAAATTCTAAATTAAACATCTTATAAAATAAAGATTTATTTTGAAAATTTGATTTGAAGTTCAAAAATAAATATTTTGAAAATAAATTGGTTTATTAGGAATCAAGTTTTAAAACATTCTCCTTAAGAAGTTATATAAGATTAAACGATAGAAATTTGTTTTCTAATTCTAATATACATATATTTTGAAAATTATGATTTGAATAAAATATATAATATTTGCGTTTATTTATTTTTAACCAATTTCTTTAAAGTTATAGATATTTATATAAAAAGGAAATACAAAAATATTAAACATGAGATATATACATAAAAATATATATAAAGACATTTGTAAGGTTAATAGTTAAGGATATTAACATTTGTAAACAATCTAAACAATGAATTAAACAAGCGTAAAACATATAGTGTAAAGAAATTACAAGTGTCACTTATTTTAATTTGAAATAAAAATGAAAACAAGGCTATATATACCATTATTTCCTTCTCTTATCAACTTCTCTTTCTTGCATTCAAACTAAAAGAAATAAAAGAAAATCCGAGACAAATCTGAAAGGAAAGTAAACCAGATGAAATTAAACCAGAAAAAATTCAAATCATCAAAACAAGCATAGATTCAACTTAGATCAGAAGCAAACAAGTTGCAATTCAAGTCTCAGATCAAACCTCGTGCAGTACATTCAGTTCATAACTCAAAGATCTGAGGCAACTAGATCAAATGCAAAGATCAAACTTAGTAAACCAGAAACAAAAGCAAGCCTGAAGATCAAAGCAATCTTCAAACCTCGAAAATCAATGTCTTCAACCTGAGAAGAAATAAAATAAAGGCAAAACATTCTAGATTTTTTTTACAATAAACCAGAAAGAAATCAAAGGAAAAAAAATAAAGAAGCAACTCAATAGCGGACAAATTCAAATGAAATACAAGAATCAAGCATAAAAAACAATTCAAAGATCTAGACTTTAAAAGAAAAATTCAAAAACCCGTCCTCTGTCTGGTTCTCTACTTTCAAACTGCCAGGTGAGAAAACATTTTCTTTTTCTCTTGATATGGTTATCTCTTGTTGATTGTGAAAGTGATGCTGTGAAATAAGTTTGAATGTTTGTAAATTTGTTTTGCATGTATACAAGTATATGTGCAAATATCTGTGTATGTCTGGACACGTAAATCCCTCTGTCCAGGGCTTTACAGGCTTTTAATTTGACTTAGAAAGTTAAATCTCTCCCACTAATTCTTTATAGACTTTGATGTCTAAGCAAAAACTATTCGAAATTGCAAGATTGAAATTTTAAAAATATTGTTAAGTATAAAATATTTATGGGTTTATTGGAAGTAAGGAAAACACAATGAAACTTAAAAATATGACAGTATTCGACTTTAACGATTTATTGTTTCAATTATATAATTTGTTTTGTAATCAAAAAAATGATTTTTGAAAACAAAATCAAAATTTTTAAATGTGTTTTGGGGAGGTATTCCTGAAATGAACAGAAAATGTAATTTGGTCAGTTTCTGGTGATTGGCCACGAACTGGATGGCGGGGTTCATGTTGGAGATAGGTGGAGCTACTGTGATCATTGGAAAAATGGTTAAAAGAATTTATAACTATCGAGGTGGCGTCGCGACAATGGTTTGGGGTTTTAACCCTAGTTTTGGTCGAGGCCGAGAAACAGGTTATTGCGTCGTCGACGGTTGATCGTAGGTGAACGCACCAGGTGGGAATTACGCGTGAGGGTGTGATGAAGATTTGGACGATGCGGCGTTTTCACTGGTGGTTGGGATCGTCGGTGCATGCTGTTTTGGTTGATCGTGATTTGGGTTCCAAATAACATCTGATATGCTCGATTTCGAATTGATGGGTGTTTTGAAGATCTGGGTAGTCGTTTGGGTTTGGAGGGTCATCGTTGATCTACCGGCGATGGCAGTGGTGATCAGAGCTATGGCAATCGATCGTGCACGTGCATGTTCTTTCTTGTGCATTTGGGTTTAAAATGGTTTTGGGGAGGAGAGTTACCTCGGGTTCGTGCTTGTAAAATTGTAATGGTTGCTCGGTGATGCTCTTGGGTAATTTTTTTGCTGAGGAACATAATTTTTTAAACTTAAAACAAAGTAAAGTTTAAAGAAGAAGAAGAAAAAAAGATTAGGCTCGGGACTTAGGAAGGGTAATTGCACGATTGTCTTGAGTCTAATGTAAGGTGATTATCGGGTTTTAAACTTAATTTTATTACAAATCTATTTCCTTAATTGTGGATTATTTAAATGATTGATTAAGTAGAAGTTTGTAAATTCATTTTGACTTAGAATAACTTAAATCTTAAGTTTATCTAAACTTAATTAAATCCTAAGTTCATTAAATAAAATTTCAAAAGATAATTAAGAAGTTAATCAAGATGAATTGATTATCTTTTAATTAAAATCTTAAACTATTAATGATTTATTATTTAATGAAAGTAATTAAGAAGATTTGATTAATGATAAAGGTTGATTAATCAAGTGATCAAAGAATAATTATATTCAAGGATAATTAATTATATGATTCATTAAAGTAATTAATTTGTGGTTAAATAATTAATCAATTAAAATGATTAGGGGATAATTAATTAATAATTAAGGATCAATTAATTTATTAATTAAGGATAATTAATTAAATAATGAATTATTTTAGGGTTAATTAATCTAATAAATTAAAGATAATTAATTATGTAATTAACCTAAAGGTTAATTTTAATTAATGTGATTAATTAAGGGTAATTAATTAATATGGATAATTGAGGATTAATTAATTAATTAATTAATACTAAATGATTTGTTATTAATTAATCGGGATTGAGTAATTAATTCATGAGTAATTAAATAAAAATATATTAAATTGAATTAGTTTAGGATTAAATAATTAATTAATCCTGTTTATAAATGATTATTGTATGCTTGGATTGCTTATGAATGTTTGTATTGTATGAAATGCCTTAAATTGATTGTTATCTCTGGATTGTAATATTTTGTTTTGTTAATTGAGCTTTGTGTAATTTATTTATTTATTCATTTTATCTGTGATACATTTATTTGTGAATCGTGAATAAAGGTAAGCGTTATAGGAATATACCACTTATCGATGTTGATATGATTGAATCTGTGATGATTGATGTCGTTGTACTATTATGTAAAACCCCTGGACCACACTCATACACACACAAATATGGATTCATGAGGAAATTGGTTAGGTCATGGATTTTTGAAATGGTTTTAAAATTGAATTTTGTATCCATATAGTTTTGGAAATTTAATTGGATTAAGTATGAAAAGCTTTTGAAAAGGAGTTTCAAAAATAAAAGTTATTTTGAACTTGATTAAGTTTTGAAATTTAAATAATTTGATTTAAATTTGAATTCAAAATTTGAAATTGAATTCTATGTTTGGAAACTATGGTTTAAAGATGTTATACAAGTTATATATGGGTTAAACCATTTTAAAGGTATTGATTTGGGAATTTGAATTTAACTCAAGGGCTTTATCTCGTGCAAATATAATTGGATTTTTCCGAAACGAAAACTATTTGTTTTCAAGTAATAATAGCTTTCATATAAAGAAATGATTTCCAATTTGTATCGAAAGATTTCATGTTTGAAATGAAATTGTGAATTGTTTTTAAAAGCTATAAATGAACCTTTGTGAAAGATTGTTAAACTTTTTTTTAAATCGAAGTGGATCTTAAATGGTGTATCTTTTATATATAAAAGACTTGAAATGGGAATTGTTTTGAAAGTTATGAATGGATCTTTGGAAATAGTTTTGAAAACTATAAATTGAGTCTTTGGGTTAATAATTGGATGAGATAATCTAATTTGAAAAGGAAATTGTTTTGAAAAGCTGTGAATGAATCTTTGTGAAATATTGTTCAACTTTGTGAAGTGAATCTTTTTATTTAAAGATTTGTAAATGGTAATTTGTTTAAACCATTTAAAGAAAGGTTTTGGGTTTAGCTTGGAGAGGACCATGTGTCATATAACCCATTTTGAATAATGATATGACGCTATGGATAGCATTTGAAGACCGATGGTGAAGACCCGGTAGTTTCAAGAATGGAAGGATAACCCGTCGAATGACTCTGCATCGATTAGCGCACGGCATAGAGATCGCCAAATGAGATGGGGAGTCCGATCGGGATTGGGAATTCCCGGAGTGCAAGGGCTTCTTTGGAAGTGCCTTCGGTTCTGTTCGAACCCGGAACAGACTTGTATGGATGTGTGTCTAACATTACACTTTGAGATATAAAGATGGTTTCTATCAAATACATTTATGTTTGGTGGCGGATATTATTCTCTTTGCTTAACATCCTTCTCTGAGACATACGAGCTCAGAGGTTATGTAGTTGATGGTTACTATTGATACATTCCCAATTTAGTAATGTGGAATATGAAGTGCTTCTGATCATTTATTGATCGAAGCATGGCTTTATGAAAAAGCATAGCTTTGTGGATGCGACTGCATCAGGACCTCACATCCCGAAAATGGCCAAAACAGGAAAGATGCGGCAAGGTTGCAGGGGTTGCGCCCCTATGGTATGTCCATTCCTTCTGGAAAAGGGTGGTATCATAGTATGGTGCCCAGATACTTAACTCATGTGGACACTGTAAATTTATTACTGTGTGATGTTGCTTTGTGGTTGAGGATCCTCGGATAAAGGTCGCAAACAACCGGGGATGGCATATCTTAGGTGTTACTCCCGAGAAGGGAGTAAACCGGCCTTGTGTTGGCATAGAGATGGGTAAGTTCTCGGGGCATCCCTCCAGAGGTGTACCCATGTGGCAATGGGAAGTTCCTTGGCCTGACCATTTGTTGGAAATCCAATCTCCAATACGCGCCTTGTACGGTTTTAGTTGTATAAACTTTCATTTACTTATGGTGGTCACCACTGTTTAGATGGTAGCTATAGTAGGCATAGTTCGAAATGTCTATGCTAGCTAAGATTAATATTATACTTTCGAAAGGTTTTCTGCACTATGCACTAATAATATCAAATGGTTTTCGCGTATCTAGCATTTTTGACTATCATAAGGAGAAATCTCCTCCAATTCTGCATTTACATGGTGTGTACGACGGGAGGCCTTATGGTAGTTTCATTTTCTAAAAAGCATTGCGGATTTCTTTCTAAATTATTTTGTTTGCTTTGTTTAAAGAAAACTGTTTTTGTTTGCTCATACCACTTCCATGACTGACCCAGAGTTGGTTGTTCCCTTCCTAAGCTCTGGATGCCCACAATTTTCCACACGGGCAGTCTACTATTAGGATTTCAGATAATCAAATAGTAGATGTAGAATCGATAGCATTCAACCTTTGGATATTGGCAAATTGCATTGGGATCGGTTGCTTCACTTCAGCAGTGATCATGGTTCGAGCTTTTGGTTTGGATATAACAGCTTATTGGATTGGAGTCCTCATATCTTTTCGGATGAGCTTTTGGTTTGGAGTTGCATATCTATCCGATTTCATATCTATCTGCCATTAAATTATGTGACGTCTTATTGCACATCAAACCACCGGTATGCCCCATCGTCTGATATGTACTAACACAAAATACCCTATTGTCTGATGTTATAGTATCAATTCTCGAATTTTCTATTAGACAACATATAATTATTGAATGATATGAATAATTGTTCACAGAATAAAATAAATGAATCGCAATTTTCTCTTAACAAATATTTTATTTCAAATCAAATTCAAATACATACAACTTTCACTATCACTCTACTTACATTTTCGAATGCAATACAACTTTCACGATAACTCTCGTATATACATTTCTATATACTCTCATATATAACAATTCTTTTAACTCATGCTCTATCGAGTTTGTTTTTGATGTTGATTTTGATTTGCTCTTCCTCCAGCTTGTGTCTAGCCATCTCCTATACCTATCAAATAAATAAAAGAGAAAAATGGAAAAGGAAACAAGCCTGGATTGCAAAAATAAGTTGGCTCGAATTCTAATACTGCCTCAGTTTATGGGTTTATTTCTTTTCACATTTTAGGCAGGGACAAAAATATATACGCGTAGACAATTTATGATTTGTACAACGTATCAATATGAATATCACAAGGCCAGACAACGTTAAATCTCATGGTCAGCAAACCAAACATGAGCATAACCGGAAACAGACTCAAGGCACATTCACATGAAAATCAAAATGAAGTCAACTAAGAAAGCATTACATAGTCACACATCACTACAAAAAAAAGGACCTTTAACAGTGTTTCAAAAAACGCTATAAAAGCTATTAACAACGTTCTAAATACGCTGTATATCGACATGCAGTTATATGTCAGAGATATACAATGACAAGGCATAAACGCTGTTAAATGTCCTTTTTTCAGCGTTTCCTTGGTGTCATGAAATCATTTAACAGCGTTTGATCTAATTTAATGGAATTTTAAAAAATGATGTTAAAACAGTTTAACGACATTTTTAAAACCCTATTAAAACATTCAACGGCGTTTAAAAAACACAATGGAATGTTTTAATAGCGTTTTGAAAACGGTGTTAAATTGTATTTCTTATGTTATTAGATACAATTTAACGGCATTTTTAAAACGCTGTTAAATTGCACACAAAGCTAAGTCAATTAGGCTTTTTCTACTTTTCTGTAAATTCCATTTCAGTAAACATCAGTCACAATGTGTATGTATTCCACATTTCAAAATCAACATATTATATCAATACCACATTTTGAACACATATTTCATAACAAACATATGAAATTTCATTATCAAAATAGACAATATTCTTATACCAAATGTAAATAGTTCGTCATCAATAGTTCATAAAAAAAATATAGAACAAGTAACAATAATAAAACAAAAGCAAGTACTACATACGTTAAAACCAAAAAGCAGTTCTAGCAGCAAAAATAACTTCGATCCATAACTCGTTGCAACTTTTTTTGCATCATTGTCTACTATCTACCTGTAAAGCAAAAGTAATGCTTAAGAATCAATTCATCAAAAAATGTACACAATTATACATCATGCCCCTTTTCTGTATGTCAAGACCTGCATGCTTTTTGCATTGTGTCTTTTTTGCTTGCTAAATATATATCGTATGAATAAGTATGTAAAATTTTTGCACGGTGCCTTTGGTGTCGTTTTCGTAGCCGTGATTCTGAAAGCATCTCATACAATCATAAGTTAAATTACTACGTACAAAAATTAGTATGTTTTAAGGCACTTTTGAATGAACCTATTATTCTGGAAACCGAATCACCTGAAACTGTTGTATATTCACTAATTATTTTCTACATACATTTTTTTTTGTTAAACCTACATATTAGATTATTTGCAAAGGACATACCTAATAGAATGTTCAATATGAATTGAATATGATATATACAATGCACATAACATAAATTTGACTCAAAGCTAATTTCAAACAAAAGACAATAAAACACAAATTCCTTAACATCACATAAGACGTTGCATTTCAATCCCTCTAAATACAATAGTTATTTATTTATAAGTATCACAAGTGATACATATGATAATAACGAGTATTAAGCAGCATAGTATTCATTAAGTAGTTGATAGATATACTTTCATTTACTTTTCATATCCACTTTTTATTTACTTTTACTTGAAAGTTTGAACATTGAGGACACTCTAAAGGTGCTTAGATGGAAGTTCTTATCATGGCCAGTTTCAAGTCATGGGTTTACTTATAGGCTAAAACATCTATTTTAGATCCAGTACCGATTAAGTGACATTCAATCGACAGTCTAATGGAAGTTTGAGACAATACTTTTTATATGAAACACCAAATATACAATGGATCCTTAATTAATACAAGATTTTGGTATACGCTGTAGCAAACAGGCTAAGCATGGAGTTTCTACTTTTATACAAGCCTAGTTTAAAGTTCTAGAAGAATATTGTCTTGATCCAGAGGTAACTGATATTACATTATAAGTTGCTACTTTTGGCTAGCATTTCTTGCATTAGAATTGTAAAGTCAAGGCTTTACTTACAGCTGCCATAAATTTGTATTGAGCATAAGTTAACATCCGTGCTTCACTGATGATACAAGCCTACCTTTTTATTTGAAAAAGTAGTAGGGGTTTCATCAATTCATTTTAAATAGAAAATGCCTATCAACTGTAATTGTGAAAGTAGCATAGGGGTGGAAAAAAATTTGGTTAATAATTCGATGGTTATGTTCACAGTAGGCCAAAATAAATAATCTTAGATCAAATATCAAAGATACTTGAGACACACAACATAGTAAATATAACTATAGGAGTGATCTGACTATATCTAGAACAACCAGGATGTCAAACTATCTTTAACAATTGATTAGTTTCCAAACCTGAAAGCTCTTTATCAGTTGAAACCAAAAGGACTTTTACATGGGTAGAAATTTTTATTAGGTAGGATACCATTGAAACATTTGCAAAATTCAAGGAAGGCGGCAAAGTAACCGCGTTGTAACGACCCAAAATTTTAGATCTCGAGATTTGACACTAATACGTTCACGGTAGAAGTGCCGAGCAGTCGAACGCCGTAAATTTCAGATTGTTAAAGAAAAGCAGAAGAAGGTAGAAGAAGAACAGAAAACAACAGCATCTCCCATTCGCAGCGGATCAAAACATAATATCAATAATAGCATTTACAAAAAAAGATGTAATTGTAAATTTTATAACAATACATCAGAGTAAAAACATTTAAAATAGACTAGGCAGTTATATCAACTTGTCCTAGACTACTATCACTACAACTCTCAAATACATAACGGTAAACTCCATACGTTGCTGCTATCCAGCTTGCCTCCTGAGCCCAAGAACGTCCTTACTTGAAAATCTGTAATACTCGGTCTGACCCGAGCATTGCATCAAAGTAACACCCAGGCCAGGCTAGAAACCAGTGTGAGTAAACCCATCTAACATGAAATTCTAATGCATAAAACATATTTAAAACCCGGGGCAACTCGTACTTCACTACAAGTTCTTAACTTGTTATAGTCCAATACACATTTCACAAATCATATCTAAGCATCGTTACTCAGATTTAATGGCCAAGTTCATTAAATTATTTCATTCCAGCCCATTAGATTCTAAATCACAACAATAAAGAATCACTATAGATTACTAATCGAAGTGGTTTTGGGTATTCACTGATACCCGACCCCGGTCTCTCCGAATCCAATGTCATCTTAACCCAAGTTATTCAAGTGAATACAATTTAATTTTAAATACAAGATGTCACTTTTACACAGCAATTCATTGTCGATAGATAACCACATTATCACTGTTCAACCCAAACGTATCATATCACAAAATATTTCATATCAGAGATATCAACCAATTCAAGGCATTCAATATCATTCGATCATTCATAAGCAAGTTTAATTGGTCACACCATTCCTAATTAATAAATTAATTACTTCAATCACTTTTAATCTTGCTTACTTAATATTAATTAATTACAAATAAATTAATTAATCATCCTTTGATTATCATCTTTAATTACATTAAGTAATCAGCCTTTAATTAATTTCACAAATTAATTAACCTTCAACCATTCATATTCATGAACCTTTAATTACTCTCATAAATTAATGAATAATAATTTAATACATCAATCCTTAATTTATTACTCTAATTAATTATTCTATAATCACTTATATTGATTAATTATCCTTAATTAATCACATTCATAAATTAATTAACCCTTTAATTAATTTCCTTAATTAATCAATCCTTTAACTAATTACACTAAGTAATTAATCCTTAATTACTTCCATATCATTTAATAAATCACATTTAGTAATTACCCATTAATTACCCTCCTTATTTAAGTAATTATTCTTGATTGATTACTTACATTAACTATCCTCGATTTATCACTTTAATTAACTTAAGATAATCCATTATCTTAATTAATTACTTAATCATTATTAAATATTGTTTGAAAATCATATAGAAATATAATAATATAATTAACTTATCATACAATTATTTTAAACCAACAATTTAAATTCAAAATCATTTGATTTATAATTTTATACTTAAAACTTGTTCAAATATTTAACCTCGAAACCATGCTAACATTACTTTACTATGAAAACCTATATTTCTTTGCCTTTTAAAACTTGTAAAACCATCTATTTATAACTACTCAATCACTTCGGTACAGTTCCAAACAAAAACTCAAAAATAAGACCGAGACAAAACCTGATCCCCTCTCTTCTTTCCCTACCTATTTCATGCTTCCTTACAAAACTCGAGACCGATTCGAAGAAAAACATCAAGGAACCCAAAGCTCAAACACACAACCATGACCACCTGATACAGTGGATATATGTGCACATGCACAGATCATCGGCATCGTTCCGACCACCAAAGCCACCGTCGGCAAGTCGCCTATGACCTTAACCTTTGATCCTGACCACAAGATCGAAAGATAGAATACGAAGAAAAAAAACAAGCTCAACAAACCCAACCTGGAACGAACCATCACCCAAGATTCTCTTCGCGATGCCACCGCCGATCACCAGAAATCCCGACACCCTGCCCAGATATTCGCCGTCGACTTATGCTTCTATTCCACCCACCTCGACCATGTCTGATGCGTCGACGAACTCGGAAATGCCACACAATGACCATCGACCCAAACCTGAATTAAACCCTAGTTCTCCGTCGCTTCACCACCACAGCGTTCAAGAATATCACCTAGTGTTTTTCCCAAGACCACCAGACAATCAGCCACCTCCCGTACCAGCCCAGACGTCCAACATATTGCCGATCGCCAAAATTTGTTCAATATACCATATCCGTTCAACTCAACAATTCGCATCAACAACCCACTCAAAAATCTAGAAACCATCACTAAAATTCATCAATTCGAAGCTCCAATCCAGATACCCGATCAAAACTTGAAATCTAAACACTTGATTTTATGATTAGAATTGATTTCCACAGTGATTTTATTGATTCCCGTAAAAAAATTCGTTAATTAACTTAAGAATATTTTTAAAAATCAAATTATGTTGTTACTAACAATTCACTTTTGAGGATCATAGCCTAAAATTGAACATATGGAGAGGAATTGAATTGTTTTGAATGTGTATGTGTCAGTTATTCAAACAGAGACTTATATATACATTTATATAGGCATGCATTGATTAAAACATCTATATATACACACAGACACTCAATTTATCCATGCAAACATAAGTTCAAATGTCAATCAAAAGCACAAATTATATAACAGATGATTGTTTACTCACCTATAAAAATGTTTGAACAGAGCTTGTATCAGTTTTTAATTTGAAAACTTGAATGTTGGAAAATGCCTGATGATTTGAAGCCTTAAAAACTAAGATTATCTTGATTTGAAACTGAACTGAATTTACTTGCTAAGATGATCCAGGCTTTGATTTTAGTTGGAAGCTTGCTTAGCTAATTTCTTTGATTTAATTTCTGCTTTGCTAACCTTTTGTTTATAGGTTTTTTGATTTTTACTTTCTCTGATTTAGTTTTACAGATTTTTGTTTTCTTTGTTTTGAAAGATGAAGATCGAAAAAGAATGGAGAAGAGAAGATATTGATATATACATATATATACTTAATTTTATAATTATTTAAAAATAAAAGAAAAATAAAATAAAATAGTGACACTTGTTTAACTTGTTAACATTTTTCATTAGCATGTATTAATATATTTACATTTGTTAAACTATGTACACTTAACTTACAAGTGCAATTTCCTTGAATTAATAAATTTTTAAATGATTTTTATAAAACTTATATATATTTTCTATTAAGTAAATACATTATCTTACTTTATATAAATAAATCTTTTAAAGAAAATAATATAAAACCAATTATATAAAAGAAATAAAATCATATATAATATAATTTTAAATCTAAAATATGTTAAGATATTTATCTTTTGAATTTCCAATTCAATTTCAATTTCAATTAAAAATACAATTTAAAATCAACTCATATACACACACACACACACACATTTATACAAATAAAAATTTAGTTTGTTTGAAAATAATAATTTTTTCTATTTAAATCTTCTTATATCTATATATATAAACAATCGTTATTATTTTTTTTAAGAGAATAATTTGTCAATTTTAAGTAATTATATTAGGAGATTATCAAATAAATATTTATCCAGATATAAATATTTATTATCAGATTTATTTTTTCAATCTATAAATTGGTATTTCTGTTAATTAACCCAGTTATTTATCAATTAACAGATATTCCAAAATCTGGATTATCACACGCGTAATGAAAAAATTTCAAAAAAAATAAAGTTAGTTTAAACAGGGTTTGGTTTCTAATTTTTATTTTTCGAAGTTCGTTTGTTAGGAACTACAGAAAAACGCCGTTTGCTAATGCCGTTGAAAGCACATTTTAATATAGTGTTATCTGGCCATTTATGTGCTAATTTTGACATGTTTAGTAAATGTACGATTAGTTATCAATGTTTAACTGATCATGTATCTGTGCATGTATCACTGTAAGAGGAAAATTTCGACATGTATTTGTACAGTGGATTTTATCTGAAAATTGAATAATGAATAAGAGCAGCAAATTTGAAATATCATCAAAGTTATAGTAGTATGTAGTTCCAAACAACAAAAATACTATAAACATCCTAGTAAATTTTATTACTTCATGGATGTGTTGGTTCTCTAGGGATTCAGAAGTATGATCATTCCAAATAACAAGTCTATTTTCTTGTAGTGGATAATCATCAATAGAAAACAGGTCTTAATTTTCGTGTGGTCTCTTGATTTCTATTCACAAGTATTCATTCACTAGATTGCGAAGGTATGCAATGGAGATGTAATGTTAACAACAACAACAACATATATATATATATATATATATATATATATAGCCTCATTTAAAATCACAACATGCCATTACACAATGACATGGTGGATTCCCTTAAAAGTTTGGAACCTGAAGAAGTCGAAGAAAGCACAAATGGATCTGCTCTAAAGAAGAAGTATTCCTCTCAATGCCAATTTTTGCATTCCTTAGGATTAGCTAATGGTGGCCTTGAAATTAACCGAGGTTGTACTCAATGGAGAAAACTTTCAAAATTTATCCCTGTGTCTATTTTCCTGGTTTAAAAATTAGCTGATCTTCTACATCTGCATTTTCCATTGTCAATGCTTTTTTGTTTCATTTTTTAATATTGTTTTCTTAAAAAATGTGACAAAACTATTTTTTAAATTTCTTTTCTTATTCTCATATGAGTATGTATATGAGGTTTGTAGATCTTCCAACTGGATGCATGCAGAAATAGTTGGTTGACAGTGCGTGTTAATTTAATTTAGTTATATTGTGTAATCGTTTGATCAAGAATTTTTTATTGTACGTAAATAAATGTCATGTCTTGATAGTGTATTACATGCAGATAAACTATTAGCAAATTTTCTGTTGTAAAAAGGGATGTATAATGACATGTTAATGTATTTATTACTTGTTTTGTAATATATGGCTAAGAAAGTAACTTTACTGGATGGAAAGAATACAAGAGAGAAGGTGACAAATGCTATATAGTTTCCTTTAATTTTACATTTTCCAATTATCTAACCACAAGCACCATGCTTTTCCATGTATACAAGCTTCAAGTCGATTCCTGCAAGCAACTTATCTTGCTACTATGTATCCAAAGGGCCGACAGCATTTCATTTGCTAATATGCTTTATTGTTCAAATTGACTTCAACTTATTGGCTGCATTTTTTTTCACTCCTTTAGTGCTTATTTTCCCATATGGTGCTTTATTTCTAATTTTTTTTCTTTTACTTTACCTTAGCTCTTGTTTTTTTGGTCCTTTTTTTTCTTATTGCATTTTTTCTTTATGTTTCAAAATAATTTCTTATTTTGGAACATTAATCAAACCAAAAGTTAATGAGATCTGCTTACTACAAGTGTCAAAATAAATTAGCATAAAGCCCAAAAACAAGAATACAATCTCATGCAACTTCCTTCATTATATATCTGTTGTTTTACATATTCAAATATTCACAAATGTTACACATCCAATCGGTCATGCGCTTCTATCCATCACCTGATGAATCTGCTTTCGACCAACATCACCACCGCAAGGACACCCTAAATCTTTTTTGCTCTCAGTGTTCCAATGGATCTTCCTGACATAAAAATGAACATAAGATATATTTTTCTCCTTTTCTTATACACACAGAAAGGAAACTATCATATTTTACACAGCTGCGGTATAATTCAACATACACAGATTATCATATAAAAAAATATTCCAGGCTTATTTATTAAACAAGGGAACTACGTTGAACTGTTGGTTCGTAAATCCATATATGATACAGATAACATGTTTCTATAATGATACTTAATTTTTTATCAGTGAAAATACTGAAGCAATCCACAATTTATTGGATTATAATATTAATCTGATTGTTAAACCAATCTAAAATGGCTAGGTGACTCTAGAGTTAACCATACCCATGCAACCTTTATGATTATATGTCTGGAAAGCCACAAAGAATATAATCAGAATTTAGAAAAAGGTTTGTCACTGACCCTTAAAAAAATCAATATGGGGATAGAAGGTAATTAGCTGAATTTAAAGGAAGTTCGATGTAACCATCGGGCTATTTGAAATCCTAGACTACCGTTCAACATTCATTTTTTTAGACTTACCATATTTTTCCTACATTGGCAATGAATTTTGTGGACGTGTTCGATTTGGTTTGGTTCTGATAAATTTTGGTATTAAAATACAAGGAGATAAATCTAATAAATTGAATGTCATGAGCCAAAAGTTACTATCAGTATGTCCAACATCCAATGTTCAATTATCGCTTACTGAAGAAAATATACATCACCAACAATTTTTTACACTAATTAGCTAAGGCAATTGGGATGGGGAAAATGCCAAAAACACAAGATAATAAAGATAAAGAACATAGTTGAGCGTTGTTATTCCTTTATTTCCATTACTTCCATAAACTAAACTATAAATTCTATTTATCATGAACAGCTCCTAAAACTAAAAGGATATTTAAGAATTATAACAAATAAACTAACCACCAGTATTTGATTGATGCAATGTACAAATTTCATTTTTTTTAGTATTGACACGGTGTAACGACCCGGTATTTTGGGCAATATCGATTTAATAATCTGTGCAAATAATTTAATTGGTTTAATGATTTTTCTTTATAATTTTAATTTAAATTGGTAAATGTAATCTTTTTAAGGCTAATGAATTTTTAATCTGGCAAGAATTGATAAGAATTGTTTTTCAAAGCTAATAAAATTTTTATTCTATTTATAATATATACATTTGATATATATTGTGAATGGGAGATCTTTTGTTTTAAATTAAAAAAAAATGAACTTTCAAATTATAATATATATGTATGTATATGTTATAGTTTGAGTTGTTTTGGAATTTAATTTTAATCTATTGATAATTTATATATGAATGAATAGTAATTTTAAAGCTTTGTTTTAAAAATAAATATTTTCAAAAGCTAAACTAAAGATTAATTCAACATTTGTTTTCAAAATATAAAATAGTTGTTTGTTTTTAAAATATGATAGTTTAAAAAGATTTAAACATTTTGTTTTGCTTTCTTTTAAGATGCTAACAAGATACATGAACAAAGATTTCATATTTGTATATTTCTTTAAAATTCAAAGCTTATTATCATAAAAACATTACACTAATGCATATAAACATTTCACGAATACATATATAATATAAATAACTTAATAAAATGGAGTAACACTTGTAAGCTTTTAAAAATAGCTTAGTGACATTTGTTTAAATTAACAACATGTGGTAGCTTATAATTTTAATTTTTAATAAATGTCTTTAGAAGAAAACAAACTTCTTTCAAAAACATTTTCTTTCTTTCAAACTTCAATGGCAACCAGAAGTTTATTTTCTCATATCTGAAATTATAAAAACTAAAATCAAACCTGCAAATGCAATTTATCTTCAACCTCAATCTGCATTTGTACAAACTCCAACCTGCAAATGAAGTCTTCTGTAAATCCAAATTTAAAGTACTGCAAATGTAAAGCCTGCAAATGCAAATGGATGACAATCTGCAATTACAAGCTGAAATTCAATTTTAAAACCTGAAATGCATGAAGACCTGCAGTTTCAACTTTTTAATCATCAAGCTAAAAGCATGCAAAGGAATCAACTGCTGCAAGCAAAGCAAAAACATTTTTAACATTAAAGTTGTTCAAGCCTGGGTAAAAGAAGTGAAGCTTGTTCTATTCTCTGCTCTGCATTCTTGAACAGGTGAGTAAATCATCTTTTAAAAACAGTTTAGTATAACTTGTGATTTAATGATGATGCATGTGTAAATCTATATTGATGTTAAATGAAAATTCATTTTAAATTGGGTTGCATGTGAATTAAAAAGTTTAATTGCCTGTAAATTGAAAATTGAATAATGTGTTAATAGAGACAGTCAAGTTTATTTTTTAAAATCTAAATAGCTTTGGTTTTATTATGAATTGGACTATGGAATGTTAATGAATGTTGTTTGTAATCATATAGTATATCATTTAAAAATAATTATAAGATTTTAAATTGAAGAGATTACTCAGAATTTTTAAACTACAGTAAAATACTGTTACACATGGAAAATAAATAATCCTGTTTGTTGATTTAGATTGCATGAATTAATTAAGAAGTTAATTAATTAAGAAGTTAATTAATTAAGAAGTTAATTAATTAAGATAAGTAATTACAAATTATTAATTACTGTTTATGATTAATTAGATGATTAATTACAAGTTAATTATTTAATTAATTAAAGAGTTATTAATTAATAAAGATTATTAATTAATATAATTAATGAAGTAATTAATTTATGTAATTAATTTAAATATGATTAATAAATTGTAATTAATTAAGGATTAATGTAATTAATTATCATTAATTGATTAATGAAGGATCATTAATTTTTGTAATTAATGATAGTAATTAAAGGATAATTACTGAATATGGTTAGGGTTAATTACTTGAATGTAATTAAAGGAAATTAATCTAGGGAGATTAATTAGGAAGATCATTAGAAGATGATTAATGAATTTGATTTGTAATAAATCAATGAAGTAAGAGTTAGGATAATCCAAATGATTAAAGAATAGTAATTAATTTAATTAGAGGTTAATTAAATTGATTAAGAGTTAATCAATTTTGCTATGGGTAATTGATTAATATTGAATGGTTGATATTGAGTGACTGATATTGGATGTTGAATGATATTGGTTGATTGATATTGGGTGTTTGGTTGATACTGGATGATTTGGATGTCTATGAGATATGTGATATGCTGCATTATGAGATGAATGTTGATATGAATTATCTATTGTAATGTTATTCATCCATCTGTTTATATCATCCTGAATAAGTTAAACTGTTTAAATCCCTTAAGTACAACTTGGACATTAAAATGGCGTTTGGTTTCGGTGAGACCAGGATCGGGTTTCCATATTTGGATATCCGAAAACCACATCGATTCCAATTAAACGTTAGGTCGTTAATCCAAGTGGAGCAAGTGAAGACTCGAGGTGTAAGGGCTATACGTCAGTATAACTCTGTGGGTGATTCCGTAATGAGTTTGACGGAATAGTGCTTATAGATTCGAGATGGCAAATCAGAGTGCAAGGGCTATGGTCATTGACTCTGAGGGTGATTCCAAAATGAGTGCAACGAGATAGTGCCTTCGGTTTCGTTCGAACCCGAAACGAACTTGTATGGATTGAATGCTTTCAGCACATCGTCAGGCGGACGATGAACATTCTAAGATAAATGTGTTCTATGAAGGTAATCGTAGCCTCAAGCCTCATCAACCGGGAATGGCTAAAACAGGGGAGGTGCAGGAATGCTTCGTGGGTCGCACCCACTGGAGAGCAAGATTTACCCCTGTCTAGAAGTCCCTTTTTATTCGGCTGTGTGGGGCGGTTGAATTCCGGACAACCGCCGGGGTTGTCTTGTTCGGGACTGTTCAGTAAGGAATGGTCCCCGCCTTGTGTTGCAGGGGATGAAGGGAGTAATCCTCGGTACTGTGATCTAGACCACGTACTGTGAAGGGTGGTACCCAAGTAGCCCTGCCATTGATGGAAACCCATTTTCCCTACGAGACCCTACGGTTTTGTTTGTATTACCCACTTTTGTGGCTAGTAGCTGGAATTTAATCATGTAACAATTTCGGCTATTTCATATTTACTTGAAAACCCTAGACACTATTATAATATCACTGGATTTCCTATCAAATGTTTTGGTTAGCGTAAGGTAAAAACTTTTCCATGTTTATGTGTGGGAAGTCTTACGTGATACCTTTTCTTTTCAAAGGTTTTCTAAAGTTAAGCAATTTTAAACCGTTTACTCACACCAGACCCCTGTCTGACCCGAGTGTTTATTTTCTGTTTTAGTAAACTCTTGGGTACTCATATTATGTATGAGTATTCAAGTGATTCAGGTTTGCTTGACGAATTCTGAAGGAGATATGGAGCAGGAGGCTTCGACGTATAGATATATATTGATTCCGCTGTGTGTTTGGTATCTGTTTCTTCTGTTGTACTTGAGTTGTATGAATTAGACAGATGTTTATAACTGTCTAATATGTGTTGTATAGTTGTGTACTCTGATGTAATGAGATACTATGTAATATTTTATGTTAATTATTATATTTTATTCATTCCGCTGTGAGTTCTCTGATGTTGTTGTTTCTTCTTTCTCTTTCTTTTCTTCTTCTATCCCTTTCTTTCTTCATTAGTGATGCGATTTCCTGGAGATAGGAAGTCGGGTCGCTACAGGTGGTATCAGAGCATTAGGCTGAGTGAATACCTAGGCTCTGAAGTGTGTCTTTCTTTAGGGAGCATTAGGTTGAGCGAATACCTAAGCTCTGGAGCGGTGTCTTTCTTGAGAGAGCGTACTTGTAATTTTTATATATAACTATATATATATATCTATATCTACCTGTCTGTTGGGTTATCTGTTCGGATTTTCCAACATAAGTTTTAGAGGTAGATGGAGTAGTGGTGTGTGTGTGTAACACGACTACCACTAATGGAAGAAGTCCATATGTTTGAGGATTGGAAGTATTTGTCGAGACTGTAAACCCAATACCGTCTCGAGTGAGATTTTTTGTTTGGAGTAAGGATTTCTCTGATATCCAAAGGAAATCTTTTGAAGATTCGGAGTTTATCTTTGAAGAATAAATTTGGATTTCGCTCGGGTGAGCGAATTTTTCTTGAGTTTGGATTTGATGTAAGTGCAGTAGTAAGTGATGATATTTTGATAACTGCGTGATGAGATGCAGTATCCTTGGATATTTTCTGAAGATGTTTTCTCTTGAAGCAGTTTTAAAGGAGGTTGAGGAGCAGTCTTTACCTGCCGCAGGGAAGACTCGTCTGTGTAGAAGTTGTTTGGATCTTTAGCAGGAAGATTGATTGTTTTGGAATATGAGACTAAGGTCTATGAGTTGCTTCGCTTCGGCATGGTCTCATTTGTTATTTCTTAAGGAGAGTGGGATGTTGATGCTTGGTTTGGAGTCCGAGTTTCTTTTGGAATGTCTGCCATCTCGAAGGTTCTGTTGTGTGGTTTGTTGATAGTTTAGGCGTTCGGGAAGCCTTTGGATCAGAAGTCTTGGTTAGCTGTGGTAGCAGTGTAGCTCGGAAGTGTTTGGTGTGTTGACGAGAAGGTCTTTTGCCTTTGCAGTGTCATCGAGATAGAGTTTGGAAGCAGCAATGTAGCTTGTTTCTTTGTGGTTCTTCTTTTAGCAGTCCGAGCAGATGGTGAATGTTTTCTTGAAGGGTTAACCTGGTTTGGAGAAGTTTAAGCTGTTCTAATTGGTAAAGTGAGGACAGTTTCTTTGGAATCCGAACTAGTTAGGATTGCAAAGGCGACTTGCGATTAATTTGGGAATTTATCTTTGTTTGAGACGGAGGATTCTCATGAGGAAGTAAGAGCTACTGATGTAATCGGAAGATTTTCTATATCTGGAGTTAAGTTCCATATTGATTTGGTTTCAAAAGCGATACTGATAGTTAGCCTAATAGCAGGATGGTTTGGAGAAGAGAGTTGGTGTAGCAGTTCAAAAATTTTGGAATTTGGATTGGTCTTATCTAGCTTTTGAGTTAGATTCTGATATAAGGGTGTGTGACTGAGTCAGATGAGTTACTCAGATTTTTTGGATTTGATAACAAAGTTTCCCGGATATATTGGATAAGTTTGTACTCGTGTTCATCAACAGAGTTCTCATCTATTTCAGAATCAGAGTTGTGCAGCGGAAGCAAGGCAGCAGCTGTGCAAGGAAAGGAAGCGAGTTAAGTTTGCTATTGCTTGAGGAGTAGGGCTTGTGTTATGGGTTTCGACGGATTATGGAGGGCTTTTCTGTTGAATAGGAGCCAGGAACTGTTTGTGTTGTGCTAGACTTGAGTATAATCTGATTGTTCTGTTCAGATTGATGGGATCTAGAAAAGAGAGGAGCTCTGGAGTTTGGTGCTGTAGTTTGTTAGTTTTGCTTCTATAGAGCGGGTTTCCCAATGATTTATACTTGGGAAACTCGTGATAGTGCTATTAAGATTTATTCTGATTTGTGTCAGGATAATTAGTTAGGTTTGTTTGTTTGATTGATTGCTATGGTTGTTAGTAATTGGATGATAGGAATGCTTTGCTGATTGAATTAAAATCTTTGTTGGGTTATTAAATTACCTTTGCTTTTAAATTTCGGGGACGAAATTCTTTTAAGGGAGGAGGATTGTAACGACCCGGAATTTTGGGCAATATTGATTTAATAATCTGTGTAAATAATTTAATTGGTTTAATGATTTTTCTTTATAATTTTAATTTAAATTGGTAAATGTAATCTTTTTAAGGTTAATGAATTTTTATTCTGGCAAGAATTGATAAGAATTGTTTTTCAAAGCTAATAAAATTTTTATTCTATTTATAATATATACATTTGATATATATTGTGAATGGGAGATCTTTTGTTTTAAATTAAAAAAAATGAACTTTCAAATTATAATATATATGTATGTATATGTTATAGTTTGAGTTGTTTTGGAATTTAATTTTAATCTATTGATAATTTATATATGAATGAATAGTAATTTTAAAGCTTTGTTTTAAAAATAAATATTTTCAAAAGCTAAACTAAAGATTAATTCAACATTTGTTTTCAAAATATAAAATAGTTGTTTGTTTTTAAAATATGATAGTTTAAAAAGATTTAAACATTTTGTTTTGCTTTCTTTTAAAATGCTAACAAGATACATGAACAAAGATTTCATATTTGTATATTTCTTTGAAATTCAAAGCTTATTATCATAAAAACATTACACTAATGCATATAAACATTTCATGAATACATATATAATATAAATAACTTAATAAAATGGAGTAACACTTGTAAGCTTTTAAAAATAGCTTAGTGACATTTGTTTAAATTAACAACATGTGGTAGCTTATAATTTTAATTTTTAATAAATGTCTTTAGAAGAAAACAAACTTCTTTCAAAAACATTTACTTTCTTTCAAACTTCAATGGCAACAAGAAGTTTATTTTCTCAAATCTGAAATTTTAAAAACTAAAATCAAACCTGCAAATGCAATTTATCTTCAACCTCAATCTACATTTGTACAAACTCCAACCTGCAAATGAAGTCTTCTGTAAATCCAAATTTAAAGTACTGCAAATGTAAAGCCTGCAAATGCAAATGGATGACAATCTGCAATTACAAGCTGAAATTCAATTTTAAAACCTGAAATACATGAAGACCTGCAGTTTCAACTTTTTAATCATCAAACTAAAAGCATGCAAAGGAATCAACTGCTGCAAGCAAAGCAAAAACATTTTTAACATTAAAGTTGTTCAAGCCTGGGTAAAAGAAGTGAAGCTTGTTCTATTCTCTGCTCTGCATTCTTGAACAGGCGAGTAAATCATCTTTTAAAAACAGTTTAGTATAAATTGTGATTTAATGATGATGCATGTGTAAATCTATATTGATGTTAAATGAAAATTCATTTTAAATTGGGTTGCATGTGAATTAAAAAGTTTAATTGCCTGTAAATTGAAAATTGAATACTGTGTTAATAGAGACAGTCAAGTTTATTTTTTAAAATCTAAATAGCTTTGGTTTTATTATGAATTGGACTATGGAATGTTAATGAATGTTGTTTGTAATCATATAGTATATCATTTAAAAATAATTATAAGATTTTAAATTGAAGAGATTACTCAGAATTTTTAAATTACAGTAAAATACTGTTACACATGAAAAATAAATAATCCTGTTTGTTGATTTAGATTGCATGAATGAATTAGTGACTGAAAATCATGATTTTTGGTATATGTTTCATGATTTTTAGTTCGATAAATCATGTGATTCTTTGGTTTGATCGTTTTGGGAATTTTTGTGAACTGCCAAAGATTTACACAATAATTTGATTCGATGCTTGGGTTGAATCTTGCTTGAATGTTGTAGATTATGGAAAAAATACAAAATAATTTTTCTAGATAGTGGATTAAGGGGATTTGAGTGAACTAGGGTTTATTTTGGCTGTTGGGTTCGGCTGATTTTGCTTGGCCTTTGCGTCATGGATGGGGGACCGGGGGGGTGTCGCGAGGATGGAGCATGGAGCTGGGGTTGTGTCGAGTTGATAAAGATGGTGGCGAGTTCAACGGCGATGAGTTGAACGTGGTGATGGGATTTTCGGTCTCGTAAAAGCTGAAGGTTTTTGAGCTTATGGGTCAATTTTGATTCTAATTCATGTTGAAGAATCTGGGTTCAAATTCGATGCCGTGAGTGGATTTGAGATCGACGACGTGGGTCGCGATGACCCACGGTGGCCGTGGGTAGGAGGACACGTGCACAGTGCACGTTGTCGTGTGCACTGGAAATATTGAAGGGGGGAAAACGAGTTAAACTCGAAGGGAGGCTCGTGATTTCTTGGGTTTGACTCGAAGAAAGGGGGTCGCTGTGTTGCTTCGGGGATGTCTCGGAGTTTTGGTGAATACTACTCGGGTTTAACCCGAGTTTTCCTCTCGAGCTAGTATTTGCAGGTTGTTTTAAAGATTATGTACAGATTTACTTATTGATTGAATAATTGAATAAAGTTTTAAGAAAAATTCTAAACTAATGTGTTTAAACTTAAGAAAATTTAAGTGTTATAGATTTTAAAATTTGATTTCAAAATACTTTATTTCTAAATAAAGTATAAGTTATAATTTTGTAATCCAAATAAATAAATTGTCTTCAAGTTATTTAAATTTGATTAAATTCAAATAATTTACTTATGTAGGTAAATATGGTTAAATTATTGTTGATATGAACTTAAGAATTCTTGGTTATATGAATTGACTATAAGTAAAAGAAAAGTTTAATTAAGGATAATGTTTTCTTAATTAAGGATTTTTAAACATAAGTAATTAATTAATTGTTTAATTAATTTTAAATAATTAATTAATTGTTTATTTAAATTTTAAAAATTATAACTTAATTATGGATTAATTAAGTAAAATTACATAATGATGTAATCAATGATTAGTTTTTGAATATAATTAGAACATTAATTACTTAGGGAAGTAATTAGTAAAGGTTACTCATGGAGTAATTTAAGCTAAGTGATTATTGGGTAATCATTTAATGATATTAATTAGGCAATTTATTAATATAATTGTTTTAAAGTTAATTAGTTATGGAGTAATTAATTAGTTAATTAAGATTTATTTAGGAATTAATAATGAAAGTAATTAGAGATAATTACTTAAGTAAGTAATTAAGAGTTAATTGCTTAATTATTTTAGATAATTAATTAATGTAATTAATTAATTAATTAATGAGATTAAATTCAAGGTTAATTACTAAGAGTAATTAATTTAAATTGTAATTAATTATTAAAGTAATTAATTAAGGATTAATTATTGATTAATAATTACTTAATGAAGTAATTAAGATTAATTAATTGGATTAATTAATCAAGGATTAATATAATTAAATTAGAAGTTAATTAATTAAGAAATTAATTAATTAAGATAAGTAATTACAAATTGTTAATTACTGTTTATGATTAATTAGATGATTAATTACAAGTTAATTATTTAATTAATTAAAGAGTTATTAATTATTAAAGATTATTAATTAATATAATTAATAAAGTAATTAATTTATGTAATTAATTTAAATATGATTAATTAATTGTAATTAATTAAGGATTAATGTAATTAATTATAGCTAATTGATTAATGAAGGATCATTAATTTTTGTAATTAATGATAGTAATTAAAGGATAATTACTGAATATGGTTAGGGTTAATTACTTGAATGTAATTAAAGGAAATTAATCTAGGGAGATTAATTAGGTAGATAATTAGAAGATGATTAATGAATTTGATTTGTAATAAATCAATGAAGTAAGAGTTAGGATAATCCAAATGATGAAAGAATAGTAACTAATTTAATTAGAGGTTAATTAAATTGATTAAGAGTTAATCAATTTTGCTCTGGGTAATTGATTAATATTGAATGGTTGATATTGAGTGACTGATATTGGATGTTGAATGATATTGGGTGTTTGGTTGATATTGGATGATTTGGATGTCTATGAGTTATGTGATATGCTGCATTATGAGATGAATGTTGATATGAATTATCTATTGTAATGTTATTCATCCATCTGTTCATATCATCCTGAATAAGTTAAACTGTATAAATCCCTTAAGTACGACTTGGACATTAAAATGGCGTTTGGTTTCGGTGAGACCGGGATCGGGTTTCCATATTTGGATATACGAAAACCACATCGATTCCAATTAACGTTAGGTCGTTAATCCAAGTGGAGCAAGTGAAGACTCGAAGTGTAAGGGCTATACGTCAGTATAACTCTGTGGGTGATTCCGTAATGAGTTTGACGGAATAGTGCTTATAGATTCGAGATGGCGAATCAGAGTGCAAGGGCTATGGTCGTTGACTCTGAGGGTGATTCCAAAATGAGTGCAACGAGATAGTGCCTTCGGTTTCGTTCGAACCCGGAACGAACTTGTATGGATTGAATGCTTTCAGCACATCGTCAGGCGGACGATGAGCATTCTAAGATAAATGTGTTCTATAAAGGTAATCGCAGCCTCAAGCCTCATCAACCGGGAATGGCTAAAACAGAGGAGGTGCAGCAAGGCTTCGTGGGTCGCACCCACTGGAGAGCAAGATTTACCCCTGTCTAGAAGTCCCTTTTTATTCGGCTGTGTGGGGCGGTTGAATTCCGGACAACCGCCGGGGTTGTCTTGTTCGGGACTTTTCAGTAAGGAATGGTCCCGGCCTTGTGTTGCAGGGGATGAAGGGAGTAATCCTCGGTACTGTGATCTAGACCACGTACTGTGACGGGCGGTACCCCAGTAGCCCTGCCATTGATGGAAACCCATTTTCCCTACGAGACCCTACGGTTTTGTTTGTATTACCCACTTTTGTGGCTAGTAGCTGGAATTTAATCATGTAACAATTTCGGCTATTTCATATTTACTTGAAAACCCTAGACACTATTATAATATCACTGGATTTCCTATCAAATGTTTTGGTTAGCGTAAGGTAAAAACTTTTCCATGTTTATGTGTGGGAAGTCTTACGTGATACCTTTTCTTTTCAAAGGTTTTCTAAAGTTAAGCAATTTTAAACCGTTTACTCACACCAGACCCCTGTCTGACCCGAGTGTTTATTTTCTGTTTTATTAAACTCTTGGGTACTCATATTATGTATGAGTAGTCAAGTGATTCAGGTTTGCTTGTCGAATTCTGGAGGAGATATGGAGCAGGAGGCTTCGACGTATAGATGTATATTGATTCCGCTGTGTGTTTGGTATCTGTTTCTTCTGTTGTACTTGAGTTGTATGAATTAGACAGATGTTTATAACAGTCTAATATGTGTTGTATAGTTGTGTACTCTGATGTAATGAGATACTATGTAATATTTTATGTTAATTATTATATTTTATTCGTTCCGCTGTGAGTTCTCCGATGTTGTTCTGTTTCTTCTTTCTCTTTCTTTTCTTCTTCTATCCCTTCTTTCTTCATTAGTGATGCGATTTCCTGGAGATAGGAAGTCGGGTCGCTACACACGGTGTACAAATACCACTTTCTATGCTTTATATTATAACTCATAATAGAATGAAGTGATAAAGTCACACAACACATAGTTGCTATGATTTCTAATGCTACTACTAAGGACCTATATTATATTTTCTAGTTTGGGTTGCTATACAATTAATTTATCCATTACACCATTTGCAAAGTGTAGGTAAGAGAATAATAACCAGATTCTATGCATTGCAATATAATTTAAAACATATAAATGTTTAATAATTCCAACAGAGTTCATGTTCTATTAACATATCCTAAAAGAAAAAAACACTCAAAATTGAAAATAAAGTAAAACAACATTAGAATTTTAAAAATAACTTAAAAATAGAAAAATGCCTTTTCTAATAAAACTGCAATCACCTCAACTAAAAGATCAAGTTTGTTAAGAAGGATATCAAACTAATTCTCAACAAAGTATAGAAATACAGAAAATATACATCATTCAGTAATCGAATTGGGCAATAGCCAAAGAGGTATTGGCAAATCGAAGTCGCATTAGGTAGGAGCTACATTCGACTACCCGTAGGTTTGAAATCTGGGGGAACGCTGCAGGAGTTAGCATGGCATCGCCATCTATCGTGTCATGCGATTTGAATAAGCGATCAGGCAGGTCGTGATTTATAATTAGCATTTTTTCATTGATGTTGTCCTTGAGGGTTTCCCTGGTAGCAAACAGGGCCTTGCACAATAACCAGCCCTAGCAGCGTGTAAATGGAAGCCGAATTGGAGGTAAAGATGAAGGTGGAGGTGGATATTGGTATGTGAATAGAGATGATGAGAACTAAAGTTTGGTTTATTGAAGAGGGAATGGAAAAATAGGGGAAGAGTAAATTATGATAAAGGAAGGCAAAAAATATTGAGAAACATATTTGTCAACTGATTAAAATAATAATCTCAGCGTTTGTTGGAAGAAAAGGAAAAGAGAAAAAATATCAACAGCATGTACGTAATAAACGCTGTACTATTTTGCTATTTATGACTAGTTTTCTTGTAATGACATATACATATATATACATATGTATGCATGTATATGCATGGATATGAAACTAAATAGCACAACAAGTATTAGTTTCAATCAGCAAATTACGACCAACATTCAGTTTCAGATACAAACCATAGGACAAAGGACAATATCGGTTTCAAGAAGCAAGCAAAGTACAATTATAGATCAACCACAAACATTCCATATATATACGTACATATGTATGTATGCATGTACATGGATCAACTCAAAATGGTTCAGCGCAAAGCAACAAGGAGAAGCAAGTGATAATGTAAATGAAAGCACAGGAGCAAATAAATAAGGGACATATGAAAGCATTCTGCTCCTACATAGAAATTCTGTCCCTTGCTGCTCCCATATAGAAATTCTATGTATAGTTTCAACAGATATGGAAACAGATGAAAACATAGGAACATATGGAAACATTAAAGTGTATGAAAACATAGATCCAGATAAATAAGGGATAGTTTTGACATTGGAGCAGAAAGACTGAAGGGCTAGTGCATAGGAGCAGCTCAAGGCATCTCAAAACAAGGTCAACTTAAAATGGCTCGGCTCAAAGCAATTCAACAATTGGATCCGCTCAAAATCATTCAAGCTCAAACCTATTCATAAACACACACACACACACACACACACACACACACACACACACATATATATATATAGCGAGTAGAAATGGTTCAAGCTCAAACCAGCTGAAAGAGGCGGGTGGAACATTAGTCCTTATTTTTACATATTGAAAAGAGGACAATCTCTGTAAGTGTTTACAACTTCAAAATTTAAGGAACGCCATTTTTTTTCTTTCAGGAAGAAAATAAAGAGGGAGGGAGGGAAGGAACACAACCACGTAATAATTTAGGCGATATGGAAGGGAAATTAAAATTTTGATAAGGAGGCAAAACCACATTTTTGATAATTTCAATCAAACAACAAATAAATATTGTCTGAAAACAACTGTTGTCTGATCGCTTTTGCGTCATACAACAGATGATTTTTCCATGTGCTTTGTAGAAAAGTGGGATAACAGCAAATCTATCATACGTTGTGTGATTACTGTTGTCCGATTCACTTAGTGGCATAGTGACTAAATTGCAATTGACTTTAATTATTAATAAGTTTACCAATTTTTTAATTATGCTTCTCTAAAACTAAGATATCAAACAATAATTTGCAACTTAAATTTGCTTTCATGGTAGAACGTACTACCTTTCATTATTTCTTTTTCTGCTATCTTGAGAAAGAACATAAAATAAAGGGAAATAACAAAATTTATTATTTTTGGAAATATGTGATATAGCGAATATAGTTATTTGTCATTAACATTTCACTACAAATTTAAAGAAGTTACAAAAGTATTGATTTTAATGCATGTTCTAAATATAATTAAATATCTAAACACACCAACTTCTAATTTGAAATTCATAAAATATATTTACTTGCATTATTCGTTTTACTATCTTCCACCATTATAAGATTTAAAATAATTATTTTTACGTTCAGATTTCATTATATTTCTGCATTTTATTCATAATTGTTCGCATTATTTACTGTTTAAGATGATTTTTTGGAGTAGCTTTGAAGACTTAATTTTATTAATTATTTAAGTGGTGTGGGTAAGTATTTAGATGAGTGTAGGGGTGGCAATTAAACCCGACTCGATGGATCCAGAACATGTGAGGTTCTGTCGGGTCCAAATTATACGTTTTAAAAACCTAAACTCGACCCGATCCGAGCTTAGGTTTGATTGGGTTCGATCGATTTGGGTCTAAATAGATAATAATACTAGATATGCATACATTTCATTGCTTTATGGTCGGATTTCTCCGGGTCGGGCTTGATCGGATCATTATTGTATTTTCATCATCTAGACCCATTGCGAGATCCACCGGTTCAGGATTTTTTGGACCGGTTTGATATTGCAATCTCGGTTCTATTTGTCAACTTTTGCCTTAGATGAATGTAAGTTGTAACAACCTTGTCCAACTTAAAACATGAACGTTAGAATGCTAATCTCACTATGCCCTTCATTTTCTATTTCAAAATAAAAGAATTATGTTTATTTCCGTGTTTTTTAAGAGCAGTGCTAAACGCATAACAATATAGGCTTTATTTTACCCAATCTCTCTTTTACCCAACAAAATATTTTTACTGGCTTAGAATTACCCATGTATTACCCATATCATCGATTGAACTTCCCTCCTCTCAAACTTTAAAAACCAAACTTCGCTCCTCTCAAATCAAACCCACACCGAACGCTCGAGTATAATCACATTTAAACCCTAACCAACGTTCTCCAAATCAAATCCTAATCGACATTCTCCAAATCAAACCAACAACGAACGCTCGGGTGTCATCACCTGTAAATCGACGTTCAATCTATGCTATCAATAGCGCCTAAAAAGCAGGTTGTGTCGAAGAAGAAGCCACCTCAATCATCTAAAGAGCCATCGTCTCCTCCGCCTACCACATCAACCAAGGGTATGGCAGTGTGAAAATCCTAAACCCTAAACCTTTTTTTTAAATTTTGCTTTCAATCGGTAGTGTGTAATTAGTGCGGACCAATTATTAGAAAATGTTTACTGCCGAGTGAGAATTTTGTTAGTGTTGTGTCCAAAGAATCATACGGCGGTATGGAATTTTTCATAAGTTTGGTTGGTTCGGCCTTGTATTGCCGTATGATGATTTGTTATGCATAGTAAATTAGAAGTGAATTAAAAAGGTTCGGCACGAAATTAAATTTGGTTAAAACATACATACAGTTATAGTATACAAATTCTACCACATGCTTGTACACGAAGGAAATTGAAACTCAACTTTATTTGCTTGAAAGTTTATATTTTTGTAATAATTATTACTCTATCATATATGCGTTTGAATGTAAGAGAGCACTAGTAATACAGTCCGCAGAATTGTCACAAGTTCAAATCTCAATCTATATTTTCCTGTATGCACTAACTATATTTTTAATAAGTTTTATGAATTCATGTAATAGAAGTATATAATGCAATTTGAACATTTGTTATACATTATTTCTATATTTGACCATAAGTTAGAATTTTCTTTATTGACGGTTCTTTCGAAAATGTTATACATAGACGGGCTTGGAAAAAGAAAGTTGACGGCTTCTGCTAGACGTGAGATGGAGAAGACTAAACAAGGTAAAACAATTATTTTTGAATCGACGAATATAGAGCAGTTAGCTGAAGATGACGATGAAGATGAAATTGAGCCTTTGAATGTAGAGCAATCACGTGAAGATCACATTGAAGAAGAAATTAAGCCTTTGAATTTCGGTAGTGGAGGTCCAAATCTAAAGAGGTGTTAAAAGCCTTGATAACCACATTGTAAAAAAATTGGGAAATGAAGTCTCGGGAAGATGAGCATGGGCCATTGAAATGTGTTTCTCATTGGAATAAATTTTTTGAATGGAATTTGGAAGATGAGTCGGAGAAAGTTGTGCAAAGAGTAAAAAATTTAGGTCCATGCAATATTATTTAACATTCGTATAAGTGATGGACACAGCTACGATTTCTGCATTTGTATAGCGATAGCAATTAGAAATAAATACATTTCATGTGCCTTTCGAGGACATGACCGTGACATTAGAAACAAAATCCATGGAGTACCAATAGCGGGTATGTGTATATATAAGGAAGATGTGGTCGGGAAATTTCGTATGATGATGCTACTCAACTTGCAGTGGAACAATTAGGAATTGAAGGGGCTAAAGTTAAAGAGGAGACTGATGGTACATATGGAATACATTTGCATTGGATAATGGAGAGTTGTAAAGGGAAAGCATATATAGAGGAAGCTATTGATGTAGATTACAACAGAGTTGCACGAGCATATCTATTGCACACTTTGGGTTGCACTGTGTTTTCTGGCAAGCCAGGAATGAGGACATCACTTTACTATATGAATTGCTTATTAGATTTGAATACTATGAATGAACAAGCTTGGTGAATGGCCATACTTTCTTATTTATATCGTCAATTGGGATATGCTTCTCGTTTTGGTGCGAAACAAATAAGTGGTTGTTTATCTCTTCTGATGGTAGTCCGCTTGTCCTGAATTATTTTCTTTCGCTATTTCTTTGACATTCATATTTTTGTATCTTATGCTGTAAATTTCAGGCTTGGATACATGATCATTTTCCAATGCTACAAACATTGGTATTTAATGAATCTTTTCAACTAAATGATCCATTATTGAAAAAATGGAAGGTTCTGAAATTTGTTGGTGATCCTGCCTAATCTATGATTCACACTAGAGAGTAGTTAGACGAATTAGAAGTAGATGATGTAAGATTCCTTATTGACTTGATTTCGTATGCTAGATATACGGTATACTAATATTGTTGAGTTGAAATATTTGTCTATTTCTTGACTTATTAACATAGGTATGTTGGGATCCTTAGGAAGACATTCGGGAGTACAACCAAATCGATGAAGTTCTTTTCTATGGTATGATGCTTAGTTTTGACATTGCCAAACAATACTACCCTAATAGGGTTCTATGTCAATTTGATTCAGCGCAATATATACCAAAAGCCCAATGATGCTAGTATCTTGGATGAGAGGATCACAACCGAACCAATACAAAGTTTTAAATGATATGGGTCATTGGTACGCACAGAATTAGCGTGATCATATGCTTCATGTAGATTCTCGTTCAACCGCAGTAACACATCCTCACGACCGCACAAATGACAACTTGAGTTGGTTTCGTCGAATTTCACACCCATATATGCAGAGTCCGAAAATGAAGAGAGGAGAAAAAATATTGAAGTTGAAGATTTGGTATGTATTATTGACTTTTAAATCATTTCATTTACCATTGACATTCGAATGATTTCTTATCCCATATATGTTTTTTAGAAGAAGGCAATAAGAAAGGCTATTGGACTACTTGACAAAAATATCAACGGTACCGAAAAAGATGTTGCGGTGTTACACGGAGTCGATGTAAAAGCCAAACATATTTTATCTTTTGCTCTGAAAGACCCACTGTCGTATTTTATCTTCTACACATATGACTTTATACCACCGTACGGTAGTATGGAACCAGAGAGTTGAAGTATAAAATTTTTGTAGTATGGGACTATCCGGATTCATATAGCCATTTGGCAGTTCTAAGCCATATGAGTAATAGATTTTGACAATTACATACTGCCGATTAAACTAAGGATCATCCAAAAATCCAATAACTCCCACTGTCCGGTTTTATACTACCGTACGGCCCTATAGAGTCTTACAGGCAGAAGACTTTGACAATTTCATACTACCATATGGGCCAAAAGAAAATTTCAATTTTGTTTAATCCTACTGTCTGGGTCTATACTGCCGTTCGGCTATACAACGTTGTATGGGTTGAATACTTATACAGTTTCATACCGTCGTATTAACTAATTATCCAAACCAAATTTTTAGAACCCTACTATCGGTTCCATATTGCCGTACGGCGATAAAACGTTGATTGATTTGAAGAATTTGACAATTTCATAATACCGTATGAACCAATTATCCAAACAATGTTTCTTGAAACCCACTGTCCGGTTCCATACCATCGTCCGACTATACAAAGACGTATGATTTGAAGACTTTGACAATATCATAATGTCGTATGAACCAATTACCCAAACAAATTTTTTTGAATCCCACCGTCTAGTTCTGCACAGTCGTACGGCAATATGAAGTCATATTTATGAAAGACTACGAGAACTTTATATTGCCGCTCGAAGCAATCACCCAACAAAAATTTTGTACATCATACTATTTGGTTCCATACGGCTGCTCTAAGTCATACGTAATGAAGAGTTTGACAGTTTCATACTGCCGTATAAACTGGTAACTAATTTTTTCATAAGTAAATGCACTTGGAACGGCACCAGATTACCGTACGAAGTGCACAAACTTGTTTTTCATCAGTAAACGGTGCAAATCTAATTAACTACGTAAAGGACTCGGTAAACATTAGAAATAATAGAAATGGAATGCCAATTTTACTCATGGTCAATATACAAAAGAAATGGAAGTCCGTAAATGACCGTTACACAAAATACTTGGTCATCACAAAAAAGTACATCAAAAATCAGTTGGATAATCGTTGTACATACATCATTGGTTTTGATACTTAAGAAATGTTCTCGTTTAGTGACCAGCAACTTAGGCCATTTAAGAGTGGATGTGGTTGTAAAGCGAGGCCATAGTGATGCAATAGGTGGTATAAGAGAGTTCTTCTATAGACGCAAAATCACAAAGTGACATTCATTCATATGAGCTGTGAAAATTATCTTTAGAGAATGATCAGGAGGACCTTGTTCATGAGGCATAAATGTGACACACTGACGTTTTGAAATATGGACTAGAACTAAATTAAACGCATTTGCGATCACATACCCCATAGTTGGCATTTCCATCCAGTGATTACTATCACAATTGGCTTCAAAATATTTTAAACGAACCTGCATTTCATTCTACATTTCTTCATCTAAGCATGCACGATATACATTCCAATTTTTATCAAGATCTAACAATATTTGCTTTCTAATGTCGGCAAAATTAGCTTCAAATTCATCAAAATGTCTAGCAATACATCTAAACCAATAATTTTTGTCCACTAAGACATCTTCAACCTCCAAAAAAAATGGATGAGGGAATTCCGGAATTTTCGTCTGGTACAGAAAACCATTATCTTTCTCTTTGGAGTTAACTTCTTCATCCCAACACTAGACTGTGATTTATGTTCATCTATTGACTTTGCGTTCTCAAAAGCTGATGGATTACATTTTGTGCTAGTCAAGCTTTTGCCTCATTCGATTTGGATTTTTTGCCTTTTGCACCTTTTGGACGACCATTGGGTTTTACGTATTTTGGTTCAACCAAACTTGTTATGATTGGTTGACCAATTTCTTTCATTTTCATCAAGATAACCTTTTTATTATCCTCTTTGCATTGTCAAACAACTGTTTAAGCATTGCATGTTCTGGAGTACAACAAAATTCGTTTGATTTCTCTACATATATAATTGTATCCAACTTCCTCCAATGTTCATCGATCCTATTTAGTGGTATAGACTATTGTTCAGTATGTAGTATATGTAATTCGTGTGAGCATGGAAGACCATAAATGGTTCTATTCAAATGATCGCAATCGAAATTAAACATATTCTCGACCTCTTTTAACATACGATCCATAGCAAATAATGAAAATCGATAACAAAGGTACGTGAATAAAGGAATTTGATAGCAAAGGTATGTGAATAAATGAATTCTTGGTTTTCTTGGAACTCTAACTTTATCGGACTTGGTAATGAAAAGAACACTGTTGATAGACATTGCCTTCGATTGACACCAATGAATGAATGCGTCTCGGAAAGTGAATAACTACAACACAATCAATTTATAATTAATAATGTTCTACAGTGAAATAATAAACACATAAAATATCTAACAAACCTCATCCACTACAAATTTATCAGTCACGTCAACAAATATGTTTTCACCGTTATCTTCTTCGTGTAGTTCATTTTCTACATCTTCTTCACCTCCCACGCTTCGGTAGCATAGCGGTTTAATATTGGCAACAAAATACTATGTTATGCATAACCAAATTAACATATAGCATATAAGTCAAGAAAATGCAAAAGATCTCCATCGTCAGATCCAAGGAAAACCATTGAAGATCAGCAAACACTTCCATCCAAAGATGTCATCACTTCATAATGGTAAAATTTAAATTTCTTTGCTATTTTATTTTGGATTTACGGATTCTAAATTGATTGTATTTTAACTTCAAAAGCATATTACAGTCTTATTAAATCTCTTTTAATTTTGACATGGTATGTACAGATAAGTTAACCTATGCCTATGGCCCATCCATTTGTCGTGCACAAATGCGTTATCATTGGGTTTCTTTGCATTTTGACAAGCTATATGCTCATGGGATGTGACCAAGTTATTTATCTTGCATAATATGTTATCATCGGTTAACTCTATGGTATGTCAAAAATCAATAGTTATAAGATAAATAACAATTATGGGGTTAACTCTGTGGTATGTTTGCACGCTAACAGTTTAAGCTAAGTGTCAATAATTATGGGGTTGTGTATATGTTCTACTTATGATTTTCTATTTCTTCCTTCCGCGGGCTCTCCATTGTCATGTTTATTGGTTGTTTCTTCTACACACTTACTACTTTTATAATATGGGCATTTACTGCATATATTCATTGAATCATAAGATGTGTCTGTAATTACATAACAACTAATAATTTTTACTCTTTAAATATTGGGTATGGACCATATATTTTGAATAAAAAATTGTAAATAACTAATTTGATGAAATGATGGAATTTGATACTCGTGTATGTGCATTAGTTGTTAAAAATATAATCAACTGATATCATGTATGCACAAAAACAAAAAAGAAAACATATCTTATGCAAATCCTTTGCTCTTGGAAAAGAAGGATATACTTAAAATATCAACTTTTTTGAAATTTCCACAACCTTTTACACAATATCTATTAATACCGTAACTATGATTTCATTAAATTATACGATCTGTCATATGGTTATGTTTCTTTCTTGGTATAGAATATATGCAATAATTACCATGTTTCTTTCTTGGTATAGAACGTGTGCAATAATTACTACCGAGGAATAAAAAATAGAGGTCATTCAAGCTCCATTAACATTTGGTATAGAATGCATAAATCGATCTGGAATTAGTCATTTAGAATTGATTTATTGGTTCCATAAACCAATTCATTTGAACATCACTGTCACGTCACATTGCCTAACACAGAACTTGTAAGTGTTGGTTTTCTATGGAACAACATATTAAAAATTTGATGCATCAATTGTAATGGATGCTTTTATGTATATGGTATATTTTAAATCAAGCTATAGAAAAACTAACATTTCTGTTTATGTTGATACCAGAAGTGGCACAACACACAAAATATGGTAGAAATAGGAAAATCTAAAAGAAAATATATGAAAAACGGGGAGAATAATAAGGTTTTTTAACTGGTTCAGCAATCTCTAACCTACATCCATTGTAGTTTTATTTACTATGAATTTAAGAGTCGCTAATACAACGGTTTTACTACTCTAAAGGCCTAGAACAACAAAGTGCAGCTTCATTTGCGACTTTAATGGAGAAAATATAGAAGATGAAGAAGATGATGAACCCAAAAATCATTATTCAGTTGGTATAGGATCTGTATTTATAGGACAATCACCCAACAGAGCCGGGGCCTACGAGATATCAAGTCTAGATCCAGAACTGAGAGTGTAGGATGGGTAGACCGTGCCCATTAAGCTGTAAAATCAACTCGATACCAACCAAAAGTAGTAGGTACTGACTAGATTTTTGGAGTGGAAATTACGTCTTCTTCCCCCTTGATCTTCAATCCCTGATAAGTTGCGTTTCGAGCACTTTTCTTGGAGATAACGGTGATTTTGAAAGATTCTTATATCGCTCACACTTGCCTTCTTTCCTTCAAAAAATCCTTAGAGTTGTTCGTCTAATCCTTGAGAAATGCGCTTCAAGATGATCACACAACCATGTATCACATCGTTAAGAGTCAACCAGAGGGCAAAAAATTCTCGATACTAAGTAGTGGTTTTCGGAATCGAGTGGTCCTCTTAGTTTCGATTGTGCCACAAACTCTTGAGACCATTTCTATTGTAACGACCCGGAATTTTCACACCTGAAAATTCCAGATAGTTATGAAAAAGAAGAAAGAGATAGAAGAAGAAGAACAGAACACCAAACATCTCACATTCGCAGCGGATAAAATATAATAATAAATAATAACAGTTTACAAAAGAATACTATATCTGTCGATTAGTTTAATATACATCAGAGTTTCACATAATATACAGTCACGAATATTTACAATTATCATGACTCAGATTAACAATAATATATATAAACATGGCGGAAATACTCCATACGCTCTTGCATCCAGCTCGCCTCCTGCGCTCTAGAACGTATCTACCTGGACATCTGTAATACTCGGTCTGACCCGAGCATTACACCAAAGTAACACCCGGGTCAGGCTGGAAACCAGCGTGAGTAATCCCAACTAACATGGAATACCAAAGCAAACAACTCATATAAAACCCGGGGTAACTCAAACCAAATTTACAAGTTCACAATATGTTTTAGTCGTAACTAATTTCACACATCCATTCCCTAAGTACCAAAACTTAAATTTAAATGGTTAAATTCCTTTAAATCACTTCGCTCCAACATATAGATTTCACATATCAATCCATTAAAAAAATATTCGAAGTGGGTTTCAGGTATTTCCCAATATCCGAACCCGGCCTCTTCGAGTCTCACATCAACCTATTAAAATTTATCCATATGAAATACACAACATTTCATATTAGTGGTATCAACTCATTCAAGCACCCAACACCATTTAGACATCCATCAGCAATGCTTACTCACATACGAACCAATTCAATTGATTCTAATTGAATTTCTAACCATATTCACTTAGATTCCTTTATATTATATCAATTAATTCCACGTCAAATAATTCAATTATCCCTTCACATTCTTCAACATTAATCAACCTGGATCAATTATTCTTTAATTACGTTCAAGTAATTACCTTTAATTCATTTCACGGTATTAATTGTTCTTGACCCAAATCAATAAGAAATCTTTATTTCCTCAGGAATTAATTAAGTATTTTAATCACATTAGTCCATAATTATTTATATTAATTAACTTCTCATGAGTCACTTTTGATTAATTCATCTTTAATTAATCAATCTTTAATTACATCTTCGATTATATACATTAATGATTTCCAATTATGTTATGATTTGTCTAATTTGAATCAATTACCATAATTCAATCCCAATATTTATCATTCTCGATTTATCTCAACATGAAATTAACTATTCTTCTACTTACTTTATTAATAAATCAGTTACTCCTTAATTAATTATCTTAATTAATCTCTTGACAAGTTTCACGAAGTAACTATATTTTTTTTTATTACATTAAGTAATTATTTTTCACAGCCTCAAATGATTATTCTGAATTATTCATACTTAGTTAATTAACTTACAACTTAATTTATTATTTATTCGAATCTTGAATTACTGAATTAAATAACCCCAAATCATTAATTAATTAAATTAATTAATTGTCCATTTCAATTATCCTACTAATTTAATGTATCACAAATCATTAAGTCGTTAGTAACTTTTAAACTGAAATATTTTCTTGTTTATTGTTTTAAATTTAAAACAAGTTAAAATTCCCGATACATCGAGTTAAACAACCATTAACTCGAGAACCATCCAATACCAAAATCACCCAATCTTCAATTCACAGTGCATCTCAAATAAATTAAATCATCCAATCAAGTATTTTAATTTAACCATTTAAACTCAAATAGAATCCAATAAAGTGATATTTACTCACCTTTGCATTTATGTGCACATCCACTTCAACCTCGAGTTGATTCCTTGATTATTGACCTCACCACTGAGCAACAGCCCCCCTCTTCCAGTTGCGACCGAAACCAAGCATCGAAAATCGCGAAGCAACCCTAGCCACACGAGCCCCCATTGCGACACCCAGGCTCGAATCGAAGCGGCTTCAAAGCGCGACGTCCCTGTGCACGCGAGCTACCAGAGAGGAGAGATCGGCCACTGAAGCATCGTCAAACAAAGCTCGCGAGTTAGAAAGTCGCTGGCCAAATCTCGTCTCAAAGACTACCAGATCTAGTTCCACGAAGGGCTTGGGTTTTGAAATGGTTTTTCTTTGGCATCATAAGACGTGGAGGGCGAAGGAAAAGACTTGGAAAAAGGAAGGGGTTGTGGAGGCTTCAGAGGATCATACGAGAGGGATCGAGGGAAAGTGCTGAAGGAGGACACCGTCCATCTGCGTTTGATCTTAAGATTTCATTTCATTTTATTTTTATTTTTATTTTGAAGAGGTAGATATCAGATCTATAAGCAAGAGGGAATGAAAACGTGATAATAAAGGTGTGAATTGGCTTCTTGAGTACGCCTGATTTATAATATTAAATTCGAAAATATCTCGGGTTCCATTACGCGAAATTCCGAACCCCGAATCAGACATGCCGATAGACGTTTATAAGGTTTTACCCGCATCTTGAACACAATGAAATGTATTTCGAAAGCTAATTTAATCGTATGTGCGAGTTACGGAATTAAATGATCGATATTCAATAAAATTGATTAAAATAAATCTAAGCGTTTCGAGCTGCCAGGATCAAACGACAACTCCAATGGCTACGAAAATTGAAATCCGATAATAACTAACTATTACGGATCCCATGGAACTGGTTTCGTCGAATTCTGAGACTGTGCTTTGGAAGGCTATTTTAAATGTCAATCTAAACGATATATTATTAAAACTGAACAAAACACTTCCAAACTCAATTTCAACATTATCACTACCTTCACTGCTATCAATATAAATTTTATAAGCCTTCAAATTATTTTTCACAGGCTTAAAATCCCAGTTTCAACATTTTGTCCAATTTTCAGTTTATAAAATTCAATAAATTAATTATCAAGTAAATATTTAATATCTTGAATTCGAATTAAAATTAACTTTTAAATATTTAAAATCAATTAATTATTCCAATTTAGATTGTTAGAAATTCTGGGTCGTCACATTCCTCTCCCCTTAAAAGAATTTCGTCCCCGAAATTACTAGTTAGGAAGAATGGACTAATACCCGTTTTCTTTTTCTCCAAACCCACAATTCAACAGTCTTATCAACATCCTACCAACTATCCTTTATTTAAACTCATTATCACCTTATCAAACTTCCCAAACCTTTTATAGTTTCAAACAACACCCCTCACTCAATCGTCTAAATTTCAATTTAAAACCAAATTTTGAATTATCAAAATTTTCTCAAAATTTTTCTAACTCTCTAAATTTCAGAAATTTTTTGCCAGCGTCTCCTTTGCGCGGCTATCTCGGTACAACTACAAAAGGCCTCTACGGGCTCCCAAATTCCTAAAGAAAACAAAAGCCAAGTGGCTACATCAAAAACCCAATCCAATCTCATCTAGAAATGTAAATACGTACCTTTTTGTCGGCAATACAAATTTATGTTTGGAATCAAATCCAATTTCCTTTTCTCTCTATAATACCTGCATCTCTTATTTAACAATAATATCATATCATAGCCCTTTCAAATCTTTACATACTTATCCTTATAGAAGTTTTCATATCCTTTCCTATTCAAACTAGTTTTCCCCACTTTATACGAATTCAATTTACTTTCAATCTTGAATGTTAAATTTTATCTTTCAAGTATATCTGATTCATATTAGTTTCATATACTAATTTACTTTAATTCCCAATTTGAAATCGTTTTTTTTGTTAACAAAAATTTTCCCAAAAATTTCAAAAAAAAATTCTAACTCCAAAAATTTCGAAAAATTTTGGCAGAGTCTCTTTTGCGCGGAGGAGCTTTTGCAATTTGACAAGAGATATAAATATTTATACATCGACCCACACGGTCGGAAAAAGCAAAAACAGTTCATATTTCCTATTTGTATTGCGTAGGCGTACCTTATTTAGCATTTTAAGCAAACAGCTTATTTATTTTAGCAATTAGTGTAATCCAAACCAGCCAAACGGCCTTCAGGTACCTGTACTTACTCAATTTAAATATGTAAGTGCCATATATATAAAATTTATTAGCATTTCACTTATACTCAATAGCTAAGCACATGTATATCATAAGCGACAAGCACCAAAATGCTTTCCATAAGCGGTTTATATAACTTTTAAGCTAATTCAACTACTTTCAATCAATTCATAAGCCATTTCATTCAGTTTCAATGGTTTGTAACTCAATTTCTTACATCCAATTGATTTTAAATCCAAACAAGCTCAAATTCAATTTAGTTGATTTTAAAATCAATTTATTTAATCTCTATCAGCCCATAGAATTTTAAGTACTTTTATTTACGTCATACGACGATTCATTCTATACCAATTCGTCAATATTCGCTTAATAGAGTATTTATTTAGTTTATAACTACTTCAAATTACTTTTCAACTCATCTTGTAATTAATTCCACTTCATTTTTAGTTATTCACCAACCATTAATTGCATTTCATTTCATTTCCGCAATTATTCCACTCAAAACAATTTGTTAAGCTTGGCACATCCAATACTTATAAATTAATAACCATTTCCCCAATTAATTCAATCCAAGTTTTTATTTAATGGGCTTCTACTCTTATTCAATGCCAAGCTTCCAAAAATTTTAAACTTAAGTTAATTTATTTTGATTTATTCAAACATCAAACTTAAGTTTACTTCCATTAAATTCAGTTAGCCCATCAATTTTAAATTTTAAATTTAAATTCACCTTCTCAATTTATCAAAATAATATCCAACCACATACTTAACTCATTTATACTTCTAATTAATGTGCCACCGACTTAAGTTAAGTCTGGTAATCCAATCCCAATCATAACTTTGTTTGAGTTTTTATTAAATCAGACTTCATCCATTTATTATTTAACTCAATCAACCCATTTTTAATTTTTTTTTTACTTACTTAATTCGTTATCGAATTTATTTTATTAATATAAGTCCATTCTCAATTTATTTCCATTCACTTGGGTTTTGTTTTTGCAACTCAAACTATTTCTATTATAATCACTTCTCTTATATCCAATTTACTTGCAAATCTCATTAAATATTATACAAATCACCCTTGAATTTTATTTATAATTCAAACCATCACATTTTTTTTCTTCAATCCAACCCTATTTTATTTTTACAACATCTCTTCTAATTTATTTCATTATTAAATCCAAGTCGAGTTCTATTTACAATTTGAATTCACTTCCAAATTCCATTACTAACTTACAATCCATTTATTTACCAAAGTTAAACTTTATTAACGTATTAAATCAAACAATTTCAATTTCTAAATCAATAGTCGATTTTAATAACAAAGAATCACTTCTTAAATTTCCCGAGTTTCAAATTTTATTTTATAATTCCAGTTTGGGTTTCCTTATTTTCCAAACTTCCAATATCTTTTTTTAAAAATTTTAGAAATGCTTTTAAATTCACATCATACTATTAAAATAACTCTTTATAAAAAAAATACTTTTTATAACCCGATGTCTCAACCAGTCCATCCATGTTCTCATAGAAATTCAATCATACGTTGATCAGGCGTAGGACTGAAAATCTATAAGTACTTGGTAAACTCATTTTCAACACCCAGTGGAAATACTTGGAAAATAATTTTATTGAAAATATAGAAAATCGGTTTTTGAAAATAGAGGAAATATCTTTGGTGATAATGCTCTGAAAATCATCACCCCCATCCATGGTCACAGTTACATCCCAGGGTTACGTTGCCGTCGCAGCAAAAGTCCATGTAACTGCAGGCTCTCCGCGGCCTCTCAATTACGCCATGGATCCCACACAACAAATGACAGTTACATCCAGGGTTACGTTGTCGTCACAGCAAAAGTCCATGTAACTACAGGCTCTCCGCGGCCTCTGATTTTCGCTATCGAAATGAAACTTCTCCACTCCTACATAGGTCGCAGTCTACCGATATAAAATCAAATGCAGACTGTTGGCTCTCAACAGCACACACGACTTTCACTATGTTATATCATAGGTCACAGTCCACCGATATAAAATCAAACGCAGACTATTGGCTCTCAGCGGCACACACGACTTCAGCTATGGTATACACTACTCATAATCCTCAGGAACTAGTTTTGTCCGGACTCCTCATAGGATCAACTTTAGAACCCCACTGGGGCTCAAGGCAGCACCACCCAGTGGCACTTCTGAGAAGTTTATTTCAAGGGAGCGTCTTTTTCCCCAGAGTCATCATCAAAACATTTTATACTATACATATATAGTATCTTTCAAATCATACACCTAATATGATACCATACAAAGCTCCTTTACTCAAAAATCGATTATCCCAAATCGATAATTCTCAAACTAGGCTTTCCAAATTTTCATATTGATTTTACCCAAAAAACAAAAGCCTTTCCAAATCCAAAGGTTCCCAAAACCCTTTTTCCAAATTCCTCATTAGATCCTTTATATATATATATATTCAGATATATATAAATTTTAAAAAAAACTTTGGATCTTTTCAATCTTGTATAAACTCCTTTTATACTTCAAACACTTCCAAAAATCCCTTATCTTCCAAAATAAAATTCAACAAGGGAAGATTTATCTTATATTTAACAAAGATATATAACTTTGTTTACCCAAAATCAAATATTCAAATTTGATTACTCTTTCCAATATCAATTTCCTTTCTATTCACATTCCTTAAATTCCCCTTTACTTATTTATAATTGCCTTAATCCCATTTGGATTATCACTCCAATTCTTATCTCGGTTGGATATTTAAATCAATAACAGTTTGAGCTCCGACCAGTTTAGATAATAGCTTGAAAATTTTAAAATAGATAAATAGTTGAAAAATAATTATTAGTATACATAATAGCGATGAAATGGTTAACTAATTGTAAAATAGTTGGAATATAGTTGAATAGTTACAAAAATTTTAGATGATAGCAAAATAGTTGAAAAATAGTAATAAATTTGTGATATAGTCGAAAAATAATAATTAGTTTATAAAATAGTTGAAAAATATTTAAATAGCTTCAAAAATAATTTGTAAAACAATTATAAAATAATTTGGCTTTAAGAAAGAAAGTTGTATATATTTAATAGCTTAGGGAAAAGATAAGTTTATATGAAAACAATTTATGTTGAAAATAGCCAAGAGCCAACTGTTCGCTTCCCCACCAATTTAATTTAAATTTCCATTTAAATTTACCCAATTCCAATTCAAATAACTCCAAATTCCATTGGACCTGATTAATCCCCAATTCAAGTTGAATCAATCTTGATTCCTTCCCCAATTTAAATCAAATTCTAGTTGATTTTATTCCTGTTCGATTTTAATTTTAAATTTCATATTATTCCAATCAATGTGAATTATTATCAATTTAATTTCAGAATTCCAAACCACTTCAATTTAATCCAATCCAATTTCCCATTTAAATTTTTTAACCTTATACATCTTCAATCACCAATCCAATTACTTCAAACCATATTCAATTTTAAACTAATTCAATTAAATCTTGAATTTAAACTATCTCGAATTATAGAAATTCGAGTTAAATTCTCAAAGGTTGGTTTAACTCTTTAAACCCAATTAACCTTTAAATCAAAGTGTTTAATCATTTTAATTTCTGAGCCCAATTTCTCAAAATTACCATTTTAAACTATTTTCTTATGTATTTCAAAGTTCAATACAATTTTATTGTAAAATTTTAATTTATTATTCAATTTAATTTTCCAGTTTGCAGCCAGTTCTTAAACAAGTTTATTTTACAGTTCAATTATTCAAACTTATTTCATTTTATTTTTACGATTCCATTCTCAATTTAAAGATTTTTATTTACTATAGGAGGATATCATCCAATTTATTTTAAAACGTCCATCCATTTTAAATTTTAAATCCCAAACCCGTTTTGAGATCACACAAATTCCCCATTTAAATCAACCACATAATTTTTTTCAAGTCAAATTTCAATTTACTTAATCCCATCAACCTTACTCAACTTGAATCTCCGCTTCATACTTCAAAATTCTTTCCCTCCTAAAAGTTCAAAGCTTATATCACTTTGGATTTTTACATCACGCCTCAGGGAAAAAAAATCAAAACTCAACCTCTTAGAGTTTATTTCAAATTATCTTTGATATCATATATATCCATACATATATACATATTTGTTTCTTGGCCCTCCCAGCCATGATTTAAAACTTTAAACCATCCTTGGTTTTAAATTCAAATCAATTTTCAAACAACCATTGTTTGCAATAAGTCCCAGTTATCCAAATAATACTTATTTATTTTTTTCTCATTACTTTGAACCCAAATTTTCAAATTCTAGGATTAGATTTAGAATTTCATTTTCAATCACTTAAATTTTAATTTAGTTGTATTTTGTTCCTACTTAATTTAATTCCAATTCTAAACTTCAGTTTCAGTTTGAATCCATTTCAAACTTATCTTTATTAAATTTCAGTTTGGTTGTATTATATTATTCCTTAATTTTAATTCCAATAATGAACAACCAAACACCTTAATATTTATTAGAGGGAAATATTGCTTTATATATATCAAAATATATTTTATATTTAATCATTTAAAATCTTAATATAAGAAAATAACAAGTACGCACTCATATATATACACTCAACTCATTCTAGAGTACTACAGACTCTCTTAAATGAGTGATCCCCACCAGAGCCAAGGTTCTCGCTTAACTAACCTGGCTCTGATACCAAATTTAACGACCCAGAATTTTCACACCCGAAAATTCCAAATAGATATGAAAAAGAAGAAAGAGATAAAAGAAGAAGAACAGAACACCAAACATCTCACATTCGCAGCGGATAAAATATAATAATAAATAATAACAGTTTACAAAAGAATACTATATCTGTCGATTACATTTAATATACATCAGAGTTTCACATAATATACAGTCTCTGAATATTTACAATTATCATGACTTAGATTAACAATAATATATATAAACATAGCGGAAATACTCCATACGCTCTTGCATCCAGCTCGCCTCCTGCGCTCCAGAACGTATCTACCTGGACATCTGTAATACTCGGTCTCACCCGAGCATTACACCAAAGTAACACCTGGGTCAGGCTGGAAACCAGCGTGAGTAATCCCAACTAACATGGAATACCAAAGCAAACAACTAAACCCGGGGTAACTCAAACCAAATTTACAAGTTCACAATATGTTTTAGTCGTAACTAATTTCACACATCCATTCCCTAAGTACCAAAACTTAAATTTAAATGGTTAAATTCCTTTAAATCACTTCGCTCCAACATATAGATTTCACATATCAATCCATAAAAAAAATATTCGAAGTGGGTTTCGGGTATTTCCGAATACCCGATCCCGGCCTCTTCGAGTCTCACATCAACCTATTCAAATTTATCCATACGAAATACACAACATTTCATATTAGTGGTATCAACTCATTCAAGCACCCAACACCATTTAGACATCCATCAGCAATGCTTACTCACATACAAACCAATTCAATTGATTCTAATTGAATTTCTAACCACATTCACTTAGATTCCTTAATATTATATCAATTAATTCCACGTCAAATAATTCAATTATCCCTTCACATTCTTCAACATTAATCATCCTGGATCAATTTTTCTTTAATTACGTTCAAGTAATTACCTTTAATTCATTTCACGGTATTAATTGTTCTTGACCCAAATCAATAAGAAATCTTTATTTCCTCAGGAATTAATTACGTATTTTAATCACATTAGTCCATAATTATTTATATTAATTAACTTCTCATGAGTCACTTTTGATTAATTCATCTTTAATTAATCAATCTTTAATTACATCTTCGATTATATACATTAATGATTTCCAATTATGTTTTGATTTGTCTAATTTGAATCAATTACCTTAATTCAATCCCAATATTTATCATTCTCGATTTATCTCAACATGAAATTAACTATTCTTCTACTTACTTTATTAATAAATCAGTTACTCCTTAATTAATTATCTTTATTAATCTCTTGACAAGTTTCACGAAGTAACTATATTTTTTTTATTACATTAAGTAATTATTTTTCACAGCCTCAAATGATTATTCTGAATTATTCATACTTAGTTAATTAACTTACAACTTAATTTATTATTTATTCAAATCTTGAATTATTGAATTAAATAACCCCAAATCATTAATTAATTAAATTAATTAATTATCCATTTCAATTATCCTACTAATTTAATGTATCACAAATCATTAAGTCGTTAGTAACTTTTAAACGGAAATATTTTCTTGTTTATTGTTTTAAATTTAAAACAACTTAAAATTCCCAATACATCGAGTTAAACAACCATTAACTCGAGAACCATCCAATACCAAAATCACCCAATCTTCAATTCACAGTGCATCTCAAATAAATTAAATCATCCAATCAAGTATTTTAAGTTAACCATTTAAACTCAAATAGAATCCAATAAAGTGAGATTTACTCACCTTTGCATTTATGTGCACATCCACTTCAACCTCGAGTTGATTCCTTGATTATTGACCTCACCACTGAGCAACAGCCCCCCTCTTCCAGTCGCGATCGAAACCAAGCATCGAAAATCATGAAGCAACCCTAGCCACACGAGCCCCCATTGCGACACCCAGGCTCGAATCGAAGCGGCTTCAAAGCGCGATGTCCCTGCGCACGCGAGCTACCAGAGAGGAGAGATCGGCCACTGAAGCGTCGTCAAACAAAGCTCGCGAGTTAGAAAGTCGCTGGCCAAATCTCGTCTCAGAGACTACCAGATCTAGTTCCACGAAGGGCTTGGGTTTTGAAACGGTTTTTCTTTGGCATCATAAGACGTGGAGGGTGAAGGAAAAGACTTGGAAAAAGGAAGGGGTTGTGGAGGCTTCAGAGGATCATACGAGAGGGATCGAGGGAAAGTGCTGAAGGAGGACACCGTTCATCTGCGTTTGATCTTAAGATTTCGTTTCATTTTATTTTTATTTTTATTTTTATTTTGAAGAGGTAGATATCGGATCTGTAAGCAAGAGGGAAAGAAAATGTGATAATAAAGGTGTGAATTGGCTTCTTGAGTACGCCTGATTTATAATATTAAATTTGAAAATATCTCGGGTTCCATTACGCGAAATTCCGAACCCCGAATCAGACATGCCGACAGACGTTTATAAGGTTTTACCTGCATCCTGAACACAATGGAACGTATTTCGGAAGCTAATTTAATCGTATGTGCGAGTTATGGAATTAAATGATCGATATTCAATAAAATTGATTAAAATAAATCTAAGCGTTTCGAGCTGCCAGGCAACTCCGATGGCTACGAAAATTGAAACCCGATAATAACTAACTATTACGGATCCCATGGAACTGGTTTCGTCGAATTCCGAGGTTGTGCCTCGGAAGGCTATTTTAAATGTCAATCTAAATGATATATTATTAAAACTGAACAAAACACTTCCAAACTCAATTTCAACACTATCACTACCTTCAGTGCTATCAATATAAATTTTATAAGCCTTCAAATTATTTTTAACAGGCTTAAAATCCCAGTTTCAACATTTTGTCCAATTTTCAGTTTATAAAATTCAATAAATTAATTATCAAGTAAATATTTAATATCTTGAATTCGAATTAAAATTAACTTTTAAATATTTAAAATCAATTAATTATTCCAATTTAGATTGTTAGAAATTCTGGGTCGTCACATCTATTGGCCTTTTAAGCATGTTCCCAGGTCCACGAATCGTTTCGTCTTCATCCTAACGTTCCAGTAAAAAGGTGCTTTTTCAAAAAGCCAGCTAATATTTGCCCCTAAGATTGTGCTTTCATTAGAAATAAAGCATGCTCTGGAACGAGATGAGCAGTCACTATCATCCACATACGTATGTTAGTTTTTAAGGAATTGTCTTCATTATGCAGGTACATAACAAACTGGCTTTTCAACCCTCGAAAATCGACACCAATACCTCCAATCTATTACATGCCGAGCAATCGAATGTTGGAAAATCCGATTATTAGGGAAAAGAAGAAGAAAGAAGAAGAAGAAGACTAAACAACATAGAATCTCATAGCGGAACGAATTATCTATAATATATCACAAGTCTTTATACAAAAGAAAAACTGTAATTTGGACACACACACGCACACCATCAATAAGAGTATACTAACATATTCCAGGCTGGACGGTTATAACAATCTGTCTTCACTATTGCTGATAACACACCAATGAATACAGTGGAAAATATGAACATCGACGTGGAATATGTCTATGAGCCTCCAACTCGTCTCTTGAAGCTCCAAGCATCCAAACTAATATGTAATATGCTCGGTCTGACCCAAGCATTATAATAAAATAACACCCGAGTTAGTCTGGAAAACCAACGTGACAAAACACATGCAATTGGATTTTAATGTTATACGAAAATCTTTGAAATCAAAAGGTATCTCATAGGACCACGGCACACATAAGCACGATGGGTTTTTACCATACGATAACCAAAACACATTTATAGAAAAACCAATGATATTATAATAATGTCTAGTGGTTCGAAGTAAAATATTAAAATAGTTGAAATGCTTGCATCTCACATTTCAACATAGTTGGACACAATCAAAACCGTACGACGCTTCTTGAAGAATGCATTCCATACAATGACTAAGCACTGGGGTACCAGCTATCATAGTACACCTTTTAGAAAAATATAATGAGATCGAACATAACGATCCCTGCCAACACAAGACCGGCCTACTCCTTACTGGATAGTACCAAATATGTCATCACCCAGGTTGTTCCTAACCATTTTACTGAGATCTTATGCACAATCAATCCATAAATATATAGACGTAGGGTATCTAGAAAGGTGACAACATACCCTAATGGGTACGACCCACCAAGCCTTGCTGCATCTCCTTTGATTTTCAGTCATTCCTGGTTGATGAGGCTTGAGGCTATGTTTACCTTTTTGAATATCAATCCCACTTGGAATGCTAACACTGCCTTACGGGAAACAATGCAGCGATAACATTCATCCGTTCAAGTTTTCTGGGTCTGAACAAATCAATCTCTTCAAAGATCACCGTCTTCATTATCCTCAAGATTTCACAATTCTTAACGCTCAAATTGGATCGAAGTAGTTTTCAAATAATCAAATCTGATCCCGATCTCTTCGAATTGATCGACGAATTTGGCCATATTTTATAGTCGGTTATTTAACTATCAAATTAGACACATAAGCAGGCATTAGGCCCATATTATAAATCTTTCAAAAATTTATTTCAAAATATCTTACAAAGATATATAAGATATATATTCAAATCTCTTTCAATATTTTAATATTTGAGAAAATTCGAATACTTATATCTATAACAGGATATTCTAAATTCATATCAACACATAGAAATATTTCCAAGTTCAATTTATAACTTCTTTTATGAATTCAAGTCATTTCTGAAGTTTCTAGATCTAGCTATTTTGGAAATTTCTTGAGTTTCTAGAAATTTCATTATAAGATTTCCCTAGTAAAATCACACCCGTTCATAAAATCCGGTTTACAAATATCGAGAGTATTTACAAATAAATTCCAATTACTTACTTTTAAATTCTATGTAAATAATACGTATTTTAAAGAATAATAATTTGTTTTCAAACACGTATAATTAATCAATAAAAATATCAAAACATTTTGAAATAAACATCGATAACTCATTCTCAGTTCATTTTTAAATAAAACTAATCAATTTACAAAATCTTATTATTAAAATTTAAACTCTTTTCAACTAATATTAAATATTTGAATAACCAGCCTTATGAAATATTTCAATACTAAAAATAGTTTAAATTACAATGTTTAATAAATAAGAATTCCCTTTTGAAACAAAACTTAACTTCTTGATAAAGATACATTTTTAAAAATTCCAATATAACCAATTTCATTTTATAATTCCCTCTCATAACACATCGATTACATTTCCAATTTCATAACCTTTATCACAGTTCAAAAATAGAATCTACTATTCATTTCTAAAATTGATTTTCACCTCTCGTTATAAATTCACACTGTGAATTTATATTCCAATTTATAAAATGATAATCATTTCATTTTATTTATAAACATCGTTTATGAATTTACAAATTCATTCGAGTTCCACTTGTTTTATAATATATTCTCATTTATAAAATTTCATTTATAAATCCATCCCTTGTAAATCCCATTGTATTTCCTAAGCTATTTTAAATCTTGATTTCAACTCCTTTTCCATATTTTCAAAAATATCACTTAAAATTCATTATACAAATACTTTTATTCATCACTTTAAAATCTTTATTTAAAATCCTTCAGGAAATAGTTAAGTAAAAATCCAAAATCAAGTCATTGATTTCATATAATCGGTTTCTTTTTAATAATCTAATATTTCAGCGAAACACTTATTACCAAAAATTTATTTTTAAAACTCAAAATATCACATATAGTATTCCCAAATCTATCTTTTATTTAACTCAAATTCATCCCTTTAAAATAATCCAAATTCAATATAAGTATTCCTAAAATCGTCGTTGAAAATCTTTTTAAAATTCAAAAATAATATTTATGGTATTTATAATACCAAAACCAAGGCCAATGCTACTATAGCATCCAATAAGTCAAATCATAACATAATCTATAGCAGATTATTCACATACATCATATATCACTATATATGATATTAAAATCAACATTTTTGAGGAATGCCGTTGTATCCCTCCAACATGTTTCCCTACAACCACAGATATTATATAATCACCAAATATAATCACCACTTCGAGGCGGGTTATCACAGTAGAAATGGTTATCCGCTATTATGCGGGGCGCATATTGTCTCATCCGCTCCAATCGGCGGAAATATATCCAAATCAACTAATAAATATAACAATTTATCCAACAATCATTCAACCATTTTTATTACTATTAATCATAATTATACAAAAATGTGAGATTAACTCACCGAAATTTCCTGTTGTCACTGAAGCGTTTCGGTTCGGGACAAAAACCGGACGGCATCCGATTTTACCCCAAAATTCAACAGCCTCCAAATCCAACCAAACTGGTTCCACTACGAAGCTTTTGTCATCATGAGTGCAACACAAAAGGTTTCGTTCCAATCGAAACTGTATGCAAGAGTTATGAATTTTATAGGTTATTGAGATTTTTAAATTAAATAATATAAATTAATCAAAACATCACCATACCTACACTAGTGCCATCTTCCCCCTTCTCTAAGACCTTCTCCTGTACACGCACAGTGTACCTCCTTTGCACGCCCTCCACTGACATGGCCAAAAGCTCTCGAAAACAAAAATCGAAGCCACCAAACTCCATCTCTCCTTGAGCACGACATTCCCATACCCAAACTTCAAAGCACGAACCTCACTCCAAATCGCGACATAGCAGCATCTCCCCCTATATTATGCAACCCCAATAATGATCGGACCTCCCGGAATTTCATCCTAAGGTGTCTCTTCCCATCGCGAGTCCAAATCAATGCTCCGCTCGTCGAATCGATGCTCACAACCACCATAAAAGTTAACCCTAGTTCACCCAAAACGTACAACCATTCCCAAAACAGAATTCGAACGCCACCTAACCGACATTAACATGAAGCTCTTGATGAATCATGATATTTAAAGCTGGTTTCAGAATTTTACATGTAGTATGATGCTCGATTTTAATTTTGAATTCAAGGCTTTCTTTTTTCTTTCTCTGTTAAGCCGCTTTTTAAATAAGGGAGGGAGATCATAGGGGAGTGGGTGGTATAGATAAGTGCGGCTGATGTAGGGTAGGGTGGCTGATAAGAAGGAACAACGACTGAAAAGAAATGTATGGTTAAATCGAATAAAAATATATTATTTAAAATTCAAAATATCTAGTTGTAATTACGGATCCAATTGAGGCGTGCTGCCTGCTGTTCCTATCGTTATACCCATATTCCGAACGCAATGGAACTAGTTACGAGGTCTAATTCGACCGTATGAAGAAGATAGCTTTTTGAACCTAATTGTAATATTAAATTTCAGATAATAATTTCAACGCATTTCTATTTCGTTCAACTGAATAGTGCATTTCATTGTTACGAAATTTGACGGCATATTATAATTCATTATTACGGTTCTAACGACACTGGTTTCGTCAAAATCCGAGATTATGCCCCAGAAGGCATTTTCACTCGTTAATTAAATAAAATATATAGAAAATTAGTTAAATCACTTTTAAATCAAGTTTAAGAGTTTATTATCTTCATTCTTATCAAAAGAAATTAAATAAGCTTTTAAATCATTTTTATCCAACATAAAATCAAAGATTTTAATTATTAAAACAATTTTCAATTATTAAATTCAGTAATTAAATTATCCAATAAATCATTATATTTGAAATTCAAGTTATTAAATCTGTAATTAATTTTTCAATATTTAAAATTTATTAAATATTCCAATTTCAAATAACCAAAATTCTAGATTGTTACGTTCTTCCTCCCTTAAAAGAATTTTGTCCTCGAAATTGCCAAGATAGAAAAATGCACAAACCTATTTCTTTTTAAAACTAATTAGTTAAATTAACTTCCCAAAATCAATTTGTCGAAACCTTGTTATTACTTTTACTGATCTCCCAAATTCATCCATAGTTTAACTAATATTATCCACTTAATCATCTCAGGTTATAACTCAAAAATCAATTTTTTAGTTATCAAAAATTTTCTTCAAAATTTCCAACTCTTTAAATTTTCGAAATTTTTTGCCGGCGCCTCCTTTGCGCGGCTAGATCAGAACAACTACAAATCGTCACCACGGGCCAAAACCAACGGAGAAAATAAAGCAAAGTGGCTCAACCATAAAACCATCAAATTCAAGAAAAAATTTGAACATGTACCTTTTTGTTGGGCAACCCAGTTTTCTTATGATATCAAAGACATCAAGTTAGCTCTTGCTTTATATATACCCACATTTTATTTGCCAATGATATCCAGTCATATAGTTCATAATCATATTATTCTGAATTTTAAATTTCCAACAATTGCTTTACTAAAACCATACATGTATATATATCATCTGTATGCACATCTCAATCTGATCGCTCGCTCGATCACACAATCTCACTTCCGAACTAGTATCGTTCGCACGACCACTCTAGTGCGGACTCAGATCTAGTTTCTTGATTAAAAACCGTCGTTCTCCTTGCATAGCCATATAAGATAGAGAATTTTGAAATCAATCGAAAATTCATATCCAGTGTTCGTTGTCGAGAATCAAGTGAAAAATCCTAAGTCGAATTGATATAAATAGTCTCGAAATCATGTACTCGAATCGGGATAAAATCATTGCGGGAATAAAATAATATACGCACAACTCACATATTAATTTCAATTGATTTCTTAGCTAGTCCAAATTCTTTTTGGTTCACATTCATTTCATTTTCAATCACTTGATCGATATTCAATTTATTCACAATGCATTATTCACATTTCCTTATTTACTTAGTATATTCCTTTCAATACTAATTACCCCTTAAGAACTATTCCGTCAAATTTTCTTGAATTTGTTATAAACATTTTATACAACTCTCATCATGTTTATTACCATTTCATAATTTAATTTTATATTCATTTAAGTTAAATCCAATTTTATTTCACTCAACCATTGTTAAATTTCAATATTTCAACCATATCCAAATAAATAATTTAATTCAAATCTTAATCAATTCCATTTCCAAAAATTATCTCATTTATCCTATCTTAGGCTAAATTTTCAAAATTCACTTTATTTAACTTAATTTAAGTTAAATTTCATTCTATAATTCTATTTCAAATTTTTACTTTTCTTGCATTCACATTCAACAATTTCAAACATTGCTTTAACTTGCAAATTTTCAAATTTTATAAGCTATCAAACTTATTTTTCTATATTTTCAATAAAATGTTCAAAAGAAAATTCCAGAGTTTAAACACCTCATTCTAAAGTATTTCAAATCATTTTCGAAATCAGACACACACATACAAAAAATCCCTTGGCATATCAAATCATTCATTTGGATTCAAAAATCAAAACCAGTTTTTCAAAAAAAAACTCCAATGGTAGTAATTCCTCCCTTGAAAACTCGAAAATAAATGTCGATTATGCTGATGTCATCATGGAAATTATTTTCCAGTGACCGAAGTGAGTTTAGTGCTTTTATTTTCTTTTAAAAACCCTTTTCAATATTTCTATTCAAAGATATTTTTCAAATGATATTATTATTATTTTTCCAAAACTTTGAAAGACAAATCCCCAAATCCAACGAAAATTAAATTCCCGGCTTTTAAATCCTTTTTATAAATCGTATTTAAAATACACTTCTGAAATTTCCTTTTAATTTATAAATCACATTTTACTCTATAATTCTATTTGGTTATGTAAAATCATTTCTTTATTGTTAGTCTTGCTTACATCAAAATATCAACTAGTTTATTAGAACACAACAACAACAAATGATAATCAAATATTATCACTCTCTAACAACCAAGCACACCATATAGTACTAATTTCTGAAAATTTATTCCTATATATATAATATACAATCCAGGTAAAATTATTTCATTTACCCAGTTTTAAAACAATACTATGTCGAATTGCTCAGTTCAAGTGTTTGGAGATCCCTATCAATAATGTTAATTACTTATGTTGACCAGAATCCATAAACCACTCAATAGATTAGCCAAAACAATATAAAACAATTTTCATATCACTGAAAAATATGCGCTCATATACATATACACTCAAACTCATTCTAAGGTGCTACTAACCCTATCTCTAATGAGTCTTCCCATCAAAGCCAAGGTTCTCGCTCAACCTTCAGCTCTAATACCAAGTATAACAAACCGACTTTTCAACCCTAAAAAATCGACACTAATACCTCCACTGTATCACATGCCAAGCAATTGAATGTTGGAAAATCCGACTGTTAGTGGAAAGAAGAAGAAAGAAGATAAGAAGAAGACTAAACAACTTAAAATCTCACAGCGGAACAAAATTTCTATAATATATCATAAGTCTTTACACAAAAGCAAAGCTTTAATATGTGTGCATGTGTGTGTGTATATATATATATACACAACATCAATCAGAGTATACTAACGTATTTTAGCCTGGACAGTTATAACAACCTTTCCTCACAATTGTTGATAGCACACCAATGAATATAGAGGAAAATATAACCATCTATGTGAATACGTCTCTGGGCCTCCAACTCATCTCTTGAAGCTCCAAGCGTCCAAACTAATCTGTAATATGCTCAGCCTGACCCGAGCATCTTAATAAAATAACGCCCGAGTCAGTTTGGAAAACCAACGTAAGAAAACATATCCAACTGGATTTTAAAGTTATACGAAAATCTTTGAAATCAAAAGTATCACGTAAAACCACGTCACACATCAACACGATGGGATTTTACCTTATGATAACCAAAAAACTTCTATAAAAAACCCAGTGATATTATAATAATGTCTAGAGGTTCGAAGTAAAATATTAAAATAGCTGAAATGTTTTCATCTTACATTTCAACATAGTTGGACAGAATCAAAACCATACGGTGCTTATTGGAGAACGGATTCCATATAATGACAAGACACTAGGATCCTACTTATCACGATACATCTCTAGAAAATGTACCGAGATCGAACCTTCCGATCCCGGCCAACATAAGACGGGCCTACCCCTTACTGGATAGTACCGAATATATCATCATCTCGGTTGTTCCCAACCTTTTTATTGATATCTCATGCACAACCGATCCATAAATATGTTGATGTACAGTATTAGAAAGGTGACAACATACCCTAATGGGTGCGACCCACTTATCCTTGCTGCATCTTCCTTGATTTTTAGTTATTCCCAGTTGATAAGACTTGAGGCTGCGATTAATTTTTTGAATAGTAATCCCACTTAGAATGCTAACACTGCCTTCCAGGCAACAATGCAATGATAGCATTCATCGATACAAGTTGTTCTGGTTCTGAACAAACCAATCTCTTCAAAGATCACCATCTTCATTATCCTCAAGATTACCAATTCGTAACGCTCAAATCGGATCGAATTGGTTTTCGGATAATCAATTCTGATCCCAGTCTCTTTGAAACGATCAACGAATTTGGCTAGGTTTGATAGTCGATTATTTAACTATCAAATTAAACACATAAGCAGGCAACTAGGCCTATATTATAAATCTTTCAAACTTTTATTTCAAAATACCTTTACAAATATATATATATATATATATATATATATATATATATATATATTCAAATCCCTTTCAATATTTCAATATTTGGAAACAATTTTGAATATTTATATCCATAACAGGATAATCTCATATCATATCAACGTGTAGAAATATTTCCATGTTCAATTTATAACTTCTTTTATGAATTCAAGTCATTTATGAAGTTTCTAGATCTAACTATTTCGGAAATTTCTTAAGTTTCCAGAAATCCCATTATAAGATTTCTCTTATAAAATCATATCCATTCAATAAAATCCAGTTTACAAATCTCGAGAGTATTTACAAATAAATTCTAATTACTTACTTTTAACTTCTATGTAAAATAATAAGTATTTTAATGAACAACAATTTATTTTCAAATGCATTTAAGTAATCATTTAAAACATCAAAACGCTTTTAAATAAACATCGATAACTCATTCATAATTTATTTTTAAGTAAAACCAATCAATTTACAAAAGCTTATTGTAAAATTTTAAATTCTTTTCAACTAATATTAAATATTTGAATAACCAACTTTATGAAATATTTCAAAACTAAAAACGGTTTTAAATTACATAGTTTAATAAATAAAAATTCCCTTTTCAAATAAAACATAACTTCTCGATAAAGATATATTTTTAAAATTCTAATATAACCAATTTCAGTTCATAAATCCCTCTCGATTCATAACACATCGATTACATTTTTAATTTCATACAACCGCTCTCACATTTCAAAAACAGACTCCACTATTCCTTTCAAAAACCGATTTTCACCTCTCATTATAAATTCACACTGAATTTATATTTTCAATTATCAAATGATAACCATTTCATTTTATCTATGAACAATGTTTATAAATTTACAAACTCATTCGAGTTCCATATGTTTTATTTAATATTCGACCAAAAAATCAAGATACCAGTCATGAATGTTTTTTGCGAAAATTTCCACATTTCAAGGTTATACAATTGAATATATATAATATTTTAATTACTTAGTAATAAAATAATAATATCATTGTCATTTGATATCATATAACAGAATTGCATTGGGACAATAAATAGAATGCATATTTTAGCCTGGGCTTCTTTTTCAAAGCAAATCCTTTCGTGGAAGGAAAAACGCCACGACCCAAAATATGATGGTTGCATGTGACTTTGACCTGAGATTCATATATGTATATGCTGGATGGGAAGATACAACTAATGATTCTATGAGGAGGTACTTTCAAATAGTTTAATTTACGATAAATAACAACATCTTTGCACATATTTATAATTAGCGAATGCCAAAATATAATTTCGTTGTGTGATGGTTTTCATAATTTATTTACAGAACAATTTTATCTTGTTCATTCTAGATATGCACATGTACCATGGTTTCTCTTCCCTTATCATGGACGAAGATATCATTTACGCGACTATAATGGACAAGGAAGGCTATCTGGAAAGGAAGACATGTTCCACTACAGACATTAATCATGTTATTAATCCTGGTAGGAAGAGTAAAGAAATTAGCAAGGGCACAAGCGGAAGTTGATCGATGCAGTACTCACTAGCGAATATTTTGAGTGTAATATTAACAAAAAGAATGCTTATAAACCACCATTCTGGAACTTGTTTGCACACTCATTAGCCATGTGTGCATATCCATCTTCTTTTCTTGGAATGTTGATCTGCTCAGTTGCCATATTTCACTTATTATAATACAAACATTGTGTAGGTTAGGAAGTTTCTTGTGTTGTACCTTAAAAAACTGATAAATCGCCTACACTGGTTAAAAAGCAAATCAAGATCACTATATCAAATATCTAATGTCATTATATCAAAAATCTAGTGCTTTTGATCAATGATGCATTTTAGTAGATTAAATTCAGCTAAAGTGTACAGAGGGGTAAACTCATTAGATCAAAGATTTAGCATACTATTGACATTAAATATGAGTTTTATGTTCTACATTTTCAATATATATCTCAAAAGAAGTGGAAGATAAGAAAATAATAAAAAATCATGTCATTACTACAAAGGAGAAAGAAAGAACAAAATAGTTTTTCTTACTTTCCGAAAGGTGAAAATAAGACGAAATCATTTTCAATTTCATATGTTATTTGAATTAATTTTCATAATATAATAAAGTAAAATATGTCGAAATTATTTTGATTGAAAGACTATAGTACTATATTGCAAATCAATTTGTAGTAGCTGCTTGATTAATTAATTCAATACGAATTAAATGGGAATTAGAACTCGATTTAGTTAGTACCACCCAACCGAATAAAATTCAATCGTTTACTCATTAAATTTAAATAAGTAAATTTTCAAGTTCAATCCATTCTTTTTTCAAAAGTTCAAGTAGATGAATAAGAATTGTGGGTTAGTGATGTGTGTTTCATTTTATTTTTCAAATTGATTGTCTTCCACCTACCTCTCCCATTATGTCTTTTGAAATGCATATTAAAAACACAAAGATCTTTAAGTTTAAACCGAACGTGCTTTTAATGACTGGTGTTTCGGTGTTTCCCTACACTCAAATTACCATTGAAGGTTATCGTATTTTACATTGCTTGAAATAACAAAATAAAATCTTACTTTCCATGGAACATAATGACATGATGGAAGGCTCAAGCTACCACTACTTAAAGTAACATAAATTGAGAGGAAGGAAGGAAAGTAAAGAAATGTTCAGGAAGAGAAAAAGAGAACCGCAGGAGAGAAACGGTGAATTATTTTCCAAGCAAAAGTTGTTAAATTTTGGTCACACTATATGGAGAATTGTAGAGGTCGGAAGTGGCTTGGTAATGGATAAAACAGTTCACAAATCGGAGGTGGAAGTTATGGCAAAAAAAAGGAGTGGTGCTGAAATGACAGCAACAAACGTCTGAGGAAAAGTTCAGACATCTGTAATCCGTGCAAAAAAATTCTAGAGAGCATAAACAGACGTCTGTCACTTTGGATAGACATCTATCACTTTGGATAGACGTCGGACGTCTTGTGGGAAATTTTCCTGAGATCTTGGACATATGTCTATCCCATTATCACAGACTTCTGTAGTGACATCTGCTAGTTTTTTGGCATGGGCTTGACGTGAAGATTTGTGATATTTACAAGGGCAATTTTAGAACTTTGCCTAGGTTTCTATTCTCCTATATAAGTTAGCTTTGGGTTCTAGATCTAGATGGGACAAAAAGTGACTACAAGGATTACAGCCTCCATTAATTAGGGTTTATCAAAACCTAATTTTCTTCAATTCTCTTCTCTACAAATTCAGTTTCTATTAAAATTTGATTACTGTAATCAATCTGTTGTACTCTTCTCATCGATATTAACAAAAGCTCCCTTTTAAAGTGGATGTATACTAAACAATGTTAAGGGAACCTCCATAAATTGATGTGAGATTTATTTTTCGTTATTGCTTTGATTTATATATTGCTTGTTTGGGGATTGTGATCGGATTTGCAATGGTTGAGATTTAGATTGAGTTATTGATTAGCTATTTTTGCACTTCTTACCATGATCTCGTATTTCCGCTGCTTTCAGGGTTTTGATTTGAGTGGTCTCGCATTGGAATTTTGTCCCAAAATTTGGTATCGGAGCTTTGGTGTTGGTAGGCGGTAGTAGAAATGCCTGAATCAAGTAGTAACTCAAGTAGTTCCCCAATGGGCAATCCAAGTGGTGTAGCTTCTTTTGTATGTATTTCACATGCAGTTTTAGGATCATAATTGGTTATAGACAAGTGGAATGACGATATCGATTTTGAAAATTGGCAATGGAAGACGAAAGGGGTCCTAAGAAGGAATCGGGTGCATCGGGTAGTTTTTGATGCACATGTGTTGCCAGCAGACTTTTCGGATGTTGAGAGAGAGGAAATTGAAGAGTGACAATTGACTACACTTTAACTTGTTGTGAGAGAGAATGTTATCTCTGAAATTAGTGGTGAGACCACCGCTAAGGGTATTTGGGACAAGTTGGCAGAGTTGTATATGCAGAAGTCACTGACTAATCTTTTGATCTTATTGCAAACGTTCTTTACCTATAAAATGAAGGAAGGTACTTCGCTAAATACGCACTTGAATACTTTTGATGATTTTCTAATGAAGATGAAGGCCGTAGATCTGAAGATTAAGGAAGAGGAAAAGGCGATGATATTGTTGTGTTCTTTTCCAGACCGCTATATAGGTTCCTCAAATTGTTCGATCTTTTGACGGGATACATTGACTCTTGATGATGTCAAAACAGGTATTCTTAGCAAGAAGTTGCAGGATCAAACGAAGGAGTTATGCGATGGAAGTAGCGGTGCTAGTGGTGGTCGTGGTTGTTTGTGGAGAAGGAGAATTGTGTGAAGAAGGAGAACCGGGGGCGTTCTTAATCAAGGAATCCCCGTTGGAGAGGAAAGTTGAAGGAAAGAAAAGGCAAATGCTATATTTGTAAGAAACCCGATCATTGGATGAATGAGTGTTTGGACAAGGAGAGGGCAAAGAAGGAAGTAGCATCTTCATCCGTAGTAGTGGAGAGTAGAGTAGGTGAGGAATATATAGATGTTTTGTCGGTGGCAGCATCAAATGTTTCGGGTAGAGAATGGATGCTCGATTAGGGTGTCTTATCATATGACGTCGAAGAGATATTGTTTTTCTTCTTTTATTAATAAAGAAGGAAATTCAATTGTTATGGGTCATCATGTTATTTGCAAGTCGAAAGGCATTGGTTCCGTGCAAATTCGGATGTTTGATGGAGAGTATGTTTCTAGAGAATTCTTGGAGTTTTGCAAGCATCGTGGTATTCAAAGACATTTTACTACACCGAAAGATTAATAGTCGAATGGTGTTGCGGAGTGGATGAATCGTACTCTTATTGAGAAAGCTCGATGCTTGATATTGACATTGGGTTTGGATAAGGGATTTTGGGCTGAAGCTTTATCAACCGCAGTGCATATTATTAATCGAATTCCGTGCTCACCTATTGGTAACAAAATTTCGAAGGAAGTATGGAAGGGAAAGAGCACCGACATGAGCTATCTTCGTATGTTTGGTAGTTCGATTTATATGCATGATTCGAAAAATGATAATCTTGAAACTAAAGCTTTCAAGGAGATTTTGCTTGGTTATACGGATGTAGTAAAAGGTTATCGAATTTGTAATTCGAAAACGGAGAAAGTAGTGAATTCTCATCATGTTACTTTTGACGAGGCAGCATTGCTCAAGGAGAATAAAAGCTCATCGGATATTCCGGATTTAGTTCATAGTGAATCAAAGGAGAAGGAAGTTATTTCGACATATTGTCCAAGGAGTAGAGAAAGTAGAGTTGTTGGAGATGCTTGCTAGGAGGTAGCGGTTGATGTTACATCAAATAGTCCACAAGGTGCCTCTAGTAGTGTTGGTGATGTGCATGATTCTAGAGAAGATTTGGTTCAAGGTGGAGCCGAAGGGAGTTTGGGTGATGGTATCGCTACTCGGATTGGTCGTCGTATAGGCCACTTGAAAGATATGGTGACTGGAACTATCTTAGCTTTTGTGATAATTTGGACTATGCTCTTCATGTAGTCCAAAATGAGCTAATGGAACTTGATGACGTCATGGAGTCGAGTGATAGTTCCAAGTGGATTTGTGCTATGGAGGAAGAGATGCAATCATTGTTGAAGAATTAAACATGGGATTTGGTTCTGCTTCCTAAAGGAAACCGTGCAATTGGAGGCAAATGGATATACAAGGTGAACGATGATGGGAGGTACGAAGCTAGGCTAGGGGCTAAGAGGTTTGCATAAAGAAAGGGGAAGGAGCATGATGAGATATTCACACCAGTTGTGCACCATACTTCTATCTAGATATTACTTTCCATAGTTGTTATTCACGACTTGAAGTTGGAGCAACTTGATGTGAAAACCGCCTTCTTGCATAGTGACTTAGATGAAGACATCTACATGGAGCAACCGGAAGGTTTTGTTATGGATGGTAAGTCAAATTTGGTTTGCAAGTTAAAGAATCACTATATGGTTTAAAGCAATCGCCTAGACAATGGTACAAGAGATTCGATTATTTTATGCTTGAAAATGTTTTTGATAGAAGCATCAAGGATGCTTGTGCTTATTACAAGAAATTGGAAAACGATTGTTGGATGTATTTATTCTTGTATGTGGACGATATGCTCATTGCTTCTAAGGATAAGAATGAAATCAAAAAGTTAAAACTGAGTTTCAAATCAGAGTTCGATATGAAGGAACTTGGAGATGCAAGAACTCAAAAAGAGTACATTGAGAAAGTGTTTTGCCAGTTTAGCATGAAGAATGCAAATGCGTCAAATACACTTTTACCTTTGCATATGAAGCTTTCGAGTAAGGGATCACCTATCTTGGAGAAAGGCAAGGCTAATATGGAAAATGTGTCATATGTTAGTGCGGTTCGAAGTTTAATGTATGCTATGGTGTGTATAAGGTTCAATATTGCAAATGCCGTCGGGATGGTTAGTCAATATATGGCTAATCTGAGAAAATCACATTGGGAAGCTGTGAAGCTTATATTGAGATATCTTAGAGGCACATCATCTCATGGTCTTGTTTTTGACGGTAGTAAGGGGATGGATTTCAAGTTGGTTGGTTATTGTGATTCGAACTACGCCGGCGATAGGGATCGAAGAAAATCAACTTCTGGATATGTCTTCACACTTGGGGATACAACCATAAGTTAGAGATCGAGATCGTAGACCGTAGTTGCTTTATCCTCTACGGAGGCGGAGTTGATAGCTACGGTGGAAGCGGCAAAGGAGGCACTCTATTTGAAGCGATTGTTGTGTGACTTGCGATTCGGGCATGATAGCATTGATGATCGATGTGATAGCTAGAGTGTCATTCATTTGGTGGAGAATTTGGTATTTTGTTCACGAACTAAGCATATTAAGGTGATAGAGTCATTTCTAGTAGCCATGGATGAGGATAAGAAAGTATATCTTCGGAAAGTGCACACAAAGGATAACGCGGCGGCATTGCCATTTGGAATGTATGAGCATTGCTCAAACTTGATTCGCTTAGAGAAGTGCTAGGTGCGACGGGGTGACATGGTTGAGGGAGGAACTTGGTTATGGACGAGGAAGAGTATTAGTGAGAGATTGAAGTTCTATCTTCTAGGTAAGTACTACTTTGCACTCCTCAGCACTTTAGTCTTTGATGAGACGGTTTAGAATTTGAATGTTTTCAACACTTCACTAGTGGACCGGGGCTTTACCTGAGCTTGTTGGGGACAGCAATGGGCAGTGCCTTTGCCGGAGCTCATTGGGAAAACAATCTTGTTTGGTTGAAGGTAGAAAATGTGTTGGTGCTATCGGTTGTTGATGATGGTATAGTACCATTGGAGTTGGAGATCGATATATTATCGAGGTGGAGTGTTAAATTTTAACGACATTATATGGAGAATTGTAAAGATCGAAAATAGCTTGGTAACAGAGAAAACAGTTCGCAAATCGGAGCTCGAAGGTGGAAATTATGGCAAAAAATGGAGGAGTGGTGCTGAAACGACAGCGACGGTCATCAAAGGAAATGGTTAGACGTCTAATGCTTCAGCAAACCTGTAGCGAACCTGTTCCAGAGATTCATTGGTCAGATGTCTGAGTCTATGCAGAATTTTTTCAGAGAGCACAAACAGACGTCTATCACTTTAGACAAACGTCTGATGTCTTAGGAAAAAATTTCCCAAGACCTTGGACGGATGTCTGTTCCATTATGATAGACGTTTGTGGTGATTTCTGCTAGTTTTTTAGCATGGTCTTGACGTGATGATTTATGACATTTGTAGGGGTAATTTTGAAACTTTGCCTAGGTTTTCTATTCTTCTATATAAGCTAGCTTCAAATTCCAGATCTAGATGGGATAGAAAGCAACTACAAGGATTTTAGCCTCCACTAATTAGGGTTTATTAAAACCAAATTTTCTTCAATTCCATTCTCCACAAAATCAATTTCTGCTAGAATTTTGATCACTGTAATCAATCTCTTGTACACTTCTCATCGATATTAATAAAAGCTCTCTCTTAAATTGGATGTATACTAACACAATGCTAGCGAACCACTATAAATTGCTGTTTGATTTATTGTTGTTGTTGCTTTGATTTATATATTGATTGTTTGGGGATTGTGATCGATTTGAATTGGTTGAGATTTAGATTGAGTTATGATCGGTTATTTTTGCACTTCTTAACACAATCTCGTTTTTTTGTTGCTTTCATTGTTTTGATTTGAGTAGTCTCGAGATGGAATTCCGTCACAACAAAAGATACCTTCTTCATTACTATCATGCAGTATATATAGACCTTGTACATCATAACAGAGATTTCTGGATTCGACACTTATACAATTTTTAGAGGCTAATCAAAAGTAAACAAAAAAAAGGAAAGATTTGTTATAACAAACTAACTAGTGTGTAACCCGTGCCCTGCACATGGTGAAATTTAAAAAAAAAAATTATATTTTAATTACAGGAAAATAGGCTCAAGGAAAAAATTAGAATTTTTTTTGGAATAAAGGACGCGGCAATTATTTTTACATTTTAGGGACGCGAGTTTTATTCTTTTGCCTGAAGGATATTCTTCACACAAAAATTAGACGGTTCCCAAATCTCGTTCTCAAACAATAGGACAGACGTCGGCATCACAAAAATAGGCGACGCTGCATCACAAGAGATGACGATGGTGGCGCAACCGCAGACGAAGGCGGAGCTCATGTAGGTAAAGGCGGAGCTCGTTCGTCTTGCAAAAGCGATTGACCGTAGGTGGCGGTGACTACTTTAAAGGTCTACGGTGACTTGAGCCATGACTTTTATGGCCGATTTCAGATGAGCGGCGGTGGAGTGGAAGTTAAAGTTGCTGGTGATGCTAAAAGTAACGATGGCGATTAAATGTGTTGAAATGAACTAAGAAAAGAATGCTATATTAAACTATCATTTTGCAATGCTATATTAAACTATCATTTTGCATAACTAAAATGCTATATTAACCTATCATTTTACATATCCTAAACATGCCTGTGGACTTTGTAATTGAAATGCTACATTAAACTATCATTTTGTATAACTTAAACATGCCAATGGATATTGTAATTAAAATGATAGTTTAAATCTCATTTTGCATATTGTAACTTTGGTATTGGACTTCACAACTAAAATGCTATATCAAACTATCATTTTACATATTTTAAACATGATAGTGGATTTCATAACTTAAATGCTATATTAAACTATCATTTTGCATATCATAAACATAGTGGTGAACTTTGCGATTCAAATGTTACATTAAAAATACATATGTTATATTCAATTATCATTTTGCATTTGGTAGTCATTTTGTATATTCTATTCATACTACTTCACTTTAAATATACTTATGCTGAATTCAAGTTCATTTTGCATATTTATTCATCCTTATTCAATTGAAATACACTTATGCTATATCTAAATATCATTTTTCATAGTCAGATAATTGTACTATATTTTGAAAGTATAAATGCTATATTAGTCTATCATTTAGCATATTAAACACAGTGTATTGTAGAAATGCTATACCCAAATATCATTCAACTTGTGATTAAAACTTTTGGACTTTCTTCTTCTTCTGTTTTGCTTCTCCATTTATTTCTTACCTCTAGATTTAGTGGCACTCGACTTCAATTTTGACGAAATTTCTAGTTTACGCTTTCATTGAAGTGTCGAATTAGGTTTTTTTCAATTTTCAAATGGACGGCGGAAGCTTCTACGATGACGGCGGCTTGGACGACGGTGGCTTGGGTGACGGCGGCTAAGGCATGTTAGGGCGGCGGCGGCTACGGCAGGTTACGACTATGGCGGCGGTGGCTATGGCAAGCTTTAGACGATGGCTTCGGACGATGGAGGAAATGGTTGAAGTTGGTTGAATAGAACGCGCTACTGTCATTGAGCCTAAATTCTAAAAGTTCTGTCCTATGTTTAAAAATTAGCATAAAGTTTTTCCTTTAAACTAATTTCCTCTTTTAATTATTGCTAAAAGTGTATGTTATTATGCAATATATGATAAATTTATTATGATATGTTAATTGAGTAATTTGATAGATTAGTTTAAATTTTCGATTATGTAATTAATTTAAACGTGTGGATTATAATGTAAAATTTCCGAAGAGTACCGTGAAAGAATTATATATAATTTAGATTCTTTTAAAAGTATGTATTTAAATGTAAAATAGCGTGAAAAGTTAGTAGAATAATTATAAAGTGGTAAAGTATAAAACTTTGAAAACAAAATATCTAATTTGAAAGAATTAAGGAGATTGAAGATAATTGCTAGAATTACGAGAGCGCTTCAAATTCTTCTTCTTTACTATTATTTAATAGATTTGTCTTTATTCAAGCCTGATATTCATGTGCTGATTTTGTTGCAGCTAGAAGTATATTTCATAGGGTCAAAATCGTGTTACTCCATGTATCTTGAAGGCATTTTTATGGTGCGTTTAGGGCGGGTGTGGGGTTTGGGGTTGAGTGGGTATTGTTCGGGCCATATCACATGAGTAATTGTAGCGGTTAGACAATGCTAAGCACATATAAAACTATTTGTTGGGAAAAGACTGAGCGGGGGTACATCTAGCAAACAAATGAGAGTGAGGTTACATTTGGAATAGGTAGCCCAGGAGAATGTAGTATGTGAAACTGCATATGAATATCTTAAAACTTGTAGAAGTGAATCTGTTCTATTTCCAGACAAGATAACAAGTATGAAGTAATCATAACATAAATGTATACACATAATACAAATTTCAAACTTGCACACAAGACACATGCATATTTCAAATTTTCAAGAAAAAAGCTATTCATTGACATTTTTGCATACCTGAACATGGAAACTTGAACTAAATTATACGGCCACCACATAGCTGCAGGCTCCACCAAATACCGCCTGAATATGCCTGCCCATCCAAATCCCAACACCAAATAATTACTATATAAACCCCATATTATCGATACATAATAATGGTATACAGATTCATAACTAAACAATTAGGACGCAACGAGCAATTCAAATAGCAAATAGTAAGAACAATAGTAAAATTATTAGACTAGAACCTGAGAAACAAAGAATGTAAGACGCTGCCTATAGAAAATCCTGACTGTAGTAACAACATGAATAGCATACACCCTTCCAACTCTAGCAAAAATAGCAATCAGAACATGTTTCATATCGAAGGTCCGGGATTTAGCGTGAATTCCCATATCTGCCCTTTGAAAAACACCCTGTTGGTAATAGTCGACACCATGAGATGACCCAGTGGCATGACCGCAATTTGAGTAGATGTTGAGGTTATTGATAATGGCTCTTTACGGAACCAGAAAAAACTTGTTTAAAAAAGACGGTGATGCAAATGATGTTGTTCCCAGTACCCACATTCGAAATGTGAACATTCTTATATACAAAGATAATGAAACATGTATGGGATCAAACTAGATATGATGAGTATAAAATACATTAAAATAAAAAGGTATGTGATTGCTAAGTGGATTTCTGATTTCCTGCTTAAGGCCACCTCCTTAATCTTCTTCAGCAATACCAATTTCTCCCTTTTGATTTTTTTTACACAGAGTTTGATGTGAAACTGTACAGGTAGATACAGATGTCGAAGATGTATCAAAGATTCAGAAGCTAATGTGCTTAGTTTTCCACGTCATAGGTATGCTTACCAGCTACACCAACCCGACTCGGCCAGTAATTACATCTCTGTCGGGCACATGCCTACTTTTGCCTATAATTTTGTCAATGCAGCATGACAGCAAAATGGTATAAACATGTAACAAAAGCAGCACATATTACTGAAGAGCGGAAGAAAATGGATATACCAGTTGTCTTGGTGTCGTTAAAGAAATCTGAAAATGAATCATGATTAGAACCTAACATCAACATCTACTCCTACTAATGTACGTGGAATGCAGAGAAACATGCTAACTGATATACCTGTGGAACGTTTGTTTCAGTCACTAATTTCGTACATATTTGTTCAGAGATATTCGCTAAACAAAATTGGTTCATGGGAAAATAATATATGAAGCTGAAAGCATGCCATAAATTTATTTAGCAATTATTTTTTCTCCACATATAACTAAATGTTAAAACTGCAAGATATGCATACGAAGTTGTTATGCCAAAACAATTAAAGGAAATATTAAACACAGAAAGTGTGTTAATTCTTTCAAGGAATAACCAGTTACCTAGAAATAAGAAGAAGAAAAATCGACGACGAAGTTGTAAAATAATCAGTTTTAAGCCGACCTATATATATTCTCATTATGAAAGAAATACTTGGTTGCTATATCTTACAATTCCCGAAACAAAAACATATAAAAGGAATGACACAGAATATAAAGAAAAGAATGAACAAACAAAATGTGAGTTCAAAAAATGTTCAATAAAAAGAAGAGATTCACAGCATTGCAAAGCAAGTATACATTTGAATATAAAGAAACAAATTGCCCAAGAAAATAAACAGCCAAATATTTGAACTTCCATCGGCCACTAGTATAAATTTTTTAAAATTTTTGACGATTTACTAAATAAACATTAACATGTTGCAAAGGCTGCAACCACTGAAACAAATACATCATAAGAGTAATAAACCAGTTAACAAAACGAAATAAAGTTTAAAACACAACACATATTCTAGTGCAAAAACCGAAATAGCAGGAGAAAATGAATATGCAGATCCAGAAAGGTTTTTTATTAGCTACAGAGAAATTAGGGGTCCTAGCACTGAAAGGCAATGTTTGAACGTAGACAAACAAATTTGTGAAAACAACCAACTAAATATTCTGATCGACGTCAATCAGGTCAGTTGTTTCATAGTTGAACAGTCTGGTGACCGAGTAAAGATATTTCAATCTATTACCACGTAGTTATCTTAGTAGCATATTGCCTCACAATTGGATGGATCTGACAAATAGTTAAATATAGATCAGTAATCACATGGACTGATTTGTAGTTGCAATGATATATTTTTTACAAATATAAGAAATTTAATTTAGTAATGATCGAAGTTTTTATTTTTCAAATGGCCACATCAAAAAGTGAATTAATAAGGCAATAAACACTGATTTGAAAACTAAATTTTTGGTACTAAATAATCAAAAACCAAATAGTTAACTATGGGTACCTGAGAGAGTGTAGACAAGTAATTCAACAACAACATCTACTATAACTATTAAGCCATTACTTCCATACAAGTTGGGGTCGACTGCAGATGTAACCCAAAACTAAATGACAAAGTCAATGTAAAAATCAATAGAAAAATCATGATGATAATAATAAAATAAGATGTAATTAAACTAATAATAATAAATAAATAAAAATAAAAATAAAAATAAAATTATACAAAAAAATTGAAAAAACATAATAGTGGTAGTAGTAGTAATAATAATAATAGTCGTACTAATAGTAATAGAGACCGAAAACCAAATACTCTGTCTTAGGCTTTTATTCACTACTCCTATAATCTAAAACTTATAACACTACTCTTAAACCAACTTTAAACAAAAACAAACTTCTAGTCCATGCTTCAATACGTTGACCGTTAATTTCAATCGCTCCTGTTCAACACCAGCTCTTCGGATATATTCCAAACCTTCATATCCATTTTTATTACTTCCTCCCATGTCGGCCGCTATCTCACTTTGAGCATTTGATACAACATATAATTCCAACATGCATAGATGTCTTGAAAGGCCTCCGTTGGAGATGTCCAAGCCATCTTAAGCGGTGTTGGAGTATCTTCTCTTCAATTGGTACTACTTCAAATTTGTCAAGTATAACATCATTTCTACTTCGATCTCATCTTGTATGACACAGCTCTATCGCAGCATACGCATCTCTACTACTTTTATCTTTTGCACATGTCCTGTCACAGGCCTGATTGTCATTATGTAGAACTTTCCTTTAAACTTTTGTGCGACTTCCTGTCACAAAGGATGTCAAAAGCTAGTTGCCATTTCATTAATCCCGCTCCAATTCTAAAACTAACATCTACATCAATCTCACCTCATACTGCAACAATGAACATAAATATCGAAAGGATTTCTTTCTAGGCACTACTTTTCTGACCACTGTAGCATCTCTATTCTTTGATCTGATACTGCTGAACCCACACTTCATATAATGTTTTAGTTCTCTTAAGCATAAAACCATTTGGTTCTACAGTCTGTCTCCACGACTCTAGTTATCTATCAACATCTGTCCTATTTTCATCAACTGGCACAACATCATTAGCAAAAAGCATACACCAAGGAATCTTACCTTTTATACCCTTCATAATATCATTCATCACTAGGGCAAAAACGTAGGGGCTTAAATCTGGCCCTTGATGAAATCTTATGTTAATGGTAAAGTCACTGGTTTTACCATCACATGCTCATCATCGTTCGATAAGGGTAATGTACTTTGATAGGACTCTTTTTTTTCTAGAGCCTACCAAATAATTTTTCTCAGTATTTTGTCATAAGATTTCTCTAAATCTATAAATATCATGTGTGATCCTCCTTTTTCTCCCTAAATCTCTCCATAAGTTGTCTTGTCAAGAAAATCACCTCTATGATCGATCTCTTAGACATGAAACCAAATTGGTTTTTTGAAATGTTTGCCATCATTCTTAATCAATGTTCAATTTGGCAAGTAGTTCAAGGTTGAAAAATGAAATTGAGAGGATTGGACTAAATTAGGAAAAAATTATCAACTTAATTCTTATATAGTGATGACTTAAATACAATTAATTATTATTGGAAAAAAACCTATGTTGCATATAAAACTTCCGACTTTTACGCAATTCACACAGATTAAATTACGATTATTACATATAAACATCACTATATTGAAATTTAATTTCTGTAAGAAAATATGAAAATGTAACAATATGATTAAATATCAACACCTGCCTCCTTTTTACTAAAGATTGTGATAGTTTCAATGACAGTCATAACATCCATTGATTGTTGAAGCGGTGGAACAATTGTTTCATCCACCACTTAATCGTTTTTGGTATAAAAAAGATATGAAGGAAAAAAACTTGACTGTGAACATTCTTACTCCACCGACAAGTACCAAGATATAAAGGGTTTATTAGAGGTTTTTTGTCATATGTCTTATTCCACCGACAAGTACCAAGATTAAATACATTCTTACTGATATATATTTTTCAGAATGTAGCCAACCAATATGTTGGTTGGAGAAGCACCGAATGAAATTACAATTTTGAAAACGAAAAAAAGAAATATGGTAAACCTTTCATTAATAGGAGAATATTCACATTGGAAGTCAAAACACATGAGGGTATGAGAAACAATAAACCCAATATACAGGTTTGTTAAAAAAATTATATACGGATATTTACATTGACAAGTATAATTTTGATAGATAAGTAAAGTCATAGAGGAGGCACAGACTATGCAAATTAAAAATATTTGCTATGATCAGTCGTTATGCTCATCAAAATTAATATAAGCGTGATAAGAAAAAAGGGTAACCAACATCCACTGGACAATATGTCAAAACTTTGTAGATGTAAAAATTGAATAGAGCAGCAGTGGACTATACATTGTGCATAAAATATGAATTCTAATTTATAGACATCAACTACAGTACACCAAATAATTATACCAATTTAAAATCTGATTTCTGCTAATAGAGGAAGTTGATACTTAGAATGAACAATTAACTAATTAATCAACCAAAATACAGCGGGAATGGGTAAATAATAATTAATGTGAATGGACACCAACATGGGAAGAATTCATAAGTTATTCTTGAAGAGTGCTGACTCAAATCTACATTTACTTGGGCGTTTGTTTTACCCTTTCATTCGGCCTTGCGAAGTCTAAACAGCGAAAGTCTATTCAGCTCATTTTTATGGCTTTTTGAAATGTAAATCAGTACACATTTAATGTGATGACACCGAGTTGATACTTAAAATGAAGCCCCCTTTTCTGAAGCCCCACATGTCGTATTTATAGGAAAAACCCGAGTTACTGGGCTTCCTGAGTAGTCCGGGCCCATCAAGATCATAGCCGAGCCAACATCCTTCATCCTTACCGACCCCAAGTCCTCGATAAGCCGACCCGAAGTAGCCAGGGTACTGACTCGAAGTGACATTAACCCTAACTCAAAGTAAACAGGATTAGAACTCGAAGTAATCTAATGTCGAAACCACTCCACCGTATCCTAGCCTCGATAACCGAGCAATCGATTTAGTTAAATCTGGCTGTCTACGGCCTTGCCAAAAGGCGGGTTAACATTTTCCCCCCAAAACATGCCTTGCTTATCGGAATGTGTGTTTTGAATTGCCTCAAATCCGATATCCGAAGTCCATATGTTATCCATAGACATACCTTCAGATTCATAATCCAATCCATTTTATCCAAGTGCCATTGCCGTATTCGTATCCAAATTTATGACTGCTCCGAGTCGATATCTGATTCATATCCAGTAACCAAGTCCTTATCCTCCCACATCCATCCGAACCCGACAATCGAGCTCTAATCCAACCATATACAATAACCAATAACCACATTCATGACCACTCCGGGTCGGCATCCAAATCTGGGACCGCTTCCAGTCCATGCCCAAATCCTTAGTTGTTCATAGCCAATATCTGAATCTGTAACCTCTCAAGGTTCTTGCCAAGCGCAACCTGTACCTGACGACCTATGTAAATTAATGCCATGGTGTTCCTGGTTCAGTGTCCGTGAATGTTAAGTAATGCTGTGGCTTAAGTCCTAAGCCGAATCCTGGTCGCTCCGGACCCTTGTCTAGTATAGTCCATACTCAACGACCTATGATAGTAACCGATAGGTGATATAGGGCGTAAGTCCTAGGACGAATCCTGGTCTCTCCGGACCCTTGTCGAGCATAGTCCATACTCGATGACCTTTTAGCCAAAAATCGGATAAAAGTCAGTCAAAATTGAATCTGAAACCTAAATTCGAACCAGAAAACTAGAAATCCATATCAAAAGCCCAAATCAAAATCCAAATCAAAAATCAAGCATCCAAGCCAAAATCCAAACCAAGAAACCAAAAAAACAGGGAGTTCAAACCGAACTCCAAAACCAAAGCAGAAAAAGCAAACGTCCAAGCCAAAAGGAAAAAACAGATTTCACAAACTGGAGCGTCTCGGTAAACCATCATCTCAGAGCATGCCTAAGGTATATCTCCATGTAAAGACCCGATTCTTCGACTTTCGAAAATCGACATTAATACGTCCACTGTATCAACTTACGAACAATCGAATGCCGGAAAACCGAACCCTTAGGGTTTAAAAAAAGAAAACGATAGAAGAAGAGAGAAAGAAAAGCAACAGAAACAATATCAGAATCTCACATATCGCAGCGGAACAACGTATAATAGATAAATGAATAATCTTTAAATCAAAAAAAGAACTATCTCATTTATTACACTTTCATCAGAGTATACAACAACAATATACAATACAACAAAACAATGGACAATTATACAAACGTGTCCTTATAAGTGAATTATGCAGCGGAAAGATAATATCATAAACAAGTAATACGTCTCGCCATCCAGCTTGGCACTTGAGCTCCAAAGCACTTCTGAATCCTGAATTACCTGATAACCTGACTCTAGACTGCCTGTGTGGAAAATTTTGGGCACCCAGAGTTTCAGAAGAGAACGACAAACTCCAGGTCAGTCATGGGATTGGTGTGAGAACTCAAAACAATTATTTATCTTTAAAACAACAACAACAAGGGAAGTGAAAAATATCCGCAATGCTTTTGGAAAATGAAACTACCATAAGGCCTCCCCGCATACACACAATGCAAAGGCAGAATTGGAGGAGATTTCTCCTTACGATAGTCAATGATGCTTACTATGCAAAACAAAGCATTTTTTTTGATATTATTATTAGTGCATAATGATGAAAGCATTTCGAAAATAGAATATAAATCTTAGCCAGCATAGACATTCCGAACTATGCCCACTATAGCTACCATCCACACAGTGGGGCGCTACCGTAAGTGAATGGTAGATTCTACAACTAAAACCGTACAAGATGCGTATTATTTTATTTGGATTTCCAACAAATGGTCAGGCTAAGGAACTTCCTACTGTCAATGGGATCGCCTCTGGCGGAACGTTCCGGGAACTTAACCAGCTCTCTGCCAACACAAGGCCGGGTTACCTCTGTAACTAGGTAACTACTACACGAATATGCCACCCCCCGGTCCTTTGGGACCTTTATCCGAGGGCCCTCGATCACCAAGCAACAACCACACAGAAAAATGAGATTGGAGCAACCACATAGGTTAAGCACCAGGGCTTCATACCTGACACTACCCTTTTCCAGAAGGAAATGACATACCCTAAAGGGAGCAACCCTCATAACCTTGCTGCATATTCCTGTTTTGACCATTTCCGAGGTGTGAGGTTTGACGAAGTCTCGTCCACTAAGCTACGCTTTTTCACAAAGCCACGCTTTGATCAACAAATGATCAATAAATAATCATCATACAACAACACTCAGCATGCCACATTACCAAATTAGGAATATATCACTGATAACCTTCAACTACAAAACCTCTGAGCTCGTACGTCTCAGAGAAGGGTGTTAAGCTAAGAGAATAAATTGCCCGCCACCAACGGAGATGTATTTGAAAGAAATCTGCTTTATGTCTCAAAATGTAATGTCAGACACGTAACCATACAAGTCTGTTCCGGGTTCGAACAGAACCGAAGGCACTTCAAAAGAAGCCCTTGCAATCCGGGTATTCACAATCCCGATCGAATTTCCCATCACAAAGGAAATCTCCATACCTTAGCTAACGGTGCAGAGACAATCGATAGGTCATCCTATCGTTTTCACAAATATCCGGTCTTCACCATCGGTCTTCAATGCTATCCATTACGTCGTATCACTATTCAGAATGGGTAATCCGAATAACGAACGCAATAATTTAAAAAAATAAGTGTAGCATTCAATTTCAACCAATTCACAACAAATAACCACTCAAGGGTCAATATTGATAGTCGGTTATTTAAATATCAATCAATATTCACAACATCGTCCGATTCCAAAGAATTTCCCAAATTATTTATTTTCAAAAATATCTTTACAAGATATAATTTCCACACTTCAACCATTTGAAAATAAATTTCAAATAAATTTTCACCTTTACAACTTCCATTTCAAAATGGTCCGCTTAAACCAATTAAATAAATCCTTATCGGTTTATTAAATCTACTTTCCAAATTCATAAATTCATTTCCACACTTTTAAAAATAAATCAATGTTTATTTTTAGAACAAATTTCCCTTATAAATTTCCATTGTGAATTTACATTTCCAAATATTCACTTTTTATATGATTTTTCAAATCGATTTCGATTATTCACTTTCAATTTATCTTTAAAAGATATAATCTCAAAACATTCACTTCATATTGGAAAACATTTCCATACTTATTTAATAATAAGTAATTCACAAATCCATTTATTTTCAACATTTGGGAAATATTCAATATACTTAAATCCAAATTAAGTATATATTTTATTCTTTAAGGAAAACTTCTCTTAAACACATTTATTTGGGTCAAAACGAATGTTACATAAATCATCGTTACGACAACCCAAAATCACTAGTATAGGGATTCAAAATTAGGATAGATATATAAATCCCAATACTATACAAAACTTTTCCTTTCGAAAATCATTTACTATAACAACAGTGTTATAGTCCACCATTTCCTTCTATTTCTCGAAAACGTCTATTTCAACAACGAATGTTGAAATCTATGGTTTCGATACTTAACACATTTTAAAACAACTTTAAATCGTTTTGAATTCTAATTAAAGTATCATTTTAACAAAATATTTCTTTAATATATTATTCACCGTCCAAAATCGTGAATATACTTCATTAACCCAATTCAATTTCTACATATTCTATTTAAAGGATTATCCACTGTCCCAAAATCATGGATATATCTCCTTTAATAAGCTATAATAATTAACTTATTAAAATAAGTCGATTTCGGATTTATAAAACAACGTTTATAAATTCCATTTATATTTTATAACAACTTCAACTTATAAAATTACTTTATTAACAAATTCTATCCATATTCCATTTACACGCCAAAATCCAATTTATTAGTTAATTACTTATAAATATTTTATTTTACAAAATCTATTCATTTTATAACTTCACAATTTATAAATCTATAGATTTCATCCACTTATGAAATCCATTTATATTTCTTTTTAACACTTATAAAAACTCGTTTTATAATCCTGATATTTTAGTTTATAAATATCAATTTTATAAATCTTTTATATACATCATTTATAATAATTGAAAAATCCCAATTTAAACCATTTTATAATTTAATCGACTACTTATTTCAAAAATCACATTTCGGTTATATTTCTCAAAAATCATAATTTTTATAACATAAAAATTTCAACGTTTATTTATTTAAAATGAATCATTTCCAAAATAAAATTTTATTATGAATTCTCAACTTACATTTCCAAAAAAAATCCGATTTTATTTATTTTCAACATCTGACGATACCAAAAATATATTCGGCTAAATTTTAGCCGTTAACGATTTCATTCACAAAGATAATCACGTAGATTATAAATAGATCAACGCACAACATTGAAACCAAATCAATCATTTGAGGAATCCAGTTGGATCCCTCCAACTTGTTTCCCTGCATCCAAAGATGTTAGCACAATACCAATTCCGCTTCAGGATGGAATATCGTGGTATATGAGATTTACAAAATACTATCCGCTATTATGCGGCGCAATAGGGTGTCATCCTCTATATAATGCAGGAAATCAACTCCAAGTACATATATAATACCAATTCCATATAAGTTGGAATTATCGCGGCATATGTTTTTAATAAATAACATCCGCTTAATATACGACGTATAAGGTCTATTTCAATACAATAGATAATAATTATCATCCAATCACACAATCAAGCAATTTTAAATCTAACTATTTAAAATTTAAATCGAAACAATTCGATTGAGTGAGAAGTTCTCACCTATAGTTTCCGATAATAGTTGTAGCGTTTTATTTTAAATAAAACTAAACGTGCGTTTAATTTTACCTAAAATCTTCACTAGCTCCAAACAACACCAAATCAGTTCCATTGCATAGAGTTCGTCAAAACGAAGCCAACGCAATTCGTTTCGTCAAATTCTGACCTCGTATGAATAAGTTACATCATTTTAAAGTTTGAACGATTAAATATAAATCAATTTACAATTTAATTAATTATTTTTAAACCCAGATTCAATCTCTGCCGTTCTTTTTTTCCCTGATGAAATCGAGGTTGCCCTTTTGTTCTTCTCCCCTCACGTTTGCTTCTAGGAATTCACGTATACAACATGAACCCATAGTTGATCCTTTAGGGTTTAGAACCGCTCCACCTACGACGAATTAGCACTCGATCAAACACTTCCACTTCGAAGCCACGGCCAAGCCCCATACTCGACTACAACATCAGCCAACTCGGCTTCATCACTGCGTGGTAATTCGTGCGCAAACGCACGAACTTTGCATCGAGATTCCCATCGATTCGTAGCTCCATTCTCGATCTCCATCGTTGAGATTATAGAGCTCGTCGTTGTCTACAAGTTAGTAGTTGATAATTTTTCAAAACGATGTGTGGATTGGAAGATAATTAGAGGAGAAGGAGAAAACTTTTCAGCCATTGAATTTAAAATGGCGGCTGAAGCTTGAGAGGAAACCCTAGGGTTTTCTTTTTGTTTGCAAAGGTGAATGGTTTAGGTGCTTTTATAGAAAATTTCACCAAACACTATTCACCCGAATTTTTCCGAACTCCAAACGAAGCGTGCCGGCTGGTGTTTCTAGGGTTTAACCCACATTCCGGAAACAATGAAATAGGTTTCGGGAGCCAATTCGATCATCTGTGCGAGTTACGGAAATAAACAATCGATTTTAAATTAAACCGATTAAACTAATTTCTATGCGTTTTGGCTTGCCCCGGAAAACGGTAAATCCGATTGACGTGAAATTTGAAACCTTACAATAATATAACATTACGGATCCGATGAAACTGGTTTCGTCGAAATCCGAGACTATTTGAAAAATGGCTATCTTAACTCGTCAATTAAATATTAAAATATTCAATTTTCACAAATTAACTTCTAATTCAATTTTAAAAGTTCTATAACATCATTCTAACTCCACTATGATTAATTAAAATTTTATACAACATTTTTTTTAATCACATTAACCCAATTTCCAATTATTTTTGTAATATTAAATTATCGATTTAATTATCCAATTAAATCCAGATATTCGAAAAATAAATTATTCGACTTATAAATTTTGCTTGTTAATATTTTAAAATCAATTAAATATAGGAATTTTAATTGACAGAAATTCTGGGTCGTTACAAACTTCCCCCTTAAAAGAATTTCGTCCTTAAAATTACCAAGTAAGAAAAAGTTACAGAATCCATTAATTTTTCAAAAACATTCAAATTAGATTAGATTTCAAGTTCATTTAAGTGTTTAACTTTCTCAAAATCCATAGTTAAACTTCTTTCAACAACTTTACTAAGTTTTCGAATCTATACTTAGTTATCTTTTCAAAAATTTCCAATTTTCTCAAAAATATTCTAATGCCTTAAATTTTCGGAAAGATTCGCCATAGCCTCCTTTGCGCGGCTCGATCCGAAAAAAAAATGACAGTGTATATATATCACAAATATACATCTCATTAAGTGATGAGGCATCCCGCAGGGAAAAAAGTGTAAAAGTACGATTTTTAATCCGAGATATGTACCTTATATTTTATTAGCGAGCATATACGGCTAATATAGCGTGGAAACGAGCCCCAAATGCGAAACAAGCGCAATCCGCACCTACTAAACACTCAACAAACCATGAGAAACATGCATATATGAAAGTAACATCAATATACATCATATAGCAACATAGCCACTACATGTGCCACATAGCAATTGCAACAAAAGTAATAAATGCAACCACCAAACAACTATCATCCAACAAATCCATATCAAATCAATATGCATTCACTTCTCATTATTATTCAATGAATTGGTTTTACAATTTAAATCACATTTGATTCATTAACATTGGAATTTTATCAACATTCATTTATTCATATTCAATTAGTTTATATTCACTAATTCATATACAAGTTCGTTCACTTCAACATTCAAATTCAACTCTATTTAAGATTCACTTAAATTCCAACTTGATTTTAATGATTTTCATTCAATTATTCAACTTCCAATAACATTAGCTTTTAATGAATTAACACTTATATCCATTATTCTATATCAATTTTATTTACATTCAATTGATTTACATTCAATTGATTAACATTCCATCCATTTATCAATTCAATTGCTAATTCCTTTAACAATATAAGGTTGAATTTCATTTATATAACTCAAGTTCATACTCATCACTTCTCTTGATTACTTTACTTCGATACCAAAATCAACTTTATTCAACTTCACTTAAGTTATATTCCATTTAAACATCATTTGTTTAACTTAACTTAAATTTCCACTTATAAATCCAATTCAGATTTCATTTCTAAAGTAAATTCTATTTAACTTTTACCAAAGCTAAATTTATTAACTCATATTATAAGTTCAAAACTTATTTCACTTATATTCATCAATTTCAATAGCTTATCTAATCCAAATCAATTTATTTAACTTTCCTTTAGTTAAATTGCAAATCGCATGTCTTTGATGACAACTCAAATTTATTTCAACTGGATTTTAATTTCAAATTTGTTTACCACAATCAAACTTCAATTCCCAATTTACTATGGTAGCAAATCTATCACATAGAGACTCGAAAATGATACTGATGATGCTGCAGTCATCACCCCTATTATTTCCCAGCAACAGTAGTGAATTCGGTGCTTAATATTCTTTCAAAATTTTCCTTTTATTTATAACTCACATTTATAAATACATTCATATAGTTTCACTTCTTATATATAAGATTATTTTACAATTGTAAATCACATTAATTATAATTTCATACTTTATAATTCTTCGCTTATACAATTATTCTTTTACAATATGTTTTATTTAACTTATTCAAACAACTTTTTATTGACTTGCATATATCTTACATTTTCAACAACCAAACAATCAATTGATACACACTTAATAATTCTGAAAAATTATTCCTTATATATAAAATATAATCGAGGTAAAATTATTTCATTTACCCTATTTTAAAACGATATCGTGTCAAATTGTTCTGTACAAGTGTTTAGAGATCCCTATCAACAACGTTAATTACTCGTGTTGACCAGAATCCATATACCACTCAACAAACCAATCACCAGAATACAAAACAATTTTATATCCGCTAACAAATACGCTCACATGGCTATTATTACACTCACACTCATTCTAGAGTACTACTGACTCCATCTCTAATGAGTAATTCCCAACAGAGCCATGGTTGTCGCTTAACCATATGCTCTGATACAAAATGTAAAGACCCGATTCTTCGACTTTGGAAAATCGACATTAATACATCCACTGTATCAACTGCCGAACAGTCGAATGTCGGAAAACCGAACCCTTAGGGTTTAAGAAAAAAAGAAAAAGATAGAAGAAGAGAGAAAGAAAAGCAACAGAAACAATATCAGAATCTCACATATCGCAGCGGAACGTATAATAGATAAATGAATAATCTTTAAATAAAGAAACTATCTCGGTTATTACATTTTCATCAGAGTATACAACAACAATATACAATACAACAAAACAATGGACAGTTATACAAAAGTGTCCTTACAAGTGAATTATACAGTGGAAAGATAATATCACATACAAGTAATATGTCTCGCCATCCAGCTTGCCACTTGAGCACCAAAGCACTTCTGAATCCAGAATGACCTGGTAACCTGACTCTAGACTGGCCGTGTGGAAAATTTTGGGCATCCAGAATTTAGGAAGAGAACAATAAACTCCAGGTCAGTCATGGGACTGGTGTGAGAACTCAAAATAGTTATTTATCTTTAAAACAACAACAATAAGGGAAGTGAAAAATATCCGCAATGTTTTTGGAAAATGAAACTACAATAAGGCCTCCCCGCACACACACAATGCAAACGTAGAATTTGAGGAGATTCCTCCTTATGATAGTCAAAGATACTCACTACGCAAAACAAATCTTCTTTTTTGATATTATTATTAGTGCATAGTGATGAAAGCATTTCGAAAATAGAATATAAATCTTAGCCAGCATAGACATTCCGAAATATGCCAACTATAGCTACCATCCAAATAGTGGGACGCCACCATAAGTGAATGGCAGGTTCTACAACTAAAGTCATACAAGATGCGTATTGTTTTATTTGGCTTTCCAACGAATGATCAGGCTAAGGAACTTCCTACTGTCAATGGGATCGCCTCTGGCGGGACGTCCGGAGAACTTAACCAGCTCTCTGCCAACACAAGGTCGGATTACCTCTGTAACTAGGTAAATACTACATGAATATGCCACCCCCCCGGTCCTTTAGGACCTTTATCCGAGGGCCCTCGATCACCAAGCAACAACCACACAGAAAAATGAGATTGGAGCAACCACATAGGTTAAGCATCAGGGCTCCATACCTGACACCACCCTTTTCCAGAAGGAAATGACATACCCTAAAGGGAGCGACCCTCATAACCTTGCCGCATATTCCTATTTTGACCATTTCCGGGGTGTGAGGTCTGACGAAGTCTCGTCCACAAAGCTACGCTTTTTCATAAAGCCATGCTTTGATCAACAATGATCAATAAATAATCATCACACAGCAACACGCAGCATGCCAGATTACCAAATTGGGAACATATCGCTGATAACCTTCAACTACAAAACCTCTGAGCTCGTACGTCTCAGAGAAGAGTGTTAAGCTAAGAGAATAAATTCCCCGCCACCAACAGAGATGAATTTGAAAGAAATCTGCTTTATGTCTCAAAATGTAATGTCAGACACGTAACCATACAAGACTGTTCCGGTTCGAACAGAACCGAAGGCACTTCAAAAGAAGCCTTGCAATCCGGGTATTCACAATCCCGATCGAATTTCCCATCACAAAGGAAATCTCTATACAGTAGCTAACGTTGCAGAGGCAATCGATGGGTCGTCCTATCTTTTTCACAAATATCCAATCTTCTCCACCTGTCTTCAATGCTATCCATTACGTCGTATCACTATTCGGAATGGGTAATCCGAATAACGAACGCAATAATTTAAAAATAAGTGTACATTCAATTTCAACCAATTCACAACAAATAACCACTCAAGGGTCAATATTGATAATCAGTTATTTAACTATCAATCAATACTCACAACATCGTCCGATTCCAAAGAATTTCCCAAATTATTTATTTTCAATAATATCTTTACAAGATATAATTTCCACACTTTAACCATTTGAAAACAAATTTCAAATAAATTTTCACCTTTACAACTTCCATTTCAAAATGGTCCGTTTAAACCAATTACATAAGTCCTTACCGATTTATTAAATCTACGTTCCAAATTCGTAAATTCATTTCCACACTTTTAAAAATAAATCAATGTTTATTTTTAAAACAAATTTCCCTTATAAATTTCCATTGTGAATTTACGTTTCCAAATATTCACTTTTTATACGATTTTTCAAATCGATTTCGATTATTCACTTTCAATTTATCTTTGAAAGATATAATCTCAAAACATTCACTTCATATTGGAAAACATTTCCATACTTATTTAATAATAAGTAATTCACAAATCCCTTTATTTTCAACATTTGGGAAATATTCAATATACTTAAATCCAAATTAAGTATATATTTTATTCTTTAAGGAAAACTTCTCTTAAACACATTTATTTGGGTCAAAACGAATGTTACATAAAACATCGTTACGACAACCCAAAATCACTAGTATAGGGATTCGAAATTAAGATAGATATATAAATCCCAATACTATACAAAACTTTTCCTTTCGGAAATCATTTACTATAACAACAGTGTTATAGTCCACCGTTTCCTTCTATTTCTCGAAAACGTCTGTTTCAACAATGAATGTTGAAATCTATGGTTCGACACTTAACACATTTTAAAACATCTTTAAATCGTTTTAAATTCTATTTAAAGTATCACTTTCCCAAAATATTTCTTTAATATATTATTCGCCGTCCAAAATCGTGAATATACTTCATTAACTCAATTCAATTTCTACATATTCTATGTAGAGGATTATCCACTGTCCCGTAATCGTGGATATATCTCCTTTAATAAGCTATAATAATTAAACTTATTAAAATAAGTCGATTTCGGATTTATAAAACAATGTTTATAAATTCAATTTATATTTTATAACAAATTCAACTTATAAAATCACTTTATTAACAAATTCTATCCATATTCCATTTACACGCCAAAATCCAATTTATAAGTTAATTACTTATAAATATATTATTTTACAAAATCTATTCATTTTATAACTTCACAATTTATAAATCTGTAGATTTCATCCACTTATGAAATCCATTTATATTTCTCTTTAACACTTATAAAAACTCGTTTTATAATCCCAATATTTTAGTTTATAAATATCAATTTTATAAATCTTTTATGTAAATCATTTATAATAATTGAAAAATCTCAATTTAAACCATTTTATAATTTAATCGACTACTTATTTCAAAAATCACATTTCGGTTTTATTTCAGAAAAATCATAATTTTTATAACATAAAAATTTCAACGTTTATTTAAAATGAATCAATTCCAAAATTAAATTTTATTATGAATTCTCAACTTACATTTCCAAAAAATCCAATTTTATTTATTTTCGGCATCTAACGATACCAAAAATATATTCGGCTAAATTTTAGCCTTTAACGATTTCAATCACAAAGATAATCACACAGATTATAAATAGATCAACACACAACATTGAAACCAATTCAATTATTTGAGTAATCTAGTTGGATCCCTCCAACCTGTTTCCCTGCATCCAAAGATGTTAGCACAATACCAATTTCGCTTCAGGACGGAATATCGCGGTATATGGGATTTACAAAATACTATCCGCTATTATGCGGCGCAATAGGTTCTCATCTGCTATATAATGCGGGAAATCAACTCCAAGTACATATATAATACCAATTCCATATAAGTTGGAATTATCGCGGTATATGTTTTTTATAAATAACATCCTCTTAATATACGGCGTATAGGATCTATTTCAATGCAACAGATAATAATTATCATCCAATCACACAATCAAGCAATTTTAAATCTAACTATTTAAAATTTAAATCGAAACAATTCGATTGAGTGAGAAGTTCTCACCTATAGTTTCCGATAATAGTTGTAGCGTTTTATTTCGAATAAAACTAAACGTGCGTTTTAATTTTACCCAAAATTTTCACTAAGTCCAAATGACTCCAAACTAGCTCCATTGCGTAGTGTTCGTCAAAACGAAGACAACGCAATTCGTTTCGTCAAATTCCGACCTCGTATGAATAAGTTACATCATTTTAAAGTTTGAACGATTAAATATAAATCAATTTACAATTTAATTAAATATTTTTAAACCCAGATTCAATCTTTGCCGTTCTTTTTTCCCCTGATGAAATCCAGGCCTCCCTTTTGATCTTCTCTCCTCACGTTTGCTTCCAGGAATTCACGTATACAACATGAACCCAAAGTTGATCCTTTAGGGTTTAGAACCGCTCCACCTACGACGAACTAGCACTCGATCAAACACTTCCACTTCGAAGCCACGGCCAAGCCCCATACTCGACTACAACATCAGCCAACTCGGCTTCATCACTGTGTAGGAATTCGTGCACGAATGCATGAACTTTGCATCGAGATTCCCATCGATTCGTAGCTCCATTCTCGATCTCCACCGTTGAGATTATAGAGCTCGTCGTTGTCTACAAGTTTGTAGTTGATAATTTTTCAAAATGACTTGTGGATTGGAAGATAATTGGAGGAGAAGGAGTGAAATTCTCAGCCATTGAATTTAAAATGGCGGCTGAAGCTTGAGAGGAAACCCTAGAGTTTTCTTTTTGTTTGCAAAAGTGAATGGTTTAGGTGCTTTTATGAAAAATTTCACCAAACACTATTCACCCGAATTTTTCCGAACCCCAAACGAAGCATGTCGGCTGGCGTTTCTAGCGTTTAACCCGCGTTCCGGACACAATGGAATAGGTTTCGAGAGCCAATTCGATCATCTGTGCGAGTTACGGAAATAAACGATCGATTTTAAATTAAACCGATTAAACTAATTTCTATGCGTTTTGGCTTGCCCCGAACGAACGGTAAATCCGATTGACATGAAATTTGAAACCTTATAATAATATAACATTACGGATCCAATGAAACTAGTTTCGTCAAAATCCGAGACTATTTGAAAAATGGCTATCTTAACTCGTCAATTAAATATTAAAATATTCAATTTTCACAAATTAACTTCTAATTCAATTTTAAAAGTTCTATAACATCATTCTAACTCCACTATGATTAATTAAAATTTTATACAACATTTTTTTAATCACATTAACCCAATTTCCAATTGTTTCTGTGATTTGAAATATTAAATTATCGATTTAATTATCCAATTAAATCCAGATATTCGAAAAATAAATTATTCGACTTATAAATTTCACTTGTTAATATTTAAAATCAATTAAATATACAAATTTTAATTGATAGAAATTTTGGGTCGTTACACTCCAGCCCATACAAGAGTAAGTGATTTAGCCATTTTCTTAGAATTTGTTTCTTATTCCAAACCATCACGATTAGCTGATGACCAACCGGCCACATTCGTGGGTCTCGTGCCATCATCGTTCAAGGTGGGCGGTGGCTTCTTCTGTTCCACCACCGCATTACGAGTTCCGACATATTGCCACAACTGACCATTCCTCACATGTTCCTCGGTTTTATCCTTTAGATGCGTGCAACTGTTAGTATCATGCCCGTCTAGGTCATGAAAGAGATAGTGCGTTCCTGATGCCCTTTCACATTCTAAGAGTTCCCTCCTTGCCGGCCTTCGATAAGGAAGGCGATCCCGCGTATCCAAAATATCCGCTCCAATGTTGCATTCAATCCTGTGTAAGTGGATAATTTTGGTTCTCCTCAACGCTTCCTTTTCCCTTTATCCTTGTCTTTACCCGAGCTTTCATCGGGTGGTCCTCCATCCTTAACCATGTTTACTTCCTTTGATTTCACATCCAAGTATGCATCCTCTTGTCGAAGAAACCTCTCAGCTTTGTGAAAGAATTCCTTGAGATCCATTGGTGGATCCCGTATTGGAATCCGAATTATCCCTGACTCTTGATAACGCCGCCATTAGAACCATTGATGGATCTGGCAAATCCTCAAAAGCTACGGCTGCATAGATCGAGTTAAAAAAAGTACTGAGTAATTCATCCGCAATATGCTTAACCAACGTTGGTGTCATCACATTCTTTGGCCTTTTTATGTGAACTCGAAAATGTTGGTAACCCTAAGTGTACCTTGCACTCGATCTTTCAGTTCAAGGTGGCGGGTGATGAATGCTTGAAGAGTGCTGACTCAAATCTACATTTACTTGGGTGTTTGTTTTACCCTTTCATTCGGCCTTGCCATGTCTAAACAGCGAAAGTCTATTCAGCTCATTTTTATGGCTTTTTGAAATCTAAATCAGTACACATATAATTTTTTTCAATATAATTTCCAACAGACAACCTATTTTTTTTAGTGAATATTAGTTACGCATCGGTAAAACCAAGGTTAATTCAAACGGCACCCTTCTTAAAAAAATTGTAAATATTATAAATAGGTTTCTGTAATAAAAAAATAAATTACAGACATATCTGCAATCATTCCATATAGTTGCAAATATGTCTGCAATTATTTACTGAGTAATTGTATTCGATAAACATCTAAATAATTGCAGATTTGTATGTAACTAATCTATATAATCGCAGACATATACGTAATAATTCACATAATAAATGCGTTGAATAAAAATATATATAACTGCAGACATGTCTGAAATTATTCCATATATTTGCAGACATGTATGCACTTATTCACTGAATAACAGCAACTTAATTTAACAATCAGGCTATTTATGTAAATATCTTCTCTTATTCCTTAAAATAGCAGACTTATCTGCAATTTTTAGTTGCAAAAGAAAGCTATTCAGAATAAGTGCAGACATGTGTGCAATTATTCTCTATAATTGCATACATGTCTGCATGTATTACTGAAACATGTTATGTGTCATTTTTTCCCCTTTCCATCCTTGTTTTTTGATTTTTTTTAACATGAGTACAAATACAAATATTAATTAAAATAATTTTTAAAATTTGAAAGTTTTTTTTTATGTTTTTTGATGATTTTCGAAAAATAAGGACCTAATTTACATACTTTTTCCATTGGGGCTTTTATGAATTTTGAAACCTATCAAGGACCTGTGCCAAAAGTACCATTTTTCTTAAAATAACATGATTTTCTTCTTTCTTCAACGCAGGTCCATCATATTTTTTTTCCATACATAGTAGTTTCAACTTCTCCTTCAAGGCAATAATGTAGGTATGTTTATATGTGTTTTTTTTCATAATGTAAAATATATGGTTTGATATCATAGTTTAATAGTTACTGCTCTAAGTGGGTGTCGAAGTCAATCATATCAACTATGCAGATTGTCATGAATGAGTTTCTTTGTACCGACTAAAGTAAACCTAGTTTATATGAGTACACGGGAAATTTTCTCCTACGTTTATTTTCTGTACTATTCAATTACTTTTTAATTAATACCAAACTTCAAAAAAATAAATATGCATGATCATGAGTTGTTAAGGTTAAGGAATATGCATGATGTACTATTCATCTCATCCTACTTTCTTTCACTTCATCTTTTGTCCAACTAGATTTAAAAGAGGAAACAATACTTTGATGCTAAAACTATAATATGAGTTTAACATCTTATATTTTGAGAAACATCTATAAATTTTCATGGTTGTTTTATATGTTAACCTGTGGAATTAGTATATCCTCCTTAAAATTTTCATTCATGTTGCAGTATTAGCACCAATTTTACTTACTAAGGAATATGATTAGTACCGGACTTCAACTGGAAATATATAGAAATATAAGGTATTATTTAATTATCGTAACTTATTCTATGTATATTTATTGTACAACTCAGATAATATAAATGATATTAACAATGAAGGGCAAAATTTGTCAACTAACAATAAAACATATTTATAATCAGCAACCAATCAAACCATATTTCAACATTCAACAAACAGCATTAAGCACTCATTATCCAGCATTCGGCCTTCAGCATTCGGCCTTCAGTATTAAGTATTTAGTCATTTTAACAAACGAAGCCTAAATGTGAAGATGCTAGGTTCTGTAATTTGGGAAAAGTATGTGCAGTTGATCAATTTGGTAAAGGAAAATGCAAGAGCGTCAGGGGAAATGCCCTGATTTTTCACCGATTAAGAAAAAAAAATGATGGAGCCTCCTAAATTCCACCATTTCATCTGCATTTTTTGTTTATGTCTTTCTCCCCTTCCTCTTCCTCTTGTTGCTGCAGCAATACTCTTTGGGAAAAGCATTTGTGCACGTGAATGCGGTTCCTATGTATTGCTTTTATGTTTAACTATTAACAGACCCGGTCCTGGCCTAAGGTAAGCTAGCCCCAAAATTTTCTAATTGTATGTATAAAGTTAACCTATTTCGAAATAAGAAAAACTGAGTATAGGCCAGCGGTATAGACATCTCAATTTTCCATCAACCACTAGAGTTCGATTCTTTCTAGTATTGTATTTCCCCCTGTCAATCCTCACTTGTACTTCTATGGCCTCCAAAACCTAAAGTGACTAATTAAGCTTTGAATGTTTTTGCCTTGGGCCTCAATTTGACCAAGGCCGACCCTGACTATTAACCCCTAAGTATCTTCTTTAAACAATTTATGGTCTCACCTAATCTCTGCTTTTCTTCATCCATCCGCAACTTCCTTTCCATGAGTTTCTCTGTCTCTCTATCCAATTTCATCATCATCAATATCTTATCATCTAATAATGCCCCATTGATACATATGAATCCAGCTAATTTTACTATCACTAAGTTGTTATGAGTTTAATTATAAATAGGTTTGTCATTTTCTAAACAAGTGATTTAGCTTAGTAGGAACTCGTAAATTTTAAAAAAAAATTATGACAAAATTGCCATTTTTTCATTTACAAATCTGTTTAACTTGAATCGTATTTTCCTTATTTTATTTTCTCTTATCAAATAAAGCTTAAAAATCAAAATTTAGGCAAATTCTCAAATCTTTTGTTTGAATTGATGGATGATGATGCTGATGATGATACAGACCTAATGGAATAAAAAGATGTAAAATTTGAATTTTATGTTTGAATTTTTTTTAAATTTGAAAATGCATAGCTCGCAGAAGAGATGAAACTTGAATTTTATGTCGTTGCATGTAACGGCTCGTAAATTTTCGATAATAAAATTTGTTATTTTAACAAGATTTTTTAATTTAGTTTGTAAAGAAATAAAACTTTATAATTTATTATTGAAATGAACGTTAAAATGAAATATAGCAATGGTAATTCAAAACTAATTATTAACAATTTGAATAAGATTCTAATAAATGAAGTAGACAAAGTGTTATACCTGGTTATAAATAGAATATGAGAAAATAAAAATAAGTATTGAATTAATTGGTGAAATAACACATTGTTAACAGTAACTGAATGTAAATTTAGGTAATAATGTTAGTGTTATTCATAATAGGACAATTTGTTGAATTAAAAGAATGGAAATAAAGATTTATTAATTTATTGGGATTTGAACTATAATAATTAGATCAACTGCAATTAAATGAAACTAAATATCTAAATATTACATTAATTGAAATTAGATGGAATTTGAGAATATTAATATAATAGATCATGAATCCAATGTTAATTTCATCCATTTGACAACAATGAATGGAATAATAAGTAAATTAAATGGAATTATTGGAAACAAAATTTATAATTTCTGAATTTAATGAAATTGAGGTTAGCACTGAAATTGATAAATTAATCAACTCTAATTGACATCTAAATTTTTTAAATTAGTGTAAATTATTAGGAAATTTAAAAAAAATGATAAAAATTGTCAATTATAGAATTGAGATTGAATTTTGATTTAATTAATTAATTATTAATTTATTTAATTAATGTCAAAAATAGCCATTTTGGCCACTGACTCGAATTTCGACAAAACTAGTTTCATGGATCAGCAACAGTGAATTGTTGTAGGACTTCAAGTTTCGTAGCGATCGGACATGCCGTTTGATGGTACGGGCTCAACACACCTAGAAATCAATGAAATTGAAATCAATTGAAATCAATTTGAAATAACTTGATTCTAGTATAACTTCTTCATACGATGGAATTTGGACTTGAAATTTGTTCCACTATGTTCAAAATATTTTAAAACATATATTTTGATATATGGGTTGACTCAATTTCGTTCCAAAGTCAGAACGGGCTTTTCGGGCCATTTATCGTTCAATGGTCCAAACCAACCATATCCGTTCCACTATTCCTCAGCTCTACCTATATATATATCCTGTTATAAACCCTAGCAGTCTTTTCATTTCTCATTTCTGTATGTATAGAAATTTCTATTGCTCCTCTTTCTCAATGGCACACAAACCCTGAATTTCACAATCCAATTTCAATATCAAATTCAAATCAAAATTTCAAACTCCACAAACTATATCAAATTTTATGTGGATTTGAAGCTCTCGACAAGCGCAAGTCAAATCTGCAATTATTTTTTCGATCTAGTTTGATGTGTGGCCGAAAATGAGTGATTTGCTCTCGGCCGTTCATTGATCTTTGCCTTGTTGAACGGTGGATCTTTGCCTTGGCGACGATCAGAGGACGTAGGCTTGTAGGGTTCGTCTAGAGGCTCACATCCATGCGGTTGGTTGGTCGTGAAGTCGAAGAGAATCACCATATTTTACTGTTGATGGCCGGAGGTGGAAGGGTGACGTGGGGCTTCGTGGGCGGCCACGCTTGACCGTGAGGTTCGATCGGGTCGATGGTGACTATGGTGGCGGTGAAATTGACGAGGAGATGCAGCGGCTCGTTCCAATTCGAACGTGAGTTTTCTCTAGCTAGGGTTTAAGGTGGCGGGTGACGTGTCGCATAGGAATGGTTCGTTTTTTCTTCTTATCTTATTTATTTATATTTATATTTATATTGTCGATTGTTCTAAATCACATAACTTTCACATACGAGGTCCAATTCATGCGCGGTTTCTTGCGTTAGGATCGTACCAAAATTCCATACATTTTGATGTCTGTTTGGAAAAATTCTGAACCTGTTTGAATTTTGAATTTAAATTGGATTTAAATTCAATTTAAATTCAAAATGTGAGTGTTTTAACCCACTTACAACTTCTAAAATTTCTTATGTTTGTTAAATTGATTTATGATGTGATTAGAAATTTATTTATGACTGTTTAGCATATTTTGAATCATTATCTCAGTTTATTTGAACTTATTTGGATAAAATAGTTATTTAATTTATTATTGAATATAAACGGCCAGTAAATACCTATTATTTATTATCTATTCTATAGTGGTGTTATTGATTGAATTGGATGATGATTGTGATAAACGTTTGATGATTGATATTGGATGAATGGATATTGTATTTTATACTGTTATAAACTGCAATTTGTTATGGATTTTTATTTCATTCGGGATTGCGGTTTGAAATGATATATAACCGTATTTATATTTTAAATTACGGATTGAAATGATAAATATCTGTATCACTTATCATAGGATAGAAAATTTTATACAGACACCGTGATCTATATATAAAAATATTTTGAAATGATTTCTATGGTTTGGTAAAGAAACATACGGTTTTAGATAAATATTGATTTTAGATATTGTATAAATATTATTTTATCCTTGATTTTTAAGCTATGTTTAATTTTTTTAATATAGAATAAGCTTAATAATGAGTTTGATTTTTATTGAAGATAATATGGCTAAGTATTTAAATTCTATTTTAGTATAGAATTTATAACGATTTAAATAAATTAAGGTTGGAAGATAAATTGGAAATTTATTTGAATTTTAATTTATTCAAGAATTAAACTCAAATAAGTTTGATGTGAAATTTATCAAATTGGGAATTTTAATAGGTATGATTTTTATAACTGGTTTAAGGTGAATTAAATGAATATTTCAAGTATAAATAAACTGAAGGAAATATTTAGTTATTTAAATTTGAGCTTTATTTGGATGATAATGGATCTATTATGTAAAGTGTTTCAAACTAAATAATAGAAAATTTAACTGTTGAATCGTAATTACCAAACTTTGTTTCGAAATTGTTGAATACACAAAAGTTTGAAATATATTGAATTTGAAATGGTTTATTCTGTGGATCAAATTTGTTTTGAAATCAATAAATTCGGAATAGATTACATGGAAACAGAATTGAATTGAAATTTATGATTTATGATTTGGTTAAATATGAAATGTAGAAATTCGAATTGTGTTGGATTTGATTTGTGAAATTGAAGAAGCTATTTTGTTATATAAAGTATTTTAAATATTTAAACCATTTAAATGGTGGAAGTTATGTTTCAAAATTATGAGTTCAAGGTAATAAAATTCGAAAGTGTTATATTCAAGGGTTTTGATTTCGAAATGTTATAACTTTGAAAATGTTATGTTTTTAGAAAAGTGTATATTTGAAAGGAAAATGATATTGTATTGATTTGATTTTGAAAGGGCAATGATATTTGGTTAAAGTATAAACTATTTTGAAAATGACCGCGGTGTTATAATAACGTTTGGCTGTTAAAGAGACCAGGATCGGAAGTTGTCATACTCTCTGCCAACTCCAAAAACTACTTTAACAACCGTGTAGATGGTGGAGATTCCAAAATGAAGTAGGATGGCGGCGGCGTTCCTTTGAGGTATATACATGGACCCAACTCCCGGGAGTTGGCATAAGGTGGCTAAAACAGGAGCGATTCTCGGGTGAGTGAGATAGGCCCTCTTATCGGACACACTCCTTCGATACCATTCTATTAATTTGTGATTGATTTGGGCCCTTTGAATTTTTTTTGCTGTGTCTCAAGGTGGGCGCTAGCTGCGCGCTACGCGTCACCACCAGCCCGGATAGCAATTGGTAGGTCTATCCTGGCATTGCCTTGTATGCCATGTCACCTACCCTATCGCGGCTTGTACGAGTTTCATTTTCTCCCTACCCCGTGTGGTATCCTCTGGTAGCATCCCAATCAGGAGGAACCATGATACTTGATGGACTACTGGGACTATTATATGGTAAAGGCTATATGGGTAACCCCTTAATTATATTTAAAAGTTTTTTATTCTACTATAGACATTATTATAATAGCGAAATATTACTACATAGTAAATAGTTTAACGGATCCTTAGTAGACGTGAATCCTGAGCATCTCTTAAGTTACTGCAATCACGTTAGACATTAGGTTGGAGATGTCAAATCCGGTAAACATCTCTGGCACCGTTCTCATATTTTACCGTTGATTTGACTTTCATAAGATCTTTTAGTTCTGACTCGAGTGTTTTGTCTTTTCAATTCGCTCAGGTCAGTCTGAGCATTTAAGGATTCAAAGACTTTATCTCTGGAGGACAAAGACGAAGATTTGTATTACTATTATTTATTATATTCCACTGCATCACATTATTCCGCTGCATTGTTTTTTATAATTCTCTGGTATATGTAACTCTGATATGTATTGTATAAGTATAATCAAATGTTTTGTAAAATAGCTTCATGAACTGTTTATTTGATTATTATATTTTTTCGTTTCGCTGCAAGATTCTGTTTTGTTTTTTCTTTCCCTGCTTTTTCTTATTCACCCCAATAATAATCCGTCCTTCTATATGGTTTGAGTCTGACGTGTGTGGTTTGTCGTCGATTTAAAACGTCCAAAAATGCGAGATGTTACAACCTGGTAGCAGAGCAAGGTTTTCTGATAAACCTTAGCTTTGTGGGGTCTGTCTCTTTACTAATAGGGTCGTAATACCCTATGATGGGTCGCTGAGGGTATATATATGAGAGAGCGCATTTGTTAGTGCTATAAAAGAGTTTTAATATTGTGTTAATTTGTTCCATATTGTATTTATAAATTCTAGTTGATGCATAGGACGCAATGACATCAATAGGGATTTCAAAACACTTAATAGGACAGACCGACATAATATTTGTTTTGAAATATAGGTAAATGAATTAATTTTGCTGCTTATATTTTCTGCATATAGAGTAATAAATTTTACAAAGGTTATATCTGGTTGTAATAGATTGGTTATTAGATATTGAAATTTATAAATATTGATTGGAAACAAAATTCAAAGAAAATAAAATAAATGAAAACTGGAAATTTTAGAACTTAAGTTTTGGGGTTTTGGAAATTTCTTTCAAATGATTTTAGAATATAATAATAATATTATTAGAAGTACTTTCTATTTTAAATATTTCAATATGATTTGAAAGAATTGTTTAAAGAAACTTTGAAAAAAATATAAGTTCTGTACTCCCCTCTATGTCGTTGGGAATTAATTTCGTTGATGAGTGCACGCATCATCGACATTCATTTTCGAGTTTCAAAGTGGAAAGGCCACTGTAGTAGTTTTATATAGATTTATTTTGATAAACAAATGTAAATTTCAAATTGTTTTAAATATAATTGGATGTATAAGTTGTAAGTATATATATTTATCTATTATTTTAAAATGATTTGAAATTAAACCTGGTATTTAGTTCTTAAATTTCCATTAATTAGTAGTTTCAATTTTTGGTAGTAAAATGGAATGTAACTAATTAATAATCGGAACCTCTAATTTAAAACGAGAGATTAAATGATAGGTTATAAAGGAAATTATAAGAAAGTTGAAATTAGTAACAAAAAAAAACATAAGATATGATTACTAATCATTAAATTAATTAAAAGAAATGAGAAAAACTTGTATAAAAATTTTCAATTGCATTCTTAAAAGCATATATATAACTTACCAAATATTAAAAGTTGTAATGTTTAGTAAGAAAATGTAATGGAAATTGTACAAATAAACTTATGAATGAAAGTGTTCAATGAAATTCTTTAATAAATAAGAATTTGATGTTATAGTTGTTATAAACTTAATTATAATTGAAAATGATTATAAATTAACATAATAGAAAGTTAACTATTATAAATAAATGATTATAAACCTAAGTAGATGAATTGATATGCTAAGAAATTGAATTAAACATGAATACTATAAATAAATGAATGTTAATAAATGGAAATAAAAATTTGTAAGAAGAAAATGCAAATAAAAAATGAATCATTATATGAATAAAAAGGAGTTTAAATAATAAATGCCATGAAATGAAATTAATAAGAATGAACTTAATTTATGCTTGGAATTGTTGTTCATTTGGTTTGTGGTTATTTGGGAAAGGATACTTTAAATTTGTTTGGATGTATGAATAATCTATTTAGTTTCATCTAATACTGTGGAGTAAATGGTGCACTTAGTAGTTTATTTTTCATTCCGTACAATTTAAAGTTTTTGAACCCGAACAACTATTTGTTTTGTTTGATATGAATGGCTAATTGATTGTGTTGATTTTTCATGATGATTGTATATTGTTGCAAGTGATTGTTGTTTATATTGATTTGTTTGTTAGTGGTTGAAACAACTTTAAATATTTCATTTTATATAATTAATAACTCTTTTAGATTATATAAGTGAAATGCAGGTTATGGAAGCAATTGCTACTTCTTTTGGTTTCATAATTAAGTGTTTGTTTGCCCGACAAATAGGTATGTTTTCGGATTACGGTTTTATAGCGCTATTATATTGTTTTTCCCGTTGTTGGGATATATTATTTTGAGATATTATGATATATATTGTTAAATTTGATATTATATTTTCTCCCGAGTCTCTCCGTACAAAGGAGACTCTACCGAAATTTTCCATAAATTTTGGACTTAGAAATTATTTTTTGAAAAATGCTTTCAAAATTTTATTAATAGATTTAATAGTTATAAATTGATATATTATTTAAATTATTAAATTTTGTAGATTTATTTGTTTATAAAATTAATATTTTGAATAAGATGTATCGACTACTTAATTCTTTCTTTTCCCTCCTTTTTCCTTTTCGGGGACAAAAAGTTTTGAGTGGGGGAGTGTAACGACCTATAAATTTTCGAAAATAAAATTTGTTATTTTAACAAGATTTTGTAATTTAGTTTGGAAAGAAATAAAACTTTATAATTTAATATTGAAATGAACGCTAAAATGAAATATAACAGTGGTAATTTAAAACTAATTATTAATAATTTGAATAAGATTCTAATAAATGAAGTAGGGAAAGTGTTATACCTGATTATAAATTGAATATGAGAAAATAAAAATAAGTACTGAATTAATTGGTGAAATAACACATTGTTAACATTAACTGAATGTACACTAAGGTAATGATGTTAGTGTTATTCATAATAGGATAATTTGTTGAATTAAAAGAATGGAAATAAAGATTTATCAATTTATTGGGATTTGAACGATAATAATCAGATTAATTGCAATTAAATGAAATTAAATATCTACATATTATTTTAATTGAAATTAGATGGAATTTGAGAATAATAATGTAATAGATTATTAATCCAATGTTTATTTCATTCATTTAATAACAATGAATTGAATAATAGAATGAAAAGTAGATTAAACGTAATTATTGGAAATTAAATTTATAATTTCTAAATTTAATGAAATTGAGATTAACACTGAAATTGATAAATTAATCAACTCTAAATTGACATCTAAATTTGTTTAAATTAGTGTAAATGATTAAGAAATTTAATAAAATTGATAAAAAATTTCAATTATAGAATTGATATTGAATATTTGATTTAATTAATTAATTATTAATTTATTTAATTAATGTAAAAAATAGCCATTTTGACCATTGACTCGGATTTCGACGAAACTAGTTTCATCGGATCAGTACCGGTGAATTATTGTAAGATTTCAAGTTTCATAGCGATCGGACTTGTCGTTGATTGTACGGGCTCGAAACGCCTAGAAATTAATTGAAATCAATTTGAAATAACTTGATTCCAGCATAACTTCTTCATACGATGGAATTTGGATTTGAAACCTATTCTATTACATTTAAAATATTTTAAAACATATATTTTGATATATGGGTTGACCCAATTTCGTTCCAAGTCAGAACGGGCTTTTCGGGCCATTTATCGTTCAACAGTCCAAACCGATCGTAGCCGTTCCTCTATTCCTCAGCTCTACCTATATATATCCTGTTATAAACCCTAGCAAGCCTTTCTATTTTTCATTTCTGTACGTACATAAATTTATGTTGTTCCTCTTTCTCAATGGCAGACAAACCTTGAATTTCACAGCCCAATTTCAGTATCAAATTCAAATCAAAATTTCAAACTCCACAAACTATATCAAATTTTATATGGATTTGAAGCTCTCGACAAGCGCAAGTCAAATCTGCAATTAATTTTTCGATCTAGTTTGATGTGTGGCCGGAAATGAGTGATTTGCTCTCGGCCGTTCATTGATCTTTGCCTTGTTGAACAGTGGATCTTTGCCTTGGCGACGATCGGAGGACGTAGGCTTGTAGGGTTCGTCAAGCAGCTCACATCAATGCGGTTGGTTGGTCGCGAAGTCGAAGAGAATCGCCAGATTTTGCTGTTGAAGTTGGGAGGTGGATGCGTGATGTGGGGCTTCGGGGGCGGCCACGCTTGGCCGTACGGGTCGGCTGGTGATGGTCGTCTTAGCAGAGGTGTTCGATCGGGTCGATGGTGACTGTGGAGGCGGTGAAATTAAAAAGGAGATGCGGAGGCTCGTTCCAATTCGATTGCGAGGTTTCTCTGGCTAGGGTTTAACATGGCGGGTGACGTATCGCATAGGAATGGTTCGTTTTTTTCTTCTTATCTTATTTATTTATATTGTCGATTGTTCTAAATCGCATAACTTTCACATACGAGGTCCAATTCATGCACAGTTTCTTGCTTTAGGGTCATATCAAAATTCTGGACATTTTGGTGCTGGTTTAGACAAATTCTGAGCCTGTTTGAATTTGGGATTTAAATTTGATTTAAATTCAATTTAAATTCAAAAGATGAGTGTTTTAACTCACTCACAATTTCTAAAATTTCTTATGTTTGTTAAATTGATTTATGATGTGATTAGAAATTTATTTATGACTGTGTGGCATATTTTGAATCATTATCTTAGTTTATTTGAATTCATTTGGATAAAATAGTTATTTAATTTATTATTGAATATAAACTGCCAGTAAATACCTGTTAATCTGTTCTGTAGTGATATTATTGATTGAATTGGATGATGATTGTGATAAATGTTTGATGATTGATATTGGATGAATGGATCTTGAATTTTATATTGTTATAAACTACAATTTGTAATGGATTTTTATTTCATTCGGGATTGCGGTTTGAAATGATATATAATCGTATTTATATTTTAAATTACGGATTGAAATGACAAATATCCATATCACTTGACCATAGGATAGAAAATTTTGTACAGACATCGTGGTCTATATATAAAAATATTTGAAATGATTTCTTTTGTTTTGTAAAGAAATATATGGTTTTAAATAAATATTGATTTCAGATATTGTATAAATGTTACTTTATCCTTGATTTTTAAGCTATGTATGATTTGTTTTAATATCGAATAAGCTTAATCATGAGTTTGATTTTTACTGAAGATAATATGGTTAAGTATTTAAATTCTATTTTAATATAGAATCTATAATGATTTAAAAAAATTAAGGTTGGAAGATAAATTGGAAATTTATTTGAATTTGAATTTATTTAAGAATTAAACTCAAATAAATTTGATGTGAAATTTATTAAATTGGGAATTTAATTGGTATGATTTTTATAACTTGATTTTGGTTTAAGGTGAATTAAATGAATATTTCAAGTATAAATAAATTGAAAGAAATATTTAGTTACTTGAATTGGAGCTACATTTAAATGATAATGGATTTATTACGTAAAGTATTTCAAACTAAATAATAGAAAATTTAATTATTGAATCGTAATTACCAAGCTTAGTTTTGAAATTGTTGAGTACTCAAAAGTTTGAAATATATTGAATTTGAAATGGTTTATTCTATGGATCAAATTTGTTTGAAAGCAATAAATTTGGAATAGTTTATTTTGAAACTGAATTGAATTGAAATATATGATTTGGGATTTGGTTAAATATAAAATGTAGAAATTCGAGTTGTGTTGGATTTGATTTGTGAAATTAAAGAAGCTATTTTTGTATATAAAGTATTTTAAATATTTAAACCATTTAAGTGGTGGAAGTTATGTTTCAAAGTTATGTGTTTCAAGGTAATAAAATTTGAAAGTGTTATATTCAAGGGTTTTGATTTCGGAATGTTATAACTTTGAAAATGTTATGAATTTAGAAATGGATATGTTTGAAATGAAAATGATATTGTATTGATTTGGTTTTGGAAGGGCAATGATATTTGGTTAAAGTATAAACTATTTTGAAAACGATCGCGTTATTATAATAACGTTTGGTTGTTAAAGAGACTGGGATCGGAAGTTGTCATACTCTCTTCCAACACCGAAAACCACTTTAACAACTGTGTATGTGGTGGAGATTCCAGAATGAAGTAGGATGGCGGCGGCGTTACTTTGAGGTATATGCATGGACCCGACTCCCGTGAGTTGGCATAAGTTGGCTAAAACAGAAGCGATTCTCAGGTGAGCGAGGTAGCCCCTCTTATCGGACACACTCCTTCTATACCATTGTATTACTTTGTGACTGATTTGGGCCCTTTGATTTTTTTAGATGTGTCTCGAGGAGGGCGGTACCTGCGCGCTATGCGTCACCACCAACCTGGATAACAATTGGTATGTCAACCCTGGCATTGCCTTGTGTGTCGTATCACCTACCCTATTCCGCCTTGTACGAGTTTGGTTTTCTCCCGTAGCCCATGTGGTATCCTCTGGTGGCTTTCCGATCAGGAGGAATCATGATACCGGATGGACTACTAGGACTACTATGTGGTAAGCGCTATATGGGTAACCCCTTAATGCTATTTAAAAGTATGTTTATTTTACTATAGACATTATTATAATAGCGAAATATTACTACATAGTAAATAGTTTAACGGTCCCCTAGGAGATGTGAATCCCGAGCATATCTTATGTTACTGCACTCATGTTAGACACTGGATAGGAGATGTCAAATCCCGTAAACATCTCCGATGTCGTTCCACTCATATTTTATCGTTGATTTGACTTACATAAGATCTTTTAGTTCTGACTCGAGTGTTTTATCTTTTCAATTCGCTCGGGTCAGTCTGAACATTTCAGGATTCGAAGACTTTATCTCTGGAGGGCGAAGAGGAAGATTTGTGTTACTAATATTTATTATATTCCACTACATCACATTGTTCCGCTGCATTGTTATTTATTATTCTCTGGTATGTGTAACTCTGATATGTATTATACAAGTATAATCAAATGTTTTGTAAAACAACTTCATGAACTATTTATTTGATTATTATATTTTTTCGTTCTGCTGCAAGATTCTGTTTTATTTTTTTCTTTCTCTGCTTTTTCTTATTAACCCCAATAACAATCCGCCCTTCTATATTGTTTGAGTCTGACATGTGTGGTTTATCGTCTATTTAAAGCATACAAAAGGCGGGATGTTACATAGCATGATTTTGTTCGAGTGATTTTTTTATCGTGAAATTCTTTGTTTTAGTAATTTTTTATATGGTGAAATTATTACGGGCTTATTTTTCTTAGAGAATGGTACAAAGGGAAATGTTTAATGATAAGATGAGTTTACTCAGCAAAAACATAGGTATATTAGCTTTCTTTTGGTTTTATGGAAGGCTACTCACCAACTTTCGATTTAGCTTGGGTGCGAGAGGTCACAAGTTCGAAACTTGCGCAGTGTGATTCGAACGTTTATTGACATTTGATTTGTTGTCACGGTGATTTTTGTATATAAAGAACCGTTCCAAAAAAAACTTTTGAGGTTTAAATTGAATTAGCTTTTTTCAAATTGTATATCTCTAACTAAGACTAAGATAGTGAATAACTCGCAACTTAAATTCAATTTTATGGCTCTTTATAGTAAAGAATCTTAATATTTACTTCAGTCGAACATATCCAACCATTATTTCTTTTTTCTATTACCTTAACAGAAAAATGAAAAAAAAGCAATCATAAAACTGATTGTAATAAAAAAAACGTGTGAAATAGCTAATATAATTACATATCGGTACCATTTCCCTACAAAATTAACAGAATTATGGAAGTATCGATTTTAATGCCTATCTATTCGATTTATTCTACTATATAAGAAACATAATATATAACCATTTGTCTTCTTTTTAACGTTCACTCTCAGGGAAAATTCTAATCTCTCCTCAATTCAAGAATTATTTTGTACTTTCACTCTCAACCACGATTATATCACAATAAACCATTTATTAGGTGCTTAAAGAAATATCAAGAAGTCAACATAATTTATTTCTTTAATTAATCTCCGTTAATGCATTTCTCTTTTCCAAGCAATCCACATCTCTTCATCTCTTCATTTATTTTGTAACCCATCAATATCCACCTTTTATATATTCCTATCTTAGATCCCCTTCATGAAAATAGCTTTATTATATATTGATTTAAAAGTCGGTACTTTTTTTAATTCATCTTTTTCATTTACTTTATGGGTGAATTTGAAGTTTATTCTTCTTAATTTCTAATTTTTAATATTTTCTTCCAGTTTGTGCCCAAAATTTTTATTTTTTCCTTGTTTATTTAGTTTCCAAATTATGAATATGATTTCCTTCGTCTGACTTACACAAGGTTACCAGATCTAGAAATATATATATATGGATACCACAGAATCTAGTGTTGATTTGCCAAATTCACTACAAGTAAACTTGAACTATTTATTTTATTCTCTTATTTTGAATCAAAATAGACTCCGGTTTTGAATTTCTACTGGAGGTTAAGTTCACTTTTTTTATTATGAACTATGCAAGTATGTAAGAAAACGACTTTCGCAAAAAAATTCTGTTAAGTAAAAAAATTAAAATAATAATTTTGTGTTACGGATTTTGGAGAAATAAATAGAACTTTTGATTTAGGCAACTTTGAAATTTTTTTAAAATTTAATATGTGTTCTTTAAACATTTTTAGTTTAAATGTTTTATATTAGCTTACATGACTTTTTTCGTAAAATCTTACATTTACATCCTTCAATGATGTTTTTTTTATTGGCCATGAAATATTCACAAGCAACATGCATTTTTCGTTTAATGCATGATTACAATTACTTTCTTCATGATCTTCTTGAGCAGTGAAGTAATTATCAATGATTTCATGCAATTTTAGTTTTAAATTATATCGTTTTAATTTTTTATGCGCTTTTTTTATTTTAGAGATAATTTATCGGTTTTAAATGTACTTTAAATGGAAAGGATCGTATTAAATAATGCTGTCATGCAATTAATAAATGGAATAACTTCGTTTAATTTGAATTCAAACTAATTAAAGAATTAATTATGATTATTCCTTCCCTATTGAAATTCGGAGTAATAAGAAAATCAATTGTATAAAAATTCTATTTGATTCCTATTAATTTGATAATATGTTAATTATCTTGTTTAGTTATTACCATTATAAAAAATATGGCCATATTTTCCAATCTTTCGCATTCAGTTATTTTATTGTAACTGAATGAATGCACCTAATAATGATCACCCATTCGTTTAATCGTCAACAAATAATCAATTTAAGAATGAGTGTGTGTGTGGTGGGGTATCCTTAATTTAAAGGCAAGAATAAAATCAAAGAGGAATAAATTGGAATTAAATGAAACTAATTGAAAATAACTACGATTGCTTTTCTTCATAGTTTGAACTAAAACAAAAAACAGTAAATATACTCCCATATATAACGAACCACATCACGTTCTCTTATGGTTTATCGTTCACAAATTAGAATAGAAGGTCATCAATGAAAAGTGATATAAAGCAATCAAAACACCGAATAAAAGGCTCAAGCCATACTATGTCAAATACGAAAATTGATATATATATTAAAATCGAAAGGAAGATGAATTGAAACGTAGATAATTAATACAAATATACAAACATGTACGATGAAATGAGTTCAAAATAATTTGAATTCAAATTCAAATTTGAGTTACCAAACATCTTTATCATAATTTACTTCTACCCTAAGTTCTACACGAAATTAAACATAATTTCGTTCATAAACATAATGTTTGTTATATATTTATATTTATTGGAATCATAGAGGAAATTTTAATACTTTTGTCGTTATTAGTTCGGGTTCAAGTATTATATGTGAACATATATTTTAAGTAATATGCAACAAAGTGAATTTGCTTAGATGTTTATTCGCACACGTATAACGAATGTGCTTGTACACTAGCAATGTCTATAATTAAACAAACTTCAAATATGAAAGATAATACCAAATATTATTATCAATCAGTTGATAAAAGAGAATAACTGATATACATTCCATTTAATTAAAATGTATACTAATTGATTAGTTATCTTTAATTGAAATTAAATTTGGTGTGCATTAATTATTTTTAATGCTAATCAACTTTTAACAAAACTTTTCTTATAGTTATTTCTTTTATTAGCAACATTTTAGAAGAAGCATTGTATATTTTAACTTTATGAGGGGATATATAGTGTTTTTATTGTAGAAATATATTAAAGTAGGAACTCATCCGCTGTTCTTAACAACTAATTTTCTTTACAAAGAAAATTTAGAAAAAATGATAAAAGTATACAAGAACATTATATTTGCAGATGATATTCTTCCACAAACCCACTAAAATATCGTTAAGGTAATATTTTGTGCTTTTAAGGGCTATATTATGTTTCACATATTTGCTTATGCTTGAAGGAAAAAATTACACGTTCCATATATTGTAGAACGTGATTATAATTTTATCTTACAAGTAAAACAGTCAGATTGGGTTATAAATGCTACAACGTGTTAATGTTTAGTGAAAAAATAATAAGCATTCATACCTATGTTTGATTGGTACTCGAGAAAATGTTCAATTGGATCCCCAATGATGACTTAATTATCATGTTAGAAGTCATGATATTATGTGAAGAATAAAAATGAATGAAGGTTGATTGCAAAAGAGAGAATAAGAAAGCAAAAAACTATCGAATAAAGCATTGACTATAAGACTAAAATATGTTTAAATGTAGATTCAGGTAATAAGTGGCGTTAGTTTATTAAAGGATGATAGGATACTTGAAGTTTTCCCTTCAATATTTTAAATATTTTTCAAGAAAATAATGAAGATATTTAACGTACATAATTGGAATGAAATTTTATTTTGTTTTTTTAAGGAAAAAGGTATATTTGTCAGTAAGAAAATCATATGTGATATTGGTTTTAGTATACAATAAAATGAGTAAATTTCAGATGTTACTTGCAATTTGTAAGACTATTGTAATATCTATTAATTCACTATGCATGTGGGTGCTTGTTTTAATATACTTCGTCATGCTTTATAACATAGCCATTTGTAACAATTTATGGTAATAATTGTAGTATGGTTTATTGTTTTTGTTATTGATTAAATTTCCTTGCACCATTTAGTCTAAAGATTACGTTCAATGAAATATCTTCTGAAGTATTTCTAACGGTATATATAAGTATTTTGTGTTATAGTGATATAAATTAGCTCTAGGTTATGTCTATTGTTGTATTATTTAGTTTTATACTTGCGCGATGCATATTATGTTTAAATTTCATCTTGTATTACACTATAATGTATTAAAAAAATATAGTGTTTCAATGTTAGTGAATATTTTACTAATTTATTTAGTGCTACATAATGTCCAAAAGTGTAATAATGAAAATGTTGGAATGTTTCATATTTGAGTCAAATATGAAACACTATTTCACTTTGAGCACAATTTCTATGTTCTAAGTTTAGACCGCTATTAACATAACTAACCATGTGCATATTTAAGTATATATGTTAAATATAGGATAAATCCATACTCACCTTGTGTAACTTATTTTTGAAAATTAAAAGGCATGCTAAATTATGTAATATTTGTCAAGTTAGATTTAACCGATAGTTGATGTTGTCGTTTGTCGTGCAAAGTCATTGTGCTCTAAATTGTGAAGTTATACTCTGTGCAATTTGAGATTACTAAAGAAAATTTACCAACAAAAGTGTATTATTGAACTTCATGAGAAAGGTAGCCTTAAAAAATTACTATCCATGAATATATGCCCTTATAGTCATATATAATCGAAAAAAAACTAAAAACTAAAAATTAAATAAATTATGTGATAACTCTGTGTACATATCATGAGTTTGCACTTACTCTAAGTATAATTTAATAACTCATTAACTTATATTTTGAAATTCTTTAAGCATTTTTACTCATATTATTCATTTCATTGTTCTCTACCACAAATGGTTTATATGAATGAAAATAATTATTTTTAGGTTTAGATTTCACCCTTTTATGTGTTATGCATAGTTTGCATTTTTTATCATTTAAGGTGGGTTTGTGATATTTGCATTAATTAAATCGCATATACAAATAAGATATTCACAAATACAATATTTGCAATATGACTATTAGTATGATACATTTATACATATAAGGTGCATTCAAAATGATTAATATGAATAACATGTAAGGTGCACTGGTAGTGCCTAACATGGTTGCATGCTTGCAAATATAGACTCCATTGAATGAAATTTGAGTCATTCCCATTCCAAGATTCAATACTTTGCCTCATGTATTTCTTTTGATTGATACATAGGCATGTGAACATCCCAAGTTCTATCTAATTTATTAAAAAAATACAACATATCATCTAGTCTAGTGAAAATGTAAGGACAAAATGAAAATAATATAGTCTCCCAAAATTTTATTTTAACTTATCTAGATTTAGTGCCATAAAATGGGATATCATGTTCAAGGCAACACAACATGAAAACAAAAATACAAATTAACACTATAAAATTATGAAACATTAAGAATTTTCAATTGGAAGTGCCTTTTGAGCTCCCTAATGTTTGAAAATCAACATAAGAAATGTGAAGATGTAACTATAAATAATTTTAATAAGAGAAACCTATACATGGAAATACAAAGTAAATAAATAAGTGAATATATAAACTTAAGCAAAATATAAAGATGAATACTTAAATTTAGCGAATGGTATTGAGAATAGAAATGCAAAAGATGGAAAATATCAGCAAAATAGGTAAAAAAAAAGTATAATTTGTCGTATATAGAATTTCAATTTATGCTAAATTTCATTAGTAATAAGAAACTTAGAGATATAAATCAACTAAACGTTTATAGATTGACAACTTGAAAAGTTCACATTTATAATAGAATTCAGGAAACAAAACAAATTACAAATAAAATGAATTTAGTGACCCGGTACATATGCATAATCCTTATTAAATGCATTGTTTTTAAACCAAACTGTAATGACCATCATTCTTGCGTCGAAAGGCTAGCCATTAAGGGTAGAAGAAAAAGAAAGATAAGAAGAAAATTACATAATCACAGAATCTCACCACGGATCAGAATAACACATAATAGATAACATGCGATATTACATTGTCATTTCCATTATAATACATCAGAGTCATTACATTACAATTTCAATTGGATAGTTATAGCTACCTATCATATAAAAATATATAGATCATATATAATATAGCGGAATAAGATAATTTCTAGCTAACGGTGGAGCCACATGCTCCACTTCCTTCAAAATGCTTCCATAGGAAACCTAGATCACTTGGTTATTCATATAAATTTTAGTACCTAAGAGTTTTAGCAAAAGAAAATAAAACTCCGGGTCAATTATGGGTCTAGTGTGAGTAAACTCAAACAAGTTAATTTTTTAACGTTTATACAATACTTTAAAAATCAAAGGTATCTCGTAAGACCACGCCGCAAAAACAAGGATAGATTTTTACCTTACGATAAGCAAAACATTTTATATAGAAATCCAATGGTATTATGATAATGTATAGGGTTTTCGAGTAAAATAGAACTCAAATTTCAACATACTTGGGTGCAACTAAAACCATGTGACACTTATTGGAGAATGGATTCCATATAATGACTTGGCTACTGGGGTACTGCCTGTCATGATGCATCTCTAGATAAAATAACACTGATAGATAGCTCGTTTAACTTCGTCTCATACTCTGCTAAAGTAGATCCCTTTATTTCAAGTCCATGAAGTTTCGGTACATGCTGGTCCTTTCTGTTATTGGCAAGAATTGGTCCACAAAAACTTGTTTACATTGGGCCAATGAAAATTCTTCTTCTAGAATATTTGCTGTAGGGGAGTCCCACCAATCTGCTGCTCCCTCTTGCAGTTGCCATGCTGCTAAGAACCTTTTATATTCATCGGATAAAACAAGACCTTTAAAAATCTTTCACAAAATAGCAATAAAGCTTGCACTTCCATGATAGACTCGTTTCCTTTAAATGGTTTCCCTTTTAAATTAGTGAAATCCTTGCATAAGGTTTCAAAATTCACTCTTGGTTGTATTGGCGTTGCCTCTTCGACACTCCAAACTCCTTCAGGATATATGGTTTGACCATTTGTAATTGTAGTGCTTCCTGCTCCCCTCTCTCGTCTACCTTGGTTACTCTTGTCTTACTACCTGGACATAGTAAGATAACTCTTAGAATACTTTGGCGAGATAAATCTTGAAAGAAGGTCACTAATCAAACCTATCAAGCTGATCTATCTACCATATGTGTGTGTGTGTGTATATGATAAAAAATTACAAATATGCATTCTCGAAGTTGACCTCAACCCAAAGCCTAGGTGGTTGCTTAACCTAAGTTCTGATACAAAAAATGTAATAACTGCCTTTTCATGCACCGAAAGATAACCCATTAAGGGTAGAAGTAAAGGAAAGATAAGGAGAAAACTACGCAATCACAGAATCTCACTATAAATCAGAGCACCATATAATAGATAACACAGTATATTAGATTGTCATTTCCATAATAATAATACATTAGAGTCATCGCATTACAATTTTCAACTGGACGATCAGCTACCCGTCCATACAAAAAGACATGGATCATACATAACACGGCGGAATAAGATAATAACTAGCTAACGGTGAAGCCATTTGCTCCAGCTTATTCGGAATACTTTCTTAAGAAACTTGGATCACTTGGCTACTCCTACAAATTTGGGCACCTAAGAATTTTAGGAAAAGAAAATAAAAATTTGGATCAGATATGGGTCTGGTGTGAGTAAAATCAAACAATTTAATTTTTTTTACCTTTTAAAGGCACTTTGAAAATAAAGGTATCTCGTAGGACCACGCCATACGTAAACACAGAAGAGTTTTTACCTTACGATAACCAAAACACTTTATATAGAAATCCAGTGATATTATGATAATGTCTATAGTTTTGAAGTAAAATAGAATATAGCCGATATGCTTGCATCTCATATTCCAACACACTTGGGTACAACTAAATCTGTATGATACTTATTAGAGAATTGGATTCCATACAATGACTAGGCTGGTGTACCATCTGTCATGGTGCATCTCCAAATAAAATAATACCGAGGAACCCGCCTGGATCCCCTGCCAACACAAGACCGGCCTACCCTCTGCTATGTAATACAGATCGCCCCTCGGTTGGGATCAGCAACCGTACGAAGCATACATGAGTTGATAGTTGGGACTGCGATAGGGATGACCTTACCCTAATGGGAGCGATCCACTTAGCCTTGCCACATCTTCCCTGTTTTAGTCATTCACGGTTTATGAGGTTTGAGGCTACGTTTACCTTTTCTATAGCATTGCCACTTGGAATGCTAACATTGCCTTTCATATGTTGGCGCAATGTTAGCACTCATCCATACAAGTCGTTCACAAGATGAGCGACCCAAAGGCACTATTTCCACAACACCCATTTTGGAATCACCCTCAGGGTTAGTAGCAAATTCAAGTCTTCATCTTAGATCTATCCTTTACTATTTCCAATTCGATGTTTACACTAGTTCGAAGCGGTTTTGGGATAACAAATAATACCTGATCCGCGTCTCTCCAAACCAATGTTCAATAATTTTAAGGGTTCAAGTTGTTTGTTATGGACCATTCTACTATCAAAGTGTAAGACTTACATATGAACATGCACTTCATATGCTTGGATTATCATGATCTGCTTATCGAAATAAATCACTTATATTCATCACATTCCTGAAGTAAGGTATTTACGATAAGTATAAGTCGACTTACTTTTGATAAAACGTGTCAACGTTTTATTACAACTACTTTAATTCATTTGGCTACTTAATATTATGGACAAGAGATCTTTTGGTTTTAAAAATAATTTACTTAATAAGAAAGTTGCTTAAAATAAATAACCGATAGAGTTTTGAAAGAAACTTTAAAATAAATTAAGCTCAATTAAAACATAAGTTTAAAACTTAGTTAACTTTAATTAACCTTAATTAAATCAAAAATCCTACTTTAAACCTTAGTTTTAATTAAGAAAATATTATACTTAAACTTCAATTAAATTTTAATTAAATAACAATCACTAAATAAATTAAATCCTAATTAGGCGGATAATTAATCTTTAATTAAATAATAATTAATGAAATAATTAACTATAATTAAATAATTAATTAAAGTAAATAAACTTGTTTAAATAATTAAATATTAATTTCCTTTTGTTTTAATTAATCTTTATTTGAAACTTCCTTAATAAAAAATAATGAACTTAGTTAATAATTTTTTAACTCCAATTACTTAACCTAATTAATTAATTAATTAAATAAATAATAATTACCCTAATTAATAAATAAAATAAATAAATTATTAAATAATTCATAATTAAACTTTTTGACTTACTTAATTAGTTTGTAATGAGTTTTTAAAGCGATCCAAAAGAAAATACATTAAAACTTGAAATTGTGAAATTTGCCAAACTGCATCCATAGCGACTCTCGTAATAAGCAGTTCGCTACAATTGATTTCTAGGTGAAAACTCCAATTTAACTCTGGCTACTACATGTTTGAAAACACAATTGTAAGAGTTTTTAAAACTTAAAAAAAGGGTGAAAACTTGGAAAACATTTACAAAATACAAAGCTATTAAAAAGAGCTTTCATTTTCAAATCGGATCTCAAGTCCTTAGCGACATTTCAAGGTGTTAGTTTCATAATAGTTTCATCACATACACTTGGTTTTTGTTTTATAAACATAATACCATCATATCATAACCAACTATTCACATATCCATATCATTTAACAACCAATACAAATCCAAGCTCAAACACAACTAAAATTATTTACCATCAACACAACATGATAATTCAACACAACAACCACTATATTATCATAATATGTAGTTCGTCAAAATCAAGTATTTTTCTTTTCAAAAAACAAGAATTTTACTCATCGAAACTTTATTAAATCAAGATGAACTTTTGTCAAAACTTGAAAATAACTTAGGATAATGCAAAATTTAAAACTTTAGGTTACTCGAACACCTTAATGGACTCGGCTAAAGGCTAATAGGGCTTGGCCATGGGAAATTTGGGCTAGGCCATTATAGGTTTTGGGAATTGTCGGCTTGCAACTTGGAAGAGGTGTTGCAGTATGTGTAGAAGTGGTTTACCAAGAATTGGAAGTGTTTTAAGTGGAAAAAAGTGATTTTTTCTCAAACTAGAGAACATAAAGAGAGCCCATGTGTAACGACCCGGGATTTTGGACATCCCGAGTTGTGAATATTATTTATAATATTCAATAATACTGTATTTTAATATAAAATATTTCCATTAATCAATGATTTATCATTATATAAATTTTTTCTAAAATCAATATAACTTGGGTTTTCAAAACTATATTAAATTATTAAGTTGATTTAAATAAAACTTCTTAAATATATATTATGTTTTAAAATAAAATATGTATATCTTGTTTAGATTTAATATATGTATTTATTTCAAGGATAAATATGTATATTTGTTTTAAAGTTGAAATATAATAGAAATTTAATTTTTTATTGAAAATCCATTATTTTCATATATATAAGACAATAAATTTTTATGTAACAAAACTAGATGAAAATTCTTAATGAAGTGAAAGAGTTATACTTTGATTTGGTATTTACCAATAATATTGTTTATATTGAATAAAATAATTTTAAGTTTCTTTAAAAATATATGTACTTTGAATAAGACAATTTTTTATATATTTTATGATAAGTTAAAAGAAAATTTATAATAGTTAATTGAGATAAATGTTATAAATTGATATGTATAAAAAAAACATAAATAAATAAGAGAAACTATTTATACATAGATCTTAATGAAGCTTAGTTGTTTGAAGACATATATTTTTATATTATAAAGAGGAGAGTGACTTGATTTATTTTGAAATTTAATCTATGGTATAGATTTTTATTTTTATCAAAGTTTCATTTGGTATAAAATTATATGAAAATATAAATTTTATTTTATTTCATTTTGTTTAAAGTAACAATATATTTATTAAAAAGTATTAATCAAAAAGGGGGATATTTTAATTGATTTATTCCTCATCTTTATTTTAAAACAAATAAGAATACATACCTTAAGTCTTATTTAATTAAGTTTTTATTTTTATTTAAAATTTAATAGTGACAATCACATTTATACTTGATTTAACCTTAAGTATGGGCTGTTGAAATCTTAAATATAGTTGCATGTGCATTAATATTGTATGGCATGTATAAACAATGAATAATGGGCCTCCAAACTTTTTACTGTTAAATGTAAATGCAGATTAACAAAAAGGAGCAAGTAAACTAAATCTATCTAATTAAAACTATGGGTAAATAAGTAGGAAATTCTCTTAGTAAAATAAATTTACACTTGGCACTTTAAAATATGGAAATCCAACATAATCATTTAAGTTTCCTTTCAAAAATTCACTCTTTTTAAAGAAGATATTACTTCAGCCTCCAAAAGTTATTTCTGTCCAACATTTATGTTGAAAAGTTTACAACTATGTAGGTTATAAAATTAGTAGCTAAAGAATATCTCAGTTCACATTTTTAAAATATCAGAACATAAAAAAAAGAGTAGCAACACTCTGAAAATTCTACAAGTGAGAAGAAGAGATATTCTTTGTTAGATTCAAGCTCTGGGATTCTAAAACAAGATTTCAAGTTTTTAAAATTCAACTTCAAGTTTTAAAGGAATCAGGAACCATAATGTTCAAGGTGAGAAAAACTGTAGTTTTGAAAGTGAAATTTTGTGCATGCTCTTTTTACAGTGATTTTCATATCTGTCTTCACTTCTAAAATTTATATCTGTTTATCTAGTTTGAATTTGAAGATTTTGTGAATTAGAAATATGTTTATTTAACGAAATCGTTTAAGTTAAAATTGGTTAAGGAATTATTCATGCCGTGTAGTTAGTTTTGGGTTGGTTTTACAGTAAAAATCAGATTTTTGTGAAATTTGAAAATTTTGAATCAAAGATTCAAGCATGCATGTTGGTTTCTCTGATAAAAATAGGATTTTTAGAGGTTGAGTTTGATTTTTAACCCCCTAGTTTGTAAGAAATTTGGAGTTGAAACATTTCTGTTCAAAAATAAATTTCCGGCGATTTCTTCATCGTGAGGTGGTGCGGGCGGGACAGGGGGTGCTGGGTGTCGTGGGGGAGGTGATGACCGTGGCGAAATTTACGATTTTGCTTTTGATTGCACGTGCATGGTGGTTTTAGGGTTTAAGAGGTGTTGAAGCACTGATCATAATAGTGGCAGGTTTGAGAAACAAAGGAGCGACCGGAGTTCTTGGGTTTCGGTTCATGGGTTGCTGCATGTGTCAACACTCGATAATGGTGGATGATGCTCGAAATGGTGGTTAGTTGTTGAAGAAGAAGATGGTTTTGTGGTGGTGTGTGGGTTTCGCGTCCTGAAATCTTCGACCTGGAGCTCGAAATTTCGATCATCGGTAATTTTTGCTTCGACGAGTAGCTTGTTGAATTCGAGCGTTGTTGTGGAGTTGATTTGAGGCGTCGCGACAGGGAGTTGGCCGAAGTTATGGCCGTACACATGCACACGTATCAGTGCACACGGTTCCAGGTTGCATGTTGTAGTGCGTGGGATGTTCGTCGTCATGTTGGAGGGTGAGTTACATTTGGGTTCGGCGATTGTCAACGTGATTCGAGTAAATGTGATTCAGGCGACGATCTCCGTTTGCTTTTGGTTCGTATTCCTCGAGGTGAATGTGGTGTTCAGCAGAGCATTGGGGAAGATGAGCTTGGGGGAAAGTGGGTTCGAGCTGTTGGAATTTGGATTGGGCTTCGGCCCAACTGGCCGTGTTTTGTATTGTTTTTTTTAGTGTATCGGGCTTGGACATATCGGCTTGATATGTTTGTCGAGCCTGATTTTTTTGGGGCTGTTGATTAAGGTTTGGTTGTTTAAAAATAAATTTATTATTTTAAAAGAAGTGGTATATAATTTTTTTTTCAATTTATATTGTTTTCTCACATTTAACCATTATGATGATATATGTGAATCTTTAAAAAAATATCTTTGATCTTAAATATTATTTAAGATTTAATTAAAAACAATGGTTTTTAATAATAACAAATTGTTTATATTAATACTTAATTATAGTTATTAATTAAAATTGATATCAGTATTTGATTACATTTAAATGATAAAATTCTTTTACTTAAGTTTATTTGAATAAATTGAGTAAAGTAAAGATGATTTAGAAGATCACTAAAATTGAGCTTTGAATTAATCGAGTGCTTAAAGATTTTTAATTTATAATAATTAATGAGGGGATTAAGGGTTGATTAGTTAACGAATAAGTAATCAATATAAATGGTTATCAAATAACTAAATATAATTAATTAAGGGATTATGTAATTAATTAAGCAATTAAAGGTTAATTGCTGTAATGGTTAAAATAATTAATTTGTGTAATTAATTAAAAGTTAATTACTTAATGTAATTAGAAAATAATTAATCAAGGATGATTAATTAAAAAAGTGAAATATAATTGAAATAATAAAGGGAAATAAATACTTATACTGTGAAGTGAATTCAAGTCCTTAAGCCATAGTATATTATAATTATTTCATAAATAAATGTTATGGAATGAATGGTTCGTATCGACGAATGTTATGTCGTCATATGGTCCATTGTGAAGTTAATATGTGAAATTGTATAAGCTTGTTCGGATAGGATCTTGTTATCAATCGAGATGAATGCCATTCAATAATTTTATGGCCAAACTGTTGAAAAAGACCCCAATTGATTGGTTGCATTTATTTAGATTGTTTAAACTAGATAACATTGGGGCAGCGGGAACTGACACCATTCCACTGTATAATTAATCTAATTGTTGTGTAGGGTGTAAGCCATTGACCCGATTGTGTTTGAATAATTGTTCTAGTAATGATAATCTCTAATCTGTTGTTCTTGCATATATCTGTTTTGTGCCTGTTAATTATATTGAGAATATATTGTGAATCGATCAATGGTATTGGATTGATTTGAATATCTGAGATAGTGAATTATGAAATGTGAATTGGTAAGTACCGTTGGACTGGTAAGCCTTCTTCGATTTGGATTTATTTATGAAATTAGTTTTTGTTTTAAAATAAAGTAATTTTTAGAAATGTTTTTAAGATTGATCAATATTTGGACACTGAAAGTAGCTATTTATTTCCACCTTTGAAAATCTTTTTAAGTTATAATTTTAAAGTTGTTTCAAGTATTAACTCATTTCTTTAGACACTTTAAAGAACAATTTTTATTAATATTTAAGTATATTCTCTTCAAATTAAAATCGCTTTAATAAAAGTAGTTTAAATAATAAATTATAATAACCTTTATGAAGAATATTTTATTTATTTAACTTGAAATAATATTTGTAAATTTATAAGTATGATTTGGATGAAAATAATTTTATACATATTTAAAATGAAATAAGTTTTCTTAAATAAATGGTAATTCACTTGAAATCTAAAAGGTGGACAAGGTTTAACGGTTGCAATGGGAAATAACTTTGTTGTATTGAATTGATTGCTTTGATAGTTAAATAACCGACTATCAAAATTGGACAAAACCTGACTTTGGAAATATCTAGAGGAGACTCGAGAATTATATGGTACGGCTACCGATCGAGGTGCTATATCGTACGTATAAACTCATTTGTTCTCTAGGATGAATTATAAGGAGACCCGTACATTAACGGTTAGGAGGTGAACTCTGATCTTGTATTTCGTCGGTGTATTTCCTAAAGAACCGGGGTTGAGTTTACCGGGAAATAGCGAACGTTGTTTCGAAGAGATCGGGATCGGATTTGAAATGCGAAAACCACTTCGATCCAACGATACGTTTCCGAGATGAAGACAAGAGCTTGGAGTCGAAGATGGAGCAGTGAAGTGCAAGGGCTACTCGCTACTAATCCTGAGGGTAATTCCAAAATGGATGTAGTAGGACTAGTTCCTTCGGTTCCGTTCGAACCCGAAACGGACTTGTGTGGACGACTGCTTTCAGAACATCGTCAGGTGGACGATGAGCATTCTAAGGGATATGTTCTAAAAAGGTAACGCTTAGCCTCGAGCCTCATCAACCGAGAATGACTGAAAATCAGGGGTTATGTAGCAAGGCTTCGTGGGTGGCCCTCACTTGAGAGTAAGGTCATCCCTGCCTGGATGTCCCTTTTTATTTCGGCTTAGTGGTGTGGTTGCTGATCCGAACTGCGGGATGATATTATTCGGAACTGTCCAGTAAGGGATGGTTCCAGTCTTGTGTTGCACGGGAGCGGGCGTACTCCTAGGTACTGTGATCTAGGCCACATACTGTGACAGGTGGTACCCCAAGTGCCTCGTCGTTAGTTGGAAATCCATTCTTCCTATGCACCTTGTACGAGTTTTGTTTGTATTACCCACTCTGTAGCTAGTAGCTGGAATTTAATAATGTAACTATTTTGGCTATTTTAATAAGTATTTGTATATAGACCGTATTATAATATCGGAGGATTTCATAAAAAATGTTTTAGCTATCATAAGGCAAAAACCCGACATGTTTATTTATGGCGTGGTCTTACGAGATGCTTTTGTTTTCAGAAGGAATTTTCAAAATTTAATAATCAAGTTGATTGTGTTTTCTCACGCTAGTATACCAGACTGACCCGGCCTTTGGTGTTTTTCCTATATGCTCGGGTCAGACTGGCATATTTCCAGGTTTAACTAGAAGAGTGGAAGCTTCAGAAGAAAGAGCTGGATCATGAGACGTATTCTCGTAAATTGTTTATATGTAATCTTTTGGTCGTGTGGTTATGATTGTAAGGATAGGATTGATATAACTGTCTGAGTTGTATGGTTGTAACTCTAATGTAAAACCTGTATATGTTATATATAAAGGTAACAATTTTGGTTTCATGTAAAGATTTGTTTATATTATAACTTATTCGTTCCGCTGTGAGATTCTGATTTGTTCTCTTTTCTTCTATTTTCTTTCTATTTCTATCTCCTTTCTTTCTTTCATCATCCGTCTTACCGTACGATTTAGTTGACAAGAGTGGTTTAAAGTCGGTTTAAGTCGGTACGGGAAAATGGGTCGTGACATTATGGTATCAGAGCCAAGGTTGAGTAAATACCTAGGTTCGAGTAGGTTGCTCATTACGAATAGAGTCTATAGCGACCTGTTGAGTCTGAGTGTGTGTGTGTGTGTGTACGAGAGTGTGTATTTGTTAATTGTGTAAAATGGTTTTATATTGTGTTAGTTGATCAGTTAAGTGGCATATGGATTCTGGTCAATACGAGTAGCTAACGTTAGTGATAGGGATCGCTAAACACTTGAACCAGGCCAATGGACACAATATTATTTTAAAAAGAGGGTAGATGAAATAACTTTACCCAAATATATTTTCCATATAAAAGATATGATTTTTTTTTAAATATATATGTAATATAAAGTGAGTGGTTGTGAGGGTAATAATTTATCAGCTGGTTTCTGTGTGGTCTTAGCTAACGACCTTAGGTACATGCATTGGATTATCCTTTTTACCAGAGTGTACCCTTAGAAATTGAACCCTTTATAATTTGAATCTGTGGAAAATGTATACTTAATAAGTTTTATTTACAAGAGAAATTTGGAAAATTCTTAAATTGATATTTGAAAAGTTTTTAAACTAGTAAATTATTGGGAAATTTTCCACTCTTTGAAGATAAAATTAATTAACCAAGTAGTTAAAGATTAATTGGGTTACAACTAACACATAATTAATTCAGTGATGAGAGATAAATTACAATTAAAAAGAATTGTGAATAGTTATTGTGAAGGTCATTAACTAGGGATTATGTGATGATTGAATAATGTGATTAATTTTAATTATTAATTAGGTTAATTAATTGGGAATGTTTGAAATTTTAAAATCTTATAACAATTTATTTGTTATGTATATATATACATGGATCTACAAATTAAAGAAATAAATGTTTATATAAAAAAACTTATTATATATATGCGTGTGAATATTTTTCTACCTATAATTACTTTTCAAATATATATATATATATATATATATATATATATATATATATATATATATACTTGGATTATTTTGAAAAGATGGTTTTATAAAATCTTGGTTAATGAGAATTCAAAGTGGTAGAATAAATTGGAAGTATAACTTTGATGAACTTCTTAACTTATAGAATTCTAAATCTTAGGATCTCATTTCTAGACTTGGTTTTGATTATAGAGAACCCGTATTATTCATCGTGGTGGAGCTTTGGCTCGACCTAGGAGAGAGGGTGACTTGGATGAAGTCAGAAGGATTAGGGCAGGACTTAGTGATCCATCCTTGTATGAAGAAGAGCCGGAGGCACCTTAAGAGCCGGTTAAGCAGCCTCAGCCGCAGCCTCAGCCTCAACCTCGTCAGGAAGATTCAGAAGAGGACTTCGACGACGAACAAGAATTTGAGGTCGAAGAAGAGGAGGAGTTCAACGACGAGGAGGAATTCGAGATGGAAGAAGATTCCGAATCTGAGATCGATGATGCTTTCATTCGGAATATAGTTGAAGCTATTGAGGGACCAGTTGCTGGACCTAATCCAGAGGAGGTTCAGGTTCCTGATAATGATAGAGACGTTAGGGAGTTATCAGGACCTGAGAGGGAGGAATCTGATAGTGGGAGTCCGTAGTAGGAGTTGGGTTGTTTTCTCCTCGATGTACATATAGTTTTTGTTTGTATTTTGACCCATGGACGTCATGGATGTTAAGTATTTGGTAGGGTAGTTTCTTATCTGTGTATTTATGTATGGTTGATGGATGGTGATAACATTTGTAGGAATGTTTTGGATAATGCTCAACGTAATGTATATTTTGATATACTATGTGAATCTTTATGTTTACCAGTGTATTTTGAGTGTTATTAATCTATTTTATTATGAGTGGATAATTTTTACTAGCTTAACTATGGAGTTTCGGGGACGGAATTCTTTTTAAGGGGGAAGGTATGTAACGACTCGGGATTTTGGACATCCTGAGTTGTGAATATTATTTATAATATTCAATAATATTGTATTTTAATATACAATATTTCCATTAATCAATGATTTATCATTATATAAAAATTTTCTAAAATCAATATAACTTGGGTTTTCAAAACTATATTAAATTATTAAGTTGATTTAAATAAAATTTCTTAAATATATATTTTGTTTTAAAATAAAATATGTATATCTTGTTTAGATTTAATATATGTATTTGTTTCAAGGATAAATATGTATATTTGTTTTAAAGTTGAAATATAATAGAAATTAATTTTTTATTGAAAATCCATTATTTTCATATATATAAGATAATAAATTTTTATGTAACAAAATTAGATGAAAATTCTTACTTAAGTGAAAGAGTTATACTTTGATTTGGTATTTACCAACGATATTGTTTATATTGAATAAAATAATTTTAAGTTTCTTTAAAAATATATGTACTTTGAATAAGACAATTTTATATATATGTTATGATAAGTTAAAAGAAAATTTATAATAGTTAATTGAGAGAAATGTTATAAATTAATATGTATAAAAATCACATAAATAAATAAGAGAAACAATTTATACATAGATCATAATGAAACTTAGTTGTTTGAAGTCATATATTTTTATATTATAAAGAGGAGAGTGACTTTATTTATTTTGAAATTTAATCTATGGTATAGATTTTTATTTTTATCAAAGTTTCATTTGGTATAAAATTATATGAAAATATAAATGTTATTTTATATCATTTTGTTTAAAGTAACAATATATTTATTAAAAAGTATTAATCAAAAAAGGGGTTATTTTAGTTGATTTATTCCTCATCTTTATTTTAAAACAAATAAGAATACATACCTTAAGTTTTATTTAATTAAGTTTTTATTTTTATTTAAAATGTAATAGTGACAATCACATTTATACTTGATTTAACCTTAAGTATGGGCTGTTGAAATCTTAAATATAGTTGCATGTGCATTAGTATTGTATTTCATGTATAAACAATGAATAATGGACCTCCAAACTTTTTACTGTTAAATGTAAATGCAGATTAACAAAAAGGAGCAAGTAAACTAAATCTATCTAATTAAAACTATGGGTAAATAAGTAGGAAATTCTATTAGTAAAACAAACCTACGCTTGGCACTTTAAAATATGGAAATCCAACATAATCATTTAAGTTTCCTTTCAAAAATTCTCTCTTTTTAAAGAAGATATTACTTCAGCCTCCAAAAATTATTTCTGTCCAACATTTATGTTGAAAAGTTTACAACTATATAGGTTATAAAATCAATAGCTAAAGAATATCTCAGTTCACATTTTTAAAATATCAGAACATAAAAAAAAAGAGTAGCAGCACTCTGAAAATTCTGCAAGTAAGAAGAAGAGATATTCTCTGTTAGATTTAAGCTCTGGGATTCTAATACAAGATTTCAAGTTTTTAATTTTCAACTTCAAGTTTTAAAAGAATCAGGAACCAGAATGTTCAAGGTGAGAAAAACTGTAGTTTTCAAAGCGAAATATTGTGCATGCTCTGTTTATAGTGTTTTCCATATCTGTCTTCACTTCTGAAATTTATATCTGTTGATCTAGTTTGAATTTGAAGATTTTGTGAACTAGAAATATGTTTATTTACTAAAATAGTTTAAGTTAAAATTGGTTATGGAATTGTTCATGCTGTGTAATTAGTTTGGGGTTGGTTTTACAGTAAAAATCAGAATTTTGTGAAATTACAAAATTTTTAAATCAAAGATTCAAGCATGCATGTTGGTTTCTATGATAAAATTGGATCTTTAGAGGTTGAATTGTGATTTTTAACCCCCTAGTTTGTAAGAAATTTGGAGTTGAACCTTTTCTGTTAAAAAATAAATTTTCGGTGATTTCTTCATCATGAGGTGGTGCGACCGGGACATGAGGGTGCTGGGTGTCGTGGGGGAGGTGATGACCGTGGCAGAATTTACGATTTTGCTTTTGATTGTGCGTGCATGGTGGTTTTAGGGTTTAAGAGGGGTTGAAGCACTGATCATAATCGCGGCAGGTTTGAGAAACAAAGGAGCGATCGAAGTTCTTGGGTTTCGGTTCATGGGTTGCTGCATGTGTCAACACTCCATAATGGTGGATGATGTTCGAAATGGTGGTTAGTTGTTGAAGCAGAAGATGGTTTTGTGGTGGTGTGTGGGTTTCGCGCCCTGAAAGCTTCGACCTGGAGCTCGAAATTTCGATCATCGGTAATTTTTGCTTCGACGAGTAGCTTGTTGAATTCGAGCGTTGTTGTGGAGTTGATTTGAGGCGTCGCGACAGGGAGTTGGCCGAAGTTATGGCCGTACACATGCACACGTATCAGTGCAAACGGTTCCAGGTTGCATGTTGAAGTGCGTGGGATGTTCGTCGTCATGTTGGAGGGTGAGTTACATTTGGGTTCGGCGATTGTCAACGTGATACGAGTAAATGTGATTCAGGCGATGATCTCCGTTTGCTTTTGGTTCGTATTCCTGGAGGTGAATGTTGGGGTTCAGCAGAGTACTGGGGAAAATGAGATTGGGGGAAAGTGGGTTCGTGCTGTTGGAATTTGGATTGGGCTTCGGGCCAACTGGCCGCGTTTTGTATTGTTTTTTTTAAGTGTATCGGGCTTGGACATATCGGCTTGATATGTTTGTCGAGCCAGATTTCTTTGGGCTGTTGATTAAGGTTTGGTCGTTTAAAAATAAAGTTTGTTATTTTAAAAGAAGTGGTATATAAAAAAGTTTTCAATTTATATTGTTTTCTCACATTGAACCATTATGATGATATATGTGAATCTTTAAAACAATATCTTTGATCTTAAATATTATTTAAGATTTAATTAAAAACAGTTGTTTTTAATAATAACAAATTGTTAATATTAATACTTAATTATAGTTATTAATTAAAATTGATATCAATATATGATTAAATTTAAATGATAAAATTCTTTTACTTAAGTTTATTCGAATAAATTGAGTAAAGTAAAGATGATTTAGAAGATCATTAAAATTGAGCTTTGAATTAATCAAGTGCTTAAAGATTTTTAATTTATAATAATTAATGAGGGGATTAAGGGTTGATTAGTTAACGAATAAGTAATCAATATAAATGGTTATCAAATAATTAATTATAATTAATTAAGGGATTATGTAATTAATTATGCAATTAAAGGTTAATTGCTGAAATGGTTAAAATAATTAATTTGTGTAATTAATTAAAAGTTAATTACTTAATGTAATTAGAAAATAATTAATCAAGGATGATTAATTAAAAAAGTGAAATATAATTGAAATAATAAAGTGAAATAAATACTTATACTTTGAAGTGAATTCAATTCCTTAAGTCATATTATATTATAATTATTTCATAAATAAATGTTATGGAATGAATGGTTCGTATCGACGAATGTTATGTCGTCATATGGTCCATTGTGAAGTTAATATGTGAAATTGTTTAAGCTTGTTTGGATAGGATCTAGTTATCAATCGGATGAATGCCATTTAATAATTTTATGGCCAAACTGTTGAAAATGACCCCAATTGATTGGTTGCATTTATTTAGATTGTTTAAACTAGATGACATTGGGACAGCGGGAACTGACACCATTCCGTTGCATAATTAATCTAATTGTTGTGTAGGGTGTAAGCCATTGACCTGATTGTGTTTGAATAATTGTTCTAGTAATGATAATCTCTAATCTGTTGTTTTTGTATATATCTGTTATGTGCCTGTTAATTATATTGAGAATATATTGTGAATCGATCTATGGTAATGGATTGATTTGAATATCTGAGATTGTGAATTATGAAATGTGAATTGATAAGTATCGTTGGACTGGGAACCTTGTTCGGTTTGGATTTATTTTTGAAATTAGTTTTTTTTAAATAAAGTAATATAATAATATTATTTTTAGAAATTTTTATAAGATTGATCAATATTTGGATATTGAAAGTAGCTATTTATTTCTACCTTTGAAAATGTTTTTGAGTTATAATTTTAAAGTTGTTTAAAGTATTAACTCATTTCTGTAAGACACTTTAAAGAACAATTTTTATTAATATTTAAGTATATTCTCTTCAAATTAAAATCGCTTTAATAGAAGTAGTTTAAATAATAAATTATAATAACCTTTATGAAGAATATTTTATTTATTTAACTTGAAATAATATTTGTAAATTTATAAGTATGATTTGGAAGAAAATAGTTTTATATATATTTCAAATGAAATAAGTGTTCTTAAATAAATGGTAATTCACTTGGAATCTAAAAGGTGGACAAGGTTTAAAGGTTGCAATGGGAAACAACTTTATTGTATTGAATTGATTGCTTTGATTGTTAAATAACCGACTATCAAAATTGGACAAAACCTGACTTTGGAAATATCTAGAGGAGACTCGAGAATTATATCGTACGGTTACTGATCGAGGTGCTATACCGTGCGTATAAACTCGTTTGTTCTCTAGGATGAATTATAAGGGGACTCGTACATTAACGGTTAGGAGGTGAACTCTGATCTTGTATTCGTCGGTGTATTTCCTAAAGAACCGGGGTTGAGTTTACCGGGAAATAGCGAACGTTGTTTCGAAGAGACGAGAATCGGATTTGAAATCCGAAAACCACTTCGATCCAACGATATGTTTTCGGGATGAAATCAAGAGCTTGGACTCGAAGATGGAGCAATGAAGTGCAAGGGCTACTCGCTACTAATCCTGAGGGTGATTCCAAAATGGAAGTAGTAGGAATAGTGCCTTCGGTTCCGTTCGAACCCGTAACGGAGTTGTATGGACGAATGCTTTCAGAACATCGTCAGGTGGACGATGAGCATTCTAAGGGATATGTTCTAAAAAGGTAACACTTAGCCTTGAGCCTCATCAACCGGGAATGACTGAAAATCAGGGGTTATGCAGCAAGGCTACGTGGGTAGCCCCCACTTGAGAGTAAGGTCATCCCTGCCTAGATGTCCCTTTTTATTTCGGCTTAGTGGTGCGTTTGCTAATCCCAACCGCGGGGTGATCTTATTCGAAACTGTCTAGAAAGGGATGGTTCCGGTCTTGTGTTGCAGGGAGCGGACGTACTCCTCGGTACTGTAATCTAGGCCACGTACTGTTACAGGTAGTAACCCAGTGTCTAGTCATTAGTTGGAAATCCATTCTTCCTACGCGCCTTGTACGATTTTTGTTTGTATTACCCACTCTGTGGCCAGTAGATGAAATTTAATAATGTAACTATTTTGGCTATTTTAATAAGTATTTGTATATAGACCCTATTATTATATCAGAGGATTTCATAAAAAATGTTTTAGCTATCGTAAGTTAAAAACCCGACATGCTTATTTGTGGCGTGGTCTTATGAGACGCTTTTGTTTTCAAAAGGAATTTTCAACATTTAATAATCAAGTTGATTGTGTTTTCTCATGCTGGTATACCAGACTGACCCGGGCTTTGGTGTTTTTCCTATATGCTCGGGTCAGACCGAGCATATTTCCAGGTTTAACTGGAAGAGTGGAAGCTTCAGAAGAAAGAGCTGGATCATGAGACGCATTCTCGTAAATTGTTTACATGTAATCCTTTGGTCGTGTGGTTATGATTGTAAGGACATGATTGATATAACTGTCCGAGTTGTATGGTTGTAACTCTGATGTAAAACCTGTATATGTTATATAAAAAGGTAACAGTTTTGGTTTAATGTAAAGATTTGTTTATATTATAATTTATTTGTTCCGCTGTAAGATTCTGATTTGTTCTCTTTTCTTCTATTTTCTTTCTATTTCTATCTCCTTTCTATCTTTCATTATCCGTCTTACCATACAATTTAGCTGACAAGAGTATATTGGAAACAAAAATTTTAAAATGATTTTATCATCATTATTATCATTAAAATAGTTTTATTTGTTAATAAAAATCCATTTATTGAGTATTTAAAATATAATTAAATATTCATTAATTAGCGACTAAATTCTGAGGCGCTACATAAATAATTTTATTGGTTAGAGATATCCAAAAAATGCTCCTCTTATGCATCAAAAACCGTGCATACGAAAAGATGTTTCGATTCGTTTTCATTTTACCTGTGATTTAATTTAATTAATTAATAACTTACCAATATAAAATCATTTGAATAGGTATGAAAGAGGGCGGATTATGCGATGACTCTGATTTGACATTTGGAAAGAGACTCTACTTACCTCCAAAAGGACGAACATTGAAGAAGTCGGACATATACATGTTAATCGTGGTTTTTTTTTGAAATTTTTGTGGAAGAAAAGGACCAAGGATGCAAGGGAAAACATGTTATATGAATTCAAAAGGAAAAAGAAATAATCCAATGACGTGACTACTATTTATGGTACTTTTATATTGTGTATGCTATTCAAAGAGATGGGGAATAAACCATCAGCTGATTCTACTTTAGATGAATTGAAATAACATGACATGGATGGTATTAATTAACTATATATGTTATGTTGTGTCCATTCATCTAAAATAGAGTGGGCTAATGGTCTATCCTCTACCTTATTTAATAGAGCACACAATATAAATGTAGCATAAATAGGAGACACATCATTGGGCCATTTCTTTCTCATTTTGAATTCATACAATATGTTTCCCCCTTTTGCCTTGGTCGTCCACTCCCCCATCAAATTTGAAAATGGCCATGCCGAACATATATACGCTCGACTTCTCAGATGTTCGTCCTTGTGAAGACAAGTAATGTCTCATGCCAAATGTCAAATCAGAACCATCGCATAATCTACCCTCTTTCATAGTCGAAATATGAATTTCCAATGATTTTATATTAGTGAGTTATTTTATGCTTAATTTAAATCACATATACAACGAAAATGAATCAAAACGTCTTTTTATGTGCATGCTTTTTTATGCAGAAGGGGAGCAGTTTCTTGGATGTCTCCAACCAATAAACTTTTTTGATTAAAAAATAATGCAATATGGATTATGCATCCATTACCCAACTAAATTCAATATGTTATTGTAATATGTTTTGTTTCCTCGATTTCTATTGCAAATGAGAACTCTTCAAGTTGTCAATCTATAAACATTTAGCTGATTTAAATTTCCAAGTTTTTACTACAAATGAAATTTGGCATAAAGTCAAATTGTATTTATGACAAATTATTTATTCTTTTACCCATTTTGCTAATATTTTCCATCTTTTTTACTTTTTATTGTCAATATCATTTCCTAAGTTAAAATATTCATTTTTTATGATTTTGTTTATGTTCATATATTCAAGTTGTCAATCTATAGATGTTTAGTTGTTTTAAATTTCCAAGTTTTTCTAGAAATGAAATATGTCATAAAGTCAAATTCTATTTATGAAAAATTATTTATTATTTTACCCATTTATCTAATATTTCGGTCTTTTTTATTTTTCATTCTCAATATCATTACCTAATTTAAAATATTCATTTTTTTATGATTTTGTTCAAGTCCATATATCCAATTATTATTTACATTGTATTTTCACGCATAACGTTTCCCTTGTTAAATTTGTTTCCACATGTGTAAATACAAAGTAAAACAAATGAGTATTCGTAAATCAGTTAAAAAAGGATTTAAATGTTTAAGTCAAGCATTAAGGACATACTTAATCCATGTTACAAGAACATTATACATTAATGAGCAATGGCATTGTTAATTTAGTACACGGAACTCATGTTTGTACTTTAAGTCATATCATGCAAATGATATCAAGTTGATTACTGCTACGACTAAAACAAACAAACAAACACACACATATTAGGAGATAATTGAATTTATAAAATTATTTGTGACTGTAATGGTGAGATAAACTTTGAGAATACTTGTAGTATAATACTATCCAAGTCCCATGTTCTGACTATAATCAACAACCGACTTAATAAAGACATAGTACTATCATTAAACATGCATATGCGGAAAACTATTATTAACACTAACTTGAAGTGAAATAAATAACCACCACTTGCACTATCAATCTCAATGTATCTAGATATGTGTTGTAATATGTAAACATTCCATGTGTAGGAGGTGAAATATGCTATGAATTCCCGAAAAACTCTAACGAAATTCCAATATCTAGTAACATGTAGTAAACGCTTATTTTGCAACCTCAAAGCAACTCATATGTTATGTGCTAGCACATTCTTTCTTCTTATAAGAAAACTACAAAGAAAAGAACCACCATTTGTGAATAGAATGTTTCGATAGAACTAGTTTTTGACTAAGGGTTTATCATGTACAATTCAATAGAAATTTAATTATTTTCTTACAACAATTGACCTTTAATCAGTTTGCCACATCTTGAAGTTTTAATTTGTCTTTATTGCATGTACTCTTCCACCAATAGTGTGGGAATACATAGTGCTTCCAATCAACATCTGAAATCATAATTTATTAGCACATGTCTGCATTAATAGTTTTTCTCCTGTGGTTAACACACTGGAAGACTTACGGTATATATTAGCGTAATTTATCTTGAGAATACTAATTAAACATGATGAAATGTCTATGGGTAATGAGATAATTATTATGTTTTTTCACTAAGTTTTTTGCAACCTCTCCCACTTTTCTTGCATATGATAAGTAGATGTATACCCAGCACACAACGGAAAATTTTGTAATTAAGTATACAAAACTTAGGTGCATAAGCACCACTGATTCAGATTTAGGTGAAAAATGAAACGAATGACTATTTAACATAGTTTTCAACATAACCCAATTATAGCGATGAATGATTTTGAAACCATCTTCGCCCACTCATTAATACTTATGTCGCAAAATAATTAAGCTTTATGAATTATTTTACAAACAACATTTCAGATCAAAAAAATATGATTATAAATAGAAATTTTATTTTTTCTGCTACTTGATTTGAAATATAAAATACTCATAAAGCACCAATTACATTTGTTGCATAAGATTCCTAATACACTATATTCCGTAGAAAAGCAACACATACAAGTTTTGAGTTACACAATATGAAATCATGGTGACGTTCAAATAAATTAATTTATGGAATAGATGAATCGATTATGAATGTAAATTTCTATATCAATTTAAGCATTAATTGTTGGAGTAAATTGACACAAATGACTGTAAATCAACCCAAATGTATGCCAAGCAATAAGAACGTGTTATAATATGATAAAACAAAGATCAATAAGAGAGTCCAAATAACAAATCGTAAAATAACAAACAAGGAGTTCACATTCGGATTTATAGTGGTTCGATTTTCACTACAGCCATTTTGGAATCACCCTAAGGGTTAGTATCAAATAGCCCTTGCGCTTCAAGTCTTCATCTTAGATCTATCCTTTACTATTTCCAATTCGATGTTCACACTAGTTCGAAGCGGTTTTGGAATAACAAATAATACCTGATCCACGTCTCTCCAAACCAATATTCAATAATTTTAAGGGTTCAAGTTGTTTATTACGGACTATTCTACTATCAGAGTGTAAGACTTACATATGAACATACATTTCATATGCTTAAATTATCATGACCTTCTTATCGAAATAAATCACTTGTATTCATCACATTCCCGAAGTACGGTATTTACGATAAGTATAAGTCGACTTACTATTGATAAAATGTGGTAACGTTTTATTACAAATACTTTAATTCATTTGGCTACTTAATAGTATGGACACGAGATCTTTTGGTTTTAAAAATAATTTACTTAATAAGAATGTTGCTTAAAATAAATAACTGATAGAGTTTTGAAAGGAGCTTTAAAATAAATTAAGCTCAATTAAAACATAAGATTAAAACTTAATTAACTTTAACTAGCCTTAATTAAATCAAAAATCCTACTTTAAACCTTAATTTTAATTAAGAAAATATTATACTTAAACTTCAATTAAATTTTAGTTAAATAACAATCACTTAATAAATTAAATCCTAATTAGGTGGATAATTAATCTTTAATTAAATAATAATTAATTAAATAATTAACTATAATTAAAGAATTAATTAAAGTAAATAAACTTGTTTAAATAATTAAATAATAATTTCCTTTTCGTTTATTTAATCTTTATTTGAAACTTCCTTAATTAAAAATAATGAACTTAGTTAATAATTTCTTAAACTCTAATTACTTAACCTAATTACTTAATTAATTAATTAATTAATAATTGCCCTAATTAATAAATAAAATAAATAAATTATTAAATATTCATACTTAAACTTATTGACTTACTTAATTAGTTTGAAATGAGTTTTTAAAGCGATCCAAAAGAAAATACATTAAAATTTGAAATCGTGAAATTTGCCGAACTGCATCCATAGCGACTCTCGCTATAAGCAGTTCGCTAGAATTGATTTCTAGGTGAAAACTCCACTTTAACTCTAGCTACTACATGTTTGAAAACACAATTGTAAGAGTTTTGAAAACTTAAAAAGAAGGTGAAAAATTGGAAAACATTTACAAAATACATAGCTATTAAAAAGAGCTTTCGTTTTCAAATCGGATCTCGAGTCCTTAGCGACATTTCAAGGTGTTAATTTCATAATAGTTTCATCACATACACTTGGTTTTTGTTTTATAAACATACTACCATCATATCATAACCAACTATTCACATATCCATATCATTTAACAACCAATACAAATCCAAGCTCAAACACAACTAAAATTATATGCCATCAACACAACATGATAATTCAACACAACAACCACTTTATTATCATAATATGTAGTTCGTCAAAATAAAGTATTTTTCTTTTCAAAAAACAAGAATTTTACTCATCGAAATTTTTTTAAATCAAGATGAACTTTTGTCAAAACTTGAAAATAACTTAGGATAATGCAAAATTTAAAACTTTAGGTTGCTCGAACACCTTAATGGGCTCGGCTAAAGGCTAATAGGGCTTGGCCATGGGAAATTTTGGCTAGGCCATTATAGGTTTTGGGAATTGTCGGCTTGCAACTTGGAAGAGGTGTTGCAGTATATGTAGAAGTGGTTTACCAAGAACTGGAAGTGTTTTAAGTGGAAAGAAGTGATTTTTTTTCTCAAACTAGATAACATAAAGAGAGCCCATGGGTATTTTTACTTAAGCTTTTAGGAATTTTGAAATGGAAAGGAGGGTTGTACAACGATAACATGAAAGTTGAGAGGTATACATAGGCTTAGGAAAATAATTAAAATTATATAAGTGATTTTATATATATATATATATATATATATATATATATAAATGTTTGTATGCATGCATGCCTCTCCATACCACTCCCTCCATTTCAGTTCACCACTTGTACCCCCAACCCTCCTCTGTCTTGTACTATTCAAGCCATGAACCATGTACTTGTGTTGAACAAGAGTATTTTTATATATGTTATGTATATATTTTATTGAAATAAAATATTCTTTTTAACTTACATTTTTATACACTTAAGTGGGCTAATATGTGCATGCATGTGTATATGTACACACCATGTTAAACTAGTTTATAAAGTGAGCATACGTGTTTACAATAGTATTGTGGCATTTGAATAACTTTTAACCAACGTAAAATCAATATTTTAGGAAATAATTTTCTATCACATTTTCTATTTCTTTATGAACAACGTATATTGGAAACAAAATTTTTAAAATGATTTTATCATCATCATTATCATTAAAATAGTTTTATTTGTTAATAAAAATCCATTTATTGAGTATTTAAAATATAATTAAATATTCATTAATTAGCGATTAAATTCTGAGGCGCTACATAAATAATTTTATTGGTTAGAGATATCCAAAAAATGCTCCTCTTATGCATAAAAAACCGTGCATACGAAAAGAAGTTTCGATTCGTTTTCATTTTACCTATGATTTAGTTTAATTAATTAATAACTTACCAATATAAAATCATTTGAATAGGTATGGAAGAGGGTGGATTATGCGATGACTCTGATTTTACATTTGGAAAGAGACTCTACTTACCTCCAAAAGGACGAATGTCGAAGAAGTCGGACATATACATGTTAATCGTGATTTTTTTTTTAATTTTTGTGGAAGAAAACGACCAAGAATGCAATGGAAACCATATTATATGAATTCAAAAGGAAAAAGAAATAATCCAATGACGTGACTACTATTTATGCTACCTTTACATTGTGTATGCTATTCAAAGTGATGGGGGATAGACCATTAGCTGACTATATTTTAGATGAATTGAAATAACATGACATAGATGGTCTTAATTAACTATATATGTTATGTTGTGTCCATTCATCAAAAATAGAGTGGGATAATGGTCTATCCTCTAATAGAGTACACAATATAAATGTAGCATAAATAGGAGACACGTCATTGGGCCATTTCTTTGTCATTTTGAATTCATACAATATGTTTCCCCTTTTTGCCTTGGTTGTCCGCTCCCCCATAAAATTTGAAAATGGGCATGCCTAACATATATACGTTCGACTTCTCAGATGTTCGTCCTTGTGAAGACAAGTAATGTCTCATGCCAAATGTCGAATCAGAACCATCGCATAATCTACCCTCTTTCATAGTTGAAATATGAATTTCAAATGATTTTATATTAGTGAGTTATTTAATGCTTAAATTAAATCAGATATACAATGAAAATGAATCAAAACGTCTTTTTACGTGCATGCTTTTTTATGCAGAAGGGGAGCAGTTTCTTGGATGTCTCCAACCAATAAAACTTTTTTGATTAAAAAATAATGCAATATGGATTACGCATCCATTGGACCACTAAATTTAATATGTTATTGTAATATGTTTTATTTCCTCGATTTCTATTGCAAATGAGAACTCTTCAAGTTGTCAATCTATAAACATTTAGCTGATTTAAATTTCGAAATATTTACTACAAATGAAATTTGGCATAAAGTCAAATTGTATTTATGACAAATTATTCATTCTTTTACCCATTTTGCTAATATTTTCCATCTTTTTTATTTTTTATTGTCAATATCATTACCTAAGTTAAAATATTCATTTTTTATGATTTTGTTTAAGTTCATATATTCAAGTTGTCAATCTATAAATATTTAGTTGTTTTAAATTTCCAAGTTTTTACTAGAAATGAAATATGGCATAAAGTCAAATTCTATTTATGGCAAATTATTTATTCTTTTACCCATTTATCTAATATTTTCGGCCTTTTTTCTTTTTTATTCTCAATGTCATTACCTAATTTAAAATACTCATTTTCATGATTTTGTTTAAGTCCATATATCCAATTATTATTTACGTTGTATTTTCACGCGTAACGCTTCCCTTGTTAAATTTTTTTTCCATATGTGTAAATACAAAGTAAAACAAATGAGTATTCGTAAGTCAATTAAAAAAGGATTTAAATGTTTAAGTCAAGCATTAAGGACATACTTAATCTATGTTACAAGAACATTATACATTAATGAGCAATGACATTGTTAATTTAGCACACGGAACACATGTTTGAACTTTAAGTCATATCATGCAAATGATATCAAGTTGATTACTGCTACGACTAAAACAAACAAACAAACACACACATATTGGGAGATAGTTGAACTTATAAAATTATTTGTGACTGTAATGATGAGATAAACTTTGAGAATTTGTGTAGTATAATACTATCCAAGTCCCATGTTCTGACTATAAACAACAATCGACTTAATAAAGACATAGTACTATCATTAAACATGCATATGCGGAAAACTATTATTGACACTAACTTGAAGTGAAATAAATAACCACCACTTGCACTTTCAATCTCAATGTAGCTAGATATGTGTTGTAATATGTAAACATTCCATGTGTAGGAGGTGAAATATGCTATGATTCCCAAATTACTCTAACGAAATTCCAATATCTAGTAACATGTAGTAAATGCTTATTTTGCAACCTCAAAGCAACTCATATGTTATGTGCTAGCATATTCTTTCTTCTTATAAGAAAACTACAAAGAAAAGAACAACCACTTGTGAATAGAATGTTTCGATGGAACTAGTTTTTGACTAAGGGTTTATCATGTACAATTCACTAGAAATATAATTATTTTCTTACAACAATTGACCCTTAATCAGTTTGCCACATCTTGAAGTTTTAAATTGTCTTTATTGTATGTACTCTTCCACCAATAGTGTAGGAATACATAGTGCCTTCAATCAGCATCTGAAATCTTAAATTATTAGCACATGTCTAGCATTAATAGTTTTTCTCCTGTGGTTAACACACTGGAAGACTTACGGTATATATTAGCGCAATTTATCTTGAGAATACTAATTAAACATGATAAAATGTCTATGGGTAATGAGATAATTATTATGTTTTTTCACTAAGTTTTTTGCAACCTCTCCCACTTTTCTTGCATACGATAAGTAGGTGTATACATAGCACAATGCGGAAAATTTAATAATTAAGTATACAAAACATAAGTGCATAAGCACCACTGATTCAGATGTAGGTGAAAAATGAAACGAATGACTATTTAACATAGTTTTCAACATATCCCAATTATAGCGATGAATGATTTTGAAACCATCTTCGCCCACTCATTAATACTTATGTTGCAAAATAAATAAGCTTTATGGATTATTTTACAAACAACATTTCAGATCAAAAAAATATGATTATAAATAAAAAAATTATTTTTTCTGCTACTTGATTTGAAATATGAAATACTCATAAAGCACCAATTACATTTGTTGCATAAGATTACTAATACACTATATTCCGTAGAAAACCAACACATACAAGTTTTGAGTTACATAATATGACATCAAGGTGACGTTCAAATGAATTAATTTATGGAATAGATGAATCGATTATGAATGTAAATTTCTATATCAATTTAAGCATTAATTGTTGGAGTAAATTGACACAAATGACTGTAAATCAACCCAAATGTATGCCAAGCAATAAGAACGTGTTATAATACGATAAAACAAGGATCAACAAGAGAATACAAATAACAAATCGTAAAATAATAAACTAGGAGTTCGCATTCGGATTTATAGTGGTTCAATTTTCACGGATAATATAGTATACATCCACTTTGAAGAAAGAAGATTTTATTACCTTTTGACAAAGAAATTTTTACCAAATTGATTCTGGAGGTAAAGAAAAAGAATAAAAGATTCAACTTAAGAGGATAATTCTAACCTCTAAAGAATGACAATCTTTATATAGATATTATTACTTAGGATAGAGGTAATTGATTTATAGATATAAATTAATGCCTCATCAATTCTCCTATTTATATAGGAAGCATTTATTCATTTGATCTTCAAATTTCCTCCAATTTGCATACTCTTTCCTTAATCGGCTGATTAGGGAATTAATTGATTAACACATTCTCCTAAAAATAATTCTCTTCCTTACGTAGATAATTCATTGCTCATTAATGTTATAAAAGAGGCAATATATATGAGTCATTATCTCAAATGACAGATTCTATTTGTACACCAAAGATTACTTTACATATGCTGTTATTTTTCAGGGGAAATGTATTACTAAATTACCCTTCTTCTTAATTGCATCTTAACATATTTTTTCATATATTCCATTACATTAAAACCTTAAAGTTAATGAAATTTGATAAAATTAATGCATTTTTCATAGAGAAGTTAATTATTTATTATATCATAAAACCAAAAATATTAGTTAAAACTGCTTTTTATCAGCAGTTGCTCTAATTTAATGGCGTGGGATTTTTATAAAATTGAAGTTGATTCTATTGAAATTGATAAGTGATAAATTATAAATAATAGTAAAGAAGTTAAAATATTAGTGTTGTAGATTAATGTCCACTTTGTTTAACTTTGAATCAGTTTAATTCTAGAAATTTCTACTTTGCACAAGTAAATTTTAAAGTTGAATGAAGTAAGATGACGACGATAAGAATAAGGGTAAGCTTATTAAAAAATGGTGTTTCTAAAGTAATATTTAGTGTATACCAGTTTTATATATTTTCTGTTGTATGCTACATAATTATTGGTGTATAATAACTTTATCCATCTTAAATATCTTCCAAATCTTCTATAATTGAAAATAGGAAAATTCTATTTCAACACAAATAATTACTTAGTGGTCCCCTTAAATAAATAAAATTTTAAAGACTAAAATAATCTTAGAAAGCTGCATACTTTCTTTCTTCTCCATTTCATTATCTTCTTACATAAACCACCGCTTCTTCAAAACCCTAATTTCTAAATCGGCGAAGAAAAAATTCAATTTTTCACTACTAGCTGATGGATTTTGAAGAGGAGAACGAATTATTAACGCAATCACAGCAGGTAATTCAAAAAAAACAATAGAAAAGTTTTTAATTTTTTGCAAATACAATCCTAGGCCATCGATTACGGGGATTAGTGATAATTCATGCATGGGCATACACTAGGTTTCTAGCTTAATCGCGTAAATAATTGTGTGAATTTTTGCACATCCACGCAGAAAGCCTACGTGGTACTGACACAAACCACGGAGTCACTTTACATGGTAGTTCATTTTGTTTTTTCTGTTTAAACTATTCAGCGTTTAATGGGAAGCGTAGTTCTGGAAATTGTAGGGGGCTACTAATTTATTTTTTTAGGTTTACAAACCTTTTTAATTTTTAGGGCTACTAAGTAAATATTCGGGTTGAAATACAATTTTCCTTGAAAACGTTGTGTCACCTAAATCAACAGTATTTTCTAAATGTTCTTTCATATAGAATTATTGTACCTTGGAAATCTGACATGAATTCTTTTTAAGATGATCTTATTTACATAAAGATTTACTTGATTTCACGGTTTTCGACTTTGGGAGATGCTTTTTTCTCCTCTCGTGTAATGAGATTTGAGAATATAAAAAGGAATTTTAATCAGATCAGATAGAAAGATGAAAATGAATTAGAAACTAAGAGCAAAAAAGTTAGAGAAATTATACACTAGGGAGTAATGGGGAGATATAATTCATTTTGCTATGATGGATGGGACTACGTTCTCCAGTTAAATCGATGTCTGGAGGAGGAGAATGCGGAGGGGAGTATACGGGAGTTGAAACTTCTCTCATTGATTTATCTTCCCAACCAATCGATACTTTCCTTCACTCGTCCTCATCTGCCTTTGTATAATTGTCACAACTTGACCTCCCTTCTTTCTCTTACTTTTCAAACAAAAGAATCAAAATCATTCTAGGTAATACTATTTGCACACACCAAATCACCACTCCTCACCCACCACTCCTCTGACCTAGCTAAACACTTATCTCACCCACTCGCAACCACTTTTCTCTTACTATTTGATAAAAAAATCAACATCTCTACCCTTTCTCGAAATCTTTTTCCTTCTTAAAACTAAAATCTCAAAATTAAAATTTTTGAAAATTTATTGCAAAATTGATTCTCATTTAAAATCAAAACTGAATATCTCAAAGTGCAAGTTGTTCAAATCTCCACATAGAGGGAAACATAATCTAAATATTAATAAAAATAGTTTTAATCTTAAAACACTAATCTTAAAAGTAATCTTATATTGTTCATATCCTGTTCATCTTTCATTAATGGATGACATGATAAAACATTATGATAATTGACAAAAAGTAATATGCATAACTATAACAAAAGGTAATATAATACATTAGTCAAACATATCGATTTTGATACAAATAATATTGTAAACATTTTAAGTGATATTAATATCGTAAACGTTAGAAATCCATTTTACATTAATTTTTAATTTATAAAAGAATTTCAGTTATACTATTCACCTCTAGTTCTTTCATTGTTTCTTATTAAGAAAAATTAGTGATCCTCTATTTGAAGAGAAGATCTCTCGTGTATTTTATTCTGCACTTGTAATGCTGCCAACAAGCATGATAGGTGGCAAACCCCCTCTTCCAAAAATAAAATAAGTTAAAACTCCACTAATCCTAATGACTAAAGTCCATAATGTGAATAAGATGATAATAAAACACTAAGTTGAACCGTATATACACTCTAATATCAACTATCCATCGGTGATAGTAAAATCTGCAAAAATCATCCAAGCATTGATACACCTAAACTGGAAAAAAGTCGACCAAATGGTTAGAATGATACACACACACACATACATGCACATATAAACCTAGGTACACGCATTCACACACACACATATATTTCATATACATATATATGCCATGAATAGGGGTGAGCAAACATTGGTCCAAACAAAATAAGCCAATAAAACTAGTTTATTTCGGACTAATTGTTTAGGTTTGGTTTTGAAACCAGATTTGTTTACAATCGACTTGTAACAACCCGCATATTTATCGGTTGTATATTTAAATATTTTATTTAAATATAACGTCGTTTGTCGGATTATAGTCCAAAAAACTACTTTCTGCAAACGGTCGAATTGGGACTCAAGACCACCTCTATTGAGTCCAAAATGGCGTTTGCGATCTTTTTGAGTATAGACTTTGTTATGTTTGGAGTAAGTTGAATTTTGCTACTTTTTCTAGTTGGGTTTTGGGTTTGGGTTTATCCCACTAGCTAACTTAATACCCTAACTCAGCCCTCTCCTCTTCATTCACTCATTCCCACTCCTCAAACTCAAGCTCCAACTGAAAATGGTGGAAAGGAAAGGGAATTAGAAACTCCAAACCCTAGTTCTTCTTGCTAATTCAAATTCTTGCTCCAAAATCAAAGAGAAGCTATTGGTAAGCCTCTTCTTCATCTTCTCCAACTCTTTCTCCTTCAATTTCAGAAAGTTTCCTAAACCTAACTTAGGAAATACTTGTTTTGATCTTAGATTGAAGCTAGTAGAGTTGAAGTGGAGAGTGGTTGACCTTTTCCTTGCAATTGAGCTTCTTCTTCTTCTTCTTCTTCTTTGTTTTAGGGTTAAAGGTGAGATTTTTATCTCACATCTATGCTTATATCTATCTTGGATTGTTAGGTATGAATTCCTAACACTTTTTCATGTGCATTTGCTCTTGATTTGGATTGAATTGGTGAATATCCAAATTTTTAGTGCTTGGGTTCAATTCTTTAAAGATCCTAACTTTGATGTTTGAACATGTTTTGGTGGTGAATCGGAGAGCTAATGGAGCTGGGGTATCAATTGGCTAAGGCTTCTTAGGTCCATTGCTCGATCGGTTGCGTTTTGGAAGAGTTTGCACTTTGAGGAGAAAGGGAAGGAACTGCAGAAAATTGCAGTTCGGCCGACTGAACCCCTGGGCCGGTCGACCGACCTGCTACCCCGAGCACTTTTCTGCCTCTGGATCAGGTCAGCCGACCGAGCTCAGAGTCCGGTCAACCGACCTGCTCCTATTCCCCTGTTTTGCCTAGTTTGCCTATTTGTTTGCGATTGCAACTTTTATCGATCTACGTCGATTCCAATTAGTTGTTTATGCATATTTGACCTTGATGATTCCTTTTTGACTTCATCCACGGGTTTTTATAAAATAATCTTCTAAATTGCATTAAAGGCTCGTTTCTCCAATTTATAAATTCTATTTAAAACACACACGGTTTCGCACTCCGAGCGAAGTGGGAGGAGAATCAAATGATTAGATAAAACGCGTGCAATGAACACGTGCGTTCATCTTCTCAATTAATTCCCAATCTATTCGTTTGAATGTTTTGACCTTTGTGTCTGGTTTAATGATGAGATGTGGTAAACTTTGTATTGCTTTGAGTGTGAAATTAACTAACGGATAGTAAACCGTTTAGTGCGGACGGGTGGTTGTGCGACTCACGTTACCACTTTTCGGATTCCTTTCTCGGAGTTTGTGACACATGTTGCCTTTGGGATAGTGTCTTCGGACTGTCTCCTTCTGGCTTGTTGCCTTTAATATCGCTTTTGGTGTTGTTCCTCTGCCCCGACTCGAGAGATATTTAGGGTTGTCAGTTACCTTTAGTATTGCTTTCGGAGTGGTTTTTGTTCACCACCGCTCGAGAGATATTGGCGTGGTTTCTTCACCACCGCTCGAGAGATATTGGAGTGGTTACTTCACCACCGCTCGAGAGATATTGGAGTGGTTTCTTCACCACCGCTCATGAGATATTTGGGTTTGTTGCAATTAGGATTTTCTGACGTTTCATTGATATGTATATTCCCTAGGTATCGCCCTTCGGTGTTGGTCTTTTTGAGCCGCAGATAGATAGTGGTTACCTTGTGGAACTTGTGTTATCTTCATTCGTATTTGTCATTGCCTTTTTGGCTTGTTTTGGGATATCCATATCCTTTGTTTGTTGTGTTGCCGATGATATGAGGCTTGTTATGATATGATTCATCTTTTGTTAGATGATTGTGTTATCTCTTTTAGAGATATTTGTTATACATTGTGACCTTGCAGGTTATTGTTGTTCAGTTTATCTAACTGATTTGTTTAGCTAGACTGACCCGTGTATTTTATACTCGGGTCAGACCGAGATGTTTCAGGTTAAGTGCTTTTGGACTTAGCCTATTTTGCTTCCACATGGACTACTCCGCTACCTTCTTATTGTCATAGCTTTTGTGTAGTCCTATTTTGTTGTAACTTTGATATATGTATTATTTTGAATTCGTCTGTATATCGTGGTTTGCTATACCCCTTGACGTGTATCAGTTTGTAAACTCTATTATGTATCAATATATGTGTATATGATGATCTACTGTTCTGTGAAGTATATTACATTTGAGTTGTTATATTCTGTTCTAATAGATCCTCCAACCACCTATGGTTTTGTTTTAAGTATAAATTGAATAAGTCGATCTGCTAGGTTGGGCAATTGTCGATGTATTCAATAGATAGTTAAAGCAAGGCTATAAATGGTCGCTCCTAACCAGCCTTATTCTCCGTGTTAGTTGACGGCATTACCCTGTAGTGTCCTTGGCTATCGTGGGTATAGAGGTGGGGCGTCACAGCTTGGTATCAGAGCTGAGTTCAGAACAAAATATGATAAACACAGAATAGATGCACATACTCCGGTACGTCAAAGTGTATAAGTGATACAAATCTTTGAACCATCTTGCCTCTATTCCTTCGGTGCCTTTGGTGTAGATAGAATTTGGAATACTACTAGAAATGCATTTAAATTCTGTAGTATTCCATAGTGAATCATCTTCCTTGTGAATAATCTTGTTCTTATCTTAACTTTCAGCGTATGGCTGGAAGAGGCAGGGGACGGCGTTCAGATGCTGGGCAATCCAGTGGCTCACATCCGGATGGCGTTTATATGTCTGCTGATCAGTTTATGGAGTTGTTTATGAGCATTCACCCTCCAGCTCCTACTCGAGTATCTCCACCTCGCAAGTCTACCTTTGCACGCCTGTGCAGTGATTTTTCTCATCTTGGGGGAAAGCCGTTTAAAGGCTCTGAGTCTGTTCTTGAAGTCCAAGCTTAGCTTCGCACATGCGAGCGTATCTTCTCTCGCATGGATCTTTCTGACCATGATAGAGTTCTTGTAACTTCTAGCTTATTACAAGAGCATGCTCTTGATTGGTATGAGCTTCTTGTAGCCGAAATTGATGAGTCTACTCTTTCTTGGACTCAGTTTCGGGGACGATTCGAACTCAAGTTCGTTCCTGAATTTGAAAAAGTTTTATTCACTCGTCGCTTCCTTGAGTTGAAGCAAGGGAAGTCTTCTGTTTCTGAGTATCTTACATCATTCGAGGCTTTATCTAAGTATGGTCTTGAATTCATTAGCACTTCTTATAAGAAGAATTTGAAGTTTGTTTCTGGTCTTAAGAAATATCTTAAGAAGTCTTTGTTGCTCCAGCTTAAGCTTTCTTTTGAGGAGTTGGTAGATTCTGCACTTCATCTTGAAACCGTCGAGAAGGAGTGTGATAGTGGTGATGATGTTGAGGTTCGCAAGGACCCCAACAAAAAGCAGTCTCCATTGGATGAGCGGGAATTTTTCCCTTCCGAGAAGAAAAAGCCCGTTGAATCTGATTCTCAGTCTCAACCTGCTGGAACGCCTTCCATTCGGAAGTGTTTCAATTGTGGTTCTCCTGATCATATCATTCGAGCTTGTCCTAAGCCTCTCTTCTGTTGCTATTGTAAGAAGGAAGGCCATCGTAGTTCCACTTGTCCTATTGCTCCGAATAATTCTCAATCTGGCAAGCTAAATATAATAGATGCTTCTGGAGGTTCTTCTCAGGGATAAGGTATGGCTCCGTCTATTTTGGTAGGTTTCTACTTTTCTTTGTGATTCGATTTCCAATTTGATGGCATCATTTTATTTCTTTAAGCCCTCATGATGAGGAAAGTGTTGTTTCTCTCATTCTTATAGTTTGAGAATTTTCTGGTATTTTGGGTCTTGTCTTAGGATTATCACCTAAGAAATCCTTTGAGTGTTATTAAGGTCTTTTAAGCTCGACCTTGCCACCGGTTTTGATTTGACTACGAGTTGCGGAAGTTAGAACTCCACTTAGCACATTCCGTACTCGTTGTGATTCTTATGAATGATTTATTATGTCATTCAGTTTGTTTAGCCCATTTCAAACATTTTATGAATCGATTATTTTGTGAATATCTCGATGATTCCATTTTAGTATTTATTGGTTTTGGATGGAAATTAGCAATTTAAAATTTTTGGAAATCTTTTCATAAGATTTATTTATAAGTATAAATGGGATTTTTGTTCTTAAAACAAACAAAGAGAATTTTTAAAAGTTTTTAGAAATATGTTTATCATATAGAATATTGTTTTGTGATTGTATTGCCTATTAAGTGCTTTAAGAATTCTGGTCGATGCGCTTGATCAACGTTATCGATAGGAATCTCCTAAACGCTTTGATGAGACAATCAGACACAGTGAATTGATGTGAAATAAGAAAAATTTTCTACAAAAATAATTACATAAAGATAATTGTGATTTTTAAAGTTTTACCTTTTCTGGAAAGTTGATATTTAAAAGAACTCTTTTCCGATACTCTCATTCTTTTTATTCCCGAAAGGGGGATCGTGTTGCCAATGCATTTAGTTGTAAGCAACAAGTGATTGTTTCTTTCTTGATGTCCGAATGGAATGATATTTTTACCAAGGTCATCGAACGTTTTGTTGTACTTTGAACTTTGGTTCATTTGGCGTTTTGTTGCACCACGTCGGTGTTCCGAATTATTTTGAGCTTAGGAATCCATAGAATTCTATGAGCAAAAAAGTTAGGGCTTATCCTTTCGTGCACTTTATGGTGAACTTCTTATTCTGTTATTCTTATGTGTTGATATATTGTTGGGTTGTTACTCTTTATTTTCTTCTTAAGAATTGCAAGGATGCAATTTCTTTAAGGAGGGGAGTCTGTAACAACCCGCATATTTATCGGTTGTATATTTAAATATTTTATTTAAATATAACGTCATTTGTCAGATTATAGTCCAAAAAGCTACTTTCTGCAAACGGTCGAACTGGGACTCAAGACCACCTCCATTGAGTCCAAAATGGCGTTTGCGATCTTTTTGAGTATAAACTTTGATATGTTTGGAGTAAGTTGAATTTTGCTACTTTTTCTAGTTGGGTTTTGGGTTTGGGTTCAGCCCATTAGCTAACTTAATACCCTAACTCAGCCCTCTCCTCTTCATTCACTCATTCCCACTCCTCAAACTCAAGCTCCAACTGAAAATGGTGGAAAGGAAAGTAGAAACTCCAAGCCCTAGTTCTTCTTGCTAACTCAAATTCTTGCTCCAAAATCAAAGAGAAACTATTGGTAAGCCTCCTCTTCACCTTCTCCAACTCTTTCTCCTTCAATTTCAGAAAGTTTCCTAAACCTAACTTAGGAAATACTTGTTGTGATCTTAGATTGAAGCTAGTAGAGTTGAAGTGGAGAGTGGTTGATCTTTTCCTTGCAATTAAGCTTCTTCTTCTTCTTTGTTTTAGGGTTAAAGGTGAGATTTTTATCTCACATCTATGCTTATATCTATCTTTGATTGTTAGGTATGAATTCCTAACACCTTTTCATGTGCATTTTCTCTTGATTTGGATTGAATTGGTGAATATCCAAATTTTTAGTGTTTGGGTTCAATTCTTTAAAGATCCTAACTTTGATGTTTGAACATGTTTTTGGTGGCGAATCGGAGAGCTAATGGAGCTGCGGTATCAATTGGCTAAGGCTTCTTAGGTCCATTGCTCGATCGGTTGCGTTTTGGAAGAGTTTGCACTTCGAGGAGAAAGGGCATGAACTGCAGAAAATTGCAGTTCGGCCGACCGAACCGCTGGGCCGGTCGACCGACCTGCTACCCCGAGCATTTTTCTGCCTCTGGATCAGGTCAGCCGACCGAGCTCAGAGTCCGGTCAACCGACCTGCTCCTATTCCCCTGTTTTGCCTGGTTTGCCTATTTGTTTGCGATTCCAACTTTTATCGATCTACGTCGATTCCAATTAGTTGTTTATGCATATTTGACCTTAATGATTCCTTTTTGACTTCATCCACGGGTTTTTATAAAATAATATTCTAAATTGCATTAAAAGATCTTTTCTCCAATTTGTAAATTCTATTTAAAACACACACGGTTTCGCACTCCGAGCGAAGTGGGAGGAGAATCAAATGATTAGATAAAACGCATGCAATGAACACATGCGTTCATCTTCTCAGTTAATTCCCAATCTATTCGTTTAAACGTTTGACCTTTGTGTCTGGTTTACCGATGAGATGAGGTAAACTTTGTACTGCTTTGAGTGTGAAATTAACTAACGGATAGTAAACCGTTTAGTGCGAACGGGTGGTTATGCGACTCACGTTACCATTTCGGATTCCCTTCTGGGAGTTTGTGACACATGTTGCCTTTGGGATAGTGTCTTCGGACTGTCTCCTTCTGGCTTGTTGCCTTTAATATCGCTTTTGGAGTTGGTCCTCTGCCCCTGCTCGAGAGATATTTGGGGTTGTCGGTTAACTTTAGTATTGCTTTCGGAGTGGTTTTTCTTCACCACCGCTCGAGAGATATTGGAGTGGTTTCTTCACCACCGCTCATGAGATATTTGGGTTTGTTCCAATTAGGATTTTCTGATGTTTCATTGATATGTATATTCCCTAGGTATCGTCCTTCGGTGTTGGTCTTTTTGAGCCGCAGATAGATAGCAGTTACCTTGTGGAACTTGTGTTACCTTCATTGGCATTTGTTATTGCCTTTTTGGCTTGTTTTGGCATATCCATATCCTTTGTTTGTTGTGTTGCCGATGATATGAGGCTTGTTATGATATGATTCATCTTTTGTTAGATGATTGTGTTATCTCTTTTAAAGATATTTGTTATACATTATGACTTTGCAGGTTATTGTTGTTCAGTTTATCTAACTGATTTGTTTAGCTAGACTGACCCGTGTATTTTATACTCGGGTCAGACCGAGATGTTTCAGATTAGGTGCTTTTGGACTTAGCCTATTTTGCTTCCGCATGGACTACTCCGCTACCTTCTTTTTGTCATAGGTTTTGTGTAGTCCTATTTTGTTGTAACTCTGATATATGTATTATTTTGAATTCGTCTGTATATCGTGGTTTGCTATACCCCTTGACGTGTATCAGTTTGTAAACTCTGTTATGTATCAATATATGTGTATATGATGATCTACTGTTCTATGATGTATGGTACATTTGAGTTGTTATATTCTGTTCTAATAGATCCTCCAACCACCTGTGGTTTTGTTTTAAGTATAAATTGGATATGTCGATCTGCTACGTAGGGCAATTGTCGATGTACTCAATAGATAGTTAAAGCAAGGCTATAGATGGTCGCTCCTAACCTGCCTTATTCTCCGTGTTAGTTGACGGCATTACCCAGTAGTATCCTTGGCTAGCGTGGGAATAGAGGTGGGGCGTCGCACGACTTGTAAAATAATTTAGTTTGGTTATCCTTTTAACCAAATTAACAAAATTTTGTTATACTTTCAAAATTACAAATGTTTTACTATTTTTTAGATTAGTTCGGTGAATAAATAATTTTATTTACCACGTATCTGACCAAATTACTATTAAAAAGCACAAAAATACTAAATAAGAACACTTTAATCATATATTCAATTTTTCTTTCGAAGTATAATGAATATTTCAACACAAAATGTAAAATAATTTTGTTCGGTTATATTGGATAACCAATTGAACCAACCAAACTTAATTCAGTAAGTTTTATTTGGTTTTCGTTTATATCAGCTTTAGTTCGGTTTAACAATTTTCAGTATCGGACCAACTGAACCATCCAAATAGTCAACCCTAGCCATGATAAGAAAATAAAACAGACTAAACATAAATTATATAAGAGTTAAAGGAGTAAGCAAAGATTATAAATTATGATATAGAGCATACATGTATAGTTATGAAATCATTGATAACTCTAGTTTGCAATGTCATTTTCATTATTAATGTCATATTCATTATCAATTTCATATAATTCTAGTTTAGCAAAATAAATCAAGCTTAAATAAAGTATTTCCAACTAACATGTCAAGACAAATGAGATGTAAAGAGCATAATATCATCCAAAAAATGGAGATGAAGAGGCCATTTCCTACATTATCTAAAATCCCATTACTAGTGGCTATCTTGATAGTCCTAACATACACGTTAGCAACTAAAATAAACAAAAGAGGTGACAAAGGGTCACCTTGCCATAGTCCCCTTGTGGATTGGTTTTTATTTCCTAGAATACCGTCAACCATTGTACTTGAATTTTCAATTTTAAGTAAAGACGTTAGTCACCAATCTATCTAACACTGAAACCCCTAACCAGTAACAAATACTCAGGGAAATCCTGTTCATTGAACCAAAAGCTTTAGATAAACTCGGTTTTAAAAGCATACAAGTGTTATTATTTTTACAACAATAATTACTAAGTTGTTGAACAACAATAACCCATCTGTAATGTTTCTACCTTTAAGGAAAGCAGTTTTGCTTTGAGTAATTAATTTACCGATTTTATTATTTAACCTATTAGTTAAAACCTTAGAAATGATTTTAAAAGGAACAATTTGACAATGAAATTAATCTAAAATCTTTTAACTTGTTTGCTCCTATTTTGTTAATATGATTATATCAGTCAAAGTAAACTGCTTTATTATAATGAACCATCATAAAATTTATTAAACATTTTAATTATATCATATTTTAAAACTTTCCCAAAAAATTCATAAAATAAAGTAGGAAATCCATCACAAATAGAAGATTTAGCACTAGGCACATACTTTATAGCCATCAAAACCTTCTCCTCCATAAATGGATTATCCAGTCCATCTAAATCAATCCCAGAGTCTTTAGGATATAAATCGTCCCATTTAACGCTAACTTATGCACATTCTTAGTTCCAAAATTTTCATTATAACAGTTAGTAAGTACCCAATTTAATTATTTTTGATCAAAAATCTCAACATTATTATCTAAAATAGAACTAAGGGTGTTACTATGTTTTCTACCATTTGCTACTATATGAAAGAAAAATTGTATTCTTATCCGCTTAATCCATCCACTGGACCTAGAACTTTGTTTTCACACAATTCTCCTTAAGTTAGAATTTTAATTAATACTTAGTTCGAAAGCATGTTTTTCTAAAATATTTAAATTTCTAGATTATTCTATTTTATTTAACTTTAAAATCTCATTTATTAAATTATCTGGTTAACCTTAGTATGACTAAAAATATATTTGTTTCATTTTTGAGAAAATTCCTTAAATCTCTAAGTCTATTAACAAATATTTTAGCTATATTTCCTGAAAATTTATAATTTTACTTGCTTGTAGGAAACCATTTACTTGCAATTAGATCTGTAAAATTATTTTTGGATGGCTGCATCTTTTCAAATCTAATTTTTTTTTGTTCCTAATCTTTTGGTTGGTGCAGGATAAAATAGTTGGACAAAGGTTCGAGTAGATACTCGATAACCTAACAATCTTATAAAAAGGAAATTTATTTTTCACTTCATCACTAATGAAAAATCCATCGAGAGTAAAATCAATAGTTCTTCCCTACTATTTGACCAAGTGAATTGTATGTAGCTTAATCGTAACTCAATTAAATTACTATCCACAGTAAGTCGATCAAACTCCTCCATAATAGAAGAATCACCTTCTCTAGAGGATCATTCCCCTAGAAATTTAATAACATTGAAATCTCCATATATCACCCAAGGTCCTCAAATGAGTGATCAAATCTCAAGACACTCGATCCAAAGAACCTTTCGATCTATCTTGGAATTCGACCAATAAACATTAGATACATTTATAAATGAGATGTCAGTAAGATCAATGAAAATTAGATGCATCGAGTGATTTTTAGCAATAGAGTATAAAAATTTAACATAATTATCTTTCCAACCCACCATAATCCCTTCAAGCTACCATAGCTGGGAGACAAACCCAATGTCCAAATATAAACGCCTTAAACACCTATACAATCTATAGTTAGGATGTTCTATTTTTGTTTTTTGCAATAAACAATATCAGTGTTATTATCCTTAAAATTATTCTAATTTTACTATGTTTTTCTAAATCGTGTGGTTCCATCGATTCTCTCCTCGATGATTACTTTTCACCCCTCGTTTATAGTAATAAAATTTTAATTTCATCTTTACCCTTTAGCAATTAATTAGATATTTCTTCCCAATGTGAATGCCATCTTTTACTGGTTGAAATATTGAAAATGATATTTATTCCCAATTAATTAGAAACCATGCATCGCGTTATTTTGCTTAAAATGGAACAGTGCTTCGTTTAATCAAAACCAAAGTTTCGACATGAACTCTAATTATTTAAGATACTAAATTAGTGAAAAGATTTAGAGATTAACCATGCTGTTATTTGGATCTTCTCATTGATTGCTTCTTTCCATTGCTTTTGCTAGGGTTTTCAAAAGCGTAGAAAGAGAAAGTTGTAAAATAAAAACTAAAGGAAGAAGAGAAAGGAGAATAAGTAGTAAAAGTAAAGGGCATTTGTGGAATAAATGGGGTGGGTAAAGAGAAATCGGGGGTGATAATTTTATTTTGAACATAGTGCAGTGGGAAAAGCAAATAATAAGGTGAGAATAGATGGAGCAAAATCATTGTGTAGACCTCTAACGTTTTACTTGATAAACTGATCGATGGTTTTTATGTGAACAAAAAATGCGATTTTTTTACCGCAATTGCATGACGTCTGTTGTAGTGTTGTGCGAATATGGGTCGAATCCACAAAGAGTTATTAATTACTATGCTTATCTAACTTTTTGGCATGTTAGATGATTTAGGAAGTTAAATCTGCTGAATTTCAAGTAGGAAATTGCAAGAAAGGAAAGGAAAATGCTCTAACAAAAATAACAAACAAGGAAATATAATAAGAACTTACCTTAATTTAATAATCGCGTAGAGAATTTGAAAATATGAAATCCATTGATCTCTTGGCAAATTAATAGATCTCAAATAAAATATATGAAGCAGAAATTAAACAATGTTGAAAGAGAATAAAATAGAATAAGAACAAGCAACAAGTAAGTTTTGAGGACAAGCACCTTTGTCCAAGTGATTAATTGATTCGGCTTTGGTGCAGGATGTCACAAGTTTGAAACTTGCTTTCGAACGTTTATTTGACATGGGATATGTTATCCTAATGATTTGTTGTATATAAAGTACCAGTTCAAAAAAAAAACAAGTAAGTTTTGATTAATTTATTTATAAAATAGGAAAGTTCGAAGAGATTACAAGAGTTGGAAGTCCTAAATATAAAACCTTAGAAATAGAATTGAAAGTAATTGCCAAGATGATCTAAATACTTCTAGGTGGAGGTATTTATAGAGATCCCTACATCCAAATCTACAAACATGAACATTCTAGAACTTTTGGAGTTGTCCATCTCTAGAAATTTCTATACTATCTGCCTTTCATATTATTTTAGAAACATGTGTCTCCAACATGCTCCATAAGCCTCTTAATTTTGTGTGTTCTAGAAGTATCTTTATTGGAGATGTGAATGGCTAAAAAATATGTACGCTATGTGGGATTTGAACCAATGACCTCTTAGTAAATGTAGATCCTCAAACCAGTTAAGATATAATAGTTATTATGCAAAAAAACATTGTTTTTTCTTATCACATTGTCTTAAAGTTAAACCAGTGTTTTTGAACCATCTCTTCGATAATTTCTTCATTTTCTAAAAATCAAGAACCTACCATAAAACATAACAAAAGGACCAAGTAATACTATCTTATGGATATTAAATTGTGTAATTATGTAGTTTAAAATATTCAATATTTGATATTCATTATAAATCTCATGATCCAAGCGATCTAACTAGTTCTAACTTCCTACTCTTAATATACATATTATCTATCTAGGCATAGTCAAAAATAAAATATGAACATTTGTACTTCCTTCGTTGAAAGTTATAATATAGGAAATTAGTATATTTAAGAAATAAAGTCTTTTTTTGATGTTATGTTGTTCGATTATGCAAGTTTTTCCTCTTATTTTTAGTTAGTTTTGCCTGTTTTAGCATGATGGATTATTGAAGTGGTTTAAGTTAATTAATTTTATTATTCTTTGAGTGGGTGAAAGGAGTGTTATAGTGGGTGCATATAGTATTATCCAATCTCCCTAGCCAATTTCTTCATCGTCAATATTTTGCCTATCCAATAATGCTTCGTCAATACATATGAATCCAACTAATTTGACTATCACTCACCATAGGAAAAAAATGCATCAGTCAACATATATGCTCTGTTGTCTGATGCATATCTATCTATCATTAAATTATGTGCCGTCTAATTGCACATCAAACCACCAGTAAGCCACATCGTCCGATATGTACTAACACAAAAAAACCTTATTGTCTGATATTATAGTATCATTTCTAGAATTTTCTATTAGATAACATATAATTATAGACTGATATGAATATTTGTTCATAGAATGAAATAAATGAATTGCAATTTTGTCTAAACAAATATTTTATTTCAAATCAAATTCAAATACAATACAGCTTCACTATCACTCTACTTACATTTTCGAATACAATACAACTTTCACTATCACTCTTATACATACATTTATATATACTCTCATATATAACATTTTTTAACTCACGCTCCCTCGAGTTTGTTTTGTTGTTAATCTTGCTTTGCTCTTCCTCTAGCTTGTGTCTAGCCATCTCCTATACCTATCAAATGAACAAAATAGTAAATGGAAAAGGAGACAGACCTAAATTGCAAAAATAGATTGGATCGAATATTAATATTGCCTCAGTTTATGGTTTGTTTTCTCTTCATGTTTTAGACAAGGACAAAAATATATGTGCACGGACAATTTATGATATGTATAGTGTACCAGTATGAATATCACAAGGTCGGACATCGATTAAATCTCATGGACAGCAAACCAAACATGATCATAACCAGAAACAGACTCAAGGCACATTCATATGAAAAGCATTACATAGTCACACATGTACATATACATACATATGTATGCATGTATATACATGGATATGAAACTAAATAGTATAATAAGTATTAGTTTGAAGCAACAAATTACCACAAACATTCTGTTTCATGCAGCAAACCATAAACCAAGCGACAACATCATTTTCAGGAAGCAAGCAAAGTACAAGTATAGATCAACTACAAACATTCCCACATATATACATACATATGTATGTACGCATATATATGGATCAACTCAAAATGGTTCAGCTCAAAGCAACAAGGAGAAGCAAGTGACAATGTATATGAAAACATGGGAGAAAATAAATAAGAGATATATGAAAACATGCTGCTCCTATATAGAAATTATGTCCCTTGTTGCTACATATAGAAATTATATGGATAGTTCCAACAGGTATTGAAACATATGAAAACATAGGAACATATGGAAACATTAAAGTGTATGAAAACATACATCCAAATAAACAAAGGATAGTTTCGGCATAGGAGCAGCAAGACTCAAGTGCTAGTGCATAGAAGCAACTCAAGGAAACTCCAAACAAGGTCAACTTAAAATGGTTCAGCTCAAAGCAATTCAATAATTGGTTCCGCTCAAAATCGTTCAAGCTCAAACCTGTTCGTAGACACACACACACATAGTGAGTAGAAATGGTTCAAGCTCAAACTAGCTGAAAGATGCGGGTGGAAAATTACTCCTTATTTTTACAACTGAAAAGAGGACGATCGCTGTAAGTGTTTACAACTTGAAAATTCAAGGAACGCCATTTTTTTCTTTTAGGAACAAAAGAAAGAGTGTGGGAAGGAATGCAACCACAGAATAATGTAGGCAGGAAGGGAAATCAAAATTTTGATAAGGAGGCAAAACCACATTATTGATAATTTCAATCGAACAACAAATAAATATTGTCTGAAAAAAATGTTGTCTGACAGCTTATACGTCATACAACAGATGATTTTTCCATGTGATGCATGAAAAAGTGGGATAACAGAAAATCTACCGTACGTTATGTGATTGGTGTTGTCTGATGCACTTTGTGGCATAGTGACTAAATTGCTGTCGACTTTAATTATTAATATGCTTACCATCTTTTTAATTATGTTTCTCTAAGACTAAGATATTAAACAATAATTTGCAACTTAAATTTGGTTTCATGGTACAACATTATAAATAACCTTTATTGTTACTTTGATAAAAAAATATCCAATCATTATTTCTTTTTCTGCTATCTTGAAGAAGAACATAAAATAAAGCAAAACAAAAAATCGATTATTTTAGAAAATATATGATATAGCGAATATAGTTATTTATCATTATCATTTCACTATAAATTTAAAGAAGTTATGAAATTATTGATTTTAATGCATGTTCTAAATATAATTAAATATCTTAACTCACCAACTAATAATTTGAAATTCATAAAATATATTTAATTGCATTATTCGTTTCATTATCTTCCACAGTTATAAGATTGAAAAAAATTATTTTTACATTTAGATTTCATTATATTTCTGCATATGTGGACAATTGTTCACATTATTTACTGTTTAAGATGATTTTTGGAGTATCTTTGATGATTTAATTTTATTAATTGTTTAAGTGGCATGGGTAAGTATTTAGATGATTACAGGGGTGGCAATTAGACCCGACTCGATGGATCCAGACCCGATCCTGTAGGTCTCGGTTCTAGCAGGGGAGGTTCTATCGAGTCCAAACTATACATTTTAAAATCCTAGACCCGACCAGATCCGAGCTTCTGTTTGAGTCAGGTTCGTTCGATTTGAGTCTAAAGATAATAATATCAAATATGCACACGTCTCATTATTTTTTGGTCGGATTTGTTCGGGTCAGGCTTGATCGGATCTTTATGGTACTTTTCATCATCCAGACCCATTCCGAGATCCATCAGTTTGGGTTTTTTTGGATCGGTTCAGTTTTATGATCTCAGTTCTAATTGTCAGCTTTGGCCTCAGATGAATATAAGTTGTAACAACCTTGTCCAACTTAAAACATGAACGTTAGAATGTTGATCTCATTGTGCCCTTCATTTTCTATTTCAAAAGAAAAGTTGTTTCTGTGTTTTTTAAGAGCGGTGCTAAATGCACCGCAATATAGGTTTCATTTTATCCAATCTCACTTTTACCCAACAAAATATTTTTGCTGGTTTAGAATTACCCACGTGTTATCCATATCATCGATTGAACTTCCCTCCTCTCAAACTTCGAAAACCAATATTCACTCCCCTCAAATCAAACCCACACCGAACACTCGAGCATAATCACCTTTAAACCCTAACCGACGTTCTCCAAATCAAATCCTAACCGACATTCTCCAAATCAAACCCACAACCGAACACTCGAGTATCATTAATGTAAACCAACATTCAATCCATTCTATCAATAGCACCTAAAAACAGGTTGTGTCGAAGAAGAAGAAGCGACCTCAATCATCTGAAGGACCATCGTCTCCTCCGCCGACCACGTCAACCCAAGGTACGGCAGTGTGAAAATCCTAAACTGTAGCGACCCGACCTTCTATCACCAGAAAGACGCATCACTATTTAAGAAAGAAATGGATCGAAGAAGAAAAGAAAGAGAAGAAAGAAAAACAACACATCAAAATCTCACGGCGGAACGAATGAAATATAATATATAACATATATATAGTATCACATACATCAGAGTACAGAACTATACATCTCAATTTAGGCAGTTATAACATTTCTGTCTAATGTACAATACAAGAACATCCATACAGAATAACACCACAGCGGAAACTCTATCTATATATCTACACGCCGAAGCCTCCTGCTCCAAAGCTCCTCCAGAATTCGTCAAAGATAACCTGAATCACTTGACTACTCATACATAATATGAGTACCCATGAGTTTAATAAAACAGAAAATAAACACTCGGGTCAGACAGGGGTCTGGTGTGAGTAAACGGTTTAAAATTGCTTAACTTTGAAAATCCTTTGAAAAGAAAGGTATCATGTAAGACTTCCGACACATAAACATGGAAAAGTTTTTACTTTACGCTAACCAAAACATTTGATAGGAAATCCAGTGATATTATAAAAGTGTCTAGGGTTTTCAAATAAATAAGAAATAGCTGAAATTGTTACATCTATTAAATTCCAGCTACTAGCCACAAAAGTTGGTAATACAAAAAAAACCGCAGGGTCTCGTAAGAAGAATGGGTTTCCATCAATGGCAGGGCTACTAGGGCACCGCCCGTCACAGTACGTTGCCTAGATCACCGTACCGAGGATTACTCCCATTCCCCTGCAACACAAGGTCGGAACCATTCCTTACTAAACAGTCCCGAACAAGACATCCCCGCAGTTGGTTGTAGATCCAACTGCCCACACAGCCAAAATAAAAAGGGACATCTAGACAGGGGTAAATCTCGTCCAACTTGGGCATGACACACTTAATCTTGCTACACCTCCCCTGTTTTAGACATTCCCGATTGATGAGGCTTGAGGCTGCGGTTACCTTTATAGGACATATTTATCTTCGTATGCTCATCGTCCACCTGACGATGTTCTGAAAGCATTCAATCCATACAAGTCCGTTCCGGGTTCGAACGGAACAGAAGGCACTATCTCGTTACACTCATTTTGGAATCACCCTCAGAGTTAACGACAATAGCCCTTGCACTCTGAATCATCATCTCGAAACTGAAAGTACTACATTCGTTAAACTCATTCTGGAATCACCCTCGGAGTTATAATGATACATAGTTCTTACACTTCGAGTCTTCACTTCACTTGGATTTACGACCTAACGTTAATTTGGATCGATGTGGTTTTCGGACATAAAACCCGATCCCGGTCTCACCGAATCCAAAACGCCATTTTAATGTCCAAGTTGTACTTAAGGGTTTAAACAGTAGATATTCAGAATATCACTTACAATAAATGGATGATTCATAACACACAGATAGATAATCCACCATTATCAAATTCATCCACACATATCACCAAGCAGCATATATATCACATCTCAGATATATCACATTCATATCATTACATGGCATACAATATCATCCAATATCATTAACTCATTCAATGATATTTATCATCCAATCATTGACCATCCATAAACAAGTTTTGATCCAAACTTAATTAATTTAATTATTCCTTAATTAAATTAATTCCTCACTTAATCACTTAGATTATCATCAATCCAACTTACTTATTCATTAATTATTTACAATTTAACTAATTAAGCATCACTTAATTATCCACTTCAATTAATCTCCCTTGATTAATTATCTCTTAATTACTTTAAGTAATTATTCCTTAATTACAATTTAATTAATCATCCTGATTAATTACTTCTTAATTATCCCAAGTAATTATCTCTTAATTATCTTTTAAATTAATCACACTTGATTAATTATTTTTAATTAAACACTCTTGATTAACTACTTTTAATTAATCACACTTGATTAACTACTTTTAATTAATCATACTTGATTAATTACTCTTAATTAATCATACTTGATTAATTACTTCTTAATTAATAACATTTGATTAGTTACTTTTTAATTATATTTGGTAATCAAAACTAAATCATAGATTAATTACCCTTTAATTATTAATTACTAATTAATTATTTATTTCCATTAATTAATGATTACTTCCACTAATTAAATTTCTTCTTAATTAATTACTTAACAAGTAATTAATCACTTTATTAATTACTCTTAATTTTTTTATTAATTAATTTGTCTTTAATTAATAAAAATAAATAAATCTTTAATTAATTATATTAATTAATTATTTAATTAATAACATAAGTGATTAACTGTTAATCACTTCCACCTAATTACTTTCATAAAGTAATTATCTTTTACTTAATTACCTCCAGTAATTTGCTACTTAATTACTTCACCAAGTAATTTAGCCAAATTGAATCATAAGTGATTATCTTTAATCACTTACTAATTAATTATAATTAATTATTTAACTAATCATTTAAATTTAATTAAATGATTTTTAACTTCTCATATTACAAAGATCCTTAATTAAGGAAACCATTATCTTAATTAATTATTAATATTAACCAACAACACTTGATTATTTATAATAATTTACTTATCTTAATTATCTTCACACATTTGTTTATCTTTAAATTAACCAAACTTTTAATTACTCAAGATAATTCTTTATTACAATTGAATACTAAATCGTAATCATTAAACCTTATTTAAAATAATATATGTTAGAAATCAATTATAATTAAAATAATTTAAAACATTCAAATTAAACTTTTAAATCTTTAAACTTTTCAAAGTTATTAAATAAATTTAATACAAACATCATTTCAAAAATCCACTTATTTTATTTAAAAACATTCATATTTTAATGTATATAAAACTTGTTTAAAACTAAATTTTGAAACCAATTAGTTTCATAAGTAAAACTTGTTTAACTTTTGTTTTAAACTTTATTCCAAAATCAAATTTCTTTGTTTCAAACTTTTTAAAACATTGCAGTTAAATTTTAAAACTTCCTGTACCAAACTAAATCCCGCTTAAAATAAAACCCGAGCAAACCACTACAATTTCCCACGCTTACCCCGAGTTTCCCAAACCCTTCTTCTGCTTCGAGCCAAAACATCACGCTCCCGATGTAGACTTCGAGCTGCAACCCCTTCTTCCCAAAACCCAAACCTGATGCACGTAACCATGCACGTCAATGTGCAACACCAACCTGGTCAACATTGAACTCCACTCCGGCCTCCAATACGTCGAACTCGACCACAACAACTACTTGCAACAACCCATGAATTACGATTCGACCTAGAATAAAAAACAACCCCTAAACCCATCAGCTCGAAAACAACCATCACCAAAAATCGACCCTCCACGGCAACCCCAGCCTCGAGAAAACCCACCATTCTCCCCAAAGCTTCGACACAACCTTCAGAACCCACGGAAACAATCGCGATCGCTTCCGGTAGCCCTTGTTCGCCGCGAAGTCAAGATGAACAACGTCAATAGTCACAGGGTGTTAAACCCTAATCCATCAATTCTCGGCCAACTCGATCCATTATAAATCCCCAATGCATTTTTCTGATGAACTCCTACCCCCCCTCGATCTTCATGCTCATCCACGACCTCAATTACACTGTTGTTCGCCGAAAATCGACCAAAATGCCCCAAACAGTCAACTCGATAATTCTCTTCAATTACTAATCTAAAAATCATGTTTCAACCATTAAAAATCATGATTCAGCATCACAATTTCAATTAGGTAATCAAAACTTAAAATTGAAATAATAAAAAATTTGACCCAATTTAATTTTTACTATAAATTCAAAGATTTAGAACCAATTATTCGCTTTAAAAACTTGTAATTATTTTTAGTTGATAGATTAATTGATTACAAACAACTTCTATTTACAAATCATGAGCCAATTCAAATTGAACATGGAGTAATTGCTTTTATTATGAAAATCTAAACCTGTTCTTCACACAGAAAATATATTAACACTATACAGGCATTCAAACACATATATCTAGACATGCATCCAATTTAATTCAAGTAAATCATTAACATCATGATATTCATCATAAGAACAAGAAAAATCCAGGATTAAAACTGTTTTTAAAATTTCATTTACTCACCTATATGCAGAGGACAGAGACTGAATTCCAGGTTCTTGAATTTATCTTGCATGTTGAAATAAAATCCGCTACTAATGATTTCCAGTTTTTCTTGTTGATAAATTTTCTGTTGCTGTTGAATCTGAATTGCATGCTGATGTTTTTTATGTGACGCCCCACCTCTATGCTCACAATAACAAAGAGTATTAAAAGAAATACTGTCCGTTATTACGAAGAATAAGGCTGGATAGGAGCGGCCATCCGTAGTTAGGCCTTACACTAGTATTGGTTATCTCGATAGGAGTGGTATATATTTTTAATTTTCATCTCTTATTTATTTACTCCCATCAACATATCCAATTCCAGTATAAAACGAACTACGATGATTCATAGTAGTTTATGACAATAGATATAATAATAACACAGATAATTCAAATGCGGAACACTGATAAACAAAAATCTCATATATATATATATATATATATATATATATATAATAACTGATGTCAGTTACAATACATGTGATACAGTACATATGATACAACTACAACTGTCGACTCTGGAAGTTAAATATACAAGTACATTATCGTGAATAATATACATGAATATACAACATCCTATACAAATACACTGACTACTTTAAATGATGACGACTACTCCAAAAATATGAAAAGACTTCATAGCTCTAACAGCAACCCATAGTGAGATATCAACAACCTGTAAATACTCGGTCTGACCCGAGTATTACATTCAAAAGAAATTAATACACGGGTCAGTCTAATTCAAACTCAGTTATTAGTGCACAGAAGCAATAATAATTAAATAAAAAAAATTAGACGACGGTCACAATAAATCTCGTCTATCCGATCCTTAAATAAAGAAATCGGATAACGATAAATGTAACACGTAATAGTGTTAAACAACAAATCAGCAAAATTAAATCATCAACAAAGATAAGTGAAAAGAATATCGATGAAGATAATTTAAAAACATCTGAGTTGCCTAAACGGCAATTAACAAAAAAAATCATCAAATTAACCAATCAAAATACAACTCCAAAATAACATGAAATATCAATTAAAATACCAACTCGGGTAGGGCTGCAGTACACGCACGCGTGCACTGCCTCGCCACTACAGCATATGGAATATGCTAAAGATCAATAAATCAAAACAAAATAGAATATCACAAAACTATACCGTGTGGCTGCAGTTCACGCTTGCGTGCACTGCCTTGCCACTACGTTGACGATGTATCCAATGAATACCGCATGGCTGCAGTTCACGCTTGCGTGCACTGCCTTGCCACTACAATGATGATGTACCCAATAAAAATTCATAAGCAAACACAAGATTAAACCCGAGTCATCGGATTCAACTCAAGTGTAGTCAGAAAGCAATCCATTTGCAACACTGTAATGCAAAACAACAAGGGCAACTGCAGCTAAAACTGCAGCCACCACAAAATCATACGTGTACAAGACAACATGTTTCGAAGGACAAACACTAAGAGAGGTACCCGGGTGATGTGCAAATGAATGCAACAGTGAAATGAATCAGTGTCGTGATATGCACAATACACCGCCACGACATAGCAACTACATGAAGACAACAGAAAAATGATCAATCAAACTTCTGGAACCAAAAAGGCAACTCAACTCAAATGCCAAGCACAAAGGCGCGCATGGAAGTTACACTGCGACAGATCAGGGAAGTGCAGCAGTGTGCACATCACCGTGAACAGGTGGTGGTACAAACATGAAGAGAGCAAAGTGATGGTGAAAAAGCACCATAGATATGGAAACCAGAATAGTGCAAGAGCAAGTTCAATTAGGTCGAACATCACATGTAATGTATCAGACTCGAGCAAAGGCAATATAAACCCAACAGTGCAAAATGGCGTATGCATATGCACATGCATGGATACTCTAGTACAACTTGCAAATGGACCCAGTATCAGGAAATATACATATGAGATGCAAAATTGACAATTGCAAAGCACACGGAGGTAAGGCTCAAACCAAACAGTCAAGTTCAAGGCATAGCAAGGGAATAGTGTGGCCAAGAACTGATAAAAGCAATTCATTGAATGGCAGTGTCAATGTCAGGACAATGCCAAAGCCGACCAATTCAAACCAGATAAATGAAACAAAGTAGAGACTGGCATCAAAATTGGTTCAGCTATCAAGTATTGTATGCACAAAACGCAAATCGAGTCCAAATGCAACAAAAATAAACAAAGGCAAAGTAAACGAGACCAAACAATATGTACAGGTCAGTGAAGAGCCCTGATTACATGAACCAGGCTCGGAGACAAATATCAAAATCATGGCAAACTTCAAGTCAAGTATGCTACAGCAAGAATTTCGATCAAAATCGAAGTCGACATCGAACCAGACCACAATGTCATGGAATGCCCTATCAAAATATGCTACAGTGATGATACAAGCATTTGCGACAGAAAGTGATGCAAATACACTCAAATCAAACTAAAATGAAACAGAGATATGCAACAGGGTGGTCAGCCTCCGAAGTGCAGTGCAACAACAAACAACACAACAACCATGTCATACACAGTGGAGTACAACATCAAGCTCAATGAAACAGACATCACAAATTAAGTTAGTCAATATGGTCAAGGAAACAAGCCCAACTACGACCAAGAACAAGGCACAGTATGGTTTCCATGCTGCAAGACTCGGGTATACATGAATACACATATATGGTGACACAGCAGTATGTTGAAGCAACAAAGTTACGAAACTCGAAGTCAAGTGATAAAATCAAGTTTAAAAAAAACGTCAGGATGATAAATGCATTGCAGCAAAAACAAAATTCAACTAATTTTATCAAAATCGAAGTTTATCACCAATTCAAAGCCGAGATGGTCAGGGCTAGAATCGAACAAAGTTAGAAGTAGTATTTTTTTAAAACCAACAAAGAAATTAAAGCAACTGTTAATGATCGAATACGTAAAATAGCAGATCAATCAAACAAGGATGAAAGTCGAACAAAACAACATCACCAAACTCAAATCAAAAATCATCAAAACCGTGCAAATCCCCAAAATCACATATATATATGAAATCGACCTGAGTTAGATGTGAGTAATTTAAAAATTGCTCACCTTAGTCAATGAATTGGAACAGGAGAGTGGAACTCGAACGAGAACAATTTATCACTCAAAACCCCTATCGATAAATCCACGAAGGCGCGGCTTCAATTGTAATCCAAAAACCCTGATTTCAGATCGAAGAAGACGAAAAAGAACGGCCGCCATATTATTTTCTTTTTTTTCGTATGCTAGGGTTTTGGGTTACTAATGAAGTCAAAAACGAAAGGGGCGGGTATGAGTTTCTCACGGCACGAATAATGCACATGGGCCGAGATAAGTTTTAAAGCCCACCACACTTTTTAACAAATTATAAAAGATTTTTAACCCTAGAAAAAAATCCAATTGCAAATTTTTATCAAAGGATTCCAACAGATCAAAATTCAATAGCAATTATCATCACTTAAATCGTTAAATGACGATTATAAATTCGAAGCTAAATCCGGGTTGTCACAGACTCCCCTCCTTATAAAAATTGCGTCCCCGCAATTTTCATAATTAAGGTCGTCACTAACAATTATTTTTCTAACATAAACTGGTTAAGCTATGAAATAAAGGTCGAGAATACAAACACCAAAGAATTCTTTTAATTTCATAAAAGAAATTCACAAATTCTCAACAAAATTTAATTATCAAGTTGATAATCAGAAAACAACAAAACTGAATGAATGCAATTATCAACAATATTCAATTATCAAAAACGATAATAAAATCTAAAATCAACGAATATTCGATTGTTAAAAACGATAATCAAATCTCAAATCAACAAATATTCGATTATCAAAAACGATAATCAAATCTCAAATCAACAAATATTCGATTATCAAAAACGATAATCAAATCAATAAATATTCGATTATCAAAGACATAATCAAATCTCAAATCAACAAATATTTGATTATCAAAAACGATAATCAAATCTCAAATCAACAATTATTCGATTATCAAAAACGATAATCAAATCTACAAATATTCGATTATCAAATACGATAATCAAATCTCATATCAACAAATATTCGATTATCAAAAACGATAATCAAATCAACAAATATCTAATTATCAAAAAGGATATTTAGAACTCATATCAACAAATATTCGATTATCAAAAACGATAATCAAATCAACAAATATCTAATTATCAAAAACGATAATTAGAACTCATATAACAAATATTCGATTATAAAAAACGATAATCAATTCTCAAATCAACAAATATTCGATTATCAAAATCGATAATCAAATCTCAAATCAACAATTATTCGATTATCAAAAACGATAATCAAATCAACAAATATTCGATTATCAAATACGATAATCAAATCTCATATCAACAAATATTCGATTATCAAAAACGATAATCAAATCAACAAATATCTAATTATCAAAAACGATAATCAGAACTCATATCAACAAATATTCGATTATCAAAAACGATAATCAAATCTCAAATCAACAAATATTCGATTATCAAAAACGATAATCAAATCAATAAATATTCGATTATCAAAAACGATAATCAAATCTCAAATCAACAAATATTCGATTATCAAAAATGATAATCAAATCTCCAATCAACAATTATTTGATTATCAAAAGCGATAATCAAATCAACAAATATTCGATTATCAAATACGATAATCAAATCTCATACCAACAAATATTCGATTATCAAAAACGATAATCAAATCAACAAATATCTAATTATCAAAAACGATAATTAGAACTCATAGCAACAAATATTCGATTATCAAAAACGATAATCAAATCAACAAATATCTAATTATCAAAAACGATAATTAGAACTCATATCAACAAATATTCGATTATCAAAAACGATAATCAAATCAACAAATATCTAATTATCAAAAACGATAATTAGAATTCATATCAACAAATATTCGATTATAAAAAACGATAATCAAATCAACAAATATCTAATTATCAAAAACGATAATTAGAACTCATATCAACAAATATTCGATTATCAAAAACGATAATCAAATCAACAAATATCTAATTATCAAAAACGATAATTAGAACTCATATCAACAAATATTCGATTATCAAATACGATAATCAAATCTCATATCAACAAATATTCGATTATCAAAAACGATAATCAAATCAACAAATATCTAATTATCAAAAATGATAATCAGAACTCATATCAACAAATATTCGATTATCAAAAACGATAATCAAATCAACAAATATCTAATTATCAAAAACGATAATCAGAACTCATATCAACAAATATTCGATTATCAAAAATGATAATCAAATCAACAAATATCTAATTATCAAAAACGATAATTAGAATTCATATCAACAAATATCCAATTACCTGCAGATAACTGAAAACAACAAATATCTAGAAATCAATTAAGATGATCTAGAAAATCAACATAAAAGGTGGATCGATCCCAACAAATGACGAATTTTAGCTATGCCGCACGTGCATCAATATATGGCCGAAGCCTACCAAGTACCCAACATAATTTTGGCGCCCAACAAATGACCCGAAGGTCCAACATATGACCCGAAGGTCCGGTACTGGTATTGACCCGAAGGTCCAACATAGTGGCTCGAAAGCACACGAAAATCATCATCTATTCAATTAACAAGTCCGGAATTAACCGAAATAGCAAACGCACATGTCCCATACCACGTGTTTTACTAAATCGTTTGATTCTCTTCATCGTTTCTTTGAACGTGTAAAATCATCAAAATCATCAAACAGCAAATGTTTCAATTAACGAGTCCGGAATTAATCAAAATAGCAAACGCACATGTCCCATAACCACGTGTTTTACTAAATTGTTTAAATCTCTTCATCATTTCCTTGAAAGTGCAAAATTGTGTATTCCAAAAATAACATTTCACATTCTCAAACGGACAAGTCCGGAATTAAGCAAATCAATAAAAGAAAGGGGTCATAATCCTCGATTTTTCTGAAACGTTTAAGTCACTTTCTCATTCTTCTGAAAACGCAAACTGTAAAAATTCTGAAAACAATTTCATTTATTTTATAAAAGTAAATAATCTACATTCTCAAACGAACAAGTCCGGAATTAAGCGAATCAGTAAAAGAAAGGATTCATAGTCCTCGATTTTGCTGAATCGTTTAAATCGCTTCCTCATTCTTTTGAAAGCATAAACTATAAAAAATTTGAAAAACAATTTTATTTTTAAAACGATTTGCAAATCCATGATAAAAACAGCAACATTAGTGACAATTTCAATAAGAAAATTGTACTTCTCAAAACACCGTAGAAACGGATCTCAAAATCAGCATTGTGGAATAACCGCTTGAAAATCCACTTTAGAATTGAAGGTCACTGAAGTCAATGCGACATAAATTTTTAAACATCAAAATCTCATCAAAATGATTCTCATTAAAATATAATACCAGTGGAATTTCATTTATTAAAAATGTCAACCAAACACCGTACTTAAAAAATTTAGCACAAGTGTTAAAATCCCGTTATAAAAATAACGACAACAAAATACGTTTCATAACCAAGCATCGGTTCAACGTAAAAATAACGTAGTAACGTGCAACTTAAATTCGCACGTATATCACAAAATGAACAAAGAAATCATTCAAATATATCTTCAATGAAGATAATTCAAAATAGCAAAAATCTAATCAGCTATGATTAGCATCAAAGAAAACCAGCAAGAATTTCAACAAATCAAAACCACTGGTTAAACAACGTAATGAAATTTAAATTCATTTTCATATTTCGATTTCCAAATCAGAATAATTATCGGCTGTACTCAGCGAAGACAGTCTTACTGTTTCCGCTGCGCACTCTGATAAACAGAACACAAACAAATTAAATCATCAAAACACAATTTACTTTTATTTTAAATAAAGATATTTAAAAATTTCAACATATTTTCAAAACTTTAGTCTTGACTCAAAGCACAAATAAAACATCGACTGATAGTTGTAACACATGTTCCATCTAAGTTATGTTTTATATTATGTCCACAAACCCCAAGCTCTGATACCAACTGTGACGCCCCACCTCTATGCTCACAATAACAAAGAGTATTAAAAGAAATACTGTCCGTTATTACGAAGAATAAGGCTGGATAGGAGCGGCCATCCGTAGTTAGGCCTTACACTAGTATTGGTTATCTCGATAGGAGTGGTATATATTTTTAATTTTCATCTCTTATTTATTTACTCCCATCAACATATCCAATTCCAGTATAAAACGAACTACGATGATTCATAGTAGTTTATGACAATAGATATAATAATAACACAGATAATTCAAATGCGGAACACTGATAAACAAAAATGATATATATATAATAACTGATGTCAGTTACAATACATGTGATATAGTACATATGATACAACTACAACTGTCGACTCTGGAAGTTACATATACAAGTACATTATCGTGAATAATATACATGAATATACAACATCCTATACAAATACACTGACTACTTTAAATGATGACGACTACTCCAAAAATATGAAAAGACTTCATAGCTCTAACAGCAACCCATAGTGAGATATCAACAGCCTGTAAATACTCGGTCTGACCCGAGTATTACATTCAAAAGTAAATAATACACGGGTCAGTCTAATTCAAACTCAGTTATTAGTGCACAGAAGCAATAATAATTAAATAAAAAAAAATTAGACGACAGTCACAATAAATCTCGTCTATCCGATCCTTAAATAAAGAAATCGGATAACGATAAATATAACACGTAATAGTGTTAAACAACAAATCAGCAAAATTAAATCATCAACAAAGATAAGTGAAAAGAATATCGATGAAGATAATTTAGAAACATCTGAGTTGCCTAAACGGCAATTAACAACAAAATCATCAAATTAACCAATCAAAATACAACTCCAAAATAACATGAAATATCAATTAAAATACCAACTCGGGTAGGGCTGCAGTACACGCACGCGTGTACTGCCTCGCCACTACAGCATATGTAATATGCTAAAGATCAATAAATCAAAACAAAATAGAATATCATAAAACCATACCGTGTGGCTGCAGTTCACGCTTGCGTGCACTGCTTTGCCACTACGATGACGATGTATCCAATGAATACCGTGTGGCTGCAGTTCACGCTTGCGTGCACTGCCTTGCCACTACAATGATGATGTACCCAATAAAAATTCATAAGCAAACACAAGATTAAACCCGAGTCACCGGATTCAACTCAAGTGTAGTAAGAAAGCAATCCATTTGCAACACTGTAATGCAAAACAACAAGGGCAACTGCAGCTAAAACTGCAGCTACACAAAATCATACGTGTACAAGACAACATGTTTCGAAGGACAAACACTAAAAGAGGTACCCGGGTGATGTGCAAATGAATGCAACAGTGAAATGAATCAGTGTCGTGATATGCACAATACACCGCCACGGCATAGCAACTACATGAAGACAACAGAAAAATGATCAATCAAACTTCTGGAACCAAAAAGGCAACTCAACTCAAATGCCAAGCACAAAGGCGCGCATGGAAGTTACACTGCGACAGATCAGGGAAGTGCAGCAGTGTGCACATCACCGTGAACAGGTGGTGGTACAAACATGAAGAGAGCAAAGTGATGGTGAAAAAGCACCATAGATATGGCAACCAGAATAGTGCAAGAGCAAGTTCAATTAGGTCGAACATCACATGTAATGTATCAGACTCGAGCAAAGGCAATATAAACCCAACAGTGCAAAATGGCGTATGCATATGCACATGCATGGATACTCTAGTACAACTTGCAAATGGACTCAGTATCAGGAAATATACATATGAGATGCAAAATTGATAATTGCAAAGCACACGGAGGTAAGGCTCAAACCAAACAGTCAAGTTCAAGGCATAGCAAGGGAATAGTGTGGCCAAGAACTGATAAAAGCAATTCATGGAATGGCAGTGTCAATGTCAGGACAATGCCAAAGCCGACCAATTCAAACCAGATAAATGAAACAAAGTAGAGACTGGCATCAAAATTGGTTCAGCCATCAAGTATTGTATGCACAAAACGCAAATCGAGTCCAAATGCAACAAAAATAAACAAAGGCGAAGTCAACGAGACCAAACAATATGTACAGGTCAGTGAAGAGCCCTGATTACATGAACCAGGCTCGGAGAAAAATATCAAAATCATGGCAAAATTCAAGTCAAGTATGCTACGGCAAGAATTTCGATCAAAATCGAAGTCGACGTCGAACCAGACAACAATGTCATGCAATGCCCTATCAAAATATGCTACAGTGATGATACAAGCATTTGCGACAGAAAGTGATGCAAATACACTCAAATCAAACTAAAATGAAACAGAGATATGCAACAGGGTGGTCAGCATCCGAAGTGCAGTGCAACAACAAACAACACAACAACCATGTCATACACAGTGGAGTACAACATCAAGCTCAATGAAACAGACATCACAAATTAAGTTAGTCAATATGGTCAAGGAAACAAGCCCAGCTACGACCAAGAACAAGGCACGGTACAGTTTCCATGCTGCAAGACTCGGGTATACATGAATACACATATATGGTGACACAGCAGTATGTTGAAGCAACAAAGTTACGATACTCGAAGTCAAGTGATAAAATCAAGTTAAAAAAAAAACGTCAGGATGATAAATGCATTGCAGCAAAAACAAAATTCAACTAATTTTATCAAAACCGAAGTTTATCACCAATTCAAAGCCGAGATGGTCAGGGCTAGAATCGAACAAAGTTAGAAGTAGTATTTTTTTTTAAAACCAACAAAGAAATTAAAGCAACTGTTAATGATCGAATACATAAAACAGCTGATCAATCAAACAAGGATGAAAGTCGAACAAAACAACATCACCAAACTCAAATCAAAAATCATCAAAACCGTGCAAATCCCCAAAATCACATATATATATGAAATCGACCTGAGTTAGATGTGAGTAATTTAAAAATTACTCACCTTAGTCAACGAATTGGAACGGCAGAGTGGAACTCGAACGAGAACAATTTATCACTCAAAACCCCTATCGATAAATCCACGAAGGCGCGGCTTCAATTGTAATCCAAAAACCCTGATTTCAGATCGAAGAAGACGAAAAAGAACGGCCGCCATATTATTTTCTTTTATTTCATATGGGCGGGTATGAGTTTCTCACGGCACGAATAATGCACATGGGCCGAGATAAGTTTTAAAGCCCACCACCCTTTTTAACAAATTATAAAAGATTTTTAACCCTAGAAAAAAATCCAATTGCAAATTTTTATCAAAGGATTCCAACAGATCAAAATTCAATAGCAATTATCATCACTTAAATCGTTAAATGACGATTATAAATTCGAAGCTAAATCCGGGTTGTTACATTACACCTTGTTGCTTATTAAACTTGCTTGCCTTGATGTTGTAATTTCCAGATTGAATTCCAGGTTTTCTTCTTGTTTTAAGATTTGAAATTCCAGGTTTATTTTTTATCTTTGATTTGTACTACATTTTGGTTGAAGAAAAGTAAGAATTTTAGCTGAAGATAAATCTCTCCTTTTTATTTTACAATTAAATTTTAAATTAAAATATCAAGAGGATGACATTTGAACCCTTTCATGATTTAATTAACTTACACATATGCACATAAGTTTACGAATGTCATTAACATATATTAATATACTTACAAGTGTTTTTAATGCTTTATTAATAATTTACAGATGTTACTTTCTTATTTTATAATTTATAATTAGGTTATGTATAAGTAATTATGTGGTATTTATATGATTACAAAATGTACTTATCTTTTAATAAACAAGCTTTAGATTTTAATAATTATACAAAAGTGAATCCATGTAAACATTTATAAAGTACCAATGCTTTTATCAAATTAAATGTATTATATGTTTATAAATTTGAGATATTTATTTTAACTCTATATTTATTTTCACAAACCAATTTTGTCTTATGTTTGAAATTTAAAATTGAAAGAAATTGAACTTCTAATTTAATTCTTATTTAAAACTCAAGTTTAATATACATATATCGATATTAAATAAGAAATTATTCTTGTTATAAAAATTTTAAATCTCAAATATCACTTTTAAAGGTATTAAGTCAAATTAAAATTTCCAAATTACAAACTATAAATTAAAGTTTGAAAACACTTTATTAAATACAAAACAATAATTTTTTTCCTTTTCTAATTATATACAAATATATATACATTTCAAATGGAAAACATTTTAAAATTAATTTTGATAATTACTATATTAATTTTTAAAACATAAATCCAAACCATAATATATATTCATATATATTACAATTTGAATGCAAAGCTTTTATTACAATAAAGACTTCCTATTAAAGTATATATCAATGTATATATATTATAAATAGAAAATATTTTGATTAGCTTTTGAAAAATAAATCTTACCAATTTCAAATTGCTAAAATAAATATTTCCAAATTAAAATATTATAAATTTCCAAAAGAATTAAACTTGCAATTTATGTTGTTAAGAAAAATGTTAATAGATATTATCAAATTATTATTATTAGCCTTTAAAAGAATGAACTTGTCAATTTATGATATGTAATTATCAAATCAATTTAATTATTAACAAAGATTATTAAATTGATATTGCTCCAAATTCCAAGTCGTCACATTCCTCCCCTCTTAAAAGAATTTCGTCCTTGAAATTTAAAAACAAAGAAAATTTAATAACCCAGCAAAAGTTTTAAATTCAAACAGCAATCATACAAATAAATCATACACTATCAATCATAGCAACCAATTCAAAAAAAAAAATTAATTATCCAGACAAAATTCTGGATAGAACTTCCTAATATTATCTAGAGTTTTCCTCGTACCTATACTGGAATACTCGCTCTACAGAATCTTAAGTAACTACATTACTATAACCCGGAACTCCTCTCATCTGGATCTACAAATTTGAACAAAATATTAGACTAAACTCAAAACCAGCTCAACTGCCAGATCCTTCTGAACTACTGATCCTATCACTCGATGAATCATACACATATTCCTCAGAGATATGTGAAATACAATGAACTCCAGCTATCCGAACTAGCAATTCAGTCCTGTAGATCAAAATCTAATCTCTAGAGAACATAGGAAAATCTCAAAATAATTTCGGAGCTAGCTCTCCAGTTTTACCAAATCTTATATCTCCTTAGATCGAATAAATGTAAAGCAATATCCAATTTCCAACTTCTCATTCCAAATCTCCTCAATTCTTAACTGCATAACTCTTCTGATGATTATGAGTCACCTCCATCATTCCTGATCAGCTTAACCCTTGCTGATTGCTTCATGAAACAAACAGGACCAAAATCAACCCAAATCTCCAGGTCCTACTCAACAAAATGGTGCTCCTAAAAATTTGCCGAAATCCAAAACACAACTCTATTCCACAAGCAATAGTGGACTTCAAACCTACTTCTCTTATCTGGAATAGCCAAACAGTTTCACTTGACAATCTTGCCTTCAAATCCTGAAAATTCCTTCATACTTGAATTTCCTGTAGAAACCCTCTAATCCAAGGAAGCTACAACTCCTGATTGCTCCCATCCTAGAATAACTGCTATCTCGCTTCCGCTGCACAACTCTAAACTGGAGTAGATGAGAATGCTATCGAAGAACTCAAGCACAAACTTTCTCCATACACTGTTCATCCGACCCATAAAATCTTAGTGACCATTCTACTTGGTCAAAACGTCCCGGCAAAATCTTAACTAAAAAACTAGATGTGATCAATCCCTCTTCAAAAATCTTGAGTTGCTTCACCAAACTCTTCTCTTCGTAAAGAGTCCGTCCTCTACTAGGTTGAACCATCAATATTGCTCCTGGAATCCAAGTCGATAAGAAAACTCAATCTCCGATGCGGGTAAACTTCTGATTTCCTCAAAAACATCTGGATAATCTCTGACTACCTTAATAGCTTTTACCTCCACATGAGATGCCTCAATTCCCAATCCAAAGGATACTCCAAGAATTCCCAAACTAATCGCAAGTCACTTTTGCGACCTTACTCAGTTCAAATTCCAAGGAACTATCTTCACCAACTAGAACAGATTTCCAAATCAAGATCAATCTTTCCAGAATGGCCTATCTACCAAAAAAACTGATATATCACTTCCAACAAATATCCTGCTCTACCGAGCCTCCCGAAGAAATAGATAAGCCTTCACTATCTGCCTGGGCTGCCGATAGTAGAATCCCAAAAATTTCTGAATCATCGATGAAACGGATCCACGCTGCTGCTTCCAAACTTCACTTCAATGATACTTCTAAGCCAAAAGATCTTCCTTAACCACAAGCTTCTTTAAACACAAAACTATCACCCAATTCCACTAAAGATCCTTGAAATGGGTAGACATCTTCTAAAGAAACTCGGCTCCAAACCAAACACCAACTACTTGTTCTTCTTAAGGAAACAATGAGACCATGTCTGAAATGAGGTAACTCATCGACCTTAGTCTCATACTTCAATAGATAAGACTCCCTTACTTAAGATCCAAAAGATCCCTAAACATCTGAATCTTCCCTGAAGTAGGCATCACTGTTCTTCCAATACCATCCAAATATGGCTCCAAAAGGAACATCTTCAGAACCATCTATGGATACTGCATCTCACCACACAGCTATTCCTTCCTGAAGTCACCAAGATACCATCACCTGCTTCTGCTCAGCTAATAGACTCAACTCATGGAAATCCCGCTCACTCGAGACCAAATCAACCTCACTCTTCAAGAATATACTCTAATCCTTGGAAAGACTTTCTCTGGGATTAATGAAATCCTTTCACCAATCTACAAAGCTTATTCGATACGGTATTAGGTCTACAGTCTCGACAGATACACCTCCAACCACAACATATGAGCCTCTTCCATTAGTGGTAGTCGTGTTACACACACTCCTACCTTATCTACCTTTATAACCTATGTTGGAAAATTCAAACAGATAACCCAACAAATTAGGTGTGTATATATATATATATATATATATATATATATATATATATATATAAATTACAAGTACGCTCTCTCAAGGAAGAAGTCACTCCAAAGCCTAGGTATTCACTCAACCTAGCGCTCTGATACCACCTGTACCGACCCGACTTTCAATCACTAGAAAGATGCATCACTATTTAAGAAAGAAAGGGATAGAAGAAGAAAAGAAAGAGAAGAAAGAAAAACAACACATCAGAATCTCACAGCGGAACGAATGAAATATAATATATAATATATATATTGTATCATATAGATCAGAGTACCCAACTATACATCTCAATTTAGACGCTTATAACATTTCTATCTAATGTGCAATAGAAGAACGTCCATACTGAATAACACCACCGCGGAAACTCTATATATATATATATATATATATATATATATATATATCTACACGCTGAAGCCTCCTGCTCCAAACCTCCTCCAGAATTCATCAAAAATAATCTGAATCACTTGACTACTCATACATAATATGAGTACCCAAGAGTTTAATAAAACAGAAAATAAACACTCGGGTCAGATAGAGGTCTAGTGTGAGTAAACGGTTTAAAATTGCTTAACTTTTAAAATCCATTGAAAAGAAAGGTATCACGTAAGACTTCCCACACATAAACCTGGAAAAGTTTTTACCTTATGCTAACCAAAACATTTGATAGGAAATCCAGTGATATTATAATAGTGTCTAGGGTTTTCAAATAAATAAGAAATAGCCGAAATTGTTACATCTATTAAATTCCAGCTACTAGCCACAAAAGTGGGTAATACGAACAAAACCGGAGGGTCTCGTAGGAAGAATGGGTTTCCATCAATGGCAGGGCTACTAGGGTACCGTCCGTCACAATACGTGGCCTAGATCACCGTATCGAGGATTACTCCCAATCCCCTGCAACACAAGGGCGGAACCATTCCTTGCTGAACAGTCCCAAACAAGACAACCCCGCAGTTGGCTGCAGATCCAACTGCCCACACAATCGAAATAAAAAGGGACATCTAGACAGGGTAAATCTCGTCCTACTTAGGCATGACCCACTTAACCTTGCTGCTCCTCCCCTGTTTTATCCATTCCCGGTCGACGAGGCTTGAGGCTGCAGTTACCTTTATAGGACACATTTATTTGAGAATGCTCATCGTCCACCAAACGATGTTCTGAAAGAATTCAATCCATACAAGTCCGTTCCAGGTTCGAACGGAACCGAAGGCACTATCTCGTTACACCCATTTTGGAATCACCCTCAGAGTTAACGACAATAACCCTTGCACTCTGAATCTTCATCTCGAAACTAAAAGTACTACCTTCGTTAAACTCATTCTGGAATCACCCTCGGAGTTATAACGATACATAGTTCTTACACTTCGAGTCTTCACTTCACTTGGATTTACGACCTAACGTTAATTTGGATCGATGTGGTTTTCAGATATAAAACCCGATCCCGATCTCACCGAATCCAAAACGCTATTTTAATGTCCAAGTTGAACTTAAAGGTTTAAACAGTAGATATTCAGAATATCACTTACAATAAATGGATGATTCATAACACACAGATAGATAATCCACCATTATTAAATTCATCCACACATATCACCAAGCAGCATATATATCACATCTCAGATATATCACATTCATGTCATTACATGGCATACAATATCATCCAATATCATTAACTCATTCAATGATATTTATCATCCAATCATTGACCATCCATAAACAAGTTTTGATCCAAACTTAATTAATTTAATTAATCCTTAATTAAATTAATTCCTTACTTAATCACTTGGATTATCATCAATCCAACTTACTTATTCATTAATTAATTACAATTTAATTAATTAAACATCACTTAATTATCCACTTCAATTAATCTCCCTTGTTTAATTATCTCTTAATTTCTTTAAGTAATTATTACTTAATTACAATTTAATTAATCATCTTGATTAATTACTTCTTAATTATCCCAAGTAATTATCTCTTAATTATCTTTTAAATTAATCACACTTGATTAATTATTTTTAATTAAACACTCTTGATTAACTACTTTTAATTAATCACACTTGATTAATTACTTTTAACTAATCACACTTGATTAATTACTTTTAGTTAATCACACTTGATTAATTACCTTTAACTAATCACACTTGATTAATTACTTTTAATTAATCATACTTGATTAATTACTTTTAATTAATCACATTTGATTAATTACTTTTTAATTATATTTGGTAATCAAAACTAAATCATAGATCAATTATCCTTTAATTATTAATTACTAATTATTTATTTATTTCCATTAATTAATGATTACTTCCATTAATTAAATTTATTCTTAATTAATTACTTAACAAGTAATTAATTACTTTATTAATTACTCTTAATTTTTTATTAATTAATTAGTCTTTAATTAATAAATAAATTTAAATCTTTAATTAATTATATTAATTAATTCTTTAATTAATAACATAATTGATTAACTTTTAATCACTTCCACCTAATTACTTTCATAAAGTAATTATCTTTTACTTAATTACCTCTACTTAATTACTTCACCAAGTAATTTGCTACTTTATTACTTCACCAAGTAATTTAACCAAATTGAATCATAAGAGATTATCTGTAATCACTTACTAATTAATTACTTAATTAATTATTTAACTAATCATTTAAATTTAAATAAATGATTCTTTAACATCTTATATTACAAAGATCCTTAATTAAGGAAACCATTATCTTAATTAATTATTAATATTAACCAATAACACTTGATTATTTATAATAATTTACTTATTTTAATTATCTTCACACATTTGTTTATCTTTAAATTAACCAAACTTTTAATTACTCAAGATAATTCTTTGTTATAATTGGTTACTAAGTCGTAATCATTAAACCTTATTTAAAATAATATATATTAGAAATCAATTATAATTAAAATAATTTAAAACATTCAAATTGAACTTTAAATCTTTAGACTTTTCAAAGTTATTAAATAAATTTAATACAAATATCATTTCAAAAATCCACTTGTTTTATTTAAAAAAATTCATATTTTAATATATATAAAACTTGTTTAAAACTAAATTTTGAAACCAATTAGTTTTATAAGTAAAACTTGTTTAACTTTTGTTTTAAACTTTATTCCAAAATAAAATTTCTTTGTTTCAAACTTTTTAAAACATTGCAGTTAAATTTTAAAACTTCTTGTACCAAACTAAATCTTGCTCAAAATAAAACCCGAGCAAACCACTATAATATCCCGCGCTTACCCCGAGTTTCCCAAACCCTTCTTCTGCTTCGAGCCAAAACATCACAATCTCGAAGTAGATTTCGAGCTCCAACACCTTCTTCCCAAAACCCAAACCTGATGCACGAAACCGTGCACGTCAACGTGCACCACCACCCTGGTCAACGTTGAACTCCACTCCGGCTTCCAATACGTCGCACCACGACAACTACTTGCGACAACCCATGAATCACGATTCGACCTAGAATCAAAAATGACCCGCAAACCCATCGGCTCGAAAACAACCATCACCAGAAAATCGACCCTCCACGGCAACCCCAGCCTCGAGAAAACCCACCATTCTCCCCAAAACTTCGTCACAACCTTCAGAACCCACGGAAACAATCGCGATCGCCTCCGGTAGCCCTTGTTCGCCGCGAAGTCAAGATAAACAACGTCAATAGTCACAAGGTGTTAAACCCTAATCCATCAATTCTCGGCCAACTCGATCCATTATAAATCCCCAATGCATTTTTCTGATGAACTCCTACCCCCCTCGATCTTCATGCTCATCCACGACCTCAATTACGCTGCCGTTCGCCGTAAATCGACCAAAATGCTCCAAACAGTCAACTCGATAATTCTCTTCAATTACTAATCTAAAAATCATGTTTCAACCATTAAAAATCATGATTCAGCATCACGAATTCAATTAGGTAATCAAAACTTAAAATTGAAATAATAAAAATTTGACCCAATTTAATTTTTACTGTAAATTCAAAGATTTAGAACCAATTATTCGCTTTAAAAACATGAAATTATTTTTAGATGATAGATTACTTGATTACAAACAACTTCTATTTACAAATCATGAGCCAATTGAAATTGAACATGGAGTTATTGATTTTATTATGAAAATCTAAACCTGTTCTTCACACAGAAAATATATTAACACTATACAGGCATTCAAACACATATATCCTGACATGCATCTAATTTAATTCAAGTATATCATTAACATCATGACATTCATCATAAGAATAAGAAAAATCCAGGATTAAAACTGTTTTTAAAATTTCATTTACTCACCTATATGCAGAGGACAGAGACTGATTTCCAGGTTCTTGAATTTATCTTGCATGTTGAAATAAAATCCGCTGCTAATGATTTCCAGTTTTGCTTGTTGATAAATTTTCTGTTGCTGTTGAATCTGAATTGCATGTTGATGTTTTGCACCTTGTTGCTTATTAAACTTGCTTGCCTTGATGTTGTAATTTCCAGATTGAATTCCGGGTTTTCTTCTTGTTTTCAGATATGAAATTCCAGGTTTATTTTTTTCAGATTTCTTTTTTTTAATCTTTGATTTGTACTACATTTTGGTTGAAGAAAAGTAAGAAATTTAGCTAAAGATAAATCTCTCCTTTTATTTTATAATTAAATTTTAAATTAAAATATCAAGAGGATGACATTTGTCCCCTTTCATGATTTAATCAACTTACACATATGCACATAAGTTTACAAATGTCATTAACATATATTAATATACTTACAAGTGTTTTTAATGCTTTATTAATAATTTACAAATGTTACTCCCTTATTTTATAATTTATAATTAAGTTATGTATAAGTAATTATGTAATATTTATATGATTATAAAATGTACTTATCTTTTAATAAACAAGCTTTAGATTTTAATAATTATACAAAAGCGAATCCATGTAAACATTTATAAATTACCTATGCTTTTATCAAATTAAATGTATTATATGTTTATAAATTTGAGAGATTTATTTTAACTCTATATTTATTTTCACAAACCAATTTTGTCTTATGTTTGAAATTTAAAATGAAAAGAAAACGAACTTCTAATTTAATTCTTATTTAAAACTCCAGTTTAATATATATATATATATATATATATATATTAAATAAGAAATTATTCTTGTGATAAAAAATTTAAATCTCAAATATCACTTTTAAAAGTATTAAGTCAAATTAAAAATTCCAAATTACAAACTACATATATTAAAGTTTGAAAACACTTTATTAAATTCAAAACAATAATTTTTTTCCTTTTCTAATATATATACATTTCAAATGGAAAACATTTTAACATTAATTTTGATAATTACTATATTAATTTTTAAAACACAAATCCAAACCATAATATATATATTCATGTATATTACAATTTGAATACAAAGCTTTATTACATTAAAGACTTCATATTTACAGTATATATCAATGTATATATATTATAAATAGAAAATATTTTGATTAGCTTTTGAAAAATAAATCTTACCAATTTTAAATTGCTAAAATAAATATTTCCAAATTAAAATATTATAAATTTCCAAAAGAATTAAACTTGCCAATTTATGTTGTTAAGAAAAATGTTAATAGATATTATCAAATTATTATTATTAGCCTTTAAAAGAATGAACTTATAAATTTATGATATTAAATCAATTTAATTATTAACAAAGATTATTAAATTGATATTGCTCAAAATTCCGGGTCGTCACATAAACCCTAAACTTTTTTTGAATTTTGCTTTCAATTGTTAGTGTGTAGTTAGTGTGAATCAATTATTAGAAAAACCTTTACTGTCAAGTGTTAATTTTGTTAGTGTTGTGCCCAAAGATTCATATGGCAGTATGGAATTTTTCAAAAGTTTGGTTTGTTCGGCCTTGTACTGCCGTATGATGATTTGTTATGCATTGTAAATCAGAATTGACTTAAAAAGGTTCAGCATGAAGTTAAATTTGGTTACTAAATTTGGTTATTGACATACATACAGTTATATTATACAAATTCTACCACATGCTTGTACATTAAAGAAATTGAAACTCATCTTTATTTGTTTGAAAGTTTATATTTTTGTAATAATTATCACCCCACCGTATATGCGTTTGAAAGTAGGCGAGCACTAGTAATACAGTCCATAGGATTGTCACAAGTTCAAATCTCAATCTATATTTTCCCATATGCACTATATTTTCAATAAGTTTTATGGATTCATGTAATAGACATATAGACTGCAGTTTGAACATTTGTTGTACATTATTTATGTATTTTTCCATAAGATAGAATTTTGCTTACTGATGGTTCTTTCGAAAATGTTATATAGGTGGGCTTGGAAAAAAAGTTGACGGCCTCTGCTAGACGTGAGGTAGAGAAAACTAAACAAGGTGAAATGGTTGTTCTGAATCAGTGAATGTAGAGCAGTTAGCTGAAGATGATGATGAAGACGAAATTGAGCCTTTGAAAGTAGAGCAGTCAAGTGAAGATCACATTGAGGAATAAACTGAGCCTTTGAATGTAGGTAGTGGAGGTCCAAATCTAAAGAGGTGTTGAAAAGCCTAGATAACCACATTGCAAAAAAAATTTGGGAAATGAAGTATGGGGAAGATGAGCATGGGTCATTGAACTATGTTTCTCATTGGTGCAAAATGTCTAAATGGAATTTGGAAGATGAGTCGAAGCAAGTTGTGCAAAGGGTAAAAACTTCAAGTCTGTACAATATTATTAAACATTCGTATAAGTGGATGGATGCAACTACAATTTCTGCATTTGTGGAGCGATAGCAACCAGAAACAAACATATTTCATATGCCTTTCGGGGAAATGACCATGACATTAGAAGATGTCAACAGAATCCTTGGAGTACCAATAGCTGGTACGTGCATGTATAAGGAAGATGGTGGTCGGGAGATTTCGTATGATGATGCTACTAACTTGCAGTGGACCAATTTGGAATTAAAGGGGACAAAGTTAAAGCAAAGATTGATGGTACATAGGGAATAGTAAGCATTGGATAATGGAGAGTTGTAAAGGGAAAGCATCTATGGAGGGAGCTACCGATGTAGATTACAACAGAGTTGCACGAGCATATCTGTTGCACACTTTGGGTTGTACCGTGTTTTCTGACAAGTATGGAACGAAAACATCACTTCACTATCTGAATCGCTTATTAGATTTGAATACCCTGAATAAACAAGCTTAGTGAATGGCCATACTTGCTTATTTATATCGTCGGTTGGGGCATGCTTCTCGTTCTGGTGTGAAACAAATAAGTGGTTGTTTATCTCTTCTGATGGTAGTCTGCTTGTCCTGAATTATTTTCTTTCATTATTTCTTTGACATTCATTTTTTCGTAACTTATGCTGTAAATTTCAGGCTTGAATATATGACCGTTTTCCAATGCTACAAACATCGGTGCTTAATGTATCTTTTCAACCAAATGATCCATTATTGGCGAAATGGAAGGTTCTGAAATTTGGTGGTGATCCTGCCTAATTTATGATTCACATTAGAGAGCAGTTGGAAGAATTAGAAGCGGATAATGTAAGTTTCATCATTGACTTGATTTTGTATGTCAGAAATACGGTATACTAATATTGTTGAGTTGAAATATTTGTCTATTTCTTGCTTTATTAACATAGATATGTTGTGATCCTTATAAAGATATTCATGAGTACAACCAAATTGACGAAGTTGTTTTCTACAATGGTATTATGCTTTGTTTTGACATTGCCGAACCATACTACCCTGATAGGGTTCTACGTCAATTTGGTCCGGTGTATATACCAAAAGCTCCAGTGACACCAGTATTTTGGATAAGAGGATCACAATCAACCAATACAAAGTTTGATATGTACGACTAATTTGTACACACAGAATTGGCGTGATCATGTGCTTCATGTATATTCTCGTTCAACCATGTAACACATCCTCATGACTGCACAAATGACTACTTGAGTTGGTTTCATCGAATTTTACACCCATATATCTAGAGTCCTAGAATGAAGCAAAGGAAAAAACAAATACTGAAGTTGAAGATTTGATATGTAACATTGACTTTTAAATCATTTCATTTACCATTGACATTCGTGTGATTTCTAGTTCCATATATGATTTGTAGAAGAAGGCAATAAGAAAGGCTATTGGACTACTAGACAAAAATATCAACGATACTGAAAAAGATGCTGCGTGGAGTCGATGTAAGAGCCAAACGTATTTTATCTTTTGCTTTGAAAGACCCACTATCGTATTTTATCTTCTATACATATGACTTTATACAACCGCATGGTAGTATGGAACCAGAGAGTTGAAGTACAAAATTTTTGTAGAATGGGACTGTCCAAATTCATATAGCCGTACAACGGTTGTAAGCCTTATGGGTAATAGACTTTGACAATTACATATTGTCGATTGAACCAGGGATCATCCAAAAATCCAATAACTCCCACCGTCTGGTTTTATATTGTCGTATGGCCGTATAGAGTCATATGGATAGACGACTTTGACAATTACATACTACCATACGGACCATAAGAAAATTCCAAATTTTTTTAATCCCATTGTCTGGTTCCATACTGCCGTTCGGTTATACAATATCATGTGGGTTGAATACTTATACAGTTTCATACTGCTGTATGAACCAATTATCCAAACCAAATTTTTGGAACCCCAATATTCGGTTCCATACTGCCATATGGCAATAAAAAGTTTTTTGAATTGAAGACTTTGACAATTTCATAATGCCGTATGAACCAATTATCGAAACAAATTTTTTTGAAACCTACTGTCCGGTTCCATACTACCGTCCGACTATACAAAGTCGTATGATTTGACGACTTTGACAATTTCATAATGGTGTGTGAACCAATTACCCAAACAAATTTTTTTAAATCCCACTGTCTGGTTCTGTACTGTCGTATGGCGGTATGAAGTCGAATTTATGAAAGACTTTGAGAACTTTATACTGCCGCTTGAAGCAATCACCCAAAAACGATTTTGTACATCATACCGTTCGGTCCCATTTGGTCGTATTGCTGTTTTAAGTCATATGTAAAGAAGAGTTTGACAGTTTCATACTGTGTATGGACTGATAATTAATATTTTCTTAAGTAAATGCACTTGGAACGACACCAGACTACCGTACGAAGTGCATAAATTGGGTTTTCACAAGTAAACAATGCAAATCTAATTAACTACGAAAAGCGCTCGATAAACATTGGAATTAATTGAAATGGATTGCCAATTTAACTCATGGTCAGTACACAAAAGAAATGGAAGTCCATAAATGACCGTTACACAAAATACTTGATCATCACAAAAAAGTACATCAAAAATCAGTTGGATAATTGGTTGTACAAACATCGTTAGTTCTGATACTTAAGAAAAGTTCTCGTTCAACGATCAGCAACTTTATCCATTCAAGGACGGATGTGGTTGCAAAGCGAGGCCATAGAGATGCAATAGGTGGTATAAGAGAGTTCTTCTGTAGACACAAAATCACAAAGTGACAGTCCTTCATGTAAGATATGGAAATTATCTTTAGAGAATGATCAGGAGGACCTTGTTAATGAGGCATGAATGTGACACAGCGGCGTTTTGAAATATGGACCAGAGCTGAATTAAACGCATTTGCGATCATGTGCCCAATAGTTGGCATTTCCATCTAGTGACTACTATCACAATTGGCTTCAAAATATTTTTATCGAACCTTCCTTTCATTCAACATTTCTTCATCTAAGCATGTACGGTATACATTCCAATTTTTATCAAGACCTAACAATACTTGCTTTCTAACGTCGGCATATGTAGCTTCAAATTCATCAAAATGTGTGGCAATACATCTAAACCCACAATTTATATCCATTAAAACATCTTCAATCTCCAAAACAAATGGATGAAGGAATTCTGGAATTTCCGTCTGATATAGAAAACTATTATCTTTCTCTTTGGAGTTAACTTCTTCATCCCAACACTATACTATGATTGTTGTTCATCTATTGACTTTGCATACTCAAAAGCAGATGGATTACGTTTTGTGCTGGTCAAACTTTGAGCTTCATTTGATTTGAATTTTTTGCCTTTTGCACCTTTTGGCTGGCCTTTGGGTTTTATGTATTTTGGTTCAACCAAAATTGTTATGATTAGTTGACCAATTTCTTTCATCTTCATCAAGATAACATTTTGTTCATCTTCCATTGCTTTGTCAAAAACTGTTTAAGAGCTGCATATTCTGCAGTACAGCAAAATTCATTTGATTTCTCTACATATATAATCATATCCAACTTCCGCCAATGTTCATCGATCATTTTTAATGGTATAGACTATTGTTTGGTATGTAGTATATGTAATTTCTGTGAGCATGGCAGACCATAAATGATTCTATTCAAATGATCGCATTCGAAATTAAACATATTCTCGACCTCTTTTAACATATGATCCATAGCAAATAACGAAACCCGATAATGAAGGTATGTGAATAAAGGAATTTGATAGCTATATTTTGTAGTCCCTAGACTTTTTTCAAATGTTGCTTGTATCTCCGTATGTTGCAAAAACAACAAACTATCCTTTTTTCGGATTTCTGCAAATGCCGACATTGACGTCCCTAAATATTTTTTAAGTAATGTATCAGAAACTTCGGCTCTATTAGACGTTGTATTATTAGGATGCTTTACTTTATTCGTCCAAGGATATTAGAAAATTTACTTTAGAGGTAACCAATTCTTGAAAATATAATTTACTTGATCCAGAAATTCTTTCCAATCCTCTAAAAATATCTTCAAGAATTCATCGAATTTTTCTATTGAAGAAGTGCAAACAACAGGCATCCGATCTGAAGCAAGAAATTCATACATTTCATTTGTTTGAAATTTTGGTTTGCAGTATGCTTTAACACTATTCTCCATATGAAAAACACAAAGAAGTTGAGTTGTATTAGGAAAAACAATACTAAGTGCAGCAATCAATGAACTCCCCTTATCCGTAATCACAACATCGGGGAATTTATTTGCATGGTACATTAACTTCAAGTTTCCTAATGCCCATCGATAGCTATCTTCCCGCTCTTGAGACAAAAATAGTACGCTATAGTAAAAGTCATATTCATAGAAGTCATGCTAACCATCTCTAACAAAGGTATTCTATATCGATTTGTTTTGTACGTACAATCGAGTTGTAAAACCGAAGGAAAACATTTGCCCAATGTAGTCGATTCGAGATGAGCCCACATCAAATTAACAACCTGCCATTCCTTTCATCTTTTCTCACCCAATATGCATAATGGCTTTCTATTAGAAATTTCATTAATTGTTGAATGGTCGATCGACCTTCCATCTTCGCAATAATCATTTTCGCTTTTGCATTATATATGGTCTTCAATGTCGAAACATTTTCAGGAAACATCTTCTTAATATAACAAGAACATCTCTAGCTCTAACGCCCGCAAAACTCATATCCACCATTAATTTTTTCTCCTCTTTTGTCAACCTTCCAGCATAAGCATGACCAATTAACGAGTTAGGCAATTGATGGTTATGAGTACCATTAGCTACTTCCACGTACAATGTATCAAAGGCTTGATATGAACCCTTGATGAGAAATGGACATTCACATTTTTTGTGGCGCTACGTGGATGTTTCTATTGTTTTTTTGGATTTTCATCTTCCTTTGATTTATTCTTTCTATATTTTCCAGCTCTCTCACAAGATAAATGAATTCTTGATTTTCTAGGAATTCCAACTTTATCGAACTTGGTAATGACAAGACCACTGTTTATAGACCTTGCCTTAAATTGATACCAATGAATGAATGTGTCTCGGGAAGTGAATAACTTCAACACAATCAATTTATAATTAATAATGTTCTACAATGAAATGATGAACACATAAAATATCTAATAACTCATCCGTTACAAATTTATCTGTCACGTCAACAAATATGTTTTCACCATTATCTTCTTCGTGTACTTCATTTTCTACATCTTTTCACCTCCAACACTTCGGTAGCATAGCGGTTTAATATCGGCAATAAAATCCTATCTTATGCATAACCAAATTAACATATATCATATAAGTCAAGAATTTTAACATAAATTGTTTTACCTTATTATCTTCTTCATTATTTCATTTTATACATATTCTTCACCTCCAATACTTCGGTAACATAGCTGTTTAATATCATCAACAAAAATGATATACAAAGTTTTAGAATAAAAAACAAATAGGGTATTCGTAACCAAACAATGCAATAATCAAGAATGTAAGAAAACCAATGCAAGAAACAAAATAAACGGTATGAAATAAATAAAAAATCATACGCTATTTAAAATATTTTTTTCATCCATGGATAAGAAAAATCCTAATGGAGAAGTAAAAGAAGTTTGTCCATAAATCGTTCTTGGTTCGGACCAGAAGTAGAAGCCCAAAACGAACGGTATTCTACTGCCGATTGTTTGTATTATTTAAAAGAAGGTCAAACGGCTTCATACCGCCGATCCTTCATATTATTTAAAAAAAAAAGCTCTCTCAAATAGTGTCGTACTGCCAATCGAGTTAGGTAATTTGAAAAAAAAAAACTTTCTCTTTTTTTACCACTATGAACGGCGTCCTACTGCCGATTGAAAGCACTATTTAAAAAAAACTATGCTTCTTTAAACTACTTAATACCGCCGTCCGATAGTATGATGTCGCCCGTCTTGGATAAAATGTAGCTTATATTGCGATACATTTAGCATCACTCTTTTTTAACCTTGTTGACCATGCTACAGAACCACACATTCTCCTTTCCCCACAGTCTTCATTCATTCTTCAATCGCCCTACCAAACCAAATCCTTAATCTAACGCCACTTCGAAAATTAGGAAGAAGGAGAAAACCATACATCATTGATCTAACACCGTCTCTGAAACTAGGAAGAAAGAAAAAAACCATACTCCTGTCAACGACAACGTGGTTGTCAGTTAACATTTCTGCCTTTAAAAAAACATCATCCAAATCTATAGCACGACATATGCCATGGATACTAACCCATTGTGTCATCTATACTTTTGAATAGTTAATTGTCTTCGTTTTGGTTATGATCATCGAACAAAATCAGTGTTAAAAGAGCTCATAATTTTTTGTTTCATTTTAGGAAAAAAAATCATATTTTAACTATAATCCTAGTAGAAAATAATGTTGCTTGAATTTTATGGTGAAAAACTGAGATTTATGCTGATCCGATTGCTACACAATGGTCATCTTTGATCTTATTAATCCTTCTGATTTTTTTTTTACTATTGTCTACCGTGGTTATTTCAAATAACGCGTTCTTTCATTTTCTAAGGGTGAATTAAATTAAATTGAATCATGAGTATTATAAACATCCGCAAATTATGGTAGTGTAAGAATTGAAAAATGTTCACACAGGCATAAATTGATTTCCTTATTTCGAATCTCAATTTCTTTGAGTTAGCTAATCTTTTTGAGTTAGAGTACATTGAATTTTGGCAGCTTATTCTGAAATTGGCAGACCATTTTCATTCTCAGCTTTCTACTTCCTTTTATATGCACTGATGATATTCCTATATTATATGTTGCCACGTTTGGACGATTGTAGCCAGAGATTGCACAAAAATAGAAGTCGGTCGCTAAAATCACAAAGTTCAACCCAAACAAAAACAAATTTTGGTCAACGGTAAGGTAATGTGATATACATCCTTGTTAGATTGTTATAGATTCATAATTTGATGTATGAAATTACTTATGTTAAATAGCCAGCTGTGTTTATTTCCATAATAAACCATTTATTTCGACCTTTCGTCCAATTGTGTTTTCATTCAATGGAAATTAATTTCAACGCGACAACAGCCCATGCATTACACTTACTGAAATCATTTATCATGGATCCTTCAATCACTATTTAAAAATATAGTTATTTGTTTTATTTTGCATGTCCTGATCGTATTTAACTTAACCCAACTTCCATTTTGCTGAAACTTGTACTATTGTACAACCGATTGTTTGTGATCATTTAAAGTTGTAAAAAAGGTATTATTTGTCATGAAAGAAAAAAAAATCATCGCTTTTGAATTTTTTTCCTTTTCCATATTGCTGGGAAAATGGATATGCCTTCCTTATCTAATCCAACATTTTTTGGTAATTAACATAAAATCGTCATCTATTGATTTTTTTACTACAATAACGGTGTTTTGAATGGTCACTTGTTTTATGTATTTGTTGTATGATACTTAGTTTCTATTTTTATCCGTTATCAAAAAATATATATTTATGTATGTTAGTCTTATTTATTATGCGATCTGTGTTATAACTGTGCACAAATTTCATTTAGAAGATCAATGAAAAGACATTTGAATTTGGTGAAAAAATTGATATTAAACATTATATTGGTCTCAAAGATTGCCTCAGAATATGCATAAACCCTTTCTCTATTTTGACTGAAGATATTCGAAAACTAAAATGTTCTTCTGTCCATTCTCTATTTTTTTACTAAAAGGATCATTAGATCCGAGGAAAACCATTGAAGATCAGCAAACGTTTCCGTCTAAAGATGTATTCACTTTAGAATGGTAAAATTTAAATTTCTTTGCCACGTTATTTTGGATTTACGGATTCTAAATTTATTGTATTTTAACTGCAAAAGCATATTAAAATATTATTAAATCTCTTTTAATGTTGACATGGTATGTACAGATAAATTATCCTGTGCTTATGACCCGACCATTTGTTGTGCACAAATGTGTTATCATTGGATTTCTTTGCATTTTCACAAAAAAAATCTACAACTGTATGCTCATAGGATGTGACCAAGTTATTTATCTTGCATGATATGTGATCATCAGTTTACTCTAAGATATGTCAAAAATCAATAGTTATAAGATGAAAAGGAAAAAAAGGTTCACCCCACCTTTTTATATGGCTTCTAATGGATCCTTTTATGACTTTTTTCTTCCTATGTTAGCATGCTAACGCCTTCAGCTAAATGTCAATGATTATGGGGTTGCGCATATGTTCTACTTACGATTTTCTATTTCTTCCTGCTGTGGGCTACCCATTGTCATATTTACTAGTTGTTTCTTCTACACACTCACTACTTTTTTAATATGGGAATTTACTGCATATATGCATTAAATCATAAGATGTGTCAGTAATTACATAACAACCAATATCCTTAAATATTGGGTATGGACCATATATTTTAAATAAAAAATTGTAAATAAATAATTTGATGAAATAAATGATGGAATTTGTTGCTCGTGTATGTGCATTAACTGTTAAAAATATATTTAACTGATATCCTGTATGCACAAAAACAAAAAAGGAAACATATCTTATGCAAATCCTTTGCTCTTGGAAAAGAAGGATATACTTAAAATGTTAACTTTTTTGATATTGTCACAACCTTTTACAAAATATTAATTGATACCGTAACTATGATCTCACTAAATTATACAATCTATCATATCGTTATGTTTCTTTCTTGGTACATAATGTGTGCAATAATTACTATGTTTCTTTCTTGGTATAGAACGGGTGCAAAAATTATTGCCGAGGAATAAAAAATAGAGGTCGTTCAAGCTCCATTAACAGTTGGTACAAAATGCATAAATTGATCGGGACATTTAGTCATTTAGAATCGACTTGTTGGTTCCATAAACTAATTCATTTGTACATTACTGTCACATCAGATTGCCTAACAAAAAAAATTGGAAGTGTTGGTTTTCTATGGAACAACGTATTGGAAATTTGATGCAATAATTGTAATGGATGCTATAATGTATATGGTATATTTTAAATCTAGCCGCAGAAAAAATAACATTTCTATTTTGTTGATGCCAGAAGTGGCACAACACACAAAATCTAGTAGAAATGGTACTATCTAACAGAAAATATATGTAAAACAGGGAGAATAATAAGGTTTTTTAAGTGGTTCATCAATCTCTAACCTATGTTCTCTATTTTTTTATTTACTATGAATTTGAGAGTCACTAGTACAACAGTTTTACTACTCTAAAGGCCTAGAACAACAAAGTGCGGCTTCATTTATGACTTTAATGGAGAAAAGATAGAAGATGAAGAAGATGATTGTAACAACCCGCATATTTATCGATTATATATTTAAATATTTTATTTAAATATTTCACCGTTAGTCGGATTATAGTCCGAAAAGCTACTTTTTGCAAACGGTCGAATTAGGACTCGAGACCACTTCTATTGATTTCAAAATGGCATTTGCGACTTTTTTAAGTATAAACTTCTATATGTTTGGAGCTAGCTAAAAATTTGACCTTTTTCACTTTGGGCTTGGGTTTGGGTTCAGCCTACTAGCCAACTTAATACCCCAAACTGAACCACTTCTCTTCATTCATTCCCTCTTCATTGTCTTTTCAGTTCTAAAGAGAATAATGTGGGAAAAGAAAAAGAATTAAAATCGTAAGCCCTAGTTTCCATCTGCAAATCAAGTTCTAGCTCCAAATTCAAAGAGAAGCATTAGTAAGTATCATCTCCTTCTTCTCTAACTCATTCTCTCTTTGATTTCAGAAAATTCCTAAACCTAATTTGGGAAATGTTTCTCTTTTACGCTTAGATTCAAGCTTCTTGTGTTGAGATTGAAGTGTGGTTGATCTTCCCTTGTCTTCAAGCTTCCCATTCATTGTTTTTGGGTTCAAAGGTGAGATTTTTATCTCACATCTTAGTCTATAATTATCTTCGATTGTTAGGTATGAATTCCTAACACTTATTCTTGGGCAATTGATTTTGGTTTGTATTGATTTGGCGTATGTTTCAATTTTTGGTGTTTTGAAATCAAAATCTATGAATGTAACGACCCACAAATCCGTACCCCTTGAGTCAACACTATTCTACATCAATCAACTCAAGATGTACAGAAATACGAACCATTTGAGTTAAAAAAGAAGAGGTAGAAGAAGAAAATAAAAAACAACATCAGAGTCTAACCATCGCAGCGGAATAAAATATAATAGATAATGAATGATTTTTACACAAAAACAAATATATCTGTTTTATACATACATCGTCATCAGAGTACAATCATCAGAGTTCAACAACATCAATAACATACAACTGGATACACAGCTACTCTACACAGCGGAATATATGTAAAACAAGTACGAGAATACACATCATCGTCCAGCTCGCCTCCTGAGCTCCACAGTATCATATCCCGTATCCTATAACACTCGGTCTGACCCGAGCATTATAGCTAAATAACACCCTAGTCAGTCTAGAATACCAGCGTGATAAAATCACACACAATTGATTATTAAAGTTTCAAAAATCCTTTGAAAACAAAAGCATCTCGTAAGACTACACCACAAATAAACATGTCGGGTTTTTACCTTACGATAGCTAAAACAAATTTTATAGAAATCCTCTGATATTATAATAGGGTCTATATAAAAATACTTATAAAATAGCCGAAATTGTTACATCTATTAAATTCCAGCTACAAGCCACAGAGTGGGTAATACAAACAAAACTCGTACAAGGCTCGTAGGGAGAATGAATTTCCAACTAATGACTAGGCACTGGGGTACCACCTGTCACAGTACGTGGCCTAGATCACAGTACCGAGGAGTACGCCCGCTCCCCTGCAACACAAGACCGAGGCTACCCCTTACTGGATAATCCCGAGTGAGATCACCCTGCGGTTGGGATCAGCAACCGTCCACTAAGCCGAAATAAAAGGGACATCTAGACAGGGATGACCTCACCCTGCTTGGGTGCTACCCACCTAGCCTTCCTGCATAACTCTGATTTTCAGTCATTCCCGGTTGATGAGGCTTGAGGCTAAGCGTTACCTTTTTAGAACATATCCCTTAGAATGCCCATCGTCCACCCGACGATGTTCCAAAAGCATTCATCCATACAAGTCCGTCCCAGGTTCGAACGGAACCGAAGACACTATTCCTACTACTTCCATTTTGGAAATATCCTCAGGATTAGTAGCGACTAGCCCTTGCACTTCACTGCTCCATCTTTGAATCTAAACTCGTTTCCACGAAACGTACAAACCGGATCGAAGTGGTTTTCGAGAAATAAATCTCGATCCCGGTCTCTTCGAAACGATCAACGCATTTGTCCAATATTGATAGTCGGTGATTTAACTATCAATTAATATTCACAAACATTCATCCAACAAATGAATAATTTCATAAATTATTTATTTACCTCAAGAATATCTTCACAAGATATATTTCTATTTTCAACCCTTTGAAAACAGTTTCAAACCATCATTCTTTTCAGAATAAACTTCCCAAATATTTTCTTTCTCCAACGAAATCACCAAGCACAAAACTAGATTTTTAAAACAATTTAAAACACTTTACATTGAAATATACTTTAAAACATTTAAGTTAAAACTACTTCAATAATTTATTAAAAATACATACTATATGAATATTTGAAAATAAGATTACTTAATAAAATATAAAACTAGATTTTCACTTTTAAAACAAATACTAAGTCACTCTTTAAATAATTATTGCTATAATAGATTAAAAGGAAATACTTACATTAAAATTTAAATATTTAGAAATAATAAATTTTTCAAAACTCGCTTTTTAAAACAACTTAAATTTTTTTAATTTATATTTAAAAATTTACTTTGAAAACGTACTTGGTTATCTAGGGAGAATTTCCAATCTCAGTCACTTAAACCAATTTTCAAAATTGATTTCCAATTTACTTCATTTGAAATAAATTTCTTTGCTTACTCGATTCATTTCAAAATTCATTAATTATGGATTTTATTATTATTGTTATTATCCTCCGTTTGATTTTAAATCTTTTCACTGAAATATACAATTTTCAGGTTTTTCCCAATTTCTTCTTTATTCCTTTCAAAATTTAAATCTTAAATTTTAAATAAATGCTTTGTTCTTTTAAATAATAACATTGATGTTTAAAATTCATTAACTTCCTGTTTATTCAAAATTTCCTTTCCACACTCAAGATTTATTTATTAAAATTTTAAAGTCACTTTATTTCTTTTCCAATTTATTCTTAAATTTGTTTAAATTTTCTAGAATTATTTTACTTACAAATTCACTTCTTTTATTTTCTTTCCAAAATCCAATTTATAAATTTTAGGTAATTCATTATACCCAATTATATCCAATCAAACCATAGCATTCAATATTCTAATATAATTCATCATAGAATATCAAATAATCACAACTGAGGATATTAAATAAATGTTGAGAGGTCCAGTTGGATCCCTCCAACCTGTTTTTCCCTGCATCTACAGATGTTGGCACAACATAAGATACCAATTCCAAAATTAACCATACTATAGCACATCAATCAATTCAATCATTCAAACAATTATTTAAATTTAATCATTTAAATTTAAATTTAACTGAGTGAGATTAACTCACCTTTGCTTTTTTTGTTTGCAGCCCATTACCGTCTCGAGTCATTTTCATGACTTTTTACCTTGAATAAACATTGGATTCATTTTGTTAATATTCGAATAAATCGAACAAATAAGTTTCGTTTGCTAAATTTAATTTAATTAACAAATAATTTTATTTAAACAAATTTTCGTTTAATAAATTAGTTTTATAAACTAAAATAAATTAAATATGTTAATAGAACAAACTAATCACTTTACTAATTTATTTTTAACATAGACCAGTAAATTTAAAATTTCTGCCTCCTCAAATTTTAAATAAATTTTCCAGTTTTATGTATTTTCTTTTCACCCTATTTATAAATTAAGTTAACTGCCAGTTAAAATTTTTGTTATGCATATAAATTGGGAAACAAAAGAATTATACCTTACTGCTTCCCAGAATCCACCGGTCGCTCCATCAGATTGGCGATTTCAACCACCCACGCGAGCACGCGAACGCCTCGCCTTGGCCACGCGATCTCGAACAACGATGCTACGCTTCAAACAGAGCATCCACACAAGCCCTAGCTCTAACTCGAGTGCCCCAGCGACAAACCCCTTATGTTGCCTGCGACGTCGCCGACAATACCTCTACCAGGTCACGACTAAGCATCGGCCGCCCCTCTGATTCCCTTCACACCGATTTTCCCCAGGCTCGAGCGACGAGGCAACATTAAACCGATAGCCGAGATCTCATTTCCAGATGTGAGTCTTCTCCCGTTCTTTGATTCGCTTACAAGCAAATTGCGAGTCGCGAAAGTCTAGGATTTCATCCCGCCATTTTCGTTTGTTCTGCATCTCTCCCTTTTGTTTTCCATGATTTTTGCTTTTGAGTTCAAACTTCATTTTCGTTTGAATGATTGGAAGAGGTGAGAAAAATTTTAGCTTTTAAAAGGAAGAGTGAAAAATCTCGTTCGGCCATTTTTATGCTCGATTAATTTTTGAGCTGAGGAAAGAAAGAAGGAATATACGAGATTTAACGAAGGAAGTTGTCGGCTTTGATTTGATTTTTGCGTGTTGGGGAAACAAGCTACGGCTCAAGAGAAAAGTTGTGATGGGAAAGGAAGGTGGCTAATGTTGAAACAAATATATATTTATTTAAATTTTCAATATAAATTTAGGGTGTTTACTTACCGTACGCTCACACAATAACTCCGATAAATATGAAATTTGAAATCCGATAATAATTCAATATTATGGAACCAATGGAACTAGTTTCGTCGAATTCCGAGACTGTGCCTCGAAAGGCTATTTGTAAATTCAATTTAACCGATAAAATTTCAAAACTGGACAAATCACTGTTAAATTCAATTTTAAAACTTCTATTATTCTCAGCACTATCAATATAAATTTTACAAGCCTTCAAATTATTTTTAACAAGCTTAAAACTCCAGATTCAACATTTTACCCAACTTCAAATTATTTAATTTAATAATTTAATCATCAGATAAATTATGATATTTGAATTCAAGTTGGAAATTAAAATTTTTAAACATTTGAAATCAATTAAATATCCCGATTTAAATTGCTTAAAAATTTTGGGTCGTAACATTCCTTCCTCCTTAAAAGAATTTCGTCCCCGAAATTACTAGTTAGGAAGAATGGTCTAATACCCGTTTACTTTTTTTTCTCAAAACCATACAATTTAACATCCTACCGATTATCTTTTATAAAAGATCCGTTACCCTTCTTACTAACCTCCCCGCACTCTCCCATAGTTTGCAAACAATATCATTTTCTCAATCATTCAAATTTCAATTTAAAATCAATTTTGAATTATCAAAATTTTCCCGAAAATTTTATAACTACCTAAATTTCCGAAAAATTACGCCAGCATCTCCTTTGCGCGGCTAGCTCGGTACAACTACAAAAGGCCTCTACGGGATTCCAAATTCCAAAAGAAAACAAAAGCCAAGTGGCTCGATCAAAAACCAAATCAAATTTCGTACAGAAATTTAAATACATACCTTTGTCGGGCAATTCAAACTTATCTTCTGAAATCAAAACCCATTTTTCTTTTCCTTTTACAATACTTGCATATCCTGCTTAGCACTAATATCCAATCACAATTTTCCTAAGACATTTTATCGACTTCCTTACCAAATGACAATATTTATTCCTTCAAATATTACCTTAGAATATATTTATAATATCAATGTCCTATTTAAGAATTTACCACTCCCTTCTTAAGTTTAGTATAAGCATTTAATATGTTTCTTTATTTATTTTCACCTTACCACTTTAGTTTATATCTATTTCTATTCAAATCGATTCTTTCATTTCCATATGGATTCAATTTATTCTTATCTCTGAACATTTGATTTTATCTTCCATTTATACTGATTCATATTTTTTTTTAAATTAGTTTCATTCACCACTTTATTTTAATTTTCGATTTTGAAATCGTTTTGTCGTTATCCAAAAAATTTCTAACTCCCAAAATTTCTGAATTTTTTTGGCAGAATCTCCTTTGTATGGAGGAACTTTTGCAATCTAACAAAAAATATAAATATATATACATCGACCCACACGGTCGGAAAAACCAAAAACAGTTCATATTTCCTATTTTTATTTCGTAGGCGTACCTTATTTAGCATTTTTAAGCAAGCAGCTTATATTTTTAGCATTTTGCGTGATCAAATCCATCCCAACGGCTTCCCTGAACCTGTACTTACTCAATTTAAATATGTAAGTACTAAATATATGCAATTTGATAACATTTCACTTATATTCAAATAGCTAACACATAGATTTCATAAGTAATGCATGTGATATACATTCATAAGTACATATGCAAGGTTTCGACACTAGTTTTAATTTGTTTGCATCCAAATTACATACCATTCCATTCAATTCATTTTTAAATGAAACGAACTCATATTCATTCCAATTGATGCAAAAATCAATTTATCAATCTGCTATTGATTCATATAATTTTGTTTACTTCCATTTACGTCGAATGACCAATTTTCTAATGCAATTCGACAATATTAATGTGAATAAATAATAACATAAGCTTTACAATCATTTAAATTGATTCCCACTCAATTTATACTTGATTCCATCCCATTTAATTTATTCACAAACTTACATTGCATTTCTTTCATATCCAAAAAGATTTGATTCCAAACCATTTTATTATACTCGACATCATCCCATGCTTCTATTAGTTTTAAACTTAAGTTAATTTACTTCAATTCACTACCATTTCATAACTTAAGTTCATTCCTGTTTTAATTTATTCATACATGAAATGGATTTATTTTCATCTTAAATCATTTTTATTTTAATCCATTTCCATACAATTCAAGCTTTATTTCCAAACTCTATTACCTATTCACAATCTTTGATTTGATTTCCCTTTGATCAAATCCCAACCATTTCACTAATTTATTCGATTAGTTTATTCCTTTATCCATTTTAAATTTTAATTTACATTAACACTTCATTGTTGAATTTATTAATAATAAGGCCATTCAATTTATGCTTGAATTAGATTGGTTTATATTTCACACCATATCCATTTATATTTCACACCATATCCATTTTAATCCAATTCAAATTTTCATTCGACAACACTTCCAATTATAATCCAATTACAATCCCATACTTGATTTTCTTTTTCATTTATCTTGAAAATCATTTTATTTGATTTCCTTGAGTTCAATCTTATTTTATATCCAAAGTTTGGATTTTTATCTCGGAACACAATATATTTTTTTCCGGCCAATTTATTCCCTTTTTAAATTTTATAAGCTACTCCCTTTTCATATTCATACTTCATCATCTATTTACAACCAACCACATTCACATCTTACCTTTAACTATGGATTATATATTTTTTTTCAATGCTTTTTAATTCTTTTATAAGCTTTCGAAGTTTATTTATTTAAAAGCTTATATTTCTTATTGCTCATTTGAGTCATTTCATCTTATAATCGCAATTTCATATTATATATAAAACTTACTAGCTTAAGGTATAAGTTTTCATTTCACAATTATAATCATTTACCTTTCAACTCTATATCCAATTTAATTCAATTTCAATTTTATTTAACTTATCTCGAGTTAAATTCAAATATATTTTCCTCACTTCATCCACTTAAGTTAAATTTTAATTCCCGGATTAAAATTTTCAATTTCTTCTTATTAATATCAACTTTACTTAATAAGTTCAATAGTTGATCCATTTATTCATTCACAAATTCGTTATCAACCAATAAATTTTATTTCCAAACATTAATTATTTTAGTCTATTTGAACTTATTATGCACCTTATTTTACACATTTAAATCAAGCATCATCCAATATTGAATTTCAATTCATTTGCATACCATATGAATCCTTCAGTTATTTACAAATTTTAAATCTCAAAACTTATTTATTTAATCCAACTTAACTATTTTTTTCTCAAACTTAAGTTCAACATTCGATTTTGAAAACATACATACATACATACATACATACATATATATATATATATATATATATAACCAAAACTATTCCTTTGCATTTTCAAAATCAACCAAATTTCTCCAACAAACTTTAATCCAAAACATCCTGGTAGCAATCCCTCTTTTGGAAAGTCGAAAATGAACACCGATGATGTCACGATCACCATCGGAATTATTTTCCAGCGACCGTAAAGAGTTCAATGCTTTTCTCTCTTTTAAAACCCTTCCAATATTTTTAATTTCCAAATCTCTCTAGATTTCACATCCGATTCAAAAATATTTCTCAATATATGTTATCTTCCCAACTTTTGAGAATCATTATCAAATTCAAAGGAATCTAAATTTCCAAATTCCAAATCCCAAATCCTTTAAATTTATATCCGAACATTACTTTGGAATTTTATCTTATTTTAATTATGAATCACACTATAATTTACATTTATAGTTTATATTTACAAATTTCATTTGTATATGAATTTGTTCCTTAGTTTTTAAGTATGTTTTCTATATCTTATTCAATTATAAATCACATTTACAAATCCCATTTATTATTAATTTCTTCCTTAATCTTTAGTTATTATTTCAATTTTTATTCAATTATCATACAATGATAATAATTTAATATTATCACTTTCTAACAACCAAACATCTATATATAACTATAACAATTTACGAAAAATCATTTCCTTTATATACAAAAATAATTTTGGGTAAAATTATTTTATTCAACCCTATTTAAAACAAGATTGTGTCGGTTTATCTTGTTCGAGAGTTTAAAAGTTCCTATCGATGACATGGCGTCCCATATATAAACCTGAATCCATAAACACTCAACAGATAAGTCAACACAATATAAAAACAATTTTACATTCACTAACAAATACGTGCTCATATCTTTTAATACTCTCAAACTCATTCTAGAGTACTATGGACTCTATTTAATGAGTTAATCCCCACCAGAGCCAAGGTTATCACCAACCTAAGCTCTGATACCAAGTGTAACAACCCGTAAATCCGTACCCCTTGAGTCAACACTATTCTACATCAATAAACTCAAGAGGTACAGAAATACGAACCATTTGGGTTAAAGAAGAAGAGGTAGAAGAAGAAAATAGAAAACAACATCAAAATCTAACCATCGCAGCGGAAGAAAATATAATAGATAATGAATGATTTTTACACAAAAACTAATATATATGTTTTATACATACATCGTCATCAGAGTACAATCATCAGAGTTCAACAACATCAATAACATACAACTGGATACATAGCTACTCTACACAGCGGAATATATGTAAAACAAGTACGAGAATACGCATCGTCGTCCAGCTCGTCTCTTAAGCTCCACAGTATCATATCCTGTATCCTATAATACTCGGTCTGACCCGAGCATTATAGTTAAATAACACCCGAGTCAGTCTAGAATACTAGCGTGAGAAAATCACACACAATTGATTATTAAAGTTTCAAAAATCCTTTGAAAACAAAAGCATCTCGTAGGACCACGCCACAAATAAACATGTCGGGTTTTTACCTTACGATAGTTAAAACAATTTTTATAGAAATCCTCTGATATTATAATAGTGTCTATATACAAATACTTATAAAATAGCCGAAATTGTTATATCTATTAAATTCCAGCTACTAGCCACAGAGTGGGTAATACGAACAAAACTCGTACAAGGCTCGTAGGGAGAATGAATTTCCAACTAATGACTAGGCATTGGGGTACCACCTGTCACAGTACGTGGCCTAGATCATAGTACCAAGGACTACGCCCGCTCCCCTACAACACAAGACCGGGATTACCCCTTACTGGATAATCCCGAGTGAGATCACCCCGAGGTTGGGATCAGCAACCGTCCACTAAGCCGAAATAAAAGGGACATCTAGACAGGGATGACCTCACCCTGCTTGGGTGCTACCCACCTAGCCTTGCTGCATAACCTCTGATTTTCAGTCATTCCCGGTTGATGAGGCTTGAGGCTAAGCGTTACCTTTTTAGAACATATCCCTTAGAATGCCCATCGTCCACCTGACGATGTTCCGAAAGCATTCATCCATATAAGTCCGTCCCGGGTTCGAACGGAACCGAAGGCACTATTCCTACTACATCCATTTTGGAAATATCCTCAGGATTAGTAACGACTAGCCCTTGCACTTCACTGCTCCATCTTTGAATCTAAACTCGTTTCCACAAAACATACAAATCGGATCGAAGTGGTTTTCGAGAAATAAATCTCGATCCCGGTCTCTTCGAAACGATCAATGCATTTGTCCAATATTGAAAGTCGGTGATTTAACTATCAATTAATATTCACAAACAACCATCCAACAAATGAATAATTTCACAAATTATTTGTTTGCCTCAAGAATATCTTCACAAGATATATTTCTATTTTCAACCCTTTGAAAACAGTTTCAAACCATCATTCCTTTCAGAATAACTTCCCAAATATTTTCTATCTCCACTGAAATCACCAAGCACAAAACTAGATTTTTAAAATAATTTAAAACACTTTACTTTGAAATATACTTTAAAACATTTAAGTTAAAACTACTTCAATAATTTATTAAAATACATACCATATGAATATTTGAAAATAAGGTTACTTAATAAAATATAAAACTAGATTTTCACTTTTAAAACAAATACTAAGTCATTCTTTAAATAATTATTGCTATAATAGATTAAAAGGAAATACTTACTTTAAGTTTAAATATTTAGAAATAATAAATTTTTCAAAACACGCTTTTTAAAACAGCTTAAAAACTTATAATTTATATTTAAAAATTTACTTCAAAACCGTACTTGGTTATCCAGGGAGTATTTGCAATCTCATTCACTTAAATCAATTTTCCAAATTGATTTCCATTTTACTTCATTTGAAATAAATTTCTTTACTTACTCGATTCATTTCAAAATTCATTAATTATGAATTTTATTATTATTGTTATTATCTTCCTTTTGATTTTAAATCTTTTAAGTGAAATATACAATTTTCTTGTTTTTCCCAATTTCTTCTTTATTCCTTTCAAAATTTAAATTTAAAATTTTAAATAAATGCTTTGTTATTTTAAATAATAACATTGATGTTTAAAATTCATTAACTTCCTGTTTATTCAAAATTTCCTTTCCATATTCAAGATTTATTTATTAAAATTTTTAAAGTCTCTTTATTTCTTTTCCAATTCATTCTTAAATCTGTTTAAATTTTCTATAATTATTTTACTTACAAATTCACTTCTTTTATTTTCTTTCCAAAATCCAATTTATATATTTTGGATAATTCATTATACCCAATTATATCCAATCAAACCATAACATTCAATATTCTAATATAATTCATCATAGAATATCAAATAATCACAATAGAGGATATTAAATAATTTAAATAAATGCTGAGGGGTTCAGTTGGATCCCTCGAACCTGTTTTTCCCTGCATCCATAGACGTTAGCACATCATAAGATACCAATTCCAAAATATACCATACTATAGCACATCAATCAATTCAATCATTCAAACAATTATTTAAATTTAATCATTTAAATTTAAATTTAACCGAGTGAGATTAACTCACCATTGCTTTTTTAGTTTGCACTCCATTACCGTCTCGACTCATTTTTATGACGTTTTACCTTGAATAAACATTGGATTCATTTTGTTAATATTCGAACAAATCAAACAAATAATTTCCGTGTGCTGAATTTAATTTAATTAACAAATAATTTTATTTAAACTAATTTTCGTTTAATAAATTAGTTTTAGAAACTAAAATAAATTAAATATGTTAATAGAACAAAATAATCAGTTTACTAATTTATTTTTAACATAGAGCAGTAAATTTAAAATTTCTGCCTCCTCAAATTTTAAATAAATTTCTAGTTTTCTGTATTTTCTTTTCACCCTAATTATAAATTAAGTTACCTGCCAGTTAAATTTTTTATTATGTATGTAAATTGGGAAACAAAAGAATTATACCTCACTGCTTCCCAGAATCCACCGGTCGCTCTATCAGATTGACGATTTAAGCCACCCACGCGAGCACGCGAACGCCTCGCCTTGGCCACGCGATCTCGAACAACGATGCTACGCTTCAAACAGAGCATCCACACAAGCCCTAGCTCGAACTCGAGTGCCCTAGCGACAAACCGTTACGTTGTCGTCGACGTCGCCGGCGATTCCTCTACCAGGTCGTGACTAAGCATCGGTCGCCCCTCCGATTCCCTTCACACCGATTTTCCCCAGGCTCGAGCAAGGAGGCGACCTTAAACCGACAGCCGAGATCTCATTTCCAGACGCGAGTCTTCTCATGTTCTCTGATTCGCTTACAAGCATATCGCGAGTCGCAAAAGTCTAGGATTTCATCCCACCATTTTCGTTTGTTCGGCATCGCTCTCTTTTTTTCCCGTGATTTTTAGTTTTGAGTTCAAACTTCATTTTCGTTTGAATGATTAGAAGAGGGGAGAAATTTTTTAGCTTTTAAAAGGAAGAGTGAAAAATCTCGTTCGGCCATTTTTATGCTCGATTGATTTTTGAGTTGAGGAAAGAAAGAAGGAATATACGTGATTTAACGAAGGAAGTTGTCGGCTTTGATTTGATTTTTGCGTGTTGGGGAAACAAGCTACGGCCTCAGAGAAAAGTTGTGATGGGAAAGGAAGGCGGCTGATGTTGAAACAAATATATATTTATTTAAATTTTCGATACAAATTCAGGGCGTTTACTTACCGTACGCTCACACAATAACAACGATAAATATGAAATTTGAAATCCGATAATAATTCAATATTACGGAACCAATAGAACTGTTTTCGTCGAATTCAGAGACTATGCCTCGGAAGGCTATTGGTAAATTTGACTTAACTGATAAAATTTCAAAACTGAACAAATCACTGTTAAATTCAATTTTAAAACTTCTATTATTCTCAGCACTATCAATATAAACTTTACAAGCCTTCAAATTATTTTTAACAAGCTTAAAACTCCAGATTCAACATTTTACCCAACTTCAAATTATTTAATTTAATAATTTAATCACATAAATTGTGATGTTTGAATTCAAGTTAGAAGTTAAACTTTTTAAATATTAAAAATCAATTAAATATCCCGATTTAAATTGCTTAAAAATTTCGGGTCGTCACAATGAAAATCCTATTATGGATATTTGGACATTGATATTTAAGGCGTATCGAAGAGCCGTTAAGGCTGGGTTGTCGTGTGGCGTAAATCCTTAGTTGTCATTTGCTCGTCCGATTGCTTCCGATGTTCATTTGGCCATTTTTGGTCTAGGTTCAGGAAGTGCTCTGAATTCCAGTTTCAGACGTCGGAATCTGGAATTTCAGACGTATGAATTGGCTCGATTTCAAACAGAAAGGAAATAGGCTAAAAACGCCTATTTCAGACGTCTGAAACATTAGGTTCGGACGTCTGAATTACGTTCTGGAAAACTTCTAATTTTCCAGATTTAGACGTCTGAACCACCTATTTCAAACGTTTGAATCTGTTGTGTTTTGCCTCCTTGTCTATATTGTTTAAGAATTCCAATTTTATCGATTCGTGTTGATTCCGATTTGTTGCAATCATTTATTATCGACTTTGATGACATTTTCTTCAGGATTTTTGGGAATATCTATTTTGATGGATTCGGTATCGATTTCTTTGGATTTTATTCACGTTTTCGAATTTGAATTTTGGTGATTGATTGTTCTACAATCATTTTTGTGATTTGTCACTTTAAAAATATAAAGGTTTCAATACTAGTAGTAAATATCAAAACTCTTTCATCAAAACGATTTCAAACATTATTTTATTACAAAGCTCGTTTCTTTAATCGTTTTCCAATCTATTAGTATATACAAACCTTTACCTCACTCGCACGAGAAATCTAATTAAACGGCTTAGTAAAACAAGTGGCATGAAACGCTTACGTTTACTTCGTCGGTTAATTCTTGGACTTGTTCGAGTGAATCTCTTGTGACAATTTTCGAGTGGAAATCTACAGTCTGTTCGTAAATATTTAAGTTAAGCTAGTGGTTATGGGACATGAAGATAAACTCATATATTTACTAGCTTAGTGTAATCTACACTTAACCTCGAGTGGAAGTCTACAATTTGTTCGTAAATAATTAAGTTAAGCTAGTGGTTATAAGGCATGAAGCTAAACACATTTATTTACTAGCTTAGTGTAATTTACACTTATCGATCAATGATGATCATTTTGTGATTTAGACTAGCAATGTGCGATGTCTCTTTGTCTACGAGGGAGACTAAACCCCGTTTCTTTGGAGCTTCGGCTTGGTGGGGTAGCGGCCCATGGTCTTCGGACCGTTTTGTGGAGTTTCGGCTCATAGGTCTTCGGGCCGTTTTGTGGAGCCTAGGCTCACAATTAATGGTTAGCAACCATGGATTAGCTTTCCGTTTTTTGATACACATGTTGGTGAGTTTTAATGCTCCCGTTCTGTGATAGGCCTCTTTCCCCTTTTTGTGATTTCTGGATTTCTATTGATTGATTTCTAGAATTTGCGTTTCACTAATTTTCGTGATTTACATTAATAAGCTTTATCATTATTTGTGCATTGGTGAATTTGTGTTTCAACAATTTTTACGATTGGCATTGCGACATTTGACAATGTTTGTAGTTTAGTGAATAAAACAAAGTATATGACATTCTTTTTAGCGCTTCGAGATTTCTTAAGATATTGTATGATTTTTTTTGTTATTTAATGTATACTTGTCGTAGTATGACATTTTTGTTATCAATGTTTTTATCATATCTCTTCTTATATCTCATTTCGCCTGATAATTATAGCTAGACTGATCCGTTTATTATTTTCTTCTTAAATAATACTCGGGTCAGACCGAGATGTTACAGATGCTTCCTCTTGACTTCTTATCAGGGACCATCGCCTGACTTTTGGCTAACTACTTTATATTAGTAGTTTTTGTTTTGTATACATTCAAGACAGAGACTCCTTGATGTATGCATGTTCTTTTGGCTAGCACTTGTATCTATTCTTTTGTGATATTGTGGATCTTGTTTGACCACTACTCTGATGTACATTTTACGTGTAGTATTCATATATGTTCCCGCCTTTGAGATATGAACTTCTGTGACTGATTTGTGTTATGCTTATTTCTATATTTGTTTCCGAAGACATTATAGACACCGTGTAGTTGCTTTGAGTTTGTATCGGTATGTCGGATTTCCTCTTGAAATGAAATGCATGTTAAACCATCTGACATATCGGTGCTCGCGCAAAGTAATTACGCGAATGGTCGCTCCTCAACAGCCTTATTCTCCGTGCCAGTTGACGGCATTGCCCCGTAGTGTCCTTGGCTAGCTTGGGTATAGAGATGGGGCACTACAGCTTGGTATCAGAGCCAAACTTCGGAACAATGTAGAATAATCTAGCAAGGACCATCTTTCTAAGTCCTTCTTAGGAGTCGTGCCTTAGGATTTTATTCGAGTCATTGAACCTGTTCTATCCTAATTTTCTTTACGATTCCATGTTTTATCAATCATGACTGTTTGATATTCATTCTGAGAGTAACCTTTTTCCTCTTCTTTCTTCCTTTCTTAAAGAAGAAGAAATGGTTAGTTCTGGCAGTCCTAGCGCTGGTCAATCCAGTAGCCCTTCTCTGGATGGCGTATTCATGTATGCCCAACAACTTTTGGATCTTGTAAAGAATCAAGAGTTTATTTGTGCTTTGAGTAAGAACCCTGAAAAGATTTTACCTTTGAAACTTGAAGTTCCTTTCAATCAGCTTGTGGATATCACTCTTCGACATGAAGAGGCTGGTAAAGGAATTGATGGTGATATTGATATTTTCAAGAAGAGGCATATTAAGTTCAAAAGCCTTAATCGCAATAAGAAAGTGAAACAAACTGCTTCGGTAGCAAGGACTCCAATTCCTAATCGTGGAGAATGCTACAATTGTGGCTCCGAGGACCACTATGCAAGGGAGTGTCCTGACTCTTTTGTCGTTATTGCAAAAATACAGGTCATCATATTTCTGTCTGCCCCATACTTCAAAGCAAGAAGAAAGTGGAACAAGAAACTTCGGTAGCCAAGACACCTACCCCAAGTCGTAAACAATGCTACAATTGTGGTTCCACGGACCATTATGTAATTAAGTGCCCGAAACCCCTTTACTGCCGCTATTGCAAAGGCTCGGGTCATTACTTAACTACTTGTCCTATACTTCCAAGCAAGAGAGAAGGAAATCTGCAAGCCCCTAGCAAATCTTCTGTTGGTCAAGGTATTCTTCATTCTATCCTTGATGGCATTATTGTGTTTCGTGATCATCCTATTCTAGTTCTTTTTTATATGGGTTCATCTCATCATTTTTATATCAAAAGAACTTGTTGACTCTTTTTCTATAAAACATTTTGGGCTTGGTGACTTCTTCGAGAATTGCGAATCCGGTTGGTGGATCTGCAACACTCAACTTGTTTATTTTTACTGATGTTAAAATTATTTTATGAGATATTTTTTTTACTTATGCTTCGGAATTGACTTTTGTAAGGATTGGCTTAATTATTATGAAGCCATATCCTTTGTCCCGTGTGGGCTATTCATCTTCGACATTTTCAATCTGTTAAGCATATTTCTAATTTTTCCTTTGTGATTCTGATTCCAATTAGATGGCATCATTTTATTCTTTAATCTCACATGATGAGGAAAGTGTTATTTATCTCATCTAAATAGTTTGTGAAACTTTCCGATATTTTTGAGTTTGTATTAGGATTATCTCCTAAGCAATATTTTGAGTGGTGTTAAGGTCCTTTTAGTTCGACCATGCCACCGATTTTTAATTGCTACGAGTTGCGGAAGTTAGCATTCCATTTACCGCATCCCGCACTCGTTATGATTCTTGTGAATGACTTATTATATCATTCAGTTTGTCCAGCTTATTTCATCCATTTTATAAATCGAGTATTCTACGAATATCCCGATGACTCCATTCTTGTATTTATTGATTTTGGATGAAAACAACAATTTAAAATTGTTGCAAATTTTGTTTAGAAGATATTTTATAAGTATAGTTGGATTTTGTTCTTAAACGAGCAAAGAATATTCTTAAAACTTTTTAAGAGATATTTTTATCATATAGAAGATGATTTTTTGATTATATTGCCCGTTGAGTGCTTTAAGAATTCTGGTCGATGCGCTTGATCAACATTATCGATAGGAATCTCCTAAACGCTTTGATGAGACAGTCAGACATGATATATTGAAATGTAAAAATGTAATTTTTTCTAGAAAGATAATTACATAAAGATGATTGTAATTTTGAAAGTTTTAGCTTTTCGAGAAAGAAGATTATTTGAAAGAATTCTTTTCTGATACTCTTATTCTTGTGTTTCTCGACGGGGAACCAAGATTTTATCTTTTGTACCAATGCAAGTCGTATTGGTTGGAATGCCATTCTCTTGCAAGAGAGAACGTGTATCACTTGTGCTTCTAAATCATTAAAAGCCGATCGAGACTAGGTACGCCACTTGTAACAACCCGCATATTTGACGATACGAATATTTAAATATTTTATTTAAATATTTCATCGTTAGTCGGATTATAGTCCGAAAAGCTACTTTTTGCAAACAGTCGAATCGAGACTCGAGATCCCTCCCATTGAGTTCAAAATGTCGTTTGCAACCATTTTGAGTGTAAATATTGGTATGTTTGGAGCTAGCCAAAATTTGACCATTTTCACTTTGGGTTTGGGTTCATCCCAATGTTCTAACTTAATACCCCAAACTGAAACCCCCTCTTCATTCACTCCCTCTTCCTCTACTTTTCAGTTCTAAAGAGATTAATGAAAGGGAAATTAAAACTCCAAGCCCTAGCATCCATTTGTAATTCCAAGTTTAGCTCCAAATTTCCAAAGAGAAGCTTAGATGAGCATCTCCTTCTTCTTCTCCAACTCTTTCTCCTTCCAATTTCAGAAATTCCTAAACCTAACTTTGGGAATGTTCTTCTTTTAAGCTTTGATTCAAGCTTGTTGAGTTGGAATTGAAGAGTGAATGTCTTGCCATTGCTCAATAGCTTCTTCTTCAATTGTTTTTTTTTGAAAAGGTGAGATTTTTATCTCACATCTTAGTCTATAACTATCTTCGATTGTTGGGCATGAATTCCTAACGCTTATTCTTGTACAATTGCTTTTGGTTTGGATTGATTTGGTGAATATTCCAGTTTTTAGTGTTTTGGGTTCAATTCTTTAAAAATCATAGCTTTGATGTCTTGATCATGTTTTTGGTGATGAACCGAAGAGCTTTTATGGGCGGGTAGTCGATTGGCGTAAACCCTTAGTGCCGTTGCTCGACCGATAGCAATTGGGAAGGGAATGGCATTTATTAGATAGGCATGGGAGTGTGGCAACAGGCTCCGGTCGACCGAGCTCAGGGTCCGGTCGACCGACCTGCTCCCCCAGCACTTCCTGCCTCTGGTTTGGAAGTGCAGGTTACAGGCTCCGGTCGACCGAGATCAGGGTCCGGTCAACCGACCTGCTACCCGAGCACTTCCATCTTTGGTTCGCTCAACCGACTCAGGGAGTCCGGTTGACCGACCTGCTCCTATTTGCCAATTTTGTCTATATTGCCTATTTTGTTGAATTTCCAACTTTAATCGATTCGTGTTGTTTCCCTTTTGTTGTTATCATTTATTATCGACTTTGATGACATTTTCTTTGGGAATTTTCGAAATATCCATTTTGATGGATTTGATATCGATTTCTGGATTTTATTCACGTCTTCGAATGTGAATTTTATTGATAGATTGTTCCTACTATCATTTTTATGATTTTTCACTTTAAAAATAAAATAAAGGTTTCAATACTAGTAGTAAATATCAAAACTCTTTTATCAAAACGATTTCAACTCTATTTTCAATATCAAGCTTGTTTATAAAACCATTTTCAAATCTACTGGCATATACAAACATTTACCTCATTCGTATGAGAAATCTAATTAAACGGCTTAGTAAAACAAGTGGTATGAAACGCTTGCGTTTACTTCGTCGGTTAATTCTTGGACTTGTTCGATTGAATCTCTTGTGACAATTTTCTAGTGGAGATCTACAATTTGTTCGTAGATATTTGAGTTAAGCTAGTGGTTAAGGGACATGAAGCTAAATTCATATATTTACTAGCTTAGTGTAATTGACACTTTCTTATTGATCAACGACGATCATTTTTGTGATTTAGACTAGCAATGTGCGATGTCTCTTTGTCTACGAGGGAAACTAAACCCCGTTTTGTGGAGTTTCGACTCAAATTGGTGGGGTAGCAACCTATGGTCTTCGGGCCGTTTGTGGAGCTTCGGCTCAATTTGTGATGGTTAGCAACCATGGAATTAGCGTTCCGTTTGTGATACACGTGTTGGTGAGCTTTATGCTCCTATTTGTGATAGGCCTTTCCCTCTTTTTGTGATTTCTGGATTTCGTGTGTTGATTTCTGGAATTTGTGCTTCACCAATTTTCATGCTTTTTATTGATAAGTTTTATCAATTTTTGTGCATTGGTGAATTCGTGTGTCATTATCTTTTTGTGGATTTGGATCTTTGAGAAGGTTCCTGTGATATTGTTTAATCTCTTGTTGATTATCATTTACATACTTATAGTCGTATGCCATTATGGTTATTATATGCTTATGCCATATCTTTTATTTTATATCATTTCATCTGATATTTATAGCTAGACTGGTCCATTTATTATTTTCTTATTAAATAATACTCGGGTCAGACCGAGATGTTACAGGTGCTTCTGCTTAACTTCTCACCAGGGATTATTGTCCTAACTTTTGGCTAACTACTTAGATTAGTAGTTTTTGGTTGTATACATTTGAGATATAGACTCATAGTTGTGTACTTATTCTTTTGTATAGCACATGTTGCTATTCTTTTGTGTCATTGTGGATCTTTTAGACCACTACTCTGATGAACACTTTTATGTGTTATATATATTCATGTCTATTTCCGTCTTTGTGATATGAATTATCTGTGACTGATTTGTGTTATGTTTATTTTTATATTTGTTTCCAAAGACATTATAGCCACTGTGTGGTAGCTTTGAGTTTGTGTCGGTATGTCGGATTTCCTCTTGAAAAGAATGCAAGTTATATTTTATTTGGCATATCGGTACTCGCACAAAGCAATTATATAGATGGTCGCTCCTCAACAGCCTTATTCTCCGTGCTAGTTGACGGCATTACACCGTAGTGTCCTTGGCTAGCGTGGGAATAGAGGTGGGGCGTCACAGCTTGGTATCAGAGCCAAACTTCGGAGCAATGTAGAATAATTTAACAAGGATCATCGTCCTAAGTCCTTCTTAGGAGTCGTGCCTTGGGATTTAATTCGAGTCTTCGTACTGATTCATCCTATTTCCTTTATGATTCCTTGTTTTTCTATCAAGATTGCTTGATATTCATTTGGTGAATAACCTTTTTCTTCTTCTTTCTTTCTTTCTAAAGGAAGAGAAATGGTTAGACCTGGCCGTCCCAGCGCCGATCAATCTTGTGCTACTCCCCAAGATGGAGTTTTTATGTCTGCCCAGCAGCTTCTTGATCTAGTAAAGAATGCTCAAGCAGCCGGTTCTAATCCGGAACCAACTCATCCTAAGTCTGGATTTTCACTCTTGTGCAACGATTATACCAACTTGGGTGGGAAGCCATTCAAAGGTTCTGAAACTATTATTGAAGTCCAGGCTTGCTTAAGAACATGCGATCGAATCTTTTCTCGCATGAACCTCATTGATCTTCACCGAGTTCAGGTGGCTTCTAGTGTGCTCCAAGAAATGGCATTAGAATGGTACGAGCTTCTGATTTCTGAAATTATTGAAGCGGATCTTACTTGGGAGAAATTCCGAGAGCGCTTCGAGTTAAAATTCGTACCAGAAGCAGAGAAGGTGACATTGGCTCGCCGCTTTATTGACCTTGTTCAAGGTAAATCTTCTGTGACAGACTATGTCGCATCTTTCGAATCTCTTTCCAAATACGAGTTGAATACATTAACACCCCATTGAAGAAAAATTAGAGATTTGTTTATGGCTTGAACAAGAGTCTCAAGAAGCCATTACTTTTAAAATCAGAAGTTTCTTTTGATCAACTGATTGATATCACTCTTCGTCTTGAAGAGGCGGATAAGGAAAGCGATGTTGAAATTGTGGGTGCCAAACCAAACTTCAACAACAACAAGAAAAGGCCTAACAAATTCAAAGGTCCTTATCCAAATAAGAAAGGGAAGCAAGCAACCCCTGTGGCAAAGACTTCTTCCTTTGGTCGTGGGGAATGCTATAATTGTGGTTCGAAGGACCATTACGCGAACAAGTGTCCAAAGTCCCTCTCTTGTCGCTACTGCAAATGTCCCGACCATGTTATATCTTCATGCCCCAAGCTTCAGGGCAAGAGGGAGGGAAAGCTGAATGTGGCTCAAGCCCCTGGCAACACATCTCGTAATCAAGGTATGTCTCATTCTATCCTTGATGGCATTATTATATTTCGTGACCAACCTATTCGAGTTCTTTTTGACATAGGTGCATCCCATTCTTTTATTTCAAAAGAACTCGTTGATACTTTTTCTTTAAGTGTTGTTGCTTTAATGACTTCGTTGAGAATTGCGAATCCGGTTGGTGGATCTGCAACGATTAGTTTGCATTGTAAAGATGTGGAGATTATTTTGTGTGATTTTTCTTTCCAAGCCGATTTGCATGTCATGCGTTACTTAGGCTTTGGAATGATTTTGGGAATGGATTTGCTAAACCGTTATGAAGCTCATATCCTATGCCCTGAGCGGACTATTCATCTTCGACATCCTCAATCTGTTAAGCAGATTTCTATTATTCTCAATGATTCGGATTCCACTTTATCTGCATCTTTATATTCTTTAAATCTTCGTGATGATGATAATGATGATGAGGAAGACATCATTTCTCTTATTCACGTTGTTCGTGAATTTTTTGACATATTTGAGCCCGTTTTAGGATTACCACCTAAGCGAGCAATTGAATTCAGAATTAATCTTACCCCTGTAGCTCAACCTATTACTCATTCTCCTTATCGTTTGTCTAATAAAGAAAATGAGGAGATGCGCATACAATTATCCGATTTGGAAACGGAGCAATTTACTCGCTTTAGTTCCTCGTCTTGGGGAGCTTCGGCTATTTTTGTGAAGAAATCCGATGGCACACTTAGGCTTTGCGTTGACAACCGCAAGCTTAATGATCTTACTATCAAAAATAAATATCCTTTACCTCGGATTGATGACCTATTCGATCAACTTAGTGGTGCTAGACTCTTTTCACAACTGGACTTGGCAACCGGTTTTCATCAGCTTCGTATTGCAGAGGATAGCATTCCTTTGACATCGTTCCGTACTCGATATGGATCTTATGAATGGCTTGTTATGCCATTTGGTTTAACGAATGCTCCGGCTTATTTTGGTGACCTTATGAATCGAGTTTTCAAAGATTTTCTCGATCGATTTGTTCTCATCTTTATTGATGATATTCTTGTGTATTCAAAAATCGAGGAGGAGCATGAAAAGCATCTTCGGATTGTATTGGAAACTCTTAGGAGTAATCAATTAAAAGAAAAATTTTCTAAATGCCATTTTTGGCAATCTAGTGTGAAGTTTCTCGGTCATATTATTTCCGAATCCAGAATTTCCGTAGATCCTTCAAAGATTGAAGCGATTCAAGATTGGAAGAGACCGGAGAGTGTGACGGAAATCCATAGCTTCCTTGGATTGGCGGGTTATTACCGTCGTTTTATCAAGGACTTTTCAAAAATTGCCGTGCCTCTCACTAGCTTAACTAAGAAAGGTGTTAAATACATTTGGTCGGACAAATGTGAAACTTCTTTTCAGAAATTAAAAGAACTCCTTTCCGATGCTCCTATTCTTGTTATTCCCGAGGGGAATCAAGATAATATTGTTTATACTGATGCTAGTCGCGTTGGTTTGGGTGCCGTTCTTATGCAAAAAGAACGTGTTATTGCTTATGCTTCTAGGAAATTGAAGCCAGCAGAGACTATTTATGCCACCCATGATTTAGAACTCGCGGCTATCGTTTTCACCCTTCAAATTTGGCATCATTATCTTTTGGGAGAAAAATTTGTTCTCTACACCTATCATAAGTCTTTGAAATATCTATTTTCTCAAAAGGAACTTAATTTGCATCAATAGCGTTGGCTCGAATTTCTTGCACCTTATGATTTTGATATTCTTTATACTCCCGGAAAGGGAAATCGAGTTGCCGATGCACTTAGTCGCAAGCAACAAGCGGTTGTATCTATGATGATATCTGAATGGAATGATCTCGGAATTTTATCCATTTGTGAAATTCGAGATCGATTTTTCGATTTATGTTCATCTCTTGTTTTATGTAGTCTTGAGGCTCATCCTTCTCTTTTAGACCGCATTCTTGAAGCTCAAAAGATAGATCCCGAATTGGCTATTCTTGGCCAAAATTTTAGGGATAAAATCGATATTGAAAGTATGAAAGACTTTGATATTGATTCTCGTGGCGGCATTCGAAAATTTGGTAGACTTATCGTACCATATATTAGTGATCTTCGTAGAGATATTTTAGAAGATTCTCATCGTTCGAAATTTACCATTCATCCCGGTAATAGTAAAATGTACGCGGATATGAAGCGACTTTAATATTGGGAGGGAATGAAATCTGATATTGCTAACTTTGTTAAGTGTTGCATGACTTGCCAACTTGTCAAAGCCGAACATCAAAGGCCCGGTGGGTTATTGCAACCTTTAGAAACTCCAATTTGGAAGTGGGACCAAATTTCCATGGATTTTATAGACGGCCTTCCCCATTCTCGTTAGGGTCATGATAGCTTATGGGTGATAGTTGATAGACTCACTAAATCCGCCCATTTTATTCCCGTTTGGTCCAATTGAACCGTTCCTCTCTTGGCAAACTTTTTATCAAAGAAATTGTTAAATTGCATGGAGTTCCTACTTCTATTGTTAGTGATCGTGATCCATTGTTTACTAGTGTATTTGGAAGAGTCTTCAAAAAGCTTAGGGAACGAAGCTTAATTTTAGCACCGCTTATCATCCTCGGTTCGATGGACAAACCAAGCATGTGAATCAAACTCTTGAAGATCTTCTTCGTGCATGTGTTTTTGATTTTGGTGGAAGTTGGGAAGATCACATTTCTCTTGTTGAGTTTTCCTATAATAATAGCTTCCAATCTAGTATTGGTATGGCTCCTTTTGAGGCACTCTGTGGAAGGCCATGCCGTTCTCCTTCTTGTTGGCTTGAGGCCGGTGAGAAGCTGGTTTTAGGTCCAGATTTTATTTGTGATTCCACAGAAAAGATTGATCTTATTCATCATAGGATGAAAGAAGCCCAGAGTAGACAAAAATCCTATGCCGATAACCGAAGAAGGAGGTTAGAATTTTTTGTGGGAGATTTGGTATTTGTTCGTGTTTCACCTATGAAAGGTGTTGTGCGTTTCATTCGATCGGGAAAGTTAGACCTCGATATATTGGTCCATTTTCCATCACCGAACGTATTGGTTCCGTGGCTTATCGCCTTTTGTTACTGGCTCAATTTTCTGCTATTCATGACGTGTTTCACGTTTCTCAATTGCGGAAATGCCTTCGAGATTCCGATTCTATTCTTGAGCCCGGTGTTGTGGAAGAAATTGAAGTTTCGCCTAATCTAACTTTTGAGCAACATTCTATTCGTATTATTGCTTCGGAAGTCAAACGACTTCAAAATAAAGATGTTCCGCTTGTTAAAGTTCAATGGTCCTCAAATCCTAAGGATTGTTCTTGGAAATCTAGAGAATTCATCGAGCGAACACATCCAGACTTACTCTCTCATGCTCTTTGAGGTGAACTTCTTACTTCAAAATTCTTTTATGTTAATATGCTTTTATGGTTGTTACCTTTTATTTTCGTCTTATATATTGCGAGGACGCAATTTCTTTAAGGAGAGGAGTCTGTAACAACCCGCATATTTTAAGATTCGAATATTTAAATATTTTATTTAAATATTTCATCGTTAGCCGGATTATTGTCCGAAAAGCTACTTTTTGCAAACAGTCGAATTGAGACTCGAGACCCCTCCCATTGAGTTCAAAATGTCGTTTGCAACCTTTTTGAGTGTAAACATTGGTATGTTTGGAGCTAGCCAAAAATTTGACCATTTTCACTTTGGGTTTGGGTTTGGGTTCAACCCAATGTTCTAACTAAATACCCCAAACTGAAACCCCTCTTCATTCACTCCCTCTTCCTCTACTTTTCAGTTCTAAAGAGATAAATGGTGGAAAGAAAGGGAAATTAAAACTCCAAGCCCTAGCATCCATTTGTAATTCCAAGTTTAGCTCCAAATTTCCAAAGAGAAGCTTAGGTGAGCATCTCCTTCTTCTTCTCCAACTCTTTCCCCTTCCAATTTCAGAAATTCCTAAACCTAACTTTGGGAATGTTCTGTTTTTAAGCTTTGATTCAAGCTTGTTGAGTTGGAATTGAAGAGTGATTGTCTTGCCATTTCTCAATAGCTTCTTCTTCAATTGTTTTTTTGTGAAAAGGTGAGATTTCTATCTCACATCTTAGACTATAACTATCTTCGATTGTTGGTTACGAATTCCTAATGCTTATTCTTGTACAATTGCTTTTGGTTTGGATTGATTTGGTGAATATTCCAATTTTTGGTGGTTTGGGTTCAATTCTTTAAAAATCATAGCTTTGATGTCTTGATCATGTTTTTGGTGATGAACCGAAGAGCTTCTATGGGCGGGTAGTCGATTGGCGTAAACCCTTAGTGTCGTTGCTCGACCGATAGCAATTGGGAAGGGAATGGCATTTATTAGATAGGCATGGGAGCGCTGGCAACAGGCTCTGGTCGACTGAGCTCAGGGTCCTGTCTACCGACCTGCTACCCGAGCACTTCCTGCCTCTGGTTTGGAAGTGCAGGTTACAGGCTCCGGTCGACCGAGATCAGGGTCCGGTCGACCAACCTGCTACCCGAGTACTTCCATCTTTGGTTCGGTCAACCAACTCAAGGAGTCTGGTTGACCGACCTGCTCCTATTTGCCAATTTTGCCTGTATTGCCTATTTTGTTTAATTTCCAACTTTAATCGATTCGTGTTGTTTCCCTATTATTGTTATCATTTATTATCGACTTTGATGACATTTTCTTTGGGAATTTTCGAAATATCCATTTTGATGGATTTGATATCGATTTCTTTGGATTTTATTCACGTCTTTGAATGTGAATTTTATTGATTGATTGTTCCTACAATCATTTTTGTGATTTGTCACTTTTAAAAAAAAATAAAGGTTTCAATACTAGTAGTAAATATCAAAACTCTTTTATCAAAACAATTTCAACTCTATTTTCAATATCACCCTTGTTCATAAAACCATTTTCCAATCTACTAGCATATACAAATCTTTACCTCATTCGTATGAGAAATCTAATTAAACAGCTTAGTAAAACAAGTGGTATGAAACACTTGCGTTTACTTCGTCGGTTAATTCTTGGACTTGTTCGATTGAATCTCTTGTGACAATTTTCTAGTGGAGATCTACAATTTGTTCGTAAATATTTGAGTATATTTACTAGCTTAGTGTAATTGACACTTTCTTGATGATCAACGACGATCATTTTTGTGATTTAGACTAGCAATGTGCAATGTCTCTTTGTCTGCGAGGGAGACTAAACCCCGTTTTGTGGAGTTTCGACTCAAATTGGTGGGGTAGCAACTCATCGTCTTCGGGCCGTTTGGGGAGCTTCAGCTCAATTTGTGATGGTTAGCAACCATGGAATTAGCGTTCCGTTTGTGATACACGTGTTGGTGAGCTTTATGCTCCCGTTTGTGATAGGCCTTTCCCCCTTTTTGTGATTTCTGGATTTCGTGTGTTGATTTCTGGAATTTGTGCTTCACCAATTTTCTTGATTTTCATTGATAAGTTTTATCAATTTTTGTGCACTGGTGAATTCGTGTGTCATTACCCTTTTGTGGATTTGGATCTTTGAGAAGGTTCCTGTGATATTGTTTAATCTCTTATTGATTATCATTTACATATTTATAGTAGTATGCCACTATGCTTATTATACGCTTATGCCATATCTTTTATTCTATATCATTTCATCTGATATTTATAGCTAGACTGATCCGTTTATTATTTTCTTATTAAATAATACTCGGGTCAGACCGAGATGTTACAGGTGCTTCTGCTTAACTTCTCACCAGGGATTATTGTCCTAACTTTTGGCTAACTACTTAGATTAGTAGTTTTTGGTTGTATACATTTGAGATAAAGACTCATAGTTGTGTACTTATTCTTTTGTATAGCACATGCTGCTATTCTTTTGGGTAATTGTGGATCTTTTAGACCATTACTCTGATGAACGCTTTTATGTGCTATATATATTCATGTCTATTTCCGCCTTTGTGATATGAATTATCTGTGACTGATTTGTGTTATGCTTATTTCTATATTTGTTTCCGAAGACATTATAGCCTCTGTGTAGTAGCTTTGAGTTTGTGTCGGTATGTCGGATTTCCTCTTGAAAAGAATGCAAGTTATATTTTATCTGGCATATCGGTACTCGCACAAAGAAATTATACAAATGATCGCTCCTCAACAGCCTTATTCTCCGTGCTAGTTGACGGCATTACACCGTAGTGTCCTTGGCTAGCGTGGGTATAGAGGTGGGCGTCACACCACTCATGATCTAGTGCTCGCGGCTATTGTTTTCGTTTTTAGAGTTTGGCATCATCATTTTTGGGGGAGAAATTTGTTCTCCACCTCGATCATAAATCTTTGGAATATTTATTTTCTCATAAGAAATTCATGTTGACTCGAGTTCCTGGCATCTAATGATCTTAATATTCTTTTTATTCCCAAAAGGAAATTGTGTTGCCAATGTGCTTAGTCGAAAGCAACAAGTGGTTGACTCTTTGATGATGTCTGAATGGAATTATCTTTTTATCAAATTCATCGGACGTTTTGATATACTTCATTTTATTGAGATTTATCTCATTTCTTTTATGGACTAGCGTCTGACGTTCTTTTATACTGTTCGGTTCATTGGACGTACCGTTTTTGTACTACGTTGGTATTTCGAAATTATTCGAGCTTTGGTTCATCTGGCGTATCATTATTGTACTACGCCGTTGTTCCAAATTATTCAAGTTTCTCGCTTCTCGAGCGTACCGATTTTGTACTACGCCATTGCACCGGCTCAATTTTCTGCTATTCTTGACGTTTTCCACGTCTTTTAACTATGGAAATGTTTTTTGGTTTCCATTTTTATTCTTGAGCCTAGTGTTATAATAGGGATTGAAGTTTCACCGGATTTGACTTTTAAGCAACATTCTATTCACATCATTTCTTCAGCGGTTGAGCGCCTTCGAAATAATGGTGTTCTTTTTGTGAAAGTCTGATGGTTCTCAAATCCTAAGGATTTCTCTTAGGAATCTAGAGAATTCATCGAGCAAACACGTTCGGGCTAACTCTTTCATGCTCTTTATGGTTAACTTCTTATTTCAAATTTTCTTTTGTGTTGATATGCTTTTATGGTTGTTACTATTTATTTTCTTCTTAAGTGTTGCAAGGACGCAATTTCTTTAAGGAGGGGAGTCTGTAACAACCCGCATATTTATCAATTGTATATTTAAATATTTCACCGTTAGTCGGATTATAGTCCGAAAAGCTACTTTTTGCAAACAGTCGAATTAGGACTCGATACCACTTCCATTGAGCTCAAAATGGCGTTTGCGAATTTTTTAAGTATAAACTTTGATATGTTTGGGGCTAGCTAAAAATTTGACATTTTTCACTTTGGATTTGGGTTTGGGTTTGGGTCACTAGCCAACTTAATACCCCAAACTGAACCACTTCTCTTCATTCATTCCCTCTTCCTTATCTTTTCAGTTCTAAAGAGAATATTGGGGGAAAAGAAAAGGAATTAAAATCCTAAGCCCTAGTTTCCATTTGCAAATCAAGTTCTAGCTCCAAATTCAAAGAGAAGCATTGGTAAGTATCATCTCCTTCTTCTCCAACTAATTCTCTCTTTGATTTCAGAAAATTCCTAAACCTAATTTGGGAAATGTTTCTCTTTTAATCTTAGATTCAAGCTTCTTGTGTTGAGATTGAAGTGTGGTTGATCTTCCCTTGTCTTCAAGCTTCTCATTCATTGTTTTTGAATTCAAAGGTGAGATTTTTATCTCACATCTTAGTCTATAATTATCTTCGATTGTTAGGTATGAATTCCTAACACTTATTCTTGTGCAATTAATTTTGGTTTGGATTGATTTGGTGTATATTTCAATTTTTGGTGTTTTGAAATCAAAATCTATGAAAATCCTATTATGGATATTTGGACATTGATATTTGAGGCATATCGAAGAGCCGTTAAGGTTGGGTTGTCGCGTGGCACAAATCCTTAGTCGTCATTTACTCATCCGATCGCTTTCGATATTCATTTGGCCATTTTTTGTCGAGGTTCAGGAAATGCTCTGAATTCCAGTTTCAGACGTCTGAATCTGGAATTTCAGACGTCTGAATTGACTCGATTTCAAACAGGAAGGAAATAGGCTAAAAACGCCTATTTCAGACGTCTGAAACATTTGGTTCAGACGTTTGAATTACATTCTGGAAAACTTCTAATTTTCCAGATTCAGACGTCTGAACCACCTATTTCAGATGTTTGAATCTGGTGTGTTTCGCATGCTTGCCTATTTTGTTTAAGAATTCCAATTTTATCGATTCGTGTTGATTCCGATTTGTTGCAATCGTTTATTATCGACTTTGATGGCATTTTCTTCGGGATTTTTGGGAATATCCATTTTGGTGGATTCGGTATCGATTTCTTTGGATTTTATTCACGTTTTTGAATGTGAATTTTGGTGATAGATTGTTCTACAATCATTTTTGTGATTTGTCACTTTAAAAATATAAAGGTTTCGATACTAGTAGTAAATATCAAAACTCTTTCATCAAAACGATTTCAAACATTATTTTATTACAAAGCTCGTTTCTTAAACCGTTTTCGAATCTATTAGTATAAACAAAACTTTAACTCACTCGTACGAGAAATCTAATTAAACGGCTTAGTAAAACAAGTGGTATGAAATGCTTGCGTTTACTTTGTCAGTTAATTCTTCGACTTGTTCGATTGAATCCCTTGTGACAATTTTTGAGTGGAAATCTACAATCTATTTGTAAATATTTAAGTTAAGCTAGTGGTTATGGGACATGAAGCTAAACTCATATATTTACTAGCTTAGTGTAATTTACACTTAACCTCGAGTGGAAGCCTACAATTTGTTCATAAATAATTAAGTTAAGCTAGTGGTTATGGGACATGAAGCTAAACTCATTTATTTACTAGCTTGGTGTAATTTACACTTATCGATCAGTGATGATCATTTTGTGATTTAGACAAGCAATGTGTGATGTCTCTTTGTCTGCGAGGGAGACTAAACCCTGTTTCTGTGGAGCTTCGGCTTGGTGGGGTAGCGACCCATGGTCTTCGGACCGTTTTGTGGAGTTTCGGCTCATAGGTCTTCGGGCCGTTTTTTGGAGCCTCGGCTCAAAATTAATGGTTAGCAACCATGGAATAGCTTTCCATGTTGTGATACACGTGTTGGTGAGTTTTAATGCTCCCGTTCTGTGATAGGCGTCATTCTCCTTTTTGTGATTTCTGGATTTCTATTGATTGATTTCTAGAATTTGTGTTTCACCAATTTTTGTGGTTTACATTGATAAGCTTTATCATTATTTGTGCATTGGTGAATTTGTGTTTCAACAATTTTTACGATTGGCATTGCGACGTTTGCCAATGTTTGTGGTTTAGTGAATAAAACAGAGTATATGACATTCTTTTTAGTGCCTCGAGATTTCTTAAGATATTGTATGATTTTTGTTGTTATTTAATGTATACTTGTCGTTGTATGACATTTTTGTTATCATACGTTTTTATCATATCTCTTCTTATATCTCATTTTGCCTAATAATTATAGCTAGGCTGGTCCATTTATTATTTTCTTCTTAAATAATACTCGGGTCAGACCGAGAAGTTACAGGTGCTTCCTCTAGACTTCTTATCAGGGACTATCGCTCGACTTTTGGCTAACTACTTTAGATTAGTAGTTTTTGTTTTGTATACATTCGAGATAGAGACTCCTTGATGTATGCATATTCTTTTGGCTAGCACTTGTATCTATTCTTTTGTGATATTGTGGATCTTGTTTGACCACTACTCTGATGTACACTTTTACGTGTAGTATTCATATATGTTTCCACCTTTGAGATATGAACTTCTGTGACTGATTTGTGTTATGCTTATTTCTATATTTTTTTCCGAAGACATTATATCCACTGTGTAGTAGCTTTGAGTTTGTATCGGTATGTCGGATTTCCTCTTGAAATGAAATGCATGTTAAACCGTCTGACATATCGGTGCTCGCACAAAGCAATTACACGGATGGTCGCTCCTCAACAGCCTTATTCTCCATACTAGTTGATGGCATTACCTCGTAGTGTCCTTGGCTAGCATGGGTACAGAGGTGGAGCGCCACAATGATGAACCCAATAATCATTGTTCAGTTGGTATAGGATCTGTATTTATAGGAAAGTCGCCCAACAGAGTCAGAGGCCTACGAGATATCAAGTCCGGATCTAGATCTGAGAGTGTAGGATGGGTAGACCATGCCCATTAAGTTGTAAAATCAACTCGATACCAACCAAAATTAAGATCTAGATCAGCCATTTTTGAGCTTCGTTTGTGTTTTGTGCTTCATTTGTTTTGCTGAGATAATGAATTGTGGGCGTTGCCTTTAGGGTTTGTGTTTGTTTGTTAGATTATTGGTTCAGTTATGTTTTATCTACCCGTTTTTGCTTGTAAGCTTATGGGCTTGGCCCATTTAACCTTTATTCAAAAAAAATAGTTGAACAGTCTGGTGATCGAGTAAAGATATTTCAATCTATTACCACGTAGTTATCTTAGTAGCATATTGCCTCACAGTTGGAAGGATGTAACAAATAGTTAAATACAGATCAGTAATCACATGGATTGATTTGTAGTTGCAATGATTTTTTTTTACAATATAAGAAATTTAATTTAGTAATGGTCGAAGTTTTTATTTTTCAGATGGCCACATCAAAAGTGAATTAATAAGGCAATAAATACTGATTTGAAAACTAAATTTTTAGTACTAAATAATCAAAAACCAAACTGTTAACTAGTGTACTTGAGAAAGTGTAGACAAGTAATTCAACAACAACAACTACTACAACTATTAAGCCATTATTTCCATACAAGTTGGGGTCGACTACAGATGTAACCCGTAACTAAATGACAAAGTCATTGTAAAAATCAATTTAAAAATCATCATGATAATAATAATATAAGATAAACTAATTAGACTAATAATAATAAATAAAATAAAATAAAGATAAAAAAAGAAAAAATGAAATATACAAGGAAATAAAAAAAAACATAATAGTAGTAGTAGTAGGGCTGAAGACCAAATGCTATGTCTTAGGCCTTTATTCACTAATCCTATAATCTAAAACTTATAACAATACTCTGAAACCAACCCTAAGTAGAAACAAATTTCTAGCTCATGCTTCTGATACGTTGACTGCTAATTTCACACGCTCAAGTCCAACACTAGCTCTTCGAATATATTCCAATCCTTCATGTTCATTTTTACTACTTCCTCCCATGTCGAGCTCTATCTCTCTTTTAGCATTCGAGACGACACATAATTCCAACGTGCACAGATGTCTCGGAAGGTCTCCGTTGGAGATGTCCAAGCCATCTTAAGCGGTGTTGGACTAGCTTTTCTTCAATTGGTACTACTTCAAGTTTTTCAAGTACATCATCATTTCTACTTCGATCTCGTATTGTATAACCATAGCTCTATCGCAGCATACGCATCTCTACTACGCTTATCTTTTGGACGTGTCCTATCACAGACCTGATTGTCATTATGTAGAACCTTCCTTTAAGCTTTTGTGGGACTTCCTGTCACAAAGGATGTCAAAAGCAATTTGTCATTTCATTCATCCCGCTCGAATTCTAAAACTAACATCTTCATCAATCTCACCTCATATTGCAACAACGAACAAAATATCGAAAGGGTTAGTTTTGGGCATTACTTGTCCGACCAGAGTAACATCTCCATTCTTAGATCTAATATTGCTGAACTCGCGCTTCATATAATGTTTTAGTTCTATTAAGCATAAAACTCTTTGGTTCGACAGTCTATCTCCAAAACTCTAGTTATCTGTCAACCTATATCCTATTTTCGTTAACTGACACAACATCATTAGCAAAGAGTAAACACCAAGGGATCTCACCTTTTATACCCTTCTAATATCATCCATCACTAGGGAAAAAACGTAGGGGCTTAAAGCTGACCCTTGATGTGATCCTATGTTAATGGTAAATTCACTGTTTACCATCATATTCTTCAATAAGGGTAATGTACTTTGCTATGACTTTTTTTTCTAGAGCCTACCAAATAACCGTTCTCAGTATCTTGTCATAAGATTTCTCCAAATCGATAAATAACATGTATGATCCTTCTTTTCTCCTTAAATCTCTCTATAAGTTGTCTTATCAAGAAAATCACCTCTATGATCGACCTCCTAGACATGAAATGAAGTTGGTTTTTTGAAATATTTGCCATCATTCTTAATCGATGTTCAATTTGGCAAGTAATTCAAGGTTGAAAAATGAAACTGAGAGGATTGGACTAAATTAGGAAAAAATTATCAACTTAATTGTTACATAGTGATGACTTAAATACAATTAATTATTATTGGAAAAAAACTAATGTTGCATATAAAATCTCTGACTTTTATGCTATTTACATGGATTAAATTACGATTATTACATATAAACATCACCATATTGAAATTTAATTTCTGTAAGAAAATATGAAAATGTAACAACATGATTAAATAACAACACCTACCTCCTTTTTACTAAAGATTGTGATAGTTTCAATGACAGGATTAATGCCTATAAATTTGTAATGCAGTCATAACATCCGTTGATTGTTGAAGAGGTGGAACAATAATTTCATTAACCATTTAATCAGTTTTGAACAGAGTAATAGTGAGAAGAAAAAAGGGCTTATTAGTAGTTTTTTATCATATTCCACTAACAAGTACCATGATTAAATACATTCTTACTGATATATATTTTTCAGAATGTAACCTAACATGTTGATTGTTGGAGAAGCACCGAATGAAATTACAATTTTGAAAATGAAACGCAGAAATATGGTAAACCTTTCATTAATAGGAGAATATTCACATTGGAAGTCAAAACACATAAGGGTATGAGAAACAATAAACCCAATATACACGTTTTAAAAAAAAATTATATATAGATATTTAAATTAACAAGTATAATTTTGATAGATAAGTAAATTCATGGAGGAGGCATAGACTATGCAAATTAAAAAAAATTGCTATGATCAGTCGTTATGCTCATCAAAACTAATATAAGCGTGATAAGAAAAAAGGGTAACCAACATCCACTAGACAATATATCAAAACTTGTATTGGATGTAAACATTGAATAGAGCAGTAGCGGACTATATATTGTGCATAAAATATGAATTCTAATTTGTAGACAACAACTATAGTACACCAAATAATTATACCAATTTAAAATCTGATTTCTGCTAACAGAGGAAGTTGGTACTTAGAATGAACAATTAACTAATTAATCAACCAAACTACAGCGGCAATGGGTAAATAAAAATTAATGTGAATGGACACCAACATTGGAAGAATTCGTAAGTTATGCACTATTGTTGGTAAGCCTAGGCGTACCTTGCATTCGATCTTTCAATTCAAGGTGGCGGACGATGAATGCTTGTGAAGAGTAACCGAGCGGCTAGGGAATTTATGGTTGTTTGGGAAGCTAAGGTAGCGTTTGTTTTGACCAAAAAGTGGTTATTGTGATTGAAAGTGCTGACTAAAATCTACATTTACTTGGGCGTTTGTTTTACCCTTTCATTCGGGCTTGCCAAGTCTAAACAGCAAAAGTCTATTCAGCTCATTTTTAGGGCTTTTTGAAATCTAAATCACTACACATGTAATTTTCAGTATAATTTCCAACAGATACCCTTGTTTTTTTTAGTAAATATTAGTTATGCATCGCTAAAACCAAGGTTAATTCAAACGGCACCCTTCTTAAAAAAATTGTAAATCGGGTCCCCATAATTATTTTACTGTAACAACATGTATTTTTCATGTTTTTTGCGTTAGTGTTTAAATAAAATTTCAAAAAATTGTAAATACTATAACTAGGTTTCTGTAATAAAAAAAAGAAATTGCAGACATATATACAATTATTCCATATAATTGCAGATATGTCTGCAATTATGCACTGAATTATTGCATTCAATAAACATCTGAATAATTGCGTACATGTATGCAATTAATCCATATAATCGCAGATATGTACGCAATTATTCACTGAATAACTGCGTTGAATAAAAATCTATACAACCGCAGACATGTCTGCAATTATTCCATATATTTATAGACATGTATGCACTTATTCACTAAATAACAGCAACTTAATTTAACAATCAGGATATTTATGTAAATATCTGCTCTTATTCCTTAAAATAGCAGACTTATCTGCAATTTTTAGTTGCAAAAGAATGCCATCCAGAATATGTGCAGACATGTGTGCAATTATTCTCTAAAACTGCATACATGTCTGCAAGTATTACTGAAACATGTTGTGTGTCATTTTTTTCCCTTTTCATCCTTGTTTTTTGATTTTTTTTAACATGAATACGAATATAAATATTAATTGAAATAAGTTTTTAAATTTGAAGTTTTTTTTTATGTTTTTATATGTTTTTTGATGATTTTCGAAAAATAAGTACATAATTTACATACTTTTTTCCACTGGGGTTTTTATGAATTTTGAAACCTATCAAGGACCCGTGCCAAAAGTACCCTATTTTTAAATAGCATGATTTTCTTCTTTCTTCAAGGCAGCTCCATCATTTTTTTTTCTTCCGCACGTAGTAGTTTCAACTTCTACTTCAAGGTAGTAATGTAGGTATGTTTATATGTGTTTTATCATAATGTAAAATATATGGTTTGATATCATAGTTTAATAGTTACTGCTCTAAGTGAGTGTAGAAGACAATCATATCAACTATGCAGATTGTCATGAATGAGTTTCTTTGTACCGACTAAAGTAAAACTAGTTTATATGAGTACACGGGAATTTTTCTCCTATGTTTATTTTCTGTACTATTCAATCACTTTTTTATTAATGCCAAACTTCAAAAAAATAAATATGCATGATCATGAGTTGTTAAGGTTTAGGAATATGCATGATGTATTATTCATCTCATCCTACTTTCTTTCACTTCATCTTTTGTCCAACTATATTTAAAAGAGGAAAAAGTACTTTTATGCTAAAACTATAATATGAGTTTAACATCTTATATTTTGAGAAACATCTATAAATTTTCTTGGTTGTTTTATATGTTAACCTGTGGAATTAGTATATTCTCCTTAAAATTTTCATTCATGTTGCAGTATTAGCACCAATTTTACTTACTAAAGAATATGATTAGTACCAGACTTCAACTGGAAATATAGAAATATAAGGTATTATTTAATTTATAGTAACTCATTCTATGTATATTCATTGTACAATTCAGATAATACAAATGATCTTAACAATGAAGGCAAAATTTGTCAACTAACAATAACACATATTTATAATCAGTAACCAATCAAATGATATTTCAATATTCAACAAACAACATTAAGCACCCACTATCCAGCATTCAGCTTTTAGCATTCGGCATTCAGTATTAAGTATTCAGTCATTTTAACAAACGAAGTCTAAATGTGAAGATGCTAGGTTCTGTAATTTGGGAAAAGTATGTGCAGTTGACTAATTTGGTAAAGGAAAATGCAAGAGCGCCAGAGGAAATGCCCTGATTTTTCACTGACTAAGAAAAAAAATGGTGGAGCCTCCTACGTTCCACCATTTCATCTGCATTTTTTTTGTCTTTCTCCCCTTCCTCTTCCTTTTGTTGTTGCAGCAATACTCTTTGGGAGAAGCATTTGTGCACGTGAATGCGGTTCCTATGTACTACTTTTATGTTTACTATTAGCTGGCCCGGTCCTCGCCAAGGTAACCTAGCCTCAAAATTTTCTAATTGTATATATAAAGTTAACCTATTTCGAAATAAGAAAAACTGAGTATAGTCCAGCGGTATAGACATCTCAATTTTCCATCAACCACTAGAGTTCGATTCTTTCTAGCATTGTATTTTTCCCCTGTCTATCTTCACTTGTACTTTTGGGGCCTCCAAAACCTAAAGTGACAATTTAAGCTTTGAATGTTTTTTCCTTGGGCCTCAAGTTGATGAAGGTCGTCCCTGACTATTAACACCTAAGTATCTTCTCTAAACCATTTATGGTCTCACCTAATCTCTGCTTTTCTTCATCCATCCGCAACTCCCTTTCCATGAGTTTCTCTGTCAAAATCTTGACTTCGCCTCCTTCTCTATATTTTCAAATAAACGAATCAAAAACTCTCTATCCAATTTCATCATCGTCGATATCTTATCATCTAATAATGCTTCATTGATACATATGAATCCAGCTAATTTTACTATCACTAAGTCGTTATGAGTTTAATTATAAATAGGTTTGTCATTTTCTAAACACGTGATTTAGCTTAGTAGGGCACTCATAAATTTTAATAAAGCTTTATGACGAAATTTCCCTTTTGTCATTTACAAATCTATTTAACTCGAATCGTATTTTCCTTTTTTTATTTTCTCTTATCAAATAAAGCTTAAAAATCAAAATGTAGGCAAATTCTCAAATCTTGTGTTTGAATTGATGGATGATGATGCTGATGAAGATACAGACCTAATGGAATTAAAAGATGTAAAATTTGAATTTTATTAAAATTTGAAAATGCATAGCTCGTAAAAGAGACGAAACTTGAATTTTATGTCGTTGCATGATTTTGTTCGAGTGATTTTTTTATCGTCAAATTCTTTGTTATAGTAATTTTTTATATGGTGAAACTGTTTATGGGCTTATTTTCTTAGAGAAGGGTATAAAGGGAAATGTTTAATGATAAGATGAGTACAATCGGCAAAGACATAGGAATATTAGTTTTATTTCGGTTTTATGGAAGGGTACTCGCCAACTTTTGATTTGGCTTTGTTGTGAGAGGTCACAAGTTCAAAACTTGTGTAGTGTGACTCGAACGTTTATTGACATTTGATATGTTGTCATGGTGCTTTGTTGTATATAAAGCACCGTTCCAAAAAAAACTTTTGAGGTTTAAATAGAATTAGCTTTTTTCAAATTGTGTATCTCTAACTAAGATTAAGATAGTGAATAATAACTCGCAACTTAAATTTAATTTTATGGCTTTTTATAGTAAAGAATCTTAATTGTTACTTCAGCCAAACATATCCAACCATTATTTCTTTTTTATATTATCTTAACATAAAAATGAAAAAACAGCAATCATAAAAATGATTGTAATAGAAAACGTGTGAAATAACTAGTGTAGATACTTATTGGTAGCGTTTCCCTACAAAATTAACGGAATTATGGAAGTACCAATTTTAATGCATATCTATTTGATTTATTCTAGTATATAAGAAAAATAATATATAACCATTTGTCTTCTTTTTAATGTTTACTCTCAACCACGATTATATCACAATATACCGTTTATTAAGTTCTTAAAGAAATATTAAGAAGTCAACATAATTTATTTCTTTAATTAATCTCCGTTAATGCATTTCTCTTTTCCAAGCAATCCACATCTCTTCATCTCTTCATTTACTTTGTAACCCATCAATATCCTCCTCTTATATATTCCTATCTTAGATCCCCTTCATGAAAATAGCATTATTGTTTATTGATTTAAAAATCGGTACTTTTTTTAATTCAATTAGTGAAAATAAATCAAAAAAATATATGATATAAGATTAGACAAGGAGAAACCCCAATGGCCGCAACCCATTCCTAGTGGCGATCAGAAACTCTTCTCACGTCTTCCCCAATCTCACGTCCATTTCTGTTCGTTCCAGATTTCCCGTACTCGTTTTCCAATGTCTTCGTCCAACTCGACTATCCCACTCTCAGCTATGCCATCTGATCCGCCGCCTTCTTCGTTAGACCACCCACCGGGCTTTGAACCTACCGAAATAATGGAGGCCGATACCAATAATGATGATGGATTCACTCCTGTATTGTCGCGAAAATGGAAGAGGCGTCTCAAAACTATTCCCAGTAATCACCAAGCCAAAATCACGAATCCTTCAGTTCGTACCCCTCCATCTAGCAAATCTGGTTGTTCCCCTGTTCATAACAGTAACCCAATCCCTAGCGGATCTGATTCTCAATCATGCCGATTGAATAATAAGCACGCGTCCCTGATTTGGAATTTTGCTTCCTAAAAGAGTAAAGCGTGGAACGAGGTTGTTAAAGGCAACAATATTCCAATCCCTTTTCCACTGAAATTTTATCAACCTCGTGAAGTCAACTCTATAAAATGCGCTAAAATGTCCGCTGATGTTATTCTAGATGCTAGAAAATAATGGAGCAACGCCATTGTAGTTTATGTTGTAGGCCCTAAACCATATTATCCATATTTCAAAGAATATATCATCCGAGTTTGGAAACCAGTTGAGGAATTTTCGATTTTTTCAATGGAAAATGGATTTTATGTGATTAAGTTTAACAAAGAACAAGACTGTCTTAATGTTCTGGAAGGAGAACCATATTATTATAACAAGAAACTGCTGATGATGAAAAGATGGCTCCCCGGAATGCATCTTAATAAAGAATTACTTCACTCCATTCCGATTTGGATCCACCTCGCCAGTCTGCCTCTTGACTTTTGGATGGAAGAAGGGATTAGTCGTATCGCTTCTGTGCTTGGTACTCTTATCAAACTTGATAAATTCACAGAAGGAATAATCAAAATTGCATTCGCTAGAGTGCTCATCGAAATTGATAATAAGTTTAAGTACCCTATTAAACTTCTTATTCTGAATGAAAAAGACGAGATAACATGGCAAGAAGTGGTTTATGAATGGAAGCCTATAGCGTGCCCTAATTGCTTGAGTTTTGGTCACACTGAAAATCAATGTCAATTTACTAAAGCATGGATGCCCAAAACGAATCATGTCACACCAAGAGATAACCCAGAAATGATAAATGACCCCATCGAAATCATCCCGAATAACAGTGATTTAAATGAAGAAACTTACAAACAGGGAGCTAGTGTGGAATTCAATAATCAGGAGCATTCTCAGATGGACATTGAAGCAGATCAGAATTGGCATTTCAATCCAAAGTCAAAAATAGATAAACCAGTTTTACTTCAAGTCTCACCGACTCAAACAGTCCAGTCCAATAAACAAAACATGACTATTATTTCTACACCCGGCCACAGCATGAATGAAAACCCGAATACATTTACTGATAATAACCATACAAATAGCCTCAAACTAAAGTCAGACATTAACCCTATCGAATCTCCTTCAATAGAAAATTCTGCTCACATAGATGACTCCCCATCTTCAGATCAACGAGCTGTCTCCAATAATCCAGATCCATCGTCCAGCATCAGAACAAAACCATCACGCAAAATGAGATCAGAGGAAGCTCCTTTTGAATTCAAAGCGTCCTCGAACCCTGATGTGTTGGAGAATCCTGCATGGTCAAATCTTGTTAGCCAGTTGAAAAATAAGAATAAAAAATCTAAAAAAACAAAGACAATAGGGAAAGCTACTCCTCTGGAAGAAAGTAGCGCTCCTAATAATGACTGTTAATGGAGTTCCTAATCTGGAACATAAGGGGGATGAATGCTCCCTCCAAACAACTGGAAATCTTTAATATCATTAATTCGAATAAAATTTCCTTTATTGGTATTCTGGAAAACAAGCTTTCTCTTAATTCTATTGAAAGCTTTATGAATAAACTTGATAATAAATGGAAAATGTCCCACAACATTACTAATGCTCGCAAAAGTCGAATTTTTATTATTTGGGATTCCACATTATGGACAACTATCATTTTACATTCTACTGATCAGTACATAACCACTGTCCTACATGCTGCTAATGAACTTAGTGTTGTGTGCACTATTGTTTATGCGTATAATGAGGAAGATAATCGCAAAATTCTATGGGAAGACGTTGTCTCTCTTTCCAAAAAAGTTAATTTACCGTGGATTGTAGCAGGTGACTTTATCACTATTCTTCACAACAATGAAAGAATGAACAATGGTAGATTTAACTCTAGTGGAGATCTTAATTTTATGGAATGTATCACTCTCTCAAAGCTAGTAGAACCACATTATTCAGGTAACTTCTTTACGTGGCGAGGAGGTGACTCTTTTTCAATTCATAGTAAGATAGATAGAGTTTTTGTTTATTCTCTTTGGTTAGACAAATTTGAAAATTTTGGCATTAATTTTGTCAATCACTCTCTTAGTGATCATACCCCTATTTCTATTAAACTACAAGTCCAAAATATTATAAAGAGAAAAATACCTTTCAAATATAAGAACTCTTGGAATACTTACTTCGAATATTCCACAATCATTGCTGAGGCATCGGATGTTTATCTCTCTGGTAACCCTCTTTATAAACTTCTCTGCAAGTTGAAAAGGGTAAAAAGTAATCTGAAGAGTTGGTTGAGTATTAAACCTAATCTGCAACTAATGATTGATAATTTGAAAAATCTTAATAACAACATCTATAATCAATTAGTTAGCTATCCACTGGATGTTAATCTCCAGCAGAACTATAACATGGGTTATGATGCATTACATGACATGATGAGAAAGATTTCCATTGATAATGATCAAAAAATGAAAATCAATTGGCTTCTCAAAGGTTACAGGCCTACAACATTCTTCTACAGCAAAATATCTGATTTCAAAACACGTCGAAAGAACAACTTTACTATTAATAAACAAGGAAAATGGATATCAGCATCAGAAAAATACCTCGAGAAGCTTATACTTATTTCTCTAATCTTTTTCATTTGCCCCAAGCCTTAGGACAATTTCCAACCATTACTTGCAAGAAAATTCTTTCCGAAAATGCAAAAATTAATTTGTGTAAACCCTTTTTGATGGAAGAAATCAAAGAGGCTATTTTCCAGATTAATGATAACAGCTCTCCGGGTCCAGATGGCTTCAATTCTAAATTTTATAAAATCCACTAGGACAGTGTTAAATTGGATATTTGGGAAGCTATGAATGGTATTCTTCAAACTGGAAAAATTATTAGAGAAATCAATCATACTTTCATTTGCCTAATTCCAAAAATTCTAGATGCTAAGCAAATGTCTGACTTTCAACCTATCTCCCTATGCAATGTCACATACAAAATTCTTGCCAATTTACTATGCAACAGAATGAAAGAATATGTGAATGATTTAATCTCGATTAATCAAAATGCATTCATTCCTAACAGATTCATCTCTGAAAACTCCCTCCTTGCCTATGAAATGGTCAGAAGTTTTAATAGGAAAAACTCAAGTAATGTTTGCTTGAAAATTGATTTACATAAGGCTTACGACAAGATCAATAGAGAATTTATTCATCATATGCTGATCACTATGGATTTTCCTATCACTTTTGCAAATCTCATATATGAATGTATTTCTACCCCTTCGTTTTCTATATTATTAGACGGTTCCCCATATGGCTTCATTACTAGCACGAGAGGAATAAGGCAAGGGGACCCTCTCTCCCCTTTCTTATTTCCAATAGTCATGGAATTCCTCACTTTAAATTTGGACATGGAATTTTTTAAAGGCAATATCACTCCTATATATCAAGTTGAGCCAATGATTACTCACCTTCTCTATGTTGATGAAATTTTAATAAAGGCAAAAGCTACCACAAAAAATGCAGAATCCATTCATAATATTTTGCAAAATATGAAAACTAGCTTTGGCCTAGAATTGAACTCAGGAAAATCCAGGATATTCTTCAGTAAAGGTGCCAAATTTTGAGCAGGAAATTTCTGACATTATTAATTTCAAAATTGATAATCTGCCAATCATATATTTGGGAATTCCTCTTTCTAATAATTCTTTGAAAGCCAGAGACTTTGGATGGCTCATTGATAAAATTAACAAAAAGTTCAATAATTGGCAAACTAGATTCCTCAAAATAAGTGGAAGAGCTGAACTTATCAAGACTATCATTCACCCAATGCTGCTTTTCCGGCTTCAAGTCTACCAATTTCCTGCAACAGTTATTCAAAGAATTAATTCATTATGTTCAAACTTCTTGTGGAAATCTAAGTCACATAAACTGAGCTGGAATGAAGTATGCAAAACCAAAAGAGAAGGAGGATTGGGAATCGGAAGAATTGAGGATTTAGCTGTAGCTGCTGCAACTAAACTACTATGGAATTACATTAATGGAAACTCTTTGTGGGCAAAATGGACTCATAATAGATCCTGCAAAAAGAAAAACTTTAGGAATAACAACATGGACAACAACGCTTCTCATACTTGGAAAACTATTCTACATGCTAGACAATGGTGTAAAGGATACATTGACAGGAAATTTGTGGATGGGGATAATACTGACATTTGGTTTGCCCATGGTTACAAGGAACTTCTTTAATTGACAAATATGGGTGGAATTGCATGAGAATTTTTAATGGTTGCCATACAAAAGTTTCGATGCTCTTATCAAACAATAACTGGAAACAACAACTCAACTGCATTCCCATACAATCTCATAGTGATGTAAGGAAAACACTAATCCATCATCACAAGGAACAGGACTATTGGTGGTGGATTCCTAATAAACAAGGCCAATTCTCATTGAAGTCTGCATGGAATACTTTCATAAATAAATATACCGATCTTGACTGAACCAAAATTGTTTGGGATAAAGGGTGTGCCCCGAAAATGTCTACGTGCTCCTTTCTGGCCATTAAAAACAAATCAAATACCAAAGACGGAATTAGCATATGGTCCCCTAACACTGATCTAAAATGTGTGTTATGTGCTAAACATAATGAGGACAGACACCATCTTTTCTTTCATTGCCCATATTCGAAGAGAATAGTGATGGATATTTTTCGCAAACTTAATATCTCTTTAAACTCAAATTACGATATCAATTCCATTCTAACTGCCATTCAAAAAGCCCAAGATCAAACCAAATCTTCTAACATTAATATTAGTAGCATCATTTTTACTAATACAGTATGGAACATATGGTGCGAACGGAATAACTGCGTTTTTAATGGTATAGAACAACCAATTGAGCTGAGAATTAAGCATATCCTACTTGACAGCAGACAACTTATTCAACAAAGAGTTCAATTACACAAGCTAAATGTAGTAGAACGACTTATCTTGGTGAAGCTAAACTTGGCGTCAGATCTACACGACTCCTTTCGACCCCCTTGATCTGTAGAAGTTTGATGCTTTTTGAAAGAGTTTTGAGATCACCCTTGCAGTCAGATGTTTTCGCCAATCTCCTCCTTGTTCATGGAATTTGTGGGCTTCGATCTGAGAATTTGAGCCTTGCTGATTTTCTCTCTCCATTTCGATGGTTAGCATATGGAACTGAATCGACTTCTGGTGGTCTTGACTGTTTTTTCCTCCCATTATTTCCTTTTTGTTATAGTTGTTTGGGTTTGGTAAGTGTTTAGTTCTGGTACTAATTGATCGTACGGATGGTTTTGAGAGTGTTGCTTGTATTTTTCCTCCTCCGTCTGTTTGACAGTTTAGTTCCAGCTTTCAGATTGTTGTATTGTTAATATATGGAATTGATATGTACTCTTTTTCCTTACAAGGTACCCATATAGGTTAGGGGGGTTGTAAGGTTTTATTGAGGCATATCAAGGAAATATATGCTCTTTTGTCTATTATATAAAGTACCTTTTCCAAAAAAAGAATTTCATTTTTATTCTTCTTAATTTTTAATTTTTATTATTTGCTTCCAGTTTATGCCCAAAACTTTTATTTTTTCTTGTTTATTTAGTTTCTAAAATTATGAATATGATTTCCTTCATCTGACTTACACAAGGGTACCAGATCTACACACACACACACACACACACACACACATATATATATGGATACCATAGAGTCTAGTGTTGATTTGTCAAATTCACTGCAAGTAAACTTGAACTATTTATTTTATTCTCTTATTTTGAAACAAAATAGACTTTCATTTTATTTTATTTTGATTGGTATAATTTTACTTTTTTTTTACTTCATTGATTTTGTAGAGTATAATTGATTTATTGCATAGATACCGACTTCGCTTTTGAATTTCTACTGGAGGTTAAGTTCACTTTTTTTATTATGAACTATGCAAATATGTAAGAAAATGACTTTGGCAAAAAAAACATTATCTGTTAAGTAAAAAAATTAAAATAATAATTTTCTGTTACAAATTTTGGAGAAATAAATAGAACTTTTGATTTAGGAAACTTTGATTTTTTTTAAAAATTTAATATGTGTTCTTTAAATATTTTTAGTTTAAATGTTTTATATTAGCTTCCATGACTTTTCTCCATTTACGTCCTTCAATGATGTTTTTTTATTGGCCATGAAATATTCACAAGCAACATGCATTTTTCGTTTAATGCACGGTTATAATTACTTTCTTCATAATCTTCTTGAGCAGTGAGGTAATTTATCAATGATTTCCCGCAATTTTAGTTTTGAATTATATCGTCTTAATTTTTTATGCATTTTTTTTACTCTGGAGATAATTTATCGGTTTTAAATGTACTTTAAATGGAAAGGATCGCATTAAATAATGCTCATGCAATTAATAAATGGAATAACTTGGTATTAGTTTCGTATAATTTGGATTCAAACTAATTAAAGAATTAATTATGATTATTCCTTCCCTATTGAAATTCGGAGTAATAAGAAAATCAATTGTATAAAAATTCTATTTGATTCCAGTAATGTGTTAATTATCTTGTTTAGTTATTACCATTATAAAAAATATGGCCATACTTTACAATCTTTCACATTCAGTAATTTTGTTGTAACTAGATAAATGCACCTATTAATGATCACCAATTCAGTTAATGGTCATCAAATAATCAATTCAAAAATGAGTGTGTGTGTGGGATGGGGTAGGTTATCTTGTGACGCCCCACCTCTATACCCACGCTAGCCAAGAACACTACGGGTGAATGATGTCAACTAGCACGGAGAATAAGGCTGTTGAGGAGCGACCTTCTGTATAATTGCTTAGGGCGAGCACCGATATGTCAGATAGTATAACATGCATTTTATCTCAAGAGGAAATCCGACACACCGATACAAACACAAAGCTACTACACAGTGGCTATAATAATCTTTGGAAAAAAATACAGAAATAAACATAACATAAATCAGTCGCAGACAATTCATATCACAAAGGCGGAAGAAGATATGAATACATAATTAACACATGAAAGTGTAAATCAGAGTAGTGGTCAAAATGATCCACAATAATACAAAATAATAGCAACACGTGCTATACAAAAGAATACAACTATGAGTCTATATCTCAAGTGTATACAACAAAATAAACTACTAATCTAAGTAGCTAGCCAAAAGTCAGGATAATAACCCCAGAAGAGAAGTCAAGCAGAAGCACATGTAACATCTCGGTCTGACCCGAGTATTATTTAATAAGAAAATAATAAATGGATCAGTCTAGCTATAAATATCAGATGAGATGATATAGAATAAGAGATATGACTAAACATATAATAATCACAATGCCAAGCTGTGATATATAAGTAATTGAAAATCAACAAGAGATTAATCAATATCACAATAATCTACTCAAGGGTCAAAAGGAATGTCATACTCCTAATTTCATTCACCAAGCCACAATAAATGACATAAATATCAATGCCAATCATAAAAGTTGGTGAAACATAAATTCCAGAATTCAACACACGAAATCCAGAAATCACAAGAAAAGGATGGCCAAGACATTGATGTAGTGCAAACGGTACATCCAATATATCAAAAGCATATCATTGATGTAGTGCAAACGGTACATCCAATGATTCAAAAGCAAAGACATTGATGTAGTGCAAACGGTACATCCAATGTATCAAAAGCAAAGACATTGATGTAGTGCAAACGGTACATCCAATGTATCAAAAGCATATCATTGATGTAGTGCAAACGGTACATCCAATGAATCAAAAGCAAAGACATTGATGTAGTGCAAACGGTACATCCAATGAATCAAAAGCAAAGACATTGATGTAGTGCAAACGGTACATCCAATGTATCAAAAGAATATCAATGATGTAGTGCAAACGGTACATCCAATGAATCAAAAGCAAAGACATTGATGTAGTGCAAACGGTACATCCAGTGTATCAAAAGTATATCATTGATGTAGTGCGAACGGTACATCCAATGAATCAAATAATTCGGAGCATCGACGTCGTACAGCGTGACATTCGATGGACCAAGTCAAAAGACATTGCACAATGCTAGTCTAAAACATAAAATGATCGTCATGATCAAAGAGAAGTGTCAATTACTGTAAGCTAGTAAATATATGAGCTTAGCTTCATGTCCCGTAACCACTAGCTTAACTTAAATATTTACGAACAAATTGTAGATCTCCACTAGAAAATTGTCTCAAGAGATTCAATCGAACGAGTCCAAGAATTAACCGACGAAGTAAACGCAAGCGTTTCATATCACTTGTTTTACTAAGTCGTTTAATTAGATTTCTCATACGAGTGAGGTAAAGGTTTGTATATACTACTAGATTGGAAAACGGTTTTAGAAAACGAGCTTTGTAATAAAATAGTGTTGAAATCATTTGAAGAAAGAGTTTTGATATTTACTACTAGTATAGAAAATCTTTATATTTTTAAAGTGACAAATCATAAAGATGATTGTAAGAACATCAATCACTAAAATTCACATTCGAAGACGTGAATAAAATCCAAAGAAACCGATAAAGAATCCATCGAAATGGATATTTAAAAATCCCAAAAAAGGAGTCATCAAAGTCATAATAAATGATAACAACAAATAGGATCATCACGAATCGATTTAAATTGGAATTCTCAAGCGAATAGGCAAATAGGCAAAATAGTGCTGATTCAGACGTCTGAAATCAAGGATTCAGATGTCTGAATCTGGAAAATAAATATTTTCCAAAGACAGAATTCAGACGTCTGAAACCTTGGATCCAGACGTCTGAAATAGGCACTTTTTAGCCTATTTCCTCCCTGGTTCCAAATGAACCAATTCAGACGTCTGAAACCATATATTCAGACGTCCGAATCTGGGAATAGAAATTTTCCCAGAACAATATTCAGACGTTTGAATATTACGTTTCAGACGTCTGAATGAAGGGTTCAGGGCATTCCCTGAACCTAGGCCAAAAATGGCCTAACGGATACCAGAAGCGATCGATCGAGCGACGACGACTAAGGAATTGCGTCGAGCGACAACCCAGCGTAAATGGCTCTTCGATACGCCTCAAATATCAATGTCCAAATATCCATAATAGGATTTTCATAAATTAGACCAAAACACCAAATATTGGAATTTACACAAAATCAATGCAAACCAAAATCAATTGCACAAGAATAAGTGTTAGGAATTCATACCTAACAATCGAAGATAATTATAGACTAAGATGTGAGATAAAAATCTCACTTTGAACCCAAATCAATGAAGGAGAAGCTTTAAAAACAAGCTAAGATCAATTCCTCTTCAATAACAACTCAAGAAGCTTCAATCTAAGCTTAAAAGAGAAACATTTCCTAAATTAGGTTTAGGAATTTTCTGAAATCAAAGAGAAAATGAGTTGGAGAAGAAGAAGGAGATGCTTACCAATGGGTTCACTTGAGTTTGGAGCAAGAAGATGGATTCGCTAATGGAAACTAGGGCTTAGGATTTCCTAATTCTTTTTCTCTTCCTCCATTTTTGCTAAAGCTTGAGTGTTTAAGCAAAGAGGAGAAGTTATGAAGAGAAGGGGGGTTGGGTTGAGCTAATAAGGGTGCAGTCCAAACCAAAGTCATAAGCGGGAAAAAGTAGCAAAAATCAACTTTCTCTAAACATATCGAAGCTTATACTCAAAAAGGTCGCAAACGGAATTTTAAAATCAATGGGAGTGGTCCCGAGTCCTAATTCGACTGGTTGCAAAAAGTAGCTTTACGGACCAAAATTACGAGTATTGATAAAATATTTAAATAAAATATTTAAATATAAAATCGACAAATATGCGAGTTGTTACAGACTCCCCTCCTTAAAGAAATTGCGTCCTCGCAATATTTAAGAAGAAGATATATAGTAACAACCATAAAAGCATATTCAACACAAAAGAAGTTTGAAATAAGAAGTTCACCATAAAGAGCATGAAAGAGTTAGCCTGAACGGGATCGTTCGATGAATTCCCAAGATTCCCAAGAGCAATCCTTAGGATCTAGGAACCATTGAACTTTCTCAAGAAGAACATCTTTATTCCGAAGGCGCTCAACCTCCGAAGCAATGATGCAAATGGAATGTTGCTCATAAGTCAAATCTGGTGAAACTTCAATTTCATCAATAACACCGAGCTCAAGAATAAAAATAGGAAACCTAAAAGCATTTCCATAGTTAAAAGACGCAGAAAACGTCAAGAATAACAGAAAATTGAGCCAGTGCATCGGCGTAGTACAAAAACGGTACGCCCGAGAAATGAGGAACTCGAATAATTTGGAACACCGACGTAGTACAAAAACGGTACGTCCAATGAACCGATAAACCGGAACAACGATGTAGTATAATAATGGTACATCCATTGATCCAAATGAGACGGAACATCGATGTAGTATAATAACAGTACATCCGATGAACCGAACACCATAAAAGAACACCGGACACTAGTCCATAAAAGGAATGAGATAAAGCTCAATAAAACGAAGTATACCAAAACGTCCGATGAACTTGATAAAAAGATAATTCCATTCAGACAACATCAAAGAATCAACCACTTGTTGCTTACGACAAAGCGCATTGGCAACACGATTTCCCTTCCAGGAATAAAAAGAATATCAAGATCATAAGATGTCAGGAACTCGAGTCAACATGGAGTTCCATATGAGAAAATAATTATCCCAAAGATTTATGATCAGGGTAGAGAACAGATTTCTCATCCAAAAATGATGATGCCAAACTCTAAAAGCGAAAACAATAGCCGCGAGCACTAGATCATGAGTGGCATACCTAGTCTCAACCGGCTTTTAATGATTTAGAAGCACAAGTGATAGCACGTTATCTTATGTAAGAGAACGGCATCCAAACCAATACGATAAGCATTGGTACAAAAGATAAAGTCTTGGTTCCCCCTCGGGAATCACAAGAACAAGAGTATCGAAAAGAAAGAATTTCTTTTAAATAACCTTCTTTCCTGAAAAGTTAAAACTTTCAAAATTACATTTATCATTATGTAATAATCTTTCTAGAAAAATTTACTATTTTCAAGTCAATATACTGTGTCTGATTGTCTCATCAAAGCGTTTAGGAAATTCCTATCAATAACGTTGATCAAGCGCATTGACCGAAATTCTTAAAACACTAAATGGGCAATACAATCACATAATCGTATTCTATAGGATAAGTAAGTTTCTCAAAAACTTCTAAGAATATTCTTTGTTCGTTTTAAGAACAAAAATCCGATTATACTTCTAAATAAATCTTATGAAAAAGATTTTGCAAAATTTTAAATTGTTATTCTCATCCAAAAATCAATAAACAAAAGAATGGTCTCATCGAAATATTCATAGAATATTCGATTTATAAAATGGATGAAATAAGCTGGACAAACTGAATGACATAATAATTCATTCATAGGAATCATAACGAGTGCGAAGTGCGTAAGTGGTGCTAACTTCCGCAACTCATCGCCAAATGAAAATCGGTGGCAAGGTCGTACTAAAGACCTTAACACCACACAAAAGATTTCTTAGGTGATAATTCTAAGACAAACTCAAAAATACCGAAAAAGTTTCACAAATTATTTAGATAAGAGAAACAACACTTTCCTTATAAGTGGGCTTAAGGAGTAAAATGATTCCACCAAAAATGTGAAATCGGAATCACAAAGAAAAATTAGAAAGCTGCTTAACAGATAGAAAATGTTGGAAATGAATAGTCCATACGGAAAACAGGATATGGGCTTCACAACGAGTAAGCCAATCTTTACAAAAATCAATTCCGAAGCCTAAGTAAAAATCGGCTCGGAAAGAAAAATCAAAAAAAATAATTTCGACATCAATAAAGACAAATTGAGTGTTGCGGATCTACCATCCGGATTCAAAATTCTCAAAGAAGTCATCAAGCGCAAAATATTCAAATAAAAAGAATCGACAAGTTCTTTTGATATCAAAATAATGAGATGAAACCCATATCAAAAAGAACTCGAATAAGAAGATCAGAAAATAAAACAATGCCATCAAGGATTGAGTGAAAATACCTAGACCAAGAGAAGAGTTGCCAGGGGCTTGCAGCTTTCCTTCTCTCTTGCTTGGAAGCTTAGGACACGAAGATAAAAGATGACCCGAACCTTTGCAATAACGACAAAAGAGGGGTTTCGGGCACTCCCTTACATGGTGGTCTGTGGAACCACAATTGTAGCATCGTCCACGACTAGAGGTAGGAACTTTTGCTACCGGGGTTTCTTGCTTCCCTTTCTTTTTAGAATTGGGGCCTTTGAATTTGATAGGCCTCTTTAAGTTATTGTCGAAGTTTTGTTGGGCACTCACAACTTTAACATCACCTTCATTATCGGCCTCCTCAAGACGAAGAGCGGTATCAATAAGCTAATCAAATGAAACCTCAAGTTTCAAAATCAATGGCTTCTTAAGATTCTTATTCAAGCCATAGACAAATCTTTGATTTTTCTTCATCGGGGTATTAATATACTCAACCCCGTATTTAGAAAGAGACTCGAAAGATGCGACATAATCTGTCACAGAAGATTCACCTCGAACAAGGTCAATAAAACGCCGAGAGTTACTTTTTCAGACTCCGGCACAAATTTCAATTCGAACCTTTCTCGGAATTGCTCCCAAGTGAGATCCGCTTCAACGATTTCAGAAATTAAAAGCTCATACCAATCTAATGCTCTTTCTTGGAGCATGCTAGAAGCCACTTGGACTCGATGTAAATCAATAAGGTTCATGCGAGAAAAGATGCGATCGCATGATTTAAGCCAAGCTTGAATTTCTATAACACTCTCGGATCCCCTGAATGGCCTTCCACCAAAATCGGTGTAGTCTCTGCACAAGCGTGCAAAACCGGATCTAGGATGAGTAGGCTCTGGAATGGGTCTGGCTGCTTGAGCGTTCTTTACTAGATCAAGAAGTTGCTGGGCAGACATAAATACTCCATCATGGGGAGTAGCACTAGATTGACCGGCGTTGGGACGGCCTGGTCTAACCATTCCTCTTCTTTAAGAAAGAAAGAAGGAGAAAAGTTATTCTCAAAATAAATATCAAGCAATCTTGATAGATAAAACAAGGAATCATAAAAGAAGTTAGGATAGGACGGTACGAAGACCCGAATAAAATCCTAAAGCACGACTCCTAAGATGGACTTAGGACGATGATCCTTGTTATAATATTCCATATTTGTTCCGAAGTTTGGCTTTGATACCAAGCTATGACGCCCCACCTCTATACCCACGCTAGCCAAGAACACTACGGGTGAATGCTGTCAACTAGCACGGAGAATACGGCTGTTGAGGAGTGACCTTCTGTATAATTGCTTAGGGCGAGCACCGATATGTTAGATAGTATAACATGCATTTTATCTCAAGAGGAAATCCGACACACCGATACAAACACAAAGCTACTACACAGTGGCTATAATAATCTTCGGAAACAAATACAGAAATAAACATAACATAAATCAGTCGCAGACAATTCATATCACAAAGGCGGAAGAAGATATGAATACATAATTAACACATGAAAGTGTAAATCAGAGTAGTGGCCAAAAAGATCCACAATAATACAAAAGAATAGCAACACATGCTATACAAAAGAATACAACTATGAGTCTATATCTCAAGTGTATACAACAAAATAAACTACTAATCTAAGTAGTTAGCCAAAAGTCAGGATAATAACCCCAGAAGATAAGTCAAGCAGAAGCACCTGTAACATCTCGGTCTGACCCGAGTATTATTTAATAAGAAAATAATAAACGGATCAGTCTAGCTATAAATATCAGATGAGATGATATAGAATAAGAGATATGACTAAAGATATAATAATCACAATGCCAAGCTGTGATATATAAGTAATTGAAAATCAACAAGAGATTAATCAATATCACAATAATCTACTCAAGGGTCAAAAGGAATGTCATACTCCTAATTTCATTCACCAAGCCACAATAAATGACATAAATATCAATGCCAATCGTAAAAGTTGGTGAAACATAAATTCCAGAATTCAACACACGAAATCCAGAAGTCACAAGAAAAGGATGGCCAAGACATTGATGTAGTGCAAACGGTACATCCAATGTATCAAAAGCATATCATTGATGTAGTGCAAACGGTATATCCAATGATTCAAAAGCAAAGACATTGATGTAGTGCAAACGGTACATCCAATGTATCAAAAGCAAAGACATTGATGTAGTGCAAACGGTACATCCAATGTATCAAAAGCATATCATTGATGTAGTGCAAACGGTACATCCAATGAATCAAAAGCAAAGACACTGATGTAGTGCAAACGGTACATCCAATGTATCAGAAGAATATCAATGATGTAGTGCAAACGGTACATCCAATGAATCCAAAGCAAAGACATTGATGTAGTGCAAACGGTACATCCAATGTATCAAAAGTATATCATTGATGTAGTGCAAACGGTACATCCAATGAATCAAATAATTCGGAGCATCGACGTCGTACAACGTGACATCCGATGTACCAAGTCAAAAGACATCGCACAATGCTAGTCTAAAACATAAAATGATCGTCATGATCAAAGAGAAGTGTCAATTACAGTAAGCTAGTAAATATATGAGCTTAACTTAAATATTTACGAACAAATTGTAGACCTCCACTAGAAAATTGTCACAAGAGATTCAATCGAACGAGTCCAAGAATTAACCGACGAAGTAAACGCAAGCGTTTCATACCACTTGTTTTACTAAGTCGTTTAATTAGATTTCTCATACGAGTGAGGTGAATGTTTGTATATACTCGTAGATTGGGAAACGGTTTTAGAAAACGAGCTTTGTAATAAAATAGTGTTGAAATCATTTGAAGAAAGAGTTTTGATATTTACTACTAGTATAGAAAACCTTTATATTTTTAAAGTGACAAATCATAAAGAAGATTGTAAGAACAATCAATCACTAAAATTCACATTCGAAGACGTGAATAAAATCCAAAGAAACCGATAAAGAATCCATCGAAATGGATATTCAAAAATCCCTAAAAAGGAGTCATCAAAGTCATAATAAATGATAACAACAAATAGGATCATCACGAATCGATTTAAATTGAAACTCTCAAGCGAATAGGCAACTAGGCAAAATAGTGCTGATTCAGACGTCTGAAATCAAGGATTCAGACGTCTGAATCTAGAAAATAAATATTTTCCAAAGGCAGAATTCAGACATCTGAAACCTTGGATCCAGACGTCTGAAATAGGCACTTTTTAGCCTATTTCCTCTCTGGTTCCAAATGAACCAATTCAGACGTCTGAAACCATATATTCAGACATCTGAATCTAGGAATAGAAATCTTCCCAGAACAATATTCAGACATCTGAATATTACGTTTCAGACGTCTGAATGAAGGGTTCAGGGCATTCTCTGAACCTAGGCCAAAAATGGCCAAACGGATACCGGAAGCGATCGATCGAGCGACGACGACTAAGGAATTGCGTCGAGCGACAACCCAGCCTAAACGGCTCTTCAATACGCCTCAAATATCAATGTCCAAATATCCATAATAGGATTTTCATAAATTAGACCAAAACACCAAAAATTGGAATTTACACAAAATCAATCCAAACCAAAATCAATTGCACAAGAATAAGTGTTAGGAATTCATACCTAACAATCGAAGATAATTATAGACTAAGATGTGAGATAAAAATCTCACCTTTGAACCCAAATCAATGAAGGAGAAGCTTTAAAAACAAGCTAAGATCAATTCCTCTTCAATAACAACTCAAGAAGCTTCAATCTAATCTTAAAAGAGAAACATTTCCTAAATTAGGTTTAGGAATTTTCTGAAATCAAAGAGAGAATGAGTTGGAGAAGAAGAAGGAGATGCTTACCAATGGGTTCACTTGAGTTTGGAGCAAGAAGATGGATTCGCTAATGGAAACTAGGGCTTAGGATTTCCTAATTCGTTTTCTCTTCCCCCATTTTTACTAAAGCTTGAGTGTTTAAGAAAGGAGGAGAAGTTATGAAGAGAAAGGGGGTTGGGCTGAGCTAATAAGGGTGCAGTCCAAACCAAAGTCATAAGCGGGAAAAAGTAGCAAAAATCAACTTTCTCTAAACATATCGAAGCTTATACTCCAAAAGGTCGCAAATGGCATTTTAAACTCAATGGGAGTGGTCCCGTGTCCTAATTCGACTGTTTGCAAAAGGTAGCTTTTCGGACCAAAATTTCGAGTATTGATAAAATATTTAAATAAAATATTTAAATATAAAATCGACAAATATGCGGGTTGTTACATATCTCTGATTTAAAGGCAAGATTAAAATCAAAGAGGAATAAATTGGAATTAAATGAAACTAATTGAAAATAACTATGATTGCTTTTCTACATAGTTTGAATTAAAAGAAAAAACAGTAAATATATTCCCATATATAACGAACCATATCACATTCTCTCTTATGGTTTATCCATTACAAATTAGAATAGAAGGTCATCGATGCAAAGTGATATGAAGCAATCGAACACTGAATAAAAGGCTCAAGCTGTACTATGTCAAATACGAAAATTGTTATATATATTAAAATCGAAAGAGAGATGAATTGAAACATAGATAATTAATACAAATATACAACACATGTACGATGAAACGAGTTCAAAATAATTTGAATTCAAATTTTAATTACCAAACATCTTTATCATAATTTACTTCTACCTAAGTTCTGCATGAAATTACACATAATTTCATTCATAAACATAATATTTGTTATATATTTATATTTATTGGAATCATAGAGGAAATTTTAATACTTTTGTCGTTATTAGTTCGGGTTCAAGTATTATATGTGAACACATATGTTAGGTAATATGCAACAAAGTGAATTTTCTTAGATGTTTATTCACACAAGTACAACGAACGTGCTTGTGCACTAGCAATGTCTATAAGTAAACAAACTTCAAATATGAAAGATAATATCAAATATTATTATCAATCAGTTGATAAAAGAGAATAACTAATATACATTCCATTTAATTAAAAATGTATATTAATTGATTAGTTATCTTTAATTGAAATTAGTGTATTAATTATTTTTAATGCTAATCAACATTTAACCCATTTTTTCTTATAGTTATTTCTTTTATTAGCAACATTTCAGAAGAAGCATTGTATACTTTAACTCTATGAGGGGATATGTAGTGTTTTATTGTAGAAATATATTAAAGTAGGAACTCATCCGCTGTTCTTAACAACTAATTTTCTTTACTAAGAAAATTTATAAAAAATGATAAAAGTATACAAGGACATTATATTTGCATATGATATTCTTCCACAAACCAACTAATATGTCGTTAGGGTAATATTTTGTGCTTTTAAGGGCTATATTATGTTTCACGTATTTGTTTATGCTTGAAGGAAAAAATTATATGTTCCATATATTGTAGAACGTGATTATAATTTTTTCTTACAAGTAAAATAATTAGATTGGGATATAAATGCTATAATGTGTTAATGTTTAGTGAAAAAATAATAAGCATTCATACCTATGTTGGATTGGTACTCAAGAAAATGTTCAATTGGATCCCCAATGATGACTTAGTTGTCATGTTAGAAGACATGACATTATGTGAAGAATAAAAATGAATGATGGTTGATTGCAAAAGAGAGAATAAGAAAGCAAAAAACTATCGAATAAAGCATTAACTATAAGACTAAAATATGTTTTAATGTAGAGTCAGGTAAAAAGTGGCATTAGTTTATTGAGGGATGATAGGATACTTGAAGTTTTCGCTTCAATATTTTAAATATTATTCAAGAAAATAATGAAGATATTTAGCGCACATAATTGGAATGAAATTTTATTTGTTTTTTAAGGAAAAAGGTAAATTTGTCAGTAGGAAAATCATATATTATTTAGGTTTTAGTATACAATAAAATGAGTAAATTTCAAATGTTACTTGCAATTTGTAAAACTATTGTAATACCTATTAATTCACTATGCATGTAGGTGCCTGTTTTAATATACTTCGTCATGCTTTATAACATAGCCATTTGTAACAATTTATTGTAATAATGATAGTATGGTTTATTGTTTTTGTTATAGATTAAATTTCCTTGCACCTTTTAGTCTAACGGTTATGTTCAATGAAATATCATCTAAAGTATTTCTGACGGTATCTATACGTATTTTGTGTTGTAGTGATATAAATTAGCTTTGAATTATGTTAATTGTTGTATTATTTTAGTTTTATACTTTCATGATGCATATTATGTTTAATTTTCATCTTATATTACACTATATGTATTTAAAAAATATAATGTTTCAATGTTAGTGAATATTTTACTAATTTATTTAGTGCTACATAATGTCCAAAAGTGCAATAATGAAAATGTTGGAATGTTTAATATTTGAATCAAATATGAAACACTATTTCACTTTGAGCACAATTTCTATGTTCCAAGTTTAGACCGCTATTAACATAACTAACCATATGCATATTTAAGTATATATGTTAAATATAGGATAAACCACACTCACCTTGTGTAACTTATTTTTGAAAATTAAAAGGCATGCTAAATTATATAATATTGGCCAAATTAGAATTAATCGATAGATGTTGTCGTTTGTCGTGCAAAGTCATTGTTCTCTAAATTGTGAAGTTATACTTTGTGCGATTTGAGATTACTAAAGAAAATTTACCAACAAAAGTGTATTATTAAACTTCATGAGAAAAGTAGCCTTAAAAAATTACTATCCCTGATCATATGCCCTTATAGTCATATATAATCGAAAAAAACTAAACTAAAAATTAAATAAATTATGTGATAACTCTGTGTACATAGCACGAGTTTGCACTAATTCTAAGTATAATTTAATAACTCATTAACTTCTATTTCGAAATTCTTTAAGCATTTTTACTCATATTATTCATTTCATTGTTCTCAACCATTAATGGTTTATATTATTGAAAATAATTATTTTTAGGTTTAGATTTCACCCTTTTATGTGTTATGCATAGTTCGCATTTTTTATTATTTAACGTGGGTTTGTGATATTTGCAATAATTAAATCGCATATACAAATAAGATATTCACAAATACGATATTTGTAATATGACTATTAATATGATACATAAGTACATATAAGGTGCATTCAAAATGATTAATATCAATAACATGTAAGGTGCGCTGGTAGTGCCTAACATGGTTGCATGCCTACAAATATAAACTCCATTTAATGAAATTTAAGTTATTCCTATTCCAAGATTAATACTTTGCCTCATGTATTTCTTTTGATTGATACACAGACATGTGAACATCTCAAGTTCTATCTAATTTATTAAAAAAATACATATTATCTAGTCTAATGAAAATTTATGGACAAAATGAAAATAATATAGTTTCCCAAAATTTTATTTTAACAAATCTAGATGTAGTGCCATAAGATGGGATATCATGTTCAAGGTAACTCAACATGAAAACAAAAATACAAATTAACACTATAGAATTATGAAACATTAAGAATTTTCAATTAGAAGTGCCTTTTGAGCTCCCTAATGTTTGAAAATCAACATAAAAATGTGAAGATGTAACTATAAATAGTTTTAATAAGAGAAACCTTATACATGAAAATACAAAGTAAATAAGTAAGTGAATATATAAACTTAAATAAAATATAAAGATGAATACTTAAATATAGCAAATGGTATTGAGAATAAAACTGCAAAAGATGGAAAATATCAGCAAAATTGGTTGAAAAAGTGTAATTTGTTGTATATAGAATTTCACTTTATGCTAAATTTCATTTGTAATAAGAAACTTGGAGATATACATCAACTAAACGTTTATAGATTGACAACTTGAAAAGTTCACATTTACAATAGAATTCAGGAAACAAAACAAATTACAAATATAATGAATTTGGTGACCAAATACATATGCATAATCCTTATTAAATGCATTGTTATTTAACCACACTGTAGTGATCGTCATTCCTGCATCGAAAGACTAGCCATTAAGGGTAGAAGAAAAAGAAAGATAAGAAGAAAATTACATAATCATAGAATCTCACTACGAATCAGAATAACACATAATAGATAACATGCGATTTTACATTGTCATTTCCATAATAATGCATCAGAGTCATTACATTACAGTTTGAAACTGCAACGTTATAGCTACCTATCATATAAAAATACATAGATCGTATATAATATGAAGGAATAAGATAATTTCTAGCTAATGGTGAAGCCACATTCTCCAATTCCTTCAAAATGCTTCCATAGGAAACCTGAATCACTTGGTTACTCATATAAATTTGAGTACCCAAGAGTTTTAGCAAAAGAAAATAAAACTACATGTCAGTTGTGGGTCTAGTGTGAGAAAAGTCAAACAACTTAATTTTTTAACCTTTATAAAATACTTTGAAAATCAAAGGTATCTTGTAAGACCACGCCGCAATAAACAAGTATGGATTTTTACCTTACGATAAACAAAACACTTTATATGGAAATCCAATGGTATTCTGATAATGTATAGGGTTTTCAAGTAAAATAGAATGTAACAACCGGAAAATTTTCGACTTTCGAAAATTCAACATCGATACTCACTTTATCGACTGCCGAGAAATCGAAGGCCAAAAACCCGAAATGTTATGGTTTAAGAAAAAGAAAAGAAGAAGAAAGAAGAAAATAGATAATAGTGGGAAGAGAAAACATAAGATAGAAAATTTTAAAATAGAAGAAAAAGAGAATAGAGAACATAGAACGGAACAGAAAACAACAGAACAACATCAGAATCTCACAATTCGCAGCGGAACAACATATAATAATAAATGAATAATCTTTAAACAAAGAACTATATCAGTTATTACATTACATCACATTTCATTACATCATATCATCAGAGTGTACAACAACAACAACAAATAGTGTAGCGGAAAAAGAAATACTATATAACTAATAATACGTCATGCCATCCAGCTTGCCTCCAGCAACTCCAGAATATCCAGAATATCCTGATAAACCTTAACTCTTGACTGCCCGTGTGGAAATTGGTGGGCACCCAGAGTTTAGGAAGGAAAACAATAAACTCCAAGTCAGTCATGTGACTGGTGTGAGAACTCAAAACAGTTTATTTATCTTTAAAATCAAAATAGAGGAATATTTTTAAAGTCAGTTCGCAATGCTTTTAAAAATGGGACTACCATAAGGCCTCCCGCACACACACACAATGCAAACACAGAATCGGAGGAGATTTCTCCTTATGATAGTCAAAGATGCTTGATACGCATTTAAAATAGCATTTGATATTATTACTAGTGCATAGTGTAGGGGAAAAATTCATTTTGAAAGTATAATATAAATCTTAGCCAACATACGACCATTATCGTATGCCTACTATAGCTACCATCCAAACAGTGTTGCGACACCATAAGTGAATGATAGGTTCTACAACTAAATCCGTACAAGTTTCGTATTGTTTCTTTGGATTTCCAACAAATGGTCAGGCCAAGGAACTTCCCATTGCCACATGAGAATGCCTCTGGAAAGACATCCCCGAGAACCAAACTGGAACTCTGCCAACACAAGGCCGAGTTACCCCTAACTGGGTAACTACTGACACGAGCACGCCATTCCCCGATCGTAAACGACCTTTCTCACGGGATCCCGATAACCAACAACCACAAAGTAATAAATTCGTAGTAACCACATAGGTTAAATATCTGGGCTCCATACCATGATACCACCTCTATCCAGAAGGAAATGTACATACCCTAAAGGGTGCTACCCCTCATAACCTTGCCGCATCTTTCCTGTTTTGACCATTTCCGGGGTGTGAGGCTCGACGAAGTCACGTCCACAAAAACATACTTTATACAAAAGCCATGCTTTGGGTCAACAAATGATCAACACAATGATCACTAAGATAGACGATCAAATAAACGATCCTATCACAATAATCAACACAATGATCATTTCAGCATCACTCAGCATGTCACATTACCAAATTGGGAATATATCGCTGATAACTTCAACTATATAACCTCTGAGCTCGTACGTCTCAGAGAAGGGTGTTAAGCTAAAAGAATAAATTCTTCGCCACCAACAGAAATATATTTGAAAGAAATCGGCTTCATATCTCAACTTGTAATGTCAGACATACAATCCATACAAGTCTGTTCCGGGCTCGAACAAAACCGAAGGCACTTACAAAGAAGTCCTTGCAAACCGGATATTCACAATCCTGATCAGATTCACCATCACATACGGAGAACTCTATACCAGAGCAACTCGGTGCAGAGTAAATCGACAGGTCATCCTATCGCTCTCGCAAATACCGGGTCTTCAACACCGATCTTCAATTGCAATTCATAACGACGTATCACATATTCGGAATGGGTTATACGACCCCATGGTCCTTTCCCGGTTAACCCGAATAGTGAGCGCTTATTCAAAAATAAGTGTGGCATTCAAATTCAAACAAATCACATCAATTACCCATTCAAAGGGAATTATTGATAGTCGGTTATTGAACTATCACTGGATATGCACACATCACCAGTTTCCAAATAATTTTCCAAATTATATATTTTCCAAAATATCTTCACTAGATATATAATTTCACACTTCAAAAATAAATCAATATTTATTTTTAAACAAATTCTTCTTTTCATTTATAAATTCCTTAGTGAATTTATAATCCAAAATATCTATGAATATTCGATTTCGATCATTCATTTCAATTTATCTTCAAAAAGATAAATTCTAATTATTCACTTTATATTGGAAAACATTTCCATACTTATTTAATAAGTAATTCACAGATTTTACTTATTTTCAACACTTAGAAAACATTCAATATACTTAAATCAAAAATAAGTATATATTTCATTCTTTAAGGAAATCATTCTCTTAAACATATTTATTTGGGCCAAAACGAATGTTGCGTAAAACATCGTTACAACAACCCAAAATCACTAGTATAGGGATTCTAAATTAAAATAGATATATAAATCCCAATACTATTCAAAACATTTCCTTTCGGAAATCATTTACTATAACAACAGTGTTATAGTCCATTATTTCCTTCTATTTCTCGAAAACGTCTATTTCAACAATAAACGTTGAAATCTATGGTTTCGAATCTCAACACAATTAAAACTTCGTTCGATCGTTTTAATTCAATTTAAACATCTCATTCAAAACATTTCCTTTAACATATTATTCACAGTTCAAAAACGTGAATATACTACGTTAACACATTTCATCCTTTTATTCATTTTAATTCAAAGGATTATTCACTATTCAAAAACGTGAATATAACTCCATTAATAGGTTTCAACAATTTTCTTATCAAAATAAGTCATTTGCGAATTTATAAAACAACGTTTATAAATTCCATTTCTATTTATTTATAAAAGCTTCCTTTTTATAAATTCTTTTATTAACCTATTTCAGTTTATAACTCAATTATAAACTAAAAGTTCATATTATAAGTTAAATACTTATAAAACGATTATTTTACAAAATCGTTCTTTTAAACTTCATAGTTATAAATCTTATAACTTATAAGATTCATTTATTTACCCAAGTTTATTCTTTTAATAACTTTACAAATTTTATAAACCTACTGTTTATAAAATTCCATTTATAACTTCACAGTTTATAATTCTATAAATTTCATTCATTTATGAAATTCATTTTCACTTCATTCAAACACTTATAAAAACTCGTTTTAAAATGTCCATATTTCAATTTATAAATATTCATTTATAAATCTCTTAATATAAATCAATTTATATTATTCTTTAAAACGTCTTTAATCTCCTTTATTATTTCACCATTTTGATTCATAAAATAATTAAATTTCATAAATTCTATATTTAAACTTTTCATAATAATTCTAAAATATCTCGATTTAACTATTTTATAAACTCAATAGCATCATATTCTCAAAAATCAGTTTTTAACTATATTTCTCAAAAATCATAATTTTTATAACTTTAAAAATTATAACGTTTATTTATTTAAAATGGATCAATTTCCAAAATTATTTTATAAAACGTATATTTCTCAAAAATCACTTTAAAAATCATTCTAAAGTTTCAAAATTTGGTCCAATGATGCTACACACCAAATAGTCAATCACGACAACAACGATATCATATATCAATATGATAATCCATCAAATATCAAAATATCTGAAATCAAATAAAAACTGTTGAGGAATCCAGTTGGATCCCTCCAACCTGTTTTCCTGCATCCAAAAACATTAGCACAATACCAATTTCGCTGCAGTACGAAATAATCGCGGTATATGTTTTTATTAAATATTATCCGCTTAATAACGGCGTAATAGGGTCTCATCCGCTAAACAAAAATGCGGGAAATCAACAACTGCAATATATACATATGCCAATATATATATATTGATATTATTTATAATACCAATTTCACTGTTTATGAAATATTCGCGGTATATGTTTTTAATAAATAACATCCGCTTACTAACGGCGTATAATGTCTATTTTAACAATCAATAGATAGCAATCATCATTCAAACACGCATTCAAATATTTTAAATCTAACTATTTAAAATAAAATCGAAACTGATTCGATTGAGTGAGAAATTCTCACCTTGGTTTTAATTTTCCGTTTTAGCGATTTATTTCGAATAAAATTAAACGCACGTTTAATTTTACCCAAAATTCTCACTAACTCCAAACGACTCCAAACCAACTCCATCGCGTAGTGCTCGTCCATACGATTCCAACGCAACTGGTTTCGCGCGTTTTCGACCTCGTATGAAAAAGTTATGAATTATTGAAGTTTGTACACGATTTATATATAACTATTACAACATAATCTAATTAATTTTAAACCTCAACCATTCACAGCCCTTAGATCACATCCCCCTGCATCTCCACCGTCCCCCCTTTCTTCCCTCTCTCTCGTTCTATCTCCAGGTCACGTACATTAAAACCGAATCCATCAATGAAAACTAGGGTTAGCATTTGCATCCAATCCATACACCTAGAACACGATCAGGGAGTTGCAACTCGAAGCTCACCCCCTCCTCCACCTTCGACCCCAAGGAGAGCAAGCTCGGCCCCCCCTCTCCCCTAGGAATGCGTGCACAGGCCATGACCAACGGCCCCCTGTAGCTCACTCCACACGACACCAAACACGATCTCCACCGTTCACATCGAAGCTCTCGTTGTGATCTTCATCTTTGTAGTTGAATGTTTTAGCCAAAACTTGATGGATTGAGAGATCAAAGGGGAAAAATGAGATCAATTTCTGGCCATAGAACATGGGGGTGGCGGCTAGGGTTAAAATTTAGGGTTTTAGTTATTTTTTTTATCAAATTATGAAGAGTGGTGGTGTATTTATAGAGTTTCGTCCGACACTATTCATCCGGAAATTCCGAACTCCGATTTACGTGCCGAAACTGATGTACCTAGGGTTTACCCCGCGTTACGGACACAATGGAACAGGTTTCGAAAGCTAATTCGGAAGTATGTGCGAGTTATGGCTGTAAACGCTCAATTTGAATTAAACCGATTTAAGCGATTTTCTAGGCGTTTTAATTTGTACCGGACAAACGGTAAATCCAATTGACTTGAAATTTGAAACCTTACAATAATATCACATTACGGATCCGATGAAACTGGTTTCGTCGAAATCCGAGACTTTTTGAAAAATGGCTATTTTAACTCGCCAAATTTAAATTAAAAATAAATCGATGCGTTTCGAGCTGCCACGATCAAACGATAGCTCCGATTGACACGAAAATTGAAATCCAGTAATAACTAACTATTACGGATCCAATGGAACTAGTTTCGTTCAATTCTGAGATTGTTCAAAAATTGACTATTTTCACTAGTCGATTTTAATATTAAAATATTCAATTTTCACAATTTAACTTTTAATTCGATTTTAAAAGTTCTAAAATATTGTTCTAACTTCCATATGATAAATTAAAATTTTACAAATCATTTTCAATCATTTTTAACCCAATTTTCAATTATTTCCACAATTTAACGTATTAAATTATCGATTTAATTATTCAATTAAATCCAATAATTCAAATAAAAATTTATTCGACTTATAAATTCACTTATTAATGTTTAAAATTAATTAAATATTCAAATTTTAATTATCAAAAATTCTGGGTCGTTACATAGAACATAGATGAAATGCTTGCATCTCAAATTTCAACATACTTGGGTGCAACTAAAACTGTGTGACACTTATTGGAGAATGGATTCCATACAATGACTTGGATACTAGGGTACTGCCCATCATAATTCATCTTTAGATAAAATAACATCGATAGATAGCTTGTTGAACTTCATCTCATACTCTGCTACAGATAAATCCCCTTGTTTCAAGTTAATGAAGTTCCGGTACATCCTGGTCCTTTCTGTTATTGGCAAGAATTGGTCCTTAAAAACTTGTTTTCATCGGGCCAATGAAAATTCTTCTGCTAGAATATTTGCAGTAAGGGAGTCCCACCGAGCTGCTGCTCCCTCTTGCAGTTGTCATGCTGCTAAGAATCTTTTCTATTCATCGGATAAACCAAGACCTTTAAAAATCTTTCATAAAATAGCAATAAAGCTTGCACTTCCATGATAGACTCGGTTCCTTTAAATGGTTTCCCTTTTAAATTAGTACAATCCTTGCATAAGGTTGCAAAATTCACTCCTGGCTTCACTGGCGCTGCCTCTTCGACAATCCAAACTCCTTCAGGATATGGGGTTCGACCATTTATAAATGTAGAGCTTCCTGCTCCCCTCCCTCGTCTACCTTGGTTACTCTTGTCTTACTATCTGAACAAAGTAAGATAACTCTTAGAATACTTGGACGAGATTGTGACGCCCCACCTCTATACTCACGCTAGTGAAGGACACTACGGAGTAATGCCATCAACTAGCACAAAAAATAAGGCTGTTGAGGAGTGACCCTCCGTGTAATTACTTTGGGCGAGCACCGATATGTCAGATAGTATAACATGTGTTTCACTTCAAGAGGAAATTCGACATACCGATACAAACTCAAAGCTACTACACAGTGGCTATGTGGTCTCCGGAAACAAATATAGAAATAAACATAACATAAATCAGTCATAGACATTCATATCACAAAGGTGGAAATAGATATGAATATTACATGTAGAAGTGTACATCAGAGTAGTGGTAAGATAAGATCCACAAAATCACAAAAGAATAGATATAAGTGCCAGAAAAAAGAATAAGTATACATCAAGGAGTCTCTATCTCGAATGTATAAAATATAAACTTCTAGTCTAAAGTAGTTAGCCAAAAATCAGATGACGGTCCTTGATAAGGAGTCAAGTAGAAGCACTTGTAATATCTCGTACTGACCCGAGTACTATTTAATAAGAAAATAATAAACGGATTAGTCTAGCTATAAATTTCAGATAAAATGAGATAGAATAAGAGATAAGACAAAAATGTATGGTAACGATAATGCCATACAGTGATAAGTATGCAATTGAAAATCAACCAAAGATTAATCAATATCACAAGAATCTTCTCATAGATCAAAAAGAAAACCATATTCTTTATTTTTATTCACCAGTGCACAAATATTGATAAAACTCATCAATGTAAATCACTAAAATTGGCGAGACGCAAATTCCAGAAATCATCAATTAGAAATCCAGAAATCACAAGAGGGGGGAGGCCTATCACAAAACGGGGCATGAAAACTCACCAACACGTGTGTCACAACCATGGTCACTAGCCATAGAGCCGATGCAATGACATAGTATAGTAACAGTACGCCCGAGGAACCTGCAACTCAAATAACTCAGAACGTCGATGCAGTACAATAACGATACGTCCAATGAACTGAATAAACTGGAACAACAATGTAGTACAATATCGGTACATCCATTGATCCAGATAAGCCGGGATATCAATGTAGTAAAATAACGGTACATTCGATGATCCAAACATCATAAATGAACATGGGTCGCTCGCCCATAAAGAAAATGAGACGAAACCCCAAAGAACCAGTAGGTCGTTAGCCTATAAAGAAATGATACGAAGCTCAATAAAACGAGGTACAGTCCCCTACATGGAAAAAGAGACATCGCACACTGCTAGTCTAATCCATAAAATGATCGCCATTGATCAATAAAAGGTGTGAATTACACTAAGCTAGTAAATAAATGAGTTTAGCTTCATGTCCCATAACCATTGGCTTAACTTAAATATTTACGAACAAATTGTAGATTTCCACTCGAAAATTGTCACAAGAGTTGCAATCGAACAAGTCTAAGAATTATCCGGCGAAGTAAACGCAAGCGATTCATACCACTTATTTTGCTAAGCCATTTAATTGGATTTCTCGAATGAATGAGATAAACGTTTGTATATACTAATAGGTAGGAAAAACGGTTTTATAAGAGCTTTGTATTAAAAATAGAGTTGAAATCATCTTTGTAAAAGAGTTTGAATATTTACTACTAATATAGAAACCTTTGCGTTTTAAAGTGACAAACCACAAAAATGATTGTAAAAACAATCAATCACCAAAGTTTCACGTACGAAGACGTGAGTTAAATCCAAAGAAATCGATACCAAATCCATCAAAATGTATATTCCCAAAAATCCATAAAAAGAAGTCATCAAAGACGATAATAGTGATAACAACTAATCGGATCAACCAAAATCGATTAACATTGGAATTAAAATTAAAAATTAGGTGAATAGGCAAAACTGAGCATTTCCAGATGTCTAAGGGGTTGTTCCAGACGTTTGGATTTAGTTTCTGGAAATGTTCCTTAAAACCGTCCAGATGTCTGAATTCTCAAATCAGACGTCTGACTTCCTTTCAGACTTCTGAAACGATAATTTAGACGTCTGAAATTAGTCACTGCCGTTTTTATTTTTCTATCGCATATAATTTTTCTCCAGGAGGCAAAACCAGATGTCTGGCGTTGGTATCCAGATGTCTGAACACCTGATAAGGGCAACAAATTGCCTAGGCCATGATGGCCAATATGATTTCGGGAGCGATCGAGCGAGCAATGACGACTAAGGATTTACGCCAAACGACAACCCGGCCTTATAGGCTCTTCGATGCACCCAAAAAACATAACCAAACATCCTTAATAGGATTTTCACAAAAATTGGACTTCAAATCCAAAAACCATCAAATCGCCAAATCAACTCAAATCAAAAGAAAATGATCCTGAATAGATGTTAGGAATTCATACCTAACAACAAAGATAGATATAGACACAGATGTGAGAAAAAAATATCACCTTTAACACAAAAACAAGGAAGAAGAAGCTTGAAAACAAAGGACGATCAACCATTCTTCAATCCCAACTCTAAAAGCTCCAAACTAAGATCAAAAGAAAATATTTCCTAAATTAGGTTATAGGAAATTTCTGAAATTGAAGAGAGATTGAGATGGAGAAGAAGAAGGAGATACTTATCTAAGCTTCTCTTTGAATTTGGAGCTAAAACTTGGATTTGCTAAAGAAACTAGGGCTTAGGATTTTGATTTCCCATCTCCACCACCATTTTTGCTAAAGCTTAAGTTTTAGGAAATATTATGAAGTAAAGAGGATGAGTGGAGTGGAGTTGGGATGATATGTTAGGTTAATCGGCTGAAACCCAAACCCATAACCCACAGTGAAAAGGTCGAAAATTTAGCTAGCTCCAAACATATCAATGTTTATACTCAAAAAGGTTGCAAACGCCATTTTGGACTCAATGGAAGTGGTCTTGAGTCCTAATTCGGCTGTTTGTAAAAAGTAGATTTTTAGACATAAATCCGACTAATGATGCTATATTTAAATGAAATATTTAAACTTACAATCGTAAAATATGCGGGTTGTTACAGACTCCCCTCCTTAAAGAAATTGCGTTCTCGCAATACTTAAGAAGGAAGTAAAAAGTAACAACATAAAAGCATATCAACACAAAAGAAGTTTGAAATAAGAAGTTCACCTTAAGGAGCACGAGAGAGTAAGTCCAGATGTGATCGCTCAATGAATTCTCTAGATTCCCAAGAGCATTCCTTAGGATTTGAGGACCATTGAACCTTCACAAGCTAGACATCTTTATTTCTAAGGCGTTTAACCTCCGAAGCAAAAATATAAATAGGATGTTGCTCATAAGTCAAATTAGGTGAAACTTCAATTTCTTCCACAACACCGGGCTCAAGAATAGAATCGGAATGTCGAAGGCATTTACGTAATTGAGAAATGTGAAACACATCATGAATAGCAGAAAACTGAGCCGGTAATAAAAGGCGATAAGCCACAGAACCAATACATTCAGTGAGGGTAAATGGACCAATATATCGAGGTGCTAATTTTCCCAATCGACTGAAATGCACAACACCCTTCATAGGTGAAACACGAATAAACACAAAATCTCCCACAGAAAATTCTAATTTCCTTCTTCGATTATCGGCATAGGATTTTTGTCTACTTCGAGCTTCTTTCATCCTGTGACGAATAAGGTCAATCTTTTCTGTGGAATCACAAATAAAATTTGGACCTAAAACCGGCTTCTCACCTGCCTCAAGCCAACAAGAAGGAGATTGGCATGGCCTTCCATAGAGTGCCTCGAAAGGTGCCATACCAATACTAGATTGGAAGCTATTATTATAGAAAAACTCAACAAGAGAAATGTGGTCTTCCCAACTTCCACCAAAATCAAGAACACATGCACGAAGAAGATCTTTAAGAGTTTGATTCACACGCTCAGTTTGTCCATCGGACTGAGGGTGATAAGCGGTGCTAAAATAAAGCTTCGTTCCCAAAGCTTTTTGAAGGCTCTTCCAAAATCCACTAGTAAACAATGGATCACGATCGCTAACAATAGAAGTAGGAACTCCATGAAATTTAACAATTTCTTTAATAAAGAGTTTAGCCAAAAGAGGTACGGTCCGATTGGAACGAACGGGAATAAAATGGGCGGATACTTTAAGTCTATCTACTATCACCCATAGGCTATCATGACCCGAACGAGAACAGGGAAGTCCGTCAATAAATACCATGGAAATTTGGTCTCACTTCCAAACTGGAATGTCCAAAGGTTGTAATAACCCACCGGGCCTTTGATGTTCGGCCTTAGCGAGTTGGCAAGTCAAGCAACGCTTAACAAAATTAGCAATATCAGATTTCATCCCATCCTAATAATAAAGTCGCCTCGTATTCGCGTACATTTTACTACTACCGGGATGAATGGTAAATTTAGGGCGATGAGAATCTTCTAAAATGTCTTTATGAAGATCACAAATATTTGGCAAGATAATTCTACCAAATTTTCGAATACCGCCATGAGCATCAATATCAAAGTCGTTCAAACCTTCAATATCAATTTTATCCCTACAATTTTGGCTAAGAAGAACAAATTCGGGATCTAGCTTTTGAGCATCAAGAATGTGGTTTAAAAGAGAAGAATGAGCCTCAAGGCTACATAAAACATGAGACGAACATAAATAGGATTCACGATCTCGAATCTCACAAGTGGACAAAATCTCGAGATCATTCCATTCGGATATCATCATAGAAATAACCACTTGTTGCTCACGACTAAGGGCATCGGCAACACGATTTCCCTTTCCGGGTGTATAAAGAATATCAGGATCATAAGATGCAAGGAACTCGAGCCAACGTTGTTGACTCTAATTAAGTTCCTTTTGAGAAAATAATTACTTCAATGATTTATGATCGGTGTAGAGAACAAATTTTTCTGCCAAATTCGAAGGGAGAAAACATTAGCCGCGAGCTCCAAGTCATGAGTGGCATATCGAGTCTCGGCGGACTTTAATTGCCTAGAAGCATAAGCTATAACACATTCTCTTTGCGTAAGAACGGCACCCAATCCAACCCGACTTGTATCGATATAAACAATAAAATCTTGGTTCCTTTCGGGAATCATAAGAATAGGAGCATCGGAAAGGAGTTCTTTTAATTTCTGAAAAGAAGCTTCACGTTTGTCTGACCAAATGTATTGGACTCCTTTCTTTGTCAAACTAGTAAGAGGCATGGCAATTTTAGAAAAGTCCTTTATGAAGCGACGGTAATATAACGCCAGTTCAAGAAAGCTACGAATTTTCGTCACACTTTTCGGTTTTTTCCAATCTTGAATTGCTTCAACCTTTGAAGGATCCACGGAAATTCCGGATTCACAAATGATGTGACCGAGAAATTTCACACGAGATTGCCAAAAATGGCACTTAGAAAATTTTGCTTTCAATTGATTGCTCCTAAGAGTTTCCAACACAATTCGAAGACGCATTTCATGCTCCTCCTCGGTTTTAGAATGCACAAGAATATCATCTATAAAGATGAGAACAAATCGATCGAGGAAGTCTTTGAAAACTCGATTCATAAGGTTAATGAAATAAGCTGGGGCATTCGTTAAACCAAATGGCATAACAAGCCATTCATATGATCCATAAGGGGGATGGAACGATGTCAAAGGAATGCTATCCTCTGCAATACGAAGCTGATGAATTGCTAAGTCTAAATGTGAAAAGACTCTAGCATCGCTAAGTTGATCGAATAGATCATCAATCCGAGGTAAGGGATAATTATTCTTGATGGTGAGATCATTAAGCTTGCGATAGTCAACGCAAAGCCTAAGGGTACCATTAGATTTCTTCACAAAAATAGCTGAAGCTCCACAAGGAGAGGAACTAGAACAGATAAATCACTTCTCATCCAATTCGGATAATTGTTTACGCATCTCCTTATTTTCTTTATTAGACATACGATAAGGATGACGAGTGATAGGTAGAGCTCCAGGGACTAGATTAATTCTGAACATGATTCCTCGCTTAGTTGGTAATTCTAAAACGGGCTCAAAGATGTCGGAAAATTCACGAAAGACGTGAATACGGGAAATGACATCCTCCTCGTCATTATGAGGATTTAGAGAATACAAAGACGCTGCCAAGTTGGAATCCGAATGTTTGAGAACAATAGAAATCAGCTTAACAGATTGAGGATGTCGAAGTGAATAGTCCGCTCAAGACATAGGATGGCTTCATAACGGTTAAGCCAATCCATTCCCAAAATCATTCCGAAGCCTAAATAACGCATGACATGCAAATCGGCTCGAAAAGAAAAATCACATAAAATAATCTCGATATCTTTACAAAGCAAACTAAGTGTTGCGGATCCACCAACGGGATTCACAATTCTCCAAGAAGTCATTAAAGCCATAACACTTAAAGAAAAAGTATCAACAAGTTCTTTTGATATAAAAGAATGGGATGCACCTATATCAAAAAGAACTCGAATAGGTTGATCACGAAACATAATAATGCCATCAAGGATAGAATGAGAAATACCTCAGCCACGAGAAGTGTTACTAGGGGCTTGCACAACATTTAGCTTTCCCTCCTTCTTTCCTTGAAGTTGGGACATGAAGATAGAAGATGACTCGAACTTTTACAATAACGACAAAAGAGAGGTTTCAGACATCTATTGGAAAAATGGTCCTTAGAACCACAATTGTAGCATTGCCCATGAGTAGAGGTAGGAGCTTTTGCTACAGAAGCTACTTGCTTCCCTTTCTTGTTGGGATAAGGGCCTTTGAACTTATTAGACCGCTTTCTGTTGTTGTTGAAGCTCTGTTTGGCGCTCACAACTTCAACATCTCCTTCCTTATCGGCCTCTTCGAGTCGTAGAGCGATATCAATAAGCTGATCAAATAAAACTTCAAGTTTCAGAAGTAGAGGCTTTTTGAGATTCTTATTCATGCTATAGACGAACCTCTGATTTTTCTTCAATGGGGTATTTATGTATTCGACCCCGTATTTGAAAGAGATTCGAAAGATCTGACATAATCTGCCATAGAAGATTCACCTTGAACAAGGTCAATAAAACGACGGGCCAAAGTTACTTTTTCAGCCTCCGGCACAAACTTAGATTCGAATCTTTCCCGAAATTGCTCCCAAGTAAGGTTCGCTTCAATAATTTCAGAAATCAGAAGCTCATACCAATCTAATGCTCTTTCTTGGAGCATACTAGAAGCCACTTGGACTCGATGAAGATCAATATAATTCATGCGAGAAAAGATGCGATCGCATGTTTTGGGCTAAGCTTGGATTTCCATAACGCTTTCGGATTCCTTGAATGGCCTTCCACCCAAATCGGTATAGTCTCCGCGCAAACGTGCAAATCCGGATCTAGGATGAGTAGGCTTTGGAATAGGTCCGACAGCTTGAGCATTCTGTACAAGATCTAAAAGATGCTGGGCCAACATAAATACTCCGTCCTGAGGTGTAGCACTGGATTGACCGACACCGGGACGGCCTGGTCTAACCATTTCTCTTCTTTAAGAAAGAAAGAAAGAAAGATGAAAAACGAAGGTTATTCTCAGAATGAATATCAAACAATCATGATTGATAAAATAAGCCATCATAAAAGAAAATAGGATAGAACGGGTCCAATGACTCGAATAAAATCCTAAGGCACGACTCCTAAGAAGGACTTAGGACGATGATCCTTGCAAGATTATTCTACATTGTTCCGAAGTTTGGCTCTGATACCATGTTATGACGCCCCACCTCTATACTCAGGCTAGCCAAGGACACTACGGAGTAATGCTGTCAACTAGCGTGAAGAATAAGGTTGTTGAGCAGCGACCCTCCGTGTAATTAATTTGAGCGAGTACCGGTATGTCAGATAGTATAACATGCGTTTCATTTCAAGAGGAAATCTGACATACCGATACAAACACAAAGCTACAACACAGTGGCTATGTGGTCTCCGAAAACAAATATAGAAATAAACATAACATAAATCAGTCACAGACATTCATATCACAAAGGTGGAAATAGATATGAATATTACACGTAGAAGTGTACACCAGAGTAGTGGTCAGATAAGATCCAAAAAATCACAAAAGAATAGATACAAGTGCTATAAAAAAGAATAAGTACACGTCAAGGAGTCTCTATCTCAAATGTATAAAATAAAAACTTCTAGTCTAGAGTAGTTAGCCAAAAATCAAACGATGGTCCCTGATTAGGAGTCAAGTAGAAGCACCTATAATATCTCGGTCTGACCCGACTACTATTTAATAAGAAAATAATAAATGGATCAGTCTAGCTATAAATATCAGATAAAATGAGATAGAATAAGAGATAAGACAAAAATGTATGGTAACAATAAAGTCATACAGTGATAAGTATGCAATTGAAAATCAACCAGAGATTAATCAATATCACAAGAATCTTCTCACAGATCAAAAAGAAAATCATATTCTTTATTTTTATTTACCAATGCACAAATATTGATAAAACTCATCAATGTATGTCACTAAAATTGGTGAGACGCAAATTCCAGAAATCATCAATTAGAAATACAGAAATCACAAGAGGGGGAGGCCTATCACAAAACGGGAGCATGAAAACTCACCAACACATGTATCACAACCATGCTCGCTAGCCATAGGGCCGGTGCAACGACGTAGTATAAGAATAGTACGCCCGAGGAACGTGAAACTCAAATAACTCGGAACATCGACGCAGTACAATAACGGTACATCCAATGAATTGAATAAACCAGAAAAACAATGTAGTACAATATCGGTACATCCATTGATTCAGATAAGCCAGGACATCGATGTAGTACAATAACGGTACATCCGAAATGATGATCCAAACATCATAAATGAACATGGGTCGCTATCCATAAAGAAAATGAGACGAAACTCCAAAGAACCAGTAGGTCGTTAGCCTATAAAGAAATGAGACGAAGCTCAATAAAACGAGGTACAGTCCCCTACGTGGACAAAGAGACATCGCACATTGCTAGTCTAATCCATAAAATGATCGCCATTGATCAAGAAAAAGTGTGAATTACACTAAGCTAGTAAATAAATGAGTTTAGCTTCATGTCCCATAAGCACTGGCTTAACTAAAATATTTACGAACAAATTGTAGATTTACACTCGAAAATTGTCACAAGAGTTTCAATCGATCAAGTCTAAGAATTATCCGGTGAAGTAAACACAAGCGTTTCATACCACTTGTTTTGCTAAGCCGTTTAATTGGATTTCTCGAACGAATGAGATAAAGGTTTTTATATACTAATAGGTAGGAAAAACGGTTTTATAAGAGCATTGTATTAAAAATAGAGTTGTGTGATGACCCGGAATTTGAAAGCAATATCAATTTAATAATCTGAAATAAAAATTAAATTGATTTGATAATATTTGTAATAAGATTTGAATTAATTTAATAATCCAATAAAATAATTAATTAATTGATAGATTTTATTCTTTTTAAATCTAATAATTGTTTTATATCTATAATATATATAGAATATTGTATATATTGTAAATAACTAGTGTTTTAAATTCAATTAATAAATAAATCCTGTTTTCTATAAAATATGTATCTTTAGTAAAATTTTGAATTATGATTTTATTTAAAAGTTAAACTTTTAAAAGGTTATTTCATAAATAAATATGGTTTTAAATACATAAGAAAAATATTGAAATGATTTAAAATATGTGTAAATTAAGTTTAAATTTAAATAAAATAACAATAAGAGTTATTTTGATGCAATTGAATAAAATAAATAATTTATGAGTAAAGAAATAATTTCTTTTATAAGTTATGTATAGTTACTAAATGTTGTTATTTTTAAATATAATAATACATTGTTTTAACAAATAAATTTTTAATAAAAATAATTGTTTTTCAAAAATTTAAATTGTGTAATTATCTTTGTAAATAAACTGGATTTCAAAAATTTAATTTGAACTTGAATTCAAAGTTTTTAAATTTAAAGTATAAATATTTTAAATTTGCTTTGATTTTGAAATATTTGTATAAGCTTCCTTTTATAAATAAAATTGCATTTATTTCATTTTAAAATTTGTCCACATATGAATAAATACATGATTAACTAATTTATTTAAACCTAGGTTTATATTCATCTTGTATTAACATCTAAATAAATACTAATTAACTTTTAATTAAATACTAATTACTTTTATGAGACAAGTGTAGGAATATTAAGACACAATATAACACATGTTAGCAAATAAGCTAAGGAAATTGAAAGTTGTTAAAATTTGGGACAAGTGTCTTTTATTTTTCTTTCATTTTTATAAATCAAATTTCACCCTTATAAACACATGTGTTTCTTATCTTCTTCTTTTCTTTTCTATTTTAATTTTTCAAAGGCAAATATGAATCAATACTTCATAAAAACAAATCATCCCTAAACTAAAATATATAATCACTTCTTCATCCCAAAAATCAGTAATCCTCTTAAAAATTATAATCTGAAATCATCTTCAAATGCCCAGTTCAAACATGCAAAGCCTGTAAGCAAATTCCTGTAATTCAGTAAAACTTGCAAATCAAACTCCTCTTTAAAACTGTAGCTTTCCAATTCTTCAAAGAAAAAGGGGCAAACCTGCATTTCTTAAAATCTGGAAATCCTGTAGTAGCTGCATGCAAAGCAAACCAGGGATCTAAACAAAACATTCTAGTTTCTAATCAAAGCAAGCGACTTCATTTTCAAGTATAAAGTTTTAATTCAAGAAAAAGGGTTTCAGTTTTCAGGCTTTTCAAAACAAATCTGGAGACTCTATTCTTCTTTAAAAAGGTGAGTAACATCCTAATTTATGAAGTTTAAGCATTTTAGAAAGTTGCTTGTTTATTTTCATGTTTTAGTGTGAATGATATATGCATTTGTATCAGTTATTTTTCTGTAGAAGTGTATGAATAGCTAGATCATGCTGTCCTCTGCATTTTATTTCCAGATGCAAGAATCTGTTCAAACACCATCATTACATAATACAGTATATGTTATTGTTTACAGGTTCATTCAAATGTGTTTATTAAATTTAGAATCAAAATTGAAATTTTGTTCAAGTTTAGAAAAAAAAAGAAAATAAGTAACAACAGTGATTGATTTACAAAGTAAAAATCAAACTCTGTAAATTTATGAATTCAATAATATGAAATAGAAACACAAAGCAAAATATGAAATTCAATATAAAAATCATAATTTATAGTTTAAAGGGAGAGGTGCAGTTCTGTGTCGAATAAAAATGGAATTTCAGAATTTTTAGATGATCTTTGCAAATTTGAGAGCCGGGATTCATCTTGAAGGTAGTTGAGTTATCATTGATTCAGGGAAAAATATTTGATGTTGGAACAAATCAACATGGAGGCTGTGATATTGATTTCTTCTCTGTAGCCCTAGTTTAACTAGGCTAGGTTGATCGATCTTTCTCGCCTTGTTCTGTGGACCGAGTGCATTGGAATTTTGGGAGGTGAAAGTAGGGTAGTAGACGTGACTGTGACCGGCGTTTCAGGATTTCTGGTGATCGGGGATGATTGGTTGAAGCGATGACAGGTTTTGAGGGAGTTTGGTCTGTCTGGTTCCAGGTTTTAAAAATTTAACTCGAATTCAAATTCGAGGTGGATAAGGGTATGGAGATGGATGTATTGGACTGGAGAGTTGAAGGTTGATGTGATGAAGTCACCGGAGAGGAAGGTTGATGACCGGAGGCACGGTGCACGTGCACCGTGCAAAACTTTTTTGGTCTGATGTTTTTCTGGGTATAGTAGTGTATTGAACTCGAAGTAACACTCGAGTATTTCTGTGTTTTGCCCGAAGAAAGGGGTCTGATAACTCGAAGCAGAGTTTTGGGCTGGTGGGATTTTGGTATGGTAACAGGTTTTAGTAGAAACCTGTTAATCCGTTTAAATTTTAAATATAAAATTTAAAACTGAATTTAAATGAAGATTAAGTTTTAAAATCTGAGTTAAGTTTAAATCTAATATGTATTAGAGTATCAAATGATTTTGAATCCTATAAGTTTTTAAAATTTAAAAGTGGTTTTCACTTTGAAAAATAATAATAAAACCTGACAGTTTTCTGTAAATTTAAATTTCATTTTGAAAACTGAATCATGATTCAAAACAGCAGTTTGAATCTAAATCTAAGTTCAGTTTTCTTAAATTTTTTGAATCTTCTGGTTTTAAAAATGAATTTGTATTTTAAATAAAGAGTTTTAAAATCCAGGTTCAAATCAAAAGTTTATTTCAAGTTTAAATTCAAATGATTTAAATAAGGAATGGTTTCAAGTGTATTGAATTTAAAATCTGGATATTTGAATAAGTTTTAAAATTTGAATGTTTTTCAAACAAGTTAAATTTAAATTGTGTGTTTGAAGTAAATTTGTATTCAAACAAATATTTAATTTGATTTTCCTTTTTGAATGAAATCATTATAAATGGTGTATAAAGGAAGTTAAATGATTGTTAACTTGAATTTATAATCTAAATTATAATGTATTTAAAACTTAGTTTAATTAAATTAAGTAAATTAAGACTTATCCTATATAAGTTTTAAAATAATTAATAAATGTTATTTACATTTATTTTAATAAATGAAATTTAAATTGGTTAATTCTTAATATCATTTTGAATTTTAGTTCAAAATGGAATTTGAATTTAAATTATAAAAATGAAATGTTCTAAGTACACTTTAATATTCAAGATATTATTAAGATATTAAAAATAATTAAATAAATACGATAATTAAGGAATAACTTATTTATTTATTTTATTTAATTAATAATTTGGATTAATTTAAATTAGAGATAATTAAGAAGTAATTAAAGAAAAGTAATTAAAGAATTAAAAATGGTTAATGATGGTCATTAACTAAGGTTTATTTAGTAATTAATTAATATGATTAATTTTTAATAATTAATTAGATTAATAATTAATGATAATTAATTGTGAAATTTATTTAAGTTTAATTACTTAAATAAAAGTAATTAAGACATTAATTACTTAATGTAATTAATTAAGTTTATTGAGGTTGGTTTAAATTAATTAATTAAGTTTAATTAATTTTAAACATTGGATTTGATAATAATTACCTATTGTAATTAATGAAGAGAATTACTCAGTAAAGTAATCAGAGATAAATTACTAGATGTAATTAGTGGATGATGTTGGAATTATGAAATAATTTGGATTAAATTATTTTGTATAATTAATCAAGAGATTAATTCAGAAATTAATTAAGGAATAATTAGTTGAATGAAGTAATTAAAGTAGTTAATTACATAATGAGATTAATCAAAGGTGATTAATAATTGTGGATTAAGTGAGATTAATTACTGAAAGTAATTAATTTAATGGTGTAATTAATTAAATATAATTAAGAGTCATTAATGAATATAATTAATGATGTAATTAAGATTGATTAATTAAGATTAATTAATAATAAATGATTAAATATAATTAATTAATTGTAATTAATTAAGGTTAAATGTAATTAATTATAGTTAGTTAATTTATGAAGTAATTAAAGGTTAATTACTGTATTTGGTTTAGAGTAATTAATTTTGTGAAATTAATTAAAGTATAATTAATCAGGATTGATTTATTAAGATGATAAATTAGAGGTTAGTTAATTAATCAATTTGTAATTAATTAAAGATGATGTAAGCAAGATTTATATTGTGATAATAATTAATTTAATTCATTTTAAATTAATTAAAGATGATATAATTAATTTAATTCAATTTAAATTAATTATAGAAAGTATGATTATAGATCATTGCTTATGAATGGTTGTTATTGGTTGCTTTGAAGGGTTTTGAATCTTAGCTATGAGATTAATAATGTTGATTGATATGGATGCATTGGTTACATTGTGATATTGATATGGATTATCTTTTGATAGTGATAAATGTGGATTATCTGTGGTTATGATAATGATAATTATCTGTTGTGAATCTGTGAATTATCTATCTGTATGTATATAGATAATGTTATTAAATTGTTTTAAACTCTAAAACAACTTGGACCTAAAAGACACGCTTTGGATTTCGTTGAGACCGGGATCGGGTTTCCGTATTTGGATACCCGAAAACCACATCGATCCAAATTAACGATAGGTCGTGAATCTTATGTGAAGAGTGAAGACTCGAGGTGCAAGGGCTATACGTCAGTATAACTCTGTGGATGATTCCGTAATGAGTTTGGTGGAATAATACTTATAGATTCGAGATGGAGATTCAGATTGCAAGGGTTATCGTCATTAACTCTAAGGGTGATTCCAAAACGAGTGTAATGAGATAATGCCTTCGGTTCCTCTCGAACCCGGAACGAACTTGTATGGATTGAATGCTTTCAGTAAATCGTCAGGTGGACGATGAGCATTCTAAGATAATGTGTCCTATAAAGGTAATCGTAGCCTCAAGCCTCATCAACCGGGAATGGCTAAAACAGGGGAGGTGCAGCAAGGCTTCGTGGGTAGCCCCCATTGGAGAGCAAGATTTTCCCCAGTCTAGAGGTCCCTTTTTTCTTCGGCTTAGTGGGTAGTTGGATATGCGCACCAACTACGGGGTTGTCTTGTTCGGAACTGTTCAGTAAGGAATGGGTCCGGCATTGTGTTGCAGGGGAGTAGGCATACTCCTCGGTACGTTGATCTAGGCCACGTACTGTAACGGGCGGTACCCCAGTAGCCCTGCCATTGTATGGAATCCAAAAACCAATAAGTGCCAACGGTTTTGATTGTATTACCCACTTTTGTGGCTAGTTACTGGAATTTAATGAATGTAACAATTTCGGCTATTTCATATTTACTTGAAAACCCTAGACCTATTATAATATCACTGGATTTCCTATCAAATGTTTTGTTTAGCGTAAGGTAAAAACGTTTCCATGTTTATGTGTGGGAAGTCTTACGTGATATCTTTCTTTTCAAAAGGTTTTTGAAAGTTAAGCAACTTTAACCTGTTACTCACACCAGACCCATGTCTGACCCAGAGTTTATTTTTGTTTGTCATAAAATCTTGTGTACTCAATTTTTACGAGCAGCCAAGGGATTCAGGTTAGCTGGGCGAATATTGGAGGAGCAATGGAGCAGGAGGCTTCTGCGTTAGATATTAGTATTCCGCTGTGTGTTCTGTGATTGTCTCTGAGTTGTATTATGTTGCAAATACTAGACAGGTGTTTATAACTGTCTAGTATGTGTTGTATATATGAGTACTCTGATAGTGGTTGTAAACTATGTAATATATTATGTTATTAATATAATTTATTCGTTCCGCTGTTTAGATTCTGATGTGTTGTTTCTTCTTCTTCTCTTTCTTTCTCTTTTCTATCCCTTTCTTTCTTATTAGCGATGCAACTTCTTGGTGTTTGGAAATTGGGTCGTTACAAGTTGAAATCATCTTTGTAAAAGAGTTTGAATATTTACTACTAGTATAGAAACCTTTGCGTTTTAAAGTGACAAATCACAAAAATGATTGTAAAAACAATCAATCACCAAAGTTTCACGTACGAAAACATGAGTCAAATCCATAGAAATCGATACCAAATCCATCAAAATGGATATTCCTAAAAATCCATAAAAAGAAGTCATCAAAGACGATAATAGCGATACAATTAATTGGATCAACCAAAATCGATTAACATTGGAATTAAAATCAAAAATAAGGTGAATACGCCAAACTGGGCATTTCCAGACGTCCGAGGTGTTGTTCCAGGCATCTGGATTTAGTTTCTGGAAATATTCCAGAAAACCATCCAGACGTCTGAATTCTCAAATCAGACGTCTGAAACGATAATTCAGACGTCTGAAATTAGTCGTTGCCGTTTTTATTTTTCTGCCGCGTATAATTTTTCTCAAGGAGGCAAAACCAGACGTCTGGCATTGGTATCCAGACGACTGAACACCTGATAAGGGCAACAAATTGCCTAGGCCATTATGACGACCCGAACTTTTCTCTACAGAAAGTCGTATCATCTTTAAGAAAGAAAGGGATAGAAAAGGGAAAAGAAAGAAGAGAAAGAAGAAAGAACACCAGAATCTCAATAGAGGAAAGAATAAAATATATTAATAACATAAGTATTACATAATATACAACATCTATCAGAGTTACACAGTATATAAAACACATACTAGACAGTTATAAACATCTGTCTAGTTATTACAACTCAATACAACTCAACAAAGAGATACCAACACAGAGAACACACAGCGGAAACTATAAATCTACAATGCAAAAGCCACCTGCTCCATCGCTTCTCAACAATTTATCAAAGCTAACCTGAATCCCTTGGCTACTCGTAATTAAGATAATTAATGATGTAATTAAGATTGATTAATTGAGATTAATTAATTAATAATAAATGATTAAGTATAATTACTTAATAATAATTAATTAAGGTTAAATGTAATTAATTATAGTTAGTTAATTTATGAAGTAATTAAAGGTTAATTATTGTATTTGGTTTAGAGTAATTAATTTTGTGAAATTAATTAAAGTATAATTAATCAGGATTGATTTATTAAGATGATAAATTAGGAGGTTAGTTAATTAATTAATTTGTAATTAATTAAAGATGATGTAAGCAAGATTTATATTGTGATAATAATTAATTTAATTCATTTTAAATTAATTAAAGATGATATAATTAATTTAATTCAATTTAAATTAATTATAGATAGTATGATTTTAGATCATGGCTTATGAATGGTTGTTATTGGTTGCTTTGAAGGGTTTTGAATCTCAGCTATGAGATTAATAATGTTGATTGATATGGATGCATTGGTTGCATTGTGATATTGATATGGATTATCTTTTGATAGTGATAAATGTGGATTATCTATGGTTTGACGTCAGTATAACTCTGTGGGTGATTCCGTAATGAGTTTGACGGAATAGTACTTATAGATTCGAGATGGAGATTCAGAGTGCAAGGGTTATCGTCATTAACTCTAAGGGTGATTCCAAAACGAGTGTAATGAGATAATGCCTTCGGTTTCGTTCGAACACGGAACGAACTTGTATGGATTGAATGCTTTCAGCACATCGTAAGGTGGACGATGAGCATTCTAAGATAATGTGTCCTATAAAGGTAATCGTAGCCTCAAGCCTCATCAACCGGGAATGGCTAAAATAGGGGAGGTGCAGGAAGGCTTCATGGGTAGCCCCCACTGGAGAGCAAGATTTTTCCCTGTCTAGAGGTCCCTTTTTTCTTCGGCTTAGTGGGCGTACTCCTCGGTACGTTGATCTAGGCCACGTCCTGTGACGGGCGGTACCCTAGTAGCCCTGCCATTGTATGGAATCCAAAATTCAATAAGTGCCAACGGTTTTGATTGTATTACCCACTTTTCTGGCTAGTAGCTAGAATTTAATGAATGTAACAATTTCGGATATTTCATATTTACTTGAAAACCCTAGACCTATTATAATATCACTGGATTTCCTATCAAATGTTTTGGTTAGCGTAATGTAAAAACTTTTCCATGTTTATGTGTGAGAAGTCTTACGTGATACCTTTCTTTTCAAAAGGTTTTTGAAAGTTAAGCAACTTTAACCTGTTACTCACACCAGACCCATGTCTGACGCGGAGTTTATTTTTGTTTTTCATAAACTCTTAGGTACTCAAATTTTTACGAGTAGCCAAGGGATTCAGGTTAGCTTGGACGAATATTGGAGGAGCAATGGAGCAGGAGGCTTCTGCGTTAGATATTAGTATTCCGCTGTGTGTTCTGTGATTGTCTCTGAGTTGTATTGTGTTGTAAATACTAGACAGGTGTTTATAACTGTCTAGTATGTGTTGTATATCTGAGTACTCTGATAGTGGTTGTAAACTATGTAATATATTATGTTATTAATATAATTCATTCGTTCCACTGTTTAGATTCTGATGTGTTGTTTCTTCTTCTTCTATTTCTTTCTCTTTTCTATCCCTTTCTTTCTTATTAGCGATGCAACTTCTTGGTGTTTGGAAGCTGGGTAGTTACAGTGGTATCAGAGCATTAGGTTGGGTGAATACCTAGGCTCTGGAGTGGTGTCTTTTTGAGAGAGCGTATTTGTAATTTTATATATATTTATACATATTTATCTATTTCTATCTCTCTGTTGGGTTACCTGTTCAGGTTTTCCAATATAGGCTATGAAGGTAGATGAGGTAGTAGTGTTCGTAACACGATTACTACCATTGGTTAGAGTTTGTATGTTTGAGGTTGGAAGTGTATCTGTCGAGACTGTAGACCTAATACCGTCTCAAGTAAGCTTTGTTGTGTTGAAGTATTTCATTGATCTCTGAAGGAAATCTATTAAGGTTTGGAGTCATCTTTGAAGTGCAGAGTTTGGTGAGTAGGCTTTGGATCTGTCGGTTGAGCTGGAGCTAGTGATGGTATTTTGATACCTCAGGAAGTGGTAACTGCGTGATGAGATGCAGTGACCATGGATGTGTCCGAAGATATTTCTTTGGAACAAGTTTAGGAAGTGTGTCTGCTTCGGTGTTGTGGCGTTTCTGTCTTCTTTGAAGTCCGAGTTTCTCGAAGAACTTTGGATTAGGAAGTTTGGAATTGGTGTCAGCAGTGCAGCTCGAAGTGTTCTGTGTGCCGACAGGGAGGTCTTAGCTGAGTAGTTTTTTGGGAGATGGAGTTTAGAAGCTGCAGAGTGAATCCGTTTCTTTCATGGATTGACTAGACAAGTGTAAGCTGTTATGTTTGGTAAAGAGAGAACAGTTTTATTTCGAAATCTATCTGGGTTGATCGCAAAAGTGACTTGCGATTGTTTGAGTGTTCTCTTGGATGGTTGAAGATTTTCTGGATGTCTTCTGGGAAGACAGAGATTTGTTCACATATGGAGATTGAGTTTTCTTATCGACTAGTTTCCAGGAATGGAACCGGTGGTTCTGTTCAGTCGAAGGATGATTCCTAGAGATGGAGTTTGATGAAGTAACTCGGTATTCGGGGAATTTCAGAGTTTTCTTTATGTATTTGTTGAACCATATTTCTGGGAAGTGATGTCCAGTTGGTGCTTGCGTTCTTCATCAGCATTTTCTTATCTACTTCGGATCAGAGTCGTGCAGCGGAAGCAGTATGGAAGTGTTTTTTATTGTCATTTCCGGATCAGGAGAAGTTTGTAGTTTTCTGCTGTTTATGGAGTAGAATTGTGTTTTGGTTTGGATTGATCGTGAGGAGATCATTGTGTTGGGTTGTTTTTGGTTCTGATTGTTCTAGAGGAATCAACAAGGGTTAAGCTGATCGGTTTGGATGTTGGCAGCCCAGGATTTGTCGGAAGACTTTTGTGGATAAGGGACGGAGAAATTTGGAATTCAAAATTGGAGACTTCGTTGTTGTTGGAATTTTCTCTGGTCAAAGGAGCTAACCTGAATCCCTTGGCTACTCGTAATTAATATAATTAATGATGTAATTAAGATTGATTAATTGAGATTAATTAATTAATAATAAATGATTAAGTATAATTAATTAATAATAATTAATTAAGGTTAAATGTAATTAATTATAGTTAGTTAATTTATGAAGTAATTAAAGGTTAATTATTGTATTTGGTTTAGAGTAATTAATTTTGTGAAATTAATTAAAGTATAATTAATCAGGATTGATTTATTAAGATGATAAATTAGGAGGTTAGTTAATTAATTAATTTGTAATTAATTAAAGATGATGTAAGCAAGATTTATATTGTGATAATAATTAATTTAATCATTTTAAATTAATTAAAGATGATATAATTAATTTAATTCAATTTAAATTAATTATAGATAGTATGATTTTAGATCATGGCTTATGAATGGTTGTTATTGGTTGCTTTGAAGGGTTTTGAATCTCAGCTATGAGATTAATAATGTTGATTGATATGGATGCATTGGTTGCATTGTGATATTGATATGGATTATCTTTTGATAGTGATAAATGTGGATTATCTATGGTTTGACGTCAGTATAACTCTGTGGGTGATTCCGTAATGAATTTGACGGAATAGTACTTATAGATTCGAGATGGAGATTCAGAGTGCAAGGGTTATCGTCATTAACTCTAAGGGTGATTCCAAAACGAGTGTAATGAGATAATGCCTTCGGTTTCGTTCGAACACGGAACGAACTTGTATGGATTGAATGCTTTCAGCACATCGTCAGGTGGACGATGAGCATTCTAAGATAATGTGTCCTATAAAGGTAATCGTAGCCTCAAGCCTCATCAACCGGGAATGGCTAAAACAGGGGAGGTGCAGGAAGGCTTCATGGGTAGCCCCCACTGGAGAGCAAGATTTTTCCCTGTCTAGAGGTCCCTTTTTTCTTCGGCTTAGTGGGCGTACTCCTCGGTACGTTGATCTAGGCCATGTCCTGTGACGGGCGGTACCCTAGTAGCCCTGCCATTGTGAAATAATTTGGATTAAATTATTTTGTATAATTAATCAAGAGATTAATTAAGAAATTAATTAAGGAATAATTAGTTGAATGAAGTAATTAAAGTAGTTAATTACAGAATGAGATTAATCAAAGGTGATTAATAATTGTGGATTAAGTTAGATTAATTACTGAAAGTAATTAATTTAATGGAGTAATTAATTAAATATAATTAATAGTCATTAATTAATATAATTAATGATGTAATTAAGATTGATTAATTAAGATTAATTAATAATAAATGATTAAGTATAATTAATTAAGGTTAAATGTAATTAACTATAGTTAATTAATTTATGAAGTAATTAAAGGTTAATTACTGTATTTGGTTTAGAGTAATTAATTTTGTGAAATTAATTAAAGTATAATTAATCAGGATTGATTTATTAAGATGATAAATTAGAGGTTAGTTAATTAATTAATTTGTAATTAATTAAAGATGATGTATGCAAGATTTATATTGTGATAATAATTAGTTAATTCATTTTAAATTAATTAAAGATGATATAATTAATTTAATTCAATTTAAATTAATTATAGATAGTATGATTATAGATCATGGCTTATGAATGGTTGTTATTGGTTGCTTTGAAGGGTTTTGAATCTCAGCAATGAGATTAATAATGTTGATTGATATGGATGCATTGGTTGCATTGTGATATTGATATGGATTATCTTTTGATAGTGATAAATGTGGATTATCTGTGGTTACGATAATGATAATTATATGTTGTGAATCTGTGAATTATCTATCTGTACGTAGATAGATAATGTTATTAAATTGTTTTAAACTCTAAAACAACTTGGACCTAAAAGACACGCTTTGGATTTCGATGAGACCGGGATCGGGTTTCCATATTTGGATATCCGAAAACCACATCGATCCAAATTAACGATAGGTCGTGAATCTTATGTGAAGAGTGAAGACTCGAGGTGTAAGGGCTATACGTCAGTATAACTCTATGGGTGATTCTGTAATGAGTTTGACGGAATAGTACTTATAGATTCGAGATGGAGATTCAGTGTGCAAGAGTTATCGTCATTAACTCTGAAGGTGATTCCAAAACGAGTGTAATGAGATAATGCCTTCGGTTTTGTTCGAACTCGGAACGAACTTATATGGATTGAATGCTTTCAGCACATCGTCAGGTGGACGATGAGCATTCTAAGGTCATATGTCCTATAAAGGTAATCGTAGCCTCAAGCCTCATCAACCGGGAATGGCTAAAACAGGGGAGGTGCAGCAAGGCTTCGTGGGTAGCCCCCACTGGAGAGCAAGATTTTCCCCTGTCTAGAGGTCCCTTTTTTCTTCGGCTTAGTGGGTAGTTGGATATGCGCACCAAGTGCGGGGTTGTCTTGTTCGGAACTGTTCAGTAAGGAATGGGTCCGGCCTTGTGTTGCAGGGGAGCGGGCGTACTCCTCGGTACGTTGATCTAGGCCACGTACTGTGACAGGCGGTACCCCAGTAGCCCTGCCATTGTATGGAATCCAAAATCCAATAAATGCCAACGGTTTTGATTGTACTACCCACTTTTGTGGCTATTAGCTAGAATTTAATGAATGTAACAATTTCGGCTATTTCATATTTACTTGAAAACCCTAGACCTATTATAATATCAATGGATTTCCTATCAAATGTTTGGTTAGCGTAAGGTGAAAACTTTTCCATGTTTATGTATGGGAAGTCTTACGTGATACCTTTGTTTTCAAAAGGTTTTTGAAAGTTAAGCAACTTTAACCTGTTACTCACACCAGACCCATGTCTGACCCGGAGTTTTTTTTTTTCATAAGCTCTTGGGTACTCAAATTTTTACGAGTAGCCAAGGGATTCAGGTTAGCTTAGACGAATATTGGAGGAGCAATGGAGCAGGAGGCTTCGACGTTAGATATTAGTATTCCGCTGTGTGTTCTGTGATTGTCTCTGAGTTGTATTATGTTGTAAATACTAGACAGGTGTTTATAACTGTCTAGTATGTGTTGTATATCTAAGTACTCTGATAGTGGTTGTAAACTATGTAATATATTATGTTATTAATATAATTTATTTGTTCCGCTGTTTAGATTCTAATGTGTTGTTTCTTCTTCTTCTATTTCTTTCTCTTTTCTATCCCTTTCTTTCTTATTAGCGATGCAACTTCTTGGTGTTTGGAAGTTGGGTCGTTACAGTGGTATCAGAGCATTAGGTTGAGTGAATACCTAGGCTCTGGAGTGGTGTCTTTTTGAGAGAGCGTATTTGTAATTTTATATATATTTATATATATTTATCTATTTCTATCTATTTGTTGGGTTATCTGTTCAGGTTTTCCAATATAGGCTATAAAGGTAGATGAGGTAGTAGTGTTTGTAACACGATTACTACCATTGGTTGGAGTTTGTATGTTTGAGGTTGGAAGTGTATCTGTCGAGACTGCAGACCTAATACCGTCTCAAGTAAGATTTGTTGTGTTGAAGTATTTCATTGATCTCTGAAGGAAATCTGTTAAGGTTCGGAGTCACCTTTGAAGTGCAGAGTTTGGTGAGTAGAGTTTGGATCTGTCGGTTGAGCTGGAGCTAGTGATGGTATTTTGATACCTCAGGAAGTGGTAACTGCGTGATGAGATGCAGTGACTATGGATGTGTCCGAAGATATTTCTTTGGAACAAGTTTGGGAAGTGTGTCTGCTTCGGTGTTGTGGCGTTTCTGTCTACTTTGAAGTCCGAGTTTCTCGAAGAACTTTGGATTAGGAAGTTTGGAATTGGTGTCAGCAGTGCAGCTCCGAGTGTTCTATGTGCCGACTGGGAGGTCTTAGTTGAGTAGTTTTTCGGGAGATGGAGTATAGAAGCTGCAGAGTGAATCCGTTTCTTTAATGGATTGACTAGACAAGTGTAAGCTGTTCTGTTTGGTAAAGAGAGAACAGTTTTATTTGGAAATCTATCTAGGTTGATCGCAAAAGTGACTTGCGATTGTTTGAGTGCTCTCTTGGATGGTTGAAGATTTTCTGGATGTCTTCTGGGAAGACAGAGATTTGTTCACATATGGAGATTGAGTTTTCTTATCGACTAGTTTCCAGGAATGGAAGCGGTGGTTCTGTTCAGTCGAAGGATGATTCCTAGAGATGGAGTTTGATGAAGTAACTCAGTGTTCAGAGGAATTTTTGAGTTTTATTTATGTATCTGTTGAACCATATTTCTGGGAAGTGATGTCCAGTTGGTGCTTGTGTTCTTCGTCAGCATTTTCTTATCTACTTCGGATCAGAGTCGTGCAGCGGAAGCAGTTTAGAAGTGTTTTTGATTGTCTTTTCCGGATCAGGAGAAGTTTGTAGTTTTCTGCTGTTTATGGAGTAGAATTGTGTTTTGGTTTGGATTGATCTTGAGGAGTTCATTGTGTTGGGTTGTTTTTGGTTCTGATTGTTCCAGAGGAATCAGCAAGGGTTAAGCTGATCAGTTTGGATGTTGGCAGCCCAGGATTTGTCGGAAGACTTTTGTGGATAAGGGACGGAGAAATTTGGAATTCGAAATTGGAGACTTCTTTGTTGTTGGAATTTTCTCTGGTCAAAGGAGCTATAAGTTTTGGTAAATTTGGAAAGCTAGCTCAGTGATGTTTGGATCTTTTCTGTGTTTTGGTTGGACCAGTGTTTGGTTTTCAGGATTGAATTGCCAGTTTGGATAACTGGAATTCGATGAGTTTTACGTATCTCTGAGGGAGTACGTATATGGTCTATCTCTAGTTTTGGAACCAGCAGTTATAGAGGTTGGTTGTTGAATCAGACTCGTCTGTTGTCTGATATGCTGTCTAAATTTGTAGATCTAGATGAATAGGAGCTCTGTAGCTTAATAATATTGATTGTTTGGAATCTATAGAGCGAGTATCCCGATATTTTACCAGGGAAACTCGTGAAAGTTTTATCCAGAATTTTTCTAGATAATTAGATTTGTTTGTTTGGGTGAATTGATTGATATGTTTATTAGCATATCATTGGTATATGCTTATGTTTTAAAATTTAATTCTTTAAATAGATTATTAAACTACCTTTGTTTTAAATTTCGGGGACGAAATTTTTTTTAAGGGGGGAGGAATGTTATGACCCGAAATTTGAAAGAAATATCAATTTAATAATCTGAAATAAAAATTAAATTGATTTGATAATATTTGTAATAAGATTTGAATTAATTTAATAATCCAATAAAATAAATAATTAATTGATAGATTTTATTCTTTTTAAATCTAATAATTGTTTTATATCTATAATATATATAGAATATTGTATATACTGTAAATAAGTATTGTTTTAAATTCAGTTAATAAATAAATCCTGTTTTCTATAAAATACGTATCTTTAGTAAAATTTTGGATTATGATTTTATTTAAAAGTTAAACTCTTAAAAGGTTATTTCATAAATAAATATGGTTCTAAATACATAAGAAAAATATTGAATGGTTTAAAATATGTGTAACTTAAGTTTAAATTTAAATAAAATAACAATAAGAGTTATTTTGATGTAATGGAATAAAATAAATAATTTACGAGTAAAGAAATAATTTCTTTTATAAGTTATTTATAGTTATTAAATGTTGTTATTTTTAAATATAATAATACATTGTTTTAAAAAATAATTTTTTAATAAAAATAATTGTTTTTCAAAAATTTAAATTATGTAATTATCTTTGTAAATAAACTGGATTTCAAAAATTTACTTTGAACTTGAATTCAAAGTTTTTAAAATTTAATGTATAAATATTTTAAATTTGCTTTGATTTTGATATATTTGTATAAGCTTCTTTTTATAAATAAAATTGCATTTATTTCATTTTAAAATTTATCTATATATGAATAAATACATGATTAACTAATTTATTTAAACATAGGTTTATATTCATCTTGTATTAACATCTAAATAAATACTAATTAACTTTTAATTAAATACTAATTACTTTTATGAGACAAGTGTAAGAATATTAAGGCACAATATAACACATGTTAGCAAATAAGCTAAGGAAATTGACAATTGTTAAAATTTGAGACGAATGTCTTTTATTTTTCTTTCATGTTTATAAATCAAATTTCACCCTTATAAACACATGTGTTTCTTATCTTCTTTTTTTCTTTTCTATTTTAATTTTTCGAAGGCAAGTATGAATCAATACTTCATAAAAACAAATCATCCCTAAACTAAAATCTACAATCACTTCTTCATCCCAAAAATCAGTAATCCCCTTAAAAATTATAATGTGAAATCATCTTCAAATGCCCAGTTCAAACATGCAAAGCCTGTAAGCAAATTCCTGTAATTCAGTAAAACTTGCAAATCAAACTCCTCTTTAAAACTGTAGCCTTCCAATTCTTAAAAAAAAAAAGGGGCAAACCTGCATTTCTTAAAATCTGGAAATCCTGTAGTAGCTGCATGCAAAACAAACCTGGGATCTAAACAGAACATTCCAGTTTCTAATCAAAGAAAGCAACTTCATTTTCAAGTATAAAGTTTTAATTCAAGAAAAAGGGTTTCAGTTTTCAGGCTTTTCAAAACAAATCTGGAGACTCTGTTCTTCTTTAAAAAGGTGAGTAACATCCAAATTTATGAAGTTTAAGCATTTTAGAAAGTTGCTTGTTTATTTTCATGTTTTAGTGTGAATGATATATGCATTTGTATCAGTTATTTTTTTGTAGAAGTGTATGAATAACTTGATCATGCTGTCCTCTGCATTTTTTTTCCAGATGCAAGAATCTGTTCAAACACCATCATTACATAATACAGTATATGTTATTGTTTACAGGTTCATTCAAATGTGTTTATTAAATTTAGAACCAAAATTTAAATTTTGTTCAGGTTTAGAAAAAAATAAAATAAGTAACAGCAGTGATTGATTTACAAAGTAAAAATCAAACTCTGTAAATTTATGAATTCGGTAATTTGAAATATAAACACAAAGCAAAATATGAAATTCAATATAAAAATCATAATTTATAGTTTAAAGGGAGAGGTGCAGTTCTGTGTTGAATAAAAATGGAATTTGGGAATTTTTAGATGATCTTTGCAAATTTGAGAGCCGGGATTCATCCTGAAGGTAGTTGAGTTATCATTGATTCAGGGAAAAATATTTGATGTTGGAACAAATCAACATGGAGGCTGTGATATTGATTTCTTCTCTGTAGCCCTAGTTTAACTAGGCTGGGTTGATCGATCTTTCTCGCCTTATTCTGTGGAACGAGTGCATTGGAATTTTGGGAGGTGGAAGAAGGGTAGTAGACGTGACTGTGACCGGCGTTTCAGGATTTCTGGTGATCGAGGATGATTGGTTGAAACGATGGTAGGTTTTGGGGGAGTTTGGTCTGTCTGGTTCCAGGTTTTGAAAATTTAACTCGAATTCAAATTCGAGGTGGATAAGGGTATGGAGATGGATGTATTGGACAGGAGAGTTGAAGGTAGATGTGATGAAGTCACCGGAGGGGGAGGTTGATGACCGGAGGCACGGTGCACGTGCACCGCGCAAAACTTTTTTGGTCTGATGTTTTTCTGGGTATAGTAGTGTATTGAACTCGAAGTAACACTTGAGTATTTCTGTGTTTTGCCCGAAGAAAGGGGTCTGATTACTCGAAGCAGAGTTTTGGGCAGGTGGGATTTTGGTATGGTAACAGGTTTTAGCAGAAACCTGTTAATCTGTTTAAATTTTAAATATAAAATTTAAAATTGAATTTAAATGAAGATTAAGTTTTAAAATCTGAGTTAAGTTTAAATCTAATATGTATTAGAGTTTCAAATTATTTTGAATCCTACAAGTTTTTAAAATTTAAAAGTGGTTTTCACTTTGAAAAATAATAATAAAACCTGACAGTTTTCTGTAAATTTAAATTTCATTTTGAGAACTGAATCATGATTCAAAACAGAGTTTGAATCTAAATCTAAGTTCAGTTTTCTTAAAATTTTTGAATCTTCTGGTTTTAAAAATGAATTTGTATTTTAAATAAAGAGTTTTAAAATCAAGGTTCAAATCAAAAGTTTATTTCAAGTTTAAATTCAAATGATTTAAATAAGGAATGGTTTCAAGTGTATTGAATTTAAAATCTGGATATTTGAATAAGTTTTAAAATTTGAATGTTTTTCAAACAAGTTAAATTTAAATTGTGTGTTTGAAGTAAATTTGTTTTCAAACAAATATTTAATTTGATTTTCCTTTTTGAATGAAATCATTATAAATGGTTTATAAAGGAAGTTAAATGATTGTTAACTTGAATTTATAATCTAAATTATAATGTATTTAAAACTTAGTTTAATTAAATTAAGTAAATTAAGACTTATCCTATATAAGTTTTAAAATAAGTAATAAATGTTATTTACATTTATTTTAATAAATGAAATTGAAATTGGTTAATTCTGAATATCATTTTGAATTTTAGTTCAAAATGGAATTTGAATTTAAATTATAAAAGTGAAATGTTCTAAGTACACTTTAATATTTATGAAATTATTAAGATATTAAAAATAATTAAATAAATAGGATAATTAAGGAATAACTAATTTACTTAATATATTTAATTAATAATTTGGATTAATTTAAATTAGAGATAATTAAGAAGTAATTAAAGAAAAGTAATTAAAGAATTAAAAATAGTTAATGATTGTCATTAACTAAGGTTTATTTAGTAATTAATTAATATGATTAATTTTAATAATTAATTAGTTTAATTAATTAATGATAATTAATTGTGAAATTTATTTAAGTTTAATTACTTAAATAAAAGTAATTAAGACATTAATTACTTAATGCAATTAATGAAGTTTATTGATGTTGGTTTGAATTAATTAATTAAGTTTAATTAATTTTAAACATTGGATTTGAAAATAATTACCTGATGTAATTAATGAAGAGAAATTACTCAGTAAAGTAATCAGAGATAAATTGCTGGATGTAATTAGTGGATAACGTTGGAATTGTGAAATAATTTGGATTAAATTATTTTGTCTAATTAATCAAGAGATTAATTCAGAAATTAATTAAGGAATAATTAGTTGAATGAAGTAATTAAAGTAGTTAATTACAGAATGAGATTAATCAAAGGTGATTAATAATTATGGATTAAGTGAGATTAATTAATGAAAGTAATTAATTTAATGGTGTAATTAATTAAATATAATTAAGAGTCGTTAATTAATATAATTAATGATGTAATTAAGATTGATTAATTAAGATTAATTAATTAATAATAAATGATTAAGTATAATTAATTAATTGTAATTAATTAAGGTTAAATGTAATTAATTATAGTTAGTTAATTTATGAAGTAATTAAAGGTTAATTACTGTATTTGGTTTAGAGTAATTAATTTTGTGAAATTAATTAAAGTATAATTAATCAAGATTGATTTATTAAGATGATAAATTAGAGGTTAGTTAATTAATCAATTTGTAATTAATTAAAGATGATGTAAGAAAGATTTATATTGTGATAATAATTAATTTAATTCATTTTAAATTAATTAAAGATGATATAATTAATTTAATTCAATTTAAATTAATTATAGAAAGTATGATTATAGATCATTGCTTATGAATGGTTGTTATTGGTTGCTTTGAAGGGTTTTGAATCTCAGCTATGAGATTAATAATGTTGATTGATGTGGATGCATTGGTTACATTGTGATATTGATATGGATTATCTTTTGATAGTGATAAATGTGGATTATCTGTGGTTATGATAATGATAATTATCTGTTGTGAATCTGTGAATTATCTATCTGTATGTATATAGATAATGTTATTAAATTGTTTTAAATACTAAAACAACTTGGACCTAAAAGACACGCTTTGGATTTCGTTGAGACCGGGATCGGGTTTCCATATTTGGATACCCGAAAACCACATCGATCCAAATTAACGATAGGTCGTGAATCTTATGTGAAGAGTGAAGACTCGAGGTGCAAGGGCTATACGTCAGTATAACTCTGTGGATGATTCCGTAATGAGTTTGGTGGAATAATACTTATAGATTCGAGATGGAGATTCAGATTGCAAGGGTTATCGTCATTAACTCTGAGGGTGATTCCAAAACGAGTGTAATGAGATAATGCCTTCGGTTACTCTCGAACCCGGAACGAACTTGTATGGATTGAATGCTTTCAGTAAATCGTCAGGTGGACGATGAGCATTCTAAGATAATGTGTCCTATAAAGGTAATCGTAGCCTCAAGCCTCATCAACCGGGAATGGCTAAAACAGGGGAGGTGCAGCAAGGCTTCGTGGGTAGCCCCCATTGGAGAGCAAGATTTTCCCCAGTCTAGAGGTCCCTTTTTTCTTCGGCTTAGTGGGTAGTTGGATATGCGCACCAACTACGGGGTTGTCTTGTTCGGAACTGTTCAGTAAGGAATGGGTCCGGCCTTGTGTTGCAGGGGAGTAGGCATACTCCTCGGTACGTTGATCTAGGCCACGTACTGTAACGGGCGGTACCCCAGTAGCCCTGCCATTGTATGGAATCCAAAAAACAATAAGTGCCAACGGTTTTGATTGTATTACCCACTTTTGTGGCTAGTTACTGGAATTTAATGAATGTAACAATTTCGGCTATTTCATATTTACTTGAAAACCCTAGACCTATTATAATATCACTGGATTTCCTATCAAATGTTTTGTTTAGCGTAAGGTAAAAACGTTTCCATGTTTATGTGTGGGAAGTCTTACGTGATACCTTTCTTTTCAAAATGTTTTTGAAAGTTAAGCAACTTTAACCTGTTACTCACACCAGACCCATGTCTGACCCAGAGTTTATTTTTGTTTGTCATAAAATCATGTGTACTCAAATTTTTACGAGTAGCCAAGGGATTCAGGTTAGCTGGGCGAATATTGGAGGAGCAATGGAGCAGGAGGCTTCTGCGTTAGATATTAGTATTCCGCTGTGTGTTCTGTGATTGTCTCTGAGTTGTATTATGTTGCAAATACTAGACAGGTGTTTATAACTGTCTAGTATGTGTTGTATATATGAGTACTCTGATAGTGGTTGTAAACTATGTAATATATTATGTTATTAATATAATTTATTCGTTCCGCTGTTTAGATTCTGATGTGTTGTTTCTTCTTCTTCTCTTTCTTTCTCTTTTCTATCCCTTTCTTTCTTATTAGCGATGCAACTTCTTGGTGTTTGGAAATTGGGTCGTTACAAGTTGAAATCATCTTTGTAAAAGAGTTTGAATATTTACTACTAGTATAGAAACCTTTGCGTTTTAAAGTGACAAATCACAAAAATGATTGTAAAAACAATCAATCACCAAAGTTTCACGTACGAAAACATGAGTCAAATCCATAGAAATCGATACCAAATCCATCAAAATGGATATTCCTAAAAATCCACAAAAAGAAGTCATCAAAGACGATAATAGCGATACAATTAATTGGATCAACCAAAATCGATTAACATTGGAATTAAAATCAAAAATAAGGTGAATAGGCCAAACTGGGCATTTCCAGACATTCGAGGTGTTGTTCCAGGCATCTGGATTTAGTTTCTGGAAATATTCCAGAAAACCATCCAGACGTCTGAATTCTCAAATCAGACGTCTGAAATGATAATTCAGACGTCTGAAATTAGTCGTTGCCATTTTTATTTTTCTGCCGCATATAATTTTTCTCAAGGAGGCAAAACCAGACGTCTGGCATTGGTATCCAGACGACTGAACACCTGATAAGGGCAACAAATTGCCTAGGCCATTATGACGACCCGACCTTTTCTCTACAGAAAGTCGTATCATCTTTAAGAAAGAAAGGGATAGAAAAGGGAAAAGAAAGAAGAGAAAGAAGAAAGAACACCAGAATCTCAATAGAGGAAAGAATAAAATATATTAATAACATAAGTATTACATAATATACAACATCTATCAGAGTTACACAGTATATAAAACACATACTAGACAGTTATAAACATCTGTCTAGTTATTACAACTCAATACAACTCAACAAAGAGATACCAACACAAAGAACACACAGCGGAAACTATAAATCTACAATGCAAAAGCCACCTGCTCCATCGCTTCTCAACAATTCATCAAAGCTAACCTGAATCCCTTGGCTACTCGTAAAAATTTAAGTACCCAAGAGTTTAAGAAAACAGAAGATAAACTCTGGGTCAGACATGGGTCTGGTGTGAGTAACAGGTTAAGGTTGCTTAACTTAAAAAAATCCTTTGAAAAGAAAAGGTATCACGTAAGACTTCCCACACATAAACATTGAAAAGTTTTTACCTTACGCTAACCAAAACGTTTGATAGGATATCCGATGATATTGTAATAGTGTCTAGGGTTTTCAAGTAAATAATAAATAGCCGAAATTGTTACTTCTATTAAATTCCAGCTACTAGCCACAAAAGTGGGTAATACAATCAAAACCGTTGGCATTTATTGGATTTTTGATTCTATACAATGGCAGGGCTACTGGGGTACCGCACATCACAGTACGTGGCCTAGATCACCGTACCGAGGAGCCACTCTAACTCCCCTGCAACACAAGGCCGGAACCATTCCATACTGAACAGTTCCGTACAAGAAAACCCCGACAGTTGTTGCAATTAACTTCCCCACGCAGCAGAATCTAAAGGGACTTCTAGACAGTGGTAAATCTCGTCCTACTAGGGCATGACCCACTTAACCTTGTTGCCCCTCCCCTGTTTTAGGCATTCCCGGTTGATGAGGCTTGAGGCTACGATTACCTTTAGAGAACACATCTCTTAAAATGCTCATCGTCCACCTGACGATGTTCTGAAAGCATTCAATCCATACAAGTTCGTCCCGGGTTCGAACGAAACCGAAGGCATTATCTCGTTACACTCATTTTGGAATCACCCACAGAGTTAACGACAATAACCCTTGCACTCTGAATCTTCATCTTCACTTGATATTCACGACCTATCATTAAAATGGATCGATATGTTTTTCGGATATCCAAATATGGAAACCCGATCCCGGTCTCATCGAAATCCAAAACGCCATCTTGTAGGTCCAAGTTGTTTTAATGTTTTAAACAATTCAATTCTATTATCTATATAAACACAGATAGATAATTCACAATATCATAATAGATAATCAACATTATCATCATAACAGATAATCCATACTATCATCACAATGCAACCAAAGCATCCATATCACACAACCTCACTTATCTCATATCTGAGATCTCAACTATTCAGGGCAATCAGTATAAATCAGCATTCATAAGCAATGACTTATTAATCACCATTCTATAATTAATTTAAAATGAATTAAATTAATTACTTCTTCTCTAATTAATTTAAAGTAAATTAAATTAATTACTTCATCATTATAAATTTTGCTTACATAACCATTGATTAATTACAAATCAATTAATTAATTACCCTCAAACAAATTACCCTAAATTAATCACCCTTGATTAATTATCCTTTAATTACATTCAAGTAATTGCCTTTAATTAATTCCACAAATTAATTATCTTAATCCAAATTAAGTAATTAACCTTTTAATTACTTCATGAATTAATTAACTATAATTAATTACATTAATCCTTAATTAATTACATTAATTAATTCCTTCATTAATCAATTGTTCTTAATTAATCAATCCTTAATTACATAATTAATTATATAAATTAATGATCCCTAATTATTTTTTATTTATAATTACCCTATTTGAATTAATTACTTTAAATAATTAATCATCAAATAAACCATATTGATTAATCATTCTTGGTTAATCACATTCAGTAATTAACTACTTTTAATTACCTCATTAGATAAATTAATTACTCCTTAATTAATTATCTTTATTAATCACCCTAGATTAATCTCATTAAGTAATTAATTATCCTTAATTAATTATCCTTAATTAATTACATCTCTTAATTATCTTTAAATGACTTTACTAATCAATTCTTAATCAATTACACTAAGTAATTAATTATTAATTACTTTTACTAAGTAATTATCCTTCATATGAATTACACAAAGTAATTAATTTCCAGAACTCTTCCATTACCCAATTATCCTTCAATTTAATTACGTCCAGTAATTTATCTTCTTAATTACTTCACTAAGTAATTATTCTTTATTAATTACATTGAGTAATTACTTCTTAAATTAACTAGTGATTATCTTAAATTAATTAAACTTAATTACTTAACTCAAACTAATCAAAATAAACTTAATTAATTACAATTAGTAATTAATTTCTTAATTACTTTCATCAAGTAATTACACTTAAACAATTCACAATTTATTATCTTTAAATTAATTAATCTAATTAATTTCTAAAATTAATCACATCAATTAATTATTAAATAATCCTAAGTTAATGATCTTCATTAACCATTAACAGTTATATAATTACTTTTCTAAAGTAATTAACTGAGATTAATCATTATTAATTACAAATTAAATTATCTATAAAACCCATTAATTAATCTTAAATTATTTAATTAATCAAGTGTTAATCTATAACTTAATTAATTTTTAATTACTTGATTAATAAATTTCAAATCATTAATTTAAAATCAAATCTTATTAAATTAATGATTTCTTAATTACAAATCAATTAATTCTTAATTAACTTACTTAATTCTTCAATTAATTAAATAAAACCTTTAATTATTTAATTAAATACCCAAATCATTAATTAATTAAATTAACTAATGACCCATCTTAATTACCTTAATAATTTAATGAACTGTAAATCATTAAATTCTAATTAACTTTAAGACAAAAATTAATCTTATTAATGATTAAATTATCATTAACAAGATATTAAAAAAATTGTTTTTAAATTTACCTTTAAATTCAAGATTTAAAATGAAAATAATTTAACATTAACAGGGCTTTTAAAATAATTCAACAACCTTTTAATTATATGTTAAAGAAATACTTATCTTCTAAAGGGAATTTAAAATAGTTTTAAAAACCATATTCTATTTAAATCAATTTAAAAATATACTTTAAATATTCCAAGTTGTTTTAAAACATTTTAAATTCAAAAACTTTATTTATTTCAAACTAGAATTCAAATCAAGCTTTGAATTCAGATTTAAACTTAAGTTTAAAATCCTGTTTAAATCATAAATTTCAGATTTTAAAAACATGTTATAAAATACTTTAACATTCAAACTTAATTACAACATTTGAATTTATAAAATTTATTTTCTTTTCAAAACTTAAGATTCAATTTCAATTTGGATTCAGATTTGAAATTCAGATTTAAACTTAAATTTATAATCTTGTTTAAATCTCATTTTCAGATTTTAAAACCACTTATAAAATGCTGTAACAAATTTTTAGTTGTTAAAAACATTCCATTTTATAAACCTTATTTATTTTGAAAAAAACTAGAATTCAAACTCAATTTGAATTCAAATTTAAACTTGTTTCCAAACTTTTGTTTAAAAATTGTTTGCTTTTTATTTAAATTAGTTTAAATTTTAAAACTGGAAACTATCAGGTTCCCAAATCCTAAAACTAAACTTACCCGAGCCCACAATGTTTTACTCCAAGTCTAACCCTAAATTCCTTAATAATTTAAAACTTCTGTTTTGAATTTTAAAATAGAACAGGCTTCTAAAACCTGTTATCAACTCTTTCCCGAGCCACCTAAAATTTACTTCGAGTAAATCTTCAAGTGGCTTCGAGCAAAAACCTCGAACCACTCATGTAAAACTCGAGTACAAAGAAAAAAAACAAAAACACTACTAAACCTTCTTTCTCAAGTCCAGATTTGCAACGTGCACCCTGCACCATCCACGGCGAGGCTCCGATCATCGCCTACGCTTCCCACACATCCACGATCAACCTCGAACTCGAATCCGACCACCATAATTTCAACATCCACTCGAATTCAAGATCGAGACACAACACCCCAAACCTGGAATACCAAAACTCCCCTGAAAACCAAACCCGTCAATGCCACAATCCTCTGTCCTCCGACCACCGTAAATGCTGCAGCTCCGACCATGACCTCGTCAACGAACCAGCTACCATCACTCAAAGCCACTTCGCACTCAATCAAACATAGAGAGTAAGGGGATCAAATTTCCTAATCTGATTAAAACTAGGGCTACAAAATTAGATTCTTCACCACTACTACCACAATAATCTATCCACCTGTTTGATAATTTTCCTTCCATCTACGATCACTCTTCCACCTCTTTGAAGAACCCCGACCCTCCAGGACAATTGATTCACCAGAAAAACCCAAAAACAATATTTCTGGTCAACCCAGAATTGTACCCTCCATCTATTACTTAAACTGATGATTTAAATTTTAAAAATCATGTTTTGGTTTAAGTATATGATCTATATTCCCAAATCCATAAACCAGGATAATTAAATTTTTATTTATATCTATCTTGTTCTGAAGTTTTTGATTCCAGTGCCTATTCAAATTTTATATTGAATTGATTAAATTTCAAAACTTACTTTATACTTAAATAAACCTATTTTGTTTAAAACCTAAGTTTAAATTAGTAATTAGATCAAGAGGCTACAAAAATTTGAATTTAAAAACTTAAGTCTGGAACAAACAGCAACAATGATACTCAACAGTATATACACACTTATATAAATTCATAGAAATTGCCAGAAAGCTCATATACACACAAACATATTTGTTTCAGTAATATCATGCATCCAGATTTGTTTTAAGATTTAGAAAGGTGATGTTATTCACAAGCAATCTTATTTCCAGAGACAAATCAGGCAACCAACATTATACTTAATTCATTTTAAAACAAAATGTTACTCACCTGAAACCGAAGCACAGAGCAGTTTATAAAATCTTGAAAAGCTTTAGAATCCTTTAAATCTTTATAAACTTTAGAAACTAAAATGCTTTTTCTTCCAGTCCAAAACTATATGCGTGCAAGCCTGATTTCTGCTTTAATTCCAGGTTTGAAAATGCTGATGATTTCCAGATGAATTTCAAACGTTGATCTACAGGTTGTTGTGATTTACATTTTGGTTTGAGGAGTGTTATAGATCTTTTTGTTTTAGGGATTTTCAGATTTTCTTTAGAAGTGGATTTGCAGATTAAATTTTCAGATATGTTTTTGAGGTGGCTTTGTGTTTTTCAGGTTTTTTTTTCTGATTCACTTAGCCTTTGATTTTGAAAAAGAGAATGAAGGGAAAAAGAATATGTTTATAAGGCCTGAAATAAATTTTATAAAATAAAAGAAAAAGATAAAAATTGAATGACACTTGTCAAATACCTTAATTTGTTAGCTAACACATGTTATTTGATTACTTAATATGTTAACACTTGTAATTAAGTATTTTCTTTTTATTTAAATGTTAGATAAATCTTCAAACTTAATTTATCGATTCTTATGTAAATACATTATGAATTTCTTATGTAAAGAAAATGTAATAAAAACAAATCATAAATTAAAGCTTGTCCAAATATTTTAAGAATCTATTATTTTGAATTTCAAAATAAATTCCAAATTCAAATTAAACTTTTGAAATCCAAATTAAAATCAACTTATTCAATTTAAAATGAAAATTCCATTTTCTTATTTTAATTCTTTTTATATTTATATGGAAAAATAATACATTATTAATATGGCTTGAAAATAACAAATTTAACAATTTTAAATGATTTATAAAAGAGATTATAATTCACTTCTATTATTAAATGAATTAAGACCATATGCCATATTGTATTTTAAACTTCTATTTCAAATCAAGTAATATTTAAAAGAAATAAAACAAACTTTTTATTTAAATTTAAAAAATTAATCTAAAATATAATTTTAAACAATAACATTTATCTTAAGTATTTACAAACCATATAGTTATTAATTAAATAACTTTGAAAAACTTACTATTAATTTAAATCATAATTTCCAAATTATTAAATATATTATTAGAATTTGAAAACAAAACTTTATTTATTTATTAAATTCCAAATCAAAGATTACCTATAATATATATACAAATATATATATATATATATATATACACATAATAAATAGAAACATTTTATTAGCTTTTAAAAGATAAAATCACTAATTAAATATTTATTTAATTAGATTATTAAACCAATTCAAATTTTATTAATCAACATCATCAAATCAATTTAATTTTAGATAAAGATTACTAAATTTATATTGCCAAAAATTCCGGGATATCACATTCCTTCCCCCTTAAAAGAATTTCGTCCCCGAAATTTAAAATAAAGGTAATTTAATAATCTATTTAAAAGATTTAAATTTTAAAACACAAGCATATATTATCACCCATATGCTAACAACCTTAGCAACCAATTTACCCAAACAAACAAATTTAGCTATTCAGACAAAAATTCTGAATAGAATTTTCTCAAGTTTCCCAAGTATAAACACTGGGATACTCGCTCTACGGAATCCAAACAGTCAATACTACAAAGCTATAGAACACCTACTCATCTAGATCTACAACTGAAGAAGAAATCAGACTATAGACAAGTCTGACTCAACAACCAAATCTCCCAGTACAGCTGATTCCACAACTCAGAGATAGATCATACACGTACTCCCTTAGAGATACATGATAACACAATGAATCCCAGTTATCCAAACTGGCAATTCAATCCAGAAGACCAAACACTTATCCAAAACAGAACACAGAAGAGATCCAAAACACCTCGGAGCTAGCTTCCCAACCTTACCCAATCTTATAGCTCTTAAAACCTGAGAAACTTATCCAAAATCAGATTTCTGATTCTGATCCACAAAACTCTTCGAACGATCCTGGCTGCCTACATCCTTCCTGATCAGCTCAATCCTTGCCGATGTCTCAAGAAACAAACTGGACCAAACCCAATCCACCAGAATGATCCTCCAAGATCAACCAATACCAAGAACAAACTTCACTCACAACCATCAGAAGAAAACAAACTTCTCCTATCCGGAAAAGAAAAGCAGATGCACTCCCAAACTGCTTCCGCTGCACAACTCTAATCTGGAGTAGAGAAGAATGCTGATGAAGAACATGAGCACAAATTGGACAACATAACCTAGAAGATCTCTGATAAACAAGAGAAAAATCAGAAGTTCCTCCAATCCCTGAGCTGCTTCACCAAACTCCATCTCAAGGAACCATCCTTCAACTAGTTGAACCAACGGCACCGCTCTTGGAATCCTGGTCGGTAAGAAAACTAAATCTTTAGATGCGGACAACCTCTGACTTTCCTGAAGACATCCAGAAAAATCTCCAACACTCCAAGTGAATACTCAATTATCGCAAGTCACTTTTGCGATCAATCCAGCCTAACATCCAAAGAAAACTGTTCTCTCTTTACCCATCAGAACAGCTTACGCTGGTCTAGCCAATCAATCGAAGAAATGGATCCACTCTACTGCTTCTGAACTCCATCTCTCAGATACTGCTAAGCCAGAAGACCTTTTTCCGACCAACAGAACACTCCGAGCCGCACTGCTAACACCAATGCCAAAGAATTCCTAATCCAAAGCTCTTCGAGAAACTTGGACTTCAAACCAAACAGAAACACCCTGCTGAACTCAGCCACTACACCGAAGCAGACCTACTTCCTTAAACTTTTTCCAAAGAAATCATCTTCGAAAACATCCATAGTCACTGCATCTCATCATGCAGCTACTACTTCCTGAGGTATCAAGATACCATCACTCGCTTCTGCTCAGCCAACAGATCCAAACTCTACTTAACCAACTTCAAAGATGGACTCTGAATCTTAACAGGTTACCTTCAGAGATCGATATATCCTGCACCACAGCAAAGCTTACTCGAGACGGTATTAGGTCTATAGTCTCGACAGATACACTTCCAACTTCAAACATTCAAACTCCAACCAATGGTAGTAGTCGTGTTACACACACCACTACCTCATCTACCTTTATAACTTATATTGGAAGGTAACCCAACATACAGGTAGAAATAAATAAATATATTACATATCAAAATTACAAATATGCTCTCTCAAGAAGAAATCACTCCAAAGCCTAGGTATTCACTCAACCTAGCGCTCTGATACCAACTGTGACGACCCGACCTTTTCTCCACAGAAAGTCGTATCATCTTTAAGAAAGAAAGGGATCGAAAACAGAAAAGAAAGAAGAGAAAGAAGAGAAAGAAGAAACAACACCAGAATCTCAACAGAGGAACGAATAAATTATATTAATAACATAAGTATTACATAATATAAAACATCTATCAGAGTTACACAGTATATACAACACATACTAGACAGTTATAAACACCTGTCTAGTTATTACAACTCAATACAACTCAACAAAGAGATACCAACACAGAGAACACACAACGGAAACTATATATCTACAACGCAGAAGCCTCATGCTCCATTACTTCTCCACAATTCGTCAAAGCTAACCTGAATCGCTTGGATACTCGTAAAAATTTGAGTACCCAAGAATTTAAGAAAACAGAAGATAAACTCTGGGTCAGACACGGGTCTGGTGTGAGTAACATGTTAAGGTGACTTAACTTAAAAAAAACCTTTGAAAAGAAAAGGTATCACGTAAGACTTTCCAAACATAAACATGGAAAAGTTTTTACCTTACGCTAACCAAAACATTTGATAGGAAATCCGATGATATTATAATAGTGTCTAAGGTTTTCAAGTAAATAAGAAATAGCCGAAATTGTTACATCTATTAAATTCCAGCTACTAGCCACAAAAGTGGGTAATACAATCAAAACCGTTGGCACTTATTAGATCTTGGATTCCATACAATGGCAGGGCTACTAGGGTACCGCCCGTCACAGTACGTGGCCTAGATTACCATACCGAGGAGCCATCCTAACTCCCCTGCAACACATGGCCAGAACAATTCCTTACTAAACAGTTCCGAACAAGACAACTCCGGCAGTTGTTGCAATCAACTACCCCACACAGCCGAATCTAAAGGGACTTCTAGACAGGGATAAATCTCGTCCTACTTGGGCATACCCACTTAACCTTGCTGCACCTCCCCTGTTTTAGTCATTCCCGGTTGATGAGGCTTGAGGCTACGATTACCTTTAGAGAGCACATCTCTTAGAATGCTCATCATCCACCTGACGATGTTCTGAAAGCATTCAATCCATACAAGTTCGTTCAGGGTTTGAACGAAACCGAAGGCATTATCTCGTTACACTCATTATGGAATCTCCCTTAGAGTTAACGACAATAACCCTTGCACTCTGAATCTTCATCTTCACTTGAGATTCACGACCTATCGTTAATTTGGATCGATGTGGTTTTCGGATATCCAAATATGGAAACCTGATCTTGGTCTCATCGAAATCCAAAACGCCATCTTTTAGGTCCAAGTTGTTTTAATGTTTTAAACAATTCAATTCTATTATCTATATACACACAGATAGATAATTCACAATATGATAATAGATAATCAACATTATCATCATAATAGATAATCCGTATTATCATCACAATGCAACCAAAGCATCCATATCACATAACCTCACTTATCTCATATCTGAGATCTCAACTATTCAGGGCAATCAATATAAATCAACATTCATAAGCAATGACTTATTAATCACCATTCTATAATTAATTTAAAATGAATTAAATTAATTACGTCTTCTTTAATTAATTTAAAGTAAATTAAATTAATTACTTCATCATTATAATTTTTTCTTACATAACCATTAATTAATTACAAATCAATTAATTAATTACCCTCAAACAAATTACCCTAAATTAATCACCCTTGATTAATTATCCTTTAATTACATTCAAGTAATTTCCTTTAATTAGTTCCACAAATTAATTATCTTAAACCAAATTCAGTAATTAACCTTTTAATTACTTCATTAATTAATTAACTATAATTAATTACATTAATCCTTAATTAATTACATTAATCCTTAATTAATTACATTAATTAATTCCTTCATTGACTAATTGTTCTTAATTAATCAATCCTTAATTACACAATTAATTATATAAATTAATGACCCCTAATTATTATTTTATTTATAATTACCCTATTTAAATTAATCACTTTAAATAATTAATCATCAAATAAACCATATTGATAATCATTCTTGGTTAATCACATTCAGTAATTAACTACTTTTAATTTTCTCGTTAGATAAATTAATTTCTCCTTAATTAATTATCTTTAATAATTAATCTTTAATTATTTATATTTATTAATCACCCTAGATTAATCTCATTAAGTAATTAATTATCCTTAATTAATTACATCTCTTAATTATCTTCAAATGACTTTATTAATCAATTCTTAATCAAGTACACTAAGTAATTAATTATTAATTACTTTTACAAAGTAATTATCCTTCATATGAATTACACAAATTAATTAATTTCCAGAACTCTTTCATTACCCAGTTATCCTTCAATTTAATTACATCCAGTAATTTATTTTCTTAATTACTTCACTAAGTAATTATTCTTTATCAATTACATTGAGTAATTACTTCTTAAATTAACCAGTGATTATCTTAAATTAATTAAACTTAATTAATTAATTTAAACTAATCAAAATAAACTGAATTAATTACAAATAGTAATTAATTTCTTAATTACTTTCATCAAGTAATTACACTTAAACAATTCCCAATTGATTATCTTTAAATTAATTAATCTAATTAATTTCTAAAATTAATCACATTAATTAATTATTAAATAATCCTAAGTTAATGATCTTCATTAACCATTAACAGATCTATAATAACTTCTCTAAAGTAATTAATTGAGATTAATCATTACTAATTACAAATTAAATTATCTATAAAACCCATTAATTAATCTTAAATTATTTAATTAATCAAGTGTTCATCTATAACTTAATTAATTTTTAATTACTTGATTAATAAATTTTAAATCATTAATTTTAAATCAAATCTTATTTAATTAATGATTTCTTAATTACAAATCAATTAATTCTTAATTAACTTACTTAATTCTTCAATTAATTGAATAAATGCCATAATTATTTAATTAATTACCTAAATCATTAATTAATTAAATAAACTAATGACCCATCTTAATTACCTTAATAATTTAATGAACTATAAATCATTAAATTCTAATTAACTTTAAGATAAACATTAATATTATTAATGATTAAATTATCATTAACAAGATATTAAAAAAAAACAATTTGTTTTTAAATTTACCTTTAAATTCCATTTTAAATTCAAGATTTAAAACGAAAACAATTTAACTTTAACATGGCTTTTTAAATAATTCAACAACCTTTTAATTATATGTTAAAGAAATACTTATCTTCTAAAGGGAATTTAAAATAGTTTTAAAAACCATATTCCATTTAAATCAATTAAAAAATATACTTTAAATATTCCAAGTTGTTTTAAAACATTTTAAATTCAAAAACTTTATTTTATTTCAAACTAGAATTCAAATCAAGCTTTGAATTCAGATTTAAACTTAAATTTAAAATCCTGTTTAAATCTTATATTTCAGATTTTAATAACATGTTATAAAGTACTTTAACATTCAAACTTAATTACAACATTTGAATTTATAAACTTTATTTTCTTTTCAAAACTTAAGATTCAATTTCAATTTGAATTCAGATTTAAAATTAAATTTATAATCTTGTTTGAATCTCATTTTCAGATTTTAAAACCACTTATAAAATGTTGTAACAAATTTTTAGTTAATAAAAACAATCCATTTTATAAACCTTATTTATTTTGAAAAAAACTAAAATTCAAACACAATTTGAATTCAAATTTAAACTTGTTTCCAAACTTTTGTTTAAAACTTGCTTTGCTTTTTATTTAAATTAGTTTAAATTTTAAAACTGGAAACTGTCAGGTTCCCAAATCCTGAAACTAAACATACCCGAGCCCACACTGTTTTACTCCGAGTCTAACCCTAAATCCCTTAATAATTTAAAACTTCTGTTTTAAATTTTAAAATAGATAAGGTTCCTCAAACCTGTTATCAACTCTTTCCTGAGCCACCTAAAATTTACTTCGAGTAAATATTCTAGTGACTTCGAGCAAAAACCTGGAACCACTCGTGTAAAACTCGAGTACAAAGAAAAAAAACAAAAACACTACTAAACCTTCTTCCTTAAGTCCAGATATGCACCGTGCACCATCCACGGTGAGGCTCCGACCATCGCCTACGCTTCCCATACATCCACGATCAACCTCGAACTCGAATCCGACCACCATAATTTCAACATCCACTCGAATTCAAAATCGAGACACAACACCCCAAACCTGGAACACCAAAACTCCCCTCAAACCCAAACCTGTCGACACCACAATCCTCTGTCCTCCGACCACCGTAAACACTGCAACTCCGACCATGCCCTTGTCGTCGACCCGGCTACCATCTCTCAAAGCCCCTTCGCACTCGATCAAACATAGAGACTAAGGGGATCAAATTTCCTAATCTGATTAAAACTAGGGCTACAGAATTGGATTCTTCACCACTGCTACCACAATAATCTATCCACCTGTTTGATAATTTTCTTTCCATCTATGATCACTCTTCCACCTCTATGAAGAACCCCGACCCTCAAGAACATATGATTCACCAGAAAAACCCAAAAACAATATTTCTGGTCAACCCAGAATTGTACCCTCCATCTATTACTAAAACTGATGATTTAAGTTTTAAAAATCATGGTTTGTTAAGTATAGGATCTATATTCCCAAATCCATAAATCAGGATAATTAAATTTTTATTTATATCTATCTTGTTCTGAAGTTTTTGATTCCATAGCCTATTCAAGTTTTATATTGAACTGCTAAATTTCAAAACTTACTTTATACATAAATAAACCTATTTTGTTTAAAACCTAAGTTTAAATCAGTAATTAGATCAAGTGTGACGCCCCACCTCTATACCCACGCTAGCCTAGAACATTACGGTGAATGCTGTCAACTAGCACGGAGAATAAGGCTGTTGAGGAGCGACCATCCGTGTAATTGCTTTGTGCGAGCATCGATATGTCAGATAGTATAACATGCAATACTTTATCAAGAGGAAATCCGACATACCGACACAAACTCAAAGCTACTACACAATGCTATAATATCTTCGCAAACAAATACAGAAATAAACATAACAAAAATCAGTCACAGATAATTCATATCACAAAGGCGGAAGAAGATATGAATACATAATTAACACATGGAAGTGTATATCAGAGTAGTGGTCAAAAAGATCCACAATAATACAAAAGAATAGCAACACGTGCTATACAAAAGAATACAACTATGAGTCTATATCTCAAGTGTATACAACAAAATAAACTATTAATCTAAGTAGTTTGCCAAAAGTCAGAGTAATGAATCCCTGGGGAGAAGTCAAGCAGAAGCACCTGTAACATCTCGGTCTGACCCAAGTATTATTTAATAAGAAAATAATAAACAGATCAGTCTAACTATAAATATCAGATGAAACGATATAGAATAAGAGATATGACTAAACACACAATAATCACAATGCCAAGCTGTGATATATATAAGTAGTTGAAAATCATCAAGGGATTATCAATGTCACAAAATCTACACAAGAATCAAAGAAATGTCATACTCCTAATTTCGTTCATCAAACCACAATTATTGACGATTATATCAATGTCAATCACAAAAGTCAATGACACACAAATTCACCAACTCACAAATATTGATAAAACTTATCAATGGAAATCATGAAAATTGGTGAAGCATAAATTCTAGAAATCATCTCAAGAAATCTAGTCAATGACACACGAATTCACCAATGCACAAATATTGATAAATCATATCAATAGAAATCACAAAAATAGGTGAAGAAGAAAATTCCAGAATTCGACACACGAAATCCAGAAATCACACAAAATAGGGGGAGGCCTATCACACGAACGGGAGCATGAAAACTCACCAACATATGTATCACACGAACGAGACGCTATCTCATGGTAGCTAGCCATTAATTTTTGACACACGAACAGCCCGAAGACCATAGGGCGCTACCCCACATATGTGAGTTGAAACTCACACAAACGGGGTTTAGTCTCCCTCGTAGATAAAGAGACATCGCACATTGCTGGTCTAAATCACAAAAATGATCGACATGATCATCAAGAAGTGTCAATTACAGTAAGCTAGTAAATATATGAGCTTAGCTTCATGTCCCATAACCACTAGCTTAACTTAAATATTTATGAACAAATTGTAGATCTCCACTAGAAAATTGTCACAAGAGATTCAATCGAACAAGTCCAAGAATTAACCGACGAAGTAAACGCAAGCGTTTCATACCACTTGTTTTACTAAGCCGTTTAATTAGATTTCTCATACGAGCGAGGTAAAGGTTTGTATATACTAATAGATTGAAAAAAAACGGTTTTATAAACGAATTTGGTATTGAAAATAGAGTTGAAATCGTTTTGAGGAAAGAGTTTTGGTATTTACTACTAGTATTGAAACCTTTATATTTTTAAAGTGACAAAACACAAAAATGATTGTAGAACAATCAACCACCAAAATTCACATTCAAAGACGTGAATAAAAATCCAAAGAAATCGATCCGAACCCATCAAAATGGGTATTCCCAAAAATTCCAAGAATAGAAGTCATTAAAGTCGAAGCAACAACAAGTGGGAAATAACACGAATCGATGGAATTTGGAAACCAAGCAAATATATGCACAATTATACACAATTAGGCAACTAGGTGCAGGTCAGTCGGCTGACTAAAAGGTCCAGTCGACTGGACCAGAGGCATGAAAAATAATTTCTTGCAGTCAGTCGACTGACCTAAAAATTCAGTCGACTGAATGCAGGAGAAACATAGGACCCGAGCCTCAAGTAGTTGCCTTTGGAATGCCTATGTGCTACAGCCAGCCGACTGACTCAAAGGTCCAGTCGACTAACTGGCATCAAGGCTGCCTTCCAGCCTATAAAATGAAGATGCAATCTTCTTCAAAATGCAATTGAGCGAGCACGGTCACTAGGGGTTTATGCAAATCGACTACCCGGCCCTATAAGCTCTTTGATGCATCACCAAAACAAGTTCAAACAACAAAGCTATGATTTTTGAAGATTTGAACTCAAAACACTAAAATTTGGAATGTTCACCAAACCTATCCAAATCAAAATCAAATACACATGAATAAGTATTAGGAATTCATACCTAACAATCAAAGATAATCATAGACCTAGATGTGAATTAAAAATCTCACCTTTGAACCCAAATGATTGAAGAAGATGCTTGAAAGCAAAGGAGAATCAACCACTCTTCAAATGCAACTCAAGAAGCTTGATTCTATGCTTTAAAAGAAGAACATTCCCAAAGTTATGTTTAGGAATTTCTGAAATTGATAAGAGATTGAGTTGGAGAAGAAGAAGAGAAGCTTACCAGTGAGTTCTTCTATTAGTTTGGAGCTAGAACTTGATTTGCAAAAGTAAACTAGGGCTTGAGTTTTAATTTCTCATCTCTCCCACCATTGTTGCTAAAGCTTGAGTATTAGGAATTGGAAATGAAGTAAATGAAGAGTTGGAGTGGGTTGGGACTGAGTTAGTAAGTGGCTAATGGGTTCAGCCCAAACCAAAACCCTAAGTGAAAAAGTAGCAAAAATCAACTTTCTCCAAACATATCGAAGCTTATACTCAAAAAGGTCGCAAACGGCATTTTAAACACAATGGGAGTGGTCCCGAGTCCTAATTCGACCGTATGCAAAAAGTAGCTTTTCGGACTAAATTTCGAGTATCAAAAAATATATTTAAATAAAATATTTAAATATAACATCAACAAATATGCGGGTTGTTACAGACTCCCCTCCTTAAAGAAATTGCGTCCTCGCAATATTTAAGAAGAAGATATATTGTAACAACCATAAAAGCATATTCAACACAAAAGAAGTTTGAAATAAGAAGTTCACCTCAAAGAGCACGAGAAAGTAAGTCCGGATGTGTTCGCTCGATGAACTCTCTAGACTCCCAAGAACAATCCTTAGGATTTAAAGACCATTGAACTTTCACAAGCGGAACATCTTTATTTCGAAGTCGTTTGACCTTCGTAGCAATAATTCAAATAGGATGCTGCTCATAAGTTAAATTAGGCGAAACTTCAATCTCTTTCACAATGCTGGGCTCAAGAATGGAATCGGAATCTCGAAGGCATTTCCGTAATTGAGAAACGTGAAACACGTCATGAATAGCAGAAAACTGAGCCGGGAATAAAAGGCGATATGCCATGGAACCAATGCGTTCAGCGATAGGAAATGGCCCAATATATCAAGGCGCTAACTTTCCCGATCGACTGAAACGTACAACACCTTTCATAGGTGAAACACGAACAAACACAAAATCTCCCACAGAAAATTCTAACTTCCTTCTCCAGTTATCGGCATATGATCTTTGTATACTTTAGGCTTCTTTCATCCTATGACGAATAAGGTTAATCTTTTCTGTGGAATCACGAATAAAATCTGGACCTAAAAACCAGCTTCTCACCGGCCTCAAGCCAACAAGAAGGGGATCGGCATGGCCTTCCATAGAGTGCCTCGAAAGGTGCCATACCAATACTAGATTGGAAGCTATTATTATAGGAAAATTCAACAAGTGAAATATGATCTTCCCAACTTCCACCAAAATCAAGAACACATGCACGAAGAAGATCTTCAAGAGTTTGATTCACATGCTCGGTTTGTCCATCGGACTAAGGATGATAAGCGATGCTAAAATTAACCTTCGTTCCCAAAGCTTTTTGAAGACTCTTCCAAAATCCACTAGTAAACAATGGATCACGATCACTAACAATAGAAGTAGGAACTCCATGTAATTTAACAATCTCTTTAACAAAGAGTTTGGCCAAAAGAGGAACGGTTCGGTTAGACCGAACGGGAATAAAATGGGCGGATTTAGTAAGTCTATCAACAATCACCCATAAGCTATCATGACCCGAACGAGAACGGGGAAGGCCATCTATAAAATCCATGGAAATTTGGTCCCACTTCCAAATTGGAATTTCTAAAGGTTGCAATAACCCACCGGGCCTTTGATGTTCGGCCTTAACGAGTTGGCAAGTCATGCAACGCTTAACGAAGTTAGCGATGTCAAGTTTCATTCCCTCCCAATAATAAAGTCACTTCATACCCGCGTACATTTTACTACTACCGGGATGAATGGTAAATTTAGAGCGATGGGAATCTTCTAAAATATCTTTTCCAAGATCACTAATATTTGGTACGATAAGTCTACCAAATTTTCGAATGCCGCCACGAGAATCAATATCAAAGTCTTTCAAACCTTCAATACCAATTTTATCCTTAACATTTTGGCCAAGAAGAGCCAATTCAGGATCTAGCCCTTGAGCTTCAAGAATGCGGTCTAAAAGAGAAGGATGAGCCTCAATGCTACATAAAACAAGTGATGAGCACAAATCGGATACGCGCTCTCCAATCTCACAAGTGGATAAAATCTCGAGATCGTTCCATTCAGATATCATCATAGAAACAACCGCTTGTTGCTTTCGACTAAGTGCATCCGCAACGCGATTTCCCTTTCCGGGAGTATAAAGGATATCAAGTCATATGGTGCAAGAAATTCGAGCCAACGCTGTTGATGAAAATTAAGTTCCTTTTGAGAGAATAAATACTTCAAGGACTTATGATCGGTATAAAGAACAGATTTCTCTCCTAAAAGATAATGACGCCAAATACGAAGGGCGAAAACAATAGCCGCGAGCTCTAAATCATGAGTGGCATATCTAGTCTCAGCAGGCTTCAATTGCCTAGAAGCATAAGCAATAACACGTTCTCTTTGCATAAGAACGGCACCCAAACCAACGCGACTAGCATCGGCATAAACAACGAAATCTTGATTCCCCTCGGGAATAACGAGAATAGGAGCATCAGAAAGGAGTTCTTTTAATTTCTGAAAAGAAGTTTCACATTTGTCCGACTAAATGTATTTAACACCTTTCTTCGATAAGCTAGTGAGAGGCACGGCAATCTTAGAAAAGTCTTTGATAAAACAACGGTAATAGCCCGCCAATCCGAGAAAACTACGAATCTCTGTCACACTCTTCGGTCTCTTCCAATCTTGAATCGCTTCAATCTTTGAAGGATCCATGGAAATTCCGGATTCGGAAATAATATGACCGAGAAACTTCACACGAGATTGCCAAAAGTGGCATTTAGAAAATTTTGCCTTTAATTGATTACTCCTAAGAGTTTCCAACACAATCCGAAGATGTTTTTCATGCTCCTCCTCGGTTTTAGAATACACAAGAATATCATCGATAAAGATGAGAACAAACCGGTCGAGGAAGTCTTTTGAAAACTCTATTCATAAGGTCAACGAAATAAGCCGGAGCATTCGTTAGACCAAATGGCATAACAAGCCATTCATAAGATCCATAACGAGTACGGAACGATGTCAAAGGAATACTATCCTCTGCAATACGAAGCTGATGAAATCCAGTAGCCAAGTCTAATTGTGAAAAGACTCTAGCACCACTAAGTTGATCAAATAGATCATCAATTCGAGGTAAAGGATATTTATTTTTGATAGTACGATCATTAAGCTTGCGGTAGTCAACGCAAATCCTAAGTGTTCCATCGGATTTCTTCACAAAAATAGCTGAAGCTCTCCAAGGCGAGGAACTAGAGCGAATAAATTGCTTCGTCTCCAATTCGGATAATTGTTTACGCATCTCCTCGTTTTCTTTATTGGACATACGATACGGAGGGCGAGTGATAGGTTGAGCTCCAGGAATAAGATTAATTCTGAACTCAATTGCTCGCTTAGGTGGTAATCCTAAAACGGGCTCGAATATGTCGGAAAATTCACGAACGACGTGAATAAGAGAAATAATATCACCGTTATCATCATCATCGTCATCACGAGGATTTAAAGAATATAAAGATGCAACCAAGCTGGAATCTGAATCTTTAAGATTAATAGAAATCTGCTTAACAGATTGAGGATGTTGAAGATGAATAGTCCGTTCAGGACATAGGATATGAGCTTCATAACGGTTAAGCCAATCCATTCCCAAAATCATTCCAAAGCCTAAATAACGCATGACATGCAAATCGGCTCGGAAAGAAAAATCACACAAAATAATCTCGACATCTTTACACAATAAACTGATTGTCGCGGATCCACCAACCGGATTCGCAATTCTCAAAGAAGTCATTAAACACAAAACATCCAAAGAAAAAGTATCAACAAGTTCTTTTGATATAAAAGAATGAGACGCACCCGTATCAAAAAGAACTCGAATAGGATGATCACGATATAAAATAATTCCATCCAGAATAGAATGAGAAATACCTTGGCCACGAGATGTGCTGCCAGGGGCTTGAGCAACATTAAGCTTTCCCTCCTTCCTATTTTGAAGTTTGGGACATTCATGCATAAAATGGTTCGGGCTTTTGCAATAGCGACAAGTACGAGGCTTTGAACACTTGTCCGCAAATGGTCTTTCGAACCACAATTATAGCATTTCCCTTGAGTAGCGGAAAAGGTCTTTTCAACAGGAGTTGCTTGCCTCCCTTTCTTATTGGGATAAGGGCCTTTGAATTTGTTTGGCCTCTTCTTGTTGTTGAAGTTTGGTTTGGAACCCACCACTCCAACATCATTCTCCCTATCCGCCTCTTCAAGACGAAGAGCGATATCAACGAGTTGGTCGAAAGAAACTTCTAATTTTAGAAGTAATGGCTTCTTGAGATTTTTGTTTAAGCCATAGACGAACCTCTGGTTCTTATTTAAAGGGGTGTTGATGTATTTAACCCCATATTTGGAAAGCGACTCGAAGGAGGCGACGTAATCAGTCACGGAGGACTCACCTAGAACAAGGTCTATAAATCGTCGAGCCAATGTCACTTTCTCTGCTTCTGGTACAAATTTCAACTCGAAGCGTTCCCGGAATTGCTCCCAGGTGAGATCCGCTTCATTAATCTTAGAAATAAGAAGCTCGTACTAGTCCAATGCTCTTTCTCGGAGCATACTAGAGGCCACCTGAACTCGGTGTAGGTCAATAAGATTCATGCGAGAAAAAATTCGATCGCATGACCTTAGCCAAGCCTGTACTTCAATAATAGTTTCAGAACCTTTGAATGGCTCCCCACCCAAATTAGTATAATCGCTGCACAAGCATGCAAATCCCGACTTTGGATGAGTAGGTTCCGGGTTAGCTCCAGCTGCTTGAGCATTCGTCACAAAATCAAGAAGCTGTTGAGCAGTCATAAAAACTCCATCCTGGGGTGGAGTGCTAGATGGTACGGCTCTGGGGCGGCCTGGTCTAGACATTTCTATTTCTTTAGAAAGAAAGAAGAAGAAGAAAAAGGTTATTCACCAAATTCAATATCAAGCAATTCTTGATAGATAAAACAAGGAATCATAAAAGAAAATAGGATGAATCGTTACGAAGACTCGAATAAAATCCTAAAGCATGACTCCTAAGAAAGACTTAGGAAGATGATCCTTGTTATAACATTCCATATTGTTCCGAAGTTTGGCTCTGATACCAAGCTGTGACGCCCCACCTCTATACCCACGCTAGCCAAGAACATTACGGTGAATGCTGTCAACTAGCACGGAGAATAAGGCTGTTGAGGAGCGACCATCCGTGTAATTGCTTTGTACGAGCATCGATATGTCAAATAGTATAACATGCAATACTTTATCAAGAGGAAATCCGACATACCGACACAAACTCAAAGCTACTACACAGTGGCTATAATATCTTCGGAAACAAAAACAGAAATAAACATAACATAAATCAGTCACAGATAATTCATATCACAAAGGCGAAAGAAGATATGAATACATAATTAACACATGGAAGTGTATATCAGAGTAGTGGTCAAAAAGATCCACAATAATACAAAAGAATAGCAACATGTGCTATACAAAAGAATACAACTATGAGTCTATATCTCAAGTGTATACAACAAAATAAACTACTAATCTAAGTAGTTTACCAAAAGTCAGAGTAATGAATCCCTGTGGAGAAGTCAAGCAGAAGCACCTGTAACATCTCGGTCTGACCCGAGTATTATTTAATAAAAAAATAATAAGCGGATCAGTCTAACTATAAATATCAGATGAAACGATATAGAATAAGAGATATGACTAAACACACAATAATCACAATGCCAAGCTGTGATATATATAAGTAGTTGAAAATCATCAAGGGATTAATCAATGTCACAAAATCTACACAAGAATCAAAGAAATGTCATACTCCTTATTTCGTTCATCAAACCACAATTATTGGCGATTGTATCAATGTCAATCACAAAAGTCAATGACACACAAATTCACCAATGCACAAATATTGATAAAACTTATCAATGGAAATCATGAAAATTGGTGAAGCATAAATTCTAGAAATCTTCTCAAGAAATCCAGTCAATGACACACGAATTCACCAATGCACAAATATTGATAAATCATATCAATAGAAATCACAAAAATAGGTGAAGAAGAAAATTCCAGAATTCGACACACGAAAACCAGAAATCACACAAAATAGGGGGGAGGCCTATCACACGAACGGGAGCATGAAAACTCACCAACATATGTATCACACGAACGAGACGCTATCTCATGGTAGCGAGCCATTAATTTTTGACACACGAACGGCCCAAAGACCACGGGGCGCTACCCCACATATGTGAGTTGAAACTCACACAAACGGGGTTTAGTCTCCCTCGTAGATAAAGAGACATCGCACATTGCTAGTCTAAATCACAAAAATGATCGACATGATCATCAAGAAGTGTCAATTACAGTAAGCTAGTAAATATATGAGCTTAGCTTCTTGTCCCATAACCACTAGCTTAACTTAAATATTTACGAACAAATTGTAGATCTCCACTAGAAAATTGTCACAAGAGATTCAATCGAACAACTCCAAGAATTAACCGACGAAGTAAACGCAAGCGTTTCATACCACTTGTTTTACTAAGCCGTTTAATTAGATTTCTCATACGAGTGAGGTAAAGGTTTGTATATACTAATAGATTGAAAAAAAACGGTTTTATAAACGAATTTGGTATTGAAAATAGAGTTGAAATCGTTTTGAGGAAAGAGTTTTGGTATTTACTACTAGTATTGAAACCTTTATATTTTTAAAGTGACAAAACACAAAAATGATTGTAGAACAATCAACCACCAAAATTCACATTCAAAGACGTGAATAAAAATCCAAAGAAATCGATCCGAATCCATCAAAATGGGTATTCCTAAAAATTCCAAGAATAGAAGTCATTAAAGTCGAAGCAACAACAAGTGGGAAATAACACGAATCGATGGAATTTGGAAACCAAGCAAAAATATGCACAAGTATGAACAATTAGGCGACTAGGTGCAGGTCAGTCGACTGACTAAAAGGTCCAGTCGACTGGACCAGAGGCATGAAAAATAATTTCCTGCAGTCAGTCGACTGACCTAAAAATTCAGTCGACTGAATGCAGAAGAAACAGAGGACCCGAGCCTCAAGTAGTTGCCTTTGGAATGCCTATGTGCTTCAGCGAGTCGACTGACTCAAAGGTCCAGTCGACTGACTGGCATCAAGGCTGCCTTCCAGCCTATAAAATGAAGATGCAATCTTCTTCAAAAGGCAATCGAGCGAGCACGGTCACTAGGGGTATATGAAAATCGACTACCCGGCCCTATAAGCTCTTCGATGCATCACCAAAACAAGTTCAAACAGCAAAGCTATGATTTTTGAAGATTTGAACTCAAAACACTAAAATTTGGAATGTTCACCAAACCTATCCAAATCAAAATCAAATACACATGAATAAGTATTAGGAATTCATACCTAACAATCAAAGATAATCATAGACCTAGATGTGAGATTAAAAATCTCACCTTTGAACCCAAATGATTGAATAAGATGCTAGAAAGCAAAGGAGAATCAACCACTCTTCAAATGCACTCAAGAAGCTTGATTCTAAGCTTTAAAAGAAGAACATTCCCAAAGTTAGGTTTAGGAATTTCTGAAATTGATAAGAGATTGAGTTGGAGAAGAAGAAGAGAAGCTTACCAATGAGTTCTTCTATTAGTTTGGAGCTAGAACTTGATTTGCAAAAGGAAACTAGGGCTTGAGTTTTAATTTCTCATCTCTCCCACCATTGTTGCTAAAGCTTGAGTATTAGGAATTGGAAATGAAGTAAATGAAGAGTTGGAGTGGGTTGGGACTGAGTTAGTAAGTGGCTAATGGGTTCAGCCCAAACCAAAACCCTAAGTGAAAAAGTAGCAAAAATCAACTTTCTCTAAACATATCGAAGCTTATACTCAAAAAGGTCGCAAACGGCATTTTAAACACAATGGGAGTGGTCCCGAGTCCTAATTCGACCGTATGCAAAAAGTAGCTTTTCGGACTAAATTCTGAGTATTAAAAAATATATTTAAATAAAATATGTAAATATAACATCAACAAATATGCCGGTTGTTACATCAAGAGACTATAAAAATTTGAATTTAGAAACTTAAGTCTGGAATAAACAGCAACAATGATACTCAACAATATATACACACTTATATAAATTCATAGAAATTGCCAGAAAGCTCATATACATACAAACATATTTGTTTCAGTAATATCATGCATCCAGATTTGTTTTAAGATTTAGAATGGTAATGTTATTCACAAGCAATCTTATTTCCAGAGACAAATCAGGCAACCAACATTATACTTAATTCATTTTAAAACAAAATGTTACTCACCTGAAACATAAGCACAGAGGAGTTTATAAAATCTTGAAAAGCTTTTGAATCCTTTAAATCTTTTTAAACTTTAGAAACTAAAATGCTTTTGCTTCCAGTTCAAAACTACATGGATGCAGGCCTGATTTCTGCTTTAATTCCAGGTTTGAAAATGCTGATGATTTCCAGATGAAATGCAGACATTGATCTACAGGTTGTTGTCATTTACATTTTGGTTTGGGGAGTATTACAGATCCATTTGTTTGAGGGATTTTCAGATTTGCTTTAGAAGTGGATTTTCAGATTAAATTTTTAGATATGTTTTTGAGGTGGCTTTGAGTTTTTCAGATTTTTTTTTATTCACTTAGCCTTTGATTTTGAAAAAGAGAATGAAGGGAAAAAGAATATGTTTATAAGGGCTGAAATAAATTTTACAAAATAAAAGAAAAAGATAAAAATTGAATGACACTTGTCAAATACCTTAATTTGTTAGCTAACACATGTTATTTGATTACTTAATATGTTAACACTTGTAATGAAGTATTTTCTTTTTATTTAAATGTTAGATAAAGCTTTAAACTTGATTTATTGATTCTTATGTAAATACATTATGAATTTCTTATGTAAATAAAATGTAATGAAAACAAGTCATAAATTAAAGCTTGTCCAAATATTTTAAGAATCTATTATTTTGAATTTCAAAATAAATTCCAAATTCAAATTAAACTTTTGAAATCCAAATTAAAATCAACTTATTCAATTTAAAATGAAAATCCCATTTTCTTATTTTAATTCTTTTTATATTTATATGGAAAAATAATACATTATTAATATGGTTTGAAAATAACAAATTTATCAATTTTAAATGATTTATAAAAGAGATTATAAATCACTTCTATTATTAAATGAATTAAGACCATATGCCATATTGTATTTTAAACTTCTATTTCAAATCAAGTAATATTTAAAAGAAATAAAACAAACTTTTTATTTAAATTTAAAAAATTAAGCTAAGATATAATTTTAAACAATAACATTTATCTTAAGTATTTACAAACTATATAGTTATTAATTAAATAACTTTGAAAAACTTAACATTAATTTAAATCATAATTTCCAAATTATTAAATATATTATTAGAATTTGAAAACAAAACTTTATTTATTTATTAAATTCCAAATCAAAGATTATCTATAATATATATACAAATATATATATACATTATAAATAGAAACATTTTATTAGCTTTTAAAAGATAAAATAACTAATTAAATATTTATTTGATTAGATTATTAAACCAATTCAAATTTTATTAATCAATATCATCAAATCAATGTAATTTTAGATAAAGATTATTAAATTGATATTGCCAAAATTCCGGGATATCACAGCCATGATGGTCAATATGATTTCGGGAGCAATCGAGCGAGCAATGACGACTAAGGATTTATGCAAAACCATAACCCGGCCTTATAGGCTCTTCGATGCATCCCAAACAACATAACCAAACATCCTTAATAGGATTTTCACCAAAATCGGACTTCAAATCCAAAAATCAGCAAATCACCAAATCAAATGAAATCAAAAGAAAATGATCCTAAATAGATGTTAGGAATTCATACTTAACAACAAAGATAGATATGGACACAGATGTGTGAGATAAAAATATCACCTTTAACACAAAAACAAGGAAGAAGAGCTTGAAAATAAAGGAGGATCAACCATTCTTCAATCTCAACTCTAAAAGCTCCAAACTAAGATCAAAAGAAAATATTTCCTAAATTAGGTTATAGGAAATTTCTGAAATTGGAGAGGGATTGAGATGGAGAAGAAGAAGGAGATACTTACCTAAGCTTCTCTTTGAATTTGGAGCTAAAACTTGGATTTGCTAAAGAAACTAGGACTTAGGATTTTGATTTCCCATCTCCACCACCATTTTTGCTAAAGCTTAAGTTGTAGGAAATATTATAAAGTAATGAAGAGGAGTGGAGTGGAGTTGGGATGATATGTTAGGTTAATGGGCTGAAACCCAAACCCAAAGCCCTAAGTGAAAAGGTCGAAAGTTTAGCTAGCTCCAAACATATCAATGTTTATACTCAAAAAGGTTGCAAACACCATTTTGGGCTCAATGGAAGTGGTCTCAAGTCCTAATTCGGTTGTTTGCAAAAAGTGGCTTTTCAGACTTAAATCCAACTAATGATGCTACATTTAAATAAAATATTTAAATATACAATCGTAAAATATGCGGGTTGTTACATAAATCTTTAAAAAAGGGTACTAATCAAACCTATCAAGCTAATTTGTCTACCATATATATATATATATATATATATATATAATAAAAAATTACAAATATGCATTCTCGAAGTTGACCTCAACCCAATGCCTAGGTGTTTGCTTAACCTAAGTTCTGATATCAAAAATGTAATAACTGCCTTTTCGTGCATCGAAAGATAGCCCATTAAGGGTAGAAGAAATGGAAAGATAAGGAGAAAACTACAAAATCACAGAATCTCACTATGAATCAGAGAAACATATAATAGATAACACAGTATATTAGATTTTCATTTCCATAATAATAATACATCAGAGTCATCGCATTACAATTTTCAACTGGACAGTCAGCTACCCGTCTATACAAAAAGACATGGATCATACATAACACGGTGGAATAAGATAATAACTAACTAATGGTGAAGCCATTTGCTCCAGCTTATTTAAAATGCTTTCGTAAGAAACTTGGATTACTTAGCTACTCATACAAATTTGGGCACCCAAGAGTTTTAGGAAAAGAAAATAAAAATTTGGATTAGATATGGGTCTGGTGTGAGTAAAATCAAACAACTTAATTTTTTTTACTTTTATAAGTCACTTTGAAAATCAAAGGTATCTCGTAGGACCACGCCATACATAAACACAGACGAGTTTTAACCTTACGATAACCAAAACACTTTATGTAGAAATCCAGTGATATTATGATAATGTCTACAGTTTTTAAGCAAAATAGAATGTAGCTGATATGCTTGCATCTCGCATTCCAACATACTTGTGTACAATAAATCTGTACGACACTTATTAGAGAATTGGATTCCATATAATGATTGGGCTATTGGTGTACCGCCCGTCACAGTGCATCTCCAAATAAAATAATACTAAGGACCCCTCCTAGATCCCCTACCAACACAAGACTGGCCTACCCTTTGCTATATAATACAGATCGCCCCACGGTTGGGATCAGCAACCATACGAATCATACATGAGTTGATAGTACGGACTCTCGATAGGGATGACCTTACCCTAATGGGAGCAATCCACTTAGCATTGCCGCATCTTCCTTGTTTTAGTCATTCGCGGTTCATGAGGCTTGAGGCTATGTTTACCTTTTCTATAGCATTGCCACTTGGAATGCTAACAATGCATTGCAGATGTTGACGCAATGTTAGCACTCATCCATACAAGTCATTCACAAGGTGAACGAACCAAAGGAACTATTTCCAGTACACCCGTTTTGGAATCACCCTCAGGGTTAGTAGAAAATAGCCCTTACGCTTCAAGTCTTCATCTTGGATCTATCCTTTACTATTTCCATTTCGACGTTTACATTAGTTCGAAGCGGTTTTGGGATAACAAATAATACCTGATCCGCGTCTCTCCAAACCAATGTTCAATAATTTTAAGGGTTCAAGTTGTTTATTATGGACTATTCAACTAAGAGTGTAAGACTTACATATGAACATACATTTCATATGCTTAGATTATCATGACCCGCTTATCAAAATAAACCACTTGTATTCATCACATTCCCTAAGCACGGTATTTACGATAAGTATAAGTTGACTTACTTTTAATAAAACGTGTCAACGTTTTATTACAACTACTTTGATTCATTTGGCTACTTAATAGTATGGACAAGAGATCTTTTGGTTTTAAAAATAATTTACTTAAGTAAGAAAGTTGATTAAAAATAAATAACTGATAGAGTTTTGAAAGAAACTTTAAAATAAACTAAACTCAATTAAATCATAAGTTTGAAACTTAATTAACTTTAATTAACCTTAATTAAATCAAAAATCCTACTTCAAACCTTAATTTTAATTAAGAAAATATTATACTTAAACTTCAATTAAATTTTAATTAAATAACAATCATTTAATAAATTAAATCCTAATTAGGTGGATAATTAATCTTTAATTAAATAATAATTGATTAAATAATTAACTATAATTAAATAAATAATTAAAGGAAATAAACTTGATTGAATAAAAATTAATTTCCTTTTTGTTTTAATTAATGTTTATTTGAAACTTCCTTAATTAAAAATAATGAACCTAGTTAATAATTTATTAAACTCTAGTTACTTAATCTAATTACTTAATTAATTACATAAATAATAATTACCCTAATTGATATATAAAATAATAAATTATTAAATAATTCATACTTAAACTTTTTGACTTACTTAATTAGTTTCAAATGATTTTTTAAAGCGATCCAAATGAAAATACATGAAAACTTGAAATCATGAAATTTTCCGAACTGCATCCATAGCGACTATCGTTATAAGCAATTCGCTAGAATTGATTTCTAGGTGAAAACTCCGCTTTAACTCTAGTTACTACATGTTTGAAAACGCAATTGTAAGAGTTTTGAAAACTTAAACAAAAAGTAAAAACTTAGAAAACATTTACAAAATCCAAAGCAATTAAAAAGAGCTTTCATTTTCAAATCGGATCTCGAGTCCTTTGCGACATTTCAACGTGTTAATTTCATAATAGTTTCATCACATACACTTGGTTTTTGTTTTATAAACACACTACCATCATATCATAACCAACTATTCACATATCCATATCATTTAACAACCAATACAAATCCAGGCTCAAACACAACTAAAATTATATGCCATCAACACAACATAATAATTCAACACAACAACCACTATATTATCATAATATATAGTTCGTCAAAATCAAGTATTTTTCTTTTCAAAAAACAAGTATTCATCGAAACTTTGTTAAATCAAGATGAATTTTTGTCAAAACTTGAAAACAACTTAGGATAATGCAAAATTTAAAACTGTGGGTTACTCGAACAACTTAATGGGCTCGGCTAAAGGCTAATATTGCTGGGCCATGGGAAATTTAGGCTAGGCCATTATAGGTTTTGGGAATTGTGGGCTTGCAACTTGGAAGAGGGGTTGTAGTATGTGTAGAAGTGGTTTAGCAAGAATTGGAAGTGTTTTAAGTGGAAAGAAGTGATTTTTTTGTCAAACTAGAGAACATAAAGAGAGCCCATGGGTATTTTTACTTAAGCTTTTAGTAATTTTGAAATGGAAAGGAGGGTTGTACAATGAGAACATGAAAATTGAGAGGTATATATAGGCTTAGGAAAATAATTAAAATTATATAAGTGCTTATATTTAATATACATGTATGTATGTATGTATGTATGTATGCATGCATGCATGCATGCATGCATGCATCTCCATACCACTCCCTCCATTTTAGTTCACCACTTGTACCCCCAACCCTCCTCTCTCATGTACTACTCAAGCCATGCGCCATGTACTTGTGTTGAAAAAGACTATTTTTATATATGTTATGTATATATTTTAATGAAATAAAATATTCTTTTTAACTTCCATTTTTATACACTTAAGTGGGCTAATATGTGCATGCATGTGTACATGTACACATCATGTTAAAATGGTTTATAAAGTGAGCATATGTGTTTACAATAACATTATGGCATTTTGAATAAATTTTAACCAATGTAAAATCAATATTCGGGAAATTACTTTCTATCATATTTTCTATTTCTTTATGAACAACATATATTGGAAACAAAATTTTTAAAACGATTTTATCATCATTATTATCATTAAAATAGTTTTATTTGTTAATAAAATTCTATTTATTTAGTATTTAAAATAAATTAAATATTCATTCTTTCGCGATTAAATTCTGAGGCGTTACATAAATAATTTTATTGGTTAGGGATATCCAAAAAAATGGTCCTCTTATGCATAAAAAATTATGCACACGAAAAGATGTTTCGATTCGTTTTCATTGTACCTATGATTTAATTTAACTAATTAATAACTTACCAATATAAAATCATTTGAAATTCATATTTAGGTATGAAAAAGGGTGGATTATGCGATGACCCAGATTCGACATTTGGAAAGAGACTCTACTTACCTCCAAAAGGACGAACATCGAAGAAGTCGGACATATATGTAACGACCCCGAATTTTTGATAATTAAAATTTGAATATTTAATTAATTTTAAATATTGATAAGTGGAATTTATAAGTCGAATAATTTATTTTTCGAATATTAGATTTAATTTGACAATTAAACCGATAATTTAATAGTTGAAATTACAGAAATAATTGAAAATTAGGTTAAATATGATTGAAAATGATTTGGGAAATTTTATTTAATCATGTTGAAGTTAGAACGATATTTTAGAACTTTTAAAATCGAATTAAAAGTTAATTTGTGAAAATTGAATATTTTAATATTTAATTATCGAATGTAAAATAGCCAATTTTTGAACAGTCTCAGAATTGGACGAAACTAGTTCCATTGGATCCGTAATAGTTAGTTATTATCGGATTTAAATTTACGTAGCAATCGGAGTTATCGTTTGACCGTGGCAGCTCGAAACGCATCGATATCATTTTAATTTTAATTCGGCGAGTTAAAATAGCCATTTTTCAAAAAGTCTCGGATTTCGACGAAACCAGTTTCATCGGATCCGTAATGTGAAATTATTGTAAGGTTTCAAATTTCAAGTCGATTGGATTTACCGTTTGTCCGGTACGAATTAAAACGCATCAAAATCGGTTTAAATCGGTTTAATTTAAATTGATCGTTTATTGCCATATCTCACACATACGATCGAATTAGCTTCCGAAACCTATTCCATTGTGTCCGGAACGCGGGGTAAACCCCAGAAACGCCAGTTACGGCGCGTAAATTGGAGTTCGGAAAATCGGATGAATAGTGAATTGAAAATATTTTTCTATAAAAGGCCACCAAAGTCTATTATTTTCACCAATTTATAAAACCCTAACCCTAATTTGAACCAGCAGCCACCATTAAAAACCAAGGGCCGAAAATAATTCTTCTTCTCCTCTTAATATCTCGAAATCCATCCACAATTATCGAAAGCTCTCAACTACAAACTTGAAGAGCTAGCCGAGTACTTCAAATCCATACGGGTATGATCGTTTTTAATGGCATAGATCAACGGCAATTGTCATTCAAAGCCATGCGTTTCGTGCACAATTTCCTAGGCCAAGATGCTGCCGAGTTTGACGTGGTTATTGCCGTAGGCGGAGCTCTCCAAGGCGGTTTGAACGAGGGGTGCCGATCGACGTCTCGTCGACGTACGTGGTCACGTGAATTAGAGGTTGGAGGCGGCGTTTGGGTTAGTTGAACGCGATTTTATCTAGAATGAGGAAGAAGAGTAAAGCACGGCTGAGATTGCTTGATTTTGGAATGCACGGCCAGGATGATGGTTAGGGTTTGAAAATAATAATTTAAGTTGTAATTTATTATATTATAAATCGTATTAACTTTGTAAAACCATAACTTTTTCATACGAGGTCGAAAACGTGCGAAACCAGTTGCGTTAGAATCGTATGGACGAGCACTACGCTATGGAATTGGATTTGAGTCGTTTGGAGTTAGTGAAAATTTCGGGTAAAATTAAACGTCCGTTTAATTTTATTCGAAATAAATCGCTAAAACGAAATTGAAATCAAGGTAAGAACTTCTCACTCAATCGAATCGGTTTCAATTTTATTTTAAATAGTTAGATTTAAAATATTTGAATGCATGTTTGAATGATGATTGATATCTATTGATTGTTAAAATAGACATTATGCGCCGTTAGTAAGCGGATGTTATTTATTAAAAACATATACCGCGAATATTTCATAAACAGTGAAATTGGTATTATATATAATAGCAATATATATATATATATATTGGCATATATATATATATATATTACAGTTGCTGATTTCCCGCATTGTATAACGGATGAGACCCTATTGCGCCGTCTATTAAGCGGATAATATTTTAAATCCCATATACCGCGATAATTCCGTACTGGAGCGGAATTGGTATTGTGCTAATGTTTGTGGATGCAGGGAAGCAGGTTGGAGGGATTCAACTGGATTCCTCAACTGTATTGATTTATTTACAGATATTTTGATATTTGTTGATTATCATATTGATATATGATATTTGGATGTCGTGATTGACTATTTGGTGCTGCTGCATCATCGGATCCATTTCTGAAGTTTTAAAATAATGATTTTTGGTTTTTAAAGGATTTTTAAAGTGATTTTTCAAAGTATATGTTTTTATTAAATTTTGAATTGGTTCATTTTAAATAATTAAAACGTTATAAATTTTTATGTTATAAAAATTACCGTTTGTGTAAAATATAACCAAATTAAGATTTTTGAAATAAATAGTGATTAATTTATAAAATGGTTTAATTGGGAATTTTGAATTATTATAAACGGTTTATATAAAAGATTTATAAAACTGATATTTATAAATTAAAAATACTGGAATTATAAAACGAGTTTTATAAGTAATAAAGTGAAATAAAAATGGATTTCATAAGTGAATTGGGATTTATAAATTTATGAAGTATGAATATATAAAATGGATAGATTTTGTAAAATATAAGATTTATAAGTAATCAACTTATAAATCAGATTTTGGCATTTAAAATGAGATATAAAAAGGATTTTTATAAGTAGAAGTTTATAAAAATATAAATGGAGTTTATAAACGTTGTTTATAAATCCGAAATCAATTGAATTTGATAAGTTGGATATAGTAATGTATGAAAGGAATTATATTCACGATTTTAGACAGTGAATATATTATTAAATGAAATGGATATGTTTTGGGGAAGGAATATTATGAAATGAAGTTAATGATTTTAAAGACGTTATATACATATTAGTCGTGGTTTTTATTGAAATTTTTGTGGAACAAAATTACCAAGGATGCAAGGGAAAACATATTATATGAATTCAAAAGGACAAAGAAATAATCCAATGACATGCCTACTATTTATGCTACCTTTATATTGTGTATGCTATTCAAAGAGATGGGGGATAGACCATTAGCTGACTCTATTTTAGATGAATTAAAATAACATGAAATGGATGGTCTTGATTAACTATATATATTATGTTGTGTCCATTCATCTAAAATAGAGTGGGCTGATTGTATATGCTCTACCTTAGTTAATAGCATACACAATATAAATGTAGCATAAATAGGAGACACATCATTGGGCCATTTCTTTGTCATTTTGAATTCATATAGTATGATTGCCCTATCTGCCATGGTCTTCCGCTCCCCCATCAAATTTGAAAATGACCATGCCTAACATATATACGTTCGACTTCTCGGATGTTCGTCCTTGTGAAGATAAGTAGTGTCTCATACCAAATGTTGAATCAGAACCATCGCATAACCTACCCTCTTTCATAGCTGAAATAAGAATTTCAAATGATTTTATATTAGTGAGTTATTTAATGTTTAAATTAAATCACATATACAATGAAAATGAATCAAAACGTCTTCTTATGTGAATGATTTTTTATGCAGAAGGGGAGCAGTTTCTTGGACGTCTCCAACCAATAAAACTTTTTTGAAATGCAATATGGATTATGCATCTATTGCACCACTAAATTCAATATGTTATTGTAATATGTTTTGTTTCCTCGATTTCTATTGCAAATGGGAACTCTTCAAGTTGTCAATCTGTAAACATTTAGCTGATTTAAATTTCCAAATTTTTACTACAAATGTTTCGTTAAAATATTCATTTTTTATGATTTTGTTTAAGTTCATATATTCAAGTTGTTAATCTATAAATGTTTAGTTGGTTTAAATTTCTAAGTTTTTACTACAAATGAAATATGGCAAAAAGTCAAATTCTATTTATGATAAATTATTTATTCTTTTACCCATTTTTCTAATATTTTCCATCTTTTTTATTTTTTATTCTCAATATCATTACCTAATTTAAAATATTCTTTTTTTGTGATTTTGTTTAAGTCCACATATCCAATTATTATTTATGTTGTATTTCCACGTATAACGTTTCCCTTGGTAAATTTTTTTTCCGCGTGTGTAAATAATAAGAAAAACAAATGAGTATTCGTAAATCGGCTAAAAAAGATAAGATCCAAAACTAAAAACAGCGGTATTTGCTAGCAACAACATCATGGAGGCAGTTTAAATGTTTAAGTCAAGCATTAAGGACTTACTTAGTCTATGTTACAAGAACATTATACATTATTGAGCAATGGCATTGTTAATTTAGCACACGGAACTCATGTTTGAACCTTAAGTCATATCACGCAAATGATATCAAGTTGATTACTACTACGACTGAAACAAACAAACACACACACACACATATTAGGAGGTAACTGAACTAATAAATTTATTTGTGACAGTAATGATGAGATAAACTTTGAGAATACTTGCAGTATAATACTATCCAAGTCTATGTTCTGACTATAATCAACAACCAACTTAATAAAGACATAGTACTATCATTAAACATGCATATGCGGAAAACTATTACTAACACTAACTTGAAGTGAAATAAATAACCACCACTTGCACGGTCAATCTCAATGTAGCTAGATATGTGTTGTAATATGTAAACATTCCATGTGTAGGAGGTGAAATATGCTATGAATTACCAAATAACTCTAACGAAATTCCAATATCTAGTAACATGTAGTAAATGATTATTTTGCAACCTCAAAGCAACTCGTATGTTATGTGTTAGCACATTCTTTCTTCTTATAAGAAAACTACAAAGAAAAGAACCACCATTTGAGAATAATGTTTCGATGGAACTAAATTTTGACTAAGATTTATCATGTACAATTCACTAGAAATTTAATTTTTTTCCTACAACAATTGACGCTTTAGCAGTTTGCCATATCTTGAAGTTTTAAATTGTCTCTATTGCTTGTACTCTTCCCCCAATGGTGAGTGTTTGCGCAAAAAATGGGCAAACACCTCCAAGTCGTACGATTCCGTTGATTTTATGTTGTTTTTAGTGATTTGGATGATTTATGCAAATATGTAAAAAGCAGGGACTAATCTGTAAAAGACACACAGATTTATAGTGGTTCGGCCAGAACGTGCCTACATCCACTTTATATGTTATTATCCTTTTTCTTTTCAGATTACAAGTACAAAGCTTTGCGTACAAGTATATGAAAGTTGTTTGAAAGTTCCTTCCATGCTTGAGCTCTCAAACTTGTCTGCCATTGTTGTACCCCTGCCCCTCTATTTATAGAGTGAGGCTGGGGGCAGGGGTCTTGGATGTATATGGCTACTGACGGGCCTGGACTGCTGAAATCTGGCCCGGTAAAGTTGATCCGGAATGCCTTCTTCAGGTTGGTTCGGTAGTGGAAGATGGAGATGGTCAGGAGAGTGCTGGTCCGGTGGTCAGATGGAAGAGGCTTGGTCCGGTAGTAGTTGGGAGCCATGTTGGTTCGGCGAAGCTTGGTCCGGTCATACCTAGGCGGAGGTTTGGTCTGGTGATGGCCTTGGTCCGGTTAGGACGTGGAGATGCGGTGATCCGGTGGTAGATGGGTGGTGAGTTGGTTCGGCTTGGCTTGGGGGGTTGTTTGGTTCGATGGTGCCTAGTTGAGGTTTGGCTCGGTAGTGGAGTTGGGAATGCCGAATGGACTTTGGCATTGGGAATGCCAGATGAATCTCGGCATTGGGAATGCCGGATGAGCCATGGTATTTCGAATGCCGAATGAGATCTCGTTTCATACTGCCGAATGGACTCTCGCATTGTTTCATCGAATGAACTTTTATATTTGAACCTTGAGTGAAATCCTAGACTTATATACGCTTGCTGGCTGCTTCTTCTTGGTTCGGTCATGGTGGAAATGCACACAACATTGATATTCCAGTTTTGACCAAAAATGGGATAACACTTTGCCCCCCAAAACATGCCTTGCGATAGGAAGGCGTGTTTTGTAATGCCATGAGCTGGATGTTCATATCCTGTTGACAACCTGTAAAGAGCTTGATATTTTATATGGCCCCAAATGACGATCGTTCGGGATCGAGCTACTTGGGATGAAGCGCGGCCGTTCATGGTCAAGCGCCTAACTTCAAATGACGACCGTTCGCGATCGAGTCATTTGAGGTGAAGTGCGACCGTTCGCGGTCAAGCGTCTAAATCCATGCGACGATCGTTCGAGATCGAGTCATTTGCGGTGGAATGTGATCGTTCACGGTCAAGCGCTTTACTTCAAATGACGACCGTTCGGGATCGAGCCATTCGAGGTAAAGTGCGACCGAGTCCGGTCAGAGGGCGGACCTCAAATGGCGACCGTTCGCGATCAAGCCACTTGGGGTGAAATGTGACCTTTCACGGCCGGTGCCGTTCGCGGCAAAAGATGAAATGGGACCGTTCGCGGTCAAGCGCCTTGCTTCGGATGATGATCGTTCGAGATCGAGCCATTCTTGGTAAGGTGCGACTGTTGGCGGTCGGGGGGTGGACCTCAAATGGCGACCTTTCGCGATCGAGCCATTTGTGGCGAGATGAGTTGTGCCGTTCGAGGCGAGTTTGTGACTGTTCGAAGTTGGGTGCCGTTCGAGGCGAATTGTGACCGTTCGGGGTCGGGAGCCGTTCGAGGCGAATTGTGACCGTTCGAGGTCGGGAGCCATTCGAGGCGAATTGTGACCATTCGAGGTCGGGTGCCGTTCGAGGCGAGTTGTGACCGTTCGAGGTCGGGTGCCGTTCGAGGCGAGTTGTGACCGTTCGAGGTCGGGAGCCATTCGAGGCGAATTGTGACCGTTCGAGGTCGGGTGCCGTTCGAGGCGAGTTGTGACCGTTCGAGGTCGAGTGCCGTTCGAGGCGAGTTGTGACCGTTCGAGGTCGGGTGCCGTTCGAGGCGAGTTGTGACCGTTCGAGGTCGGGTGCCGTTCGAGGCGAATGAGTGTGCCCGGGGGGGACTTAATAATATCAGTGCCGGAGTTGTTGTTTGGGGGAGTTTCCGAATCAAAGACTTCGGCAGTTCGCTGCCATGCAAGAGGTGCTCGTGGACCGTTCGCGATCCACGGGCATACAAGTAATTTTTCCATAGAATTGTAAATGTTAAAGCAATAATCATATGAACCTTACAGCAGAATGTCCAAACAGGAAGAATTTAAATGTTCAAATCAAAATCAAAGCAAAAAGCAGAATGAAGATGTCAAAGCGTAAACTCTTACTATAACGCGGCTGGTAGTCATTCAGAGCATGCCTATGGATCGTGCGCGATCGTTCACATGTGTAAATGATTTAACCGCGTTAGCGAGAGGTTTACAACTTGTTCATCGTTATTTTAATCAAGCAATCAATGGATAATCAAACGGTGCCCCGATCCAGGGTCACCTCTAGCCGATGTAGACGGTGGTCACTCTGGCTCCACAGTTGGAGTTCGCCTCCTCACATACTGAAGGAGCATACCGTTCCTGATATGCCCTTCCACCTCATCCTTCAAATGCCTATAATCATTAGTGTTATGACCGTTTAATTCATGGAATACAAAAAACTTATCTGATTTTCTTTCGTCAGTGGTTGGATCCCTTCGCATTGGTCTATAGTATGGAACTTGCTCTCGTGTATCTTGGTAGATTCGCTCCAAACTCTCATTCAGCTCTGAATAGGTGGTGAATCGTGGCTCTCTTCGTAGCTGCTTTGTCCTATCATCATTATCCTCAGCCTTTCTCTTTCCTTTGCTAGTCTCCGCACCCTTTCCAGGTGGGTTTCCGCTCTTGATTGCGTAAACGTCATCTTCTTCCTCTCTTTCTGCACTAGCATCTTCCAAACGCAGAAACTTTTCAGCCTCATGATAGAACTCTCCCAGATTCATAGGCGGGTCCTTAGTTAACGAATTCTTGAACTTTGTACTATCAGCTATTCCAGATACAGCCGCTATCATGACCATAGATGGATCTGGTCGATCCACTGATGTTGCCGCCGCATTAAATCGCGTTAGAAAGCTCCTCAAAGTCTCTCCAGTTTTCTGCTTCAAGGTTGCCAAAGTCATCACATTCTTGGGTCTCGCAATATGAAACCTGAATTGCCTCATGAATCTCTCAGTTAAGTCTGCCCACGTTCCTATGGAGCCGCTCTCTAGTTGCCTAAACCATAACGCTGCAATGTCCGTCAAATACAGTGGAAAGCACCGGGCCATGATCTCCTGTGATGCCCCCAGCACTTCCATTTGCCTCATATACTTAGTAAAATGGACCGCAGGGTCTGTCCTCCCATCGTACATCTCTACTGATGGTAGCTTGAATTCTGGTGGGTTCCTAGCCATCCTAATCGCAGAAGAAAAAGGAATCCTGTTTTACATCTTCCAAGTCTCTGTTTACTAAACCGCCTCTCATAGCTCTTCTAACCATCTCTGCTAATCTGTCATTGTCTCCAAGCTATAGTCCTTGTTCACTGCCTTCGACCTGCCCCCCGAGTCCGTGGGAGTTTTCATGTGTATGCCTCCCTGGCTGAACGTTCATTCCTCTATTGCTACCAGGTGGCTCGGATGCCCCCATCTCTCTTCCCGGGGTCGGATCAACATGCTCTGCGTGAGTGCCCCCTAGCTCTGGTGCTACGCCAGATGGTCCTTCTCCGTTCTGAACTCCAGTTGCTCCTTGGTTTTGTGCTCCAAGTTGCCCAATTTGCTGAAGCAAGTTCTGGATCATCTCTTCTTGTCTTCTCATCATAGCCTCCATCTCATCCCTGGTGATGAAGGCTGAAGCATGGTCAAGCCTCTTGACTCCCTTCCTGTTGACTCTGCTCTGGCCTTGGCCTTCTGCTTGATTGTCTCGCCATGACTCTTCCAATCTGAATCTCTAAACTCTCAAATTCAACTTCCAAGCGGTAGGTCCCTGAGTTCAGCTCTCAGTGAAAGCACCAAAAATGTTTGCGCAAAAAATGGGCAAACAACTCCAAGTCGTACGATTCCGTTGATTTTATGTTGTTTTTAGTGATTTGGGTGATTTATGCAAATATGTAAAAAACAGAGACTAAACTGTAAAAGACACACAGATTTATAGTGGTTCGGCCAGAACGTGTCTACATCCACTTTATATGTTATTATCCTTTTTCTTTTCAGATTACAAGTACAAAGCTTTGCGTACAAGTATATGAAAGTTGTTTGAAAGTTCCTTCCATGCTTGAGCTCTCAAACTTGTCTGCCATTGTTGTACCCCTGCCCCTCTATTTATAGAGTGAGGCTGGGGGCAGAGGTCTTGGATGTATATGGCTGCTGACGGGCCTGGACTGCTGCAATCTGGCCCGGTAAAGTTGATCCAGAATGCCTTCTTCAGGTTGGTTCGGTAGTGGAAGATGGAGATGGTCAGAAGAGTGCTGGTTCGGTGGTGAGATGGAAAAGGCTTGGTCCGGTAGTAGTTGGGATCCATGTTAGTTCGGCGAAGCTTGGTCCGGTCATAGCTGGGCGGAGGTTTGGTCTGGTGATGGCCTTGGTCCGGTTAGGACGTGGGGATGCAGTGATCCGGTGGTAGATGGGAGGTGAGTTGGTTCGGCTTGGCTTGGGGGGTTGTTTGGTTCGGTGGTGCCTAGTTGAGGTTTGGCTCGGTAGTGGAGTTGGGAATGCCGAATGGACTTTGGCATTGGGAATGCCGGATGAATCTCGGCATTGGGAATGCCGGATGAGCCATGGTATTTCGAATGCCGAATGAGATCTCGTTTCATACTGCCGAATGGGCTTGAGTGTTGGAGTGCCAAATGGACTCTCGCATTGTTTCACCGAATGAACTTTTATATTTGAACCTTGAGTGAAATCCTAGACTTATATACGCTTGCTGGTTGCTTCTTCTTGGTTCGGTCGTGGTGGAAATGCACACAACATTGATATTCCAGTTTTGACCAAAAATGGGATAACAGTGAGGGAATACATAGTGCTTCCAATCGGCATCTGAAATCTAAATTTATTAGCACATGTTTGGCATTAATAGTTTTTCTCCTATGGTTAATACACTAGAAGACTTATGGTATATGTTAGCACAATTTATCTTGAGAATACTAATTAAATATGATAAAATGTCTGTGGGTAATGAGATAGTTATTATGTTTTTTCACTAAGTTTTTTTGCAACCTCTTCCACTTTTCTTGCGTGCAACAAGTAGGTGTATACACAACACACAACGGAAAATTTTGTAATTAAGTATACAAAGCATAGGTGCATAAGCACCACTGATTCAGATATAGGCGGAAAATGAAACAGATGACTATTTAACATAGTTTTCAACTTAACCCAGTTATAGCGATGAATGATTTTGAAATCATCTTCGCCCACTCATTAATACTTATGTCGCAAAATAAATAAGCTTTATGCGTTATTTTTACAAATAATATTTCAGATCAAACAAATATGATTATAAATAGAAATTTCATTTTTTCGCTACTTGATTTGAAATATAAAATACTCATAAAGCACCAATTACATTTGTTGCGTAATATTCCCAATACACTATATTCCGTAGAAAACTAACACATACAAGTTTTGAGTTAAATAATATGACATCATGGTGATGTACAAATGAATTAATTTATGGAATAGATGAATCGATTATGAATGTAAATTTCCATATCAGTTTAAGCATTAGTTGTTGGAGTAAATCGATACAAATGACTGTAAATCAACCCAAATGCATGCCGAAGCAATAAGAACGTGTTGTAATACGATAAAATAAAGATCAACAAGAGAATCCAAATAGCAAATCGTAAAATAACAAACAAAGAATTCACATTCGGATTTATAGTGGTTCGGTTATCGCGGCTAATATAGTAAAGAAAGAAGATTTTATTACCTTTTGACAAAGAAATTTTTACCAGATTGATTCTGGAGGTAAAGAAAAAGAAAAAAAGAGTCAACTTAAGAGGACAGTTCTAACCTCTAAAGAATGACAATCTTTATATAGATAATATTACTTAGGATAGAAGTAATTGATTTATAGATATAAGTCAATGCCTTACCAATTCTCCTAATTATATAGAAAGCATTTATTCATTTGATTTTCAAATTTCCTCCATTTTGCATGCTCTTTCCTTAATCAGCTGATTAGAGAATCAATTGATTACATTCTCCTAAAAATAACTCCCTTTCTTATGTAGATAATTCATTGCTCATCAATGTTATAAAAGAGGCAATATATTTGAGTCGTTATCTCAAAAGACAGATTCTATTTATACACCAAAGATTACTTTACATATGCTGTTATTTTTCATGGGAAATATATTACTAAATTACCCTTCTTCTTAATTGCATCTTAACATATTATTTCATATATTCCATTAAATTAAAACCATAAAGTTAATGAAATTTGATAAAATTAATTCATTTTTCATGGAGAAGTTAACGATTTTTTATATCATAAAACCAAAAATATTAGTTAAAGCTGCTTTTTATCACCAGTTGCTCTAATTTAATGGTGTGAGATTTTTATAAAATTGAAGTTGATTTTATTGAAATTGATAAATTATAATTTATAAGTAATAGTAAGGAAGTTAAAATATTAGTGTTGTAGATTAATGTCCATTTTGTTTAACTTTGAATCAGTTTAGTGCTAGAAATTTCTACTTTGCACAAGTAAATTTTAAAGTTGAATGAAGTAAGATGACGACGATAAGAATAAAGGTAAGCTTATTAAAAAATGGTGTTTCTAAAGTAATTTTTAGTGTATACAAGTTTTATATATTTTCTGTTGTATGCTACAAAATTATTGGTGTATAAATAGCATTATCCATCTTAAATATCTTCCAAATCTTCTATAATTGAAAATAGGAAAATTCTATTTCAACACAGATAATTACTTGGTAGCCCCCTTAGATAAATAAAATTTTAAAGACTAAAATAATCTTAGAAACCTACGTACTTTCTTTCTTCTCCATTCCATTATCTTCTCACATAAACCACCGCTTCTTCAAAACCCTAGTTTCTAAATCATTGAAGAAAAAAAAATCAATTTTTCACTACTAGCTGATGGATTTTGAAGAGGAGAATGAATTATTAACGCAATCACAGCAGGTAATTCAAAAAAATAATAGAATTTTTTTATTTTTTGCAAATACAATCGTAGGCCATCGATTACGGGGATTAGTGGTAATTCATGCAGGGGTATATACTAGGTTTCTAGCTTAATCACGTAAATAATTGTGTGAATTTTTGCACATCCACGCAGAAAGCCTAGGTGGTATTGACATGAACCACGGAGTCACCTTGCATGGCAGTTCATTTTTTTTTTCCTGTTTAAATTATTCAGCGTCTGATGGAAAGGGTAGTTCTGGAAATTGTAGGGGGCTACTAATTTTTTTTTTAGCTTGCAGACCTTTTTAATTTTTGGAGGCTACTAAGTAAATACTCGGGTTGAAATACAATTTTCCTTGAAAATGTTGTATCTCCTAAATCAATAGTATTTTCTAAATCTTCTTTCATATAGAATTATTATACCATGGAAATCTGTTATGAATTCTTTTTAAGATGATCTTATTTACATAAAGATTTACTTGATTTCACGGTTTTTGCCTCTGGCCGATGCTTTTTTCTCCTCTCGTGTAATGAGATTTGAGAATATAAAAAGTAATTTTAATCAGATCAGATAGAAAGTTGAAAATGAATTAGAAACTAAGAGTGAAAAAGCTAGAGAAATTATACACTAGAGAGTAATGGGGAGATATAATTCATTTTGCAAGGATGGATGGGACTACGTTCTCCAGTTGAATCGTTTTCAAGAGGAGGAGAATGCGGAGGAGGAGTGTACGGGAGATGAAACTTCTCTCATTGATTTATCTTCCCAACCAATCGAAACTTTCCTTCACTCATCCACATCCACCTTTGTATAATTTTCTTTTGTCACAACCTTGACCTCCCTTATTTCTTTTTCTTTTCAAACAAAAGAATCAAAATCACTTTAGGTAATACTATTTGCACACACCAAATGACCACTTCTGACCCACCACTCCTCTGACCTAGCTAAACACTTGTCTTACCCGCTCGCAACCATTTTTCTCTTACTATTTGATAAAAAAATCAACATCTCTACCCTTTCTCTAAATCTTTTTCCTTCTTAAAACTAAAATCTCAAAATTAAATTTTTTGAAAACTTATTACAAAATTGATTCTCATTTAAAGTCAAAACTAAATATCTCAAAGTGCAAGTTGTTCAAATCTCCACATAGAGGGCAACATAATCTAAATATTAATAAAAATAGTTTTATTCATAAAACACTAATCTTAAAAGTAATCTTACATTGTTCATATCCTGTTCATCTTTCATTAATGGATGATATGATAAAACATTATGATAATTAACAAAAAGTAATATGCATAACTATAACAAAAGGTAATATAACACATTAGTCAAACATATCAATTTTCATACAAATAATATTGTAAACATTTTAAGTGGTATTAATATTGTAAACGTTAACAATCCATTTTACATTAATTTATAATTTATAAAATAATTTCAGTTATACTATTTACCTCTCCTTCTTTCATTGTTTCTTATTAAGAAAAATTAGTGATTCTCTATTTCAAGAGGAGATCTCTCGTGTATTTTATTCCACACTTATAATGCTGCCAACTAGCATGGCAGGTGGCAAACCCCCTCTCCCCAAAATAAAATAAGTTAAAACTCCACTAATCCTAATGAATAAAGTCCATAATGTGAATAAGATGATAATAAAACACTAAGTTGAACCATATATATATATTCTAATATCAACTATCCATCGGCGATAGTATAATCTGCTAAAATCATCCAAGCATTAATACATCTATAACTGGAAAAAAAGTCAACCAAATGGTTAGAATGACACACACACATACACACACACATATACATGGCCACACGTGCGCTCACACACATATACATTTTATATACATATATATGCCATGATTAGGGGTGAGCAAACTTTGATTCAAACAAAATAAGCCAATATAACAAGTTTATTTCGGTCTGTTTGTTTAGGTTTGGTTTTGAAACCAGATTTTTTACAATTGACTTGTAAATTAATTTAGTTTGGTTATCCTTTTAACCAAATTAACCAAAAAAAATTTATATTGTTAAAATTACCAATGTTTTAGTGTTTTTTAGATTAGTTTAGTGAAAAAATAATTTTATTTACCTTGTATCTGACCAAATTACTATTAAAAAGCACAAAAATACTAAATAAGAATACTTTAATCATATATTCAATTTTTCCTTTGAAGTATAATGAATATTTCAACATAAAATGTAAAATAATTTTGTTCGGTTATATTGGATAAACAATTGAACCAACCAAACTTAATTCAGTCAGTTTTGTTTGGTTTTCGTTTATATCAGCTTTAGTTTGGTTTAACAAATTTCATTATCGGACCAACCGAACCATCCAAATACTCACCCCCAGCCATGATAAGAAAATAAAACAGACTAAGCATAAATTATTTAAGAGTTAAAGGAGTAAACGAAGATCATAAATTATGATATAAAGCATACATGTGTAGTTATGAAATCATTGACAAATTCTACATTACAATGTCGTTTTCATTATTAATGTCATTTTCATTATTAATTTCATATAATTCTAGTTTAGCAAAATAAATCAAGCTTCAATAAAGTATTTCCAACTAACATGTTAAGACAAATGAGATGTAAAGAGCATAATATCATCCAAAAATGAAGATGAAGAGGCCATTTCCTACATTATCTAAAATCTCATTACTAGTGGCTAGCTTAATAGTCCTAGCATACACGATAGCAACTAAAATAAAGAAAAGAGGTGATAAAGGGTCGTCTTGCCTTAGTCCCCTTGTCGATTGGATTTTATTTCCTAGAATACCATTAACCATTGTACTTGAATTTTCAATTTTAAGTGAAGACATTAGTCACCAATCTATCTAACACTGAAACCCCTAACTAGTAACAAATACTAAGGAAAATCTCATTTATTGAACCAAAAGCTTTAGCAAAACTCGGTTTTAAAAGCATACAAGTGATATTATTTTTACAATAAGAATTACTAAATTGTTGAACAAAAGTAATTCATCTGTAATGTTTCTACCTTTGATGAAAGCTATTTTGCTTTGATTAATTAACTTACTGATTTTACTGTTTAACCTATTAGTTAAAACCTCAGAAATGATTTTAAAAGGAACAATTTCAAAATGAAATTAATCTAAAATCTTTTAACTTGTTTGCTTCTATTTTCTTAATAGGATTATATTAGTCAAATTAAACTGCCTTATTATAATGAACCATCATAAAATTTATTAAACATTTTAATTATATCACATTTTAAAACTTTCCAAAAAAATTCATAAAATAAAGTAGGAAATCCATCACAAATAGAAGATTTAGCACTAGGCACATCCTTTGTAGCCATCAAAACCTTCTCTTCCATAAATGGATTATCCAGTCCATCTAAATCAATCCCAGTGTCTTTAGGATATAAATCGTCTCATTTAACTCTAAGTTATGCATATTATTAGTTCCAAATTTTTATTTATAATAGTTAGTAAATGACCAGTTTATTTATTTTTGATCAAAAATCTCAACATTATTACCTAAAATAGAATCAAGGGTGTTACAATGTTTTCTACCATTTGCTACTATATGAAAGAAAAATTGTATTCTTATCCCCCTCATCCGCCCATTGGACCTAGAATTTTGTTTTCACACAACTCTCCTTATGTTAGAATTTTTTTTAATTCTTAGTTTGAAAGCATGTTTTTTCTAAGATATTTAAATTTCAAGATTATTCTATTTTATTCAACTTTAAAATCTCATTTAGTAAATTATCCGTTTTAACCCTAGTAAAACCAAAAATATATTTGTTTCATTTTTGAGAAAATTCCTTAAATCTCTAAGTTTATTAACAAATACTTTAGCTATATTTCCCGAAAATCTATAATATTACTTGCTTGTAGGAAACCATTTGCTTGCAATTAGATGTGTAAATTTTTTTTGGATGGCTGCATCTTTTCAAATCCAAATTTTTTGTTCCTAATATTTTGGTTGGTGTAGGATAAAATTTATTGGACAAAGGTTCAAGTAGATACTCGATAGCCTAACCATCTTATGAAAAAGAAATTTATTTTTCACTTCATCACTAATAAAAAATCCATCCAAAAGTAAAATCAATAGTTCTTCCCTACTATTTGACCAATTGAATTGTATATAGCTTAATCGTAACTCAACTAAATTACTATCCACAGTAAGTCGATCAATCTCCTCCATAATAGAAGAATCACCTTCTCTAGAGGACCATTACCCTTGAAATTTAATAACAATAAAATCTCCACCTATCACCCAAGGTCCTCAAACAAGTGATCAAATCTCAAGATACTCGATCCAAAGAACCTTTTGATCGATCTTGGAATTGGACCAATAAACATTAGATATATTTACAACTGAGATGTCGGTAAGATCAATGAAAATTAGATGCATCGAGTGATTTTTAGCAATAGGGTATAAAAGTTTAACATAATTATCTTTCCAACCCACCATAATCCATTCGAGCTAGCATAGCTAGGAGATAAACCCAATGTTCAAAATATAAACGCCTTAAACACCTATACAATCCATAGTTAGGATGTTCTATTTTTGTTTCTTGCAATAAACAATATCAGTGTTATTATCCTTAAAATTACTCTAATTTTACGATGTTTTTCTAAATCATGTGGTTCCATCGATTCTCACCTCGATGATTAATTTTCACCCCTCGTTTATAATAATAAAATTTTAATTTCATCTTTACCCTTTAGCAATTAATTAGATATTTCTTACCAATGTGAATGACATCTTTTACTGGTTGAAATTTTGAAAATGATATTTCTTCCCAATTAATTAGAATCAACGCATCGTGTTATTTTGCTTAAAATGGAACAGTGCTTCGTCTAATCAAAACCAACGTTTCGACATGAACTCTAATCATTTAAGATACTAAATTAGTGAAGAAGATTTAGAGATTTACCATGCTATTATTTGGATCTTCTTGTTGATTGCCTCTTTCCATTGCTTTTGCTAGGGTTTTCAAAAGCGTAGAAAGAGAAAGTTGTAAAATAGAAACTAAAGGAAGAAGAGAAAGGAGAATAAATTGTAAAAGTAAAGGGCATTGTGGAATAAATGGGGTGGGTGAGGAGAAATCGGGGGTGATAATTTTATTTTGAACATAGTGCGGTGGGAAATACAAATAATAAGGTGAGAATAGATGGAGAAAAATCATCGTGTAGACCTCTAACGTTTCACTTGATAAACTGATCGATGGTTTTTATGTGAACAAAAACCGTAATTTTTTTACCGCAATTACATGACGTCTGTTGTAGTGTTATGCGAATATAGGTCGAATCTACAGAGAGTTATTAATTACTATGCTTATCTAACTTTTTGGCTAGTTAGATGATTTGGGAAGTTAAATCTACTAAATTTCAAGTAGGAAATTGCAAGAAAGGAAAGTAAAACGCTCTAACAAAAGTAAGAAAACAAGGAAATATACATAATAAGAACTTACCTTAATTTAATAGATCGCGTAGAGAATTTAAAAAGATGAAATCTATTGATCTCTTGGCAAATTAATAGATCTCAAGTAAAATAAAATATATGAAGCAGAAATTAAAAAAATCGAAAGAGAATAAAATAGAATAAGAACAAGCAACAAGTAAGTTTTGATTAATTTATTAATAAAATAAGAAAGTTCGAAGAGATTAAAAGAGTTGGAAGTTCTAAATATTAAACTTTCTAGGTGGAGGTATTTATAGAGATACCTACATCCAAATCTACAAACATGAACGTTGTAGAACTTTTGGAGTTGTCAATCTCTAGAAATTTCTATATTATCCATATTATTTTAGAAACTTGTGTCTCCAACATGCTCCAGAAGCCTCTTAATTTTGTGTGTTTTAGAAGTATCTTTACAGGAGATGTGAATGGCTAAAAAATATGTACGGTACGTGGGATTTGAACCAGTGACTTCCTAGTAAAAGTAGATCCTCAAAACCAGTTGAGCTATTATAGTTTTTATGCAAAAAACATTATTTTTTCTTATCACATAGTCTTGATGTTAAGCTAGTGTTTTTGAACCATCTCTCCGATAATTTCTCCGTTTTCTAACAATTAAGAACCTACAACAAAACATAACAAAAGGACCAAGTAATACTATCTTATGGATATTAAAATGTGTAACTATGTAGTTCAAAATATTCAATACATGATATTAATTATAAATCTCATGATCCAAGTGATCTAACTAGTTCTAACTTCCTACTCTTAATATACATATTATCTATCTAGGCATAGTCAAAAATAAAACCTTAACATTTGTACTTCCTTCGTTGAAAGATATAATATAGGAAATTAGTATATTTAAGAAATAAAACTTTTTTTGATGTTATGTTGTTCGATTATACAAATTTTTCCTCTTGTTTTTAGTTAGTTTTGCCTGTTTTAGCATGATGGATTTTTGAAGTGGTTTAAGTTAATTTATTTTATTATTCTTTGAGTGGGTGAAAGGAGTGTTATGGTAGGTGCATATAGTATTATCCAATCTCCCTAGAAATTTCTTCGTCGTCGGTATTTTGCCTATCCAATAATGCTTCATTAATACATATGAATCCAACTAATTTGACTATCACTCACCATGGGAAAAAACGCATCAGACAACAGATATGCTCCGTTGTCTGATGCATATCTATCTGTCATTAAATTATGTGCCGTCTTATTGCACATCAAACCACTAGTAAGCCCCGTCATCCGATATGTACTAACATAAAAAAAACCTATTGTCTGATGTTATAGTATCATTTCTAGAATTTTCTATTAGACAACATATAATTATAGACTGATATGAATATTTGTTCATAGAATGAAATAAATGAATCGAATTTTTGTCTAAACAAATATTTTATTTCAAATCAAAATCAAATACAATACAGCTTTCACTATCACTCTACTTAAATTTTCGAATACAAATCAACTTTCACTATCACTCTCATATACACATTTATATATAATCTCATACATAATTTTTTTTAACTCACGCTCCCTCGAGTTTGTTTTTGATGTTGATCTTGATTTGCTCTTCCTCTAGCTTATGTCTAGCCATCTCCTATACCTATCAAATAAACAAAAATAGTAAAATGGAAAAGGAAACAGACCTAAATTGCAAAAATAAATTGGATCGAATATTAATATTTCCTCATTTTATGGGTTTGTTTCCTCTTCATGTTTTAGACAAGGACAAAAATATACGTGCATGGACAATTTATGATATGTACAGTGTATCGATATGAATATCACAAGGCCGGACATCGATTAAATCTCATGGACAGTAAACCAAACATAAGCATAACCAGAAACAAAATCATGGCACTTTCACATGAAAAAAAAATGAGGTTCAGCTAAGGAAGCATTACATAGTCACACATATACATATACATACATACATATGTATGCATGTATATACATGGATATAAAACTAAATAGCATAATAAGTATTAGTTTCAAGCAACAAATTACCACAAACATTCAGTTTTAGGCAGCAAACCATAGAATAAGGGACAATATCTGTTTCAAGAAGCAAGCAAAGTACAAGTATAAATCAACTACAAACATCCCCACATGTATACATACATATGTATGTATGCATATACATGGATCAACTCAAAATGGTTCAGCTTAAAGCAACAAGGAGAAGCAAGTGACGATGTATATGAAAACATAGGAGCAAATAAATAAGAGATATATGAAAACATGCTACTCCTGTATAGAAATTATGTCCCTTGCTGCTCACATATAGAAATTATATAGATAGTTTCAACATATATTGAAACATATGAAAACATAGGAACATATGGAAACATTAAAGTGTATGAAAACATACATCCAGATAAACAAGGGATAGTTTCGACATAGGAGCAGGAAGACTAAAGTGTTAGTGCATAGGAGCAGCTCAAGGCAACTCCAAACAAGGTCAATTTAAAATGGTTCAGCTCAAAGCAAATCAACAATTGGTTCCGCTCAAAATTGTTCAAGCTCAAACCTGTTCCTAGACACATACACACATAGTGAGTAGAAATGGTTCGAGCTCAAACTAGCTGAAAGATGTGGGTGGAACATTAGTCCTTATTTTTACATGTTGAAAGGAGGATGATCTCTGTTAGTGTTTACAACTTGAAAATTTAAGGAACGCCATTTTTTTTCTTTGAGGAACAAAAGAAAGAGTGTGGGAAGGAATGCAACCATGGAATAATGTAAGTAGTATGGAAGGGATATCAAAATTTTGATAAGGAGGAAAAGCCACATTTTTGATAATTTCAATCAAACAACTAATAAATATTGTCTGAAAAAAATGTTGTCTGATCACTTTTGCATCATACAACAGATGATTTTTCCTTGTGATGTGTGAAAAAGTGGGATAACAGAAAATCTACCATATGTTGTGTGATTGCTGTTGTCTGATGCACTTTGTGGCATAGTGACTAAATTGCTATCACTTTAATTATTAATATGTTTACCATTTTTTTAATTGTGTTTATCTAAGACTAAGATATTAAACAATAATTTGCAACTTAAATTTGGTTTCATGGTAGAACGTACTAAATATCCTTTATTGTTACTTCGATCAAAAAAATATCCAATCATTATTCCTTTTTCTGCTATCTTGAAAAAGAACATAAAATAAAGCAAAATAAAAAAAATTATTATTTTAGAAAATATATGATATAGAGAATATAGTTATTTATCATTATCATTTCACTATAAATTTAAAAAAGTTACGAAATTATTGAACTTAATGCATGTTCTAAATATAATTAAATAACTTAACTCACCCACTTCTAATTTGAAATACATAAAATATATTTGCTTGCATTATTCGTTTCATTATCTTCCACCATTATAAGATTGAAAATAATTATTTTTACACTTAGATTTCATTTTATCCCTGCGTTTATGGACAATTGTTTGCATTATTTACTGTTTAAGATGATTTTTGGAGTAGCTTTAAAGATTTAATTCATTAATTGTTTAAGTGGCATGGGTAAGTATTTAGATGATTGCAGGGGTGGCAATTAGACCTGACTTGATGGATCCAGACCCGACCCGGTAGGTCTCGGTTCTAGGCAGGGGAGGTTTTGTCGGGTCCAAACTATACATTTTAAAAACCTAGACCTGATCCGAGCTTCTGTTTGAGTCGGGTTGGTCGATTTAGGTCTAACAAGATAATAATACCAAATATGCATACATCTCATTATTTTTTGGTCGGATTTGTTCTAGTCGGGCTTGATCGGATCTTTATTGTATTTTTCATCATGTAGACCCATTTCGATATCCATTGATTTGGGATTTTTTGGATCGGTTTAGTTTTGCGATCTCGTTCTAATTGTCAACTTTGCCCTTAGATGAATGTAAGTCGTAACAACCTTGTCCAACTTAAAACATGAACGTTAGAATGCTATTCTCCTTGTGCCCTTCATTTTCTATTTTAAAACAAAAGAATTATGTTTGTTTCCATATTTTTTTAAGAGCGGTGCTAAATGCACCGCCACATATGTTTTATTTTACCCAATCTCCCTTTTACCCAACAAAACATTTTTACTGGTTTAGAATTACCCATGTGTTACCTATATCATCGATTGAATTTCCCTCCTCTCAAACTTCAAAAACCAAACTTCGCTCCTCTCAAATCAAACCCACACCGAATGCTCGTGTATAATCACCTATAAACCCTAATCGATGTTCTCCAAATCAAACCCTAACCGACATTCTCCAAACCAAACCCACATCGAACACTCGAGCATCATCACTGTAAACCAACATTCAATCTATGCTATCAACAGCGCCTAAAAATAGGTTGTGTCGAAGAAGAAGAAGCCACCTCAATCGTCTGAAGGGCCATCGTCTCCTCCGTCGACCACGTCAACCCAAGGTACGGCAGTGTGAAAATCCTAAACCCTAAACCCTTTTTTTGAATTTTTTTTTCAATTGTCAGTTTGTAATTAGTGCGAATCAATTATTAGAAAAACTTTTACTGCCGAATGTTAATTTTATTAGTATTGTGTCCAAAGGTTCATATCGTAGTATGGAATTTTTCATAAGTTTGGTTTGTTGGGCCTTATACTGCCGTATGATGATTTTTATGCATCGTAAATTAGAATTGACTTAGAAAGGTTCATCATGAAGTTAAATTTGGTTATCGTCATACATACAGTTATAGTATACAAATTCTACCACATGCTTGTACATGAAGGAAATTGAAACTCGTCTTTATTTCTTTGATAGTTTGTATTTTTTAATAATTATCACTCCACCGTATATGCGTTTGAAAGTAAGCGAGCTCTAGTAATACAGTCCATAGAATTGTCACAAGTCCAAATCTCAATCTATATTTTCCCGCATGCACTATATTTTCAATAAATTTTATGAATTTATGTAATAGGCATATAGACTGCAGTTTGAACATTTGTTATACATTATTTATGTATTTTTCCATAAGATAGAATTTTTCTTACTGAAGATTATTTCGAAAATGTTATATAGGTGGGCTTGGAAAAAAAAAGTTGATGACCTCTACTAGACATGAGATAGAGAAAACTAAACATGGTAAAATGGTTGTTTCTGAATAAATGAATGTAGAGCAGTTAGCTGAAGATGACGATGAAGACGAAATTGAGCCTTTGAATGTAGAGTAGTCAAGTGAAGATCACATTGAAGAAGAAATTGAGCTTTTGAATGAAGGTAGTGGAGGTCCAAATCTAAAAAGGTGTTGAAAAGCCTTGAAAACCACATTGCAAAAAATATTTTGGAAATGAAGTATTGGGAAGATGAGCGTGGGTCATTGAAATGTGTTTCTAATTAGCGCAAAATGTTTAAATAGAATTTGGAAAATGAGTCAAAGCAAGTTGTGCAAAGGGTAAAAAATTCAGGTCTGTACAATATTATTAAACATTCGTATAAGTGGATGGACGCAGCTACGATTTCTGCATTTGTGGAGCGATAGCAACCAGAAACAAACACATTTCATATGCCTTTCGGGGAAATGATCGTGACATTAGAAGATGTCAACAGAATCCTTGGAGTACCAATAGCAGATACGTGCATGTAAAAGGAAGATGGTGGTCAGCAAATTTCATATGATGGTGCTACTCAACTTACAGTGGACCAATTCGGAATTAAAGGGGACAAATTTAAAGCAGAGATTTGTGGTACATATGGAATAGAACGCATTGGATAATGGAGAGTTGTAAAGTAAAAGCATCTATGGAGGGAGCTACAGATGTAGATTACAACAGAGTTGCATGAGCATATCTGTTGCACACTTTGGGTTGTACCGAGTTTTCTGACAAGTCGGGAACGAAAACATCACTTTACTATCTGAATTTCTTATTAGATTTGAATGCCGTGAATGAACAAGCTTAGTGAATGGCCATACTTGCTTATTTATATCGTCAGTTGGGGCATGCTTCTCGTTCTTGTGTGAAGCAAATAAGTGGTTGTTTATCTCTTCTGATGGTAGTCCGCTTGTCCTGAATTATTTTCTTTCGTTATTTCTTTGACATTCATTTTTTCGTAACTTATGCTGTAAATTTCAGGCTTGGATATATGATCGTTTTCCAATGCTACAAACATCGACGCTTAATGTATCTTTTCAACCAAATGATCCATTGTTGGCGAAATGGAAGGTTCTGAAATTTGGTGTTGATCCTGCCCCAATCTATGATTCACATTAGAGAGCAGTAGGACGAATTAGAAGCAGATGATGTAAGTTTCGTCATCGACTTGATTTTGTATGTTAGATATACGGTATACTAATATTGTTTAGTTGAAATATTTGTCTATTTCTTGCTTTACTAACATAGGTATGTTGGGATCCTTATAAAGATATTCAAGAGTACAAACAAATCGACGAAGTTGTTTTCTACATTGGTATTATGCTTTGTTTTGACATTGCCGAACCATACTACCCCGGTAGGGTTCTACATCAATTTGGTCCGGTGTATATACCATAAGCTCTAGTGACGCCAGTATCTTCGATAGGAGGATCACAATTGAACCAATACAAAGTTTGATATGATACAGATCATTAGTACACATAGAATTGGCATGATCATGTGCTTCATGTAGATTCTCGTTCAACACAATAACACATCCTCATGACTGCACAAATGACTACTTGAGTTGATTTCGTTGAATTTTACACCTATATATCCAGAGTCCTAGAATGAAGCGAAGGAAAAAACAAATACTGAAGTTGATGATTTGATATGTAACATTGACTTTTAAGTCATTTCATTTTCCATTGACATTCGTGCGATTTCTAATTCCATATATGATTTGTAGAAGAAGGCAATAAGAAAGGCTATTGGACTACTTGACAAAAATATCAACGGTACTTAAAAAGATGCTGCGTGGAGTCGATGTAAAAGCCAAACGTATTTTATCTTTTGCTTTGAAAGACCCATTATGGTATTTTATCTTCTGTACATACGACTTTATACAACCGCAAGGTAGTATGGAACCAGAGAGTTGAAGTACTAATTTTTTGTAGAATGGGACCGACCCGATTCATATAGCTGTACGGCGGTTCTAAGCCTTATGGGTAATAGACTTTAACAATTACATACTGCCGATTAAACCAGGGATCATCCAAAAATCCAATTACTCCCACTGTTCAGTTTTATACTGCCGTACAGCCGTACAGAGTCGTATGGGTAGAAACCTTGACAATTTCATACTACTATATGGACCAAAAGAAAAATTCAAATGTTTTTAATCCTACTGTCTGGTTCAGTACTGTCGTTCGGCTATACAATGTCGTATGGGTTAAATACTTATACAGTTTCATACTGCCGTATGAACCAATTATCCAAACCAAATTTTTGGAACCCCACTATCTAGTTCCATACTGCCATATGGCAATAAAATGTTGTTTGAATTGAAAACTTTGACAATTTCATAATGCCGCATGAACCAATTATTTAAGCAAATTTTTTTGAAAGCCACTATCCAATTCCATACTGCCGTTTAACTATACAAAGTCGTATGATTTGAAGACTTTGACAATTTCATAATGGTGTATGAACTAATTACCCAAACAAATTTTTTTGAATCCCACTGTTTGGTTCTGTTCTGTCGTACGGCAGTATGAAGTCGAATTTATGAAAGACTTTGAGAACTTTATACTGCTGCTTGAAGCAATCACCCAACAACAATTTTGTACATCACACTATTCGGTTCCGTTTGGCCATATTGCTGTTTTAAGTCATACGTAAAGAAGATGTTGACATTTTCATACTACGTATGAACTGGTAATTAATTTTTTCCTAAGTAAATTCACTTGGAATGGCACCAGACTACTGTACAAAGTGCATAAATTGGTTTTTCACAAGCAAACAATGCAAATCTAATTAACTACGAAAAGCACTCGATAAACATTGGAATTAATAGAAATGGAATGCCAATATAACTCTTGGTCGGTACATAAAAGAAATGGAAGTCCGTAAATGACTGTTACATAAAATACTTGATCACCACAAAAAAGTACATCAAAAATCAGTTGGATAATCGGTTGTACAAACATCGTTAGTTTTGATACTTATGAAAAGTACTCTTTCAGGGACCTGCAACTTTGACCATTCAAAGCGAGGCCATAAAGATGCAATAGGTGGTATAGAGAGTTCTTCTATAGACACAAAATAACAAAGTGACAGTCATTCGTGTAAGATATGGAAATTATCTTTGGAGAATGATCAGGAGGACCTTGTTCATGATGCATGAATGTGAGACACTGGCGTTTTGAAATATGGGCCAAAACTGAATTAAACGCATTTGCAATCATATGCCCAATAGTTGGCATTTCCGTCCATTGATTATTATCACAGTTGGCTTCAAAATAGTATAATCAGACCTTCGTTTCATTCAACATTTCTTCATCTAAGCATGTACAATATACATTCCAATTTTTATCAAGATCTAACAATACTTGCTTTCTAATGTCGACAAAAGTAGCTTCAAATTCATCAAAATGTGTCGCAATACATCTAAACCCATAATTTCTATCCATTAAAACAACTTCAACCTCCAAAATAAATGGATGAAGGAATTCTGGAATTTCCGTCTGGTATAGAAAACTATTATCTTTCTCATTGGAGTTAACTTCGTCATCCCAACACTAGACTATGATTGTTGTTCGTTTATTGACTTTACATACTCAAAAGCAAATGGTTTACGTTTTGTGCTAGTCAAACTTTGGGCTTCATTTGATTTGAATTTTTTGCCTTTTGCACCTTTTTGCCGACCTTTGGGTTTTATTTATTTTGGTTCAACCAAACTTGTTATGATCAGTTGGCCAACTTCTTTCATCTTCATCAAGATAACCTTTTGTTCATCCTCCATTGCATTATCAAACAACTATTTAAGCGCTGCATATTCTGGAGTGCAGCAAAATTCATTTGATTTCTCTACATATATTATCGTATCCAACTTCCGCCAATGTTCATCAATCATATTTAGTGGTATAGATTGTTGTTCGGTATGTAGTATGTGTAATTTTTGTGAGCATGGTAGACCATAAGTAGTTCTATTCAAATGATCGCATTCGAAATTAAACATATTCTCGACCTCTTTTAACATATTATCCATAGCAAATAACGAAACTCGATAATGAAGGTATGTGAATAAATGAACTTGATAGAAACATTTTGTAGTCCCTAGACTTTTTTTCAAACGTTGCTTGTATCTCCGTATGTTGCAAAAACAACAAATTATCCTTTTTTCAGATTTCTGCAAATGCCGCCATTGACGTCCCTAAATATTTTTTAAGTAATGCATGAGAAACTTCGGCTCTATTAGACGTTGTATTATTACGATGCTTTACTTTATTCATCCAAGGAAATTAAAAAAATTCCTTTAGAGGTAACCAATTCTCGATAATATAATTTACTTGATCCAGAAATTCTTTCCAATCCTCTAAAAATATCTTCAAGAAGTCATCGAATTCTTCTAATGATGAAGAGCGAACAACATGCATCCAATCTAAAGCAAAAAATTCATACATTTAATTTGTTTCAAATTTTGGTTAGCAGTGTGCTTTAACACTATTCTCCATATGAAAAACACAAAGAAAATGAGTTGTATTAGGAAAGACAATACTAAGTGCAGTAATCAATGAACTCCCCTTATCCGTAATCGCAACATCGGGGAATTTATTTGCATGTACCTAAGCTTCAAGTTTTCTAATGCCCATCGATAGCTATCTTCCCGCTCTTGAGACAAAAAATAGTACGCTATAGTAGAAGTCCTATTCGTAGAAGTCATGCCAACCACCTCTAAAAAAGGTATTCTATATCGATTTGTTTTGTACGTACAATCGAGTTGTAAAACCGAAGGAAAACATTTACACAATGTAGTCGATTCGAGATGAGCCCACATCAAATTAACAATCCTGTCATTCCTTTCATCTTTTCCCACTCAATATGCATAATGGTTTTCTATTAGAAATTTCATTAATTGTTGAATGGTCCATCGACCTTCCACCTTGGCAATAATCATTTTCGCTTTCGCATTATATATGGTCTTCAATGTCGAAACATTTTCAGGAAACATCTTCTTAATATAACAAGAACATCTCTAGCTCTAACGCCTGCAAAACTCATATCCACCATTACTTTTTCCTCCTCTTTTGTCACCTTCCAGCATAAGCACGACAAACTAACGGGTTAGGCAATTGATGGTTATGAGTACCATTAGCTACTTCCACGTACCATGTATCAAAGGCTTTATATGAACCCTTGATGAGAAATGTACTTCACATTTTTTTGTGGCGCTACATAGACGTTTCTTTTGGTTTGTTGGATTTTCATCTTCCTTTGATTTATTCTTTCTATATTTTTCAGCTCTCTCACAAGATAAATGAATTCTTGATTTTCTAGAAATTCCAACGTTATCGAACTTGGTAACGACAAGAACACTCTTTATAGACCTTGCCTTTGATTAACACCAATGAACGAATGCGTCTCGGGAAGTGAATAGCTACAACACAATCAATTTATAATTAATAATGTTCTATAGTGAAATGATGAACACATAAAATATCTAACAAACCTCATTCGTTACAAATTTATCAGTCACGTCAACAAATATGTTTTCACCATTATCTTCTTCGCGTACTTCATTTTCTACATCTTTTCACCTCCAACACTTCGGTAGCATAGCCGTTTAATATTGGCAACAAAATCCTATCTTATGCATAACCAAATTAACATATATCATATAAGTCAAGAATTTTAACATAAATTGTTTTACCTTACTATCTTCTTCGTTATTTCATTTTGTGCATATTCTTCACCTCCTATACTTCGGTAACATAGCTGTTTAATATCGTCAACAAAAATCATATACAGAGTTTTAGAATTAAAAAAAAAGGGTATTTGTAACCAAACAATACAATAATCAATAATGTAAGAAAACCAATGCAAGGAACAAAATAAATGGTATAAAATAAATAAAAATTCATACCATATTTAAGATATTTTGTTCAGCCACGGAGAAGAAAAATCCTAATGGAGAAGTAAACGAAATTTTTTCATAAATCGTTCTTGGTTCGGATCAGCAGTAAAAGCCCAAAACAAACGATCTTCTACTGCCGATTGAATTAGGTAATTTGGAAAAAAAATTCTTTTTTTATCACTACAAATGGCGTCCTACTGTTGATCGAAAGCACTATTTAAAAAAAACCATGCTACTTTGAATGGCTTAATACCGTCGTCCGATAGTATGATGCCGCCCGTCTTGGATAAAATTTAGTATCGTTCCTATTTTTTAATTTTTTTTCTTCAGTAAAATGTAGCCTATATTGCGAGACATTTAGCACCACTCTTTTTTAGCCTTCTTGACCATGCTACAGAACCACACATTCTCCTTTCCCCAGAGTCTTCATTCATTCTTCAATCGCCCTACCAAACTAAATCCTTTATCTAACACCGCTTCGAAAATTTTGAAAAAGGAGAAAACCATACATCATTGATCTAACACCGTCTCTAAAACTAGGAAGAAGGAAAAACACTATAATCCTATTGAGACGACCCGACTTTCTTACCACAGAAAATCGTATCATCTAGAACAAAAAAAGGGATAGAAAAGAGAAAAGAAAGAAGAGAAAGAAGAAACAACACATCAGAATCTAAACAGGGAACGAAAAACATAAATATTACACAGTTTACAACCATTATCGAAGTTACACAGATAGTACAACACATACTAGACAGTTATAAACACATGTCTAGTTATACAACTCAATACAATACAAGAAACTACTTAGAGAAATCAACACATCGGAATACTATATATCTACACGATGAAGCCTCATGCTCCATTTTCTTCTCCACAATTCGTCAAACATAACCTAAATCCCATGGCTACTCGTAAAAATTTGAGTACCCAAGAGTTTAAGAAAATAGAAGATAAACTCCGGGTCGGACATGGGTCAGGTGTGAGTAACAGGTTAAGATTCTTTAACTTTCAAAAACCTTTTGAAAAGAAAGGTATCCCGTAAGACTTCTCACACATAAATATGGAAAAGTTTTTACCTTACGCTAACCAAAACATTTGATAGGAAATTCAGTGATATTATAATAGGTCTAGGGTTTTCAAATAAATATGAAATAGCCGAAATTGTTACATTCATTAAATTCCAGCTACTAGCCACAAAAGTGGGTAATACAATCAAAACCGGGGGCACTTATTGGATTTTGGATTCCATACAATGGCAGGGCTACCGGGGTACCGCCCGTCATAGTACGTGGCCTAGATCAACGTACCGAGGATCACTCCTAATCCCTTGCAACACAAGGCCGAAACTATTCCTTACTGAACAATTCCCAACAAGACAACCCCATGGTTGTAGCTAGCAACCGCCACACAGCCGAATAAAAGGGACCTCTAGACAGGGGAAAATCTCGTCCTACTTGGGCATGACCCACTTAACCTTGCTGCACCTCCCCTGTTTTAGCCATTCCCGGTTGATGAGGCTTGAGTCTACGATTACCTTTATAGGACATATCACTTAGAATGCTCATCATCCACCTGACGATGTTCTGAAAGCATTCAATCCATAGAAGTTCGTTCTGTGTTCGAATGAAACTGAAGGCATTATCTCGTTACACTCATTTTGGAATCCCCTTAGAGTTAACGATGATAACCCTTGCACTTTGAATCTTCATCTTCACTTGAGATTCATGACCTATCGTTAATTTGGATCGATGTGGATTTCAGATATCCAATTATGAAAACCCAATCCCGGTCTCATAGAAATCCAAAATGCATCTTTTAGTTCCAAGTTGTTTTAAAGTTTAAAACAATTCAATTATCTATATACACGGATAGATAACTCACAAATCACAATTGATAATCAACGTTATCATTATAAACAGATGATCCATATCAAAATAGGTAATCCATATCATCATCACAATAGATAATCTCTATTATCATCACAATGCAACCAAAGCATTCATACCATACAGCATTATTTATCTCATTCCTGAGATCACCGCCATTCAAGGCAATCAATATCACTTATTCATACATAAGCAATGATTTACCTAATCACAATATAATTAATTTAAAATGAATTAAATTAATTACCTCCCTTTTCTAATTAATTTAAAGTGAATTTAATTAATTACTTCATCTTTAATTAAATTAAATTAAAGTAAATTAATTTCTTCATTCATACAAAATCTTGCTTACTCAGCCATTTAATTGATTACAATCAATTAATTAATCATCCAAATTAATCACCTTAATTAATCTCCCTTGATTAATTATCCTTTAATTACATTCAAGTAATTATCCTTAATTAATTTCACAAATTAATTATTCTTAACCAAAAACAGTAATTAACATTTAATTACTTCAATTAATTAATTAACTATAATCAATTACATTAATCCTTAATTAATTACATTAATTAATTACCTTTAATTACTTATCATTGATTAATTAGTCATAATTAATCTACTTTAATTACATCATTAATTGTATTAATTAATGATCCTTAATTATATTTAATAAATTATCCTCTTAAATTTATTACCTTAAGTGATTAACCCATAATTATTAATCCCCCTTGTTTAACCATATTCAATAATTAGCTAACTTAATTACTTCATTAAAGCAAATTAATTATTCCTTAATTAATTTCTTAATTAATCCTTTGATTAATTACTAAGTAAATCTAATCCAAATTGCTTACATTATCAAACATATTTCATTAATTACATTATGTAATTACCAATCAATTACTTCACTAAGTAATTTCCAATCCATAAATAATTATCATTAAAACATCAAGTGTTTAAAATTAATAAAACTTAGTTAATTAAATTAAACAATCAAATTTAACACAATTAGTTACCTTAAGTAATTAATTTCTTAATTACTTCATTAAGTAATTACACTTAAACAATTCACAAATGATTATTATTACATTAATTAATCTAATTAATTATAAAAATTATCCACATTAATTAATTATTAAATAATCCTGGTTAATGACCTTCATTAACCATTCTCTAATTAATTTCTTTAAGAAATTAACTTAGATTATCCCTTATTAATTACAATTTAATTTATCTTTAGTTATCCATTAATTAATCTCAAATTATTTAATTAATTAACCATGATTTTAACTTAATTGCTTAATTAAGAAATCTTTAATTATTAATTAATAATGTAATTAATGATCTTAAATTTCAAATTGATAAACCCTTAATCAATATTTTTTAAACCCTAATCAATTAATTAAATAAATTAACTAGTTATTTCTTAATTACTCCATTAATCAAATTAATTTCAAAACATTAAATCTTAATTTTAAGATAAAACATTTCTTAATTATGTTTAAATTGTCATTAACAAATTCATTTGAAAACAAATTACTTTTGGGCTTACTTTTAAATTTCATTTCAATTACAAGATTTAAAATGAATAAAATTTAAATTTGAACAACGTTTAAACAATTTAAAACTATTTAAAATTACAAGACAAACAAGTGCTTGTCTTAGAAATGAAATTCATAAGAGTTTTGAAACTAAATTCATTTCAAAATTTAATAATTTAAATTTACACTTTGTTTAAATCGTTCAAATTTAAAATTTCTTTTAATTTCAAAAATGAAATTCATGTTTAATCGTTGTTTTCCAGATTTAAACATTACTTAAAACTTGCTGATATTTTTAAAAACTTCATTTTTATAAATTTAAAACTACACAACCATTTTAAAAGAAGCTAACAATTCAAGTTTAAACTTTATTACTTTTATTTTTTTATTTAAAACTGATATTTTGAATTTAAACTTGAATTCTAAAATTTAAACTTGAATTTAAAACCAGGTTTAAAACCTTCTTTACATTCAAAAGCTTCTGATTTTAAAAAATTTAAAACTGATTTTACAGGTTTCTGTAAAACCTGAAAATACAGAACAACCTGTGACACCACACATTTACTTCGAGTTCACAATCCATCTTCCCGAGCCAACTTCTCAACAACTTCGAGCAACACAACGATCTACTCGAGCACAAAACTCAGGCCAACCAACATCACCAATAAAAATCTCATCACCGTGCGTATGCTCGGCGATCCGGCCACCATAGATCGTCGCTGATGAATGCCACACTCCAGCAACCAACCCAGCAACCACCCACGACCATCAAATTGAACTACCACTCTCGAAATCAAAATCGAACACAAATTCCCAAACCTGGAAACGACCATCAGGTTTCCCCTCAAACCTGTCACCTCCAAATCCTCACCGCTCCGACCACCTGATGGTCAGACTCTCCGGCCTCAACTTCAACTACGGCCAATATATCAACCCCCAAAATACCATATCACTCGATCAAACCTACAACCCGAAATGATCGACTCTTCAAACCCCTTTAAAACTAGGGTTTAAAAAGAATTTTCAAAACTGCACCTTCCACAATAATATCCATCACCATTAATGATTTTTCCCAGCTTCGCTTAACCCTCCTCCATCACCCAGAAGAATCCCGAGGCTCCACTTATCATAGATCACCAGAAAATGCAGATAATCCCATTTCCAGTCAATACCAAACTGCACCCTTAACTACATTCTAAAAATCCTAATTCTTGATTTAAAAATCATGCTTTAGCTAATGCTTTTGATTTATAATACTAAATTTCAAAATTAACATGTTTGGATTTTGGTAAAAATCAACATGCACTTCTTTGTTTCCAGAGACCACAACTTATATCTCAACTTACTTAAAATGTTAAATATTAACTTAAGATAATCAAACAACTTTATTTTATAAATTTCATTCTATTAGAAACTAAATTAAAAGATAAAGATTTGAATCATGGTTTTGCTTGGAAAACAGAACAGGACAGAGAATTTACAGCATGCACACAAATACATTTCACATCAAACTTTTATCAATGCACATACAATACTTATTTATATCCAAACATACTAGCATGCAACCTAATTAATAATTTAAGATTTTAAAGTTACTCACATATTTTAGAAGAAGGCAGAGCCTTAGTTGATATGCTTTTTGAATTTGCAGATACATCAAAGTTCCAGATTCAACTTGACTGAATTTAAAGCTTCTTTTACTTTCAAGTTGGAAGAATGAATGAAGATGCTTTTTGCTTCCAGATTGCATGCAGAGCCCATTTTTTTCAAGATTGTAGAAAAAATAGTGTAGATTTTCCTTTTTGATTTCAGGTGACATGCAGAATTCATTTTCCAGATTGAAAATAAAAATGATGCAGACATTTTTGATAATGAGGGGTTTTGATTTTGATTGAAGAGTTTTGCTAACTGATTTGTTTACAGATTGCAGAAAAATGGTGCAGAACAAAATTTAAATTGAGGAGTTTTGATTTGTAAAATTGATTTGGGTTTTCATGTTTCAGATTTGAAAAATAAACAAGTTGAAATTTTCTTTGATTAGGAAATGAAGAAAAAGAGTTAGGAATGAAAGATGTGTTTTTATATAGGTTATTTTCATATTTTATTAAATAAAAGAAAAATTAAAACAAAATGACGCTTGTAAACTATTTCAACATTTGTCAAATGAAATGTTTATCTTATAACATTTGTTATAAAAGCCTAAGAATACAACACATGTCTTTGTAAGGAAATTTGCATTTAAATTTAAATGTTAATATATATGTATTAAGCATAATTTAATTTGTTAATTAGGATTTTATATGTATATAAAAATTAAAACAATTAAAATTATATATACTTTAGAATTTAAATCCAATTCAATTTCAAAATTTAATATTTAGAAATCTAGTTATGAGTACAAATTAAATTTTGAAAGAACAATTGCTATTTTTATTAAGAATCTAATTGTAAAACAATACACTATTAATATTATTTTTAGAAATGACTCATTATTAAATTAAAATAATTATAAAAGAAATTATTTCTTTATTAATAAATTACTTATTTTATTAAGCTATAGAACTCTTTTGTTAATTCATTTTAGATTTAAATATCAAGCCAAAATTATTTTAAACATTTAAACAATTGTCTTAACAGTTTAAAAATCATATATTTATTTATTACATAGCTTTGAAAACATAATATTAATTTAAATAAAAATTTCCAAATTATTAATGTATGTATTTTAATTTTGAATCATGATTCATTTATTAAGTTTAAACCAAGATTATTTATTTAATAACTTTGAAAAGCTTATATATTAAATAAAAACTAATTTTCCAAATTACTAAAAATATTAGAATTAGAAAATATGATTTATTTATTAAATATAAAACAATGCTAATCTATTTACAATATGAACTATATATTTATATTATAAACAGAAACCAATTTATTATTTTCAAAAGATAAAGTAACCAATACTGAAGAAAATTATTAAATCAATTTGAATTATTATTAACAAAATTATCAATATCAATTTAATTTTTAATACAGATTATTAAATTGATGTTGTCAAAAATTCTGGGATATTACAATCCTCCCCCCTCAAAAGAATTTCGTCCCCGAAATTCAAAACAAAAGTAATTTAATAATCTCATTAAAGATTTGAGTTTATAACACAAGCATATATCAAACATATGCTAACTACCAAAATAACCAATTAATCCAATCAAACAAATCTAATTATCCAGACAAAATTCTTGGATAAAATTTCCTCGAGTTTCCCCAGGTGTATATATACCAGGACACTCGCTTTACAGAATCCAAACAGTCAATACTATAAAGCTACGGAGCTCCTATTCATCCATATCTACAACACTAGACAAGATATCAGACTACAGACGAGTCTGATTCAACAACCAAAACTCCAGAACTGCTGGTTCCACAACCAGAGATAGATCATACACGTACCCCCTCAGAGATACGTGAAACTCATCAAATCCCAGTTATCCAAACTGGCAATCCAATCCTGTAGATCAATCACTTAACCTCCAAGATCATAGAAAAGATCCAAAACACTTCAGAGCTAGCTTCCCATCCTTACTCAATCTTATAGCTCCTTTTTGATCGGAGAAAACTTATCCAAATCAAATCTCTAACTTCAGAATCCTAATCTCCGTCTCTTATCCTCAAAAATCTTTGGACGATCCTGGGCTGCCTATAACCTTACTAATCAGCTCATCCTTCGCTGATGTCTTCAGAAACAAACAAAACCAATCATCTCAACAAAATGATCTTCTCAAGATCGACCAAGATCAAACCCTACTCCTCAAACATCAGAAGACAACAACTTCTCCTATCCGGAAAAGAAAAGCAGATACACTTCCAAACTACATCCGCTGCATAACTCTGATCTGAAGTAGATGAAAATGCTGAAGAAGAACACGAGCACAAACTGGACAACACATCCCAGAAATATGGTTCATCAGATCCATAAAGAAAACTCAGAAACTTCTCCAAAACCTGAGCTGCTTCGCCAACTCAATCTCTTGGAACCATCCTTCTACTAAGCTGAACTACCGGTAGCACTCCTGGAATCCCAGAAGATAAGATAACTCAATCTCCAGATGCAGATAAACCTTTGACTTCTCTGAAGACATTCGGAAAAGTTCTGATAACCCAAGAGAACACTCAAACAATCGCAAGTCACTTTTGCGATTAATCCAAACCAAATCCAAGGAAAACTGTTCTCCCTTTACCAAATAGAACAGCTAACACTTAACTAGCCAATCGAAGAAACGGTTCCACTCTGCAGTTTCTGAATTCCTTCTTCAGAAAACTGCTAAGCCAGAAGACTTCCTGCCAACACATAGAACACTCCAAGCTGCACTGCTGACACAGATGCCAAAGAATTCCTAATTCAAAACTCTTCGGGAAACTCGGACTTCATATCAAACAGAAACACCATCTGAACACAGCCACAACATCGAAGCAGACTCACTTCCTTAGACTTGTTTCCAAAGACAACATCTTCGGGAACATCCATAGTCACTGCATCTCATCATGCAGCTACTAGTTCCTGAGGTATCCAAAATACCATCACTCGCTTTTGCCTAGCCAACAGATCCAAATTCTACACATCCAACTTCAGAAATAGATTCCGAACCTTAACAGGTTTCCTTCAGAGATTGATGAAATCCTTCATCACAACAAAATTCACTCGAGACGGTATTAGGTCTACAGTCTCGACAAATGCACTTCCAACCTCAAACATTCAAACTCCAACCAATGGTAGTCGTGTTACACACACCACTACCCCATCTACCTTTATAACTTATATTGAAAAACCTGAACAGGTAACCCAACAGATAGGTAGAAATAAATATATATATAGTAATATATAAAAATTGCAAGTACGCTCTCTCAAGAAAGACACCACTACAGAGCCTAGGTATTTTCTCAACCTATGCTCTGATACCAAGTGAGACGACCCGACTTTCTTACCACAGAAAATCATGTCATCTTAAAGAAAGAAAGGGATAGTAAAGAGAAAAGAAAGAAGAGAAAGAAGAAACAACACATCAGAATATAAACAGCTGAACGATCAAATTATATAGATAACATAAATATTACATAGTTTACAACCATTATCAGAGTTACACAGATAGTACAGCACATACTAGGCAGTTATAAACACCAGTCTAGTTATACAACTCAATACAATAGAAGAAACTACTCAGAGAAATCAACACAGCGGAATACTATATATCTACACGCTGAAGCCTCCTGCTCCATTTGCTCCTCCACAATTCGTCAAAGCTAACCTGAATCCCTTGGCAACTCGTAAAATTTGAGTACCCAAGAGTTTAAGAAAACAGAAGATAAACTCCAGGTCAGACATGAGTCTAGTGTGAGTAACAGGTTAAGGTTGCTTAACTTTCAGAAACCTTTTGAAAAGAGAGGTATCACGTAAGACTTCCCACACATAAACATGGAAAAGTTTTTACCTTACGCTAACCAAAACATTTGACAGGAAATTTGGTGATATTATACCAGGTCTAGGGTTTTCAGATAAATATGAAATAGCCTAAATTGTTACATTCATTAAATTCCAGCTACTAGCCACAAAAGTAGGTAATACAATCAAAACCGAGGGCACTTATTGGATTTTGGATTCCATATAATGGAAGGGCTACCGGCGTACCGCCCGTCACAGTACGTGGCCTAGATCAACGTATCGAGGATCACTCCCAATCCCCTACAACAAAAGGCCGGAACCATTCCTTACTGGGCAATTCCGAACAAGACAACCCCACGGTTGTAGCTAGCAACCGCCCACACAGCCGAATAAAAGGGACCTCTAGACAGGGGGAAATCTCGTCCTATTTGGGCATTACCCCTTTAACCTTGCTGCACCTCCCTTGTTTTAGCCATTCCCGATTGATGAGGCTTGAGGCTACGAATACCTTTATAGGACATATCACATAGAATGCTCATTGTCCACCTAACGATGTTCTGAAAGCATTCAATCCATACAAGTTCGTTCCGGGTTCGAACGAAACCGAAGGCATTATCTCGTTACACTCATTTTGGAATCACCCTCAGAGTTAACGAAGATAACCCTTGCACTCTAAATCTTCATCTTCACTTGAGATTCATGACCTATCGTTAATTTGGATCGATGTGGTTTTCGGATATCCAATTATGGAAACCCGATCCCGGTCTCATCGAAATCCAAAATGTATCTTTTAGGTCCAAGTTGTTTTAAAGTTTAAAACAATTGAATTATCTATATACATAGATAGATAACTCACAAATCACAATTGATAATCAACATTATCGTTATAAACAGATGATCCATGTCAAAATAGGTAATCCATATCATCATCACAATAGATAATCCATATTATCATCACAATGCTACCAAAGCATTCATACCATACAACATTATTTATCTCATTTCTAAGATCACAACTATTCAAGGCAATCAATATCACTTATTCATACATAAGCAATGATTTACTTAATCACAATATAATTAATTTAAAATGAATTAAATTAATTACCCCCCATTTATAATTAATTTAAAGTGAATTTAATTAATTATTTCATATTTAATTAACTTAAATTAAATTAAATTAATTTCTTCATTCATACAAAATCTTGCTTACTCAACCATTTAATTGATTACAATCAATTAATTAATCATTCAAATTAATCACCTTAATTAATCTCCCTTGATTAATTATTCTTTAATTACATTCAAGTAATTATCCTTAATTAATTTCACAAATTAATTATTCTCAACCAAAAACAGTAATTAACATTTAATTACTTCAATTAATTAGTTAATTATAATTAATTACAATAATCCTTAATTCATTACATTAATTAATTACCTTTAATTACTTATCATTTATTAATTAATCATAATTAATCAACTTTAATTACATCATTAATTGTATTAATGAATGATCCTTAATTATATTTAATAAATTATCCTCTTAAATTTATTACCTTAAGTAATCAACCCATAACTATCAATCCCTCTTGATTAACCATATTCAGTAATTAACTAACTTAATTACTTCATTAAAACAAATTAATTATTCCTTAATTAATTTCTTAATTAATCCCTTGATTAATTACTAAGTAAATTTAATCCAAATTACTTACATTATTAAACATATTTCATTAATTACATTCTGTAATTACCAATCAATTACTTCACTAAGTAATTTCCAATACATAAATAATTATCATTAAAACATCAAGTGTTTAAAATTAATCAAACTTAATTAATTAAATTAAACAATTACATTTAACATAATTAATTACCTTAAGTAATTAAATTCTTAATTACTTCATTAAGTAATTACACTTAAATAATTCACAAATGATTATTATTAAATTAATTAATCTAATTAATTATAAAAATTAACCACACTAATTAATTATTAAATAATCCTGTTAATGACCTTCATTAACCATTCTCTAATTATTTTCGTTAAGAAATTAACTTAGATTATCCCTTATTAATTACAATTTAATTTATCTTTAATTATCCATTAATTAATCTTAAATTATTTAATTAATTAACCTTGATTTTAACTTAATTGCTTAATTAAGAAATCTTTAATTATAAATTAATAATCTAATTAATGATCTTAAATTTCAAATTGATTAACCCTTAATCAATATTTATTAAACCCTAATCAATTAATTAAATAAATTAACTAGTTATTTCTTAATTACTCAATTAATTAAATTAATCTCAAAACATTAAATCTTAATTTTAAGATAAAACATTTCGTAATTATGTTTAATTGTCATTAACAAATTCATTTGAAAACAAATTACTTTTGGACTTACTTTTATATTTCATTTCAATTACAAGATTTAAAATGAATAAAATTTAAATTTAAACAAAGTTTAAACAATTTAAAACTTTTTAAAATTACATGACAAACAAGTGCTTGTCTTAGAAATGAAATTCATAAGAGTTTTGAAACTAAATTCATTTCAAAATTCAATAATTTAAATTTACACATTGTTTAAATCTTTCAAAGTTTAAAACTTCTTTTAATTTCAAAAATGAAATTCATGTTTAATCTTTGTTTTCCAGATTTAAACCTTACTTAAAACTTGCTCATATTTTTAAAAACTTCATTTTTATAAATTTAAAACTGCTCAACCATTTTAAAAGAAGCTAACAATTCAGGTTCAAACTTTATTACTTTTATTTTTATTTTTTATTTAAAACTGAGATTTTGAATTTAAACTTGAATTTAAAACCAGGTTTAAAACCTTCTTTACAGTCAAAAGCTTCATAATTTAAAATTTTTAAAAACTGATTTTACAGGTTTCTGTAAAACCTGAAAAATACAGAACAACCCGAGACACCACACATTTACTTCGAGTTCACAATCCATCTTTCCTGAGCCAACTTCTCTACAACTTCGAGCAACACAACGATCTACTCGAGCACAAAACTCAGGCCAACCAACATCACCAATAAAAATCTCATCACTGTGCATATGCACGGCGACTCCGGCCACCGTAGATCGTCGTTGATGAATGCCACACTCCAGCAACCAACCCAGCAACCACCCACGACCATCAAATCGAACTACCATTCTCGAAATCAAAATCGAACACAAATTCCCAAACCTAGAAACAACCATCAGGTTTCCCCCTCAAACCTGTCAGCTCCAAATCCTCACCGCTCCGACCACCTGAAGGTCAGCCCCTCCGGCCTCAACTTTAACTACGGCCAATCTATCAATCCCCAAAATACCATATCACTCGATCAACCCGACAACCCAAAATGATCGACTCTTCAAACCCCTTTAAAACTAGGGTTCAAAAAAGACTTTTCAAAAATGCACCTTCCACAATAATATCCATCACCATTAATGATTTTTCCCAGCTTCTACTAACCCTTCTCCATCACCCAGAAGAACCCCGAGACTCCACTTATCATAGATCACCAGAAAATGCAGATAATCCCATTTCCAGTCAATACCAAACTTCACCCTTAACTACATTCTAAAAATCCTAATTCTTGATTTAAAAAATCATGCTTTAGCTAATGCTTTTGATTTATAATACTGAATTTCAAAATTAACATGTTTGGATTTTGGTAAAAATCAACATGCACTGATATTTCTTTGTTTCCAGAGACCACAACTTATATCTTAACTTAGTTAAAATTTTAAATATTAACTTAAGATAATCAAGCAACTTTATTTTATAAATTTCATTCTATCAGAAACTAAATTAAAAGATAAAAATTTGAATCACAGTTTTGCTTGGAAAACAGAACAGAACAGAGAATTTACAGCATGCATACAAATACATTTCACATCAAACTTTTATCAATACACATATAATACTTATTTATATCCAAACATACTAGCATGTAACCTAATTAATAATTTAAGATTTTAAAAGTTACTCACAGATTTTAGAAGAAGGCAGAGCCTTGGTTGATATGCTTTTTGAATTTGCAGATAACATCAAAGTTCCAGATTCAACTTGATTGAATTTAAAGCTTCTTTTAATTTCAATTTGGAAGAATGAATGCAGATGCTTTTTGCTTCCAGATTGCATGCAGAGCCTATTTTTTTTCGGATTGTAGAAAAAATAATGCAGATTTACCTTTTTGATTTCAGGTGACATGTAGAATTCATTTTCCAGATTGAAAATAAAAATGATGCAGACCTTTTTGATAATGAGGGGTTTTGATTTTGATTGAAGAGTTTTGCTAACTGATTTGTTTACAGATTGCAGAAAAATGGTTCAGAACAAAATTTAAATTGAGGAGTTTTGATTTTGATTTGTAAATTGATTTGGGTTTTCATGTTCCAGATTTGAAAAATAAACAAGTTGAAATTTTCTTTGATTAGGAAATGAAGAAAAAGAGATAGGAATGAAAGATGTGTTCTTTTATAGGTTATTTTCAGATTTTATTAAATAAAAGAAAAATTAAAACAAAATGACACTTGTAAACTATTTCAACATTTGTCAAATGAAATGTTTATCTTATAACATTTGTTATAAAAGCCTAAGAATACGACACATGTCTTTGTAAGGAAATTTTTATTTAAATTTAAATGTTAATACATATGTATTAAGCCTAATTTAATTTGTTAATTAGGATATTATATGTATATAAAAATTAAAACAAATAAAATATATACTTTGGAATTTAAATCCAAACCAATTTCAAAATCTAATATTTAGAAATCAAGTTATGAATACAAATTAAATTTTGAAATAACAATTGCTATTTTTATTAAGAATCTAATTGTTAAACAATTCACTATTAATATTATTTTTAGAAATGATTCATTATTAAATTAAAATAATTATAAAAGAAATTATTTCTTTATTAATAAATTACCTATTTTATTAAGCTATAAAACTCTTTTGTTAATTCATTTTAAATTTAAATCTCAAGCCAAATTATTTTAAATATTTAAACATTTGTCTTAACAATTAGAAAATCATATATTCATTTATTACATAGCTTTGAAAACTTAATGTTAATTTAAATCAAAATTTCCAAATTATTAATGTATATATTTTAATTTTGAATCATGATTTATTTATTAAGTTTAGACCATGATTATTTATTTAATAACTTTGAAAAGCTTATATATTAAATAAAAACTAATTTTCCAAATTACTAAAAATATTAGAATTAGAAAATATGCTTTATTTATTAAATTTAAAACAATGCTAATCTATTTACAATATGAACTATATATTTATATTATAAATAGAAACCAATTTATTATTTTTAAAAGATAAAATAACTAATTAAATATTTATTGAAGAAAATTATTAAATCAATTGAATTATTATTAACAAAATTATCAATATCAATTGAATTATTATTAACAAAATTATCAATATCAATTTAGTTTTTAATATAGATTATTATATTGATGTTGTCAAAAATTTCGGGATATTACACCTATCAACGACAATGTGGTTGTCAGTGAACGTTTCTGACTTTAAAAAACTTCACCAAATCTACAGCATGGCATACGCCATGACTACTAACCCATTATGTCATCCGTACTTTTGAATAGTTAATTGTCTTCGTTTTGGTTATCATTGTCAAATAAAATAAGTGTTAAAAGGGCTCCTAATTTTTTGTTTCATTTTAGGAAAAAAATATCATATTTTAACTATAATCCTAGTAGAAAATAACGTTGCTTGAATTTTATGGTGAAAAACTGAGATTTGTGCTAATCTGATTGCTACACAACAGTCATCTTTGATCTTATTAATCCTTATGATTTTTTTACTATTGTCTACCGTGGTTATTCCAAATAACGTGTTCTTTCATTTGCTAAGGGTGAATTAAATTTAATTGAATCATGAGTATTATAAACATCTGCAAATTATGATTGTGTAAGAATTGAAAATTGTTCACACACACACACATAAATTGATTTCCTTATTCCGAATCTCAATTTCTTTGAGTTAGCTAATCTTTTTGAGACGGAGTACATTGAATTTTGGCAGCTTGTTCCAAAATTTGCAAACCATTTTCATTCTTGGCTTTCTACTTCCTTTTCTATGCACTGATGATATTCTTATATTATATGCTGCCATGTTTGGATGATTGTAGCAGGAGATCGCATAAAAATAGAAGTCGGTTGCTAAAATCACAAATTTCAACCCAAACAGTAACAAATTTTGGTTAATGGTAAGGTAATGTGATCTACATCCTTGTTAGATTGTTATAGATTCATAATTTGATGTATGCAATTACTTAGTTTAAATACCCAGCTGTGTTTGTTTCCATAATAAACCATTTATTTTGACCTTTCGTCCAATTGTGTTTTCATTCAATGCAAATTAATTTCAATGCGACAACAGTCCATGCATTACACTTACTAAAATCATTTATCATAGATCCTTCAATCACTATTAAAAAATATCATTATTTGTTTTATTTTGCATGTCTTGATCGTATTTAACTTACCCCAACTTTCATTTTGCTGAAACTTGTACTATTGGTACAACTGATTGTTTGTGATCATTTAAAGTTGTAAAAAAAGTATTATTCGTCATGAAAGGAAAAAAAAACATCGCTTTAGAATTTTTTTCCTTTTCCATATTGCTAAGAAAATGGATATGCCTTCCTTATCTAATCCAACATTTTTTTCATCTATTGATTTTTTCACTACAATAAAGATGTTTTGAATGGTCACTTGTTTTATGTATTTATTATCTAATACTTAGTTTCTATTTTTTTATCCGTTATCAAAAAATATATACTTATGTATGTTAGTCTTAGTTATTATGCAATCTGTGTTATAACTGCGCACCATTTTCAATTAAAAGATCAATGAAAAGACATCTGAATTTGAAGAAAAAATTGATATTAAAAATTATACTGGTCCCAAAGATTGCCTCAGAATATATATAAACCCCTTCTCTATTAGGACTGAAGATATTCCAAAATTAAAACGTTTTTCTGCCTATTCTGTATTTAAGGAATCATTTCTATAATGTTTTCTTAGGTCTAATAAGTTTACAAAAGAAAGAGAAAAAAGAAATGGAAAATGCAAAAGGATCACCATCATTAGATCCGAGAAAACCATTGAAGATCAGCAAACGCTTACGTTTAAAGATGTCTTCACTTCATAATGGTAAAATTTAAATTTCTATGCTATATTATTTTGGAATTACGGATTCTAATTTTATTGTATTTTAACTGCAAAAGCATATTAAAATCTTATTAAATCTCTTTTAATGTTGACATGGTATGTCCAGATAAATTAATCTGTACTTATGACCCGACCATTTGTCGTGCACAAATGTGGTATCATTGGATTTCTTTGCATTTTTACAAAAAAATATACAATTGTATGCTCATGGGATGTGACAAAGTTATTTATCTTGCATGATATGTTATCATCGATTTACTCTGTGATATGTCAAAAATCAATAGTTGTAAGATGAAAAGAAAAAAAGGTTCACCCCACCTTTTTATATGTTCTACTTATGATTTTCTATTTCTTCCTGCTGCGGGCTACCCATTGTCATGTTTATTGGTTGTTTCTTCTACACACTTGCTACTTTTTTAATATGGGCATTTACTGCGTATATGCATTAAATCATAAGATGTGTCGGTAATTACATAACAATCAATATTTTTTACTCCTTAAATATTGGGTATGGACCATATATTTTAAATAAAAAATTGTAAATAGCTAATTTGATGAAATAAATGATGGAACTTGTTACTCGTGTATGTGCATTAACTGTTAAAAATATAATTAACTGATGTCATGTATGCACAAAAACAAAAAAGGAAACATATCTTATGCAAATCCTTTGCTCTTGGAGAAGAAGGATATACTTAAAATGTTAACTTTTTTGATATTGTCGCAACCTTTTACGAAATATTAATTGATCCGTAACTATGATCTCATTAAATTATACAATCTATCATATCGTTATGTTTCTTTCTTGGTACACAATGTGTGCAATAATTGCTATGTTTCTTGTTTGGTACATAATATATGCAATAATTACTATGTTTCTTTCTTGGTATAGAACGTGTGCAAAAATTATTACTGAGGTATAAAAAATAAAGGACGTTCAAGCTCCATTAACATTTGGTACAGAATGCATAAATTGTTCAGGACATTTAGTTGTTTAGAATCGACTTGTTGGTTCCATAAACCAATTCATTTGAACATCACTGTCACGTCAGATTGCCTAACAAAAAAATTATAAGTGTTGGTTTTCTATGGAACAACGTATTGGAAATTTGATGCAACAATTGTAATGGATGCTTTAATGTATATGGTATATTTTAAATCTACCCGTAGAAAAAATAACATTTCTATTTATGTTGATCCCCGAAGTGGCACAACATACAAAATCAGGTAAAAATAGCAAAATCTAACAGAAAATATATGTAAAACAGGGAGAATAATAAGGTTTTTAAGTGGTTCAGCAATCTCCAACCTATGTCCTTTATTGTTTTATTTACTATGAATTTGAGAGTCACTAGTACAACAGTTTTACTACTCTAAAGGCCTAGAACAATAAAGTGCAGCTGACTTCAATGGAGAAAAGATAGAAGATGATGAACCCAAAAATCATTGTTCAGTTGATATAGGATCTGTATTTGTAGGAAAGTCGCCCAAAAGAGCCAAAGGCCTACGAGATATCAAGTCCGGATCTAGATCTGAGAGTGTAGGATGGGTAGACCATGCCCATTAAGTTGTAAAATCAACTCGATACCTACCAAAAGTAGTCGGTACTGAGTTGACTTTTGGAGTGGAAACCATGTCTTCTTCCCCCTTGATCTTCTATCCCGATCCATTGTGTTTTGAGCACTTTTCTTGGATATAACGTTGTTTTTGAGAGATTCTGATATTGCTCGCACTTTCCTTCTTTCCTTTAAAAAATCCTTAGAGTTGTTCGTCTATTCCTTAAGAAATGGACTTCTAGATGGTCACGCAACTATATATCACATACTTAGGAGTTAACCAGAGGCCAAAAAACTCTCGATACCGAGTAGTGGTGTTCGGTATCGAGTGAACCTTTTAGTTCCAATTGAGCCACAAACTCTTGAGACCATTTCGGTTGTCCTTTTAAGCATGTTCCCAGGTCCGCGAATCGTTTCTTCTTCATCCTAACGTTCTACTAAAAAGGTTCTTGTTCAAAAAGCCAGGTAACACTTGCCCCTAAGAGTGTGCTTTCGTTAGAAATAAAGCATGCTCTGGAAGGAGACGAGCATTCACTATCATCCACATACATATGTTAGTTTTTATGGAATTATCTTCATCCTGCGGGTATATACGAGCCAGCTTTTCAACCCTCAAAAATCGACACTAATACCTCGACTCTATCACATGCCGAGTAATCGAATGCCGAAAAATCCGATTGTTAGGTGAAAGAAGAAGAAGACTAACCAACATAGAATCTCACAGCAGAACGAATAATCTATAATATATCACATGTCTTTACACAAAAGCAAAACTGTAATATGGATATATATATGTGTGTGTGTGTGTGTGTGTATACACAACATCAATCAGAATATACTAACATATTCCAGTCTAAACAGTTATAACAATCTGTCCTTACAATTGCTGATAACACACCAACGAATACAGCGACAAATATAACCATCGACGTGGAATATGTCTCTAGGCCTTCGACACATGTCTTGAAGCTCCAAGCATCCAAACTAATTTGTAATATTTTTGGTCTGACCCAAGCATTATAATGAAATAATACCCGAGTCAGTCTGGAAAACCAACTTGAGAAAACACACCAACTTTGAAGTTATACGAAAGCTTTGAAATCAAAAGGTATCTCGTAAGACCCTGGTACACATAAACACGATGGGTATTTTACCTTACGATAACCAAAACAATTTTATAGAAAAATAAGTGATATTATAATAATGCTTAGTGGTTCAAAGTAAAATATTAAAATAGCTGAAATGCTTGCATCTCACATTTCAACATAGTTGGGCATAATCAACACCGTACGGCACTTCGTGAAGAATGCATTCCATGCAATGACTAAGCACTAGGGTACCAACTGTCATATTACACCTCTAGAAAAATGTAATGAGATCGAACCTAACGATTCCTGCTAACACAAAACCGGCGTACCCCTTACCGGATAGTACCGAATATGTCATCACCCCAGTTGTTCCCGATCTTTTTACGAGATCTCATGCACAACCAATCCATAAATATATAGATGTAATATCTAGAAAGGTGACAACATACCCAAATGTGTATGACCCACTTAGCCTTGCTGCATCTCCCTTTAGAAAGAATGGAAGATTATGTGTTCCGAGTGTAGGAAATATAAGGAAAGAAGTATTGGAGGTATGCCATCATTCGAAGTTCACCATACATCTTGGAGGTACCAAGATGTATCGGGATATGATGAGGAGTCTCTTCTGGAAAGGAATGAAGCAGGATATTTGCTTGTGTGTGAAGCAGTGCTTGAACTGCCAATAAGCAAAGGCGAACACCCAAAGCCAAGTGGTTTGCTTCAGCTGTTAGATATTTCTGTATGGAAGTAGGATTCTATTTCTATGGACTTCATTGATAGGTTTTCAAGGTCTAATAGAGGAAATGAAAGTATATGGGTTATAGTGGACAGATTGACCAAGAGTGCCCATTTCATTCCGGTAGGTCAACCAGAACGGCATCCTTTTTTAGCAAAGTTATTTATAAAGAATGTGATTTGACAGCATGGAGTTCCTAGCAATATAGTTCGTGACAGAGATTCCTTGTTAACTAACGAGTTTTGGAAGAGTCTACATGTAACGATCTAGGCTTTTCAACCATCAACAGCCTTAACCACGTCGACGTGCCCACAATTTTCCACATAGGCAGTCTAGAGTTTGGTTTTCAGATAGACAGATAGTAGATATCGATTTGGTAGCCTTCAGCTTTCTGTTGGTATTCTTTAGAGTCTTTGGAGTGCATGGGCTGCACTTGCTTAGCTTTGTGCAACTTTGATGGAGATTCGAGCATGAAGTTTTAGAGCTTTGGCTTTGGAGTTTTGGTTTGAGGTTACAGTATTAGATTCTATTGAAGGCTCATCTCATATTGTGTCGTGTTCCGCTGTATTTTGTGTTGTATATATTCTCTGATGTTGATGATTATCATTGTATCAAATTGATGTATCGGATATTGTATTCATGTTGTATCAATGATATCATCTTTTGTTTCCACCGTGTTATTTATTATCTATTGTTGTTATAAGCTCCGACGAACCAGATTCGATGTTTGAATCTGCGGCATTCGAGTACAAGTGAAGTACGAGTGCTGATTTTCGAAGGTCGAGTCAGGATCGTTACACTCCAAGAAGTGTTGGGAACCAAGATTAAGATGAGTACCGCTTACCATCCGCAGACAGATGGGAAAACGTAAAGAGTTAAAAAGATCTTAGAAGATTTGTTAAGAGCTTTTGTTCTGGATTTTTGAGGATCATGGGAAGACCATCTGCATCTAGTCGAATTTTCATATGACAATAGTTATCAAACTAGTATTGGGATGCCACCGTTTGAAGCTTTGTATGGTAGGCAATGCAAATCTCCCATATGTTGGTTGGAGACAGAGGAAAGGTTGATTCTTAATCCAGATATGGCTAAAGAGGCTGCAAAAAAGATTGAGCTCATTCGGGCTAGAAAGAAGTTGGCTCGGCCTAGTAGAAAAGTTATGCAGATAAGAGACAGAAAGATTTGGAGCTATCAATTAGGGACTAGGTTTTCATCACAGTGTCAATGATGATGGGTGTGATTAGATTTGGGAAATCGAGGAAGTTTCTCCTAAGTTCATTGGACCTTTTCCCATTCTTAAGAGGATCGAAAAGCTCTTGTATAAAGTTGAGATACTGAGCAGTTTGGCAAGTGTCTACAATTTTTTCATGTTTTTCATCTCAAAAAGTATGCTAGAGACCTGGAGACTGCTATTCCACCGATAGTGCTAGATGATTTAGTGGTAGAACTGGACTTGACCATAGTGAGGAAGCCAGTTCGCATTGTTGCGAGAGAAGAGAAGAGGCTTAGAAACAAGATGGTCGGATTAGTCAAAGTCCATTGGAGTGATGATGAAAGAGACTGTACTTGGGAGGTTGAGAGCAGGAATAGATATGCTTATCCTAATTTGTTTGATAGTATGATTTACCTTCTTATTTGATCTATTATGTGCCTTATCATGATTTTGAGGATGGAATTTTTTAAGGAGGGGAGTCTGCAACGCCACAGATTTTTAGTAACATTTTTTAGGAAATTTATTTTGTCAAACTAAATAAAATAATGTGTTGATTAAGGGATTGAAATTTGATTTTAACTAAAGAGGTAGCCGTGCCACATAACAACGAACTAAAAAGGGGTTTTAAAATGAATAAGAGGAGGGGTAACATAGGAAAGAGACCATTCCTATATCTTCTCCCATAGTCATGTACAGTAACACACGTTCATTTCGTTTTATTTTCAAATTTTAAAAAGCAAGGCCGACCACCATTAACAATAAAAGCGGAAAAAGAAAGAAGATAAGCTATGAAAAAGCTTAAGCAAATCAATCTATTCCTCAATCTCTTTAATCATTAAGACTAAGGTGAATAATGTTTACATCTCTATTTTCGATAATTTTTGGTTTTATGATGATTCCGAATCATTTCGCAATATACTGCCATGTTTTTGAATAAAGGAATGTTTACATATACTCGTTGATGAATTAAACATGTTCGTATAGAGTTTTATGATTTGTTTTAGGGCGAAACCCTATTAAATGACGTCTTCATGCCTTGTGAATTTTTATATAGATCAAAAAATATGTTTTGGAGATGGGTTTCAACTTTCATAAATTTTGGAATTAATTGGAATTTATATAATTTTTTTTTAGAAACGGGTACTTTATTAACAAAAAGAAGCATATATTTCCATGACGTGCCTCGTTAAAACCTTGCAATCCCCTAATCTAAACGGGTGCCTTGCAAGGAAAAAGAGTGCATATCATTTCCATATATTAATAGTACAAGACCACAACTACAAAACCAAGTTGTTGAACAGATGGAGGAGTAAACAAACATAACACGCACTCAAAACCATCCGTAATAACAAATTGGACATTTGGCAAATATAACCACCAATATAAATCACAAGACAAAAATAAATATCCAAAAACAAGACTTCATGTGGAAACTGACAAAGCCTCCAGCAAAACAATGACTCGTCGAGATCGGATGAGAAGCATCATCAAGAGGGGAGAGAGAGAAAAGCAGTTATCTAAAAAAGTATATCAAAGTAATGAATGGCGAAAAAACTCGAGAATCCAAACTCGAAGACACCGCTTGAAGACAAGAGAATGGGCACCATTGTGAAAGAATTCGTGACTAGAAAGACTGGAATTCAGGGAGGTCGCTGATGTTCAAGAGAATCCATGGCGGTATTAAAGTTGTCAAAGATAATTATCACTCTGCATTTATCACTTGATTATTTAATATGTACTGCATAAGTATCTTACCATCTTGTATGATTAGGATGAGTCTGACAGATGCTGGCATATCAATTCCTCTAAAGATTCTGTTGTTCCTCTCGCACCAGATGTTCCAAATCAAGGAAGTGAACGTTGTGTTGGTAATTCGATTTAATAAAGAGTGATTCCTCTGTCTTTTAATTAGGCAATCCAGAATATGATTAATATTATAGTTAAGATTGATATCGATGTTGACTTTCTGCATGATACTGTCCGGTAAGCTTCTAGAATATGGACGGTTAAAAAAGAGATGGTCTCTGTCTTCTAATTGATTTGAACATAGAGTACACCCTTTGATCAATATTTATGTTCCATCTACTAACTCGATCCTTTGTGTTCAATTTATTTTGTTTTTTCCATAAGAGCACAACTTGACAACTTAGGCGCACACCCTTTGTCCCAGGTAATCTTTGTCCAGAAATGTTCTACATGCTTGTTTCTGAAATGGTTCTATGCCGATTTCATTGTAAATTTTCCATTGATACTAGGATTCCATTTCCAGTAATCTCTTTCATTTTGAGGCTGAATGTTTACATTATGAATAAGTTGATGGTATTGTGTAAGCACATATTCTATGTTTTGCTTTCAATTGTTATTAGAAATTAACACAGATACTTTTTTGTTACATCCGTCTACAATAGACATAGCATTCCAACCTGCTTTATCTGTTAAAGAAGATCCATTAATCCATTGATCGAACCATAAGTTTGTGGTGTCCCCAATAACATTGTTCCTATTTATGAGACCTTTGCACCACTGTCTTGCTCTATGTAAAGTTTTCCAAGTAAACAAGGCAGTGGGATCCATGGTAGCAGTCCTTAAGTTAGCTTTTTTACAATACTTATTTTGTATCCATTTAGCCCGGAGAGATTCACCATGAATAAATTTCCACAATAGATTAGCTGCCACTGCTTTAGATATTTCTTCAATTTTCCTTATACTAAGGCCACCTTCATTTTTTGTTCTACACACATCTTCCCAACTCATTTTATGAGCCTTCGATTTCCATAAAAAGTTAGCACACAAGGAATTGATTCTTTGAATTACTGTTGATGGGAATTGTGTGAACTGAAGCCAAAACTGCAGCAAAGGATATATTATAGTTTTTATTAATTCAGCCCTACCACTGATATTTAGCATCTTACTGTGCCAATGGCTGAATTTTTTATTAATTTTATCTATCATCCATCCAAAGTACCTTGCGCTTAATTTATTATTAGATAATGGAATGACCAAATATATAATTGGTAGACTACCAATGCTGAAATTTGGAATGATAGCTATTTGATTTTTGTTTGTGGCACCTTTACTAAAAAATAGCATAGATTTTTTGTTGTTTAATTCCAGCCAGGCTATGTTATTCAGATCTTGAAAAATATGCTTGATACACTTGGCATTCTCAATAGTAGCTTTGGTTAAGATGAAAATATTATATGCATATATCAAATGCGTAATCAAAGGTTCGGTTTGGTATATGGGAATTATATTACCATTGAAGAATTCCATATCTAGATATATAGTAAGAAGTTCCATAACAATGGCAAATAAATATGGTGAGAGGGGTTCACCTTGTCTTAATCCTCTCGAGCTATTAATGAGACCATAGGGTGGGTCTTCTATTAAAATCGAAAACGATGGAGTAGAAATACATTCATATATAAGATCCATAAATGGAAGAGGAAAACCCATCGATATCAACATATGATGAATAAATTCTCTATTAATTTTATCATACGCTTTATGTAGATCAAATTTCAGACATAAATTGTTAGGTTTTTTTCTGTTTAATCTTCTAACCATTTCATAAGCTAGAAGGGAGTTTTCTATGATAACTCTACCAAGAATGAAAGCATTCTGATTATATGAGATAAGATCATTCAAATATTGCTTCATTCGATTATAGAGAAGATTTATTAGAATTTTATAAGAAACATTGCAAAGTGAAATCGATCTAAAATCAGTCATATCAACTGCATTTGGTTTTTTTGGGATAAGGCATATAAACATATGATTGATTTCTTTAATAATTTTCTCAGATTGAAGTACACTATTTATAGCATTCTAGATGTCATATTTGATTCGTTTCCAATGGATTATATAAAATTTCGAATTGATGCTATCTGGTCTTGGGCAGCTATTGTTGTTTATCTAGAAAAAAGCAGATTTAACTTCCTCAAATAGAAAAGGTTTATAGAGATTAATTTTTTCATTTTCTGATAGGATTTTCTTGCAAGTTATGTTTGGAAATTGGAATGTGTCTCTAGGCGATGAGAAAAGATCTGAAAAATAGTTCATAGCTGAGTGGGCAATTTTTTCTGATGATGATTACCAAGAACCATTGTCATTAAGTATAAGACTACTCCCTCTAGTTGGTTTAAGAATATTGATTTTGGAGAAGAAAAATTCTATTAGTTTATCTCCTTTTGTCAACCAGTTAATCTTCATTCTTCGCTCATTTTCTTTCGCAATATTCCTCATTTTAACATGAATATGATCAACTTTCGTATTGTACTGTTCGATAAGATTGTTGTTTAAAGGATCTCGAACTAATTGATTGTAAATATCATCAGCATCTTTCTTTAACTTATCCAGTTTTGAATATATATTGATTTTATTTGAAGCCTAGGTTTTCAGAGCAGCCTTCATGGTTTTTAATTTACAGAGAAACTTATAAAGAGCATTACCTATAAAGTCCTGATCCAGAGCATGCTGCAAGGTGATTTGGTAACCTCTTTGTAGATGCCATAATTATTGTACTTGAAAGTTATACAGCTTCTCCTTTTATTTTGATTTTAGAGCTTAATCATGATAGGAGTGTGATCACTTATGGAGTGGTTGCCAAAATTTATTCCATAGTGGATAAACTTGTCAGACCACAAGTTATTTACAAAAACCCAATCTATTTTACCATGGATAGAGAAGTGAAGGCCTCCTCTCCATGTATAGTAGTTTCCAGTGATTCTGGTTCAAGGAGTTTAGAATAAGATATACAATCCATAAATTCTTGATCACCCATACCATTATAGATACCATTATTCATTCTATTTGTAGGAGATAAAATAGAGTTAAAATCACCCGCTGCAATCCAAGGAAGTCTAACACTCATAGATTGATCAATAATATACTTCCATAGCTCTTTTCGCATCATTTTCTCGTTGAAGGAATAAACCATGGTACATAGCACACTTAGTCCACTAGAATTATGCAGGATACAAGAAATGTATTGTTCATTCGTGTGTAGAATAATATTAGACCACTGTTTAGAATCCTAAAATATAAGAATACGACTTTTCTGATCATCAAGAATATAATGTGAAAATTTCCATTTAGAATGAATTTTAGCCATAAATCTATAATATTATCTAATGATAGTTTGTTTTCAAGAATGCTAATAAAAGAGAACCTGTTGCATTGCAATAATATAATTATTTCCAATTGTTTGGCTGGAGCATTCATACCCCTAATGTTCCAGATAAGGAACTCCATCTATTGATTGTTTGCCGCGTTGCTACTGGTTTCTAGGGGAGTAGCAGTCCCCAATAATTTGGCTTTCCTTGAATTTTTGTTCTTGCCTTTTAGTTGATTAACAAGGGTGTGCCATGCAAGGTTGTCAACAACATCAGAATTGGCTGTGGCTTTAAATTCAAAGGGGGCTTCATCTGACCTGATTTTTCACGTGTTGCTGGGTCTGATAGTTCTTAAAGAATTAGTGCTTTGCTCTATGGTATCAAACTTTGTATCCACCTCAAAAGGATCTTCAAACATTTCACTTGAGTCACAATTGAAATCCTCTGTGTCTATATGCTTATAATGTAAATTTTTTTGTAATTCTATATTCACATCTTTCTGAACTGATGTTGTAATTATAGTCGAAATGATAGTGTTTGGTTAGACATTTTGACATTCATCTGGTTGATTTCGAATAGAATCAATGTTACCTATCTTTTGATAATTAATATCTTGTGATTTCTCTATTTTTGAAAAGTCTGTAGTCATTTGAGTATTAGAATGAGATGCTTTGATATCCTAACTATTATCTACTTGATTTTATATATTATTCCCACTGTTGTCAATTATCATGTCAAAGTTATTCGCATTTTGTGTCACGTTACTCCTTTTTGGCATCCAAACTTTATTAAATTGACATTTACTATCGGCATGACCAAAACTTGAGCAGTTCGTACACATCGATGGTTTCCATTCATTAGCCACTTCTTGCCATATCATTTTGTCGTCTTCAGTTATTATAGGTATTTTACTAGGGAATTTGAAGGAATTACTTATTTCAATTAACACCCTAGCATAAGCAATTTTAATGATACCTTCAATGAATTTATCCAATCTAATTGGGGAACTAAGAACTGAGGTGATACGACTAATATCTTCTTCTGTCCAATAATCAAGGGGAAGGTTCGAGAATCGTATCCAAAATCGGAATTGTATGAAGAAGTTCTTTATTGAGCTGCATTCCTAGAGACCACCTTTTCATCTTCGTCAATATTTTATTATAATAAAAGGTCCTCCTTCTAAAATTTTATCACAATCTTATTTTTTGTTGAATTTTATCAAATAGCATCCATTTTCTTTGGAGTAAGTCGAGAATTCATATTATGGCTTCCAAGCTCTAAGGATATAGTCTTTGAATTGTGGATAATATGGTTTAGGACCAATACATATACCTCTATGGCATTATCCCATTTCATTTTAGCATTTAGCACAACCTCAGCGGACATTTTGGCACATTGCATGGAGTTTAATTCTTGAGGATGATAGAATTTTAATGGGATGGAGATAGGGATGTTGTTACCTTTTACCAATTCATTCCATGCCCGATTAGATGAGGTAGAAAAATTCCACCTATTGGTAACAGATCTGTTAACATCTTGGGGTGTACAGACAATGTTACTATTGGAGGATTTATGATTGTGGTTTGAGGGTTGAGTCGATGGGTTTACAATTTTTTTTAGAATCTCTTTTTGCAAGAATACCAGGCTGCGAGTGATATGAATGTTTAGGAGCACGCTTCCACTTACGAGAAACAACTGTAGTGAAGCCTTCATCTTCAGGGGGAAGATGATCTATTGGGGATAGAGGCGGGAGGCCAGGCGGGGGTTCCAAGGATTGTGGCGATGGATCGGAAGAGCGACTAGACTGGGGATCAGTAGGCAAGGACGATGTTATCTGGAGTGAAAACAAAAGGTTGACAGGGCAGATCGAAGAAGAAGGGGCAGAGAGTACTAGCGGTGTCTAGGGTTTTCGTACTTGTCGAAGAAGGAGGGATTTATATGAATTTTCTAGTAAAGAAAATGATATTTTGGGTTATAAATTATTTACGGGTAAATAATTAACTATTTGGATCTAAAACTTTTATATGTTAGTGGATATATATAATTTGATTTACCGGAATTTTTCCAGATTTTTCCTAAGAGTTTCAATGGTTATATAAATTATTTAAGTATGGGACCTAAATGTTTTATATAATTATAAGGGAGAATGGGCTTTTTGTAAAATATTTAATTTGCCAAAAATGGAAAGTTGACAGCACGTTTGAAAAGAAAAACCTAGAAAACAATCAAATTTAGACAAATAAGGCAGGTTAGGTACAAAAGGACTATTTTAAAGTACAAATAAACATTACTATTTCATCTCCTTCAGCACCTAGGTTCCGCCTCCATACTACCCTTTCGACACAGTCGAAACCAATGCATATGGTATCAGGCAACTAGTACGTAATGAATTGGAAGAAGCTGAAAGGTATAGGGTCGAAACCAGAGGGTTCTGAAAGAGATAGGATTTTTCTTTGGTTTTAAAAGAAAAGAATGCCTACTTCCTTTCGGCTAAGTTGGTTTCAACTTAGTTAGGTTTTGAATAAGTTAAATGATTTAAAAGGAATGGCTTCGATTGGGTTTCGCTATAAATGATTGCTTTCGACATGATCGAAGCCTTTAGCTGCCACTTCCTACCTTTCGATTCAGATGGTTTCGAAGGGACCCATTGTTTTCTAAAATTTGGCCACCTCTCCGTTGTTATTGAAAGGATGATTTTGACAACATCATTTTATAACTTAGAAAATGGTTTTGAAACAGTTGCTTTCAAATTAGATGATTTTAAGGCCCTTTTTTCTTTGAATGATGTATAACCCAAAATTGGTTTCGAAAGAGATGATTTGAATGGTTTCAAAAGGTGCTTTCGACTTTAATGGGTTTAAGTCTTTTTGCTCTACTTGAAGGCATAATCAAAATGATTTTAGCCGAAGCATGTTTCGAAGTAGTCAACTTTGAACGGTTTCGAAAGGTTTCCATATGTTTTAAAATTGAACCTAAATGCTTTCGAAAGGTTTAGGTTTAATACTTTCGAAAGGTTTTAAAAGAGGCTTTGAAGGGGTTGTTCGCCAAAGGTTTCGAAGGAATTGAAAGGTTTTGTTTTCTGGTGGTTTTGAATGGTTTCGAAAGGGAATGTTTAAAAGTTTTAAAAGAAGGTATCTATGGTGTTAAAGCTTTCGAAAGGAAGATCTCCAAGGGTTTCGAAAGGGTTTTGAGAATGGTTTCATAAGGTAGACTTTGGCATTTTAGCCTAGATAAAAGAAAGAGTTTTACGTTGTTTCAATAGCGGTATTTTTGATGGTTTCAAAAGAGGTACATTCAAAGGTTTTGGAAGAGGGACTTTCAAAAGTTAAGTGTTTTCATCAACTAACATTTGAGTAATGTATATTTATGTATAATATGGCAAGGTGGTTTTGAGTAAAGCATATGTGAGTATATAATTTTCCTTGTTTAAGTTTGATTTAAAAGCCTTAAACCACTAAGAAAAGGTTTTTCAGGGAAGATTTTGTACAGATATCCCTAAGTAAAATGACTCAAACATTAGACACTAGGTGGGACTCGTATATGGTCCCGCCCTATACATTACCTATTAGCCCAGCTAATTTAGTCCAAAATTCTAATGTGCAGTGCTTTATCATAAGTAGGACTAAAATTATGAATACACATAGAAAGGAATATATTTTTGTATACAGATAGGTTATTGGTAAGCCCGTAAACCTCTAGGATCATGTGACTCTGGAAGATGATAAGTTAAGGATAGACCGTCTAGAAGGGAAGTATTTAACAGATAGTTAAAGACGGATAGTTTAGATAAAGATAAGTGTTTGATAGATGTCAGATAAATTTTGATAAATTTTGATGCTGTTTGGTAGGCCTAAGTTAGCCAAAGGTTAAAAGTTAGCCAAACAAAACTTTAGTGTATTATAGATAGCTCATTTTATTACCTAATTTTTCTGTGTATGTTTACATAATGATGCTTTACAAATATTTTGACCAGTTTGGATTGTAGGAAAAGAATTGTAAAACGATATGTTTTAAAGGAATGTTAGTGAGGGGAAACCCGTTCTGCTAAGCGGCGTGGTCTCACTTAACATAAATTAACGATGATGAACAGTATTATTCACATAAATCTTTATGTCCGACTTGAATTTTTTTCCTTCTTAAAGTCTCGAGTGCTCAAAATTTTATTTGAGTAGGCTGAGGGTTTAGGTTTTTAGGTTTTGGCATATTTTCGCTAATAAGCTTCCGGAGATGGGCCGGTGGCTGATGGATAGCTAATTTAGGAATCCTAATTTTTCTATTATTTGTTTCCGCTATGTATTAAGACGGTTGTGTCTATATTGCTTTGATCATCCAAGGGGCATCGTCATATGTCGCTCTTGGTGTATTGTTATAAAACTATATTTGATTCCTGGGTGTTACTCAGGAGTCACTAGCATGACTCCGGGGCCGGAACAACGTTCATTAGATGCACTATCCGTGTACATCTTTCATCTGGCATTATACTCTCCACTACTCTCCAGAATGTCGTCTTGCTCAGTGTATTGAGCAATGAGATCCACTAAAGCTTGACCTTGGATAGCTCTTCGATGGTGATAGGTAATTTCATATTATCTCAATTCAATGTTCCATTTTAACAGCCTTCCAACGGTCTCAAGAGAGTCTGCCTCCTTGAAGCGATCAATAGACAGTATGCAAATTTTCTAGCTTCGGCTAGTTTCTTTTTGCTTATGTCAACTGCTTACCGATGTAGCATACTAGTCATTAGATTTGATACTCCTCATGCACAAGTGCGACGCTCAAAGCATGCACCGACATTGCCAGATAAATAAACAAATCCTCATCATTCAGTAGTTTCAATAGAGCAGGAGGTCTCTCTAATTGATCAACTAAAGCCTGGAATGCACTATACATTCTTGGGTCCCGGCGAAATTGATTTTCCCTTTCTCGATCATATCGAAGAGAGGGATGCATTTATTTGTGGCTCTTAAGATGAATCGTCTCAGGGCGGCGAACTCTCCATTTAAGCTCTACACTTGTTTGATTGATTGGGGCTTTGATATTCCTCAACGCTTCTATCTTCTTCGGATTTTCTTCGATCCCACGAGAGTTCACGATGAAGTGTAAGAATTTCCCTGATGCAACGCAGAATGAGCATTTCAAGGGATTGAGATTCATCCCGTATTTTCAAAGAATGTTGAACATCACTGCCAAATCATCGACATGGTCCTTTGACTGCCATGACTTCATGAGCATATCATCCACGTAGACTTCCATTGAACATCCAATTTGATCTTTAAACATCTTGTTCACCAATCTTTAGTCTGTCGCTCCGACGTTCTTTAATCCAAAAGGCATAATAAGACAGTAGTACAATCCTAAGTAGATTATGAAGCTGGTGTGTTCCTGGCATAACACGTGCATCGTAATCTGATTGTACCCAGAGTATGCATCCATGAAAGATAGCAATTCGTGTCCAGCTCTCGAATCCACCAGCTGATCAATCCCCGAGTGCGGGAAGCTACCTTTAGGGCACGTCTTACTTAGATTAGATTAGTCAACACATGTCCTCCACTTCCCATTTGACTTTTTTTACCAAGACCATAATTGCTACCCAACAGGTATAGGGTAACATGGATGAAGCCATTATCTCTCGGCTTTTCCACTTCTTTTTTCAGTGCAGTGAATCTCTCTAGACCCAGAATAGCACGCTTCTATTTCACATGCGTTTCAAATTTAAAACTAACGCATGGCTCGCTATCTCCAATGATATTCCACACATATTCGAGTGAGTCCATGTGAACATATCAAGGTTCGTCTGAAGGAAACCAGCCAACTCTTTTATCACCCTTGTGTTAAGCTACGATCAAATCCTTAGGACCCATGTAGTATCATCCTTGCTTACCGGGACGTTGATCGTTAACTCGACTATTGTTGTCCTTCAATCCTCCAGCTCTTTCCTTGGATCCGTGACTCCATATACTTGTGGAGCCGACTATGTTGCTCGAATCAGGGCTCAGCCATTGTTTCTATGCCTCCAGAGCCTAACTCTCTTCGCTTTATTTCTTTCAGCTCAGCGACATAATATTCGCGGCCAAGACACTGATCTCTTTGGACAATCTCTACACCATTCTCTATTGGAAAATTCATTGTTAAGCACCAAGGAGTTATGATCGCTCTGAATTCTGCAAGGGAAGGTTGGCCTAGAAAAGCATTGTAGTCATAAAAAATATCCAATACAACAAAAGGCCCCACTCGCACTCTCCTAAGGTCGCATCTCCAAATACCACCAGTAGATCCACACATCTCACTGGCTCAATAGTGATGCAGCGCACCATGATAACTCGTTTTCTTTAAGTCGCTCACATCTCTTAAGTCGTTCTCGTTCCTGAAGCTTAAGTTGTCAGCGACCTAACGAGTTATGCCAACCATCGACCTAACTAGTTATGCCAACAGCAAGTTATGTCAACCAGCGACCTAACGAGTTATGCCAACCAACATATGCTACATTTTCTTTAAGTCGCTCATTTCATTTCCATAAATCGCTCAACCTATGCCGCATTGATTTCTTAAGCCGTGCATCTATATCGCTTCTCTTAAGTCGCCTGCTTCTTTAAGTCGCCTACTTCCTTAAGTCTTTGAGTCCTTATGTCGCATGTAGCTGTGATATCTTCTTGGGTCTTTGCTTTCTTAAGTCGCTGATGCTTATGTCACTGATCTTCTTATGTCGCTATGTCGCAAAGCCGCATGATTCATTATGTCGCTAAGTCGCTCCTGGGGCAATGCCATCCTTATGTCACTAAGTCGCATAGTGTTATTACTTGTATTGTTTTGTTATGTCATATGTCGTGTTATTTGTTATGTCCAGTGATGCTGTGTTGTAACTTGTATGTTGTTAAGCCGTAACTCGTATGTGTTAGGTCGTGTATTGATGTAAGTCGCCTGTGTATGTTAAGCCGTGAGTTGTAAATGTTGACTCGTGTGTGTGGTGAAAATTCCTATAAATAGGGGCGTGATGTCATTGTAACAGGGAGTTGATTTTGAATAAAAATTGTTTGTGTGCTTTTGCCACTTTTGTTGAAGTTGAGTGTGATCTCCTTCTTCTTCCATATTCGGATATTCGAGTGTGCTCGAATCAACGAATTTGAAGCTGATTCACGGAATCTCGTGCGCGAGATCAACGTTGAAGAATCATAGATCTTCTAACGTGGAATCATGCGCGATCAATGTGTTGAAGATAGCTAGAATCCGGTATCTCAAGAGATCAACAGATTTGGGCATTTATCGTTCTATCAGGTTTACTTGACACGAAATCATTTCGTAAGGAAGAAAGTAATACAAATTGGTATCAAAACATTATTAGCACGTCAAGTGTTAAATCCGCTGTGTCACTTTTTGGTATCGGAGCTAAGTAAGATCAAGGCCGAGTAAGAGCTAAGTCAAATCCGAGTTAAAGACATATCAGTTCGAGCTAGATCAAAGATAGATCATGCCCCCGAGACGTGCTAATCGTTATCATAATGTTGAAGATGTGTATAGAAGACAAGAAGCTGAGCAGATGGAGCAGTGTATCAGTGAAAAGTTCAATGAGGGTATTGAGAAATTGGAGAAATTGATGAAAGATATGAATCACAATCAAAGGAGAACTTCACCAGTTTCGAATCAGAGTGGAAATAGGGTTTCACCATCGGTTTCGGAAGATAGGAGAATGTCACCCCAGTCTTATCGGGAGAGGAGAGAATCTTCAGTTTCAATGAGGCAAGAACACCATGAGTATCGAAATGAAGAAAGAAGAACCCCACATGAGTTTGACAGTGAACCATATCGAGATGTTGAAAGACAGGGTAGAAAGGACATGCACAGTCGCAGAGATGTAGATGGACGGGATCGATATCGAAGTACATATGAGGAATATGGTGATGGAGGTAGTATTCATTATCGAGATCGAGGCTAAGTGCGAAATCAATATCTAGATTCAGAAAATGATCGTAAATGGGAATTAGGTATGAGGATGGAAATTCCAGAATTCAAAGGTGGTATGCAAGCCGAATAATTTCTTGTTTGGTTGTCAAATGTTGAAGAAATTTTGGAATTCAAGGAGGTGCCTGAAAATCGAAGAGTCCAATTAGTTGCCATAAGACTAAGGGGAAGAGCTATGACATGGTGGCAGCAAACTAAACTAACTCGGAAGAGAATGGGAAAATTGAAAGTTGTCACTTGGGAGAAGATGAGAAAGATGATGAAAGCAACTTTCTTGCCGTACAATTATCAATGTCTTTTGCATCAATGTTTGCATAATTTGAGACAAGGGACGAGGATGGTGAATGATTATGCAGATGAATTCTATCAATTGATTGCAAGGAATTATATTATGGAGACAGAGGAACAGCTAACGGCTAGATATATTGGAGGGTTACGAATGCAAATTCAAGACATGGTGAATATGTTTAATCCATTGTCCGTTGCTGAAGCACATCAGAAAGCCTTAGCTTGGGAGAAACAAGGGAGATGAGGAGGTGGTGTGTTTACAAGTTCCAACAATCAGAGTAAGGGTACTAGTAGCAGTGCTAATGTTTCCAAGGCAGTCAGTAAACCAATTGTCAAAGAAGCCGCTAAAGCAAAGGTCAATGACAGTATCAAGTGCTATAATTGTCAAGATTTTGGCCATAAAAGCAATGAATGTACAAAGCCAAAGAAGAGAGCATTAGTTGCATAGGAATGTGAGTATGAGGATGTAGAAGCTGTGATTGACTATTCTCAACCATCGAAGTTTGATGAAGATGAAGAAGTTGTGTCAGGAGATGAAGGATGTAATTTGATGATAAGAAGGTCTTGTCTAGTGCCAAAGCATGAGAATGATTCTAGTTGGCTACGAAGCAATATCTTTCAGTCTACATGTACTATCTTGGGGAAGGTTTATCGATTTGTTATTGATGCAGGAAGTTGTGATAACATTATTTCTGAAGAAGCCGTCATGAACTTAGGGTTGAAGACTGAAAAACATCCTAAATCTTATAAGCTGACATGGCTAAAGAAAGGTAGAGAAGTGACAGTGGGAAGACGAGCTTTTGTTACATTTTCTAATGGGAAGAAATACGAAGATGATATATGGTTTGATGTTGTCGACATGGATGTCTGTGATTTACTATTTGGAAGACCATGCCAATATGATAGAGCTGTACAACATAATGGTCGCACCAACAGCTACAGTTTCATGTTCGAAGGTACTCAAATTACTTTGGTTGCTAAGAAGCGTAAGCAAAGTGAAAGCAAAGCAGAGAAGAAGGTGGAATCAACTAGTCTATTATCTTCGAAAGAATTTGTTGAAGAAGTGAAAGATAGTGCTGAAATGTTCATGTTGGTTGGGTATGAAACAAACGAAGTTCTTGAAATTCCTGCAGAGGTTAAACCGGTGTTGGATGAGTTTGAAGATGTCTTTCCTGTGGAATTGCCCAAGGAGTTACCGCCATTGAGTGATATACAACATCAAATTGATCCAGTGCAAGGTGTTGTTTTACCGCATAGGCCATATTATCGTATGAGTCTGAAAGAGCATGAAGAGTTGAGGAGACAGGTTGAGGAGTTGCTTGAACAAGGGCGTGTTCGAGAAAGTCTCAGTCCTTGTGATGTACCAGCTTTGTTAGTGCCGAAGAAAGATGGTTCATGGAGGATGTGTACCGACAGCAGGGCACTCAACAAAATAACTGTCCGATACAGATTTCCTATGCCTAGACTTGATGATCTATTGGATCAAATCAGTTGGTCTGTAATCTTTTCGAAGATCGATCTTAAGAGTGGTTATCATCAGATTCGCATTAGACCAGGTGATGAATGGAAGACAGCATTCAAGACTCGGGAAGGATTATATGAATGGCTGGTCATGCCGTTTGGTCTATCAAATGCACCAAGTACATTTATGAGGGTGATGAATCAAATTTTCAGACCTTACATTGGGAAGTTGTTGTTGTTTATTTTGATGATATCTTGATCTATAGTGCAACCACAGAGGAGCATATTCAACACTTGCGGAAGGTGTTAATTATTCTTCATCAGGAACAGTTCTATGCAGCAACGAAGAAATGCATATTCATGACGCCAAGTGTTTTATTTCTGGGATATGTTGTGTCCAAGGAGGGAATACAAGTGGATCAGAGTAAAGTTGCCGCGATCAGAAATTGGCCACAGCCCAAAACTATAACAGAATCAGAAGTTTCCATGGGTTAGCTTCATTTTATCAAAGATTTATACCGCACTTTAGTAGTGTGATGGCCCCTGTTACTGGTTGTATGAAGGGAAAGAAGTTTTCGTGGACGGAAGAGGTTGGATTTGCTTTTGAACGAATCAAGGAACTTCTAACGTAAACACTGATTCTAGTGTTTCCAGATTTTCAGTTACTATTTGAGTTACGTACGGATGCATCTAAAGTTGGAATTGGAGGAGTGTTGAGTCAGAAGGGTCGTCCAATTGCCTATTTCAGTGAAAAACTTTTTGGAGAAAAGATGAGATACAATACTTATGATGTGGAGTTTTATGCTATCGTGCAGGCTGTAAAGCATTGGAGACATTATTTGTTCCACAAAGAATTTTTTTGTATACAGATCATGAAGTGTTGAAACATTTACAAGGGCAGAATAAAATTGCAGCTAGGCATGCATCGTGGATAGCTTATTTGCAGCAATTTACATTCGTCGTCAAGCATAAGTCTGGAGTAACTTATCGTGTTGCCGATGCATTGAGTATGAGGAATACTTTACTAACAACCATGCGAGTAGAGGTGATGGGTTTTGACTTACTTCCAGATTTTCTTACATCGGATTCTTATTTTTCCAAGATCTTAGACAAAGTCAAGCAGAGAAGCATGGATGGATATATGCTGGTTGATGGTTTTCTGTTCGGAGGAAATCAGTTGTGTATTCCAGATTGCAGTTTACGAATGAAAATTATCAAGGAATTACATGAAGAAGGACATGTGGGCCGCGATCGTACTATGCAGTTGATCTCAAAATCTTATTTTGGCCATCAATGAGGAAAGAAGTTGAAAAGTTTGTTCAGAGGTGCCATATTTGTCAAATTTCAAAGGGGACCGCGACAAATGCAGGTTTATATTTGCCGTTTCCTATACCTACTAAGCCATGGGTGGATGTTAGCATGGATTTTGAATTGGGTTTGCCGAGGACGCAACGTGGCGATGATTCTATCTATGTGGTGGTTGATCGTTTTTCAAAAATGGTACATTTTATCGCATGCAAGAGACTGCAGATACAGTTAATGTCGCACAGTTATACTTCAGAGAGATCTATCGTCTTCATGGGTTGCCTGAATCTATTGTATCGGATAGAGACACTCGTTTTCTGAGTCATTTTTGGATGAGTCTATAGAGAATAGTCGGGACAAAGCTAAAATTTAGTAGTGCTTATCATCCACAGACGGATGGACAAACAGAAGTTGTGAATAGATCCCTGGGTAATCTATCGAGATGCCTCGTGAATGATAATTTGAAGAGTTGGGATTCCAAGCCGTGTCAAGCTGAGTTTGCACACAACCATGCTGTTAATCGTAGCACTGGGTTCAGTCCATTCCAGGTTGTTTATTCAACAATTCTGAAGGAACCATTGGATTTATCTATAGTACCATAGTAGAAAGGAGTGATCAAACGAGCTAGTGATTTTGTGAATGAGTTACAAGAATTCCACAAGGTTGTGCAGGAACGATTGCTTAAGGCAAATGAGAAATATAAGCAATCCGCAGATATCAAACGACGACATGTTGAATTCAAAGAAGGAGATTTTGTATATGCAGTATTGAATAAGGATCGATTTCCTATTGGTTCTTACAACAAGCTAGCTGCTAGAAAGATTGGTCCTTTGAAGATCGTAAAGAATATTAACAAGAATGCTTATCAGTTGAGATTGCCGGATCATATCCATACTGCTGACGTTTTCAACATCAAACACTTGATTCCATATCATGAGAATGAGTATGTCGAAAAAGGGGAAGTGTAAATTCGGGGACGAATTCTTTTCAACCGGGGAGGATGATGCAGCGCACCGTGATAACTCGTTTTCCTTAAGTCGCTCACATCTCTTAAGTCGTTCTCGTTCCTGAAGCTTAAGTCGTCAGCGACCTAACGAGTTATGCCAACCAGCGACCTAATTAGTTATGCCAACAGCAAGTTATGTCAAGCTGCGACCTAACGAGTTATGCCAACCAACCTTTGTCGCATTTTCTTTAAGTCGCTCATTTCACTTCCATAAGTCGCTCAACCTATGCCGCATTGATTTCTTAAGCCGTGCATCTATAGCCGCTTCTCTTAAGTCGCCTGCTTCTTTAAGTCGCCTACTTCCTTAAGTCGCTGAGTCTTTATGCTGCATGTAGCTGTGATATCTTCTTGGGTCGTTGCTTCCTTAAGTCGTTGATGCTTATGTCGCTGATCTTCTTATGTCGCTATGTCGCTAAGCCGCATGATTCCTTATGTCGCGAAGTCGCTCCTGGGGATATGCCATCCTTATGTCGCTAAGTCACGTAGTGTTATAACTTGTATTGTTTTGTTATGTCGTATGTCGTGTTATTTGTTAAGTCGTGTGATGCTGTGTTGTAACTTGTATGTTGTTAAGCCGTAACTCGTATGTGTTAGGTCGTGTATTGATGTAAGTCACCTGTGTATGTTAAGCCGTGAGTTGTAAATGTTGAGTCGTGTGTGTGTTGAAAATTCCTATAAATAGAGGAGTGATGTCATTGTAAAAGGGAGTTGATTTTGAATAAAAATTGTTTGTGTGCCTTTTCCACTTTTGTTGAAGTTGAGTGTGGTCTCCTTCTTCTTCCATATCCGGATATTCGCGTGCGCTCGAATCAACGAATTTGAAGCCGATTCATGGAATCTCGTGCACAAGATCAACGTCGAAGAATCGTAGATCTTCTAAAGCGGAATCGTGCGCGATCAACCTGTTGAAGATAGCTAGAATCCGGTATCTCGAGAGATCAACAGATTTGGGCATTTATCGTTCTATCAGGTTTACTTGACACGAAATCATTTCGTGAGGAAGAAAGTGAGACAAATTGGTATCAAAACATTATTAGCACGTCAAGTGTTAAATCCGCTGCGTCATATAGTCGTCTTATTAAATCCCTAAATCCGTGATTTACACAACTTCAAGTCCTTTGCCTCCAAAAGCATCTGGTCATAGGCTCTTTTGAATAGAAAGTTGACTGAACTCCCAAAGTCAACCAAAACCTTTCTCATAATATTAGGGCCAATCGTAACTGAAATACCAAGTGGATCAATAGTCAGGGTCTCTACCCCATCACTATCTCGATTACATAAAATAATAATATTTGTTACACTCTTGAGTAGCTTTTTCTAGGCACCGTCTATAATAGAAAAACAACTCTCATTCACCGCATGCTTCAAAGCACCAACATTACGGTCCATATCATTCCAACTTTAGCCCTATTATTTTTCTTGCCATGCCTACCACCTCGGTCCTCCACAATCACATCAACATTGCCAGAATTTCATCCGGACTATTTTACAGCAACATTACCTTATATCACTTCGGTTGAAATCCCAGCATCATCCCTTCGAGGGCGAGCATGTACCTCTTCTTGGCGTAAAAACTGATTAGTCTTCCAATAGAAAATATCCATCGTCGATGAGGTTTCATATCCAACCATCTTTCGAAATCAGTATCTCGATGAGTCCCCCGGTAAGTGCCATTAATACGATATCCACCCGAGCGTTGCTCATTTCCGCTGTTGCGGTATGGTATCCATGCAAGAAATCCTTCAAAGACGCTCTCGCTCTGTGGAAGAGGTTAGAATGTGACAAAACATCTTTTGAAAGGTTGTGCATACAGAATTATTCGATGAACTTTTGAAAGTTTCTCGAAAGACGACATGGATCTTGGTAGCAGCATTGTGAAACAATTTGTCGCCACACCTTCCAAGAAAATTAGAAAATAATGACACATTACCGCATTAGTAGCTCCAGTAGAATCTATATTCCATTCATACTTCAACAAGAGTTTCCTCTGATCCTTTTTCCCCTTATAATGGCATCGCTGGCATAACAAATCTCCTCGGATATTTTGCATGCAAGCTCTTCCCCGTGAATTGATTTCGGCTCGGGGAGCTACCGTACACATAATTTATGCGATGTTGGCTTTCATTAATCAATCTTTTGACCGTCTTAGGAAAATCTGACTCGGGTGAATCGACCAAACGATGGTAATCCTAATCGGTCTAAAGTGTTTGGCCCGGAAAATGCTCTGGTTAGTCTCACAATACATAGGTTCCCTCGACTCTAGGAGAACAGTTCGATCAGCAGTTCCATGCGCCTGGTATCTTTGAAGCGTATTCGCAGCAGCCGCTTGACCTCCAACATCCTGATCATTTATAGTACATCCAGAAGTCAAACCAACACCAACACCTGGAAGTCGAACATTTGCGCCCAGTTGGGATGATTTCGTATCGATCCCTCTTGATGGATCGGTACCGATCCATAGGGCTTGGCCATTGATTGGTCCCCACCTCTATTTTTGCATCCTGGTATCCATCATGAACATTTTCTGCTCTTCGTCCCTCCGCCTATTCTCTGATGACGAGGAACTATCAGACTCGGAATCAGAAGGCATTCTGTCTCTTCTAGTTCTCCTACGACCATTGGTCAATGGGTTTGGTAAATTTAAGCTCTGCTTCTTCTGCGCATTCAATTCATTATGGCTTTCCTAGAGCTTATCCTCCATTTGCTTCATCATATGGTTCGTCTCAATCCAGGTAACCACATCAATTGGGTTTTGAATATCTACAGCATCCGGCTGTGTAACATCTACAACTTATTAAGGATCGACTTCCTCAATGTCTTCAATAACACAAAAGGTTGTGGATTGGTCTCTTCTGGAGCCCATGATAGAAAGTTCTCGTGTAGATTCTTGGGAATCTGAGTAGTTAGAAATTCCAAAAGCAAAGGAAACTGGATCAATCTCTCGGATTTAAACAATCCAATAGTAGATAATGGATCCAAATAGTTCTGGGAATCGATCCTCAACGAAAGCACCAAAATATTGCACCAGCACCCAATAGATTAATTAGTGAATAAAAGTGATGAAAAGTAAATTAAATTGAGTAAAAAAAGAACAATACACATTTATAGTTGTTCGGCCAATCGTTGCCTACGTATACTTGAGATTTGTGTTGATGATATTGTTGTTTTTACAAATATTATTCTTATGGTTCATTACCACTCGATAGCTAATTACAAGAAATATGTAAAAGATTATTCGAGAGCTCCAAGATCCCCGAATTGAAGCCCCTCCATGTCTATTTATAGCTGTAAGTCAATGGGAAATGCTCTAGCATATTTATCCCTACTTTCTCCATAATCCCTTGGTAATTACTCAGGAGTAGACGTGGCCAGCTCAGCCATACGGATGGATCGGTACCGATCAATAAAACTTAGACATGGATCGTTTTGGCCACCTTGGGATGCATCAGTATGTCGATAGCTTGATGTATTCTTGACTTATTTGTATAGCCATAGGCTTATTTGTGAACTAATTGGATGGACCAGTGAAGGAGTAAAGTTTTTGATTCCTGTGCTTGAACTATTCAATGTCAGACGAAAGGCGATCGACGTATGGAGTTGGAAATGGGCTTCTAGCATCAACACATGGTTGTAGGAAGAAAATGGAGTTGTTTGGATACAATTTTATCGTTTGGTACCAATCTATGGTTATGGATCGGCACCGATCCATAATTTGGTGGAATTGCCTTGGATTTTTTATGGGTTGATCCTCTGTTCATCTTGTGATCTTATTTGTACCTATTTTTGGACTTTACGACTATCTCTCCGAACCTTCTACCTCAGTTGCTTTTAAATTCTATTTGTCAAGTCAGCCTACATACTGCTTGGTTAAAAGGAAGGATAATAACTTGCCATATTAATCTCAAAGTTGCTAGATATGTGGTTCTAATCCATAAATAGTCCACGTGCATGAGGTAAAACATATTGTGAATTACTAAATAACTCTAGCAAAATCGCAATAATAAGTAATATGTAGTGAACACTTATTTTGCAACCTCAAAGTAACTCATATTTTCTATGCTAGCATATTCTACCTTGTTATGGGCAAAGTATAAAGAAACAAGCCACATTTTGTGAATAAAATGTTTCGATAGAACTAATTTTCGACTAAGGGTTTATCATGTAAGCCTCCATTTACCATCTGAAATCATAATTTATTAGCACATGTCTAACATTAACAGTTTTTCTCTTATGGTTAATACACCACAAGACTTGATATATATATATATATATATATATATCAGCGCAATTTATCTCGAGAACACCAAAATTATAAACCACGATAAAATGTTTGTGGATACTAATATTTCAGCCGAAACAATTGTTGTGAATGTTGTAATTATTATGTTTCTTCACCAAGTTCGTTTGCAACCTCTCGCGCTTTTCCTGTATACAAATAATAGATGTATACTTGGTGCACAATGGAAAATCTTGTGATTAAGTATACAAAACATCAATGCACAAGTACATGGTGACTAACACAGATTCAATAATAGGCGAAAATGAAATGGATAACTATATAGTATAGTTTTTAACATGCCCAGTTCTAAAGTTGATTGATATAGGGACCATTTCCACTCAACCATCAGTACCCATGCAGCAAAATAAATAAGCTTTGTGTGTTATTTTACAAACAAATATATATATAATGACAAAAATGTTAGGTCCTGTTTAATTGGCATTTTCAAATCATTTTCGGTTTTTTGTTTTGAAAAACACCAAAAAATTGTTCCTTTTATCATTTTGAAAAATCACCATTTTTCAAAATGGGCTTAATGCAGAAAAATGAAATTTCTTTTTCGTTTTCCCTGTTTTCAGGCCAAACTAAAAATCCAAAAACCATAAAGAAAAGCAAATATAGTAAAAAATAACCTAATCCATTTTCTAGCAGCACTTTTCTTCTACTTCGATTATCGTCGATCGTAAAAAAAATCCAGTAAAATTTCTTTTTTATTTCTTTCGTACCTCCTTTGATTCAATTTGATTTGATCACCAAGTTTTTTATTATTTACTGTAGTGGCTTCTTCTCTTCGGTATGGGTTATGGTTTTCTTTTTGATTCAAGCTACTTCCGATTCAACCCTATTCTGAGGTAGATTTTGTTGATATTTTGTGCATTTTTTGTTTTTAAATTTTGGAAAAAAAATTGTGTACTTCTTGATCGGAAATTTTATGCAATCCTTCCTTTCTTATATACATAGCATATTAAAATAATTTTATTAGTAAGTGCAGTGTGATACTCCAGTAAAGTTATTAGCAATTGCAACAAGGCTTGACACTGAAGGTTTTGGTCTCACAGCAAAATCAATACTCGTAAATAGCAAGCTATAAAGGTACTGGAATTTAACTAACTATGCAACATCTTATTTATTGTAAACCTAAAGTGATCAATTTATTTTAAAATCTTACCCAGTTCAATTATTATTAGTATTGTTTTTATGTATTCATTTGTTTAGAAAGTATGCTTTGCATTTGTTCTATATACCTAGCACATGTTAAACAATAAGACTTATTAGTTGTCCTCGTATGCCAGTATGGAAAACTTAGCAGATGATAAAGTGATGAAATTTGTAGCCACGACATATTGGATAAAATGGACAACTGAGCATATATACATGGCCTGTTAGTTAGTAAGCTTTCTTACCCAGTTTATATTAACTGAGCATATATGCCAGCATTTTCATCCCCACTTTCTCCATGTTCTCCCAGTAGTTACTCAAGAGTAGACGTGGCTAGCTCAGCCATATGGATGGATCGGTACTGATCCATAAAACTTGGACATGGATCGTTTTGTCCACCTTGGGATAGATCAGTATGTCAATAGCTTGATGTATTCTTGACTTATTTCTATAGCCATAGGCTTGTTTGTGAACTAATTGGATGGACCAGTGGAGGAGTAAAGTTGATGATTCCTGCGCTTGAACTATTCAATGTCAGATGAAAGGCGATCGATGTATGGAGTTAGGAATGGGCTTCTAGCATCAACAGATGGTTCTAGGAAGAAAGTGGAGTCGTTTGGATACAATTTATTCATTCAGTACCAATCTATGGTTATGGATCGGCACCGATCCATAATTTGGTGGAATTGTCTTGGATTTTTTGTGGGTTGATCCTCTCTTCATCTTGTGATCTTATTTGTACCTATTTTTTGGACTTTACGGCTATCTCTCCGAATCTTCTACCTTAGTAGCTTTTAAATTCTATTTATCAAGTCGGCCTACATACTGCCTAGTTAAAAGGTAGGATAATAACTTGCCCTATTAGTCTCAAAGTTGCTAGATATGTGGTTCTAATCCATAAATAGTCCACGTGCATGAGGTAAAACATATTGTGAATTACTAAATAACTCTAACAAAATCGCATTAATAAGTAATATGTCGTGAACGCTTATTTTGCAACCTCAAAATAACTCATATTTTCTGTGCTAGCATATTCTACATTGCTATGGGCAAACTATAAAGAAACAAGCCACATTTTGTGAATAAAATGTTTCGATAGTTCTAATTTTCGACTAAGGGTTTATCATGTAAGCCTCCATTTACCATCTGAAATCGTAATTTATTAGCACATGTCTAACATTAACAATTTTTCTCTTATGGTTAATACACCACAAGACTTGATATATATATATCAGCGCAATTTATCTCGAGAACACCAAAATTATAAACCACGATAAAATGTTTGTGGATACTAAAATTCCAGCCGAAACAATTGTTGTGAATGTTGTAATTATTATGTTTCTTCACCAAGTTCGTTTGCAACCTCTCACGCTTTTCCTGCATACAAATAGAAGATGCACACTTGGTACACAATGGAAAATCATGTGATTAAGTATACAAAACAGCGGTGCATGTAACGACCCTGACTCAACCTTCGAAAATCGGCACCGAATACGTCACTCTTATTCAAATGCCGTAGATCCAAACGTCGAATCTGGTTCATTGGAGCACATAACACATTAAGTACAACACAGTGGAAGAACATGAATATATCAATATACAACATTGATATAATATCTGATACAACAATGAATACAATAGAATGATACAATAGATATCAACACTATCAGAGATACAAGACGCGGCGGAAAGAATATCTTCAACAGAATACATCTCCAAAAGAATCAACTCCAAAATGCAACTGCAACTCCATCTCCAAACTAACTCGAACCTCCCATCACGTATGGACAAAGGTAAGCAAGGTCAGTCGCCCAAAGACTGAAGAAGATTCCAAAGGACAGAAAGCTACCGAATCTACACCTACCACTCGACTATCTGAAAAACCCGACTCTAGACTGTCCGTGTGGAAAATTGTGGGCACCCAGAGTTTAGGAAGATAACAATAAACTCCAGGTCAGTCATGGGACTGGTATGAGCAAACAAAAACAGTTTATCTTTAAAAACGAACAACCAAGAATTTTAAAATTTAAATCCGCAATGCTTTTTAGAAAATGAAACTACCATAAGGCCTCCCGTCACACACAACAACGCAAACGTAGAATTGGAGGAGATTTCTCCTTATGATAGTCAAATATGCTTGATACGCGAAAACCATTTTGATATTATTATTAGTGCATAGTGCAAAAACAATTTCGAAAGTATAATATTAATCTTAGCCAGCATACAACCATTATTGTATGCCTACTATAGCTACCATGTTCAATAGCAGGTTACCGCCACATTCCATGGCAGGTTATACAACTAAAACCGTACAGGGATCGTATTGTTTTGTTTGGATTTCCAACAAATGGTCAGGCTAAGGAACTTTCTACCGCCACATGGGTACGCCTCTGGAGGGATGTCCCAAGAATTTAACCAGCTCTCTACCAACATAAGGTCGGGTTACCTCTGTAACTAGGTAACTACTACACGAGCATGCCATCCCTCGGTCATTTGCGACCTTTATCTGAGATACCTCTAATCCAACAACTACAAAGCAATCACAAAGTAATAGATTTGCACTAACTACATGAGTTAAGTATCTGGGCTCCATACCATGATACCACCCTTTTCCAGAAGGGAATGACACACCCTAAAGGGAGCGACCCTCATAACCTTGCCGCATCTTTCCTGTTTCGACCATTTCCAGGGTGTGAGGTCCTGATGCAGTCTCGTCCACAAAGCTACGCTTTATACAAAAGCCATGCTTTGATCAACAAATGATACATAGCAGCACTCAGCATGTCACACTACCAAATTGGGAGTATATCACTGATAACTATCAACTACATAATCTTTGAGCTCGTACATCTTAGAGAAGGGTGTTAAGCTAAGAGAATAAATTCTCCACCACCAAGCAGAAATGTATTTGATAGAGATCAGTTTTATATCTCAAAGTGTAATGACAGATATACAACCATACAAGTTTGTTCCGGGTTCGAACAGAACCGAAGGCTCTTCCGAAGAAGCCCTTGCAATCCGGGCATTCACAATTCCGATCGGACTCCCCATCACATATGGAGAAAACTATACCGGAGAAACTTAGTAAAGAGTCAATCGACGGGTTATCCTATCGTTCTCGAAGACGCCCGGTCTTCACCACCGGTCTTCAATTGCAATGCATAACGTCGTATTACTATTTGGAATGGGTTATATGACACAAGGTCCTCTCCCGGCTAAACCGAATAGTGAGCGTAATATTTAAAAACATATGGATATGGGATTTCAGTTAAGCCACAACTTTAAACCCAAAACCTTTCTTCAAATGGTTTAAAACAAATTACCATTTCAAAAAATTTAAACAAAAAGATTAATTTCACAAAGTTCACCCAGTTTCACAAAGATCCATTCACAGATTTCAAAACAACTTCCATTTCAATTTGGATTAACTCATTCAATCTTTAAATCAAAGATATAATAGCTTTCAAACTCGTTTCCAATTCAAATCTTTTATATAAAAGATACATCATTTAAAATCCTCTTCGATTACAAACAAGGTTTAATAATCTTTCACAAAGGTTCATTTATAGCTTTCAAAGTAATTCACAATTTCATTTCAAACTTGAAATCTTTCGACACAAATTGGAAATTCATTTCTTATACGAAAGGTTTTATTATTTGAAAACAAATAGTTTTATTTCGGAAAAATCTGATTTCATTTATACAAGTTAAAATCTTTGGGCTAAATTCAAATTCCCAAAACAACACTTTAAAAATGGTTTAAAACCCATATAAACTTGTATAACCTTTTTTAACCATAAATAGAATTCAATTTCAAATTTAAATCAGATTATGTAAATTTCCAAAATTTATTAAGTTATTCAAAATAACTTTTATTTTTGAAATCCCTTTTCAAAAGCTTTTTACTTTTAGTTCAAATCCATTTCCAAAACCATTGGATTTCAAATTCAACTTTAAAACTATTTCAAAAATCTGTGACTTAACCAATTTCCATGTGCAATACATATTTGTGTGTGTGAAGTGCGGTCCAGGGTTTTACACCATAAAAATGCAACATCATCAATCAGCACAGATTCAAATACAGCAATATATTTGATAAGCGGTATAAACTATAACGCTTATCTTTATTCATAGATTTTCAGATAAATAATATAGGTACATCGTAGATAAATAAATTACATTCATCACAGATAATAAGTTACATTTCACAGCTTAATCATATCACAAAACATCATATATCAGGGATATCAAACAATTCAATCATCCAATAGAATCGAAACATTCATAAGTAAGATCAGTTAATTGTCTGATTAATTTAAATCGGATTAATTACTTATGAAATTTTTTCCAATCCTGGTTAATTGATTACAAACCATTTTAATTAATTATTCTTTAATCATGTATTAATTAACCTTTTATTAATAATTAATTATTCTTTAATTAATCATCCTTAATTAATTACATTAATTAATTAACCCATAATTAATTACCATTTAATTAATTAGTCTAAATTAATTACCCTATGTGATCATCCCTAATCACTTTCATAAATTGATTAACTTTTGAATTAATTAATTATTCCCAAATTATTTACCTTAATTAATCAAGCAAATTAATTAATTATCATTTAATTAAATTATTCTTTAATCCCTTGATTCATCAACTTTAATGATTAATTAATTACTTTTAATTAAGTAATTATCTTTAAGTAATTATTCATCTTTAATTCCTTATCGTTAATTAATCTTAATTAATTATTCCATAACTTTGAAAATAAATTATCAACATTTTATCAACTTAAACCTTTAAATAAATTAACCTCTTTAAAACATGTAAAAATCATAAACCCCAAGCAACCTTAATTAATTTTCATTAACTAATCAACTTAGATCTTTAAGTTAATTAACTTTAAAAACATCTCTTCTAAATTAGTTTCTTAATTACATTATTAAATTTATTTAAAATAAACCTTATGAATAAAGGTTATATATATAATTTAAAAACACTATAAATTTAATAATTTCAAAATGATTTATTTTCCAAGCCTTTTACTAATTCCAAATTTAAACAAAACATTTATTATTCAAAATTATTGAGTTAAACATGTTTTAAATTTGGACTTGTTTTAAAGTTTGAAGTTGTTTAATACCAACCTGATACATCCCAGTTGCAATCCCAAACCAGAAACAAATTTACCCGAGCCAAATGTACATAATCCCGAGCTCAACTTCGGGTCACTAGCTTTCCTTCTCTACTTCGAGACAATCATCATGTGCTTCGAGTTCGACCCCGGGACCATTGCTTCTCCTTTCCAAACACTACAACCTCCCCAATCTTCAACGTGCAAGTGTACGTGCACGAACGCCTCGATCACTTTCGGTCAAGTCCCCAACCACCACCAAGTCACCGTTGATCAACCCAAACCCTCCGACCACCTGGTTTGACGAATCCACTCAAAAATAGAAATCGAGCTTCTCAATCGAATACTGGGAACATAACCTGATCAATAAAACAACCTAACGTTGGCGATCCCAACCATCAGAGGCTATGCAATTCTGGCCACAACCTCACCGCTATACCATGCACTGATCCCCCACGGACCGATTGACCATAAAGCTTTGTCGACAACGAGATTTATTCGAGAATGACAGTAACCCAAAAATACTCTTAAACCCTAGATCACCACCTTATCGTCTCCATGGTGAATAATAAATTCACTTAACATTTTTATGATAATCATCGATGCTCAAACTCACTTCTGACCAAAACATGAAGATCGTGTCCTCGCCGTTCGACGGAATTTGACAAGAATGTCATTTCCGTTCAACTCTCTTTTTCTCACAATTTAATACATTAAAATCCTGAAATAACTTCCTAAAATCATCATTTTTGATTTCTAATCGAGTTATAAAATCGAATTATAAAATTAAAACATTCGAATTCCTTGTTGTTTCTTTCTTTCTTTTCTTTTAAAGCTTCACTGTACTTGAATTGCTTTTGCAATAATCACTGGTTATAAATATCTGAAATGTTTATTAAAAATAATGTTGTACTCTTATAATCATTTTCTGTTTATAATTCAAAATCTAAAATAAATTAGATAAAGTGCAGTTTTAAATTTTTCTTTAGTAGCTTTAAGCCTGAGATTCAACAGAGGAGTGATTAAAATACTTTACAGATATGCACACTACCTACATACATATACATTCAACATGCAAGCAAAAAATTTCATCACACATTAACAGATCATTACATGCAATCAAGATGTAAACCTGATTGTGGTATAAATAGCTTGCTCACCTTAGGTTTGAAGAACAGAGAACTGTTTGTGTTTCTAAATCTGGAAATTGATTTTTCTTTTGCTCTTGACTATTTGTTGTTGAGCTTGATCTTGCATTGATTACAGATTAAAATCCAGGCTTGAAAATTTTGAAAACTTGAATTTGGTTTGTAGTTTGCTTCCAGGTTTGTAACTTCCAAGCTTGATCTTGAAACAGATTCTTGATTTTAAACTGCTATTTTTGTTTTTCTGGTTTTCATTCTTTTCTTTGATCTCTGTTTTGCTTTGACGCGTTGATCTCGAATTAAACTTGCATTTTTGATTTGCTTTGCATCTTGTTTGATTTTCAGGTTTTGAATTCTTTTGTTTTGAGATTTTTTAATTGTTTCAGGATTTTAAGTCATTGAATTTCTCTTGCTTAGATTTTTCTTTTTGAAAGATGATGAAGGTTTTGGGAAAAGAGGATGTAAATATTTAAGCTGATAAATGAAGTAACCAAGCTTTTGTTTTCAGATTTTAAAGGTGAGGAGAGAAAATCGTAGAGCTGAAATATTTTTTTTCTTCTAATATATGTTTATATTTCAAAAGAAAGAGAAAATTTGTCATTTGTCCTTGTTAACCTAACACTTGTAACTATATGTTGTTACTTATTAACATTTGTCACATGTTTCTTAAATTATGTTTAAGTCCTCACTCTAATTATTTTTACAAATTTGTGTTTTAAACCTTGTTTATAATTAATTTATAACTTTGCTTTAAACCCTTCTTTATTTTAAAGTTTGTGAATCATATCTTAATGTTTTTAACTTATATATATTTATAAATTATATTTTAGACCCTACTTTAATTTTAATAGATGAAACATGTTTTATCTATTTTATACTTACATATGTGTTATGTATTTAATTTTTTTTTGTACTTATATTCTTTTAGAGGATATATTTTACAGTATCAAAACTTTACATTTATACTAACTATATTTTATTCCAAGTATATGAAAGAAACATAATTTAAATCTTTATCACATCCCATTTTATATTTTACTTAAATTACTATACCTAAAATGGATATCTAAAAATAAACACTAGTGTTAAAAATGCTCAACATAACTTTTGAGTAGCTATTGAATTTTTTTTTTTTTTTTGAATTTAAAAATATAACTTTCAAATCAAAATAGATATGTACACACATGTATACTTTGGAGAACAATTTTTATTACTTTTTAAAATATAGAGTTTTCAAATCCAATTTATTACTTGAACATTTATTTTTAAATTTCAAATTCAATTTATTTGTAAAATATTTATAACTGAATTCCCAAATTAAACTCAATTTCTTTTCGAAAATATTTATCTTGAAGTTTCAAATTCAAAATCAATCTATATATATTCATAAATAAATTTATTCAAAAATTTTGAAATTAATCCACAATCTAACCCACAATTTTATTTTAATTACAAATTTGAATTCGTCTTAAAACCGGGATCGTTACAGATTACCCCTCTTAAGAAAATTTCGTCCCCGAAATTTGCAAGGGAGACAACAAAGAATAGATGAAAGATAGAGAAATATCTTTCCAAATCAAACTGGATATTAATTCTGCATTTGGCTTACCAAATCAGAATATCAACAATAGATATGAGAACAAGCTCATTTAATATTACACAAGATATTCGGGTCCTCCGGTCTACGAATATGCAAGGGCATTGGTTAATTCAAAGGATAACTAACCATTCGTAGAATATATCGAGACCCAAACAATAGATAAATGGATATAATCTTCTATAACTCTTAAATATTTGGTATAGATTCCGAATTTAGGTCAGAGTACCCGAAAGTATATACCAACTTGCCCCTCTTCGGACTTTAGTCTATGAGAAATCACAACAGAATTTCCAATTTGGTTATAACTGATATTATTTTGTTGATACAATCCAAATTTAGCCTTATATTTGTTAACCAATTTATTCCAAATAAATTTTCAAATTCATTAGAGTTTAAAACGAAAAGCTGCTAACGAGAATACGAGGTAGGAACTTATCTACATGATTTGCAGTGCCGTCATCACACAAAAGTTTCTCCTTGGAGCTGCTACGAAGCAATCAAGAAATTTGAAAAGAGATAATGAACAAAAGAGATTGATAGAGAATGTTATTTCCACTGTTGCAGGGTATTGACCATTTGTAGCGGTGCTCTCCTGTTCCCTATCTCGTCCTCTTCTTGCACTCATACTCACTGTTAGTGGATGGTAAGAGAATTTACCGAGGCATTCAAACGGATATCTTAGGGATACTCATTCTAGGGTATACTTCACCCTATCTATAATGAGTTACCTAATGTGTTATACTCCTGAGCTAAAGTTTCAACCTTCGGCTCTGATACCAAATGTAACGACCCTGACTCGACCTTCGAAAATCGACATCGAATACGTCGCTCATGTTCAAATGCCGCAGATCAAAACGTCGAATCTGGTTCGTCGGAGCTTATAACACATTAATTACAACACAGCGGAAGAACATGAATATATCAATATGCAACATTGATACAATATATGATACAATAATGAATACAATAGAATGATACAATAGATATAACCACTATCAGAGATACAAGACACAGTGGAAAGAATATCTTCAATAGAATACATCTCCAAAAGAATCCAACTCTAAAATGCAACTGCAACTCCATCTCCAAACTAACTTGAATCTCCCATCACGTATGGACAAAGCTAAGCAAGGTCAGTCGTCCAAAGACTGAAGAAGATTCCCAAAGACAGAAAGCTACCGAATCTACACTACCACTCGGCTATCTGAAAAACCCAACTCTAGACTGCCCGTGTGGAAAATTGTGGGCACCCAGAGTTTAGAAATGGAACAATAAACTCAGATCAGTCATGGGACTGGTATGAGCAAACAAAAACAGTTTATCTTTAAAACGAACAACCAAGGATTTTAAAATTTAAATCCGCAATTCTTTTTAGAAAATGAAACTACCATAAGGCCTCCCGCCACACACACAACGCAAACGCAGAATTGGAGGAGATTTCTCCTTATGATAGTCAAATATGCTTGATACGCGAAAACCATTTTGATATTATTATTAGTGCATAGTGCAGAAATAATTTCGAAAGTATAATATTAATCTTAGCCAACATACAACCATTATTGTATGTCTACTATAGCTACCGTGTTCAATAGCAGGTTACCGCCACATTCCATGGCTGGTTATACAACTAAAACCGTACAGGGCTCATATTGTTTAGTTTGGATTTCCAACAAATGGTCAGGCTAAGGAACTTCCTACTACCACATGGGTACGCCTCTGGAGGGATGTCCTGAGAACTTAACCAGTACTCTGCGAACACAACGCCGGGTTACCTCTGTAACTAGGTAACTACTACACGAGCATGCCATCCCCCGGTCATTTGCGACCTTTACCGAGGTACCTCTAATCCAAAAACCACAAAGCAATCACAAAATAGTAGATTTGCAGTGACCACATGAGTTAAGTATCTTGGCTACATACCTTGTTACCACCCTTTTCCAGAAGGGAATGACACACCCTAAAGGGAGCGACCCTCGTAACCTTGCCGCATCTTTCCTGTTTCGACCATTTCCGGGATGTGAGGTCCTGATGCAGTCTCGTCCACAAAGCTACGCTTTATACAAAAGCCATGCTTTGATCAACAAATAATACACATCATCACTCAGCATGCCACACTACCAAATTGGGAGTATATCACTGATAACTATCAACTACATAACCTCTGAGCTCGTACGTCTCAAAGAAGGGTGTTAAGCTAAGAGAATAAATTCTCCGCCACCAAGCAGAAATGTATTTGATAGAGATTAGTTTTATATATCAAAGTGTATTGTCGGACATGTAACCATACAAGTCTGTTTCGGGTTAGAACAAAACCGAAGGCACTTTCGAAGAAGCCCTTGTAATCCGGGCATCTACAATTCCGATCGGACTCGCCATCACATATGGAGAACTCTATACCAGAGCAACTCAGTGCAGAGTCAATCGACGGATAATCCTATCATTCTCGAAGACACCCGGTCTTCACCACCGGTCTTTAATTGCAATGCATAACGTCATATCACTATTCGGAATGGGTTATATGACACAAGTTCCTCTCCCGGCTAAACCGAATAGTGAGCGCAATATTTAAAAACATATGGATATGGGATTTCAGTTAAGTCATAAATTTAAACCCAAAACCTTTCTTCAAATGGTTTAAAACAAATTACCATTTCAAATCTTTTAAAAAAAAGATTCATTTCACAAAGTTCACCCAGTTTCACAAAGATCCATTCACAGATTTCAAAACAACTTCCATTTCAATTTGGATTAACTCATTCAATCTTTAAATTAAAGATCTAATAGCTTTCAAACTCGTCTCCAATTCAAATCTTTTATATAAAAGATACGCTATTTAAAATGCTCTTCGATTTCAAACAAGGTTTAATAATCTTTCACAAAGGTTCATTCATAGCTTTCAAAGCAATTGAAAATTTCATTTCAAACTTGAAATGTTTCAACACAAATTGGAAATTCATTTCTTATATGAAAGCTTTTATTATTTGAAAAAAAATAGTTTTTATTTCGGAAAAATCCGATTTCATTTATATAAGTTAAAATATTTGGGTTAAATTCAAATTCCTAAAACAACACTTTAAAAATGGTTTAAAACCCATATAAACTTGTATAACCTTTTTAAATCATAAACATAATTCATTTTCAAATTTTGAATTCAAATTTAAATCAGATTATTCAAATTTCAAAACTTTACAAAGTTATTCAAAATAACTTTTATTTTTTAAATCCCTTTTCAAAAGCTTTTTACTTTTAATTCAAATCCATTTCCAAAACCATTGGATTTCAAATTCAACTTTAAAACTATTTCGAAAATCTGTGACTTAACCAATTTCCACGTGCAATCCATATTTGTGTGTGTAAAGTGCGGTCCAAGGGTTTTACCTAATAAAAGTGCAACGTCATCAATTAGCGCAGATTCAAATACAGCAATATATTTGATAAGCGGTATAAACTATAACGCTTATCTTTATTCACAGATTTTCAGATAAATAACATAGCTACATCGTAGATAAATAAATTGCATTCATCACAGATAATAAGTTACATTTCACAGCTTAATCATATCGTAGAACATCATATATCAGGGACATCAAACAATTCAATCATCCAATAGAATTGAAACATTCATAAGTAAGATCAGTTACTTGTCTGATAAATTTAAATCGGATTAATTATTTATGAAAAATTTGCCAATCCTGGTTAATTGATTACAAACCATTTTGATTAATTATTCTTTAATCATGTATTAATTAACGTTTTATTAATAATTAATTATTCTTTAATTAATCATCCTTAATTAATTACATTAATTAATTAACCCTTAATTAATTACCATTTAATTAATTATTCTAAATTAATTACCCTAAGTGATCATCCCTAATCACTTTCATAAATTGATTAACTTTTAAATAAATTAATTATTCCCAAATTAATTACCTTAATTAATCAAGTACATTAATTAATTATCATTTAGTTAAATTATTCTTTAATCCCTTGATTAATCAACTTTAATCATTAATTAATTACTTTTAATTAAGTAATTATCTTTAGGTAATTATTCATCTTTAATTCCTTATCATTAATTAATCTTAATTAAATATTCCATAACTTTGAAAATAAATTATCATCATTTTATCAACTTAAACCTTTAAATAAATTAACCTCTTTAAAACTTGTAAAAATCATAAACCCCAGGCAACCTTAATAAATTTTCATTAACTAATCAACTTAGATCTTTAAGTTAATTAACTTTAAAAACATCTCTTCTAAATTAGTTTCTTAATTACATTATTAAATTTATTTAAAATAAACCTTATGAATAAAGGTTATATATATAATTTTAAAACACTTTAAATTTAATAATTTCAAAATGATTTATTTTCCAAACCTGTTACTAATCCCAAATTTAAACAAAACATTTATTATTTAAAATTATTGAGTTAAAAATGTTTTAAATTTGGACTTGTTTCAAAGTTTGAAGCTGTTTAATACCAACCTGATACTTCCCAATTGTAACCCCAAACCAGAAACAAATTTACCCGAGCCAAATGTACATAATCCCGAGCTCAACTTCGGGTCACTAGCTTTCCTTCTCTACTTCGAGACAATCATCATGTGCTTCGAGTTCGACCCCGGGACCATTGCTTCTCCTTCCCAAACACTACAACCTCCAAAGTCTTCAACGTGCACGTGTACATGCACGAATGCCTCGATCACTTCCGATCAAATCCCCGACCACCACCCAATCACCATTGATCAACCCAAACCCTCCGACCACCTGGTTTGGCGAATCCACTCAAAAATCGAAATCGAGCTTCTCAATCGAATACTGGGAACATAACCTGATCAATAAAACACCATGACGTTGGCGATCCCAACCATCAGAGGCCACGCAATTCTGGCCACAACCTCACCGCTCTACCATGCACTGATCCCCCACAGACCGATGGACCATAAAGCTTCGTCGATAACGAGATTTATTCGAGAATGACAGTAACCCAAAAATACTCTTAAACCCTAGATCGCCACCTTATCGTCGCTATGGTGAATAATAAATTCACTTAACATTTTTCTGATAATCATCGATGCTCAAGCTCCCTTCTGACCAAAACACGAAGATCATATCCTCGCTGTTCGATGGAATTTGACAAGAGTGTCATTTCCGTCAACTCCCTTTTTCTCACAATTTAATACATTAAAAATCTTGAAATAACTTCCTAAAATCATCATTTTCGATTTCTAATCGAGTTATAAAACGATTTATAAAATTAAAACATTCGAATTCCTTGTTGTTATTTTTCTTTGTTTTCTTTTAAAGCTTCACTGTACTTGAATTGCTTTTTCAATAATCACTGAGTATAAATATCTGAAATTATTATTAAAAATAATGTAGTACTCCTATAATCATTTTCTGTTTATAATTCAAAATCTAAAATAAATTAGATAAAGTGCAGTTTTGAATTTTTCTTTAGTAGCTTTAAGCCTGAGATTCAACAGAGGAGTGATTAAAATACTTAACAGATATGCATGCTACCTACATACATATACATTCAACATGCAAGAAAATTTTTTCATCACACATTAACATATCATTACATGCAATCAAGATGTAAACCAGATTGTGGTATAGATAGTTTGCTCACCTTAGGTTTGAAGAACAGAGAAATGTTTGCGTTTCTAAATCTGGAAATTGATTTTTCTTTTGCTCTTGACTATTTGTTGTTGAGCTTGATCTTGCATTGATTACAGATTAAACTCCAGGCTTGAAAATTTTGAAAACTTGAATTTGGTTTGTAGTTTACTTCCAGGTTTGTAACTTCCAAGCTTGATCTTGAAACAGATTCTTGATTTTAAACAACTATTTTTGTTTTTATGGTTTTCATTCTTTTTCTTTAATCTCTGTTTTGCTTTGATGTGTTGATCTCGAATTAAACTTGCATTTGTTTTTGATTTGCTTTTCATCTTGTTTGATTTTCAGATTTTGAATTCTTTTGTTTTGAGGTTGTTTAATTGTTTCAGGATTTTGAGTCATTGAATTTCTCTTGCTTAGATTTTCTTTTTGAAAGATGATAAAGGTTTTGGGAAAAGAGGATGTAAATATTTAAGCTGATAAATGAAGTAACCAAGCTTTTGTTTTCAGATTTTGAAGGTGAGGAGAGAAAATTGTAGAGTTAAAATAACTTCTATTTTTTCTAATATATATTTATATTTCAAAAGAAAGAGAAAATTTGCCATTTGTCCTTGTTAAGCTAACACTTGTAACTATATGTTGTTACTTATTAACATTTGTCACATGTTTCTTAAATTATGTTTAAGTCCTCACTCTAATTACTTTTACAAATTTGTGTTTTAAACCTTGTTTATAATTAATATATAACTTTGCTTTAAACCCTTCTTTATTTTAAAGTTTGTGAATCATCTCTTAATGTTTTTAACTTATATATATTTATAAATTATATTTTAGACCCTACTTTACTTTTAATTCATGAAACATGTTTTATCTATTTTATACTTACATATGTGTTATGTATTTAATTTTGTTTATACTTATATTTTCAAAGGATATATTTCACAATATCAAAACTATACATTTATACTAACTATATTTTATTCCAAGTATATAAAAGAAACATAATTTAAATCTTTATCACATCTCATTTTATATTTTACTTAAATTATTATACTTAAATGGATATCTAAAAATAAACATTAGTGTTGAAAATGCTCAACTTAACTTTTGAGTAGCTATTGAATTTATTTTTTTGAATTTAAAAATATAACTTTCAAATCAAAATAGATATGTACACGCATATATACTTTAGAAAACAATTTTTATTACTTTTTAAAATATTGAGTTTTCAAATCCAATTTATTATTTAAACGTTTATTTTTAAATTTCAAATTCAATTTATTTGAAAAATATTTACAATTGTGATCCCAAATTAAACTCAATTTCTTTTCGAAAATATTTATCTTAGAGTTTCAAATTCAAAATCAATCTATATATATTCATAAATAAATTTATTCAAAAATTTTCAAATTAATCCACAATCTAACCCACAAATTTATTTTAATTACAAATTTGAATTCGTCTTAAAACCGGGATCGTTACAGTGCACAAGTACATGGTGACTAACACAGATTCAATAATAGGCGAAAATGAAATGGATAACTATATAATACAGTTTTTAACATGCCCAGTTCTAAAGATGATTGATATAGGGACCATTTCCAATCAACCATCAGTACCCATGCTGCAAAATAAATAAGCTTTATGTGTTATTTTACAAACAAACATATATATATATATATATAATGACAAAAATGCTAGGTCCTTTTTATTTGGCGTTTTCAAATCATTTTAGGCTTTTTGTTTTGAAAAACACCAAAAAAATTGTTCCTTTTATCATTTTGAAAAATCGCTATTTTTCGAAATGGGCTCAATGCAGAAAACTGAAATTTCTATTTCGTTTTCCCCGTTTTCAGGCCAAACTGAAAATCCAAAAACCATAAAGAAAAGCAAATACAGTAAAAGTTAACCTAATCCATTTTCTAGCAGCACTTTTGTTCTTTCGATCGTAAAAAAATTCTAGTAAAATTTCTTTTTTTATTTCTTTCGTACCTCCTTTGATTCAATTTGATTTGATCACCAAGTTTGTTGTTATTTACTGTAGTGGCTTCTTCTCTTCGGTATGGGTTATGGTTTTCTTTTTGATTCAAGCTACTTCCAATTCAACCCTATTCTGAGGTAGATTTTGTTGATATTTTGTGCATTTTTTGTTTTTATTTTGGACAAATTTTTTGGTTACTTCTTTATTGGAAATTTTATGCAATCCTTCCTTTTTTATATACATAGCATATTAAAATAATTTTATTTGTAAGTGCAGCGTGATACTCCAATAAAGTTATTAGCAATTGCAACAAGGCTTGACATTGAAGGTTTTGGTCTCACAGCAAAATCAAAACTCATAAATAGAAAAGCTAAAAAGGTACTGGAATTTAACTAACTATGCAACGTCTTACTTATTATAAACCTAAAGTGATCAATTTATTTTAAAATCTTACTCGGTTCAATTATTATTAGTATTGTTTTTATGTATTCATATGTTTAGAAAGTATGCTTTGTATTTGTTCTATATACTTAACATATGTTAAACAATAAGACTTATTAATTGTCCTCGTATGCAAGTATGGAAAACTTAGCGGATGATAAAGTGATGAAATTTGTAGCCACGACATATTAGATAAAATGGACAACTGAGCATATATACATGGCCTATTAGTTAGTAAGCTTTCGTACCCGGTTTATATTAGCTGAGCATATATGCCCGGTTTATATTAAATGACAATATGCATTGTGACTTTTTTGATTTTGTTTAACTACTGAATCTTGTTTGGTTTTTTTTGATTTTTTTATTCTTATGTTTGCCTAAGTTTTTTCTTTTCACTCTTAAGATTTTACTTATGTTTTTTCATAGTATTAAGAAGATGCTTTTACTTTTGTAAACTTTAGCTACTGTGTAGCGATAAATGCCATCAATTTGTTATCCATGAAATGTTGTTACCACATTTCTTTTGAACCATACTTATCTTTCTACACAGTTTGACCGTGTTTTGAATGGTTGAATTTTCATCATAGATGTTCATTAATACTACCAAATCATGATGAAAGTTGGTTAGAATTATTTTTTATTTTTCTTTTTTCAATACCAACGCTTGTTTAAGTGCAAATTTTAATTAGAGAAATATCAAATGAAATAAGAGATTAACATGCCAACTTTTACTTTACATACATAAAAGTTGCAATACTACCAATACTTATTTAGATTAATAAGTATTTCCTGTATCTTGTTTTTGTATCAAACCGTACTTTATGAATTGTAGATCTTTGAGTTCAATAAATTGAAACATGCTTCTCGTACATTTTCTTTTTTATCTATCAAAATTTTGTATTAGCAAGATAGAATCATATACCCTTAATATCAATGCATTATTCCTTATTCCTATACATTTTACCTCATCTACATATATATTTTTCAAACTCTCACAAAATAGTGTATGTATTTCTGAACTTTATGAATACTTTGATTTATGCCAATTTTGATTAATATTATATTACGTATAACATGGATATGTTTAACTTTTTGCTCAAGTAACTTTGTATTAGCTATCGAAGTTACTATAACATGGATGAAGAGAGCCCAGTAAATTCTACCAGATATATTTGGAATTTAAAGTGTTCTTGACTTTGGTTAAATCTCCTAAAAATTTATTACAAATACATAATTCCATTAAGTGATGAATCTACAACAAATCTTTATTCAGTAATATGTCGGTTGAGTTTGGTGAAATTTCTAACATCTCTAATGATGGTTCAAGGGATGATTTCATAATAATGGATGAACATGCATCGGATGACATTGAAGATATGATGATGTTTAGTTATTTAGTTGCTAATCGAAGAAGTGTCATTAGAGGAAGACCTTATAGGACATCATCTCTTATCGGAAAAAAGTTTATGTTTGAAATTTTAAATGGCATCCAACTTTATGTCATTTAACGCATGCGTAAACATGTGTTTTTGGACTTTAGTGATGTTTTGAAAGAAAAGGGACTATTAAGAGATGGTAAAAAAGTGAGGAGGATGTTGATATGATTTTTATGATTATAGGACAGACTACACGCCTTAGTGTGATTGGCGATCGTTTTCAATATTCCAGTCATACTATCTTAAAATGGTTTCATGAAATTTCGCATGTTGTTTGCTCGTTAGGCACAGAAATTATTCGACCAAAAAATCAAGATACCAGTCATGAACGTCTTTTGCGAAAATATCCATATTTCAAGGTCATACAATTGAATATATATAATATTTCAATTACTTAGTAATAAAATAATAATATCATTGTCATTTGATATCATACAACAGAATTGCATTGGGGCAATAAATAGAATGCATATTTCAGCCTGGGCCCCTTTTTCAAAGCAAATCTTTTCGTGGAAGGAAAAATGGCATGGCCCAAAATATGACAGTTGCATGTGACTTTGACATGAGAGTCATATATCAATATGCTGGATGGGAAGATACAACTAATGATTGCATGAGGATGTACTCCCAAATAATTTTATTTACGATAAATAACAACATTTTACAAATATTTATAATTAACTAACGCCAAAATACGATTTCCTCGTGTGATGGTTTTTATAATTTATTTACAGAACAATTTTATCTTGTTGATTCTGGATATGAAAATATAGCATGGTTTCTCTTCTATTATCATGGACAAAGATATCATTTACGCAACTATAATGGACAAGGAAGACTATGTGGAAAGGAAGACATGTTCAACTACAGACATTAATCATGTCAGAACATTATTGAGCGTTATACAGGAGTTCTAAATGCAAGATTTCCCATTTTAAAGTTGATGAAAAAATTTCCACTTTCTAGACAAAGAAAAATTCCAATTGCATGTTGTATAATACACAACTCCGTTCAAGAGGAGCATGTATTGGGTACTTTATTCACTAATTATTCATCTGAGAATATGATATTTCAATCCCTAGTGGATTCAAGTCATAAACAAGAAGTTATTCTGTTTAATGTTAGTCAAACGACTCAAATGTGGCAAGTTAGAGATCAATTAGCCACATAAATGTTGAATGAGTATGTAACAACTCATCATTTATAGTTCAGATACAATTTTATTTCTACTTCAAATTCAATATTTATTCCATCTTATTTCATTAAGATATTTGAATCATGTTTGCACAAATTAAAGTTCAAACAATAAATTAATTCACCATCTCATTATTAAATTATGTTACACTTATTACATTATTAAACAAAATAAAAATCATTTCAAAAAATAGATTATATGAATGAGCTTGTTGATTATTATAAGCATGCTGGGTGTCTCTTCCTTTCAACTTTGCCATATTCCTCCCGTGAGCCTGTTCTTACATCCTCTAAGTTAGTAACCTATTCATTATATATAAGATTCACTTATTTTAGATTAATGCTTACTCTGATTTGTATTCTACTTCTATGCAGTTTTTCCGTGTGTGTCTTACTTTTGTGCTACCATGTGCAGATTTGATTTGGAAGACATCACAGACGCGTTACTTACAAAATTTATGGTTGATATATCTATTACATTATTATGAAAGATGCTTTAGTTATTCTCTTTCAATTTTCTCTTTGTTTGGTGCATCTTTTATGTTACATGTCTAAAATCTTATTATGAACTTTTCTAGTGTAATTTTATTCCTATACGATTTGGCCTTATGTAGTTTAAAATGTTGTGTTCCCTTTAATGCTTCATTATTGTGTTTACGATTTAGTGTATTATCTTTTATCTATTATCGATTTTTAGTTAGTAACTTGATATAATGGTAGTAGCTTTTATTTAACTTCATCATGTTTGACTTTTTCATATTGTTCTTTATTTGATTTTCATGTTAAGTACATCATATGAACTTGGAAAATGAAAGTGGATATTATATTTTATTCATTATGCTTTAAATGTAAAATATGTTTGACTTACCAAAAAAAATTCAAAAATACAAAATATGAAAACCATATTTAAAAAAACGCATTTTCCAATTATTAGTTTTGAAAACATGTTTTCAAAAAAGGCACACCCAAATGCATTTTGGGAAATAGTGAAAATTTTCAAAATGGAAAACTGATGATCATGAAAACACAAAATCGAAAACTCAAAACGCAAACCAAACACTAACTTAGTTTTTCTACGGCTTGATTTGAAATATAACATACACATAAAGCATCTGTTACAATGTTGAATAAGATTCCCAATACACTATATTCCATAAAAACAAACACATACAAGTTTGACTTAGATAATGTTACATCACAACGATGTTCAAATGAATTTATTTATGAAATAGACAAATCGATTCTAAATGATATGCATTAATTCTCTTTTAAGATGATTTTATTTACGTATAAATTCACCTGATTTCGTGGTTTTCGACTCCGAGCGATGCTTTTTTCTCGTCCCATGTAATGAGATTTGAGAATGTAGAAGGAATTTTAATCAAATCAGATGACAAGATGAAAGAGAACTAGAAACTGAGAGCAAAAGGCATTTTGCAAGGATGGATGGGAATACGTTCTCCAAATGAATCAAAGTCAAGAGGAGAAGAATGCGGTGAAGGAGTATACGGGAGACAAATCTATATGTACGAGGCTCGTGCTTCGCATACAGATAGATCGAAGAACAAACCTCTTCTTACAAAAGAATGTTCGGTAGAAAACTATATTTATGTAAAACTTTAGGGTGTTTTGTATGGAAAAATATCATAATTTTGTTTCATGTGACATATCATATGTTGTTGATGTCTATGTGTCTGGAAAAAATTAATCATATTACTCAATTTATAGAACTCCCCACTATAAAATCCTTTTCTGATCTCCCGCCCCTTCTTGTAGTTATCGTGAAGAGTCCATCATATGCTACTGCCATATTCCAGAACATAACAGATGGTCCGCGTATGCATACCAAATCTTCACTTCAAACCGATATTACAGTTTTTAAACTTTTCATCTGAACTTAGTTATTATATATGGGTATGGGATTGAATCTATAACCTTTACCCTATAGTAAGCATCTTACAGCAGTTACAGTTTCAAGTTCTATTCAGTGAGTTATAAGTGACACTACATGTCAATCTATAGCACTTAAGCACAAATGAAGCCTCACCGCCGATAGTATAAATGAGTTATTATATATATATATTTTGCAACATACCAACAAAACAATCAAGATTTTAGAACTATGTTGGTATTCTCCACCTTGATTTTGAGAATAAACAAATCTTTATTTCTTGGAATCGTCTTTTAAGCCGAGCTTCCTCCCCTGATGTTGCGTATCCATTATAGTGTTTTTACAATTGATTTCTCCTCTATCCACAATGTTACACTACATAAACGAACAAAAAACGTTATTAGCGAGCTTCTAAAAATCCCAATATCATTCACCCACACCCAACCCAAACCCGTAAATTTTCGCCGAAAAGAAAAAAAATGTCATTCATCGTAAAAGGATTACCTCTGCCTCCTACTATGTAATGCTAACTTCAATACCTTAGCTCAAATGAAAAATGGCCTTACCATCTAGGACAATATTAAAATCCATAGCCTTCTTGATCAAGCTCTCCATCACTAGTGCCGACACTTATGGCCCCTTAATCAATAGTTAGTCCACATTAAACTATGCAACTACTGCCTTCAGCACCTCATTCCCATATGACGGCGACACATTTTCTTCATATTCCATTTCAAAGATAATGAAACTAATATTTCATGTTATACTCAGATTATGTTCAGTCCTGGAGTCTATAATGAACATTTGAATTTTTTAAATGAAATTTGAATAAATACTCAAAAATCTTTGAAGAGAATACCTGATTTGTAGTGGTAGTAATAATCTCGGTAGGAAGAGTGAAGAAATAGCAAGGCACAAGCTGAAGTTGATTGATGTAGTACTCACTAGCGAATATTTTCAGTGTAATATTAACAAAAAGAATGCTTATAAACCACCATTCTGGAACTTATTTGCACTACTCAATAGCCATGTGTGCGTATCCATCTTCTTTTCTTGGAATGTTGATCTGCTCAGTTGCAATACTTCACTTATTATAATACAAACGTTATGTAGGTTAGGAAGTTCCTTGTGTTGTACATTAAAAAACTGATAAATTCCCTACTCTGGTTAAAAAGAAAATCAAGATCATTATATCAACGATCTAATGTCATTATATCAAAAATCTAGTGCTTTTGATCAATGATGCATTTTAGTAGATTAAATTCTGCTAAATTGTACAGAGGGGTAAAATCATTAGATCAAAGATTTGACATATTATTGACGTTAAATTTGAGTTTTGTATTTGCGTTTTCAATATATATCTCAAAACGAGTGGAAGATAAGAAAAGGATGAAAAATCATGTCATTACTACAAAGGAGAAAGAAAGAACAAATTAGTTTTTCTTATTTTCCGAAAGGTGGAAAATAAGACGAAATCATTTTCAATTTCATATGTTATTTGGATTGATTTTCATAATATAATAAAGTAAAATATGTCGAAATTCTTTTGATCGAAAGACTATGGTACATAGTACTAAATTGCAAATCAATTTGTAGTAGCAGCTTGATTAATTAATTCAATATGAATTAAATGGTAATTAGTACTCGATTTATTTGGAACAACCCAACCGAATAAAATTCAATCGTTTAGTCATTAAATTTAAATGAGAAAATTTTCAATTTCAATCTATTCTTTTTTCAAAAGATCAAGTAGATGAATAATAATTGTGAGTAAGTGAAGCGTGTTTCATTTTATTTTTCAAATTGATTGTCTTCCATCCTTCTCTCCCATTATGTCTTTTGAATGCATATTAAAACCACAAAGATCTTTAAGTTTAAACCGAACGGGCTTTTAATGAAAGGTGCTTCGGTGTTTCCCTACACTCAAATTACCACGAAAGGTTATCATATTTTACATTGCTTGAAATAACAAAATATTAATACCATTGAAGGTTATCGTATTTTATATTGCTTGAAATAACAAAATAAAATCCTACTTTACATGGTAGAGAATGACATGATGCAAGGCTCAAGCTACCACTACTCAGAGTTACATAAATTGAGAGGAAGGAAGGAAAGTGAGAAATGTTCACGAAGAGAAAACGAGAACCGCAGGAGAGAAATAGTGAATTATTTTCCAAGCAAAAGATGTTAAATTTTGGTGACACTATATGAAGAATTGTAGAGGTCGGAAGTAGATTGGTAACGGAGAAAAAAGTTCGCAAATCGGAGCTCGGAGGTGGAACATATGGTGAAAAAAGGAGTTGTGCTGAAATGACATCTATAGACGTCTGAGGAAAAGTTCAGGCATCTGTCATCTGTGCAGAATTTTTCCAGAGAGCATGAATAGACATTTGTCACTTTGGATAGACGTTGTCACTTTGGATAGACGTCTGATGTCTTAGGGGAAATTTTCCTGAGACCTTGGACAGACGTCTTTCCCATTATCACAGACGTCTGTGGTGACTTCTGCTAGTTTTTTGGTATGGGCTTGACGTGAAAATTTGTGATATTTGCAGGGACAATTTTAGAACTTTTCCTAGGTTTTCTATTCTCTTTTATAAGTTAGCTTCAGATTTCATATTTAGATGGGACAAAAAATGACTACAAGGATTATAGCCTCCACTAATCAGGGTTCAACAAAACCTAATTTTGTTCAATTCTCTTCTCTATAAAATCAGTTTCTATTAGAATTTTGATCACTGTAATCAATCTATTGTACTCTTCTCATCGATATTAACAAAAAACTCTCTCTTAAAGTGGATGTATACTAACATAATATTAATGGAACCACTACAAATTACCGTGTGATTTATTTTTCATTATTGCTTTAATTTATATATTGATTGTTTGGGGATCGTGATCGGATTTGCATTGGTTGAGATTTAGATTGGGTTATTGATTGGTTATTTTTGCACTTCTTACTATGATCTCGTTTTTCCATTGCTTCTAGGGTTTTGATTTGAGTGGTCTCGGGTTGAATTCTGTCACAAAATTTGGTATCGGAGCTTCGGTGTTGGTTGGCGGTAGTAGAAATGCCTAAATCAAGTAGTAACTCAAGTATTTCCTCAATGGGTAATCCAAGTGGTGTGGCTCCTTATGTACGTAGTTCGTATGCAGCTTCAGGATCACAATTGGTTATAGAAAGTGGAATGACGATAATGATTTTGAAAATTGGAAATGGAAGATGAAAGCGGTTCTAAGGAGGAATCGGGTGCATCAGTTAGTGTTTGACACACATATGTTGCCAACGAACTTCTCGGATGCTGAGAGAGAGGAAATGGAAGAGTGAGAATTAACTACACTTCAACTTGCTATGAGAGAGAATCTTATCTCTGTAATTAGTGGTGAGACCACAACTAAGGATATTTGGGACAAGTTGGCAGAGTTGCATATGAAGTGGTCACTGACTAATCGTTTGATGTTATTGCGAACGTTCTTCACCTATAAAATGAAGGAAGGTACTTCGCTAAAGGCGCACTTGAATAGTTTTGATGATTTGCTAATGAAGATGAAGGTGGTATATTTGAAGATTGAGGAAGAGCAAAAGGCGATGATATTGTTATGTTCTTTTCTGGACCGCTATATAGGTTTCTCAAATAGTTTGATCTTTAGCCGGGATACATTGACTCTTGATGATGTCAAAATTGATCTTCTTAGCTAGAAATTGCAGGATTAAATGAAGGGGTTAGGTGATGAAAGTAGTGGTGCTAGTGGTGGTCATGGTTTGTTTGTGGAGAAGGAGAGTTATGTGAAGAAGGAGAATCGGAGGCGTTCTAAATCAAGGAATTCCTGTTGGAGAGGAAAGTTGAAGGAAAGAAAAGGCAAGTGCTATATTTGTAAAAAGCCCGGTCATTGGAAGAATGAGTGTCCAGACAAGGAGAAGGCAAAGAAGTAAGTAGCGTCTTCATCCGTAGCGGTGGGGAGTGGAGTTGGTGAGGAATACATATGTGTTTTGTCGGTGGTAGCATCAAATGTTTCGGGTAGAGAATGGGTGATCGATTAGAGGGCGATTTATAATATGACGTCGAACAAAATTTTTTCTTCATCTTTTATCGACAAAGAAGGAAATTCAATTGTTATGGGTAATCGTGCTATTTGCAAGTCGAAAGGCATTGGTTCCATGCAAATTCGAATGTTTGATGAAGAGTATGATTCGGAGAGTGTGTTTCCGGATAATTCTTGAAGTTTTGCAAGCATCATGGTATTCGAAGATTTTACTACATCGGGAGATTAACAATCGAATGCTATTACGGAGTGGATGAATCGTACTCTACTTGAGAAAGCTTGATGCTTGATATTGACATTGGGTTTAGCTAAGGGATTTTGGGCTGAAGCTTTGTTAACCGCAGTGCATATTATTAATCGAATCACGTGCTCAGCTATTGGTAACAAAATTCCAAAGGAAGTATGGAAGGGAAAGAGCATTGACATGAGCTATCTTCGTGTGTTTGGTAGTCTGGTTCATGAGCATGATCCGAGAAATGATAAGCTTGAACCTTGAGCTTTCAAGGGGATTTTGCTAGGTTATATGGATGTAGTAAAAGGTTATCGAATTTTCCAAAAAACGGAGAAGGTAGTGAATTCTTGTCATGTTACTTTTGATGAGTCAGCATTGCTCAAGGAGAATAAAAGCTCATCGGATATTCCAGATTTGGTTCATGGTGAACCAAAGGAGAAAGAAGTTATTTCGACATTTTTTCCAAGGAGTAGAGAAAGTAGAGTTGTTGGAGATGCTTGTAAGGAGGTAGCGGTTGATGTTACATCAAATAGTCCACAAGGAGCCTCTAGTAGTGTTGGTGATGTGCATGATTCTAGAGAAGATTCGGTTCAAGGTAGAGCCGAAGGGAGTTTGGGTGATGGTATTACTACTCGGGTTGGTCGTCGTACTATAAGGCCACCCAAAAGATATGGTGACCGGAACTATCTTCACTTTTGTGATAATTTGGACTATGCTCTTCATGTAGTCCAAGATGAGCCGATGGACCTTGATGACGTCATGGAGTCGAGTGATAGCTCGAAGTGGATTTGTGCCACGTCATGGAGAAAACAGTTCGATGAGAGTTTTCTACAATTATTTGACATAATTGCATAAAAGTATGCACTTATACGGAATAATTGCATAAAAGTATGCAATTATCCCATATAATTACAAACTTTTATGCAATTATACGAAATAATTGTAGACTTTTATGCAATTGTTTCATATACTTTTATGCAATTATGTCAAATAATTGTAGAAAACTCTGCAATTATTCCAAGTAATCACAGAATTGTCTGCAATCATATCGTATAATTGCAGATATTTCTGCAATTATTGCATATAATTGTAGACAATTCTGCAATTATTGCAGACATTTATACGATTATTACATATTATTGTAGACATTTCTGCAATTATTGCATGTAATTGCTAAATGTCTGCAACTATACCATATAATTGCAAACTTTCTGCAGTTATTGCATATAATTGCAAAAAATTTTGCAATTATATCATAATTGCACACATTTCTGCAATTATTGCATATCATTGCTGAATGTCTACAACTATATCATATAATTGCAGACTTTTCTGCAATTATTTTATATAATTGCAGAATTGTCTGTAATCATACCATATGTTGTTTTTACATATGCACAATGTCATTCATTAGAATGATAACAAAATTATGATTTAATGGTGAAAACTTAATTATGCATGTGAGAATAACATGCACGTATGAAGAGTGTAATGGAACAAAAGGCTATTTTAAGAAAGAAATTTGAAGTATTTGAAAATAAGGATGTAATTTTTTTTTGGATGTTGTTTTGTGTATTAAGTTTGATTCTAGAGATGTGTCTCTTATTTTCACTACCTCAAAACTTGTAGAACTGAATCTGTTCTACTTGCAGACAAGATAACAAGTATGTAGTAATCATAACATAAGTGTATACACATAACACAAATTTCAAACTTGCACATAAGACACATGCATATTTCGAATTTTCAAGAAAAAAGCTACTCATTGACATTTTTGCACACCTGAACAAGGAAACTTGAACTAAATTATACAGCCACCACATAGCTGCAGGCTCCTCCAAATACCCATACCTGCCCTTTGAAAAACACCCTGTTGGTAATAATCGACACCATGAGATGACCCAGTGGCATGACCGCAATTTGAGCAGATGTTGAGGTTATTGATAAGGGCTCTTTTCGGTACCAGAAAAAACTTGTTTAAAAAGACGGTCATGCAAATGAAGTTGTTACCAGTACCCACGTTCGAAATGTTAAAACTGGAATCGTTGGATCGTCTTCTATTGACACTGTTAGTGCTACTTGCACTTTATTAACTTTAGGATCAATAACTATATATTTAAACCCATTATTTTTTTTGTTAAGCCTTTAACTAATGGATACTGTGATAGAGTGCAATCCTAACAATACAACAAATTATTCATGTGAACATTCTTATATGCAAAGATAATGAAACATGTATGGGATCAAACTAGATATGATGAGTATGAAATACATTAAAATAAAAAGGTAAGTGATAGGTAAGTGGATTTCTGATTTCCTGCTTAAGGCCACCTCCTTAATCTTCTTCAACAATACCCATTTCTCCCTTTTGATTTTTTTTGACCCAGAGTTTGATGTGAAACTGTGCAGGTAGATACGGATGTCAAAGATGTATCAAAGATTCAGAAGCTCGTATGCTTAGTTTTCCACGTCATAGGTGTACTCACCAGCTACACCAACCCGACTCGGCCAGTTTTTTCTGTAAAAATATAATATTACATCTCTGTTAGGCACAGGCCTTTTTTTGCCCATAATTTTGTCAATGCAGCATGACAGCTAAACGGTATAAACATGGAACAACAGCAGCACATATTACTGAAGAGCGGAAGAAAATGACATGTAGCAAAAAAAAATTACAACAAATAATGCTTTGGTCATACACAGACAAAAAAGGGACCGTATTAATGGGAAAATAATTTAAGAAAATGCAGGCATGACAAAATCATATTTTGAATTTATTTTTTTATCTGCATATAACAACACGGTATAACCCTTTTACGTAGTGTAGCGTGTTAACATTTTACAAACTGGTTCAGCAAAGGCTTAGGTGGTGTTATTACCTCCCTAGTTGTCTTGGTGTCGTTAAAGAAATTTGAACATCTACTCATACTGATGTACGTGGAATGCAGAGAAACATGTTAATTGATATACCTGTGGAACGCCTGTTTCAGTAACAAATTTCGTACATATTTGTTCAGAGATATTCCCTAAACAAAATTGGTTCGTGGGAAAATAAGATTAGAAGCTGAAAGCATGCCATAAATTTATTTAGCAATTATTTTTTCTCAGCACATAACTAAATGTTAAAACTACAAGATATGCATACCAAGTTGTTATACCAAAACAATTAAAGGAATATTAAACACAAAAGTGCGTTAATTCTTTCAAGGAATAATCAGTTGCCTAGAAATAAGAAGAAAAAATAAATAGACGACGAAGTAGTAAAATAATCAGTTTTAAGCCGACCTATATATTGTTCTCATTATGAAAGAAATGCTTTACCGTAGAGGTGTTTGAAATACTTGGTTGCTATATCTTACAATTCCCTAAACGAAAACATATAAAAGGAATGACGCAGAGTTTGAAGAAACGCATGAGTAAACAAAATGTGAGTTCAGAAAATGTTCAATAAAAAGAAGAGATTCACAGCATTACATGGCATATATACATTTGAATATAAAGAAACAAATTGCCTAAGAAAATAAACAACCGAGTATTTAAGCTCCCATCGACCAGTAGTATAAATTTTTTAAAATCTTTGACGATTTCTCTAAATAAATATTAACATGTTGCAAAGGCTGCAACCACTGAAACAAATAGGTCATAAGAGTAATAAACCAGTCAATGAAACGAAATAAAGTTTAAAACACAACACGTATTCTTGTGTAAAAATTGAAATCGCAGGAGCAAATGTATATGCAGTTCCAGAAAGGTTTTTATTAGCTACAGAAAAATTAGGGGTCCCAGCACTGAAAGGCAATGTTTGAACGTAGACAAACAAATTGGTGAAAACAACCAACTGAATATTCTAATCGACGTATCAAAAAAACTTACTGATACCACCCAGGGGAAATTTAGGGTTTTCTTCTGCCATGGGAGAAAACAAAATCCCTCTCAAATCTCAATCTAATCCTCCTCTCTCCCGTCTTTCTCCTCAAGACGGACCACCTGAATCTCATATCAGTAAGCCAAATAATAATAATATCATCATTGATAATGAGGGCTTCCAATTGGTTCAGCCGAGATTGCATAGAAGAAATCAGCCAAGAAATAATCAGAATTGGTCTCAATCTAGAGATATACAGAGAAAGAAGGATATGACCAACTCTTCCGTACAAGACAAGACCAAACTGATGCAAATCAGTAAACCACCAACAAAGTTCTCTTTGAATAGAGAACTTGGGCAGAAAAGTTGGGCTGATATAGTTTCTGAGCAATCGAAGGAACCAAGGGATGAAGAATGCAGTCTTGAAACCATTGCACCCATTAGAATCAATAACAAGAAATACGGCGTTGTTAAGGAAGATGTTTGTAAGAGAGCCACTGAGTGCTGGAATAACTCCATCTTGGTTTATGTGGTAAGCAGCAAACCCTATTTCTTGTTTTTCAAGGAATATATTAAACGTGTTTTAAACCAAAAGACGAGTTCGAAATATTCTCGAGGGAAAATGGGTTTTTTCTAATTAAGTTCAATAATCCGCAAGACTGCAATTCTATAATTCAAAATGGCCCTTACTTCTACAATGGCAAACTCATCATAATGAGAAGGTGGACTGAATCTTTGAAGTTGGACAGAGATCTTCTGTCAACTATGCCGATATGGGTAAGGCTACCCAGTGTTAACCTTAAACTTTGGGACAGAGAGGCATTTAGCATCATGGCAAGTATAATCGGAAAACCCATAAAGATGGATGCAGCAACTGCCATGAAATCGAGATTGAATTATGCTCGACTTCTTGTAGAAGTCACTGCAACTGATGAACTCCCAAATGAAATTTCTTTAAATCTTTATAATGGTGAAATCATTTCACAGAAAGTTGAATATGAATGGGTTCCACCAAAGTGTAGTATCTGTAAATGTTTCGGGCATCACACTGAACAATGCAACCCGAAACAGATGTGGATCCCCAAAAAGAATGATAAAGATTTACCAGCTATTCAAGAAAATAACTCTGAAGCTATTCAAGAACCGAGAAACAGTGAAACTTCAAAAATCCATCAAAAATCTCAGGGAAACAAAGATCGAATCAATCAAGAAGATATCATTTTCGATCAAGAAAACAATAATAGAGAGCTCACTGACCAAAATGATCAGATCATGGCTATGGAAGTTCATCAGTTAAAAGAAAGCACTGATATATCTAATGATATGAATCTGACAAGTATGGAAGAGGGTAATAAAATACAGTTCTTTAACTCTGAAACCCCCCATGTCTCAGAGCCATGTTTATGTACAGACCAGGTTACAAAAATAATCAACCAAATTCAATTGCCTCCAAATTCCATTCAGGAAACAATAACAAAGAAGGATCCTTCCTCTTCACTTGCTGCAGATGCCGAGAAAATAAAAAGCAACCCAACACTGCCACGCAAGGGAGATCCCCCTTCAGAGCAGGCTGCAGTGACTGACTCTGTTGAATCAGTCATGCCTTGCACAGACTCTTTTGATATTTCTTCAATCAAGATTCCAGAATCTGCACATATGGAGGAAGATAAATCAGAGAAGGGAGATATCATAGAGGAATTTGATTTATCTGATTTACATATCACTAAAATGAAATCATCTGGTAAGATAAAAGGCAACAAAGAGAAAAGAGCCTTTAAGCAAAAATATATTTCAATCAATCCAGAATGGGAGCATATGTCTACAAACTTAAAAGCTAAAGGGGCTGAGAAAAAGAGGAGAGGTAAAAGCACAATGGTGTGAGGTACTATTTGATACATATTTTATATATGTCTATATTTGCTTGGAATGTTAGGGGGATGAATACCCCTACTAAACAGTCAGATATTCTCTTAATGATCAATGCTTATAAACCATCTATTGTTGCTTTAATTGAAAATAAATTGAATGATGAGAATTTTGAAAAATTTGGCTTGAAACTATCCAGTAATTGGAAAGCAATTCATAACAATGATTGTGGCTGTAAAGGTAGAATCATTGTTCTTTGGGATTCTAATATCTTGACCAATATTAATATAAACAAGGATAGTCAATTTATAGATTGCTGTTTTGAAAATGTTGGTGGATTCAACTTGCAAGTTACTAGTGTTTATGGTAGCAATTTTGATATAGAAAGGAATGCTTTGTGGCATAAACTTAAAGCCTTAAATTTGATATATGATCTCCCCTGGATTTTACTTGGTGATTTTAATACTGTTTTTCATGCTAATGAGAAGTTCGGGGGGATTAAAATCCCTCATAATAAATTAGATAGAGTCAACAAATTCTTATTAGAGTCTGGTCTTATTGAACCAGTGATTAGTGGTAATAAATACACATGGAAGTCTGGTATAGCCAAAAACATTCACTGCAAATTAGATAGAGTTTTATATAATAAAGACTTTTTAAATAAATTTCCTAATAATATTTGTTCCACTCTGGAGCAGAATTTAAGTGACCATACTCCTCTTTTGGTCAGTCTTTTTATAAATAATGATTCTGTTACTAAAGCTCCTCCTTTTCGATTTAAAAATAGCTGGGTGTTGGAAGAAGATTATAAACCATTAATGGAAAAATGTTATAATTTTGCTTGCAGTGGTTCTAATCAATACCAGTTCTATAGTTTTTTGAAATTCACCAAAAACAATCTCAAAAACTGGAATAAAAACATCCTTTTAAATAAAAATAAAATTGTCAGTTTGAAAAAAGAGGGTAAAGTTCTTCAAATGAATGCTGATAACAATCCTGCTGATAATAATGAGATTAATAAATTTTTTCTGAATCAAAAGGAACTATCTAATGAAATGCATAAAGAGACTGTCAATGCTAGACAAAAAGCTAAAGTAGATTGGCTTACGGTTGGTGATGACTGTACCAAATTTTTTTATGCTAAAATGAGCAGTAGAAAGCATTTAAATAACATAGGATGTATTATAGATAAAGAGGGAAATTTAACTAATGCTCATGATACAGTTGCTGAAAATGCTATAAATTTTTATAAAGATCTGTATTTTTCAACAAATTCTAATAAGAATTTCCCTTATATAACTTGCAAAACCATATTAAATCATAATGCTTCTGAAATTCTATTAGCCCCTGTAAGCATTGATGAAATTAAATTTATTATATTTAATGCTGGGGATAATAAAAGCCCGGGTCCTGATGGTTTTAATGCAAAATTTTACAAAAATAACTGGGAATATATTAAACAACAGGTTTTGAATGTTGTTACTGAGTTTATGAACAATGGCAAAATTCTTAAAAGTCTAAATCATACTTTTATAACTCTTATTCCAAAAAATAAAAATCCCACTGGTATCAGATTATAGGCCTATTTCTTGTTGTAACTTTATCTATAAGATTATTGCTAGTATTCTTAGTAATAGAATTAAAGTATTCTTGCCTTTTCTGGTGTCAGAAAATCAGAGTGCTTTTGTGCCTGGTAGACTCATAAATGAAAATTCTCTGTTAGCTCATGAGATGGTAAGAAAATTCAATTCTAAACAGGGTGATAATGTTTGCATTAAAATTGACTTACAGAAAGCATATGATAAGGTTAATAGACATTTTATTCATCACATCATGAAATGTATGGGATTTCCTAAAAAGTTTTGTGATTTGGTGTTTGAATGTATAGATACTCCTACATTTTCTATCCTGATTCAAGGAAAACCAGAAGGATTTATTAAATCAAATAGGGGGCTGAGACAGGGAGACCCCCTATCTCCTTATCTTTTTGCTATTGTAATGGAGTATTTTTCTATCCTTATGGAAATTGAGAGTATTAAAGGTGTTGTTCAACCTATAAACAGAATCCAACCTAGTATCAATCATTTGATATATGCTGACGATCTTATGGTGTTTGTTAAATCCAATAAAGATAATGCAGTCTCAATTAATTCAGTTTTTGAAAACTTAAAAAAGTATGCTGGTCTTCAATTAAATGTGAACAAATGTAAAGCATATTTCAGTAAATACTGTAAATACAAAACTGAATTTCTTAATATTTTACAAATAGAAGAGGGATTTCTTCCTATAAAATACTTAGGTCTGCCTCTTTCTACAAATGTGATTAAAGACTCTGATTGCTCTACCCTTATTGATAAAATTCAGAATAGAATGGAAACTTGGTCTTGTAAGTTGCTGTCAATAGCTGGTAGACTAGAACTTATTAAAACTGTCATTTATGCTATTATTCTTTACTGGATTCAATCTTTTCAAATCCCAGCTACATCTATTAAAAAATTAGAAAGTAGATGTGCAGATTTTTTATGGAAAGGCAAATACCATAAAATCAGTTGGGAGAATGTATGCAGGCCAAAAAATGAAGGGGGTCTTGGCATTAGAAATATAAAGGATCTGTGTACTACTTGCCATTTAAAATTATTTTGGAGATTCTTAAACTCTGATTCTTTATGGGCAAGATGGATGAGGTCTAAATATTTGAAACACAATAATTTCTGGTCTACTGTTTATAATAGTAACCAATCAAACACTTGGAAACATATTTTAAACAGTAGAGATATTGGTAAATTACTGTTTGAAAGAAAATTCAAAAATGGCAAAGAGACTAGTTTATGGTTTGATCCTTGGTTTAAAAATGAGACTTTTATTAATAGAGTGGGGTGGAATAGCCTTGTTATTTGTGGTGGTTCTAACAATAAAGTTTCAGATATCATAATTAATAATCAGTGGCAACCTCATATTCATCCTATTACAAATCCCCATAAAGATGAGATTTGCAAAATACAAATTGATGCTTTTGCAGAAAATGACTACTGGGAGTGGAAAGCCAACAGCAAAGGGAAGTTTTCCTTTAAAGCTACTTGGAATTTTATTAGAAGCAAACACCCAACTGAAGAATGGTACAATTGCATATGGAACAGGGTGAATTGTCCCAAGATGGCATTCTGTACATACTTTGCAGTTAGAAACAGATTGCCAACTTGGGACAAATTAAACAAATGGGGAAATAATTTGAATTCACTCTGCTCCCTATGCAATATGTGTAATGAAGATTCTAATCATATATTTTTTGAATGCAGCTACTCTGTCTACATTTGGAATCAGATTAAAGCTACGTTGAATATTGATGATAATAAGCATATGGATCTGCTCAATATTATTAAGCTTATAAATAACATGTTCAGAGTTAAATCTAAAGAAATGGACTTTGCTCACATCTTACTAACTACGGCTGTTTTCAACTTGTGGAAAGAGAGAAATCTTCGCGTGCACAACAAAAACAGCAGAAGTAAAGAACAAGTGTGGATTACTATTTTTTCTGATAGCAAGATTATTCTGCAGAAATCCAAAAAATTAGTTAAAAATCAAAAATTTACTTCCCTTGCTGATGATTGGTGTTCTGAAGCTGGTAGCAAGCACCTTGAAACCTACTTGCTGCGCTCAAAAATTGTCCAAACCGAGCATAATAACAAGCTGAATCAAGATAATAGTCTCTGCAAATATCGAGATTTAGACACTACTACTGTCAATAAGCATATTAATATTGATAACGACAGTGATACTTATCTCAAGCATACTCTCGACGCTAATAACGTGAACTTGAGAGTCAGCAGTGTGAATAATGGCGATTATGAGAAGAAATTGTCAGATCTAGGTCACAATGACACTAGATCTAGCAAAAATCCCCTAGATACTAGCAGATTCAGTAGAGCCAGTTTCTCACATAATATATGCTTCTCGAGTAACTGTAATAGTCAGCGAGGCATGAGAAGAGAGATGAACGAAGACTTATCGTACTGGGAACGTGGTGAAACTAGTGGTTCGAAGAATGGAGAGGAGATACTGTAAATCGCCTCCGCCATTTTTCTTCCTTTTCCTGTTTCATTTTAGTTCGTTTTGGTTTATCTGTCGGCTAGGGTTTGTATTGTTTTGTTGCATTGGGTGAGTGGTTGCGGGTATTATTCTTATACCCGTTTTGTTGTATCATTTGGGCCGGGCCCTGTTTAACTTGATTCAAAAAAAAAAAATTCTAATCGACGTCAATCAGGTCAGTTGTTTCATAGTTGAACAGTCTGGTGACCGAGTAAAGATATTTCAATCCATTACCATGTAGTTATCTTAGTAGCATATTGGCTCACAGTTGGAAGGATGTAACAAATAGTTAAATACAGATTAGTAATCACGTGGATTGATTTGTAGTTGCAATGATATATTTTTTACAAATATAAAAAATTTAATTTAGTAATGATCGAAGTTTTTATTTTTTAGATGGCCACGTCAAAAAGTGAATTAATAAGGCAATAAATACTGATTTGAAAACTAAATTTTTGGTACTAAATAATCAAAAACCAAACAGTTAACTATGGGTACATGAGAAAGTGTAGACAAGTAATTCAACAACAACTACTACAACTATTAAGCCATTATTTTCATACAAGTTAGGTGGACTAGAGATATAACCCAAAACTAAATGACAAAGTCAATGTAAAAATCAATTTAAAAATCATGATAATAATAATAAAATAAGATAAAATAATTAAACTAATAATAATAATAAATAAAATAAAATAAAAATAGAAATAAAACAATTAAAAAAATTATACAAAGAAATTAAGTCGTCTTATCAAGAAAATCACCTCTATGATCGATCTCCTAGACGTGAAAACAAATTGGTTTTTCGTAATGTTTGCCATCATTCTTAATCGATGTTCAAATTGGCAAGTAATTCAAGGTTGAAAAATGAAATTGAGAGGATTGGACTAAATTAGGAAAAAGTTATCAACTCAATTCTTATATAGTGATGACTTAAATACAATTAATTATTATTGGAAAAAAAACCGATGTTGCATATAAAACCTATGACTTTTACGCTATTTACACAGATTAAATTACGATAATTACATATAAACATCACCATATTGAAATTTAATTTCAGTAAGAAAATATGAAAATGTTACAACATGATTAAATAACAACGCCTGCCTCCTTTTTACTAAAGATTGTGATAATTTCAATGGCAGTATTAATGCCTATAAATTAGTAATGCAGTTATTGAATTTATGTGATTCAAATATTTTCAAAGAAGACAAGAAAATAATTAATTGATTCAGTCAATCAGTTAATTAGGCTGTATATGGAAAGATAATGAGGAAAGATATGCGTGGTATCTTTTAGAGAATGGAAACTAATTAATTACTAATCAATCAATTAGTCAGATTTATTATATGTAGATAGAGAAGTTTATACATGGAGATTAATTTAAGCAATAGAAATTTATGGAAACATAGATTTTTTGTCATTTATGTGCATTGGAATCAAATCAAGTAATTTGGAAAGGTTGTCACATAATCTGGAAGTTAATTTTCTTCATGTCCAAGCGTCCTTCATTTTCATGCCTATTTAAATGAAGGAAGTTCTTCTTCATATGTGAGTGAGCGAGTGAAAAAGCATCCACCATATCCTCTTCTTCATTATACCCTAATTTCTACAGTCAATCAATTAGGGGTTTTGAGCGCAAACAAGTCTTTGGATAAATTATTCAATTTATAATTATAGGTTAGTCTCTCCACTTTGCTACCTATAATTTTGTAATCTCTCTCTTTTGTACTCTCTTTCTTCAGTGAAATAACGAATAGTTGTTGGGTCGTGGACGTAGGCAGTCTAGCCGAACCACGTTAAATCTTTGTGTTCTTCTTTCTTCTGTATTTTTTTTGTTTGGTGATTATTTTTCATTGAATTTGTGGTTGGTAATTAATCGACAAACTAGATCTTTCTTTTGATTATTTCCACGCATTAGCATTCCGCTGCGTTTTTGGAGTTTGTGCGAATCAATTGAATTTCCGCACAACAGTTTGGTATCAGAGCTAGCTGTCTTGTTCTAAATTAGTTATCAATGACAACTTCTTTCAGTAGTGGTATGAAAAATTATGGCATCACCAAATTTGTTAGAAAAGAAGTTTTTGGGACATGGAAGGTGAAGACTAATGACGGTGTTCTTCAGCAACAACTTCATTCATCTAAAGGAAGAGTAAAAGCCAAAAGCATCTTGGAGGTAGAGATATGCGTAGGTCTCATTTCATGGGTCCTAGAAGAGGTGCTTGCTATTATTGTAAGAAGAAGGGACATTTCATACGGGATTGTCCAGCTCTTAGAAAGAAGAGAGAGAAGAAGGAGAAAGCTTCAGTTTTGCCAGCAGTTAGATCAGATGCGGATAGAAGTGATAGTAATACATCATTACTTTCAGCTACTACTTCACCTTTAGAACATACAAGTTGGGTGATTGATTCTGGAGCCTCTTGTCATATGACGCCAGATAGGAGCTGTTTTGTCGGTTACAAGAAAATTGATGGCGGAGCAATTCATATGGAGAATGACACATCTTGTCATGTTGTGGGCGTTGGAAGTGTGAGGTTTAGGATGCATGATGGTGTTGTTAGGACTATCACAGATGTTAGACATGTTCCGATGCTGCGTATAAGTTTGTTATCAGTTGGAGCTTTGAGTAGGCTTGGTATGAGGATATAATAGATGGAGAGAATTTGAGAGTGACGAAGGGTTCCTTGGTAGTGATGAAAGGGGTGCGAGTTAATGATATTTATGTGCTTCATGAAGAGACAGTCTTAGAAGAGTCGGTAGTTTCTACTGATTCTAGTATTTCAGATTCTACTCAGTTATGGCATCTTCGTTTAGGTCATGTTGATGAGGAGAATCTTGAAGTATTGAAGAAGCGTGGGTTGATTGATGGTGTTTGTCAGTCGAAGTCTAGCTCTTGTGGAGATTGTTCTTTTGGAAAGAAGAAGCATGCCACATTTGATGTTGGAAGACCTAGAGCTACAGAGTTTCTAGAGTATGTTTATTCTTATGTGCGGGGACTCACCCCAGTTGCATCTTTTGGTGGAGCCAGTTACTTCATCTTATTTGTGGATGATTTCACACGTAAGGTTTGGGTCTATTTCTTAAAGGCCAAAGACGAAATATTTGCCCAGTTTTGTAAGTCGAAGACCTTGGTAGAGAAGCAGTCGAGGAAGCGTTTGAAGGTTCTCAAAGTTGAAAATAGTAGTGAATTTATGTCACAAGAATTCACTAACTATTGTGAGTCCGAGCATGTAATTAGAGATTTTTCTATTTTTGTTGAGTCACATTATTGTTATGGAGTGGCGGAGAGCATGTGTCGGATATTGTGGGAGAGAGCTATGAGCTTGAGAACGACTGCTGGTCTAGAAGTGGGATATTAGGCAGAAGCGGTGTCTATGGCAGTATTTCTCATCAACCGCACACCTTCTATTGCCATAGATATGAAGATCCCCGAAGAGATATGGAAAAGAGAGCCTGTTGATTATTCATTCCTTAAAGTGTTTGGTTGTTCAGCTTATTTAGAAGATGAGAGACATGATAAGTTGAAGCCTAGGAAAAGCAAGCACATTTTGATAGGCTATAGAGAAGGAGTGAAGAGGTATAGGTTGTGGTGTAAAACAACTAAGAGAATTGTGACTAGCAGGCATACGATATTTGATGAGAGGTCTTTGTTGAAGGTGGAGCCTCTATCAAGTGATGACATTGGGAGAACAGAAAATTGCCAAACACATTTGGGGTCATCAGATTGTTTCCGCATTCAGAAAGATATTGGTATTTCCGATGATACCATGGTTGATGAGAAGATTACAGAGGTTCAGACTCTAAGTGGAGCTCACTTGCTGGAAAGGCCTTTTGGTTCAGTTGGCCCTATTTGTAAGCATATTTGTAGCGATGATTCTTCATCTTATGCTTTGAATGTTGTGGAGCTTGTTGGTGAGTCTGTTGATGTTGACTTAGAAAAGTCTAGCAAAATTCTTGTGGAGGAGATTGGAGTAGATAATATCGAGTGTGTTCTCACTCAATTTGGAATGGAGAAGGTAAAGTGCGCTGTTAAATCTCCATTGGTCTCTCGAAGATTAGTATCTACATGTTCATCTCCAACATCGGATTTGTTGAAGAATTTTGGTACTTTCTCGTATGCATTATGTTTGATGATGTGCATACTATCTTTCTTGTGCTTGGGAAAGATTTGGAAGCTCTATTTGGGCAATATTCCCCATACTAGTTCACATTGAACTTGTTGACGTAGACCCAACAATTTGTCGAGATGTGGTGATGCAGAGAGATAGTTATATTTGAATCAAGGTGGAGTATTGAATTTATGTGATTCAAATATTTCCAAAGAATACAAGAAAATATTTAATTGATTCAGTCAATCGATTAATTAGGCTGTATATGGAAAGATAAAGAGGAAAGATATGCGTGGTATCTTTTAGAGAATGGAAACTAATTAATTGCTAATCAATCAATTAGTCAGATTTATTATATGAAGATAGAGAGGTTTATACATGGAGATTAATTTAAGCAATAGAAATTTATGGAAACATAGATTTTTTGTCATTTATGTGCATTGGAATCAAATCAAGTAATCTGGAAAGGTTGCCACATAATCTGAAAGTTAATTTTCTTCATCTCCAAGCGTCCTTCATTTTCATGCCTATTTAAATGAAGGAAGTTCTTCTTCATATGTGAGTGAGCGAGAGAGAAAGCATCCACCATTATCCTCTTCTTCAGTATACCCTAATTTCTGCAGTCAATCAATTAGTGGTTTTGAGCGCAAATAAGTCTTTGGATAAATTATTCAATTTATAATTATAGGTTAGTCTCTCCACTTTGCTACCTATAATTTTATAATCTCTCTCTTTTGTACTCTCTTTCTTCAGTGAAATAAAGAATAGTTGTTGGGTCCGTGGATGTAGGCAATCTAGCCGAACCACGTTAAATCTTTGTGTTCTCCTTTCTTCTGTATTTTTTTTGTTTGGTGATTATTTTTCATTGAATTTGTGGTTGGTAATTAATCGACAAGATAGATCTTTCTTTTGATTGTTTCCACGCATTAGCATTCCGCTGCGTTTTTGGAGTTTGTGCGAATCAATTGAATTTTCGCACAACAGCAGTCAAAATATCCGTTGATTGTTGAAGAGGTGGAACAATTATTTCATCCACCATTTAATCAGTTTTGGTACAAAAAAGATATGAAGGAAAAAACCTTGACTGTGAACAGAGTAACAGTGAGAAGAAAAAAGGGTTTGTTAGAAGTTTTTTATCATATGTCTTATTCCACAGACAAGTACCAAGATTAAATACATCCTTACTGATATATATTTTTCAGAATGTAACCAAACATGTTGTTGGTTGGAGAAGCACCAAATGAAATTACAATTTTGAAAACGAAAAAAAGAAATATGGTAAACCTTTCATTTATAGGAGAATATTCACATTGGAAGTCAAAACACATGAGGGTATGAGAAACAATAAACCCAATATACAGGTTTGTTAAAAAAATTATATACAGATATTTACATTGACAAGTATAATTTTGATAGATAAGTAAAGTCATGGAGGAGGCATAGACTATGCAAATTAAAAATATTTGCTATGATAAGTCGTTATGCTCATCAAAATTAATATAAGCGTGATAAGAAAAAAGGGTAACCAACATCCACTAGACAATATATCAAAACTTGTATTGGATGTAAACATTGAATAGAGCAGTAGTGGACTATATATTGTGCATAAAATATGAATTCTAATTTATAGACAACAACTATAGTACACTAATAAATTATACCAATTTAAAATTTGATTTCTGCTAATAGAGGAAGTTAGTACTTAGAATGAACAATTAACTAATTAATCAACTAAACATCAGCGGGAATGGGTAAATAATAATTAATGTGAATGGACACCAACATTGGAAGAATTCATAAGCTATGCACTATTGTTGATAAGCCTAGGCGTACCTTGCATTCCATCTTTCAATTCAAGGTGGCAGATGATGGATGCTTGAAGAGTAATCAAGCGGCTAGGGAAACTAGGGTTGGTTGGGAAGCTAAGGCAGTGTTTGTTTTGACAAACAGCGGTTATTGAGATGGTGATTGAAAGCGCTGACTCAAATCTACCTTTACTTGGGTGTTTGTTTACCCTTTTATTCAGCCTTGCCAAGTCAAACCAGCAAAAGTCTATTCAGCATATTTGAATACACGTAACTTAACAATTTCGATGCAGAGATATAGTGAAGACGTTTGCGTAGATCGGCGAGGACTCTTTGGCAACAACCAACAGATTATCGAAAGAAATTGAGTTTTGATGTTTGGGGATGTAAGCCGAAAGAAAATGGGTTCTTCAGATCTGAAAAAACTAAGGGTATGTTATAAGAATGTGAGTGCTTAAATAAATTAGATATTAACCAGTTTCTGAATTGGCGACTTTTTGAAAGTCGCCTTTGCGCGGATTCAGAAAATTCGCCTGAAGACGAATTTTGGAATTCTCCATTTGACGACTTTCAAAAAGTCACCAATTCACAGACACCCTACAACACGACATAAAGCATAATATTATTCATTTCAGCCACATGATACTTCCCAATAGTAAATACAAGTCTAACACATGATAAAAAGCAAGTTTACACAAACAACTACCACCTGATACTACTTATCTACCAATACAGCAAAACATATGGTCAATCATGTTGTAACCGTTAGCACCCTGCAAGCATTTCATTGTGAATTGCAATATTCATCCTCTCCAAGTGACTAACTTTAGCTTGCATCTCAAACGCGTATTGGACCCCTTTTTTGTCAGTGGAGGATCCATCCATTCAAAATATTTGCAACTATGTACCCCTTGACACGTTTGTGCATCGATATACACTTTACAGACGTAAAATCGACGTCATGAATTCCTCCGACTTTTGGAAACAACAACGTTGCGTTCAACTCTGCCATAACAAAGTACCGAGCATCCCATGACGCTCGAACTTGATCTATCAGGTTTTGATGAGCAAGTACAGTCATCAGCCTGAAATGCAATGATTGTTAAACCAGTTGGGGATTCTCGATTATGACATTTGCCTACGTAGCACAAACAAGTTCGGTCTCTATTTCTTCATTTGTCTTTGTAGCATCCACTCTTGGTGGATCTTTCACTTGGGTCTTCGAAAAAAATTCTACCTCATCGTCCGCGCCCTTGTTCCGTTCGTAATCATCGTATATTTCCATCATTGTTTGATCATCGAGCTCCCAATCATCCATTTTTGCCTAAAAGAAAAGTCAAATAAAATACCAAAATTTCAAAAACTTACAACCATGAGTTGGGTCGATTTACTTTCCGATTTGAACAAAATTGAAGAAGGGCATACTATACATCTACAGTTTTTAAGTATAGAGGAAACAATTGGACAAAACACCAACCTTAATGACTTCTGCGATGTAACAGGTTTCTATGGGTGAATTTTCAAAATTCGCCTTTGGGCGATTTTTTAGAATTCGCCCATTGGAGAATTTTGAAAATTTGCCAAAGGAAGCCTGCTGTTGCAAACAGAGTAGAAATTACAAACCCCCGACTACACCATATAACACAAAGTCATACAACATTACCAATCCTAACAACATTAGTTTGGACGCCCACAAACAAAACGCAACTACGCAAATTCAACATCATTTTACAAATCCAAACAACATTAGTTTGTACATTACATATCACTTTCCACATCACCACTAACTATTCGCATCAAATAACATTATTGATTTAGTCGTAAAGCTCAAGAAATTCGCGCGGGCTTCTTCTTTGCCGACGCGTTACCAGTGCTTTCAAACTGCTGCTGCTGCTACTCAGTTCTCTACGCGCAGTGGAGGACGAAGGAGTTCGGTCGTTGGTTGAGATGGGCCAGGAACAAATTCTTCGTTTACCGGTGCAGCTTGTGACGATGAACCTGCACCTCCTTTCGGACGACGTCGTCTGTACGCAAGCGCTGGAGGTGGAGATGGAGGTCTCGACCTATCGAGTTTATTCTTGCACAGTACAACATTTAGAATCCTTTGGATGTTAGCGCACATCCTCCTACCCTCCTTGTCGGTTTGTCATTTGCGAAGATTCTCCGCTTCTTCCCAAACCCTACTTACCAGCTGCCTGTAAAGTTGAATGAAAATTAGCATCAAAAACAACTATCATAACTAATTGATATACTACTTACAATATCAACTTATCACATTCCTCTCGAGTGGTGCTCTGGGAACGTATGGACTTTTATACACTGCCTCTACTGGTGTCGTAAGAACATATCATCATGTTATGTTCTAATACCACCTTTTGTACTGATCTAGCATAATGGCGGGCTCCCTCTCAATCTGGATAGCTGTATGGCGGTTATTCCACAACTAAATGTGCGTTCCATACTCCTCTACATTGTACGTAGACGTGCAGAGTGGCACATTATCCGGTATATGCTGCATCATGTCGAACTATCTCATAACCCTGTCGGGTAAGTGAAATGCAGTCTGGGTATAAGAAATGAGTGATACTCTCGTAGTCCACAAGTATCTAGCAGCTGTACACATGGCTGGAAGCTGTGCTAGCACATCTTTTGTGTACGGGGTCCATGTCACATTGTCATCCTCCAGAACATCTAACTCGTTGCGGTAGAACTTCACATTCCGTCTTGGAGTTTGGCGTGTTTTTTTGTCCTACCCTCCTGTTATAAGATGTTAACAATTGAATATTACACTTGAAAATTTCATTGTTTAATTAAATTAAAAGGATAGAAAATATACCGAGACCCAAGCAGCATCGACTGATCGACAACAACATTTGTTACTAAAAATCTTCCGATCGAAATATTAGTCCATGACCAAAGCTGCATTTAAAAGAAAATATTGCGACCAAAATGAGACAATTCATGCAAAATAATGAACTATTGAAATTTCTTTCATATCTATACTAGTGTCAGACATCCACTAATAGATTTATTCTCCAAAAGAGAGAGCCTGGATAACTCCATATATGTATAAGATAACACAGCACTGCCCCTAGAAAACTTACCATACTATCCTAAATCAACAATATATGGTTTCCATTTCAGATCTACCCGAGTCCTTGTATGGTCGCACATCAATTGGAAAATAATGATGTGCAAAATAATAGCACGTGATCGCTGCTGAATCTGAGCCTCTGTAGCATCAGCAGAAATATCGTGCGATAATTGACGTCGATACCTCACGATTTCCACACACTCATTGCCCCTTGTTTGTTCAGGAGGGGAGGTCAAGACAAAGTAAATCATGACACAATTGCATAGTCATATGCCACTCCTCCATAAGCCACTGCATTGCCTTCAATAGGCAAACCTAACAACACTGCTACATCTCCTAATGTAATCGTCATCTCACCAACGGTGAAATGAAAAGTGGAGGTCTCTGGTCACCTTCTGTCTACCAAAGTAGTGATAAGATAGTGGTCAAGCTGGATGTATCCAAACTTCATTATGTGTAAAAAAAACCAGCCATCTCAATCTCAGCCAATACTCCTAGATGGTTTGAAGTTACTTTCTTCAGCGACGTGGAGTGATCTATAGTAGTGTCTGGATCGTCACGCTGATCAAATGATAAATACATAATTAAAAAGCAGGAATTATACTAACTAACACAAAATTATAATACTTTAAAACCACCTGCATCCATATGTCGTTAGAAGTACGATGCTGGGCTTGAAGAAATAATACCCTACCATCAACGGGTCTGGTCTCCATCTCAATATACTTTAAAAAATACAAATATTAAAAATCAATTCATTTCTATAAAAATTATATACTAACCAAAAATTGACAACCACCCTAACCCATAAAGTTGTATGAATGCACGTAAACTCCTTGTCGTTCATATAGATTGCTTATAAAAATAATCTTAAGTTGCTTTAAGAACCTTTTTTAATATATCTTTTATAAACTACTTCTAACGTAGTTCAAATTGCTTTTAATCTAAGATTAAATTGTGTACAAATACTTGTAATGATAATTCTGAAAATGCTTTATCAACATTGATATTAAAATGCTTTACTTTACAAGCATTTTTTTGTTTATGAAGAAACAAAGCAAAATATCCATGCCCTAAATTTGAAATGACAAATTACGGGTATAGATTCGTACATATTTCTTGTTCTATGCCTGACGTTCTTGCCATTGCCAATTTTTGAAAGCATTTGATTGAAAATTGAAGAAACGAAAGTGGAGGAAGGTTTTGAGGAATTTGGAAATGTTGGGTTCGGTTGGGAGAGAGTGGAATTGAGGGGGTCTTCATTCTAATGTCTCTCTGGTCTTGTTTATGTGTAGAGTTTTTACTTGGACAAATTTTTAAAATGGGCCTTTGGGCAACTTTTGAAAAGTCGTCTATTGGCGCATTTTGAAAATTCGCCCAAAGGCGCATTTTGAAAATTCGGCCAAAAGCGCATTTTGAAAATCACCAACGTCTACCTAGCAAAAATAGGTCTACGTTTGTAATTATTTTCAAAAGTGGAATATTATTGTTATTGTTTACAAAAATGAGCCAAGGTTAGCAAATTATCCTAAAAAAATTATATACAAATATTTATATTGACATATATAATTTCGATAGATAACTAAAGTAATGGAGGAGGCACAGCCTATGGAAATTAAAAATATTTGCTATGATTGGTCGTTATGCTTATCAAAATTAATATAAGCGTGATAAGAAAAAAGGGTAACCAACATCCATTGGACAATATATCAAAACTTTGTATTGGATATAAACATTAAATAGAGCAACAGTGGACTATATATCGTGCATAAAATATGAATTCTAATTTATAGACAACAATTGTAGTACACAAAATAATTATACCAATTTAAAATCTGATTTTTGCTAATGGAGGAAGTTGATACTTAGAATGAACAATTAACTAATTAATCAACCAAACTACAGTGGGAATGGGTAAATAATAATTAATGTGAATGGACTCCAACATTGGAAGGATTCACAAGTTATGCACTATTGTTGGTAAGCCTAGGCGTATTTTGCATTTGATCTTTCAATTCAAGGTGGCGGATGATGAATGTTTGAAGAGTAATCGAGCGGTTAGGGAAATTAGGGTTGATTGGGAAGCTAAGGCAGTGTTTTTTTGACCAAAAAGAAGTTATTGAGATGATGATTGAAAGTACCGACTCAGATCTACATTTACTTGGGCGTTTGTTTTACCCTTTTATTTGGCTTTGCCAAGTTTAACCAGCAAAAGTCCATTCAGCTAATTTGTAGGGCTTTTTAAAATCTGAATCAGTAAACATGCAATTTCCAATATAATTTCCAACGGATTGTAACAGCCCTAAAAGAATGATCACTTCTTATCTAGGGTTGCAAATGGGCCAAGTTGAGTGAAGTGAAGTGTCTATATATATGCTGGTATAGGCATTTGTAATACGGAAGAACTCTGAAGCTAATCATTTGTTTCTTTCATTTGTTGCTTAGTTCTTAGTTCTTTCTTCTCCAAACTTGTTACTTAGATCTATCATCCCAGCTGCAGGATTAATCATCTTTCATTACTTTATATCTTAGCTCTGTAAGTTTACATCTATTAATTTGCGATCTTAATTCTTTTTCATTCCTACCTGTTAATTCCTGTACTTCAATCCCTGTTCATTTTATCGTTAGCTATTCTGTTCTTAGTTCTTGTGAATCTTTGCACTTTGTACTTGTACTTAGATCTACAATTTATATTGTTTGTTACATTTATGCCATATACAAGTTCTGTTCTGATTATTTCTTCATATACATTTGCAATTTCCTGTTGTTACAAGACTTATCAATTTAATTCCAGTTCTTGCTCAGTTTTAGTTGCTTATCATATCAGCTCTTTAATTCTTGCAATTTGTTTTGATACCAATTGAGACTTGCTTATTTGATTAAGTTCATTCCATGTCAATCTTTCAAATTTCCATTTCTTCTTAAAACTTGTACTTCCAATTTCTATTCTATAATTCTGGCTTTTACTGTTGTTAAATTCTGTTATCCATTATTGATCAAATTCTTGCAACAATACCCTCTGTTCAATTCTTGTCAACTTGCAAATATCTGCATCTGTTGAACCATGTTCTTTCTACATGTTCATGAATTTGCCTATATCCATGTCTTCTACCGTGTCAATCTTTATATCCTGAAATAAAATCTTTCATTTCTTGCAACAATTTGTAATTCTCCTCATCATATTTGGAAGAACAATAACGGTGCTCAAATTTGACTCAACTCTGTTGCTTGTACAACAAGAAAATCCATATCATCCCTTTGTATGCACCATTAATTATCGGTGCACAGAAAACTATCACCATATCTTTGATCCATTTCCTCAAACACATTTGCCTTCATTAGAAAATCCATTTTTCATCAATGCAATGACCTCTGATCAACCTGTATCTTACACGGATACCCTTAATTTTTTTAGTGAATATTATTCACAATGCCCTAAAACCAACGTTAATTCAAACGGCAACCTTCCTAGAAAAAAGTTGTAAAGCGGGTCCCTATAATTATTTTAATGTAGCAGCGTGTATTTTTCGTGTTTTTTGCGTCAGTGTTTAAAGAAATTTCAAAAAATTGTAAATATTATAACTAGGTTTATGAAAGAAAAAAAAAAGAAATTGCTGACACATCTGCAATTATTCCATATAATTGCGGATATGTCTGCAATTATTCACCGAATAATTGCATTCGATAAACATATGAATAATTGCAGATATATATGCAATTATTCCATATAATTGTAGACTTATATGCAATTATTCACTGAATAATTGCGTTGAATAAAAATCTATATAATTGCAGACATGTCTACAATTATTTCATATATTTGTAGACATGTATGCACTTATTCACTGAATAACAGCACCTGGATTTAAAATCAGGATATTTACATAAATATTTGCTCATATTCCTTAAAATTGCAGATATATCTGCAATTTTTATTTGCAAAGGCATGCTATTTAGAATAAGTGCAGACATGTGTGCAATTATTCTCTGAAATTGCATACACTTTGCATGTATTCTTGAAACATGCTGTGTGTCATTTTTTCCCTTTTCATCCTTGCTTTTTGATTTTTTTACATGAATACGAATATAAATATTAATTGAAACAAGTTTTAAAATTTGGAAGTTTTTTTTTGTTTTTTATATGTTTTTTGATGATTTTCGAAAAATAAGGACCTAATTTCCATACTTTTTTCCACTGGGATTTTTGTGAATTTTGAAACCTATCAATGACCTGTGCCAAAAGTATCCTATTTTTTAAATAGCTCGATTTTCTTCATTCTTCAAGGCAGCTCCATTGTATATTTTTTCTTCCGTACATAGTAGTTTCAACTTCTGCTTTAAAGTAGTAATGTAGTTATGTTTATATGTGTTTTTTCATAATGTAAAATATATGGTTTGATATCATAGTTTAATAATTACTATTGTAAGTGGGTGTAGAAGACAATCATATCAACTATGCAGATTGTCATGAATGAGTTTCTTTGTACGGACCAAAGTAAAACTAGTTTATATGAGTACACGGGAATTTTTCTCCTACATTTATTTTTGTACAATTCAATCACTTTTTAATTAATGCCAAACTTCGAAAAATAAATATGCATGATCATGAGTTGTTAAGGTTAAGGAATATGCATGCTATACTATTCAGCTTATCCTACTTTCTTTCACTTCATCTTTTTGTCCAACTAGATTTAAAAGAGGAAATAGTACTTTGATGTTAAAACTATAATAATCTTTGGGAAAAGCATTTGTGCATGTGAATGTAGTTCCTATGTACTGCTTTTATGTTTAGCTATTAACAGGCCGAATCCTGGCCCAAGGCCACCCAGCCTCAAAATTTTCTAATTGTATATATAAAGTTAACCTATTTCGAAATAAGAAAAACTGAGTATAGTCCAGCGTAGAGACATCTCAATTTTCCATCAACCACTAGAGTTCGATTCTTTCTAGCATCGTAATTTTCCCCTACCTATCTTCACTTGTACTTCTGAGGCCTCCAAAACCTAAATTAACTAATTAAGCTTTGAATTTTTTTGCCTTGGGCCTCAAGTTGACCAAGGCTGGCCCTGACTATTAACACCTAAGTACCTTCTCTAAACTATTTATAGCCTCACCTAATCTCTGCTTTTCTTCGTCCATCCGCAACTCCCTTTCCATGAGTTCTTTGGCAAAACCTTGACTTTGCCTCCTTCTCTATCTTTTCAAATAAACGAATCAAAATCTCTCTATCCAATTTCATCATCATCAATATCTTGTCATCTAATAATGCTTCATTGATACATATGAATCCAGCTAATTTTACTATCACTAAGTTGTTATGAATTCAATTATAAATAGGTATGTCATTTTCTGAACACGTGAATTTGCTTAGTAGGGCACTTGTGAATTTAAAAAAACTTCATGACAAAATTTCCCTTTTGTCATTCGCAAATCTGTTTAACTCGCATCGTATTTTCCTACTTTATTTCCTCTTATCAAAAAACATTTAAAATCAAAATTTAGGTAAATTCTCAAATTTTGCGTTTGAATTGATGGATGATGGTGCTGATGATGATACAGACCTAACGGCATTAAAAGATGTAAAATTTGAATTTTATGTTTGATTTTTTTTTAAAATTTGAAAATGCATGGCTCGCAGAAGAGATGAAACTTGAATTTTATGTCGTTGCATGATTTTTTTTCGAGTGATTTTTTTTATGATGAAATTCTTTGTTATAGTAATTTTTTATATGGTGAAAATGTTTAAGGGCTTATTTTTATTAAAGAAGGGTACAAAGGGAAATGTTTAATGATAAGATGAGTATACTGAGCAAAAACATAGGTATAATAGTTTTCTTTCGGTTTTATGGAGGTCTACTCTACAACTTTTGATTTAGCTTTGGTGTGAGAGATCACAATTTCGAAACTTGCGTAGTGTAATTCGAAGGTTTATTGACATATAATATGTTGTCACAGTGATTTGTTGTATACAAAGTACCGTTTCAAAAAAAATCTTTTGAGGTTTAAATAGAATTAGCTTTTTTAAAATTATGTATCTCTAACTAAGACTAAGATAGTGAATAATAACTCGGAGCTTAAATTTAATTTTATGGCCTTTTATAGTAAAGAATCTTTATTGTTACTTCAATCAAACATATCCAACCATTATCTCTTTTTTCCGTTGTGTTAATAGAAAAATGTAAAAACACAATCATAAAACTGATTGTAATAGAAAACGTGTGAAATAACCAATACAATTACTTATCAGTACCATTTCGCTATAAAATTAACGGAATTATGGAAGTACTGATTTTAATGCATATCTATTCTATTTATTTTAGTATATAAGAAACATAATATATAACCATTTGTGTTCTCTTTTAACGTTCACTCTGAGGTCAAATTCTAATCTCTCCTTATTTTGCACTTTCACTCTCAACCACGATTATATCACAATAAACTATTTATTAAGTGCTTAAAGAAATATCAAGAAGTCAACATAATTTATTTCTTTAATTAATCTTGGTTAATGAATTTCTCTTTTCCAAGCAATCCACATCTTTTCATCTCCTCATTTACTTTGTAACCCATTAATTTTCTCCTCTTATATATTCCTATCTTAGATCCCCTTCATGAAAATAGATTTATTGTATATTGATTTAAAAGTTGGTACTTTTTTTAATTCATTTTTTTCATTTACTTAATGGGTGAATTTGAAGTTTATTTTTCTTAATTTTTAATTTTTAATCTTTGCTTCGAGTTTGTGCCCAAAATTTGGTGTGTATTAATTATTTTTAATGCTAATCAACTTTTAACCAAAATTTTCTTATAGTTAATTTCTTTTATTAGCAACATTTCAGAAGAAGCATAGTATATTTTAACTCTATGAGGGGATATGTAGTGTTTTTATTGTAGAAATATATTAAAGTGGGAACTCATCCGATGTTCTTAACAACTAATTTTCTTTACTAAGCAAATTTATAAAAAAATGATTAAAGTAAATGAGAACATTATATTTGCAGATGATATTCTTCCACAAACCAACTAAAATTAGGGTAATATTTTGTCCTTTTAAGGGCTATATTATGTTCCACATATTTGTTTATGCTTGAAGGAAAACATTATATGTTCCATATATTGTAGAACGTGATTTTAATTTTATTTTACAAGTAAAACAATCAGATTGGGTTATAAATGCTATAATATGTTAATGTTTATTGAAAAAATAATAAGCATTCATACCTATGCTAGATTGGCACTCAATAAAATTTTCAGTTGGATCCCCAATGATGACTCAATTGTCATGTTAGAATTTATGATATTGTGTGAAGAATAAAAAAGAATGAAGGTTGATTGCAAAAGAGAGAATAAAAAAGCAAAAAACTATCGAATAAAGCATTGACTTTAAGACTAAAATATGTTTAAATGTAGAATAAGGTAATAAGTGGTGTTAGCTTATTAAAGGATGATAGGATACTTGAAGTTTTCCCTTCAATATTTTAAAGATTTTTCAAAAAAATAATAAAGATATTTAACGTACATAATTGGAATGAAATTTTATTTTCTTTTTTTTATGGAAAAAGGTAAATTTATCAATAAGAAAATCATATATTATATAGGTTTTAGTATACAATAAAATGTGCAAATTTTAGATGTTACTTGCAATTTATAAAATTACTGCAATATCTATTAATTCACTATGCATGTAGGTGCCTGTTTTAAATATACTTCATCATGCTTTATAACATAGCCATTTGTAACAATTTATTGTAATAATGATAGTTGGTTTACTGTTTTTGTTATTGATTAAATTCCTTGCATCATTTTGTCTAGCGGTTATGTTCAATGAAATGTCATCTAAAGTATTTCTAACGGTATATATAAGTATTTTGTGTTATAGTGATATACATTAGCTTCGAGTTATGTTTATTGTTGTATTATTTTAGTTTTATACTTGCGTGATATATGTTGTGTTTAATTTTCATCTCATATTACATTATATGTATTAAAAAAATATAATGTTTCAATGTTAATGAATATTACTAATTTATTTAGTGCTACATAATGTCTAAAAGTGTAATAATGAGAATGTTGGAATGTTTCATATTTGAATCAAATATGAAACATAACTTCACTTTGAGCACAATTTCTATGTTCCAAGTTTAGACCGCTATTAACATAACTAATCATGTGCATATTTAAGTATATATGTTAAATAAAGGATAAACCCATACTCACCTTGTGTAACTTATTTTTGAAATTTAAAAGGCATGCTAAATTATCTAATGTTTGCCAAGTTAGAATTAACCGATAGTTGATGTTATCGTTTGTCGTGCAAAGTCATTGTGCTCTAAATTGTGAAGTTATACTTTGTGCGATTTGAGATTACTAAAGAAAATTTACCAACAAAAGCGTATTATTGAACTTCATGAGAAAGGTAGCCTTAAAAAATTACTATCCATGCACCCTTATAGTCATATACAATCATGAAAACAAACAAAAAATTAAAAATTAAATGAATTATGTGATAACTTCGTGTATGTAGCATGAGTTTGCACTAGTTCTAAGTATAATTTAATAACTCATTAACTTCAATTTTGAAATTCTTTAAGCATTTTTTCTCATATTATTCATTTCATTGTTCTCTACCATCAATGGTTTATATGATTGAAAATAATTATTTTTAGGTTTAGATTTCACCCTTTCATGTGTTATGCACAGTTCGCATTTTTTATTATTTAAGGTGGGTTTGTGATATTTGCAATAATTAAATCACACATACAAATAGGATATTCACAAATACGATATTTGCAATAGACTATTAGTATGATACATAAGTACGTACAAGGTGCATTTAAAATGAATAATATCAATAACATGTATGGTGCGCTGGTAGTGCCTAACATGGTTGCACGCCTACAAATATAGACTCCATTTAATGAAATTTGAGTTATTCCCATTCCAAGATTCAATACTTTTCTTAATGTATTTCTTCTGATTGATACGTAGACATGTGAACATCTGAAGTTCTATCTAATTTATTAAAATAATACAAAATAATACAATATATCATCTAGTCTAGTGAAATTGTAAGGAAAATCAAAATGAAAATAATATAGTCTCCCAAAATTTTAGTTTAACTAATCTAGATGTAGTGACATGAGATGGGATATCACGTTCAAAGTAACACAACATGAGAACAGAAATATAAACTAATACTCTAAAATTACGAAATATTAAGAATATTCAATTGGAAGTGCCTTTTGAGCTCCGTAAAGTTTGAAAATCAACATAAAAAATGTGAAGATGTAACTATATATAATTTTAATAAGAGAAAATTTGTACATGAAAATACAAAGTAAATAAGTAGGTGACTATATAAACTTAAACAAAATATAAAGATGAATACTTCAATATAGCGAATGGTATTGAGAATAATTAAAAATGCAAAAGATGGAAAATATCAACAAAATGGATTAAAAAAAGTATAATTTGTCGTAAATAAATTTCATTTTATGCAAAATTTCATTTGTAATAAGAAACTTGGAGGTTTAAATCAACTAAACTTTATAGATTGACAACTTGAAAAGTTCATATTTACAATAGAATTCAGGAAACAAAACAAATTACAAAATATAATGAATTTAGTGACCCAATAAATATGCATAATCCTTATTAAATGCATTGTTTTTCAACCAAAACTATAATGACCGTCATTCTTGCATCGAAAGACTGGCCATTAAGGGTAGAAGAAAAAGAAAGATAAGAAGAAAACTACATAATCACAGAATATCACCACGAATCAGAATTACACATAATAGATAACATGCGATATTACATTGTCATTTATATAATAATACATCGGAGTAATTACATTACAGTTTCAATTGGATAGTTATAGCTACCTATCATATGAAAATACATAGAACGTATATAACATAGCGAAATAAGATAATAACTAGCTAACGGTGAAGCCACATGCTCCAGTTCCTTAAAATGTTTCGATAAGAAACCCAGATCACTTAGCTATTCATACAAATTTGAGTACCCAAGAGCTTTAGCAAAAGAAAATAAAACTCCGGGTCAGTTATGGATCTAGTGCGAGTAAACTCAAACAACTTAATTTTTTTACTTTTATAAAACACTTTGAAAATCAAAGGTATCTCGTAAGACCACATCGCAATAAATGAGGATGGTTTTTTACCTTATGATAAGCAAAACATTTTATATAGAAATCCAATGGTATTATGATAATGTATAGGGTTTTCAAGTATATTAGAACATAGCTGAAATGCTTGCAACTCAAATTTGAACATACTTGGATGCAACTAAAACCATGTGACACTTACTGGAGAATGGATTCCATACAATGAATTGGCTACTGGGGTACTGCCCGTCAGGATGCATCTCTTAATAAAATAACACCGATAGATTGCTCGTTGAACTTCGTCTTATACTCTGCTACAGATGGATCCCCTTGTTTCAAGTCCATGATGTTCCGGTACATCCTTGTCCTTCTTGTTATTAGCAAGAATTGGTCCTCAAAAACTTGTTTAGATCGGGCTAATGAAAATTCTTCTTCTGGAATATTTGTAGTAAGGGAGTCCTACCAAGCTGCTGCTCTCTCTCTTGCAGCTGCTGTAACGATCCTGAATTTTGAACAATTTAAATTGAAAATATTTAACTAATTTTAAATATTTGAATGATAATTTAAATTGAATTTCAAATATAACAATGAATTTGGCGATTAAATACTAAAAATTTAATCTATTGAGAATCGAATAAAAATTTGAATATCCAATTTTAAGCTGATTAAAAATATTTTTTATGCTTGAAAAATTCATATTAATAACACTGAAGATAATAAAAGCTTCAGAATTGAATTTGAAAATAATCTGTTCAGTTTGGAATTTTTTCGTTTAAATTGAATTTAAAAACAGTTTTCCGAGGCGCAGTCTCGGAATTCGACGAAACCAGTTCCATTGGGTCCGTAATATTGTATTATTACCGGATTTCAATTTTCGTGGCGTTCGGGGTTGATATGTGAGCATACGACATAAAAACGTGTCAAAGAAAATTATCAAAACAAATTGAAATTCAAAATATAAATAACAAAGGCAATAAAAAATATATGAATAAGATAAAAAAAAAGGATTACAAAATCTTTTGTACACATCTTATATCATCTCAGCCGAAATAAAAGATATTGCAAAATCTCTAGTACACTGCTATGCCTTTTTTTCCTCTGCAAAATCATGCGACCCCCTCCCCTTTTGTTTTATTTTTGCTCAAGCCAGAAAGAAAAGGGTTCAAACGAAAAAAAAAGGAAATGAAAATTAATGGCGGCCGCGAGTTTTTCGTTCGTTCTTCTCTTCGTTCCTCCTTGATAAAGATTAGGGCTTTCGAAGCTGCGTTTTTGCTTGATCGATAGGAATTTGCGTGTTGCCTTGCTCGATCAATTCTTCGTTGCTCACTGCTGCTTCGATGCGTGAAAGGTGAGTGATTTTTAAATTACTCACATCTATTCGAATCTCGTTGATTTCTGTCTTGTTCTAATTCGTGAATCTTGTTGCGAAATTTTGAGCTATCATTGCTTTGGATTTTTAATTATTTTGCCTATTTTGGGCTTCGGCCATTCGATTTTGTTTAGATGCCTGTGATGATTTTCGACTTTGTCAATTCGTATACTTTTGTGATTTTTTTATCTCGGCTAGCGATTTAATCTACTTTTATCACTTGTTCAAAAACTGTTATTTATTTAAAATGACATTGATTTGGGGATTGTGGTTCCTAGATGACTTTCATTGCTTCTCTGTCATTTTTAAAGTTTACTTTGGTTTAAAAAGAAAAAAAGAAAAAAATGGTCTTCGACTTTACTATGTTGACATCAGCTTCGCTACTGCTGGGTGTATTTTGTTGATCTATGACTTTTGAAATTCGTATGCTTATTTTGTTTTGGCCACAGTGCTGCAGTCTTCCACTTGAATTACATGCGGCCTTAACTGTATTCATTGTAGTACTAGCTTTATCTTCACTGTAACCATATATAGGTTATGTTTGCATTGTATATCTGCACTGGGTTAACTTTGGGTTTCACTGGGATTGTTCAGTATTGAGTACATGTTATTGCCATTCACTCCAATTCAGTTGCATCCATTTCTACATTCATTTGGTGCTGTGCTTTACGTGGGTTGCAATTAAATGTTGCATCCACCTGCATACCTGTTCATGTCGATATTCACACTGCTGCACTTGTAAATGTATACCATCTGGACTTGTTGTATTCATCCAGTATAGTAGCTTCATGTGAACGATGCCTGTTGAACTATTATCGATCTGTGCCTGCTGTCTTGAACTTTTACTACTGCTATATTACCATACATGTATATTCATGTATCGCTTTGGTCTGCACTTGTATATCCAAATAAGTTTGCTATACTCATGTATATCTGTGCTCAGTGTGGCTTAATATCAATGACTTCAAGTTGCTTTGCGCATTTGTGTCATACTGTAACTTGTCGTAATGAGTTGCATTTACTGTCCATACGGCTATGTAAAGTTTGCATTGAATTTAAGTAGTAATTGAGCATTTTATAGTTGCACTGCAACTTCTGTTAGCATACTTAATATGCAGATACAACTAAGCATTCATGTTGTGCATATTTTCTACATCAAGTTTAGAAAACGAAGTTTTATATTGGTTTGGCAATTTATGTTTGCAAAATTGGTCATTTTATTAACCTGTAGCCAACTTTTAAATTGTATATGAACTTAGATTTTTTGATCCACCATTGCATTTCCAGTTCCATTTAGTTGGTTCTGTTTTAACTTCACTTCATGCATATATAACTGGTTGTCATTGTATATGCTGGATATTTACTTGATCTTGTTGTGTTGTCTTTGTTGCCTTATGGCCTGCCCATTTGAAGTGGTCACTGACCTGCATTGTTGTGGCTATGCATTTGTTGTCATTGCACATATGTTGTTTCAGTAGCCTGTATCTCTTTTTGAGACAGCTGCATGCCTTGTACTACTTGTGCCTGCATTGTTGCTTGTTGCTGCCTTGTGATCATTTTGACTTCATGTGCATAAATAAAATCTTGCCTTTCACTTGAATCAGTTGTATCCCTACTTCGTGTCTCTATTGTTAAATTTGATGTCGAGGCAGAAGTGTTAAAGTGTACATTTCCTGTTGTACTCCTCTGCATCTGCCCTGTTGCACCCATGTGCAGTTTTCTTTATGTTACAATCTCTAGCTGCTGTTGACTTGAGTCTTGTTACTTGATAGCACTTAGTCTTCTTTATGTTGCTTAGCGTGCTCTTTGGTGTTGAGCATTGCAGTTGCAGTTTTCACTGCGACCTTCGTCTGCATATCGCGTGTTTCACTGACGCATTTGTTTGTACATTACTTGGTTGCCTCTTTTATTATCTGTTCTTCACAACATGTTGTCTTGTACACTTGTAACCTTGTGGTGACTGTAGTTTTAGTTGCAGTTGCCCTTGTTGTTACGCATTGCCTTGATTTAAAGGGATTGATTTCTGACTACACTTGAGTTGAATCCAGTCGATGACTCAGATTTGACCTTGTACTGATTTCTATTTCTTCGCTGCGGTGGCGAGGCAGTGCACATGTGTATAAATACGCGTGCGTGTACTGCAGCCACACAGTTTTGATTTTAAATTGATATTTCTTTTGCTTTCGATCCATTGATTTCTTTGCGTTTTTCATATGCAGTATTGGCGAGGCCGTGCACGCGTGCGTGTACGGCAGCCAATCAGTTTCGATTTTGATGTTTTGTTTTTTTGAAGTAACTTTTTTCAATTATTTAAATTGATTTGATTTAAATTGATGATTTTGGTTTAAACTGCCGTTTAGGCAAATTTTGATGCTTTTCTAAATTATCTTTTAAAAGAAAAAAAATCTTTTCATCTATCTTCATTGATAATTTCAATTTGCTGATTTGTTATTTTAACACGGTTAAGTGTTATCATTTACCGTTATCCGATTTCTTTGTTAAAAGGATCGGAAAGGTAAATTTATATTTGACTGTCGTCTAATTGCTATTTAACTATTATTGCTTCTATGCACTAATAACTGAGTTGGAATTAGACTGACCCGTGTATTATTTTCTTTTGAATGTAATACTCGGGTCAGACCGAGTATTTTTGCAGCTTGGAGATTTTCTCGCAGCGAAGTTAGAGAGAGAGGGGAAAGCACTTCACTAAAGTTTTTTTCAAGAAATTTTTCTTGTACTTTAAAAAATATATGTATATTCCGCTGTATTAAATTGTAATTCATTGTATAACTCTGATATTTGTATATAAAAGAAAAGTTCATTTATAAAATATATTATTGTTTCTGTGATTCTGTGACTGATTCTGTTTAAATGTTATAAACTAAATAACAATCCGTCATTTTGAACGTTTCTAGTTGGTTTAATTACCGACTAGAGGTGGTCAGAGCGGCGGGTCGTGACAAAGTGGTATAAGAGCTTTGGTTTACACAAAGCTTAGTTTATGGCGTTTAATATGAATAGTTACTAGAATCACTTTAAAGAAAACGTTTTTCAAATCTAAAGAAGTATAAATTGTTTTCTTTAAAATAAAAAGTATTTTGAAAATTAGAATTATTTTTGAAAATTCCCCTCTCTAAATTTAGGTTTGCGATAGTTTCTATTCGGTAAGGTCTCCTTTGATTTGAGTCCCGATCATTCGAAAACCCATTATCGAATTGTTGAGATTTATGAAAAATGAAATATAAGTTAAGTGAATTAGTGAATTGGTTTAAATCCAATATTTTGAATATCTCCAAAGTAATAATTGGGAAATAAAATGATATGTTAATTTGGTTGTAACCAAGAGAATTATTGAACTATAACTTGGAAATTTGATTCTGAATTCTTTTGAAAATTGATTTCAAATGTTGTGAAGAACGATTTAGTAAATAAATGGATTATAAGTATTTAACTTATAATATGGACTTTTGGTATATAACTGAGTTATATAAATTGAATTGAATTAATAAAGGAGATTATAAATCGAAGTTTTATGAATAAAAGTGGAATTTGTAAAGATTGTTTATAAATTTGAAACCAACTGAATTTGATAAACGAAACATAAAAGTTGTTGAAGGAGATATATTCGTAATTTTGGACAACGAATTATCCTTTAAGTTAAATATTGTGATAGTAAAAGTTGGCTGGAAATTATATCCACGATTTTGGATAGTGAATATATTATTAAATTAAACGGATATGTCTTGGGAAAATGATTGAATAATCCGACTTTGCTAATAAGGATTGCAAATTTTGATAGGAAATCTATTTGTCAACTTAACTGTACGAATCAAACTAGTTTTGATGTAAAGCTTATATTTCAAGTTTAGACTAATGCCTAAAATAGTGAATGTGGAGATATAAATCTAATGGAACCAAGTCGATGAATGGCTTACCAAAGAATTAATTGATTATTTTTGAAATAGAAAGCAAATGCAAAGTTCAAATGAGATTTAGATTTCAAATTTGATGTTTGTCAACATGGAAATCCATAATAGATTTAATTGATTCAGTGATGAATTTGAATTTGAGCGGGCAGAGAATTAAGTTAAGTGGAAAACCTAATATTGGAAATTTGAAGTTGGTTTAAAACCAATATTGTGAAATGTATGCAGAATTCAAACTATGAATTAAGTTGAAGTTGAAAAACTTAAATAGGGATGTTTTTGGGGAAATAATATTATGAAATGAAGTTAATCCATTTTTAAGCTGTTTTGAAATGTGTTAAGAATCGAAAGCATAAATTTCAGCATTTATTGTTCAAATAGACGTTTTCGAGAGAAATGAAAGGAAATTGTGGACTATAACATTGTTGTTATAGTAAATGATTTCCAAAAGGAAATGTTTTATTTAGTATTGGGATTTATATATCTATCTTAAATTCGAATCCCTATACTAGTGATTTTGGGTCGTCGTAACGATGTTTTACGCAACATTCGTTTTGACTCAAATAAATGTGTTTAAAAGAATGATTTCCTTTAAGAATGAAATATATACATAATTTTGATTCAAGTATATTGAATATTTTCCAAGAGTTGAAAATAAATGAATTTGTGAGTTACTTATTATTAAATAAGTATGGAAATGTTTTCCAATATGAAATGAAAGGTTTGAAATTTTATCTTTTAAAGATAAATTGAAAAAATGAATTTTTGAAATTTGTTTCAAATGTTTAAGTGTGGAAAATTATATATATCTTGTAAAGATATTTTTGGGAAATTTGAACAATTAGTTCAACTTTTAATTTTGAATGGTTGATTTGGATTGTATGTCTAACATTGTGAATTGATGACATATCAATTGATCTCTATTAAATATATATCTATTGGTGGCGGAGAATTTATTCTTTTAGCTTAACACCCTTCTCTGAGACGTACGAGCTTAGAGGTTATATACCGGTAGACATCAATTATGTGTTGAGAATTGACGATGTAACGTGAAATCCAAATCGAATGTGAAGTCGATAATGAATTGGATTATGAATGTGAATTGGGTTTGAAATCACCTTAAATTTTCAAATCGACTTAGAGGAAAATTTGAAATGGATAATGAAATGGAAAATTTTGGAATCCTCTATTTGTTATGGATATGAAATATTTTGGTTTTCAGAACGTATATATGAGAATACGATAAATTTGAAAACCATTAGTTTGGAAAGAAATTGTTATGGAAAACTTATGTAAGTACATGAGTATGATATGTACGAACTATGAAATGAAGTACTATGTATGTATGATATTATGTTTTCCAAACCGAGGATATGGAAAAGTACCTTCCATTTAAAATTAGAGAAGGTATTGGAACTCGATATGAGTGTCCATTTGAAATTCGTAGCTACGTTGAATTTCCATATGTGGAATGTCCATTCGGACTAAAATCCCCCACGATGGATCATCGTGTTTGGGATCGGGAACTAGCGGAATTCGAGGGGCGAGATGCCTATGGGTACAAGCGATTCTACTGGGATAGTAGCGTAACCGCCGGTTATACCGCGATCTAGATGATATGAAATAGCGTAATTCGAGACGCGAGATGCCTAGGTTTACAAGCGACTCTACTGGGATAGTAGCGTAACCGCCGTGTAAACCGCGATCTGATGGTATAGCGTAATTCGTGGGGCGAGATGCCTACAGTTACAAGCGATTCCACTGGGATAGTGGCGCAACCGCCGAGTAAACTGCGATCTATGCAACAACCATGGCGAAATTCAAGAGATGAGAAATCTATAGTTTACAAGTGATTCTACTGGGATAATAGCGCAATCGCCGGGTAAACTGTGATCCATGGGGGAACGTGCTTTCCATTTCCATTTTTTAAAAGAATTTTTAAAAGTATTTTCACTGGGAATTGAAGCAAGTATATTTGGTACTTAGAGATTTTTAGACTTGCGCCTGGCCAGCGTATGCCTAATGTCTTTAAGAACGACAATAGACTTGTTAAATTTCGAGTTAGGAAGTATTTTCGAACTTTAGATGGCAAATCAATAATCTGGAATTAAAAATTGCATAATTCCAACCTAATAAATTAAGGAAGAGGATTTTTGAGATATTTTGAAAGTCCACAGCTTTGGAAAAGTTATACTATGTAGATTTTTAACAAGAATTTCAAATTTAAAATTTGGGTTTTGTAGGTCGAAAATTTTAGTAAAAGACTTTTGCGTCATGATTGTAGAATGAATTCTATACTTATTTATTTATTTTTAATAAGTTTCAAACTTGATAAAATTGAGTAGGGTATAAATATTACTGAAATTTTAACAGTCATTTTTCCTTACTTGTAATTTCGGGACGAAATTCTTTTAAGGAGGGGAGATTGTAACGATCCTGAATTTTGAACATTTTAAATTGAAAATATTTAACTAATTTTAAATATTTGAATGATAATTTAAATTGAATTTCAAATATAACAATGAATTTGGCGATTAAATACTAAAAATTTAATCTATTGAGAGCCGAATAAAAATTTGAATATCCAATTTTAAGCTGATTAAAAAATTTTTTATGCTTGAAAAATTCATACCAATAACACTGAAGATAATAAAAGCTTCAGAATTGAATTTGAAAATAATCTGTTCAGTGGAATTTTTTCGTTTAAATTGAATTTAAAAACAGCTTTCCGAGGCGCAGTCTCAGAATTCGACGAAACCAGTTCCATTGGGTCCATAATATTGTATTATTACCGGATTTCAATTTTCATGGCGTTCGGGGTTGATTTGTGAGCATACGACATAAAAACGTGTCAAAGAAAATTATCAAATCAAATTGAAATTCAAAATATAAATAACAAAGGCAATAAAAAAAAATATGAATAAGATAAAAAAAAGGATTACAAAATCTTTTGTACACATCTCATATCATCTCAGCCGAAATAAAAGATATTGCAAAATCTCTAGTACACTGCCATGCCTTTTTTTTCCTCTGCAAAATCACGCGACCCCCTCTCCTTTTGTTTTATTTTTGCTCAAGCCAGAAAGAAAAGGGTTCAAACGAAAAAAAAGGAAATGAAAATTAATGGCGGCCGTGAGTTTTTCGTTCGTTCTTCTCGTTCGTTCCTCCTTGATAAAGATTAGGGCTTTCGAAGCTGCGTTTTTGCTTGATCGATAGGAATTTGCGTGTTGCCTTGCTCGATCAATTCTTCGTTGGTCACTACTGCTTCGATGCGTGAAAGGTGAGTGATTTTTAAATTACTCACATCTATTCGAATCTCGTTGATTTCTGTCTTGTTCTAATTCGTGAATCTTGTTGCGAAATTTTGAGCTATCATTGCTTTGGATTTTTGATGATTTTGCCTATTTTGGGCTTCGGCCATTCGATTTTGTTTAGATGCCTGTGATGATTTTCGACTTTGTCAATTCGTATACTTTTGTGATTTTTTTATCTCGGCTAGCGATTTAATCTACTTTTATCACTTGTTCAAAAACTGTTATTTATTTAAAATGACATTGATTTGGGGATTGTGGTTCCTAGATGACTTTCATTGCTTCTCTGTCATTTTTAAAGTTTACTTTGGTTTAAAAAGAAAAAAAGAAAAAAAAAATGGTCTTCGACTATACTATGTTGACATCAGCTTCGCTACTGCTGGGTGTATTTTGTTGATCTATGACTTTTGAAATTCGTATGCTTATTTTGTTTTGGCCGCAGTGCTGCAGTCTTCCACTTGAATTACATGCGGCCTTAACTGTATTCATTGTAGTACTAGCTTTATCTTCACTGTAACCATATATAGGTTATGTTTGCATTGTATATCTGCACTGGGTTAACTTTGGGTTTCACTGGGATTGTTCAGTATTGAGTACATGTTATTGCCATTCACTCGAATTCAGTTGCATCCATTTCTACATTCATTTGGTGCTATGTTTTACGTGGGTTGCAATTAAATGTTGCATCCACCTGCATACCTGTTCATGTCGATATTCACACTGCTGCACTTGTAAATGTATACCATCTGGACTTGTTGTATTCATCCAGTATAGTAGCTTCATGTGAACGATGCCTGTTGAACTGTTATCGATTTGTGCCTGCTGTCTTGAACTTTTGCTACTGCTATATTACCATACATGTATATTCATGTATCACTTTGGTCTCACTTGTATATCCAAATAAGTTTGCTATACTCATGTATATCTGTGTCAGTGTGGCTTAATATCAATGATTTCAAGTTGCTTTGCGCATTTGTGTCATACTGTAACTTGTCGTAATGAGTTGCATTTACTGTCCATACGGCTATGTAAAGTTTGCATTGAATTTAAGTAGTAATTGAGCATTTTATAGTTGCACTGCAACTTCTGTTTGCATATTTAATATGCAGATACAACTAAGGATTCATGTTGTGCATATTTTCTACATCAAGTTTAGAAAACGAAGTTGTATATTGGTTTGGCAATTTATGTTTGCAAAATTGGTCATTTTATTAACCTGTAGCCAACTGTTTAAATTGTATATGAACTTAGATTTTTTGATCCACCATTGCATTTCCAGTTCCATTTAGTTGGTTCTGTTTTAACTTTACTTCATGCATATATAACTGGTTGTCATTGTATATGCTGGATATTTACTTGATCTTGTTGTGTTGTCTTTGTTGCCTTGTGGCCTGCCCATTTGAAGTGGTCACTGACCTGCATTGTTGTGGCTATGCATTTGTTGTCATTGCACATATGTTGTTTCAGTAGCCTGTATCTCTTTTTGAGACAGCTGCATGCCTTGTACTACTTGTGCTTGCATTGTTGCTTGTTGCTGCCCTGTGGTCATTTTGACTTCATGTGCATAAATAAAATCTTGCCTTTCACTTGAATCAGTTGTATCCCTACTTCGTGTCTCTGTTGTTAAATTTGATGTCGAGGCAGAAGTGTTAAAGTGTACATTTCCTGTTGTACTCCTCTGCATCTGCCCTATTGCACCCATGTGCAGTTTTCTTTATGTTATAATCTCTAGCTGCTGTTGACTTGAGTCTTGTTACTTGATAGCACTTAGTCTTCTTTATGTTTCTTAGCGTGCTCTTTGGTGTTGAGCATTGCAGTTGCAGTTTTCACTGCGACCTTCGTCTGCATATCGCGTGTTTCACTGACGCATTCGTTTGTACATCACTTGGTTGCCTCTTTTATTATCTATTCTTCACAACATGTTGTCTTGTACACTTGTAACCTTGTGGTGACTGCAGTTTTAGTTGCAGTTGCCCTTGTTGTTACGCATTGCCTTGATTTAAAGGGATTGATTTCTGACTACACTTGAGTTGAATCCAGTCGATGACTCGGATTTGACCTTGTACTGATTTCTATTTCTTCGCTGCGGTGGAGAGGCAGTGCACATGTGTATAAATACGCGTGCGTGTACTGCAGCCGCACAGTTTTGATTTTAAATTGATATTTCTTTTGCTTTGGATCCATTGATTTCTTTGCGTTTTTCATATGCAGTATTGGCGAGGCCGTGCACGCGTGCGTGTACGGCAGCCAATCAGTTTCGATTTTGATGTTTTGTTTTTTTTTTAAGTAACTTTTTTCAATTATTTAAATTGATTTGATTTAAATTGATGATTTTGGTTTAAACTGCCGTTTAGGAAAATTTTGATGCTTTTCTAAATTATCTTTTAAAAGAAAAAAAATCATTTCATCTATCTTCATTGATAATTTCAATCTGCTGATTTGTTGTTTTAACACGGTTAAGTGTTATCATTTACCGTTATCCGATTTCTTTGTTAAAAGGATCGGATAGGTAAATTTATATTTGACTGTCGTCTAATTGCTATTTAACTATTATTGCTTCTATGCACTAATAACTGAGTTGGAATTAGACTGACCTGTGTATTATTTTCTTTTGAATGTAATACTCGGGTCAGACCGAGTATTTTTGCAGCTTGGAGATTTTCTCGCAGCGAAGTTAGAGAGAGAGGGGAAAGCACTTCACTAAAGTTTTTTCAAGAAATTTTTCTTGTACTTTAAAAAAATATATGTATATTCCGCTGTATTAAAATGTAATTCATTGTATAACTCTGATATTTGTATATAAAAGAAAAGTTCGTTTATAAAATATATTATTGTTTCTGTGATTCTGTGACTGATTCTGTTTGAATGTTATAAACTAAATAACAATAAGTCATTTTGAACATTTCTATTTGGTTTAATTACCGACTAGAGGCGGTCAGGGCGACGGGTCGTGACAGCTGCCATGCTACTAAGAACCTTTTCTATTTATCGGATAAACCAAGACCTTTAAAAATCTTTCACAAAATAGAAACAAAGCTTGCACTTCCATGATAGAATCGGTTCCTTTAAACAGTTTCCCTTTGAAATTAGTGTAATCCTTGCATAAGGTTGTAAAATTTACTCTTGGCTGCACTGGCGCTGCCTCTTCGACAATAAGAACTCCTTCAGGATTTGAGGTTCGACCATTTGTAATTGTAGTGCTTCCTGCTCCCCTTCCTCATTTACCTTGGTTACTCTTGTCTTACTACCTGAGAATAGTAAGATAACTATTATAATACTTGGACGAGATAAATCTTGAAAGAAGGTTACTAATAAAACCTATCAAGTTGATCTATCTACCATATATATATATATATATATATATATTATATGTGTGTGTGTGTGAATAAAAATTACAAATATGCACTCTCGAAGTTGACCTCGACCCAAAGCCTGGGTGGTTGCTTAACCTAAGCTTTGATACCGAAAATGTAATAACCATCTTTTTGTGCACCGAAAGATAGGGCATTAAGGGTAGAAGAAAAGGAAAGATAAGGAGAAAACTACACAATCACTGAATCTCGCTATGAATCAGAGCAACATATAATAGATAACATAGGATATTACATTGTCATTTCCATAATAATATTACACCAGAGTCATCGCATTACCATTTTCAACTGGACAGTTAGCTACCCGTCCATATAAAAAGACATAGATTATACATAACACGACGGAATAAGATAATAACTAGCTAATGGTGAAATCATTCGCTCTAGCTCATTCAAAATGCTTTCATAAGAAACTTGGATCACTTGGCTACACATACAAATTTGGGTACCTAAGAGTTTTAGGGAAAAAACTAAAAATTCGGATCAGATATGGGTCTGGTGTGAGTAAAATCAAACAACTTAATTTTTTTTACTTTTATAAGACACTTTGAAAATCAAAAGTATCTCGTAGGACCATGCTGCACGTAAAAACAGACAGGTTTTACCTTATGATAACCAAAGCACATTATACAGAACTCCAGTCATATTACGATAATGTCAATAGTTTTGAAGTAAAATAAAATATAGCTGATATGCTTGCATCTCACTTTCCAACATGCTGAGGTACAACTAAATCTATACGACACTTATTAGAGAATTGGATTTCAAACAACGACTGGGATACTAGTGTACCGCCTGTCACGGTGCATCTTCAAATAAAATAATACCGAGGACCCCGCCTATATCCCCCGCCAACACAAGACCGGCCTACCCTTTGCTATATAATATAGATCACGCTTCGGTTGGGATCAGCAACCATACAAAACATACATGAGTTGATATTAGGGACTCTAGATAGGGATGACCTTACCCTAATGGGAGCGATCCACATAACCTTGCCGCATCTTTCCTATTTTAGTCATTCGTGGTTGATGAGGCTTGAGGCCACGTTTAACTTTTCTATTGCATTGCCACTTGGAATGCTAACATTGCCTTCCAGATTTTGATGCAAGTTAGCACTCATCCATACAAGTCGTTCACGAGATGAATGAACCAAAGGCGTTGTTTCCACTACACCCATTTTGGAATTAACCTCAGGTTAGTAGCAAATAGCCCTTGCACTTCAAGTCTTCATCTTTGATCTTTCCTTTACTATTTCCAATTCGAAGTTTATATTAGTTCGAAGTGGTTTTTGGAAACAAATAATACCTGATCCCCGTCTCTCTAAACCAATGTTCAATAATTTTAAGGCTTCAAGTTGTTTATTGTGGACTATTCTACTATTAGAGTGTAAGACTTACATATAAACATACGTTTCATATGCTTAGGTTACCATGACCCTCGTATCGAAATAAACCACTTGTATTCATCATATTCCCAAAGTGCGGTATTTACCATAAGTACAAGTTGACTTACTTTCAATAAAACGTGTCAACATTTTAGTACAACTACTTTAAATCATTTGGCCACTTAAAAGTATGGACAAGAGATCCTTTGGTTTTAAAAATAATTTACATATATAAGAAAGTTTCTTAAAAATAAATAACCGATAGAGTTTTGAAAGAAACTTTAAAATAAATAAAAATCAATTAAATCATAAGTTTAAAATTTAATTATCCTTAATTAAATCAAAAATTGTGATATCCTGGAAATTTTGGCAATATCAATTTAATAATCTATATTTAAAATTAAATTGATTTGATAAATTTTGTTAATAAAATTTGACTTGATTTAATAATCGAATTAAATAGATATTTAATTGGTGAATTTTATCTTTAAAAAACTAATAAAATGCTTTCTATTTATAATGTGTGTGTGTATATATATATATTTATATATATTGTAAATAGATAAGTTTTGATTCGAAGTTAAATAAACAATTAAAAATCTTGTTTTTAAATTCTAATATTCATTCTGATAATTTGGAAATTTTTATTTTATTTAATATATAACTATTCAAAACTATTTAATAAGTAACTATATGGTTTTAAGATACTTAAGGAAAATGCTTTAAATTGTTTAAATATATTTTAAGCATAAGTTTAAATTTTAAATAAAATAAACAAAAGTTTATTTTATTTCCTTTTTAAATATAGCTTAATATATATAATTTGAAATTATATATGAAAATTAAAAATACCATTTATATATTAAACATTAATGCATTTAAATAAGTTAAATAAGATAAGTAATTTATAACTTCTTTTATAAATTATTTAAATTGGATAAATATGTTATTTTCAAAAAGTAATAAATGTAAAAATAGGTAGGTTATAAAACTTCTATTTTAAATTTGTATATGATATAAATTAGCATTAAATTGGATTTTTAAATTTAAGTAGAATTTGAATTTGCATTAATTTTGAATTCAAAAGAATAAACATTTTTTTATAAGCATTCATTTTACCTATAATTTGTTTATTTCATTTTCTTTAAAAAAAAGAAATGCCCATATACATTTACATATGAAAGTTATATATGTATATATATAAGTATTTAACAAATAAAGAAAAAAGGTTTTATTTACTTTTAAAATAAATAAAAATAAGTAAAATTACTTATAAGACAAATGTTAATACATTAAGTGGTTTGAGTGGCAAGTGTTAATAAATAAACTATTATAATGACAAGTGTTAAGATGTGGAACAAGTGTTATTTTAATTTTTTGATTTTTGATTTTTATTTTTAATAAATCACATTTCATATTCATATAAACATAGGCTTCTTCCCTTCTATACTTTTTCTATCCTCCTCATTTCAAAAGGCTAAGAACTTCAGCCTTCATATTTCTCAAATCTGAAAATCAATTCCCCTCAAACCAAAATGTGGATCAAAGTCTATAATCTCATTTTAAAAATCTGTAATTCACTGCCTCAAACCAGAGAATAAAATCATTACCTGCAATTCATTTTCAAAATCAAAGCCAGCAAAAATAATTTTCAACCCGAGAATATCAAAATAAGCAAACCAGTGATATTTTGCAAATCATTTCCAAGATGTTCAGGCCTGCATGCTTTATTCCCGAACATCTGCATTTTTCAAATCTGAAGAAACAACTAAAGCATGCAAAGCATTTTCTTTTCCACCTAAGTTTTAAAGCAAGCAAGTAAAGTATGAAGCAAGAGCAAGCCTGCATATAAGTTTAAAACAACAGCAACTCATGTTTTTATCAAATTCAATGAAGATTGGGCATTTCAGTTTCAAGTCTTCAAAACCGTTTTCAAAGTAAAAGCTCTGTTCTCATTTGTTTCAGGTGAGTAACAACATCTTTAAAAAAATTATAAATTGAATCTGGTTGCTTGATTTTATCTGAAACAGATCTGTTATGTGAATATATACAAGTGCATGTTTCTGTATGAATGTATAGTGGTATGTGTATGCTGTTGTACTTGTTCCAGGGTCTAGAATAAATCAAAAATCACTTGCTATTAATTCAACCTTTGTTAAGACTTAAGTATTTGGACAAATTAGGTATGTTGTATCATAGTTTTAAATTTAAAAGTCTGGTTAAGTTAAACAAATTTGTATTTCCTCTGGAAATAAATATACATCAGCAAACTTAAAAATAAGTCAAAATAAAATTTTCAAGATTCTTTGATTCAGGTATATGAATCAAATACTTAAACTAAAATTCGATTTTTAAAACTAAAATCACAATTTTTAGTAAAGAGATTTGATAGCATTTCTGGTTTAACCAAAAATTAGAATTTGGTGAAGTTATGATGAACTCGATAGTCTGAGGGGTCGTAATTCTTTCTGGAGGAAGAGGAATGGTCAATGACCTGGGGAAAAATATGGGATCGTTGATCAAAGCATGGTGGCGACAAGGGTTGGTCGATGAAGCCTCTAAACCTAGTTTGGGAGTGCTCTTAAAATTTTGATTGTCACGGTCTCTCTGAGTGATCGAGTGCTTTAGGATTTCAGGGAGTGTTAGCTGGAGCATTGACGTAGTCGTGGCCGGAGTTGCAGTCGACACGGTGGTCGGAGTTAAGGAAACGAGTAGTTTCCAGGTTTTGGGATATATGGTTGACAGTTATTCCAGTGTTTCCAGGTTTCTGATTTGGAGTACTCGAATTTGATTTCGAGTGGATGGTGAGATTTTCATGATCCGGATGTGATTCAGAGTTGATCGTCGAAATGGTCGATGTCTTGGTGGTGACCGAAGGTGGTCAGGACCACCGTGCATATGCACCGTGCAATGAATTGTGTCAGGTGAAGGTTTGGGGTTGTAGAAATTTTTGGACTCGAGTTTTACTCGAGTAATTTGAGTTTTTGCTCGAAGTGGTTAAGGGTTTTAATCGAAGTAAACTAAAGGGGGGTTCGGGTACATCAGTGTTACAGGTTTCTCTGGAAACCTGATTGTTTCCAGATTCATTTTGGTTTTAAAATCTGAAGCAAATGTTGTAAACAGAATTTAAAATGTAAAATAAAGTGTAAACTAAGTTTAAACCAAATTTTAAAATCTGTATTCAGAGTCTAATTTGAATCTTAGTTTGACATAATTTAAGTTTTGAAATTTAAGATATTATAAACAACTTTAAATTGTTTTTAACAGTTTGAATTTAAAAGTAAAACTTTAAATAAAAATAGAGATTTAAACCTATGTTTAAATCTGGAATCAAAATCCAAATTTGAATCATAATTTAGAAATAAAGGAAGTTTTTAAAATGTAAGTGTTTAAATAACTTTGAAGGTTTAAGTTATATTTTAAATATGGTTTGTATTTAAAATGAATTTGGTTTTAATTTCTTTTAAACTTCTTTTATAAAATAAGCAATTCTTTAGCATAAGTTTTAAAAGGTTTTTAAAATGTTTTTAAAACTTTGTTAAAGTTAAGTTTGACTTCATTTAAAATCTAAAATTTAAAATGTAATTTGGAAGCAAATTTTAAAGTAAATTGTTTTAAATTACCTTGTTAGTGATAACGTAATCATTAATAAGAATTGTTTTCATTTTAAAGTAAATCAAAGAATTTAATGAATTGTGATTCATTAAATTTGTAAGGTAATTTAAATAAGTTAATTAATTTATTTATTTAATTAATTAAGGGTTTGAATAAATTAATTAAGGTTAAGTTAAGTAATTAAGATTAATTAAATTTGTAATTAATAATGATTAATCTAAGTTAATTACTTAAGAAAGGTAATTAAAGAATTGTTGATAAGTTAATGAAGGTCATTAACTTGGGGTAATTTATTAATTAATTAATGTGATTAATTTTGATAATTAATTGGATTAATTAATTTAGATAACCATTTATTGAATTTGGTTAAGTAGGATTACTTTATGAAGGTAATTAAAGGTATTAATTACTTATTGTAATTAATTAATTAAGTTGATTAGTTTAAATTTATTAATTAATTTTAATTAATTTAGCATAGTCATTGGATGGGTTGATAAGTAATCAATGTAGAATAATTACTTAGAGAAGTAACTAAGATGAGTACTTACTGAATGTAACTTATTGAAGTATGGAAAAGTTTTAGGGATTAATTGTTTTGTGCAATTAATATGAAGGTAATTACTTAGTGAAAGTAATTAATAACTAGTTACTTAGTGTAATTAATTTAAGCATTGATTGATTAAGACATTTGAAAATAATTAAGTAATATAATAAAATAAGGGTAATTAATTACTAATGAGATTAATCAAGGATGATTAATAAATATAATTAATTATTAAATGTAATTAATTTAGAAGTAATTAATTTACTCGATGAAGAAATTAAGAGTAGTTAATTACTGAAGGTGATTAATCGGAAGTGATTAATAATTATGGTTTAATTGAGATTAATTACTTAATGTAATTCATTTAAATTAGGATAATTTGAAAATGTAATTAGGGATCATTAATTTATATAATTAATGATGTAATTAAGGTTGATTAATTAAGATTAATTAATCAATAATAAGTAATTAAAGTAATTAATTAATGTAATTAATTAAGTATTAATGTAATTAATTATAGTTAATTAATTAATGAAGTAATTAAAGGTTAATTACTGTTTTGATTAAGGATAATTAGTTTGTGAAATTAATTAAAGAATAATTACTTGAATGTAATTAAAGGATAATTAATCAAGGATGATTAATCAAGGTGTTTAGTTAGAGGTTAATTAATTAATTGATTTATATGTAATTAATTAATGGTTATATAAGCATGATTTATAGAATGAAGTAATTAATTTACTTTAAATTAATTAGTGATGAAATGATTAATTTAATTCATTTTAAATTAATTATAAATGGTGTGATTATTCATCTTTGTTTATATATGGTTGATATAGATTTCCTTAAATGGTTTGAGTCTCAGATATGAGATAAATAATGTTGTGTGATATGGATGCTTTGGTTGCATTGTGATGATAGTATGAATCATCTATTGGTGATGATAATGTAGATTATCAATTTGTGATGATAGATGGATTACATGTTATGATAATATTGTTGATTATCTATTGTGATGATGTGAATTATCTATCTGTGTGTACATAGATAATTAAATTGAATTGTTTTAAACTTAAAAAAACTTGGACCTTAAAAGATATGTTTTGGATTCGATGAGACCGGGATCGGGTTACCAGATTTGGATATCCGAAAACCACATCGATCCAAATTAAGGATAGGTCGTGAATCCCAAGTGAAGATGAAGATTCAGAGTGCAAGGGTTATCTTCGTTAACTCTGAGGGTGATTCCAAAATGAGTGTAACGAGATAATGGCTTCGGTTTCGTTCGAACCCAGAACGAATACTACAAGAAAACTGATTTTTTGTAGCACCCAAAAACCGCCACTACGTATTTTTAGTGGCGTTCCGATAATTGTTACGATAAAACATGCCACTAAAAATCCTCGAGTATTAGTTGCACTTTTTTAAACACCACCAAATTTTTTTTTTTGATAGCGTTTTTATAACGCCATAGAATTCCTTTTTTGTAGCGCCTATTTACCGCCACCGAAAAGGTTTTCTCCTCCATGATACTTTTTTATGGCGTTATCTAAATTTTTTGTAGCGCCTGTTTAACGCCACCAAAAGGGTTTTCTCCTCCACGTTACCTTTTCATGGCGTTATATACATTTTTTGTAGCGCTTATTAAACGGCAGCATAAGTTTACTTGAGTTTTTAATCACTCTTTTGTAGCGACATTTTAACGCTACCAAAATAAATAATATCCAGTAGCGTTTGTTTCCCTCCACCTACTACTCCAGATTTACCCTTGATCTAGCATCCAATTATATAATAACTAAATACGCAAGCACATACACTTTTGAACACAGTATATTAAACAACTACAAAATACGTATACGCATTGAAGATCCACAAGATACATAGACATTCATACATCCACATACATAGGTGTCGACAAAAAGCTACCCGTACACATACACAACCAAACTACCATAAGTGTTATAACCAAACTACCATAAGTGTCATAACCGTACATATACATCTGAAATAAACCTCTGAAATAACCAAAGTACCGAGCAAAACCTGAACCACCATAAAAACCTAAACTACCTGTCATTGCTGATGTTTTCAAAACCTGAACTACCTGTCAACAAAGAACAGAACAAAAGAGTGAGAAAACAAAACCTGAACTTAAAACTGCATCACTAACATTCCACCACAATCCATACATAACTCCTCACAATCAATTATTTTCCCTCCCCTAAACCTGAACCACCAATCACAATCATTCAATCACAATTCGAATATAACACCCCTACTTATGTACTTTTATCATTTTACCAAAAATCTATCTGCACTTTAGCTGCTAGCATTCCTAATGTATATGTAAAAAAAAATTGTATACCTTTCATTTTGACTTAATAATGATTTTTTCCATTGGCCAAGCTATGGGAACGCCAAAGCAATCATCCATGCACGTCGGACCCGATGTTGGTCTCCATATCTCTGCATCTGGAACTATCACCAGTTCAATCCAAACTTTTACAGCATTACGTCCCAATGGACGACAATGGACCATCGTTATCGGATCAGTTGATGCAATACTTCCTTCAGCTGTTACGTCTGCTCCACCCAAATCGATCAACTAGCATTTGGCATCCTTTTTCATGGTTGCAATCGGCCGAAAGAAAAGAGATTATTATGCACAATGTATACATGCACATTAAATAAACTTTCATACACAGTCAACTTCTTCTAATTTGAAAATTAATAATTACATTTTGCGATTTATTGATGACCATATGTGCAGATTTCATGGGAGAATTCACAACATTTTCAGTATCATCACGACTCTCATCTAGTTTTTCTTGATCAGCTTCTACTTTTGATCTTGGCCATGCTACTTTCCTACCAACTGCATCTCCAATGCACGACATATCAGATGTGGGTCGCCACAAATAAGCATCTTTATTTACTACTTTGTCCACCCAAATCACAACCGCAGACGGATCGAGTGGAATACCATTAACAGTATATTTTGGATCAGTGGCGTGGATTCTTCCTTCGGCAACTACACCTTCACCCTCAGTCCAACCGTAAATCTTGCAAGTGTCTTCGATGATGCTGGTACTCTAAAAATGAGAAGTGAAATTCAAGACTTTAGTATGCTATACAAAAACAACGAATATGTGTTAAATTTTTATTCAGATGGGGGGTGTGCTTGCTGCATTTTAGACATCAATAAGCTCGCAGCATATTACACTAATATACTTAACGTGAAAAAAATTACCGTACTGGCTGCACTACAGTTCAACCGTGTTCGCAGCGGGACCTTGATGCAAACTGATGGCCAAGCAACTACCTTATTATTAGCATCTGCTAAGACTGCCATTTCAGGTGTAGGCCTCCATAAATAAGTATCTGCTTTATCCACTGAATCTATAACAACGCTCCCAGCATTTGGTCCATGACGAATGCCATTGACAACGTCATATGGGTCCATGGACAACAACCTCCCATGGGCAACAACTCCAGAGGTTCCATCCCAATTCAACAGCAAACATACTTCGTCGTCGCTCTACAATTAATCAACCGAAAATTAAATCAATTACTGGATTAAAAAATTAAAATATAAATTTCATTTATTGAGTAATATAAATATTATTTTTACCGAATCAGGTGAGTTCCTTCTCGAACTTTCTTTACCCTGTAGCGAAGCACGAATATAAATTAATATTTTACGAATATAAATTAATTTCCAAAAATTTACCTTTTGGTCCATCAGAGTCTGTATCATTCCCTTCAATTCTGTTATTTCCTCTCGACACCGAGACACTTGTTTATCTTTGGACTGGGCCAAAGCTAGCTTGGTTAAAGTGCAACACCTACCCAATGCCCTTAACCGCCCCGGTTTATCTTGCCCCAGTACATGTACAAGAGCATCTTTTCCAATATCAGTCTGTGTCGAGCCGGATTGGGATAGGCTACCATATTTTTTGATCTCGTCCTATATAAATAAATACACATAGATAATGTACAATGGTAAAAATATCATAGTTTCAAAAAAAAATATACAAATAAAATTAAAAACAATTTTACAATAGTATTCGTAGCTTCCCTGTTCACTGGTTCACCATTTTTTTTTAATGTGAGATCTAATCCATACATCAGCTCTACTTATGGACGATGGATCTACACTTTCTTTTTTCTAAAAATAGAATAACATTAAATTAATAAACTGACAGGTATAAAATAATGTTAAATAATGCTATAGTTAATTAACTTACCATGTCTTCGGTCTTTCTAGCCATTCCCCTACGACCGGTTGTATGTGGAATTTGTGTGTACCTAAGGGCTGATTATTTCTCACTTTTTTGGTCCTTGTCGGTATTCTATACTAGTTCTATGAAAAAAGTAAAAAAAAAAGTGAGCTTTAGTATTAGATTATATGTTCTAATTCTCAAAATACATATTAAGTTAATCATGGTTTTATCACCTGTTTAAAAAAACCCAGCCTTTTTCCATTATCGACATTTGAAGGCAAATAAGTTTCCAATCTTTGACGTATAAATTGGTTATCTGTTGTAACCAAAAAATAACTAGACGTTGAAGTACAAATACTTGTAGCACTACTGCATATAACCATGGTGGTTTAGTAGACAAAGGCAAAGAATACTTTTCCAAAAATATAAATTTTACACTTATATTTTGCATTTAACCTCAGATTTACATGTATTTATAATTAATCCATGCATGAATTCAAAGCCTAAGTCTAGCATATTATAGAATTACTGCATATAAATTCAAAGCCTCAGAATGTACAAACCAACAGATTCCTCTTACCAAACCAACAGTCAACTTCACCGCCTCCTCTTCACTACCTCACATCCACACAACTGACATATTTCCAGTGCCTGCCACTACACAAAAGACTATTTATGCTCCAACATTTACCACTCTCAACCATCGAGCCAGCCAATACCCAATCGCAAACAAACCCGCGACCTCCATCAATGCTACTTGAACCCACCAAATTCCCGAAATACACCACCTCAACCTCCTCTCAGCAAGCAACCATTGATTCACTGAACCACTTCAATAGAACATTCATATACTCAAAGAAATCAAAGCAGATATCCCAACAGATCATTGCAATTAGGGTTAAATCAACCATTTCGGTAATAGTTTAGGAAAAAATACGAAAATAAGATGCTTTCAAATTCATATAAAATCCAAAAAGAATCACAAAGTCGATTTAAAAGATTCATACCTAAATATACCAAATCGATTTTAAAGATTCATACCTAAATATACCTAGATCTGATGGCTACCGCGACTCGATGATGAGTAAGGGGGAAACGACAGAGTTGACGATGATACTTGAGTGCGATGAAAATTTAACACGATTAAAAGGGGAAATTTTTTTTCTGAAGAACAAAGAAAATTAGGGACGAGAATTTTGTTAAGTACGAGAGTAAAATAATAGGTTACGTTTATTTAGTTCGCGCGGACTCTTTTTTTTAGAAGCGGGAAACATGAATTATTTTTTGCCACGTTTATATTATTTGGTAATCTATTTTTTGTTGCATTTACAATAAAACTCCACCGATTTTTGCAACTATAAATGGTTTTCTTGTAGTGGAACTTGTATGGATTGAATGCTTTCAGAACATCGTCGGGCGGACAATGGGCATTCTAAAAGATGTGTTCTCTAAAGGTAATCGTAGTCTCAGGCCTCATCAAATGGGAATGGCTAAAACAAGGGAGGTGCAGCAAGGCTAAGTGGGTCATGCCCAAGTAGGACGAGATTTTCCCCTGTCTAGAAGTCCCTTTTTATTCGGCTGTGTGGGCAGTTGGGTCACAGCCAACTGCGGGGTTGTCTTGTTCGGGACCGTCCAGTAAGGGATGGTTCCGGCTTTGTGTTGCAGGGAATTGGGAGTAATCCTCGATACGGTGATCTAGGCCCCGTACTATGACGGGTGGCACCCCGGTTGCCCTGCCATTGTATGAAATCCAAAATCCAATAAGTGCCAATGGTTTTGATTGTATTACCCACTTTTATGGCTAGTAGCTAGAATTTAATAGGTGCAACAATTTCGGCTATTTCATATTTACTTGAAAACCCTCGAACTATTATAATATCACTTGATTTCCTATCAAATGTTTTGGTTAGCGTAAGGTAAATTTTTTTCCATGTTTATGTGTGGCAAGTCTTAGGTGATACCATTTCTTTCAAAGGTTTTCAAAGTTAAGCAACTTTAACCTGTTACTCACACCAGACCCATGTCTAACCCTTAGTTTATTTTCTGTTTTCTTAAACTCTTGGGTACTCAAATTTTTACGAGTAGCCAAGGGATTATGGTTAGCTTTGACGAATTGTGGAGGAGCAATGGAGCAGGAGGCTTCAGCGTCGTAGATATGTTTAGCGTTCCATTGTGTTTGGTATCTCTGTGAATTTCTCTGAGTTGTATTGAGTTGTATAACTAGAAAAGTGTTTATAACTGTCTAGTATGAAATGTATAATCTGTGTAACTATGATAGTTGATGTTGTATGTGATACTATGTGATATCTTATGTTATTAATATAATTTATCCGTTCCTCTGTTTAGATTATGATGTTGTTTTCTTCTTTCTTCTCTTTCTTTCTCTTTTCTATCCCTTTCTTTCTTATTAATGATGCGTCATTCTGTGGGGATGAATGGCGGGTCGTTACAGTAGTATCAGAGCGCTAGGTTGAGTGGATACCTAGGCTTTGGAGTGATTTCTTTCTTGAGAGAGCGTATTTGTAATTTTAAGTATATTTATATATATATATTTATCTATTTCTATGTATCTGTTTTGTTACCCGTACAGGTTTTCCAATATAAGTTATGAAGGTAGATGGGGTAGTGGTGTGTGTAACACAAGAACTATCATTGGTTGGAGTTTGTATGTTTGAGGTTGGAAGTGTGTCTGTCGGGACTGTAGACCCAATACCGTCTCGAGTGAGTTGTGCCGTGGTGTAAAGATTTTATTGATCTCTGAAGGAAACCTGTTAAGGTTCGGAGTCCGTCTTTAAAGTGCAGAGTTTGGTGAGGAGGGTTTGGATCTGTTGGTTGGGCAGAAGAAAGTGATGATATCTTGATACCTCAGGAAGTTGTAGTTGGGTGATGAGATGCAGTGTTATGGATATGTCCGAAGATGTATTCTTTGGAACAAGTTTAGGGTAGTGTGTCTGCTTCGGTGTTTTGGTTAAGTTCAGCATGGTGTTTCTGTTTTCTTTGAAATCCGAGTTTCTCGAAGAACTTTGGATTAGGAAGTCTTTGGCAACGGTGTCAACAGTTCAGCTCGGAGTGTTCTATTTGCCGACAGGGAGGTCTTTACCTGAGTAGTTTTTCTGGAGGAAGAGTTCAGAAGTAGCCGAGTGGATCCGTTTCTTTGATGGATTGGCTAGGCCCGCGTAAGCTGTTCTGTTGGGTAAAGAGAGGACAGTTTTCTTTGGATATTAGGCTTGGTTGATCGCAAAAGTGACTTGCGATAGTTGAGTGTTCTCTTGGGTTGCCAGAGATTTTTCGGATGTCTCCAGGGAAGTCAGGGGTTTATCCGCAGCTGGAGATTGAGTTTTCTTATCGACTAGTATTCCAGGGGTGGAACCGGTGGTTCAGCTTAGTTGAAGGATGTTTCCTAGAGATAGAGGTTGGTGAAACAGCTTAGGATTTGGTGGAATTTCTGAGTTTCCTTAATGGATCTGTTGAACCATATTTCTGGGGTGTGTTGTCCAGTTTGTGCTCGTGTTCTTCATCAGCATTTTCTTCTACTTCGGATCAGAGTTGTGTAGCGGAAGCAGTTTGGGAGTGTTTCTGATTTGTCTTTTCCGGATAAGGAGAAGTTTGTTGTCTTCTGATGTTTGAGGAGTAGAATTTATCCTTGGTTTTGCATTGATCTTGAGGAGATCATTGGGTTGGGTTGTTTTGGTAAAGTTTGTTTTTAGAGGAATCAGCGAGGGTTGAGCTGATCAGGAAGGTTGTAGGCAGCCGGGAACGTCCGAAGAATTTTGTGGTTAAGAGACGAAGGAATTTGAATTCTGGAGGCGGAGATTTGGTTTTGGTTAAGTTTTCTCCAATCTAAGGGAGCTATAAGTTTTAGGGTAAGACGGGAATGCTAGCTTTTAGATGTTTGGAACTTTTCCGTATTCTTGTGAGAATAAGTGTTTGGGTTTCAAGATTGAATTGCAAGTTTGGTTAACTGGGATTCGATGTGTTTCACGTATCTCTGAGGGAGTACGTGTATTATCTATCTCTGGTTGTGGAACCAGCGGTTCAGGAAGGTTTGGTTGTTGAGTCAGACTCGTCTATAGTCTGATATCATTTTAAGTTCTGTAGATCTAGATGAGTAGGAGCTCTGTAGCTTCGTAGTTTAGATTGTTTGGATTCTGTTGAGCGAGTATTCCGATATATATATACACTTGGGGAAACTCGAGGATATTCTATCCAGAATTTTGTCTGGATAGTTAAATTTGTTAGATTGGACGAATTGGTTGCTATGGTTGTTAGCATATGATTGATATATGCTTGTGATTTAAAATTCAAAATCTTTGATGGGTTACTAAATTACCTTAGCTTTTAAATTTCGGGGACGAAATTCTTTTAAGGGGGGAGGAATGTAATATCCCGGAAATTTTGGCAATATCAATTTAATAATTTGTATTTAAAATTAAATTGATTTGATAAATTTTATTAATAAAATTTGACTTGATTTAATAAACCAATTAAATAGGTATTTAATTGGTGAATTTTATCTTTCAAGAACTAATAAAATGCTTTCTATTTATAATGTGTGTATATATATATATTTATATTTGTAAATATATAAGTTTTTATTTGAAGTTAAATAAACAATTAAAAATCTTGTTTTTAAATTCTAATATTCATTCTGATAATTTGGAAATTATTATTTTATTTAATACATAACTATTCAAAACTATTTAATAAGTAACTATACGGTTTTAAGATACTTAAGGAAAATGCTTTAAATTGTTTAAATATATTTTAAGCATAAGTTTAAATTTTAAATAAAATAAACAAAAGTTTATTTTATTTCCTTTTTAAATATAGCTTAATATATAAAATTTGAAATTATATACGAAAATTTAAAATACCATTTTTATATTAAACATTAATGCATTTAAATAAGTTAAATAAGATAAGTAATTTATAATTTCTTTTATAAATTATTTAAATTGGATAAATATGTTATTTTCAAATAGTAATAAATGTAAAAATAGATAGGTTAATAAAATTTCCATTTTTATTTTATATATGATATAAATTAGCTTTAAATTGGATTTTTAAATTTAAGTAGAATTTGAATTTGAATTAATTTTGAATTCAAAAGAATAAACATTTTTTTATAAGCAATTATTTTACCTATGATTTGTTTATTTCATTTTCTTTATAAAAAAAAGAAATGCACATATACATTTACATATGAAAGTAATTTATATATATATATATATAAGTATTTAACAAATAAAGAAAAAGGGTTTTATTTACTTTTAAAATAAATAAAAATAAGTAAAATTACTTATAAGACAAATGTTAATACATTAAGTTGTTTGAACGACAAGTGTTAATAAATAAACTATTATAATGACAAGTGTTAAGATGTGGAACAAGTGTTATTTTAATTTTTTTGATTTTTTCTTTTTATTTTTAATAAATAACATTTCATGTTCATATAAACATAGGCTTCTTCCCTTCTATACTTTTTCTATCATCCTCATTTCAAAAGGCTAAGACCTTTAGCCTGCATATTTCTCAAATCTGAAAATCAATTCCCCTCAAACTAGAGAATAAAATCATTACCTACAATTCATTTTCCAAATCAAAGCCAGCAAAAATCATTTTCAACCTGAGAATATCAAAATAAGCAAACCGGTGATCTTTTGCAAATCATTTTCAAGATGTTCAGGCCTGCATGCTTTATTCCTGAACATCTGCATTTTTCAAATCTGAAGAAACAACCAAAGAACGCGAAGCATTTTCTTTTCCACCTAAGTTTTTAAGCAAGCAAGTAAAGTATGAAGCAAGAGCAAGCCTGCATGTAAGTTTAGAACAACAGCAACTCAAGTTTTTATCAAATTCAATGAAGATTGGGCATTTCAGTTTCAAGTCTTCAAAACAGTTTTCAAAGTAAAAGCTCTGTTCTCATTTGTTTCAGGTGAGTAACAACATCTTTAAAAAAATTATCAATTGAATCTGGTAGCTTGATTTTATCTGAAATAGATCTGTTATGTGAATATATACAAGTGCGTGTTTCTGTATGAATGTATAGTGGTATGTGTATGCTGTTGTACTTGTTCCAGGATCTGGAACAAATCAAAATTCACTTTCTATTAATTCAACCTTTGTTAAGACTTAAGTATTTGGACAAGTTAGGTTTGTTGTATCATAGTTTTAAATTTAAAAGTCAGGTTAAGTTAAACAAATTTTTATTTCCTCTTGAAATAAATAAACATCAGCAAACATAAAAATAAGTCAAAATAAAATTTTCAAGATTCTTTGATTCAGGTATATGAATCAAATACTTAAACTAAAATTCGATTTCAAAACTAAAATCACTATTTTTATAAAGAGATTTGATAGCATTTCTGGTTTAACCAGAAATTAGAATTTGGTGAAATTCTGATGAACTCGATAGTCTGAGGGGTCGTAATTCTTTCTAGAGGAAGAGGAATGGTCAATGACCTGGGGAAAAATATGGGGTCGTTGATCAAAGCATGGTGGCGACAAGGGTTGGTCGATGAATCCTGTAAACCTAGTTTGGGAGTGCTCTTGAAATTTTGATTGTCACGGTCTCTCTGAGTGATCCAGTGCTTTAGGTTCCAGGGAGTGTTAGCTGGAGCATTGACGTAGTCGTGGTCGGAGTTGCAGTCGACTCGGTGGTCAGAGTTAAGGAAACAAGTAGTTTCCAGGTTTTGGGATATATGGTGACAGTTATTCCTGTGTTTCCAGGTTTCTGATTTGGAGTACTCGAATTTGATTTCGAGTGGATGGTGAGATTTTGATGAACGGGATGTGATTCAGTGTTGATCGTCGACATGCTCGATGTCTTGGTAGGGACCGAAGATGGTCAGGACCACCGTGCATGTGCACGGTGCAATGAATTGTGTCAGGTGAAGGTTCGGGGTTGTAGAAATTTTTGGACTCGAGTTTTACTCGAGTAATTCGAGTTTTTGCTCGAAGTGGTTAAGGGTTTTACTCGAAGTAAACTGAAGGGGGATTCGGGTATGTTAGTGGTTATAGGTTTCTCTGGAAACTTGATTGTTTCCAGATTCATTTTAGTTTTAAAATCTGAAACAAATCTTTTAAACATAATTTAAAATGTAAAATAAAGATGTAAACTAAGTTTAAACCAAGTTTTAAAATCTGTATTCAGAGTCTAATTTGAATCTTAGTTTGACATAATTTAAGTTTTGAAATTTAAAATATTTTAAAAAACTTTAAATTGTTTATAATAGTTTGAATTTAAAAGTAAAACTTTAAATAAAAATAGAGATTTAAACCTAAGTTTAAATCTGGAATAAAAATCCAGATTTGAATCATAATTTAGAAATAAAGGAAGTTTTTAAAATGTAAGTGTTTAAATAACTTTGAAGGTTTAAGTTATATTTTAAATATGGTTTGTATTTAAAATGAATTTGGTTTTAATTTCTTTTAAACTTCTTTTATAAAATAAGTAATTCTTTAGCATAAGTTTTAAAAGGTTTTTAAAATGTTTTAAAAACTTTGTTAAAGTTAAGTTTGGGTTCATTTAAAATCTAAAATTTAAAATGTAATTTGGAAGCAAATTTTAAAGTAAATTGCTTTAAATTACTTTGTTAATGATAATGTAATCATTAATAAGAAATGTTTTCATTTTAAAGTAAATCAAAGAATTTAATGAATTGTGATTCATTAAATTTGTAAGGTAATTTAAATAAGTTAATTAATTTATTTATTTAATTAATTAAGGGTTTTAATAAATTAATTAAGGTTAAGTTAAGTAATTAAGATTAATTAAATTTGTAATTAATAATGATTAATCTAAGTTAATTACTTAAGAAAGGTAATTAAAGAATTTTTGACAAGTTAATGAAGGTCATTAACTTGGGGTTATTTATTAATTAATTAATGTGATTAATTTCGATAATTAATTGGATTAATTAATTTAGATAACCATTTATGGAATTTGGTTAAGTAGGATTACTTTATGAAGGTAATTAAAGGTATTAATTACTTATAGTAATTAATTAATTAATTAATTTGATTAGTTTAAATTTATTAATTAAGTTTAATTAATTTAGCATAATCATTGGATGGGTTGATAAGTAATCAATGTAGAATAATTACTTAGAGAAGTAATTAAGATGAGTAATTACTGAATGTAACTTATTGAAGTATGGAAAAGTTTTTGGGATTAATTGTTTTGTGTAATTAATATGAAGGTAATTACTTAGTGAAAGTAATTAATAACTAATTAATTAGTGTAATTAATTTAAGCATTGATTGATTAAGACATTTGAAAATAATTAAGTAATGTAATAAAATAAGGGTAATTAATTACTAATGAGACTAATCAAGGATGATTAATAAATATAATTAATTATTAAATGTAATTAATTTAGGAGTAATTAATTTACTCAATGAAGTAATTAAGAGTAGTTAATTACTAAAGGTGATTAATCGGAAGTGATTAATAATTATATTTTAATTGAGATTAATTACTTAGTGTAATTAATTTAAATTAGGATAATTTAAAAATGTAATTATGTATCATTAATTTATATAATTAATGATGTAATTAAGGTTGATTAATTAAGATTAATCAATCAATAATAAGTAACTAAAGTAATTAATTAATGTAATTAATTAAGGATTAATGTAATTAATTATAGTTAATTAATTAATGAAGTAATTAAAGGTTAATTACTGTTTTGATTAGGGATAATTAATCTGTGAAATTAATTAAAGGATAATTACTTGAATGTAATTAAAGGATAATTAATCAAGGATGATTAATCAAGGTGATTAATTAGAGGTTAATTAATTAATTGATTTATATGTAATTAATTAATGGTTATATAGCAGGATTTATAGAATGAAGTAATTAATTTAATTTACTTTAAATTAATTAGTGATGAAATGATTAATTTAATTCATTTTAAATTAATTATAAATGGTGTGATTATTAATCATTGTTTATAATGGTTGATATAGATTTCCTTGAATGGTTTGAATCTCTGATATGAGATAAATAATGTTGTGTGATATGGATGCTTTGGTTGCATTGTGATGATAGTATTAATCATCTATTGGTGATGATAATGTGGATTATCAATTTGTGATGATAGATGGATTACCTGTTATGATAATAATGTTGATTATCTATTTCTGATGATGTGAATTATCTATCTGTGTGCATATAGATAATTAAATTGAATTGTTTTAAACTTAAAACAACTTGGACCATAAAAGATACGTTTTGGATTCGATGAGACCGGGATCGGGTTTACATATTTGGATATCCTAAAACCACATCGATCTAAATTAACGATAAGTCGTGAATATCAAGTGAAGATGAAGATTCAGAGTGCAAGGGTTATCGTCGTTAACTCTGAGGGTGATTCCAAAATGAGTGTAACGAGATAATGCCTTCAGTTTCGTTCGAACCCGGAATGAACTTATGTGGATTGAATGCTTTAAGAACTTTGTCAGGCGGACGATGGGCATTCTAAGAGATGTGTTCTCTAAAGGTAATTGTAGCCTCAAGCCTCATCAACCGGGAATGGATAAAACATGGGAGGTGCAGCAATGCTAAGTGGGTCATGCCCAAGTAGGACGAGATTTTCCCCTGTCTAGAAGTCCCTTTTTATTCGGTTGTGTGGGCAGCTGGGTCGCGGCCAACTACGGGGTTGTCTTGTTCGGGACTGTCCAGTAAGGTTGGTTCCGGCTTTGTGTTGCAGAGGATTGGGAGTAATCCTCGGTACGATGATCTAGGCCCCGTACTGTGACGGGTGGTACCCCGGTAGCCCTGCCATTGTATGGAATCCAATAAGTGCCAACGGTTTTGATTGTATTACCCACTTTTGTGGCTAGTAGCTGGAATTTAATAGATGTAACAATTTCAGCTATTTCATATTTACTTGAAAACCCTAGACCTATTATAATATCACTGGATTTCCTATCAAATGTTTTGGTTCGCATAAGGTAAAAACTTTTCCATGTTTATGTGTGGCAAGTCTTACGTGATACCCTTTCTTTCAAAGGTTTTCAAAGTTAAGCAACTTTAACCTGTTACTCACACCAGACCCATGTCTGACCCGGAGTTTATCTTCTATTTTCTTAAACTCTTGGGTACTCAAATTTTTACGAGTAGCCAAGGGATTCAGGTTAGCTTTGACGAATTGTAGAGGAGCAATGGAGCAGGAGGCTTCAGCGTCGTAGATATATTTAGCGTTCCGTTGTGTTTGGTATCTCTGTGAATTTCTCTGAGTTGTATTGAGTTGTATAACTAGAAAAGTGTTTATAAATGTCTAGTATGAAATGTATAATCTGTGTAACTCTGATAGTTGATGTTGTATGTGATACTATGTAATCTCTTATGCTATTAATGTAATTTATCCGTTCCGCTGTTGAGATTCTGATGTTGTTTTCTTCTTTCTTCTCTTTCTTTCTCTTTTCTATCCCTTTCTTTCTTATTAATGATGCGTCATTCTATGGGAATGAATGGCGGGTCGTTACAAAAATCCTACTTTAAACCTTAATTTTAATTAAGAAAATATTATACTTAAACTTCAATTAAATTTTAATTGAAAAACAATCATTTAATAAATTAAATCCTAATCAGGTGGATAATTAATCTTTAACTAAATAATAATTGATTAAATAATTAACTCTAATTAAATAATTAATTAAGGTAAATAAACATGATTAAATAATAATTAATTGCCTTTTTGTTTTAATGTATCATTATTTGAAACTTCCTTAATTAAAAAAAATAAACTTAGTGAATAATTTCTTAAACTCTAATTACTTAACCTAATTACTTAGTTAATTAATTAGATAATAATTATCCTAATTAATAAATAAAACAAATAAATTATTAAATAATTCATACTTAAACTTTTTGACTTGCTTAATTAGTTTGAAATGAGTTTTTAAAGTGATCCAAAAGAAAATACATTAAAACTTCAAATCATGAAATTTTCCGAACTACATCCACAGCGACTATCGCTATAAGCAGTTCGCTAGAATTGATTTCTAGGTGAAAACTCTACTTTAACTCTAGCTACTACATGTTTGAATACACAACTGTAAGAGTTTTGAAAACTTAAATAAAAGGTGAAAACTTGGAAAACATTTACAAAATCCAAGGCTATAAAAAAGAGCTTTTGTTTTCAAATCGGATCTCGAGTCCTTTACGACATTTCATGGTGTTAATTTCACAATAGTCTCATCACATACACTTGGTTTTTGTTTTGTAAACACATTACCATCATATCATAACCAACTAGTCACATATCCATATCATTTAACAACCAACACAAATCCAAGCTCAAACACAACTAAAATCATATGCCATCAACACAACATGATAATATAACACAACAACCACTCTATTATCACAATATGTAGTTCATCAAAATCAAGTATTTTTCTTTTCATCATCGAAAGTATATTAAATCAAGATGAACTTTTGTCAAAACTTGAAAACAATTTTGGATAATGCAAAATTTAAAACTTTTGTTTACTCGAACTCCTAAAGGTTTTGGGAATTGTGGGCTTGCAACTTGGAAGAGGTGCTGCAGTATATGTAGATGTGGTTTAGCAAGAATTGGAAGTGTTTTAAGTGGAAAGAAGTGATTTTTTTTCTCAAACTAGAGAACATACAGAGAGCCCATGGATATTTTTACTTAAGCTTTTAGGAATTTTGAAATGGAAAGGAGGGTTTTAACAATGAGAACATGAAAGTTGAAAGGTATATATAGGCTTAGGAAAACAATTAAAATTATATAAGTACTTATATTTAGTACGTATGTATATGCATGCATGGCTCTCCATAGCCCTCCCCCCATTTCAGTTCACCACTTGTACCCCCAACCCTCCTCTCTCATGTACTATTCAAGCCATGCACCATCTACTTTTGTTGAAAAAGAGTATTTTTATATATGTTATGTGTGTGTGTGTATTAATAAAATAAAATATTCTTTTTAACTTACATTTTTATACACTTAAGTGGACTAATATGTGCATGCATATGTACATGTACACACCATGTTAAAATGGTTTATAAAGTGAGCATATGTGTGACGACCCGACCTTCTACTCCCAGAAAATCGCATCATCTTTAAGAAAGAAAGGGATAGAAAAGAGAAAAGAAAGAAGAGAAAGAGGAAACAACACTAGAATCTCAACAGCGGAATGAATAAATTATATTAATAACATAAGTATTACATAGTATACAACAATTATCAGAGTTACACAGACAATACAACACATACTAGACAGTTATAAACACCTGTCTAGTTATTAAAACTCAAAACAAAATACAGAAAATGCTCAGAGATACCAACACAGTGGAAAACTAAATATCTACACGCAGAAGCCTCCTGCTCCAATGCTCCTCCATAATTCGTCAAAGCTAACCCGAATCCCTTGGCTACTTGTAAAAATTTGAGTACCCAAGAGTTTTAAGAAAACAGAAATAAACTCCGAGTCAGACATGGGTCTGGTGTGAGTAACAGGTTAAAGTTGCTTAACTTTTGAAAAAGCTTTGAAAATAAAAGGTATCACGTAAGACTTCCCACACATAAACATGGAAAAGTTTTTACCTTACGCTAACCAAAACTTTTGATAGGAAATCCAATGATATTATAATAGGTCAAGGGTTTTCAAGTAAATATGAAATAGCCGAAATTGTTACATGATTAAATTCCAGCTACAAGCCACAAAAGTGGGTAATAAAATCAAAACGGTTGGCACTTATTGGATATTGGATTCCATACAATGGCAGGGCTACCGGGGTACCGCCCGTCACAGTTTGTAGCCTAGATCACCGTACCGAGGAGTACGCCCGCTCCCCTACAACACAAAGCCGAAACCATTCCTTACTGAACAGTTCCGAACAAGACCACCCAGTAGTTGTGATCAACAACCGCACCACTAAGCCGAAATAAAGGGACATCTAAACAAGGGTAAATCTCGTACTACTTGGGCATGACCGACTTAGCCTTGCGGCACCTTCCATGTTTTAGCCATTCCCAGTTGATGAGGCTTGAGGCTACGATTACCTTTATAGGACATATCACTTAGAATGCTCATCATCCACCTGACGATGTTCTGAAAGCATTCAATCCATAAAAGTTCATTCCGGGTTTGAACGAAATCGAAGGCATTATCTCGTTACACTCATTTTGGAATCAACCTCAGAGTTAACGATAATAACCCTTGCACTCTGAATCTTCATCTTCACTTCAGATTCATGACCTAACGTTAATTTGGATCGATGTGATTTTTGGATATCCAAATATGGAAACCCAATCCCAGTCTCATTGAAATCCAAAACGTGTCTTTTAAGGCCAAGTTGTTTTAGAGTTTAAACAATTATAATTAATTATCTATATACACACAGATAGATAATTCACAGATTCACAATGGGTAATCAACATTATCATCAATAGATAATTCATATCATAAACAGATAATCCATATTATCATCACAATGCAACCAATGCATACATATCTCATTACTCATCTCATGGCTGAGATTACAAACCATACAAGTCAACCAATATCAATCATTCATACATAAGCAATGATCTAATGATCACACCACTTATAATTAATTTAAAATGAATTAAATTTATTACCTTATCTTTAATTAATTTAAAATGAATTAAATTAATTACTTCATCATTATAATCCTGCTTAACTTAACCATTTATTGGTTACAAATCAATTAAATAAATCACCATCACATTATCCATTTTAATTAATCATTACTGATTAATAATTTCCTAATTACAATAAGTAATTAGCTTTTAGATTAATTAAGTTAATTATACTTAACACTTATAATAATTAACTTTTAATTACTTAATCAATTAATTAACTAAAGTTAATTACATTAATCTTTTATTAATTAATTACTTCATTTATTAATTAATCCTTAATTAATCAATTCATCATTAATTTTATTAATTTAAGATTCCTAATTACATTTTTAATCAATCTCTCTAAATAAATTAATTACATTAGGCAATTAATCTTCAATTAAACCACACATATTAATCACCCTTGATTAATAACAATCCAGTAATTAACTTCCCTTAGTTACTCATTCCATAAATTAATTACTCTTAATTAATTATCTCAATTAATCCCTTAATTAATTTCAAAGTAATTTAATCTAAATTACTTCCATCATTAAACATCTTTAATTACATTCAGTAATTATCCATTAATTACTTCCCTAAGTAATTACAATCCCATTAATTACAATAAGTAATTATCTATCAATCATCAAGTGTTTAAATTAATTAAACTTAATTAATTAATCTAAACAAATCACATTAACCAAATTAATTACATTAAGTAATTAATTTATTGATTACTTCCGTTAAGTAATTGAACATAAACAATTTCATAAATGATTGTTATTAATAAATTAATCTAATTAATTATCAGAATTAATCACATTAATTAATTGTTAAATAATCTTAAGTTAATGACCTTCATTAACATTTCTAAATTACATAATTAATAAATTAATAAATATTAATCATTATTAATTACAAATTAATTAATATTTAATTACCAATTAATTAATTACTAATTATTAAATTAATTAAGATTAACTGCAAATTAATTAATCCTAATCACTTGATTAATTAATCTTAATCATTAATTAAAATTTAATTAAGAATCCTTAATTACATATTAATTAACCTTAATTAATTAATCTTAAGACTTAATTAATCAATTTAAAAATTCTTAATAATTTAATTGATCATCCAATTAACTAATTAAATAATTAATTACCCATTTAACTTAATAATTTAAATGAATTCCAATTCTTAAATTTTAACATAATTTAAGAAAACATTTCTTACTTATTTGAAGTATTTAAAAATACTTTGTTTCAAAATTTACTTTAAATACTACTTTAAATTTAATTTTACAATTTTAAGATTTTAAAATGAATACAATTTTATTTTAAACACGGTTTAAAATCCTTTTTATGTCACATGTTCAAGAAATATCCATTTTATAAAATAAAAGTTTAAAAGAATATAAACAAATTCATTTTAAACATTCCAAGTTATTTTAAAACAAATTCAATTTAAAAATTTCCTTTTAATTTCAAAACCGAAATAGAGTTTGAATTCTTTTATTCCAGATTTAACTTAAATCTTTAAGGCTTTATTTACATCTAACATCTTCCTTTTAAAAACTCAAATCAATTAACCTTTCCAAAGTAATTAAACAATTTAAATTTAAACTTATTTTATTTTAAACACTGAAGTTTAAATTTAAATCCAGATTTAAAACCCAAATTTAAATTCATCTTAGTTTCTAATTTAAAATTTAAAATTCCACTTCAAATTCAAAACTACATATGCTTTTTACACTTATTAGTTTTAAAACCAAACTTAAATTTTAAATTTTAAATTATTTCAAATCTGAGATTCAAACTACTAGCATTAATATTCAAACTCAGTTTTAAACTCAGTTAAATTTTCAGTTTAAATTTTACACTTCTCTTTTGATTTTAAAAACAGAAACAAGTTTCCTGTTTTTACTTAAAACCAAACCAGAATTTAAAAAAATTTAAATTATTTCAAAGGTCAGAATTCAAACTATTTGAATTCATATTTAAATTCGGGTTTTAAATCTTAAGTTAAATTTTCCACTTTATATCAAACTCTACTTTAAATTTTAAAATAGAATCGGGTTTCTGTTTAAATTTGTAAAACCTGAAACCATCAGGCATACTTGAGCAAACCCATATCTTACTTCGAGTCAGAAACTTATTTACTTCGAGCCCTTCATTCGAAATCCCCTAGACAAAAACGAGAACCAACCCTCTGCAAAGCAAACATCACCAGAGTTGGAAAGGTGCACCGTGCACATGCACGGTGGCGCCGTTCAACCCCTATCACCACCGATGATTTTCTCAGGTCATCGTTCACCGTTACAACCCAACGCGATCATCAGAACATTCACAATTCCACGAAATTGCATTCGAGCTCTCCACCCCCAAACCTGGAACAACAGTTAGACTTCTTCTCCCAAACCTGTCAACGGCCTTGTCACGCGCCACTGGCCACCAGAAAGACAGCAACTTCGGCCATGTATTTTCCAACTACCATACTATCATCCCCCAAAAATTCATTGAACTCGATCAATGATAGATGCCGAAAATATCACTTCTTCAAACCACTGTAAAACTTGGGTTTAAATTTTCAAATCAAAATTACACCCTCAAAAATGAATTGCAATCCAATCCAGTAATTTCCTCATCATCATAGTCAACTTCTCCTCATCCAGAAACAATTTCAAATCGATCGAACACTTAAATCATCAGTGTTAACCCCAAAAGTAGAATACAGTGAAATATGAACTGCTCTCTGGATATAGTATTAAAAATTGTAATTCTTTGTTTTAAATTTATAATTTTGTATGAAGTTTTGATTCATAATGCTGAGATACTGATTTGTAATGTTTAAATTTTCCACCTTTACAAATTTTAGCTCTGTTATATAAGTTTCCAGGCAAAATCAAAATTTATTTGACTTATATAAATTTTAAAAACTTTCTCTATGATAAAACAAATAAGTTTTGTTTAAAAATTAAACCTTAACACAGATTGGGTCAAGAGATATGATTTTTAAATCAAAAACTAGAGCTTGAAACTAAGAACAGAGGCATTACAGGAATATCAACCATGCATACATCATACATTTACAAACATACATATGATTCATATATACATTCACATAAACATATTTATTTCCAGATATAAACATGCAACCAATTTATACTTAGGTAATTTTAACAAAAATGTTACTCACCTTTAAAATTTCTGATGAGCAGGGCACAGTTTCAGGCTTCTGAATTTTTTTTAAATCCTGTTTGAAACTTCTTTTGCAAACTTGTTTGAAATGCTTTTAAAACTTGAGCTTCCTGATTTCTGAACAGCCTTTAAACCATTAGAAAACTTTCTTTTTGATTCCAGATTTTACATGCAGGTTTGCTTACTGGTTTGCTTTATTTTTTTCAGTTTTACAAACTGACATGCATGTTAAAGAACTGGAAATACTTTTGGTACTTAGCTTGAAAATGCTTTGAGCTTGAAAATGAAGTTGTGTGCAGGTTACAGATTTGTTCTAGTGTGGGATGTTTTCTCATTTTTATCTAAAAACTTCTTGATTATGAAATGGAAATGAGAAAAGAAGGAAATGAAAAAAATGTAAGTTTATATAACTTCTTTATGATTTACTTTGAAATAAAAGAAAATAAAAATTGAAATTTGACACATGTCTTGTATTTTAACACTTGTTAATTTACCTATTTAATCACTCAACACATGTTAACTTATGCCTTAATATACTTACCATGTCATTTTAAATAATTAGTATTTTTAATTAAGTGTTAATGAAAGTTTAACTTAATTAATTAGTTCTTTAACACTTAGTTATAGAGATAAATAATTTTTAAAGAATAAAACAAAGTATTATTATAAATAAAAATAATATAAAAAATTAATCATTTGAAAATAATATTTTTAATCGTTTAAAATAAATTTATAAACGAGATTGTAACTTAATTGTTTTTTAAATGAATACGTTTCATATTTTAAATTGTATTGTAAATTTTCATTTCTAATTTACAAGTCATAATTATTAATCAATAATTCAAAAAGAATAAAACAAACATTTTTATAACTTATTTTAATATACAAACTTAAGTCAAGATACATTTCAAACAAATATAACATTTGTCTTACATATTTAAATTCATTTAGTTATTTTATTAAGTAGCTTAGAAAAGCTTAATCATTAAATAAATCATAATTTCCAAATTTCAAAATATTATAAAATATGCTATACTAATTAAATTTAAAAAAACAAACTTATCTTGTTTGAAATACACACACACACACACATATTATAAATAGAGAGCAGTTTATTACCTTATAAATTCACTAACTAATTATTTAGATAAAGAAGATTATTGAATCAATTCAAATTTATTAACAAAAATTATCAAATCAATTTAATTTGAACACGGATTATTAAATTTATATTGTCCAAAATTCCGAGATATCACAATCCTCCGCCCTTAAAAGAATTTCGTCCCCGAAATTTAAAACAAAGGTAATTTAATAATCTTATTTAAGATTTAATTTTAAAACACATCATATATTAATCATATGCCAACAACCAAAGCAACCAATTCACACCAACAAAACGAATCTAACTATCCAGAAAAAAATTCTGAATAGAACTTCTACGAGTTTCCTCGGTAAAAATAACGGGATACTCGCTCTATAGAATCCAAACAATCAATACTACTAAGCTATGGAGCTCCTATTCAACTATATTACAACTCTAAACAAGATATCAGACTACAGATGAGTCTGACTCAGCAACCAAATCCTCCTGAACTACTGGTTCTATAACTAGAAATATCAAACACATACTCCCTCAGAGATACGTGAAACATACTGAATCCCAGTTATCCAAACTGGCAATTCAACTCTTGAAAACCAAACACTTATCTTACCGAAACACAGAAGAAACCCAAAACACCTCGGAGCTAGCTTCTCAGACTTACCAAAACTTATAGGTCCTTGGATCGGAGTAAAACTTATCCCAAACCAAATCTCTGACTCCGGAATCCAAACTCCTCTGTCTCTTATCCATAAAAACTCTTCGGACGATCCTGGGCTACCAACATCCTTCCTGATCAGCTCAACCCTTGCTGATGCCTCTAGAAACAGACTAGACCAATCCAATCCAACACAATGATCTCCTTAAGATCAATCCAAAACCAAGAACACAACTCCACTCAACAAACAACAGAAGACAGAACAAACTTCTCCTTATCCGGGAAAAGAAAAACAGATGCACCCCCAACTGCTTCCGCTGCACAACTCTAATCTGAAGTAGAAGAAAATGTTGATGAAGAACACGAGCACAACTGGACAACACACCCCAGAAATATGGTTCCACATATCCATAAAGAAAACTCAGAAGTTCCTCCGAAACCTAAGTTGCTTCACCAACTCTATCTCTAGGAATCATCCTTCCACTAGACTGAACCTCGGGTAGCAATCCTGGAATACTAGCTGATAAGAAAACTCGATCTCCAGATGCGGACAAACCTCTAACTTCACTGAAGACATCCAGAAAAATCTCCAATAGCTCAAGAGAACACTTAACTATCGCAAGTCACTTTTGCGATCAATCCAGCCTTATCCAAAGAAATCGCTCTCTCTCAACCAATCAGAACAGCTTTCGCTGGCCTAGACAATCCTTCGAACAAACGGATCCACACTGCTGCTTCTGAACTCAACCTTCAGAAAAAACTACGCAGCTAGAAGACCTCCTACTAACACAGGGAACTCCGAGCTGTACTGCTAACACCAAAGCCAAAGAATTCTCAATTCAAAGCTCTTCGAGAAACTCGGACTCAAAGCAACAGAAGCACCCTGCTAGACTCAGCCACATCACCAAGCAGACTCACCTCCTTACTCTTGTTCCAAAGAAACATCTTTGGAAACATCTATAGTCACTGCGTCTCATCACGCAGCTACTGCTTCCTGAGGTATCAAGATACCATCACTCCTTGCTTCTTCCCAACCGACAGATCCAAACTCAACTCATCCAACTCTCCACTTCAAAGATGAACTCCGAACCTTAACAGGTTTCCTTTGGAGATCAATGAAGCCCTTACTCCAAACAAAACTCACTTGAGACGGTATTAGGTCTACAGTCTCGACAAATACACTTCCAACCTCATCACTCAAACTCCAACCAATGGTAGTTCTGTTATACACACCACTACCTCATCTACCTCTATAACTTATATTGGAAAACCCGAACAGGTATCCCAATCAGATAGGTAGATATATATATATATATATATATATATATTAAAAATACAAAAACGCTCTCTCAAGATAGACACCACTCCAGAGACTAGGTATACGCTCAACCTAGCGCTCTGATACCAAATGTGATGACCCGACTTTCTACTCCCAGAAAATCGCATCATCTTTAAGAAAGAAAGGGATAGAAAAGAAAAAAGAAAGAAGAGAAAGAGGAAACAACACTAGAATCTCAACAGCGGAACGAATAAATTATATTAATAACATACGTATTACATAGTATACAACAATTATCAAAGTTACACAGACAATACAACACATACTAGACAGTTATAAATACCTGTCTAGTTATTACAACCCAAAACAAAATACAGAAAATGCTCAGAGTTACCAACACAGCGGAAAGCTAAATATCTACATGCAGAAGCCTCCTGCTCCAATGCTCCTCCATAATTCGTGAAAGCTAACCTGAATCACTTGTCTATTCGTAAAAATTTGAGTACCCAAGAGTTTCTAGAAAACAGAAATAAACTCCGGGTCAGACATGGGTCTGGTGCGAGTAACAGGTTAAAGTTGCTTAACTTTTGAAAAACCTTTGAAAATAAAAGGTATCACGTAAGACTTCCCACACATAAACACGGAAAAGTTTTTGACTTACACTAACCAAAACATTTGATAGGAAATCCAGTGATATTATAATAGGTCTAGGGTTTTCAAGTAAATATGAAATAGCCGAAATTGTTACATGAATTAAATTCCAGCTACTAGCCACAAAAGTGGGTAATAAAATCAAAACCGTTGGCACTTATTGGATTTTGGATTCCATACAATGGCATGGCTACTGGGGTACCGCCCGTTACAGTACGTGGCCTAGATCACCGTACCAAGGAGTAAGCTCACTCCCCTGCAACACAAAGCCGGAACCATTCCTTACTGAACAGTTTCGAACAAGACCACCCCGCAGTAGTGATCAGCAACCGCACCACTGAGCCGAAATAAAGGGACATCTAGACAGGGGAAAATCTCGTCCTACTTGGGCATGACCCACTTAGCCTTGCTGCACCTCCCCTTTTTTAGCCATTCCCGGTTGATGAGGCTTGAGGCTACGATTACCTTTATAGGACATATCACTTAGAATGCTCATCGTCCACCTGACGATGTTCTGAAAGCATTCAATCCATACAAGTTCGTTCCGGGTTCGAACGAAACCGAAGGCATTATCTCGTTACACTCATTTTGGAATCACCCTCAGAGTTAACGAGAATAACCCTGGCACTCTGAATCTTCATCTTCACTTCAGATTCATGGCCTAACGTTAATTTGGATCGATGTGGTCTTCGGATATCCAAATATGGAAACCCGATCCCGGTCTCATCGAAATCCAAAACGTGTCTTTTAAGGCCAAGTTGTTTTAGAGTTTAAACAATTTTATTTCATTATCTATATACACACAGATCGATAATTCACAGATTCACAATGGATAATCAACATTGTCATCAATAGATAATTCATATCATAAACAGATAATCCATATTATCATCACAATGCAACCAATGCATACATATCACATTACTCATCTCATGGCTGAGATTACAAACCATACAAGGCAACCAATATCAATCATTCATGCATAAGCAATGATCTAATGATCACACCACTTATAATTAATTTAAAATGAATTAAATTTATTACCTTATCTCTAATTAATTTAAAATGAATTAAATTAATTACTTCATCATTATAATCCTGCTTAACTTAACCATTAATTGATTACAAATCAATTAAATAAATCACCATCACATTATCCATTTTATTTAACAATTACTGATTAATAATTTCCTAATTACAATAAGTAATTAGCTTTTAGATTAATTAAGTTAATTATACTTAACACTTAAAATAATTAACTTTAAATTACTTAATCAATTAATTAACTAAAGTTAATTACATTAATCTTTTATTAATTAATTACTTCATTTTTTAATTAATCCTTAATTAATCAATTCATCATTAATTTTATTAATTAATGATTCCTAATTACATTTTTAATCAATCTCTCTAAATAAATTAATTACATTAAGTAATTAATCTTCAATTAAACCACACATATTAATCACCCTCGATTAATAACAATCTAATAATTAACTTCCCTTAATTACTCATTCCATAAATTAATTACTCTTAATTAATTATCCAAATTAATCCCTTGATTAATTTCAATGTAATTTAATCTAAATTACTTCCATCATTAAACATCTTTAATTGCATTTAGTAATTATCCATTAATTACTTCCCTAAGTAATTACAATCCCATTAATTACAATAAGTAATTATCTATCAATCATTAAGTGTTTAAATTAATTAAACTTAATTAATTAATCTAAACAAATCACTTTAACCAAATTAATTATATTAAGTAATTAATTTATTAATTAATTCCATTAAGTAATTAAACATAAACAATTTCATAAATGATTATTATTAATAAATTAATCTAATTAATTATCAGAATTAATCACATTAATTAATTGTTAAATAATCTTAAGTTAATGACCTTCATTAACATTTCTTAATTACTTAATTAAGAAATTAAGTTATATTAATCATTATTAATTACAAATTAATTAATATTTAATTACCAATTAATTAATTACTAATTATTAAATTAATTAAGTATTAACTGCAAATTAATTAATCCTAATCACTTGATTAATTATTCTTGATCATTAATTAAAATTTAATTAACAATCCTTAATTACAGATTAACTAACCTTAATTAATTAATCTTAAGACTTAATTAATCAACTTAAAAATTCTTAATTATTTAATTAATCATCCAATTAATTAATTAAATAACTAGTTACCCATTTAACTTAATAATTTAAATGAATTCCTACTCTTAAATTTTAACTTAATTTAAGAAAACATTTCTTTCTTATTTAAAGTATTTAAAAATACTTTGTTTCAAAATTTACTTTAAATACTATTTTAAATTTCATTTTAAAATTTTAAGATTTTAAAATGAATACAATTTTATTTTAAACAAGGTTTAAAATCCTTTTTATCTCCCATGTTCAAGAAATATACATTTTATAAAATAAAAGTTTAAAAGAATATAAACAAATTCATTTTAAACATTCCAAGTTATTTTAAAACAAATTCAATTTAAAATTTTCCTTTTAATTTCAAAACTGAAATACAGTTTGAATTATTTTATTCCAGATTTAACTTAAATCATTAAGGCTTTATTTACATCTTACATCTTCCTTTTACATATTCAAATCAACAAACCTTTCCAAAGTAATTAAACAATTTAAATTTAAACTTATTTTATTTTAAACACTGGAGTTTAAATTTAAATCTAGAATTTAAAACCTAGATTTAAATTCATCTTAATTTCTAATTTACATTTAAACTTCCACTTCAAATTCAAAACTACATATGCTTTTTACACTTATAAGTTTTAAAACCAAATTTAAATTTTAAAACTTAAATTATTTCAAATCTGAGATTCAAACTACTAGCATTCATATTCAAACTCAGTTTTAAACTTAGTTAAATTTTCAGTTTAAATTTTATACTTCTCTTTTGATTTTAAAAACAGAAACAGGTTTCCTGTTTTTATTTAAAACCAAACCAAAATTAAAAAAAATTTCAAATTATTTCAAAAACTAGAATTCAAACAATTTGAATTCATATTTAAATTCTGATTTGAAATCCTAAGTTAAATTTTCCAGTTTATATCAAACTTTACTTTAAATTTTAAAACAGAATCAGGTTTCTGTTTAAATTTGTAAAACCTGAAACCATCAGGCGTACTCGAGCAAATCCATATCTTACTTCGAGTCAGAAACTTATTTACTTCGACTCCTTCATTCGAAATCCCCGAGACAAAAACGAGAACTAACCCTCTGTAAAGCAAACATCACCAGAGTTGAAAAGGTGCACCGTGCACATGCACGGTGGCGCCGTTCAACCCCTATCACCACCGATGATCTTCTCAGGTGATCATTCACAGTTACAACCCAACGCGAGCATCAGATCGTTCACAATTCCACGAAATTACATTCGAGCTCTCCGTCCCCAAACCTGGAACAACAGTCAGACTTCTTCTCAAAAACCTGTCAATGGCCCTGTCACGCGCCACTGGCCACCGGAAAGAAAGCAACTTCGTCAATGTATTTGCCAACTATCATCCTCCAAAAATTCATTGAACTCGATCAATGATAGATGCCGAAAAGATCACTTCTTCAAACCACAGTAAAACTAGGGTTTAAATTTTCAAATCAAAATTACACCCTCAAAAATAAATTGCAATCCAATCCAGTAATTTTATCATCATCTTAGTTAACTTCTCCTCCTCTAGAAACAATTTCAACTCGATCGAACACTTAAATCATCAATGTTAACCCCAAAAGTAGAATAAAGTAAAATATGAATTGCTCTCTGGGTATGGTATTAAAAATTGTAATTCTTGGTTTTAAATTCATAATTTTGTATGATGTTTTGATTCATAATCCTGAGATATTGATTTGTACTGTTTAAATTTTCCACCTTTACAAATTTTAGCTCTGTTATATAAGTTTCCAGGCAAAACAAAAATTTATTTGACTTATATAAATTTTAAAAACTTACTCTATGATAAAACAAAGAAGTTTTGTTTAAAACTTAAACCTTAACACAGATTGGATCAAGAGATATGATTTTTAAATCAAAAACTAGAGCTTGAAACTAAGAACAGAGGGATTACGGGAATATCAACCATGCATACATCATACATTTATAAACATACAGATAATTCATATATACATTTACATAAACATATTTATTTGCAAATATAAACATGCAACCAATTTATACTTAGGTAATTTTAACAAAAATGTTACTCACCTTTAAAATTTCTGACGAGCAGAGCACAGTTTCACGCTTCTGATTTTTTTTTAAAATCCCGTTTGAAACTTCTTTTGCAAACTTGTTTGAAATGCTTTTAAAACTTGAGAATCCTGATTTTTGAACAGCCTTTAAACCATTAGAAAACTTGCTTTTTGACTCCAGATTTTACATGCAGGTTTGCTTGCTGGTTTGCTTTATTTTTTTCAGTTTTACAAACTGACATGCATGTTATAGAACTGGAAATACTTTTGGTACTTGGTTTGAAAATGCTTTGAGCTTGAAAATGAGGTTGTGTGCAAGTTACAGATTTATTCTAGTGTGGGATGTTTTCTCATTTTTATCTAAAAGTTTCTTGATTATGAAATGGAAATGAGAAAAGAAGGAAATGAAAAAATGTAAGTTTATATAACTTCTTTATGATTTACTTTGAAATAAAAGAAAATAAAAATTGAAATTTGACACATGTCTTGTATTTTAACACTTGTTAATTTACCTATTTAATCACTCAACACTTGTTAACTTATGCCTTAATATACTTACACATGTCATTTTAAATAATTAGTATTTTTAATTAAGTGTTAATGAAAGTTTAACTTAATTAATTAGTTCTTTAACTTTTAGTTATAGAGATAAATAATTTTTAAAGAATAAAACAAAGTATTATTATAAATAAAAACAATACACAAATTAATCATTTGAAAATAATATTTTTAATCATTTTAAATAAATTTATAAAGGAGATTGTAACTTAATTGTTATTTAAATGAATACATGTTTCATATTTTAAATTGTATTTTAAATTTTCATTTTTAATTTACAAGTCATAACTATTAATCAATAATTTAAAAAGAATAAAACAAACATTTTTATAACTTATTTTAATATACAAACTTAAGTCAAGATACATTTTAAACAAATAAAACATTTGTCTTATATATTTAAAATCATTTAGTTATTTTATTAAATAGCTTTGAAAAGCTTAATCATTAACTAAATCATAATTTCCAAATTTCAAAATATTGTAAAATATGCTATACTAATTAAATTTAAAAAAACAAACTTATCTTATTTAAAATATATATATATACACATATTATAAATAGAAAATAGTTTATTACCTTATAAATTCACTAATTAATTATTTAGATAAAGAAGATTATTGAATCAATTCAAATTTATTAACAAAAATTATCAAACCAATTTAATTTAAACATAAATTATTAAATTTATATTGTCCAAAATTCCGGGATATCACAATATGTGTTTACAATAGTATTATGGCATTTTGAATAACTTTTAACCAATGTAAAATCAATATTTTCGAAAATAATTTTCTATCACATTTTCTATTTCTTTATGAATAACATATACAGGAAACAAATTTTTAAAAAGATTTTATCATCATCATTATCATTAAAATAGCTTTATTTGTTAATAAAAATCCATTTATTAAGTATTTAAAATATAATTAAATATTCTTTAATTAGCGATTAAATTCTGAGGTGTTTCAAAAATAATTTATTGATTAGGGATATCCAAAAAATGCTCCTCTTATGCACAAAACACCGTGCACACAAAAAGATGTTTCGATTCGTTTTCATTGTACCTGCAATTTAATTTAATTAATTAATAACTTACCAATATAAAATCATTTGATATTCATATTTAGGTATGAAAGAGGGTGGATTATGTAATGATTCTGATTCGACATTTGGAAAGTGACTCTACTTACCTCCATAAGGACGAACATCGAAGAAGTCGTACACATATATGTTAGTCATGGCCTTTTTGAAATTTTTGTGGAAGCAAACGACCAAGGACGCAAGGAAAAACATATTATATTAATTCAAAACGACAAAGAAATGATCTAATGACGTGCCTACTATTTATGCTATCTTTATATTGTGTATGTTATTCAAAGAGATAGATGAAAGATCATTGGCTGACTCTATTTTAGATGAATTGAAATTATATGACATGGATGGTCTTGATTAACTATCTATGTCATGTTGTGTCCATTCATCTAAAATAGAGCGGGCTAATGGTCTATCCTCTGCCTCATTAAATAGCATACACAATACAAATGTAGCATAAATAGGGGACACATCATTGGGCCATTTCTTTGTCATTTTGAATTCATACGGTATGTTTCCCCTTTCTGCCTTGGTCGTCCGCTCCACCGCCAAATTTGAAAAAGACCACGCCTAACATATATACGTTCCACTTCTCAGATGTTCGTCCTTGCGAAGATAAGTAGCGTCTCTCTCCAAATGTCGAATCAAAACCATCACATAATCCACCCTCTTTCATAGTTGAAATATGAATTTAAAACAATTTTATATTGGTAAGCTATTTAATGCTTAAATTAAATCACATATACAATGAAAATGAATCAGAACGTCTTTTTGTGTGCATGATTTTTTATGCAGAAGGGAAGCAGTTTCCTGGATGTCTCTAGCCAAAAAAACTATTTTAATTAAAAAATAATGCAATATGGATTATGCATTCATCGCATCACTAAATTCAATATGTTATTTTAATATTATTTATTTCCTCAATTTCTATTGCAAATGAGAACTCTTCAAGTTACCAATCTATAAATGTCTAGCAGATTTAAATTTCCAAGTTTTTACTACAAATGAAATTTAGCATAAAGTCAAATTCTATTTATGACAAATTATTTATTTTTTTACCCATTTTGCTAATATTTTCCATCTTTTTTATTTTTTTATTCTCAATATCGTTACCTAAGTTAAAATATTCATTTTTATGATTTTGTTTAAGTTCATATATTCTACTTGTCAATCTATAAACGTTTAATTGGTTTAAATTTCAAAGTCTTTACTACGAATGAAATTTGGAATAAAGTCAAATTTTATTTATGACAAATTATTTATTTTTTTTCCCGTTTTTCTTATATTTTCCGTTTTTTTTACTTTTTATTCTCAATATCATTACCTATGTTAAAATATTCATTTTTTATGATTTTTTTTAAGTCCATATATCCAATTATTATTTACTTTGTATTTTCACGTATAAGGTTTCCCTTGTTAATTTTTTGTCCGCATGTGTAAATACAAAGAAAAACAAATGAGTGTTCATAAATTAGTTAAAAAAGATTTAAATGTTTAAGTCAAGCATTAAGGGCATAATTAATCTATGTTACAAGAACATTACACATTAATAAGCAATAACATTGTTAATTTAGTACACAGAACTCATGTCTGAACTTTAAGTCATATCACGCAAATGATATCAAGTTGATTACTATAAACGTTTAGTTGGGAGGTTATTAAACTTATGAAATTATTTATGCCGTAATGATGAAATAAACTTTGAGAATACTTGCAGTATAATACTATCCAAGTCCCATGTTCTGACTATAATCAACAACCGCCTTAATAAAGACATAGTACTATCATTAAACATGCATATGCGGAAAACTATTATTGACACTAACTTGAAGTGAAATTAATAAACCACCATTTGCACTACCAATCTCAAGGTGGCTAAATATGTTTTGTAATATGTAAACATTCAATGTGTACAAGGTGAAATATTCTGTGAATTACCAAATAACTCTTACGAAATTCCAATATCTAGTAACATGTAGCAAATGCTTATTTTGAACACTCAAAGCAACTCATCTATTATGCTAGCACATTCTTTCTTCTTATACGAAAACTACGAAGAAAGAACCACCGTTTCTGAATAGAATGTATCGATAGAACTAGTCTTTGACTAAGGGTTTATCATGTACAATTCACTAGAAATTTATTTATTTTTCTACAACAATTGACCCTTTAGCAGTTTGCCGTATCTTGAAATTTTAAATTTTCTTTATCGAATGTACTCTTCCACCAATAGTGAGGGAATACATAGTGCCTCCAATCAGTATCTAAAATCTTAATTTATTAACACATGTCAAACATTAATAGTTTTTCTCCTATGGTTAATAAACTGGAAGACTTACGGTATATATTAGCACAATTTATCTTGAGAAACCAAATAACCATGATAAATTGTCTATGGGTAATGAGATAATTATTATGTTTTTTCACTAAGTTCGTTTGCAACCTCTCCCACTTTCCTTGTATACAATAAGTAGGTGTATACACAGCACATAGCAGAAAATTTTGTAATAAAGTATACAAAACATAGGTGCATAAGCACCACTGATTCAGATATAGGTGAAAATTGAAACGGACGACTATTTAACATAGTTTTCAACATAACCCAGTTATAGCGATAAATGATTTTGAAACCATCTTCGTCCACTCATCAATACTTATGTTGCAAAACAAATAAGCTTTATGCATTATTTTACAAACAACATTTCAGATTAAAACAATATGATGACAAACAGAAATTTTAATTTTTATGCTACTTGATTTGAAATGTAAAAACCTCATAAAGCACCTATTACATTTGTTGCATAAAATTCCCAATACACTATATTCCATAGCTCATACAATTTTTGAGTTAGATAACGTGACATCACGGTGATGTTCAAATGTATAAATTTTTGGAATAAATGAATCGATTATAAATGTAAATTTCCATATCAATTTAAGCATTAATTGTTAAAGTAAATTGACACAAATGATTGTAAATTAACCCAAATGTATCCAAAGCAATAAGATCGTGTTATAATATGATAAAACAAAGATCAACAAGAGAATCCAAATAGCAAATCGTAAAATAACAAACAAAGAGTTCACATTCAAATTTATTGTAACATCCCGCCCTTTTGACCTCCCCTAGTCGGTAATTAAACCCACTTGAACGTTCAAAATGACGGATTGTTATTTAGTTTATAGAGTTTAAACAGAATCAGCCACAGAATCACAGAATAATAATATTTCGCAAAAATGAATTTTTTTTGTTTTCTTACAAATATCAAAGTTTATACAATGTATTGAATTTATACAACGGAATATTTCTTTAAGTACAAAATCCCCGAACTAAAGTGGGGGGGCCCTCTCTCTAACTTTGCTGCCCGGAAACCTTCAAGATGTAAAACACTCGGTCTGACCCGAGTATCGCATTCAAAAGAAAATAATACACGGGTCAGTCTAATTCAAACTTGGATTTTTAGTGCATAAAGGCAATAATAATCAAATAGACGACAGTCACTATAATTCTCGTATATCCGACCCTTTTAATAAAGAAATCGGATAACGGTAAATATAACACTTAACAGTGTTAAACAACAAATCAGCAAAATCAAATCATCAACAAGATAAATGAAAAGATTATCAATGAAGATAATTTAGAAAACATCAGAATTGCCTAATTGGCAATTAACAACAAAATCAAATTATTTAAATAAATAATTAGAAACTCAGAATCTAATTATCAAATAGATAATTAGACAACAAAAAAATAATCAAATCAAACTAAATCAATTTAAACAATTGAAATGTTGCTTAAAAACATCAAAACTGATTGGCTGCAGTGCACACACGCGTGCACTGCCTCGCCAATACAGTAATGAAGTACACAAAAGATCACTGAATCAAAAGCAACTGGCACCAACTCGAGATCAGGCTCGAGTTATACAAGCAAAACTCAAACCAGAGGCAACTGGCATCGAATGATACAGGCATGTGTACCAAAGATAAGGCAACAAAGCCATAAAACACAAAGGCTACAAGTGGAACAAGCATGGGCATAGCAGCAGCATGTTCATGAAAAACAACAATGGAATTAGTGTCAAACCAGTTCAAATGTACAAGTGAAAAGCATCAGTAGAGCTCAAAGACACACCACACTGATGACTACAAATATAAATCCAGATACAACAACTAATGAAACAGTTGCAAACAACATATATGTCGAAACCATGGATCATTAGTTGAATCCTGAATATGACCATAGAGGCAGTAAACACAATTGGCCACAGTCAAGTATAAAGTGTCAACAACCACCAGATTATCAAAATGCAGACATGGTGAGGTCAGTGCCAACAGTAATGGCAGCAACTCGATCAAATCAAACTTTGATATCACAGACAGAGGATGTGCACAAGTATACGGGTCCAAACAGCAAATGCATAAGGGAATTTTTTTTTTTAAAAAACATAGGTGTGGCAAAGCCATAGCTATATGCAACAGCAAGTACATTACATCAGATTCAACGTGATGCATATATATTCAAAGACTCGAGATGAACCAGACCACCCAGGCAATTAAAGCGGTCAGGCACTTCTAACTACAAAGAAATGCTCAGTACACAGTATAAATATGAATCAATCTCATATGTATACTGCAATAATACCAAGGGAAAACATGAAAAGTGCACAACAAGTATGCAACTACAAAACCGGGTCAAGAAAGTGCAACACAGTGACGAGCTACCCAGATTCAAAGAGGCAATCATGTACAGCAAGACTGCAAAATTCAAAAAGCACCAAACCATAACAAAATGCAAGGAACAGCTGCGAATACAAATGCATCACTGAGACACGAGAAGACCAACAATGCAACTGAATGCAATTGTCTCGAAGCAAGTAGCATGTTTAGAAGTATGCAATTTCACTACTGGAAACATGAATAAAGATATAACATGTATGCACTGTGAAACTGGTTAGTATAAATATCATACTCAAGACCAAAGGCCAGAGGAGCAAATGAAGTTCACATGTGTATCCAAAACTCGAACTTAAACAACAATAAAGTATGCATCAAAAGAAAGTACACAAGTGCACACTGGCTAGCTTGAACATCAATTGTTCAAAAAAAACACCAAACAGTGACATTGTAAAAACAGGTGCAACATAAGGCACTAGTACAAATAAAGTATACCACTGCCAAACCCAAAGAAGCAAATCCAAACCAAGCAAGAGTAAAACTTCAAACAAAGCCAACACTACTACAACAACTACGAAAATCAAGTACAGAGACCCTAATGCATGTAGTATCACTGCCACTGGAACCAGAAAACAAGCATACATGTAAAGTGCCAACTGTCATCGAATGGATGATCATAACTCAATACAACACTAAAGTTCTGAAGTCAACCACAAGGGTTGTGCCAAAAGATTAGTGAAAATGTAAGTGCAAACGACTACAAAAATCAAGTCAGGATGCAAGTTCGAACAAATAAATAACAAAGCTAACAGGTGAAATCGACAAGTGATGCCAGAGACAGTATACTGTATGGCCAAGATCAAACACAAACCATTTTCGAACAAAGCAACGACCTACACAGCACAAGAAAATGAACCCAGAGCTCAAAGGCATCTAGTTCGAAGTCGAGCAAGTGTAACAATAGAATACTTTTTTTTCTTTTTTTCAAAACAAATTATTAGAATTCAAACAACCGCAGTTCAAAGAAAAATGTCACGTGCAGTTCGAAAAACGACCCAATAATACCATCGCATAAACAAAGTCGTGGTGGTCACAAGATAAACCAGTAAGTAAAATCGAACAAATTCAATCATCGTAGAATCAAGTGAAAGCTGAGGCCAACATGAAATCCGACCAAGTCAGAATTTATCAATCATCGAAACAAAGTAGAATGGCCAACGCACATAGTTAACAACTTCAACCAAATATAAACGAACGCAAATATAGGAGGTCAACATAAATTAACTTCCCAAAAATTAGAAACAGGTGAACCAAGGAATCATCATCATAGCAAAACGATTTAACAAATCAAAATGACCGAAGTCCATAAGAAATCAGTAATTTCAAAGCCATGAAAATCAGTCAATGAAGAAATAAAATCTCAAATTTGACCAAGCTAGAAATCACTAGAAACTTGAATTAGATGTGAGTAATTAAAATTACTCACCTGAATCGAAGCAACGGCGAGCTCAATCAAGTGGCCGAAGGTATCTCGAGACGACCGACTATCGAAACTTAAAGTCGTGTCTTCGAATTTTTGCTCAAAACCCTAATTTTTGAGAAATGAAAGAGAAGGAACGAAGCCACCATTTTTTTTATTTCCGAAATTGAAGAAGAGGAATCGGACTGAAGTGAATGAGGGAGGGATTTGGTTCTCGGTTTTTTTAAAGTGCTCAAGATTTTACTACTCTTTCGAACAAGACTTCGGCCATGCTTTGCACGATTTGTTTGGTAATTTTAGGCGTGATTTAAGGATGACAGCGGTATGGAGGAACAAGGCTACTGTGTCGTGATGGGAAGGGAAGTAGCTAATGTTGACCAATTTCAAATTTAAATTTTAATTGAATTCGATTTAATTTAAATGCGTTTATATGTCGTATGCTCACACAACAACTCCAAACGCTACGAAATTTGAAATCCGATAATAATACAATATTACGGATCCAATGGAACTGGTTTCGTCGAATTCCGAGACTGTGCCACGGGATGCTATTTTTTTAAGTATCGACTCAAACGATATAATTTCAAAACTGATCAAATCACTTTCAAATTCAATTCTGAAGCTTCCATTATCTCCAGCATTGTCAATATATATTTTACAAGCCTTTGAAATATTTTTAATCAGCTTAAAACTGAAGGTTCATATTATTATTCAACTTTTAATAGATTAAATTTTAAAATTTAATTGCAAATTTTATTTTGATAATTTGAAGTTCAAGTCAAACCATCACTCAAATATTTAAAATTAATTAAATATTTTCAATTAAATTGTTCAAAATTCTGGATCGTTACATTTATAGTGGTTCGATTATCATGGATAATATAGTATACATCCACTTTGAAGAAAGAAGATTTTGTAACCTTTTGACAATGATTTTTTTTACAAGATTGATCATAGAGGTGAAGAAAAAGACTAAACGATTAAACTTAAGAGGATAATTCTAACCTTTAAAGAATGGCAATCTTTATATATATATTATTACTTTGGATAGAAGTAATTGATTTATAGATATAAATCAATGCCTCATCAATTCTCCTATTTATGTAGAAAACATCTACTCATTTGATTTTCAAATTTCCTCCAATTTGTACATTCTTTCTTTAATCAGCTGATTAAGGAATTAATTGAGTACCGCATTCTCCTAAATATAATTCTCCTGCTTATGTAGATAATTCATTGCTCGTTAATGTTATAAAAGAGGCAATATATATGAGTCTTTATCTCAAATGACAGGTTCTATTTTTACATCAAAGATTACTTTACATATGCTGTTATTTTTCAAGGGGAATATATTACTAAATTAACCTTCTTCTTAATTGCTTCTTAACATATTTTTTCATATATTCCATTAAATTAAACCTTAAAGTTAATGAAATTTGATAAAATTAATGCATTTTTCATGGAGAAGTTAATGATTTTTTATATCATGAGACCAAAAATATTAGTTAAAAAAGCTTTTTATCACCAGTTTCTCTACTTTAAAGGTGTGGGATTTTTATAAAATTGATGTTGATTTTATTGAAATTGATAAATTATAAATTATAAGTAATAATATAGAAGTTAAAATATTAGTGTTGTAGATTAATGTCCATTTTGTTTAACTTTGAATCGGTTTAATGCAAGAAATTTCTACTTTGCATAAGTAAATTTTAAAGTTGAATGAATTAAGATAATGACGATAAGATCAAGGGTAAGCTTACTAAAAAAATGGTGTTTCTAAAGTAATTTTTAGTCGATTACGGGGATTGGTGATAATTCATGCAGGGGGTATACTAGGTTTCTAGCTTAATCGTGTAAATAATTATGTGAATTTTTAAACATCCATCCAGAAAGCCTACTTGGTATTGACACAAACCACGGAGTAATAGGGAGACATACTTCGTTTTGCAAGGATGGATGGGACTACGTTCTCCAGTGGAATCGATGTCAGGAGGAGGAGAATGCGAGGGAGGAGTAGACGAGAGATGAAACTTCTCTCATTGATTTATCCTCCCAACCAATTGGTACTTTCCTTCACTCATCCATATCCACCTTTGTATAATTTTCTTTTGTCAAAAGCTTGGCCTCCCTTCTTATTGCAAGATTACATTTTTTGAAAACTTATTGCAAAATCGATTGTCGTTTAAAATCAAAACTGAATATCTCGAAGTGCAAGTTATGAAAATCTCCACGTAGAGGGCAACATAATCTAAATATTAATAAAAATAGTTCTACTCATAAACACTAATCTTAAAAATAATCTTACACTGTTCATATCCTGTTCATCTTTCGTTAATGGATGATATGTGTAACAACCCGCATATTTATCGATTCTATATTTAAATATTTTATTTAAATATTTTATCGTTAGTCGGATTTTAGCCCGAAAAGCTACTTTTTGCATACGGTCAAATTAGGACTCGGGACCACTCCCATTGAGTTTAAAATGCCGTTTGCGACCTTTTTGAGTATAAGCTTCGATATGTTTGGAGAAAGTTGATTTTTGTTACTTTTCACTTTGGGTTTGAGTTTGGGTTCAGCCATTAGCCAACTTATACTTAAAAACTGAACCCCTCCTCCCCATTCTCCCTCACTTCTTTCTCTTTCTGTTTTTATAGCATTAATGGTGGGAGAGATTGGAAATTAAAACTCCAAAACCCTAGTTCCTCTTGCAAATCCAATTCCTAGCTCCAAATTCAAGAGAACCCATTGGTAAGCATTCTCTTCTTCTTCTCCAACTTATTCTCTTACCAATTTCAGAAATTCCTAAACCTAATTTTGGGAATGTTCTTGTTTTTGAGCTTAGATTCAAACTCAATTGGGTTGTGTTGAAGAGAAGTTGATTCTCCATTTGCTTTCAAGCTTCTTCTTGTTTGATTTTGTGAAAAGGTGAGATTTTTATCTCACATCTATGCTTATATTTATCTTCGATTGTTAGGTATGAATTCCTAACACTTATTCGTGTGCATTTGCTTTTGGTTTGGATTGATTTGGTGAATATTCCAATTTTTGGTGTTTTGGGTTCAATCCTTTAAAAATCATAACTTTGATGTTTGAACATGTGTTTGGTGATGCATCGAGGAGCATACAGGGCCGGGTAGTTGATTGGCATAATCCCTTAGTGCCGTTGCTCGAGAGAATGCAATTTGGCGGAGGTTGGACCTCAATTGGATAGACTGGGAGGGCACTGGCAACATGTTCGGTCGACCGAGCACTGTAGCCAGCCGATCGACCTGCTGCCAAGTGCATAAGCACTTTCTGTTTCTGGTTTGGCCGACCGACCCCCCTGGTTCGGTCGACCGAACTGATGCCCCGAGAGTTTTTCAGAACAGGGTTCGGTCGAACGAGCACTGTATCCAGCCGACCGACCTGATGATTTTTTGCCTACTTCGCCTAGTTGCTTGAATTTCCAACTTAAATCGATTCGTGTTGTTTCCTATTTATTGTTATCAATTATTATGACTTTGATGACTCTTTTTTTAGGGATTTTTGAATATCCATTTCGATGGATCCATTATCGATTTCTTTGGATTTTCATTCACGTCTTTGAATGCGAATTTTGTGATTGATTGTTTCTACAATCATGTTTGTGATTTGTCACTTTAAAAATATAAAGGTTTCTATACTAATAGTAAATATCAAAACTCTTTCTTCAAATAATTTCAACACTATTTTATTACAAAGCTCGTTTCTTAAACCGTTTTCCAATCTACTAGTATATACAAACCTTTACCTCACTCGTACGAGAAATCTAATTAAACGGCTTAGTAAAATGAGTGGTATGAAACGCTTACGTTTACTTCGTCGGTTAATTCTTGGACTTGTTCGATTGAATCTCTTGTGACAATTTTCTAGTGGAAATTTACAGCTTGTTCGTAAATATTTAAGTTAAGCAAGTGGTTATGGGACATGAAGCTAAACTCATATATTTACTAGCTTAGTGTAATTGACACTTCTCGTTGATCATGACGATCATCTTTGTGATTTAGACTAGCAATGTGCGATGTCTCTTTGTCTGCGAGGGAGACTAAACCCCGTTTTGTGGAGTTTCGACTCAAATTGGTGGGGTAACAACCCATGGTCTTCGGGCCGTTTATGGAGCTTTGGCTCAATTTGTGATGGTTAGCAACCATGGAATTAGCATTCCGTTTGTGGTACACGTGTTGGTGGGCTTTATGCTCCCGTTTGTGATAGGCCTCCCCCCCTTTGTGATTTCTGGATTTCTTGAGATGATTTCTAGAATTTGTGTTTCACCAATTTTTGTGATTTCTATTGATAAGTTTTATCAATATTTGTGCATTGGTGAATTTGTGTGTCATTGACTTGTCTGATTGACATTGATATTATTGTCAATATTTGTGCATTGGAGAATTTGTGTGTCATTGACTTTTGTGATTGACATTGATATAATCGTCAATATTTGTGGTTTGATGAACGAAATAAGGAGTATGGAATTTCTTTGATTCTTGTGTAGATTTGGTGATATTGATTAATCTCTCGTTGATTTTCAATTACTTATATATATCACAGCTTGAAATTGTGATTATTATGTGTTTAGTCATATCTCTTATTCTATATCGTTTCATCTGATATCTATAGTTCGACTGATCCGTTTATTATTATTTTATTAAATAATACTCGGGTCAGAACGAGATGTTGCAGGTGCTTCTGCTTGACTTCTCTCTTGGGATCGATTTCTCTGACTTTTGGCTTACTACTTAGATTAGTAGTTTATTTTGGTGTATACATTCGAGACATAGACTCCATGATGTATACTTATTCTTTTGTGTAGTTCATGTAACTATTCTTTTGTGATATTGTGGATCTTTTTAGACCACTACTCTGATGTACACTTCCTAGTGTAATATTCATATCTATTTCCGCCTTTGTGATATGAATTGTCTGTGACTAATTTATGTTATGTTTATTTCTATATTTGTTTCCGAAGATATTATAGCCACCGTGTGATATCTTTGAGTTTGTGTCGGCATGTCGGATTTCCACTTAAAAAGAATTGCATGTTATATTATCTGACATATCGATGCTCGCACAAAGCAATTATACGGATGGTCGCTCCTCAACAGCCTTATTCTCCGTGCTAGTTGACAGCATTACTTCGTAGTGTTCTTGGCTAGCATGGGTATAGAGGTGGGGCGTCACAGCTTGGTATCAGAGCCAAACTTCGGAACAATATGGAATAATATAACAAGGATCATCGTCCTAAGTCCATCTTAGGAGTCGTGCTTTAGGATTTAATTCGAGTCTTCGTACCGATTCATCCTATTTTCCTTATGATTCCTAGTTTATCTATCAAGATTGCTTGATATTCAATTTGGTGAATAACCTTTTTCTTCTTCTTCTTTCTTTCTAAAGGGAGAAAAATGTCTAGACCAGGCCGCCCCAGAGCCGTACCGTCTAGCACTCCACCCCAAGATGGAGTTTTTATGACTGCTCAACAGCTTCTTGATTTAGTGACAAATGCTCAAGCAGCTGGAGCTAACCCGGAACCTACTCACCCAAAGTTGGGATTTGCACGCTTGTGCAGCGATTACACTAATTTGGGTGGGGAGCCATTCAAAGGTTCCGAAACTATTATTGAAGTGCAAGCTTGGCTAAGGTCATGCGATCGAATCTTTTCTCGCATGAATCTTATTGACCTTCACCGAGTTCAGGTGGCCTCTAGTATGCTCCGAGAAAGAGCATTGGACTGGTACGAGCTTCTTATTTTTGAGATTAATGAAGCGGATCTCACCTGGGAGCAATTCCGGGAATGCTTCGAGTTGAAATTCGTGCCAGAAGCTGAGAAAGTGACGATGGCTCGTCGTTTCATTGACCTTGTTCAAGGCGATTCTTCCGTGATGGACTACGTTGCTTCTTTTGAATCACTTTCCAAGTATGGGGTTGAATACATCAACAACCCTCTAAAGAAGAATCAGAGATTTGTTTATGGCTTAAACAAAAATCTCAAGAAGCCATTACTTCTAAAGTTAGAAGTTTCTTTTGATCAACTCGTTGATATCGCTCTTTGTCTTGAAGAGGCGGATAGGGAGAATGATGTTGAAGTGGTGGGTTCCAAACCAAACTTCAACAACAAGAAGAGGCCAAATAAATTCAAAGGACCTTATCCCAATAAGAAAGGGAAGCAAGCAACCTCCGTGGCAAAGACTTCTTCATTTGGCCGTGGGGAATGCTATAATTGTGGTTCGAAGGACCATTATGCGAACAAGTGCCCAAAGTCTCTCTCTTGTCGCTACTGCAAAGTTCCCGGTCATGTTATATCTTCATGCCCCAAACTTCAAGGCAAGAAGGACGGAAAGTTAAATGTTGCTCAAGCCCCTGGCAACACATCTCGTGGCCAAGGTATTTCTCATTCTATTCTGGATGGAATTATTTTATTTCGTGATCATCCTATTCGAGTTCTTTTTGATACGGTGCGTCCCATTCTTTTATATCAAAAGAACTTATTGATACTTTTTCTTTGGATGTTTTGTGTTTAATGACTTCTTTGAGAATTACGAATCCGGTTGGTGGATCCGCAACAATCAGTTTATTGTGTAAAGATGTCGAGATTATTTTGTGTGATTTTCCTTTCCTAGCCGATTTGCATGTCATGCGTTATTTAGGCTTTGGAATGATTTTGGGAATGGATTGGCTTAACCGTTATGAAGCTCATATCCTATGTCCTGAGTGGACTATTCATCTTCGACATCCTCAATCTGTTAAGCAGATTTCTATTAATCTTCAAGATTCAGTTTCCAGCTTGGTCGCATCTTTATATTCTTTAAATCCTCGTGATGACGATGATGATGATGAGGGTGATATTATTTCTCTTATTCAGGTCGTTCGTGATTTTTCCGACATATTCGAACCCGTTTTAGGATTACCACCTAAGCGGGCAATTGAGTTCAGAATTAATCTTATTCCTGGAGCTCAACCTATCACTCGTCCTCCGTATCGTATGTCCAATAAAGAAAACGAGGAGATGCGTAAACAATTATCCGAACTGGAGACGAAGCAATTTATTCGCTCTAGTTCCTCGCCTTGGGGAGCTTCGGTTATTTTTGTGAAGAAATCCGATGGTACACTTAGGCTTTGTGTTGACTACCGCAAGCTTAATGATCTTACTATCAAAAATAAATATCCTTTACCTCGGATTGATGATTTATTTGACCAACTTAGTTGTGCTAGAGTCTTTTCACAATTGGACTTGGCTACCGGTTTTCATCAGCTTCGTATTGCAGAGGATAGCATTCCTTTGACATCGTTCCGTACTCGGTATGGATCTTATGAATGGCTTGTTATGCCATTTGGGTTAACGAATGCCCCGGCTTATTTCGTTGACTTAATGAATCGAGTTTTTAAAGACTTCCTCGACCGGTTTGTTCTTATCTTTATCGATGATATTCTTGTGTATTCTAAAACCGAGGAGGGGCATGAGAAACATCTTCGGATTGTGTTGGAAACTCTTAGGAGTAACCAGTTAAGGGAAAAATTTTCTAAATGCCACTTTTGGCAATCTCGTGTGAAGTTTCTCGGTCACATTATTTCCGAATCCGGAATTTCCGTGGATCCTTCAAAGATTGAAGCGATTCAAGATTGGAAGAGACCGGAGAGTGTGACAGAGATTCGTAGTTTTCTCGGATTGGCGGGCTATTACCATCGTTTTATCAAAGACTTTTCTAAGATTGCCGTGCCTCTCACTAGCTTGACTAAGAAAGGTGTTAAATACATTTGGTCGGACAAATGTGAAGCTTCTTTTCAGAAATTAAAAGAACTCCTTTCTGATGCTCCTATTCTTGTTATTCCCGAGGGGAATCAAGATTTCGTTGTTTATACCGATGCTAGTCGCGTTGGTTTGGGTGCCGTTCTTATGCAAAGAGAACGTGTTATTGCTTATGCTTCTAGGCAATTGAAGCCTGCTGAGACTAGATATGCCACTCATGATTTAGAGCTCGCGGCTAATGTTTTCGCTCTTCGGATTTGGCGTCATTATCTCTTAGGAGAGAAATTTGTTCTTTATACCGATCATAAGTCCTTGAAATATTTATTTTCTCAAAAGGAACTTAATTTACGTCAACAGCGTTGGCTCGAATTTCTTGCACCATATGATCTTGATATTCTTTATACTCCCGGAAAGGGTAATCGTGTCGCCGATGCTCTTAGCCGTAAACAACAAGCTGTTGTTTCTATGATGATATCCGAATGGAACGATCTCGAGATCTTATCCACTTGTGAGATTCGAGACCGCGTATCCGATTTATGCTCATCATTTGTTTTATGTAGCCTTGAGGCTAATCCTTCTCTTTTGGACCACATTCTTGAAGCTCAAAGGCTAGATCCTGAATTGGCTCTTCTTGGCCAAAATATTAAGGATAAAATTGATATTGAAGGTTTGAAAGACTTTGATATCGATTCTCGTGGCGGCATTTGGAAATTTGGTAGACTTGTTGTGCTAAATATTGGTGATCTTCGTAAAGATATTTTAGAAGATTCTCATCATTCTAAATTTACCATTCATCCCGGTAGTAGTAAAATGTACGCAGATATGAAGCGACTTTATTATTGGGAGGGAATGAAACTTGACATCGCTAACTTCGTTAAGCGTTGCATGATTTGCCAACTCGTTAAGGCCGAACATCATAGGCCCGGTGGGTTATTGCAACCTTTAGAAATTCCAATTTGGAAGTGGGATCAAATTTCCATGGATTTTATAGATGGCCTTCCTCGTTCTCGTTCGGGTTATGATAGCTTATGGGTGATCGTTGATAGACTTACTAAATCCGCTCATTTTATTCCTGTTCGGTCTAACCGAACCGTTCCTCTTTTGGCCAATCACTTTATCAAAGAGATTGTTAAATTGCATGGAATTCCTACTTCTATTGTTAGTGATGGTGATCCATTGTTTACCAGTGGATTTTGGAAGAGTCCTCAAAAAGCTTTGGGAACGAAGCTTAATTTTAGCACCGCTTATCATCCTCAGTCCGATGGACAAACCGAGCTTGTGAATCAAACTCTTGAAGATCTTCTTCGTGCTTGTGTTCTGGATTTTGGTGGAAGTTGGGAAGATCATATTTCACTTGTTGAATTTTCCTATAATAATAGCTTCCAATCTAGTATTGGTATGGCACCTTTCGAGGCACTCTATGGAAGGCCATGCCGATCTCCTTCTTGTTGGGTTGAGGCCGGTGAGAAGCTTGTTTTAGGTCCAGATTTTATTCGTGATTCCACAGAAAAGATTGAACTTATTCGACATAGGATGAAAGAAGCCTAGAGTAGACAAAAATCCTATGCCGATAACCGAAGAAGGAAGTTAGAATTTTCTGTGGGAGATCTTGTGTTCATTCGTGTGTCACCTATGAAAGGTGTTGTACGTTTCAGTCGATCGGGAAAATTGGCGCCTCGATATATTGGGCCATTTCCTATCACTGAACGTGTTGGTTCCATGGCTTATCGCCTTTTATTACCGGTTCAATTTTCTGCTATCCATGACGTGTTTCACGTTTCTCAACTTCGGAAGTGTCTCCGGGATTCCGATTCTGTTCTTAAGCCCGGTGTTGTGGAAGAGATTGAAGTTTCGCCTAATTTAACTTATGAGCAACAACCTATTCGTATCATTGCTTCGGAAGTCAAACGACTTCGCAATAAAGATGTTCCGCTTGTTAAAGTTCAATGGTCTTCAAATCCTAAGGATTGTTCTTGGGAGACTAGGGAATTCATCGAGCGATCACATCCGGACTTTCTTTCCCGTGCTCTTTAAGGTGAACCTTTTATTTCAAATTTCTTTTGTGTTGAATATGCTTTTATGGTTGTTACTTTATGTCCTCTTCTTCAATATTGCGAGGACACAATTTCTTTAAGGAGGGGAGTCTGTAACAACCCGCATATTTATCGATTTTATATTTAAATATTTTATCGTTAGTCGGATTCTAGTCCTAAAAGCTACTTTTTGCATACGGTCGAATTAGGACTCGGGACCACTCCCATTGAGTTTAAAATGCCGTTTGCGACCTTTTTGAGTATAAGCTTCGATATTTTTGGAGAAAGTTGATTTTTGCTACTTTTCACTTTGGGTTTGAGTTTGGGTTCAGCCATTAGCCAACTTATACTTAAAAACTGAACCCCTCGTCCCCATTCTTCCTCACTTCTTTCTCTTTTCAGTTTTTATAGCATTAATGGTGGGAGAGATTGGAAATTAAAACTCCAAAACCCTAGTTCATCTTGCAAATCCAATTCCTAGCTCCAAATTCAAGAGAACCCATTGGTAAGCATTCTCTTCTTCTTCTCCAACTTATTCTCTTACCAATTTCAGAAATTCCTAAACCTAATTTTGGGAATGTTCTTGTTTTTGAGCTTAGATTCAAGCTCAATTGGGTTGTGTTGAAGAGAAGTTGATTCTCCATTTGCTTTCAAGCTTCTTCTTGTTTGATTTTGTGAAAAGGTGAGATTTTTATCTCACATCTATACTTATATTTATCTTCGATTGTTAGGTATTTACCTAACACTTATTCGTGTGCATTTGCTTTTGGTTTGGATTGATTTGGTGAATATTCCAATTTTTGGTGTTTTGGGTTCAATCCTTTAAAAAACATAACTTTGATGTTTGAACATGTGTTTGGTGATGCATCGAGGAGCATATAGGGCCGGGTAGTTGATTGGCATAATCCCTTAGTGCCGTTGCTCGAGAGAATGCAATTTGGCGGAGGTTGGACCTCAATTGGATAGACTGGGAGGGCACTGGCAACAGGTTCGGTCGACCGAGCACTGTAGCCGGCCGACCGACCTGCTGCCAAGTGCATAAGCACTTTCTGTTTCTGGTTCGGCCGACCGACCCCCCTGGTTCGATCGACCGAACTGATTCGCCGAGAGTTTTTCAGAATAGGGTTCGGTCGACCGAGCACTGTAGCCGGCCGACCGACTTGATGATTTTTTGCCTACTTCGCCTAGTTGCTTGAATTTCCAACTTAAATCGATTCGTGTTGTTTCCTATTTATTGTTATCAATTATTATGACTTTGATGACTCTTTTTTTAGGGATTTTTGAATATCCATTTCGATGGATCCATTATGGATTTCTTTGGATTTTCATTCACGTCTTTGAATGCGAATTTTGTGATTGATTGTTTCTACAATCATGTTTATGATTTGTCACTTTAAAAATATAAAGGTTTCTATACTAATAGTAAATATCAAAACTCTTTCTTCAAATAATTTCAACACTATTTTATTACAAAGCTCGTTTCTTAAACCGTTTTCCAATCTACTAGTATATACAAACCTTTACCTCACTCGTACGAGAAATCTAATTAAACGGCTTAGTAAAATGAGTGGTATGAAACGCTTACGTTTACTTCGTCGGTTAATTCTTGGACTTGTTCGATTGAATCTCTTGTGACAATTTTCTAGCGGAAATTTACAGTTTGTTCGTAAATATTTAAGTTAAGCAAGTGGTTATGGGACATGAAGCTAAACTCATATATTTACTAGCTTAGTGTAATTGACCCTTCTCGTTGATCATGACGATCATCTTTGTGATTTAGACTAGCAATGTGCGATGTCTCTTTCTCTGCGAGGGAGACTAAATCCCGTTTGGTGGAGTTTCGACTCAAATTGGTGGGGTAGCAACCCATGGTCTTCGGGCCGTTTGTGGAGCTTCGGCTCAATTTGTGATGGTTAGCAACCATGGAATTAGCATTCCGTTTGTGATACACGTGTTGGTGGGCTTTATGCTCCCGTTTGTGATAGGCCTCCCCCCCTTTGTGATTTCTGGATTTCTTGAGATGATTTCTAGAATTTGTGTTTCACCAATTTTTGTGATTTCCATTGATAAGTTTTATCAATATTTGTGCATTGGTGAATTTGTGTGTCATTGACTTGTGTGATTGACATTGATATTATTGTCAATATTTGTGCATTGGAGAATTTGTGTGTCATTGACTTTTGTGATTGACATTGATATAATCGTCAATATTTGTGGTTTGATGAACGAAATAAGGAGTATGGCATTTCTTTGATTCTTGTGTAGATTTGGTGATATTGATTAATCTCTCGTTGATTTTCAATTACTTATAAATATCACAGCTTGGAATTGTGATTATTATGTGTTTAGTCATATCTCTTATTCTATATCATTTCATCTGATATCTATAGTTAGACTGATCCGTTTATTATTATTTTTTTAAATAATACTCGGGTCAGACCGAGATGTTACAGGTGCTTCTGCTTGACTTCTCTCTTGGGATCGATTTCTCTGACTTTTGGCTTACTACTTAGATTAGTAGTTTATTTTGGTTTATACATTCGAGATATAGACTCCATGATGTATACTTATTCTTTTGTGTAGTTCATGTAACTATTCTTTTGTGATATTGTGGATCTTTTTAGACCACTACTCTGATGTACACTTCCTAGTGTAATATTCATATCTATTTCTGCCTTTGTGATATGAATTGTCTGTGACTGATTTATGTTATGTTTATTTCTATATTTGTTTCCGAAGATATTATAGCCACCGTGTGATATCTTTGAGTTTGTGTCGGCATGTCGGATTTCCACTTAAAAAGAATTGCATGTTATACTATCTGACATATCGATGCTCGCACAAAGCAATTACACGGATGGTCGCTCCTCAACAGCCTTATTCTCCGTGCTAGTTGACAGCATTACTTCGTAGTGTTCTTGGCTAGCGTGGGTATAGAGGTGGGGCGTCACAATATGATAAAACATTATTATAATTGACAAAAAGTAATATGCATAACTATAATAAAAGGTAATATAACACATTAATCAAACATATCGATTTTCATACAAATAATATTGTAAACATTTTAAGTGATATTAATATTGTAGACGTAAAAAATCCATTTTACATTAATTTATAATTTATAAAATAATTTCAATTATATTATTTACCTCTCGTTCTTTCATTGTTTCTTATTAAGAAAAATTAGTGATCCTTTATTTGAAGAGGAGACCACTCGTGTATTTTACTCTACACTTGTATTGCTGCCAATAAGCATGACTGGTGGCAAACCCCCTCTCGCCAAAATAAAATAAGTTAAAACTCCATCAATATTAACGACTAAACTGCATAATGTGAATAAGATGATAGTAAAACACTAAGCTAAACCATATATATGCTCTAATATCAACTATCCATCGATGATAGTAAAATATGCTAAAATCATCCAAGCGTTAATACATCTAAAACTGGAAAAAAGTTAACCAAATGGTTAGAATGACACACACATACACAAACATATATACACGCACATATGCACGCGCACACACACATATATTTTATATACATATATATGCCATGATTAAGGGTGAGAAAACATTGGTTCAAACAAAATAAACCAATAAAACTAGTTTATTTCGGTCTGTTAGTTTTGGTTTGGTTTTGAAACTAGATTTGTTTACAGTCGACCTGTAAAATAGTTTAGTTTGGTTATCTGTTTAACCAAATTAACCAAAATTTTGTTATACTGTTAAAATTACTAATGTGTTATTGTTTTCTAGATTAGTTTAGCGAATAAATAATTTTATTTACGATGTATCTGTCCAAATTACTATAAAGAAGCATAAAAATACTATATAAGAATACTTTAATCACATATTCAAATTTTCTTTTGAAGTATAATGAATATTTCAACACAAAATGTAAAATAGTTTTGTTCGGTTATATTGGATAACCGACTGAACCAACTAAACTTAATTCGGTCAGTTTGATTTTGTTTTCGTTTATATCAGCTTTAGTTTGGTTTAACAATTTTCATTGTCGGACCAACCGACCCAACCAAATACTCACCCCTAGCCATGATAAGAAAATAAACGGACTAAGCATAAATTATGTTAGAGTAAAGGAGTAAACAAAGATCGTAAATTATGATACAGAGAAGACATGTATAGTTATGAAATCATTGATAAATTCTAGTTTAAAATGTCGTTTTCATTATTAATGTCATATTCATTATCAATATCATATAATTCTAGTTTAGAAAAATAAACCAAGCTAAAATAAAGTATTTCCAAGTAACATGTCAAGACAAATGAGATGTAAGGAGCATAATACCGTCCCAAAAAAGGAGACGAAGAGGCCATTTCCTACGTTATCTAAAATCTCATTACTAGTGGCAAGCTTGATATTCCTACCATACATGTTAATAAACAAAAGAGGTGACAAAAGGTCGCCTTGCCTTAGTCCCCTTGTCGATTGGAATTTATTTCCTAAAACTAGAATACCATCAACCATTGTACTTGAATTTTCAATTTTAAGTAAAGACATTAGTAACAAATGCTTAGGAAAATCCCAATCGATTGAACCAAAAGCTTTAGAAAAACTCAATTTTAAAAGCATACAAGTGATATTATTTTTAAAACAGTAATTACTAAATTGTTGAACAACAGTATCTCATCTGCAAAGTTTCTATCTTTGATGAAAGCTATTTTGCTTTGATTGATTAATTTACTGATTTTATTAATTAACCTATTAGTCAAAACCTTAGAAATGATTTTAGAAGGAACAATTTGATAATGAAATTAATCTAAAATATGTTAACTTGTTTGCTCCCATTTTCTTAATAATATTATATTAGTCAAATTAAACTGCCTAATTATAATGAACCATCATAAAATTTATTAAACATTTTAATTATATCATATTTTAAAACTTTCCAAAAAAATCACAAAATAAAGTAGGAAATCCATCACAAATAGAAGATTTAGCACTAGGCACATCCTTTATAGTCATCAAAACCTTCTTTTCCATAAATGGATTATCCAGTCCATCTAAATCAATCCTAGTGTCATTAGGATATAAATCGTCTCATTTAACTCTAACTTGTGCATATTCTTAGTTCTAAAATTTTCTTTATAATAGTTAGTAAATACCCCGTTTAATTATTTTTGATCAAAAACATCAACATTATTATATAAAATAGAATCAAGGGTGTTACTATGTTTTCTACCATTTGCTAGTATATGAAAGAAAAATTGTATTCTTATCCCCCTCATCCATCCATTAGACTTAGATCTTTGTTTCCACATAACTCTCGTTATGTTATAATTTTATTTAATTCCTAGTTTGAAAGCATGTTTTTTCTGAAATATTTAAATTTTTAGATTATTCTATTTCATTCAACTTTAAAATCTCGTTTAGTAAATTATCCGTTTTAACCCTAGTATGGCCAAAAATATATTTGTTTCATTTTTGAGAAAATTCCTTAAATCTCTAAGTTTATTGACAAATATTTTAGCTATATTTCCTGAAAATCTATAATATTACATGCTCATAGGAAACCATTTACTTGCAATTAGATCTGTAAAATTATTATTGGATGGCTGCATCTTTTCAATTCTAAATTTTTTGTTCCTAATATTTTGGTTGGTGCAGGATAAAATAGTTGGAAAAGGTTCAAGCAGATACTCGATAGCCTAACGACCTTACGAAAAGAAAATTTATTTTTCACTTCATCACTAATAAAAAATCCATCCAAAAGTAAAATCAATGGTTCTTTCCTACTATTTGACCAAGTGAATTATATATAACTTAATCGTAACTTAATTAAATTACTATCCAAAGTAAGTCGATCAAACTCCTCCATAATAGAAGAATCACCTTCTCTAGGATCATTCCTCTAGAAATTTTATACCACTAAAATCTCCACCTATCACCCAAGGACCTCAAATGAGTGATCAAATCTCAGGACACTTGATCCAAAGAACCTTTCGATCTATCTTGACCAATAAACATTAGATATATTTATAAATGAGCCATCGCTAAGATCAATGAAAATTAGATGCATAGAGTGATTTTTAGCAATAGGTTGTAAAAGTTTAAGACAATTATCTTTCCAACGCACCATAATCCCTTCGAGCTACCATAGTTGGGAGATAAACCCAATGTCCAAAATATAAACGCCTTAAACACCTATACAATCGATAGTTAGGATGTTCTATTTTTGTTTACTGCAATAAACAATACCAGTGTTATTATCCCTAAAATTATTCTAATCATTCTATGTTCTCTAAATCATGTGGCTCCGTCAATTCTCACCCTAATGATTACTTTTCGCCCTCATTTATGATAATAAAATTTTAATTTCATCTTTACCCTTTAGAAATTAATTAGATATTTCTTCCCAATGTGAATGCTATCTTTTACTGGTTGAAATTTTGAAATTGATATTTCTTCCCAATTAATTAGAACCCATGCATCACGTTATTTTGCTTAAAATGGAATAGTGCTTCGTCTAACCAAAACCAGCGCTTCGACATGAACTCTAATCATTTAAGATACTAAATTACTGAAGAAGATTTGGAGATTTTCCATGACGTTATTTGGATCTTCTCATTGATTGCCTCTTTCAATTACTGTTGCTAGGGTTTTCAAAAGCGTAGAAAGAGAAAGTTGAAAAATAGAAACTAAAGGAAGAAGAGAAAGGAGAGTAGTAGTAAAAGTAAAGGGCATTTGTGGAATAAATGTGGTGGGTAAAGAGAAATCCAGGGTGAGAATTTTTATTTTGAACATAGTGTGGTAGGAAAAGCAAATAATAATGTGAGAATAGATGGAGCAAAATCATCGTGTAGACCTCTAACACTTCAATTGATAAACTGACCGATGCTTTATGTGAACAAAAACCATGATTTTTTTACTACAAGGGCATGACTGTTGTAGTATTGTGCGAATATGGCTTGAATCCATAATGAGTTATTAATTACTAATGCTTATCTAACTTTTAGCCAGTTAGATGGTTTGGAAAGTTAAATTTGCTAAATTTCGAGCAAGAAATTTCAAGAAAGTAAAACTGTAACGACCTGGAAATTTAGGCAACATCAATTTAATAATCCGTGTTAATAATTAAATTGATTTGATAATTTTTCTTTACAATTTTAATTTTAATTGGTAAATTTAATCTTGTAAAGGTTAATACATTTTAATTTGGTAATTTTGATCAATATCTTTCTATCAATTTAAAATTGATAAGATATATTTTACAAAGCTAATAAATTTTTAATCTATATATATAATATATATATATATATATATATATATATATTTGATATATATTGTGGATAGAAGATCTTGTTTTTAAATAAAACATTGAATTTTCAAATTGTAATATATATATGTATGTATATGTTATAATTTGGAATTTTTTTTGAAATTTAGTTTAATCTATTGATAATTTATATGTGTATGAATATTGTAGTTTCAATCTTGGTTTTAAAATTTATATTTTTCAAAAGTTAATTTAAAGGTTTATTCATTTGCTTTCAAGTATAAGATAAATTGTTTGTTTTTAAATAAGATAGTTTAAAAAGGTTTTAAACAAAGTTTTATTTTGTTTTCTCTTTAAATTGACGAAATTCTTTTAAGGGGGGAGTAACTCTTCAAGAAAACTTTCACCATCTGCCCGGACTACTGATCGAAGAACCACAAAGATTCCCGAACTATCGGAGAAACGGGCCACACTGCTGCTTCCTAACTCTACTTCGATGATACTGCGAGCTAAAAGACCTTTCCGTCAGCACACCGAACATTTCGAGTTGAAACTGCTACCACAGCTAACCAAAAAACTCTAATCCAAAGGCACTTGTAATTTTCTGGTGTGGTGTCTTTCTTGAGAAAGCGTACTTGTAATTTTTATATATATTATATATATATGTATCTACCCGATCTGTTGGGTTATCTGTTCGGATTTTCCAACGTAAGTTTTAGAGGTAGATGGAATAGTGGGGTGTGTGTGTGTAACACGACTACCACTGATGGAAGAGGTCCATATGTTTGAGGTTGGATGAGTATTTGTCGAGGCTGTAGACCTATATCGTCTCGAGTGAGATTTGTAGTTAGGAGTAAGGATTTCTCATATATCCGAAGGAAATCTTTTTAAAAGATTTGGAGTTTATCTTTGAAGTGTAAATTTGGATCTCGCTCAGTTGAGCGAATTTTTCTTGAGTTTGGATCTGTTAGGAGTGCTGAAGTAAGTGATGGTATCTTGATAACTGCATGATGAGATGCAGTATCCATGGATGTTTCTGAAGATGTTTTCTCATGGATGCAGTATCTTCAGAAACATCCATAGATGCATGATGAGATGTAGTATCTTCAAAAACATCCATGGATACTGCATCTCAGCATTCTAAGATAGATGTGTTCTATAAAGGTAATTGCAGCCTCAAGCCTCATCAACCTAGAATGGCTAAAACAGGGAAGGTGCAGCAAGGCTTCGTGGGTAGCTCCCACTGGAGAGCAAGATTTTCCCCTATTTAGAAGTCCCTTTTTATTCGGCTGTGTGGGCAGTTGGGTCGCGGCGAACTGCGGGGTTGCCTTGTTCGGGACTGTTCAGTAAGGAACGGTTCCGACCTTGTGTTGCAAGGGAGCGGGCGTACTCCTCGGTACGTTGATCTAGGCCACGTACTGTGACGGGCGGTACCCCAGTAGCCCTGCCATTGATGGAAACCCATTCTTCCTACGAGACCCTACAGTTTTGATTGTATTACCCACTTTTGTGGCTAGTAGCTGGAATTTAATAAATGTAACAATTTCGGCTATTTCTTATTTGCTTGAAAACCCTAGACACTATTATAATATCACTGGATTTCCTATCAAATGTTTTGGTTAGCGTAAGGTAAAAACTTTTCCATGTTTATGTGTGGGAAGTCTTACGTGATACCTTTTCTTTTCAAAGGTTTTTCTAAAGTTAATCAATTTTAAACCGTTTACTCACACCAGACCCCTGTCTGACTCGAGTATTTATTTTCTGTTTTATTAAACTCTTGGGTACTCATATTATGTATGTGTAGTCAAGTGGATTCAGGTTTGCTTGACGAATTCTGGAGGAGATATGAAGCAGGAGGCTTCCACGTGTAGATATATTATGCTTCTGCTGTGTTTGTTTGGTATCTGTATCTGTTGTACTTGAGTTGTATAATTAGACAGATGTTTATAATTGTCTAATACCTGTTGTTTTAAGTTGTATACTCTGATGTAATATGATGCTATGTAATATTTTATGTTATTTATTATATTTCATTCGTTCCGCTGTGAGTTCTTTGATGTTGTTCTGTTTCTTCTTCTCTTTCTTTTCTTCTTCTATCCCTTTTCTTTCTTCAAGATGATGCGATGTCCTGGAGATAGGAGTTGGGTCACCTCAGTTGGTATCATAGCATTAGGTTGAGTGAATACCTAAGCTCTGGAGATAGGAAGTCGAGTCATCTCAGTTGGTATTAGAGCATTAGGTTGAGTGAATACCTAGGCTCTAGAGATAGGAAGTCGGGTCGTCTCAGTTGGTATCAAAGCATTAGATTGAGTGAATACCTAGGCTCTAGAGATAGGAAGTCGGGTCGTCTCAGTTGGTATCAGAGCATTAGGTTGAGTGAATACCTAGGCTCTGGAGATAGGAAGTCGGGTCGTCTCAGTTGGTATCAGAGCATTAGGTTGAGTGAATACCTAGGCTCTGGAGATAGGAAGTCGAGTCGTCTCAGTAGGTATCAGAGCATTAGGTTGAGTGAATACCTAGGCTCTAGAGATAGGAAGTCGAGTCGTCTCAGTAGGTATCAGAGCATTAGGTTGAGTGAATACCTAGGCTCTGGAGATAGGAAGTCGGGTCGTCTCAGTCGGTATCAGAGCATTAGGTTGAGTGAATACCTAGGCTCTGGAGATAGGAAGTCGGGTCGTCTCAGTTGGTATCAGAGCATTAGGATAGGAAGTCGGGTCGTCTCAGTTGGTATCAGAGCATTAGGTTGAGTGAATACCTAGGCTCTGGAGATAGGAAGTCGGGTCGTCTCAGTTGGTATCAGAGCATTAGGTTGAGTGTATACCTAGGCTCTGGAGATAGGAAGTCGGGTCGTCTCAAAAACACTTTAACAAAAATAAGTAAACAAGGAAATATAATAAGAACTTACCTTAATTTAATAGATCGCGCAGAGAATTTGAAAAGATGAAATCTATTGATATCTTGGCAAATCAATAGATCTCAAATAAAATAAAATATATGAAGCAGAAATGAAAGAAAATTGAAAGAGAATAAAATAAAATAAGAACAAGCAACAGGTAAGTTTTGATTAATTTATTTATGAAATAGGAAAATTCAAAGAGATTATAAGAGTTGGAAGTCCTAAACATAAAACCGTAGAAATAGAATTGAAAGTAATTACCAAGATGATCTAAAATATTTATAGGTGGGGGTATTTATAGAGATCCCTACATCCAAATCTATAAGCATGAACGTTTTAGAACTTTTTGACTTGTCCATCTCTAGAAATTTCTATACCGTTTGCGTACCATATTATTTTAGGAACCACTATTTCCAACATGCTCTAGAAGCCTCTTAATTTTATGTGTTCTAGAAGTATCTTATAGGAGATGTGAATGGCCAAAAAATATGTATGCTACGTGGGGTTTGAACCAATGACCTCCTAGTAAATGCAGATCCTCAAACCAGTTGAGCTATAATAGATTTTATGAAAGAAAAACATTATTTTTCTTATCACAGAGTCTTGAAGTTAAACCCGTGTTTTTGAACCATCTCTTCGATAATTTCTTAATTTTCTAATAATTAAGAACCTATAATAAAACATAATAAAAGGACCAAGTAATATTGTCTTATGGTTATTAAAATGTGTAACTATGTAGTTTAAAATATTCAATACTTGATATTCATTATAAATCTCATGATCCAAGCGATCTAACCAGTTTTAACTTCCCATACTTAATATACATATTATCTGTAACATTCCCGGATTTTAGCCAAATTCAAATTGGTGATTTATTTAGATTTTGGAATTTAATTTGTGAATTAATTTGGTATTTTTCAAATTAAATGGACATTTTTTTATTTATTAATATTAACATATATATATATATCTATATTTAAATGAAGAAATTGATTTGAAAATTCAATAAATTGTGAATAGAATTTTGAAATTGAAATTCAAAAACATGTACGTTGAAAATAAATATTTAGAGAATAAACATATTGTGAATGGAATAAAATGTATAAAAAGGATATTGTTTGTTATTCATTTATAAATACAAATTGATTGTATATAAATTTTTGAATTTGAAATTTAAAAATAAATGTATTGAATAACATATTCGATTTGAAACTCAAACATAAGTATTTTTGAAATATATTGGGCATTATTTTCAATTGAATTGTGGATTTGAAATTCTAAATTAAATATCTTATAAAATAAAGATTTGAATTTGAAATTTTGATTTGAAGTTCAAAAATAAATATTTTGAAAATAAATTGGTTTATTATAGGAATCAAGTTTTAAAACATTCTCCTTAAGAAGTTATATAAGATTAAATGATAGAAATTTGTTTTCTAATTCTAATATACATATATTTTGAAAATTATGATTTGAATAAAATATATAATATGTGTGTTTATTTATTTATAACCAAATTCTTTAAAGTTAGATATTTATGTAAAAAGGAAAAACGAAATATTAAACATGAGATATATACATAAAAATATATATAAAGACATTTGTAAGGTTAATAGTTAAGGATATTAACATTTGTAATCAATCTAAACAATGAACTAAACAAGTGTAAAACATGTAGTGTAAAGAAATTACAAGTGTCACTTATTTTAATTTCAAATAAAAATGAAAACAAGGCTATATATACCACTATTTCCGTCTCTTCTCAACTTTTATTTCTTGCATTCAAACTAAAAGAAATGAAAGAAAATCTAAAACGAATCTGAAAGGAAAGTAAACCAGATGAAATTAAACCGGAAAAAATCAAATCATCAAGACAAGCATAGATTCAACTCAGATCAGAAGCAAACAAGTTGCAATTCAAGTCTCAGATCAAACCTCATGTAGTAGATTCAGTTCATAACTCAAAGATCTAAGGAAGCTAGATCAAATGCAAAGATCAAACTTAGTAAATCAGAAACAAAAGCAAGCCTCAAGATCAAAGTAGTCTTCAAACTTGGAAAATCAATGTCTTTAACCTGAGAAGAAATAAAATAAAGGCAAAGCATTCCAGATTTTTTTACAATAAACTAGAAAGAAATCAGAGGCAAAAAAATAAAGAAGCAACTCAACAGCAGAAAAATTCAAATGGAATACAAGAATCAAGCATCGAAAAACAAATCAAAGATCCAGATTTTAAAAGAAAAATTCAAAAACCTGTCCTCTGCTTGGTTCTTTGCTTTTCAAACTGCCAGATGAGCAAACATTTTCTTTTTCTCTTGATATGGTTATCTCTTGATGATTGTGAAAGTGATGCTGTAAAATAAATTTGAACGTTTGTAAATTTGTTTTGCATGTACACAAGTATATGTGCAAATATCTATACCTGTTTGAACACCTAAATCCCTCTGTCCAAAGTTTATAGGCTTTTAATTTGATTTAAAAATTTAAATCTTTCCCACTAATTCTTTATAGACTTTGATGTTCAAGAAAAACCTGTTCGTAATGGAAAGATTGAAATTTTAAAAATATTGTCAAGTATAAAATATATATGGTTTTACTAGGAATAAGGAAAACATAGTTGTGACGACCCGAGTTTCCGACCCTAGAAATCCGTTTCATCGTGAAGAAAGAAAGAGATAAGAAAATAGAAAAGATAGAGAAGAAAGGACAACAACATCAGAATCTCACAGCGGAATGAATAAATTATATTAATCACATAAGTATTTACATAATATACAACATCCATCAGAGTTACACAGGTAATACATCTCATACTAGACAGTTATAAACACCTGTCTAGTTATACAAGTCAATATACAATACAACACAGAGATATCAACACAGAAAAATACTATATACATATATATATATATATATATATCTATAACTCCGAAGCCTCGTGCTCCATTGCTCCTCCAGAATTCGTCAAAGCTAACCTGAATCCCTTGGCTACTCGTAAAAATTTGAGTGCCCGAGAGTTTATGAAAAATAGAAATAAACTCCGGGTCAAACATGGGTCTGGTATGAGTAACATGTTAAAGTTGCTTAACTTTGAAAATATTTGAAAACAAAAGGTATCACGTAAGACTTCCCACAAATAAACATGGTAAGTTTTTACCTTACGCTAACCAAATCATTTAATAGGAAATTTTGTGATATATAATAGGTCTAGGGTTTTCAAGTAAATAGAAAATAGCCGAAATTGTTACATTCATTAAATTCCAGCTATTAGCCACAAAGTGGGTAATACAACCAAAACCGATGGCGCTTATTGGATTTTGGATTCCATACAATGGCAGGGCTACTGGGGTACCACCCATCACAGTACGTGGCCTAGATCAACGTACCGAGGAGCATGCCCGCTCCCCTGGAACAGAAGGCCGGACCATTCCTTACTGAACAGTCCCGAACAAGACAACTCCGACAGTTGGAGCTCACAACTGTCCACACAGCCGAATAAAAAGGGACATCTAGACAGGGGAAAATCTTGTCCTGCTGGGGCATGACCCACCTGACCTTGCTGCACCTCCCCTGTTTTAGCCATTCCCGGTTGATGAGGCTTGATGCTGCGATTACCTTTACAGAACATATCTCTTAGAATGCTCATCGCCCACCTGACGATGTTCTGAAAGCATTCAATCCATACAAGTTCGTTCCGGGTTCGAACGAAACCGAAGGCATTATCTCGTTACACTCATTTGGGAGTCACCCTCAGAGTTAACGACGACAACCCTTGCATTCTGTATCTTCATCTTCACTTCAGATTCACGAACTATCGTTAATTTGGATCGATGTGGTTTTCGGACTTCCAAATATAGAAAACCCGATCTCGGTCTCATCGAAATCCAAAACGTGTCTTTTAAGGCCAAGTTGTTTAAAGTTTAAAACAATTCAGGTCAATTATCCATACACACACAGATAGATAATTCACAATATCATAATAGATAGTCAACATCAACATAAACAGATAATCTATATTATCACTACAAACAGATAATGCTTATTATCATCATAACAGATAATCCATATTGTAACAACCCGCATATTTATCGATTTTATATTTAAATATTTTATTTAAATATTTTATCGTTCGTCGGATTTTGGTCCGAAAAGCTACTTTTTGCAAACAGTCGAATTGGGACTCGAGACCACCCCCATTGAGTTCAAAATGACGTTTGCGACCTCTTTGAGTATAAACTTCGATATGTTTGGAGATAGTTGATTTTTGCCACTTTTTCACTTAGGGCTTTGGTTTGGGCTGAGCCCAATAACCCCACTTATGTATTCAGTCCCAAACCCTTATCCTCTTCATTCCTTCATAAATTCCTAATACATTCAAGCTTCATCAAAAATGGGGAAAGAGAAAAAGAATTAGGAAATGCTAAGCCCTTGTTTCCATTAGCAAATCCATCTTCTAGCTCCAAACTCAAGAGAACCCATTGGTAAGCATCTCCTTCTTCTTCCCCGACTCATTCTCTCATTGATTTCAGAAATTTCCTAAACCTAACTTAGGGAATGTTCTTCTTTCAAGCTTAGATTCAAGCTTCTAGTGTTGTAATTGAAGTGTGGTTGATCTTCCCTTGTCTTCAAGCTTCTCATTCATTGATTTGGGTTTAAAGGTGAAATTTTTATCTCACATCTTTGTCTATAATTATCTTCGATTGTTAGGTATGAATTCCTAACACTTATTCTTGTGCAATTGATTTTGGTTTGGATTGATTTTGTGTAAATTCCAATTTTTGGTGTTTTGGTCTAATTTATGAAAATCCTATGATGGATATTTGGACATTGATATTTGAGGCGCATCGAAGAGCCGTTTAGGCTGGGTTGTCACTCGACGCAATTCCTTAGTCGTCGTCGCTCGATCGATCGCTTCCCGGTATCCGTTTGGCCATTTTTGGCCTAGGTTCAGGGAATGCCCTGAACCCTTCATTCAGACGTCTAAAACGTAATATTCAGACGTCTGAATATTGTTCTGGGAAGATTTCTATTCCCAGATTCAGACGTCTGAATATAAGGATTCAGACGTCTGAATTTGTTCATTTGGAACCAGAAAGGAAATAGGCTAAAAAGTGCCTATTTCAGACGTCTGAATTCAAGGATTCAGACGTCTGAATTCTGTCTTTGGAAAATATTTATTTTCCAGATTCAGACGTCTGAATCCTTGATTTCAGACGTCTGAATCAGCACTCTTTTTGCCTATTTGCCTATTCGCTTGAGAATTCCAACTTTAATCGATTTGTGTTGATTCCCTTTCGTTATTATCACTTATTGATGACATTTTCTTCGTGATTTTGGGAATATCCATTTTCATGGATTCGGTATCGATTTCTTTGGATTTTATTCACGTCATCGAATGTGAATTTTAGTGATTGATTGTTCCTACAATCTTCTTTGTGATTTGTCATTTTAAAAATATAAAGGTTTTCTATACTAGTAGTAAATATCAAAATTCTTTCATCAAAACGATTTCAACACTATTTTATTACAAAGCTCGTTTTCTCAAACCGATTTCCAATCTATTAGTATATACAAGCCTTTACCTCACTCGTATGAGAAATCTAATTAGACGACTTAGTAAAACGAGTGGTATGAAACGCTTGCGTTTACTTCGTCGGTTGATTCTTGGACTTGTTCGATTGAATCTCTTGTGACAATTTTATAGTGGAGATCTACAATTTGTTCGTAAATATTTAAGTTAAGCTAGTGGTTATGGGACATGAAGCTAAGCTCATATATTTACTAGCTTACTGTAATTGACACTTCGCTGTGATCATGACGATCATTTTTATGTTTTAGACTAGCATTGTGCGATGTCTTTTGACTTGGTCCATCGGATGTCACGCTGTACGACGTCGATGCTCTGAATTATTTGATTCATTGGATGTACCGTTTGCACTACATCAATGATATACTTTTGATACATTGGATGTACCGTTTGCACTACATCAATGTCTTTGCTTTTGATTCATTGGATGTACCGTTTGCACTACATCATTGATATTCTTTTGATACATTGGATGTACCGTTTGCACTACATCAATGTCTTTGCTTTTGATTCATTGGATGTACCGTTTGCACTACATCATTGATATTCTTTTGATACATTGGATGTACCGTTTACACTACATCAATGTCTTTGCTTTTGATTCATTAGATGTACCGTTTTCACTACATCAATGATATGCTTTTGATACATTGGATGTACCGTTTGCACTACATCAATGTCTTTGCTTTTGATACATTGGATGTACCGTTTGCACTACATCAATGTCTTTGCTTTTGAATCATTGGATGTACCGTTTGGACTACATCAATGATATGCTTTTGATACATTGGATGTACCGTTTGCACTATATCAATGTCTTGGCCATCCTTTTCTTGTGACTTCTGGATTTCGTGTGTTGAATTCTGTAATTTATGTTTCACCAACTTTTACGATTGGCATTGATATTTATGGCATTTATTGTGGCTTGGTGAATGAAATTAGGAGTATGACATTCCTTTTATCTTTGAGAAGATTTTTGCGATATTGATTAATCTCTTATTGATTTTTCAATTAGTTATTTATCACAGCTTGGCATTGTGATTATTATACGTTTAGTCATATCTCTTATTGTATATCATTTCATCTGATATTTATAGCTAGACTGATCCGTTTATTATTTTCTTATAAATAATACTCGGGTCAGACCGAGATGTTACAGGTACCTCTCCTTGACTTCTCTTTTGGGGTTATCATCCTGACTTTTGGTTAACTACTTAGATCAGTAGTTTTTATTGTATACACTTGAGATATAGACTCATAGTTGTATTCTTTTGTATAGCACGTGTTGCTATTCTCTTGTATTATTGTGGATCTTTTGACCACTACTCTGATGTACACTTTCATGTGTTAGTTATATATTCATATCTTCTTCCGCCTATGTGATATGAATTATCTGTGACTGATTTGTGTTATGCTTATTTCTATATTGTTTCCAAAGATTATTATAGCCATTGTGTAGTAGCTTTGTGTTTGTATCGGTATGTCGGATTTCCTCTTGAAATAAAATGCATGTTATACTATCTGACATATCGGTGCTCGCGCAAAGCAATTACACGGATGGTCGCTCCTCAACAGCCTTATTCTCCGTGCTAGTTGACAGCATTACACTGTTGTGTTCTTGGCTAGCGTGGGTATAGAGGTGGGGCGTCACAGCTTGGTATCAGAGCCAAACTTCGGAACAATATGGAATATTATAACAAGGATCATCGTCCTAAGTCCATCTTAGGAGTCGTGCTTTAGGATTTAATTCGAGTCTTCGTACCGTTCATCCTATTTTCTTTATGATTCACTGTTTTATCAATCAAGTTTGATTGAAATTTATTTTGAGAATAACTTTTTCCTCTTCTTCCTTTCTTCTTAAAGAAGAGAAATGGTTAGACCTGGCCGTCCCAGCGCCGGTCAATCTAGTGCTACTCCCCAGGATGGAGTATTTATGTCTGCCCAGCAGCTTTTAGATCTTGTTAAGAACGCTCAAGCAGCTGGACCCAATCCAGAGCCTACTCATCCTAGATCCGATTTTGCACGCTTGTGCAGAGACTATAACGATTTGGGTGGAAGGCCATTCAGGGGATCCGAGAGTGTTATTGAAATTCAAGCTTGGCTCAAATCATGCGATCGCATCTTTTCTCGCATGAACCTTATTGATCTGCATCGAGTCCAAGTGGCTTCTAGCATGCTCCAAGAAAGAGCATTAGATTGGTATGAGCTTTTAATTTCTGAAATCATTGAGGCAGATTTCACTTGGGAGAAATTCCGGGGAAGATTCGAATTGAAATTTGTGCCGGAGGCTGAAAAAGTAACTTTGGCCCGGCGTTTTATCGACCTTGTTCAAGGTGAATCTTCTGTGACAGATTATGTCGCATCTTTCGAATCTCTTTCTAAATACGGGATTGAGTACATTAATACCCCATTGAAGAAAAATCAGAGATTTGCCTATGGCTTGAATAAGAATCTTAAGAAGCCATTACTCCTGAAACTTGAGGTTTCATTTGATCAGCTTATTGATATCGCTCTTCGTCTTGAAGAGGCCGATAATGAAGGTGATGTTGAAGTTGTGCGTGCCCAACAGAACTTCGACAATAACTTGAAGAGGCCTATTAAATCCAAAGGCCCCAATTCTAATAAGAAAGGAAAGCAACAAACTCCGGTAGCAAAGACTCCCAGCTCTAGTCGTGGACAATGCTACAATTGTGGTTCCACAGACCACTATGCAGGGGAGTGCCCGAAACCCCTCTTTTGTCGGTATTGCAAAGGTTCGGGCCATCTTTTATCTTCATGTCCTAAGCTTCCAAGCAAGAGAGAAGGAAAGCTGCAAGCCCCTAGCAACTCTTCTCTTGGTCAAGGTATTTTTCACTCAATCCTTGATGGCATTGTTTTATTTCGTGATCTTCTTATTCGAGTTCTTTTTGATATGGGTTTCATCTCATTATTTTGATATCAAAAGAACTTGTCGATTCTTTTTATTTGAATATTTTGAGCTTGATGACTTCTTTGAGAATTGTGAATCCGGATGGTAGATCCGCAACACTCAATTTGTCTTTATTGATGTCGAAATTATTTTTTTTGATTTTTCTTTCCGAGGCGATTTTTACTTAGGCTTCGAAATTGATTTTTGTAAGGATTGGCTTAATCGTTGTGAAGCACATATCCTATTTGTCCCGTGTGGACTATTCATCTTTGACATTTTCAATATGTTAAGCAGATTTCTATTTTTCCTTTATGATTTTGATTCGAACTTGATGGCATCATTTTATTCCTTAAGCCCACTTATAAGGAAAGTGTTATTTCTCTCATTCATGTAGTTTGAAAAATTTTCCGGTATTTTTGAGCTTGTCTTAGGATTATAACCTAAGTAATCTTTTGTGTGGTGCTAAGGTCTTTTCAGTTTGACCTTACCACCGGTTTTCATTTGCTACGAGTTGCGGAAGTTAGCATTCCACATACCGCATTCCGCACTTGTTATGATTCCTATGAATGAATTATTATGTCATTCAGTTTGTCCAGCTTATTTCATCCATTTTAGGTATCGAGTATTCTATGAATATCTCGATAAGTCCATTTTGGTATTTATTGATCTTGGATGAAAATAGAAATTTAAAATTTTGAAAATCTTTTTCATAAGGTTTATTTATAAGTACAATTTGATTTTTTTGTTCTTAAAACGAACAAAGAATATTCTTAGAAGTTTTTGAGAAACTTACTTATCCTATAGAATATGATTTTGTGATTGTATTGCCCATTTAGTATTTTAAGAATTCTGGTCGATGCGCTTGATCAACGTTATCGATAGGAATCTCCTAAACGCCTTGATGAGACAGTCAGATATGATATATTGACTTATAAAAATGTAATTTTGAAAGTTTTAACTTTTCGGGAAAGAGGATTATTTAAAAGAACTCTTCCTTTCGATACTCGTATTCTTGTGATTCCTGAAGAGGAACCAAGACTTTGCTATTTGTACCGATACTAGTCGTATTGGTTTGGATGTCATTCTCTTGCAAAGGAGAACGTGCTATCACTTGTGCTTCTAAATCATTATAGCTTATCGAGACTAGATATGCCACTCATGATCTAGTGCTCGCGGCTATTGTTTTTACTTTTGGAATTTGGCATCATCATATTTGGATGAGAAATTTGTTCTCTACCTCGATCATAAATCTTTGGAATGTTTATTTTCTCATAAGGAACTTCATGTTGACTCGAGTTCCTAGCATCTTATGATCTTGATATTCTTTTATTCCCGAAAGGGAAATCGTGTTGCCAACGCGCTTTGTCGAAGGCAACAAGTTGTTGATTCTTTGATGTTGTCGGAATGGAATTTTCTTTTTATCAAGTTCATCGGGCATTTTGATGTACTTCGTTTTATTGAGTTTCATCTCACCTCTTTTATGGACTAGCGTCCGATGTTCTTTTATGGTGTTCGGTTCATCGGATGTATTGTTATTATACTACATCGATATTCCGTCTTATCTGGATCAATGGATGTACCATTATTTTATTACATCGTTGTTCCGGTTTATCGGTTCAATGGACGTACTGTTTTTGTACTACATCGGTGTTTCGAAATTATTCGGGCTTTGTTTCATTGGGCGTACCGTTTTTGTACTACGTTGATATTCCAAATTATTTGAGTTTCTAGTTTCTCGGGCGTACTGTTATTATACTACGTCGTTGCACCAGCTCAATTTTCTGCTATTCTTGACGTTCTCCATGTATTTTATATACGGAAATGCCTTAGGGATTCCGGTTTTTATTCTTGATCCCGGTGATATTGTAGAAATTGAAGTTTCACCAGATTTGATTTATGAGCAACATTCCATTCGCATCATTGCTTCGGAGGTTAAGCGCCTTCGGAATAAAGATATTCTTCTTGTGAGAGTTCAATGGTTCCCAAATCCTAAGGATTGCTCTTGGGAATCCAGAGTATTCATCGAGCGATCCCGTTCAGTCTTACTCTTTCATGCTCTTTATGGTGAACTTCTTATTTCAATTTTCTTTTGTGTTGATATGCTTTTATGGTTGTTACTCTTTATTTTCTTCTTAAGTATTGCGAGGACGCAATTTCTTTAAGGAGGGGAGTCTGTAACAACCCGCATATTTATCGATTTTATATTTAAATATTTTATTTAAATATTTTATCGTTCGTCGGATTTTGGTCCGAAAAGCTACTTTTTGCAAACAGTCGAATTGGGACTCGAGACCACCCCTATTGAGTTCAAAATGACGTTTGCGACCTTTTTGAGTATAAACTTCGATATGTTTGGAGATAGTTGATTTTTGCCACTTTTTCACTTAGGGCTTTGGTTTGGGCTGAGCCCAATAACCCCACTTATGTATTCAGTCCCAACCCCTTATCCTCTTCATTCTTTCATAAATTCCTAATACATTCAAGCTTCATCAAAAATGGGGGAAGAGAATAAGAATTAGGAAATCCTAAGCCCTAGTTTCCATTAGCAAATCCATCTTCTAGCTCCAAACTCAAGAGAACCCATTGGTAAGCATCTCCTTCTTCTTCCCCGACTCATTCTCTCATTGATTTCAGAAATTTCCTAAACCTAACTTAGGGAATGTTCTTCTTTCAAGCTTAGATTCAAGCTTCTAGTGTTGTAATTGAAGTGTGGTTGATCTTCCCTTGTCTTCAAGCTTCTCATTCATTGATTTGGGTTTAAAGGTGAAATTTTTATCTCACATCTTTGTCTATAATTATCTTCGATAGTTAGGTATGAATTCCTAACACTTATTCTTGTGCAATTGATTTTGGTTTGGATTGATTTTGTGTAAATTCCAATTTTTGGTGTTTTGGTCTAATTTATGAAAATCCTATTATGGATATTTGGACATTGATATTTGAGGCGCATCGAAGAGCCGTTTAGGCTGGGTTGTCGCTCGACGCAATTCCTCAGTCGTCGTCGCTCGATCGATCGCTTCCGGTATCCGTTTGGCCATTTTTGGCCTAGGTTCAGGGAATGCCCTGAACCCTTCATTCAGACGTCTGAAACGTAATATTCAGATGTCTGAATATTGTTCTGGGAAGATTTCTATTCCCAGATTCAGACGTCTGAATATAAGGATTCAGACGTCTGAATTTGTTCATTTGGAACTAGAAAGGAAATAGGCTAAAAAGTGCCTATTTCAGACGTCTGAAATCAAGGATTCAGACGTCTGAATTCTGTCTTTGGAAAATATTTATTTTCCAGATTCAGACGTCTGAATCCTTGATTTCAGACGTCTGAATCAGCACTCTTTTTGCCTATTTGCCTATTCGCTTGAGAGTTCCAACTTTAATCGATTTGTGTTGATTCCCTTTCGTTATTATCACTTATTGATGACATTTTCTTCGTGATTTTGGGAATATCCATTTTAATGGATTCGGTATCGATTTCTTTGGATTTTATTCACGTCATCGAATGAGAATTTTAGTGATTGATTGTTCTTACAATCTTCTTTGTGATTTGTCACTTTAAAAATATAAAGGTTTTCTATACTAGTAGTAAATATCAAAATTCTTTCATCAAAACGATTTCAACACTATTTTATTACAAAGCTCGTTTTCTCAAACCGATTTCCAATCTATTAGTATATACAAGCCTTTACCTCACTCGTATGAGAAATCTAATTAGACGACTTAGTAAAACGAGTGGTATGAAACGCTTGTGTTTACTTCGTCGGTTGATTCTTGGACTTGTTCGATTGAATCTCGTGTGACAATTTTATAGTGGAGATCTACAATTTGTTCGTAAATATTTAAGTTAAGCTAGTGGTTATGGGACATGAAGCTAAGCTCATATATTTACTAGCATACTGTAATTGACACTTCTCTGTGATCATGACGATCATTTTTATGTTTTAGACTAGCATTGTGCGATGTCTTTTGACTTGGTCCATCGGATGTCACGCTGTACGACGTCGATGCTCCGAATTATTTGATTCATTGGATGTACCGTTTGCACTACATCAATGATATACTTTTGATACATTGGATGTACCGTTTGCACTACATCAATGTCTTTGCTTTTGATTCATTGGATGTACCGTTTGCACTACATCATTGATATTCTTTTGATACATTGGATGTACCGTTTGCACTACATCAATGTCTTTGCTTTTGATTCATTGGATGTACCATTTGCACTACATCCATGATATGCTTTTGATACATTGGATGTACCGTTTGCACTGCATCAATGTCTTTGCTTTTGATTCATTGGATGTACCGTTTGCACTACATCAATGTCTTTGCTTTTGAATCATTGGATGTACCGTTTGCACTACATCAATGATATGCTTTTGATACATTGGATGTACCGTTTGCACTACATCAATGTCTTGGCCATCCTTTTCTTGTGACTTCTGGATTTCGTGTGTTGAATTCTGGAATTTATGTTTCACCAACTTTTACGATTGGCATTGATATTTATTTCATTTATTGTGGCTTGGTGAATGAAATTAGGAGTATGACATTCCTTTTATCTTTGAGAAGATTTTTGCGATATTGATTAATCTCTTATTGATTTTTCAATTAGTTATTTATCACAGCTTGGCATTGTGATTATTATACGTTTAGTCATATCTCTTATTGTATATCATTTCATCTGATATTTATAGCTAGACTGATCCATTTATTATTTTCTGATAAATAATACTCGGGTCAGACCGAGATGTTACAGGTACCTCTCCTTGACTTCTCTTCTGGGGTTATCATCCTGACTTTTGGTTAACTACTTAGATCAGTAGTTTTTATTGTACACACTTGAGATATAGACTCATAGTTATATTCTTTTGTATAGCACGTGTTGCTATTCTCTTGTATTATTGTGGATCTTTTTGACCACTACTCTGATGTACACTTTCATGTGTTAGTTATATATTCATATCTTCTTCCGCCTTTGTGATATGAATTATCTGTGACTGATTTATGTTATGCTTATTTCTATATTGTTTCCAAAGATTATTATAGCCATTGTGTAGTAGCTTTGTGTTTGTATCGGTATGTCGGATTTCCTCTTGAAATAAAATGCATGTTATACTATCTGACATATCGGTGCTCGCGCAAAGCAATTACACGGATGGTCACTCCTCAACAGCCTTATTCTCCATGCTAGTTGACAGCATTACACTGTAGTGTTCTTGGCTAGCGTGGGTATAGAGGTGGGGCGTCGCACATATTATCAAGCATCCATATCACATAGCATTAATTATCTTATATCTGAGATCTTAAACCATTCAAGGCAAACAATTTCATCCATACATACATAAGCGATGATTAGTAATCACACAATATATAATTAATTTAAAATGAATTAAATTAGTTACTTGCATCTCTAATTAATTTAAAGTGAATTAAATTAATTACATCACAATCATAAATCTTGCTTATATATCTATAATTAATTGTCCATCAATTAATTTATCATCATCCAATTATTCAATTTAATTAATCACTCTTGATTAATTAACTTTAGTAATTAATCTTTAATTTATTTTCACAAATTAATTAACCTTGACTAAAAACTGAAATTAACCTCTAATTACTTATTAAATCGATTAACTATAATTAATTACTTAAATCTTTAATTACACTAATTAATTTCTCTTTAATTACTTATTATTGGTTAATTGATCTTAATTAATCAATTCTTAAATTCATCATTTAATTATATTTATAAATGATTTCTAACTCATCTTAATTAATTACCCTTCTAAATCAATTACTTTAAGTAATTAATCTCAATTAAATCACAGTTATTAATCACCCCTGATTAATACCATTCAGTAACTAACTTCCTTTAATTCCTCCATCAAATAAATTAATTACTCCTTAATTAATTCGCTTTCGATTAATCCCTTGATTCATTATGCAAAGTAATTATATTCCAATTACTTTCACTATTAAATCACCCTCGGTTAATTACATCCAGTAATTATCATTAATTACTTCCCTAAGTAATTATACTTATCTCATCATCATATGATTATTTAAATTAATTAAACTTAATTAACTAACTTAAACAATTCATATGAAACTGAATTAATTACAATGAGTAATTAATTCCTTAATTACTTCCATTTAGTAATTATGCTTAACAATCCACAATTGCTTATTTTAAATAATAATTTAATTAATTATTAAAATTAATCCCATTAATTGATTATTTCATAATCTTAGTTAATGACCTTGATTAACTATTTATAATTCTTTAATTACTTTTCCTAAAGTAATTAATATTAATCACTCATTAATTAATCCTTAATTAATTCATTAATTGATTACCAATCATTAATTAAAAATTAGACCTTATCTAATCAATGATTCTTAATTACCAATTGATTTACCTTAAATTAATTAACTTATATCTTATTTAAATAAATTTGAACTCTTAATTTCAAAGTTAATTAATTCTAGTCATTAATTATCCATTTAGTTAACTTAATAATTACCAATCCTTAAGTCTTTAAAACCTTTTCTATTTAATGATCAATTTATCATTAATAAGGTATTTAAAACAATTTAATTTAAATTTACTTTTAAATTTCATTTTAAATTTAAGATTTAAAATGAAATCAAATTAATCTTAACAAGTTAAAACAATTTCCCAACTCCTTTTTATTTTACAACTTAAAGAATAATTATCTTAAAATAGAAGATTAAAAGAATTTAAACACGATTCCATTTTGAATACAAATAAATTTAAAAATTCACTTTATCAAAACAATTTAAAATCTCCTTTTTATTTCAAATTTAAGATTCAAATTTATATTGAATCTAGATTTAAATCTTTAATTTTAAACTCCACCTACAATTTAAAGCTTCACTTTAAAATCCAAACTACTTAAGCTTTTCCTTTTATAAGTAGCTACAACAATTTAAATAAAAACTTTATTTTTTTTAAATTAAAGTTCAAAACTAACTTGAATCAGATTAAACTAGGATTTAATCTCATTTTTAATCTTTAATTTTCTTTTATACTTGGCTTTTAGATTTTATTTTAAAATTTTAAAACAGAATACAGATTTCCTGTAAAAACCTGTAGCGAATATTCAACCCGTGGTACTTCTCATTTGCTTCGAGTCCAACCTGACCAAAACACGAGAAAACCCTCAAATGACCCGAGAATTACCCAAGTCCACCACCCTGCTAAACCCAACATCATCAAAAGTGCACCGTACACATGTCCTAGGTCGCTGATCATCTCCAACCATCTCCGGTGATCTTCACACATCAGGAAACATCACTGCACCCAATAACGATCCCCAGAACATCATCCCATACTCGAAATCAAATTCGAGAGTTTAAACTTAAACCTGGAAATTTAAGCCGCTACTACACTTAAACCTGGAACATGGCCTCGCTCGCAAAATCCCCACCACCAGATTGCATACCACTCCGGCCACGACTTCGTCTTCACCCAAGCCACCATCACCTGAAACCCCGAAACACTCGATCCACCACACAAACCATGGCGATCAATTTTCCTAAGCCTAACTAAACTAGGGTTCAAAACGAAAATCACCAGCCGCAATTTCCCTGATGAACTTCATCACCATCAAAGATTTTTGCCAACCTTACTGTTCACCCCTCCATCAACAGGAAGAAACCCGACCTCCTCCTTCAAGTGGATCACCAGGAAATTTCAACTTTCCATCTCCAGTTCATACCAAAACTCCTCTCTCATTCTTTTATTAAAAATTACAATTTTTGTTTTAAAAATCATATTTTGATTTTAGTATTCAATTTATAATACTGGATTTACATTTTAAAAGGTTTGAGTTTTTAATTTATTTAACATGCCTAGATGTTTATTATATTTCCAGAGGCAACAAGCTTCATTTGTGGCTTACTTAAATTTTTAAACATTTATTCATGTTAAATCAAACAACTTTGATTTGTAAGTTGAATCCTAACAAAAACTAGATTAAGTGATAATGTATTTAATTGGAAATTTGAGCCTGGAAAGGTTAACAGAACAGGGCAGAGTAAATATACACAGCATACACAAAAATAATATTCACATCAGGTTTCATTTATGCAATACATATCACCTTCACGTACTAGCAAGCAACCAACTTTTACTTTAAGGTTTTTTTCTTAAAAGTGAAGTTACTCACAGCATTTAAAAGATGGCAGAGCCTTTATTGTTTGAAACCAGTTTTGAAGAATGAAGACAGGACTTTGAAAACTGAAATCCTCTTTCTTTTGATTGTTGAAGTTGTTCAAGTTTGTTGAAAAGAAAGCTTACTTTTTCTTGCTTTTCTGGTTTGCTAAGTTTTGAGAACAAACCGAAATAAGAACACGTATATATAGAAAGATAAGTTTGTAAAGGGTGTAGGCTTTTACTGGTGCAAGCTTTTCTTTATTTTGTTTTATCAGGCAAGATATTTTATTTTGGAGGCTGAATTGAGTTATACATTTCGGCTGAAATGATTTTTTATACAATTCTAGTAGTCCAAAGGGTGTGCTCGAATTAAATGTAATGGTACTTATGTTTTCATGTTTATCTTTTTTTTTCACTTCACTTTGATTCCTGACTGCATTTTCACTTAATGGTTTTACTCCTATTTATACAACCTGGTTTGCCTTTTTACTCTTTGTTTATATTTTGCCTTGCATACTATTTCAGGTTTCATACATATTACTTTGCCAGTTTATGATTTATTTTCTTTCCTTTTGTCTTATTCTCTTCATATACATATACTTTACCTGCCTTGCATAACCAAGCTTCACATACAAGATTCTTTTATTTTATTCTTGCCTGGTTATGCTTTACCTCGTGTACATATGCCTTTTTTTATTATTACTTTGTTCTTGCCTGGTTGCTCTTATTCCCTAAGTACATATATAAAGTTGTTTTAGATACTACTGTTGGTTTATTAATTAATTTATATTCATATAATTTCGTTTTAGTGATTGTTATAAACTTTTAACTTATGTATTTATTTTTATACTTATGTTTTAATCATATATTTGATTTATGCTTAAGTTTAATATTTATAAAGTTTCCTTTATTTTAAACATTGTTGAAAGATTTTATTTTAAATTTACAAATCATAGCTTTCCAAAATACATATAAGTTTGAAACAACAATTTCTATTAAAATCCATTTGTTAAGACATTACATTATTAATATTGTTTAAAAATAACTCCTTATTGAATTAAAATAATTTATAAAAGAAATTATCTCTTTATTAATAAATTTTCTTATTTTATTAGCTACATAAAAACGAAACAAACCTTTTTATTTAAATTTAAACTTAAGCTAAAATCAATTTTAAATAATTAAGTTTTTATCTTGAGTATTAAAATCATATGACTATTTATTTAATAGCTTAATATCAAATTAAATTCAATTTTTAATTTATCAAAAATATTAGAATAAGAAGACATGCCTATATATATTAAATTTAAAACAAAGATTATCTATTTACAAGATATACATATATATACACATTACAAATATAAAACAATTTATTAGCCTTTAAAGATAGATTATCAGTTTAAATATTTATTTTAAAGAAGAATGTTAATTTTAATTCAAATTCATTATTAGCATTATCGTCAAATCAATTAAATTTTGACATAAATTATTAAATTATTATTGTCAAAATTTCCGGGATATCACATTCCTCCTCCCTTAAAAGAATTTCGTCCTCGAAATTTAAAACTAAGGTAATTTAATAATCTAATTACAGATTTAATTATTAAACACAGGCATATGTCAATCATATGCTAGCAACCAATTCATCCAATCTACGAATCTAATTGTCCAGATAAAATTCTAAATAGAATTTTCTTGAGTTTTCCCTAGTATAAATATTGGGATACTCTCTTTACAGAATCCAAACAATCAATATTACTAAGCTACTGAGTTTCTACTTATCTGGATCTACAAAACAAATCAAAATATCAGACCAAATTCAAGTCCGACTCAACAACTGAAACTCCCTGAACTGCTGGTTCCCAACCAGAGATAGACCTTACACGTACTCCCTCAGAGATACGTGAAACAGATACGTGAAACACTCTGAATTCCAGTTATCCAAACTGGCAATCCACTCCTGAAGACCAATTACTAATTCTGAGAAGAACAACAGAAAAAGATCCAAATATCTCGGAGCTAGCTTCCCAATTTTATCCAATCTTATAGATCCCATTGATCGAAGAAAACCCCAACAAAAACAAAGTCTCTACTACGAATCTCCGTCTTTTATTCACAAAACTCTTCGGACGATCCTGGGCTGCCTACATCCTTCCTGATCAGCTCAACACTTGCTGATGTCCTTAGAAACAAACTGAACCAAAGACAATCCAACAAAAGGATCTTTCCAAGATTAACCAAAACTCAGAACACAAAATCAATTAAAAATCAAGAGACTGATCTTACTTCTTCTCATATGGAAAGATAATACAGATGCATTCCAATCTATTCTTAAGATCCTGAAAAATTTCCAGTAGAAACTCTCTAATCCAAAACACTGCAAATTCCAGTTGTTTCCACAACAAACGGCTACCACCATACTTCCACTGCGCAACTCTAACCAGAGCAGATAAAAATGCTGATGATGATCTCGAGGACAAACTGGTCAACACATCATAGAACTATGGTTCAACAGATCCTTAAAATAAACTCAGAAGATTCTCCAAAACTCGAGCTGCTTCACCAAACTCATTCTCCAAAAATCATCCTACTACTAGGCTGAACCATCGGTGCTACTCCTGGAATCCAGTAGATACCAAACTCAATCTCTAGACACGGACAAAATTCTAACTTCCTAAAGACATCCAGAAAAATCAGATAACCCAAGAGAACATTCAAACAATCACAAGTCACTTTTGTGATCAATCTAGCCCACTACCAAAGAAAAACTGTTCTCTCTTTACCAAACAGAACAGCCTATGCTTAATTAGCCAATCCATCGAAGAAATGGAATCACTCTGCTGCTCCTGAAATCACCTTAAGAAAAACTGCTAAGCCAGAAAATCTCCTTGACGGCACCAAGAAAACTCCGAGCTGCCCTGCTGACGTAGATGCCAAGACTTCCTATCTAAAGCTCTTCGAGAAACTCAGACCTCAAACCAACAGAAACATCCTGCTGAGCTCAGCCACAATACCGAAGCATATACACTTCCTTAACTTGTTCCCGAAGAAACATCTTCGGAGACATCCATAATCACTATGTCACATCACACATCTACTACATCCTGAGATATCAAGATATAATGACTCACTTCTGTCCAACCAACAGAACCAAACTCTAGCTCATCCAAACTTACATTTCAAAAATGAACTCCGAACCTTAAAAGGGTTCCTTCAGAGATCAATGAAATCCTTACACTATCCAAAACTCACTTGAGACGATATTAGGTCTATAGTCTCGACAGATACACTTCCAAGCTCAAATATTCAAACTCCAACCATTGGTAGTTGTGTTACACACACCACTACCCTATCTACCTTTATAACTTATATTGAATACCCGAACAGGTAACCCAACAGATAGGTAGAAATAAATATACATACATATATATATATATATATATATATATATATATATATATAAATTACAAATACGCTCTCTCAAGAAAGAAATCACTCAAGAGCCTAGGTATTCGCTCAATCTTGCGCTCTGATACCAACTGTGACGACCCGAGTTTCTGACCCCAGAAATCCGTTTCATCATGAAGAAAGAAAGGGATGAGAAAATAGAAAAGATAGAGAAGAAAGGACAACAACATCAGAATCTCACAACAGAATGAATAAATTATATTAATCACATAAGTATTTACATAATATACAACATCCATCAGAGTTACACAGGTAATACATCTCACACTAGACAGTTGTAAACACCTGTCTATTTATATAAGTCAATATACAATACAACACAGAGATATCAACACAGCAGAATACTATATATATATATATATATATATATATATATATAACGTCGAAGCCTCCTACTCCATTGCTCCTCCAGAATTCGTCAAAGCTAACTTGAATCCCTTGGCTACTCGTAAAAATTTGAGTGCCCGAGAGTTTATGAAAAACAGAAATAAACTCCGGGTCAGACATGGGTCTGGTATGAGTAACAGGTTAAAGTTGCTTAACTTTGAAAATATTTGAAAATAAAAGGTATCACGTAAGACTTCCCACAAATAAACATGGTAAGTTTTTACCTTACGCTAACCAAATCATTTAATAGGAAATTTTGTGATATTATAATAGGTCTAGGGTTTTCAAGTAAATAGAAAATAGCCGAAATTGTTACATTCATTAAATTCCAGCTACTAGCCACAAAGTGGGTAATACAATCAAAACCGAGGGCGCTTATTGGATTTTGGTTTGCATACAATGGCAGGGCTACTGGGGTACCTCACGTCACAGTACGTGGCCTAGATCAACGTACCAAGGAGTACGCCCGCTCCCCTGGAACACAAGGCCGGACCATTCCTTACTGAACAGTCCCGAACAAGACAACCCCGACAGTTGGAGCTCACAACTGTCCACACAACCGAATAAAAAGGGACATCTAGACAGGGGAAAATCTTGTCCTGCTTGGGCATGACCCACCTAACCTTGCTGCACCTCCCCTGTTTTAGCCATTCCCGGTTGATGAGGCTTGAGGCTGCGATTACCTTTACAGAACATATCTCTTAGAATGCTCATCGCCCACCTGACGATGTTCTGAAAGCATTCAATCCATACAAGTTCGTTCCGGGTTCGAACGAAACCGAAGGCATTATCTCGTTACACTCATTTTGGAATCACCCTCAGAGTTAACGACGACAACCCTTGCATTCTGTATCTTCATCTTCACTTCAGATTCACGACCTATCGTTAATTTGGATCGATGTGGTTTTCGGACTTCCAAATATGGAAAACCCGATCCCGGTCTCATCGAAATCCAAAACGTGACTTTTAAGGCCAAGTTGTTTAAAGTTTAAAACAATTCAGGTCAATTATCTATACACACACAGATAGATAATTCACAATATCATAATAGATAGTCAACATCAACATAAACAGATAATCTATAATATCACTACAAACAGATAATGCATATTATCATCATAACAGATAATCCATATTATCATCATACTTAAATCAAAGCATCCATATCACATAGCATCAATTATCTCATATCTGAGATCTTAAACCATTCAAGGCAAACAATTTCATCCATACATACATAAGCAATGATTAGTAATCACACCATATATAATTAATTTAAAATGAATTAAATTAATTACTTGCATCTCTAATTAATTTAAAGTGAATTAAATTAATTACTTCAAAATCATAAATCTTGCTTATATATCTATAATTAATTGTCCATCAATTAATTTATCATCATCCAATTATTCAATTTAATTAATCACTCTTGATTAATTAACTTTAGTAATTAATCTTTAATTTATTTTCACAAATTAATTAACCTTGACTAAAAACAGAAATTAACCTCTAATTACTTATTAAATTGATTAACTATAATTAATTACTTAAATCTTTAATTACACTAATTAATTTCTCTTTAATTACTTATTATTGGTTAATTGATCTTAATTGATCAATTATTAAATTCATCATTTAATTATATTTATAAATGATTTCTAACTCATCTTAATTAATTACCCTTCTAAATCAATTACTTTAAGTAATTAATCTCAATTAAATCACAGTTATTAATCACCCCTGATTAATACCATTCAGTAATTAACTTCCTTTAATTTCTCCATCAAATAAATTAATTACTCCTTAATTAATTTGCTTTCAATTAATCCCTTGATTCATTATGCAAAGTAATTATATTCCAATTACTTTCACTATTAAATCACCCTCGGTTAATTACATCCAGTAATTATCATTAGTTACTTCCCTAAGTAATTATACTTATCTCATCATCATATGATTATTTAAATTAATTAAACTTAATTAACTAACTTAAACAATTCATATGAAACTGAATTAATTACAATGAGTAATTAATTCCTTAATTACTTCCATTTAGTAATTATGCTTAACAATCCACAATTTCTTATTTTAAATAATGATTTAATTAATTATTAAAATTAATCCCATTAATTGATTATTTCATAATCTTAGTTAATGACCTTGATTAACTATCTATAATTCTTTAATTACTTTTCCTAAAGTAATTAATATTAATCACTCATTAATTAATCCTTAATTAATTCATTAATTGATTACCAATCATTAATTAAAAATTAGACCTTATCTAATCAATGATTCTTAATTACCAATTGATTTACCTTAAATTAATTAACTTATATCTTGTTTAAATAAATTTGAACTCTTAATTTCTAAGTTAATTAATTCTAGTCATCAATTATCCATTTAGTTAACTTAATAATTACCAATCCTTAAGTCTTTAAAACCTTTTCTATTTAGTGATCAATTTATCATTAATAAGGTATTTAAAACAATTTAATTTAAATCTACTTTTAAATTTCATTTTAAATTTAAGATTTAAAATGAAATCAAATTAATCTTAACAAGTTAAAATAATTTCCCAACTCCTTTTTATTTTACAACTTAAAGAATAATTATCTTAAAATAGAAGATTAAAAGAATTTAAACACGATTCCATTTTGAATTCAAATCAAATTTAAAAATTCACTTTATCAAAACAATTTAAAATCTCCTTTTTATTTCAAATTTAAGATTCAAATTTATATTGAATCTAGATTTAAATCTTTAATTTTAAACTCCACCTACAATTTAAAGCTTCACTTTAAAATCCAAACTACTTAAGCTTTTCCTTTTATAAGTAGTTACAACAATTTAAATAAAAACTTTATTTATTTTAAATTAAAGTTCAAAACTAACTTGAATCAGATTAAACTTGGATTTAATCTCATTTTTAATCTTTAATTTTCTTTTAAACTTGGCTTTTAGATTTTATTTTAAAATTTTAAAACAGAATACAGATTTCCTGTAAAAACCTGTAGCGAATATTCAACCCGTGGTACTTCTCATTTACTTCGAGTCCAACCTGACCTAAACACGAGAAAACCCTCAAATGACCCGAGAATTACCCGAGTCCACTACCCTGCTCAACCCAACATCATCAGAAGTGCACCGTGCACATGTCCTAGGTCGCCGATCATCTCCAACCATCTCCGGTGATCTTCACACATCAGGAAACATCACTGCACCCAATAACGATCCCCAGAACATCATCCCATACTCGAAATCAAATTCGGGAGTTTAAACTTAAACCTGGAAATTTAAGCCGCGACCAGACTTAAACCTAGAACATCGCCTCGCTCGCAAAATCCCCACCACCAGATTTCATATCACTCCGGCCACGACTTCGTCTTTGCCCAAGCCACCATTACCAGAAACCCCGAAACACTCGATCCACCACACGAACCATGGCGATCGATTTTCCTAAGCCTAACTAAACTAGGGTTCAAAACGAAAATCACCAGCCGCAATTTCCCTGATGAACTTCATCACCATCAAAGATTTTTGCCAACCACACTGTTCACCCCTCCATCAACAGGAAGAAACCCGACCTCCTCCTCCAAGTGGATCACCAGGAAATTTCAACTTTCCATCTCCAGTTCATACCAAAACTCCTCCCTCATTCTTTTATTAAAAATTATAATTTTTGTTTTAAAAATCATATTTTGATTTTAATATTCAATTTATAATACTTGATTTACATTTAAAAAGTTTGAGTTTGTGATTTATTTAACATGCCCAGATGTTTATTATATTTCCAGAGGTAACAAGCATCATTTGTGGCTTACTTATATTTTTAAACATTATTCATGTTAAATCAAACATCTTTTATTTGTAAGTTGAATCCTAACAAAAACTAGATTAAGTGATAATGTGTTGAATTGGAAATTTGAGCCTGGAAAGGTTAACAGAACAGGGCAGAGTAAATATACACAGCATACACAAAAATAATATTCACATCAGGTTTCATTTATGCAATACATATCACCTTCACGTACCAGCAAGCAACCAACTTTTACTCTAAGTTTTTTTTTTTTTTTTTAAAGTGAAGTTACTCACAACATTTAAAAGATGGCAGAGCCTTTCTTGTTTGAAACCAGTTTTGAAGAATGTAGACAGGACTTTGAAAACTGAAATCCTCTTTCTTTTGATTGTTGAAGTTGTTCAAGTTTATTAAAAAGAAAGCTTACTTTTTCTTGCTTCTCTGGTTTGCTAAGTTTTGAGAACAAACCGAAATAAGAACATGTATATATAGAAAGATAAGTTTGTAAAGAGTGTAGGCTTTTACTGGTGCAAGCTTTTCTTTATTTTGTTTTATCAAGCAAGATATTTTATTTTGGAGGCTGCATTGAGTTATACATTTCGGCTGAAATGATTTTTTATACAATTCTAGTAGACCAAAGGGTGTGCTCGAATTAAATGAAATGGTACTTATGTTTTCATACTTATCTTCTTTTTTTACTTCACTTTGATTCCTGCCTGCATATTCACTTAATGGTTTTACTCCTATTTATACAACCTGGTTTGCCTTTTTACTCTTTGTTTATATTTTGCCTTGCATACTATTTCAGGTTTCATACATATTACTTTGCCAGTTTATGATTTATTTTCTTTTCTTTTGTCTTATTCTCTTCATATACATATACTTTACCTGCCTTGCATAACCAAGCTTCACATACAAGATTCTTTTATTTTATTCTTTCCTGGTTATGCTTTACCTCATGTACATATGCATTTTTTTGTTATTACTTTGTTCTTGCCTGGTTGCTCTTATTCCCTAAGTACATATATAAAGTTGTTTTAGATACTACTGTTGGTTTATTAATTAATTTATATTCATATAATTTCGTTTTAGTGATTGTTATAAACTTTTAACTTATGTATTTATTTTTATACTTATGTTTTAATCATATATTTGATTTATGCTTAAGTTTAATACTTATAAAGTTTCCTTTATTTTAAACATTGTTGAAAGATTTTATTTTAAATTTACAAATCATAGCTTTCCAAAATACATATAAGTTTGAAACAAGAATTTCTATTAAAATCCATTTGTTAAGACATTACATTATTAATATTGTTTAAAAATAACTCCTTATTGAATTAAAATAATTTATAAAAGAAATTATCTCTTCATTAATAAATTTTCTTATTTTATTAGCTACATAAAAACGAAACAAACCTTTTTATTTAAATTTAAACTTAAGCTAAAATCAATTTTAAATAATTAAGTTTTTATCTTGAATATTAAAATCATATGACTATTTATTTAATAGCTTAATATCAAATTAAATTCAATTTTTAATTTATCAAAAATATTAGAATAAGAAGACATGCCTATATATATTAAATTTAAAACAAAGATTATCTATTTACAAGATATACATATATATATACATTACAAATATAAAACAATTTATTAGCCTTTAAAGATAGATTATCAGTTTAAATATTTATTTTAAAGAAGAATGTTAATTTTAATTCAAATTCATTATTAGCATTATCGTCAAATCAATTAAATTTTGACATAAATTATTAAATTATTATTGTCAAAATTTCCGCGATATCACAATAGTGAAACTTAAAAGTATGACAGTATTCGACTTTAACGATTTATTATTTCAATTGCATAATTTGTTTTGTAATCGAAAAACCTGATTTTTGAAAAAAAGTCAAAATTTTTAAACGTGTTTTGGGGAGGCATTCCTAAGATGAACAGAAAATGTAATTTGGTCAGTTTCTGGTGATCGGCCATGAACTAGATGGCGGGGTTCATGCTGGAGATAGGTGGAGGTACTGTGATCATCGGAAAAATGGTCAAAGAATTTATAAACTATCGAGGTGGGGTCGCGACAGTGGTTTAGGGTTTTAACCCTCATTTTGGTCGAGGCTGAGAAATAGGTTATTGCGTCGTCGACGGATGATCGTAGGTGATTGCACCAGGAGGGAATTTCGCGTGAGGGTGTGATGAAGATTTGGACGAGGTGGCGTTGTCACTGGTGGTTGGTACGTGCTGTTTTGGTTGATCATGGTTTGGGTTCAAGATAACATCTGATATGCTCGATTTCGAATTGATGGGTGTTTTGAAGATCTGGGTAGTCGTTTACGTTTGGAGGGTCGTCGATGATCTGCCGACGATGGCAGCGGTGATCGAAGCTATGGCAATCGATCATGCACGTTCACGTTCGTTCTTGTGCATCTGGGTTTAAAATGGTTTTGGGGAGAATTGTTACCTCGGCTTCATGCTCGTAAAATTGTAAGGGTTGCTCGGTGATTCTCTTGGGTAAAAAAATTTTGCTGAGGAACATAATTTTTTAACCTTAAAACAAAGTAAAGTTTTAAGAAGATGAAGAAAAGAAGATTGGGCTCGGGACATAGGACGAGGAATTCCACGATTGTCTCGAGTCTAATGTAAGGTGATTATCGGGTTTTTAACTTAATTTTCTTAAAAGTCTATTTCCTTTAAATATGGATTATTTGAATGATTGATTAAGTTGAAGTTTGTAAATTCATTTTAACTTAGAATAAGTTAAATCTTAAGTTTATCTAAACTTAATTAAATCCCTAGTTCATTAAATAAAATTTCGAAAGGTAATTAAGAAGTTAATCAAGATGAATTGATTATCTTTTAATTAAAATATTAAATTATTAATGATTTATTATTTAATGAAAGTAATTAAGAAGATTTGATTAATGATACAGGTTGATTAATCAAGTGATTAAAGAATAATTATATTAAGGGATAATTAATTATGTGATTAATTAAAGTAATTAATTTGAGAATAATTAATTAATTAAAAGTTAATTACTTAATAAAAATGATTAAGGGGTAATTAATTAATTAATAATTAAGGATCAATTATTTATTAATTAAGGATCATTAATTAAATAATGAATTAATTAAGGGTTAATTAATCTAATTAATTAAGGATAATTAATTAAATGATAATTAATTAAGGATTAATTAATTAAATGATAAATAATTAAGGATTAATTAATTATGTAATTAACCTAAATATTAATTTTATTTAATGTGATTAATTAAGGACTAATTAATTAGAGGTAATTAATTAAGACAGATAATTGAGGATTAATTTATTAATTAATTAATACTAAATGATTTGTAATTAATTAATCAGGATTGAGTAATTAATTCAAGAGTAATTAAATAAAAATAATAATGTATTAAATTTAATTAATTTAGGATTAAATAATTAATTAATCCTGTTTATAAATGATTATTGTATGCTTGGATTGCTTATGAATGTTTGTATTGTATGAAATGCCTTGAATTGATTGTTATCTCTAGATTACAATATTCTATTTTGTGAATTGAGCTGTGTGTAATTTATTTATTTATTCATTTTATATGTGATACATTTATCTATGAATCTGTGAATAAAGGTAAGTGTTATAGGAATGTACCGCTTATCGATATTGATACGATTGAATGTGTGATGATTGATGTTGTTGCACTATTGTGTAAAACCCCTGGACCACACTCTTGCACACATAAATATGGATTGCACGAGGAAATTGATTAAGTCATAGATTTTTGAAATGGTTTTAAAATTGAATTTTGAATCCAAATGGTTTGGAAATTTAATTGGATTAAATATGAAAAGCTTTTGAAAGGAATTTCAAAAATAAAAGTTATTTTGAATAACTTGATTAAGTTTTGAAATTTAAATAATTTGATTTAAATTTGAATTCAAAATTTGAAAATGAATTCTATGTTTAGAAACTATGGTTTAAAGATGTTATACAAGTTAAATATGGGTTAAACCATTTTAAAGGTATTGATTTGGGAATCTGAATTTAACTCAAGGGCTTTAACTCGTGCAAATATAATTGGATTTTTTGGAAACAAAAACTATTTGTTTTCAAATAATAATAGCTTTCATATAAATAAAGGATTTCCAATTTGTATCGAAAGATTTCAAGTTTGAAATGAAATTGTGAGTTGTTTTTGAAAGCTATGAATGAACCTTTGCGAAAGACTGTTAAACTCTGTTTTAAAATCGAAGAGGATTTTAAGTGGTGTATCTTTTATATATAAAAGTCTTGAAATGGGAATTGTTTTGAAAGTTATGAATGGATCTTTGAAAATAGTTTTGAATGCTATAAATTAAGTCTTTGGGTTAATAATTAGATGAGATAATCCGATTTGAAAAGGAAGTTGTTTTGAAAAGCTAAGAATGAATCTTTGTGAAATATTGGTGAACTTTGTGAATTGAATCTTTTTGTTTAAAGATTTTGTAAATGGTATTTGTTTAAACCATTTAAAGAAAGGTTTTGGGTTTTAAGTTGTGACTTAACTAAGATCTCAATATCCATATGTTTTTAAATATTGCGCTCATTGTTCGGTTTAGCTGGGAGAGGACATTGTGTCATATAACCTACTTCGAATAATGATACGACGTTAGGGATAGCATTTGAACACCAGTGGTGAAGACCGGGTATTTTTGAGATTGAAAAGATAACCCATTGAACGACTCTGCACTGATTAGCGCCCGGTATAGAGATCTCCATATGTGATGGGAAGTCCGATCGGGATTGGGAATTCCCAGAGTGGAAGGGCTTCTTTGGAAGTGCCTTCGGTTCTGTTCGAACCTGGAACAAACTTGTATGGATGTGTGTCTGACGTTACACTTTGAGATGTAAAGCTGGTTTCTATCAAATACATTTCTGTTTGGTGGCAGAGATTATTCTCTTAGCTTAACACCCTTCTCTGAGACATAAATAAGCTCAGAGGTTATGTAGTTGATGGTTACTAGTGATACATTCCCAATTTGGTAATGTGGCATACGTAGTGCTGCTGATCATTTCTTGATCGAAGCATGGCTTTGTGAAAAAGCGTATCTTTTTGGACGAGACTGCATCAAGACCTCACGTCCTGGAAATGGTCGAAACAGGAAAATGCGGCAAGGTTGCAGGGGTCGCGCCCCTAGGGTATGTCCACTCCTTCTGGAAAAGGGTGGTATCATGGTATGGAGCCCAGATACTTAACTCATGTGGACACTGTAAATTTATTACTGTGTGATGTTGCTTTGTGGTTGAGGATCCTCGGATAAAGGTCGCAAACGACCGAGGATGGCATATCTTAGGTGTTACTCCCGGGAAGGGAGTAAACTGGCCTTGTGTTGGCAAAGATCTAGGTAAGTTCTCAGGGCGTCCCTACAAAGGCATACCCATGTGGCAATGGGAAGTTCCTTGGCCCGACCACTTGTTGGAAATCCAATCTCCAATACGCGCCATGTATGGTTTTAGTTGTATAACCTGCCATTTACTTAATGTGGTCACCACAGTGTAGATGGTAGCTATAGCAGGCATAGTTCGAAATGTATATGCTGGACAAGGTCAATATTATACTTTCGAAAGGTTTTCTGCACTATGCACCAATAATAATATCAAATGGTTTTCGCATATCAAGCATTTTTGACTATCATAAGGAGAAATCTCCTCCAATTCTACGTTTTCATGGTGTGTGCGGCTGGGGGCCTTATGGTAGTTTCATTTTCTAAAAATCATTGTGGATTGCTTTTTAAATTCTTTTGTTTGCTTTGTTTAAAGAAAACTGCTTTTGTTTGCTCATACCAGTCCCATGACTGACCCGGAGTTTATTGTTCCCTTCCTAAACTCTGGGTTCCCACAATTTTCCATACGGGCAGTCTAGAGTTGGGTTTTTAGATAATCAAATAATAGATGTAGATTCGATAGTATTCAATCTTTGGATATTGGCAAATCGCATTGGGATCGATTTGCTTCACTTCAACACTGATGATGGTTCGAGCTTATGGTTTGGATATAACAGCTTATTGGATTGGAGTCCTCGTAGCTTTTGGGATGAGCTTTTGGTTTGGAGTTGCAGGTTTTGGATTCACTCTTTATCGAAGATCATATTTGAGTTATCTCTTCCGTCGTTATTTTTTTTCCGCTGTTGTCATTATCTCTGATATTGTTGTATCAAATTTTTTCTGATATTGTAATCTATTATTGTATATTAATGATATATTATTCATTTTCTTCCGCTGTGTTCTTGTGCTTAATGTGTTATAAGCTCCGGTCAGCCAAATTGGACGTTTGAATCTGCGGCATTCGAGTACAGATGAAGTACGGGTGCCAATTTTCGAAGTTCGAGTCAGGATCGTTACAGTGGTATCAGAGATAAAGGTTTAACTTTAGCTCAGGAGTATAACACATTAAGTAGCTCATTAGACATAGGATGACGTATACCCTAGAATGAGTATATCCCTAAGATATCCGTCCGCATGCCTTAGTAAATTCTCTTACTATCCATTGATAGTGAGTATAAGTGCAAGAAGAGGACGAGATAGGGGATAAGGGAGTACCACATCAAATGGTCAATACCCTACAACAGCTAGGAAACAATACTTCTCAACCTCCTTTGCTTCGATTTCAAATTCTTTGATGACTTCGTGGCAGCTCGAGGGAGAAGCTTTGGTATGGTGGCGGCCCTACGAGTCGTTCTAGAAAAGGTCCTAGTTCCTATTTCTTATTCTAATCATCCATTTCCCTCAACTTTTTGTTTTAACTTTAATAAAGTTGGAACCTAAATTGAAACAATTGATAAACAAATATGAAGTTAAATTAATTTGTATTGATGAAACGATTTCGATTAAAACCAAATTTGAAATTCTATTGTAATTTCTTGTGTGAATCCAAGTCCGAAGAGGGACAACATGGTGTACACTTTGAAGTATTCCGACCTGAATTTGGAATCCATACCTTGTGTTTGAGAATTGCGGAAGGTTGAATCCATTCATTTTTTCTTTTGGGTCCAGATATATTCTACAAACGGTTAGTTATCCTTCGAACTAACCAGTGCCCCTGCATATTCGCAGATCAGGTGACCCGAGTATTTCGTGAAGTGTTGAATGAGTCTGTTCTCATAATTATTGATGGTATTTTGATTTGGTATACCAAATGCAGAATAACTATTCAGTTTGATCAGGTGAACAATTTCTTTATGTGTTCATCTATCTTTGTTGTCTCCCTAACAAATTTCGGGGACAAAATTTTCTTAAGGGGGGGAGTCTTTAACATTCCCGGATTTTATCCAAATTCAAATTGGTGATTTATTTAGATTTTGGAATTTAATTTGTGAATTAATTGGGTATTTTCAAAATTAAATAGATATTTTTTTATTTATTAATATTAGTATATATATAATAAAAAATTTAAGTAAAGAAATTGATTTGAAAATTCAATAAATTGTGAATAGAATTTTGAAATTGAAATTGAAATACATATATGTTGAAAATAAATATTTGAAGAATAAATATATTGTGAATGGAATAAAATGTATAAAAAGGATATTTTTGTTATTCATTTATAAATACAAATTGATTGTATATAAATTTTTGAATTTGAAATTTACAAATAAATGTTTTTAATAACATATTTGATTTGAAACTGAAATACAAGTATTTTTGAAATATATTGGGTATTATTTTTAAATTAATCGTGGATTTGAAATTCTAAATTAAATATCGTATAAAATAAAGACTTAAATTTGAAAATTTGATTTGAAGTTCAAAAATAAATATTTCAAAAATAAATTGGTTTATTAGGAATCAAGTTTTAAAACATTCTCCTTAAGAAGTTATATAAGATTAAATGATAGAAATTTGTTTTCTAATTCTAAATACATATATTTTGAAAATTATGATTTGAATAAAATATATAATATGTGTGTTTATTTACTTTTAACCAATTTCTTTAAAGTTATAGATATTTATATAAAAAGGAAATACAAAATATTAAACATGAGATATATACATAAAAATTTATATAAAGACATTTGTAAGGTTAATAGTTAAGGATATTAATATTTGTAAGCAATCTAAACAATGAATTAAACAAGTGTAAAACGTATAGTGTAAAGAAATTACAAGTGTCACTTATTTTAATTTTAAATAAAAATGAAAACAAGGCTATATATACCATTATTTCCTTCTCTTCTCAACTTCTCTTTCTTGCATTCAAACTAAAAGAAATAAAGGAAAATCTGAAAAAAATCTGAAAGGAAAGTAAACCAGATGAAATTAAACCAGAAAAAATTCAAATCATCAAAACAAGCATAGATTCAACTCAGATCAGAAGCAAACAAGTTGCAATTCAAGTCTCAGATCAAACCTCATGCAGTACATTCAGTTCATAACTCAAAGATCCGAGGCAACTAGATCAAATGCAAAGATCAAACTTAGTAAACCAGAAACAAAAGCAAGCCTGAAGATCAAAGCAATCTTCAAACCTGGAAAATCAATGTTTTCAACCTGAGAAGAAATAAAATAAAGGCAAAGCATTCCAGATTTTTTTTACAATAAACCAGAAAGAAATCAAAGGAAAAAAATGAAGCAACTCAATAGCGGACAAATTCAAATGAAATACAAGAATCAAGCATAAAAAACAATTCAAAGATCCAGACTTTAAAAGAAAAATTCAAAAACCTGTCCTCTGTCTGGTTCTCTGCTTTCAAACTGCCAGGTGAGCAAACATTTTCTTTTTCTCTTGATATGGTTATCTCTTGTTGGATTGTGAAAGTGATGCTGTGAAATAAGTTTGAATGTTTGTAAATTTGTTTTGCATGTATACAAGTATATGTGGAAATATCTATGCATGTCTGGACACATAAATCCCTCTGTCCAAGGCATTACAGGCTTTTAATTTGATTTAGAAAGTTAAATATCTCCCACTACTTCTTTATAGACTTTGAGTCTAAGCAAAACCTATTCGAAATTGTAAGATTGAAATTTTAAAAATATTGTTAAGTATAAAATATTTATGGGTTTACTAGGAGTAAGGAAAACACAATGAAACTTAAAAATGTGACAGTATTCGACTTTAATGATTTATTGTTTCAATTATGTAATTTGTTTTGTAATCGAAAAAAATGATTTTTTAAAACAAAATCAAATTTTGTAAATGTGTTTTAGGGAGGCATTCCTGAAATGAACAGAAAATGTAATTTGCTTAGTTTCTGGTGATTGGCCACGAACTGGATGGCGGGGTTTATGCTGGAGATAGGTGGAGGTACTGTGATCGTTGGAAAAATGGTCAAAGAATTTATAAACTATTGAGGTGGCGTCGCGACAGTGGTTTGGGGTTTTAACCCTAGTTTTGGTCGAGGCTGAGAAACAGGTTATTGCGTCGTCGATGGTTGATTGTAGGTGATCGCACCAGGTGGGAATTACGCGTGAGTGTGTGATGAAGATTTGGACGAGGCGGCGTTGTCACTGGTGGTTGGGATCATCGGTGCGTGCTATTTTGGTTGATCGTGGTTTGGGTTCCATATAACATCCGATATGCTCGACTTTGAATTGATGGGTGTTCTGAAGATTTGGGTAGTCGTTTTGGTTTGGAGGGTCATCGTTGATCTACCGGCGATGGCGGCGGTGATCGGAGCTATGGCAATCGATCGTGCACGTGCATGTTCTTTCTTGTGCATCTGGGTTTAAAATGGTTATGGGGAGAAGAGTTACCTCGGGTTCATGCTAGTAAAATTGTAATGGTTGCTCGGTGATGCTCTCGGGTAATTTTTTTGCTGAGGAACATAATTTTTTAAACTTAAAACAAAGTAAAGTTTTAAGAAGAAGAAGAAAAGAAGATTGGGCCCGGGACTTAGGTTGGGTAATTGCATGATTGTCTCGAGTCTAATGTAAGGTGATTATCGGGTTTTAAACTTAATTTTCTTAAAAATCTATTTCCTTTAAATGTGGATTATTTAAATGATTGATTAAGTAGAAGTTTGTAAATTCTTTTAACTTAGAATAAGTTAAATCTTAAGTTTATCTAAACTTAATTAAATCCCAAGTTCATTAAATAAAATTTCAAATGATAACTAAGAAGTTAATCAAGATGAATTGATTATCTTTTAATTAAAATCTTAAACTATTAATGATTTATTATTTAATGAAAGTAATTAAGAAGATTTGATTAATGATAAAGGTTGATTGATCAAGTGATCAAAGAATAATTATATTCAACGACAATTAATAAGTAATTAATTTGAGGATAATTAATTAATTAATAAAAATGATTAAGGATAATTAATTAATAATTAAGGATCAATTAATTTATTAATTAATGATAATTAATTAAATAATGAATTAATTTAGGGTTAATTAATCTAATTAATTAAGGATAATTAATTAAATGATAATTAATTAAGGGTTAATTAATTATGTAATTAACCTAAAGGTTAATTTTAATTAATGTGATTAATTAAGGGTAATTAGTTAAGATGGATAATTAAGGATTAATTTATTAATTAATTAATACTAAATGATTTGTAATTAATTAATCAGGATTGAGTAATTAATTCATGAGTAATTAAATAAAAATATATTAAATTGAATTAATTTAGGATTAAATAATTAATTAATCCTGTTTATAAATGATTATTGTATGCTTGGATTGCTTATGAATGTTTGTATTGTATGAAATGGCTTAAATTGATTGTTATCTCTGGATTGTAATATTTTGTTCTACTAATTGAGCTTTGTGTAATTTATTTATTTATTCATTTTATCTGTGATACATTTATCTGTGAATCGTGAATAAAGGTAAGCGTTATAGGAATATACTGCTTATCGATGTTGATATGATTGTATCTGTGATGATTGATGTCGTTGGACTATTGTGTAAAACCCCTGGACCACACTCATACACACACAAATATGGATTCGATGAGAAAATTGGTTAAGTCATAGATTTTTGAAATGGTTTTAAAATTGAATTTTGTATCCAAATGGTTTTGGAAATTTAATTGGATTAAGTATGAAAAGCTTTTGAAAAGAAGTTTCAAAAATAAAAGTTATTTTGAACAACTTGATTAAGTTTTGAAATTTAAATAATTTGATTTAAATTTGAATTCAAAATTTGAAATTGAATCCTATGTTTGGAAAATATGGTTTAAAGATGTTATACAAGTTATATATGGGTTAAACCATTTTAAAGGTATTGATTTGGGAATTTGAATTTAACTCTAGGGCTTTAACTCGTGCAAATATAATTGGATTTTTCCGAAACGAAAACTATTTGTTTTCAAATAATAATAGCTTTCATATAAAGAAAGGATTTCTAATTTGTATCGAAAGATTTCGTATTTGAAATGAAATTGTGAATTTTTTTTGAAAGCTATAAATGAACCTTTGTGAAAGATTGTTAAACTTTTTTTTAAATCGAAGTGGATTTTAAATGGAATATCTTTTATATATAAAAGACTTGAAATGGGACTTGTTTTGAAAGTTATGAATGGATCTTTCGAAATAGTTTTGTAAGCTATAAATTGAGTCTTTAGGTTAATAATTGGATGAGATAATCCAATTCGAAAAGGAAATTGTTTTGAAAATCTGTGAATGAATCTTTGTGAAATAATGGTGAACTTTGTGAAGTGAATCTTTTTATTTAAAGATTTGTAAATGGTAATTTGTTTAAACCATTTAAAGAAAGGTTTTGGGTTTAGCCTGGAGAGGACCTTGTGTCATATAACCCATTCTGAATAATGATACGACGTTATGGATAGCATTTGAAGACCGGTGGTGAAGATCGGGTAGTTTCGAGAATGGAAGGATAACCCATCGAATGGCCCTGCATCGATTAGCACACGGCATAGAGAACTCCATATGTGATGGGGAGTCCGATCAGAATTGGGAAACCCCGGAGTGCAAGGGCTTCTTTGGAAGTGCCATCGGTTCTGTTCAACCCGGAACAGACTTGCATGGATGTGTGTCTGACGTTACACTTTGAGATGTAAAGCTGGTTTCTATCAAATACATTTATGTTTGGTGGCGTAGATTATTCTCTTAGCTTAACATCCTTCTCTGAGACGTATGAGCTCAGAGGTTATGTAGTCGATGGTTACTAGTGATACATTCCCAATTTAGTAATGTGGAATACGAAGTGTTGCTGATCATTTGTTGATCGAAGCATGGCTTTATGAAAAAGCATAGCTTTGTGGACGCGACTGCATCAGGACCTCACATCCCGGAAATGGTCGAAACAGGAAAGATGCGTCAAGGTTGCAGGGGTCGCGCCCCTATTGTATGTCCATTCCTTCTGGAAAAGGGCGGTATCATGGTACGGAGCCCAGATGCTTAACTCATGTGGACACCGTAAATTTATTACTGTGTGATGTTGCTTTGTGGTTGAGGATCCTCGGATAAAGGTCACAAACGACCGGGGATGGCATATCTTAGGTGTTACTCCCGAGAAGGGAGTAAACCGACCATGTATTCGCATAAAGCTGGGTAAGTTCTCGGGGCATCCCTCCAGAGGCATACCCATGTGGCAATGGGAAGTTCCTTGGCCAGACCATTTGTTGGAAATCCAATCTCCAATACGTGCCTTGTACGGTTTTAGTTGTATAACCTGTCATTTACTTATGGTGGTCATCACTGCTTAGATGGTAGCTATAGTAGGCATAGTTCGAAATGTCTATGCTAGCTAAGATTAATATTATACTTTCGAAAGGTTTTCTGCACTATGCACTAATAATAATATCAAATGGTTTTTGCGTATCAAGCGTTTTTGACTATCATAAGGAGAAATCTCCTCCAATTCTGCATTTGCATGGTGTGTACGGCGGGAGGCCTTATGGTAGTTTCATTTTCTAAAAAGAATTGCGGATTTCTTTCTAAATTCTTTTGTTTTCTTTGTTTAAAGAAAACTGTTTTTGCTCATACCAGTTCCATGAATGACCCAGAGTTTATTGTTCCCTTCCTAAGCTCTGGATACCCACAATTTTCCACACGGGCAGTCTACAGTTAGGTTTTCAGATAATCAAATAGTAGATGTAGATTCGATAGCATTCATTCTTTGGATATTGGCAAATCGCATTGGAATCGGTTGCTTCACTTCAGCAGTGATCATGGTTCGAGCTTATGGTTTGGATATAACAACTTATTGGATTGGAGTCCTCGTAGCTTTTCGGATGAGCTTTTGGTTTGGAGTTGCAAATTTTGTATTCACTCTTTATCGAAGATCATATTTGAGTTATCTCTTCCGTCGTTATTTTTTTCCGCTATTCTCATTATCTTTGATATTGTTATATCATATTGTATCAGATATTGTAAACTACTGTTGTATATCAATGATATATTACTCATTTTCTTCCGATGTGTTGTTCTTATTGTGTTCTAAGCTCCAGCGAGCCAGATTCGGCGTTTGAATCTCCGGCATTCAAGTACAAGTGAAGTATGGGTTTCGATTTTCGAAGGTAAAGTCAGGATCGTTACATTATCTATCTTGGCATATTCAAAAATAAAACCTAAACTCTTTTACTTCCTTTGTTGAAAGTTATAATATAGGAAATTAGTATATTTAAGAAATAGAGTCTTTTTTTGATGTTATGTTGTTCGATTATGCAAGTTTTTCCTCTTATTTTTAGTTTAGTTTTACCTATTTGAGCATGATGGGTTTTTGAAGTGGTTTAAGTTAATTTATTTTATTATTCTTTGAGTGGGTGAAAGGAGTATTATGGTGGGTGCATATAATATTATCCAATCTCCTTGGCCAATTTCTTCATCGCCAGTATTCGCTTATCCAATAATACTTCATTAATACGCATGAATCGAACTAATTTGACTAACACATCAGACAATAGATATGCTCTGTTGTCTGATTGCATATCTATCTGTCATTAAATTATATGACATCTTATTGCACATCAAACCACCGGTAGGCCCCATCGTCTGATATGTACTAACACAAAATACCCTATTGTCTGATGTTGTAGTATCATTTCTAGAATTTCTATTAGACAACATATAATTATTGACTGATATGAATAATTGTTCACAGAATAAAATAAATGAATCACAATTTTGTCTTAACAAATATTTTTGTTTCAAATCAACCTCAAATACGTACAACTTTCACTATCACTCTACTTACATTTTCGAATGCAATACAACTTTCATGATAACTCTCGTATATACATTTCCATATACTCTCATATATGACATTTTTTTCAACTCATGCTCTATCGAGTTTGTTTTTTATGTTGATTTTGATTTTCTATTCCTCCAACTTGTGTCTAGCCATCTCCTATACCTATCAAATAAATAAAAGAGCAAAATGGATAAGGAAACAAGCCTGGATTGCAAAAATAAATTGGCTCGAATACTAATATTGCCTCAGTTTATGGGTTTATTCCTCTTCATATTTTATGCGGGGACAAAAATATATGTGCGCAGACAATTTATGATATGTACAACGTATCAATATGAATATCAAAAGGTCGGACAACGATTAAATCTCATGATCAGCAAACCAAACATGAGCACAACCAGAAACAGACTCAAGGCACATTCACATGAAAAACAAAATGAGGTTCAACTAAGAAAGCATTACATAGTCACACATCACTACAACAAAAAGGACCTTTAACAGTGTTTCAAAAAACGCTATAAAAGCTATTAACAGCATTCTTACATACGATGTATGTCGACATGCAGTTATATGTCAGAGATATACAATGACAAGGAATAAACGCGGTTAAATGTCCTTTTTTCAGCATTTCCTGGTGTCATGAAATCATTTAACAGCGTTTGATCTAATTTAACGGAATTTTAAAAAAATGTTAAAACAGTTCAACGGCATTTTTAAAACGCTATTAAAACATTCACCGGCGTTTAAAAAACACAATGGAATGTTTTAACAGCGTTTTGAAAACGCTGTTAAATTGTATTTGTTATGTTATTAGATACAATTTAACGGCATTTTTAAAACGCTATTAAATTGTATACAAAGCTAAGTCAATTAGGCTTTTTCTACTTTTCTGTAAATTCCATTTCAGTAAACATCAGTCACAATGTGTATGTATTCCACATTTCAAAATCAACATATTATATCAATACCACATTTTGAGCATATATTTCATAACCAACATATGAAATTTCATAATCAAATAGGCAATATTCTTATACCAAACATAAATAGTTCGTCATCAATAGTTCATAAAAAAAATATAGAACAAGTAGCAATAGTAAAACAATAGCAAGTAGTACATTCATTAAAACCAAAAAGTAGTTCTAGCAGCAAAAATAACTTCGATCCATAACTCGTTGCAACTTTTTTTGCATCATTGTCTTCTACCTACTTGTAAAGCAAAAGTAATGCTTAAGAATCAATTCATCAAAAAAGTGTACACAATTATACATCATGCCCCTTTTCTGTATGTTAAGACCTGCATGCATTTTGCATTGTGTCTTTTTTGCTTGCTAAATATATATTGTATGAATAAGTATGTAAAATTTGTGCATGGTGCCTTTGGTGTCGTTTTCATAGCCGTGATTCTGAAAGCATCTCATACAATTATAAGTTAAATTACTACGTACCAAAATTAGTATATTTTAAGGCACTTTTTGAATGAACCTATTATTCTGAAAACCGAATCACCTGAAACTACTCTATATTCACTAATTATTTTCTGCATACATTTTTTTTGTTAAACCTACATATTAGATTATCTGCAAAGGCCATACGTAATAGAATGTTCAATATGCATTGAATATGATATATACAATGCACACAACATAAATTTGACTCAATGCTAATTTCAAACAAAAGACAATAAAACACAAATAACATCACTTAAGATGTTGCATTTCAATCCCTCTAAATACATTAATACATTAGTTATTTATTTATAAGTATCACAAGTGATACATATGATAATAACGAGTATTAAGCAGCATAGTATTCGGTAAGTAGTTGATAGATATACTTTCATTTACTTCTCATATCCATTTTTTATTTACTTTTACTTGAAAGTTTGAACATTGAGGGCGCTCTAAAGGTGCTTAGATGGAAGTTCTTATCATGGCCAGCTTGTTTCTTAGTTTCAAGTCATGGGTTTACTTATAGGCTAAAACATCTATTTTAGATCCAGTACCGATTAAGTGACATGCAATCGACAGTCCAATGGAAGTTTGAGACAATGCTTTTTATATGAAACACCAAATATACAATGGATCCTTAATTAATACAAGATTTTGGTATACGCTGTAGCAAACAGGCTAAGCATAGAGTTTCTACTTTTATACAAGCCTTGTTTCAAGTTCTAGAAGAATATTGTCTTGATCCATAGCTAACTGATATTACATTATAAGTTGCTACTTTTGGCTAGCTTTTCTTGCATTAGAATTGTAAATTCAAGGCTTTATTACAGCTGCCATAAATTTGTAGTGAGCATAAGTTAACATCCATGCTTCACTGATGATATAGGCCTGCCTTTTTATTTGAAAAAGTAGTAGTGGGTTTCATCAATTCATTTGTAAATAGCAAATGCCTATCAACTGTAATTGTGAAAGTAGCATAGGGGTGGAAAAAAATTTGGTTAATAATTCAATGGTTATGTTCACAGTAGGCCAAAATAAATAATCTTAGATCAAATATCAAAGATACTTGAGACACACAACATAGTAAATATAACTAAAGGAGTGATCTGACTATATCCAGAACAACCAGGATGTCAAACTATTTTTAACAATTGATTAATTTCCAAACCTGAAAGCTCTTTATCAGTTGAAACCCAAAGGACTTTTACACGGGCAGAAATTTTTATTTGGTAGGACACCTTTGAAACATTTGCAAAATTCAAGGAAGGCGGCAAAGTAACCGCGTTGTAACGATCCAAAATTTACGACCTCGAGATTTGACACTAATACGTTTACGGTAGAAGTGCCGAGCAATCGAACGTCGGAAATTTCATATTATTAAAGAAAAGCAGAAGAAGGTAGAAGAAGAACAGAAAACAACCGCATCTCACATTCGCAGCGGATCAAAACATAATATCAATAATAGCATTTACAAAGAAAGATGCAATTGTAAATTTTATAACAATACATCAGAGTGAAAACATTTATAAATAGACTAGGCAGTTATATCAACTTGTCCTAGACTATTATCACTACAACTCTCAGATACATAACGGTAAACTCCATACGTTCCTGCTATCCAGCTTGCCTCCTGAGCTCCAGAACGTCCTTACCTGAAAATCTGTAATACTCGGTCTGACCCGAGCATTGCATCAAAGTAACACCCACGCCAGGCTGGAAACCAACATGAGTAAACCCATCTAACATGAAATTCTAATGCGTAAAACATATTTAAAACCTGGGGTAACTTGTACTTCACTACAAGTTCTTAACTTGTTATAGTCCAATAAACATTTCACAAATCATATCTAAGCATCGTTACTCAGATTTAATGGCCAAGTTCATTAAATTATTTCATTCCATCCCATTAGATTCTAAATCAAAACAATAAGGAATCACTATAGATTACTAGTCGAAGTGGTTTCGGGTATTCACTGATACCCAACCCCGGTCTCTTCGAATCCAATGTCATCTTAACCCTAGTTATTCAAGTGAATACAATTCAATTTCAAATATAATATGTCACTTTTACACAGCAATTCATCGTCGATAGATAACCACATTATCACAGTTCAACACAAACGTATCATATCACAAAAAATTTGATATCAGAGATATCAACCAATTCAAGGCATTCAATATCATTCGATCATTCATAAGCAAGTTTAATTGGTCACACCATTCCTAATTAATAAATTAATTACTTCAATCACTTTTAATCTTGCTTACTTAATATTAACTAAATACAAATAAATTAATTAATCATCCTTTGATTATCATCTTTAATTACATTAAGTAATCAGCCTTTAATTAATTTCACAAATTAATTAACCTTCCACCATTCACATTCATTAACCTTTAATTACTCTCACAAATTAATGAATAATAATTTAATACATTAATCCTTAACTAATTACTCCAATTAATTATTCTATAATCACTTATATTGATTAATTATCCTTAATTAATCACATTCATAAATTAACTAACCCTTTAATTAATTTCCGTAATTAATCAATCCTTTAACTAATTACACTAAGTAATTAATCCTTAATTACTTCCATATCATTTAATAAATCACATTTAGTAAATACCCATTAATTACCCACCTTAATTAAGTAATTATTCTTGATTGATTACTTACATTAACTATCCTCGATTTATCACTTTAATTAACTTAAGATAATCCATTATCTTAATCAATTACTTAATCATTATTAAATATTGTTTGAAAATTACATAGAAATATAATAAAATAATTAACTTATTATACAATTATTTTAAACCAACAATTTAAATTCAAAAACATTTGATTTATAATTTTATACTTGAAACTTGTTCAAATATTTGACCTTGAAACCATGCTAACATTACTTTACTTTGAAAACCTATATTTGTTTGCATTTTAAAACTTGTAAAACCATCTACTTATAACTACTCAATCACTTGGGTACAGGCCCGAACCAAAACTCAAAAAAAAAAAAATACCGAGACAAAACCCGATCCCCTCTCTCTTTCCCTTCCTATTTCATGCTTCCTTACAAAACTCGAGACCGATTCGAAGAAAAACATCAAGGAACCCGAAGCTCAAACACACAACCATGACCACATGATACACTGGATATATGTGCACATGCACAGATCATCGGCATCGTTCCGACCACCAAAGCCACCGTCAGCAAGTCGCCTATGACCTTAACCTTCGATCCTGACCACCAGATCGAAAGATAGAATACGAAAAACAAAAACGAGCTTAACGAACCCAACCTGGAACGAACCATCACCCAAGATTCTCTTCGCGATGCCACCACCGATCATCAGAAATCCCGACACCCTGCCCAGATATTCGCCGTCGACTTATGCTCCTATTCCACCCACCTCGACCATGTCCGATGCGTCGACAAACTCGAAAATGCCACACAAAGACCATCGACCCAAACCTAATTAAACCCTAGTTCTCCGTCGCTTCACCACCATGGCATTCAAGAATATCACCTAGTATTTTTCCCAAGACCACCATACAATCAGCCACCTCCCGTACCAGCCCTTACGTCTAACATATTGTCGATCGCCAAAATTTGATCAATATACCATATCCGTTTAACTGAACAATTCACATCAACCACCCACTTAAAAATCTAGAAACCATTATTAAAATTCATCAATTCGAAGCTCGAATCTAGATACCCGATCAAAACATGAAATCTAAACACTTGATTTTATGATTAGAATAGATTTCCAGAGTGATTTTATTGATTCCCTTAAAAAATTCGTCAATTAACTTAAGAATATTTTTAAAAATCAAATTATGTTGTTACTAACAATTCACCTTTGAGGATCATAACCTAAAATTGAACATATGGAGAGGAATTGAATTGTTTTGAATGTGTGTGTGTCAGTTATTTAAACCGAGACTTATATATACATTTATACAGGCATGCATTGATTAACACATATATATATACACACACAGACACTTAATTTATCCATGCAAACATAACTTCAAATGTCAATCAAAAGCACAAATTATATAACAGATGATTGTTTACTCACCTATAAAAATGTTTGAAAGAGCTTGTATCAGTTTTTAATTTGAAAATTTAAATGTTGGAAAATGCCTGATGATCTGAAGCCTTAAAAACTAAGATGATCTTGATTTGAAATTGAACTGAATTTACTTGCTAAGATGATCCAGGCTTTGATTTTAGTTGGAAGCTTGCTTAGCTAATTGCTTTGATTTAATTTCTGCTTTGCTAACCTTTTGTTTACAGGTTTTTTGATTTTTACTTTCTCTGGTTTAGTTTTACAGAATTTTGTTTTCTTTGTTTTGAAAGATGAAGATCGAAAAAGAATGGAGAAGAGAAGATATTGATATATATGTATACTTAATTTTATAATTATTTAAAAATAAAATAAAAATAAAATAATATAGTGACACTTGTTTAACTTGTTAACATTTTTCATTAGCATGTATTAATTTATTTACATTTGTTAAACTATGTACACTTAACTTACAAGTGCAATTTCCTTGAATTAATAAATTTTAAATGATTTTTATTAAACTTATATATATATTTTCTATTAAGTAAATACATTATCTTACTTTATATAAATAAATCTTTTAAAAATAATAATATAAAACCAATTATATAAAAGAAATAAAATCATATATAATATAATTTTAAATCCAATATATTTTAAGATATTTATCTTTTGAATTTCCAATTCAAATTCAATTTTAATTAAAAATACAATTTAAAATCAACTCATACACACACACACACACATTTAAACAAACATAAATTTAGTTTGTTTGAAAATAATAATTTTTTCTATTTAAAATCTTCTTATATCTATATATATAAACAATCGTTATTATTTGTTTTTAAGAGAATAATTTGTCAATTTTAAGTAATTATATTAGGAGATTATCAAATAAATATTTATCCAGATATAAATATTTATTATCAGATTTATTTGTTCAATCCATAAATTAGTATTTCTATTAATTAACCCAGTTATTTATCAATTAACGGATATTCCAAAATCCGAATTATCACACGCGTAATAAAAAAATCTCAAAATGAATAAAGTTAGTTTAAACAGGGTTTGGTTTCTAATTTTTATTTTTCAATGTTCTTTTGTCAGCAACTGCAGAAAAACGCCGTTTGCTAATGTCGTTGAAAGCACATTTTCATATAGTATTATTTGGCCATTTATGTGCTAATTTTGACATGTTTAGTAAATGTACAATTAGTTATCAATGTTTACTTGATCATGTATCTGTGCATGTATCATTGTAAGAGAAAATTTTCAACATGTATTTGTGCAGTGGATTTTATCTGAAAATTGAATAATGAATAAGAGCAGCAAATTTTAAATATCATCAAAGTTATAGTAGTATGTAGTTCCAAACAACAAAAACACTATAAACATCCTAGTAAATTTTATTACTTCATGGATGTGTTGGTTCTCTAGGGATTCAGATGTATGATCATTCCAAATAACAAGTCTATTTTCTTGTAGTGGATAATCATCAATAGAAAATAGGTCTTAGTTTTCGTGTGGTCTCTTGATTTCTATTCACAAGTATTCATTCACTAGATTGCGAAGGTATGCAATGGAGATGTAATGTTAACAACAATAATAATGTATATATTTATAGCCTCATTTAAAATCACAACATGCCCTAAGAGATAATAGACGTAGACAAGCTACAAACAATCACATTTGATTACAGAAGAGAATGCGCACACAATGGACATGTTCCCTTAAAAGTTTGGAACCTGAAGAAGTCGAAGAAAGCACAAATGGATCTGCTCTAAAGAAGAAGTAATCCTCTCAATGCCAATTTTTGCATTCCTTTGGATTAGCTAATGGTGGCCATGAAATTAACCGAGGTTGTACTAAATGGAGAAAACTTTCAAAATTTATCCCTATGTCTATTTTCCTGGTTTAAAAATTAGCTGATCTTCTACATCTGCATTTTCCATTGTCAATGCTTTTTTGTTTCATTCTTTAATATTATTTTCTTAAAAAATGTGATAATTCTTTTCTTATTCTCATATGAGTATGTATATAAGGTTTGTAGATCTTCCAACTGGATGCAAGCAGAAACAGTTGGTTGACAATACGTGTTAATTTAATTTAGTTATATTGTGTAATCGTTTGATCAAGCATTTTTTATTGTACATAAATAAATGTCATGTCTTGATAGAGTATTCTATGCAGATAAATTATTAGCAAATTTTCTAGTGTAAAAAGGGATGTATAATGACATGTTAATGTATTTATTACTTGTTTTGTAATATATGGCTAAGAAAGTAACTTTACTGGATGGAAAGAATACAAGAGAGAAGGTGACAAATGCTATATAGCTTCCTTTAATTTTACATTTTCCAATTATCTAATCACAAGCACCATGCTTTTCCATGTATACAAGCTTTAAGCCGATCCCTGCATGCAACTTATCTTGCTACTATGTATCCAAAGGGCCGACAGCATTTCATTTGCTAATATGCTTTATTGTTCAAATTGACTTCAACTTATTGGCTGCATTTTTTTTCACTCCTTTAGTGCTTATTTTCCCATATGGTGCTTTATTTCTATTTTTTTCTTTTACTTTACCTTAGCTCTTGCTTTTTTGGTCCTTTTTTATTCTTATTGCATTTTTTCTTTATGTTTCAAAATAATTTCATATTTTGGAACATTAATCAAACCAAAAGTTAATGAGACCTGCTTACTACAAGTGTCAAAATAAATTAGCATAAAGCCCAAAAACAAGAATACAATCTCATGCAACTTCCTTCATTATATATCTGTTGTTTTACATATTCAAATATTCACAAACGTTACCCATCCAATCGGTCCTGCGCTTCTACCCATCACTTGATGAATCTGCTTCCGACCAACATCACCACCGTAAGGACACCCCAAATCTTTTTTGCTCTCACTGTTCCAATGGATCTTCCTGATATAAAAACGAACATAAGATATATTTTGCTCCTTTTCTTATACGCACAGAAAGGAAACTATCATATTTTACACATCTGTGGTATAATTCAACATATACAGATTATCATATAAAAAAATAATCCAGGCTTATTCATTAAACAAGGGAACTACGTTGATCTGTTGGTTCGTAAATCCATATATGATCCAGATAACATGTTTCTATAATGATACTTTATTTTTTTCAGCGAAAATACTGAAGCAATCCACCATTTATTGGATTATAATATTAATCTGATTGTTAAACCAATCTAAAATGGCTAGGTGACTTTAGAGTTAACCATACTCATGCAACCTTTATGACTACATGTTTGGAAAGCCACAAAGAATATGATCAGAATTTAGAAAAAGGTTTGTCACTGACCCTTAAAAAAATCAATATGGGGATAGAAGGTAATTAGCTGAATTTAAAGGAAGTTTGATGTAACCATCGGGCTATTTGAAATCTTAGACTACCGTTCAACATTCATTTTTTTAGGCTTACCATATTTTTTCAACATTGGCAATGAATTTTGTGGACGTGTTTGATTTGGTTTGATTCTGATAAATTTTGGTATTAAAATACAAGGAGATAAATCTAATAAAATGAATGTCATGAGCGAAAAATTACTATCAGTATGTCCAACATCCAATGTTCAATTACCGCTTACTGAAGGAAATATACATCACCAACAATTTTTCACACTAATTAGCTAAGGCAATTGGGGGTGGGGGGGAATGTCAAAAACAGAAGATAATAGAGATAAAGTACATAGTTGAACGTTTTATTCCTTTATTTCCTTTGCTTCCATAAACTAAACTATAAATTCTATTTATCATGAACAACTCCTAAAACTAAAAGGAATTATAACAAATAAACTAACCACCAGTATTTGATTGATGCAATGTACAAATTTTATTTTTTAGTATTGACACGGTGTACAAATACCACATTTCTATGCTTTATATTATAACTCATAATAGAATCAAGTGATAAAGTCACACAACACATAGTTGTTATGATTTCTAATGCTACTACTAAGGACCTATATTATATTTTCTAGTTTGGTTTGCTATACAATTAATTTATCCATTACACTATTTGCAAAGTGTAGGTAAGAGAATAACAACCAGATTATATGCATTGTAATATAATTTAAAGCATATAAATGTTTAATAACTCCAATAGAGTTCACGTTCTATTAACATATTCTAAAAGAAAAAAACACTCAAAATTGAAAATAAAATAAAACAACATTAGAATTTTAAAAATAACTTAAAAATAGAAAAATGCCTCTTCTAATAAAATTACAATCACCTCAACTAAAAGATCAAGTTTGTTAAGAAGGATATCAAACTAATTCTCAACAAAGTATAGACATACAGAAAATATACATCATTCGGTAATCGTATTGGGCAATAGCCAAAGAGGTATTGGCAAATCGAAATCGCATTAGGCAGGAGCTAGATTCGACTACCTGTAGGTTTGAAATCTAGAGGAGCGCTGCAGGAGTTAGCATGGCATCACCATCTATCGTGTCGTGCGATTTGAATAAAGCGATCAGGCAGGTCGTGATTTGTAATTAGCTTTTTTTCATTGATGTTGTCCTTGAGGGTTTCCCTGGTAGCAAACAGGGCCTTGCTCAATAACCAGCCCTAGCAGCATGTAAATGGAAGCCGAATTGGAGGTGAAGATGAAGGTGGAGGTGGATGTTGGTATGTGAATAGAGATGATGAGAACTAAAGTTTGGTTTATTGAAGAGGGAATTATAAAATGGGGGAAGTGTAAATTATGACAAAGGCGGGCAAAAAAAATTGAGAAACGTATTTGTCAACTGATTAAAATAATAATCTCAGCGTTTGTTGGAAGAAAAGGAAAAGAGAAAAAATATCAACAGCATGTACGTAATAAACGCTGTACCATTTTGCTATTTATGACTAGTTTTCTTGTAATGACATATACATATATATACACATGTATGCATGTATATCCATGGATATGAAACTAAATAGCACAACAAGTATTAGTTTCAAGCAGCAAATTACGACCAACATTCAGTTTCAGATACAAACCATAGAACAAAGGACAATATCGGTTTCAAGAAGCAAGCAAAGTACAATTATAGATCAACCACAAACATTCCACATATATACGAACATATGTATGTATGCATATACATGGATCAACTCAAAATGGTTCAGCCAAAGCAACAAGGAGAAGCAAGTGACAATGTAAATGAAAGCATAGGAGCAAATAAATAAGGGACATATGAAAACATTCTGCTCCTATATAGAAATTATGTCCCTTGCTGCTCCCATATAGAAATTCTATGTATAGTTTCAACAGATATGGAAACAGATGAAAACATAGGAATATATGGAAACATTAAAGTGTATGAAAACATAGATCCAGATAAATAAGGGATAGTTTTGACATTGGAGCAGAAAGACTCAAGTGCTAGTGCATAGGAGCAGCTCAAGGCATCTCAAAACAAGGTCAACTTAAAATGGTTCGGCTCAAAGCAATTCAACAATTGGTTCCACTCAAAATCGTTCAAGCTCAAACCTGTTCATAAACACACACACACACACACAGCGAGTAGAAATGGTTCAAGCTCAAACTAGCTGAAAGAGGCGGGTGGAACATTAGTCCTTATTTTTACATATTGAAAAGAGGACAATCTCTCTAAGTGTTTACAACTTCAAAATTTAAGGAACGGCATTTTTTTTTCTTTCGGGAAGAAAATAAAGAGGGAGGGAAGGAACACAACCACGTAATAATTTAGGCGATATGGGAGGGAAATTAAAATTTTGATAAGGAGGCAAAACCACATTTTTGATAATTTTAATCAAACAACAAATAAATATTGTCTGAAAACAACTGTTGTCTGATCGCTTTTGCATCATACAACAGATGATTTTTCCATATGCTTTGTAGAAAATGGGATAACAGAAAATCTATCATACGTTGTGTGATTACTGTTGTCTGATTCACTTAGCGGCATAGTGACTAAATTGCTATCGACTTTAATTATTAATATGTTTACCAATTTTTTAATTATGCTTCTCTAAAACTAAGATATCAAACAATAATTTGCAACTTAAATTTGGTTTCATGGTAGAACGTACTACTTTTCATTATTTCTTTTTCTGCTGTCTTGAGAAAGAACATAAAATAAAGGGAAATAACAAAATTGATTATTTTTTAAAATATGTGATATAGAGAATATAGTTATTTTTCATTATCATTTCACTACAAATTTAAAGAAGTTACAAAAGTATTGATTTTGATGCATGTTCTAAATATAATTAAATATCTTAACACACCAACTTCTAATTTGAAATTCATAAAATATATTTACTTGCATTATTCATTTTACTATCTTCCACCATTATAAGATTGAAAATGAATATTTTACGTTCAGATTTCATTATATTTCTGCATTTTATTCATAATTGTTCGCATTATTTACTGTTTAAGATGATTTTTTTAGAGTAGCTTTGATGACTTAATTTTATTAATTATTTAAGTGGCGTGGGTAAGTATTTAGATGAGTGTAGGGTTGGCAATTAAACCTGACTCGATGGATCCAGAACATGTGAGGTTCTGTCGGGTCCAAATTATGCGTTTTAAAAACCTAAACTCGACCCGATCCGAGCTTAGGTTTGATTGGGTTCGGTCGATTTGGGTCTAAATAGATAATAATACTAGATATGCATACATTTCATTCTTTTATGGTCGGATTTTTTCAGGTCGGGCTTGATCGGATCTTTATTGTATTTTCATCATCTAGACCCACTGCGAGATCCATCGGTTCTGGTTTTTTTAGATCGGTTTCGTTTTGCGATCTCGGTTCTATTTGTCAGCTTTTGCCTTGGATGAATGTAAGTTGTAACAACCTTGTCCAACTTAAAACATGAACGTTAGAATGCTGATCTCACTGTGCCCTTCATTTTCTACTTCAAAATAAAAGAATTATGTTTATTTCCGTGTTTTTTAAGAGCAGTGCTAAACGCACAACAATATAGGCTTTATTTTACCCAATCTCTCTTTTACCCAACAAAATCTTTTTACTGGCTTAGAATTACCCACGTATTACCCATATCATCGACTGAACTTCCCTCCTCTCAAACTTTGAAAACCAAACTTCGCTCCTCTCAAATCAAACCTACACCGAACGCTCGAGTATAATCACATGTAAACCCTAACCAACGTTCTCCAAATCAAATCCTAATCGACATTCTCCAAATCAAACCCACAGCGAACGCTTGGGTATCATCACCTGTAAATCAACGTTCAATCCATGCTGTCAATAGCACCTAAAAAGCAGGTTGTGTCGAAGAAGAAGAAGCCACCTCAATCATCTGAAGAGCCATCGTCTCCTCCGCCTACCACATCAACCCAGGGTATGGCAGTGTGAAAATCCTAAACCCTAAACCTTTTTTTTGAATTTTGCTTTCAATTGGTGGTGTGTAATTAGTGCGAATCAATTATTAGAAAAACCTTTACTGCCTAGTGAGAATTTTGTTAGTATTGTGTCTAAAGAATCACACGGTAGTATGGAATTTTTCATAAGTTTGGTTTGTTCGGCCTTGTATTGCCGTATGATGATTTGTTATGCATAGTAAACTAGAAGTGAATTAAAAAGGTTCAGCACGAAATTAAATTTGGTTATCAACATACATACAGTTATAGTATACAAATTCTACCACATGATTGTACACGAAGGAAATTGAAACTCATCTTTATTTGTTTAAAAGTTTATATTTTTGTAATAATTATTACACTATCATATATGCGTTTGAATGTAAAGAGCACTAGTAATACAATCCGTAGAATTGTCACAAGTTCAAATCTCAATCTATATTTTCCTGTATGCACTATCTATATTTTTAATAAGTTTTATGAATTCATGTAATAGATGTATAGAATGCAATTTGAACATTTGTTATACATTATTTCTATATTTTGCCATAAGTTAGAATTTTTTTATTGACAGTTCTTTTGAAAATGTTATATATAGATAGGCTTGGAAAAAGAAAGCTGACGGCTTCTTCTAGACGTGAGATGGAGAAAGACTAAACAAGGTAAAACAATTATTTTTGAATCGATGAATATAGAGCAGTTAGCTGAAGATGACGATGAAGACGAAATTGAGCCTTTGAATGTAGAGAAATAACATGAAGATCACATTGAAGAAGAAATTAAGCCTTTGAATTTCGGTAGTGGAGGTCCGAATCTAAAGAGGTGTTCAAAAGCCTTGATAACCACATTGTAAAAAATTAGGAAATGAAGTCTCGGGAAGATGAGCGTGGACCATTGAAATGTGTTTCTCATTGGCAAAAAATGTTTGAATGGAATTTGGAAGATGAGTCAGAGCAAGTTGTGCAAAGAGTAAAAAAATTAGGTCCGTACAATATTATTTAACATTCGTATAAGTGATGGACACAGCTCCGATTTCTGCATTTGTGTAGCGATAGCAATCAGAAACAAACACATTTCAGGTGCCTTTTGAGGACATGACCGTGACATTAGAAACAGAATCCATGGAGTACCAACAACGGGTATGTGTATATATAAGGAAGATGTGGTTGGGAAATTTCGTATGATGATGCTACTCAACTTGCAGTGGAACAATTAGGAATTGAAGGGGCCAAAGTTAAAGCGGAGATTGATGGTACATATGGAATACGTTTGCATTGGATAATGGAGAGTTGTAAAGGGAAAGCATCTATAGAGGAAGCTATTGATGTAGATTACAACAGAGTTGCACGAGCATATCTATTGCACGCTTTGGGTTGCACTGCGTTTTCTGGTAAGCCAGGAATGAGGACATCACTTTACTATCTGAATTGCTTATTAGATTTGAATACTATGAATGAACAAGCTTGGTGAATGGCCATACTTGCTTATTTATATCGTCAATTAGGATATGCTTCTCGTTCTGGTGCGAAACAAATATGTGGTTGTTTATCTCTTCTGATGGTAGTCCGCTTGTCCTGAATTATTTTCTTTCGTTATTGCTTTGACATTCATATTTTCGTATCTCATGCTGTAAATTTCAGGCTTGGATACATGATCATTTTCCAATGCTACAAACATTGGTGCTTAATGAATCTTTTCAACCAAATGATCCATTATTGACAAAATGGAAGGTTCTGAAATTTGGTGGTGATCCCGCCTAATCTATGATTCACACTAGAGAGCAGTTAGACGAATTAGAAGTAGATGATGTAAGATTCCTTATTGACTTGATTTCGTATGTTAGATATATGGTATATTAATATTGTTGAGTTGAAATATTTGTCTATTTCTTGATTTATTAACATAGGTATGTTGGGATCCTTAGAAAGATATTCGGGAGTACAACCAAATCGATGAAGTTCTTTTCTATGGTATTTGCTTAGTTTTGACATTGCCAAACAATCCTACCCTGATAGAGTTCTATGTCAATTTGATTCGGTGCAATATATACCAAAAGCCCAATGATGATAGTATCTTGGATGAGAGGATCACAATCGAACCAATACAAAGTTTTAAATGATATGGGTCATTGGTACGCACAGAATTAGCATGATTATATGCTTCATGTAGATTCTCGTTCAACCGCAGTAACACATCCTCACGACAGCACAAATGACTACTTGAGTTGGTTTCGTCGAATTTCACACCCATATATGTAGAGTCCGAAAATGAAGCGGAGGAGAAAAAAAATACTAAAGTTGAAGATTTGGTATGTAACATTGACTTTTAAATCATTTCATTTACCATTGACATTCGAATGATTTCTTATCCCATATATGTTTTGTAGAAGAAGGAAATAAGAAAGGCTATTGGACTACTTGACAAGAATATCAACGGTACCGAAAAAGATGTTGCGGTGTTACATGGAGTCGATGTAAAAGCCAAACATATTTTATCTTTTGCTCTGAAAGACCCACAGTCATATTTTATCTTCTGCACATATGACTTTATACCACCGCACGGTAGTATGGAACCAGAGAGTTGAAGTACAAAAATTTTGTAGTATGGGACTATCTGGATTAATATAGCCGTTTAGCAGTTCTAAGCTGTATGAGTAATAGATTTTGACAATTACATACTGCCGATTGAACTAAGGATCGTCCAAAAATCCAATAACTCCCACTGTCCGGTTTTATACTGTAGTACGGCCCTATAGAGTCTTACAGGTAGAAGACTTTGACAATTTCATACTACCATATGGGCCAAAAGAAAATTTCAAAATTTTTTAATCCCACAGTCTGGGTCTATACTGTCGTTTGGCTATACAACTTCGTATGGGTTGAATACTTATACAGTTTCATACCGTCGTATAAACTAATTATCCAAACCAAATTTTTAGAACCCTACTATCGGTTCCATATTGCCGTACGGCGATAAAACATCGTTTGATTTAAAGAATTTGACAATTTCATAATGCCGTATGAACCAATTATCCAAACAATGTTTCTTGAAACCCACTGTCCGGTTCCATACCGTCGTCCGACTATACAAACTCGTATGATTTGAAGACTTTGACAATTTCATAATGCCGTATGAACCAATTACCCACACAAATTTTTTTGAATCCCACCGTCTAGTTCTGTATAGTCGTACGACAATATGAAGTCATATTTATGAAAGACTACGAGAACTTTATATTGCCGCTCGAAGCAATCACCCAACAAAATTTTTGTACATCATACTATTTGGTTCCATATGGCTGCTCTAAGTCATACCTAATAAAGAGTTTGACAGTTTCATACTGCCGTATGAACTGGTAACTAATTTTTTCATAAGTAAACGCACTTGGAACGGCACCAGATTACCGTACGAAGTCCACAAACTTGTTTTTCACCAGTAAACGGTGAAAATCTAATTAACTACGAAAAGGACTAGGTAAACACTGGAATTAATAGAAATGGAATGCCAATTTTACTCGTGGTCATTATACAAAAGAAATGGATGTCCGTAAATGACCGTTACACAAAATACTTGGTCATCAGAAAAAAGTACATCAAAAATCAGTTGGATAATCGGTTGTACAAACATCATTGGTTTTGATACTTAAGAAATGTTCTAGTCTAGTGACCAAAAACTTAGAGCAAATGTGGTTGTAAATCGAGGCCATAGTGATGCAATAGGTGGTATAAGAGAGTTCTTCTATAGACGCAAAATCACAAAGTGGTAGTCAGTCATATGAGCTGTGGAAATTATCTTTGGAGAATGATCAGGAGGACCTTGTTCATGAGGCATAAATGTGAGACACTGATGTTTTGAAATATGGACTAGAACTGATCAAATGCATTTGCGATCACATACCCCATAGTTGGCATTTCCATCCAGTGATTACTATCACAATTGGCTTCAAAATAGTTTAAAGGAACCTGCATTTCATTTAACATTTCTTCATCTAAGCATGTAAGATATACATTCCAATTTTTATCAAGATCTAACAATATTTGCTTTCTAATGTCGGCAAAAGTAACTTCAAATTCATCAAAATGTCTAGCAATACATCTAAACCCATTATTTTTGTCCATTAAAACATCTTCAACCTCCAAAAAAAATGGATGAGGGAATTCCGAAATTTACGTCTGGTACAGAAACCATTTTCTTTATCTTTGGAGTTAACTTCTTCATCCCAACATTAGACTGTGATTGTTGTTTATCTATTGACTTTGCATACTCAAAAGCTGATGGATAACATTTTGTGCTAGTCAAACTTTTGCTTCATTCGATTTGAATTTTTTTCCTTTTGCACCTTTTGTACGACCATTGGGTTTTACGTATTTTGGTTCAACCAAACTTGTTATGATTGGTTGACCAATTTCTTTCATTTTCATCAAGATAACCTTTTTATTATCCTCCATTGCATTGTCAAACAACTGTTTAGGCATTGCATGTTCTGGAGTACAATAAAAATCGTTTGATTTCTCTACATATATAATTGTATCCAACTTCCGCCAATGTTATCGATCATGTTTAGTGGTATAGACTATTGTTCAATATGTAATATATGTAATTTGTGTGAGCATGGAAGACCATAAATGGTTCTATTCAAATGATCGCAATCGAAATTAAACATATTCTCGACCTCTTTTAACATACAATCCATAGCAAATAACGAAAATCAATAACAAAGGTATGTGAATAAAGGAATTTGATAGCAAAGGTATGTGAATAAATGAATTCTTGGTTTTCTAGGAACTCTAACTTTATTGGACTTAGTAATGACAAGAACACTGTTGATCGACATTGCCTTCGATTGACACCAATGAATGAATGCGTCTCGGGAAGTAAATAACTACGACACAATCAATTTATAATTAATAATGTTCTACAGTGAAATAATAAACACATAAAATATCTAACAAACCTCATCCGCTACAAATTTATCAGTCACGTCAACAAATATGTTTTCACCGTTATCTTCTTCGTGTAGTTCATTTTCTACATCTTCTTCACCTCCCACACTTCGGTAGCATAGCGGTTTAATATTGGCCACAAAATACTATGTTATGCATAACCAAATTAACGTATAGCATATAAGTCAAGAAAACGCAAAAGATCTCCATCGCCAGATCCAAGGAAAACCATTGAAGATCAGCAAACACTTCCATCTAAAGATGTCATCACTTCAGAATGGTAAAATTTAAATTTCTTTGCTATTTTATTTTGGATTTACGGATTCTAAATTGATTGTATTTTAATTGCAAAAGCATATTACAGTCTTATTAAATCTCTTTTAATTTTGACATGGTATGTACAGATAAGTTAACCTATGCTTATGACCCGGCCATTTGTCGTGCACAAATGCGTTATCATTGGGTTTCTTTGCATTTTGACAAGAAAAAAATCTACAGCTATATGCTAATGGGATGTGACCAATTTATTTATCTTGCATAATATGTTATCATCGGTTAACTGTGCGGTATGTCAAAAATCAATAGTTATAAGATGAAAAGAAAAAAAAGTTTCACCCTATCTGTTTATATGGCTTCCAATGGATCCTTTTATTACTTTTTTCTTCCTATGTTTGCACGCTAACGGTTTAAGCTATGTGTCAACAATTATGGGGTTGTGCATATGTTCTACTTATGATTTTTTATTTCTTCCTTCCGCGGGCTCTCCATTGTCATGTTTATTGGTTGTTTCTTCTACACACTTACTACTTTTATACTATGGGAATTTACTGCATATATGCATTGAATCATAAGATGTGTCGGTAATTACATAACAACCAATATTTTTTACTCTTTAAATATTAGGTATGGACCATATATTTTGAATAAAAAATTGTAAATAACTAATTTGATGAAATGATGGAGTTTGTTACCCGTGTATGTGCATTAATTGTTAAAAATATAATTAACCAATATCATGTATGCACAAAAACAAAAAAGGAAACATATCTTATGCAAATCCTTTGCTCTTGGAAAAGAAGGATATACTTAAAATATCAACTTTTTTGAAATTTCCACAACCTTTTACACAATATCTATTAATACCGTAACTATGATTTCATTAGATTATACAATCTGTCATATGGTTATGTTTCTTTCTTGGTATAGAATGTGTGCAATAATTACTGTGTTTCTTCCTTGGTATAGAATATATGCAATAATTACCATGTTTCTTTCTTGGTATAGAACGTGTGCAATAATTACAACCGAGGAATAAAAAATAGAGGTCATTCAAGCTCCATTAACATTTGGTATAGAATGCATAAATCGATCTGGAATTCGTCATTTAGAATTGATTTGTTGGTTCCATAAACCAATTCGAACATCACTGTCATGTCACATTGCCTAACACAGAACTTGTAAGTGTTGGTTTTCTATGGAACAACGTATTGGAAATTTGATGCAACAATTGTAATGGATGCTTTTATGTATATGGTATATTTTAAATCAAGCTGTAGAAAAACTAACATTTCTGTTTATGTTGATACCAAAAGTGGCACAACACACAAAATATGGTAGAAATGGTAAAATCTAAAAGAAAATATATGAAAACAGGGAGAATAATAAGGTTTTTAACTGGTTCAGCAATCTCTAACCTACATCCATTGTAGTTTTATTTACTATGAATATAAGAGTCACTAATACAACAACTTTACTACTCTAAAGGCCTAGAACAACAAAGTGCAGCTTCATTTGCGACTTTAATGGAGAAAAGATAGAAGATGAAGAAGATGATGAACCCAATAATCATCATTCAGTTGGTATAGGATCTGTATTTATAGGACAATCACCCAACAAAGCCGGTGGCCTACGAGATATCAAGTCTAGATCCAGAACTCAGAGTGTAGGATGGGTAAACCGTGCCCATTAAGCTGTAAAATCAACTCGATACCAACCAAAAGTAGTCGGTACTGACTAGATTTTTGGAGTGGAAACTACGTCTTCTTCCCCCTTGATCTTCAATCCCTGATAAGTTGCGTTTCGAGCACTTTTCTTGGAGATAATGGTGTTTTTGAAAGATTCTTATATCGCTCACACTTGCCTTCTTTCGTTCAAAAAAATCCTTAGAGTTGTTCGTCTATTCCTTGAGAAATGCACTTCAAGATGATCACACAACCATATATCACATCGTTAGGATTCAACCAGAGGCCAAAAAATTCTCGATACCAAGTAGTGGTGTTCGATATCGAGTGGTCCTCTTAGTTTCGATTGTGTCACAAACTCTTGAGACCATTTCTATTGTCCTTTTAAGCATGTTCCCAGGTCCACGAATCGTTTCGTCTTCATCCTAACATTCCAGTAAAAAGGTGCTTGTTCAAAAAGCCAGCTAACACTTGGCCCCAAGAGTGTGCTTTCATTAGAAATAAAGCATGCTTTGGAACGAGATGAGCATTCACTATCATCCACATACGTATGTTAGTTTTTAAGGAATTATCTTCATTCTGCGGGTACATAACAAACTGGCTTTTCAACCCTCGAAAATCGACACCAACACGTCCAATCTACTACATGCCGAGCAATCGAATGTCAGAAAATCCGATTATTAGGGAAAAGAAGAAGAAAGAAGAAGAAGAAGACTAAACAACATAGAATCTCATTGCGGAACGAATTATCTATAATATATCATAAGTCTTTATACAAAAGAAAAACTGTAATATGGATATATACACACACACAACATCAATAAGAGTATACTAACATATTGCAGTCTGGGCGGTTATAACAATCTGTCCTCACTATTGCTGATAACACACCAATGAACACAGTGGAAAATATAACCATCGACGTGGAATATGTCTCTGAGCCTCCAACTCGTCTCTTGAAGCTCCAAGCATCCAAACTAATATGTAATATGCTCGGTCTGACCTAAGCATTATGATGAAATAACACCCGAGTTAGTATGGAAATCCAACGTGAGAAAACACACACAATTGGATTTTAATGTTATACGAAAATCTTTGAAATCAAAAGATATCTCATAGGACCACGACACACATAAGCACGATGGATTTTTACCATACGATAACCAAAACACATTTATAGAAAACCCAGTGATATTATAATAATGTCTAGTGGTTCAAAGTAAAATATTAAAATAGTTGAAATGCTTGCATCTCACATTTCAACATAGTTGGGCACAATCAAAACCGTACGACGCTTCTTGAAGAATGCATTCCATACAATGACTAAGCACTGGGGTACCAGCTATCATAGTACACCTTTTAGAAAAATATAATGAGATCGAACCTAATGATCCCTTCCAACACAAGATCGGCCTACCCCTTACCGGATAGTACCGAATATGTCATCACCCAGGTTGTTCCTAACCATTTTACTGAGATCTCATGCATAATAAATCCATAAATATATAGACATAGGGTATCTAGAAAGGTGACAACATACCCTGATGGGTACAACCCACTAAGCCTTGCTGCATCTCCCTTGATTTTCAGTCATTCCCCGTTAATGTGGCTTGAGGCTACGTTTACCTTTTTGAATATCAATCCACTTGGAATGCTAACACTGCCTTACGGGCAACAATGCAGCGATAACATTCATCCATTCAAGTTTTCTAGGTCTGAACAAATCAATCTCTTCAAAGATCATCGTCTTCATTATCCGCAAGATTTCACAATTCTTAATGCTCAAATTGGATCGAAGTGGTTTTCGGATAATCAAATCTATTCCCGATCTCTTCGAAACAATCAACGAATTTGGCCAGATTTTATAGTCGGTTATTTAACTATCAAATTACACACATAAGCAGGCATTAGGCCCATATTATAAATCTTTCAAACATTTATTTCAAAATATCTTACAAAGATATATAAGGTATATATTCAAATCTCTTTCAATATTTTAATATTTGAGAAAATTCGAATACTTATATCCATAACAGGATATTCTAAATTCATATCAACACATAGAAATATTTCCAAGTTCAATTTATAACTTCTTTTATGAATTCAAGTCATTTCTGAAGTTTCTGGATCCAGCTATTTTGGAAATTTCTTAAGTTTCTAGAAATCTCATTATAAGATTTCTCTTATAAAATCACACCCGTTCATGAAATCCGGTTTACAAATCCCGAGAGTATTTACAAATAAATTCCAATTACTTACTTTTAAATTCTATGTAAATAATACGTATTTTAAAGAATAATAATTTGTTTTCAAACACGTATAATTAATCATTAAAAATATCAAAACATTTTGAGATAAACATCGATAACTTGTTCTCAGTTCATTTTTAAATAAAACTAATCAATTTACAAAAGCTTATTATTAAAATTTGAATTCTTTTCAACTAATATTAAATATTTGAATAACCAACCTTATGAATATTTCAATACTAAAAATAGTTCAAATTACAAAGTTTAATAAATAAGAATTCCCTTTTGAAACAAAACTTAACTTCTCGATAAAGATACATTTTTAAAAATTCCAATATAGCCAATTTTATTTTATAAATCCCTCTCATAACACATCGATTACATTTCCAATTTCATAACCTTTATCACATTTCAAAAATAGAATCTACTATTCATTTCAAAAATTGATTTTCACCTCTTGTTATAAATTCATACTGTGAATTTATATTCCAATATGTCAAATGATAATCATTTCATTTTATTTATAAACATCGTTTATGAATTTACAAATTCATTCGAGTTCCACTTGTTTTATAATATATTCTCATTTATAAAATTTGATTTATAAATCCATCCCTTGTAAATCCCATTATATTTCCTAAGCTATTTTAAATCTTGATTTCAACTCCTTTTCCATATTTTCAAAAATATCACTTAAAATTCATTATACAAATACTTTATTCATCACTTTAAAATCTCTATTTAAACTCCTTTAGGAAATAGTCAAGTAAAAATCCAAAATCAAGTCATTGATTTCATACAACCGGTTTCTTTTTAATAATCTAAGATTTCAGCGAAACACTTATTATCAAAAATTTATTTTTAAAACTCAAAATATCACGTATAGGATTCCCAAATCAATCTTTTATTTAACTCAAATTCATCCCTTTAAAATAATCCAAATTCAATATAAGTATTCCTAAAATCGTCATTGAAATTCTTTTTAAAATTCAAAAATAATATTTATGGTATTTATAATACCAAAACTAAGGCAATGCTACTATAGCATCCAATAAGTCAAATCATAACATAATCTATAGCAGATTATTCACATACATCATATATCACTATATATGATATTAAAATCAACATTTTTGAGGAATCCAGTTGTATGCCTCCAACATGTTTCCCTGCAACCACAGATATTATATAATCACAAAATATAATCACCACTTCGAGGCGGGTTATCACAATAGAAATGGTCATCCGCTATTATGCGGGGCGCATAGTGTCTCATCCGCTCCAATCGATGGAAATATATCCAAATCAACTAATAAATATAACAATTTATCCAACAATCATTCAACCATTTTTATTACCATATATAATAATTATACAAAAATGTGACATTAACTCACCGAAATTTCCCGTTGTCACCGAAGCGTTTCGGTTCGGGACAAAAACCGGACGACATCCGATTTTACCCCAAAATTCAGCAGCCTCCAAATCCAACCAAACTGGTTCCACTACGAAGCTTTTGTTATCATGAGCGCAACACAAAAGGTTTCGTTCCAATCAAAACTGTATGCAAGAGTTATGAATTTTATAGGTTATTGAGATTTTTAAATTAAATAATATAAATTAATCAAAACATCACCATACTTACACTATTGCCAACTTCCCCCTTCTCTAAGACCATCTCCTGTACACACACGGTGTACCTTCTTTGCACGCCCTCCACTGACATGGCCAAAAGCTCTCTGGAAAAAAAAATCGAAGCCACCAAACTCCATCTCTCCTTGAGCACGACATTCCCATACCCAAACTTCAAAGCACAACACTCCAAGTCGTGACATAGCAGCAGCTCCCCCTATATGATGCGACCCCAATAATGATCGGACCTCCCGGAATTTCACCCTAAGGTGTCTCTTTCCATCGCGAGTCCAAATTAATGCTCCGCTCGTCGAATCGATGATCCCAACCACCATAAAAGCTAACCCTAGTTCACCCAAAATGCACACCATTCCCAAAACAGATTTCGAACGCCACCTAACCCACATTAACATGAAGCTCTTGATGAATCATGATATGTACAGCTGTTTTTAGAACTTTACATGTAGTATGATGCTCGATTTTAATTTTTGAATTCAAGGCTTTCTTTTTTCCTTCTTTTTTAAGCCTCTTTTCAAATAAGGGAGGGAGATCATAGGGGAGTGGGTGGTATAGATAAGTGCGGCTGATATAGGGTAGGGTGGCTAATAAGAAGGAACAACGACTGAAAGGAAATGTATGGTTAAATCGAATAAAAATATATTATTTAAAATTAAAAATATCTAGTTGTAATTACGGCTCCAATTGAGGCGTGCTGCCTGGTGTTCCTATCGTTATACCCCTATTCCGAACGCAATGGAACTAGTTACGAGTTCTAATTCGATTGTATGAAGAAGATAGCATTTTGAACCTAATTGTAATATTAAATTTCCGATAATAATTTCAACGCATTTCTATTTCGTGCGACCGAGTGGTGCATTTCATTGTTACGAAATTTGACGGCATATTATAATTCATTATTACGGTTCTAACGACACTGGTTTCGTCAAAATCCGAGATTGTGCCCCAGAAGGCATTTTCACTCGTTAATTAAATGAGATATGTAGAAAATTAGTTAAATCACTTTTAAATCAAGTTTAAGAGATTATTATCTTCATTCTTATCAAAAGAAATTAAATAAGCTTTTAAATCATTTTTATCCAACATAAAATCAAATATTTTAATTATTAAAACAATTTTCAATTATTAAATTCAGTAATTAAATTATCCAATAAATCATTATATTTGAAATTCAAGTTATTAAATCTGTAAAATTAACTTTTCAATATTTAAAATTTATTAAATATTCCAATTTCAAATAACCAAAATTCTAGATTGTTACGTTCTTCCTCCCTTAAAAGAATTTTGTCCTCGAAATTGCCAAGATAGAAAAATGCACAAACCCATTTCTTTTTAAAACTAATTAGTTGAATTAACTTCCCAAAATCAATTTATCGAAACCTTTTTATTACTTTTACTGATCTCCCAAATTCATCCATAGTTTAACTAATATTATCCACTTAATCATCTCAGGTTATAACTCAAAAATTAATTTTTTAGTTATTAAAAATTTTCTTCAAAATTTCCAACTCTTTAAATTTTTGAAAAATTTCGCCAGCGTCTCCTTTGCGCGGCTAGATCAGAACAACTACAAATCGTCACTATAGGCCAAAACCAATAAAGAAAATAAAGCAAAGCGGCTCAACCACAAAACCTTCAAATTCAAGCAAAAATTTAAACATGTACCTTTTTGTTAGGCAACCCAGTTTTCTTATGATATCAAAGCCATCAAATTAGCTCTTGCTTTATATATACCCACATTTTATTTGCCAATGATATCCAGTCATATGTTCATAATCATATTATTCTGCATTTTAAATTTCCAACATTAGCTTTACTAAAACCATACAAGTATATAAATCATCTGTATGCACATCTCAATCTGATCGCTCGCTCGATCACACAATCTCACTTCCGAACTAGTATCGTTCGCACGACCACTCTAATGCGGACTTAGATCTAGTTTCTTGATTAAGAACCGTCATTCTCCTTGCATAGCCATATAAGATAGAGAATTTTGAAATCAATCAAAAACTCATATCCAGTGTTCGTTGTCGAGAATCAAGTGAAAAATCCCAAGTCGAATCGATATAAATCATCTCGAAATCATGTACTCAAATCGGGATAAAATCATTACGGGAATAAAATAATATACGTACAACTCACGTATTAATTTCAAATGATTTCTTAGCTAGTCCAAATTCTTTTTGTTTCACATTCATTTCATTTACAAACGCTTGATCTATATTCAATTTGTTCACAATGCATTATTCACATTTCCTTATTTACTTAGTATATTCCTTTCAATACTAATTACCCCTTAAGAACTATTCCGTCAAATTTTCTTGAATTTGTTGTAAACATTTTATATTCATTTAAGTTAAATCCAATTTTATTTCACGCAACCATTGTTAAATTTCAATATTTCAACCATATCCAAATAACTAATTTATTTCAAATCCTAATAAACTCCATTTCCAAAAATTATCTCATTTATCCTACCTTAGGCTAAATTTTCAAAATTCACTTTATTTAACTTAATTTAAGTTAAATTTCATTCTATAATTCAATTTAAAATTTTTACTTTTCTTGCATTCACATTCAACAATTTCAAGCATTGCTTTAACTTGCAAATTTTCAAATTTTATAAGCTATCAAACTTATTTTTTTTATTTTCAATAAAATGTTCAAAAGAAAATTCCAGAGTTTAAACACCTCATTCTAAAGTATTTCAAATCATTTTCGAAATCAAACACACACAGACAAAAAATCCCTTGGCATATCAAATCATTCTTTTGGATTCAAAAATCAAAACCAGTTTTACAAAACAAAACTCCAATGGTAGTAATTCTTCCCTTGAAAACTCAAAAATGAATGTTAATCATGCTGCAGTCATCATGGAAATTATTTTCCAGTGACCGAAGTGAGTTTAGTGCTTTTATTTTCTTTTAAAAACCTTTTTCAATATTTCTATTCAAAGATATTTTTCAAACGATATTATTATTATTTTTCCAAAACATTGAAAGACAAATCCCCAAATCCAACGACAATTAAATTCCCGGCTTTTAAATCCTTTCTATAAATCATATTTAAAATATACTTCTGAAATTTCCTTTTAATCTATAAATCACATTTATACTCTATAATTCTATTTGGTTATATAAAATCATTTCTCTATTGTTAGTCTTGCTTACATCAAAATATCAACCAGTTTATTAGAACACAACAACAACAAATGATAATCAAATATTGTCACTCTCTAACAACCAAGCACACCATGTAGTACTAATTTCTGAAAAATTATTCCTATATATATATAAAATACAATCTAAGTAAAATTATTTCATTTACCCTGTTTTAAAACAATACTGTGTCGAATTGCTCAGTTCAAGTGTTTGGAGATCCCTATCAATAATGTTAATTACTTGTGTTGACCAGAATCCATAAACCACTCAATAGATTGGCCAAAGCAATATAAAACAATTTTTATACCATTGACAAATACGCGCTCATATAATATACACTAAAACTCATTCTAAGGTGCTACTGACCCTATCTCTAATGAGTCTCCCCATGAAAGCCAAGGTTCCCGCTCAACCTTCATCTCTGATACCAAGTATAATAAACCGACTTTTCAACCCTAAAAAATCGACACTAATACCTCCACCGTATCACATGCCGAGCAATCGAATGTTGGAAAATCCGATTGTTAGTGGAAAGAAGAAGAAAGAAGATAAGAAGAAGACTAAACAACTTAAAATTTCACAGCGGAACGAAAAATCTATAATATATCACAAGTCTTTACATAAAAGCAAAGCTTTAATATGTGTGCATGCGTGTGTGTGTATATATACAACATCAATCAGAGTATACTAACGTATTTTAGCCTGGACAGTTATAACAATCTGTCCTCACAATTGTTGATCACACACCAATGAATATAGCGGAAAATATAACCATCTACATGAATACGTCTCTGGGCCTCCAACTCATCTCTTGAAGCTCCAAGCATCCAAACTAATCTGTAATATGCTCAGCCTGACCCGAGCATCTTAATAAAATAACGCCCGAGTCAGTTTGGAAAACCAACGTAAGAAAGCACACCCAACTGGATTTTAAAGTTATACAAAAATCTTTGAAATCAAAAGTATCACGTAAGACCACGTCACACATCCACACGATGGGATTTTACCTTACGATAACCAATCAAAAGCAGGCACTAGGACTATATTATAAATCTTTCAAACTTTTATTTCAAAATACCTTTACAAAGATATATATATATATACACATATATATTCAAATCCGTTTTAATATTTGGAAACAATTTTGAATACTTATATCCATAACAAGATAATCTCATATCATATCAACGTGTAGAAATATTTCCAAGTTCAGTTTTTAACTTCTTTTATGAATTCAAGTCATTTATGAAGTTTCTGGATCTAACTATTTCGGAAATTTCTTAAGTTTCCAAAAATCCCATTATAAGATTTCTCTTATAAAATCATATCCATTCAATAAAATCCAGTTTACAAGTCTCGGGAGTATTTACAAATAAATTCTAATTACTTACTTTTAACTTCTATGTAAAATAATAAGTATTTTAATGAACAATAATTTATTTTCGAACGCATTTAAGTAATCATTTAAAACATCAAAACGCTTTTAAATAAACATTGATAACTCATTCATAATTTATTTTTAAGTAAAACTAATCAATTTACAAAAGCTTATTGTAAAAATTTAAATTCTTTTCAACTAATATTAAATATTTGAATAACCAATTTTATGAAATATTTCAAAACTAAAAACAGTTTTAAATTACATAGTTTAATAAATAAAAATTTCCTTTTCAAATAAAACGTAACTTCTCGATAAAGATATATTTTTAAAATTCTAATATAACCAATTTCAGTTCATAAATCCCTTTCGATTCATAACACATCGATTACATTCCCAATTTCATATAACCGCTCTCACATTTCAAAAATAGACTCCACTATTCCTTTCAAAAACCGATTTTCACCTCTCATTATAAATTCACATTGAATTTGTATTTTCAATTTATCAAATGATAACTATTTCATTTTATCTATGAACATCGTTTATAAATTTACAAATTCATTCGAGTTCCACTTGTTTTATTTAATATTCGACCAAAAAATCAAGATACCAGTCATGAATGTCTTTTGCGAAAATTTCCACATTTCAAGGTTATACAATTGAATATATATAATATTTTAATTACTTAGTAATAAAATAATAATATCATTGTCATTTGATATCATATAATAGAATTGCATTGGGACAATAAATAGAACGCATATTTCAGCCTGGACTCCTTTTTCAAAGCAAATCTTTTCGTGGAAGGAAAAATTCCATGACCCAAAATATGATGGTTGCATGTGACTTTGACATGAGATTCATATATGTATATGCTGGATAGGAAGATACAACTAATGATTCCATGAGGAGGTACTTTCAAATAGTTTAATTTACGATAAATAACAACATATTTACAAATATTTATAATTAGCTAACGCCAAAATATAATTTCGTCATGTGATGGTTTTCATAATTTATTTACAGAACAATTTTATCTTGTTGATTCTAGATATGCAAATGTACCATGGTTTCTCTTCCCTTATCATGGACAAAGATATCATTTACGCGACTATAATGGACAAGGAAGGCTATCTGGAAAGGAAGACATGTTCCACTACGGACATTAATCATATTATTAATCCCGGTAGGAAGAGTAAAGAAATTAGCAAGGGCACAAGCGGAAGTTTACCGATGTAGTACTCACTAGTGAATATTTGAGTGTAATATTAACAAAAAGAATGCTTATAAACCACCATTCTGGAACTTGTTTGCGCACTCATTAGCCATGTGTGCATATCCATCTTCTCTTCTTGGAATGTTGATCTGCTCAGTTGCCATATTTCACTTATTATAATACAAACATTGTGTAGATTAGGAAGTTTCTTGTGTTGTACCTTAAAAAACTGATAAACCGCCTACTCTGGTTAAAAAGAAAATCAAGATCACTATATCAAATATCTAATGTCATTATATCAAAAATCTAGTGCTTTTGATCAATGATGCATTTTAGTAGATTAAATTCAGCTAAAGTGTACAGAGGGGTAAACTCATTAGATCAAAGATTTAGCATACTATTGACATTAAATATGAGTTTTATGTTCTACATTTTCAATATATATCTCAAAAGAAGTGGAAGATAAGAAAATAATAAAAAATCATGTCATTACTACAAAGGAGAAAGAAAGAACAAAATAGTTTTTCTTACTTTCTAAAAGGTGGAAAATAAGACGAAATCGTTTTCAATTTCATATGTTATTTGAATTAATTTTCATAATATGTAACGACCCGTAAATTTTCGATAATTAAAATAGCTAATTTAAAAGATTCGTGATTTAGTGTTAGAAAAAAATTTGTAAGTCATTTGGAATAATAATAAATGTTGAATTCATTGGGAATAATAGAGTAATTGATTGATAAGTAAAATCTATTTAAAATCAAATATTGAATATTGAACAGGTAAATTGTTTAAATTAAATATTTAAAACTTATTGAATAATTTAATAACTGTAAGATGAAAATAGTGTTCTAAATTGTGAATTGGCTTTAAAGGTTGAATCTTATAAGTTAAATTTCAATATTTCAAAAGATAATGAATCCTTGGATAATCAAAATTGTTTAAATTAAATACTTGGAATTTATTGAATAATTTAATAATGGGAATTGAATAACTGTATAATGGGAATGGTTGTTCTATAATTTTAACTCGTCTCAAAAGTTAAAAAAAATTAGTTTGTTTTGAATATCTCAAAAGATAGCGATTTAAGAATAATCAAATTTGTTTAAATTTAATATTACAAATGTTGAATAATTAAATTCCGAATTTGATACGATTAATTTGATATTGAAATTTAATATATGAAAATAGAGTGAATAAGTGAAATTTGATTTAATATGATTCAAATTGGTTTCCAAAGTGAATGTAAGTTATATTGGGATTAAAATAGAGTTAATAAGATTTTAAAATTGGAATTTATTGGATAATTGAATAAACGGGGTCAATATGATTGAAAATGATTTGTAAAGTTTTATTTTATCATATTGGAGTAATAGTGATGCTATAGAACTTTTAAAAATGAATTTAAAATTTATTTGTGAAAATTGAATATTTTAATATTTAATTATCGACTGAGAAATAGCCAATTTTTGAACAGTCTCAGAATTGGACGAAACTAGTTCCATTGGATCCGTAATAGTTTGTTATTATCGAATTTCAATTTTCGTAGCAATCGGAGTTTTCGTTTGACCGTGGCAGCTCGAAACGCATCGAAATTGTTTTAATATTAAATTGGCGAGTTAAAATAGTCATTTTTTAAACAGTCTCGGATTTCGACGAAACCAGTTTCATCGGATCCGTAATGTCATATTATTGTAAGATTTCAAATTGCGAGTCAATCGGATTTACCGTTTGTCCGAGACGAGCCAAAACGCTTAGAAATTCGTTTAATCGGTTTAATTTAAATTTGATCGTTTATTTCCGTAACTCGCACAGATGACTGAGTTAGCTTCCGAAACCTGTTCCATTGTGTCTGGAATGCGGGATAAACCCTAGAAACGTCAGTCACCGTGCGTAAATCGGAGTTCGGAAAGTCCGGAATGAATAGTGTTCGTCGTTTTCTATAAAGGCGCTTCATTAGTTTCTTTTTTTTTTTCAAATAAAACTCTAGCCCTAGAAATGGCCGGCCGCCTCTTATACCATGAATGGCCGAAAATCTTCCTCGTTCCCCCTCGAATTTCTTGCAATCCACTAAACAATTCCAAAAACTTTCAACTGGACAATTGTAGAGCACATCACGATCTACCATTTCAACAGTTATGATCGTAATTGGGTCAACGGATCGGCAGGAAACTGAGCTTGAAGGCCGGACGTTCATCATCAAAATTCGTGCTCCAGGAGAGGCCGAGCTTCACCTTGCTTCTGGTGATGGTGGAGTCGAGCATGAGCTACAAGATGGCAGTGGTATGATGGGGTCTGGAGGTTGGTAGGTGGTCGCGTGTTTTGAATGGAGTGGGCGGCTTTGGGTTCACATACGAACCTGGAAACGCGAACGTGAAGGAGAGAGGGGCAACGGCCTGGATTAGCCCTGGGGGAATCAGCGGTGAGGCTGGTATTTAGGTTTAAATTAAAATAGAGTTGAAATTAATTTATATATATAAAAAAATTGTATTAACTTATAACTATCATAACTTTGTCATACGAGGTCGGAATCGGACGAAACAAGTTGCGTTGCAATCGTTTTGTCGAGCACTACGCAATGCAACTAGATTAGAATCGTTTGGAGCTAGAGAAAATTTTGGGTTAAATCGAACGTCGTTCGATTTGATTTAAAATCGTAAAAATCAAGGTGAGTGTTTTATAACGCTCACAACGTACTAAATATCTTTATGCTTGTTAAATTGGACATTATGAAGTGTTAGGATTTTATTATCGTTGTTTGGTAGAATTTAATTGTCATATAGATTGTCGTTTGAATTAACCGTTGAAAAATTAAATTGACAGTTAAATTGAAATTGAAATTGAATTGCGATTTAATTACCTGACATCGATAACTATGAAATTGCCCTGAATTGTATTGTTTATTGGATGATGTATTTTGATGGATGTTATTGTTTGATAATTGAATGTTTGGATGTTTATTTGCTTATATAGATCCTGTTATGCATACATATGATACTGTGATTTAATTTAAGTAATATATATTCATTCCTGACATATAATTGAAATAAATAACTACTTGGCCATAGGATAGAAAATTATATACGGACACCGAATTGGCTAAATTAATAATTTTCGAAATCGTCGATTAGAAATTTATTTAAATGTTTTGATTTAAAAGTTATAAATAGAAACCAATTTATAGAATTCGAATTTATCGAAAAAATTGAGTTTGGAATGTTGAAATAAATTTTGGCTAAAAGAAATTGTTAATTAATTTAACTGGAGACTTTGGAAAATTTAAAAATCGGGATATGATTGAATTTCGAAAATTGATTTGTTTAAAGATTTAACCTTAATTCGAGCTTTGAATATTACTAAGTAAAAGTGATATAAAAATGACATTTTGAAATCGAGCTTGGAATTGGATCACATTTGAAATTTGGATTTAAACTTAAATATTGATGGAAAATTTTGTTAAGTGTTATAAATGGATATTTTTGAAAAATCAAGCTCCAAATCGATAAAAATTGAAATTGAATTAATCGAAAGTGAATATAAATTTGAAATTGAATTAATTGAAAGTGAATATAAAATTAAATAAGTTTGAAGTCAAAGTTGACGTTGATTGAATCGGAATCGAAATTGAATAGGTAGAATGGGAATTGAAATTGATTTGAATTGGGAAGTTATAATTGAAATAGATTGGTTTTGAAGCTGTTTTATTTTGTTTTTCCAAATTACTCGGTTATATAAACCATTTTGAATACTTAAACTATTTTAATCTATTTTAAATCTACTTAACCCAATTTAAATTATTTAAACTAAAATTTATCTATTTCAAATCCATTTAAGATTTTAAAGTATTTTAACTATTTTAATTATTTAAAACTACTTTTAAACTACTTAAAACTATTTTCTAAAATTCTAAGCTGGTCAATAAGGTGAAATACTTATATTTAAATCTTGAATTTAAATACGAATTGAGTTAAATGAAGTTGCAACCTAAATTGAAATTTGAAATGATTTTGAAATCGAAATGAGATATTGATGCGAAAAATGATTTTTGAAACGAAATCTTACATTTGAAAGGATACGATGATATTTGAAATGGATTTGATTTTGAAGCGAATATGATATTTTGATATCAATTATGAATCGATTTGAAATATAAAAGAGCCAACGGTGTAATAATACGTAGTTATTAAAGAGACCGGGATCGGATATGGACATACTCTCTGTCGATACCGAACACCACTTTAATAACTATTATACGCGGAGTGTTGATCCAGAATGAAGTGGATGGTTTGGTGAACGCGTTGACTGAAGAAAGAGAACGATATTGGATGACCCCTGACATGAATAAAACAGGAGCCGCGTGGGCCATTGAGGTTCGCCACCTCTAGCGGACACACTTCTTCGATACCATATCTATTACATTTGTGATGCGATTTGGGTGCACCCCTTGATTTGGGAGTGTTGTTTTGCGGTGTTGGGGTGGCTGCTGGCTATGCCCAACATCAGTCCAGATCATGCAACTACTAGTATCCTAGTTGGTATCGCCTCATGTACCTTGTCATACTGATTATCCTATTCGCGACCACTACGTTTTGATTTGTACCTTGAGTATATGGATTGCCCTCTGGTGACTTCTGGTTTTGGGGAAACTACGGCTTGTATATGCTTTTGGGAATATAAAATGTGTTAAGGGGGATTATGGTAACTCCTTAACGCTATTTTGATACTTTATATTACTGATAGGCATTACCTACTTAGCGTATATTACTACATAGTAGATAGTTTAACGGATCCTTGAGAGATGGAAAAATCCCGTAACATCTCTTAAGTTATTGCACGCACGTTGACACTGGACATGGGATGTCAAACCCCGTAAACATCTCTGACGCCGTTACACTCATATTTATTTACGATCGATTTAAATTTCATAAGGATATTTTAGTCCTGACTCGAGTGTTTTGTCTTTTCATTACGCTCGGGTCAGTCCTGAGTTTTTTCAGATTTTTGAAGATCCATTCTGGAGGATGAAGACGAAGATTTGGTATACTATTACTATTATTACCCTTGCATCATGCTATCTTCTGCATTATTTTATTTGTTCTGTTGTATATGTATAACTCTGATAAATGTTGTATAAACAATTGTCAAAGTATAGTAAGCAACTTCATGAACTGTTTATTTGACTATTATATTTTATCGTTCCGCTGCGAGATTCTGTGTTGTTCATTTCCTTTATTTCTCTTTCTTTTCTTTTCTTATTTACCCCAATAACCATCTGTCCTTTTGAATGGTTTGGTATCGACATGTGTATTTGATCGTCGGTTTAGATTGTCCAAAAAGGCGGGTCGTTACAGTTGGTATCAGAGCTTTGGTTTAGCGATAAACCTTGGCTCTAGTGGGGAATAACTCATTGAAATAGAGGTAAACTATATGAATGAGTTAAGTTTATATGAGAGAGCGTACTTGTTATTTGATATAAAATGGTTTTATATTGTGTTAACTTTGTTCCGTTGAGTATTTATGAATTCTGGTCGATACTTGGGACGCCAAGGCGTCGATAGGAATTTCTAAACACTCGAATAGGACAAACCAACACAATATCGTTTTGGAATATATTTTATATAAAAGAATTATTTGAATATTTACTCATTTTGATTGAATTGATTGTTAGGAGATGATAATAGTAGATTATTATCGTTATTGTTTGATCAGTCAATATTTACAACAATTGATTAAATAACAATGGATTTATGAAAATGAAATCTTGTAAACACAATTGATAATTAATATAAATGAATTTTAACTTGGATTTGGGAATTTAAATTCCGGTGTTTGAAATTGACTTACAAGAATTTGAAAAATATAATATGAGTATTATATGATAGTATAATTGAGTTGAAATTGTTTCCGAATGATTTTTTTATGATAAGTGTTATATTCCCTTCTCTTGACGCTAGAAAATGATTTCGATGATGAGTGCACGCATCATCGGCGTTTATTTTCGAGAGTCCGAGTGGGGGAGACCACTTAATAGCTTGTCTGAACCTTGTGTTGATTCAAATTTTATTTTATTTTGTATTCTCTATAGTATGATTTGATATATAAATTATATAAGTATATATTATTTCAAAACTTGATTTGAAATGAAACCGGGATTGGAATTCTTAAGTCCTTTAATAATTAATGATTTTTTTTAAATGATTGAAATGAATTTAGACTTGAATCATTAAGGAACTTCTGAATTGTGAAATGAGAAATGAACCTAAGAGCTAAGTGAAAATATCAATTGAAGTAGAAATCCTTAGAATTAGGAAATTAGGAACTTAAAATAAAATTGAAACTGTAAAACTCGCATAGTATTAAATTTCATTTTATAGCATAGATATAACTTACCAAAATATTTAAGAAGTTCAAAAATGTTATATGAATTGTTAATTGGATAATATACAAGTATAGGTTTGAATAATGAAATATGCATTTAATTAATGGTTTGCAAATATAAATAAAATTGTTAGAAAATAATTGGAATTTAAATTAACATTTAAAGGTGATTCAAAATTATGTTAATATAAAATGGAAATACTATATGTGAATGAAAATGTGAAATTAAATTATAGTGAAATTTAAGTAATGATTTAAGAATTAATTAATTGAAAATTCAACTTTAAATGAAAGGAAGTTGTATGTTGTTTAACTACATTCTATTTGCATAACTATAACTTACCAAACACTTAAAAGGTTTAAAATGCTAATATGGATAAGTAGAGAAATAATATACCAGCGTGAGAGTGAATAATAAAATGTGAAGATCTATTGATAGTTGTAAATATAAAAGAAATTTAAGCTGTAAAATGAATGATATATATAAGTGAATAAATTTTAAAATTAATGAAATATAAAATTGGTAAATGGAAACTAATTAAATTTGAATATAACTAAATGTCAATAAACTTGGAAGTGTATGAAATTAAAATTTACTTGGAAATGTATAATTGATTTAGTGTAGATTTTGGATGGATGTTAATGTTGGATATGCATTGGTTGTTAAATGGATGATAATTGATTAAGTAGAATTCATTAGTGTTAATGGAATTGAATAAACGGAATAAAATTTTAAAATAATTAAATTCAAATTTGAAGCAAAGTGAAATTAAATATAATTGAATTCAATTTAAATTGAAGCAAATTGACTAGAATTTAAAATGTGAATGAAACAAACTTGAATAAATCGGAAACAAATTGAATGTGAACCTATTGCATGGATGAATAAGAACATAAATGACCTTGTGTTTATGATTGTTCTTTAGAAAAATTTGAAGTTTTGATGGTTTGCACTTTGAAATAATAAAAGCAAATTTTTGGGAAAAATCCAAAATTTTCCAATATATGCTGAAACGAAAACAACCATAACTTTTAAATGGCTGAACGAAATTCGACGATCTTGGACTTTTCGAAAAGCTTAAAAATTATAGCACAACTTTTTTTTGGATAACTTGAGAAAAATCCTTCGTCTACTAGGTTAAAAACTTGAATGTTGCTCGCTGTCCTGTGTAAAAATAAGTAAAATCAGTAGTATACACCTTTAGTATTTTCGCCATATCTTTTGACTGGTTCATCGGATTTTAATGATCTTGAACTTTATGGAAAGCTAAGAACTTAAGCTAAAACTTTTATTTTAAGTGTTTTGTGTTTTGATGTCGTTTAGAAGGTCGAAAACGTGGATGAACGTCGCTGACCTGCGCAATTCATTGCCCAGGCTGAGGCGTATCCTCTAAGTAAAACGGCCATAATTTTTGAACGTATGGTCCGAATTCGATGATTTTGGACATTCCGGAAAGTCTGAAATGAATGCAACAACTTTTGTTTAGATTCTCTTGCCGAATTTTACCGTTTAGGTGTCCTAAAACTAAGATTTGTTTGCTGTCCTGAAATTGGAATCTCGGTTTTGAAGCTAAATATGTTATATATATGTTGTGTAGGCTAAGTATATCGATCTATCTTTATATGCATGGTTCTAATTTAGTTATTGAGAGTTTAGTAGGTGCGGATTTCGCTTGCTTCGCATTTGGAGCTCGCTTTCGCGCTATATTAGCCGTATATGCTCGCTAATAATATATAAGGTACATATCTAGGATTACATATCGTATTTTTACACTTTTTCCCTGCGGGATGCCTCATCACTTGATGAGATGTATATTTGTGATATATATACTGTTATATTTTTTTTCCGATCGAGCCGCGCAAAGGAGACTCTGTCGAAATTTTCCGTAAAATCCGGGTGTTAGAAAAATTTTCAAGTTTTAAAATTTTTCATAACTTGTTTTGATAGCTAACTTTTAGAGTTAGAAAACCATTCTGAGTAACTTAGTGGAAGTGTAGTAACGATTTATAAATGGAATTTCATTGTTTTATAAGTAGGTAACTTTGAATAAAATATATCTAATGTTGAATTCTATACTTAGTTCCTTCTCCCTTCTTTTTCATTTTCGAGGACGAAAAGTTTTGAGTGGGGGAGAGTGTAACGACCCGTAAATTTTCGATAATTAAAATAGCTAATTTAAAAGATTCATGATTTAGTGTTAGAAAAAAATTTGTAAGTCGTTTGGAATAATAATAAATGTTGAATTCATTGGGAATAATAGAGTAATTGATTGATAAGTAAAATCTATTTAAAATCAAATATTGAATATTGAACAGGTAAATTGTTTAAATTAAATATTTAAAACTTATTGAATAATTGAATAACTGTAAGATGAAAATAGTGTTCTAAATTGTGAATTGGCTTTAAAGGTTGAATCTTATAAGTTAAATTTCAATATTTCAAAAGATAATGAATCCTTGGATAATCGAAATTGTTTAAATTAAATACTTGGAATTTATTGAATAATTTAATAATGGGAATTGAATAACCGTATAATGGGAATGCTTGTTCTATAATTTTAATTCGTCTCAAAAGTTAAAAAAATTTAGTTCGTTTTGAATATTTCAAAAGATAGCGATTTAAGAATAATCAAATTTGTTTAAATTTAATATTACAAATGTTGAATAATTAAATTCCGAATTTGATACGATTAATTTGATATTGAAATTTAATATATGAAAATAGAGTGAATAATTGAAATTTGATTTAATATGATTCAAATTGGTTTCTAAAGTGAATGTAAGTTATATTGGGATTAAAATAGAGTTAATAAGATTTTAAAATTGGAATTTATTGGATAATTGAATAAACGGGGTCAATATGATTGAAAATGATTTGTAAAATTTTATTTTATCATATTGGAGTTATAGTGATGCTATAGAACTTTTAAAACTGAATTTAAAATTTATTTGTGAAAATTGAATATTTTAATATTTAATTATCGACTGAGAAATAGCCAATTTTTGAACAGTCTCAGAATTGGACGAAACTAGTTCCATTGGATCCGTAATAGTTTTGTTATTATCGGATTTCAATTTTCGTAGCAATCGGAGTTTTCGTTTGACCGTGGCAGCTCGAAACGCATCGAAATTGTTTTAATATTAAATTGGCGAGTTAAAATAGTCATTTTTTAAACATTCTCGGATTTCGACGAAACCAGTTTCATCGGATCCGTAATGTCATATTATTGTAAGGTTTCAAATTTCGAGTCAATCTGATTTACCGTTTGTCCGGGACGAGCCAAAACGCTTAGAAATTCGTTTAATCGGTTTAATTTAAATTTGATCGTTTATTTCCGTAACTCGCACAGATGACCGAGTTAGCTTCCGAAACCTGTTCCATTGTGTCCGGAACGCGGGATAAACCCTAGAAACGTCATTCATCGCGCGTAAATCGGTGTTCGAAAAGTCCGGAATGAATAGTGTTCGTCGTTTTCTATAAAGGCGCTTCATTAGTTTCTTTTTTTTTTTAAATAAAACCCTAGCCCTAGAAATGGTCGGCCGCCTCTTATACCATGAATGGCCGAAAATCTTCCTCGTTCCCCCTCGAATTTCTGGCAATCCACTAACCAATTCCAAAAACTTTCAACTGGACAATTGTAGAGCACATCACGATCTACCATTTCAAAGGTTATGATCGTGATTGGGTCAACGGATCGAAAGGAAACTGAGCTTGAAGGCCGGCCATTCGTCATCAAAATTCGTGCTCCAGGAGAGGCCGAGCTTGACCTTGCTTCTGGTGATGGTGGAGTCGAGCATGAGCTACAAGATGGCAGTGGTATGATCGGGTCTGGAGGTTGGTAGGTGGTCGCGTGTTTTGAATGGAGTGGGCGGCTTTGGGTTCGCATACGAACCTAGAAACGCGAACGTGAGGGAGAGAGGGGCAACGGCCTGGATTAGCCCTGGGGGAATCAGCGGTGAGGTTGGTATTTAGGTTTAAATTAAAATAGAGTTGAAATTAATTTATATATAAAAAAAAATTTGTATTAACTTATAACCATCATAACTTTGTCATACGAGGTCGGAATCGGACGAAACAAGTCGCGTTGCAATCGTTTTGTCGAGCACTACGCAATGCAACTGGATTGAAATCGTTTGGAACTAGAGAAAATTTTGGGTTAAATCGAACGTCGTTCGATTTGATTTAAAATCGTAAAAATCAAGGTGAGTGTTTTATAACGCTCACAACGTACTAAATATCTTTATGCTAGTTAAATTTGACATTATGAAGTGTTAGGATTTTATTGTCATTGTTTGGTAGAATTTAATTGTCATATAGATTGTCGCTTGATGGATGTTATTGGTTGATAATTGAATGTTTGGATGTTTATTTGCTTATATAGATCCTGTTATGCACACATATGATATTGTGATTTAATTTAAGTAATATATATTCATTCCTGACATATAATTGAAATAAATAACTACTTGGCCATAGGATAGAAAATTATATAAGGACACCGAATTGGCTAAATTAATAATTTTTGAAATCGTCGATTTGAAATTTATTTAAATGTTTTGATTTAAAAGTTATAAATAGAAACCAATTTATAGAAATCGAATTTATCGAAAAAATTGAGTTTGGAATGTTGAAATAAATTTTGGCAAAAAGAAATTGTTAATTAATTTAAGTGGAGACTTTGGAAAATATAAAAATCGGGATATGATTGAAGTTCGAAAATTGATTTGTTTAAAGATTTAACCTTAATTCGAGCTTTGAATATTACTAAGTAAAAGTGATATAAAAATGACATTTTGAAATCGAGCTTGGAATTGGATCATATTTGAAATTTGGATTTAAACTTAAATATTGATGGAAAATTTTGTTAAGTGTTATAAATGGATATTTTTGAAAAATCAAGCTCCAAATCGATAAAAATTGAAATTGAATTAATCGAAAGTGAATATAAATTTGAAATTGAATTAATTGAAAGTGAATATAAAATTGAATAAGTTTGAAGTCAAAGTTGACGCTGATTGAATCGGAATCGAAATTGAATAGGTAGAATGGGAATTGAAATTGATTTGAATTGGGAAGTTATAATTGAAATAGATTGGTTTTGAAGCTGTTTTATTTTGTTTTTCCAAATTACTCGGTTATATAAACCATTTTGAATACTTAAACTATTTTAATCTATTTTAAATCTACTTAACCCAATTTAAATTATTTAAACTAAAATTTATCTATTTCAAATCCATTTAAGATTTTAAAGTATTTTAACTATTTTAATTATTTAAAACAACTTTTAAACTACTTAAAACTATTTTCTAAAATTCTAAGCTGGTCAATAAGGTGAAATGTTTATATTTAAATCTTGAATTTAAATACGAATTGAGTTAAATGAAGTTGCAACCTAAATTGAAATTCGAAATGATTTTGAAATCGAAATGAGATATTGATGCGAAAAATGATTTTTGAAACGAAATCTTACATTTGAAAGGATACGATGATATTTGAAATGGATTTGATTTTGAAGCGAATATGATATTTTGATATCAATTATGAATCGATTTGAAATATAAAAGAGCCAACGGTGTAATAATACGTAGTTATTAAAGAGACCGAGATCGGATATGGACATACTCTCTGTCGATACCGAACACCACTTTAATAACTATTATACGCGGAGTGTTGATCCAGAATGAAGTGGATGGTTTGGTGAACGCATTGACTGAAGAAAGAGAACGATATTGGATGACCCCTGACATGACCAAAACAGGAGCCGCGCCGGGCCATTGAGGTTCGCCACCTCTAGCGGACACACTTCTTCGATACCATATCTATTACATTTGTGATGCGATTTGGGTGCACCCCTTGATTTGGGAGTGTTGTTTCGTGGTGTTGGGGTAGCTGCTGGCTATGCCCAACATCAGTCCGGATCACGCAACTACTAGTATCCTAGTTGGTATCGCCTCATGTACCTTATCATACTGATTATCCTATTCGCGACCACTACGTTTTGATTTGTACCTTGAGTATATGGATTGCCCTCTGGTGACTTCCGGTTTTGGGGAAACTACGGTCTTGTATATGCTTTTGGGAATATAAAATGTGTTAAGGGGGATTATGGTAACTCCTTAACGCTATTTTGATACTTTATATTACTGATAGGCATTATCTACTTAGCGTATATTACTACATAGTAGATAGTTTAACGGATCCTTGAGAGATGGAAAAATCCCGTAACATCACTTAAGTTATTGCACGCACGTTGACACTGGATATGGGATGTCAAACCCCGTAAACATCTCTGACGCCGTTACACTCATATTTATTTACGATCGATTTAACTTTCATAAGGATATTTTAGTCCTGACTCGAGTGTTTTTCCTTTTCGTTACGCTCGGGTCAGTCCTGAGTTTTTTCAGATTTTTGAAGATCCATTCTAGAGGATGAAGACGAAGATTTGGTATACTATTACTATTATTACCCTTGCATCATGCTATCTGCTGCATTATTTTATTTGTTCTGTTGTATATGTATAACTCTGATAAATGTTGTATAAATAATCGTCAAAGTATAGTAAGCAACTTCATGAACTGTTTATTTGACTATTATATTTTATCGTTCCGTTACGAGATTCTGTGTTGTTCATTTCCTTTATTTCTCTTTCTTTTCTTTTCTTATTTACCCCAATAACCATCTGCCCTTTTGAATAGTTTGGAATCGACATGTGTATTTGATCGTCGGATTAGATCGTCCAAAAAGGCGGGTCGTTACATAATATAATAAAGTAAAATATGTCGAAATTATTTTGATTGAAAGACTATATTACTATATTGCAAATCAATTTCTAGTAGCAGCTTGATTAATTAATTCAATACGAATTAAATGGGAATTAGAACTCGATTTAATTGGTACCACCCAACCGAATAAAATTCAATCGTTTACTTATTAAATTTAAATAAGTAAATTTTCAAGTTCAATCCATTCTTTTTTCAAAAGTTCAAGTAGATGAATAAGAATTATGGGTTAGTGAAGTGTGTTTCATTTTATTTTTCAAATTGATTGTCTTCTACCCACCTCTCCCATTATGTCTTTTGAAATGCATATTAAAAAAACAAAGATCTTTAAGTTTAAACCGAATGTGCTTTTAATGACTGGTGTTTCAGTGTTTCCCTGCACTCAAATTACCACCAAAGTTTATCATATTTTACATTGCTTTAAATAACAAAATATTAATACCATTGAAGGTTATCGTATTTTACATTGCTTGAAATAAAAAAATAAAATCTTACTTTCCATAGAAGATAATGACATGATGGAAGGCTCAAGCTACCACTACTCAAAGTTACATAAATTGAGAGGAAGGAAGGAAATTGAAGAGATGTTCAGGAAAGAAAAAGAGAACCGCAAGAGAGAAACAACGAATTGTTTTCCAAGCAAAAGTTGTTAAATTTTGGTGACACTATAAGGAGAATTATAGAGGTCGGAAGTAGCTTGGTAACGGATAAAACAGTTCGCAAATCGGAGGTGGAAGTTATGGCCAAAAAAAGGAGTAGTGTTGAAATGACAGCAACAAACGTCTGAGGAAAAGGTCAAACATCTGTCATCTGTGCAAAAAATTTCTAGAGAGCATAAACAGACGTCTGTCACTTTGGATAGACGTCAGTCACTTTGGATAGACGTCAGATGTCTTGTGGGAAATTTTCCTGAGATCTTGGACAGATGTCTATCCCATTATCACAAACATCTGTGGTGACATCTGCTAGTTTTTTGGCATGGGCTTGACGTGAAGATTTGTGATATTTACAAGGGCAATTTTGGAACTTTGCCTAGGTTTCTATTCTCCTATATAAGCTAGCTTCGGGTTCTAGATCTAGATGGGACAAAAAGCGACTACAAGGATTATAGCCTCCATTAATTAGGGTTTATCAAAACCTAATTTTCTTCAATTCTCTTCTTTACAAATTCAGTTTCTATTAAAATTTGACCACTGTAATCAATCTATTGTACTCTTCTCATCGATATTAACAAAAGCTCTCTTTTAAAGTGGATGTGTACTAAACAATGTTAAGAGAACCTCTATAAATCGATGTGAGATTTATTTTTCGTTATTGCTTTGATTTATGTATTGCTTATTTGGGGATTGTGATCGAATTTGCAATGGTTGAGATTTAGATTAAGTTATTGATTAGTTATTTTTGCACTTCTTACCATGATCACGTATTTCCGCTCTTTCATGGTTTTGATTTGAGTGGTCTCGGGTTGGAATTTTGTCACAAAATTTTGTATTGGAGCTTTGGTGTTGGTAGGCGGTAATAGAAATGCCTGAATCAAGTAGTAACTCAAGTAGTTCCTCAATGGGTAATCCAAGTGGTGTAGCTTCTTATGTACGTAGTTCATATGCAGTTTCAGGATCATAATTGGTTATAGAAAAGTGGAATGACGATAATGATTTTGAAAATTGGCAATGGAAGATGAAAGCGGTTCTAAGAAGGAATCGGGTGCATCGGGTAGTTTTTGACACACATGTGTTGCCAGCGGACTTCTCGGATGTTGAGAGAAAGGAAATGGAAGAGTGACAATTAACTACACTTTAACTTGTTGTGAGAGAGAACGTTATCTCTGAAATTAGTGGTGAGACCACCGCTAAGGGTATTTTGACAAGTTGGCAGAGTTTTATATGCGAAAGTCACTGACTAATCTTTTGATCTTATTGCAAACGTTCTTTACCTATAAAATGAAGGAAGGTACTTCGCTATACGCACTTGAATACTTTTGATGATTTTCTAATGAAGATGAAGGCCGTAGATCATAAGATTAAGGAAGAGCAAAAGGCGATGATATTGTTGTGTTCTTTTCCAGACCGCTATATAGGTTCCTCAAATAGTTTGATCTTTAGCCGGGATACATTGACTCTTGATGATGTCAAAACAGATCTTCTTAGCAAGAAGTTGCATGATCAAACGAAGGAGTTAGGTGATGGAAGTAGCAGTGCTAGTGGTGGTCGTGGTTGTTTGTGGAGAAGGAGAATTATGTGAAGAAGGAGAACCGGGGGCGTTCTTAATCAAGGAATCCCCATTGGAGAGGAAAGTTGAAGGAAAGAAAATGCAAGTGCTATATTTGTAAGAAGCCCAATCATTGGATGAATGAGTGTTCGGACAAGGAGAGGCCAAAGAAGGAAGTAGCATCTTCATCCGTAGTAGTGGAGAGTAGAGTTGGTGAGGAATACATGGATGTTTTGTCGGTGGCAGCATCAAATGTTTCGGATAGAGAATGGATGCTCAATTAGGGTGTCCTATCATATGACGCCGAAGAGATATTGTTTTTATTCTTTTATTAATAAATAAGTAAATTAAATTGTTATGGGTCATCGTGTTATTTGCAAGTCGAAAGGCATTGGTTCCGTGCAAATTCGGATGTTTGACGGAGAGTATGTTTCCGGAGAATTCTTGGAGTTTTGCAAGCATCATGGTATTCGAAGACATTTTACTACACCGAAAGATTAATAGTCGAATGGTATTGCGGAGAGGATGAATCGAACTCTAATTGAGAAAGCTCGATGCTTGATATTGACATTGGGTTTGGATAAGGGATTTTGGGCTGAAGCTTTGTCGACCGCAGTGTATATTATTAATCGAATTCCGTGCTCAGCTATTGGTAACAAAATTTCGAAGGAAGTATGGAAGGGAAAGAGCACTGACATGAGCTATCTTCATGTGTTTGGTAGTTCGGTTTATATGCGTGATCCGAAAAATGATAATCTTGAACCTAGAGCTTTCAAGGAGATTTTGCTTGGTTATACGGATGTAGTAAAAGGTTATCGGATTTGTAATTCGAAAACGGAGAAATTAGTAAATTCTCATCATGTTACTTTTGATGAGGCAGCATTGCTGAAGGAGAATAAAAGCTCATCGGATATTCTGGATTTAGTTCACGGTGAATCAAAGGAGAAGGAAATTATTTCGACATTTTGTCCAAGGAGTAGAGAAAGTAGAGTTGTTGGAGATGCTTGCGAGGAGGTAGCGGTTGATGTTACATCAAATAATCCACAAGTTCCTCTAGTAGTGTTGGTGATGTGCATGATTCTAGAGAAGATTTGGTTCAAGTTGGAGCCGAAGGGAGTTTGGGTGATGGTATTGCTACTCGGATTGGTCGTCGTACTATAAGGCCACTTGAAAGATATGGTAACCGGAACTATCTTAGCTTTTGTGATAATTTGGACTATGCTCTTCATGTAGTCCAAAATGAGCTGATGGACCTTGATGACGTCATGGAGTCGAGTGATAGTTCCAAGTGGATTTGTGCCATGCAGGAAGAGATGCAATCATTGTTGAAGAATTAAACCTGGGATTTGGTTCTGCTTCCTAAAGGAAACCGTGCTATTGGAGGCAAATGGATATACAAGGTGAACGACGATGGGAGGTACAAATCTAGGCTAGTGGCTAAGAGCTTTGCATAAAGAAAGGGGAAGGAGTATGATGAGATATTCACACCAGTTGTACGCCATACTTCTATCCGGATATTACTTGCCGTAGTTGTTATTCACGACTTGAAGTTGGAGTAACTTGATGTGAAAACCGCCTTCTTGCATGGTGACTTAGATGAAGACATCTACATGGAGCAACCAGAAGGTTTTGTTATGGATGGTAAGTCAAATTTGGTTTACAAATTAAAGAATCACTATATGGTTTAAAGCAATCGCCTAGACAATGGTACAAAAGATTCGATTATTTTATGCTTGAAAATGTTTTTGATAGAAGCATCAAGGATGCTTATGCTTATTTCAAGAAATTGAAAAATGATTGTTGGATGTATTTACTCTTGTATGTGGACGATATGCTCATTGCTTCTAAAGATAAGAATGAAATCAACAAGTTAAAACTGAGTTTGAAATCAGAGTTCGATATGAAGGAACTTGGAGATGCAAGAACTCAAAAAGAGTACATTGAGAAAGTGCTTTACTAGTTTAGCATGAAGAATGCAAAGGCGTCAAATACACCTTTACCTTTGCATATGAAGCTTTCGAGTAAGGGATCACCTATGTTGGAGAAACGCAAGGCTAATATGGAAAATGTGTCATATGCTAGTGTGGTTCGAAGTTTAATGTATGCTATGGTGTGTACAAGGCTCAATATTGCAAATGCCGTCGAGATGGTCAGTGATATATGGCTAATCCGGGAAAATCGCATTGGGAAGCTGTGAAGCTTATATTGAGATATCTTAGAGGCATATCATCTTATGTTCTTTTTTTTAATGGTAGTAAGAGGATGGATTTCAAGTTGGTTGATTATTGTTATTCGGACTACGCCGGTGATAGGGATCCAAGAAAATCAACTTATGCATATGTCTTCACACTTGGGGATACAACCATAAGTTAGAGATCGAGATCGTAGACCGTAATTGCTTTATCCACTACGGAGGCGGAGTTGATAGCTACGGTGGAAGCGGCAAAGGAGGCACTCTATTTGAAGTGATTTTTGTGTGACTTGCGATTCGGGCATGATAGCATTGATGTTCGATGTGATAGCTAGAGTGTCATTCATTTAGCGGAGAATTTGGCGTTTAGTTCATATACTAAGCATATTAAGGTGATAGAGTCATTTCTAGTAGCCATGGATGAGGATAAGCAAGTATATCTTCAAAAAGTGCACACAAAGGATAACGTGGCGGCATTGCCAGTTGGAATGTACGAGCATTGCTCAAACTTGATTCGCTTGGAGAAGTGCTAGGTGCCACAGGGTGGCAAGGTTGAGGGAGGAGCTTGGTTATGGACGAGGAAGAGTATCAATGGGAGATTGAAGTTCTATCTTCTAGGTAAGTACTACTTTGCACTCCTCAGCACTTTAGTCTTTGATGAGACGGTTTAGAATTTGAATGTTTTCAACACTTCACTAGCGGACCGGGGCTTTACCTGAGCTTGTTGGGGACAGCAATGGGCAGTGCCTTTGCTGGAGCTCATTGGGAAAACAATCTTGTTTGGTTGAAGGTAGAAAATGTGTTGGTGCTATCGGTTATTGATGATGGTATAGTACCATTAGAGTTGGAGATGGATATAGTGTCGAGGTGTAGTGTTAAATTTTGGAGACATTATATGGAGAATGATAGAGATCGAAAATAGCTTGGTAACAGAGAAAACAGTTCGCAAATCGGAGCTCGAAGGTGGAAATTATGGCAAAAAATGGAGGAGTGGTGCTGAAACGACAGCTACGGTCATCAAAGGAAATGGTTAGACGTATGATGCTTCGGCAAACTTGTAGCAAACCTGTTCCAGAGATTTATTGGTCAGATGTCTAAGTCTATGCACAATTTTTTCAGAGAGCACAAACAAACGTCTATCGCTTTAGACAAACGTCTGATGTCTTAGGAAAAAAATTTCCCGAGACCTTGGACGGACGTCTGTTCCATTATGATAGACGTCTGTGGTGATTTCTGCTAGTTTTTTGGCATGGTCTTGACGTGATGATTTATGACATTTGTAGGGGTATTGAAACTTTGCCTAGGTTTTCTATTCTCCAATATTAGCTAGCTTCAAATTCCAGATCTAGATGGGATAGAAAGCAACTACAAGGATTTTAGCCTCCACTAATTAGGGTTTATCAAAACCAAATTTTCTTCAATTCCATTCCTGACAAAATCAATTTCTATAGGAATTTTGATCACTGTAATCAATCTCCTGTACACTTCTCATCGATATTAATAAAAGCTCTCTCTTAAATTGGATGTATACTAACACAATGCTAGTGGAACCACTATAAATTGTCGTTTGATTTATTTTTGTTATTGCTTTGATTTATATATTGATTGTTTGGGGATTGTGATCGAATTTGAATTGGTTGAGATTTAGATTGAGTTATGATCGGTTTTTTTTGCACTTCTTAACACAATCTCGTTCTTCGCTGCTTTTGGGGTTTTGATTTGAGTAGTCTTGAGATGGAATTCCGTCACAACAAAAGATACCTTCTTCATTACTATCATGCAGTATATATAGACCTTGTACATCATAATAGAGATTTCTGGATTTGACACTTGTACAATTTTTAGAGGCTAATGAAAAGTAAACAAAAAAAGGGAAAGATTTGACAAACTAACTAATGTGTAACCCGTGCGTTGCACATGGTAATATTTAAAAAAAATTAATTATTGCTAAAAGTGTATTTTATTATGCAATATATGATAAATTTATTATGATATGTTAATTGACTAATTTGATAGATTAGTTTAAATTTTCGATTATGTAATTAATTTAAACGTGTGGATTATAATGTAAAATTTCCGAAAAGTACCGTGAAAGAATTATATATAATTTAGATTCTTTTAAAAGTATGTATTTAAATGTAAAGTAGCGTGAAAAGTTAGTAGAATAATTATAAAGTGGTAAAGTATAAAACTTTGAAAACCAAATATCTAATTTAAGAGAATTAAGAAGATTGAAGATAATAGCTAGAATTAACGAGAGAGCTTCAAATTCTTCTTCTTTACTATTATTTAATAGATTTGTCTTTATTCAAGCCTGATATTCATGTGATGATTTTGTTGCAGCTAGAAGTATATTTCATAGGGTCAAAAACGTGTTACTCCATGTATCTTAAAGGCATTTTTATGGTGCGTTTAGGGCGGGTGTGGGGTTTGGGGTTGAGTGGGTATTGTTCGGGCCATATCAAAAGAGTAATTGTAGCGGTTAGAAAATGCTAAGCACATATAAAACTATTTGTTGGGCAAAGACTGAGCAGGGGTGCATCTAGCAAATAAATGAGAGTGAGGTTACATTCATAATACGTAGCCCAGGAGAATGTAGTATGTGAAACTGCATATGAATATCTTAAAACTTGTAGAACTGAATCTGTTCTATTTCCAGACAAGATAACAAGTATGAAGCAATTATAACATAAATATATACACATAATACAAATTTCAAACTTGCACATAAGACACATGCATATTTCAAATTTTCAAGAAAAAAGCTATTCATTGACATTTTTGCATACCTGAACAAGGAAACTTGAACTAAATTATACGACCACCACATAGCTGCAGGCTCCTCCAAATACCGCCTGAATATGCCTGCCCATCCAAATCCCAACACCTAATAATTACTATATAAACCCCATATTATTGATACATAATAATGGTATACAGATTCATAACTGAACAATTAGGATGCAATGAACAGTTCAAATAGCAAATGGTAAGAACAATAATAAAAATATTAGACTAGAACCTGAGAAACAAAGAATGTAAGACGCTGCCTATAGAAAATCATGACTGTAGTAACAACATGAATAGCATACACCCTTCCAACTTTAGCAAAAATAGCAATCAGAACATGTTTCATATCGAAGGACCGGGATTTAGCGTGAATTCCCATATATGCCCTTTGAAAAACACCCTGTTGGTAATAGTCGACACCATGAGATGACCCAGTGTCATGACCGCAATTTGAGCAGATGTTGAGGTTACTGATAATGGCTCTTTTCGGGACTAGAAAAAACTTGTGTAAAAAAGACGGTGATGCAAATGAAGTTGTTCCCAGTACCCACATTCGAAATATTAAAACTGGAATCACTAGATCGTCTTCTATTTACACTGTTAGTGCTACTTGCTCCATCGGCGAGTAGTCTTGTTCTCCAGATGAATCAGTTTGTACAACTTGCACTTTATTAACTTTAGGATCAATAACTATACATTTAAACCCATTATTTTTCTTGTTAAGCCTTTAACTAATGGATACTGCGATAGAGTGCAATCCTAACAATACAACAAATTATTCATGTGAACATTCTTATATACAAAGATAATGAAACATGTATGGGATCAAACTAGATATGATGAGTACAAAATACATTAAAATAAAAAGGTATGTGATTGCTAAGTGGATTTCTGATTTCCTGCTTAAGGCCACCTCCTTAATCTTCTTCAGCAATACTAATTTCTCCCTTTTGATTTTTTTTGACACAGAGTTTGATGTGAAACTATACAGGTAGATACAGATGTCGAAGATGTATCAAAGATTCAGAAGCTAAGGCCCCGTTTGGCTTGTCGTTATTAGTTTTGTGTTTTCGTCTATACAAAAGCGTGTCCGTTGTATGTATTTTTGAGAAACAAACAATTTTAAAAAATGAAATTAACATGCATAATATAAACCAAGATTATTTTGTTTTTCGTGTTTCAAGAGATAACAAAGCACGGAGAACAATTCAACTCTTTCGTTGTCCGTTGGTCGTCGCAATGGCTAAGAATTGTAAATCTTCTTCTTTTATTTCTTGCTATTTCTTAGTGCAAGTTGAAAACACAAAACTCAAAATACAAAATAAAATCAAACGGGCCCTAATGTGCTTAGTTTTCCACGTCATAGGTGTGCTCACCAGCTACACCAACCCGACTCAGCCAGTTTTTTCTGTATAAACATAATATTACATCTCTGTCAGGCACAGGCTTATTTTTGCCCATAATTTTGTCAATGCAGCATGACAGCAAAACGGTATAAACATGTAACAAAAGCAGCACATATTACTGAAGAGCGGAAGAAAATGGATATACCAGTTGTCATGGTGTCGTTAAAGAAATCTGAAAATGAATCGTGATTAGAACCTAACATCAACATCTACTCCTACTAATGTACGTGGAATGCAGAGAAACATGCTAACTGGTATACATGTGGAACGTCTGTTTCAGTCACTAATTTTGTACATATTTGTTCAGAGATATTCGCTAAACAAAATTGGTTCATGGGAAAATAATATATAAAGCTGAAAGCATGCCATAAATTTATTTAGCAATTATTTTTTCTCCGCATATAACTAATTGTTAAAACTGCAAGATATGCATACGAAGTTGTTATGCCAAAACAATTAAAGGAAATATTAAACACAGAAGTGTGTTAATTCTTTCAAGGAATAACCAGCTACCTAGAAATAAGAAGAAAAAAATAGACAATGAAGTAGTAAAATAATCAGTTTTAAGCCGACCTATATATATTCTCATTATGAAAGAAATGCTTTACCGTAGAGGTGTCTGAAATACTTGGTTGCTATATCCAGTGCCGGCCCAAAGAATCCGTTGCCCAAGCTACCCTTGAATTTTGTTGCCCATTCCTATGTACATATCCATACGTTTTCATACATATAAACGATACATATAATTAAATAAATCAAACAACAAACATGCATTAAATAAAAACATCAAACAAAATGCAATAATAATTCATACATATTCATTGTCCAAAGACCATAACATACAAAACGGCCACTTTGCATTCAAAGGACACTACATGAAGTAAGCTGCAATATTCAAGTAGTTCAAAGAAAAATGCTTCTTCTTGCATTTTTTGTAGCAAATTCTTCAATCAAATTGTCGTAATTAAGTTTATCCAAAAATGCACTTTCAATTGATATCATTGCTAGTCCGTTCAATCTTTCTTGTGACATAGTAGATCGAAGATAATTTTTAATCAATTTCAACTTTGAAGAACTTCTCTCCCCGGAAGCAACTGTAGCCGGAATAGTTAACAAAATCCGACAAGCAACCCATGCACATTGGAAACCACCATCTTCTACATAAGATCTTATAAAATCAAGAATGTCAATTGATTTGGTTATTCCCTTTGGTAGCATAGTTTGTAAAGCTCTAAGATCTTGAAATAAATCTTTTCCGTATGTATCATATTGTTCATTGTATTTCAAGTAGTTTTCCAAATGAATGCAATGCTTCATTAACTCCTCTTTGCCAAGATTTACAAACTTTGCATTTAACAAAAATCCAAAGATGTTGTCATAAAGTTCAATTTTTTCGAATCGATCTTTGAATGGTGTTAAAGCTTGGTCGATGATATGAGTGAAGTCTGTGACTCTAAAAATCTCTTTTGGTGATTGACTTTCTTCATTACTAGTTGCAATATCCTCATCAAATTTTTTTTTTCTCCGAGCAACTCTTTTCACGTCAAATTTTGGTTCAATACCAACATCCATAGCTAGTTCATTAGCCTCTTTCACCATTTCGTCAAACCCATGTTCTCTAAAATTTTGGAAGAATTCAATAAGTTCTTTTAATCTTGTAATTGCATCTTCTAAATTCATATCTTTGTGTTGAAGTGCTTTGCTTACTTGATTCACTTTATTTAATAACTTGTACCAAATACAAAGACATATCAAGAACTCAAAATTCTCTAGAACATTAACACATAAGCCTTTAGCTTCCACCATCACCATATCCTCTTTAGAACCATTACCAATTTTAACTAAAGCATCTCTTAGCATCGACGGTTGAAATCTAATAGCTCTTACACTTTCACCATGACTTTCCCATCGAGTAGCCGATAACGTTTTTGGTGCTAAACCTTTCACATATCTTTTTAAAACATCCCATCGATGAGTAGATCCCGAAAATAATGTATAAATTTTTTGTACAAATGCAAAAAAAATTCTTGCTTTAACACAAGATTTAGCCATATCACATAATGAAAGGTTTAAAGTATGACAACCGCGTGACATATACAATGCTCGAGGATTTATATCAACAAGTCATTTGTGTACACCTTGATGTTTGCCTTTCATATTAGATCCATTTTCATAACCTTGGCCTCTTACGTCATCAATGTTAAGTTTAATTTCATGTAAAACATTTTCAAGTTGTTTGAAAAGGCCAAGCCCCGATGTACCATCAACCACTATAAATCCAATAAAAAGCTCTTCCACCTTCACCTCATTAATATATTCAATATCTACACATCTTATAATGAGTGACATTTGTTCTTCATGACTTAAGTCCGATGTGCAATCAAGAATAACTGAAAAGTATTTTTCTTTTAAGATCTTGGTTATTATTTTCACTTTGATCTCATTTGATAATAGAAGTATTATCTCATTTTGAATCTTATGACTAAGATAATGATGTTGAATTTCTTTATCTACCACACGTCGAAGATGATCTTGCATTGGATCAAATTTAGCAAGGAACTCAATAAGTTGGCAAAAAAGTCTGTTATTCTTCTCGTATATCTTCTCATTGCTTCGATGAAATGGCAAACTATTCTTACAAAGTGTTTTCACAACTTCAATAATTCGAATTAATATCATCTTCTAACGGATTTTCTCCTTTTCAATTTGAGCTTCCATTTTTTTATCCATGATTGCTTTTAGTTTTAGCCCCTTTTGCAAATCAACCCATTTCACAACATTTTCACAATGTTCCGGATTAGTTTCATGCTCTTTAAGTTTGTGTAGAAGATTATGCCAATCATCTATACCATTTTTCGATAATTTGCTTGCCATTAGTTTATTTTTGAATAACTTGCAACAAAACAAAATACTTTGTTTAATTCATTTGAATATATTAGCCACTTCCTTTCATGTTCTTCACCATTTGGAAAATAATGAATATTATGCTTGGATGAGAAACTTCTACTTTTCCCAAACTTTATTACGCTTGGAAACTTGTCATTTTAAAAAAAAAAATTGATTGGGCCGATTTGAACAATTATTCTTTTAGTATCACTTATGAGCCCCCATAAACCCGGATCGCGATCAACGTCAACGTCTTTGTTCAAATCAAGCACATTTTTTTCCTTTTCGTTACTTACTTCATCTACATCAATGTCGCTGCCCAAATCCACATCTACATCAACATGATTCTCAACATTTTCATCAATAGCTTCGCTTTCTTCTTTAATTTGACTTGAACCAATTGATTGTTGTGCTTTTGCATTGAATAGTTTAGAAATTAAGCCCACTAACGATGTAGATATTGCATCTTGACGTTCTTTTACCCTTCTATTTTAAGCTCCGGAGTTTTGCTTTCTATTTCTGACTCGTTTCTTATCGTCTTCCTCTTTTGTCATATTATCCACTATCTAACAATATTAACAACTAAACTAATTAACATATAATTTAATAAATAAATTTAAGCAAACACAAAACAACAATAGTACAATTAAGGCGTTTAAATGTAGTTCAAATAACATATACATAGGGAAAACATATCGTTGTATGTGATATATATTATATGTAATTTAAACTAGTGAATCAAGTGCAGCTAACAAATGTGAGCAGACTGAAGACATAAAGCAGGCAAAATAAAGTGCAAGAACAAAGAGAGGCAACTCCTAAATGACATAACCCTCACTTATAATCTAAGTTTGTGGAAGTAAGAATGACAACAGAGCAAAGAACTTACTGATTTATATTTTAAGCAAATTATGTTACCACAAATTTTATTTTCCATTTAATCTCAAAAATTATAATATGTTGTTCAAGTTACTCAACTAACAAATCAGTTTACTCAACTAACCAACTAATAACAAAACATTTCAATTTGTCAATTTTAATCAACTATAAAACAAGTTAATCATCTTGCCAAATCACCTTGCAAAGTCGCAGGTGTTGCAACAAGCGTTGGGAAAGACCGAGCAAGAGGGATCTACAACGGCAATCGCGATCGCAGTGTCGCTGTAAGCCTGCAACCTTAGTTCCTAATGCTTTCAGCTCTGCAATGAATTTTGAATTGAGAAATGATTTCTATAGGAGGATCATGTGATAATTGCAGCACCCCTAAAAACCAAACACAAGATTGGATTAGGCAACATCTTAACATAGGAGATAGACGAATTTTCAGTCATCAATGAGACTAAAATCAACTGATTAAAAGCATTTGTCATTTCAATTACATTTGTGATATGCAAAAAGTGAAGGAAAAGAAACCAAAACAAATGAAAGAATGAAGACACATCGAAAACTTGATAAATTCGAATCAGAACAACAAATACGTAATCCAAAACATACCATTTGAATCAAATTTCATTCATAAGAAACAGAAACTGAAGAAGGGACAAACAAAAGTAGTAGAACGAAAAGAAATGGAAACATCATACCTGAACAGTCTACAGATGGTGATGTGGATGGTTGATGCAGCAATCAAGCGGCTTCAGTCATACGAAAAGTTAAAGACGCTAAATTGATTCAGTGGTAGCCTGCTAGGAAGAAGAATTCTTTGTAAATTTTGATTTACCTCTCTGGTTTTGTTTTTTTAATGAAAGAACAATTAGAAAGTAATACCTGTTGCTTGATGAACCCTTCGTAAATTTTTTTTGCCCTAGCCTGGGGGGTTACCCCAGCCCATGGGCTTGGTGGGCTTCCCCCGAGGCCGGCTCTGGCTATATCTTACAATTCCCGAAACAAAAACATATAAAAGGAATGACACTTAAAGAAAAGCATGAATAAACAAAATGTGAGTTCAAAAAATGTTCAATAAAAAGAAGAGATTCACAGCATTGCAAAGCAAATATACATTTGAATATAAAGAAACAAATTGCCTAAGAAAATAAACAGCCAAATATTTAAACTCCCATCGGCCAGTAGTATAATTTCTTTAAAATCTTTGACGATTTACTAAATAAACATTAACATGTTGCGAAGGCTGCAACCACTGAAACAAATAGGTCATAAGAGTAATAAACCAGTTAATAAAACAAAATAAAGTTTAAAACACAACACATATTCTAGTGCAAAAACCGAAATAGCAGGAGCAAATGAATATGCAGATCCAGAAAGGTTTTTTATTAGCTACAGAAAAATTAGGGGTCCCAGCACTGAAAGGCAATGTTTGAACGTAGACAAACAAATTGGTGAAAACAACCAACTAAATATTCTGATCGACGTCAATCTGGTCAGTTGTTTCATAGTTGAACAGTCTGGTGACCGAGTAAAGATATTTCAATTCTATTACCACGTAGTTATCTTAGTAGCATATTACCTCACAGTTGGAAGGATCTGACAAATAGTTAAATACGGATCAGTAATCACATGGATTGATTTGTAGTTGCAATGATATATTTTTTACAAATATAAGAAATTTAATTTAGTAATGATCGAAGTTTTTATTTTTCAAATGGCCACATCAAAAAGTGAATTAATAAGGCAATAAATACTTATTTGAAAACTAAATTTTTGGTACTAAATAATCAAAAACCAAACAGTTGACTATGGGTACTTGAGAAAGTGTAGACAAGTAATTCAACAACAACAAATACTATAACTATTAAGCCATTATTTCCATACAAGTTGGGTCGACGTAACCCAAAAGTAAATGACAAAGTCAATGTAAATATCAATTTAAAAATCACGATGATAATAATAAAATAAGATGTAATTAAACTAATAATAATAAATAAATAAAAATAAAGATAAAAAAAATAGAATTATACAAAGAAATTAAAAAAACATAATAGTGGTAGTAGTAGTAGTAATAATAATAGTCGTACTAATAGTAATAGAGACCGAAAACCAAATACTATGCCTTAGGCTTTTATTCACTACTCCTATAATCTAAAACTTAAAACACTACTCTTAAACCAACTTTAAACAAAAACAAACTTCTAGCCCATGCTTCAATACGTTGACCGTTAATTTCACCCGCTCCTGTTCAACACCAGCTCTTCGAATATATTCCTATCCTTCATATCCATTTTTATTACTTCCTCCTATGTCGACCTGTATCTCACTTTGAGCATTCGATACAACATATAATTCCAACATGCATAGATGTCTTGAAAGGCCTCCGTTGGAGATGTCCAAGCCATCTTAAGCGGTGTTGGACTATCTTCTCTTCAATTGGTACTACTTCAAATTTGTCGAGTACAACATCATTTCTACTTCGATCTCATCTTGTATGACATAGCTGTATCGCAGCATACGCATCTCTACTACTTTTATCTTTTGCACATGTCCTGTCAGAGGCCTGATTGTCATTATGTAGAACTTTCCTTTAACCTTTTGTGGGACTTCCTGTCGCAAAGGATGTCAAAAGCTAGTTGCCACTTCATTAATCCCGCTCCAATTCTAAAACTAACATCTACATCAATCTCACCTCATACTGCAACAATGAACATAAATATCGAAAGGATTTCTTTTTGGGCACTATTGGTCCGACCACTGTAGCATCTCTGTTCTTTAATCTGATACTGCTGAACCCACACTTCATATAATGTTTTAGTTCTATTAAGCATAAAACCATTTGGTTCTACAATCTGTCTCCACGACTCTAGTTATCTATCAACATCTATCCTATTTTCATCAACTGGCACAACATCATTAGCAAAAAGCATACACCAAGGAATCTTACCTTTTATACCTTCATAATATCATTCATCACTAGGGCAAAAACGTAGGGGCTTAAATCTGGCCCTTGATGAAATCTTATGTTAATGGTAAAGTCACTAGTTTTACCATCACATGCTCATCATTGTTCGATAAGGGTAATGTACTTTGATAGGACTCTTTTTTTTCTAGAGCCTACCAAATAATCTTTCTCAGTATTTTGTCGTAAGATTTTTCTAAATCTATAAATATCATGTGTGATCCTTCTTTTGCTCCCTAAATCTCTCCATAATTTGTCTTGTCAAGAAAATCACCTCTATGATCGATCTCCTAGACAAGAAACCAAATTAGTTTTTTGAATGTTTGCCATCATTCTTAATCGATGTTCAATTTGGCAAGTAGTTCAAGGTTGAAAAATGAAATTGAGAGGATTGGACTAGATTAGGAAAATATTATCAACTTAATTCTTATATAGTGATGACTTAAATACAATTAATTATTATTGGAAAAAAGCCGAAGTTGCATATAAAACCTCCGACTTTTATGCTATTTAGACTGGTTAAATTACGATTATTACATATAAACATCACCATATTGAAATTTAATTTCTGTAAGAAAATATGAAAATGTAACAACATGATTAAATAACAACACCTGCCTCCTTTTTACTAAAGATTGTGATAGTTTCAATGACAGTCATAACATCCGTTGACTGTTGAAGAGGTGGAACAATTGTTTCATCCACCACTTAATCGGTTTTGGTATAAAAAAGATATAAAGGAAAAAAACTTGACTGTGAATAGAGTAACAGTGAGAAGAAAAAAGGGTTTATTAGAGGTTTTTTATCATATGTCTTATTCCACCGAGAAGTACCAAGATTAAATACATTCTTACTGATATATATTTTTCAGAATGTAACCAAACATGTTGTTGGTTGGAGAAGCATCGAATGAAATTACAATTTTGAAAACGAAAAAAAGAAATATGGTAAACCTTTCATTAATAGGAGAATATTCACATTGGAAGTCAAAACACATGAGGGTATGAGAAACAATAAACCCAATATACAGGTTTGTTAAAAAAAATTATATACAGATATTTACATTGACAAGTATAATTTTGATAGATAAGTAAAGTCATAGAGGAGGCACAGACTATGCAAATTAAAAATATTTGCTATGATCAGTCGTTATGCTCATCAAAATTAATATAAGCGTGATAAGAAAAAAGGGTAACCAACATCCACTGGACAATATATCAAAACTTTGTATTGGATGTAAAAATTAAATAGAGCAGCAGTGGACTATATATTGTGCATAAAATATGAATTCTAATTTATAGACAACAACTACAGTACACCAAATAATTATACCAATTTAAAATCTGATTTCTGCTAACAGAGGAAATTGATACTTAGAATGAACAATTAACTAATTAATCAACCAAAATACAGCGGGAATGGGTAAATAATAATTAGCGTGAACGGACACCAACATGGGAAGAGTTCACAAGTTATGCTTGAAGAGTGCTGACACAAATCAACATTTACTTGGGCATTTGTTTTACCTTTAATTCGGCCTTGCCAAGTCTAAACAGCGAAAGTCTATTCAGCTCATTTTTATGGCTTTTTGAAATCTAAATCAGCACACATATAATGTGATGACACCGAGTTGATACTTAAAATGAAGCCCCCTTTTCTGAAGCCCCACACGCCATATTTATAGGCAAAACCCAAGTTACTGGGCTTCCTGAGTAGTCCGGGTCTATCAAGATCATAGCCGTGATAACATCCTTCATCCTTACTGACCCCAAGTCCTCGTTAAGCCGACTCGAAGTAGCCAGGGTACTGACCCAAAGTGACATTAACCCTAACTTGAAGTAAACAAGGCTGGAACTCGAAGTAATCTAATGTCGAAAGCACTCCATCGTATCCTAGCCTCAATAACCGAGCAATCGATTTAGTTAAATCCGGCTGTCTACGGCCTTGACAAAAGGCGGGTTAACATTTTCCCCCCAAAACATGCCTCGCTATAGGAATGTGTGTTTTGAATTGCCTCAAATCCGATATCTAAAGTCCATATGTTATCCATAGACATACCTTCAGTTTCATAATCCAATCCGTTTTATCCAAGTGCCATTGCCGTATTCGTATCCAAATTTATGACTGCTCCGAGTAGATATCTGATTCATATCCAGTAACCAAGTCCTTATCCTTCCACATCCATCCGAACCCGACAATCGAGCTCCAATCCAACCATATCCAATAACCAATAACCACATCCATGACCTCTCCGGGTCAGCATCCAAATCTGGGGCCGCTTACAGTCCATGCCCAAATCCTTAGTTGTTCATAGCCAATATCCAAATCTGTAACCTCTCAAGGTTCTTGCAAAGCGCAACCTGCAACCGACGACCTATGTAAATTAATGCCATAGTGTTCCCGGTTCAGTGTCCTTAAATGTTAAGTAATGTCATTGCTTAAGTCCTAAGCCGAATCCTGGTCGCCCCGGACCCTTGTCGAGTATAGTCCATACTCGACGACCTATGATAGTAACCGATAGGTGATATGGGGCCTAAGTCCTAGAACGAATCGTGGTCTCTCCGGACCCTTGCCGAGCATAGTCCATACTCAACGACCTTTTAGCCAAAAACCGGATAAAAGTCAATCGAAATTGAATCTGAAACCTAGGTTCGAACCAGAAAACCAAAAATCCATATCAAAAGTCCAAATCAAAATCCAAATCAAAATTCAAGCATCCAAGCCAAAATCCAAACCAAGAAACCAACAAAACCAGGAGTTCAAACCGAACTCCAAAACCAAAGCAGAAAAAGAAAATGTCCAAGCCAAAAGGAAAAAACATATTTCACAAACTGGAGTGTCTCGGTAAACCATCATCTCAGAGCATGCCTAAGGGTTATCTCCAACCCATAAAAGAGTAAGTGATTTAGCCATTTTCCTAGAATTTGTTACTTATTCCAAACCATCATGATTAGCTGATGACCAACCGGCCACATTCGTGGGTCTCGTGCCATCATCGTTCAAGGTAGGCGGTGGCTGCTTCTGTTCCACCGCCGCATTAAGAGTTCCGACATATTGCCACAACTGACCATTCCTCACATGTTCCTCGGTTTTATCCTTTAGATGCCTGCAGCTGTTAGTATCACGCCCATCTAGGTCATTTAAGAGACAGTGCCTTCCCGATGCCCTTTCACGTTCTAAGGGTTCCCTCCTTCCCGGCCTTCGATAAGGAAAGCGATCCCGAGTATCCAAGAATATCCGCTCCAATGTTGCATTCAATCCTGTGTAAGTGGATAATTTTGGTTCTCCTCAACACTTCCTTTTTCTTTTATCCTTGTCTTTACCCGAGCTTTCACCGGGTGGTCCTCCATCCTTAACCATGTTTACTTCCTTTGATTTCACATCCAAGTATGCATCCTCTTGTCGAAGAAACCTCTCGGCTTTGTGAAAAATTCCTTGAGATCCATTGGTAGATCCCGTATTGAAATCCGAATTATCCCTGACTCTTGATACCGCCGCCATTAGAGCCATTGATGGATCTGGCAAATCCACAAAAGCAACGGCTGCATAGATCGAGTTGAAAAAAGTACTGAGCGATTCATCTGCACAATGCTTAACCGACATCGGTGTCATCACATTCTTTGGCCTTTTTATGTGAACTCGAAAATGTTGGTAAGCCTAGGTGTACCTTGCACTCGATCTTTCAATTCAAGGTGGCGGATGATGAATGCTTGAAGAGTGCTGATTCAAATCTACGTTTACTTGGGCGTTTGTTTTACCCTTTCATTCGACCTTGCCAAGTCTAAACAGCGAAAGTCTATTCAGCTCATTTTTATGGCTTTTTGAAATCTAAATCAGTACATATATAATTTTTTTCAATATAATTTCCAACAGATAGCCTAGTTGTTTTAGTGAATATTAGTTACGCATCGCTAAAACCAAGGTTAATTCAAACGGCACCCTTCTTAAAAAAATTGTAAAACGGATCCTCATAATTATTTTACTATAACCACGTGTATTTTTCGTGTTTTTTTCGTTAGTGTTTAAAAAAAATTCAAAAAATTGTAAATATTATAAATAGGTTTCTGTAATAAAAAAATAAATTGCAGACATATCTGCAATTATTCCGTATAGTTGCAGATATGTCTGCAATTATTTACTGAATAATTGTATTCGATAAACATCTGAATAATTGCAGATATGTATGTAACTAATCTATATAATCGCATATATGTACGAAATAATTCACATGATAAATGCATTGAATAAAAATATATATAACTGCAGACATGTCTGCAATTATTCCATATATTTGCAGACATGTATGCACTTATTCACTGAATAACAACAACTTAATTTAACAATCAGGATATTTATGTAAGTATCTTCTCTTATTCCTTAAAATAGTAGACTTATCTGTAATTTTTAGTTGCAAAAGAAAGCTATTCAGAATAAGTGCAGACATGTGTGCAATTATTCTCTATAATTGCATACATGTCTGCAAGTATTACTGAAACATGTCGTGTGTCATTTTTTTCCGTTTCCATCCTTGTTTTTTGATTTTTTTTAACATGAGTACGAATATAAATACTAATTGAAATAATTTTTAAAATTTTAAAGTTTTTTTTTTATATGTTTTTTGATGATTTTCGTAAAATAAGGATCTAATTTACATACTTTTTCCACTGGGGTTTTTTTGAATTTTGAAACCTATCAAGGACCTGTGCCAAAAGTACCCTTTTTTTAAATAACATGATTTTCTTATTTCTTCAAGGCAGCTCCATCATATTTTTTCCGTACATAGTAGTTTCAACTTCTCCTTCAAGGCAGTAATGTAGGTATGTTTATATGTGTTTTTTTCATAATGTAAAATATATGGTTTGATATCATCGTTTAATAGTTACTGCTCTAAGTGGGTGTAAAAGACAATCATATCAACTATGCAGATTGTCATGAATGAGTTTCTTTGTACCGACTAATGTAAAACTAGTTTATATGAGTACACGGGAATTTTTCTCCTACGTTTATTTTCTGTACTATTCAATCACTTTTTTAATAATACCAAACTTCAAAAAAATAAATATGCATGATCATGAGTTGTTAAGGTTAAGGAATATGCATGATGTACTATTCATCTCATCCTACTTTCTTTCACTTCATCTTTTGTCCAACTAGATTTTAAAGAGGAAACAATACTTTGATGCTAAAACTATAATATGAGTTTAACATCTTATATTTTGAGAAACATCTATAAATTTTAATGGTTTTTTTATATGTTAACCCGTGGAATTAGTATATCCTCCTTAAAATTTTCATTCATGTTGCAGTATTAGCACCAATTTTACTTACTAAGGAATATGATTAGTACCAGACTTCAACTGGAAATATATAGAAATATAAGGTATTATTTAATTTATAGTAACTCATTCTATGTATATTTATTGTACAAATCAGATAATATTAATGATATTAACAATAAAGGGCACAATTTGTCAACTAATAATAAAACATATTTATAATCATCAACCAATCAAACGATATTTCATCATTCAACAAGCAGCATTAAGCACCCATTATCCAGCATTCGGCTTTTAGCATTCGGCCTTCACTATTAAGTATTCAGTCATTTTAACAAACGAAGCCTAAATGTGAAGATTCTAGGTTCTGTAATTTGGGAAAAGTATGTGCAGTTGATTAATTTGGTAAAGGAAAATGCAAGAGCGTCAGGGGAAATGCCCTGATTTTTCACCGATTAAGCAAAAAAAATGGTGGAGCCTCCTAAATTCCACCATTTCATCCGCATTTTTTGTTTATGTCTTTCTCCCCTTCCTCTTCCTCTTGTTGCTGCAGCAATACTCTTTGGGAAAAGCATTTGTGCACGTGAATGTGGTTCCTATGTATTGCTTTTATGGTTAACTATTAACAGACCCGGTCCTGGCCTAAGGTAACCTAGCCCCAAAATTTTCTAATTGTATATATAAAGTTAACCTATTTCGAAACAAGAAAAACTGAGTATAGTCCAGCGGTATAGGCATCTCAATTTTCCATCAACCACTAGAGTTCGATTCTTTCTAGCATTGTATTTTCCCCCGTCTATCCTCACTTGTACTTCTATGACATCCAAAATCTAAAGTGACTAATTAAGCTTTTGAATGTTTTTGCCTTGGGCCTCAAGTTGACCAAGGCCGACCCTGACTATTAACACCTAAGTGTCTTCTTTAAACCATTTATGGTCTCACCTAATCTCTGCTTTTCTTCATCCATCCGCAACTCCCTTTCCATGAGTTTCTCTGTCAAAACCTTGACTTCGCCTCCTCCTTTATCTTTTCAAATAAACGAATCAAAATCTCTCTATCCAATTTCATCGTCATCAATATCTTATCATCTAATAATGCTTGATTGATACATATGAATCCAACTAATTTTACTATCACTAAGTTGTTATGAGTTTAATTATAAATAGGTTTGTCATTTTCTAAACAAGTGATTTAGCTTAGTAGGCACTCATAAATTTTTAAAAAACTTTATGAAAAAATTAACCTTTTTTCATTTACAAATCTGTTTAACTCGAATCGTATTTTCCTTCTTTTATTTTCTCTTATCAAATAAAGCTTAAAAATCAAAATTTTGGCAAATTCTCAAATCTTTTGTTTGAATTGTTGGATGATGATGCTGATGATCATATAGACCTAATGGAATAAAAAGATGTAAAATTTTCATTTTATGTTTGAATTTTTTTAAATTTGAAAATGCATAGCTCGTAGAAGAGATGAAACTTGAATTTTATGTCGTTGCATGTAACGACCCGTAAATTTTCGATAATAAAATTTGTGATTTTAACAAGATTTTGTAATTTAGTTTGGAAAGAAATAAAACTTTATAATTTATTATTGAAATGAACGTTAAATGAAATATAGCAATGGTAATTCAAAACTAATTATTAACAATTTGAATAAGATTCTAATAAATGAAGTAGAGAAAGTGTTATACCTGGTTATAAATAGAATATGAGAAAATAAAAATAAGTATTGAATTAATTGGTGAAATAACACATTGTTAACAGTAACTGAATGTAAATTATGTAATAATGTTAGTGTTATTCATAATAGGACAATTTGTTGAATTAAAAGAATGGAAATAAAGATTTATTAATTTATTGGGATTTGAACTATAATAATTAGATCGATTGCAATTAAATGAAATTAAATATCTAAATATTACGTTAATTGAAATTAGATGGAATTTGAGAATATTAATATAATATATCATGAATCCAATGTTAATTTCATCCATTTGACAACAATGAATAGAATAATAAGTAAATTAAATGAAATTATTGGAAATTAAATTTATAATTTTTGAATTTAATGAAATTGAGGTTAGCACTGAAGTTGATATATTAATCAACTGTAATTGACATCTAAATTTGTTTAAATCGGTGTAAATGATTAGGAAACTGAAAAAAATGATAAAAATTGTCAATTATAGAACTGAGATCGAATTTTGATTTAATTAATTAATTATTAATTTATTTAATTAATGTAAAAAAAGCCATTTTGGCCACTGGCTCGGAATTCGACGGAACTAGTTTCATCGGATCAGCAACAGTGAATTATTGTAGGATTTCAAGTTACGTAGCGATCGGGCTTGTCGTTTGATGGTACGAGCTCAAAACACCTAGAAATCAATGAAATTGAAATCAATTGAAATCAATTTGAAATAACTTGATTCCAGTATAACTTCTTCATATGATGGAATTTGGACTTGAAATCTGTTCCATTATGTTCAAAAAATTTTAAAACATATATTTTGATATATAGTTGACCCAATTTCGTTCCAAAGTCAGAATGGGCTTTTTGGGCCATTTATTGTTCAATGCTCCAAACCAATCGTATCCGTTCCTCTATTCCTCAGCTCTACCTATATATATCCTGTTATAAACCTTAGCAGTCTTTCTATTTCTCATTTTTGTATGACAGAAATTACTGTTGCTCCTCTTTCTCAATGGCAGACAAACCCTGAATTTCACAGTCCAATTTCAATATCAAATTCAAATCAAAATTTCAAACTCCACAAATTATATCAAATTTTATGTGGATTTGAAGCTCTCGACAAGCGTAAGTCAAATCTGTAATTAGTTTTTCGATCTAGTTTGATGTGTGGCCGGAAATGAGTGATTTGCTCTCGGCCGTTCATTGATCTTTGCCTTGTTGAACGGTGGATCTTTGCCTTGGCGACGATCGGAGGACGTAGGCTTGTAGGGTTCGTCAAGTAACTCACATCCATGTGGTTGGTTGGTCTCAAAGTCGAAGAGAATCGCCATATTTTACTATTGATGGCCGGAGGCGGAAGGGTGACGTGGGGCTTGGGTGGCGGCCACGCTTGGCCGTGAGGTTCGGCTGGTGATGGTCGTCTTAGCAGAGGTGTTCGATCGGGTCGATAGTGACTGTGGCGGCGGTGAAATTGACGAGGAGATGCAGCGGCTCGTTCCAATTCAAACGTGAGGTTTCTCGAGCTAGGGTTTAACGTGGCGGGTGACGTATCGCATAGGAATGGTTCGTCTTTTTCTTCTTATCTTATTTATTTATATTTATATTGTCGATTGTTCTAAATCACATAACTTTCGCATACGAGGTCCAGTTCATGCACGGTTTCTTGCGTTAGGGTCGTACTAAAATTCTAGACATTTTAATGTTTGTTTGGACAAATTCTGAACTTGTTTGAATTTCGAATTTAAATTGGATTTAAATTCAATTTAAATTCGAAAGGTGAGTGTTTTAACCCACTCACAACTTCTAAAATTTCTTATGTTTGTTAAATTGATTTATGATGTGATTAGAAATTTATTTATGACTGTTTGGAATATTTTGAATCATCATCTTAGTTTATTTGAATTTATTTGGATAAAATAGTTATTTAATTTATTATCGAATATAAACTGCCAGTAAATACCTGTTATTAATTATCTATTCTATAGTGATGTTATTGATTGAATTGGATGATGATTGTGATAAATGTTTGATGATTGGTATTGGATGAATGGATATTGTATTTTATATTGTTATAAACTGCAAGTTGTTATGGATTTTTATTTCATTCGGGATTGCGGTTTGAAATGATATATAACCGTATTAATATTTTAAATTACGGATTGAAACGATAAATATCTGTATCACTTATCATAGGATAGAAAATTTTATACAGACACCGTGGCCTATATATAAAAATATTTTGAAATGATTTCTATGGTTTGGTAAAGAAACATATGGTTTTAGATAAAGATTGATTTCAGATATTGTATAAATATTATTTTATCCTTGATTTTTAAGCTATGTATAATTTGTTTTTATATAAAATAAGCTTAATAATGAGTTTGATTTTTATTGAATATAATATGCTAAGTATTTAAATTTTATTTTACTATAGAATTTATAATGATTTAAATAAATTAAGATTGGAAGATAAATTGAAAATTTATTTGAATTTGAATTTATTTAAGAATTAAACTCAAATAAGTTTAATGTGAAATTTATCAAATTGGGAATTTTAATAGGTATGATTTTTATAACTTGATTTTGGTTTAAGGTGAATTAAATGAATATTTGAAGTATAAATAAATTGAAGGAAATATTTAGTTATTTAAATTTGAGTTTTATTTGGATGATAATGGATCTATTATGTAAAGTGTTTCAAACTAAATAATAGAAAATTTAATTGTTGAATTGTAATTACCAAACTTAGTTTGAAATTGTTGAATACACAAAAGTTTGAAATATATTGAATTTGAAATGGTTTATTCTATGGATCAAATTTGTTTTGAAATCAATAAATTTGGAATAGTTTATTTGGAAACAGAATTGAATTGAAATTTATGATTTAGGATTTGGTTAAATATAAAATGTAGAAATTCGAATTGTGTTGGATTTGTTTTATGAAATTGAAGAAGCTATTTTTTTATATAAAGTATTTTAAATATTTAAACTATTTAAGTGGTGGAAGTTATGTTTCAAAATTATGAGTTCAAGGTAATAAAATTTGAAAGTGTTATATTCAAGGGTTTTGATTTCGAAATGTTATAACTTTGAAAATGTTATGATTTTAGAAAAGGGTGTATTTGAAATGAAAACGATATCGTATTGATTTGGTTTTGAAAGGGCAATGATATTTGGTTAAAGTATAAACTATTTTGAAAATGACCGCGGTGTTACAATAACGTTTGGTTGTTAAAGAGACCAGGATCGGAAGTTGTCATACTCTCTGCCAACTCCAAAAACCACTCTAACAACCGTGTACATGGTGGAGATTCCAGAATGAAGTAGGATGGCGGCGGCATTCCTTTGATGTATATACATGGACCTGACTCCCGTGAGTTGGCATAAGGTGGCTAAAACAGGAGCGATTCTAGGGTGAGTGAGATAGCCCCTCTTATCGGATACACTCCTTCGATACCATTCTATTACTTTGTGATCTATTTGGGCCCTTTGATTTTTTTTGGGTGTGTCTCGAGGTGGGCGCTAGCTGCGCGCTACGCGTCACCACCAGCCTGGATAGTAATTGGCAGGTCTATCCTGGCATTTCCTTGTGTGCCATGTCACCTACACTATTGCGGCTTGTACGAGTTTGATTTTCTCCCATAGCCCGTGTGGTATCCTCTGGTAGCTTCCCAATCGGGAGGAACCATGATACTAGATAGACTACTGGGACTATTATGTAGTAAAGGCTATATGCGCAACCCCTTAATGCTATTTAAAAGTAATTTTATTTTACTATAGACATTATTATAATAGCGAAATATTACTACATAGTAAATAGTTTAACGGATCATTAGGAGATGTGAATCCTGAGCATCTCTTAAGTTACTACAATCACGTTAGACACTAGATAGGAGATGTCAAACCCGGTAAACATCTCTAGCACCGTTCCACTCATATTTTACCGTTGATTTAACTTTCATAAGATCTTTTAGTTCTGACTCGAGTGTTTTGACTTTTCAATTCGCTCAGGTCAGTCTGAGCATTTCAGGATTTGAAGACTTTATCTCTGGAGGACAAAGACGAAGATTTGTATTATTATTATTTATTATATTCCACTGCATCACATTGTTCCGCTGCATTGTTATTAATTATTCTCTAGTATGTGTAACTCTGATATGTATTGTATAAGTATAATCAAATGTTTTGTAAAACAGCTTCATGAACTGTTTATTTGATTATTATATTTTGTCGTTCCGCTGCAAGATTCTATTTTGTTTTTTCTTTCTCTGCTTTTTCTTATTCACCCGAATAACAATCCGCCCTTCTATATGGTTTGAGTCTGACGTGTGTGGTTTGTCATCGATTTAAAGTGTCCAAAAATGCGAGATTTCACAACCTGGCATCAGAGCCAGGTTTTATGATAAACCTTAGCTTTGTGGGGTCTGACTCTTTACTAATAGGGTAGTAATACCCTATGATGAGACGTTGAGGGTATATACATGAGAGAGCTCATTTGATAGTGCTAAAAAAGAGTTTTAACATTGTGTTAATTTGTTCCGTATTGTATTTATAAATTCTAGTTGATGCATAGGACGCTATGACATCAATAGGGATTTCAAAACACTTAATAGGATAGACCGACATAATATTTGTTTTGAAATATAGGTAAATGAATTAATTTTGCCTATTATATTTTCTGTATGTAAAGTAATAAATTTTACAAAGGTTATATTTGGTTGTAATAGATTGGTTATTAAGTATTGAAATTTATAAATATTGATTGGAAACAAAATTCGAAGAAAATAAAATAAATGAAAATGGGAAATTTTAGAACTTAATTTCCGAGGTTTTGAAAATTTCTTTCAAATGATTTTGGAATATAATAATATTATTATTATAAGTATTTTCTGTTTTAAATATTTCAATATGATTTGATAGAATTGTTTAAAGAAACTTTGAAAAAAAATATAAGTTCTGTACTCCCCTCTATGTCGTCGGAAAATAATTTCGGTGATGAGTGCACGCATCATCGACATTCATTTTTGAGTTTCAAAGTGGAAAGGCCACTGTAGTAGTTTTATATAGATTTATTTCGATAAACAAATGTAATTTTCAAATTGTTTTAAATATAATTGGATGTATAAGTTGTAAGTATATATATTTATCTATTATTTTAAAATGATTTGAAATTAAACCTGGTATTTAGTTCTTAAATTTCCTTTAATTAATAGTTTCAATTTATGGTAGTGAAATGGAATGTAACTAAATAATAATCGAAACCTCTAATTTAAAACGAGAGATTAAATGATAGGTTATAAAGGAAATTATAAGAAAGTTGAAATTAGTAACAAAAAAAACAAAAAAACATAAGATATGATTATTGAACATTAAATTAATTAAAAGAAATGAGAAAAACTTGTATAAAATTTTTCAATTGCATTCTTAAAATCATATATATAACTTACCAAATATTAAAAGTTGTAATGTTTAGTAAGAAAATGTAGTGGAAATTGTACAAGCAAACTTATAAATGAAAGTGTTCAATGAAATTCTTTAATAAATAAGAATTTGATGTTATAGTTGTTATAAACTTAATTATAATTGAAAATGCTTCTAAATTAACATAATAGAAAGTTAAGTATTATAAATAAATGATTATAAACCTAAGTAGATGAATTGATATGCAAAGAAATTGAATTAAACATGAATACTATAAATAAATAAATGTTAATAAATGGAAATAAAAATTTGTAAGAAGAAAATACAAATAAAAAATGAATCATTATAGGAATAAAAAGGGGTTTAAATAATAAATTCTATGAAATGAAATTAATAAGAATGAACTTAATTTATGCTTGGAATTGTTGTTCATTTGGTTTGTGGTTGTTTGGGCAAGGATATTTTAAATTTGTTTGGATGTATGAATAATCTATTTAGTTTCATCTAAGACTGTTGAGTAAATGGTGCACTTAGTAGTTTATTTTTCGTTCCGTACAATTTAAAGTTTTTGAACCCGAACAACTATTTGTTTTGTTTGATATGAATGGCTAATTGATTATGTTGATTTTTCATGATGATTGTATATTGTTGCAAGTGATTGTTGTTTATATTGATTTGTTTGTTAGGGGTTGAAACAACTTTAAATATTTCATTTTATATAATTAATAACTCTTTTAGATTATACAAGTGAAATGCAGGTTATGGAAGCAATTGCTACTGCTTTTGGTTTAATAATTAAGTGTTTGTTTGCCCGACAAATAGGTATGTTTTCGGATTACGGTTTTATAGCGCTATTATATTGTTTTTTCCGTTGTTGGGATATATTATTTTGAGATATTGTGATATATATTGTTATATTTGATATTATATTTTCTCCCGAGCCTCTCCGTACAAAGGAGACTCTACCGAAATTTCCATAAATTTTGGACTAAGAAATTAATTTTTTTAAAATGCTTTCAAAACTTTATTAATACATTTAATAGTCATAAATTGATATATTATTTGAATTATTAAATTCTGTAGATTTCTTTGTTTATAAAATTAATATTTTGAATAAGATGTATTGACTACTTAATTCTTTCTTTTCCCTTCTTTTTCCTTTTCGGGGACGAAAAGTTTTGAGTGGGGGAGTGTGACGACCTATAAATTTTCGAAAATAAATTTTTTTATTTTAACAAGATTTTGTAATTTAGTTTGGAAATAAATAAAACTTTATAATTTAATATTGAAATGAACACTAAAATGAAATACAGCAATGGTAATTTAAAACTAATTATTAATAATTTGAATAAGATTCTAATAAATGAAGTAGGGAAAGTGTTATACCTGATTATAAATTGAATATGAGAAAATAAAAATAAGTATTGAATTAATTGGTGAAATAACACATTGTTAACAGTAACTGAATATAAACTAGGGTAATGATGTTAGTGTTATTCATAATAGGATAATTTGTTGAATTAAAAGAATGGAAATAAAGATTTATCAATTTATTGGGATTTGAACGATAATAATCAGATTAATTGCAATTAAATGAAATTAAATATCTACATATTATTTTAATTGAAATTAGATGGAATTTGAGAATATTAATGTAATAGATCATTAATCCAATGTTTATTTCATCCATTTAACAACAATGAATTGAATAATAGAATGAAAAGTAAATTAAACGGAATTATTGGAAATAAAATTTATAATTTATAAATTTAATGAAATTGAGGTTAATACTGAAATTGATGAATTAATCAACTCTAAACTGACATATAAATTTGTTTAAATTAGTGTAAATGATTAAGAAATTAAAAAAAATGATAACAATTGTCAATTATAGAATTGAGATTGAATATTTGATTTAATTAATTATTAATTTATTTAATTAATGTAAAAATAGCCATTTTGACCATTGACTTGGATTTCGACGAAACTAGTTTCGCCGGATCAGTACCGGTGAATTATTGTAGGATTTCAAGTTTCGTAGCTATCGGACTTGTTGTTTGATCGTACGGGCTCGAAACGCGTAGAAATCAATGAAATTGAAATTAATTGAAATCAATTTGAAATAACTTGTTCCAGCAAAATGTAACAGCCCGTAAATCCGTACCCTTTGAGTCAGCACTATTCTATCTAAATCAACTCAAGTTGTACAGAAATGCGAACCATTTGGGTTAAAGAAGAAGAGGTAGAAGAAGAAAATAGAAAACAACAATAGAATCTAACCATCGCAGCGGAATAAAATATAATAGATAATAAATAATTTTACTCAAAAATCAAACATCTCTATTTATATATATATTACATCAATCAGAGTACATCAATCACAGTTCAACATCAATACCATACAAATGGATACACAGCAACTCAACACAGCGGAATATATATATATATATATATATAAACAAGTACGAGAGTACGTATCGTCATCCAGCTCGTCTCCTGAGCTCCACAGCATCAAATCCTGTATCCTATAATACTCGATTTGACCCGAGCATTATAGTTAAGTAACACCCTAGTCAGTCTGAAATACCAGGGTGAGAAAATCACACCCAATTGATTACTAAAGTTTCAAAAATCCTTTGAAAAACAAAAGCATCTCGTAAGACCACGCCACAAATAAATATGTCGGGTTTTTACCTTACGATAGCTAAAACAATTTTCATAGAAATCCTCTGATATTATAATAGGGTCTATTTACAAATACTTATAAAATAGCCGAAATTGTTACATCTATTAAATTCCAGCTACTAGCCACAGAGTGGGTAATACAAACAAAACTCGTACAAGGCTCGTAGGGAGAATGGATTTCCAACCAATGACTAGGCACTAGGGTACCACCTGTCACAGTACGGGGCCTAGATCACCGTACCGAGGAGTACGCCCGCTCCCCAGCAACACAAGGCTGGGACTACTCCTTACTGGACGATCCCGAGTAAGATCACCCCGCGGTTGGGATCAGCAACCGCCCACTAAGCCGAAATAAAAAGGGACATATAGACAGGGATGACCTCACCCTGCTTGGGTGCTACCCAACTAGCCTTGCTACATAACTCCTGATTTTTAGTCATTCCCATTTGATGAGACTTGAGGCTAAGCGTTACCATTATAGAACATATCCCTTAGAATGCCCATCGTCCACCTGACGATGTTTTCGCAAGCATTCATCCATACAAGTCCGTCCCGGGTTCGAACGGAACCGAAGGCACTATTCCTACTACATCCATTTTGGAAATATCCTCAGGATTAGTAGCGACTAGCCCTTGCACTTCACTGCTCCATCTTCGAATCCAAAATCATTTTTCACGAAACGTACAAACCGGATCGAAGTGGTTTTCGAGAAATAAATCTCGATCCAGGTCTCTTCGAAACGATCAACGTATTTGTCCAATATTGATAGTCGGTGATTTAACTATCAATTAATATTCATAAACATCCATCAACAATAAATAATTTTCCAAATTATTTATTTATCCACAATATCTTTACAAGATATATTTCAGATTTTAACCCCTTTTGAAAACAGTTTCAAACATATTCCTTTCCGGAATAATTTCCCAATATTTGTTTCCACTGAGGCACCAAGTATAAAATACTTTTAGATTTTAAAATAATTTAAAAGCACTTAGTTATAAAATATACTTCATAGCCTTAAAAATTTAAAAATACTTAAATACTTTATTAAAATATATAGTTTAGAAATATTTAATAAATAAGGCTACTTTTATATAATACAAAACAAGATTTTTCTTTAAACAAATACTAAGTCATTTAATAATTACTACGATAATAGGTTTGAAAAATATTTATTTTAGAATTTAAACATTTAAAAAATAATAAATTTTCTAAGATATGCTTTTTAAAACAACATTAAAACCTTTAACTTATATTTAAAATTGCTTGAAAATCGTACTTGGCTATCCAGAGAAAATTCCAACTTCAATCACTTAAATCAATTTTCCCCAAACTGATTTCCAATTTATTTTATTTAAAATAAGTTTCTTTAATTCCTCAATTCATTTCAAAATTCATTAGTTATGGACTTATTATTAATGTTATTATTTTCCGTTTGATTTTAAACCTTTTAACTGAAATATACAAATTTCAGATTTTCCCAATTTCTTCTTTATTCCTTCCAATAATTTAAATCTTAAATTTTTAATAAATGTTTTGTTCTTTTAATTAATATCACTAAAGATTTAAAATTCATTAACTTCCTGTTTATTCAAAACTTCCTTTCTATACCCAAGATTTATTTATTAGAATTTTAAAGTCACTTATTCCTTTTCAAATTCATTCTTTTAATTTATTTTATAATTATTTTACTTACAATTCACTTCTTTTATTTTCTTTCCAAAAATTCAATTTATATATATTTCATGGTAATTCATTATACCAAATTATATCCAACCTATCCATAACGTTCAATATTTCAACATAAATCATCACAGAACATCAAATCATCATAACAGGGGAATTTAAATAATTTAAATAAATGTTGAGGAATCCAGTTGGATCCCTCCAACCTGTTTCCCTGCATCCACAGACGTTAGCATCACATAATATGCCAATTTCAAATTATAATATACTATATCACATCAATCAATTCAACCACACAATCAATTATTTAAATTTAATCATTTAAATTTAAATTTAAACTGAGTGAGATTAACTCACCTTGCATTTGTTTGGCAATCCACTTCAATATTTCCTTGGATTTCCAGGTATTTGACCTTAAATAAACGATTATATAATTTTATCAATATTTGAAATAAATTGAACTATTAATTTCCCTTTTACATATTTTAATTCAATTTAATAATTTGTACAAAAACTAATTCCTATAATAAACTATTTCCAATAACTAAGATAAATTTAAACAAGTTTATTAAATACTTTAATTACCCTAAACAGTGTTTTAAAATTTCTATAATTTTTCCAAAATCTTCTATACGCGTATTTATGTTTATTTATTTATTCCTAAATTTAAAATAGCTATTGATTTCATACATATACAAATCTAAACATAATTTCTCCTATGTTTACAAGCATATACACACATACACACACACACAAATATATATATATATATATATATATATATTTATGTATATATGTATACCATAAATGAGTATTATTAAATTTAAATTAAAACAAATACCTCACAGCAAACCACGATCTTGTCCAAGCCCACTAACGCACGTGCAAATCTAAGTTGGCCTCTCTTCTCGTCGCAGCCTCGATCAACTCGCCGCCGAACCCTAAAACACAACGTGCATCGCCCAAAAACGCTCACGTCCCCAAATCGAACAACTCCGAGTCGAATTGAAAAGGAATGGGGTAATTCGTCTCCAACAGCCCCCCCTTTTTTTGCTCAGTTGCTTCGTACGATCGCACCGTCCATCGTGCGCCAACCCTAAAATCGCGAGCCCCCTTCACGCGACATCGACCACGCCAAAGTCGCGTCGATCATCGGCAGCTCGAGCTTGGTGAAAACCTCCCACCGCCGCTTGCGAGAATCGCCAGGCATCGCGAGTGCGACGACTTCCTCCCTACGGCAATCGCCTCTCTTCCCACCTTTCTTATTTTAGTGGATCTCGGTTTCGATATCAACAGAGGAAGCGACCATTTGTTGAAATTTTGGTTTTTTTTTAAACTGCGTATTCAGTTTTGAAGGAAAGGAAACGAGATAACAGAAAGAAAAATAGGAAAGAGATCTTTCATCTAAAGGAAGATATGGATGAGGGGAGAGGCGTATAAGAGAAGCTTGCCTAAGTAAATCTCATTAAATTATTATTAATTAAGTTTTCAGCGCGTTATTATATCGTACACTCACACACGAACTCCAATCAATACGAAATTTGATATCCGATAATAATTCAATATTACGGACTCAATGGAACTTGTTTCGTCAAATTCCGAGACTGTGCCTCGGAAGGCTATTTTTAAATTCAATTTAAAATGACAAAAATTTCAAAACTCAACAAAACACTTCCAAATTTAATTCCAACACCTTTACTATCTTCAGTGTTATCAATATAAATTTTACAAGCCTTCAAATTATTTTTAACAGCCTTTAAAACCCTAGATTCAACCTTTTAACCAACTTCAACTTATTTAGTTCAATAATTTAATTATCAATTAAATAGTGATATTGGAATTCAAGTCAAACTTAACTTTTAAATATTTAAAATCAATTAAATATTCCGATTTTATATGCTCGAAAATTCCGGGTCGTCGCATTCCTCCCCCCTTAAATGAATTTCGTCCCCGAAATTATAATTAGGAAGAATGGTCCAGTACTCGTTACTTTTCCACAAAACCAAATAATTCAACATCCAACCAACTATCTTTTTATAAAAGACCATTATCATTCTTATTAACTTTCCAAACCTTTCCCTAGTTTCAAACTATACCATTTGTTTAACCATTCAAGTTTCAATTTAAAACCAAATTTTGAATTATCAAAATTTTCTAACTCTCTAAATTTTCGAAAAATTTCACCAGCATCTCCTTTGCACGGCTTGCTCGGTACAACTACAAAATGGCTATACGGCCTCCGAAATCCAAAAAGAAAACAAAAAGCCAAGTGGCTCAATCCAAATCCCAATCAAATTTCATATCTGAATTTAAATACATACCTTTTGTCGGGCAATTCAAATTTATCTTCCGAAATCAAAATCAATTCTCTTTTCCCTTTTTATAATACCTGCATTTCCTGCTTAACACCAATATCCAATCACAATATTCCCAAAACATTTTATCGACTTTCTTACAAATGTCAATATTTATTCATTCAAATATTAACTTGAGATATATATATTTGCAATATTCAATTTCCAATTAAGAATTCGCCATTCCCTATATTTCAGTTTAATATAAGCATTTTTATATGTTTCTTATACTTATTTTCACCTTACCACTTTAGTTTATATCTATTTCTATTCAAAACGATTCTTTCATTTCCATATGAATTCAATTTATCTTGAACTCTGAATACTAGAATTTTTTTTTATAATTCATTCATATCATTATTTCAAATTAGTTTCATTCATCACTTTATTTTAGTTTCCAATTTTGAAATTGTTTTGTCGCTAACTAAAATTTTTCCCAAAAATTTTCAAAAATTTTTCTAACTCCCAAAATTTTCGAAAATTTTTGGCAGAGCCCCCTTTGTATGGAGGAGCTTTTGCAATTTGACAAAAGATATAAATATATATACATCGACCCACACGGTCGGAAAAACCAAAAACAGTTCATATATCCTATTTTTATTGCGTAGGCGTACCTTATTTAGCATTTTAAGCAAGTAGCTTATTTATTTAGCTGTTAGCGCAACCAAATCCAGCCACACGGCTTCCAGGTACCTGTACTTACTCAATTTAAACATGTAAGTGCCAAATATATGCAGTCTAACTATATTTCACTTAGCTACAATGGTTAAAACATATGAATTCTAAAAGAAATGCACACCAAACATTTTCCGTAAGCAATTTATACAATTTCATACTAATTCAACTGTTTTCAATTAATTTACAAACCATTTTCATTCAATTTGAATGGTTTAAAACTCAATCGCTTACATTTAATTTATTTTTAAGTAACTGAACTCATATTTAATTCAATTGCTCTCAAAATCAATTTATTTTACTCCTAATAATTCACAGAATTTTTAATTACTTTCATTTACATCAAATGACTATTTATTCCATGCAATTTGACGAGATCTATGTGAATAAATAAGTATTTATGTTTATAACCAATTTAAATGGATTTCAACTCAATTTATACTCAATGCTATTCCATTTTCAATTTACTCACAATCCATATATTCTCATTTACATTGCATTTTAAATTTTGAATACATTCACTTGCATTACATTTTATTAACCAAACTAGTTCATTTAAAATCATTAACAATTTAGGTTCATCTTCATTACCAATTAAATTTCCCTTTTTTTATTTTAATTCATTCACAACCATAGATCGACACAATCCAGGCTATTTCATTCAATAACCATTTCTCAACTCATTTAAACCATACTTCATTTTGAGTTCGGATTTTATTCAACACTTACTTAAGTCAAAAACTTAAGTTCATTTCCATTTCTTTTTATAATAAGTTCTACTTCCATCTTTCATTTGATTCTTATTCATTCTATCTATTTATTTATTCAACATAATTAGTTTATCCGCATTCACTTAAACCATTTTAGTAAACTTGAAACATTCTATTTTCCCTATTGTCTCAAGTTATTTCAATCCCTTAATATTACAATTATTTATTTAAGAATTTTCATTCCATTAAATATTATTTACAACCCACCAAATTCTATTTCGATCCAAATTTATTTTTACTTGATTCAAATTCAATCCCATATTATTAAACTTATTTTAAGTTGAATTTAGTTCAACTCCTTTCCATCCATTTAGCTTAAGTTAATTTACTTCAATTATATACTTAGCTCATTTCATTTTACAAATAAATTTCTCTTTCCAATTAAACTTGATTCTATTTTAATCCAATCCCATTTCAAACTACAAATTTATTTGATCAGTTATTATATATTTTTATTACAAGGCCATTTCCAATTTATTTCTACTTATTTGGATTTTATTTGCACATTCAAACCATTGCTACTTTAATCCATCTACATTTTTATTTGATACACTTCAATTATACTTAATTTGTTAACACTTCAAGTTAAATTATAATTCATAACTCAAGTTCTGGATCCATTATCCATTTCCAATTACCATTCACTTTTATGAACCCATAATTCAATCTCATTTACTTCACTAACAATCCAGGTCGAATTTGATTTATAACGTGAGTTTTATTTTCAAACTTCATCATAAACTCACAATTCAATTTCATTAACTAAGTTATCATCTAATTAGTCTTTTCCCCAACTTATAATCCAAAACTTGATTTTAACCTCAAAATCTCTTCATTTAAATTTTCTTAAGTTCAAATTTATTTTATAATTCAAGTTTTGATCTTCATTTTATTTTTCAATTCATCAAAAATATTTATTTTGGGTTTCTATCCCACTTTTTCAAATTGTATAAGCCACAACTTATTATTTACACAATTCCATCCATCATAGGCTTGAATATATTCTTCTTTTATTTTAACTCAAGCCTTATGCTTATTTATATCCCAAGCATTTTTTTTTATTTCCATGGATTTTAATTCTTTTACAAGTCATTCTAATTTATTTAACTCAATCTAATTCAATTCAATAATTCAATTTTGTTTTAACTCAGTTTCATTTAACTCAATTCGATTTCAACTTGATTTGAATACAACTGGATATTATTTTCAACTTATTCAATTTATTCCAGTCCAGTTAAATTTTTATTTCCCAATCCAAGTTAATTTTATTTTTTTTAACTTTACACTTCTAATTCAAATTCCAACATTCAAAGTTTATATTTCCTTCCTGATTTAAAAATCATCTCAATTTATAAGCTTACAACCTATCTCATCAGGATTTTCAAACACCCGGTTATTGGTTTCAGAACATTTTGAAATCTTCAACATCTCAAATCACATTTCTCAAAAATTAAACCAATCTGGATTTTATTCCCAACAAATTTCTTTTGAAATTTAAAAAACAAACAGGTTTTCCTGAACAAATAATTTGGCAGCAATTCATCACTTAGAAACTTGAAAATGAACATTGATGATGCTGCAGTCATCACCGAAATTATTTTCCAGTGACTGAAGTGAGTTCAATGCTATCTCACTTCCAAAATCCATTTTAAAACAAATTTCCTTTTAGAAATAACCCAAAAACAACAATAATACTATTTACCTCCAAAATACTTCCAAAATCTCCGGGGTTTTAAAGTTTCAAATTCTATTTTAATTCAAATTTTGACTAAAATGCATTTGTATAGTTTATGCTTATACAAATTCCCAATTAATTATATTTCAATTTATAATTTACATTTTTAATTCATATTTATAAATTCCATTTTATAATAAAATTACTCCCTTAAATTTTAGTTATACTTCAATTTCTAGTCAAATTCTCACTTAACAATGATAATACTTTAATATTATTCTTCCTAACATCCAAGCAACCATATATTAGCTAAATAGTTTTCAAAAACTTTCCTTTATATCAAAATAGGTTTTTGGGTAAAATTATTTCATTCACCCACATTTAAAACAATACCTTGTCGATTGTTCTATTCAAGTGTTTAGAAACCCCTTCGATACAGTTGTTGAGACTGTGCCGACGAAGGTTCATATGCCACTCAATAAACCAATCAACACAATATTAAAACAATTTATATCCACAAACAAATACGCGCTCATACCTATTAATACGCTCAAACTCATTCTAGAGTACTACGGACTCTAATTTAAATGAGTAATTCCCACCAGAGCCAAGGTTATCACCAACCTAAGCTCTGATACCAACTATAACAGCTCGCAAATCCGTACCCCTTGAGTCAACACTATTCTATCTAAATCAACTCAAGTTGTACAGATATGCGAACCATTTGGGTTAAAGAAGAAGAGGTAGAAGAAGAAAATAGAAAATAACAACAGAATTTAACCATCGCAGCGGAATAAAATATAATAGATAATAAATAATTTTACTCAAAAATCAAATATCTCTATTTATATATATATATTACATCAATTAGAGTACATCAATCACAGTTCAACATCAATACCATACAAATGGATACACAACAACTCAACACAACGGAATATATACATATAAACAAGTACGAGAGTACGTATCGTCATCCAGCTCGTCTCCTGAGCTCCACAGCATCAAATTATGTATCCTATAATACTCGGTCTGACCCGAGCATTATAGTTAAATAACACCCAAGTCAGTCTGGAATACCAGCATGAGAAAATCACACCCAATTGATTATTAAAGTTTCAAAAATCCTTTGAAAAACAAAAGCATCTCGTAAGACCACGCCATAAATAAACATGTCGGGTTTTTACCTTACGATAGCTCAAACAATTTTTATAGAAATCCTCTGATATTATAATAGGGTCTATTTACAAATACTTATAAAATAGCTGAAATTGTTACATCTATTAAATTCCAGCTACTAGCCACAGAGTGGGTAATACAAACAAAACTCGTACAAGGCTCGTAGGGAGAATGGATTTCGAACCAATGACTAGGCACTGGGGTACCACCTATCACAGTACGGGGCCTAGATCACCGTACCGAGGAGTACGCCCGCTCCCTTGCAACACAAGGCCGGGACTACCCCTTACTGGATAATCCCGAGTGAGATCACCCCGCGGTTGGGATCAGCAACCGTCCACTAAGCCGAAATAAAAAGGGACATCTAGACAGGCTCTATTTTGTGTGGTGGTTTCTGATGGATTTTGGGAGGACTATTTTGTTGAGTAGGATCTGGAGATCGTTTATTTTCTTGTTCAGATTTGTTCCTTGAAGCATCTGTGAAGATTGATCTAGAAGGTTGTAGGCAACCCAGGAGAGATTGTGGATAAGTGTATTGAATCTTTCTGTTTTTTTCTTTCAAGAGTTAAGTATTTGGTCCACAGGATTGAATTGCCAGTTTGGATGTCTGGAATTTGTTATGTTTTTCACGTATCTCTGAGGAAGTACATGTATGGTTTATCACTGGTCTTAGAATCAGTAGTCCTGGGAGATTTGGAATTTGACCAGGACTTTTCTGTAGTCCAGTGTTCTATTTAGATTTGTAGATCTAGATATATAGAAGCTCTAGATCTGAGTGGTGTAGCTAGTTTAGATTCTATAGAGCGAATGTCCCGGTGTTTGTACCTGGGAAAACTCTAGGGAATTCTATCCAGAATTTTGTCTGGATAATTAGAATTGTTTGTTTAAATTGGTTGCTATGGTTGTTAGTATTTGGTTGATAGCATATGTTTGCTCTTTTAAATTTTAAAATCTATATGGGATTATTAAATTACCTTTGCTTTTAAATTTCGGGGACGAAATTCTTTTAAGGGGGGAGGAATGTGATGTCTTGGAAATTTAGGCAATACTTATTTAATAATTTCATTAATAATTATTTTTAAATGTAAAATATTGATTTAATAATCTTATTCAAACAGGATTTATCTTTTGGAAATTATTATTATTTAGTTTGATAAATGATATTCTTTTCAAAATCTACAATAATAATAATTTAATTAGAGAATCTTATTGTTTTCAAATGTTAAAAACATTTAAATGATAAAATTATCTTTCTAAGCTGGTTTAAAAAATATTTTATTTATAATGTGTATATGTGTATACATTGTAAATAGGAGTTTTGATTTTAATTTAAATCTAAATTTAATAAAGAATATTTTCCAATTTATTTTATATATAGATGTATAAATTATGAATTGATTAATTTGATTAAAAATTGGTATTGAAAACTTTTCAAAGATAATTTTAAAAAGTGTTTCTTATATCTTCAAAGAAATATAAGTAAATATTTATTTTTTTTATAAATATATAGTAGTTTAAAATTGAGAATTATAATAAAAGTTTATTTTGTTTTGTTTCAAAAAAAATTCAAATAAATATTTAAATTGTGTGTAATTTTATAAAGAAGTTTATATGTAAACATGAAATCATTTTAAAGGCTAATGTAAATAAAACATTTAAAAACATTTTAAATTAAATTAGAAATGGTTTAAGAATAAATTTAAATACAATTATAAATTAAGAATTTTCCTTTTTATATTAAAATGCATGTGTTAAGCTCTTAACACAAGAGTAAACACTTGTAAATTTTCTACATCCTAGGATAGCAAGTGGCATTGTTTTAAAAACTTTTTATTTAAAATATATTAAGAAACTTAACAAATTCATTTAGTTCAAAAAAAATTACCTTTAAATGAAATCTGAGAATCAGATTTAAGAAACTGAAAATCCAAATTTACTCTAAAATCTACAACCCAAATTCAATCAAATTCTGCAAAATACAATGCATGTTTAAAATCTGCAAAAGAAAACCCAATTGGAAATTTTGTTTAATCTGCAAACAAAAATTCAATCTCAACTTCAACTCTAGCTCAAGAAAATTAAAGATGGATCTGCATGCAATATTTCTGTAGTCAAATAGGAAGAAAATGCAGTTTCAAAACCTACAAACAACAAGCTAAATCAACTTCAACTAGCAAGCAAGCACAGATTCAACATTCAATCAATGCAATGCAAATCAGGCTTCAGGAAAGTGAAATTTTCATCTCTGTTGTTCTCTGCCTCTTCTATCAATAGGTGAGTAAATTTCTGTTTTAAAAAAGTTTCTTCCTTTTAAAATCAAGCTAAACAAGGTTTCCAGAACTCAAGTTTTAATTCAAAATGTTTTCAAATAGGGAAAAAATCAAAACTGTGTAAATTAAAATTGCTCTGTTCTTTTCTTTTTAGTGAGTAACCTCACAGTTTAAAGGTTGTTTTATAATTTATCTGTGCATGATTTCTGATAGGATTGTGTATGTTTGCTTGACTGTAGTGTGATAATGTTCTGTGTATATTCATAAATATGCATATGAGTGTGATGCTAATTTTCTAACAGACCTGCTTCTATTCTTAACTAGGATTTTAAATACAAATCCATTTCCATATGATTGAATCTTAGTTAGAGATTATTATGTGAACAAATTATGTTTGTTTAGCATAGATTTAGGTTTGTAAAATTTTAATTTAGTTAAATGAAAATCTGTTACATCTGGGAAACAGTAATAACAGATATTATTTTCAAAAGTAAGAATAACAAACATCTTTAATTATTTAATCAAGTTTAAAACTTGAATGCATGTTTGAAAACATGAATTTTAAAACAAGCATCACATTTTTAAATCATCTATGGAGTTAGCATACAGGGTTTGAAAAAAATTGGGAATTTTGGGTATTTCTGTTTGTCAAAAGAATTTTGGAAGCTAAAATTCTTCCTGGAGGTGGAAGTTTGACTGGAAGGTGGAGGAAAATTAAGAGGAAGATGGCCAGAGAGTAGTGGCGATGGAAGTAGGGGTTTTCAGGTTTGAACCCTAGTTTTTTTAGCGATCGAAGTTTTGTAACTTCTTGAAATCTGTGGTGATTCGAGTGATCTGAGGCTTTGGGGTTTGGTAGAGGGGGTATAGATGGAGCAATGGATGGAGTTGAAGATGATCAAAAGGTCGGAGTGGGTTGTCGCGAGGGTTGACAGGTTTGGGTATGTATCTTGGTGATGTTTCCAGGTTGCTTGATTTTTCTTGATCCTAATTTCAAGCTCTAGTGGGTTTGTTGATGGTCGTTATCAAGTTGAGGGATGGATGGCGTCTTGGAGGGGTTGCTGATGGTAGTTGGAAGCCGCCGGAGCATCGATGCATATGCACTGTGTATATTTGACTCTGCTGAACTTGGGTTGTGCAGGGTCTTGTGACTCGAAGATACCCTCGTGTAGTTTGTGTTGTGACTCGAAGAAGGTAGGGGTTTAACTCGAAGTGTTTTGTTGTGGTCTCGGGTATTGTTGAGTACAGGTTGAAAACCTGAACAGTTTTGTTTTTTTTTTAATTTGAAGGAAATTTAATTTTTAAAACATGGATTTAAATTCATGTGTAAGTTTGAATTTGATTCAAGTGAGTTTTTGAATTCAAGTTTTAAAAATGAAGAATTTAAATTTAGGTAAGGTTTAAATTTGGTTTGAAATCAAGTTAAATATAGTGTTCAGATTTATTCGGAAAACCAGATTTTGATTCAAGACAGTATTGTAAATTTTTAAGTAAGGGACAGATTCAAATGTTTTAAAGTAGAATTTGAAAATGAATTTGCTTTCAAATAAGTTTTAAATTTGATAAAAAAATTCTTTTCTTTAATATTTGAATTAAAGATATGAAGTGTTTAACTTTAATTTGAAAAGTTAAATAATCATTTTAAAACTTGTTTCTTAAATAAATTTTGGTAAAATTGGTTTTTAAACTTTTCTTATATATTTAAGTAATGAATGTTCTTTAATATTTATTATTATTTCAAGGCTTATAAATTTGTTTAAAATTTTGGATAATGTTTAAGTGGTTAAACATTTTGAAATCTTTAAAATTTAAAATAAAATTTGAAATTAATTTTAGAAATGTATATTTAAATTCATTTTGAATGTAAATTAAGTTATTAATAAATAAATTATTTTAGAAATAATTAAGAATTTTACTTGTTCATATGATTTTAAATAATGACTTGAATTAATTTATAATTAGAGATGATTAATGAATAATTAAGCTAAGATTAAATTTTCTTAAGTAAGTAGTTAATGAAAATATTGTTAATTAAATAAGATAATTATCTAAGGATAATTAAATAATTAATTAATGTGATTAGTTTTGATAAATTAATTAGATTAATTAATTGAAGACAATCAATTGTAATTTGTTAGGTATAATTACTTGATAAAAGTAATTAAGGAATTAATTACATATTGTAATTAATTTTGATAATGTGATTTGTTTAAATTAATTAATTTAGTTTAATTAATTTAAGAAATCATTTGATGATTTAATAAAAGTAATTACTCAATGTAATTAATGGAGCAGGATTACTTAGAGAAGTAATAATTGATAATTACTGGAATGTAATTAGTGAAGATGATTTTTAATAAAGTAATTTGAATAATTACTTTTGTGATTAATCAAGGATTAATTAATGAAGGTAATTAATTATTAGATAATTAATTTATTAATAAGTAATTAATGGTAGTTAATTACTGGATTTAGATATTAATCAAGGTGATTAATAATTGTATTTTAATTTTAGATTAATTACTAAATGTAATTAATATTAAATAAAGTAATTAATTTAAATATTAATTAGAGATCATTGATTAATATAATTAATGATGTAATTAAGAATTGTTTAATTAAGTAATAATTAATTAATTAAGTGATTAATTAATTGTAATTAATTAAGGATAAATATAATTAATTATAGTTAATTTATAAATGAAGTAATTAAATGTTAATTACTTATGCATATGGTTAGTTAATTTGTGGAAATTAATTAAAGACTAATTACATATTGTAATTAAGGGATGATTAATCAAAGGTGCTTAATCGAGTTGAAGACTTAGTGAATGATTAATTAACTGGGTTAATTAATTAATGGATATTAAGTAGGATTTAAATATGGTAATTAATTTAAAAATTAAATTAATTAGAGATAGAATTAATTAATTTAATTCATTTTAAATTAATTATAATTGATGGTTAATAAATCATTGCTTATGGATGTTATTGATTGAATGGTTGTGATCTCAATAATGAGATGAGTTGTATCTATAGGATATGGATGCTTAGATAAAGTATGATATTATGGATTATCTAGTTGTGATGGTTATCTAGTTGTGATGATTATCTGTTTGTGATGATGATACAGATTATCTGTTTATGATGAGTATGTGATTATCTATTGTGATATGAAGTTTATCTATCTGTGTGAAATAGATAATAATGAAATGAGTTAATTAGTTAAAACCCTTAAGTACAACTTGGACATTAAAATGGCGTTTGGATTTCGGTGAGACCGAGGGCTGGTTTCCATATTTGGACATCCGAAAACCACATCGATTCCAATTAAACATTAGGTCTTTAATCCAAGTGGAGCAAGTGAAGACTCGAGGTGTAAGGACTATTCGTCAGTATAACTCTGTAGGTGATTCCGTAATGAGTTTGACGGAATAGTACGTATAAGTTCGAGATGGAGATTTAGAGTACAAGGGCTACAGTCGTTGACTCTGAGGGTGATTCCAAAATGAGTGCAACGAGATAGTGCCTTCGGTTTCGTTCGAACCCGGAACAAACTTATATGGATTGAATGCTTTCCGAACATCGTCAGGTGGACGATGAGCATTCTAAGATTGATGTGTCCTATAAAGGTAATCGTAGCCTCAAGCCTCATCAACCGGGAATGGCTAAAACAGGAGAGGTGCAGCAAGGCTTCGTGGGTAGCCCCCACTGGAGAGTGAGATTTACCCCTGTCTAGAGGTCCCATTTATTTCGGCTGTGTGGACGTTTGTGAGTTCCAACCGTCGAGGTGGTCTTGTTCAGAACTGTTCAGTAAGGAATGGTTCCGGCCTTGTGTTGCAAGGGTGCGGGCGTACTCCTCGGTACGGTGATCTAGGCCACGTACTGTGACGGGCGGTACCCCAGTAGCCCTTCCATTGATGGAATCCAAAATCCAATAAGTGTCTGGACGGTTTTGATTGTGCCCAACTATGTTGGAACGTGAGATGTAAGCATTCCAGCTATTTCTTTATTTTATTTTAAAAACCCTAGACACTATTATAATATCACTGGATTTCCTATCAAATGTTTTGGTTAGCGTAAGGTTAAACCTTTTCCATGCTTATGTGTGGGAAGTCTTACGTGATACCTTTTGTTTTCAAAGGATTTTCTGAAGTTAATCAACTTTTAAACCCGTTAACTCACATCAGACCCCTGTCTGACCCGAGTGTTTATTTTCTGTTTTATTAAACTCTTGGGTACTCATATTATGTACGAGTAGTCAAGTGATTCCGGATTGCTTTGACGAGTTCTGGAGGAGATAATGGAGCAGGAGGCTTCAGCGTGTAGATATATATAGTGGTTCCGCTGTGTTTGAGTTGTATCTGTTTTCTCTGATGTACTTGAATGGTAATTGCTAGACGGGTGTTTATAACTGTCTAGTTTGTGTTGTATTAGCTATATAACTCTGATGTATATGATACTATGTAAATTTTTATGTGATATATTATAATTTATTCAATTCCGCTGTAGGATTCTGATGTTGTCCGTTGTTTTCTTTTCTTTCTTTTCTCTTTTCTATCCCTTTCTTTCTTCTTAATGATGCGTCTTTCTATGGAATGAAAAGCGGGTCGTTACATCCATCGTTCCAAAGCCATCCTTAAACCCTAAACAACCATGCACGCGCAAACAAAAGCAAATTCAAAAATTCCGCCACGGTCATCGCCTTCCCCATGTCACCCAGCACCTAGCTGTCCAGGCCGCACCACCCCTCGACGAAGAATTCGCCGGACAATAATTTTTGAACCGAAACAGTTCAGCTTCACATATCTCACAATCTAAGTGATTAAAATCACAATACAACCATCAAAAATCCTATTTTTATCAGAGAATCTAACATGCATGTTCGAATCTTCAATTCAAACATTTTGAAATTTCATCAAAATACGATTTTTACTGTAAAATTCAACGCACTAATAAGTATACAGTATAAAAATTTAAATAAACAATTTTATCTTAAGCTATTATGGTAAATGAACATACTTCCAGTTCACAATATCTTCAAACTCAAGCTAAATCGACAGATAGGAATTTTAGAAGAGAAGTTAAGCATAATTTTCACTATAACAGAGCATGCAAGCAATTCTAAGTTGATGTCTATAGTTTTCTCAACTTAAACATCTGGTTCTAGCTCCCCTTAAACTTGGAATTTGAATTTTAAAAGCTTGTAATCTTTGACTTGCTTCCAAGAAAACAGATTCTTCAAGAGGTTGCTTCATGATCTTTTATTAAAAGCCTTCCAAATTTTGATTACAGAGCAAATTTTAACTTGCAGAATTTTTCCCAAGTGCTGCCATTTTCTTTATTTATGTTTTGATAATTTTCTTTTAAAATGAACTGTGTTGTTCCATAAGCTACTGATTATATATTTATATAGTTGCAATTTCTTTTCAATATGAATGTTGAACAAAAATAGCCTTTTAAAGGCTGAAGTAGTATTTTTTTTTTAAAACAAATAAAATATTTGAAAATAAACCTTCATGATTATGTTGGATTCCATTTTCTTTTAAATGCCAAGTGTAAGTTTTGATTTACATAAGCCATATCATATTAATACATATGCAATTATATTTAAAATTACAATCAGCCCATTCTTAAGATTGAACCAAGTATAAATGTGATTGTCATTTTTAAATTTTAAACAAAAATAAAAACTTAATTAAATAATATTTAAGGCATGTATTCCTATTTATTTTAAAATAAAGATGAGGCATAATTCAACTAAAATAATCCCTCTTTTTGATTTATACTTTTAATAAATATATTGTTACTTAAAACCAAATGAAATAAAATAACAATTTTATTTTCATATAATTTGTATCAAATGAAATTTTGATAAAAATAAAAATCTATACCATAGATTAAATCTTAAAATAAATCAAGTCACTTTCCCTTTTATAATATAAAAATATATAACTTCAAACAACTAAGTTTCATAAATATTTATGTGTAAATAGTTTCTCTTATTTATTTATGTGGTTTTTATACATATCAATTTATAACATTTCTCTCAAACAACAATTATAAATTTTCTTTCTAATTTATCATTTTATACATGAAAATAATGGATTCACAATAAATTTAAATTCTTATTTTATTTCAACTTTAGAATAAATATATATTTATCCTTTAAACAATAACATACATTAAATCTAAACAACATATACATATTTTACTTTGAAACAAAATATATATATTTAAGAAATTTGTTTAAATCAACTCCATAATTTAATGTAGTTTTGAAAACCCATGTTATATTGTGTTTAGAAAAAATAAATTTTATATAATGATAAATCATTGATTAATAGAAATATTGTATATTAAAATACAATATCATTGAATATTATAAATTATATTCACAACTCAGGATGTCCAAAATCCCGGGTCATTACATGCCTTCCCCCTTAAAAAGAATTTCGTCTTCGAAATTCCACAGTTATGCTAGTAAAAATTATTTACTTACAATAAACAGATCAATAACAACCCAAACTAAAGTGGTAAACATAAAGACTCACATAGTATATCAAAATATAGATTATATTAAGCACTATTCAAAACATTCCTACAAATGTTATCACCACCATCCATATAAATACACAGATATGTACCACCCTACCAAACACTTAATCATCTGTGGGTTCCAAAGGTCAGAACACAACAAAAACTATAAACACAAAAAGGAGAAAACAATTTAACTACTACTACGGAGTCCCTCCATCGGAGTCCTCCCTCTCAGGTCCCGATAACTCTCTAACCTCTCTATCATCATCAGGATCCTGAACCACTTCCGGAATAGGTCCACCGGCAACTGGTCCCTCAGCAACTTCAACTATAATCCAAAGGAAAGCATCATCGACCTATGAATCGGAATCTTCTTCTACCTCGAATTCCTCCTCATCATTGCATTCCTCCTCTTCTTCGACCTAAAATTCTTCTTCGTCGTCGAAGTCTTCCTCTGGCTCTTCCTGATAAGGCTGAGGCTGAGGCTGAGGCTGTGGCTGCGGCTGAGGCTGAGGCTGAGGCTGAGGCTGAGGCTGTGGCTGCGGCTGTTCAGCCGGCTCTCCAAATGCCTCTGGCTCTTCCTCATATAAAGATGGCTCATTAAGTTCTGCTCTAATCCTTCTGACCTCATCCAAATTACCCTCTCTCCTGGCTCGGGCCAAAGCTCCCCCACGATGGACAATATGTGTTCTCTATAATTAAAACCAAGTCTAGAAATGAGACCCTAAGGTTTAGAACTCTATAAGTTAATAATTTCATCAAAGTTTATACTCCCAATTTATTCTACCACTTTGAATTCTCATTATCCAAGATTTTGTAAATCCATCTTTTTTAAATAATTCAAGTATATATATTTTTGAAAAGTAGTTATAGGTTGAAAAATATTCACACACATCCATAATTGTTAATCATCCTTGATTAACTTCTTTCTGTAATTATCTATCCTTAATTATTTCACCAAAATAAGTTAATTATTCATTAATTAATTATCTCAAATTAATCCTTTGATTAATTTACAAAGTAATTATACTCAAATTACTTTCATTAACAAATCTCTTTAATTAATTACATACAGTAATTGACCATTAATTACTTCTCTAAGTAATGTCTCTTTATTAAATTACATTAAGTAATTATCATCAATGATTATTCTAAATTAATTAAACTGAATTAATTAACTTAATCTAATCAAATTAAACTCAATTAATTACAATAAGTAATTAATTCCTTAATTACTTTCATATGTAATTATACTTAACAATTTACACAAATAATTATCTTTAAATTAATCAATATGATTGATAATTAAAATTAATCATATTATTCAATCATCACATAATTCCTAGTTAATGATCTTCACCATAACTATTAACAATTCTTTTTAATTGTAATTTATCTCTAATCACTGAATTAACTAAGTGTTAATTGTAACCCAATTAATCTTTAATTACTTGGTTAATTAATTTTGTTTTTAAGAGTGGAAAATTTTCCAAAAAATTACTAGTTTAAAACTATTCAAATATCAATTTAAGAGTTTTTCCAAATTTCTCTTGTAAATAAAACTTATTAAGAATACATTTCCACAGATTCAAATTATAAAGGGTTCTATTCTAAGGGTATACTCTAGTAAAAAGAACAATCCAATGCATATAGTTAAGGTTGTTAGCTAAGACCATATAGAAACCAGATGATGAATTATTATCATCACAACCTACTCATTTTAAATTCCATATATATATATATATATATATATTTAAAAATAATCATATCTTTTATATGGAAAATATATTTGGGTAAAATTATTTCATCTACCCTTTTTTTTTTAAAAAAACTTATTGTGTCCATTGGCTTGGTTCAAGTGTTTAGAGATTCCTATCAATAACTTTAGCTACTCGCATTGACCAGAATCCATATGCCACTTAACCGATCAATTAACACGATATAAAATCCTTTTATACAATTAACAAATATGCACTCTCGTATATGTATGTATATACACTCAGACTCAACATGTTGCTATAGACTCTATTCCTAATAAGCAACATACTCGAACCTAGGTATTCACTCAACCTAGGCTCTGATACCACAATGTCAGAACCCATTTTTCCATACCAATTTAAACCGACTTCGAACCCCTCTTGTCAGTTAAATCATACAGAAAGATGGATAATGAAAGAAAGAAAGAAGATAGAAATAGGAAGAAGATAGAAGGGAAGAGAACAAATCAGAATCTCACAACGGAACGAATAATTTATAATATGAACAATCTTTACATGAAACCAAATCAGTTACCTTTATATATATCATATACAAGTTTTACATCAGAATTACAATCCATACAACTCAGACAGTTATATCAATTCCGTCCTTGCAATCATAATCACACGACCAAGGGATTACATATAAACAATTATGAGATTACGTCTCCCAATCCCGCTCTTCCTTCTGAAGCTTCTCCTCTTCCAGTTAAACTTGGAAATATGCTCGGTCTGACCCAAGCATATAGGAAAACACCAAAGCCCGGGTCAGTCTGGTATACCAGGTGAGAAAACACAATCAACTTGATTTTTAAATTTTGAAAATTCCTTTTTGAAAACAAAAGCATCTCGTAAGACCACACCACAAATAAACATGTCGGGTTTTTACCTTACGATAGCTAAAACAATTTTATGAAATCCACTGATATTATAATAGGGTCTATATACAAATACTTAATAAAATAGCCGAAATTGTTACATTATTAAATTCCAGCTACTAGCCACAAAGTGGGTAATACAAACAAAACTCGTACAAGGCGCGTAGGGAAAATGGGTTTCCAACTAATGACTAGGCACTGGGGTACCATCTGTCACAATACATGGCCTAGATCACAGTATCGAGGAGTACGCCCGCTCCCCTGCAACACAAGACCGGAACCATTCCTTACTGGACAGTTCCAAATAAGATCACCCCACAGTTGGGATCAGCAACCGCACCACTATGCCGAAATAAAAAGGGGCATCTAGACAGGGATGACCTTACTCTCAAGTGGGGGCAACCCACGAAGCCTTGCTGCATAACCCCTTATTTTCAGTCATGCCCGGTTGATGAGGCTCGAGGCTAAGTGTTACCTTTTTAGAAAATATCCCTTAGAATGCTCATCGTCCACCTAACAATGTTCTGAAAGCATTCGTCCATACAAGTCCGTTCCCGGTTCGAACGGAACCGAAGGCACTATTCCTACTACATCCATTTTGGAATCACCCTCAGGATTTGTAGCCAGTAGCCCTTGCACTTCACTGCTCCATCTTCGACTCCAAACTCTTTTCTTCATCCCGAAAACATATTGTTGGATCGAAGTGGTTTTCGGATTTCAAATCCGATCCCGGTCTCTTCGAAACAACTTTCGCTATTTCCCGGTAAACTCAACCTCGGTTCTTTAGGAAATACTCTGACGAAATACAAGATCGGAGTTCATCTCCTAACCGTTACTATACGGGTCTCCTTATAATTCGTCCCAGAGAACAAACGAGTTTATACGTACGGTATAGCACCTCGATCGGTAATCGTACCATATAATTCTCGTGTCTCCTCTAGATATTTCCAAAGTCAGGTTCTATCCCATTTTGATAGTCGGTTATTTAACTATCAAAGCAATCAATCAATACACAAAGTTCTTTCCCATATCAACCGTTAAACCTTGTCCATTTTTAAAAATCTAAGTAAACTATCATTTATTTAAGAAAACTTGTTTCATTTGAAATATATATAAAACTATTTCCTTCCAAAACATACTTATAAATTTACAAATATTATTTCAAGTTAAATAGATAAAATATTCTTTATAAAGATTATTATAATCATTTAAACTACTTTTATTAAAGGGAATTTTTAATTCAAAGAAAATAAACTTAAATATTAATAAAAATTGTTCTTTAAAGTATCTTTACAAAATGAGTTAATACTTGAAACAATTTGAAAATTATAACTTAAAAAGATTTTCAAAGAAAGAAATATAGCTACTTTAAACATCTCAAATATTAATAAATCTTAAAAGCATTTCTTAAAATAATATTATCGTATTACTTTATTTAAGACAAAACTAATTTCATAAGTAAATTCAAATCAAACAAGGCTTATCAGTCCAAACGGTACTTATCCATTCACATTTTCATAGTTCACATTCTCAGATATTCAAATCAATTCATTACCATTGATCGATTCACAATATATTCTCAATATAATTAACAGGAACATAACAGATATGTGCAATAACCACATATTAGAGATTATCATTTCTAGAATAATCATTCATTACAATCCAGTCAATGGCTTACACCCTACACAACAATTATATCAAATATACAGCGGAATGGTGTCAGTTCCCGCCGTCACAATGTCATCTAGTTTAAATAATCTAAATAAATGCAACTAATCAATTTGGAATCATTTCAACGGTTTGGCCATAAAGTTATTAAATGGCATTCATCCCGATTGACAAATTAGATCCTATCTAAACAAGCTTATGCAGTCTCACATATCAACTTTACAATGGATCATATGACGACATAACATTCGTCGATACAAACCATTTATTTCATAATATTTTATTTATGAAATAATTAAAAATAAATATGACTTAAGAACTCGAATTCACTTCTGAGTATAAGTAATTATCTCCCTTTTTTTTATTTCAATTATATTCCACCTTTAAATTAATCATCCTGATTAATTATTTTCTAATTACATTCAGTAATTACTTTTAATTAATTAAACAAATTAATTACTTTAACCATTTCAGCAATTAACCCTCAATCGCTTAATTAATTACGTAATTCCTTAATTAATTATAATTAATTATTTGATTACTTATTTCTTAACTGAGCAACCTCTAGTCCCTTCATTAATTATTATAAAATTAAAAATCTTAAGCACTTGATTAATTCAAAGCTTAATTATAATGATTTCCTAAATCATTTTTACTTTCCTTAATTTATTCGAATAAAAGAATTTAATTATTTAAATTAAATCAAATACTAATATCAATTTTCTTAAAAACTACAATTAAGTATTAATAAATTTGCTTATTATTAAAAATCATTGACTCTAATCAAAACTTATATAGTTATTTAAGATTAAAGATATTGTTTTAAAAGTTTACATAAATTATTATAATTGTTAGATTTGAGAAAACAATTTAATTTGATAACTCTTTAGGTACAACTCATATACAATAACAGCCTTATATAAAACAACTGAACCCTAGAATTATCGACCCAAAGCACACGGCTCGCAACACAAGCCAAAAATTCAAACCGATAACCCAAAACAAACAAAGGATGCAGTACTTAGTTAGGCCGAAGCCTATTTCACAATCAAACAGCTCGGTATCAAAACAATACACGGTAGGTGGGCCGAAGCCATTCCACAATCAAACAATCCCGGTTCCAAAAACAAACACACGAAAAATTTGGGCCGAAGCCCAAACCAAATTCTACAGCACGAACCCAACTCCAAAATTCATCTTCCCTTTTCAAAACAGCCTACCTACCGAACCAATGACCATCTCCAACCAAGAACGAAAACACAGCGGCAACGACAAAACCCACCAGAGAAGTGACGATCTCCGATCAATACGCTAATCAACCCCTTATCGAATAAGGACAAAACACGCACGCGACACGCCAGCATCAATCCTTCTCCTTACCTAACCCAATACTGCCATGCCGAAATAGCTCTTGCACAAAATAGCTCGTGCACACGGTATGGTGCACATGCACGCCAACGCTAATGGCCGCCTCTCTGCTTTAGCACCGTAACCAAAACCTGATTTACTCCCAGATTCCGAATGCCGCAACATAAATCACAAAAACCCCATCGATCGAAATATGACTCTCAGTCATGCGAAAAATCCCAAAACCCGAAATCAACATCACCACCAAATACTGCCTACTGCACCCACGGCCGTCCACTACTCCTTTCGTCACTAACCCCGATCGAAAGCCTACTCCATCTACTATCTCCATGCCAGAATTCACGAACTCCGATCGCGCCTTCGTCTTCCAAAAACATCGCGTTCGCCCACCGTTCCATGGCCATCCTTAAACCCTAAACAACCATGCACGCGCAAACAAAAGAAAATTCCGCCACGGTCATCGCCTTCCCCATGCCACCCGGCACCTACCAGTCCAGGCCGCACCACCCCTCGACGAAGAATTCGCCGGACAATAATGTTTGAACCGAAACAGTTCAACTTCACATATCTCGCAATCTAAGTGATTAAAATCACAATACAACCATCAAAAATCCTATTTTTATCAGAGAATCTAACATGCATGTTCGAATCTTCAATACAAACATTTTGAAATTTCATAAAAATACGATTTTTAATGTAAAATTCAACCCACTACTAACTATACAGTATAAAAATTTAAATAAACAATTTTATCTTAAGCTATTATGGTAAACGAACATACTTCCAGTTCACAATATCTTCAAATTCAAGCTAAACCGACTGATAGGAATTTTAGAAGAGAAGTTAAGCATAATTTTCACTGCAACAGAGCATGTATGCAATTCTAAGTTGAAGTCTATAGTTTTCTCACCTTAAACGTCTGGTTCAAGCTTCCCTTAAACTTGGAATTTAAATTATAAAAGCTTGTGATCTTTGACTTGCTTCCAGGAAAACAGATTCTTCAAGAGGTTGCTTCAAGATCTTCTTTTAAAAGCCTTCTAGATTTTGACTACAGAGAAAATTTTAACTTGTAGAATTTTTCCCAAGAGCTGCCATTTTCATTATTTATGTTTTGATATTTTTCTTTTAAAATGAACTGTGTTGTTTCATAAGCTACTGATTATATATTTATATAGTTGCAATTTCTTTTCAATATGAATGTTGAACAAAAATAGCCTTTTAAAGGCTGAAGTAGTATTTTTTTTTTAAAACAAATAAAATATTTGAAAATAAACCTTCATGATTATGTTGGATTCCATTTTCTTTTAAACGCCAAGTGTAAATTTTGATTTACATAAGCCATATCATATTAATACATATGCAACTATAGTTAAAATTACAATCAGCCCATTCTTAAGATTGAACCAAGTATAAATGTGATTGTCATTTTTAAATTTTAAACAAAAATAAAAACTTAATTAAATAAGATTTAAGGCATGTATTCCTATTTATTTTAAAATAAAGATGAGGCATAATTCAACTAAAATAACCCCTCTTTTTGATTTATACTTTTAATAAATATATTGTTACTTAAAACCAAATGAAATAAAATAACAAATTTATTTTCATATAATTTATATCAAATGAAATTTTGATAAAAATAAAAATCTATACCATAGATTAAATCTTAAAATAAATCAAGTCACTCTCCCTTTTATAATATAAAAATATATAACTTCAAACAACTAAGTTTCATAAATATTTCTGTATAAATAGTTTCTCTTATTTATTTATGTGATTTTTATACATATCAATTTATAACATTTCTCTCAAACAACAATTATAAATTTTCTTTCTAATTTATCTTTCTATATATGAAAATAATGGATTCACAATAAATTTAAATTCTTATCATATTTCAACTTTAGAATAAATATATATTTATCCTCGAAACAACAATGTACATTAAATCTAAACAACTTATACATATTTTACTTTGAAACAAAATATATATATATAAGAAAATTATTTAAATCAACACCATAATTTAATGTAGTTTTGAAAACCCATGTTATATTGTTTTCAGAAAAAATAAATTTTATATAATGATAAATATTGATTAATACAAATATTGTATATTAAAATACAATATCATTTAATATTATAAATAATATTCACAACTTAGGATGTCCAAAATCCTTGGTCGTTACAATTTTCTTAAGTAAATGCACTTGGAACAACACCAGACTATCGTATGAAGTGCATAAATTGGTTTTTGACAAGTAAACAATGCAAATCTAATTAATTACGAAAAGCACTCGATAGACATTGGAATTAATAGAAATGGAATGCCAATTTAACTCATGGTCAGTACACAAAAGAAATGGAAGTCTGTAAATGACTGTTACACAAAATACTTGATCATCACAAAAAAGAACATCAAATATCAGTTGGATAATTGGTTGTACAAACATCGTTAGTTTTGATACTTAAGAAAAGTTCTCGTTCAGCGATCAGCAACTTTGACCATTAAAGGACGGATGTGGTTGCAAAGCGAGGCCATAGAGATGCAATAGGTGGTATAAGAGAGTTCTTCTGTAGACACAAAATCACAAAGTGACAGTCATTCGTGTAAGACATGGATATTATCTTTGGAGAATGATCAGGAGGACCTTGTTCATGAGGTATGAATGTGAGACACCGGCGTTTTGAAATATGGACCAGAGCTGAATTAAACGCATTTGCGATCATGTGCCCAATAGTTGGCATTTCCATCTAGTACTACTATCACAATTGGATTCAAAATAGTTTTATCGAACCTTCCTTTCAATCAACATTTCTTCATCTAAGCATGTACGATATACATTCTAATTTTTATCAAGATCTGACAGTACTTGCTTTCTAATGTGGGCAAATGTAGCTTCAAATTCATCAAAATGTGTGGCAATACATCTAAACCCACAATTTCTATCCATTAAAACATCTTCAACCTCCAAAACAAATGGATGAAGGAATTCTGGAATTTCCATCTGATATAGAAAACTATTATCTTTCTCTTTGGAGATAACTTCTTCATCCCAACACTAGACTATGATTGTTGTTCATCTATTGACTTTGCATACTCAAAAGCAGATGGATTATGTTTTGTGCTAGTCAAACTTTGAGCTTCATTTGAATTGAATTTTTTGCCTTTCGCACCGTTTGGCTGGCCTTTGGGTTTTATGTACTTTGGTTCAACCAAACTTGTTATGATTAGTTGACCAATTTTTTTCTTCTTCATCAAGATAACCTTTTGTTCATCTTCCATTGCTTTGTCAAAAACTGTTTAAGCGCTGCATATTCTGGAGTATAGCCAAATTCATTTGATTTCTCTACATATATAATCGTATCCAACTTCCGCCAATGTTCATCGATCATGTTTAGTGGTATAGACTATTGTTTGGTATGTAGTAAATGTAATTTGTGTGAGCATGGCATACCATAAATGATTCTATTCAAATGATCGCATTCGAAATTAAACATATTCTCGACCTCTTTTAACATATAATCCATAGCAAATAACGAAACCCGATAATGAAGGTATGTGAATAAAGGAATTTGATAGCTATATTTTGTAGTCCCTAGACTTTTTTCAAATGTTGCTTGTATCTCTGTATGTTGCAAAAACAACAAACTATCCTTTTTTTCAGATTTCTGCAAATGCCGCCTTTGACGTCCCTAAATACTTTTTAAGTAACGTATGAGGAACTTCGACTCTATTAGACGTTGTATTATCAGGATGCTTTACTTTATTCGTCCAAGGATATTAAAAAATTTCCTTTAGAGGTAACCAATTCTTGAAAATATAATTTACTTGATCCATAAATCCTTTCCAATCCTCTAAAAATATCTTCAAGAATTCATCGAATTTTTCTATTGAAGAAGTGCAAACAACATGCATCCGATCTGAAGCAAGAAATTCATACATTTCATTTGTTTGAAATTTTGGTTTGCAATATGCTCTAACACTATTCTCCATATGAAAAACACAAAGAAATTGAGTTGTATTAGGAAATACAATACTAAGTGCAGCAATCAATGAACTCCCCATATCCGTAATCACAACATCGGGGAATTTATTTGCATGGTACATTAACTTCAAGTTTCCTAATGCCCATCGATAGCTATCTTCCCGCTCTTGAGACAAAAATAGTACGCTATAGTAAAATTCCTATTCGTAGAAGTCATGATAACCATCTCTAACAAAGATATTCCCTATCGATTTGTTTTGTACATACAATCGAGTTGCAAAACCGAAGGAAAACATTTGCACAATGTAGTCGATTCGAGATGAGCCCACATCAAATTAACAATCCTGTCATTCCTTTCATCTTTTCTCACCCAATGTGCATAATGGTTTTCTATTAGAAATTTCATTAATTGCTGAATGGTCGATCGACCTTCCATCTTCGCAATTATTATTTTCGCTTTTGCATTATATATGGTCTTCAATGTCGAAACATTTTCAGGAAACATCTTCTTAATATAACAAGAACATCTCTAGCTCTAATGCCCGCAAAACTCATATCCACCATTACTTTTTTTTCCTCTTTTGTCAACCTTCCAGCATAAGCATGACCAATTAATGAGTTAGGCAATTGATGGTTATGAGTACCATTAGCTACTTCCACGTACAATGTATCAAAGGCTTGATATGAACCCTTGATGAAAAATGGACATTCGCATTTTTTGTGGCGCTACGTGGATGTTTCTATTGTTTTTTTTTGCATTTTCATCTTCCTTTGATTTATTCTTTCTATATTTTTCAGCTCTCTCACAAGATAAATGAATTCTTGAATTTCTAGGAATTCCAACTTTATCGAACTTGGTAATGACAAGACCACTGTTTATAGACCTTGCCTTCGATTGGCACCAATGAATGAATGCGTCTCGGGAAGTGAATAACTGCAACACAATCAATTTATAATTAATAATTTCTACAATTAAATGATGAACACATAAAATATCTAACAAACCTCATCCGTTACAAATTTATCTGTCACGTCAACAAATATGTTTTCACCATTATCTTCTTCGTGTACTTCATTTTCTACATCTTTTCACCTCCAACACTTCGGTAGCATAGCGGTTTAATATCGGCAACAAAATCCTATCTTATGCATAACCAAATTAACATATATCATATAAGTCAAGAATTTTAACATAAATTATTTTACCTTATTATCTTCTTCATTATTTCATTTTATACATATTCTTCACCTCCAATACTTCGGTAACATAGCTGTTTAATATCGTCAACAAAAATGATATATAGAGTTTTGGAATAAAAAACAAATAGGGTATTCGTAACCAGACAATGCAATAATCAAGAATGTAAGAAAACCAATGCAAGAAACAAAATAAACGATATAAAATAAATAAAAAATCATACCATATTTAAAATATTTTTTTCAGCCATGGAGAAGAAAAATCCTAAAGGAGAAGTAAAAGAAATTTGGCCATAAATCGTTCTTTGTGTGGACCAGCAGTAGAAGCCAAAAACGAACGGTATTCTGCTGCCGATTGTTTGTATTATTTAAAAAAAGGTCAAATGGCTTCATACTGTCAATCCTTCATATTATTTAAAAAAAGCTCTTTCAAATAGTCTGCCAATCGAATTAGGTAATTTTGAAAAAAAGCTCTCCTTTTTTACCACTATGAACGGCGTCCTACTACCGATCGAAAGCACTATTTAAAAAAACTATGCTTCTTTGAACTGCTTAATACTGTCGTCCGATAGTATGATGTCGCCCGTCTTGGATAAAATGTAGCACCGTTCCTATTTTTTTTAATTTTTTTCTTGTGTAAAATGTAGCCTATATTGCGATACATTTAGCACCACTCTTTTTTAACCTTCTTGACCAAGCTACAGAACCACACATTCTCCTTTCCCCATTGTCTTCATTCATTCTTCAATCGCCATACCAAACCAAATCCTTAATCTAACGCCGCTTCGAAAATTAGGAAGAAGGAGAAAACCATACATCATTGATCTAACACCGTATCTATAACTAGGAAGAAGGAAAAAAACCATACTCCTGTCAACGACAACGTGGTTGTCAGTGAAAATTTCTGCCTTTAAAAAAACATCATCCAAATCTATAGCACGGCATATGCCATGGATACTAACCCATTGTGTCATCCATACTTTTGAATAGTTAATTGTCTTCCTTTTGGTTATCATCATCGAACAAAATCAGTGTTAAAAGAGCTCCTAATTTTTTGTTTTATTTTAGGAAAAATATCATATTTTAACTATAATCCTAGTAGAAAATAATGTTGCTTGAATTTTATGGTGAAAAACTGAGATTTATGCTGATCCGATTGCTACACAATGGTAATCTTTGATCTTATTAATCCTTCTGATTTTTTTTACTATTGTCTACCATGGTTATTTCAAATAACGCGTTCTTTCATTTCTAAGGGTGAATTAAATTTAATTGAATCATGAGTATTATAAACATCTGTAAATTATGGTAGTGTAAGAACTGAAAAATGTTCACACACACATAAATTGATTTCCTTATTTCGAATCTCAATTTCTTTGAGTTAGCTAATCTTTTTGAGTCAGAGTACATTGAATTTGGCAGCTTATTCTGAAATTGGCAGACCATTTTCATTCTCAGCTTTTTACTTCCTTTTCTATGCACTAATGATATTCCTGTATTATATGTTGCTATGTTTGGATGATTGTAGCCAGAGGTCGCATAAAAATAGAAGTCGGTCGCTAAAATCACAAATTTCAACCCAAACAAAAATAAATTTTGGTCAATGGTAAGGTAATGTGATATACATCCTTGTTAGATTGTTATAGATTCATAATTTGATGTATGCAATTACTTATGTTAAATAGCCAGCTGTGTTTATTTCCATAATAAACCATTTATTTCGACCTTTCGTCCAATTGTGTTTTCATTCAATGGAAATTAATTTCAACGCGACAATAGTCCATGCATTACACTTACTGAAATCATTTATCATAGATCCTTCAATCACTATTTAAAAATATAGTCATTTGTTTTATTTTACATGTCCTGATCGTATTTAACTTACCCCAACTTCCATTTTGTTGAAACTTGTACTATTGGTACAACCGATTGTTTGTGATCATTTAAAGTTGTAAAAAAAGTATTATTTGTCATGAAAGAAAAAAAATCATTGCTTTTGAATTTTTTTCCTTTTTCATATTGCTGGGAAAATGGATACGCCTTCCTTATCTAATCCAACATTTTTTGGTAATTAACATACAATCGTCATATATTGATTTTTTTACTACAATAACGATGTTATCAACCATTTAACCAGTTTTGGTACAAAAAAGATATGAAGGAAAAAAACCTGACTGTGAACAGAGTTATAGTGAAAAGAAAAAAGGGCTTATTAGAGGTTTTTTATCATATTCCACTGACAAGTAACAAGATTAAATACATTCTTACTGATATATATTTTTCAGAATGTAACCAAACATGTTGTTGGTTGGAGAAGCACCGAATGAAATTACAATTTTGAAAACGAAACAAAGAAATATGGTAATCCTTTCATTAATAGGAGAATAGTCACATTGGAAGTCAAAACACACGAGGGTATGAGAAACAATAAACCCAATATACACGTTTGTTAAAAAAAAATATACAGATATTTACATTAACAAGTATAATTTTGATAAATAAGTAAAGTCATGGAGGAGGCATAGACTATGCAAATTAAAAATAATTGCTATGATCAGTCGTTATGCTCTTCAAAATTAATATAAGCGTGATAAGAAAAAAGGGTAACCAACATCCAGTAGACAATATATCAAAATTTGTATTGGATGTAAACATTGAATAGAGCAGCAGCGGACTATATATTGTGCATAAAATATGAATTCTAATTTATAGACAACAACTATAGTACACCAAATAATTATACCAATTTAAAATCTGATTTCTGCTAACAGAGGAAGTTGGTACTTAGAATGAACAATTAACTAATTAATCAACCAAACTACAGCAGCAATGGGTAAATAAAAACTAATGTGTATGGTCACCAACATTGGAAGAATTCATAAGTTGTGCACTATTGTTGGTAAGCCTAGGCGTACCGTGCATTCGATCTTTCAATTCAAGGTGGCGGACGATGAATACCTGTGAAGAGTAATCGAGCGGCTAGGGAATTTATGGTTAGTTGGGAAGCTAAGGTAGTGTTTGTTTTGACCAAAAAGCGGTTACTGTGATTGAAAGTGCTGACGAAAATCTACATTTACTTGGGCGTTTGTTTTACCCTTTCATTCGGCCTTGCCAAGTCTTAACAGCAAAAGTCTATTCAGCTCATTTTTAAGGCTTTTTGAAATCTAAATCACTACACATGTAATTTTCAGTATAATTTCCAACAAATATCCTTGTTTTTTTAGTAAATATTAGTTACGCATCGCTAAAACCAAGGTTAATTCAAATGGCACCCTTCTTAAAAAAATTGTAAATTGGGTCCCCATAATTATTTTACCGTAACAACATGTATTTTTCGTGTTTTTTGCGTTAGTGTTTAAATAAAATTTCAAAAAATGGGAAATATTATAATTAGGTTTCTGTAATAAAAAAAAAGAAATTGCAGACATATCTACAATTATTCCATAAAATTGCAGATATGTCTGCAATTATTCACTGAATTATTGCATTCGATAAACATTTGAATAATTGCATATATGTGTGCAATTAATCCATATAATCACAGATATGTACGCAATTATTCACTGAATAACTGCGATGAATAAAAATCTATATAACTGCAGACATGTCTGCAATTATTCCATATATTTGTAGACATGTATGCACTTATTCACTGAATAACATCAACTTAATTTAACAATCAGGATATTTATGTAAATATCTGCTCTTATTCCTTAAAACAGCAGACTTATCTGTAATTTTTAGTTGCAAAAGAATGCCATCCAGAATAAGTGCAGACATGTGTGCAATTATTCTCTAAAATTGCATACATGTCTGCAAGTATTACTGAAACATGTTGCGTGTCATTTTTTTCCCTTTTCATCCTTGTTTTTTTGATTTTTTTTAACATGAATACGAATATAAAAATTAATTGAAATAAGTTTTAAATTCACTTAATCTCTGCTTTTCTTCATCCATCTGCAACTCCCTTTCCATGAGTTTCTCTATCAAAACCTTGACTTCGCCGCCTCCTCTATATTTACAAATAAACGAATCAAAAACTCTCTATCCAATTTCATCATCATCGATATCTTATCGTCTAATAATGCTTCATTGATACATATGAATCCAGCTAATTTTACTATCACTAAGTCGTTGTGAGTTTAATTATAAATAGGTTTGTCATTTTCTAAACACGTGATTTAGCTTAGTAGGGCACTCGTAAATTTTAAAAAAACTTTATGCCAAAATTTCCGTTATGTCATTTACAAATCTGTTTAACTCGAATCGTATTTTCCTTCTTTTATTTTCTCTTATCAAATAAAGCTTAAAAATCATAATTTAGGCAAATTCTCAAATCTTGTGTTTGAATTGATGGATGATGATGCTGATAATGATACAGACCTAATGGAATTAAAAGATGTAAAGTTTGAATTTTATGTTTGAATTTTTTTTAAATTTGAAAATGCATAGCTCGCAGAAGAGACGAAACTTGAATTTTATGTCGTTGCATGTTTTTGTTCGAGTGATTTTTTTATCGTGAAATTCTTTGTTATAGTAATTTTTTATATGGTGAAATTGTTTATGGGCTTATTTTCGTAGAGAAGGGTATAAAGGAAAATGTTTAATGATAAGATGTGTACACTTAGCAAAAACGTAGGTATATTAGTTTTCTTTCGGTTTTATGGAAGGCTACTCACCAACTTTTGATTTGGCTTTGTTGCGAGAGGTCACAAGTTCAAAACTTGCGTAGTGTGACTCGAACGTTTATTGACATTTGATATGTTGTCACAGTGATTTGTTGTATATAAAGCACCGTTCCAAAAAAAACTTTTGAGGTTTAAATAAAATTAGCTTTTTTCAAATTGTGTATCTCTAACTAAGACTAAGATAGTGAATAATAATAACTCGCAACTTAAATTTAATTTTATGGCTTTTTATAGTAAAGAATCTTAATTGTTACTTCAGTCAAACATATCCAACGATTATTTCTTTTTTCTATTATCTTAATAGAAAAATGAAAAAACAGCAATCACAAAAATGATTGTAATAGAAAACGTGTGAAATAACTAGTTTAGATACTTACCGGTACCGTTTCCCTACAAAATTACGGGAATTATAGAAGTACCGATTTTAATGCATATCTATTCGATTTATTCTAGTATATAAGAAACATAATATATAACCATTGGTCTTTTTTTTAACGTTCACTCTCAACCACAATTATATCACAATAAACCGTTTATTAAGTGCTTAAAGAAATATTAAGAAGTCAACATAATTTATTTCTTTAATTAATCTCCGTTAATGCATTTCTCTTTTCCAAGCAATCCACATCTCTTCATCTCTTCATTTACTTTGTAACCCATCAATATCCTCCTCTTATATATTCCTATCTTAGATCCCCTTCATGAAAATAGCATTATTGTATATTGATTTAAAAATCGGTACTTTTTTTAATTCATCTTTTTCATTTACTTTATGGGTGAATTTCATTTTTATTCTTCTTAATTATTAATTTTTAATATTTGCTTCCAGTTTATGTCCAAAACTTTTATATTTTTTCTTGTTTATTTAGTTTCTAAAATTATGAATATGATTTCCTTCATTTGACTTACACAAGGTTACCAGATATATATATATATATATATATATATATATATATATATATATATATATATATATGGATACCATAGAATCTAGTGTTGATTTGTCAAATTCACTACAAGTAAACTTGAACTATTTATTTTATTCTCTTATTTTGAATCAAAATAGACTTTCATTTTATTTTATTTTGATTGGTATAATTTTACATTTTTTTTTTACTTCATTGATTTTGTATAGTATAATTGATTTATTGCATAGATATAGACTCCGCTTTTGAATTTCTACTGGAGGTTAAGTTCACTTTTTTTATTATGAACTATGCAAATATGTAAGAAAATGACTTTGGCAAAAAAACATTATCTGTTAAGTAAAAAAAATTAAAATAATAATTTTGTGTTACAAATTTTGGACAAATAAATAGAACTTTTGATTTAGGCAACTTTGAAATTTAAAAATATATTTAATATGTGTTCTTTAAACATTTTTAGTTTAAATGTTTTATATTAGCTTCCATGACTTTTTTCCGTAAAATCTTACATTTACGTCCTTCAATGATGTTTTTTTATTGGCCATGAAATATTCACAAGCAACATGCATTTTTCGTTTAATGCATGGTTACAATTACTTTCTTCATAATCTTCTTAAGCAGTGAGGTAATTTATCAATGATTTCCCGCAATTTTAGTTTTGAATTATATCGTTTTAATTTTTTATGCTTTTTTTACCTCTGGAGATAATTTATCGGTTTTAAATGTACTTTAAATGGAAAGGATTGCATTAAATAATGCTCATGCAATTAATAAATGGAATAACTTGGTATTAGTTTCGTTTAATTTGGATTCAAACTAATTAAAGAATTAATTATGATTATTCCTTCCCTATTGAAATTCGGAGTAATAAGAAAATCAATCGTATAAAAATTCTATTTGATTCAAGTAATATGTTAATTATCTTGTTTAGTTATTACCATTATAAAAAATATGGCCATATTTTACAATCTTTCGCATTTAGTTATTTTGTTGTAACTGAATAAATGCACCTATTAATGATCACCAATTCGGTTAATGGTCATCAAATAACCAATTCAAGAATGAATGTGTGTGTGTGTGGAATGGGGTGGGTTATCTCTAATTTAAAGGAAAGAATAAAATCAAAGAGGAATAAATTGGAATTAAATGAAACTAATTGAAAATAACTATGATTGCTTTTCTACATAGTTTGAACTAAAACAAAAAACAGTAAATATATTCCCATATATAACGAACCATATCACATTCTCTCTTATGGTTTATCCTTCACAAATTAGAATAGAAGTTCATCGATGCAAAGTGATATAAAGCAATCGAAACACTGAATAAAAGGCTCAAGTTATACTATGTCAAATACGAAAATTGTTATATATATTAAAATCGAAAGAGAGATGAATTGAAACGTAGATAATTAATACAAATATACAACACATGTACGATGAAACGAGTTCAAAATAATTTGAATTCAAATTCAAATTTGAATTACCAAACATCTTTATCATAATTCACTTCTACCTAAGTTCTGCACGAAATTACACATAATTTCATTCATAAACATAATGTTTGTTATATATTTGTATTTATTGGAATCATAGAGGGAATTTTAATACTTTTGTCGTTATTAGTTCGGGTTCAAGTATTATATGTGAACATATATTATAAGTAATATGCAACAAAGTGAATTTGCTTAAATGTTTATTCACACACGTACAACGAACATGCTTGTACACTAGCAATGTCTATAAGTAAACAAACTTCAAATATGAAAGATAATATCAAATATTATTATCAATCAGTTGATAAAAGAGAATAACTAATATACATTCCATTTAATTAAATGTATTAATTGATTAGTTATCTTTAACTGAAATTAAATTTGGTGTGTATTAATTATTTTTAATGCTAATCAACTTTTAACCCAATTTTTTCTTATAGTTATTTCTTTTATTAGCAACATTTCAGAAGAAGCATTGTATACTTTAACTCTATGAGGGGATATGAAGTGTTTTATTGTAGAAATATATTAAAGTAGGAACTCATCCGCTGTTCTTAACAACTAATTTTCTTTACTAAGAAAATTTACAAAAAATGATAAAAGTATACAAGAACGTTATATTTGCATATGATATTCTTCCACAAACCAACTAAAATATCGTTAGGGTAATATTTTGTGCTTTTAAGGGCTATATTATATTTCACCTATTTGTTTATGCTTGAAGGAAAAAAATTATATGTTTCATATATTGTAGAACGTGATTGTCATTTTTTCTTACAAGTAAAACAATTAGATTGGGATATAAATGCTATAACTTGTTAATGTTTAGTGAAAAAATAATAAGCATTCATACCTATGTTGGATTGGTTCTCGAGAAAATGTTCAATTGGATCCCCAATGATGACTTAGTTGTCATGTTAGAAGTCATGACACCATGTGAAGAATAAAAATGAATGATGGTTGATTGCAAAAGAGAGAATAAGAAAGCAAAAAACTATCGAATAAAGCATTGACTATAAGATTAAAATATGTTTAAATGTAGAGTCAGGTAATAAGTGGCGTTAGTTTATCGAAGGATGATAGGATACTTGAAGTTTTCCCTTCAATATTTTAAATATTATTCAATAAAATAATGAAGATATTTAGCGTACATAATTGGAATGAAATTTTATTTGTTTTTTAAGGAAAAAGGTAAATTTGTCAATAAGAAAATAATATATTATATAGGTTTTAGTATACAATAAAATGAGTAAATTTCAGATGTTACTTGCAGTTTGTAAAACTATTGTAATATCTATTAATTCACTATGCATGTAGGTGACTTTTTTAATATACTTCGTCATGCTTTATAACATAGCCATTTGTAACAATTTATTGTAATAATGATAGTATGGTTTGTTGTTTTTGTTATAGATTAAATTTCCTTTCACCTTTTAGTCTAATGGTTATGTTCAATGAAATATCATCTAAAGTATTTCTAACGGTATCTATACGTATTTTGTGTTGTAGTGATATAAATTAGCTTTGAATTATGTTTATTGTTGTATTATTTTAGTTTTATACTTGCGTGATGCATATTATGTTTAATTTTCATCTTATATTACACTATACGTATTTTAAAAAAATAATGTTTCAATGTTAGTGAATATTTTACTAATTTATTTAGTGCTACATAATGTCCAAAAGTGTAATAATGAAAATGTTGGAATGTTTCATATTTGAATCAAATATGAAACACTATTCACTTTGAGCACAATTTCTATGTTCCAAGTTTAGACCGCTATTAACATAACTAACCATATGCATATTTAAGTATATATGTTAAATATAGGATAAACCCATACTCACCTTGTGTAACTTATTTTTGAAAATTAAAAGGCATGCTAAATTATGTAATATTGGCCAAGTTAGAATTAACCGATAGATGTTATCATTTGTCGTGCAAAGTCATTGTGCTCTAAATTGTGAAGTTATACTTTGTGCGATTTGAGATTACTAAAGAAAATTTACCAACAAAAGTGTATTATTAAACTTCATGAGAAAGGTAGCCTTAAAAAATTACTATCCCTAATCATATGCCCTTATAGTCATATATAATCGACAAAAAACTAAACTAAAAATGAAATAAATTATGTGATAACTCTGTGTACATAGCACGAGTTTGCACTAATTCTAAGTATAATTTAATAACTCATTAACTTCTATTTTGAAATTGTTTAAGCATTTTTACACATATTATTCATTTCATTGTTCTCTACCATTAGTGGTTTATATGATTGAAAATAATTATTTTTAGGTTTAGATTTCACCCTTTTATGTGTTATGCATAGTTCGCATTTTTTATTATTTAAGGTGGGTATGTGATATTTGCAATAATTAAATTGCATATACAAATAGGATATTCACAAATACGATATTTGCAATATGACTATTTATATGATACATAAGTACATATAAGGTGCATTCAAAATGATTAATATCAATAACATGTAAGGTGCGCTGGTAGTGCCTAACATGGTTGCATGCCTACAAATATAGACTCCATTTAATGAAATTTAAGTTATTCCTATTCCAAGATTCAATACTTTGCCTCATGTATTTCTTTTGATTGATACACAGACATGTGAACATCTCAAGTTCTATCTAATTTATTAAAAAATACAATATATCATCTAGTCTAGTGAAAATTTAAGGACAAAATGAAAATAATGTAGTCTCCTAAAATTTTATTTTAACTAATCTAGATGTAGTGCCATAAGGTGGGATATCATGTTCAAGGTAACTCAACATGAAAACAAAAATACAAATTAACACTATAAAATTATAAAACATTAAGAATTTTCAATTAGAAGTGCCTTTTGAGCTCCCTAATGTTTGAAAATCAACATAAAAAATGTGAAGATGTAACTATAAATAATTTTAATAAGAGAAACCTTATGCATGAAAATACAAAGTAAATAAGTAAGTGAATATATAAACTTAAACAAAATATAAAGATGAATACTTAAATATAGCGAATGGTATTGAGAATAAAACTGCAAAAGATGGAAAATATCGGCAAAAATGGTTAAAAAGGTATAATTTGTCGTATATAGAATTTCACTTTATGCTAAATTTCATTTGTAATATGAAACTTGGAAATATAAATCAACTAAACGTTTATAGATTGATAACTTGAAACGTTCACATTTACATTAGAATTCAGGAAACAAAGCAAATTACAAATATAATGAATTTGGTGACCAAATACATATGCATAATCCTTATTAAATGCATTGTTTTTTAACCAAACTGTAACGATCATCATTCCTGCATCGAAAGACTAGCCATTAAGGGTAGAAGAAAAGGAAAGATAAGAATAAAATTACATAATCACAGAATCTCACTACGAATCAAAATAACACATAATAGATAACAAGCGATATTACATTGTCATTTCCATAATAATACATCAAAGTCATTACATTACAGTTTCAATTGGATAGTTATAGCCACCTATCATATAAAAATACATAGATCATATATAATATAATGGAATAAGATAATTTCTAGCTAATGGGGAAGCCACATGCTCCAACTCCTTCAAAATGCTTCCATAGGAAGCCTGAATCACTTGGTTATTTATATAACTTGGAGTACCCAAGAGTTTTAGCAAAAGAAATTAGAAAATAAAACTCCATGTCAGTTATGGGTCTAGTGTGAGAAAAGTCAAACAACTTAATTTTTTAACTTTTATAAAACACTTTGAAAATCAAAAGTATCTCATAAGACCACACCACAATAAACGAGTATGGATTTTTACCTTACGATAAGCAAAACACTTTACATATAAATCCAATGGTATTCTGATAATGTATAGGGTTTTCAAGTAAAATTGAACATAGCTGAAATGCTTGCATCTCAAATTTCAACATACTTGGGTGCAACTAAAACTGTGTGACACTTATTGGAGAATGGATTCCATACAATGACTTGGCTACTGGGGTACTACCCATCATGATGCATCTTTAGATAAAATAACATCGATTGATAGCTTGTTGAACTTCGTCTCATATTCTGCTACAGATAAATCCCCTTGTTTCAAGTTCATGAAGTTCCGGTACATCCTGGTCCTTTCTGTTATTGGCATGAATTGGTCCTCAAAAACTTGTTTTCATCGGGCCAATAAAATTCTTCTGCTAGAATATTTGCAGTAAGGGAGTCCCACCAAGCTGCTGCTCCCTCTTGCAGTTGCCATGCTGCTAAGAACCTTTTCTATTCATCGGATAAACCAAGACCTTTAAAAATCTTTCACAAAATAGGAATAAAGCTTGCACTTCCATGATAGACTCGGTTCCTTTAAATGGTTTCCCTTTTAAATTAGTGCAATCCTTGTATAAGGTTGCAAAATTCACTCCTGGTTGCATTGGCGCTGCCTCTTCGACAATCCGAACTCCTTCAGGATATGGGGTTCGACCATTTGTAAATGTAGTGCTTCCTGCTCCCTTCCCTCGTCTACCTTGGTTACTCTTGTCTTACTATCTCAACATAGTAAGATAACTCTTAGAATACTTGGACGAGATAAATTATGACGCCCCGCCTCTATACTCATGCTAGCTAAGGACACTACGGAGTAATGCCGTCAACTAGCACGAAGAATAAGGCTGTTGAGGAGTGACCCTCCGTGTAATTACTTTGAGCGAGCACCGATATGTCAGATAGTATAACATGTGTTTCATTTCAAGAGGAAATCCGACATACGGATACAAACTCAAAGCTACTACACAGTCGCTATGTGGTCTCCGGAAACAAATATAGAAATAAACATAACATAAATCAATCATAGGCATTCATATCACAAAGACGGAAATAGATATGAATATTACATGTAGAAGTGTACATCAGAGTAGTGGTCAGATAAGATCCACAAAATCACAAAAGAATAGATATAAGTGCTAGACAAAAGAATAAGTATACATCAAGGAGTCTCTATCTCGAATGTGTAAAATAAAAAATTCTAATCTAGAGTAGTTAGCCAAAAATCAGACGACGGTCCCTGATAAGGAGTCAAGTAGAAGCACCTGTAATATCTCGTACTGACTTGAGTACTATTTAATAAGAAAATAAAAAACGAATCAGTCTATTTATAAATATCATATAAATTGAGATAGAATAAGAGATAAGACAAAAATGTATGGTAACAATAATGCCATGCAGTGATAAGTATGCAATTGAAAATCAACCAAAGATTAATCAATATCACAAGAATCTTCCCGCAGATCAAAAAGAAAACCATATTCTTTATTTTTATTCACGAATGCACAAATATTGATAAAACTCATCAATGTAAATCACTAAAATTGGTGAGATGCAAACTCCAGAAATCATCAATTAGAAATCTAGAAATCAGAAGAGGGGGGAGGCCTATCACAAAACGGGGACATGAAAACTCACCAACACGTGTGTCACAACCATGGTCACTAACCATAGAGTCGATGCAACGACGTAGTATAGTAACAATACGCCCGAGGAACCTGAAACTCAGATAACTCAGAATGTCAATGCAGTACAATAACGGCACGTCAAATGAACTGAATAAACTGGAACAACAATGTAGTACAATATCGGTACATCCATTGATCCAGATAAGCCGGGACATCGATGTAATACAATAATGGTACATCCAATGATCCAAACATCATAAATGAACATGGGTCGCTAGCCCATAAAGAAAATGAGACGAAACGCCAAAGAACCAGGAGGTCGTTAGCCTATAAAGAAATGAGACGAAGCTCAGTAAAACGAGGTACAGTCCCCTACGTGGATAAAGAGACATCGCACATTGCTAGTCTAATCCATAAAATGATCGCCATTGATCAATAGAAGGTGTGAATTACACTAGGCTAGTAAATAAATGAGTTTAGCTTCGTGTTCCATAACCTTTGGCTTAACTTAAATATTTACGAACAAATTGTAGATTTCCACTCAAAAATTGTCACAAGAGTTTCAATCGAACAAGTCTAAGAATTATTCGGCAAAGGAAACGCAAGCGTTTCATACCACTTATTTTGCTAAGCCGTTTAATTGGATTTCTCGAACGAATGAGATAAAGGTTTGTATATACTAATAGGTAGGAAAAACGGTTTTATAAGAGCTTTATATTAAAAATAGAGTTGAAATCATCTTTGTAAAAGAGTTTGAATATTTACTACTAATATAGAAACCTTTGCGTTTTAAAGTGACCAACCACAAAAATGATTGTAAAATCAATCAATCACCAAAGTTTCACATACGAAGACGTGAGTTAAATCCAAAGAAATCGATACCAAATCCATCAAAATGGATATTCTCAAAAATCCATAAAAAGAAGTCATCAAAGATGATAATAGTGATAACAACTAATCGGATCAACCAAAATCGATTAACATTGGAATTTAAATTAAAAATTAGGTGAATAGGCAAAACTGGGCATTTCCAGACGTCTGAGGGTTTGTTCCAGACGTCTTGATTTAGTTTCTGGAAATATTCCAGAAAATCGTCTAGACGTCTACATTCCCAAATCAGACGTCTAACTTCCTTTCAGACGTCTGAAACGATAATTCAAACGTCTGAAATTAGTCACCGCCGTTTTTATTTTTCTGCCGTGTATAATTTTTCTCCAGGAGGCAAAACCAGATGTCTGGCATTGGTATGCAGACGTCTGAACACCTGATAAGGGCAACAAATTGCCTAGGCCATGATGGCCAATACGATTTCGGGAGCGATCGAGCGAGCAATGACGACTAAGGATTTACGCTAAATGACAACCCGACCTTGTAGGCTCTTCGATGCATCCCAAAAAACATAACCAAACATCATTAATAGGATTTTCACAAAAATTGGACTTTAAATCCAAAAATCACCAAATCACAAAATCAATTCAAATCAAAAGCAAATGATCCTGAATAGATGTTAGGAATTCATACCTAACAACAAAGATAGATATAGACACAGACGTGAGATAAAAATCTCACCTTTAACACAAAAACAAGGAAGAAGAAGCTTGAAAACAAAGGTGGATCAACCATTCTTCAATCCCAACTCTAAAAGCTCCAAACTAAGATCAAAAGCAAATATTTCCTAAATTAGGTTATAGGAAATTTCTGAAATTGAAGAGAGATTGAGATGGAGAAGAAGGAGATACTTATCTAAGCTTCTCTTTGAATTTGGAACTAAAACTTGGATTTTCTAAAGAAACTAGGGCTTGGGATTTTGATTTCCCATCTCCACCATCATTTTTGCTAAAGCTTAAGTTATAGGAAATATTATTAAGTAATGAAGATGAGTGGAGTGGAGTTGGGATGACATGTTAGGTTAATCGGTTGAAACCCAAACCCATAGCCCTAAGTGAAAAGGTCAAAATTTTAGCTAGCTCCAAACATATCAATGTTTGTACTCAAAATGGTTGCAAACGCCATTTTTGACTTAATGGAAGTGGTCTCGAGTCCTAATTCGGCTGTTTGCAAAAAGTAGCTTTTCGGACTTAAATCCGACTAATGATGCTACATTTAAATGAAATTTAAATTTACAATCGTAAAATATGCGAGTTGTTACAGACTCCCCTCCTTAAAGAAATTGCGTTCTCTCGATACTTAAGAAGGAAGTAAAAAGTAACAACATAAAAGCATATCAATAAAAAAAGTTTGAAATAAGAAATTCACCTTAAGGAGCACGAGAGAGTAAGTCCGGATATGATCGCTCAATGAATTCTCTAGATTCCCAAGAGCAATCCATAGGATTTGAGGACCATTGAACCTTCACAAGCTAGACATCTTTATTTCGAAGGCGTTTAACCTCCGAAGCAATAATACAAATAGGATGTTGCTCATAAGTCAAATTAGGTGAAACTTCAATTTCTTCCACAACACCAGGCTCAAGAATAGAATCGGAATGTCGAAGGCATTTTCGTAATTGAGAAACGTGAAACATGTCTTGAGTTGCAGAAAACTGAGCCGGTAATAAAAGGCGATAAGCCATGGAACCAATACATTCAGTGAGGGGAAATGGACCAATATATCGTGGTGCTAATTTTTCCGATCGACTGAAACGCACAACACCCTTCATATGTGAAACATGAATAAACACAAAATCTCCCACAAAAAATTCTAATTTCCTTCTTCGATTATCGGCATTGGATTTTTGTCTAGTTTGAGCTTCTTTCATCCTATGACGAATAAGGTCAATCTTTTCTGTGGAATCACGAATAAAATCTAGACCTAAAGCCAGCTTCGCACCGGCCTCAAGCCAACAAGAAGGAGATCGGCATGGCCTTCCATAGAGTGCCTCGAAAGGTGCCATACCAATACTAGATTGGAAGCTATTATTATAGAAAAAATCAACAAGAGAAATGTGGTCTTCCCAACTTCCACCAAAATCAAGAACACATGCACGAAGAAGATCTTTAAGAGTTTGATTCACACGCTTAGTTTGTCCATCGGACTGAGGGTGATAAGCGGTGCTAAAATTAAGCTTCGTTCCCAAAGCTTTTTGAAGGCTCTTCCAAAATCCACTAGTAAACAATGGATCACGATCGCTAACAATAGAAGCAGGAACTCCATGAAATTTAACAATTTCTTTAATAAAGAGTTTAGCCAAAAGAGGTACGGTCCGATTGGACCGAAAGGGAATAAAAAGGGCGGATTTCTTAAGTCTATCTACTATCACGCATAGGCTATCATGACCGAACGAGAATGGGGAAGTCCGTCAATAAAATCCACGGAAATTTGGTCCCACTTCCAAATTGGAATGTCAAAAGGTTGTAATAACCCACCGGGCCCTTGACGTTCGGCCTTAACGAGTTGGAAAGTCAAGCAATGCTTAACAAAATTAGCAATATCAGATTTCATCCCATCCTAATAATAAAGTCGCTTCATATTCGCGTACATTTTACTACTACCGAGATGAATGGTAAATTTAGAACGATGAGAATCTTCTAAAATGTCTTTACGAAGATCACAAAAATTTGGCACGAAAATCTACCAAATTTTTGAATACCGCCATGAGCATCAATATCAAAGTCGTTCAAACCTTCAATATCAATTTTATCCCTACAATTTTGGCTAAGAAGAACAAATTCGGGATCTAGCTTTTGAGCATCAAGAATGTGGTTTAAAAGAGAAGAATGAGCCTCAAGGCTACATAAAACGAGAAATGAACATAAATCGGATTCACGATCTCGAATTTCACAAGTGGACAAAATCTCGAGATCATTCCATTCGGATGTCATCATAGAAATAACCACTTGTTGCTTACGACTAAGGGCATCGACAACACGATTTCACTTTTCGGGTGTATAAAGAATATCAAGATCATAAGATGCAAGGAACTCGAGACAACATTGTTGACGCAAATTAAGTTCCTTTTGAGAAAATAAATACTTCAATGATTTATGATCGGTGTAGAGAACAAATTTTTCTGCCAAAAGATAATGATGCCAAATTCGAAGGGAGAAAACAATAGCCGCGAGCTCCAAGTCATGAGTGGCATATCGAGTCTCGGCAGGCTTTAATTGCCTAGAAGCATAAGTTATAACGCATTCTCTTTGCATAAGAACGACTCCCAATCCAACCCGACTTGCATCGGTATAAACAATAAAATCTTGGTTCCCCTCGGGAATCACAAGAATCGGAGAATCGAAAAGGAGTTCTTTTAATTTCGGAGAAGAAGCTTCACATTTTTCCGACCAAATGTATTTGACTCCTTTCTTTGTCAAACTAGTAAGTGGCATGGAAATTTTAGAAAAGTCCTTTATGAATCAACGGTAATATCCCGCCAATCCAAGAAAGCTACGAATTTTCGTCACACTCTCCGGTTTCTTCCAATCTTGAATTGCTTCAACCTTTGAAGGATCCACGGAAATTCCGATACAGAAATGATGTGACCGAGAAATTTCACACGAGATTGCCAAAAATGGCACTTAGAAATTTTTTCTTTCAATTGATTGCTCCTAAGAGTTTCCAACAAAATCCGTAGATGCATTTCATGCTCCTCCTCGGTTTAAGAATACACAAGAATATTATCTATAAAGATGAGAACAAATCGATCGAGGAAGTCTTTGAAAACTCGATTCATAAGGTTAATGAAATAAGCTAGGGCATTCGTTAAACCAAATGGCATAACAAGCCATTCATATGATCCATAACGAGGAAAGAACGATGTCAAAGGAATGCTATCCTCTGCAATACGAAGCTGATGAAAACCTTTTGCTAAGTCAAAATGTGAAAAGACTCTAGCATCGCTAAGTTGATCGAATAGATCATCAATCTGAGGTAAGGAATATTTATTCTTGATGGTAAGATCATTAAGCTTGCGATAGTCAGCGCAAAGCCTAAGGTTACCATTAGATTTCTTCACAAAAATGGCCGAAGCTCCCCAAGGAGAGGAACAAGAACGGATAAATCGCTTCTCATCGAATTTGGATAATTGTTTACGCATCTCCTCATTTTCTTTATTAGACATACGATAAGGAGGACGAGTGATAGGTAGAGCTCCAGGGACTAGATTAATTTTGAACTCGATTGCTCGCTTAGGTGGTAATTCTAAAACGGACTCAAATATGTTGGAAAATTCACGAACGACGTGAATACGGGAAATGACATCCTCCTCGTCATCATGAGGATTTAGAGAATACAAAGACGCTGCCAAGTTGGAATCCAAATCTTTGAGAACAATAGAAATCTGCTTAATAGATTGAGGATGTCGAAGTAAATAGTCTGCTCAAGACATAGGATATGGGCTTCATAACGGTTAAGCCAATCCATTCCCAAAATCATTCCGAAGCCCAAATAACGCATGACATGCAAATCGGCTCGAAAAGAAAAATCACATAAAATAATCTCGATATCTTTACAAAGCAAACTGAGTGTTGCGGATCCACCAACCAGATTCACAATTCTCCAAGAAGTCATTAAAGCCATAACACTTAAAGAAAAAGTATCAACAAGTTCTTTTGATATAAAAGAATGGGATGCACCTGTATCAAAAAGAAATCGAATAGGTTGATCACGTAACATAATAATGCCATCAAGGATAGAATGAGAAATACCTTAACCACGAGAAATGTTACTAGGGGCTTGCACAACATTTAGCTTTCCCTCCTTCTTGCCTTGAAGTTTGGGACATGAAGATAGGAGATGACTCGAACTTTTGCAATAACGACAAAAGAGAGGTTTCGAACATCTATTGAAAAAATGGTCCTTAGAACCACAGTTGTAGCATTTCCCATGACTAGAGGTAGGAGCTTTTGCTACAGAAGCTACTTGCTTCCCTTTCTTGTTGGGATAAGGGCCTTAGAACTTATCAGACCGCTTCCTGTTGTTGTTGAAGCTCTGTTTGGCGCTCACAACTTCAACATCTCCTTCCTTATTGGCCTCTTCGAGTCGAATAACGATATTAATAAGCTGATCAAATGAAACTTCAAGTTTCAGAAGTAGAGGCTTTTTGAGATTCTTATTCAAGCCATAGACGAACCTTTGATTTTTCTTCAATGGGGTAATTATGTATTCGACCCCATATTTGAAAGAGATTCGAAAAATGTGACATAATCTGCCATAGAAGATTCGCCTTGAATAAGGTCAATAAAACGACAGGCCAAAGTTACTTTTTCAGCCTCCGACACAAACTAAGATTCGAATCTTTACCGGAATTGCTCCCAAATAAGGTTCGCTTCAATAATTTCAGAAATCAGAAGCTCATACCAATCTAATGCACTTTCTTTGAGCATATTAGAAGCCACTTGGACTCGATGAAGATCAATATAATTCATGCGAGAAAAGATGTGATCGCATGTTTTGAGCCAAGCTTGGATTTCCATAACGCTTTCGGATCCCTTGAATGGCCTTCCACCCAAATCAGTATAGTCTCCGCACAAATGTGCAAATCCGGATCTAGGATGAGTAGGCTCTGGAATAGGTCCGACAGTTTGAGCATTCTTTATAAGATCTAAAAGATGCTGGGCCGACATAAATACTCCGTCCTGAGGAATAGCACTGGATTGACCGACACTGGGACGGCCTGGTCTAGCCATTTCTTTTCTTTAAGAAAGAAAGAAAGAAGAAAAAAAATAAGGTTATTCTAAGAATGAATATCAAACAATCATGATTGATAAAATAAGGCATCATAAAAGAAAATAGGATAGAACGGGTCTAATGGCTTGAATAAAATCCTGAGGCATGACTCCTAAGAAGGACTTAGGACGATGATCCTTGCAAGATTATTCTACATTGTTCTGAAGTTTGGCTCTGATACTATGCTGTGACGCCCCACCTCTATACTCAGGCTAGCCAAGGACACTACGAAGTAATGCCGTCAACTAGCATGAAGAATAAGGCTGTTGAGCGGCGACCCTCCGTGTAATTACTTTAAGCGAGCACCGATATGTCAGATAGTATAACATGCATTTCATTTCAAGAGGAAATCCGACATACCGATACAAACACAAAGCTACTACACAGTGGCTATGTGGTCTCCGGAAACAAATATAGAAATAAACATAACATAAATCAGTCACAGACATTCATATCACAAAGGCGGAAATATATATGAATATTACACGTAGAAGTGTACATCAGAGTAGTGGTCAGATAAGACCCAAAAAAACACAAAAGAATAGATATAACTGCTAGACAAAAGAATAAGTACACGTCAAGGAGTCTCTATCTCAAATGTATAAAATAAAAACTTCTAATCTAGAGTAGTTAGCCAAAAATCAGACGATGGTCCCTGATAAGGAGTCAAGTAGAAGCACCTATAATATCTCGGTCTGACCCGAGTATTATTTAATAAGAAAATAATAAATGGACCAGTTTAGCTATAAATATCAGATAAAATGAGATAGAATAAGAGATAAGACAAAAAGGTATGGTAACAATAATGTCATACAGTGATAAGTATGCAATTGAAAATCAACCAGAGATTAATCAATATCACAAGAATCTTCTCACGGATCAAAAAGAAAATCATATTCTTTATTTTTATTTACCAATGCACAAATATTGATAAAACACATCAATGTAAATCACTAAAATTGGTGAGACGCAAATTCCAGAAATCATCAATTAGAAATCCAGATATCACAAGAGGGGGGAGGCCTATCATAAAACGGGAGCATGAAAACTCACCAACACATGTATTAGAACCATGGTCGCTAACCATAGGGCCGGTGCAAAGACGTAGTATAATAACAGTACGCCCGAGGAACGTGAAACCCAAATAACTCGGAACATCGACGTAGTACAATAACGGTACATCCAATGAATTGAATAAATCAGAACAACAATGTAGTACAATATCGGTACATCCATTGATCCAGATAAGCCGGGACATCGATGTAGTACAATAACGGTACATCCGATGATCTAAACATCATAAATGAACATGGTCGCTAGCCCGTAAAGAAAATGAGACGAAACTCCAAAGAACCAGTAGGTCGTTAGCCTATAAAGAAATGAGACGAAGCTCAGTAAAACGAGGTACAGTCCCCTACATGGACAAAGAGACATCGCACATTGCTAGTCTAATCCATAAAATGATCACCATTGATCAATAAAAAGTGTGAATTACACTAAGCTAGAAAATAATTGAGTTTAGCTTCATGTCCCATAACCACTGGCTTAACTTAAATATTTACGAACAAATTGTAGATTTCAACTCGAAAATTGTCAAAAGAGTTTCAATCGAACAATTCTAAGAATTATCCGGTGAAGCAAATGCAAGCATTTCATACCACTTGTTTCGCTAAGCCGTTTAATTGGATTTCTCGAATGAATGAGATAAAGGATTGTATATACTAACAGGTAGGAAAAACGGTTTATAAGAGCTTTGTATTAAAAATAGAGTTGAAATCATCTTTGTAAAAGAGTTTGAATATTTACTACTAGTATAGAAACCTTTGCGTTTTAAAGTGACAAATCACAAAAATGATTGTAAAAACAATCAATCAACAAAGTTTCACGTATGAAGACGTGATCAAATCTAAAGAAATCGATACCAAATCCATCAAAATGGATATTCCTGAAAATCCATAAAAAGAAGTCATCAAAGACGATAATAGTGATAACAATTAATCGGATCAACCAAAATCGATTAACATTGGAATTTAAATCAAAAATAAGGTGAATATGCAAAACTGGGCATTTCCAGACATTTGAGGTGTTGTTCCAGACGTCTGGATTTAGTTTCTGGAAATATTCCATAAAACCATCCAGACGTCTGAATTCTCAAATCAGACGTCTGACTTCGTTTAAGACGTCTGAAACGATAATTCAGACGTCTCAAATTAGTCATTGCCGTTTTTATTTTTCTGCCGCATATAATTTTTCTCTAGGAGGCAAAACCAGATGTCTGGCATTGGTATCCAGACGTCTGAACACCTGATAAGGGCAACCAATTGCCTAGGCCATTGTGATGACCCGACCTTTTCTCTATAGAAATTCGTATCATCTTTAAGAAAGAAAGGGATAGAAAAGGGAAAAGAAAGAAGAGAAAGAAGAAACAACACCAAAATCTCAACAGCGGATCGAATAAATTATATTAATAACGTAAGTATTACATAATATACAACATCTATCAGAGTTACACATATATACAACACATACTAGACAGTTATAAACACCTGTCTAGTTATTACAACTCAACAAAGAGATACCAACACATAGAACACACAGCGGAAACTATATATCTACAGCGCAGAAGCCTCCTGCTCCATTGCTTCTCCACACTTCGTCAAAGCTAACCTGAATCCCTTGGCTACTCGTAAAAATTTAAGTACCCAAGAGTTTAAGAAAACAGAAGATAAACTCTGGGTCAAACATGAGTGAGTAATAGGTTATGGTTTCTTAACTTAAAAAAATCCTTTGAAAAGAAAAGGTATCACGTAAGACTTCCCACACAAAAACATGGAAAAGTTTTTACCTTATGCTAACCAAAACATTTGATACGAGATCCGATGATATTATAATAGTGTCTAAGGTTTTCAAGTAAATAAGAAATAGACGAAATTGTTACATCTATTAAATTCCAGCTACTCGCCACAAAAGTGGGTAATACAATCAAAACCGTTGGCACTTATTGGATTTTGGATTCCATACAATGGCAGGGCTACTGGGGTACCGCCCATAACAGTACGTGGCCTAGATCACCGTACCGAGAAGCCACCCTAACTCCCTTGCAACATAAGGCCGGAACCATTACTTACTGAACAGATCCGAACAAGACAACCCCGGCAGTTGTTGCAATCAACTGCCCCACACAGCCGAATCTAAAGGAACTTCTAGACAGGGGTAAATCTCGTCCTACTTGGGCATGACCCACTTAACCTTGCTGCACCTCCCCTGTTTTAGGCATTCCTGGTTGATAAGGCTTGAGGCTACGATTACCTTTAGAGAACATATCTCTTAGAAAGCTCATCGTCCACCCGACGATGTTCTGAAAGCATTCAATACATGCAAGTTCGTTCCGGGTTCGAACGAAACCAAAGGCATTATCTCGTTACACTCATTTTGGAATCATCCTCAGAGTTAACGACAATAACCCTTGCACTCTGAATCTTCATCTTCACTTGAGATTCACGACCTATCGTTAATTTGGATCGATCTGGTTTTCGGATATTCAAATATGGAAACCCGATACCGGTCTCATCGAAATCCAAAACGCCATCTTTTAGGTCCAAGTTGTTTTAATGTTTTAAACAATTCAATTCTATTATCTATATACACACAGATAGATAATTCACAATATCATAATAGATAATCAACATTATCATTATAACAGATAATCCATATTATCATCACAATGCAACCAAAGCATCCATATCACACAACCTCACTTATCTCATATCTGAGATCTCAACTATTCAAGGCAATCAATATAAATCAGCATTCATAAGCAATGACTTATTAATCACCATTCTATAATTAATTTAAAATGAATTAAATTAATTACTTCTTCTCTAATTAATTTAAAGTAAATTAAATTAATTACTTCATCATTATAAATTTTTCTTACATAACCATTAATTAATTAAAAATCAATTAATTAATTACCCTCAAACAAATTACCCTAAATTAATCACCCTTGATTAATTATCCTTTAATTACATTCAAGTAATTGCCTTTAATTAATTCCACAAATTAATTATCTTAAACCAAATTCAGTAATTAACCTTTTAATTACTTCATTAATTAATTAACTATAATTAATTACATTTATCCTTAATTAATTACATTTATTAATTCCTTCATTGATCAATTGTTCTTAATTAATCAATCCTTAATTGCATCATTAATTATATAAATTAATGATCCTAATATTTTTATTTTATAATTACCCTATTTAAATTAATTACTTTAAATAATTAATCATCAAATAAACCATATTTATTAATCATTCTTGGTTAATCACCTTCAGTAATTAACTACTTTTAATTACCTCATTAGATAAATTAATTACTCCTTAATTAATTATCTTTAATAATTAATCCTTAATTAATTATATTTATTAATCACCCTAGATTAATCTCATTAAGTAATTAATTATCCTTAATTAATTACATCTCTTAATTATATTCAAATGACTTTATTAATCAATTCTTAATCAATTACACTAAGTAATTAATTATTAATTGCTTTTACTAAGTAATTATCCTTCATATGAATTACACAAAGTAATTAATTTCAAGAACTCTTCCGTTACCCAATTATCCTTCAATTTAATTACATCCAGTAATTTATCTTCTTAATTACTTCACTAAGTAATTATTCTTCACTAATTACATTGAGTAATTACTTCTTAAATTAACCGGTGATTATCTTAAATTAATTAAACTTAATTAATTAACTCGAACTAATCAAATAAACTTAATTAATTACAATTAGTAATTAATTTCTTAATTACTTTCATCAAGTAATTACACTTAAACAATTCACAATTAATTATCTTTAAATTAATTAATCTAATTAATTTCTAAAATCAATCACATTAATTAATTATTAAATAATCCTTAGTTAATGATCTTCATTAACCATTAACAGATCTATAATTACTTCTCTGAAGTAATTAACTGAGATTAATCATTATTAATTACAAATTAAATTATCTATAAAACCCATTAATTAATCTTAAATTATTTAATTAATTAAGTGTTTATCCATAACTTAACTAATTTTTAATTACTTGATTAATAAATTTCAAATCATTAATTTAAAATCAAATCTTATTTAATTAATGATCTCTTAATTACAAATCAATTAATTCTTAATTAACTTACTTAATTCTTCAATTAATTAAATAAAATCCTTAATTATCTAATTAATTACCCAAATCATTAATTAAATAAACTAATGACCCATCTTAATTACCTAAATAATTTAATGAACTATAAATCATTAAATTCTAATTAACTTTAAGATAAACATTAATCTTATTAATGATTAAATTATAATTAACAAGATATTAGAAAAAACAATTTGTTTTAAATTTACCTTTAAATTCCATTTTAAATTCAAGATTTAAAATGAAAACAATTTAACTTTAACAAGGCTTTTAAAATAATTCAACAACCTTTTAATTATATGTTAAAGAAATACTTATCTTCTAAAGGGAATTTAAAATAGTTTTAAAAACCATATTCCATTTAAATCAATTTAAAAATATACTTTAAATATTCCAAGTTGTTTTAAAACATTTTAAATTCAAAAACTTTATTTTATTTCAAACTAGAATTCAAATCAAGCTTTGAATTTAGATTTAGACTTAAATTTAAAATCCTGTTTAAATCTTATATTTCAAATTTTAAGAACATGTTATAAAATACTTTAACATTCAAACTTAATTACAACATTTGAATTTATAAACTTTATTTTCTTTTCAAAACATAAGATTCAATTTCAATTTGAATTCAGATTTTAACTTAAATTTATAATCTTGTTTAAATCTCATTTTCGGATTTTAAAACCACTTGTAAAATGCTGTAACAGATTTTTAGTTGTTAAAAACATTCCATTTTATAAACCTTATTTATTTTGAAAAAAACTAGAATTCAAACTCAATTTGAATTCAAATTTAAACTTGTTTCCAAACTATTGTTTAAAACTTGCTTTGCTTTTTATTTAAATTAGTTTAATTTTTAAAACTGGAAACTATCAGGTTCCCAAATGCTGAAACTAAACTTACCCGAGCCCACACTATTTTACTCAGAGTCTAACCCTAAATTCCATTATAATTTAAAACTTCTGTTTTAAATTTTAGAATAGAACAGGTTTCTAAAACCTGTTATCAACTCTTTCCCGAGCCACCTAAAATTTACTTTGAGTAAATGTTCAAGCGACTTCGAGCAAAAACCTAGAACCACTCGTGTAAAACTCGAGTACAAGGAAAAAAACAAAAATACTACTTAACCTTCTTCCTCAAGTCCAGATATGCACCGTGCACCCTGCACCATCCACGGCGAGGCTCCGACCATCGCCTATGCTTCCCACACATCCACGATCAACCTCGAACTCGAATCCGACCACCATAATTTCAACATCCACTCGAATTCAAAATCGAGACACAACACCCCAAACCTGGAACACCAAAACTCACCTCAAACCCAAACCTGTCAATGCCACAATCCTCTGTCCTCCGACCACCGTAAACGCTACAGCTCCGACCATGACCTCGTCATCGACCCAGCTACCATCTCTCAAAGCCCCTTCTCACTCGATCAAACATAGAAACTGAGGGGAACAAATTTCCTAATCTGATTAAAACTAGGGCTACAGAATTAGATTCTTCACCACTGCTACCACATTAATTTATCCACCTGTTTGATAATTTTCCTTCCATCTATGATCACTCTTCCACCTCTATGAAGAACCCCGACCCTCCAGAACAACTGATTCACCAGAAAAACCAAAAATAATATTTCTGGTCAACCTAGAATTGTACCCTCCATCTATTACTAAAATTGACGATTTAAGTTTTAAAAATCATGTTTTGGTTCTAGTATATGATCTATATTCCCAAATCCATAAATCAGGATAACTAAATTTTTATTTATATCTATCTTGTTCTGAAGTTTTTGATTCCAGAGCCTATTCAAGTTTTATATTGAACTGATTAAATGTCAAAACTTACTTTATACTTAAATAAACCTATTTTGTTTAAAAACTAAGTTTAAATCAGTAACTAGATCAAGAGACTACAAAAATTTGAATTTAAAAACTTAAGTCTGGAACAAACAGCAACAATGATACTCAACAGTATATACACACCTATATAAATTCATAGAAATTTCCTGAAAGCTCATAGACACACAAACATAGCTGTTTCAGTAATATCATGCATCCAGGTTTTTTTTAAGATTTAGAAAGGTGATGTTATTCACAAGCAATCTTATTTCCAGAGACAAATCGGGCAACCAACATTATACTTAATTCATTTTAAAACAAAATACTACTCACCTGAAACAGAAGCATAGAGCAGTTTATAAAATCTTGAAAAGCTTTTGAATCCTTTAAATCTTTTTAAACTTTAGAAACTAAAATGCTTTTGCTTCCAGTCCAAAACTACATGCATGCAAGCCTGATTTCTGCTTCAATTCCAGGTTTGAAAATGCTAATGATTTCCAGATGAAATACAGACATTGATCTACAGGTTGTTGTGATTTACATTTTGGTTTGAGGAGTGTTACAGATCTTTTTGTTTGAGGGATTTTCAGATTTGCTTTAGAAGTGGATTTGCAGATTAAATTTTCAGATATGTTTTTGAGGTGGCTTTGAGTTTTTCGGATTTTTTTTTTCTGATCCACTTAGCCTTTGATTTGAAAAAGAGAATGAAAGGAAAAAGAATATGTTTATAAGGGCTGAAATAAATTTTACAAAATAAAAGAAAAAGATAAATATTGAATGACACTTGTCAAATACCTTAATTTGTTAGCTAACACATGTTATTTGATTACTTAATATGTTAACACTTGTAATTAAGTATTTTCTTTTTTATTTAAATGTTAGATAAAGCTTTAAACTTAATTTATTGATTCTTATTAAATACATTATGAATTTCTTATGTAAAGAAAATATAATAAAAACAAATTATAAATTAAAGCTTGTCCAAATATTTTAAGAATCTATTATTTTGAATTTCAAAATAAATTCCAAATTCAAATTAAACTTTTGAAATCCAAATTAAAATCAACTTATTCAATTTAAAATGAAAATTCCGTTTTCTTATTTTAATTCTTTTTATATTTATATGGAAAAATAACAAATTATTAACATGGTTTGAAAATAACAAATTTAACAGATTTAAATGATTTATAAAAGCGATTATAAATCACTTCTATTATTAAATGAATTAAGACCATATGCCATATTGTATTTTAAACTTCTATTTCAAATCAAGTAATATTTAAAAGAAATAAAACAAACTTTTTATTTAAATTTAAAAAATTAAGCTAAGATATAATTTTAAACAATAATATTTATATTAAGTATTTACAAACCATATAGTTATTAATTAAATAACTTTGAAAAACTTAATATTAATTTAAATCATAATTTCCAAGTTATTAAATATAGTGTTAGAATTTGAAAACAAAACTTTATTTATTTATTAAATTCCAAATCAAAGATTATCTATAATATATATAGAAATATTTATATATACACATTATAAATAGAAACATTTTATTGGCTTTTAAAAGGTAAAATCACTAATTAAATATTTATTTAATTAGATTATTAAACCAATTCAAATTTTATTAATTAATATCATCAAATCAATTTAATTTTAGATAAAGATTATTAAATTGATATCGCCAAAAATTACGGGATATCACGTTCCTTCCCCCTTAAAAGAATTTCGTCCCCTAAATTTAAAACAAAGGTAATTTAATAATCTATTTAAAAGATTTAAATTTTAAAACACAAGCATATATTATCAACCATATGTTAACAACCATGGCAACCAATTCACCCAAACAAACAAATTTAGCTGACAAAAATTCTGAATAAAATTTTCTCGAGTTTCCCAAGTATAAACACTGGGATACTCGCTCTACAGAATCCAAACAATCAACACTACTAAGCTACAGAACTCCTACTCATCTAGATCTACAACTGAACAAGAAATCAGACTGTAGACAGGTCTGACTCAACAACCAAATCTCCCAGAATAGCTGAATCGACAACTCAAAGATAGATCATACACGTACTCCCTCAGAGATACGTGATAACACAATGAATCCCAGTTATCCAAACTGGTAACTCAATCCAAAAGACCAAAAACTTATCCAAAATAGAACACAAAAGAGATCCAAAACACCTCGGAGCTAGCTTTCCAACCTTACCCAATCTTATAGCCCTTAAAACCTGAGAAACTTATCCAAAATCAGATCTCTGATTCTGATCCACAAAACAATTCGTACGATCCTGGATGCCTACATCCTTCCTAATCAGCTCAATCCTTGCTGATGTCTCAAGAAACAAACTGGACCAAACCCAATCCACCAGAATGATCCTCCAAGATCAACCAAGACCAAGAAAAAACTCCACTCACAACCATCAGAAGAAAACAAACTTCTCCTATCCGGAAAAGAAAAGCAGATTCACTCCCAAACTACTTCCGCTGCACAACTCTGATCTGGAGTAGAGAAGAATGCTGACGAAGAACACGAGCACAAACTGGACAACATAACCTAGAAGATCTTTGATAACCAAGAGAAAACTCAGAAGTTCCTCCAATCCCAGAGCTGCTTCACCAAACTCCATCTCAAGGAACCATCCTTCAACTAGTTGAACAACTGGTACCACTCTTGGTATCCTGGTCGATAATAAAACTAAATCTTTAGATGCGGACAACCTCTGACTTTCCTGAAGACATCCATAAAAATCTCCAACACTCCAAGTGAATACTCAATTATCGCAAGTCACTTTTGCGATCAATCCAGCCTAACATCCAAAGAAAACTGTTCTCTCTTTATCCATCAGAACATCTTACGCTGGTCTAGCCAATCCATCGAAGAAATGGATCCACTCTACTGCTTCTGAACTCCATCTCTCAGATACTGCTAAGCCAAAAGACCTTTTGCTGACCCACAGAACACTCCGAGCCGCACTGCTGACACCAATGCCAAAGAATTCCCAATCCAAAGCTCTTCGAGAAACTCGGACTTCAAACTAAGCAGAAACACCCTGCTGAACTCAGCCATTACACCAAAGCATACCTACTTCCTTAAACTTGTTCCAAAGAAATCATCTTCGGAAACATCCATAGTCACTGCATCTCAACAAGCAGCTACTACTTCCTGAGGTATCAAGATGCCATCATTCGCTTCTGCTCAGCCAACAGATCCAAACTCTACTTAACCAACTTCAAAGATGGACTCCGAACCTTAATAGGTTACCTTCAGAGATCGATGAAATCCTGCACCACAGCAAAGCTTACTCGAGACGGTATTAGGTCTACAGTCTCGACAGATACACTTCCAACCTCAAACATTCAAACTCCAACCAATGGTAGTAGTCGTGTTACACACACCACTACCTCATCTACCTTTATAACTTATATTGGAAGGTAACCTAACAGATAGGTAGAAATAAATAAATATATTGTATATCAAAATTACAAATATGCTCTATCAAGAAGAAATCACTCCAAAGCCTAGGTATTCACTCAACCTAGCGCTCTAATACCAACTGTGACGACCCGACCTTTTTCTTCACAGAAAGTCGTATCATCTTTAAGAAATAAAGGGATAGAAAAGTGAAAAGGAAGAAGAGAAAAAGGAAACAACACCAGAATCTCAACCGCGGAACGAATAAATTATATTAATAAGATAAGTATTACATAATATACAACATCTATTAGAGTTACACAGTATATACAACATGTGATGAACCGAACTCGATGTCTGACAACCAACATCGATTTCGTATCGTCGGAGCTTACAACAACATTAGATGAATATAAAACAGCGGAACAAAAATGAATATCATGCAAACATCATAGGTACAATATCATAATATCCAATAATACATCAGAGTATTTAATACATACACCACAACTCCAATTGACATCATAATAATACATCAATGATCATATATCCAAAAGTCTTCATAGGAATGTAATGGTAACAATCTTCCAAAACACTAAACACCTGAGATCCAAAAAGCTTCTAGAATACCTCCAAAGCAAAAGCTCCAAAATACAGCTTACTCCCAAAATATGGAAACCTGCTACTAGGCTGCCCGTGTAGAAATTATGGGCACCTAGAGTTTAGAAAAGGAACAATAAACTCCAGGCCAGTCATGGGACTGGTGTGAGTAAACAAAAATAGTTGCTTTTCTTAATAAACTAGATTTATAAAAAAATTCATTATGCTTTTGGAAAATGAAACTACCATAAGACCTCCTGCCACACACACAATGCAAACGCACATTTGGAGGAGATTCTTCTTATGATAGTCAAATATGTTTAATACGAGAAAATTCTTTGATATTATTACTAGTGCATAGTGTAGAAAGCATTTTGAAAATAGAATATTAATCTTAGCCAGCATAGACATTCCGAACTATGCCTACTATAGCTACCATCTAAAGAGTGGGGCGCCACCATAAGTAAATGGCAGGTAATACAACTAAAACCGTATTGGCTCATATTGTTTCTTTGTATTTCCAACAAATGGTCAGGCTAAGGAACTTCCTACTGCCACATGGGTACGCCTCCGGTGGGACGTCCCGAGAACCTACCTGGCTCTCTGCCAACACAAGGCCGGGTTATCTCTGTAACTAGGTAACTACTACTCGAGCATGCCACTCCCCGGTCCTTTGGGACCTTTATCCGTGGGCCCTCTGTCACAAAGCAACAACCACACAGTAAATGAGATTGGAGCTACCGCACAGGTAAATATCTGGGCTCCATACCATGACATTACCTTTTCCCAAAAGGAAATGACATAACCTAAAGGGCGTGACCCTCATAACCTTGCCGCATCTTTCTTGTTTCGACCATTTTCGGGCTGTGGGTCCGATAAGGTCTCGTCCACAAAGCTATGCTTTACACAAAAGCTTTGCTTTGATCACAAATGATCATCAACACACAACAACACTTTGCATGCCACACTACCAATTTGGGAATATATCGCTGATAACCTTCAATTACATAACCTCTGAGCCCGTACATCTCAGAGAAGGGTGTTAAGCTAAGAGAATAAGTTCTCTGCCACCAACAGATATGTATTTGAAAGAAATCGGCTTTATATCTCAAAGTGTATTTTCAGACACACGACCATACAAGTCTGATCTAGGTTCGAACAAAACCGAAGGCACTTCGTCCAATAAAGGAAGAAGCCCTTGCAAATCCGGGTATCCACAATCCCGATCGGACTTCCCATCACTTAGGAAATCTCTATACCGGAGCAACTTAGTGCAAAGACAATCGATAGGTTATCCTACCGTTTTCGAAGACACCCGGTCTTCACCACCGGTCTTCAAATGCTATCCATTCCGACGTATCGCTATTCGGAATGGGTTATATGACACAAAGGTCCTTTCCCGGCTAAACCAAATAGTGAGCGCTCAATTTTCAAAACACGTGGATATATCAATCACAAAGATTCATATTCAGGGTTCGATGTGGGTTTCGGATAACAAACTGAAATCTGACTCCCTGTCGCATCGAAGTTTAAATGCCTTTTACGGGTAACAGGGTTTTCACATCAATATAGAACAAAACACAAATCACGGATCATCACAAAGCAATCACAAAATCATAATAGCAATATCAATCCAATACAGAATATTTGATGATGGTCATTCATCTTTGATTTAGGTGAATTAATCATATACCTTTCTTTATTAATTATTTTAAAACCAATGAATTTTTTCTTGATTTGAACGGATTTAATTGGCTTAATTAATCAATTATTCTTTAATTTATGATTTTGTTAATTCTTAAATGGTAACTAATTAAGTTTAATTACCTTTATTTATTTAAATTATTGAGAAATAAATTTAAATAGTGTATCTTAAGTAAATCATTTATTACTTAAGTAAATTGTAAAATTACTTGTTAAATTCCAGGGATGAGCCTTCTTATCATTGTTGCCCTTTTTTTTCCTTTTTTTTTTTTTTCTTTTTTTAGTATTTTGACAAAAATTAAATTAAATTACTTAAATTTGTTTTGAATCCAAATCAAAACCAAGTTTTATAACATGAGTAATTTTTTTTTTAGTTTTGAAATTCATTGTTTTTAGGTAAGCAGAGCAACTGACTTCCCCGAAACCCCCTTCGAGTCCTTCCCGAGGATTTGTGCCACTTGCTTCGGGTTTCTTCAATATTTTACCCGAGTGAATCTTTTTTTTTCTAAGTACGAAATGGAACAACCCCTAACCACTTCGAGTTGAAGCCCGAGCTACCCTTGCTTCTCCCCTTCTTCGAGTTGTCTCCCTTTTCTTCTTCGTTTTTTTTTCTTGAGTAACATACTGTTGGAAACACACCAAAACACCCACGCCTCAACACTGACACAGGGATAATGGTGTGCACGTACACACCACCGCACCGCCGCTCCGGTGGCCACCGCGGCCTCCAGCAAGTCGCGATTCAATCCCAAATACGAGATCGAAACCCACTACATCGCGAAGTTATCGAAATCAAAATCTCGCCTGAAACATGAGCTAATCAACACAAACATATCGAACAAAATCACATCGGCCTCCCAACGACGACCACCTGACGCCATGAAACTCCGGCCCAAGCACGACAACACTGTTGAGTCAAGATTTTTATAGAGTTTTGATTTCTGACAAAGGAATAAGCCGTGATCGACAAAAAGAAGTTATTCATTTAAGAAACACAAAGAGCTCCATATATTAGAGGTTGATTATTTGGTATGTTAGTAATTTATGTTAAAATCTATCCTCAAATAATCATATAACTTCAATCTTTCAATATAATATATATATATACACATTTATATAGGTTGTGCACTTTATTGTGCAATTTAACAGAGACCGGTCGACCGGTCCAAATATAGGCGGTCGACCGTTCCTGTTGGATGTGCACAATAAACGTGCACACATGCACATAACGACTATATTTTTAAAAACCTGTCTACCGGTTAGTTTTTGACCTGTCGACCGTTTTTAAACAGAGAGCAACTTCTTCCAAAAGACACATCTTTCTTCAATGGTTGCGTCTCTTCTTCTTCATCAATGATCATAACTTTTGACTGCAACTTTTCACCAAGGGTTATAACTATTTTCTCTCTATAAATACACATCAATATCATTGATTAAAACAACAAGTTTTTACACGATCATATATGCTCTCTAATCTAATCTCTAACACTCCTGCATTCTAAAAATTAATTTAGCTTATTGAATCATTGAAATTATTTCATATCTTTTGATTCAATAAGTAAATACCTTCTTTAATCTTTACAAAACATCATTCATATTCTTTGAGGATAAGATTATAGGAAGGGTGTACTACTAGTGACAAATCCGTGTTTTCAAGAACACAAGTTGTCAACAACAAATTGTATTTGTTTTTGTTGAAGTCCTCGTGTTGTAAGAGGCAAGTGTTGAAGTCCTCAGTGTTGTAAGAGGCAAGTGTTGAAGTCCTCAGTGTATTAGAGGCGTGAAATCCCGTTCGGCTGTTCGGGTATTGTAAACCTGTTCCTCCGGGTGAAGCGAGGTAGTTAATAGTGAAAATCCAGATAGGAGTCTGGGACTGGACGTAGGACGGTGCTCCGAACCAGTATAAAAATCTCTGGTGTGATTTTTCTATTTTTATTTTTTGCTTTGCTACTATCATCTATTTTCCGCATTTATATTATAGTCCATATTACACGATCCGTGTGTACTATATTAGCACATATAATTGTATACACACCGCACTTTCAAGTTGGTATCAGAGCATAGCCACTTTCATTTGGTATCAGAGCCTGGTTTTCTAGAGATCGTAACAACATCCTAGAATAAATGGCTACAAAGAGATCTAGTCAAGGCAATAAGAAGAGGAAGAGCAATAAAGAACAATCAAAGGAGCAAACAAACAAATGCTTCATGGCAAAAGATAACGAGGTTAGTGATCTAACTTTTGATGATATGATAGAAATAAATTCAGAACTTCTAGACACTTTAAAAAGTCTCAAAAGAAAATATAAGGAAGCTCTAGAAAATCAGAAGAAAGCAGAATTCGAAAGAGATATGCTTAAAGACGAGAAGAGAATATTAGAAGAAGAACTTGAGAAAATTCAAGATTCAGACAATTCTCAACTCGCTCTATTAAGTCAAGAAATAGAAGCTCAAAAAGAAAAGAATAATGCTCTAGCTTCTGAAAATCATGAGTTAAAAACAAAAATTAAAATTGTTGAGTTAGATAACACTAGTCTCAAAACTAAGCTTGATGACATTACTAAAAATATTTCCAATTTTAATAAAGGGAGAGAAAATTTATCCAGGATTATTGAAAATTCTCAACCTGCTTCAAATAAGAAGGGAATAGGTTATGTTAAGAATTCAAAAGCTCACAATGATATAAGTGGTGTAGGCTATAAACAAGCTAAAAGTAAAAATAGTACTAGATATGCATTCATGTATACTAACATTAGTGCTAGTACTAGTAATCAAGATAGTTTTAAAACCAGTTATAGTCATAATAGTACTTTGTTTAGAAATGATAGAAATTATTCTTCAAGTACTAAGCTAATGACTAATAGTATTAAGATATGGATTCCAGCTAATATGATTGATCATGATAAACAACTTTATATTAGCAACTATTATAAGAATGTAATTTGTAATGAAAATTATATTTATAAAGGTTCAACGACACCCCAATGGGTATGGTTTCCAAAGACCTAACCCCCCGGACCCTAACATAGTAAGTGGGTACCGAAAATTATTATTACTTTTTGCAGGTACTCAGAGAAACAAAAGGAAAATGATAGATTTTGGAATTTCAAAGAATGTTCCATATGTTTAATAGAATTACGTGCTTACAATAAAATATGGACTTCGGTAAATATGGTAAAATTTATTTTACTTTTCCTTCATAATTAATAATGAGTTTATCTCGTTATATACAAGATATTTTATATAATTTTATATATTTCCCCATTCTTTTTGATAATGACAAAGGGGGAGAAATTCATATGCATATAAATAGAGGGAGATATTATACTTAGGGGGAGATGTTATACTTAGGTGGAGATGTTATACTTAGGTGGAGCTTTAAAGACATTATCTGGCACTTGTGTGAATGTTACTTTTGATCTGTGATAGTGGTTTTATGTTGCCTATGGTTTTATGTTGCCTATAATCTGTTTTACATCTTCCATTTAACAACTCCTTTTTGTCGATGACAAAGGGGGAGAAAGTGCTAACAATTATTTGCAGGAATATATATATATAAGACAAAATCTCAGGGGGAGATCACATATTCAGGGGGAGATTCAGAACTTCAGATATATGTTGTCATCAATCAAAAAGGGGGAGAATGTTGAGTCAAGATTTTTATAGAGTTTTGATTTCTGACAAAGGAATAAGCCGTGATCGACAAAAAGAAGTTATTCATTTAAGAAACACAAAGAGCTCCATATATTAGAGGTTGATTATTTGGTATGTTAGTAATTTATGTTAAAATCTATCCTCAAATAATCATATAACTTCAATCTTTCAATATAATATATATATATATACACATTTATATAGGTTGTGCACTTTATTGTGCAATTTAACAGAGACCGGTCGACCGGTCCAAATATAGGCGGTCGACCGTTCCTGTTGGATGTGCACAATAAACGTGCACACATGCACATAACGACTATATTTTTAAAAACCTGTCTACCGGTTAGTTTTTGACCTGTCGACCGTTTTTAAACAGAGAGCAACTTCTTCCAAAAGACACATCTTTCTTCAATGGTTGCGTCTCTTCTTCTTCATCAATGATCATAACTTTTGACTGCAACTTTTCACCAAGGGTTATAACTATTTTCTCTCTATAAATACACATCAATATCATTGATTAAAACAACAAGTTTTTACACGATCATATATGCTCTCTAATCTAATCTCTAACACTCCTGCATTCTAAAAATTAATTTAGCTTATTGAATCATTGAAATTATTTCATATCTTTTGATTCAATAAGTAAATACCTTCTTTAATCTTTACAAAACATCATTCATATTCTTTGAGGATAAGATTATAGGAAGGGTGTACTACTAGTGACAAATCCGTGTTTTCAAGAACACAAGTTGTCAACAACAAATTGTATTTGTTTTTGTTGAAGTCCTCGTGTTGTAAGAGGCAAGTGTTGAAGTCCTCAGTGTTGTAAGAGGCAAGTGTTGAAGTCCTCAGTGTATTAGAGGCGTGAAATCCCGTTCGGCTGTTCGGGTATTGTAAACCTGTTCCTCCGGGTGAAGCGAGGTAGTTAATAGTGAAAATCCAGATAGGAGTCTGGGACTGGACGTAGGACGGTGCTCCGAACCAGTATAAAAATCTCTGGTGTGATTTTTCTATTTTTATTTTTTGCTTTGCTACTATCATCTATTTTCCGCATTTATATTATAGTCCATATTACACGATCCGTGTGTACTATATTAGCACATATAATTGTATACACACCGCACTTTCAAGTTGGTATCAGAGCATAGCCACTTTCAAACACCCCAAGCCATCCTCCCCCAAGTCCGCGTGAAGCTCGATCAACTCAAGAGGGCGCAATCTTCTTTTTACTGAACACGTTCAAAACTCGGGTTGTAACCCTAAATCGAACTCAACACCCCAATTTACGCAATAAAAAATTTTTTCAACAATTTTCCAGAACTCGACAATGATCAAACCTGCTTCAACCAAAACCTTAGCATTCAACGTTGATTCAATCAAGAGAAAATGATCAAAGTACTGATTTCATTCAATTTCAAACTGTCCTTGAAATACTCAACTAAAAATCATAACTATTGTTTTAAAAATCTTATTTTCGTATGTGCATTCAAATTATAAAATCAAATCAATGCTTTAAGATACTTGAATCTATCGAAAAATTCTATTTTTACTGTAATATTTAGGTTACAGAGTCAAAATTTTCATTTCAAGCTCAAAACAAAATTTTAAACTGTGATGCAGTTTAAACAACTTATTTTTTTTGTTTTAAAAATCCTAAGCTAAAGGGTTTATATGAAGTTTTATTTGATTTTTCTTTCTTTCTTTCACTTTGCTATGAAACCAAAGACAGGAAGAACAGGCTACTTAACTACACAGTGCAACATCTATAAATCCAGAACCAATAAATTAAAAATATACACAAAGTTATTCATAAATCCATCCACAGATTTAAGACTTGAAAGTTGAATGTCTACTCACTTAGAAAGATTGAAACAGAGAGCACTTTTCTTGTTTTGAAAAAACTGCAGTTGATCCTCTTTTGAACCCAGTTTTGTTTGATTTTTTTTTTTTCCTTTGAACTTGAAAATATGGTGATGTTTATCTTTTTTTTTACTTGGTTTGCTGTGTGTTTTTGTTTAAATGAAATAAAGCAAAGATGCATGTATAGTTATATAGAGAAGTTTGGGACAGGTAAGTGATAACTGGTTCAAGCAAGTTCTTTTGATCAGATATTTTTTTTCTTGTTGACTAAGCCAAAATAAATTCGGCTGATATGATTTTTTTATGTGCTGAGGTTGAATGCATTTAATGCATGTGTTCCTATCTTAGTTTACATATATATGCTGTTGATTTTTTTTATAAGTACAATTTTGTTTTGTTTTGAAAAGATTTATCTTCTTGCATAAGCTTCATTGATTTTTATATGTTGTTTGTATCTAGCTAATTTATTCCTATGTTCTACATATCAACATATGGTTTTGAATTTTTATGTATGTCTTATTTTTAAAATTTATCCTATGTGTTGGGTTTTATTTCTAACTTATATGTATATTTATTCTACTTATGTAAATTGCATAACTTCTAGTGTTGAACAATACCTATACATTTTGTTTGTATCCTTTTTTTTCACCTCATATATTTGTTTCTGTATTTTTTTTCTTAACTTAAATTTCAAATTCAATATATATATATATATATATATATATATATATGATGTTAAATCCAAGTGTTTTAAATTCAAAAGAATTTGGAGTTTTAATCATTTAAATCAACACATATGTTTATTTATTTAAAACCTTCCAAATTAAATTTCAAAAATTCAAATAAGTTATCAAATTCAAATTAATAAATTCTGGGATGTTACACAACACATACTAGATAGTTATAAACACATGTCTAGTTATTACAACTCAATACAACTCAACAAAGAGATACCAACACAGAGAACACACAGCGTAAACTATATATCTACAACGCAGAAGCCTCCTGCTCCATTGCTTCTCCACAATTCGTCAAAGCTAACCTGAATCCCTTGGCGACTCGTAAAAATTTGAGTACCCAAGAGTTTAAGAAAATAGAAGATAAACTCTGGGTCAGACATAGGTCTGGTGTGAGTAACAGGTTAAGGTTGCTTAACTTAAAAAAAATCCTTTGAAAAGAAAAGGTATCATGTAAGACTTCCCAAACATAAACATGGAAAAGTTTTTACCTTACGCAAACGAAAACATTTGATAGGAAATTCGATGATATTATAATAGTGTCTAGGGTTTTCAAGTAAATAAGAAATAGCCGAAATTGTTACATTTATTAAATTCCAGCTACTAGCCACAAAAGTGGATAATACAATCAAAACCATTGGCACTTATTGGATTTTGGATTCCATACAATGGCAGGGCTACTGGGGTACCGCCCGTCACAGTACGTGGCCTAGATCGTTGTACCGAGGATCCACCCTAACTCCCCTACAACACAAGGCCAGAACCATTCCTTACTGAACAGTTCCGACCAAGACAACTCCGGCAGTTGTTGCAATCAACTGCCCCACACAGCCGAATCTAAAGGGACTTCTAGACAGGGGTAAATCTCGTCCTACTTGGGCATGACCCACTTAACCTTGCTGCACCTCCCCTGTTTTAGAAATTCCCGATTGATGAGGCTTGAGGCTACGATTACCTTTAGAGAATACATCTCTTAGAATTCTCATCGTCCACCTGACGATGTTCTGAAAGCATTCAATCCATACAAGTTTGTTCCGGGTTCGAACGAAACCGAAGGCATTATCTCGTTACACTCATTTTGGAATCACCCACAGAGTTAACGACAATAACCCTTGCACTATGAATCTTCATCTTCACTTGAGATTCACGAACTATCGTTAATTTGGATCGATGTGGTTTTCGGATATCCAAATATGGAAACCTGATCTCGGTCTCATCGAAATCCAAAACGCCATCTTTTATGTCCAAGTTGTTTTAATGTTTTAAACAATTCAATTCTATTATCTGTATACACACAGATAGATAATTCACAATATCATAATAGATAATCAACATTATCATCATAACAGATAATCCATATTATCATCACAATGCAACCAAAGCATCTATATCACACAACCTCACTTATCTCATATCTGAGATCTCAACTATTCAGGGCAATCAATATAAATCAGCATTCATAAGCAATGACTTATAAATCACCATTCTATAATTAATTTAAACTGAATTAAATTAATTACTTCTTTTCTAGTTAATTTAAAGTAAATTAAATTGACTACTTCATCATTATAAATTTTGCTTACATAACCATTAATTAATTACAAATCAATTAATTAATTACCCTCAAACAAATTACCCTAAATTAATCACCCTTGATTAATTATCCTTTAATTACATTCATGTAATTTCCTTTAATTAATTCCACAAATTAATTATCTTAAACCAAATTCAGTAATTAACCTTTTAATTACTTCATTAATTAATTAACTATAATTAATTACATTAATCCTTAATTAATTACATTAATTAATTCCTTCATTGATTAATAATCAATCCTTAATTACATCATTAATCATATAAATTAATGATCCTTAATTATTTTTTTATTTATAATTACCTTATTTAAATTAATTACTTTAAATAATTAATTATCAAATAAACCATATTGATTAGTCATTCTTGGTTAATCGCATTTAGTAATTAACTACTTTTAATTACCTCATTAGACAAATTAATTGCTCCTTAATTAATTATCTTTAGTAATGAATCCTTAATTAATTATATTTATTAATCACCCTAGATTAATCTCATTAAGTTATTAATTATCCTTAATTAATTACATCTCTTAATTATCTTCAAATGACTTTATTAATCAAATCTTAATCAAGTACACTAAGTAATTAATTATTAATTACTTTTACTAAGTAATTATCCTTCATATGAATTACACAAAGTAATTAATTTCCAGAACTCTTCCATTACCCAATTATCCTTCAATTTAATTACATCCGGTAATTTATTTTCTTAATTACTTCACTAAGTAATTATTCTTTATTAATTACATTGAGTAATTACTTCTTAAATTAACCAGTGATTATCTTAAATTAATTAAACTTAATTAATTACAATTAGTAATTAATTTCTTAATTACTTTCATTAAGTAATTACACTTAAACAATTCACAATTGATTATCTTTAAATTAATTAATCTAGTTAATTTCTAAAATTAATCACATTAATTAATTATTAAACAATTCTAAGTTAATGATCTTCATTAACCATTAACAGATCTATAATTACACCTCTAAAGTAATTAACTGAGATTAATTATTATTAATTACAAATTAAATTATCTATAAAACCCATTAATTAATCTTAAATTATTTTGTTAATCGAGCGTTAATCTATAACTTAATTAATTTATAGTTACTTGATTAATAAATTTCAAATCATTAATTAAAAATCAAATCTTATTTAATTAATGATTTCTTAATTAACTTACTTAATTCTTCAATTAATTAAATAAAACCCTTAATTATTTAATTAATTACTCAAATCATTAATTAATTAAATTAACTAATGACCCATCTTAATTACCTTAATAATTTAATGAACTACAAGTCATTAAATTCTAATTAACTTTAAGATAAACATTAATCTTATTAATGATTAAATTATCATTAACAAGATATTAAAAAAAACAATTTGTTTTTAAATTTACCTTTAAATTCCATTTTAAATTCAAGATTTAAAATGAGAACAATTTAACTTTAACAGGGCTTTTAAAATAATTCAACAACCTTTTAATTATATGTTAAAGAAATACTTATCTTCTAAAGGGAATTTAAAATAGTTTTAAAAACCATATTCCATTTAAATCAATTTAAAAATATACTATAAATATTCCAAGTTGTTTTAAAACTTTTTAAATTCAAAAACTTTATTTTATTTCAAACTAGAATTCAAATCAAGCTTTGAATTCAGATTTGGACTTAAATTTAAAATCTTGTTTAAATCTTATATTTTAGATTTTAAAAACATGTTATAAAATACTTTAACATTCAAACTTAGTTACAACATTTGAATTTATAAACTTTATTTTCTTTTCAAAACTTAAGATTCAATTCCAATTTGAATTCAGATTTAAAATTCAGATTTAAACTTAAATTTATAATCTTGTTTAAATCTCACTTTTAGATTTTAAAACCACTTATAAAATGCTGTAACAGATTTTTAGTTGTTAAAAACATTCCATGTTATAAACCTTATTTATTTCAAAAAAAACTAGAATTCAAAATCAATTTGAATTCAAATTTAAACTTGTTTCCAAACTTTTGTTTAAAACTTGCTTTGCTTTTTATTTAAATTAGTTTAAATTTTAAAACTGGAAACTGTCAGGTTCCCAAATCCTGAAACCAAACTTACCTGAGCCCACACTGTTTTATCCGAGTCTAATCCTAAATTCCTTAATAATTTAAAACTTTTGTTTTAAATTTTAAAATAGAACAGGTTTCTAAAACCTGTTATTAACTCTTTCCCGAGCCACCTAAAATTTACTTCGAGTAAATCTTCAAGCGACTTCGAGCAAAAACCTGGAATCACTCGTGTAAAACTCGAGAACAAGGAGAAAAAACAAAAACACTACTAAACCTTCTACCTCAAGTGTAGATATGCACCGTGCGCCCTGCACCATCCACGACAAGGCTCCGACCATCGCCTACGCTTCCCACACATCCACGATCAACCTCGAACTCGAATCTGACCACCATAATTTCAACATCCACTCGAATTCAAAATCGAGACACAATACCCCAAACCTGGAACACCAAAACTCCCCTCAAACCCAAACCTGTCAACGCCACAATCCTCTGTCCTCCGACCACCGTAAAAGCTGCAGTTCTGACCATGACCTCATCATCGACCCAGCTACCATCTCTCAAAGCCCCTTCGCACTCGATCAAACATAAAGACCGAGGGGATCAAATTTCCTAATCTGATTAAAACTAGGGCTACAGAATTAGATTCTTCACCACTGCTACCACAATAATCTATCCACCTGTTTGATAATTTTCCTTCCATCTATGATCACTCTTCCACCTCTATGAAGAACCCCGACCCTCCAGAACAATTGATTCACCAGAAAAACCCAAAAATAATATTTCTGGTCAACCCAGAATTGTACCCTCCATCTATTACTAAACTGATGATTTAAGTTTTAAAAATCATGTTTGGGTTTAAGTATATGATCTATATTCCCAAATCCATAAATCAAGATAATTACATTTTTATTTATATTTATCTTGTTCTGAAGTTTTTGATTCCAGAGCCTATTCAAGTTTTATATTGAACTGATTAAATTTCAAAACTTACTTTATACTTAAATAAACCTATTTTGTTTAAAACCTAAGTTTAAATCAGTAATTAGATCAAGAGACTACAAAAATTTGAATTTAAAAACTTGAGTCTGGAATAAACAGCAACAATGATACTCAACAGTATATACACACTTATGTAAATTCGTAGAAATTTCCAGAAAGCTCATATACACAAAAACATATTTGTTTCAGTAATATCATGCATCCAGATTTGTTTTAAGATTTAGAAAGGTGATGTTATTCACAAGCAATCTTATTTCCAGAGACAAATCAGGCAACCAACATTATACTTAATTCATTTTAAAACAAAATGTTACTCACCTGAAACAGAAGCACAGAGCAGTTTATAAAATCTTGAAAAGCTTTTGAATCCTTTATATCTTTTTAAACTTTAGAAACTAAAATGCTTTTGCTTCCAGCCGAAAACTTCATGCATGCAGGCCTGATTTCTACTTTAATTCCAGGTTTGAAAATGCTGATGATTTCCAGATGAAATGCAGACATTGATCTATAGGTTGTTGTGATTTACATTTTGGTTTGAGGAGTGTTACAGATCTTTTTGTTTGAGGGATTTTCAGACTTGCTTTAGAAGTGGATTTGCCGATTAAATTTTCAGATATGTTTTCGAGGTATGTTTTTGAGGTGGCTTTGAGTTTTTCTGATTTTTTTTTCTGATTCAATTAGCCTTTGATTTTGAAAAAGAGAATGAAGGGAAAAAGAATATGTTTATAAGGGCCGAAACAAATTTTACAAAATAAAAGAAAAAGATAAAAAATGAATGACACTTGTCAAATATCTTGATTTGTTAGCTAACACATGTTATTTGATTACTTAATATGTTAACACTTGTAATTAAGTATTTTCTTTTTATTTAAATGTCAGATAAAGCTTTAAACTTAATTTATTGATTCTTATGTAAATACATCATGAATTTCTTATGTAAAGAAAATGTAATAAAAACAAATTATAAATTAAAGCTTGTCGAAATATTTTAAGAAACTATTATTTTGAATTTTAAAATAAATTCCAAATTCAAATTAAACTTTTGAAATCCAAATTAAAATCAACTTATTCAATTTAAAATGAAAATTTCGTTTTCTTATTTTAATTCTTTTTATATTTATATGGAAACATAATACATTATTAATATGGTTTGAAAATAACAAATTTAACAATTTTAAATGATTTATAAAAGCAATTATAAATCACTTCTATTATTAAATGAATAAAGACCATATGCCATATTGTATTTTAAACTTCTATCTCAAATCAAGAAATTTTTAAACGAAATAAAACAAACTTTTTATTTAAATTTAAAAAATTAAGCTAAGATATAATTTTAAACAATAACATTTATCTTAAGTATTTACAAACTTAAAGTTATTAATTAAATAACTTTGAAAAACTTAATATTAATTTAAATCATAATTTCCAAATTATTAAATATATTATTAGAATTTGAATACAAAATTTTATTTATTTATTAAATTCCAAATCAAAGATTATCTATAATATTTTGTAATCCCGCTTTTTGGCAAAGCCGTGATACCAAAAGATCGACCGAAAACAAAGGACATTTCGTCTCAGAGATTGGTCATACTTCGCTTCACTATGGATATCGCTAAATTTTGTCCGAGTCCAGATTGAGCTACAATTGATAGGACATGTCAAGAAAGATCATAGATGTCAGCATCTCAAATTTCAAGTCAATCTGAGTTCATACGCTCGAGTTATGATCGATTCAATTTGAAGAGGAAAACCACAAATTTGTATCCATCGAACCACCTGGTTTCGTACCCATCGATGTCATCTCCTTCGTATCCATCGGCAGGGTTTATGGTCGAATCCATCCAAGATATCACTAGTTCGAATCCATCAGTATAGCCTGAGTTCGAATCAATGGCATTCCCATCGATCAAATGGAAGATGACCTCGCCGCCGTCTGGTTCATAACCATCAAGCTTGGAAGTCCTTCGAATCCATAGAGGTATTCCTCTTCGAATCCATTCTACGACCTCCTATTCGTATTGATCAAATGGGACCATTGAGATCGTTACGAACAAATCAATGCACCGACTCCAAAAACAATGACGCGTTCTTATCCACCAGAGCACCTCACTTCGAATCCATCCTGTGCGGTCATTTCGTATCGATCAAACCAAGCAAGACCCGATCGATACGAATGACATATTTTTCGAATCCAAGGGTGCTTGAAGCCTTTCGAAGCCATCAAGTCAAGGCGGCAAAGTCTCCGGGACGACTCGATCAAATAGGAGAAAAAGGTGGAAGGATACGCAAGTTACGCTCCACGTCATCACGAAGGCACGCGATACCATCGATGCGAAGCAATTGATTCGAATGAATCAATTCGAGCGAAGCAACTCGACAAAGATCATCATTTCGAATCGACCATATCTCGAGATCCATAAGTCCAAATGACACGAAATTTTCATAGAAGCTTTCATACATGTTGAAGATTGTCCACACCAAATTTCACCTCGATTGGATGATTTTCTGATCGATTCGAGCGTAGTTCAATTCGATCCCAAAGTGGGCCCAAATTTTCTAAGGCCGGGCATGTGGGCCCCCTCACGTGCCAGAAGTGGTCTCCCGAATTTTCAGTGAAATATCAACATCCTACACCTATAAATAGAGCCCCTGGTCATTCAGAAAGGGGATCAGAGAATTTTTAGAGGAGAAGTACGCCCGGACGCTGCCAGAATCACTCCATATCATCATCACTGCCATTGATTTTGAATTTTGACTTACTATCTGCTATATTTTGACATAAAAGTTGTATTACCCGAATATTGAGCAATAAAGTGACAAAACTTCATAGTGGACGTACGCGATACGCCGAACCACTCTAAATTATTATCTTCCGTGCAATTTAATTTTCTATGACTTGGAGTTTTTGTTAGATAATCCTCATTTTCAATTTGATTTCTTCATTTATTATCTCTTCAAAAACTTCCTTAGAGTGTTGTGCCCAATTTTGGTGCAAACACTTTGGTGCTTTCACCGAGAAAAATCCAGATTTTCTCCTGCTCTTTGGATCTGTCATCGATATCGGATTGAATAAATCTAAGAGAGAGATCCAGATTATCAAATCCAAGATTCCATCCATGCTATTCAGATTTGCCAAAGACTAGGAAAGGACCCTACACCTCAAGATGGTTAGCACAAGAACCACTTCCAACGTTGGCGATCAAGAAGGCCGGGACAAGCAGAATCCCACGCAGTTGCCATCAGCCAACCAAGACATGGCTGGACCTTCACATTCACATGGCTCGGTCACTCGACAAGAGTTCCAGACACTACTCCAGGAACTAACCCAAAGTCGGCAACGGCTGACTGAACAGTTGCGCGCCAATGCTGAGTTGACTAATCAACTAAACCGCCAAAGGCGTAGAAGATCTAGAGGGGATCACGCCCCTCATTCTTTCACTGAAAGTTCTGCTTCTCTGATTACAGCGGCAGATCTACTCGTCCCAGGCTAGACAGAAGTTATGCACATGCTGTTGGTCACCAGCAGGCATTAACTGTTGGGAAGATAAGAGTTGGCCCTTCTGCCAGTTTCCATACAGGACCCTCCTCCCGAGGAGGCACTGTTCCATAGTATACCACGGATAACCATGCCACCGCCAATGCAGTTGACGTAGGAGTTGATACCCGAAATCACTCCAATCAGAACTACCGCCAGCAGGAACATGCTACAGAAACATATGTCCCAGAAGACATCGAGCCAAGGAGGCGAGATACAGATCATCGACAGCGCCCGTTCCCACCTTGCACTGTGGAACCCGACCACACTTTGGCTCACCACGCTCAGAATATAGCAACACCAGACCTCTCAGCCATAGTACGCCAAATGATTCGCGAGAGTCAGGGCTTAACAAATGACGATTGGGGAATCTCCCGAAGTCATACTCCGTTCACTGATGAAATGCTGAACCTCCTCGGCGATTCAGGATGCTGACTCTGCCTATGTATGAAGGAAGTCCTGACCCTAATCAACATATTCTGAAATACGAATGGTCGATGAGTGCTGCAAGAGCTGATGATGCAGTGAAGTGTCGTAGTTTTCCATTTCTTTAAGGGGAATTGCGACGATGTGGTTTCACGATTACTACCACGATCTATCTCTTCATTTGATCAGTTGTCTACTAAATTTGTTGAACAGTTTCGTATGCACATTGCCAGGCCTAAAGACGTTAATACTTTATCTAGTGTCACTCAAGCTCCAGGGGAGACACTTAGGCGATATTTGGAATGGTTCAATGCCGCTTGTGCGGAGATCACTAACCCCAGTGATAATTCAATCTTGATGGCCTTAACTAAGGGGAATGACCCTGATTCCGAATTTGGAAATTGGCTAGCTGGGAAGCCTCCCGCATCGTTGGATCGTTTCTACTCCAAAGCCGCTCAATTCTTATGGCATGAGGATGCGAAACAATCTAGGAAACAGGACGATGTGAGACCCAGCAATGAAGGGATTCAAAGCAATGTGGAAGTTAAACATTCGGGGGAGAGCTCTGGAAAAGTCCAACTGAATATTCAAAACAAGCAAACCCAGCCGAGGAACGGTGATAATAGAAATAAGAAGCAAGATCAGAATCGTGGCCCGCGGCGTAGGGCAACAATGTTTGAAAGCTATACACCACTGAACACGTCACTGGAGAACGTGTATCTACAGACCCGTAATGCGATGCAGTATAAAAAGCCTGCTCCAAAGCCATCGTCGGAGAGACAGATTCAAACAGGAAAGTTCTGTAGATTCCACGAGAGTTACGGACATAATACCAATGAGTGTAGACATTTGCAAGACCTCATTGAAAAATTTATCAGGGAGAGGAAGTTAGATCAATTCGTGCGGGCGCCACAGGATGGTGGTATGGGCCCGTCAAACCAAAACCGTGCGCAAAACCAAGAGAGACAGGAGGAGCCCGCTCGTACAGGCGAAAGATTGGTTATTAATACAGTTAGTGGTGGTCCACATCCAGCGGACCGAAGCTGGAGGGAAATGGAATCATATGCCAATTCGATCAGGCATGTGGATTTCGAAAGTTGCAGTACGCTTGATGAAGGGGCCCCGACCAAACAATAGAGAACGATGGCAGACGACATCGTATTTAGAAACCGAGATGCTGATAGGGTCGAAGCCCCAACTATAGACCCACTAGTCATATCTTCCCAGGTTGGTCCTGCTTGGATGAAGAGGATCCTGGTGGACAGTAGGAGTTCGGTAAACATTTTGTTTAACAGAGCATATGACCAAATGAAGACGGAAGCCCAAGATTTAAAGCCGTTTCAATCTAGAATCCATGGCTTCGACAGAAGTGCTAATATACCCACTGGAGTGGTGGAGTTGCCAGTGGAGTTAGGATTCGGAGAACGCCGAAGAGTTCGAATGTTACAATTTTTTTTTAGATATCCACTCTCTGTACAATGCCTTTTTGGGCTGACCGGCCCTTGCCGAATTCAGGGCAGCGATAGCCCCATGGTGTTTAACTTTGAAATTCCCCACTGATCGTGGGATTGGAGTCATTCAAGGAGATCAGGCTGTTGGGAGAGCCTGCTATGTTGCTGAGCTGCGAGAAGCGCGGCGAAAGGAAAAAGGAAAGGGTGCGGAGGAATCTCTGTGCGTCCGTTTCGCCGACGATTGACAATTAGTACCTGGGCCACGGCCCGGGCACCACGACCAATTCCAGAGGGATCTTGACCCCAGAGACAATGAAGATAATGATGAATCTAAAAAAAGTCAAGCTTCCCCAGCTGAGCTGACGATTGATGTTCCAATCAGTGATGATGATGATTCAAACATGTTAAAAATTGGGTCTCAGCTAAACCCACAAGCACAACAGGAATTGGTCGAATTTCTCCAAGCAAATCTTAATGTATTCGCTTGGACGCATTATGATATGCGTGTAATCTCGCCGGACATCGCGAACCACACCTTGAATATTGACCCACGGTATATCTCGGTCAAACAAAAGAGACGCGGTATGGATCCAGAGAGATCTGCCGCCCTCAAAGAGGAAGTTGATAAGCTAAAGGCGAATGGGTTTATCCGAGATGCTCTGTACCCGGAGTGGGTATCCAACCATGTACTTGTCCGAAAACCAAATAGGAAATGGAGAACGTGCATTGATTACTCTGACTTAAATAAGGCTTGTCCGAAAGACAGCTTTCCACTTCTCCGAATTGATCAACTTGTGGATTCAACGACCGGACACGAATCACTATCTTTCATGAATGCTTACTCTGGTTACAACCAGATACCCATGCGTGTGCCCGACCAAGAACATATGAGCTTTGTAACTGATCTGGGACTATACTGCTACAAGGTCATGCCTTTTGGATTAAAGAATGTCGGAGCAACTTACCAACGCTTAGTCAACCGGATGTTTGCCGACCAGATCGGAAAGACTATGGATGTTTATGTAGATGACATGTTGGTGAAATCGCGGTACTCCACTGATCACGTCAAAGACTTAGAGTCAATGTTCAATATCCTCCGGAGATGTGGGATGAAGCTTAATCCGCTAAAATGTCATTTTGGAGTCGCATCCGGAAAATTCCTTGGGTTCATCATCAACGCCCGAGGGATAGAGGCCAACCCTTAAAAGATCTGGGCTATTAGGAATCTTCAAAATCCAATATCCATAAAGCAAGTTCAGAGTCTTAATTGGAAGGTTGCAGCATTGAGCAGGTTCATCTCGAAATCAACTGACAAATGCATACCCTTCTTCGATCTGATCCGAAAAGGGAAACGAAACTTCGAATGGACTACGGAATGCGAGGGCGCATTTCAATCACTAGTTCAACATCTTTCCACACCGCCGATTCTTTCAAAACCTGTTGACCATGAACAATTATATCTCAACCTGGCGGTATCTGAAAATACAATCAGTGTTGCGTTAGTTCGGGAGGAAGACCGAGTCCAGAGACTGGTCTACTATGTTAGTAAACGATTAACCGGAGCCGATAAATTATCCAAGGCTAGAAAAGTTGGCATATTGCCTAGTCATCGCCTCGAGGAAGCTCCGTCCGTATTTCAGGCTCATCCCATCACTGTGTACACCGATCAGCCATTACGACAGGTCCTCACACGGCCTGAGACGTCTGGCAGGTTACTGAAGTGGAATATTGAACTGAGTCAATTCGACATCACATATACTCCGAGAAGGGCCATACACGGTCACGTCCTAGCAGATTTCATTGCCGAATTCACTGTTCCTGAAGACTTACCTGAGACTAGCAAATCTCCCGGATACATATGGAAGCTGTACACTGATGGTGCATCCAACGAGCGGTGCTCCGGCGCAGGGGTAGTGCTTGAAACCCCCGAGGGCCGATCCATATGCTACGCTTTAAAGTTCGATTTCCGTGCAACCAACAATGAAGATGAATATGAGGCTTTGCTTACTGGGATGAAGTTAGCCCATGACCTAAGAATTATCGCTGTGGAAATTTACTGTGATTCCCAGTTGATAGTATGTCAGGTTCGGGATGAATATCAGGCCAAAGATCGAAGACTAGCTGCTTATCTAACCCGAATCCGGGAGATGCTTGATCAGTTTGATTATTATACCATTTTCTACATAACCCGAGAGCATAATCAGAAAGCCGATTCATTGGAAAAGTTGGAAAGTACGGGCAAAGCTCAACAGTTGGGACTCGTTCCTGTTGAAACTCTATCCTCTCCGAGCATTGATCGAATGGAGATTGATTTCACATTTGAAGCTACTTCCAGTAGGGAGTCGTGGATGACCCCATATCGAGATTACATTGAGCATGGTATATTACCTGAGCGTCGAAGCGAGAAAAGACAAGTTCTCCGAAAAGCTTCACGATTTGTCATTCAGAATGGAGTTATGTATCGAACAGGGTATTCTATTCCTCTTCTCCGGTGTATCGTGCACGACGAAGTCAATCGAGTGTTACACGATGTGCACGAAGGAGAATGTGGCGATCACACTGGGGTGCAAGCACTTGCCAATAAAATACTCCGATATGGATATTATTGGCCTACTGTTAATCGGGATGCTGTGGACTATGCTAAAAAATGTGATAAATGCCAAAAACACGCTCGGATCCTGAGAGCCCCACCTACTGAGATAACCCAAATGGTCAGTCCTTGGCCATTTGCAATATTGGGGGTTGATATAATTTGTGCATTGCCTTTAGCTAAAGGTGGCGCGATGTACGCCATCGTCGCAGTTGATTACTTCACCAAATGGGCTGAAGCTGAATCTCTTTCAGCAATTACGACAAAGAAAGTAATCAACTTCATAGTACGCGGCGCCATCTGCCGGTTTGGTCTCCCGCATACTATTATCACCGATAATGGAGCCCAATTCGACAGTATTGAATTCAAGAATTTCTGTCAATGATTCCACATCCATAAGAAATTCTCTGCAGTAGCGCACCCTTAAGCGAATGGTCAAGTTGAAGCTGTTAATAAGGCTATCAAATCTATTTTGAAGAAACGACTGGAAAAGGCCGGGGGCAAGTGGGTTGATGAACTTCCTATGGCTTTATGGGCTTACCGGACGACTCACAAAACTACAACCGGACACACTCCATTTTCTCTATCTTATGGCCCTGAAGACGTTATTCCAGTCGAAATGGAAGTTCACTATCATCATGTGACATATTATGATCCAAAAACGAATGCCATACTACTTGCTAAATCTTTAGATCTACTCGATGAGAAGCGTGAAGAGGTTGATTTGAGGGCAGCCGCATATCGAGGTCGAGTCGCCCGAATATACAATGCCAAGGTTAGACCGCGAACCTTTGAACTCGGCGATCTCGTACTCAAGAGAATTTCTCCAGTCCCTTCGCACATGAAACCAAATTGGGAAGCCCCGTATGTGATTTCACAAAAGCTCGGAGATGGCACGTTCGAATTGTCGACCGTCGATGGTCTTACTTTGCCGAGAGCCTCGAATAGCGAAAGTCTCCGTCGCTACTACACATGACAGGCTTTATTTATCTATTTTAGTCAATTTCTTCCTTTGCATTTCGAAGTTTGAATTTGTAATAAGGAAACTGATTTTGCCATGCTTCTTTCATTTCAGTAATAAAATGCCATCTCTTCGAGCCAGAGCTGTGATTCATTGAATGTGACGTACAATATCACGATGCAGGGAGAGCTGAGTTCCATCATGCGTTGGGATTTATTCAAATAGGGAGTGACTGCAATACGACCGGTCACTCACTAAGTGAAACCCGAGCTCGGGGGTAGAACACTACATCAGCATTTACAAGGATTGATACACGACAATCCTTCCTCTAACTCCAAATTCCCAGAGTGCGAATTGGAGTATAAACATCAACTCTTGGTTCCCAGAGTGTGAACCGGAGTATAAACACTAACTCCAAATTCCCAAAGTGTGAATTGGAGTGTAAACATCAACTCCTGGTTCCCGGAGTGCGAACCGGAGTATAAACACTAACTCCAAATTCCCAGAGTGCGAATTGGAGTTTAAACATCAACTCTTGGTTCCCAGAGTGCGGACCGGAGTATAAACACTAACTCCAAATTCCCTAAGTGCGAATTGGAGTATAAACATCAACTCTTGGTTCCCAGAGTGCGAACAGGAGTATAAACCCTAACTCCAAATTCCCAGAGTGCGAATTGGAGTGTAAACATCAACTCTTGGTTCCCAGAGTGTGAACCGGAGTATAAACACTAACTCCAAATTCCTAGAGTGCGAATTGGAGTATAAACATCAACTCTAGGTTACCAGAGTGCGTACCGGAGTATAAACACTAACTCCAAATTCCCAGAGTGCGAATTGGAGTATAAACATCAACTACAAATTCCCAGAGTGCGAATGGGAGTATAAACATTAAATCAAGATTTCCAGACCGTGAATCAAAGTATAATTATCAACTCTAAGTTCTCAGAGCGCGGACTAAAGTGCAACCAATAGCTCTAAGTCCCCGGAGTGCGGACGCGTGTTCAATACTCATGACATATATGATCATGAGGCAGTCAATGCAATACTTAAGCAAAAGAAAAGAACAATTTCCCATTCCATCAACTAACAAAAAGGAGTTTGATTACATGGCAAACCAAAAAAATTCGATTAAGTGGAGGCCGAATCCACACTTCTACACGGCTCTAAAAGAACAGAAGGAGAAGTAAAAGAACTGCTATTAACAACTGCATTACAAGTCAAGAAGCTCAATCCTTCTTCTTCCGAGGCTTCTTCTTTGGAGTCGAGCCACTGGACCCACTTCCTGATTTCCTTCGAGATTTCTTGCCCTTCTTCGGTTTATCCTCCGAATCTGGCATGATATAGACATCTTCCTCGGAGATGGAAGGGACGGAGATTCTTTTGGAAGGGCGAACTGAAGGTATAGGAGTTGTGACAGGTGTCTGGGCAGCAACGCTTGAGACGGTCACCGTGCCGCCAGAAGAAATTACCATTAGAGAAGATATGCTTGATGGGGCAGTACCGCTTCCAGAACCACCATCCGTTGTCACCGTGGCCATCTCAGCGCTTATCTCAGAAAAAATCTCTTCTTCTCGAGACAACCGAGCTGTGCTGGATACACTGGTGGTCGACATGAAAGAACTAAAAGCTGGAGCGACCCCGCTCATTGCGAATGAAGGATCAGGAAAAGGTTCAAGAGAACGACCAAGAAGCTCCTCAATCATTTGAGTATCAAATGACATCGAGCTCCCCTCTCCAATGTCGCTGGCCATGGCAGCAGTTGTAATTGCTTCGGTACTGATAACTCCCTGCATTGGATATAGGACCGGAGGTACTGGGGGCACGGGCACATCACTTTCAGTCACTGGACAAAGAAGAGCAAAAATAGTTAGTCCAATAAATTCACTCCAAGATCGTCGTTTTAAGACATGAAGGAAATGTTCGAAGTACCTTCCTTGCCTTACCTCGGAGCTTGGACATGTTCGGAGACAACAGTCTTAGCGGGATATAATCCCGGTTGATCTGGATTGTAGGCAGGATCGATTTGTGGATCAAACGCGGTAGTAACTTCGGACGAAGTCGGGACACAAATTTCAATACTCCCACCGTGATGCGCAACACCCGAACCCTCGCCGATCTCTGTCTGCTGAATACCGAGTTTTTATTTCTCAACGGAGATTATCGCCTCATGAAGAATTCTTTTCTCTTCCTCACTGAGAAGACGTGATTCAAGTTCAAACTCGTCCAGTGTTTCATCTGGACAAGATATCTTCTTATTCTCCACTAGTTTTTTCCAAGCACTGTAAAGAAGCATACAGTAATCTCCTAGAGGCGAGATTTCTGTGCTCTAACACATTAGCATTATATGTATCCAGGAGTTCGTTAAACTCAGCCTCCATCTTGAAACGCTCCACCAGAATTTTCTCCTCCACTTCCATTTCCATCACCTTGACCTTTGCAAGCGCTGCAACGCGCTCAGCCCGAAAAGACACGGCTTGCTCACATGCCTCTTGAGCGGCCGTATTGGCATCATCCCTTTCCTTACTTATGTCGACAACTTGGCCTTTAACTCCTCTAGTTCTCTAACTGCCGCATCCCGCTCGGCCTCAACATTTTTGTATCGATGACCCAAGTCTTCTACTAAGGTGCAATGCGCCTGTTGCATTTTTGCCATCTCTACTAGCGTCTCATCGACCTTTTTTAGCAATTCAACTTCAGCCCTGCGGGAGGATTCCGCCTCAAATTGAAGGACCTCGACGATACGATTCTTCTGGGCCAAGTCAGCTTCCAGTTTCTCAATGATTTTGGCTTGGTCAAAGGCTTCTTTTGAAGCTTTGACAGCCGCCTTATACCATTCCTTATACTGGGCGTAGAAGTCGCGGGTATAACTGAGTGCTGTGTTCACAACGTCTTCAGGAATTCTTTAAATGTTAAGAGGGAAGATGTAAACGTCAAAGCATATTTCTGGGAAGTCTTTCTTCAGTTGGGCGATTCTGATAGCCCCTTCACTGGATGGTTCAATAGGAGCCTCCTCCATAGTTGTGGTCGTAACAAATTCAGTCCTAGAACGATGCGATTCAGGCCTCGAAATCTATGAAGACGGCTGCTGTCGCAAAGGCTCAGATACATGTGAATGGCTTCTGAGTGGCAGAGGAGAGCGAGAAGGAGAACGGTATCTCCGATCTCTGTCCGAGCGTTCCTGACTAGAGTAGCTTCGGGGATAGTCCCTCACATGATATTCTTGCCCATAATACCTCTGATCGCGATCGCGATCGGAATCCCCCCGACGAGATTCATAGTAGGACGAAGGATGATGCAATCTTCGGAGTTTATCCAATGTAGATGGACGACCAGACATAGCACCTAAAAAAGAGAAACAACTCAATTAAGCACCAAGTGAAGGCACTACGATGTAAGCGGAATTCATGCAGCGTTGTGAAAGTGTATGCAAATGTACAACACCCCCGACCAACCAGAAGTGTCGATTGCACTAACGGGTAAAGGCTCACTTATTTCTAACGCTTTCCGGAGTTCTTCCAACCCAGACTCATGGTAGAGAGATACGTACTCCGGGATGGGAATGTCATCCAGCCCTCTAAAAATATCTCCTGACTGACAAGGAGCGGCGTCAGAGATAGTAATTCCGAGGATGGAACGAGATACAACTACAAACTTCCGTCTCTTAAATTTAGGGACAACGGCCTTGCCTTTCCGCTTCTCTTCTATTCGGGAAAGATCAACCGCTAGCTCAGTATCTGTGGGTGTCCTTTCATCGTCGCTCGCTTCTCTTATTACTATGCCGGGTTTTCTTTTCACAGTTTTCTTCTTTTTCTTCGAAGCCGGTTTCGCCAACCCCTCAATAACAATGCTCTAGTTCATTTCGATTAAACCCCGTATCCTTAAGTTGTCGTCAGTTAACACCGAGTCGATATGCCTTAAGTCGCTCGGGACCTCTTGTAAGCTCCGAACAATGCCTCTATAATATCCACCGTCGGGCCTCGAAATGATGGCTATAAGAAGGATAGAGTATGAGTACAAGTGTTAAGAATAGCTATTCAAGAAAGACTTGCGACACTTACGTCTAGACAGCCATGCCCTAGCAAACCCTAGGGGGCACCGAACAAAAAACCATTCAGCTTTAAAATAGTTAAGTCTAGTCTAAGCCCCGGTCACAACCTGGCAGTTTCTGACTGCTTCCAGAAAAGTAAAAGATGGGCTATCACCCCTACTTTTGAAATTAAATATGTATCTAATCTCAGACGGCCTTGGCGGGCGAAAGAAACAATCCATAAATATGATAGAGGCACTATTCAACAATGCATGTCCATTAGGATGAAATTGTGATGGTGCAATTCCTAAAAATGCAGCATCTCTCTGATATACTGATTAAACAGAGGAAGAGTTCCAGCCGCACAAGCATGACGGTAGAAGGCAGTGTACCCTTCAAGCGGATTATGAGGTCTATCATCAGCACGCGGGTGCACAACACATCATCCGAAGATAGGTTATGTTTCAGGCATATCCGGCCCGGCAAAGGTTCAAAGATATTGGACTGGAAGGAGTCAATAGGGTTCTCGATAAATAAAGCATCTGGCAATTCATCTGGAGCCGGATCAATTACTCCGGCAGGAATACCAGGAATTTCAAGCGCAGGAGGGTGCGAACTATGTACCTCTTGCTGTTAGGAGCTCAGAGATTCCATAACTGGTTAACTCATCAGAAATCATCATTAGATGCTAAAAAACCCGTGCATTCCCCACGTGTAGGATGTGTGTTGTGTAGTGCTGTGCATTACATGAAAAGATTTTGCAGAATTAAAGAAAACTTGCAAGCGACAAAGATAGTCGGAGTCCAGTGGGAGTGACCGTCATCGCTGAACGTCACTACCGTACCATCCAGATGTTGGTAATCGATTCGAGTTAAAGTTCGTTATCACGGCGCTAAGTTATAGTTCTATCGACGAGCTTCGAAAGGATAATCAAGTGTACAGTTTAATAGTTAAATCCAGATATGCAAGGATGAAGCTCGTCGAAATCATGTTATCGATTGCTAAAAATTTCGTATCCATCAAAGGAAGGGTTCGAATCGACCACAGGAAGTTTGTTCGAATCCATCAAAGGAAAGGTTCGAATCGATCACAGGGACCCTGTTCGAATCTATCAGGATCCAAGTTCGTATCGATCTCTTGGAGCATACTTCGAATCGATTGTCAACGCTTGAGTTCGTACCGATTAACGTCAGTAGTTTCGTATTGATCCTGGGTGTTCAGGTTCATATCGGTCAGGAGAGACTCGACTTCACATCGATCGCATTCGAATCGATACTTCTTCGTATCGATCGCAAGAATATGTTTCGATTCGATCTAAGGCCGAGGTTTTCACACCGATCGCATCGCATCGATCATTTCAGATCGACACGTTTTCTCACCACATTGGTCGATACGAACAACATCATTTCCTCTTTAAGTTCATGGAACCGATACAAACTTCGAGATAAAACATTATCCTCTATATCGATTCGATGCATGCGCCCCAGATCGACACGAAAGATCGAATTTTTTCCCTCAACACTCCTCCGATCAACGCAAAGACACCACCAAGATCATTTTCGACCAAGCTATGGCCCAGATCCGGCCTTAAAGATTGCCAGAATTGATAATCGATGAAGATAGAATGGATCTGAGTTTCAGGTTTCATTGTTTAGATTTAGTCACGACCGATTCCTTACCTAAATTGAAGATTAAAACCTGAAGGATTGGAGGAACGAATTTAATCGATTTGAAGACAGTTACGTTTCCTCTGGTTTCTTGAGTTCGTAGATCGATACGAAAGCGTAGAGAGTATGAGGCGGCAGTGAAAAGTAAAAGGTGAAAAAGGATGAAGTCCAGAGTATTTATATGCAACTCAGAAGGCAACCGAGACGATACACCTTCCGGTCCATGTGACTAGTCACAGCAAGTCATACCACGGATCGATTCGAATGCTCTGTTCGAATCCATCGGACTCTGCCTTCATCGAGACGAAATGGACAACGAAATCCATCGACATGAAGTGCACAACGAAGACAACTGGAGACAGAGTGAACATCGACTCGAAGCCTCTGTTTGCATCAACAAACTCATTACTCCACCTACTGCATATCGATACGAATAGCGGTTTCGTATCCATCACGATTCTAGCATTAGCGTTGATACGAATGAGCATTTCGCATCCAACAACACAGGGTCCATCGATACGAGGCAATGCGGTACTGGTCGATTCGAAGTGTCTATTGTATAACCAATGACTCGCAACAATACCGGTCTATCGGCGCGAACGTTGTTTTCGTATCCAACAAACCCATCGATACGAATGACCATTTCGTATCTATCAATTCGACCCGCATCGATATGAAAAACTACTTTTCAACCTTTTACATTGATTCAGGAGAGGATCGATACAAGAGGATAATCCAAAACAACCATCAAGCGTTGATACAACTCGAATTTCACATCGGTTCAGGAGAGGATCGATACGGGATTCGATAAAAAAGAGAGAAGGGTTTGAGCTGACAACGACTCGCGAACGTGCAACGTTAACGAGAGTCAGGTTAACATATACGCACATGTGTTGGACCAATGTTCAACTTTCAACATTCAAAAGGAATTGAATACTCATCTCATAATGATTGCGACAGCAAACATCCAATCACTATCACACAGCAGTCGGTTACGGCAATACAGCATACAACTTTCGACGAAAAATGCGACAATCGTTCAAAGAGAAACTGCAGCTTTTCAAAGCACGGCATGTTTCCACAAGACGTACTTTGGGAGGCAAATGTTATCCCACTTTTTGGCAAAGCCGTGATATCAAAAGATTGATCGAAAACAAAGGATAGTTCGTCTCAGAGATTGGTCATACTTCGCTTCACTATGAATATCGCTGAATTTTGTCCGAGTCCATATTGAGCTACAATTGATAGGACATGTCAAGAAAGATCATAGAAGTCAGCATCTCAAATTTCAAGTCAATCCGAGTTCATACGCTCGAGTTATAATCGATTCAATTTGAAGAGGAAAACCACAATTCGTATCCATCGAACCACCTGGTTTCGTATCCATCGATGTCATCTCCTTCGTATCCATCGGCAGGGTTTATGTTCGAATCCATCCAAGATATCACTAGTTCGAATCCATCAGTATAGCGTGAGTTCGAATCGATGGCATTCGCATCGATCAAATGGAAGATGACCTCTCCGCCGTCTGGTTCGTAACCATCAAGCTTGGAAGTCCTTCGAATCCATAGAGGTATTCCTCTTCGAATCCATTCCGCAACCTCCTATTCGTACCAATCAACTGGGGCCATTGAGATCGATACGAACAAAGCTATGCACCGACTCCAAAAACAACGATGCGTTCGTATCCACCAGAGGAACTCACTTCGAATCCATCCTATGCGGTCATTTTGTATCGATCAACCCAAGCAAGACGCGATCGATACGAATGACATATTGTTCGAATCCAGGGGTGTTTGAAGCCTTTCAAAGCCATCGAGTCAAGGCGGCGAAGTCTCCAGGACGACTCGATCAAATAGGAGAAAAAGGCGGAACGATACGCAAGTTACGCTCCACGTCATCACGAAGGCACGCGATACCATCAATGCGAAGTAATCTATTCGAATGAATCGATTCGAGCGAAGCAACCCGACAATGATCATCATTTCGAATCGACCATATCTCGAGATCCATAAGTCCAAATGCCACGAAATTTTCACAGAAGCTTGCGCACATGTTGAAGAATGTCCACACCAAATTTCACCACGATTGGATGATTTTCTGATCGATTCGAGTGTAGTTCGAATCGATCCCAAAGTGGGCCCAAATTTCCAGAGGCCGGGCATGCGGGCCCCCTTACGTGCCAAAAGTGGTCTCTCAAATTTTCATCGAAATATCAGCATCCTACGCCTATAAATAGAGCCCCTGGTCATTCAGAAAGGGGAACGGAGAATTTTTAGAGAAAAAGTACGCCCGGACGCTGCCAGAATCACTCCATATCATCATCACTGCCATTGATTTCAAGTTTTGACTTACTATCTGCTGTGTTTTGACATAAAAAGTTGTATTCCCCGAATATCGAGCAATAAAGTGACAAAACTTCATAGTGGACGTAGGCGATACGCCGAACCACTCTAAATTACTATCTTCCGTGAAATTTACTTTTCTGTGACTTGGAGTTTTTGTTAGATAATCCTCATTTTCAGTTTGATTTCTTCATTTATTATATCTTCAAAAACTTCCGAAGAGCGTTGTGCCCAATTTTGGTGCAAACATATATACAAATATATATATGTATACACATTATAAATAGAAACATTTTATTAGCTTTTAAAAGATAAAATCACTAATTAAATTTTTATTTAATTAGATTATTAAGCCAATTCAAATTTTATTAATCAATATCATCAAATCAATTTAATTTTAGATAAAGATTATTAAATTGATATTGCCAAATATTCCGAGATAGCACAGCCATGATGGCTAATATGATTTCGGGAGCAATCGAGCGAGCAATGACGACTAAGGATTTATGCAAAACGACAACCCGGCCTTATAGGCTCTTCGATGCATCCCAAACAACATAACCAAACACCCTTAATAGGATTTTCACAAAAATTGGACTTCAAATCCAAAAATAAGCAAATCACCAAATCAATTCAAATCAATAGCAAATGATCCTGAATAGATGTTAGAAATTCATACCTAACAAGAAAGATAGAAAAGGATACAGATGTGAGATAAAAATATCACCTTTAACACAAAAACAAGGAAGAAAAAGCTTGAAAATAAAGGAGGATCAACCATTCTTTAATCCCAACTCTAAAAGCTCCAAACTAAGATCAAAAGAAAATATTTCCTAAATTAGGTTATAGGAAATTTCTGAAATTGGAGAGAGATTGAGATGGAGAAGAAGAAGAAGATACTTACCTAAGCTTCTCTTTGAATTTGGAGCTAGAACTTGGATTTGCTAAAGAAACTAGGACTTAGGATTTTTATTTCCCGTCTCCACCACCACTTTTACTAAAGCTTAAGTTGTGGGAAATATTATGAAGTAATGAAGAGGAGTGGAGTGGAGTTGGGATGATACTTAGGTTGATGGGCTGAAACCCAAACCCAAAGCCCTAAGTGAAAATGTCGAAAGTTTAGCTAGCTCCAAACATATCAATGTTTATACTCAAAAAGGTTGCTAACACCATTTTGGACTCAATGGAAGTGTCTCAAGTCCTAATTCGGTTGTTTGCAAATAGTAGCTTTTCGGACTTAAATCTGACTAATGATGCTATATTTAAATATACAATCGTAAAATATGCGGGTTGTTACATAAATCTTGAAAGAAGGGTACTAATCAAACCTATCAAGCTTATATATCTACCATATATATATATATATATATATGATATATATATAATAAAAAATTACAAATATGAATTCTCGAAGTTGACCTCAATCCAATGCCTAGGTGTTTGCTTAACCTAAATTCTGATATCAAAAATGTAATAACTGCCTTTTCGTGCACCGAAAGATAGCCCATTAAGGGTAGAAGAAAAGGAAAGATAAGGAGAAATATACACAATCACAGAATCTCACTATGAATCAGAGCAACATATAATACACAACACAATATATTAGATTGTCATTTCCATAATAATAATACATCAGAGTCATCGCATTACAATTTTCAACTGGACAGTCAGCTACCCGTCTATACAAAAAGACATGGATCATACATAACACGGCGGAATAAGATAATAACTAACTAATGGTGAAGCAATTTGCTCCAGCTTATTCAAAATGCTTTCGTAAGAAACTTGGATTACTTGGCTACTCATACAAATTTGGGTACCTAAGAGTTTTAGGAAAAGAAAATAAAAATTTGGATTAGTTATGGGTCTGGTGTGAGTAAAATCAAACAACTTAATTTTTTTACTTTTATAAGTCACTTTGAAAATCAAAGGTATCTCATAGGACCACATAGTACATAAACACAGATGAGTTTTAACCTTACGATAACCAAAACACTTTATATAGAAATCCAGTGATATTATGATAATGTCTACAGTTAGGATGTAAAATAGAATATAGCTAATATGTTTTCATTTCGCATTCCAACATACTTGGGTACAATAAATCTGTACAACACTTATTAGAGAATTGGATTCCATATAACGATTGGGCAATTGGTGTACCGCCCGTCACGGTGCATCTCCAAATAAAATAATACTAAGGACCCCCCTAGATCCTCTGCCAACACAACACCGTCCTACCCTTTGCTATATAATACAGATCGCCCCACCGATGGGATCAACAAATGTACGAATCATACATGAGTTGATAGTAGGGACTCTCGATAGGGATAACCTTACCCTAATGGGAGCAATCCACTTAGCCTTGGCGCATCTTCCTTGTTTTAGTCATTCGCGGTTCATGAGGATTGAGGCTATGTTTACCTTTTCTATAGCATTGCCACTTGGAATGCCAACATTGCCATCCAGATGTTGACGCAATGTTAGCACTCATCCATACAAGTCATTCACAAGGTGAACGAACCAAAGGAACTATTTCCACTACACCCTTTATGGAATCACTCTCAGGGTTAGTAGCAAATAGCCCATGCGCTTCAAGTCTTCATCTTGGATATATCCTTTACTATTTCCATTTCGACATTTACATTAGTTCGAAGTGGTTTTGGGATAACAAATAATACCTGATCCGCGTCTCTCCAAACCAGTGTTCAATAATTTTAAGGGTTCAAGTTGTTTATTATGGACTATTCTACTATTAGAGTGTAAGACTTACATATGAACATACATTTCATATGCTTAGATTATCATGACCCGCTCATCGAAATAAACCACTTGTATTCATCACGTTCCCTAAGTACGGTATTTACGATAAGTATAAGTTGACTTACTTTTAATAAAACGTGTCAACGTTTTATTACAACTACTTTAATTTATTTGACTACTTAATAGTATGGACAAGAGATCTTTTGGTTTTAAAAATAATTTACTTAAATACGAAAGTTGCTTAAAAATAAATAACTGATAGAGTTTTGAAAGAAACCTTAAAATAAACTAAACTCAATTAAATCATAAGTTTGAAACTTAATTAACTTTAATTAACCTTAATTAAATCAAAAATCCTACTTCAAACCTTAATTTTAATTAAGAAAATATTATACTTAAACTTTAATTAAATTTTAATTAAATAACAATCATTTAATAAATTAAACCCTAATTAGGTGGATAATTAATCTTTAATTAAATAATAATTGAATAAATAATTAACTATAATTAAATAAATAATTAAAGTAAATAAACTTGATTGAATAAAAATTAATTTCCTTTTTGTTTTAATTAATGTTTATTTGAAACTTCCTTAATTAAAAATAATGAACTTAGTTAATAATTTCTTAAGCTCTAATTACTTAATTAATTACATAAACAATAATTACCCTAATTGATAAATAAAATAAATAAATTATTAAATAATTCATACTTAAACTTTTTGACTTACTTAATTAGTTTCAAATGATTTTTTAAAGCGATCCAAAAGAAAATACATGAAAACTTGAAATCATGAAATTTTCCGAACTGCATCCATAGGACTATCGTTATAAACAGTTCGCTAGAATTGATTTCTAGGTGAAAACTCCACTTTAACTCTAGCTACTACATGTTTGAAAACGCAACTGCAAGAGTTTTGAAAACTTAAACAAAAAGTGAAAACTTAGAAAACATTTACAAAATCCAAAGCTATTAAAAAGAGCTTTCATTTTCAAATCGGATCTCGAGTCCTTTGCGACATTTCAACATGTTAATTTCATAGTAGTTTCATCACACACACTTGGTTTTCGTTTTATAAACACACTACCATCATATCATAACCAACTATTCACATATCCGTATCATTTAACAACCAATACAAATCCAGGCTCAAACACAGCTAAAATTATATGTCATCAACACAATATGATAATTCAACACAACAACCACTATATTATCATAATATATAGTTCGTCAAAATCAAGTATTTTTCTTTTCAGAAAACAAGTATTCATCGAAACTTTGTTAAATCAAGACGAACTTTTGTCAAAACTTGAAAACAACTTAGGATAATGCAAAATTTAAAACTGTGGGTTACTCGAACACCTTAATGGGCTCGGCTAAAGGCTAAAAGGCTGGGCCATGGGAAATTTAGAGTAGGCCATTATAGGTTTTGGGAATTGTACGCTTGCAACTTGGAAGAGGGTTTGCAGTATGTGTAGAAGTGGTTTAGCAAAAATTGGAAGTGTTTTAAGTAGAAAGAAGTGATTTTTTTTGTCAAACTAGAGAACATAAAGAGAGCCCATGGGTATTTTTACTTAAGCTTTTAGAAATTTTGAAATGGAAAGGAGGGTTGTACAATGAGAACATGAAAATTGAGAGGTATATATAGGCTTAGGAAAATAATTAAAATTATATAAGTGCTTATATTTAATATACATATATGTATGTATGTATGTATGTATGTATGCATGCATGCATGCATGCATGCATCTCCATACCACTCTCTCCATTTTAGTTCACCACTTGTACCCCCAACCCTCCTCTCTCATGTACTATTCAAGCCATGCGCCATTTACTTGTGTTGAAAAAGACTATTTTTATATATGTTATGTATATATTTTAATGAAATAAAATATTCTTTTTAACTTACATTTTATACACTTAAGTGGGAAAATATGTGCATGCATGTGTACATGTACACATCATGTTAAAATGGTTTATAAAGTGAGCATATGTTGTGGCATTTTGAATAACTTTTAACCAATGTAAAATCAATATTCGGGAAATAACTTTCTATCATATTTTCTATTTCTTTATGAACAACATATATTGGAAACAAAATTTTTAAAACGATTTTATCATCATCATTATCATTAAAATAGTTTTATTTGTTAATAAAAATCTATTTATTTAGTATTTAAAATATAATTAAATATTCATTCATTCGCGATTAAATTCTGAGGCGTTACATAAATAATTTTATTGGTTAGGGATATCCAAAAAATGATCCTCTTATGCAAAAAAAATTGTGCACACGAAAAGATGTTTCGATTCGTTTTCATTGTAACTATGATTTAATTTAATTAATTAATAACTTACCAATATAAAATCATTTGAAATTCATATTTAGGTATGAAAAAGGGTGGATTACGCGATGACCCTGATTCGACATTTGGAAAGAGACTCTACTTACCTCCAAAAGGACGAACATCGAAGAAGTCGGACATATACATGTTAGTCGTGGTTTTTTTTGAAATTTTTGTGGAACAAAACGACCAAGGATGCAAGGGAAACATATTATATGAATTCAAAAGGACAAAGAAATAACCCAATGACGTGCCTACTATTTATGCTACCTTTATATTGTGTATGCTATTCAAAGAGATGGGGGATAGACCATTAGCTGGCTCTATTTTAGATGAATTAAAATAACATGACATGGATGGTCTTGATTAACTATATATATTATGTTGTGTCCATTCATCTAAAATAGAGTGGGCTAATGGTCTATGCTCTACCTTATTTACTAGCATACACAATACAAATGTAGCATAAATAGGAGACACGTCATTGGGCCATTTCTTTGTCATTTTGAATTCATACAGAATGTGTCCCCTTTCTGCCTTGGTCGTCTGCTCCCCCATCAAATTTGAAAATGACCATGCCTAACATATATACGTTTGACTTCTCGGATGTTCGTCCATGTGAAGATAAGTAGTGTCTCATACCAAATGTCGAATCAGAACCATTGCATAATCTACACTCTTTCATAGCTGAAATATGAATTTCAAATGATTTTATATTAGTGAGTTATTTAATGTTTAAATTAAATCACATATACAATGAAAATGAATCAAAACGTCTTTTTATCTGCATGAGTTTTTATGCAGAAGAGGAGCAGTTTCTTGGATGTCTCCAACCAATAAAACTTTTTTGATTAAAAATTAATGCAATATGGATTATGCATCTATTGCACCACTAAATTCAATATGCTATTGTAATATGTTTTGTTTCCTCGATTTCTATTGCAAATGAGAACTCTTCAAGTTGTCAATCTATAAACTTTAGCTGATTTAAATTTCGAAATTTTTACTACAAATGAACTTTGGCATAAAGTCAAATTCTATTTATGTCAAATTATTTATTCTTTTATCCATTTTGCTAATATTTTCCATCTTTTTTATTTTTTATTCTCAATATCATTACCTAAGTTAAAATATTCATTTTTTATGATTTTGTTTAAGTTCATATATTCCAGTTGTCAATCTATAAATGTTTAGTTGGTATAAATTTCTAAGTTTTTACTACAAATGAAATATGGCATAAAGTCAAATTCTATTTATGATAAATTATTTATTCTTTTACCCATTTTTTTAATATTTTCCATCTTTTTTATTTTTTATTCTCAATATCATTACCTAATTTATAATATTCTTTTCTTGTGATTTTGTTTAAGTCCATTTATCCAATTATTATTTACGTTGTATTTCCATGTATAACGTTTCCCTTAGTAAATTTTTTTTCCGCATGTGTAAATAATAAGAAAAACAAATGAGTATTCGTAAATCAGTTAAAAAATGATTTAAATGTTTAAGTCAAGCATTAAGGACTTACTTAGTCTATGTTACAAGAACATTATACATTACCGAGCAATGGCATTGTTAATTTAGCATACGGAACTCATGTTTGAACCTTAGTCATATCACGCAAATGATATCAAGTTGATTACTACTACGACTGAAACAAACAAACACACACACACATATTAGGAGATAACTGAACTTATAAATTTATTTGTGACAGTAATGATGAGATAAACTTTGAGAATACTTGTAGTATAATACTATTCAAGTCCTATGTTCTGACTATAATCAACAACCAACTTAATAAAGACATGGTACTATCATTAAACATGCATATGAGGAAAACTATTATTGACACTAACTTGAAGTGAAATAAATAACCACCACTTGCACTGCCAATCTCAATGTAGCTAGATATGTGTTATAATATGTAAACATTCCATGTGTAGGAGGTGAAATATGCTATGAATTACCAAATAACTCTAACGAAATTCCAATATCTAGTAACATGTAGTAAACGCTTATTTTGCAACCTCAAAGCAACTCATATGTTATGTGCTAGCAAATTCTTTCTTCTTATAAGAAAACTACAAAGAAAAGAACCACCATTTGAGAATAGAATGTTTCGATGGAACTAAATTTTGACTAAGGGTTTATCATGTGCAATTCACTAGAAATTTAATTATTTTCCTACAACAATTGACACTTTAACAGTTTGCCATATCTTAAAGTTTTAAATTGTCTTTATTGCTTCTACTCTTCCACCAATGGTGAGGGAATACATAGTGCTCCCAATCAGCATCTGAAATCTTAATTTATTAGCACATGTTTGGCATTAATAGTTTTTCTCCTATGGTTAATACACTAGAAGACTTATGGTATATTAATTAAATATGATAAAATGTCTACGGGTAATGAGATAATTATTATGTTTTTTCACTAAGTTAGTTTGCAAACTCTCCCACTTTTCTTGCGTGCAACAAGTAGGTGTATACACAGCACACAGCGGAAAATTTTGTAATTAAGTATACAAAACATAGGTGCATAAGCACCACTGATTCAGATATAGGCGGAAAATGAAATAAATGACTATTTAACATAGTTTTCAACATAACCCATTTATAGCGATGAATGATTTTGGAATCATCTTCGCCCACTCATTAATACTTATGTTGCAAAATAAATAAGCTTTATGCGTTATTTTAAAAATAACATTTCAGATCAAAAAAATATGATTATAAATAGGAATTTCATATTTTCTGCTACTTGATTTGAAATATAAAATACTCATAAAGCACCAATTACATTTGTTGTGTAAGATTCCCAATACACTATATTCCGTAGAAAACTAACACATACAAGTTTTGAGTTAAATAATATGACATCATGGTGATGTTCAAATGAATTAATTTATGGAATAGATGAATCGATTATGAATGTAAATTTCCATATCAGTTTAAGCATTAGTTGTTGGAGTAAATTGACACAAACGACTGTAAATCAACCCAAATGCATGTCAAAGCAATAAGAACGTGTTGTAATACGATAAAATAAAGATCAACAAGAGAATCCAAATAGCAAATCGTAAAATAACAAGAAAAGAGTTCACATTTGGATTTATAATGGTTCGATTATCACGGATAATATCGTAAACAAAGAAGATTTTATTACCTTTTGACAAAGAAATTTTTACCAGATTGATTCTGGAGGTAAAGAAAAAGAAAAAAGAGTCAACTTAAGAGGATAATTCTAAACTCTAAAGAATGACAATCTTAATATACATATTATTACTTAGGATAGAAGTAATTGATTTATAGATATAAGTCAATGCCTTACCAATTCTCCTAATTATATAGAAAGCATTTATTCATTTGATTCTCAAATTTCCTCCATTTTGCATACTCTTTCCTTAGTCAGCTGATTAGAGAATTAATTGATTACATTCTCCTAAAAATAATTCTCTTTCTTATGTAGATAATTCATTGCTCATTAATGTTATAAAAGAGGCAATATATTTGATTCGTTATCTCAAATGACAGATTCTATTTATACACCAAAGATTACTTTACATATGCTGTTATTTTTCATGGGAAATATATTACTAAATTACCCTTCTTCTTAATTGCATGTTAACATATTTTTTCATATATTCCATTAAATTAAAACCTTAAAGTTAATGAACTTTGATAAAATTAATTCATTTTTCATGGAGAAGTTAATGATTTTTTATATCATAAAACCAAAAATTTTAGCTAAAGCTGCTTTTTATCACTAGTTGCTCTAATTTAATGGTGTGAGATTTTTATAAAATTGAAGTTGATTTTATTGAAATTGATAAATTATAATTTATAAGTAATAGTAAAGAAGTTAAAATATTAGTGTTGTAGATTAATATCTATTTTGTTTAACTTTGAATCAGTTTAATGCTAGAAATTTCTACTTTGCACAAGTAAATTTTAAAGTTGAATGAAGTAAGATGATGACGATAAGAATAAGGGTAAGCTTATTAAAAAATGGTGTTTCTAAAGTAATTTTTAGTGTATACAAGTTTTATATATTTTCTGTTGTATGCTACATAATTATTGGTGTATAAATAGCATTATCCATCTTAAATATCTTCCAAATCTTCTATAATTGAAAATAGAAAAATTCTATTTCAACACAGATAATTACTTAGTAGCCCCCCTTAGATAAATAAAATTTTAAAGACTAAAATAATCTTAGAAAGCTGCGTACTTTCTTTCTTCTCCATTCCATTATCTTCTTAAATAAACCACTGCTTCTTCAAAACCCTAGTTTCCAAATCATTGAAGAAAAAAAATCATTTTTTCACTACTAGCTGATGGATTTTGAAGAGGAGAATGAATTATTAACGCAATCACAGCAAGTAATTCAAAAAAAACAATAGAATTTTTTTTTATTTTTTGCAAATACAATTGTAGGACATCGATTACGGGGATTAGTGATAATTCATGCAGGGGTATATACTAGGTTTCTAGCTTAATCGCGTAAATAATTGCGTGAATTTTTGCACATCCACGTTGAAAGCCTAGGTGGTATTGACACGAACCACGGATTCACCTTGCATGGTAGTTCATTTTGTTTCTTTCCTGTTTAAACTATTCAGCGTTTGATGGAAAGGGTAGTTCTTGAAATTGTAGGGGGCTACTAATTTATTTTTTTAGGTTTACAGACCTTTTTAATTTTTGGAGGCTACTAAGTAAATACTCGGGTTGAAATACAATTTCCCTTGAAAATGTTGTATCACCTAAATCAACAGTATTTTCTAAATCTTCTTTCATATAGAATTATTGTACCATGGAAATCTGTCATGAATTCTTTTTAAGATGATCTTATTTACATAAAGATTTACTTGATTTCACGGTTTTCGACTCTGGGCGATGCTTTTTCTCTTCTCGTGTAATGAGATTTGAGAATATAAAAAGTAATTTTAATCAGATCAGATAGAAGTTGAAAATGAATTAGAAACTAAGAGCGAAAAAGCTAGAGAAATTATACACTAGAGAGTAATGGGGAGATATAATTCGTTTTGCAAGGATGGATGGGACTACGTTCTCCAGTTGAATCGATGTCAAGAGGAGGAGAATGCGGAGGAGGAGTGTACGGGAGATGAAACTTCTCTCATTGACTTATCTTCCCAACCAATCGAAACTTTCCTTCACTCATCCACATCCACCTTTGTATAATTTTCTTTTTTCACAACCTTGACCTCCCTTATTTCTTTTTCTTTTCAAACAAAAGAATCAAAAACACTTTAGGTAATACTATTTGCACACACCAAATGACCACTTCTCACCCACCACTCCTCTGACCTAGCTAAACACTTGTCTTACCCACTCGTAACCACTTTTCTCTTACTATTTGATAAAAAATCAACATCTCTACCCTTTCTCTAAATCTTTTTCCTTCATAAAACTAAAATCTCAAAATTAAATTTTTTGAAAACTTATTACAAAATTGATTCTCATTTAAAGTCAAAACTAAATATCTCAAAGTGCAAGTTGTTCAAATCTCCACATAGAGGGCAACATAATCTAAATATTAATAAAAATAGTTTTATTCATAAAACACTAATCTTAAAAGTAATCTTACATTGTTCATATCCTGTTCATCTTTCATTAATGGATGATATGATAAAACATTATGATAATTGACAAAAAGTAATATGCATAACTATAACAAAAGGTAATATAACACATCAGTCAAACATATCAATTTTCATACAAATAATATTGTAAACATTTTAAGTGATATTAATATTGTAAACATTAAAAATTTATTTTACATTAATTTATAATTTATAAAATAATTTCAGTTATACTATTTACCTCTTCTTCTTTCATTGTTTCTTATTAAGAAAAATTAGCGATCCTCTATTTGAAGAGGAGATCTCTCATGTATTTTATTCTACACTTATAATGCTGCCAACAAGCATGGCAGGTGGCAAACCCCCTCTCCCCAAAATAAAATAAGTTAAAACTCCACTAATCCTAATGAATAAAGTCCATAATGTGAATAAGATGATAATAAAACACTATGTTGAACCGTATATATACTCTAATATCAACTATCCATCGACGATAGTATAATCTGCTAAAATCATCTAAGCGTTGATACATCTAAAACTGGAAAAAAGTCAACCAAATGGTTAGAATGACGGACACACACATACACACACATATATACATGGGCACACGCACGCTCACACACATATATATTTTATATACATATAGCTGCCATGATTAGGGGTGAGCAAACTTTTATTCAAACAAAATAAGCCAATAAAACAAGTTTATTTCAGTCTGTTTGTTTAGGTTTGGTTTTGAAACCGGATTTGTTTACAATCGACTTGTAAAATAATTTAGTTTGGTTATCCTTTTAACCAAATTAAACAAAATTTTGTTATACTGTTAAAATTACCAATGTTTTAGTGTTTTTCAGATTAGTTTAGTGAATAAATAATTTTATTTACCATGTATCTGACCAAATTATTATTAAAAAGCACAAATACTAAATAAAAATACTTTAATCATATATTCAATTTTTCCTTTGAAGTATAATGAATATTTCAACATAAAATGTAAAATAATTTTGTTCGGTTATATTTTGATAACCAATTGAACCAACCAAACTTAATTCAGTCAGTTTTGTTTGGTTTTCGTTTATATCAGCTTTAGTTTGGTTTAACAAATTTCATTATCGGACCAACCGAACCATCCAAATACTCACCCCTAGCCATGATAAGAAAATAAAACAGACTAAGCATAAATTATCTAAGAGTTAAAGGAGTAAACGAAGATCATAAATTATGATATAAAGCATACATGCATAGTTATGAAATCATTGATAAATTCTAGTTTACAATGTCGTTTTCATTATTAATGTCATTTTCATTATCATTTTCATATAATTCTAGTTTAGCAAAATAAATCAAGCTTAAATAAAGTATTTCCAACTAACATGTTAAGACAAATGAGATGAAAAGAGCATAATATCATCCAAAAAATGGAGATGAAGAGGCCATTTCCTACATTATCTAAAATCTCATTACTAGTGGCTAGCTTAATAGTCTAGCATACACGTTAGCAACTAAAATAAAAAAAAGAGGTGAAAAAGGGTCGTCTTGCCTTAGTCCCCTTGTCGATTGGATTTTATTTCCTAGAATACCATTAACCGTTGTACTTGAATTTTCAATTTTAAGTAAAGACATTAGTCACCAATCTATATAACACTGAAACCCCTAACTGGTAACAAATACTAAGGAAAATCTCATTCATTGAACCAAAAGCTTTAGCAAAACTCGGTTTTAAAAGCATACAAGTGATATTATTTTTACAATAATAATTACTAAATTGTTGAACAAAAGTAATTCATCTGTAATGTTTCTACCTTTGATGAAAGCTGCTTTGCTTTGATTAATTAATTTACTGATTTTACTATATAACCTATTAGTTAAAACCTCAGAAATGATTTTAAAAGGAACAATTTGAAAATGAAATTAATCTAAAATCTTTTAACTTGTTTGCTTCTATTTTCTTAATAGGATTATATTAGTCAAATTAATGAACCATCGTAAAATTTATTAAACATTTTAATTATATCATGTTTTAAAACTTTCCAAAAAATTCATAAAATAAAGTAGGAAATCCATCACAGATAGAAGATTTAGCACTAGGAATATCCTTTATAGCCATCAAAACCTTCTCTTCCATAAATGGATTATCCAGTCCATCTGAATCAATCCCACTGTCATTAGGATATAAATCGTCTCATTTAACTCTAAGTTATGCATATTCTTAGTTCCAAATTTTTATTTATAATAGTTAGTAAATGCCCCATTTATTTATTTTGATCAAAAATCTCAACATTATTATCTAAAATAGAATCAAGGGTGTTACTATGTTTTCGACCATTTGCTACTATATGAAAGAAAAATTGTATTCTTATCCCCCTCATCCGTCCATTGGACCTAGAATTTTGTTTTCACACAACTCTTCTTATGTTAGAATTTTATTTAATTCTTAGTTTGAAAGCACGTTTTTTATAAAATATTTAAATTTCTAGATTATTCTATTTTATTCAACTTTAAAATCTCATTTAGTAAATTATCTGTTTTAACCCTAGTATGACCAAAAATATATTTGTTTCATTTTTGAGAAAATTCCTTAAATCTCTAAGTTTATTAACAAATATTTTAGCTATATTTCCCGAAAATCTATAATATTACTTGCTTGTAGGAAACCATTTACTTGCAGTTAGATCTGTAAATTCTTTTTGGATGGGTGCATCTTTTCAAATCTAAATTTTTGTTCCTAATATTTTGGTTGGTGTAGGATAAAATAGTTGGACAAAGGTTCAAGTAGATACTCCATAGCCTAACTATCTTATGAAAAGGAAATTTATTTTTCGCTTCATCACTAATAAAAAATCCATCCAAAAGTAAAATCAATAGTTCTTCCCTACTATTTCACCAATAGAATTGTATATAGCTTAATCGTAACTCAACTAAATTACTATCCACAGTAAGTCGATCAAACTCCTCCATAATAGAAGAATCACCTTCTCTAGAGGACCATTACCCTTGAAATTTAATAACAATAAAATCTCCACCTATCACCCAAGGTCCTCAAACAAGTGATCAAATCTCAAGACACTCGATCCAAAGAACCTTTCGATCTACCTTGGAATTGGACAAATAAACATTAGATATATTTACAAATGATCTGTCGGTAAGATCAATGAAAATTAGATGCATCGAGTGATTTTTAGCAATAGAGTGTAAAAGTTAACATAATTATCTTTCCAACCCACCATAATCTATTCGAGCTACCATAGCTGGGAGATAAACCTAATGTTCAAAATATAAACGCCTTAAACACCCACACAATCTATAGTTAGGATGTTCTATTTTTGTTTCTTGCAATAATCAATATCAGTGTTATTATCCTTAAAATTATTCTAATTTTACTATGTTTTTCTAAATCGTGTGGTTCCATCAATTCTCACCTCGATGATTAATTTTCACCCCTCGTTTATAATAATAAAATTTTAATTTCATCTTTACCCTTTAGCAATTAATTAGATATTTCTTCCCAATGTGAATGCCAACTTTTACTGGTTGAAATTTTGAAAATGATATTTCTTCCTAATTAATTAGAATCAACGCATCGTGTTATTTTTCTTAAAATGGAACAGTGCTTCGTCATCAAAACCAACGTTTTGACATGAACTCTAATCATTTAAGATACTAAATTAGTGAAGAAGATTTAGAGATTTACCATGCTATTATTTGGATCTTCTTGTTGATTGCCTCTTTCCATTGCTTTTCTAGGGTTTTCAAAAGCGTAGAAAGAGAAAGTTGTAAAATAGAAACTAAAGGAAGAAGAGAAAGGAGAATAAGTAGAAAAGTAAAGGGCATTTGTGGAATAAATGGGGTGGGTAAAGAGAAATCAAGGGTGATAAATTTATTTTGAACATAGTGCGGTGGGAAAAGAAAATAATAAGGTGAGAATAGATGGAGAAAAATCATCGTGTAGACCTCTAACGTTTCACTTGACAAAACTGATCGATGGTTTTTATGTGAACAAAAACCGTAATTTTTTTACCGCAATTACATGACGTCTGTTGTAGTGTTGTGCGAATATGGATCGAATCTACTGAGAGTTATTTATTACTATGCTTGTCTAACTTTTTGGCAAGTTAGATGATTTGGGAAGTTAAATCTGGTAAACTTCAAGTAGGAAATTGCAAGAAAGGAAAGGAAAACGCTCACAAAAGTAAGAAAACAAGGAAATATGCATAATAAGAACTTACCTTAATTTAATAGATCGCGTAGAGAATTTGAAAAGATGAAATCTATTGATCTCTTGGCAAATTAATAGATCTTAAATAGAATAAAATATATGAAGCATAAATTAAACAAAATCGAAAGAGAATAAAATAGAATAAGAACAAGCAACAAGTAAGTTTTGATTAATTTATTTATAAAATAAGAAAGTTTGAAGAGATTAAAAGAGTTGGAAGTCCTAAATATTAAACTTTCTAGGTGGAGGTATTTATAGAGATACCTACATCCAAATCTACAAACATGAACGTTCTAGAACTTTTGGAGTTGTCCATCGCTAGAAATTTCTATACTACCCGTATTATTTTAGAAACATGTGTCTCCAACATGCTCCAGAAGCCTCTTAATTTTGTGTGTTGTAGATGTATCTTTATAGGGGATGTGAATGGCTAAAAAATATGTACGGTACGTGGGATTTGAACCAATGACCTCCTAGTAAATGTAGATCCTCAAAACCAGTTGAGCTATAATAGTTTTTATGCAAAAAACATTGTTTTTTCTTATCACATAGTCTTGATGTTAAACTAGTGTTTTTGAACCATCTCTCCGATAATTTCTTATTTTTCTAACAATTAAGAACCTAAAATAAAATGTAACAAAAGGACCAAGTAATACTATCTTATGGATATTAAAATGTGTAACCATGTAGTTCAAAATATTCAATATGTGATATTTATTATAAATCTCACGATCCAAGCGATCTAACCAGTTCTAACTTCCTACTCTTAATATACATATTATCTATCTAGGCATAGTCAAAAATAAAACGTTAACATTTTTACTTCCTTCGTTGAAAGATATAATATAGGAAATTAGTATATTTAAGAAATAAAATCTTTTTTTGATGTTATGTTGCTCGATTATACAAGTTTTTCCTCTTATTTTTAGTTAGTTTTGCCTGTTTTAGCATGATGGATTTTTGAAGTGGTTTAAGTTAATTTATTTTATTATTCTTTGAGTGGGTGAAAGGAGTGTTATAGTAGGTGCATATAGTATTATCCAATCTCCCTAGCAATTTCTTCGTCGTCGGTATTTTGCCTATCCAATAATGCTTCATTAATACATATGAATCCAACTAATTTGACTATCACTCACCATGGGAAAAAATGCATCAGACAAAAGATATGCTCCGTTGTCTGATGCATATCTATCAGTCATTAAATTATGTGTCGTCTTATTGCACATCAAACCACCAGTAAGCCCCGTCATCCGATATGTACTAACATAAAAAAACCTATTGTTTGATGTTATAGTATCATTTCTAGAATTTTCTATTAGACAACATATAATTATAGACTGATATGAATATTTGTTCATAGAATGAAATAGATGAATCGCATTACTATCACTCTACTTACATTTCAAATCAAATTCAAATACAATATAGCTTTCACTATCACTCTACTTACATTTTCGAATACAATTCAACTTCCACTATCACTCTCATATATACATTTATATATAATCTCATACACAAATTTTTTTAACTCACGCTCCCTCGAGTTTATTTTTGATGTTTGATCTTGATTTGCTCTTCCTCTAGCTTGTGTCTAGCCATCTCCTATACCTATCAAATAATCAAAATAGTAAAATGGAAAAGGAAAAAGACCTAAATTGCAAAAATAAATTGGATCGAATATTAATATTTCCTCAGTTTATAGGTTTGTTTCCTCTTCATGTTTTAGACAAGGACAAAAATATATGTGCACGGACAATTTATGATATGTACAGTGTATCAATATGAATATCACAAGGCCGGACATCGATTAAATCTCTTGGACAGCAAACCAAACATGAGCATAACCAGAAACAAACTCACGACACATTCACATGAAAAACAAAATGAGGTTCAGCTAAGGAAGCATTACATAGTCACACATATACATATACATACATACGTATGCATGTATATACATGGATATGAAACCAAATGGCATAATAAGTATTAGTTTCAAGCAACAAATTACCACAAGCATTCAGTTTTAGGCGGCAAACCATACAACAAGGGACAATATCTGTTTCAGGAAGCAAGCAAAGTACAAGTATAGATCAACTACAAACATCCCCACATGTATACATACATATGTATGTATGCATATACATGGATCAACTCAAAATGGTTCAGCTCAAAGCAACAAGGAGAAGCTAGTGAGAATGTATATGAAAACATAGGAGCAAATAAATAAGAGATATATGAAAACATGCTTCTCCTATATAGAAATTATGTCCCTTGCTGCTCACATATAGAAATTATATGGATAGTTTCAACAGATATTGAAACATATGAAAACATAGGAACGTATGGAAACATTAAAGTGTATGAAAACATACATCCAGATAAACAAGGGATAGTTTCGACATAGGAGCAGCAAGACTCAAGTGCTAGTGCATAGGAGCAGCTCAAGGCAACTCCAAACAAGGTCAACTTAAAATGGTTCAGCTCAAAGCAAATCAACAATTGGTTCCGCTCAAAATCGTTCAAGCTCAAACCTGTTCCTAGACACATACACACATAGTGAGTAGAAATGGTTCATGCTCAAACTAGCTGAAAGATGTGGGTGGAACATTAGTCCTTATTTTTACATATTGAAGGAGGATGATCTCTGCAAGTGTTTACAACTTGAAAATTTAAGGAACGCCATTTGTTTTCTTCGAGGAACAAAAGAAAGAGTGTGGGAAGGAATGCAACCATGGAATAATGTAAGCAGTATGGAAGGGATATCAAAATTTTGATAAGGAGGCAAAGCCACATTTTTGATAATTTCAATCAAACAACAAATAAATATTGTCTGAAAAAATGTTGTCTGATCACTTTTGCGTCATACAACAGATGATTTTTCCATGTGATGTGCGAAAAAGTGGGATAGCAGAAAATCTACCATACATTGTGTGATTGCTGTTGTCTGATGCACTTTGTGGCATAGTGACTAAATTGCTATCACTTTAATTATTAATATGTTTACCATTTTTTTAATTGTGTTTCTCTAAGACTAAGATATTAAACAATAATTTGCAACTTAAATTTGGTTTCATGGTTGAACGTACTAAATATCCTTTATTGTTACTTCGATAAAAAAAATATCCAATCATTATTTCTTTTTCTGCTATGTTGAAAAAGAACATAAAATAAAGCAAAACAAAAAAAACTATTTTAGAAAATATATGATATAGAGAATATAGTTATTTATCATTACCATTTCACTATAAATTTAAAGAAGCTACGAAATTATTGAACGTAATGCATGTTCTAAATATAATTAAATATCTTAACTCACCCACTTCTAATTTGAAATTCATAAAATATTTTGCTTGCATTATTCGTTTCATTATCTTCCACTATTATAAGATTGAAAATAATTATTTTTACACTTAGATTTCATTATATCCCTGCGTTTATGGACAATTGTTTGCATTATTTATTGTTTAAGATGATTTTTGGAGTAGCTTTAAAGATTTAATTTTATTAATTGTTTAAGTGGCATGGGTGAGTATTTAGATGATTGCACGGGTGGCAATTAGACCCGACTCGATGGATCCAGACCCGACCCGGTAGGTCTCGGTTCTATGCAGGGGAGGTTCTGTCGGGTCCAAACTGTACATTTTAAAAACCTAGACCCGATTCGAGCTTCTGTTTGAGTCGGGTTCGATCGATTCGGGTCTAACTAGATAATAATACCAAATATGCATACATCTCATAATTTTTTGGTCGGATTTGTTCGGGTCGGGCTTGATTGGATCTTTATTGTATTTTTCATCATCCAGACCCATTTTGATCTCCATTGGTTTGGGATTTTTTGGATCGGTTTAGTTTTGCGTTCTCGGTTCTAATTGTCCACTTTGGCCTTTGATGAATGTAAGTTGTAACAACCTTGTCCAACTTAAAACATGAATGTTGGAATGTTGATCTCGTTGTGCCCTTCATTTTCTATTTTAAAACAAAAGAATTATGTTTGTTTTCATATTTTTTAAGAGCGGTGCTAAATGCACCGCAACATACGTTTTATTTTACCCAATCTCTCTTTTACCCAACAAAACATTTTTGCCGGTTCAGAATTACCCACGTGTTACCCATATCATCGATTGAATTTCCCTCCTCTCAAACTTCAAAACCCAAACTTCACTCCTCTCAAATCAAACCCACACCGAATGCTCATGTATAATCACCTGTAAACCTAATCGATGTTCTCCAAATCAAACCCTAACTGACATCCTCCAAACCAAACCCACATCGAATACTCGAGTATCATCACTGTAAACCAACATTCAATCCACGCTATCAACAGCGCCTACAAATAGGTTGTGTCGAAGAAGAAGAAGCCACCTCAATCGTCTGAAGGGCGATCGTCTGCTCTGTCGACCACGTCAACCCAAGGTACGACAGTGTGAAAATCCTAAACCCTAAACCCTTTTTTTGAATTTTGCTTTCAATTGTCAGTGTGTAATTAGTGCGAATCAATTATTAGAAAAACTTTTACTGCCGAGTGTTAATTTTGTTAGTGTTGTGTCCAAAGATTCATATGGTAGTATGGAATTTTTCATAAGTTTGGTTTGTTGGGCCTTATACTGCCGTATGATGATTTTTTATGCATCGTAAATTAGAATTGACTTAGAAAGGTTCAGCATGAAGTTAAATTTAGTTATCGACATACATACAGTTATAGTATACAAATTCTACCACATGCTTGTACATGAAGGAAATTGAAACTCATCTTTATTTGTTTGAAAATTTGTATTTTTGTAATAATTATCACTCCACCATATACGCGTTTGAAAGTAAGCGAGCTCTAGTAATACAGTCCATAGAATTGTCACAAGTCCAAATCTCAATTTATATTTGCCCGTATACACTATATTTTCAATAAGTATTATCAATTTATGTATTAGACATATAGACTGCAGTTTGAACATTTGTTATACATTATTTCTGTATTTTTCCATAAGTAGAATTTTTCTTACTGAAGATTCTTTCGAAAATGTTATATAGATGGGCTTGGAAAAAAAGTTGACGGCCTCTACTAGACATGAGATAGAGAAGACTAAACATGGTAAAATGGTTGTTTCTGAATAAATGAATGTAGAGCAGTTAGCTGCAGATGACGATGAAGATGAAATTGAGCCTTTGAATGTAGAGCAGTCAAGTGAAGATCACATTGAAGAAGAAATTGAGTCCTTGAATGTAGGTAGTGGAGGTCCAAATCTAAAGAGGTGTTGAAAAGCCTTGAATACCACATTGCAAAAAAAAAATTTGGAAATGAAGTATCGGGAAGATGAGCGTGGGTCATTGAAATGTGTTTCTCATTAGCGCAAAATGTTTAAAAGGAATTTGGAAAATGAGTCAAAGCAAGTTGTGCAAAGTGTAAAAAATTCTGGTCTGTACAATATTATTAAACATTCGTATAAGTGGATGGACGGAGTTACGATTTTTGCATTTGTGGAGTGATAGCAACCAGAAACAAACACATTTCATATGCCTTTCGGGGAAATGATTGTGACATTAGAAGATGTCAACAGAATCCTTGGAGTACCAATAGAAGATACGTGCATGTATAAGGAAGATGGTGGTCAGTAAATTTCATATGATGATGCTACTCAACTTGCAGTGGACCAAGTTAGAATTAAAGGGGACAAAGTTAAAGAGGAGATTGATGGTACATATGGAATTGTACGCATTGGATAATGGAGAGTTGTAAAGGAAAAGCATCAATGAAGGGAGCTACGGATGTAGATTACAACAGAGTTGCACGAGCATATCTGTTGCACACTTTGGGTTGTACCATGTTTTCTGACAAGTCGGGAATGAAAATATCACTATACTATCTGAATTGCTTATTAGATTTGAATAACGTGAATGAACAAGCTTAGTGAATGGCCATACTTGCTTATTTATATCGTCGGTTGGGGCATGCTTCTTGTTCTTGTGTGAAGCAAATAAGTGGTTGTTTATCTCTTCTGATGGTAGTCCGCTTGTCCTGAATTATTTTCTTTCGTTATATCTTTAACATTCATTTTTTCGTACTTTTGCTGTAAATTTCAGGCTTGGATATATGATCGTTTTCCAACGCTACAAACATCGACGCTTAATGTATCTTTTCAACCAAATGATCCATTGTTGGCGAAATGGAAGGTTCTGAAATTTGGTGGTGATCCTGCCCAATCTATGATTCACATTAGAGAGCAGTTGGACGAATTAGAAACAGATGATGTAAGTTTTCTTATTGACTTGATTTTGTATGTTAGATATATGATATACTAATATTGTTTAGTTGAAATATTTGTCTATTTCTTGCTTTATTAACATAGGTATGTTGGGATCCTTGTAAAGATATTCAAGAGTACAACCAAATTGACGAAGTTGTTTTCTACATTGGTATTATGCTTTGTTTTGACATTGCCGAACCATACTACCCCAATAGGGTCCTATCAATTTGGTCCGGTGTATATACCGTAAGCTCTAGTGACGCCAGTATCTTCGATAGGAGGATCGCAATTGAACCAATACAAAGTTTGATAAGATATGGGTCATTGGTATACACAGAATTGACGTGATCATGTGCTTCACGTAGATTCTCGTTCAACCACAGTAACACATCCTCATGACTGCACAAATGACTACTTGAGTTGATTTCATTGAATTTTACACCTATATATCTAGAGTCCTAGAATGAAGCGAAGGAAAAAAACAAATACTGAAGTTGATGATTTGATATGTAACATTGACTTTTAAGTCATTTCATTTACCATTGACATTCGTGTGATTTCTATTTCCATATATGATTTGTAGAAGAAGTCAATAAGAAAGGCTATTGGGCTACTTGACAAAAATATCAACGGTACTTAAAAAAATGCTGCGTGGAGTCAATGTAAAAGCCGAATGTATTTTATCTTTGCTTTGAAAGACCCACTATGGTATTTTATCTTCTATACATACGACTTTATACAACCGCACGATAGTATGGAAACAGAGAGTTGAAGTACTAATTTTTTGTAGAATGGGTCTGACCAGATTCATATAGCCGTATGGCGGTTCTAAGCCTTATGGGTAATAGACTTTGACAATTACATACTGTCGATTGAACCAGGGATCATTCAAAAATCCAATTACTCCCACTGTTCGGTTTTATACTGCGGTACAGCCGTAGAGAGTCGTATGGGTAGAAGACCTTGACAATGTCATACTACTATACGGACCAAAAGAAAAAATCAAAATTTTCTAATCCTACTGTCTGGTTCAATACTACCGCTCGGCTATACAATGTCGTATGGGTTAAATACTTATACAGTTTCATACTGCCGTATGAACCAATTATCCAAACCAAATTTTTGGAACCCCACTATCTGGTTCCATACTGCCATATGGCAATAAAATGTTGTTTTAATTGAAGACTTTGACAATTTCATAATGTCGCATGAACCATTATTTAAACAAATTTTTTTGATACCCACTATCCAGTTCCATACTGTCGTCCGACTATACAAAGTCGTGTGATTTGAAGACTTTGACAATTTCATAATGGTGTATGAACTAATTACCCAAATTTTTTTGAATCCCACTATCTGGTTCTGTTCGTCGTACGGCAGTATGAAGTCGAATTTATGAAAGACTTTGAGAACTTTATACTGCCGCTAGAAGCAATCACCCAACAACAATTTTGTACATCATACTGTTCGATTCCATTTGGCCGTATTGCTGTTTTAAGTCATACGTAAAGAAGATTTTGATAGATTCATACTACGAATGAACTGGTAATTAATTTTTTCTTAAGTAAATGCACTTGGAATGGCACCAGACTACCGTACAAAGCGCATAAATTGTTTTTTCACAAGTAAACAATGCAAATCTAATTAACTACGAAAAGCACTCGATAAACATTAGAATTAATAGAAATGGAATGCCAATATAACTCATGGTCACTACATAAAAGATATGGAAGTCCGTAAATGACCGTTACATAATATACTTGATCACCACAAAAAATTACATCAAAAATCAGTTGGATAATCGGTTGTACAAACATCGTTAGTTTTGATACTTAAGAAAAGTACTCTTTCAGGGACCAACAACTTTGACCATTCAAGGACGGATGTGGTTGCAAAGCGAGGCCATAGAGATGCAATAGGTGGTATATAGAGTTCTTCTATAGACACAAAATCACAAAGTGACATTCATTCATGTAAGATATGGAAATTATCTTTGGAGAATGATCAGGAGGACCTTGTTCATGAGGCATGAATGCGAGACACTGGCGTTTTGAAATATAGGCCAAAACTGAATTAAACGCATTTGCAATCATATGCCCAATAGTTGGCATTTCCATCCAGCGATTATTGTCACAGTTGGTTTCAAAATAGTTTAATCGAACCTTCGTTTCATTCAACATTTCTTCATCTAAGCATGTACATTATACATTCCAATTTTTATCAAGATCTAACAATACTTGCTTTCTAATGTCGACAAAAGTAGCTTCAAATTCATTAAAATGTGTGGCAATACATCTAAACCCACAATTTTTATCCATTAAAACATCTTCAACCTCCAAAATAAATGGATGAAGGAATTCTGGAATTTCCGTCTGGTATAGAAAACTATTATCTTTCTCTTTGGAGTTAACTTCGTCATCCCAACACTAGACTATGATTGTTGTTCATTTATTGACTTTGCATACTCAAAATCAGATGGATTACGTTTTGTGCTAGTCAAACTTTGGGCTTCATTTGATTTAAATTTTTTGCCTTTTGCACCTTTTGGCTGACCTTTGGGTTTTATGTATTTTGGTTCAACCAAACTTGTTATGATCAGTTGACCAATTTCTTTCATCTTCATCAAGATAACCTTTTGTTCATCCTTCATTGCATTGTCAAACAACTGTTTAAGCGCTGCATATTCTGGAGTGTAGCAAAATTCATTTGATTTCTCTACATATATTATCGTATCCAACTTCCGCCAATGTTCATCAATCATATTTAGTGGTATAGGCTATTGTTCAGTATGTAGTATGTGTAATTTGTGTGAGCATAGTAGACCATAAATAGTTCTATTCAAATGATCGCATTCGAAATTAAACATATTCTCGACCTCTTTTAACATATGATCCATAGCAAATAACGAAACTCGATAATGAAGGTATGTGAATAAAAGATCTTGATAGCTATATTTTGTAGTCCCTAGACTTTTTTTTCAAATGTTGCTTGTATCTCCGTATGTTGCAAAAACAACAAATTATCCTTTTTTCATATTTCTACAAATGCCGCCATTGACGTCCCTAAATATTTTTTAAGTAATGCATGAGAAACTTCGGCTATATTAGACATTGTATTATTACGATGCTTTACTTTATTCGTCCAAGGAAATTAAAAAAATTCCTTTAGAGGTAACCAATTCTCGATAATACAATTTACTTGATCCAGAAATTCTTTCCAATCCTCTAAAAAATCTTCAAGAAGTCATCGAATTCTTCTACTGAAGAAGAGTGAACAATATGCATCCAATCTAAAGCAAAAAATTCATACATTTCATTTGTTTGAAATTTTGTTTTGCAGTGTACTTTAACACTATTCTCCATATGAAAAACACAAAGAAGATGAGTTGTATTAGGAAAGACAATACTAAGTGCAGTAATCAATGAACTCCCCTTATCCGTAATCGCGACATCGGGGAATTTATTTGCATCTACATAAGCTTCAAGTTTTCTAATGCCCATCGATAGCTATCTTCCCGCTCTTGAGACAAAAAATAGTACTCTATAGTAAAAGTCGTAGAAGTCATGCCAACCATCTCTAAAAAAGGTATTCTATATCGATTTGTTTTGTACGTACAATCGGGTTGTAAAACCGAAGGAAAACATTTACACAATGTTGTCGATTCGAGATGAGCCTACATCAAATTAACAATCCTATCATCTTTTCCCACCCAATATGCATAATGGTTTTCTATTAGAAATTTCACTAATTGTTGAATGGTCGATCGATCTTCCATCTTCGCAATAATCATTTTCGCTTTTGCATTATATATGATCTTTAATGTCGAAACATTTTCAGGAAACATCTTCTTAATATAACAAGAACATCTCTAGCTCTAACGCCCGCAAAACTCATATCCACCATTACTTTTTTCTCCTCTTTTGTCACCTTCCAGCATAAGCACGACAAACTAACGAGTTAGGCAATTGATGGTTATGAGTACCATTAGCTACTTCCACGTACCGTGTATCAAAGGCTTGATATGAACCCTTGATGAAAAAAGGACATTCACATTTTTTTGTGGCGCTACATAGACGTTTCTTTTGGTTTGTTGGATTTTCATCTTCCTTTGATTTATTTTTTCTATATTTTTTAGCTCTCTCACAAGATAAATGAATTCTTGAATTTCTAGGAATTCCAACTTTATCGAACTTGGTAATGACAAGAACACTCTTTATAGACCTTGCCTTTGATTGACACCAATGAACGAATGCGTCTCGGGAAGTGAATAACTACAACACAATCAATTAATAATTAATAATGTTCTACAGTGAAATGATGAACACATAAAATATCTAACAAAACTCATTCGTTACAAATTTATCAGTCACGTCAAAAAATATGTTTTCACCATTATCTTCTTCGTGTACTTCATTTTCTACATCTTTTCACCTCCAACACTTCGGTAGCATAGCGGTTTAATATTGGCAACAAAATCCTATCTTATGCATAACCAAATTAACATATATCATATAAGTCAAGAATTTTAACATAAATTGTTTTACCTTACTATCTTCTTCGTTATTTCATTTTGTACATATTCTTCACCTCCAATACTTCGGTAACGTAGCTATTTAATATCGTCAACAAAAATCATACACAGAGTTTTAGAATAAAAAACAAATAGGGTATTTGTAACCAAAAAATGCAATAATGAATAATGTAAGAAAACCAATGCAAGAAACAAAATAAATGGTATAAAATAAATAAAAAATCATACCATATTTAAAATATTTTGTTCAGCCATGGAGAAGAAAAATCCTAATGGAGAAGTAAAAGAGATTTTTTTTTTCATAAATCATTCTTGGTTCGGATCAGCAGTAGAAGCCCAAAACAAACGGTCTTCTACTGCCGATCGTTCGTATTATTTAAAAAAACGGTCAAAAAAAGATCAAACGACTACATACTGCCGATCCTTCATATTATTTAAGAAAAGCTCTCTCAAACAGTGTCGTACTGCCGATTGAATTAGGTAATTTGGAAAAAAAATTCCTTTTTTATCACTACAAACGGCGTCCTACTGTCGATCGAAGGCACTATTCAAAACAAAACCATGCTACTTTGAATGGCTTAGTACTGCTGTCCGATAGTATGATGCCGCCCGTCTTGGATAAAATGTAGCACCGTTCCTATTTTTTTAATTTTTTTTCTTAAGTAAAATGTAGCCTATATTGCGAGACATTTAGCACCACTCTTTTTTAGCCTTCTTGACCATGCTATAGAACCACACATTCTCCTTTCCCCAGAGTCTTCATTCATTCTTCAATCGCCCTACCAAACCAAATCCTTTATCTAACACCACTTCGAAAATTAGGAAGAAGGAGAAAACCATACATCATTGATCTAACACCGTCTCTAAAACTAGGAAGAAGGAAAAAAAACCATACTCCTATCAACGACAATGTGGTTGTCCGTGAACTTTTCTGCCTTTAAAAGACATCATCCAAATCTACAGCATGGCACACGCCATAACTACTAACCCATTATGTCATCCGTACTTTTGAATGGTTAATTGTCTTCGTTTTGGTTATCATCGTCAAATAAAATAAGCGTTAAAAGGGCTCCTAATTTTCGTTTCATTTTAGGAAAAAAAATCATATTTTAACTATAATCCTAGTAGAAAATAATGTTGCTTGAATTTTATGGTGAAAAACTGAGATTTATGCTAATCTGATTGCTACACAACAGTCATCTTTGATCTTAATAATCCTTCTGAATTTTTTACTATTGTCTACCGTGGTTATTCCAAATAACGTGTTCTTTCATTTTCCATGGGTGAATTAAATTTAATTGAATCATGAGTATTATAAACATCTGCAAATTATGATTGTGTAAGAATTGAAAAATGTTCACACACACACATAAATTAATTTCCTTATTTCGAATCTCAATTTCTTTGAGTTAACTAATCTTTTTGAGATGGAGTACATTGAATTTTGGCAGCTTGTTCCAAAATTTGCAAACCATTTTCATTCTTGGCTTTCTACTTCCTTTTCTATGCACTGGTGATATTCTTATATTATATGTTGCCATGTTTGGATGATTGTAGCAGGAGATCTCATATAAATAGAAGTCGGTTGCTAAAACCACAAATTTCAACCCAAACAAAAACAAATTTTGGTCAATGGTAAGGTAATGTGATCTACATCCTTGTTAGATTGTTATAGATTCATAATTTGATGTATGCAATTACTTAGTGTAAATACCCAGTTGTGTTTGTTTCCTTATTTCGACCTTTCGTCCAATTGTGTTTTCATTCAATGGAAATTAATTTCAATGCGACAATAGTCCATGCATTACACTTACTAAAATCATTTATCATAGATCCTTCAATCACTATTAAAAAATATCATTATTTGTTTTATTTTGCATGTCGTGATCGTATTTAACTTACCCCAACTTCCATTTTGCTGAAACTTGTACTATTGGTGCAACCTATTGTTTGTGATCATTTAAAGTTGTAAAAAAGTATTATTCGTCATGAAAGAAAAAAAATCATCGCTTTTGAATTTTTTTCCTTTTCCATATTGCTAGGAAAATTGACATGCCTTCCTTAACTAATCCTACATTTTTTGGTAATTAACATAAAATCATCATTTATTGATTTTTTTACTACAATAACGATGTTTTGAGTGGTCACTAGTTTTATGTATTTATTATCTAATACTTAGTTTCTAATTTTTATCCGTTATCAAAAAATATATACTTATGTATGTTAGTTTTAGTTATTATGCGATCTGTGTTATAACTGTGCACCAATTTCAATTAAAAGATTAATGAAAAGACATCTGAATTTGATGAAAAAATTGATATTAAAAATTATACTGGTCCCAAAGATTGCCTCAGAATATATATAAACCCCTTCTCTATTTGGACTGAAGATATTCCAAAACTAAAACGTTCTTATGCCTATTCTTTATTTAAGGAATCATTTCTATAATGTTTTCTTAGGTCTAATAAGTTTACAAAAGAAAGAGAAAAGAGAAATGCAAAATGCAAAAGGATCTCCATCATTAGATCCGAGAAAACCATTGAAGATCAGCAAACGCTTCCGTCTAAAGATGTCTTCACTTCAGAATGGTAAAATTTAAATTTCTATGTTATATTATTTTGGATTTACGGATTCTAAATTTATTGTATTTTAACTGCAAAAGCATATTAAAATCTTATTAAATCTTTTTTAATGTTGACATGGTATGTACAGATAAATTGATCTGTACTTATGACCCGACCATTTGTCGTGCACAAATGTGTTATCATTGGATTTCTTTGCATTTTTACAAAAGAAAAATCTACAATTGTATGCTCATGGGATGTGACCAAGTTATTTATCTTGCATGATATGTTATCATCGGTTTACTCTGCGATATGTCGAAAATCAATAGTTGTAAGATGAAAAGAAAAAAAAGGTTCACCCAACCTTTATATATGTTCTACTTACGATTTTCTATTTCTTCCTGCTGCGGGCTAACCATTGTCATGTTTATTGGTTGTTTCTTCTACACACTTACTACTTTTTTAATATGGGCATTTACTGCATATATGCATTAAATCATAAGATGTCAGTAATTACGTAACAATCAATATTTTTTACTCCTTAAATATTGGGTATGGACCATATATTTTAAATAAAAAATTGTAAATAGCTAATTTGATGAATAAATGATGGAATTTGTTACTCATGTATGTGCATTAACTGTTAAAAATATAATTAACTGATGTCGTGTATGCACAAAAACAAAAAAGGAAACATATCTTATGCAAATCCTTTGCTCTTGGAGAAGAAGGATATACTTAAATGTTAACTTTTTTGATATTGTCACAACCTTTTACAAAATATTAATTGATCTGTACCTATGATCTCATTAAATTATACAGTCTATCATATCGTTATGTTACTTTCTTGGTACATAATGTGTGCAATAATTGCTATGTTTCTTGCTTGGTACAGAATATATGCAATAATTACTATGTTCCTTTCTTGGTATAGAACGTGTGCAAAATTTATTATTGAGGAATAAAAAATAAAGGACGTTCAAGCTCCATTAACATTTGGTACAGAATGCATAAATTGGTCAGGACATTTAGTTGTTTAGAATCGACTTGTTGGTTCCATAAACTAATTCATTTGAGCATCACTGTCAAGTCAGATTGCCTAACAAAAAAATTATAAGTGTTGGTTTTCTATCGAACAACGTATTGGAAATTTGATGCAACAATTGTGTGACGACCCGACTTTCCACTCTCGAAAAATCGCATCATCTTTAAGAAAGAAAGGGATAGAAAAGAGAAAAGAAAGAAGAGAAAGAAGAAACAACACAAGAATCTCAACAGCGGAACGAATAAATTATATTAATAACATAAGTATTACATAGTATACATCCAATATCAGAGTTACACAGACATATACAATACAACTAGACAGTTATAAACACCTGTCTAGTTATTACAACTCAATACATTACAGACAAACACTCAGAGATACCAACACAGCGGAAAACTATATAACTATATGCAGAAGCCTCCTGCTCCATTGCTCCTTCACAATTCGTCAAAGGTAATCCTGAATTCTAACCTGAATTCCCTTGGCTACTCGTAAAAATTTGAGTACCCAAGAGTTAAAGAAAAACAGAAATAACTCTGGGTCAGACATGGGTCTGGTGTGAGTAACAGGTTAAAGTTGCTTAACTTTCAAAAACCTTTGAAAAGAAAAGGTATCACGTAAGACTTCCCCCCCACACATAAACATGGAAAAGTTTTTACCTTACGCTAACCAAAACATTTGATAGGAAATCCGATGATATTATAATAGTGTCTAGGGTTTTCAAGTAAATAAGAAATAGCCGAAATTGTTACATCTATTAAATTCCAGCTACTAGCCACAAAAGTGGGTAATACAATCAAAACCGTTGGCACATATTGGATTTTGGATTCCATCAACGGCTGGGCTACTGGGGTACCGCCCGTCACAGTACGTGGCCTAGATCACCGTACCGAGGATTACTCCCAATCCCCTACAACACAAAGCCGGACCCGTTCCTTACTGAACAGTTCCAAACAAGACAACCCCGTAGTTGTGATCAGCAACCGCACCACTAAGCCGAAAATAAAGGGACCTCTAGACAGGGATAAATCTTGCTCTCAAGTGGGTGCTACCCACGAAGCTTTGCTGCACCTCCCCTGTTTTAGCCATTCCCGGTTGATGAGGTTTGAGGCTACGATTACCTTTATAGGACATATCACTTAGAATGCTCATCGTCTGCCTGACGATGTGTTGAAAGCATTCAATCCATACAAGTTCGTTCCGGGTTCGAACGAAACCGAAGGCATTATCTCGTTACACTCATTTTGGAATCACCCTCAGAGTTAACGACAATAACCCTTGCACTCTGAATCACCATCTCGAATCTATAAGTACTATTCCGTCAAACTCATTACGGAATCACCCACAGAGTTATACTGACGTATAGCCCTTACACCTCGAGTCTTCACTCGCCCCACTTGGGTTAACGACCTAACGTTTAATTGGAATCGATGTGGTTTTCGGATTCCAAATATGGAAACCCGATCCCGGTCTCATCGAAAACCAAAGCGTGTCTTTTAAGGTCCAAGTTATTTTAAAGTTTAAAACAATTTAATTCATTATCTAAATATACACAGATAGATAATTCACAACACAATAGATAATCATCCTTATCATTATCAACAGATAATTCATATCATAATCAGATAATTCATCTCATCATCCAAAAACAACCAATGCATCCATATCACATACACAACTCATCTCATAACTGAGATTACAAACCATACCAGGCAACCAATACCAATCATCAAACATAAGCAACTATCTAATGATCACACCATTTATAATTAATTTAAATTGAATTAAATTAATTACTTAACCTCTAATTAATTTAAAATGAATTAAATTAATTACTTCATCATTAAAATTCTGCTTAACTTAACCATTATTGATTAACTATCTCTAATTACAATAAGTAATTAGCACTTAATATTACTTACACAAGTTAATTACTTAAACCCCTTGCAAATAATTATACCTTAATTAATCAATTCCAAATTACATTTTTGATTAATTAATTAATGATTACATGTAATCAATCACTATATAAATTAATTACATAAGTAATTAATCTTCAATTTAAACCATATATATTAATCACCCATGATTAATAACCCTTCAGTAATTAACTACTTAAATTACTCATCCCATCATTTAATTACTCTTAATTAATTATATTCATTAATCACTTGATTAATTCTAAAGTAATTTAAATCAAATTACTTCTATAATAAATAACATTAATTACATCCTGTAATTATTAATTACATTACTTTCTTAAGTAATTATAAATCCCTAAATTACATAAAGTAATTATCAAACAATCAACAATTGTTTAAATTAATTAACTAAATTAATCTAAACTAATCACATTAATTAAATTAATTACACCAAGTAATTAATTCATTAATTACCCTCATTAAGTAATTAAACAATTGATTATTATTAATTGATTAATCTAATTAATTATCAAAAATTAATCACGTTAATTAATTGTTAAAATAATCTTAAGTTAATGACCTTCATTAGCATTTCTTAATTACATAATTAAGAATTAACTTATATTAATCATTATTAATTATCAATTAATTAATCTTTAATTATCATTTAATTAATCTCTAATTATTAATTAATTAAGTGTTAATTAAAATCTTAATTATCATTAATCACTTGATTAAGTAAATCTTAATCATGAATTAAAATTTAATTAATCATCCTTAATTATAGATTAATTAACCTTAATTAATTAATCTCAAATCTTAATTAATTAACCTAAATTATTAATTACTAAATTAAACATCCACATATAAAATTAAATAATAATTAATATTCCATTTAAGTTAATTTAATAATATAAATGAAACCAATTTCTTAAGTTCTAAATTTAAAAACATTCTTCTTTATACAAAATATTTTAAACACTTTATTTCAAAAAAAATTCAATTTAAAATTTCTTTTTAAATTTCAAACCGAAACACAATTTTAAATTTTCATTTCAGATTCCAACTTAAAAATTAATCTTTATTTACACTTCCATCGTCATTTTTAAATTCAAGTTATTTAACCTTTTCCAAAAATGGTTAAAACAAATTTTAAATTTAAAAACTTATTTATTTTTAAAACTAACATTAAGGTCAAATTCCAGATTTTCAAAACTGAATTTAAACTTATTTTAAATTCTTATTCCATAATTTAAAACTTACAGTTTTAAATACAAACCAATGTTTCTTTATTATTTAAAAAGTTTAAAGTCAAAATTTAAATTCCAGCTCTTAAATTCAATTCAAACTTGAGCTTCATAATTCTGTTTTCCAGATTTAAACTTTGTTTTTAAATTTCAGTTGCATTTTTAAAGTTTTTCTTTCCAATTTAAAACATATAACAGAAAACAGCTTCCTGTTTTAGTTAAAACATATTATATTCTAGAATTCAAAATGTTTCAAATTCAAGAATTAAACTATTTATTTCAAATTTAAATTTCAGGTTTAAAACTTCCAATTTAAACTTCAACTTATTATTTGAAATTTTACTTTTAATTTAAAACAGTACACAATTTCTGTTTTTAGTTTAAACCCAAACTTGAATTTAAAACATTTCAAATTTAATTCAAAGATCTAAAATTTAAACTTATTGAATTTAAATTAAATTCTAGATTCAAACATAGTTTCAGAGTTTGTTTTGCATTTTTTCTTTTTACATCAATTTGATAACACCTGGAAAACAGGTTTCCTGTTCAAACTCTAAAACTCATCAAACATTTCAAAATTTAAATTATTTCAAAACCAAAATTCAAACTAATTTAATTCATCTTTAGATTCAGGTTTAAATCCTAAGTTAAACTTTTAGTTTATATTTAAACTTAACTTTTAATTTTCAAAACTGCAAAACAGGCTCTATTAAAAAAAACAAAATCTGAAACCTATAACCCGAGCTACCCAGTTTTACTTCGAGTAAAAACAACTCCTGCTTCGAGTCTATTCCCAAAATTCCCGAGAAAATCTCGAGCTTAAAAACCCTGCAACCCAAACAACACCACCATCATCACTAACATGCACAACACTCCTGTGCATCCACTTCCCAACTCAGGCATTACTGGCGATCATCCATGACCATCCTCTATCGACCCAAAATCCCTATATCAACATTCAATCACCAAATACCCATAATTCAACTTGAATTTGGATTCAAGTTTTTAAACAAAACCTGGAACAGGCCCCCCCTTCCAGCGCCTCACCTGTCAACGCCAACAACTCACAACTCCGTCCATCATCACCCTCCAAAATCCGGTGAAGACTCCAACAACACACCATCTATCCATCCCCAAAAGAGCTTTGAACTCGATCCACAATACATGCAGATATGCTTAATTCTTCACAGCCCAGAAATAACTAGGGTTCTACATTAAAATCCCAAATTACCATCTAAAAATTGAATTGCAATACAATTCAAAAATTTTCCTATAATCTATGATGGCTACTCAATCAATAGAATCAAATTCAACCAAATTTAAAGCAAGTATCAACTGTGCTTATCAATTATGTAAAATATAGAAACTCAAACTGCACCTTGTTTTAAATTCTATAAATTGTAATATTTAATCTAAAATTCATGAATTTGTTTGATGTTTCTATTAATTAACTTGAAACATTAAATTCTATAGTTTGAATTTACTCTATATTAGTTGTTGCTCTGTGTAACCTGATTTCCAGGTTACAGACAATTCTGTTTAATTTATACAAAATTTTAAACATACTCAATTCTAAACAAATATGTTTTATTCAAGGGTTAGAGCCATAACAACAATCAAGTCAAGCAAAGAATTTCAGGAATCAAACATGAGATTGAAAATTTTGAAGAACAACAAGCAACAGTGATCAACCAGTTTACAAGCACATATTTTCAGGTATAATATCTCAACGGCTTCATATAAGTTCATTTGTAAATAAAAAGCATGCACAACATTACCTATTAACAAAATTTAAAAGATGTGTTACTCACCTGTACTAAATGCAGAGTCCAGATTCTAAAGATCAGATGGATGCAGACATGAAGAAGTTGCATGCAGGTCTTCAGTTTTTTAATGCTTTTAATCTTTGTTTTATACATACTTCCAGGTCTTACATGTAGGCTTCAAACTTGAAATTGCAGATGCAAATCCCACAGTTATTTTGAAAAAAATGCAGGCTTCACTTGATTAAAATTGAAATGCAGAGTCTTCTTGACAAAAATTGAAATGCAGGCCTTTCTTTGTTTCCAGATTGAAGAAACAAAGAAATATGTTGGTTTGTATTTTTGGGTTTGAGGAGTTACAGGTTATGATTTTGTATTTTGAGGAGTTTGAATGCAATGCATTTAACTTATTTGAAATTGTTGCAAGCATGTTTGCTCATTTGAATTTGCAGGTTAGAGGAGATGAATTTTATTTTCAGATTTCTTTGTTAAGAATGAAAAAAATGAGAAAGAGGAGAAGAAATGAGAAAATGCAATGTTTTATAGCTAATTTAAGATTTATTTTAAATTAAAGAAAAAAAATTACTACATGAAACTTGTCTAATATGTTATCACATGTTTAACTATGCTTTAATAAACTTACACATGTATTTTAAATGTTTTGTTATTTTAATTAAGGTTAAAGAAAATTACACTAAAAGAATGCATGTTCATATTTAAAATTGTATTTTAAATTTCAAATTAAATTTACAAATCAAATTATCAATCAATATTTTAAAAAGAATTAACACAAACATTTTGTAACTTATTTTAATATTCAACCTTTAAGTCAAAAATGAATTTTTAATAAAATATTTACTCACATATTTAAAATCATTTAGTATTTTATTAAATATTTTTGAAAAGCTTAAATTAAAAATAAATCACAATTTTTATTTTCAAAACATTAAAATTATGCTATACTAATTTATTTAAAACAACTTATCTATTTAAAATATGTAAAAACACATATACATTATTAAATAGAAAACAATTTTATCAGTTTATTAAAAATAATTTCACAAATTAAATATTTTAATAAAGAAAATTATTAAATCAAATTTATTAAAAAAATTTATCAATTCAATTTAAATTTAAACCCAGATTATTAAATTTAAATTGTCCAAAATTTCGGGATATTACAATCCTTCCCCCTTAAAGAATTTCGTCCCCGAAATTTTAAAAAAAGGTAATTTAATAATCTATTTACAGGTTTTATTTTAAAATACAGCATATGTTAATCATATGCAAACAATCAAAGCAACCAATTCACACAATCAGAACAAATCTAATTATCCAAAAGAATTTTGGATAAAACTTTCACGAGTTTCCTCGGTATATATATATATATATATATATATATATATATATATATATGTATGTATATATATATATATATATCGGGATACTCGCTCTATAGAATACAATCAATCAATACTACTAAACTATAGAGCTCCTAACAACAATTCTATACAGAATATCAGACTACAAACGAGTCTGACTCAACAGCCAATCCATCCTAAACTGCTGGGTCTAAAACCAGAAATATCAAACATGTACTCCCTTAGAGATACGTGAAACACCTTGAATCCCAGTTATCTAAACCGGCAATTCAACTCTAGAAAACCAAACACTGATCTAACCCATCACAGAAGAAACCAAAACACTACGGAGCTAGCTTCCCAAACTTATAGCTCTTTGAATTAGAGAAAAACTTAACCAACATCCAATCTCCGATTCCAGAATCCAAATTTCTCCGTCTCTTATCCATAAAAACTCCTCAGACGATCCTGGGCTACCAACATCCATCCTGATCAGCTTAACTCATGCTGATTCCACTAAAAACAGACTGGATCAAAACAAACCAATGATCTCCTCAAGATTACTCAAAAACCAAGAACACAAACCCTGCTTCTCAACAACAGAGGACAGAACAACTTCTCCTTATCCGAAAAAGACAAAACAGAAACACCCTCAACTGCTTCCGCTGCACAACTCTGATCCGTAACAGAAGAAAATGCTGACGAACAGCACAAGCACAGGCTAGACAACCCAACACAGAAATATGGTTTCACATATCCGTAAAGAAAACTCAGATGTTCCTCCCAAACCTGAGTTGCTTCACCAACTTCTATTTCATGGAACCATCCATCTACTAACTGAACCACCAGTTCCATTCCGGAAAAGAAAACTCGATCTCCATAGGCAGACAAACTCTGACTTCCTGGAAGAAATCCGGACAATCTCCAATAATAAAAAAGAACATACCATCGCAAGTCACTTTTGTGATCAACTCAGCCTAAATCCAAAGAAACTGCTCTCTCTCAACCAAACAGAATAGCTTATGTTGGCCTAGCCAACTTACCAGAGAAACGGATCCACCCTGCTGCTTCTGAACTCCACTTCAGAAAATCTACTCAGCCAGAAGACTCCTTACCAACTCAGAACATTCTGCTAAACTCAGCCACAACACCGAGCAGACTCACTTCTTATTCTTGTTCCAAAGAAACATCTTTGGAAATATTCATAGTCACTGCATCTCATCACGCAGCTACTACTTCCTGAGATATCAAAATATCATCACTCACCGGCTTCTGCCCAACCGACAGATCCAAACTCAACTCAACATTTCAAAGATGAACTCTGAACCTTTACAGGTTACCTTCAGAGATCGATGAAGTTCTTCATCACTACAGAACTCACTCGAGACGGTATTAGGTCTACAGTCTCGACAAATACACATCCAACCTCATCCATTCAAACTCCAACCAATGGTAGTTGTGTTACACACACTTCTACCTCATCTACCTTTATAACTTATATTGGAAAACCTGAACAGGTAACCCAACAAATAGGTAGAACCAATTATGTATATATATATATATATATATTAAAAATACAAATACGCTCTCTCAAGATAGACACCACTACAGAGCCTAGGTATTCACTCAACCTAATGCTCTGATACCAATTGTGACGACCCGACTTTCCACTCCCGGAAAATCGCATCATCTTTAAGAAAGAAAGGGATAGAAAAGAGAAAAGAAAGAAGAGAAAGAAGAAACAACACAAGAATCTCAACAGCGGAACAAATAAATTATATTAATAACATAAGTATTACATAGTATACATCCAATATCAGAGTTACACAGACATATACAACACATACTAGACAGTAATAAACACCTGTCTAGTTATTACAACTCAATACATTACAGACAAACACTCAGAGATACCAACACCGCGGAAAACTATATAACTATACGCAGAAGCCTCCTGCTCCATTGCTCCTTCACAATTCGTCAAAGCTAATCCTGAATCCTAACCTGAATTCCCTTGGATACTCGTAAAAATTTGAGTAACCAAGAGTTAAAGAAAAACAGAAATAACTCCGGATCAGACATGGGTCTGGTGTGAGTAACAGGTTAAAGTTGCTTAACTTTGAAAAACCTTTGAAAAGAAAAGGTATCACGTAAGACTTCCCCACACATAAACATGGAAAAGTTTTTACCTTACGCTAACCAAAACATTTGATAGGAAATCCGATGATACTATAATAGTGTCTAGGGTTTTCAAGTAAATAAGAAATAGCCGAAATTGTTACATCTATTAAATTCCAGCTACTAGCCACAAAAGTGGGTAATACAATCAAAACCGTTGGCACTTACTGGATTTTGGATTCCATCAATGGTTGGGCTACTGGGGTACCGCCCGTCACAGTACGTGGCCTAGATCATCGTACCGAGGATTACTCCCAATCCCCTGCAACACAAAGCCGGACCCGTTCCTTACTGAACAGTTCCAAACAAGACAACCCCGCAGTTGTGATCAGCAACCGCACCACTAAGCCGAAAATAAAGGGACCTCTAGACAAGGATAAATCTTGCTCTCAAGTTGGTGCTACCCACGTAGCTTTGCTGCACCTCCCCTGTTTTAGCCATTCCCGGTAGAGGAGGCTTGAGGCTACGATTACCTTTATAGGACATATCACTTAGAATGCTCATCGTCCGCCTGACGATGTGTTGAAAGCATTCAATCCATACAAGTTCGTTTCGGGTTCGAACGAAACCGAAGGCATTATCTCGTTACACTCATTTTGGAATCACCCTCAGAGTTAACGACAATAACCCTTGCACTCTGAATCACCATCTCGAATCTATAAGTACTATTCCGTCAAACTCATTACAGAATCACCCACAGAGTTATACTGACGTATAGCCCTTACACCTCGAGTCTTCACTCGCTCCACTTGGGTTAACGACCTAACGTTTAATTGGAATCGATGTGGTTTTTGGATTCCAAATATGGAAACCCGATCCCGGTCTCATCGAAAACCGAAGCGTGTCTTTTAAGGTCCAATTTTGTTTTAAAGTTTAAAAAAATTTAATTCATTATCTAAATATACACAGTTAGATAATTCACGACACAATAGATAATCATCCTTATCATTATCAACAGATAATTCATATCATAATCAGATAATTCATCTCATCATCCAAAAACAACCAATGCATCCATATCACATACACAACTCATCTCATAACTGAGATTACAAACCATACCAGGCAACCAATACCAATCATCAAACATAAGCAACTATCTAATGATCACACCATTTATAATTAATTTAAATTGAATTAAATTAATTACCTAACCTCTAATTAATTTAAAATGAATTAAATTAATTACTTCATCATTAAAATTCTGCTTAACTTAACCATTATTGATTAACTATCTCTAATTACAATAAGTAATTAGCACTTAATATTACTTACACAAGTTAATTACTTAAACCCCTTGCAAATAATTATACCTTAATTAATCAATTCCAAATTACATTTTTGATTAGTTAATTAATGATTACATTTAATAAATCACTATATAAATTAATTACATAAGTAATTAATCTTCAATTTAAACCATATATGTTAATCACCCATGATTAATAACCCTTCAGTAATTAACTACTTAAATTACTCATCCCATCATTTAATTACTCTTAATTAATTATATTCATTAATCACTTGATTAATTCTAAAGTAATTTAAATCAAATTACTTCTATAATTAATATCTTTAATTACATCCTGTAATTATTAATTACATTACTTTCTTAAGTAATTATAAATCCCTAAATTACATAAAGTAATTATCAAACAATCAACAATTGTTTAAATTAATTAACTAAATTAATCTAAACTAATCACATTAATTAAATTAATTACACCAAGTAATTAATTCATTAATTACCCTCATTAAGTAATTAAACAATTGATTATTAGTAATTAATTAATCTAATTAATTATCAAAAATTAATCACATTAATTAATTGTTAAAATAATCTTAAGTTAATGACCTTCATTAACATTTCTTAATTACATAATTAAGAATTAACCTATATTAATCATTATTAATTGTCAATTAATTAATCTTTAATTATCATTTAATTAATCTCTATTATTAATTAATTAAGTGTTAATTAAAATCTTAATTATCATTAATCACTTGATTAAGTAAATCTTAATCATAAATTAAAATTTAATTAATCATCCTTAATTATAGATTAATTAACCTTAATTAATTAATCTCAAATCTTAATTAATTAACCTAAATTATTAATTACTTAATTAAACATCCACATATAAAATTAAATAATAATTAATATTCCATTTAAGTTAATTTAATAATATAAATGAAACCAATTTCTTAAGTTCTAAATTTAAAAACATTCTTCTTTATACAAAATATTTTAAACACTTTATTTCAAACAAAATTCAATTTAAAATTTCTTTTTAAATTTCAAACTGAAACATAATTTTAAATTTTCATTTCAGATTCCAACTTAAAAATTAAACTTTATTTACACTTCCATCTTCATTTTTAAATTCAAGTTATTTAACCTTTTCCAAAAATGGTTAAAACAAATTTTAAATTTAAAAACTCATTTATTTTTAAAACTGACATTAAGGTCAAATTCCAGATTTTCAAAACTGAATTTAAACTTATTTTAAATTCTTATTCCATAATTTAAAACTTGCAGTTTTAAATACAAACCAATGTTTCTTTATTCTTTAAAAAGTTTAAAGTCAAAATTTAAATTCCAGTTCATAAATTCAATTCAAACTTGAGCTTCATAATTCTGTTTTCCAGATGTAAACTTTGTTTTTAAATTTCAGTTGCATTTTTAAAGTTTTGCTTTCCAATTTAAAACATATAACAGAAAACAGCTTCCTGTTTTAGTTAAAACATATTATATTCTAGAATTCAAAATGTTTCAAATTCAAGAATTAAACTATTTATTTCAAATTTAAATTTCAGGTTTAAAACTTCCAATTTAAACTTCAACTTATTATTTGAAATTTTACTTTTAATTTAAAACAGTACACAATTTCTGTTTTTAGTTTAAACCCAAACTTGAATTTAAAACATTTCAAATTTAATTCAAAGATCTAAAATTTAAACTTATTGAATTTAAATTAAATTCTAGATTCAAACATAGTTTCAGAGTTTGTTTTGCATTTTTTCTTTTTACATCAATTTAATAAAACCTGGAAAACAGGTTTCCTGTTCAAACTCTAAAACTCATTAAAAATTTCAAAATTTAAATTATTTCAAAACCAGAATTCAAACTAATTTAATTCATCTTTAGATTCAGGTTTAAATCCTAAGTTAAACTTTTAGTTTGTATTTAAACTTAACTTTTAATTTTCAAAACTGCAAAACAGGCTCTATAAAAAAAAACAAAATCTGAAACCTATAACCCGAGCTACCCAGTTTTACTTCGAGTAAAAACAACTCCTGCTTCGAGTCTATTCCCAAAATTCCCGAGAAAATCTCGAGCTTAAAAACCCTGCAACCCAAACTACACCACCATCATCACCAACATGCACAAAACTCCTGTGCATCCACTTCCCAACTCCGGCATTACTGGCGATCACCCATGACCATCCTCTATCGACCCAAAATCCCTATATCAACATTCAATCACCAAATACCCATAATTCAACTTGAATTTGGATTCAAGTTTTTAAACAAAACCTGGAACAGGCCCCCCCTCTTCCAGTGCCTCACCTGTCAACGCCAACAACTCACAACTCCGGCCATTATCGCCCTCCAAAATCCGGTGAAGACTCTAACAACACACCATCCATCCATCCCCAAAAGAGCTTTGAACTCGATCCACAATACATGCAGATATGCTTAATTCTTCACAGCCCAGAAATAACTAGGGTTCTACATTAAAATCCCAAATTACCATCTAGAAATTGAATTGAAATACAATTCAAAAAATTTCCTATAATCTATGATGGCTACTCAATCAATAGAGTCAAATTCAACCAAATTTAAAGCAAGTATCAACTGTGCTTATCAATTATGTAAAATACAGAAAACTCAAACTGCACCTTGTTTTAAATTCTATAAATTGTAATATTTAATCTAAAATTCATGAATTTGTTTGATGTTTCTATTAATTAACTTGAAACATTAAATTCTATAGTTTGAATTTACTCTATATTAGTTGTTGCTCTATGTAACCTGATTTCGAGGTTATAGACAATTCTGTTTAATTTATACAAAATTTTAAACATACTCAATTCTAAACAAATATGTTTTATTCAAGGGTTAGAGCCATAACGACAATCAAGTCAAGCAAAGAATTTCAGGAATCAAACATGAGATTGAAAATTTTGAAGAACAACAAGCAACAGTGATCAACCAGTTTACAAGCACATATTTTCAGGTATAATATCTCAACGGCTTCATATAAGTTCATTTCTAAATAAAAAGCATGCACAACATTACCTATTAACAAATTTTAGAAGATGTGTTACTCACCTGTACTAAATGCAGAGTCCAGATTCTAAAGATCAGATGGATGCAGACATGAAGAAGTTGCATGCAGGTCTTCAGTTTTTTTAATGCTTTTAATCTTTGTTTTACACATGCTTCCAGGTCTTACATGCAGGCTTCAAACTTGAAATTGCAGATGCAAATCCCACGGTTATTTTGAAAAAAATGCAGGCTTCACTTGATTAAAATTGAAATGCAGAGTCTTCTTGACAAAAATTGAAATGCAGGCCTTTCTTTGTTTCCAGATTGAAGAAACAAAGAAATATGTTGGTTTGTATTTTTGGGTTTGAGGAGTTGCAGGTTATGATTTTGTAGTTTGAGGAGTTTGAATGCAATGCATTTAACTTGTTTGAAATTGTTGCATGCATGTTTGCTCATTTGAATTTGCAGGTTAGAGTTGATGAATTTTTTTCTTCATATTTCTTTATTAAGAATGGAAAAAATGAGAAAGTGGAGAAGAAATGAGAAAATGCAAAGTTTTATAGCTAATTTAGGATTTATTTTAAATTAAAGAAAAACAAAATTACTACATGACACTTGTCTAATATGTTAACACATGTTTAACTATGCTTTGATAAACTTACACATGTATTTTAAATGTTTTGTTATTTTAATTAAGGTTAAAGAAAATTAAACTAAAAGAATGCATGTTCATATTTAAAATTGTATTTTAAATTTACAAATCAAATTATCAATCAATATTTTAAAAAGAATTAACACAAACATTTTGTAACTTATTTTAATATTCAACCTTTAAGTCAAAAATGAATTTTATACAAATTAAAACATTTACTCACATATTTAAAATCATTTAGTATTTTATTAAATATTTTTGAAAATCTTAAATTAAAAATAAATCATAATTTCTATTTTCAAAACATTAAAATTATGCTATACTAATTTATTTAAAACAACTTATCTATTTAAAATATGTATAAACACATATACATTATTAAATAGAAGACATTTTTATCAGTTTATTAAAAATAATTTCATAAATTAAATATTTAAATAAAGAAAATTATTCAACAAAATCAAATTTATTAACAAAATTTATCAATTCAATTTAATTTAAACCCAGATTATTAAATTTAAATTGTCCAAAATTCTGGGATATTACAAATTTTAATGGATGCTTTAATGTATATGGTATATTTTAACTCCAGCCATGGAAAAAATAACATTTCTATTTATGTTGATGCCAGAAGTGGCACAACACACAAAATCTAGTAGAAATTGTAAAATCTAACAGAAAATATATGTAAAACAGGGAGAATAATAAGGTTTTTTAAGTGGTTCAGCAGTCTCTAACCTATGTCCTCTATTGTTTTGTTTACTATGAATTTTAGAGTCACTAGTACAATAGTTTTACTACTCTAAAGGCCTAGAACAATAAAGTGCAGCTTTATTTATGACTTTAATGGAGAAAAGATAGAAGATGAAGAAGATGATGAACCCAAAAATCATTGTTTAGTTGGTATAGGAGCTGTATTTATAGGAAAGTCGCCCAACAGAGCTAGAGGCCTACGAGATATCAAGTCCGGATCTCGATCTGAGAGTGTAGGATGAGTAGACCATGCCCATTAAGTTGTAAAATCAACTCGATACCAACCAAAAGTTGTCGGTACTGAGTTGACTTTTGGAGTGGAAACTATGTCTTCTTCCTCCTTGATCTTCTATCCCGATCCATTGTGTTTCGAGCACTTTTCTTGGATATACCATTGTTTTTGAGAGATTCCGATATCGCTCACACTTTCCTTCTTTCCTTTAAAAAATCCTTAGAGTTGTTCATCTATTCCTTGAGAAATGCACTTCTAGATGATCACGCAACTATATATCACATACTTAGGAGTTAACCAGAGGCCAAAAAACTCTTGATACCGAGTTGTGGTGTTCGGTATCGAGTGAACCTTTTTGTTCCAATTGTGCCACAAACTCTTGAGACCATTTCTATTGTCCTTTTAAGCACGTTCCCAGGTCCGTGAATCATTTCATCTTCATCCTAACGTTCTAGTAAAAAGGTGCTTGTTCAAAAAGCCAGGTAACACTTGCCCCTAAGAGTGTGCTTTCGTTAGAAATAAAGCATGCTCTGGAACGAGACGAGCATTCACTATCATCCACATACATATGTTAGTTTTATGGAATTATCTTCATCCTGTGGGTATATATGAACCAGCTTTTCAACCCTCGAAAATCGACAATAGTACCTCCACTATCACATCCCGAGTAATCGAATGCCGGAAAATCCGATTGTTAGGGGAAAGAAGAAGAAAGAAGAAGAAGAATAACCAACATAGAATCTCACAGCAGAACGAATAATCTATAATATATCACAAGTCTTTACACAAAAGCAAAACTGTAATATGGATATATATATATATATGTATGTATGTATATATGTATGTATACACACAACATCAATCAGAATATACTAACATATTCCAGTCTAGACAGTTATAACAATCTGTCCTTATAATTGCTGATAAGACACCAACGAATACAGCGACAAATATAACCATCGACGTGGAATATGTCTCTGGGCCTTCGACACATGTCTTGAAGCTCCAAGCATCCAAACTAATTTGTAATATTTTTGGTTTGACCCGAGCATTATAATAAAATAATACCCGAGTCAGTCTGGAAAACCAACTTGAGAAAACACACCAACTTTGAAGTTATATGAAAATCTTTGAAATCAAAAGGTATCTCGTATGATCCTGGTAAACATAAACACGACGGGTATTTTACCTTACGATAACCAAAACAATTTTATAGAAAAACAAGTGATATTATAATAATGCTTAGTGGTTCATTAAAATAGCTGAAATGCTTGCATCTCACATTTCAACATAGTTGGGCATAATCAACACCGTACGACACTTCGTGAAGAATGCATTCCATACAATGACTAAGCACTAGGGTACCACCTGTCATATTACACCTCAAAAAAAATGTAATGAGATCGAACCTAACGATTCAACACAAAACCGGCGTACCCCTTACCGGATAGTACCGAATATGTCATCACCCCAGTTGTTCCCGACCTTTTTACGAGATATCATGCACAACCAATACGTAAATATATGGATGTAGTATCTAGAAAGGCGACAACATACCTAAATGCGTATGACCCACTTAGCCTTGCTGCATCTACCTTGAGAAAGAAAGGAAGATTATGTGTTCCGAGTGTAGGAAATATAAGGAAAGAAGTATTGGAGGAATGCCATCATTCGAAGTTCACCATACATCCTGGAGGTACCAAGATGTATCGGGATATGAAGAGGAGTTTCTTTTGGAAAGGAACGAAGTAGGACATTTGCTTGTGTGTAAGCAGTGCTTGAACTGCCAATAAGCAAAGGCGAACACCCAAAGCCAAGTGGTTTACTTCAGCTGTTAGATATTTCAGTATGGAAATAGGATTCTATTTCTATGGACTTCATCGATAGGTTTTCAAGGTCGAATAGAGGAAATGAAAGTATATGGGTTATAGTGGACAGATTGACCAAGAGTGCCCATTTCATTCCGGTAGGTCAACCAGAATGGCACCTGTTTTAGCAAAGTTATTTATAAAGAATGTGATTTGACTGCATGGAGTTCCTAGCAATATAGTTAGTTACAGAGATTCCTTGTTAACTAACGAGTTTTGGAAGAGTCTGCATGTAACGGTCTAGGCTTTTCAACCATCAACAGCCTTAACCACGTCGACGTGCCCACAATTTTCCACATGGGCAGTCTAGAGTTTGGTTTTCAGATAGTCAGATAGTAGATATCGATTTAGTAGCCTTCAGCTTTCTGTTTGGTATTCTTTGGAATCTTTGGAGTGCATGGGCTGCACTTGCTTAGCTTTGTACAACCTTGATGGAGGTTCGAGCATGGAGTTTTAGAGCTTTGGCTTTGGAGTTTTGGTTTGAGGTTGCAGTATTAGATTCTATTGAAGACTCATCTCATATTGTGTCATGGTCCACTGTATTTTGTGTTGTATATATTCTCTGATGTTGATGATTATCATTGTATCAAATTGATGTATCGGATATTGTATTCATGTTGTATCAATGATATCATCTTTTGTTTCCACTGTGTTATTTATCATCTAATGTTGTTATAAGCTTCGGCGGACCAGATTCGACGTTTGAATCTAAGACATTCGAGTACAAGTGAAGTACGGGTGCCGATTTTCGATGGCCGAGTCAGGATCGTTACACTGCAAGAAGTGTTGGGAACCAAGATTAAGACGAGTACCGCTTACCATCCGCAGACAGATGGGAAAATGGAAAGAGTTAACAAGATCTTAGAAGATTTGTTAAGAGCTTGTGTTCTGGATTTTGGGGGATCATGGGAGGACCATCTGCATCTAGTCGAATTTTCATATGACAATAGATATCAGACTAGTATTGGGATGCCACCGTTTGAAGCTTTGTATGGTAGGCAATGCAAATCTCCCATATGTTGGTTGGGGATAGAGGAAAGGTTGATCCTTAATAGATATCGTTAAAGAGGCTGCAGAAAAGATTGAGCTCATTCGGGCTAGAATGAAGTTGGCTCGGCCTGGGTAGAAAAGTTATGCAGATAAGAGATAGAAAGATTTGGAGTTCTCAATTGGGGACTAGGTTTTCATCAAACTGTCATTGATGAAGGGTGTGTTTAGATTTGGGAAATCGAGGAAGTTTCTCCTAAGTTAATTGGACCGTTTCCTATTCTTAAGAGGATCGAAAAGCTCTTGTATAAAGTTGAGATACTGAGAAGTTTAGCAAGTGTCTACAATTTTTTCATGTTTAACATCTCAAAAAGTATGCTAGAGACCCGAAGACTACTATTCCACCGATAGTGATAGATGATTTAGTGGTAAAACTGGACTTGACCATAGTGAGGAAGCCAGTTCGCATTGTTGCGAGAGAAGAGGCTTAGAAACAAGATGGTCGGATTAGTCAAAGTCCATTAGAGTGACGATGAAAGAGACTATACTTGGGAGGTTGAGAGCAGGATTAGATATGCTTATCCTAATTTGTTTGATAGTATGATTTACCTTTTTATTTGATCTATTGTGTGCCTTATCGTGATTTCGAGGACGAAATTTTTTAAGGAGAGGGGTCTGCAACGCCACATATTTTTAGTAACATTTTTTAGGAAATTTATTTTGTCAAACTAAATAAAATAATGTGTTGATTAAGGGATTGAGATTTGATTTTAACTAAAGGGGTAGCCATGCCACATAACAGTGAACTAAAAAGGGGTTTTAAAATGAATAAGAGGAGGGGTAACATAGGAAAGAGACCATTCCTACATCTTCTCCCATAGCCATGTACTGTAACACACGTTCATTTCGTTTTATTTTCAAATTTTAAAAAGCAAGGTCGACCACCATTAACAAGAAAAGCGGAAAAAGAAAGAAGATAAGCTACGAAAAAGCTTAAGCAATTCAATCTATACCTCAATCTCTTTAATCATTAAGCCTAAGGTGAATAATGTTTACATCTCTATTTTGGATTATTTTTGGTTTTATGATGATTCCGAATCATTTCGCAATATACTGCCATGTTTTTTTTTGGCAAAGCCACCCGGTTTTATAGTGGGCCGTCCACTTTTTATTACGAACGTAATAAAAATTAAAGTACAGGAGTAAGGTAAAAGCACCTTAACTACTAAAAAAAAGGAACAGAAGATACAGCACAGGTACTTGACAACTATGTCACAGTAACTAACAAACAAAAACTAGCACTTCTCCGAGGATGGAGAGTCACTGACAACACCAGACAACAATAAAGGGGCAGACCCAGAAAGGCCAGCAAACGGGCGGAACCGGAGAGCAAGACAAGGGTCATACTCCACATCATCAGTACAGTAGTTAAATGATCGATCCCAGGCTGGATCAGCAAGCATGGCCGAATTTGAAGTCGCATATAGACCATCCATATCAAGTACTATAGAATCACTAGATTGTTTATAGCGAAGGCAACTAAGGTCCTGTTGATCCTCAGATACAAACCGGAAAAAGGATCCATCAACCGGGTTATACCTCATATCAGAAATGGGATCAATCCAACATCCTTCGGGCACATCCCAAGCAACAGGAGGCAGTAGCGGGGAAGGGTCTGGATCAACAATGACAGGAGCAGCACACGGAACCTCTGGAACAGACGGAGGAGATACCAGGGGCAAGGAAAGAGCATTCAGATCAGGCAACATAGCCTCAGGAGGAGGATAAGTATGAGTGGGAGGGGCAGAAACCTTTGGGACCCAGATCCTACGATGGGGGCGCGACAAAGGTAATTTCGGGGCAGCCACGGATGCAACTGTATGATGACAATCAATAGTAAGGTGTCCAAAAGAGTGACAGTGGGTACAAATATCCGGGACCCAACCATAGCGAACCCTAACATGTTTTTGAATAAGTATACTGCCATGTTTTTGAATAAAGGAATGTTTACATATACTCGTTGATGAATTAAACATATTCATATAGAGTTTTATGATTTGTTTTAAGGTAAAACCCTATTAAATGACAACTTCATGCCTTGTGAATTTTTATATAGATCAAAAAATATGTTTTGGAGATGGGTTTCAACTTTCATAAATTATGGAATTAATGTGGAATTATATGAATTTTTTTTAGAAACGGGTACTTTGTTAACAAAAAGAAGCATATATTTCCATGATATACCTCGTTAAAACCTTGCGATCCCCTAATCTAAACGGGTGCCTTGCAAGGAAAACGAGTACATATCATTTCCATATATTAATAGTACAAGACCACAGCTACAAAACCAAGTTGTTGAACAGATGGAGGAGTAAACAAACATAACACGCACTCAAAACCATCCATAATAACAAATTGGACATTTGGAAAATATAATCACCAATACAAATCACAAGACAAAAATAAATATCCAAAAACAAGACTTCATGTGGAAACTGACAAACCTCCAGCAAAACAATGACTCATCGAGCGCGGATGAGAAGCATCATCAAGAGGAGAGAGACAGAAAAGCAGTTCTCTAAAAAAGTAGATCAAAGTAATGAATGCCGAAAAAACTCGAGAATCCAAACTCGAAGACACCGCTTGAAGACAAGAGAATGGGCACCATTGTGAAAGAAGCCGTGACTAGAAAGATTGGAATTCAGGGAGGTCGCTGATGGTCAAGAGAATCCATGGCGGTATTAAAGTTGTCAAAGATAATTCTCACTCTGCATTTATCACTTGATTAGTTAATATGTACTGCATAAGTAACTTAACATCTTGTATGATTAGGATGAGTCTGACAGATGCTGACATATCAATTCCTCTAAAGATTCTGTTGTTCCTCTCGCACCAGATGTTCCAAATCAAGGAAGTGAACTCTATGTTGGTAATTTGATTTATTAAAGAGTGATTCCTCTGTCTTTTACTTAGGCAATCCAGAATATGATTAATATTGTAGTTAAGATTGAAATCGTTGTTGACTTTCTACATGATACTGTCTAGTAAGCTTCTAGAATATGGACGGTTAAATAAGAGATGGTCTCTGTCTTCTAATTTATTTGAACATAGAGTACACCTTTGATCAATATTTGTGTTCCATCTACTAACTCGATCCTTTGTGCTCAATTTATTTTGTTTTTTCCATAAGAGCACAACTTGACATCTTAGGCGCACACCCTTTGTCCCAAATAATCTTTGTCCAGAAATGTTCTGCATGCTTGTTTCTGAAATGATTCTATGCCGATTTCATTGTAAATTGTCCATTGATACTAAGATTCCATTTCTAGTAAAATCTTTCCTTTTAAGGCTGAATGTTTACATTATGAATAAGTTGATGGTATTGTGTAGGCACGTAGTCTATGTTTTGTTTTCAATTGTTATTAGAAATTAACATAGATACTTTTTTGTTACATCCATCTACAATAGACATAACATTCCAACCTGCTTTATCTATTAAAGAAGATCCATTAATCCATGGATCAAACCATAAGTTTGTGATGTCCCCGTTAACAATGTTCCTATTTATGAGACCTTTGCACCACTGTCTTGCTCTAAGTAAAGTTTTCCAAGTATACGACGCAGCGGGATCCATGGTAGCAGTCCATAAGTTAGCTTTTTTACAATACTTATTTTGTATCCATTTAGCCTAGAGAGATTCACCATGAATAAATTTCCACAGTAGATTAGCTGCCACTGCTTTAGATATTTCTTTAATTTTCCTTATACCAAAGCCACCTTTATTTTTTGTTCTACACACATCTTCCCAACTCATTTTATGAGCCTTAGATTTCCATAAAAAGTTAAAACACAAAAGAATTGATTCTTTGAATTACTGTTGATGGGAATTGTGTGAACTGAAGCCAAAACTGCAACAAAGGATATATGACAGTTTTTATTAATTCAACCCTACCATTGATATTTAGCATCTTACAGTGCCAATGGCTGAATTTTTTATTAATTTTGTCTATCAGCCATCCAAAGTACCTTGCTCTTAATTTATTATTAGATAAGGGAATTCCCAAATATGTAATTGGTAGACTACCAATGCTGAAATTTGGAATGATAGCTATTTGATTTTTGTTTGTGGCACCTTTACTAAAAATTAGCATAGATTTTTTGTTGTTTAATTCCAGCCTTGCTATGTTATTCAGATCTTGAAAAATATGCTTGATACACTTGGCATTCTCAATAGTAGCTTTGGTTAAATTAAAATATCATATGCATATATCAAATGCGTAATCAAAGGTGCAGTTTGGTATATGGGAATTATATTACCATTGAAGAATTCCATATCTAGATATATAGTAAGAAGTTCCATAACAATGGCAAATAAATATGGTGAGAGGGGGTCACCTTGTCTTAATCCTCTCGAGCTATTAATGAGACCATAGGGTGGGCCTTCTATTAGAATCGAAAATGATGGAGTAGAAATACATTCATATATAAGATCCACAAATGGAAGAGGAAAACCCATCGATATCAACATATGATGAATAAATTCTCTATTAATTTTATCACACGCTTTATGTAGATCAAATTTTAGACATAAATTGTTAGGTTTTTTTCTATTGAATCCTCTAACCATTTCATAAGCTAGAAGGGAGTTTTCTATGATAACTCTACCAAGAATGAAAGCATTCTGATTATATGAGATAAGATCATTCAAATATTGCTTCATTCGATTACAAAGAAGATTTGTTAGAATTTTATAAGAAACATTGCAAAGTGAAATCGATCTAAAATCAGTCATATCAACTGCATTTGGTTTTTTTGGGATAAGGCCTATAAACATATGATTGATTTCTCTAATAATTTTCCCAGATTGAAGTACACTATTTATAGCATTCCAGATGTCATATTTGATTCGTTTCCAATGGATTATATAAAATTTCGAATTGATGCCATCTGGTCTTGGAGAGCTATTGTCGTTTATCTAGAAAAGAGCAGATTTAACTTCCTCAAATAGAAAAGGTTTACAGAGATTAATTTTTTCATTCTCTGATAGGATTTTCTTGCAAGTTATGTCTGGAAATTGGAATGTGTCTCTAGGCGATGAGAAAAGATCTGAAAAATAGTTCATAGTTGAGTGGGCAATTTTTTCTGATGATGATGACCAAGAACCATTGTCATTAAGTATAAGACTACTCCCTCTAGTTAGTTTAAGAATATTGATTTTGGAGAAGAAAAATTCTATTAGTTTATCTCCTTTTGTCAACCAGTTAATCTTCATTCTTTACTCATTTTCTATCGCAATATTCCTCATTTTAACATGAATCTGATCAACTTTCATATTGTACTGTTCGATAAGATTGTTGTTTAAAGGATCTCGAACTAATTGATTGTAAATATCATTAACATCTTTCTTTAACTTATCCAGTTCTAAATATATAGTGATTTTATTTGAAGCCTAGGTTTTCAAAGCAGCCTTCACGGTTTTTAATTTACAGAGAATCTTATAAAGAGCATTACTTGTAAATTCCTGATCTAGAGCATGCTACAAGGTGATCTGGTAACCTCTTTGTAGATGTCATAATTATTGTACTTGAAAGGTATGCAACTTCTCCTTTTATTTGGATCTTAGAGCTTAATCATGATAGGAGTGTGATCACTATGGAGTGGTTGCCAAAATTTATTCCATAGTGGCTAAACTTGTCAGACCACAAGTTATTTACAAAAACCCGATCTATTTTACTATGGATAGAGAAGTGAAGGCCTCCTCTCCGTGTATAGTAGTTTCCAGTGAATTCTGGTTCAAGGAGTTTAGAATAAGATATACAATCCATAAATTCTTGATCGCCCATACCATTATAGATAACATTATTCATTCTATTTGTAGGAGATAAAATAGAGTTAAAACCACCTGCTACAATCCAAGGTAGTCTAACGCTCATAGATTGATCAATGATATACTTCCATATCTCTTTTCGCCTCATTTCCTCATTAAAGGCATAAACCATGGTACATAGCACACTTAGTCCACTAGAATTATGCAGGATACAAGAAATGTATTGTTCATTCGTGTGTTGAATAATATTAGACCACTGTGTAGAATCCTAAAATATAAGAATACGACTTTTCTGATCATCAGGAATATTATGTGAAAATTTCCATTTAGAATGAATTTTAGCCATAAATATATAATATTATCTAATGATAGTTTATTTTCAAGAATGCTAATAAAAGAGAACATGTTGCATTGCAATAATATAATTATTTCCAATTGTTTGGCTGGGGCATTCATACCCCTAATGATCCAGATAAGGAACTCCATCTATTGATTGTTTGCAGCGTTGTTACTGGTTTCTAGGGGAGTAGCAATCCCTAATAATTTGGTTTTCCTTGAATTTTTGTTCTTGCTTTTAGTTGATTAACAAGGGTGTGCCATGCAGGGTTGTCAACAACATCAGAATTGGTTGTGGCTTTAAATTCAAAGGGGGTTTCATCTGACCTGATTTTTCACATGTTGTTGGGTCTGATAGTTCTTAAAGAATTAGTGCTTTGCTCTATGGTATCAAACTTTGTATCCACCTCAAAAGGATCTTCAAACATTTCACTTGAGTCACAATTGAAATCCTCTGTGTCTATATGCTTGTAATGTAATTTTTTGTGATTCTATATTCACATCTTTCTGAACTGATGGTGTAATTATAGTCGAAATGATAGTGTTCGGGTGGACATTTTGACTTTCATCTGGTTGATTTTGAATATAATCAATGTTACCTATTTGTTGATAACTAATATCTTGTGATTTCTCTATTTTTGAAAAGTCTGTAGTCATTTGAGTATCACAATGAGATGCTTTGATATCCTGACTATTATCTACTAGATTTTCTATATTATTCCCACTGTTGTCAATTATCAAGTCAAAGTTATCTGCATTTTGTGTCACGTTACTCCTTTTTGGCATCTAAACTTTATTAAATTGACATTTACTATCAGCATGACCAAAACTTGAGCAGTTCGTACACATCTATGGTTTCCATTCATAAGCCACTTCTTGCCATATCATTTTGTCGTCTTCGGTTATTTGAAGGAATTACTTATTTCAATTAACACTCTAGCGTAAACAATTTTAATGATACCTTCAATGAATTTATCCAATCTAATTGGGGAACTAAGAACCGAGTCGATACGACTAATATCTTCTTCTATCCAATAATCAAGGGGAAGGTTCGGGAATCGTATCCAAAATCGGAATTGTATGAAGAAGTTATTTATTGAGCTTCATTCCTAGAGACCACCTTTTCATCATCGTCAACTTTTTATTATAATAAAAGGCCCTCCTTCTAAAATTTTATCACAATCTTGTTTTTTGTTGAATTTTGTCACACAGCATCCATTTTCTTTGGAGTAAATCGAGAATTCATCTTATGGCTTCCAGACTCTAAGTATATAGTCTTTGAATTATGGATAATATGGTTTAGGACCAATACATATACCACTATGGCATTGTCCCATTTCTTTTTAGCATTTAGCACAACCTCAGCGGACATTTTGGCACATTGCATGGAGTTTAATTCTTGAGGCTAATAGAATTTTAATAGGATAGAGATAGGGATGTTATTACCTTTTACCACTTCATTCCATGCCCGATTGGATGAGGTAGAAAAATTCCACCTATTGGTAACGGATCTGTTAACATCTTGGGGTGTACAGACAATGTTACTATTGGAGGATTTATGATTGTGGTTTGAGGGTTGAGTCGATGGGTTTACACTTTTTTTTAGAATCTCTGTTTGCAAGAATACCAGGCTGTGAGTGATATGAATGTTTAGGAGCACGCTTCCACTTACGAGAAACAACCGTAGTGAAGCCTTCATCTTTAGGGGGGAGATGATCTACTGGGGATAGAGGCGGGAGGCCGGGCGTGGGTTTCAAGAATTGTGGCGACGGATCGGAAGGGCGACTAGACTGTGGATCAGTAGGCAAGGACGGTGTCATCTAGAGCGAAAACAAAAGGTTGACAGGGCATATCGAAGAAGAAGGGGCAGAGATTACTAGAGGCGTCTAGGGTTTTCGTACTTATCGAAGAAGAAGGGATTTATATGAATTTTCTGGTAAAGAAAATGACATTTTGGGTTATAAATTATTTACGGGTAAACAATTAACTATTTGGATCTAAAACTTTTATATGTTAGTGAATATATATAATTTGATTTACCGGAATTTTTCCAGATTTTTCCTAAGAGTTTCAATGGTTATATAAATTATTTAAGTATAGGACTTAAATGTTTTATATAATCATAAGGAAGAATGGGCTTTTTGTAAAATATTTAATTTTCCAAAAATGGAAAGTTGATAGCACGTTTGAAAAGAAAAACCTGGCAACTAATCAAATTTAGACAATAAGGCAGGTTAGGTACAAAAGGACTATTTTAAAGTACAAATAAACATTACTATTTCATCTCCTTCAGCACCTAGGTTCCGCCTCCATACTACCCTTTCGACACAGTCGAAACCAATGCATATGGTATCAGGCAACTAGTACGTAATGAATTGGAAGAAGGTGAAAGGTATAGGGTCGAAACCAGAGGGCTCTGAAAGAGATAGGATTTTTCTTTGGTTTTAAAAGAAAAGAATGCCTGCTTGCTTTTGGCTAAGTTGCTTTCAACTTGGTTAGGTTTTGAATAAGTCAAATGATTTAAAAGGAATGGCTTCGATTAGGTTGCTATTTTTCTATAAATGATTTCTTTCGACACGATCGAAGCCTTTAGCTGCCACTTCCTACCTTTCGATCCAGATGGTTTCGAAGGGACCTATTGTTTTCTAAAATTTGGCCACCTCTCCATTGTTATTGGAAGGATGATTTCGACAACATCATTTTATGACTTAGAAAATGGTTGTGAAACAGTTGCTTTTGAATTAGATGATTTTAAGGCCCTTTTTTCTTTGAATGAAGTATAACCCAAAATTGGTTTCAAAAGAGATGATTTGAATGGTTTCAAAAGGTGCTTTTGACTTTAATGGGTTTATGTCGTTTTGCTCTACTTGAAGGCATAATCAAAATGATTTTAACCGAATCATGTTTCGAAGTAGTCAACTTTGAATGGTTTCGAAAGGTTTCCATATGTTTTACAATTGAAACTAAATGCATTCGAAAGGTTTAGGTTTAATATTTTTGAAAGGTTTTAAAAGAGGCTTTGAAGGGGTTGTTCGCCAGAGGTTTCGATTGTTTTCTGGTGGTTTTGAATGGTTTTGAAAGGGAATGTTTAAAAGTTTTAAAAGAAGATATCTATGGTGTTAAAGCTTTCGAAAGGAAGATTTCCAAGGGTTTCAAAAGGGTTTTGAGAATGGTTTCATAAGGTAGACTTTGGCATTTTGGCCTAGAGAAAAGAAAGAGTTTTACATTGCTTCAATAGGGGTACTTTCGATGGTTTCAAAAGAGGTACATTCAAAGGTATTGGAAGAGGGACTTTCTAAAGTTAAGTGTTTTCATCAACTAACATTTGAGTAATGTATATATATATATATATATATATATATAATATGGCAAGGTGGTTTTGAGTAAAGCATAAGTGAGTATATAATTTTCCTTGTTTAAGTTTGATTTAAAAGCCTTAAACCATTAGGAAAAAGTTTTTCAGGGAAGATTTTGTACAGATATCCCTAAGAAAAATGCCTCAACATTAGACACTAGATGGGACTCGTATATGGTCCCGCCCTATACATTACCTATTAGCCCTGCTAATTTAGTCCAAAATTCTAATGTGTAGTGCTTTATCATAGGTAGGACTAAAATTATGAATACACATAGAAAGGAATATATTTTTGTATACAAATAGGTTATTGGTAAGCCCGCAAACCATTAGGATCATGTGACTCTGGAAGATGATAAGTTAAGGATAGACCGTCTAGAAGGGAAGTATTTAACAGATAGTTAAAGACAGATAGTTTAGACAAAGATAAGTGTCATATAGATGTTAGATAATTTTTGATAAATTTTGATGCTGTTTGGTAAGCCTAAGTTAGCCAAAGGTTAAAAGTTAGCCAAACAAAACTTTTGTGTATGAATAGATAGCTCATTTTATTACCTAATTTATCTGTGTATGTTTACATAATGATGCTTTACAAATATTTTGACCAGTTTTGATTGTAGGAAAAGAATTGTAAATGGATATGTTTTAAAGGAATGTTAGTGAGGGGAAACTCGTTCCGCTAAGCGGCGTGGTCTCAATTAACATAAATTAACGATGATGAACAGTATTATTCACATAAATCTTTATTTCCGACTCGAATTTTTTTCCTCCTTAAAGTCTCGAGTGCTCAAAATTTGATTTGAGTGGGCTGAGGGTTTAGGTTTTCAAGTTTTGGCAGATTTTCGCTAATAAGCTTCCGGAGATGGGCCGGTGGCTGATGGATAGCTAATTTAGGAATCCTAATATTTCTATTATTTGTTTCCGCTGTGTATTAAGACGGTTATGTCCATATTGCTTTGATCATCCAAGGGGCATCGTCATATGTCGCTCTTGGCGTATTATTATAAAACTATATTTGATTCTGGGGTGTTACTCAGGAGTCACTAGCATGACTCCGGGGCCGGAACAACGTTCATTAGATGCACTATCCGTGTACATCTTTCATCTGGCATTATACTCTCCACTACTCTCCAGAATGTCGTCTTGCGCAGTGTGTTGAGCAATGAGATACACTAAAGCTTAACCTTGGATAGCTCTTCGATGGTGATAGGTAATGTCATATTACCTCAATTCAATGTTCCATTTTAACAGCCTTCCAGCGATCTCAAGAGAGTCTGCCTCCTTGAAGCGGTCAATAGACAGTATGCAAATTTTCCAGCTTCGGCTAGTTTCTTTTTGCTTATGCCAACTGCTTACCGATGTAGCATACTAGTCATTAGATTTGATACTCCTCACGCACAAGTGCGACTCTCAATGCATGCACCGATATTGCAAGATAAATAAACAAATCCTCATCATTCAGCGGTTTCAATAGAGCAAGAGGTCTCTCTAATTGATCAACTAGAGCATGGAATGCACTATACATTCTTGGGTCCTGACGAAATTCATTTTCCCTTTCTCGATCATATCGAAGAGAGGGATGCATTTATTTTTGGCTCTTAAAATGAATTGTCTCAGGGCGGCAAACACTCCATTTAAGCTCTGCACTTGTTTGATTGATTGGGGCTTTGATATTCCTCAACGCTTCTATCTTCTTCGGATTTTCTTCGATCCCACGAGAGTTCACAATGAAGTGTAAGAATTTCCCTGATGCAACGCGGAATGAGCATTTCAGGGGATTGAGATTCATCACGTATTTCCAAAGAATGTTGAACATCACTACCAAATCATCGATATGGTCCTTTGACTTCCATGACTTCATGAGCATATCATCCACGTAGACTTCCATTGAACATCCAATTTGATCTTTAAACATCTTGTTCACCAATCTTTGGTCTATCGCTCTGACGTTCTATAATCCAAAAGGCATAATAAGATAGTAGTACAATCCTAAGTATATTACGAAGCTGGTGTGTTCCTGGCATAACACGTGCATCGTAATCTGATTGTACCCAGAGTATGCATCCATGAAAGATAGCAATTCGTGTCCAGCTCTCGAATCCACCCGCTGATCAATCCCCGAGTGCTGGAAGCTACCTTTAGGGCACGTCTTACTTAGATTAGATTAGTCAACACATGTTCTCCACTTCCCATTTGACTTTTTATACCAAGACCATAATTGATACCCAACAGGTTTAGGGCAACATGGATGAAGCCATTGTCTCTCAGCTTTTCCACTTCTTTTTTCAGTGCAGTGGATCTCTCTAGACCCAAAACACCACGCTTCTGTTTCACATGCGTTTCAAATTTATAACTAATGCATGGATCGCTATCTCCAATGATATTCCACACATATCCGAGTGAGTCCATGTGAACGTATCTAGGTTCGTCCGAAGTAAACCAGCCAACTCTTTTATCACCCTCATGTTAAGCTACGATCAAATCCTTAGGACCCATGTAATATCATCCTTGCTTACCGGGACGTTGATTGTTAACTCGGCTATTGTTGTCCTTCCATCCTCCAACTCTTTCCTTGGATCCATGACTCCATATCCTTATGGAGCCGACTATTTTGCTCGAATCAGGGCTCAGCCATTGTTTCTATGCCTCTAGAGCCTTAATGCAAAGGGTCACCTCTATACCTTTTCCTAACTCTCTTCACTTTATTTCTTTTAGCTCGGCGACATAATATTCGCGGCCAAGCCCCTGATCTCTTTGGACAATCTCCACACCATTCTCTATTAGAAAATTCATTGTTAAGCACCAAGGAGTTATGATCGCTCGGAATTCCGCAAGGGAAGGTTGGCCTAGAAAAGCATTGTAGGTAGAAAAAATATCCAACACAACAAAAGGCACCACTCGCACTCTCCTACGGTCGCATCTCCAAATACCACCAGTAGATCCACACATCTCACTTGCTCAATAGTCATCCTATTAAATCCCTAAATCCGAGATTTACACAACTTTAAGTCCTTTGCCTCTAAAAGCATCTGGTCATAGGCTCTTTTGAATAGAAAGTTGACTGAACTCCCAAAGTCAACCAAAACCTTTCTCATGATATCAGGGCCGATCGTAACTGAAATACCAAGCGGACCAATAGACAAGGTCTCTACCCGATCACCATCTCGATTACAGAAAATTATAATATTTGTTACACTCTTGAGTAGCTTTTTCGAGGCACCGTCTATAATAGCAAAACAACTCTCATTCACTGCATGCTTCAAAGCACCAACATTACGCTCCATCTCATTCCAACTTTATCCCTATTGTTGTTCTTGCCATGCCCACCACCTCGGTCCTCCACATTCACATCAACATTGCCAGAATTTCATCCGAACTATTTTACAGCAACATTACCTTATGTCACTTCGATTGAATTACCAGCATCATCCCTTCAAGGGCGAGCATGTACCTCTTCTTGGCGTAAAAACTGATTAGCCTTCCTATAGAAAATATCCATCGTCGACGGGGTTTCATTTCCAACCATCTTTCGAAATCAGTATCTCGATGAGTCCCCCGGTAAGTGCCATTAGTACGATATCCTCCTGAGCATTGCTCATTTCCGCTGTTGCGGTATGGTATCCATGCAAGAAATCCTACAAAGACGCTCTCGCTCTCTGGAAGAGGTTAGAATGTGACAAAACATCCTTCGAAAGGTTGAGCATACAGAATTATTCGATGAACTTTTGAAAATTTCTCGAAAGACGACATGGATCTCGGTAGTAGCAGTGTGAAACAATTTGTCGCCACCCCTTCCAAGAAAATTAGAAAATAATGACACATTACCGCATTAGTAGCTCCAGTAGAATCTATATTCCATTCATACTTCAACAAGAGTTTCCTCTGATCCTTTTTCCCACCTTATAATGGCATCGCTGGCATAACAAATCTCCTCGGATATTTTGCATGCAAGCTCTTCCCCGTGAATTGATTTCGGCTCGGGGAGCTACCCTACACATCATTTATGCGATGATGGCTCTCATTAATCAATATTTTGACCATTTTAGGCAAATCCGACTCAGGTGGATCGACCGAACGATGGTAATCGTAATCGGTCTAAAGTGTTTGGCCCGGAAAATGCTCTTGGTTAGTCTCACAATACATAGGTTCCATCGACTCTAGGAGAACCGTTTGATCAGCATTCCATGCGCCCGGTATCTTCGAAGCGTATTCGCAGCAGCTGCTTGACCTCCAACATCCTGATCATTTATAGTACATCTAGAAGTCAAACCAACACCAGCACCCGAAAGTCGAACATTTGCGCCCAGTTGGGATGGTTTCGTATCGATCCCTCTTGATGGATCGGTACCGATCCATAGGGCTTGGCAATTGATTGGTCCCCACCTCTATTTCTGCATCTTGGTATCCATCATGAACATTTTCTCCTCTTCGTCCCTCTGCCTATTCTCAAATGAAGAGGAACTATCAGACTCGGAATAAGAAGGTGTTCTGTCTCTTCTAGTTCTCCTACGACCGTTGGTCAATGGGTTCGGTAAATTTAAGCTCTACTTCTTCTGCGCATTCAATTCATTACGGCTTTCCTAGAGCTTATCCTCCATGTGCTTCATCATATGGTTCGTCTCAATCCAGGTAACCACATTAATTGGGTTTGAACATCTACAACATCCGGCCGTGTAACATCTACAACTTATTAAGGATCGACTTCCTCAATGTCTTCAATAACACAAAAAGTTGTGGATTGGTCTCTTTTGGAGCCCATGATAGAAAGTTCTCGTGTAGATTCTTGGGAATCTGAGTAGTTAGAAATTCCAAAAGCAAAGGAAACTGGATCAATCTCTCGGATTTAAACAATCCCATAGTAGATAATGGATCCAAATAGTTCTGAGAATCGATTCTCAACGAAAGCACCAAAATATTGCACCAACACCCAATAGATTAATTAGTGAATAAAAAGTGATGAAAAGTAAATTAAATTGAGTAAAAAAAAGAACAACACACATTTATAGTTGTTTGTCCAATCGTTGCCTATGTATACTTGAGATTTCTGTTGATGATATTGTTGTTTTACAAATATTATTCTTAAGGTTCGGTACCGCTCGATAGCCAATTACAAGAAATATGTAAAGATTATTCGAGAGCTCCAAGATCCCCAAATTGAAGCCCCTCCATGTCTATTTATCGCTGTATGTCAATGGGAAATGCTCCAGCATATTCATCCCCACTTTCTCCATGATCCTCTGGTAATTACTCAAGAGTAGACGTGGCCAGCTCAGCCATATGGATGGATCGGTACCGATCCATAAAACTTGGACATGGATCGTTTTGGCCACCTTGGGATGCATCATTATGTCGATATCTTGATGTATTCTTGATTATTTTTATAGCCATAGGCTTGTTTGTGAACTAATTGGATGGACTAGTGGAGGAGTAAAGTTGTTGATTCCTGTGCTTGAACTATTCAATGTCAGACGAAAGGTGATCGATGTACGGAGTTGGAAATGGGCTTCTAGCATCAACACATGGTTGTAGGAAGAAAATGGAGTTGTTTGGATACAATTTTATCGTTTGGTACCAATCTATGGTTATGGATCGGCACCGATCCATAATTTGGGGGAATTGCCTTGGATTTTTTATGGATTGATCCTCTCTTCATTTTGTGATCTTATTTGTACCTATTTTTTGGACTTTACGGCTATCTCTCCGAACCTTCTACCTCGGTAGCTTATAAATTCTATTTGTCAAGTCAGCCTACATACTGCCTGGTTAAAAGGAAGGATAATAACTTGCCATATTAATCTCAAAGTTTCTAGATATGTGGTTCTAATCCATAAATAGTCCACGTGCATGAGGTAAAACATATTGTGAATTACTAAATAACTCTAGAAAAATCGCAATAATAAGTAATATGTAGTGAACACTTATTTTGAAACCTCAAAGTAACTCATATTTTCTATGCTAGCATATTCTACCTTGCTATGGGCAAAGTATAAAGAAACAAGCCACATTTTGTGAATAAAATGTTTCGATAGAACTAATTTTCGACTAAGGGTTTATCATGTAAGCCTCCATTTACCATCTGAAATCTTAATTTATTAGCACATGCCTAGCATTAGTAGTTTTTCTCTTATGATTAATACACCACAAGACTTGATGTATATATCAATGCAATTTATCCCGAGAACACCAAAATTATAAACCACGATAAAATGTTTGTGGATAATAATATTTCAGCTGAAACAATTGTTGTGAATGTTGTAATTATTATGTTTCTTCACCAAGTTCGTTTGCAACCTCTCACGGTTTTCCTGTATACAATGCACACTTGGTACACAATGGAAAATCATGTGATTAAGTATACAAAACATCAATGCACAAGTACATGGTAACTAACGCAGATTCAATAATAGGCGAAAAATGAAATGGATAACTATATAATACAGTTTTCAACATACCCTGTTCTAAAGATGATTGATATAGTGACTATTTCTACTGAACCATCAGTACCCATGCAGCAAAATAAATAAGCTTTGTGTGTTATTTTACAAACATATATATATAATGACAAAAATGTTAGGTCCTGTTTAATAGGCATTTTCAAATCATTTTCGGTTTTTGTTTTGAAAAACACCAAAAAATTGTTCCTTTTATCATTTTGAAAAATCACCATTTTTCAAAATGGGCTTAATGCAGAAAACTGAAATTTCTTTTTCGTTTTCCTTGTTTTCAGGCCAAACTGAAAATCCAAAAACCATAAAGAAAAGCAAATACAGTAAAAAATAATCTAATCCATTTTCTAGCAGCACTTTTCTTCTACTTCGATTATCGTCGATCATAAAAAAATTCCAGTAAAATTGCTTTTTAATTTCTTTCGTACCTCTTTTGATTCAATTTTATTTGATCACCAAGTTTGTTGTTATTTACTGTAGTGGCTTCTCTTGGGTATGGGATATGGTTTTCTTTTTGATTCAAGCTACTTCCGATTCAAACCTATTCTGAGGTAGGTTTTGTTGATATTTTGTGCATTTTTCGTTTTTAAATTTTGGAAAAATAATTTGGTTACTTCTTGATTGGAAATTTTATGCAATCCTTCCTTTCTTATACACATAGCATATTAAAATAATTTTATTAGTAAGTGCAGTGTGATACTCCAGTAAAGTTATTAGCAATTGCAACAAGGCTTGACACTTATGATTTTGGTCTCGCAGCAAAATCAATACTCGTAAATAGCAAGGCTATAAAGGTACTGGAATTTAACTAACTATGCAGCATCTTATTCATTATAAACCTAAAGTGATCAATTTATTTTAAAATCTTACCCAGTTCAATTATTATTATTATTGTTTTTATGTATTTATTTGTTTAGAAAGTATGCTTTGTATTTGTTCTATATACTTAGCACATGTTAAACAATAAGACTTATTAGTTGTCCTCGTATGCCAGTATGGAAAACTTAGCGGATGATAAAGTGATGAAATTTGTAGCCATGACATATTGGATAAAATGGATAACTGAGCGTATATACATGGCCTGTTAGTTAGTAAGCTTTCTTACCCAGTTTATATTAACTGAGCATATATGCCAGCATTTTCATCCCCACTTTCCCATTATCTCCCAGTAGTTACTCAAGAGTAGACGTGGCTAGCTCAGCCATTTGGATGGATTGGTACCGATCCATAAAACTTGGATATGGATCGTTTTGTCCACCTTGGGATGGATCAGTATGTCAATAGCTTGATGTATTCTTGACTTATTTGTATAGCCATAGGCTTGTTTGTGAACTAATTGGATGGACCAGTGGAGGAGTAAATTTGTTGATTCCTGCGCTTGAACTATTCAATGTCAGATGAAAGGCGATCGACGTATGGAGTTGGGAATGGGCTTCTAGCATCAATAAATGGTTCTAGGAAGAAAATGGAGTCGTTTGGATACAATATTATCGTTCAGTACCAATCTACGGTTATGGATCGGCATGGATCCATAATTTGGTGGAATTGCCTTGGATTTTTGTGGGTTGATCCTCTCTTCGTCTTGTGATCTTATTTGTACCTATTTTTTGGACTTTACGGCTATCTCTCCAAACCTTCTACCTTAGTAGCTTTTAAATTCTATTTGTCAAGTCGGCCTACATACTGCCTAGTTAAAAGGAAGAATAATAATTTGCCCCATTAGTCTCAAAGTTGCTAGATATGTGATTCTAATCCATAAATAGTCCACGTGCATGAGGTAAACATATTGTGAATTACGAAATAACTCTAACAAATCGCATTAACAAGTAATATGTCACGAACACTTATTTTGCAACCTCAAAGTAACTTAAATTTTCTGTGCTAGCATATTCTACCTTGCTATGGGCAAACTATAAAGAAACAAGCCACGTTTTGTGAAAAAAATGCTTCGATAGATCTAATTTTCGACTAAGGGTTTATCATGTAAGCCACCATTTACCATCTGAAATCTTAATTTATTAGCACATGTCTAACATTAACAGTTTTTCTCTTATGGTTAATAAACCACAAGACTTGATGTATATATCAGCGCAATTTATCCCGAGAACACCAAAATTATAAACCACGATAAAATGTTTGTGGATACTAATATTTTAGCCGAAACAATTGTTGTGAATGTATAATTATTATGTTTCTTTACCAAGTTCGTTTGCAACCTCTCACGCTTTTCCTGCATACAAATAGTAGATGCACACTTGGTACACAATGGAAAATCATGTGATTAAGAATACAAAACACCGGTGCATGTAACGACCCTGACTCGACCTTCGAAAATCGGCACCGAATACGTCACTCGTATTCAAATGCTGCAGATCCAAACGTCGAATCTGGTTTGTCGAAGCATATAACACATTAAGTACGACACAGCGGAAGAACATGAATATATCAATATATAACATTGATACAATATCTGATACAACAATGAATACAATAGAATGATACAATAGATATCAACACTATCAGAGATACACGACACAGCGGAAAGAATATCTTCAATAGAATACATCTTCGAAAGAATCCAACTCCAAAATGCAACTGCAACTCCATCTCCAAACTAACTCGAACCTCCCATCACGTATGGACAAAGCTAAGCAAGGTCAGTCGTCAAAAGACTGAAGAAGATTCCCAAGGACAGAAAGCTACCGAATCTACACCTACCACTCGACCATCTGAAAAACCCAACTCTAGACTGTCCGTATAGAAAATTGTGGACACCCAGAGTTTAGGAAGGGAATAATAAACTCCAGGTCAGTCATGGGACTCGTATGAGCAAACAAAAACAATTTATCTTTAAAACGAACAACCAAGGATTTTAAAATTTAAATCCGCAATGCTTTTTAGAAAATGAAACTACCATAAGGCCTCCCGCCACACATACAACGCAAACACAGAATTGGAGGAGATTTCTCCTATGATAGTCAAATATGCTTGATACGTGAAAATCATTTTGATATTATTATTAGTGCATAGTGCAGAAATAATTTCAAAAGTATAATATTAATCTTAGCCAGCATACAACCATTATTGTATGCCTACTATAGCTACCATATTCAATAGCAGGTTACCGCCACATTCCATGGAAGGTTATACAACTAAAACCGTACAGGGCTCGTATTGTTTTGTTTGGATTTCCAACAAATGGTCAGGCTAAGGAACTTCCTACTACCACATAGGTACGCCTCTGGAGGGACGTCTCGAGAATTTAACCAGTTCTCTGCCAACACAAGGCCGGGTTACCTCTGTTACTAGTTAACTACTACACGAGCATGCCATCCCTCAGTCGTTTGCGACCTTTATCTGAGATACCTCTAATCCAACAACCACAAAGCATTCCCAAAGTAATAGATTTGCAGTGACTACACGAGTTAAGTATCTGGGCTCCATACCATGATACCACCCTTTTCCAGAAAGGAATGACACACCCTAAAGGGAGCGACCCTCGTAACCTTGCCGCATCTTTCCCTTTTCGACCATTTCCAGGGTGTGAGGTCTTGATGCAGTCTCATCCACAAAGCTACGCTTTATACAAATGCCATGCTTTGATCAACAAATGATACACAGCAGCACTCAGCATGCCACACTACCAAATTGGGAGTATATCACTGATAAATATCAACTACATAACCTCTGAGCTCGTACGTCTCAGAGAAGGGTGTTAAGCTAAGAGAATAAATTCTCCACCACCAAGCAGAAATGTATTTGATAGAGATCAGTTTTATATCTCAAAGTGTAATGTCAGACATATAACCATACAAGTTTGTTTCGGGTTCGAACAGAACCGAAGGCACTTCCAAAGACGCCCTTGCAATCCGAGCATTTACAATTCCGATCGGACTCCCTATCACATATGGAGAACTCTATACCGGAGCAACTCAGTGCAGAGTCAATCGAGGGGTTATCCTATCATTCTCGAAGACACCCGGTCTTCACCACCAGTCTTCAATTGCAATGCATAACGTCGTATCACTATTCGGAATGGGTTATATGACACAAGGTCCTCTCCCAGCTAAACCGAATAGTGAGCGCAATATTTAAAAACATATGGATATGGGATTTCATTTAATTCACAACTTTAAACCCAAAACCTTTCTTCAAATGGTTTAAAACAAATTACCATTTCAAATCTTTTAAATAAAAAGATTCATTTCACAAAGTTCACCTAGTTTCACAAAGATCCATTCACAGATTTCAAAACAACTTCCATTTCAATTTGGATTAACTCATTCAATCTTTAAATCAAAGATTTAATAGCTTTCAAACTCGTTTCCAATTCAAATCTTTTATATAAAAGATACACCATTTAAAATCCTCTTAGATTGCAAACAAGGTTTAATAATCTTTCACAAAGGTTCATTTATAGCTTTCAAAGTAATTCACAATTTTATTTCAAACTTGAAATCTTTCAACACAAATTGGAAATTCATTTCTTATATGAAAGCTTTTATTATTTGAAAACAAATATTTTTTATTCCAGAAAAATTCGATTTCATTTATACAAGTTAAAATCTTTGGGTTATATTCAAATTCCCAAAACAACACTTTAAAAATGGTTTAAAACCTATATAAACTTGTATAACCTTTTTTAATCATAAATAGAATTCAATTTCAAATTTTGAATTCAAATTTAAATCAGATTATTTAAATTTCAAAACTTTATTAAGTTATTCAAAATAACTTTTATTTTTGAAATCCCTTTTTAAAAGCTTTTTACTTTTAATTCAAATCCATTTCCAAAACCATTGGATTTCAAATTCAACTTTAAAACTATTTCAAAAATCTGTGACTTAACCAATTTCCGCGTGCAATCCATATTTGTGTGTGTAATGTGCGGTCCAGGGGTTTTACACAATAAAAGTGCAACATCATCAATCAGCACAGATTCAAATACAACAATATATTTGATAAGTGGTATAACTATAACGCTTATCTTTATTCACAGATTTCAGATGAATAACATAGGTACATCACAGATAAATAAATTACATTCATCACATATAATAAGTTACATTTCACGGCTTAATCATATCACAGAACATCATATATCAGGGATATCAAACAATTCATTCATCTAATAGAATCGAAACATTCATATGTAAGATCAGTTAATTGTCTGATTAATTTAAATCAAATTAATTACTTATGAAAAATTTGCCAATCCTGGTTAATTGATTACAAACCATTTTGATTAATTATTCTTTAATCATGTATTAATTAACCTTCTATTAATAATTAATTATTCTTTAGTTAATCATCCTTAATTAATTACATTAATTAATTAACCCTTAATTAATAGCCATTTAATTAATTATTCCAAATTAATTACCCTAAGTGATCATCCCTAATCACTTTCATAAATTGATTAATTTTTAAATTAATTAATTATTCCAAAATTAATTACCTTAATTAATCAAGCACATTAATTAATTATCATTTAATTAAATTATTCTTTAATCCCTTGATTAATCAACTTTAATCATTAATTAATTACTTTTAATTAAGTAATTATCTTTAAGTAATTATTCATCTTTAATTCCTTATCATTAATTAATCTTAATTAATTATTCCATAACTTTGAAAATAAATTGTCATCATTTTATCAACTTAAACCTTTAAAGAAATTAACCTCTTTAAAACATGTAAAAATCATAAACCCCAGGCAACCTTAATTAATTTTCATTAACTAATCAACTTAGATCTTTAAGTTAATTAACTTTAAAAACATCTCTTCTAAATTAGTTTCTTAATTACATTATTAAATTTATTTAAAATAAACCTTATGAATAAAGGTTATATATATAATTTAAAAACACTTTAAATTTAATAATTTCAAAATGAATTATTTTCCAAATCTTTTACTAATCCCAAATTTAAACAAAACATTTATTATTTAAAATTATTGAATTAAACATGTTTTAAATCTAGACTTGTTTTAAAGTTTGAAGTTGTTTAATACCAACCTGATACATCCCAATTGTAATCCCAAACCAGAAACAAATTTACCCGAGCCAAATGTACATAATCCCAAGCTCAACTTCAGGTCACTAGCTTTCCTTCTCTACTTCGAGACAATCATCTGTGCTTCGAGTTCGACCTCGGGACCATTGCTTCTCCTTCCCAAACACTACAACCTCCCAGTCTTCAACGTGCACGTGTACGTGGACGAACGTCTCGATCAATTCCGGTCAAGTCCCCGACCACCACCCAGTCACCGTTGATCAACCCAAACCCTCCGACCACCTGGTTTGGCGAATCCACTCAAAAATCGAAATCGAGCTTCTCAATCGAATACTGGGAACATAACCTGATCAATAAAACACCCTAAAGTTGGCGATCCCAACCATCAGAGGCCAAGCAATTCAGGCCACAATCTCACCGCTCTACCATGCACTGATCCCCCACAGACCGATTGACCATAAAGCTTTGTCGACAACGAGATTTATTCGAGAATGACAGTAACCCAAAAATACTCTTAAAGCCTAGATCACCACCTTATCGTCTCCATGGTGAATAATAAAGTCACTTCACATTTTTATGATAATCATCGATGCTCAAACTCCCTTCTAACCAAAACACGAAGATCATGTCCTCGCCGTTCGACGGAATTTGACAAGAACGTCATTTTCGTTCAACTCTCTTTTTCTCACAATTTAATATATTAAAAATCCTGAAATAACTTCCTAAAATCATCCTTTTCGATTTCTAATCGAGGTATAAAATCGAATTATAAAATTAAAACATTCGATGTAAACCAGATTGTGGTATAAATAGTTTGCTCACCTTAGGTTTGAAGAACAGAGAACTGTTTGCGTTTCTAAATCTAGAAATTGATTTTTCTTTTGCTCTTGACTTTTTATTGTTGAGCTTGATCTTGCATTGATTACAGATTAAACTCCAGGCTTGAAAACTTTGAACACTTGAATTTGGTTTGTAGTTTCCTTCCAGGTTTGTAGCTTCCAAGCTTGATCTTGAAACAGATTCTTGATTTTTAAAATGTTATTTTTGTTTTTCTAGTTTTCATTTTTTTCTTTGATCTCTTTTTTGCTTTGATGTGTTGATCTCGAATTAAACTTGCATTTGTTTTTGATTTTCTTTGCATCTTGTTTGATTTTCAGGTTTTTAATTCTTTTGTTTTGAGGTTGTTTAATTATTTCAGGCTTTTGAGTCATTGAATTTCTCTTGCTTAGATTTTCTTTTTGAAAGATGATAAAGGTTTTGGGAAAAGAGGATGTAAATATTTAAGATGATAAATGAAGTAACCAAGCTTTTGTTTTCAGATTTTGAAGGTGAGGAGAGAAAAGTGTAGAGCTGAAATAACTTCTTTTTTTCTAATATATGTTTATATTTCAAAAGAAAGAGAAAATTTGCCATTTGTCATTGTTAAGATAACACTTGTAATTATATGTTGTTACTTATTAACATTTTTCACATGTTTCTAAAATTATGTTTAAGTCCTCACTCTAATTATTTTTACAAATTTGTGTTTTAAACCTTGTTTATAATTAATTTATAACTTTGCATTAAACCCTTCTTTATTTTAAAGTTTGTGAATCATATCTTAATGTTTTTAACTTATATATATTTATAAATTATATTTTAGACCTTACTTTACTTTTAATTCATGAAACATGTTTTATCTATTTTATACTTACATATGTGTTCTGTATTTAATTTTTTTTTTTGTACTTATATTTTTTCAAAGGATATATTTTACAGTATCAAAACTTTACATTTATACTAACTATATTTTATTCCAAGTATATAAAACAAACATAATTTAAATCTTTATCACATCCCATTTTATATTTTATTTAAAATGGATATCTAAAAATAAACACTAGTGTTAAAATTGCTCAACTTAACTTTTGAGTAGCTATTGAAATTTTCTTTTTCTTTTTTGCATTTAAAAATATAACTTTCAAGTCAAAATAGATATGTACACACATATATACTTTAGAAAACAATTTTTACTACTTTTTAAAATATAGAGTTTTCATATCCAATTTATTATTTAAAAATTATTTTTAAATTTCAAATTCAATTTATTTGTAAAATATTTACAATTGAATTCCCAAATTAAACTCAATTTTTTTCGAAAATATTTATCTTGGAGTTTCAAATTCAAAATCAATCTATATATATTCATAAATAAATTTATTCAAAAAATTTCAAATTAATCCACAATCTAACCCATAAATTTACTTTAATTACAAATTGGAATTCGTCTTAAAACCAGGATCGTTACAGATTCCCCCTCTTAAGAAAATTTCGTCCCCAAAATTTGCAAGGGAGACAACAAAGAATAGATAAAAGATAGAGAAATATGTTTCCAAATCAAACTGGATATCAATTCTTCATTTGGACCAAATCAGAATATCAACAGTAGATATGAGAACAAGCTTAATATTACACAAGATATTCGGGTCCTCCGGTCTACGAATATGCAAGGGCATTGGCTAGTTCGAAGGATAACTAACCATTCGTAGAATATATCGAGACCCAAACAATAGATAAATGGATTTAATCTTCTATAACTCTTAAATATTTGGTATAGATTTCGAATTTAGGTCGGAGTACCCCAAAGCATATACCAACTTGCCCCTCTTCAGACTTCGGTCTACAAGAAATCACAATAGAATTTCCAATTTGGTTATAACCGATATCATTTTGTTGATACAATCCAAATTTAGCCTTATATTTGTTAACCATTTTATTTCAAATAAATTTTCAAATTCATTAGAGTTTAAGACGAAAAGCTGATAACGAGAATACGAGGTAGGAACTTATCTACACGATTCCTAAGGCTATCATCACACAAAAGTTTCTCCTTGGAGCTGCTACGAAGCAATCAAGAAATTTGAAAAGAGATAATGAACAAAAGAGATTGATAGAGAAAGTTATTTCCACTGTTGCAGGGTATTGACCATTTGTAGTGGTACTCTCCTGTTCCCTATCTCGTCCTCTTCTTGCACTCATACTCACTATCAGTGGATAGTAAGAGAATTTACTGAGGCATTCGAACGGATATCTTAGGGATACTCATTCTAGAGTATACTTCACCCTATCTCTAATGAGTTACCTAATGTGTTATACTCCTGAGCTAAAGTTTCAACCTTCGGCTCTGATACCAAATGTAATGACCCTGACTCGACCTTCGAAAATCGGCACCGAATACGTCACTCGTGTTCGAATGCCACAGATCCAAACGTCGAATCTGGTTCGTCGGAGCTTATAACACATTAATTACAACACAGCGGAAGTACATGAATATATCAATATACAACATTGATACAATATCTGATACAACAATGAATACAATAGAATGATGCAATAGATGTCAACACTATCAAAGATACAAGACACAGCCGAAAGAATATCTTTAATAGAATACATCTCCAAAAGAATCCAACTCTAAAATGCAACTGCAACTCCATCTCCAAACTAACTTGAACCCCCATCACGTATGGACAAAGCTAAGCAAGGTCAGTCATCCAAAGACTGAAGAAGATTCCCAAAGACAGAAAGCTACCAAATCTACACCTACAACTCGACTATCTCAAAAATCCAACTCTAGACTGCCCGTGTGGAAAATTGTGGGCACCCAGAGTTTAGGAAGCGAACAATAAACTCTGAATCAGTCATGGGACTGGTATGAGCAAACTAACACAGTTTATCTTTAAAACGAACAACCAAGGATTTTAAAATTTAAATCCGTAATGCATTTTAGAAAATGAAACTACCATAAGGCCTCCCGCTACACACGCAACGCAAACGCAGAACTGGAGGAGATTTCTCCTATGATAGTCAAATATGCTTGATACGCGAAAAACATTTTGAGATTATTATTAGAGCATAGTGCAGAAATAATTTCGAAAGGATAATATTAATCTTAGCCAGCATACAACCATTATTGTACACCTACTATAGCTACCATGTTCAATAGCAGGTTACCGCCACATTCCATGGCATGTTATACAACTAAAACCGTACAGGGCTCATATTATTTTGTTTGGATTTCCAACAAATAGCAGGCTAAGGAACTTCCTACTGCCACATGGGCATGCCTCTGGAGGGACGTCCCGAAAACATAACTAGTTCTCTGCCAACACAAGGCCGGGTTACCTCTGTAACGAGGTAACTACTACACGAGCACGCCATCCCCCGGTCATTTGCGACCTTTATCAGAGGTACCTCTAATCCAACAACCACAAAGCAATCACAAAGTAATAGATTTGTAGTGACCACATGGGTTAAGTATCTGGGCTCTATACCATGATACCACCCTTTTCCAGAAGGGAATGATACACCTTAAAGGAAGCGACCTTCATAACCTTGCCGCATCTTTCCTGTTTCGAACATTTCCATGGTGTGAGGTCCTGATGCAGTCTCGTCCACAAAGCTACGCTTTATACAAAATCCATGATTTGATCAACAAATGATACACAGCAGCACTCAGCATGCCACACTACCAAATTGGGAGTATATCACTGATAACTATCAACTACTTAACCTCTGAGCTCGTAGGTCTCAGAGAAGGGTGTTAAGCTAAGAGAATAAATTCTCCACCACCAAGCAGAAATGTATTTGATCGAGATTAGTTTTATATATCAAAGTGTAATGTCAGACATACAACCATACAAGTCAGTTCTGGGTTCGAACAGAACCGAAGGCACTTCCGAAGAAGCCCTTGCAATCCGGGCATCCACAATTCCGATCGGACTGCCTATCACATATGGAGAACTCTATACCAGAGCAACTCAGTGCAGAGTCAATCGACGGGTTATCCTATCATTCTCGAAGACACCCGGTCTTCACCGTTGGTCTTTAATTGCAATGCATAACGTCATATCACTATTCGGAATGGGTTATATGACACAAGGTCCTTTCCCGGCTAAACCGAATAGTGAGCGCAATATTTAAAAACATATGGATATGGGATTTCAGTTAAGTCACAACTTTAAACCCAAAACCTTTCTTCAAATGGTTTAAAACAAATTACCATTTCAAATATTTTAAACAAAAAGATTCATTTCACAAAGTTCACCCAGTTTCACAAAGATCCATTCACAGATTTCAAAACAACTTCCATTTCAATTTGGATTAAATCATTCAATCTTTAAATCAAAGATTTAATAGCTTTCAAACTCGTTTCCAATTCAAACCTTTTATATAAAAGATACACCTTAAAATCCTCTTCGATTTCAAACAAGGTTTAATAATCTTTCACAAAGGTTCATTTATAGCTTTCAATGCAATTCACAATTTCATTTCAAACTTGAAATCTTTCAACACAAATTGAAAATTCATTTATATGAAAAATTTTATTATTTGAAAAAAAATAGTTTTTATTTCGGAAAAATCCGATTTCATCTATACAAGTTAAAATCTTTGGGTTAAATTCAAATTCCCAAAACAACACTTTAAAAATGGTTTAAAACCCATATAAACTTGTATAACCTTTTTAAATCATAAATAGAATTCATTTTCAAATTTTGAATTCAAATTTAAATCATATTATTTAAATTTAAAAACTTTATTAAGTTAGTCAAAATAAATTTTATTTTTGAAATCCCTTTTCAAAAGCTTTTTACTTTTAATTCAAATCCATTTCCAAAACCATTGATTTCAAATTCAACTTTAAAACTATTTCAAAAATATGTGACTTAAGCAATTTCCACGTGCAATCCATATTTCTGTGTGTAAAGTGCGGTCTAGGGGTTTTACCCAATAAAAGTGCAACATCATCAATCAGCACAGATTCAAATACAACAATATATTTGATAAGCGGTATAAACTATAACGCTTATCTTTATTCACAGATTTTCAGATAAATAACATAGGTACATCGTAGATAAGTTTCACAGCTTAATCATATCATAGAACATCATATATCAGGGATATCAAACAATTCAATCATCCAATAGAATCGAAACATTCATAAGTAAGATCAGTTAATTGTCTGATAAATTTAAATCGGATTAATTACTTATGAAAAATTTGCCAATCCTGGTTAATTGATTACAAACCATTTTGATTAATTATTCTTTAATCGTGTATTAATTAACCTTTTATTAATAATTAATTATTCTTTAATTAATCATCCTTAATTAATTACATTAATTAATTAAACCTTAATTAATTACCATTTAATTAATTATTCTAAATTAATTACCCTAAGTGATCATCCTTAATCACTTTCATAAATTTATTAACTTTTAAATTAATTAATTATTCCCAAATTAATTACCTTAATTAATCAAGCACATTATTTAATTATCATTTAATTAAATTATCCTTTAATCCCTTGATTAATCAACTCTAATCATTAATTAATTAATTTTAGTTAAGTAGTTATCTTTAAGTAATTATTCATCTTTAATTCCTTATCATTAATTAATCTTAATTAATTATTCCATAACTTTGAAAATAAATTATCATCATTTTATCAACTTAAACCTTTAAATAAATTAACCTCTTTAAAACTTGTAAAAATCATAAACCCCAGGCAACCTTAATAAATTTTCATTAACTAATCAACTTAGATCTTTAAGTTAATTAACTTCAAAAACATCTCTTCTAAATTAGTTTCTTAATTACATTATTAAATTTATTTAAAATAAACCTTATGAATAAAGGTTATATACATAATTTAAAAACACTTTAAATTTAATAATTTCAAAATGATTTATTTTCCAAACCTGTTACTAATCCTAAAATTAAACAAAACATTTATTATTTAAAATTATTGAGTTAAACATGTTTTAAATTTGGACTTGTTTTAAAGTTTGAAGCTGTTTAATACCAACCTGATACATCCTAATTATAACCCTAAACCAGAAACAAATTTACCCGAGCCAAATGTACATAATCCCGAGCTCAACTTCGGGTCACTAGCTTTCCTACTCTACTTCGAGACAATCATCATGTGCTTCAAGTTCGACCCCGGGACCATTGCTTCTCCTTCCCAAACACTACAACCTCCAAAGTCTTCAACGTGCACATGTACATGCACGAACGTCTCGATCACTTCCGATCAAGTCCCCGACCATAAAGCTTCGTCGACAATGAGATTTATTCGAGATTGACAGTAACCCATAAATACTCTTAAACCCTAGATCACCACCTTAACGTTGCCATGGTGAATAATAAATTCACTTAACATTTTTCTGATAATCATCGATGCTCAAACTCCCTTCTAACCAAAACACGAAGATCATGTCCTTGCCGTTCGACGGAATTTGACAAGAATGTCATTTCCGTTCAACTCTCTTTTTCTCACAATTTAATACATTAAAAATCTTTAAATAACTTCCTATAAAGATCATTTCAATTTCTAATCGAGTTATAAAATCGAATTATTAAATTAAAACATTCGAATTCCTCGTTGTTTTTTTCTTTCTTTCTTTTCTTTTATAGCTTCACTGTACTTGAATTGCTTTTTCAATAATCATTGAGTATAAATATCTGAAATTATTATTAAAAATAAAGTTGTACTCTTATAATCATTTTCTGTTTATAATTCAAAATCTAAAATAAATTAGATAAAGTGCAGTTTTGAATTTTTCTTTAGTAGCTTTAAACCTGACATTCAACAGAGGAGTGATTAAAATACTTAACAGATATGCACGCTACCTACATACATATACCTTCAACATGCAAGCAAAAATTTTCATCACACATTAACAGATCATTACATGCAATCAAGATGTAAACCAGATTGTGGTATAGATAGTTTGCTCACCTTAGGTTTGAAGAATAGAGAACTGTTTGCTTTCTAAATCTGGAAATTGATTTTTCTTTTGCTCTTGACTATTTGTTGTTGAGCTTGATCTTGCATTGATTACAGATTAAACTCCAGGCTTGAAAATTTTGAACACTTGAATTTGGTTTGTAGTTTGCTTCCAGGTTTGTAACTTCCAAGCTTGATCTTGAAACAGGTTCTTGATTTTAAACCGCTATTTTTTTTTTCTAGTTTTCATTCTTTTTCTTTGATCTCTGTTTTGCTTTGATGTGTTGATCTCGAATTAAACTTGCATTTGTTTTTGATTTTCTTTGCATCTTGTTTGATTTTCAGGTTTTTAATTCTTTTGTGTTGAGGTTGTTTAATTGTTTCAGGCTTTTGAGTCATTGAATTTCTCTTGCTTACATTTTCTTTTTGAAAGATGATAAAGGTTTTGGGAAAAGAGAATGTAAATATTTAAGATGATAAATGAAGTAACCAAGCTTTTGTTTTCAGATTTTGAAGGTGAGGAGAGAAAAGTGTAGAGCTGTAATAACTTCTTTTTTCTAATATATGTTTATATTTCAAAAGAAAGAGAAAATTTGTCATTTGTCTTCATTAAGCTAACACTTGTAATTATATGTTGTTACTTATTAACATTTGTCACATGTTTCTCAAATTATGTTTAAGTACTCACTCTAATTATTTTTAAAAATTTGGGTTTTAAACCTTATTTATAATTAATTTATAACTTTGCTTTAAACCCTTCTTTATTTTAAAGTTTGTGAATCATATCTTAATGTTTTTAACTTATATATATTTATAAACTATATTTTAGACCCTACTTTACTTTTAATTCATGAAACATGTTTTATCTACTTTATACTTACATATATGTTACGTATTTAATTTTTTTTGTACTTATATTTTCAAAGGGTATATTTTACAATATCAAAACTTTACATTTATACTAACTATATTTTATTCCAAGTATATAAAAGAAAAATAATTTAAATCTTTATCACATCTCATTTTATATTTCACTTAAATTATTATACTTAAATGGATATCTAAAAATAAACACTAGTGTTAAAAATGCTCAACTTAACTTTTGAGTAGCTATTGATTTATTTTTTTTGAATTTAAAAATATAACTTTCAAATCAAAATAGATATGTACACAAATATATACTTTAGAAAACAATTTTTATTACTTTTTAAAATATAGAGTTTTCAAATCCAATTTATTATTTAAACATTTATTTGTAAATTTCAAATTCAATTTATTTGTAAAATATTTACAATTGAGTTCCCAAATTAAACTCAAGTTCTTTTCTAAAATATTTATCTTAGAGTTTCAAATTCAAAATCAATCTATATATATTCATAATAAATTTATTCAAAAAATTTCAAATTAATCCACAATCTGACCCACAAATTTATTTTAATTACAAATTTGAATTCGTCTTAAAACCGGGATCGTTACAGTGCACAAGTACATGGTGACTAACGCAGATTCAATAATAGGCGAAAATGAAATGGATAACTATATAATACAGTTTTCAACATGTTAGTTCTAAAGATGATTGATATAGGGACCATTTCCAATCAACCATCAGTACCCATGCTGCAAAATAAATAAGCTTTATGTGTTATTTTACAAACAAACATATATATATAATGACAAAAATGTTAGGTCCTTTTTAATTGGCATTTTCAAATCATTTTCGGCTTTTTGTTTTGAAAAACACCAAAATATTGTTCCTTTTATCATTTTAAAAAATCACTATTTTTCAAAATGGGCTCAATATAGAAAACTGAAATTTCTATTTCGTTTTCCCTGTTTTCAGGCCAAACTGAAAATCTAAAAACCATAAAGAAAAGCAAATATAGTAAAAATAACCTAATCCATTTTCTAGCAGCACTTTTCTTCTTCTTCGATTATCGTCGATCGTAAAAGAATTCTAGTAAAATTGCTTTTTTATTTCTTTTGTACCTCCTTTGATTAAATTTGATTTGATCACCAAGTTTGTTGTTATTTACTGTAGTGGCTTCTTCTCTTCGGTATGGGTTATGGTTTTCTTTTTGATTCAAGCTACTTCCGATTCAACCTTATTCTGAGGTAGATTTCATTGATATTTTGTGCATTTTTTGTTTTTATTTTGGACAAATTTTTTGGTTACTTCTTCATTGGAAATTTTATGCAATCCTTCCTTTTTTATATACATAGAATATTAAAATAATTTTATTGGTAAGTGTAGCCTGATACTCCAGTAAAGTTATTAGCAATTGCAACAAGGCTAGACATTGAAGGTTTTGGTGTCACAGCAAAATCAATATTCATAAATAGAAAAACTATAAAGGTACTGGAATTTAACTAACTATGCGACATCTTACTTATTCTAAACCTAAAGTTATCAATTTATTTTAAAATCTTACTCGGTTCGATTATTATTAGTATTGCTTTTATGTATTCGTATGTTTAGAAAGTATGCTTTGTATTTGTTCTATATACTTAACATATGTTAAACAATAAGACTTATTAATTGTCCTCGTATGCAAGTATGGAAAACTTAGCGGATGATAAAGTGATGAAATTTGTAGCCATGGCATATTAGATAAAATGGACAACTGAGCATATATACATGGCCTATTAGTTAGTAAGCTTTCTTACCCAGTTTATATTAAATGACAAAATGCATTGTGACTTTTTTAGTTTTGGTTAACTACTGAATCTTGTTTGGTTTTTTTTGATTTTTTTTATTCTTATGTTTGCCTAAATTTTTTCTTTTCACTCTTAAGATTTTACTTATGTTTTTTCATAGTATTAAGAAGATGCTTTTACTTTTGTAAACTTTAGCTACTACGTAGCGATAAATGCCATCAATTTGTTATCCATGAAATGTTGTTACCACATTTCTTTTGAACCATACTTATCTTTCTACACAGTTTGGCTATGTTTTGAATGGTTGAATTTTCATCATAGATGTTCTTTAATACTACCAAATCATGATGAAAGTTGGTTAGAATTATTTTTTATTTTACCTTTTTCAATACCAAGGCTTGTTTAAGTGCAAATTTTAATTAGAGAAATATCAAACGAAATAAGAGATTAACATGCCAACTTTTACTTTACATACATAAAAGTTGCAATACTACCAATACTCATTTTGATTAACAAGTATTTACTGTATCTTGTTTTTGTATCAAAATGTGCTTTTTGAATTATGGATCTTTGAGTTCAATAAATTGAAACATGTTTCTCGTACAATTTCCTTTTTATCTATCAAAATTTTGTATTAGCAAGATAGAATCATATACCCTTAACATCAATGCATTATTCCTTATTCCTTTACATTTTACCTCATCTACATATATATTTTTCAAACTCTCACAAAATAGAGTATGTATTTCTGAACTTTATGAATACTTTGATTTATGCCAATTTTGATTAATATTATATTACATATAACATGGATATGTTTAACTTTTTGCTCAATTAACTTTGTATTAGCTATCGAAGTTACTATAACATGGATGAAGAGAGCCCAGTAAATTCTACCAGGTATATTTGCAATTTAAAGTGTTCTTGATTTTGGTTAAATCTCCTAAAAATTTATTACAAATACATAATTCCATTAAGTGATGAATCTACAACAAGTCTTTATTCATTAATATGTAAGTTGAGTTTGGTGAAATTTCTAACACCTCTAATGATGGTTTAAGCAATGATTTCATAATAATGGATGAACATGCATCGGATGACATTGAAGATATAATGATGTTTAGTTATTTAGTTGCTAATCGAAGAAGTGTCATTAGAGGAAGACCTTATAGGACATCATCTCTTATCGGAAAAAAGTTTATGTTTGAAATTTTAAATGGCATCCAACTTTATATCATTTAACGCATGCGTAAACATGTGTTTTTGGACTTTAGTGATGTTTTGAAAGAAAAGGGACTATTAAGAAATGGTAAAAAAGCGAGGAGGATGTTGATATGATTTTTATGATTATAGGACAGACTACACGCCTTAGTGTGATTGGCGATCATTTTCAACATTCCGGGCATACTATCTCAAAATGGTTTCATGAAATTTCGCATGTTGTTTGCTCGTTAGGCACAAAAATTATTCGACCAAAAAATCAAGATACCAGTCATGAACGTCTTTTGCGAAAATATCCACATTTCAAGGTCATACAATTGAATATATATAATATTTTAATTACTTAGTAATAAAATAATAATATCATTGTCATTTGATATCATATAACAGAATTGCATTGGGGCAATAAATAGAATGCATATTTCAGCCTGGGCTCCTTTTTCAAAGCAATTCTTTTCGTGGAAGGAAAAATGTCATGACCCAAAATATGGCGGTTTCATGTGACTTTGACATGAGATTCATATATCTATATGCTGGATGGGAAGATACAACTAATGATTCCATGAGGAGGTACTCCCAAATAATTTTATTTACGATAAGTAACAACATTTTACAAATATTTATAATTAACTAACGCCAAAATACGATTTCCTCGTGTGATGGTTTTTATAATTTATTTACAGAACAATTTTATCTTGTTGATTCTGGATATGCAAATATACTATGGTTTCTCTTCCCTTATAATGGACAAAGATATCATTTACGCAAGTATAGTGGTCAAGGAAGACTATGTGGAAAGGAAGACATGTTCAACTACAGACGTTAATCATGTCAGAACATTATTGAGCGTTACACAGGAGTTCTAAATGCAAGATTTCTCATTTTAAAGTTGATGACAAAATTTCCACTTTCTAGACAAAGACAAATTCCAATTGCATGTTGTATAATACACAACTCCGTTCAAGAGGAGCATGTATTGGATACTTTATTCACTAAATATTCATCTGAGAGTATGATATTTCAATCCCTAGTGGATTCAAGTCATAAACAAGAAGTTATTCTGTTTAATGTTAGTCAAACGATTCAAATGTGGCAAGTTAGAGATCAATTAGCCACATAAACGTTGAATGAGTATTAACAACTCATCATTTATAGTTCAGATACAATTTTATTTCTACTTCAAATTCAATATTTATTCCATCTTATTTCATTAAGATATTTGAATCATGTTTGCACAAATTAAAGTTCAAACAATAAATTAATTCACCATCTCATTATTAAATTATGTTACACTTATTACATTATTAAACAAAATAAAAATCATTTCAAAAAATAGATTATATGAATGAGCTTGTTGATTATTATAAGCATGCTGGGAGTCTCTTCCTTTCAACTTCTTCATATTCCTCCCGTGAGCCTGTTCTTACATCCTCTAAGTTAGTAAATTATTCATTATAAAAAATAATAAGATTCACTTATTTTAGATTAATACTTACTCTGATTTGTATTCTACTTCTATGCAGTTTTTCCGTGTGTGTCTTACGTTTGCGCTACCGTGTGCAGATTTGATGTGGAAGACATCACGGATGTGTTACTTACAAAATTTATGGTTGATATATCTATTACATTATTATGAAAGACGCTTTAGTTGTTCTCTTTCAATTTTCTCTTTGTTTGGTGCATCTTTTATGTTACATGTCTAAAATCTTATTATGAACTTTTCTAGTGTAATTTTATTCCTATACGTCTTGGCCTTTTGTAGTTTAAAATGTTGTGTTCCCTTTAATGCTTCATTATTGTGTTTACGATTTAGTGTATTATCTTTTATCTATTATCGATTTTTAGTTAGTAACTTGATATAATGGTAGTAGCTTTTATTTAACTTTATTATGTTTGACTTTTTCATATTGTTCTTTATTTGATTCTCATGTTAAGTACATCATATGAACTTGGAAAATGATAGTGGATATTATATTGTATGCATTATTCTTTAATTGTAAAATATGTTTGACTTGCCAAAAAAAATTCAAAAATTCAAAATATGAAAACCATATTTAAAAAAAGGCATTTTCCAATTATTAGTTTTGAAAACATGTTTTCAAAAAAGGCACACCCAAATGCATTTTGGGAAATAATGAAAATTTTCAAAATGGAAAACTGATCATCATGAAAACACAAAATCGAAAAATCAAAACGCAAACCAAACACTAACTTAGTTTTTCTACGGCTTGATTTGAAATATACCATATACGTACATCCGCTACAATGTTGAATAAGATTCCTAATACACTATATTCCATAAAAACCAACACATACAAGTTTGACTTAGATAATGTTACATCACAATGATTTTCAAATGAATTTATTTACGAAACAGACAAATCGATTCTAATTGATATGTATTAATTCTTTTTTAAGATGATTTTATTTACGTATAAATTCACCTGATTTCGTGGTTTTCGGCTCCGAGCGATGCTTTTTTCTCGTCCCGTGTAATGAGATTTGAGAATATAGAAGGAATTTTGATCAAATCGGATGACAAGATGAAAGAGAACTAGAAACTGAGAGCTAAAGGCATTTTGCAAGGATGGATGGGAATACGTTCTCCAATTGAATCAAAGTCAAGAGGAGAAGAATGCGGTAAAGGAGTATATGGGAGACAAATCTATATGTACGAAGCCCGTGCTTTGCATACAGATAGATCGAAGAACAAACCTCTTCTTATAAAGAATGTTGGTAGAAAACTATATTTATGTAAAACTTTAGGGTGTTTTGTATGGAAAAATATCATATTATTGTTTCATGTGACATATCATATGTTGTTGATGTCTATGTGTCTCGAAAAAATTAATCATATTGCTCAATTTATAGAACTCCCCGCTATAAAATCCTTTTCTGATCTCCCGCCCCTTCTTGTAGTTACGTGAAGAGTCCATCATGTGCTACTTCCATATTCCAGAACATAACAGATGGTCCATGTATGCATACCAAATCTTCACTTCACACCGATATTAAAGTTTTTAAACTTTTCATCTGAAATTAGTAATTATATATGGGTATGGGATTGAATCAATAACCTTTACCCTACAGTAAGCATCTTACAGCAGTTATAGGCGTACAGTTCTATTCAGTGAGTTATAAGTGACACTACATGATCAATCTATAGTAGTTAAGAACAAATGAAGCCTCACCGCCGATAGTATAAATGAGTTATTATATATATATATATATATATATATATATATATATGTATATTTTGCAACGTACCAACAAAACAATCAATATTTTAGAACCATGCTGGTATTCTCCACCTTTATTTTGAGAATAGACAAATCTTTATTTCTTGGAATCGTCTTTTAAGCCGAGCTTCCTCCCCTGATGTTGCTTATCCATTATAGCGTTTTTACAATTGATTTCTCCTCTATCACAATGTTACACTACATAAACGAACAAAAAATGTTATCAACGAGCTTTTAAAATTCCCAATATCATTCACCCACACCCAACCCATCCCGTAAATTTTCGTCGAAAAGAAAAAAAATGTCATTGATCGTAAAAGGATTACCTCCGCCTCCTACTATGCAATGCTAACTTCAATACCTTAGCTCAAATGAAAAATGGCCTTACCATCGAGGACAATATTAAAATCCATAGCCTTCTTGATCAAGCTCTCCATCACTAGTGCTGACACTTATGGCCCCTTAGTCAGCAGTTAATCCACATTAAACTGTGCAACTACTGCCTTCAGCACCTCATTCCCATATGACGGTGACACATTTTCTTCATATTCCGTTTCAAAGATAATAAAACTAATATTTCATGTTATACTCAGATTATGTTCAATCCTGAAGTCTACAATGAACATTTGAATTTTTTAAATGAAATTTGAATAAATACTCAGAAATCTTTAAAGAGAATACCTGATTTATAGTGGTGGTAATAATCTCGGTAGGAAGAGTGAAGAAATTAGCAAGGGCACAAGCTGAAGTTGATCGATGTAGTACTCACTAGCGAATATTTTGAGTATAATGTTAACAAAAAGAATGCATATAAATCACCATTCTGGAACTTGTTTGCACTACTCATTAGCCATGTGTGCATATCCATCTTCTTTTCTTGGAATGTTGATCTGCTCAGTTGCAATATTTCACTTATTATAATACAAGCATTATGTAGGTTAGGAAGTTTCTTGTGTTGTACCTTAAAAAACTGATAAATTGCCTACTCTGGTTAAAAAGAAAATCAAGATCATTATATCAACGATCTAATTTCATTATATCAAAAATCTAGTGCTTTTGATCAATGATGCATTGTAGTAGATTAAATTTTGCTAAAGTGTACAGAGGGGTAAAATCATTAGATCAAAGATTTAACATATTATTGACGTTAAATTTGAGTTTTGTATTTTGCGTTTTCAATATATATCTCAAAAGGAGTGGAAGATAAGAAAAGGATGAAAAATCATGTCATTACTACAAGGGAGAAAGAAAGAACAAATTTGTTTTTCTTATTTTCCGAAAGGTGGAAAATAAGACGAAATCATTTTCAACTTCATATGTTATTTGGATTGATTTTCATAATATAATAAAGTAAAATATGTCGAAATTCTTTTGATCGAAAGACTATGTTACATAGTACTAAATTGCAAATCAATTTCTAGTAGCAACTTGATTAATTAATTCAATACGAATTAAATGGGCATTAGTACTCGATTAATTTGGAACAACCCAACCGAATGAAATTCAATCGTTTACTCATTTAATTTACATGAGAAAATTTTCAATTTCAATCTATTCTTTTTTCAAAAGATCAAGTAGATGAATAATAATTTGAGTAAGTGAAGTGTGTTTCATTTTATTTTTCAAATTGATTGTCTTCCATCCTCCTCTCCCATTATGTCTTTTGAATGCATATTAAAAACACAAAACTCTTTAAGTTTAAACCGAACGGGCTTTTAATGACAGGTGCTTCGGTGTTTCTGTACACTCAAATTACAATGAAAGGTTATCATATTTTACATTGCTTGAAATAACAAAATATAAATACCACTAAAGGTTATCGTATTTTACATTGCTTGAAATAACAAAATAAAATCCTACTTTACATGGTAGAGAATGACATGATGCAAGGCTCAAGCTACCACTACTCAGAGTTACATAAATTGAGAGGAAGGAAGGAAAGTGAAGAAATGTTCAGGAAGAGAAAACGAGAACTGCAGGAGAGAAATAGTGAATTATTTTCCAAGCAAAAGATGTTAAATTTTGGTGACACTATATGGAGAATTGTAGAGGTCGGAAATAGATTGGTAACCGAGAAAACAGTTTGCAAATCAGAGCTCGGATGTGGAACTTATGGTGAAAACAGGAGTTGTGCTGAAATGACAGCTATAGACGTCTGAGGAAAAGTTCAGGCATCTGTCATATGTGCAGAATTTTTCCCAAGAGCATGAATAGACGTTTGTCACTTTGGATAGACGTTGTCACTTTGGATAGACGTCTGATGTCTTAGGGGAAATTTTCCCGAGACCTTAGACAGACGTCCATCCCATTATCACAGACGTCTGTGATGACTTGTGCTAGTTTTTTGGCATGGGTTTGACGTGAAAATTTGTGATATTTGCAGGGACAATTTTCGAACTTTTCCTAGGTTTTCTATTCTCCTTTATAAGTTAGCTTCAGGTTCCAGATCTAGATGGGACAAAAAATGACTACAAGGATTATAGCCTCCACTAATTAGGGTTCATCAAAACCTAATTTTGTTCAATTCTTTTCTCTATAAAATCAGTTTCTACTAGAATTTTGATCACTGTAATCAATCTGTTGTACTCTTCTCATCGATATTAACAAAAACTCTCTCTTAAAGTGGATGTATACTAACACAATATTAAAGGAACCACTACAAATTGCTGTGTGATTTATTGTTCGTTATTGCTTTGATTTATATATTGATTGTTTGGGGATTGTGATCGAATTTGCATTGGTTGAGATTTAGATTGGGTTATTGATTGGTTATTTTTGCACTTCTTACTATGAACTCGTTTTTACGTTGCTTTTAGGTTTTTGATTTGAGTGGTCTCGAGTTGGAATTCTATCACAAAATTTTGTATCGGAGCTTTGGTGTTGGTTGGCGGTAGTAGAAATGCCCGAATCAAGTAGTAACTCAAGTATTTCCTCAATGGGTAATCCAAATGGTTTGGCTCCTTATGTACGTAGTTCGTATGCAGCTTCAGGATACAATTGGTTATAGACAAGTGGAATGACGATAATGATTTTGAAAATTGAAAATGGAAGATGTGTGATGTCCCAGAAATTTAGGCAATAATTATTTAATAATTTCTTTAATAATTATTTTTAAAATGTGAAATATTGATTTAGTAATCTAATTGAAACAGGAATTTTTTTTTGGAGATTAATAATTATTTAATTTGTCAAATGATTTTCTTTTCAAAATTTATAATAATAATTTAATTTAAATTGAGAATCTGATTCTTTTTAAATGTTAAAAATATTTAAGTAGTGATAAATTCATCTTTCTAAACTGATTTAAAAATATTTTATTTATAATATATAAATGTTTATACATTGTAAATAAAGGATTTGGTTTTAATTTTAATTTATATTAAATAAAGGATATTTTCTAATTATTATATAAATGTATAATTCGTAAATTGATTATATTGATTTAAATTAGTATTGAAAACTGTTCAAAAGTTTGTTTTAAAAATCTATCTAATATTTTTAGAGAAATATAAGTAAGTATTTATTTGTTTATAAAATAAATATAGTTTAAATTTTGTTTTATAATAAAAGTTTATTTTGGTTTGGGTTAAAAATTGTTTTCTTTGAAATAAATTTAATTCATTCACATTAAAATATAGTATGGTTTGAAAACTGTTGAATACAGTTCATTCAACATTATTTTTCTTTTTAAAACTTTTCTCTTCTGAAAATTTGTTTTAAATATTTTTTTAAAAATAATTCAAGCAAACATTTAAAATGTATAATTTTATAAGGAAGTTTATATGTATTTATTTAAAGACTAAATGTTAATAAACATTTAGAAACATTTTAAAACAAATTTGAAATGGTTTTAGATAAATTTAAATACAATTATAAATTTAGAATTTTCTTTTAATATTGAAATGCATATGTGTTAGATTCTTAAACTATAAAGAAGACACATGTAAAAATTTGAGATAATAAACATAACAAGTGGCAAGCTAATTTATTCTTGAAATTTATTCTTTAAAATAAGAAAACTTAGCAAAAGCATTTGGTTAAAACATTTTCTTCAAAATGAAACCTGAAAATCAGATTTCAGTAAATCAAAAACTTAAAACAATAGCATGTTTTAAAATCTGCAATCATTTTCTTCAAAGTATCAACTGCAAAATGAAAATCAATTTCTGCAAACAACTTCAAATCTGCATGCAATATTTCAACTTCTAGCTGGAGTTCAACCTCAATTTGAATCTGAGCAATGAAATTTTGGGGTCTGCATGCATTTAAGACCAGAATCAACAATCAAGATTAGAAAAGCAACTTCAACTAGCAAATGCAAGCCCAGGTTCAACACGCAGTTTCAAAACAGTTCCTGGAAAATGAAATCTACATCTCTGAAATTTGTGCTCTGCATCTTCATAAATCATGTGAGTAAGCTTCTTTATTTTTAAAAACAGTTTCCTTTAAAAATCAAAATCAAATATAAATTATAGAACTTATGTTTTATTCACAGAAATCAAAACTGTTTAAAACAAAACTGTTCTGTTTTGTTTAAAAATGAAATGAATAAACCTCACATGCACAAAAGCTTGAGACATCTATGCATAGAAATTAAAAAAAAAATGTGATGATTTCATATTCATGAATGTTCTGTGTGTATAGAAATGAATATGTTTATATGTATTTGATTTCTGGAATCTGCATATCTAGTTGGATTGTAAATTAGGATATTCTTTAATAGAAAATCTTTATTTATTTGAATGGTTTCAGTTAGTAATTTATGTGTAAACAAAGTATGGTTGTTTAGTATAAATTTGGGTTTTGTAAAAGCATGTTTAGTTAATATAAGTTAAAATTGGAAACTGTTACCTCTGAAATAGTTACAACAGTAAGTATTTTAGTAAAATCAGAATATCAAACTTCATTAACTATATAAACAAGATTATAACATGAATGTATGATAGAAATCATAAATTTTAAAACAAGTTTCATCTTTTTAAGTTGACTGTGGAAATTAGCTATTCTGTTTTGAGCAGAATTAGGAATTTAGAAGTTGACTGTTAAGCTAGTGGATTTTAGGTGTTAAGATGCTTCATGTTAGTGGAGTATTGATGTAAGAATGGAGAAGATTTGGTGATAGATGGGGATTGGGGTTTTCCATGTTTCAAAACCCTTGTTTTTAGGTGTTGCAGTTCTTAGTTCTTCACATGCTCTCTGTTGCTTGGAGTAATTTGAGGCTTTAGGAGATTTCAGAGGGGATGTAGATGGGTCATTAGCCGGAGTTGCAGTGAAGATGATAGTCAGAGGCGAGCCTATGGACTGTTGACAGGTTTGGGGTATGATGTAGATGGGTTTTTCCAGGCTGCAGTTATCATATTTTTGATTTCAAGTTGATGTGGGGGTTTGGGTGGTCGTGATCGTATGAGGAGATGGTCAGTGACTTGTAGGAGTGGGTTAGCGTGGCTGGAGTTGGCCAAGGTGACGGTGCACATGCACCATACAGGTTGGGTGTATGGTGATCACTGTTGGGTTATTCTGTGTTTTTGCCTCGTGTAGTTCTCGGGTAAAACTTGCAGTGACTCGGAGCAGGTAGCTTAAGAACTCGAAGTAAATAAAGGAGTTGCTCGGGTATATGATTACAGGTTTAAAACCTGATTGTTTTGCAGTTTTTTTTAGAATTTGAATGAAATTCAAATTTTAGTGCAGGAGTTTGATTTTAGTGGAAGTTGAAACTGAATTCAAATGAAATTTTGAATTCAAAGTTTTTAAAAAATGAAAATCTTAAATTTAAACAAGTTTTAAATTCAGTTTTAAATCAAGATTTAAAAACAGTTTCAGGTTTATCTTTAAAATCAGATTTTTGTTTCAAAACAGTTTTTTTTGTAAGTTTTTAAAGTATGAACAGATTTAAATGTTTTCAAGCAAGATTTAAATTTGTTTGAAATCAAGTTAAAACACGGTTTTCAGGTTTACTATGTAACTTCCCAGTTTTGATTCAAAACAGTTTGTAAATTTAAAAAAAAAATGAATGAACATATTCAAATGTTTTAAAAGAAGATTTAAAAAAGAATTTTATTTCAAATAAGTTTTAAAACTAGAAAGAATTTATTTCCTTTAATATTTGAATTAAGATATGAAATATTAATCTAAATTTGAAAGTTGAAATAATTAATTTATTTTCAAGCTTAATTTAGTAAATTTATTATAAATCTTTCTTTTATATTTAAGTAATGAATGTTCTTTAACATTCATTTTATTTTAAGATTTATATTTATTTAAAATTGGATTAATGTTTAAATAATTAAACATTTTAAATATTAAATTTTTTAAATGGAATTTGAATTTAATTTTAGAAATGTATTGTTTTAATACATTTAAATGAGTCATTTGATAAGTAAATAAAATATTTTGAAAATAATTAAGATAATTAAGAATTTACTTAATTATTTGGTTTAAATAATGGTTTAGTTTAATTTTAATTAGAGATGATTTATTGATAATTAATCTAAAATAAATTTCTTTAAGTAAGTAATTAATGAAGACGTTGTTAATTAATAATAATAATTATCTAAGGATAATTAAGTAATTAATTAATGTAATTAATTTTGATAATTAACTAGATTAATTAATTAAATACTATTAATTGAAATTTGTTAAGTATAATTAATTGATAAAAATAATTAAGGATTTAATTACTTATTGTAATTAATTTTGATATTGTGATTTGTTTAAATTAATTAATTTATTTTAATTAACTTAAGTAAATCATTTAATGATTTAACTAGTGTGATTATTTAATGTAATTTGTGAAGCAGGATTACTTAGGGAAGTAATAATGATAATTACTGGAATGTAATTAGTAATTTGGATAATTACTTTTGTAATTAATCAAGAGATTAATTAATAAAGATAATTAATTATTGAATAATTAATTTGATTAATGAGTAATTAAATATAGTTAATTACTTAATTGAATATTAGTGATTAGTAATTAGATTAATTATTAAATGAAATTAATTTAATTAAGTAATTTACTTAAATATTAGAGATCATTAATTATTATAATTAATGATGTAATTAATGATTGTTTAATTAAATATTAATTAATTAAGTGATTAATTAATTGTAATTAATTAAGGATAAATATAATTAATTATAATTAATTAATAAATGGGTAATTACATTTTAATTACTTATGATTAAGGTTAATTAATTTATGAAATTAATTAAGGACTAATTACTTATTGTAATTATTAAAAGATTAATCAAGGTGTTTAGTCAAGTTAAATACTTAGTGAATGATTAATTAACTGGGTTAATTAATTGATGAATATTAAGCAGTATTTATAGAAATGAGTAATTAATTTAATTTAATTTAAATTAATTAGAGATTGTTGTAATTAATTTAATTCATTTTAAATTAATTATAATTGATGGTTAATGAATCATTGCTTATGGATATTATTGATTGAATGGTTGTGATCTCAGTAATGAGATTAGTTGTATCTGTATGATATGGATGATTGGTTAAAGTATGATGGTTTGTGATGGATTACTTGGTTGCGATGATTATCTGTTTGTGATGATGATACAGATTATCTGTTTATGATATGAATGTGATTATCTATTGTGATATGTAGCTTATCTATCTGTGTGAAGTAGATAACAATGAAATGAGTTAATTGTTTAAAACCCTTAAGTACAACTTGGACATTAAGATGGCGTTTGGTTTCGGTGGGACCGGGATGGGGTTTCCAAATTTGGAATTCCGAAAACCACATCGATTCCAATTAAATGTTAGGTCGTTAATCCAAGTGGAGCAAGTGAAGACTCGAGGTGTAAGGGCTATAGGTCAGTATAACTCTGTGGGTGATTCCGTAATGAGTTGACGGAATAGTACTTATAGATTCGAGATGGTGATTTAGAGTTTAAGGGTTATCGTCGTTAACTCTGAGGGTGATTCCAATACGAGTGTAACGAGATAATGCCTTCGGTTTCGTTCGAACCCGGAACGAACTTGTATGGATTGAATGCTTTCAGAACATCGTCAGGTGGACGATGAGCATTCTAAGTCGATGTGTCCTATAAAGGTAATCCTAACCTCAAGCCTCATCAACCGGGAATGGCTACAACAGGGGAGGTGCAGCAAAGCTTCGTGGGTAGCTCCCACTGGAGAGCAAGATTTATCCCTGTCTAGAGGTCCCTTTATATTCGGTTGTGTGGCAGTTGGCGACGGCCAATCTGCGGGGTGGTCTTGTTCGGAACTGTTCAGTAAGGAATGGTTCCGGTTTTGTGTTGCAGGGGAGCAGGCGTACTCCTCGGTACGGTGATCTAGGCCACGTACTGTGACGGACGGTACCCCAGTAGCCCTGCCATTGATGGAATCCATAATCCAATAAGTGCCTGTACGGTTTTGATTGTGCCCAACTATGTTGGAACGTGAGATGTAAGCATTCCAGCTATTTCTGTATTTTATTTTGAAAACCCAAGACACTATTATAATGTCACTGGATTTCCTATCAAATGTTTTGGTTAGCATAAGGTAAAAACTTTTCCATGTTTATGCGTGGGAAGTCTTACGTGATACCTTTTGTTTCAAAGGATTTTCTAAAGTTAAGCAACTTTTATCCCCGTTTACTCACACCAGACCCCTGTCTGACCTAAGTGTTTATTTTCTGTTTTATTAAACTCTTGGGTACTCATATTACGTATGAGTAGTCAAGTGATTTAGGATTGCTTTGACGAGTTCTGGAGGAGATAATGGAGCAGGAGGCTTCAGCGTGTAGATATATGTAGTGGTTCCGCTGTGTTTGAGATGTATCTGTTTTCTCTGAGATACTTGAATTGTAACTGCTAGACAGACGTCTATAACTGTCTACTTTGTGTTGTATTAGCTGTTTAACTCTGATGTAGATGATACTATGTAAAGTTTTATGTGATATAATATAAATTATTCATTCCGCTGTGAGATTCTGATGTTGTCTGTTTCTTTATTTTCTATCTTTTCTCTTTTCTGTCCCTTTCTTTCTTCTTAACGATGCGACTTCCTGGAGTTTGGAAGTTGGGTCGTTACATTGTGGTATCAGAGCTCTAGGTTGAGCGAATACCTATGCTCTGGAGTGGTATCTGTCTTGAGGGAGAGTATTTGTAATTTTGAATATATATATATATATATTATTTATTTCTACCTATTTGTTGGGTTACCTGTTCAGGTTTTCCAATATAAGTAATAAAGGTAGATAGGGTAGTGGTGTGTGTAACACAACTATCAATGGTTGGAGTTTGAGCGTTTGAAGTTGGAAGTGATCTGCTAGGGAAGTATTGGGCATATTGAGTAGTTCTGTAGTTGGTGTGAAGGATTTCACCAATCTCTGAAGGAAATCTTTTCAAGATTCAGAGTTTATATATCTTTGGATTGTAAGCTTGGTAGCACTCATATGAGTGGTTTTTCTTGAGTTTAGATTAGTTGGGAGTTCAGAAGCCATAGATGGTATCTTGGAAACCTTAGGAAGGAGTTCAGTCTCTATTTGAGTTTGAGACTCAGTTTGGCAGAGTGTTTTGAGCTTGGTTTGGGAGCGAGTTTCCTAAAAGATATCTGTCTACCTGGAAGGCTCTTTTGTGAAGAGGCTGGTGTAGCTTTGGGATTCGACGAGCTTTTGGATAAGGAAGTCATTGGCAGCAGTAGCAGCAGTGAGTGGCCTGTTTCTTCGATGGTTCGGAAATTTCTGTGATTCTTTTGTCAGTAGTCCGGGCAGATGATGGAGCTTGTCCATTTCTTCTGGAAGCCTAGATGGGAGTGATGTTGTGGTTGGAGGTAAACCACTAGTTCTTCCTTTGGATTAGAAGGTTTTAGCTGTTATGATTGTTGAAGAGAGAACGTTTTCTTAGGATCTGAACTGAGTGGAATCGCAAAAGTGACTTGCGATGGTTCAGAAGTTCTCTGAGTAATCTTTGTTTGGATTGAAGCATCTCTAGTGGATGTTTGAGTTATCAAAGTGGTTTAATTTTATGGATATCTTCGAAGGAGTTAAGATTTGCATCAATCTACAGTTTGAGTTCTGTTTCGACTTGGTTCTTGGAGCTTTACAGGTGGTTCAGCATTGTAGGAGATTCTTTGAGTATGAGATCTGTTTAAGTTGGCAGGATTTATTGGATCCAGTTTTCTGGTTGAATTTTTGCTGTGTGTTTGTGATCGAATCGAATAGGTCCCTGAGATTTTATGGAATTTGATGAACAATGTTTCCGGGATAAGTTGATCAAGTTTGTACTTGTGTTCATCAACAGCATTCTTAAATCAGAGTTGCGCAGTGGAAGCATGGTGGCAGCTATTCCAGAATTGAAGCAACACCGACTCTTTGGGAATTTGAGTTTTGTCTTGGATCAGAGGATTTCTACAGGCAATTCGTTTTAATCTGGAGGCTTGATTGTTATTGTGCATCTATTTTGTTTTCCGGATAAGAGTGGTATGTTTAGAGTCTTCTGATATTTGCATAGTAGAGTTGTGTGGTAGATTTGATTGGTCTAGGAGGTTGGAGGCAGCCCAGGATCGACAGGAGATATGTGTGGATAAGAGATTGGAACTTTCTGTCTTCTCTTAAGGATTAAGTGTTTGATCTACAGGATTGAATTGCCAGTTCGGCTGGCTGGAATTTGTTTTGTTTTCACTTATCTCTGAGGGAGTACGTGTATGGTTTATCTCTGGTTTTAGACTCAGTAATTCTGAGATATAGGAAGTTGATCAGGACTTTTCTGTGGTCCAGTATCCTGTTTAGATTTGTAGATCTAGATATATAGGAGCTTTAGATCTGAGTGGTGTAGCTAGTTTGGATTCTGTAGGGCGAGTGTCCTGGCGTTTGTACCTGGGTAACTCTAGGGAATCTTATCCAGAATTTTGTCTCGGTAATTAGAATTGTTTATTTGAGTTGGTTGCTATGATTTAAAGTATTTGGTTGATAGCATATGTTTACTACTTTAAATTTAAAATCTGTATGGGATTATTAAATTACCTTTGCTTTTAAATTTCGGGGACGAAATTCTTTTAAGGGGGGAGGAATGTGATGTCCCGGAAATTTAGGCAATAATTATTTAATAATTTCTTTAATAATTATTTTTAAAATGTGAAATATTGATTTAGTAATCTAATTCAAACAGGAATATTTTTTTGGAGATTAATAATTATTTAATTTGTCAAATGATTTTCTTTTCAAAATTTATAATAATAATTTAATTTAAATTGAGAATCTGATTGTTTTTTAATGTTAAAAATATTTAAGTAATGATAAATTCATCTTTCTAAACTGATTTAAAAATATTTTATTTATAATGTAAAAATGTTTATACATTGTAAATAGAGGATTTGGTTTTAATTTTAATTTATATTAAATAAAGGATATTTTCTAATTATTGTATAAATGTATAATTTGTAAATTGATTTTATTGATTTAAATTAGTATTGAAAACTTTTCAAAAGTTTGTTTTAAAAATCTATCTTATATTTTTATAGAAATATAAGTAAGTATTTATTTGTTTATAAAATAAATATATTTTAAATTTTGCTTTATAATAAAAGTTTATTTTGGTTTGGGTTAAAAATTGTTTTCTTTGAAATAAATTTAACTCATTCACATTAAAATATAGTATTTTGGTTTGAAAACTCTTGAATAAAGTTGATTCAACATTATTTTTCTTTTTAAAACTTTTCTCTTTTGAAAATTTGTTTTAAGTATTTTTTTAAAAATAATTCAAGCAAACATTTAAAATGTATAATTTTATAAGGAAGTTTATATGTATTTATTTAAAGACTAATTGTTAACAAACATTTAGAAACATTTTAAAACAGATTTGAAATGGTTTTATATAAATTTAAATACAATTATAAATTTAGAATTTTCTTTTAATATTGAAATGCATATGTGTTAGATTCTTAAACTATAAAGAAGACACTTGTAAAATTTGAGATAATAAACATAACAAGTGGCAAGCTAATTTATTCTTGAAATTTATTCTTTAAAATAAGAAAACTTAGCAAAAGCATTTGGTTAAAACATTTTCTTCAAAATGAAACCTGAAAATCAGATTTCAGTAAATCAAAAACTTAAAACAATTGCATGTTTTAAAATTTGCAATCATTTTCTTCAAAGTATCAACTGCAAAATGAAAATCAATTTCTGCAAACAACTTCAAATCTGCATGCAATATTTCAACTTCTAGCTGGAGTTCAACCTCAATTCGAATCTGAGCAACGAAGTTTTGGGGTCTGCATGCGTTTAAGACCAGAATCAAGAATCAAGATTAGAAAAGCAAATTCAACTGGCAAATGCAAGCCTAGGTTCAACATGCAGTTTCAAAACAGTTCCTGGAAAATGAAATCTACATCTCTGAAATTTGTGCTCTGCATCTTCATAAATCATGTGAGTAAGCTTCTTTATTTTTAAATACAGTTTCCTTTAAAAATCAAAATCAAACATAAATTAAAGAACTAATGTTTTATTTACAGAAATCAAAACTGTTTAAAACAAAACTGTTCTGTTTTGTTTAAAAATGAAATGAATAAACCTCACATGCAAAAAAGCTTGAGACATCTGTGCATAGAAATTAAAAGAAATAAATAATGTGATGATTTCATATTCATGAATGTTCTGTGCGTATAGAAATGAATATGTTTATATGTATTTGATTTCTGGAATCTGCATATCTAGTTGGATTGTAAATTAGGATATTCTTTAATAGAAAATCTTTATTTATTTGAATGGTTCCAGTTAGTAATTTATGTGTAAACAAAGTATGGTTGTTTAGTATAAATTTGGGTTTTATAAAAGCATGTTTAGTTAATATAAGTTAAAATTGGAAACTATTACCTCTGAAATAGTTACAACAGTAAGTATTTTAATAAAACCAGAATATCAAACTTCATTAACTATATAAACAAGATTATAACATGAATGTATGATAGATATCATAAATTTTAAAACAAGTTTCATCATTTTAAGTTGACTGTGGAAATTAGCTATTCTGTTTTGAGCAGAATTAGGAATTTAGAAGTTGACTGTTAAGCTAGTGGATTTTAGGTGTTAAGATGCTTCATGTTAGTGGAGTATTGATGTAAGAATGGAGAAGATTTGGTGATAGATGGGGATTGGGGTTTTCCACGTTTCAAAACCCTTGTTTTTAGGTGTTGCAGTTCTTAGTTCTTCACATGCTCTCTGTTGCTTGGAGTAATTTGAGGCTTTAGGAGATTTCAGAGGGGATGTAGATGGGTCATTAGCCGGAGTTGCAGTGAAGATGATAGTCAGAGGCGAGCCTATGGCCTGTTGACAGGTTTGGGGTATGATGTAGATGGGTTTTTCCAGGTTGCAGTTATCATATTTTTGATTTCAAGTTGATGTGGGGGTTTGGGTGGTCGTGATCGTATGAGGAGATGGTCAGTGACTTGTAGGAGTGGGTTAGCGTGGCTGGAGTTGGCCAAGGTGACGGTGCACATGCACCGTACAGGTTGGGTGTATGGTGATCACTGTTGGGTTATTCTGTGTTTTTGCCTCGTGTAGTTCTCGGGTAAAACTTGCAGTGACTCGGAGCAGGTAGCTTAAGAACTCGAAGTAAATAGAGGAGTTGCTCGGGTATATGATTACAGGTTTAAAACCTGATTGGTTTGCAGTATTTTTTTGAATTTGAATGAAATTCAAATTTTAGTGCAGGAGTTTGATTTTAGTGGAAGTTGAAAATGAATTCAAATGAAATTTTGAATTCAAAGTTTTTTAAAAATGAAAATCTTAAATTTAAACAAGTTTTAAATTCATTTTTAAATCAAGATTTAAAAACAGTTTCAAGTTTATCTTTAAAATCAGATTTTTGTTTCAAAACTGTTTTTTTTTGTATGTTTTTAAAGTATGAACAGATTTAAATGTTTTCAAGCAAGATTTAAATTTGTTTGAAATCAAGTTAAAACACAGTTTTCAGGTTTACTATGTAACTTCCCAGTTTTGATTCAAAACAATTTGTAAATTTAAAAAAAATGAATGAACATATTCAAATGTTTTAAAAGAAGATTGAAAAAAGAATTTGATTTCAAATAAGTTTTAAAACTTGAAAGAATTTATTTCCTTTAATATTTGAATTAAGATATGAAATATTAATCTAAATTTGAGAGTTGAAATAATCAATTTATTTTCAAGCTTAATTTAGTAAATTTATTATAAATCTTTCTTTTATATTTAAGTAATGAATGTTCTTTAACATTCATTTTATTTTAAGATTTATATTTATTTAAAATTGGATTAATGTTTAAATAATTAAACATTTTAAATATTAAATTTTTTAAATGGAATTTGAATTTATTTTTAGAAATGTATTGTTTTAATACATTTAAATGAGTCATTTGATAAGTAAATAAATTATTTTGAAAATAATTAAAATAATTAAGAATTTACTTAATTATTTGGTTTAAATAATGGTTTAGATTAATTTTAATTAGAGATGCTTTATTGATTATTAATCTAAAATAAATTTCTTTAAGTAAGTAATTAATGAAGATGTTGTTAATTAATAATAATAATTATCTAAGGATAATTAAGTAATTAATTAATGTAATTAATTTTGATAATTAACTAGATTAATTAATTAAATACTATCAATTGAAATTTGTTAAGTATAATTAATTGATAAAAATAATTAAGGAATTAATTACTTATTGTAATTAATTTTGGTATTGTGATTTGTTTAAGTTAATTAATTTATTTTAATTAATTTAAGTAAATCATTTAATGATTTAATCAGTGTGATTATTTAATGTAATTTGTGAAGCAGGATTACTTAGAGAAGTAATAATGATAATTACTGGAATGTAATTAGTAATTTGGATAATTACTTTTGTAATTAATCAAGAGATTAATTAATAAAGATAATTAATTATTGAATAATTAATTTGATTAATGAGTAATTAAAGATAGTTAGTTACTTAATTCAATAATAATCAAGGTGATTAGTAATTAGATTAATTATTAAATGAAATTAATTTAATTAAGTAATTTATTTAAATATTAGAGATCATTAATTATTATAATTAATGATGTAATTAATGATTGTTTAATTAAATATTAATTAATTAAGTGATTAATTAATTGTAATTAATTAAGGATAAATATAATTAATTATAATTAATTAATAAATGAGTAATTAAATGTTAATTACTTATGATTAAGGTTAATTAATTTATGAAATTATTTAAGGACTAATTACTTATTGTAATTAGTAAAAGATTAATCAAGGTGTTTAGTCGAGTTAAATACTTAGTGAATGATTAATTAACTGGGTTAATTAATTGATGAATATTAAGCAGTATTTATAGAAATGAGTAATTAATTTAATTTAATTTAAATTAATTAGAGATTGTTGTAATTAATTTAATTCATTTTAAATTAATTATAATTGATGGTTAATGAATCATTGCTTATGGATATTATTGATTGAATGGTTGTGATCTCAGTAATGAGATTAGTTGTATCTGTATGATATGGATGATTGGTTAAAGTATGATGGTTTGTGATGGATTATTTGGTTGCGATGATTATCTGTTTGTGATGATGATACAGATTATCTGTTTATGATATGAATGTGATTATCTATTGTGATATGTAGCTTATCTATCTGTGTGAAGTAGATACAATGAAATGAGTTAATTGTTTAAAACCCTTAAGTACAACTTGGACATTAAGATGGCGTTTGGTTTCGGTGGGACCGGGATGGGGTTTCCAAATTTGGAATTCCGAAAACCACATCGATTCCAATTAAATGTTAGGTCGTTAATCCAAGTGGAGCAAGTGAAGACTCAAGGTGTAAGGGCTATAGGTCAGTATAACTCTGTGGGTGATTCCGTAATGAGTTGACGGAATAGTACTTATAGATTCGAGATGGTGATTTAGAGTTTAAGGGTTATCGTCGTTAACTCTGAGGGTGATTCCAATACGTGTGTAACGAGATAATGCCTTCGGTTTCGTTCGAACCCGGAACGAACTTGTATGGATTGAATGCTTTCAGAACATCGTCAGGTGGACGATGAGCATTCTAAGTTGATGTGTCCTATAAAGGTAATCGTAACCTCAAGCCTCATCAACCGGGAATGGCTACAACAGGGAAGGTGCAGCAAAGCTTCGTGGGTAGCTCCCACTGGAGAGCAAGATTTATCCCTGTCTAGAGGTCCCTTTATATTCGGTTGTGTGGCAGTTGGCGACGGCCAATCTGCGGGGTGGTCTTGTTCGGAACTGTTCAGTAAGGAATGGTTCCGGTTTTGTGTTGCAGGGGAGCAGGCGTACTCCTCGGTACGGTGATCTAGGCCACGTACTGTGACGGACGGTACCCCAGTAGCCCTGCCATTGATGGAATCCATAATCCAATAAGTGCCTGTACGGTTTTGATTGTGCCCAACTATGTTGGAACGTGAGATGTAAGCATTCCAGCTATTTCTGTATTTTATTTTGAAAACCCAAGACACTATTATAATGTCACTGGATTTCCTATCAAATGTTTTGGTTAGCATAAGGTAAAAACTTTTCCATGTTTATGTGTGGGAAGTCTTACGTGATACCTTTTGTTTCAAAGGATTTTCTAAAGTTAAGCAACTTTTATCCCCGTTTACTCGCACCAGACCCCTGTCTGACCTGAGTTTTTATTTTCTGTTTTATTAAACTCTTGGGTACTCATATTACGTATGAGTGGTCAAGTGATTCAGGATTGCTTTGACGAGTTCTGGAGGAGATAATGGAGCAGGAGGCTTCAGCGTGTAGATATATGTAGTGGTTCCGCTGTGTTTTAGATGTATCTGTTTTCTCTGAGATACTTGAATTGTAATTGCTAGACAGATGTCTATAACTGTCTAGTTTGTGTTGTATTAGCTGTTTAACTCTGATGTAGATGATACTATGTAAAGTTTTATGTGATATAATATAAATTATTCGTTCCGATGTGAGATTCTGATGTTGTCTGTTTCTTTCTTTTCTATCTTTTCTCTTTTCTATCCCTTTCTTTCTTCTTAACGATGCGACTTCCTGGAGTTTGGAAGTTGGGTCGTTACAAGATGAAAGCGGTTCTAAGGAGGAATCGGGTGCATCGAGTAGTGTTTGACACACATATGTTGCCAACGAACTTCTCGGATGTTGAGAGAGAGGAAATGGATGAGCGAGAATTCACTACACTTCAACTTGCTATGGGAGAGAATGTTATCTCTGAATTACCACCACTAAGGATATTTGGGACAAGTTGGCGGAGTTGTATATGAAGTGGTCACTGACTAATCTTTTGATCTTATTGCGAACGTTCTTCACCTATAAAATGAAGGAAGGTACTTCGCTAAAGACGCACTTGAATAGTTTTGATGATTTGCTAATGAAGAAGAAGGCGGTATATTTGAAGATTGAGGAAGAGCAAAAGGCGATGATATTGTCGTGTTCTTTTTTGGACCGCTATATAGGTTTCTCAAATAGTTTGATCTTTAGCCGGGATACATTGAATCTTGATGATGTCAAAATTGATCTTCTTAGCTAGAAATTGCAGGATAAAATGAAGGAGTTAGGTGATGAAAGTAGTGGTGCTAGTGGTGGTTATGGTTTGTTTGTGGAGAAGGAGAGTTATGTGAATAAGGAGAATCAAAGGCGTTCTAAATCAAGGAATTCCTATTGGAGAGGAAAGTTGAAGGAAAGAAAAGGAAAGTGCTATATTTGTAAAAAGCCCGGTCATTGGAAGAATGAGTGTCCAGACAAGGAGAAGGAAAAGAAGGAAGTAGCGTCTTCATCCATAGCGGTGGAAAGTGGAGTTGGTGACGAAGACATATATGTTTTGTCGGCGGTAGCATCAAATGTTTCGGGTAGAGAATGGGTGATCGATTAGAGGGCGATTTATCATATGACGTCGAATAGAAATTGTTTTTCTTCTTTTATCGACAAAGAAGGAAATTCAATTGTTATGGGTAATCGTGCTATTTGCAAGTCGAAAGGCGTTGGTTCCATGCAAATTCAGATGTTTGATGGAGAGTATGTTTTCGGAGAGTGTATTTCTGGAGAATTCTTGAAGTTTTGCAAGCATCATGGTATTCGAGGATTTTACTGCACCGGGAGATTAACAATCAAATGCTATTGCATAGTGGATGAATCGTACTCTACTTGAGAAAGCTTGATGCTTGATATTGACGTTGGGTTTAGCTAAAGGATTTTGGGCTGAAGCTTTGTCCACCGCAGTGCATATTATTAATCGAATCACGTGCTCAGCTATTGGTAACAAAATTCCGAAGGAAGTATGGAAGGGAAATAGCATTGACATGAGCTATCTTCGTGTGTTTGGTAGTCCGGTTTATGTGCATGATCCGAGAAATGATAAGCTTGAACCTTGAGCTTTCAAGGGGATTTTGCTAGGTTATATGGATGTAGTAAAAGGTTATCGGATTTGGAATCCAAAAACGGAAAAGGTAGTGAATTCTTTTCATGTTACTTTTGATGAGTCAGCATTGCTCAAGGAGAATAAAAGCTCATCGGATATTCCAGATTTGGTTCACGGTGAACCAAAGGAGAAGGAAGTTATTTCGACATTTTTTCCATGGAGTAGAGAAAGCAGAGTTGTTGGAGATGCTTGTAAGGAGGTAGCGGTTGATGTTACATCAAATAGTTCACAAGGAGCCTCTAGTAGTGTTGGTGATGTGCATGATTCTAGAGAAGATTCGGTTCAAGGTAGAGCCGAAGAGAGTTTGGGTGATGGTATTACTACTCGGGTTGGTCGTCGTACCATAAGGCCACCCGAAAGATATGGTGACCGGAACTATCTTCACTTTTGTGATAATTTGGACTATGCTCTTCATGTAGTCCAAGATGAGCCGATGGACCTTGATGACGTCATGGAGTCGAGTGATAGCTCGAAGTGGATTTGTGCCACGTCATGGAGAAAACAGTTCAATGGGAGTTTACTACAATTATTTGACATAATTGCATAAAAGTATGCACTTATATGGAATAATTGCATAAAAGTATGCAATTATCCCATATAATTGCAAACTTTTATGCAATTATACGAAATAATTGCAGAATTTTATGCAATTATTCCATATAATGCATACTTTTATGCAATTATGTCAAATAATTGTAGAAAACTCTGCAATTATTCCAAGTAATCATAGAATTGTCTGCAATCATATCGTATAATTGCAGACATTTCTGCAATTATTGCATATAATTGTAGACAATTCTGCAATTATTGCAGACATTTATACAATTATTACATATTATTGCAGACATTTCTGCAACTATTGCATGTAATTGCTGAATGTCTGCAACTATACCATATAATTGCAAACTTTCTGCAATTATTGCGTATAATTGCAGACATTTTTGCAATTATATCATAATTGCATACATTTCTGCAATTATTGCATATCGTTGCTGAATGTCTACAACTATATCATATAATTGTAGACTTTTCTGCAATTATTTTATATAATTGCATAATTGTCTGTAATCATACCATATGTTGTTTTCACATATGCACAATGCCACTCATTAGAATGATAATAAAATTGTGATTTAATGGTGAAAACGGTTTGTTAATCCGTCGTTGCTATAAAAAGTTATTGCGTTTTAAAGATTGATAACTAAACGAGGTGCAAAATTTAATTATGCATGTGAGAATAACATGCACTACGAAGAATGTAATGGAACAAAGGGCTATTTTAAGAAAGAAATTTGAAGTATTTGAAAATAAGGATGTAATTTTTTTTGGATGTTGTTTTGTGTATTAAGTTTGATTTTAGGGATGTGTCCCTTATTTTCACTACCTCAAAACTTGTAGAACTGAATCTGTTCTACTTCCAGACAAGATAACAAGTATGTAGTAATCATAACATAAGTGTATACACATAACACAAATTTCAAACTTGCACATAAGAAACATGCATATTTCAAATTTTCAAGAAACAAGCTACTCATTGACATTTTTGCATACCTGAACAAGGAAACTTGAACTAAATTATACGGCCAGCACATAGCTGCAGGCTCCTCCTAATACCCATACCTGCCCTTTGAAAAACACCCTGTTGGTAATAATCGACACCATGAGATGACCCAGTGGCATGACCGCAATTTGAGCCGATGTTGAGGTTATTAATAAGGGCTCTTTTCGGTACCAGAAAAAACTTGTTTAAAAAAGACGGTGATGCAAATGAAGTTGTTCCCAGTACCCACATTCGAAATGTTAAAACTGGAATCGTTGGATCGTCTTCTATTGATACTGTTAGTGCTACTTGCTCCATTGGCGAGTAGTCTTGTTCTCCAGATGAATCAGTTTGTACTGCTTGCACTTTATTAACTTTAGGATCAATAATTATATATTTAAACCCATTATTTTTCTTGTTAAGCCTTTAACTAATGGATACTATGATAGAGTGCAATCCTAACAATACAACAAATTATTCATGTGAACATTCTTATATACAAAGATAATGAAACATGTATGGGATCAAACTAGATTTGATGAGTATGAAATACATTAAAATAGAAAGGTAAGTGATTGGTAAGTGGATTTCTGATTTCCTGCTTAAGGCCACCTCCTTAATCTTCTTTAACAATACCCATTTCTCCCTTTTGATTTTTTTTGACCCAGAGTTTGAGTGAAACTATGCAGGTAGATACGGATGTCGAAGATGTGTCAAAGATTCAGAAGCTCGTATGCTTAGTTTTCCACGTCATAGGTGCACTCACCAGCCCGACTCGGCCAGTTTTTTCTGTAAAAATACAATATTACATCTCTGTTAGGCACAGGCCTTTTTTTGCCCATAATTTTGTCGATGCAGCATGACAACTAAACGGTATAAACATGTAACAACAGCAGCACATATTACTGAAGAGTTGAAGAAAATGACATGTAGCAAAAAAATTACAACAAATAATGCTTTGGTCATACACAGACAAAAAAAAGGACCGTATTAGTAGGAAAATAATTTAAGAAAATGCAGGCATGACAAAATCATAATTTGAATTTATTTTTTTATCTGCATATAACAACACGGTATAACCCTTTTACGTAGTGTAGCGTGTTAACATTTTACAAAGTTCATCTGAAAAAATGGTTCCCCTGACTTGACGCAGCATAGGAAGCGAATTCGATGATGTAAATCGAATCCGTTCAGAATCTCACACGATTAGCGGAAATAATCGGTGAATCGATGATAAATCGACGAATTTAAGAATACCGTAAGGCCCAAAACCATTGATCACGAAGATACCGGACTTTAGCAATCTTCGACACGTTGATCGCGCACGATACCGTGAGAGAAGATCTTCAATTCTTCGAACGTTGATCAAGCGCACTTGATTCCGTGAATTGGCTTCAACAATCGTTGAATCGAGCGCACTCGAATATCCGAAAGTAGAGATAGGAGATTACACTCAACTACCAATTTAACGGAGGCACAAAGCTTCACAAACAAAAATTTATTCAAAATTCAACAACCCCTCCTTACAAATGACACAACCCGCTTATTTATAGGCATACAACAAATATACACTACTTAAGAAAATACTTCTCAACAGTATAATGATTTTCAAAACACACAAACGACCTAAAGAACAACGCACGCGACCTAAAATTGACTTACGCGACCTGAAGAAAAATACTCTTCTCGTTCGCGATTTAGGGTAGCTCGGCAGCGACTTAATTCTCGCGACCTATACTATGTCGCGTGCGTCCTTCTTCATCTTTGTCGTCCGCGACTTAGGTTTAGCTCGCGGTGAAGGGTAGTTTGTTCGCGAGGTGGATCTGGAGTGAAGATGTTCGCGACTTAGGTTTGGAGATGGCATGCGATGATGGGGTTAGGTCGCGGCATACGGTGATGGGGTTAGGTGAGGTTAGGTCGCTGCATACGGTGATGAGGTTAGGTCGTGTATGGAGGTTAGGTCGCGGATGTGGGGTTAGGTCGCGGCTATGGCGAAGGTCGTGGATGGGGATTAGGTCGCGGCTTGTGGATGTGGTTAGGTCGCGGCTGGTGTTGGTGCGATTTGAGGTACGCGCTCCATCATCCTCCCCTTGTTGGAAGGAATTCGTCCTCGAATTCACACTCTCGTCATCTTCGACAAGTTCCTCCCCATAATACGGAATTAAGTGTTTGACATTGAAAACATCAGAAGTATGAACCTCTTCCGGCAACCTTAACCGATACGCATTATCATTGATCTTCTTCAAGATTTCTACTGGACCAATATTTCTAGCAGCTAGTTTGTTGTATGTACCAACAGGAAATCGATCCTTGGTCAATACTGCATATACAAAATCTCCTTCTTTGAAGACAACACTTCTTCGTTTCTTATCCACCATTTGTTTATACCTCTCATTTGTCTTCTCCAATCGTTCGCGAACGATTCTATGGCATTCTGTCAACCCATCAACAAAATCAGCAGCCCGCTTAACTATCCCCTTCAGTTGTGGTACTATTGTCAAATCCAACGGCCCCTTTGGTAAGTTTGAATATACAACCTAAAATGGACTGAAACCTGTACTCCGGTTAACTGCGTGATTGTGTGCGAACTCAGCTTGACACAACTTCAAATCCCAACCCTTCAAATTGTCTTTCACAAGACATCTCAGTAAATTTCCCAACGATCGGTTAACCACCTCCGTTTGCCCATCAGTTTGCGGATGGTAAACGCTACTAAAATTCAGCTTCGTTCCGACCATCTTCCACAAACTCAACCAAAAATGGCTCAGAAAATGAGTATCTCTATCTGAAACAATAGATTCAGGTAAACCATAAAGTCTATAGATCTCTCTAAAGAACAACTATGCCACATGGACTGCATCTGCCTTTTTTACAAGAAATAAAATGTACCATCTTTGAGAAACAGTCCTCCACAACATATATAGAGTCATTTTCCCTTTGAGTCCTCGGCAAACCCAACACGAAATCCATGCTTACATCTACCCACGGTTTTGTCAGAACAGGTAAAGGCGTATACAAACCCGCATTTGTAGTTGTTCCTTTCGAAACTTGACAAACATGACATCTCTCCACAAATCTCTCAACCTCTTTTCTCATTGATGGCCAAAAATAAGAATTTGCAATCAACTGCATAGTACGATCACGGCCAACATGTCCTTCTTCATGTAACTCTTTGATAATCTTCATTCGTAAATTTTCTTCTGGTATGCATAATCGATTCCCCTTGAATAGAAACCCATCTATCATCACATATTCATCCGTCTTTCCCTCCTTGACTTCATCTACAAACTTTACAAAGTAAGGATCTTCTTCAAACAACTCTGGCAATTGTTCAAATCCTGTCATTTCAACCTTCATTGTCGTCAACAAATGATTCCTCCTGCTCAAAGCATCAGCTACACGATTCGTCACCCCTAATTTGTGCTTTACAACAAAAGTAAACTGCTGTAGATACGCGACCCATGAAGCGTGCCTAGCTGAGATTTTGTCATGCCCTTGCAAATGCTTCAAAGCTTCATGATACGTATAGAGAACAAACTCCTTCTGAAACAGATAATGTCTCCAGTGCTTCACAGCTTGAACAATCGCGTAAAATTCCACGTCATAAGTGCTATATCTCAACTTGGCTCCAGACAATTTCTCACTGAAATAAGCAACTGGTCTTCCATTCTAACTCAATACTCCCCCAATCCAACCTTCGAAGCATCAGTATGTAACTCAAACAACAACTAAAAATCCGACAATACTAGAATTGGTGCTGACGTCAAAAGTGTCTTAACCTTCTCAAAAGCTAACTCTGCTTCCTCTGTCCACAAGAACTTCTTTCCCTTCATGCAATCGGTTACAGGTGCCATCACACTGCTAAAACGTGGAATGAATCTTCGATAGAAAGATACCAACCCATGAAAACTCCTCACTTCAGTAATTGTCTTGGGCTGTGGCCAACTCCTGACAGCTTCCACTTTGCTCTCATCCACTTGAATACCCTCCTTCGACAGAACATACCCCAAAAGTAAAACACTATGCGTCATGAACATGCATTTCTTCGTTGCAGCATAAAATTGTTCCTGTCGCAGTATCGTCAACACTTCTCTCAGATGATGCAAGTGTTCTTCTGGGCTTCCACTATATATCAGTATATCATCAAAATACACCACCACGAACTTCCCAGTAAACGGTCTAAAGATCTGATTCATCACTCTCATAAAAGTACTAGGAGCATTTGACAAGCCAAATGGCATAACCAGCCATTCGTATAAACCCTACCTGGTTTTAAAAGCAGTCTTCCACTCATCCCCCGGTCTAATACGAATTTGATGGTATCCACTTTTCAAGTCAATTTTCGAGAACACAACAGCTCCACTCAATTGATCAATCAAATCATCAACCTCGGCATAGGAAATCTGTATCTCACAGTGATCTTGTTTAGAGCCCGACTGTCCGTACACATCCGCCAAGTCCCAACCTTCTTCGGTACCAAGAAGGCCGGCACTGCACAAGGACTCAAGCTTTCCTGAACACGCCCCTGTTCTAACAACTCCTCCACCTGCCTTCATAGTTCCTCATGCTCCTTAGGACTCATTCGGTAATGTGGCCTGTGAGGTAATACTGCTCCTGGCACAAGATCAATCTGATGTTGTATATCCCTCAACGGTGGTAATTCTTTGGGTAGCTCTTCAGGAAACACATCCTCGAATTCTTCCAACACTGGTTTGACTTCCTCTGGAACTGCAGCAGAATCAGTAGCTTCACGCCCAATCAACAAAAACACCTCTGGACTCTCCTCTACTTCTCCAACAAACTCAATCAAAGTCAACAAAGTCTTCAACTCCTCAATCTCTTCTGACTTGCTCTCTCCTTGCTGTCTCTTCTTTGGAACTAAAATGATCTTAGTATTTTCAAATATGAAGCTGTAGCGATTGGTTCGATCATCATGCTGCACTGCTCGATCATACTGCCACGGTCTTCCCAAAAGCAAGTGACAAACATCCTTCTCCACCACAACACACCAGATCTCGTCTTTATACTTCTTCCCAATAGAAAATGGAACATGAACTCGCCTATCCACCTTCACCTCTCCTCCTTTTCTCAACCACGCTAACTTGTAAGGATTTGGATACTTCTCCGTCTTCAACTTCAACTTTCTCACAGCTTCGGTAGAAATGATATTGTCACAACTTCCCGCGTCAATCATAAATTTACACACCTTTCCTAGTATAGTTCATGTCGATTGAAAAATATTACTCCTCAACCAACTAGCCTCTTCTTCCTGTTTCGGTATCAAACATGATCTCCTCAACATTAGATTACATCCTTCATCTTCCGACGCGATATCCTGTTCATCCTCTTCAACTGGACTAGAATGACCTTCATTAACATCCTCAACTTCAATCTCAGCAATCATTGCCCGCTTCTTCGGCTTAAGACATTCATTGCTCTTGTGGCCAAACTCTTGACAATTAAAGCACTTGATACTATTGTTGACCTTGGTCTTTGCTACCTCATTAACAACCGGTTTAGTAACATCCTTTAAAACAGTAGTATTGCTACTAGCTCCTTCACTTGATTGTTGGAGTTTGTAAACACACCACCTCCTCGTCTTCCCTGCTTCTCCCAAGCCAATGCTTTCTGGTGCGCTTCAGCCACAGATCTAGGGTCCAACATATTTACCATTTCCTGGATCTAGATCCTCAACCCTCCAACAAATCTAGCGGTCAACTGTTCTTCCGTCTCCATGATATCATTCCTAGCAATCAGTTGATAAAACTCATCAGCATAATCATTAACAGTCTTTGTCCCCTGCCTTAGATTTTGTAAGCGTTGATACATAAGAGATTGATAATTGTAAGGTAAGGAAGTAGCTTTCATTAACTTCTTCATCTTCACCCATGAAACAATCTTGGACTTCCCCATCCGTTCTCGTATAAGTTTTGTCTGTTGCCACCACGCCATGGCTCTCCCTCTTAAACGAGTAGCAATCAACTTCACTCTACGATCTTCCGGAACCTCCTTGAAATCAAAGATCTCTTCAACATTAGATAACCAATCTAGAAATTCTTCAGCTTGCATACCACCCTTAAACTCTGGAATTTCAATTTTCATTCCGGACTCCCATTTGTGATCATACTCTGAATGATTTCTTCCTTGGCTTCGATTTCGACTATGAACACTACCACCATCAAACTCCTCATCAAAATCTGATACATATCGATGTCGTTCATGACCACCAATATCTCTACCACCATTTCTACCACCAACATTTCTTCGATCTACATTCCTCCGATCACGATAATCCACCTCTCTCCAATTTCGTTCATCAACATTTCTATCACGATCGCCAACATTTCTACGATCATGATCTTCTCTTCTCTCCCGATCTGAATGTGGTGAAACTCTATTTCCCCCATGACTCGATTCAGGTGAAACCCTTATTCTACTTTGATTCATTTCAAGCATCATTCTCTCTAATCGACCAATCCCTTCATTCAACTTCCCAGTGAAACTCTCGTTGATTCGTTGCTCCATTTCATCCGCCTCTTCTCTTCCATACAAAGCATTAATATTGCGATGACGTTTAGCTCGTCTCGGTGGCATAATTGACCTTCAACAAATTCAAAAAATTCAAACACTTTCCGATCTTTGATCCAAAATGATATGGTTCGAAACTCCCAACTTGTTGCAACTTCACGATGAACACCAAACTTCTCAACAATTGCAAATCTGATCTACAAACTACAAATTCTCGAAACCCAATTCTCCAAATGATGCAAACTTCTTGCGATCAAGCTTTGATACCAAACTGACGTAGCGTAGGAAGCAAATTCGATGATGTAAATCGAATCCGTCCAGGATCTCACACGATTAGCAGAAATAATCGGTGAATCGATGATAAATCGATGAATTTAAGAATACCGTAAGGCCCAAATCCGTTGATCACGAAGATACCGGACATTAGCAATCTTCGACACGTTGATCGCGCTCGATACCGTGAGAGAAGATCTTCAATTCTTTGAACGTTGATCAAGCGCACTTGATTCCGTGAATTGGCTTCAATAATCGTTGATTCGAGCGCACTCGAATATCCGAAAGTGGATATAGGAGATTACACTCAACTACCAATTTAATGGAGGAACAAAGCTTCACAAACAAAAATTTATTCAAAATTCAACATCCCCTCCTTACAAATGACACAACCCGCCTATTTATAGGCTTACAACACATATACACTACTTAAGAAAATACTTCTCAACAGTATAATGATTTTCAAAACACACAAATGACCTAAAGAACAACGCACGCGACCTAAAATTGACTTACGCGACCTAAAGAAAAATACTCTGCTCGTTCGAGATTTAGGGTAGCTCGGCAGCGACTTAATTCTCGCGACCTATACTATGTCGCGCGCGTCCTTCTTCATCTTTGTCGTCCGCGACTTAGGTTTAGCTCGCGGTGAAGGGTAGTTTGTTCGTGAGGTGGATCTGGAGTGAAGATGTTCGCGACTTAGGGTTGGAGATGGCATGCGGTGATGGGGTTAGGTCGCGGCATACGGTGATGGGGTTAGGTGAGGTTAGGTCGCTGCATACGGTGATGGGGTTATGTCGCGTATGGAGGTTAGGTCGCGGATGTGGGGTTAGGTCGCGGCTATGGCGAAGGTCGTGGATGGGGATTAGGTCGCGGCTTGTGGATGTGGTTTGGTCGCGACTGGTGGTGGTGCGATTCAAGGTACGCGCTTCATCATGACTGGTCAGCAAAGGCTTAGTTGGTGTTATTACCTCCCTAGTTGTCTTGGTGTCGTTAAAGAAATCTGAACATCTACTCATACCGATGTACGTGGAATACAGAGAAACATGTTAATTGATGTACCTATGGAACGCCTGTTTCAGTAACTAATTTCTTACATATTTGTTCAAAGATATTCGCTAAACAAAATTGGTTCATGGGAAAATAACATATGAAGCTGAAAGCATGCCATAAATTTATTTAGCAATTATTTTTTCTCAGCACATAACTAAATGTTAAAGTTACAAGATATGCATACGAAGTTGTTATGCCAAAACAATTAACGGAAATATTAAACACAAAAGTGTGTTAATTCTTCCAAGGATTAATCAGTTACCCAGAAATAAGAAGAAAAAATAAATAGACGACGAAGTAGTAAAATAATCAGTTTTAAGCCGACCTATATATGTTCTCATTGTGAAAGAAATGCTTAACCGTAGAGGTGTTTGAAATACTTGGTTGCTATATCTTACAATTCCCTAAACAAAAACGTATAAAAGGAATGACGCAGAGTTTGAAGAAACGCATGAGTAAACAAAATGTGAGTTCAGAAAATGTTCAATAAAAAGAAGAGATTCACAGCATTACAAGGCATATATACATTTGAATATAAAGAAACAAATTGCCTAAGAAAATAAACAACCGAGTATTTAAACTCCCATCGACCAGTAGTATAATTTTTTTATAATCTTTGACGATTTCTCTAAATAAACATTAACATGTGCAAAGGCTGCAACCACTTAAACAAATAGATCATAAGAGTAATAAACCAGTTAATGAAACGAAATAAAGTTTAAAACACAACACATATTCTTGTGTAAAAATTGAAATAGCAAGAGCAAATGAATATGCAGTTCCAGAAAGGTTTTTTTATTAGCTATAGAAAAATTAGGGGTCCGAGCACTGAAAGGCAATGTTTGAACGTAGACAAACAAATTGGTGAAAACAGCCAACTGAGTATTTTGATCGACGTCAATCAGGTCAGTTGTTTCATAGTTGAACAGTCTGGTGCGAGTAAAGATATTTCAATCCATTGTCATGTGGTTATCTTGGTAGCATATTGCCTTACAGTTGGAAGGATGTAACAAATAGTTAAATACAGATTAGTAATCACGTGGACTGATTTGTAGTTGCAATAATATATTTTTCACAAATATAATAAATTTAATTTAGTAATGATCGAAGTTTTTACTTTTCAGATGGCCACATAAAAAGGTTAATTAATAAGGCAATAAATATTGATTTGAAAACTAAATTTTTGGTACTAAATAATCAAAAACCAAACAGTTAACTATGGGTACCTGAGAAAGTGCAGACAAGTAGTTCAACAAAAACTACTACTACAACTATTAAGCCATTATTTCCATACAAGTTGGGGTCGACTACAAATGTAACCCAAAACTAAATGACAAAGTCAATGTAAAAGTCAATTTAAAAATCATGATAATAATAATAAAATAAGATAAAATATTTAAACTAATAATAATAATAAATAAATAAAATAAAAATAAAGATAAAAAAATAATACAAAGAAATTAAAAAAAACATAACAATAGTAGCAGAATAATAATAATAGTGGTACTAATAGTAATAGGGACTGAAGACCAAATACTATGTCTTAGGCTTTTATTCACTAATCATATAATCTAAAACTTATAATACTACTCTTATACCAACCCTAAACAGAAACAAACTTCTAGCTCATGCTTTTGATACATTGACCGCTAATTTCACCCGCTCCAGTCCGACACCAGCTCTTTGGATATATTCCAATCCTTCATGTCCATTTTTACCACTTCTTCTAATGTCGACATCTATCTCTCTTTGAGCATTCGATACGAGCTATAATTCTATCGTGCACAGATGTCTTGAAAGGCCTTGGTTGAAAATGTCCAAGCCATCTTAAGCAGTGTTGGACTAGCTTCGCTTTAATTGGTACTACTTCAAGACTGTCAAGTACAACATTGTTTCTACTTCGATCTCGTCTTGTATGACCACAGCTCTATCGCAGCATACGCATCTCTACTACGCCTATCTTTTGGACATGTCCTGTCACAGGCCAGATTGTCATTACGTAGAACTTTCCTTTAAGCTTTTGTCACAAAGGATGTCAAAAGCTAGTTGTCATTTCATTCATCCCGCTCAAATTCTAAAACTAACATCTTCAACAATCTCACCTCATATTGCAACAATGAACATAAACATCGAAAGGGTTCCTTTTTGGGCACTACTTGTTCGACCAGAGTAACATCTCTATTCTTTGATCTGATACTACTAAACCCGCACTTCATATAATGTTTTAGTTTTATTAAGCACAAAGCCCTTTGGTTCTACAGTTTGTCTCCACAACTCTAGTTATCTATCAACATCTATCCTATTTTCGTCAACTGGCACAACATCATTAGCAAAGAGCATACATCAAGGAATCTCACCTTTTATACCCTTCGTAATATCATCCATCACTAGGGCAAAAACGTAGGGGCTTAAAGCTGACCCTTGATGTACTCCTATGTTAATGCTAAATTCACTGGTTTTACCATCGCATGCTTCAATAAGGGTAACGTGCTTTGCTATGACTTTTTTCCTAGAGCCTACCAAATAACCGTTCTCGGAATTTTGTCATAAGATTTCTCCAAATCGATAAATATCATGTGTGATCCTTCTTTTGCTCCTCAAATCTCTTCATAAGTTGTCTTATCAAGAAAATCACCTCTATGATCGACCTTCTAGACATGAAACCAAGTTGGTTTTTTGAAATGTTTGCCATCATTCTTAATCGATGTTCAATTTGGCAAGTTATTCAAGGTTGAAAAATGAAACTGAGAGGATTGGACTAAATTAGGAAAAAATTATCAACTTAATTCTTATATAGTGATGACTTAAATAAAATTAATTATTATTGGAAAAAAACTAATGTTGCATGTAAAACCTCTGACTTTTACGCTATTTACACGAATTAAATTATGATTATTACATATAAACATCGCCATATTGAAATTTAGTTTCTGTAAGAAAATAAGAAAATGTAACAACATGATTAAATAACAACACCTACCTCCTATTTATTAAAGATTGATATAGTTTCAATGACAGTATTAATGCCCATAAATTATTAATGCAGTCATAACATCCGTTGATTGTTGAAGAGGTGGAACAATTGTTTCATCAACCATTTAATCAGTTTTGGTACAAAAAAGATATGAAGGTAAAAAAACCTGACTGTGAACAGAATAACAGTGAGAAGAAAAAAGGGTTTATTAGAGGTTTTTTATCATATGTTTTATTCCACTGACAAGTACCAAGATTAAATACATTCTTACTGATATACATTTTTCAGAATGTAATCAAACATGCTGTTAGTTGGAGAAGCACCCAATGAAATTACAATTTTGAAAAAGAAAAAAAGAAATATGGTAAACCTTTCATTAATAGGAGAATATTCACCTTGGAAGTCAAAACACATTGGTGTATGGGAAACAATAAACCCAATATGCACGTTTGTTAAAAAAATTATATACAGATATTTACATTGGCAAGTATAATTTTGATAGATAAGTAAAGTCATGGAGGAGGCACAGACTATGCAAATTAAAAATATTTGCTATGATCAGTCGTTATGCTCATCAAAATTAATATAAGCGTGATAAGAAAAAAGGGTAACCAACATCCACTGGACAATATATCAAAACTTGTATTGGATGTAAACATGAATAGAGCAGCAGTGGACTGTATATTGTGCATATAATATGAATTCTAATTTATAGAAAACAACTACAATACACCAAATAATTATACCAATTTAAAATATGATTTCTTCTAATAGAGGAAGTTGGTAATTAGAATGAACAATTAACTAATTAATCAACCAAAATACATTGGGAATGGGTAAATAACAATTAATGTGAAAGGACACCAACATGGGAAGAATTCATAAGTTATGCACTATTGTTGGTAAGCCTAGGTGTACCTTACACTCGATCTTTCAATTCAAGGTGGCAGATGATGAATGCTTGAAGAGTAATCGAGCGGCTAGGGAAATTAGGGTTGGTTGGGAAGCTAAGGCAATGTTTGTTTTGACCAAAAACCGGTTATTAGGATGGTGATTGAAAGTGCCGACTCAAATCATTACTTGGGAGTTTGTTTTACCCTTTCATTGGGCCTTGCCAAGTCTAACCATCAAAGGTCTATTCAGTTCAATTTTAGGGCTTTTTGAAATCTGAATCAGTGAACATCAGTCAAGCATCTCTAAAACCAAGATTAATTTCCAATATAATTTTCAATATCAGTAAATATCAGTCGATTTTAGGGCTTTTTGAAATCTGAATCTAAAATCTGAATCAGCAAAAGTCACACCCGTAATTTCCAATATAATTTCCAATAGATACCCTTATTATTATTTTTAGTGAATATTAGTCAGCTTCCCTAAAACCAAGATTAATTCAAACAAAACCCTTCCTAAAAAAAAGTTGTAAAGCGGGTATCTATAATTATTTTACTGCAGCAACATGTATTTTTTGTGTTTTTTTACGTCAGTGTTTAAAAAAAAATTCAAAAAATTGTAAATATTATAACTATGTTTCTGAAAGAAAAAAAAGAAATTGCAGACATATCTGCAATTATTCCATATAATTGCAGATATATCTACAATTATTCAGTAAATAATTGCATTCGATAAACATCTGAATAATTGCAGATATGTATGTTATTATTCCATATAATCGCAGACATATACACAATTATTTACTGAATAATTTCATTGAATAAAAATCTATATAGTTGCAGACATGTCTAGAATTATACCCTATATTTGAAGACATGTATGCCCTTATTCACTGAATAACAGCACCTTAATTTAACAATCAGTATATTTATCGAAATATCTGCTCTTATTCCTTAAAATTGCAGACATGTCTGCAATTTTTAGTTGCAAAGGAATGCTATCCAACATAAGTGCGTACATATGTGCAATTATTCTCTAAAATTGCATGCATGTTTGCAAGTATTCCTGAAACATGTTGTGTGTTATTTTTTTCCTTTTTCATCCTTGTTTTTTGATTTTTTTGACATGAATATGAATATAAATATTAATTGAAATAAGTTTTAAAATTTGAAAGTTTTTTTGTTTTTTATATGTTTTTTGATGATTTTCGAAAAATAAGGACCTAATTTACATACTCTTTTCCACTAGGGTTTTTGTGATTTTGAAACCTATCAAGGACCTGTGCAAAAAGTACCATATTTTTTAAATAGCATGATTTTCTTCTTTCTTCAAGGCAGCTCCACCATATATATTTTTTCTTCCATACATAGTAGTTTCAACTTCTGCTTCAAAGCAGTAATGTAGGTATGTTATATGTGTTTTTTCATAATGTAAAATATATGGTTTGATATCATAATTTGATAGTTACTACTGTAAGTGGATGTTGAAGACAATCATATCAACTATGCAGATTGTCATGAATGGGTTTCTTTGTACCGACTAAAGTAAAACTAGTTTATACGAGTACATGGGAATTTTTCTCCTACATTTATTTTCTGTACTATTCAGTCACTTTTTATTAATGCCAAACTTCAAAAAAAATAAAAATATGTATGATAATGAGTTGTTAAGGACAAGGAATATGCATGTTGTACTTTTCGGCTCATCCTACTTTCTTTCACTTCATCTTTTGTCCAACTAGATTAGAAGAGGAAATAGTACTTTGATGCTAAAACTATAATATGAGTTTAACATCTTATATTTTGAGAAACATCTATAAATTTTCTTAGTTGTTTTATATGTTAACCTGTGGAATTAGTATATCCTTCTTAAAATTTTCATTCATGTTGCAGTATTAGTACCAATTTTACTTACTAAGGAATATGATTAGTACTAGACTTCAACTGGAAATATAGAAATATAATGGTATTATTTAATTTACAGTAACTCATTCTATGTATATTCATTGTACAGCTCAGATAATGTAAATGATATTAACAATAAAAGGCAAATTTGTCAACTAACAATAAAACATATTTATAATCAGCAACCAATCAAACAATATTTCAACATTCAACAAACATTAAACACCCACTATCCAGCATTCAGCTTTCAGCATTCAACTTTCAGTATTAAGTATTCAGTCATCTTAACAAACGAAGCCTAAATGTGAAGATGCTAGGTTCAGTAATTTGGGAAAAGTATGTGCAATTGATTAATTTGGTAAAGGAAAATGCAAGAGCGTTAAGGGAAATGCCCAGATTTTTCGACCGACTAAGAAAAAAATCATAGAGCCTCCTAAATTCCACCATTTCATCCGCATTTTTTATTTCAGTCTATCTCCCCTTCCTTTTTCCCTTGTTGTTGCAGCAATATTCTTTGGGAAAAGAATTTGTACATGTGAATGCAGTTCATATGTACTGCTTTTATGTTTAACTGTTAACAGGCCCGGTCCTGGCCCAAGGTCACATAGCCTCAAAATTTTCTAATTGTATATATAAAGTTAAACTATTTCGAAATAAGAAAAATCGAGTATAGTCCAGCGCATAGACATCTCAATTTTGTATCAACCACTAGAGTTCGATTCTTTCTAGCATTGTATTTTTCCCCTGCCTATCTTCACTTGTACTTCTGCGGCCTCCAAAACCTAAAGTGACCGATTAAGCTTTGAATGTTTTTGCCTTTGAGCCTCAAGTTGCCAAGGCCGGCCCTGACTATTAACACCTAAGTATCTTCTCTAAACCATTTATGGTCTCACCTAATCTCTGCTTTTCTTCATTCATCCGCAACTCCCTTTCCATGAGTTTCTCTGTAAAAAGCTTGATTTCGCCTCCTTCTCTTTCTTTTCAAATAAACGAATCAAAATCTCTCTATCCAATTTCATCATCATCAATATCTTATCATCTAATAATTCTTCATTGATACATATGAATCCAGTTAATTTCACTATCACTAAGTTATTATGACTTCAATTATAAATAGGTTTATCATTTTCTGAACACGTGATTTTGCTTAATAGGGCACTCGTAAAGTTTAAAAAAAACTTTATGAAAAAATTGCCCTTTTTTCATTCAGAAATCTGTTTAACTCGCATCGTATTTTCCTTCTTTTATTTCCTCTTACCAAATAATGGCTAAAAATCAAAATTTTGGTAGATTCTCAAATTCTGTGTTTGAATTGATGGATGATGGTGCTACTGATGATACAGACCTAATGGAATTAAAAGATGTCAAATTTGAATTTTATGTTTGAATTGTTTTTAAAATTTGAAAATGTATAGCTCGCAAAAGAGATGAAACTTGAATTTTATGTCGTTTCATGATTTTGTACGAGCGATTTTTTTAATGGTGAAATTCTTTGTTATAGTATTTTTTTTATATGGTGAAATTGTTTACGGGCTTATTTTTCTTAGAGAAGGGTACAAAGGGAAATGTTTAATGATAAGATGAGTATGCTGAGAAAAAACATAGGTATAATAGTTTTATTTCAGATTTATGGAGGGCTGCTCAGCAACTTTTGATTTGGCTTTGGCGTGAGAGGTCAAAAGTTCAAAACTTGCGTAGCGTGATTCGAATATTTATTGACATGCGATATGTTGTCACAGTTATTTGTTGTTGTATATAAAGTACCATTTCAAAAAAAATTGAGGTTTAAATAGAATTATCATTTTTCAAATTGTGTATCTCTAACTAAGACTAGGATAGTGAAAGATAACTCGCAACTTAAATTTAATTTTATGGCTTTTTATAGTGAAGAATCTTTATTTATACTTCAGTCAAACATATCCAACCATTATTTCTTTTTTCTATTGTCTTAATAGAAAAATGAGAAAAACAGCAATCATAAAACTGGTTGTAATAAAAAAACGTGTGAAATAACTAATACAATAACTTATCGGTACCATTTCGCTACAAAATTAACGGAATTACGGAAGTATTAATTTTAATGCATATCTATTCTATTTATTCTAGTATATAAGAAACATAATATATTACCATTTGTGTTCTCTTTTAACGTTCACTCTCCGGTCAAATTCTAATCTCTCCTCAATTCAAGAATTATTTTGCACTTTCGCTCTCAACCACGATTATACCACAATAAATAGTTTATTAAGTGCTTAAAGAAATATCAAGAAGTCAACATAATTTCTTTCTTTAATTAATCTTCGTTAATGCATTTCTCTTTTCCAAGCAATCCACATCTGTTCATCTCTTCATGTACTTTGTAACCCATCAATTTCCTCCTCTTATATATTCCTTTCTTGGATCCCCTTCATGAAAATAGCTTTATTGTATGTTGATTTAAAAGTAGGTACTATTTTTAATTCATCCTTTTCATTTGCTTTATGGGTGAATTTGAAGTTTATTCTTCTTATTTTTTAATTTTTAGTCATTGCTTCGAGTTTATGCCCAAAATTTATTGTGTATTAATTATTTTTAATGCTAATCAACTTTTAACCAATTTTTTCTTAGAGTTGATTTCTTTTATTAGCAACATTTCAGAAGAAGCATTGTATATATTAACTCTATGAGGGGATATGTAGTATTTTTATTGTAGAAATATATTAAAGTAGGAACTCACCTGCTGTTCTTAACAACTAATTTTCTTTACTAAGCAAATTTAGAAAAAAATGATAAAAGTAAACGAGAACATTATATTTGCAGATGATATTCTTCCACAAACCAACTAAAATATCATTGGGGTAATATTTTGTGCTTTTAAGGGGTATATATGTTTCACTTATTTGTTTATGCTTGAAGGAAAACATTATATGTTCCTTATATCGTAGAACATGATTATAATTTTATCTTATAAGTAAAACAATCAGATTGGGTTATAAATGCTATAATATGCTAATGTTTATTGAAAAAGTAATAAGCATTCATACCTATTTGGATTGGTACTCGAGAAAATATTCAATTAGATCCCCAATGATGACTTAATTGTCATGTTATAAGTCATGATATTATGTGAAGAATAAAAATGAATGAAGGTTGATTGCAAAAGAGAGAATAAGAAAGCAAAAAACCATTGAATAAAGCATTGACTTTAAGACTAAAATATGTTTAAATGTAGAGTCAGGTAATAAGTGGTATTAGTTTATTGAAGGATGATAGGATATTTGAAGTTTTCCCTTCAATATTTTAAAGATTTTTCAAGAAAATAATGAAGATATTTAACGTACATAATCGAAATGAAATTTTATTTTGTTTTTATGGAAAAAGGTAAATTTGTCAATAAGAAAATCATATATTATATAGGTTTTAGTATACAATAAAATGAGTAAATTTCATATGTTACTTGCAATTTATAAAATTATTGTAATATCTGTTAATTCACTATGCATATAGGTGCCTATTTTAAATATACTTCGCCATGCTTTATAACATAGCCATTTGTAACAATTTATTATAATAATGATAGTATGGTTTATTGTTTTTGTTATTGATTAAATTTCCTTGCACCTTTTAGTCTAACGATTATATTCAATGAAATAACATCTAAAGTATTTCCAACAGTATCTATAAGTATTTTCTGTTATAGTGATATAAATTAGTTTTGAGTCGTGTTTATTGTTGTATTATTTTAGTTTTATACTTGCGTGATGTATATTATGTTTAATTTTCATCTCATATTATATTATATGTATTAAAAAATATGTTTCAATGTTGATGAATATTTTACTATTTTATTTAGTGCTACATAATGTCCAAAAGTGTAATAATGAAAATGTTGTAAGGTTTCATATTTGAATCAAATATGAAACACTATTTCACTTTAAGCACAATTTCTATGTTCCAAGTTTAGACTGCTATTAACATAGTGTATATTTAAGTATATATGTTAAATATAGGATAAACCCATACTAACCTTATGTAACTTATTTTTGAAAATTAAAAGGCATGCTAAATTATGAAATATTTTCCAAGTTATAATTAACCGATAGTTGATGTTATCGTTTGTCGTGCAAAGTCATTGTGCTCTAAATTATGAGGTTATACTTTGTGCCATTTGAGATTACTAAAGAAAATTTACCAAAAAAATGTATTATTGAACTTCATGAGAAAGGAGCATTAAAAAATTACTATCCATGAACATACGCCCTTATAGTCATATATAATCGAAAAAAAACTAAAAATTAAAAAATTAATAAATTATGTGATACCTGTACGTAGCACAAGTTTGCACTAGTTCTACGTATAATTTAATAACTCATTAACTTCTATTTTGAAATTCTTTAAGCATTTTTACTCATATTATTCATTTCGTTGTTCTCTACCATCAATGATTTATACGATTGAAAATAATTATTTTTAGGTTTAGAGTTCAACCTTTTATATGTTAGGCATAATTTGCATTTTTTATTATTTAAGGTGGGTTTGTGATATTTGCAATAATTAAATCGCATGTACAAATAGGATATTCACAAATACGATATTTGCCATATGACTATTAGTATGTTACATAAGTACATACAAGGTGCATTCAAAATGATTAATATCAATAACACGTAAGGTGGACTGGTAGTGCCTAACATGGTTGCTTGCCTACAAATATAGACTCCATTTAATGGAATTTGAGTTATTCCCATTCCAAGATTCAGCACTTTGCCTCATGTATTTACTTTGATTAATACATAGACATGTGAACATCGCAAGTTCGATCTAATTTATCAAAAAAATACAACATGTCATCTGGTCTAGTGAAATTATAAGGAAAATGAAAATGAAAATAATATAGTCCCCTAAAATTTTATTTTAACTAATCTAGTTGTAGTGCCATGAGATGGGATATCATGTTCAAGGTAACACAACATGAAAACAGAAATATAAATTAACACTATAAAATTATGAAACATTGAGAATATTCAATTAGAAGTGCCTATTGAGTTCCCTAACATTTGAAAATCAACATAAAAAATGTGAAGATGTAATTATAAATAATTTTAATAAGAGAAACCTAATACATGAAAATACAAAGTAAATAAGTAAGTGAATATATAAACTTAAACAAAATATAAAGATGAATACTTAAATATAGCGAATGGTATTGAGAATAAAAATGCAAAAGATGGAAAATATCAGCAAAATAGGTTAAAAAAGGTATAATTTGTCGTAAACAGAATTTCATTTTATGCTAAATTTCATTTGTAATAAGAAACTTGACTTTTGAATCAGCTAAACGTTTATAGATTGACAACTTGAAAAGTTCACATTTACAATAGAATTCATGGAACAAAACAAATTACAAAATATAATGAATTTAGTGACCCAATACATATGCATAATCCTTATTAAATGCATTGTTTTTCTAACCAAAACTGTAATGACCGTCATTCTTGCATCGAAAGACTAGCCATTAAAGGTAGAAGAAAAAGAAAGATAAGAAGAAAACTTCATAATCACATAACCTCACCACGAATCAGAATAACACATAATAGATAACATACGATATTACATTGTCATTTCCATAATAATACATCAGAGTCATTACGTTACAGTTTCAATTGGATAGTTATAGCTACCTATCATATAAAAATACATAAACCACATATATAGCGGAGCCACATGCTCCAATTTCTTAAAATGCTTCCATAAGGAAACTGGATCACTTGGATATTCATACAAATTTGAGTACCCAAGAGTTTTAGCAAAAAAAAAAAAACTCCGGGTCAGTTATTGGTCTATTGTGAGTAAACACAGACAACTTAATTTTTTGACTTTTATAAAACACTTTGAAAATCAAAGGTGTCTCGTTAGACCATGTTGCAATAAATGAGGACGGATTTTTACCTTATGACAAGTAAAACATTTAAAATAGAAATCCAATGGCATCATGATAATGTATAGTTTTTCAAGTAAAATAGAACATAGTTGAAATGCTTGCATCTTAAATTTCAACATACTTGGGTGCAACTAAAACCGTGTGACACTTATTGGAGAATGGATTCCATACAGTGACTTGGCTATTGGGGCACTGCCCGTCATGACGCATCTCTAGATAAAACAACACCGATAGATTGCTCGTTGAACTTTATCTCATACTCTGTTGCAGATAGATCCCCTTGTTTCAAGTCCATGAAGTTACGGTACATCCTTGTCCTTCCTGTTATTGGCAAGAATTGGTCCTTAAATTCTTGTTTACATCAGGCTAATGAAAAATTCTTCTTTTGGAATTTTTGCAATAAGGGAGTCCCACCAAGCTGTTGCTCTCTCTTGCAGTTGCAATGCTGCTAAGAACCTTTTCTATTCATCGAATAAACCAAGACCTTTAAAAATCTTTCACAAATTAGCAATAAAGCTTGCACCTCCATTGTAGACTTGGTTCCTTTAAATGTTTTCCCTTTTAAATTACTGTAATCCTTGCATAAGGTTGCAAAATTTACTCTTGGCTGCACTGGCGCTGCCTCTTCAACAATCCGAATTCCTTCAGGATTTGGGGTTCGACCATTTGTAATTGTAGTGCTTCCTGCTCCCCTCCCTTGTCTACCTTGGTTACTCTTGTCTTACTACCTAAACATAGTAAGATAACTATTAGAATACTTGGATGAGATAAATCTTGAAAGAAGGATACTAATCAAACCTATCAAGATGATCTATCTACTATATATGTATATGAATAAACATTACAAATATGCACTCTCAAATTTGACCACAACCCAAAGCCTAGGTGGTTGCTTAACCTAAGCTCTAATACCAAAAATGTAAAAAATGCCTTTTCGTGCACCGAAAGATAAGCCATTAAGGGTAGAAGAAAAGAAAAGATAAGGAGAAAACTACACAATCACATAATCTCACTACGAATCAGAGAAACATATAATAGATAACATAGGATGTTAGATTGTCATTTCCATAATAATAATACATCAGAATCATCGCATTATAATTTTCAGCTGGATAGTTAGCTACCCATCCATACAAAAAGATATAGATCATACATAACACGGCGGAATAAGATAATAACTAGCTAATGGTGAAGTCATTTGCTCTAGTATATTCAAAATGCTTTCGTAAGAAACTTTGATCACTTGGCTACTCATATAAATTTGAGTACCTAAGAGGTTTAGGAAAAGAAAATAAAACTTTGGATCAGATATGTGTCTGGTGTGAGTAAAATCAAACAACTTAATTTTGTTACTTTTATAAGACACTTTGAAAATCAGAGATATCTCATAGGTCCACGCCACACATAAACACAGACGAGTTTTTACCTTACGATAAACAAAACACTTTATATAGAACTCCAGTGATATTATGATAATGTCTACAGTTTTGAAGTAAAATAGAATATAGCTAATATGCTTGCATCTCGCATTCCAATATACTTGGGTACAACTCAATCTGTACGACACTTATTAAAGAATTGGATTTCATATAATGATTGGGCTACTGGTGTATCGCCCGTCACGGTGCATCTTCAATTAAAATAGTACCGAGGACCCCGCCTAGGCCCTTGCCAACATAAGACCGGCCTACCCATTGCTATATAATACCGATCGTCCCGCGGTTGGGATCAACAACCGTACAAAGCATATATGAGTTGATAGCAGGGACTCTAAATAGGGATGACCTTACCTTAATGGGAGAGATCCACTTAGTCTTACCACATCTTCCCTGTTTTAGTCACTCGCGGTTGATGAGGCTTGAGGTTAGGTTTAACTTTTCTATAGCATTGCCACTTGGAATATTGACATTGCCTTCCAGATGTTGATGCAGTGTTAACACTCATCCATACAAGTCGTTCACGAGATGAACGAACCAAATGCACTATTTCCACTACACCCATTTTGGAATCACCCTCAGCGTTAGTAGCAAATAGCCCTTGCACTTCAAGTCTTCATCTTGGATCTTTCCTTTACTATTTCCAATTCAACGTTTACATTAGTTCGAAGTGGTTTTCGAATAACAATAATACCTGATCCCCGTCTCTCCAAACCAATGTTCAATAATTTTAAGGGTTCAAGTTGTTTATTGTGGACTATTCAACTATCAGAGTGTAAGACTTACATATGAACATACATTTCATATGTTTAGATTACCATGACCCACGTATCGAAATAAACAACTTGTATTCATCATATTCCCGAATTGCGGTATTTACGATAAGTACAAGTCAACTTACTTTCAATAAAATGTGTCAACTTTTTATTACAACTACTTTAATTCATTTGGCTACTAAATAGTATGGACAAGAGATCCTTTGGTTTTAAAAATAATTTACTTAAATAAGAAAGTTGCTTAAAAATAAATAACGGATGGAGTTTTGAAAGAAACTTTAAAATAAATAAAATTCAATTAAATCATAAGTTTAAAACTTAATTAACTTTAATTAACCTTAATTAAATCAAAAATCCTACTTTAAACCTTAATTTTAATTAAGAAAATATTATATTTAAACTTCAATTAAATTTTAATTAAGTAACAATCATTTAATAAACTAAATCGTAATTAGGTGGATAATTAATCTTTAATTAAATAATAATTGATTAAATAATTAACTCTAATTAAACAATTAATTAAAGTAAATAAACTTGATTAAATTAAAATTAATTTCCTTTTTTTAATCAATCATTATTTGAAACTTCCTTAATTAAAAATAATAAACTTAGTGAATAATTTCTTAAACTCTAATTACTTAACTTAATTAATTAAATAATCATTACCCTAATTAATAGATAAAATAAATAAATTATTAAATAATTCATGCTTAAAATTTTTGACTTACTTAATTAGTTTGAAATGAGTTTTTAAAGCGATCCAAAAGAAAATACATTAAAACTTGAAATCGTGAAGTTTTTCAAACTACATTCATAGCGACTATCCCTATAAGCAATTCGCTAGAATTGATTTCTAGGTCAAAACTCCACTTTATCTCTAGCTACTACATGTTTGAAAACACAACGGTAAGAGTTTTGAAAACTTAAACAAAAGGTGAAAATTTGAAAACAAAATCCAAAGCTATAAAAAAGAGCTTTCGTTTTCAAATCGGATCTCGAGTCCTTTGCGATCTTTCAAGGTGTTAATTTCACAATAGTTTCACCACATACACTTGGTTTTTGTTTTCTAAACACACTACCATCATATCATAACCAACTATTCACATATCCATATCACTTAACAACCAACACCAATCCAAGCTCAAACACAACTAAAATCATATGCAATCAACACAACATGATAATTCAACACAACAAGCACTATATTATCACAATATATAGTTCATCAAAATCAAGTATTTTTATTTTCAAAAAACAATAATTTTACCCATCGAAACCTTATTAAATCAAGATGAACTTTTGCCAAAACTTGAAAACAACTTAGGATAATGCAAAATTTAAAATTTTTGGTTAATGGAACACCCAAAGGTTTTGGGAATTATGCGCTTGCAACTTGGAAGAGGTGCTACAGTATATATAGATGTGGTTTAGCAAGAATTGGAAGTGTTTTAAGTGGAAAGTGATTTTTTTCTCAAACTAGAGAACATAAAGAGATCCCATGGATATTTTTACTTAAGCTTTTTGGAATTATGAAATGAAAAAGAGGGTTGTAACAGTAAGAACATGAAAGTTGAGAGGTATATATAGGCTTAGGAAAACAATTAAAATTATATAAATGCTTATATTTAATATATATGTATGTATGTATGTATGCGTGCATGCATGCATGCATCCCTCTCCATACCCCTCCCCCTATTTCAGTTCACCACTTGTACCCCCCCCCCCAACCCTCCTCTCTCATGTACTATTCAAGCCATGCACCATGTACTTGTGTTGAAAAAGATTATATTTATATATGTTAATTATATATATTTTAATGAAATAAAATATTCTTTTTAACTTACATTTTTATAGACTTAAGTGGGCTAATATGTGCATGCATATGTACATGTACACACCATGTTAAAATGGTTTATAAAGCGAGCATATGTGTTTACAATAGTATTATGGCATTTTGAATGACTTATAACCAATGTAAAATCAATATTTCGGGAAATAATTTTCCATCACACTTTCTATTTCTTTATGAACAACATATATAGGAAAAAAATTAAAACGATTTTATCATCATTATTATCATTAGAATAATTTTATTTGTTAATAAAAATCCATTTATTAAGTATTTAAAATATAATTAAATATTCATTAATTAGCGACTAAATTCTGAGGCATTACAAAAATAATTTTATTGATTAGAGATATCCAAAAATTGCTCCTCTTATGCATAAAAAACCGTGCACATGAAAAGATGTTTCGATTCGTTTTCATGGTACCTGCAATTTAATTTAATTAATAACTTACCAATATAAAATCATTTAAAATTCATATTTAGGTATGAAAGAAGGTGGATTATGCGATGATTCTGATTCGACATTTGGAAAGAGACTCTACTTCCTCCAGAAGGACGAACATCGAAGAAGTCAGACATACATATGTTAGTCATGGTCTTTTTTGGAATTTTTGTGGAAGTAAACGACCAAGGATTCAAGGGAAAACATATTATATGAATTCAAAACGACAAAGAAATGATCCAATGATGTGCTTACTATTTGTGCTACCTTTATATTGTGTATGCTATTCAAAGAGATAGAGACAGACCATCAGTTGACTCTATTTTAGACGAATTGAAATTACATGATATGGATGGTCTTGATTAACTACCTATACTGTGTTGTGCCCATTCATCTAAAATAGAGTGGGCTAATGGTCTATGCTCTACCTCATTTAATAGCATACACAAAACAAATGTAGCATAAATAGGAGACACACCATTGGGCCATTTCTTTGTCATTTTGAATTCATACAATATGTTTCCCCTTTCTGCCTTGGTCGTCCGCTCCCCCACCAAATTTGAAAAAGACCATGCCTAACACATATACATTTGACTTCTCAGATGTTCTCCCTTGCGAAGTAAGTAGTGTTTCTTTCCAAATGTCAAAAAAGAACCATCGCATAATCCACCCTCTTTCATAGCTGAAATATGAATTTAAAATGATTTTATATTAGTAAGTTATTTAATGCCTAAATTAAATCACATATACAATGAAAATGAATCAGAACGTCTTTTTGCGTGCACGATTTTTTATGCAGAAGGGGAGCAATTTCTTGGATGTCTCCAACCAATAAACTATTTTGATCAAAAAATAATGCAATATGGGTTATGCATCTATTGCATCACTAAATTCAATATGTTATTGTAATATGACTTGTTCCTCGATTTCTATTGCAAATGAGAGCTCTTCAAGTTGTCAATCTATAAACGTTTAGCTGATTTAAATTTCCAAGTTTTTACTACAAATGAAATTTGGCATAAAGTCAAATTCTATTTATGAAAAATTGTTTATTCTTTTACCCATTTAGCTAATATTTTCCATCTTTTTTATTTTTTTATTCTCAATATCAGTACTTAAGTTAAAATATTCATTTTTTATGATTTTGTTTAAGTTCATATATTCAGGTTGTAAATTTATAAATGTTTAGTTAGTTTAAATTTCCAAATTTTTACTACAAATGAAATTTGGCATAAAGTCAAATTCTATTTATGACAAATTATTTATTCTTTTTCCCATTTTTCAAATATTTTCCATCTTTTTTATTTTTTATTCTCAATATCATTACCTAAGTTAAAATACTCATTTTTTATGATTTTGTTTAAGTCCATATATCCAATTATTATTTACTTTGTATTTTCACGTATAAGGTTTCCCTTGTTAATTTTTTTCGCATGTGCAAATACAAAGAAAAAACAAATGAGTATTCATTAATCAGTTAAAAAAGTTTTAAATGTTTAATTCAAGCATTAAGGGCATAATTATTCTATGTTACATGAATATTATACATTAAAGAGCAATGGCATTGTTAATTTAGCACAAAGAACTCATGTATGAACTTTAAGTCATATCACGCAAATGATATCAAGTTGATTACTACTAGGACTTAAACGCGCACACACACACTCACATACACACAGATATATATATATATATATATATATATATATATATATATATATATATATATATATATATTGAGGGATAATTGAACTTATAAAATTATTTGTGCCAGTAATGATGAGATAAACTTTGAGAATACTTGCAGTATAATACTATCCAAGTCCTATGTTCTGACTATAATCAACAACCGCCTTAATAAAGACACAATACTATCATTAAACATGCATATGCGAAAAATTACTGTGACACTAACTTAAAGTGAAATAAATAAACCACCACTTGTGCTATCAATCTCAAGGTAGCTAGATATGCGTTGTAATATGTAAACATTCCATGTATAGGAGGTGAAATATTCTGTGAATTACCAAGTAACTCTAACGAAATTCCAATATCTAGTAGCATGTAGTAAACGCTTATTTTGCAACCTCAAAGCAACTCATCTGTTATGTGCTAGCACATTCTTTCTTATAATAAAACTACAAAGAAAAGAACCACCATTTGTGAATAAAATATTTTGATAGAACTAGTTTTTGACTAAGGGTTTATCGTGTGCAATTCACTAGAAATTTAATTTTTTTTCCTACAACAATTGACCCTTTAGCAGTTTGCCATATCTTGAAGTTTTAAATTGTCTTTATTGCATGTACTCTTCCACCAATAGTGAGGGAATACATAGTGCCTCCAATCAGCATCTAAATCTTAATTTGTTAACACATGCCTGACATTAATAGTTTTTCTCCAAAGCTTATTACACTGGAGACTTACGGTATATATTAGCGTAATTTATCTTGGGAATGCTAATTAACCATGATAATATTTCTATGGGTAATGAGATAATTATTATGTTTTTCCACTAAGTTCATTTGCAACCTGTCCCACTTTTCTTGCATACAATAAGTAGGTGTATACACAACACACAATGGAAAATTTTGTAATTAAGTATACAAAATATAGGTGCACAAGCACCACTGATTCAGATATAGGTGAAAAATGAAATGAATGACTATTTAACATAGTTTTCAACATAACCCAATTATAGCAATGAATGATTTTGAAACCATCTTCGCCTACTCATCAATACTTATGTTGCAAAATAAATTAGCTTTATGCATTATTTTACAAACAACATTTCAAATTAAAAAATATGATGATAAACAGAAATTTTAATTTTTCTGCTACTTTATTTGAACTATAAAATACTCATAAAGCACCAATTACATTTGTTGCATAAGATTCCCATACACTATATTCCGTAGAAAACCAACACATACAAGTTTTGAGTTAGATAATGCGACGTCACGGTGATGTTCAAATGAATTAATTTATGGAATAGACGAATCGATTATAAATTTAAATTTCCATATCAATTTAAGCATTAATTGTTGGAGTAAATTGACACAAATGACTGTAAATCAACCCAAATGTATGCCAAAGCAATAAGATCGTGTTATAATACGATAAAACAAAGATCAACAAGAGAATCCAAATAGCAAATCGTAAAATAACAAACAACGAGTTCACATTCAGATTTATAATGGTTCGATTATCATGGATAATATAGTATGCATCCTCTTTAAAGAAAGAAGATTTTATTACCTTTTGACAAAGAATTTTTTTACAAAATTGATTATGCAGGTGAAGCAAAAGAATAAAAGATTCAACTTAAGAGGATAATTCTAACATCTAAAGAACGGAAATTTTTATATAGATATTATTATTTAGGATAGAAGTAATTGATTTATAGATATAAATCAATGTCTCATCAATTCTCCTATTTATATAGGAAACATTTACTCTTTTGATTTTCAAATTTCCTCCAATTTGCACTCTTTCTTTAATCAGCTGATTAGGGAATTATTTGAGTACCACATTCTACTAAAAATAATTTTCCTTCTTATGTAGATAACTCATTGCTTATTAATGTTATAAAAGAGGCAATATATTTGAGTCGTTATCTCAAATGATAGATTCTATTTGCACACAAAAGATTACTTTACATATGTTGTTATTTTTAGGGGAAATATATTACTAAATTACCCTTCTTCTTAATTGCGTCTTAACATATTTTTTCATATATTCCATTTAATTAAAACCCTAAAGTTAATGAAATTTGATAAAATTAATGCATTTTTCGTGGAGAAGTTAATGATTTTTTATATCATAAAACCAAAAATATTAGTTAAAATAACTTTTTATCACCAGTTGCTCTAATTTAAATGTGTGGGATTTTTATAAAATTGAAGTTGATTTTATTGAAATTGATAAATTATAAATTATAAGTAATAATAAAGAAGTTAAAATATTAATGTTGTAGATTAATGTCCATTTTGTTTAACTTTGAATCAGTTTAATGCTCGAAATTTCTACTTTGCACAAGTAAATTTTAAAGTTGAATGAAATAAGATGATGATGATGATAAAAACAAGGATAAGCTTATAAAAAAAAGATGTTTCTAAATTATTTTTTAGTGTATACAAGTTTTATATATTTTCTGTTGTATGCTACGTAATTATTGGTGTATAAATAGCATTATCCATCTTAAATATCTTCCAAATCTTCTATAATTGAAAATAGGCAAATTCTATTTCAACAAAGATAATTACTTAGTAGCCCCATTTAAATAAATAAAATTTTAAAGACTAAAATACTCTTAGAAAGCTGTGTACTTTCTTTCTTCTTCATTCCATTATCTTCTTACGTGAACCACCTCTTATTCAAAACCCTAATTTCTAAACCAGTGAAGAAAAAATTCAAATTTTCACCACTAGCTGATGGATTTTGAAGAGGAGAATGAATTATTAATGCAATCACATTAGGTAATTCAAAAAAATAGAAAAGTTTTTAATTTTTTGAAATACGATCGTAGGCTGTCGATTACAGGGATTGGTGATAATTCATGTAGGGGGTATACTATGTTTCTAGCTTAATCGTGTAAATAATTGTATGAATTTTTACACATCCACGCAGAAAGATTACGTGGTACTGACACGAACCACAGAGTCATCTTGTGTGGTAGTTCATTTTGGTTTTTTTCTGTTTGAACTTATCAGCGTTTGATGGGAAAGGTAGTTCTGGAAATTGTAGGGGCAACTTATTTATTTTTTTGGTTTTCACACTTTTTTTATTTTTGGGGAGCTACTAAGTAAATACTCAGGTTGAAGTAGAATTTGCCTAAAAAATATTGTATTGCCTAAATCAACATTATTTTCTAAATCTTCTTTCTTATAGAATTTTTGTATCATGGAAATTTGACATGAATTCTTATTAAGATGATCTTATTTACATAAAGATTTACCTGATTCAGGGTTTTTGACTCCGACGATGCTTTTTTCTCCTGTTGTAATGAGATTTGAGAATATAAGAGGAATTTTAATCAGATTAGATAGAAAGATGAAATTAATTAGAAATTGAGAGCGAAAAAGCTAAAGAAATTATCAACTAGAGAGCAATGGAGAAACATAATTCGTTTTGCAAGGATGAATGGGACTACGTTCTCTAGTTGAATCAATGTCAGGAGGAGGAGAATGCAGGGGAGGAGTATACGGGAGATGTAACAACCCACATATTTAACGATTATATATTTAAATGTTTTATTTAGATATAGCATCGTCGGTCGGATTTTTTTGGGTCCGAAAAGCTACTTTTTGCAAATAGTCGAACTGAGACTCAAAACCACATCCACTGAGTCCAAAATGGCGTTTGCGATCTTTTTCAGTATAAACTTTGATATGCTTGGAGTAATTCGAATTTTTCTATTAGCTAAGTGGGCTTTTGGCTTTGGGTTCAACCAACTCATCCTATACCTCAACTCACCCCCTCTCCTCTCCACGCACTCATTTCATTTCATAAAACTCAAGCATAACAGAAAATGGGGGAAGAGAATGGGAAATAGAAATTCCAAGCCCTAGTTTACTTTGCAAACTTGAATTCTTGCTCCAAAATCAAAGTGAAGCTATTGGTAAGCCTCCTCTTCATCTTCTCCAACTCTTTTCCTTTTTAATTTCAGAAAGTTTCCTAAACCTAATTTAGGAAATACTTGTTTTGATCTTAGATTGGAGCTAGTAGAGTTGAAGTGGAGAGTGGTTGGTCTTTTCTTTGCATTTGAGCTTCTCATTTTTGTTTATGAGTTAAAAGGTGAAATTTTTATCTTACATCTATGTCCAAACTATCTTTGATTGTCAGGTATGAATTCCTAACACTTATTCTTGTGCAATTGTTTTTGGCTTAGATTGAATTGGTGAATATTCCAATTTTTGGTGTTTTGGAGTCAAATCTTTGAAATTCATAGCTTTGATATTTGATAATGATTTTGGAGGTGTATTAAAGAGCAAATAGGGCTGGGTTGTCGATTGGCATAAATCCCTAGCGTCATTGCTCGTTCGATTGCATTTTGGAGGAGTTTTTCCTTCATTAGATAGGCTGAAGTACAGCCTCAAAGCTCAGTCAGTCGACTGACCTTTGAAGTCATTCGAATGGCTGTAGCAAATGAGGGTTCCGAGGCTGGTTGAAGAGGCTGGGAGCCTCGGTTTTCTGCAATCAGTCGACTGACCCTCTGTAACCAGTCGACTGACTGCAGGAAATGGAATTTCCATGCTTTTGGTTCAGTCGACTGTTCTCAGAGAGCCAGTCGACTGACCTGCTTGTTTTGGTCTATTTTGCCTATTTCTTGCGATTCCAACTTTTATCGATTTGGGTTGATTCCAATTAGTTGTTATCGCATTTTGACTTTGATGATTCCTTTTTGATTTCCTACACGGGTTTTATAAAATGATCTCTTCAAATCGTATTAAAAGCTCGTTTCTCCAATTTATAAATTTCTATATGAAACACACACAATTTCGCACTCCGAGAGAATTGGGAGGAGAATTAAATGATTAGATAAAACACTTGCTATGAACACGTGTGTTCATCTTTTCAGTTAATTCCTAATCTATTCATTTGAACGTTTGGACCTTTGGTCTGGTTTACCGATGAGATGAGGTAAACTTTGTACTGCTTTGAGTATGAAATTAACTGACAGACAGTTAACCGTTTAGTGCGAACGGGTGGTTATGGGACTCACATTACCACTTTCCGCGTTCCTTTTCGAGAGTTGTGACACATTCTACCAGTTAGTGGTGTCCAGTACTGGGCCTCCGGACCTTCGCCACTACGGTTTGTTGCCTTCGGGTATGTTGCTTTCGGGTTTGTACCTTCGGGTTTGTGCCTTCGGGTTTGTTGCCTTTGGGATAGTGTCTTCGTACTGTCTCCTTCTGGCTCATCACCTTCAGGATAGTGTCTTCGGACTGTCTCCTCTGGGTGTTGTTTCTTATGGATCCTTGTTATACAGTACTGAGCTCGGGCATCTTTTGTTTCATTGATATGTATATTCCCTAGGTATCGCCCTTCGGTGTTGGTCTTTTCGAGCCGCACGATATATAGCAGTTACCTTGTGGAACTTGTGTTACCTTCATTGGTATTTGATATTTGCCTTTTCGGCTTGTTTTGGGATATTCATACCTTTGTTCATTGTGTTGCCGATGATATGAGGCTTGTTCTGTTATGATTCATCTTTTGTTAGATGTTTGTGTTATCTCTTTTAGAGATATTTGTTATACTTTATGACCTTGCAGGTTATTGTTGTTAAGTTTATCTAACTGATTTGTTTAGCTAGACTGACCCGTGTATTTATACTCTGGTCAGACCGAGATGTTTCAGGTTAGGTGCTTTTGGACTTAGCCTATTTTGCTTCTGCATGGACTACTTCGCTAGCTTCTTTTTGTTATGGCTTTTTGCGTAGTCTCAATTTGTTGTTACTCTGATACACACACACAAACACACACACACACACTATTTTGGATTTGCTTTTATATTGTGGTTTGCTATACCACTTGACATGTATCAATTTGTATACTCTATTATGTATCTGTATATGTGTATATGATGATCTACTGTTCTGTGATGTATATTACGTGTGATTTTTTATATTCTATTCTGATAGATCCTCCAACTACCTAAGGTTTTGTTTTTAGTATTCATTGGATATGTCGATCTACTTGGTCTGACAATTGTTGATGTATTCAATAGATAGTTAGAGCAAGGCTACAGATGGTCGCTCCTAACCAGCATTATTCTCCGCGTTAGTTGACGGCATTACCCCGTAGTGTCCTTGGCTAGCGTGGGTATAGAGGTGGGGCGTCACAGCTTGGATCAGAACAAGGTTCAGAACCAAATATGATAAACCCAGAATAGAAGCACATATTCCGGTGCATCAAAGTGTATAAGTGTTGCAAATCTTTGAACCATCATGCCTCTATATTCCTTCTGTGCCTTGGTGGTAGATAGAATGTGGGAATATGTCTAGGAATGCATTTTGTTCCATAGTATTCCACATTTGAATTAATGACATCTACCTTGTGAGTAATCTTGTTCTTATCTTACTTTCAGCGTATGGCTGGAAGAGGCAGGGGACGATGTTTGGATGCTGGGCAATCCAGTGGCTCACATCCGGATGGCGTTTATATGTCTGCTGATCAGTTTTTGGAATTTTTTAGTAGCACTCAGCCTCTAGTTCCTCCTCGAGTATCTCCACCTCGCAAGTCTGCCTTTGCACGTCTGTGCAGTGATTTTTCTCATTTTGGAGGAAAGCCGTTTAAAGGCTCCGAGTCTGTTCTTGAGACTCAAGCTTGGCTTCGCACGTGCAAGCGTATCTTCTCTCGCATGGATCTTTCTGATCATGATAGAGTTCTTGTAAGTTCTAGTTTATTGCAAGAGTGTGCCCTTGATTGGTTTGATCTTCTTGTAGCCAAAATTGATGAGTCTGCTCTTTCTTGGACTCGGTTTCGGGGATGATTCGAACTCAAGTTCGTTCCTGAATCTGAAAAAGTTTTATTGACTCGTCGCTTCCTTGAGTTGAAGCAAGGGAAATCTTCTATTTCTGAGTATGTTGCATCATTCGAGGCTTTATCTAAGTATGGTCTTGAATTCATTAGCACTTCTTATAAGAAGAATCTGAAGTTTGTCTCCGGTCTTAAGAAATATCTTAAGAAGTCTTTATTGCTCCAGCTTAAACTTTCTTTTGAGAAGTTGGTAGATTCTATGCTTCATCTCAAAACCATCGAGAAGGAGTGTGATAGTGGTGATGATGTTGAGGTTTCCAAGAACCCCAACAAGAAGCAGTTTCCATTTCAGAAGTCCAGGTCTTTTCCTTCCAAGAAGAAGAAGACTGGTGGTTCTAATTCTCAGCCTCAGTCTGCTGGAACACTTCCATTCGGAAGTGTTTCGATTGTGGTTCTCCTGATCGTATGATTCAAGCTTGTCCTAAGCCTCTCTTCTGCCGCTATTACAAGAAGGAAGGTCATCATGTTTCCACTTTCCCTACTGTTCCTGCTGGTGCCAAGTCTAGCAAGCTTTATACTGCTAGGGATTCTGAAGGTTCTTCTCAACCCAAAGGTATATCTCCATCTATTTTGGAAGGTTCTATTTTATTTCATGACCATAGTATTCGAGTTCTTTTCGATATGGGTGCATCACATTCTTTCGTATCGAAAAAGCTCGTCGATGATTTATCTTTGGATGTTTCTTGTTTGGTTACTTCTTTAAGGATTGCGAATCCTATTTGGGGATCCGCGACCCTTAGCATGCTTTGTGATGATGTTGAGATTTTTTTATGTAGCTTTTCCTTTCGTGCGAATCTGCACGTTATTTCTTGTCTGGGATTTGATATGATTTTGGGAATGGACTGGCTAGTGAGATACGATGCCAGGATTAATTGTTCTGAGAGGATTTTATATCTTCGACATCTAGATTCATTTACTCAGCTATCACTTGTTCTTCGGGATGTGGATAATTACGAAATGTCTTTAAATTCTCTTGATTCTCGAGATGATGATGATATATCTCGTATTCCTATTGCTTGTGACTTTTTTGATGTTTTCGAGCCTGTTTCGGGTTTGCCACCCAAGCGGGCAATTGAGTTCCGCATTGATCTCATTTCAGGCAAGCAGCCAGTTAGTCGTCCTCCCACGAGGATGTCTACAAAGGAAAATGAGGAACTCAAGAGGCAACTTTTAGAGCTTGAGTCAAAGCAGTTGATTCAGTCCAGTTTTTCTCCGTGGGGGTCTGTGGTCGTCTTCGTGAAGAAGTCTGTTGGAACTCTTAGGCTTTGCATTGATATTGCAAACTTAATGAGTTAACCATCAAGAATAGGTATCCATTGCCTAGGATCGATGATATGTTCGATCTATTGAGTGGTTCTAAGGTCTTTTCTCAACTCAAACTTGCAACAGGTTTTTATCAGTTATGAGTCGCGGAGGATAGCATGCCTCTTACATCTTTCCGCACTCGATATGGTTCTTTTGAGTGGCTTGTAATGCCGTTCGGTTGGACGAACACTCCTGCTTTCTTTGTCGGTCTCATGAATCGAGTATTTCGGAAATATCTCGATAGATTCGTCCTTGTGTTTATTGATGATATCCTTGTTTATTCTAAGTCTGAAGCTGAGCATGCTAATCACTTGAGAATTGTCTTGAGTACTCTTCGTCATCATTAGCTGAGAGCCAAATTATCCAAGTGCCATTTTTGGGGGAATAAGGTTAAGTGCTTGGGCCACGTTGTATCTTCCGAGGGCATTTCAGCCGATCCCTCGAAGATCGAAGCCATCCATGATTGGAAGAGGCCTGAGAATGTGCATGAGATTCGTAGTTTCCTTGGATTGGCGGGTTATTATTTTGACGACCCGCTATCCGTCTCCACAGAATGACGCGTTATTAATAAGAAAGAAAGGGATAGAAAGAGAAAGAAAGAGAAGAACAGAAGAACAACACATCGGAATCTCAACTGCGGAACGAATAAAATTATATTAATAATCAAAAGTATTACATAGATATATAACAACTATCAGAGTTACACAGTTAATACAACACATACTAGACAGTTATAAACACCTGTCTAGTTATTACAACACAGTACAAAACAGCTCAAACAAACGACTCAGAGATACCAACACAGCGGAAAACTAGATAACTACAACGCAGAAGCCTCCTGCTCCATTTGCTCCTCCATAATTCGTCAAAGCTAACCTGAATCCCTTGGCTACTCGTAAAAATTTGAGTACCTAAGAGTTCATGAAAAACAAAAATAAACTCCTGGTTAGACATGGGTCTGGTGTGAGTAACAGGTTAAAGTTGCTTAACTTTGAAAACCTTTGAAAAGAAAGGTATCACGTAAGACTTCCCACACATAAACATGGAAAAGTTTTTACCTTACGCTAACCAAAACATTTGATAGGAAATCCAGTGATATTATAATAGTGTCTAGGGTTTTCAAATAAATATGAAATAGCCGAAATTGTTACATTCATTAAATTCCAGCTACTAGCCACAAAAGTGGGTAATACAATCAAAACCGTTGGCACTTATTGGATTTTGGATTCCATACAATGGTAGGGCTACTGGGGTACAGCCCGTCATAGTACGTGGCCAATATTACCGTACCGAGGAGTACGCCCGCTCCCCTGCAACATAAGGCCGGAACCATCCCTTACTGGACAGTCCCGAGCAAGACAACCCCGGCAGTTGTCGCGAATCAACCGCCCACTCAGCCGTGTAAAAAGGGACTTCTAGACAGGGGTAAATCTCGCTCTCCAGTGGGAGCTACCCACGAAGCCTGGCTGCACCTCCCCTGTTTTAGCCATTCCCGGTTGATGAGGCTTGAGGCTACGATTACCTTTAGAGAACACATCTCTTAGAATGCTCATCGTCCACCTGACGATGTTCTGAAAGCATCCAATCCATACAAGTTCGTTTCAGGTTCGAACGAAACCGAAGGCATTATCTCGTTACACTCATTTTGGAATCACTCTCAAAGTTAACGACGATAACCCTTGCACTCTGAATCACCATCTCGAACCTATAAGTACTATTCCGTCAAACTCATTACGGAATCACCCACAGAGTTATACTAACGTATAGGCCTTACACCTCGAGTCTTCACTTGCTCCACTTGGATTCTCAACCTAACGTTAATTGGAATCGATGTGGTTTTCGAATATCCAAATATGGAAACCCGATCCCGGTCTCATCGAAATCCAAAGTGTGTCTTTTAGGTCCAAGTTGTTTTAAGTTTAAAATAATTCAATTTAAACTATCTATATGCACATAGATAGATAATTCACATCATCACAGTAGATAATGATCACCATAATGCAACCAATGCATCCATATCACACAACACTATTTATCTCATGTCTGAGATTTAAACCATTCAGGGTAAACCATATCATCCATTCATAAGCAAGGATCTATAATCATACCATCTATAATTAATTTAAAATGAATTAAATTAATTACTTCTATTTCTAATTAATTTAAAGTGAATTAAATTAATTACTTTATCTTTAATTAATTTAAAATGAATTAAATTAATTACTTCACCATTTAAAACTTGCTTACTTAACCCTTAATTGATCACAAATCAATCAATCAATTATCCTTAAATTAATTATCTTAATTAATCACCCTTGATTAATTATCCTTTAATTACATTCAAGTAATTATCCCTTAATTAATTTTACAAATTAATTATCCTTAACCAAAATCAGTAATTGACCTTTAATTGCTTCATTAATTAATTAATTATAATTAAGTACATTAATGCTTAATTAATTACATTAACTAATTACTTCCTTAATCACTTATCATTGATTAATTAATTTTAATTAATAAATACTTAATTACATCATTAATCATATTAATTAATGATCCTTAATTAAATTTAAATTAATTACTTATTTAAATTAATTACATTAAGTAATTAATCTTAATTAAACCACAATTATTAATCATTCTTGATTAATTACATTTAGTAATTAACTACCCTTAAGTACTTCCTTAATTACTTCTAAATTAATTACATTTAATAATTAATTATATTTATTAATCATCCTTGATTAATCTCATTAGTAACTAATTACTCTTAATTAATTACACCACTTAATTATTTTCAAATGACTTAATCAATTAATGCTTAAATTAATTATACTAATTAATTAATTATTCATCCCTTTCACAAAGTAATTATCCTCATTATTAATTACACAAAGTAGTTAATCCCAAAATACCATATTTCAATTAATTACCTCCGGTAATTTACTTAACTTAATTACTTCTCTAAGTAATTATTCCTCATTGATTACTTATCAACCCATTCAATGATTATTCTAAATTAATTAAACTTAATTAATTAATTTAAACTAATCAAATAAATTAATTAATTACAATGAGTAATTAATTACTTTAATTAACTTCACAAAGTAATCATACTTAACCAAATTCCAAAATTGATTATCTAAATTAATTAATCCAATTAATTATCAAAATTAATTACATTAAATTAATTAATAAATAATCCCAAATTAATGACCTTTATTATCTCATCATCAATTCTTTAATTACCTTTTTCTAAGCAATTAACTTAAATTAATTAATATTAATTACAAATTAATTAACCTTAATTAATTTATTTCAAATCTTTAATTAATTAAACAAATTAATTAATTAAATTATTTAAATTATCTTACTAATTTCAATGAAACAAAGATCATTAAACCTTTAATTTACTTTAAAATAAAACATTTCTTATTAATGATTACTTTATCATTAACAAAGTAATTTAAAACAACGTAACTTAAAATTGTTTTCAAATTACATTTTAAATTCAAAATTTAAAAAGAAATCAAACTTAACTTAAACAAAGTTTTAAAAACATTTCAAAACCCTTTAAAAATTTATGCTAAAGATTTTCTTATTTTATAAAAGAAGTTAAAAGAAATTTAAACCCAAATTCTTTTCAAGATACAAATCATATTTAAATATGTTTCAACATCCAAATTTGTTTAATCATTTAAATTGCTTTAAAACTTCCTTTATTTTCAAACCATTGTTTCAAATTGGAATTTGATTTCAGATTTAAACTTATGTTTAAATCTTCTACTTAAATTTAAAGCTTTATCTTAAATTCAAATATTTAAACTCTTTTGAAGTTGTTTAAACAATTTAATTAATAAATTTTAAATTAGATTTTAAAACTTGGATTCATACTCAGTTTGAAAACCATATGTGACGACCCAAAATTTTTGAGCATTCAAAATCGGAATATTTAATTGATTTTAAATATTCAATAGAGCAATCATAACTTAAATTACAAAATATCGCTATTTATTTGATAATTAAATAATAGAATTTAATTATTTGAAGTTGAGTAAAATGTTGAATCTGGAATTTTAAGCCTATTGAAAATAAATTGAAGGCTTATGAAATTTATATTAATAATATTGAGGATAATAGAGGTTGTAAAATTAAATTTAACAGTGATTTGTTCAGTTTTAAATTTTTTTTCGTTTAAATTGAATTTAAAAATAGCCTTCCGAGGCACAGTCTCGGAATTCGACGAAACCGGTTCCATTGGATCGGTAATATTAAATTATTATCGGATTTCGAATTTTGCTGTGATCGGAATTGTTGTGTGAGTGTACGATATATAAACGCGTTGAAAATTTAATTGATAATAATCTAATTTAATTTAATTTAGTTAGTCAAGTTTTTTTTTGTGTACACCACTACCCTTATCTTAAAATCGTGCCGCGTTCTCTTTTAAAATCGTAAGCAAGAAAAATAAAAATAAAAATAATAATAATAATAAGTATTTCTCGCGTCTTCCTTCTGAAGGAAGCCAAGCCAAACCATGATTTAATCTTTCAGCCGAAGCCCTTATTCCCCTTTTTATAAATTTCGAATCCCCAAACAGATCGAGTTGGAATCAAAGAAAAAAATAAATAATGACCGAGCTCCTTTTCGTTCTCAAATGGATCCTCAAACAAAATCCATCGCGTTCCCCTTCTTCTTGTACAGCCGAATCAATCGATAAAAAAAAGGAAAAAAATGACCGGCGCTTCGAAGAACGAGGAAGCAATCATTGATTTTTTTCCCTTCTCGCCCTATCCACGATCTCATGTGGTGCCATCATCTTCTCACCGATTCCATCTTCATCTTCTTCCTCCTCAAAGTCCCTTCTTTGCATGCTCGACACGTTCATTGGCGCAGACCAACACTTCTAGAACGGTTTTCAATGTTCGACTTTAGGGTTTCAGTTATCTGATTCTTCTGGGCAGTGGGACTAGGGTGGAGTTCGCGATTTTGTCACGGTGAGTGTTCCAGGCGCGGCAATTCGTGGATGCGAGCGAGCGATGCAACGCGGCTCCAGCTAGGGTTTGTGTTCGTGAGGGTTCGCGAGTTTCACTACCGGGAAGGTATCGATTTCTTATTCTTGTTTTAGTATAATTGTAATAAGGATAAATTACAGTAAGATATAAACTTAAATTTATATGCTATAAATCTGAGAATTTGTTAACTATAAGAATAAAGGAAATTTTGAAAATGATTTTTACAGAAAACAGAAGTTATAAACTGAGAATATATTTAATTTAAAATGTTATTGATTTGTTTTGTAACCAGTTGAAAATATAATATAAAGTAAATATACCTATTCATATTTCATTTGCATATGGAGATGACTTATTTGTTTAATTAAATCTAAATAATTTTAACAGGAAAATAGGCACAAGGAAAAAGTTACAAAAAAATTTAGTCTCAGGGATGGTAAGTTTGTTTTTTAGTCTGAAGGACACCTTATAGTGTAAACAGAAAATGATAGCTACATCTATCATTCTGTGATTTACACTACAAAGTGTCCATCAGACCAAAAAACAAACTTGCTGTCCCTGAGACTAATTTTTTTTGCAACTTCTTCCCTGTGCCTAAAAACCCCTAATTTTAATTACTAAGGGTAATTTATTTAAACGGAATTTAATTGAATTTAAATTTCTGGTTAATTAAATCTATTTAAAATAAAAATTTACAGTTCGATTATTTAAATAATTAATAGATTGTATAATATTTATATACAAGGTCGAAAAATCGTGAATCCAAGGCAAAGTTGAAGTGGAATGTAAACGGAAATAAGGTGAGTTGATCTCACTCAGTTAAATTTAAATTTAAATGATTAAAATTAAATAATTGTTTGAATGGTTGAAATTGATTGTTGTGCTATAGTGTTGTATATTCTGGAATTGGCATATTATTGTGCTAACATCTGTGGATGCAGGGAAACAGGTTGGAGGGATCCGACTGGATTCCTCAAAACATTTAATTTTGTTTAAATATTCTGTAATATGATTTTTGATATCCTGTGATGAATTATATGGAAATTGGATGTTATGGATTGAAAGAGAAATAAAAGTAATTCTTTTCAAATTTCAGAAAATTCAATTCTGAATATTAAAAGGGGAATTTGAATAACCAGAGAAATAAAAAAATTTGAATCTTAAGGGATATTATTAAAAGAATAAAGAATACATTTTTAAATTTAAGGTTTAAAATTAATTAAAGGATGTAGAAGGAATTTGGGAATCTGGATTGATATTTTTTGTTAAAGGGGTTTAAAACCTTAAATAAGAGATAAAAATCTTAAAGTAAATAGATTTTGAAATAAATGAAGAAAGAGAAGGAATTTATTTCAAAGTGAAGTAAAATTTTGAGATCAACTGTAAATTATTAAGTGTTTGGGATTTGAAATTTAAAAAGAAGGTGAGATTTCAGAATTTATAACTGGGTTTATAAAAGGGAATAAAGTATCGATGGATGTTTTAAGATATAAATCCAAGGTAAGAATTTATTTAAGGAATGGAACTTTATTTAAAAATAAATGGTGATTTATTTTTAAGAGATGTGAAAGAGAAGAGTATTTCCCTGGATAGCCAAATATGGTTTTCAAAGAAATTTTAAAATAAATTTAAGATTTTAATAATGTTTAAAAAGCATGTTTTGGAAGATTTATTATTTCTAAATGTTAACCTTTAAAGTAAGTATATGTTGTTCGAATTATTATTGTAATAACTATATAAAAGTGACTTGGTATTATGATTTAAGGAGAAAATTTAGTTTTTTTTATTTTATAAAGTGTTTTATTTAAAATATTCTTAAAGTATATATATGTTCTTATAAAGTATTAAAGTAGATTTCATTTTCATGTTATAAAATATTTTATTATAAAGTGATTTTAATGTTTCTTTAAATCTAAAATATTTTTTACTTGGTGTTCCAGTGGAAATAAATAATTGGGAAATGTATTCGGTGAAAGGAAAACTGGTTTGGAACTGTTTTCAAAAAAAAAGATTGAAATTGGAAAATATATCTTGTGAAGATATTTGAGATAAATGAATAATTTGGAGAAATTATTTTTGTTTGATGGATGATGTGAATGTTAATTGATAGTTAAATAACCGACTATCAATATCGGCCAAATGCGCTGAACGTTTCGAAGAGACCGAGATCGAGATTTTTCTCGAAAACCATTTCGATCCGGTTTGTACGTTTCATGTGAACGATTTTGGATTCGAAGATGGAGCAGTGAAGTGCAAGGGCTAGTCGCTACTAATCCTGAGGATATTTTCAAAATGGATGTAGTAGGAATAGTGCCTTTGGTTCCGTTAGAACCCGGGATGGACTTGTATGGATGAATGCTTGCGTAACATCGTCAGGTGGACGATGAACATTCTAAGGGATATGTTCTATAAAGGTAACGCTTAACCTCAAGCCTCATCAAATGGGAATGGCTGAAAATCAGGGGTTATGCAGCAAGGCTTCGTGGGTAGCCCCCACTAGAGGGTGAGGTCATCCCTGTCTAGATGTCCCTTTATTTTCGGCTTAGTGGGCGGTTGCTGATCCCAACCGCGGGGTGATCTTGCTCGGGACTGTCCAGTAAGGGATGGTTCCGGTCTTGTGTTGCAGGGGAGTTAGGGTGGCTCCTCGGTACGCTGATCTAGACCAGGTACTGTGACAGGTGGTACCCCAGTGCCTAGCCATTAGTTGGAATCCATTTTCCATACGCGCCCATACGGTTTTGATTGTGCCCAACTATTGCTGAAACGTCAGATGCAAGCATTTCAGCTAGATTCTATTTACTTTCTATAGACACTATTATAATATCAGAGGACTTTAATAAAAATGTTTTAGCTATCGTAAGGTAAAAACCCGACATGTTTATTTGTGGCGTGGTCTTACGTGATGCTTTTGTTTTCAAAGGAGTTTTGAAACTTTAATAGTCAATTGGGTGTGATTTTCTCACGCTGGTAATCCAGACTGACTTGGGTGTTATTTAACTATAATGCTCGGGTCAGACCGAGTATTATAGGATACCGATAAGGAAAAGGGTAATTTTTACCAAAGTTTTTGTGTAGTTGATTCCTAGTGTAGTGCAGGATATGATGCTTTGGAGCTCAGGTGACGAGCTGGATGACGACACGTACTCTCGTACTTGTTTATATATATATTCCGCTGTGTTAAGTTGTTGTGTATCTATTTGTATGGTATTGATGTTGAGCTGTGATTGATGTTCTCTGATGATGTAATATATAAACAGATATATTTGATTTTGAGTAAAGATCATTTATTATCTATTATATTTTATTCCGCTGCGATGGTTAGATTCTGTTGTTGTTTTCTATTTTCTTCTTCTACCTCTTCTTCTTTAACCCAAATGGTTTGTATTTCTTTGCAACTTGAGTTACGGATTTGCAGGCTGTTACACCATAATTTAAATTTAAGTTTTATTTCTGTTTTAAAAACTGGTTTCAGATTTAAACAAATTGAATTTGAAAATTTTATACAGGTTTCAAAGAAACCTGTAACTTCAGAAAATGCCCGAGCCACAACTACTTTGACTTCGAGTAAAACCTTTTATAACTTCGAGCTGTTACTCGAATTTCTCGAGTATAACTCGAGTCCCACAAATCTGCAATCCCAAACTTCACTTGACATCATCTCTTGCACCGTGCATATGCACGGTGGTTCTGGCCGCCTCCAGCCACCCGAAGTCAACAAACAAATCGCCGACCATCCCTGCATCACCTCGCGATCACCAAAAATTCATTATCTGCTCAAAATCCAATTCGAGTTCCCCCAACCCAAATAAAAAACCTAGCAAAAATACCGGAACAACATCATCAACTTGGAAACTTGCTCGTTTCCTCAACTCCGACCACCGTGTCGATTGCAACTCCGGCCACATCAAATTAATGCTCCATCTACCAATTCCTTGAATCCCAATACGCTCGATCCACCAGGAAGAACGAGATTATCAAAACTTCGAACCATGCTAAAACTAGGTTAACAGATTACATCAACCTCCCATTGCCTCCACCGAGCACTATTCATTCTCCTGGCATTTTTTCCACACCCCCTGATCACTCCACTACCACCACCAAAAACCCCAAACACTCAAATCAACTCGATCATCATAGATTGACCAAAACCCAATTTCTGTTCAAATGAGTACTGCAATCCCAATTCCTAACTAAAAAATATGATTTTAGTTTTAAAAATCATCTTTTTGTTTAACTTTTCAGTTTACAATACCGAATTTATAATTTATAATGTTTGAGTTTTCAACTTTATTTAACATTCTTTGATGTTTTACAATTTTACAGAGACATCACCCAATTTGATTTTACTTAATAAGTTTTTAAACTAAACTGTGGTATCTTTAACATAGTTATTTCAGGACCTTAACAAAATATTTAACAAGAGCAAGAGGATTTTTTTTAAAAAAACTAGTCCTGGAACTAGAATCAGAGACAAGAAAATCCAAATACAGTGCATGCACATACCAACATATCCATATATATACACACAGTGATTTAAAAATATATTCACAAGCATACTATATTTCAGAGATAAACATGCAACCATTTTTATAAACTTACACATTTAAAAATAATGATGTTACTCACCTGGAAACAGAGATGAAATAGAGCTTTGATTTTGAAAAACTTTATGCTTTTAAAACAGGAAATTTTCTTTGCCTCAAATCTTGAATTGCTAAATGAAACAAAGTTGCTTGCTGTGAAAAACTTGTATGCAGGCCTGATCTTGTTTTAATTGGAAATGCAGGCTTTAGGTTTTACTTGCTTTAAATACTCAGATTGAATTGAAAAAAAGCTTGCAGGCTGGTTTGAAATCTTGTAGTTGCATGCTGTGATGGCTTTGAATGTTTTGATTAAAACTCTGGTTGAAGGAAGTGAACTACAGGTAGGATTTTGGACAGATGGAATAAATGCATATTTGAATAGATTTTAAAAAAAATGCAGGCTACAGAATTGAAGAGGTGCTATAGGGATTTGCAATTTGCAGGCTTTTGATTTTTGAGGATCATTCACAGATTTGTTTTGGGTGTTTATAGGCTTTAATTTGCATGTAGGCTTGAACAGATTGAAGAAGAAAGAAATGCAGGCTGGTTTATGAACATGTAGAATGGTTACAGACTTTTAAATTTTTTTTCTTAGATTTGATTTGTTTCAGCTGAGAATTTTCGTGACTTAGAAAAAAATGAACACTAGAAAAATCAAATGAGGGTGAAGAAACATGTTTATATAAGAGTAATTGATTTATTTCAAAATAAAAGAAAAATTAAAAATAGAAGGACACATGTAAAAAGAACTAACACTTGTCAAATTAAGTAGATTAATTGTTTACAATTGTCTCATTAGTTACTTAAGATGCTAACACTTGTTTTATACATATGTTACTTATTTTTATTAAATTTAAAGATAAATGAAATCCTCATTTCTTTATTAAATACATATATATAAAGTAATTTCATATGCATCACTTTTTTAAAGAAAATGACATAAAACAATTTATATAAAGATGAAAGCTTACTTACAAGATTTAGATATGTTTATTCATTTGAATTCAAAATAAATTCAAATTCAAATTCTATGCATACATTTAAAATCCAATTTTAAAACTAATTTATTAACATATTTAATTTAAAACTAATAATATTGTCTTTTAAAATTTATCTATATTTATACATTTATCATTATTTGAAAATAACATGTTTATTAATTAAATAATTTGTAAAAGAAATTATAAATTACATATCTTATTTAACATATTTAAATGCATAAATGTTTTAATATATAAATGGCATTTTAAATTTTTAAATAATTCCAAATTATAATTATTAAGCTATATTCAAAAAGAAATAAAATAAACTTTTGTTTATCTTATTAAAATTTAAACTATGTTTAAAATACAATTATACAATTTAAAACAATTTCATTAAGTATTTTAAACCAATTAATTATTTATTAAATAAAATAAAAATCTTCAAACTATCAAAATGAATTTAAAAACAATATTTTATTTGTTTATTAGTCTATAAATCCAAAACTTATCTATCTACAATATATACACATATATATACATTATAAATAGAAAGCAATTTATTAGCTTTTAAAGGATAAAATTCACCAATTAAACATTTATTTAATTGGATTATTAAATCAAGTAAATTTTATTAACAAAATTTTATCAAATCAATTAAATTTTAAATACAGATTATTAAATTGATATTGCTAAAATTTCCGGGATATCACAATTACCGTCGGTTCATTAAGGATTTTTCCCGTGTTGTGCTTCCTCTCACCAGCCTTACTCGGAAAGGCATTCGTTATAGTTGGTCCGACAAGTGTGAAGCTTCCTTTCAGACATTAAAGGTACTTCTCACTAATGCTCCTATTCTTGTGGTTTCCGAAGGGAATCATGATCTTGTGGTCTATACCGATGCCTGTGGTAGTGGTCTCGGTGTTGTTCTTATGCAGAAGGATCGGGTAGTTGCTTATGCTTCTAGGCAACTACGTCCGAATGAAGTTCGCTATGCCACACATGATCTTGAGTTGCCGCCATTATCCTTGCCTTGAAGATTTGACGACACTATTTATTGGGCGAGCACTTCATTCTCTATACCGATCATAAATCCTTGAAGTATTTGTTCGCTCAGAAGGAACTCAATATGAGACAACAGCGTTGGCTCGAGTTTCTTACTTCCTATGACTTTGATATCCAGTATACCCCTGGTAAGGGTAATCGTGTTGCTGATGTGCTTAGTCGCAAACATTCGGCTGCAGTTTCTATGATGCTTGCCGAATGGGATATTCTTGAGACTCTATCTTTTTGTGAAATTCGCGATCGGGCTTCATCTTCTGATTCTCCTATTCTATTATTTAGTTTGGGTGATCGACCCATTTTATTGGATCATATTGCCGATGCTCAGCGGCGTGATCTTGATTTGTTGCATCTTATTCAGCTTTGTGAGTCTGGATCTTGTAATGAGGCGTTGCAGGATTTCAGCATTAATTCTCATGGGTGTCTTCGCAAGAAGAACTGTCTTTTTGTGCCTTCTGATTTTGCACTTAGACATGACATTCTTGATGACTGTCACCGTTTTAAGTATACCATTCATCCTGGTAGTAGGAAGATGTATACTGATATGCATCGCCTTTATTATTGGGAAGGCACGAAGCGCGATATGGCGAGTTATGGGAGTAATTGCATAACTTGTCAGCGTATTAAGGCCGAACATCAACATCCTTCGGGTCTTCTTCAGCCTTTAGCGATTCCATGGTGGAAATGGGATCAGATTTCTATGGATTTCATTGACGGCCTACCTCGTTCGAGATCAGGCCATTCTAGCATCTAGGTTATTGTTGATTGCCTCTCCAAGTCTGCTCGTTCTATTCCTATTAAGTCTAATAGGACTGCTTCGCATTTGGCTAAGTGGTATGTCAAGGAAATCGTGAGACTTCACGGTGTTCCTAATTCTATTGTGAGTGACCGTCATCCTTTATTCACAAGTCATTTTTGGCAGAGTCTTCAGCAAGCTTTGGGAACGAAGCTTAATTTTAGCACAGCTTATCATCCGCAGTCTGACGGACAGACTGAACGGGTGAATCGTATCTTGGAAGATCTCCTCCGTATTTGTATTCTTGATTTCTGTGGTAGTTGGGAAGATCACCTACCTCTTGTAGAGTTCTCCTACAATAATGGTTTTCTGTCCAGTATCGGTATGGCTCCTTTCGAAGCCTTATACGGAAGGCCATGTCGATCACCTTCTTGTTGGTTAGAATATGGGGAGAAGCTTATTCCTAGCCCAGATTTTGTTCGTGATTCTTCCGAGAAGATTGATTTGATTCGTTTGAGAATGAAAGAGGCATAGAGCCGCCAGAAATCCTAGGCGGACAACCGTAGGGAGCCTCTCGAATTCTCGGTTGGTGATCTCGTCTTTATTCGTGTTTCTCCTCTGAAAGGGGTGATGCGCTTCAATACGACTGGGAAATTGGCTCCTCGCTTTATCGGACCATTTTCTATTACTGAACGTATTGGCCCTGTGGCTTATAGAGTTTCACTTCCTGCTCATTTATCTGGCATTCACGACGCGTTTCTTGTCTCTCAACTTCGAAAGTGTCTTCGAGAGTCCGATTCTGCTATCGATTCTCCTGATTTGCAAGAGCTTGAAATTTCGCCAGACTTGTCTATTGTACAGCAACCTATTCGCGTGCTTGCCACGGAGGTGCGACACCTTCGAAACAAGGACGTGCCGCTCATTAAAGTTCAATGGTCTGCTAGTCTCAATGACTGTACTTGGGAAACCAGAGAGTTTATCGAACGATCCTATCTGGGTTTTCTATCTTTGCTTTGCAACGGTGAGAATATCTTTTCATCTCAAACTTATTTCCTTTTCTTTTTAGGAATTGTTGTAAGTAGTGGTTACAAGTATCGTCTCTAGGAATTACGTGGACACAATTTTGTTAGGAGGGGAGATCTGTAACAACCCGCATATTTAACGATTATATATTTAAATGTTTTATTTAAATATAGCGTCGTCGGTCGGATTTTTTTGGGTCCTAAAAGCTATTTTTTGCAAACAGTCGAATTGAGACTTGAAACCACTTCCATTGAGTCCAAAATGGCGTTTGCGATCTTTTTGAGTACAAACTTTGATATGCTTGGAGTAAGTCGAATTTTGCTATTAGCTAAGTGGGCTTTTGGGTTTGGGTTCAACCAACTCATCCTATACCTCAACTCATCCCCCTCTCCTCTCCACTCACTCATTTCATTTCATAAGACTCAAGCACAACTGAAAATGGGGGAAGAGAATGGGAAATAGATATTCCAAGCCCTAGTTTACTTTGCAAACTTGAATTCTTACTCCAAAATCAAAGTGAAGCTATTGGCAAGCCTCCTCTTCATCTTCTCCAACTCTTTTCCTCTTTAATTTCAGAAAGTTTCCTAAACCTAATTTAGGAAATACTTGTTTTGATCTTAGATTGAAGCTAGTAGAGTTGAAGTGGAGAGTGGATGGTCTTTTCTTTGCATTTGAGCTTCTCATCTTTATTTGTAAGTTAAAAGGTGAGATTTTTATCTCACATCAATGTCCAAACTATCTTTGATTGTTAGGTATGAGTTCCTAACACTTATTCTTGTGCAATTTATTTTGGCTTAGATTGAATGGGTGAATATTCCAATTTTTGGTGTTTTGGAGTCAAATCTTTGAAAATCATAGCTTTGATGCTTGATCATGATTTTGGAGGTGTATTAAAGAGCAAATAGGGCTGGGTTGTCGACTGGCATAAATCCCTAGCGTCATTGCTCGTTCAATTGCATTTTGGAGGAGTTTTTCCTTCATTAGATATGCTGAAGTACAACCTCAAGCTCAGTCAGTCGACTGACCTTTGAAGTCTGTAACGACCCAGGATTTTTAGTAATTAAAAATTGAATATTTAATTAATTTTAAATATTAATAAGTGAATTTATAAGTCGAGTAAATTTTATTTCGAATAATTGGATTTAATTGAATAATTAAATCGATAATTTAATATGTTAAATTACGGAAATAATTGAAAATTGGGTTAAATATGATTAAAAATGATTTGTAAAATTTTATTTTATCATATTGAAGTTAGAATGATATTATGGAGCTTTTAAAATCGAATTAAAAGTTTATTTGTGAAAATTGAATATTTTAATATTTAATCGACTAGTGAAATTAGTCAATTTTTGAACAGTCTCAGAATTGGACGAGACCAGTTCCATTGGATCCGTAATAGTTAGTTATTACCGGATTTCAATTTTTGTAGCAATCGGAGTTATCGTTTGTTCGTGGCAGCTCGAAACGCATCGAATTGTTTTTAATATTAATTTGGCGAGTTAAAATAGTCATTTTTCAAAAAGCCTCGGATTTCGATGAAACTAGTTTCATCGGATCCGTAATGTGATATTATTGTAAGGTTTCAAATTTCGTGCCAATCGGATTTACCGTTTGTCCGGTGCAAGCTAAAACGCCTAGAAAATCGTTTAATCGGTTTAATTTTAAATTGAACGTTTATTGCCATATCTCGCACAGATGACCGAATTAGCTTCCGAAACCTATTCCATTGTGTCCGGAACTCGGGGTAAACCCCAGAAACGCTGGTTACGGCGCGTAAATCAGAGTTTGGAATTTCCGGAATGAATAGTGTCGTTCGATTCTCTATAAATAGCCTTCATTCACATATAAAAAAAATAAAAATAAACCTAACCCTAATATTCTACAGCCGCCACCCCTTCAATGGAAGGCCAGAAATTATGATCTTTATCCCCAAATCTCTTCAAATCCGTGAAGCAATTCAAAAAGTATTCAACTGTAAAGTTGTAGCTAACGTTGAGGGCTACGAATCCATACGGCTATGATGGTTTATAGTCGACGAAATTAGCCAGAAAGTGACCACGAATTCACCGTGTTGCGCGCGAATTTCAAGGAGGAGGGGGTGGCCGAGTTGCAGATGGTGGTAGCCGAAGGTTGAGCATGTTGGGGGCTTCAAAATGGAGGTTCCTGATCGAATTATTGTCGAGTATTGGAGGAGCAGGATGGAACCCTAGTTTTGATGAATGGGTTCTTGGTTGCGTTCATTTTCCTGGGAGCTTCTTTCGTGCGCGTGAGAAGATGAAGGGCGCACGGTCCTGATGCAAGCATAGAGATCCTACGGCTTGGAATAGAATAGGTTAAAATTTTAAAATAAAATTTGTAATTTATGAATATAAAAATCGTGTAAACTTGTTAAATGCATAACTTTTTCATACGAGGTTGAAAACGCGCGAAACCAATTGCGTTGGAATCGTATGGACGAGCACTACGCTATGGAGTTGGATTGGAGTCGTTTGGAGTTAGTGAAAATTTGGTGTAAAATTAAACGTTATTCGAAATAAATCGCTAAAACGAAATTGAAATCAAGGTGAGAACTTCTCACTCAATCGAATCAGTTTCGATTTTAATTTTAAATAGTTAGATTTAAAATACTTGAATGCATGTTTGAATGATGATTGTTATCTATTGATTGTTAAAATAGACATTATGCGCCGTTAGTAAGCGGATGTTATTTATTAAAAACATATACCGCGAATATTTCATAAATAGTGAAATTGGTATTATATATAATAGCAATATATATATATATATATATATTGGCATATGTATATATTGCAGTTATTGATTTCCCGCATTTGCATAGCAGATGAGACCCTATTGCGCCGTCTATTAAGCGGATAATATTTTAAATCCCATATAGCGCGATAATTCCTTACTGGAGCGGAATTGGTATTGTGCTAATGTTTGTGGATGCAGGAAAACAGGTTGGAGGGATCCAACTGGATTCCTCAACGGTATTTATTTGATTTTGAATATTTTGATATTCATTGATTATCATATACGATATATGATGTCGTTGTTGTCGTGATTGACTATTTGGTATGTAGCATCATTGGGCCAAATTTTGGAATTTTAAAAATGATTTTTAAAGTGATTTTTGAAGAGTATACGTTTATAAAATATTTTTGGAATTGTTCCATTATAAATAAATAAACGATATAATTTTAATGTTATAAAAGTTATGGTTTTTGAGAAATATAGTTAAAGGTTGATTTTTGAAAATATGAGGCTAATGATTTTATAAAATAGTTTAATCGGGATTTTTGAATTTATTATAAAATAATTTTAATATAGGATTTATAAAAATTTGATTATTTTATAAATCAAAGAAAATGGTGAAATTTATAAAGGACTTTAAAGACGTTTTGAAATATTAATATAAATTGATCCATATAAAAGATTTATAAATTGATATTTATAAATTAAAATATTTGAATTATAAAACGAGTTTTTATAAGTGTTAGAATGAATTGTGAATGAATTTCATAAATGAATGAAATTTATAGAATTATAAACGGTGAAGTTATAAATGGAATTTTATAAGCAGTAGGTTTGTAAAATTTATAAAGTTATTAAAAGAATGGTTTTGGATAAATAATTGAATCTTATAAGTTATAAGATTGATAATTATGAAGTTTAAAGGAATGATTGTGCAAACAAATAAATTCTAAGTAGTTAACTTATAGCATGAACTTTTGTTGTATAATTGAGTTATAAATTGAATAGGTTAATAAAGGAATTTATAAAAGGAAGTTGTTATAAAATAAATAGAAATGGAATTTATAAATGTTATTTTATAAATCCGCAAACAACTTATTTTGATAAGTAAATTGTTGAAACCTATTAATGGAGTTATATTCACGTTTTTGACTGTGAATAATCCTTTGAAATAAAATGAATAGAAATGATGAAATTGTTAACGTAGTATATTCACGTTTTTGAATAGTGAATAGTATGTTCAAGAAATTGTTTTGAATGGGATGTTTTAAATAGAATTAAAACGATCTAACGGTGTTTTCAAAACGTGTTGAGATTCGAAACCATAGATTTCAACATTCATTGTTGAAATAGACGTTTTCGAGAGATAAAAGGAAATGGTGGACTATAACACTGTTGTTATAGTAAATGATTTCCGAAAGGAAATGTTTTGTATAGTATTGGGATTTATATGTCTATTTTAATTTCGAATCCCTATACTAGTGATTTTGGTTTGTCGTAACGATGTTTTACGCAACATTCGTTTTGGCCCAAATAAATATGTTTAAGAGAATGATTTCCTTAAAGAATGAAATATATACTTAATCTCGATTTAAGTATATTTGAATATTTTCCAAGTGTTGAAAATAAATGGATTGAGAATTACTTAATAAGTAAGTATGGAAATGTTTTCCAATATAAAGTGAATATTTAGAGAATTTATCTTTTTGAAGATAAATTGAAATGAATAATTGAAATCGTATATTCATAGATATTGTGAAATATAAATTCACTATGGAATTTATAAAATAAAGTGGAATTCGTTTAAAAAAAAATATTGATTTATTTTTGAAGTATTGAAATTATATATCTTGTAAAGATATTTTTGGGAAATAAATAATTTGGAAAATTATTTGGAATCTGGTGATGTTGTGCATATCCATTGATAGTTCAATAACCGACTATCAATAATTACCTTTGAAGGGTATTTGTTGTGATTTGCTTGAATTTGAATGCTACACTTATTTTTAAATTATTGCGCTCGTTATTCGGATTACCCATTCCGAATAGTGATACGACGTAATGGATAGCATTGAAGAACGGTGTTGAAGACCCGGTATTTGCGAGAGCGATAGGATGACCTGTCGATTGACTCTGCACCGAGTTGCTCCGGTATAGAGTTCTCCATATGTGATGGGAAATCCGATCGGGATTGTGGATATCCGGATTGTAAGGACTTCTTTGTAAGTGCCTTCGGTTCTGTTCGAGCCCGGAACAGACTTGTATGGATTGTATGTCTGACATTACAAATTGAGATATAAAGCAGATTTCTTTCAAATATATTTCTGTTGGTGGCGGAGAATTTATTCTTTTAGCTTAACACCCTTCTCTGAGACGTACGAGCTCAGAGGTTATGTAGTTGAAGGTTATCAGCGATATATTCCCAATTTGGTAATGTGACATGCTGAGTGTTGCTGTAAAATAATCATTGTGTCGATTATTTGTGATAGGATCATTTATTTGATCGTCTATCCTGGTGATCATTTCTATGATCATTTGTTGACCCAAATCATGGCTTTTGAATAAAGTATGTTTTTATGGACGAGACTTCGTCGAGCCTCACACCCCGGGAATGGTCAAAACAGGAAAGATGCAGCAAGGTTATGAGGGGTAGCGCCCTTTAGGGTATGTGCATTTCCTTCTGGAAAAGGGTGGCATCATGGTATGGAGCCCAGATACTTACTCATGTTGAAAACACTTTATGATTGTGTGAATTGATTACGAGCGCTCGGTTAAAGGTCCCAAAGGACCGGGGGATGGCATACTCGGTCAGTTGTTACTCAGTTAGGGGTAACCCGGCCTTGTGTTGGCAGAGATCCGGTTTGGTTCTCAGGGATGTCCTTCCAGAGGCATTCTCATGTGGCAATGGGAAGTTCCTTGGCCTGATCATTCGTAGGAAATCCAATTCCCAATACGAAACCCTGTACGGTATTAGTTGTAGAACCTGCCATTTACTTATGGTGGTCACCACTGTTTAGATGGTAGTTATAGTAGGCATAGTTCGAAATGTCTATGCTGGCTAAGATTTATATTCTACTTTCGAAATGAATTTTTCTCTACACTATGCACTAGTAATAATATCAAATGTTCTTTTTAATGCGTATCAAGCATCTTTGACTATCATAAAGAGAAATCTCCTCCGATTCTGCGTTTGCATTGTGTGTGTGTGCGGGAGGCCTTATGGTAGTCTCATTTTTAAAAGCATTGCGAATTGACTTTAAAAATATTCCTCTATTTTGATTTTAAAGATAAATAAACTGTTTTGAGTTCTCACACCAGTCTCATGACTGACTCGGAGTTTATTGTTTTCCTTCCTAAACTCTGGGTGCCCACCAATTTCCACACGGGCAGTCAAGAGTTAGGTTTATCAGGATATTCTGGACATTCTGGAGTTGCTGGAGGCAAGATGGATGGCATGGCGTATTACTTGTATATAGTATTTCTTTTTCCGCTGTTTGATGTGGTTTGTTGTTGTACACTCTGATGATGATGTAATGTAATGTATAAAATGTAATAACTGATATAGTTCTTTGTTTAAAGATTATTTATTTATTTATTATATGTTGTTCTGCTGCGAATTGGGAGATTCTGATATTGTTGTGTTGTGTTTTGTTCCGTTCTATTTTCTTTTCTCTCTATTTTCTATCTTCTTATCTCTTCTTCTGTCTTTTTCTTTTTCTTAAACATTGAGAATTCGTATTTCTGTTCATCTTGAATTAATCTACGGTCAAGGAGTACGGATTTGCGGGTCGCCACAGGTGGTATCAGAGCATATGGTTAAGCGACAACCATGGTTCTGTCGGGTATTACTCATTAGAGATAGAGTCAGTAGTACTGTAGAATGAGTTTGAGTGTAATAATAGCTATGAGTGCGTATTTGTTAGTGAATATAAAATTGTTTTATATTGTGATGATTGGTTTATTGAGTGGCATATGAACCTTCGTCAGCACGGTCTGGACAACTATGCCGAAGGGGTTTATAAACACTTGAATAGAACAATTCGACACAGTATTGTTTTAAATTGGGTAAATGAAATAATTTTACCTAAATATATTTTATATATAAAGAAATAATTTTTCAGAATTATTAAAGTGTATGTAAGTTGATTGTTTAGTTGTTTGAATAATCTAAATAAAAGAATAATTGTATAAGCAAATGAATTATAAGAATTGAATTATAATTAAAGTAATTTACAATTGTGAAATAAACTTATATATATGAGAAGTGAAACTATATGAATATAACTTAAGAGATGTTGAATGAAGTTGATTTTGGTATCAAACTAAATTAATAAAGTTAAGTGATAGATGTGAACTTAGATTATGTGAATGAAATTCAACTTGAAATGGTTAAATGAATTACCAATTGAATTGAATGAATGGATTAAATGTTAATCAAATGAATGTAAATTAAGTTGATATGAAATAATGGATATAAGTGTTAATTCATTAAAATCTAATGTTATTAGAAGTTGAATAATTGAATGAAAATCAATTTAATTAAAACCAATTGAAAGCAAAGGAATTTGGTTGTAATTAATATACATTGGTTGTTATATGGTTGTTAGTTGATTGTATATAATTCATTAAGTGTTAAAGTAATTTAAATTCAATTGGAAGTTAAGTGAATCTTAAATTGAATTGAATTTGATTTGGAAGTGAACCAACTTGAATATGAATTAGTGAATATGAACTAACTGAAAATGAATGTTAGTAAAATCCAATGTTAATGAATCAAATGTGATTTAAATTGAAAACCAATTCATTGAATATTAATGAGAATATGAATGAATATTTATTGGTTATGAATGCTAGTTGGTTGATGGTTGAATATATTGCTTTTACTACATTTGCTATGTTGGCATATATAGTTATTATGTTACTATATGTTGTATATCGATACTATTTTCATATATGCATGATTCTCATGTTGTTTGTTGAGTGTTTAGTAGGTGCGGATCGCGTTTGCTTCGCATTTGGAGCTCGCTTTCGCGCTATATTAGCCGTATATGCTTGCTAATAAAATATAAGGTACATATCACGGATTACATACCGTACTTTTATACTTTTTTCCCTGCGGGATGCCTCATTACTTGATGATATGTATATTTGTGATATATATACTGTCATTTTTTTTTTCGGATCGAGCCGCGCAAAGGAGACTATGGCGAATTTTTTCAGAAATTTAAGGCGTTAGAAAAAAATTTGAGAAAATTGAAAATTTTTGAAAACTATAACTTTGATTTGGAATTGAAAGTTAAACAATAGTAGTTTGGTTTGAAAAGATAACTAAGTATGATTTGAAAACTTAGTAAGTTATTATAAGAAGTTTAACTATGGATTTTGGGAAAGTTAATAAATACTATAACTTTTCTTACTTGTTAATTTCGAGGACGAAATTCTTTTAAGGGGGGAAGTATGTAACGACCCAGGATTTTTAGTAATTAAAAATTGAATATTTAATTAATTTTAAATATTAATAAGTGAATTTATAAGTCGAGTAAATTTTATTTTGAATAATTGGATTTAATTGAATAATTAAATCGATAATTTAATATGTTAAATTACGGAAATAATTGAAAATTGGGTTAAATATGATTAAAAATGATTTGTAAAATTTTATTTTATCATATTGAAGTTAGAATGATATTATGGAACTTTTAAAATCGAATTAAAAGTTTATTTGTGAAAATTGAATATTTTAATATTTAATCGACTAGTGAAATTAGTCAATTTTTGAACAGTCTCAGAATTGGACGAGACCAGTTCCATTGGATCCGTAATAGTTAGTTATTACCGGATTTCAATTTTAGTAGCAATCGGAGTTATCGTTTGATCGTGGCAGCTCGAAACGCATCGAATTGTTTTTAATATTAATTTGGCGAGTTAAAATAGTCATTTTTCAAAAAGACTCGGATTTCAACGAAACTAGTTTTATCGGATCCGTAATGTGATATTATTGTAAGGTTTCAAATTTCGTGTCAATCGGATTTACCGTTTGTCCAGTGCAAGCTAAAACGCCTAGAAAATCGTTTAATCGGTTTAATTTTAAATTGAACGTTTATTGCCATATCTCGCACAGATGACCGAATTAGCTTCCGAAACCTGTTCCATTGTGTCCGGAACGCGGGGAAAACCCCAGAAACGCTGGTTACGGCGCGTAAATCGGAGTTCGGAATTTCCGGAATGAATAGTGTCGTTCGATTCTCTATAAATAGCCTTCATTCACAAATATAAAAAAAAATAAACCTAACCCTAATATTCTACAGCCGCCACCCCTTTAATGGAAGGCCAGAAATTTATGATCTTCGTCCCCAAATCTCTTCAAATCCGTGAAGCAATTCAAAAAGTATTCAACTGTAAAGTTGTAGCTAACGTTGAGGGCTACGAATCCATACGGTTATGATGGTTTATAGTCGACGAAATTAGCCAGAAAGTGACCACGAAGTCACCGTGTTGCGCGCGACTTTCAAGGAGGAGGGGGTGGCCGAGTTGCAGATGGTGGTAGCCGAAGGTTGAGCTTGTTGGGGGCTTCAAAATGGAGGTTCCTGATCGAATTATTGTCGAGTATTGGAGGAGCAGGATGGAACCCTAGTTTTGATGAATGGGTTCTTGGTTGCGTTCATGTTCCTGGGAGCTTCTTTCATGCGCGTGAGAAGATGAAGGGCGCACGGTCCTGATGCAAGCATAGAGATCCTACGGCTTGGAATAGAATAGGTTAAAATTTTAAAATAAAATTTGTAAATTATGAATATAAAAATCGTGTAAACTTGTTAAATGCATAACATTTTCATACGAGGTCAAAAACGCGCGAAACCAGTTGCGTTGGAATCGTATGGACGAGCACTACGCTATGGAGTTGGATTGGAGTCGTTTGGAGTTAGTGAAAATTTCGTGTAAAATTAAACGTCCGTTTAATTTTATTCGAAATAAATCGCTAAAACGAAATTGAAATCAAGGTGAGAACTTCTCACTCAATCGAATCAGTTTTGATTTTAATTTTAAATAGTTAGATTTAAAATACTTGAATGCATGTTTGAATGATGATTGTTATCTATTGATTGTTAAAATATACATTATGCGCCGTTAGTAAGCGGATGTTATTTATTAAAAACATATACCGCGAATATTTCACAAACAGTGAAATTGGTATTATATATAATAGCTATATATATATATATATATATATATATTGGCATATGTATATATTGCAGTTATCGATTTCCCGTATTTGTATAGCGGATGAGACCCTATTGCGCCGTCTATTAAGCGGATAATATTTTAAATCCCATATACCGCGATAATTCCGTACTGGAGCGGAATTGGTATTGTGCTAATGTTTGTGGATGCAGGAAAACAGGTTGGAGGGATCCAACTGGATTCCTCAACGGTATTTATTTGATTTTGAATATTTTGATATTCATTGATTATCATATACGATATATGATGTCGTTGTTGTCGTGATTGACTATTTGGTATGTAGCATCATTGGGCCAAATTTTGGAATTTTAAAAATGATTTTTAAAGTGATTTTTGAAGAGTATACGTTTATAAAATATTTTTGGAATTGATCCATTATAAATAAATAAACGATATAATTTTAATGTTATAAAAATTATGGTTTTTGAGAAATATAGTTAAAGGTTTGTTTTTGAAAATATGAGGCTAATGATTTTATAAAATAGTTTAATCGGGATTTTTGAATTTATTATAAAAAAGTTTAAATATAGGATTTATAAAAATTTGATTATTTTATAAATCAAAGAAAATGGTGAAATTTATAAAGGACTTTAAAGACGTTTTGAAATATTAATATAAATTGATCCATATAAAAGATTTATAAATTGATATTTATAAATTAAAATATTTGAATTATAAAACGAGTTTTTATAAGTGTTAGAATGAATTGTGAATGAATTTCATAAATGAATGAAATTTATAGAATTATAAACGGTGAAGTTATAAATGGAATTTTATAAGCAGTAGGTTTGTAAAATTTATAAAGTTATTAAAAGAATGGTTTTGGATAAATAATTGAATCTTATAAGTTATAAGATTGATAATTATGAAGTTTAAAGGAACGATTGTGCAAACAAATAAATTCTAAGTAGTTAACTTATAGCATGAACTTTTGTTTTATAATTGAGTTATAAATTGAATAGGTTAATAAAGGAATTTATAAAAGGAAGTTTTTATAAAATAAATAGAAATGGAATTTATAAACGTTGTTTTATAAATCCGCAAACAACTTATTTTGATAAGTAAATTGTTGAAACCTATTGATGGAGTTATATTCACGTTTTTGACTGTGAATAATCCTTTGAAATAAAATGAATAGAAATGATGAAATTGTTAACGTAGTATATTCACGTTTTTGAATAGTGAATAGTATGTTGAAGAAATTGTTTTGAATGTGATGTTTTAAATAGAATTAAAACGATCTAACGATGTTTTCAAAACGTGTTGAGATTCGAAACCATAGATTTCAACATTCATTGTTGAAATAGACGTTTTCGAGAGGTAAAAGGAAATGGTGGACTATAACACTGTTGTTATAGTAAATGATTTCCCAAAGGAAATGTTTTGTATAGTATTGGGATTTATATATCTATTTTAATTTCGAATCCCTATACTAGTGATTTTGGGTTGTCATAACGATGTTTTACGCAACATTCGTTTTGGCCCAAATAAATATGTTTAAGAGAATGATTTCCTAAAAGATTGAAATATATACTTTATCTCGATTTAAGTATATTTGAATATTTTCCAAGTGTTGAAAATAAATGGATTGAGAATTACTTAATAAGTAAGTATGGAAATGTTTTCCAATATAAAGTGAATATTTAGAGAATTTATCTTTTTGAAGATAAATTGAAATGAATAATTGAAATCGTATATTCATAGATATTATGAAATATAAATTCACTATGGAATTTATAAAAGAAAGTGGAATTCATTTAAAAATAAATATTGATTTATTTTTGAAGTATTGAAATTATATATCTTGTAAAGATATTTTTGGGAAATAAATAATTTGGAAAATTATTTGGAATCTGGTGAAGTTGTGCATATACATTGATAGTTCAATAACCGACTATCAATAATTACCTTTGAAGGGTATTTGTTGTGATTTGCTTGAATTTGAATGCTACACTTATTTTTAAATTATTGCGCTCGTTATTCGGATTACCCATTCCGAATAGTGATACGACGTAATGGATAGCATTGAAGATCGGTGTTGAAGACCCGGTATTTGCAAGAGCGATAGGATGACCTGTCGATTGACTCTGCACCGAGTTGCTCCGGTATAGAGTTCTCCATATGTGATGGGAAATCTGATCAGGATTGTGGATATCCGGATTGCAAGGACTTCTTTGTAAGTGCCTTCGGTTCTGTTCGAGCCCGGAACAGACTTGTATGGATTGTATGTCTGACATTACAAACTGAGATATAAAGCAGATTTCTTTCAAATATATTTCTGTTGGTGGCGGAGAATTTATTCTTTTAGCTTAACACCCTTCTCTGAGACGTACGAGCTCAGAGGTTATGTAGTTGAAGGTTATCAGCGATATATTCCCAATTTGGTAATGGGACATGCTGAGTGTTGCTGTAAAATGATCATTGTGTTGATTATTTGTGATAGGATCATTTATTTGATCGTCTATCCTGGTGATCATTTCTATGATCATTTGTTGACCCAAAGCATGGCTTTTGAATAAAGCATGTTTTTGTGGACGAGACTTCGTCGAGCCTCACACCCCGGGAATGGTCAAAACAGGAAAGATGCAGCAAAGTTATGAGGGGTAGCGCCCTTTAGGGTATGTGCATTTCCTTTTGGAAAAGGGTGGTATCATGGTATGGAGCCAAGATACTTACTCATGTTGAAAACACTTTATGATTGTGTGAATTGATTACGAGCGCACGGTTAAAGGTCCCAAAGGACCGGGGGATGGCATACTCGGTCAATTGTTACTCAGTTAGGGGTAACCCAACCTTGTGTTGGCAGAGATCCGGTTTGGTTCTCGAGGATGTCCTTCTAGAAGCATTCTCATGTGGCAATGGGAAGTTCCTTGGCCTGATCATTCGTAGGAAATCCAATTCCCAATACGAAACCCTGTACGGTATTAGTTGTAGAACCTGCCATTTACTTATGGTGGTCACCACTGTTTAGATGGTAGTTATAGTAGGCATAGTTCGAAATGTCTATGCTGGCTAAGATTTATATTCTACCTTCGAAATGAATTTTTCTCTACACTATGCACTAGTAATAATATCAAATGTTCTTTTTAATGCGTATAAAGCATCTTTGACTATCATAAGGAGAAATCTCCTCCGATTCTGCATTTGCATTGTGTGTGTGTGCGGGAGGCCTTATGGTAGTTTCATTTTTAAAAGCATTGGGAATTGACTTTAAAAATATTCCTCTATTTTGATTTTAAAGATAAATAAACTATTTTGAGTTCTCACACTAGTCTCATGACTGACTCGGAGTTTATTGTTTTCCTTCCTAAACTCTGGGTGCCCACAAATTTCCACACGGGCAGTCAAGAGTTAGGTTTATCAGGATATTCTGGACATTCTGGAGTTGCTGGAGGCAAGCTGGATGGCATGGCGTATTACTTGTATATAGTATTTCTTTTTCCGCTGTTTGATGTGGTTTGTTGTTGTACACTCTGATGATGATGTAATGTAATGTATAAAATGTAATAACTGATATAGTTCTTTGTTTAAAGATTATTTATTTATTTATTATACGTTGTTCCGCTGCGAATTGGGAGATTCTGATATTGTTGTGTTGTGTTCTAATTTGTTCTATTTTCTTTTCTCTCTATTTTCTATCTTCTTATCTCTTCTTCTGTCTTTTTCTTTTTCTTAAACATTGAGAATTCGTATTTCTGTTCATCTTTAATTAATCTATGGAGATTAGTGTATATTCAAGGAGTACGGATTTGCGGGTCGTCACAAAGTCAGTCGACTGGCTGTAGCAAATGAGGGTTCCGAGGCTGGTTGCAGAGGCTAGGAGCCTCAGTTTTCTGCAATCAGTCGATTGACCCTCTGTAACCAGTCGACTGACTGCAGGAAATGGAATTTCCATGCTTCTGGTTCAGTCGACTGTTCTCAGAGAGCCAGTCGACTGACCTGCTTGTTTTGGTCTATTTTGCCTATTTTCTTGTGATTCCAACTTTTATCGATTCGGGTTGATTCCAATTAGTTGTTATCGCATTTTGACTTTGATGATTCCTTTTTGATTTCCTACACGGGTTTTATAAAATGATCTCTTCAAATCGTATTAAAAGCTTGTTTCTCCAATCTATAAATTTCTATTTATAATACACACAATTTCGCACTCCGGGCGAAGTGGGAGGAGAATTAAATGACTAGATAAAACGCGTGCTATGAACACGTACGTTCATCTTTTCAGTTAATTCCTAATCTATTCGTTTGAACGTTTTTACCTTTGGTCTGGTTTACCGATGAGATGAGGTAAACTTTGTAATGCTTTGAGTGTGAAATTTACTGACTGACAGTAAATCGTTTAGTGCGAACGGGTGGTTATGGGACTCACGTTACCACTTTCCGGGTTCCTTTTCGAGAGTTGTGACACATTCTTCCAGTTAGTGGTGTCCAGTACTGGGCCTTCGGACCTTCGCCACTATAGTTTGTTGCCTTCGGGTATGTTGCCTTCCGGTTTGTACCTTCGGGTTTGTGCCTTCGGGTGTCTTGCCTTTGGGATGGTGTCTTCAGACTATCTCCTTCTGGCTCATCACCTTCAGGATAGTGTCTTCAGACTGTCTCCTCTAGGTTTTGTTTCTTATGGATCCTTGTTATACAGTACCGAGCTCGAGCATCTTTTGCTTCATTGATATGTATATTCCTTAGGTATCGCCCTTCGGTGTTGGTCTTTTCGAGCCGCACGATATATAGCGGTTACCTTGCGGAACTTGTGTTACCTTTATTGGTATTTGATATTTACCTTTTCGGCTTGTTTTGGGATATTCATATCCTTTGTTTATTGTGTTGCCGATGATATGAGGCATGTTCTGTTATGATTCATCTTTTGTTAGATGTTTGTGTTATCTCTTTTAGAGATATTTGTTATACTTTATGACCTTGTAGGTTATTGTTGTTCAGTTTATCTAACTGATTTGTTTAGCTAGACTGACCCGTGTATTTATACTCGTGTCAGACCGAGATGTTTTAGGTTAGGTGCTTTTGGACTTAGCCTATTTTGCTTCTGCATGGACTACTTCGCTAGCTTCTTTTTGTTATGGCTTTTTGCGTAGTCCCATTTTGTTGTAACTCTGATATATATATATATATATATATATATATATATATATATATATAGACACACACACACACTCATTTGGATTCGCTTGTATATTGTGGTTTGCTATACCACTTGACATGTATCAGTTTGTATGCTCTATTATGTATCTGTATATATGTATATGATGATCTACTGTTCTGTGATGTATATTACATGTGAGTTGTTATATTCTGTTCTGATAGATCCTCCAACCACCTATGGTTTTGTTTTAAGTATTCACCGGATATGTCAATCTGCTTGGTATGACAATTGTCGATGTATTCAATAGATAGTTAGAGCAAGGCTACAGATGGTCGCTCCTAACCAGTCTTATTCTCCGCGTTAGTTGACGGCATTACCCCGTAGTGTCCTTGGCTAGTGTGGGCATAGAGGTGGGGCGTCACCGGAGATGAAACTTCTCTTATTGATTTATCCTCCCAACCAACAGTACTTTTCTTCACTCAACCACATCCACCTTTGTATAATTTTATTTTGTCAGAACCTTAACCTCCCTACTTTCTCAATCTTTTCAAACAAAAGAATCAAAATCACTTTAGGTAATACTATTTACACACACCAAATGACCACTCCTCACCCACCACTCCTCTAACCTAGCTAAACACTCTTCTCATCCACTCACAACCACTTTTCTCTTACCATTTGATAAAACTATCAACATCTCTACCCTTTCTCTCTTCTCAAAAATATTTTTCATTCATAAAAATAAAATCTCAAAATTAAAATTTTTGAAAACTTATTGCAAAATTGATTCTCATTCAAAATCAAAACTGAATATCTCAAAGTGCAAGTGGTTTAAATCTCCACATAGAGGGCAACATAATATAAATATTAATAAAAATAGTTTTAATCATAAAACACTAATCTTAAAAATAATCTTACATTGTTCATATCATGTTCATCTTTCATTAATGGATGATATGATAAAAAATTATTATAATTGACAAAAAGTAACATGCATAACTATAACAAAAGGTAATATAACACCTTATTCAAACATATCGATTTTCATACTAATAATATTGTAAATATTTTAAGTGATATTTATATTGTAAACGTAAAAAATACATTTTACATTAATTTATAATTCATAAAATAATTATATTGTTTACCTCTCGTTCTTTCATTGTTTCTTATTAAGAAAAATAAGTGATCCTCCATTTGAAGAGGAGACCACTCGTGTATTTTATTCTGCGCTTATAATGCTTCCAACACTAAGTTAAAACTCCATCAATCCTAATGACTAAAGTCCATAATGTGAATAAGATGATAATAAAACACTAAGTTGAACCATATATATGCTCTAATATCAACTATGCATCGATGATAGTAAAATCTGCTAAAATCATCTAAGCGTTGATACATCTAAAACTGGAAAAAAGTTAACCAAATGGTTGGAATGACACACACACATAAATATACACGTGCACATGCGCGTGCACATACACATACATTTTATATACATATATATGCCATGATTAACAGTGAGCAGACTTTGGTTCAAACAAAATAAACCAATGAAACTAGTTTATTTTGGTCTGTTTGTTTTAGTTTGGTTTTGAAACCAAATTTGTTTACAATCGACCTGTAAAATAATTTAGTTTGGTTATCTGTTTAACCAAATTAACCAAAATTTTGTTATACTGTTAAAATTACTAATGTTTTTGCATTTTGTAGATTAGTTTAGTGAATAAATAATTTTATTTACCATGTATCTGTCCAAATTACTATTAAGAATCATAAATATACTAAATAAGAATACTTCAATCATATATTCAATTTTTCTTTTGAAGTATAATTAATATTTCAACATAAAATGAAAAATAATTTTGTTCGGTTATATTGGAAAACCAACTGAACTAACCAAACCTAATTCGATCAGTTTGGTTTGGTTTTCGTTTATATCAGCTTTAGTTTGGTTTAACAAATTTCATTATCGGACAAACAGAACCAACCAAATACTCACCTCTAGCCATGATAAGAAAATAAACAGACTAAGCATAAATTATGTTAGAGTAAAGGAGTAAAAAAAGATCACAAATTATAATATAGTGCAGACATGTATAGTTATGAAATCATTGATAAATTCTAGTTTACAGTGTCGTTATCATTATTAATGTCATTTTCATTATCAATGTCATATAATTCTAGTTTAGCAAAATAAACCGAGCTAAAATAAATTATTTCCAACCAACATGTCAAGACAAATGAGATGTAAAGTGCATAATATCGTCCAAAAAATTGAGACGAAGAGGCCATTCCTACATTATCTAAAATCTAATTACTAGTGGCTAGCTTGATAGTCCTAGCATACACGTTAGCAACTAAAACAAACAAAAGAGGTGACAAAGGGTCGCCTTGCCTTAATCCCCTTGTCGGTTGGATTTTATTTCCTTGCATAGCGTCAACCATTGTACTTGAATTTTCTATTTTAGGTAAAGACATTAGTCACCTATCTATCTAAGACTGAAACCTCTAGCTAGTAACAAATCCTTAGGAAAATCCCAATCAATTGAAAACCAAAAGCTTTAGCAAAACTTGATTTTAAAAGCATACAAGTGATATAATTTTTACAACAATAATTACTAAATTGTTGAACAACAGTATCTCATCTGTAATGTTTCTACCTTTGATGAAAGCTGTTTTGCTTTGATTAATTAATTTACTAACTTTATTATTAACCTATTAGTTAAAACCACAGAAATGATTTTAAAAGGAATAATTTGATAATGAAATTAATCTAAAATCTTTTAACTTATTAGCTCCCAAATATCTTAATAAGATTATATTAGTCAAATTAAACTGCCTAATTATGATGACCCATCATAAAATTTATTAAACATTTTAATTATATCATATTTTAAAACTTTCCAAAAAATTCAAAAAATAAAGTAGGAAATCCATCACAAACAGAAGATTTAGCACTAGGCACATCAGTTATAGCCATCAAAACTTCTCTTCCATAAAACTTTAACCTTTGTAAAAGCACCTTTAGAGGACACATCTCTTAGAATGCTCATCGTCCACCTGACAATGTTCTGAAAGCATTCAATCCATACAAGTTCATTCCGGGTTCGAACGAAACCGAAGGCATTATCTTGTTACACTCATTTTGGAAACACCCTCAGAGTTACGACGATAACCCTTGCACTCTAAATCACCTTTTCGAACCTATAAGCACTATTCCGTCAACTCATTACGGAATCACCCACAGAGTTATACTGACGTATAGCTCTTACACCTCAAGTCTTCACTTACTCCACTTAGATTCACGACCTAACATTTAATTGGAATCGATGTGGTTTTCGGATATCCAAATATGGAAACCCGATCCCGGTCTCATCGAAATCCAAAGCGTGTCTTTTAAGGCCAAGTTGTTTTAAAGGTTTAAAACAATTCAATTATCTATATCCATACAAATAGATAAATCATAGGTTCACAATAGAAAATCAACATTATCATCATATCAGATAAACCATATTATCACTATCCAAAAAGATAATCTATATCAACATCACAATGCAACCAATGCATCCAAATCATTCAACATAATCTATCTCATACCTGAGATTCAAACCAATCAAGGCAAAAAACACTAACCAACCATATAAGCAATGATTAACCACACCCAAATATAATTAATTTAAAATGAATTAAGTTAATTACATCATTCTATTAATTTAAAGTAAATTAAATTAATTACTTCACCAATATCAACATGCTCATATCACTATTGATAATTTATCAATCACTTAATTAATCATCATCCAATGATTCATTTTAATTAATCATCCCTGATTAATTAACCCTTAATTAGATTCAAGTAATTATCTATTAATTAATTTCTCAAATTAATTATATTTAACCAAATACAGTAATTAACCTTTAATTACTTCATTAATTAATTAACTATAATTAATTACATTAATCCTTAATTAATTACATTAATTAATTACTTTTAATCACTTATTATTGATTAATTAATCTTAATTAATCAATCTTAATTACATCATTAATTATAATAATTAATGAACTTCTAATTACATTTTCAAATTAAATTAGTTACATTAAGTAATTAATCTTTATTTAAATCATAACTGTTAATCACCCTAGATTAACTCCATTCAGTAATTATCCACTCTTAATTACTTCACCAAATAAATTAATTACTCATTAATTAATTATCTCTAATTAATCCTTTGATTAATTTACAAAGTAATTATATTCAAATTACTTTTATCAACAAATCACCTTCAATCAATTACATATAGTAATTACTCATTAATTACATTCCTAAGTAACTTCTCTTCATTTAATTACATTAAATAATTATACTTCACAAATCATCAAACGGTTAATTTAAATTAATTAAACTAAATTAATTAACTTAAACTAATCAAATTTAAACTCAATTAATAAGAAATTAATTCCTTAATTACTTCCATAAGTAATTATACTTAATAACTTACATAATTGATTATTTTTAAATTAACTAATCTACTTAATAATTAAAATTAATCACATTAATTAATTATTAAATAATCCTTAGTTAATGATCTTCATTAACTATTAACAATTCATTAATTATTTTTCAATGTAATTAACTTATTTTAATTATTATTGATTACAAATTAATTAATCATTAATCATTAATTAACCCATTAATTAATCCCTAATTAATTAAATAATTAAGTGTTAATTAAAACTTAATTAATCCATTATTACTTGATTAATTAAATATTAATCATTAACTAAAAACTAATTTTATTTAAATAATTATTCTTAATTACAAATTAATTATTCAATGAATAATTTATCCTAAACCCTTAAGATTAACCCTTAATTTATTTCCTTAAATAAATTAATTGTTCATTTAATTATCCTAAAAATTAAATGAAATACAAATCATTAAATTATTACCTAACTTTAACAAGTTGTAATATCAATCTAAATCCTTAATTGCTAAATAATAATTTTATTATAAAAGAAATTTTACAAAAGTTAAAACAAATTTCTTTTTAAAATTAAACCATTTAAAATTTTACATTATAAATCAAAATTTGGTTTAAACACTTAAATTTATAAAAATTAAATTCATTTTAAACCAAAGATTCAAAATTAGATTTGAATCAAATTTAAACTTTATTTAAACATTACTTCATATTTCAATTTCACATTTAAATTCTAATTCTTTAAAAAAACATTTTAAACAATAAACTCTTTTAAAGTTATTTTAAAACAAATCTGAATTTAAATACCTAATCATTTCCAACTTTAAGATTCAATTCAACTTGAATCCAAGATTTAAGTTAGATTTGAAACTTACTTTAAATTCCTACTTCCATTTTATTAAATTTAGTTTTAAATTTAGTTTTAAATTTTGAACACAAGACAAGTTTCAAACTCCAACAAACTAACCCGAGCTAAACTAAACTAACTCGAGTACACATTCACCTTAACATCAATTAAACCCAAATAAAAATCAGGTTATACAAAACCTGTGCTAACAGGTTTATCCACCCTGTAACAAAACTAAAACCCGAGACCTCATCAATTCCTTCGAGTTCAACGATCAAGTACTTCGAGCAAAACATAAGACAACCCGAGACAAACACTGGAAAACCATCTTCCCCAAACACTGATACGCCATTAAAAATCGTGTACCTGCACCACCGCAGCGACCATCCCGATCCATCGCGACCCCCTACGCAAGTCAACGGCCACCTCCCAGTGCCATTCCAACCCTTAAATCAACGGCAGAAATCCCAATTCAAATTTAAGCATTCGAGTTCCCAAATACTGAAACAATGGTCCAAACTGGCATCACCAGAAATCACATGCCTCCGATCACCTGCGTGACTTCACCTCCGGCCACACCTTCAACTATACTCCATCAATCACCAGCTTGAATATAAATGAACTCGATTGCCTCTAGAGTCTGCAGCGAACCAATTTCCGGATGAACACAAATACTAGGGTTAAAAACTTCAACCCCAAATTATTACTACCTCACTGCATAAATCCATTCAACAAAAATTTTCCCTAGATCTTCACTCTTTACTTTATCACCAGAGAGAATCATGGCCACCACAATCTTCTAGAATATCAGTTACAACCCAAAAACCCCATTTTGAATAACCCAGAAATGTTCTCTCATTTTTCAATTAAAATTCCTGATTTTAATTTTAAAATTCAATTATTGGTTTGAGAAATCAATTTATACTCTTGGATCAATGAAATAGAATAACTAAATTTTCAATTGCTAAATATTTGCTCTATTATATTAAGTTCCCAAAGACATTACAAATTTTTTTATTTTTTTATATTTTTTTTAGGTTAAAATAAAAATTAAATCTTTAACTTATGTTAACAACCACATTTTGATTTAAATCTCCAATCCTAACACAGCTTAGATCAAAGAAAATGGAAATTTCTAGGCAATTCTTAAACCTGGAACTTAAGAACAGAAAAAAAAATTCACAGCAAGATGCACATCTACAAACATTCAATAATGAACTTATAGAAAGCATACACACATACTTATTTAAAAGTAAAATAAGCAACTAAATTCATATTTAAGTTATTTAGTAAAATGTTACTCATCGAGTTATTAATGAGCAGAGCCTCATGTTTAAGAAAAACTGGAACCTGAGTGGTGTTTTACATTTGAAGCTTCAGATTGCATTTTAAAGACTGCAGATGCTTTAAAACTTCATCTTGCTTTTGCTTATTGAAGGCTTGAACTTCAGATTGTTTTTAAACTTGAAATGATGGTAGTACTTTGTTTTCCAGATTAACATTTGCATGATTGTTTCCATGTTTCATTTGCATGGTTCCCAGAATAAAAATGCAGGCTTTCTCTCTTTTTTTTAGAGTTGCAAATTGATTTTTAAATGCATGCAGATTGATTTAGCATGATGAAGTTGTAAATGAATCTTAGGTATATGAATTTGCAGAATTGAGTTTTGAAGTTGCAGTTTTGGTTTTGAACAGATTTCTGTTTTGAAGAAAGAAGAGATTGCAGATTTTAGATTTTTTCTGTTTTTGAATGTAGATGAATTTGCAGATGGATTTTAAGGAGAAACAAATTTAACATGAACAGATTTTGTTGAAGATTTCAGATTTCAGATCTGAATAATTCTCTTAAGTTTTGAAGAGGAATTGCAAAAAGTAAATGAGATGAAAAGAAGTGTATTAATACAAGTAGATTTTTGATTTTAACAAAAATAAAAGAAAAAGAAAATTTAAACATTACTCTTGTTCACATTTTAACAATTATCACTATGCTTACTTTAATGGCTTACACATGTAAATTAAATGTCTTAAGAGACTTACACATGTAATCTAGCATTTTAATTTAAATTGAAAATTGTTTATAAGCTTTTACATCTATTTTATTTCTTGTGTATATATAAATGAGTTTATCCCTTTTCTTTATAAAAAAACAAAACAAACAAATTTTATAAATAAAAGCCTATTCAAATACTTTTAAGTATTTATTCTTTAAAACATTAAATTCAAACTTTAAATTAATTTATCAAATCAAATTTTAATAATCAAGTTATATATAGATACATATATAACTCTATTAAAATTAAAAACAACAATTTTATTCCTTACAAAATCTATTTATGTTCATAAGAACTTAAGTATTATAATTTTTATTTAAAAATAACAAATTAAACCATATTAAATAATTTACAAAAGAGATTATAAACCAATTAAGATCATTTGTAATTTACATTATAGATTCTTATATAAAAATTCCAAGTAATATAAAATAAAACTTAGCTTTTATATTTACCTATTTAAAATTCATATATTTATAAGCTAAATAAAATTTCAAAACAAATAAGGTTTATCATAGTATAAACTATAACATTATTTATTACATTGCTTTGAAAAGCCAATTCTTAAATCAATTTTTTAATTTACTAAAAATAAACTAGAATTAGAAAATCAATTCATTTACTAAATTAAAAATTAAAATTTATCAATTTACAATATATACAAATATATATATTATAAACAGAAAACAATTTATTTACTTAAAAAAATAAAATCTTTTAACTTAAATATTTATTAAAACATGATTATTAAATCAAATTCTAAATTTGTTATTAAAATTATCAAGTCAAATTAAATTTATAACACAGATTATTAAATTTATATTGCCCACATTCCCGGGATATCACATTCCTTCCCCCTTAAAAGAATTTCGTCCCCGAAATTTAAAAGCAAAGGTAATTTAATAATCTATCTTAAGATTTTTATTTTAAAACATAAGTATATATTATCAAACATATGCTAACAACCATAGCAACCAATTTAAACAAAACGAATCTAATTATCCAAAAAAATTCTGGATAAAATTTTCATGAGTTTCCCGGTATAAATAACGGGATACTCGCTCTATAGAATCTAAACAATCAATACTATTAAGCTATAGAGCTACTATCCAACTAGATCTTCCAACAAAACAATATATCAGACTACAGACGAGTCTGAATCAACAATCACATCCTCTTGAACTGCTGGTTACACAACCAGAGATAAACCATACACGTACTCCCTCAGAGATACGTAAAACACATCGAACCCCAGTTATCCAAACTGGCAATTCAAACCTGAAAACCAAACACCAATCCTCACAAAACACAGAAAAGATCCAAAACATTTGGAGCTGGCTTACCCAGTCTTAGTCAATCTTAAAATTCTTTAGATCGGAGAAAAACTTACCCAAAATCAAATCTTCGACTTCGGAATCCAAATTCCTTTATCTCTTATACACCAAACACTCTGGACGATCCAGGGCTGCCTTTAACTCTCTTGATCAGCTCAACCTTTGCTGATGTCCCTAGAAACAAACTGGACCAAAACAAACCAACACAATGATCTCCTCAAGATCAATTCCAAACCAAGAACACCAACTCTACTTCACAAATATCAGAAGACTAACTTTCTTCTCCTAACCGGAAAAGATAAAACAAGGCACTCCCAAACTGCTTCCGTTGCACAACTCTGATCTGAAGTAGAAGAAAAACTCGAGCACAAACTGGATAACACATTACAGAAATATGGTTCAACAGATCCATAAAAGAAAACTCAGATGTTCCATCTGATTCAAAGATGCTTCACTAAACCTTCGGTATCACTCCTAGAATCCAGTCGATAAGAAAACTCAACCACCAAATGTGGACAAACTTCTCATAGCTCAAGAGAACACTCAAACTATCGCAAGTCACCTTTGCAATCAACCCAGCCTAATATCCAAAGAAAACTGTTCTCTCTTTACCAATCAGAACAGCATACGCTTAACTAGCCAATCCATCGTAAAAATGGAATCCTCTCTGCTGCTTCTGAATTCTATCTTCAGAAACTGCTAACCAGAAGACTTTCTTGCCAGCACCCAGAACACTCCGAACTGCACTGCTGACACCGACGCCAAAGACTTCATAAACCAAAGCTCTTCGAGAAACTCGGGCCTTAACTGGACAGAAACATCCTGCTGAATCCAGCCACAACATCGAAGCAGACTCACCTTCTTAACTTGTTCCAAAGAAAAAATCTTTGGACACATCCATAGTCACTGCGTCTCATCACGCAGCTACTACTCCCTGAGATATCAAGATACCATCATTATCTCTTCTGCCCAACCGACAGATCAAAACTCTACTCATCCAACATAAAGATAGACTCCGAACCTTAACAGGTTACCTTCAGAGATCTACTAAATCCTTACTCCAAGAAAACTCACTTGAGACGGTACTTGATCTACAGTCTCGATAGAATCACTTCCAACCTCAACACCAAACTTCAAACAAGGATAGTAGTTGTGCTACACACCCCACTACCTTATCTACCTTTATAACCTATATTGGAAAACCCGGACAGGTAATCCTAACAGATAGGTAGAAATATATATATATATATATATATATATATATATATATATATATATAAATACAAATACGCTCTCTCAAGAAAGACACCACTACAGAGCCTAGGTATTCACTCAACCTAATGCTCTGATACCACAATGTAACGACCCAACTTCCAAACTCCAGGAAGTCGCATCGCTAAGAAAGAAAGGGATAGAAGAAGAAAAGAAAGAGAAGAAAGAAGAACACAACATTAGAATCTCAACAGCGGAACGAATAAATTATATTAATAACCTAAAATATTACATAGTTTACAATCACTATCAGAGTACACAGATATACAACACATACTAGACAGTTATAAACACCTGTCTAGTATTTACAACATAATACAACTCAGAGACAACAAAGAACACACAGCGGAATACTATATATCTAACGCAGAAGCCTCCTGCTCCATTGCTCCTCCAATATTCGTCAAAGCTAACTTGAATCCCTTGGCTACTCGTAAAAATTTGAGTACCCAAGAGTTTATGAAAAACAAAAATAAACTCCGGGTCATACATGGGTCTGGTGTGAGTAACAGGTTAAAGTTGCTTAATTTTGAAAAACCTTTTTAAAAAGAAAGGTATCACGTAAGACTTCCCACACATACACATGGAAAATTTTTTACCTTACGCTAACCAAAACATTTGGTAGGAATCCAGTGATATTATAATAGTGTCTAGGGTTTTCAAGTAAATAAGAAATGGCCGAAATTGTTACATGATTAAATTCCAGCTACTAGCCACAAAAGTGGGTAATACAATCAAAGCCGTTGGCACTTATTGGATTGTGGATTCCATACAATGGCAGGGCTACTGAGGTACCGCCCGTCACAGTACGTGGCCTAGATCACCGTACCGAGGAGCCACCCTAACTCTCCTGCAACACAAGACCGGAACCATCCCTTACTGGACAGTCCCGAACAAGACAACCCCGCAGTTGGTGTACATCCAACTGCCTACACAGCCGAAATAAAAAAGGGAACTCTAGACAGGGATCAATCTTGCTCTCCAGTGGGAGCTACCCACGAAGCCTTACCGCACCTCCCATATTTTAGCCATTCCCGGTTGATGAGGCTTAAGGCTACGATTACCTTTAGAGGACACATCTCTTAGAATGCTCATCGTCCACCTGACAATGTTCTGAAAGCATTCAATCCATACAAGTTCATTCCTGGTTCGAACGAAATCGAAGGCATTATCTCGTTACACTCGTTATGGAATCACCCTCAGAGTTAACGACGATAACCCTTGCACTCTAAATCACCTTCTCGAACCTATAAGCACTATTTCGTCAACTCATTACGGAATCACCCACAGAGTTATACTGACGTATAGACCTTACACCTCGAGTCTTCACTTACTCCACTTGGATTCACGACCTAATGTTTAATTGGAATCGATGTGGTTTTCGGATATCCAAATATGGAAACCCGATACCGGTCTCATCGAAATCCAAAGCGTGTCTTTTAAGGCAAAGTTATTTTAAAGGTTTAAAACAATTCAATTATCTATATCCATACAAATAGATAAATCATAGGTTCACAACAGAAAATCAACATTATCATCATATCAGATAAACCATATTATCACTATCCAAAAAGATAATCTATATCAACATCACAATGTAACCAATGCATCCAAATCATTCAACATAATCTATCTCATACCTGAGATTCAAACCAATCAAGGCAAACAACACTAACCAACCATATAAGCAATGATTAACCATACCCAAATATAATTAATTTAAAATGAATTAAGTTAATTACATCATTCTATTAATTTAAAGTAAATTAAATTAATTACTGCACCAATATCAACATGCTCATATCACTATTGATAATTTATCAATCACTTAATTAATCATCATCCAATGATTCATTTTAATTAATCATTCTTGATTAATTAACCTTTAATTACATTCAAGTAATTATCTATTAATTAATTTCTCAAATTAATTATATTTAACCAAATATAGTAATTAACCTTTAATTACTTCATTAATTAATTAACTATAATTAATTACATTAATCCTTAATTAATTATATTAATTAATTACTTTTAATCACTTATTATTGATTAATTAATCTTAATTAATCAATCTTAATTACATCATTAATTATAATAATTAATGATCTTCTAATTACATTTTCAAATTAAATTAATTACATTAAGTAATTAATCTTTATTTAAATCATAACTGTTAATCACCCTAGATTAACTCCATTCAGTAATTATCCACTCTTAATTACTTCACCAAATAAATAAATTACTCATTAATTAATCATCTCTAATTAATCCTTTGATTAATTTACAAAGTAATTATATTCAAATTACTTTTATCAACAAATCATTAATTACTTTCTTAAGTAACTTCTCTTCATTTAATTACATTAAGTAATTATACTTCACAAATCATCAAAAGATTAATTTAAATTAATTAAACTAAATTAATTAACTTAAACTAATCAAATTTAAACTCAATTAATAAGTAATTAATTCCTTAATTACTTCCATAAGTAATTATACTTAATAACTTACACAATTGATTATTTTTAAATTAACTAATCTACTTAATAATTAAAATTAACCACATTAATTAATTATTAAATGATCCTTAATTAATGATCTTCATTAACTATTAACAATTCATTAATTATTTTTCAATGTAATTAACTTATTTTAATTATTATTGATTACAAATTAATTAATCATTAATCATTAATTAACCCATTAATTAATCCCTATTAATTAAATAATTAAGTGTTAATTAAAACTTAATTAATCCATTATTACTTGATTAATTAATTATTAATCATTAATTAAAAACTAATTTTATTTAATTAATTATTCTTAATTAAAAATTAATTATTCAATGAATAATTAATCCTAAACCCTTAAGATTAACCCTTAATTTATTTCCTTAAATAAATTAATTGTTCATTTAATTATCCTAAAAATTAAATGAAATACAAATCATTAAATTATTACCTAACTTTAACAAGTTTTAATATCAATCTAAATCCTTAATTGCTAAATAATAATTTTATTATAAAAGAAATTTTACAAAAGTTAAAACAAATTTCTTTTTAAAATTAAACCATTTAAATTTTTACATTATAAATCAAAATTTGGTTTAAACACTTAAATTTATAAAAATTAAATTCATTTTAAACCAAAGATTCAAAATTAGATTTGAATCAAATTTAAACTTTATTTAAACATTACTTCATATTTCAATTTCATATTTAAATTCTAATTCTTTAAAAAAACATTTTAAACAATAAACTCTTTTAAAGTTATTTTAAAACAAATTTGAATTTAAATACCTAATCATTTCCAACTTTAAGATTCAATTCAACTTGAATCCAAAATTTAAGTTAGATTTGAAACTTATTTTAAATTCCTACTTCCATTTTATTAAATTTAGTTTTAAATTTTGAACACAAGACAAGTTTCAAACTCCAACAAACTAACCCGAGCTAAACTAAACTAACTCGAGTACACATTCACCTTAACATCAATTAAACCCAAATAAAAATCAGGTTATACAAAACCTGTGCTAACAGGTTTATCCACCCTGTAACAAAACTAAAACCCGAGACCTCATCAATTCCTTCGAGTTCAACGATCAAGTACTTTGAGCAAAACATAAGACAACCCGAGACAAACACTGGAAAACCATCTTCCCCAAACACTGATACGCCTTTAAAAATCGTGCACCTGCACCACCGCAGCGACCATCTCCGATCCATCGCGACCCCCTAGTAAGTCAACGGCCACCTCCCAGTGCCATTCCAACCCTTAAATCAACGGCAGAAACCCCAATTCAAATTTAAGCATTCGAGTTCCCAAATACTGAAACAATGGTTGAAACTGGCATCACCAGAAATCACTTGCCTCCGATCACCTGGGTGACTTCACCTCCGGCCACACCTTCAACTATACTCCATCAATCACCAGCTTGAATATAAATGAACTCGATTGCCTCTAGAGTCTGCAGCGAACCAATTTTCGGATGAACACAAATACTAGGGTTAAAAACTTCAACCCCAAATTATTACTACCTCACTGCATAAATCCATTCAACAAAAATTTTCCCTAGATCTACACTCATTACTTTATCACCAGAGAGAATCATGGCTACCCAAATCTTCTAGGATATCAGTTACAACCCAAAAACCCCATTTTGAATAACCCAGAAATGCTCTCTCATTTTTCAATTAAAATTCCTGATTTTAATTTTAAAATTCAAGTATTGATTTGAGAAATCAATTTATACTCTTGGATCAATGAAATAGAATAACTAAATTTTCAATTGCTAAATATTTGCTCTGTTATATTAAGTTCCCAGAGACATTACAATTTTTTTATTTTTTTTATATTTTTTTTAGGTTAAAATAAAAATTAAATCTTTAACTTATGTTAACAACCACATTTTGATTTAAATCTCCAATCCTAACACAGCTTAGATCAAAGAAAATGGAAATTTCTAGGCAATTCTTAAACCTGGAACTTAAGAAAAGAAAAGCAAATTCACAGCAAGATGCACATCTACAAACATTCAATAATGAACTTATAGAAATCATACACACATACTTATTTCAAAGTAAAATAAGCAACTAAATTCATATTTAAGTTATTTAGTAAAATGTTACTCACCGAGTTATTAATGAGCAGAGCCTCATGCTTAAGAAAAACTGGAACCTAAGTGGTGTTTTACATTTGAAGCTTCAGATTACATTTTAAAGACTGCAGATGCTTTAAAACTTCATCTTGCTTTTGCTTATTGAAGACTTGAACTTCAGATTGTTTTTAAACTTGAAATGATGGTAGTACTTTGTTTTCCAGATTTACATTTGCATGATTGTTTCCATGTTTCATTTGCATGCTTCCCAGAATAAAAATGCAGGCTTTCTCTTTTTTTTTTAGAGTTGCAAATTGATTTTTAAATGCATGCAGATTGATTTAGCTTGATGAAGTTGTAAATGAATCTCAGGTATATGAATTTGCAGAATTGAGTTTTGAAGTTGCAGTTTTGGTTTTGAACAGATTTCTGTTTTGAAGAAAGATGAGATTGCAGATTTTAGATTTTTCTGTTTTTGAATGTAGATGAATTTGCAGATGGATTTTAAGGAGAAACAAATTTAACATGAACAGATTTTGTTGAAGATTTCAGATTTCAGATCTGAATAATTCTCTTAAGTTTTGAAGAGGAATTGGAAAAAGTAAATGAGATGAGAAGAAGTGTATTAATACAAGTAGATTTTTGATTTTAACAAAAATAAATGAAAAAGAAAATTTAAACATTACACTTGTTCACATTTTAACAATTGTCACCATGCTTACTTTAATGGCTTACACATGTAAATTAAATGTCTTAAGAGACTTACACATGTAAACTAAGTATTTTAATTTAAATTGAAAATTGTTTATAAGCTTTTACATCTATTTTATTTCTTGTGTATATATAAATGAGTTTATCCCTTTTTTCTATAAAAAAACAAAACAAACAAATATAAATAAAAGCCTATTCAAATACTTTTAAGTATTTATTCTTTAAAACATTAAATTCAAACTTTAAATTAATTTATCAAATCAAATTTTAATAATCAAGTTATATATAGATACATATATAACTCTATTAAAATTAAAAACAACAATTTTATTCCTTACAAAATATATTTATGTTCATAAGAACTTAAGTATTATAATTTTTATTTAAAAATAACAAATTAAACCATATTAAATAATTTACAAAAGAGATTATAAACCAATTAAGATCATTTGTAATTTACATTATAGATTCTTAAATAAAAATTCCAAGTAATATAAAATAAAACTTAGCTTTTATATTTACCTATTTAAAATTCATATATTTATAAGATAAATAAAATTTCAAAACAAATAAGGTTTATCATAGTATAAACTATAACATTATTTATTACATTGCTTTGAAAAGCCAATTCTTAAATCAGATTTTTAATTTACTAAAAATAAACTAGAATTAGAAAATCAATTCATTTACTAAATTAAAAATTAAAATTTATCAATTTACAATATATACAAATATATATATTATAAACAGAAAACAATTTATTTACTTAATAAAATAAAATCTTTTAACTTAAATATTTATTAAAACATGATTACTAAATCAAATTCCAAATTTGTTATTAAAATTATCAAGTCAAATTAAAATTATAACACAGATTATTAAATTTATATTGCCCAAATTTCCGGGATATCACAATAATAGTTAGTAAATACCCTGTTTAATTATTTTTGATCAAAAACATCATCATTATTATCTAAAATAGAATCAAGTGTGTTACTATGTTTTCTACCATATGCTACAATATGAAAGAAAAATTGTATTCTTATCCCCCTCATCCATCCATTGGACCTAGATCTTTGTTTCCCATAACTCTCCTTATGTTAGAATTTTATTTAATTCTTAGTTTGAAAGCATGTTGTTTCCAAAATATTTAAATTTCTAGATTATTCTATTTTACTCAACTTAAAATCTCGTTTATAAAATTATGCATTTTAACCATAGTATGGCCAAAAATATACTTGTTTCATTTTTGAGAAATTCCTTAAATCTCTAAGTTTATTGACAAATATTTTAGCTATATTTCCTAAAAATCTATAATATTACTTGCTCATAGGAAACCATTTACTTGCAATTAGATCTATAAATTATTTTTGGATGGCTGCATCTTTTCAAATTTAAATTTTTTGTTCCTAATATTTTGGTTGGTGCAGGATAAAATAGTTGGACAAAGGTTCGAGCAGATGCTCGATAGCCTAACGACCTTACAAGAAGGAATTTTTTTTTCACTTCATCACTAATAAAAAATCCATCAAAAAGTAAAATCAATAGTTCTTCCCTACTATTTGACCAAGTGAATTGTATATAGCTTAATCGTAACTCAATTAAATTACTATCCACGGTAAGTCGATCAAACTCCTCCATAAAAGAAGAATCACCTTCTCTAGGATCATTCCTTTAGAAATTTAATAACATTAAAATCTCCACCTATCACCGAAGGACCTCAAACGAGTGATCAAATCTCAAGAAACTTGATCCAAAGAACCTTTTGATCAATCTTGGAATTCAACTAATAAATATTAGACATATTTATAAATGAGCCGTCGCTAAGATCAATGAAAATTAGATGCATAGAGTGATTTATAGCAATAGGTTACAAAAGTTTAACACAATTATCTTTCCAACCGAACCATAATCACATCGAGCTACCATAGTTGGGAGATAAACCCAACGTCTAAAATATAAACGCCATAAACTCCTATATAATCTATAGTTAGGATGTTCTATTTTTGTTTCTTGCAATAAGCAATATCAGTGTTATTATCCTTAAAATTATTCTAATTTTACTATGTTTTTCTAAACCGTGTGGCTCCGTCCATTCTCACCTCGATGATTACTTTCACCCCTCGTTTATAATAATAAAATTTTAATTTCATCTTTATCCTTTAGCAATTAATTAGATATTTCTTCCCAATGTGAATGTCGTCTTTTACTGGTTGAAATTTTGAAAATGTTATTTCTTCCTAATTAATTAGAATCCATGCAACGCGTTATTTTGCTTAAAATGGAACAAAGCTTCATCTAACCAAAAACAACGCTTTGACATGAACTCTAATCATTTAAGATACTAAATTAGTGAAGAAGATGTAAAATTTTACCATGTTGTTATTTGGATCTTCTCATTGATTGCCTCTTTCCATTGCTTTTGCTAGGGTTTTCAAAAGCGTGGAAAGAGAAAGTTGAAAAATAGAAACTAAAGGAAGAAGAGAAAGGAGAGTAAGTAGTAAAAGTAAAGGGCATTTGTGGAATAAATGGGGTGGGTAAAGAGAAATCGAGGGTGATAATTTTATTTTGAACATATTGCAGTGGGAAAAGCAAATAATAAGGTTAGAGTAGATGGAACAAAATCATCATGTAGACCTCTAACATTTTAATTGATAAACTGACTGATGCCTTTTTATGTGAACAAAAACCGAGATTTTTGTACCCCAAGGGCATGACGTCTATGTGAAAAAAGCGGATTACGGATCTTAAGGCTAGAATTAACACTAGAGGAGGAGGGGGTGAATAGTGTTTTAAGGAATTACTAATTCTTTTTGAGTTTATATTAATTTGAATATAAATGTATGCAATATTCAGACATAGATATGATTACAGAATCAAACACAGATGCAGATATAAAGTAAAAGCAATAAAGGAAAGAATACAACGAATTTTACACTAGTTTGGAGTTACCCTACATCCAGTCCCGCAACACAAGTATGGATTTCCTTTCAAAATCAATTCTTACAATTACACCCTCGATTTCCAAGCCACGAGGTACACCGCTCCAGATTCACAATCCTCTGGGTAGAGACACTTGATTTTACGGGCAATAAGTTCACCAAATTGACTTTTCAGGCTACAATCACACCTTTTCTCACTCGATTGATTACAAAAAAGTCTATAACTCTGAATAGCACTGGGATCTTGTTGAGATAGTGATAGAGAATCAAACCAGAGATGATCTAGTTAGATTCAATGGTGATTTTGGCAGAGTAATGGTAAAAATGTATATAAAGAAATGTGGAAAAAGAAGAGGAGTGAAATCAAAGAATATATATGAATGTAAATTCGTTTAAAACAGCCCCTATTTATAGTTAGACAACAACCATGTCCATTCGTGAAAGGATATGATGAATCGACACTTCCTTTGAAATTCAAACTTTTGAAATAAACTGTCACCTTGTCGACAAGGGTTCCTTGGGGTTGTCGACAGGCCTAAGTTATTTTTGGTAATTTGTTTTACTTTGAAAATAACTTCTATCTTGTATTAAAACTATTTTAAACTTAATAAATATACTTAACTATAGTTAAAATACATAAATTAGTATAAAGAATAATATTTTGGTACATATAAAATTTTACTATAATTTTATATTTAAATCTAAGTATAAATATCAAAAGTTAAATATATTATAATTAAAAGATAGTTTAAAACCAAGGATAATTTAATATTGAAAATAAAGATTATTTTGAGGCTAAAAGTATTTTAAAACCAGGAAGAATGTTTTTTGATTTAAAAAAGAAGATTTTGGAATCATTTTGAAAACAAGATATAATTTTGTAAAACATTTGAATAAAAGTTTGTGGATACGAAACAATGTTCCACTAGATTTTTCGTAGGTTCCATCCTACTTAGGGTTCCATCCCTTTAATGGGCTCGAAGTGGATTCCATTCCACGAATAAAATGGATTTTAAGATGTCTGTGCTTTCTAAAAGTTTTAACAAAATTTGTAACGACCCGTAAAAACTCGATGTTTAAAATGAACTAAATTAATAAGATTTTAATTTAAATTTAGAAAGAAATAAAAATCTTATTAATTTATATAGGAGCGAATGTAGAAATTAGATGTATCAATTGTAATTTAATGTTAACAATTTAATATTTATATGGCAATAAATTGGAATAATGTAAATTGTCATACTTAGTTATAAGTTTAATGTAAGAAACCAATAGAAATGTTGAATTAGTGAAATATTAATAAAAATAGTAACTAGAATGGAATTCATTAATATAATAGTGAATAGTGGAAATTGTTACATTTGGTTGTAATATAGGAAATGAGTAAATAAAAGTAACTGTTGAATAAACCAATGCAATAATTGTAGATAAGTAATTATAATGAATGTTGTCGATAATAAACGTACTTAAAATGGTAATAAATTGAATATAAGAAAACAAAGGCAATTTGTGGTTAATTAATGAATTCATGAAATAAAGATTAATGTCCTGTAGGTAATTATAATATTGTTGGAAGTGAAAACTTATTAAGTATGAAACCAAGAAAGTAAATTAATTAAGGATATAAATAGTAATTAGAGGACATATTTGGCAAATATAACTAAATTGTATGGAATGAAACATGCATTAATGAAATGTAATATAAGTCAATGTTAATTTCACCCATAAATGTCAATTTATTGAATAGCAAGGTTTTAAATCAAGTTACGGATTTGTTAAAATTTAAATTGATAATTTATACAATTTAATGTGAAATCAAGTGCAGTTAATTGACCTAATTGCGCAGTTAGGATAAATTGATTTGTCATTTAAGATTGTTAATTCCATAAGATGTAACCAACGTTAATTTCATTTATAATATAACAAGTGGTGGATTTTAAGAGTGAAAATCAAGATTTATTTATTTATTTGAAAGTTAAAATTCAATAAGTGAATTAATTGCAAATAAGTGGAATTTAATATTAAATTTTACATTAATAGAAATGTGGATGGAATTTGTGGATATTAATGCAATAGCTACGAATCAATGAAAATTCATCCAATTGATAATAGGATAAGGACGGCGTATGTAATCAATTTAAACACTTGTCTATTAGTGATAACTTAAATGAAATTTAACGTTAATGGAGTCTAATAAATTAAAATGGGTAATCAATAGAAATTAATCTAATTAAAGGTGATATTAGTATAAATTAGGGTAAACAAATGTTATCCTTGTTTATTTGATAATAATTGATTGGGTAAAAAAGGGTTGGACTAGGGAAATTTTATTAATTGGTTTTAAACCCTTAATTAGTATGTGAAATAGACGAGATTTCACATTTTAACCATTTATACAAATCTAAGATGTATATTGAAGTATCAATGTAATGAAACGTAACCAAATGTTAAATATAAGATAATGACTGTTTGAATAATAAGAATGTGAATCAACATTTATTTATTTAATTGAATTTAATTACAATAGTATGATTTATTGCAATTAAATAAAAATTTAATATTTAAAATATTGCCTAAAAGGGAATGTAGATGAAATCTAAGAAAACAAATGTAAACAATCGTGAACCAATGTAAATTGCACCTTTTTGATAACAATGAATTAAATAATAAAATGAAAAGGGAATTTAATAGAATTATTGGAAATTTTATTTATAATTTTGAAATTTATGAAATTGAGGATTTATATTGAAATTTATAAATTAATCTTCTCTAAATTGACATTTAAATTTGGTTTAAACCATTGTAAATGATTGGAAAATTTAAAATGATAAGAATTGGTGATTATCGAAATTAAATTGAAAAAAATTGATTAAATTGATTAAATTTTATTTATTTAATTAATATAAAAAATAGCCATTTTGGCCACTGTCTTGGATTTTGACGAAACCAGTTTCATCGGATCTGTATCGGTGAATTGTTGTGGGGTTTCAAGTTTCGTAGCGATCGGACTTGTCGTTTGATTGTACGAACGCGAAATGCCTTGAAATCGATTTAATTGAAATCAATTTGAAAGTACTGATTTTAGCATAACTTCTCCATACGATGGAACTTGGACCTGAAACCTTTTCCATTGCGTTTAAAATATTTAAAAACACCAATTTTGATATATGGGTCCACCCAATTTCGTTCCGCGGTCAGAACAGGCTTTTTGGGCCACTTGGTCGTTAGCACGTATATCTGTTTCTATCCATCTATCCTATTTTCAGTTCTACCTATAAATAACCTGCTTTCAACCCTAGCCTCCCTAAATTTCATTTGTCTATATATATCTCAACTCTCTCCTCCTCAATGGCAGACAACATAATTTCAGATCCAATTCCAACTCAAATCCAAAGCTAAAAATTTCAAGTCCTCAGAAAAATTTAAAAAAAAAATATGTTGAAGCTCTCGACTAGCGTAATTCACTGGTAGTGTTCATTTTTCGTTTTGGATTATCGTTTGACCGGTAAAAATCAAAGAATTTCCGACCGTTCGCAGCTAGGGCTTCCTATTGGACAGTGGATCGTCGACGATTTCTCGATCGGAGGGCATCAGATAATAGAGGGCGTTGAGACATTAGGATCGACATGGTTGCTTTGGTCGAAAGGTGCTCAGATTCGCGGTGTTTGGGCGAGGTAGGTCGCGGCGGCGGTTTCGCTGGGGGGCGTTTGGTCATGTCGTACGAGGCCAGGAGGCTCTGCCTCGAATGAGGGGCACCCTCGTTGTCTTCGATCGGAGAAATTTTGGCCGTGGCGTCGCGACAATTCACGAGAAGGTGACGGCTCTAGGGTTCTGGGTATCGCGTTTTTTAGGGTTTGGTGCATGAGGTTGTTCGAATTCTTGTAGTCGCGTACAAATCACTGCTGACGTGGCGTAGGGTAAGACTAATTAGGATTTGTTTTATTTTTGGATTTAAGCTTTTCAAAAAAATATTTAATAAAATAACTAAATGATTTTAAATATGAGATAAATGTTTTATTGGTTTAAAATATTTTGGCTTAAGTTTAAAGATTTAAAATAAGGTTCAAAAATGTTTGTGTTATTCTTTTTAAAATATTGATTTATAAAATGTGATTTGTAAATTTAATATGAGATTTAAAATACAATTTAAATTATGAAACATGTATTCAAGTAAGTTATAACCTCTTTTATAATTTTATTTTAATTGTTTAAAAGTATCTTTGTCAAATGATTTATTTGTATATTGTTTTATTTATAAGAACACTCTGCTTTATTCTTTAGAAATTAATTATATACATAAATAGGTGTTGATGGAACTAATTAATTAAGTTTAATTTTCTTTAACACTTAATTAAGATAACAAAACATTTAAAAGACATGTGTAAGTAATTTAAGGCATAACATAACATATGTTAAGTAATTAAACAAAGAAGTTAACAAGTGTCAACATTTTAGACAAGTGTCAAATTATATCTTTTATTTTTCTTTGTTTTTAATAAATCATAAATTTAGTTTATAAAACATTGCATTCTTTCTCTCCTTTCCTCTTTCTCATTTCCAATTCTAAAACTAAGAAACCTTTTCCTCCTTCAAAAATCTGTAGCATTTCAGATTTAAATCAAACTCTTCAAACATAAATCCCTGTAAACCATTAACCCCATACCCATCCTCAAACATGCATGTAATTTCTAATCTGCATCCTCCAAAACAAAACCTGCATGCAATATTTTCAAGCAAGCATCTGCATTTCTTTCAAAAGTCTGGAAAATAAAGTAAGGAAGCCTACATTTTTTTCAAAACGACCTGGGTTGAAACTGCAATTTCAAATTTGCATCTGCATACCATTCAAGCAAGCTGCCTGTAAGCAAGATGTCTACATCCATATATTCTTTAAAATCTGGAAAACAGGAAGCAAGTTAAAGGATGTTTTCAAATCTCAACAAAGGATGTTCTGTCTGCATTTTAATTTCAGGTGAGTAACTCAAATTTATAAAATTTATTAAATAGGTAAATATTGTTTTCTTGCTTTTAAATAAGAAATGAATTTAAGATTTGAATTTGTTGTGAACATATATACATGTGAAAATATTTATGTGTACATGTCATTGACTGTTGTCTTGCTGTTCTTCAAATTCCAACTCCTATTTGATTCTAGAATTCTTTTTTTCTTTTGGGATGTTTGCTGTTATGATTTCAAATTTGAGTGAAACTTGTTTATTATAAGATAAGGTAAGTTTTAAAAAAAATTACATGAGTTGGAATAAAATTCTGTTTTACTTGAAAATGAATATAACAGAGTAAAAATTTGTATATGGTGAAAATCCAAACATTACAAAACAATGTTTCAGGTTTGTATATCAAACCATCATGCAAAAATAGGATTTTTAAAGGTAAAACTACAATTTTTATTGCTTTAACCAGAAAGCAATTCAAACTCCACTGTAATACACAATTTGGGGTTGCACTGTTAGTTTATGTGTTCGATTGGATTGGATTTGTTTCTGGAGGTGGAGAAGTTAACTAAGAAAATGGGAAAATTATTGGTTTAAATTAAAATTCATTTTTGAGGTTGTAATTTGGATTTTCAGTGGTGAACCCTAGTTTTATTGGGTCACTGTTTTTGTTCGACTATGGTCTCCTCGGTTGATCGAGTTCAACCAGGATTTGCATATAGGTAGATGGTGGTTTGGGGTGGTCTTTGCCGGAGTATGGAAGGTGATGGTGGTCGGAGATGGGAGGAATTGATGTGGACAGGTTTGGATGGATTTGTGGTCTGATGTTTCCAGGTTTTGGTTTTAAACATGAATACAAATTCGAGTTGAATTCTAGGGGATCTGATGTTTGAAGGGAGTTGTGGGGTTGCTGGCCGATGGGAGATGACCGTTGATGGTGGCCAGTGATGGCCGGAGTTGATGAATGGTGCACAGGGAGGTGTTGTGCATGTTGGTGTTGATTTTGGGTTACAGGGTTTTTGTCTTCGTGATAGTCTCGGGTAAATTGAAGAGTGACTCGAAGCAGGAAAGTTATTTACTCGAAGTTAAAATATGAGGAGCTCGGGTTTGTGAAGTGTTTTAGGTTTTAGGAATTTAAACAGAAACCTGTTTTACTTTTCTATTTAAAAGCAAGTTTAAATTGCAAACTAAATCTGAAACTAAGTTGAACCTGGAATTGAATTTGAGCTCAATTAGTTTATATTTTGGATCTTTGAAATAAATCTGAAAACCTTTTAAATTCTAAATTGATTTAAACTAGAACAGAAACTGTTTTCTGTTTTTATTTAAATTTAAAAAGTAAAGTTTAAAAATGTAAGTTAAAGTTCAAACTGAGATTTTTAAACCTGAAATTTAAATCTAAATTAAATAATTTAATTCTTGGATTTTGAAACATTTTTGAATTCAGAAATTTAAGATGTTTTAAACCAAACAGAAACTGTTTTTCTGTTTTAAATTTAAAAGTAAATTTTATAATGCAGCTGAAATTTAAACAAGTTTAAATCTGGAAACTGAAATATGAAATTTAGAGTGGAAGAATCTAAGTTTAAATTTAAATCTGGAAAGTTAAATTTAGATTTTAAACTTTTACAGTATAAAAGAACATTGTTTTGGAATTTAAAACTATGAGTTTTAAATTATGAAATAAGAATTTAAAATAAGTTTAAATTCAGTTTTAAAACCTGGAATTTGACTTTAATGTCAGTTTTAAAAATAAAATAAGTTTTTAAATTTAAATTTGTTTTAACTATCTTAGAAAGGTTATATTATTTGAATTTAAAAATGAGATGGAAATGTAAGTAAAGTTTTTAAATTTTTAAGTTTGAATCTGGAATGAAAAATTTAAATTGTGTTTCAGTTGAAATTTAAAAAGAAATTTTTAAATTGAATTTGTTTGGCACAAAATGTTTAAAATACTTTATTTAAGAAGAATGTTTCTTAATTTAGAACTTAAGAAATTGGTTTCATTTAAATTATTAAATAATTTAAATGGAATATTAATTATTTAATTAATGAATAATGTGGATGATTAATTAAGTAATTGATAATTTTTAAGTTAATTAATCAAGACTTGAGGTTAATTAATTAAGGTTAATTAATCTATAATTAAGGATGGTTAATTAAATTTTAATTAATGATGAAGATTTATTTAATCAAGTGATTAAAGATAATTTAGATTTTAATTAACACTTAATTAATTAATAATTAAAGATTAATTAAATTGTAATTAAATATTAATTAATTGATAATTAATAATGATTTGTAAAAGTTAACTCTTAATTAAGTAATTAAGAAATGTTAAAGAAGGTCACTAACTTAAGATTATTTTACAATTAATTAATGTGATTAATTTTTGATAATTAATTTAATTAATTAATTAATAATAATCAATTGTTATGTTTAATTACTTATTGAAGTAATTAATGAATCAATTACTTGGTGTAATTAATTTGATTAATGTGATTAGTTTAGATTAATTAAGTTAAGTTAATTTAAACATTTGTTGATTTATTGATAATTACTTATGTAATTAATGGGTTTGTAATTACTTAAGGAAGTAATTAAAAAAATAATTATTAAATGTAATTAAAGATATTTATTATAGAAGTAATTTGGATTTAAATTACTTTGAAATTTAATCAAGTGATTAGTGAGGATAATTAATTAAGAATAATTAATTTATGGGATGAGTAATTAAAGTAGGTAATTACTGAATGGTTATTAATCATGGGTGATTAATATATATATATATATATATGGTTTAAATTGAAGATTAATTACTCATGTAATTAATTTATATTGAGAGATTGATTAAATGTAATCAGAAATCATTAATTAATTAATTAATTAATGATGTAATTTAGAATTGATTAATTAAGGTATAATTAATAATGAATAAATGATTAAGGTAATTAATTTTAGCTAATTAATTAATTATGCAATTATAAGTTAATTATTTGCAAAGGGTTTAATATAATTAACTTATGTAAGTAATATTAAAGGCTAATTATTTATTGTAATTAGAGATGGTTAATCAATAAGGATTAATTGAAATAAATATTGAGATGATGATTTATAAATTGATTTGTAATCAATTAATGGTTAAGTTAAGCAGGATTTTAATGATGAAATAATTAATTTAATTCATTTTAAATTAATTAGAATTTAAGTAATTAATTTAATTCATTTTAAATTAATTATAAATGGTGTGATCACTAGATCATTTCTTATGTTTGATGATTGGTATTGGTTGCCTGGTATGGATTGTAATCTCAGCTTTGAGATGGAAAATGTATGGATGTATTGGTTGCTTTGGATGATAATATGGGTTATCTGTTTATGATATGAATTATCTGTTGGTAATGATAATGTTGATTACCCATTGTGTTGAGAATTATCTATCTGTGTGTATATAGATAATGAATTGTATTATTTTAAACTCTAAAACAACTTGGCCTTAAAAGACACGTTTTGGATTTCGATGAGACCGGGATCGGGCATCCATATTTGGATATCCGAAAACCACATCGATCCAAATTAACGTTAGGTCGTGAATCTGAAGTGAAGGTGAAGATTTAGAGTGCAAGTGTTATCGTCGTTAACTCCGAGGGTGATTCCAACATGAGTGTAACAAGATAATGCCTTCGGTTTCGTTCGAACCCGGAACGAACTTGTATGGATTGAATGCTTTCAGAACATCGTCAGGTGGACGATGAGAATTCTAAGTGATATGTCCTATAAAGGTAATCGTAGCCTCAAGCCTCATCAATCGGGAATGGCTAAAACATGGGAGGTGCAGCTAGGTTTCGTGGGTAGCCCCCACTTGAGAGCAAGATTTACCCCTGTCTAGATGTCCCTTTATTTTGGCTTAGTGGTGCGGTTGCTGATCACAACTGCGGGGTGGTCTTGTTCGAAACTGTTCAGTAAGGAATGGTTCCGGCTTTGTGTTGCAGGGGACCGGGCGTACTCCTCGGTATGGTGATCTAAACCACGTACTGTGACGGGCGGTACCTCAGTAGCCCAGCCATTGTATGGAATCCAAAATCCAATAAGTGCCAACGGTTTTGATTGTATTACCCACTTTTGTGGCTAGTAGCTGGAATCTAATGAATGTAACAATTTCGGCCATTTCTTATTTACTTGAAAACCCTAGGCACTATTATAATATCATCGGATTTCCTATTAAATGTTTTGGTTAGCGTGAGGTAAAAACTTTTCCATGTTTTTGTGTGGGAAGTCTTACGTGATACCTTTTCTTTCCAAAGGTTTTTCAAAGTTAAGCAACTTTAACCTGTTACTCACACCAGACCCATGTCTGACCCGGAGTTATTTCCGTTTTTCTTTAATTCTTGGGTACTCAAATTTTTACGAGTAGCCAAGGGAATTCAGGTTAGGATTCAGGTTAGCTTTGACGAATTATGGAGGAGCATATGGAGCAGGAGGCTTCTGCGTATAGTTATATAGTTTTCCGCTGTATTGATATCTCTGAGTGTTTGTCTGTAATGTATTGAGTTGTAATAACTAGACAGGTGTTTATAACTGTCTAGTATGTGATGTATTGTCTGTGTAACTCTGATATTTGATGTATACTATGTAATACTTATGTTATTAATATAATTTATTCGTTCCGCTGTTGAGATTATTGTGTTGTTTCTTCTTTCTCTTCTTTCTTCTCTCTTTTCTATCCCTTTCTTTATTAAGGATGATATGACTTTTTATGGAGAAAAAGTTGGGTCGTCTCAGTTGGTATCAGAGCGTTAGGTTGAGTGAATACCTAGGCTCTGTAGTGGTGTCTATCTTGAGAGAGCGTATTTGTATTTTTATTATATATATATATATATATATATAATTGTTTCTACCTATTTGTTGGTTTACCTGTGCGGGTTTTCCAATGTTAGTTATAAAGGGAGATGAGGTAGAAGTGTGTGTAACACGACTACCATTGGTTGGAGTTTGAATGGATGAGGTTGGAAGTGTATTTGTCGAGACTGTAGACCTAATACCGTCTCGAGCGAGTTCTGCAGTAATGAAGTACTTCATCGATCTTTGAAGGTAACCTGTAAAGGTTCGGAGTTCATCTTTGAAGTGCATAATCGAGTTTTGATCTATCGATAAGGCTGAAGCAAGTGAGTGATGGTATCTTGTTATCTCAGGAAGTAGTAGCTGAGTGATGTAATGCAGTGACTGTGGATATTTCCGAAGATGTTTCTTTGGAACCAGGGTAAGAAGTGAGTCTGCTCGGTGATGTGGCTGAGTTTAGCAGAGTATTCTGAGTTGGTAGGGAGTCTTCTGGCTGAGTAGTTTTTCTGAAGTGGAGTTCAGAAGCAGCAGAGTGGACTCATTTCTCTGGTAAGTTGGCTAGGCCAGCATAAGCTGTTCTGTTTGGTTGAGAGAGAGCAGTTCCTTTGGATATAGGCTGAGTTGATCGCAAAAGTGACTTGCGATAGTATGTTCTTTTGGGTTGTTGGAGATTGTCTGGATGTCTTCATGGAAGTCAGGAGTTTGTCCGCATCTGGAGATCGAGTTTTCTTTCCAGGATTGGTACTGGTAGTTCAGTTAATAGATGGATGGTTCCTTGAGATAGAAGTTGGTGAAGCAACTCAGGTTTCTGAGAAACATCTGAGTTTTCTTTATGGATATGTGGAACCATATTTCTATGATGGGTTGTCTAGTCTGTGCTCATGTTCTTTAGCATTTTCTTGTACTTTGGATCAGAGTTGTGCAGCAGAAGCAGTTTGGGAGTATTTCTGATTTTCTTTTCCGGATATGAAGAAGTTTGTTCTGTCTTCTATTGTTGAGAAGCAGGGTTTGTGTTCTTGGTTTTTGAGTGATCTTGAGGAGATCATTGGATTGTTTTGATCCAGTCTGTTTCTAGAAGCATCAGCGTGGAGTTAAGATGATCAGGAAGGATGTTGGCAGCCCAGGATCGTCCGAAGAGTATTTATGGATAAGAGGCAGAGAAATATGGATTCTAGAATCGGAGATTTGATTTGGGATAAGTTTTTCTCTGATCCATGGAGCTATAAGTTCTGTCAAGTCTGTGAAGCGAGCTCCGAAGTGTTTTGGGTTTCTTCTGTGTTTTGGGTAAGATCAGTGTTTAGTTTTCTAGAGTTGAATTGCTAGTTTGGATAACTGGGATTCAGGGTGTTTCACATATCTCTAAGGGAATACATGTTTGATATTTCTTATTGTAGAACTAGCAGTTTAGGATGGATTGGTTGTTGAGTCAGACTCATTTGTAGTCTAATATTCTGTATAGAATTGTTGTTAGGAGCTCTATAGCATAGTGGTATTGATTGTTTGGATTCTATAAAGCGAGTATCCCGATATATATATATATATATACCGGGGAAAATCGTGAAAGTTTTATCCAAAATTCTTTTGGATAATTAGATTTGTTCTGATTGTGTGAATTGGTTGCTTGGGTTGTTGGCATATGATTAACATATGCTGTATTTTAAAATAAAATCTTTTAATAGATTATTAAATTACCTTTGTTTTAAAATTCGGGATGAAATTCTTTTAAGGGGGAAGGATTGTAATATCCCGGATTTTGGACAATATAAATTTAATAATCTGTGTTTAAATTTAAATTGAATTTATAATTTTTGTTAATAAATTTGATTTGATTTAATAATCTTCTTTATTTAAATATTTAATTTGTGAATTTATTTTTAATAAACTAATAAATCTATTTTCTATTTAATAATGTATATGTATTTATATATATTATAAATAGATAGGTTATTTTTAATTAAATTAGTATAGCATAATTTTAATATTTTGAAATTGGGAATTGTGATTTATTTTTGGATTAAAGCTTTTCAAAAAAATATTTAATAAAATAACTAAATGGTTTTAAATATGAGATAAATGTTTTATTGGTTTAAAATATTTTGGCTTAAGTTTAAAGATTTAAAATAAGGTTCAAAAATGTTTGTGTTATTCTTTTTAAAATATTGATTTATAAAATGTGATTTGTAAATTTAATATGAGATTTAAAATACAACTTAAATTATGAAACATGTATCCAAGTAAGTTATAACCTCTTTTATAATTTTATTTTAATTGTTTAAAAGTATCTTTGTCAAATGATTTATTTGTATATTGTTTTATTTATAAGAACACTTTGCTTTATTCTTTAGAAATTAATTATATACATAAATAGGTGTTGATGGAACTAATTAATTAAGTTTAATTTTCTTTAACACTTAATTAAGATAAAAAAACATTTAAAAGACATGTGTAAGTAATTTAAGGCATAATATAACATATGTTAAGTAATTAAACAAAGAAGTTAACAAGTGTCAACATTTTAGACAAGTGTCAAATTATATCTTTTACTTTTCTTTATTTTTAATAAATCATAAATTTAGTTTATAAAACATTGCATTCTTTCTCTCCTTTCCTCTTTCTCATTTCCAATTCTAAAACCAAGAAACCTTTTCCTCCTTCAAAAATCTGTAGCATTTCAGATTTAAATCAAACTCTTCAAACTTAAATCCCTGTAAACCATTAACCCCATACCCATCTTCAAACATGCATGTAATTTCTAATCTGCATCCTCCAAAACAAAACCTGCATGCAACAATTTCAAGCAAGCATCTGCATTTCTTTCAAAAGTCTGGAAAATAAAGTAAGGAAGCCTGCATTTTTTTCAAAACGACCTGGGTTGAAACTGCAATTTCAAATTTGTATCTGCATACCATTCAAGCAAGCTGCATGTAAGCAAGATGTCTGCATCCATGTATTCTTTAAAATCTGGAAAATAGGAAGCAAGTTAAAGGCTGTTTTCAAATCTTAACAAAGGCTTTCTGTCTGCATTTTAATTTCAGGTGAGTAACTCAAATTTATAAAATTTATTAAATAGGTAAATATTGTTTTCTTTCTTTTAAATAAGAAATGAATTTAAGATTTGATTTTGCTGTGAACATATATACATGTGAAAATATTTATGTGTACATGTCATTGACTGTTGTCTTGCTGTTCTTCAAATTCCAACTCTTGTTTGATTCTAGAATCTTTTTTCTTTTGGGATGTTTGCTGTTATGATTTCAATTTTCAATGAAACTTGTTTATGATAAGATAAGGTAAGTTTTAAAAAAAAAATTACATGAGTTAGAAAAAAATTCTGTTTTACTTGAAAGTGAATATAACAGAGTAAAAATTTGTATATGGTGAAAATCCAAACATTACAAAACAATGTTTTAGGTTTGTATATCAAACCATCATGCAAAAATAGGATTTTTAAAGGTAAAACTACATTTTTTATTGCTTTAACCAGAAAGCAATTCAAACTCCACTGTAATACACATTTTGGGGTAGCACTGTTAGTTTATGTGTTCGATTGGATTGGATTTGTTTCTGGAGGTGGAGAAGTTAACAAAGATGATGGGAAAATTATTGGTTTAAATTAAAATTCATTTTTGAGGTTGTAATTTGGATTTTCAGTGGTGAACCCTAGTTTTATTGGGTCATTGTTTTTGTTCGATTGTGTCTGCTCGGTTGATCAAGTTTAACCAGGATTTGCGTATAGGTAGATGGTGGTTTGGGGTAGTCTTCGCCGGAGTATGGAAGATGATGGTGGTCGGAGATGGGAGGAATTGATGTTGACAGGTTTGGATGGATTTGTGGTCTGATGATTCCAGGTTTTGGTTTTAAACATGAATACAAATTCGAGTTGAATTCTAGGGGATCTGATGTTTGAAGGGAGTTGTGGGGTTGCTGGCCGAAGGGAGATGACCGTTGATGGTGGCCAGTGATGGCCGGAGTTGATGAATGGTGCACAGGGAGGTGTTGTGCATGTTGGTGTTGATTTTGGGTTACAGGGTTTTTGTCCTCGTGATAGTCTCGGGTAAATTGAAGAGTGACTCGAAGCAAGAAAGTTATTTACTCGAAGTTAAAATATGAGGAGCTCGGGTTTGTGAAGTGTTTCATGTTTTAGGAATTTAAACAGAAACCTGTTTTACTTTTCTTTTTAAAAGCAAGTTTAAATTGCAAACTATATCTGAAACTAAGTTGAACCTGGAATTGAGTTTGAGCTCAATTAGTTTATATTTTGGATCTTTGAAATAAATCTGAAAACCTTTTAAATTCTAAATTGATTTAAACTAAAACAGTAACTGTTTTCTGTTTTTATTTAAATTTAAAAAGTAAAGTTTAAAAATGTAAGTTAAAGTTCAAACTGAGATTTTTAAACCTGAAATTTAAATCTGAATTAAATATTTTAATTCTTGGATTTTGAAACATTTTTGAATTCAGAAATTTAAGATGTTTTAAACCAAACAGAAACTGTTTTTCTGTTTTAAATTTAAAAGTAAATTTTATAATGCAGATGAAATTTAAACAAGTTTAAATCTGGAAACTGAAATATGAAATTTAGAGTGGAAGAATCTAAGTTTAAATTTAAATCTGGAAAGTTAAATTTAGATTTTAAACTTTTACAGTATAAAAGAACATTGTTTTGGAATTTAAAACCATGAGTTTTAAATTATGTAATAAGAATTTAAAATAAGTTTAAATTCAGTTTTAAAACCTGGAATTTGACTTTAATGTCAGTTTTAAAATTAAAGTAAGTTTTTAAATTTAAATTTGTTTTAACTATTTTAGAAAGGTTATATGATTTGAATTTAAAAATGAGATGGAAATGTAAGTAATTTTTAAGATTTTTAAGTTTGAATCTGGAACGAAAATTTTAAATTGTGTTTCAGTTGAAATTTAAAAAGAAATTTTTAAATTGAATTTGTTTGGAAGAAAATGTTTAAAATACTTTATATAAGAAGAATGTTTCTTAATTTAGAACTTAAGAAATTAATTTCATTTAAATTATTAAATTAATTTAAATGGAATATTAATTATTTAATTAATGAATAATGTGGATGATTAATTAAGTAATTGATTATTTTTAAGTTAATTAAACAAGACTTGAGGTTAATTAATTAAGGTTAATTAATCTATAATTAAGGATGGTTAATTAAATTTTAATTAATGATTAAGATTTATTTAATCAAGTGATTAAAGACAATTTAGATTTTAATTAACACTTAATTAATTAATAATTAAAGATTAATTAAATTGTAATTAAATATTAATTAATTGATAATTAATAATGATTTGTAAAAGTTAATTCTTAATTAAGTAATTAAGAAATGTTAAAGAAGGTCATTAACTTAAGATTATTTAACAATTAATTAATGTGATAAATTTTTGATAATTAATTTAATTAATTAATTAATAATAATCAATTGTTATGTTTAATTACTTAATGAAAGTAATTACTGAATTAATTACTTGGTGTAATTAATTTGATTAATTGATTAGTTTAGATTAATTAAGTTAAGTTAATTTAAACATTTGTGGATTTATTAATAATTACTTATGTAATTAATGGGTTTGTAATTACTTATGGAAGTAATTAAATAAATAATTACTGAATGTAATTAAAGATATTTATTATAGAAGTAATTTGGATTTAAATTACTTTGAAAATTAATCAAGCGATTAATGAGGATAATTAATTAAAAATAATTAATTTATGGGATGAATAATTAAAGTAGTTAATTACTGAATGGTTATTAATCATGGGTGATTAATATATATGGTTTAAATTGAAGATTAATTACTTATGTAATTAATTTATATTGAGAGATTGATTAAATGTAATCAGAAATCATTCATTAACTAATTAATGATGTAATTTAGAATTGATTAATTAAGGTATAATTAATAATGAATAAATGATTAATGTAATTAATTTTAGCTAATTAATTAAGTAAGCAATTATAAGTTAATTATTTGCAAAGGGTTTAATATAATTAACTTATGTAAGTAATATTAAAGGCTAATTATTTATTGTAATTAGAGATGGTTAATCAGTAAGGATTAATTGAAATGAATATTGAGATGATGATTTATAAATTGATTTGTAATCAATTAATGGTTAAATTAAGCAGGATTTTAATGATGAAATAATTATTTAATTCATTTTCAATTAATTAGAATTTGAGTAATTAATTTGATTCATTTTAAATTAATTATAAATGGTGTGATCACTAGATCATTGCTTATGTTTGATGATTGGTATTGGTTGCCTGGTATGGATTGTAATCTCAGCTTTGAGATGGAAAATGTATGGATGTATTGGTTGCTTTGGATGATAATATGGGTTATCTATTTATGATATGAATTATCTGTTGGTAATGATAATGTTGATTACCCATTGTGTTGAGAATTATCTATCTGTGTGTATATAGATAATGAATTGTATTATTTTAAACTCTAAAACAACTTGGCCTTAAAAGACACGTTTTGGATTTCGATGAGACCGGGATCGGGCATCCATATTTGGATATCCGAAAACCACATCGATCCAAATTAACGTTAGGTCGTGAATCTGAAGTGAAGGTGAAGATTCAGAGTGCAAAGGTTATCGTCGTTAACTCTGAGGTGATTCCAATATGAGTGTAACGAGATAATGCCTTCGGTTTCGTTCGAACCCGGAACGAACTTGTATGGATTGAATGCTTTCAGAACATCGTCAGGTGGACGATGAGCATTCTAAGTGATATGTCCTATAAAGGTAACCGTAGCCTCAAGCCTCATCACCCGGGAATGGCTAAAACATGGGAGGTGCAGCAAGGTTTCATGGATAGCCCCCACTTGAGAGCAAGATTTACCCCTGTCTAGATGTCCCTTTATTTCGGCTTAGTGGTGCGGTTGCTGATCACAATTGCGCGGTGGTCTTGTTCGGAATTGTTCAGTAAGGAATGGTTCCGGCTTTGTGTTGCAGGGGAGTGGGCGTACTCCTCGGTACGGTGATCTAGACCACATACTGTGACGGGCGGTACCCCAGTAGCCCAGCCATTGTATGGAATCCAAAATCCAATAAGTGCCAACGGTTTAGATTGTATTACCCACTTTTGTGGCTAGTAGCTGGAATTTAATGAATGTAACAATTTCGGCTATTTCTTATTTACTTGAAAACCCTAGACACAATTATAATATCATCGGATTTCCTATTAAATGTTTTGGTTAGCGTAAGGTAAAAACTTTTCCATGTTTTTGTGTGGGAAGTCTTACGTGATACCTTTTCTTTCCAAAGGTTTTTCAAAGTTAAGCAACTTTAACCTGTTATTCACACCAGACCCATGTCTGACCCGGAGTTATTTCTGTTTTTCTTTAACTCTTGGGTACTCAAATTTTTACGAGTAGCCAAGGGAATTCAGGTTAGCTTTGACGAATTATGGAGGAGCATATGGAGCAGGAGGCTTCTGCGTATAGTTACATAGTTTTCCGCTGTGTTGATATCTCTGAGTGTTTGTCTGTAATGTATTGAGTTGTAATAACTAGACAGGTGTTTATAACTGTCTAGTATGTGATGTATTGTCTGTGTAACTCTGATATTTGATGTATACTATGTAATACTTATATTATTAATATAATTTATTCATTCCGCTGTTGAAATTCTTGTGTTGTTTCTTCTTTCTCTTCTTTCTTCTCTCTTTTCTATCTCTTTCTTTCTTAAGGATGATACGACTTTTTGTGGAGAAAAAGTCGGGTCGTCTCAATATAATTATTGACTGATATGAATAATTGTTCACAGAATAAAATAAGTGAACTGCACTTTTCTCTAAAAAAATATTTTATTTCAAATCAAATACTAATACAATACAACTTTCACTATCACTCTACTTACATTTTCGAATACAATACAACTTTCACTATCACTCTCGTATATAAATATCTATATACTCTCACATATAACGTTTTTTTAACTCACACTCCTTCGAGTTTGTTTTTGATGTTGATCTTGATTTGCACTTCCTTTAGCTTGTGTCTAGCCATCTCTTATACCTTTCAAATAAAAAACAGTAAAATGGAAAAGGAAACAAACCTGAATTGCAAAATTAAATTGGATCGAATACTAATATTGCCTTAGTTTATGGGTTTTTTTCCTCTTCATGTTTTAGACATGAACTAAAATATATACGCACAGACAATTTATGATATGTACAGTGTATCAATATGAATATCACAAGGCTGGACATCAATTAAATCTCATCGACAACAAACCAAACACGAGCATGACCAGAAACAGACTCAAGGCACATTCATATGAAAAACAAAATGAGGTTCAACTAAGGAAGCACTACATAGTCACACATATACATATACATATGTATACATATGTATGTATGTATACATACTTATGCATGTATATGCATGGATATGGAACTAAACAACACAACAAGCATTAGTTTCAAGCAGCAAATTACCACCAACATTCAGTTTCAGGTAACAAAGCATAGAACAAGGGACAATATTAGTTTCAGGAAGTAGGAAAAGTACAAGTATAGATCAACCACAAACATTCCCATATATATATACATATGTATGTATGCATATACATGTATCAACTCAAAATGGTTCAGCTTAAAGCAACAAGGAGAAGCAAGTGACAGTGTATATGAAAGCATAGGAGCAAATAAATAAGGGACATATGAAAGCATTCTGCCCCTGTATAGAAACTCTATCCCTCATTGCTCCCATATAGAAATTCTATGGATAGTTTCAATAGGTATGGAAACATATGAAAACATAGGAACATATGGAAACATTAAAGTGTATGAAAACATACATCTAGATAAACAAAGGACAATTTTGACATAGGAGCGGCAAGAATCGACTGCTAGTGCATAGGAGCAGCTCAAGGCAACTCAAAATAAGGTCAACTTCAAATGGTTCAGCTCAAAGCAATTCGACAGTTGGTTCCGCTCAAAATCTTTCAAGCTCAAACCCGTTCACACACGCACACACATATATAATGAGTGGAAATGGTTCAAGCTCAAACCATCTGAAAGAGGCAGGTGGAAAATTAGTCCTTATTTTTACATATTGAAAAGAGGACGATCTCTATAAGTGTTTACAACTTCAAAATTTAACGAACGCCATTTTTTTCTTTTAGGAACAAAAGAAAGAGGGAGGGAAGGAACGCAACCATGGAATAATTTAGGGGATGTGGAAGGGAAATCAAAATTTTCATAAGGAGGCAAAACCACATTTTTGATAATTTCAATCAAACAACAAATAAATATTGTCAGAAGAAAATGTTGTTTGATCGCTTTTGCGTTGCACAATAGATGAATTTTCCATGTGCTGTGTGGAAAAGTGGGATAACAGAAAATCTATCATACGTTGTGTGCTTGATGTTGTTTGATTCACTTTGCGGCATAGTGACTAAATTGCTATCGACTTTAATTATTAATATGATTACCATTTTTTTAATTATGTTTCTCTAAGACTAAGATATTAAACAGTAATTTGCAACCTAAATTTGGTTTCATGGTAGAATGTACTAAATAACCTTTATCGTTAATTCGATAAAAAAATATCTAATCGTTATTTCTTTTTCTGCGATCTTGAAAAATAACATAAAATAATGCGAAATAACAAAATCGATTATTTTAGAAAATATATGATATAGCGAATGTAGTTATTTGTCATTATCATTTCGCTATAAATTTAAAGAAGTTACGAAAGTATTAATTTTAATGCATGTTCTAAATATAATTAAATATCTTAACTCACCAACTTTTAATTTGAAATTCATAAAATATGTTTACTTGCATTGTTCGTTTTATTATCTTCCACCGTTACAAGATTGAAAATAATTATTTTTACGCTTAGATTTCATTATATTTCTGCGTTTATGCATAATTGTTCGCATTATTTACTGTACTAGATGATTTTTTAGAGTAGGTTTGATGATTTAATTTTATTAATTGTTTTAAGTAGCATGGCTAAGTATTTAGATGAGTGTAGGGGTGGCAATTAGACCCAACTCAAGGGATCCAGACCCGACCCGTTGGGTCTCGGTTCTACATCGGTGAGGTTATGTCGGGTCCAAACTATACATTTTAAAAACCTAGACCCAACCAGATCCGAGCTTCGGTTTGAGTCAGGTTCGGTCCATTCGGCAGTGTGAAAATCCTAAACCTTAAGCCTTTTTTTGAATTTTGCTTTCAATCGACAGTGTGTAATTAGTGCGAATCAATTATTAGAAAAGCCCTTATTGCTGAATGTTAATTTTATTAGTGTTGTGTCCAAAGATTCAGATGGCAGCATGCAATTTTTCATAAGTTTAGTTTGTTCGGCCTTGTATTGCCGTATGATGATTTGTTATGCATAATAAATTAGAATTGAATTAAAAAGGTTCAGCATGAAATTAAATTTTGTTATACTAAATTTGGTTATCAACATACGTACAGTTATAGTATACAAATTCCATCACATGCTTGTACAAGGGAATCGAAACTCGTTATTATTTGTTTGAAAGTTTATATTTTTTTTAATAATTATCACTCTACTTTATATGCGTTTGAAAGTAAGCGAGCGCTAGTAATTTTGTCTCGGGAAGATGAGCGTAGACCATTGAAATGTGTTTCTCATTGATGCTAAATGTTTGAACGAAATTTGGAAGATGAGTCGGAGCAAGTTGTGAAAATAGTAAAAAATTCAGGTCCGTACAGTATTATTAAACATTCATATAAGTGGATGGACACAACTACGATTTTTGCGTTTGTGCAGTGATAGCAACCAGAAACAAACAAATTTAATATGCCTTTCGGGGAAATGACGGTGAGAGTAGAAGATGTGAACAGAATCCTTAGAGTACCAATAGCAGGTACATGTATATACAAGGAAGATGGTGGTCGTGAAATTTTGTATGATGATGCTACTCAACTTGCAGTGGAACAATTAAGAATTAAAGAGGACAAATTTAAAGCGGAGATAGATGTTACATATCGAATACGTATGCATTGGATAATGGAGAGTTGTAAAGGAAAAGCATCTATGGAGGGAGATACTGATGTAGATTACAACAGAGTTGCACTAGCATATCTGTTGCACACTTTGGGTTGTACTGTGTTTTCTGAAAAGTCGGGAATGAAAACATCACTTTACTATCTGAATTGCTTATTAGATTTGAATACCGGGAATGAACAAGCATGGTGAATGTCCATACTCTCTTATTTATATCGTCAGTTGGGGTACGAAACAATTAAGTGGTTTTTTTATCTCTTCTAATGGTAGTTCGCTTGTCCTGAATTATATTCTTCCATTATTTCTTTGATTTTCATTTTTGTGTAACTAATGCTGTAAATTTCAGGCTTGGATATATGATTGTTTTCCAATGCTACGAACATCGACGTTTAATGGATTTTTTCAACCAAATGATCCATTATTGAAAAAATGGAAGGTTCTGAAATTTGGTGGTGATCCCGCCCAATCTATGATTCACATTAGAGTGCAATTGGATGAATTAGAAGCGGATGACGTAAGTTTCCTTACTGACTTGATTTCGTATGTTAGATATACGGTATAATAATATTCACTAGTACAAAAAGTGCATATTCCTTCGCCTCGTTTGCATCGGTTGAAGTAAAAACTGATGTAAATAGAACTATTTGCATTAGTTCTATCTTAATAACCGATGCAATTGATACGTGGAAAGTAATAGGTAATAAAAAAATTAAATTTGCATCAGTTCTCACCAACAACCAATGCAAATAGTTTTAGTCGCATCAGTTTTAAAGTCAACTGATGCAACTGCGTGTTGATGGCAATATGAAATTTATGCGGGAAATAATGAAAAATTGGCTCCAAAGTTACTACTTTGGACAAATATACTCCTTCCTCCTCAATAACCCACTCCCACGAAAAAATTCTTCTCCACCTCAAAAACAACTACACGCGTACTTGTTTATATAATCAGAAAGCTTATACAAAAAAAAATCGAAATCAAACTTTCACGATTTGCCCCAATTTCACGGTTCAACCAAACTTTCACAATTCAACCAATTTTCTTGATTCGGCCACACTAATTGGTGAAAGCGGTTCGGTTCATTATAGGTTCGACGTTAGTTCGAGTTCGAGTGGATGATTTCATGGTTGTTGAGGGTGGTTCGAATTGGGAAGTCGATGGCGGGCAGTTTGAAGTGTTGAGTTTTTTTCTTGATGGAATGTTTGGTCGAAGCGGTAGCAGTAGTTGCAAATTGCAAGTCAAGGCAAGGGAATGGCACTGTTTTGTATGTAGAAGTAGGTAGAATGTAAACAGAGATGTAATTGTGATGTATAGGGCAGTTTGATGTTTGAGTGGATGAAGTTGAACTGTGTGGAGGTGTATGGGAATGAGGTGATGAAGCAGTTATGGTGTGGTTTGAGACTGTGGAAGGGTGCGACACTGTAGAGGGCTTGTTGAAGCAGAAGTAGGTGAACCTACCTGATAATACATAGTAAAAAACATTATTTCAGTATGGTGATGCATTTAAAATAGATGAACCTTTGCCATTTGTGGTTCTGCTAGAATCTGAACTACTGCTAAGTGTGAAAAACGAAGGGAGAAATATATTTACCGTTGTTTATTGAGTTATGATTATCATCAATTTTAAGTCTTTGATTTTAAATGCATTGCTGCATTGAATCTATCCTCCAGACTTTGAGCCATCTGACATATGTTTTTGAAAGAGAAAGGTTCTGAGAGCCGAAGCGTGAATTTCTCCAAGACCTTCAAGTTCCTTCAGTAAATAGTTTAACTTTCTACACAAGTGGAAAAAAATTCAATAAATTATGGATTGTATCGATTGAAAAAACATTACTATATAAATTTAATAGTCAAGTATCAAACTGTATAAATATTATCTGATCATGAAATGATGAGCAAACAATCACTCACGCACTCACATGTATGTGTGTGTATAAGCTAATGAAAGTGAGAGGTACATATGAATGAATGAGCGATAAAGACATAATATTCTAGTTTACTTTTTCTGTTTATTTAAATCACCTGCAAAAACTTTTATGTATGGCTTGACCTATAAATATTTGATAAAAAACTACTAGTTGTCTCAATTTGTTTCTGTGTATGTTTGAATTCTATATAGGAAAAATAAGCTCGTTTTGTTTTGGCCCACTATAGCTTTGTTATTGTTCTTAATTATAGCATCTTCTCGCAAGTCAAGGGACTATACTGTCTATACATATCCATTTATAAATTTTTACTGGTCAGTGTAATGTAAAATAGGTAAAGAGGCCACATCCATCGCTTTACATTTTGTGCCAGCATCAGGTAGATCGAAATTAGCTTGTGGGGTATAAATGCGAAAGGGAATAAAATAAGTTTATTGCTCGACCAAAAAAAATTATCAAAATAAAATGTAAATACAATAAGTTGGCATTTTGTGTTATCGATGCAGAGTACCAACGTAACGCTAATTAAAGCAGGAAAGGGTTATATAGTAGGCTCTTAAGGAAAAAACAATAACAATGATAATTTACATGGTCAATCGTACACACACAACAAAGAACATAATACTGCACTATATAAAAAGAAAATTGTCCAAGTAACGTTACTCTTAAGAAATGTCTATCTTTATGTTTTTCGTTGTAACACCACTGGAATAACTCAAAAGTTTAATAGTTCGTTTATGCATTTTATTGCTGTCGGAGCCTCACTTTTGGGATTAAATTCCTGGCTAGGTCCTTGACCAAGTAATTTCCCATAGCGTATGACTTAATGTTTTTCAGTATATTCTGTTTTTCAGTAGAACAAATTCACGATGCAAAATGATTACCTGAGCAAAATACTTTCCTCCTTTTCGTTTGCATCTTCATAGATCACTAAAGGTACAATTTGTTAGCGGGCCGCCAAGCTCTTTCCTTGCTTTCTGTAGTCGTAGTAGAGTTTGGTCTGACGTGAAATTTGAACATCATTCCACAAAGCTGCTGGAATATTTCTTTAACTTGTGTAGTTCCCATTTACAGTAGAAGTGACCAAATATTAAATATCATTCTACTATTCATCGATGATGAATTTGTCGTGGATGAATCTTCATATTTACATTAGTTTGAATCTGCGGTGTTTGTTAATTGTCAGTCAAACGAAGATTGAAATGAAAATATACATGGCCCCTCATTACATTTACTTAGCGCTAACATTAAACAATGCTTTTCAAGTCAAAAGGAAAACTCAATGCAGAATATTTCAAGTACCGCTCAGTCATTCCCTCTTCGACCACCATCCTAAGTTGTACATTCGCCTTTTGTGCTCTCATCTGCAAGGAATAACCAAACAATGTCTCAATACAACTTCACATCTCAAGGTATGATTAATAATAACTATACCAGCTATAATAATAATAGCTTTTAAACTAATGAATCGTTAGTATGTTGTCATCCTGTGATAGGTAACTTTTTCTTCTTCTATAGCAGATCGGGACCGACCTGTGATGTACACCATAAATTTTTACTCATACCATTACATTGAATTGAATATATTTGAGTAGCCAAACTATTTTTATGTGTCCACACTCAAGTGGGTTAATCCAGATTGAGTTTATGCAGAGCCAGTTGTGAAACGATATTGTATGTGAAAGTCATGATGCTGTTTTTGCAACTAACTCTACCCAGAGACGAATCAACAGCTATTTAAAATTATTAATTAATGAATCAGAGGTACAAAATTTCGAAGATTCTTTGATTCTTTTCCGACATTTTATGTAATTTACAGTTAATCTAATATTTGGTACCTTGTTAATAGTTTAATTTGTATATTTTACATTTTCTTCCCAATGGTGTCATTTTCCCTCCAAATATTAAACAATGAAGCTGGGCTTTAATTCATTTAAACATCCTAAAGGTTGTTGTCACTCCTTTAGTTTGAAATTCAAATGATGACGTCAAACAAATTGCTTCCCCACCTTACAATGTATTTTTAACTTATCCCACTTGTTTAATTTCCATCATTTTAATTGGTAGAGGTAGTAAATTAACCTTGTTGCTTGCACTAACATGACTACATAACCAATGTTTTATTAACTGGTTATTATAAATGGTCATTGTCTATGTACTTATTCAGTTTGTTCTTGCCTTCTTAATGTATTTTTTCTGGTGAAGTTTGTAGGATGTTAGTAGGTAAGTGTGCAGTATATGTTGAAATGGCAACTGTAGTGGTAGGGGTGGGAGGGTTGACAGCAAGATGTTTGTAGATGAAAATATATGTGGATTCTTGTGAAGGGAAGGCAAGTTGTTACGGGCATCATTGGTATTAATTGAAGGAAGTCGAGGAAGTAGGTTGAAGAAGTGTGCAGCTGGTTACTGTATGCAATGTGACAGTTTGAGTTTTGGGCAGTGATGTAGCAGTAACCAGGTTAGTTTTGCTGTGGGTTTGTGATGGTGGTATGTTTAGAGCAGAAGTATGGTTGAATTTGTATGCAAGCAGTAGTGAAATGAAGTATGGCAGAGAATTATGGTTGCAGGCTTGATAATGTTTGTGTATGGTGAAATGACAGTCGAATGGTAGTGTGTGATGTTTGCGAATTGCAGGTGGGAATGTGGTTGATGTGGCGGCTGAAGTGTTGGTTGAAGGTGTTGGTTGAAGGTGGACTTTGTTACTTGGTCATGGAGCATGCAATGGGGTGTCAATGTGAATGGTATGCGGTTAGGAATGCTTAAACAGGTTGGTGTGATATGCACTGGGGTGTGTAGCAGGCAGAGAACACGACACTGGATTTTCTGGTGATGTTTGAGTGAACAAGGCAGAGAACAAGGCATGCCAGTGGTTGTGGAAATGAAGCAATATGATTTATGGGGTGAAATATTGAAATGGTGGAAGTGAAGGCAATCTTGGTGGTTACAGTGTGAAACTGGCAGAGGATTTTTTTAATGATTGAGGCAAGGCTGGAATGTTTTTGGTTTTGATGTTGCACAGGTAGAAATAAGGGGAACAAAGGTTATGAAGTTGTTTCACTGTGCAGGGACGGTTTGAAGTGGGTCTGTGGAGGCACAGTAGTAGGGAGTGGTTCAGGTGAGATAGTGGAAGCCTTTGGGTATGGAGTCTCGATGTGTATATGTTGTATTTTTGCAAGTGGTAGCAGAGTTTGGGATGGTCAGTAGAAGTATTGATGGGTGGTGATTTGTGAAGGCTGGTGGTGGAATAGTGTAGATGGTTTGGGGTTGGTATGTAAATGTATGGGGATGTGGTTCTGGTGGTGCTTGCGGCTTTGGTGTTGTATGTGGATGGCAGTGGTGTATATGGCAGGTGATGGAGTTGTTACAGTGCAGAAGTTCTGATGGTGAAGGTTGGAAGAGGCAGTTAGGTGGTAGAGGGATGGTTGTTGTGGTTTTGTCATGGTGTTGTTGATCTGTGATAATGGAATGACCGGTGAAGGGGAGTGATGCTAGCTAGCTGCAGGCAGTAGATGGCTGACTGTATTGGTATAGGTTATGTGCACAGTGGTACAAGGCAATAGTATTGGTTATGTGCACAATGGTATTATATTTGATGAAGGAGCACGAAGTTGAAATGTGGAATGGCAGTAGGTTGGAGGCACTTATGAGGCAAGGATGGATGTTGTAGTTTGATGTGTAGTGGGATGGATATGCAGTGGTTGATTATGGCCAGTGAAAAAAGAGAGACCAATATGCAATAATGAAATGAAGACAATAAAAAAAACAGAGAGAAATATGCAACAATGAAATGAAAATGAATGTATGAACCATTATTTTGTATAGATTATTAACACTTTAATTGATATATGTTTATTTTGGTATTATGTTATTCAGTTTGTATTTGCCATCAAATTTAATTTTGAATGATTGTAATATTGCATGCAAAAATTGTTTGTTATAATCAATAATATATATATACACTGTAATAATGGTTTCTAAGAATGGCTTTTTTGCATCAGGTATGCAATAGAGGGATTAGTTTGCATCGGTTGTTATAAAAAACCGATGCAACAAGTTACTTTGTTGCATCGGTTTTCATTACAACCGATGCAACATGGGGGCTGTGTTCAAGCAGCCAACCATGATATTTTGCATCAATTGTTAGTAACAACCGATGCAAAAAGGACCTTTTTGCATCGGTTTCAGAACTAATGCAAAAGTATTAAGCCTGTTGCATCGGTTGCACATGCATCGGTTTTGAACCGATGCAAAAGGGGGTAAACAATCGATGCAAATGGCCTGTTTTGTAGTAGTGATTGTTGATTTGAAATATTTGTCTATTTCTTGCTTTATCAACATAGTTATGTCGGGATCCTTATAAAGATATTCGGGAGTACAACCAAATTGACGAAGTTGTTTTCTACAATGGTATTATGCTTTGTTTTGACATTGCCAAACCATACTACCCTAATAGGTTTCTACTTCAATTTGGTCCAGTGCAATATGTACCAAAAGCTCCAATGACGCCAGTATCTTGGAAGAGAGGATCACAATCGAACCAACACAAAGTTTGATATGACACGGGTCGTTGGTACGCACAGAATTGGCGTGATCACGTGCTTCATGTAGATTCTCGTTCAATCATAGTAACACATCCTCACGACTACATAAATGGCTACTTGAGTTGGTTTCGTCGAATTTCACACCCATATATCCAGAGTCCTAGAATGAAGCGAAGGAAAAAACAAATACTGAAGTTGAAGATTTGGTATGTAACATTGACTTTTAAATAATTTCATTTACCATTGACATTCGTATGATTTCTAATTCCATATATGTTTTGTAGAAGAAGGAATTAAGAAACGCTATTGGACTAGTTGACAAAAATATCAACGGTACTGATGAAGATGCTTCAATGTTGCACGGAGTCAATGTAAAAGCCAGACATATTTTATATTTTGCTTTGAAAAACCCATTGTCATATTTTATCTTCTACACATACGACTTTATACCACTGCACGGTAGTATGGAACTAGAAAGTTAAAGTTGAAAATTTTGTTGTATGGGACTATCCCGATTCATATAGCCGTACAGTGGTTCTAAGCGGTATGGGTAATAGACTTTGATAATTACATACTGCCGATTGAACCAAGGATCATCCAAAAATCTAATAACTCCCACTTTCTAGTTTTATGCTGCCGTATGGCCCTATAGAGTCATATGGGTAGAAGACTTTGACAATTTCATACTGCCATACGGACCAAAAGAAAAATTCAAAATTTTTTAATCCCGCTGTCCATTTCTATACCGCCGTTCGGCTATACAACGTCGTATGGGTTGAATACTTATACAATTTCATATTGCCATATGAACCAATTGTCCAAACCAAATTTTTGGAACCTAACTATCTTGTTTCATACTGCCGTACGGCGATAAAACGTCATTTAATTTGAAGACTTTGACAATTTCCAAATGTCGTATGAACCAATTGTCCAAACATAATTTTTTGAAACCCACTGTCCGGTTACATACCGTCGTCCGACTATATAAAGTCGTATGATTTGAAGACTTTGACAATTTCATAATTCCGTATGAACCAATTACCCAAACAATTTTTTTTGAATCCCATTGTCTAGTTCTGTACTGTTGTATGACAGTATGAAGTCGTATTTATGAAAGACTTTGAGAACTTTATATTGCCGCTCGAAGCAGTCTCCTAATCACAATTTTATACATCATACTATTCGAATCCATACGGCCGTACGGCTGTTCTAAGTCATAAGTAATGAAGAGTTTGACAGTTTCATACTGCCATATGAACTGGGAACTATTTTTTTCGTAAGTAAATGCACTTGGAACGACACCTGACTACCGTACGAAGTGCACAAACTTGTTTTTCACAAGTAAACAATGCAAATCTAATTAACTACGAAAAGCACTCGATAAACGTTGGAATTAATAGAAATGGAATGCCAATTTAACTCATGGTCAGTACACAAAAGAAATGGAAGTCCGTAAATGACCGTTACACAAAATAATTGGCCATCACAAAAAGGTACGTAAAAAATCAGTTGGATGATTGGTTGTACAAACATCGTTAGTTTTGATACTTAAGAAAAGTTCTCGTTCAGTGACCAGCAACTTAGACCATTCAAGGGCTGATATGGTTGCAAAGCGAGGCCATAGAGATCCAATATGTGGTATAAGAGAGTTCTTCTATAGATGCAAAATCACAAAGTGACAGTTATTCATGTAAGCTATGGAAATTACCTTTGGACAATGATCAGGAGGACCTTGTTCATGAGGCATGAATGTGAGACACTAGCGTTTTGAAATATGGACCAGAACTGAATTAAACTCATTTGCGATCATATACCCTATAGTTGGCATTTCCATCCAGTGATAACTATCACAATTGGCTTCAATATATTTTAATCGAGCCTTCGTTTCATTCAACATTTCATCATCTAAGCATGTACGATATACATTCCAATTTTTATTAAGATCTAACAATACTTGCTTTCTAATGTCAGCAAAAGTAGCTTCAAATTTATCAAAATGTCTTGTAAAAAACCCACAATTTTCGTCCATTAAGACATCTTCAACCTCCAAACCAAATGGATGAAGGAATTCCGGAATTTCTGTCTAGCAGAGAAAATTATTATCTTTCCTCTTTAGAGTTAACTTATTCATCCCAACACCAGACTGTGATTGTTGTTCGCCTATTGACTTTGCATACTCAAAAGCGGATGGATTATATTTTGTGCTAGTCAAACTTTTGCCTTCATTTGATTTGAATTTTTTTGCCTTTTTCATCTTTTGGCCGACCTTTGGGTTTTACGTATTCTGGTTCAACCAAACTTGTTATGATCGGATGACCAATTTCTTTCATCTTCATCAAGATAACCTTTTGTTCATCCTCCATTGCATTGTCAAACAACAGTTTAAGCATTGAAAGTTCTGGAGTACAGCAAAATTCATTTGATTTCTCTACATATATAATCGTATCCAACTTCCGCCAATGTTCATCGATCATGTTTAGTGGTATAGACTGTTGTTCAATATGTAGTATATGTAATTCGTGTGAGCATGGCAGACCATAAATGGTTCTATTTAAATGATCGCATTCAAAATTAAACATATTCTCGACCTCTTTCAACATACGATCCATAGCAAATAACGAAACCCGATAACGAAGGTATGTGAATAAATGAATTTGATAGCTATGTTTTGTAGTCCCTAGATTTTTTTCAAATGTTGCTTGTATCTCCGAATGTTGCAATAACAACAAACTTTCAATTTTTTTTCCATATTTCTACAATGCCGCCACTGATGTCCCCAAATAATTTTTAAGGAGTGCATGAGAAACTTCGTGTGACGCCCCATTCCGAGACCCACATTAGCAAAGAGTATTACAAGGTAATACCGTCTGCTAATACAAAGAATAGAGTAAGATAGGAGCAACCATCGATAGCCTTGTCTTAACTATCTACTGAATATGTCGATAAATGTAGCATATTTTTTTCAAGTGGATCGACATATCCCATAGATATTTAATACAAAGCTATAATGGCTATAAGATCTAACAGAACAAAATATAACAACCCAAATGTAAAACATATCACTGAACAGTAGATCATCACATACATATACACATATATAGATACATCACAGAGTATACAAAATGATACATGTAGTAGTGTAGCAACCGCAATATATAGGCGAGTCAAAGGAATATATATATATCAAAGTTACAACCAAAAAGGACTACACAAAAAGCTATAACAAAAGGAGCTAGCAGAATAGTCCATGCAGAAGCAGAATAGGTTAAGTCTAAATGTACCTAACCTGAAACACCTTGGTCTGACCCGAGTACAAAATACACGGGTCAGTCCAACTAAACAAATTAGTTAGATAAGCTAAATGATAATGAACATGCAAGGTCATAAAGTACCACAAATATCTCTAAAAGAGATAACTCGATCATCTAACAAAAGATGAATCATAACAAGCCTCACATCATCGGCAACTCAAATAAACAAAGGAAATGAATATCCTAAATCAAGCCGAAAAGGCAAATAACAAATACCAATAAAGGTAACAAAAGTTTCCATAAGGTAATCGCTATATGTCGTGTGGTTCAAAGGACCTACCTCGAAAGGTGATACTCTAGGGAAATATAAATATCAAAGAAACAAAGGACGCACGTTCTTAGTACTATATAAACAAGGATCCACAAGCCCAAAGGCGAAAAAACCCAAGTATCTCTCGAGCAGTAACGAAGGACCAACTCCAAAAGCGATACTGTAGGGCAACAAAACCGAAGGCAATAGCGACGACCCGGATTTTTCGACACTGGATTTGGAATATTTAAATGGTTTTAAATATAAAACTGAATTATAAATTGGTTTTGAATATGGAAAACTTGGATTTATCTATTCAGAATGTAGATATAGCAATTTGTTGAATAAAATAATTATACAATTCAATAATGGGAGATTGAGTAAAATACTTAATCTTGAGTTTCAAGCTTGTTAAAAATATTTTAAAGGACTTGTAAAATTTATATTGATAGTACTAAAGATAGTAAAAGTGTTAAAATTGATTTGGAAGTGTTTTGTTAAGTTTTGAAATTTTATCGTTTAAATCGATATTTAAAAATAGCCTTCCGAGGCGCTGTCTCGGAATTCGACGAAACCAGTTCCATTGGATCCGTAATATTGTATTATTATCAGATTTCATATTTAGTAGTCTTTGGAGTTGTCGTGCGATCGTACGATAGGTAAACGCGCTAAAATTCACACCGAAGTTTAATATTATAATTGGGTCCAAAAGGCTATCTTCTCCATACGATCGAATTAGGGCTCGAAACCTTTTCATTACGTTCGGAATAGGGGTATAACATATAAACGCCTAGCGGCACGTCTCGATAGGAGGTCAAGTTTTTAAGTTGCGTTTATCGGAACGGTTTGAATTTGAATTTAAATTGAATATTTACACTAGTCAACTGCAGTTGAAATTATCTCACATCAACCCTTTTTCCAATCCTTTCCAAAGCACTATAACTCATCCCAGCACGCAACCTACTTTTCGAAATTACGTTAGCTTTTACAAATCACATCGTTCTTTTTTAAATATCTCATTCCCCTTCTTCATTTACAAATCGAAAAGCATCAAAAAAATGAAATGAAAGCCTAGATCAAAAAAAGGGGCCGAATAAGAAAAAAAGAAGAGAGAGGGCGGACGATCTCGATCGAAGTCGAGCAAGCAGACGAGGTCGCGTTCAATATTTAGGAGGGCGCCCTCGATCCTTTCGAAAGCGACGTGGAGAGCAACCGCAAAGGGGAAGGGTCTCGCGCATGGAAGGAGATGGAAGCAGCGGTGATTTCGTACTCGAGGTGTTTTGGGGTTTCATAGTGCTTGGGTTCGTCATCTTGAGGGCGTCAAAGTGGGTTAGGGTTGCGATCGATTGAGAGGTGTGACGGTGAAGCAGGTCGAAGGCGTTGGACTTGGGATGCGTGCATACATTTTGTGGAGGTTAGAGGGTGCGGAGTCGTATGCACGCATGTACGCGAAGGCCAGGTAGGAGTTGAGGGGGATGGCAGTTGCTCGGGGATGAGGTGAGGGTATTTTATATTTTTTTAATTAATTATATAGACACACACACCCATGTTATAGGTAACAGAGGATATATATATATATATATATATATATATATATGATAAGAAAATTTTACAGAAGTTTTAAAATGTTTTGATTTAGAAAAAAGAAAGAAAGAAAGAACGGTAGAAATGTTTATATTCTTTACTGAAAGAAGAAAAATAAATATACAAGTTTTAAAATTGCAATTACATTTGAAATAATGTATTGGTGATAAGCGGTTTAAGTAACTCATTTAATTATTTTGGTTACTAGGAAAATTAGTTACCATAGGAAAATTTGTTTAAAAATTTAAACTACTGGTTTGAATTAAAATACTAGTTAATTAAACTTATTTGGAAGGATAATTGATGGGTCGGTTATATAAAAATGTTAATAAATCGTATAATATTTGTACAAGGTCCAAAATCATGGAGAACCAAGCCGGTTTGGAGCGGATTGCAATTACAAAAAAAATCAAAGGTGTGTTAATCTCACTCTTCTGGATAGCTATTTAAATTTAGATGGTTAAATTTGAATAATTGGTTGAATGATTGAATTGATTTGATGTGCTATATCATATATAGTAGTATATAATATATATTGGAGTGATTGATTTTCCGCATTATATAGCGGATGAGACCCTATGCGCCGCATAATAGCGGATGATATTATATAAATCCCATATACCGCGATATCCCACCTTGAAGTGGAATTGGTATTTTATATTGTGCTAACATATATGGATGTAGGAAAACAGGTTGGAGGGATCCAACTGGATTCCTCAAAATTATTTAGATTGTTTAATATTCTGTGATATGGTTATTTGATATTCTGTGATGAATTATATTGATAATTGGAATATTGAATGCCATGGTTTGATTGAATATATCGGGTATACTGAGTCACCAAAAATATATAAATTGGATTTTTGAAAAGAAAATAAAAGAACTGGATTTTAAAATTTAAATAAATAAATCCGAGTATGGGAAGAGAGATTTTGAATAAAAAGGGGAGATAATGAATTTTAAAACCCAAGTGATATGATAAAGAATTTACTTTAAAATTCAGGGTTTAAATTTATAAAGAAGGAATTTGGGAAATATGAAATTGGCATTTTTTAGTTAAAAGATTTTAAATCATAAATAAGAATTAAAAATCTAAAGTTAATGTGATTTTGAAGTAAATGAGTAAGTAAAGGGATTTATTCCAAAATAAAGTAATTTGGATATCAATTCGAAAATTGATTTAAGTGTATGAAATTGGAACTATAAGAAGGATGAGGCTAAGAAATTTATAAATTGGGTTTATAAAGGTGAAGTAGTATATCAGTGGATATTTGGAAGAATAAATTCACAGTGGGAATTTATTAAAGGAATGGGTAAATTTGTTTAAAAATAAATAGTGATTTATTTTTAAAAGATGTGGAAGGGAAGCGTATTTCCCTGAATAACCAAGTACGTTTCAAACAAATTTTAAGTATATGTAAGAAGTTTTAAGTTATTTAAAAAGTATGTTTAGAAAACTTATTATTTATAAATGTTTAAATTCTAAAGTAAGTATTTTCTTTTAATCTATTTATAGCAGTAACTATTTAAAGATGGCTTGGTATTATGTTTTCAAAGTTAGAAATTCAGTTTTATATTGTACATATTTTGAATAAGTATTAAAGTAATTTTTAATTTAAATGTTTTCAAGGATATTTTACAATAAAGTGTTTTAAATTATTTTAAAAATCTAAAGCTTTGTACTTGGTATTTTCAGTGGAAATAAATATTTGGAAATTTATTTCGTGAGAAGAGTGTGGTTTGAAACTGTTTTCAAAAAAGGGTTGAAAAGTGGAAATATATCTTGTGAAGATATTTTGAGATTAATAAATAATCTGGTGAAATTATTTTTGTTTGATGGTTGTTGTGTATGTTAATTGATAGTTAAATAACCGACTTTTAATATTGGCCAATGCGCTGATCGTTTCGAAGAGACCGGGATTGGGATTAATTTCACGAAATCCACTTCAATCTGGTTTGTACGTTTTCGTGAGGAAGACGAGTTTGGATTCGAAGATGGAGCAAAGAAGTGCAAGTTCTAGTCGCTATTAATACTGAAGGTAATTCCAAAATGGATGTAGTAGGAGTAGTGCCTTCGGTTCCATTCGAACCCGGAACGGACTTGTATGGATGAATGCTTTCAAAACACCATCAGGTGGACGGTGGGCATTCTAAGTGATATATTCTAAAAAGGTAACGCCTAGCCTCGAGCCTCATCAACCGGGAATGACTAAAAATCAAGGGTTATGCAGCAAGGCTAAGTAGGCAGCACCCATTAGGGTGGGGTCATCCCTGTCTAGATGTCCCTTTTTATTTCGGCTGTGTGGCGGTTGCTAATCCTAACCGCGGGGTGATCTTACTCGGAATTATCCAGTAAGAGGTAGTCCTGACCTTGTGTTGCAGGGGATTTAGGGTGGATCCTCGGTACGGTGATCTAGGCCACGTACTGTGACAGGTGGTACCCCAGTGCCTAGTCATTAGTTGGAAATCCATTCTCCCTACATGCCTTTACGGTTTTGTTTGTATATCTATTAGCTGGAATTTAATAAATGTAACGATTTCGACTATTTGAATAAGTATTTTTATATAGACACTATTATAATATCAGAGGATTTTGATAAAAAGTGTTTTGGCTATCGTAAGGTAAAAACCCGACATGTTTATTTGTGGCGTGGTCTTACGAGATGCTTTTGTTTTCAAAGGATTTTGAAACTTTAATAATCAAATTGAGTGTGATTTTCTCACGTTGGTTTTCCAGACTGAGTCGGGTGTTATTTCGTTGTAATGCTCGTGTTAGACTGAGTATTATAGGATACAGGAAAGGATGCTGTGGAGCTTAGGAGACGAGCTAGATGGCGATACAAACTTCCGTATGTGTATGAAATATTTCGTTGTTTTGATTAGCTATGCATTTAGTTTTGTGAGGACAGGTTATGGTTACTGTCCTGCTGTGTGTTATGTATACTCTGATAATGTAATGTATAAACAGATATATTTGCTTTTGCGTAAAGATTAGTTATTATCTATCATATTTTATTCCACTACGATGGTAGGATTCTGTGTCATTTGTTTTCTCTTCTTCTACCCCTTCTTCTTTAATCCTCATGGTTCGGTTTTTCGGGCATCGGAAAATTGAGTCGTGACAATATGGTATAAGAGCTTAGGTTGATGATAACCTTGGTTCTGGTGGGGATTATTCATAGAAAATAGAGTCCGTAGTACTCTAGAATGAGTTTGAGTGTATTAATAGATATGAGCACGTATTTGTTAGTGAATATAAATTGATTTAATATTGTGTTGACTTATTGGTTGAGTGGAATATGAATTCTGAAAGAGTAAGTTGGCCGCTATTCGAGAAGAGTTTATAAACACCTAACACGATAAATTGACACAGTATTGTTTTAAAGGTGGGTGAATGAAATAATCTTACCCAAAATATATTTTGATATAAAAGAAAAGTATTTGTAAACTATTTTAGCTAATAATATGGTTGCTTGGATGTTAGGAATGATAATATTAAATAATTAACATTGTTGTGTGGAAATTTAACCAGAAATTGAAAATATAACCAAAGGCTAGGGAAATAAATTCATTTATAAAATGAAATTTATAAATGTGAATTATAAACGTGATTTATAAATTGAAATATGATCAAATGGGAATTTGTATGAGCATAAATTATACAAATGAATTATAGTTAAAATTTGATTTAAGTTAAAATTTGAAAATTTAAAACCCCGAAGATTTTGGAAGTGTTTTGAATACAAATAATGGCATTATTATTTTAAAAGTATTTCTGAAAGGTAATTGTTTCAAATAAATTTTGGGAAGCGAAATAGCATTGAGCTCACTTCAGTCGCTCGAAAATAACTTCGGCGATGACTGCAGCATCATCGATGTTCATTTTCGAGTTTCTAAGTGATGGATTGCTGCCAAATTGATTTGCACAGAAGAACTAGTTTTTTTTTGAAATTTCAAATGAAATTTTTTAGGGATAAAAACAAGGATTGGTTTAAAAATTTGAGAAATGTGATTTTGGGATAATGGTGGGTGTAAAATAATTTGAACCAAAAGTTGGGTGTTCGAAATCCCGAATCCTTATTAGAATTGAAAATCCTGATGAGGTAAGTTATAAACTTGTAAAGTTGAGATGATTTTTAAATAAGGAAGAAAAATATGAACTATGAATGTTGGAATTAAAATTTAAAGTGAAAAAATTAAATAAATTTAATTTGGAGAAATTAAATTGGGGAAAACTTAATGGATGAGTGGAAGAAATAATTAGTAAATCTTGAATGTGATTGGAATGGGAAAATAAAAATAAAATTTGGACTGAGAAATAAAATTAATTAGAATTAAATTAACTTAAGCAAAGTTAATAATAATGAATTGGATTTGAAGTAAGTTGAAAGGAATTGGAATAAAATTAAGGTGAATTATGTGGGATGGTATTAAATGAAATTATGTCCTTGTTAACAAAATTTAAAAGAATGGCATGTAGCTAGATTTAACTGAAGTTAAGTAATAAAATTGAATTGAAATAAATTCAGTTGAGTTATAGATAATATTGAATGGACTAAAATTCTTACTTAAATAAATAAGTGTAAACTAAGTAAGTATTCAATTGGGATAAATAAGCTTTGGAAGCTTATAAAAGAATTAAAAAAGCATTGAAATAAAAATATAATCCCTAGTTAAAAGTAAAGTGAAAATGTGATTGACTGTAAATGGATGGAGAAGTATGAATATTAATAAGTGAGTAGCTTATTAAAATGTAAAACGGGAATAAATAAGCCGAAATAAAAGTGTTGGAATTTTGGAAAATGAAAGAAAGTCCAAACTGGAATTATAAAATAATTAAACTCAGGAAAATTTAATGAGGTGATTTTTGTAATAAAATCGAATATTGATTTAAAAGTTGGAAGTAAGCTAATTAGCTAAATAAATTATTTGATAGAGTATGTTAATAAAATTTAACTCGGTTAAATAAAATGGATTGTAAGTTAATAATGAAGTTTGGAAATAAACTCGAATTATAAATAGAATTTGACTTGGATTGAAAATGAATTAAAATAAGTGGAGATGTTGTAAAAATAAAATGAAATTGGATTATAATAGAAATGATTTGAGTTACAAATAAAATCCAATTCGAGTATAAATGAGTTAAGTATGTGCTTAGATATTATTTTGATAAATTGAGAAGGTGAATTAAAACAAAATGGATGGGCTAATTGAATTAAAAGGAATTTGATTAGGTGAGAATTAAATTAAATAGAAGTGAACTTAAGTTTGAAGTTGGAATAAATTGAAGTAAATTAACTTAAGTTAAGAATAATGAGAAGCTCGACTTCGAGTAGGAATGGAAGAATATTAAATAAAAATTTGGGTTTAATTAATTTGGGAATGGTTAGTAGTATACAAGCATGGAATGTGTCGAGCTAAATAAAATGGTTGTGAATGAATTAAAATGGAAGGAATTTAAAATAAAATGAGTTGGAATCAATTGGATGTGGATAAAAAACTATAATGGATATTCTATTAAGTGAATATCGTCGAATTGCATAGAATAAATTGGTCGTTCGACTTAAACGGAAGTAAATAAAAATTCTATGGATTGGTAGAAGTAAATAAAATTGATTTTTGGAATCAATTGAAATAAATGAGAGTTGTTGGGTTAAAAATGAATCGAATGTAAGAAATTGAGTTGTAAACCATTAAAATTGAATGAAATGGCATATGAATTGGTTGAAAGCAATTGAATTAGTTTTGAAATCATATAAATTGCTCATGGAAAGTGTTTGGTGAATGTTGCTTATCAAATGCATGTGTTTAGCTATTGAAAGTAAGTGAAATGTTAATAAATTTCATATATTTAGTGCTTACATGTTTGAATTGAGTAAGTACAGGTACCGGGAAGCCGTTTGGCTGTATTTGGACGTGCTAATTGCTGAAATAATAAGCCGCTTGCTTAAAAATGCTAAATAAAGGTACGCCTACGCAATAAAAATTGGAAATATGAACTGTTTTTTTTTTCCGACCGTGTGGGTCGATGTATATATATTTATATCTCTTGTCAAATTGCAAAAGCTCCTCCGTACAAAGGAGACTCTGCCAAAAAAAATTCGAAAATTTTGCGAGTTAGAATTTTTTAAAAAATATTCATTAGCAACAAAACGTTTTCGTATTGGAATTTAAATAAGTGATTTTGAAAATGGAGATTGTAATTAATTGTTTAGTTGGAACTAAAGGATTGGAAAAGAGAATATGTGATTTTCACTAAATGGGTTTTAGTAAGTAGTGGGGTTGGGACATTCTTCTGCCTTAGTAATTTCAGGGACGAAATTCTTTTAAGGGGGAAGGAATGTGACGATCCGGATTTTTCGACATTGGATTTGGAATATTTAAATGGTTTTAAATATATAACTGAATTATAAATTGGTTTTGAGTATGGAAAACTTGGATTCATCTATTCAGAATGTAGATACAACAATTTGTTGAATAAAATAATTATTCAATTCAATAATGGGAGATTGAGTAAAATATTTAATCTTGAGTTTCAATCTTGTTAAAAATATTTTAAAGGACTTGTAAAATTTATATTGATAGTACTGAAGATAGTAAAAGTGTTAAAATTTGATTCGGAAGTGTTTTGTTAAGTTTTGAAATTTTATCGTTTAAATCGATATTTAAAAATAGCCTTCCGAGGCGCGTTCTCAGAATTCGACGAAACAAGTTCCATTGGATTTGTAATATTGTTTTTTTATCGGATTTCAAATTTCATAGTCTTTGGAGTTGTCCTGTGATTGTACGATAGGTAAACGCGCTAAAATTCACATCGAAGTTTAATATTATAACTGGGTCCAAAAGGCTATCTTCTCCATACGATTGAATTAGGGCTCGAAACCTTTTCCATTGCGTTCGGAATAGGGGTATAACATTATAAATGCCTAGCGGCACACCTCGATAGGAGGTCAAGTTTTTAAGTTTTATTTATCGGAACGGTTTGAATTTGAATTTAAATTGAATATTTATACTAGTCAACTGCAGTTGAAATTATCTCACATCAACCCTTTTTCTAGTCCTTTCCATTGCACTGTTGCTCATCCTAGCACGCAACCTTCTTTTCGAAATTACGTTTGCCTTTACAAATCACATCATTCTTTTTTAAATATCTCATTCCCCTTCTTCATTTACAAATCGAAAAGCATCAGAAAAAAATGAAATGAAAGCCCAGATCGAAAAAAGGGGCCGAATAAGGGGAAAAAAAAGAGAGAGCGGACGATCTCGATCGAAGTCGAGCAAGTAGGGGAGGTCGCGTTCAATATTTAGGAGGGCGCGCTCGATCCTTTCGAAAGCGACGTGGAGTGCAACCGCAAAGGGGAGGGGTCTCGCGCATGGCAGGAGATGGCAGCAGCGGCGATTTCTTGCTCGAGTTGTTTTGGGGATTTCGTGGTGTTTGGGTTCGTCGTCTCGAGGGCGTCGAAGTGGGTTAGGGTTGCGATCGATTGAGGGGTGTGACAGTGAAGCAGGTCGAAGGTGTTGGACTGGGGATGTGTGCGTACATCTCATGGAGATTTGAGAGTGCATAGTCATATGCACGCGTGTACGCGAAGGCCAGGTAGGAGTTGAGGGGGATGGCAGTTGCTCGGGGACGAGGTGAGGGTATTTTCTATTTTTTAATTAACTATATAGACACACACACATGTTATAGGTAACAGAGGATATATATATATATATATATATATATATATATATATATATATGATAAGAAGATTTTACAGAAGTTTTAAAATGTTTTGATTAAAAGGGAAAAGAAAAAAGAATGAAAGAACGGTAGAAATATTTATATTCTTTACTGAAAGAAGAAAAAGAAATATACATGTTTTAAAATTGCAATTACATTTGAAATAATGTATTGGTGATAAGCGGTTTAAGTAACTCATCTAATTATTTTGGTTACTAGGAAAATTAGTTATCATAGGAAAATTTATTTAAAAATTTAAATTACTGGTTTAAATTAAAATACTAGTTAACTAAAATTATTTGGAAGGATAATTAATGGGTTGGTTATTTAAAAATGTTAATAAATCGTATAATGTTTGCACAAGGTCCAAAATCGTGGTGAAACAAGTCGGTTTGGTCGGATTGCAATTACAAAAAAATCAAAGGTGAGTTAATCTCACTCTTCTGGATTGCTATTTAAATTTAAATGGTTAAATTTAAATAATTGGTTGAATGATTGAATTGATTTGATGTGCTATATTATATATAGTAGTATATAATATATATTGGAGTGATTGATTTCCCGCATTATATAGCGGATGAGACCCTATGTGCCGCATAATAGCGGATGATATTATATAAATCCCATATACCGCAATATTCCACCTTGAAGTGGAATTGGTATTTTATATTGTGCTAACATCCGTGGATGCAGGAAAACAGGTTGGAGGGATCCAACTGGATTCCTCAAAATTATTTAGATTTTTAATATTCTGTGATATGATTATTTGATATTCTGTGATGAATTATATTGATAATTGGAATATTGAATGCCATGGTTTGATTGAATATATTGGGTATACTGAGTCACCAAAAATATATAAATTGGATTTTTGAAAAGAAAATAAAAGAAGTGGATTTTAAAATTTAAATAAATAAATCCGAGTATGGGAAGAGAGATTTTGAATAAAAAGGGGAGATAATGAATTTTAAAACCTAAGTGATATGATAAACAATTTACTTTAAAATTCTGGGTTTAAATTTATAAAGAAGGAATTTGGGAAATCTGAAATTGGTATTTTTCAGTTAAAAGATTTTAAATCATAAGTAAGAATTAAAAATCTAAAGTTGATGGGATTTTGAAGTAAATGAGTAAGTAAGGGATTTATTCCAAAATAGAGTAATTTGGAAATCAATTTGAAAATTGATTTTAGTGTTTGAAATTGGAATTGTAAGAATGATGGGCTAAGAAATTTATAAACTTGGTTTATAAAAGTGAAGTAATATATCAGTGGATATTTGGAAGAATAAATTCACGGTGGGAATTTATTAAAGGAATGGGTAAATTTGTTTAAAAATAAATAGTGATTTATTTTTGAAAGATGTGGAAGGGAAGCGTATTTCCCTGAATAGCCAAGTACATTTCAAACAAATGTTAAGCATATGTAAAAAGTTTTAAGTTGTTTAGAAATTTATTATTTCTAATGTTTAAATTCTAAAGTCAGTATTTTCTTTTAATCTATTTATAGCAGTAATTATTTAAAGATGGCTTGGTATTATGTTTTAAAAGTTGGAAATTCAGTTTTATATTATACAAAGTAGTTTTATTTTAAATATTCTTAAAGTGTATATTATGAAAAAGTATTAAAGTAATTTTTTATTTAAATGTTTTAAAGGATATTTTATAATAAAGTGTTTTAAATTTTTTTGAAAATCTAAAGCTTTGTACTTGGTATTTTCAGTGGAAATAAATATCTGAAAATTTATTTCATGAGAAGAGTGTGGTTTGAAACTGTTTTCAAAAATAGGTTGAAAAGTGGAAATATATCTTGTGAAGATAGTTTGAGATTAATAAATAATTTGGTGAAATTATTTGTGTTTGATGGTTGTTGTGAATGTTAATTGATAGTCAAATAACCGAATATCAAAATTGGCCAATGCGCTGATCGTTTCGAAGAGACCGGGATCAGGATTAATTTCTCGAAAACAACTTCGATCTGGTTTGTACGTTTCGTGAGGAAGACGAGTTTGGATTTGAAGATGGAACAATGAAGTGCAAGGGCTAGTCACTACTAATCTTGAAGGTAATTCCAAAATGGATGTAGTAGGAGTAGTGCCTTCGGTTCCATTCGAACACGGGACGAACTTGTATGGATGAATGTTTTCGGAACACCGTCAGGTGGACGGTGAGCATTCTAAGTGTTATATTCTAAAAAGGTAACGCTTAGCCTCGAGCCTCATCAACCGCGAATGACTGAAAATTAGGGGTTATGCAGCAAGGCTAAGTGGGTAGCACCCATTAGGGTGAGGTCATCACTGTCTAGATGTCCATTTTTATTTCAGCTGTGTGGCGGTTGCTGATCCCAACCGCGGGGTGATCTTACTCGGGATTATCCAGTAAGGGGTAGTCTCGGCCTTGTGTTGTAGGGAATTTAGGGTGGATCCTCGTTACAGTGATCTAGGCCACGTACTGTGGCAGGTGGTACCCCAGTGCCTAGTCATTAGTTGGAAATCCATTCTCCCTACGTGCCTTTACGGTTTTGTTTGCATATCTATTACCTGGAATTTAATAAATGTAACAATTTCGGCTATTTGAACAAGTATTTGCAAATAGACACAATTATAATATCAGAGGATTTTGATAAAAAGTGTTTTGGCTATCGTCAGGTAAAAACCCGATATGTTATTTGTGCCGTGGTCTTACGAGATGCTTTTGCTTTCAAAATCTAATAATCAAATTGAGTGTGATTTTCTCACGCTGGTATTCTAGACTGACTCGGGTGTTATTTCACTATAATGCTCGGGTCAGATCGAGTATTATAGGATACAGGAAAGGATGGTGTGGAGCTCAGGAGACGAGTTGGATGGTGATACGAACTTCCGATTTGTATGAAATATTCCGCTGTGTTGATTAGATGTGCATTCATTTTTGTGAGGACAGGTTATGATCACTGCCCAGCTGAGTGTTATGTATACTCTGATGATGTAATGTATAAACAGATATATTTTCTTTTGTGTAAAGATTAGTTATTATCTATTATATTTTATTCTGTTGCGATGGTAGGATCTGTGTCATTTGTTTTCTCTTCTTCTTCTTTAACCCTCATAGTTCGGTTTTTCGGGCATCGGAAAATCGGGTCATGACAGCAACAAACTCGAAGGCAATAAAGCCGAAGGCACAAACCTAAAGGCAACAAACCGTAGTGGCGAAGGTCCGGAGGCCCAGTAGTAGGCACAACTAACTAGCAATGCGTGTCACAAACCCCTCTGTTAGGAACCCATAAAGTGTTAATGTAAGTCCCATACCACACATTCGCACTAAACGGTTTACTAACCGTTAGTCAATTCCACACTCAAAGCAGTACAAAGTTTACCCCATCTCATCGGTAAACCCGACCCGAAGGTCAAAATGATCAAACGAATAGATTAGGAATTAACTAAAAAGATAAACGCACGTGTTCATAGCATGCATTTTATCCAATCCTTTATTTCTCCTCCCTCTTCGCTCGAAGTGCAAAATTATGTGTTTTATATAGAAATTAAGTTGAAGAAAACGAGTTTTAGGGAAGTTTCGAAATCACTTTAGAAATTGCCTTTGAAATTCGCTTATTATAGAGTATATAATTTTTATGCTAAAATTAATATATAATAATAATTTCAAAAGCCCACTTATTTGAAATGTTTTTCAAAACACATTATAAAAGCTGTATATGAAATCCAGAAAGAAATATCAAGAAAACATCGAAATAACGGAAATTACACTCAAGTATTATCCGTTTAAAACAAGCTGCAATTCAATATTAGACAGCAGGTTTGGACAAATCTGGTTCATACTTTCAAGTATTACCTTAATCATTATTTGAAAATCTGGTTCATACTTTCAAAATTTATTTATTGTTACATTGAAATTTTAATGTAAATAAATTTTAAATTCTTGTTTTAAAATTAAATCGTTTAATTAAAGGGTTAATTAAATTTTTATTTTAAACTTTCCTTACTTGATTAAAGAGTTAACAATTCTAAAACATTGTTAAATAATTTAACTTAACAAAATCTACATTGTTTACTTTGTGAATGAAGAAATTAACTTAACTATGTGATTTAAAATTTTAGATTGGGCTTAACCCATTTAAACACACCCGAGGGAAACAGGGTCTCTAGCCCATTTCTTTTTTTCTTCCCATGCTCTCCTCTTCTTCTCCCATTTTCTCTTTTCTTTTTTTCCTTTCAATCAGTTTTAATTTTTAAACTAGGTAAAATAGCATCAGGAAAAGCTCGCTCGAACACGAATACAAACCCGAAGTAACTCGCTTTGCTCGCATCTCATCTCGTGTTGACCATTTACAACACCCTAACACCAAAGTGATGGCGTACACGTGCACATCAATGCGCCGCCGTTCTGGCGAACGTCGCAAGTACCTGCAAGTCGAAAAACTCACTAATACTCTAATTTGATCATCAATTCGAAACCATCACCTCGAAATCAATTTTTCCCCTTTACGTCGCACCTGGAACTCGAACACATCCAAACCAAACGCGTCGCCACCATGTCTCAGTTCACCAGAAAATTCGCGACTTCGGCCTTGGCACGTCAACACCCCAAACCATCCTCGCCCACGAGCATGTGCAGCTCGATCGCTCCTAGGTGATGAAATCATCCGGCGTTCTACCCATTGCAAAACTCAGGGTTAAACCCTAACTTCAACTCGTATTCCAAATCTATGCAATAGAAAAATTTTCTGAATTTTTTTATGAAAACATGGATGCTTAATCTTGCTCCATCCCAAATCTCAACTGTAATTATTGGATCAATCCTCTGAAATTGGTAAAAATGTAATTTTATTTCAAATGCAAACTACCCTCAAACTACTTAAGTAAAAAACATCGTATTGCCTTTAAAAATCATAACTTGATGTACTTATTCTGGTTATATAATCAAAACAATGATTTGATATACTTGAGTTTATCACAAGATTTTGTTTTTAACTATAAATTCTCAGGTTACAGAGACACATACTTAATGTTCAAGCTTGAAACAATTTTCAACTGTGACTCAAGTTTAAACAACTTGTTTTATTTAAAAATCTGAAATTTAAAACATTTGCATGAAGATTTATCAAATACTTCTCATTAAGTTTTGCTCTGAAACCATAGTTTGGAAGAACAGGTATCACAAACATATGCAGAGTTATCTTTTAAAACACACATAGCCAAGCAACTTGTTCATAAATCAAATACACATATTTTTAATATCCAAGCAGCATATTTACTCACATATTTGTTGAAACAGAGAGCACTTTGGTTTTGATAATAAATGTAGTTTTGATTCTTCTCTCTTTTCTTCCTTCAGTAAATTGTTTTCAAGCTTGAATAAAAAGTGATGTTTGCTTTTCTCTTTAATTTTTGTTCTTTGTTATGATTTGTTGAACGAATGTAAAACAGAGAGATGTTCATGTATATATATATAACAGATTTTGCATACTGCATATAGGTAGGTATAATACTTCTTTTTATATTGACTAACCCATGCTTGAATTGGCTGATGTATGTTTCTGTATGGGCTGAGGGGTAATAGCATTTAATGAGAGCATTAAATGAAGCAATACTGACCCATGCTTCCTTGTATGTTTAAACAGGTAATGTTATTTTATTTTTGTAAGTACAAAGTTTATTTTACTTTATAGATTTTTTCTTTGCTATGGACGAATGGAGATGATGTAAATAAAAGATTATGTACAGGTTTTATTTTATATTGAGGCTTGCATAACTTATTTTCCTGGTTTGTATATTCCTTTTGCAACTTGTTTGTTTACTTTGTTTCCTGATTTATGAATTCCACTTGCACATGTATGTCATATGTCACTTAATAACAATGTGATTTTATTTTATGATTTTTATCACAACTTACATTCATAATTTCTTTTTAGTTCTATTCAAAGGTTTTAAAATTTAATTTGTACATATTTTAAATTATTGTTTAAAAACAATTTCTTATTTATAAAATGTTCTTTTCTTTATTATTATTATTTGTTTTTATCGTTTATTTAAACTTAACCATCAATATTTCTTTTTATTTAATTCTATATTAATGTGTCATATTAATATCAAAATTTTTATTTCTTTTGGAATTCTCAAATTAATTTTTTTTTAAAGTTCAAACAATTTAACGAATTTAATTTAACAAAATTTCCGGGATGTTACAATATCCCGTCTTTAAGAAAATTTCATCCTCGAAATTGAAAGAGAGAGAAATGCAAACAAAGAATATATGTATTCAGAAAAATAAAGAAATGACTTACAGTTTAAGCCGAAACGTCTATTCTGCAATTAGGATATCACTTCTTCATATTATCTTCAGTCTCCCAAGTACAGTCCTTTGGATCGCCACTCCATTGAACTTTGACCAATTTCAGAACTTTTTTGGCAATTGCTTCTCATCACGATCTACAATTTTTACCGGCTCTCTTTTAACTGCCAAGTTAGGAGTGATCTCTAGATCCTTCTGAGCAGCTTCTTCAATAATATCATCTGGATCGTGCACATGTTTTCGAAGATTAGAAATGTGGAACACATCATGCACGCCAGACAACTAGTTGGGTAGCTGCACTCGATATGCTAGAGAACCAATCCTTTCCAGAATAGGAAAAGGACCAATATAACGTGGTGCTAGCTTTCCAGTTTTCCCGAATCTCAATACACCCCGCATCGGAGATACTTTCAGAAATACAGAATCTCCAACTTGAAATTCCAAATTTCTTCTTCGTCGGTCATAATAGCTCTTCTGACGGGTTTGGGCAGTTAATAATTTCTTTCGAATAAAATCTACCTTCTCAGTGGCTTCTTTTATCATATCCAGTCCAAGAACAAGTCTATCACCTGATTCGATCCAGCATTTAGGTGATCGACACGGACGACCATATAAAGCTTCGAAAGGAGCCATTTCTATACTGGCCTGATAGCTGTTATTATATGAGAATTCAACCAGATGTAAATGGTCTTCCCAAGAACCACCAAAATCATGAACGCAAGCATGCAGTAGGTCTTCTAGAATTTGGTTGACCCTCTCAGTTTGCCTATCAGCTTGTGGGTGATAAGCAGTGCTGAAATTTAATTTCGATCCCAATGCGTCCTGAAATGCCTCCCAAAATCTACTGGTGAAGATCGGATCACGATCACTCACTATACTACTGGGAATACCATGGAGACGAACAATTTCCTTTATATATATACCTGCCAAGCTTGTTGCAGCCCGAGTGGATTTCACTGGAATAAAGTGAGAAGTTTTGGTTAGATGGTCCACAATAACCCAAATTGCTTCATTTCACTTCTTGGTCCGTGGCAATCCGTCGATGAAATCCATCGATACCTGATCCCATTTCCATTTTGGTACTTCCAAAGGCTGAAGTAAACCGGCTACTTTCTTTTGATCGCTTTTGATTTGTTGACAAGTAGCACAGCGACTCACGTAAATAGATATGTCTCTTTTTATCGTTTTCCACCAGAATGTGCTTTTAATATCTCTATACATTTTGTTGACCCCTGGATAGATGCTGAATTTGAACTTGTGGCATTCGTCCAATACTTCACGTTTCAGATCAGGGAAGTCTGGAACACAAACCTGCCTTTTAATCTTATTACTCCTCTATTATCCATCTCAAAACTAGTGTCTTCTCCTTGGTAAATTATTTTATAAATTCCTCGAAGAAACTCATCTTCATATTGCTTGCTCGAAATCTTCTTAAGAATGGTAGGAGTGATAACTAGATGAGCACGAATAGCGTGTTTCCTACTTAAGGCATCTGCAACTACATTGGTTTTCCCGGCGTATACAGAATATCTAAGTCATAAGATGCCAGAAATTCCAACCAACGTTGTTGTCACAAATTCAGATCCTTCTGGGTGAAAAGATATTTCAAAGATTTATGGTCGGTGAATAATTCAAAATTTTCACCTAAATAAAGAGAATTTATTAAGTAGATTGTTTAAGTTAAATTCATAAATTGTTTAAGAATGCTGAAAAGATTCTTACCCAGAAGATAGTGTCGCCAGATTTTTAAAGCGAAAACAACAGCCAAAAGTTCCAAATCTTATGTTAGGTAGTTTTTCTCATGCGGACATGATTGTCCACTCGCGTATGCGGACATGATTGTCCACTCGCGTAGGCAACTACCTTTCCATTTTGCATTAATACAGCACCTACCCCATCACCACATGCATCAGTATAGACAGATAAGCCTTGGTTCTCGTTAATAATAGTAAGAACAGGAGCAATGGTCCATCTCTTTTTCAACTCTTGAAAAACTTCTTCACATTTTGGAGTCCAAATGAACTTTGCATTTTTCATTGTTAGCTTAGGTAATGGGCTAGCCAACTTAGAAAAATCTTGAATGAATTTCCGGTAATAGCCTGCTAAACCCAAAAAGATTCAGCTTCTTTTGGAGTAGTGGGTCGTTTCCAATCAAGAATAGTGGAAATTTTGCTAGGATCTACCGAAATTAATTCTTCATTGACAATATGGCCAAGGAATTTGACTTCTTTGACCTAGAAGTGACATTTGGAAAATTTTGCAAATAGAACATTTCTTCTCAATATTTCCAAAACGATTCTAAGATGCTCAGCATGCTCCTCTTCTGTCTTGGAATAGATCAAAATATCATCAATGAATACAAGCACAAATTTATTCAATACTTCCCGAAACACACGCGTCATAAGATCTACGAAGTATGCGGGAGCATTGGTTAGCCCGAAAGGCATAACTAACCATTCGTAGAACATATCAGGACCCCTAAAGGCAGTTAAATGGATACAATCTTTGGCGATTCGTAGTTGATGGAATCCTTGGGCTAGATCCATTTTTGAAAAGAAACGAGCGCCATGAAGTTGATCGAATAGATCGTCAATTCTTGGTAGATGGAATTTGTTCTTGAGAATTTGTTTTATCTAGATCGCGGTAATCTACACACAATCTCAAAGATCCGTCCGATTTAGCAACAAATACGACGGCTGAGCCCTATTCAGAAACACTGGCTCGAATCAATCCTTTTGCTCGTAGCTCATCAGTTTGATGAACCAATTCAATCTTTTCCCCGGGTGCCATCCTACGACTTGCGTGAACGACAGCACGAGCATTGGGTACTAAATCAATTCGGAACTCTATTTCTCTGCGCGGAGGTAAGGAATTTACTTCTTCAAATACGTCGGAAAATTCCCGAACAACAGGTATAGACTGCAAACTGGGTTTTAGGATATCCCAAAGTATACATCAATCTATCTCTCCTTGGACTCGGATCCTCACAAGAGATTTCAATAAAATTTCCAATGTTTGTTTTGACTAAAACTGTTCGATTATTACAATCCAATATAGCTTCGTATCTCGATAACCAGTTCATACCGAGTAAGATTTCAAATTCAATAAAATCGAGGAAAAAAGGTTGATAGGAAATCGATAGCTAGTATATGAAATAGGAACTCTCTTACAATATAAACAAAGATTTGCGGGACCTCCAACCGGATTTTTCATGCAAATAGGATCGTTGGCAAATTTAGTTTTAAGTCCTAATTCACTTATGGTTTGTTGAGAGATAAACCCATGTGAAGCTCACGTATCAAATAAAACTCTAACAGTTCTATCATAAATAGTAAGGTTACCTTCGAAAACACCTTTTCCTTTATCTGCTTTCGAAGTTGAAGGGTCTTTCTTTATCACAAAAACATTTGCCACCTGTGCTGGCTTCATCACTGGGCAATCTTTAATAAATTGTCCAGGCTTGTGACAATTATAACATTCTTTAGCTCCTCTAACAGTTTCTTCCTTCTTAACTTGCTTCTTCGGTTTTGGGAAGCTGTTTGAATAATGGCTCTTCTCTTTGCAGTTGTAACAAGTGACATTTTCTGCCGCGCTTCCCTAAATGCTCCTCTTTTTCTCGTTTCCCTGCCATGGTTTCTTGCCTCCAAATTTCTGTTTCTTCCAATTTTGATTGCCCGAATTTCCTTTCTCCACCGGGGCTTCTTGCATATCAAGGGTAGCGTATCTGTACCCCATATCAACTAAATCTGAAAAAGATTCCTTAACGTGGCCCGTCATTCTTTCGTGGAATTTCTTATTCATCCCGTGAATGAATCTCTCGTTCATCTTTAAAGGCGTATTCACCAATTTGGGACCAAAACGAGACAATTCATTAAATCTGTTAAGATACTCTTCGAACGATAAACTTCCCTGCTTTAGGTCCATAAATTCCTGATACATTCGAGAAATTCCAGCTGATGGCAGATATCGCTTCTCAAACACTTCTTTGAATTTTTCCCAAGAAAACTCCTCTTCTGGCTTATCTACCGTGATTGTCTCCCACCAGGCCGAGGCTTCATCTTGAAGTTGCCGAGAAGCTATGAGTCGCTTCTGATCATCTTCCAATTTTAGCCCTTTGAAGATTTTCTCACACGATCTTATCCAGGCTTGAGCCTCAACAATCGACTCCTTGCCGTTGAACGGGTTACCACCAAGTCTCGAGAAATTCTTATATAAGTCAGCCAGATTCGGCTATTGCTGAGCTGCCGCTATTGCCGTTGGGGGATATTGATCAGGTGTTGTGGCACCTCCTTGACCCCTAACTCTTCCCCTTCGTCCGCTCATTTCTTAATATCTGTAATTAGTAGGAAAATTGATTTAAATACACGAACGAAATATCTTAAGGAATATCAGCAGTAAAATGAATAGACTAATAAAATTTGGAGTTCCAGTCTCGGTTATACTCATTCTAGGGTATACTTCACCCTATCTCTGATGAGTCATCTAATGTGTTATACTCCGTAGGTAAAGTTCATACTCAACCAATAGCTCTGATACCACTTGTGACGACCCAAACTCGATGTCCGATAAACGACATCAAATTCGCATCGCCGAAGCTTATTACAACAATTAGATGAATATAAAACAGCGGAACAGAATCAATATCATAAATATCATCACAGTTACAACATCAACATAATATCCATACTACATCAGAGTATATAATACATACACCACAACTCCAAATACAACATCATGATAATACAAAAGTGATCATATATCCAAAAGTCCTCAAATGAGAGAGTTGATAACGAAGTTCAAAAAGCTAAACACCTGAAATCTCCAAAAGCTCCCTAGTACATCTCCAAGATAAGAGCTCCAAAATACTGCTACTCCAAAATACAGAAACCTGCTACTAGGCTGCCCGCGTGGAAATAATGGGCACTCAGAGTTTAGGAAATAAACAATAAACTACGGATCGGTCATGAGACTGGTATGAGTAAAAAAACAACAGTTACTTTCAAAGAACTAGATTTATAAAAGAATTTTTCGGTATGCTTTTAAAAATGAGACTACCACAAGACCTCCCACCACACACACAATGCAAACGCAGAATTGGAGGAGATTTCTTCTTATGATAGTTAAATATGCTTGGTACGAGAAAAGAAATTCTTTGATATTATTACTAGTGCATAGTGAGGAAAGCATTTCGAAAATAGAATATTAATTTTAGCCAGCATAGACATTCCGAACTATGCCTACTATAGCTACCATTTAAACAGTGGTGACCACCATAAGTAAATGGCAGGTTCTACAACTAAAACCGTACAGGGTTTCGTATTGGGAATTGGATTTCCAACAATGGTCAGGCTAAAGAACTTCCTGGGCCACATGGGTACGCCTCTGGAGGGACAACCCAAGAACCTAACTGGATCTCTGCCAACACAAGGCCGGGTTACCCCTAACTGGGTAACTACTGACACGAGTATGCCATCTCTCGGTTGTAACCAAACTTTAACCGGGGCCCCAGCAACAAATCTAAAAGTAATACATATATATATCTGCGATATCAACATAATTTAAGTATCTGGGCTCCATACCATGATACCACTTCTATCCAGAAGGAAATGCACATACCCTAAGGGGTGCTACCCCCAATAACCTTGCTGCATCTTTCCTGTTTCGACCATTCCGGGGTGTGAGGCTCGACGAAGTCTCGTCCACAAAGCTACGCTTTTCACAAAGCCATGCTTCGATCAACAAATGATCAGCAACACTCAGCATGTCACATTACCAAATTGGGAATATATCGCTGATAACCATCAACTACGTAACCTCTAAGGGTGTTAAGCTAAGAGAATAAATTCTCCGCAACCAACGGAAATATATTTGAAAGAAATCTGCTTTATATCTCAATTTGTAATGTCAGACACACAACCCAGACAAGTCTGTTCTGGGTTCGAACAGAACCGAAGGCACTTCCAAAGAAGTCCTTGCAATCCGGATATCCACAATCCCGATCGGATTCCCCATCACATATGGAGAACTCTATACCGGAGCAACTCGATGCAGAGTCATTCGACAGGTCATCCTATCGCTCTTGCAAATACCCGGTCTTCAACGCCGGTCTTCAAATGCTATCCATAACGTCGAATCACATATTCGAAATGGGTTATACGACACAAAGGTCCTTTCCCGGCTAAACCGAATAGTGAGCGTCGACTTTAAAAACATGTGGATATGTCGTTCAAAAAAATTCACAGGTTCGATGTGGGTTTCGGATAACAAAATGAAATCTGATTCCCTGTCGCATCGATGTTTAAATGTCGTTTTACGGCCAAACATGGTTTTCACATCAATAAAGAACAAATCACAATCACAGTGCATCACACAGTAATACAATCACAACAGAAATATCAATCTAGTGCATAGCAATAGTTAATTATTTACCAATCAAAGTGAATGGGATTAAATAAATTAACTAAATAATTATTTTATTGATTATTTTAAATCAATGATTTATTATTCTTAATGATAAATTAATTAATCTTAATCATTTTGATACATTGATTATTCCATAATTAATTATTTTAATTAACTGCCAATTAAAATTTAGTTAACTTAATTTATCTAATCAACAAATTCTTAATTATAAATTTATTTAAGTACTTAATTGTTTACTAAATCAATTTTAATTACAAATTTTAATTCATTCTAAATTTCTTTTCAAAACTATTAATAAAAATTGTTTACCTTAATCATTATTTAAAAATCTGGTTCATACTTTGAAAATTTATTTATTGTTACATTGAAATTTTAATGTAAATAAATTTTAAATTCTTGTTTTAAAATTAAATCGTTTAATTAAAGGGTTAATTAAATTTTTATTTTAAACTTTCCTTACTTGATTAAAGAGTTAACAAATTCTAAAACATTGTTAAATAATTTAACTTAACAAAATCTACATTGTTTACTTTGTGAATGAAGAAATTAACTTAACTATGTGATTTAAAATTTTAGATTGGGCTTAACCCATTGAAACACACCCGAGTGAAACAGGGCCTCGAGCCCATTTCTTTTTTTCTTCCCGTGCTCTCCTCTTATTCTCCCATTTTCTCTTCTTCTTTTTTTCTTTCAATCAGTTTTAATTTTTAAACTAAGTAAAATAGCATCAGGAAAAAGTCGCTCGAACACGAATACAAACCCGAAGTAACTCGCTTTCCTCGCGTCTCATCTCATGTTGACCATTTACAAAACCCTGACACCAAAGTGATGGCGTGCATGTGCGCATCAATGCGCCACCATTCTGGCGAACGTCGCACCCACCGCAAGTCGAAAAACTCAATAATACTCTAATTCGATCATCAATTCAAAACCATCACCTTGAAATCAATTTTTCCCCATTACGTTGCACCTGGAACTCGAACACATCCAAACCAAACGCGTCGCCACCACGTCTCAGTTCACCAGAAAATTCGCGACTTCGGCCTTGGCACGTCAACACCCCAAACCATCCTTACCCACGAGCATGTGCAGCTCGATCGCTCCTAGGTGATGAAATCATCCCGCGTTCTACCCATTGCAAAACTCAGGGTTAAACCCTAACTTCAACTCGTATTCCAAATCTATGCAATAGAAAAATTTTCTGAAATTTTTTCTGAAAACATGGATGCTTAATCTTGCTCCACCCAAATCTCAACTATGATTATTGGATCAATCCTCTGAAATTGGTAAAAATGTAATTTTATTTCAAATACAAACTACCCTCAAACTACTTAAGTAAAAATCATCGTATTGCCTTTAAAAATCATAACTTGGTGTACTTATTCCGGTTATATAATCAAAACAATGATTTGATATACTTGAGTTTATCACAAGATTTTGTTTTTAACTGTAAATTCTCAAGTTACAGAGACACATACTTAATGTTCAAGCTTGAAACAATTTTCAACTGTGACTCAAGTTTAAATAACTTGTTTTATTTAAAAATCTGAAATTTAAAACATTTGCATGAAGATTTACCAAATACTTCTCATTAAGTCTTGCTCTAAAACCACAGTTTGGAAGAACAGGTATCACAAACATATGTAGAGTTATCTTTTAAAACACACATAGCCAAGCAACTTGTTCGTAAATCAAATACACATATTTTTAATATCCAAGCAGTATATTTACTCACATATTTGTTGAAACAGATAGCACTTTGGTTTTGATAATAAATGCAGTTTTGATTCTTCTCTCTTTTCTTCCTTCAATAAATTGTTTTCAAGCTTGAATAAAAAGTGATGTTTGCTTTTCTCTTTAATTTCTGTTCTTTGTTATGATTTTTTGAACAAATATAAAACAGAGAGATGTTCATGTGTATATATAACAGCTTTTGCATACTGCATATAGGTAGGTATAATACTTCTTTTTATATTGACTAACCCATGCTTGAATTGGCTGATGTATGTTTGTGTATGGGCTGAGGAGTAATAGCATTTAATGAGAGCAATAAATGAAGCATTACTGACCCATGCTTCCTTGTATGTTTAAACAGGTATTGTTACTTTATTTTTGTAAGTACAAAGTTTATTTTACTTTATAGATTTTTTTCTTTGCGATGGACGAATGGAGATGATGTGAATAAAAGATAATGTACAGGTTTTATTTTATATTGAGGCTTGCATAACTTATTTTCCTGGTTTGTATATTCCTTTTGGAACTTGTTTGTTTACTTTGTTTCCTGATTTATGAATTCCACTTGCACATGTATGCCATATGTCACTTAATAACAATGTATTTTATTTTATAATTTTTATCACAACTTACGTTCATAATTTCTTTTTAGTTCTATTCAAAGGTTTTAAAATTTAATTTGTACATATTTTAAATTATTGTTTAAAAACAATTTCTTATTTATAAAATGTTCTTTTCTTTATTATTATTATTTGTTTTTATCGTTTATTTAAACTTAACCATCAATATTTCTTTTTATTTAATTCTATATTAATGTGTCATATTAATATCAACAATTTTTATTTCTTTTGGAATTCTCAAATTAATTTTTTTTTTAAAGTTCAAACAATTTAACGAATTTAATTTAACAAAATTTCCGGGATGTTACAAAACCAATATCTAATTTAGGATCAACAAGCCCAAACTTTAAAATATATCATACAATTAACATGTTGAATGACTTACAGAACTTACATGCATTAGTATATATCTACCCACATGAACACATATGCAGACCGAACTTCTTATATACATATGCATGCGAACAGACTATATAAACATAGTTACACATTAATGCTTGTATCAGATTTATATATATATATATATTTATATATATATATATATACACACAAATAAACTAGCATAACCAACGTCATTTAAGATAAATATTGGTAATATAGTTTAGACTGACTTTATGAATACTAATATATTATAAACAACTATACTTAAACTTGCATAAAAATTGTTTTTATACTAAAATATTGTAAGCCAAACCTCATATGTATACTTTCGTATATTTTAAAAATGTAATATATAAAACTAAAGAAACAAAACAGCTTGAATAGAAATATATATATATATATAAACCTTTATACAGGTGCAACTATATGTGGTACAGCCGAAACAATATATTCATATAACTGGTAGATTATAATCCTATATAAACTAATGTATAATTTAGACAACCTTTCATACTATTTATAATATATAACGCTTGATAGGTATAAGCTGTACACACCTTCACACTTAATAACTTTAAATATATCATAACCATATAATACAGTAAACCATATAATACTTATATTTAAATATGACAGTTTAACATGTATATAAACTTTATATAAATATATAAATATATATATTCAATATATTACATGCATAAAAATTTAGGCCTTGTACAGCCAACAAATATACTATCCACTGAAAAAGGACATATACATACCACATACAAAACTAAATAACAATATACATATATACCTATAAATTAAAAGACAAGCCGAGCAAGGTGGAGTGGCTTTGGCGCACGCGCTGGCTTGGTTGGCTGCTAATCAGCACAGGATGAGAGGAAGAAAAAGTCGGCAAGGCGAGCAGGAAGGGACGAAATGTGCCTGTTTGGTTTGGCTGGCATGCTACGGCGAAAGAGGCCAGAGGGAGGGGACCCACGGTGGCCGGTCGGGTTGTGGACGTGACGGCTTGGGTGGAGGCTTGGTCGGACTCGGTTGCTTGGAAACATGGTGATGGTTTCATCGCTGAGGGGAAAAGAAAAGGTGGGAAGATGACTATTAATTATACATATTTTATATTAGGCATGATAAATGAACAGAAGAAAATGGGAGATGAAATTGCGTAGATTCCAAAGTAAAAGTGAGCAGGCAAAAGCAAAAGAAGTTATTATATTCTCAAAGCAACCGGATGCCAAAGGAAACGAACCATCATAATAAATTGGACGGGTTAAATAGTAAAGGCTAAAACTTGAATTCAAGGAATACATAACCTAAGGAATAGCAAGAGGCTGGCACGAATTCAAGGAAATAATAAAAGCATAAGGCTATTGGGTTTACAGTGGAAAATGAAAGGGTAAAATGAAAAGGCTCAAATTCGGGAACTGATACGGAAGGCATTTCACAAGGTGCAACATACACCGGACTCCGAATTTGACAATCGAATATACCATAAAGATCAATATGATGAGACGATCAAAACGGTATACGGATATCAGTGGTACGATTGAATTATAAGAATTGAATTTTCCACAAGCGGAAAATGAAGCAAAAACACAGAAAAATAAGATCGACGGAGCTAAAGAAGTCCGAATTTGGAAAAACGAAAAATGATGTCTTGCTCAGAAGATGATTTACAATTTTTCTATACAAAAATATTCAGGTTTGGAAAATATTTTATTATCATCAAATATTAACGGATATAGACTTAAATAAAATAACACTAGAAAAATGAACTCCCATATTTTCTGATGAAAATTTACCGGTGGCTATGTTTAAATAGACGTTTTCAAATATCAAATTTTTATTTCAAAATTCTATTATTTAAAATTTCACAAAAATTCAACTAATTAAATAAATAAAACAAATAAATTTATTAAAATTATCGGGTCGTTACATAAATGATGATGAACATGCAAGGTCATAATGTACCATAAATATCTCTAAAAGAGATAACTTGATCATCTAACAAAAGATGAATCAAAACAAGCCTTATATCGGCAACTCAAATAAACAAAGGATATGAATATCCCAAATCAAGGCGAAAAGGCAAATAAAAAATACCAATAAAGGTAACACAAGTTTCCACAAGGTAATCACTATATGTCATGTGGTTCAAAGGACCTACCTCGAACTGCGAGGGAAATATAAACATCAAAGAAACAAAGGATGCACGTGCTCAGTACTGTATAAACAAGGATACACAAGCCCGAGGGCGAAAAACACAAGTATCTCTCGAGCGGTGACGAAGGTCCAACTCCAAAAGCGGTATTACATGGCAAAAAACCCGAAGGCAACAAACCCGAAGGCACAAACCCGAAGGCAATAAACCCGAAGACACAAACCCGAAGGCAACAAACTGTAGTAGCGAAGGTCCGGAGGCCCAGTATTGGACACCACTAATTGGCAATATGTGTCACAGACCCCTCGAATAAGTACCCGCAAATTGTTAACGTGTGTCCCATACCACACATTCACACTAAATGGTTTACTAACCGTTATTCAATTCCACACTCAAAGTAGTACAAAGTTTACCTCATCTCATCGGTAAACCAGACCCGAAGGTCAAAACGATCGAAGAATAGATTAGGAATCAACTGAAAAGATAAACGCATGTGTTCATAGCATGCATTTTATCTAATCATTTAATTCACCTTCCTCTTCGCTGGAAGTGAAAAATTATGTTTTTTATATAGAAATTAAGTTGAAGAAAACGAGTTTTAGGAACGTTTTGAAATTGCTTTAGACATTGCCTTTGAAATTCTCTTAATACAGAGTATATAATTTTTATACTAAAATAGTATATAATAATAATTTCAAAACCTATTTATTTGAAAAACATTTTTGAAACACATTATAATACCTGTGCATGAAATCCAGAAAGAAATATCAAGAAAACATCGAAATAACGGAAATTACACCAAGTATTATCCGTTTAAAACAAGCCGCGACTCAACATTTGACAGCAGGTTTGAAAAGTTAACAGTGTCAAATGACTTGATTTTGCAGGAATTTAGTTCAACATTCCCACTTCAATCTGCAAAAAGAAACATTCAAATCCGACTTGAAACAAAGAACCCGCGTCGTTTCAAAGTTGGGCCAAAACAAGGTTAAATCGTTGAATTCCAATAGCATGCGGGTACAAGTTCGACATTAGTTTTGAAATAGCAAATGAATGAAATTTTTCAAAAATGTAATTCAACACTCCTACTTCAATCTTCAAAAATAATCACTCAAATATGATTTGAAACGAATGAGTTATGTTGTCTCAAATATGGACTCAGACCATGTTTATAACAGTTCAAAAACCAAAAATGTACAGGCCTGAAACCATCTTGGCTTCAACTTCCAGGCATGCAAAAAAGGACCAAATGGCATCGGGTTGAGCTCAAAATTGGTGTGCGTGTAATAGAAAACTTTATCTTTCAAAAAAAAGAATCATGCTATTTGGATAAAGTTTGTAAAAGTTACGATGTCTCAAAGTTGAACCCAGGCAGTGTTTTCACTGTAAAAATCTGGGCAAAAACATGCTTCGAGTCAAAGTTCGGTAGCATATTTCTATGAGCTATATAGGTAAAAATGACATGAAATTTGGTATCTTATAGTATAATACTTCATCTTTCAAAAAAAAAGAATCATGCAATTTCAGTAAGGAATTAAAGAGTTATGCTATCTCAAACATGGACTCAGGCCATGTTTGCAGCAACTCAGACAACACAATCTACAGGCAAAAAGATGAGTTTTGTTGATTTTGCAGTGACGGTTTGAGCACTCAAATGACAATGATTTTCAACCAAATTTTTCAGAAACAAAGTTCAACATATAAACTTGACTCAGAAAAAGATCCGGCAGCATTTCGTTGCCGGAGATAAATGTTATGGATAGCCAAAGTTGGCGCAAGCCAGAAAGGAAAATAGACTTTACAGTGAATAAACTTTTACATAGGCAGCAGATTCAAGCAATTTCTCGAACGATTTAGCTAGTATTTGTGAGATATTGTTCTCATCTTGTTGATTTGTTGCAAAAGCTCGGATTTGCCGCAAAGTTGAAGCTTTCACCTTGATTGAAGCTTCTAAGAACCTATAGGAAACAATTACAGTACATGCAAACAAAAAAATAGAGTAAATAAGAAACCTCTTTCTCAAATTAGGAATTTGATGAAATTATAAGGTTTAGATACTGATTACCTTTATATTGCCACTGTAGATTGAAAAGGATTTATTTTTGTCGAAATAACTTGAAGATTTGATCTTGAATTGAGGGAATGGTTGCTTTTTCTTTTTACTGTATTTTGTTTCTCAGGTAGAAGAAGAAAATAAGATAGTGCAAAGGAACGTAAAGACAATTAGATTTCTCATTATCTCACCTGGTTAAGCACTAATGGGCTAATGGGCCTTGGACCCATTAGTAAAAAGAAAATAAAATGGACTATTTGTTAAATAATCAACACTTAACTAAAATGTGTACACATATCACAATATACATAAAACGAAATTACATTTTATCTAAAATTTAACATAATAAAAATGTGAAAACTTGTACATATAAAATAGAACATTTTCTACCATTTAAAATGATAATTTACTCTTTTTAAACATTTTTATTGTTAATTTCCTTTATTTTGAAAAGAATGCACTTTTCGTTCATTTAATTATAATATACCACGTTTATTACTTCTAAAATTCAACAAATTTCATTTTATTGCTTGTAAAAAAATGTTCCAATTCATTTACAAATATTATTGACACTCAAAACTTATTTTTAATCACATTTTCTCCTTTCTGTTTGATTAAACAATCATTAAAATAAAATACTTCCTTTAAAAATTATTAAAAGGAGTAATTGGCAATAATTAATAAAATTATTGCATTTTCTTTAAATAAAAATCATTTTCCATTCATTATTAACCAAATAAATAAAATAAAGTTTCCAAACTTTATTTACACATTTTATTTTCAAAATTCATTGTTTATTCCAAATAATTAATTTAAAATCTCCAATTCTAATTTAAATCACAATATTAAATCATTACTACCATTATAATTTAATATTTACAAGTAATCTCCAAAACCAAGGTTGTTACAGACTCCTCCTCTTAATAAAATTGCGTCTACGCAATTCATAGAGAAGAATTTGTATTCAACTATTTAATTTCATCACTCAAAAAGAAAAGAAAATAAGCTTGAGATAAAGGGATATTCTCACCATCGCTAAGCGAACATAGAAAATTAGGATATGATCACTCGATAAACTCTCTGCTTTCCTAAGTGCAGTCATTGGGATTAGCATACCATTGAAGTTTAACGAGTGGCGCGTCCTTGTTTCGAAGGCGTTTCACCTCCGAAGCAAGTACACGAATAGGCTGCTACACAATAGATAGGTCTAGTGAGATCTCAAGCTCTTGCAAATAAGGAGAATCGATAACAGAATCCGACTCTCGAATACACTTCCGAAGCTGAGAAACGTGAAACACGTCATGAATGTCAGATAGATGAGCTAGAAGTGAAACTCTATAAGCCATAGGGACAACACGTTTAGTAATAGGAAATGGTCCTATAACGCAAGATGCCAGTTTCCCAGTCATACTGAAATGCATTACCCCTTTTAAAGGAGAAACACGAATAAAGACGAGATCACCAACTAAGAACTCGAGAGGCTTCCTACGGTTGTCCGCGTAGGATTTCTGGTGGCTCTGTGCCTCTTTCATTCTGTGACGAATAAGATCAATCTTCTCAGAAGAATCACGAATAGAATCTGGGCCAAGAATAAGCTTCTTACCAGATTTCAACCAACAAGAAGATTATTGACATGGCCTTTCGTCTAAGGCTTCGAAAGGAGCCATACCGATACTAGACTGAAAACTATTGTTGTAGGAGAATTCCACAAGAGGTAGGTGATCCTACCAACTACCACCGAAATCTAGAATGCAAACATGAAGAAGATCCTCGAGAATATGATTCACCCATTCAGTCTGTCCATCAGACTGCGGATGATATGTTGTGTTGAAATTAAGCTTTGTTCCCAAAAAGTTTGCTAAAGACTCTGCCAGAATGACTCGTGAAAAGCGGATCACGGTCACTCAGAATCGAACTACGAACTCCGTGAAGTCTCATGATTTCCTCGATATATAACTTGGCCAAATGAGAAGCACTCTTATTTGACTTAATAGGAATGAAATAAGCTGATTTGGTGAGGAAATCAACAATAATCCAAATGCTAGAATGGCCCGATCTCGAACGAGGTAGGCCGTCAATGAAATCCATCGAAATCTGATCCACTTCCACAATGGAATCTCTAGAGGCTGAAGGAGACCAGAAGGATGATGATGTATGGCTTTGATACATTGAAAAGTCATGCAATTACTCATATAACTCGCCACATCACGCTTCATGCCTTCCCTATAATAAAAGCGATGCATATCGGCATACATCTTGCTACTGCCAGGATGAATGGTATACTTAGAATGATGACAGTCATCGAGAATGTCATGCCTAAGTGCAGAATCAGAAGGCATAACAAGACGGTTCTTCTTACGAAGACACCCATGGGAATCAATGCTGAAATCCCTCAACTCCTCAAATAATAAATAATATGCAGATTTGCACGAAAAGAAAAGCCACATAAAGCAATCTCAACATCATCATAAAGCATGCTAAGGGTCGCGGATGCCCCCAATAGGATTTGCAATCCTCAATGAAGTAACCATACATGATACGTCCAAACACAAATCGATGTTTCAAAGACTTGTGATCGGTGTATAGGATGAAGTGCTCGCCTAATAGATAATGAAGCCAAATCTTCAAGGCAAAGAAAATAGCAGCTAACTCGAGGTCATGAGTGGCATAGCGAACTTCATTCGGACGCAGTTGCCAAGAAGCATAAGCAACTACATGATCCTTCTGCATAAGCATGGCACCAACGCCACATCTACTAGCATCGGTGTAGACAACAAGATCTTGATTCCCTTCGGGAACCACTAGAATAGGAGCATTAGTGAGAACCACTAAAAGTAATAAAGGTTTGGAAATAAAATTATTTGAGATTTAAAATAAATTAGTAAGTTGAACTAATTTAAAAATCGGTTAATTAAATATGTTAAGATGAGATGAACATAATTCAATATTTAAAAATGAAAGGTAAGTTGAATTCAAAATGGAATTAAAAATTTAAGTTAAATGAAAATAGATACAAAAGCTTAAGTGGTGAAGTGAAAATAAACATAGGAAGTGTATAAAATATTTATATTGAACTTAAGAAATAGATGGTAAAATTCTTAAGTGAAATTTGGAATTGAGAAATATTCTAAGTTGATGAATGAAGGTATAATAAGGGTGTAAGAAAAGATAATTGTGAATAAGTGAATAGAAATCGAAATAAATGTGAATAAAAAGAAATTGATATAGCTAATAATCAATTGGAGATTAATACGTAAGATATACGTATAATATTTTATTCACATAGAGATTTGATCCAGATTTGAGATAAAATTTTGAGATAGTTATACCATTCCGAGGTGGGATTTTTTTCACTCGATTTCGATGGCGAACCCTGTAAATGGCTATGCAAGGAGAATGACAGTTTTTGATCAAGAAACCAGATCTGAGTCCGCATTAGGAAATCGGGTGGACGATACTAGTTCGCAAGTGAATTTGTTTGATCGAGTGAGTGATAAGATTTGATATTTCATACGAATGATATGTGTACCTCGTACGGCTTAAGTAAAGTAAATACTTAAAATTTTGGAAAGAGATGAGTAAAATAAATTTGAACTGTACTAGTGAACACTATCGGTAGATAGGGTACATGTATCTAAAAGCAAAGGACAAATGGATGTTTTTGATTTCTCAAGATAAATTGGAACTGCTTGACATAAAGGTATGTGTTCAAATTGTCATATGAAATTTGGTGATTTTCTGATCCAGCCACTTGGCGTTTTGTTTTCTTTTGAAATTTGGGGCCCGTAGAGGCATTTTGTAGTTGTATCGAGCTAGCCGCGCAAAGAGACGCTGGCAAAAAATTTCAAAATTTTAGTGAGTTACAAAATTTTTGATTATTTAAAATTTAGTTTTAAATTAAAATTTTGAATGGGTAAGTAAATGGAATTGATTGGGAACTATGAATGAGTTTGGAAAGTTAGTAAGGGTGTTAATGCGTCTTACATAAAAAGATTGTTTTGGGAAGTTGTTGAAAACTGTCTGGCTTTAAAATGGTTAACGGGTTATAGATCATTTTTCTTAACTAGTAATTTCGAGGACGAAATTCTTTTAAGGGGGAAGGAATATGACAAACCCAGAATTTTTAGATATTTGAAATTGGGATATTTAATTAATTTTAAACATTTAAAAGTTAAATTCTAACTTGAATTTCAAATATCACGGTTATTGGATAATTTAAATATTAATTTAATAATTGGAAATTGGGTAAAATAGGGAATCTGGAGTTTCAAGATTGTTAAAAATATTTTAACAGTAAGGTATTTCCAGTTTATTTTATTTAAATTATATATATATATGAATGAACATATTATAGAAACAAATATATATATATATATATATATATATATATATATTATAGTAAGATTAATAAAATGCTTTGTTCTATTTTTAATCTAATATATATGTACTAGGTTAAAAGGAATTTTATTCTATTCGTATTTTATGTATATAGATTAAACAGAAAATATATATGTGTAAGATTTTATGAAACATATGGGGATGGTAAATGTGTAGAGTTATACAAAAATTTGATTTTTAATCCATATAGACTATTTTATAAGTATATATGAAGTTTCAAAAATAAAAAGAGAAAATAAAAGGGTATACATATACACATTTTAAACTTACTAGTTTACCTTAAAAATAATGGATTAGGGTAGTTAGCTTGTTTAAATTAACTTATTTAATTATTTTGGTTACAAAAATTATTCAAGGGAAATTTATTTAAATTTAAATATTAAATGCTAATAAATTGTTCGACTAGTTCAAATATTAATAAGTTATATAATGTTATACAAGGTCTAAAATCTAAAGAAATAAGTCGAGATTGAAGCAGATTGCAAATAAAAACAAAGGTGAGTTAATCTCACTTATTTGGATTACCATTAATTTAAATAATTTTAAGTTAAATTATTGGATTGATTGGTTGAATTGATAATTTAGTATCAGTCTAGATGTGATATTATATATAGTAGTATACATACGTACATATATATATATATATATATATATATATTGCTGTGATTGATTTCCCGCATTATATAGCGGATGAGACTTTATGCGCCACGCATATTAGCGTATGACCCTTTATACCGCGATATCCGCCTCGAAGTGGGATTGGTATTTTATTTGTTGTGCTAACATCTGTGGATGCAGGGAAACAGGTTGGAGGGATCCAACTGGATTTCTCAAAATGTTGAATTTATATACATATTCAGTTATATGAAATGTTGATTAATCTGTGAGATATCGTGTTAGAAATTATTTTATTTGATGTTAATGTATTGCTGGATATATTATGGAACTTTAGAAATAAATATTAAATTTTAAAAGGGAAAATTCAAAGCAAGCAAATTGATTGTAAAAATGAATAAATTTAGAAAGAAAAGGATTAGGAAAATAAATATTTTGATTTTTAAAACCTATATAATAAATTCTGGGATATGGGAAAAAGGAAGGATTTTGAATAAATGTGAAAGAAAGGAATTTTTAAAATAAAGACTTAAGCAATATTGTTTGAAAGTACGAAGAAATATATTTTTTAAATTTAAGATTTAAATGAGTTGGGAAAATAAAAGGGATGATTTCGAAATAAAGTATGAAATTAGCATTTCAGATTTAAATAAGGTTTTGAATCAAAATAAAAAAGTAAAACTGGAAATTAATGGATTTTTGAATAAATTTGGGTAATGAAAAATAAGTTTTAAAACGGAATTAATTTAGAGAATCGTTTAGGAAATCGAATAAGTGTTTTGGAAACTGTGATTTAAAGGAGAATAAGATTGTTGAATTTATAAACGAGGTTGTAAATAAAGTGAAATATTTCCCAGTGAAAATTTTGGAAGTATAAATTCACGATGGGAAATTAAAAGGAAAGGGTGATTTGTTTAAAAAAATAGTGGTTTTACATTTTTAAAAGTGTGGAAAGAAAGTTTACGGGATTAGGATGTAAATTTAACTGGAAATAAATCGAGGATGATATATAAATGATTTGACGGTTATATTAGAATGGGAAGTGCATTTTCCTGAAAGGCTAAGTATATTTTCAAAAAAAGATTTATAAGTATAAATTAAAAGTTTTAAAGTTGTTTTAAAAGAATATTTTTAGAGAAAACTATTATTTTAAATTGTTTTAGAATTTTAAAGTAAATACTTTTGAGCATTCTGAGATTTTTATTTGTTATGCTTTACATTTAGTTATTGTGTTTTGTTTTGATAGATCCGTTAGCCACCTATAGTTTTGGATTAAGAATTTACTGGGTATGTCGATCCACTTTAGTTGAAAAGAAAAATTATATTGCATTAATCGATGTATTCGGAGATGTTTAAGACAAAATTATAGATGGTCGCCCTTAACCAGCCCTATTCTCCGCTTTACTAGACAGAATTACTTGTTAATTCTCTTTGGTAAGGTAGGTCTCGGGGCGGGGCGTTACAGTATTTAAATTAATTATAGTAATAAATTATTTTAAAGGTTTAACTAGTCTTATGATTTAAAAGATAATTATTTATACCTTATAGAATAACTTTTATTTTAAAATTAGTTTTGGCTTAAGTTTTACATGAGAAATTATTATAAAATTTCATAACTAGTATCTTTAAATAAAGTGTTTTAAGTAGTTTTTTTTAAGTGTTTCAAAGTATATTTATTTGGATAAAGTAATTTAAATTATTTAAAAATCTAAAGTATTAAGACTTGTGGTTTTCAGTGGAAATAAAACAATTGGGTGGGAATTTATTCCGCGAGAGAAAAAGTGATTTGAAAACTATTTTCAAAGGGTTGAATGTAGAAAAATATCTTTCGAAGATATTTTGAAGTAAATAATTTGAGAAATTATTCAGGCCTGATAGTTGTTTGTGGATGTTATATGATAGTTAAATAACCGACTATCAATATTGGCCAATGCGCTGATCGTTTTGAAGAGACCGTGATCGGGTTTAATTTCACGAAAACCACTTCGATCCGGTTTGAATGTTTTCATGAGGAAGATAAGAGTTTGTGATTGAAGATGGAGCAGTGAAGTGCAGAGGCTAATCGCTACTAATCACAAGTGTGATTCCAAGATGGATGTAGTAGGAGTAGTGCCTTCGGTTCCGTTCGGACCGGGAACGAGCTTGTATGGACGAATACTATCAGAACATCGTCAAGGGGACAATGAGCATTCTAAGCATATGTGTGCTAAAAAGTAATGCATAGCCTCAAGCCTCATCGATCGGGAATGGCTAAAACAAGTAAGGTGCAGCAAGGCTAAGTGGCTAGTAACCAATTAGGGTAAGGTCATCCCTGTCTAGATGTCCCTTTTGTTTCGGTTGTGTAGGCGGTTGCTGATCCCAACCGTGGGGTGATCTTATTCGAACTATCCAGTAAGGGTAGCTCCAGTCTTGTGTTGCAGGGGATCAAAGGGGATCCTTGGTACTCTGATATAGACCAGGTACTGTAACGGACGGTACCCTAGGAGCCCTGCCATAGTATGAAATCTAATCTCCAATAAGTGCATTCGGACTTGTTTGTATACTTGTAACGCCGGAATTTAATGAATGTAAATAATTTCGCCTGCTCGAATAAGTATTTGTATATAGGCACTACTATAATATCAGAGGATTTGATAAGAAATGTTTTAGTTATCGTGAGGTAAAAACCTGACAAGTTTATTTGTGGTGTGGTCTTACGAGATACCTTTAATTTCAAAAGGATTTTGAAAACTTTAATATTCCCATTGAGTGTGTTTTTTCACGCTGGTTTTCCAGACTGACCCGGGTGTTATTTTATTATAATGCTCGGGTCAGACAGGGTATTATTGTAACGCCCCACCTCTATAATCACGCTAGCCACGGATACTATGGGGTAATGTCGTTGACTAGCGTGAAGAATAAGGCTGTTGAGGAGCGACCATCCGTGTAATTGCTTTGTGCGAGTACCGGTATGTGAGATAGTGTAACATGCATTTCATTTCAAGAGGAAATCTGACATATCACGTACAAACTCAAAGCTACTACATAGTGGTTATGTGGTCTTCGAAAACAAATTTACAAATAAGCATAACACAAATCAGTCATAGATATTCATATCACCAAGGCGGAAACAGCTATGAATATAACATATAGAAGTGTACATCAGAGTAGTGGTCAAACAAGATCCACAATATCACAAAAGAATAGGTACAAGTGCTAGACAAAAGAATATGCATACATCAAGGAGTCTCTATCTCGAATGTATAATAACAAAACTACTAAACTAGAGTAGTTAGCCAAAAGTCAAAAGCTAGTCCCAGCTAAGGAGTCAAGCAAAAGCACCTATAACATCTTAGTCTGACCCAAGTATTATTATGATAAGAAGATAATAAACAGATCAGTCTAGCTATAAATACAAGATAAAATGAGATATAAGAAGAGATATGACAAAAACGTATGATAACAATAATGCCATACTCTGACAATTACACATTTAACAACAATAAAAGTCATACAATATCTCAAGAATCTCAAAAATAAAAAAGAATGTCATATTCTTTATTTTATTCACCAAACCACAAATATTGACAAATATATCAAAGCCAATTGCAAAATTGGTGAAATACAAATTCTAGAAATCATCAATTAGAAATCCAAAAATCACAAAGGGAGAAGCTTATCACAAATGGGAGCATGAAAACTCACCAACACGTGCATCTCAAACAGGTCGCTATCCCATGGTCGCTAACCATAAATTCGGAGCAACGACGCAGTACAATAACGGTACGTCCGATGAACCGAAACTCAAATAATTCAAAACATCGACGTTGTACAATAATGGTACGTCCGATGAACTGAAAAGCCGGGACATCGATGTAGTACAATAACGGTACATCCAATTAGCCAAACTCCATAAAAGAACCTAGGTCGCTAGCCCATAAAAATGAGTCGAAACTCCAAAGAACCCATAGGTCATTAGCCTATAAAAGAAATGAGACGAAGCTCAATAGAACGAGGTATAGTCCCCTACGTGGACAAAGAGACATCACATAACGCTAGTCTAAACCATAAAATGATCATCATCGATCATCAAGAAATGTCGATTACATTAAGCTAGTAAATAAATGAGTTTAGCTTCATGTCCCATAACTACTTTCTTAACTTAAATATTTACGAACAAAATGTAGATTTCCACTCGAAAATTATCACAAGAGTTTCAATCGAACATGTCTAAGAATTAACCGACAAAGTAAACGCAAGCATTTCATACCATTTGTTTTGCTAAGTCATTTAATTGGATTCCTCGAACGAATGAGGAAAAGGTTTGTATATACTAATAGATTAGAAAACGATTCTATAAACGAGCTTTGTATTAAAAATAGAGTTGAAATCATCTTTGAGAAAGAGTTGGAATATTTACTACTAGTATAGAAACCTTTGTATTTCAAAGTGACAAATCACAAAAATGATTGTAGAAGCAATCAATCACCAAAAATTCACATATGAACACGTGAATCGAATCCATAGAAATCGATATTGAATCCATCAAAATGGTTATTTCCAAAAATCCCGAAAAAGAAGCTATCAATGTCAACAACAGTGATAAAAACAGTCGGATCAACAGGAATCGATTTAAAAATTGAAAATTCACACAAAAAGGAAAAATTGGTTGAGAGAATGGACTCAGAGGTCAGTCGATTGGTTCTGCACATGGAAACTTTCGGCTTCCAGGTTAAGTCGACTGAACTCAGAGGGCAGCCAACTGATACAGGGACAGGAATTTTCCTCCCCCATTTTCAGTCGACTGCGGTTCAGTCGACTGAAATGCAATTTGCAGAATTCTCAGCTTAGCCCCAAGAAGGGCAAGAATACTAACCGGGAGAGATCGGACGAGCAACGACGACTAGGGATTGATGCCAAGCGACAACCCAGCCTTATAGGCTCTTCGACACACCCCAAAAACATGTTCAAACATTAAAGCTAGGATTTTTAAAGATTTGACATCAAAACACCAAAAATTGGAATATTCATAAAACCAATTCAATCCAAAGGAAAATGGACGAGGAACAGATGTTTGGAATTCATACCAAACCACAAAGAGAATTATAGACATAGATGTGAGTTCAAAAACTCACCTTTAAACCCAAATATAGAAATGAGAAGCTCTAAAACAAGCAAGGATTGATCTCTCTTCAACAATACCTCTAGAATCTTCAATCTATTATCAAAGGTGAAGTTTTTCCTAAGTTAGGTTATAGGAATTTCTGAAAATTGATGAGGGATTGAGATGGAGAAGATGAAGAGGATGCTTACCTAAGCTTCTCCTTGATTTGTAACTTGAAGTTGATAATTCCTAAGAGAATTAGGGCTTAGGAATTTCTAATTTCTAATCTTTTCACCCATTTTTCTCTTGAGCTTGAGTGCTAGGAAATGAGGAATGAAATGAATGAAGAGGAGTTGATTTGGAGTGTTTGATAAAGGAATTGGGTTCACATATTGGGTTAGTGGGCTGAAACCCAAAATCAAAGCCCTAAGTGAAAATATCAAAATTCTACTCAACTCCAAACATATCGATATTTATACTCAAAAAGGTCGCAAACGCCATTTTGAACTCAATGGAAGTAGCCTTGAGTCCCAATTTTACTGTTTGCAAAAAGTAGCATCTCGGACTTAAATTCGACTAACGGTGCTATATTTAAATAAATATTTAAATATACAATCGTAAAATATACGGGTTGTTACAGACTCCCCTCCTTAAGGAAATTACGTCCTCGAAATTCTTAAGAAGTAAACAAAGAGTAACAACCATAAAAGCATATCAACACAAAAGAAAATTTGAAATAAGAAGTTCACCTTTAAGGAGCATGAGAGAGTAAGTCCGGATGCGTTCGCTCGATGAATTCTCTGGATTCCCAAGAGCAGTTCTTAGTATTTGAGGACCATTGAACTTTCACAAAAAGAACATCTTTATTTCGAAGGCGTTTAACCTCTGTAGCAATGATGCGAATAGGATGTTGCTCACAAGTCAAATTAGGCGAAACTTCAATTTCTTCAGTAACACCAAGCTCAAGAATAGAATCGGAATCTCTAAGGCATTTCCGTAGTTCAGAAACGTGAAACACGTCATGAATAGCAAAAAATTGAGCCGGCAATAAAAGGCGATAAGCCACGGAACCAATACGTTCGGTGATGGGAAATGGACCAATATATCGAGGCGCTACTTTTCCCGATCGACTGAAATGCACAACACCCTTCATAGGTGAAAGACGAATAAACACCAAATCTCCCACACAAAATTCTAATTTCCATCTTCGGTTATCGGCATAGGATTTTTGTCTACTTTGAGCTTCTTCCATCCTGTGACAAATATGGTCAATCTTTTCTGTGGAATCACAAATAAAATCTGGGCCTAAAACCAATTTCCCACCGGCTTCAAGCCAAGGTGAAGGAGATCGGCATGTCCTTTCGTAGAGTGCCTCAAAAGGTGCCATACTAATACTAGATTGGAAGCTATTATTATAGGAAAACTCAACAATAGAAATATGACCTTCCCAACTTCCACCAAAATCAAGAACACATGCACGAAGAAGATCTTCAAGAGTTTGATTCACACGCTCGGTTTGTCCATCAGACTGAGAATGATAAGCGGTGCTAAAGTTAAGCTTCGTTCCCAAAGCTTTTTGAGGACTCTTCGAAAATCCACTAGTAAATAATGGATCACGGTCGCTAATAATAGAAGTAGGAACTCCATGCAATTTGAGAATTTCTTTAACATAAAGTTTGGCTAAATGAGGTACGGTCTGATTAGACCGAACGGGAATAAAAAGGACGGATTTTGTAAGTCTATCAACTATCACCCATAGGCTATCATGGCTCGAACGAGAACGAGGAAGGCCGTCAATAAAGTCCATGGAGACTTGATCCCACTTCCAAATTGGAATGTCCAAAGGTTGCAATAACTCATCGAGCCTTTGATGCTCGGCCTTTATGAGTTGGCAAGTCATGCAACGGTTAATGAAGTTGGCAATATCAGATTTCATTCCATCCTAATAATAAAGTCGCTTCATATTCGCATACATTTTACTACTACCGGGATGAATGGCAAACGTAGAACGATGAGAATCTTCTAAAATGTCTTTACAAAGAACACTAATATTTGGCACGATAAGTCTACCAAATTTTCGAATACCATTACGAGCATCAATATCAAAGTCTTTCAAACCTTCAATATCAATTTTATCCCTACAACTTTGGCAAAGAAGAGCCAATTCGAGATCTAGCTTTTGAGCTTCAAGAATGAGGTTTAAAAGAAAAGGATGAGCCTCAAGGCTACATAAAACAAGAGATGAACATGAGCCAGATTCATGATCTCGAATTTCACAAGTGGATAAGATCTCGAGATCATTCCTTTCCGATATTATCATAGAAACAATCGCTTATTGCTTTCGGCTAAAGGCATCGGCAACACGATTCACCTTTCCGGGAGCATAAAGAACATCAAGATCATAATATGCAAGGAACTCAAGCCAATGTTGTTGATGCAAATTAAGTTTCTTTTGAGAAAATAAATACTTCAAAGATTTATGATCGGTATAGAGAACAAATTTCTCTCCCAAAAGATAATGGCGCCAAATTCTAAGGGCTAAAACAATAGCCGCGAGCTCTAAATCATGAGTGGCATATCTAGTCTTGGTAGGCTTTAATTGCCTAGAAGCATAAGCAATAACACGTTCCCTTTGCATGATAACGGCTCTCAAACCAACACGACTAGCATCGGTATAAACAATAAAGTCTTGGTTCCCTTCGGGAATCACAAGAATAGGAGCATCAGAAAGGAGTTCTTTTAATCTTTGAAAAGAAGCTTCACATTTGTCTGACCAAATGTACTTAACTCCCTTCTTTGTCAAATTAGTAAGAGGCATGGAAATTTTTGAAAATTCTTTTATGAACTGATGGTAATAGCCCGCCAATTCAGGAAAGCTACGAATTTCCGTCACACTCACCAGTCTCTTCCAATTTTGAATCGCTTCAATCTTTGAAGGATCCACCGAAATTCAGATTCAGAAATAATATGTCCGAGAAATTTCACACGAGATTGCCAAAAATGGCACTTAGAAAAATTTGCTTCCAATTGATTGCTCCTAAGAGTTTCCAATACAATCCGAAGATGTTTCTCATGCTCTTCCTCGGTTTTAGAATAAACAAGAATATCATCTATAAAGATGAGAACAAATCGATCGAGGAAGTCTTTGAAAAATCAATTCTTAAGGTCAACGAAATAAGGCGGAGCATTCGTTAAACCAAATGGAATAACAATCCATTCATAAGATCTATAACATGTACGGAATGAGGTCAAAGGAATGCTATCCTCTGAAATACGAAGCTGATGAAAACCGGTTGCTAAGTCCAATTGTGAAAAGACTCTAGCATCACTAAGTTGATCGAATAAATCATTAATCAGAGGTAAAGGATATTTACTCTTGATAGTGAGATTATTAAGCTTGCGGTAGTCAACGCAAAGCCTAAGTGTACCATCGGATTTCTTCACAAAAATAGCTAAAGCTCCCTAAGGTGAGGAACTAGAACGAATAAACTGCTTCGCTTCCAATTTGGATAATTGTTTACGCATCTCCTCATTTTCTCTATTAGACATACGATAAGGAGGACGAGTGTTAGGTAGAGCTCTAGGGATTAAATTAATTCTGAACTCAATTTCTCTCTTAGGTAGTAATCCTAAAACGGGTTTAAATATGTTGGAAAATTCACGAACAACGTGAATAGGGGAAATGACATCTTCCTCTTCATCATTATCGTCATCATGAGGGTTTAGAGAATACAAGGGTGCTACCAAACTGGAATCTGAATCTTTAAGAACAATATAAATCTGCTCAACAGATTGAGGATGTCAAAGATATATAGTCCGCTTAGGACATAGGATATGGGCTTCATAACGGTTAAGACGATCCATTCCCAAAATCATTTCAAAGCATATGTATCGCATGACATGCAAATCGGCTTGGAAAGAATAATCACACATAATATTCTCGACATCTTTACAAAATAAACTGAGTGTTGCAGATCCACCAACCGGATTCGCAGTTCTCAGCGAAGTTATCAAAGCCATAACACTTAAAGAAAAAGTATCAACAAGTTCTTTTGATATAAAAGAATGGGACACACCCGTATCAAAAAGAACTTGAATAGGAAGATCACAAAACATAATAATGCCATCAAGGATAGAATGAGAAATACCTTGACCACGAGAAGTGTTACTAGGGGCTTGCATAACATTTAGCTTTCCCTCCTTCTTGCTTTGAAGTTTAGGACATGAAGATAAGGTATGACCTAAACTTTTGCAATAGCGACAAGCAAGGGGCTTCGAACACTTATTTGTATAATGGTCCTTAGAACCACAATTGTAGCATTCTCGACGGCCAGGAATAGGAGTCTTTGCTACTGAAGTTGCATGCTTACCGTTTCTTGTTAGGATAAGGATCTTTGAACTTATTAGGCCTCTTCTTATTATTGTTGAAGTTCGATTTGGCACTCCCAACTTCAACATCACTCTCTTTATCTGCCTCTTCAAGTCAAAGAGCAATATCAACAAGCTGATCAAAAGAAATCTCCAGTTTCAGAAGTAAAGGCTTTTTAAGATTCTTATTCAAGCCATAGATATTTATATACTCGACCCCATATTTAGAGAGGGATTCAAAAGATGCGACATAATCTGCCAAAGAAGATTCACCTTGAACAAGGTCAATAAAACGTGGAGCTAAAGTTACCTTTTCAGCTTCCGGCACAAACTTTAATTCGAATCATTCCCGTAATTTCTCCCAAGTAAGATGCGCTTCAATAATTTCACAAAATCAGAAGCTCGTACCAATCTAATGCTCTTTCTTGGAGCATACTAGAAGCCACTTGGACACGATGTAGACCAATAAGATTTATGCGAGAAAAGATGCGATCGCATGTTCTAAGCCAAGCTTGAACTTCTATAACGCTTTCGGAACCCTTGATTGGCTTTCCACCCAAATTGGTATAATCACTGCACAAGCGTGCAAATCCGAATTTTGGGTGATTAGGCTCTAGAATGGGTCCGGTAGCTTGAGCATTCTTTATAAGATCTAGAAGTTGTTGGGCAGACATAAATACTCCATCTTGAGGAGTAGCACTGGATTGACCGACGCTGGCACGGTTTGGTCTAACCATTTCTCTTTTTTAAGAAAGAAAGAAAGAAAGAAGAAGAAAAAGGTTATTCTCAGAATGAATATCAAACAATCATGATTGATAAAACGAGGCATCATAAAAGAAAAGAAGATAGAAGGGTCCTAAGACTCGGATAAATCCTAAGGCACGACTCCTAAGAAGGACTTAGGACAATGATCCTTGCTAGATTATTCTACATTGTTTCGAAGTTTTGCTTCGATATTAAGCTGTGACGCCCCACCTCTATACTCACGCTAGCCAAGGACACAACGGGGTAATGCGGTTGACTAACGTGAAGAATAAGGCTGTTGAGGAGCGACCATTCGTGTAATTTCTTTGTGCGAGTACCGGTATGTTAGATAGTATAACATGCATTTTATTTCAAGATGAAATCAAATATATCAAGTACAAACTCAAAGCTACTATATAGTTGCTATGTGATCTTTAGAAATAAATATAGAAATAAGCATAACAAAAATAAGTCACAGATATTCATATCACTAAGGCGGAAACAGATATGAATATAACACGTAGAAGTGTACATCAGAGTAGTGGTCAAACAAGATCCACAATATCACAAAAGACTAGGTACAAGTGTTAGACAAAAGAATATGTATACATCAAAGAGTCACTATCTCGAATGTATAAGAACAAAAATACTAAACTAGAGTAGTTAGCCAAAAGTCAAAAGCTAGTCCCGGCTAAGGAATCAAGCAGAAGTACCTGTAACATCTCGGCCTGACCCGAGTATTATTTAATAAGAAAATAATAAACGGATCAGTCTAGCCATAAATATCATATAAAATGAGATGTAATAAGAGATATGACAAAAGCGTATGATAACAACAATGCCATATTGTGACAAGTATACATTTAACAACAACAACAAAAGTCATACAATATCTCAAGAATCTCAGAAATAAAAAAGAATGTCATATTCTTTATTTTATTCACCAAACCACAACTATAGACAAATATATCAATGCCAATCGCAAAATTGGTGAAACACAAATTCTAGAAATCATCAATTAGAAATCTAGAAATCACAAATTGGGAAGCCTATCACAAATGGGAGCATGAAAATTCACCAACACGTGCATCACAAACGGGTAGCTATCCCATGGTCGCTAACCATAAATTCGGAGCAACGACGCAGTACAATAACGGTACATCCGATGAACCGAAACTCAAATAATTCGAAACATCGACACAGTACAATAACGGTAAGTCCAATGAACTGAAAAGCCGAGAAATCGATGTAGTACAATAACGGTACATCCGATGAGCCGAACTCCATAAAAGAACTTGGGTCGCTAGCCCATAAAAATGGGTCAAAACTCCAAAGAACCCATAGGTCGTAAGGCTATAAAAGAAATGAGACGAAGCTCAATAGAACGAGGTATAGTCCCCTACATGGACAAAGAGACATCGCATAACTCTAGTCTAAACCATAAAATGATCATCATCGATCATCAAGAAGTGTCGATTACATTAAGCTAGTAAATAAATGAGTTTAGCTTCATGTCCCATAACCACTTGCTTAACTTAAATATTTACGAACAAACTGTAGATTTCCACTCGAAAATTGTCACAAGAGTTTCAATCGAACAAGTCTAATAATTAACCAACAAAGTAAATGCAAGCGTTTCATACCACTTGTTTTGCTAAGTCGTTTAATTGAATTCCTCGAACGAATGAGGAAAATGTTTGTATATACTAATAGATTAGAAAATGATTCTACAAACGAGCTTTGTATTAAAAATAGAGTTGAAATCATCTTTGAGAAAGAGTTTGAATATTTACTACTAGTATACAAACCTTTGTTTTTCAAAATGACAAATCACAAAAATGATTGTAAAAACAATCAATCACCAAAAATTCACATACGAAGATGTGAATCAAATCTATAGAAATCTACACTAAATCCATCAAAATGGATATTTCCAAAAATCCCAAAAAAGAAGCTATCAAAGTCAAGAAAAGTGATAACAACAACCGGATCAATAGGAATCGATTTAAAAATTGGAAATTCACACAAAAAGACAAAATTTGTTGAGAGAAGAAGGTTCAGTTGATTGGACTCAGAGGTCAGTCGACTGGTTCTACACCTGGAAACTTTCGATTTCTAGGTTCAATTGACTGAACTCAGATGACAGTCGACTGATACAGGGATGGGAATTTTCCTCACCCAGTTTCAGTCGACTGAACTGCAATTTGCAGAATTCTCAGCCTATCCCCTAAAAGCGCAAGAATCCTAACAAGGAGTGATCGGACGAGCAACGACGACTAGGGATTTATGCCAAGTGACAAACCAGCCTTATAGGCTCTTCGACATACCCCAAAAACATGTTCAAACATTAAAGCTAGGATTTTTAAAGATTTGACTTCAAAATACCAAAAATTGGAATATTCATAAAACCAATTCGATCCAAAGGCAAATGGACAAGGAATATATGTTAGAAATTCATACCTAACCACAAAGAGAATTATAAACATAGATGTGAGTTCAAAAACTCACCTTTAAACCCAAATATATAAACGAGAAGCTCTATAACAAGCAAGGATTAATCTCTCTTCAACAATACCACTAGAATCTTCAATCTCTTATCAAAGGTGAAGTTTTTCCTAAGTTAGGTTATAGGAATTTCTGAAAATTAAAGAGGGATTGAGATGGAGAAGATGAAGAGGATGCTTACCTAAGCTTCTCCTTGATTTCTAGCTTGAAGTTGATAATTCCTAAGAGAATTAGGGCTTAGGAATTTCTAATTTCTAATCTTTTCCTCCATTTTTCTCTTGAGCTTGAGTGGTAGGAAATGAGGAATGAAATGAATGAAGAGGAGTTGAGTTGGAGTGTTTGATAAAGGAGTTGGGTTCACATATTGGGTTAGTGGGCTGAAACCCAAAACCAAAGCCTTAAATGAAAATATCAAAATTCTACTCAACTCCAATCATATCGATGTTTATACTCAAAAAGGTCGCAAACACTATTTTGAACTTAATGGAAGTAGTCTCGAGTCCTAATTTGACTGTTTGCAAAAAGTAGCATTTCGGACTTAAATCCGACTAACGATGCTATATTTAAATAAAATATTTAAATATACAATCGTAAAATATGTGGGTTGTTACAATTATAGAGTACAGATTCCGGATGAACTGTTATGGAGCTCAGGGGATGTGCTGGATGGTGAGACGTATCACACATATCTATCTTATTTCTACTGCGTTTGGTATGCTATCTAGTTAGCTTTTGTGAGGACAAGTTAATATAACTATCCAGCATTTTGCTAGTGATTGTGTTGCACTCTGATGATGTAATGTATAAAACAGATATAATTCATTTTATATAAAGATCAGTCATTTATCTATTATATATTATTCCGTTCCGATTGTGAGATTCTGATGTTGTTTTCTTTTTCTTCTTCTACCTCCTTCTTCTTTTACGCTAATGGTTCGTATTTCCATCCACTTTGAATTGATATGATGGACTGGCTAGTGCAATACGATGCCAGGATTATTTGTTCTGAGAGAATTTTATATCGTCGACATCCAAATTCATCTACTCAGCAATTACTTGTTCTTCGGAATATGGATAATTCCGAATTGGCTTTATATTCTCTAGACTCACGAGATGCTGATGATATATCACGTATTCCTGTCGTTTGTGACTTCTTTGATGTATTTGAGCCTGATTCGGGTTTTCCACCCAAGCGGGCGAATTAGTTCCACATTGATCTCATTCCAGGCACGCAGCCAGTAAGTCGTCCTCTCACGAGGTTGTCTACAAAAGAAAATGAGGAACTCAAGAAGCAGATTTTAGATCTTGAGTCTAAGAAGTTGATTCAGTCTAGTTCATCACCATTGGGTGCTGTGGTTGTATTTGTGAGGAAGTCCGATGGTACTCTTAGGCTTTGCATTAACTATCGCAAGCTTAACGAGTTGATCATCAAGAATAGGTATCCATTACCTATGATCAACAATATGTTCGATCAATTGAGTGGTGCTAAGGTCTTTTCTCAGCTCGACCTTCACACTGGTTTTCATCAGTTATGAGTTGCGGAGGATAGCGTTCCTCTTACAGCTTTCCGCACTCGTTATGGTTATTTTGACTGGCTCGTTATGCCATTCGGTTTGATGAACGCTCCTGCTTTCTTTGTCGATCTCATGAATCGAGTATTCCGAGAATATCTCGATAAGTTCATCCTTGTGTTTATTGACGACATCCTTATTTATTCTAAGTCCGAGATAGAGCATACCCACCTTCCTCAAAACTAAAAATCCAAAATTTCTTCAAATCAATTCAAAAAATTGCAATCTTTTTCAGCCTAGATTGTTAATACAAAGGTAATCCAATTCCCAACACCACAATTTCATAAAAATTTATAATTTGTGAAAGTGGTTTTCTAATTTATTGTATTTTTTTGATTGCATGTATCATTTTGTATACTCTGTGATGTATATGTATATGTGTATGTGTACGTGATGATCTATTGTTCTGCCACGTGTTTTACATTTGAGTTGTTATATTTTGTTCTGTTAGATCTTATAGTCATTATAGTTTTATGATAAATATCTATTGGATATGTCGATCCACCTGAAAGCAAAAGTATATGCTACATTTATCGACGTATTAAGTAGATAGTTAAGACAAGGCTATAGGTGGTCGCTCCTGTCCAGCTCTATTCTCCGTATTAGCAGGCGGTATTAACTTGTAATACTCTTTGCTAATGTGCGACTCGGAGTTGGACAGTTATTCGCACTCTTGATGGTGGTTTGGGATTCGCGTCTGAAGGTCGACGAGTTGAGGTTTGATTTTCTTTTGTTTATCTGATAATTTATTTAAACCTAACTTATTATTACTTAATCAAATTTTAGTCTGGAAAAAATGAACAGTAAAGTAAATCCAAAATTTTATTAATACAATAAAATTTAAATTTAAAGTGAGAGTGTTGATGGTAGATTAAATCTTGTCAAAAGCTAATAAATTCGGAAATTTCTTTTTTTACAAGGCCTCAAATCGTGAAGAAAACAAGTCGAGATGGAAATGGGTTGCAAATAAAATCAAAGGTGAGTTAATCTCATTCATTTGGATTATTGCTAATTTAAATAGTTAAAATTTAAATTATTGGATGATTGGTTGGAATTGTTAAGTTTTACCAGTCTGAATGTGATATTGTATATAATAGTATATAGAAACTGGATTGATTGATATTCCCGCATTATATAGCGGATGACACCCATACTCCCTGCATAATTGTGGATGACCTTATATACCGCGATATCCTCCTCGAAGTGGGATTGGTATTTTATTTGTTGACTAACATCTGTGGACACAGGGAAATAGGTTGGAGTGATCCATTTGGATTCCTCAAAATTGTTGAATTTATTTTTATATTCAGTTATATGAAGTGTGAATAATTCTGTGGTATATTCTGTTGGAAAAATTATTTATTTGATGTTAACCTATTGCTGGATATGTTGTGGCATTTTAAAAATGTTGGAAAGAAAAATTTAAAGTAAAAAGTTTATAGTAAAATTGGATAAATTTAAAAGAGAAGAATCTGAAAAATAAATAGTTGATTTTTTAACTCCTATAAAAATAAATTCTGAGATATAAGGTGAATAAATGTGAAAGAAAGGGATTTTTAAAATAAGGACTTAAGCTATATTGTTTGAAAGTACGAAGAAATATATTTTTAGAATTCAAGATTTAAATGAGTTCGAAAAATAAAGGGACGATTTTGAATGAAGTATGAAATTGGCATTTTAGATTTAAATAAGGTTTAGATTCAAAATAAAAGGGTAAAACGGGAATTAATAGATTTAAAATAAATTTGGATAAATCAAGAATAAGTTTTTAAATGGAATTAATTCAGAGAATCGATTAGGAAATCGATTAAGTGTTTGGAAATGTGATTTAAGGGTGATTTGTTTTAAAAATAAATAGTGGTTTATTTTTAAAAAGTATGGAAAGGAAAATTTACAGGTTTTGGACGTAAATTAAATAGAAAATAAATAAACAAGGATTTATAAATGATTAGACGGTTGTATTGGAAATGGAAAGTGTATTTCCCTTAAAAGCCACGTATATTTTCAAAGGAAGATTTCAAGTATAAGTTAGAGGTTTTAAAGTGGTTTTAAAGGAATGTTCTAGAAAGAAATTATTATTTAGTGGTTTTAAATTTTTTAAAAGTAAATATTTATTAAGTTAATTATATAAGTAAATTATTTTAAAGGTTTAACTAGTTTTATGATTTAAAAGGTAATTATTTAATATTTATACCTTACAAAATAACTTTTATTTTAAATTTAGTTTTGGCTTAAGTTTTACATGAGTAATTATTATAAAATTTCATAACTAGTATTTTAAATAAAGTGTTTGAGTAGTTTTTAATTTAAATGTTTTAAAGTATATATTTTTGGATAAAGTAATTTAAATTATTTAAAAGTCTAAAGTATTAAGATTCGGTGAGATTCTGATGACGTTTTCTATTTCTTCTTCTACCTCCTTTTTCTTTCCCTTGCGGTCTGTTTTTCTGGCATTCGATTGTTCGGCATTTAATACAGCGGACATATTGCTTTAGTTGAATCATCTCAAAATGGAATGCTCGGCGTTTTAAACTCAAGGTGAGTTAATCTCACTCACATCTGGATGACTAGTTAATTTAAAATAGTTTGAATTTTAAATTATCGATTGATTGTTCGAGTGTGATATTATATACGGTAGTACATATATATTGGAGTGATTGATATTCCCGCATTATATAGTGGATGTGACTCTATGCACCCCGTGTAATAGTGGATGACCCTTTTATACCCAATGTCCCTCTTGAAATGGGATTTGGTATTTTATTGTTGTGCTAACATCTGTGGATGCAGGAAAACAGGTTGGATGGATCCAACTGGATTCCTCAAAATATTGAAATTATTCTCATAATCTGTGATATGTTCATTTGATATCCTGTGATAGATTGAATTGGAAATTAAGTTGTTCAATGTTGTGGTTAGGATAAATATATCTTGGAATTTTTAGATATAGAAAGTAAAATGAATTGTTTTTTTAAAGGAAATGAAAAGTGAATTTTTAAGTAAAATAATTATTGAGAATTTGGATAATTTAAAGGAATGAATTTGTAAGGAATAAAAAGTTTAGTTTACAAAAATCCTATTAAATAAATTCCGGTTATGGGAAAATAGAGATTTTAAGTAAATGGAAATAAAAGAGTTTTTGAGGACTTAAGTGATATTTTTAAGAATTAAAGGACTTATATTTTGAATTCAGGATTAAAATGGTTTGGGAAAAATAAAAAGCGAATTTTTGAAATAAAGAATGAAACTGACGTTTCAGATTTAAATAAGGATTTTATATCATAATAAAGGGTTAATTTGATGTTAATGGATTTTGGAATTGATTTTAGATAAATCGAGAGATACGTTTTAAAGGGAATTTAACTCAGGAAATCGGTTTGAAATCGATTAAGTGTTTTGAAAAATGTGATTTAAAGGATAATGGGGAATGGAAATTTGTAAACTGGGTTTACAAATAAAGTGGAATATTCATCGGTGGATAAATTTGGAAGTATAGATTCAAGGTGTGAATTTACAAGAAAAAGGCAATTCGTTTTAAAAGTAAAAAGGTGGTTTATTTTTAAAAGTTGGAAGGTGTCTTTCCTGAAACGCTAAATATATTTTTCAAAAGAAGATTTCTAAGCATAACTTTAAGGTTTTAAAATTGTTTCAAAAAAATGTTTTAGAAAAATTTATTTTTAATTGTTTCAAAATTTTAAAGTAAATACTATTCAAGTTAATTTTAGTAGAAATTATTTTAAAGGTTAAACTAGTATTATGTTTTTAAAAGAAATTTTCTAAATATTTATACTTTATATAGAAATTTTATTTTAAAAATAGTTTGTGGCTTAAGTTTTAAAAGTTATTATAGAATTTCATAACTATTATTTTGAGTAAAGTGATTTAAGTAGTTTTTTTTAAAATGTTTTAAGTATATATTTTGTGGTAAAGTGATTTAAATTATTAAAATTCTACTTTGATAAGACTTGAAGTTTTTCAGTGGAAATAAAATAATTGGTTGAATTGATTGTTTATTTGATATTTAAATAACGGACTACCAAATCTGGGCCCAAATATTATTTTGAAAATATCTAGAAGAGGTATGAGAATTATATGGTGTTGTTACCGTTCGAGGTGCTATACTATACCTATAAACTCGTTCGTTCTTCTAGGACGTTTATAAGGAAATCCATCCACTAATGGTTAGGAGGTGAACTCCGATCTTATTTTCATCTGTGTATTTTCTAAAGAACCGGGGTTTAGTTTACCGGAAAATAGCGATCGTTGTTTCAATGAGACCGGGAACGGACTTGAGATTCGAAAACCACTTCGATCCAGCGAGAACGTTTTCGTGAGAAGACAAGAGTTTGGAGTTGAAGATGGAGTAGTGAAATGCAAGGGCTAATAGCTACTAATCCTGAGGGTGATTCCCAAATGGATGTAGTAGGAGTAGTGCCTTCGGTTCCATTCGGACCAGGAACGGACTTGTATGGATGAATGCTATCAGAACATCGTTAGGAGGACAATGAGCATTCTAAGTGAGATGTGTTCTAAAAAGGTAACGCTTAGCCTCGAACCTCATCAACCGAGAATGACTAAAAATCAAGGGATATGCAGTAAGGCTAAGTGGCTAGTAACCAATTAGGGTAAGGTCATCCCTGTTTAGATGTCCATTTTTATTCGGCTGTATTGGCAATTGCTGATCCCAACCGTGGGGTGATCTAATTCGGACTATTCAGTAAGGGGTAGCTCCAGTCTTGTGCTGCAGGGGATTAGGGTGGATCCTCGACAAGCTGATCTAGACCAGGTACCATGACAGGTGGTACCCAATGCCTAGTCATTAGTTGGAAACCATTCTCCCTATGTGCCTTTACGGTTTTGATTGTAGAGCCTAGTGTTGCTGGAATTTAATGAATGTAACAATTTCGGCTATTTGAATAAGTATTTGTATTTAGGCACTATTGTAATATCAGAGGATTTTATAAGAAATGTTTTGGTCATCGTAGGTAAAAACCCGAAATGTTTATTTGTGGCGTGATCTTATGAGATACCTTTGATTTTCAAAGGATTTTGAAAACTTTAATATTAAGTTGAGTGTATTTTCTCACGCTGGTTTTCCAGACTGACTCGTATGTTATTTTATTATAATGCTCGGATAAGACAGAATATTATAAATAAAGGATAGGACGCTGTGGAGCTCAGGAGATGAGCTGGATGGAAAGACGTATCACACTACTTGAAGTATATTCCGTTGTGCAGTATAAGCTGTATAGTCAGCTTTTGTGAGGACAAGTTAATATAACTGTCCAGTAATTGTTTTGATTGTGATGTACTCTGATGACGTAATGCATAAACAGGTATAGTTTCTTTTTGTGTAAAGATCAGTTGTTATCTATTATATCTTGTTCCACTGCGATTGTGATATTCCATTATTGTTTTAGTTCCTTCTTTCTTCTATCTTCTTTCTTTTCCCTCAGCAATCTGTCTTTTCCGACACTCAATCATCGGCATATTATATAGAGGCGTATTTTGTCGAATTTCAAGGGTCGAGAAGGGCGGGTCATTACAGTGGTCACAATACAAATTATATACTCTATAATAAGAGAATTTCAAAGGCAATTTCTAAAGCGGTTTCAAAACATTCCTAAAACCCGTTTTCTTCAACTTAATTTCTAAATAAAACAGACAATTTTACACTTCGAGCAAAGGGGGAGGAGAATTAAATGATTAGATAAAACGCGTGCTATGAACACATCCGTTTATCTAATCGTTTAATTCTCCTCCCTCTTCGCTCAAAGTGCAAAATTGTATGTTTTATATAGAAACTAAGTTAAAGAAAACGGGTTTTAGGAATGTTTCGAAATCACTTTAGAAATTGCCTTTGAAATTCCCTTATTATAGAGTATATCATTTTTATATTAAAAATAATACATAATAATAATTTCAAAAGCCCATTTATTTGAGAAATATTTTTTAAACACATTATAATACTTTTGTATGAAATCCAGAAAGAAATATCAAGAAAACATCGAAATAACGAGAATTGCACCAAGTATTATCCGTTTAAAATAAGCTGCGACTTAATATTCGACAGCGGGTTTGAATAAGTTAAAAGTGTCAAAATGACTTGAAATTACGCAGGAATGTAGTTCACATTCCTACTTAAATCTGAAAAAAGAATCATTCAAATCCGATTTGAAACGAGAATCTGCATTGTTTCAAAGTTGGACCAAAACAATATTAAATCGCTGAATTCCAACAGGCTATGGGTTCAAGTTCGACAGCAGTTTTGAAATAGCAAACGAACCCAGATTGTCATGAAATTTTGCAGAATGTAATTGAACACTCCTACTTAAATTTGCAAAAAGAATCACTAAAATTTGATTTGAGACGAATGGCTTTGCTATCTCAAACATGGACTCAGGTTATGTTTGCAACAGTTCAAAAACCAAAAATGTACAGGCCTAAAACCATCTTGGGTTCAACTTCCAAGCATGAAAACAGAGAATCAAATGGTATCGGATTGAGATCAAAATTAGTATTCATGCAGTAGAAAACTTTATCTTTCAAAAAAAAGAATGATGCAATTTGGATAAAATATGAAAAAGTTATGATGTCTCAAAGTTGAACCCAAATAGTGTTTTCACTGTAAAACTCCGGAGGAAAATATGTTCCACGTCAATGTTTGGTAACATATTTATATAAGCTATCTATGCCAAAATGACCTGAAATTTGGTATGATTATAGTAGAGAACTTCATCTTTCGAAGAAAAAAAAGAATCGACGAATTCCGGTGAGAAATGAAAAAGTTATGCTATCTCAAACATGTACTCAGGCCATGTTTGCAGCAACTCAGAAAACAATTTCTAGAGACAGAAACTGTGTTTTCCTTCATTTTGCAACAATGGTTTGACATTCAAATAGCAATATTTTTTGACCAAAATTTACAGAAATGAGTTCCACATGAGAGCTACCAAATGTAAGAAATCCAGCAGCGTTTTGTTCCTGAACGGAAAGATATTAACATGCAAAGTCATAAAGTACCACAAAAATCTCTAAAAGAGATAACTCGTTCATCTAACAAAAGATGAATCATAATATGCCTCATACCATCGGCAACTCAAATAAACAAAGGATATGAATATCCCAAATCAAGCCAAAAAGGCGAATAACAAATACCAATAAAGGTAACACAAATTTCCATACGGTAATCGCTATTTGTTGTGTGGTTCAAGGGACCTACCCCAAAAGGTGATACTCTATGGAAATATAAATATGAAAGAAACAAAGGATGCACGTGCTCAGTACTGTATAAACAAGGATCCACAAGCCCGAAGGCGACAAACCCAAGTATCTCTTGAGTGGTGACGAAGGACAAACTCCAAAGGCGATACTATAGAGCAACAAACCCGAAGGCACAAACCCGACACAAACTCGAAGGCAATAAACCCGAAGGCAACAAACCGTAGCGGCGAAGGTCCGAAGGCCCAGTACTGAACACCACTAACTGGCAATATGTGTCACAAACCACTCTGATAGGAACCCGCAATATAGGGAGACAAACCGAAAATAAATGTGAATAAAAGAGAACTGATATAGCTAATAATCAATTGGGATAAATACATAGGATGTACGTATATTATTTTATTCGCATAGCAATTTGATCCAAATTCGAGCACAGAATTTCAAGATAGTTATATCGATCCTAGTTGGGATTCGATTTTCGACAGCGAACCCTGGATATGGATTTTTGATTGATCCTGAAATTCTCTATCATGGTATATGGTTATGCAAGGAGAATGACGGTTTTTGATCAAGAAACTAGAGCTGAGTCCACACTAGGAAGTCGGGTGGACGATACTAGTTCGAAAGTGAAATTATGTGATAGAGTGAGCGATCGTATTCGATATTGCGTACGTATGATACATATACATCTTACGGCTCAAGTGAAACAAATATTGAGATTTTTTTTAAAATAAGTGAATAGAATGATTTTAAATTCTGTGATTGGATATTATTGCTAAGCAGGATACGGGTGTTATAAAAGCAAAGGAAAATTGGTGTTTGTGATTTCAGAAGATAAAATTTAATTGCCGAAAAAAGGTATGTGTTTAAATTGGCATATGAAATATGATGATTTTCTTATCTAGCCACTTGGCTTTTGTTTTCTTGAAAATTTAGGGTCCGTTAAGGCATTTTGTAGTTGTACCGATCTACCCACGCAAAGGAGACGCTGGCGAAATTTTTTGAAAATTTAGAGAGTTAGAAAAATTTTGAGAAAATTTTGATAATTTAAAATTTGGTTTTAAACTTAAATTTGAAATGGTTGAGTAATCGAAATTTTTTAGAACCTATGGATAAGTTTAGGAAGTTAGTAAGAGTGATAGTGTCCTTAAGAAAAAGACTGTTTTGGGTGTGGTTAAAACTGTTTGGTTTTGGGAAGTTGTTAAAAATTATTTGGATTGGGAAAATAGTTAACGGGTTCTGAATCATTCTTCTTAACTAGCAATTTCGGGGATGAAATTCTTTTAAGGGGGAAGGAATGTGACGACCCGGAATTTTTGACATTTGAAATTGGAATATTTAATTGATTTTAAACATTTAAAAGGTTAATTTTAACTTAAATTCTAAATATCTCCATTTATTGGATAATTAAATTTTTTAATTTATTAAATGAAAATGGATTGTTTGTTGGTTCAAATATTAATAAGCCATTTGCATGATGTTTATACAAGGTCAAAAATCGAGAAACAAACCGGAATGGAAATAGGTTACAAAAAAAATCAAAAGTGAGTTAATGTCACGCATTTGGATTACCATTAATTTAAATAGTTAAAATTTAAATTATTGAATTGATTGCTTGGATTGATGATCTATTATCAGCTTGGATGTGATATATATATATATATATATATATATATATATATATATATTGGAGTGATTGATTTCCCGCATTATATCGCGGATGAGACCCTATGCTCCCCGCATAATTGCGGATGATTCATTATACCGCAATATCCTTCTCGAAGTGGGATTTGGTATTTTATTTGTTGACTAACATCTTTGGATGCGGGGAAAACAGGTTGGAGGGATTTAACTTGATTCCTCAAAAATATCCATTGTTTTCATATATATGTTGATATATGATAGGATGGATAAATTGATATGGATTGTGTGAATTGAATGATAAAATCTCAAATAGCCGAGGAACTGAATTTGATATTTTTAAATACCATAAATAATTAAATTAAAGGAATTTAAAAAGGGAATTTGAATAGTAATTATTTATACTAAAATTTGATTTATTCTAAAGGGAATTAAGTAGAATAAAATATATTAACTAACTTGGGTTACACCTAACTATATATAAATTGGGTTAAGTATAGATTTGAAAATTTAAATATATATTAAGAAATCAAGAGGTATTGGAACCAATATTAAGATTATTTTTGAAATATAATGGGATTTTAACAAAGGAAGATTTTAAAATGGAAGTATTAAAAGAATTTATTTTAAAACGGAGTTATTTTGGAAATCGATTTGAAAACCGAATAAGAGTTGGAAATTGTGATTTAAAGGAAAATGAGGTTATGGAAATTATAAACTGTGTTTGCAAAGTGAAATAAAATATCAGTGGATATTTGGAAGTATAAATTCACGGTGGGAATTTAAAAGGAGATGGAAATTTGTTTTAAAAATAAAAAGGGTGGTTTTATTTTTAAAGGTGTGGAAAGGGAAATTAAGGGTTTTGGACGTAAATTAAACTGAAAATAAATCGCGAATGATTTACAAATGATTAGATGGTTGTATTGGAATGAAAAGTGTATTTCCCCGAAAAGCCAAGTATAGTTTCAAAGAAAGATTTCCAAGTATAAGTTAGAGGTTTTAAAGTGGTTTTAAAAGAATGTTTTAGGAAGAAATTATTATTTAGTGCTTTTAAAATTTTTGAAAGTAAATATTTATTAAGTTAATTATATAAGTAAATTATTTTAAAGCTTTAACTAATATTATGAGTTAAAAGATAATTAATTAATATTTATACCTTATAGGATAACTTTTATTTTAAAATTACTTTTGGCTTAAGTTTTACATGAGAAATTATCATAAAATTCCATAACTAGTATTTTAAATAAAGTGTTTTAAATAGTTTTTATTTAAGTGTTTTAAAGTATATATTTTTAGATAAAATGATTTAAATTATTTAAAAACCTAAAGTATTAAGACTTGGTTATTTTCAGTGGAATAAAACAATTGAGTGGAAATTTATTCTACGAGAGAAAAAGTGATTTGAAACTATTTTCAAAGGGTTGAAGTGTAGGAAAATATCTTGCGAAGATATTTTGAAATAAATAATTAGAAAAATTATTAAGTCCCGATGGTTTTTTGTGGATGTTCTATGATAGTTAAATAACCGACTATCAATATTGGCTAATGCGTTGATCGTTTCGAAGAGACCGGGATCGGGATTAATTTCTCGAGAACTACTTCGATCCGGTTTGAACGTTTTCGTAAGGAAGACAAGAGCTTGGAGTCGAAGATGGAGCGGTGAAGTGTAAGGGCTAATCGCTACTAATCCCAAGGGTGATTCCAAAATGGATGTAGTAGGAGTAATGCCTTCGATTTCGTTCGGACCGGTATCGGACTTGTATGGACGAATGCTATCAGAACATTGTCAGAGGGACGATGAGCATTCTAAGTGTATGCATGCTAAAAAGGTAATGTATAGGCTCAAGCCTCATCAACCGGGAATGGTTAAAAAACGGAAGGTGCAGCAAGGGTAAGTGGCGGGCAACCAATTACGGTAAGATCATCCCTGTCTAGATGTCCCTTTTTATTCAGCTGTGCGAGCGATTGCTGATCCCAACCGCGGGGTGATCTTATTCGGACTATCCAGTAAGGGGTAGCTTCTGTCTTGTATTGCATGGGATCAAGGGTGATCCTCGGTACACTGATCTAGAACAGGTGCTGTGACGGACGATACCCCAGTAGCCCTGCCATTGTATGGAATCCAATCTCCAATAAGCGCCTGTATGGTTTTGATTGTGTCCAACTATTGCTGGAACGTGAGATGCAAGCATTTCAGCTAGATTCTATTTTACTTTCTATAGACGCTATTATAATATCAGACGGATTTGATAAAAATGTTTTGGTTATCGTAAGGTAAAAACTCGACATGTTTATTTGTGGCGTGGTCTTACGAGATACCTTTGTTTTCAAAGGATTTTTCGAAAACTTTAATAATCCAATTGAGTGCTTTTTCTCACGCTAGTTTTCTAGACCGACTCGGGTGTTATTTTACTATAATGCTTCGGTCAGACTTAATATTATAGAGTACAGATTCTGGATGGGCTGCTATGGAGCACAAGGGATGTGTTGGATGGTGAGACGTATCATATGTATCTGCCTTATTTCTGTTGTATTTGGTATGCTGTGTAGTCAGCTTTTGTATGGATAAGTTAATATAACTGTCCAGTATTTTGCTATTGATTGTGTTGTACACTGATGATGTAATGTATAAAAAACAGATATATTTCTTTTTGTACAAAGATCGATCATTTATTATATATTGTTCCGCTTCGATTGTAAGATTTTGATGTTATTTTCTATTTCTTCTTCTACCTCTTCCTTCATTAACCCTAATGGTTTGTATTTCAATCCACTTTGAGTTGAACTGTTGGAGAAATATTGTCGGCTCAAAGGGGTGCGGATTTGCGGGCCATTACACTTGGTATTAGTTAGAAGCTTCAATCAAGCTGAAAGCTTCAACTTTGCAGCAAAATCTGAGCTTTTGCAACAAATTAGCAAGGTGAGAACAATATCTAACAAATATTAGCTATATCGCTTGAGAAATTGCTTGAATCTGCTATCTATGTAAAAGATTACACACTGTAAAGTCTATTTTCGTTTCTGGCCTGAAGTGCCAACTTTGACTACCATAACATTCATCTCCGGCAACGAAATGATGCCGGATCTTTTTCTGAGTCAAGTTTATACGTTGAACTTCATTTCTGTGTAATTTGGTTGAAAAATATTGACATTTGATTGTTCAAACCGTCACTGCAAAATCAACAAAACTCGTTTTTTTGCCTGCAGATTGTGTTGTCCGAGTTGCTGCAAACATGGCTTGAGTTCACGTTTGAGATAGCATAACTCTTCAATTCCTTATTGAAATTGATTAATTCTTTTTTCTTTAAAAGATGAAGTTTTATACTATAAACATACCAAATTGAAGGTCATTTAGACCTACACAGCTTATAGAAATATGCTGTCGAACATTGACTCGGAGCCTGTTTTTGCCCAGATTTTTACAGTGAAAACACTGCTTGGATTCAACTTTGAGACATCATAACTTTATCATACTTTATCCTAATTGCATGATTTTTTTTGTTTGAGACATAAAGTTTTCTACTAAAAGCGTACCAATTTTGAGATCGATTTGATTCGATTTGTTCCTATGTTTCATGACTGGAAGTTGCATCCAAGATGGTTTCAGGCCTGTACATTTTTGGTTTTTGAACTGTTGCAAACGTGGCCTAAGTCCATGATTGAGACAGCATAACTCATTTGTTTCAAATTAGATTTGAGTGATTCTTTTTACAGACTGAAGTAGGAGTGCTGAGTAAAATTTTTGAAAAATTTCATGACAATATGGGTTCGTTTGCTATTTCAAAACTGCTATCGAACTTGAACCCGCAACCTGTTGGAATTCAGCGATTTAACCTTGTTTTGGTCCAATTTTGAACTGACGCAGGTTCTTCGTTTCAAATCGAATTTGAATGATTCATTTTGCAGATTGAAATAGGAATGTTGAAATACATTCTTGCAAAATTTCAAGTCATTTTGATATTGTTAACTTGTTCAAACCTGCTTTCGAATATTGAGTTGCAGCTTGTTTTAAATGGCTAATACTTGGTGTAATTTTCGCTATTTCGATGTTTTCTAGATATTCTTCCTGGATTTCATACACATACATTATAATGTGTTTTAAAAATGTTTTTCAAATAAATGGGCTTTTGAAATTATTATTATATATTATTTTTAGTATAAAAATTATATACTCTATAATAAGAGAATTTCAAAGGCAATCTCTAAAGCGATTTCGAAGCATTCCTAAAACTCGTTTTCTTCAACTTAATTTCTATATAAAATACACAATTTTGCACTTCGAGTGAAGAGGGAGGAGAATTAAATGATTAGACAAAATGCATGCTATGAACACGTGCGTTTATCTTTTCAGTTAATTTCTAATCTATTCGTTTGATCGTTTTGACCTTTGGGTCTACTTTACCGATGAGATGTGGTAAACTTTGTACTGCTTTGAGTATAGAATTGACTAACGGTTAGTAAACCGTTTCATGCGAATGTATGGTATGGGAAACACGTTAACACTTTGAGGGTTCCTATCCGAGGGGTTTGTGACACATATTGCCAGTTAGCGGTGTCCTATACCGAGCCTTCGGACCTTCGCCACTATAGTTTGTTGCCTTTTGGGTTTGTGCCTTCGAATTTATTTCCTTTGGATTTGTTGCCTTCGGATTTGTTGACCTATATTATCGCTTTTGGAGTTGGTCCTTCATCGCCGCTCAAGAGATGCTTGGGTTTGTCGCCTTCGGGCTTGTGGATCCTTGTTTATACAGTATTGAGCACGTGCATCCTTTGTTCATTCCACTAAATGATTTTATTAGTTCATTTCATTAATCCATTGCAAATAAAATTCAACATTAATTTCAATTTCATTTAACTTTGCTTAAGTTAAATTTCGCTCCAAAATCTGTTTTATTTAACTCCACTTTAAGTTAAATTTCATTTCATAATTCAACTATTAAATTTACTTTTCTTAACATTCATATTCTACAAATTTAGGATTTTGTTTTAGCTCACTAATTCTCAGAATTTAAAAGTTATAAAACTCAGTTTTGTATATTTTCACCAGAACACTTAAATAACAACTTTCAGAGTTGAAACCCTCAGCTTTTTATTATTTTCAAATCATTTCGAAATCATATATGTATAGTTCACTTTTATATCAAATCTTATTTTTGAATTTTAACAAAACTTGCTTTACCAAAACTAAACTTCAATGGTAGCAATCCATCACCTAGAAACTCGAAAATGAATACTGATTATGCAGCCGTCATCACCAGAATTATTTTTAAGCGGCTGGAGTGAGTTTAGTGCTTTCTATTCCCTTTTAAATCCCTTTTAAAATATTTTTGGTCAAACATTCCCAAAATAATACTATTATTATTTTTCCAAACCCTTTGGAAGATCAGTTTCAAACCGGTAGAATTTAAATTCTCAGATTCCTTGTTCTAAATCTAATTTTATTAACAATTCATATTTATAACTATTCTTAGCCATTTACAAATCATGTTTATAAATCATATTCATAAAATATCACTTCCTATGTAATATTACTCCACAAATGTTGATTATTTTAAGTATAATCGATATTCTATAATTCATACTTATAAATTCACCTTCTAATATAAAATTATTCCTCAATTATTCTTCATTGTTTATATTATAGCAATAGCAATTTTTATTGAACAACAAAGAAGAAGTGATAATGGTCAAATATTATCATTCAGTAATATCCAAACACATAATATATCATATATAACTATAATAATTTCTAAAAAGTAATTCCTTTGTGTATATAGAATATAATTTAGGTAAAATCATTTCATTTACCCAGTTTTAAAACAATATTGAGTCGGTTTGCCTTGTTTAAGTGTTTAGAAACCCCTATCGATATTGTGGCATCCCACGTACCGACCAGAATTCATAAGCCACTTAATAGTTAAATTAACATAATATAAAAAAATCACTAACAAATACTCGCTCATGTGTGTGTGTGTGTATATACACACACACTCAAACTCATTCTAGGGTCTCGCTTACCCTGTCTCAACTGGATAAATTCCCACCACAACCTAGGTGTTCGCTTAACCTAAGCTCTAATACCAATTGTAACAACCCGCCAATTTGCACAATTCAAGATGACAATAAATTACACATGTCCAACCCAAATCGAATGGAAAGATAGATAGTAGTGGAAAAGAAAGAGGGAAGAAGAAGAAGAGATAAGAAACTAAAAACAACACAGAATCACACAGTCAGTGAAACAATATATAATATAAGGTCAATAATATTTACAAAGGAGACATCCATTAGAGTACAACAACAATCACGATCATCACTTTGAACAGTTATAACATCTTGTCCTCACAATTTGTTGATAATTTCCATAACAAAAAAGCGGGTAATAAAATGTATAGTAGAATACGACTTGAAGTCCTCCAACTCTTCTCCTAAGCTCCAATGCATACAAAGAAATATGCAAATGTGCATGGTCTGAACAGAGCACTATAATAAAGTAACAGCCGACTCGGTCTGGAAAACCAACATGAGAAAAAACACTCAACTGAATTTTTAGAGTTATAGAAACCCTTTCAAAAATCAAAGGTATCTCGTAAGACCACATCGCACATAAATACGGATGGGTTTTTACCTAACATAACTAAAACATTTTATATAAATTTCTCTGATATTATAATAGTGTCTAAATTTAAACTTAGCTGAAATTGTTACATTAATTAAATTCTATCATAATTCATATACAACTAGACAGTAAATGCTCGTATTAGAGAATGGATTCTATACAATGATTGGGCTACTAGGGTACTGCCTGTCATGATGTATCTCTAGATAAAACAACACCAAGGACCTCGCTTGGATCCTCTACCAACACAAGACCAGCCTACCACTTGACAAGTAGTATCAAATATAATCACCCAACTTTTTGGGCCCTGAATCATACAAATTGAGAGATAATAGCGACTCAGATAGTGATGATAATACCCTACTTGGAGCGAGCCACTAAGCCCTATTGCATCTCCTCTATTTTAGTCATTCCCGGTTGATAAGGCTTGAGGCAAGAAACAACGTAATACCAGCATTCGTCCATACAAGTTCATTCTGGGACCAAATGAAACAATTGAGAGCTCCGTCTCCATTTCCATCATCTTCAAGATGTCTTCACTTCGAAACGCATTTGTTGGATCGAAATGGTTTTCGGATAACATACCAGATCCCGGCCTCTTTGAAACATCATTATGTAATTCCCAGTAAACTCAACCCCGGTTCTTTAGGAAGTAAACAGTCAAAGATAAGAGGGGAGATCACCTACTAACCTCCTAACTATTAGTGGATGGATTTCCTTATCACTGTCCTATGAGAAAGAAATGAGATTTATACGCACAATACATCATCACCGGAGATGACTATGCCATATAACTCACATGTTTCTCCTAGATATTTCCAATATTGCGTTTTGGGTCCAATTCTGATAGTCGGTTATTTAATAATCAAATAACAAACATTCAATTAGGGATTTAATTCCATAGCGAAAAATCAACATTTGGTTAAGCACTAAGCCTCTATTAATTAATATTTTATTAATTAAATTCACTTTCTTAAACTTGAATCAAAAATTCTTTTTACAAAGATTGATATAATCCCAAAATCCCTATTTCTCTATACTTGGAAAAATATTTGTATACTTATCTCGATGGTATAAGTGTATTTACCAATAATCTGGAAGATTACCCTTTTTATTCCATTCAAAAACCATTTTTAAATCTTATTATAATCCAAAAAACCATTTATAAACTCCTTCTATAACTTTATAAACTCATTTCTAAAATTCCTTTTACAAATATCTAAACCATTCATAAAACACCTTTTGTCATTTTAACCAATCTTCCCTTTTCATATTCCAAAACATATTATAAGATTCCTCGTACAAAACCCCATATTTTTATAGAACTCCATTTATAAATTTTGAAAACAATTATAAATAAATTCTAATTACTTACTTTTAGACATTAATATACTAATAACATTATAAGTAAATGAATATTAATTTAAAACATCTTAAAATAATGCTTAATTTTTTTCAAAACATCCTTACATAACGAAAATAGTTAATCTTCAACATCTTTTTATATAATACTAAAAATTAGCTACCTAAACTTTATTGATAAAAATTAAAATCAATTTCAAACCATATTATTATTTTAAATAATTAACCTTCCAAGATATTTAAAATATCAGTAAACAATTTTTAGACAATATTAATATTAATAAACAACCTTTAAAATATAAATATATTTCCTCGATAAAAATCCATACTTAATTCAACATAATCATTTCCATGTTTATAAACCATGTTTATAAATTTTTCCTAATTTATAAAACTTCCTTTCATAAAATTCCTTTATTTATGAACCCAATTTATAACTCTATTTCCTTTATAAATCTCACTTATTTATGAAGTCCCATTCAAAACATAATTTCAACTGTTTTTATTTTTACCTGCTCCCATGGTTATAAATTTCTTTTAATTTACAAAATATCATTTAACAATTCCCAACTTACCCTCATCTTAAGTTTCCACAACAGAATCAACTATTTTCTAAAATATCATTCATCATCTTATGTAAGCGCCAAAATTGGCCGCTAACACCCAATCGTCGATGAAAGCACCAACTAACAATCACAGATCATAGATAGAGTATATGTAGAGAGTATAAATACGAAGAACAATCAAAATTATAAAGAAAGCGGTAATAACGGAGGATTTATAGAGGTTCGGTTAACTCTGGCCTATGTCCACTCTAGAAATTTCCTTTTTATTGATATGACAATCAATTACAGTTACAATCCAGAGTTTTAAAAAATTTATGGCAGAGTAACCTTAATGACGAAGATGAAGGGAAAAAGAATGAAGATCCCCTTTCTAAAGCCCAACTTGTTGTATTTATAGGAAAATCTGGGTTACTAGACTTCCTGAGTGATCCAGGCCCACCAAGACCAAAGCCGAACCCATACCTTTTATCACGACCGATCCTGTATAGTTGACATGCCGACCTGAGGCGTTCCTAGTCTTGACTCAAAGCGAACCCTCAGGCAACTCGAGGCATGCTACGTGTGGACTTGGAGTACAAAACATGCCGACCTGATGCATTAGCACCAAATTGGTCCCTTTTATCCGATCCTAAGAAATTCTTGCTTCCTCCAATGCCGACCCCATGCTAGAATCACCATAGCCGACCTAGGGTCTTCACTACGTCGCCTCGAAGCACGCCGACCTGATGCCCAAGCTCCTACACCGACCCCTAAACTTATTGCCGAATCCAACTCGAGATTTAGGCATCAACTCGAAGTTAAGGGATCAATGACCTAAAATAGCCGATCCCATTTAAATAGCCGATCCTAATACTCCGACATGTCGATTGCTTTCCAAGCAACCAACCCGGAGTAAACCAAAACATGTCGATCCAACTTGATGCCTATCCCTTAATTCATGCCGACCTAGAGATGCCGACCCGATCTATTCCCTTCCTTGCCGATCTTATCTCCAAATACTTGCCGACCCTAGGAAGTCTTTGATGCTAACCTAATCCATTCCATGCCGATCCCATAACGAGATACCGATCCAAGCCAATCACTCCATGGCCCGAAGCATATTGGATGCAGACCTAAAATCCTCACCTACCCTAGGAAAATAAGTCGATCCCTTAATTCCTACCAACCTAGAGTGACAACGATCCTTTTGAAATATGCCGATCTGATTGAACCCGAAGTAAACCCCAATTTGACCCGAAGTAAACACCATGAAAACTCAAAGCAAGCCAAAGTGTGACTCGACGTAAACTATAAACATCTCGAATCACCTTGATATTTCTCGAAACTGATATTTCGAGTATCACGCGTCTTTTTCTCATCAATTACATTGAATCTCGGCTTCATAATCATGTTTATCATCGATGATTGATCATTCATCCATCCAATCGATATGAACCTATCATATTCTAGCCTCGATAACCGAGTAATCGATTTATTTAAATTCGTGTGTCTACAGCCTTGCCAAAAGGCGGGTTAACATACCCCCCCCCCTCAAAACATGCCTTGTGGTAGGAAGGTGTTATTTGAATAGCTTTTGAATCTCATCCGAAGTCCATAAGTTATCCATAGCCATACCGTCCGATTAATAATCCAATCCATTTTATCCAAGTTCCATTGACTTATCCTTATCCAAATCCATCATAGATCCGAGTCGATATCCGATCCTTTTCCAGTAACCAAATCCTTATCCAAATCCAACCGAACCCAATAACCTAGTTATAAACCATCCATATCCAATAACCAACAACCAAATTCATGATCTTTCTAGGTCGATATCCAAATATGGGATCACTCCAGATCATAGCCAATCCTTATCCATTCAAAACCGAAATCTGAATCCATAACCTCTTCGGGTTCTTGCTAAGTGCACTTCAACACTTGTCGACATGTGTTTAGTAATGCCATGGTGTTCCTGGTTCAGTGTCCTTGAACGCTAAGCAATGTTGTCGCTTAAGTCCTATGCCGAAGCCTAGTCGTTTCGAACCATTGCCGAGCATAGCCCATGCTCGACGACCTGAAATAACAAGTGAGAGACAACATGGGGACAAAGTCCTAGGCCGAATCTTGGTCTCTAAGGACCCTTGCCAAGCATATTCCATACCCGACGACCTTTTAACCAAAAACCAGATAAAAAGTCAATCAAAATCCAATCCGAAATCCAGACTCAAACCAGAAAACCAGAAATCCATATCAAATGTCCAAACCAAAAGATAAACATCCAAACTAGAATCCAAATCAGAAAACAAACAAAACCAATGGTTCAAACCTAACTCCCAAACCAAACCAGAAAAAGCAAGTGTCCAAGCCAAAACGAAGAAAAAAAAGATTTCACAAACCAGAGCGTCATGATTTATCATCATCTCAGAGCATGCCTAGGGGTTGTCTCCATCCCTGTACATGAGTAAGTGACTTAGTTGTCTGCCCAGAGTTTGCTACTTATTCCATACCACCCTGATCAGTTGATGACCAACCAACCATCATTCCTGGGCCTTGCACTATCGTTGTTTGAGGTAGATGGTGGTTGCTCATGTTCCACCGCCGTATTCCGAGTTCCAACATATTGCTGCAACTAACCACTCCTTATTGTTCCTCGATTATATCCTTTGGATGCCTGCATCTATTAGTATCATGCCCGTCCAGGTCATGAAAGAGACAATGCCTTCTCGATGCCCTTTCGCGTTCTGATCCTTCCTTGTCGGCTTTCGATAAGAAAGGCGATCCCGAGTATCCAAGTATATCCATTCCAATGTCTCATTCAGTCCTATATAAGTGGAGAATTTTGGTTCTCCCCAATGCTTCCTCTTCCCTTTATCCTTGTTTTTAGCCGATCTTTCACCGGACGGTTCTCCATCCTTAACCATGTTTACTTTCTTTAACCTCATATCCAAACATGCATCCTCTTGTTGAAGAAATCTCTCAGCTTCATGAAAAAATTCCCCGAGATCCATTGGTGGGTTCCACATCAACGATCTTTGAAGTTCGAATTATCCCTGACTCCTGACACCGTCGCCAGTAGAACCATTGATGGACCCAACCGATCCACCAAAGCAACTGCTACATTAAACCGAGTTAAAAAAGTCCTAAGCGATTCTCCCATTTTCTTCTTCACCGACCTCTGTGTCATCACATTCTTCGGCCTTTTGATGTAAACTCGAAACTGTTTCAAAAACGTGTCCACCAATTCTGTCCATGTTCCAATAGATCCATCTTCCAGCTGATTGAACCACATAGCAGCTATATCGGTCAAGTACAAGGGGGAAACATCTCGACATAACCTCCTCTGATTCCCTCAGCACTTCCATATACCTTGTGTACCTCATCAAATGGTTAGTGGGATCCGTCTTACAGTTGTATACATCTAAAGAGGGCAGCTTGAAATTAGGTGGATGCCTAGCCATCCTGATGTTACGGGTAAACGGACTTTTGTTTAACCCCCCCCCCCCCCCCAAATCCCTGTTTGTTAGACCTTCGTGAATAGTTCACCCGATAATGTCAGCTAATCTGCTTTACCTACTAAGGGTTGCTCTCTGTCCAAATTTCCTAACTGCCTTCCAAGTCCTTGAGGGAATTCTGGTACATACTCCTCGTCACGCACTCCTGTTAGCGTCGGGCTGCACAGCGTCATTTAGTATCCCTCTATGGGTTGGTTCAATATTACCTGGTGGTGTGCCCCTAAGTCTAGGTCCATCCAAATTGATAGTGGTTTGCTGATTGGGGGCTACCCTCAACTGAACCACTCGATTTGCTTACATGTTGAGTCCTTATGTTCCAGCTCCATGGATCCAAGCTCCTATAGCTCCTGTTGTTCCTGCATGTCCAAATTGCCTAAGAAGGGTGTGCATCATTTCCTTTTTCCTTTTCATCAACTGCTCCTGCATAGAATCCATCATAATATGCATCTCATCCCTAGCGATGTAGATGGATGCCTGATCTGATCTAGCTCCAAAAGAGGCCTCTTGACTTTCCTCTTGATTGCTCCTTTATGTCACTTGTCTCCTTGTCGATGGCCTAACCATTGCTTCCAAGAATCCGAGTTCCTAAGCCTTTAAATCCAAAATCCAAGTATCAGAATCACTGAGTTCTAGCTTTCTCAGGTGAAAGCACCAAAATTTTAGCGCTAAATTTGGTCACTAACACCCAATCGTCAATGAAATCACCAACTAACAATCACATATCGCAGATAGAGTGTATGTAGAGAGTATAAATATGAAGAACATTCAAAACTAAAAAGAAAATAGTAATAAAAGAGGATTTATAGTGGTTCGACTGACTCTGGCCTATGTCCACTCCGAAATTTTCCTTTTTATTGACATAAGAATCAATTATAGTTACAATCCGGAGTTTATAATACAATTATGGAAGAGTAACCTTAATGAAGAAGATGGAGGGAAATAGAATGAAGATCCCCTTTCTAAAGCCCCGCATGTTGTATTTACAGGAAAAATCCGGGTTACTGGGCTTCTTGAGTGATCCAGGCCTACCAAGACCATAGCCGAAACCATACCCTTTATCACGACCCATCCTGTATAGTTGACATGCTGACCTGAGGTATTCCTGGTCTTGAATCGAAGCAAACCATTTCCGACCTGGGGTCTTCACTATGCTGCTTCGAAGCACGCCAGCCTGATGCCCAAGCTCCTACACCGACCCCTTAATCTATTGTCGAAACCAACTCGAGACTTAGGCACTGACCTGAAGCTAAGGGCTTTATAACCTAAAATAGCCAATCCTATTCAAATAGCCGATCCCAAGACTCCAACATGTCGATTCCTTTCCAAGCTACCTACCTGAAGTGGAAGAGGTACCGACCCGTAGTAAACCAAAACATGCTGATCCAGCATGCTGCCAATCCCTTAATTAACGTCGACCTTGAGATGCCGACCCGATCCATTCCTTTCCATGCCAATCATATCTCCAAATACTTGCCAACGCCGGGCACTCCTTGATGTTGACCTGATCCATTCTCTTCCATGCTGATCCCATAATGAAATACCGATCTAAGCAAATCACTCCATGGCCTGATGCGTATTGGTGCCGACCTAAAATCCTCACCGACCCTAGGAAAATATATCGATCCCTTAATTCCTGCCAACCTGGAGTATCGCCGATCCCTTTGAAATATGATGATCTGATTGAACCCGAAGTAGACCCCAATTTAGCCCAAAGCAAACCTATGAAAACTCGAAGCAAGCCCAAGTGTGACTCGAAGTAAACTCCTAACATCCTGAATCACGTTGATTTTTCTCGAAACTCATATTTCGAGTATCCCACGTCTTTTTCCCATCGACTACGTTGAATCCCGGCTTCATAATCATGTTTATTATCCATGATTAATAGTATATCCATCTAGTCAACTCAAACCTATCGTATTCTAGCCTCGATGACCAAGCAATCGATTTAGTTAAATCCACCTGCATGAGGCCTTGCAAAAAGGCAGGTTAACATCTTATAAAAAATCTACCACATGATTTATTTCACTAATTTGTTAAATGATAATAATTTCCTTTGATTTATAACTCTGTTTATAAATCCATATTTTTATTAACAAAATACGAATTTACAAACCTTTACTTCATTTGAAAAATATCACTTTTTTATATTTAGCACATCTATAAATTTCAGTTTTTCTATATAAATTAAAATGTATATACCTTTATTTATAAATTGGCTAATAATATTTATGTAGAAATATTTTTATTTTCATTTTAAGACCATATCCCTTTATTATAAAAGAGTGACTTATTTTCCCAGATTTTAAAATCTTTACTCTCAATTTTAAAACTCTATTTAAAATGTTTTATAATACTACTAAATTATAATATCCACAAAAATCATATTTTTATTTTAGAAAAATTATTTAAACTTAAATAATTTTCATATCACTTGAAATTTTCCTTTTAAATCAAATCACTATTTTATAGTAATTTAAAATACCAAAATTGATGCCTAGGCTTACCAGAGCACTAAATAAACAAAATCGTGTTCATGTCGTCCAATATAACATCCAATCATATCATACATCAATTTATATGAAAAAAAATCAACTTTGTTAGGAATCCCATTGGATCCCTCTAACCTGTCCCCTTACATTACACATAGTATATAATCATAAAATATAAACCAATCGCGTCAAAGGAGGATTCGTATGCAACGGGCCATACGCTATTACACGGGAATGTAATAGGGTATCATCCGCTCCAATAGGCGGGAATTTATCTATACTAATAATATAATTTTTTATATTATCCAAACAATCAGTGACAGTTAGAAATAAATAATCAAACAACCAATAAATAATATCTATTGACCTTATAAATTTTTTGTTTAGCCAAAAAAGCGAGATAACTCACTTTGATTTTAGTAGTCATCAAAACATCTATTTTCAATTAAAATTGAATGGATGTCCAATTTTAATCCAAAATTCCAACTAATTCCGAATTTGTTCAATCCAACTCCATAGAGTAGCCTTCATCGATATGAGTGCAACGCGACTCATCATGCTTGATTCAAACCTTGTATGAGCAAGTTACAAATAAATTAACATTCAACTATAATTACAATTAATTAACATAATTAAACGATTTAAACTTTTACCATATTCATCTTTCCTCCTCTCTGCTCGTTCCCAGGTCCTCACGCTCGCATTTCTTTTTTTGCATCGATGATCGCGATTTGCCTGCCATCCAAGAATGCTGACGAACACCTTGACGCGCCGCCTCCTTGTGCGCCACTACCCTTTGACCCCACTCTAGCAGCAACGTGTGCATGCGAGCACAAAAATTGCAATCTACCCATTTTTGTTGATCACGAACGAATAAAATTCGTCGCCGCCATCATCATCGATATGACAATCCAAGGCCGTGGATCGACTTCACTCATCGAGCTCTTCAACTTTCATTTTGGACGTTAAGTCTAATTTTGCTGCAAACTCGCCGTGCAATGATGGCTGTTGATTTGGTTTAATATTTAATGGCGGTTGAGAAAATCTAGCTATGGTTTAGCAAATGAAAGAAAGTTGGTGTCCTTATATAGAAAATTTTACAACACTATTAACCCATGAAAATTTCGAACTCCAAACAAAGTGTGCCGCTTGACGCTCTATATGTTATACCGCTATTCCAAACACAATGGAATATATACTGGAATCTAATTCCATCACGTACAAAAGTTAGCTTTTCAAAATCGAATTATTTTAATTAAAATTCATTTAATTAATTCCTACACGTTTCGAACTCGCACGACCAAACGATATGTCTGATTGCCACAAAATTCGACGACATATAATAATTGAATATTACGGATCTGATGGAACTGAGTTCGTCAAAATCCGAGATAGTACCTCGAAAGGCTTTTTTTATACGTTATTTTTAAATCAAAATATTTCCAAAATCAATTAAATCACTTTTAAATCAAATTTAAATGTTTACTATCTTTATTCTTATTCAAATATAAATTAACTCAACTTTTGAAATCATTTTTATTCATATTAAACTGAAGATTCGATTATTTAACAAATTCATAGAATTAAATTTAACAATTTAATTATCAAATAAATCGCTATATCTGAAATTCAAGTAATTTAAATTACAAAAATAACTTTTCAATATTTAAAGTAAATTAAATATTCTGAATTCAAATGAACAAAATTCTGGGTCGTTGCAATTATTATTACAAAATACGCCAAGAGCGACATATAAAGATGCCTCTTGATAACCAGAGTACTAAATAGATATATCGCTCTTATTACATCACCACAAAAATAAAACTAAATAGCTCCTATATAGCTAGCTTTTCCTCCTGAACTTCTTCGGAAGCTTTATTCGTCCAACCTACTAAACCTAAAAACCTTAATTCTCAGTCTACTCAAATTAAATTTTTAGCACCCGAAAGTTTGAGAGAAAAACATAAACTTCGAGTCATACATAAAGACTAGTGTGAATAATACTATTATATCTTAGTTTACTGATATTAAGTGATACCACGTCGCTTAGCGGAACAGGTTTCCCTTCACTAATATCCCTTTAAAACATATCTTCTGCAAATCAGAATCCTGCAATCAAACTGAGTAAACAATAATTGCAATATCATATATGCTCATATATCAGGTAATAAATGGACTATCTGTCCGAAAAATATAGTTTTTTTAGCTAACTGCTACCTTTGGTTGACTTTGGCCTACCAAACATTTATTAGACATAATTATGGACAGTCTATCCTTAACTTACTTCTTCTATGGTCAACTTGTCCTACTGGTTTTGCGGGCTCACCAATAACATATCCTCCTACTCTGTATATTCCTTTCTGTGTATAACATCATTTAAGTCTTATCTGTGACTAAGCCCTACACATTGGAATTTTGGAATAAATTAGCTAGGGGCAATAGCAATGTATAGGGCATGACCGTATACCAGTTCCATCTGGTATTCAGATATCTGAGTCGTTTACTTAAGGTTAATTACCCTTCAAATTTTCCTTGAAAACCTTTCTTTCAAATTGATTTAACCTTTAAATCATACTTAAACAAGGAAAACATAATTTTTGCTTTACTCAAAAATCTTTGCCATGATATATGCTTTACACAAAACATTGTTGATGAAAACCTTTGAAACGTTCGTTTAAAAGCTTTAAACAATCTCTTTTGAAACCTTTGAAATTACCCATTTCAAAACCACTTAACTACTTTACTTTGGACTCTAGGACGAAAGGCGAAAACATACCTTTTTTGAAATCATTTATAATAGACCTTTTGAAACCATTGAAAGTGTCCTTTTGAAAACCTTATAAAACCCTAGACATCCTCTTCAAAACATTCCAAACTTGCCTTTCGAAAATATTGGAAATCTTCCATTCAAGCACTAAAATTAATCCTTTTGAAAACATTAGGGAATCCTCCCTTAGAAACCCTCATTAGATACCTTTCAAAAGCATTAAAGTTCTTTACTTAAACAAATATTTCGAAAGCATTGGGTTCAGTTGAAAGCTTGTGGAATATAGCTTTGAAACCATATAAAAAACATTTCTTTCGAAACCTTTGGGTTTGACTTTTAAAATATAAAAAGGGTCCTAAAAGAATTAGGTCGAAAGCAGCTCTTTCGAAAGCAATTTCCTTAGTAAAAGAAAGTAGATGGCTTCAAAACCATCCCTTTTAGAAAGCATGGAGAAGTGGCTTCTTATTTAGAAACGCAAGCACCCTTTCGAAACCAGTATTTGTCACAACTGGGTCGAGAGGTAGAATGTGGCACAGGTGTTTCGACCCTTTCAAAAGCTTGTTTAGAAAGGAGGTAACCTCTGTCCAAAGCTATATTAAAAACCCTTCCGAAAACATTCTTTTAAAGCAAAGCAAGCAGCATCTCTTTTGAAAACAAAACAGGGCCTCGACCCCATCAAAAGTTCGATTCGACTCTATACCTTTCACCTATCTCCAATTCACTACGTACTTAGTCATTGATTCCATGTGTATTGGTTTTGAATAGGATGGAGTTGGTAGTATAAAGTCAAAAGGTAGCTACCGAAAGTTGCAAAATAGAAAATATTTACAAAAACTGATTTTTACTTTATAAAGTAACATCTTTTCAACTAACATGCTTATTTGTCCTTATATAATTGGTTGTCAATTTCTTTTCCAAAAATCTTTCGTACAAGTGCTGCCGAATTCAGTATTTGATCATTTAAAACATTTAGCAAATTTCCCATTCACCTTTTATAAAAATATAAAACAATTAAGACCCATACCTTAAATAATTATATATCCTTAATAAAACACTTAGGAAAATTCTCCTCATAATTCACTTTTAATAAGTTTTCTAACATAATTAAATTTATGATCCATATCTAATATATAATAGCCATAATTAATTTTAAACATAATAACCATTTTCTTCACTAGAAAATTCATAATAAATTAAAAAATTATAAAACTTCAAATCTACCTCTAAAATGATATTTCCGATCTTATATAAAAAAGCAAGGCATTAGGATGCCATTTGACAGGTTTCTCAAATCAAATCTTGTCATAAAATCTATATAAAGTAACATAAATAATCAACAAGCATATATATCCATTTAATAATCAAAACATGGCATAATACTTTACAAAACATATTTTGCTCTGACCTAGAAATCGAAAACAATAAAAATGAGATGTAATCTATTATTTACCTTTTGCTTGTTTGTTAAGGAGGTTGAGATTTGCCCTTTGATTAATTAGCTTAAGCTTCCTTCTTGAAATCTTATTTACCTTCCCATTATCTTCTTCTAATAGTGGTTGGCCATGCTCTTGCTTTAGTTTCATTTGCGAATATTATAAATGAAAGTTGGTTAAGAATTTAGGGTATAAGAATATGTCTTATTCTTATTTTTCCCTTACCTTATTACCTCTTTCTTAATTTATTTGTTTACCCATTCTTAAGGCATGGTACCTTATAATTAAACAAATCTCAATCTCTTAACCACTTTAATCTTTACATTATTCTATTTAGATTTTCTAATTAAATCTCCTGAATAATGTTTTTAAAATTAGGAGTGTTATAGACTCCCTTCCTTAAAGAATTCTATCCTGGAAATTACGATAAGGTACTCACAACAATTAAAAAGGTAAAACAACCATGAAACAAGTCGGAATATGTATCTCGAATCCTGCTCTCAATTTCCTAAGTACAGTCTCTCTCGTCGTCACTCCACTGAACTTTGACTAATCCGGCTATCTTGTTCCTTAGCGTCTTCTCATCTCTCATGACAATGTGAACTGCTTTTCTAATTATAGTCAAATTTGGCTTGATTACCAAGTCATCTAACACAGTCAGTGCTATAGTAGTCTTTGGATCTCGAATACACTTCCATATATGAGAAATATGAAAAACATTATGGACTCCTGCCAAACTACTTGGTAACTCCACTCTAAATGCGAGTTTCCCAATCCTTTCTATATTAGGAAATGGTCCAACGAATCTCGGTGCCAATTTTTCTGATTTTTCGAATCTGATTACACTATTCATCGGTGATACCTTGACGAAAATATGATTTCCAACTGATAACTCTAAGTCTTTCCATCTTCTATGAACATAACTCTTCTGTCTAGACTGAGCTTCCTTTATCCTGAGCTCAATCTTTTCTACAGCTTCTCTTACCAAATCGAACAAAGAACTAACATATCCCCAGTCTCTAACTAACAAACGGGTGATTTACATGGCCTTCCATACAAAGCATCAAATGGTGTTGTCGACCCAAAAATGGAGGTTTGAGTTTGAAAGAACCAACCCTGTCCTGATAGAGCAATATCATAGATCATAGATATACAGAAAGAATAGTAAATAAAGTAGACAAAGAATTTTTATAGTGGTTCGGCTGTTAATGAAGAGTACCTCCACTTTGTAGTTTTATTATAGACTGATTGGAAGTACAAGAGATGTTTGATTACATGGCTTTGATTATCTCTTAGATAGATTGAATCTCCAGAGTTGGAATCCACTGGAGAATCACAGTGTATTCCTCTGGAGATTGTTATAAGGGAGGTAAAAAGTGAAGAATAATTCCAGTAGAGCTTTAGCAATCACTCCGGACAAGATCCAGTTTATGTTGAAGGTAGGATGGTGTTTATATAGATCGGAGAGCTTTTGGACCAGGCCGCTTCATCGTCAGCTCCCAGGTAGGTAGGAAATGACCCAAGGAGTGTTTATCTCGCAAAAAGGGGCAAATCCATGAGTCATTAGCGACCCATGGCCTATCCGTTGCTAGAGACCCATAGGCCTGGCTCGTTTGCGAGCCAATGTCTTGGCCTCTTTCCGCTATATTCCTTAGATAACTTTTTTGAAGGTTTGAGGAGAGGCATGGGTCATTGATGATCCAAGCACTTAGGATTTTTTGGATTTTGGTATTGGAGATGTATTGATAATCTTTTATCATAGTTGTTTCATTTTGATGACAATTCACTAGTTGTTTGCGCTCAATTGCTGATTGGAATGAAAGAATGCCGATCTCACTCTTTCATTGATCCTTGTCATTGCCTTAGTCGTATAGCTTGGCCCTTATTAATCCTTTGTCTTAGCTTTTCTAGTTAAGTTCTGAACCATCCTGTTTACGTGAGGTTCTTCTGTTTCCTATTAGTTCCTGCTGGGTTAGAAACCCGGGTATCATTTGCCCAAAAGAGTACGTCTTCATTGTAAACAAGGCATGATCTGGAAGTTATCAATCTCGATATCCATCTGTCAATCTCCAAGTGATTACATTAGAGCTTTACGAATACGTTAACCCAATGTTGTTGGTTGTCTTTCTTTGGTTCTGACTGCTACCACTTGCCATAACATATCACATTTCTGCCCATAGTTTCCCGGCCTGCCTTGGAATGATGAATAGTTGTAAGAGATTGAGTTCGAGAAGAATAGATGAAGTCTCATTTCCTCTTTCTCTCTTATTATTTTATGTGGGTCGCTAGCAATTCCTATGGGACGGATCTCTAGCAACCTAACTACTAGTTTATTTTACTATGCATGGTTAGGTCGAGTCACTAATGATCCAAGATGGGTCGTGAGGGACCCAATTACTTAGCGAAAAATTTTCTTCCTTTTGCCTGCCTACTTATACACCCGAACCGAACCATCATGTCATTCGGCCCGAACCACATTTTCTCCTTCACGCAATCGATCCCCTATGTGATTTGATTCCAGATAACCCAATCACTTGCTCGATATGATTCATCACCTCGCTTAAATCCATCCACCATTGATTCATCCAAGTACTCACATGTTTCATGAAACCCTAGTTATCCCATCGTCTCACTTGAATCCAAGCCCTAGCTCGCTATTGATCTGTAGTCGACCTACCATCAGCTCGCTACCCTCTTGAGACACCACCGACCCTCCGATTCACCACTGATCAAGTCAAAGTTTGTTGAGTTTAACCTTTGGTTCTTCATGTGCCTTAGAAATCAGTTTGAGGAGGGTTTGCTAAGTTGATTTGTTAATTATCGTATTGGTATAATGATTTGATGACTAGCTTTCCTTTACAAAGTAGACTGTGAGAAGTTTGAGTTGATGGTGGTTTTGTGGAGGGAGATAGTAAATTGAATCTCAAGTTGTCTCCTGGAATGACATTAGGGCTTTGGCCTAATGGTTGACACGTTTTTCTATCTTCATCTACTGAACTAGAATTAACAAATATCCAGTTTCAAGGCTGTTATTGTATGTCACATTACTGGTCGATCACAGCTCCTCCATATAATTTGAACTTATCATGCTTACTTGTTCCCTACTCGACATTTCTATAGTGAGAAGTGCTTTCTGCGTCACTTTGAACAACAGATCCATTATGGATCATGGATCGATAACAGGTAAGTGTATAGGAAGTAGGAACAAAAATAAACTAACACGGGAAGCTCTTTTCTTCTTCCACTACGAGTGAACTATCTACATGGGATAGGAAGTTTGTGGTGTATCGAGCACCGAGTTTATCCCATATAGATTGCACACCGCACTTTCCCCAGTTCACACTTGAAATCCGAAGTATCGATTACGAGTTAATCTTTCTTTGAAATTCAAGTATGGTGGGGGAAATTTATGAACTTAGGATAGATTTACTTGACATTTTTCAGATGCGGGTCTGTTATATAGAATAAAGCATCCATCAATCACCATAAGTTAAGCAGGCAAAGCCTAACGCTCTCAGAAGTCTAGTCGTCATCCACTTTGCATGCTCAGTATGGTCAATTAGTTCCGGTTAGGTCAATCACGAATCGTACTCCCTCTAACTTCAGAGTTCTGCTTAACCCACCCGAGAGAGTTTTTTCGATGGTTTCTGAAAAGGTTGTTCAAAATATTTGCACATAATATGGAATTCTCAAAGAGGACGTGCGTCTACCAGGGAAGGACAAATTCGCTCATATGCCTCCCCTTGGGTATACCGCTGGCCACCGATACATGTGCTTGAATGGGGCCATGCCTACCTTTAACGATTTTCTACGTTAGACTCTCTTGAACTTGGGTAATGCCCCCATTCCAGCTTCATCTGAATCGCTAGGCCATCCTTACTAGCTTGCGTGTCCTTTTCATGCAGACGTTAAACCGTGCCCCAAGTTTTACCGAGTTGGGGTAATTTCTGGCATTCAAGAGGAGAGATGATTGTCGCTTCTTGACTATAATCGAAGCCTAGGAAAACCAAAAAATCGTCCTATGCTTGCAAAGGAACTTATCACAGTTCAAGACGTAGTGCATTTTTGTTAGATTCCCCAAGGGGTTTAATCGTCGGTGAACGATAGGGTTAAGCTTCTCTTTTCCATTTATTGAGCCCTAATGCATTGTGACGGAGTTCCTAAAGAGTCGTATGTCTCTTGCAGTTATTCCAAGACCGAACAGGGATGCGGCACTCAATGAAGTTTGTGAGACTTTAAAGGATATCAATCTCGAGGAGAGAAGCATTAAAGTATTACTAACTGATGAAAATCTGCATCGTTATGGATTGCTTGCTCCAGGTAGACCCACCGCTCAAGTTGAAGCTTCCTCTCCTGGCCGATCCAGGGCTCGTACTCGGACCACTTCTCTTTCCATTATTCCAAGGAAGGTCGGGAGAGAGATAGCCCGCTCAAAGGATCAGCAGATGACGCTCGAGGGGAGGAAGACGTTGCTGTAACTAGGTTAGACGGTTTAGCTAGAATGCCTCCAGTTATGGAGGAAGCGGAAGAAGAGTTCGCACACAGAGAAGGCATGACCGTGCTGGACTAAGAGAAGGAAGGAGAATTTGAAAGTAGCAGCAATGAATCTACTACCAGTCATTATTTCTCATCAGAATTGGAGGGTGAAAACTCGGAGTCTTGCGATGAGACTCTGAGAATGAATCCGGTTCTCCCAAGTTCGCCTCTCCCTGACACGAGTAACAAAGGCAAAGCCTCGAAAACTAGAAGACATCAAGATTCTCCGAGTAGGAATGTCGGGGTGGAGTTCGGAGACTTCAACAATGTTTGTATTGATTTTGATGCGCTCATGAAAGGAGACTTCAAATTTGACACGATGCCTTCCGGTTCGGGTGATATCGCACCAGCAGTCAGCCTATTTCCATCTACAATAACCGAAGTTAGTCAGATCACACCTACGATGGCCGTTTGTTTCGGTCCGTGACGACATCTTGGACCTATATTAGAAACAAACAACACGTTGCACTAGGATTAGACTTATTTCCATCCCTTTGTATATTTGCTTAGTTTGTGTTATGCTTTTGAAATCTTCTATGTATGCTTCTGCCAGGTATAATGAGGGGACGAGGCTTTTATGACGACTTCGAAGACTTCATCGATTCACAGTGGTATACCAAGCGCTCCTCCAGCCGCCATCAAGTTTGAGAGACAGAGGAGGAATACAGGCGAAGGAAATGACTTGAAGTTGAAACCCATTGCAAAAAAGAAAGAGATCGAGCTCGACAATATAAAGGTGGGTATGATAAAAGAAGATCACTTGAAGGATGAGATGAACCGTCGAAAAAGTCTAAGTTTGATCATTACTCCATCTTTCAGAGCTCGCCTCAAAATACTTTTCTGTGGGCTAAGAAACTCCCACCACTTCTGCCCCAATCCTACCTCTGACTCATATTTCATCCACTTCTATCGCTACTACTACCCTTGATCCCTCTCGCCCCCTGCCGAAGCCATGTCTACGTTCTTCCTTCGTGCCCTACTAAAATTGAGGCAGCGCTTCTGGGTTGGTTCCTAAAGGGGTCAAGTTTGACTTGAATCTCCACCCTGTTAGTAAGGATTCCTATATGCTGCAACTCCAAGCTATTTATAGCAACCTAGGATAGTCTGTTCGATGGGAGAAACTCTGTAAACAGCTAGCGGATACAAATAGGAATAACTATCAGGAGATCCTCTCCTTTGAGTTGGAGAAAGATGACTAAGAAGGCACTAAATGAGCATTACGCCAAGATTAAACAATTAGAGGAAGAGAAGACAGCGACACTACAGGATAACAAGAGAAATGCCGACATGTTAAAGGAGGTGAGAAAAACCCACAGCTGAATAGAAATCATCTACAGAGACGAGATCGAAAAGGATTACATGGAGGAGGAGAAGTTGAAGCAAGAGGTGAATGCTTACCGCGCAACAATCGAGGCTCAATGAAAGACTATCACTTATCATGACCTCGTCGTTGAAGGGCACAAAAAAATCATTTTTGACCAGGCTGAGATCATTGCCAAGTTACAAGCTCATGTTACGCAGCTTAGTACCGACAAGACAGCTGCCGAAGTTGAGAAAGCTGTCGTGACAGCGGACTACATGGACCCTCAAAATGCTTTTGATAGGATAATGGAGAAGCTAGATGCAACTATTCTAAATTTCTATTTAACTCTCTATTGCATCAAGGAAGTGTAACAACCCGCATATTTATCGATTTTATATTTAAATATTTTATTCAAATATTTTATCGATACTCAGAATTTAGTCTGAAAAGCTACTTTTAGCATATGGTCGAATTAGGGCTCAGGACCACTTCCATTGAGTTCAAAATGCAGTTTGCGATCTTTTTGAATATAAACTTTGATATGTTTGGAGTTAGTGGAATTTTGCCACTTTTTACTTAGGGCTTTGGTTTGGGCTGAGCCCAATAACCCCACTTATGTATTCAGTCCCAACCCTCTCCTCTTCATTTTCTTCCTTTCTATTTTCCTAATACTCAAGATTTTATAACGATGGAGAGTGGAATGAGAAATTGAAACTCAAGCCCTAGTTTTCTTTTGCAAATCAAGCTCTAGCTCCAAACTAATAGAAGAACCGATTGGTAAGACTTCTCTTCATCTTCTCCAACTCCTTCTCTCTTGAATTTCAGAAATTTGTAAACCTAACTTTGGGAATGTTCTTCTTTTTTAGTATAGATTCAAGCTCGTTTGGGTTGTGTTGAAGAGTGGTTGATTCTTCTTTTGCCTTCAAGCTTCTTCTTCATTGATTTTGTGAAAAGGTGAGATTTTTATCTCACATCTATGACTATAATTATCTTTGGTTGTTAGGTATGAATTCCTAACACCTCTTCATGTGAATTTTCTTTTGATTTGAATTGATTTTGTGAATATTCCAATTTTTGGGTTTTTAAGTCAAATTAGTGTGAAAATCCTTTTATGGATGTTTGATCATGCTTTTGATGATGCATCGAGGAGCATATAAGGTCGGGTTGCCGATTGGGATAAACCCCTAGAGCCAATATTCGTCCGATTGCATTTTGGAAGAGTTTTCTCTTCATTTGTATAGGTTGAAAAACAGCCCAGGCAAGATTCAGTCGACTGAAAAGTCTGGTCAGTCGACTGAACCTGGAACCCGAAAGTTTCCAAGCGTGATTCAGTCGACTAAATCCTCTGTTCAGTCGACTGGACCTGGAAACAGAAAGTTTCCTGAACCTGGAAAATTTCCAGGTACAGGGTCAGTCGACTGAAAACTCTTTTCAGTCGACTAAACCTGCTGTTTCAGTCCAATTTTCCTTTTTGGATTGAATTTCCAATTTAAATCGATTCATGATGATCCTATTTGTTGTTATCATTTATTATGACTTTGATGACTCCTTTTTAGGGATTTTTGAATATCCATTTCGATGGATTCTTTATCGATTTGTTTGGAATTTATTCACGTCGTCGTATGTGAATTTTGATGATCGATTGTTCTACTATCATCTTTGTGGTTTGTCACTTCAAAATATACAAAGGTTTCAATAGTAGTAGTAAATATCAAAACTCTTTCTTCAAATGATTTCAACACTATTTTATTACAAGGCTCGTTTTCTCAAACCGATTTCCAATCTATTAGTATATACAAACCTTTACCTCACTCGTATGAGAAATCTAATTAAACGACATAGTAAAACAAGTGGTATGAAACGTTTGCGTTTACTTCGTTGGTTAGTTCTTGGACTTGTTCGATTGAATCTTTTGTGACAATTTTCTAGTGAAGATCTACAGTTTGTTCGTAAATGTTTGAGTTAAGCAAGTGGTTATGGGACATGAAGCTAAACTTTTATATTTACTAACTTAGTGTAATTGACACTTCTTGATGATCATTGACGGTCATTTTTGTGATTTAGACTAGCAATTGTGCGATGTCTCTTTGTTTGCGAGGGAGACTAGACCCCGTTTCGGTGTGATTTCGACTCACACATGTGGGGTAGCGCCCCATGGTCTTCGGGCCGTTCGTGTGTCAAAAATTAATGGCTAGCTACCATGAGATAGCGTCTCGTTTGTGTGATACATATGTTGGTGAGTTTTCATGCTCCCGTTCGTGTGATAGGCCTCCCCTCCCTTTTTATGATTTCTGGATTTCGTGTGTTGATTTCTGGAATTTGTGCTTCACCAATTTTAGTGATTTTCATTGATATGATTTATCAATTTTTGTGCATTGGTGAATTCGTGTGTCATTGACTTGTTGTGAATACAAGTTTTGGGTATGAAACCCTTTTTGGATCTTTGAGAAGATTCTTGTGATATTGATTAATCTCATGTTGATTTTCAATTACATACTTATAGTAGTATGCCATTATGGTTATCATATGTTTATGCCATGTCTCTTATTCTATATCATGTCATCTGATATTTATAGCTAGACTAATCCGTTTATTATTTTCTTATGAAATAATACTCGAGTCAGACCGAGATGTTACAGGTGCTTCTGCTTGACTTCTCCCCTAGGATTCATTATCTCCTTGACTTTTGGCTAACTACTTAGATTAGTAGTTTTTGGACATATACGTTTGAGATATAGACTCTATGATGTATACTTATTCTTTTGTATAGCACATGTTGCTATTCTTTTGGGTTATTGTGGATCTTTCTGACCACTACTCTGATGTACACTTTCATGTGTTATATATTCATATCTTTTTCCGCCTTTGTGATATGGATGTCTGTGACTGATTTGTGTTATGTTTATTTCTATATTTGTTTTCGAAGATTATATATAGCCACTGTGTGATAACTTTGAGTTTGTATCGGTATGTTGGATTTCCTCCTTAAATGATATATGCTTTACTATCTGACATATCGGTGCTCGCATAAAGATATTACACAGATGGTCGCTCCTCAACAGCCTTATTCTCCGTGCTAGTTGACAGCATTACTCCGTAGTGTTCTTGGCTAGCGTGGGTATAGAGGTGGGGCGTCACAGGAAGTCTCGGCTACCTTCACCCGAAGTTTCTACGCACTCTTCCCTTGTTTAGGAGGAAATCTTATCTCATTTCGCCGATAGTGGCAATGTTTACTCTGATCAAGAGTTGCGAGATGCCTATCTTAATGACGACTTAATGAAGGCATTACTGAAGGGCCAGGAAATTCTCCGAACTAAGAGAGAGAAGGAGGCCACCAATGTCGCTTTGACGACCACCACCGATATGCGCACCAAACCTTCCATCCAGTGAGGGCGAATCATCAGAGTAGCTTTGCGACCATCCAAAGAGCTTGCGATTTGAAATTATTCCTCCTGCGGTGGAGACATCAAAAGAATGAAAAGATGGCGAGTACGAAGTTGGCCTTCTCGAGCATTCCTCCGTTGTAGGTAATGTCCTTGTCTTCTCCGAGTTTGGGAGTTTTCAATTTATAGTAAAGCAAGAGGAATTTAATGCTTTCATATTTGATCTTATAGGTCCAACCACTTTTCCTGTCGACACACCAGTGACTTCAATGCCCATGCTTGCTGCCATTTTCACATCTTCTGAGGTTGTTTCTATTCCTGCTCTGATCTCTACGTCCGTGTTCGGTTTGCAACTGGGGCCAGAGGCTGAGAAGATAGCTGTGCTTCATGGCCTGAACGACCCTTTTATGTTGTTGGAAGGTGACGTAACAGCAGCAGAGGCCAAGGAGCAGGAGACGTAGATAGAGCCACTGCAAAAGACTCAATAGAGATGGTTGCTGTCAAGAGGAAAAGGTCGAACCGATCAAAGCCTCCAAAAGTTCTTGCAAATCATGAATTTGAAAGACGAAGGGGGAGACTTTTGAAAAGGCTTTGGAGGAAGATGAGGAGATTTCCACCGAGCTATTTAACGTCACCGGCAGTGACACCATCCTTGAGAAAAAGAAGAAGTTGCCTATTAAGGAAGGAAAGGGGAGTGGTGGCAAGAAACGTTGAGCAGCTTGTCTAAAGGTTAATTTGGCTTGTGTGAAGCTTAACTTGATTTTGGTCAATAGCTTGTAGGATGTCTGACTTTTTTTTTTCTTTTTGAATCACTCTATTCAAGTCCAGAGACTGCACTTTACGTCTTTACTATAGAGTCTGTATTTCCTTTTTATTGGCCGTTATTGTGTGGATACAGCCCTTACATTTTGACCCTATGGATTGAAAATTATAACAATACACTGATATTTTGACTATACTTTTATCTATTTGTTCATATATATTCTGTGTACTTATGCTTGTTTCATTTCACACTTCTCTAGTTTCGTGATTATAGTCAAAGCCCTTCATTCGAAGTAACAGAACTTAGAGATTATCAGCACTTTGGGAGTTAATAGAACTTCAGAAATCAACAGAACTTAGATAATATTTGTTTAGAAATTCATAAAACTTCTAAAAACTCTAAAACTTTGGATTTTTTAGCTTTGAAATCTTTATATCGTTGTTTGGAATAACAGAACTTGTGAAGTTATTATTTTCGCGTATTTCTATCTTGGTACAGGTGTCCTAATACGGGTGTATGCCTCCCAGTAGGGCTGTTTATTTCAAACAATTTTCAAATGACTGGAAACATAAGGTTTTGATAGCCCTTATATCACACTTGTAATTTGGTTAAGTTACAACTTGATTCCCTTTTCTTCAAAAGTTCTGCGGCTTTGGCATGTAGTCTCTTTTTTAGGGACATTCAGGTGAGTATGCCATTTGCACGTGGATGAGTGTTGTCCATCATTAAGTGGCTTCCTTCTAGCACCGATTTTGTTTGAACTACAACCATTATTCCTAACTATATGCATCCGGTTTCGCACGCTCCTCGTTGTTTCCTATCTTCATGTCATGTAAAGGGCAGTTATTTTGGAATTTAGTGCGCAGCTTGTGTTGTGCACTGCATTCGGTGCTCCTTCGCGTTATGTAACACCACTAATTTTAGTGACATTATTTAGGAGATTTAAATAGAATAAATTAAATAGAATAATGTAGATAAGGAGGTTGAGGTTGATTAGTAAACTAGGTGGTCGTGCTTATTTTAAATCTAATGAACTTTTATAATGTTTAGGATACTAAACATAAAGGTATTAGGGTAAATAACATACTTCCCACCCTTATAGCACTCCCATTAGGTCTTGCACATTCATTTTATCTCAAACAAGATTTATAACTGTGAGAAGCAAGCTAGGTCATCCATTAGGAAGAATAGAAGGGAAAATCAACTTAAAGCTTAGGATTCAAGTCAGTGGAAATCAGTCTCAATCAAACTTCAATTTCCTTATCACATCTAAGGTGAATAATAACTTCTACGTCTCTATTTTAGTTTTATGATCATATGGTTTTAGATTTTAGTGTAAATCTGTTTTTATGATATATTGAATGATGGTATGATTGATTTATGATTTATATGGATTAAACAAGGTTGTTCAAAAAGTAGATTTACACGGTTTTATGGTAAACTAAGATGAAATGATTTTTAAATGCCATGGGAAAATTATATGATATAGAAAACACGATTGTGAAAATGTGTTTCAATTTTCATAATTTTTTAAAGTGGATTTTATATTCATTTTCTAGAGAAGGAAATGAATTATTGGGTTATAAATAATTTACGGCTAAAATAATAATGATCTAGGTTTGAAATTTTTATATATGTTGGAAAACATATTAGAATATATTTTCTGGAATTTCCCAGATTTTTCCTAAGTATTTTGATAAATATATAAAATTATTTAAGGTATGAGACTTAAATGTTTTATATATTTAGTTAAGGAGAAGGCACGATTTATAGAATAAAATTATTATTTAATTTTGAAAATAGTGGTGGCATTTTCTGAAAAGTATTTGTTAACCAATGAGGATTTTAAAAACAAAGGTTGGTTAGTTGAAAATTTATCCATTTTAAGTTAAAAATAAAGAAATCATACTTTTAGCATGTTTCAGTCTTATACGGCATCAAACCTTCTAACACAGACCTTTCGACTAAGTTGAATGGTTATAGCTTTTGACAAGGCAGAGCCAATGCATATGGTATCAAGTTACTTGGTGCATAATGGATTGAACATGGTCGAAGGTACTTAGTCATAAGGTTGTTTGCCAAAGAGGTTGGGATATGTTTGTTTTATCAACCAAAAGGTTACGCCTGCTTGCTTTCGAAAAGGAGCTTTTGACTTGGTTATTATTAACTAGGTCAATTATTTAAAAATAAAGGTTTTAAACCTTCTGACATAGTCGAAAGGCTACTGCCGCTATATCATTGTTTTGTTTTGAACCTTCTGACACAGTCGAAAGATTATTTTTCCAACCTTTCGAAGTTGTTGCTTTCAACAAAGACGAAAGGTTTACTTGTTTTAAAACCAGCCGCTTCTCCAATACTGTCGAAAGGTATTAAAGTTTTCGACTTAGATTATTTACCTTCGTTTTACAATTGAAGTATAACCCAAAGCTCTCGAAGAAGTTGTTTTAAAGGCTGAAGCTTATTGTTTTAAAGAGATGTTTTAAAGCTTTCAAAGCAGAGCCTTCGACAAAGTCGAAAGCTTGCTTCCAATGAAGTCGATAGGTTTTAAAGTAGATTTTTCCACATGTTTTAAATTGAACCCTATGTGTTTTCAAAAGGTTTGTCTTCCAATGCTTTCGAAAGGTTTGTTTTCCCAATGTTTGTAGGAGGTTTTCTAATTGCTTTTGAAAGGTTTGAGTTTCAATGGGATGAAGGATTTCAAAAGAGGTATTTAAGGTATAAGAAGGGATGGGGCCTATTATTTCAAAAGATATTATCAAAATCCTTCGTAGGGGTTGAAAATAGAAGCTATCGACATTGTTGAAAGGTTTTAAGACCCATAGTCTAATTTTTTTAGGAAAACCCATGGCTTATATAGAGGAGTTTTGTAATGACTTTAAGTGTAAAACTTTGAAGGAGTAATGCCTTGATAAAAATATAAGTTAAAAGGTGTTAACTATCTTTTACAAATGTATTTCAAGGACCTTAAACCTAGTGGAGTGGTATTGTTAAATTGTTGTTTTGCTTCTTCAAATATGAATATATTCACATGACAATCCATAACTGTATTTTGGGAAAAGGGTTAGAAGAATCAGCTAAGTTAACTCAATAGTGAATGTAAATTGCTTAAACTTCTAAATGAGTAGAATTGCACCTAAGGAGTCGGATGATCAAAAATAAAGGATGCATAATGTGACGACCCGGAATTTTGAGCAATATCAATTTAATAATCTTTGATAATAATTAAATTGATTTGATCATTTTATATTATAATTGGCAAGTTAAAATTTATTTTAAAGGTTAATAATAATAATTTGTTAATATCTATAAACATTTTTCTTAATAATATAAATAGGAAAGATTAATTCTTTTGAAGTTTATAATAATTTGATTTAGAAATATTTATTCTGGTAAATAAGAAGTTTTTAATGTAATAAAACTTTATATTCAAATTGTAATATATATGAATATATATATTATGATTTGGTTGGTGTTTTAAAATTCAACACAGTAATTTTCTAATTTAATGATAAAATGTTTTTCTATTTGAAATATGTATATAAATTTGTATATATATATTTGAAATAGGAATTGTATTAATTTGAATTTAATAAGTATTTGCAAAACTTTAATAAATATATAATTTGAAAAGTTAATTTGATTTAATGCTTTTAAAAATGATATTTGGAATCTAAATTTTTAATAACAATAATAACTTCTTATTTATTATAAACATATACTTTAAGCTTTTGTTTGAATAAGATTTAAATTAAAGATTCAATTGTTTTCAATATTCTTCCATCTTAATTTTAACATAAGATAAATTGTTTTAAAAATATTAAAATAAAGAGTTAAATTAAGTTTCTCAATTTATAAAACAAATAATAGAATTAAATTGATTAAAACATAAGTTATTTAAAAATGTCTATGTGAATTTACTTTTGAAATATTTGTTAAAGTCTAAAGTTTATTTTTATAAGATAAAAACATTTTACAATCATATAAATATTACATAATAAAATCAATAAGTAGGCATTAAAATACATTACATAATTACATATACATAGCTTAAGTAATTATAAAATAAAAGGAAATAACATTTAAAAACATTTGTTAAAACATTAATTTAACATTTTAATAACACTTGTAAAACATTTAGTATATATATTAAGACACTTGTTAATCATATACATATGTGTAAGATAATTAGGCAATTAAGTAGACAAGTGTCATCCTCTTGAAATTTAATTTAAAATTAATTTTAAAATAAAAAGAAGAGTTTTATTTTCAGCAAATTCTTTCTCCATTCTCAACTAAAATGAATGTGAATAGAAATCTGGAAAGAAATGTAAATCAAAGCAAAGATGAGAAGAAAAAAAATATGTAAAAATCTGGAAATCCAAGAATAGAGGCTAATGCTGGAAATTAAAAAATCAATAATCAAAGCTACAAATGTAACCTGCATTTCAAAGGGGGATTCAAATCTTCTGCAACCTTCAAATTTTAACTGCAATTCCAACATGCAAGTTTACAATCATCATCTATGGAAGCATGCAGTAGGATTTTATCTGCAAGCATTAAGGTCTTTTTCACATCTAAAAATTCAAGGCCTGGAATGAATGTAATACTGCTGGTCTCTGCATTAATCAGGTGAGTAAACGAATTTTTAAAAACAGTTTAAAACTTGATTTCAACTTGGTATTGTGATAGATATCATGATGATTTTTGGAATATCTTAAATTAGATTGAATGCATGTTGAATTAAATTTATGTGAAATGCCTGTATTGTTCATATGGTCTCTATGTATATTACAGTCACCAAATTTTAGATGATAAAATCAATAACTCAGTATTGGTTCTGAATTGGACTTTGATGTGTATAGGGAAGTTGTTCGAAATCAAGTAATCTATCAGTTAAAAATAGTTATGGAATTTTAAATGGAATAATCAGCTCATATCTTTCGTATTTACAGTAAAACATTGATTTGGGACAAAAAAAAATTGTGTTCATATTTAAGTTTCAATTTTATAATCGAATTTCAAATAAGTGATCAAGATTTTAGAAGCTGGAACCATGAATTTTAGAACAGTAATTGGTGAGAATTTGAATTTTTATTGTTTTGAACATTTCTTCCAAATTGGGACGAACGATGGCAAAGATGTCGTCGTGGTTGTGCAGGGAGGTCGAGGGGACGTGGGAAACCACCAAAAAAATTGAATTGGAATTTATTAATGATTGTGATGGACGTAGTACGATCTAATAGGGTTTTCGTGCCTGTTTTGGTCGACAAGGTTCTGATGATTTTTGCGACGTATAGAGACGATCGGAATTGATCGCGAGTTGTTCGGGGGATGCACGTGATCAAGGAGGTGTTATAGCTTGGATGGCGAGGGGACTGGAGCCAAGGATCGTCGTCGACGATCATATTTCTGATGGTTGTGGTTCAGGAAGTTTTGGGTTGGAGGGCTTAATTTTGATTTTCGATCGAATGGAATTTTCTGGGTTGTGCGTTGAGTTGTCGTGGTCGTGTGCGACGTAACAAAGGCCGGAGAGTGGTTCGTCGTTGGCCAGGTTGGTTGTGCACGTGGATGCGCAAGGTTGTGTAACAGGGGGTTTGGGTTTTGGGAGAAGAAAGGTTGGGACTCGAAGTATGTTCGTGTTTTCTGCTTTTTTCACGAAGCAAGGTTTAGGTTTGAGGAACTCGGGGAGAGCAAGGGGAAGTCAGTGGGAGAACTCGGGGAAGTTTAGTGGAATTGTGGGGTTAACTCGGGTTTGTATTATAAGTAACCAGATTTTTATAAAATCAGTGAAACAATAAATAAATGATATAGGATTTGATTTTTGAAATGTTTATAAAGTTTTAAAACAATAGCATAACAAATTTTCACTTATAAAACTAATTTGTTTCAAGATTTAAGTCTTAAACAAGTTTTATAAATTTGAAATATAAAAGTTTTTTTTATGAAATAAGTGAATTTTAATAATATGGTTTGTATTAAATTGTATTTAATAACTTTGTAAAGTTTAGGGAATTTAAAGGTTAATTTGAATGTTTAAGTTGTTATAATTAAAATTGATTTCTAAAGAGTTTTATTTTAAATAAGTTAAATAATTAAGATTTAGAGATCAATTACAATAAAGATTTTCTTTAGTAATTTAGAACTTTGATTTAATTTAAAGATTATTAAATTTGTAAAGATAATTAAGATAATTAAATTATTTTATTAATTATCAAGTGTTATTGGTTAATAAATGATTTAATTAAGATAATTGTTTTCTTAATTAAGAACCCTTTTAAATATAAAAGTTAAGAATCATTTAATTAAACTTAAATGATTAAGTTAAATAATTTATTTGTGCTTAATTAAGATAATCACTTATGGTTAATCTAATATAAATTACTTGGGAAAGTAACTAAAAGTAATTTAGTGGTTAATTATTAAAAGTAATTGAGTAAAAGATAATTACTTTATAAAAGTAATTAAGTAATGTGATTAAAAGTTAATCACTTGAGTTGTTAATTAAAGGATTAATTAACATAATTAATTAAAAGTTTAAATTATTTAATTAATGGTTAATTAATGGAAAGGTTAAGAATAATTAATTAATATGATTAATTATTTGTTAAAGTAATTAATTAAAGAAGAAATTTAATTAATGGAAGTAATCATTAATTAATGGAAACAATTAATTAGTTGTTAATTAATAATTTAAAAGAATAATTAATTTAAAATTAAGTTTTAATTACTAGATGTAATTAATGTAATTAAAGTAATTAATCAAAGGTGATTAATTAAAGAAATTTATCAAAAGTGATTAATTAAAAGTAATTAATCAAAGGTGATTAATTAAAAGTAATTAATTAAAGATGTTTAATTAAGGTAATTAATTAAAATAATTAATCAAGTAGGTTTAATTAGAAGTAATTAATCAAGTGAGATTAATTAAAGGTAATTAATCAGGTGTAATTAAAAGATAATTAAGAAATAATTATCAGGATAATTAAAGAATAATTAATCAAGTGTGATTAATTTAAAAAGGGTAATTAAGAGGTAACTACTTGGATAATTAAGAAGTAATTAATCAGGATGATTAATTAAAATTGTAATTAAGAAATAATTGCTTAAAGTATTTAAGTAGTAATTAATCAAGGGAGATTAATTAAAGTGGTTAATTAAGTGATGATTAATTAATTAATTTGTAATTAATTAATGAATAAGTATGGTGGGATTGATGATAATCCAAGTGTTTAAGTAGGAAATTGATTTAATTAAGAATGAATTAAAATTAAAGTTGGATCAACCTTTTGGATGATGAATGATTGATTAATAAGTATCATTGGTTGAGTAAATGATATTGGATGTTATTGTATGTCTTTGGTTGATATGTGGTGATATGAATGTGATGTTTATGCTGCTTTGAGATATGTATGGATGAATGTGATAATAGTGGATTATCTATCTGTGTAATATAAATCATCCATTTATATTTAAGTGATATTTCTAAATATCTACTGTTTAAAATCCCTTAAGTACGACTTGGACATTAAAATGGCGTTTGGATTCGGTGAAACCGGGATCGGGTTTCCATATTTGGATATCCGAAAACCACACCGATTCCAATTAAACGTTAGGTCGTTAATCCAAGTGGAGCAAGTGAAGACTCGAGGTGTAAGGGCTATACGTCAGTATAACTCTGTGGGTGATTCTGTAATGAGTTTGATGGAATAGTACTTATAGGTTCGAGATGGAGATTTAGAGTGCAAGGGCTATGGTCGTTGACTCTGAGGGTGATTCCAAAATGAGTGCAACGAGATAGTGCCTTCGGTTACGTTCGAGCCCGGGACGGACTTGTATGGATTGAATGCTTTCAGCACATCGTCAGGAGGGCGATGAGCATTCTAAGAGATGTGTTCTATAAAGGTTATCGCAGCCTCAAGCCTCATCAACCGGGAATGGCTAAAACAGGGGAGGTGCAGCGAGGCTTCGTGGGTAGCTCCCACTGGAGAGCAAGATTTACCCCTGTCTAGAAGTCCCTTTATATTCGGCTGTGTGGGGCAGTTGATTGCAACAACTGCCGGGGTTGTCTTGTTCGGGACTGTTCAGTAAGGAATGGTCCCGGTCTTGTGTTGCAGGGGAGTTAGGGTGGCTCCTCGGTACGGTGATCTAGGCCACGTACTGTGACGGGCGGTACCCCAGTAGCCTGCCATTGTATGGAATCCACAATCCAATAAGTGCCAACGGTTTTGATTGTATTACCCACTTTTGTAGCTAGTAGCTGGAATTTAATAGATGTAACAATTTCGGCTATTTCATATTTACTTGAAAACCCTAGACACTATTATAATATCACTGGATTTCCTATCAAACGTTTTGGTTAGCGTATGGTAAAAACTTTTCCATGTTTATGTGTGGGAAGTCTTACGTGATACCTTTCTTTTCAAAGGTTTTTCTAAAGTTAAGCAATCTTAATCCGTTTACTCACACCAGACCCCTGTCTGGCCCGAGTGTTTATTTTCTGTTTTATCAAACTCTTGGGTACTCATATTATGTATGAGTAGTCAAGTGATTCAGGTTATCTCTTGATGAATTCTGGAGGAGCTTTGGAGCAGGAGGCTTTAGCGTGTAGATATATAGTTGGAGTTTCCGCTGTGTTGTCATTCTGTATAGTTGTTCTTGTATTGTATTAGACAGAAATGTTATAACTGTCTAAATTGAGATGTATAGTTGAGTACTTTGATGTAAATGATACTATGTATATGTTATATATTATATTTCATTCGTTCCGCTGTGAGATTCTGATGTGTTGTTTTTTTCTTTCTTTTCTTTCTCATTTCTTCTTCTATCCCTTTCTTTCTTAATCAGCGTCGCGACTTCCTGGTAGATGGAAGCTGGGTCGTTAAAGTTGGTATCAGAGCGCTAGGTTGAGTGAATACCTAGACTCTGGAGTGGTGTCTATCTTGAGAGAGCGTACTTGTAATTTTTATATATATAGATATATTTATATATCTACCTAATCTGTTGGGTTATCTGTTCGGATTTTCCAACATAGGTTGTAGAGGTAGATAAGGTAGAAGTGTGTGGAACACGACTACCACTAATGGAAGAATCTTATATGTTGTGGTTGGAGGTGTATCTGTCGAGATTTTAGACCTAATACCATCTCGAATAAGCTTTGTAGATTGGTGAAAGGATTTCTTTGAGTCCAGAGGAAGTATTTTCAAGATTTGGAGTATATTCTTGAAGTGTGAGGTTGATTTGCTCTCGAGTGTGGGGGATTTCCAAGAATGGAATCTGTTAGCTGAGCAGAAGCAGGCGATGGTATCTTGGTGACTTCAGGAGGAAATGCTGTGTGGTGAGATGCAGTATCCATAGATGGTATTGAAGGAACTATGATGCCTACTACAGGGAAGATTCAGATGTTTAGAGATTTTCTGGATCTCTAGTAAGGGTGGTTGTCTTATCTATATTGGAGTATGAGACTAAGGTCGATGAGTTACCTCATTTCGGACATGGTCTCATTATTTTCCTTAAGAAGATAAGGGGTTGGTGTTAGGTTTAAGCCGAGTTTCTTGAGAAGATGTCTACCCGTCTCAAGAATGTTTTAGTGTAATTGGGTGATAGTTTTGAGTTTCAAGAAGCTTTGGTGGAGGAAGATCTTTTGGCTTAGCTGTATCATTGAAGTGAAGTTTGGAAGCAGCAGCATGAGTCCGTTTTTGGATGATTTAGATATCTTTGGGATTCTACTATCGGCGGACCGGGCAGATAGTGAAGGCTTGTCCATTTCTTTGAGAAGCTCAGTAGAGCAGGATATTTGTCGGAAGTGATCTATCAGTTTTTCTGGTAGATGAGCCATTCTGGAGAGAATGATCTTGATTGGAAAACTGTTCTAGTTGATGAAGATGGTTCTTTGGAATCTGAAACTGAGTAAGATCGCAAAAGTGACTTGCGATTAGTTTGGGAATCTTTGAGTATTCTTTGATATGAGATTGAAGCATCTCAAGTGGAGGCGAAAGTTATGAAGTAGTCGGAGGTTCTCCAGATGTTTTTGAGGAAATCAGAGGTCTTCCAGCATCAGAGTTTGAGTTTTCTTTTCGACTTGGATCCCAGGAGCAGTATTGATGGTTCAACCATGTATAAAGATGACTCTTGAAGCGAGAAGAGTTTGGTGAGGCAGCTCAGGATTTTTGGAGAGGGATTGATCATCTAGTTTTTTAGTTAAGATTCTGTTGGGTGTTTTGACCATGTGTAAGGGTCACTTAAATTTTATGTATTGGATGAACTGTGTATGGAGAGAGTTTGTGCTCGAGTTCTTCGATAGCATTCTCATCTACTCTAGATCAGAGTTGTGCAGCGGAAGCAAGGTAGCAGTTATTCTAATATGGGAGCAACTGGGAGTTGCAGTTTTCTTGGAGTAGTGGATTTCTACTGGAAATTCAAGTATGAAGTAATTTTCTGGATTTGGATGGTGAGTTGTCAAATGCAACTGTTTGGCTATTCCAAATAGGAGATGTAGGTTTAAAGTCCACTAATGCTTGTGGAATAGAGTTGTGTATTGGGTTTCAGCAAATTTTTGAGAGAGTCAGTTTATTGAGTAGGACCTGGAGATTTGGTTTGATTTTTGGTCCAGTTGTTCATGAGGTAATCAGCAAGAGTTAGGCTGATCAGGAAGTAGAAGGTGACTCAGGAGCATCGGAAGAGTTATGCAGTTAGGAGTTGAGGAGATTTGGAATGTTAAGATGGAATTTGGACATTGTTTTAATTTTATCCGATTAAAGGAGTTATAAGACTGGGTAAAACTGGAGAGTTACTTCCGGAAGTAATTTGAGACCTTCCTGTGTTCTCTAGAGATTAGATTTTGATCTATAGGAGTGAATTGTCAGTTCGGATAATTGGAGTTCATTGTATTTCACATATCTTTGAGGAATATGTGTATGATTCTTCGGGTGATAGAATCAGCAGTTCTAAAGGATTTGGCAGTTGGGCTGGTTTTGAGTTTAGTCTGATATCTTGTTCAGATTTGTAGGATCAGATGAGAGAGTTCTCGGTTATAGTAGTATAATTAATTAAGATTCTGCAGAGCGAGTATTCTAGTATAGGTACCTGGAAAACTCTTAATAATATTAGGAAGTTCTATTCATAATTTTGTCTGGATAGATAAAATTGTTTGTTTGAATTGGTTGTTATGATTGATTGTGTGATTGCTGTTTGAAAATTTAAATTCTATAGCTAGGTTATTAAATTATCTACGCTTTTAAATTTCGGGGACGAAATTCTTTTAAGGGAGGAGGAATGTGACGACCCGGAATTTTGAGCAATATCAATTTAATAATCTTTGATAATAATTAAATTGATTTGATCATTTTATATTATAATTGGCAAGTTAAAATTTATTTTAAAGGTTAATAATAATAATTTGTTAATATCTATAAACATTTTTCTTAATAATATAAATAGGAAAGATTAATTCTTTTGAATTTTATAATAATTTGATTTAGAAATATTTATTCTGGTAAATAAGAAGTTTTTAATGTAATAAAACTTTATATTCAAATTGTAATATATATGAATATATATATTATGATTTGGTTGGTGTTTTAAAATTCAACACAGTAATTTTCTAATTTAATGATAAAATGTTTTTCTATTTGAAATATGTATATAAATTTGTATATATATATTTGAAATAGGAATTGTATTCATTTGAATTTAATAAGTATTTGCAAAACTTTAATAAATATATAATTTGAAAAGTTAATTTGATTTAATGCTTTTAAAAATGATATTTGGAATCTAAATTTTTAATAACAATAATAACTTCTTATTTATTATAAACATATACTTTAAGCTTTTGTTTGAATAAGATTTAAATTAAAGATTCAATTGTTTTCAATATTCTTCCATCTTAATTTTAACATAAGATAAATTGTTTTAAAAATATTAATATAAAGAGTTAAATTAAGTTTCTCAATTTATAAAACAAATAATAGAATTAAATTGATTAAAACATAAGTTATTTAAAAATGTCTACGTGAATTTACTTTTGAAATATTTGTTAAAGTCTAAAGTTTATTTTTATAAGATAAAAACATTTTACAATCATATAAATATTACATAATAAAATCAATAAGTAGGCATTAAAATACATTACATAATTACATATACATAGCTTAAGTAATTATAAAATAAAAGGAAATAACATTTAAAAACATTTGTTAAAACATTAATTTAACATTATAATAACACTTGTAAAACATTTAGTATATATATTAAGACACTTGTTAATCATATACATATGTGTAAGATAATTAGGCAATTAAGTAGATAAGTGTCATCCTCTTGAAATTTAATTTAAAATTAATTTTAAAATAAAAAGAAGAGTTTTATTTTCAGCAAATTCTTTCTCCATTCTCAACTAAAATGAATGTGAATACAAATCTGGAAAGAAATGTAAATCAAAGCAAAGATGAGAAGAAAAAAAAAATCTGTAAAAATCTGGAAATCCAAGAACAGAGGCTAATGCTGGAATTCAAAAATCAACAATCAAAGCTACAAATGTAACCTGCATTTCAAAGGGGGATTCAAATCTTCTGCAACCTTCAAATTTTAACTGCAATTTCAACATGCAAGTTTACAATCATCATCTATGGAAGCATGCAGTAGGATTTTATCTGCAAGCATTAAGGTCTTTTTCACATCTAAAAATTCAAGGCCTGGAATGAATGTAATACTGCTGGTCTCTGCATTAATCAGGTGAGTAAACGAATTTTTAAAAACAGTTTAAAACTTGATTTCAACTTGGTATTGTAATAGATATCATGATGATTTTTGGAATATCTTAAAATAGATTGAATGCATGTTGAATTAAATTTATGTGAAATGCCTGTATTGTTCATATGGTCTCTGTGTATATTACAGTCACCAAATTTTAGATGATAAAATCAATAACTCAGTATTGGTTTTGAATTGGACTTTGATGTGTATAGGGAAGTTGTTCGAAATCAAGTAATCTATCAGTTAAAAATAGTTATGGAATTTTAAATTGAATAATCAGCTCATATCTTTCATATTTACAGTAAAACATTGATTTGGGACAAAAAAAAATTGTGTTCAAATTTAAGTTTCGATTTTATAATCGAATTTCAAATAAGTGATCAAGATTTTAGAAGCTGGAACCATGAATTTTAGAACAGTAATTGGTGAGAATTTGAATTTTTATTGTTTTGAACATTTCTTTCAAATTGGGACGAACGATGGCAAAGATGTCGTCGTGGTTGTGCAGGGAGGTCGAGGGGACGTCGGAAACCATCAAAAAAATTGAATTGGAATTTATTAATGATTGTGATGGCCGTCATACGATCTAATAGGGTTTTCGTGCCTGTTTTGGTCGACAAGGTTCTGATGATTTTTGCTACGCATAGAGACGATCGGAATTGATCGCGAGTTGTTCGGGGGATGCACGTGATCGAGGAGGTGTTATAGCTTGGATGGCGAGGGGACTAGAGACAAGGATCGTCGTCGACGATCATATTTCTGATGGTTGTGGTTCAGGAAGTTTTGGGTTGGAGGGCTTAATTTTGATTTTCGATCGAATGGAATTTTCTGGGTTGTGCGTTGAGTTGTCGTGGTCGTGTGCGACGTAACAAAGGCCGGAGAGTGGTTCGTCGTTGGCCAGGTTGGTTGTGCATGTGGATGTGCAGGGTTGTGTATCAAGGGGTTTGGGTTTTGGGAGAAGAAAGGTTGGGACTCGAAGTATGTTCGTGTTTTCTGCTGTTTTTCACGAAGCAAGGTTTAGGTTTGAGGAACTCGGGGAGAGCACGGGGAAGTCAGTGGGAGAACTCGGGGCAGTTTAGTGGAATTGTGGGGTCAACTCGGGTTTGTATTATAAGTAACCAGATTTTTATAAAATCAGTGAAATAATAAATAAGTGATATAGGATTTGATTTTTGAAATGTTTATAAAGTTTTAAAACAATAGCATAACAAATTTTCACTTATAAAACTAATTTGTTTCAAGATTTAAGTCTTAAACAAGTTTTATAAATTTGAAATATAAAAGTTTTTTTTATGAAATAAGTGAATTTTAATAATATGGTTTGTATTAAATTGTATTTAATAACTTTGTAAAGTTTAGGGAATTTAAAGGTTAATTTGAATGTTTAAGTTGTTAAAATTAAAATTGATTTCTAAAGAGTTTTATTTTAAGTAAGTTAAATAATTAAGATTTAGAGATCAATTATAATAAAGATTTTCTTTAGTAATTTAGAGCTTTGATTTAATTTAAAGATTATTAAATTTGTAAAGATAATTAAGATAATTAAATTATTTTATTAATTATCAAGTGTTATTGGTTAATAAATGATTTAATTAAGATAATTGTTTTCTTAATTAAGAACCCTTTTAAATATAAAAGTTAAGAATCATTTAATTAAACTTAAATGATTAAGTTAAATAATTTATTTGTGCTTAATTAAGATAATCACTTATGGTTAATCTAATATAAATTACTTGGGAAAGTAACTAAAAGTAATTTAGTGGTTAATTATTAAAAGTAATTGAGTAAAAGACAATTACTTCATAAAAGTAATTAAGTAATGTGATTAAAAGTTAATCACTTGAGTTATTAATTAAAGGATTAATTAACATAATTAATTAAAAGTTTAAATTATTTAATTAATGGTTAATTAATGGAAAGGTTAAGAATAATTAATTAATATGATTAATTATTTGTTAAAGTAATTAATTAAGGAAGAAATTTAATTAATGGAAGTAATCATTAATTAATGGAAATAATTAATTAGTTGTTAATTAATAATTTAGAAGAATAATTAATTTAAAATTAAGTTTTAATTACTAGATGTAATTAATGTAATTAATGTAATTAATCAAAGGTGATTAATTAAAGAAATTAATCAAAAGTGATTAATTAAAAGTAATTAATCAAAGGTGATTAATTAAAAGTAATTAATTAAAGATGTTTAATTAAGGTAATTAATTAAATGTGATTAATTAAAATAATTAATCAAGTAGGTTTAATTAGAAGTAATTAATCAAGTGAGATTGATTAAAGGTAATTAATCAGGTGTAATTAAAAGATAATTAAGAAATAATTATCAAGATAATTAAAGAATAATTAATCAAGTGTGATTAATTTAAAAAGGGTAATTAAGAGGTAATTACTTGGATAATTAAGAAGTAATTAATCAGGATGATTAACTAAAATTGTAATTAAGAAATAATTGCTTAAAGTAATTAAGTAGTAATTAATCAAGGGAGATTAATTAAAGTGGTTAATTAAGTGATGATTAATTAATTAATTTGTAATTAATTAATGAATAAGTAGGGTGGGATTGATGATAATCCAAGTGTTTAAGTAAGAAATTGATTTAATTAAGAATGAATTAAAATTAAAGTTGGATCAACCTTTTGTATGATGAATGATTGATTAATAAGTATCATTGGTTGAGTAAATGATATTGGATGTTGTTGTATGTCTTTGGTTGATATGTGGTGATATGAATGTGATGTTTATGCTGCTTTGAGATATGTATGGATGAATGTGATAATAGTGGATTATCTATCTGTGTAATATAAATCATCCATTTATGTTTAAGTGATATTTCTAAATATCTACTGTTTAAAATCCCTTAAGTACAACTTGGAAATTAAAATGGCGTTTTGATTCGGTGAGACCGAGATCGGGTTTCCATATTTGGATATCCGAAAACCACACCGATTCCAATTAAACGTTAGGTCGTTAATCCAAGTGGAGCAAGTGAAGACTCGAGGTGTAAGGGCTATACGTCAATATAACTCTGTGGGTGATTCTGTAATGAGTTTGACGGAATAGTACTTATAGGTTCGAGATGGAGATTTAGAGTGCAAGGGCTATGGTCGTTGACTCTGAGGGTGATTATAAAATGAGTGCAACGAGATAGTGCCTTCGGTTCCGTTCGAGCCCGAGACGGACTTGTATGGATTGAATGCTTTCAGCACATCGTCAGGAGGGCGATGAGCATTCTAAGAGATGTGTTCTATAAAGGTTATCGCAGCCTCAAGCCTCATCAACCGGGAATGGCTAAAACAGGGGAGGTGCAGCAAGGCTTCGTGGGTAGCTCCCACTGGAGAGCAAGATTTACCCCTGTCTAGAAGTCCCTTTATATTCGGCTGTGTGGGGCAGTTGATTGCAACAACTGTCGGGGTTGTCTTGTTCGGGACTGTTCAGTAAGGAATGGTCCCGGTCTTGTGTTGCAGGGGAGTTAGGGTGGCTCCTTGGTACGGTGATCTAGGCCACGTACTGTGACGGGCGGTACCCCAGTAGTCCTGCCTTTGTATGGAATCCACAATCCAATAAGTGCCAACGGTTTTGATTGTATTACCCACTTTTGTGGCTAGTAGCTGGAATTTAATAGATGTAACAATTTCGGCTATTTCATATTTACTTGAAAACCCTAGACACTATTATAATATCACTGGATTTCCTATCAAACGTTTTGGTTAGCGTAAGGTAAAAACTTTTCCATGTTTATGTATGGAAAGTCTTACGTGATACCTTTCTTTTCAAAGGTTTTTCTAAAGTTAAGCAATCTTAATCCGTTTACTCACACCAGACCCCTGTCTGACCCGAGTGTTTATTTTCTGTTTTATTAAACTCTTGGGTACTCATATTATGTATGAGTAGTCAAGTGATTCAGGTTATCTCTTGACGAATTCTGGAGGAGCTTTGGAGCAGGAGGCTTCAGAGTGTAGATATATAGTTAGAGTTTCCGCTGTGTTGTCATTCTGTATAGTTGTTCTTGTATTGTATTAGACAGAAATGTTATAACTGTCTAAATTGAGATGTATAGTTGAGTACTCTGATGTAAATGATACTCTGTATATGTTATATATTATATTTCAATTGTTCCGCTGTGAGATTGATGTGTTGTTTTTTTTTTCTTTTCTTTCTCATTTCTTCTTCTATCCCTTTCTTTCTTAATCAGCGTCGCGACTTCCTGGTAGATGGAAGCCGGGTCGTTAAACCTAAACTTTGTAGTTATTGGAGGTAACCCAAAGATTCATAGTAAACCCATGAAAACTATGATAAGATAGTGATTGGTGGATATGAAAAGGTTCATAGTAAACCCATGAAAACTATGTATTAAGGAAAATTTGCAGGAACTAATTGGTTTGTGGTGAACGCATAAAAACTAGATCTAGACTAAGAATTGACATGAGTCAATAGGTTCTCAGTAAACCCATGAAAGCAAGGATAAATAAATGGCTAATGGAAGTATCAGTAGGTTCCTAGTCAACCCATGAAAACTTGGATGTGAAGTGAGTTATTGGACAAATCCATAGGTTCTTAGTCAACCTATGAAAACCATGATAAAGTGATTAGTTTTTGAAATAACCAATAGGTTGGGGAAAACCATGAATTAATTAAGTTAACTGGCAGGGCCTATAGGTTCTTAGTGATTCCATGAAAACTATAACTATGACAATGTGTCAATTTAAATTGAGGAAGGAACTTCTAATTATTTTCAAGTATGCATATCATCATAATATTTTGAAAATGTATGTTTTAACCATTGTAGATGTGGGAGCACAGTATATGGATTTATAAAGGTTTTAGGATAATAATGAAAGGAAAACCTATTACATTAAGAGCGTGGTCTCACTAGATATCTAAAAGGATTGATATAATGATTATTATTCGTACCATACTTTGTGTCTGACTCGAGTTTTTTGTTTTCCCCTTAAACTCTCGGGTACTCAATTGATTTTGAGTAGTTTGAGGTTTAGGTTTTCAGGCTCCCTTCTTAGACGAATAAAACTTCCGGAGGCATGCATGAGGCAAATAGTTATTTAGTGTTTTCTTTTCCGTTGTGTGTGTTTTTTGTAAAGGTAGATTTATGAGCCTTACTATATACTACCAAGGGGGCATCTTCATATGTCTCTCTTAGCGTATTTGTAATAATTAGATTTTGTTGAACGTGGTTAACGTTTTTGGGGTTTTGTACTGAACATCAAAGGTTTTGAATGAAATGTGGAAATGTGTTTTCGAATTGTTAATTTTTTTCCATATTTCTATGATTTGCGTACCAAATTATCTAGTAGTGTTGTATTTGGTCATCGAAGAATAATAACTATGGATGACAGCATCTGTAGCCATTAATTTTGGGCCTCCAAGTAGGGGGATGTTACAAGTTGATATTAGAGCATAGTTTTATGAAAATTTAAAAGAAAAGTTAAACCTAAAAAATCTTTTTCAAACATAATCCAATTAATATAAAAATATGATCGGAGTTTGAGTTAATGCTATATTAACGTCCTTATAATTGATATATAAATATATATCTAAGTATGTATTCCTCTCTCTATTAAACCGTTCTTCTATATCTTGTTGAGACTCATATGCAGATATACGAGAAAGAAGATATGGAGGTAGGAAACAGAAGAGGAAATCATGGAGGAGGAAGCACCACAACCAATGGAAATGCTCGACCTAATATTCAGAGAAACCAAGGTCGACCGGCAAATGCTAACCAAAATGCTGAGGCCAATGTAGGCACTGGAAATCCACCAGTAAATGCGGGGATGTTGTATCAGTTGTTGGCTAATCTTTTGCAAGAAAGAGCTGCTAGGAATGTATGTGGAACTAATCCTATAGTTTCGACTGGTTATAAATATGCTAAGGTGAGTAGAGATTATATCAGTCAGGGAGGAAAGCCGTTTGCTGGAATGGAAGATGCTATTGAAGTTGAAAACTGGTTGTTGAACTGTGAAAGGATCTTTACATATTGGGCTTGAATGATGGATAGAAGAGAAGACTAGCCTATAGACGGTTGCAAGGATTAGCGCTTCATTGATGGAGTAGTATGACAACCGGTGTACTAGAAGAGGAACCGACATGGGCTAATTTTAGGAGGAGGTTTGAGCAAAGGTTCTTGTCCAAGGTTGCCAAATCGGCTTTAATGAGGAAGTTTGTGGATCTTGTCCAAGGACGGATGTCTGTGATCAAGTATGCTACCAAGTTTGATGAGCTATCTCGATATGGTTATGCTTTGGTTGACACTGATATTAGAAGAAATTAGAGATTCATTAGAGGTTTGAGGACAGAGCTAGGCAGGATGGCTATGACTCATATTAGACAACCTTATCATGTGATGGTGGAGATGACCGTCCGCCATGAGGAGATGCTTGTTGATTCAGCTAGGGAGAAGTTAGTTGAGTTCCAAGGTTCTTAGGGAAGGAAAAGGAAATTCTTTAAGAAGAAAGAAGCCCATAAAAGGGAGGCCGTTAAGAAGGCAAAGGCTGATTTGGTGTGTTATAAGTGTGATAAGAAGAGCCATTATGCTCATAGGTGCCGGACGGGCAAAGGAAAGAAGCTTGTAGAAAAGAAAAATGTGAAATGCTTCAACTATGACCAAGTTAGGCACTATAAGAAACTGTGTCTAGAGCCAGTAATGGCGGACAGAGGGAAGGTTTTTGCTTTGGACCACCATCTTCTTCTAAACCCACTACAGAAAAAAATGGAAAATTGTGATGGAAGGTGTGCTTTTAATTCAGAATATACCAATTAGGGTACTTTTTGATACTGGTGCATCACATTCATTTATATCTCAGTACTTGGTTGATATGTTATGTATATAACCCATATACCTTGTTACTTGCTTAAGGGTTGTGAATCCAATAGGAGGGTATGCAACTCTTGGGATGAGATGTGACTAGTTAGAACTCGATTTGTTAAGTCATAAGTTGTCATGCAATTTGTATTTTTGATTTCCTAGATTTTGGGATCATCTTAAGTATGAATTGTTTGGATAGGTAAGACTCTAGGATATTTTGCTAAGATCGGGAAATATCATTAAGGCACCCAGATAGTCATAACCGAATCATTTTCTTGGTGGAGAATTCCAGTTCGTGTGTGTGTGCTTTGTTGAGTACCATGGAGGTTGGAGAAGAGCTTAGTCGGCTTTGTGTGGTAAGAGAGTTTGCTTATGTGTTTGAGCCGGTAACTGGATTACTGCGGAAACGAGCTATTATATTTCGAATTGATTTAGTTCCTGGAGAGGAACCGATGAGTAGGCCACCGAGCAGGATGATACCTGCAGAGATGGGAGTGTTGAAGGTGGATTGGTGGATTTGGAAGTTAAGAGTTTTATTAGACCAAGTATTTCACCTTTGGGAGCTACCGTAGTATATGCTAAGTAGGCGGATAGATTGTTAAGACTGTGTATCGATTATCATAAGTTGAATGAGAAGAAGATAAAGAACCGATATCCATTGCCAAGAATTGAAGATTTGTTTGATCAGTTAAGTGGAGCCGAGGTATTCTCTCAACTGGATTTAACGATAGGATTTAATCAGCTTATAATGGCAGAGGATAATATTCCTTTGGTAGCATTTAGGACAAGGTATGATCATACGAATGGTTAGTTATGCCATTCGGACTAACTAATGCGCCGGCACTCTTTATGAATTTGATGAACCGAATTTTCGAGGAGCACTTGGATAGATTTGTGTTGGTCTTCATAGATGATATTTTGATATACTCTAAAGATGAGAAGGAGCATAAAGTTCATATTAGAGTTATGCTTGAGACATTGAGGGAGCATCAATTGAAGGTTAAGTCTTCGAAGTGTCATTTTTGGAAGGAGGAAGTGAAGCTCATTGGTCATGTAGTTTCAGATGAAGGATTGTCGGTTGATCTAGTTAAGATTGAGACAGTTAATAATTGGAAGAGATCAGAGACAGTAACCGAGATCAGGAGTTTTCTTGGACTTACTGGCTATTGCCAGAGATTCATCATGGATTTCTCGTGGATAGCAATGCCTTTGACTAAGATGACCAAGAAGGACGTGAAGTTTGTTTGGTCCGACAAACGTGAGGAAGCATTCCTTAAGTTAAAGCATTTGTTAACCAATGCGCTAGTGTTAGTAGTTCCGGATGGTAGCCAAGGGTTTGTAGTATACACTGATGCATGTGGTACAAGATTGGGAGCAGTATTGATGCAGAAGGGAAAAGTCATTGCTTAACCATCTAGGCAGCTCAGGTCATATGAAGTAAGATGCCTACTCGTGACTTGGAGTTGGCTGTGATGATTTGCCTTAAAGATTTGGAGGCATTATCTTTTGGGAGAGAGATTTGAGTTGTTTACAGATCATAAGTCATTAAAGTATTTATTCTCTAAGAAGGAGTTGATATAAGGCAGCAAAGATGGTTGGAGTTCTTGGCAGCTTATGATTTTGGTAGAGAGTATACTCTTGGAAAAGGAAATAAGGTAGCAGATGCTCTCAGTAGAAAACATCATAATATGGTAAGTACAAGAAAATTTTCTTTTAGTTGCATTAAATAATAATGTTTCAAACCATATGCAACCGATAGCCATTTTTAATTATAAAAATAAACAAAACGCTACTCATGGGTTCCCGCCAACCATTCACAAAAATTTGGATAAAAGTTTTCATGACCGCTCGTATCTCATTTTAACACATAGCATTTTCCCATCCTCCTCTCAAAAAGTGCAAGGGAAACAAAAAAATAATCTTATCTTCAATCCCTCCAATATTCCTCATCTTGGTCATCCTAAATCTCCTCTTCTAAAACCTCCTTCTACCTTCATCCTAACCACCGCTTGCCGTCGTTTTCCACCTTCCGCCTTCAGCCGACCCCTTTTATTGCTTAACCATCATTGTGCTGTAGACCCCCTTGAGCCTTCAGCCTGTTGATCATCTACTAGCTGCCACCGACCTTGTCACCTCTAACTATGATTTGACCTTCTATTTTTATTTCTAGCGTCGAAAAAGATAAGAATCAACAGGTAAAATTTTCGAATTTAGTTCTGTTTACTCTTTTGTATCGTCGAATCTTGTATAAAATCAACATTGATAATTATTTGGTTAGATCAAAGCCAATTATGGTTTAATCTCCGATAAACCTAATTCCATGATTGGGATTGTAATTTTTATTCAGGAATCCTTTTTAGTTATTCTATCAATCAAATGTGGACCATATATATGAAGACAAGATGATTCTATTTTGAGCAATATGAAGTTATTTTTTTAGTATTCTACTTTGATTCAACGACTATTCATACTATTCTAATTTGAATCAACTGCCTTAGACCTTGTTTAATTAAGATGATAGATATATTCCTTAATGGGCAGCCGAGATGCTTGTGTAGTCTTATATTTATGGCTACATATCTTTAGATCAGAAAATCTATGAGTGTCTTTTTTGGGCGCTTTATATTGTACATGTAGAATTCATGTTTATTGTTATTGGAGTCTTAAAGTAGTGTTCCATATTCAGTACTATGTTTATCTAAAGTATTTCTAATTCATATGGAAAAAATGGACTTGAATGAAGATGATGAGAAAACAAATATTGAAACCATCTTCTGGAGTGCCATGGATATGCTTTCTGATGATGACAAGAAGATTCCTTAGGTAAGATATATTAATTTCAGCTAACACCGTTATTATGCATGTTAAATCTAGTTATGCCCCTATTATGGTACCCTGTAACCATTGTCATGTTGGCTCAACTTCAAAATTTTATTCTGTTTCTTATTTTTTGCAGGCTTCAAATATACTACCATTGCTAAAGCGTGGGATTATGTACATCATTCAGCCTGTTACCAAATCTGAAGGAAGTTATTAAAATACTCTTTCAAGAAGGACTCATTAAGGTTTGTATTATTGGTTGCTTGCTGAATTGTTTACAGGCATCTATACTTTCAATGTATGAGACATGATTAGGAAGCCATTTGACTCTGCCAACACTAGCATACTGTTATTTAGAACACCATGACTTGTCATTAGGATATTATGCAAGGCATATGAAATTATAGTGAAGAGCACGTTATACATGGTGCAACTTCTTTTTTTAAATATAAATATTTTTACATTGGTGTACTGATGTGTACTATACCCATGCTGATTATTTGTAGAAAGCATAAGTAACTTTCATTTTAATACGAGTTCTTAGAACTTGTTATGCTCTATTTGGAAGCAATAGTTGAATTTGAATTATTAGCATGAACTTATTCCTTTTCCAATTAAAAAAAAGACTTGTGAAATATCTAAAGATGGAGAAATGTTCCAAAATATTATTGAATTCTCAATCAATTGTGTCTTTGAATGTTTTGTAATTCATTTTATTTTCGCTCTTAAAGTTAGGCTGATAATATCCATACTAGACTGGTGAAATTTCAGTCTCTAATTTTGTTTGTAAGCATCTTTCAAATCAACAATTGGCTTATCTTTGATTTACCGTAACTTTTCTTTCTTGGCATGCTTGTATTGCATACAAAAACATTATTTCAAGCAGTATGTATGGACTATTGTAGTCCATATATACAATACATCTACACACACATAGAGAGGGAGGGTGGGTTTGGGGGAGGGGGGTTTTATCAAACACTGATCATTTTTAATGATTATTAATTTATGGGTTGAGTTGTTTTTTACACTGTACTTATGTAAGTTCTTTTAACAAGTTAAGATCAAGAACGGCAACAATGGCACAGAAACATCTCAGAATCCTGGTTCATTTGTTGCCAAAGAAACCACTGCAGCATTGGCAACGGCTTATATTATTTCCAAGAACTCGGCCAGTGCATAATTTATGAAGTTACTACAAATTACTATGAAAGTAAGTTAATCTTTTGTTCATGAAAAGGTTTGAAGATATGTTTACATGAAGATGGATTCTAGGTTCAGTTGGCCTCATATTCCACATGACTGATTTCGTGAATACATGTATATTTGAAGAGGAAAGGCAGACTTGAATGCATGTTGAATTCCTGATGCTTCCTTGCTAACGAACATGTTAGAATATGTGCCTGGATGAACACAGGTGAATACCTTGCTTACTTGAGTGAACTTAGTTGAATACCTTGCTTGAGAACAAAGTTTTTTAAAAAATAAACAAGTTTTATAAAATTAATGAAGTTAATAAAAATTAACTAAGTTTTGTTAGAATTAAACTAGTTTTATGAAATTAACTAAGTTTAAAATAACAAATTTTATAAAGATTATGACTGTGAGATCCATAAAAAAAGTTGCAGCAGAATTGAATAGTTTCACTAAAAAGTATGATTAGTGAACTACTTAGTTTTATCAAAGTATGAATATAATAGCTTTATTTAGCACATGTATGTTAGATTGCTATTAAATACATCATTTACCATTGGAAAATCTATTTGACTACCTTGTGTTGGCAAGAGTCGATGTTAAGATCTGAAACTAAGTCAGATACATCAGTGAAATATTATTTATGCTTTATGTAAAATCATCTTAAATTCCTATAATATATGTTAAGATCTAAAATCATTTGTGGCTTTTTGTTGAAATTTAACAATTTTCGATTTGAAAAGAAAGCACTTCCTCATGGCACTACGGGTTGGTAGTTGCTTGGAGAAACTTCAGAGTTTTTAAATCAGGGGCCAGATTTCATGAAAAATCAGAGATCAATGTAATATTTCTTGCTACATTTTGATTTTATTATTTATTTTTCTGTAAGTACGCTATTGTTCAAATTCATTCTGTTTATAATCTCTATTTCATTGCTTTATTATGCATGTGTGCTACTATTTGAGATATTTACTTTGTTTGATGTTTTCGCATTATTAAGTAAAGCTACCTCTTATAATATAAACCACTTTTGTCTTTTCAATCCATTTCTTGTCACTGAGTTTAGTAGCATGAATGATTCATTGAATAAACAGTGGTTGTTGTTTCCTATACTTCGAAATTTGTTCCTCTGTTTTTCGTTTTAAAAAAATTGCATATTATTTTTAGTAATTGTGAATGGTGATCTGGGCGAACATTACTTTTTGCCAAGTAACTGGTATAAACAACTGCCATTCCAAATTCGCAATGAAGCATTTTGCTTAATCACAATGCTATTCTCCTATTTGTTTTACAGGTATGGAAACCTGTTTAAGACACACAAACTGGGTATCCCGACTATTATATCAGTGGATCCAAAGATCAATCAATACATTTTAATGAACGAAGCAAAAGGGCTTGTTCTTGGATATCCACAATCAATGTTGAATATTTTAGGAAAATCCAATATTGTAGCTGTTATTGGTACTCTACACAAAGCCATGAGAAGTGCATTGCTTGGACTGATCGGTCCTGCAATCCTTAAAGATCGAGTCATTTCTCAAATTGATAATTTCATGAGATCTCATGTTAGTGATTTCAGTGGGAAAGTATTTGATATCCAAGCGATTACCAAAAAGGTTAGCAAATATTCAACTATCCTTCATTTTTAAATACTTCTTGTAAATATTGTTTTATAACATTTATGTTTTCTTTACATTACCAGATGCGGTAGCTCGTTGCTTTAAGGTTGATCTTTAATCTTGAAAGTGGTACAGTTTTAGAAGTTCTAGAATCAGAGATTAACAAACTGGTTACTGGAACTATCTCACTTCCTATCAATTTGCCTGCAACAAACTATAATAGAGGAGTAAAAGTAATTATCATTTGCTCGATAGGTTTCTACCTTTAGTTCTTATATACTGCTAGTGAAAATTTCTCATGTACAGGCAAGGAAGAAGATTGTAGGCATGCTTGAGAGATTAATTCAGGAGAGAAGAGCTTTAGACAAAAGTAAGAGAAATGATATGCTGGATGCATTGCTGTTTAATGACGATGGAACTAATTAAGATCTTAATGATGAACAGCGAATTGACTTGTTGATCACATTCATTTATCCTAGATACGGGACTGTGTCGACTACTTCAATGGTGGCTATCAAGTATCTTCATGACAACCCAAATGCCCTAAAGGAATTATTGGTGAGTTAAAACAATGTGAAATATTTTACACTTTGTCAATATGAATATTTACTATTTGGGCACTATAACTAAACACATGATTCCTTAACTCGTACGTTAAATTACAATGACGACGACGATGAATTAACTAAGTTTATAAAAATGAACTAAGTTCATAAAAATTAACTGAATTATTAATAATAATAATATAATTAAGTTAACCGAGTTTTAATAGTAGTAGTGATAATGATAGTAAATTAACTAAGTTAATCAAGTTAATAAAAATTAATTAAGTTTTGTTAAAATTAAACAAGATTTATAAAATTAACTAAGTTTAAGTTAACTAAATTTTATAAATAATAATAATATAACTAATTTAACAAAGTTTTATAAATAATAGTGATGATGATGATGAATTAACTAAGTTTATAATAATAATATTAATAATATAACTAAGTTTATGTTAACTAAATTTTATAAATAGTAATACTATAACTAATTTAACAAAGTTTTATAAATAATAATGATGACAACGATGACGAATTAACAAAGTTTATAAAATTAACCAAGTTTATATTAATAATAATAATACTAATAACAATAATACAATTAAATTAACCTTGTTTTATAATAATAATAATAATAATAATAATAATAATAATAAATTAACTAAGTTAACCAAGTTAATAAAAATTAACTAAGTTTTGTTAAAATTGAACAAGTTTTATAAAACTAGTTAAGTTTAAGCTAAGTAAATTTTATAAATAATAATATAACTAATTTAAGAAAGTTTTATAAATAATAACAATGATTATGAGGATGATGATGATGATGAATTAACTATGTTTATAAAAATTAACTAAGTTTATAATAATAATAATAATATGATTAAATTAACCGAGTTTCAGTAATAATAGTAATAAATTAACTAAGTTAACCAAGTTAATAAAAGTTAACTAAGTTTAAGTTAACTTAATTTTATAAATAATAATAATATAACTAATTTAACAAAGATTTATAAATAATGATTGATGATAAATTAATTTAGTTGATAAAATCTAACTAAGTTTATAATAATAATAATAATAATATAATTAAGTTAGCCGAGTTTGAATAATAATAATAATAACAACAACAATATTATTAATAATAATAATAAATTAAGTTAACCAAGTTAATAAAAATTAACTAGGCTTTGTTAAAATTAAACTAGTTTTATAAAATTAACCAAGTTCAAGTTAACTAAATTTTATAAATAATAATATAACTAATTTAACAATAATTTATATATAATTGTAAGATTGGACTTTATTTATTTCATTTCATTTATAACTTTGATTATTTGTATGACATTATTTATAATATGATATGCTCGTACAATGTTGTAGATGTTTGATATTAGATTTGAAGTCCTGCGAATTAACATAATTGTTTGACTATATGTTGTGCTTTCACTTGTGCAGGCATAGGATTTCTGAAGAGAGCAAGGTTGGACTTTTATGGTGCTAGTTTTCACTTATGCATGCAACAAAGAATTAAGGGTAATCAAGCCTTTTGATAGCACCAGTTGTTGTAACATTTTATTAATACTAGGTGTGTAAATTTGTATACAAATAGTTATTGTATGTGAGTTTTGTCATTTTATCAAAAAACTACTGTATAAGAAGGGTTATGGATATCTTATTTGATTATATGATCAATATATTTTTTTAATTATTTTAATGTGATGATTATGTGAGTGATTATTGATTGATATAGTAGAAACAAAATAGACCACCAACAGGAAATAATAGCATGAAAAAACGGTGCAAAATGATCAACAATTTTTAGTAGCGTTTCAAAAACACTATAGAAATACATATAGCAGCGTTGAGTAAACGCAACCGTAAAATAGGGGTAAAGTTGAAAACTCTATTGGTAGCGCCCAAAAAACCTTTGGTGGCTTTTTTAAAACGCTACAAAAAGATTTATGGTGGTGTTTGAGAAATGCTGCAACAAAAGAATTTATAGTGGCGTTTAAATAAATGCAACTAAAAATCATGGATTTTTAGTGGCGGGCTTTATCACAGCGTTTATCAAAACGCTACCATAAGTTTTGGTAGCATTTTTTGTGCACAACCAAAAGTAAAATTTCTTGTAGTGGGTGTTAACAATGTTGGCAAAATGGAAGGATTTAGAAGCTTTGGCCAGTCGAGGTGTGTAGTTGAGATCTAGTTCTAGTTCTAGTCAGGGTACTTCCATGTTGTCATGTATAGAAGCTCGATCAATGTTGATTGAGAGGATAACTTCTAAGCAAAGAGAAGATCCAGTTTTAGCCGAGAGGATTAGAAGGATTGAGATAGGATCAGAGATTGATGACCTAAAGGATTTAAGTCTTGACCAAAGAGGATAGTTGAGAAAAAAGGGAAGATTGTGCATTCCGAATGTAGAAAACTTAAGGAGGGAAGTTCTAGAGGAATGTCATCGATCGAAGTCTATGATTCATCTTGGAGGAACCAAGATGGCTCAAGATATGAAGATGAGCTTCTACTGGGAAGGCATGAAGAGGGATGTTGGTTTGTGGGTTAGGAAGTGTGTTAGTTATCAGCAGGTGAAGGCGGAACGTCAAAAGCCAAGTGGGTTACTTCAGCCTCTAGATATTCTAGTTTGGAAATGGGATTCTATATCGATGGATTTTATAGATGGGTTGCCAAGGTCAAATAGAGGAAATGAAAGCATATGGGTTATAGTGGACTGGTTGACCAAGAGTGCCCATTTTATTCTGGTAAAGTCAACCAGGATGACATTTGTTATAGCGAAGTTGTTTATGAAGAACAAAGTAAGAATTCATGGGATTCCTAGTAGCATAGTCGGCGATAGAGATGCATTATTCATTAGCGAATTTTGGAGGAGTCTATAAGATGTATTAGGTACCAAGCCCAAGATGAGTATGACATATCAGGCACAGACAGATGGGCAGACAGAGAGAGTCAATAAGGTACTCGAAGATTTATTGAGAGCTTGTGTGTTGGACATTGGTGGATCTTGGGGGATTACCTACGTTTAATTGAGTTTTTCTATAATAGTTAACATACTAGTATAGAAATGGCACCTTTTGAAGCTTTTTATGAAAGGCCATGCAAGTCTCTAGTATGTTGGTTAGAGACTAGAGACAGATCGGTCTTAGGTCCGGATTAGGTTAGGGAGGCGTCAAAGAAGATTGAGTTAATCCGAGGATGGATGAAGGAAGCTCATTCCAGGTAGAAGAGTTACGCAGATAAGAGGCGTAAAGACTTAGAGTTCTCAGTGGGAGACATGGTTTTCGCTAAAGTATCACCAATGAAGGGTATAGTACGATTTGGAAAATCGGGATAGTTGGCCCCAAGATATGTGGGACCATTCCAGATTATAGAAAGGATTGGAAAGCTCGGATATAGAGTAGAGTTTTCGAGCAATTTGGCAAGTGTTCATGATGTATTCCATGTGTCTCATCTTCATATGTATGTGCATGATCCGGAGTCTACTATTCCATAGATAGAGTTAGAGGATTTGGTATTAGAGCTTGATTTGACTTTTGTTAGATGTTAGCACCAAAATTGGTCACTAACACCCTTGAATAGAGTTATGTAGAGAGATTAATAAATAAAGTAAATTAAAAAAGAGAAATAACATGATTGAGTGCAAAAAAACAACTAAAACAAGAACACCAGATTTATAATGATTCGGCGTAATTGCCTACATCCACTTTGAAAGAATCTTTATTGCTTTTCGAATCACTTGAATACAAATATAATTCGCAAACAAACCACTTGAATACAAGTTTGAATCCAAAATAGGAGAGTACAAAAAATGGCAGAGTTTCCCTGGAGTTCCCGAAAAAAGATCCTTTTAACTGGACCCCTGCCCCTCTATTTATAGACAAAGATAGGCTAGTTCCTCTATGTAGGCCCATGATCAAGACAGCACGGCCCGCAAGTGATGGTTCAGGTCGACCGATCCAAGTAGACCGTCCCTCCACAACCGAATGTTAATTGCCGAACCACTTTGGTCGAGCTTGGGTTTCCTCGTAGGTGACTGAAGCAGCTTCTCAAGCAACTTGAGGCAAGTGGTGGTGTGACTCAAAGCAAAGAAATGCTGGTCGCATCACTTTGTCATAGACCAAACAACTTGCCAACTTCCTTTGGGTGCACCGACAAAGGTATGCCGAACCCTGGTGATCGATCCCAAGATGCCAACCTACTTACGTCAACCCACCTAAACTGATTCACCATGGTCGATCCCTTTAGGCCGATCACCTAGACCAATCCAACATTTTCGAACCACTCTGACCTAACTACTTTGGTCGACCCACTTCTACTTCATCTACCTTGACCGATCCATCAGAACCGACCCAACATGACCGATCCAGTCCTGCTTAACTATCCTGATCGAGCCACTAATGCCAAACCACTCGCACCGAATCACATTTATAGACCGAACCACATATGAATATGCCAAACCACTCAAGTAGCATTGATCCTTATATTTACAATCTTTTCTTGGCTCGAGTCCAGTCTAGGTCTAATCATAGCCTCTGTAATTATTGCCTTGTAGTCGAGCAAGTTGCGGGGTAACATTTGCCCCTCAAAGTACGTTGTGTGAATCAACATGACGCGCTTTGAATCAGTGTGTATTTCTTGTTTCCAGAAGCCAGTCCATTCTAAATGATAGCTGACCGTCGCTTTTTCATCGACCTTCGAAGAAGTTTTGTGTCATCTATTAGTATTAGTTCAGCTTCAGAGAAATCCTTGAAATCCTATTTTAATTTTTCAAAAGCTAGAGATTTGCAACCTTCCGACGGCTAAATCACAGTGGATTTTTAAACCTATGCTTCTCCACTTATCCGGTAATATATGTCTCCTCTCTAGACTATCGTCCTTGATCATCATTATATGTGCATACACTCTTACGTATACATTATATTTTATTATCTATACTCTTATCATTTTATTACCATTGTCTATGTTTATTTTATGTGCTACTATATTTTTGAAGAAACAAAAAGGTGGATCGACCCACCAATACCGACCTACATGGTCGGTTCACCTGGTAGCGAGCGGTATTTTTCTTCACCGACCCGCTAAAATGTATTGGGGTTCAACAAGGTAATGCCTATACGTCTCCTGGTCCCAATATATAAACTCATGGCTTCGTTCTTTTTCTCTCACTTCTACTTTATCTTTACAAACCTTTTGACTTCCTTCCCTTCAAACTTTGCTTACTACTCAAGTCTCCCTTCCTCCTCCCGAATCCTGTACGCCTACCTTGCACTGAACCGCTTCTCCACTTCATTTCAACATCCTCCAAGCGTGTTGCGCCTATCTTCCTTGACTCCAAACCCCAAGAATTACTCGCCCAACAAATCTGCATTAACATATAGGTAAGGATTTATACTTCAGATAGGGCTTGTTAGATCTTACCTCCTCGAATCCGAACTATGCCTAAATCGCATAAGCGTATGGATCTTTGTGATGAGTGAGAGAGGAGAAAAAGGGGTAGCGAGTGAATGCATAGGGCGAAGATAATGGAGGGCTTTTTACATAAGATTTATTAGGAAGGATGTCGACTGTTTCTTAGTAGAGAAGTGGGTCGGTATCTTGTGAGATGTTGTGGGTCGGTATGTTCCAGTAGCGGTCGCTAGGTAGAGGGGATTATAAGGTTGGATCGGTATTCTGAGTGAGGGAATCGTTCAGTATTGAGGGAGAGAGTATGGGTTAGTGTCTTGTGTGATGGTGTGGGTCGGTTGGAATCTAGAAGAGTGGTCCGGTATAGATATAGAGAGGCTTTTCGGTGATTAGAGAGATAGAGAGAGAGATAGGAGAGTGAGTGGATTGGTTATTTTGAGGGAGCGAGTGGATTGGTTGTTTTGATCTAGAGAGGCGGTTGGTAGTCCGTAGGAGAGTGGGTCGGTAATCTTGTTTTAAAAGGATGGTCAGTGTAGATAGTTTATTGTTTGGATCGGCATGGAGTGTTGGGATCGGCATTGGCAATCAGGACCATTTTAACTTGCACACGGCATACATTAGGATCACACTTCCTATGCTTAAGCATATGATTATGGACAATGACAAGAACCAAAGGATATGAACCAATGGACTTATTTCGGACTAACGATTCCATGGTTCAAGTAATTCTAAACACGAATCTAACTCAACAAAAGCAAATAACAGCCTTCAATATGTGATGCCAATGTCTGATTCCAAGACCTCTACTACCGAACATAGGACAGGCTGTCAGAGACGGTCAGCGATGACGGTCTCTGAAGATGATAGTTTAAAGCTCAATCACGCTTCACCAGTCTTTAGATCTTTAATTCACTTATACTCATGCTTGAATGGCTGCCCTAGTTCACACACTACACGGGGGGAATATCTTGTTGTTATATCTGATATCTATTATCTTTCAAGTATAGCTAAACAGATATTTATTCACACTAATCGCTCTTTGGAGATGTTCAAAAAATAAAGCTCCGATACTGTTTCTGAAAAGCCTGAGCCATGTTCTCGGCAGGAGGCAGTGGGGACTCTGAACCTATCGTCAGCCCACATACCTGGCATCCCGGATCCACCTATCATGGTTATAGGCCCGGCTCCCGATGCTGTGGGATGGGGACATCGTTCTAGATGACCCCATTGACTCTCGAGCCTTGAAAATCAACTAATCTTATCTCCGTCGTTTATGTTCTATCCACGGAATCCCCTTCGAAGACGTTCTGGTTCCTTCGGCACAAGATCGGCCTCGCTTGCCCCCAGTCGGATATTGTTCGCACCAAAATTGGACACAACACTCTTCGGATGTGTTTGAAGAGATAAAATGAAGAGAATAGATGTAAAATGAAGCAGCTCTAACAAACACACCAATAAACACATAAGAAAATACACAGAAACACAGAATTATAGAGTGGTTCGGCGTATTGCCTACGTCCACTATGAAGTTGATGATTTTATTGATTTCCACATGCCGATTACAACTTATTGCCGTGGATTACAGCAGATGATAAAGTTGAAATTCGTATACAACAGCAGCTATGGAGTACAAAAATGGATTCGGCAGAGTCTGGACATAGGAGAGCCAAAGATCCCTTTTTTGTAGGCTCTGGGGTGCTATTTATAGGCGTAGGAGGCCGATATTTCGCTCAAATCTCGGGGAGCTTTTTCTGGCACGTGGGGGGCCCACGCGATCGATCCCATAAAGTTTCGGCCAGATCCGTGATGGATACGAACGAATTTCGTATCCATCAAGATTTGATCCAATTGATCTGAAATTTTCCGTAAACCTTCCTTAGGTCGCATGCAAGCTCCTGTGAAAATTTCATTGCGTTTGGACTTGTGGGTTGTGAGATATGATCGATGCAAGTTGGAGTTTTTCGGACCGTGATCGATACGTATGAATTTCGTATCGATCAAGAATTGATCCAATTGAGCTAAAATTTGGCATGAACATTCCTTAGGTTGCCAGTAAGCTACTGTGAAAATTTGGTGGCATTTGGACTTGTAAATCTTGAGTTATGACCGATGCAAGTTTGGATTTTTCAACCGTGATCGATCAATATCTTGAGCATACGAACTCCGATTGACTTGAAATTCAGAATGATGGATTCATTATCTTTTCTTGTCATGTCATATCAATTGTAGCTCGATCTGGACTCGGAAAAAATTTACCGATATCCATAGTAGACCTATGCGTGGACGATCTCCAAGACGAACCATCCTTGGTTTCTAATCAAGTTCTTGGTGTCACGGCCTTGCCAAAAGGCGGGATAATAGATATACTGCAATCACAAATTTAATGTTGGGCCGGAAGTGTGCCACCTTTCAATTCATTCCTCCATGAACGTTTGTGGTATATAGGGATTGCTCCAGCACAACTACACCCTAATAGCCATATATTTATTCACGGTACATGCATTCTTTTCACTAGGTCTTACTCAAACCTCCAATTCTCGAGGATATCTATTATATTTACCGCTTCAAGAGACGTACCGACGGTCCATCTTACATATTCCTCGAGCCACACCCCAAATGTCGAGCCCTGATGGGTTTGTGGAACAAATTTTCCCGGTACAAACAAGAGTGGTTCTATATACGTTGTCCTCCGGGTTTCGTGAGAAGATGGCTAGAAGGGAGTAAGTCTCATTTTTATCCTAATCTTTGTCTTAAGCCTCGAAGTGCATCTTTTCTAAACTTCTTTCAAATCTTATAGGTATCCACCCACGACCCAAAGGCATCGGGTATTCTGAGGCCATCGAGGCCATCCGAACTACTTCCGTAGGAGATCGGAACATCAAATCTATAATTACCAATGAACTGCTCTCGAAGTTCGAATTACTAGAAGAGGGCTGCCAAACTAGCCTTCCAATTGGTGCCACTATAGCAAGAATGACTACGGAAACGGGCAAAGAACAAACTGGACCTTCGGTGCCCCCAGTCGAAGGGGCTCTTAATACTACCGAGGAAGGTGAGATTAAAGAAACTGAGGTGCCAGTGGCAACTGACGAGAGTGTAAGTCCCGGCCAAGCGCCTCCTTCGAAAAAGAAAAGGAGTCTAGCTTACAAGCTGAAAAAGAAGAAAGTTGGCAGAACTTCAAAGGTCACGATAACTCCGATCGAGAAGAAATCGTCTTCCTAAAACTTAGAAGGCTCATTAAAGGGCCTACCTGACCATTCCTGATGACATACTAAATTACGGTTTCAATAACCTCAAGGAAATGGGATTTAATTCGCCCGCGAGAAGCGATGAAGGCGCTCAGACTCATCATCCGAGAGAGAAAACTCCAATGAGTAGCGAAAAACACTGGTCCATCTGGGGGATGCACTAGGACACACACAAACACTTACACTCTACCATGCACTTGAATTCCATTCATCGTGCAATTCCTACTATCTCATCCTCATTTGACTTTATGTGCAGGTGAAATGGGGCATACACATGGCATTGACCACCTTCACGGATCCTCTATCTTTTAGCATTCCAGTCGAGACTCAGGATCAAGCAAACGGCGAGACAACGGTGATAGACACTATCACTCCAGAGAGTCATCGTCCTCCAAAAGGAGAACCTATAGCCATTCTTTATATCCAAATGATCCTCCCCAGCACCCGGAGCGTAATGGGAAGTCTGTCCAGAAGGGATCCCAGTCAGAAGTTCCTTGCGACCAACATTCACCCTTATAAGAAATCCGTGACTTTGGTTAGGCAAACTCCCCCAGCCTTCGCTCTCGATCCGTCGACGGGGGAAAAATTAGCTGAGCTCAAGGCTATATTGCTAAAGATATGTTTCGATGGGCTGAAATTTCTCCTCGCAATCCTTCTTATCTTTGGACATGTCAAATAGAGCGCCATTGCTTACAGCAACGATGTATATTTTTAGCATGATGCGTTCGTAGACTTGGTGGAGAAAGTTACGGAGGTCTCTATTGAACGCCAACATGAGATTGATCGTCTAAAAATTGAAGCTATTCATGATAGAGACATCATTAAGGGCCAGGATGAAGAGCTATCCTCGTATAAATCTCAGCTCGAGACTGCCCAGAAAAATGCTAAGGAGACAGCCGAAGTAGGTAGTCTCTTAGAGGCCACTCACAAGAAGGAACTCAATGATGCAATTTAGCACAGTGGCGCTCTAGCTTTGGAGAAAGACTCTATCCAAAAAGAAAAAGACATTCTCGCTCGACGGGTCAAAGAACTAGAGGAATTACTCTTTAAGGAGAGAGAAGGGAAAATTGTAGCACAGGAGGAGTCACAAAGATATTACAATGAAATCGTCGAAACACGGTTTTTAAAGACAAAAATCAACGAAGAGCTATCCCGGGTTGAAGCACTAAAAGAAGCAGCTCGTAAAGAAGGCAAGAAGGTGGTGCTCGCAGAGGTCGATTCTCGACTCGAGGCTGCTAAAGAAGCCGGCAGAGAAGAAATCAAATGTATATTCAACCCGCTCATTGCCGAGTTCAATGCAATTGTCCTCATGCACCATGACCTGTCTTTCTTGGGCGAGAATTATCTCGAGTCACTTGCCAAAGCATGTGATACTTTAATTAGGATTAAAAAAGTAGAGCTGGGTGTCGAAGAGACTGATGAAGAGGTTCTGGTGAGGGAAGTGCTTCGAGGCAACGAACCCTCAGATTTATCTGTGGCGAAATCCCTCTTCGGGGGAGGCTCTCCTACATCATAGGACAAAGAGGATGCCATTGGCCCATCCGGCTCCGAGCCCCAGATTCCTCCCCCCATTGACTCAACTAAAATTCCACCGCTTATCCCTCCAAGCAAATTATGGGTTACGATCCGGAGAAGCCTGGACTTGGCATCCACATTTTATCTCCACTTCCAAAGGGTGATACTCCTAAGACGACTGAGCGCCAAGTGGCAGCTGATATGTGACCCCCCTCCTAAAGTTCATAGAGTCATCGCTTTTGGTGAATAACTATCGTATCATAACAATCACTTTTCATGAATTCATGCAGGTCATTATGGCCCTGAACCGACTCTAAGGAGCGAACTTGCCACGGAGCGAGAAGAAAAAAGACAGAAGTACTCTGCAGCAGCAACACCCCTGGTCCTGATGCTCAGTTAATAGGAGCACTTAAGGAAGATAAGCTCGAAGATCCTTCACCTTTAGAGGGGCACGACGACGTTGAAATAACAGGTGCGTCCGAGCATACTTTCCAGCTTAGAATGAAGGAGCAAATCGATGAGGAAAAGAAAAATAAAACCAAAGTTAAGATAGAGTCCCAAGTGATGGAACTTGACGATCCCCTAAATAGGCCCTTGAAGGTCATTCTTCCCGGTGGGACCTTACCTCTGGAAGTTCCCCCTCCTTCCTCAGATGCCATGTCGCTTGGAAGCAAGGGGTCCAGAAGAAAACGCTCAGCTGAGGAGACTTTGGAGAATTCGAAGAAGTAGTTGTCGTCCGGTCATGCTTTGCTTAGCTTAAATAAGTGAAAATCGTGTAGTTGTTTCCCCCCTCCTTTTTTTAGTAATCGTAGACAAACTTTGGCTCTGGACATCGGAGAAGTTGTAATGAAACTTTTTCTTCGATTAGTAAAAAAAGTTGCTCCTTTATATTCCCAAACTCTCATCGCTTAGCATATAATATGTAATTGAAATTCAGAGTCTTGTGGGTCACGTAAACTCCTGTCTTCTTTCACAGGACTTGGAGATTTTTTATACTCTAATCTACACTTCGGGGACTTTGATATTATGGAATCGTTTATACTCTAGTCCGTGCTCCAGGGACTCTAAGTACTCTAGTCCATGCTCTGGAGACTTAGAGATTTTTCGACTTGTTTATACTCTAGTCCGCGCTTTGGGGACTTCCGCACTCCGAGACTCAGAGTACTCTAGCCCGCACTCTGGAGACTTAGAGATTTTTTGAATCGTTTATACTATAGTCCACGCTCTGGGGACTCGGAGCATCTTGTCCGCGCTTTGGGGATTTAGAGATTTTTTGACTTGTTTATACTATAGTTTGCACTCCGGGGACTCAGAGCACTCTAGTCCGCGCTATGGGGACTTAGAGATTTTTTGACTCATGTATACTCTAGTCCGCATTCCGAGGATTTAGAGAACTCTAGTCCATGCTCTAGGAACTTAGAGGTTTCTTGACTCATTTATACTCTATTCCGCACTTCGGGAACTCAAAGTACTCTAGTCCATGCTCTGGGGACGTAGATAGTTTTTGAATCATTTATACTCTAGTTCGCGCTCTAGGGAATCAAAGTACTCTAGTCCACGCTTGGGGGACTTAGAGATTTTCTGAATCGTTTATACTCTAGTTCGTGCTATGTGGACTCAAAGTACTCTAGTCCGCGCTCGCGGAGTTAGAGGTTTTTTGACTAATTTATACTCCAGTCCACACTATGGGGACTCACAGTATTCTATTCCGTAATCTGGGGACTTAGAGATATTTTGACTCTTTAATACACTAGTCCACGCTCCGGGAACTCAGAGTACTCTAGTCCATGCTCTGGGGACTTAAAGATTTTTTGAATCATTTATACTCCAGTCCGCACTCTGGGGACTCAGAGTACTCTAGTCCACGCTCTGAGGACATAGAATTTTTTTGAATTGTTTATTGATCGACTTTTAATTTTGTGTGTGCATTCATATGCCAGATAGATTGATGCAATTTAGATTTTTCATGGAATTATAACACATGGAACATTAGTAGTTCATAGAAAAATAGCTTCAAGCCTTTATTGATTATAGAAAATAAGGACTAAATGAATTGTCTTATTACACGTTGAGAATAGAGAACAACAAAAGAAACATATACTGGAAACAACTGCTACTAAAATGCAAAAGAAATAAGCTAGGTATAATATCGATGAAAATGCTTGCTATTCCATGCTCTAGGGAGTGTCACGCCATCAACAGTTGCTAACTTGAATGTTCCGTCTCCATGCCTCCATTCGATAACGTAGGGACCTTCCCATATGGGATCCATATGTGACGCGACCGGAAAAAATTACTTTAAAACAAGGTCGCCCACATCGAAAGTCCTTGGATGAAATTTTTCACTATAATAACGGGCGACTCGATGCCGATATGCGGCCACCCTTAGATCAGCTTCTTCATGCTTTTCGTCGACAAAGTCCAACGACTTCAGTAAAAGTTCTCGATTCGTTTTAGGATCATAATGAGTCACCCGGTGAGAAGGAACTTCAAGTTCCACGGGTATAATAGCTTCGGTGCCATATGCCAAGGCGAAAGGAGTGTGGCCAGTTGCAGACTGTGGGTGGTTCTGTAGGCCCAGAGTGCTGTTGGAAGCTCATCCACCCACTTTCCTCTAGATTCTCCAAATTTTTTTTCAAGATGGACTTGATTATCTTATTTACGGCTTCAACTTGCCCATTCACTTTAGTGTGCACGACCGCTACAAACCTTTTCTCAATGTAATATTTTGGACAGAACTCTTTGAATTCTCTGCTCTCAAATTGAGTTCCATTGTCAGTAATGATAGTCCATGGGAGGCCAACCGGCATATAATGTTTCGCATAACAAAGGTAACAACCTTTTTGGTGGTGATCGTAACTAATGGCTCTGTTTCTGCCCACATAGTGAAGAATCAACCGTGACGATTGTGTACTTTGCACCATCTTTGGAGATTGGCAAGGAGCCGATTATATCGATCACCCACATTACAAACGGCCATGGGTTAACCATTTGTATGAGCTCTGTTGGCGGCACCCTCGGGATCTTTGCATACCTTTGACATTTGTCGCATTTCCTTACATAGTCTACAGCATCCCGATTCAAAGTCGGCGAATAGTATCCATAGCGGAGTATCTTTTTGGCTAGCATCTGCCCCCCAGTATGCTCACTACGTTCTCCTTCATGGACTTATCTTAGGACCTACTTTATCTTGTCGTGGGCGACATACTTAAGCAAGGGAACAGAGAATCCTTTTCGATACATCACTCCATCCTACATTATATACCGTGAGGCCTTGCAAATGACCTATCGTCTCTCGTTCTTTCTCTCAGGTAAGGTTCCATGTAGCAAGTATTCTTTGAACGGGTCATCCATGACTCCATTTCAATTTTCGTCCCTAATGCAAGATCAATCTCTATCTCATTTATACTCAGGGTGTGTAAAGTTTCAACGGGAACCAAGCTCAACTGTTGTGCATCACCAGTACTTGCAAATTTTGCTAAGGAGTCGGCTTCCCCATTTCGTTCATGTTGAATATGAACTACTTGGTACACCACCGACTTTGAGTCATAAAAGATTTCAATCGATTTCACTCCAAGTTCTTTGGTAAGCTTTAGTCCAACGATCAATGCTTCATACTCGGCTTCATTGTTTGTGGCGGGGAAATCAAGTTTCAAATCATAACAAATCGATCGGTTCTCGGGAGTTAGAAGAATAATATTAGCCCCAGAACAATGGTCGTTGGATGCCCCATCGGTATATAGCTTCCATCGAACAGCTGGAACCACATCACTTCCACTTGGCACATCTGATAGTGAACTCTGCAATGAAATATGCTAGCAATTTCCCTTGGATAGCCCTTCATTGCAGATATGTGATGTCGAACTGACTAAGCTCAGTGTTCCATTTGAGTAGCCTTCCAGAAGTTTCCGGTCGTTGGAGCACCTGCCGCAAAGGTTGATCGGTATAAATACTGACCGGATGTGCCTGGAAATACGGGCGGAGCTTATAGGATACGATCACCAAGCAGTAGTCTAGCTTCTCAATCTTAGGATAATTTCTCTCTACCCCTGTTAAATGCTTACTAACATAGTACACTGGCTTTTGGATTCAGTCCTCCTCACGAACCAGAGCTGCACTGATGGCATGCTGGGATACGGCCAAGTAAACATATAACTCCTCATAGTCTATGGGCTTTAACAGGACAGGGGGCCTCTTTAAGTGTCTTACCAGAGCTCAGAATGCGTCCCCACAATTCGGTGTCCATTCAAAATTTATTTTCCCTTTCCTTATCACATCAAAGAAAGGAATATACTTGTCGGTGGCTCTGAATATAAATTGACTCAACATGGCGACATTCCCATTCAGTCTTTGTACTTTCTTTATAGCTTTAGGTGCTTTTATGTCTCGAATAGCTTGAATCTTTTCTAGGTTGGCTTCGATTCCCCGCATGTTGACGATAAAACCCAAAAAATTCCTCGACGCAACGCCAAAGGAACATCTCTGTTAAGTCTCGAATGTGGTCATTTTACTGTCGTGACTTCACGAGCATATCATCCACATAGACTTGCATCATTCTACCAATCTTGGCTTTAAACATACGATTCACCAAACGCTGATAAGTTGCCCCTGCGTTCTTCAACCCGAAGGGCATCACTACATAATAGTACAGTCCAACGTCCATGACAAAACTGGTATGCTCCTAATCCGGAATGTGCATCGGGTTCTGATTGTATCCCAAATACAGATCCATAAATGACAACAATTCGTGTCATGCTGTCGAGTCGACCAGCTGATCAATTCTGGGCAAAGGAAAACTATCCCTAGGGCATGCCTTGTTCAGGTCTAAGTCATCAACACAGGTCCTTCACTTCCCATTTTCCTTCCTCACAAGTAAAGGAATAGATATCCATTCAGGATAAAGGGCATCGCGGATGAACCCATTGGCTTTTAGTTTATCCGCCTCCTCTCTAAGAGCAGCGGACCTCTTCGAGTCCATGCCTCTCCTCTTATTTTTCACTAGCACATACTTTGGGTCAACGTTAAACACATGACTTGTGATGGCGGGAAAAATCCCACACATATTAGAATGTGTCCAAGCGAAAACATCTAGAATCGCTTAGAGGAAATTAGTAAGATCCCCTATCATCGAGGGGTTGTGTGATCCAATCTTAAGCACCCGTGACGGGTCAACATGGCTGATTGGAATGTCAATCGTTAGTTCAGCCATTGCCACCTTGGCCTCCTAGGGTTCTTCATGGTCATCTCTCGGATTAATGTCTCTAAAGATCCGACTGTGTTGCCTAAGCCAAGGCTCAGGCGCTACTTGTCAATTTTCAGCAACATGGATGTGGACAGAGTTGTTCATACCCTTGCCCTTCTCTCTTCGTTGGGCCCATCTCAGTTCAGCCACATAACAAGCACGACCAGTTGCTTGATCGCCATGCACCACACCAATTCCTCTGTCCATTGGAAATTTTAAGGTCAAAAACCATAGAGCCAAAGCTGACCTAAACTCCACCAGGGCCGGTCGGCCCAGAAAAACATTATATGGGGAATTAACATCCAAAACAGTGAACAGTAGGATCCTCACCCTCCTGCATTCACCTTCTCCTAATTCAACTGGCTATTCAAAAAACATGTATCAGTCCTGCACCATTAAGGCCATGAATGCGGGCTTTAGATGGTTTCAGATCCTACGCCTCCATCTTCATTTGGTCATACGCCTTTTTGAAGGTAATATTAACAGAACTCCTACAATCAATAGGTATCCTTCCCACAAGCGCCGGTCCAATCATAGCTGAGATAACCATCAGGTCAATGGTAGGTGCCTTCACCTGATTGGCATCCCTACTCCTAAATAATATATCATATGCCATCATTTGCTGCTATTTGCTGGAGTATCGTCTTTTGTCTTCGAGCGGCATTCGAAATCCGCATGCTTCAAGGAACTAGCATAGCATTCCATTTTTTGCCAACTATTGTCTGCCGAATGAGGTTCACCGATTATCGTGTTTATGACCAGCCTTTCCCCAGTCCGAGTGAACTCCTCAGGTCGATGTGAAGCCTTCTTGTGATTGGTTGTCAGATGTCTCATGTTCGCCTTCCTGCAGATTCTTAACAAACTGCTGTAACTTCTTCTGGCGATTTAGCTTTTCTATAGCATCATGGAGCGTCTGCACTTTTCAGTTTTATGCCAGCAGGTCTTGTGAAACCGACAATACTTTCCAGTCTGCTTTTGTTCCTTAATGGATTCCTTTGGACGTGGCTTTCGGTATTAGAATGTATTACAAGTTGATAGATAAATATTCTCCAAAGATGTACTCAGAGGAGTATATTCGCTATAGGTTGGGATCCTTGGTTTCCACTCTCCTGCTTTCCTCTTTCGATCGGAATTTCCTCCCCCGGATCCTTTAGATTACTCTGGCTTATTTTGATCATTGACTTGGACCTTGCTAGAGTTTTTGCCAGATTGCTTTACCGCAATGTTTCTTTGCATCGCTTCCTTGCTAGGCCCTGGCGCACTACTTCGTCTTGACCACCTGGCCTCTTCCCTTCTCATGAATTGGTCTCCTTTGAATAAAAACGTTTTAGGGTAGTCGGTGGTTTGCCTGCCAGCCAATCATCAAACATTGAGTTTGGATCTACTCCTCGCATCACGGTCATAAGGATAGCATGGTCATTTGGATTGCTAACTTCATTAGCAGCAACGTGAAATCTTTGCAAATAATCCTTTAATGACTCCCCGGATCTTGGATCATGTCGGATAACGACATCACGTCGTTTGGGCGAGTGGCATGGATCCTAAACTACTCCATAAATTTCATCGCTAACTCGTCAAACCTGGAGATCGATCATGGGGGAAGTCAGGTTAACCACATTGTAGCGATTCCAGATAGGGTTATTAGGAAACATCCACATTTGGTTGCATCATTTGCACTATCCGAGTCCATCATCCACTCGTATCTCATTATGTGCTGTCGAGGATCGGTCTTCCCTTTATAAGCTAGAATAGTAGGCATGTTGAATTTTCGGATGTACTAAGCTCGTAGGATGACCTCTGTGAATGGAGTATGGCTCCTAGATATGCCCCAATCATCTTCGATTAAGCCCCTATTCTCCCTCATCTGTTTCCTGACCATAGATGATAAATCTGGACTCTGGATGGGAGCTAGCAAATCGGTATCCGTCCTGCATGATTGTTCAGGCTAGTGCCTCCTCGGTAGGCGATCTCCAAAGTGCGCGTCCCGAGGACCTGCTTTGCTATGACCCTAGAGAGGTGGTGGACCAGCTCCCACACGTGCCCCAGATCCTAAATTTCCCACTCTAGTTAGGGAGCGACTCCCTTGGTGCAAGTGAGGGGCCATAGTTCCAAGTAAGGAACCTGGACCATTCCTTTCGGTTTGCTCTTTGCGATACATCACCAATTGATCTATTGCGCCAATTTCTGCAGTCTCAATCCTACGGTATCTACGCCTGTGGTGTTCATCTGACGAAGCGGATCTATCAAAAGATGAGTAGGAAGTAGGGCTTCCTCCAGCATTTGGCACTGCTATTGAGCGATCTGGGTCATCAGGTTGGCATTTGCTTGATCTATTCGTTCAACTGTCTCCTAGTTTCCACGAGCTCCCTCAACGGCTCATTAAACTCTGCCATGGTGACAACTTCTGGTTGGTTTGGGTTGGTGTTGGGATCTACACCTGCATTAGCTTGCTAATTGTTGGGTCCCACTTGCTAGATGTTGGCGGTCTCATTAACATCTGCGTTATGGGAGGCAGATCTGGTACGTGGCCTTGCCATATTAGAGTTACCATGGGAACTCTGAATAGAATATATGAACTCTTAAGAATGAACTAGGATCTCCTTCAGGGGATATCCTCAATCCAGTAGCAACAAAGTAGATCCTAGCAGCCTAAGAATGCACCTTCTCAGTGAAAGCACCAAAATTTGTCACTAACAACCTTGATTAGATTTATGTAGAGAGATTAATGAAGAAATTAAATTAAAATAGAGAAATAACACAATTGGGTGCAAAAAGAATAACTGAAACGAGAACCGGATTTATAGTGGTTCGGCGTAATTGCCTATGTCCACTTTAAATAGAATCTTTATTACTTTTTCAATCACTTGAATATGGATACAATCCGCAAACAAACCACTTGAATATAAAATTTGAATCCAAAAGAGGAGAGAACAAAAAATGGTAGATTTTTCCTAGAGTTCTCAAAAAAAGGTCCGTTTAACTTGACCCGTGCCCCTCTATTTATAGACGAAGATTGGTCGATTCCCTTGCGTAGGCCCATGACCAAGACAACTCGGCCCACAAGTGATGGTTTAGGTCGACCGATCCAGGTATACCGACCCTCCACTACCAAACGATGATTGCCGAACCACTTTGGCCGAGCTTAGGTTTCTTTGCAGCTGACTCGAAGCAACTTCTCAAGTAACTCGAGGCAAGTGGTGGTGTGACTCAAAGCAAAGAAATGTTGGTTGCATCACTCTATCATAGACAAAACAACTTGCCAACTTCCTTAGGGTGCACCGACCCAGGTATGCCGAACCGTGGTGATCGATCCCAAGACGTCGACCAACTTACACCAACCCACCTAAACCGATCCACCATGGCCGATCCCTTTAGGCCGACCCACCTAGGCCGACACAACATTGTCGAACCGCTCTGACCTAACTACTTTGGCCGACCCACTTCTACTTCATCTATCTTGACCGATCCTTCAAGACCGATCAAACATGACTGATCCAGCCCTGCTCAACTATCCTAATCGAGCCACTAATGCCAAACAATTCACATCGAACCACATTTACAGGCTGAACCACATATGGATATGCCGAACCCCTCAAGCTGCATCGATCCTTATATTTACAATCTTTTCTTGGCTTGAGTCCAGTCTAGATCTAACCATAGCCTCTTTAACTATTGCCTTGTAGTCGGGCCAAGTTGTCGAGTAACATTAGACAACTAATTTGGGTCGTAGCAAGAGATGAGAAGAGATTGAGGATCAAGACATTCAAGTTGGTGAAAGTTCAGTTAAGCAAGAATGAGAAAGACTATACTTAGGAGACAAAATACAGGATTCGAGAGGCTGATCCTGATCTTCTTTGATGGTATGTCTATATCGAATATATATTTATTATGATAGTCAGGTAGACTAGTACGGTTGTTAGGAGATGTTACAGATGATTGCTATGTTTGCTAGTCAGTCCATGCTAATTTTGAGGACGAAATCCTTTAAGGAGGGGAGCCTGTAACACCCCTAATTTTAGTGACATTATTCAGGAGATTTAATTAGAATAAATTAAATAGAATAATGTAGATAAGGAGATTGAGGTTGATTAATAACTAGGTGGCCGTGCTTATTTAAAATCTAATGAACTTATATAATGGTTAGGATGATAAATATCCATACTTCCCACCCCTTATACCATTCCCGTTAGGTCTTGCATTTTCATTTTATCTCAAACAAAAATTTATAACTGTGAGAAGCAAGCAAGGTCGGCCATTAGGAAGAAGAGAAGGGAAAATCAACTTAAAGCTTAGGATTCAAGTTAGAGGAAATCAATCATAATCAAACTTCAATTTCCTTGTCCAATCTAAGGTGAATAATAGTTTCTACATCTTTATTTCAGTTTTATGATCATATAGTTTTGTATTTTAGTGTAAATCTATTTTTATGATATATTGAATGATGATAGCTTGATTTATGATTTACACAGATTACACAAGGTTGTTCAAAAAGTAAATATTCATGGTTTTAGGGTAAAATGGAGATGAAATGATTTTTAAATGCTATGGAAAAATTATATGTTATAGAAAACATGATTGTGAAAATGGGTTTCAATTTTTATAATTTTTTGAATTAATGTTGATTTTATATTAATTTTCTAGTGAAGAAAATGATTTATTGGGTTATAAATTATTTACAGCTAAAATAATTATTTTTTGGGTTTGAAATTCTTACATATGTTGAATAACATATTAAAATAGATTTTCCGGAATTTCCTAGATTTTTTCTAGGTGTTTTGATAAATATATAAAATTATTTAAGCTATGGGACTTAAATGTTTTATATATTTAATTAAGGAGAAGGGGCAATTTATAAATTAAAATTATTATTTAATTCTGAAAATAGTGGCAGCATTTTTCTGAAAAATATTTGTTAACCAATGAGGATTTGACAAATAAAGGCAGGTTAGTTGATAAGTTATCCCTTTTTAAGCTAAAAATAAAGAAATCGTATTTTTAGCACGTTTTAGTCTTATACGCATCAAACCTTCTGACCCAGACCTTTTACTAAGTCAAAAGGTTATAGCTTCCAACAAGGTTGAGTCAATGCATATGGTATCAAGTTGCTTGGTGCATAGTGGATTAAACAAGGTCGAAGGGTACTTAGTCGAAAAGTTGATTGCCAAAGAGGTTGGGGTATGTTTGTTTTATAAATCAAAAGCTTACACCTGCTTGCTTTCATAAAGGAGATTTCGACTTGGTTGTTGTTAACTAGTCAAAATTAAAAATAAAGGTTTTAACCCTTCCGACACATTCGAAAGGTTACTGTCACTATATCATTATTTTGTTTTGAACCTTCTGACACAGTCGAAAGGTTATTTTCGCTTTTTCCAACATTTCAAAGTCGTTGCTTTCGAAAAGAAGAAAGGTGTTCTTGTTTTAAAACCAGTCACTTCTCCAATGTTTTCGAACGGTATCAAAGAGTTCGACTTAGATGATTTACCCTCGTTTTGTAATTGAAGTATAACCCAAACCTCTCGTAGGAGGTGGTTTAAAGGCTGAAGCTTATTGTTTTAAAGAGATGTTTTAAAGCTTTCGAAGTAGAGCCTTCGACAAAGTCGAATGCTAGCTTCCAATGAAGTCGAAAGATTTTAAATTAGATTTTCCACATGTTTTAAATTGAACCCAGTGAGTTTCAAAAGTTTGTCTTCCAGTACTTTCGAAATGTTTGTTTTCCCAATGTTTGCGAAAGGTTTCGAAAGATTTGAGTTTCAATGGGGTCGAAGGGTTTCAAAAGATGTATTTTAAGTATAAGAACGGATGGAGCCTATTATTTTAAATGATATTATTAAAACCCTCTAAAGGGGTTGAAAATAGAAGCTCTCGACATTGTCGAAAGGTTTTAAGACTCATAATCTAATTTTTTTAAGGAAAACCCACAGCTTATATAAAGGATTTTTGAAATGATTTTAAGTATAAAACTTTGAAGGAGTATTTCCTTGATAAAAATATAAGTTAGAAGGTGTTAACTATGTCTTATGAAATGTATTTCAAGGACCTTAAACCCACTGGAGTGGTATTTTTAAATTGCGATTTTGTCTCTTCAAATATGAATATATTCACATGACAACCCAAAACTATATTTTGGAAAAAAGGGTAGAAGAACCATCTAAGATAACTCAATAGTGAACTTAAATTGCTTAAACTCCTGAATGAGTAGAATTGCACCTAAGGAGTCAAGGTGACCAAAAATATAGGAAGCCTAAACTTTGTAGTTATTAGAGGTAACCAAAAGGTTCATAGTAAACCCATGAAAACTATGATAAGATAGTAATTGATGGATACCAAAAGGTTCATAGTAAACCCATGAAAACTATGTATTATGAACAGTTGGAAGGGACCAATTGGTTTGTGGTGAACCCATGAAAACTAGATCCAAACTATGAATTGACATCAGTCAATAGGTTCTCAGTAAACCTATGAAAATTAGGATAAGTAAGTGGCTAATGGAAGTATCAGCAGGTTCCTAGTCAACCCATGAAAACTAGGATGTGAAGTGAGTTATTGAATAAATCCATAGATTCCTGGTCAACACATGAAAACTTTGATAAAGTGATTAGTTATTGGAATAACCAATAGGTTGGGGAAAACAGTGAATTAATTAAGTTAACTGGCAGAAGCTTATAGGTTCTTAGTGATCCTATGAAAACTATAACTATGACAGGGTGTCAGTTTAAACTGGGGAAGAAAATCCTAATTATTTTCAAGTATGCTTATCATCATAATATTTTAAAAATGTATGTTTTAACCATTCTGGATGCAGGAGCACAGTTTATGGCTTTATAAAGCTTTTAGGTTACTAGTGAGGGTAAAACCCGTTCCGCTAAGTGGCGTGCTCTCACTAGATATCTAAATGGATTAAGTTGATAGATTATTATTCATACCTGGCTTTATGTCCTACTCAAAGTTTTTGTTTTCCCCTTAAACTCCAGTGAACTCAATTGATTTTGAGTAGTTTGAGGTTTAGGGTTTTAGGTTCTCTTCTTAGACGAATAAAGCTTTCGGAGGTGTGTAGGAGGAAGATAGTTATTTAATGTTTTCTTTTCTGCTGTGTATGTTTGTTTATAAAGGTAGATTTATGAACCTTACTATATACTCTGATCTACTAAGGGGGCATCTTCATATGTCGCTCTTAGCGTATTGGTAATAATTATATTGCACTGAATGTGGTTAACGTTTTTGGCGTTATGCACTGAACATCAACGATTTTGAATGAAATATGGAAATGTGTTTTTGAATTGTTAAAGTTTTTCCATATTATGTGATCTGCGTATCAAAGTATCTAGCACCACGGTATTTGGTCGTTGAAGATTAATAACTATAGATGACTGCAGCATCCATAGTCGTTAGTTTTAGGCCTCCAGTAGGGGAATGTTACACGTTGCATAGCCTCGGGTGACACAAGCAATGTAAGTTTGGATACTCCTTAGTGTTTCCTATCTTCGGGCAACGCGAGGGGTTCTTTCGTTTTGAGGCTCCTCGGCGTTGCCTATCTTCGGGCAATGCGAGGAGTTTGTTTTGAAGCTCTCCAACATTTCCTACCTCCGAAAAAGGCAAGGAGTTTGTTCGTTTTGGGGCTCCTCGGCATTGCCTATCTCAAGGCAACGTGAGGAGTTTGTTTTGAAGCTCTCCGGCATTGCCTATCTCTGGGCAGCACGAGGAGTTCGTTCGTTTTGAGGCTCCCCAGTGTTGCATATCTCCCGGCGATGCGAGGAGTTGGTTTTTGAAGCTCCGTCGCGTTGTCTATCTGTGGGCAATGCGAGGAGTTTCAATTTGAATGCGTGGCTTACGAGATCCATGGCTTTTGGTGCTACTTTGCATTGCCTATCTCCAGTAGCGCAAGGAGTTTAAATTTGGATGCACGGCTTATGAGATGTGCAACTTTTGGCAATCTTTAGCGTTGCCTATCTCTGGGTGATGCAAGGATTTAGTTTTTAAAGCTCCTCGGCGTTGCCTATCTCCGAAAAATGCGAGGAGTTTCAATTTGAATGCGCGGTTATGAGATGCGTAGCTTTTGGTGCTCCTTGGCATTGCCTATCTCCGAGCAACACAAGGAGTTTAAATTTGGATGCACAGCTTACGAGATGCGTGGCTTCTAACACTCATTGGAATTGCTTATTTTTGGATGACGCAAGGAGTTGGTTTTTGAAGCTCCTCAACGTTGCCTATCTTTAGGCGACGCAAGGAGTTTCAATTCGAATGCACGACTTTTTGCGCTCCTTGGCATTGCCTATCTCTGGACAGTGCAAGGGATTTAAATTTGGATGTATGGCTTACGAGATTCATGACTTTTGGCGCTCCTTATCATTGCCTATCTTTGGATGACGTAAGGAGTTAGTTTTCGAAGCTCCTCGGCTTGCCTATCTCCAGGCAACGCGAGGAGTTTCAATTTGAATGCACGGCTTACAAGATGTGGGGATTTTGGTGCTCCTTGGCATTATCTATCTTCGGGCAGCACAAGGAGTTTAAATTTGGATGCGTGGCTTACTAGACGCATGGCTTTTAGCGCTCCATATCTCAGGGCGATGCAAGGTGTTAGCTTTTGAAGCTCCTCGCCATTGCTTATATTTAGGCAACGCGAGGAGTTTCAATTTGAATGTGCGGCTTACGAGATGCATGACTTTTGCTGCTCCTTGGCATTGCCTATCTCTGAGCGGCACTTGGAGTTTAAATTTGGATGAGTGGCTTATGGGATGCGCGGCTTTTAGCACTCCTTGGTGTTGCCTATCTTCGGGTAACGCAAGGAGTTTAAATTCGGATTCTCCCTGGCGTTACCTATCTCCGGGCAACACAAGGAGCTTGAAGTTCGAAAGCTCAACGGCGTTGCCTATCTCCCGGCAATGCAAGGCATTTAGATATAGAAATGCATGGCTTACAAGATGTATGGCTTTTGTCACTCATTGACTTTGCCTATCTTCAAGCCACGTAAGGAGTTTAAGTTTGGATGCTCCCCGACGTTGCCTATCTCCGGGCGACAGGGGGAGTTATTAATTTTTTGACCTACCAATGTTGCCTGGGCAACACCAGCTTTTTGAAAGGCAAGGATCGGATTTCGACGATCAATGGTTTGAGTAGATTTGCTTCTGTCGACCCAACGGGTAGTTATTATGGACACAGTTTTGTCGGTTTGAAAAAGTGAATCGAATTTTATTAAGGAAAATATGACAGATTCTTTTCCTATTTACAATGCCTCCAGCATTTCCGAGATGGCTTATTTGCTGAAAAAGGAAAATACATAAAGTAGTTTTTTAAATAAAATAACGGCGGAGAAATTCGCTATTACAAGTTCTGGGAATTATGACTCCATCGATGGTTTTCAGCTTAAAAGTCCCATCCTTGAGCTTTTGATTAACAACATATGGTCCTTTCCAGTTCAGTCCGAAGGCCTGCGGAACAGGGTAAACTCGCTTGAGCACAAGATCTCCAACTTCAAATGTTTGACTGTGAACTTTGAAGTTGAAATACCGTGCAACCCCTTTTTGGTGGGTAGCAGTTCTCAACTCTACTTCTTATTTTATCGACCATGTTTGCGATTCGAGTAGGAACTGCTCATTTTGCTTTTGATTGAAGTTCTACCTCCGATGCAAGGGGACTTCTAACTCAATAGGAATTTTCTCTTCTGAACTGTATGCTAAGGCTAATGGGGTGTCACCTATTTCCGCTTTATGTATTGTCATGTATGCCTATAGTGCGAGTGGAAGTGCATCAATCCAATTTCCTTTTGCTTTTGTTAATCGCTTCTTGATGGTGGATTTGATGATCTTATTTATTGCTTTCACTTTCCCTTTTTTTTGCAGATAAGCCACTACATAAAAGCTTTTTTCGATTCAGAAGCACCTGCAAAAGTCTTCGAACTCAGCACTTTCAAATTGTGTTTAATTGTCAGCGACGAATTTTTGCGGCACACCAAACCTGCAAATAATGTTTTTAGTAACAATGTTAATAACTTTCTTTGTGGTTATGGTGGCCAGCGGTTCCACTTCGGCCCATTTTGTGAAATAATCTATGGCAACATGGCATATTTGGTACCTTATTTTGCTATCGAAAAGACGCCAATCAAATCGATCCCCTATATCGCAAACAGTCATGGGATAACCATCTACATCACCTCCATTGAAGGAGTTCTATTAATTTTGTTGAACTATTGACAACGATCACATCTTCTAGCATGATTTGCGGCATCACAATTTATTGTTGGCCAGAAGTATCCATATCGAAGGATTTTCTTTCCAGGGTCTACCCCCTATTGTGGTCTCCGCAATTACCTTCATTACCTCCTTAACGATTCGTCATGCTTCATCGCTGGTCACACGCCTAAGGAAAGGTGTCGAGAATCCCCTTCGATAGAGTATTACATAATGTGTCATGAACCGTGGCGCCTTTCGAAGGAGCTTCTTTTGTTGATTTCAGACAGTTGAAAGGGTTCCTATAAGTAGATAGTTCTTCATCGATGTCATCCATGTATCCAATTCGACAATGGTCTTTAGAATCCAGTCTATGTCCATTTCATCTATACTTGGGTTGGTTCAACCGAAACCAATCCCAATGATTAGGCTTCTCTGGAGCTTGCTGGCTTAGCCAAAAAATCTACCTTAGTGTTTTGCTTCCGTGGGATGTGAGTTATGGTGTAGTGCTCAATAACGTTTAGCAGTTCTTGTACTTTAGATAGGTACGGGGTGAGATTTTCTCCATGCGCTTAGTACTCCCCTTTCACTTGACGGATGACCAGTTGGGAGTTGTTGTATATGTGAACATATTTTATCTTAGTTTCCTTCACAACATTCAATCCAGTGGTCAACGCTTCATACTCTGCTTCATTATTTGCTGCTGGGAATTCCAAGCGCAAAGCATAGCTAATGGCTTGTTCGTTGGGGGTTTCCAGCGCCACCCCTGTTCCGCACAGAAGCTGTTTAATGAACCATCAATGAAGAGCTTCCATTATGTGTCCGTTTCTGATTGAATTTCCTCCTCCTCGTCTCTTATGGTAAATTCGGCAATGAAGTCGTCCAATGATTGCCCATTAACAGCTTTCCTTAGATGGTATATGATATCTTATTGGCTCAACTCTATATTCCACTTGAGTAGCCATTTGGAAGCTTCTGGTCGGTATAAAGCTTGCTTCAGGGGCTGGTCGGCCAATACTTTAATCGGATGAATCTGGAAGTACGGTCATAATTTTCGAGATGCGATCAAAAGGCAATACACTAGCTTCTCCAGTTTTGGGTAATTCTTCTCAGCTTCGGTGAATCGTTTGCTAATGTAGTGCACGGGTCGTTGGATTCTCATTTCTTCTGGCACTAGAGTCGTGCTCAGTGCGTGCAGGGAAACAGCTAGATAGATGAATAGGTCTTCTCCATCCATCAGTTTTGATAAAATCGAGGGAGCTTCCATGTGTCGTAGCAATTCCTCGAAAGCTATCTAGCAATGTAACGACCCAGAATTTTTATAAATTAAAATTTGAATATTTAATTAATTTTAAATATTAATAAGTGAATTTATAAGTCAAATAAATTTTTATTTGAATTTTTGGATTTAATTGGATTATTAAATCGATAATTTAAAATGTTAAATTATAGAAATAATTGAAAATCGAGTTAAATATGATTGAAATTAATTTGTAAAATTTTATTTTATCATATTGAAGTTATAGAAATATTTTAGAACTTTTAAAATCGAATTAAAAGTTAATTTGTGAAAATTGAATATTTTAATATTTAATAATCGACTGTAAAATAGCCAATTTTTGAACAGTCTCAGAATTGAACGAAACCAGTTCCATTGGATCCATAATAGTTAGTTATTACCGGATTTCAATTTTCGTGTCAATCGGAGTTATCGTTTGATCGTGGCAGCTCGAAACGCATCGAATCGTTTTTAATTTAAATTTGGCGAGTCAAAATAGCCATTTTTCAAAAAGTCTCAGATTTCGACGAAACCAGTTTCATCGGATCCGTAATGTGATATTATTGTAAGGTTTCAAATTTCAAGTCAATTGGATTTACCGTTTGTCCGGTACAAATTAAAACGCCTAGAAATCGATTTAAATCGGTTTAATTCAAATTGAGCGTTTACAGTCATAACTCGCACATACTTCCGAATTAGCTTTCGAAACCTGTTCCATTGTGTCCGGAACGCGGGATAAACCCTAGGTACGCTGGTTACGGCGCGTAAATCGGAGTTCGGAATTCCCGGAATGAATAGTGTTTACGCTTGCTTTTTCTATAAATAGAAGTTAAAAATCACAAAAAAAATAAAAAAAACTAAACCCTAGGTCTAACTAACTGCAGCCGCCACCATGGAATGGAGGGCCGAAATCTTTCCATCTTCATCCCCAAAAATCTCCAAATCCGTTCATCGATTCCAGAAACCCCCAACTACAATCTTGTAGAGCACAACACGTTCTATAGATCCAACGGCTGTGATGTAAAACGGAGTCGCGTAGAAGGAGGAAAGAGGGGTCGTTCGTAGCCGTGCAACCTTCGTGCGCACGCATATCTAGGAGGCCGAGCTTCCAATCCTTCAGGCCGAACATAGGTGGAGGTAGGGGGCTTCGTTTGGCGCTTGTTGATCGAAGAATCATCGAGTAAAGGAAGTGGAAATTGGAACCCTAATCTAAGCATGTTGGGTTCGGCTATAGGGGGGGTGTCGGCCTGGAACGAAGGAGAAGGGGGAGGGCTATGCACGGTCCAGATTTGGAGCTTGATGGATCAACGGCCTGCACTAGCTTAGGTTATAAAAATTTAAGTTTATGTTGTAAATTGTATAATAAAAATCGTGTACGATCTTTAAAAATTCGTAACTTTTTCATACGAGGTCGAAAAAATGCAAACTCAGTTGCGTTGGAATCGTATGGACGAGCACTACGCAATGGAGTTGGTTTGGAGTCGATTGGAGTTAGTGAGAATTTCGGGTAAAATTAAACGCGCGTTTAATTTTATTCGAAATAAAAGCTAAAACGGAAATTAAAACCAAGGTGAGAACTTCTCACTCAATCGAATAGGTTTCGATTTTATTTTAAATAGTTAGATTTAAAATATTTGAATGCATGTATGAATGATGATTGATATCTATTGATTGTTAAAATAGACATTATACGCCGTTAGTAAGCGGATGTTATTTAGTAAAAACATATACCGCGAATATTTCATAAACAGTGAAATTGGTATTATATATAATATCAATATATATATATTGGCATATATATATATTGCAGTTGATTGATTTCCCGTATTTTTTGCGGATGAGACCCTATTACGCCGTTATTAAGCGGATAATATTTATTAAGAACATATACCGCGATAATTTCGTACTGGAGCGAAATTGGTATTGTGCTAATGTTTGTGGATGCAGGAAAACAGGTTGGAGGGATCCAACTGGATTCCTCAACAGTTTTTATTTGATTTCAGATATTTTGATATTTGGTGGATTATCGTATCGATATATGATATCGTTGTAGTCGTGATTGACTATTTGGTGTGTAGCATCATTGGACCCAGATTTTGGGATTTTTAAAATGTTTTTAAAGTGATTTTTGAAAAGATAAAATGTTTTTGGAACTGATCCATTATAAATAAATGAACGTTATAATTTTTAAAGTTATAAAAATTATAATTTTTGAGAAATACGGTTAAAAGCCGATTTTGAGAAATATGAATTAATGACTTTATAAAATAGTTTAAACTGGATTTTTGAATTTATTATTAAAAGTTTAAATATAGGATTTATAAAATTTGATTATTTTATAAATCAAAATGGTGAAATTATAAAGGGAATTAAAGACGTTTCAGAATAATAATATAAACTGATTTATATTAAGAGATTTATAAATGGATATTTATAAATTGAAATATAGTCATTATAAAACGAGTTTTTATAAGTGTTTGAATGATGTGAGAATGAATTTCATAATAGAATGAAATTTATAGAATTATAAACTGTGAGGTTATAAATGAAATTTATAAATAGTAAGATTTATAAATTTGGTGAAATTATTTGAAGAATAGATTTGGTTAAATAAATGAATCTTATAAGTTATAAGATTTATAATTTTGAAGTTTAAAGGAACGATTTTTGTAAAATAATCGTTTTATAAGTATTTAACTTATAATATGAACGTTTAGTTTATAATTTAGTTATAAACTGGAATAGGTTAATAAAGGAATTTATAGAAAAGGAAGTTTTTATAAATAAATAGAAATGGAGTTTATAAACGTTGTTTTATAAATTCGCAAACGACTTATTTTGATAAGTTAATTGTTGAAACCTATTAATGGAGTTATATTCACATTTTCGAATAGTGAATAATCCTTTGAATTAAAATGAATAAAAGGATGATATTTATTAACGTAGTATATTCACGTTTTTGAATAGTGAATAATACGTTAAAGAAATTGTTTGGATTTGGTGTTTTAAATAGAATTAAAACAATCTAACGATGTTTTAAAAGGTGTTGAGATTCGAAACCATAGATTTCAACATTCATTGTTGAAATAGATGTTTCGTGAAATAAAAGGAAATGGTGGACTATAACACTGTTGTTATAGTAAATTATTTCCGAAAGGAAATGTTTTTGATTAGTATTGGGATTTATATATCTATTTTAAATTCGAATCCCTATACTAATGATTTTGGGTTGTCGTAACGATGTTTTACGCAACATTCGTTTTGGCCCAAATAAATATGTTAAAGTGAATGATTTCCTTAAAGAATGAAATATATACTTAATTCGATTTAAGTATATTGAATATTTTCCAAGTGTAGAAAATAAAAAAAAAATTGTGAATTACTTATTTTTAATAAGTATGGAATTGTTTTCCAATATGAAGTGAATAATTAGAATTTATCTTTTCGAAGATAAATTGAAATGAATAATTGAAAACGTATATTCATAGATAATTAGGGAATTATGAATTCATTATGGAATTTATATGTGAAAAGTGGAATTGGTTAAAAATAAATATTGATTTATTTTTGAAGTTGAAATTATATATCTTGTAAAGATATTTTGGAAAATAAATAATTTGGAAAATTATTTGGAATCTGGTGATGTATGCATATCCATTGATAGTTCAATAGCCGACTATCAATATTTCCCTTTGAATGGGTATTTGATGTGATTTGTTTGAAATTGAATGCACACTTATTTTTGAATAAGCGCTCACTATTCGGGTTAACCGGGAAAGGACCATGGGGTCGTATAACCCATTCCGAATATGTGATACGTCGTTGTGAATTGCATTGAAGATCGGTGTTGAAGACCCGGTATTTGCGAAAGCGATAGGATGACCTATCGATTGTCTCTGCACTGAGTTGCAACGGTATAGAGACTCCCTAAGTGATGGGAAATCCGATCAGGATTGTGAATATCCGGATTGCAAGGACTTCTTTGTAAGTGCCTTCGGTTCTGTTCGAGCCCGGAACAGACTTGTATGGATTGTATGTCTGACATTACAATTTGAGATATAAAGCCGATTTCTTTCAAATATATTTCTGTTGGTGGCGGAGAATTTATTCTTTGCTTAACACCCTTCTTTGAGACGTATGTGCTCAAAGGTTATATAGTTGAAGTTATCAGCGATATATTCCCAGTTTGGTAATGTGACATGCTGAGTGATGCTGAAATGATCATTGTGTTGATTGTTGTGATAGGATCATTTATTTGATCGTCTATCTTAGTGATCATTGTGTTGATCATTTGTTGACCCAAAGCATGGCTTTTGTATAAAGTATGTTTTTGTGGACGTGAATTCGTCGAGCCTCACATCCCGGAAATGGTCAAAACAGGAAAGATGCAGCAAGGTTATGAGGGGTAGCGCCCTTTAGGATATGTGCATTTCCTTCTGGAAAAGGGTGGTATCATGGTATGGAGCCCAGATACTTACTCATGTTGAAACACTTTGTTTTTATGATTGTGTGAATTGATTAGAGAGCGCTCTCGGATAAAGGTCCCAAAGGACCGGGGGATGGCATATTCGGTCAGTTGTTACTCAGTTAGGGGTAACCCGGCCTTGTGTTGGTAGAGATCCGGTTTGGTTCTCGGGGATGTCCATCCAGAGGCATTCTCATGTGGCAATGGGAAGTTCCTTGGCCTGACCATTTGTTGGAAATCCAATTCCCAATACGAAACTTGTACGGTATTAGTTGTAGAACCTGCTATTCACTTATGGTGGTCACCACTGTTTGGATAGTAGCTATAGTAGGCATACGATAATGGTCGTATGTTGGCTAAGATTTATATCTTTATTTTCGAAATGATTTTCCTCTACACTATGCACTAATAATAATATCAAATATTATTTTAAATGCGTATCAAGCATCTTTGACTATCATAAGGAGAAATCTCCTCCGATTCTGCGTTTGCATGTGTGTGTGTGCGGGAGGCCTTATGGTAGTCTCATTTTTAAAAGCATTGCGAATTGAATTTAAAAAATATTCCTCTATTTTGATTTTAAAGTTAAATAAACTGTTTTGAGTTCTCACACCAGTCACATGACTGACTCGGAGTTTATTGTTTTCCTTCCTAAACTCTGGGTGCCCACCAATTTCCATACGGGCAGTTAAGAGTTAGGTTTATCAGGATATTCTGGAGTTGCTGGAGGCAAGCTGGATGGCATGGCGTATTACTAGTTTATATAGTATTTCTTTTTCCGCTGTATTGTTTGTTGTTGTATGTTGTTGTACACTCTGATGTGATGATATGATGTAATAAAATGTGATGTAATGTAATAACTGATATAGTTCTTTGTTTAAAGATTATTCATTTATTATTATATGTTGTTCCGCTGCGAATTGTGAGATTCTGTTGTTGTTCCTTTCTGTTCCGTTCTATTTTAAAAAAATTCTTCTATCTTCTATTATCAAATTTTCTATTTTTCTATCTTCTCTTCTCTCTTCTTTCTTTTTCTTAATTCTTTTTAAAACCCATAACATCTCGGTTTTCGGCCTTTGATTTCTCGGCAGTCGATAAAGTGAGTGTCGATGTTGAATTTTCGAAAGTCGAAAATTTCCGGGGCGTTACATTTGGTATCAGAGCTGATGGTTAAGCGACAACCATGGTTCTGTTGGGTATTACTCATTAGAGATAGAGTCAGTAGTACTCTAGAATGAGTTTGAGTGTAATAATAGCTATGAGAGCGTATTTGTTAGTGAATATAAAAATTGTTTTATATTGTGATGATTGGTTTATTGAGTGGCATATGAACTTTCGTCAGCGTGGTCCGCAAGACTGAGCCGAAGGGGTTTCTAAACACTTGAATAGAACAATTCGGCACGATATTGATTTTAAATTGGGTAAATGAAATGATTTTACCTTAAGTATATTTTATATATGAAGGAATAATTTTTCAGAATTATTAAAGTGTATGTAAGTTGATTGTTAGGTTGTTTGAATAATCTAAATAAAGAATAATTGTATAAGTAAAAGAATTATAAGAATTGAATTATAATTAAAGTGTTTACAATTGTGAAATAAACTTATATATCTAAGAAGTGAAACTATATGAATATATTTATGAATATGAGTTGTGAATAAAAGTGATGGTGTTAAACCAAATTGAATGAATATAAGCAAAGGAATTTGGTTGTATTATATATACTTTGGTTGTTATTTGATTGTTAGTTGATTGTTGATTGATTGTATATAATTCATTAAGTGTTAATGAAATTGAAAGCTATGAAATTGAAATTCAAATTGAAAGTAAATAAATTTGAATAGAATTGAATGTGAATTAGATTTAATTAGTAAATGTAAACTAATTGAATTGAGAATGAATGTTAGTAAATCCAATGTAAATAAATCAAATATGATTTAAAGTGAAAACCAATTCATTGAATATTAATGAGAATATGAATGAATATTCATTGATTATGAGTGATAGTTGGTTGATGTTTGCATTTGTTGTTTTACTGCATTACTTTGTTAGCATATATAGATATTATGATGTTATATGTTGTACATGTAGATTATTGTCTATATGCATGATTCTCATGTTGTTTGTTGAGTGTTTAGTAGGTGCGGATCGCGTTTGCTTCCCATTTGGAGTTCGCTTTAGCGCTATATTAGCCGTATATGCTTGCTAATAAAATATAAGGTACATATCTCGGATTAAATATCGTACTTTTATACTTTTTTCCCTTCGGGATGCCTCATTACTTGATGAGATGTATATTTGTGATATATATACTGTCATTTTTTTTCGGATCGAGCCGCGCAAAGGAGACTATGGCGAATTTTTCCGAAAATTTAAGGCGTTAGAAAAAATTTGAGAAAATTGGAAAATTTTGAAAACTTTAAACTTTGATTTTGAAATTGAAAGTTAAACAATATAGTTTGTTTTTGAAAAGATAACTAAGTATGATTGGAAAACTTAGTAAAGTTATTGTAAGAAGTTTAACTATGGATTTTGGAAAATTAATAGATTCTCTAACTTTTCTTACTTGTAATTTCGAGGACGAAATTCTTTTAAGGGGGAAAGATTGTAACGACCCAGAATTTTTATAAATTAAAATTTGAATATTTAATTAATTTTAAATATTAATAAGTGAATTTATAAGTCAAATAAATTTTTATTTGAATTTTTGGATTTAATTGGATTATTAAATCGATAATTTAAAATGTTAAATTATAGAAATAATTGAAAATCGAGTTAAATATGATTGAAATTAATTTGTAAAATTTTATTTTATCATATTAAAGTTATAGAAATATTTTAGAACTTTTAAAATCGAATTAAAAGTTAATTTGTGAAAATTGAATATTTTAATATTTAATAATCGACTGTAAAATAGCCAATTTTTGAACAGTCTCAGAATTGAACGAAACCAGTTCCATTGGATCCATAATAGTTAGTTATTACCGGATTTCAATTTTCGTGTCAATCGGAGTTATCGTTTGATCGTGGCAGCTCGAAACGCATCGAATCGTTTTTAATTTAAATTTGGCGAGTCAAAATAGCCATTTTTCAAAAAGTCTCAGATTTCGACGAAACCAGTTTCATCGGATCCGTAATGTGATATTATTGTAAGGTTTCAAATTTCAAGTCAATTGGATTTACCGTTTGTCCGGTACAAATTAAAACGCCTAGAAATCGATTTAAATCGGTTTAATTCAAATTGAGCGTTTACAGTCATAACTCGCACATACTTCCGAATTAGCTTTCGAAACCTGTTCCATTGTGTCCGGAACGCGGGATAAACCCTAGGTACGCTGGTTACGGCGCGTAAATCGGAGTTCGGAATTCCCGGAATGAATAGTGTTTACGCTTGCTTTTTCTATAAATAGAAGTTAAAAATCACAAAAAAAATAAAAAAAACTAAACCCTAGGTCTAACTAACTGCAGCCGCCACCATGGAATGGAGGGCCGAAATCTTTCCATCTTCATCCCCAAAAATCTCCAAATCCGTTCATCGATTCCAGAAACCCCCAACTACAATCTTGTAGAGCACAACACGTTCTATAGATCCAACGGCTGTGATGTAAAACGGAGTCGCGTAGAAGGAGGAAAGAGGGGCCGTTCGTAGCCGTGCAACCTTCGTGCGCACGCATATCTAGGAGGCCGAGCTTCCAATCCTTCAGGCCGAACATAGGTGGAGGTAGGGGGCTTCGTTTGGCGCTTGTTGATCGAAGAATCATCGAGTAAAGGAAGTGGAAATTGGAACCCTAATCTAAGCATGTTGGGTTCGGCTATAGGGGGGGTGTCGGCCTGGAACGAAGGAGAAGGGGGAGGGCTATGCACGGTCCAGATTTGGAGCTTGATGGATCAACGGCCTGCACTAGCTTAGGTTATAAAAATTTAAGTTTATGTTGTAAATTGTATAATAAAAATCGTGTACGATCTTTAAAAATTCGTAACTTTTTCATACGAGGTCGAAAAAATGCAAACTCAGTTGCGTTGGAATCGTATGGACGAGCACTACGCAATGGAGTTGGTTTGGAGTCGATTGGAGTTAGTGAGAATTTCGGGTAAAATTAAACGCGCGTTTAATTTTATTCGAAATAAAAGCTAAAACGGAAATTAAAACCAAGGTGAGAACTTCTCACTCAATCGAATAGGTTTCGATTTTATTTTAAATAGTTAGATTTAAAATATTTGAATGCATGTATGAATGATGATTGATATCTATTGATTGTTAAAATAGACATTATACGCCGTTAGTAAGCGGATGTTATTTAGTAAAAACATATACCGCGAATATTTCATAAACAGTGAAATTGGTATTATATATAATATCAATATATATATATTGGCATATATATATTGCAGTTGATTGATTTCCCGTATTTTTTGCGGATGAGACCCTATTACGCCGTTATTAAGCGGATAATATTTATTAAGAACATATACCGCGATAATTTCGTACTGGAGCGAAATTGGTATTGTGCTAATGTTTGTGGATGCAGGAAAACAGGTTGGAGGGATCCAACTGGATTCCTCAACAGTTTTTATTTGATTTCAGATATTTTGATATTTGGTGGATTATCGTATCGATATATGATATCGTTGTAGTCGTGATTGACTATTTGGTGTGTAGCATCATTGGACCCAGATTTTGGGATTTTTAAAATGTTTTTAAAGTGATTTTTGAAAAGATAAAATGTTTTTGGAACTGATCCATTATAAATAAATGAACGTTATAATTTTTAAAGTTATAAAAATTATAATTTTTGAGAAATACGGTTAAAAGCCGATTTTGAGAAATATGAATTAATGACTTTATAAAATAGTTTAAACTGGATTTTTGAATTTATTATTAAAAGTTTAAATATAGGATTTATAAAATTTGATTATTTTATAAATCAAAATGGTGAAATTATAAAGGGAATTAAAGACGTTTCAGAATAATAATATAAACTGATTTATATTAAGAGATTTATAAATGGATATTTATAAATTGAAATATAGTCATTATAAAACGAGTTTTTATAAGTGTTTGAATGATGTGAGAATGAATTTCATAATAGAATGAAATTTATAGAATTATAAACTGTGAGGTTATAAATGAAATTTATAAATAGTAAGATTTATAAATTTGGTGAAATTATTTGAAGAATAGATTTGGTTAAATAAATGAATCTTATAAGTTATAAGATTTATAATTTTGAAGTTTAAAGGAACGATTTTTGTAAAATAATCGTTTTATAAGTATTTAACTTATAATATGAACGTTTAGTTTATAATTTAGTTATAAACTGGAATAGGTTAATAAAGGAATTTATAGAAAAGGAAGTTTTTATAAATAAATAGAAATGGAGTTTATAAACGTTGTTTTATAAATTCGCAAACGACTTATTTTGATAAGTTAATTGTTGAAACCTATTAATGGAGTTATATTCACATTTTCGAATAGTGAATAATCCTTTGAATTAAAATGAATAAAAGGATGATATTTATTAACGTAGTATATTCACGTTTTTGAATAGTGAATAATACGTTAAAGAAATTGTTTGGATTTGGTGTTTTAAATAGAATTAAAACAATCTAACGATGTTTTAAAAGGTGTTGAGATTCGAAACCATAGATTTCAACATTCATTGTTGAAATAGATGTTTCGTGAAATAAAAGGAAATGGTGGACTATAACACTGTTGTTATAGTAAATTATTTCCGAAAGGAAATGTTTTTGATTAGTATTGGGATTTATATATCTATTTTAAATTCGAATCCCTATACTAGTGATTTTGGGTTGTCGTAACGATGTTTTACGCAACATTCGTTTTGGCCCAAATAAATATGTTAAAGTGAATGATTTCCTTAAAGAATGAAATATATACTTAATTCGATTTAAGTATATTGAATATTTTCCAAGTGTAGAAAATAAAAATAAAAAATTGTGAATTACTTATTTTTAATAAGTATGGAATTGTTTTCCAATATGAAGTGAATAATTAGAATTTATCTTTTCGAAGATAAATTGAAATGAATAATTGAAAACGTATATTCATAGATAATTAGGGAATTATGAATTCATTATGGAATTTATATGTGAAAAGTGGAATTGGTTAAAAATAAATATTGATTTATTTTTGAAGTTGAAATTATATATCTTGTAAAGATATTTTGGAAAATAAATAATTTGGAAAATTATTTGGAATCTGGTGATGTATGCATATCCATTGATAGTTCAATAGCCGACTATCAATATTTCCCTTTGAATGGGTATTTGATGTGATTTGTTTGAAATTGAATGCACACTTATTTTTGAATAAGCGCTCACTATTCGGGTTAACCGGAAAAGGACCATGGGGTCGTATAACCCATTCCGAATATGTGATACGTCGTTGTGAATTGCATTGAAGATCGATGTTGAAGACCCGGTATTTGCGAAAGCGATAGGATGACCTATCGATTGTCTCTGCACTGAGTTGCAACGGTATAGAGACTCCCTAAGTGATGGGAAATCCGATCAGGATTGTGAATATCCGGATTGCAAGGACTTCTTTGTAAGTGCCTTCGGTTCTGTTCGAGCCCGGAACAGACTTGTATGGATTGTATGTCTGACATTACAATTTGAGATATAAAGCCGATTTCTTTCAAATATATTTCTGTTGGTGGCAGAGAATTTATTCTTTGCTTAACACCCTTCTTTGAGACGTATGTGCTCAAAGGTTATATAGTTGAAGTTATCAGCGATATATTCCCAGTTTGGTAATGTGACATGCTGAGTGATGCTGAAATGATCATTGTGTTGATTGTTGTGATAGGATCATTTATTTGATCGTCTATCTTAGTGATCATTGTGTTGATCATTTGTTGACCCAAAGCATGGCTTTTGTATAAAGTATGTTTTTGTGGACGTGAATTCGTCGAGCCTCACATCCCGGAAATGGTCAAAACAGGAAAGATGCAGCAAGGTTATGAGGGGTAGCGCCCTTTAGGATATGTGCATTTCCTTCTGGAAAAGGGTGGTATCATGGTATGGAGCCCAAATACTTACTCATGTTGAAACACTTTGTTTTTATGATTGTGTGAATTGATTAGAGAGCGCTCTCGGATAAAGGTCCCAAAGGACCGGGGGATGGCATATTCGGTCAGTTGTTACTCAGTTAGGGGTAACCCGGCCTTGTGTTGGTAGAGATCCGGTTTGGTTCTCGGGGATGTCCATCCAGAGGCATTCTCATGTGGCAATGGGAAGTTCCTTGGCCTGACCATTTGTTGGAAATCCAATTCCCAATACGAAACTTGTACGGTATTAGTTGTAGAACCTGCTATTCACTTATGGTGGTCACCACTGTTTGGATAGTAGCTATAGTAGGCATACGATAATGGTCGTATGTTGGCTAAGATTTATATCTTTATTTTCGAAATGATTTTCCTCTACACTATGCACTAATAATAATATCAAATATTATTTTAAATGCGTATCAAGCATCTTTGACTATCATAAGGAGAAATCTCCTCCGATTCTGCGTTTGCATGTGTGTGTGTGCGGGAGGCCTTATGGTAGTCTCATTTTTAAAAGCATTGCGAATTGAATTTAAAAAATATTCCTCTATTTTGATTTTAAAGTTAAATAAACTATTTTGAGTTCTCACACCAGTCACATGACTGACTCGGAGTTTATTGTTTTCCTTCCTAAACTCTGGGTGCCCACCAATTTCCACACGGGCAGTTAAGAGTTAGGTTTATCAGGATATTCTGGATATTCTGGAGTTGCTGGAGGCAAGCTGGATGGCATGGCGTATTACTAGTTTATATAGTATTTCTTTTTCCGCTATATTGTTTGTTGTTGTATGTTGTTGTACACTCTGATGTGATGATATGATGTAATAAAATGTGATGTAATGTAATAACTGATATAGTTCTTTGTTTAAAGATTATTCATTTATTATTATATGTTGTTCCGCTGCGAATTGTGAGATTCTGTTGTTGTTCCTTTCTGTTCCGTTCTATTTTAAAAAAATTCTTCTATCTTCTATTATCAAATTTTCTATTTTTCTATCTTCCTCTCTCTCTATTTTCTGTTATCTTCTTCTACTTCTCTCTTTTCCTTTTTCTAAATTTTCTTTAAAACCCATAACATTCCGTGTTTCCGGCCTTCGATTTCTCGGCAGTCGATAAAGTGAGTATCGATGTTGAATCTTCGAAAGTCGAAAATTTTCGGGGCGTTACAAGCAAGCTTCACCCTATTTGATTTTTTTCCTTCCTTTCTTCAGTGCATCGAAGAACGGTATGCACTTGTCTGAAGCTTTAGAGATGAATCAACTTAGTGTTGCGACCTTTCCATTCAAGCATTGAAGTACTCTCTTATTTTTAGGGTCTTGGACTTCCCATACCACTGTTAATTGCTTGATGCCCTGGAACTTACTATGAATCCCAAGAATTTCCCAAAGGCTATAAAAGCGACACTTAAGCAGGTTGAGCTTCACTTCGTATTTGCGGAGTATTTCAAAATCTCAGCTAGATTGTCCGAATGGTAAGTAGTTACTCGGGATTTGACTAACATAACGTCCACCTAAACTTCCATAGTCTTCCCAGTCTGGCGTTTAAACATATTATTCACTAGCTTTTGGTACATTATCCCTGCATTTTTCAAAGCGAATGGCATTGCTCTATAGCAGTGCAGTCCCAAATTGGTGATGAAGCTGGTGTTTTCTTGGGTTGGTTCATGCAAAAGGATCTGGTTATAGCTCGAGTACCCATCCATAAATGGCAGCAGTTCATATCCCACTGTTTCATCCACCAGTTGATCGATTCTAAGGAGAGGGAAGCTATCCTTCGGACAGGCTTTGTTGAGGTCCGAGAAATCAGTATCGGCTCACCACTTTCCATTGGACTTCTTGACTAGGATCGGGTTCTATACCCATTCAAGGTGGGTTTCATCTCGAATGAAGCCGTTAACCATCAATTTATCTACCACTTCTCTCAATCCCTTGGACCGTTTAAGGCCCAACCCATGCCTTTTTTGCTTAACTGGAGTGAATTTGGGGGTAATATTGAGGGCATAACAGGCAATCTTGGGTGATACCCCATGCATATCGGAGTGTGTCCAAGCAATTACGTCCAAATTGGCACAGAGAAATTTAGTTAGTTCTGATCGCCTCTTGTTTCCAAGATGCGACCCAATCTTCAAGACCCACGTCAGGTCATCTATACATACTAGGATAGGCACCGCCAGTTCTGCCAGTGCTTCCCAATCTTACCTTGAGCTCTCCTTCCAAGGATCCAAAGCCTTATTGAATTGGCTATGGTCCCCAAGCCAGGGGGTGGCTCTGTAGTTGATATTCGGAGGGTTCATGGATGTGGAGGGTTTTTCCCACATCCTTTCCTTTTTCCTTTCTTCTTGACTCATGCAATCCCATGATAAAGCATTTCCGAGCAATGCTTTGGTCTCCTATCACTATTCCGACTCTGTACTTGGTAGGGAACTTCATTGTCAATCACCATTGGACCAATGTTATTCTGAAATCGGCTAATGCGGGCTATCCCAAGAATGCGCCGTATGCTGATATTTCATCCATGACAACAAAAGTCTAAATGAGGGTGACTCTTCGCTCACCCTATTCCAAGCTCCATAGGTAGGTCAATTGTTCCCACCTGTTGTTTGGGTTCTCCGGTAAACCTCTGAATCTTTGTTTGGCACGTGGATACGTTTTTCATACCAATCTTAATTTGATCGAAAGTATATTTAAAAAGTATGTTAATTGAACCGCCACTGTCAACCAGCATTAGTCAGACTACACCGGGCCTGATTCCTACTGTCACCATCATTGGGTCAAGAGTTGGAGCTTCAATCCTTTTGGTGTCCCGATTCGCTCAAAATCTTTTGTAAATTGATCGGAGTTTCATCATCTATTGCTAAGCATGATTCCTTCGGGGCGTGGTTTAACGACTCACATATTGCTCCATTTCTCCCCAACTTCTTTGCGCCGGATGTGGTCCCCCAGAAATTGTTCCAATAATAAGCCTTTGGCCTGTTTGTTTTGACCCTTCTTCACAGGTTCCAACTTGATTTCTTTTCTCTCTAGGAGGTTGAGGGACCATAGGTTGATTGAGTTTTTGTGGCTTTTTCACATATTGTTGAAGTTGTTGTCTCGAATTAATCCTTTGATAAGGTCCTTAAGGTGGCGACATTGGTTCATATTGTGGTCGTATGTCTCATGGAAGCGGCAGAATTTCCATGAGCGCTTTTGATGTTCCGTTGCCTCCTTTCTAAGAGGTTTCTTATACCCTTTAGTTTCTTGTGTTGCGAGATAAATATTCTCCAGAGTGTCGTTCAGATTTGTATAGTCCCCCTATCTAAACTCTCTAAATATTTTATTGCTACTATTGCTATTTCTCTTATCAAAGTTCTACATTCTTCTCTTCTAGTTCCCACTCTTCTCTTTGATTCCCTGAATATTTCCAGAATCGCGCGCCTTTTGATTTGTTGTCATGTCATTTTGTCCGGTGTTCATCTGTTTTACACCTACAACCATTCTTTCCAACTCCTGCGCTTCCTCTAATCTCAAGCACTGGCTTTCTTTGTGATTGAAGTCTTTCCTATTGGTAGGTTGCTTAATCTTAATCCATTTCTCGAACTCCGTTTCTTGGTGAATAGCGTAGACTAATGCCATAAAACCATATCTTCATTGGGGTTGCTTTCTACTATCACTACGATGTTAAACCTTCTTATGAATGATCTCAATGACTCGTTGCGCCCTTCAACCAATCCTGATAAGGACATGACGTCCTTTGGTTGCGTGGTATGGAGCCTGAACTGGTCAAGGAATTTCGTTGCAAGTCAGTTAAAGTTAGAAATAGATCGGTCTGGTGAACCACATAGGCATAACTCCTTATAGAAAAATAGGGAAACATCGGCAGCGAACTGCCTCTGGAGCATTGGCTCCATCCATATACTAGCTATACTTGTATAAATGAGGTTTTGGGTCCTTCGTTCCGTCGTAGGAGGGAATAGTTGGCATAATGAATTTGTATGGATACCTTCCATTCAAGAGTTCATCGGTAAAAGGGGTCCAACCCGGGGCAGATCCCCATTCATCATCCCTTCGACTTTTAATCTCGTCCATTAGCCATTTGACCATATCTGCTATGTATGCCTCTGATGTCCGGCAGTCCTGGAAGCGGCAATCAGTCACCGCACTAAGTGTTTGGTTCTGCAAATGTTCTTGGCATATGGGTTGAAGCCTAGGCTCTCATGTCTTCGAAAGAGCCACTCCTGCGGGACCCCATTGGCTTGCAGTTGGCCTGACTGGGGAAGTTTGAACATTTCTAGCATCATCGAATGCATTGGAGTTTTCTTCAACCTGATTACCTTGCTCTCCTCTTTTGAATCAGAGAGATTCATAGCTATGACCTCCTGTGAGGTTTTCGTTTGTTGGTTCACATTCAAGATCGACTGCCTGGCATCAGGTGGGTATTCTCGTTTTATTCCAACTTACATCTTATTATCACCCTTCTTTGTGGTTGTTTTTCGTTTCTTCTATTCAGGCCGGAAATGGAGGAATTCTCTTTCTCTACCGCAGTCACTGGTTCAGACACTATTCTTGGAGTGGAGTTTGATTGTAGGGTTTATAGAGCATTCAGCTTATCCATTAAAGCTTTTTGATTATTTTTCAATCGTTGCTTCTCAACCATCCTATTTGGCTCGTCCCTGGTGATAACTTCACGCTGATTGGAGGATGCCGGTGCATGGTTCCTTAAGTTAGCACCATTTACTTCAGCTTGTTGGAGACGGCCACCTTCTTCAGCTATTGTTTGTCCCTATGGATCTCCAAGAGGCAGTTCTTCTTCTTCCAAGAGCTATTGATTCTAAAACAGCTAGTTCTTCAAGCAAAGACTGGGGATCTAACTTCTGGACCTATGGGATCCAAAATAGATAGCTAGATCCGGACCTGAGTTGGGTTCTCAGTGAAAGCACTGAAATGTTGACCCAAAAAATGGACCAACACCCTGGTTTGATTTTGAAAGCACCAACCCTGTCCTGACAGAGCAATATCACAGGTCATAGATATGGAGAAAGAAAAGTAAAAGAAAGTACACAGAGAATTTTTATAGTGGTTCGGCTGTTAATGAAGCCCACATCCACTTTATACTTTTATTATAGACTGACTGCAATTATAAAAGACGTTTGGTTACAAGGCTTTGATTATCTCTTAGCTAGATTGAATCTCCAGAGTTGGAATCCACTAGGAAATCTCTGTGTATTCCTCAAATTGTTATGAGGGAGGTAGAGAGTGAAGAATAATTCCAATAGAGCTTTAGCAATCAGTTCGGAGAAGATCCAGTTTATGTTGCAAGTAGGATGGTATTTATATGGATCGGAGTGCTTCTGGGCCAGGCCACTTCATCATTAGTTCGCAGGTAGGTAGGAAATGACCCAAGGAGAGGTTGGCTCGCAAAACGAGGCAAAGTCATGGGTCTCTAGCGAGCCAACGTCTTGGCCTCTTTCCGTTGTGTTCCTTAGCTAACTTTTTTTAAAGGTTTGAGTAGAGGCATGGGTCATTGATGATCAAAGCACTTAGAATTTCTGGAGTTTAGAATTGGAGATGTTTTGAATGTCTTTTATCATAGTTGTTTCGTTTTGATGGCAATTCACTAGCTATTTGTGCTCAGCTACTGATTGGAATGAAAGAATGCTGATCTCTCTCTTTTGTTGATCCTAGTCATTGCCTTAGTCATATAGCTTGACCTTTGTTAATCCCTTGTCTAGCTTTGCTGGTTAAGTTCTGGACCATCCTGTTTATGCGTTCTGGACCATCCTATTTATGCGAGGTTCTTCTGTCTCCTATTGGTTCCTGCCGGGTTAGAAACTCGAATAACATGTGCCATCCCCATACTAGCCTGATAATTGTTGTTATATGAAAACTTGACTAAGTGCAGGTGGCCTTCCCATGTTCATCCAAAATTTAACATATAAGCTCGTAACAAATCTTCTAAGATTTTGTTAACACTTTCCGTTTGCCCATCTATTTGTAGATTGTAAGCGGTACTCATCTTGAGTTTGGTACCCAATGTCTCCTGTAGATTCTTCCAGAACTCGCTACTGAGTAAGGAATCTCTATCCTCTTCTTCCCAATGAAACACCTCAAACCAAAACAAAAGATACTCAGGCTAACGCATGCAGGTGTACCCCGTGTTCCAGCTCCTTCGATCATCACTCAGGCCACCATCAAGTCGGCGACTCCTCCCCAAAATCAACTCAACAACCAGAACGATCAATCGTGCCGGAAAATCAAAATCGGGTAACCCGCAACCCACTGGAACAACATCGACCACCCAAAACCGCCTCGCGATGCTTCCACCCCCACCAAGAATTTTGTCACCCTATCTGTAACGACCCGTAAATTTAGTGGATTAAAATTAGTTAAAATTTATAAGTTTTGTAATTTAATTTAGTAGAAAAGGATTTTTACCTGGATATAAAATTTAATATGAGAAATTAATGAAATTATTAAATTGATTTAAAGCAATAAAAGAGTGTAAACGGTAATTGGAATAAATTAAGCAATTATGTTAATGAAAGTGGATCATTTGTAAACTTAAATGAAACATTCCAATTTAATAGAGTTATTCGAATGTTATGACTTATTTTAAAGGCAAAAATTGGATTTAATTGGAATTTGTTATATTTGGTTTAAAAAGGAAAGGAGTAATGCAAAAGTAACTGTGAATAGTGAAGTCGCAACTGTAAATGGAAGAAATTGAAATAAGGGGCAATAAACATTGAATAAATTAATAGGAATAAATGCCAACATTGAATTGTTATAAATGTAATTAAATATTACAAGTGTGTGAAACGCAAAGATAAGGGTTAAGAGTTGTTGGAATGGGTATATTAAAATAATAATAAATTGTGAATGAAAATTTGATTGGTTATATTAATTGAAGGGAATTCAAATTTGTTCAGAAATGTAAATGGAATAAATGAAGTTATGTAGTAATGAATGAATAAATAAAAATATTGCAATAAAATAGGAAACTGACATAACATTATAAGTGATAACGAACATTGGTAAGGAATAAATGAGAACAACTGAAATAAAACTTAAAGGTAAATAAAAGTTGAATAGTTACCATTGTAAGATACCTATTTGGGTAGTTGATAAACTTTAATGTGAAATGGATTGAAAACTTTTGGCCAAATTTGGGTAGTTAGTGTAGTTTTGATTTGTCATTGTAGTTTCTTAATTCTATAAGATGCAGTCAATGTTAACATTATTTTAATATGACGTTTTGGGTGATTTAAGAAGTGAAAAACCAAGATTTATTTATTTATTTGAAATTTGAAATCAAATTTGTAGATTTATTGCAAATAAGTGAAATTAATGTTTAACTATTACGTTAAGAGGGTCTAATAAATTAAAAGGGGAAATCAATAGGGATTAATCTAATTTAAGGTTATATTAATATAAGTTTGGTAAAAAGGTGTTGGACCAAGGAAATAATATTAATCGGTTTTAGAAACCTTAATTTAAAATGTGAAGTAGACAAGATTTCACGTCATAACCATTTATACAAATCCAGGATGTATGTAGAAGTATTAATGGAATAAAACGGAAACAAATGTTGAATAAAAAGAATAGGAATCAACATTTATTATTTAATTGGATTTAACTACGATAGTATGATGTATTGCCATTAAATGAAAATTTAATATATAGAATATTGCCTAAAAGGAAAAGTAGATGAAATCTAAAGAAATAAACGAAGACAATAGTGAACTAATGAAAAATTTCCTCTCTTTGATAATAATAGACTGAATAACAGAATGAAAAATGAAAATTTTGAAAATTTAATTTACAAATTCTAAATTCAATGAATTTGAGATAAGCACTGAAGATTGTTAGAAATGTCAACTATGTTATTAGATCATAAGTTTGGACCATAAATAAAATTCTAAAAAACAATAAAACTACAATGAAGCAATGAACTGGAAGGTTCTAGCGTGTATTAGAATATAATTTAATAATAGGAATTGGAATACTAAATGTCAGTTTTAATGATGAGTTAAATGAATATTGATTGATAGAGAAAAAGATTTATTTAGTATGTAACTTAATGCTTGTTGGAAACTGTAATTTTATAAACATGTTGCTTGACTATCAATAAGGATTACAATGTTCACGTATTTATTTAATTGAGTTCATCAATTAGGGACTGTTTTGAAGTGGAAGATTAAAATTAATTGGAAATAAATTTATTAAAATCTTTCAATTGAAAAAGGAAAAGAAACAAAGTGCAATTAATAAAATTAATGTAAGAATGTTTTCATTATGAATGTACATTATTTGGAAATATAAGAATGGATTTAATATTGTATAAGTTAGTCATTTTAGAATATAAGAATGTTTACATTTATGAATTGCAAGTAACGAATAAGCATTTTAAGGAAAATAAAAGAATGTTGAGGAAATAAAGTGAACGTTTCCATTCTGAATATAAATATAACGTTGTAAAAAGAGAAAATTGAATTTTTAAAACAATATTTTACAGTAGTTAAATAGCAGGCATAGGTTGCACGGAAGTGGTTTTATTACTAACCTTGAAATTTAAAATAAATTAAATAATTGAGTTCATAATTACGTGTGGAGAAAAATGTTATTTTTAAATTTGAATTTTTAATCATGGTTCATATTTTATTTATGTATCCGTTGTCCCCGTTATGTAAATTGGTCTTTTTAAATTTAGTTATGTTATGGTAATTAAATCTTTAATGAATGTCAAATTTGGTATGTTTGGGGTTAGAAAAAAAAATTAATTGGGTGAACAAATGTTTTGAAATTTGAATTCTAAAAGTTTGTTTATAGAGTAGAGTTGGTCCATTCATTCCCTTTCTAATTAATAATTGTCACACTTTTTTTTTCATTGTTTACTCATTTCTTCCATTACTCATTTCCATTTACATGGTCTAAAGCCTTTTCATTTCATGAACGTTGCATACTTTTCATATTTTTAATTCTTTCTTTCACCTCTTTTAATATCTACCATTTTTATTGGGTTGTTCATATTTTTACTTTATTTCAATTCCTACTTTGTTTATATTTAGCTTTATTAGCTTTTCACTAGTTTCATTCCTTATTCTTGTAACTTCATTTAATTTTTTTTTAAATTTCATCTTCTATAGCTTCATTTTTTGTCACTCTTCACCTTCCTCCTTCCTTTTTCATGTTTCTTCTTCAAATCTCCTTTCTATCTTTCTTTTTTCCTAAAGTTTTTTTTTCCTCTTTCTTCTTCTTATTCTTCAAATCTTCTTCTTTTTCAAAGTTTCCTTTTTTTGTTGTTCTTCTTCTTCTTTAATTTTTTTTGTTCTCTTTTAAACCTTCTCTTCTTTCCATGTCTTTTTCTTCAAATCCAGATTTATATAATCTTCTCTTCAAAACTTTCTATAAAAAAAATATTAAGATAGCAAGGAAAACAAAACAAAATGAGAAAGTAGTTGCAGATCCAAATCTGGCTAAGAAAAAAGGTACGCAATACTAAAAATTCCATTTCAAGTTAAATAAAATATATGATGTGATATAATTTTTTTCTCTTTTTTTGAAATTTCAATCACTATTAATGCGTATAACTTTCTCCTACGAACTCAGTTTCACACGCGGTTTTCTCCGCTAGGTTCGTATTGGAATTCCGAACGCTTTGACGCAGGTTTGAACGAATTCTGAGACCGTCGAAATTTAGGGTTTAAATCGGATTTAAATTCGATTTAAATCCCAAAGTTGAGTGTTTTAACCCACTCACAACTTCTAAAATTTCTTATGTTTGTTAAATTGATTTAAGATTTGAGTAGAAATTTGTTTATGGCTGTTTGGCATGTTTTATTCGTCGCCTCTGTTAAATCGCATTTATTTAATTTAACTGTTAATTTATTTTATTTATTGCATATAATTTGACTGTTAGAATTTATTTATTTGCATATTAACTGTCTGTCATAGTTATTTATTTTTATTTCATATTAGCTGCCAGTTAAATTTACATTTATTTTTGCATATAAACTGCTAGTTTAACAGTTGTTAAATTTATTATTGAATATAAACTGTTAGTTAATACATGTTATTCATTACCTGTATAATTTATATGCTCTATATCGATGATTGTTTAAATTGGATGATGATTGCAAATAATGGTTGATGATTGATATTTGGATGAATGGATGCTATATTTATATTGTATAAACTGCAAGTCATCATGCCATTTTCATTTCATTCGGGATTGCGGTTTGAAATGATATACAACCGCATTTTCATTTTAAATTGCGGATTGACATGATAAACATCCGTATCAATTGACCATAGGGTAGAAAATTTTATACAGGCACCGCGGTATATATATATATATAAAAATATTTTGAAATGATTTTCTATGGTTTTGTAAAGTTATATATATGTGGTTTATGGGATATTGATTTGGTTATTGATAAAGGTTATTATATATATAGTAATTTCCGGTTTTTAACCTTTGTATAAATTTGATTTGAAGTTTAGAATAAAGTTTGATTTTATGATCAAATACGATTAAGCATTTATTTAAAATTTAATTTCTGGAGTTTCTTTGACTTAAATGAGAATAAGATTTGGAAGATGAATATTAAGTTAAATTGAAATTTAATAAAAGTTAATTTTTTTAAAGGATATGATTTTTATAACTTGATTTTTGTGTAAAGTGATTTAAAAGAATATCAGGTTGATTTAAATAAATATATCAAGTTTAATAAATTGGAAGAATTTCCAATTATGTGAAGTTAAAAGTTTTTCTTAAATTATATTGAATTCATTAAGTAAACATTTCAAGTCTAAATAATAAGAAATTGAATTTGATATATATGGGTTTGTCAAATGAGTTTATTTTTGAAATGGTATAATATTTAAAGCATTGAAACATAAGAATTAAAAATGGTATTTGGAAGTTTAAATTGATATTTGGAATTGATTTGTGAAATGTAAAGAAGCTATTTTGTTTTATAAAAGAATTTAATATTTAACCATTTGAGAGATGGAAATTTGTTTCAAAGTTATGATTTTCAAGGCAGTATAATTTGGAAATATCATATTCCAGAGTTTTGATTTCTAAATATTTTACTTTGAAAACCCTATGATTTTGGAAAGAATATATATTGGAAAAATAAAATGACATTATATTGGTTTGGGCCTAAATTATATCGTATTGATTTGGGGTTTTAAAAATATAAATGATATCGTATTTATATGGGTTTAAAATGGATATTTTATTCTGGTTTTAAAGTACAATTATTTTAAAGGACCGCGGTGTTATAATAACATTTGGTTGTTGAAGAGACCGGGATAGGAAGTTGTCATACTCTCTACCAACTCCGAAAACCACTTTAACAACCGTGTACGCGGTGGAGATTCCAGAATGAAGTAGGTTGGTGGAGGCGTTTCCTACAAGGTAAATACGTGGACCCGACTCCCGTCAGTTGGCATAAGGTGGCTAAAACAGGAGCGATTCTCGGGTCAATGAGGTCATTCCTCTGATCGGACACTCCTCTTCGATATTATACTTTGACTTTGGATTGATTCAGTGGCCACTATTGATTTCTTTGATTTACGGGAGTTTGATCGAGGTGGGTGGTAGCTACGGCTACGCGTTTCCATCAGCCCGGATAGAAATTGGTATATCTACCCTGACATTGCCTAGTTGTGCCGTGTCACCTACCCTATCGCGCCTTATACGAGTTTGGATTTCTCCCGTAGCCCGTGTGGTATCCTCTGGTGGCTTCCCGATAAGGAGGGACTATGATATTGGATGGACTACTGGGACATTACGTGTTAAGGGCTATATGGGTAACCCCTTAATTCTAAGTAAAAAGTAAGTTTATTTTACAATTAGACACTATTATAATAGCGCAATATACTACATAGTAAATAGTTTAACAGATCCTTAGGAGATGTAAATCCCGAGCATCTCTTGAGTTACTGCACTCATATTTATTTCTGTTCATTTAACTTACGTAAGATCTTTTAGTTCTGACTCGAGTGTTTTGTCTTTTCAATTCGCTCGAGTCAATCCGAGCGTTTCAGGATTTGAAGACTTTATTTCTGGAGGACGAAGACGAAGATTTCATTATTATTATTATTATATTATATGGTTCCACTATACACTGTATTCCGCTGCATTGGTATATATTGGTATGTGAACTCTGATATTTATTGTATAAAGAAGAATCAAATGTTTTGTAAATAGTTTTATGAACTGTATATTTATCATTATATTTTATCCTTCCGCTGTGACATTCTGTTTAGTTTTTTTTCTCTTCTCTACTTTTCTTATTTACCCCATAACAATGCGCCCTTTCGTATGGTTTGAATTTGCACGTGTGTCGATTAAAAGCGTGCGAAAAGGCGGGACGTTACATCTGGTATCAGAGCTTTGGTTTAGCGATAAACCTTAGCTTTGTGGGGTTTGACTCTTTACTAATAGGGTAGTAATACCCTATGGGAGTCGTTGAGTGTATATATATGAGAGAGCGTATTTGTTAGTGTTATAAAAAGGTTTTATATTGTGTTAATCTATTCCGTTCTGTATTTATAAATTCTGGTTGGTGCAAGGGATGCTATGACATCAATAGGGATTTCTAAACACTTAATAGGACAGACCGACATAATATTTGTTTTTAATATAGGTGAATGAAATAATTTTGCCTATTATATTTTCTATATATATATATATATAATAAATTTTATAAAGATTATATTTGGTTGAAAAATATTGGGTGTTAGGAATAAAATTTAAAAATAATAGGTAACATAAAATTGAAAAAAATAAATAAATGAAAATGGTAATTTAGAAATTAAGTTCCGAGGTTTTGGAAATTCTTACAATTGATTTTTGGAATATAATAATAATATTTTTAAAGTATTTTTCTGATATGAGTATTTCAATACAATTTGAAAGAATTGTTTTAGAAGAAACTTTGAAAAGAAATAAGTTCTGTACTTCCCCCTCTGTCGTTGGAAAATAATTTCGGTGATGAGTGCACGCATCATTGACATTCATTTTCGAGTTTCGAAGTGGGAAGGCCACTGTAGTAATTTACTGAAGAATTATTAAGAAAATTTTCGTTTTAATTATAATTGGATATATATATATATATATGTTAAGCGTAGATATCTATCTATTATTTTAAATGATTTAAATTTAAACCCGGTATTTGGTTCTTAAGTTTCAGTTAATTAATAGTACAATTAAGTGTAGAAAATTTGAACCTTTAAGCAAAGAAAAATTTAATACAATAGGAAGAGAAGTAATGTAAATAAAGGATTGTAAACCTTAGTAAATGAATTGAGGAAATTCTTTATTTATAAGAATTGAGGTTATAAGGTTACAAATTTGGTGTAATTAAAATGTTACTATTGTTAAATATAATAGAAATATTAGCATTAAATAAATGAATGAAATTAAAAGTAAGTTGAAATTGTAACTTATAAAACGAATATATAATTAATGAACCATAAATTAATTAAAGGAATGGAGAAGAAACTTGTATAATTTTCACTTACATTCTTAAAGCATATATATAACTTACCATATAATAAAAGTTACAGTGTTAGTAAGAAAATGTAAGGGGGAAATCTTACAATCAAAGCTTGAGGTAATGAAAGTATTCAATGAATTTGTTGTTATAAATGGTAATTTAATGTTATAAACTTAAGTTGTAAATTGAAATTTTACCATAATTAAAGGTAAGTATTATAATTAGATGATTTTAAAACTTAAGTAAATAGAATGAAATTCTATAATAAATGAAACTGTGAGAAATAAATAAATAAAATTTAGAAATGCATAAATGGAATGCAATAAAAAGAAATTCATATGACATTAAAATGAAAGATGAATATTGTAGGTAATAAATGAAAAAATTGAGGTAATCACTCAATGAATGAAAGAAAGAAAATCAAACAACTAAAGTACGAAATAAAATTTATAATCAGTTAATTTGATTTGTTGGGTTGTTTTGTTTCTTGTGTATGTTGTTTGTTGAAATGGATGGTTGGGTATTGATTTGTTGTTAGTGATTAAAACCACTCAAATATTTCACTTTATATAAATTGTTAACCCTTTAGATTTTATAAGTGAAATGCAGGTTATGGAAGCAATTGATACTGCTTTTGGTTCCATAAATTTACCGTAAATTGCCCGACAAATAAGTACGTTTTCGGATTACGGTTTATAGCGATATTTTATATATTTTCCCGTGTAGGGATATATATTATTTTGGGAAATATTTGTGTATATTGTTATATTTTGATATTATAATTTCTCCCGAGCCTCTCCGTACAAAGGAGACTCTACCAAAATTTTCCATAAATTTTGGACTTAGAAAATTTTTGAAAAGTGTTTTCCAAACTTTAGTAATTTGAGTATATAAAAAAAAGATTTAATTCTTATAAATTGGTATACGTTATTTTAATTAATTAATTTTGTAAATTATTGTTTTATAAATTTAATATTTTGAATAAGATATATTGTCTATTTAATTTCTTAATTTTCTTTTCCCTTCTTTTCCTTTTTGGGGAGGAAAAGTTTTGAGTGGGGGAGAGTGTAACGACCCGTAAATTTAGTGGATTAAAATTGGTTAAAATTTATAAGTTTTGTAATTTAATTTAGTAGAAAAGGATTTTTACCTGGATATAAAATTTAATATGAGAAATTAATGAAATTATTAAATTGATTTAAAGCAATAAAAGAGTGTAAACGGTAATTGGAATAAATTAAGCAATTATGTTAATGCAAGTGGATCATTTATAAACTTAAATGAAACATCCAATTTAATAGAGTTATTCGAATGTTATGACTTATTTTAAAGGTAAAAATTGGATTTAATTGGAATTTGTTATATTTGGTTTAAATAGGAAAGGAGTAATACAAAAGTAACTGTGAATAGTGAAGTCGCAACTGTAAATGGAAGAAATTGAAATAAGGGCAATAAACATTGAATAAATTAATAGGAATAAATGCCAACATTGAATTGTTATAAATGTAATTAAATATTACAAGTGTGTGAAACACAAAGATAAGGGTTAAGAGTTGTTGGAATGGGTATATTAAAATAATAATAAAGTGTGAATAAAAATTTGATTGGTTATGTTAATTGAAGGGAATTCAAATTTGTTCGGAAATGTAAATGGAATAAATGAAGTTATGCAGTAATGAATGAATAAATAAAAATATTGCAATAAAATAGGAAACTGACATAACATTTATAAGTGATAACGAACATTGGTAAGGAATAAATGAGAACAATTGAAATAAAACTTAAAGGTAAATAAAAGTTGAATAGTTACCATTGTAAGATACCTATTTGGGTAGTTGATAAACGTTAATGTGAAATGGATTGAAAACTTTTGGCCAAATTTGGGTGGTTAGTGTAGTTTTGATTTGTCATTGTAGTTTCTTAATTCTATAAGATGCAGTTGTTAACTTTATTTTAATATGACGTTTTGGGTGATTTAAGAAGTGAAAAACCAAGATTTATTTATTTATTTGAAATTTGAAATCAAATTTGTGGATTTATTGCAAATAAGTGAAATTAATGTTTAACTATTATGTTAAGAGGGTCTAATAAATTAAAAGGGGAAATCAATAGGGATTAATCTAATTTAAGGTTGTATTAATATAAATTTGTGTAAAAAGGTGTTGGACCACGGAAATAATATTAATCGGTTTTAGAAACCTTAATTTAAAATGTGAAGTAGACAATATTTCACGTCATAACCATTTATACAAATCCAGGATGTATGTAGAAGTATTAATGGAATAAAACGGAAACAAATGTTGAATAAAAAGAATAGGAATCAACATTTATTATTTAATTGGATTTAACTACGATAGTATGATGTATTGCCATTAAATGAAAATTTAATATATAGAATATTGCCTAAAAGGAAAAGTAGATGAAATCTAAAGAAATAAACGAAGACAATAGTGAACTAATGAAAAATTTCCTCTCTTTGATAATAATAGACTGAATAACAGAATGAAAATGAAATTTTTGAAAATTTAATTTACAAATTCTAAATTCAATGAATTTGAGATAAGCACTGAAGATTGTTAGAAATGTCAACTATGTTATTAGATCATAAGTTTGGACCATAAATAAAATTCTAAAAAACAATAAAACTACAATGAAGCGATGAACTGGAAGGTTCTAACGCGTATTAGAATATAATTTAATAATTGGAATTAGAATACTAAATGTCAGTTTTAATGATGAGTTAATTGAATATTGATTGATAGAGAAAAAGATTTATTTAGTATGTAATTTAATGCTTGTTGCAAACTGTAATTTTATAAACATATTGCTTGACTATAAATAAGGATTACAATGTTCACGTATTTATTTAATTGATTTCATCAATTAGGGTCTGTTTTGAAGTGGTAGATTAAAATCAATTGGAAATAAATTTATTAAAATCTTTCAATTGAAAAAGGAAAAGAAACAAAGTGCAATTAATAAAATTAATTTAAGAATATTTTCATTATGAATGTACATTATTTGGAAATATAAGAATGGATTTAATATTGTATAAGTTGATCATTTTAGAATATAGGAATGTTTACATTTATGAATTGCAAGTAACGAAGAAGAATTTTAAGGAAATAAAAGAATGTTGAGGAAATAAAGTGAACGTTTCCATTCTGAATATAAATATAACGTTGTAAAACGAGAAAATTGAATTTTTAAAACAACATTTTACGGTAGTTAAATAGCAGGCATAGGTTGCACGGAAGTGATTTTATTACTAATCTTGAAATTTAAAATAAATTAAATAATCGAATTCATAATTACGTGTCGAGAAAAATGTTATTTTTAAATTTGAATTTTTAATCATGGTTCTTATTTTATTTATGTATCCGCTGTCCCCGTTATGTAAATTGGTCTTTTTAAATTTAGTTATGTTGTGGTAATTAAATCTTTAACGAATGTCAAATTTGGTATGTTTGGGGTTAAAAAAAAATTAGTTGGGTGAACAAATGTTTTGAAATTTGAATTATAAAAGTTTGTTTATAGAGTAGAGTTGGTCCATTCATTCCCTTTCTAATTAATAATTGTCACACTTTTTTATTTCATTGTTTACTCATTTGTTCCATTACTCATTTCCATTTACATGGTCTAAAGCCTTTTCATTTCATGGACGTTACATACTTTTCATATTTTTAATTCTTTCTTTCACCTCTTTTAATATCTACCATTTTTATTGGGTTGTTCATATTTTTACTTTATTTCAATTCCTACTTTGTTTATATTCAGCTTTATTAGCTTTTCACTAGTTTCATTCCTCATTCTTGTAGCTTCATTTCATTTTTTTTTTAAATTTCATCTTCTATAGCTTCATTTTTTGTCACTCTTCACCTTCCTTCTTCCTTTTTCATGTTTCTTCTTCAAATCTCCTTTCTCTCTTTTTTTTTCCTAAAGTTTTTTTTCCTCTTTCTTCTTCTTATTCTTCAAATCTTCTTCTTTTTCAAAGTTTCCTTTTTTTTGTTCTTCTTCTTCTTTAAATTTTTTTTTTTTGTTCTCTTTTAAACCTTCTCTTCTTTCCATGTCTTTTTCTTCAAATCCAGATTTATATAATCTTCTCTTCAAAACTTTCTATAAAAAAAATATTAAGATAGCAAGGAAAACAAAACAAAATGAGAAAGTAGTTGCAGATCCAAATCTGGCTAAGCAAAAAGGTACGCAATACTACAAATTCCATTGCAAGTTAAATAAAATATATGATGTGATATATAATTTTTTTTCTTTTTTTGAAATTTCAATCACCATTAATGCGTATAACTTTCTACTACGAACTCAGTTTCACACGCGGTTTTCTCCGCTATGTTCGTATTGGAATTCCGGACGCTTTGACGCTGGTTAGAACGAATTCTGAGACCGTCGAAATTTTGGGTTTAAATCGGATTTAAATTCGATTTAAATCCCAAAGGTGAGTGTTTTAACCCACTCACAACTTCTAAAATTTCTTATGTTTGTTAAATTGATTTAAGATTTGAGTAGAAATTTGTTTATGACTGTTTGGCATGTTTTATTCGTTATCTCTGTTAAATCGCATTTATTTAGTTTAACTGTTAATTTATTTTATTTATTGCATATAATTTGACAGTTGGAATTTATTTATTTGCATATTAGCTGTCTGTCATAGTTATTTATTTTTATTTCATATTAGCTGCCAGTTAAATTTACATTTATTTTTGCATATAAACTGCTAGTTTAACAGTTGTTAAATTTATTATTGAATATAAACTGTTAGTTAATACATGTTATTCATTACCTGTATAATTTATATGCTCTATATCGATGATTGTTTAAATTGGATGATGATTGCAAATAATGGTTGATGATTGATATTTGGATGAATGGATGCTATATCTATATTGTATAAACTGCAAGTCATCATGCCATTTTTTCATTCAGGATTGCAGTTTGAAATGATATACAACCTCATTTTTATTTTAAATTGCGGATTGAAATGATAAACATCCGTATCACTTGACCATGGGGTAGAAAATTTTATACAGGCACCGCGGTATATATATATAAAAAAATATTTTGAAATGATTTTCTATGGTTTTGTAAAGTTATATATATATGGTTTATGGGATATTGATTTGGTTATTGATAAAGGTTATTATATATATAGTAATTTTCGGTTTTTAAGCTTTGTATAAATTTGATTTGAAGTTTAGAATAAAGTTTGATTTTAAGATCAAATACGATTAAGCATTTATTTAAAATTTAATTTCTGGAGTTTCTTTGACTTAAATGAGAATAAGATTTGGAAGATGAATATTAAGTTAAATTGAAATTTAATAAAAGTTAAAAATTTTAAAGGATATGACTTTTATAACTTGATTTTTGTGTAAAGTGATTTAAATGAATATCAGGTTGATTTAAATGAATATTTCAAGTTTTTAATAAATTGGAAGATTTTCCAATTATGTGAAGTTAAAAGTTTTTCTTAAATTATATTGAATTTATTAAGTAAACATTTCAAGTCTAAATAATAAGAAATTGAATTTGATATATATGGTTTTGTCAAATGAGTTTGTTTTTGAAATGGTAAAATACTTAAAGCTTTGAAACATAAGAATTAAAAATGGTATTTGGAAGTTTAAATTGATATTTGGAATTGATTTGTGAAATGTAAAGAAGCTGTTTTGTTTTATTAAAGAATTTAATATTTAACCATTTGAGAGATGGAAATTTGTTTCAAAGTTATGATTTTCAAGGCAGTATAATTTGGAAATATTATATTCCAGAGTTTTGATTTCTAAATAATTTACTTTGAAAACCATATAATTTTGGAAAGAATATATATTGGAAAAATAAAATGACATTATATTGGTTTGGGCCTAAATGATATCGTATTGATTTGGTGTTTTAAAAATATAAATGATATCGTATTAATATGGGTTTAAATGGATATTTTATTCTGGTTTTAAAGTATAATTATTTCAAAGGACCGCGGTCTTATAATAACATTTGGTTGTTGAAGAGACCGGGATCGGAAGTAGTCATACTCTCTTCCAACTCCGAAAACCACTTTAACAACCGTGTACGCGGTGGAGATTCCAGAATGAAGTAGGTTGGTGGAGGCGTTTCCTGCAAGGTAAATACGTGACCTGACTCCCGTGAGTTGGCATAAGGTGGCTAAAACAGGAGCGATTCTCGGGTCAATGAGGTCATTCCTCTGATCGGACACTCCTCTTCGATATTACACTTTGACTTTGGATAGATTCAGTGGCCACTATTGATTTCTTTGATTTGGGGGAGTTTGTTCGAGGTGGGCGGTAGCTGCGGCTACGCGTTTCCATCAGCCCGGATAGCAATTGGCATATCTAACCTGGCATTGCCTAGTTGTGCCGTGTCACCTACCCTATCGCGCCTTGTACGAGTTTGGATTTCTCCCGTAGCCCGTGTGGTATCCTCTGGTGGCTTCTCGATCAAGAGGACTATGATATTGGACGGACCACTGGGGCTATTACGTGTTAAGGGCTATATGGGTAACCCCTTAATGCTAAGAAAAAAGTAAGTTTATTTTACAATTAGACACTATTATAATAGCGCAATATACTACATAGTAAAAGTTTAACGGATCCTTAGGAGATGTAAATCCCGAGCATCTCTTGAGTTACCGCACTCATATTTATTTCTGTTGATTTAACTTACGTAAGATCTTTTAGTTCCGACTCGAGTGTTTTGTCTTTTCAATTCGCTCGGGTCAGTCCGAGCGCTTCAGGATTTGAAGACTTTATTTCTGGAGGACGAAGACATAGATTTCATTATTATTATTATTATATTATGTGGTTCCACTATACACTGTATTCCGCTGCATTGGTATTTATTGGTATGTGAACTCTGATATTTATTGTATGAAGAAGAATCAAATGTTTTGTAAACAGTTTTATGAACTGTATTTATCATTATATTTTATCCTTCCGCTGTGAGATTCTGTTTAGTTTTTTTTCTCTTCTCTGTTTTTCTTATTTACCCCATAACAATCCGCCCTTCCGTATGGTTTGAATTGGCACGTGTGTCGATTTAAAGCGTGTGAAAAGGCGGGACGTTACATTATCCAGAGACTCACCATCGTCCTATGGTTCTATTCCACACAACCTCACCAAAACCGATGCATCCTACACATTGCAACGAACTCAAGAACAACGACGACCCACCCAGCTCCTTAAACCTTAGATCGATCTCGCTGCGTCACCACGGTGCTTCAGAAAATCCTTGACTATTTTCCCCACTATCCTCTTTCTACAAGCCACCTTTGACCAGAACCCTGAGTCTCAGTTCGACATTGTTCGACGAAAATTGACCATAAACCCAATTTGATCATCTCTGAATACCTCATCAATCACGCGATTTAAAATCATAAAATTTACATCAAAATTCAAGTTTTTCCATCACGAATTAACATAATCAAAGTAAAATTTCCAATTGATCATATTTTAACTTGTCTTTTATTATCACTGAGATTTATCATTACTGAAGTGATTTCTTAATAAAAATTCTTGGAACAATTTTTATGATAAATACTTCATTGTTACAGACAATTCACCTTTAAAATCAAATCTTGAATTAATATGGATTGGAAGATATAAATTTATTTGAGTTGTTTGACACTGTGAATATAATAGAGTCAAGAGCAGGCATTCACACAGACATGCACACACATAAACTCCATACATATGTACATTTATCTACATCATCATACAGTCACATATTATTCTTCCCAGATTTACCACATGTTATCATAAGATATAGGAAAAATAAAGAGTTTATTCAGCTTTTTTGAAAAGGGAGAGAGCTTGAAACTGGGGTTGATTTGAAATAGGGAAACTTTGATTTTTGAAAACCAGAATTGCTTTGATCAGAAATATGAAATACTTGATCTTGTTTTACTAGAAACTTGAATGCTTTACGACCTTTGATTTAATTGGAAGCTTGATTGCTTGATAATCTTTGCTTTTGAAAAAAATATGTTACAAGCTGGAGATAAAATGGTTACAGGGTTTGATTTGTTTGATTTCTGTTTTGAAATAGTTTTACAGGTTGAGTTTGCCTGAATTTTCTGGTTAGGGGATTTGTTTACCAGCTTATGTTTTTGAGTTTCTTTGTTTTAGTAATGAGGAGATAGGAAAAGAATAGAATAGAGTAGATAGGTGATTATATAGAGTTTATTAGAATTTATCTAAAACAAAAGAAAATAAAAAAGCAATCTAAGACACATGTTAACCTCCTTAACATTTGGCATTTTCAATTTCTAATTAACTTACACATGTTAACAACAAGCTTCAAAATTAAACACTTGTAATTATTCATGTTTAATAAATTTTAAAATGATTTTAAAAGCTTTTGTATTTATTTTCCTAATTAAATAAGTACTTTTATTAATTTATAAATACTTTTCTTAATTATGAATAAAACCTTTAAAAGAAAATAAAATAAAAACTAATTATATTCTAAATAAAATTATATAAAATATATTTGATCCATTTTTAAATGTAAATATAAAACTTTTGTATTTATTTCACTATTAAATAAATACTTTCATAATTTATATAAATAAATTCTTTAAGGAAAATAATATAAAATAAATCTTATTTTAAATAAAAACCTTATTCATATATTTTTATATCCAAAATCTTTTTAAGATATATATCCTTTAAATTCAAATTTAAATCCAAATTCAAATTTAAAAATTCAATCTAAAATCAACTCAAATATATATATATATATATTAATTTAAACAAACATATTATTAAATTTGAAAATAAAACTAATTAAAATCTATTTATCTATATTTAAAAACATCACATTATTATTGTTTGAAAAATAACAATTTTACCAATTTAAAATAATAAATAAAGAAGATTATCACATTTAAATTTCTTGAAATTCTGGGATATCACATTCCTTCCCCCCTTTGAATCTTTTCGTCCTCGAAAAGGAACGAAGCCAGAATTTATTCTATCCCTAAATCAGATAAATTATTCTTTGATAAATTTTAAAACACTTTTAAAAATCTATATAATATTACTAAATTAGTTTTTATAAAAATATAATTTTATAACTCGATGTTTCAACAAGTCTGTCCTCGTATTTATAGAAATTCGGTCATACGTTGATCATACATAGGACTGAAAATATGCAAGTACTTGGTAAACCCATTTCCAACACCCAGTGAAATTACTTGGAAAATATTTATTGAAAATATAGAAAACATTTTTGAAAATAGAGGAAACATCTTTGTTGAGAATGCTCTGGAAACCATCACCTCCATCCATGGTCGTAGTTAACCCGATGGTTACATTGTCATCCTAGCAAAATCCATATATAACTATAGGCACTCTGTGCCCCTCGATTACGCCATGGAACCCACTACAGATCACAGCTACATCTGGAGTTACGTTGCTATCACAGCAAAAAAAACCCATATAACTGTAGGCATCAGCGCCCTCGAATTCCGCTGCCAAAAATGAAACTTCTCCACTCGACCATAGATCGCAGTCTATCGATGTTACGTTGCCTTCCCAGCAAAATCAAGCGTAGACTGTTGACACTCACCTCCATACGATTTCCGCTATGGTCTACGGTAGATCGCAGCGACATCGAGTTACACTGTCGTCACAGCATAACCCAAACACCTCTGTAGGCATCAGCGTCCTCGACTTTCGCTACCTAATAATCCTCAGGAACTTCAGTTTGTCCGGACTTCCTCATAGGATCCACTTTAGAGCCTCCCCCTTTGAGCCTCAAGGCTGTACCAACCTATGGTACTTCTGAGAAGTTCATTTCAAGGGAGCGCCTTTTTTCCCAGAGCCATTTTCAAAACACTTTGTACTATACACATATAGTATCTTTCAAATCATACGCCTAGTTTGAATCTCATATAAATCTTCTTTCACAAAATCCATTATCCCAAATTCGATAATTCTCAAACTAGGCTTTCCAAATTTCCAAAATTGATTTTTCCCAAAAATCAAAAGCCTTTCCAAATACAAAAGTTCCAAAAATAATTCCCAAAATCATTCTCATAAAATCCTTTATATATATAGATATATATAACCTTGAAGAATCTTTGAATCACTTCATACTTGTATAAATTCCCTTTTTATACTTCTAATACTTTCAAAAACCCTTTTCTTCTGGCAAAAGATTCAACAAGGAGAGTTTTATCACATATATAACAAAGATATATAACTTTGTTTATTTCAAATCAATATTCAAATTTGATTACTCTATAAAGTCACTTACCAAATTACTTACTTCCATAAAGTAAATTTTTACCATAGAAATATCCAGTTTCCACTTTACTTCATCATTCATTTTTCAAAATATATCCTTCCATTTCAAAGATCATTTTACAGTTCTTATCCACAAATTTTCAATATCAATTTCATTCAAACCCATACGATGTACTCATATCATCCGTACGCAATATCAATCTGATCACTCATTCGACACACAATTTCACTTCCGAACTAGTATCGTCCACCAGTCTTCCTAGTGCGGACTCAGATCTGGTTTCTTGATCAGAAACCGTCATTCTTCATGCAAATCCATAACTATGATAGAGAATTACCAAAACCAATCAAAAATCCATATCCAGGTTCGCCGTCGAAAATCGAATGAAAAATCCCAACTCGGATCGATACACTATCTCGAAATTCTGTGCTTAAATCTGGATCAAATCACCATGCGAATAGAATAATATACATACATCCCACGCATTTATCTTCATTGATCATTAGTAAATCAATTCTCTTTCTATTCACCTTCACTTTGATTTTCATTCACTTGCTCACAATTGCTTAAATCCTCATTTGGATTATCACCTATGTTCTTATCTCAATTGGGTATTTAATCATAAACAGTTCGAGCTCTGTCCAGCTTAAATTAGAAAATAGCTTGAAGAATTTAAAAATAGATAAGTAGTTGAAAAATAATTATTAGTTTGTAAAATAGCTGTATAATAGTTAAGTAGTTATAAAATACACAAATAGTTATAAAATAGTTAGATAATTGCAAAATAGTTGTAAATTGTAATTAGTTATAAAGTAGTTGAAAAATAGTAATTAGCTTATAAAACATTTGTAAAATAGTTAAATAGTTACAAAAATAATTATAAAATAAGTATAAGATAGTTTAGGGTTTAAAAAGAAAGGTTGTATATAGTAAATAGCTTGGAAAAATAGGTTTATATTAAAACTACTTATTTTGAAAATAATCTAGAGCCAAACTGTACAACTTCCCAATCTCCATTTCCAATCAATTGCCAATTTCCAATTAGCTTCTCATCCCATTAAATTGATTCAATTCCAATTCAATTTGAATTAAATTCAATTCCTTTCCCAAATTCAAATCAATTTCCCATTTGAATTTGAACTCATTCAACTTCAGTTTCATTTTAAATTAATCCAATTCAAATTTCCCATTTGAATTTTAAACTTATCCATCTTCAATCACAATTCTAATTAATTCAAATCAAATTTAATCTAAACTAATTCAATTTAAATCTCAACTTTAAACCATCTCGAATAATATAAATTCGAGTTAAATTTAAAGTGTTGATTTAATCCCTTAAATCAAATTTACCTTTATTTTTAGATCAGCAATCTAAATCTTTAAATAATTTAATTCTGAGTCCAAATTTTAAAATTCCATTTTAAATTATCTTTACTTAACTTATTTCAAAGTTCATATAAGAGTTCAAAACAATTTTATCTTTAAAATTTAATTTATTACCCAATTTTATCGTTTAACTTTGAAACCGATTCTTAAACAGCTTTAATTTACAAATTCAATTCTTAACATTCAAATCTTTAGTTCAAAGCAATTCCATATCCTTAATTTCATATTGAAGTTTAAATTCCCTTTTATCTTAATAATGGATATATTACCACACTCCATTTCTTCATTCATTTAAACAAATCCAATTTACAGTTTAAAGATTATTAATAACAACAGGATGATATCATCCAAATTATTTAAAAACATCCATTAATAGCATTCACTACCCCTTCCCAGATTTCAAACCTGTTTGAGATCACACATAACTTCCTTCCAAACAATCAATTTAAATTCCCTAAGTTAAATCACAATTTCATCTTGAAATTTCCAATTCAGGTTGTTCATTACAAACTTCTTTAACTTCCTCTAAGTTAAATTTAATCCCGTTAACCTTACTCAAATTTGATTTCCCACTTCAAATTTCCAATTTCTATCACCTAAAAGTTCAAAAACTTATTTTACTTGGGTTTTTACATCACACTTCAGGGAAAATCAAAACTCATCACTTTAGAGTTTATTCCAAATCATTTTTGTATATCCATACATATATACATATTCATTTCTAAGCCCACCAAGTCATATATTTTTTAAATTTAAACCACCTTTGGTTTTAATTCAAAACAGTTTTCTTTAAATCTTTCAAACAACTCTTATTTTAAAATAAGATCACATTCAAAATATTCTGAATAATACTATTTATTATTTCTCTTAACATTTTGAAAACAATTTCAAATGTTCCTAGACTTAGGATTCAAAACTTCTCAATTTAAAACCTACTTCAATTTATAAGTTATACTTAGCTAAAAGTTTTCTTCCCTAAAACTTTTTCATTTTGCTTTATCAATGTTTACAAGAAAACAACATCCCATTATTAAACATAATAACCATTCCATATTCTGGTTTGAAACCAATTATAATCCATCTTATTTGTATAGTTCATTGTATTCAATTCCCATTTTGATATATATATATATATATATATATATATATAACTTAATTCTTATTCAATTTCAATATCCAGCAACCAATTTATTTATATAATAATTGGAAAATTATTTACTCTATATATAAACTTTTATAAAAATCATTTATTATTTAAACCATTTAAAACCATTATATAAGAAAATAACAAGTATGCCCTCATATATATATATATATATATATATATATAGACACACACACTCTCAACTCATTATAGGGTACCACTGACCCTATCCTTAATGAGTAAACCCACCAGAGCCAAGGTTCTCGCTTAACCTCGCTTTGAAACCAAATGTAACGATCCGAAATTTTTGATCCCGAATATTCCAGATAGTTAGGAAAAAGAAGAAAGAGATAGAAGAAGGAGGAACAGAAACACCAAAACACAGAATCACACATTCGCAGCTGATCAAAATATAATATCAAATAAAATAACAGTTATACAAAGGAAAACTATATCAGTTAATTTACATCAATACATTAGAGTTACAACATATCACAATCACTGAACAGTTAAAATTACTTGTTCGGATAAATAATAATATATCATAGCGGAATACACTCCATACGTTCCCGTCATCAAGCTCGTCTTCTTAGCTCTAGAACAACCCTACCTAAAAATCTATAATACTCGGTATGACCCGAGCATTACATCAAAGTAACACCCGGGTCAGGCTGGAAACCAGCGTGAGTAAACCCATCTAACATGAAATACTAATGCATAAATTATTTAAACCCTGGGTGTGACGACCCAGAATTTTTAGATATTTAAAACTAGAATATTTAATTGATTTTAAATATTTTAAAGTATAATTTTAACGTAAGTTTCAATATCTCTATTTATTGGATAATGAAATATTGAATTTAATAATTGAAAATTGGGTAAAATATTGAATTTGGGGATTTAAGCCAGTTAAAAATAATTTAAAGGCTTGTAAAACTTATATTGATAGTACTGAAGGTAGTAAGAGTGTTAAACTTGAATTTGAAAGTGTTTTGTTAAGTTTTAAAAATATATCGCTTAAATCGACATTTAAAATAGCCTTTCGGGGCACAGTCTCGGATTTTGACGAAACTAGTTCCATTGGATCCGTAATATTGTATTATTATCGGATTTCAAATTTCGTAGTGTTTGGAGTTGACGAGTAATCTTACGAGAGATAAACGCGCTGAAATTTATGTCGAAATATAATATAATAACTGATTCTAAAAGCTATCTTCTCCATATGATCGAATTAGGACTCGAAACCTTTTCCATTTCGTTCGGAATAGGGGTATAAAGTTATAAATGCCTAGCGGCATGCTCGATAGGAGTTCGTGATTTTAGGCTACGTAAATCGGGACGGTTTAAATTTAAATTCAAATGTAATATATTCTGACCAGTCAAATTTCCTTCAGCCAAAATTCTTTCACCATCGGCACTTTTTCAAAACAATGTTTCCCTGCTCAAACACGCAACCATCTAATCTTGTCTCCCTCCTGGTATACGCTACCCTCAGCTTTTCAATCGCTAAATCTTGTCCTGCCTCCTTCAATCGAGCAGGAAAAAAAAATGTGCCTCTTCTTCCTTTATAAATCAATGGCTGAATCACATCTTCAATCAAATTCCCCTTCAAAACAAAATAAAAATAAAAATGGCCACTCAAACAAATTGTAATGGCCGCAGTTTCAATTTCAACTCTTGCTCGATTGATTCGTTCGAAATTCAAAAAAATAAAAATAAAGAGGATATGGCTGCTTCGAAAACAATGGCCGAAACAAATTCACAAGATTTTCCCCCTTTTCCTCTTACCTCGATTCAAATTCGCGACCGATTTGAAATCAACTAAAAAAAGAGAAAAGGACAACGCGATCGAAGCCGCAATCGCGACGGAAAGCAGGCTGCGAGCGTCGAGGCTTGAATCGCGTGAAGATGGAGCTGAAAGCTCGCGAAGCTAGGGCTCATTTTGGAAGGGTATCGAGTAGGAATCTTGTGAGCTTGAGCGACGGCGTGCGTGGCAGCAAGGGGTGATAGCCGCATCGGGGTGATGCTGGGGAGATGTGGTCGCGAGGTGGTTTCGATTCGTCGGCGATGGGATGGCAAAGGAGCGGTCGTATTCGAGCTTGAAAAGCTGTCTAGGCCGGTTGTCTTCAAGGGTATGGGTTTATTTTTCTGTTTTTAAATTTTGAATTCAAATGTTAGTTTGAACAGAAATGAACTTGAAGAAAAAAAAATGTAAAAGTAATTCTGTTTTGTTATTTAATATATAGGTTTAAAATAGGTATAGAAGAAAATATATATAAATAGATAAGTTTTAATCTACAGTAAAGAGAAAAAATGTAATACAAATATAATATATATACACACACACCTACCTGCTTTAGTTTAAATACATGTAGATAAACACAGTATAGGAATTTTTAAAGGTTGAAGTGTTTTATAAAAAAAATTATAGAAATTTTAATGTTGTTTAGAGGATTTATATAAAGTTTGATTTTGGAATCTTTATGAATTGTTTTATAAACATGTATGTAGTTTCAAAAATAAAAATAATATACATGTATAAATAATTTTTATTCTACTAGTTTATTTAAAAAAAAGAATGGTTTTGATAAATGAGCTGTTGTAATTAACTTGTTTAATTATTGGGATTGCTAAAAATAATGTGTTAAAAGAAACTATTAGTTTAAAAAATTTAAATCAAATAACGAGTTAAATTAAATAAGTGAATGGTGATCAATTGTTTGATTTATTCAAACAGTAATAAATCGTGAATTGTTTATACAAGGTCGAAAAACTGTGAAAACAAGGCAAGGTTGAAGTGGACTACAAACAAACCAAAGGTGAGTTAATCTCACTCATCTGGTTTTAATTTAAATTTAAATAGTTAAATTCAATAGTTGGTTGAATGATTGGAATGATTAGATGTGGTATATTATATAGTAGTATATAGTATATATTGGAGTTATTGATTTCCCACATTATATAGCGGATGAGACCCTATGCGCCGCATAATAGCGGATGATATTATATTAATTCCATTTACCGTGATATTCCACCTCGAAGTGGAATTGGTATTTTATATTATGCTAACATCTGTGGATGCAGGGAAGCAGGTTGGAAGGATCCAACTGGATTCCTCAAATTTATCTAGATTTACTGTGATATCTCCCTATGCACCTTTTACGGTTTTTGTTTGTAGAACCCACTTTGTGGCTAGTATGCTAGAATTTAATCATGTAACGATTTTATCTATTTGAATAAGTATTTGTATATAGACCATATTATAATATCAGAGGATTTGATCAGAAATGTTTTAGCTATCGTAAGGTAAAAACCCGATATGTTTATTTGGGGCATGGTCTTACGAGATGCTTTTGATTTACAAAGGATGGAACTTTAATAATCAATTTGAGTGTGATTTCTCACGCTGGTTTTCCAGACTGACTCGGGTGTTATTTAACTATAATGCTCGGGTCAGACCGAGTATTATAGGATATAGGAAAGGATGCTGTGGAGCTCAGAAGACGAGCTGGATGGCGATACGTACTTCCGTACTTGTTTTAAATATTCCGTTGTGTTGATTAGCTGTGCATTCAGTTTGTGAGGACAGGTTATGATTACTGTCCAGTTGTGTGTTATGTGTACTCTGATGATGTAATGTATAAACAGATATATTTTCCCTTTGTGTAAAGATCAGTATTATCTATTATGTTTATTCCGCTGCGATGGTTAGATTCTGTTGTTGTTTTTTTTCCTTCTTCTACCTCGTTCTTCTTAACCCTGATGGTTCGTATTTCCGTTCACTTTGAGTTGATATGTCGGGAATAGTGTTGACTCCAGGGGTACGGATTTGCGGGTCGTTACAGTGGTATCAGAGCTGAAGGTTAAGCGAGAAGTTTGGTTCTGGTGGGGATTACTCATTAAAATAGAGTCTGTGGTACTCTAGAATGAGTTTGAGTGTATTAATAGATATGAGCGCGTATTTGTTAGTGAATATAAAATTGTTTTATATTGTGTTGACTTATCGGTTGAGTGTTTATGGATTCTGGTCGACGTGTGGGACGCCATGTCATCGACAGGGGTTTCTAAACTCTTAATCAAGATAAACCGACACAGTATTGTTTTAAATGGGTAAATGAAATAATTTTACCCAAATTATTTTTGTATATAAAGGAAATGGTTTTTCAAAAATTATTATAGTTATATATGGCTGCTTGGTCGTTAGGAATTATAATATTAAATTATTATCATTGATGTGTAAAATTGAATAAGAAATTGAAATTATAACTAAAGCTAAGGAATAAATTCATATACAAAGGAAATTTGTAAATGTAAACTGTAAATGTGATTTATAAATTGAAATAAGATTTCATAATAATATTTGAATATGAATTGAAAGAATTTAGAACTTGAAATTTTGTGGAAGTTTAATTCCTTTGGGTTTAAAATGATTTTTCAAAGGTTTTGGGGAGGAATAATAGGGGTATTATTCGGAAATATTTTGAATTGGATTTGAAATCTGGTGAGACTTGAAATTAAGAATATTTGAAATGTTTTTAAAGAGATAAAAGCATTGAACTCTTTTGGTCGCTAGAAAATAACTTCGGTGATGACTACAGCAGCATCAATGTTCATTTTCGAGTTTCCAAAGGAGGAATTGCTGCTTGAATGTTTTAAATGGGAGATGTTTGTGAAAACTGGGTTTGGTTTTGAAATTCAAAGAGATAATTGAATTTACCAAGGGATTTTGGATATAATTGATTTCAAATGATTTTTGAAATACTTAAGTGATTATTGAAGACTCTGGAATTGGTTTAAAAATGTTTTGAGTGTCCAAGTAATGGTTTAAACTCTAGAGGTTTAACTAAAAATGTTTATGGATTATAAAAAGATTTGGAAATTTATAAAGTCTGGAAATTTCCTGGAATAAAAATCACTTGTAAAAAGTTAATAAAGTTAGAAAGGTAATACAATTAAATAAAAAATTAAGAAGATTAGTAAAGTGGAAATGAAAAATATAGTTTGAGTTGATTAAAAGAACAAAGTTCTAAGAATTAAAATTTTATTTGAATTTGAAATAAATTAGTAAATGGAGCTAATTTAAAATGAGTATGGACATAAATAGTTATGACTTATAAAACTTAGAAGTAGAATAAATATGCCAAAATAAAATTGATTGTATTTTGGGAAATGAATAAAAATCCAAAGCTTGAATTATAAAAAAATTGAACTTAGAAAAATTTAATGAAGTAATTTTTGTAATAAAATCGAATATTGATTTAAAAGTTGGAAGCAAGTTAATTAGCTAAATAAATTATTTGATAGAGTATGTTAACAAAATTTAACTCGGTTAAATAAAATGGATTGTAAGTTAATAATTAAGTTTGGAAATAAACTCGAATTATAAATAGAATTCAACTTGGATTGATAATGAATTAAAAATAAGTGGAGATGTTGTAAAAAAATAAAATGGAATTGGATTATAATAGAAATGATTTGAGTTACAAATAAAATCCAATTCGAGTATAAATGAGTTAAGTATGTGCTTGGGTATATTTTGATAAACTGAGAAGGTGAATTAAAATAAAATGGATGGACTAACTGAATTAAATGGAATTTGATTAGATGAGAATCAAATAGAAGTGAACTTAAGTTTGAAGTTGGAATAAATTAAAGTAAATTAACTTAAGTTTAAAATTTATAGAAGCTTAGCTTCGAGGAAGGGTGAAAGTTCAATAAATAAAAGTTTGGTTTAAATTAATTTGGAAAATGGTTATTGATATAAGCATTGAATGTTTTCAAGCTCAATGAAATGGTTTTAAAATGAAACCAACGTGGAGATGAGATGGAATGCAAATGTATGGTTGGTGAATAAACTAGAAATGGGATGGAATTTAAAATAAAATGAGTTGGAATCAATTGGATGTGGATAAAAACTAAAATGGATATTCTATTAAGTGAATATCTTCGAATTGCATAGAATAAATTAGTCGTTCGACTTAAACGAAAGTGAATAAAAATTCTATGGATTGGTAGAAGTAAATAAAATTGATTTTTGGAATCAATTGAAATAAATGTGAGTTGTTGGGTTAAAAAAATTAATCGAATGTAAGAAATTGAGCTGTAAACCATTAAAATTGAATAGAATGGCACATGAATTGGTTGAAAGCAATTAAATTAGTTTTGAAATCATATAAATTGCACATGGAAATTGTTTGGTGCATGTTGCTTATGAAATGCATGTGTTTAGCTATTGAAAGTAAGTGAAATGTTAATAAATTTCGTATATTTAGTATTACATGTTTGAATTGAGTAACTATAGGCACCGGGAAGCCGTTTGGCTGGATTTGGATGCGCTAATTGCTAAAATAATAAGCCGCTTGCTTACAAATGATTAATAAAGGTACGCCTACGCAATAAAAGTTAGGAAATATGAACTATTGTTGGTTCTTTTTGTTTTTCCGACCGTGTGGGTCGATATATATATATATATATATATATATATATATATATATATATATATATACATATATTGTGTGTGTGTGTTTCTATCTCTTGTCAAATTGCAAAAGCTCCTCCGTAAAAAGGAGACGCCGTCAAAAAATTTCGAAAATTTTGGGAGTTATAGAATTTTTGTTAGCAACAAAACGCTTTCAAATTGGAATTGAAATAAGGGATTTTGGAAATGAAAATTGAAACTAATTATTTAGTTGAAACGAAAGGATTTGAAAATTGAATATAGGATTTTCACTAAATGGGTTTTAGCAATTAATGGGTTGAGGCATTCTTCTGCCTTAGTAATTTCGGGGACTAAATTCTTTTAAGGGGGAAGGAAGTGACGACTCGAAATTTTTAGATATTTGAAATTGGAATATTTAATTGATTTTAAATATTTTAAAAGATAATTTTATTGTAAGTTTCAAATATCTCTATTTATTGGATAATGACATATTGAATTTAATAATTGGAAATTGGGTAAAATATTGAATCTGGGGGTTTAAGCCAGTTAAAAATAATTTAAAGGCTTGTAAAACTTATATTGGTAGTACTGAAGGTAGTAAGAGTGTTAAACTTGAATTTGAAAGTGTTTTGTTAAGTTTTAAAAATATATCGTTTAAATCGACATTTAAAATAGCCATTCGAGGCACAGTCTCGGATTTTGATGAAACCAGTTCCATTGGATCCGTAATATTGTATTATTTTCATATTTCAAATTTCGTAGTATTTGGAGTTGTCGAGTGATCGTACGAGAGATAAACGCGTTGAAATTTATATTGAAATTTAATATAATAACTGAGTCTAAAAGCTATCTTCTCCATACGATCGAATTAGGACTCGAAACATTTTCCATTCTGTTTGGAATAGTGGTATAACATTATAAACGTCTAGCGGCACGCCTCGATAGGAGTTCATGATTTTAGGCTATATAAATCGAGACGATTAAATTTAAATTCAAATATAATATATTCTGACCAGTCAAATTTCCTTCAGCCGAAATTCTTTCACCATCGGCACTTTTTCAAAACACTGTTTCCCTGTTCAAACACGCAACTATCTAATCTTGTCTCCCTCCTGGTATACGCTACCCTCATCTTTTCAGTCGCTAAATCTTGTCCTGCCTCCTTCAATAGAGCAGAAAAAATAATGCGCCTCTTCTTCCTTTATAAATCAGTGGTCGAATCACATCTTCAATCAAATTCCCCTTCGAAACAAAATAAAAATAAAAATGGCCGCTCAAACAAATTGTAATAGCCGCAGTTTCAATTTCAACTCCTGCTCGATCGATTCGTTCGAAATTTAAAAAAATAAAAATAAAGAGGATACGGGTGCTTCGAAAACAATGGTTGAAACAAATTCGCAAGATTTTCCCCTTTTCCTCTTACCTCGATTCAAACTCGCGACCGATTCAAAATCAACTAAAAAAAAGAGAAAAGGACAACGCGATCGAAGACGCGATCGTGAGGGAAAGCAGGCAGCGAGCGTCGAGGCTTGAATCGGGTGAAGATGGTGGTGGAAGCTCGCGAAGCTATGGCTCGTTTTGGAAGGGTATCGAGTAGGAATCTCGCGAGCTTGAGCGGCAGCGTGCGTGGCAGCAAGGGGTGATGGCCGCGTCGGGGTGATGCTGGGGAGATGTGGTCGCGAGGTGGTTTCGATTCGTCGGCGATGGGATGGCGAAGGAGCAGTCGCATTCGAGCTTGAAAAGCTGTCTAGGCCGTTTGTCTTCAAGGGCATGGGTTTATTTGTCTGTTTTTAAATTTTGAATTCAAATGTTAGTTTGAATAGAAATGAACTTGAAGAAAAAAAATGTAAAAGTAATTTTATTTTGTTATTTAATATGTAGGTTTAAAATAGGTATAGAAGAAAATATATATAAATTGATAAGTTTTAATCTACAGTAAAGAGAAAAAATGTAATACAAATATAATATATATATACACACCTACCTACTTTAGTTTAATTATATGTAGATAAACAGAGTATAGGAATTTTTAAAGGTTGAAGAGTTTTATAAAAAAATATAGAAATTTTAATGTTGTTTAGAGGATTTATATAAAGTTTGATTTTGGAATCTTTATATAAACTTGTAGGTAGTTTCAAAAATAAAAATAATATACATGTATAAATAATTTTTATTCAACTAGTTTATTTTAAAAAAAAGAATGGGTTTGATAATTGAGCTGTTGTAATTAACTTGTTTAATTATTGGGATTGCTAAAAATAATGTGTTAAAAGAAACTATTAGTTTAAAAAATTTAAATCAAATAACGAGTTAAATTAAATAAGTGAATGGTGATCAATTGTTTGATTTATTCAAACAGTAATAAATCATGAATTGTTTATACAAGATCGAAAAATCGTGAAACCAAGGCAAGGTTGAAATGGACTACAAACAAACCAAAGGTGAGTTAATATCACTCATCTGGTTTTAATTTAAATTTAAATAGTTAAATTCAATAGTTGGTTGAATGACTGAATTGATTGGATGTGGTATATTATATAGTAGTATATAGTATATATTGGAGTGATTGATTTCTCGCATTATATAAAGGATGAGACCCTATACGCCACATAGTAGCGGATGATATTATATTAATCCCATATACCATGATATTCTACCTCGAAGTGGAATTGGTATTTTATATTGTGCTAACATCTATGGATGTAGGGAAACAGGTTGGAGGGATCCAACTGGATTCCTCAAATTTATCTAGATTGTTTAATATTCTGTGATATGGTTTATGTGATAATCTGTGATAAATTTTATTGGTAATTCAAATGTTGGATGCTATGGTTTGATTGAATATATTCGGATATTCTGAGTTATCAAAAATGTATAGATTTGGATTTTGAAAAAAAATTAAAGAGAGAATTCTAAGCAAATAATTATAGAAATTTGGATAAAATAAAGAAAGAATTGGGAAAGAATAAAAGTTGATTTTTGAATTCGAATAAATAAAATTCCAAGTATGGAAAAATGAGATTTTTGAATAAATGGGAATAAGTGATTTCTTAAAACTTAATTGATATCATGTAAAGGGATGAAGAATTTATTTTAAACAATTCAAGTCTTAAATTTATTAAAATAGATAAAGAAGGAATTTGAAAAAAGGGTATGAAATTGGTATTTTCATTTAAAAAGGACTTTAAATAATAATTAAGAATTAAAATCTGAAGTTTATAGATTTTGAAATAAATTGAGTAAGTAAAGAAATTTATTTCAAAATGGAGTAAATAGAAATCAATTTGAAAATTTATTTAAGTGTTTGAAGTTGGAACTTTAAAAGAGAAGTGGGACTTTGGAATTTATAAAATGGGTTTATAAAAGTGAAAGAATATATTAGTGGATATTTGGAAGAATAAATTCACGGGGAAAATTTATTAAAGGAATGGGTAAGTTGGTTTAAAAATAAATAGTGATTTACTTTTAAAGATGGAAAGAGAAGAGTGTTTCTCTAGATAGCCAAGTACGTTTTCAAAGCAAAATTTTGAGTACAAGTTAAATGTTTAAAAGTGATTTAAAGGTATGTTTTAGAAAATTTAATATTTTAAAATGTTTAAATTTTAAAGTTAATATTTTTCAAATTTATTTTAGTAGTAATTATTTGAAGGTGACTTGGTATTATGTTTTGAAAAGAGAAGAATTTAGTTTTATATTTTTAAAGTAGTTTAATTTTAAATATTCTTAAAGTATATATCTTTGAATAAGTATTAAGTAGTTTTAACTTAAATGTCTTAAAGGATATTTTATAATAAAGTGTTTAAATTATTTAAAAAACAACAAATCTAAAGTTTTTGTACTTGGTTTTTTCAGTGGAAATAAATATTTGGGAATTTAATTCATGAGAAAGGTGTGGTTTGAAAACTATTTTCAAAAAGGTTGAAAATGGAAATAAATCTTGTGAAGATACTTTGAGATTAATGAATAATTTGGTAAATCATTTATTGTTTGATGGTTGTTTATGAACGTTAATTGATAGTTAAATAACCGACTACCAATATTGGCCAATGCGCTGATCGTTTCGAAGACACCGGGATCAGGATTTATTTCCTGAAAACCGCTTCGATCCGGTTTGTACGTTTTGGTGAGGAAGACGATTTTGGGTTCGAAGATGGAGCAGTGAAGTGCAAGGGCTAGTCGCTACTAATCCTGAGGATGATGATTCCAAAATGGATGTAGTGGGAGTAGTGCCTTCGGTTCCGTTCGAACCCGGGACGGACTTGTATGGATGAATGCTTTCAGAACATCGTCAAGTGGGCGATGAGTATTCTAAGTGATATATTCTAAAAAGGTAACGCTTAGCCTCGAGCCTCATCAACCGGGAATGACTGAAAATCAGGGGATATGCGGCAAGGATAAGTGGGTATCACCCATTAGGGTCAGGTCATCTCTATCTAGATGTCCATTTTTATTCGGCTTAGTGGTGCGGTTGCTGATCCCAACCGTGGGGTGATCTTACCCGGGAATATCCAGTAAGGGGTAGTCCCGGTCTTGTGTTGCAGGGGATTGGGAGTAATCCTCGGTACGGTGATCTAGGCCACGTACTGTGATAGGTGGTACTACATTGCCTAGTCATTAGTTGGAAATCCATTCTCTCTGCGCACCTTTTACGGTTTTTGTTTGTAGAACCCACTCTATGGCTAGTATGCTGGAATTTATTCATGTAACAATTTCAGCTATTTTAATAAGTATTTGTATATAGACCCTATTATAATATCAGAGGATTTTATAAGAAATATTTTAGCTATCGTAAGGTAAAAACCCGACATGTTTATTTGTGGCGTGGTCTTACGAGATGCTTTTGATTTACAAAGGATTTTTGGAACTTTAATAATCAATTTGAGTGTGATTTCTCACGCTGGTTTTCCAGACTGACTCGGGTGTTATTTAACTATAATGCTCGGGTCAGATCGAGTATTATAGGATACGGAAAAGGATGCTGTGGAGCTCAGGAGACGAGCTGGATGACGATACGTACTTCCGTACTTGTTTTAAATATTCCGCTGTGTTGATTAGCTGTGCATTCAGTTTGTGAGGACAGCTTATGATTGCTGTCCAGCTGCGTGTTATGTGTACTCTGATGATGTAATGTATAAACAGATATATTTTTCCTTTGTGTAAAGATCGGTTATTATCTATTATATTTATTCCGCTGCGATGGTTAGATTCTGTTGTTGTTTGTTTTCTCTTCTTCTACCTCCTTCTTCTTAACCCTAATGGTTCGTGTTTCCGTTCACTTTGAGTTGATATGTCAGAAATAGTGTCGACTTAAGGGGTACGGATTTGCGGGTCGTTACACGGGGTAACTCGTTCCTTACTACGAGTTCTTAACTTGCCAATTACACATCTTTTAATCATATCCACATTATTACACAGATTAAATTGCCAAATTTACATCATTTATTCCATTCCAACCTATTTATTCCAAAGTCAATTTCATAAAGAATTATTGTAGATCCTAAATTGAAGTGGTTTTGGGTATGTACTGATTCCTGATCCCGGTCTCTTCGAATCCAATGTCATCTTAACTCAAGTTATTCAAGTGAATACAATTCAAGCTTTAAATACAGGGTATCACTTTACACAACAATTAATCTCGATAGATAACCACATCATCACTATTCAACCCAATCATATCACAAAACATTTCATATCAGAAATATCAAAATAAACCAAGGTATTCAATATCATTCGATCATTCATAAGCAAGATTAATTGCAAACCATTAATTAGTCATTCTAAAATTATCCTCTTTAATTACATTATTTAATTAACCTTTAATTAATTACACAAATTAATTAACCTTCACCCATCACATTAAATAATCCCTTAATTACTCTCATAAGTAATTAACAATAATTTATTACATTTATCCTTAATTAATTACCCTAACTAATTATTCTATAATCACTTATATTGATTAACTATCCTTTAATTAACCACATTAATTAATTAACTAATCCTTTAATTAATTTTGTTAATTAATCAATCCTTTAATTAATTACACTAAATAATTTATCCTTAATTTCTTCCATTAAGTAATTTCCCTTTAATTACTTACCTTAAGTAATTATCATTTAAGTAACTCATTATCCCATAATTACTTCATTAAGTAATTATTCTATAATCACTTAAGTTGATTAATTAACCCTTAATCACTTCATTAATTAATTATCTTAAGTTAATCACATTCAACTATTAACTTTTAATTAATCTCATTAAGTAATCAACTATCCTCTAATTAATTACATTTAGTATTATTATTTAATTACTTATACTAAGTAAATAATTTTCCTTTAATTAATTAAAGAAATTTAAATTCATCTTTTAAAATCTTAGAGAATTAAAATACCCCATATACTTCTATTAATTACTTGATATCATCATAAGAACCAAAACAATTTATTTTCAACATAAAAAAAATTATCTTTACATTTAAATCTTGGAAACTTCGCTTGAAAAACTTATTCAATACTTATGGCCTTGAAATTTATTCATTTCTATTTGAAAATTAGTTACAAATTTCCTTTATATTTAAACCTTTAATATTTTAATCAACCCTGATCTCCTAATGTAATTTACCCAAGCCAAATTTTATAATTCTCGAGTAAAACCTGAGTTCAACCCTAGCCTATTATCATGTTTTTTTTTAAAAAAAAACTATAAATATGGTAACACACATGCAACAACCCGAACACCCACTTTGAGTTCAAACCTTACCTCCCCGAGACTCGACTCGAGCTACCCTCTTCTTCCCAATGCAACACCTCAAACCAAAACAACAGATACTTAGGCTAACATGTGCACGTGTACATCCTGTTCCAGCTCCTTCGATCATCACTCAGGCCACCATCAAGTCGGCGACACCTCCCCAAAATTAACTCGACAACCAGAACGATCAATCGTGCCGGAAAATCAAAATAGAGTACCCCGCAACCCATTGGAACGACATCGACCACCCAAAACCGCCTCGCGACGCTTCCACCCATCACCAGGAACTCCGTCACCCTATCCAGAGACTCACCGTCGTCCTATGATTCTATTCCACGCAACCTCACCAAAACCAATGCACCCTAGACGTTGCGACGAACTCAAGAACAACGACGACCCACCCAGCACCTTAAACCCTAGATCGATCTTGCTGCGTCACCACGGTGCTTCAGAAATTCCTTGACTATTTTTCCCATTATCCTCTTTCTACAAGCCACCTTTGACCAGAACCCCAAGCCTCAGTTCGACATTGTTCGACGGAAATTGACCGTAAACCCAAATTTGATCATCTCCAAATACCTCATCAATCACGCGATTTAAAATCATAAAATTTACATCAAAATTCAAGTTTTTCCATCACGAATTAACTTACATAATCAAAGTAAAATTTCCAGTTGATCAAATTTTAGATTTTTTTTATTATCACTGAGATTTATCATTATTGAAGCGATTTCTTAATAAAAATTCGTGGAAAATTTTTATGATAAATACTTCATTGTTACAAACACTTCACCTTTAAATCAAAGCTTGAATTAATACGGATTGGGAGATATAAATTTATATGAGTAGTTTAACACTGTGAATATAACAGAGTCAAGAGCAGGTATTCACACAGACATGCACATAGATAAACTCCATGCATATGTACATATATCTACATCATCATACAGGCACATATTATTCTTTCCAGATTTACCACATGTTATCATAAGATATAGAAAAATTAAAGAGTTTACTCGCCTTTTTAAAAAAGGCAGAGAGCTTGAAACTTGGGTTGATTTGAAATAGGGAAACTTTGATTTTTGAAAACCTGAATTGCTTTGATCAGAAATCTGAAATACTTGATCTTGTTTTACTGGAAACTTCAATGCTTTAAGACCTTTGATTTAATTGGAATCTTGATTGCTTGATAATCTTTGCTTTTGAAAAAAAATGTTACGGGCTGGAGATAAAATGGTTACAGGGTTTGATTTGTTTGATTTCTGATTTGAAATAGTTTTACAGGTTGAGTTTGCTTGAATTTTCTGGTTAGAGGATTTGTTTACTAGCTTATGTTTTTGAGTTTCTTTGTTTTAGTAATGAGGAGATAGGAAAAGAATAGAATAGAGTAGATAGGTGAGTATATAGAGTTTATTAGAATTTATTTAAAATAAAAGAAAATAAAAAACAATCTAGTGACACATGTTAACCTCCTTAACATTTGTCATTTTCAATTTCTAATTAACTTACACATGTTAACAACAAGCTTTAAAATTAAACACTTGTAATTATTCATGTTTAATAAATTTTAAAAGCTTTTTATTTATTTTCCTAATTAAATAAGTACTTTATTAATTTATAAATGCTTTTCTTAACTATGAATAAAACCTTTAAAAGAAAATAAAATAAAAACCAATTATATTCTAAATAAAATTATATAAAGTATATGTAATCCATTTTTAAATGTGAATATAAAACTTTTGTATTTATTTCACTATTAAATAAATACTTTCATAATTTATATAAATAAATTCTTTAAGGAAAATAATATAAAATATATCTTATTTTAAATAAAAACCTTATTCATATACTTTTATATCCAAAATATTTTTAAGATATATATATCCTTTAAATTCAAATTTAAATCCAAATTCAAATTCAAATTTAAAAATCCAATTTAAGATCAACTCAAACATATATATTAATTTAAACAAACACATTATTAAATTTGAAAATAATAATTCTAATTAAAATCTATTTATCTATATTTAAAAACATCACATTATTATTATTGTTTGAAAAATAACAATTTTACGAATTTAAAATAATAAATAAAGGAGATTATCACATTTTAAATTTCTTGAAATTCCAAGATATCACATTAATGCTATTTTAATAGTTTGCTTTACTTTAGACATTATATATGTAGCGTATTATACTATGTATGTGGATAGTTTAACGGATCCTTAGAGGATGGGTATCCCAAACATCCTTTAAGTTACTTGTATTTCAGTTGACATTTCTCTTGAGTTGAATTTACTAGTATAAGAATGCTAATCGTTACTCGAGTGTTTTGTGTTTTGTGTTTTGCTTTATGCTCGGGTCAGACTGAGTGTCGCAGCATTTGAGACTCACCTTTGGAGCTTTGGAGCTTCGCTTAGAGATCTATCTTCATCTACTCAGCTATTCTATTATTTTAATGTATTCCAGTTGTTTATGTTCAGACTTGTCATTTGCTTTTGTATTCGAGACAACATTGTATTTGAGATTTCTATTGTATCTTGTTTTAGACTCTGATGTTTATATAGTAGCTTCATGAACTACTATTTATCTATTCCGCTGCTTATTTTTATACTACTCTATGTTTGTTGTAATGGATTATATTACCGAAAAGATTTTCGTATAAAATGATTTTGAACTATCTTGGCATTAATAGAATTTGAATCTGAGTTTATTTTCAAGTAGAGAATAATGGGATTTCAATTACAATTTAATTTAGAATTCTATATGAATATTTTTTATTTGGATTTTGTAGTATAAAAGCTTTTTATAAAATAAAAGTTTATTTATTTCAAAAAATAACTTGAATTTGAATTTGAACCATAAGAGCAAAATGGTTTGTATATACAAGCCTTTCTATAAAAAGAAAAAGGAGAAAAATAGGGTGTGTGTGTATTATAACTATGGAACAGTTTAGAATTTGAAAAAGGGTAGTGAAGTTTAGAAATTTAATACTTTAAAGATGTTGTACAAGTACGGTCATAACATTTTAGTTTGTTGTCCGATTTTGGTGAATCTTCCTTCATTTGAAAGATATTTTAGTTTGGAAGAATTCTCGTGTTCTTCACATTTCACAATTTTGAAAATTATAGACGGTAAGGTCGGTTTGAATTTGGATGAAATTTCTGCCACACATAAATTAAGAACTATAGTATTGTGTTCATTTTACCATAGCACTCAAACGCTTTATTCGATTTTTTCAATCTTATACCTTCCGACAAGCTAATAAGATAAGGACAAACTTATATCTTAATTGTTTTGCAAAATTTTGATATTTTCTAATTTATAAAGTGGGCATGCACTTTAATATCCATTTTTAATTTTACCATCTTTAGGAAAAAACTATAACTTAAGTTGTTTTTGACATTTTTGCAATCCAAATGTTATTTTGTAAAGCTTACAGACTATGCAACGCTTCTTTGCAATCCAAAGGTTATTTTGAAAAAATAATATACTATGCAACAATTAGCTTTTTTGGAACCATTACGTCATTTGGTGTTTTCGACTTTATAAGTTTATTGGAAAGTGGTTGTACATGAATGTTTTCATGCATACTTCTTATCCCTATTTGGTGTCTTTGACCTTTACAATTCACTCTTTGAAACCATTTACATTAAAGGAATGCACATTTCTTATCCCTCTTCATATGGAACTAATGTTTAAGTTTGAGGGGAGAATAGGTACTCCAAAAGCTTATTTGGATTACTTTACGACTATAGCTCACTTTTGCTTGCAAAATAACAATGTAACTTGCTTAAAACACTGATAAAGTGGTACATTTTTATGCTATATTGAAATATATGCGATCTTATATTGTTTTCCCATGTTTCAAAATGCCCAATGGTTGGGGTGTGTGTGTGTGTATTGTGAATATATGTTTCGATTTTTGAAACACTCTCCGTACAAAGAAGACTACTAAAATTGTTCGAAAAATCCGACACTTAGAAAATTTTCATGAAAATCAATCGTATGCAAAATATAGAAAGTCGTTGGATCAATCTATTTAAATTTAAGAACATGATAAGATAGGTGTGTGGGAGAGAGATCTGCATAGAAATTTTGGTAGAAGATTGTAAAATACGAAGAAAGGGTATGAGTTGTGTATGATGCCCATTACGAGGACGCAATTTTCATAAGTGGAAAAGTCTGTGATAATTTTGTTTTCTACACCGTAATAATAAATAAATGTAACCAAACTTAAAATATTCAAATTCGATTATTGATAATTATTATTTTGGAAATAATTTTTTCACTTAATCAAAGTCTGTTTAATAAAAGATTTTGTTCTAATAAATTGAATTAACTAATAAATTCTTTTCAGAAAATATATTAAACACGAATATTTTTTTACTAAATATAAAATACTTCTAAAGTGTAACTAATTTTTATATTAGTGAAATAATTGAAAAATAAATATATTTTACATTAATACAATGAATAATTAAAAAAACAAATATTGAATTGAAAGAAATAGTGCAGCTATAGAAATATATTTTTTTGCAAGTGAAGTGTAGATCAATTTTAAATTAAATTTAACTTTATTTGCAAATAAATAAAAATAATTATTTAAAAAGAAAAGAAAGAATGAAAATAAATAAATAAAATGCCTGACTGAAATTACTCTTACTTCACAAATAAAAGCCCAAAAATATACCAAAGCCCATTTAAAACTCATTCCTTTTTCCCTAGCCTAATTTTCATCCCATAATTCTCAATTCCATCTCCTCTTCCCAGCAGTCAACCTATTCTGATGCATTTTTCCCTAGCCCATTCACGAAATCAAATCGACATTATAAAAGAAGAAACATAGCACGAAAGCACGTGAGGCTATGGCGGCAAAGAAGGCAAGGGGGGAAAGGAGGCCACAACATAGGGCATCACGATGGTGATCGCGTGGAGGCGTGGACGAGTGCTCGGGGCGTCGATGTCGAGGCTTGGTTGCAACTGAAAATTGGGGTGATTTGCGACGATGGTGAGGAAGACGGCGGAGCTGATTGGGCGACATGGTGCTGGCAATTGCTGAGGCAAGGGGTTATGGCATAAATGGGTTGAGATGTGTTTTTTTTTTAACTCACAAAATTATATGTTCTAGAATATACACGCACATTTTTTTCTTGCATGCCTTGATTGATCATTGGATGTGATGAATTTTGGGTGTGAATGATTAAAGAGTTCAAATATAATTGCATGCTTTTGTTTGGAATCTTGTTTGATAAATTTGATTGAAAATTGTTGAATAGGCTGAAATAAAGTTGAAAATAATAATCATAGAAATTCGGCACTATGATTGTTCTATATGGTAATGGATGTGATTCCTTATTCGTTGAATATAGTAAACTGATAGATTGGTTTGATATTGGATATATGTTGTTAGCTTGTCCTTGTTTTGCTTTGATAAAGGTCGGACACTACATGTGAAATTGATTAGAAGGGGAAATTTTGAGTTAAATACTTTGAAAATATTATTAAAACAAGAACGTTCTTGAATTATATTATGTTTGAAATTAATGATTTTAACATTTTGTTAAATATAATTTTTTTATAAAGGAGAAGACATATATTTTAAAATGAATAATTTTGGAATTTTTAAAAAGAAATATAATTTTAGAAATTGAAATTATGGTATTAGTTTTATAAATCGGTTTTTAATAGATATTTTTATCTATATTTATAAAAATATTCGATTGATTTTTATAAAAAGGTATTCTAAAATTTATATGAGTTTATTTGTACAGAAATCGAAAAGAAGTTAAATTTTAGGAAATAATATTTTTGAAATTATAAAAATTTGAATATGATTTATTCATTGTATGAAAAACATTATTAATTAGAATTTATATTATATTTTATTTTATGAAATACGTTCTTTGGAAGTAATTTAATTCATATTTGATCAGCTATTTATTAGGAAATTGATTTATGTCCTTTGAAAATTTTATAAAAGTGACTTAACTGAATTTATTTTGGAAAGAGAAATTTTGGAATTTGCTTAAAATGTGAATTATACAGGCTTATGCCTTGATATAAAACTTTGGAAGACTTTATAGAAGAAAATTTTAGTTTAATAAATTATTTTACAAAGGTGTCTTAATGGTATTTGGAAATAAATAAGGACTTAAAAAATGAGAATTTTATAAAGTAATCCTCCTTAAAATCTATGGTGATTTTGGAGAAATGAACGAAGGTTTTAGAACTAAGAATTTTATTAATAATATTCCATTGGAATTAGTATCGAGTGTATTGATGCTAGTTATTTTGTACATAGTGATATTGATATATAGTGATATCAGGAATGGCGTGATGTACCTTGTATGAATAATGTTGTGTATTACTATGGGAAGACGCTATTTGTTTTATTTTGTATTGTATATGTTATGATATTATATGTTTTGCTGCGTTTTGAGGCTCTGTGTTCTCTCCTTATATTATATATTCTTCAGTCTTAGAAAATCCAAATGTTTATTGTTTTGTACTAATATCGAGTATGTATATTTGATGTATTATATGAGATAAGAATATATACCGATGCTAGGCTAAGGAATCTACGTGTGATCGTCCCTTGCAAGTCTTATTTTTCGTATTACCAAATAATATTACTATGTATGGTACATTATTTCGATCAATTCTGTTAACACAACCTTTTGCTTTTCTTACCCCATCTTTTTTTTTAAATATATGACTTTTGTCCTAATAATTATTTAGACTGGACTATTTTATGCATTTTCATATTCTCTAACTGTTTTTTTATTCTTTTACTAGTAGACACGGATGCACTGATGATATAATTTTAAAAGAAGACAACTCTTTAGAAGAAGATGAAGGAGGTGATGGAAATTAGTCCTTAGTTTGTTTTGCTAACCCAATTGTTTTTTTTTTTTTTTTTTTTAATTAACATGTGCTTTCTTGGATTTTATACACAGCAATTAGGATATGATAGCAACTAAGCCTATGTATAACTTGAATTGTTAGTACACCTAATATGCACTGCACTTGTAGTGATATTAAACCTAGTGTAAAGAAACATACTGCATAAGTTTCTTATCTTTTTTGTACCTTGTTAAACTATAGCGTATTGTTCTATTTTAGAATGTACCGTTGGATGTAAAAACAAAATGAAGAAATTATTGTTGGTTGCAAAGATTTTTTTTTTTTTTTTTTTTTTTGCTTGTTATGAAAAAGTAGGTGTTTTTAGTGTTGTGAGAAGAAAGGAAAGAGTGAGATAAATAATGGTGTTTTTGGAATAAAATAGGGACGAGAAAAAAAAAAGTGGAGCGTGTTTCTTTTTTATAAAACCTAAGGGTGAGAAAGGCAAAATGTCATGTGTTAATAGAATTGATCTTTTTTCCCTTTTTTTAAATACATTAAAAAATATTTATTTCAAAAAACATTTCATACTGATTCACAAGAAAAAAAGGAATTAAAATTTTCTTGATGATCTTGGTGGTCAAACACACCTTTAACTGTTAGTTTCGTCTTGGAGAAGTCATATCTTTAACTCGATCGTGGAGTTGCAAACACCACCATTAAAATATGATTTTTTTTTTTTTTTTGTACGATGAGAAAGAACTTCTATCTTTGAGAATAAGGACATCTATGTCTATTTACCGCACTAATTGGCTATGTAAATATCATACGTAGATCCATCCAGATCCACCATTCAAAGGATGACCCATTATAAAAGAGATCTTATTTCATTTAATTAGTTAAACTAATTTAATTAATTCATATCTGTATATTTTTTCTTTGCCTTATTGTAAATGAAATTTAGATTTTCGATTTACACACGCACAGAGATAGATGTATGCGTGTGTATCTATGTGTAGTTTTTTTCTTAATTTAAAATTTTACGTTGACCCAAAAAATATTTCAATAAATATATAACATATAAATTATATGTTTTAGTAACTAATTTTAGGGCCGTAATAATTATTAAAAATAATAGTTAATTAATTAATACAACCATTATATTAACTTCTCCATGATAATAATTTATAACTTTTATAAATTATATATTTTGTTAATTAATTTTACCTATGTTTTGTTGTGAATTGCTAATGAAGTTTGGTTTTTCTGCTTCTTTGTTTATTATTAGATGCAATTTTTCTTAACAATTTGATGGTGAAACTGTGATGCTTTGTTGAGAGTGTTTGACCTATTATATAATGCGTTGACGAAGATCATTTATAGTCAAAATTTACCCCAATTAATATCTCAAAACGACACCGATACTTATAGGACATTGGATTTGAGGCCTAACTGTTCAGAGGAATGCAATATAACAACTACAGTTCAACTGAAAATGAAGAGCCATTAACTATCAATACCATGTTTTCCAACGCCAGCTATTTCACCAACAGTCTTTCACATACCAGTGTTCCAACTAATGGGTGGACTGCAGACAGACGCAATCATGCAATTGTAAAATTCTGAATATGCTGTGCATGTAATGTAATATAGAGTGTTGTGCTATGCATTTCGGTATAGTAAATCTGAAAATATTATGGCAAATAAGAAAACTGAGTCCATATCCAAATCCGAGTTTTCCTGTAAAAAACATAACCAACGACAAGGAAATAAACCTTAGTGAAAAAACATGAAAAAAAGGAACATAGACACCACCACATTAGGGGACAAATGTAATAGACTTATTTTGTATATAGGACGTCTTCCCATGGATGGCGGTAGAGTGGCTGTTTCAGTCTCTGCTGGTCGAACGTGTGCCTGGAAAAAGCAACAGTCTCTGTCATCTCTTGTTCCATCGCATTCAATATAAATTATGATTTGATATGATCTAGAAGATGGAGGGATAGAATAAATAACAGGATAGTGGAGAGTAAAAGAAAAACTAACCCGATAAGACCGATCGAGCGGGCCAAGACAAAGAGACCATTCAAATAACCAATACTAACAATCTCATCAATCTCTTGCTTGCTGAACATTCCACTTCCAGAAAGGAGATCAAGGAACAGCGAGCCTATCGCTCCATCAACGTTAAGAACCAAATTATTTGCTTTAGAAAGCGTGTATGTTTCAACTTGAACTGCGTATTCCATGTATTTTACAGAAGGAAAATGCGTGTGAGCGTATTTTTGCAATAGCTGCACTCTCTTGTCTCTGTTGTCTCTGCTCTTTATTCTGTGCCCAATTCCAGGTACACGGATGCCTTTCTTTTTCATACTCTCAACAAACTCATAAGGGGTGAGGCCCTGTATAAAATATTTGCATGAAATATAGAAAATATTGCATGAAATATAGAATGTTAAAAATCCCCAAAGTTAACTTTTAAGGTTGTAAAGACTGAGAGCACTGAAGGGCCATGCATACTTACCCTATCATAGGCATCCTTGAAGTACCGTGCAGCATCATCGATTGCACCCCCGAATCGAGGACCAATGGTTAGCAGCCCTGTTTCATGATCTCGTTCAGTTTCCTACATCTGTCACTTTATTTGTAACTGCTACTGATTGAAAAAATGAATCCATGCCCCATCTTATCTTTTTGTAACATCAAAAAGATCAAATCTTGTAGTTTATTTGATAAGGCAACCAAAACCATGTCACCTTTAAGTTTTCCACTAGAAAAAAACGTTCACCTCCATACATGAAGCTGATAAGGAGTGCATGTTATCGTTTATAGATGATCATAACATTTGATGTAGGTATGTCCTAATATGTGAAGGTATTGCATTAATGCATATGTTGGGTAAGTATATGAAATCGGCTGGGATAAATTCTCTTAGAATGGGTGGAGAATTAGCACGTACAAATTCAAACATCATGCATGTAATAGGATTGAATATCTAAAATGGAAATAATCCAACAAAACTTGCAGAATACGTAGAAAGGGGAGCGACGAAACCTGAAACAAGACTAGAAACCAAATCCTTCCCAGCCCTTGCTGTCACTATAGTGTTATGGGCCCCAGATACACATGGACCATGATCAGCACACAGCATTATACAAATCTGACATATGAAGTGAATTTAATGAGTTAAATGCATATTTAGGTCATACTAGTGATGCTGTATTTAAATTATATGCCAAGTTCTGGAAGAGTCTGTAATCCACAGACTACTGACAAAGAAAACTGAACAGAAGTAATTACAATGACATTGAGTGAATTTACTCACTTCAATAAATTGTGTGCAATAACGAGGGAGACTACGCTTGAACCACAAAAGGGATATAACATCACCAACGCCATAACCTTGTTCAATTATGGTCGACATTGGCACACCAGCATAACATGGCTCCTCTCCTATAAATAGAAAAAGGGTTATGCGAGAGTGTATAATGTTCGGATCTACAATACATTGCGCTACACACGATAATGTTCGGCAAATAATACCAAAATTTTTAATATAATTTATAGAGATATTAATTTATGTATATGCTAAAGTACATTTATATTTATTATTGTTTGAATAAATGTGCTGCAGGTTGAATTTTGTTTTCGGAATTTAATATTTGTTACATGAATAAACTGATACCGATCACTGTTTAATTAATATATGAATCGAAATCTATGAATATTCGCTGAGATCAATATTTACTTAGATAAATTTGAATTTGTCACTTGATTCATAACATATTGGTAATGAAAAATGGTAAATAGATGCGAGATTAAAAAAATGTTTTCAAGAATTATTTTAAAAACACGAAGGGTGGGCAAAATTATCAGTGATGGCAATAAAAGTTGTGGATTAGGATTGAAGAAATCCAAGTGCCAACATTGATGAGGTAATTGAGGAAGCAAACGAGAATTTAAAGATGTGAAGAGGGGACTGAAAACATTAAGAGAGAATTAAGAAGAGACCAATGAGTTTCAATCGGCTGAGGATTCAAGTTCAGCGCACAACCTTTTAAGATGTCTAGTTCAAAAGAAGGCTAGTTCACAAGGTGACTCGTCAAATACGCCCACATGGCAAAAGAAGCGTTGTTTAGTGGGTCTGCCTATGTACTTTAGTAATCAATTAGATTTGGTCAAAGTCCCAAACCTCTATCATCAGAAATGGTGGAGATGATATGCGTTGGTGCACGGATTTTTCCACTTTTAATTGCAGTGTTGAGATCCTCAGGGATCTGAGGGGGTGTAACTTCATGTACTGGGGTAATCTTCCCTTCTTCAACCTGAAAATAACAATACATGAATTTCAATTTAACATAATTAAGAAGTATTCAAGACTAAATGTTTGAGATCAACATACAAGTTTATCAAATGTCTCTTTAATTGAAACTTCCAGTGCTTCAAATGAGGTTGGCACAACTGCTCCAGCTTCTTTTAAAGCATGATTTTTTGCTTGTGCAGATTCCAACTCTCCACCACTTTTGGCACCCTAGATCAAGAGCAAGAAAAATATCAGATTCATGATTGTGAAGACCACTAGAAGGGATGAGATAAGTTGAGAAATAATTTTTATTTTTTAGGGAAATTTTGGTATTCATTGACCAATGCAAACAAGTTCTAATTTCCACTTTTTCAAGTACTTACAGCATGACCAAATTGCACTTCGGACTTGAAGAGGCGAGCACAAGTTCCACTGACCCATGCAACAACTGGTTTTTGAACTTTGCCTTCTTTCAAAGCTTCCACAAGAGAGTATTCATCACGTCCACCAAGCTCTCCAAGTACAACCATCATCTTAATCTAAATTGGAGAAATTATAATGAGATTGTGAAAAAAAACAGATCAAGTTTTAACAAACATTATAATGCCTGAAGTTGTTTGAAACGCTAGCTGCAAAAGTAGTAGTTACCTGTGGTATATTGTTGAACCGTAAAATATGATCTGAAAGGGTTGATCCAGGAAAAACATCCCCTCCAATCGCAATGCCTGAAATATTTATGTGGCTGAATTATACATCAGCGTTAAAGATGTTGTAGCACATTAACAGTATTAATAAAGCAAAACCTTCATAAATTCCATCAGTTACGCGGGCAATCGTGTTGTACATCTCATTTGACATGCCTCCCTGGAATTTTCAGCATAAAAGTTTTATATATAAAAAGGCGCAGAAGACGGGGCACAAAATAACAATTCCACAGTTCCTCTGTTAATTAAGTAGAGTGGCATTGTAGCAATAAAACAGCAGCATACAGAAGATTATACTGTAAAATTTCATAGCTCCCAGCAAATGTAGGAATAAGATCATCTTGTAAATCTAGAATAATTGCATATTAAGGGGTAATTGTGTGAAACAACTAGTTTTAGCTGGGAGAAACTTTACAAGTTTTATGACAACCCTGCTTGTGTAAATTAGATTGAAGATAAGCTTTTATTTTAGTTGTAATCATAGTTTGAACTTTGAAGTTTGAGACAAAAGAACGTAGTTGGGTGCTTTTAGATGATACATGACACTACAACATACATGCATATATTGAAACCACACCCATATGACAAACTGATATATAAACTTATATATCAGGTCGATGCGAAATAACATACATCATGGAGTTTATAAATAATATTTTCCATGATTCTATGGAAGAAAAGAAAAACATTAGTACATAAGAATTTCCATTAGTAATTCATGTAAATGAAAACCTTGAAAATGGTCGTGTGTGAAACCATATGAATGTGGCAAAAATACATATCGTTTGGGTAAGTATTGAAAAGACTAACATGAAAACAAGTTAATTTTAACATACCGATTTAGAAACAAATCCAACTGAGCCAGGTCTATAAAGCTTGCAATGAACTATGTTATCAATGGTTCCTGCAGTATCTCCTATCTTGAAAGCTCCAGCCTGTATACCTCCAACAGTTGCAGGACCAATAACAACCTTTGTAAAGCAAACGACACAAGACTGGTAAATAGTACTTATTACAAAATGAATCGGTGCTTTTTACCATCAAATCATGTGCATCAGTCACACACTAACATGTTAAATGACCATGCGGATTTAAAAAATAAATCATTTGTTTAATATTGCCTGAATAAAACAAATGCTTTCTATTGTGTGAAACGTGTTAAAGGATAGTTCTCAAATTTTAAAAGTATGTTTTACTGCACTTGAAAATTATACTGCAGAATAGGTTGAACATTGAGGTATTCATTCTGCAAATCAGACTCCATTTCATTTGACAGCCTAATGATGGTATACACAAAACCATAACACCCTTTAATATTGGACTATTAAATGAGAATTCATTTGTCTTGATAAAAGGCATAACTTGTTTTGGTGTAGGATTAAAATACTACTAGCCAAAAGTGAATTTTATAACTACTGGTAAGCATTTATAATCGACATGTTGTTACCTTCATATTCTTACCTTGTTGTTAGCCCTTGCAAAGGCAATAAGCTGTTTTGTATCAGATTCTGGAACGCCTTCAGCAATAATGGCTACTACTCGAATTGTAGGTTGTTTTAGAGCAGACAAGGAAGATGCAGCTGCAAGTGCAATTAATAAAATTAATTTAAGAATATTTTCATTATGAATGTACATTATTTGGAAATATAAGAATGGATTTAATATTGTATAAGTTGATCATTTTAGAATATAGGAATGTTTACATTTATGAATTGCAAGTAACGAACAAGAATTTTAAGGAAATAAAAGAATGTTGAGGAAATAAAGTGAACGTTTCCATTCTGAATATAAATATAACGTTGTAAAACGAGAAAATTGAATTTTTAAAACAACATTTTACAATAGTTAAATAGCAGGCATAGGTTGCACGGAAGTGATTTTATTACTAATCTTGAAATTTAAAATAAATTAAATAATCGAGTTCATAATTACGTGTCGAGAAAAATGTTATTTTTAAATTTGAATTTTTAATCATGGTTCTTATTTTATTTATGTATCCGCTGTCCCCGTTATGTAAATTGGTCTTTTTAAATTTAGTTATGTTGTGGTAATTAAATCTTTAACGAATGTCAAATTTGGTATGTTTGGGGTTAAAAAAAAATTAGTTGGGTGAACAAATGTTTTGAAATTTGAATTCTAAAAGTTTGTTTATAGAGTAGAGTTGGTCCATTCATTCCCTTTCTAATTAATAATTGTCACACTTTTTTATTTCATTGTTTACTCATTTGTTCCATTACTCATTTCCATTTACATGGTCTAAAGCCTTTTCATTTCATGAACGTTACATACTTTTCAGTTTTAATTCTTTCTTTCACTCTTTTAATATCTACCATTTTTATTGGGTTGTTCATATTTTTACTTTATTTCAATTCCTACTTTGTTTATATTCAGCTTTATTAGCTTTTCACTAGTTTCATTCCTCATTCTTGTAGCTTCATTTCATTTTTTTTTAAATTTCATCTTCTATAGCTTCATTTTTTGTCACTCTTCACCTTCCTCCTTCCTTTTTCATGTTTCTTCTTCAAATCTCCTTTCTCTCTTTTTTTTTCCTAAAGTTTTTTTTCCTCTTTCTTCTTCTTATTCTTCAAATCTTCTTTTTTTTCAAAGTTTTCTTTTTTTTGTTCTTCTTCTTCTTTAAATTTTTTTTTTTGTTCTCTTTTAAACCTTCTCTTCTTTCCATGTCTTTTTCTTCAAATCCAGATTTATATAATCTTCTCTTCAAAACTTTCTATAAAAAAAATATTAAGATAGCAAGGAAAACAAAACAAAATGAGAAAGTAGTTGCAGATCCAAATCTGGCTAAGCAAAAAGGTACGCAATACTACAAATTCCATTGCAAGTTAAATAAAATATATGATGTGATATATAATTTTTTTTCTTTTTTTGAAATTTCAATCACCATTAATGCGTATAACTTTCTACTACGAACTCAGTTTCACACGCGGTTTTCTCCGCTATGTTCGTATTGGAATTCCGGACGCTTTGACGCTGGTTAGAACGAATTCCGAGACCGTCGAAATTTTGGGTTTAAATCGGATTTAAATTCGATTTAAATCCCAAAGGTGAGTGTTTTAACCCACTCACAACTTCTAAAATTTCTTATGTTTGTTAAATTGATTTAAGATTTGAGTAGAAATTTGTTTATGACTGTTTGGCATGTTTTATTCGTCATCTCTGTTAAATCGCATTTATTTAGTTTAACTGTTAATTTATTTTATTTATTGCATATAATTTGACAGTTGGAATTTATTTATTTGCATATTAGCTGTCTGTCATAGTTATTTATTTTTATTTCATATTAGCTGCCAGTTAAATTTACATTTATTTTTGCATATAAACTGCTAGTTTAACAGTTGTTAAATTTATTATTGAATATAAACTGTTAGTTAATACATGTTATTCATTACCTGTATAATTTATATGCTCTATATCGATGATTGTTTAAATTGGATGATGATTGCAAATAATGGTTGATGATTGATATTTGGATGAATGGATGCTATATCTATATTGTATAAACTGCAAGTCATCATGCCATTTTTTCATTTAGGATTGCAGTTTGAAATGATATACAACCTCATTTTTATTTTAAATTGCGGATTGAAATGATAAACATCCGTATCACTTGACCATGGGGTAGAAAATTTTATACAGGCACCGCGGTTTATATATATAAAAAAATATTTTGAAATGATTTTCTATGGTTTTGTAAAGTTATATATATATAGTTTATGGGATATTGATTTGGTTATTGATAAAGGTTATTATATATATAGTAATTTTCGGTTTTTAAGCTTTGTATAAATTTGATTTAAAGTTTAGAATAAAGTTTGATTTTAAGATCAAATACGATTAAGCATTTATTTAAAATTTAATTTCTGGAGTTTCTTTGACTTAAATGAGAATAAGATTTGGAAGATGAATATTAAGTTAAATTGAAATTTAATAAAAGTTAAAAATTTTAAAGGATATGACTTTTATAACTTGATTTTTGTGTAAAGTGATTTAAATGAATATCAGGTTGATTTAAATGAATATATCAAGTTTTTAATAAATTGGAAGATTTTCCAATTATGTGAAGTTAAAAGTTTTTCTTAAATTATATTGAATTTATTAAGTAAACATTTCAAGTCTAAATAATAAGAAATTGAATTTGATATATATGGTTTTGTCAAATGAGTTTGTTTTTGAAATGGTAAAATACTTAAAGCTTTGAAACATAAGAATTAAAAATGGTATTTGGAAGTTTAAATTGATATTTGGAATTGATTTGTGAAATGTAAAGAAGCTGTTTTGTTTTATTAAAGAATTTAATATTTAACCATTTGAGAGATGGAAATTTGTTTCAAAGTTATGATTTTCAAGGCAGTATAATTTGGAAATATTATATTCCAGAGTTTTGATTTCTAAATAATTTACTTTGAAAACCATATAATTTTGGAAAGAATATATATTGGAAAAATAAAATGACATTATATTGGTTTGGGCCTAAATGATATCGTATTGATTTGGTGTTTTAAAAATATAAATGATATCGTATTAATATGGGTTTAAATGGATATTTTATTCTGGTTTTAAAGTATAATTATTTCAAAGGACCGCGGTCTTATAATAACATTTGGTTGTTGAAGAGACCGGGATCGGAAGTAGTCATACTCTCTGCCAACTCCGAAAACCACTTTAACAACCGTGTACGCGTTGGAGATTCCAGAATGAAGTAGGTTGGTGGAGGCGTTTCCTGCAAGGTAAATACGTGACCTGACTCCCGTGAGTTGGCATAAGGTGGCTAAAACAGGAGCGATTCTCGGGTCAATGAGGTCATTCCTCTGATCGGACACTCCTCTTCGATATTACACTTTGACTTTGGATAGATTCAGTGGCCACTATTGATTTCTTTGATTTGGGGGAGTTTGTTCGAGGTGGGCGGTAGCTGCGGCTACGCGTTTCCATCAGCTCGGATAGCAATTAGCATATCTAACCTGACATTGCCTAGTTGTGCCGTGTCACCTACCCTATCGCGCCTTGTACGAGTTTGGATTTCTCCCGTAGCCCGTGTGGTATCCTCTGGTGGCTTCTCGATCAAGAGGACTATGATATTGGACGGACCACTGGGGCTATTACGTGTTAAGGGCTATATGGGTAACCCCTTAATGCTAAGAAAAAAGTAAGTTTATTTTACAATTAGACACTATTATAATAGCGCAATATACTACATAGTAAAAGTTTAACGGATCCTTAGGAGATGTAAATCCCGAGCATCTCTTGAGTTACCGCACTCATATTTATTTCTGTTGATTTAACTTACGTAAGATCTTTTAGTTCCGACTCGAGTGTTTTGTCTTTTCAATTCGCTCGGGTCAGTCCGAGCGCTTCAGGATTTGAAGACTTTATTTCTGAAGGACGAAGACATAGATTTCATTATTATTATTATTATATTATGTGGTTCCACTATACACTGTATTCCGCTGCATTGGTATTTATTGGTATGTGAACTCTGATATTTATTGTATGAAGAAGAATCAAATGTTTTGTAAACAGTTTTATGAACTGTATTTATCATTATATTTTATCCTTCCGCTGTGAGATTCTGTTTAGTTTTTTTTCTCTTCTCTGTTTTTCTTATTTACCCCATAACAATCCACCCTTCCGTATGGTTTGAATTGGCACGTGTGTCGATTTAAAGCGTGTGAAAAGGCGGGACGTTACATTATCCAGAGACTCACCATCGTCCTATGGTTCTATTCCACACAACCTCACCAAAACCGATGCATCCTAGACATTGCAACGAACTCAAGAACAACGACGACCCACCCAGCTCCTTAAACCTTAGATCGATCTCCTTGCGTCACCACGGTGCTTCAGAAAATCCTTGACTATTTTCCCCACTATCCTCTTTCTACAAGCCACCTTTGACCAGAACCCTGAGTCTCAGTTCGACATTGTTCGACGAAAATTGACCATAAACCCAATTTGATCATCTCTGAATACCTCATCAATCACGCGATTTAAAATCATAAAATTTACATCAAAATTAAAGTTTTTCCATCACGAATTAACATAATCAAAGTAAAATTTCCAATTGATCATATTTTAACTTGTCTTTTATTATCACTGAGATTTATCATTACTGAAGTGATTTCTTAATAAAAATTCTTGGAACAATTTTTATGATAAATACTTCATTGTTACAGACAATTCACCTTTAAAATCAAATCTTGAATTAATATGGATTGGAAGATATAAATTTATTTGTGTTGTTTGACACTGTGAATATAATAGAGTCAAGAGCAGGCATTCACACAGACATGCACACACATAAACTCCATACATATGTACATTTATCTACATCATCATACAGTCACATATTATTCTTCCCAGATTTACCACATGTTATCATAAGATATAGGAAAAATAAAGAGTTTATTCAGCTTTTTTGAAAAGGGAGAGAGCTTGAAACTGGGGTTGATTTGAAATAGGGATACTTTGATTTTTGAAAACCAGAATTGCTTTGATCAGAAATATGAAATACTTGATCTTGTTTTACTAGAAACTTGAATGCTTTACGACCTTTGATTTAATTGGAAGCTTGATTGCTTGATAATCTTTGCTTTTGAAAAAAATATGTTACAGGCTGGAGATAAAATGGTTACAGGGTTTGATTTGTTTGATTTCTGTTTTGAAATAGTTTTACAGGTTGAGTTTGCCTGAATTTTCTGGTTAGGGGATTTGTTTACCAGCTTATGTTTTTGAGTTTCTTTGTTTTAGTAATGAGGAGATAGGAAAAGAATAGAATAGAGTAGATAGGTGATTATATAGAGTTTATTAGAATTTATCTAAAACAAAAGAAAATAAAAAAGCAATCTAAGACACATGTTAACCTCCTTAACATTTGGCATTTTCAATTTCTAATTAACTTACACATGTTAACAACAAGCTTCAAAATTAAACACTTGTAATTATTCATGTTTAATAAATTTTAAAATGATTTTAAAAGCTTTTGTATTTATTTTCCTAATTAAATAAGTACTTTTATTAATTTATAAATACTTTTCTTAATTATGAATAAAACCTTTAAAAGAAAATAAAATAAAAACTAATTATATTCTAAATAAAATTATATAAAATATATTTGATCCATTTTTAAATGTAAATATAAAACTTTTGTATTTATTTCACTATTAAATAAATACTTTCATAATTTATATAAATAAATTCTTTAAGGAAAATAATATAAAATAAATCTTATTTTAAATAAAAACCTTATTCATATATTTTTATATCCAAAATCTTTTTAAGATATATATCCTTTAAATTCAAATTTAAATCCAAATTCAAATTTAAAAATCCAATCTAAAATCAACTCAAATATATATATATATATATATTAATTTAAACAAACATATTATTAAATTTGAAAATAAAACTAATTAAAATCTATTTATCTATATTTAAAAACATCACATTATTATTGTTTGAAAAATAACAATTTTACCAATTTAAAATAATAAATAAAGGAGATTATCACATTTAAATTTCTTGAAATTCTGGGATATCACATTCCTTCCCCCCTTTGAATCTTTTCGTCCTCGAAAAGGAACGAAGCCAGAATTTATTCTATCCCTAAATCAGATAAATTATTCTTTGATAAATTTTAAAAAACTTTTAAAAATCTATATAATATTACTAAATTAGTTTTTATAAAAATATAATTTTATAACTCGATGTTTCAACAAGTCTGTCCTCGTATTTATAGAAATTCGGTCATACGTTGATCATACATAGGACTGAAAATATGCAAGTACTTGGTAAACCCATTTCCAACACCCAGTGAAATTACTTGGAAAATATTTATTGAAAATATAGAAAACATTTTTGAAAATAGAGGAAACATCTTTGTTGAGAATGCTCTGGAAACCATCACCCCCATCCATGGTCGCAGTTAACCCGATGGTTACATTGTCATCCTAGCAAAATCCATATATAACTATAGGCACTCTGTGCCCCTCGATTACGCCATGGAACCCACTACAGATCACAGCTACATCTGGAGTTACGTTGCTATCACAGCAAAAAAAACCCATATAACTGTAGGCATCAGCGCCCTCGAATTCCGCTGCCAAAAATGAAACTTCTCCACTCGACCATAGATCGCAGTCTATCGATGTTACGTTGCCTTCCCAGCAAAATCAAGCGTAGACTGTTGACACTCACCTCCATACGATTTCCGCTATGGTCTACAGTAGATCGCAGCGACATCGAGTTACACTGTCGTCACAGCATAACCCAAACACCTCTGTAGGCATCAGCGTCCTCGACTTTCGCTACCTAATAATCCTCAGGAACTTCAGTTTGTCCGGACTTCCTCATAGGATCCACTTTAGAGCCTCCCCCTTTGAGGCTCAAGGCTGTACCAACCTATGGTACTCCTGAGAAGTTCATTTCAAGGGAGCGCCTTTTTTCCCAGAGCCATTTTCAAAACACTTTGTACTATACACATATAGTATCTTTCAAATCATACGCCTAGTTTGAATCTCATATAAATCTTCTTTCAAAAAATCCATTATCCCAAATTCGATAATTCTCAAACTAGGCTTTCCAAATTTCCAAAATTGATTTTTCCCAAAAATCAAAAGCCTTTCCAAATACAAAAGTTCCAAAAAAAATTCCCAAAATCATTCTCGTAAAATCCTTTATATATATAGATATATATAACCTTGAAGAATCTTTGAATCACTTCATACTTGTATAAATTCCCTTTTTATACTTCTAATACTTTCAAAAACCCTTTTCTTCTGGCAAAAGATTCAACAAGGAGAGTTTTATCACATATATAACAAAGATATATAACTTTGTTTATTTCAAATCAATATTCAAATTTGATTACTCTATAAAGTCACTTACCAAATTACTTACTTCCATAAAGTAAATTTTTACCATAGAAATATCCAGTTTCCACTTTACTTCATCATTCATTTTTCAAAATATATCCTTCCATTTCAAAGATCATTTTACAGTTCTTATCCACAAATTTTCAATATCAATTTCATTCAAACTCATACGATGTACTCATATCATCCGTACGCAATATCAATCTGATCACTCATTCGACACACAATTTCACTTCCGAACTAGTATCGTCCACCAGTCTTCCTAGTGCGGACTCAGATCTGGTTTCTTGATCAGAAACCGTCATTCTTCATGCAAATCCATAACTATGACAGAGAATTACCAAAACCAATCAAAAATCCATATCCAGGTTCGCCGTCGAAAATCGAATGAAAAATCCCAACTCGGATCGATACACTATCTCGAAATTCTGTGCTTAAATCTGGATCAAATCACCATGCGAATAGAATAATATACATACATCCCACGCATTTATCTTCATTGATCATTAGTAAATCAATTCTCTTTCTATTCACCTTCACTTTGATTTTCATTCACTTGCTCACAATTGCTTAAATCCTCATTTGGATTATCACCTATGTTCTTATCTCAATTGGGTATTTAATCATAAACAGTTCGAGCTCTGTCCAGCTTAAATTAGAAAATAGCTTGAAGAATTTAAAAATAGATAAGTAGTTGAAAAATAATTATTAGTTTGTAAAATAGATGTATAATAGTTAAGTAGTTATAAAATACACAAATAGTTATAAAATAGTTAGATAATTGCAAAATAGTTGTAAATTGTAATTAGTTATAAAGTAGTTGAAAAATAGTAATTAGCTTATAAAACATTTGTAAAATAGTTAAATAGTTACAAAAATAATTATAAAATAAGTATAAGATAGTTTAGGGTTTAAAAAGAAAGGTTGTATATAGTAAATAGCTTGGAAAAATAGGTTTATATTAAAACTACTTATTTTGAAAATAATCTAGAGCCAAACTGTACAACTTCCCAATCTCCATTTCCAATCAATTGCCAATTTCCAATTAGCTTCTCATCCCATTAAATTGATTCAATTCCAATTCAATTTGAATTAAATTCAATTCCTTTCCCAAATTCAAATCAATTTCCCATTTGAATTTGAACTCATTCAACTTCAGTTTCATTTTAAATTAATCCAATTCAAATTTCCCATTTGAATTTTAAACTTATCCATCTTCAATCACAATTCTAATTAATTCAAATCTAATTTAATCTAAACTAATTCAATTTAAATCTCAACTTTAAACCATCTCGAATAATATAAATTCGAGTTAAATTTAAAGTGTTGATTTAATCCCTTAAATCAAATTTACCTTTATTTTTAGATCAGCAATCTAAATCTTTAAATAATTTAATTCTGAGTCCAAATTTTAAAATTCCATTTTAAATTATCTTTACTTAACTTATTTCAAAGTTCATATAAGAGTTCAAAACAATTTTATCTTTAAAATTTAATTTATTACCCAATTTTATCGTTTAACTTTGAAACCGATTCTTAAACAGCTTTAATTTACAAATTCAATTCTTAACATTCAAATCTTTAGTTCAAAGCAATTCCATATCCTTAATTTCATATTGAAGTTTAAATTCCCTTTTATCTTAATAATGGATATATTACCACACTCCATTTCTTCATTCATTTAAACAAATCCAATTTACAGTTTAAAGATTATTAATAACAACAGGATGATATCATCCAAATTATTTAAAAACATCCATTAATAGCATTCACTACCCCTTCCCAGATTTCAAACCTGTTTGAGATCACACATAACTTCCTTCCAAACAATCAATTTAAATTCCCTAAGTTAAATCACAATTTCATCTTGAAATTTCCAATTCAGGTTGTTCATTACAAACTTCTTTAACTTCCTCTAAGTTAAATTTAATCCCGTTAACCTTACTCAAATTTGATTTCCCACTTCAAATTTCCAATTTCTATCACCTAAAAGTTCAAAAACTTATTTTACTTGGGTTTTTACATCACACTTCAGGGAAAATCAAAACTCATCACTTTAGAGTTTATTCCAAATCATTTTTGTATATCCATACATATATACATATTCATTTCTAAGCCCACCAAGTCATATATTTTTTAAATTTAAACCACCTTTGGTTTTAATTCAAAACAGTTTTCTTTAAATCTTTCAAACAACTCTTATTTTAAAATAAGATCACATTCAAAATATTCTGAATAATACTATTTATTATTTCTCTTAACATTTTGAAAACAATTTCAAATGTTCCTAGACTTAGGATTCAAAACTTCTCAATTTAAAACCTACTTCAATTTATAAGTTATACTTAGCTAAAAGTTTTCTTCCCTAAAACTTTTTCATTTTGCTTTATCAATGTTTACAAGAAAACAACATCCCATTATTAAACATAATAACCATTCCATATTCTGGTTTGAAACCAATTATAATCCATCTTATTTGTATAGTTCATTGTATTCAATTCCCATTTTGATATATATATATATATATATATATATATATAACTTAATTCTTATTCAATTTCAATATCCAGCAACCAATTTATTTATATAATAATTGGAAAATTATTTACTCTATATATAAACTTTTATAAAAATCATTTATTATTTAAACCATTTAAAACCATTATATAAGAAAATAACAAGTATGCCCTCATATATATATATATATATATATATATATATATATAGACACACACACTCTCAACTCATTATAGGGTACCACTGACCCTATCCTTAATGAGTAAACCCACCAGAGCCAAGGTTCTCGCTTAACCTCGCTTTGAAACCAAATGTAACGATCCGAAATTTTTGATCCCGAATATTCCAGATAGTTAGGAAAAAGAAGAAAGAGATAGAAGAAGGAGGAACAGAAACACCAAAACACAGAATCACACATTCGCAGCTGATCAAAATATAATATCAAATAAAATAACAGTTATACAAAGGAAAACTATATCAGTTAATTTACATCAATACATTAGAGTTACAACATATCACAATCACTGAACAGTTAAAATTACTTGTTCGGATAAATAATAATATATCATAGCGGAATACACTCCATACGTTCCCGTCATCAAGCTCGTCTTCTTAGCTCTAGAACAACCCTACCTAAAAATCTATAATACTCGGTATGACCCGAGCATTACATCAAAGTAACACCCGGGTCAGGCTGGAAACCAGCGTGAGTAAACCCATCTAACATGAAATACTAATGCATAAATTATTTAAACCCTGGGTGTGACGACCCAGAATTTTTAGATATTTAAAACTAGAATATTTAATTGATTTTAAATATTTTAAAGTATAATTTTAACGTAAGTTTCAATATCTCTATTTATTGGATAATGAAATATTGAATTTAATAATTGAAAATTGGGTAAAATATTGAATTTGGGGATTTAAGCCAGTTAAAAATAATTTAAAGGCTTGTAAAACTTATATTGATAGTACTGAAGGTAGTAAGAGTGTTAAACTTGAATTTGAAAGTGTTTTGTTAAGTTTTAAAAATATATCGCTTAAATCGACATTTAAAATAGCCTTTCGGGGCACAGTCTCGGATTTTGACGAAACTAGTTCCATTGGATCCGTAATATTGTATTATTATCGGATTTCAAATTTCGTAGTGTTTGGAGTTGACGAGTAATCTTACGAGAGATAAACGCGCTGAAATTTATGTCGAAATATAATATAATAACTGATTCTAAAAGCTATCTTCTCCATATGATCGAATTAGGACTCGAAACCTTTTCCATTTCGTTCGGAATAGGGGTATAAAGTTATAAATGCCTAGCGGCATGCTCGATAGGAGTTCGTGATTTTAGGCTACGTAAATCGGGACGGTTTAAATTTAAATTCAAATGTAATATATTCTGACCAGTCAAATTTCCTTCAGCCAAAATTCTTTCACCATCGGCACTTTTTCAAAACAATGTTTCCCTGCTCAAACACGCAACCATCTAATCTTGTCTCCCTCCTGGTATACGCTACCCTCAGCTTTTCAATCGCTAAATCTTGTCCTGCCTCCTTCAATCGAGCAGGAAAAAAAAATGTGCCTCTTCTTCCTTTATAAATCAATGGCTGAATCACATCTTCAATCAAATTCCCCTTCAAAACAAAATAAAAATAAAAATGGCCACTCAAACAAATTGTAATGGCCGCAGTTTCAATTTCAACTCTTGCTCGATTGATTCGTTCGAAATTCAAAAAAATAAAAATAAAGAGGATATGGCTGCTTCGAAAACAATGGCCGAAACAAATTCACAAGATTTTCCCCCTTTTCCTCTTACCTCGATTCAAATTCGCGACCGATTTGAAATCAACTAAAAAAAGAGAAAAGGACAACGCGATCGAAGCCGCAATCGTGACGGAAAGCAGGCTGCGAGCGTCGAGGCTTGAATCGCGTGAAGATGGAGCTGAAAGCTCGCGAAGCTAGGGCTCGTTTTGGAAGGGTATCGAGTAGGAATCTTGTGAGCTTGAGCGACGGCGTGCGTGGCAGCAAGGGGTGATAGCCGCATCGGGGTGATGCTGGGGAGATGTGGTCGCGAGGTGGTTTCGATTCGTCGGCGATGGGATGGCAAAGGAGCGGTCGTATTCGAGCTTGAAAAGCTGTCTAGGCCGGTTGTCTTCAAGGGTATGGGTTTATTTTTCTGTTTTTAAATTTTGAATTCAAATGTTAGTTTGAACAGAAATGAACTTGAAGAAAAAAAATGTAAAAGTAATTCTGTTTTGTTATTTAATATATAGGTTTAAAATAGGTATAGAAGAAAATATATATAAATAGATAAGTTTTAATCTACAGTAAAGAGAAAAAATGTAATACAAATATAATATATACACACACACACCTACCTGCTTTAGTTTAAATACATGTAGATAAACACAGTATAGGAATTTTTAAAGGTTGAAGTGTTTTATAAAAAAAATTATAGAAATTTTAATGTTGTTTAGAGGATTTATATAAAGTTTGATTTTGGAATCTTTATGAATTGTTTTATAAACATGTATGTAGTTTCAAAAATAAAAATAATATACATGTATAAATAATTTTTATTCTACTAGTTTATTTAAAAAAAAGAATGGGTTTGATAAATGAGCTGTTGTAATTAACTTGTTTAATTATTGGGATTGCTAAAAATAATGTGTTAAAAGAAACTATTAGTTTAAAAAATTTAAATCAAATAACGAGTTAAATTAAATAAGTGAATGGTGATCAATTGTTTGATTTATTCAAACAGTAATAAATCATGAATTGTTTGTACAAGATCGAAAAATCGTGAAACCAAGGCAAGGTTGAAATGGACTACAAACAAACCAAAGGTGAGTTAATATCACTCATCTGGTTTTAATTTAAATTTAAATAGTTAAATTCAATAGTTGGTTGAATGACTGAATTGATTGGATGTGGTATATTATATAGTAGTATATAGTATATATTGGAGTTATTGATTTCCCACATTATATAAAGGATGAGACCCTATGCGCCGCATAGTAGCGGATGATATTATATTAATTCCATTTACCGTGATATTCCACCTCGAAGTGGAATTGGTATTTTATATTATGCTAACATCTGTGGATGCAGGGAAGCAGGTTGGAAGGATCCAACTGGATTCCTCAAATTTATCTAGATTGTTTAATATTCTGTGATATGGTTTATGTGATAATCTGTGATAAATTTTATTGGTAATTCAAATGTTGGATGCTATGTTTTGATTGAATATATTCGGATATTCTGAGTTATCAAAAGTGTATAGATTTGAATTTTGAAAGAAAATTAAAGAGAGAATTTTAAGTAAATAATTATAGAAATTTGTATAAATTAAAGAATGAATTGGGAAAGAATGAAAGTTGATTTTTGATTTCGAATAAATAAAATTCCATGTATGGAGAAATGAGATTTTTGAATAAATTGGGAATAAGTGATTTTCTTAAAACTTAAGTGATATTATCTAAAGGAATGAAGAATTTATTTTAAACAATTCAAGTTTTAAATTTATTGAAATTGATAAAGAAGGAAGTTGGAAAAAGGGTATGAAATTGGTATTTTCAGTTAAAAAGGACTTTAAATCATAATTAAGAATTAAAATCTGAAGTTTATGGATTGTGAAATAAATTGAGTAAGTAAAGAAATTTATTTCAAAATGGAGTAAATTGGAAATCAATTTGAAAATTTATTTAAGTGTTTGAAGTTGGAACTTTAAAAGAGAAGTGGGACTTTGGAATTTAAACTGGATTTATAAATGTGAAAGAATATATCAGTGGATATTTGGAAGAATAAATTCACGGGGAAAATTTATTAAAGGAATGGGTAAGTTGGTTTAAAAATAAATAGTGATTTATTTTTAAAGATGGAAAGAGAAGAGTATTTTCCTGGATAGCCAAGTACGTTTCCAAAGCAAAATTTTAAGTACAAGTTAAACGTTTAAAAGTGATTTAAAGGTATGTTTTAGAAAATTTAATATTTTCAAATGTTTAAATTTTAAAGTTAATATTTTTCAAATTTATTTTAGAAGTAATTATTTGAAGGTGACTTGGTATTATGTTTTAAAAAGAGAAGAAATTAGTTTATATTTTTAAAGTAGTTTTATTTTAAATATTCTTAAAGTAATATCTTTGAATAAGTATTAAAGTAGTTTTAACTTAAATGCCTTAAAGGATATTTTATAACAAAGTGTTTAAATTATTTTAAAAAAACAACAAATCTAAAGTTTTTGTACTTGGTGTTTTCAGTGGAAATAAATATTTAGGAATTTATTTTATGAGAAAAGTGTGGTTTGAAAACTGTTTTCAAAAAGGTTGAAAATGGAAATATATCTTATGAAGATATTTTGAGATTAATGAATAATTTGGGTAATTTTTATTGTTTGATGGTTGTTTGTGAATGTTAATTGATAGTTAAATAACCGACCGACTATCAATATTGGCCAATGCGCTGATCGTTTCGAAGAGACCGGATCCGGATTTATTTCCTAAAAACCACTTCGATCCGGTTTGTACGTTTTCGTGAGGATGACGAGTTTGGATTCGAAGATAGAGCAGTGAAGTGCAAGGGATAGTCGCTACTAATCCTGAGGATGATGATTCCAAAATGGATATAGTAGGAGTAGTGCCTTCGGTTCCATTCGAACCCGAGATGGACTTGTATGGATGAGTGCTTTCAGATCATCGTCACATGGGCGATGAGCATTCTAAGTGATATACTCTAAAAAGGTAACGCTTAGCCTCGAGCCTCATCAACCGGGAATGACTAAAAATCAGTGGATATGCAGGAAGGCTAAGTGGGTAGCACCCATTAGGGTGAGGTCATCCCTGTCTAGATGTCCCTTTTTATTCATTTTAGTGGTGTGGTTGTTGATCCCAACCGTGGGGTGATCTTACTCGGGATTATCTAGCAAGGGGTAGTCCCGGTCTTGTGTTGCAGGGGATTGGGAGTAATCCTCGGTACGGTGATCTAGGATACATACTGTGATAGGTGGTACCCTAGTGCCTAGTCATTAGTTGGAAATTCATTCTCCCTATGCACCTTTTACGGTTTTTGTTTGTAGAACCCACTTTGTGGCTAGTATGCTAGAATTTAATCATGTAACGATTTTAGCTATTTGAATAAGTATTTGTATATAGACCATATTATAATATCAGAGGATTTGATCAGAAATGTTTTAGCTATCGTAAGGTAAAAACCCGATATGTTTATTTGGGGCATGGTCTTACGAGATGCTTTTGATTTACAAAGGATGGAACTTTAATAATCAATTTGAGTGTGATTTCTCACGCTGGTTTTCCAGACTGACTCGGGTGTTATTTAACTATAATGCTCGGGTCAGACCGAGTATTATAGGATATAGGAAAGGATGCTGTGGAGCTCAGAAGACGAGCTGGATGGCGATACGTACTTCCGTACTTGTTTTAAATATTCCGTTGTGTTGATTAGCTGTGCATTCAGTTTGTGAGGACAAGTTATGATTACTGTCCAGTTGTGTGTTATGTGTACTCTGATGATGTAATGTATAAACAGATATATTTTCCCTTTGTGTAAAGATCAATATTATCTATTATATTTATTCCGCTGCGATGGTTAGATTCTGTTGTTGTTTTTTTCCTTCTTCTACCTCGTTCTTCTTAACCCTGATGGTTCGTATTTCCGTTCACTTTGAGTTGATATGTCGGGAATAGTGTTGACTCCAGGGGTACGGATTTGCGGGTCGTTACAGTGGTATCAGAGCTGAAGGTTAAGCGAGAAGTTTGGTTCTGGTGGGGATTACTCATTAAAATAGAGTCTGTGGTACTCTAGAATGAGTTTGAGTGTATTAATAGATATGAGCGCGTATTTGTTAGTGAATATAAAATTGTTTTATATTGTGTTGACTTATCGGTTGAGTGTTTATGGATTCTGGTCGACGTGTGGGACGCCATGTCATCGACAGGGGTTTCTACACTCTTAATCAAGATAAACCGACACAGTATTGTTTTAAATGGGTAAATGAAATAATTTTACCCAAATTATTTTTGTATATAAAGGAAATGGTTTTTCAAAAATTATTATAGTTATATATGGCTGCTTGGTCGTTAGGAATTATAATATTAAATTATTATCATTGATGTGTAAAATTGAATAAGAAATTGAAATTATAACTAAAGCTAGGGAATAAATTCATATACAAAGGAAATTTGTAAATGTAAACTGTAAATGTGATTTATAAATTGAAATAAGATTTCATAATAATATTTGAATATGAATTGAAAGAATTTAGAACTTGAAATTTTGTGGAAGTTTAATTCCTTTGGGTTTAAAATGATTTTTCAAAGGTTTTGGGGAGGAATAATAGGGGTATTATTCGGAAATATTTTGAATTGGATTTGAAATCTGGTGAGACTTGAAATTAAGAATATTTGAAATGTTTTTAAAGAGATAAAAGCATTGAACTCTTTTGGTCGCTAGAAAATAACTTCGGTGATGACTACAGCAGCATCAATGTTCATTTTCGAGTTTCCAAAGGAGGAATTGCTGCTTGAATGTTTTAAATGGGAGATGTTTGTGAAAACTGGGTTTGGTTTTGAAATTCAAAGAGATAATTGAATTTACCAAGGGATTTTGGATATAATTGATTTCAAATGATTTTTGAAATACTTAAGTGATTATTGAAGACTCTGGAATTGGTTTAAAAATGTTTTGAGTGTCCAAGTAATGGTTTAAACTCTAGAGGTTTAACTAAAAATGTTTATGGATTATAAAAAGATTTGGAAATTTATAAAGTCTGGAAATTTCCTGGAATAAAAATCACTTGTAAAAAGTTAATAAAGTTAGAAAGGTAATACAATTAAATAAAAAATTAAGAAGATTAGTAAAGTGGAAATGAAAAATATAGTTTGAGTTGATTAAAAGAACAAAGTTCTAAGAATTAAAAATTTATTTGAATTTGAAATAAATTAGTAAATGGAGCTAATTTAAAATGAGTATGGACATAAATAGTTGTGACTTATAAAACTTAGAAGTAGAATAAATATGCCAAAATAAAATTGATTGTATTTTGGGAAATGAATAAAAATCCAAAGCTTGAATTATAAAAAAATTGAACTTAGAAAAATTTAATGAAGTAATTTTTGTAATAAAATCGAATATTGATTTAAAAGTTGGAAGCAAGTTAATTAGCTAAATAAATTATTTGATAGAGTATGTTAACAAAATTTAACTCGGTTAAATAAAATGGATTGTAAGTTAATAATTAAGTTTGGAAATAAACTCGAATTATAAATAGAATTCAACTTGGATTGATAATGAATTAAAAATAAGTGGAGATGTTGTAAAAAAATAAAATGGAATTGGATTATAATAGAAATGATTTGAGTTACAAATAAAATCCAATTCGAGTATAAATGAGTTAAGTATGTGCTTGGGTATATTTTGATAAACTGAGAAGGTGAATTAAAATAAAATGGATGGACTAACTGAATTAAATGGAATTTGATTAGATGAGAATCAAATAGAAGTGAACTTAAGTTTGAAGTTGGAATAAATTAAAGTAAATTAACTTAAGTTTAAAATTTATAGAAGCTTAGCTTCGAGGAAGGGTGAAAGTTCAATAAATAAAAGTTTGGTTTAAATTAATTTGGAAAATGGTTATTGATATAAGCATTGAATGTTTTCAAGCTCAATGAAATGGTTTTAAAATGAAACCAACGTGGAGATGAGATGGAATGCAAATGTATGGTTGGTGAATAAACTAGAAATGGGATGGAATTTAAAATAAAATGAGTTGGAATCAATTGGATGTGGATAAAAACTAAAATGGATATTCTATTAAGTGAATATCTTCAAATTGCATAGAATAAATTAGTCGTTCGACTTAAACGAAAGTGAATAAAAATTCTATGGATTGGTAGAAGTAAATAAAATTGATTTTTGGAATCAATTGAAATAAATGTGAGTTGTTGGGTTAAAAAAATTAATCGAATGTAAGAAATTGAGCTGTAAACCATTAAAATTGAATAGAATGGCACATGAATTGGTTGAAAGCAATTGAATTAGTTTTGAAATCATATAAATTGCACATGGAAATTGTTTGGTGCATGTTGCTTATGAAATGCATGTGTTTAGCTATTGAAAGTAAGTGAAATGTTAATAAATTTCGTATATTTAGTATTACATGTTTGAATTGAGTAACTATAGGCACCGGGAAGCCGTTTGGCTGGATTTGGATGCGCTAATTGCTAAAATAATAAGCCGCTTGCTTAAAAATGATTAATAAAGGTACGCCTACGCAATAAAAGTTAGGAAATATGAACTATTGTTGGTTCGTTTTGTTTTTCCGACCGTGTGGGTCGATATATATATATATATATATATATATATACATATATTGTGTGTGTGTGTTTCTATCTCTTGTCAAATTGCAAAAGCTCCTCCGTAAAAAGGAGACGCCGTCAAAAAATTTCGAAAATTTTAGGAGTTATAGAATTTTTGTTAGCAACAAAACGCTTTCAAATTGGAATTGAAATAAGGGATTTTGGAAATGAAAATTGAAACTAATTATTTAGTTGAAACTAAAGGATTTGAAAATTGAATATAGGATTTTCACTAAATGGGTTTTAGCAATTAATGGGTTGAGGCATTCTTCTGCCTTAGTAATTTCGGGGACTAAATTCTTTTAAGGGGGAAGGAAGTGACGACTCGAAATTTTTAGATATTTGAAATTGGAATATTTAATTGATTTTAAATATTTTAAAAGATAATTTTATTGTAAGTTTCAAATATCTCTATTTATTGGATAATGACATATTGAATTTAATAATTGGAAATTGGGTAAAATATTGAATCTGGGGGTTTAAGCCAGTTAAAAATAATTTAAAGGCTTGTAAAACTTATATTGGTAGTACTGAAGGTAGTAAGAGTGTTAAACTTGAATTTGAAAGTGTTTTGTTAAGTTTTAAAAATATATCGTTTAAATCGACATTTAAAATAGCCATTCGAGGCACAGTCTCGGATTTTGACGAAACCAGTTCCATTGGATTCGTAATATTGTATTATTTTCAGATTTCAAATTTCGTAGTATTTGGAGTTGTCGAGTGATCGTACGAGAGATAAACGCGTTGAAATTTATATTGAAATTTAATATAATAACTGAGTCTAAAAGCTATCTTCTCCATACGATCGAATTAGGACTCGAAACATTTTCCATTCTGTTCGGAATAGTGGTATAACATTATAAACGTCTAGCGGCACGCCTCGATAGGAGTTCATGATTTTAGGCTATATAAATCGAGACGATTTAAATTTAAATTCAAATATAATATATTCTGACCAGTCAAATTTCCTTCAGCCGAAATTCTTTCACCATCGGCACTTTTTCAAAACACTGTTTCCCTGTTCAAACACGCAACTATCTAATCTTGTCTCCCTCCTGGTATACGCTACCCTCATCTATTCAGTCGCTAAATCTTGTCCTGCCTCCTTCAATAGAGCAGAAAAAATAATGCGCCTCTTCTTCCTTTATAAATCAGTGGTCGAATCACATCTTCAATCAAATTCCCCTTCGAAACAAAATAAAAATAAAAATGGCCGCTCAAACAAATTGTAATGGCCGCAGTTTCAATTTCAACTCCTGCTCGATCGATTCGTTCGAAATTTAAAAAAATAAAAATAAAGAGGATACGGGTGCTTCGAAAACAATGGTTGAAACAAATTCGCAAGATTTTCCCCTTTTCCTCTTACCTCGATTCAAACTCGCGACCGATTCGAAATCAACTAAAAAAAAGAGAAAAGGACAACGCGATCGAAGACGCGATCGTGAGGGAAAGCAGGCAGCGAGCGTCGAGGCTTGAATCGCGTGAAGATGGTGGTGGAAGCTCGCGAAGCTATGGCTCGTTTTGGAAGGGTATCGAGTAGGAATCTCGCGAGCTTGAGCGGCAGCGTGCGTGGCAGCAAGGGGTGATGGCCGCGTCGGGGTGATGCTGGGGAGATGTGGTCGCGAGGTGGTTTCGATTCGTCGGCGACGGGATGGCGAAGGAGCAGTCGCATTCGAGCTTGAAAAGCTGTCTAGGCCGTTTGTCTTCAAGGGCATGGGTTTATTTGTCTGTTTTTAAATTTTGAATTCAAATGTTAGTTTGAATAGAAATGAACTTGAAGAAAAAAAATGTAAAAGTAATTCTATTTTGTTATTTAATATATAGGTTTAAAATAGGTATAGAAGAAAATATATATAAATTGATAAGTTTTAATCTACAGTAAAGAGAAAAAATGTAATACAAATATAATATATATATACACACCTACCTACTTTAGTTTAATTATATGTAGATAAACAGAGTATAGGAATTTTTAAAGGTTGAAGAGTTTTATAAAAAAATATAGAAATTTTAATGTTGTTTAGAGGATTTATATAAAGTTTGATTTTGGAATCTTTATATAAACTTGTAGGTAGTTTCAAAAATAAAAATAATATACATGTATAAATAATTTTTATTCAACTAGTTTATTTTAAAAAAAAGAATGGGTTTGATAATTGAGCTGTTGTAATTAACTTGTTTAATTATTGGGATTGCTAAAAATAATGTGTTAAAAGAAACTATTAGTTTAAAAATTTTAAATCAAATAACGAGTTAAATTAAATAAGTGAATGGTGATCAATTGTTTGATTTATTCAAACAGTAATAAATCATGAATTGTTTGTACAAGATCGAAAAATCGTGAAACCAAGGCAAGGTTGAAATGGACTACAAACAAACCAAAGGTGAGTTAATATCACTCATCTGGTTTTAATTTAAATTTAAATAGTTAAATTCAATAGTTGGTTGAATGACTGAATTGATTGGATGTGGTATATTATATAGTAGTATATAGTATATATTGGAGTGATTGATTTCCCGCATTATATAAAGGATGAGACCCTATACGCCACATAGTAGCGGATGATATTATATTAATCCCATATACCATGATATTCTACCTCGAAGTGGAATTGGTATTTTATATTGTGCTAACATCTATGGATGTAGGGAAACAGGTTGGAGGGATCCAACTGGATTCCTCAAATTTATCTAGATTGTTTAATATTCTGTGATATGGTTTATGTGATAATCTGTGATAAATTTTATTGGTAATTCAAATGTTGGATGCTATGGTTTGATTGAATATATTCGGATATTCTGAGTTATCAAAAATGTATAGATTTGGATTTTGAAAAAAAATTAAAGAGAGAATTTTAAGCAAATAATTATAGAAATTTGGATAAAATAAAGAAAGAATTAGGAAAGAATAAAAGTTGATTTTTGAATTCGAATAAATAAAATTCCAAGTATGGAAAAATGAGATTTTTGAATAAATGGGAATAAGTGATTTTCTTAAAACTTAATTGATATTATGTAAAGGGATGAAGAATTTATTTTAAACAATTCAAGTCTTAAATTTATTAAAATAGATAAAGAAGGAATTTGAAAAAAGGGTATGAAATTGGTATTTTCATTTAAAAAGGACTTTAAATAATAATTAAGAATTAAAATCTGAAGTTTATAGATTTTGAAATAAATTGAGTAAGTAAAGAAATTTATTTCAAAATGGAGTAAATAGAAATCAATTTGAAAATTTATTTAAGTGTTTGAAGTTGGAACTTTAAAAGAGAAGTGGGACTTTGGAATTTATAAAATGGGTTTATAAAAGTGAAAGAATATATTAGTGGATATTTGGAAGAATAAATTCACGGGGAAAATTTATTAAAGGAATGGGTAAGTTGGTTTAAAAATAAATAGTGATTTACTTTTAAAGATGGAAAGAGAAGAGTGTTTCTCTAGATAGCCAAGTACGTTTTCAAAGCAAAATTTTGAGTACAAGTTAAATGTTTAAAAGTGATTTAAAGGTATGTTTTAGAAAATTTAATATTTTAAAATGTTTAAATTTTAAAGTTAATATTTTTCAAATTTATTTTAGTAGTAATTATTTGAAGGTGACTTGGTATTATGTTTTGAAAAGAGAAGAATTTAGTTTTATATTTTTAAAGTAGTTTAATTTTAAATATTCTTAAAGTATATATCTTTGAATAAGTATTAAGTAGTTTTAACTTAAATGTCTTAAAGGATATTTTATAATAAAGTGTTTAAATTATTTAAAAAACAACAAATCTAAAGTTTTTGTACTTGGTTTTTTCAGTGGAAATAAATATTTGGGAATTTAATTCATGAGAAAGGTGTGGTTTGAAAACTATTTTCAAAAAGGTTGAAAATGGAAATAAATCTTGTGAAGATACTTTGAGATTAATGAATAATTTGGTAAATCATTTATTGTTTGATGGTTGTTTATGAACGTTAATTGATAGTTAAATAACCGACTACCAATATTGGCCAATGCGCTGATCGTTTCGAAGACACCGGGATCAGGATTTATTTCCTGAAAACCACTTCGATCCGGTTTGTACGTTTTGGTGAGGAAGACGATTTTGGGTTCGAAGATGGAGCAGTGAAGTGCAAGGGCTAGTCTCTACTAATCCTGAGGATGATGATTCCAAAATGGATGTAGTGGGAGTAGTGCCTTCGGTTCCGTTCGAACCCGGGACGGACTTGTATGGATGAATGCTTTCAGAACATCGTCAAGTGGGCGATGAGTATTCTAAGTGATATATTCTAAAAAGGTAACGCTTAGCCTCGAGCCTCATCAACCGGGAATGACTGAAAATCAGGGGATATGCGACAAGGATAAGTGGGTATCACCCATTAGGGTCAGGTCATCTCTATCTAGATGTCCATTTTTATTCGGCTTAGTGGTGCGGTTGCTGATCCCAACCGTGGGGTGATCTTACCCGGGAATATCCAGTAAGGGGTAGTCCCGGTCTTGTGTTGCAGGGGATTGGGAGTAATCCTCGGTACGGTGTAGGCCACGTACTGTGATAGGTGGTACCACATTGCCTAGTCATTAGTTGGAAATCCATTCTCTCTGCGCACCTTTTACGGTTTTTGTTTGTAGAACCCACTCTATGGCTAGTATGCTGGAATTTATTCATGTAACAATTTCAGCTATTTTAATAAGTATTTGTATATAGACCCTATTATAATATCAGAGGATTTTATAAGAAATATTTTAGCTATCGTAAGGTAAAAACCCGACATGTTTATTTGTGGCGTGGTCTTACGAGATGCTTTTGATTTACAAAGGATTTTTGGAACTTTAATAATCAATTTGAGTGTGATTTCTCACGCTGGTTTTCCAGACTGACTCGGGTGTTATTTAACTATAATGCTCGGGTCAGATCGAGTATTATAGGATACGGAAAAGGATGCTGTGGAGCTCAGGAGACGAGCTGGATGACGATACGTACTTCCGTACTTGTTTTAAATATTCCGCTGTGTTGATTAGCTGTGCATTCAGTTTGTGAGGACAGCTTATGATTGCTGTCCAGCTGCGTGTTATGTGTACTCTGATGATGTAATGTATAAACAGATATATTTTTCCTTTGTGTAAAGATCGGTTATTATCTATTATATTTATTCCGCTGCGATGGTTAGATTCTGTTGTTGTTTGTTTTCTCTTCTTCTACCTCCTTCTTCTTAACCCTAATGGTTCGTGTTTCCGTTCACTTTGAGTTGATATGTCAGAAATAGTGTCGACTTAAGGGGTACGGATTTGCGGGTCGTTACACGGGGTAACTCGTTCCTTACTACGAGTTCTTAACTTGCCAATTACACATCTTTTAATCATATCCACATTATTACACAGATTAAATTGCCAAATTTACATCATTTATTCCATTCCAACCTATTTATTCCAAAGTCAATTTCATAAAGAATTATTGTAGATCCTAAATTGAAGTGGTTTTGGGTATGTACTGATTCCTGATCCCGGTCTCTTCGAATCCAATGTCATCTTAACTCAAGTTATTCAAGTGAATACAATTCAAGCTTTAAATACAGGGTATCACTTTACACAACAATTAATCTCGATAGATAACCACATCATCACTATTCAACCCAATCATATCACAAAACATTTCATATCAGAAATATCAAAATAAACCAAGGTATTCAATATCATTCGATCATTCATAAGCAAGATTAATTGCAAACCATTAATTAATCATTCCAAAATTATCCTCTTTAATTACATTATTTAATTAACCTTTAATTAATTACACAAATTAATTAACCTTCACCCATCACATTAAATAATCCCTTAATTACTCTCATAAGTAATTAACAATAATTTATTACATTTATCCTTAATTAATTACCCTAACTAATTATTCTATAATCACTTATATTGATTAACTATCCTTTAATTAACCACATTAATTAATTAACTAATCCTTTAATTAATTTTGTTAATTAATCAATCCTTTAATTAATTACACTAAATAATTTATCCTTAATTTCTTCCATTAAGTAATTTCCCTTTAATTACTTACCTTAAGTAATTATCATTTAAGTAACTCATTATCCCATAATTACTTCATTAAGTAATTATTCTATAATCACTTAAGTTGATTAATTAACCCTTAATCACTTCATTAATTAATTATCTTAAGTTAATCACATTCAACTATTAACTTTTAATTAATCTCATTAAGTAATCAACTATCCTCTAATTAATTACATTTAGTATTATTATTTAATTACTTATACTAAGTAAATAATTTTCCTTTAATTAATTAAAGAAATTTAAATTCATCTTTTAAAATCTTAGAGAATTAAAATACCCCATATACTTCTATTAATTACTTGATATCATCATAAGAACCAAAACAATTTATTTTCAACATAAAAAAAATTATCTTTACATTTAAATCTTGGAAACTTCGCTTGAAAAACTTATTCAATACTTATGGCCTTGAAATTTATTCATTTCTATTTGAAAATTAGTTACAAATTTCCTTTATATTTAAACCTTTAATATTTTAATCAACCCTGATCTCCTAATGTAATTTACCCAAGCCAAATTTCATAATTCTCGAGTAAAACCTGAGTTCAACCCTAGCCTATTATCATGTTTTTTTTTTAAAAAAAAAACTATAAATATGGTAACACACATGCAACAACCCGAACACCCACTTTGAGTTCAAACCTTACCTCCCCGAGACTCGACTCGAGCTACCCTCTTCTTCCCAATGCAACACCTCAAACCAAAACAACAGATACTTAGGCTAACATGTGCACGTGTACATCCTGTTCCAGCTCCTTCGATCATCACTCAGGCCACCATCAAGTCGGCGACACCTCCCCAAAATTAACTCGACAACCAGAACGATCAATCGTGCCGGAAAATCAAAATAGAGTACCCCGCAACCCATTGGAACGACATCGACCACCCAAAACCGCCTCGCGACGCTTCCACCCATCACCAGGAACTCCGTCACCCTATCCAGAGACTCACCGTCGTCCTATGATTCTATTCCACGCAACCTCACCAAAACCAATGCACCCTAGACGTTGCGACGAACTCAAGAACAACGACGACCCACCCAGCACCTTAAACCCTAGATCGATCTTGCTGCGTCACCACGGTGCTTCAGAAATTCCTTGACTATTTTTCCCATTATCCTCTTTCTACAAGCCACCTTTGACCAGAACCCCAAGCCTCAGTTCGACATTGTTCGACGGAAATTGACCGTAAACCCAAATTTGATAATCTCCAAATACCTCATCAATCACGCGATTTAAAATCATAAAATTTACATCAAAATTCAAGTTTTTCCATCACGAATTAACTTACATAATCAAAGTAAAATTTCCAGTTGATCAAATTTTAGATTTTTTTTATTATCACTGAGATTTATCATTATTGAAGCGATTTCTTAATAAAAATTCGTGGAAAATTTTTATGATAAATACTTCATTGTTACAAACACTTCACCTTTAAATCAAAGCTTGAATTAATACGGATTGGGAGATATAAATTTATATGAGTAGTTTAACACTGTGAATATAACAGAGTCAAGAGCAGGTATTCACACAGACATGCACATAGATAAACTCCATGCATATGTACATATATCTACATCATCATACAGGCACATATTATTCTTTCCAGATTTACCACATGTTATCATAAGATATAGAAAAATTAAAGAGTTTACTCGCCTTTTTAAAAAAGGCAGAGAGCTTGAAACTTGGGTTGATTTGAAATAGGGAAACTTTGATTTTTGAAAACCTGAATTGCTTTGATCAGAAATCTGAAATACTTGATCTTGTTTTACTGGAAACTTCAATGCTTTAAGACCTTTGATTTAATTGGAATCTTGATTGCTTGATAATCTTTGCTTTTGAAAAAAAATGTTACGGGCTGGAGATAAAATGGTTACAGGGTTTGATTTGTTTGATTTCTGATTTGAAATAGTTTTACAGGTTGAGTTTGCTTGAATTTTCTGGTTAGAGGATTTGTTTACTAGCTTATGTTTTTGAGTTTCTTTGTTTTAGTAATGAGGATATAGGAAAAGAATAGAATAGAGTAAATAGGTGAGTATATAGAGTTTATTAGAATTTATTTAAAATAAAAGAAAATAAAAAACAATCTAGTGACACATGTTAACCTCCTTAACATTTGTCATTTCCAATTTCTAATTAACTTACACATGTTAACAACAAGCTTTAAAATTAAACACTTGTAATTATTCATGTTTAATAAATTTTAAAATGATTTTAAAAGCTTTTTATTTATTTTCCTAATTAAATAAGTACTTTATTAATTTATAAATGCTTTTCTTAACTATGAATAAAACCTTTAAAAGAAAATAAAATAAAAACCAATTATATTCTAAATAAAATTATATAAAATATATGTAATCCATTTTTAAATGTGAATATAAAACTTTTGTATTTATTTCACTATTAAATAAATACTTTCATAATTTATATAAATAAATTCTTTAAGGAAAATAATATAAAATATATCTTATTTTAAATAAAAACCTTATTCATATACTTTTATATCCAAAATATTTTTAAGATATATATATCCTTTAAATTCAAATTTAAATCCAAATTCAAATTCAAATTTAAAAATCCAATTTAAGATCAACTCAAACATATATATTAATTTAAACAAACACATTATTAAATTTGAAAATAATAATTCTAATTAAAATCTATTTATCTATATTTAAAAACATCACATTATTATTATTGTTTGAAAAATAACAATTTTACGAATTTAAAATAATAAATAAAGGAGATCATCACATTTTAAATTTCTTGAAATTCCAAGATATCACATTAATGCTATTTTAATAGTTTACTTTACTTTAGACATTATATATGTAGCGTATTATACTATGTATGTGGATAGTTTAACGGATCCTTAGAGGATGGGTATCCCAAACATCCTTTAAGTTACTTGTATTTCAGTTGACATTTCTCTTGAGTTGAATTTACTAGTATAAGAATGCTAATCGTTACTCGAGTGTTTTGTGTTTTGTGTTTTGCTTTATGCTCGGGTCAGACTGAGTGTCGCAGCATTTGAGACTCACCTTTGGAGCTTTGGAGCTTCGCTTAGAGATCTATCTTCATCTACTCAGCTATTCTATTATTTTAATGTATTCCAGTTGTTTATGTTCAGACTTGTCATTTGCTTTTGTATTCGAGACAACATTGTATTTGAGATTTCTATTGTATCTTGTTTTAGACTCTGATGTTTATATAGTAGCTTCATGAACTACTATTTATCTATTCCGCTGCTTATTTTTATACTACTCTATGTTTGTTGTAATGGATTATATTACCGAAAAGATTTTCGTATAAAATGATTTTGAACTATCTTGGCATTAATAGAATTTGAATCTGAGTTTATTTTCAAGTAGAGAATAATGGGATTTCAATTAAAATTTAATTTAGAATTCTATATGAATATTTTTTATTTGGATTTTGTAGTATAAAAGCTTTTTATAAAATAAAAGTTTATTTATTTCAAAAAATAACTTGAATTTGAATTTGAACCATAAGAGCAAAATGGTTTGTATATACAAGCCTTTCTATAAAAAGAAAAAGGAGAAAAATAGGGTGTGTGTGTATTATAACTATGGAACAGTTTAGAATTTGAAAAAGGGTAGTGAAGTTTAGAAATTTAATACTTTAAAGATGTTGTACAAGTACGGTCATAACATTTTAGTTTGTTGTCCGATTTTGGTGAATCTTCCTTCATTTGAAAGATATTTTAGTTTGGAAGAATTCTCGTGTTCTTCACATTTCACAATTTTGAAAATTATAGACGGTAAGGTCGGTTTGAATTTGGATGAAATTTCCGCCACACATAAATTAAGAACTATAGTATTGTGTTCATTTTACCATAGCACTCAAACGCTTTATTCGATTTTTTCAATCTTATACCTTCCGACAAGCTAATAAGATAAGGACAAACTTATATCTTAATTGTTTTGCAAAATTTTGATATTTTCTAATTTATAAAGTGGGCATGCACTTTAATATCCATTTTTAATTTTACCATCTTTAGGAAAAAACTATAACTTAAGTTGTTTTTGACATTTTTGCAATCCAAATGTTATTTTGTAAAGCTTACAGACTATGCAACGCTTCTTTGCAATCCAAAGGTTATTTTGAAAAAATAATATACTATGCAACAATTAGCTTTTTTGGAACCATTACGTCATTTGGTGTTTTCGACTTTATAAGTTTATTGGAAAGTGGTTGTACATGAATGTTTTCATGCATACTTCTTATCCCTATTTGGTGTCTTTGACCTTTACAATTCACTCTTTGAAACCATTTACATTAAAGGTGCACATTTCTTATCCCTCTTCATATGGAACTAATGTTTAAGTTTGAGGGGAGAATAGGTACTCCAAAAGCTTATTTGGATTACTTTACGACTATAGCTCACTTTTGCTTGCAAAATAACAATGTAACTTGCTTAAAACACTAATAAAGAGGTACATTTTTATGCTATATTGAAATATATGCGATCTTATATTGTTTTTCCATGTTTCAAAATGCCCAATGGTTGGGGTGTGTGTGTGTGTATTGTGAATATATGTTTTGATTTTTGAAACACTCTCCGTACAAAGAAGACTACTAAAATTGTTCGAAAAATCCGACACTTAGAAAATTTTCATGAAAATCAATCGTATGCAAAATATAGAAAGTCGTTGGATCAATCTATTTAAATTTAAGAACATGATAAGATAGGTGTGTGGGAGAGAGATCTGCATAGAAATTTTGGTAGAAGATTGTAAAATACGAAGAAAGGGTATGAGTTGTGTATGATGCCCATTACGAGGACGCAATTTTCATAAGTGGAAAAGTGTGTGCTAATTTTGTTTTCTACACCGTAATAATAAATAAATGTAACCAAACTTAAAATATTCAAATTCGATTATTGATAATTATTATTTTGGAAATAATTTTTTCACTTAATCAAAGTCTGTTTAATAAAAGATTTTGTTCTAATAAATTGAATTAACTAATAAATTCTTTTCAGAAAATATATTAAACACGAATATTTTTTTACTAAATATAAAATACTTCTAAAGTGTAACTAATTTTTATATTAGTGAAATAATTGAAAAATAAATATATTTTACATTAATACAATGAATAATTAAAAAAACAAATATTGAATTGAAAGAAATAGTGCAGCTATAGAAATATATTTTTTTGCAAGTGAAGTGTAGATCAATTTTAAATTAAATTTAACTTTATTTGCAAATAAAAAAAAATAATTATTTAAAAAGAAAAGAAAGAATGAAAATAAATAAATAAAATGCCTGACTGAAATTACTCTTACTTCACAAATAAAAGCCCAAAAATATACCAAAGCCCATTTAAAACTCATTCCTTTTTCCCTAGCCTAATTTTCATCCCATAATTCTCAATTCCATCTCCTCTTCCCAGCAGTCAACCTATTCTGATGCATTTTTCCCTAGCCCATTCACGAAATCAAATCGACATTATAAAAGAAGAAACATAGCACGAAAGCACGTGAGGCTATGGCGGCAAAGAAGGCAAGGGGGGAAAGGAGGCCACAACATAGGGCATCACGATGGTGATCGGGTGGAGGCGTGGACGAGTGCTCGGGGCGTCGATGTCGAGGCTTGGTTGCAACTGAAAATTGGGGTGATTTGCGACGATAGTGAGGAAGACGGCGGAGCTGATTGGGCGACATGGTGCTGGCAATTGCTGAGGCAAGGGGTTATGGCATAAATGGGTTGAGATGTGTTTTTTTTTTAAGTCACAAAATTATATGTTCTAGAATATACACGCACATTTTTTTCTTGCATGCCTTGATTGATCATTGGATGTGATGAATTTTGGGTGTGAATGATTAAAGAGTTCAAATATAATTGCATGCTTTTGTTTGGAATCTTGTTTGATAAATTTGATTGAAAATTGTTGAATAGGCTGAAATAAAGTTGAAAATAATAATCATAGAAATTCGGCACTATGATTGTTCTATATGGTAATGGATGTGATTCCTTATTCGTTGAATATAGTAAACTGATAGATTGGTTTGATATTGGATATATGTTGTTAGCTTGTCCTTGTTTTGCTTTGATAAAGGTCGGACACTACATGTGAAATTGATTAGAAGGGGAAATTTTGAGTTAAATACTTTGAAAATATTATTAAAACAAGAACGTTCTTGAATTATATTATGTTTGAAATTAATGATTTTAACATTTTGTTAAATATAATTTTTTTATAAAGGAGAAGACATATATTTTAAAATGAATAATTTTGGAATTTTTAAAAAGAAATATAATTTTAGAAATTGAAATTATGGTATTAGTTTTATAAATCGGTTTTTAATAGATATTTTTATCTATATTTATAAAAATATTCGATTGATTTTTATAAAAAGGTATTCTAAAATTTATATGAGTTTATTTGTACAGAAATCGAAAAGAAGTTAAATTTTAGGAAATAATATTTTTGAAATTATAAAAATTTGAATATGATTTATTCATTGTATGAAAAACATTATTAATTAGAATTTATATTATATTTTATTTTATGAAATACGTTCTTTGGAAGTAATTTAATTCATATTTGATCAGCTATTTATTAGGAAATTGATTTATGTCCTTTGAAAATTTTATAAAAGTGACTTAACTGAATTTATTTTGGAAAGAGAAATTTTGGAATTTGCTTAAAATGTGAATTATACAGGCTTATGCCTTGATATAAAACTTTGGAAGACTTTATAGAAGAAAATTTTAGTTTAATAAATTATTTTACAAAGGTGTCTTAATGGTATTTGGAAATAAATAAGGACTTAAAAAATGAGAATTTTATAAAGTAATCCTCCTTAAAATCTATGGTGATTTTGGAGAAATAAACGAAGGTTTTAGAACTAAGAATTTTATTAATAATATTCCATTGGAATTAGTATCGAGTGTATTGATGCTAGTTATTTTGTACATAGTGATATTGATATATAGTGATATCAGGAATGGCGTGATGTACCTTGTATGAATAATGTTGTGTATTACTATGGGAAGACGCTATTTGTTTTATTTTGTATTGTATATGTTATGATATTATATGTTTTGCTGCGTTTTGAGGCTCTGTGTTCTCTCCTTATATTATATATTCTTCGGTCTTAGAAAATCCAAATGTTTATTGTTTTGTACTAATATCGAGTATGTATATTTGATGTATTATATGAGATAAGAATATATACCGATGCTAGGCTAAGGAATCTACGTGTGATCGTCCCTTGCAAGTCTTATTTTTCGTATTACCAAATAATATTACTATGTATGGTACATTATTTCGATCAATTCTGTTAACACAACCTTTTGCTTTTCTTACCCCATCTTTTTTTTTAAATATATGACTTTTGTCCTAATAATTATTTAGACTGGACTATTTTATGCATTTTCATATTCTCTAACTGTTTTTTTATTCTTTTACTAGTAGACACGGATGCACTGATGATATAATTTTAAAAGAAGACAACTCTTTAGAAGAAGATGAAGGAGGTGATGGAAATTAGTCCTTAGTTTGTTTTGCTAACCCAATTGTTTTTTTTTTTTTTTTTTAATTAACATGTGCTTTCTTGGATTTTATACACAGCAATTAGGATATGATAGCAACTAAGCCTATGTATAACTTGAATTGTTAGTACACCTAATATGCACTGCACTTGTAGTGATATTAAACCTAGTGTAAAGAAACATACTGCATAAGTTTCTTATCTTTTTTGTACCTTGTTAAACTATAGCGTATTGTTCTATTTTAGAATGTACCGTTGGATGTAAAAACAAAATGAAGAAATTATTGTTGGTTGCAAAGATTTTTTTTTTTTTTTTTTTTTTTGCTTGTTATGAAAAAGTAGGTGTTTTTAGTGTTGTGAGAAGAAAGGAAAGAGTGAGATAAATAATGGTGTTTTTGGAATAAAATAGGGACGAGAAAAAAAAAAGTGGAGCGTGTTTCTTTTTTATAAAACCTAAGGGTGAGAAAGGCAAAATGTCATGTGTTAATAGAATTGATCTTTTTTCCCTTTTTTTAAATACATTAAAAAATATTTATTTCAAAAAACATTTCATACTGATTCACAAGAAAAAAAGGAATTAAAATTTTCTTGATGATCTTGGTGGTCAAACACACCTTTAACTGTTAGTTTCGTCTTGGAGAAGTCATATCTTTAACTCGATCGTGGAGTTGCAAACACCACCATTAAAATATGATTTTTTTTTTTTTTGTACGATGAGAAAGAACTTCTATCTTTGAGAATAAGGACATCTATGTCTATTTACCGCACTAATTGGCTATGTAAATATCATACGTAGATCCATCCAGATCCACCATTCAAAGGATGACCCATTATAAAAGAGATCTTATTTCATTTAATTAGTTAAACTAATTTAATTAATTCATATCTGTATATTTTTTCTTTGCCTTATTGTAAATGAAATTTAGATTTTCGATTTACACACGCACAGAGATAGATGTATGCGTGTGTATCTATGTGTAGTTTTTTTCTTAATTTAAAATTTTACGTTGACCCAAAAAATATTTCAATAAATATATAACATATAAATTATATGTTTTAGTAACTAATTTTAGGGCCGTAATAATTATTAAAAATAATAGTTAATTAATTAATACAACCATTATATTAACTTCTCCATGATAATAATTTATAACTTTTATAAATTATATATTTTGTTAATTAATTTTACCTATGTTTTGTTGTGAATTGCTAATGAAGTTTGGTTTTTCTGCTTCTTTGTTTATTATTAGATGCAATTTTTCTTAACAATTTGATGGTGAAACTGTGATGCTTTGTTGAGAGTGTTTGACCTATTATATAATGCGTTGACGAAGATCATTTATAGTCAAAATTTACCCCAATTAATATCTCAAAACGACACCGATACTTATAGGACATTGGATTTGAGGCCTAACTGTTCAGAGGAATGCAATATAACAACTACAGTTCAACTGAAAATGAAGAGCCATTAACTATCAATACCATGTTTTCCAACGCCAGCTATTTCACCAACAGTCTTTCACATACCAGTGTTCCAACTAATGGGTGGACTGCAGACAGACGCAATCATGCAATTGTAAAATTCTGAATATGCTGTGCATGTAATGTAATATAGAGTGTTGTGCTATGCATTTCGGTATAGTAAATCTGAAAATATTATGGCAAATAAGAAAACTGAGTCCATATCCAAATCCGAGTTTTCCTGTAAAAAACATAACCAACGACAAGGAAATAAACCTTAGTGAAAAAACATGAAAAAAAGGAACATAGACACCACCACATTAGGGGACAAATGTAATAGACTTATTTTGTATATAGGACGTCTTCCCATGGATGGCGGTAGAGTGGCTGTTTCAGTCTCTGCTGGTCGAACGTGTGCCTGGAAAAAGCAACAGTCTCTGTCATCTCTTGTTCCATCGCATTCAATATAAATTATGATTTGATATGATCTAGAAGATGGAGGGATAGAATAAATAACAGGATAGTGGAGAGTAAAAGAAAAACTAACCCGATAAGACCGATCGAGCGGGCCAAGACAAAGAGACCATTCAAATAACCAATACTAACAATCTCATCAATCTCTTGCTTGCTGAACATTCCACTTCCAGAAAGGAGATCAAGGAACAGCGAGCCTATCGCTCCATCAACGTTAAGAACCAAATTATTTGCTTTAGAAAGCGTGTATGTTTCAACTTGAACTGCGTATTCCATGTATTTTACAGAAGGAAAATGCGTGTGAGCGTATTTTTGCAATAGCTGCACTCTCTTGTCTCTGTTGTCTCTGCTCTTTATTCTGTGCCCAATTCCAGGTACACGGATGCCTTTCTTTTTCATACTCTCAACAAACTCATAAGGGGTGAGGCCCTGTATAAAAAATTTGCATGAAATATAGAAAATATTGCATGAAATATAGAATGTTAAAAATCCCCAAAGTTAACTTTTAAGGTTGTAAAGACTGAGAGCACTGAAGGGCCATGCATACTTACCCTATCATAGGCATCCTTGAAGTACCGTGCAGCATCATCGATTGCACCCCCGAATCGAGGACCAATGGTTAGCAGCCCTGTTTCATGATCTCGTTCAGTTTCCTACATCTGTCACTTTATTTGTAACTGCTACTGATTGAAAAAATGAATCCATGCCCCATCTTATCTTTTTGTAACATCAAAAAGATCAAATCTTGTAGTTTATTTGATAAGGCAACCAAAACCATGTCACCTTTAAGTTTTCCACTAGAAAAAAACGTTCACCTCCATACATGAAGCTGATAAGGAGTGCATGTTATCGTTTATAGATGATCATATGCATGTGTGTACATTTGATGTAGGTATGTCCTAATATGTGAAGGTATTGCATTAATGCATATGTTGGGTAAGTATATGAAATCGGCTGGGATAAATTCTCTTAGAATGGGTGGAGAATTAGCACGTACAAATTCAAACATCATGCATGTAATAGGATTGAATATCTAAAATGGAAATAATCCAACAAAACTTGCAGAATACGTAGAAAGGGGAGCGACGAAACCTGAAACAAGACTAGAAACCAAATCCTTCCCAGCCCTTGCTGTCACTGTAGTGTTATGGGCCCCAGATACACATGGACCATGATCAGCACACAGCATTATACAAATCTGACATATGAAGTGAATTTAATGAGTTAAATGCATATTTAGGTCATACTAGTGATGCTGTATTTAAATTATATGCCAAGTTCTGGAAGAGTCTGTAATCCACAGACTACTGACAAAGAAAACTGAACAGAAGTAATTACAATGACATTGAGTGAATTTACTCACTTCAATAAATTGTGTGCAATAACGAGGGAGACTACGCTTGAACCACAAAAGGGATATAACATCACCAACGCCATAACCTTGTTCAATTATGGTCGACATTGGCACACCAGCATAACATGGCTCCTCTCCTATAAATAGAAAAAGGGTTATGCGAGAGTGTATAATGTTAAAAAGGGTTATGCGAGAGTGTATAATGTTCGGATCTACAATACATTGCGCTACACACGATAATGTTCGGCAAATAATACCAAAAATTTTAATATAATTTATAGAGATATTAATTTATGTATATGCTAAAGTACATTTATATTTATTATTGTTTGAATAAATGTGCTGCAGGTTGAATTTTGTTTTCGGAATTTAATATTTGTTACATGAATAAACTGATACCGATCACTGTTTAATTAATATATGAATCGAAATCTATGAATATTCGCTGAGATCAATATTTACTTAGATAAATTTGAATTTGTCACTTGATTCATAACATATTGGTAATGAAAAATGGTAAATAGATGCGAGATTAAAAAAAATGTTTTCAAGAATTATTTTAAAAACACGAAGGGTGGGCAAAATTATCAGTGATGGCAATAAAAGTTGTGGATTAGGATTGAAGAAATCCAAGTGCCAACATTGATGAGGTAATTGAGGAAGCAAACGAGAATTTAAAGATGTGAAGAGGGGACTGAAAACATTAAGAGAGAATTAAGAAGAGACCAATGAGTTTCAATCGGCTGAGGATTCAAGTTCAGCGCACAACCTTTTAAGATGTCTAGTTCAAAAGAAGGCTAGTTCACAAGGTGACTCGTCAAATACGCCCACATGGCAAAAGAAGCGTTGTTTAGTGGGTCTGCCTATGTACTTTAGTAATCAATTAGATTTGGTCAAAGTCCCAAACCTCTATCATCAGAAATGGTGGAGATGATATGCGTTGGTGCACGGACTTTTCCACTTTTAATTGCAGTGTTGAGATCCTCAGGGATCTGAGGGGGTGTAACTTCATGTACTGGGGTAATCTTCCCTTCTTCAACCTGAAAATAACTATACATGAATTTCAATTTAACATAATTAAGAAGTATTCAAGACTAAATGTTTGAGATCAACATACAAGTTTATCAAATGTCTCTTTAATTGAAACTTCCAGTGCTTCAAATGAGGTTGGCACAACTGCTCCAGCTTCTTTTAAAGCATGATTTTTTGCTTGTGCAGATTCCAACTCTCCACCACTTTTGGCACCCTAGATCAAGAGCAAGAAAAATATCAGATTCATGATTGTGAAGACCACTAGAAGGGATGAGATAAGTTGAGAAATAAATTTTATTTTTTAGGGAAATTTTGGTATTCATTGACCAATGCAAACAAGTTCTAATTTCCACTTTTTCAAGTACTTACAGCATGACCAAATTGCACTTCGGACTTGAAGAGGCGAGCACAAGTTCCACTGACCCATGCAACAACTGGTTTTTGAACTTTGCCTTCTTTCAAAGCTTCCACAAGAGAGTATTCATCACGTCCACCAAGCTCTCCAAGTACAACCATCATCTTAATCTAAATTGGAGAAATTATAATGAGATTGTGAAAAAAAACAGATCAAGTTTTAACAAACATTATAATGCCTGAAGTTGTTTGAAACGCTAGCTGCAAAAGTAGTAGTTACCTGTGGTATATTGTTGAACCGTAAAATATGATCTGAAAGGGTTGATCCAGGAAAAACATCCCCTCCAATCGCAATGCCTGAAATATTTATGTGGCTGAATTATACATCAGCGTTAAAGATGTTGTAGCACATTAACAGTATTAATAAAGCAAAACCTTCATAAATTCCATCAGTTACGCGGGCAATCGTGTTGTACATCTCATTTGACATGCCTCCCTGGAATTTTCAGCATAAAAGTTTTATATATAAAAAGGCGCAGAAGACGGGGCACAAAATAACAATTCCACAGTTCCTCTGTTAATTAAGTAGAGTGGCATTGTAGCAATAAAACAGCAGCATACAGAAGATTATACTGTAAAATTTCATAGCTCCCAGCAAATATAGGAATAAGATCATCTTGTAAATCTAGAATAATTGCATATTAAGGGGTAATTGTGTGAAACAACTAGTTTCAGCTGGGAGAAACTTTACAAGTTTTATGACAACCCTGCTTGTGTAAATTAGATTGAAGATAAGCTTTTATTTTAGTTGTAATCATAGTTTGAACTTTGAAGTTTGAGACAAAAGAACGTAGTTGGGTGCTTTTAGATGATACATGACACTACAACATACATGCATATATTGAAACCACACCCATATGACAAACTGATATATAAACTTATATATCAGGTCGATGCGAAGTAACATACATCATCGAGTTTATAAATAATATTTTCCATGATTCTATGGAAGAAAAGAAAAACATTAGTACATAAGAATTTCCATTAGTAATTCATGTAAATGAAAACCTTGAAAATGGTCGTGTGTGAAACCATATGAATGTGGCAAAAATACATATCGTTTGGGTAAGTATTGAAAAGACTAACATGAAAACAAGTTAATTTTAACATACCGATTTAGAAACAAATCCAACTGAGCCAGGTCTATAAAGCTTGCAATGAACTATGTTATCAATGGTTCCTGCAGTATCTCCTATCTTGAAAGCTCCAGCCTGTATACCTCCAACCGTTGCAGGACCAATAACAACCTTTGTAAAGCAAACGACACAAGACTGGTAAATAGTACTTATTACAAAATGAATCGGTGCTTTTTACCATCAAATCATGTGCATCAGTCACACACTAACATGTTAAATGACCATGCGGATTTAAAAAATAAATCATTTGTTTAATATTGCCTGAATAAAACAAATGCTTTCTATTGTGTGAAACGTGTTAAAGGATAGTTCTCAAAATTTAAAAGTACGTTTTACTGCACTTGAAAATTATACTGCAGAATAGGTTGAACATTGAGGTATTCATTCTGCAAATCAGACTCCATTTCATTTGACAGCCTAATGATGGTATACACAAAACCATAACACCCTTTAATATTGGACTATTAAATGAGAATTCATTTGTCTTGATAAAAGGCATAACTTGTTTTGGTGTAGGATTAAAATACTACTAGCCAAAAGTGAATTTTATAACTACTGGTAAGCATTTATAATCGACATGTTGTTACCTTCATATTCTTACCTTGTTGTTAGCCCTTGCAAAGGCAATAAGCTGTTTTGTATCAGATTCTGGAACGCCTTCAGCAATAATGGCTACTACTCGAATTGTAGGTTGTTTTAGAGCAGACAAGGAAGATGCAGCTGCACTGCGGATAAAAATTCAACTTAGAAGTTGGTCAAATGGAAATCTAAGATTGCTTTCCATTTATCATTCAAGTGTATAACAAACCTCCTATATGATGCAAAGTTGATGAAAACATCAGCAGTTGGATGTGCACTGCAAGCTGCTTCAATACTGCAGAAATATGATCATCGAAATAAGTAAATATTACATACTTGCAACTTTTACCAATATTGTATGCCAGATCATGCCTGAAGTTACTTAAAGGGGCTGAATAATTTCAGAGTTTAATCTACTAAGTACTGATAATTATGCACATTCTTGGTATGCCTGAAATTCAACATGCTCAGAGCACCAAAGATTTCTCTCAATTTAAGAGCTAAGTAAATTTCTGGAAGGCAAATTCTATTCCAACCCGTGTTTTTACTTAGTAGCCCCCTTTGAAAAAAACAATTTTCTGAAGACAAAAATACACTTAAGAAAGTGGTTGTCAAATGTGGATGGTAAGATAACCACGTTGGCGCTTTATGTGGTTGTGTGCTGAACCACGCACTGCCTCTACGTGGTTTTCTATCTAACATCATCTTACCTCTACGTGGTTTTCCATCTAACCTCGTCTTGTCAGTACGTGGTAACCACGTAAGGAAGAAATAACGTGAGGGGCAATTGTGGAAGAAGTTGAGGGTTACTGAGTATCTTTAGGGGTTTACCAGATTTTTCAAAAAACGAGGGGCTACTAAGTGAAAAGTAGGGTTGGAATAGAATTTGCCTTTCTAGAAACAGCAATATCCAATACTTATAGTTCCAAAGGGAAAATGAGTGTGTGAACTGATGCAGAAACAAAAGGAGATCAGGAACTGACATGGAAACAAAAACGGTGAAAGAGGATTCTTAGAAATGTCCAAATAAGGAAAGAAGATGAAATTGGTTGTAAAAAGTTATAATTATAAATATTTTTATGAAATTTTGTAGATATTTAAGAAAAAGGTTAAATTTTAAAGCATCCTTAAGAAACTATGAATGTTTAAACAAATAGGTTTATTTGCATTGACCCCACAATACCAGGTCATTAGCAAAGAGATTCAATACCATCATCGGTATACGATCCTTACACCTCGTGGCTATCCATTCAGGTTTATTGTCTTCACGTAGATGAGTATTAAAGTATTTTAACTTTATTTCTAATATTATTTCTTTTTTTGTTCAAGGAAAAAAGAGCTGGTCATGGTATTGAAATTATTTCCACTGCAACCCAAACATGTTCTTGTCCACTTTGAAATTTCTTCCCATCTTCCCATCGTCCCATCAAATATTCCCAAATAAAATGTCAAACTGCAGTACATAATAAGAAAGCCAACTTACGACAAGGTTCTAGTTTCTAAGGTCCAGCTTATTGAATGTTTGCACATTAAGCATAAAAATCGAGAAACTTACGTTGGATGAACAGGTATAGCAATTTCCTCCTGTCCAAAGAATAGTTTTTGAAACCCCTCGGCACCAGGATTTATTATCCCAGCAACAGAAGGTGTTTCCCTGCCTGTAATACACATTAACATATTATACCATAAAGGAATAAAGTACTTACAGTTAAGAAGTTGCTACAAAATAAGCACACATGCTTCTTTTATAGGTTAGTACAAGGAAAGAAATAGCTCAAAATTACCACAAAGAAAATCAAAATCAAGCATCCTCTGGATTGGCAATTGTTTGTAATTGTAGAACAATGCCTGAGTGGTTTTCGAGAAAAGATTGCCGGTAGCCATGATTAAATGTAATAACCTGGAAAAAAGTTTTATTTCTTTTATTCCAATGGAAGAAGTACTAAAATTATCATGCTGATGGAATGAGACATAAAAGACTTTGTTTTTTTTCTTCTCTTGACTTAACTGAATTTTTTTATTTATTATTTTTTTGCCCCGTACCGAGCTTAACTGGACAATGTTGATGAGGAGCGAATACATGTGGAAATGAATCAAAAAACTCTCATACTTTACGCTAGTAACAATAGTGTTTATTGTTGTTTGAAAGTTAAACTTGCAACTTTAATTAACTTCCCATTATTTTGAAAGAACAACTTCTTTCGGGCATGCAATATTTTTTTCCCCTTTAATCTTTTAATGTACAAATTTTAACCAACTGTGTTATGAAAGAAATTTACAGAAAAGAAGAAAACAACTTAATGGCTATCAGCAAAGAGAAAAACCGTCACAAATTACTTCTTTGATTTTTCCATGAATAAAAGCAACCACGTATGCTAAAAAGATAATCGCTTTTGCGGTTCTATTAAGATCTAAAGCGTAAATGGTTTATGCAACGACAAACCTACGGTAGTATTACTGGAATATAATACAAAAGATGGCTTCAAGATTGAGTCGAGGATGATCTTTTTAAAACAACAGACAATAATGCCTTTATTAAACAAAAGCTAACATGAACAATTGTGCTTGTATACAAAGGAAGGGAGGGGGGAGGGGGGAGGGGGAGGGAGAGAGAGGGGGGGGGGGGGGAGGGAGAGAGAGAGAGAGAGAGAGAGAGAGAGAGTGTGTTGGATCCCCCTCTTCAAGGATAAAATCAAAAAGAAGTTCAAGGCCGATACTAGAGCGAGGCTATCGAGGCAGTTGCATGGGGCAAGGAAGCAAGAATGTTAACAGTTAATGAAAGATATAACTATATCGTTGTACACAACGTTAAGTAGAAACATACTGGTTCAGTAGGTTGTGCGTTCTCTCTCTTTTCATGATATAACGAGTTTAACTTCCATATACAACAGAAAATTAACAATTTTTTGCTCCTTGCATATATGTAGTTGATTAGGGAAACCCAACTTGTAGAGCCCAAGCTGAAGGAGTTCACCTTTTGATTGAGATATTGGATTATGTGTCAACAGAGTTAGAATAAAATTTATGCATTTTGATACCGGTACAATTAAAATATTGCATAAAATATATAAATAATATAAGATGTAATGAGAAACATATATTAATTGTATTGTACAGCCGGCCTTGAATGATACAAGGACTCAACTCAGTGGATAAACCCTTCTTTATGCCAGATAATGGAATCAAAGCTTGATAAAAAGTATCACATATTGTCCACAAGTGCACAAAAATACATACATAAATACATAAATATATGTATGTATATATGTATGTGTGTGTAAGCAGCGGAGTGTTCAATGACACTCCAAACAGTGGAGCATCCCAATTGCCCCCCGAATTCTACCCAAGTTCCTATTTAAATAATGAAGTGAGTGGAAAGAGAGAGAAGAAGCATTATTTAAACAGAGACTTGAGGTTGAAATCAAGAGCAATTGAGGTGATTCAATGTTTGAGGTGCCATTGAACGCTATATATGTGTATATTAGTGTGTGCGTGTTTGTGTGTGTAAGATGAAGGGAGTGAAAAAAGAGAAGAAATATTATTTAAATAGAAACTTAGAGTGGAAATCTGGGAGTGGTTTGGGTACTCCATTGTTTGGGGGTGTCGTTGAACGCTCCATGTATACACACACATATATATATATATACATACACACACGCAAAGATCCGCTACCCCTCGTTTTTGGTACACCTGAAAAACTCTTTGATTTTATCCACACTTTCCGATTCAAATAATTATACTCTCTTTTGTTCTTTCATTCTATTATTAAATTCTATGTGTGTGTAACACATTTTCTATTTGATGTATTTTTTCTACTTCCAGAAAGTGTATGGCCAAGTATTTAATAGTAAAAGTTTGATATAAAGGGGTCATTTCCAGGAATATAAAGAAGCGTCCAATAAGCTTTAGCATGTTTCTTTATATCTCAAACTTAGTATGATTCAAGATAGTCGATTTTCCTCATTTTTATAGACCAACTGCACTATCAACTTATACAGAAAAGTTGTTCATATGTCATTTTCATTTAAAAACGTTTCGCCATCATATGTATTGAAAATCTTGATTACCTACTGCACCTGACAACCGTAGTGAAAGTATGATTATTTCCTAATGAGATTTTGCAACTAAATTAACAATCTTTGAGAAGCATAAACATAACATTAAAAATACAAATTAGTTTCTCAAACCATATGTTACCGATTCAAGACTGAACATTAAACTGTAAACTACAATACAACATTCTGATTGACAGGTAACTTAATACCAACGAGCAAGAAAGCCTAGAGCATAAAGCTATGGTCACCTTACAGCATAATTTATGTGGGTAATTCAAGTCCATGTGAACAAATGGTTGATTTGGTTCAATACGTCAACACATAACCAAAGCAAATCGGTTTAGTTTGATTGGTTAACCATTAAATCAAATTATTAGCTTGAAAACAATTTATTAACATGAAAAGAAAACAATTATTAAAAGTCGAATATTATTATTCATATTTGTTCTCATGTGTATTAAAGCTACATGAACCTTAACATAATAATCGCAACATGTGTCATGCAAACCAAGAAAAAAAAGATGAAAAGGTTAATAGTTCAATTTGTTATTAGATGTTCGACATTAATTTGGTTAACTCAGTTAATCCAATTTAGATTTTGAAAACCGAAAACCAAACCAAAAGCCGATTACTATTTTCTGTTTTCTTAACTAAATCCCGAACCCATTTTTGAAAATCAACCATTCCATGAATTTCAGATTGGTTTTACTGGTTTATTCGGTTTTAAACAAACTTTCCTCATCCCAAGATTCAACTAATAACCAATCCTATACCTGTTATTGCAACATTGAATATATATAAGTACATATTAATCAAAATTACAGCCAGATTTCCACAACTTACACCTCTTACATCAAGCGGGCACATTGCAAAAATCAAGCTGATTACGAATTACAATGATACCTAAACCAAATAAATACCATTTAAACCATAGAAAAACTGCATAATCCCAACAGATCCAAAGCAATCTCAGAAGCAAATTCACAAACATCTTAAAAGCAGCATAAAATATGAAAGATAAAACAATCAACAAACTATCATACCTTGTTGAAAGAATTCAAGCAAACCAAAGACAAGAAAATCTCAGCTGGATCAGTAGCTTTAAATATGCATCTACCTCCAGAGTGAGAGAGAGAGAGAGAGAGTGTGTGTTTTATATTGTCGTGCTTGTAGCAACCTTAGGCCATCAAGATTGCCGGAAAGCTCAATAGATCTGAAATTTTCTAGTTATATGGCAGGTAGAAAGCAGTTGGGATTTTCAATTCCAACTTTGATATGACGTTAAATAGTTCATTTAGCAAAAGTATGCACGGTCGTGATTATTTTACTATATGACGATATACAAAAGCGATCACAGAAGATCCCCTCTCATTGGAAATATTTGATTGCGTGGTTGGTGAGTATGGTTATGATGTTACATCAAATAAGTCGGAATTCTTACATAGACACTAAGGATCCGTTCATCCTTCATTGGTGTCGTGTTCCGGGCCACATGCTTTGGATGCTAGAATATGCATTGGACATGCTGATGTCAAGTTGAAAAATGCTCCATCCCATCAAGCTATGAAGTGGAACGAGCGGCATGTGCAAGTTTGATAGCACAAGCATCATGTGAAGTAAGTGACATGTTGGTTTATAAAAACAATTCCTCGGACTTCGGATTAATATTCATTTTGGTTGACCTTATCAACAAATTTATCTAAAGTACAAACCTTGACAAAAAAATCAACTAAGAGCACCAATTTTTAAAATTAGCCATATGAACAAACTAAACCTTGCAATTAACTAAAAAAACTTTCTAGATTATTTCTCATTCACGTAAAAAATTAAGATAGTGTTTGTTTTATCTTTTTTAGTTTTGAGTTTTCGTGCATACAAAAATACATGTGTTGCATGTACATTATACAAAACAATCAATTTAGAAAATAAAATTGACATACAAAATAGAAACTGACTTTCTTATTTTTCATATTTTGATAAATAAAAGAAGCACGAGAACAATCCATTATTCCACCGTTTCTCATCCTCTCCGTGATTCCCTCCATCTTTCTTTCATCATATCCATCGTCGCTCCACTTCTATCATATTTTGTAATTAGTGTTGAAAACTCAAAATACAAAACTCATTTTAAACTAAATGCTACCCAAGATTTTTCAACTATTTATTAGGATGGATTACCAGGTCGTGGCGGATCCTAGTGGTAGAGGAGGTCATGTGGTGTTGTTTGTTAGTGGCGTGGTAGGTTATGGTGGTTGTGGGGTCGTGCACTCATGTGGTACGGTGTGGAACAACAAAGTCATCTGGCTAATGATGATTGTGGAGATAAGGTGACAATATGGCGGTGATGATCATGATGATGGAGAAGGATGACCATGTGATTGAGTGCAGTTATGGTCACAGTGGAACATGTAATATTATAAACAATGTGTATGTTTATTTAATTATATCCAATGACATTGAATATAATTGGTTTGTAATTCAATGTTTTGAATATGTATTTTATATTCCAATTTGTTAGATAATTTTAATTCAAATTATTACAATATTGCTTGCAATTAATAATATAACTAAATGAATATTCTTTTGAATTTTGTAACATTATCGTCAACATCTTATGTTTAATGAATAATTTGTATATAAAACCTTTTAAATGAGGGCCAAACAATAATATATGGTAATATGAAAGAGTGTGAGCATACACTAAATGAAAGAGTGTCATTTTCAACCGTCGAAAACCGTTGACGGACGCCATTGGGAGCCGTCGAAAATAAAGCCGCCACCAAACAGTGCTTTTGACGGCTTCGTCGATGGTTTTGTAACGGTTGCCAATGGCAACTTTCGATGGCTTTATGACAACCGTCATGTACACGTGGCAATTCGTGGTTCAATTATACATGTGTCGGACACCGTTGTTTTCTTGCCGTTGGGAACCGCTATAAGCCGTCGGCTATTTTTTGCCAATAAACCATCAGTAGCTGTCGATAGACGTTGGATATTATTGACAAATACACCATCGGAAGTCATCGCAAATCTAGGCTATTTTTTTATTTATGCTACCATTCGTCTCTTGTGCAACACATGCATATCAATATGCATCGCGGTTCGATTTCACACATATAAATCATATATATATATATATAAGCTCAAATCACATATAAAACATCAATACTTAAAAACCATCACCATTTACAATAAATAAAACTCAAACAATCCACCATGCAACATAACATTCTACCAACATGTCATAGTTAACTTCCAGCATCTCAAAATGTATTAATCATGTCAAAACAAAATCAACATGTCATCCAATATCTCTTCAAAATGTATCAAACATACCAAAAAACATCATCATCGCCATCTCTAAGTGCATATATGTATAATATCCAAGGACAAACATAAAATCATACATGTCAAGCCTCATCATCGCCTTCAGAACCACGCGATGAAGGAAATATGCCATGCTGCTGCATACATGCAACCAAGCGCTCGTCTAACTGCGTCATCCCCACAGCGCGAGGATGGTCTCGTTCTTCCAGCTCCGCAACCCTGGCTCTTAGCTCTCGAATCTCTTCTTTATGCTAAGCCTTTTGGTACGCGCTCTGCTTACTCCTAGTCTGCAACACATGTTCTAATAAGGGATTTATGGCTAATGGCTAGCAAAAAATGTGGGCTTAGAAACCGCTATAATAGTGTGATACATAAGATTAGCAATCATTATAACAGTGTGAAATGAAATAGCATTGGAATTCAAAGACATTATTACCTTATTTTCTTTGATTAAATTGAGAATGGTTGGGTTATCTTCTCAATCCAGTGTTTGTATATGTATATATATCGAAAAGAAACCGAATTGATAAGTAACTGCATCCTAGTAATCTAAGTTATTGTTATAAACTAAGTTATTTGTTTAGAAACTAAATTATTTTAACTTAGTTATTCTTACAAACTAAGTTATTTCTTTAAAAACTTAATTAATTTTTACTAGCTTAGTTATTGTATAAACTTATTTAATTTTTAAATAACTTACTTAACTTTTATAAAAATTAGTTATTCTTTTAATTAGGTTAATTTTTATAAGTTTAGTTAACTTTTGTAAAACATAGTTAATTTTTGTAAAACTTGGTTAATTTGGTTAAATTTTTATATAACTCGGCTAATTTTTATAAATTTGTTTAAGTTTGATAAACTTTAGTTAATTTTTAGAAATTATTTAATGTTTAGAAAACTTGGTTAGCTTAGTTAATTTTTGTAAACTTGGTTAATTTTAGTGAAAAATAGCTAATTTTAAAAACTTTTAGTCAACTTAAGTTAAATTTGTATAAAACTTAATTTTTTTATAAAATTAATTATTCTTTTACAAACTTAGTTATTCATCTCATTATCTAACTACATTTTGATGTGCCGTTAGCTTTTATATAAGAAAATGATTTTATAAGCTAAACAGTTTCTAACGAATAATCCCACAGCTGAGATTTGTTTCCCTTAAGGCCTTGAGCGGTCTACCCTCAACAAAGCCGAACATGGTAGAGGATTAATGCTCTTGGCTGGGCTGGCTAAAAAAGGGGTCGTTGTGGCGGACAGCTGTACCCCCTAGCTCTGCTCTCCGGAGTAGGGTTTTTTTTTTAAAAAAAATTCTAATGAATAATATAAACAATTTCAAATTCGCTACAGTTGGGAGATTATTAAATATTGGTCAAATCCAAATATATTGTTAAGTACCTCTTGGTTTCCAAAGCCATAATGCCTATTCTGCATTGGCGGATCTATAACACCTTCAAAAATTGCATCTTCCTCGTCAATAATCAACTGATCCCACCCCGTTCCCTGAAGCAACTGCTCTCATTGTTACATAAATTTTTCCTACAAAGCAAACTAAACATACAACTGGAATTTGCACTATATTATTTTAATTCTTTATAACTAATTAATTAAACTGATTATTAATAACTTATAACTTAAAATATGCTTACATGGGCTTTGGTTGATTTATCTTCGGCTCATGTGTACAAGAGTGTGCAATCTTCATTTTGATGCTCGATGGCATGAGTATGGGAAATACATCCATATATAAGACGGGACTCATATGCTTTCTTTCCCGAAATAATTATTATGTATTATTATTGAATATACAAAATTATACAATATAAAAACTGTTTATAATTGAAATTGCTAAATTTACAGCTCTTGATGGTAATGATGGAATGAAATAGAACCACCGTGATGTGTGACTAGATTCTTATTTCTATTCCTAGAGTTTCTATCTACTATGCATGTACATTTAAATTGAACAAGTTAAAGTGATATATATATATATATATATATATATATATATATGCTCTATATAATGTGTAATAGATTGTATATGAAACTTTAATTTAAATAATTAATCAGATATTAGTAATCTTACCTTCGCTCCATCGTTATTACACTAAACAACTCAAGCATCCTACAGCTCACGCTCATCCAATTAGGCTTCTTCCTTGCTTTTCTGTGCGTCTGACATCGTGTCAAGGTAGTTCTTCCTCATTTTTTTCATCCAGTAGTTTTTTTGCAAAGGAGGGTGTCAACTTCTTGCAACTCTACCGCCCCTTGCATGTTGAAAAAAATATAAGTTATACATTTATACTTAGTCAACAAATTGTATAGTTGTTATATATAATGATATATAAATTTACACTATGAGAAATTTTTTCCATATACACTCTATGATGTGGGGTGAGATTTCATTCCGCCTAGACTAGCATGCGGTCATCCTGCTCCTCTAAGAAATCTTGTTTAAATTTCAAGAACAAGCTTCGATGGCTCCAGCTTAAATCCCATTTGTTAAATAAGATACAAGCCTTTAATAAATCATGACTGGTATATCATACACAAAATATTTATGTTGGTGAAATAAATTTAATACTTACCATTTCGCTTGGACTGTAACGTCACTATGCACGTTGTGCCTGCTCTCATGGACTACTGCCATCACCTTCCATAGCGGTCCCTCTCAGACCAGAAGTGGAGGAACTTGAATGCAAAGAACTCCGACGTTGAAAAAACAACATAATACCTATCACAAACATGTCATTTTATTACGGCAGAACATATCATTTAATTACGAGAATACATATCATTTATTATAAGAAAAATGTAACATTAATAATTAAATAAATTACCTTCTTTCAGAATCTACATTATTAATCAGTCCTCGTCGTTTTCTAATTCAGATTTGATCTCGTACTATATACTATATTCCTATATAATCTCAAATGCTTTTACTAAAATATTTTATTCATCGGTTAGAGGCCCAAAATCAGTATGATCATCGACTATTATTATTTTTCTGTTTTCCTCAACATCTGCTTGATAAGCTTGTTCGTTTGGAATATTCTTTCTGTAAATCTTGCCTTTGTTTTAAAACTTCCGACCAGATTGCTTTTGTAGAGATGGATATGGAGCATAATAAACTTATAGTGCTAGTACTAAAGGATCATATTTATGATAATGCGAGGTATGCTTTATTTCAACAAGATTATGATTTTTGTTCATGTTAATTCCAGAACTTGAAACATTGTGGAACCAGTTTCATCCAAACAAAAAAACTTCGTCCGTAGCTCATGTGAAATATGTTACTTGCAAAACCTAGGTCAACACACCTTAAAAATCATTTATATAATTATTTGGATTGTCACTACCTTTGAAAAATACATCGATATTATTAGTTAATTTTTCAGAGTCATATTCTTTGGTGTTGAATTTATCCACGCCTCATTTCAAATTCGAATTTCTCTTTGATGGTCTTTCCCATCCATTACCTTTCAAGACCAGTCTTGATCTTTATGCATTTTACTCCACCGGATATTCCCTCTGCCCTTACTGTACTCGAGCTTGGTGCGTTGCACGACCGATGTGAAGAAGTAGACCATTGTCTCGGCAATAATGAACCAAACTAGTATTTGTAGTGAATCTTATAACCATTAATTCCTTGTAGATAAACATCAATTTCTTGTGTCGGATCATCAGGGCTGGGGACGACAATAGTGAGAAACATATATGGAGGTTTCATACATATCCACAGAAGTAAACTATAAGGTCTAACGATAATATGCTAAGATGAATATTTAGAATAAAATTGAGAAAATAGTGAAAATCCATCCGTACATAAACCGAGTCTAACATTATGGCTCTCTACTGTAAAAGCATGATATGTCTTATCAAAATGCTTCCATGCTTATCCATCAACTGGATGTGTTAACGTACCTTCTTCCTGTGTTCTCACATTGTGCCATTTCATATAAGGCGTAGTTACAGAAGATGCATATATCCTTTGAAGCTAGAAGTAATGGGTAAGTAATGCATACACTTATATGGAACTTTCTTTTCCTTCTTTTTTCTTGGTTTGTATCTTTCCTCGCTACATATTCTACACATCCTAAGATCGATGTCCTCTTTCCAAAACAACATGCAACCATTTAGATATGTATCTATTTTTTGATACGACAAACCAAAAGTAGCCATAAGTTCTTTTACTTCATAATGATTTTCACACATTAAATTATTAGGTGACATATGATGTTTTGTAGCTTGTGCAACAGTTTTAAAGCCGGCTTCTGTGAATTTGTATTTTGATTTCACCGTAATATACTCTGTACTTACTGATAATTGGGTGCCGCTTTTACATCCATCCCAAAGGAGGTTTCTTAGTAGCATCTAATAAATTATAGATTTTCTTTGCTTCAATATTTGGTTCTTCTTCGACATTTATATCGTCATCATCAACTTCAACTATAGGGAATATTGATCATGATGCATGTTCAACCATATCTTCTATGAAATTCACCATGATGATGTCATTACCCATCTCCTCCACTAGCTATATATGATTAGGTGCTACAAGTTTCTCTATGACAATCCCAAACTTTATAATCCAGCATGAAACTATATTGGCACAAATAAACTTTAACCATACTCGATACCAAATGCTTCAAGAGTTTGCACCTACTACATGGACAACGAATTTTTTTATCGTTCCATTATTACTTAAAGCGAATTCAATAAATACGTTTACACCATTATAAAACTTTCCTTTATTGAACCTCTCAACCCCCTTTGTAGCTGTGACATCCAGCTTCGATCAACAAAGCAGGTGCTCATTTTTCATATTTAAGAAAATATGATTAGAAAGTCAAAAATGTATAGATCATTTTATAGATTGATGTTTTATATTTCAGTTCATTTATACACTTTAATGTTTTATTAATTATATAACATATTATTCTTTTTTATTTTATTTTTCAATTCATTTATACGTTTTAATGTTTCTTTAACCATAATTCATTTATAATTATCATTTATACATTTTGCCGATTGGCACAAATTGTGGGTATAATACTTAAATTTTAGTTTATTGTTTTCTAATTTGATGGTCGTTCATCCTGCTTTCCATTACAAACACAATTAATTATATTTCGTAAATCATTTCATTTTAAATGATTTTAAAAAAAATTCGACAGCAGTCCCCTTTGTTCCTTGTATTGTACACAAATGCATATACACAAGGAACAAAAAGGAAGTGTTGCCGAAATTTTGTGAACATTTTAAAATGAAATAATTTACAAAATGTAATTATTTTATTGTGTTTGTAACTTGTCCAATATATGGGTAAATTCTTCAATATTATATCACATGAATATGATGTCCATACTGTGACAAAAACGAATATTCATATAATGATCATATACAATACATGTCAAACGTGACTAAAAACTCTCTAAGAGATATAAAAAAATAAAGCACATTAGGCACCGATTTGTCTACATACTACCGTTACATGATTTTTATTAATGATATAACATATAGCATGTGTACAATAATTTGTTTATATTTTAATGTTTTATTAATTGTATAATATATTATATAATTTTTACCTTTTTGTTAATCATTTATGTTTTGAAATTTAACGAATTATGAATATGATATTATATTTTTTAAAATAAACTACAATATACACTAGTTTACCGCATGCCACATATTCTAACAAACTAGATTTTATGCATAATTAAGGGTCCAAACTAATAAACGATAATGTAAATAAATTATTATTTTCGACGTTTTTAGAAAGCGGCACATACACTAAATTATGCGCATTTACACTAATTAACTCAAGCTAGCCCTAATGCGCATATACAATTAATGCTTATACGCATATACTAAATTATACATTAATTTTTGGATTTAAATATTAATAACTATAATTAGCATTCAACGAGGTATAATAAATAGTCAGTGGGTAATAACTAAAATCAGAAATTTACCCCAATCTAGCAAATGAAAATTAATTTGAGTCAGGGGAAAAAAACCTGATTAGAGATGAATTACTGGCCAAAGTTGTGGAGAGTAGAGAATGATGAACTTATTGATGGTCAGGGAGTGGTGCAGACTTGCCCACGATGGAGAAGGGAGGAGGAACCAGGGTATTGTGGAATTTGGGAGAGGCAAATGTAATGAAGCAGCTCTCAGCCTGGTGGCTGAATATACGCGACTTTTCGATGGCTTCCGACGGTCGTTGATGACTTTAATAAGCGACGATTTTCGACGATTGCTTAATTTTTTTATTCCATTTCAAAAATTTTAAAATAAATTTAGTATATATTAGTTTATTTTAAAATTTTGATTTGTACGAAAAATTAAATAGTTTATATTAGCTATCAATAAATATGAAATAGATAAATGATTACAACCTCTCTTACTTACCTTTTCAAATTAATTTAATTTTTTTAAATATAGTTACACACACTGCGTTTACAAAATAAATTCATAAAACTAATACGTATCATAACTTTTTGCTAAAATTTTATAATTGATAGACTGAAACTTGCAGAAAATGATTATCTACGTTTGATTTTCAATAAAGTTAATTATCAATGTAACTATATGGCAAAAAAGATTATCAAAAACACTGATTTAATTAATCATAAATTATCATAAATTTGAATAACTGAATAGAAATATATTTACAAAATTCTTAGGTTTTGAATTATTATATATTTTATCAAAATTTTAACTTATATAACTAATATGAAATAATAAACTAATAAGTCTAAATAGACAAACTGATGGGCTGTCCGCGGCCCTTAGAAGCATAATGACAGAGCCGTCGGAAGCTTCCACCCCAAATTTCACCATTCTTTGTAGTGTTACATATGCGAAGGTTATAAATGTTTACATATTTTTATCAATATATATACATAATATATATAATCATAAAATATTTTTTAATTATTTTCAACAATTACACACACACACAAAAACAAGGGCAGTCCGAGCGACATTATTGCCAAGGCCGAGTTTAAAAAAATTGATTAATGTTACAGAAATTGAACTCTAGTCTGTTGTTATACTAAGCAATGAACAAACCACATAAGTCATATTTATTTAAGTTGTGCTTTAATATTATGTAATTTTGATTATTCTAAAGAATCAACATTGCCTCCACCTTTGCCTTTGCCTCTGCCTCCTCCAAGTTCATTGCTCTAGGCAGCTGCCCTGGCAACCTACCCCTAAAGTCGGGCCTCTGTGTGTGTGTTCGCGCATGAGTATCTGTATGTGTGTATGTATATCTTAAAATAAATATAATTTAAATTATTATATTTAAAATGTTTTTATATATATAGAACTAATTAATTATATGTAATTTATTCTTTGAAAAATTATAATGTAATTGTTTCATGGAGTTTATTTTGGAACTTAAACTGGGCCTTTAAATTTGAATTTAAAGCCATTATATATACAAACATACATACATATATATACGTATGTATATTCCCACACACATTGAATATACATGTATGACTATATATATATATATATATATATATATATATATATATACACACACATACATATTCTCATAAATATCAATCAATTCCTTTTGTTAATTTGAACTATATATGCATGCATTGGAATAATGATAAACTGCATGTGTGTTTGTCTGCGCGCGCGTGTGAGTTTGTGTTTGTGTATGTATTAATAAATTATTTAAAAAGAAAACCTTTTTAATTCAAAACCAACAACAACAAAATTTATAGATAAATTTTAATATAGATTATATCCGAGTTATAGATAAAGATATGCATGTATATATATATTAAGTATATAAATACATATATTAAGTATATAAGTACATATATATTTAATAATTAATAATTTCAAAAATTAAAAATAATTTTGTTTAAATTTTGGGTCTTAAATAATATGCGTATAATGATAATATTTAAAAAGAAATAAAATTAGAAATTTATATTTGATTAAGATGCCTATAGTTATCACATTGAACTTCCATGCTTCTTTCTCAAAAATCTTTCTGGACTTAATTGATGAGATGCGACTTCCTTCTAAGAAAATTTAGTGGTAGAGCTTTATTGCGTTTTTCTCAAAAGATAATGAAAGATCGAGTCACTAATTACATAGAGAAAGAGGGATACAAATATCCCAAAGTATCTCTTTAGAAAATGGATCACACTTTTACCATTTAATCTAATTAAACATTACCTCATTTAAATATAATTATATATTATGATAACCAAAAACCGAATAATAGTTAATAAAATTTCGGCCTTGATAATATATTTACATATATTTAAGTAGATACATAATTTGTTTAAAACATTTTATGCCCTATTTAAATAAATAAATATATAACAATAATATATTTAATTAAATAAAAAAATTCCTTAAAATATATAGTAGTGTAACATTTGTATTAATATAATATATTTATAAAATTTATAATATTTATAAATTTTAGCAAGATTATTTTAGAATGCATGAAAAGTTCTATTGTGAGACTCTTAGACGTGAACTCGATCCTTAGTTAATGGATCAAATGCATGAAAAGTCCTAATGTATTGAAGGAGAATGATTCTATCACGTCAGAATGCATGAAAAATTCTATTATGAGACTTTGAATTTGAGCTGACTCCTAATTATGGTAGTCTAATCCTTTTTATTGAAGGAGACAAATCCTCACTTGATTAGCGCTTCACTCTCTTACAGTTCAATGCATACTTAACGATAGTATTAACTTAAACTAACAATGAGTGAAACTTCTATAATCAAATGCAAGGCATTCATGTAGAAGATCATTGGTACGCTCATGTTGCAAGAATACTACACATTGTCATACGATGCCCTCTATTTTACTTAGATTCAATAACATGACAAGGACTCGCGATAAGTCTTGGTGTAATGTTACAACCAATTACACTTAAATAATCTCTTGGTCCCCCCAATGGTCATGGGTAATTCACAGTCCATCATATAGGTAACATTAGATACACTAGTATTAACATGTACATTAATATACCTTTCTTAATGTGCTTATGTAGGAAATTTTAGAATATGTGTTTTTAATGACTCATTTCAATACTCATAGTTACAAACTTATTTATGACTACAACCGATAAAATACTTTTCTTATGGATTTTAACTATATGCTTTTAGTGTGCTCATAGTATTACTTATGAATATATGTATGTATGTATGTATGTATGTGTGTGTGTGTATATGTGTGTATATACATCATATTAGCATGCAGTAGAAATAAAACTAAAATACATACTTTTTCGAACAAGATCCTATAAGAGTTAAGCATATACATATATGTCATGAAATTAAAGAATTGTCCCTAGGGCATGCCTCTTTAACTCTATTGATCTTCCACTTGCACTTACGGCCAACTATGGTTCCTCATAACTATATTTCTGATCAAACCTATACAACATTAGGGTCAGAACTTAGTGAGTGGATCTATAGTATTATCGTACTGTATCTACATGTTTAATGCACATCTCTTTATCATTGATAAACTGTTTTATCATGCAATCTTCATGAAAATATATCTCGAGCTCTTAGGATCTCTTAGTTCCTTTTGCAATCATATTGTTATTAGCTAAAAAATGGTCTAACACCCCCAAATCACTGAATTTGATGAGATAACAATCTTATGATGTAGAATTGTATCTAAGGCCAATAAATTAATAAGAAAAATGTAAAAAAAAAGGGATTTCTCTCTCTTCCTTGCCACTCTTAAATAAGAAAGGTAGGAAAAGAAATGATACACAAGTTTATATTGATTCGGCTACACCTACGTCCATGTATATTTTATTGGTTCAAGGTCTGCAGTTTTTACATGTACGATTCAAGATTCAATCCTAAAACTGGTAATGGAAGAGTCTCCCTAGTCATGAATAAGAAAAGTTCCAAGGTTCTTTTCTTGTTGTAAGCAGCCTCCTTTTTTAGAGTCACCGGGCTTCTAGGTCGCCAAATAGCAATAGAAATTGTTAAACAATTAGCTGCATGATATTAGGAAAGAGATAGACCAAGTGCGAATTTTTTTATGGGTTGGTACCAATCCATATATGGATAAGTGCCTTCCATAACCTTAGTCTATTTCTTGTAGTTTCATCCATATTCCTCAAGTACCGATCCCCCTTTCCTTGAGTCAATCTTCTCTTGTTACTTCTAAGCTTGTTTGTTCACGTATTCACCTAGAAAGGTAGCTTTATGAGGGAATCTATGGATTAGCATTGACCCACAGACTTAGCCAAATATCTCTATCTTCTCCCTTTATTCGATTCCTTCACTATTACAAAGAGCTGAATGGAAAATATGACACTGTTATGGATCGGTACCGATCCATGGAAATAGCCATTTTTTATACGTAGTCCAATCACACTAAAATGTCGCTTGTGAATAATATCAGATAATAATTGCATCATTGACATCGAAATACATTATTTGATTCTCAATTTAAGGAATCTTAGTAGCACACTTTTAAATATATGCATACATATTGCTTTCACATTATTAAAGGAAAGTTACTTATCTTTTATGGTTGAATATACCACAACCTCTTATCTTAACCTTTTCTAATTAAATTTACCTATTAAGGTGAACATAAATTTAAAGATCGATTTGCTATTGTCAATGTCACTTTTGGAAGTTTGAGTCTAAACACTCCTTCATAAAGAGCTTGTTAGTTTATAAACAATTCTCTTGATTTGATAAATACTCAAGAATACTCTTTGATACCATCCAAATTTGAATGTATTTGCTTATCAGGTCAAGTGTATAAGAAATGTTGGGTATAATGCATAGTACAATGCATTCCTATTCCCAATGCTTTACTTGCTATTTATTTATATTCCTTGTCACACAAGAATATTCTTGAAAATTTTATATTAAATTTTTTAGTTTAAAATCTATGCACATTGATGGGGACAATCCTAATGTACTTTATAATAGGTATATATAATATCATTCTTAAATCTTTCATCGAGTGTTAAACAACGAAGCTTTAGCTGATTGTAACATGAGTACATTACACTAATAAGCAGCGTGTTGTTTATGTAGTATTAGAAATATTTTAATACCTTCCTTTTCCTTTATATGGACACATGTTTTCTTTGCATTTTTGTTTGAAACTAAACTATTTCTCCATAAAATTACTTGTTCTAACCTTTGGATGCTCATTTGATATTGATCCTGAAATTCTACATGCCTTGTTACCGCTCCCATTAACTTCGAGATATTTTGGCAATGACATAGAAATAGTTTCTTCTAAATCATTATTTAAAGAGTCCATTTTAACATTTTTTTATCGAAAGTCGTAGTCTTAGTGTAAAGACTCTCTATTCATAATACTTGATGATCCATGCATAACGGCAACCATATCCGTAAGTTCCAAAAATAATGACTCTTAAAGATGGTAAAAGGAAATAAAAGGAGCATATCTATCATTGGTTCGCACAGAATTCATAGTAGAAGGATAAAATAAAATAATAACATATACATGTACATGGCTATCAATATCATAATAATATGAAAATAGTAGGATCTGTCATCATAATTCATAACTCTCTAAAATATGGAGTTTAAAGGATCTAAAAAACCAAAATAATATGTCTCGTATATAAGTTAAAGTCTAATATGCAAAATATTGAATGGATAATCATAGTAATATACAACAATGAATTTATAAACTGCTCCAACTAGCAATTTTCCCTAAATCTCTAATCTACACTTACTTAAGGAATAAATAAAAAGAAAAATATAGAGAGAGTCTGACATAATGTCTCGTGAAAAGGAAATATCACTACTAAACATTGTTGGAACCAGATCGGTCCACATTGGGTGAATTTAAAAAAAATCAGTATTTGCATCGTAGTGGGCCCATGAAGTCTAATGGGTTGTACTAGATCTTATTTAGTTAAATTTGGATCAGTATGTAGTGGTTAAATTGCGTAAAATTCAGAAAAATCCCTATTTGGATCATAGTGGGCTCATGAAGTCTAATGGGTCGTACTAGATCCAACTAGCTAATTCAAATAAAATCAAATTTTATTTAATTTTCGTTTTAGTTAATTAATTAGTTAATTAAAATTGGTTTGTATATAGTTTATAAGTATATTATTATATACTTATATGTGTGTAATATGCAAGTGCAACATAATAATGTGTACATAGTTAATGTATACGTATACAGATGTTGGGATATGCATCTACAATGTATACATACGTCACATGTATATATCTTCTATCTTAAATTATTATTATTATACATATTCGAATTTTATTTATATATTAAATAAAACAAGATTTTAAAATATTTAGATATATGTTGACTAAGTCGGATCGAAATAAATTCAAATCTAATAACTTAAATATCTAATTTTGATTTGATATAAATAATTTAAAATTCAATTCTAGATATATAAAATCAATTAAAATATCTTTTTTCTATTTAAAATAAATATATTTATATTTTATAAAATATATTTATCATCGAAATTAATAAAATTTATTTATTTTTAACATATATATAAACTATTTAAAATTGGAAAAAAGAATAAATGTTCGTATTTTGTGGTAGAAAAATACTAAAATATTTAATATATAATTATATATATTCAGCCAGGATAGAAATATTTTTATATAAACAAAAAAGGTAAAAATAACTTAATACTATTTTATATATATTAAAATTACATGTATATATGTTATAAACACAATCTGTGTTTAATCTAGGTTTAAAAATAAATATAAAATATTATACTTAAAAATTGGTTTGGAATTTGTTTAAACCAAAATACATTTAAGTATTATACATTACATTTCATTAATGTTCGAAATACACACAAACATATTTGCCATATACATATATGTATGATTTAAAAATAGTAAGAAAAACTATAAAATATGAACATCAAGTTTACTATATAGAAAGTTTATAAAATTAATTTATACAAATAATGCTGTACTGATATAATAATTTACACACAAATATATATATATATATATATATATATATATATATATATGCACAGATCTAATAAAAGATAATAGACAATATAGATAGTTCTATGTGATTAAATTTTATATAATATTTGGAGGCAACAAATGTGCATGCAAAATCGTTCTGTAATGATTATATAACATATCACATAACAATTGCAAAACAAAAGAATATACCTTAGAATTAGCCTTCAAGAGCACCTTGTTCGAAGAGATCTCCATGATTCAATAGAATCAATCCATTGGATCTTACAACAATCTGCATCATAATTTGAAACGATCTTATTGGATGTGTTTTAGACTATTAGAGGCTCGGTTGTAGAGGGGTAATGCCATTGATAATTTGGACAAGGGTGGGAAGGTTCTAGAGTGCAAAATAAAGAGGGCATCATGGTTTAAATGGAGAAGGAAGAGGAGACAAACCGTGCTTATTTTACTCCTTCACTTCTTACCGTTTCTTAAATCTAGATTTAAGTTCAAAATGCCACTTCCCTTCATGTAACCTCACTATAGACCATTATGGGCCAATGGAAAATCCAATCCATTTAATTATTAATGACATTTAAATCATATTTAAATGCATATTGGTATCGTATATCGATCCGTGCATATATATACTCACCCAATTAATTACTAATAACACCTAAAAATACTAATAACACCCAACACTTAGAATATATAAATAACTATATAACATAAATATCAATTAATTTGATTAATTTGTAACAGTTTATAAATTAATTAAATTGCTTAGCGTTTCAAAGAAACCATCAACGCGGTTATGTGACTCGTAGTTGTAAATTCAGTTAACAATTAAGACCAAACAATTCGAATATTACCATTTACATGTCACCTTAGCTAGCATTGCAACAATTGGGCCAAATTTATTGCTTCTCAATTTTCATCAGTAAAATAAAATTATACAATTTAAGTGGTACCTTTCAGTGATGATTATTTGCCCTAATTCTCTTGTCACCTGTATATTACGTTAGGATTATCAAATTTGGTTTTGGTTAAAATTTTAATTTCATCCATTTTCTACCCATTTATTATATAAACAAAGTCCTTAGTTCAATAAGAACATTTATTATTAACCATACTACTGTGGCCATAGATTTAGACTTTGAGTGAATTACAGCTGACCGTGATACTAACCTCATACAACTAAGGGGACAAATTCTTCATTGATTAGTATTTCATTTCCAATGCTTCAACTAGACCCAACTATAGTTGCTCGATGGTCGCCATGCCATAATTCAACTATAATCCAAGTAGAGTACCCACGTTGAAGCTCAACAATACTTCAAGTCGAGAGAACTCTGTAATATCATCACTTTAAGATTTCCTATTTGATTTAGTTGTTATTAACCAACAAGAGGCTCTCAAATGAGCCATTCTCTAGTTATTAAATAATCATCAGTATGTAACCCCTTGTTGCTCCCAATTGTCGTGAGTAATACACTACCTATAATACCTTGCAATTTAAATGACTGAATAATTAAATGATTAATTTAAATATTTAACCATTGATTAATGGAACACCCTTTATGTTCGACTTTCAAAGATGAATGAATTGAGACTTGAAACATTCATAGCTAAGTTCGCTTTTCCAATGCAAGAAAAATGAGTATAAACTCGACTATATTTGGAGTCGATGAATTTTTGGAGTGAATAGTAATTTTTGAGTGGATAAAATGAATTTGGGCCAAGGTTCATTATCCAGCCTATAAGCAGATAACTCTCTTCATAATTCCCTTTCCACTTTCACTTTATTTATTTTTTTCAATCTTCCTATCCTAATCTCCTCCTAATTACCCCTTAATCATCACCTAATTAGCTATCCTAAACCCTTTGAATAAATTTTTTAAACTCAAATAAAAATCACCATAATTCCTCTCATCCAATTCTCTACAAAAACCATTTAGGGATTAGCATGAAGTTATTATTTGGTCCTTCATCTATGATTTCAACAGTGCTTTAGAGTGGTTTTTGGTGATTGGAGCTTAATTTAGGGAAAACATGGTAAGTCAGATGATTCTCCTACTTAATTTACTTGTTAAACTTCGTATTTTTGTTTGTAATGATTATGAAGATATGTGATGTGATTTGGAGAATTCTATTATGTGGTTTAGGTTTGAATTCATGTTATAAACACAATTCCATTAGCTAATTATTTGTTTGGACCTTTAATCATCATGTTTGGAAAAGTTTGAACCACTTTTGGGTTTAGCATGTTATTGTTTCATTGTGGTTAATTAAGTAATATAATGATGTACATATCAATGGAATGTATTAATTAAACCATTTAAAAAGAGAAAAGTTAGTAGTTTGATTAAATGGTTAAGAGCTCTACACTTATTATTAAAGTAATTAGAGGCCTAGTGAAGCTTAACTAGTATTTATAAAGATTGTTTATGAGAAGGAATGATTTTATAAAATGATAAAATATTTTATAAAATGAAGTAAGTAAGCTAATTAAGCAAGTTAAGAGCTCCATAGTTATTATTAAAGTAAGTGAAAAATATATTTTGTAAAATAAAGCGAGATTTTATAAATAGTAATAAAGGTATATTTTATAGAATATAAGGAGATTTTATAAAATAGTATAAACAGTATTTTATAAAATAGAGTGTGATTTGATAAACTGGTAATAAAGATATATATTTTATAAAATAGACAAAGATTTCATAAAATAGTATTAACGATATTTATAAAATAGAATGAGATTATATAAAATAATATAAAAACATATATTACTTTTTTTGAAATTTTTTGATAAATAGAAGTTTTGATGTAAGTAATACTTATTTAAATATACGTGTAAGTATATGTATATGGATAAGTATATGTATATGTGTTTTGAAGTTATATAATAATCAATACGATTCAAGTATTATAGTAGAAATGCTGAATGGTTTGGATTGTAGATAGTGATTGTTTATTTATGTGATTAGTTATATATCTATATGGGAATATCCGTATGTGTATGTAAACATGCTACGAGCAATCTCATATAGCCATAACAACTGTCGGGGGCGCTTATTGCATGAGAGAATACCTGGTCAAGTGATCGTTCCGGTGAACCCAGAAACATGATTTGTATAGTGGAGGCATTTTTACATGTATGTAAGTGCATATGCATGCACTACTAGGCATATCTACACATATGTTACTCACGTGAAACAAATTGGTCAATTGAGTTCAATTTGGCGTGTTAGAGGAGGCTTGGTCGAAAGAATCATCCCATGGAACTCTACATGTAAAAGAGAGGTTTTTCATATTGAAATCAGTTTTCAAATACATAAGAAAACACTTCTAAAGTGTTTACCAATGAACTACAAAGGAGATCCGATTAGGTGAAGGTGGGTTAGGGAAGCTAGCGACTCATTAGGCGAAGTGAAATGAAGATAGATGCAACAACCCACCCTGAAACAGGCCTAAATTTCAACTTAGAAAAGGGGCCTCGAAACTTAGCTCCATTCTAAGGCAAGCTATTAGTAGTAAAAAGAAATAACATTGCAAAGCCATAACTAAACTTTCAGAACTCACAGCGAATGGAACGGAATATAATAGCAAATGTACCCCTTTAATTTAAAACCAGAAAAATTTCATAACATAAAATCCCATAAAAACCGTAATACAATATCCGTTACAACCATTGTTTAAATCCATAGGTACATATGAAAGCAAATAATAATAAATACTACCACTTGCTAGGCTTCCCCATCTTTAAGCATCATCATCGCCATCACTCTATCCTTAACCTATGTAGTAATGAGGACGGAATCAGAAAAACAAGTATCTGGTGAATCAAAACCATAAGTCTCACTTTTTCTGTATTTAGGCAATATATTTCAAAATAAGAATATGTCTACGAATATAAAACCATTAAAATCATTTAATACTTCTTTCTAAGGATAAGAGGCGGGTCCAACCACTTAATACATTCTATTCCAGAAGTAGATACCATATCCCAATTGTAACGACCTGGATTTTTGACAATGTTATTAGAATAATCAATTGATTTTAAATATTGAAATATTAATTTGTATAAGTTGGATAATAAATTTCTGATGTACAAAATATATGTATATATATATACTATAGAGGCTTTGATTTCAAAAGTTTAAATTCTATTTGCTGAAAAATAATTAAATAAAAATTCTCATTTCAAATATAGGATTATATATATATGTGTGTGTGTGTGCGTGTGTGTGTGCGTGTGTGTGTGTACGTATGTACTTACAAAACTTATAAAAATAATGTAAAATAAAATAAAGAAATAAATACTTACAACTAGTTATATTTGTATGCATGTTAGATATAATGTTTATATACAAACTTCAGCATGTTAAATATAGTGTTAGTAGGCAAAACTTTTACATATGGTCTAAAGAGTTGTAGGAAATTTATATATATATATATATATATATATATATATATGATGTGTGTGTGTATACAAGAGAACACCATGATGATAAATATCTATTCAAGCATGAATTAAATCAAATCAGTCACTCAATTTTCATATCAACTAGGATATCAAGTCAATCTAATTTTCAAATCAAGTCAACATATTTTAAAATAAAATTAAAGAAAAAAATTATAAAAGAAAAGGAGTACTGTATATGAGAATAAACCTTCAGCCTTGTTCCCCCTCCTATATATATATATATATATATATATATATATATATATATATATATATATGCCATTGCCTATGTTATTCACGTTTAACATTCTCACATAAAAAAAAGTCTGCCATTTTTAAAACTTATGGAGCTAAGAACTCAATGCTAAAGGAGGAAGCAACAAGCACCTTTTTTCTAAAGCAGTGTTTCATTTCCCAATTAAAAAACAGTGAGAAAAACTTCAAATTTTTGCTTACTACAAATCGTGTATGCATTCATATGCTTGTAGATTTGAATGAATTCCTTTATTTGTCAAGTATTCATGTGCTCATAGTATATATACTTTATATACGTATGTGTAGTTATGCTATATACCCTGTAAAATTCACAGTAACATGAATATCACTCTGTTCCTATGAAAAGTTAATATCTTCCAAAACTTAGAAACTCATTTTCTCACTATCCATTAAATATCTGGTTATGATTCCAAAAGCAAAGTCGGTTGTTTTTGAGTGTAGATCACTCAAAAATTTACTTCATTTAATATCATGGAGTATTGAGGGAGAAAAGCTCAATTTATAGTGAACTACTTATAAATGACCATAAAATCAAATATCATAATTTAATCCTTTAATTACATGAGTGTGTTTGTTATTCGAAATGATGATTTTTGTTCATGATTTGATGGTTTTTAGTCGAGTATTGGGTGAGGAAGACAAGGATGACCAAAATATGGGTTTTGGTGAAATTCCGACAATCGAGGCAGTGGGATGGTTTGGTGTTGGTTGTGGAGGTGACATGGGTGATGGAGAAGCTTGGAAAAATGCAGTGGTATTTTATAGTGGTGTGTGGCGATGGGTCGAGGCTGTTTTAGGCTTTAGGAATGTTTGTTGGTGGTGCTCGATTTTGGGAAAATGGCGACGATGAGGGGCAAAAGGAGGAGTGCGGTATGGGGGGAAAAGTAGGATGTTGCGTAGTTTTAGCATAATTTGGTGGTGCATGGTAGTATACGGTGGCATGGCGAGGGGGTTGGGTGGTGTCATGTTCGTTCCAGTTTTTGAATTAATGGTTCGATTTTTCAAACAGCAGGTTTCGTGTCCCCTACCTGCCTTGTCATGACGAGAGGGTCGTGGGTGATGTAGGGAGATGGTCGGCAGCGAAGGAAGGACGATCGATGACTTGTACAAGTGCATGATGATATGCACGTATGGATCATGGATAAGAAAAGAAAGAATAGATGAGAAGCAGGTGAAAAAAAAAGAAAAGAGGGAAGAAAGAGTTTGGGTTTGGGTTTGTCTTTCTGGGACGATGATGGGCCGGGCAATTGTTTTGAAAAAAAAAGTAAAGTGATTTAATAAATGTTTGTATGTTGATAATCTTTTAACTTTAAAAACATTATTCTCGTTCGTCTAAAATCAAATCGACGTGAGAATTTTTGCATTGAGATCCTATCACCTAGTAGTATAATCTAAAATTAATTTTGTTAATTTTTGTAATTAAAAAATTAATTGTTTTTAATAGTTGAAGTGAAATAAACAATTAAATCCTTATTTGGTCAAATCTTATCTTAATTAAATTCTTATTAGATCAAATCTTATGTTGATTAATAATTAGTTATTAAATGAATTGTTTAACTCTTATTAACTAATAATAAATCACTTTTATAATTTCTTTAACTTATAAGTAATTTGGACTAATAATATGAATGGATTCAGTTAATTTAAAATAATTAAACCTTGATTTGTGAATTGTTTTAACATTAATTATTAATCGTTAAATTAGCTAACGATCTACGCTCTGGTTTTACTGCTCTCGCTCTTGGGTATTTATCTCAATTTTTTTTTGTCTATACCATTAAGTAGCTAAACAAATTAAATGATTAGAATAAAACATTGACACATTTTATTTGGAGTAACATATGTAATAAATTCCCAAATGTGATATTGACACTTCGAATATGAATTGTTTATTTTAAAACAACTTGGCCTTTATGTAAATATTGACATTTAGGTTATATAACCTGAATTTCCGTATGTAAATATTAACATTCTGATTGTGAAATTGTTATTTAAACGTCTTGGATTTTTAAAAATTATCATTTTGATTCAAAGAGACCGGGATCGGACATCAGCGTTATCCGAAACCACTTCGACTCGAATAACCACTACGAACCCTTACGGTTTTGAATATAGAATCTAATATGCTGGAATTTAATCAATTTAAAATACTCAGCTGTTTTAAATAAGTACTTATACTTAGACACTATTATAATATCATGGGATTGTTATAAAAGTATTTTTGGTTATCATAAGGTAAAAGCCCGTCGTGTTTATGTGTGACGCGGTCTTCCGATATTCCCTTGTATCAAAGGACTTTAATAACTTAAGTATTTCAAATTAAGTGTGTTTACTCATGCTGGTTTCTAACCTGACTCGAGTGTTACTTTGTTGTAATGCTCGGGTCAGACCATGTGTTATGGATTCAGGTTAGGATTCTTTTGAAGCTCAGGAGACGAGCTGGATGACAGAGACGCATTGTGCGTACTTGATTGTATTCCACTGTGTATTGTAGGCTGTATATTCAGCATTTGTGAGGACAAGTTATTATAATTGTCCAAATTTATATGTTGATGGTTGTACTCTGATAATTTGTATGTATTTTAACTGATGCAGATTCTTTTGTATAAAAATCTATTTTTGTATATTATATTTTGTTCCGTTGCGATTGTGAGATTCTTTGCTATTGTTATTTCTATTTTCTTCTTCTTTCTTTTTCTTCTTAAACCGTAATAACCTGGTATTTCTAGCACTCAATTGTTCGGCATTCTATACAATGAACGTATTAGCGTCGATTTTTGAGGGTCGAAAATCGCCCGATCATTACATGTGGTATCAGAGCTGAAGGTTAAGCGAAATCTTGGCTCTGGTGGGGATTACTCATTAGAAATTGGATCAATAGTACCCTAGAATGAGTTGAGTGTATTATATATGAGAGCATACTTGTTATTTTCTTATATAATAATTTTAAAGGATAAACGATTTAAAAATAATTTTTATATAAGATTGTATTTCGATATAAAAAGAAATAATTTTTCTGAAATTATTATTGTATATTGAGGAGATTGGTTGTTATTATTATAATCAAATAAGATTATAAAATTTAAGTTGTTATATATACATATAACCAAACAGAAATTTAATAAGAATGAACTATACAAATGGGTTAAGCTAAAAATAGATTTAAACCAGAATTTATTCTAGAAATTCCAGAAGTGTTTTTGTAACGACCTGATTTTACGACGTCCGAAAGTCGACATTTATACGTCCACTGTATCAAATGCCGCGCAATCGAATGCCGAAAAACCGAACCGTTAGGGTTTAAAGAACGAAGAGGTAGAAGATGAACAGAAACAATAACAGAATCTCACATTTCGCAGCGGAACAAATATAATAGATAAATAAATATCTTTAAACAGATTCACTATATCAGTTATTACATTATCAGAGTGTACAACAACAACAGAAGAAAATATAACATATACCAGTGATACGCTACGCCATCCAGCTTGCTCCTAATCTCCAAAGCAACTCTTGAATTCCAGAATGACCTGATAACCTAACTCTAGGCTGCCCGTGTGGAAAATTATGGACACCCAGAGTTTAGAAAGGGAACAATAAACTCCAGGTCAGTCATGGGACTGGTGTGAGATCTTAAAAACAGTTATTCTTTAATAAAAGGAAAATAAAAGGTTTTAAAAGAAATCTGCAATGCTTTTTGGAAAATGAAACTACCATAAGGTCTCCCGCCGCACACATAATGCAAACGCAGAACTGAAGGAGATTTCTCCTTGTGATAGTCAAATATGCTTGATACGCAAGATCATTTGATATTATTATTATTAGTGCATAGTGTAGAAAATATTTCGAAAGTATAATATAAATCTTAGCCAACTTAGGCATTTCGCACTATGCCTACTATAGCTACCATCTAAACAGTGGTAACCACCATAAGTAAATGGCAGGTTCTAAAACTAAAACCGTACAGATTTCGTATTGGGAATTGGATTTCCAACAAATGGTCAGGCCAAGGAACTTCCCATTGCCACAAGGGTACGCCTCTGGATGGACGCTCCAAGAACCTAACCGGATCTCTGCCAACACAAGGTCGGGTTACCTCTGCAAAAACAGGTAACTACTACACGAGTATGTCATCCCCCGGTTGTAAACAACCTTTATCCGAGGATCCTCAACAACAACAATCACAAAGTCATATATAGTTTTGCGACATTCACATAAGTTAAGTATCTAGGCTCCATACCATGATACCACTTCTATCTAGAAGGAAATGTACATACCCTAAGGGGCGCTACCCCCTATAACCTTGCTGCATTCTTCCGGTTTTGACCATTCCGGGGTGTAAGGTTCGACGAAGTCTCGTCCACAAAGCTACGCTTTTCACAAAAGCCATGCTTCGATCAACAAATGATCAGCAAAACTTCGTATGCCACATTACCAAATTGGGAATGTATCACTAGTAACCATCAACTACATAACCTCTGAGCTCGTACGTCTCAGAGAAGGGTGTTAAGCTAAGAGAATAAATTCTCCGCCACCAACAGAAATGTATTTGATAGAAACCAGTTTCACATCTCAAAGTGTAACGTCAGACACACATCCATACAAGTCCATTTCGGGATCGAACGGAACCTAAGGCACTTCAAAAGAAGCCCTTGAAATCCGGATATTCACTAATCACGTCCGGAATCCCCGTCACAAAGGGTAATAAAATCCCTATACCGGAGCAACCCGGTGTAGAGACATTCGACAGGTATCCTTTCACTTTCGAAAATACTCGGTCTTCAACACCATCTTCAAATGCAATCCCATTTCGTCGTATCATTATTCGGAATGGGTTTTATGACACAAGGTCCTCTCCCGACTAATCCGAATAACGAGCGCTGTAACGACCCAGAATTTTCATTAATTAAAATTTGAATATTTAATTAATTTTAAATATTAGTAAGTGAATTTATAAGTCGAATAAATTTTATTTCGAATAATTGGATTTAATTGGATAATTAAATCGATAATTTAATATGTGAAAATACAGAAATAATTGAAAATTGAGTTAAATATGATTGAAATGATTTGTAAAATTTTATTTTATCATATTGAAGTTAGAATGATGTTATAGAACTTTTAAAATCGAATTAAAAGTTTATTTGTGAAAATTGAATATTTTAATATTAAATCGACTAGTGAAATTAGTCAATTTTCGAACAGCCTCAGAATTGGATGAAACTAGTTCCATTGGATCCGTAATAGTTTGTTATTATCGGATTTCAATTTTTGTAGCAATCGGAGTTTTCGTTTGATCGTGGCAGCTCGAAATGCATCGAAATTGTTATTAATATTAATTTGGCGAGTTAAAATAGCTATTTTTCAAAAATTCTCGGATTTTGACGAAACTAGTTTCATCGGGTCCGTAATGTGATATTATTGTATGTTTCAAATTTCATGTCAATCGGATTTACCGTTTGTCCGGTGCGAACTAAAACGCCTAGAAAATCGTTTAATCGGTTTAATTTTAAATTGAACGTTTATTGCCATAACTCGCACAGATGACCGAATTAGCTCCCGAAACACGTTCCATTGTGTTCGAAACGCGGGGTAAACCTTAGGAACGCCAACCGGCACGCTTCGTTTGGAGTTCGGAAAATCCGGGATGAATAGTGTCGCGCGAATTTTCTGTATAAGCCCTTCACTCTTCATAAATTGCAAAAATATCAAACCCTAGGGTTTCCATCTGCAGCCGCCGCCTCCATATAATTTTAATGGCCAGAAAACTCTCATCTTCTTCCTCGAATCTCTCTCAATCCATCAATTTTCTCAAGAAACTTCCAACATGAATATTGTAGAGGGCAGCGAGATCTTCGTGTTCAACGGTGATGATGATCATCGGAGCGACGTGGAGGGATATATATAGCCGTGTCCACCTGTAGTTGCGCACGTAAATCAAGATGCAATGGGGGGACGAGCTTCAAGCTCTTCAGGCCGAAAGTGGGGAAGGGAATGGACTTCAACATGGCACTCTCTGATCGAATTTTAAGCGAGTGATTGGGTTGCAAGATTCAACCCTAATTTGTATGTGATGGGTTCTTGGTTGCGTTCGGTTACTGGACAAGATGATACGCGCGCGTGGAAGGAAATAGAAGTGTGGCTTGGATCTTCTTGGCTCAGTGATGGACGGTGATGATCTACTTAGGTTTAGAAAATAAAGAAAATATGTTGTAAATTATTAAGTTAAAAATCGTGTAACTTCTAAAATTTATATCTTTTTCATACGAGGTCGAAAACGCACGAAACCAGCTGTGTTCGAATCGTATGGACGAGAACTACGCTATTGAATTGGATTGGAGTCGTTTGGAGTTAGTGAGAATTTCGGGTAAAATTAAACGTCCGTTTAATTTTATTCGAAATAAATCGCTAAAACGAAATTGAAATCAAGGTGAGAACTTCTCACTCAATCGAATCGGTTTCGATTTTAATTTTAAATAGTTAGATTTAAAATTCTTGAATGTATGTTTGAATGATGATTGTTATCTATTGATTGTTAAAATAGACATTATGCGCCGTTAGTAAGCGGAGGTTATTTATTAAAAACATATACCGCAAATATTTCATAAACAGTGAAATTGGTATTATATATAATAGCAATATATATATATATATATTGGCATATGTATACATTACAGTTGTTGATTTCCCGCATTATATATAGCGGATGAGACCCTATTGCGCCATCTATTAAACGGATAATATTTTAAATCCCATATACCGTGATAATTTCGTACTGGAACGGAATTGGTATTGTGCTAACATCTTTGGATGCAGGAAAACAGGTTGGAGGGATCTAACTAGATTCCTCAACAGTATTTATTTGATTATGGATATTTTGATATTCGTTGATTATCATATACGATATATGATGTCGTTGTAGTCGTGATTGACTATTTGGTGTGTAGCATCCTTGGGCCAAATTTTGGAATTTTAAAATGATTTTAAAGTGATGTTTGAAAGTATACGTTATAAAATATTTTTGGAAATTGATTTATTTTAAATAAATAAACGTTATACTTTTAAAAGTTATAAAATTATGATTTTTGAGAAATATAGTTAAAAGTTGATTTTTGAAAATATGGGTTAATAATTTTATAAAATAGTTTAAATCGGGTTTTTTTTTGAACTCATTATAAAAGTTTAAATATAGGATTTATAAAAATTGATTATTTTATAAATCAAAGAAAATGGTGAAATTATAAAGGAGTTTAAAGACGTTTTAAAGAATAATATAAATTGATTTATATAAAAGAATTATAAGATGGATATTTGTAAATTAAAAATGCTGGGATTATAAAACGAGTTGTTATAAGTGTTAGAATGAATTGTGAATGAATTTCATAAATGAATGAAATTTATAGAATTATAAACGGTGAAGTTATAAATGGAATTTTATAAGCAGTAGGTTTATAAAATTTGTGAAGTTATTAAAAGAATAAATTTGGGTAAATAAATGAATCTTCTGAGTTATAAGATTTATAATTTGGGAAGTTTAAAAGAACTTTTTTGCAAACAAATAAATTATAAGTGTTTAACTTATAATATGAACTTTTAGTATATAATTGAGATATGAAATTGAATAGGTTAATAAAGGAATTTATAAACGTTGTTTTATAAATCCGCAAACGACTTATTTTGATAAATAAATTGTTGTAACTTATTTATGGAGTTATATTCACGTTTTAGACAGTGAATAATCCTTTGAAATAAATGAATAGAAATGATGAAATTTGTTAACGAAGTATATTCACGTTTTGAATAGTGAATAATATGTTAAAGGAAATGTATTGGATGTGATGTTTTAAGTAGAATTAAAACGATCTAACGATGTTTTAAATGCATTAAAATTCGAAACCATAGATTTCAACATTCATTGTTGAAATAGACGTTTTTGAGAAATAAAAGGAAATGGTGGACTATAACACTGTTGTTATAGTAAATGATTTCCGAAAGGAAATGTTTTGCATAGTATTGGGATTTATATATCTATTTTAATTTCGAATCCCTATACTAGTGATTTTGGGTTGTCGTAACGATGTTTTACGCAACATTCGTTTTGGCCCAAATAAATATGTTTAAGAGAATGATTTCCTTAAAGAATGAAATATATGCTTAATTTCGATTTAAGTATATTGAATATTTTCCAAAGGTTGAAAATAAATAAAATTTGTGAATTACTTATGAATAAATAAGTATGGAAATGTTTTTCCAATGTGAAATGAAACGTTTTGAGAATTTATCTTTTTGAAGATAAATTGAAATGAATAATTGAAATCGTATATGCATGGATATTTTGGAATGAAAATTCACTATGGAATTTATAAAAGTAAGGGGAATTTGTTTAAAAATAAATATTGATTTATTTTTGAAGTATTGAAATTATATATCTTGTAAAGATATTTTTGGGAAATAAATAATTTGGAAAATTATTTGGAATCTGGTGATGTTGTGCATATCCATTGATAGTTCAATAACCGACTATCAATATTTACCTTTGAAAGGTATTTGTTGTGATTTGTTTGAATTTTAATGCCACACTTATTTTTGAATAAGCGCTCACTATTCGGGTTAGCTGGGAAAGGACCTTGGGGTCGTATAACCCATTCCGAGTATGTGATACGTCGTTATGGATTGCATTTGATGACCGGTGTTGAAGACCGGATATTTGCGAGAGCGATAGGATGACCTGTCGATTGACTCTGCACCGAGTTGCTCCGGTATAGAGTTCTCCATATGTGATGGGGAATCCGATCAGGATTGTGGATATCCGGATTGCAAGGACTTCTTTGTAAGTGCCTTCGGTTCTGTTCGAGCCCGGAACAGACTTGTATGGATAGTATGTCTGACATTACAAATTGAGATATAAAGCCGATTTCTTTCAAATATATTTCTGTTGGTGGCCGAGAATTTATTCCCTTAGCTTAACACCCTTCTCTGAGACGTACGAGCTCAGAGGTTATGTAGTTGATGGTTATCAGCGATATATTCCCAATTTGGTAATGTGACATGCTGAGTGTTGCTGTGAAATGATCATGGTTTGATCATTTGTGATATGATCATTTGTTTGATCACTTATCTTTGTGATCATTTCTGTGATCATTTGTTGACCCAAAGCATGGCTTTGTACCAAAGCGTGGCTTTGTGGACGAGACTTCGTCGAGCCTCACACCCCGGAATGGTCAAAACAGGAAAGATGCAGCAAGGTTATGAGGGGTAGCTCCCTTTAGGGTGTGTGCATTTCCTTCTGGAAAAGGGTGGTATCATGGTATGGAGCCCAGATACTTACTCATGTTGAAACACTTTATTTATCATTGTGTGATGTTGGTTAGAGAGCTCTCGGATAAAGGTCCCAAGGGACCGGGGGATGGCATACTCGTGTCAGTTTTTACCTAGTTTGAAAGGTAACCCGGCCTTGTGTTGGCAGAGATCCGGTTAGGTTCTCGGGACGTCCTTCCAGAGGCATTTCCATGTGGCAATGGGAAGTTCCTTGGCCTGACCATTTGTTGGAAATCCAAAGAAACAATACGAGACTTGTACGGTTTTAGTTGTAGAACCTGCCATCTAATATGGTAGCTATAGTAGGCATAATATAATGGTACCTATGCTGGCTAAGATTTATATTCTACTTTCGAAATATTTCTACACTATGCACTAATAATAATATCAAATTTTTCTGTTTAATGCGTATCAAGCATCTTTGACTAACATAAGAAGAAATCTCCTCCAAGTCTACGTTTGCATTGTGTGTGTGGTGGGAGGTCTTATGGTAGTTACATTTTCAAAAACATTGCGAATTGACTTTAAAAATATTCCTCTATTTTGATTTTAAAGATAAATAAACTATTTTGAGTTCTTACACCAGTCACATGACTGACTCGGAGTTTATTGTTTTCCTTCCTAAACTCTGGGTGCCCACCAATTTCCACACGGGCAGTCAAGAGTTAAGGTTTATCAGGATATTATGGAATTCAGGAGTTGCAGGAGGCAAGATGGATGGCATGGCGTATTTACTAGTATATAGTATTTCTTTTCCGCTGTTTGTTGTTGTTTGTTGTTGTACACTCTGATGATGATGTAATGAAATATGATGTAATGTAATAACTGATATAGTTCTTTGTTTAAAGATTATTCATTTATCTATTATATGTTGTTCCGCTGCGATTGTGAGATTCTGATGTTGTTTTGTTGTGTTGTGTTCTGTTCCGTTCTATTTTCTTTTCTCTCTATTTTCTATCTTTTTCTCTCTTCTTCTGTCTTTTTCTTTTTCTTAAACATTGAGAATTCGTATTTCTGTTCATCTTGAGTTAATCTATGGAGATTAGTGTATATTCAAGGAGTATGGATTTGCGGGTCCTCACAGGTGGTATCAGAGCATATGGTTAAGCGACAACCATGGCTCTGTTGGGTATTACTCATTAGAGATAGAGTCAGTAGTACTCTAGAATGAGTTTGAGTGTAATAATAGCTATGAGAGCATATTTGTTAGTGAATATAAATTGTTTTGTATTGTGTTGACTTATCGGTTGATTGTTTATAGATTCCGGTCGATGTAGTCTAGCTAACTATCGTAGATAGGGGTTTCTAAACTCTTAAACAAGATAAATCGACACAGTATTGTTTTAAATTGGGTAAATGAAATAATTTTACCTTGATTATATTTTTATATGTAAAGGAATAATTTTTCAGAATTATTAAAGTGTATATAAGTTGATTGTTTAATTGTCAAAAATGTAAGAATACATATATAAGTTGATTGTTTAGATGTTTGAATAATCTAAATAAGAGAATAATTGTATAAGTAAAATGAATTATAAGAATTGAATTATAATTAAAGTGATTTACAATTGTGGAAAAGAAAAACTTATATATATATATATATATAAGAAGTGAAACTATATGAATATATATTTATGAATATGAGTTGTAAATAAAAATGAATTTAAAGTTAAATGGAAATTTACTTTAGAATTTGGAAGCTGAATTGATTTATAAGTGGGAATTTAAGTTAAGTAAAAACCAAGTGATGTTTATAAAATGAAGTATAACTTAAGAGATGTTGAATGAAGTTGATATTGGTATCAAAGTAAATTAATAAAGTTAAGTAATGGATATGAACTTAAGTTATGTAAATGGAAATTCAACTTTTGTAATTGGATTGAATGAATGGATTGAATATAAATCAATTAAATGTAAATTAAGTTGATGTGGAATAATGAATGTAAGTGTTAATTCATTAAAATCTAATGTTATCGGAAGTTGAATAATTGAATGAAAATCAATTTAATTGAACCAATTGGAAGTAAAGATGTTAAACCAAAATGAATGAATATAAGCAAAGGAATTTGGTTGTAATTAATATACATTGGTTATTATTTGATTGTTGATTGATTATATGTAATTCATTAAGTATTAATGAAATTGAAAGGTAAAGTAATTGAAATTCAATTGGAAGTTGAGTGAATTTTAAATAGAATTGAATTTGATTTGGAAGTGAACCAATTTGAATATGAATTAGTGAATATAAACTAATTGAAAATGAATGTTAGTAAAAACATCCACTGTTAATGAATCGAATGTGATTTAAATTGAAAACCATTTCATTGAATATTAATGAGAATATGAATGAATATTTATTGGTTATGGATGTTAGTTGAATGTTAGTTGGATGATAGTTGGTTGATGTTTGCATTTGTTGTTTTGTTGCATTTGCTATGTTGGCATATATAGTTGTTATGTTGCTATATGTTGTATATTGATACTATTTTCATATATGCATGATTCTCATCTATTTGTTGAGTGTTTAGTAGGTGCGGATCGCGTTTGCTTCGCATTTGGAGCTCGCTTTCGTGCTATATTAGCCGTATATGCTCGCTAATAAAATATAAGGTACATATCTCGGATTAAATATCGTGCTTTTACACTTTTTCCCCTATGGGATGCCTCATTACTTGATGAGATGTATATTTGTGATATATATACTATCATTTTTTTCGGATCGAGCCGCGCAAAGGAGACTCTGGCGAATTTTTCCGAAAATTTAAGGCGTTAGAAAAATTTGAGAAAAATTGAAAAAATTGTAAAAACTTTAACTTTGATTTTGGAATTGAAAGTCAAACAATAGTAGTTGTTTTTGAAAAGATAACTAAGTATGATTTGAAAACTTAGTAAAGATATTGTAAGAAATTTAACTATGAATTTTGGAAAAGTTAATAGATTCTGTAATTTTTCTTACTTGGTAATTTCGAGGACGAAATTCTTTTAAGGGGGGAAGTATGTAACGACCCAGAATTTTTATTAATTAAAATTTGAATGTTTAATTAATTTTAAATATTAGTAAGTGAATTTATAAGTCGAATAAATTTTATTTCGAATAATTGGATTTAATTGGATAATTAAATCGATAATTTAATATGTGAAAATACAGAAATAATTGAAAATTGAGTTAAATATGATTGAAAATGATTTGTAAAATTTTATTTTATCATATTGAAGTTAGAATGATGTTATAGAACTTTTAAAATCGAATTAGAAGTTTATTTGTGAAAATTGAATATTTTAATATTAAATCGACTAGTGAAATTAGTCAATTTTCGAACAGTCTCAGAATTGGACGAAACTAGTTCCATTGGATCCGTAATAGTTTGTTATTATCGGATTTCAATTTTTGTACCAATCGGAGTTTTCGTTTGATCGTGGCAGCTCGAAACGCATCGAAATTGTTTTTAATATTAATTTGGCGAGTTAAAATAGCCATTTTTCAAAAAGTCTCGGATTTAGACGAAAACAGTTTCATCGGATCCGTAATGTGATATTATTGTATGGTTTCAAATTTCATGTCAATCGGGTTTACCGTTTGTCCGGTGCAAACTAAAACGCCTAGAAAATCGTTTAATCGGTTTAATTTTAAATTGAACGTTTATTGCCATAACTCGCACAGATGACCGAATTAGCTCCCGAAACATGTTCCATTGTGTTCGGAACACGGGGTAAACCTTAAAATCGCCAACCGGCACGCTTCGTTTGGAGTTCGGAAAATCTCCAGGATGAATAGTGTCGCGCGAATTTTTTATATAAATCCTTCACTCTTCATAAATTGCAAAAATATCAAACCCTAGGGTTTCCATCTGCAGCCGCCGCCTCCATATAATTTTAATGGCCAGAAAACTCTCGTCTTCTTCATCGAATCTCTCTCAATCCATCAATTTTCTCAATAAACTTCCAACATGAATATTGTAGAGGGCAGCGAGATCTTCGTGTTCAACGGTGATGATGATCATCAGAGCGACGTGGAGGGAGATATGTAGCCGCGTCCTCCTGTAGTTGCGCACGCAAATCAAGATGCAATGGGGGGCCGAGCTTCAAGCTCTTCAGGCCGAAAGTGGGGAAGGGAATGGACTTCAACATGGCACTCTCTGATCGAATTTTAAGCGAGTGATTGGGTTGCAAGATTCAACCCTAATTTGTATGTGATGGGTTCTTGGTTGCGTTCGGTTACTGGAGAAGATGATATGCGCGCATGGAAGGAAATAAAAGTGCGGCTTGGATCTGCTTGGCTCAGTGATGGATGGTGATGATCTACTTAGGTTTAGAAAATAAAGAAAATATGTTGTAAATTATTAAGTTAAAAATCGTGTAACTTTTAAAATTCATATCTTTTTCATACGAGGTCGAAAACGCGCGAAACCAGTTGCGTTGGAATCATATGGACGAGCACTACGCTATGGAATTTGATTGGAGTCGCTTGGAATTAGTGAGAATTTCGGGTAAAATTAAACGTCCGTTTAATTTTATTCGAAATAAATCGCTAAAACGAAATTGAAATCAAGTTGAGAACTTCTCACTCAATCGAATCGGTTTCGATTTTATTTTTAAATAGTTAGATTTAAAATTCTTGAATGTATGTTTGAATGACGATTGTTATCTATTGATTGTTAAAATAGACATTATGCGCCGTTAGTAAGCGGAGGTTATTTATTAAAAACATATACCGCGAATATTTCATAAACAGTGAAATTGGTATTATATATAATAGCAATATATATATATATATATATATATATATTGGCATATGTATATATTGCAGTTGTTGATTTCCCGCATTATATATAGCGGATGAGACCCTATTGCGCCGTCTATTAAGCGGATAATATTTTAAATCCCATATACCGCGATAATTTCATACTGGAACGGAATTGGTATTGTGCTAACATCTTTGGATGCAGGAAAACAAGTTGGAGGGATCTAACTGGATTCCTCAACAGTATTTATTTGATTATGGATATTTTGATATTCGTTGATTATCATATACGATATATGATGTCGCTGTAGTCGTGATTGACTATTTGGTGGGTAGCATCATTGGGCCAAATTTTGGAATTTTAAAATGATTTTAAAGTGATGTTTGAAAGTATACGTTATAAAATATTTTTGGAAATTGATTTATTTTAAATAAATAAACGTTATACTTTTAAAAGTTATAAAATTATGATTTTTGAGAATATAGTTAAAAGTTGATTTTTGAAAATATGGGTTAATGATTTTATAAAATAGTTTAAATCGTTTTTTTTTGAACTCATTATAAAAGTTTAAATATAGGATTTATAAAAATTGATTATTTTATAAATCAAAGAAAATGGTGAAATTATAAAGGAGTTTAAAGGCGTTTTAAAGAATAATATAAATTGATTTATATAAAAGAATTATAAGATGGATATTTGTAAATTAAAAATGCTGGGATTATAAAACGAGTTGTTATAAGTGTTAGAATGAATTGTGAATGAATTTCGTAAATGAATGAAATTTATAGAATTATAAACGGTGAAGTTATAAATGGAATTTTATAAGCAGTAGGTTTAAAAAATTTGTGAAGTTATTAAAAGAATAAATTTGGGTAAATAAATGAATCTTCTGAGTTACAAGATTTATAATTTGGGAAGTTTAAAAGAACTTTTTTGCAAACAAATAAATTATAAGTGTTTAACTTATAATATGAACTTTTAGTATATAATTGAGATATGAAATTTAATAGGTTAATAAAGGAATTTATAAACGTTGTTTTATAAATCCGCAAACGACTTATTTTGATAAGTAAATTGTTGTAACTTATTTATGGAGTTATATTCACGTTTTAGACAGTGAATAATCCTTTGAAATAAAATGAATAGAAATGATGAAATTTGTTAACGAAGTATATTCACGTTTTGAATAGTGAATAATATGTTAAAGGAAATGTATTGGATGTGATGTTTTAAGTAGAATTAAAACGATCTAATGATGTTTTAAATGCATTAAAATTCGAAACCATAGATTTCAACATTCATTGTTGAAATAGACATTTTCGAGAAATAGAAGGAAATGGTGGACTATAACACTGTTGTTATAGTAAATGATTTCCGAAAGGAAATGTTTTGCATAGTATTGGGATTTATATATCTATTTTAATTTCGAATCCCTATACTAGTGATTTTGGGTTGTCGTAACGATGTTTTACGCAACATTCGTTTTGGCCCAAATAAATATGTTTAAGAGAATGATTTCCTTAAAGAATGAAATATATGCTTAATTTCGATTTAAGTATATTGAATATTTTCCAAAGGTTGAAAATAAATAAATTTGTGAATTACTTATGAATAAATAAGTATGGAAATGTTTTTCCAATGTGAAATGAAACGTTTTGAGAATTTATCTTTTTGAAGATAAATTGAAATGAATAATTGAAATCGTATATGCATGGATATTTTGGAATGAAAATTCACTATGGAATTTATAAAAGAAAGGGTAATTTGTTTAAAAATAAATATTGATTTATTTTTGAAGTATTGAAATTATATATCTTGTAAAGATATTTTTGGGAAATAAATAATTTGGAAAATTATTTGGAATCTGGTGATGTTGTGCATATCCATTGATAGTTCAATAACCGACTATCAATATTTACCTTTGAAAGGTATTTGTTGTGATTTGTTTGAATTTGAATGCCACACTTATTTTTGAATAAGCGCTCACTATTCGGGTTAGCCGGGAAAGGACCTTGGGGTCATATAACCCATTCCGAGTATGTGATACGTCGTTATGGATTGCATTTGATGACCGGTGTTGAAGACCGGATATTTGCGAGAGCGATAGGATGACCTGTCGATTGACTCTGCACCGAGTTGCTCCGGTATAGAGTTCTCCATATGTGATGGGGAATCCGATCAGGATTGTGGATATCCGGATTGCAAGGACTTCTTTGTAAGTGCCTTCGGTTCTGTTCGAGCCCGGAACAGACTTGTATGGATAGTATGTCTGACATTACAAATTGAGATATAAAGCCGATGTCTTTCAAATATATTTCTATTGGTGGCCGAGAATTTATTCTCTTAGCCTAACACCCTTCTCTGAGACGTACAAGCTCAGAGGCTATGTAGTTGATGGTTATCAGCGATATATTCCCAATTTGGTAATGTAACATGCTGAGTGTTGCTGTGAAATGATCATGGTTTGATCATTTTTGATATGATCATTTGTTTGATCACTTATCTTTGTGATCATTTCTATGATCGTTTGTTGACCCAAAGCATGGATTTGTACCAAAGCGTGGCTTTGTGGACGAGACTTCGTCGAGCCTCACACCCCGGAATGGTCAAAACAGGAAAGATGCAGCAAGGTTATGAGGGGTAGCTCCCTTAGGGTGTGTGCATTTCCTTCTGGAAAAGGGTGGTATCATGGTATGGAGCCCAGATACTTACTCATGTTGAAACACTTTATTTATCATTGTGTGATGTTGGTTAGAGAGCTCTCGGATAAAGGTTCCAAGGGACCGGGGGATGGCATACTTGTGTCAGTTGTTACCTAGTTTGATAGGTAACCCGGCCTTGTGTTGGCAGAGATCCGGTTAGGTTCTCGGGACGTCGTTCCAGAGGCGTTTCCATGTGGCAATGGGAAGTTCCTTGGCCTAACCATTTGTTGGAAATCCAAAGAAACAATACGAGACTTGTACGGTTTTAGTTGTAGAACCTGCCATCTAATATGGTAGCTATAGTAGACATAATATAATGGTACCTATGCTGGCTAAGATTTATATTCTACTTTCGAAATATTTCTACACTATTCACTAATAATAATATCAAATGTTTCTTTTTAATGCGTATCAAGCATCTTCGACTAACATAAGAAGAAACCTCCTCCAAGTCTGCGTTTGCATTGTGTGTGTGGTGGGAGGTCTTATGGTAGTTACATTTTCAAAAACATTGCGAATTGACTTTAAAAATACCCTTTATTTTGATTTTAAAGATAAATAAACTGTTTTGAGTTCTCACACCAGTCACATGACTGACTCGGAGTTTATTGTTTTGCTTCCTAAACTCTGGGTGCCCACCAATTTCCACACGGGCAGTCAAGAGTTAAGGTTTATCAGAATATTATGGAATTCAGGAGTTGCAGGAGGCAAGATGGATGGCATGGCGTATTTACTAATATATAGTATTTCTTTTCCGCTGTTTATTGTTTTTTGTTGTTGTACACTCTGATGATGTTATGAAATATGATGTAATGTAATAACTGATATAGTTCTTTGTTTAAAGATTATTCATTTATCCATTATATGTTGTTCCGCTGCGATTGTGAGATTCTGATGTTGTTTTGTTGTGTTGTGTTCTGTTCCGTTCTATTTTCTTTTCTCTCTATTTTCTATCGTTTTCTCTCTTCTTCTGTCCTTTTCTTTTTCTTAAACATTGAGAATTCGTATTTCTGTTCATCTTGAGTTAATCTATGGAGATTAGTGTATATTCAAGGGTATGGATTTGCGGGTCCTCACAAGCGCTTATTTTAAAATAAGTGTTCATTCAGATTCAAATAAATCACAACAATTTCACTTTGATCTTTTAAACCAAAGATCCATCACAATCACGAAGGTTCGATGTGGGTTTCGAATATCCAGTTGGAATTCGACTCCCGATTGCATTGAAATTCAAAAGCCATTTAAAAAGGCTAATATTGATAGTTGGTTATTTAACTATCAATCATCATTCATAACAGTCACTGGATTTCAAATAATTTTCCCCCAATTATTATTATTTTCAATATATCTTTGCAAGATAAAATTTCACACTTCAATCCTTTGAAAAATAAATTTCACATCAATTTCCAAACATTTATTCATTTCCACTGAAAACCTGCCGATTTCAAATATCTTAAAATAATATAAAAATACTTATTCAAAATATACTTGGAAACATTTAAAATAAATTATTTTTAGAACATTTTCTTAAATATTAGTTATGAAAATTATTATACTAATCTCTCATATAAAAATTCAAGTCCAAAAACTAATTTTAACATAAAATTTGTAGATAGAGTATAAATATTTAAATACCTATTTTCTAAATCAAAAATCAATTTAATCTTTTAAATACTCCTTATATAATTAATTAAATAATTTTTTACTTTAAAACAATCTCCAAAACTAATTTCTCCAACAATATTATTTTAAAACCAAATCTAAAACTTTTAAATTTTATTCAAAATCTATTTTAAAAATATACTCGGCTTTCCAGGGAAGAATTTATTTTTCCATTACAAAATGGTCCATTCCAATTAGTTAATAAATCCTCTCGATTTAATTTACATTGCAAATATGTAAATCCCTTTCCACACTTTAAAAATAAATCAATATTTATTTTTAAACAATTTCCCTTTTCTTTACAAATTCCCATTGTGAATTTACATTCCAAATATCAACTGATATATGAATTTTAAATCGATTTCCATATAACAAATCAGTTTCAAATTGATTTTCCAAGTTATTTCCAAAACACCTAACCAAATTTCCAAATCGATTCCTAAGATTTATTCTAACTCCAGATTAATTCCCGAATCGATTTCTAAAATTAATTTCAACTCTCAATTAAATTCCAAATTTAATTTCTAAATCTATTTCCTTTCGAAATAAATTCTTTATCTCTTTAAATTATTTAAAATCCGTATCTTAAATAAATTCTTCAACTATTAAACAACATTACTCGAAATTTCTTTATAAAAATATTTCCCATATTTTGGAATTTATTCTATAAGTTTCCAAAGATAAAACTTTATCTATTTAAATTTCCTTATTTTAAAATTCACCCGATTCCTTTGAGTGATTTCATTATAAATTTTTTATTCAAATTTCAAAATCAATTAACTATTTATTTCTGGTATCCTATGATACCAAAAATATATTCGGCTGAATTACAGCCTTTACGGTTTCAATCAAAAATAGTCACGCGAATTTTAAAAATAATCAACACAGAACATACAAACAAATTAAATATTTGAGGAATCTAGTTGGATCCCTCCAACCTGTTTCCCTGCATCCACAGACGTTACCACAATAATTAAATACCCATTCCACTTCAAGGTGGAATATCGTGGTATATGGGATTTATAAAATATTATCCGCTATTATGCGGTGCAATAGGGTCTCATCCGCTATATAATGCGGGAAATCAACAACTCCAAATACATATATAATACCAATTCCACTTCGAGGTGGAATATTGCGGTATATGGGTTTAATATAATAAACTCCGCTATTATGCGGCGCATGGGGTCTAAACAAATATAAATAATAATAAATAAATTATCCAAACACAACAATCAATCAATTTTAATTTAACTATCATAATTCCACAACCAATCAATAACTGGAATTTTCAATTAAAATTTTGAGTGAGAAGATCTCACCTTGGATTATGCATGCAATCCATTTTCCATCTTGATTCGATTTTCTCGATTTAAGACCTTGCATAATAATTATGTAATTTTATTAATATTTAAACAAATTTAAACTCTTATTTTCTTTTAATAAATTTATTTAACTAATTATTAAATTTCATTTTAAATAAATTAATTAACCAAAAACTATATTTTAAACTAATAATCTTGGTTTAAACTAATTTTTTTTAATAGATTAACAAAACAATTAAATGGATTAACAAAACAAATAATTCACTATTAATTGATAAAAAGGTGATTATCCATACATATATTGATTTTAAAACTTAACAGTGCTTTAAAAATATGTATCTGTATATTTTACTTTTTATTCTCTTCTTTGAAACAATCTATCATCATTTTATAATTTTAATTCAACTAATAATTTAATTTTATACTTGGGATTTAATTTAGTCAACTAATAATTTATTTTAAACAAATCTTCCCTTTAAAATGCCTTTTAGTATCAAAAGTAAATTTAATAAATTAATTACCCAAATACATTTAGGTACTCTTCAATATTTTATAACAGAATGTACATATATACATATGTATACAAATTAACATTGTATGTAATCTAAAATTAAACAGTAAACTATATATATATTTCCAGATTTATCATATCCACTAATTCATGTTATCAAATTTTAAATTGAATTTAATAACATTCATACCTTTACCGCCTTAGGTTTTCGAGCTAGCAAATCCAGTCGCCCTCACATTCACCTTTATGCCTGCGCGACACCACTTGAATCCACTGCCCAGATACAACGCAGCCGACCCAAATGACGCGAGCCCATAGTCGCGCGCGCACACAATGCAAACCCTAGCTGCGCAGTTGCTCGCCTTGTCGCTATTCCTTGTCGTCACATTCACAAGCACCGCACTCATTGCCATTGCCCAGATCGAGAACACCCACGCACGCGACAATCTCGAGTTCGACCACGAACAAAACTCCCACGTTTTCAAGGCCTCGCTGCCTCTATCAGGTCGCGACTCGAACGAGATTTGCCGTCACAAGCTTCCCCAGATCGCGAGATCCCATATTCGATTGTTAATAGAGGAACGCGGCCATAAATTAGAAGACGATTTCGATTTTGAAGAGTAAAGAGGAGGGCTTCGTGAATTGATATTGTAATAGCCTCGGCATCCCCCTTTCTATATATTTTTTTATTATTTTGTTCGTGTTACTGAATGAAAAGAGAAAGAAAGGGGAGAGGAATTTGTTTTTAATCGATATTTTTTTTTTCTCGTTTGATTACTTTGAGAATGAAGATACGCGTGTAAAAATTAAATGACACTTGGAGCATGAAAAGAAAAATAGTAGACACGTGCTCTAAGGTCATAAATGTGTTTAATTTGTGAATGCATATACATATATAAATGTAATTTAAATTCAAATTCAAATTTAAACTTAAATTGTCTCGAATCACGCAACAAAAAATCTCGACCTCCAATTGAGGCGTGCCGTCAGGCGTTCATAATGTTATACGCCCATTCCGAACGCAATGGAAAAGGTTCCAAGTCCAAATTCGATCGTATGTGGAAGATAACTTTTTGAACAAGTTATTAAATTAAATTTCGATATAAATTTCAACGCGTTTGCTTATCGTACGGCCAAATGACAACTCCGAATGCTACGAAAATTGAAATCCGATAATAATACAATATCACGGATCTAATGGAACTGGTTTCGTTGAATTCCGAGACTGTGCCTCGGAAGGCTATTTTTAAATATCGATTTAAACGATAAATTTTCAAAACTGATTAAATTACTTTTAAATTCAATCCTGAAGCTTCCATTATCTTCAGTATTATCAATATGAATTTACTAAGCCATTAAATTATTTTTAACAGGCTTAAAATTGAAGATTTACAATTTTACCCAAATTTTTGTAATTAATTTGATAATTAAATTGCTAAATTCATTGTTAAAATTAAAATTCAAGTTAAATTAACTATTCATATATTTTAAATCATTTGATTATTTTCAGTTTCAAAAGTTGAAAATTTTGGGTCGTCACATCCTTCCCCACTTAAAAGAATTTCATCCCGAAATTACAAGTTAAGAAGAATGGACCTTAACCCGTGTAATATTTTCCAACCCAAACAGTTTTATCAATTTATCAACCCAAATCTTTTTTATTAAAGATTCATTTCAACTAACTTTCCAAGTTCAATTATAAATTCCAAACAATATTGTTTACTTCCCAATTCCAATTTAGATTTGAATTTAAATTTCAAACTTTCAAAATTTTCTCAAAAATTTTCTAACTCTCGAAATTTTCGAAAATTTTTGCCAGCGTCTTCATTGCGCGGCTAGCTCGGTACGACTACAAAATGGCACCACAGGCCCTCAAATCCCAAAAGAAAACAAAAGGCCAAGCAGCTGGACAAGAAAATCACCAAATTTCATATTGAAATTGAAATACATACCTTTTTGTCGAGCAAATTCAATTTTTTCTTTAAAATCAAAATTCCGGTTCCATTTCCTTTAATACACCTGTATATACTGATATCCATAATATCCAATTACAATGTTCAAATATCATTTTGCACCTTTCATTACAAAATTTTCAATATATATGCTTCTTGTACCATTTTTTACTTCACTATTGGAGTTACATATCCATTTTCATTCAATCTTGCATTTTCAATTTTATTTTAATTCAATTTAGACTACAATTCTATTTGAATTCAATTTATCTTCTATTATGAATATTGAATTCATTTTTCAATTATAACTGATTCATATCATTATTCTAATTCAGTTTCATTCACTAATTTACTTCAATTTCAATTCGAAATCATTTGTCGCTAACAATTTTATCAAAAAAATTTGTAACTCCCAAAATTTTCGAAATTTTTTGGCAGAGTCTCCTTTGTACGGAGGAGATTTTGCAATTTAACAAAAGATATAAATATATATACATCGACCCACCAGGTCGGAAAAGCAAAAATAGTTCATATTTCCTATTTTTATTGCGTAGGCGTACCTTATTTAGCATTTTTAAGCAAAGCAGCTTATTATTAGCATTTTAGCAAGACCAAATCCAGCCTAACAACCCTCCTGTTCCTGTATTTACTAAATTTAAACACATAAGTGACATATATAAGAAATTTATTCACATTTCACTTATTTTCAATAGTAAACACATAGTTTTCACAAGCAATACATTCAAAATAGTTGCCATAAGAAGTTTATATGGTTCCGATACAAATTTAATTGCTTATAATCAATTCACATACCATTTCTATTCAATTCATTTTAATTAAAACCATTTCACAATTTCCAGTTTATCCTCCATTTAATAATTTAGAATATTTCCCAACTCTAAATTTTACTTAAGAATTTCACCATTTATTTCTTAAATTCAAGATAATTATTCTATACACTTCTTATATTTAAACTGGATTCCAAATTCCATATGAGTTCATTTTACCCTTTATTTATGAATATTTAATTCAATTCATTTTGAACCATATTTAAATTTTTCATTCTTTTAATTAGTTTCGCTAACTAATTTTAATTCCTTTATTAACATTTAGCTCCATTTGGTCCAATATTTACTTAAGTTATTTCAATTCAAAATTCAAATTTATTTTTCCTTGTAACACTTAACAATTTAAATCCTTGATTTTATTTTCATTTATCAAATTCATTTCATCTACTAATTTAATTAAATTAGTTTTATCCACTTATCCATTTTTAATTTTTAATTTCCATTCTCAATCCATCTCGAATTTATTTTATCAATAACAAGGAAATTTTCAATTTATTTTCTTTTTCCCCAAGTTTGGATTTTTATTAAACTTGATCCAAGTCAAATCTCATTTCAATTTATAAAACCCATTTATACATTCACATTACCAATTTCATTCCATTAATGAATTTTATTCCAAATTATAAATTACATTTAAAATTTACATTTACAAATCTCATTTGTATTTTTATTTCTTAGCTTTTGGTTTTGATTTCAATTTCTCATACAACAATGATAATAATCAAATATTATCGCTTCCTAGCAACCAAGCAACCATAAATTATAATAATTCATTGAAAATTTATTTCTTTTATATACGAAAATAGTTTTGGGTAAAATTATATCATTTACCCTATTTTAAAATAATACTGTGTCGATTTATCTTGTTTAAGAGTTTAGAAACCCTTATCGGAATAGTTGGCTAGACTGCACCGACCAGAATCTATAAACAATCAACCGGTAAGTCAACACAATATAAAACAATTTATATTCACTAACAAATACGCGCTCATATCTATTATTACACTCAAACTCATTCTAGAGTACTACTGACTCTATCTTTAATGAGTAACACCCAACAGAGCCATGGTTGTAGCTTAACCAAATGCACCGATACCACATTGTAATGACCTGATTTTACGACGTCCGAAAGTCGACATTTATACGTCCACTGTATCAAATGCCGCGCAATCGAATGCCGGAAAACCGAACTGTTAGGGTTTAAAGAACGAAGAGGTAGAAGAAGAACAGAAACAATAACAGAATCTCACATTTCGCAGCGGAACAAATATAATAGATAAATAAATATCTTTAAACAGAATCACTATATCAGTTATTACATTACATTATCAGAGTTTAGAACAACAGCAAAAGAAAATATAACATATACTAGTGATACGCTACGCCATCCAGCTTGCTCCTCATCTCTAAAGCAACTCCTGAATTCCAGAATGACCTGATAACCTAACTCTAGGCTGCCCGTGTGGAAAATTATGGGCACCCAGAGTTTAGAAAGGGAACAATAAACTCCAGGTCAGTCATGGGACTGGTGTGAGATCTTAAAAACAGTTATTCTTTAATAAAAGGAAAACAAAAGATTTTAAAAGAAATCCACAATGCTTTTTGGAAAATGAAACTACCATAAGGCCTCCCGCCGCACACACAATGCAAACGCAGAATTGGAGGAGATTTCTCCTTATGATAGTCAAATATGCTTGATACGCAAAATCATTTGATATTATTATTATTAGTGCATAGTGTAGAAAATATTTCGAAAGTATAATATAAATCTTAGCCAACATAGGCATTTCGCACTATGCCTACTATAGCTACCATCTAAACAGTGGTGACCACCATAAGTAAATGGCAGGTTCTACAACTAAAACCGTATAGATTTCGTATTGGGAATTGGATTTCCAACAAATGGTCAGGCCAAGGAACTTCCCATTGCCACATGGGTACGCCTCTGGATGGACGCCCCGAGAACCTAACCGGATCTCTGCTAACACAAGCCCGGGTTACCTCTGCAAAAATAGGTAACTACTACACGAGTATGTCATCCCCCGGTTGTAAACAACCTTTATCCGAGGATCCTCAACAACAACAATCACAAAGTCATATATATATTTGCAACATTCACATAAGTTAAGTATTTGGGCCCCATACCATGATACCACTTCTATCCAGAAGGAAATGTACATACCCTAAGGGGCGCTACCCCTATAACCTTGCTGCATTCTTTCTGTTTTTACCATTCCGGGTGTGAGGTTCGACGAAGTCTCGTCCACAAAGTTACGCTTTTCACAAATTCCATGCTTCGATCAACAAATGATCAGCAGCACTTTGTGTGCCACATTACCAAATTGGGAATGTATCACTAGTAACCGTCAACTACATAACCTCTGAGCTCGTACGTCTCAAAGAAGGGTGTTAAGCTAAGAGAATAAATTCTCTGCCACCAACATAAATGTATTTGATAGAAACCAGCTTCACATCTCAAAGTGTAACATCATACACACATCCATACAAGTCCGTTCCGGGATCGAACGGAACCGAACGCACTTCAAAAGAAGCCCTTGAAATCCGGATATTCACTAATCACGTCCGGAATCCCCATCACAAAGGGTGATAAAATCTCTATACCGGAGCAACCCGGTGCAGAGATATTCGACAGGTATCCTTTCACTTTCGAAAATACCCGGTCTTCAACACCATCTTCAAATGCAATCCCATTTCGTCGTATCGTTATTCGGAATGGGTTTTATGACACAAGGTCCTCTCTCGGCTAATCCGAATAACGAGCGCTTGTTTTAAAATAAGTGTTCATTCAGATTCAAATAAATCACAACAATTTCACTTTGATCTTTTAAACCAAAGATCCATCACAATCACAAAGGTTCGATGTGGGTTTTGAATATCCAGTTGGAATTTTACTCCCGTTCACATCGAAATTCAAATGCCATTTAAAAAGGCTAATATTGATAGTTGGTTATTTAACTATCAATCATCATTCACAACAGTCACTGGATTTCAAATAATTTTCCCCCAATTATTATTATTTTCAATATATCTTTGCAAGATAAAATTTCACACTTCAATCCTTTGAAAAATAAATTTCAAATTGATTTCCAAACATTTATTCATTTCCACTGAAAACCTGCCGATTTCAAATATCTTAAAATAATATAAAAATACTTATTCAAAATATACTTGGAAACATTTAAAATAAATTATTTTTAGAACATTTGCCTAAATATTTGTTATGAAAATTATTATACTAATATCTCATATAAAAATTCAAGTCCAAAAACTAATTTTAACATAAAATTTGTAGATAGAGTATAAATATTTAAATACCTATTTTCTAAATCAAAAATCAATTTAATATTTTAAATACTCCTTATATAATTAATTAAATAAATTTTTACTTTAAAACAATCTCCAAAACTAATTTCTCCAACAATATTATTTTAAAACCAAATGTAAAACTTTTAAATTTTATTCAAAGCTATTTTAAAAATATACTCGGCTTTCCAGGGAAGAATTTCTTTTTCCATTACAAAATGGTCCATTCCAATAAATTAATAAATCCTCTCGATTTAATTTACATTGCTTTCCACACTTTAAAAATAAATCAATATTTATTTTTAAACAATTTCCCTTTTCTTTACAAATTCCCATTGTGAATTTACATTCCAAATATCAACTGATATATGAATTTTAAATCGATTTCCATATAACAAATCAGTTTCAAATTGATTTTCCAAGTTATTTCCAAAACACCTAACCAAATCTCCAAATCGATTCCTAAGATTTATTCTAACTCCAAATTAATTCCCGAATCGATTTCTAAAATTAATTTCAACTCTCAATTAAATTCCAAATTTAATTTCTAAATCTATTTCCTTTCGAAATAAATTCTTTATCTCTTTAAGTTATTTAAAATCCGTATCTTAAATAAATTCTTCAACTATTAACCAACATTACTCGAAATTTCTTTATAAAAATATTTCCCATATTTTGGAATTTATTCTATAAGTTTCCAAAGATAAAACTTTATCTATTTAAATTTCCTTCTTTTAAAATTCACTCGATTCCTTTGAGTGAATTCATTATAAATTTTCTATTCAAATTTCAAAATCAATTAACTATTTATTTCTGGTATCCTATGATACCAAAAATATATTCGGCTGAATTACAGCCTTTACGGTTTCAATCAAAAATAGTCACACAAATTTTAAAAATAATCAACACACAACATACAAACAAATTAAATATTTGAGGAATCCAGTTGGATCTCTCCAACCATTTTCCCTGCATCCACAAACGTTAGCACAACAATTAAATACCCATTCCACTTCAAGGTGGAATATCACGGTATATGGGATTTATAAAATATTATCCGCTATTATACGGCGCAATAGGGTCTCATCCGCTATATAATGCGGGAAATCAACAACTCCAAATACATATATAATACCAATTCCACTTCGAGGTGGAATATAGCGGTATATGGGTTTAATATAATAACCTCCGCTATTATGCGACGCATGGGGTCTAAACAAATATAAATAATAATAAATAAATTATCCAAACACAACAATCAATCAATTTTAATTTAACTATCATAATTCCACAACCAATCAATAACTGGAATTTTCAATTAAAATTTTGAGTGAGAAGATCTCACCTTGGATTATGCATGCAATCCATTTTCCATCTTGATTCGATTTTCTCGATTTAAGACCTTGCATAATAATTATATAATTTTATTAATATTTAAACAAATTTGAACTCTTATTTTCTTTTAATAAATTTATTTAACTAATTATTAAATTTTGTTTTAAATAAATTAATTAATCAAAAACTATATTTTAAACTAATAATTTTGGTTTAAACTATTTTTTTTAATAGATTAACAAAACAATTAAATGGATTAACAAAACAAATAATTCACTATTAATTATTAAAAAGGAGATTATCCATACATATATTGATTTTAAAACTTAACAGTGCTTTAAAAATATGTATCTGTATATCTTATTTTTTATTCTTTTCTTTGAAACAATCTGTCAGCATTTTATAATTTTAATTGAACTAATAATTTAATTTTATACTTGGGATTTAATCTAGTCAACTAATAATTTAGTTTAAACCAATCTTCCCTTTAAAATGCCTTTTAGTATCAAAAGTAAATTTAATAAATTAATTACCCAAATACATTTAGGTACTCTTCAATACTTTATAACAGAAAGTACATATATACATATGTATACAAATTAACATTGTATGTAATCTAAAATTAAATAGTAAACTATATATATATTTTTCCAGATTTATCATATCCACAAATTCATGTTATCAAATTTTAAATTGAATTTAATAACATGCATACTTCACTGCCTCAGGTTTTCGAGCTAGCAAATCCAATCGGCCTCACGTTCACCTTTATGCCTACGCGACACCACTTGAATCCACTGCCCAGATCCAACGCAGCCGACCCAAACAACGCGACCCCACAGTCACGCGCGCACACAATGCAAACCCTAGCCGCACAGTTGCTCGCCTCGTTGCAATTCCTTGTCGTCACATTCACAAGCACCGCACTCATTGCCATTGCCCAGATCGAGACCACCCACACGCGCGACAATCTCGAGTTCGACCACGAACAGAACTCCCACGTTTTCAAAGCCTCGCTGCGCCTATCAGGTCGCGACTCGAACGAGATTCGCCGTCGCAAGCTTCCCCAGATCGCGAGATCCCATATTCGATTGTTAACGGAGGAACGCGGCCATAAATTAGAAGCCGATTTCGATTTTGAAGAGTAAAGAGAAGGGCTTCGCGAATTGATATTGAAATAGTCTCGGCATCCCCCTTTCTATATTTTTTTTTGTTCGTGTTACTGAATGAAAAGAGAAAGAAAAGGGAGAGGAATTTGTGTTTAATCGATATTATTTTTTCTCGTTTGATTACTTTGAGAATGAATATACGAGTGTAAAAATTAAAGGAACTTGGACCATGAAAAGAAAAATAGTAGACACGTGCTCTAAGGTCATAAATGTGTTTAATTTGTGAATGCATATATATATATATATATATATATATATATAAATTTAATTTAAATTCAAATTTAAACTTAAATTGTCTCGAATCACGTAACAAAAAATCTCGACCTCCAATTGAGGCGTGCCGCCAGGCGTTCATAATGTTATACGCCCATTCCGAATGCAATGGAAAAGGTTTCGAGTCCAAATTCGATCGTATGCGGAAGATAACTTTTTGAACGAGTTATTAAATTAAATTTCGATATAAATTTCAACGCATTTGCTTATCGTACGGCCAAACGACAACTCCGAATGCAAAGAAAATTGAAATCCAATAATAATACAATATCATGGATCCAATGGGACTGGTTTCGTCAAATCCGAGACTGTGCCTCGGAAGGCTATTTTTAAATATCGATTTAAACAATAAATTTTCCAAACCGATTAAATCACTTTTAAATTCAACCCTGAAGCTTCCATTATCTTCAGTATTATCAATATGAATTTACTAAGCCATTAGATTATTTTTAACAGGCTTAAAATTGAAGATTTACAATTTTACCCAAATTTTTATAATTAAATTTGATAATTAAATTGCTAAATTCATTGTTAAAACTAAAATTCAAGTTTAATTAATGATTCAGATATTTGAAATCATTTGATTATTTTCAGTTTCAAACGTTGAAGATTTTGGGTCGTCACAGTTTTGAAATCAAATAATTTTACCTTGATTACATTTTTTGTGTGTGTGTGTGTATATATATATAAATATAAATAGTTTTTCAGAAAATTATTATGGAATATATGGTGTATTTGGTTTCTAAATATGATAATACTGATTATTATCATAAATTGGTTGTTGGGTCTTAATAATATATGTTTATTATGAAATAAACAATGATAAAATGTTGTAAAAGGAAGTAGAATTGTATAAGCATAATATACAAATGCGACTTATAAATTAAAATGAATTTAAATTGTGAAGTTTTAAATCTAAGTCCCGATTTTATATTTGTTTCAAAGTGTTGAAGGAAATAATAATTAATAATATTTAGAATATTTTTATATGGAAATATTTGTTCGAAAACAAGGGTTTTTTGGAAATTCCGAAGGAATTTGTTTTGGATGAAAACCATGGTTGGTTTAAACTTAAAAGTGTGATTTGGTATATAAATGGAATATATATGCACACACACATATGATTTCAAGGTGATTGAAATAAATACTGGGTGTTTGAATTCTGAGATTCCAATTAAAATGAGAAGTAGAACCAAAGGGAAAGTAAGTTTTTGGACTTATAACTGGGTAATGATGTTGATAAGAAAAGAAGTGTGGAGAATTGAAATTTTGGAATGTAAAATTTTAAATTGAGCAAGTCTAAACGAATTGAACGAATTGGAAATTAACTCAGGCTAAGTTAAATAAATTTTGAACCTATAACTTGAAATTGGAAATTTCAAGATGAAATTAAAATTTGATTTATGGAAGTTAAATAAAATTATATTGTTAAGAGAAAGGTACAGATTTGATAAAAGTTGCAAAGGAAGTTATGTATGATTTCAAAATAATTTTTGGAATAAAGCGGGTTTCGAATTCTGGAAATTTACGATGAACTAAATTATCAAACTAGTGGATTGAATTTTATAAAATTTAACCTTAAATATTGAAATTTAACTTATGCTAAGTGAATAAGGAAGTCGAAGGAAATAGATTTTATTTGTAATAAACAAAAATTATTGAGAACAAATAAAGAAGATACCCAGGAATTAGGATAATGACTGAAAATTCAACTAATTGAGGTTGTAATTATAGGTCAAGAAGTCCTATTTGAATCTAGTCCAAGTTGTAAAAGATAGCAAAAGGAGAAGAATCGAAGGTAGGCGTAGGGAGCGAAGAACAACTTCACGTAAGGCATGGGAAGAAGCAAGAATGGAACTAGAGAAACGGATTAGTCAAAGAGCTGGACCAGGTCCTTATGATAATATCATATGTTATAGATGTCACAATAAAGGACATTACGCAGCTAAGTGCAGTAAACTAAGAAAGAAAAAGAACGAGGAAGTCAAATGGGTTCGCTCTGTGAATTTATGCTTTAAGTGTGCGTGCGAAAGGACATTTTCTCAACCATTGCCCTAAGGTGAGGAAGATGGAACATAAACCCGTAGTACCAGTCGATGGGTCAACCATTTGCTACCATTGTAAAATGACAAGACACATTGCTAGAAATAGTCCCAAGATATGGAATAAAGAGCAATTTGTGGAGCGCTCCACGGAAGGCGTGGAAATCATCAAAGATGGAAGTGTAGAGTTCTTTTGTGGCAAATGCAAGAAGTGAGTACACCCTGTTACAGATTGCATGGACGATTTTGACGGAATGTCAGAAAATACTTAAGGAAGTTTTTATGAAGGTTGTAAGGTGGTGAGAAATGGCGGGTAGGGTTCGTTGTAATATAAGTAAGGCTCTGTTCTTTCCTAAACCCCTAGGTAGTTGTTAAGGCGTCAAGATTTATGATCTTTTGTAAGACTTTTTATATGGATGAATGGGTGTAATTTTTAACTTACTAGCTGTCGCAGTCTATCGATATTGTAAAATATTTTATAGGAATATGATCTTATATAAAATCACTTTTATATTGATTTGAAAATAAATATATAATTTCTAACACACAAATGTGAAAATGTATTTGAATGAAGATTGAATAGTTGCTATAACTGAATTTTACTTTATAAGAAGTAAGAAATTTTACCAATAACTTTGTAGAGTAATTGAACTTGGAAATTTGATTTTGCATAAATGAGATTATGTATGTTAGTTATATATTCATACTCCCCTTGTTGAATTTGTAACCAAAAGGAAATGGTCCTTGAAAGGCATTCGAAAATACTTAATGGAGTTTATATAAATATGAAGCGGATCCAAAAACTATTGATCCAAAAATTATTCGAGTTGAAAAGAATGATCTTATATGCATATGAAATTGAGATAGTTTTAGAACTTATTGATTTTTAAAAACTTTTGATTTTGGCAAATTGTCGATTTGGGAAATTTGGAAAATCGAATTAATAACTATCGACTTAGAAGATATCGATTTTATATGGATAAAATCTATATGTGATGCATATGAAGTGTATGATTTGAAAGATATTGTATATATATAGTATGATATGTTTTGAAACTAATAGTAGGGAAAGGCACCCCACGAAAGTTGAAATTTAGAGTAGGAGATCCACTGGGTGGTTCTACCTAGGAATCCACAGGGTGGGTTCAATGAGAATTGGGATCCTAGAGGACGTCTGGACAAAAATTCATGAGTTCCTGGTGATCATTTGTTTGCATAGCATAAATCGAGGGGTATTATACCTATAGTTACGTATGGTTTTTCTATGATAGCAATGTAACCTTTGTGTAACTATGATATATCTTGGTTCCATAGCGTAATTCGGGAGGTAGAGATTGCTATATTCTATGTTTGAATTCGCTGGGATAGCGACGTAACATCGGTAGATCGCAATCTATGTGGTTTGGTTCTATAGCATAATTCGGAAGGCAAAGATTGCCTACCGTCTATGTTTGGTTTCACTGGGATAGTGGCGCAACCTTTGTGTAGTTGTGTTCTATGTGGTTTTGTTTTGTTTGATAGCGTAATTCGGGAGGAAGAGATTGCCTACAGACTACTTACGATTTCTCTGGGATAGCGACGCAACCTTTCTGTAGCCGTGGTCTATCGTGTTCCCATGGCATAAGTCAAAGGGTGTTGACGCTTATAGTTTACTTATAACTTCGTCGGGATGATGACGCAATCATCGCATCAACTGCGATCCATGGTGGTAAAGAAGGAAAAGGGGGTGATACTTTCCATATCATTTTTGAAAAAATTTCAACTATTTTCACCAGGTGTTGATATGGGTCTACTAAGTACTCAGAGATTTTCAGCCCTACGCCTGATCAACGTGTTTGCGCCAAAATTGATCACAAACCCCAAGTATTGTGAAAGCACCAAACAACGAATATAAATCAGCAATATTCAAGCACAAATCTCAGATCCAAGCAAACAACAAGCAGCGATACAAAGATAACGATTAGAAACGCATGATTTATAATGGTTCGACTATCTCCAGCCTATGTCCATTTCAAAGTTTTAACTTTTATTGATGTTCTTTACTGGTTACAAGTGATTGCAGCAGTTACAATGATTGAATTTCGGCTATAACAACTATGGAAGGAAATAGAATCGATTCCGGCAGAGTCTGGGCGTTGAATGGCCAAAAAAGATCATTTTTCTGTAGGCTCTGGGGCTCTATTTATAGGCGTAGGAGGCTGAGATCACGCTGAAACTTTGGGAGACTTCTTTTGGCACGTGAGTGGGCCCACACGACCGACCCCACCAAGTTTCGAATCGATCTGTGGTCGATACGAAGTGATTTCGTATCCATCAAAAAATGATCCAATCGAGCTGAAACTTGGCAGGATTGTTCTTTACCTTGTATGGAAGCTGCTGTGAAAATTTCATCCCATTTGGATCTGTAATTTAGGAGATATGATCGATGCAAGATCACATTTTCGAGTACACTGTCTCGTTCGAATCCATCTGTTCGAATCCATCACCTTCGATTCGATGGAAGCACGTGCGCGTGCGATGACGTGTTGCGAAGTCCTTGGGTCGATCCGCTTTTCACTCCGGTTTGATCGAGTCGCCCCGAGTATCTCGTCGCGTTCGTATCCTAGACTAACACGTCAACTTGATGGATACGAATAAGTCTTTATCTATGGATTTGAACAATCGCCTCTATAATGGAGACAAAGTAGGCATTGGCTGATTGATACGAACACACTATCTGTTGATGGATGCAAAGTGAGATCACCTGATGGATGCAAAGTAAAGTCACCGATGGATTCGAAGAGCGGTTGTCTGATGGATTCGAACTATTGCTCGCTGTTGGATGCGAACTAGATGGAGTCGAACTAAGGCATGAGGATGGGTACGAACTTGATTGATACGAATGAGATCGGTTCGATGTGACTAACTCCCGATGGATTCGAACCTGATGGATTCGAATGGACCATCACCTCGACCTCTTCATGGATACGAACATCATGCTCTTTCCTTAGATTGAATCGATCATAACTTGCACATACAAGCTTGGATTGACTTGAGATTTGAAACGCTGGCTTCTACAGCTTTGCTCATCATGTCTTGTCAATTGTGGCCCGATCCGGACTCAGACAAAATTCATCGATACCCATAGTGAACCTACAGCGTATAATCGATATTTATGACTAGTAATCATTAAGTTTCTGTTAACTTTTGGGAATCTCGGCTTTGCCAAAAGGTGGGATAACACAACGTAAGACAAAATTTATGTAAGAACAAGGATGGACTTGTTAAGACATCGAATTATGAAAAATGTTTTAATATAAAATTAGCTCGGTAATACTATGTAATTTAAAGTGTATGTATCTTAAATTGTAGAATAAAAGAGAATAAAGTTTAAAATGTTTAAAGGATGTTTAATTTAGTAATATACATCAAAATTCTAGTTCTTGCTTTGTTCCTTTTCGAGGATGAAAAGTTTTTAGGGGGAAGAAATGCAACGACCCGAATTTTTGATACCTGTTGTTAGAATAATCAACTAATTTAAATATTGAAATATTAATTTTATTAGTCGGATAATAAATTTCTAAATGAAATATCTGTATATATATTATAGAGGCTTTGATTTTAAAAGTTTAAATTCTAATTTTTGAAAAATAATTAAATAAAACTTCTCATTTCAAGTATAGGATAAATTATACACACACACACATGTATGTATGCATTTGCTAATTATAAAAATAAAATAAAATAAAGAAATAAATAAATACTTGTAAGTAGTTATATCTGTGTGCATGTTAGATATAGTGTTCATATACAAACTTTAGCATGTTAAATATGGCGTTAGTAGGCAAAACTTATATATATGGTCTAAAGAGTTGTAGGAAATTTATATGTAAATTTATATGATGTGTGTATATATATACACGAGGGAACACCATTATGATAAATATCAGTCAAGCATGAATTAAATCAAATCATTCACTCAATTTTCATATCAAATAGGATATCAAGTCAATATAATTTTCAAATCAAGTTAATATATTTTCAAATCAAATTAAAGAAAAACAATAAAAGAAAAGGAGTACTGTACATGGGAATAAACCTTCAGCCTTGTTCCCTCTCCTATATATATACGCACACCACTGCCAATGTTATTCTCGTTTCACATTCTCACATAAAAAAATTGTCTATAATTTTTAAAACTTATGGAGCTAAGAACTCATAGCTAAAGGAGGAAGGCGGCAGGGTCTTTTTTTTTGCTTAAGTAGTGTTTCTTTTCTCAAATAAAAACGGTGAGTAAAACTTCAAACTTTTGCTTACTGTAAATCATGTATGCATCCATATGCTTGTAGATTTGAATGAATTCTTTTATTTGTCAAGTTTTCGTGTGCTTACACTGTGATATCCCGGAAATTTCAAGCAATTTAAAAGTGATAATCTCTTTTATAAATTATTTAAAATTGGCAAAATTGTTATTTTCAAACAATAACAATATTGTGTTGTTTTTATATATAGATAAATAGGTATTAAATAAAATTATTATTTTCAAAATTAAATATGTGTTTGTTTAAAACATATGTATATATATAAGTTGATTTTAAATTGGATTTTAATGTGAATTCGAATTTGAATTTGGATTTGAATTTGAAATTTAATAGATAATTATCTTAAAAATATTGGATTTAAAAGTATATATGTATGATTTTTATTAGTATATAGTTTGTTTTATATTATTTTCGTTAAAGAATTTTATTTATATAAATTAAGAAAGTGTTTATTAAACAGTTAAATAAATACAAAAGCTTTATGTTAACATTTAAAAATAATAAAAATTCATAATGACAAGTGGTAGTTTATAAATCATCTTAATAACAAGTGTAATGTGATTAAAACTTGTAAATGATGAATGTTAAGAAATTTAACAAGTGTGTGACGACGCGGAATTCTTGAGCATTCAAAATCGGAATATTTAATTAATTTCAAATATTTAAAAGTTAATTTTTAACTTGAATTCAAATATTACTCTATTTATTTAATAATTAAATTATTGAATTAAATAAGTTGAAGTTGGGTAAAATATGAAAACTTGAGTTTTAAGCCTGTTAAAAATAATTTGAAGGCTTGTAAAATTTATATTGATAGTACTGAAGATAGTAAAGGTGTTGAAATTGAATTTGGAAGTGTTTTGTTCAGTTTTGAATTTATATCATTTAAATTGAATTTAAAAATAACCTTCCGAGGCACAGTCTCGGAATTCGACGAAATTAGTTCCCTTGGATCCGTAATTGTACATCCCGCCTTTTAGCACGCTTTAAATCGACACACGTGCCAATTCAAACCATACGAAAGGGCGGATTGATATGGGGTAAATAAGAAAAATAGAAAAGAGAAAAAAACTAAACAGAATCTCACAGCGGAAGGATAAAATATAATAATAAATATACAGTTCATAAAACTGTTTACAAAACATTTGATTCTTCTTCATACAATAAATATCAGAGTTCACATACCAATAAATACCAATGCAGCGGAATTTAAATAGTGTAGTGGAATATTGTAGATAGTAATACTACAAATCTTCGTCTTCGTCCTCCAGAACAAAATCTTCAAATCTTGAAATGCTCGGACTGACCCGAGCGAATTGAAAAGACAAAACACTCGAGTCAGAACTAAAAGATCTTATGTAAGTTAAATCAACAGGGATAAATATGAGTGCAGTAACTTAAAGATACTCGGGATTCACATCTCTTAAGGATCCGTCAAACTATTTACTATGTAGTATATTTCGCTATTATAATAGTGTCTAATTGTAAAATAAACTTACTTTTAAATAGCGCTAAGGAGTTACCCAATCTCCCCTTTAACACAATAATAGTCCCAGTAGTCCATCCAATATCATAGTCCCTCCTGATCGGGAAGCCACCAGAGGATACCACATGGGGTACGGGAGAAATCCAAACTCGTACAAGGCGCGATAGGGTAGGTGACACGACACAACTGTGCAATGTCAGGGTAGATATACCAATTACGCTTCCGGGTCGGTGGTAACACGTAGCGCGCAACTACCGCCCACCTCGAACAAACTCCCCCAAATCAAAGAAATCAAAAGTTAAGGTGGCCACCGAATCAATCCAAAGTCAGAGTATAGTATCGAAGGGAAGTGTCCGATCAAAGGTGCTACCTAATTAACCCGTCAATCGCTTCTGTTTTAGCCACCTTATGCCAACTCACGGGAGTTGGATCCACGTATTTACCTTACAGGAAACGCCGCCACCAACCTACTTCATTCTGGAATCTCCACCGTGTACACGATTGTTTAAGTGGTTTTCGGAGTTGGCAGAGAGTATGACAACTTCCGATCCCGGCCTCTTTAACAACCAACCGTTATTATAACACTGCGGTCTTTAAAAATAGTTTGTACTTTAAAAACCAGAATAAAATTTACCATTTCAAATCCATAAATACGATATCATTTCCATTTCCAAAACAAATTCATATTGATATTATTCTTATAAAACCCAAATCAATGATATCATTTATTTTAAATATATTTCTCTTCCAAAATCATACTGCTTTAAAAATTTTAATATCTGGAAACCAAACATTTAAATTATAGCTTTCCAAAACATAATACTACGAAATTCATAGCTTTAAAACCATAACTTCTGAAACTTGAATGGTTTGGATATTCAACGGTATATAGAATAAAATAGTTGATTTTATATTACTTTATAAAATATTTTTTGCAACTTCACAATTTATCCATTAAAAATTTTAGGTCTAAACCCCATAAATTTAGATTCACCTTTAGTTTTAATAAAACACTTCGATTTCAATATATTCAAATTTCGAGTATTTAATAATTTCAAAACTAAGGTTCGAATTTATATTCAACAATTTATTATCCTATTATTTAGTTTCGAACAGTCACAAAATAAATCCATAAAATAAAAGTCAAATTTCTAACAATTTAATATTTCCTTCAATTTAATTATACCAGAAATATTCATTTAATTTATCTTAAAAAAAATCCAGTTATAAATATCATACCTTTTTTTTTAAATTTCCAAGCTTTGATAAGTTTTACATCAACTTATGGAGTGAATTTTTTTTATAAGTTCCATTCAAATAAATTTCAAATTTTACCTTCCAATCTTAATTGATTTAAATCATTAAACTCCATTATTCAACTTATTTATTTTATTTAACAATTTCATAGCTTAAATTCAATAATTTAACTATGTATGTATGTAAAATAAGATTTTATATAAGATCAAAATTTAATATTTATTAAACCGTATCCTATCCAACCATAAAATCATTTCAAAAATAATTATAATTATATATATATATATATATATATATATATGTGCCGCGGTGCCTATATAAAATTTTCTATTCTATGGTCAAGTGATACAGATATTTATCATTTCAATCTGCAATTTAAAAATAAAAAAATGCGGTTGTATATCATTTCAAACTGCAATCCCGAATGAAATGAAATGCATGATAACTTGTAGTTTATGTAAATAAACATCCATTCATCCAAATATCAATCATCAACCATTTATTATAATCATCATCCAATTTGAACAAAACATCAATATATAACATATAAAATATAACAGGTAATAAATAACAGGTATTAACTAACAGTTTATATTCAATAATAAATTTAATAACTGTTTAACTAGCAGTTTATATGCAAATAAATAAATTTTAACTGTAAATTTTTATGCAATAATAAAATTAAATAACAATTAAATTTAAATAAATGCAATCTAACTGAGATGATGAATAAAATATGCCAAACAGTCATAAATGAATTTCTACTCATATCATAAATCAATTTAACAAATATAAGAAAACTTAGAAGTTGTGAGTGGGTTAAAACACTCACATTTTGAATTTAAATCGAATTTAAATCCGATTTAAACCCAAAAATTTGACAGTCTCCAAATCTGTCCAAACCAGCATCAAAGTGTCCGAAATTTCGATACGAACGCAACGGAGAAAATCGCGCGTCAATCCAAGCTCGTATGCAAAAGCTATTCGAGTTAAAAGATTTAAATTTTAATATAACATAATTAATTAATACATAAAAAATATAACGTACCATCCTCTTCTTCTTTATCCACGAACTTACTAACCCATCACGCACGCGCCACTTTCTTCCGTGCGCACGCAACTCGAGACATTTTGAGTTCGATCAGCGACTACCAGTGTGTGCGCCATCTTGAGAGCCACCTACGGACCAAGTTTCACATCCCCACTCGCTACTGTTTGCACGCAATCCAAGAAAATACGTCCATGCTTCCAAGCCAGATTCTGTCGAATCCATGGTCCAATAGCATAGATCAACCGTATGGATTTGAAGAGCTCGCCGAAGTCTACAACTTTGCTTTTGGAATTTTTCGATTTCATTGAATGGATTGAAAGATATTAAGGAAAGAAGATAAGAAATATCTGGCCATTGAATAAGTGGCGGCCATGGTACAGAATTAGGGTTTATGAAATAAAATAATAATAAAATTGTCTCGGTTTGCGTGCGTATTTATAGAGTTTAACGTCAAAAACGGGCCAGAGTCCAATTTAAGCGTGCTGACAAGCGATCCTAACATAAAAAGGCCTTCCGAACGCAATAGTATAGGTTTAGAAGTCCAGTTCCACCATTTTCGTAGGTTACTGTTCAAGTCAATTTGTTTGAATGACAAAAATGCTCCTGAAAAGTCCGTTTCGGCTCCGAAACGAAAATGAATCTTCCCATTTATCAAAATAGATGTTTTCAAATATTTTAAACGCGATGGAACAAGTTTCAAGCCCAAATTCCATCGTATGAAGAAGTTATGTTAAAAACAATATTTTCAAATTGATTTCAAATTTATTTCAATTAAATCGATTTCAAGGCGTTTCGCGTTCGTACGATCAAACGACAAGTCCGATCGCAACGAAACTTGAAACCCTACAAAAATTCACTGTTACGGATCCGATGAAACTAGTTTCGTCGAAATCCGAGTCCGTGGACAAAATAGCTATTTTTATATTAATTAAATAAATTTAAAACAAATTAATCAAATCAAATTTCGCGTTAAAAATTCTGAACTTTGCAATCTTTATCACTTTATAATTTTCAAACATTTACAATGATTTAACAATTTTTTTAAAAGTCAATTTATTAAAGATTAATCAATAGAAATCTTCAATTTCATAAAATTCAAAATTGGATAAATTTCCAAAATTTCCATTAAGTTGAATTTATCCATAATTATTCCATTCATAATTTCAAATAGAAGGGTTTACCATTGGATTTAAAATTATCAAATAAACATTTTCCGTTTCAACTTAATTTTTAAATTAACGTAATAATTAAATATTTGATTTCATTTATTGGCAATAAATCCAACTATTATAAATTTAATAAATTAACTCACTATTAAAGATTCAAATTCTATAATTCATAAATTCCATCATCTTGATTTACTTATTAATTTATAATTCTTTAAACCAATTCCCATCTCTATTTAAAGTAACTTAATTCACCAATTATAGAATTTATTTCAATTTCTTAAAATAACATATTTATTATACATTGAATCCAATTTATTTTGATAAGTTTCCAATTGAATGGATTAGATTCAATTTCAACCTTTAACTTACACTTAAGTTTAGGTTATAATCAATTTGTAACGTATTACCTTTCTTAGTTATTACTTTACATACTTCTCGTATTAATTTCACCATTAATCATAATTATTAAAGTAACGCTTATAACAAATACGACCCTATAATTTCTCAACATTTAAACGAACGTTATTTCATTTTCCATTAGTGTGACATTCATTCATTTTATTATCACTTATTACAACTTCTAATTCCATTAACAAATAAGTAGGTAATTTATAATATATGTTACAAATTTTGAATTAATCACTATTCATTATTATTGACTTTACTTTAGCATTACTTACCTTGCATTAACACTGTTACTTAAAATCCCTATCCAATTGCAATTAATATTCTAATGAATACATTTACTCTTTTCCATTATGTTATAAATTATCATCAAGGCACATCTAATTATCTTTATTGGTAAATGAGTGAATTTACTAGTAACCCACTATTATAACCTTTAATATACTTGTATATTTATTCATCAATCAATATTTACGTTCTTTTTTTTCATTCAAATTGATTTATAACCTAATATACATTTATATTAGTCCCATTTCATTCCATTCATTAATGGGTATTGCACTAACCTTATTACTTTACATTACATTCAGTTTTCAAATTTTATAGGATTAAATTCTATTTACTTACCATTTAATCCATCAATTATTGATTCTATCTAAACATGTAACTTATAATAACTGCTTACAAAAATGGAATTATCATTTATTCCAATATTTTCTAACTTTACATTAACATATTAAATAAATTCCCTTTAAATGAATTTATATCCAGATATATTACTTACCCCATTTCGTTTATTGAAATTTATTCAAATTGCTAGAAAATAGGTTTTAAGTCACCATTTATATATTTTAATTTAGCGTTCATTTCGATATTCGTTTGTAAAGTTTTTTTCCTTTCTACTAAATTTAATTACAAAGGTCATTAATTCAGCCAAATTAAATGCACGAAATTTACGGTTCGTTACACTCTCCCCCACTCAAAACTTTTCGTCCCCGAAAAGGAAAAAGAAGGGAGAAGGAAGAATTAAATAAACAATACATCTTATTCAAAATATTAACTTATAAACAATAATTTACAAAGTTATATCTTTAAATAAAATATACCCATTTTATAATTATTATATCTTTTTATACATGAATAAATAAAGGTTGGAAAAATATTTCAAAAATTTCTAAGTCCAAAAATTTACGAAAAATTTGGGTAGAGTCTCCCTTGCATGGAGAGGCTCGGGAGAAAATATAATATCCAAATATAACAATTATATTACATATATTATCCAAAATATAATATTCCAAACCCGGTAAAATATATAAAATAGCGCTATAACCGTAATCCGTAACGTACCTATTTGTCGGGCAATTTACACTTTATTTATGGAACCAAAAGCAGTAGCAATTGCTTCCATAACCTGCATTTCACTTATAAAATCCAAAGGGTTAACAATTTATATAAAGTGAAATATTTAAGTGGTTTCAATCACTAACAACAAATCAATACAACAACCATCAATCTCAACAAACAGCATACACCACAAATACAAAACATCTATTCAATCAAACAAACAAATAGTTGTTCGGGTTCAAAAATTTTAAATTGTACGGAATGAAAAGTAACTATCAAGTGCATCATTTACTCAATAGTCTTAGATGAAACAAAATAGATTATATTTTTCCATCCAAACAATTTCAAATCTCCTTACCCAAACAACCATAACCAAACAATAACAATTCCAACCAACAAATCAAATTAACTTATTATTAATTTTATTTCATACATTAGTTGTTTGATTTCCTTTCTCTCATTCATTGAGTGATTACTTCATTTATTATCATTTATTACTTACAATATTCATTTTTTTTTCCATTTTAATGTCATGTAAGTTTCTTCTTTATTACATCATATTCACTCATTTCTTAATACTTAATTTCGTGTATTTACTTAAGTTTTTAGTTGCTTACTTACAATACCTACTTTCCATTATATTCAATTAGTAGCATTCAATTATACTTAAGTTTATACAACTACACATCAATTCTTATTTATTGAGGAACTTCATTAATTTCTTTCATTACCTCAAATTTATTTCTTGTATAATATCTATTACATCCTCTTATTAATATTTCAACTTTTAATATTTGGTAAGTTATATATATGCTTTAAGAATGTAATTGAAAAATTATACAAGTTTTCTCATTGCCTATGATTAATTTAATGTTCAATAATATTTTTTTTTCTTATAATTTACAATTTCAACTTCCTTTTTATTTCCTTTATAACTTGGCATTAAATCTCTTACCTAAATTAGAGGTTTCGATTATTAATTACTAACCTTTCATTTCACTACAATAATTGAAACAATTAATTAACGGAAATTTGAGAATTTAATACCGGGTTAAATTTCAAATTATTTTAAAATAATAGATAAATATATGCTTACAACTTATATATCTCTAATTATATTTAAAACAATTCAAAATTTATATATATTTTTTGCAAAGATGAATCTGCAGTAAAACTACTACAGTGGCTTTCCCCTTCGAAACTCGAAAATGAAAGTCGATGATGCGGCCGCCATCACCGAAATTATTTTCCAGCGACAGAGAGGAAAGTACAAAACTTATTTTCTCCAAAATCTTCTTTAATACAATTCTTCCGAATTATATTAAATATTTATATCGAAAAATACTTATAAACAATACTATTATATTCCAAAAAAATTTCGAAAAATTTCAAAACCCCGGAACTTAAGTTCTAAATTTCCAAATTTCATTTATTTTATTTTTCAATCTTATTTCTATTATTATTTATACACTTTAATACCTAACAACCAATCTATTGCACCAAATATAGATATCATTTGAAATTTTTTTATTTTATATAGAAAATATAATAGGAAAAATTATTTCATTCACCTATATGAAAAACAAATATTATGTCGGTATGTCCTATTAAGTGTTTAGAAATCTCTATTGATGTCATAGCGTCCCATGCATCAACCAAAATTTATAAATACAAAACGGAACAAATTAACACAATATTAAAACCTTTTTATAACACTAACAAATACGCTCTCTCATATATATACACTCATCGACTCCCATAGGGTATTACTACTCTATTAGTTAAGAGTCAAACCCCACAAAGCTAAGGTTTATCGCTAAACCAAAGCTCTGATACCACGTTGTAACATCCCGCTTTTTCGCACGCTTTAAATCGATACATGTGCCAATTCAAACCATACGGAAGGGCGGATTGATATGGGGTAAATAAGAAAAATAGAAAAGAGAAAAAAACTAAACAGAATCTCACAGCGGAAGGAAAAAATATAATAATAAATATACAGTTCATAAAACTGTTTACAAAACATTTGATTCTTCTTCATACAATAAATATCAGAGTTCACATACCAATAAATAACAATGCAACGGAATTTAAATAATGTAGTGGAATAATATAGTAGATAGTAATACTACAAATCTTCGTCTTCGTCCTCCAAAATAAAATCTTCAAATCCTGAAACGCTCGGACTGACCCGAGCGAATTGAAAAGACAAAACACTCGAGTCAGAACTAAAAGATCTTATGTAAGTTAAATCAACAGGGATAAATATGAGTGCAGTAACTTAAAGATGCTCGGGATTCACATCTCTTAAGGATCCGTCAAACTATTTACTATGTAGTATATTTTGCTATTATAATAGTGTCTAATTGTAAAATAAACTTACTTTTAAATAGCGTTAAGGAGTTACCCAATCTCCCCCTTAACACAATAATAGTCCCAGTAGTACATCCAATATCATAGTCCCTCCTGATCGGGAAGCCACCAGAGGATACCACACGGGCTACGGGAGAAATCCAAACTCGTACAAGGCGCGATAGGGTAGATGACACGGCACAACTAGGCAATGCCAGGGTAGATATACCAATTACGCTTCCGGGTCGGTGGTAACGCGTAGCGCGCAGCTACCGCCCACCTCGAACAAACTCCCCAAAATCAAAGAAATCAAAAGTAAAGGTGGCTACCGAATCAATCCAAAGTCAGAGTATAGTATCGAAGGGAAGTGTCCGATCAAAGGTGCTACCTTATTAACCCATCAATCGCTCCTGTTTTAGCCACCTTATGCCAACTCACGGGAGTTGGGTCCACGTATTTACCTTGCAGGAAACGCCGCCACCAACCTAGTTCATTCTGGAATCTCCACCGCGTACACGGTTGTTAAAGTGGTTTTCGGAGTTGGCAGAGAGTATGACAACTTCCGATCCCAGTCTCTTTAACAACCAACCGTTATTATAACACCGCTGTCTTTAAAATAGTTTGTACTTTGAAAACCAGAATAAAATTTACCATTTCAAACCCATAAATACGATATCATTTCCATTTCCAAAACAAATTCATATTGATATTATTCTTATAAAACCCAAATCAATGATATCATTTATTTCAAATATATTTCTCTTCCAAAATCATACTGCTTTAAAAAATTTAATATCTGGAAACCATACATTTGAATTATAGCTTTCCAAAACGTAATACTGCGAAATTCATAGCTTTAAAACCATAACTTCTGAAACTTGAATGGTTTGGATATTCAACAATATATAGAATAAAATAGTTGATTTTATATTACTTTATAAAATAATTTCCGCAACTTCACAATTTATCCATTTAAAATTTTAGGTCTAAACCCCATAAATTTAGATTTACCTTTAGTTTCAGTAAAACACTTCGATTTCAATATATTCAAACTTCGAGTATTTAATAATTTCAAAACTAAGGTTGGAATTTATATTCAACAATTTATTATCCCATTATTTAGTTTTGAACAGTCACAAAATAAATCCATAAAATAAAACTAAAATTTCTAACAATTTAATATTTCCTTCAATTTAATTATACCAGAAATATTCATTTAATTTATCATAAAAAAAATCTAGTTATAAATATCATACCTTTTTTTTTAATTTCCAAGCTTTGATAAGTTTTACATCAACTTATGGAGTGAATTTTTTTTATAAGTTCCATTCAAATAAATTTCAAATTTTACCATCCAATCTTAATTGATTTAAATCATTAAACTCCATTATTCAACTTATTTATTTTATTTAACAATTTCATAGCTTAAATTCAATAATTTAACTATGTATGTATATAAAATAAGACTTTATATAAGATCAAAATTTAATATTTATTAAACCGTATCCTATCCAACCATAAAATCATTTCAAAAATAATTATATATATATATACCGCGGTGCCTATATAAAATTTTCTATCCTATGGTCAAGTGATACAGATATTTATCATTTCAATCCGCAATTTAAAAATAAAAAATGCGGTTGTATATCATTTCAAACCGCAATCCCGAATGAAACGAAATGCACGATAACTTGCAGTTTATGTAAATAAATATCCATTCATCCAAATATCAATTATCAACCATTTATTATAATCATCATCCAATTTGAACAAAACATTAATATATAGCATATAAAATATAACAGGTAATAAATAACAGGTATTAACTAATAGTTTATATTCAATAATAAATTTAATAACTGTTTAACTAGCAGTTTATATGCAAATAAATAAATTTTAACTGTAATTTTTATGCAATAATAAAATTAAATAACAATTAAATTTAAATAAATGCAATCTAACTGAGATGATGAATAAAATATGCCAAACAGTCATAAATGAATTTGTACTCATATCATAAATCAATTTAACAAACATAAGAAAACTTAGAAGTTGTGAGTGGGTTAAAACACTCACCTTTTGAATTTAAATCCGATTTAAACCCAAAAATTTGACAGTCTCCAAATCCATCCAAACTAGAGTCAAAGTGTCCGGAATTTCGATACGAACGCAACAGAGAAAACAGCACGTCAATCCGAGCTCGTATGGAAAAACTATTCGAGTTAAAAGATTTAAATTTTAATATAACATAATTAATTAATACATAAAAAATATAACGTACCATCCTCTTCTTCCTTATCCACGAACCTACTAACCCGTCACGCACGCGCCACTTTCTTCTGTGCGCATGCAACTCGAGACATATAGAGTTCGATCAGCGACTACCAGTGTGCGTGCCACCTTGAGAGCCACCTACGGACCAAGTTTCACATCACCGCTCGCTACCGTTTGCACGCAATCCAAGAAAATACGTCCATGCTTCCAAGCTAGATTCTGGCGAATCCGTGGTCCAATAGCGTATATCAACCATATGGATTTGAAGAGCTCGCCGAGATCTACAACTTTGCATTTGGAATTTTTCGATTTTGTTGAACGGATTGAAAGATATTGAGGAAAGAAGATAAGCAATTTCTGGCCATTGAATAAGTGGCGGCCATGGTATAGAATTAGGGTTTCTGAAATAAATGAATAATAAAACCGTCTCAGTTTGCGTGCGTATTTATAGAGTTTAACGTCAAAAACGGGCCAGAGTCCAATTTAAGCGTGCTGACAGGCGATCCAAACATAAAAAGGCCTTCTGAACGCAGTGGTACTGGTTTCGAAGCCAGTTCCATCATTTTCGTAGGTTACTGTTCAAGTCAATTTGTTTGAATGACAAAAATGCCCTTGAAAAATCCGTTTCGGCTCCGGAACGAAAATGAATCATCCCATTTATCAAAATAGACGTTTTTAAATATTTTAAACGCGATGGAACAAGTTTCAAGCCCAAATTCCATCGTATGAAGAAGTTATGTTAATAACAATATTTTCAAATTGATTTCAAATTTATTTCAATTAAATCGATTTCAAGGCGTTTCGCGTTCGTACGATCAAACAACAAGTCCGATTGCTACGAAACTTGAAACCCTACAATAATTCACTGTTACGGTTCCGATGAAACTGGTTTCGTCGAAATCCGAGTCCGTGACCAAAATGGCTATTTTTATATTAATTAAATAAATTTAAAACAAATTAATTAAATCAATTTCGCGTTAAAAGTTCTGAACTTTGCAATCTTTATCACTTTATAATTTCAAACATTTACAATGATTTAACAATTTTTTTAAAAGTCAATTTATTAAAGATTAATCAATAGAAATCTTCAATTTCATAAAATTCAAAATTATAGATAAATTTCCAAAATTTCTATTAAATTGAATTTACCCATAATTATTCCATTCATAATTTCAAATAGAAGGGTTTACCATTGGATTAAAAAATTATCACATAAATATTTTCCGTTTCAACTTAATTTTTAAATTAACGTAATAATTAAATATTTGATTTCATTTATTGGCAATAAATCCAACTATTATAAATTTAATAAATTAACTCACTATTAAAGATTCAAATTCTATAATTCATAAATTCCATCATCTTGATTTACTTATTAATTTATAATTCTTTAAACCAATTCCCATCTCTATTTAAAGTAACTTAATTCACCAATTATAGAATTTATTTCAATTTCTTAAAATAACCTATTTATTATACATTGAATCCAATTTATTTTGATAAGTTTCCAATTGAATGTATTAGATTCAATTTCAACCTTTGACTTACACTTAAGTTTAGGTCATAATCAATTTATAACATATTACCTTTCTTAGTTATTACTTTACATACTTCTCGTATTAATTTCACCATTAATCATAATTATTAAAGTAACGCTTATAATAAATACGACCCTATAATTTATCAACATTTAAACGAACGTTATTTCATTTTCCATTAGTGTGACACTCATTCATTTTATTATCACTTATTACAACTTCTAATTCCATTAACAAATAAGCAGGTAATTTATAATATATGTTACAAATTTTGAATTAATCACTATTCATTATTATTGACTTTACTTTAGCATTACTTACCTTGCATTAACATTGTTACTTAAAATCCCTATCCAATTGCAATTAATATTCTAATGTATACATTTACTCTTTTCCGTTATGTTATAAATTATCATCAAGCCACATCTAATTATCATTATTGGTAAATGAGTGAATTTACTAGTAACCCACTATTATAACCTTTAATATACTTGTATATTTATTAATCAATCAATATTTATGTTCTTTTTTTTTCATTCCAATTGATTTATAACCTAATATGCATTTATATTAGTCCCATTTCATTTCATTCATTAATGGGTATTGCACTAACCTTATTACTTTACATTACATTCAGTTTTCAAATTTTATAGGATTAAATTCTAATTACTTACCATTTAATCCATCAATTATTGATTCTATCCAAACATGTAACTTATAATAACTGCTTACAAAAATGGAACTATCATTTATTCCAATATTTTCTAACTTTACATTAACATATTAAATAAATTCCCTTTAAATGAATTTATATCCAAGTATATTACTTACCCATTTCGTTTATTGAAATTTATTCAAATTGCTAGTAAATAGGTTTTAAGTCACCATTTATATATTTTAATTTAGCGTTCATTTCAATATTCGTTTGTAAAGTTTTTTCTTTCTTTTTTCCTTTCTACTAAATTTAATTACAAAGCTCATTAATTCAACCAAATTAAATGCACGAAATTTACGGGTCGTTACAGTAATAGTGTATTATTTTCGGATTTCAATTTTCGTAACATTTGGAGAGACCGTTTGGCCGTAAGATAAGTAAACGCACTAAAATTAAATCGAAATTTAATATAATAACCGGGTTCAAAAGGCTATCTTCTCCATACGATTAAATTAGGACATGTAACCTTTTCTATCGCATACAAAATATGGCTATAACATTATAAACGCCTAGCGGCACGCCTTGTTCGGTGATCAGGATTCTTGGCTTCGTTTTCTCAATAATTTAAATTTGAATTTAAATTTAAAGATGGGTAATGAAATTGCATTGAATACTGTAGCTAGCATCACGTATAGGGATTTAAAAACTAGCGTTACCTTCCTTAATACGCTTCTTCGTTTAATAATTAAAAATAGAACATATTTTCTTCGTTCAGAAAAAAAACAAACCCTAAACCTCTCTCCCTTCGTTCAAAATCAATGGCCGAACTCAGGAAGATATTTTGTAACGAATCAAAACTCGACTCCTTCTCCTCTTCCTCCTTTTCAATTCAACCGAATCGTTTTCAGAAGAAAAAAAATCGAACCAAGCCATGTTCAAAATCAGAGCTATTTGAGCGCGTGGATGTGTGCTGGATGCGATCGAATCGCACGCTGAAGGGATGAGGAGCTTTGCGATTTGGATTTGGGTATCGCGTAATTTGCTGCAACAAGTGACAAAGTAGATTGGCGTCGAGGTGGGTTAGGGCTGTGAGTCGCGAGGGGTTGGTCGACCTGGTGTTCGGCTACGTGGTGACGAGGTGGCGATTTGGTGACTCGCGAGTCCGTTCGTAGCCTGGAGACGCGTGACTGGTGGTCGATGTCGGCGATGTAGGCAAGTCGTGATTAGGGCTCTGTTCGATTGGAACTCGGCTGTGAGGTATTTTGACAATCTATCTGTAATTCATGAATTTATTCTAGGATGAAATTTATAAGAGGAAACAAAAAGATTTTTTTTTTATTTCAGCAGGAATAAGAAATTCTGTTTTAGATATATGCAGGTCAGGAAATTAAGGACAGCAAGATAAAGTTTGTTTGTTTTGTTTGTTTAATAATAATAGTAATGATATGGATGAACTAGTTAACTTTTAAGGTAATTAGTATATATGTTTGAGGAATTTGGACATAGTTATATTTTTGTCATAAAATTTATAAATTTGGAAAAAGGAAATTGTAAATTTGGATGGCCCAATTATCATTTGAAAAACTAGATTAAAATTAAATTATTAGTTGAATTAATAAATGGTAATTTTTTTAGATTATTTCAAATGTTAACAAATCATAAATTGCTTATACAAGGTCCGATAATTGTGAAGAACAAGTCGTAAAGGAAATGGACTGCAAAATCAAAGGTGGGTTAATCTCACTCATCTGGATTATTTAAATGTAAATAGTTAAATTTAAATAATTAATTGAATGTCTGAATTGTTTTGGATGTGCTATATTATATATATAGTAGTATATAATATATCTGGGAATGATTGATTTCCCGCATTTATATAGCGAATGAGACCATATGCGCCGCATAATAGCGGATGATATTTTATTTAAATCCATATACCGCGATATTCAACCTCGTAGTAGAATTGGTCTTTTATATTGTTCTAACATCTGTGGATGCAGGGAAACAAGTTGGAGGGTTCCAACTGGATTCCTCAAAATTATTTATATTGCTTAATATTCTCTGTTATGAATATGCGATATTCTGTGATGAATATTAGTGATAATTTGAAATAATGAATGCTATGGTTTACTTGAATATATTCTGGTACACTGAGTTATCAAAATTTATAGAATTGGATTTTTGAAAATAAAAGGAAGAGAATTTGTAAGTGGAATAATTATAGAGAATTTAAATAAATTGAAAATTAACTGGATAAGAATATTAGTGGTAGTAATTATTTCTAGAATATTAGTGGTAGTAATTATGGATAAGAAAGTTTTGGAAATTTTATTATTTCTAAAATATTTAAATTCTAAAGTAAGTATTTCTTTTAATCTGTTATGGTAGTAATTATTTAAAAGTGACTTAATATTTCTTTTTTTAAAGAGAAAATCTAGTTTTATATTTTATAAAAGTAACCTCATTTTAAATATTCCTAAAGTGTATATTTTTAATAAAGTATTGAAGTAGTTCTCAATCTAAATGTTAAAATATATATTTTATTTATAAGTGTTTTAAATTATTTTAAAAATCTAAAGCTTTGTACTTGGTGTTTTCAGTGGAAATAATTATTTGGAAATTCATTCCACGGGAAGAGTATGGTTTGAGACTATTTTTCAAGGGTTGAAAAGTGGAAATATATCTTGTGAAGATAATTTGAGTTTAATAAATAATTTGGTGAAATTATTTATGTTGGATGGTTGTTGTGAATGTTAATTGATAGTTAAATAACCGACTATCAATATTGGTCAAATGCGCTGATCGTTTCGAAGAGACCGGGATCGGGATTAATTTCTCGAAAACCACTTCGATCCGGTTTGTACGTTTTCGGGGAAAAAATGAGTTTGGAGTCGAAGATGGAGTAGTGAAGTGCAAGGGCTAGTCGCTACTAATCCTGAGGATATTTCCAAAATGGATGTAGTAGGAATAGAGCCTTCGGTTTCCTTCGAAACCGGGACAGACTTGTATGGATGAATGCTTTCAGAACATCGTCAGGTGGACGATGAGCATTTTAAGTGAAACGATCTAAAAGGTAATGCTTAGCCTCAAGCATCATCAACTGGGAATGATTGAAAATTCGGGTTATGCAGCATGGCTAGGTGGGTAGCACCCACTTCAGGGTGAGGCCATCCCTGTCTAGATGTCCCTTTTATTTCGACTTAGTGGTGCAGTTGCTGATCACAACCGTGGGGTGATCTTACCTGGGATTATCCAGTAAGGGATAGTCCCGGTCTTGTGTTGCAGGAGGTTGTTTGTAACGACCCGCTATTTTAGACCATTCAAATCGACAATAAAACCATACATGTCCGACTTGAATAATTCAAAATACCGAATTGTTAATAAAATTTGGCAAAACTTAAAATATACAGTAAATAAATCAATCATAGATCACTTACACAGAGTAATACAATGCAGCGGAATAGATAAAGAATAGTAGTTCATGAAGCTACTATATACCTCAGCTTTAGAAATAAAATACAACCGAATAGTTCAAATGCCATGAAGTCTCCAATGTAACAAATGGCTTCTCTGAACAAATCAACTGGATGACTGAAGGGATAGATAGCTGGATCTTCAAGCAAAGCTCCAACTTCGAAGATGAGTCTCAAATGCTGTATCTCTCAGTCTGACCCGAGCGTAAAGAAAAACACAAAACACTCGAGTCAGGATTAACATTTTTATATCTATAAATCTAACTCAAGTGAAATATCAACTGAAATATAATTAACTTAGAGGATGTTTGGGATAACCATCCTCTAAGGGTCCATGGAACTATCTAAAAGATAGAAATATACACTATAACACCGTAGTCTTTTCAACTTAATTTATACTTCAAAACAAAGTATCATTTTCACTTCAAATATCTCTATACTTCCCAAATAGTATTTTTATATATTAAATAATTTGTACAGTAAAGAAATTTCAATTCCCTCAACTTGACAAATCGTTTAACATCAACCTGACCACCCCATTTAAATCTATTTCAATCTCAATTTATTAATTTAAATTCAACTCAATTTCTAAAATAACCACTTCAATTTTATCGATTTCAAATTCGGATTTGAAATCACAAAATACCCTTTATGTTCAATATATTTCAAAACTTTAAGTACTCAACGTTTCAACTAACTTTTTAATCAATTTAGTTTCTAAATACTAAATTCAACTATACTGATTTCAAATGCATATCCGAATCTCAAAATAAACCATTTAAATCCCAATATAGTTCAAAGCTTTAATATTTAATTAAATGTTCAATTTAATAGTTCCATATAGATCTCGATTTAACCTCATTATTATCTAGTCTTAAATAATCCCTCATTAGATACAATATCATTTAAGTAACCTTAAATTACATTTTACTCAATATTTTCTTTAATTTATTTAAACGTGAAATATTCATTAAATCGCTTAAATAAAAATCCAGTTACAAAATCATACCCTTAAATTTCCCATTCAAAAATTTCAAATTGATTTAATTGAATAAATCCTTATTTAAATACCATTTAGATAAACCCACATTTATCTCCCAATCTTAGTAAATTGCAGAATACTTTTGGAATAAAATTTACATAAATATTTAGCATAATTTATGTATTAAATCAAATTTTGACTAAACTAAATATTATTAAATCTATATATCATTACCCTTTATATATAAAAAAATTTAAGGATTAACATTTAATAAGACCATATATTTCTTTCCAAAACAATGAATTAAATTTCAAAATATTTATATATATGGACCAACGATGTCTGTATATATTTCTTATCATATGGTCAAGTGTGACGGATATTTATCATTTCAATCCGTACACTAAATGTATACGGGTGGATAGCATTTCAACTCGTAATCCCAATTCAATTAAATGAAAATCGCTTGGGTTTATCATTTCAACCCATAACGATTTTCTCCTATTCTAAAGTCTGTTCGGGTATGTATCATTTCAACCCATAGTGATTTCTATACTAACAGGGAACTTGCAGAGTGATAACAGATATGTAAATATAATAACAACAGGCATATACCATCAAAATAAATATATAAACAATAGGATATGGTGTCATATCCCATAAGTGAATACCTACAGATAATAGCATATATAACAATTTAAATAAGTACAGCCTCATATTTCAATTGTCGTCCCAATTGAAATCAAATTTAGTAAATAAAAGAATGTAAATCGTGAGTGATTGCTCACCTTTCGAGGTTAGAGGATATAGACAACGAAGTTGAGTTACAAAATCCAAACATGAATTACGAAGCAAAGCACGAAGGACATGGGTTTGTCGGACAAGCTGATAAATAGGAGTTGACGAAGTCAAATCAGAACTGGATTGATAAGGATAGATGGTATAATTGAATAGATACACCGTATAAAGTTTATGTATGTTTATATACAAATCATATTCAAATTTTTAAACCCATATTGATGTAATATATATATTATTTTCTCTTCTTAAAAATCAATATGTTACGTTAAGGAAAATAAATATACAACATAAAATCATCGGTTTAAATTTTTTAAACCCATGATGCAGCTATGCAAATAAACGTATAACAAGTAGATTCTATGTTAAATATATTTATGCTTATACTTTATAACCAGACTTATACATAAAGAAACTGTCGATTATAACTTAATATAGTACGCGTGTAAACTCAGGTATTAAAACTGACACACTTACACAACTTAAAGTATATAGACTGACCTGTTACAAATATCCTATAATATAAAACCGATAACTTTATTTAATAACTACAGATCCCTTAACTTATATACAAACCAAACTTATATATGCGTAAATTATAAATTATATACAGCAGCTTATGTGTATACTAACTAACATCTTTAAACTAATATATGAATGTACCTAGCTTATAACTTTTATAAACCTTACATATAAATGTACTGTGTTGTGTTTTTTTTTTTTTTTTTTTTTGAAACACATTTCAAATAAATCTATAAATATACTCACTTTAAAAATCAATGTTATTACAACATATTTAAAAACAAACTACAGACTAATATAAATTTATATAAAAACTATGACACGTATCATCAATCAAATCTACCTTTAAAAAAAACTGTACCAAATTTATAACTTACTATATGTATACATAACAATTTACAAACTTATTTACTTATGTATGCTAACAGAATATATTAAACCTTTAGAACCGAATGCGAAATTTGAGAAGTATAAAACAACGGATACAAAGCTTGATATATATAACTAATTAATAGGGCACGTGCCTAAATTATTCATGCCGATTTTTATAGGCGAAAGAGGAAGGGTAGGCAAGGTAAAAATATATATGCAGTTATCACTTTATATACTTACCACATAATATCTTCCATTCAAAAATACAGAGGCGAAAGAGGGGATAGGAACAACTTCACGGCAAGGATGGAACGTTGGCTGGAAGAGCAGCATGCGGGAACGTAGGTGAGGTGATTTTGATGGGTTGAGGGATGAAGAAATTTTTTTTTTATTTCACAAAGAAGTGGGTTGCCTTTTGTAGTAGATAGGAGAGATAAAAGAAGTAAGTATATATCAGTAAAGAGAGGAAACGTAAAGGAAGAAATAAAAGAAATGAATGGATGCGCAAAAAACGTATAGAATTTTATACGTTTCAAAATCAACGGTGCAATTAAAGCAATTTTTATTATTTGTCAGGTTATACGTTTTATATTTATTTCTTTCCTAGATCTCAATTGATATCCGATTATAATATGCAGATTTATTATTATTATCAAACGTTCAAAAAAGTTATCACCCAAAATATAGAAATGGCATATCAACGTCTAGAAGCATAGATTTAGGAAAAAATATTGAAACAATAAATTAAAGGAAATATAAAAAGATAGGTACCAATCAATAGTCAAACCCTGAATTCAGGGAATAAAAAGGTGAGCTACTATTTGGTCTTAACCGATAGAAAATTTGAATGGACATGTAAATAAAAGTAATTGATACTGTGAAGTCCCCTGATTTCGGGAGAATTATTTAGCAATTAATTGTTTACCTTGGGTAGCACTTTCAAATTTGAAACTGAAGGAAGAATGAATAAGAAACGGCTACAGATCAATTAAAGAAGGAGAGGAGTGTGCGAATTTGTATTCCCAAAGCAAAATGGAAAAATATAAAGAGAGGCAGAAGAATAAATTGAAAAGGAACGTTAGGCATGATTTCAGAGAAATAAATAAAAGTAACGACTATTGGTATAAAATCAATGCGCAAATTGAATGGTTTAAAGGAAGGAATCAGTGGACTGAAGGAAAGGAAAGGAAAGGTCAGCAATTAATAATTGTGACCCTAAAATTTGGAAAAATATAAAAGCAACGACTATGATTTAGCTGAAAATAATTTATGCCAAGAATGGACAGCACGTTTGAATTTTGAAATGGAAGGAAGGGATAAAGGAGCAGACAGAGGCAAATAAAAGAAATGAACAGAGAAAAAAAAACAAAGAAACGTACCATATGAAATAAAGTGTAATGATGAGAATGGTAACGTCTGTCCATTGACATACTTATTAAAGCAATTAGAGTGAAACGAAAGGAACGGTGAAAAATTAGCCCGGAATTCAGGCAGAAATAAAACAAATTTTTATGTACTAGCAACGGTCACCCATTTATTTAGCTGACAAATATTAAGGCAATTGATTTATGCGCGTTTAAAATTTGAAACGTAAAAGAAATCAGATGGTCACGGATCTGGAGGAGGATATTTAGGAATGGTATATGAAGAGATATTGAAATACATTTGTGTCCATAAATAACGTAGATAGTGGACTAATAAATGAAATATCAACGTTTGATACATTGATTCAGCAGAAAAATTAAAGAAAATTTGTTACCATAGTTTGGAGAGCAATAAGGGGGAACGAATATTATTATTAAAAATGAAGGATCTATGATTTAGAATTTTCTTACGTAAAAATATTCAGGCTTAGAAATAATTTTTTTTTATCAGCAATATTTAACCGATATAGATTGAAATAGAATTATAAAAAAATAAACTCCCATATAATTAAGTGAAAATTCACTATTTGTTGTATCTTCATATACGTATTCTAAATATAAAATTTTTATTTCAAAATTCAATTATTTAAAATTTTCTCAAAATTGAATTAAATATGAAAATAAAACCATTCAAAACTATTAAAATATTATGGGTCGTTACACTCTCCCCCACTCAAAACTTTTCGTCCCCGAAAAGGAAGGAGGTAGGAGAATAGAACAACCAGAAATAAAGGTAGATTGAAAGTCAAGGGTAATTTAAAATTTTAAACTATATAAATTTTACTTGAAATATTCATTTGCAATTCAGTTATCTTTAATACTTTAAAATTTTCAAAACTCATTGGAATTTAATATGTTTAACTAACATCTTTATACATATGCGAAAGCTATTTGAAAACAATTATTTGCATCATTAGTTATATTTACAAAGAAGCTATTGAAAACATTAAATCCATAATTCATAAATTTATAAATTTATCTCAAGATACTTTTCAAATATTATCAATAAATTAATAATCATTTTCTTTAAATATGTTTTATTTAATTAATAACTTCAAAGATATTTATACCACTAAAATTTTATATAAAACAATGCAGTATACAAATAAGCAATATTTAAAAGATTTATTCAAAAAGGAAAGGAAGGTAGATTCCGAAAACGGAATATAGATGAAAAATGAAGCTGAGCAGATGAGGTAGATTCAAAAGAATAGAATCGGGCACGAATAATTTATTTCAAACCATAAGAATTTAAATTTCAAATATTTATTCAAAATTTCTTTGTTGGGAAAAATACTTTTATAATAAAATACCTTTATAAATAAAATATTTTTATATCGAAACCAATTTTTCTTTCGAAAATACTTTTATAACTAAATGTTTTAACAAGTTTATCCTCGTTCTTGCAGACTCTGGCCATGCGTTGATCAGGCGCAAAGCTAGAATTCTTCAAGTACTTAGTAGACTTGTTTCAACACCCAGTGAAAATACTTGAAAACCTTTAAAAACAGATATGGAAAGTACAATCCAAACAAAACAACCAAACCAAAACCTTTGTCCGATCATGGTTCGCAGATACACAATGGTTACGCCTGGGTCCCCCAGGAAACAATCCATATCCGTAAGCTTTCTCAGCCCTGCGAGTTACGCCATGATGACTAGTAGAGTGCAGGATACACAATGGTTACGCCTGGATCCCCCAGGAAACAATCCGTACCCCCAGGCAAGACTCAGCCAGGCACTTGCGCTACTATTCGCGACCTACACAGATTGCAGGATACACAATGGTTACGCCTGGATCCCCCAGGAAACAATCCGTACCCCTAGGCAAGACTCAGCCAGGCAATTGCGCTATGCATTCGCGAGAGAAAAAAAAACCATGGGTTACGCCACGGTGGGAAACACTCGAGTATTACATCCGGAAAACCGAAAATCAAAGAGAATAATATCGATAGAATGAATCCACGATGTGGCCACAAAGCGGATATCAAGCAGAAGGCACTTTCCATATCTTTACTTCGAAAATATATATCATATAGTACCTTTTCAAATCACTTTCAAATATCATACTTATATAAAGTCCATTATATATAGGATTCCCTTTTTCCCAAATCGAATACTTTCCAAATCAATAGTAGATCAAATCATACTTATATAGACTTCGATTATATAAAATCTCTTTCCAAATTGAGTACCTTTCAAATCAATAGATTTCAAATCAACTTCATACTTATACAATCCATTTTCTATAAGTTCGACCACTCCCAAATCAAGTGCTTAGTAATCTAAGGTTCTCAATTTCAAATCATTTCAATATCAATTCAGTTTCAAAATCATATATGATTTCACCAAATTTTCTTCCGAATTAAATATCTAATATTTCAAAGTTCCCAAAAAAAAAATAGGTTTGGAAAATTATCCCATTTTCCAAATTAAAATAATTCAAGTCAAACAGATTCATTTCCAAAAATCACCATATAAGTACTGGTTTTTGATTCCAATTTAATTTCAATACCAAATATTTTCCCAAAATTAATTATACTCAAAATGGTTTCCAAATTTATAATTATCCCTTTTTTTTTTACTTTTAAACTATCTTTTTCTATGTGAAATATCCAATTTACCTTTTTGAAAACCATTATTCAACTATTTTTTTTTCAAAACATTTCAAAACTAAATTTATATTCTTTATCAAACATTTTATACTCTTCGAAATTTCTTAGCTTTGAAAATTTTAATCTCGATTTGGAAGTGTTCGATCATTCAAAATAGTTAGGGAAATCAAATTTTAAATTCAAGAGTTGAAAATCAACAATAAATCAATTATTAAATCCGAAACTCGAGGACTGAACACCGGTCTCATTTTAAATTGTTTCAAATATATACATATATCTTTCGAAAATATCAAATTATACTTCGGAATTTGAAATCATAACGGCTTTACAAAATCACTCGCATAGCGAGCTATTAAAGTGGCCTCTCCCCCACTCTGAAACTCGAAAATCAATGTCGATGATGCGTGCACTCATCACCGAAATTATTTTCCAGCGACATACGTGAGTTCTGGACTTCTATTTTCTTGAAAACTTCTTTGAAATTTCTTCAAAATTATTGGAATTCTTTTGAACTTATTTCAAACATTTCTTATTCGGAAAATACTTTTAAATCGTATTATTTATATATATTTTCCCAAAATCTTAAAACCAATTTCAAAATATCGAAATTCAATTCTCGAATTTCAAATTTAACCCTTCAGTTATAAATCCTTTTCATATAAATCACTTTCTTATAAATTTTCAAAATTTCCAATCCTTTCAAAACTTTTATATATAGAATAACATTTCTTATTCGTTTTATATATAGGTATATAATCCTTATCGAAAACATTTTCACTTTTCAATATAGAATAAAATCATAGTTATCAAAATAATAATTTCGTATAAAACAATTTTAAAATACAACAAACCCGATTTTCAAAGGATGATTCAAGAATGGATTTCAAAACAAAGATAGAGATTTAATTTAGAGGAACTCTAATCAATAGAATCCTGATTCGAAGATAGGCTCAAACAAAGTTGAGAAAAATCAAATTACAAAATAGAAGATGGATATACTTCTATAAATCTCAAGCGACCTTAACTGGGTCAACCGTGACTTCAGGAATATAATTGATGCGGAATTCTAAAGCAAATCGACATTCGATTGCCAGAGATAGAATTCGGCATACCAAGATATAGCACCATCGTAAACCGAGGATACAGAAATCTTCGGTGAATCAACGCCAATTGTAAAGGAGTTTCACCCCCTTTACAAAACATTCAGTGGAGTTGTGGGATACTCCAGAATCAAACGAATATAAATAGGGAGAGACAGAATGAATTTCGAAACCGAGGGACATTCCAAAATTCAAAGGAAATCGAGTCAAAAGGAAGAGATTCAACTCGAGCGAAAGTGATTCTGTAAACAAAATTACCGTATATGCTAAGTTTTGCCTAGAGCCAAAGCTCTGATACCAACTGTAACGACCCGCTATTTTAGACCATTCAAATCGACAATAAAACCATACATGTCCGACTTGAATAATTCAAAATACCGAATTGTTAATAAAATTTGGCAAAACTTAAAATATACAATAAATAAATCAATCATAGATCACTTACACAGAGTAATACAATGCAGCGGAATAAATAAAGAATAGTAGTTCATGAAGCTACTATATACCTCAGCTTTAGAAATAAAATACAACCGAATAGTTCAAATGCCATGAAGTCTCCAATGTAACAAATGGCTTCTCTGAACAAATCAACTGGATGACTGAAGGGATAGATAGCTGGATCTTCAAGCAAAGCTCCAACTTCGAAGATGAGTCTCAAATGCTGTATCTCTCAGTCTGACCCGAGCGTAAAGCAAAACACAAAACACTCAAGTCAGGATTAACATTCTTATATCTATAAATCTAACTCAAGTGAAATATCAACTGAAATATAATTAACTTAGAGGATGTTTGGGATAACCATCCTCTAAGGGTCCATGGAGCTATCTAAAAGATAGAAATATACACTATAACACCGTAGTCTTTTCAACTTAATTTATACTTCAAAACAAAGTATCATTTTCACTTCAAATATCTCTATACTTCCCAAATAGTATTTTTATATATTAAATAATTTGTACAGTAAAGAAATTTCAATTCCCTCAACTTGACAAATCGTTTAACATCAACCTGACCACCCCATTTAAATCTATTTCAATCTCAATTTATTAATTTAAATTCAACTCAATTTCTAAAATAACCACTTCAATTTTATCGATTTCAAATTCGGATTTGAAATCACAAAATACCCTTTATGTTCAATATATTTCAAAACTTTAAGTACTCAACGTTTCAACTAACTTTTTAATCAATTTAGTTTCTAAATACTAAATTCAACTATACTGATTTCAAATGCATATCCGAATCTCAAAATAAACCATTTAAATTCCAATATAGTTCAAAGCTTTAATATTTAATTAAATGTTCAATTTAATAGTTCCATATAGATCTCGATTTAACCTCATTATTATCTAGTCTTAAATAATCCCTCATTAGATACAATATCATTTAAGTAACCTTAAATTACATTTTACTCAATATTTTCTTTAATTTATTTAAACGTGAAATATTCATTAAATCGCTTAAATAAAAATCCAGTTACAAAATCATACCCTTAAATTTCCCATTCAAAAATTTCAAATTGATTTAATTGAATAAATCCTTATTTAAATACCATTTAGATAAACCCACATTTATCTCCCAATCTTAGTAAATTGCAGAATACTTTTGGAATAAAATTTACATAAATATTTAGCATAATTTATGTATTAAATCAAATTTTGACTAAACTAAATATTATTAAATCTATATATCATTACCCTTTATATATAAAAAAATTTAAGGATTAACATTTAATAAGACCATATATTTCTTTCCAAAACAATGAATTAAATTTCAAAATATTTATATATATGGACCAACGATGTCTGTATATATTTCTTATCATATGGTCAAGTGTGACGGATATTTATCATTTCAATCCGTACACTAAATGTATACGGGTGGATAGCATTTCAACTCGTAATCCCAATTCAATTAAATGAAAATCGCTTGGGTTTATCATTTCAACCCATAACGATTTTCTCCTATTCTAAAGTCTGTTCGGGTATGTATCATTTCAACCCATAGTGATTTCTATACTAACAGGGAACTTGCAGAGTGATAATAGATATGTAAATATAATAACAACAGGCATATACCATCAAAATAAATATATAAACAATAGGATATGGTGTCATATCCCATAAGTGAATACCTACAGATAATAGCATATATAACAATTTAAATAAGTACAGCCTCATATTTCAATTGTCGTCCCAATTGAAATCAAATTTAGTAAATAAAAGAATGTAAATCGTGAGTGATTGCTCACCTTTCGAGGTTAGAGGATATAGACAACGAAGTTGAGTTACGAAATCCAAACATGAATTACGAAGCAAAGCACGAAGGACATGGGTTTGTCGGACAAGCTGATAAATAGGAGTTGACGAAGTCAAATCAGAACTGGATTGATAAGGATAGATGGTATAATTGAATAGATACACCGTATAAAGTTTATGTATGTTTATATACAAATCATATTCAAATTTTTAAACCCATATTGATGTAATATATATATTATTTTCTCTTCTTAAAAATCAATATGTTACGTTAAGGAAAATAAATATACAACATAAAATCATCGGTTTAAATTTTTTAAACCCATGATGCAGCTATGCAAATAAACGTATAACAAGTAGATTCTATGTTAAATATATTTATGCTTATACTTTATAACCAGACTTATACATAAAGAAACTGTCGATTATAACTTAATATAGTACGCGTGTAAACTCAGGTATTAAAACTGACACACTTACACAACTTAAAGTATATAGACTGACCTGTTACAAATATCCTATAATATAAAACCGATAACTTTATTTAATAACTACAGATCCCTTAACTTATATACAAACCAAACTTATATATGCGTAAATTATAAATTATATACAGCAGCTTATGTGTATACTAACTAACATCTTTAAACTAATATATGAATGTACCTAGCTTATAACTTTTATAAACCTTACATATAAATGTACTGTGTTGTGTTTTTTTTTTTTTTTGAAACACATTTCAAATAAATCTATAAATATACTCACTTTAAAAATCAATGTTATTACAACATATTTAAAAACAAACTACAGACTAATATAAATTTATATAAAAACTATGACACGTATCATCAATCAAATCTACCTTTAAAAAAAACCGTACCAAATTTATAACTTACTATATGTATACATAACAATTTACAAACTTATTTACTTATGTATGCTAACAGAATATATTAAACCTTTAGAACCGAATGCGAAATTTGAGAAGTATAAAACAACGGATACAAAGCTTGATATATATAACTAATTAATAGGGCACGTGCCTAAATTATTCATGTCGATTTTTATAGGCGAAAGAGGAAGGGTAGGCAAGGTAAAAATATATATGCAGTTATCACTTTATATACTTACCACATAATATCTTCCACTCAAAAATACAGAGGCGAAAGAGGGGATAGGAACAACTTCACGGCAAGGATGGAACGTTGGCTGGAAGAGCAGCATGCGGGAACGGAGGTGAGGTGATTTTGATGGGTTGAGGGATGAAGAATTTTTTTTTTTTTTATTTCACAAAGAAGTGGGTTGCCTTTTGTAGTAGATAGGAGAGATAAAAGAAGTAAGTATATATCAGTAAAGAGAGGAAACGTAAAGGAAGAAATAAAAGAAATGAATGGATGCGTAAAAAACGTATAGAATTTTATACGTTTCAAAATCAACGGTGCAATTAAAGCAATTTTTATTATTTGTTAGGTTATATGTTTTATATTTATTTCTTTCCTAGATCTCAATTGATATCCGATTATAATATGCAGATTTATTATTATTATCAAACGTTCAAAAAAGTTATCACCCAAAATATAGAAATGGCATATCAATGTCTAGAAGCATAGATTTAGGAAAAAATATTGAAACAATAAATTAAAGGAAATATAAAAAGATAGGTACCAATCAATAGTCAAACCCTGAATTCAGGGAATAAAAAGGTGAGCTACTATTTGGTCTTAACCGATAGAAAATTTGAATGGACATGTAAATAAAAGTAATTGATACTGTGAAGTCCCCTGATTTCGGGAGAATTATTTAGCAATTAATTGTTTACCTTGGGTAGCACTTTCAAATTTGAAACTGAAGGAAGAATGAATAAGAAACGGCTACAGATCAATTAAAGAAGGAGAGGAGTGTGCGAATTTGTATTCCCAAAGCAAAATGGAAAAATATAAAGAGAGGCAGAAGAATAAATTGAAAAGGAACGTTACGCATGATTTCAGAGAAATAAATAAAAGTAACGACTATTGGTATAAAATCAACGCGCAAATTGAATGGTTTAAAGGAAGGAATCAGTGGACTGAAGGAAAGGAAAGGAAAGGCCAGCAATTAATAATTGTGACCCTAAAATTTGGAAAAATATAAAAGCAACGACTATGATTTAGCTGAAAATAATTTATGCCAAGAATGGACAGCACGTTTAAATTTTGAAATGGAAGGAAGGGATAAAGGAGCAGACAGAGGCAAATAAAAGAAATGAACAGAGAAAAAAAAACAACAAAGAAACGTACCATATGAAATAAAGTGTAATGATGAGAATGGTAACGTCTGTCCATTGACATACTTATTAAAGCAATTAAAGTGAAACGAAAGGAACGGTGAAAAATTAGCCCGGAATTCAGGCAGAAATAAAACAAATTTTTATGTACTAGCAACGGTCACCCATTTATTTAGCTGACAAATATTAAGGCAATTGATTTATGCGCGTTTAAAATTTGAAACGTAAAAGAAATCAGATGGTCACGGATCTGGAGGAGGATATTTAGGAATGGTATATGAAGAGATATTGAAATACATTTGTGTCCATAAATAACGTAGATAGTGGACTAATAAATGAAATATCAACGTTTGATACATTGATTCAGCAGAAAAATTAAAGCAAATTTGTTACCATAGTTTGGAGAGCAATAAGGGGGAACGAATATTATTATTAAAAATGAAGGATCTATGATTTAGAATTTTCTTATGTAAAAATATTCAGGCTTAGAAATAATTTTTTTTTATCAGCAATATTTAACCGATATAGATTGAAATAGAATTATAAAAAAATAAACTCCCATATAATTAAGTGAAAATTCACTATTTGCTGTATCTTCATATACGTATTCTAAATATAAAATTTTTATTTCAAAATTCAATTATTTAAAATTTTCTCAAAATTGAATTAAATATGAAAATAAAACCATTCAAAACTATTAAAATATTATGGGTCGTTACATTGTTACATTTGGTATCAGAGCTTAGGTTGGTGATAACCTTGGCTCTGGTGGGAATTACTCATTTAAATTAGAGTCCATAGTACTCTAGAATGAGTTTGAGCGTATTGATAGATATGAGCGCGTATTTGTTAGCGGATATAAAAATGGTTTTATATTGTGTTGATTGGTTTATTGAGTGGCATATGAACCTTCGTCAGCACAGTCTGGACAACTGTATTCGAAGGGGTTTCTAAACACTTGGATAGAGCAATTGACGCAGTATTGTTTTAAAGATGGGTGAATGAAATAATTTTACCCAAAAATATATTTTGATATAAAGAAAAGTTTTTTAAATAATGTTAGCTAATATACGGTTGCTTGGATGTTAGGAAAAATAATATTAAATTATTATCATTGTCGTGTGAAAATTTAACCAGAAATTGAAAATATAACCAAAGGTTAAGGAAATAAATTCAATTATAAAATGAAATTTATAAATATGAATTATAAACGTGATTTATAAATTGGAATAAAATCAAATGGGAATTTGTATTAGCGTACATTATACAAATAAACTATAAATAAAATTTGATTTAAATCAAATTTGGAAATTTAAAACCCCGGAGATTTTGGAAGTGTTTTTCGAAGTGTTTTGAAGACAAATAATATCATTATTATTCTGGAGGTATTTCTGGAAGGAAATTGTTTCAAATAAATTTTGGGAAGGGATATAGCATCGAACTCACTTCAGTCGCTGGAAAATAATCCTAGTGATGACTACACAGTATCATCAGTATTCATTTTCGAGTTTCTAAGTGACGGATTGCTGCCAAATTGATTTGTTCAGAAGAACAAGTTGTTTTTGAAATTTCAAAGAAAATTTGTTGGGGACAAAAACCAGGATTGGTTTAAATTTTTGAGAAGTGTGATTTTGAGATGTTAGAGATTTCAAAATGATTTGAAACCGAAAGCCAGGTGTCTAAAATCTTGATGAGATCAGTTGTAAGCTTATAAATTGAGATGATTTTTAAATCAGGAAGGAAATATAAGCTTTGAATGTTGGAATTTAAATTTAAATTGTAAAGTTAAAAATAAAATTTACTTGGATTGATGAAGAAAATTGAATCGAATTGAATCCAATAAATTTGAGTTGAAATAGAATTGAATTGGGATGAAATTCGGTTGAGTTATGGGTGATATTGAATGGAATTAGATTCTTACTTTAATAAATGGAAGTAAGTTGGATAAGAAATAAGTTGGATAAGAATTGGATTGGAATAAATGAATTATAATAACTTATAAAAGAATTAAAAATCCATGGAAATAAAAATATTCTTGAGTTATAAATAAGCGTAAATTTCAAGTTAAAAATAAAAGAAGAATATATTCAAGCCAAGAATGAATGGAAATGTGTAAAATAATAAGTTATGACTTATAAAATTGAAAAGGGTGGAATAGAAAACCCAAAATTAATGAATTGGAAAACAAAACAAAAATCCAAACTTGAATTATAAAATAAATTTCACTTAAGAAATTTAATGAAGAGATTTTGAGATAAAAATCAAGTATTGAATTTTAACCGGGGGAGAACTAATTAGATAATAAATTAGTTAATAAAATGTGTAAATGGAACCTAATGTAGTCAAATAAAAGCTGAATTTGTGAGTTAATAATATAGCTTGGAAATAAACTCAAGTTATAAATTTAATTCGACTTAAATTGTTAGTGGAGTAAATATGATTGGAAATAGATTAAAGTGGGGATTGTTTTGGTTGCAAATGAGATTTGATTGAGATAGAATTAAGTTGAATAGAAAAGAAAATTTTACTTGTAAAATGAAAATGAACTTAAGTATAAAATTTGAATAAATTAAAGTAAATTAACTTAAGCTAAATGGATGGAGGAGAGTTGTATTGAATTCAACTTAAACTAAGTTTAATGATATTGGGTTGGATTTAAATCAAGTGAAAGTAAATTTGAATCGAAATAAAATTCGGTGAGTTACAGATAATGTTTAATGGAATGAAATTCTTAAATAAATAATTGTAAACCATTTAAATTGTTAAGAAATTGAAATAAATTAGAGACAATAAGAAAAATAGATTGTTTTCAAGTTTAATAGAATGGTTTTAACTGAATGCGGATAAGAAACGAAACGCAAATGAATGGATCGTGAATAAAATTGAAATGGAATGTGTTGAGCTAAATAAAATGGTTGTGAATGAATTAAGACAGAAAGAATAAAAATATATAAAATATCAAATTGAGTTGGAGTCAATTTAAAATGGTTTTAAGCTTAAGTAATTATTTATTCACATGGATAACATCAAATTTACACAGAAAATTAGTCATTTTATCGTAAACGAAAGTAAATGTATTAACAGAAGTGAATAGAGTTGATTTTTAAATCAATTGGAATAATATGGGTTTGTTTAAAATTAAAATGAATGGAATATAAGCAAGTGGGTTGTAAACCATTCAAATTGAATGAAAATGGCATATGAATTAATTGGAAACAACAAAATTAGTATAAAAACTATATAAATTGCTTACGGAAAGTGTTTAATGTGCATTGCTATTAGAATTCATGTATTTAACTATTGCAAATAAGTAAAATGTTGTTAAACTTCATATATATGACACTTACATGTTTTAGTTGAGTAAGTACAGGTACTTGGAAGCCATGTGGCTGGATTTGGTTGCGCTAATGCTAAAATAATAAACCGTTTGCTTAAAATGCTAAATAGAGGTACGCCTACGCAATAAAAATAGGAAATATGATCTGTTTTTGTTTTTCCGACTGGGTGGGTCGATGTTATATATTTATATCTTTTGTCAAATTGCAAAAGCTCCTCCGTACAAAGGAGACTCTGCCAAAATTTTCCGAAAATTTTGGGAGTTAGAAAAGTTTTTTGAAAATTTATGAAAAAAAAAATTGTTAGCGACAAAACGATATAAAATTGGAAATTGAAATAAATTAGTAAATGAAACTAATTTAAAATAATAATATGAATTAGTTATGAATGGAAGATGAAATTTTATATTCAGAATTAAGAATAAATTGAATTCGGATAGAAATTGGAGAATCAATTTGAATAAAAGTAGATGTAAATTAAAGTGGTGAAGTGAAAATAAATAAAGAAGCATATTAAATGCTTATACTAAACTTAAGAAAGGAATGGTGAATTCTTAATTGGAAATCAATATTACAAATATATTCTAAGTTAATATTTGAATGAATAAATATTGACATTTTGTAAGAAAATCGATAAAATGTTTCTGAATATTGTGATTGGATATTATTGCTATGTAGGATATGCAGGCATTATAAAGGAGAAGGAAAATTGGTTTTGATTTCAGACGATAAATTTGAATTGCTCGACAAAAAGGTATGTATTTAAATTTCTATATGAAATTTGATTGGGTTTTTGATCTAGCCACTTGGCTTTGTTTTCTTCTGAAATCTGGGGGCCCGTAGAGGCATTTTGTAGTTGTACCGAACTAGCCGCGCAAAGGAGACGCTGGCAAAAAATTTCAAAAATTTAGGAAATTAGAAAATTTTTTGAGAAAATTCTGATAATTTTAAATTTGATTTAAAATTGAAATTTGAATGATTGAGCAAATAATATTGTTTGAAAAATATGAGAGAGTTTGGGAAGTTAGTAAGAATGGTAACGGGTCTTCTATAAAAAGATAGTTGGTAGGATGTTGAATTGTTGGTTTGGGAAAAAAGTAAACGGGTATTGGACCATTCTTCCTAACTAGTAATTTCGGGGACGAAATTCTTTTAAAGGGGAGGAATGTGACGACCCAGAATTCTTAAGCATTTAAAATCGGAATATTTAATTGATTTCAAATATTTAAAAGTTAAATTTTAACTTGAATTCAAATATTACTCTATTTATTTGATAATTAAATTATTGAATTAAATAATTTGAAGTTGGGTAAAATATAAAACTTGAGTTTTAAGCATGTTAAAAATAATTTGATGGCTTGTAAAATTTATATTGAAAGTACTGAAGATAGTAAAGGTGTCGAAATTGAATTTGGAAGTGTTTTGTTCAGTTTTGAATTTATATCGTTTAAATTGAGTTAAAAATAGCCTTCCGAGGCACAATCTCGGAATTCGATGAAAGTAGTTCCATTGAATCCGTAATAGTGTATTATTATCAGATTTCAATTTTTGTAACATTTGAAGAAACCGTTTGGCCGTACGATAAGTAAACGCGCTGAAATTAAATCGAAATTTAATATAATAACCGGGTTCAAAATGATATCTTCTCCATATGATCAAATTAGGACTTGTAACCTTTTCTATCGCATTCAGAATATGGGTATAACATTATAAACGTCTAGCGACATTGTAACAACCCGCATATTTATCGAGTTTATATTTGAATATTTTATTTAAATATTAAATCGTTAATCGGATTTTGGTCCAAAAAGCTACTTTTTGCAAACGGACATATTAGGACTCGAGACCACTTCCATTGAGTTCGAAATGCTGTTTACAACATTTTTAAGTATAAACATTGATATGATTGGAGATAGTAGAATTTCACTACTTTTTCACTTGAGACTTTGGGTTGGGCTTTTAGCCTATTAGACCCAACCTTCACCCCTCCTCTCCATAACTTCATTTCTATTTTCCTAAGCCTTCAAGCTTCTTCAAAAATGGTGGAGGGAATGGGAAATTAAAATTCCAAAACTCAAATTCAATTGCAATCCATCTTTCTACTCCAAATTCAAGAAGAAGACATTGGATTCAAGCTTCTTGTGCTTAGATAGAAGAGGGATTGATTCTTGCTTGCTTAAAACTTCATTTTCATTGATATTTGGTGCGAATGTGAGATTTTTATCTCACAATTCTAGTCTATAACTATATTGGACTGTTGGGAATGATTCCCTACCATTTTCGCATGCATATTAGCATTTGGTTTGGATTGGATTGGCGAAAAACTCTAATTTTTAGCGTTTTGGTGAATTTTCTGCACTTAAGTCGTTCTGGCCATTTTTGTATGTTCGGTGTTAGGTCGCTCGCGACCTAACCCTTAGGTCGCTCGTGTGTTATCGCGCTAGGTCGCACTGCCTCGTATTGTCACTTCGAAGTTAGGTCGCTAGGTCATGGGTCGTTAGGGCTTAGGTCGTAGGTCGCTCGCCACTACATCGTTAGGTCGCGAGATACTGGGTCGTTCCCCTTTTGCCTTACGCGCACTCCCTTAGGTCGCATGGCCTTTAAATCCTTAGGCCGCTTGACCATTTTAACTCGCAACCAATTTGGGTCGTCTTTGGCTTTAGGTCGCCGGCCCCTAGGTCGCAACCTCGTTAGGTCGTTCCCCCTACTGCTTATCACGACCATGTGTTAGGTCGTTAACCCCTAACTCGCTCGGCCTTTAAACCATTAGGTCGCGCACACCTTTAGGTCGCGTACCCACTAAGGTCGCTTGACCTTATTTTCCTCTAGGTCGCATGGCCTTTAGACCGTTAGGTCGCGAGCGTTAGGTCGTTAGACCTTACCTTCCTTAGGTCGCTTGACCGGTTAAACCTTTAGGTCGCTCAACCCTACTACCATTACTAGGTCGTTTAGCCATAGCTCGTTAGGTCGCATGACCTTATAAACCGATAGGTCGCATGACATTATAACCCTTTAGGTCGTTGGACCTTTGACTCGTACGTCGTTGGACCTTATCCCGATAGGTCGCTTGACCCCTTGGACCCCTAGGTCGCAACCCTTAGGTCGCTCGACCCTATTCCCCTTAGGTCGTTAGACCCCATTTTGTCTTCACTAGGTCGTACCGTTTTGGACGGGGCGCTGCCCCCTGGACCCCCGCGACCTGACCAGGCAGGGCGAACCCCGTAGCGGTGGCGTTGCCCCCGCACCCCTACCTAGGGGGGTTGCCACCCCCCCGGACCCCCCCTCCGTAGGGGATCTTATATGAAAAAACATTCAACAGAACTTGCTGCACTGATTTCCTTGGATTTTTATCACATCTCCGAATGTGATCTTTGTGATTGATTGTTTCTACAATCGCTTCTGTGATTGGTCACTTTAAAATATAAAGGTTTCAAAACTAGTAGTAAATATCAAAACTCTTTCAATAAAAGGATATCAACTCTATTTTTAATAACAAAGCTCTTTTCTTAAACCGTTTTCCAATCTATTAGTATATACAAACCTTTACGTCACTCGGATGAGAAATCTAATTAAACGGCTTAGTAAAACAAGTGGTATGAAACGCTTGCGTTTGCTTCATCAGTTAATTCTTGGACTTGTTCGATTGAACCTCTTGTGACAATTTTCTAGTGAAGATTTACAGTTTGTTCGTAAATATTTAAGTTAAGCAAGTGGTTATGGGACATGAAGCTAAACTTTTATATTTACTAGCTTAGTTTAATTGACACTTCTCGTTGATCATGACGATCATTCTTATGATTTAGACTAGCAATTGTGCGATGTCTTTTGTTTGCTTGGTTAGACTAGACACCACTTGTGTGATTTCATTCACACATACCTTTTTACCTTCTTGGTTAGTCTAGACACCACTTGTGTGATTTCACTCACACATACGTTTTTGTTTGCGAGGTTAGACTAGACACCACTTGGGTGATTTCACTCACACATACCATTTTGATTTTTGGTTAGTCTAGACCTCATCTGTGTGATTTCGACTCACACATATGGGGTAGCTCCCCATGGTCTTCGGACCGTCATGTGATAGGCCTCTTTCCCCTTTTCTGTGATTTCTGGATTTCTTGTGTTGATTTCTGGAATTTATGTCATTGACTTGTTATGAGTACAAGTTTAGGGTATGATGCCCTCTTTGGATCTTTGAGAAGATTCTTGTGATATCGTTTTATCTCTTATTGATTGATCTTCCGTTGGTCATCATTTGCATACTTATAGTAGTATGTCAGTATGGATATTTTATGTTATGCCATATCTTTTATTTTATACCATGTCATCTGATAATTATAGCTAGACTGATCCGTTTATTATTTTCTTAATAATACTCGGGTCAGACCGAGATGTTACAGGTGCTTCTGCTTGACTTCTTCTCGGGATTTGCTACTCTGACTTTTGGCTAACTATTTAGATTAGCAGTTTTTGTTGTATACACTTGAGACATTGACTCGTAGTTGTATTCTTTTGTAAAGCACGTGTTGCTATTCTTTTGTATTATTGTGGATCTCTTTGACCACTACTCTGATGTACACTTTCATGTGTTAGTTATACATTCATATCTTCTTCCGCGTCTGTGATATGGATGCTGTGACTGATTTTTGTTATGCTTATTTCTATGTTTGTTTCCGAAGATTATTTATAGCCACCGTGTGATAAACAATTACGTGGATGGTCGCTCCTCAACAGCCTTATTCTCCGCGCTAGTTGACAGCACTACTCCGTAGCGTTCTTGGCTAGCGTGGGTATAGAGGTGGGGCGTCACAGGTATGCCTCGTTTGGTGATCGGGATTCTTGGCTTCGTTCTCTCAACAATTCAAATTTGAATTCAAATTTAAAGATGGGTAATAAAATTGCATTGAATACTGTAGCTAGCATCACGTATAGGGATTTAAAAACTAGCGTTACCTTCTTCAATACGCTTCTTCATTTAATAATTAAAAATAGGAGATATTTTCTTTGTTAAGAAAAAACAAACCCAAAACCTCTCTCCCTTCGTTCAAAATCAGTGGCCGAACTCAGGAAGATATTTTGTAACGAATCAAAACTCGACTTCTTCTCCTCTTCCTCTTTTTCAATTCAACCGAATCGTTTTCAGAAGAAAAAAAATCAAACCAAGCCATGTTCGAAGTCAGAGCTATTTGAGCACGTGGATGCGTGCTGGATGCGATCGAATCGCGCGCTGAAGGGATGAGGAGCTTTGCGACTTAGATTAGGGTCTCGCGCAATTTGCTGCAGCAAGTGACAAAGTAGATTGGCGTCGAAGTGGGTTAGGGTTGCGAGTCGCGAGGGGTTGGTCGACCTGGTGTTCGGCTACGTGGTCATGAGGTGGCAATTTGGTGACTCGCGAGTCCGTTCGTAGCCTGGAGACGTGTGACTGGTGGCCGACTTCGGCGATGCAGGCAAGTCGTGATTAGGGCTCGGTTCGATTGGAACTCGGCTGTGAGGTATTTTGACAATCTATCTGCAATTAATGAATTTATTCTAGGATGAAATTTATAAGAGGAAACAAAAATAATTTTTTTTTATTTCAGCAGGAATAAGCAATTCTATTTTAGATATATGTAGGTTAGGAAATTATGGACAACAAGATAAAGTTTGTTCGTTTTGTTTGTTTAATAATAATATTAATGATATGGATGAAGTAGTTAACTTTTAAGGTAATTAGTATATTTGTTTGAGGAATTAGGACATAGTTATAATCTGTCATAAAATTTATAAATTTGGAAAAAGGAAATTGTAAATTTGGTCGGTCCAATTATCATTTGAAAAATTGGATTAAAATTAAATTATTAGTTGAATTAATAAATGGTAATTTTTTTTAGATTATTTCAAATGTTAATAAATCATAAATTTCTTATACAAGGTCCCATAATTGTGAAGAACAAGTCGTAAAGGAAATGAACTGCAAAATCAAAGGTGAGTTAATCTCACTCTTCTGGATTATTTAAATTGAAATAGTTAAATTTAAATAATTGATTGAATGTCTGAATTGTTTTGGATGTGCTATATTATATATATAGTAGTATGTAATATATCTTGGAATGATTGATTTCCCGTATTTATATAGCGGATGATATTTTATTTAAACCCATATACCGCGATATTCCACCTCGAAATGGAATTGGTATTTTATATTGTGCTAACATCTATGGATGCAGGGAAACAGGTTGGAGGGATCCAACTGGATTCCTCAAAATTATTTATATTGTTTAATATTCTCTGTTATGAATAGGCGATATTCTATGATGAATATTAGTGACAATTTGAAATATTTAATGCTATTGGTTTACTTGAATATATTCTAGTACACTGAGTTATCAAAATATATAGAATTGGATTTTTAAAAATAAAAGGAAGAGAATTTGTAAGTGGAATAATTATAGAGAATTTAAATAAATAAAAAATTAACTGGGTAAGAATATTAGCGGTTTTAAATTCTAATAAATAAATTCCGTATATGAAAGGGGAATTTTGGATAAACAGGAAGTTAATGAATTTTAAACTTCAGTGTTATTATCTAAAAGAATAAAGCATTTATTTAAAATTTAAGTTATTGAAAAGAATAAAGAAGAAATTTGGAACATCTGAAATTGGTATGTTTTAGTTAAAAGATGTAAAATCAAAATGAATGAAAATAAATGAATAAGTCTACAAATTAATGGATTTTGAGATGAATTGAGTAAGTAGAGAAATTTATTTCAAATGGAGTAAATTGGGAATCAATTTGGAAAATTGATTTAAGTGATTGAAGTTGGAAATTCTCCCTGGATAACCAAGTACGTTTTCAAAGTAAGTTTTTAAATATAAGTTAATAGTTTTAAAGTTGTTTTAAAAAGAAAGTTTTGGAAATTTTATTATTTATAAAATATTTAAATTCTAAAGTAAGTATTTCTTTTAATCTGTTATGGTAGTAATTATTTAAAAGTGACTTAATATTTCTTTTTTTAAAGAGAAAATCTAGTTTTATATTTTATTAAAGTAACCTCATTTTAAATATTCCTAAAGTGTATATTTTTGATAAAGTATTAAAGTAGTTCTCAATCTAAATGTTAAAATATATATTTTATTTATAAAGTGTTTTAAATTATTTTAAAAATCTAAAGCTTTGTACTTGGTGTTTTCAGTGGAAATAATTATTTGGAAATTCATTCCATGAGAAGAGAATGGTTTGAGACTATTTTTCAAGGGTTGAAAAGTGGAAATATATCTTGTGAAGATAATTTGAGTTTAATAAATAATTGGTGAAATCATTTATGTTGGATGGTTGTTGTGAATGTTAATTGATAGTTAAATAACCAACTATCAATATTGGCCAAATGCGCTGATCGTTTCGAAGAGACCGGGATCGGGATTAATTTCTCGAAAACCACTTCGATATGGTTTGTACATTTTCGTAAGAAAAACGAGTTTGGAGTCGAAGATGGAGCAGTGAAGTGCAAGGGCTAGTCACTACTAATCCTGAGGATATTTCCAGAATGGACGTAGTAGGAATAGTGCCTTCGGTTCCGTTCGAACCCGGGACGGACTTGTATGGATGAATGCTTTCAGAACATCGTCAGGTGGACGATGAGCATTCTAAGTAAAATGATCTAAAAGATAACGCTTAGCCTCAAGCCACATCAACCAGGAATGACTGAAAATCAGAGGTTATGCAGCAAGGCTTGGTGGGTAGCACCCACTTCAGGGTGAGGTCATCCCTGTCTAGATGTCCCTTTTATTTCGGCTTAGTGGTGCGGTTGCTGACCACAACTGTGGGGTGATCTTACTCGGGATTATCCAGTAAGGGATAGTCCCGGTCTTGTGTTGCGGGGGGTCGGGAGTGATCCTCGGTACTGTGATCTAGGCCATGTACCGTGACAGGTGGTACCCCAGTGCCTAGTCATTAGTTGGAAATTCATTCTCCCTACGTGCCTTTTACGAGTTTTGTTTGTATTACCCACTTTGTGGCCAATAGCTGGAATTTAATCATGTAACAATTTCGGCTATTTTAATAAGTATTTGTAAATAGACCCTATTATAATATCAGAGGAATTTAATAAAAAGTGTTTTAGCTATCGTAAGGTAAAAACCCGACATGTTTATTTGTGGCGTGGTCTTAGGAGATGCTTTTGTTTTCAAAACAATTTTGAAACTTTAATAATCCAATTGAGTGTGGTTTTCTCATGCTGCTATTCCAGACTGACTCAGGTATTAGTTAACTGTAATGCTCGGGTCAGACCGAGTATTATAGAATACAGGATATGATACTATAGAGCTCAAGAGACGAGCTAGATGGCGATTCGTACTTCTGTACTTGATTATTATTCCGTTGTTTATCCAGTTGTATGTTATTTATGATGAACTGTGATTGATGTTGTAACGACCCAAAATTTATATTAATTAAAATTTAAATATTTAATTAATTTTAAATTATTAATAAGTGAAATTAATAAGTCGAATAATTTATTTATCGAATATTGGATTTAATTTGGTAATTAAACCGATAATTTAATAGTTGAAATTACAGAAATAATTGAAAATAGGGTTAAAAATGATTAAAATTGATTTGTAAAATTTTATTTTATCATGTTGAAGTTAGAACGATATTTTAGAACTTTTAAAATCGAATTAAAAGTTAATTTGTGAAAATTGAATATTTTAATATTTAATTATACAAAGAAAAATAGCCAATTTTCGAACAGTCTCAGAATTGGATGAGACCAGTTCCATTGGATCCGTAATAGTTAGTTATTATCGGATTTCAAATTTCGTGGCAATTGGAGTTATCGTTTGACCGTGGCAGCTCGAAAGGCATCGAAATTGTTTTAATATTAATTTGGCGAGAGAAAATAGCCATTTTTCAAAAAGTCACGGATTTCGACGAAACCAGTTTCATCGGATCCATAATGTGATATTATTGTATGGTTTCAAATTTCAAGTCAATCGGATTTACCGTTTGTCCGGCGCAAGCTAAAACGCCTAGAAAATCGTTTAATCGGTTTAATTTTAAATTGAACGTTTATTTCCATAACTCGCACAGATGACCGAATTAGCTCCCGAAACCTGTTCCATTGTGTCCGGAATGCCGGATAAACCCTAGAAACGCTGGTTACCGCGCGTAAATCAGAGTTTAGAAAACCCGGAATGAATAGTGTTTTGAATATTTTCCTATATAAGCACTTCATTTTCTCATATTCAATAAAAATTTAACCCTAACCCTAATCCTATAGCCAGCTACCACCCTTATAATCAATGGCCGAAAATCTTGCTTCTTCCTCCTCCAATTTCTTCAAATCCAAGCCTCGTTTCAAGAAACTTTCAACTACAATATCGAAGAGACCAACGAGAACTATAAGATCAACGGTGGAGATCGCGAATGGTGCTACGGATTGGTGGGAAATTGGCCGCGTTCGCGTGCGTTTGGCACGACTTTCGAGGCCATAGAGAGGGCCGAGTTCAAGGTAGCTACAGCCGAAGTTTGCTCGCGTGATGGCCTTCGTCGTGGAGTTTCCTGATCGACGTGAAGTTGTGTATTTTTCTCACGAAAATTAACCCTAATTTGGAAAGCATGGGTTCGGTTTTTGGTTTGTTGCCTGGAACCATACGCGCGTGGAAGATGATGGAAGGGAGCGGCTAGGATCTGGAGCAAGAAGGAAATCCAACGGCCCGTGTTCATAGGTTTAAAAATATAAAATTTTGTTGTAAAATTATGAGTAAAAAATTAGTGTAAACTTTGAAAAATCATATCTTTTTCATACGAGGTCGAAAACGCGCGAAACCAGTTGCTTTGGAATCGTATGGACGAGCACTACGCTATGGAATTGGAATGGAGTCGTTTGGAGTTGGTGAGAATTTTGGGTGAAATTAAACGTCCGTTTAATTTTATTCGAAATAAATCGCCAAAACGGAATTGAAATCAAGGTGAGAACTTCTCACTCAATCGAATTGTTTCGATTTATAATTTTAAATAGTTAGATTTAAAATTGTTGATTGTATGTTGAATAATGATTTTTATCAATTGATTGTTAAAATAGACATTATGCGCCGTTAGTAAGCGGATGTTATTTATTAAAAACATATACTGCGAATATTTCATAAACAGTGAAATTGGTATTATATATAATAGCAATATATATATATATATATATATATATATATATATATATATATATTGGCATATGTATATATTGCAGTTATTGATTTCCCGCATTTTATAGCGGATGAGACCCTATTGCGCCGTCTATTAAGCGGATAATATTATAAATTCCATATACCGCGATAATTCCGTACTGGAACAGAATTGGTATTGTGCTAATGTTTGTGGATGCAGGGAAACAGGTTGGAAGGGTCCAACTGGATTCCTCAACTGTATTGATTTATTTACAGATATTTTGATATTTGTTGATTATCATATCGATATATGATATTTGGATGTCGTGATTGACTATTTGGTGCTGTTGCATCATCGGATCCATTTTTGAAGTTTTAAAATAATGATTTTAGGTTTTTAAAGGAATTTTTAAAGTGATTTTTGAAAGTATACGTTTTATTAAAATTTTGACTTGATTTATTTTAAATAAATTAACGTTATAAGTTTAATGTTATAAAAGTTATAATTTTTGTAAAATATAACCAAATTAAGGTTTTTGAAATAAATAGTGATTAATTTATAAAATGGTTAAATTGGGAATTTCGAATTATTATAAACGGTTTATATAAAAGATTTATAAAATTGATATTTATAAATTAAAAATGCTGGAATTATAAAACGAGTTTTTATAAGTAATAAAGTGAAATAAAAATGGATTTCATAAGTAAATTGAGATTTATAAATTTATGAAATATGAATATATAAAATGGATAGATTTTGTAAAATATAAGATTTATAAGTAATCAACTTATAAATCGGATTTTGGCATTTAAAGTGAGATATAAAAAGGATTTTTATAAATAGAAGTTTATAAAAATATAAATGGAGTTTATAAACGTTGTTTATAAATCCGAAATCAATTGAATTTGGTAAGTTGGATATAGGAATATATGAAAGGAATTATATTCACGATTTTGGACAGTGAATATATTATTAAATGAAATAGATATGTTTTTGGGGAAGGAACATTATGAAATGAAGTTAATGATTTTAAAGACGTTTTAAAATGCATTAAGTATCGAATACATAGATTTCAACATTCATTGTTGAAATAGACGTTTTCGAGAAATAAAAGGAAATGGTGGACTATAACACTGTTGTTATAGTAAATGGTTTCCGAAAGGAAATGTTTTGTATAGTATTGGGATTTATATATCTATTTAAACTTTGAATCCCTATACTAGTGATTTTGGGTCGTCGTAACGATGTTTTACGTAACATTCGTTTTGGCCCAAATAAATGTGTTTAAGAGAATGATTTCTTAAAGAATGAAATATATACTTAATTTTCGACTTAAGTATATTGAATATTTTCCAAGTGTTGAAATTGAATGGATTTGTGAATTACTTATGAATAAATAAGTATGGGAATGTTTTTCCAATGTGAAATGAAATGTTTTGAGAATTTATCTTTTTGAAGATAAATTGAAAATGAATAATTGAAATCGTATATTCATAAATATTTTGGAATGCAAATTCACTATGGAATTTATAAATAAAAAGGGGAATTTGTTTAAAAATAAATGTTGATTTATTTTTGAAATTATGGGAATTAATTTACGGATTTAGGACGTAAATATAAAGTAAATCGTTAAGGATTTATTTAATTGGTTTAAATAAACCATTTTGAAGTGAAAGCATTTCCGAGAAAGGAAAATGATTGAAATTTGTTTTCAAAAATGGTAAAGGATTGAAAAGTGATTTGAAAATTAGTTTTCAAATGTTTGAAGTGTGGGAAATTTTATATCTAGTAAAGATATTTTGGAAAGTAAATAATTTGGGAAATTATTTGGAATTTGGTGATGTTGAGCATGCCTATTGATAGTTAAATAATCCAACCATCAATATTTACCTTTAAATAGGTATTTGTTGTGATTGTTTGAATTTGAATGCCACACTTATTTTTGAATAAGCGCTCACTATTCGGGTTAGCCGGGAAAGGACCTTGGGGTCGTATAACCCATTCCGAATATGTGATACGTCGTAATGGATTGCATTTGATGACCGGTGTTGAAGACCGGATATTTTTGAAAACGGAAGGATTACCGTTGAGTTACTCTACATCGGCTGATCTCCGATATGGAGGTTTTATCACCCTTAGTGACGGGAAGTCCGGTCGTGATTAGTGAATATCCGAAATGCAAGGACTTCTTTGTAAATGCCTTCGGTTCTGTTCGAGCCCGGAACAGACTTGTATGGATTGCATGCCTGACATTACAAATTGAGATATAAAGCTGATTTCTTTCAAATATATTTCTGTTGGTGGCGGAGGATTTATCCTCTTAGCTTAACACCCTTCTCTGAGACGTACGAGCTCAGAGGTTATATAGTTGAAGGTTATTAGTGATATACTCCCAATTTGGTAGTGTGGCATGCTGAGTGTTGCTGTGAAATGATCATTGTTTGATCATTTGTGATATGATCATTTATCTTGGTGATCATTTCTATGATCATTTGTTGACCTAAAGCACGGCTTTTGTATAAAGCGTGGCTTTGTGGACGAGACTTCGTTGGACCTCACACCCCGGAAATGGTCAAAACAGGAAGGATGCAGCAAGGTTATTAGGGGGTAGCACCCCTTTAGTGTATGTCATTCCTTCTGGATAGAGGTGGTATCATGGTATGGAGCCCAAATATTTAACCTATGTTGTTGCTGCAAATTTTGTGGTTGTTGGAAATCGAGGATCCTTGGATAGATCGGTTACGATCGGGGGATGGCATATTCGTGTTAGTAGTTACCCAGTTAGGGGTAACCCGGCCTTGTGTTGGCAGAGATCCGGTTTGGTTCTCGGGACGTCCTTCCAGAGGCGTTCTCATGTGGCAATGGGAAGTTCCTTGGCCTGACCATTTGTTGGAAATCCAAAGAAACAATACGATCTTGTACGGTTTTAGTTGTAGAACCTATCATTCACTTATGGTGGCGCCCCACTGTTTGGATGGTAGCTATAGTAGGCAAAAGTGCGAAATGCCTATGCTGGCTAAGATTTATATTCTACTTTCGAAATTGTTTTCTACACTATGCACTAGTAATAATATCAAATGTTTCTTTTTAATGCGTATCAAGCATCTTTGACTATCATAAGGAGAAATCTCCTCCGATTCTGCGTTTGCATTGTGTGTGTGTGCGGGAGGCCTTATGGTAGTCTCATTTTTTAAAAGCATTTCGAATTGACTTTAAAAATATTCCTCTATTTTGATTTTTAAAGATAAATAAACTTTTTTAGTTCTCACACCAGTCACATGACTGACTCGGAGTTTATTGTTTTCCTTCCTAAACTCTGGGTGCCCACCAATTTTCACACGGGCAGTCAAGAGTTAAGGTTTATTCAGGATATTCAGGAGTTGCTGGAGGCAAGATGGATGGCATGGCGTATTACTAGTATATAGTATTTCTTTTCCGCTGTTGATGTTGTTTGTTATTGTACACTCTGATGATGTAATGAAATGAAATGTAATGTAATAACTGATATAGTTCTTTGTTTAAAGATTATTCATTTATTTATTATATGTTGTTCCGCTGCGAATTGTGAGATTCTGATGTTGTTCAGTTGTTTTCTTTCTGTTCTGTTCTATATTTTTCTATCTTCTTCTACGTTTTCTTTTTCTAAAACCCTAACGGTACGGTTTTTCGGCTTTCGATTGCTCGGCAGTTGATACAGTGGACGTATTGATGTCGGTTTTCGTCAACGAAAAATCGTAAACGTTACATTTGGTATCAGAGCTTATGGTTAAGCGACAACCATGGCTCTGTTGGGTATTACTCATTAGAGATAGAGTCAGTAGTACTCTAGAATGAGTTTGAGTGTAATAATATATACGATTGCATATTTGTTAGTGAATATAAATTGTTTTATATTGTGATGATTGGTTTGTTGAGTGGTATATGGATTTTGGTCAACACGAGTAATTAACGTTGTTGATAGGGATCTCTAAACACTTGAATAGAACAATTCGACACAGTATTGTTTTAATAAGGTAAATGAAATAATTTTACCTTGATTATATTTTATATATAAAAGAATAATTTTTTAGAATTATTAAAGTGTATATGAATTGATTGTTTGGTTGTTGAATAAGTTAAATAAAAACAACAGCTGTAAAAGAATGAATTGTATAAGCAATTGAATTATAAGTATGAAGTTATAATTAAAATAATTTACACTTGTGAAATAATCTGATATATAAGAAGTGAAATTATATAAGTAAAAGATTTATAAATGAGATTTATAATCTGAAAATAAAATTCCAGAGAAGTGTTTTGAAAAGATTTGATAATTTGGAAAATTGTTTTGGAGAAATTAATGCTCTAAACTCTTTCCGGTCGCTGGAAAATAATTCCGACGATGATTGCAACATAATCGGTGTTCATTTTCGGGTTTCCAAAAGAGGGATTTCTGCCAAATTGTTTAAAAGAAAGTTGATTGGAAAAATTTTGAGTTTGGGTTTTGAAATTCAAAAGATAATTGAATTGATTTCAAAAATGGTTTTGAAAGATTTGAAAGGACTCTAGAATCCTATTTAAGATTTATGGGAATGATAAATGAGTTGATAACTTATACAATTTGTGTTTTAATAGAATAAATTTAACTTAAAGGATGGAGTTAAATTAAAGGAAGTATAAGTAAATCAATAAAATCGAAGTTGAAATAAATTTGAGTTGTCATGAAAGACATGTGATTTAAAATTTAACAAAAGGAAAGTTAAATAAATTGATTTGGATTTGATAAGATGTTTGAAATGGAATATAACTTAAGTGATGTTGAATGAAGTTGATTTTTGGTGTCAAAGTAAATTAATAAATGAATTAATGAAGTGGAGTTGGTTTTTTGAATTTGAACTTGAGTTATATAAATGAATTGGAAATTTAATTGAATGAATGGGTTGAATATATAATCAATTGAATGTAATTAAGTTGATATGAAATAATGAATATATAAGTGTTAATTCATTAAAAGCTAGTTGCATAAATTGAATGGAAGTCAATTTGATGTGATCCAATTGGAATTAAAAGTGTTGAAACAAATTGAATGTAAAGTGAATAAATTTGGTTGTATTGAAAATACATTGGTTGTTATATGGATGTTAGTTGATTGTATATAATTCATTAAGTATTAATGAAATCGAATTAGCGAAATTGGAAGCTAAGTAATTAGATTCAAATTGAAAGTAAATAAATTTGAATAGAATTGAATGTGAATTGGATTTAATTAGTGAATGTAAACTAACTGAAAATTGGACATGAATGAATGTTAGTAAAATTCCAATGTTAATGAATCAAATGTGAATTAATTGGAAAGCCAATTCATTAAATGTTAATGAGAAGTAAATTTATATTTATTTGGTAGTTGCATTTATTGCTATTGAATGCATTGCTATGTTGGCACGTGTAGTTTTTATGTTGCTATATGTTATATATTGATACTATTTTCATATATGCATGTTTCTCATGTTGTTGTTGAGTGTTTAGTAGGTGCGGATGGCGTTGCTTCGCATTTGGAGCTCGTTTTCGCGCTATATTAGCCGTATACGCTCGCTAATAAAATATAAGGTACATATCTCGGATTACATACCGTACTTTTACACTTTTTTCCCTGCGGGATGCCTCATCACTTGATGAGATGTATGTTTGTGATATATATACTATCATTTTTTTTTGGGATCGAGCCGCGCAAAGGAGAACATGGCGAGTTTTTTCGAAAATTTAAGGCGTTAGAAAATTTTTGGAAATTTTGGGAAAATTTGTGAAAACTATAACTTTGATTTTGGAATTGGAAGTTAAACGATAGTAGTTGTTTTGAAAAGATAACTAAGTATGATTTGAAAACTTAGTAAAGTATTGTAAGAAGATTAACTATGGATTTTGGGAAAGTTAATGAATTCTGTAACTTCTCTTACCTGGTAATTTCGAGGACGAAATTCTTTTAAGGGGGGAAGTCTGTAACGACCCAGAATTTATATTAAGTAAAATTTAAATATTTAATTAATTTTAAATTATTAATAAGTTAAATTAATAAGTCGAATAATTTATTTATCGAATATTGGATTTAATTTGGTAATTAAACCGATAATTTAATAGTTGAAATTACAGAAATAATTGAAAATAGGGTCAAAAATGATTAAAATTGATTTGTAAAATTTTATTTTATCATGTTGAAGTTAGAACGATATTTTAGAACTTTTAAAATCGAATTAAAAGTTAATTTGTGAAAATTGAATATTTTAATATTTAATAATCGACTGAAAAATAGCCAATTTTCGAACAGTCTCAGAATTGGACGAGACCAGTTCCATTGGATCCATAATAGTTAGTTATTATCGGATTTCAAATTTCGTAGCAATTGGAGTTATCGTTTGACCATGGCAGCTCGAAACGCATCGAAATTGTTTTAATATTAATTTGGCGAGTGAAAATAGCCATTTTTCAAAAAGTCACGGATTTCGACGAAACCAGTTTCATCGGATCCGTAATGTGATATTATTATATGGTTTCAAATTTCAAGTCAATCGGATTTACCGTTTGTCCGATGCAAGCTAAAACGCCTAGAAAATCGTTTAATCGGTTTAATTTTAAATTGAACGTTTATTTGCATAACTCGCACAGATGACCGAATTAGCTCCCGAAACCTGTTCCATTGTGTCCGGAACGTGGGATAAACCCTAGAAACGCTGGTTACCGCGCGTAAATCGGAGTTTAGAAAACCCGGAATGAATAGTGTTTTGAATATTTTCCTATATAAGCACTTCATTTTCTCATATTCAATAAAAATTTAACCCTAACCCTAATCCTATAGCCAGCCGCCACCCTTATAATCAATGGCCGGAAATCTTGCTTCTTCCTCCTCTAATTTCTTTAAATCCAAGCCTCGTTTCAAGAAACTTTCAACTACAATATCGAAGAGACCAACGAGAACTATAAGATCAACGGTGGAGATCGCGAATGGTGCTACAGATTGGTGGGAAATTGGCCGCGTTCGCGTGCGTTTGGGCACGACTTTCGAGGCCATAGAGAGGTCCGAGTTCAAGGTGGCTACAGCCGAAGTTTGCTCGCGTGATGGCCTTCGTCGTGGAGTTTCCTGATCGACGTGAAGTTGTGTATTTTTCTCGCGAAAATTAACCCTAATTTGGAAAGCATGGGTTCGGTTTTTGGTTTGTTGCCTGGAACCATACGCGCGTGGAAGATGATGGAAGGGTGTGGCTAGGATCTGGAGCAAGAAGGAAATCCAACGGCCCGTGTTCATAGGTTTAAAAATATAAAATTTTGTTGTAAAATTATGAGTAAAAAATTAGTGTAAACTTTGAAAAATCATATCTTTTTCATACGAGGTCAAAAACGCGCGAAACCAGTTGCATTGGAATCGTATGGACGAGCATTACGCTATGGAATTGGATTGGAGTCGTTTGGAGTTGGTGAGAATTTCGGGTGAAATTAAACGTCCGTTTAATTTTATTCGAAATAAATCGCTAAAACGGAATTGAAATCAAGGTGAGAACTTCTCACTCAATCGAATTGTTTCGATTTATAATTTTAAATAGTTAGATTTAAAATTGTTGATTGTATGTTGAATGATGATTGTTATCTATTGATTGTTAAAATAGACATTATGCGCCGTAAGTAAGCGGATGTTATTTATTTCAAACATATACCGCGAATATTTCATAAACAGTGAAATTGGTATTATATATAATAGCAATATATATATATATATATATATATATTGGCATATGTATATATTGCAGTTGTTGATTTCCCGCATTTTATAGCGGATGAGACCCTATTGCGCCGTCTACTAAGCGGATAATATTATAAATCCCATATACCGCGATAATTCCGTACTGGAACGGAATTGATATTGTGCTAATGTTTGTGGATGCAGGGAAACAGGTTGGAGGGATCCAACTGGATTCCTCAACTGTATTGATTTATTTACAGATATTTTGATATTTGTTGATTATCATATCGATATATGATATTTGGATGTCGTGATTGACTATTTGGTGCTGTTGCATCATCGGATCCATTTTTGAAGTTTTAAAATAAGGATTTTTGGTTTTTAAAGGAATTTTTAAAGTGATTTTTGAAAGTATACATTTTATTAAAATTTTGACTTGATTTATTTTAAATAAATTAATGTTATAAGTTAAATGTTATAAAAGTTATAATATTTGTAAAATATAACCAAATTAAGATTTTTGAAATAAATAGTGATTAATTTATAAAATGGTTTAATTGGGAATTTTGAATTATTATAAACGTTTTATATAAAAGATTTATAAAATTGATATTTATAAATTAAAAATACTGGAATTATAAAACGAGTTTTTATAAGTAATAAAGTGAAATAAAAATGGATTTCATAAGTAAATTGAGATTTATAAATTTAGAAATATGAATATATAAAATGGATAGATTTTGTAAAATATTAGATTTATAAGTAATCAACTTATAAATCGGATTTTGGCATTTAAAATGAGATATAAAAAGGATTTTTATAAATAGAAGTTTATAAAAATATGAATGGAGTTTATAAACGTTGTTTATAAATCCGAAATCAATTGAATTTGATAAGTTGGATATAGGAATATATGAAAGGAATTATATTCACGATTTTGGACAGTGAATATATTATTAAATGAAATAGATATGTTTTTGGGGAAGGAACATTATGAAATGAAGTTAATGATTTTAAAGACGTTTTAAAATGCATTAAGTATCGAATACATAGATCTCAACATTCATTGTTGAAATAGACGTTTTCGAGAAATAGAAGGAAATGGTGGACTATAACACTGTTGTAATAGTACATGGTTTCTGAAAGGAAATGTTTTGTATAGTATTGGGATTTATATATCTATTTAAACTTTGAATCCCTATACTAGTGATTTTGGGTCGTCGTAACGATGTTTTACGTAACATTCGTTTTGGCCCAAACAAATGTGTTTAAGAGAATGATTTCTTAAAGAATGAAATATATAATTAATTTTCGATTTAAGTATATTGAATATTTTCCAAGTGTTGAAATTGAATGGATTTGTGAATTACTTATGAATAAATAAGTATGGGAATGTTTTTCCAATGTGAAATGAAATGTTTTGAGAATTTATCTTTATGAAGATAAATTGAAAATGAATAATTGAAATCGTATATTCATAAATATTTTGGAATGTAAATTCACTATGGAATTTATAAATAAAAAGGGGAATTTGTTTAAAAATAAATGTTGATTTATTTTTGAAATTATGGGAATTAATTTACGGATTTAGAACGTAAATATAAAGTAAATCGTTAAGGATTTATTTAATTGGTTTAAATAAACCATTTTGAAATGAAAGTATTTCCGAGAAAGGAAAACGATTGAAATTTGTTTTCAAAAATGGTAAAGGATTGAAAAGTGATTTGAAAATTAGTTTTCAAATGTTTGAAGTGTGGGAAATTTTATATCTAGTAAAGATATTTTGGAAAGTAAATAATTTGGGAAATTATTTGGAATTTGGTGATGTTGAGCATGCCTATTGATAGTTAAATAATCCGACTATCAATATTTACCTTTAAATAGGTATTTGTTGTGATTGTTTGAATTTGAATGCCACACTTATTTTTGAATAAGCGCTCACTATTCGGGTTAGCCGGGAAAGGACCTTGGGGTCGTATAACCCATTCCGAATATGTGATACGTCGTAATGGATTGCATTTGATGACCGGTGTTGAAGACCGGATATTTTTGAAAACGGAAGGATTACCGTTGAGTTACTCTGCATCGGCTGATCTCCGATATGGAGGTTTTATCACCCTTAGTGACGGGAAGTCCGGTCGTGATTAGTGAATATCCGGAATGCAAGGACTTCTTTGTAAGTGCCTTCGGTTCTGTTCGAGCCCGGAACAGACTTGTATGGATTGTATGTCTGACATTACAAACTGAGATATAAAGATGATTTCTTTCAAATATATTTCTGTTGGTGGCGGTGGATTTATCCTCTTAGCTTAACACCCTTCTCTGAGACGTACGAGCTCAGAGGTTATATAGTTGAAGGTTATTAGTGATATACTCCCAGTTTGGTAGTGTGGCATGCTGAGTGTTGCTGTGAAATGATCATTGTTTGATCATTTGTGATAGGATCATTTATTTGATCATTTATCTTGGTGATCATTTCTATGATCATTTGTTGACCTAAAGCACGGCTTTTGTATAAAGCGTGGCTTTGTGGACGAGACTTCGTCGGACCTCACATCTCGGAAATGGTCAAAACAGGAAGGATGCAGCAAGGTTATTAGGGGGTAGCACCCCTTTAGTGTATGTCATTCCTTCTGGATAGAGGTGGTATCATGGTATGGAGCCCAGATATTTAACCTATGTTGTTGCTGCAAATTTTGTGGTTGTTGGAAATCGAGGATCCTCGGATAGATCGGTTACGATCGGGGGATGGCATATTCGTGTTAGTAGTTACCCAGTTAGGGGTAACCCGGCCTTGTGTTGGCACTCGGGACGTCCTTCCAGAGGCGTTCTCATGTGGCAATGGGAAGTTCCTTGGCCTGACCATTTGTTGGAAATCCAAAGAAACAATACGATCTTGTACGGTTTTAGTTGTAGAACCTATCATTCACTTATGGTGGCGCCCCACTGTTTGGATGGTAGTTATAGTAGGCATAAGTGCGAAATGCCTATGCTGGCTAAGATTTATATTCTACTTTCGAAATTGTTTTCTACACTATGCACTAGTAAAAATATCAAATGTTTCTTTTTAATGCGTATCAAGCATCTTTGACTATCATAAGGAGAAATCTCCTCTGATTCTGCGTTTGCATTGTGTGTGTGCGGGAGGCCTTATGGTAGTCTCATTTTTTAAAAGCATTTCGAATTGACTTTAAAAATATTCCTCTATTTTGATTTTTAAAGATAAATAAACTGTTTTAGTTCTCACACCAGTCACATGACTGACTCGGAGTTTATTGTTTTCCTTCCTAAACTCTGGGTGCCCACCAATTTTCACACGGGCAGTCAAGAGTTAAGGTTTATTCAGGATATTCTGGAGTTGCTGGAGGCAAGATGGATGGCATGGCGTATTACTAGTATATAGTATTTCTTTTCCGCTGTTGATGTTGTTTGTTGTTGTACACTCTGCTGATGTAATGAAATGTAATGTAATGTGATAACTGATATAGTTCTTTGTTTAAAGATTATTCATTTATTTATTATATGTTGTTCCGCTGCGAATTGTGAGATTCTGATGTTGTTCAGTTGTTTTCTTTCTGTTCTGTTCTATATTTTTCTATCTTCTTCTACGTTTTCTTTTTCTAAAACCCTAACGGTACGGTTTTTCGGCTTTCGATTGCTCGGCAGTTGATACAGTGGACGTATTGATGTCGGTTTTCGTCAACGAAAAATCGTAAACGTTACATTTGGTATCAGAGCTTATGGTTAAGCGACAACCATGGCTCTGTTGGGTATTACTCATTAGAGATAGAGTCAGTAGTACTCTAGAATGAGTTTGAGTGTAATAATATATACGAGTGCATATTTGTTAGTGAATATAAATTGTTTTATATTGTGATGATTGGTTTGTTGAGTGGTATATGGATTTTGGTCAACACGAGTAATTAACGTTGTTGATAGGGATCTCTAAACACTTGAATAGAACAATTCGACACAGTATTGTTTTAATAGGGTAAATGAAATAATTTTACCTTGATTATATTTTATATATAAAAGAATAATTTTTTAGAATTATTAAAGTGTATATGAATTGATTGTTTGGTTGTTGAATAAGTTAAATAAAAACAACAGCTGTAAAAGAATGAATTGTATAAGCAATTGAATTATAAGTATGAAGTTATAATTAAAATAATTTACACTTGTGAAATAATCTGATATATAAGAAGTGAAATTATATAAGTAAAAGATTTATAAATGAGATTTATAATCTGAAAATAAAATTCCAGAGAAGTGTTTTGAAAAGATTTGATAATTTGGAAAATTGTTTTGGAGAAATTAATGCTCTAAACTCTTTCCGGTGGCTGGAAAATAATTCTGATGATGATTGCAACATCATCGGTGTTCATTTTCGGGTTTCCAAAAGAGGGATTGCTGCCAAATTGTTTAAAAGAAAGTTGATTGGAAAAATTTTGAGTCTGGGTTTTGAAATTCAAAAGATAATTGAATTGATTTCAAAAATGGTTTTGAAAGATTTGAAAGGACTCTGGAATCCTATTTAAGATTTATGGGAATGATAAATGAGTTGATAACTTATACAATTTGAGTTTTAATAGAATAAATTTAACTTAAAGGATGGAGTTAAATTAAAGGAAGTATAAGTAAATCAATAAAATTGAAGTTGAAATAAATTTGAGTTGTCATGAAAGACATGTGATTTAAAATTTAACAAAAGGAAAGTTAAATAAATTGATTTGGATTTGATAAGATGTTTGAAATGGAATATAACTTAAGTGATGTTGAATGAAGTTGATTTTTGGTGTCAAAGTAAATTAATAAATGAATTAATGAAGTGAAGTTGGTTTTTTGAATTTGAACTTGAGTTATATAAATGAATTGGAAATTTAATTGAATGAATGGATTGAATATATAATCAATTGAATGATATTAAGTTGATATGAAATAATGAATATATAAGTGTTAATTCATTAAAAGCTAGTTGCATAAATTGAATGGAAGTCAATTTGATGTGATCCAATTGGAATTAAAAGTGTTGAAACAAATTGAATGTAAAGTGAATAAATTTGGTTGTATTGAAAATACATTGGTTGTTATATGGATGTTAGTTGATTGTATATAATTCATTAAGTATTAATGAAATCGAATTAGCGAAATTGGAAGCTAAGTAATTAGATTCAAATTGAAAGTAAATAAATTTGAATAGAATTGAATGTGAATTGGATTTAATTAGTGAATGTAAACTAACTGAAAATTGGGCATGAATGAATGTTAGTAAAATTCCAATGTTAATGAATCAAATGTGAATTAATTGGAAAGCCAATTCATTAAATGTTAATGAGAAGTAAATTTATATTGATTTGGTAGTTGCATTTATTGCTATTGAATGCATTGCTATGTTGGCACGTGTAGTTGTTATGTTGCTATATGTTATATATTGATACTATTTTCATATATGCATGTTTCTCATGTTGTTGTTAAGTGTTTAGTAGGTGCGGATGGCGTTGCTTCGCATTTGGAGCTCGTTTTCGTGCTATATTAGCCGTATACGCTCGCTAATAAAATATAAGGTACATATCTCGGATTACATACCGTACTTTTACACTTTTTTCCCTGCGGGATGCCTCATCACTTGATGAGATGTATATTTGTGATATATATATATACTATCATTTTTTTTCGGATCGAGCCGCGCAAAGGAGAATATGGCGAATTTTTTCGAAAATTTAAGGCGTTAGAAAATTTTTGGAAATTTTGGGAAATTTTGTGAAAACTATAACTTTGATTTTGGAATTGGAAGTTAAACGATAGTAGTTGTTTTGAAAAGATAACTAAGTATGATTTGAAAACTTAGTAAAGTATTGTAAGAAGTTTAATTATGGATTTTGGAAAAGTTAATGAATTCTGTAACTTTTCTTACTTGGTAATTTCGAGGACGAAATTCTTTTAAGGGGGGAAGTCTGTAATGACCCAGAATTTATATTAACTAAAATTTAAATATTTAATTAATTTTAAATTATTAATAAGTGAAATTAATAAGTCGAATAATTTATTTATCGAATATTGGATTTAATTTGGTAATTAAACCGATAATTTAATAGTTGAAATTACAGAAATAATTGAAAATAGGGTTAAAAATGATTAAAATTGATTTGTAAAATTTTATTTTATCATGTTGAAGTTAGAACGATATTTTAGAACTTTTAAAATCGAATTAAAAGTTAATTTGTGAAAATTGAATATTTTAATATTTAATTATCGACTGAAAAATAGCCAATTTTCGAACAGTCTCAGAATTGGACGAGACCAGTTCCATTGGATCCATAATAGTTAGTTATTATCGGATTTCAAATTTCGTAGCAATTGGAGTTATCGTTTGACCATGGCAGCTCGAAACGCATCGAAATTGTTTTAATATTAATTTGGCGAGTGAAAATAGCCATTTTTCAAAAAGTCACGGATTTCAACGAAACCAGTTTCATCGGATCCGTAATGTGATATTATTATATGGTTTCAAATTTCAAGTCAATCAGATTTACCGTTTGTCCGGTGCAAGCTAAAACGCCTAGAAAATCGTTTAATTGGTTTAATTTTAAATTGAACGTTTATTTGCATAACTCGCACAGATGACCGAATTAGCTCCCGAAACCCGTTCCATTGTGTCCAGAACGTGGGATGAACCCTAGAAACGCTGGTTACCACGCGTAAATCGGAGTTTAGAAAACCCGGAATTAATAGTGTTTTGAATATTTTCCTATATAAGCACTTCATTTTCTCATATTCAATAAAAATTTAACCCTAACCCTAATCCTATAGCCAGCCGCCACCCTTATAATCAATGGCCGAAAATCTTGCTTCTTCCTCCTCCAATTTCTTCAAATCCAAGCCTCGTTTCAAGAATCTTTCAACTACAATATCGAAGAGACCAACGAGAACTATAAGATCAACGGTGGAGATCGCGAATGGTGCTACGGATTGGTGGGAAATTGGCCGCGTTCGCGTGCGTTTGGGCACGACTTTCGAGGCCATAGAGAGGGCCGAGTTCAAGGTGGCTACAGCCGAAGTTTGCTCGCGTGATGGCCTTCGTCGTGGAGTTTCCTGATCGACGTGAAGTTGTGTATTTTTCTCGCGAAAATTAACCCTAATTTGGAAAGCATGGGTTCGGTTTTTGGTTTGTTGCCTGGAACCATACGCGCGTGGAAGATGATGGAAGGGTGTGGCTAGGACCTGGAGCAAGAAGGAAATCCAACGGCCCGTGTTCATAGGTTTAAAAATATAAAATTTTGTTGTAAAATTATGAGTAAAAAATTAGTGTAAACTTTGAAAAATCATATCTTTTTCATACGAGGTCGAAAACGCGCGAAACCAGTTGCGTTGAAATCGTATGGACGAGCACTACGCTATGGAATTGGATTGGAGTCGTTTAGAGTTGGTGAGAATTTCGAGTGAAATTAAACGTCCGTTTAATTTTATTCGAAATAAATCGCTAAAACGGAATTGAAATCAAGGTGAGAACTTCTCACTCAATCGAATTGTTTCGATTTATAATTTTAAATAGTTAGATTTAAAATTGTTGATTGTATGTTGAATGATGATTGTTATCTATTGATTGTTAAAATAGACATTATGCGCCGTTAGTAAGCGGATGTTATTTATTTCAAACATATACCGCGAATATTTCATAAACAGTGAAATTGGTATTATATATAATAGCAATATATATATATATATATATATATATATATATATATATATATTGGCATATGTATATATTGCAGTTGTTGATTTCCCGCATTTTATAGCGGATGAGACCCTATTGCGCCGTCTATTAAGCGGATAATATTATAAATCCCATATACCGCGATAATTCCGTACTGGAACGGAATTGGTATTGTGCTAATGTTTGTGGATGCAGGGAAACAGGTTGGAGGGATCCAACTGGATTTCTCAACTGTATTGATTTATTTACAGATATTTTGATATTTGTTGATTATCATATCGATATATGATATTTGGATGTCGTGATTGACTATTTGGTGCTGTTGCATCATCGGATCCATTTTTGAAGTTTTAAAATAAGGATTTTTGGTTTTTAAAGGAATTTTTAAAGTGATTTTTGAAAGTATACGTTTTATTAAAATTTTGACTTGATTTATTTTAAATAAATTAACGTTATAAGTTTAATGTTATAAAAGTTATAATATTTGTAAAATATAACCAAATTAAGATTTTTGAAATAAATAGTGATTAAATTATAAAATGGTTTAATTGGGAATTTTGAATTATTATAAACGGTTTATATAAAAAATTTATAAAATTGATATTTATAAATTAAAAATACTGGAATTATAAAACGAGTTTTTATAAGTAATAAAGTGAAATAAAAATGGATTTCATAAGTAAATTGAGATTTATAAATTTAGAAATATGAATATATGAAATGGATAGATTTTGTAAAATATTAGATTTATAAGTAATCAACTTATAAATCGGATTTTGGCATTTAAAATGAGATATAAAAAGGATTTTTATAAATAGAAGTTTATAAAAATATAAATGGAGTTTATAAACGTTGTTCATAAATCCGAAATCAATTGAATTTGATAAGTTGGATATAGGAATATATGAAAGGAATTATATTCACGATTTTGGACAGTGAATATATTATTAAATGAAATAGATATGTTTTTGGGGAAGGAACATTATGAAATGAAGTTAATGATTTTAAAGACGTTTTAAAATGTATTAAGTATCGAATACATAGATTTCAACATTCATTGTTGAAATAGACGTTTTCGAGAAATAGAAGGAAATGGTGGACTATAACACTGTTGTAATAGTACATGGTTTCTGAAAGGAAATGTTTTGTATAGTATTGGGATTTATATATCTATTTAAACTTTGAATCCCTATACTAGTGATTTTGGGTCGTCGTAACGATGTTTTACGTAACATTCGTTTTGGCCCAAACAAATGTGTTTAAGAGAATGATTTCTTAAAGAATGAAATATATATTAATTTTCGATTTAAGTATATTGAATATTTTCCAAGTGTTGAAATTGAATGGATTTGTGAATTACTTATGAATAAATAAGTATGGGAATGTTTTTCCAATGTGAAATGAAATGTTTTGAGAATTTATCTTTATGAAGATAAATTGAAAATGAATAATTGAAATCGTATATTCATAAATATTTTGGAATGTAAATTCACTATGGAATTTATAAATAAAAAGGGGAATTTGTTTAAAAATAAATGTTGATTTATTTTTGAAATTATGGGAATTAATTTACGGATTTAGAACGTAAATATAAAGTAAATCGTTAAGGATTTATTTAATTGGTTTAAATAAACCATTTTGAAATGAAAGTATTTCCGAGAAAGGAAAACGATTGAAATTTGTTTTCAAAAATGGTAAAGGATTGAAAAGTGATTTGAAAATTAGTTTTCAAATGTTTGAAGTGTGGGAAATTTTATATCTAGTAAAGATATTTTGGAAAGTAAATAATTTGGGAAATTATTTGGAATTTGGTGATGTTGTGCATGCCTATTGATAGTTAAATAATCCGACTATCAATATTTACCTTTAAATATGTATTTGTTGTGATTGTTTGAATTTGAATGCCACACTTATTTTTGAATAAGCGCTCACTATTCGGGTTAGCCGGGAAAGGACCTTGGGGTCGTATAACCCATTCCGAATATGTGATACGTCGTAATGGATTGCATTTGATGACCGTTGTTGAAGACCGGATATTTTTGAAAATGGAAGGATTACCGTTGAGTTACTCTGCATCGGCTGATCTCCGATATGGAGGTTTTATCACCCTTAGTGACGGGAAGTCCGGTCGTACTTAGTGAATATCCGGAATGCAAGGACTTCTTTGTAAGTGCCTTCGGTTCTGTTCGAGCCCGGAACAGACTTGTATGGATTGTATGTCTGACATTACAAATTGAGATATAAAGATGATTTCTTTCAAATATATTTCTGTTGGTGGCGGTGGATTTATCCTCTTAGCTTAACACCCTTCTCTGAGACGTACGAGCTCAGAGGTTATATAGTTGAAGGTTATTAGTGATATACTCCCAGTTTGGTAGTGTGGCATGCTGAGTGTTGCTGTGAAATGATCATTGTTTGATCATTTGTGATAGAATCATTTATTTGATCATTTATCTTGGTGATCATTTCTATGATCATTTTTTGACCTAAAGCACGGCTTTTGTATAAAGCGTGGCTTTGTGGACGAGACTTCGTCGGACCTCACACCCCGGAAATGGTCAAAACAGGATGGATGCAACAAGGTTATTAGGGGGTAGCACCCCTTTAGTGTATGTCATTCCTTCTGGATAGAGGTGGTATCATGGTATGGAGCCCAGATATTTAACCTATGTTGTTGCTGCAAATTTTGTGGTTGTTGGAAATCGAGGATCCTCGGATAGATCGGTTACGATCGGGGGATGACATATTCGTGTCAGTAGTTACCCAGTTAGGGGTAACCCGGCCTTGTGTTGGCAGAGATCCGGTTTGATTCTCGGGACGTCCTTCCAGAGGCGTTCTCATGTGGCAATGGGAAGTTCCTTGGCCTGACCATTTGTTGGAAATCCAAAGAAACAATACGATCTTGTACGGTTTTAGTTGTAGAACCTATCATTCACTTATGGTGGCGCCCCACTGTTTGGATGGTAGCTATAGTAGGCATAAGTGCGAAATGCCTATGCTGGCTAAGATTTATATTCTACTTTCGAAATTGTTTTCTACACTATGCACTAGTAATAATATCAAATGTTTCTTTTTAATGCGTATCAAGCATCTTTGACTATCATAAGGAGAAATCTCCTCCGATTCTGCATTTGCATTGTGTGTGTGTGCGCGTTAGGCCTTATGGTAGTCTCATTTTTTAAAAGCATTTCGAATTGACTTTAAAAATATTCCTCTATTTTGATTTTTAAAGATAAATAACTATTTTAGTTCTCACACCAGTCACATGACTGACTCGGAGTTTATTGTTTTCCTTCCTAAACTCTGGGTGCCCACCAATTTCCACACGGGCAGTCAAGAGTTAAGGTTTATTCAGGATATTCAGGAGTTGCTGGAGGCAAGATGGATGGCATGGCGTATTACTAGTATATAGTATTTCTTTTCCGCTGTTGATGTTGTTTGTTGTTGTACACTCTGATGATGTAATGAAATGTAATGTAATAACTGATATAGTTCTTTGTTTAAAGATTATTCATTTATTTATTATATGTTGTTCCGCTGCGAATTGTGAGATTCTGATGTTGTTCAGTTGTTTTCTTTCTATTCTGTTCTATCTTTTTCTATCTTCTTCTACGTTTTCTTTTTCTAAAACCCTAACGGTACGGTTTTTCGTCTTTCGATTGCTTGGCAGTTGATACAGTGGACGTATTGATGTCAGTTTTCGTCAATGAAAAATCGCAAACGTTACAAATGTACTCTGATGATGTGATATATAAACAGATATATTTGATTTTGTCTAAAGATCATTTATTATCTATTATATTTTATTCCGTTGCGATGGTTAGATTCTGATGTTGTTTCCTATTTTCTTCTTCCACCTCTTCTTCTTTAATCCAAATGGTTCGTATTTCCGTTCAGCTTGAGTTGATTGATGTTGAATAGTGTTGACTCAGGGGTACGGATCTGCAGGTTGTTACAAAGTGTTACTATTTTTTTATTTTCTTTAATTTAAAAACCATAATTTAAGTCTATAAATTCATATACCTCATCTCTTCCATTTCTCTTTTTCCTACCATCATTCAAAAACCTGTAACTCAATTTTCAAGCCTGAACAATCAAAATCCCAAAGCCTGTTAATATTCATACCTGAAAAATCAAAAGCCTGTAATCAAATTTCTCAAACCAGTAATCTTTTCAAAAAGCAATCACCTATCTACAAACCTGAAATCACCAAAACAAATCAAGCTTCAACGTGAAATCAAAAGCCTTGATCATCTCAGTTTTTAAATTCTTAATTATCTCAACAACAAAAGAGTTTCAGTAATAAGTTTACAGTAACAAGCTTTCTGTGATCAAAGCAATTCAAGCTTTCAAATTTCAAAACTGTTTCAAAAGCTCTCTGTACATCAACACATGAGTAAACTTTTTATTTAAAAAGCTTAAGTAAAAATCTGTTGCATGTGAATTTCTAAGATGAATTATGCCTTTCATGTATATATATTAGTGTAATCTCTGTATATATGTATGTGTTTGAAGTATGCATGTCAGTAACCCTGTGCATATCTCTGTTTTATAACTAATTGGCTAAAATCTTGATCTAAGATCAGTTTCTCTTCAAACATTCTCTTTTATGTTGTGAAATTTAAACATAATATGTTTGTTTAAACATAAATTAAGATCTTAAAATTAAAGTTAAACAAGTCTGTACATCTTCGGGAATCAAGAAAATACAGTAGATTTTTTAAAACATGTTAAAAATCAAACATTATAATTTGCAGATTCATGTATATAACTTGAATCGATTTTGAAATCTATGATTTTTAAAAGGAAATTTAGGATTTTTAGTGTTATATTGTGTGAGTATTTCGAAGTTGATCAAATTTTGGTTTTTGTGCAATTTTTGGCGACTGGAGAGTGGTGAGGCCTCGGGGTTTCGATTGGAGGTAGGAGGAAGCTGGGTGGTCTCGGCAAAAATGCTAGGTGGATTTATTATCCACCATGGCGGCGGCGATAGGTCAAAGAAGGGTTTAAACCCTAAAATGGGTCGAGGTCGGGAAATGTGTTGCTGCGGCGTCTCTGGATGATCGGGGATCATCGGACCATGGGGGAAGGCTGCATGGATAGTCGGAGAGTGTGTGGCCGGAGTCTCAGGAGTTTCGGTGGTCGGCGTCGGCAGTTCGAGGAAGATTCAGGCGAGGGTTAGTTTCCAGGTTTGACCTGTGTGCCTTGATTTCTATTTTGAGTTTGTATTGGAGATTTAGTGGTCGAGGTCATAAGTTTAGGTGATCGTCGATGAGTTAGAGGTGTCAGCGGTGGTCGATGTCGTCGTGATTGCCAATGCACGTGCACAATGAGTTTTAGTGACAGTGAGTTTGGGTAATGAGTTGTCTCGAAGGGATACTTGGGTATGAGAGAAGATTGCTCAGATTGTCATCGGGAACGTGAGTGTAACATGTTTCAGATTTTAAACTTAAATTAGACTAATTTTTTTAAAAAAAGAAGAAAGGAAAGTGGGTTTACTTGGGCCAAGACTCGAGTAATTATCGGGTTGAACCCGAAGCAGGATTTAAACCAAGTTTGTTTTTAAAGTTTTATAAAAGCAAGGTTTTTGAAATTTAAAATAAATTTAGTTTAATAAATTTCTTTTACATATAATAAATGTTTTCTTTAACATTTGATTAGGAAGTTATATAATTTGTTAACTTTAATTTGTTAAGTTAAATGTTTATTTTATTTTAAACTTAAATTAAATGATTTAATTAAGTAAGGTAATTGAAGGTAAATGTTTTAAAAAATGTTAATGATAATTAAGTAATTAATAAAGATAATGGTTTAACTTAAAAGTTGATTAAGGTTTTGATAATTAAAGATTAATCAAATAAATCAAGAAATTAATAAAGAGTAATTAATTAATTAATGATTAAGGATTAATTAATTAGTAATTAAAGAGTAATTAATTAATTAATGGTTAAGGATTAATTAATTAATAATTAAGGGTTATAGTTAATTAATTAGAGATTAATTGATTGATAATTAAAAATTAATTAATTTAGTAATTAAGATTAATTAATTTATAATTAGAGGTTAATTAATTAAGTAATTAAAGAGTAATTTAGTTGTAATTAAGAATTTATTTATTAAGTAATTAGAGATTAATTAACTGGTAACTAAGGATTAATTAATTTGTTATTAAGGAATATTAATTAATAATTAAGGTTTATTAATTAATAATTAAAGGATAATTAATCTGTAATTATAGATTAATTAATTGATTTATAAGGTAATTAAGGAAATGATTAATTAAATTAAATGGTTGTAATTAATTAACGGTTGAATTAAGCAAGATTAGGAGATTAATTCTTAAAGTAATTAATTTAATTTAAGTTAATTAAATTAATTATAAGTATGGATTAATAGAACTTGCTTGTGGATGATTGTTTGAGTAGAATGTCTAGACTGATTGATATTTATATATGATAATCTATGATATTCTGGATGCGATTGGATATAGCTGTGATAAATGCGTGATATTTATCTGTGATAAATGCTATGTGAATTCAAAGTATTGAATTGAATTGTTTAAATCTTAAACAACTTGACCTTTAAAATGGTGTTTGGATTTCGATGAGACCGGGATCGGATATTAGATTTGATTATCCGAAAACCACATCGATCCAAGTTAAAGGATAGGTCGTGGAATATCAAGTGAAGATCGAGATGGAGTTTCAGAGTGCAAGGGTTATTGTCGTTAACTCTAAGGGTGATTCCAAAATGAGGGTAACGAGATAATGCCTTCGGTTTCGTTCGAACCCGAAACGAACTTGTATGGATGAATGCTATCAGACCATCGTCAATGGAGGACAATGAGCATTCTAAGTTAAGTGTTCTCTAAAGGTAACCGTAGCCTCATCAACCGAGAATGCCTAAAACAGGGGAGGTGCATGGAAGGCTAAGTGGGTAGCACCCAAGTAGGATAAGATTTTCCCCTATCTAGAGGTCTCTTTTATTCAGCTATTTGGGCGGTTGTAGGCCACAACCGTAGGGTTGTCTTATTCGGACTATCCAGTAAGGGGTAGCTCCGACTTTGTGTTATAGAGGATCAGAGTGTATCCTTGGCATGGTGATCTGGGCTACGTGCTATGTCGGGCGGTACCCCAGTAGCCCTGCCATTGATGGAAATCCACAATCCCTACGTTCCCTTTACGGTTTTGATTGTATAACCCACTTTGTGGCTAATATGCTGGAATTTAATGAATGTAACAATTTCGGCTATGTGAATATTTATTTGAAAACCCTAGACACTATTATAGTATAACTGTATTTCCTATCAAATGTTTTGGTTATCGTAACGGAAAAACTTGTCCGTGTTTATTTGCGGAGAGTCTTATGAGATGCCTTTTATTTCAAAGGTTTTTCAAGTTAAACAACTTAACCGTTTACTCACACCAGACCCATGTCTGACCCGAAGTTTATTCTATTTTTCTTAAACTCTTGGGTACTCAAATTTATATGATTAGCCAAGTGATCAGGTTTTGCTTGACCAATATTGGAGAAGAAGGGAGCAAGAGTCCAGACGTATCTATCTATCTATTTCCGCCGTGTAGAGTTGTTTGTCTATTGTATTTTGGATGTAATGGATAGACAGGTCTTTAGGACCGTCTAATGTAATGATGTTGTATAACTGTGTAACTCTGATATGTGTAATATTATGTAATAGTTATGTGAAATATTATATTTTGTTCCGTTTCCGCTGTGAGATTCTGATATTGTTTTTCTTTCTTTCTATATATTCTATTTCTACCTATTTCTTTCTTATTGATGATACGTCTTTCTATGGAATGAAAGGCGAGTCGTTACATACAGCATGTATGCTTTATATATGTATGTGTAGTTCTATTATATACCTTGTAAAACTCATAGTAACATGAATATCACCCTGTTCCTATGAAAAGTTAATATCTTCTAAACACTTAAAAAAAATCATTTTCTCACTATCCATTAAAATTTAGGTTATGATTCCAAAAAGAAAAGTTGGTTGTTTTTTAGTGTAGATCACTCTAAAATTTACTTCATTAATATCATGGAGTATTGAGGGAGAAAAGCTCAATTTACAGTGAACTCCTTATAAATGACCAAAAATTAAATATCATAATTTAATCCTTTGATTACATGAATGTGTTTGTTATTAAAAGTGATGATTTTTGGTACTGATCTTGGGATTTTTAGTCGAGTATTGGGTGAGGAAGAGAGGGATGACCAAAATATGGGATTTCGTAAAATTCGGACGGTCGAGGCAGTGTTATGGCTTGGCGTTGGTTGTGGATGTGGTGTGGGTGATGGAGAAGCTTGGAAAAATGCAGCGATATTTTATAGTGGTATGCGGCTATGGGTCGAGGATGTTTTAGGGTTTAGGCATGTTTGTTGGTGGTGCTTGGTTTTGGGAAAACGGCAGCGACGTAGTGCTAAAGGAGGAGTGTAGTATGAGTGGAAATGAAGGTGGAGGACGTAGTGTAGCTTTTGGCATAATTTGGTGGTGAATGGTGGTATGTGGTGGTTTGGCGAGGGGGTTAGGTGGTGTCCTGTTTGTTCCAGTTTTTGAATCAATGGTTCAATTTTTTAAACCATGGGTTTCGTGTCCCCTACTTGCGTGGTCGTGACGAAAGGGACATGGGTGATGTAGGGAGATGGTCGGCGGCGAAGGAAGGATGATCGCTGACCTGTACACGTGCACAGTGATATGCACCTATGGGTAGGGAAAAGAAAGAATAGAAGAGGAGCAGGTGGAAAAAAGGGAAAAGAGGGAATAAAGTGTTTAGGTTTGTCTTCCTGGGCCGATGTTGGACTGGGCAATTATTTTGGAAAAAATAAATGTGAAATGATTTAATAAATATTTATATGTTGATAATATTTTAAGTTTAAAAACATTATTCTCATTCATCTAAAATCAAATCGACGTGAGAATTTTTTCATTGTGATCCTATTACCTAGTAGTATAATTTGAAATTAAGTTTGTTAATTTTCTATGAGTAAAAAATTAATTATTTATAATAATTCAGGTGAAATAAATAATTAAATCCTTATTTGATCAAATCTTATAACTCTTATTCGATCAAATCTTATGTTGATTAATAATTAGTTATTAAATGAATTGTTTAACTTTAATTAATTAATAATAAATCATTGTTATAATTTCCTTAATTTATAAGTAATTTGGATTAATAATATAAATGGATTCGATTAACTAAACTAATTAATCCATGATTTGTGAATTGGTTTAACATTAATTATGAATCGTTAATTAGTTAATGATCTATGCTTTGGTTTTACTGCTCTTGGATATTTATCTCAATTGTGCTTTGACTGTACCATTAAGTAGCCAAACGAATTAAATGGTTAGAATAAAACGTTGATATGTTTTATTTGCAGCAACATATGTAATAAATTCCCATATGTGATATTGACAATTTTAATATGAATTGTCTTTTTCAAAACATCATGGCCTTTACGTAAATATTGACATTTGGGTTATATAACCTGAATTTCCATATGTAAATATTAACACCTTGATTGTGAAATTGTTATTTAAACGACTTGGACTTTTAAAACTTATCATTTAGTTCGAAGAGATCTGGATCAGATATCAATATTGTCTGGAACCACTTCGACTCGATTAATTACTACGAACCTTTACGGTTTTGATTATAGAGTCTAATATGCTGGAATTTAATTAATTTAACAAACTCGGCTGTTTTAAATAAGTATTTATGCTTAGACATTATTATAATATCACAGAATTTTTATAAAAGTAATTTTGGTTATCATAAGGTAAAAACCTGTTGTGTTTATGTGTGACGTAGTCTTACGAGATTCCCTTGTTTCAAAGGGCTTTGACAACTTAAGTATTTCAAATGAAGTATGTTTACTCATGCTGGTTTTGCAACCCGGAATCCAGCGTTTGAAAATCGACATCCATACATTACCCGTATTTGAATGCCGTAGATTCAGACGTTGAAATCCGATTTGTCGGAGCTTATAACAACATTAGGTGATAGCAACGCGACAGAAACAAAAACAGTTTATTCTGAATAAAAAAGAATAAAAAGTAATTCGCTATGCTTTTTGGAAAATGAAACTACCATAAGGCCTCCCGACACACACACAATGCAATCGCACACTTGGAGGAGATTTCTCCTTATGATAGTCAAACATGCTTGATACGCGAAAATCCTCTTGATATTATTATTAGTGCATAGTGAAAAATATTTCGAAAGTATAATATTAATCTATGCTATCATAGGTACCATTATATTATGCCTATTATAGGTACCATTTAAGAATGGAAGGTTATACAACTGAAATCGTAAAGGGCTCGTATTGGGTGATTGGATTTCCAAAAATTGCCAAGGCTAAGGAACTTCCTTTCCAAATGGATACGTCTTTGGAGGGACTCCACGAGAACTTAACCAGCTCTTTGCCAACACAAGGCTGGGTTACCTCTGTAATTACGTAACTAACTGTCACGAGTATGCCCTTCCCCGGTCGTCACTGACCTTTATCCGAGGATCCTCAACAGCAACAAATTCCAACAACCACATAAGTTAAATATCTGGGCTCTATACCATGATACACTTTTTATCCAGAAGGAAATGCACATACCCTAAGGGGCGCGACCCCCGTAACCTTGCTGTATCCTTCCTGTTTCGACCATTTACGGGGTGTGAAGTTCGACGAAGTCTCGTCCTACAAAGCTACGCTTTTCACAAAAGCCATGCTTCGATCAACCAATGATCAACACTTAGCATGCCACATTACCAAATTGGGAATATATCACTAGTAAATATCAACTGCATAACCTCTGAGCTCGTACGTCTTAGAGAAGGGTGTCAAGCTAAGAAAATAAATTCTCCGCCACCAAAAGGAAATGTAGTTGATAATAACCAGCTTTACATCTCAAAGTGTAACGTCAGACATACATCCATACAAGTCCATCCTGGGTCTGAGTGGAACCGAAGGAACTTCAAAAGAAGTCCTTGCAAATTCGGATATTCCCTAATCACGTCCGGACTCCCATCACATAGGGTAATCAAAATCTCTATACCGGGGCCGTTCGGTGTAGAGACATTCGACAGGTAATCCTTTCGCTTTCGACTGTCATCAACCACCGTCTTCAAAAGCAATCCATTTCTTCATATCATTAATTCAGAATGGGTTATATGACATAAAGTCCTCTCCCGGCTAATCCGATTAATGAGAGCTTATTTTAAAAAGCATATGGATATATTGGAATCTTAGTTAATCACAACTTTTAGCCCAAAACCTTTCTTTTTGACTGGTTTAAACAAATTCCCATCTTTAATCTTTTAAACAAAAGATTCACCCTTTAAGATCCTCTTCAATTTGAAACAATGTTCACCAAATCATTAACAAAGATTCATTCATAGCTTTCAAAACTATTTCCATTTCAAATTCGAAATCCTTTCAACAAAACTGGAAATTCTTCCATTATACGAAAGCTATTATCATTTGAAAACAAAAGCCTTTCATTTCGAAAAAATCCGATTAAATATGCAGAAATTATAGCCTTTTAAAAGAAAATCAGCGAACGGCCGTATCCTCGGCAAGTTCTATTTGAATTAAATTCAAATTCCCAATTTTTTTTATTTAAAATACTTTAAAAATGGTTTAAAATCCATATATGTGTATAGATTATATAACTTATATAACCCTTTTTAAACCATAGTTTCCAAAACTATAAACATATATAAATTAAACTCAACTTCAAATCTTGAATTCAAATTCAAATTAAAATATTTTAATTTCAAAACTTTAACAAGCCATTTCAAAATAATTTTAACATCAGAATTCCTTTCATATTAAACCCAATTTCACTTCCAAACCATTCTAGATTCAAAATTCAATTTTGAAATTCTTTTACCATTTTGAATAAAATAATATTAAATTCAAAAAACCAATGATTTAACCAATTTCCCGTGAAATCCATATTTGTGTGTGTGACGTGTGTAGTCCAGGGGTTTCACAGGCAACAATAAAATATCAACCATCATAAATTCAAGCACAACAATATCATAATCCTATAATGCTTATGTTTCATTCAAAGATAAACAAATAATATCACCATAGATAAATAAATCATAGTTCACAGCTCAGTTCAAAGCAATCATATCACAGAACATCATACATAAGGGATATCAAACAATTTAAGGTATTCAGTATAATCCAATCATCCATAAGTAAGATCAATTTAAATTAATTACTTATGAATTAATTACCAAACCCTGCTTAATTAGTATTAAATAATTTGCCTTTGATTAATTAATCATCCTATAATTAATCACACAAATTAATTAACCTTAAAATCAATTACATTAATTAACTAACCCTTAATTAATTACATTAACAAATTAACCCTTAATTTTTTTAATCAACTAACCTTTAATAAATCTCATTAATTAATTATCCTTGATTACTTTTATTAAGTAATTATCCCATTGGTTAATTATCCTTAAATTAATTAACCTTTAATTAACAATTAACTACCAAATTAATTATCCTTAAGTTAATTAAATTAATTATCCTTTAATTAGTTTAACCAATTAGCCTTTAATAATTAATTAACCTTTAAGTAATCACGTAATTAACCTTTAATTATTTTCATTAAGTAATTATCTTTTAAGTAATTAATTATTCTTTAATGAATCACACTAAATAATTATCCCCTAATTATTAATTAATTAACCTTTAATTAATCTCATTGAGTAATTATCCTTTAATTACTCCAAGTAATTACATTAAGTAATTATCCATTAATTAATCACCTTAATTTAATGACATAAAGTAATTAACTATCCTTTAATTCTATTATTAATCAAATTTCAATTACATTAAAGTTGTTAAACTTTAAGTAATCAGATTAAGTAATTGACCTATAATTACTTACATTAATTAATGATCCTTTAATTACTCATGACCTTAAAAAATCAAAGATAAATCATTACCTTAATTTATTTCTTAATTATCATTCAAATCTTTATTAAATAAACCTTGAAAATAAATTATCATTAACATATAACTTAACTTAAACCCTTTAAGTTAATTAATAATCAAAAACATTATTTAAGATAAACCATTTATCTTTAAAATCTTATTTAAATAACCTTGAAAATTAAATTTATTTTTAACATATGAATTAACTTAAAAATCTTAAGTTAACTAAAACTGTCATCTTTTAACTACTTAAATATACCATTTAAATTTATTTTAAATAAACTTAAGAATTCATTTTAAAATAAAGAATTAAAACACTTTAACTTAATTTATCTAAAATATTTTATTTAAAACTTTAACTAATTCCAAACCTAGTATAAAACATTTATTATAATTAAGAAAGTGTTTAAAACTTGATCAAATCTAAATTGGAAAAACTTATTTTATTTTAAAAATCAAAAACTGTTATATTATAAACCTGAGACTACTTCGGATATCAACTTTGAGCCCAGAGCAATTTTTCCCAAGAATCTCTGAGCAATCCTTCGTTTTTTTTTACTTTAAATATTTGAAACCTGGTTAGCTAAAAACGACCCGAGCCCAAGTTTTAAACTATAGGAGCCAAATTCGAAAATCCCCAAGTATGACTTCGAGTTCAACTCCTTTCTTCCCTCTCCCCATCCTACTGACACACCCTGATATATGTGCACTTGCATAAGCCAATGTCGTCACTCCGATCAACCTTGCCGCCTCAACAAGTCGACGACGACCCATACGAACTTCCCGACCACCCAAATTCATGATCAATTCGGCAGTTCGAAATTGAACTACTTGAGCACCACTTGAACAAAATTTACATCTAAGAAATCACCTCGCCATGCCACCACCGACGACCGGACACCATGTCGTCGCGCCTAGAGCTACGCCTCACTCCCTCCTTCCTTTTCCCCACCTCTGGGCCAACTCGACGCCACCATGACGTCGAATTTGTTCGACGAACACACTTCAACCTCACACACACTTAAACCCTAAACCCTCTCTTCCTCGCCACCATGGCATATTAAAAACTGCACCACCATTTTTCCCATGTCCATAGATCATCTACCCACCTCTGGTCAGAACCCCGAGACCCAAATATCCTCCGATCACCAAAATTTGCCTAAAACCACCTTCTCGTTCAACCCTGAAATTCTCATTCAATATAACTCTAAAAATCTTGATTTTGTTCTTAAAAATCATCATTTTAGAAAATGATTTAGATTATATAAGTAAATCAAATAATCAAGGAAATCGAATTTCCATCATGTATTGAGTTTCACCGTATATTCTTATTCCAGGTCAAACTACTTGTTAACCATACTTAGAAGTATTTTTAAAATTTAAATCTTGATATTTCAATCCTATTCCGTTCAAGCATCCAAACCTAAAAGAGATCGGGTAGTAAGATTTTGAATTTTGAACTTAACCTGTGCCTGTAAACTATGAATATAGGCATGTACAGACATGCACACACAAACTACACACACACACACATATACAACATGCATGCATATTTAACAACTAAACAACATTTTCATAACATATTCAAGTGTCAACCATACTATCAAGATATAGAAGCAGATTTAAGAGGTTTTCTCACCTGGAAAATGAAACAGAGAAGCTTGAAAACCTGGAATTGTTTTGATCCTTGGATTTTTTTTTTAAAATTTGGAACTTATTTGTTGGTTTGAGATGATCTGCTTGATGTTTTTGATTTTCTTTAGTTTGAACTTGTTTTCATTTGATTCATGCTGAGTTGAATTGGATTGCAACTTGAATTTACTTGATTTGCTATTTTCTCAGGTTTGAATTTGTTTGATCTGGATCTTGTATTTAATTTGCTTTAAACTTTGCTTTTGTTTTCTGGTTTTATATCTTTCTCAGGTTTGTAGTTTTTAGATTTTTAAGTTTTTGAAATGTATGAAAGAGGATGAAGTGTAGGAGTATATGTGTATATATAGCTTATTTTTCCATTTATTTCCTAAATTCAAAAAAATGAAAAGAAAATTTAAAACACGACACTTGTTCTTTATACTACATGTTTACATTTGTTAATCTTTATGTTAAAATACTTACACTATTCTATTTTCTTTTTATAATATTTACACATGTTTAAATGTATGTCATTAAATATTTTTATGTTTTTATAAGATTTATATTTTTCTATAATTAATTAATGCATTTTCTTTTTATAAATATTTATGACTTTAAAGAAATTGATTTTAAAATCTAATCACACATTAATAAATAAACACATACATATATAATAAATATGAGTCTTTAAAATATAGAATTTAACCTTTGAATAGCTTTTGAACAATTATTATATTAAATTCAAAATATAAATTCTAAATATATATATTCATATTTATTATAATTAGAAAACAAATTTTTATTAATTTAAAATAGTGTTTTCAAATCTAATTTATTTTTAAAATATTTATTTTTGGATTTCAATTCCAAAATTTAATTTACAATCGATTTATATACATGTATACAAATAAACAAACAAAATTTTATTTAATTTGGAAAATTCAAATTAATTCACAATTAAATCCAAAAATTTATATTAATTACCAATTTAAATTTGATTGAAAAAGGGGATCGTTACAGGTTTCCAATCTGACTCAGGTGTTACTTTATTGTGATGCTCGGGTTAGACCGAGTATTACAGATTCAGGTTAGGATGCTTTTGGATCTCAGGAGACGAGCTGGACGGCAGAGACGTATTTTGCATACTTAATTGTCTTCCATTGTGCATGATAGGTTTTATTTTCGACATTCATGAGGACAAGTTATTATAACTGTCCAGATTTATATGTTGATGGTTGTACTTTGATAATTTGTATGTATATTAATTGATACAGATTCTTTTATATAAAAATCTATTTTTATGTATATTATATTTTTTCCACTGCGATTGTGAGATTTTATGTTGTTGCTATTTTTGCTTTCTTCTTATATCCTTTTCTTCTTAAACCCTAACAACCTGGTATTTCCGGCACTCGATTGCTCGGCATTCTATCAATGAACGTATTAGTGTCGATTTTTTAGGGTGGAAATTCTCTCGGTCATTACACCAATCATACCTCATAAATGATAGATTTAAGGATATGCTCCAGGGACAATTATGTAATTTTTTACATATACCAAACTCTTTGAACAATCGTGTTCATAATAAGGTGTTTCTTTCTATTATATACTTGATATAATGTGGTTGTATTAATTAATTAATTTAATTAAAAGTATATTTCATAGAAAATCCATATGTATCATATATTATGATAGTAGTTACAAATTATTGTAACCGTGAGTAATTTATCACAATAAAACAAATATACCATTTTAATCGTTCCTAGTCAAGATGCATCATGACTGGATATCGATGTATCCGTTGAGACTAGAGTATATAACACTCTCCAAATGTTGGGTAGTGTATTATTCATGACTGGTAGGGGAACCTAGGGGTTATATAATGATAGTTATTGGATAACTATGGAACGACTCAGTTTATAGTTTTCTGTTGGTTAATATAACTATGGTCAAACAGAAAATATCGATCTGACTGATTTACATAGTTCTCTCGACTTGAGAATATTATGGATATGTAGTACGAAAGCTCCATTTTGATTAGTTAAATCATGGTATGGCGTTTGATTGAGTGACTATAGTTGGGTCGAGTGGAAGTATTAGAAGTGAAGCACTATTCAAGAGAGGACTCATCTCCTCGGTTATATGAGGTTAGTATCATGGTCAACTCAAGTCAAATTAAAGTCAAAGTCACTGGCCAAAGCATTTTGGTTAATAATAATTTTTATTATTGAACCAAGGACTTTGTTTTTGGACCATAAAGTTGAATATGAATGATTTTGGAATTTTGGTTAGAATTTTGACCACCATCAAATTCCATAAATCCAAAGTGATATTGTTTTGACGAAAAGAATTGGTGTAAACAATTATCACTATTAGGTACCACTTATAATAAGCAAAATTGGATTTTACCAAAAGATGTGTAAGCAGTGAATTCAGCCAATATGTCACATTACTTGCTAAGTGATATGTGAATGTTAATATTTGAATTGTTTAATATTAATCGTCGACTAAATCTACACCTTTGAGTCGAACAAGAGTAATGATGAATTCCTTGAAAAACCACATGATTTATTTGTAAATTGATTAAATTAATTAATATAAGAGAAATATTAATTGTTGATTATTTGATATTTGGAATTTTTTTGATTTTATTAATGCATTTATAAAAGTTATATTTGCGCGCATAGATATACGATATTGATGTAATTTAAAGATAATTGTATGAAATGATATACAGAAATGTTATGTCACTTGATGACATGATTTATGGAAAGTTTATGTCTTTTTATGACATGAATTATGGAAATATTATGTTATTTGATGACATACGTGTAAAGAAAGGATTAGAGAGAGAACAATCAAGGGAATTAATTAGAGAAGTTTTAATTAAAGAATGATAAAATTTCATTCTTTTAAACAAAATATATTCTCTAGTTCATTCTGTGCATACAATTCATTCTTTCTCATTCAGTCTGTTTCTTGCTTCGTCCTTACTTTTCATGGCAGAAAACAAAAAATATTTCCACAACTCTTCCAACTCCATATGAAAGCTTCAAAAAAAAGTGGTACATCCATCTCTTGCAAGGATAGAATGAGATTCTTGAAGATCTCAGAAGATATAATCATTCAAGATGTGACTTTAAGCAACATCCTAAGGGCAGTCCATTTTCGAGATGTGCTTTAAGGCTTTGGGTAATAAGGTATGTTTTTCCATAATAGATAATGATATTTCATTTAATGTTTGTTGATGGAGAAACTTAATCATCATAATTTGTATGTACATATCACTGCCTCATTTAAGTTGAGAATTGTTTCTATAGCTTTAATAGTTTGTTGAATAAATCAATTGGTGTTTTATTTAATAAATCAAAATTTAGTATTTGTATATGTTTAAATATAATTTTTTGGAACTATGTTATAAACATTCAATTTAAAGTCTAATTTTTAGATCAGAAATTTTGTATGTTCAATTTATCAATTGGGTACTTATTTTTTTTTAAATTAGACTTGAAATTTATATGTGGTTGAATACAATGTTTTATTATAGATCTACATTATAAACATCCAACTCAAAATATAATCCTTTAGATCTAACATTTTGTATGTTCATATTGTTTTGACTGGATTTTACTTCAAATCAAGTTGAAATTTGATTATGAATATTATAGCATTTTATTGGAGATTCATGTTTTAAATCATATAAAACAAAATGTAATTTTATATTTGAAAGTTTACATATATGTATTTTGTGCTTGTATTATTTTAAAACAATAGGAAGATGTTTTGGAAATAAATTTAAATTTTAATTCAATTATTATAATCTATAATTTGTATTAATTAGAGATATTTTATTGAATATTACATACATAAAATTAATGTTTTGACAATAAACCTACTTTTGAATTGATTGCTATAAACCTATAATTTATATCAAGTAGAAAGATTTGATTTGATCATATATACACACGATTAATTTTATATGTAGGTTTGCATAAATAAAATTTATTACATGAGTTTCATATTGTCAAAGTATAATTAGATTTCTTTCCAAAAGGAGGAAATGATTTAATTAGGGCAATAATAGATACTATATTTATTTTCTTCTGTTTATATCCTTATATTACGATGCTAATAATTTGTCATTTATATGCTACATTATTTAAGTTTACAAAATTGGAAATGGATTCAATCATCATTGTTACCCTTTATTTATTTCCTATTTTTCCTTTATATGATCAGTTATCCATTTAATTTTGTTTATATTCTACACCTTTCCATCAATTGATAACACCTATGATGCTACACTTATAGAGTTTACACTATAAAATATTTTTTTATACTTATATTCATGCCATATATATGTTGCTCATTAATGATATTCATATGATTAATGAACTTAAATAAAGAGAAAGAAATGAAAGGCTTCTCACTCCATAGAAATTTACGCCCAACGTTAATTGAATAAGTCAAGGGAAATAAAATAAAATATTTCCTTCTCTATACAAATTTATACCCAGTCATTAATTGAATAATTTAAGAGATAGGAAATAAAAAAATTTCTTCTCTAAATAAATTTAATAACATACTATTACACAAAAATATGTACATAGATTATATTTGATTTACTCTAATTTGCATACAAATTAAATTAAAATAAAACTTTATTTATAAAATTAAATAAAATATCGATTTTATTTAAAAGAAAATTAGAAAAGTTCTAAGTATATTTAGACTTCATAGGCCCACTTAAATCCAAAGTGGCTAAATTTTTTGAAATTCATCCATTTCTTCCACTACGAGCTGACCTGGTTCCTTCAATGATATCAGAGCCCAATTGCCTATGCGGTCTAAATTAGTCATATTGAGGCTAACTAATTAAGCCTGTCCACTTAGTATGGTGTCTAAAACAACGATGTCTAGGTTAGAATTGGGTAATCAAGTACCCTACCTTGCTTGGTTTCCTGTCTAGCCTGAAAGATGATGTGAGCCTAAAAGTTGCCACTAATAGAAAATGCCTAATTTGAATTGGACCTTGGGCTAATTTTCAAAATAATTTTGAAAATTAAGACATATTTTAAATTAAAGTTAAATTTAAAATAAAGACACGTTTATTATAAAAGGTTATGATGTAACATAGATTTTCAAAAGTTTGAAAATGTAATGAAAAAGTTCAAAATGTTTGGAACTATGTAAATATTAATTTTGAAATTTAAAATTATTCATAAGATTAATAATATAAATAAACTAAATGAGTTAATTAATTAATACTTGCATGCATGTTTTATCTATGTTGATACGTGTTATGTTATTTTAAAGCGCTTAAGATGACATAAGCATACATATATGTATATAAGATAAATTTTCGAAGTTAATATAATTTAATTAAAATTTTTTAATTAATAAATTAATTAAAGGTTAATTAATTAAATAAAAATACACGTATATAAGATATATGTGTTACAGTATAAAGGTTATAGTATGCACTATAAAGGTTATAATAGTTATGTCTAATATAAAAGTTGTATTAGAAGACTAATATAAAATTAATTAAAGAGTTAATTAATTAAAATTAATTAAATAAGATTTAATTAATGAAATATTATACATAAGACTATCATATAAGTAATATGAAATATAAAATTTATTTAACAACAAAACTTATATGATATGAATGTGTAAAATAAAATTGGAACATTAAAGAAACTCAAATAGACTTAAGGAATAAATACATACGTAAATGTACGTATACTATGATTTCTGATGTGTCTGACACTTGAATTATGATAGTATTTCATAATAAATACATTATTCCATAAGTCGATATCACTCAATACAATATATTGAAGATTATGAATCTTCAATATAATGTTTTCCTCTACCATATATGTATATATGTTAATACATTAATTACATACTCCTTAGTTGTCGAGCAAACTCAAGCTAGGGATGTTATGTGTAGTATTATTAATATATTGAACAGATGAGGTAAGATAACTATGTGTATTTGTCGAGCAAACTCAACTTAGGCCATCACAATATAGTATGTACGAGTGAATAATCTCTTTTAATTTGTTGAGCAAACTCAAGGTCGAAATGAGATTAGGGTAAGGAAAAATGGGTTTGGAGTTGTATATGATACTATCGATAATGAGTTATGCATCATTTGTAGGGCTATGATTTGTTAAGCATACTCAAGGCTGGAATACCAAGACAGATGAGTCCTAACACCACTACTGAAGTAGAAAGACTTCTACGTTTCATCTTAGGGTTTGGAGAAACATAAAAGATTAGTGCAAGCTTATTAGAAAAATGAAATGGAAACATTTAACCTTTCTAATATTGTACGAACATGTGCTAAATTATGTTATAATTATCTACAATGAAAAATTTGTGCATTTAATATGATTGATAATATGTTTATAAATTAATGTATATAAATGAACTGAATTAAAAGTTGACAAACGGAAATATAATACCTACTATTAAATTCCTATTGCATGCTAACATTTCAATATCCGTGCAGGTCCCTGATTTTACAACTACTGAATATATTCGTGGTTTGGTCACTTATGCGTTTATTTGGTCAAGACCATGTATTATATTCTATGAGTTTTGAACTCTAAAAGCAACACAAGACAATGGATATTTGATCCATATACAATTGCACATAAATTCTATATGGTGAATGATCAAAGTTTGTAATGTACAATATTTTGTTGAAATTAGTTCATCCGAAAAACAAAATAAACCTAAGCACAAGATTGAGTATTCAATCAGATTGATTACAAAAGGGATCATATTGTGTTAATGTAACACAAGACCAAAAACTACATGATAGATAAAAGAACCCGATCGCTGAAATGTCATTTTGTTTGATTTACGTAAAGTGCAACATATTTGATGTCCTTAAATGTTAAGGATAATCGAATGCGCTTTTATAAAGAATTTGTTATGATATTGTAGTATGGTTTTTTATTTTGAATAGTTTGACCATTTTAAAGGAAAATGAATGTATAAGAATAGATGTAACTTATGGTACATTTGGGATGAAAAGAGTGAATAGTTGCTTCTGCTTCATAGAGAAACATTGGAAATGAGAGTTATAATAATATTTGATACTTAATGTTGAAATAAGAAATATGATTTCTATTTTGAAACGTATTTTCATATAGAAATTTTTTTCTATAAGATTTTTTTCTATGAGATTTATTTCTTTGAGCTCAAGATATTTGATTAACGAACTCTCTATTTTAAATAGTTGTAGGGTATGAAATACAAAAATTGTATTAAGTGAATGATGGACCTTCGAATTTAGTACACTATTATAGTAATGGTGGAAATAGTGGGAGCATGCCACATAACACTTATTAATTGCATCATAGAATGAAAATTGTTTCTGTAAAACTTACCATAAATTATTTATGAAATAATGATTATTTTTCAGTATTGATTGAAAAATAATAATGGACATAGCCGTATTTCAATATGGATATTAGGAATATTCTTTGTGAAATAAAACTATAATGTAGTAATTTTTTATCACAAAAGTGATGCATTGGAAAATACAAAAGTATGTAATATTATTTAAGGTTATTTTGGAATTATAGACCAAACCATAGTTTTGAGAAATAATTTTATTGTATGATTTTGAATCATATGATATTTGTTAATTATATCTCAAACAATAAAGGGCTATGCATTCATTTAGTAGGAGTATGATAATAGTTGATGAACACTTTGGATTGATACATATAGATGTATGCAATGTAATTATATAAATATCAAAATAGCTCCACGTACTTCGTCATATTCACCGATGAGTTATCGTCGATACGGACATGTGTATTTGATACATGTGTAGTATGTCTATGGTGAACTTATAGAATATAAAACACAAGTAAATAAAATAATATGCGATGGAAATGATTTGATTTGAACGATTGAGTGAGTAGATTGGAAAATGTTCCCAAAGTACCTAAAATGAATAAAGATTTAATCTCGAAATTACTCCTCCATGTGATAGATAATGATGCGTCGACATGGAGTAATCAAATTTTGTTGGACAATGTACGATTAAATATGAGTGAAGTTGAGTTAGTTTCTTTCTATGAAGCAATGAACTTAAGTGTAACGGCCAGGGATTTTCGACTCTCAAAAATTGACACTTATACGTTCACTATATAAACTGCCGAATATTGAAATGCCAGAAATACTAGGTCATTAGGTTTAAAAGAAGAAAGAGGTCGAAGAAGAAGATAAAAACAACATCAAAGTCTCACAACCGCAGTGGAATAAAGTATAATATATAATAACAACTTTTAAATACAAAGAAACCTATACTGTTATATATACATACCATTATCAGAGTACAACAATCATCCATTTATTTGGACAGCTTAATATTTGTCCTTACACGGCGGAAATAATAACCAAGTACGGAGATACGTCTCTGTCATCCAGCTCGTCTTCTATAACAACCCGGGGTTTTACCTAATTTATAATCATCATTAAACGATTATTGAGCAAGCTAATCACTAATTGAAGTTTTCAATCGAGTGAAAATTCTTTTGAAATTCGTTAAGGAATTATGTGGGCTTTAAAATTTATCTCGGCCCTTAAAATTTTCGATGTCATTCCCTTCTTATTTTGGTTCGACCCGGTTCCTCCCTCAATCATTTTTCGTTCGCAACCCTAAACAATCAAAAATAGAAAAAATGGCGGCTCGTTGCAAACTAGGGTTTCGTGAATTGGCGACTTCCATGGCTCCGGCTGTTGGATCAGTGCGCTTCATCCTAAGGTGAGTAATTTTTAATTGCTCACATCTAATTCAAGTCGATTTCATAAATATATGTGATTTTGGGGATTTGCACGGTTTTGATGATTTGTGATTTGAGTTTGGTAATGTTGTTTTGTTCGACTTTCGGCCTTGTTCAATTGATCTGCTGTTTTATGTATTCGATCACTATCAGTTACTTTAATTTCTTTGTTGGTTTTTTTAAAATACTACCTCTAACTTTGTTTGATTATAGCCCAGACCACCTCGGCTTTGGATTGGTGATATACTTCGGTTTTGATAAAAATTGGTCGAATTTTGTTCGTTCATTCAATTCATTGAGATTTATGTTTTACGAAATGATTTCGTACATACTCTCTATATACTGCCTCGTCTTTGGCTTGATTTTAACGAAATGATTTCGTTCGACTTTGGCATTTCTTGGCTCTGTTAGAACATGTACATTTGTTGTTGCCGGAGACAGCCATCCACTTCATTTGCACTTTGCCTTCATGTGTTTACACTGTCCAGTTCCATTTTGTTGTTCATTGGTCACTGCATACATGTTCTGTTGCTCCATGTTACATTGAACACTCCATTTAATCTACTTGCATTGTCCACTTCGACCTCGTCCAAGGTATCATCCGAGTTTGCATATCATAGCCTTGGTCATTGCAATTGGAGTCTGGTGTGTTTGACATATGTGCAGTCTTGTTCACTTGTTTATGCATTTACATTTCCCTGATCCTGAGTTCATTTCTGACGCATTTGCCATGTTGTCTGGTCCTCCCACTTCCATTGTGCATTCATTGTTGTTGTGTTGGCTTGTTGGTTTAGAGTGGTCGACATTGTATGGTTCAGGTTGCACATGCTTGTTTCCTTGAACTGTACTTCACTTGTGATATGCTGTGAAATTGTTTGAAACATTTTCATTGGATGTTGGTTTTCTTCTTGGGTTTTGTCTTGGTCATGTGCACTGATGCATTTTATCCTTATGCACTGAGTCAATTCTCATGTGCACTGATGTATTCATTTTTGTTTGCACTGTGATGGATCATCTCGGCTTTGACTTGGTCTTTGGTGATTTCTTTGCATTGCTGAGTTGTCCTTTGTGTTTGTGGTACATATGAAATTGATTCATATGTATGCTAAACATTGTTTCTCAATGACATTTACTTGCATTCATATGCTTAAATGTTTTGGTTGTTGCTGGGTTGACTTTGGCCTGCTGTTCAAGGGCATCGGTATAGATATTTGAAGTGTTGTCTATTTGTTGCCTTGGTTCTGACCATGTTGCATTATAATCTGGTCTGGACATTTTATAATTCAATATTGAACTTGACTTTTGTGGTCATGTTTGTGTATTTACTATGTATTTCACTGTACTGCATATTGATCACCATCTTGCTAGCATATTGTCTGGTTGATGGTGCAGTTACTATGCCTTTGTGCACTTGGTCATTCGAGTTGAGTTGCTTTACAGTTGCGTTGAGGCAGTTTGCATATGAATTAGCTGTCTTGACCACTTGATTTCATTTGGATTTGTTTTTCTAATTACAATTGAGTTGATCCCGACTTTTCTTGGGTTTGACCTTGTGTTCGTTTGTGAATTTTCATTGTGTACATACGTGCACATTGTCCATGTCTGTCTACTTTGACCACTGAGGCCGTGGCATTGATATTTGCTTCTTCATATGATTTTGGTTCGTTGATCTTTTGGGTAAATCATCATTGTAGTGGCAAGGCCGTGCACGCAAGCGTGAACTGCAGCCACACGGTATTGATCTTTTGCGTATTCCATATGCTGTAGTGGCGAGGCAGTGCACGCGTGCGTGTACTGCAGCCCTACCCATATAGTTATTTTAATTGATATTTCAATTGTTTGAACTGTTTCGTTTATTCAATTCAATATGATTTGAATTGTATTTTGATTGGTTTAATTTGATGATTTTGTTGTTAGTTGCCGACTAGGCAATTTTCATGATTTCCAAATTATCTTCATTGATATTCTTTTCACTTATCTTTGTTGATAATTTAAATCTGCTGATTTATTGTTTAACACTGTTACGTGTTATATTTATCGTTATCCGATTTCTTTATTTAAGGATCGGATAGACGAGACTTATTGTGACGGTAGTTTATTTGTTACTTAATTATTATTACTTCTGTGCACTAATAACTGAGTTTGAATTAGACTGACCCATGTATTATTTTCTTTTGAATTTAATACTCGGGTCAGACCGAGTATTTACAGGTTGTTGATATCTTACTTTGGGTTGCTGCTAGAGCTATGAAGTCTTTTCATACTTTTTGGAGTAGTCGTTATCTTATTATAGGATGTTGTATATTCATGTATATTATTTACGATAATGTACTTGTATATGTAACTTCCAGAGTCGACAGTTGTAGTTGTATCATATGCATTGTATCACATGTATTGTAACTGACATCAGTTATTATATATTTGAGACTTTCTGTTTTATCTATGTTTCGCTTTATATTATCTGTGTTATTATTATATTTATTATCCTAAACTATTATGAACCATCGTAGTTCGTTTTATACTGGAATTGGGTATGTCGATGGGAGTAAATAAATAAGAGATGAGAAATAAAAATATATACCACTCCTATCGAGATAACCAATACTAGTGTAAGGCCTAGCTACGGATGGCCGCTCCTATCCAGCCTTATTCTTCATAATAACAGACAGTATTTCCTTTAATACTCTTTGTTATTGTGAGCATATAAGTGGGGCATCACATCTCCTGAGCTCTATAGCATCCTATCCTGGATCTGTTCAACTCGGTCTGACCCGAGCATCATAATAAAACAACACCTGAGTCAGTTTGGAAAATCAGCGTGAGAAAACCACACTCAGTTGGATTATTACATTTTCGAAAATTCTTTAAAACAAAGATACCTCGTAAGACCATGCCACAAATAAACATTCTGGATTTTTTACCTTACGATAACCAAAACATTTTTATCAAATCCGTCGGATATTATAATAGCGTCTATAGAAACTAAAATAGAATCTACCTGAAATGTTTGCATCTCATGTTCCAGCAATAGTTGGGCACAATCAAAACCAAACGGGCGCTTATTGGAGATTGAGTTCAATACAATGGCATAGCTACTGGGGTACCGCCCATCACATTACCTGGTCTAGATCAACGTAAGGACCACTTCCGATCCCTTGCAACACAAGACCGGAGCTACCCCTTATAGGATAGTCTGAATAAGATCACCTTGCGGTTCAGATAAGAAACCGCCCACACAGCCGAATAAAGGGGCATCTAGACAGGGGAAATCTTACACTAATGGGTGCTACGTACTTAGCCTTGCTACACCTCCCCTGTTTTACCCATTCCCGGTTGATGAGGCTTGAGGCTAATTGTTACCTTTTTAGAACACATTCACTTAGAATGCTCATCGTCCTCTAATAATGATGGTCTGATAGATTCGTCCATACAAATTCTTTTGGGTCCGACAAACTGAATCACCATCTTCATCATCTTCATGGTCTTCATTCGCTACGTTTAAACCAAATCAAAATGGTTTTCGAATAATTAAATCCGATCCTGGTCCCTTCGAAACGATTAGCGCATTGGCTAATATTGATAATCGGCTATTAACTATCAAATAACATTCACAAGCAACCATCAGGCTTTAAAATAAATTCCCCAAATTATTTATCTCAAAATATCTACACGAAATATTATTTCCATATTTCAACACTTTGAAAATAGTTTTTCAAATCCCTTTTATTCTCACGGAACAAATTTCAACCTTTTCTCGATACTTAGAATATTTTTCCCACTTCATTAGTAACCCAACACTTGAAAAATATTCATTTATTTTCTATTTCTTTTCTCAAAAACCATTTACAATTTTATTCGTAAATTCCTAACTCGTTTCACACGAATTCAATAAATTCCAAACTCCTTAGTTAATTTCCTTTAATATTTTCAAAGCCATTTATGCTTGTTTAAAATTCCAGTTTCACTTCTCATTCCTTTGCGAATTTTGTTTCATCTTCGTAGTTTGCTTAACTTATGCTTGGAAATCTATTTAAGTTTTCCATAATACCACTATAAGATCTTCCCTCTAAAATCTAAAACTTAGCATCCCATCTCGAGAGGATCTATTATTGAATTTAAAACATTTAAAATATATGTACCTTTAAAATAAGAATAATGGTTAATTTTCAAGATAAGGTTTAAGGTAAAACTAAATATCAACATAAAAACTCATATCCAGTTACTAATTAATTTACAATGCTGATTTATAACATTAGAATTTATTTCAATAAATATTAAGTATATAATAGCTAATTTCAGAATATTCTAGATTCAGATAATAGTTTATGAAAATTATGTAGTATAGATTTTTTAATATTCCATTTAAAACAATTTCTATTTACTCAACAAAAGTCTATTTTTAGCAAACCCAGTATTCACCAATTCGATTCATAAATTCCTCTTGAATCGTATCACATCGACTATATCCAAATTAATCACCATTTGTCTTATTTGAAATATATTCCACTATTTCTTTCAAAACAATTCCCATTGCCCGATATAAGTTCGTACCATTGTGAATCCCATTTATAAATTTATAAACTCCTTTGAGCTTCCCATTTATTAAAAAAAAAAAATTCCGTTTATAAATCCATTTTATTATATTCCCTTAATAAAACTCCATTTTATTTCAAATCTATTTATTGATTCCAATATCTCTTCAAGCACTTAATATATAATTTTATTTTCAAGTCTCTACTTAAACCAATTTCAAATAGTTAAGAATAACACCAGTTGGTTAACATATTTTTATTCTACTTATTTTCCTTTAGAATAAATCAAATTTTCATTATAAATAATTTCTTTCAAATTTCCTTTTAAATTCCTCTAATTTAATTATTTATGATATTTAAAAATGCCAAATTCAATTTCCATACTATTTAACACGATCCATATCAAGTTATCCATCATATCATATACCAACATATATATAAACAATAAATATTTTTGAGGAATCTAGTTGGATCCCTCCAACCTTTTTTTCCTTGCATCCAAAGATGTTAGTTAATAAATAAAATACTAATCCCACTTCGAGAGGGATATCGCGGTATATGGGGTCATCCGCTATTATACGGGGCGTACAGGGTCTCTTCTACTATATAATGCGGGAATATCAATCACTTCAATATATATACTACTATATATATAATATCATCAACAAATAAATTATACATTTGTCAATTAAGTCAGGCATCCAATAATTTAAATTTAACATTTAATTTTAACATGGTAATCCAAACGAGTGAGAAAATCTCACCTTTATTTTCATTTGCAACCCATTTCAATCCTGACTTGGTTTCACGGTTTTGACCTTGTATAGACATTATACGGTTTATTATCATTTTAAATAAATCAGACAATTAATTACCATTAATTTTTTTAATTAACTAATAATTTAAGTTTAAACTAATTTTCTTTTAATAAAATATATTTAGTGACAAAAATAATTAAATAAGTTAATTAAACAAATTAATCTCCATAATACATTATTTTAAAATTAAACTAGTAAGTGAAAATATGTATATATGTATATTTATTTTATTTTTTTAAACTACCTATATACTTATAAAAATAAATTGTAGATTTAAAAAAAAATTAAATTTTATATAAACCCTCAAACATTTTAAAATCCTTTTTTGCCAAAACCTTATATATATTTGTTTATCTACATATATGTATATATATATTTATTAAAATTAAGCAGTAAGTCATAGTATGTGTGTATGTGTTTGTTTATATTTATAAATAAAGTTAGAAATTGCTATATACCTTACTGCCCAAAAATCTCCCCACACATCTCAAATCAGATGCCACGACCACTTCGACGACCGAGCCTTCTCAATGCCCTCACGCTTCCTCTCCGCCTGCCGCGCCGCCAATCACATTCGAGTCACTAGACCGCTGTCTCCCTGCTTTCGCGTTGACCAACGCCTCCACGCCTTGCCAATCCATCTCGTGAGTGCCCTCCCACCTGCTCGTAAAACCCACCAAGCCTAAAAATCAAAGCCTAATTCGACTCGTCCCGAGCCACGCCATCGCCATGGCTCGAAGCCAACAGACATGTCGGCATCGTCGCTCGTGATTTTGATTGCATAAGCGAATTCCATTGTATTTTTTTCACAATTTCAACCCTCGGCCACTCCTAGATGAAGATTCGTTCGAATCTGAGGAAGGGAAAGGCGAATTAAAACAGAAGGTGAAGTAAGAAAGCTTGCGGAGATAAAAAGGAAGACATGATTCAGCTTTTCGTTTGTTTAGTCATATGGAGAAGATAGCTTTTGGGCCCAACTATTATATTACATTTTCGATATAGATTTCAGCGCGTTTATATACCTTATGGCCAAACGATAACTCCAAACGTTATGAAATTTGAAGTTCGACAATAATACAATATTACAGATCCAATGGAACTGGTTTCATCGAAATATGAGACTGTGCCTTAGAAGGTTATTTTTAAATATCAATTTAAACGATATATTTTTAAAACTGAATAGATCACTTCCAAATTCAATTTTAAAAGTTGCGTTGTCTTCAGTATTATTAATATAAATTTTACAAGCCTTTAAAATATTTTTATCATGCTTAAAACTCAAGATTAAATATTTTAACTAATTCTCCGTTATTAAATTCAATTATCCAATAACCCGCTATATTTAGATTCTGCATTTATTTTATTAAATAAAAACCAATCTTTCACATTCAAAAAACAATATGTAATTCAATTTTAATATTTAAAACCATTTAAATATTCCAAATCCAATGTCAAAAAATCCAGGTCGTTACATTAAGGGTAGTACGCAAGCTTAATATTATTTCATCTGAATAACAGTTACAAAATTTTACAAGATACATATCATAGGCCAAGGAGTTAGCTGGTTGTGCTAGCCGAAAGATTGCACATAATAATTATTCATGAGGGATCTTGTATGAATCTCCCCAAAAGGATTTTGGAAAGACTGTCATTGGATGACATATTTATGTTTCGAACATAATTTTGCAAACTAAAACCAAATTAGTTTTATAAATAAATAAATTCATAAAATGTTTATGAATACCTATTCTATTGCACTGAGAAATAATTATTATTCAAGATATACCAACTTCAATGTGAAGAAATTTCTTTGAGAAATTATTAATGGTAAAATGAAATTGGATACGATCCATAGATAGAACTGATTATACAAGATGAAATAAAATTAACTAACCTAAACGATCACAACCAATTAGAGTGTCTAATATCTCTCACATTGAAGAGAAACTATGAGTTTCTTATTAATGTCGAAAATATATAATCCTAGTTTATATAATTAAACCATTGATGGTGTTAACTGTATATGTTATGCTGCGCAAATCCGAAAGGATTCCAAGTACGCTATCAGAATATGGATTTCAGTAGCCGTAGCTGAAGGGATATGATCCATCTACCACGACCATGTCTTTATGAGTAAGACTAATGCAGTTGGAATTAAATCAACAATGTTGATTAGAGATAATATCACATTTCAATTGTTGAAATTAGCATAATAGATTCGAACTTCAACATGTTTAAGTCAGTTTGAATTTACACATAAAATTATCGCTTGATAACTCCTAGTGTTTTGGTACATATGTGTTGAAGCGGAAAATTCTAAATAATGATTTAGAGTAAGCTGTTTATATATATTAAACAATAATGTATCAAAGTCAGTGGGAGGGATATTGAGTTTTTGAGTCTTTGGATATGATTCAAGAAATGATACGAGTGTATCATTTTATAAGCACCAAGATTGAGTAAGTATTTTGATAGGAATATCAAATAGTTTAATTTTCAACCAAAGTGCAAAGGAAGCGTGTGTTCATAAGAAAGAACGTTAAAAGGTACATTGATATTTGTAAACTATAAGTAAACAACACAATATTGATTTTAACAATGTACTTGTGTTAAATTAGCCTTAGTTGTTTTAATACTCAATATTGGATTAATAAATGATATCTTTTATCGTAAGTATAAAAGATGTCAGGAATGTATCAGAAGGTATGCAAGGACACCTTATTAAAATGTTCAATATGGAATATGTAAGATTGATTCCATTGCTCATCATACATGTTGTGTTGTCCATAATATCATGATTTGTTTATGTATTTGATAAACGAAGTTAATCTCGAATCCAAATTGATATCACTAAATGTTTGTTTGAAGTGTTCTCATGTATTTATGGAATACTAGAGAATTGTTTAGAAACAAAAAATCCTTATGAAGGAATGTTCGAACTCAAACATCATAAGTGAGATTGAGTATAACATGTCAATAATAAATTCAAGTTAAGAATCTTCAAGTTAGAAACGTTTCAAATGAAAGTCCGTGGCTGATTTAATGAAAAGGCCAAGAACATCGCCTTGAATATTGCTGCAATACAAATAATATATACAAAATATAAGTGCACAAATTTATAACTGAGCCGATTCCAAATGTTAAGAATCTTATAACGTTGTTATATGATAATAATGTCATGATATGGCTCATAATAGAACTTAAAGCTCACTAGAGGTCGAGAGACTACTCCGAATTGTTCCATGTGATAAAGTAGTATATCAACGTCGGAGCGAGTTGATTGACAGAGTAATAATTAAAACATAATAGCATACCCGTTCACAAAGGGACCAACCTAATTGGATTTTATAAACCGATTGAAGAAATTGGAATAAGATTTCATAATTTACACCAAGTGCAAGTGGGAGATTGATAGAGTTGATGGTATGCCTTAGGGGCAATTATGCAATTTGTTACATATATCTAACTCGTTGAACAATCTTATTCATAATAAGGTTTTTCTTTCTATTACATACTTGATATAATGTGGTTATAGTAATTAATTAGTTTAATTAGAAGTATATTTAATAGAAAATCCATAAAAGGCATATTTTGTGATTACAAAGTGTTGTAATTGTGAGTAATTTATCACAATAAAAAATACACCATTTTAAATTTCCTAGTCAAGATGCATCGAGACTGGATATCGACATATCCATTGAGAAATAATGATAATAATTTACACCGATTCTCTTTGTTAAAACGATACCATTTTGGATTTATGGAATTTCATAATGGCCAAATTTCCAATATCATTCACATTCTACTTTATAGCCCAAACACAAAGTCCTTGGTTCAATAATAACAATTATTATTAAACGAAATGCTATACCCAAAGACTTTGACTTGAGTTGACCATGATAGTAACCCTATATAATTAAGAAGACGAATCCTCTCTTGAATAGTGCTTCACTTCCAATACATCCACTTGACCCAACTATAGTCACTTAATGGAACATCATGCTATGATTTAACTATAACCAAAGCAACGCTTTCATATATTGAAGATCCATAGTATTCTCAAGTTGAGAGAACAATGTAAATCAGTCACATCGATATTTTTTGTTTGACCTTAGTTATATTAACCAACAAAAAACTATCAAGCGAGTCGTTCCATAATTATCCAATAACAATCAGTATGTAACTCCTAAGTGCCCCCAGCAGTCATGAGTAATACATTGCCCAACATTTGGAGAGCGTTACATACTCTACTCTCAACGGATATGTCGATTTCCAGTCTCAATGCATCTTGACTAGGAAATTTAAAATTGGATTCTACCAAAAGAAGTGTAGGCAATGAATTCAGCCAAAATGTCACACCACCTATAAGTGACATGAGAACGTTAATGTTTGAATGGTCCAATATTAATCGTTGATCAAATTTACATCATTGAGTCTCACAATCGTAATGATGAATTCCTTGAAAATCACATGATTTAATTAATTTATAAAATGTTCTAAATTGATTAAATTAATTGATATTTGAGAAATATTAATTGTTATTTATTTGATGTTTGGTAGTTTTTTGTAATTTAATTTAAAGATAATTGCATTAAATAATATATGAAAATTTTATGTCATTTGATGACATGATGTATGGAAATTTTATCTCATTTGATGACATCATTTGTGGAAATATTATGTCATTTGATGACATACGTGTAAAGAAAGGATTAGAGAGAGAATAATCAAGAGAACAAATTAGGGAACTTTTAATTAAAAAATGGGAAAAGTTTCATTCTTTCAAATAAAATATATTCTATAATTCATTCTATATGTACAATTCATTCTTTCTCATTCAGTCCATTTCTTTCTCTCCTCCTTAATTTTCATCGTAGAAAAAGAAAAAAAAATTCCAAAATTCTTTCAACTCCATATGAAAATATAAAAAATAAATAAAACAAAAGCGGTTCATCCATCTATTGCAAGGATAGGATGGGAATCTTAAAGATCAGATGGCATATCATCATTCAAGGTGTGACTTGTAACAACCCGGAATTTTCGATCCAGAAAAATTCCAGATAGTTATGAAAAGAAGAAGAAATAGATAGAAGAAAAAGAAGAAACACCAGAACACAGATTAGAAACCTCACATTCGAAGTGGATCAAAATATAATATCACATAAATATTAGTTATACAAAGGAAAACTGTACTTGTCAAATTACACTTCAATGTATCAGAGTTACAACATATTTACAACCACTGGACAGATAAATAATCTTTTTCAGATACAATAATATAACACAGCGGAAATTCTCCATACGTTCCTGCTCTCCAGCTCGCCTCCTGAGCTCCATAACGTCCTAACCTGAAAATCTGTAATACTCAGTCTGACCCGAGCATTACATCAAAGTAACACCCGGGTCAGGCTGAAACCAGCGTGAGTAAACCCATCTAACAAGGAATACAAAGGCATACAACTTATATGAACCCGAGTTTCTTATATCAGCTTGCAACTTCACAAGTTGTTATAGACAAATTGACATCACACATCAATTTCTAAGTATCAAAAACTTAGATTAATTGGTCCCATTCACTTAAACAATACCATTTCAGACTTTTAATTCCACATATCAATTTATAAAGGTTCGAAGGGCTTTCGGGTATTTACTAATAACCGACTCCGGTCTCTTCAAATTTAATATCATCTTATCCCAATTTATTTACGTGAAACACAATTCAACTTTAAATATAGAGTGTCACCCACATTAATTTATCATCGATAGATAACCAAATTATCTCAATTTAAACCCAGCATATTATATCACAAAGCATTCCCAAATCACATATCCAAGCTATTAGTCAATCTAAGGCATAATATTATTTAATCATTCATAAGCTAGATTATTTAATCACTCCGTCTCTAACTAATTTTGAAATAAATTAAATTAATCAGTAAAAAAAATCCCACTTACTTTAACCATTAACCAATTACAAACCAATAAATCAATCATCCTCTAGTTATCCATCTTAATTAATCATCATTGATTTATTATTCTCTAATTACATTAAGTAATTAGCTTTTAATTGATTATACAAATTAATTATTCTTAAATCATTTACCCTAATTAACTTTTAATTACTTTTACTAACTAATTAACCAAGATTAATTTCATTAATACTCAATTAATGACATTATTAAATATTCTATAAACAGTTACTGTTGATTAATCATTCTTCAATAAATTAAACCTTAATTGCTATCATTAATACATTAATTAATAATTCCCAAATTTCCTCTTTATTAATTACATTTAATAATTATTCGTTAATCACTGATTTCACCAAGTAAAATTTCATCATGTGATTACATTGATTAGTTAATCTAATTAATTGTTTTAACCGATTACATTAATAAATTTTCTTTAATTATTAAGTAATTATACATCAATTACTTTTACTAATAAGATTTACATGCTATTAAGATAAACCACTTATCTTAATTAAATTCTTAACATTTATATTTCTTAAGTGGATGCTTGAGAAAAATTAATTACTCTCCCTTTCCCTCAATTTAATTAAATTTCCAAAATTGTAACAAAATCATTTAACTTTTCATTTAAAACTTGAGGCTTTTTTAAACAATTACTTTACTTTAAAATCAGGTACATACCTTTATAGTCAAATAATACATCTTGAAATTGTATTGGGATTGCAGGTTGAAAAATTAACAGTACACCTAAAACTAAACAAGCCATCACCGAACCTTACCCGAGCAAACTAGAAATTTCCCCTGCGTCTACTTCGAGTTGCCCATGAAAACACTTGGAAAAAAAGAACCCAACTACACTATCTTCCCCAAAATAACAACCCAGTACACCAATGTGCACAGTGCACGTATACAATTCCCCAAGTCGCCTCCGACCGCCGCCGCAATCCTCACCGCATCGGCGATGACATCTGTGACGACGGCCCATGACTCCCACATGGAAACAAGGAAATGGTGCGCTGAAAGTGTGCCAGGCAGCCATGGACGATAGTAAAGGTAAGGTAAACACAGAATAGCCTATCGTATTACTCACAGCGCATGGATAAAATACAATAGAAAGTATACATAGTGAAGCTCTATAGAACAGAAGTCTCATCATATAAGCTCATAACAATTTGATACAAACATCTGAATAGCCAATACATCAAGCCTCACTACATAACACTCAGAGAATCATACAAACAGCGGAATACCCAGTACATATAGTAAGAAAAAAATATGCAAAAGCCTCCAGCTCGTCTTCGTCATCAACAGCGTTAGTCACTAAGAACAGCACCTGTCACCTGCTACTTAGTCTGCCCATCCCGACATGGATGAACAGCCCAAGGTAATAAGAGTTAAACATAAAACCTTGAGTCAGACAAAAGTCTTAATGAGCAGTAAATCAACTATCAAACATACCAAAAGAGCATAAAGGGTACAAAGGAATAGGAACCCAACCATCCCACTCCACCTCTTTCTACAGTGATAGCCCCCAGACACACTAAGCAGAAACAAACATAGCAAAGCAGAAAATTAAAGTAAAGCAATTATCACTCGAGTCAAGGTCGATGTTTTCCAGATACAAACCCCCAAGGCCTAAACCAAGATCAGATAAGCAGCCAGAAAACACCGCTCTTGAGTCCGAATGATGATACAACCAAACATCCATGACTCTGGCTATCACTGTTATCATTGCTTCGATATCACCGTTGATTGAATGACCGGCACATTCTTTCAGCCGTCATTCAAAGGCTAATGGTAACCCCAGTTCTAGACATAACTCCGCACGTCGTCGCAGCCCGTGCCTAGGACTATCGAATCTGCCCAGAGTACTAGCACGTCGTCGCAGCCCGTGCTTGGAACGTCGTCGCAGCCCGTCCCAACGTACTCTTGCTTTGAGCAAGCTAGAACCTTCAATAACGATGAGATCTCAGCCTTCTAGTCATCGTCCTCGACGACTATTCATATACTAGCTCAAGCGCCTCTCGAGCCAACCATTATCAACAAACTCGAACCATATCACCGAGTTATCAACATGCTTGGAATGATCCCGTGTGGATTAAACCAAGGCTTTCTCATATCATGCTTTGCTTCATCGCATCATAGCAAAGTCCCATCTCAACATCATGATCAAATCTATCCATATGAGCTTTATCATCCGCTTCATATGCCATGAGCAGCTTTCCTTATTCAAAAGCATTTCCACTTAGCTTTTGAATCATCTTCGACCAACTTTGTCCAAATTCAATCACAAACCAACTAATCAATCAAATCAATCATTCATCCAAGTAATCAATCATTCAAATAAGATCTAAATAAACAGTTATAACAATAATGGCAATTTCGTAAATAAAGAATCTAAATCTAAAAATCATGAATTCTAAGTAACATCTTGATGAATGAACTAGCATAGGTTAACATGTAGTAAAGTAGATGTCAAAACTTCATGAACAATAGATCTACATGCAGACTTGAGGAAAATGCATAAAATCACTTTCTTTAACACACAAACAAACCACCGATCCAATATACTCCTTTGGGTCCGTGTGAGAGATAACTACCACTCACCGAATCACCTAAACACCTCAAAAGATAACAACTTCAGATCTGGACAGCGAAGAACTAAGCTTGATCCGACAAGATTCCACTTCAAATGATGAAATCTCTCTTTCTTGGATGAAGATCTTCAACTTTGGCTCTTGCATCTTTGATCTTGGATGGGTGTTAGCACTAGATTAGAGTGGAGAAAAGAAGTGAAGAAATGTTGTAGTCGAGCTCTCAAAATGGAAGCACTTCGTCGCTTCAAAATCCGGTGCCAAAATAGTGAGATATGGACGAGTATTTATAGGCTGAAACGTCCCTTAAGTCGTCCGCCCCTATGAGTCGTCCACGACCTAAAAGCCCAACGACCTACAACTTATGCCCCCACACGACTCAACGACCTAACGCCTTAACACTTACACGGCTTAGCAACTCAACTACAAAGCCGACCTAACGGCTTAGCAACATAGCCGCCTCAACGACCTAACTGACATACACGACCTACGACCTAACTGGTATGCGACTTAGCAAATGCCGCGACCTAACCAAACCCAGGCCACACGACTTAACCATGTGACGACCTAGAAAATAATAATACGACCTAACTAAACACAGGGTCACACGACCTAACACTTATGCGACCTAATCACTAAGTCGCTCACAACCTATCTATACACTGCCGTCTAATATAGGTCGCTCACCACTAAGTCGCTAACTCCTATTAGGTCGCTCGAATCCTTAAGTCGTCAACCACCACTAACCCACTTATCCCATTAGGTCGGTCACTCTCTTAGGTCGTAACATCCTATAAGTCGCTAATTCTATAAGTCGCCACTACGACCTAAACCACTACTCGACCTAACCCCTTAGGTCGCTTGCTTTTAACTCGTTAACCCGTGGCCTTCTAACCCGCTAACTTCCTTAACTCGCCCAACATTCTTAAGTCGTTATTTCTATAGGTCGCTCCACTCGACCTAACTTTCACACGACCTAAGCTTTACACGAGCTAACTTACACATGACTTAAGCTCCTTCACGACTTAAACTCTAAACGACTTAACAACATCAACGACTTAAAGTTGATAGTTTTACGATCTTTCGATCCGTAAAAAATACGGGTCGTTGCATTCTCTCCCCGTTAGGAATTTCGTCCCCGAAATTCCAAACAAACAAGAGCAATCAAAACTATTCTGCATGTCTATCATCCATAGCAATCATTAAACCATGCATCCAATTACTAACCTAACATGCAGAATTCTAAGATTAGAACAAGTTACAAATTCATGAGATGCCACGACACCTTAGGGCCATACCTCGAAGAGTTCAGGATGAGCTGCTTTCATCCTCTTTTCCTCCTCCCATGTACAGTCGTTAACATCATCACTCCATTGTATCTTAAGCAACGTAATCGTCTTCCTCCTAAGCTGTTTCGTGTCAGTTTCCACAACACGAAGTGGCTTACGAGGTCTTGTAACAACTGGGTCAACCTCTAAATCTTCACAGCTATCAGCAGAAACCACTATATTCGAGTCGTGCACATACTTCCGTAGATATGATACATGAAAAACATTGTGCACACCCGCCATCTTTTCTGGTAACTCTAATTTATAAGCGAGCTTTCCAATTCGTTTGATAATCGGGAATGGTCCAACAAATCTCGGAGTCAACTTTCCTTTCTTCCCGAATTGAATGACATTCTTCAGAGGAGAAATCTTCACAAAGACCATATCTCCTACGTCGAATTCCAAATCTTTTCGACGCTTATCGGCATAACTTTTCTGACGATCTTGGGCTGCCTTCATTCGTCGCTGAATGGTCTCTATACAATCTGAAGTATGTCGTATCATTTCGGGCCCAAGTATCAGCTTTTCTCCAGTTTCTAACCAACATGTCGGAAAGTTACATGGTCTTCCATACAATGCTTCATATGGTGCCATACCAATACTTGACTGGTAACTGTTGTTATACACAAATTCCACCAAATGAAGATAATCTTCCCATGATCCTTCGAAGTCCAAAACACATGCTCTGAGGAGATCCTCCAAAACTCGGTTGACTCTCTCGGTCTGACCATCTGTTTGGGGATGATAAGCTGTACTCAAACACAACTCGGTTCCCAAAACTTCCTGGAAGCTCTTCCAAAATGCACTAGTGAACAATGGGTCTCGATCACTCACTATACTCTTCGGAATACCATGGAATCGAACTATCCACTTAACATACAACTCAGCCAACTTCGATGCAGTCCTAGTTGACCGAACAGGAATGAATCTTGCACTCTTAGCCAAACGATCTACAATGACCCAAATCCCTTCATTCCCTGCCCTGGTTCTAGGTAGACCATCGATAAAATCCATCGATATTTGCTCCCACTTCCACGTAGGAACTTCCAATGGCTAAAGCAACCCACTTGGCTTCTTCTGCTCGGCTTTTACTACCTGGCAGTTCATACATTTGGAAATAAAATTTCCAACATCCTTCTTCATACCTTCCCAGTAATAGGTTCTCTTCATATCCCGATACATCTTATTTCCACCTGGATGAATTGTCAACTTCGAGTGATGACTTTCCTTAAGAACTTCATCTCTCAATCCATCTATATCGGGAACAACTAGTCGTCCTTGCTTCCGAAGCCAACCCTCTCGATCGACTTCAAATCCTTTATCCTTTTCTGGGTCTGATCCAGATTCCAAATCTCGGATAATCTTGACAAGCTTATCGTCTTGCTTTTGGCTCTTGCCAATTCTTTCCACCAGAGAAGGTCTTATCGATAAGTTTGCCAACATCTCAGGTTCCAATTCACATCTGGGCCTGAAGTCAAATCCAGCCAAATACTCGAGATTCTTCCATTCTGAAAACATGGCTCCCAAACCTGCATGTCTTTGACTTAACGCATCTGCCACTGCGTTACCTTTTCCCGGAGTATAGGCTATACCAAAATCATATGATGCTAAAAACTCTAGCCATCATTGCTGCCGAAGATTCAAATCCTTTTGGGAGAACAGATACTTCAACGACTTATGATCTGTAAACAACTCGAATCGAACTCCCAATAGATAATGTCTCCACATCTTCAGAGAAAAAACAATTGCTGCTAATTCCAAATCATGAGTCGGATAATTCCTTTCATGTGGCTTCAGTTGTCGACTTGCATATGCAACAACTTTATCCTTTTGCATCAGTACTGCTCCAAGTCCAGTACCGCATGCATCGGTGTAAAACACCATCTCATCATTTCCACTTGGAATAGTCAAAACAGGAGCACTTGTTAGTCGCTCTTTCAGGATTCCGAAAGCTTGCTCACACTTAGCTTTCCATCTAAATACTTGATTCTTTTTCGTCAATCCTGTTAACGGTGCAGCTATCTTGGAAAAGTCTTTGATAAACCGACGATAGTATCCTGCTAATCCAAGAAAACTTCTCACATCAGATGCATTCTTAGGTCTAACCAAATCCTGGATTGCTGCCACCTTGGCGGGATGAACCGCTATTCCATTTCCAGAGATAACATGGCCTAAGAACCTCACTTCACTCTTCCAGAAGTGACACTTCGAAAACTTAGCCTTTAGCTGATGTTTCCGCAAGATTTCCAAAACAACACGTAAGTGCGTCTTGTGCTCTTCTTTAGTTCTGGAATAAATCATAATATCATCCACAAACACAAGTACGAACTTGTTCAACTGATCCCTGAATACTCTATTCATAAGATCCACAAAATACGCTGGTTCATTAGTCAATCCAAACGGTATTACCAGCCACTCATAAAAACCGGATGGTGTCCTGAAAACAGTCTTCGGCACACTATCCTTTGCCACTCTCAACTGGTGAAATCCCGTTGCCAAATCCATCTGAGAAAACACCTTAGCTTCGTGAAGCTGATCAAACAAGTCATCTATTCTCGGCAATGGATACTTGTTCTTCTTAGTCACTTTATTTAGCTCACGATAATCCACACACAACCTCAACGATCCATCCGCTTTGGTTGCAAACACAACTGGTGCACCCCATTCGGACACACTACACCGAATGAATCCTTTCCGCAAAAGGTCATCAACTTGCACCTTCAACTCTTGCTGTTCCCTAGGCGCCATTCGCCTAAGCAGCATCACAACAGGTCTGGCTCCTTCAACTAGATCGATACAAAACTCGATCTCTCTATGCGGCGGTAATCCTTTGACCTCGTCAAAGACATCCTCAAATCCATTCACGATAGGCACCGATGACAGTCCATCCCGTGGAACAACCAGCGAATACATGAAGCTCATGAAGACGCCTTCTTCATACTTACATCGTATCACAACCTTTCGCCCCTCCACATTCTCGACTGTCACCTCCACCCTCTTGCAATCAACCCTTGCTGCATACTTCCTAAGCCAGTCCATTCCCAAAATAATTCCGAACCCCGCAAAGTTCAGAACAAAACAATCACAAACAAAAGAGCAATCATGACTCGATACAACTAGACCACGACATACCATATACAAACAAGACGAACCTCCAACTGAATTAGTCACAACCAATGGTCTATCAACAATATCTGGTTCCAAACCCAACCGGCTTACAAGGTCATTACAAACAAAAGAATGCAACGCTCCAGTATCAAATAACACTCTAATTGGAGCACCACAAATGGAAAGAGTACCTTGAACCACCACACTCTTTCCCTCCTCTTCAGCAGTAGGAGCCTACAAAGATGATGTCACAGCCCCCAAAGCATAAGCTTGCACAATCTGCTTGTCCTTCCTCGGTTCCGGACAATTCTTCCTGAATTGCCCCGGCTTATCACAGTTGTGGCACTTCGTCGGCGCCTTCTAATTCTTACAATCCCTGGAGAGATGGCACTTCTGCTGGTAATTGTAGCAGGTCATTTCACCCTTCGGCTTCTTCTGGTCATTCTTACCCTTATGCTGTTGCTGCTTCCTCTTCTTGATTCCATCTTGCTGTGGTTTGGGCTCTTCCTTGGTCACAGCAACAACAGATCCTTCTTTGGGAAACAGACTCTCGTGCCTAAGAGCTTTCTCCACAAGCTTCTCAAATGGATCGTCCAAATGATCCACCAACTGTCTCCCCAGATAACTGTCCAAGCCTGTCACAAACTTCTCATTCTTCTGATATGAAGATTCAATATACGATCTGGCATACTTGGACAAAGCTTCAAACTCAAAAACATACTCAAGAACTGGTCTTCCACCTTGCTTGAGTTCCACAAACTTCTTGAACAGAACAGATTTCTGAGCTGTAGAAATGAATTTAGCTTCAAATCTAACTTGGAATTGCTCCCAAGTGATCTCTTCCTCTGGAGTATCAATGGTGATAGAGTTCCACCAATCAGAAGCTCTTCCCTGAAGCTGTCTTGATGCAAGCTTCCTTTTAGTCGCATCCTCAATTCCCAAATCACCAAAGATTCTTCTACAAGCATCTATCCATCTCTGAACTTCTATGGTTGATTCTGTTCCCAAGAAAACCTTTCCTCCAAGAGCAGTATAGTCCTTACACAACTTAGCAAAATCCACTGGTCTTGGGGCTTGAACCTGAACTCCAACATCTACTGATGGCCCCGGAGCTGGCATCCTTCTCATGATCGAAGTCATCATAGCCTCGAACATAGAAGCATAATCAGCAGCCCCCTCAACAGCATGGCCTCCCCTAGCAGCTGGTCTCCCTCTTCGACTCATTCCTAATATCTAAAAGAAATGATTAATATACCCTGAGAAACAACTGCATAAGAAGTTCAAATCCTTCTAAGCTACTATATTATATATAGTAATCATCCATCAAAATTACAATTACGTCTCTCATACGTACTTACGTCAGCGAGCGTTGGCTAAAATCGATTAACCAAAGCTCTGATACCAAATGTGACGACCACCCATGACTCCCGCACGGAAACAAGGAAATGGTGCGCTGAAAGTATGCCGGGCAGCCATGGACGATAGTCAGGGTAAGGTAAACACAGAATAGCCTATCGTATTACTCACAGCGCATGGATAAAATACAATAGAAAGTATACATAGTGAAGCTCTATAGAACAGAAGTCTCATCATTTAAGCTCATAACAATTTGATACAAACATCTGAATAGCCAATACATCAAGCCTCACTACATAACACTCAGAGAATCATACAAACAGCGGAATACCCAGTACATATAGAAAGAAAATAATATGCAAAAGCCTCCAGCTCGTCTTCGTCATCAACAGCGTTAGTCACTAAGAACAGCACCTGTCACCTGCTACCTAGTCCGCCCATCCCGACATGGATGAACAGCCCAAGGTAATAAGAGTTAAACATAAAACCTTGAGTCAGACAAAAGTATTAGTGAGCAGTAAATCAACTATCAAACATACCAAAAGAGCATAAAGGGTACAAAGGAATAGGAACCCAACCATCCCACTCCACCTCTTTCTACAGTGATAGCCCCCAGACACACTAAGCAGAAACAAACATAGCAAAGCAGTCAATTAAAGTAAAGCAATTATCACTCGAGTCAAGGTCGATGTTTTCCAAATACAAACCCCCAAGGCCTAAACCAAGATCAGATAAGCACCCAGAAAACACCGCTCTTGAGTCCGAATGATGATACAACCAAACATCCATGACTCTGGCTATCACTGTTATCGTTGCTTCAATATCACCGTTGATTGAATGACCGGCACATTCTTTCAGCCGTCAGTCAAGGGCTAATGGTAACCCCGGTTCTAGACATAACTCCGCACGTCGTCGCAGCCCGTGCCTAGGACTATCGAATCTGCCCAGAGTACTAGCACGTCGTCGCAGCCCGTGCTTGGAACGTCGTCGCAGCCCGTCCCAACGTACTCTTGGTTTGAGCATGTTAGAACCTTCAATAACGATGAGATCTCAGCCTTTTAGTCATCCTCCTCGACGACTATTCATATACTAGCTCAAGCGCCTCTCGAGCCAACCATTATCAACAAACTCGAACCACATCACCGAGTTATCAACATGCTTGGAATGATCCCATCTGGATTAAACCAAGGCTTTCTCATATCATGCTTTGCTTCATCGCATCATAGCAAAGTCCCATCTCAACATCATGATCAAATCTATCCATATGAGCTTTATCATCCGCTTCATATGCCACGAGCAGCTTTCCTTATTCAAGAGCATTTCCACTTAGCTTTTGAATCATCTTCGACCAACTTTGTCCAAATTCAATCACAAACCAACTAATCAATCAAATCAATCATTCATCCAAGTAATCAATCATTCAAATAAGATCTAAATAAACAGTTATAACAATAATGGCAATTTCGTAAATAAAGAATCTAAATCTAAAAATCATGAATTCTAAGTAACATCTTGATGAATGAACTAGCATAGGTTAACATGTAGTAAAGTAGATGTCAAAACTTCATGAACAATAGATCTACATGCAGACTTGAGGAAAATGCATAAAATCACTTTCTTTAACACACAAACAAACCACCGATCCAATATAATCCTTTGGGTCCGTGTGAGAGATAACAAAAACTCACCGAATCACCTAAACACCTCAAAAGATAACAACTTCAGATCTGGACAGCGAAGAACTAAGCTTGATCCGACCAGATTCCACTTCAAATGATGAAATCTCTCTTTGTTGGATGAAGATCTTCAACTTTGGCTCTTGAATTTTTGATCTTGATCTTCGATCTTGGATGGGTGTTAGCACTAGATTAGAGTGGAGAAATGAAGTGAAGAAATGTTGTAGTCGAGCTCTCAAAATGGCAGCACTTCGTCGCTTCAAAATCCGGTGCCAAAATAGTGAGATATGGACGAGTATTTATAGGCTGAAACGTCCCGTAAGTCGTCCGCCCCTTGAGTCATCCACGACCTAAAAGCCCAATGACCTACGACTTATGCCCCCACACGACTCAACGACCTAACACCTTAACACTTACACGGCTTAACGACTCAACTACAAAGCCGACCTAACGACTTAGCAACATAGCCGCCTCAACGACCTAACTGACATACACGACCTACGACATAACTGGTATGCAACTTAGCAAATGCCGCGACCTAACCAAACCCAGGCCACACGACTTAACCATGTGACGACCTAAAAAAAATAATACGACCTAACTAAACACAGGGTCACACGACCTAACACTTATGCGACCTAATCACTAAGTCGCTCGCGACCTATCTATACACTGCTGTCTAATATAGGTCGCTCACCACTAAGTCGCTAACTCCTATTAGGTCGCTCGAATCCTTAAGTCGTCAAACACCACTAACCCACTTATCCCATTAGGTCGGCCACTCTCTTAGGTCGTAACATCTTATAAGTCGCTAATTCTATAAGTCGCCACTACGACCTAAACCACTACTCGACCTAACCCCTTAGGTCGCCTGAACCTTTAAGTCGCTTGCTTTTAACTCGTTAACCCATGGCCTTCTAACCTGCTAACTTCCTTAACTCGCCCAACATTCTTAAGTCGTTATTTCTATAGGTCGCTCCACTCGACCTAACTTTCACACGACGTAAGCTTCACACGAGCTAACTTACACATGACTTAAGCTCCTTCACGACTTAAACTCTAAACGACTTAACAACATCAACGACTTAAAGTTGATAGTTTTACGATCTTTTGATCCGTAAAAAATACGGGTCGTTACAACATCCACGTGCGAAACGTACACCTAGAAATCACCAAACCTCCTCAACTAGAAATTGAGTCACCTGAGTCAACCCATTTACTAAACTGATCGCCAAAACTCACCGTAGCGCTACCACCAACCACCCATCGTCATGAAATTCTGGCCAAGACTTCGTCATGACCCATACCACCCATCCTCTTCGTGCATAAGATTCCGATCATCTGACAACGTTCAACATCTCGCTAGAACTCAACTCAGACACAACACCACCTAAACCCTACATCCTCGCCTACTTGCCGCCAGGGCATTCGATAAAAAGCAACACTAATTTTCCTAAGACCACTGTTCTCTCATCCCCCTCTGACCATGGACTCGACTACTCCCATGTCGCCTGTCGCCGGAATTTGATCGAAATACCCTTTTGTGATCAACCCAAAATTTCTCGATATAAACAACTTAAAAATCGCGAATTCTGTTATTAATAATCATGATTTCATATCACAAATCCAATTATAAAATCGAGCCTTGAAAAATAAGTAGTTCAAGTCTTACTTGAATTGATTCTTTTTTATTGTTAATATAAATATCCTGTTTAATCACCTACAAATTTTACCTTTAAACATTTTTAAAACAAGATTTGGTTAATACAACTAGCCTTTACTAATGATCATGATCTGTAAGATATTGAAGTAAAAGAAATGTTTCTTTTTGAATTAAATTTTTAGATAGTAAACCAATGACAGAAGCTATGCAATATATTTATACAGACATGCTGTAGAACATTAACAATTTCATGTAATTTCCAGGGAAGTATTTTTGTACATCTAATCAAACCATATTTCTATCTCTACCTATCATTTTACAAGTAAACTTAAAGGATTAAATCCTAATTAGTTTAAGGTTTTACTTACTGGTTTCAGCTTTAAACAGAGACTCTTCTTTTTCTTTTTCTTTAAACACATATAGATATACTTAAAATCATTCTAGGCACGACAACATCAATTTGTACTTTAAAGATCAAGTTACTCATAGGCCTTTTTTTAAAAAAAAAAGAGAAGGCTGGTTTAGATTACTCACCCCTTTTCACGCTGCAGAGATTATTTTATACTAAAATATCAGATTTTAGAAAATCTGGAAAGAAATGCTTGATTGGAAACTTTATGTTCAATCGTGCACTAAATTTTTAACTTTCATATACATTCTTCATTTCCAAACAGCCATGCAAACATAGTTTTCGTGCAAACTTCGATAATCACTTCATACAAATCAAATGCAGGTGGTTTTGAAATACTAAAGAGCAGTTTTACTCACCTGTTCTAGAGCTTATATCTTGAAATCCGGAAATTGTGAAGGAAAAATTTGAAAGCTTGCTTTACTGGAAAAATAAGTAGCTTTCAAAACTGATCGAAGTTGCTATGATTCACTTGCCTGAACTTTGATTTCTTTCAGGATTTCTAACTTTGTTTTAATTGAAAATGTTTACGGTTTGAAAACATTTACAGGCTTTTGATCTTTTGATTCAAGAAAATGAATTACAACCCCTTTTTGAATTTGATTCTGGTTTTAGAGGTGGATGAGTTTTCAGATTGTTTACAACCTTTGTTCTTCAAGTTTTCTTATTTTTGAAACAGGAAACAAGGGGGGAAAAAATAAGAAAAATGAAGATAATATGTTTTGTATAGATTTAAGTTGGATTTACTAAATTTCAAAAAAAAAATAGAATGACAAATGTGACACTTGTTAATAGAATTAACACTTGTCCCTATCTTTATTTAATTTGTTAACACATGTAAATTTACATGCATAAATAGATTTCTAAATGTTTCATAAAGCTTTTACAATTAACTTTCTACTTTATAAATACATATTTTAATTTATATACATAAATTTCTTTAACACTTATATTTACGTATAACTATGTTTTTTATTAAAAAAATAAACCATTATATTTATAAACAAAAACAATATATACAACAATCATTCGAATACAATATTTTTAATCATTTAAATAAAACTTATAAAAGAGATTGTAAATTACTTATTATTTAAATGAATTAATGTTTCATTAATTAGCTGTATTTTAAACTTTTATATCTAACTTACAAATCATATTTATTTATCAATTTTTTTTTAAAAAACAAATCTTATTATTAATCTTATTTAAATTTAAAATTATGTTAAAATCAATTTAAACCATTTATCTTAACAACTTTAAAACTATATGGTTATTTATTAAAGTAAGATTATTAAATTTATTGCCAAAAATTTCCAGGATATCACATTCCTCCCCCCGTAGAATCTTTTCATCCTCGAAAGGAAACGAAGCCAGAATTTATTAAAAATGCTTAAAATCATATAGATTTTCTTTGATCATTTTTAAAACACTTTAAAAATCTATTTTATATTATAAAATAGTTTTTATAAAAATACTCTTTATAACTCGATGTCTCAACAAGTCCATCCTCGTTCTCGTAGAAATTCGGCCATACGTTGATCAGGCGTAAGACTGAAAATCTATAAATACTTAGCAGACTCATTTTCAACATCCAGTGAAAATACTTGGAAAATAATTTTTATTGAAAATACAGAAAACAGTTTTTGAAAATAGAGGATATGTTTTTGGTGAGATTGCTCTGGAAATCATCACCCCCATCCATGGTCGCAGCTAACCCGATGGTTACGTTGCCTTCCCGACAAAATCCATAGATAACTGTAGGCCTCCGCGCCTGTGACGACCCGGAATTTTCGAGCATTTAAAATTGAAATATTTAATTGATTTTAAATATTCAATAGAGTAACTTTAACTTGAATTACGAATATCATGATTTATTTGATAAATTAAATTATTGAATTAAATAATTTGAAGTTGAGTAAAATGTTGAATTTGAAATTGGAGCCTGTTGATAATAATTTGAAGGATTGAATTTTTTTTTATTGATAATACTGAGAATAATAGAAGTTGTACAAATTGAATTTAACACTGATTTGTTCAGTTTAGAATTTATATCATTTTAAATTGAATTTAAGAATAGCCTTCCGGGACACAGACTCGAAAGTCGACGAAACCAGTTCCATTGGGTCCATAATATCGAATTATTATCGGATTTCAAATTTCGTATTGATTGGAGCTAGTGTGTGAGTGTACGACATATAAACACGCTTAAATCTATATCAAAAATTTGAGACGATTTAAATTTAAAAATATTATATACCTTGACTGGTCAAATAAATTAAACGTCATAATTTATTTGCTTTCAACTCAAACACTGTAGCAAGCATCTCCAACCTGTTTCTCTCTTTATATATTAACAGCCGGAAAAAAATAATAAAAAAATATATACAAAGAAGAGACGCTTCAAGGGGAAGTTTTAGCCGTGTTTTTATAATAAAGTCCTCTCCCTCATTTTTGACTTGGACCGAGGCCGATTCCCTTAAGCTCTTTCGTTCCAAAATAGATCTCGTTCAGTAAAAAAAAAAAAGAGGAGTAATTGAATTTTGTCGCGAGAGCTAGAAGGATGGGAGGGCATCGCGGCATCTCAAATCGCGCGCACGAGGTTACGACGGCGCTTGCGATGGTCAACGGTGAGAGGCTCGTTCGATTTGTCTTGGGGTTTTGTGATGGGAAACTGCGGCCTGGCGGCGAAAGATGGGTTACGTTGTGCGACTCGGAGGAGGTTACGGCCTCGCGACTATGCATCGTCGATGATGCTTGTGACCTGGAATGCAAGGAAGGAGGGCTGAGCGATGATGGCGGTGATGTATGGGGAGACGTGAGCACGTCAATGACAAGGGAGGCACGATACTTGTTCTAAGCAGCTAGGGTTTGGGTTGAAGTTGAATCTGGACGCATTTTCTTATGGATTGCAGGCTCGACGTGGAGATAGGGGGTTTGCGTACATGTGTTCCAGTAGTATGGGGAAGGAGCATATTTCATAAATGAAGGTAATTAAATTTTAGGAATGTAATTTGATTAGTTTAATTTTCATTTAAATAAGTTAATTTATAAATTCGATAACTATATCGTGCGAGGATCAAAATCAATGGAACAAGCCGTATTTGGTTCGCAGCTACGGAATATACGCAATGGAATCATAATTGGAACGGGTTACAATTAAAAATAAAGGTTTAAATCGTGGAAACAAGCTGGAGTGAAATAGGCTGCAAATTTTAAAGCAAAGGTGAGTTAATCTCACTCAGTTAATTTAAAATTTAAATTTTAAATGATTTAACTTAAAATTGTTTGGATGGTTGGAATTGGTTGATGTGTTATACAGTGTGGTATATTCTGGGATTGGCATATTATATTGTGCTAACATCTGTGGATGCAGGAAAAACAGGTTGGAGGGATCCAACTGGACCCCTCACATTTATTTAAGTTATTCAGTATTCTCTGTTGTGATTATTTGATATCCTATGTTGGGTTATATTGGAATATTGAATATTATGGTTTGATCAGATATTCGGTTATAATGAATTACCAAAATATATGAATTGGATTGTTGAAAAGAAATTAAAAGGAAGTAAATTTGTAAGCGAAATAATTATAGAAAGTTTGAATAAATTAAGAATGAGTTGGAAAGAAATATAAGTAATATGAAAATAATAATAAATGACTTCGAGAATGAAGAGAAAAGAATTTTGAATAAAACGAAATTGATGAATTGTAAACTTAAGTTATATCAATAAAAGAAATAAAGAATTATTTTAAAATTCAAAGTTTAAATTTATTTAAAAGGATAAGGAAGTAATTGAGAAAATAGAATTTTTAGTTAAAATATTTTTAAATCATAATTAAGAAATGAAATCTGGAATTAATAGATTCTGAATTAAAAGGGAATAAATATGAAATCAATTTGGAAATTGATTCGAGTGTTTGAAATTGAAATTTAAAAGAAGATTGTAAAGAGAAATATATTTCTCTAGATAGCCAAGTACGTTCAAAGTTATTTTTTTTTAAAAATATAAGTAAAGGCTTTAATGTTATTTTTTTAAAGCATGTTTAGGAAATTTATTATTTCTATTCTTTTAGATTCTAAAGTAAATATTTTCAAACCTATTATCGTAGTAATTGTTTAAAATGGTAACTTAGTGTTTTGTTTTAAAGAGTGAGAACCTAGTTTACATTTCATAAAGTAACCTTATTTTTAACTATTCATATAATATATACTTGTAACCAATTATTGAAGTGGTCTTAGCTTAAATGTTTTAAAATAAATTCCAAAGTAAGAGTTTTGTTAAATCTATTACTGTAATAATTATTTAAAGAATGATTTGATATTGTGTTTAAAGAAGAAAATCTAGTTATATTTATAAAGTAAACTTATTTTAATTGTTTCTAGGGTATTATTTAAAAATTAAGTATTAAAGTAAAATTTCCTATATAAAATGTTAAATATATCTCACAATAAAAGTGTTGTAAATTAATTTAAAAATCTAGTTTTGTGCTTGGTGATTCTAGAGGAGATAGAAAATATTTGGGAAAGTTTATTCTGGAAAAGAAGTATGGTTTGAAACTATTATCAAAGGGATTTGAAATTGGAAATATATCTTGTAAAAATATTTGAGATAAATAAATAATTTGGAAAATTATTTATTGTTTAATGGATGTTTGTGAATAGAAATTGATAGTTAAATAACCGACTATCAGTATTGGCCAAATGCGTTGATCGTTTCGAAGAGACCGGGATCGAGATTTATTTCTCGAAAACCACTTCGATCCGATTTGTACGTTTTCATGAAAAATGATTTTGGATTCGAAGATGGAGCAATGAAGTGCAAGGGCTAGTCGCTACTAATCCTAAGGATATTTCCAAAATGGATGTAGTAGGAATAGTGCCTTCGGTTCCGTTCGAACCCGGGACGGACTTGTATGGATGAATGCTTGTGAAACATCGTCAGGCGGACGATGGGCATTCTAAGGGATATTGTTCTTAAAGGTAACGCTTAGCCTCAAGCCTCATCAAATGGGAATGGATGAAAATCAGGGGATATGCAGCAAGGCTTCGTGGGTAGCCCCTACTGGAGGGTGAGGTCATCCCTGTCTAGATGTCCCTTTTATTTCGGCTTAGTGGGCGGTTGCTGATCCCAACCGCGGAGTGATCTTGCTCAAGACTGTCCAGTAAGGGATGGTTCGGGTTTTGTGTTGGAGGGGAGTTAGGGTGGCTCCTCGGTACGCCGATCTAGACTAGATACTGTGACAGGTGGTACCCCAGTGCCTAGCCATTAGATGGAATCCATTTTCCCTACGCGCCCGTACGGTTTTGATTGTGCCCAACTATTGCTGAAACGTGAGATGCAAGCATTTCAGCTAGATTCTATTTTACTTTCTATAGACATTATTATAATATCAAAGGACTTTAATAAAAATGGTTTAGCTATCATAAGGTAATGTGGCGTGGTCTTACGAGATGCTTTTGTTTTCAAAGGATTTTTGAAACTTAATAATCAATTGGGTGTGATTTTCTCACGCTGGTATTCCAGACTGACTCGGGTGTTATTTAACTATAATGCTCGGGTCAGACCGAGTATTATAGGATACAGGACATGATGTTGTGGAGCTCAGGAGACGAGCAGGATGGCGATACGTACTCCCGTACTTGTGTGTATATATATATATATATATATATATATATATATATCCGCTGTGTTGAGTTGTTATGTATCCATTTGTATGATATTGTTGTTGAGCTGTGATTGATGTACTCTGATGATGTAATATATAAACAGATATATTTGATTTAGAGTAAAGATTCATTTATTATCTATTATATTTTATTCCGCTGCGATGGTTAGATTCTGCTATTGTTTTCTATTTTCTCCTTCTACCTCCTCTTCTTTAACCCAAATGGTTCGTATTTCTGTACAACTTGAGTTGATTGTTGTAGAATAGTGTTAACCCAAGGGATACGGATTTGCGGGCTGTTACAGTTGGTATCAAAGCGAGGTTGGTGATAACCTTCGCTCTGGTGGGAATTACTCATTTAAAATAGAGTCTGTAGTACTCTATAATGTGTTTGAGCGTATTAATAGATATGAGCGCGTATTTGTTAGTGAATATAAACTGTTTTAATATTGTGTTGATTGATTTATTGAGTGGCATATGAACCTTCGTCGACACAGTCTGTGCAATTGTATTGAAGGGGTTTCTAAACACTTGAATAGAACAATTGACACGATATTGTTTTAAATGTGGGTAAATGAAATAATTTTACCCAAAACATATTTTGATATAAAGAATAGTTTTCGAAAACTTTTGCCTAATATATGGATGTTTGGATGTTAGAAATGATAATATTAAAGTATTATCATTGTTAAGTGAAAATTTAACTAGAAATTGAAATATAACTAAAATTTAAGGGAATAAATTCATTATAAAATGGAATTTATAAATATGAATTATAAAAGTAATTTATGAATTGAATTATAATCAAATGGGAAACTATGCAAATGAATTATATTTAAATTTGATTTACGCATGATTTGGAAATTTAAAATTCCGGAGATTTTGGAAGTGTTTGTTGAAGTATTTTGAAAATAAATGATAGCATTATTGTTTTGGAGGAATTTCTGAAAGGAAATTGTTTAAATGGATTTTGAAAGTGATATAGCATTGAAATCACTTGGATTATTGGAAAATAATTCTAATGATGATGGCCGCATCATCAGTATTCATTTTCGAATTTCTAAGTGACGGATTGCCGCCAAAAACTGATTTGTTCAGAAAACCTAGTTATTTTTGAAAATCTTAAAGGGAATTTGTTGGGAATAAAAACCAGGATTGGTTTAATTTTTGAGAAATATGATTTGAAATGTTGGAGATTTCAAAATAGTTTGAAACCAAAGCTGGGTGTTTAAAAATCCTGATAAGATAAGTTGTAAGCTTATAAATGGAAATGATTTTTAAATCAGGAAGAAATTTAAGCTTTGGATAATGGAATATAAATCTAAAGTGAAAAGTTAAAATGAAATTAACTTGGATTGGAGAATAAAAACTTAACTGGATTAAAATAAATTGGATAGGCTGGAAATAATATTCAGTTGTATTTGAATCAAGTTGGAATTGAATTGAGTTGAATAAATCCGAGTTAAAGTAAAATTGAATTGGAATGATAATTCAATTGAATTAATGAATGAAATTAAATTGTTGCCTGAAGAAATGGAAAATAAATTGGTTAAGAATTGGATTGAAATAAATAAATCAGAATAACTTATATCAGAATTAAAAATGCATGGAATAAAAATATGCTTGAATTATAAATAAGCGTAAATCTTGAGTTAAAAATAAAAGAAGAATATATTCAAGCTTAGAATGAATGGAAATGTGTAAAATAATAAGTTGTGACTTATAAAATGTGAAAGTGAGATAGAAAACCCAAAATAAATATTTTTGATAAATTGGAAAGTGAAAGGGAAATCCAAACTTGAATTATTAAATAAATTGAACCAAGAAAATAAAATGAAGCGATATTTGAAATTAAAAATCAAGTATTGAACTATAAATAGGAGAGAACTAATTGTATAATAGATTAGTTAATAAAATGTGTAAATGGGAACGTAATGTTGTTCAATAGAAGCTGAATTGTGAATTTATGATGAAGTTTGGAAATAAAGCTCAAGTTATGAATTAAATTTGACTTAAATTATTGGTGAAGCAAATGAGATTGAATTGTGAGTTCATAAATGTGAATGGTAAATTGGAAATGGTATGGATTGCAAATAAAAATCCAAATAAGTGAAAATAAATTGAAAATGGCTTTGTAATAAATTGAATGAGCTGAATCTAAAAAGTTAAAATGTATAATAACAGATCAAATAAATTTGTAGTTGAAATGAGATTGGATTAAAATAGAATCAAGTTAAATTGAAAAGAGAAATTTATTTGCATAATGAAATGAGCTTAAGTATAAGAAAAAAAAAGAGATTTGAATAAACTGAAGTAGATTTACTTAAGCTGAATAGACGAGGAAGAGTTGAACTGAATTCAACTTAAAACCAACTTTAAGATATTGGATGGAATTTAAACCAAGTAAAAATAAAATTGGATCGGAATAAAATTTGGTGGGTTGTAAACAAAATTTAAGAAAATGAAAATTCAAAATGGATTGAGTGGATAAACTAATTTTATTGAATAAAAGAATAGATGGGATAAATAAGAACTAAATGAAGTATGGTTTAAATAAGTTGAGAAGTGATTATTGAATGACATAGCTTGGTTTGTTTTGAGCTAAATAAAATAGTTTGGAGTAAACAAATATGGAGTAAAACGTAAATGAATGGGTTGTGAATGAAATTTAAATGGAATGTGTCGAGCTAAATAAATAATTGTGAATGAATAAAAATAAAAATGAAATTTAATTGGTAATGAAGATGTACCTAAATTGTTAATAGTTTTGAATGAACTGGTTTGGTTAATAAAATGAAATGCAAATGAATGGATTCAAATCTGAAATGCAATGAAAATGAGAGTATATGGATCGTGAATAAATTTAAAAATGGAATAGAAGTAAGTATAAATTGAGTTGAAATCCATTTAAATTGGTTATAAAACGTAAATACTTATTTATTCACATGGATCTCGTCAAGTGTCATAGAATAAATTGTCATTGGATGTATATGGAAGTAATTAAGATGCTATGAATTGATAAAAGTGAAATATAATTGATTTTGAAAGCAATTGAATTAAATATGAGATCAGTTTGCTTAAAAATAAATTAAATGTAAGCGATTGAGTTTTAAACCATTCAAATTGAATAAGAATGGATATGAATAAGTTGAAAACATTTGAATTAGCATGGAAACTATATAAATTGCTTATGGAAAAATGTTTGATGTGAATTTCTTTTAAAATTCATATGTTTTAACTATTGCAAATAAGTGATATGCTATTAAACTTCATATATGTGGTACTTACATGTTTAAATTGAGTAAGTACAGGTACCTGGAAGCCGTATGGCTGGATTTGGGTTGCATTAATTGCTAAATAAATAAGCTGCTTGCTTAAAATGCTAAATAAGATACGCCTACGTAATAAAAATAGGAAATATGAACTGTTTTTGGTTTTTCCGACCGTGTGGGTCGATGTATATATATTTGTCTCTTTTGTCAAATTGCAAAAGCTCCTCCGTACAAAGGAGAACCTGCCAAAAAATTTCAGAAATTTTGGGAGTTAGAAAATTTAGTTAATGACAAAACGAATTCAAATTTGAAACTAAAATAAATTAGTAAATGAAACTAATTTAAGATAATGACATGAATCAGTATAAATGAAAGATAAAATTTAAAATTTAGAGTTAATGATAAATTAAATTCATATGGAAATGGATAAATCAATTTGAATAGAAATAGATATAAACTAAAGTGGTAAGGTGAAAATAAGTATAAGAAACATATAAAATGCTTATATTAAGGAATAGTGAATTCTTAATTGGAAATTGATCTTCAAATAAATTCTAGGTTAATATTTGAATGAATAAATATTGACATTTGGAAGGAATTCGATAAAATGTTATTTGAATATTGTGATTGGATATTAGTGCTAAACAGGATATGCAGGTATTATAAAAAGGGAAAAGAGAATTGGTTTTTGATTTCAAGGAGATAAATTTGAAATGCTCGACAAAAGGGTATGTACTTAAATTTGATGTGAAATTTGATTGGGATTTGGATCGAGCCACTTGGCCTTTTGTTTTCTTTTTGGAATTGGGAGGCCGTAGAGCCATTTTGTAGTTGTACCGAGCTAGCCGCGCAAAGGAGACGCTGGCAAAAATTTTCGGGAAAAAGTAAACGGGTATTGGATCATTCTTCCTAATTAGTAATTTCGGGGACGAAATTCTTTTAAGGGGGGAGGAATTTGACGACCCAGAATTTTTGAGCATTTGAAATTGGAATATTTAATTGATTTTGCCAGCGTAAAATTGGAATAAATTAAATGCATTCTCAATTGGGAATTGATATTTCAAGTATAATCTAAATAATATTTGAATGAATGGATATTGACATTTGTATGGATGTCGATAAAATGTTTTGTATATTGCGATTGGTGTAAGATATGCAGGTAATATAAAGATAAAGAGAATTGATTTTGATTTCAGAAGATAAATTTGAAATGCTCGACAAAAAAGGTATGTGTGTAAATTTCTATATGGAAATTGATTGGGATTTTGATCGAGCCACTTGGCCTTTTGTTTTCTTTTGAGTTTTTGGGAGGCCGTAGAGCCATTTTGTAGTTGTACCGAGCTAGCCGCGCAAAGGAGACGCTGGCAAAAATTTTTGGGAATTTAGGGTGTTAGAAAAATTTTGAGAAAATTTTGATAAGTCAAAATTTGGATTTAAATTGAAACTTGAACGGTTAAACAAATAGTATAGATTGAAACTAGGGACAAGTTTGGAAGTTAATAAGAAAGGTAGTGCGACTTGTATTAAAAAGATAGTTTAGTAGGATGTTGAATTGTTGGTTGTGAAGTAATAGTAACGGGTATTGGACCATTCTTCCTAACTAGTAATTTCGGGGACGAAATTTAAGGGGGAAGGAATGTAACGACCCGGATTTTTGGACGGTTAATTTGAAATATTTAAATGGGTTTAAATATTGATTTGAATATGAAAAGTTTGGTTTTATTTAATATAAAAGTGATTCAGAATTTAAATATAACAACCTATTGAATGAATTGACTGAGTATTGAAATAGTAATTGACAATTGGGTAAAATATTAAAATCAGGGATTGCAAGCTTGGTTAAAATACTTTAACGGCTTATAAAATTTATATTGATAATACTGGAAATAATAGATGGATTAAAATTGAATTTAACTGTCGTTTGTTCAATTTTAAATTTACATCGTTTAAATTGACATTTAAATATAGCCATCCGAGGCACAGTCTCGGATTTCGACGAAACCAGTTCCGTGGGATCCGTAATATTGAATTATTGCTGGATTTCAAATTTCGTAGTTTTTGGAGTGATCGTGTGATCGTACGAGAGGAGAACGCTTCGAAAATAATTAATCGTTTTAAATTTAAATATCTTTCGTCGTTTCATCTGTCAAATTATTTTTCCATCAGCCGACCTTCTTTGAAAATAAGCCACCCTAGATATTGATCTTGTCCCCTTTGCCTTCTGAAGTACGCAACACTTTCTGTTAAAATCAAACCGAGCTTGTTCTTTCAAAATCAGAATTCGCAGAGAAAAGAAAATACTCATGGCCGTCTTCCCTTCTTTATAATCGCGAAACCATTCCCTCCCATATTTTAATTTAACAAGCCTTCTTCGTTTCCCCTTTTCTCCTTTGAAACCGAATTCAACGGCTTAAAATAATAATAATAATAAAGCAAGCCCTAAATCGAATTCAAATCAGAGAACGAAGGCAGCGAACGAATCGCAAGCATCATCGTCGTGGGTGGCAGAGTAAGGTCTGGGGTTTCGTGCTTGGTAGCGGAGGTGTACGATTTGGAATCTTCGAAGTTGCACAGGGTCTTTGGTGAGGAGGCGCACGTGTAGCTCGGCTAGGGATCGACACGCTCGTGTAGAGAGCTATTGGTTCTCTTCGTTGTGAAGGTCGATGGGGTACTCGACCGTGGGAAGTTTAGGGTTGTAGGCGATGACAGCGGTGGTCAAGCACGCCAGGGAAAGGATGCGTGAGCTCGTTGACGTTCGTTAGGAGCAGCGAGGTATCTGCTGTTCTTATTTTGTTTAATTCTAATTTCATATTTTTGTATATGTATAAAAAAAATTAATTACGGTAAGATTTAATAAGGAGAATTCTGTTTTAGATGTATATATATTTATATATCTATAGAAGGAAATGATTTCAGTAAGGTAATTTTACAGTAAAGTCAATATCTTTTCTGTTTTAAGATTAAATTTTATAATAGGAAGATGAATTTATTTCTTTAGAAAAGTGTGTGTGTATATATATATATATATATATATATATATATATAGGCAAGGCAAAAGTTTTATATATATATGGGACTTTGAAAACAATATAATGATTAGATTTTTAAAATAAATATAAGTCAATTTGGTATAAGAAATTAAAAAGGAGAAAATTAAAATAAATATATACCTCTACATTTTAAATATTGCTAGTTCGTTTAAAAATAATTTACTTAGGTGATTTAATTGTTTAATTAGTCACTAAAAGATTTTTTTTATAAAGGAGAATTAGTTTAAAATCTAATTATTTGTTAAAATAAATCATTAGTTGAAATTAAATTATTTGAGTTAAAGAATATATTTTATTCAAACAGAAATTAATTGTTGATCTGTTCAAATATTAATAAAATCCATGCAATTGTTATACAAGGTAAAAAGTACGGAAACGAGTTGAGTATGGGAAGGATTGCAACTTAAAAGCAAAGGTGAGATTTTCTCACTCTTTTGGATGCCGTAAATAAAATTTAAATGTGAAATTTAAATTATTGGATGTGTTTGGTTGTTTGATAATAATTTATTCACTGGTTAATATCACAACCCATATACTGCAATATCCATTTGAAAGTGGAATTGATATTTTATTCTGTGCTAACATTTGTGGATGTAGGGAAAACAGGTTGGAGGGATCCAACAGGATTCCTCAAAGATATTTATTATATTTATGTTTCATATGACAGCTTGGATGAATGAATATGGAATTGCATGAGAATTGAATTATTAAGTGTTGAATAACATGGAAGTTGGAATTTGGAAATTTTTAAATATCATAAATAATTTAACTGAAGGAAGTTAAATGAAATTTAAATTAAAAGAATATTTATTTAGGATTTGAATTTACTTCTATTGAGACTAAAGTAAAATTAAAAGAATAGTTATTACTTTGGTTAAACTTAAAATTATTTAAAGTTGAGTTTGGGAAAAATTAAATTATGTACAAAGACTTGAAGAAAATATTGTAATCGACAAATGGATTTGAAGTGAAGTAGAACTATATTAAGAAAATAAAATAAGAGAACTATATTAAGAAATCAAAATAAGGGAATTTTATTAAGAAGTGAAATGGAATTTTATTAAGGAACAATATGGAATTGAATTGAAGAATAAAATTATAAAATAGGTTTTTTGAATAAATTGTTTTCATAAATAAATGAAAAAGAAAACTCAGGGAGTTATAAGTTTATAAATGGAGTTTATAAACGAGATAGGAAAATATCCGTGAATATTGGTAAGGATAAGTCAAGGAGAAATCTTATATTGAGTTATAAATTTGTTTATAATGGAAACAGAAGACTATTTCCGAAAGTAAGAAGTGTGAATTTAGACAAGAGGTATTTATAGATGGATATTGGATTTCCTAAAATTATAAAGTTATTTAAAAAGGAATATTTTCAAATTACTTTACTATACTATATAGGTTTTATAAATCATTTTTGAATTTGCAATATTTCAAATTAGTTATTTTTGAAGGCTTAGCAATTATTTGTAATAAACCCTAATTTTTCTAAAACCAGCTTTGAAGCTGAAAATAACTAGATATAAATTTTAATATTTAATATTACTTCTTTTATAAATCTAAATGTTTTCAAATGCTTTTGAAATCCAATTAATAATCCTCTTGTGATGATAAGTGAGTTATTAAATGAGATAAGATTTAGGAGAAATCTTATTAAGTGAAGGAATTGAGTTTGAGAATTGATAAGCAAAGTATAAATTGATTTTTGAGAAAGGGATGAGAAAATAAGAAATATTTTCAAGGGTTAAATCAAATTGAGTGTATATGAGAAATCAGATAAGTGGTTTCATGGAAATAAAAGGACTGTGAAACTAGATTCAAATGGGTTAAAATGGGAATAATATCTGAATGATATTGAGATAATTAATTTGTGGAAATTATTTGATGGTTGCTTGTGAATGATGAATTGAGAGTTAAATAACCGACTATCAATATTGGACAATGCGTTGATCGTTTCGAAGAGTCCGGGATCAGATTTAATTATCCGAAAACCACATCGATCCGGTTTGTACTATTACGAATGAAGACCGTGAAGAGTTGAAGACGGTGATTCAGTTTGTCCAGAGGCAGGGCAACTTGTACGGATTGAATGCTTTCAGAACATCGTCAGGGGGACGATGAGCATTCTAAGTGATGCGTTCTTGAAAGGTAACGCTTAACCTCAAGCCTCATCAACCGGGAATGGCTAAAACAGGGGAGGTGCAGCAAGGTTAGGTGGGTCATGTCCAAGCAGGACAAGATTTTTCCCTGTCTAGATGTCCCTTTTTATTCGGCTTAGTGGGTGGTTGGTCGCGCCAACCACGGTGTTATCTTGTTCGGGACTGTTCAGTAAGGAATGGTTCCGGCTTGTGTTGCAGGGGAGCGGGCGTACTCCTCGGTACTCTGATCTAGGCCAGGTACTGTGACGGGCGGTACCCCAGTAGCCCAGCCATTGATGGAAATCCATTCTCCCTACGAGCCTTGTACGAATTTTTTTTGTATTACCCACTCTGTGGTTAGTAGCTGGAATTTAATCATGTAACAATTTCGGCTATTTTATAGTATTTGTATATAGACCCTATTATAATATTAGAGGATTTCTATAAAAATTGTTTTAGCTATCGTAAGGTAAAAACCCGACATGTTTATTTATGGCGTGGTCTTACGAGATGCTTTTGTTTTCAAAAGATTTTTGAAACTTTAATAATCCAATTGAGTGTGATTTTCTCACGTTGGTAATCCAGACTGACTCGGGTGTTGTTTTATATGATGCTCGGGGTCAGACCGAGTTAAACAGGTTCAGGTTATATACTGGAGCTCAGGAGACGAGCTGATGACAGAGCGTATTTACGTATTTGTCTATTATTTCCGATGTGTATGGACGTGTATGATTGATTGATGTACTTTGATAATGGTATGTATGTATATGTATACAGTATAAACTTCTTGTATTTCAACTGTATTCTATATATTATATTTTATTCCACTGCGATGTGAGATTCTGATGTTGTTTTTCTTTTCTTCTACTTCTACCTCTTTCTTCTTTTACCCGAAGACTCGCACTTTTGTGCCACTTTGGATTGAACTGTGGTGAATTTTGTTAGTTCAAAGGGGTATGGATTTGCGGGCCTTTATACTTGGTATCAGTTTTCGAGCATTTAAAATATCCAATCAATTCCCAATCAATTTTCGAGCATTTAAAATATCCAACTACAACAGCCCGCAAATCCGTACCCCTTGAGTCAACACTATTCTACAACAATCAACTCAAGTTGCACAGAAATACAAACCATTTGGGTTTAAGAAGAAGAGGTAGAAGAAGAGAAAACAAAATCAACATCCAAATCTAATCATCGCAGCGGAATAAAATATAATAGATAGTAAATAATCTTTACTCAAAATCAAATATATCTGTTTACATATATTACATCATCAGAGTACATCAGTCACAGCTCACATCAAATACATACAATGGATACAAAACAACTCAAACAGCGGAATATATATATAAACAAGTACGAATGTACGTATCGTCACCCAGCTTGTCTCCTTAGCTCCCCGGCATCATATCCTGTATCCTATAATACTCGGTCTGACCCGAGCATTACAGTTAAATAACACCCGAGTCAGTCTGGAATACCAGCGTGAGAAAATCACACCCAATTGATTATAAAAGTTTCAAAATCCTTTGAAAAAAAAAGCATCTCGTAATACCACGCCACAAATAAACATGTCGGGTTTTTACCTTACGATAGCTAAAACAATTTTTATAGAAATCCTCTGATATTATAATAGGGTCTACATACAAATACTTATAAAATAGTCGAAATTGTTACATGATTAAATTCCAGCTACTAGCCACAGAGTGGGTAATACAAACAAAACTCGTACAAGGCTCGTAGGGAGAATGGATTTCCAACTAATGACTAGGCACTGGGGTACCACCTGTCACAGTACGGGGCCTAGATCACCGTATCGAGGAGTACGCCCGCTCCCCTGCAACACAAGGCCGGGACTACCCCTTATTGGATAATCCCGAGTGAGATCACCCCGCGGTTGGGATCAACAACCGCCCACTAAGCCGAAATAAAAAGGGACATCTAGACTGAGATGACCTCACCCTGCTTGGGTGCTACCCACCTAGCCTTGCTGCATAACCCCTGAATTTCAGTCATTCCCATTTGATGAGGCTTAAGGCTAAGCGTTACCTTTTTAGAACATATTCCTTAGAATGCCCATCGTCCACCTGACAATGTTTCGCAAGCATTCATCCATACAAGTCCGTCCCGGGTTCGAACGGAACCGAAGGCACTATTCCTACTACATCCACTTTGGAAATATCCTCCGGATTAGTAGCGACTAGCCCTTGCACTTCACTGCTCCACCTTCGAATCGAACATCGTTTACACGAAAACGTACAAACCGGATCGAAGTGGTTTTCGAGAAATAAATCTCGATCCCGGTCTCTTCGAAACGATCAACACATTTGGCCAATATTGATAGTCGGTGATCTAACTATCAATTTATATTCACAAACATCCATCAAACAATAAATAATTTTCCCAAATTATTTATTTATTGCAAAAATATCTTCACAAGATATATTTTCACTTTTCAAATTCCTTTGAAAACAGTTTTCAAAACTATTTGCCTTTCTCAGAATAAATTCCAAGTATTTCTATTTCCACTGGAATTACCAAGCACAAATCTAGATTTTTAAAATAATTTAAAAACACTTTACTTTTAAAAATATACTTTAAAACGTTCAAATTAAAATTACTTTAATAATTTGTTAAAAATACATACTATATGAATATTTGAAAATAAGGTTACTAAATAAAATATAAAACTAGATTTCACCTTTAAAAATAAAATACTAAGTCACTCTTTAAATAATTATTGCTATAATAGATTAAAATAATTATTGCTATAGTAGATTAAAAAGGAATACTTACTTAAGATTTTAAATATTTAGAAATAGCAAATTTTTGAAAACATACTTCTTAAAACAACTTCAAACTTTTAATTTTATATTTAAAAATTTACTTTGAAAACGTACTTCGTTATTCAGAGAGAAATTCCCAATCTCAATCACTTAAATCAATTTTCCAAATTGGTTACCAATTTATTCCATTTGAAATAAATTTCTTTACTTATCAGTTCATTCCGAAATTCATTAATTATGGGCTTTATTATTATTTTCAGTTTGATTTTTAAATCCTTTAGCTGAAATATACAAATTTCAGGTTATTCCCAATTTCTTCTTTATTCTTCTTAAATAATTTAAATCCTATATTTAAAATAAATGTTTTGTTCTTTTAAACTATAACATTGAAGTTTAAGTTTCATTAACTCTCTGTTTATTTAAATTTTCCTTCCCATACTCAAGATTTATTTATTAAAATTTTAAAGTCACTTTATTTCCTTTCCAGTTCATTCATAAATTTATTCAACTTTTCTATAATTATTTTATTTACAATTTCACTTCTTTTATTTTCATACCCAAACTCAAATTATATATTTGGTAATTCATTATTGCCCGATTATAACAATCAAGCCATAGCATTCAATATTTCCACATAATTCATTACAGGATATCAAACATTCAGAGCATAGGATATTAAATAATTAAATAAAGTTGAGGGGTCCAGTTGGATCCCTCCAACCTGTTTTCCCTGCATCCACAGATGTTAGCACAATATAAAATGCCAATTCCAAATATATACCACATTACAGCACATAAATCAATTCAACCATTTCAAACAATTACTTAAATTTAATCATTTAAATTTAAATTAACTGAGTGAGATTAAATCACCTTTGCTTTTACTAGCAATCAGATTCAATCCAGCTTGTTCCCATGATTTTATACCTTGTATAAACATTATACGATTCTATTAACATCTTTGAATTAGTCAATCGATTAATTGCTATTTATTCTTTTAATTTAGCTACTAATTTGGGTTTAAACCAATAATTTATTTTAATAAATTTCCTTTGATAAAATATTTTTAGTTTCTAAAGTAATTAAACAAGTAATTTAAACAGGTTAATCACCCTAATACATATTTTTAAAAGCGTATGAAGAATTTATAAAAGTTAGAGTTTTGAAATCTATAATTTATTTTTATAAGGGTATGCGAGTTTAAAAAGGGGAAATTACTAGTTTAAAATTTATTACTATTTATGTAACAGCCCGCATACCCGTACCCCTTGTGTCAACACTATTCTACTAAAATCAACTCAAGTTGTACAGAAATACGAACCATTAGGGTTAAAGAAGAAGAGATAGAAGAAGACGGAACTAAACAATATCAGAGTCTCTCAGTCGCAACGGAAGAAAATATAATAGTAAATATATATAACTTTACACAAAATGAAGTTTATAACTGTTTTATACATCATAACATCAAAGTGTCTCATACATCAACCATTACCAATCAGACATACCATACAATCATAGCTGCGGAATATATATATATATATATATATATATATATATATATATATATATATATATATATATGGGTACAAACAATACGTCTCGGACTCCAGCTCCTCTCCTGCTCCATAGCATCCTGTATTCTATAATACTCGGTCTGACCCGAGCATTACAGTTAAATAACACCCGAGTCAGTCTGGAATACCAGCGTGAGAAAATCACACCCAATTGATTATTAAAGTTTCAAAAATCCTTTGAAAACAAAAGCATCTCGTAAGACCACGCCACAAATAAACATGTCGGGTTTTTACCTTACGATAGCTAAAACATTTTTATTAAAGTCCTCTGATATTACAATAGTGTCTATAGAAAGTAAAATAGAATCTAGCTGAAATGCTCGTATCTCACGTTTCAGCAATAGTTGGGCACAATCAAAACCGTACGGGCGCGTAGGGCAAATGGATTCCAACTAATGGCTAGGCACTGGGGTACCACCTGTCAGAGTACCTGGTCTAGATCAGCGTACCGAGGAGCCACCCTAACTCCCCTGCAACACAAGACCGGAACCATCCCTTACTGGACAGTCCCGAGCATGATCACCCCGCGGTTGGGATCAGCAACCGCCCACTAAGCCGAAATAAAAGGGACATCTAGACAGGGATGACCTCACCCTCCAGTGGGGGCTACCCACGAAGCCTTGCTGCATATCCCCTGATTTGCAGCCATTCCCATTTGATGAGGCTTGAGGCAAGCGTTACCTTTTTAGAATATATCACTTAGAATGCCCATCGTCCACCTGATGATGTTTCGCAAGCATTCATCCATACAAGTCCGTCCCGGGTTCGAACGGAACCGAAGGCACTAGTCCTACTACATCCATTTTGGAAATATCCTCAGGATTAGTAGCGATTAGCCCTTGCACTTCACTGCTCCATCTTCGAATCCAAAATCGTTTTCACGAAACGTACAAACCGGATCGAAGTGGTTTTCGAGAAATATATCTCGATCCCGGTCTCTTCGAAACGGTCAACGCGTTTTTGTCCAATATTGATAGTCGGTTATTTAACTATCAATTAATATGCATAAAACATCCATCAATCAATAAATAATTTCCCAAATTATTTATTATCCAAATATCATTACAAGATATAATTTTACTTTCAACCCTTTTGAAAACAGTTTTCAGACCCTTCTTTCTTTCCAGAATAAACTTTCCCAAATATTTTCTATCTCCGCTGAAATTGCCAAGCACAAACTAGATTTTTAAAATAATTTAAAACACTTACTTTAAAAATATACTTTTAAAACATTTAAGTTAAACTACTTCAATAATTTGTTAAAAATACATACTATATAAATATTTGAAAGCAAGGTTACTTTATAAAATATAACTAAACTTTTTTATCTTAAATCAAACTACTAAGTCACTCTTAAAATAATTACTACTATAATAGATTAAAAAGAAAAGTCTTACTTTAGAATTTAAATATTTAGAAATAATAAATTTTCCAAAATTGCTTTTTAAATCAACTTGGAAACTTTTAACTTATTTTTAAGAAAAACTTACTTTGAAAATGTACTTGGTTATCCAGGGAGAATATCCAAATTCAACCACTTAAATCAACTTTCCCAAATTGATTTCAAGTTTATCCCATTTGAAATAAATTCCTTTAATTAATTACTTCATTTCAAAATTTATTAAGTATGGACTTAATTATTGTTGTTATTATTATTTTTCGTTTGATTTCAAAACTTTTAACTGAAATATACAAATTCCAGAATTTTCCCAGTTTCTTCTTTATTCTTTCAATAATTTAAATCTTAACTTTTAAATAAATGTTCCGTTCCTTTAAATAATAACACTGAATTTTAAAAATTCATTAACTTCCTATTTATTCAAATTTTTCCTTTCTATACTCAAGATTTATTTATTAAAATTTTAAAGTCACTTTATTTCCGTTCCGGTTCATTCATAAATTTATTCAACTTTTCTATAATTATTTTACTTACAATTTCACTTCTTTTATTTTCATTCCCAAACTAAAATTATATATTTGGCAATTCATTATTGCCTGATTATAACAATCAGGCCACAGCATTCAATATTTCCACATAATTCATTACAGGATATCAAATATTCAGAACAGAGAATATTAAATAATTAAATAAAGTTGAGGGGTCCAGTTGGATCCCTCCAACCCATTCTCCCTGCATCCACAGACGTTAGCACAATATAAAATGCCAATTCCAAATACATACCACCCTACAACACATAAATCAATTCAACCATTTCAAACAATTATTTAAATTTAATCATTTACATTTAAATTTAACTGAGTGAGATTAACTCACCTTAGGTTTTCATTCGCAATCCACTTCAATATTGCTTTGGATTTCCAGGTGTTTGACCTTAAATAACAATTTAAATAATTTATTAATATTTGAACCATTCGAATAATTAAATCTCCATTTTATAATTCAATCAACCAATGATTTTATTAAAATTTGATTTTAAACATTTTTATTTTAATTTCCATATATATATATATATATATATTTCTTATCAACTTATCTATCACTTTTTAAATTAAGACGAAAATTTTATCTCTTACTGTAAATATCAAAACAGAAATTTCCCTAACAGTAAACTTCCCATCTCAATCTATCTCAAAGTTTTTTTATTTCAATTCCTTTCCCGACTCAAATATAGAACAAACAAATCAGATTGATATACCTTACTGGGAAACGAATTGAGGCTATCCCACTTCGTTCACCACCGAGACTTCTACGACATCGAAAACCCTCGCGGGTGCCTCTCCTACACGTGCTCGCCTCCCTCACTGCCTGCACCACTCGCTCGATCAAGACTAAGCTCGAAACCCCAAGTACGCGTGCCACTCGAGCTCCCCCAGATCTGCTATTCGACAACCCAAACTACATAGGTCGCAACCCTAATCTCCTCCTTTCCTTCTTCCCACTCCAGACCCTCTCAACTTCACCATGGCCGCAAATTTGACCGACCGACACCCTTACCTCTCTCCATGAAATGCTCCGGAACCACCACCAAACTTCATCTCTTCCCGGCCTCCACCACCTCGACTTATCAAAACACCACTCGAACGTTCCCATGAAAAAGCGACCGCCCCTCATCCTTTCGGCCACTGTTCAATCGCGATCCCCAACCCTCGATCGCACCACTCAAAAATCACCCACCGAGTATCGTTCGACGAGCTATAATCGAAATCGACTTCGAATCTAGCTAATGCTCCATCAATTACGCGAATTTCCCAACCCTAGATGAAACCATGCTCTGTAAACTGTTAAGCTACTCCAACTTGGTCGAACACCCTTGACTCATGTCACCATGAGATTTCTTCAATTCGAGATCAAGAACCAAGTTTTCGACATTTTCCTTCTTTTAAAATTTTTTTCGAACTGCCTTCGTTTATGAAAGAGAAGGAAGAAGGGTTACGCGATTTTTTTCTCTGAACCTTGATTTTAAAACTTCGGTTGAAGGTGAAATAGATTGAACGAATTGGGGAGAAAGGCTTCGGCTGAAAATATAAGGAAAAGGAAAAGGAAAAGCGTGCTTAAGAAGGGACACGATATTTGGAAAAGTGGTTAGCGTGCAGGAGGGGCTACCGTGATATTTGACTTTCAGAAGAAGCCACGAGTAATACATATATATATATATATATATATATATATATATATATATATTTTTTAGGCTTGCAAAGGAAGGGACGAAGTTATAAATCTTATTCGGTTCGATTAGGAAAACCCAGAATAAAAAGAAATTTTGATATACAATCTCAGCGCGTTAGTAAATCGTACACACACACACATAAACTCCGATATATACGAAATTTGAAATCCGATAATAATTCCATATTATGGACCCAATGGAACTGGTTTCGTTGAATTCCGAGACTGTGCCTCGGAAGGCTATTTTAAATTCAATTCGAACGATATAAAATTTCAAAACTTAACTAAACGTCTTCAAATTCAATTTTAACACTTCTACTACATTCAGTGTTATCAATATAAATTTTACAAGCCTTCAAATTATTTTTTCATAGGCTTAAAATTCGAGATTTAACAATTTACTCAACTTCTAATAATTAATTTTATTATTTAATTATCAAACAAATAGCGATATTTGTAATTCCAGTTAAAATTATTATATTGAATATTTAAAATCAATTACATATTCCAATTATAAATGCTCGAAAATTCCGGGTCGTCACATTCCTCCCCCATTAAAAGAATTTCGTCCCCGAAATTACTAATTAGGAAGAATGGTCCAATACCCGTTTACTTTTTCCCCGAAACCAAACGGTTTCTAACAATTCAACATCTTATCAACTATCTTTTTATAAAAGATCCATTATTATTCTTATTAACTTTCCAAACCTTTCCCTTAGTTTGCAAACAATCCTTTTTGCCCAACCATTCAAGTTCTAATTCAAAACCAAAATTTGAATTATCAAAATTTTCTCAAAATTTTTCTAACTCTCTAAATTTCCGAAAAATTTCGCCAGCGTCCCCTTTGCACGGCTAGCTCGGTACAACTACAAAATGGCTCTACGGCCTCTCAAATCCAAAAAGAAAACAAAAAGCCAAGTGGCTCCATCCAAAATCCCAATCAAATTTCACAGAAATTTAAACACATACCTTTTGGTCGGGCAACTCAATTTTTATCCTTATGAAGTCAAAACCAATTCACTTTTCCTTTATATTACATGCATATCTTACACAGCAATATGTCCAATCACAATACTCAAAAACATCATATCAACTTTCTTACACAATGTCAGTATTTATTCATTTCAATACTATTTTAGATTATATTTGTAGTATCAATTTCCAATTGAGTATGCACCACCCCTTACTTAAGTTTAGTATAAGCATTTTATGTGTTTCTTTATTTATTCTCACTTTACCATTCTAGTTTATATATCATTTCTATTCAAATTGATTTATCTCCATTCCATATGAATTCAATTTATTCTCCAACTCTGAATATTTTAAATTTATCTTCCATTTATAACTAATTTATGTCATTATTTTAATTAGTTTCATTTACTAACTTATTTCACTTTCCAGTTTGAAATCGTTTTGCTGTTAACTAAATTTTCCAAAAATCTTCAAAAAATTTCTTACTCCCAAAATTTCTAAAAATTTTTGGCAGAGCCTCCTTTGTACGGAGGAGCTTTTGCAATTCGACAAAAGAGATAAATATATATACATCGACCCACCCGGTCGGAAAAACCAAAAACAGTTCATATTTCCTATTTTAATTGCGTAGGCGTACCTTATTTAGCATTTTTAAGCAAGCGGCTTATTATTTTTAGCAAATAGTACAACCAAATCCAGCCACATGGCTTCCAGGTGCCTGTACTTACTCAATAGAAACATGTAAGTTTCAATTATATGAAGTTTAACTATATTCACTTAGTTGTAATGGTTAAAACATATGAATTCTAAAGAAATGCACATCCAACATTTTCCATAAGCAATTTATATAGTTTCCATGCTAATTCAACTGTTCCAACTTATTCATATCCATTCTCATTCAATTTGAATGGTTTAACACTCAATCACCTACATTAATTTATTTTTAATCAAATTGAATTCATATTTAATTCAATTGCTTTCAAAATCAATTTATTTTACTTCTATTAAATCATAGAATTTTAGTTACTTCCATGTAGATCCAATGATAATTTATTCTTTGCAATTGACGAGATTTATGTGAATAAACAAGTATTTATGTTTTATAACCAATTTACTGGATTTCAACTCAATTTATACTTACTTCTATTCCATTCTTAAATTTATTCACGATCCATATATTCTCATTTTCATTGCATTTCAGATTTGAATCCATTCATTTGCATTTTATTTTATTAACCAAACCAGTTCATTCAAAACCATTCACAATTTAGGTACATCTTCATTACCAATTAAATTTCCTTTTTATTTTAATTCATTCACAATTATTTATTTAGCTCGACACATTTCATTTAAATTTCATTCACAATCCATTCATTTACGCTTTATTCCATATTTGTTTATTCCAAACTATTTTATTTAGCTCAAAACAAGCCAAGCTATATCATTCAGTAACCACTTTTCAACTTATTTAAACCATACTTCATTTGGTTCTTATTTATCCCATCTATTCATTTATTCAATAAAATTAGTTTATCCACTCAATCCATTTTGAATTTTCATTTTCTTAAATTTTGTTTACAACCTACCAAATTTTATTCCGATCCAAATTTATTTTTGCTTGATTCAAATCCAACCCAATATCATTACACTTAGTATTAAGTTGAATTTAATTCAACTCTCCCATTTGTTCAGCTTAAATCAATTTTCTCCAATTTATTCAAATTTTACACTTAAGCTCATTCTCATCTTGCAAACAAAGTTCTCTTTTTCAATTTAACTTGATTCTATTTTAATCCAATCCCATTTCAAACTACAAATTTATTTGATCAATTATTATACATTTTAACTTTCTAGATTCAGCCCATTCAATTTATTACCTGGCTATTTTCCAAGTTATCTCCCCTTATTTGAATTTTATTTGCACATTCAAACCATTGCTATTTTAATCCATTTACATTTTTATTTGATACATTCTGTAATGACCCGCCATCCGACTCCACAGAATGATGCATCATTAATAAGAAAGAAAGGGATAGAAAAGAGAAAGAAAGAGAAGAAGAAGAAACGACACATCAGAATCTAAAACAGCGGAACGAATAAATTATATTAATAATATAAAATATTACATAGTTTACAACTACTACAGAGTACACAGATATACAACACATACTAGACAGTTATAAACACCTGTCTAGTATTAACAACATAATATAATCCAGAGACAACACAGAACACACAACGGAATACTATATAACTAACGTAGAAGCCTCTTGCTCCATTGCTCCTCCAATATTCGTCAAAGCTAAGCTGAATCTCTTGGCTACTCGTAAAAATTTGAGTACCCAAGAGTTTATGAAAAACAAAAATAAACTCCGGGTCAGACATGGGTCTGGTGTGAGTAACAGGTTAAAGTTGCTTATCTTTCAAAAACCTTTTGAAAAGGAAGTATCACGTAAGACTTCCCACACATAAACATGGAAAAGTTTTTACCTTACGCTAACCAAAACATTTGATAGGAAATCCAGTGATATTATAATAGTGTCTAGGGTTTTCAAGTAAATATGAAATAGCCGAAATTGTTACATATGTTAAATTCCAGTTACTAGCCACAAAAGTGGGTAATACAATCAAAACCGTTGGCACTTACTGGATTTTGGATTCCATACAATGGAAGGGCTACTGGGGTACCGCCCGTCACAGTACGTGGCCTAGATCAACATACCGAGGACCACTCCCGATCCCCTGCAACACCAGACCGGTACCATCCCTTACTCGGTAGTCCCGAACAAGACAACCCTGCGGTTGGCGTACGCTCCAAACTTCCCACACAGCCGAAATAAAAGGGACCTCTAGACAGGGGAAAATCTTGCTCTTAAGTGGGGGCTACCCATGAAGCCTTGCTGCACCTCCCCTGTTTTAGCCATTTCCGGTTGATGAGGCTTGAGGCTACGATTACCTTTATAGAACACATCTCTTAGAATGCTCATCGTCCTCCTGACGATGTTCTGAAAGCATTCAATCCATACAAGTTCGTTCCGGGTTCGAACGAAACCGAAGGCATTATCTCGTTACACTCGTATTGGAATCACCCTTAGAGTTAACGACGATAACCCTTGCACTCTGAATCTCCATCTCGAATCTATAAGTACTATTCCATCAAACTCATTACGGAATCACCCACACAGTTATACTGATGTATAGCCCTTACACCTTGAGTCTTCACTCGCTCCACTTGGATTCACGACCTAATGTTAATTTGGATCGATGTGGTTTTCGGATATCCAAATATGGAAACCCGATCCCGGTCTCATCGAAATCTAAAGCGTGTCTTTTAAGGCCAAGTCGTTTTAAAGTTTTAAAACAATTCAATTTCATTATCTATATACACACAGATAGATAATATACAGATTCATAATAGATAATCGACATTATCATTATCAAAAGATAATCCAAATCATCATCACAATGCAACCATGTATCCATATCACTCAATATTACTTATCTCATTTCTGAGATTCAAACCAATCAAGGCAAACAATCATTATTCAACCATATAAGCAATGATTTACCATACCAATTATAATTAATTTAAAATGAATTAAATTAATTACATTATCCAAATTAATTTAAAGTGAATTAAATTAATTACTTAATCAATATAAATCTTACTTACATCATTATTAATTAATTACAATTAATTAATTAATTAACTAATCTCTAATAAATCAACTTAATTAATCACCCTTGATTAATTATTCTTAATTACATTCAAGTAATCATTCTTTGATTAATTTTACAAATTAATTATACTTAACCAAATACAGTAATTAACCTTAATTAAATTAATTAACTATAATTAACTACATTAACCTTAATTAATTATATCAATTAATTACCCTTAGTCACTTATTATTAATTAATTAATCTTAATTAATCAATCTTAATTACATCATTAATTATATTAATTAATGATTTCTAATTACAATTTAATTAAGTACCTTATTTAGATTAATTACATTAAATAATCAAATCTTAATTTAAACCATAATTGTTAATCACCCTTGATTAACTCTATTCAATAATTAATTATCCTTAATTACTTTACCAAATAAATTAACTACTCCATAATTGATTATCTCAAATTCATTCCTTGATTAATTCACAAAGTAATTATACTTAAATTACTTCAATTATCAAATCACCTTCAATTAATTACATCCAGTAATTACCATTAATTACTACCCTAAGTAATTTCTCTTTATTCAATTACATTAAGTAATTATACTTCACAAATCATCAAATGATTATTTTAAATTAACTAAACTGAATTAATTAACTTAATCTAATCAAATTTAAACTCAATTAATTATAATAAATACTTAATTTACTTAATTACTTCCATAAGTAATTATACTTAACAATTTACACAAATGATTATCCTTAAATTAATTAATCCAATTAATTATTAATTGTACTAATTAATTATTAAATAATCCTTAGTTAATGACCTTCATTAACTATTAACAATTCATTAATTATTTTCGAAAATAATTAACTTATTTTAAACATTATTAATTACAAATTAATTAATCATTAATAACTCACTAATTAACCCTTAATTAATTAAATAATTAAGTGTTAATTAAAACTTAATTAATCCATTATTACTTGATTAATTAATTATTAATCATTAATTAAAATCAAATCTTCTTTAATTAATTAATTATTTTTAATTACAAGTTAATTATTCTAAGAATAATTAATCCTAAACTTTTAAGATTAAATCTTTAATTAGTTTAAGTAATTATTCATTCATTAATTTATTAAAATAGATTAATTACTCATTTAATTATCCAAATAATTAAATGTATAACAAACCATTAAACTATAATTTAATTTCACCAAGTTTTAAAACCAATTTAAAACTTATACATTATATGATAAATAATACTTATAAAAGATATTTATACAAGATTAAAACAAATTCTTTTTAAATTCAAACATTCAAATTTTACATTATCGTTCAAAATTGTTAAAATACTTAAATCTATAAAACTTGAATTATTTTTAAATCAAAGATTCAAAATCAGATTTGAATCAGTTTAAACTTTTATTTAAAACATTTCTTTACATATTTAAATTTCAATTTAAATTCAGATTTCTTTAAAAATCGTTTTTAAACAATAAATCCCTTTAAAGTTATTTTAAACAAAATTTGAATTTAAACTTATTTATATCCAGTTATGATTCAAATTAAATTTTGAATCTATAATTTAAAATTAGATTTAAAACTTAATTTAAATCTTTGCTTTATACTTTTAAATTTATGTTTAAATTTGGGAAAAAGTCAAGTTTCAAACTTGAACAAATTAACTCGAGCTACCCATAATTTGCTCGAGTAAGATACTAAATAATCTCGAGTAAAACTCAAGCAACTTTTCATTTGCATTTTATTTAAACTAAAAAAAATTGACAGGTTAACACTTACCTGTAAATACCAAATACCCGAGCCATACATAATAGCGACTTCGAGTCCTACACATCCCAACTTCGAGCAACACACGAAAGAACCCCAAAACAAACTCGAGAATCCTTCTTCCCCAAAAACTATCTGCTGATACACCAAGTACCGTGCACCTGCACCGACATTGCCGACACCTCCGGCATCTCGCAACCACCCACGCACGTTGGCGATCACCTTCCCACACGTTCCCGACCATCAATTCGATTACAGAAACTAAAAATCAAATTCGAGCAGACGAGCTCAACACAGGAAGTAATGTCGAACCTGGAATCACCCAAATCACTCGCCACCGATCACCAGGAAATCTTCACCGCCGACCACAGACCCTTCCATACCCCAACTACCTTTCCCCAAAATTTGAGACCACTCGGTCACCTATGGAAGTCGCACCTAACAATTTCTTCAAGCAACAGAAAACTAGGGCTAAAACCCTTAATCCCAAATCAACACTGCCTCATTGTTCTAATCCACCTCCCTTCATTTTTCCTTGATTCTACCATCACTACTCCATCACCATTAACAATACTGGCCACCCCGATCCTCTAGGTCATCAGTTTCAACCCAAAACATAATTTTCAGACAACCCAGAAATTCCCCTTCAAAATTAAACTAAATTTCCTGAATTTAGTTTTAGAATTCAAGTTTTAGTTTGTGTAATTGATTTAATACCGTAAATCAATGAATTCTAGATAATTAAATTCTTACTTATATATATATAAAAAAATTGTTCTGTAGCATATGCTATTTCCATAGATACTACAGGTTCCCTCTTCTCTTTTTTTTTATAAAAACTTAAACTTTGAATTAATATTACATAACCATATTTGATTTAATCATAAATCCTTAACACAGATTAGATCAATCTAAAATGGAGTTTAAACACATTCTTAAAACCTAGAACTTAAATACATAGAACAAATTTTCCAAAAGCATACACATCTATATACATATTCATATATATAAATACGATCAATGAATTTGTAAATGACATGCACATATTTTATTTCCAGAGTAAAGTAAACAACCAAAATTCATACTTATGTTTTTAAAAGAGTGAGGTTACTCACGGATTTTAGTAGCAGAGCATCCATATTTATTGAAAACTTTGCATCTGAATGCTTCAGTACTTTTAAAAACTGCAATTTGATTTAAAAAACATTCATCTTGTAATCTGCCATGCTCCCTGATTTTTATCATTGCATGCAGGTTCCAGAAAGAAAAGAATTGCAGGCCTGGTTGATGATGTGTTCAAAACAGAAAAGAAATTTGCAAGCTTCCAGTTATACAAGTGCATGCTTGTTTCCAGGTTGATTTTACACAGAAATGCATACTTCCTAAAAAGAAGATGCATGCTGGGATGGTTGAGTTAAAACCGAATTTGAGGAGACTACTAGTTAATGTATTTGAAGGATTACATGTTTATGCTTTGATTTGCAAAAATGAGAATTTTAGATTTCTTTGGTTGAAGAACTTCTTAAGTTTTGAGAAAGAAAGAATAGAAAAAGAAGAAGGATGAGAAGTAATAGGTTTATATAAAAATAATTTTGATTTCATTAAATTAAAAGAAAAAGGGGAAAAAAATAAAAATAAAATAATAATAAAATGGGACACTAGTTCATATTTTAAACATTTGTCACTTTAGTTCATGCTATGCTTACACATGCCAATTAGGTATAAATAAATTAACATATGTATTAATAGTATTTTTTACTTTAATTTAAATTGTTTTATAAGAAGTTTAATTCTTAATTTGTTATTTCTTATGTAAAAATAAATGAGTTCCTCCCCCTTTAATTTATTAAAAAGGAAATGAGACAAACAAATTATGAATATAAGCTTATTCAAATATTTTAAACATTTATTTCTTTTAAATTTCAAAACATCAAAGTCAAATTGAAATTAAATTATAAACTTCAAAATAAAAATCAAGTCATATATGTGTGCATATATAACTCTTATTAAATTTTAAAATAACAAATTAAACAATATTTAAAATGATTTATAAAAGATATCATAAATTACTTCTATTACTTAATAAATTAAGATCATATGTAAATTTTATTTTAAATTCTTATATATAAATTCGAGCAATAATTTAAAAAGAAAATACAACTAAGTTTTTGATGTTAATCTAATTTAAATTCATATTCAAGTTAATTAAATATAAATTTTAACAAATAAAATTTTCCTTTAATATAACCTATATAATTATTTATTAAATTGTTTAGAACAATTAAATGTTAAATTTAAATCAAATTTCCAATTTTACCAAATATAAATAAAAATTAAAAATTGATTCATTTACTAAGTTTTAAATCAAAGTTTATCCATTTACAAGATATACAATTATATATATATATATATGTATGTATATATATATATATAAACAGAAAACAATTTATTAGCTTTAAAAGATAAAATCTACTGATTTAAATATTTATTATAAGATGATTATTATATCAATTCAAAATTTTATTATCAAGAATTATTAAATCAAATAAATTTTTAAACACAGATTATTAAATTTATATTGCCAAATTCCAGGATATCACATTCCTCCCCCCTTAAAAGAATTTCGTCCTCGAAATTTAAAAGCAAAGGTGATTTAATAATCTATCTTAAGATTTTATTTTAAAAACACAAGCATATATCAAACATATGTTAACGACCATAGCAACCAATTTACCTAATCAAAACAAATCTAATTATCCAGAAAAATTCTGGATAAAATTTTCACGAGTTTCCCCGGTAAATATTGGGATACTCGCTCTATAGAATCTAAATAATCAATACTACCAAGCTACAGAGCTCCTATCCAACAAGATCTATAAAACTAAATAGTATCAGACTACAAACAAGTCTAACTTTAATAGTCTCATCCTCCTGAACTGTTGATTTCACAACCAGAAATAAATCATACACGTACTTCCTTAGAGATACGTGAATCACAACGAATCCCAGTTATCCAAACTGGCAAATCAACTTTGAAAAATCAAACACCAATCCTCACAAGAATACAGAAAAGATCCAAAACACTTTGGAACTGACTTACTCAGACTTATCCAATCTTATAGCTCCTTAGATCATAGAAAACTTCCCCAAAATCAAATCTTCATCTCAGGAATCCAAATTCCTTCGTCTCTTACCCACAGAACTCTTCTGATGATCCTAGGCTGCCTTCAACTCTACTGATCAGCTCAACCCTTGTTGATTCCTCTAGAAACAAACAGAACCAAAACTTCTCAACAGAATGATCTCCTCAAGATCAATTCCAAACCAAGAACACCAACTCTACTCCACAAACATCCGAAGACCAACTTACTTCTCCTATCCGGAAAAGATAAAACAAAAGCATTTCCATCTGCTTTCGCTGCACAACTCTGATCTGACGTAGAAGAAAAACTCGAGCACAAACTGGATAACACATCTCAGAAACATGATTCAACAAATCCATAAAAGTAAACTCAGATGCCCTATCTGATCCTTCTACTAAACTGAACCACTAGTAGCACTCCTGGAATCCAGTCGATAAGAAAACTCAGCCACCAGGTGCAGACAAACTTCTCATAGCTCAAGAGAACACTCAAACTATCGCAAGTCACTTTTATGATCAACCCGTCCAATATCCAAAGAAAACTGTTCTCTCATTACTAATCAAAACAGTCTATGCTTAACTAGCCAACCCATCAAAGAAATGAATCTACCCGGCTGCTTCTGAACTCCTTCAGAAAAACTGCTAACCAGAAATCCTTTTTGTCAGCATAGAACACTCCAAGCTGCACTGCTAATACCGATGCAAAAGACTTCCTAATCCAAAATTCTTCGAGAAACTCAGGTCTCAAACCAGACAGAAACATCCTGCTGAACCCAGCCACAACATCGAAGCAGACATACTTCCTAAACTTGTTCCAAAGAAAAGTCTTTAGACACATCCATAGTCACTGTGTCTCATTACATAGCTACTACTTCCTGAGGTATCGAGATACCATCATTTCCTTCTGCCCAACCGACAGATCCAAATTCTACTCATCCAACTCAGAGATGATCTCCGAACCTTTACAGGTTACCTTCAGAGATAAATGAAATCCTTCATCACTACAAAGCTTATTCGAGACGGTATTAGGTCTACAGTCTCGACAGATACACTCCCAACTTTAACACTCAAACTCCAACCATTGGTAGTCGTGTTACACACACTACTACCCCTTCTACCTTTATAACTTACGTTGGAAAACCTGAACGGGTAGCCTAACAAATAGGTAGAAATATATATACATATATATATTAAAAATACAAATACGCTCTCTCAAGATAGACACCACTACAGAGCCTAGGTATTCACTCAACCTAATGCTCTGATACCACTGTAATGACCCGCCATCCGACTCCACAGAATGACACATCATTAATAAGAAAGAAAGGGATAGAAAAGAGAGAGAAAGAGAAGAAGAAGAAACAACACATCAGAATCTAAAACAGCGGAGCGAATAAATTATATTAATAATATAAAATATTACATAGTTTACAACTACTATTAGAGCACACAGATATACAACACATACTAGACAGTTATAAACACATGTCTAGTATTTACAACATAATACAATCCAGAGACAACACAGAACACACAGTGGAATACTATATAAATAACGCAGAAGCCTCCTGCTCCATTGCTCCTCCAATATTCGTCAAAGCTAACCTGAATCCCTTGGCTACTCGTAAAAATTTGATTACCCAAGAGTTTATGAAAAACAAAAATAAACTCCGGGTCAGACATGGGTCTGGTGTGAGTAACAGGTTAAAGTTGCTTAACTTTCAAAAACCTTTTGAAAAGAAAGGTATCACGTAAGACTTCCCACACATAAACATGGAAAAGTTTTTACCTTATGCTAACCAAAACATTTGATAGGAAATCCAGTGATATTATAACAGTGTCTAGGGTTTTCAGGTAAATATGAAATAGCCGAAATTGTTACATCTATTAAATTCCAGCTACTAGCAACAAAAGTGGGTAATACAATCAAAACCGTTGGTACTTATTGGATTTTGGATTCCATACAATGGCAGGGCTACTGGGGTACCGCCCGTCACAGTACGTGGCCTAGATCAACGTACCGAGGACCACTCCCGGTCCCTGCAACACAAGACAGGAACCATCCCTTACTGGACAGTCCCGAACACGACAACCCCGTAGTTGGCGTACGCTCCAAACTGCCCACACAGCCGAAATAAAAGGGACCTCTAGACAGGGGAAAATCTTTCTCTCAAGTGGGGGCTACCCACGAAGCCTTGCTGCACCTCCCCTATTTTGCCATTCCTGGTTGATGAGGCTTGAGGCTACGATTGCCTTTATAGAAAACATCTCTTAGAATGCTCATCATCCTCGTGACGATGTTCTGAAAGCATTCAATCCATACAAGTTCGTTCCGGGTTCGAATGAAACCGAAGGCATTATCTCGTTACACTCGTATTGGAATCACCCTCAGAGTTAACGACGATAACCCTTGCACTCTAAATCTCCATTTCGAATCTATAAATATTATTCCATCAAACTCATTACGGAATCACCCACAGAGTTATACTGATGTATAGCCCTTACACCTCAAGTCTTCACTAGCTCCACTTGGATTCACGAACTAACGTTAATTTGGATCGATGTGGTTTTCGGATATCCAAATATGGAAACCCGATCCCGGTCTCATCGAAATCCAAAGCGTGTCTTTTAAGGCCAAGTTGTTTTAAAGTTTTAAAACAATTCAATTTCATTATCTATATACACATAAATAGATAATATACAGATTCATAATAGATAATCAACATTATCATTATCAAAAGATAATCCAAATCATCAGCATAATACAACCATGTATCCATATCACTCAATATTACTTATTTCATTTCTGAGATTCAAACCAATCAAGGCAAACAATCATTATTCTACCATATAAGCAATGATTTACCATACCAATTACAATTAATTTAAAATGAATTAAATTAATTACATCATCCAAATTAATTTAAAGTGAATTAAATTAATTACTTAATCAATATAAATCTTACTTACATCATTATTAATTAATTACAATTAATTAATTAATCTCTAATCAGTCACCTTAATTAATCACCCTTGATTAATTATTCTTAATTACATTCAAGTAATCATTCTTTAATTAATTTTACAAATTAATTATACTTAACCAAATACAGTAATTAACCTTAATTAAATTAATTAACTATAATTAACTACATTAATCCTTAATTAATTATATCAATTAATTACCCTTAATCACTTATTATTAATTAATTAATCTTAATTAATCAGTCTTAATTACATCATTAATTATATTAATTAATGATTTCTAATTACAATTTAATTAAGTACCTTATTTATATTAATTACATTAAATAATCAAATCTTAATTTAAACCATAATTGTTAATCACCCTTGATTAACTCTATTCAGTAATTAATTATCCTTAATTACTTTACCAAACAATTTGACTACTCCATAATTGATTATCTCAAATTAATTCCTTGATTAGTTCACAAAGTAATTATACTTAAATTACTTCAATTATCAAATCACCTTCAATTAATTGCATCCAGTAATTACCATTAATTACTACCCTAAGTAATTTCTCTTTATTTAATTACATTAAGTAATTATACTTCACAAATCATCAAATGATAATTTGAAATTAATTAAACTAAATTAACTAACTTAATCTAATCAAATTTAAACTCAATTAATTATAATAAGTAATTAATTTACTTAATTACTTCCATAAGTAATTATACTTAACAATTTACACAAATGATTATCCTTAAATTAATTAATCCAATTAATTATTAAAAATTAATTGAACTAATTAATTATTAAATAATCCTTAGTTAATGACCTTCATTAACTATTAACAATTCATTAATTATTTTCTAAAATAATTAACTTATTTTAAACATTATTAATTACAAATTAATTAATCATTAATAACTCACTAATTAACCCTTAATTAATTAAATAATTAAGTGTTAATTAAAACTTAATTAATCCATTATTACTTGATTAATTAATTATTAATCATTAACTAAAATCAAATCTTCTTTAATTAATTAATTATTTTTAAGTACAAGTTAATTATTCTAAGAATAATTAATCCTAAACTTTTAAGATTAAACCTTTAATTACTTTAAGTAATTATTCATTCATTAATTTATTAAAATAGATTAATTACTCATTTAATTATCCTAATAATTAAATGTGTAACAAACCATTAAACTATAATTTATTTTCACCAAGTTTTAAAACCAATTTAAAACTTATACATTATATGATAAATAATACTTATAAAAGATATTTATACAAGATTTAAAACAAATTCTTTTTAAATTCAAACATTCAAATTTTACATTATCATTCAAAACTGTTAAAATACTTAAATCTATAAAACTTGAATTATTTTTAAATCAAAGATTCTAAATCAGATTTGAATCAGTTTAAACTTTTATTTAAAACATTTCTTTACATATTCAAATTCCAATTTAAATTCAAATTTCTTTAAAAATCGTTTTTAAACAATAAATCCCTTTAAAGTTATTTAAAAAAAATTTGAATTTAAACTAATTTATATCCAGTTATGATTCAAATTAAATTTTGAATCTATAATTTAAAATTAGATTTAAAACTTAATTTAAATCTTTGCTTTATACTTTTAAATTTAAGTTTAAATTTGGGAAAAAGTCAAGTTTCAAACTTGAACATATTAACTCGAGCTACCCATAATTTGCTCGAGTAAGATACTAAATAATCTCGAGTAAAACTCGAGAAACTTTTCATTTGCATTTTATTGAAACTAAAAGAAATTAACAGGTTAACACTTACCTGTAAATACCAAATACCCGAGCCATACATAACAGCGACTTCGAGTCCTACACATTCCAACTTCGAGCAACACACGAACGAACCCCAAAACAAACTCGAGAATCCTTCTTCCCCAAAAACTATCTACTGATACACCAAGTACCGTGCACCTGCACCGACATTGCCGACACCTCCGGCATCTCGCAACCATCCACGCACGTCGGCGATCTCCTTCCCACACGTTCCCGACCATCAATTCGATTATAGAAACTAAAAATCAAATTCGAGCATATGAGCTCAACACAGGAAGTAATGTCGAACCTGGAATCACCCAAATCACTCACCACCGATCACTAGGAAATCTTCACCGCCGGCCATAGACCCTTCCGTACCCCAACTACCTTTCCCCAAAATTTGAGACCACTCGGTCACCTATGGAAGTCGCACCTAACAATTTCTTCGAGCAACAGAAAACTAGGGCTAAAACCCTTAATCCCAAATCAACACTGCCTCATTGTTTTAATCCACCTCCCTACATTTTTCCTTGATTCTACTATCACTACTCCATCACCATAAATAATACTGGCCACCCCGATCCTCTAGGTCATCAGTTTCAACCCAAAACACAATTTCCAGACAACCCAGAAATGCCCCTTCAAAATTAAACTAAATTTCCTGAATTTAGTTTTAGAATTCAAGTTTTAGTTTGTGTAATTGATTTAATACCTTAAATCAATGAATTCTAGATAATTAAATTCTTACTTATATATAAAAAAAAAATTGTTCTGTAGCATATGCTATTTCCAGAGATACTACAGGTTCCCTCTTCTCTTTTTTATTTATAAAAACTTAAAATTTGAATTAATATTACATAACCATATTTGATTTAATCATAAATCCTTAACACAGATTAGATCAACCTAAAATGGAGTTTAAACACATTCTTAAAACCTAGAACATAAGTACAGAGAACAAATTTCTTAAAAGCATACACATCTATATACATATTCATATATATAAATACCAGCAATGGACTTGTAAATGACATGCACATATTTTATTTCCATAGTAAAGTAAACAACCAAAATTCATACTTAAGTTTTTAAAAGAGTGAGGTTACTCATAGATTTTAGTAGCAGAGCATCCATATTTATTGAAAACTTTGCATCTGAATGCTTCGGTACTTTCAAAAACTGCAATTTGATTTAAAAAACATTCATCTTGTAATCTGCCATGCTCCTTGATTTTTATCATTGCATGCAGGTTCCAGAAAGAAAAGAATTGCAGGCCTGGTTGATGATGTGTTCAAAACAGAAAAGAAATTTGCAAGCTTCCAGTTATAAGAGTGCATGCTTGTTTCCAGGTTGATTTTACACAGAAATGCAGACTTCCCAGAAAGAAGATGCATGCAGGGATGGTTGATTTAAAACAGAATTTGAGGAGACTACTAGTTAATGTATTTGAAGGATTACATGTTTATGCTTTGATTTGCAAAAATGAAAATTTCAGATTTCTTTGGTTGAAGAACTTCTTAAGTTTTGAGAAAGAAAGAATAGAAAAAGAAGAAGGATGAGAAGTAATAGGTTTACATAAAAATAATTTTGATTTCATTAACTTAAAAGAAAAAGAGAAAAAAAAATGGGACACTTGTTCATATTTTAAACATTTGTCACTTTAGTTCATGCTATGCTTACACATGTCAATTAGGTATACATAAATTGACATATGCATTAGGAGTATTTTTACTTTAATTTAAATTGTTTTATAAGAAGTTTAATTCTAAATTTGTTATTTCTTATGTAAAAATTAATGAGTTCCTCCCCTTTTAATTTATTAAAAAGGAAATGAGACAAACAAATTATGAATATAAGCTTATTCAAATATTTTAAACATTTATTTAAATTTCAAAACATCAAAGTCAAATTCAAATTAAATTATAAACTTCAAAATAAAAATCAAGTTATATATGTGTGCATATATAACTCTTATTAAATTTTAAAATAACAAATTAAACAATATTTAAAATGATTATAAAAGATATCATGAATTACTTCTATTACTTAATAAATTAAGGTCATATGTAAATTTTATTTTAAATTCTTATATATAAATTCAAGCAATAATTTAAAAAGAAAATACAACTAAGTTTTTAATGTTAATCTAATTTAAATTCATATTCAAGTTAATTAAATATAAATTTCAACAAATAAAATTTTCCTTTAATATAACCTATATAATTATTTATTAAATTGTTTAGAACAATTGAATGTTAAATTTAAATCAAATTTTCAATTTTACCAAATATAAATAAAAATTAAAAATTGATTCATTTACTAAGTTTTAAATCAAAGTTTATCCATTTACAAGATATACAATTATATATATATATATATATATATATATATATATATATATATATATATAAACAGAAAATAGCTTATTAGCTTTAAAAGATAAAATCTACTAATTTAAATATTTATTATAAGATGATTATTATATCAATTCAAAATTTTATTATCAAGAATTATTAAATCAAATAAATTTTTAAACACAGATTATTAAATTTATATTGCCAAATTCCGTGATATCACACATTCCCAATTATATTCAATTTGTTAACACTTCAAGTTAAATTTTAAATTTATAACTCAAGTTCTGGATCCATTATCCATTTCTATTTACCATTCACTAACAATTTAAGTCGAATCTTATTTATAACTTGAGTTTTATTTCCAAACTTCACCATACATTCACAATTCAGCTTCTATTAAACAACATTACGTTCCCATTTACACATTTTATTAACTGATTTATTGTAAAATTAGTTCTCTCCTATTTATAGTTCAATATTTGATTTTTTTAAATTTCAAATATCACTTCATTTAATTTTCCTTAAGTTCAATTTATTTTATAATTCAAGTTTTGTTCTTCATTTTATTTTATTTTCAATTCATCCAACAATATTTATTTTGGTTTCTATCCCAATTTATCAAATTTTATAAGCCACAACTTATTATTTACACAATTCCATTCATCATAGGCTTGAATATATTTTTATTTTATTTTAACTCAAGCACTATGCTTATTTATAACCCAAGAATATTTTATTCCATGGATTTCTAATTCTGATTCTTTTATAAGTTATTCTTATTTATTTATTTATTTATTTCAATTCCAATTCTTAACCAATTTATTTTCCATTTGTCCAGGCAAAAATTTAATTTCATTCATTAATTCAATTGAATTCTCATTCCAATTCAATTTTACTTTAACTCGGATCTATTCAACTAAATTCAATTCCAACTTGATTCGAATACAACTGGATATTATTTCCAGCCTATCCAATTTATTTTAATCCAGTTAAATTTTTATTCTCCAATCCAAGTTAATTTCATTTTAACTTTTCACTTTAGATTTATATTCCATTATCTAAAGCTTAAATTTCTTCCTGATTTAAAAATCATCTCAATTTATAAGCTGACAACTATCTCATCAGGATTTTCAAACACCCGGGTATTGGTTTCAAAACATTTTGAAATCTTCGACATCTCTAATCACATTTCTCATAATTTAATCCAATCCTGGTTCTATCCCAACAACTTCCCTTAAGGTTTTCAAAAACAACTAGCTTTTCTGAACAAATCAGTTTTTGGCAGCAATCTGTCACTCAGGAATTCGAAAATGAATACTGATGATGCGGCCGTCATCATCAGAATTATTTTCCAATAATCCAAGTGATTTCAATGCTATATCACTTTCAAAATCCATTTAAAACAGATTTCCATTCAGAAATACCTCCAAAACAATAAGGCTATTATTTATCTTTAAAATACTTCGATAAACATTTCCAAATCTCCGAGATTTTAAATTTCTAAAGCCTGCTTAAATAAATTTTAACTATAATTCATTTGTACACTTTATTTATACAAATTCTCATTTGATTGTATTTCAATGCATAAATTACATTTATAACTCATATTTATAAATTTCATTTCATAATTGAATTTATCTTCTCAATCTTTGATTATATTTACAATTCCTAGTTAAAATTTTCACTTAACAATGATAATGCTTTAATATTATTTTTCCTAACATCCAAGCAACCACATATTAGCTAAAATAGTTTGTAAAAACTTTATTTATATCAAAATATATTTTTGGGTAAAATTATTTCATTTACCCATATTTAAAACAATACCATGTCAATTGTTCTCTTCAAGTGTTTAGAAACCCCTTCGATACAGTTGCGCAGACTGTGTCGACGAAGGTTCATATACCACTCAATAAACCAATCAACACAATATTAAAACAATTTATATTCACTAACAAATACGCGCTCGTATCTATTAATACGCTCAAACTCACTATAGAGTACGACGGACTCTATAGTAATGGTTTGTATTGCGAATAAAATCCAAATATGTGGAAACAAATTGGATATGGCCTTGGAATCAATTGAGTTAAGTATAAAAGAGAAAAATTTACTTGTAAAATGAAAATGAGCTTAAGTATAAAATGAAGTAAGTTGACTTAAGCTAAACAAATGGAAGAGTTGGATTAAATTCAACTTAAAACTAAGTGTAATAATATTGGGTTGGATTTAAATCAAGTGAAAATAAATTTAAATCGAAATAGAATTCGGTGAGTTACAGATAATATTTAATGGAATGAAGAATTCTTAAATAAATAATTGTAAACCATTTAAATTTATTAAGGAATTGAAATAACTTGAGACAATAAGAAAATAGAATGTTTCAAGTTTAATAAAATGGATTTAAATGAATGTGGATAAGAAATGAAGTATAAATGAGTGGACTGTGAAGGTAATGAAGATGAACCTAAGTTGTTAATGGTTTTGAATAAACTAGTTTGGTTAATAAAATGAAATGCAAGTGAATGGATTCAAATTTGAGATGCAATGAAAATGAGAATATATGGGTTGTGAATAAATTGATTTTGAGAGAAACTGAATTAAATATGAGTTCGGTTTGCTTAAAAATAAAATTTAATGTAAGCGATTGAGTTTTAAACCATTCAAATGGATGAAGTCATATACGAATGGATTGAAAACCATTCAAATTGAATGAAAATGGTTTATAAATAAATTGAAACAGTTGAATTAGTATGAAAGTTGTAAAAAAAATTGCTTATGGAAATGTTTGATGTGCATTTCTTTAGAATTCATATGTTTTAACCATTGCAACTAAGTGAAATATAGTTAAACTGCATATATTTGGCACTTACATATTTAAATTGAGTAATTACAGGTACATGGAAGCCGTGTGGCTGGATTTGGTTGCGCTAACTGCTAAATAAATAAGCTGTTTGCTTAAAATGCTAAATAAGGTACGCCTACGCAATAAAAATAGGAAATATGAACTGTTTTTGGTTTTTCCGACCCTGTGGGTCGATGTATATATATTTATCTCTATGGTCAAATTGCAAAAGCTCCTCCGTACAAAGGGGACTCTGCCAAAAATTTTCGGAAATTTTGGGAGTTAGATTTTTTTCTTTGAAATTTTTGGAAATTTTTGTTAAAGACAAACAAATTCAAATTGGAAACTAAAATAAATTAGTAAACGAGACTAATTTAAATAATTACATGAATTGGTTATAAATGAAAATAATAATAATAAATTTAAATATTCAGAGTTAAAGATAAATTGGATTCATATGAAAATGAAAGAATCAATTTGAATGGAAATAAATATAAACTGAAGTGGTAAGATGGAAATAAGTATAAGGAACATATTTCATACTTATACTAACTTAAGAAGGAATGGTGAATTCTTAAATGGAAGATTGATATGACGAATATAATCTAAGATAATATTTGAATGAATAAATACTGACATTTTGCAAGAAAGTTGATATGATGTTTTGGAAATATTGTGATAGGATATTAGTGCTAAGCAGGATATGCAGGTAATATAAAGGGAAAAGAGAATTGATTTTGATTTCAGAAGATAAATATGAATTGCCCGACAAAAGGTATGTATTTAAATTTGGTATGAAATTTGATTGGGATTTGGATTGAGCCACTTGGCCTTTTTGTTTTCTTTTTGGATTTGGGAGGCCGTAGAGCCATTTTGTAGTTGTACCAAGCTAGCCGCGCAAAGGAGACGCTGGCGAAATTTTTTGGAAATTTAGGGAGTTAGAAAAATTTTTAAGGAAATTTTGATAATTCAAAATTTGATTTTAAATTAAAACCTTGAATGGTCAAACAAATAGTATTGTTTGAAACTATTGGGAGGGTTTGGAAAGTTAGTAAGAATAATAATGGGTCCTTTATAAAAAAGATAGCTGGTAAGATGTTGAATTGTTGGAAACTGTTTGGTTTTGGAGAAAGGGTAAATGGGTATTGAACCATTCTTCCTAACTACTGATTTCGGGGACGAAATTCTTTTAAGGGGGAAGGAATGTGACGACCCGGAATTTTTAAGCATTTGTAATCGGAATATTTAATTAATTTTAAATATTTAAAGGTAAATTATTAACTTAAATTAAGAATATCATAATTTATTTGACAATTAAAATTTTGAATTTAATAATTTGAAATTGGATAAAATGTTGAATCTGAAGTTTTAAGCCTGTTAAAAATAATTTGAAGGCCTGTAAAATTTATATTGATAATATTGAAGATAATAGAAGTGATAGAATCAAATTTGAAGATGTTTTGTTTAGATTTTAAAAATATATCGTTTAAATTGATATTTAAAAATAGCCTTCCGAGGCACAGTCTCGGAATTCGACGAAACCAGTTCCATTGGATCCGTAATATTGTATTATTATCGGATTTCAATTTTCGTAACATTTGAAGTTGTAGTGGGAGCGTACGATATATAAACGCATAGAAATTTATTCTAAGGCAAATTGGAATTAAATAAAATATAACTGTTTTCTTTTATCGACAATAAGTACCACCCGCCTCTATTGTGTCTTCTTCGTACCCATTTTCCTTTCCTTTCCATCTTCTCAAATCACAATTCGATCAAGAGAGAAATTTTTTTTAAACAATGGCCGAAGCCTTCCGTTTTAAGTCGCGTAATCCTCTCCGGTTCCTCAAATCGAAAACATTTAAAACAAAAAAAATCAACGCTTCCTTCCTTCTCCTCTTTTTACCTCGATCCACCTCGAATCAAAGAATTGTGGCATGCCGATCGAGTTGATTGATTGGCGCAAGTCTCGGTCTTCGTTTCGAGCCTTCGCAATGTCGAGCGTAGTCTAGAAGGGCCACGAAGTCGCGACGTCTCTGGGTCGCGTGGGTCTGGAAGGCGAGTCGGCGGTTAGCAGCTGGGCGTTGGGTAGTGGCGGCGATCGATGGTTGCTAGGGTTGTAGCGTGCTCAGAGCTAGGGTAAGGGGGACGCTTGCAAGTGGGAGGTCTGGAGTCACAAGACATCAGTCGAAGTGAAGCAGATATCGCGATTTCAATTCAAGATAGGGAAGCGTGCAGCGTCGATGTCAGGCAGAAGCGAGACGAGTTCTCCGGCGAAGTCGCGAGGCCGTGGTGGGGTTTCTAGTAACCTTTCTGTTTGAGTTTTCTTTTTCAACGAATTGAGAAGAAAAAAAATATAGGTTTAAGTTTTATAAAAAAAAAATATATAACTTATAGTAAGGTGTAAACATTTATATGTATATATATTGTTGAAAGGAATTATATATATGTGTATATACATAGAGAAGGTAGGAAAATACACACACGCACATGTATATATATATATAAGACTTTGGAAAATCGGGATCTATATAAAGATTTGGTTTTATCTATATAGATTATTTTTGCAAAATGAATACACGTCTTTAATATACATGGTTATTTCAAAGGAATGTATTTAGGGTAATTAAACTGGTTAATTTAACTTGTTAAAATGTTTTTAGTTACTAAAAGTTTTTTGAGAGAAATTGTTAGTTTAAAATTAAAATTAAATTATTAGTAATTAATTGTTAAAAGGGGGATTAGTTAAATTTAAATTTAATTGTTTAAAATGAGATTGATGGTTAATTTAATTTTCAAATGGAAATTTAAATCGCTCAACTGACTCGAATATTAATAAAACATCTAATATTTTTGCAAGGTTAATTTCTGAAAGAAATCAAGCCTGTGTGGATCGGATTACAAATCTTGGGTCAAAGGTGAGTTAATCTCACTCGGTTAAATTTAAAATTTAAAATTTAAAATAATAAATTTAAATAATTGTTTGAATGGTTGAAATTGATTGATGTGCTATAGTATGGTATATTCTGGAATTGGCATATTATTGTGCTAACGTCTGTGAATGCAGGGGATACAGGTTGGAGGGATCCAACTGGTCCTCTCAACATTTACTATTTAATATTCGCTGTTATGATTATTTGGTATTCTGTGATGAACATTATTGATATTTGGAGTATTGCATGTTATGGATTGATTGAGTTTATTTGGGTATAACGAGTTACCCAAAATATATAAATTTGGAGTTTGGAAAGACAAATAAAGAATGGAGTTTGAGGTAAAATAATTATAGCAAATAAATTATAAATGAATTAAAAAGGAATGGAAGTGATATTAAAATACTAATAAATAATTCCGAGTATGCAAAAGAAAGAAAGAAAGGAATTTTGAATAAAATTGAAATAAATGAATTGTAAACTCAAGTGATATCAATTAAAGGAATTAAGAATTATCTAGAATTTAAAGTTTAAATCTATTTAAAGGAATAAAGAAGTGAATTGGGAAATCTCAATTGGTATTTCAATTAAAGGTATTTTAAATCATAATTAAGGAATAAAATTTGAAATTAAAGGATTTTTGAATAAATGAAGTAAATCGGAAATCAATTGGGAAATTGATTTAAGTATTTGAAATTGGATATTTGGAAGAATAAATTCAAGTTGGGAATTTATTAAAGGAATGAGAAAATTTGTTTTAAAATAAATAGTGATTTATTTTTAAAGGTTGTGAAGAGAAGTATATTTCTCTGGATAGCCAAGTACGTTTTCAAAATATGTTCTTGGAAATTTATTATTTCTAAATATTTATTTTAAAGTAAATATTTATTCAAATTTATTACCATAGTAATAATTTATAAAGAGTGACTTGGTAATTCTGTTTAAAGGGTAAAAACCTAGTTTATATTTATAAAGTAACCTTATTTTCAAATATTCACATAGTATATATTTTAATCAATTATTGAAGTAGTTTTAATTTAAATATTTTAAAGTAAATTCTAAAGTAAGTAATTTGTTAATCTATTATCGTAATAATTATTTAAAGAATGATTTGGTATTTTGTTTAAAGAGGAAGCTCTAATGTCTAGTTATAAAGTAACCTTATTTTAGTTATTTCTAGAGTATTATTTTAAATTAAGTACTAAAGTAATTTTTCTATATTAAATGTTAAATATATTTTACAATAAAGTGATTTTAAATTATTTAAAAATCTAAAGTTTGTGCTTGGTGATTCCAGTGGTATTCTGAGAAAGGCAGATAGTTTTGAAAACTGTTTTCAAAGGAGTTTGAAAAGTGAAAATATATCTTGTGAAGATATTTTTGGAATTAATAAATAATTTGGAAAATTATTGGTTGATGGTTGTTTGTCAATATTAATTGATAGTTAAATAACCGACTATCAATATTGGCCAAATGCGTTGATCGTTTCGAAGAGACCGGGATCGAGATTAATTTCTCGAAAACCACTTCGATCCGGTTTGTACGTTTCGTGAAAATGATTTTGGATTCGAAGATGGAGTAGTGAAGTGCAAGGGCTAGTCGCTACTAATCCTTAGGATATTTCTAAAATGGATGTAGTAGGAATAGTGCCTTCGGTTCCGTTCGAACCCGGGACGGACTTGTATGGATGAATGCTTGCGAAACATCGTCAGGTGGACTATGGGCATTCTAAAGGATATTGTTCTAAAAAGGTAACGCTTAGCCTCAAGCCTCATCAAATGGGAATGACTGAAAATCAGGGGTTATGCAGCAAGGCTAGGTGGGTAGCACCCAAGCAGGGTGAGGTCATTCCAGTCTAGATGTCCCTTTTTATTTCGCCTTAGTGGGCGGTTGCTGATCCCAACCGTGGGGTGATCTCACTCGGGATTATCCAGTAAGGGGTAGTCCCAGCCTTGTGTTGCAAGGGAGCGGGCGTACTCCTCGGTACGGTGATCTAGGCCCCGTACCGTGACAGGTGGTACCCCAGTGCCTAGTCATTGGTTGGAAACCCATTCTCCCTACGAGCCTTGTACGAATTTTGTTTGTATTACCCACTCTGTGGCTAGTAACTGGAATTTAATAATGTAACAATTTCGGCTATTTTATAAGTATTTGTATATAGACCCTATTATAATTCAGAGGATTTCTATAAAAAGTGTTCTAGCTATCGTAAGGTAAAAACCCGACATGTTTATTTGTGGCGTGGTCTTACGAGATGCTTTTGTTTTCAAAGTATTTTGAAATTTTAATAATCAATTGAGTGTGATTTTCTCACGCTGGTATTCCAGACTGACTCGGGTTTATTTAACTGTAATGCTCGGGTCAGACCGAGTATTATCAGATACAGGATATGATGCTGTGGAACTCAGGAGACGAGCAGGATGACGATACGTACTTCCGTACTTGTTTATATATGTATATTCCGCTGTGTTGAGTTGTTGTGTATCCATTTGTATGATATTGATGTTGAGCTGTGATTGATGTACTCTGATGATGTAATATATAAACAGAGATATTTGGTTTTTGAGTAAAGATTATTTATTCTCTATTATATTTAGTTCCGCTGCGATGGTTAGATTCTGATGTTGATTCCTATTTTATTCTTGTACCTCTCTTCTTCTTTAACCAAATGGTTCGTATTTCTGTGCAACTTGAGTTGATTTAGGTAGAATAGTGTTGACTCAAGGAGTACGGATTTGCGGGTCGTTACAGTTGCTTCCTGATTTAAAAATCATCTCAATTTATAAGCTTTCAACTATCTCATCAGGATTTTTAAACACCCGGCTTTGGCTTCAGATTATTTTGAAATCTCCAACATCTCAAAATCAAAATTCTCAAAAATTAAACCAACCCTGGTTTTATTCCCAACAAATTTCCTTTGAAATTTCAAAAACGAACAGGTTTTTCCTGAACAAATCAATTTGGCAGCAATTCGTCACTTAGAAACTCGAAAATGAATACTGATGATGTTGCGCAGTCATCACCAGGATTATTTTCCAACGACTGAAGTGAATTTAATGCTATTTCCCTTCTCAAAATTTATTTGAAACAATTTTCTTCCAGAAATACTTTTAAAACAATAATGCTATTATTGTCTTCAAAACACTTCGAAAAACATTTCCAAAATCTTTGGGGTTTTAAATTTCCAATTTAATTTGAATTCAATTTTAATTATAACCCAATTATATAATTTATGCTCATATAATTTATTTCCATTTGATCATACAAGTAATTCCGATTTTTGTTTAAAATATGATCATCCAAACATCCAAGTTATACAATAATCTAAGAAAATATTTTCTTTATATCAAAATATATTTTGGGTAAAATTATTTCATTCACCCACATTTAAAACAATACCGTGTCAATTTTTTTATTCACTAACCATCTTTATATTTTGGGTAAAAATATTTCATATGCCACTCAATAAACCAATCAACACAATATAAAACCATCTTTATATTCACTAACAAATACGCGCTCATATCTACTAATACGCTCAAACTCATTTTAGTGTACTATAGACTCTAATTGAGTAATTTCCCACTAGAGCCAAGGTTATCACCAACCTATGCTCTGATACCAAGTGAAACGACCCGCAAATCCGTACCCCTTAAGTCAACACCATTCTACCTAAATCAACTCAAGTTGTACAGAAATATGAACCATTTGGGTTAAAGAAGAAGAGGTAGAAGAAGAGAAAACAGAAAACAACATCAGAATCTAACCATCGCAGCGGAATAAAATATAATATATAATAATGATCTTTACATAAAACAAAACTATATCTGTTTATACATACATCATCAGAGTACATCACAGCTCAACATCAATAGCCTACAACTAGATACACAACTACTCAACACAGCGGAATATATATATAAACAAGTACGGGAATACGCATCGTCGTCCAGCCCATCTCCTGAGTTCCACAACATCAGAACCTGTATCGCGCCCCTCGATTGCACCATAGAATCCGCTACAGATCGCAACTATAACTGGGGTTACGTAGCTATCACAGCAAAAACCCATATAACTGTAGGCATCAGCGCCCTCGAATTTTGCTGCCAAAAGAATGAAACTTCTCCACTCTACTCGACCATAGATCGCAGTCTACCGATGTTGCGTTGCCTTCCCGGCAAAATCAAGTGTAGACCGTTGACACTCATCCTCCACACGATTTTCGCTATGGTCCCCACAGTAGATCGCAGTGACATCGAGTTACACTGTCGTCACAGCATAACCCAAATGCCCCTATAGGCATCAGCGCCCTCGAATTTCGCTACCCAATAATCCTCAGGAACTAGTTTATCCGGACTCCTCACAGGATCAACTTCAGGACCCCCTTGGGGCTCAAGACAGCACCACCCGGTGGTACTCCTGAGAAGTCCATTCCAAGGGAGCGCCTTTTTCCCCAGAGCCATCATCAAAACACTTTATACTATACATATATAGTATCTTTAAATCATACACCTAGTATGATCTCATACAAAGCTCCTTTACACAAAATCAATTATTCCAAAATCGATAATTCTCAAACTAGGCTTTCCAAGTTTAATATTGATTTTATCCAAAAATCAAAAGCCTTTCCAAATCCATAGGTTCCCAAAACCCTTTTTCTAAAATCCTCGTATGATCCTTTACACACACACACACACACACACACACACACACACACACACACACAAAAATATATATAATTTTTTAAAATTTTGGATCATTTCAAACTTTTATAAAACTCCTTTATACTTCAAACACCTCCAAAAACCATTTTCTTCCGGCAAAAGATTCATCAAGGGGAGTTTTATCTTATATAACAAAGATATATAACTTTGTTTATTCAAAATCAAATATTCAAATTTGGTTACTCTTTTTAATATCATTTTCATTCAAATCCGTACGATGTACACATATCATCCGTACGCCATACCAATCTGATCGCTCACTCGATCACATAATTTCATTTCCGAATTAGTATCGTCCACCCGACTTTCTAGTGCGGACACAGATCTGGTTTTTTGATCAAAAACCATCATTCTCCTTGCATAGCTTGACTATGATAGAGAATATCCAGAACCAATCAACAATCCATATTCAGGTTCACCGTCGAAAATTGAGTGAAAAATCCCACTCGGATCGATATAACTATCTCTAAATTCTGTGTTCGAATCTGGATCAAATCACTATGCGAATAGAATAATATACGTATATCCTACGTATTTATCTTCATTGATTATCAACTAAATCAATTTCTCTTATCTAATCACATTTCCTTCAATTTCTATCCACATTCACTTACTCACAATTGCTTCAATCCATTTCGATTATCACCTCTATTCTTATCTCGATTGGGTATTTAACCAATAACAATTTGAACTCCGACCAGTTTATTTAGAAAATAGCTTGAAAAATTTAAAAATATATAAGTAATTAGAAAATAATTACTAGTTTATAAAATAGGTTTAAAATAGTTTAGAAAATAGTTAAAATAATTATATAAATTTTAAATAATTGCAAAATAATAGTAAGATAGTAATTAGTTTATAAAACAGTTGGAAAATTGTTAAACAGTTTCAAAAATAATTGTAAACAAGTATAAGATAATTTGGCTTTTAAAAGAAAGGTTGTATATATAACGAATAGCTTGGAAAAATAGGTTTATATTAAAACAATTACATTAAAAATATTCCAGAGTCAAAATTGTTCACTTCCCAATCTTCATTCTCAATAAATTCAATTAAAATTTCCTCTTCCATTTAAATTGATCCAATTCCAATTTTAAATAACTCCAATTTCCATTGGACTTGATTTATTCCCAATTCAAGTTGAATTAATTCTCCATTCCTTTTCAATTTAAATCAAATTCCATTTGATTTTAAACATATTCAACTTTAATTACTATCCCACGTTATTCCAATCACTTTGGACTAATGTCCATTCAATTGAACCCACTTCAATTCCAATCCATTTCAACTCCAGCTTGAATTAATTCCAATTTCAAATTCCATTTCCAAATCAAGTTGAATTATTCTTGATTTCCTCCCAAATTTAATTCAAATTCCATTTGAATTTAAAACTATTCAATTTTAATTACAACTCCCAATTATTCAAATCAATCCAATTCAAATTTTCCATTTGAGTCTTATACTCATACATCTTCAATCACGATTTTAATCAATTCAAATCAAATTCAATTTGAACTAATTTCAATTTTCAAATTTAAACCATCTCGAATTATATAAATTCGAGTTAATACTTCAAATGTTGATTTAATTCCTTTAAATCAGTTTACCTTTTTATCCCAACAATGGATTACCATATTCCATTTCTCATTCATTTAAACAAATCCAATTCACAACTTAAAGATTTTTACCAACAATAGGATGATATTTACTAATTTATTTTAAAACATCCATTCATTTTAAATATGTAGATCTCAAACCCAATTTGAGATCACTCAAACTCTCAATTACGATCAACCATTTAACTCTCCAAGTTAAACCCCAATTTCAACCTGAAATTTCCAAATCATATTGATCATTCCAACTTATTTAAATTTTTCCCAAGTTAAACTCAATTCACTTAATCAGCCAAATTCACACAATTTGAATTCCTATTCAAATTTCAAAATTCTTTTCCATCTATAAGTTCAAAAACTTATCACTTTGAGTTTTCACATCTCATTCCCAATTTGAAACTCAATATTTAGAGTTTATCTCAAACCATTTTTGATATTATGTATATCCACATGTATACATATTAATTTCTTTTACATACCAAGTTATACTTTAAAATTTTAAACCCCCTTTGGTTTTAATTCAAAACAAATTTCTTTTAAATTTTCAAACAACTCTTGTTTGAAATAGGACCATTTTCATTCAAATGCATTAAATAATATTACTTGTTATTTCTTTAAATTATTTACATCATTAATTAATCACATTCAGTAATTGACTTATTTCTTAATTACCTTTATTAAGTAATTGCCTCTTAAATTACTTACCTCTAGTTACTTCATTAAGTAACTCCCTCTTATTTATCAATTCCAATTATTATCCATTAATTAATCTCATTAAATAAAGTTTAATTAGTTACATAAATTAATTGATTATCCTTATCCTGAAACCTTTCCCAAATTCAAGATTTAATTTCAGTTTGGTTGTATTTCTATTTCTTCTTAATTTAATTCCAATAATTTAACAACCAATTACCTAATATTTATTAGGAAGAAATATTGCTTTATATATCAAAATATAACCTTATATAAAACCATTTAAAATCTTTATATAAGAAAATAACAAGTACGCTCTCATATATATACACTCAACTCATTCTAGAGTACCACTTACCCTATCCTTAAAGAGTAATCCCACCAGAGCCAAGGTTCTCGCTTAACCTTCAGCTCTGATACCAAATGCAATGACCTGGAATTTTTGATCCAGAAAAATTCCAGATAGTTATGAAAAGAAGAACAAATAGATAGAAGAAAAAGAAGAAACACAAGAACACAGATCAGAAACCTCACATTCGCAGCGGATCAAAATATAATATCACATAAATAATAGTTATACAAAGGAAAACTGTACTTGTCAAATTACACTTCAATGTATCAGAGTTACAACATATTTACAACCACTGGACAGATAAATAATCTTTTTCAGATACTATAATATAACACAGCAGAAATTCTCCATACGTTCCTGCTCTCCAGCTCACCTCCTGAGCTCCATAACGTCCTAACCTGAAAATCCGTAATACTCGGTCTGACCCGAGCATTACATCAAAGTAACACCCGGATCAGGCTGAAACCAGCGTGAGTAAACCCATCTAACAAGGAATACAAAGGCATACAACTTATATGAACCCGGGTTTCTTATATCAACTTGCAACTTCACAAGTTGTTATAGACAAATTGACATCACACATCAATTTCTAAGTATCAAAAACTTAGATTGATTGGTCCTATTCACTTAAACAATACCATTTCAGACTTTTAATTCCACATATCAATTTATAAAGGTTCGAAGTGCTTTCGGGTATTTACTAATACCCGACTCCGGTCTCTTCAAATTCAATATCATCTTATCCCAATTTATTTACGCGAAACACAATTCAATTTTAATAAAGAGTGTCACCCACATTAATTTATCATAGATAGATAACCAAATTATCTCAGTTTAAACCCAACATATTATATCACAAAGCATTCCCAAATCACATATCCAAGCTATCAGTCAATCTATGGCATAATATTATTTAATCATTCATAAGCTAGATTAATTAATCACTCCGTCTCTAACTAATTTTGAAATAAATTAAATTAATCAGTAAAAAAAATCCTGGTTACTTCAACCATTAACCAATTACAAACCAATAAATCAATCATCCTCTAGTTATCCATCTTAATTAATCATCCTTGATTTATTATTCTCTAATTACATTAAGTAATTAGCTTTTAATTGATTGCACAAATTAATTATTCTTAAATCATTTACCGTAATAAACATTTAATTACTTTTACTAACTAATTAACCAACATTAATTTCATTAATACTCAATTAATGACATTATTAAATATTCTATAAACAGTTACTATTGATCAATCATTCTTCAATAAATTAAACCTTAATTGCTATCATTAATACATTAATTAATAATTCCCAAATTTCCTCTTTATTAATTACATTTAATAATTATTCGTTAATCACTGATTCCACCAAGTAAAATTTCATCATGTGATTACATTGATTAATTAATCTAATTAATTGTTTTAACCGATTACATTAATAAATTTTCTTTAATTATTAAGTAATTATACCTCAATTACTTTTACTAATAAGATTTACATGCTATTAAGATAAACCACTTATCTTAATTAAATTCTTAACATTTATATTTCTTAAGTGGATGCTTGAGAAAATTAATTACTCTCCCTTTCCCTCAATTTAATTAAATTTCCGAAATTGTAACAAAATCATTTAACTTTTCATTTAAAACTTGAGGCTTGTTTAAACAATTACTTTACTTTAAAATCAGATACATGCCTTTATAATCAAATAATACATCTTGAAATTGTATTGGGATTGCAGGTTGAAAAATTAACAGTACACCTAAAACTAAACAAGCCATCACCGAACCTTACCCGAGCAAACTAGAAATTTCCCCTGCGTCTACTTCGAGTTGCCCATGAAAACACTCGGAAAAAAAGAACCCAACCACACTATCTTCCCCAAAATAACAACCCAGTACACCAATGTGCACAGTGCATGTGTACAATTCCCCAAGTCGCCTCCGACCGCCACCTCAATCCTCACCACATCGTCGATGACATCCACGTGCGACACGTACACCTAGAAATCACCAAACCCCCTCAACTCGAAATTGAGTCACCTGAGTCAACCCAGTTACTAAACTGATCGCCAAAACTCACCGTAGCGCTACCACCAGCCACCCATCGTCACGAAATTCTGGCCAAGACTTCGTCGTGACCCATACCACCCATCCTCTTCGTGCACAAGATTTCGATCATCTGACAACGTTCAACATCTCGCTAGAACTCAACTCAGACACAACACCACCTAAACCCTACATCCTCGCCTACTCGCCGCCAGGGCATTCGATAAAACGCAACACTAATTTTCCTGAGACCGCCATTCTCTCATGCCCTCTGACCATGGACTCGACTACTCCCATGTCGCTTGTCGCCGGAATTTGATCGAAATACCCTTTTGTGATCAACCCAAAATTTCTCGATATAAACAACTTAAAAATCACGAATTCTGTTATTAATAATCATGATTTCATATCACAAATCCAATTATAAAATCAAGCCTTGAAAAATAAGTAATTCAAGTCTGACTTGAATTCATTTTTTTATTGTTAATATAAATACCTGTTTAATCACCTACAAATTTTACCTTTAAACATTTTTAAAACAAGATTTGGTTAATACAACTAGCCTTTACTAATGATCATGATCTATAAGATATTGAAGTAAAAGAAATGTTTCTTTTTGAATTAAATTTTTAGACTGTAAAACAATGACAGAAGCTATGCAATATATTTATACAGACATGCTGTAGAACATTAACAGTTTCATGTAATTTCCAAGGAAGTATTTTTGTACATCTAATCAAACCATATTTCTATCTCTACCTATCATTTTACAAGTGAACATGAAGGATTAAATCCTAATTAGTTTAAGGTTTTACTTACTGGTTTCTGCTTTGAACAGAGACTCTTCTTTTTCTTTTTCTTTAAACACATATACATATACTTAAAATCATTCTAGGCACGACAACATCAATTTGTACTTTAAAGATCAAGTTACTCACATGCCTTTTTTTAAAAAAAAAGAGAAGGCTGGTTTAGATTACTCACCCCTTTTCATGTTGCAGAGATTATTTTATACAAAAATATCAGATTTTAGAAAATCTGGAAAGAAATGCTTGATTGGAAACTTTATATTCAATCATGCACTAAATTTTTAACTTTCATGTACATTCTTCATTTCCAAACAGCCATGCAAACATAGTTTTCATCCAAACTTCGATAATCACTTCATACAAATCAAATGCAGGTGGTTTTGAAATATTAAAGAGCAGTTTTACTCACCTGTTCTAGAGCTTATATCTTGAAATCCAGAAATGCTGAAGGAAAAATTTGAAAGCTTGCTTTATTGGAAAAATAAGTAACTTTCAAAACTGACTGAAGTTGCTATGATTCACTTTCCTGAACTTTGATTTCTTTCAGGATTTCTAACTTTGTTTTAATTGAAAATATTTACAGTTTGAAAACATTTGCAGGCTTTTGATCTTTTGATTTAAGAAAATGAATTACAACCCCTTTTTGAATTTGATTCTGGATTTAGAGGTGGATGAGTTTTCAGATTGATTACAGCCTTTGTTCTTCAAGTTTTCTTGTTTTTGAAACAGGAAACAAGGGGGGAAAAAATAAGAAAAATGAAGATAATATGTTTTGTATAGATTTAAGTTGGATTTACTAAATTTAAAAAAAAAAATAGAATGACAAATGTGACACTTGTTAATAGAATTAACACATTTCCCTATCTTTATTCAATTTGTCAACACAAGTAAATTTACATGCATAAATAGATTTCTAAATGTTTTATAAAGCTTTTATAATTAACTTTCTACTTTATAAATACATATTTTAATTTATATACATAAATTTCTTTAACACTTATTTATATGTATTACTATGTTTTTTTAAAAAAAACCATTATATTTATAAACAAAAACAATATATACAACAATCATTTGAAAATAATATTTTTAATCATTTAAATAAAACTTATAAAAGAGATTGTAAATTACTTATTATTTAAATGAATTAATGTTTCATTAATTAGTTGTATTTTAAACTTTTATATCTAACTTACAAATCATATTTATTTATCAATTTTTTTTTAAAACAAATCTTATTATTAATCTTATTTAAATTTAAAATTATGTTAAAATCAATTTAAACCATTTATCTTAACAACTTTAAAACTATATGGTTATTTATTAAAGTAAGATTATTAAATTTATTGCCAAAAATTTCCAGGATATCACATGACTTTTAGGCAACATTCTAAGGGGAATCCGTTTTCAAGATGTGCTTCAAGGCTTTGGGTAATAAGGTACGTTTTTTCATTAATAGTTATTAATATTTGATGTAATGTTTGTTGAAAGAGAAATTTAATCATCGTAATTTGTATGTACGCATCACTGCCTCATTTAAGTTGATAATTGTCTGTGTAGCTTGAATTATTTGTTGAATGAATCAATTTGTATTTTATTTAATAAATCAAAATTAATATTTGCATATGTTTAAATATAATGTTTTGTTTTGAAACTATGTTGTAAACATTCAATTTAAAGTGTAATTTTTAGATCAAAATTTTTGTACATTCAATTTATCAATTGGGTTCTTTTTTTGTTAAATTTGAATTAAAATTTATGTGTGCTTGAATACAATGTTTTGTTATAGATCTATATTGTAAACATTCATTTCAAACTATAATCCTTTAGATCTAACATTTTGTATGTTCATATTATTTGGACTGGATTTTACTTTAACAAATTAAGCTAGAATTTGTTTATTAATATTATTGCGTTTTATTAAAGATTTATGTTTTAAATCATATAAAACAAAATGTAATTTTAGATTTGAAAGTTTACGTGTATGTATTTTGTGTTTGTATTGTTTTAGAAATTTAAAAAAGGAAGATATTTTGGCAATAAATTTAATCTGTTTACTATAATCTCTAATTTGTATTAATTAAAGATATTTTATTGAATATTACATACATGCAATTAATGTTTTGATACTAAACCTACTTTTGAATTGATTGCTTTAAATCTCTATTTTTTATCAAGAAGAAATATTTGATTTAATCTTATATACACATGATTACTTTTATATGTAGGTTTGCATATATAAAATTTATTACATATATTTCATATTGTCAAAGTATGATTGGATTACTTTCTAAAAGGAGGAAGCAATTTAACTGAGGCAATAATATATACATATATTTATTTTCTTCTGTTTATATCCTTATATTATGATGCCTATAATTTGTCATTTATATGCTGCATTAGTTAAGTTTACAAAATGGGAAATTGATTCAATCATCGTTGTTATCCTTTATTTATTTCTCATTTTTCCTTTATGTGATTAGTTATCCATTTAATTTTGTTTGTATTCTACACCTTGCCATCAATTGATAACACCTATCATGTTGTACTTATAGAATTTACACTATAAAATATTTGTTTATACTTATATTCATGCCATATATATGTTGCTAATTAATGACATTCATATGATAAGCTAACTTAATTAAAGAGAGAGAAATGAAAAGTTTTTCTCTCCATAAAATTCTATGCCCATCATTAATTGAACAAGTTAAGGGAAAGGAAATAAAAGATTTCCTTCTCTCAATAAATTTATGCCCCATCATTAATTGCATAATTTAAGAGATAGGAAATAAAAAGTTTCCATCTCTAAATAAATTTAATAACTTACTATTACGCGCAAATATGTACATAGAATATGTTCGATATTCTCTAATTTACATACATAGTAAATTAAAGTAAAACTCCATTTAAAAATAAAATAAAATATTGTTTTTATTTAAAAGAAATTTAGAAAAGTTCTAAGTATACTTAGACTTCATAGGCCCATTAAAGATCTAAAATGACTAATTTTTTTGAAATTCACCCATTTCTTCTACTATGGACTGGCCCATTTCCTTTAATAAATAGCTAATAATGTAATAGACAGAACCCAAGCCACTTAATATTTCCCAATGGGAAATAGGTAGACCCTATCGTATATGGCCTATTTCCAATAGGGTGCTCCTTGGTGGTACTATCTAGCTGACATCATATGGAATCTCATTGGCCACGTAACACTTCCAAGTGGAAAATAGGCAGACCGTTTCATTTAAGGCAAAACTCCAAAAGCGGATCCCTGTAGAGATACCACCTAACGTAACCCCTTAGCTATTTAATACTTCATCCAGGAAATAGGCGGGCTCAACTACTTATTTCCTCAAACCTAGAAGTGAGCCCTTTATCTTACGACCCAAACTCGTAATGACGTCATACATTAGTCAGCCATTCATAGGAACTGAAAGCTAGATTAACCGAGAAAATTTCTTCTACAAAATTTGGAACTAACCTCGCGCCGTTACAAATATTTATCATAAGGATATCTCATATCAATAAAAGTGTACACAGCTGTCGGTAGCCTCAAAGTGAAGGGACGGGTTTCTGCAATGTAACTTCATTGACCTCTCATCCCTATGACTTAGCCACAAATTAATTACTCTCTCTATATAAGCACACACACACGCTCCTCTCACCATTTCATAAATAAGGCCTTATAATGAATCTTCCTTATTATGCCTTAAATTAATAATTAGGCTATAGAAGATTTTCCTCTTATTTTAGCCTCAAAATCAATATCTTTCCAATAGGGGAAAATAAATGTAAATAAATGCCTAATTAAATATGCTATATACGGAATAGTTATACATTAATTACACAAAAAGAAATAAACAAATACTCATACTTAATAAGTCCTAAACGCATGGATTTTGCATGCCAAGCTAGCTTTAAATGTCAATACCTAACCAATTATTATTACAATTCCTTTTTCTTTAATTTTCTAAGATTTCATGGAATTCTATTGTCCAAAACAAGGAATAAATATCATAATCAAAACTGCAATAACAGACAAGTGAATAAAATAGAAACTCAATTTGTTCCACTAATTAAATCGAATATCTTAAACAATAAGAATTGCAATCTAAGCCCTTTGTTCTATTCAACTCCACTTTTTGTGAAAAAAAATAAATATGAATCAGTTAATAGACTATGAATAGAATCCATAATTTAAACCACTAATTTTATTGAAGGATCACAATTTGACCCAAAGAAGAAGCAGAAGTGGAATAGACTATGAAGCTATCAAAAATTCATAAACGTAACAAATTAAATAAAATTAATATAAATAATTGAGACTCTCAACGTAGAATTGACATTTCAAAATAAAAAGGAATGTTGGGGAATTTTACCTGTCGTATTTTTAAAATCCAAAAATCACTAAGGCATATTCAAATCCAAAAGAAATACACTAAACAATTGCTGAAAAGAAATACTAATGCTTCCACTCATATATTAGCTTTACTCAACTAGATTTTTAGCCTTCCGATCTCATCTACAATCTCTCTCTTTTGATAAACATACAATAGGGATGATGTATATATATTCATTAGATTCAGACTAACTAGAGTAGAACGAGAAAAGAATAGATTGAAGGAAGAAGAAACAAATAGGAAATAGGTTTAATTCTTACCTGAATTCTCTAAGAAGTTTCTGAATCTTATTAGAGAAACAACAATGGAAAAGTTTCATCGTATTTCTCAAAATAATATGAATAAAATCGGAGAGTATATGGTTCTATTTCTAGGAGTTGAAACGCACCAAAACGTAGGATGACATAGGTAGGAAATAGGAAAATCAAGAGCCTATGACCGAATAGAACATAACGTTAAACCCTAGCTGCCATTGGCAACTGACGTCGCCAAGCAGTTGACCTCTCTTGGACGACTGGTTGACTGCTTCGGTCAGCAAGTTGATTAATTTAGGTCAACCGCTTTTTTATTCAGGGGAGTTTATATTTTTACATTGCCGTATTATTTTATTCCCCAATTAACTTTTTATCATTAAGCCTTAATTAACCATTTACTTAATTCCCATGCTAAATTTAGAAATTTAAATCCTAAACTTTATTTCTCATTTGAATTCGAATTCAAACTAAATTAATTTAAACTTGAGAACTACAAATGCTCGTAATATTTTTTTGCCGTTTTTAGCATATTATATATGAAAACAGATCATAATTTCGCCGCGAATGCAACGGAACAACATTTGTTGTCAAATTCTAACTTTATAAAATTTCCATATGCAATCTTTATTATATTTCATTCAACTTACTTTATTTATTTATGTTTTGTTTTTCAGGCTGTTACATTCTTCCCCTTTAAAAAGGATTTTGTTACGAAATCTTCCAAGGGTTGAACATCGTAACTCGCTATATATCCATGTTATGAAACGATATTCTCTACACAATCATCTACTCAACCATTATTGCAAAGTGATTACGTACTGCAGACATGCTAAAGTGAGCTCAATCCTAGAGTGAGTGTGCAATCGTGTCCTATATGTATGTATGCAAATCTCCTAAACATTCATAAATATTTCTATATGAGTGTAAAATGTTTTTGAAAAAGTGTACAAACCATCTCCTACTATCTAATCTAGCAGCCGCGATGTAACCAAAATACTAATTTTAGAGAGAAAAATTACCAATGAATCTCGGAGTGTGTGTTTTTCCTCTTCTTCTTAGTCTCTCATGCACTTTCCACCAGATTGTCCCGCATTATACTTGGGCCAACTTAATTATTTTGTTGCATAGTCTTCTAGTACCACGCTACAAAATGCATGCGGTGGCATGACACTGTTAGTCCGTGAGATGATGGTTTTGATGACAACAACCTTAGAATAGATTATAAAATATAAATACTAACATTATATGTTTAGATATATGTGTATGCAGGTTTTAACCATGCAGGTACCAAGAATGAAGACTGTACAGTATAGAGATTAAGATATCAAGATTGAAGACTCATGAGTATCAAGAATATCAAGAGTTCAAGAATTGAAGTAATTTATTCTTTAATTAGAAATTTTGTTAAAACTCATAGAAAAGCACTGGCATCTTAAAATCCAATTTATTCGTGGAATGGAATCCACTTCGAGCCTGTTAAAGGGATGCAACCCTAAGTAGGATGGAACCTACGAAAAATCTAGTGGAACATTGTTTTGTATCCGCTAACTTTTTATTCAAAATGTTTTTTCAAAATTATATCCTGTTTTCAAAATGTTTTCAAAACCTTCCTTTTAAAAGCATCAAAAACTTCTATCCAGATTTTAAATAATTTTAGCCTCAAAATTATCTTTAATTTCAAAGTCAAAATTACTCCTGATTTTAAACTATCTTTTAAAATAATGTATTTATCTTTTAAATATTTATATTTAAAATTTACATATAAAATTACAGTTAAATTATATATATATATATATTATTCTCTATATTTACTTTGAATTTTAATTATAGTCAAGTATATTGGAAAAGTTTAAAATAGTTTTAATATAAGATAAAGGTTATTTTCAAAGAAAATCAAATCATTAAAAATTGCTTAAAATGTCGACACGCCTATGGTGACCATGTCGACATGGTGTCAATTGAGTTCAAAACTTAAATTTCAAAAGAAGTGTCTATTCGTCACAACTCTTCATGAATGGACGTGGCTGTTGTTCTTCTATACATAGGGGTTAGTTTCAACGAATTTTATATCAATTTTTCTGGTTTTTCACTCCTCTTCTTCTTCCACATTTCTTAATACATACTCTTACCATTACTCTGCCGAAATTAATATTGAATCATACTCGATTACTTCTAGTTTGATTCTCTATCACTATCTCAACAAGGTTCTCAGTGCTATTCAGAGTTATAGACTTCTTTGTAATCTATTAAGCGAGAAAATGTGTGATTGTGGCCTTGAAAATCAATCAAGCGAGAAAAGGTGTGATTGTAGCCTTGGTAAATCAATTGAGTAAACTTGTGGCCCGGAAATCAAGTATCTCTACCCAGAGGATTGAAATTCTGGAGGGTGTACCTCGTAGCCTTGAAATCGAGGGTGTAATTGTACAATTGCTTTTGAAAGGAAATCCGTACTTGTGTTGCGGGACTGGATGTAGGGTAACTCCGAACCAGTATAAAATCCGGTGTGTTCTTTCCTTTACTGCTTTTATTTTATTTCTGCATCTACATTTGTTTCTGTGGTTATCCTTGTATCTGTAGATTGCATAAATCTATGTCTAAATTAACATAAACTCAAAAAGATTTAGTAATTCTTTATAAACACTATTCACCCCCTCTAGTGTTAATCCTAGCCTTAAGATCCGTAATCTGCATTTCTTTCAATTGGTATCAGAGCGAGGTTTTCAAAGTTTCATAATCTGATTTTTGAAAAAAGTTTTTAAAATGGCTATATTTGTTAATACTAGTTTAGAAATATTCAAATCATCATTGTTTCATGAGTCTGCATATAATCAATATTTAAATTCAAGTTATCTATCCAAATTGTTTGATGTGCAGGAATCATGCTTTATGGCTGTTGAGGAATCAATCCACAATGGACAAGTTGTGCAGATCAGAAAGAACAAATGGATACTTGATAGTGGGTGTTCTAGACACATGACTGGCAGTCCAAAAATACCGAATGATATTATATACAAAGACAGAGGACTGGTTAACTTTGAAAACAATTCAAAAGGATATGTGATTGGCATCGGAAAAGTCGGTAATTCTTAAACACCTACTATTGCTAATGTTTTGCTAGTTAAGAATCTAAAACATAATTTGCTAAGTATAAATCAACTCTGTGATAAAGGATATAAGATTAAATTTGAAAACGATAAATGTTACATTGAAGATAATAATTCAACCATAATATTTGAGGGAGTCAGGAAAAAGAATATTTATATTCATAGTATGAAAGTTTCAAATGATAACCTGTGTCTGTTGGCAAATACAAGTGACCCTTGGATTTGGCATACAAGATTTGGGCATTTGAATTTCAAACTCTTATCTAGACTGTCTAAACATGATCTAGTAAGAGGTCTCCCAAAAATGAATTTTAAAGTAGATAGTTTATTTGATGCATATCAATTAGGAAAACTTAGAAAAAGTTCCTTTAAATTAAAAGATATGATTTCAACTTCAAAACCTCTTGAGTTACTTCATCTTGATTTATTTGGTCCATCTCAAATTTTGTCAATAAATCATAGTAAATATGTTTTTGTATTTGTAAATGATTATTCTAGATTTACATAGACAATATTTTTGAAACATAAAAGTGATACTTTTGAATGTTTTAAGACCTTTCAACAAGAATTCAATATCAATTTTCTCTAAAAATTATAACTATTCGAAGTGATCACGGTGGTGAATTTGAAAATGAAAAGTTTGAGGAATTCTGCACTAAAAAGGGAATAACTCACAATTTTTCATTTCCGAGAACTCCACAACAAAACGGAGTAGTATAATGTAGAAAATTCAAGAATGTGCAAGAATTATGCTTTCAGATAGTAATTTACCAAAGAATTTTTGGGTAAAAGCAGTTGCTACCGCCTGTTACATTTTAAATAGAATTTTAATTATTCCTCTAACTGATAAGACATCTTACAAACTTCTTTATTCAAAGAAACCTAAGGTATCTTATTTCAGAATTTTTGGAAGTAAATGCTTTATTTTAAATACAAAAGATAATTTAGATATATTTGATCCTAAATCCGACAAAGGAATCTTTATCGGATACTCTAATAGAAGTAAAGCATACAGAGTGTTTAAAAACGAACACTATTGAAGAAACAATGCATGTTTCATTTGATGAAAATTTCAAAAATTTTGAAGATACAAATGATGAAGAGGATTTAATCACTCAAAATCAAGAATCAATTGAAACTAATAATGAAATTAATCATCCTAATAAAAGGACAAAACTTTTAGAAGATCATCCTATAGAAAATATACTGGGAGATATGCAATCTTTTGTTAAAACAAGAAATCAACTAAGTCAAATGAGTAATGTAGCTTTATATCAACTATTGAACCCAAAAATCCAAAAGAAGCATCAACTGATGATTCATGGATTTTGGCTATGCAAGAAGAATTAAATCAGTTTACTAGAAATTATGTTTGGGAACTTGTTCCTAGACCTAAAAATAAAACTATAATTGGAACTAAATGGGTTTATAAAAATAAAATGAACGAATAAGGAGAGGTAGTTAGAAATAAGGCTCGATTAGTCGCTCAAGATTATTGTCAAGAAGAAGGAATAGATTTTGATGAAACCTTTGCTCCCGTAGCAAGATTGGAAGCCATTAGGATTCTACTTGCTTTCACAAATCATAATAATTTCCAAATATTTCAAATGGATGTTAAAAGTGCCTTTTTAAATGGATTTGTAAAAGAAGAAGTATATGTTGAACAACCACCACTCTTTGAAAAGGATAAATTACCAAATCATGTTTACAAACTTAAGAAAGCTTTATACGGTCTAAAACAAGCTCCTAGAGCCGGTATGATAGACTAAGATCTTATTTATTGCAATCTAATTTTGAAATTGGTAAGGTAGATAATACTCTTTTTATTAAAAGACATGAAATGATATTCAACTAGTACAAGTTTACGTAGATAATATCATTTTTGGATCAACTAATTTTGAAATGAATAAAGGATTTTCTGAAATAATGACAAAAGAGTTTGAGATGAGTCATATGGGTGAATTAAATTTCTTTTTAGGATTACAAATAAAACAATTAGATAATGGTATCTTTATTAGTCAAGAAAAATATGCTAAAGACCCAATTAGTAAATTTGGTTTGACTACTGCAAGTGGAAAACCCACTTCCATGGCAACCAATGAGTACCTTAGTAAAGAAGATCTCTCGGAAGATGTAGATCAAAAATTATATAGAGGAATGATTGGTTCACTACTCTATATTACTGCCAGTAGACCTGATATCATGCATAGTGTTTGTCTCTGTGCCAGATATCAATCCTAACCTAAAGAAACCCACTTAAAAGCCGTAAAACGAATCATAAGATATGTTAAACACACATCTGATTATGGTTTATTTTACCCTAAAAATAATTCTTTTGACTTAGTTTCTTACTGTGATGCTGACTATGCTCGTTGTAAATCAGACCGAAAAAGTACGAGTGGGACTTGTCACTTTTTGGGGGCATTCTCTGGTTTCTTGGCTTAGTAAAAAGAAAAACACAGTTTCTTTATCAATAACTGAAGCAGAGTATATTTCTGCTGCTTTTGCTTTCTCTCAAGTAATATATATGCAACAAACTTTAAAAATTTTGGTTTAAAATTTTCAAAATCACCGGTTTATTGTGACAATACGAGTGCGATAAATTCATCCAAAAAAACTACTCAACATGCTCGAACTAAACATATTGATACCAGACATCATTTTCTCAGAGATAATATATGTAAGGATGTAGTTACTCTCGATTACATCAATTTCGAGAATCCAATTGCTGATATCTTAACAAAACCCTTAAATGAATCAATATTTACCAAATTTAGAAGAGAATTAGGTATTTGTTCTATAACTGAAATATAAAATATAAATAACAAGTATAATTAATAACTAACATTAAAATAAATCAAATAGTAAAAATAGAAAGGACCATGTCGACATCCCCCATAAACCCATGTCAACATGCAACGTTTTTCTTTTTTAAATTCTTTTCGCACCAAAATTCAAAATAATTGGTTATATATTCTTTACATTTTCGAAATTCTATTCATCATTTCTGTTATCTTTCTGTTCTTCTCTCTGAAATCAAATAATCAATGGCCTCCTCTTCCAAATCAAACATAAAATCAACCTTTTTGTTCCCCTCTCCTATGTCTGCTCCATTTCAACGTACTGCTCTCGCTCGTGTGACTAAAATAGAGGACTCTCTAAAGGATGCACTTCAAATAATGACCGAAATTCAAGTGATTCAACTCCATATAGCAAAGGAACAAGAGAAGCAAGGCAATGTTCTTAGGAATTTGCAAAAATTTATAATGGATAATCAAGTCAACCCAATCTTGATTGATGAAGATTCTTCACTCAATCAAGAGGCCAACGAAGAAGAAGAAGAACCCATGAAAGAAGCGCATGCGGAGGATGATGACCAAGTCGTGTGTGTTGGAGAAGTGTGTATTGACAATAATGGGAATCTTGTCGAACAACGTGGAAATTTCTATTTCCACTATCCAAACTGTTTGATTCATAGATCTCCTATGCTTAAAAACACACATTAGTTTCTTCTCTTTCTTTAACATTGTTGTTTATTCCTTCTTACGTTTACAACAAAAAATGTACATTCAACTATATGATTAATAAATTAATTGTGTTCTTATATGTATTCTTCTTATTAATACATATAACTATATGGTTATTATATATTTAAGATAGTTAGTAGTTTAGGATTAGATTTATTATTAGATCTAAGTGTTGATTATTTATGATAACACTATTATTATAATCACATAGTATATTAGAATTAGGGAAAGTTATATAGTTTGGAGTTATAAAGTTTAGAGTTTGTTTTTGTTGATGACAAAGGGGGAGAAATATAAAATAGGTTAGTTAGGCATAAATTAAGGGGGAGTTATTAGGATAGAAGTAATATTTTATAGACAAAGGTTGTCATCATCAAAAAGGGGGCGATTGTTAGTCCGTGAGATGATGGTTTTGATGATAACAACCTTATAATAGATTATAAAATATAAATACTAACACTATAAGTTTAGATATATGTATATGCAGGTTTTAACCATGCAGTTACCAAGAATGAAGACTGTACAGTATAGAGATTCAAGATATCAAGATTGAAGACTCATGAGTATCAAGAATATCAAGAGTTCAAGAATTGAAGTCAAGAATTGAAGCAATTTATTCTTTAATTAGAATTTTTGTTAAAACTCATAGAAAAGCACTGGCATCTTAAAATTCAATTTATTCGTGGAATGGAATCCACTTCGAGCCTGTTAAAGGGATGTAACCCTAAGTAGGATGGAACCTACGAAAAATCTGGTGGAACATTGTTTTGTATCCGCTAACTTTTTATTCAAAATGATTTTTCAAAATTATATCCTGTTTTCAAAATGTTTTCAAAACCTTCCTTTTAAAAGCATTAAAAACCTCTATCCTGATTTTAAATAATTTTAGCCTCAAAATTATCTTTAATTTCAAAGTCAAAATTACTCCTGATTTTAAACTATCTTTTAAAATAATATATTTAACTTTTACATATTTATACTTAAGATCTAGATATAAAATTATAGTTAAATTATATATATATTATTCCATATATTTACTTATGAATTTTAACTATAGTCAAGTATATTAGAAAAGTTTAAAATAGTTTTAATATAAGAAAAGGTTATTTTCAAAGAAAATCAAATCATTAAAATTTGCTTTGGGATGTCAACATGCCTATGGTGACCATGTCGACTGGTGTCAATTGAGTTCAAAATTTAAATTTCAAAAGAAGTGTCTATTCGCCACAACTCTTCATGAATGGACGTGGCTATTGTTCTTCTATAAATAAGGGTTAGTTTCAACGAATTTTATATCAGATTTTCTGGTTTTTCACTCCTCTTCTTCTTCCACATTTCTTAATACATACTCTTACCATTACTCTGCCGAAATCAATATTGAATCATACTCAATTACTTCTAGTTATTCTCTATCACTATCTCAACAAGGTTTTCAGTGCTATTTAGAGTTATAGACTTCTTTGTAATCTATTAAGCGAGAAAAGGTGTGATTGTGGCCTTGAAAATCAATCAAGTGAGAAAAGGTGTGATTGTAGCCTTGGTAAATCAATTGGGTAAACTTGTGGCCTGGAAATCAAATATCTCTAGCCAAAGGGTTGAAATTCTGGAGGGTGTACCTCGTAGCCTTGAAATCGAGGGTGTAATTGTACAATTGCTTTTGAAAGGTAATCCGTACTTGTGTTGCGGGACTGGATGTAGGGTAATTCCAAACCAGTATAAAATCCGGTGTGTTCTTTCCTTTACTGCTTTTATTTTATTTCTACATCTGTGTTTGTTTCTGTGATTATCCCTGTATCTGTAGATTGCATACATCTGTGTCTAAATTAACATAAACTCAAAAAGATTTAGTAATTCTTTATAAACACTATTCACCCACCTCTAGTGTTAATCCTAGCCTTAAGATCCATAATCCGCATTTCTTTCAGACACATTTTTGGCTCCATCTCAAAATCCCCCAACTGATCGAGCTCTACTCTGCTAGCAGTGTCATGGAGGTATTTCCTAAAGTGAGAAACATGGAAAAAATTATGGACTCTTACCAACTTACAAGGAAGCTCCACACGACATGCCAATTTTCTTATTCTTTTTAAAATTTTGAATGGCCCAATGAATCTAAGTTCCAACTTTCCAAACTTGCTAAATCTAACAACTTTTCTAAGGGTGGATATTTTAACAAATACCATATCTTCAACCTTAAATTCAAGCTCTTTTCTTCTTTTACTTAGATAAGGTTTCTGAAGGTCTTGCACTACCTTCATCCTCTGCCCGACCAACTCTATTTTTCTATGCTATCACCGATTAAATCAGGTTCGAGAAACACTTTGTTGGTGGTTTCCCACAAACAACTAGGCGATTTGAATGGCCTTCCATAAAGTGCTTCAAAATAGGGCTATACTAATCATAGTTTGATAGCTATTATTATACGCAAACTCAACTGAAAGTAGATGTTGCTCCCAATATCCTCCAAAATCCAAGACACAAGCTCTCAACATGTCTTTCAAAATTATATTCACCCTCTCTGTTTGTTCGTTAGTTTATGGGTGATATGCCATGCTAAGGTTCGAAAAAGTTCCCAAAGCTATCTGTAAGCTCCTCCAAAACTCGCTACTACACAAGGGGTCCCTATCACTTACCGTGCTTACAATAATTCCATGTAGACGAACTACCTCTTTAATATAAATCTGGGTAAGATAGGTGCTAGTCCTATTACTCCTAATCGAAACAAAATGATTACTCTTGGTGGGTCTATCTACAACAACCCAAATAGCCTCATTCCCCTTTCGAATTTTAGGCAATCCTTCAAGAAAATCCATCAAAATATTCCCACTTCCAAGTTGGAATTTCCAAAGGAAATAATAATCCACTAGGCTTTCCTTCCTCAGCTTTTACCTTTCGACATATCAAACACCTAGCAACAAACTCAGCAATGCTCCTCTTCATTCCATTCCAAAAGAAAATTCTATTTATATTCTTATACATCTTATCACCTCTGGGACGAATGGTCATCCTTGAGTGGTGACACTCCATAAGCACATCTCTCATCAAGTCATCAATTATTGGGATGCAAAAATGTCCATCTCTTCTTAAATATCCCTTTTCATTAACCGAGTACCTCCTAGCATGAGGAAAATGCTATCCTTTTCTTAATTTTTCAAAAATCTCCACTAATTTCTCGTCTTTTACTTGCTACTACCCTATATGATCCATCAAGGTTGGTATAACCCCCATAACTAATAGCAAACCTTAGATGGGTTCTACTGATGGTTAAAGGTTAAAATTTGACTCTAACCATCTCCATTCATATATAACACCTAGGGTAGCATGTCTCCTACTGAGGGCGTTGGTGACTACATTCCCTTTTTTGGGGTTATATTAAATACCAAAGTCGAAGGATGCTATATGCTCCATCCACCTCTACTGCCTACGATGCAATTCTTTTTGGAAAAATAGGTATTTGAGTGACTTATGATTAGTGAATAGCTCAAACCTATTCCCTAAGAGATAATGCATCTACATCTTTAAGGAAAAAAATAGCTTCTAATTCTAGATCATGCATTGGATATCTCTTCTCATTATTTTTTAGTTGTATACTAGCATAAGCAACTACCTTCCCTTCTTGAATATGAACTACCCATAATCCTATGCCATATGCATCCGTAAAACCATAAACATCTTGGTTCCATCTGGAATAGTAAGCATGAATGCACTAGTAAATGACTTCTTAAGCTTTGCAAATGCCTTGGTGTACTTATCATCCCAAATAAAATCTAGATTCTTCTAAGTCAATTAGGTTAAAGGGGTTTCTGTTTATGCAAATCTCTTGATGAACTTCCTATATTAGCCTGCCAACTTAGAAAACTTCTAACCTCCAATGCATTACTAGAAACCTTCCATCCTTGGACAACTTCCTCTTTAGTAGGGTCCACAACCAATCCTTTCTCCAAAAAAACATGCCCAAGGAACCTAACTTCTTTTTCTAAAAGTGACATTTAGAAAACTTGCCTTTGTGTCGGTTTCTCCTCACGGTCTCCAATACCTCCCTAAGGCGGTCCTCATGCTCCTTGTTGCCTTTGGAGTAAACGAAGATATCATCAACAAACAGTACTACAAATTTATTAAATTATCCTCTAAATATTCTACTCATCAAATCCGTAGTATGCCGGGGCATTCATCCGTCCAAAAAGCTTTACTTCCCACTCATGGGGTCTATCTAGCATACGGAATGCGGCCTTTATCTTGTTTTCCTCTACAATCCACAACTAATGGAATCCACTTGCTAATTATAATTAGGAAAAGACTTTAGATTCTACAAATTGGTCGAACAAGTCATCTACTTTAGGTGGAGGGTACCTATTTTTTTCTTGCCAACTTGTTTAACTCCCAATAATCAATGCAAAGTCTTAAGGAACTATCTGCTTTAGTAGCAAAAACAACAAAGGCTTCCCACTTTGAATTACTCCTACGGATGAATTATTTCTTTAGTAGCTTTAAAATTTGCTTATCCGACTCCCTTCTTTCTTTGGGGGCCATATGTAGGAAGAGCGATGAGTCTTGCATCCTTCTCCAAATCAATTCGAAACTCAATCTCCCTATGGCATGGGAGACCCGAGACCTCCTCAAAGACTTCAAGAAATTCACAAACTATGGGTATTCAAAAGATAGATTTAGTGAGTGTAAATGGCTTAACTCAACTGAAGCTTTAAGCGTATAAAGAACTTCTAGGTCATGACCTCGACGACTCCTTAATCGTACTACCTTTTATCACAGTTCATGAATGGATTCATACTATGACAACCGACTCATACGCAAGTAAATCCATACCCCTTGAAATTTAGAATGCATGCAATACAAATGAAATCAATGTCGCATATGTCTAATACTAGGTCTCTACAACATACGATAAAGATGGGTCGAACCCCAAATGGGATTGGAAACCTCTGGCTGTTGACCATCTGGGTTTTAAGGTTTAAGGAATTTACTACATCCCTTGATACAAAGGAATGTGATGGCCCCAAATCAAACTGGATACAAATAGAAACCTAAAAAATAAGAGTATACCTTATAGAGCTGCTTTTTCTTGGTCACTTGGTGGCTTATTGGCAATAGAGATAGCTTCAATAATGAATCCCTATCCACTTGGTCCTTCCTTAGATACCTTGGGACATTGATTCTTATGATGCCCTTCCTCATGGCAGTTAAAGAACTTTCCTCTAAAGGCTTCCTTCATCCGATTGACCCTATAATCTTTAGCCTCATGACCCCTCCATTGGAATCTCTTATACACCTTTACTTCCTTCTTAAACTTCCCCTTCAACTTCATGTTGGCCCAAAATCTCCCCTTCTTAGACCTTCCTTGCTTTTGGGTCTACACAGACTTCTCTTTCTGTAACAACCCTAGTTTGGAGATTACCTGTCGATATTAAATTATAATGGTAGTTATAATTTAATATTGTCAATTAAATTAAGAATGGAAATTTTTTGTTTGGAATAATGTAATAACCCAGAATTTTGAGCAATATCAATTTAATAATCTTTGATAATAATTGATGTGATCATTTTATATTATAAATTGGCAAGTTAATTCTGTTAAAGGCTGATAATAACAATTTGTTGTTATCTATTAACGTTTTTCTTAACAGTATAAATAAGCAAGTTTAATTCTTTTCAAAATTGATGATTTAAAATGTTTTCTATTTGTAATGTAAAGGTATACATATATTTGTATATAATTGGAAATGGGAAATTGTATTAATTTGAATTTAATAAGTATTTGCAAACTTTAATAGATATATAATTTGTAATTTGAAATGTTAACTTGATTCAATACTTTTAAAAATGATATTTGAAATTTAAATTTTTAATAACAAAGTTAATTTCTTATTTATTATAGACATATACATTAAGCTTTTGGTTTTAAATAAGATTCAAATTAAAAAGTTCATTTGTTTTAATATTCTTTTATTTTAATTTTAACATAAGATAAATTGTTTTAAATTTTTATATAAGGAGTATGACGAAATGATTTTGCACAAATATAGCTTGTTTATTCTAATTCTTTAAAAAAAATTCTTATTTATATTAATTTAGAATATATATATATATAGTTATTAGGAAATTAATTAATAAAAACTTTATTTATATTTATAAATTTAATTTGCATGTAAATTACATATGTAAGATAGTAATACCATTTAAGCACATGTGTAACAAGATAATAAAGAAAGATGACAAGTGTCATCTTTAACTTAAACCTTCCTTTATTTTTAATAAAATTTAATTTCAGCTTATATAAACATATATTCTTTATCCTTATTTCTTTTTCCCCATCTTCATTCTAGAATCTAAAAAAAAGATGAAAACCTGTAAAACAATTGTCTAACCAGCAAAAAAATTCAAGGGTTTTCAGTTCAAAATCAAAAAGAATTCAAAACCTGATTTGAAACAAGTAGATGCAATTCAAAAATCAACTCTAATGATTTAAAGTAAAACTAGCAGGTGAGTAACATAACACGGCCTTCTCTGTTTTATTTTAAATGCCTGTCAGTAATCTTTTGAATTTAAAAGCTTAAGGAACAAAATATATGATGTACGTTTTAAAATGTGTATGCATGTTTGTTATAAGTTCTGAACATGTTTATATGAATAAAGATGGTCTGCATATGCATGATCTCTGTATATATCTCTGTATATTTGTAATGTCTGAACATGCACACTTATACTATTCTGTTTCCAGTTTACAGAGTTAAGATTAAATCAAAAATCAAAATTTCTTTTTAAATAAATCATTGTTTGGATTTGAATTTGGATCAGAATAGTTTGAATTAAACCAAGATCAAGTACTACTAATACATACCAGTACATTAGCTGATATTATTCTTGTTTCTTAAGAAAAATATATAATACAGCAACAATTATAAATATTGTGATAACATAAAATGTAAATTTACATTGATTCAAGTATGTATCTTGAATTATCTCTGGAATATAGGATTTTTAAAGTAAAAACCATGATTTTTAGTTGGGAATTCTGTGAGGAATCCTGGGTTAACCAGAAAATGGATTTTGAGGAATTCATGGTGATCGACGGTACCGGAAATGTCGGGGCTTGGGTTGAGGTAGGGGTGATGATCAGGGATATTGGCAAAAATAGTTGAAGCCATTTTAGTTCGTCGAGACGTTGGGATTTGGCAATTGTAGGGTTTCCTGTTGGTTTTTATCGTGGTTGCTGTCGAGGCAAATGGTGTAGTCAAGGGAGGATCGGAGTTGATCGCTATAGGAGGAAATCACGTAGGAGGTCAAGGCGTGGCTCTAGCCGTGGCAGCGTGGTTCCAGATGGATTGGATCGTCGACGATTGAAGAAAATTCCATTGATGGTGGGTTCCTGACTTTGGCAGTATGGCTCGATTCCGTTTTTCTTCGAATTTTGGTTTTCTGTGTTTGCAAGACAACTTACGAGGTCAAATGGAGTTTGTTGAAGGATGGAAACATGGTCGGAGGTGACTAGTGTTGTTGTGCACTTGCACGGTGAAGTTGTCTGTATCTGATGATTGTTTGGTGTGGATGCTTGGGAGAAAAAGTTGTTTTGCGCGTGGGTTACTTCGGGTTTCTGGAGGGAAGTTTTTTTTCCGATGTATCTGTTGTGCGTTTCTCGAGTCAAACCTCGAGTACTCTATGGGTTAGACCCGAAGCCAAATCTTTGAGCAACTTTAAACTAGGCATAATCAAGATAAAAATTTAGATGAATTCGGTTTTAACTGTGGATTTAAGGAAGTTACGAAATTTGTTTAACTTAAATTATTAAGTTAAATGTGTATATTATTAAAACTTAAATTGAATATTTTAATTAAATAAGTAAAATTTAAGGGTAAATGATTCAAGACATGAGTATGATGTTGATAGTTAAAATTTTTAATAAAGATAGATAGTTTATCTTGAGACCTTGGATGATTATGAATCGATTAAATTTAATGAATTTATTAAGGAAAAGAAAAGATAATTAATTTAACTAATTACAAGTTAAATTAATTAGAGATTAAATAATTAAGGATAAATTAATGTAAGTAATTAGTGATTAAATACTTTAATAATAATTACTTAATGTAAAGAATGAATTTGTCAAGGGTTAATTTGATTATTAACTAAAGATTAATTAAGAGAGGATAATTAATCAATGGAAATTACTTAATGAAAGTAATTAAGGATTAATTGCTTAGCATAATTAATTAAAGGGGATTAATTAATATGATTATTTAAGTAAATTAATTGGGTTAATTAGTTTAAATAATCACTTGATGTCGGGATTGAGTATAATTACTCAATGAGGTTCATAAAGTGTAATTACTAGTGAAGTAATTAGTAATGGTAATTACATGGTGGAATTAAGTGAAGATTAAAAGTAGTTTTGGTTTAATTGTATGGCACAATTAATTTAAGGAATAATTACTTAGCAGAAATAATGAATAATTAATTACTTGGTGCAATTAATTTAAGAATTGACTTATAAGAGTTATGGGAAGTTAATTAAGTGATGTAACTAATTAAGAGTAATTAATTACAGTGTGAGATTAATCAAGGAAATTTATAAATATAATAAATTAAAGATTAAGTATAATTACATGAGGTAATGAATGAGGTATAATTACTTAGTGAAGTAATTAGTGGATAATTACCGGATGTAGTTAATTTAAGAAAATTACTTTAGGGGTAGAAATTAAGGGTAATTACTTGATGGAGAAATTAAGTAAAGATTACTCAGTGTAATTGAAGGATTAATTTATATTATTTATCAAGGAGTTGGTTTAATTAATAAAGAAATTAAGGAAAGTTGATTTCTGATTATGATTAATCAAGATTGATTAATAAATGTAATTAAGTTAAAAGTTAATTATTATTTGAGATTTAAGAATAATTAACTAATGAAGGTAATTAGGGGACAAGTAATTAATTTAGTTAATTGGAGTGATCAATCTTGCTTATTAATGATTGAATGATGATGGGTGTCTTGAATTGGGAAATATCTCTGTTATGAATTGTTTTGTGGTATGATATGTTGAATGGACGATGATATGGTGACTATCAATCTATTATGAATTGCTGTGTAAAGGTGTTATCCGACAATTTAAGTTGAATTGTATTAAATTGGTTAACTTGGGTTTAGATGACATTGGATTCGAAGAGACCGGAGTCGGTTATTAGTTAATACCCGAAACCACTACGATTCTTTATAAATTTATATGTGGAAATCAATGTGCTGGTTTGGGATGATTTAAGTGTATTGGACCATTTAATCTAAGTTTTGACACATAGAAATGGATGTGTGATATGAGTAATGTCTTAACGACTTGTGAATTTGTAAATTGACATAAGTTACCCGGGTTCATATCAGTTGTATGCTTTTGTATTCATGTTAGATGGGTTTGCTCACGCTGGTTTCCAGCCTGATCTGGGTGTTACTTTGATGTAATGCTCGGGTCAGACCGAGTATTACAGATTTTCAGGTAAGGACGTCCTGGAGCTCAGGAAGCGATCTGGATGGCAGGGATGTATGGAGAGTTTCCACTATGATATTGTATATATTTGAGACATACTAATTGTATACATCCATTATTTGTACATTTGTTGTAACTCTGATATATATAAATATAAATTGGCACATATATTTTTCTTTTGTATAACTGCTATTATTATGTGATATTATATTTTGATCCGCTGCGAATGTGAGTTTTCTGTGTCTTGTTCTTGTTTCTTCTTCTTTCTCTTTCTTCATCTTTCTAACTATCTGGGAATTTCGGGTTTGGAATTTCCGGACTGTTACATTTGGTATTAGAGCTGAAGGTTAAGCGAGAACCTTGGCTCTGTTGGGATTACTCATTAAGGATAGGGACAATAGTACCCTAGAATGAGCTGACTGTATACATATATGAGAGAGCGTACTTGTTAGTTTCTTATATAAGGATTTTAAATGATTTTATAAAAGAATATATTTTGATATATATAAAGCAATATTTCTTTCTAATAAATATTGAGGGAATTGGTTGTTAAATTATTAAATTAAATTAAGGAGTAATAGGAATACAACCAAACTGAAATTAAATCTTAAATTTGGGAAAGGTTTCAGGATAAGGATATCAATTAATTAATGTAATTAATTAAACTTTATTTAATGATATTAATTAATAAATAATAATTGGAAATGATAAATAAAGAGGGAGTTACTTAATGAAGTAACTAGAGGTAAGTAATTTAAAGGAGAATTACTAAATGAAGGTAATTAAGAAATAAGTTAATTACCGAATGTGATTAATTGGAATTAATTAATGACATAATTAATTTAAAGAAATAATAAATAATATTATTTAATGCAATTGAATGAAATGGTCCTATTTCAAACAAGAATTGTTTGAAAATTTAAAAGAAATATGTTTTGAATTAAAAACCAAAGGTGGTTTAAAATTTTAAAGTATAACTTGGTATGTAAAAGAAATTAATATGTATATATGTGGATATACATAATATCAAAGGTGGTTTGAAATAAACTCTAAATGGTGAGTTTTAAATTTGGAATAAGATATGATACCCAAAGTGATAAGTTTTTTTGAACTTATAAGTGGGAAAGTATTTTGAAAATTTGAATTGGAGAATACAAATTTGAGTAAGGTTAAACGGGATTGATTGAATTTTACTCGGAGGAAGTTAAATAAGATTGAATGAATAATCTGATTTGGAAATTTCAAGATGAAATTGGGATTTAACTTGGGAAGTTAAATGGTTGATTTTAATTGAGAGTTTGAGTGATCTCAAATTGGGTTTGAAATCAGAAAATTGGAAATGGATGGATGTTTTGAAATAATTGGATGATATCATCCTATTGTTGTTAAAAATCTTTAAGCTGAAATTGGATTTGTTTAAATAAGTGAGAAATGAAGTGTGGTAATATATCCATTATTGAGATAAAAAGAAAATCTAGCATTAATTTGAAATTAAGGATATGGAATTACTTTGAAATGAAATTTAAAATGATTGAATCTGAAAATTGAACTTGTTTAAGAATTGGTTTCAAACTAGAAGATAAAATTGGATAATGAATTAAATTGTTTAAAAGCTTTTAATAAAGGTTAACTTGGTTTAAAGGGTTAAACCAACCTTAGTGAATTTAACTCGAATTTATATAATTCGAGATGGTCTAAATTTGGAATTTGAATTGAAATTAGTTTAAATTGAATTTGATTGGAATTGATTAAATTTGTGATTAAAGATGTATAAGAATAAAATTCAAATGGAAAATTTGAATTGGATTAATTGGAAACGATTTGAAATTGAAGTGGGTTCAATTTGAAATTAGTCCGAATTGATTTGAATAATTTGGAATTGTAATTAAAGTTGAATAATTTTAAATTCAAATGGATTTTGAATTTTAATTTGGGAGGAAATCAAGAATAATTCAACTTGATTGGAAATAGAGTTTGAAATTGGGATTAATTCAAATCGGAGTTGAAATGAATTGAAATTTGAAACTAGTTCAGTTGAAATTTATTTGAATTAGTATAAGTTGAGAACAAAGTTGAATAAAGTTAAATTTGAAAAGAAACCGAGGTTAATTCAACTTGAATTGGGGTTGAATCAATTTCAATGGAAATTGGAGATTATTTAAATTGGAATTGGGTCAATTTAAATGGAAATGGAAATTTAAATTGAATTGATGAGAGTGGAGATTGGGAAGTGAGCAGTTTTGACTCTAGACTATTTTTAATATAAATTGTTTTAATATAAACCTATTTTCCAAGCTATTCATTTTATATACAACCTTTCTTTAAAAGCCAAACTATCTTATACTGGTTTTACAATTATTTTTGAAACTGTTTAACAATTTTCCAACTGTTTTATAAACTAATTACTATATTTCAACTATTTTACAAAACTAATTACTATCTTGCTATTATTTTGTAATTATTTAAAATTTCTATAATTATTTTAACTATTTTCTAACTAGTTTATAGCTATTTTATAAACCAGTAATTATTTTTCAACTACTTATCTATTTCTATAACTTTTCAAGTTATTTTCTAAACTCAAACTGGTCAGAGTTCAAACTGTTACCGGTTAAATACCCAATCAAGATAAGAATAAAGGTAATAATCCAAATGGATTGAAGCAATTGTGAGTTAGTGAATGAAAATTTAAGTGAATGCGAATAGAAATGGAATTGATTTGGCTAATAACCAATAAAGATAAATACGTAGGGTGTAGTATGTTATTCTATTCGCATAGTGATTTGATGTAGATTCGAGCACAGAATTTCAAAAAAGTTATATCGATCCGAGTGGAATTGTAACAACCCCGGTTTGGAGATTACCATAAATATTAAATTATAATGATGATTATAATTTAATATTGGGATTAATTAAATTAATAGGAAGAAAATGTTGTTTATTTTAATTAACAATGAATTTGGATTAATCTGAGCTATTGAAAATAAATAAATATGGAGAATAATAAGAAATAATTATTCCTTGTTGAATAATTGATGAACATGAGCAGAATAAAGTTTTTGCTTTATTTCGGGAATTTTTTAGTATAGTTGTTTGACTATATTGGATTTAATGTATTGATCATGACAACATTGAGTTTATTGTCAATATTGCCGTTGTATTATTAAAACATAAGAAATAATAATAATTCTTAAGATTTAAATGATAAGCATGTGTGAAATAGAGTTTTTACTTTATTTCATGAATTTTTGAATGTATTGATTTGGATACATTCAATTAAATTTAATAATTTGTCCAACATTGTGTTATTTGCCAATATTGCCATTTTATTAATTAAAACTCAAGAGAATTGATTAATAAAATAATTAATCATAGTAATTATGATTAAAAATGATAAGAAAATATTTATTTGGTGTAATCATGTAATTACATTTATTGGAGTGTAAAATATATTTATGTTTAACCAATTGTAACAAATTGTAATTTATTTTGCAAAAATATGAAAATTGGTTAAATTGGAATAATATTAATAAAAATATAATAATTGTGTTTTATCTTTTTACTTGGAATCTAGAAGTTGTAACGGTTCTAACGCACCTAAGTTTGTAAAAATCAGATTTAATATGTATAAGATATGGAGATTTAAACAAATTACATAAATAAAAATTTCATAAACTAAAAAGCAAAGATTTGCCTAAGTCCTAATGAGTTTTATTGTGGAAATTGGATCCTTACCCTAAGCCCAACTGGCAGCTCTAGAATTTTGTACGTATCTTTCTCCTCTTCTCCGTTCATTCCTTCTCCAGAAAAAAAGAAAAAAACCCCCCATGGCCTCCTCTTTGTAAATTTTGCTCAAATTAAACCAAATCTCAGCTGAAATCAAGAAAATTTAAGTCTAAAATCAATAATAAGGTAATCTCTTAACCAATTCTCATCTCTAATCCATGGAAATTGTAGATTTCAGATATTGTAAATGTTGTTTTGATGATTTTCTTCCATGCATGTCTTTTTCAGCTCCTACAGGTAGTTTAGAGGCCACTACCAGCTGAAATACTCCATCTTGAAGCCCCAATCAATCTCCTCCTTCGCTGTAAAGGTAAGTAAAATACTTACAGCAACTATAAGCAAAAGGAATTGCGATGCTTGAAAACATTTTGATGCTTAGTTTGATGTTTTAGGCATAAAAACTTTGATTTGAAAAGCTATATTTTGCTAAACTGTCCATTGTTCTTTTGATCATATCTGGCTCATCCGTTGTCGGATTGATGCCATTCTTTTGCCAGATTATACTGCACTTGATCTAGTTTGTTCATGTCAAATTTCATCCATTTTTGAGTCCGTTTGGACCTCTGTTATGCTGTGAAAGTTGCAAACCCGAGAGGGTTTTGCACAGAAAATATATTTCGCTGAATAGTAATTTTGGCATAACTTTTGTGTTTCAAATCGGAATTGGATAATTTTTGATGTTTCGGAAAACTTATTTCATTGGCTACAACTTTTGTTTGTTGAGTTTTCTGCAATTTTGAGGGTATCTATGTCAAAATTGAACCTTTCTACTGCTAACCCGAGAGCAAAATCAAACATGCTCTGTTGTTGATGCAGAAATGAAATCTTCCATAACTTTTTCGTTTTTAATCGGAATTTGATAATTTTGGATGTTTTGGAAAGCCTATTTCAGTGGCTACAACTTTCATTTGTTGTGTTTTCTGTGATTTTGAAGTTTGCTATGCTAAAATTGCAAATGTTTCTCGCTGTCCTGTGTTTTGGTTGCATGGACTAGTGTTGATTTTAAACTATAAAAAATGGTTTGCATCTATGAACATGTATATGCAATTTGTATCTCAGTAATATGATGTTAAACATTTCATTTTAAACATTTTAAAAGTATTATACTATAATTATTTTATATTTAACCTATATTTTACATATTTTAATCCCGTTTTCTCTTCTAAAATCTTTTATGTATAATTTTAGTTATTTTAATCATTTTTCGTGAATGTTCGGACATATGAGAAAGTATATTAAACGATTTAGTAAAAACCGCGAGGTATGGGACTCGTGCATAATTGCTTTATCGTTTAAATACAAACTTGTACGATCGAAATGAATTCGAGGAATCTTTTGAGATCCTCCAAGATTGTTACCCACAATGTGGTACCTTGAGATTTATTTAGAGCATTTGTCCCGTATTAACAAGATTAGCTAACATGTGGAAGTAGTCCGAAAACTCCCGATTGGAGTATATTGATTGTGGACTATCAAGATTGTAGTGCTCCCGCCGATGAAATGAGGCAAAACCAATTATGGTTGATTATGATTTTATAATTTTGATTAGGTTTTCACTTGTCGATGAAATGAGACAAGTTTGAATTTATTTTTGGTTTATCGTAGCGGAATTGCTACGACTTGATTATTTACATTCGCCGATGAAATGAGGCATTGTGATTGTATTGATTTATTATTTTTCCTAATGTGGAACCAACAAGTGATTAGTAAACCATTAGGTGATAACTCATGGTATGAGACGTGGGTTATACCCTTATGGGTTCCTAGTCTCGATGTTGATACACATTCAAGATTGGACTAGTACTATGAGACCACGAGTTTATTGGGGAATCAAGATTTGAAATTATGCCCCAAATCATGAATTTACTATTACTCGGGTCTTTGACGTCACCGATTGGGATTGATTAAATTATAGGCGACGTAGTCATCAAGATTGTCAAGATTTATCTAGATGACATGATCCCGATCATCACGATTGTTGGTACCAAAGTATGGTACTAGTGGAGATTCAAAAGCACGTGCAAAATTATCTTTTGATGCTTTATGATTTATCGGAATTTGACGATTTCTATAGCCTTATATATGAATAAGGCGATATTATTTTATGGTCCATGATTATTTATATCGTTTCATGACTTGTTGGAGATTTATGAGATTTTATGATTTCATGGATGTTACTAATAATTTACTTAACTTAATCACATTTCCCCTTACGCATGACATTAGAATATTAACTTGACACCTCCCTTGATTATCATTGAACCTTTCATTTATTCTGTTGGGTACAACAGAATGAATGCTTCCCTTTACTTATTATCCTAGAGTTCCTTATCTACTGATGAGTTTAGTTGCCTGACCCATGTGTTTTATTCACTCGGGTCAGACCGAGTTGCTGGTTAGCTTGGATTTCTTTTGCCTCCAGTTCAGCTTGATACTTTTTGTGGGACGCATATATGTATATTTTGGCTAGCTAGTCTTCGTCTTTTGGGACTACTCCTTTATGATCATTTGTATATTTTTGGGATGTATATTTTGACACTTAGCTACCTAGTAGTTACTCTTGTATGATGTATTATATGGATATGTATGGTGACGGTTATGTATGTATATAACTGATCTGGGTTTGCTTTTCCGTGACTTAGATTATTCCGCACATTATATTACATTGTTTCTGAAATGCTATATAGCCACCGTAGTGTGCAATAGTTATGCACTAGACATGTCAACCACACATGAGGTTATGAAAAAAAAATTGACACATACTTGACATGTTTAGTTCATAGCTATTGTATGCTATGTTGGTCGCTCCTATTCAGCCTTATTCTCTGCGTTAGTAGACAGAATTACTCGTTAATTCCCTTTACTAACGTGGGTCTCGGGGTGGGGCGTTACAGCTTGGTATCAGAGCGTTATTTCAGAAAATAATGTAATATACACAGAACAGCACACGAGATACCATACATTTAGTATTATACATCTACATGTGTCATCCCATAAATCACAACCCGTTTCACCTTTACTTATCTTTGTCTTTACCCATGATTCAAGTGTGTCCCTTTTCGATTCCTTTGGGGTAAATAGAAAGGAATACGTCTAGGAATGTATATTTTATTCCGTAGTATTCCTTAATTTTCGCATTCGAATTTCTTATGAATATATATATTTACCCTGTGAATAATCCCACCTTATCTTTTCTTTCAGCTATGCCTGGACGTGGTAGAGGACGTTCTTCAGCGGCGGGACCGTCCAGTGGTTCCCGTCCTGAAGGCGTATACATGTCTACCGACCAGATTCTAGAGCTTGTGCGGAGCATTCAGCCTCCCACTTCTGGTTCTTATTCTGCTCCGCAGAAGTTTGCCTTCGCACGTATGTGCAGTGACTTTACTCATCTCGGTGGCAAGCCCTTCAAAGGCACCGAGTCTGTTATTGAGGTCGAGGCTTGGCTCAGTTCTTGTGAGCGTATCTTTACCCGTATGGAGATTTCTAGCCGCCATCGGGTTCTTGTAGCATCTAGTATGTTGCAAGAACGAGCCCTTCATTGGTATGATCTTCTGATTTCTGAGTTTGATGAGTCCTCACTTGAGTGGGATCAATTCCGTGAGCGGTTCGAGCTCAAGTTTATCCCTGATTCTGAGAGAGCTACTCTAGCTCGACGTTTCCTTGAACTTAAGCAAGGAAAGCTTTCTGTTTCCGAGTATGTTGCCTCTTTCGAAAGTCTTTCAAAGTATGGTCTTGAGCACATTTCTACTCCTTACAAGAAGAATCTTATGTTCATTTCTGGGCTCAAGAAGTATTTGAAGAAGGCCCTTATGCTTCGTCTTGAGCTTTCTTTCGAGAAGCTTGTTGATACGGCCCTTCATCTTGAAGTGGTCGAGAAGGAAAAAGATAGTGATGATGATACTAGTGTTCGGGCCAACCCGAACAAGAAGTAGTTCTTTGGCAAGCCTAAGTCTTTTCCTTCTAAGAAGAAGAAGAAGTTTAGTGGTTCCTCTTCTCAGTCTCAGCCAGCTCTTTCAGCTAAACCATTTGCTTGTTTCAATTGTGGCTCCCCTGATCATCATGTCAGAGACTGTCCCAAACCCAAAAGGTGCCTCTATTGCAAGAAAGAGGGACATTTAGTTGCTTCTTGCCCCAAGAAGGGGAAAGGACCTCGTCAGGGTCAGCTTAATGTTGCATCTGCTTCTGGTGGTTCTTCTCAGCCTAAAGGTACATCCTCGTCTATTTTGGAAGGTTTTATTTTATTTCATGATCATTATATTAGAGTGCTCTTCGATACGGGTGCGTCCCACTCATTCGCATCGAAGGAACTCGTTCATGCTTTACAGTTGGATGTGTCTTGCTTGCTTACTTCATTGCGGATTGCTAATCCTATTGGAGGATCCGCTACTTTTAGCTTATATTATGATGATGTTGAGATTTTGATATGTGGTTATTCCTTCCATGCGAATCTGCACGTGATTCCTTTCCTTGGTTTCGATATGATTCTCGGTATGGACTGGCTAGCTCGATACGATGCCAAGATTCTTTGCATGGAGCGAGTTCTTTATCTTCGACATCCTGATTGTCCCGATCAGCTATCTCTCTCGCTTCGTGATTCTAATTGTGACTCTGTGGCTTCCTTATTTGCTCTCGGTTCTCATGACATTGATGGCGATATATCTCTTATTCCAGTTGTTTGCGACTTTGCTGATTTATTTGAGCCTGTTTCTGGTTTGCCTCCTAAGCGATCTATCGAGTTTCGTATTGATCTTATTCCAGGTGCTCAGCCTGTTAGTCGTCCTCCTACGAGGATGTCTGCACGGGAAAATGAGGAACTCAAAAAGCAACTCCTTGAGCTTGAAGCTAAGCATTTCATTCGTTCTAGTTCTTCACCGTGGGGTGCTGCAGTTGTATTCGTGAGGAAGTCCGATGGGACTCTTAGGCTTTGCGTTGACTATCGCAAGCTTAACGAATTAACCATCAAGAATCGTTATCCCTTGCCTCGAATTGATGACATGTTCGATCAATTAAGTGGTGCTAAGGTCTTTTCACAATTAGACCTTGCCACTGGTTTTCATCAGCTCCGAGTCGCGGAAGATAGTGTTCCTCTCACTGCATTCCGCACTCGCTATGGTTCTTATGAGTGGCTCGTCGTGCCGTTCGGATTGACGAACGCACCTGCCTACTTTGTCGATCTTATGAATCGAGTATTCCGGGAATATCTCGATAAGTTCGTGCTTGTTTTCATTGATGATATTCTTGTATATTCAAAATCCGAAGCGGACCATGCTCGGCATCTTAGAATTGTTTTGAGTACTCTTCGACAACATCAACTCAAAGCAAAACTTTCTAAATGTCACTTTTGGGAGAAGCAAGTGAAGTTCTTAGGTCATGTCGTATCTTCAGAGGGTATATCAGTTGATCCCTCTAAGATAGAGGCTATTCAGAATTGGAAAAGGCCTGAGAATGTTTACGAGATTCGTTCTTTTCTGGGTTTAGTGGGTTATTACCGCCGCTTTATCAAAGACTTTTCCCGTATTGTGCTTCCATTGACTAGCCTTACGAGAAAAGGAGTTCGATTTATTTGGTCCGATAAGTGTGAGGCTTCTTTTCAACGATTGAAAGAGCTTCTCACTAATCCTCCTGTTCTTGTGGTTCCTCAAGGGAACCAAGATCTTATCGTTTATATCGATGCCTGCCTTAGTGGTCTTGGCGCAGTTCAGATGCAGAAAGATCGGGTAGTTGCTTATGCTTCGAGACAGTTACGTCCGAACGAGGTTCGGTATGCTACCCACAACCTTGAGCTTGCTGCCATTGTCTTCGCTTTGAAGATTTGGCGTCATTATCTTTTGGGAGAGCACTTCGTCCTTTACACCGATCACAAATCTCTTAAGTATCTCTTTTCACAGAAGGATTTGAATATGAGGCAACAGCGATGGTTAGAGTTTCTCGCCTCATATGATTTTGATATTGAGTATACCCCTGGTAAGGGTAATCGAGTTGCAGATGCGCTTAGTCGCAAGCATTCGGCTGTGGTTTCTATGATGTTAGCCGAATGGGATGTTCTATTGACCCTATCTTCTTGTGATGTTCGTAATCGAGCTCCACCGTCTGATTCTCCTGCTTTATTGTTTAGTCTGGACGCTCGTCCATCTCTTTTAGATTGTATTTCAGAGGCTCAGAGGCGTGATGATAGTTGTATGCGTCTCATTCGGTCTTGTTCATCTGAGTCCCGTGATGAGGAATTGCGGGATTATTCGATTGATTCTTACGGTTGCCTTCGGTTGAGAAACTGTATTGTTGTGCCTTCTGATTCAGCACTTAGGCGTGACATACTTGATGATTGTCATCGCTCTAAGTATACCATTCATCCGGGTAGTAGTAAGATGTATTCAGATATGCGTCGTCTTTACTATTGGGAGGGCATGAAGCGTGATGTTGCGAGTTATGTGAGCAAGTGCCCAACCTATCAGCTTGTTAAGGCCGAGCATCAGCGGCCATCTGGTCTTCTTCAGCCTCTTGAAGTTCCACTGTGGAAGTGGGACCAAGTTTCGATGGATTTTGTCGACGGCCTACCTCGTTCGAGGTCGGGTCATTCTTGTATCTGGGTCATTGTTGATCGTCTTACGAAGTCTGCTCATTTTATTCCTATTAAATCTAATAGGAATGCCCCTCTCTTGGCAAAGCTTTACATAAAGGAAATTGTACGGTTACATGGTATTCTTCTTCGATTGTTTGTGACCGAGATCCATTATTCACTAGTCATTTCTGGACGAGTTTTCAGCAAGCTTTGGGTACAAAGCTCAATCTTTCGACTGCTTATCATCCTCAGTCTGACGGTCAAACGGAGAGAGTGAATCGTATTCTTGAGGATCTCCTTCGAGCTTGTATTCTTGATTTTGGTGGTTCATGGGAGGACCACATTCCATTGGTAGAATTCTCTTATAATAACAGCTTTCAATCTAGTATTGGCATGGCGCCGTTTGAGGCTCTTTATGGCAGACCGTGCCGTTCTCCATCTTGTTGGCTAGAATCTGGCGAGAAGCTTATTCTTGGACCGGATTCGATTCGTGATTCCTCGGAGAAGATTTTTCTTATTAGACAGAGAATGAAAGAGGCTCAGAGCCGTCCGAAATCCTACGCGGACAACCGTAGGAGGCCTCTTGAGTTTACTATTGGTGATCATGTCTTTATCCGTGTTTCTCCGATGAAGGGAGTGATGCGCTTTAGCTCTACGGGGAAATTGGCTCCTCGCTTTATAGGATCATTTCCGATTATTGAGCGTATCGGTCCGGTTGCTTATCGTTTGTCACTTCCGTCTCACTTATCCGGTATTCATGACGTCTTCCATGTTTCTCAGTTGAGGAAGTGTCTTCGAGATTCTGACTCTATCATTGATCCATCCGAGCAGCTTGAGCTTGAGATCTCACCGAGCTTATCTACCTTTCAACAGCCTATTCGACTACTTGGTAAGGAGGTGAAGCGCCTTCGAAACAAGAATGTGCCCTTTGTCAAGATTCAATGGTCGGAAAATCCCAATGATTGCACATGGGAAACCGAAGACTCTATCAAGCGTTCTTTTCCGGGCTTTCTTTCTTCTTTTGGTGATGGTGAGGATTTATTATCTCGAGCTATTTCTTGTTTCTTTCGTTTGAATCACTGAATTGTTATAGATTTTTCCCTTAAAAATTTCGTGGACGCAATTTTATTAAGGGGGGAGGTCTGTAACAACCCCGGTTTGGAGATTACCATAAATATTAAATTATAATGATGATTATAATTTAATATTGGGATTAATTAAATTAATAGGAAGAAAATGTTGTTTATTTTAATTAACAATGAATTTGGATTAATCTGAGCTATTGAAAATAAATAAATATGGAGAATAATAAGAAATAATTATTCCTTGTTGAATAATTGATGAACATGAGCAGAATAAAGTTTTTGCTTTATTTCGGGAATTTTTTAGTATAGTTGTTTGACTATATTGGATTTAATGTATTGATCATGACAATATTGAGTTTATTGTCAATATTGCCATTGTATTATTAAAACATAAGAAATAATAATAATTCTCAAGATTTAAATGATAAGCATGTGTGAAATAGAGTTTTTACTTTATTTCATGAATTTTTGAATGTATTGATTTGGATACATTCAATTAAATTTAATAATTTGTCCAACATTGTGTTATTTGCCAATATTGCCATTTTATTAATTAAAACTCAAGAGAATTGATTAATAAAATAATTAATCATAGTAATTATGATTAAAAATGATAAGAAAATATTTATTTGGTGTTAATCATGTAATTACATTTATTGGAATGTAAAATATATTTATGTTTAACCAATTGTAACAAATTGCAATTTATTTTGCAAAAATATGAAAATTGGTTAAATTGGAATAATATTAATAAAAATGATAATAATTGTGTTTTATCTTTTTACTTGGAATCTAGAAGTTGTAACGGTTCTAACGCACCTAAGTTTGTAAAAATCAGATTTAATATGTATAAGATATGGAGATTTAAACAAATTACATAAATAAAAATTTCATAAACTAAAAAGCAAAGATTTACCTAAGTCCTAATGGGTTTTATTGTGGAAATTGGATCCTTACCCTAATCCCAACTGACAGCTTTAGAATTTTGTACGTATCTTTCTCCTCTTCTCCGTTCATTCCTTCTACAGAAAAAAAGAAAAAAACCCCCCCATGGCCTCCTCTTTGTAAATTTTGCTCAAATTAAACCAAATCCCAGCTGAAATCAAGAGAATTTAAGTCTAAAATCAATAATAAGGTAATCTCTTAACCAATTCTCATCTCTAATCCATGGAAATTGTAGATTTCAGATATTGTAAATGTTGTTTTGATGATTTTCTTCCATGCATGTCTTTTTCAGCTCCTACAGGTAGTTTAGAGGCCACTACCAGCTGAAATACTCCATCTTGAAGCCCCAACCAATCTCCTCCTTCGCTGTAAAGGTAAGTAAAACACTTACAGCAACTATAAGCAAAAGGAATTGCGATGCTTGAAAACATTTTGATGCTTAGTTTGATGTTTTAGGCATAAAAACTTTGATTTGAAAAGCTATATTTTGCTGAAACTGTCCATTGTTCTTTTGATCATATCTGGCTCATCCGGTATCGGATTGATGCCATTCTTTCTTCAGATTGTACCGCACTTGATCTAGTTTGTTCATGTCAAATTTCATCCATTTTTGAGTCCGTCTGGACCTCTGTATTTGCTGTGAAAGTTGCAAACCCGAGAGGGTTTTGCACAGAAAATATATTTCGCTGAATAGTAATTTTGGCATAACTTTTGTGTTTCAAATCGGAATTGGATAATTTTTGATGTTTCGGAAATCTTATTTCATTGGCTACAACTTTTGTTTGTAGAGTTTTCTATAATTTTGAGGTTATCTATGTCAAAATTGAACCTTTCTACTGCTAACCCGAGAGCAAAATCAAACCTGCTCTGTTGTTGATGTAGAAATGAAATCTTCCATAACTTTTTCGTTTTTAATCGGAATTTGATAATTTTGGATGTTTTGGAAAGCCTATTTCAGCGGCTACAACTTTCATTTGTTGTGTTTTCTGTGATTTTGAAGTTTGCTATGCTAAAATTGCAAATGTTTCTCGCTGTCCTGTGTTTTGGTTGCATGGACTAGTGTTGATTTTAAACTATAAAAAATGGTTTGCATCTATGAACATGTATATGCAATTTGTATCTCAGTAATATGATGTTAAACATTTCATTTTAAACATTTTAAAAGTATTATACTACAATTATTTTTATATTTAACCTATATTTTATATATTTTAATCCTGTTTTCTCTTCTAAATTCTTTTATGTATAATTTTAGTTATTTTAATCATTTTTCGTGAATATTCGGACGTATGAGAAAGTATATTAAACGATTTAGTAAAAACCGCGAGGTATGGGACTCGTGCATAATTGCTTTATCGTTTAAATACAAACTTGTACGATCGAAATGAATTCGAGGAATCTTTTGAGATCCTCCAAGATTGTTAGCCACTATGTGGTACCTTGAGATTTATTTAGAGCATTTGTCCCGTATTAACAAGATTAGCTAATATGTGGAAGTAGTCCGAGAACTCTCGATTGGAGTATATTGATTGTGGACTATCAAGATTGTATTGCTCCCGCCGATGAAATGAGGCAAAACCAATTATGGTTGATTATGATTTTATAATTTTGATTAGGTTTTCACTTGTCGATGAAATGAGACAAGTTTGAATTTATTTTTGGTTTATCGTAGCGGAATTGCTACGACTTGATTATTTACATTCGCCGATGAAATGAGGCATTGTGATTGTATTGATTTATGATTTTTCCTAATGTGGAACCAACAAGTGATTAGTAAACCATTAGGTGATAACTCATGGTATGAGACGTGGGTTATACCCTTATGGGTTCCTAGTCTCGATGTTGATACACATTCAAGATTGGACTAGTACTATGAGACCACGAGTTTATTGGGGAATCAAGATTTGAAATTATGCCCCAAATCATGAATTTACTATTACTCGGGTCTTTGACGTCACCGATTGGGATTGATTAAATTATAGGCTACGTAGTCGTCAAGATTGTCAAGATTTATCTAGATGACATGATCCCGATCATCACGATTGTTGGTACCAAAGTATAGTACTAGTGGAGATTTAAAAGCACGTGCAAAATTATCTTTTGATGCTTTATGATTTATCGGAATTTGACGATTTCTATAGCCTTATATATGAATAAGGCGATATTATTTTATGGTCCATGATTATTTATATCGTTTCATGACTTGTTGGAGATTTATGAGATTTTATGATTTCATGGATGTTACTAATAATTTACTTAACTTAATCACATTTCCCCTTACGCATGACATTAGAATATTAACTTGACACCTCCCTTGATTATCATTGAACCTTTCATTTATTCTGTTGGGTACAACAGAATGAATGCTTCCCTTTACTTATTATCCTAGAGTTCCTTATCTACTGATGAGTTTAGTTGCCTGACCCGTGTGTTTTATTCACTCGGGTCAGACCGAGTTGCAGGTTAGCTTGGATTTCTTTTGCCTCCAGTTCAGCATGATACTTTTTGTGGGACGCATATATGTATATTTTGGCTAGCTAGTCTTCGTCTTTTGGGACTACTCCTTTTTGATCATTTGTATATTTTTGGGATGTATATTTTGACACTTAGCTACCTAGTAGTTACTCTTGTATGATGTATTATATGGATATGTATGGTGACGGTTATGTATGTATATAACTGATCTGGGTTTGCTTTTCTGTGACTTAGATTATTCCGCACATTATATTACATTGTTTCTGAAATGCTATATAGCCACCGTAGTGTGCAATAGTTATGCACTAGACATGTCAACCACACATGAGGTTATGAAAAAAAAAATTGACACATACTTGACATGTTTAGTTCATAGCTATTGTATGCTATGTTGGTCGCTCCTATTCAGCCTTATTCTCTGCGTTAGTAGACAGAATTACTCGTTAATTCCCTTTACTAACGTGGGTCTCGGGGTGGGGCGTTACAGGAATTTTTCACTCGATTTTCGACGGCGAACCTGGATATGGATTGTTGATTGATTCTGGATGTTCTCTATCATAGTTATGACTATGCAAGGAGAATGACGGTTTTTGATCAAGAAACCAGATTTGTGCCCACACAAGGAGGTCGGGTGGACGATACTAGTTCGGAAGTGAAATTGTGTGATCGAGTGAGCGATCAGATTGGTATAGCGTACGGATGATATGTGTACATCATACGGATTTGGATGAAAATGATATTGGAAAGGAGTAATCAAATTTGAATATTTGATTTTGAATAAACAAAGCTAAATATCTTTGTTTTCTAAAATGAAACTCCCTTTGTTGAATCTTTTGCCAAAAGAAAAGGATTTTGGAAGTGTTTGAAGTATAAAAGGATTTTATACAAGTTTATAATAAATCCAAAGATTTTTATCAATGATTTTATATATATCTATGTATATAAGAGATCTTATGAGGATTTTGGAAAAAGGTTTTGGGAACCTTTGGATTTGGAAAGGCTTATGATTTTTGGGTAAAATCAATATGAGAATTTGGAAAGCCTTGTTTGAGAATTATCGATTTTGGAATAATCGATTTTGTGTAAAGGAGCTTTGTATGAGATCATACTAGGTGTATGATTTGAAGATACTATATGTGTATAATATAAAATGTTTTGATGATGGCTCTGGGGAAAAAGGCGCTCCCTTGAAATGAACTTCTCAGGAGTACCACCGGGTGGTACTGCCTTGAGCCCTAGGGGGGGTTCTAAAGTTGATCCTGTGAGGAGTCTGGACAAAACTAGTTCTTGGGGATTATGAGTAGAGTATACCATAGCGGAAGTCATGTGTGCCACTTAGAGCCAACAGTCTGCGTTTGATTTTATATCGGTAGACTGCGACCTATGGTATAACATAGCGAAAGTCGTGTGTGCCGCTGAGAGCCAACAGTCTGCGTTTGATTTTATATCAGTAGACTGCGACCTATGTAGGAGTGGAGGAGTTTCATTTCGACAGTGAAAATCAGAGGCCGCTGAGAGCCTGCAGTTACATGGACTTTTGCTACGACGGCAACGTAACCCTGGATGTAACTGTGATCTGTTGTGTGGGATTCATGGCGTAATCGAGAGGCCGCTGAGAGCCTGCAGTTACATGGACTTTTGCTGTGACGGCAACGTAACCCTGGATGTAGCTATGACCATGGATGGGGTTGATGATTTCCAGAGCATTCTCAGCAAAGATATTCCTCTATTTTCAAAAAAAAAATGTTTTCTATATTTTCAATAAAATTATTTTTCAAGTATTTTCACCGGGTGTTGAAAATGGGTCTGCTAAGTTCTTATAGATTTTCAGTCCTATGCCTGATCAACGTATGACCGAATTTCTGTGAGAACGATGATGGACTTGTTGAGACATCGAGTTAAAATGTATTTTTGTCATAAAAACTATTTTGGCTATACTATATAGATTTTAAAAGTGTTTTAAAATGATCAAAGAATATTTTAACTGGTTATAAAATATTAAATAAATTCTGGTTTCGTTCCTTTTCGAGGACGAAAAGATTCTAAGGGGGGAGGAATGTAATAACCCAGAATTTTGAGCAATATAAATTTAGTAGTCTTTGATAATAATTGATTTGATCATTTTATATTATAAATTTACAAGTTAATTCTGTTAAAGGCTGATAATAATAATTTGTTGTTATCTGTTAACATTTTTCTTAACAGTACAAATAGGCAAGTTTAATTCTTTTCAAAATTGATGATTTAAAATGTTTTCTATTTATAATGAAAAGGTATACATATATTTGTATATAATTGGAAATGGGAAATTGTATTAATCTGAATTTAATAAGTATTTGCAAACTTTAATAGATACATAATTTGTAATTTGAAATTTTTACTTGATTCAATACTTTTAAAAAATGATATTTGAAATTTAAATTTTTAATAACAATGCTAATATCTTATTTATTATAGACATATACATTAAGCTTTTGGTTTTAAATAAGATTCAAATTAAAAAGTTCATTTGTTTTAATATTCTTTCATTTTAATTTTAACATAAGATAAATTGTTTTACATTTTTATATAAGGAGTATGACAAAATGATTTTGTACAAATATAGTTTGTTTATTCTAATTCTTTAAAAAAAAATCTTATTTATATTAATTTAGAATATATATATATAGTTATTAGGAAATTAATTAATAAAAACTTTATTTATATTTATAAATTTAATTTGCATGTAAATTACATATGTAAGATAGTAATACCATTTAAGCACATGTATAACAAGATAATAAAGAAAGATGACAAGTGTCATCTTTAACTTAAACCTTCCTTTATTTTTAATAAAATTTAATTTCAGCTTATATAAACATATATTCTTTATCCTCATTTCTTTTTCCCTATCTTCATTCTAGAATCTAAAAAAAAACAAAGATGAAAACCCGTAAAAAAATTATCTAACCAGCAAACAAATTCAAGGGTTTTCAGTTCAAAATCAAAAAGAATTCAAAACCTGAGCAATACAAAATAATCAAGCAAAGTGCATCAAGATCAAAAGCCATTCAAAGTTTTTCCAGTTTCTAGGAGGGGCCTGTCTCTGTTTTCGATTCTTACAAAGTCAACGTGTAAGATTAAATCTTCCACCAGAAAGAATTCAAATCAACTTGAAACAAGTAGATGCAATTCAAAAATCAACTCTAATGATTTAAAGTAAAACTAGCAGGTGAGTAACATAACACAGCCTTCTCTGTTTTATTTTAAATTCCTATCAGTAATCTTTTGAATTTAAAAGCTTAAGGAACAAAATATATGATGTATGTTTTAAAATGTGTATGCATGTTTGTTATAAGTTCTGAAACATGTTTATATGAATAAAGATGGTCTGCATATGCATGATCTCTGTATATATCTATGTATATTTGTAATGTCTGAACATGCACACTTATACTATTCTGTTTCCAGTTTACAGAGTTAAGATTAAATCAAAAATCAAAATTTCTTTTTAAATAAATCATTGTTTGGATTTGAATTTGGATCAGAATAGTTTGAATTAAACCAAGATCAAGTACTACTAATACATACCAGTACATTAGCTGATATTATTCTTGTTTCTTAAGAAAAATATATAATACAGCAACAATTATAAATATTGTGATAACATAAAATGTAAATTTACATTGATTCAAGTATGTATCTTGAATTGTCTCTGGAATATAGGATTTTTAAAGTAAAAACCATGATTTTTAGTTGGGAATTCTGTGAGGAATCCTGGGTTAACCAGAAAATGGATTTTGAGGAATTCATGGTGATCGACGGTACCGGAAATGTCGGGGCTTGGGTTGAGGTAGGGGTGATGATCAGGGATATTGGCAAAAATAGTTGAAGCCATTTTAGTTCGTCGAGACGTTGGAATTTGGCAATTGTAGGGTTTCCTGTTGGTTTTTATCGTGGTTGCTGTCGAGGCAAATGGTGTAGTCAAGGGAGGATCGGAGTTGATCGCTATAGGAGGAAATCACGTAGGAGGTCAAGGCGTGGCTCTAGTCGTGGCAGCGTGGTTCCAGATGGATTGGATCGTCGATGATTGAAAAAAATTCCATTGATGGTGGGTTCCTGACTTTGGCAGTATGGCTCGATTTCATTTTGCTTCGAATTTTGGTTTTCTGGGTTTGCGCGACAACTTACGAGATCAAATGGAGTTTGTTGAAGGACGGAAAGATGGTCAGAGGTGGCTGGTGTTGTCGTGCACTTGCACAGTGAAGTTGTCTGTATCTGATGATTGTTTGGTGTGGATGCTTGGGAGAAAAAGTTGTTTTGCGCGTGGGTTACTTCGGGTTTCTGGTGGGATGTTTTTTTTTCCGATGTATCTGTTGTGCATTTCTCGAGTCAAAACTCGAGTACTCTATGGGTTAGACCCCAAGCCAAATCTTTGAGCAACTTTAAACTAGGTATAATCAAGATAAAAATTTAGATGAATTCGGTTTTAATTGTGGATTTAAGGAAGTTATGAAATTTGTTTAACTTAAATTATTAAGTTAAATATGTATATTATTAAAACTTAAATTGAATATTTTAATTAAATAAGTAAAATTTAAGGATAAATGATTCAAGACATGAGTATGATGTTGATAGTTAAGAAATTTAATAAAGATAGATTTGAGACCTTGGATGATTATGAATCGATTAAATTTAAAGAAGTTATTAAGGAAAAGAAAAGATAATTAATTTAACTAATTATAAGTTGAATTAATCAGAGATTAATTATTCATAATTAAGGATAAATTAATGTAAGTAATTAATGATTAATTACTTTAATAATAGTTACTTAATGTAAAGAATGAATTTGTCAAGGGTTAATTTGATTAATAATTAAAGATTAATTAAGAGAGGATAATTAATCAATGGAAATTACTTAATGAAAGTAATTAAGGATTAATTGCTTAGCATAATTAATTAAAGGGGATTAATTAATATGATTATTTAAGTAAATTAATTGGGTTAATTAATTTAAATAATCACTTGATGTTGGGATTGAGTATAATTACTCAATGAGGTTCATAAAGTGTAATTACTAGTGAAGTAATTAGTAGTGGTAATTACAAGGTGGAATTAAGTGAAGATTAAAAGTAGTTTTGGTTTAATTGTATGGCACAATTAATTTAAGGAATAATTACTTAGCAGAAATAATGAATAATTAATTACTTGGTGCAATTAATTTAAGAATTGACTTATAAGAGTTATGGGAAGTTAATTAAGTGATGTAATTAATTAAGAATAATTAATTACAGTGTGAGATTAATCAAGGAAATTTATAAATATAATAAATTAAAGATTAAGTATAATTAGTTGAGGTAATGAATGAGGTATGATTACTTAGTGAAGTAATTAGTGGATAATTACCGGATGTAGTTAATTTAAGAAAATTACTTGAGGAGTAGAAATTAAGGGTAATTACTTGATGGAGAAATTAAGTAAAGATTACATAGTGTAATTGAAGGATTAATTTATATTATTAATCAAGGAGTTGGTTTAATTAATAAAGAAATTAAGGAAAGTTGATTTCTGATTATGATTAATCAAGATTGATTAATAAATGTAATTAAGTTAAAAGTTAATTATCATTTGAAATTTAAGAATAATTAACTAATGAAGGTAATTAGGGGACAAGTAATTAATTTAATTAATTGGAGTGATCAATCTTGCTTATTAATGATTGAATGATGATGGGTGTCTTGAATTGGGAAATATCTCTGTTATGAATTGTTTTGTGGTATGATATGTTGAATGGACAATGATAAGGTGACTATCAATCTATTATGAATTGCTGTGTAAAGGTGTTATCCGACAATTTAAGTTGAATTGTATTAAATTGGATAACTTGGGTTTAGATGACATTGGATTCGAAGAGACCGGAGTCGGGTATTAGTTAATACCCGAAGCCACTTCGATTCTTTATAAATTTATATGTGGAAATCAATGTGCTGGTTTGGGATGATTTAAGTGTATTGGACCATTTAATCCAAGTTTTGACACTTAGAAATGGATGTGTGATATGAGTAATGTCTTAATGACTTGTGAATTTGTAAATTGACATAAGTTACTCGGGTTCATATCAGTTGTATGCTTTTGTATTCATGTTAGATGGGTTTACTCACGCTGGTTTCCAGCCTGACCAGGGTGTTACTTTGATGTAATGCTCGGGTCAGACCGAGTATTACAGATTTTCAGGTAAGGACGTCCTGGAGCTCAGGAAGCGATCTGGATGGCAGGGACGTATGAAGAGTTTCCACTATGATATTGTATATATCTGAGACATATTGATTGTATATGTCCATTATTTGTACATTTGTTGTAACTCTGATATATATATAAATATAAATTGGTAGATATAGTTTTCTTTTGCATAACTGTTATTATTATGTGATATTATATTTTGATCCGCTGCGAATGTGAGTTTTCTGTGTCTTGTTCTTGTTTCTTCTTGTTTCTCTTTTTTCTTCTTTCTAACTATCTGGGAATTTCGGGTTCGGAATTTCTGGACTGTTACAATAAACAATGAAATTTGGATGAATTGTGAAAATAAAGTTTAGAACTTTATTTTATTTTGTTTGGGTTGATAATAAATGGAAAATGACATTAATTTAGAGAAAATGCAATAATTATATTAACTATTGCTTGCTAACTTCTTTTAATAATTTTTAAGAGAAGTATGTGATTTTTAAAGTGGTTTATTTAAATAAAAAGGTAGAAATTGGTCTAAAAATATGTTTTCGCTATAAATAAGTTTGAAAATGTTTTAAAATATTTTTCTTAGTGAGAAAAGTATTTTTATGGAATAAGAAGATAAGAATATGGTTTTATTCTTTTATTTGAGTAAACAGTGAATTTTTGTTAAATAAAGGATTTTAATAATAAAAATGTTTAAAAAATTAAATAAATTTATCTTTTTATATGGTAGAAGATGTTTTTTTATTAGTATGCAAGTTTACATATGTAAAAATTGGGAGAAAAATGCAATATTGTTTTGTAATTAGTGTAAATACATGATATAACTTTGAATTAATATCATAGGCCATTTTTATTTTATTTTAATTTTGGGTCATTGGCCATTAGACTTAACCTGTTAATGAGAAAAAGAAAACAATTACTAGTACGTTCATTTACGTTACCTTCTTCCTTCTCAAACTAGAAAATAGAAAAAAAGAAACCCACCTCTCTAATTTTCAAATTTCAAGCTCATAACTCCAAATTAAATCAACAAGTTGAGATTTTTAGCAAATTAGAGTGTAAATCAAAAGGTAATCAAACTCCAATCTCCAATAATTTCATCAAATTCCTGATTTAAGAAATAGGTTTCTAATTTACTGTACATTTTGCTTGCATGTATCGTATCTTCTTTCTACAGGTTCCTAGAGGTCAATACTCAAGCTAAGCTTCAATTTTTTGCTTAAATCCAGGTATTTACACAATTACAGCAAGATGAGTTACAAAATCTCACAAACAGTGAATAATTTGCTCTTTGTGGTTATTTTATCTCAGCTTGTAAAGTGTTTTTTGTTGCTTCTTTGAAAGCTTATAACTTTTGATTCCGGCAATGAAATGCTGCCGGATTTCTTCCAAATAGTATTTTATATGTTGAACTTTGTTTCTGCAAAATTTGGTTGAAGAATATTGTCATTTGAGCGTTCAAAACTTTGCTGCAAAGTCAACAAAAACCTAGATTTTTGCCTGGGCATATTGTGTCCAAGTTGCTGTAAGCATGGCCTGAGTCCATGCTTGAGATAGTACAACTCTTTCATTTCTTATTGGAATTCATCGATTCTTTTTTGTGAAAGATAAAGTTTTCTATTATATGTATACCAATTTTCAGCTCAATTTGAGGTCGTTTGGTCCTCTGTTTCATACCTGGAAGTTGAACCCGAGATGGTTTTTAGGCCCGTACATTTGCTTTTCGAACTGTTGCAAACATGCCTGAGTCCATGTTTAAGACAATGTAACTTTTTCATTTCCTATCGGAATTCGTTGTTTCTTCTTCGATTTGAAACACGTAGTTTTCTAGTATGTGCATGCCAATTTTCAGCTCAATATGAGGTCATTTAGTCCTCTGTTTCATGCCTATAAGTTGAACCCAAGATGGTTTTCAGGCCTGGGCATATTTTTGTTTTGGAACTGTTGCAAACATGGCCTGAGTCCATGTTTGAGACAGAGTACCTTTTTCATTTCCAACTGGAATTCATCGATTCTTTTTTCTTTGAAAGCTGAAGTTTTCTACTATGTGCACACTAATGTATAGTTCAATTAGAGGTCGTTTGGCCACTTGTTTCATGTCCGAAAGTTGAATCCAGAGAAGATTACAGATTTGGGTATTATTTTGCCCATGCATTTCTGTCCGACTTCTGACTTTTGCTTCATGTTTTGTTATATTTCTGAATTGTTTCGAGGGCTATGATGCTTATCAGGGTAACCCAATTTTGATGAATTTGAAATTCAAATTTGAATTGAATTTGAATGACTGTTTCGAGTGATTTTTTGATTTCGAGCATGGATATTTCCAAATGATTTTGAAATAATTTTTAAATAAATTAGCATTTAAAATAATTGTTATATATTTTTAACTTATTTTAAGATATGAAATCTATTTATTCTCTATAATGAGGAAATTTTCAAATGTTGTTTTCAAAATTGATTTCGAAAAATGGTTTTAAAAGCTTTTTTCTCAAGAAAATTATTTTATATATAAAATACACGTTTTTGCACTATTTGAACGAATGAGAAGGAAAATAAACGGTTTGGTAAAACAAGTGGTATGAGACGTGTGCGTTTATCTTATCTTTAATTTCTAACTTGTTCGTTTGACCGTTTTGACCTTTGGGTCGAGTTTACCAATGAGGTGTACGTTTTACTGCTTTGAGTGTGAAATTTACTAGCAGTTAGTAAACCATTTAGTGCGAATGTGTGGTATGGGACGCACGTTAACACTGTTGGGTTTCTATCTGAAATTTTATGCCACATTTGTCTAAAGGACGTATTTTTCAGTACTGGACCTTTGGGTCATTTGTCCTTCGGGACGTTTGTCTAAGAGACGTAATTGTCCGTTAAGACGTATTTGTCCTTCAGGATGTTTGTCTAAGAGATGTATTTATTTGTCCTTCGGGATGTCCTTTTGGACGTTTGTCTAAGAGACCTGGAGCCTTATTTTGAGAGAAAGGTACATGGCGGGCTTCGGCCATAAACATGTGCTTCATCTTTGAGATGATTTCGTCGATTCCTTTGTGAGTTTCCAAGTGTATTGCCTTATTACATTATTGGCCATTTGAGCCGTTCTAGATATTATATATGGCGATTGCATTTTTGGAAATTGAACTTCTTATTGAGTTCTATATTTGAGATTTGGGTTTGCCAACACAAGGTGTTATTTGAGATTTTCCATTTGACGTATTATTTGAGATTTTCCTATTGGCTTATTATAGGAGATTTGCCTTTTGACGCTTATTTGGGATTATATTTTCGTATGTTGGATATTTAGATTTGGTTGCCTTATGGCTTATTTTGAGATGGTGATTTCTTTGAGATTGTTTTGAGCTTGCTGATATGGTGGGTTTGTGATTTCTCCCCTTTGGAGTTATATTTTTCTCCTAAACCATATTTGATGTTTTGTGATACGCCGATGAGATGAGGCGTGCTTTGGTTGTGAGATTTGTTATGAAGTTTTATCTCCTTTGAGTTGCATTCATATTTAATGATATCCTTATATCACTTAAAATTGCTATACCTACTTAGTTATGCCATGTGAAGCAACCATATACCCTTGAATTATTCCTTCCCACCTTAGAAGATTATCACCTTGGCTTATGCTCATATTATCACTTATCCTTATAAGCTGATTTATTTAGCTAGACTGACCCGTGTATTTTATACTTGGCTTAGACCGAGGTGTTTCAGGTTAGGTACCCTTATGGACTTAGCTTATTCTGCTCCAGCGTGGACTTATTTGCTAGACCTTTTTGTGGTAGCTTTGTGTAGTCCTTTTTGTTGCTACTCTAATATGTATATTCTTTTGACTCTTGTCTGTATTATGGTCGTCATACGACATATATGATGTATCATTTTGTATACTCTGTGATGTATCTGTATATGTGTGTGTATATGGGATTATCTGCTATTCTATGATGTGTTTTGTATTTGAGTAGTTGTATTTTGTTCTGATAGATCCTATAACCATCTATGGCTTTATATTAAGTATTTATTGGATATGTCGATCCACTCGAGAGGAGAAAAAATATATTGATCATTTATCGATATATTCAATAAATATTTAAGACAAGGCTATAGATGGTCGCTCCTAAACAGCCTTATTATCCGCATTAGCAAGCGATATTACCCAGTAATACTCTTTGTTGATGTGGGTCTTGGTGTGGGGCATCACAGCTTAGTATCACTTTCTCTCTCTTATCCACTTGAGAGGAAAAAAAATATATAGAGCATTTACCAATGTATTCAATAGATATGTAAGACAAGGCTATATTTGGTCTCTCCTAAATAGCCATATTCTCTGCATTAGCAGATGCATTACCTAGTAATACTCTTTATTAATGGGGTCTCGAGATGGGGCATCACAGTAATATTGACATGTAACAACCCGTATATTTATCGATTTTATATTTAAATATTTTATTTAAATATTTCATCGTTAGTCGGATTTTAGTCCGAAAAGCTACTTTTTGCATACGGTCGAATTAGGACTCGGGACCACTGCCATTGAGTTTAAAATGCCGTTTGCGACCTTTTTGAGTATAAGCTTCGATATGTTTGGAGAAAGTTGATTTTTGCTACTTTTCACTTAGGGTTTGGTTTTGGGCTCAGCCCTATGTTAACTTATGCTCAAATTTGAGCCACTCTTCCCCACTCACCCTCATTCTCTTCACTTTTCAGTTCTAAGGCATTAATGGTGGGTGAGATTGGAAATTAAAACTCCAAAACCCTAGTTCCTCTTGCAAATTCAATTTCCTAGCTCCAAATTCAAGAGAACCCATTGGTAAGCATTCTCTTCTTCTTCTCCAACTTATTCTCTTACCAATTTCAGAAATTCCTAAACCTAATTTTGGGAATGATCTTGTTTTGAGCATAGATTCAAGCTCATTTGGGTTGTGTTGAAGAGAGGTTGATTCTCCATTTGCTTTCAAGCTTCTTCTTGTTTGATTTTGTGAAAAGGTGAGATTTTTAATCTCACATCTAAGTCTATGAATTATCTTCGATTGTTAGGTATAAATTCCTAACACTTATTCTTGTGCAATTGCTTTTGATTTGGATTGCTTTTGAGAATATTCCAAATTTAGTGTTTAAAAGCCAAATCCTTAAAAATCATAGCTTTGTGGTTCAAATGTGTTTTTGGTGATGCATCGAGGAGCCAATAGGGCCGGGTAGCCGTTAGGCATAATTCCCTAGCGTCCGTGCTCGATCGAATGCGAATTGGTGGAGGTTGCATATCAATTTATGGGCTTCAATTTGCAGAGCATCAGGTTCGGCCGACCGACCCCCCTGGTCCGGTCGACCGACCTGCTAGTAAAAGTGCCTCTGTTTCTGGTTCGGCTGACCGACCCCCCTGGTTCGGTCAACCGACCTGATGCCCGAGAAGTTTTTCAAAACAAGGTTCGGTCGACCGAGCTCTGTAGCCGGCCGACTGACCTGATGCATTTTGCCTATTCTCGCCTAGTCGCGTGAATTTCCAACTTTGATTGATTCGTGTTGTTTCCTAGTTGTTGTTATCATCTATTATGACTTTGATGACTCTTTTTAAGGATTTTTGAATATCAATTTCGATGGATCCTTTATCTATTTCTTTGGATTTTATTCACGTCATCGTATGTGAATTTTAGTGATTGATTGTTCTTACAATCTTTTTTGTGATTTGTCACTTTAAAAGTATAAAGGTTTTCTATACTAGTAGTAAATATCAAAACTCTTTCCTCAAACGATTTCAATACTATTTTAATACCAAATTCGTTTATAAAACCGTTTTCCAATCTATTAGTATATACAAACCTTTACCTCACTCGTATGAGAAATCTAATTAAACGACTTAGTAAAACAAGTGGTATGAAACGCTTGCGTTCACTTTGTCGGTTAATTCTTGGACTTGTTCGATTGAATCTCTTGTGACAATTTTATAGTGGAGATCTACAGTTTGTTCGTAAATATTTAAGTTAAGCAAGTAGTTATGGGACATGAAGCTAAACTCATATATTTACTAGCTTAGTGTAATTGACACTTCTCGTTGATCATGATGATCATCTTTGTGATTTAGACTAGCAATGTGCGATGTCTCTTTGTCTGCGAGGGAGACTAAACCCCGTTTTGTGGAGTTTCGACTCAATTTGGTGGGGTAGTAACCCATGGTCTTCGGGCCGTTTGTGGAGCTTCGGCTCAATTTGTGATGGTTAGCAACCATGGAATTAGCATTCCGTTTGTGTTACACGTGTTGGTGGGCTTTTTGCTCCCGTTTGTGATAGGCCTCCCCCCCTTTGTGATTTCTGGATTTCTTGAGATGATTTCTAGAATTTGTGTTTCACCAATTTTCGTGATTTCCATTGATAAGTTTTATCAATATTTGTGCATTGGTGAATTTGTGCGTCATTGACTTTTGTGATTGACATTGATATTATTGTCAATATTTGTGCATTGGTGAATTTGTGTGTCATTGACTTGTGTGATTGACATTGATATTATTGTCAATATTTGTGCATTGGTGAATTTGTGTGTCATTGACTTTTGTGATTGACATTGATATAATCGTCAATATTTTTGTGGTTTGATGAACGAAATAAGGAGTATGGCATTTCTTTGATTGTTGTGTAGATTTGGTGATATTGGTTAATCTCTCGTTGATTTTCAATTACTTATATATATCACAACTTGGAATTGTGATTATTATGTGTTTAGTCATATCTCTTATTCTATATCGTTTCATCTGATATATATAGTTAGACTGATCCGTTTATTATTTTCTTATTAAATAATACTTGGGTCAGACCGAGATGTTACAGGTGCTTCCGCTTGACTTCTCTCTAGGGATTGATTTCTCTGACTTTTGGCTTACTACTTAGATTAGTAGTTTATTTTGGTGTATGCATTCGAGATATAGACTCCATAATGTATACTTATTCTTTTGTGTAGTTCATGTAACTATTCTTTTGTGATATTGTGAATCTTTTTAGACCACTACTCTGATGTACACTTTCTAGTGTAATATTCATATCTATTTCCACCTTTGTGATATGAATTGTCTGTGACTGATTTATGTTATGTTTATTTCTATATTTGTTTCCAAAGATATTATAGCCACCATGTGATATCTTTGAGTTTGTGTCGGCATGTCGGATTTCCACTTAAAAAGAATTGCATGTTATACTATCTGACATATCGATGCTCGCACAAAGCAATTACATGGATGGTCGCTCCTCAACAGCCTTATTCTCCGTGCTAGTTGACAGCATTACTTCATAGTGTTCTTGGCTAGCGTGGGTATAGAGGTGGGGCCTCACAGCTTGGTATCAGAGCCAAAATTCGGAACAATATGGAATATTATAACAAGGATCATCATCCTAAGTCTTTCTTAGGAGTCGTGCTTTAGTATTTTATTCGGATCTACGTACCGTTCTATCCTATTTTCTTTTATGATTTCTTGTTTTGTCTATCAAGATTGTTTGATATTCATTAGTGAATAATCTTCTTCTTGCTCTTCTTTCTTTCTAAGGAAGAGGAATGTCTAGACCAGGCCGTCCCAGAGCTGGACCGTCTAGTGTTCCACCCCAAGATGGAGTTTTTATGACTGCTCAACAGCTTCTTGATTTAGTGACAAATGCTCAAGCAGCTGGAGCTAACCCGGAACCTACTCACCCAAAGTCGGGATTTGCACGCTTGTGTAGCGATTACACTAATTTGGGTGGGGAGCCATTCAAAGGTTCCGAAACTGTTATTGAAGTACAGGCTTGGCTAAGGTCATGCGATCAAATCTTTTCTCGCATGAATCTTATTGACCTTCACCGAGTTCAGGTGGCCTCTAGTATGCTCCGAGAAAGAGCATTGGACTGGTACGAGCTTCTTATTTCTGAGATTAATGAAGAGGATCTCACCTGAGAGAAATTCCAGGAATGCTTCGAGTTGAAATTCGTACCAGAAGCTGAGAAAGTGACATTGGCTCGACGATTTATAGACCTTGTTCAAGGTGAGTCCTCCGTGACTGATTACGTCGCCTCCTTCGAGTCGCTTTCCAAATATGGGGTTGAATACATCAACACCCCTTTAAAGAAGAACCATAGATTCGTCTATGGCTTAAACAAAAATCTCAAGAAGCCATTACTTCTAAAATTAGAAGTTTCTTTCGACCAACTCGTTGATATTGCTCTTCGTCTTGAAGAGGCGGATAGGGAGAACGATGTTGAAGTGGTGGGTTCCAAACCAAACTTCAACAACAAGAAGAGGCCAAACAAATTCAAAGGCCCCTATCCTAATAAGAAAGGGAAGCAAGCAACCTCCGTGGCAAAGACTTCTTCCTTTGGCTGTGGGGAATGCTACAATTGTGGTTCGAAGGACCATTATGCGAACAAGTGCCCAAGGTCTCTCTCTTGTCGCTACTGCAAAGTTCCCGGTCATGTTATATCTTCATGCCCCAAGCTTCAGGGCAAGAAGGAGGGAAAACTTAATGTTGCTCAAACCCCTGGCAACACATCACGTGGCCAAGGTATTTCTCATTCTATTCTGGATGGAATTATTTTATTTCGTGATCATCCTATTCGAGTTCTTTTTGATACGGGTGCGTCCCATTCTTTTATATCAAAAGAACTTGTTGATACTTTTTCTTTGGATGTTTTGTGTTTAATGAATTCTCTGAGAATTGCGAATCCGGTTGGTGGATCTGCAACAATCAGTTTATTGTGTAAAGATGTCGAGATTATTTTGTATGATTTTCCTTTCCTAGCCGATTTGCATGTCATGCGTTATTTAGGCTTTGGAATGATTTTAGGAATGGATTGGCTTAACCGTTATGAAGCCCATATCCTATGTCCTGAGCGGACTATTCATCTTCGACATCCTCAATCTGTTAAGTAGATTTCTATTAATCTTAAAGATTCAGATTCCAGTTTGGTTGCATCTTTGTATTCTTTAAATCCTCGTGATGATGACGATGACGACGAGGGTGATATTATTTCTCTTATTCACGTTGTTTATGAATTTTTCAACATATTTGAGCCCGTTTTAGGATTACCACCTAAGCGAGCAATTGAGTTCAGAATTGATCTTATTCCTGGAGCCCAACCTATCACTCGTCCTCCGTATCGTATGTCCAATAAAGAAAACGAGGAGATGCATAAACAATTATCTGAATTGGAGACGAAGCAATTTATTCGCTCTAGTTCCTCGCCTTGGGGAGCTTCGGCTATTTTCGTGAAGAAATCCGATGGAACACTTAGACTTTGCGTTGACTACCGCAAGCTTAATGATCTTACTATCAAAAATAAATATCCTTTACCTCGGATTGATGATCTATTCGATCATCTTAGTGGTGCTAAGGTCTTTTCACAATTAGACTTAGCTACTGGATTTCATCAGCTTCGTATTGCAGAGGATAGTATTCCATTGACTTCGTTCCGTACTCGTTATGGATCTTATGAATGGCTTGTCGTGCGATTTGGTTTGACGAATGCTCTGGCGTATTTCGTTGACCTTATGAATAGAGTTTTCAAAGATTTCCTCGACCGGTTTGTTCTTATCTTTATCGATGATATTCTTGTGTATTCTAAAACCGAGGAGGAGCACGAAAAACATCTTTGGATTGTGTTGGAAACTCTTAGGAGTAATCAATTAAGGGCAAAATTTTCTAAATGCCACTTTTGGCAATCTCATGTGAAGTTTCTCGGTCATATTATTTCTGAATCCGGAATTTCCGTGGATCCTTCAAAGATTGAAGCGATTCAAGATTGGAAGAGACCGGAGAGTGTGACAGAGATTCGTAGTTTTCTCGGATTGGCGGGCTATTACCGTCGTTTTATCAAAGACTTTTCTAAGATTTCTGTGCCTCTCACTAGCTTGACTAAGAAAGGTGTTAAATACATTTGGTCGGACAAATGTGAAGCTTCTTTTCAAAAATTAAAAGAACTCCTTTCTGATGCTCCTATTCTTGTTATTCCCGAGGGGAATCAAGATTTCGTTGTTTATACCGATGCTAGTCGCGTTGGTTTGGGTGCCGTTCTTATGCAAAAAGAACGTGTTATTGCTTACGCTTCTAGGCAATTGAAGCCAGCTGAGACTAGATATGCCACTCATGATTTAGAACTCGCGGCTATTGTTTTCGCTCTTCGGATTTGGCGTCATTATCTTTTAGGAGAGAAATTTGTTCTTTACACGGATCATAAGTCTTTGAAATATTTATTTTCTCAAAAGGAACTTAATTTGCGTCAACAACGTTGGCTCGAGTTCCTTGCTCCTTATGATCTTTATATTCTTTATACACCCGGTAAGGGTAATCGTGTCGCCGATGCTCTTAGCCGTAAACAACAAGCTGTTGTTTCTATGATGATATCCGAATGGAACGATCTCGAGATCTTATCCACTTGTGAGATTCGAGACCGCGTATCCGATTTATGCTCATCATTTGTTTTATGTAGCCTTGAGGCTCATCCTTCTCTTTTAGACCGCATTCTTGAAGCTCAAAGGCTAGATCCTGAATTGGCTCTTCTTGGACAAAATATTAAGGATAAAATTGATATTGAAGGTTTGAAAGACTTTGATATCGATTCTCGTGGTGGCATTCGGAGATTTGGTAGACTTATCGTACCAAATATTAGTGATCTTCGTAAAGATATTTTAGAAGATTCTCATCGTTCTAAATTTACCATTCATCCCGGAAGTAGTAAAATGTACGCAGATATGAAGCGACTTTATTATTGGGAGGGAATGAAGCTTGACATCGCTAACTTCGTTAAGCGTTGCATGACTTGCCAACTCGTTAAGGCCGAACATCAAAGGCCCGGTGGGTTATTGCAACCTTTAGAAATTCCAATTTGGAAGTGGGACCAAATTTCCATGGATTTTATAGATGGCCTTCCCCGTTCTCGTTCGGGTCATGATAGCTTATGGGTGATTGTTGATAGGCTTACTAAATCCGCCTATTTTATTCTCGTTCGGTCTAACCGAACCGTTCCTCTTTTGGCCAAGCTCTTTATCAAAGAGATTGTTAAATTGCATGGAGTTCCTACTTCTATTGTTAGTCATCGTGATCCATTGTTTACTAGTGGATTTTGGAAGAGTCTTTAAAAAGCTTTGGGAACGAAGCTTAATTTTAGCACCGCTTATCATCCTCAGTCCGATGGACAAACTGAGTGTGTGAATCAAACTCTTGAAGATCTTCTTCGTGCATGTGTGCTTGATTTTGGTGGAAGTTTGGAGGATCATATTTCACTTGCTGAATTTTCCTATAATAATAGCTTCCAATCTAGTATTGGTATGGCACCTTTCGAGGCACTCTATGGAAGGCCATGCTGATCTCCTTCTTGTTGGCTTGAGGCCGGTGATAAGCGGGTTTTAGGTCCAGTTTTTATTCGTGATTCCACAGAAAAGATTGATCTTATTCGTCATAGGATGAAAGAAGCCCAGAGTAAACAAAAATCCTATGCCGATAACCGGAGAAGGAAGTTAGAATTTTCTGTGGGAGATCTTGTGTTCATTCGTGTTTCACCTTTGAAAGGTGTTGTACGTTTCAGTCGATTGGGAAAATTGGCGCCTCGATATATTGGGCCATTTCCTATCACTGAACGTATTGGCTCCATGGCTTATCGCCTTTTATTACCGGCTCAATTTTCTGCTATTCAAGAGGTGTTTCACGTTTCTCAATTACGGAAGTGCCTTCGAGATTTCGATTATGTTCTTGAGCCCGGTGTTGTGGAAGAGATTGAAGTTTTGCCTAATTTAACTTATGAGCAATATCCTATTCATATCATTGCTTCGGAGGTCAAACGACTTCGAAATAAAGATGTTCCGCTTGTTAAAGTTCAATGGTCTTCAAATCCTAAGGATTGTTCTTGGGAATCTAGAGAGTACATCGAGCGAACACATCCGGACTTACTTTCTCGTGCTCTTTGAGGTGAACTTCTTATTTCAAATTTCTTTTGTGTTGAATATGCTTTTATGGTTGTTACTACATATCTTCTTCTTAAATATTGCAAGGACGCAATTTCTTTAAGGAGGGGAGTCTGTAACAACCCACATATTTATCGATTTTATATTTAAATATTCTATTTAAATATTTCATCGTTAGTCGGATTTTAGTCCGAAAAGCTACTTTTTGCATACGGTCGAATTAGGACTCGGGACCACTCCCATTGAGTTTAAAATGCCGTTTGCGACCTTTTTGACTATAAGCTTCGATATGTTTGGAGAAAGTTGATTTTTGCTACTTTTCACTTTGGGTTTGGTTTTAGGCTCAGCCCTATGTTAACTTATGCTCAAATCTGAGCCACTCTTCCCCACTCACTCTCATTCTCTTCTCTTTTCAGTTCTAAGGCATTAATGGTGGGTGAGATTGGAAATTAAAACTCCAAAACCCTAGTTCCTCTTACAAATTCAATTTCCTAGCTCCAAATTCAAGAGAACCCATTGGTAAGCATTCTCTTCTTCTTCTCCAACTTATTCTCTTACCAATTTCAGAAATTCCTAAACCTAATTTTGGGAATGTTCTTGTTTTGAGCATAGATTCAAGCTCATTTGGGTTGTGTTGAAGAGAGGTTGATTCTCCATTTTCTTTCAAGCTTCTTCTTGTTTGATTTTGTGAAAAGGTGAGATTTTTAATCTCACATCTAAGTCTATGAATTATCTTCGATTGTTAGGTATAAATTCCTAACACTTATTCTTGTGCAATTACTTTTGATTTGGATTGCTTTTGAGAATATTCCAAATTTAGTGTTTGAAAGCCAAATCCTTAAAAATCATAGCTTTGTGGTTCAAATGTGTTTTTGGTGATGCATCGAGGAGCCAATAGGGCCGGGTAGCCGTTAGGCATAATTCCCTAGCGTCCGTGCTCGTTCGAATGCGAATTGGTGGAGGTTACATATCAATTTATGGGCATCAATTTGCATAGCATCAGGTTCGGCCGACCGACCCCCCTGGTCCGGTCGACCGACCTGCTAGTAAAAGTGCCTCTGTTTCTGGTTCGACCGACCGACCCCCCTGGTTCGGTCGACCGACCTGATGCCCGAGAAGTTTTTCAAAACAAGGTTCGGTCGACCGAGCTCTGTAGCCGGCCGACCAACCTGATGCATTTTGCCTATTCTCGCCTAGTCGCGTGAATTTCCAACTCTGATCGATTCGTGTTGTTTCCTAGTTGTTGTTATCATCTATTATGACTTTGATGACTCTTTTTAGGGATTTTTGAATATCCATTTCGATGGATCCTTTATCGATTTCTTTGGATTTTATTCACGTCTTCGTATGTGAATTTTAGTGATTGATTGTTCTTACAATCTTCTTTGTGATTTGTCACTTTAAAAATATAAAGGTTTTCTATACTAGTAGTAAATATCAAAACTCTTTCCTCAAACGATTTCAATACTATTTTAATACCAAATTCGTTTATAAAACCGTTTTCCTATCTATTAGTATATACAAACCTTTACCTCACTCGTATGAGAAATCTAATTAAACGATTTAGTAAAACAAGTGGTATGAAACGCTTGCGTTCACTTTGTCGGTTAATTCTTGGACTTGTTCGATTGAATCTCTTGTGACAATTTTATAGTGGAGATCTATAGTTTGTTCGTAAATATTTAAGTTAAGCAAGTAGTTATGGGACATGAAGCTAAACTCATATATTTACTAGCTTAGTGTAATTGACACTTCTCGTTGATCATGATGATCATCTTTGTGATTTAGACTAGCAATGTGCGATGTCTCTTTGTCTGCGAGGGAGACTAAACCCCGTTTTGTGGAGTTTCGACTCAATTTGGTGGGGTAGCAACCCATGGTCTTCGGGCCGTTTGTAGAGCTTCGGCTCAATTTGTGATGGTTAGCAACCATGGAATTAGCATTCCGTTTGTGTTACACGTGTTGGTGGGCTTTATGCTCCCGTTTGTGATATGCCTCCCCCCCTTTGTGATTTCTGGATTTCTTGAGATGATTTCTAGAATTTGTGTTTCACCAATTTTCGTGATTTCCATTGATAAGTTTTATCAATATTTGTGCATTGGTGAATTTGTGCGTCATTGACTTTTGTGATTGACATTGATATTATTGTCAATATTTGTGCATTGGTGAACTTGTGTGTCATTGACTTGTGTGATTGACATTGATATTATTGTCAATATTTGTGCATTGGTGAATTTGTGTGTCATTGACTTTTGTGATTGACATTGATATAATCGTCAATATTTGTGGTTTGATGAACGAAATAAGGAGTATGGCATTTCTTTGATTCTTGTGTAGATTTGGTGATATTGATTAATCTCTCGTTGATTTCCAATTACTTATATATATCACAGCTTGGAATTGTGATTATTATGTGTTTAGTCATATCTCTTATTCCATATCGTTTCATCTGATATCTATAGTTAGACTGATCCGTTTATTATTTTCTTATTAAATAATACTCGGGTCAGACCGAGATGTTACAGGTGCTTCCGCTTGACTTCTCTCTAGGGATTGATTTCTCTGACTTTTGGCTTACTACTTAGATTAGTAGTTTATTTTGGTGTATACATTCGAGATATAGACTCCATAATGTATACTTATTCTTTTATGTAGTTCATGTAACTATTCTTTTGTGATATTGTGGATCTTTTTAGACCACTACTCTGATGTACACTTCCTAGTGTAATATTCATATCTATTTCCGCCTTTGTGATATGAATTGTCTGTGACTGATTTATGTTATGTTTATTTCTATATTTGTTTCCGAAGATATTATAGCCACCGTGTGATATCTTTGAGTTTGTGTCGGCATGTCGGATTTCCACTTAAAAAGAATTGCATGTTACACTATCTGACATATTGATGCTTGCACAAAACAATTACACGGATGGTCGCTCCTCAACAGCCTTATTCTCCGTGCTAGTTGATAGCATTACTTCGTAGTGTTCTTGGCTAGCGTGGGTATAGAGGTGGGGCGTCACATGACAGGTAATCTCCAAACCTGGGTTGTTACACTTTCTGTCCCTTATCTTTCTCATTGGCCACGTGCAGCATCACTGTTTCTACCAACATTTCATACATGGACCCCATAGGTACTTGGGTCAACAACATTTCTCTTAGTGGGGAATCCAAGCCCTTGGTGAATTTCATGGCCTTTTTCATAAGCATGACTATTAGGCTCATCCCGAGTTTAGTTAATCCAGTAAACTTAGCTGTGTACTCCTTATAGGTAGAATCTTCTTGTCTCAATTGAATGAACTTTTCCAATTGCAAGCTAACCTCTGCTATAAACATGAATCTCATCTCGAATCGTTCCTTGAATCCATCCCAAGTGGGTATCCTACCTGAGTGCTCATCAATCAAAAAGTTCTACCAATTTTAAGCTTCTTCCTTGAGGTGCCAAGCTTCCATTCTTCTTCTTAATTGATCATCCCAATTAAGCTCTTGAAATATCTTCTCGTAGTTACCAATCCATGCTTTAGCTTTCTAATAACCTTTAGTTACAGCGTATGTCTTCCCTCCCATACTGGGAAAGTCCTTACATAGCTTAGGAGAGTCAGTGGGAAGGAGTGCTGCATTGACGGCCATAGGGGTAGGTACTACCCAGTCCTAAGATACTGTTTAAACCATTCGAACATTTCACAAATGGGTGGTCTTCGGTGGGTAGGGTTTGCTTGTTCTGAAGAAGATTGATTATCAACCATATCAACTATAAGCATGTTAAATATTTAGTGATGATATTCTTAATATTAACATGCTGAAAGAAAAGAAAAGTTTGCCTAGTGTATGTGCATATGTTCAAGAAGAGGGGGCATAGGTGTGCGTGTGTGTGTATATATGCATAGTAAGAATTCCTTTTGAAAAACCTTTCCAAATAGTAAATACATCTCTTATACGTATAGTTTTTTCCTCGTTGATCGAATAACCTAGAGCTATGATACCAAATGTAACAACCCACCCAGGAGCAGGCTTAAATTTCGACATAGGAAAGGCCACTCTAAACTTAGTCCATTCTAAGGCAATCTATTGGTAGTAAAAAGAAATAACATTTCAGATCCCTAACTAAACTTTCAGAATTCATACTGAAGGGAACAAAAATAATAGTAAAGTTTACCTATTTATTTCAAAACCAAGAAAAAGTCATAACAACAAATCCCATAAAAACCATAATATAATATCCGTTACAATAATTGTTTAAATCCATGGGTAGATATAAAAGCAAATAATAATAAACACTACCACTTGCTAAGCTTCTCTGCTTTAAGCATCGTCACCGTTATCACTCTGTCCTTCACCTATGTTGTAACGAGGAGACAGCCAGAACAAGTGTTTGGTGAATAAAGACCTTGAGTCTTACCTTTTAGTACTTGGAAGTATATTCAAAATAAGAATATATCTACGAATATAAAACCATTAAAATCATTCAGTACTCCTTTATAAGGAAAGAAGGAGGGTCAAACCATTTAATACCTTCCAGTCCAGAGGTAGATCTCATATCCCAATCATACGTCATAAATAGTTAATAATGTAAGAGACAGTACCCAAGCCACTTAATACTTCCCAGTGGAAAATGGGCAGATTCCATCATATAAGACCTATTTCTAAAGGCATGCTCTTTAATTATACTATCTAGCTGACATCATATGGAACTTTATAGGCCACTTAATACTTCCAAGTGGAAAATAGGCAGACACTTTCATTTAAGGCCTAATTCTAGAAGTGGACCCCATTGACCTCGCATCACTGTGACTTATTCATAAATTAATTACTACACACACATTCATCTCACTGTTTCATGAATAAGGCCTTATAAGGGATCTTCCTTATTATGCCTTAAAATAATAATTAGGCTGTATAAGAGTTTCCTCTTATTTTAGTCTCAAAATCAATTTCCTTCCTAATTAGGGAAAATAAATGCCTAATTAGCTACGCCATACTTGCAATAGTTATACATTAACTAAGTAAACAAAAAAAATTAAATATCCATGCTTAATAAGTTCTAAACGCATGGATTTTACGCTCTTAATGAGCGTTAAATGTAAATTCCCTAACCAATTATTATTACAGGTCCTTTTTCTTCAATTTTCCAAGATTTCATGGAATACTAATGTCCAAAACGTGCAATAAATATTCATAATCAAAACCGCAATAACGGACTTGAAAATAAAATAGAAACTCAATTTATAACACCAATTCAGTGGAATATCTTAAAAAATAAGAATTGCAATCTAAACCCCATGCTCTATTCAACTCATGTTTTTATAAAGAAATATATATTAAAAGTGATGTAAACAACGAATAAAATTTGTACTCTAAACCTCTTATTTTATTGAAGGATCACAATTTGACTCAAAGAAGAAGGAGACGTGGAGTAGACTATGAAATTATCAAAAATTGCACAAACTAAACAAACTCCATCAAATTAATGTAAATAGTTGAGAATCTTGACATAGATGACATTACAAAAAAGCAATTTTGAGCGATTTTATCTATCATATTTTCAAAATTCTATAATCCATAAGACATATTCAAATCCAAAAGAAATATAGTAAACAATTACTATAAAAATACTAGGGTTTCCACTCATATATTAGCCTTAGCTTTACTCAAATGGATTTGTAATCTTTCGATCTCTTCCAGAATCTCTCTTTTCACATATATTTACACACACAATAGGGAAAAGGTAAATATATTCATTAGGTTTAGATTAATTGGATAAGAATTGGATAAAAATAGATTGGAGGAAGAAGAAACAAATAAGAAGTAGGTTGAATCCTTACCTGAACTCTCTACGGGGTTTCTGAATCTTATTAGAGAGATAGAAGTGGTAGAGTTTCGTCATATTCCCAAAAATAATATGAATAAAAGTAGAGAGGATACGGTTTATTTATAAGTGCTGAAACGCACTAGAACCGTTGGATGGAAGTAGGTAGGAAACAAGAAAATCTTGATCGTACAACCGAATAGAACATAATCTAAAACTCTGGCCACTATTGGCAACTGCCATTGCCAAGCGATCGAACGCCCTTCAGCGACCAGTCGACTGGTACTATCAACTTGTTAACCTATTCAGACCGCCCTTTAATTCAGGTGCATTTATTTTTGTTTCTATCGCCTTATTATTTTATTCCATAATTAACTCTTTATCATTAAGCTTAATTAATCGGTTACTTAGCCCACAAGCTAATTTCTGAAATTTAAATCCTAAATTTGATTTTCCATTTGAATTTGAATTAAAACTAAATTAATTTAAATATAAGAACTTCACATGTTCGTAACTTCTTTGTTTGAGCTCCGTTTCCAACATATTATATTGAAACGGATCATAATTTTACCATAAATGTAACAAAATAACTTTCATAATCGAATCCCAACTTTTATAAAATTTCCATATCTAGTCCTTATCGTATTTAATTCAATTTACTTTATTTATTTGTGGTTCATTTTACAGGATGATACAACAGTGATTGATCGATGGTCTATGCGATTGAAAGCTACCTGCCTGGGCTTTACTGCCGAAGAAAAGGCAACTACCCATGGTAGAACATCGGCCCATTGGTGTTGCACTAGCCTGGGCAATAAAGTCTAGGTAGAGTCCAATTCAATGGTGGTTCTTTCTCAAATCTGGATGCAACGAGGCGTGAGACTTTGGCATACGCACACATACATTTGTGGTCGTACATATTGTAGGTCCTAAAGTAGAGGCCTTCCTTATAGATAGACGATACACATACACATGCCATTAGTGTTCTTTTGTGGTCTCGATAGCATATTATATGGGATATACCCGTCGTTCTCTTTTGTAGAGATGTTATGCATTTTATTAAGAAATCCATGATGGCTGAGAGGGAGGCGATGACGATCATCTATGTGCGGATCATATATATGGCTTATGCTTATTGAAGGGTACTATGAGTTCCACGTATGTAAATAAAGTAGATCATATATCACTTATGCTTACTAAGGGTACAATGAGATTTACATGAGTTCGATCACATTATTCGATCACATTAGGTACGACTTGGTGTCTATGATACACTGAGGTACCGAGTCTCTTTATTTTGGACCCACAATGAGAATCATTGGATTGCGATCGATGTCTAACATGGACTCGGGTTTCAAATATATAGCAGTATATCACCTTTGCCCATTGAGGGGTACGGTGAGGCCTACACGAGTCCGAACACTGGGTGCGACTCAAGTTCTATGATACAATGAGGTATTGACTTTATTTTTCTTAAGCACGAGCCTACCCGGACTCCACCCAGGAGTAATGATGGTATCAACTTGTATTCCTTGGTTGTCTCTTACTATTATGTTATATGTTATTAGTGGCTGGTATTACTATTATTATTTATTATTATGTACATCGTGATAGACTTATATCATGATTAACATACCTTTGTCTGTCGGGTTATATATTTTTGGCATAGTCACATAATATTAGTTATGCCGACTCATTGATTGTAGGAGAAGAGGAGTGTATGGTATGATTTCCTATCTTTGGGATATGTTTACTATACTTGTTTATGAACGGCCCAGATTACCCCTAGGCTACATTACATGGAGAGGACCCGCAACGCTTAGTAGTTCCTATTTACTTGTATATAGTTTAATATGTAATATTTTGAGATAGTTCCACTCACATTAAGCTTTACGTCTGACCCACGTTTTATCTTTTTCTGTATATGTCATGACAAATCTCGGGTATTCGATTGAGTAGTTTGGGAGTTAATACTTTGTAGGGATACATTTTCAGGACATTTGAGCATTCTACGGAGGTGATGTTGATACTTCATATATATACTTAATATTGTAGTAGCAAATGAAACATATATAGTTGTTTGCCACATTTTCCTAAGGCTATAAATAAGACCCTAAGGCTTCACAAATTCACAAATCTCATTCCATCCTCTTCTTCTTCACCTCTACTTTAATGGCTTCCATTCTAAAAGAAGTAATGGTTAAATTCATTTCAAAAAGAAACAAAAATTATATAGTACATATATATAGTGTAAAACAACTCAAAACTCAACCAAAACTTCTCCTCTTCATGCTCTTTACCCACGACCACTACCACACACCACCATTGTTATAACATTCCAGAATTTAGTTAATTTAAATTCGATAAATTATTTTAACTTTGGAATTTAAATTTGTGAAATTTCAACAGAAATTTAATATTGTCGATATTAATATTACAAAGTTGTATGGAATTAAATAAATAAAAATAATTTTGATGGTTAAGTTTAAATGAATAAAATAATATTAATAATAATAATAATAAAGAAAAGAACATTTTATAAACAAGAAATTGTTTGAAACAATAATTTAAAATATGTACAAATTAAAATTTTAAATCTTTGAATAGAACTAAAAAGAAATTATGAATGTAAGTTGTGATAAAAATTATAAAATAAATTCACATTGTTATAAAGTGACATATGACATACATGTGCAAGTGGAACTCATAAACCAGGAAACAAAGTGCGACGACCCGACTTTCTACTCCCAGAAAATCGCATCATCTTGAAGAAAGAAAGGGATAGAAGAAGAAAAGAAAGAGAAAGAAAGAAACAACAACATCAGAGAACTCACAGCGGAATGAATAAAATATAATAAATAACATATAATATTACATAGTATCTATTTACATCAGAGTACACAACTTATACAACACATAATAGACAGGTATAAACTTCTGTCTAACTATACAACTCAAGATACAAGAGAAACAGATACCAAACAAACACAACAGAACTAATATATATCTACACGTCGAAGCCTCCTGCTCCATATCTCCTCCAGAATTCATCAAGCTAACCGAACCACTTGACTACTCATACATAATATGAGTACCCAAGAGTTTAATAAAACAGAAAATAAACACTCGGGTCAGACAGGGGTCTGGTGTGAGAAAATGGGTTAAAGTTGCTTAACTTTAGAAAAACCTTTGAAAAGAAAAGGTATCACGTAAGACTTCCCAAACATAAACATGGAAAAGTTTTTATCTTACGCTAACCAAAACATTTGATAGGAAATCCAGTGATATTATAATAGTGTCTAGGGTTTTCAAGTAAATAAGAAATAGCCGAAATTGCTACATGATTAAATTCCAGCTACTAGCCACAAAAGTGGGTAATACAATCAAAACCGTAGGGTCTCGTAGGAAGAATAGGTTTCCATTAATGGCAGGGCTACTGGGGTACCGCCCGTCACAGTACGTGGCCTAGATCAACGTACCGAGGAGTACTCCCACTCCCCTGCAACACAAGGCCGGAACCATCCCTTACTGGACAGTCCCGAACAAGACAACCCCGCAGTTAGCCGCGACCCAACTGCCCACACAGCCGAATAAAAAGGGACTTCTAGACAGGGAAAAATCTTGCTCTCCAGTGGGAGCTACACACGAAGCCTTGATGCACCTTCCCTGTTTTAGCCATTCCCGGTTGATGAGGCTTAAGGTTACGATTACCTTTATAGATCACATCTATCTTAGAACGCTCATCGTCCACCTGACGATGTGCTGAAAGCATTCGATCCATACAAGTTCGTTTCGGGTTCGAACGAAACCGAAGGCACTATCTCGTTGCACTCGTTTTGGAATCACCCTCAGAGTCAACGACCATAGCCCTTGCACTCTGATTCTCCGTCTCGAATCTATAAGTACTATTCCTTCAAACTCATTACGGAATCACCCACAGAGTTATACTGACATATAGCCCTTACACCTCGAGTCTTCACTTTCTCCACTTGAATTAATGACCTAACGTTTAATTGGAATCGATGTGGTTTTCGGATTCCAAATATGGAAATCCGATCCCGGTCTCACCGAAACCAAACGCCATTTTAATGTCCAAGTTATACTTAAGGGTTTAAACAATTTAACTTATATTTAGGATGATATATAAACAGATAGATGAATCATATTATCACAATAGAAAATTCATATCAACATTCATCTCCACAAAGCAGCATATCGCATAACAAAGATATCCAGTATCAACCAATATCAAACATCCAATATCAAGCAATCATCCAATATTAATCTCCCAATATTGATCATCCAACATCAATCAATTAACCAATATTAATCAATCAATTCATATTAATCAAACACCCAAAACAGAATTGATTATCTCTTAATCAATTGGATTACTAAAATCCTTCTTCATTAATTATTATTCCAAATAAATTAATCATCCCTAATGATTTTTCTTAATTAACCTTCCTTGATTAATTATATTTAATTACATTTAAGTAATTAGCCTTAACCATATTTAGTAATTAAATCTTTAATTACTATCATCAATCACAATGATTAATGATCATTCATTAATTAATTAACTATAATTAATTACATTAATTCTTAATTAATTACAATTAATTAATCACATTTTAAATTAATTACTTTTATTAATCACCTTGATTAATATCATTAATCACATTAACTAATGATCCTTATAAATTAATAATTACTTTAATTAATTAAATAATTAACTTATAATTAATCAACTCATTAATCGTAATTAGTAATTAACAATTGTAATTACTTAACTAAATTAACTTCTAATTTAATTATTTTAATCCTTGATTAATTAATTCAATTAATTAATCCTTAATTACTTCATTAAGTAATTATTAACCAATTTAAATTAACAATTAATCCTTATTTAATTACTTAATTAATTAATTACATTTTAATTAATTACTCTTGGTGATTAATCTTAAATTAATCACATTCATTAATTAATAAATCACATTAATTAATTAAATAAAAATAAATTAAGTAATTAATTCTTAATTACTTACATAAGTAATTACCTTCTAATTACTTTTACTAATAAATCTTAGTTAATCTCTTAATTAATTACTTAACAAATAATTAACTCCATCATTAAATCCTTAATGCTTTAATTAATTAAATACTCCATAATTAATTAATTTTAAAACAATTAAATTAATCAATTCCTTAATTTATAACATCATGTGATTAACCCTTAATCACTTCAACTGAATTACCCCATGAGTAATTTCCTCTAATTACTTCTATAAGTAATTATCATTCTTAACTACATTCAATTATTAAACATTAATTACTTCATTAAGTAATTACACTTAATTAATCCATAATTAAGAGATTATTTAAAATTAAATAAATAATTAACTAATTTTTTAAATTAATTAAACAATTAATTAATTAACTTATTATATTTCGAAATCTTTAATTAATTAAGAAAACCATAAATCTTAATTAATCTCTTACTTATAAATAAGTCATAGTTAATTAAGTATTCTCAAGTTTATATCAAAATAATTTAACCTTTTTAATCTTCATAAATGAATTATTTGAATTAATCAAATTTTTATATAACTTAAAAACAAATTATTCTACTTGGTTTACAAAATTATAACTTCAACTTTATTTGAAAATAAAGCATTTATAAATCAATTTGAAATTTAAAACAATCCAATCATCAAATTTAAACTTATTTGTTTTCCATATAATTTGAAAACCTTGATTTTAAACTTTACTTAAACTTTTATTTAATACTTTAAATTCGAAAACACCCATTTGAATTAAAATTCAAAATTAAATCAAGTTAATTACTTTCAAAAGCAATCATCTTAAGCAATTTAAATTTGAAATTAAATTCAATTATCACTTTTAATAATTTGATTTATATTTACTTCAAAGAACAAGTTATAACCTATAAATTTATTTCCCCTTTTATAAAAACTTAGGCTTGTATTTAGTTATTCAACATCAAGTTAACTTTTGCAGTTTAACATTATACAGAATACCAACTCGAGATGACTGCCCCTAAAACCCGAGTTAAACACTCAAAAATTCGAGCCAGCCTCGAGACAAACCCAGCCTTCTTCTCAACTGCCAATCCCACTTAAAAGCTTCGAGTCGAAACGACGAAAACGCGAACGTCACTCCGGGTCATTCTTCTTCTCAAAAACAAAAATCCAGTGCATACGAACGTGCACTCATGCACGTCTCCCACTACCTTCGGCCACCGTGGGCAACCGCGACCATCTACGACAGTCACCCTATCGCAAGCGAGCACAACAACACACCCAACTCGAACAAATCTTACGCGAATCGAAAATTGACCCATTTGCTCGAAATGCTGGAGCAACCCCTAGCTTAAATCCTCCACGGCCATCGCCCTGACGCTGTCCAACCTCTGCCGTCTTCACCATCGAGGCGTCACGATTCGAACTCCAATTTCCCCCTGGTGCGCATGACTCCGGTCACATATCAATGACGAAAACCCCAAATTAGCATCGGCTTCAAAACACATGAACTAAACCCTAATTGATCCGATTCCCTTCGATTTACTCATTTGAAAAATTACTTTGCATTTTTCCTAAAAACTACAACTCAAAATCAAGCTACGACCAGAATTTCAACCCCAATCATCATGCCGATCAACGGCAATTTCCAAAAACCCCCAAAGCCTTCAAACCCAAAATTCTCATAAATTAACCAACTAAAAATCATGATACTAGTATTAAAAATCATGATTTCCTATTGCCATTCCCATCATGCAATCAAAATTAAAGTTTAAATCCATAAATTTTTGACCCAATTTGTTATTTACTGTAATTATGAAATTTCTGAGCAAATATTTCATTTGAAAACTTATAAACATTTTTAGATGAAAATTTATATGATTACAAACAACTTCTCTTCACATATCAAGATCTAATATTGTTTGGATTAAAAGATTTTGAATTTTCTTTTAACAGATCATTTACAGTAATCACACTTGCATGCAAACAACAACTCTCACAACATACAGCCATAAAATTAATACAAGTCAATAACAACATGCAAGGCAGTAAAATAAGATCAACTGTTTTAAAAAAAGTATTTACTCACCTTTTGTATGCAGAGCAGAGCAGATTGCAGAGAACAAGTTTTATTATACCCAGGCTTTAGAAATTTCCAGGCCCTTATAAAATCTGAAAATTGCTGTTGAAAACTTTGCTGAAGAAAAACTTGCATGTTTCAATTACTTGTTGAAATTGATGACTTGTTGAAGATATGATGTTGTAGAAGACTTGGAGTTGCAGGTTTTAACTGTGCTAAACAGATCTTCATTTGAAATTCCAAGTTGATTTTGCAGATTTTAGTTGATAAGAAATTGCAGGTTGATTCTTCATCTTTGAAATGCAAATTTTCATAGTTGTAGGTTTTGATCATTTCAGATTTGTAGTTAAGAATATTTTGTTTTTTGTTTTTTTTGAGCTTTAGAAAAGAAACAAAGGAGAAATTTTTTTCTTTTTTGTTATAAATTTCAAATAAATGAAAGATTAATGCCACATATCTTTAAGCATTTACATTTGTCATATGCTTGCTTAATTTACTTACATGTGTTTTATTAAGGTAAATATATGTTTACATTTGTACTAAGTGTTTTTTTTAAACTTTTATTTAATTTAAGTGTAAATATAAACTTACATTTTAAAGAAAATATTATAAACTAATTATAATACAAATGAACCTCTTATATATGTATTTTATAACCATTTTAAAATCTAAACATTGATAAATTTCCTTTATAAACTATCATATTTAAAATAAATAACTATCTTAGATTTTGCATATAAATGAATCGAACTTAAATTAGCTTTTGGAAAAAATATTAAGTTTTAAAGCAAAGCTTTGAATTACAATTCATTCATATTAAATTATCAATAGATTAAAATTAAATTTCAAAACAACTCAAATTATAACATATACATACATATATATTACAATTTGAAACTTCAATCTTAATTTAAAACAAAAGTTCTTCTATTCACAATATATATCAAATATATATATTATAAACAGAATAAAAATTTATTAGCTTTTGAAAAACAATTCTTATCAAATTTTAAATTGTCAGAAAGATATTGATCACCATTAACAGATTAAATATTTATTAACCATAAAAAGAATAAATTTACCAAATTTAAATTAAAATTACAAAGAAAATTATCAAACCAATTTAATTATTTATACAGATTATTAAATTTATATTGCCCAAAATTCTGGGTCGTTACACAAAGTAAACAAACAAGTTGCAAAAGGAATATACAAACCAGGAAAATAAGGTATGCAAGCCTCAATATAAAATAAAACCTGTACATTATCTTTCAATTACATCATCTCCATTCGTCCATAGCAAAGAAAAAATTTATAAAGTAAAATAAACTTTGTACTTACAAAAATAAAGTAACATTACCTGTTTAAACATACAAGGAAGTATGGTCAGTAATGCTTCATTTAATGCTCTCAATAAATGCATTTACTCTCCAGCCTCCCTTGAAGAAAGGAGGAAAGCATGGGTTGTACAAATACAGTATAAAGCAACTATACAAAATTTAATTTCAGTACTTTGCTTAAATCTGCCTAACTCTTTTATATATACATGAACATCTCTGTTTTATTTTCGTTCAAATAAATCATCAAAGAACAGAAATTTAAAAGGAGAACAAACATCACTTATATTCAAATTCGGAAAGCAATTTATTGAAGAAAGAAAAACAGAAGAGGATCAAAACTGCATTTTTCTAAAAACTCAGAGCAACTCTCTGTTTCAAAACTTCCTATCAAGTGAGTAAACACACCTTCTGGAAATTTAAAAACTTGATAATTAGTTCATGTAACCTTATGCCTGCTATATATTGAACATGAGATGTTCTGTGATGTTGATGTTACAGGAAGCTCTGCTATGTGTTGTTCTGCAATATTTCAGGTTTTCTGAACAAAGAAAAATAGATAAAGATTTATACTTTTCTTGTAAACCATTTTAAACTAGGATTTTTAAACAATATAGGGTGTTTAATCTTCAATCAGAAATCTGGACTTTGTTTGAAGCTTTACAGTAGGTTATGGACACTGCATATTCATGTTTACAGTAGGAAATCAATATATGTAAAATCTCAAATATTTTAATTTGTTAATTCGAATTCATATCTTAAATAAACATACAAAGTTAGGATTTTTAAATTGAAAACGATGATTTTTAGTTCAATATTTATGGTGCAATTTGAATATGAATAAAAGTTACATTTTTGTCGATATTGGTTGATTCAATTAATTTTAATTGTTGAAATTTCTTATGATGCAAGCTTGAAGATGTATTAACATAGGAAAAATGCTAAATAATTTTTCCAATGCATGGATTTTGGGGTTGAATCAAATATAGGGTTTGGGTTCCAGTTTTTTTCGTGTTCTGTAAGAATTTGATTTTGCCACTGTGGAGCGTTCGAGTGGTTCGCGATTCAGGGAGATGGTCGAGGAGAGTATGGTGATGACGTGGACGAAGTGGCGTTGCCTCTATGGGTTGGGGTTGGCCGGACGTGGCGATTTGCTGTCGAGTGTTTGGGTTTTGGTTCGAGTTTCAGGGTTTTTTTCGGTTTCGTATTTTCATGAGGATTTGGGTTTCGATGTTGAACGAGAGGTTGATGTGTGGTTTGTAGGAGGCGATGAAGGTTGCCGGAGGGGCGGCGAACCACCGTGCACATGCACGGTGGCATGGGTGTGTCAGCGAGAACGTGGGTCATTTTTTTCTCGAGTGATACACGAGAATGTGTGTGGATTGTTTGGGTTACCTGGGTACATGAGTGGGTATGTAAATACTGGTGTTGTAATTTGAAATTAACTAAGAAAAAAGGAAGAAGAAAGGAACAGGTAGTAGAAGAAAGGTTGGGGGAAAAGGGAACGTGGGAAAATAGAAGGGAAACACGAGTTTTATTCGGGTAATCAAGTGTTGGCTTCGGGTTCTTTTCTATGTGATTCAGCCTATAATCTTTAAGAATATTTTGTTAAACAAAAGTTTAGTATTAGTTAAGTGGAAAAAATGTTGGCAATTTAAAAGTTAAGATTTAAAATTTAAAATCAAATAAATTTGAAATTAAGAATTTATTTATATAAAAGTTTAATAGGTTTGAAATTAAGAAATTTTTAAATAAACTAATTTAAAGTTAATTCATAATTATGAGTTAACTAATTGAAAAAAAAAACTTAATGCAAGGAATATTAACTAATGTGTTAAGTAATTAAATAAGCAATTTAATTTAAAATAAGAATTGGAGTTAATTTACATTTAAACTTTCAATGCAACAATAAATTAATTTTTTTTAAAGTGTACAGCAGATTTTCAAATGATAATTAAAGTAAATAATTCATATTAATAAATGATTTTAAAGACATTAAGAATGATACAAAAATTGAAATTAAAATATATTAATAAACAATTAAGTGTCCAAATAAATTTGTAAATTAAGAATTTGTTATCCAAATAAATAAAAATTGACTAAATCAAACTTAGCGGTTAATTTAAATAACTAATTTTGAAAAAATAAAACGAGTTAATCAAGATTTAAATTATTTATTCAAATTCTTATCATTGATTTGAAATAATTCTGTGGTAAATTTATTTAAGCTGCATTTGAAAATAAATTAACTATGGTTGTGCACGATATTGATATTTCTGTTTTGATTGTGATGCTTGTGTGATGTAGATTGCCATGTACTGCACTGTAATTGTAATTTGTTCTGTATTGATGTAAAAACCCTGTTGCCCGTAAAACGACATTTAAACTTCGATGCGACAGGGAATCAGATTTCAGTTTGTTATCTGAAACCCACATCGAACCTATAAATTTTTGTGAACGACATATCCACATGTGTTTAAAATTGACTCTCACTATTCGGTTTAGCCAGGAAAGGACCTTTGGTCGTATAACCCATTCCGAATATGTGATACGACGTTATGGATAGCAATTGAAGACCGGTGATGAAGACCGGGTATTTGCGAGAGCGATAGGATGACCTGTCGAATGAGTCTGCACCGATTTGCTTCGATATAGAGTTCTCCATATGTGATGGGGAATCCGATCGGGATTGTAGATATCTGGATCGCAAGGACTTCTTTGGAAATGCCTTCGGTTCTGTTCGAACCCAAAACAGACTTGTATGGATTGTATGTCCGACATTACAAATTGAGATAAAAAGCAGATTTCTTTCAAATACATTTCCGTTGGTGGCGGAGAATTTATTCTCTTAGCTTAACACCCTTAGAGGTTATGTAGTTGAAGGTTATCAACAATATATTCCCAATTTGGTAATATGGCATGCTGAGTGTTGCTGATCATTTGTTGATCGAAGCATGGCTTTGTGAAAAGCGTAGCTTTGTGGATGAGACTTCGTCGAGCCTCACACCCCGGAATGGTCAAAACAGGAAAGATGCAACAAGGTTATTGGGGGTAGCACCCCTTAGGCTATGTGCATTTCTTTCTGGATAGAAGTGGTATCATGGTATGGAGCCCAGATACTTAACTTATGTTGATATCGCATATATATATATATATATATATATATATATATATATATATATATATATATATATATATATATAACTTTGTGATTTGTTGCTGGGGCCCCGGTTAAAGGTTGGTTACAACCGGGAGATGGCATACCCGTGTCAGTAGTTACCCAGTTAGGGGTAACCCAGCCTTGTGTTGGCAGAGATCAGGTTAGGTTCTCGGGTGGTCCCTCCCGAGGCGTGCCCATGTGGCCTAGGAAGTTCCTTAGCCTGACCATTGTTGGAAATCCAATTCCCAATACGAAAACCTGTACGGTTTGTAGAACCTGCCATTTACTTATGGTGGTCACCACTGTTTAGATGGTAGCTATTAGGCATAGTTCGAAATGTCTATGCTGGCTAAGATTAATATTCTATTTTCGAAATGATTTATACACTATGCACTATAAATAATATCAAAGAAATTTCCTCGTACCAAGCATATTTAGCTATCATAAGAAGAAATATCCTCTAATTCCGCGTTTGCGTTGTGTGTGTGGCAGGAGGTCTTATGGTAGTTCCAATTTTAAAAGCATTCCGGAAATTCTTTTATAAATCTAGTTTCTTTAAAAGAAATTGTTTTTGTTTACTCATACCAGTCCCATGACTGAATTAGAATTTATTGTTTTCTTTCCTAAACTCTGGGTGCCCATAATTTTTGCTTGGGCAGCCTAGAAGCAGGTTTTCGTATTTTGGAGTAAGCTGTATTTTGGAGCTCTTATCTTAGAGATATTCTTTGGAGCTTTTTGGAGATCTCGGGTGTTTAGCTTTTGGAAGTTGTTATCACCTCTTTCATTTGAGGACTTTTGGATATATGATCACTGTTGTATTATCATGATGTTGTATTTGGAGTTGTGGTGTATGTATTATATACTCTGATGTAGTATAGATATTATGATTGTATCTTTGATGATATTTATAATATTCATTCTGTTCCCCTGTTTTATATTCATCTGATGTTGTTATAAGCTCCGGCGATGTGGATTTGATGTCGTTTGTCGCATATCGAGTTCGGGTCGTCACAAGTGGTATCAGAGCAGTTGGTTGAGTAAGAACTTTAGCTATGGAGTATAACACATTAGATGGCTCATTAGCGATAGGGTGAAGTATACCCTAGAATGAGTATAACCAAGACTGGAACTCCAAATTTTATTAGTCTATTCTTTTTACTGTCGATATTCCTCAAGATATTTTGTTCATGTATTCAAATCAATTTTCTTACTAATTACAGATAGTAAGAATTAGCGGACGAAGGGGAAGAGTTAGGGGTCAAGGAAGTGCCACAGCACCAGATCAAGATCCCGCAACGGTAATAGCGGCAGTTCGCAACAGCCGAATCTGGCTGACTTACACAAGAATTTCTCAAGACTTGGTGGTAAGCCGTTCAACGGCAAAGAGTCAATTGTTGAGGCTCAAGCCTGGATAAGATCGTGTGAGAAAATCTTCAGAGGGCTAAAATTGGAAGACGATCAGAAATGACTCATAGCTTCTTGGCAACTTCAAGATGAAGCCTCAGTCTGGTGGGAGACAATCACGGTAGATAAGCCAGAAGACGAGTTTTCTTGGAAAAAATTCAAAGAAGTATTTGAGAAGCGATATCTACCATCAGCTGGAATTTCTCGAATGTATCAGGAATTTATGGACCTGAAGCAGGGAAGTTTATCATTCGAAGAGTATCTGAACAGATTTAATGAATTGTCTCGTTTTGGTCCCGAATTGGTGAATACGCCTTTAAAGATGAACGAGAGATTCATTTGCGGAATGAATAAGAAATTCCACGAAAGAATGACGGGCCACATTAAGGAATCTTTTTCTGATTTAGTTGATATAGGGTACAGATATGCTACACTTGATATACAAGAAGCCCCGGTGGAGAAAGGAAATTCGGGCAATCAAAATTGGAAGAAGCGGAAATTTGAAGGTAAGAAACCGTGGCAGGGCAACGAGAAAAAGAGGAGCATTCAGGGAAGCGCGGCAGAAAATGTCACTTGTTACAACTGCAAAGAGAAGGGCCATTATTCAAACAGCTGCCCAAAACTGAAGAAGCAAGTTAAGAAAAAAGAAACTGTTAAAGGAGCTAAAGAATGCTATAATTGTGACAAGCTTGGACATTTTTTTAAAGATTGCCCAGTAATGAAGCCAGCACAGGTGGCAAATGTTTATGCGGTAAAGAAAAACCCTTCAACTTCGAAAGCAGATAAAGGAAAAGGTGTTTTGGAAGGTAACCTTACTATTTATGATAGAACTGTTAGAGTTTTATTTGATACAGGAGCTTCACATAGCTTTATCTCTCAACAAACCGTAAATGAATTAAGACTTAAAACTAAATTTGTTGACGATCCTATTTGCGTGAAAAATCCGGTTGGAGGTCCCGCAAATCTTTGTTTATATTGTAAGAGAGTTCCTATTCCATATGCTAGCTATCGATTTCCTATCAACCTTTTTTTCCTCGAATTTAATGAATTTGAAATCTTACTCGGTATGAACTGGTTATCGAGATACAAAGCTATATTGGATTGTAACAATTGGATAGTTTTAGTCAAAACGAACCTCAGAAATTTTATTGAAATCTCTTTTGGGGATCTGTTTGCACCAAAATTGGGCAACACCCTTCAGAAGTTTTTGAAGATATAATAAATGAAGAAATTAAATTGAAAATGAAGATTATCTAACAAAAACTCCAAGACACAAAAAAGTAAATTGCAAAGAAGACAACGATTTAGAGTGGTTCAGCGATTTGCCTACGTCCACTATGAAGTTATATCACTTTATTGATTGATACTTGAAGATTACAAGTGTTCTAAAGCGAAGTACAGCAGATAATAAGCTTAAATTCAAGATCAGCAGCAATCATAATGGTATGGAGTGATTCTGGCAGCGTCCGGGCGTGCTTTTATCTCCAAGAATTCTCCGTCCCCTTTTCTGAATGACCAGGGGCTGTATTTATAGGCGTAGGAGGCTGATATTTCGCCTAAAATCCGGGAAGACCGCTTCCGGCACGTGAAGGGGGGCCCACACGCCCGTCCTTAGGAAATTGGGCCCGCATTGGGATCTTATTCGAAGTAGGGTTCGAATCGATCAAGAAAGCATCCAATCGAGGTGAAATTTGGTATGGGCATTCTTCAACATGTATATAAGCTCCTGTGAAAATTTCATAGCATTTGGACTTGTAGATCTCGAGTTATGATCGATTCAAGATTGCGCTTCCAGTCAACAAGATTGGTTCGAATCGATTCCTTAGGGTCGAATGGATAGGGTCGAATCCATAGGATCGAATCGACAGGGTCGAATCCATAGGGTCGAATCGATAGGATTGAATCGATAGGGTCGAATCCATAGGGTCAAATCGATAGGGTCGAATCCATAGGGTCGAATCCATCATAACTTGAGCATACGAACTCGGATTGACTTGAAATTTGGAACATTGGCTTTCCCAGCTTTGCTTTTCATGTCCTATAAATTGTAGCTCGATCCGGATTCGAAATTTTTTTACCGACATCCATAGTAGACCTATGTATAACTGATCTCCAGGACGAACCATCCTTGGTTTCTAGTCAAGTTCTTGGTGTCACGGCCTTGCCAAAAGGCGGGATAACATTTGCCCCCTAAAGTACGTCTTGTGTGAACATGACGTGCTTTGAAAACTGCCATCTTCACTCTGAATAGTTCCATTTAACTTGTTAAACCGTTATCGTCTTCTTGTTGGAAGTTGTAATCCTTGACTGATTTTTTAGTAATATGAACTGTTGACTACCAACTGTTGTACCGTTGTAACCGATTATTGTATGATAACGATTAGCTATTTGTTGTTGTAATTGTCACCAGTTGGGCATTCAACCTGCAGATTTCTAAAATTGGAAATTAGTTCAACGTACATACATATATGTTAACCTGACTCTTGTTGACATTCGCATGTTAATAAGTCGTTGTCGGTCTTCTCGTTTCGAATTCTGTATCGATCCTCTCCTGAATCATTGTGAAATTCGAGTTGCAACAACACTTGATGATTGTTTTGGATTCATTCCTTCGCATCGATCCTCTCTTGGATCGATCTGGCATGCACTAAGGTAGACTTCGTATCGATGGTTATCGATACGAGATGGACTCACATAAGGTGTGCTTTGCATCGATGGATACGTTATATTGGGTCTCAGATTGGTGGATACAAAAGTAATGCTTTGTGTTGATGGAGTCGAACGATCCAGAAGTAATCATACAGTGATGTTTTGCGGAGGATATGCCATCTTTCATTCCCCTATTCAAGAAGAATTCCCCACGGTAGATAGTCTTTGATAGGAGTTCCATTTATGTATGTTCTCCATCGATTGGACGGTTCTCTACTGTTCTTCAGATAATCGTCTGATGCAGTGAATTCAGATATGAAGTATGCTAATGTTTGGCCATGGATAGCTCTCTAAGGGAGATAAGTGATATCAAACTGGCTTAGCTTGATATTCCGTTTGAGTTATCTTTCAAATATCTAAGGTTGCCATTGGACCTATCGTAACGGTTGACCATTGGAAGTGAAAAACTATGCTTTTCCATGCCTCGTGCAAGTCTGGGTGGTCGTCATACGTCTACCACTCTCCATTTGTTTCTTTCAAGAGTAAAGGATTGGATAATCATTTTGGATAGAGGACATCACGGATAAACCTATTGGTTTTGGGTAGATTCGCCTCCTTCTTATGTGCAGTAGATCTTCCTAAATCCACGTCGCTTCGTTTTTATTCACCGAGACATGCATCGGGTTAACATTTAATGCAGGATTTTCAATGGTTGGTGAGAGTTCATATATACATATGATTGAGTCCAAGTGGACATATCAAATTCATCTGGAGCAGTGTAGTTGACTCTTGCATCATCGTTGCGTGGAGTTGTGATCTGATCTACAATACTCGTGACGGGTTGTAGGCACTTCATGTGCTTGTTTGCAATGGTAAGTGATTAGCCTTATAGGCATGTTGAATCAAAGGCTTAGTAGAGTTTAGTCTTGTATCTCGTGCTACAGCATAGCTGGCTCCAACTATGAGTTTGAGTCTACATGTGTTTCCACGTACTGCGTTTTCCATTCAATGTACTCGCGATCCATTGCTCATCGGAAGGGTAAGAATGATGATCAGTTGCCCATAAGTCCGGGCCTCGATCTGATGATTCTATCTCTAATCATCCTTTCGGTCGTAACTTAAAGTTGTTATGAATACTAGGCACGAGCTATAGGATTGAGTAGTCGTATCCAGTTCTTGGATGATCATACTCATGCCCCCAGTCTCGGGTTGATGGATGTATTGTGCGACTGATTAAGCCTAGCTTCTGCTGTATTTATACTGTAGTCCAAGCTGTAAGAGCTAGAGTTGTTTGATAAAGGATCAAATTATATTCATCTTATTTCTCGTGCAAGCCCCCAAGTCGGGGGAATATCTCGATAAGAAGCAAGGTAGATAATGTTCGCTTCAATTTTGCATTCTGTCCCATTGAACCATAGGATCGAGTTAATCAATGGAAAGGTGAGTTATGCCTTACCCTGCATTCTGTCCTAGTTCTTTCCTCTAGGTAGAATACTTCGTTGCCTCATCGACATTTACTTTGCTTCTTATGTCGTCATACTCTGGGGAAAAACTGAAGAGTGAATCGTCCAGTAAGATCCAATGTAGGATTGATGCCTCCCTTGTCGAATCGAGGGTAAGAATCGGTGCGTGGACAGTTAGCTTGCACTCATTGTGAATATCTCATTTAGTCGGATCGTGGTAAGAGTCAAAGAATGAATGGTCGTATTGCATTCTTTTGCAGTCGGGCGATCAACCACGTCCATTTCGGTTTACGTTCTCCCGTCAGATCTAGGGATAAAGTCAGCATAAATGCAGTCAGGTCATGGTCGTCCCGTCTCATTCTCTTCCTGGCGGTTCGAAGGAAGGTGATGGAGGATGAATGGTCAAATCACACTCATTCGTGGTTCTATCCATGCTCTGGTGGTCGAAGGTACTCGATGGGCGCTCGTGTCACATAGAATTGTAGTCGAAGAGGATCGATATTGGCCGTCGATTTAGTGATACAATGCAGAATGTACGAACCTCATTGCCTATCGATCCATTGGTTTGGTATGAAATGTGAAGATCGATATTGCCCGTCGATCCGGCGGTACGGTATAATTGGCTTCTCGTAACCTCAAGCATCATTCTGATTGGTTAGCATTAAGGCCTCCTTGTAGTCGTTGCCTTAAGTCGTAAAGGACGCTAAGCTAGCGAGGTAGCGCGTCACCTTTCTCTTCTTTTCAATGATTTGTTATTCTGCCCACGGTCATAGAGTTAGTTTGTGGACAGTCTAATTGCTCCTGTAGCGAGATTATATTCCTCCCGTCGACTTTTGGTCGGAGTTGGTGAATGAATGGTCGGATCACATTCATTCATTTGTCTATGCTCATAGTCGTACTCCGGAGATGAGAGTTAGTTGAAGAGCCATTAGTCACACCTATTTGATATTTACATCCATGTCTACACTCTGGGGACTAAGGCTTTTAGCAGAAAATGGTCGAACCACATTTTCCTCGATTAATTCCTCTGGCGCTAGTCAATGGCGAAAGTCGAAGTGTAGTCGGTCAAATTGCGACAACTTTAATTTGATGTTCCTCCTTCTGATTTGGAGAAAGGAGCTAACTGGCGGATGGTTGGTTCATATCCGGCCACGTTGCATGCACAACCCGCTAGATGATTAGCTAGAGTTAGCGGATGAATGGACATGTCACGTTCATTTGTGGTAGGATGGGTAATCACATCCATTTAGAATAAGATGTTCAGCTAGGTCTTTTTTTCTAATCTGCATCTCCCTGTTGAATCATGGAAGAAATTCTGTCTTGTTCGGTTGGAGTGCATCCCTATAAGATTATGTTATAAGTCCCATGCCGGGGATAATTGTTGATGCATGAACGGTCGTGGCATTCCCGCTTTATGCTAGATGGTCGGAGCATTCAATTTTTAATGATAAGTATGCCCCCGTGTCAGGGGAAGATAGGAAAGTGGATGGTTGAATCACATCCACTTTTTGTCTACAGGACTTGCGGCGGTATCAGAGTTGATAGATGGACAGTCGAATCGCATCCCTACTGATATTTATATTCCAATTCTAGCATTGAGGACTGGAGTTGGTTGATGTTTATACCCCAGTTCGCACTCTGGGAATCTGGAGTTGGCATGTATATTTTGGTTCACGCTCTGGGAACCTGGAATTGATGCTTATACTCCACTTCACGCTCTGGGAATTTGGAGCTAGCATTGACGTTTCGTTTCGTACTCCGGGAACCTGGAATTGATGTTTATACTCCAATTCATGCTTTGGGAACTTGGAGTTAGCACGATGCTTCGGTTCGCGCTTCGGAAACCTGTAATTTATGTTTATACTCCAATTCATGCTTTGGGAACTTGGAGTTAGCACGGATGCTTCGGTTCGCGCTTCAGGAACCTGTAGTTTATGTTTATACTCCAATTCATGCTTTGGGAACTTGGAGTTAGCACGGATGCTTCGGTTCGCGCTCCAGGAACCTGTAATTTATGTTTATACTCCAATTCATGCTTTAGGAACTTGGAGTTTGCATTGATGGGTTGGTTCGCACTCCGGGAACCTGGAATAGATGTTTATACTCCAATTCACACTCTGGGAAGTTGGAGTTAGCCAACAGATGTTCAGTCACACCTATTTGGGCTTTTTAGGAATTCGTTCACACTCTGGGAATGATGGATTTGATGTTTATACTCCAATTCGCACTCTGGGAATTTGGAGTCCGTTCACACTCTGGGAACGATTTATTGGATGTTTATACTCTAATTCACATTCTGGGAAGTTGAAGTCCATTCGCATTCTGGGAATGATTTATACTCCAATTCGCGCTCTAGGAAGTTGGAGTCCGTTCGCACTCTGGGAACGATTTATTGGATGTTTATACTCCAATTCACACTCTGGGAAGTTGGAGTCCGTTCGCACTCCGGGAACGATTTATTGGATGTTTATACTCCAATTCACGCTCTGGGAAGTTGGAGTCCGTTCGCACTCTGGGAACGATTTATTGGATGTTTATACTCCAATTCGGGCTCTGGGAAGTTGGAGTCCGTTCACACTCTGGGAACGATGAATTTGATGTTTATACTCCAATTCGCACTCTGGGAAAGTGGAGTTAGTGTTTATACTCTAGTTCGCACTCTCGGAACCTAGAGTTGATTGCAGGACTGTCGTGTGTCGGTCCAGTTCGGCCATTGATGCGATGGCTTGCCCCTGAGATGTGTGTTTCGCTTAGCAAAAATGATCGGTGGGATCTCGATTACTTTCCACTTATCTGCTATCAATGAAGGATGAGACTTAGTTTTTGGACAGATGATTCGCATCCGTGTCCATTTGGATCCCGCTTCTGCCAAGCCTAAGGAGTAAGATTAGTGTTCTTGCAAGCTTTGAGCTCGAGCAGAGGAGAGGATGGCTGAGCTACATCCACTTTGAGTTGTGTATTTTCCCTTAAGGTGGGGGCAAAAGTAAGAGAGTAGACGGTCGAGCCATGTCCACTTTACGCCTTGCGCTCTTCCAGTCGAGTTGAGGAAGAGAGTTGGAATGATGGCTCATGAGGATTAGTGAGTAAGCAGTCGGCTGTTGATGACTATAAATTGAGGGTTGGCCCTGATGAAGTCGGTTTATGGCATGATTGTTTTGTCGAATCATTGATGCAAAATGGGGAGTGAATGGTCAAATCATATCCACTTTAAACACATGCCCTCAAATCATGCCAAGTTCTAATGTAGGATTGGATGCATAGATGGCCATGTCACATCGACTCTCGGTGTGATTCAAATTTTATTGGGCATCCGAGGAAGCATAAGTATTTTGGCAAGCTTGAAGTATGAGATGGAGAGTGCAGTGTTGGGACATATAACTCCAAATCTTTTTCAAACCTCTTGATTAAATTGGATAGGCGGATGGGTAGATGGTCGGTTGCATCCATTTTGCACTGGAGTCCCGACTTTATCAGTCTCTCCCGCTTTAATGCCATGCCCCCAAGTTAGGTGCATGTAGGAGCCGACGAGTGGTTGAGTCATGCTCGTCATGATGATACCTTAATGGTTTGATCATAGTCCACGGAGGTCGTTTTGCACCCAACCTTCAGTACTCGGTTACCTGCATCATTTGCAAGTATTTTAATTCAAGTCGGTCATATTTCGTAACATAAACGAAATTGAAATAGAAATAATTCAAAAGAGATCGGATAAAATCTCATTGATGTGTGAAGCGGCGTGGTATGCTCGCTATTGCACTTCGGTCCAGCCATTCACAGTTGGAAGTCTAACGTGAATGGTTCAGTTTGATCAAAGTTCTTGATTGATAGGGGTCGAGGTTTTCCGGCCCTTCGTTTTATGGGGCTCAAAAATATTGTCAGAGCTATCCTTTCCAGAGCAGCCTTATGGCGTTGGCATCCATGGTAGCCATCCAAAGAAGAGGAGCTTCCTGATTTAGAGTATGGAATAGGTTTCCATCTTATCTTGCGACATTGATCCTTCATCTAGTTCATCAACTCAATATTGGCGTGGACATGTAGGTGTTGGCATCGGCGGCTATCCACCAGTTCTCTTATCAAAGTCTGGAAATAAGCTTTTGTGCTGATTTCATTTATAAGTGTTGGCAGCAACGGGCTGTGGATTTTTATCAATTCGTTGGCTTCCAGCTTCTTTATTCCCTTTAGCAATATGAGAAGTAGAAATGGTATGCCTAACTACGATTGACAGTCTTCTTTGAGGAATAGGGGATACAACGCGTTGACGACATTTATCGCTTTTGGTATAATCCATGTGCCATTCTCACTTCATGAGGTAGTATCGGAGGTTGTATTTCTATAGTACACGGACATAGTCGGCATGCTGAATTTTAGTTGGAAATTGTACATGTAGGATGGTCTCAATGAATAGGTCCTGACTGGGAACGATACTCGAATCAACATTATCAAGTCCATTTTATGGTTATGGGGTCTTGTAATACTAGTGAATGATGCATGCCTGATTGCCCAATGTTCAAATGGTTGGTAACACTGATTCAATGTGAGTTGGTTAAAAAGGGCTAACAGATAGGAGACCAGTATAGGGTATTAAGGAAGTTCTCTGGAGGTTGTATGCCATGCTTTTAGTCGTATAGATGTGGAACGATTAAGATGTGGGCATTTGAAGACGATTCAGTGGTGACCAGCTATGCTTTGAATTGGCAGAGTTGACAGTGTAGAACAGTTGTCATAGTAGTCATCGTACCATAGTTGTCAATTCAAGAGTTTTAAAAGCTGGTCAATTGGAGGAAGTTGCAGTCCACCTTAGAAGCATGATATATTAATCAACTTCAGTTCTTGGTGTTTTAGCTTGGTTCTCCAGCCTCCGGGGGCACCAGTTGAGTAGTATTTCAATACCCATTTCTCGAGTGCATTTCAACAATTGTTGTTGTAATCTCCTATGTCCCGTCCGTCATGGAACGATCAGAATTTTTCTTTACTAAGTTAAGTTTTGCATCCATTTTTTTTGAAGATTCTGCATCCATCAAACATCCTGAAAAAGTCCTTCTTCGTATCGTTCTTGTTCGAATCCATCAGATGTGCTCGTCTTCGTATCGATCAGATGGATGGATACGAACTGCATGTGCGTATCGATACGAAATGCAGGCAGATGGATGGATACGAAGTAGCTCTTCCTGATGGATACGAAGCAGCGCTCCCTGATGGATACGAAGTCGCGCTCCATGATGGGTACGAAGTAGCGCTCCATGATGGGTACGAAGTAGCGCTCCATGATGGATACGAAGTCGCGCTCCATGATGGGTACGAAGTAGCGCTCCATGATGGGTACGAAGTAGAGCTCCATGATGGATACGAAGCTATGGATACGAGATTCACCACATTTCCTGGATTCGAAGCTATGGATTCGAACTTCACCACATTTCCTGGATACGAAGCTATGGATACGAAATTCACCACATTTTCTGGATTCGAAGCTATGGATACGAAATTCACCACATTTCCTAGATTCGAAGCTATGGATACGAAATTCGCCACATTTCCTGGATTCGAAGCTATGGATACGAAATTCACCACATTTCCTGGATTCGAAACTATGGATACGAACTTCACCACATTTCCTGGATACGAAGCTATGGATACGAAATTCACCACATTTCCTGGATTCGAAGCTATGGATACGAAATTCACCACATTTCCTGGATTCGAAAATATGAGCACGAAAAACAGCATTTTTAGTGGATTCGAAAATATGAGCATGAAAAACAACATATTTTCTGGATTTGAGAATATGGGTACGGAATTCATGATGAATATGGTTCCTCTTAGATCTGGAGCAATCTGAATAGAATAGAAGGAACCATTGAACGATAGATCTGGATCTTCTCCTTAGATTTATGCAATCCGATATCGAAAGCAGATCCAAGGAACGGGAGAAAAACTGGGTTGTTCTCAGTGAAAGCACCAAAGTGTTTGCACCAAAATTGGGCAACACCCTTCGGAAGTTTTTGAAGAGATAATAAATGAAGAAATTAAATTGAAAATGAAGATTGTCTAACAAAAACTCCAAGACACAGAAAAGTAAATTGCACAGAAGACAACTATTTAGAGTGGTTCGGCGATTTGCCTACGTCCACTATGAAGTTATATCACTTTATTGATTGATACTTGAAGATTACAAGTGTTCTAAAGCGAAGTACAGCAGATAATAAGCTTAAATTCGAGATCAGCAGCAATCATTATGGTATGGAGTGATTCTGGCAGCGTCCGGGCTTGCTTTTATCTCCAAGAATTCTCCGTCCCATTTTCTGAATGACCAGGGGATGTATTTATAGGCGTAGGAGGATGATATTTCGCCTTAAATCCGGGAAGACCGCTTTCGGCACGTGAAGGGGGGCCCACACGCCCGTCCTTAGGAAATTGGGCCCACATTGGGATCGATTCGAAGTAGGGTTCGAATCGATCAAGAAAGCATCCAATCAAGGTGAAATTTGGTGTGGGCATTCTTCAACATGTATATAAGCTCCCGGCTATGAAATTTTCACAGGAGCTTATATACATGTTGAAGAATGCCCACACCAAATTTCACCTCGATTGGATGCTTTCTTGATCGATTCGAACCCTACTTCGAATCGATCCCAATGTGGGCCCAATTTCCTAAGGACGGGCGTGTGGGCCCCCCTTCACGTGCCGGAAGCGGTCTTCCCGGATTTTAGGTGAAATATCTGCCTCCTACGCCTATAAATACAGCCCCTGGTCATTCAGAAAAGGGGACGGAGAATTCTTGGAGATAAAAGCACGCCCGGACGCTGCCAGAATCACTCCATACCATTATGATTGCTGCTGATCTCGAATTTAAGCTTATTATCTGCTGTACTTCGCTTTAGAGCACTTGTAATCTTCAAGTATCAATCAATAAAGTGATATAACTTCATAGTGGACGTAGGCAAATCGCCGAACCACTCTATATCGTTGTCTTCTGTGCAATTTACTTTTCTGTGTCTTGGAGTTTTTGTTAGATAATCTTCATTTTCAATTTAATTTCTTCATTTATTATCTCTTCAAAAACTTCCGAAGGGTGTTGCCCAATTTTGGTGCAAACAGGATCCAAGTCCAAGGAGAGATAGATTGATGTATACTTTGGAATATCCTGAACCCAGTTTGCAGTCTATACCTGTTGTTCGGGAATTTTCCGACGTATTTGAAGAAGTGAAATCTTTACCTCCACGCAGAGAAATAGAGTTCCGAATTGATTTAGTACCCAATGCTCGTCCTGTCATTCACGCAAGTCGCAGGATGGCAACCAGGGAAAAGATTGAATTGGTTCATCAAACGGATGAACTACGAGAAAAAGGATTAATTCGACCCAGTGTTTCTGAATGGGGTTCAGCTGTTGTGTTCGTGGCTAAATCGGATGGATCTTTGAGATTGTGTGTAGATTACCGCGATCTAAATAAACAAACTCTCAAGAACAAATTCCCTCTACCAAGAATTGACGATCTGTTCGATCAACTTCATGGCGCTCGTTTCTTCTCAAATATGGATCTAGCCCAAGATTCCATCAATGAATCGCCGAAGATTGTGTCCATTTGAACGCTTTCAGTGGTCCTGATATGTTCTACGAATGGTTAGTTATGCCTTTCGAGCTAACCGATGCTCCAGCATACTTCGTAGATCTTATAACTCGTGTGTTTCGGGAAGTTTTAAATAAATTTGTGCTTGTATTCATTGATGATATTTTGATCTATTCCAAGACTAAAGAGGAGCATGCCGAGCATCTTAGAATCGTTTTGGAGATTTTGAGGAGAAATATTCTATATGCAAAATTTTCCAAATGCCACTTTTGGGTCAAAGAAGTCAAATTCCTTAGCCATATTGTTAATGAAGAAGAAATTTCGGTAGATCCTAGCAAAATTTCCGCTATTCTTGATTGGAAACGACCCACTACTCCAAAAGAAGTTCGAAGCTTTTTGGGTTTAGCAGGCTATTACCGGAAATTCGTTCAAAATTTTTCTAAGATAGCTAGTCCGCTGACTAAGCTAACAATGAAGAATGCAAAGTTCATTTGGACTCCAAAATGTGAAGAAGTTTTTCAGGAGTTGAAGAAGAGATTAACCACCTCTCCTGTTCTCTCTATTATCAACGGGAACCAAGGCTTATCTATCTATACTGATGCATGTGGTGATGGGGTAGGTATAGTATTAATGCAGAATGGAAATGTAGTTGCCTACGCGAGTAGACACTTACGTCCGCATGAGAAGAACTACCCAACACATGATTTGGAACTTTTGGCTGTTGTTTTCGCTTTAAAAATATGGCGACACTATCTTCTGGGTAAGAATCTTTTCAGCTTTCTTAACAATTTATGAAATTAACTTAACTAAAGAAATATACCTAATAAACTCTCTTTTTTTTAGGTGAAAAATTTGAATTATTCACCGACCATAAATCCTTGAAATATCTCTTTACCCAGAAGGATTTAAATTTGCGACAACAATGTTGGTTGGAATTTCTGGCATCTTACGACTTAGATATTTTGTATATGCCGGGAAATGCCAATGTAGTTGCAGATGCCTTGAGTAGAAAACATGCTATTCTTGCTCATCTTATTATCACTCCTAATCTTCTCAAAAGGATTGTGAGATAACAGAAAGTAGATGAGTTTCTTCGAGGATCCATAAAAGAATATGCCAGGGTGAAGATACTAGTTTTGAGATAGATAATGGAGAAGTTATAAGGATGAAGGGAAGAATTTGTGTCCCTGACATTCCAGAGCTGAAACGTGAAGTATTGGACGAATTCCACAAGTCCAAACTCAGTATCCATCCAGGAGTCAACAAAATGTATAGAGATATTAACAGAACATTCTGGTGGAAAATGATGAAAAGGGACATATCCATATATGTGAGTCGCTGTGCTACTTGTCAGCAAATCAAAAGCGATCAAAAGAAAGTAGCCGGTTTACTTCAACCTTTGGAAGTACCGAAATGGAAATGGGATCAGGTATCGATGGATTTCATCGACGGATTGCCACGAACCAAGAAAGGCAATGAAGCGATTTGGGTTATAGTGGACCGTCTAACCAAAACTGCTCACTTTATTCCAGTTAAATCCACTCGGACTGCAGCAAGCTTGGCAGGTATATATGATGGAAATTGTTCGTCTCCATGGTATTCCCAGCAGTATAGTGAGTGATCGTGATCCGATCTTCACTAGTAGATTTTGGGAGGCATTCCAAGACGCTTTGGGAACGAAATTAAATTTCAGTACTGCTTATCACCCACAATCTGATGGGCAGACTGAGAGGGTCAACTGAATTCTAGAAGACTTATTGCGTGCTTGCGTTCATGATTTTGGTGGTTCTTGGGAGGACCATTTACATCTGGTAGATTTTTCTTACAACAATAGCTATCAGGCCAGTATAGAAATGGCTCCTTTCGAAGCTTTATATGGTCGTCCGTGTCGATCACCTACATGCTGGATCGAATCAGGTGATAGACTCGTCTTAGGACCAGACATGATTAAAGAAGCCACGGAGAAGGTAGATTTTATTCGAAAGAAGTTATTAACTGCCCAAAGCCGTCAGAAGAGCTATTATGACCGTCGAAGAAGATATTTGGAATATCAAGTTGGGGATTCTGTATTTCTGAAAGTATCTCTGATGCGGGGTGCATTGAGATTCGGGAAAACTGGAAAGTTAGCACCGCGTTATATTGGTCCTTTTCCTATTCTGGAAAGGATCGGTCCTCTAGCATATCGAGTGCAGCTACCCAGCTGGTTGTCTGGCGTGCATGATGTGTTCCACATTTCTAATCTTCGGAAGTATGTGCACGATCCAGATGATATTATTAAAGAAGCTGCTTAGCATGATCTAGAGATCACTCCTAACTTGGCAGTTAAAAGGGAGCCGATAAAAATTGTTGATCGTGATGAGAAGCAATTAAGAAACAAAGTTGTGAAACTAGTCAAAGTTCAATGGAGTGGCGATCCAAAGGACTGTACTTGGGAGACTGAAGATAATATGAAGAAATCATATCCCAATTGCAGAATAGACATTTCGGCTTAATCTGTAAGTAATTTGCTTAATTTTCTGAATTCATATATTCTTTATTTGCGTTTCTCTCTCTTTCAATTTCGAGGACGAAATTTTCTTAAGAAGAGGATATTGTAACATTCTAGAATTTAGTTAATTTAAATTCGATAAATTATTTGAACTTTGGAATTTAAATTTGTGAAATTTCAACAGAAATTTAATATTGTTGATATTAATATTACAAAGTTGTATAGAATTAAATAAATAAAAATAATTTTGATTGTTAAGTTTAAATGAATAAAAAAATAAAAATAAAATAATAAAGAAAAGAACATTTTATAAACAAGAAATCATTTTAAACAATAATTTAAAATATGCGCAAATTAAATTTTTAAACCTTTGAATAGAACTAAAAAGAAATTATAAATGTAAGTTGTGATAAAAATTATAAAATAAAATCACATTTTTATAAAGTGACATATGACATACATGTGCAAGTGGAACTCATAAACCAGGAAACAAAGTAAACAAACAATTTGCAAAACGAATATACAAACCAGGAAAATAAGGTATGCAAGCCTCAATATAAAATAAAACCTGTACATTATCTTTCAATTACATCATCTTCATTCGTCCATAGCAAAGAAAAAATTTATAAAGTAAAATAAACTTTGTACTTACAAAAATAAAGTAACATTACATGTTTAAACATACAAGGAAGTATGGTCAGTAATGCTTCATTTAATGCTCTCAATAAATGCATTTACTCTCCAGCCTCCCTTGAAGAAAGGAGGAAAGCATGGGTTCTACAAATACAATATAAAGCAACTATACAAAATTTAATTTCAGTACTTTTCTTAAACCTGCCTACCTCTTTTATATATACATGAACATCTCTCGGTTTTATTTTCGTTCAAATAAATCATCAAAGAACAGAAATTTAAAAGGAGAACAAACATCACTTATATTCAAATTCGGAAAGCAATTTATTAAAGAAAGAAAAACAGAAGAGGATTAAAACTGCATTTTTCTAAAAACTCGGAGCAACTCTCTGTTTCAAAACTTCCTATCAAGTGAGTAAACACACCTTCTGGAAATTTAAAAACTTGATAATTAGTTCATGTAACCTTATGCCTGCTATATATTGAACATGAGATGTTCTGTGATGTTGATGTTACTGGAAGCTCTGCTATGTGTTGTTCTGCAATATTTCAGGTTTTCTGAACAAAAAAAAATAGATAAACATTTATACTTTTCTTGTAAACCATTTTAAACTAGGATTTTTAAACAAAATAGGGTGTTTAATCTTCAATCAGAAATCTGGACTTTGTTTGAAGCTTTACAGTAGGTTATGGACACTACATATTCATGTTTACAATAGGAAATCAATATATGTAAAAACTCAAATATTTTAATTTGTAAATTCGAATTTATATCTTAAATAAACATACAAAGTTAGGATTTGTTAAATTGAAAACGATGATTTTTAGTTCAATATTTATGGTGCAATTTGATTATGAATAAAAGTTACATTTTTATCAATATTAGTTGATTCAATTAATTTTAATTGTTGAAATTTCTTATGATGCAAGCTTGAAGATGTATTAACATAGGAAAAATGCTAAATAATTTTTCCAATGCATGGATTTTGGGGTTGAATCAAATATAGGGTTTGGGTTCCAGTTTTTTTCGTGTTCTGTAAGAATTTGATTTTGCCACCGTGGAGCGTTCGAGTGGTTCGCGATTCAGGGAGATGGTCGAGGAGAGTATGGCGATGATGTGGACGAAGTGGCGTCGCCTCTATGGGTTGGGGTTGGACGGACGTGACGATTTGCTGTCGAGTGTTTGGGTTTAGGTTCGAGTTTCAGGGTTTTTTTCGTTTTCGTACTTTTCATGAGGATTTGGGTTTCGATGTTGAACGAGAGGTTGATGTGTGGTTTGTTGGATGCGATGAAGGTTGCCGGAGGGGCTACGAACCACCGTGCACATGCACGGTGGCGTGGGTGTGTCAGCGAGAGCGTGTGTCATTTTTTTCTCGAGTGATACACGAGAATGTGTGTGGACTGTTTGGGTTACCTAGGTACGTGAGTGGGTACGTAAATACTGATGTTGTAATTTGAACTTAACTAAGAAAAAAAAGGAAGAAGAAAGGAACAGGTAGTAGAAGAAAGGTTGGGGGAAAAAGGGAACGCGGGAAAATAAATGGGAAACACGAGTTTATTCGGGTAATCAAGTGTTGGCTTCGGGTTCTTTTCTATGTGATTCAGCCGATAACCTTTAAGATTATTTTGTTAAATAAAAGTTTAGTATTAGTTAAGTAAAAAAAATGTTGACAATTTAAAAGTTAAGATTTGAAATTTAAAATCAAATAAATTTGAAATTAAGAATTTATTTATAATTAAAAGGTTTGAAATTAAGAAATTTTTAAATAAACTAATTTAAAGTTAATTCATAATTAAGAGTTAACTAATTGAAAAAAAAACTTAAAGTAAGGAATATCAACTAATGGGTTAAGTAATTAAATAAGCAATTTTAATTTAAAATAAGAATTGGAGTTAATTTACATTTAAATTTTCAATGCAACAATAAATTATTATTTTTTAAAGTGTACAACAAATTTTCAAATGATAATTAAAGTAAATAATTTGTATTAATAAATGATTTTAAAGAAATTAAGAATGATATAAAAATTGAAAGTAAAATCTATCAATAAACGATTAAGTGTCCAAATAAATTTGTAAATTGAGAATTTGTTATCCAAATAAATAAAAATTGACTAAATCAAACTTAGCCATTAATTTAAATAACTAATTTTGAAACAATAAAATGAGTTAATCAAGATTTAAATTATTTATTCAAATTCTTATCATTGATTTAAAAATAATTCTGTAGTAAATTTATTTAAACCGCATTTGAAAATAAATTAACTATGGCTGTGCACGATATTGATATTTCTGTTCTGATTGTGATGTTGTGTGATGTAGATTGCCATGTACTGTACTATAATTGTAATTTGTTCTGTACTGATGTAAAAACCCTGTTGCTCGTAAAACGACATTTAAACTTCGATGAGACAGGGAATCGGATTTCAGTTTGTTATCCGAAACCCACGTCGAACCTTAAATTTTTATGAACGACATATCCACATGTGTTTAAAATGGACTCTCACTATTCGGTTTAGCTGGGAAAGGACCTTTTTGTCGTATAACCCATTCCGAATATGTGATACGACGTTATGGATAGGAATTGAAGACCGATGATGAAGACCGGGTATTTGCGAGAGCGATAGGATGACTTGTCGAATGACTCTACACCGAGTTGCTCCAGTATAGAGTTCTCCATATGTGACGGGGAATCCGATCGGGATTGTGGATATCTGGATTGCAAGGACTTCTTTGGAAGTGCCTTCAGTTCTATTCGAACCCAAAACAGACTTGTATGGATTGTTTGCCCGACATTACAAATTGAGATATAAAGCAGATTTCTTTCAAATACATTTCCGTTGGTGGCGGAGAATTTATTCTCTTAGCTTAACACCCTTAGAGGTTATGTAGTTGAAGGTTATCAGCAATATATTTCCAATTTGGTAATGTGGCATGCTGAGTGTTGCTGATCATTTGTTGATCGAAGCATGGCTTTGTGAAAAGCGTAGCTTTGTGGACGAGACTTCATCGAGCCTCACACCCCGGAATAGTCGAAACAGAAAAGATGCAGCAAGGTTATTGGGGGTAGCACCCCTTAGGGTATGTGCATTTCCTTCTGGATAGAAGTGGTATCATGATATGGAGCCCAAATACTTAACTTGTGTTGATATCATAGATATATATATATATATATATATATATATATATATATATATATATATATATATATATATATATATATATATATATTACTTTGTGATTTGTTGGTGGGGCCCCGGTTAAAGGTTGGTTACAACCGGGAGATGGCATACTCGTGTCAGTAGTTACCCAGTTAGGGGTAACCCGGCCTTGTGTTGGCAGAGATCCGGTTAGGTTACCGGGTCGTCCCTCTAGAGGCGTACCCATGTGGCCCAGGAAGTTCCTTAGCCTGGCCGTTGTTGGAAATCCAATTCCCAATACGAAACCCTGTACGGTTTGTAGAACCTGCCACTTACTTATGGTGGTCACCACTGTTTAGATGGTAGCTATAGTAGGCATAGTTTGAAATGTCTATGTTGGCTAAGATTAATATTCTATTTTCGAAATGATTTATACACTATGCACTAGAAATAATATCAATGAAATTTCCTCGTACCAAGCATATTTAACTATCATAAGAAGAAACCTCCTCCAATTCTGCGTTTGCATTGTGTGTGTGGCGGGAGGTCTTATGGTAGTTCCATTTTTAAAAGCATTTCGAAAATTCTTTTATAAATCTAGTTTTTTTGATAGCAACTGTTTTTGTTTACTCATACCAGTCCCATGACTGATCCGGAGTTTATTGTTTTCTTTCCCAAACTCTGGGTGCCCATAACGGGAAGCCTAGTAGTAGGTTTCCATATTTTGGAGTAAGCTGCATTTTGGAGCTCTTATCTTGGAGATATTCTTAGGAGCTTTTTGGAGATCTCGGGTGTTTAGCTTTTGGAAGTTGTTATCACCTCTTTCATTTAAGGACTTTTGGATATATGATCACTGTTGTATTATCATTATGTTGTATTTGGAGTTATGGTGTATGTATTATATACTCTGATGTAGTATGGATATTATGATTATATCTGTGATGATATTTATAATATTCATTCTGTTCCGCTGTTTTATATTCATCTGATGTTGTTATAAGCTCCGGCGATGCGAATTTGATGTCGTTTGTCGCACATCGAGTTCGGGTCATCACAATAGCCGAGCCTTCCCTCCCCTAAAACCAAGGCTGTGAGTCCCTAGTCAAGCCTGAGCCCTCCGAAGGCAAGAGTCTAAGTGACCGTGAGCATAGATTTCGACTTAGCAAAGCTATATCCATTTTTAGGTAATTGTTTAACCCATGGTGTGAAACTCCTATACTATAGTAGTATATAGAATTGGATGTTACACATGTTTGATTGTGATTGTTATTGATGATTATTTAATATATATGTTAAATATATATGGAAGTCATAGAAATACACGTCGATAAGCATAAAGGAAATCACTTTCCTTTATTAAATGAATTGGTGTATATGAGATGTTAAACCTCTTTAATTTTTAAAAAAATAAGAAATAAATTCTTAAAATCTTTTAAAATGTTAGAAAAGTGATTTGAGTTACAAAAATATATCTCCGAATGATAAAAAAGTCATTTTGATCAATATAGTTTAAAAAGCACTTTCCGTAGCACTTTTCCGCAACACTTTTCTCTAACTTTTCAAATATAGTTTTAAACGCAACCGTTCTCTTTGAAATCTATTGTAAACGTTTTCAAATGATAAATAAAGTATTTTAAAGATGATTCAAAATATTTACGGAATGATTATATGTTAAATGATTTAGAGTCGATCAAATAACTTGACCGCCTTTTGGGTGTTAGAGAGATAGTGTCTAGGCTTGAGTTTGGAAAACAAGTTTCCTGCCCTCCCTCGCTATCCGGACTGGCTCGACAGATGGGATAGTAAATTTGATTTACTCGGATCAATTTTTTCCAAGTATAAAGTATATATTTCTTAAAAATAAATAACTTGGGTTTCAAGGGGATAACCTTCTTATACTTGGTATTAAAGAAGAGGGAACTCGTACTATTTGTTGAATTTAAAAGGCGATTCCGTCGCTATTCCGCCCGAAGTATTTGTTGAATACAGGAATTGATTTTGAGTAGAATTAGAAGATTTCTATTGATTCCGCTCACTTAATATTTACCTGTTTTGTGACGACCCGGAAATTTTGGCATTTGAAATTGAAATATTTGATTGAATTTTAATATTTAGAGGTTTATTTAACTTGAATTTCAAATATCAGAATGAATTTGGTAATATAATTATTGAATTTAATTTATTGAAGTTGGGTAAAAATTTGTATCTTCAATTTTAAGCTGATTAAAAATATTTTTAAAGGCTTAGAAAATTTGTATTGATAATATTGAAGATAATGGAAGCTTTAGAACAGGATTTGGAAATGTTTTATTCAGTTTTGAAATCATATCGTTTAAATCGATATTTAAAAATAATCTTCAAAGGAACAGTCTCGAAATTCGATGAAACCAATTCTATTGGTCCATAATATTGTACTATTATCGGTTTTCAATTTTTCAGAGCGTTTGGAGTTATCGTGTGGCCGTACGGTTGATAAACGCACTGAAATTTAAATCGAAAATTCGATATTGTAACTGGTCCAAAAAGCTATCTTCTCTATACGATTGAATTTGGACTCGAAACCTCTTCCATTGCGTTTGGAATAGGGGTAAAACATTATAAATGCCTGGCGAAACGCATCTATTGGAGATCGAGATTTTGTATTGCGGATATCAAGACAATTCACATTTGAATTTAATTTGAATTTAATATAATGTTATTTCACAAGATAAATTTTACCCATTCTTCTTTCCTCTAACACCTGGCATTCCTTTACAAACACTTGTGAAAAGAATTGAGACACGCATCTTCGTTTGGGAAAAAAAATGAAGAGGATTGAATATCTCGTTTTAAAAAAATTAATTCATTGGCAAACGAAAAATCATTTTTGTTCAAATAAAAAAAAACCATTGCCGCAGCATCTCGAATCCAAATAAAAGAAAAATAAATACGAAATCGATTTCAAATTCAAAATTAATCAGCGACTGCTTATTCTTCAATCAAAATTGTTCAACATAAAAAAAAGTGGGATGATGGCTCGCGACTCAGTCGCGACGTCGAAGGCGACTTCGAGGGGAGTGTGCTGCGCGCGATGCCGTGAAGCTCGACATCAAAGGGTGAATCATCAACAAGGCATGGCAATCGATTTAGCAGTGGCGACTTTAAATCGCGAGCCCTAATTAATGGTCGCCTCTGTTCTGTCACGCAAGGTCGAAGGTTGGGAAGAGAGCAACGGTCATGTGGGCGACGCTAAGGTGACAAGGCTAGGGCTTTGGGATGTCAGGCCTAGGTTTACTCTATAACAGTAAGGTATGTTAACAACTTATTTTCAAATTTGAATCTAATTTAAATTATATGAATATAGGTTAAAAAACACAGTTCTGTTTACTTTAAATATATATATATATATATATATATATAATTCAAAAACAGGAAATTATTTTATTGAGAAAAAAATTTATATATGCAAATAGATTTTAAATATATATACACATAGGTATATTTAAAATCCAGACTTTTTATATTTTTATTAATATATATGTATTAGAAATTTTACAGTAAAGAAAATTCTGTATTGTTTATATAAAATAAATATACATATACAAAATTCGAATTTAGTTTAGATATTCAAAATAATAAATTATAGTGAATAATTGGTCTAATTAACTTATATAATTATTTTGATTACTAAAGATTATAAAAGCAAAATTAGTTTAAATTTTAATGATTTATTTAAAATAAAAATCATTGGTTAATTAAATTTATTAGAAAAATAAATAATTCAATTAGTTCGAGTATTAATAAAATCATATAATTGTTTGATACAAGGTCTATAAATCGAGAAAACAAGCTGGGATGAAAAATGGATTGCAAAATAAAAGCAAGGTGATATCTTCTCACTCAAGCAGATTTATCTGATTTAATTTTAAATAGTTAAATTTAAAATTGTTGATTGTGTGCTTGGATGATAAATTATTATCGGTTGTATTGAATTAGACCCTATGCACCGCATAATAGTGGATGACATTATATTAATCCCATATAGCGCGATATTCCACCTCGAAGTGTAATTGGTATTATATATGTATTTGGAGTGATTGACTTCCTGCATTATATAGCGAATGAGACCCTATGCGCCGCATAATAGCGGATGATATTTTATAAATCCCACATACCGCGATATTCCACCTTGAAGTGGAATTGGTATTTAATTGTTGTGCTAACATCTGTGTATGCAGGGAAACAGGTTGGAGGAATCCAATTGGATTCCTCAAATAATTGAATTTGTTTCAATGATCGTGTGTTGGTTATTTGAAATCTATATGCGACCATATTTGTGATTAAAATCTTTGAAGGCTATAATTTAGCCGAATATATTTTTGGTATCGTAGGATACAAAAAATAAATGAAATTGGATTTTTTAAATTTAAGTAGCTAATTTATAATAAATTCATTTAAAACAATCAGGTGAATTTAAAAGAAGAAATTTAAATAGATAAAGTTTTATTTTGAAAACTTATTGAATAATTCCAAAATATAGGAAAGATTTTAATAAACGGGTTTTGAGTAATAAGGTTTAATAGTTAAAGAATTTATTAAAAATTCGGATTTTAAATAGATTGGAAGAGGTAAAGGAATTTATTAAAAAAAAAAAAATTAGAATTGGTGATTGAAAATGGATCTTTGGGAAATCAATTTTAAATTTAATTTGGTGTTTGAAATCAATTTAGAAATCATTTTGGAATTTGATTGGTTGTTTAAAATAAAATTTGATATCAATTTGGGAATTGATTTGGTGTTTGGAAATGATTTTTGAAATCAATTTGAAAATCGTATCTCAGTAGATATTTGGAAAATATTAATTCACAGTGGGAATTTAAAATGGAAAAGGAAATTGGTTTTAAAAACAAAGATTGATTTATTTTTAAAGTGTGAAAAGAAATTTGCGGATTTGGAATATAAATTGAGATAAATTAAGAAGAATTTATTTATTTATTTAAATGGACCATTTTGAAATGGAAAGAAAATTCTTCCCTGGAAAGCCGAGTATATTTTTAAAGTAGCTTTTGAAGTATAAATTAAAAAATTTAGAAATTGATTTGAAAGAATATTGTTGGAGAAATTATTTTTGGAAATCGTTTTAAATCTTTAAAGTAAAGATTTATTTAATTTATTATAGAAGAGATTATTTTAAATATTAAATTGATATTTGATTTAGAAAATAGTTATTTAAGTATTTATACTCTATCTACTAATTTTATTTTAAAATTACTTTTGGACTTGAAGTATTATATGAGGTATTGGTATAATATTTTCATATCTAATATTTAAATAATTATTTAGAAATAGTTTTTATTCTGAATGTTTTACAAGTATATATTTTGGATAAGTAATTTAAATTATTTTAAAGTATTTGAACTTGAAAAAATTTCAGTGGAAATGAATTAATATTTGGAAATATATTCCACGTAAGGAAAATGATTTGAAATTTGCTTTCAAAGGATTGAAATGTGGAAATTGATTTGAAATTTGTTTTAAAATGGCTGAAGTGTTAAAATATATCTTGCGAAGATATTTTTGAAAGTAAATAATTGAGGGAAAATTATTTGGAATCTGGTGATTGTTGGGAATGTTGATTGATAGTTAAATAACCAACTACTAAAATTGGCCTTTAAATGGCATTTGAATTTCGAAGAGACCGGGGGTCGAATTGCAAATGGATATTCGAAAACCACATCGAATCTTTGTGATAGGCCTTTTGTTTAAAAGATCAAAGTGGAAATTATTGTCATTTGTTTGAAATGTGAATGTAATACTTATTTTTGAAATAAGCGCTCGTTATTAGGATTAGCCGGGAGAGGACTTTGTGTAATAAAACCCATTCCGAATAATGATACGACGAAATGGGATTGCATTTGAAGATGGTGTTGAAGACAGGGTATTTTCGAAAGCGAAATGATTACCTGTCGAATGTCTTTGCACTGGGTTGCTCTGATATAGAGATTTTATCACCCTTTGTGATGGGGATTCCGGGCCTGATTAGTGAATATCCGGATTTGCAAGGGCTTTTTTGAAGTGCCTTCGGTTCCGTTTGATCCAGGAACAGACTTGTATGGATGTGTGTCTGACATTACACTTTAGGATATAAAGCTGATTTCTATCAAATACATTTCTGTTGGTGGCGGAGAATTTATTCTCCTAGCTTAACACCCTTCTACGAGACGTACGAGCTCAGAGGTTATGTAGTTGATGGTTATTAGTGATATATTCCGAAAATGGTAATGTGGCATATGAAGTGCCGCTGATCATTTATTGATCGAAGTATGGCTTTTGTCAAAAGCGTAGCTTTGTGGAGGAGACTTCTTTGGACCTCACAACGCGGAATGGTCAAAACTGGAAAGATGACGCAAGGTTATTTGGGGGTAGCGCCTCCTAATGGTATGTCATTTCCTTCTGAAAAGAGGTGGTATCATAGTATGGTGCCCAGATATTTAACCTATGTGAATGCTGCAAATTTATTACTTTGTGGTTGTTGATATTGAGGATCCTCGGATAGAGGTCGGTTACGACCAGGGTATAGCATACCCGTGTCAGTAGTTACCTACTTACGGAGGTAACCCGGCCTTGTGTTGGCAGAGATCCGGTTAGGTTCTCGGGGAATCCCGCCAGAGGCGTATCCATGTGGTAATAGGAAGTTCCTTAGCCTGACCATTTGTTGGAAATCCAATCATCAATACGCCCTGTACGGCTTTAGTTGTAGAACCTTCCATCTAATATGGTAGCTATAGTAGGCATACTATAATGGTATGTATGATGGCTAAGATTAATATTATACTTGCAAATGTTTTTTCCACTATGCACTAGTAATAATATTAAAAGTGATTTTGCGTATCAAGCATGTTTGACTATCATAAGGAGAAATCTCCCCCAAGTGTGCGATTGCATTGTGTGTGTGTCGGGAGACCTTATGTTAGTTTCATTTTCCAAAAGCATAGTGGATTTCTTTTTTATTTCTTTGTTAAAAAATAAATAAATTTACTGCTACAAAATAGGCCATTTGCATCGGTTGTTCAACCCCCTGTTGCATCAGTTCTACAACCGATGCACATGCAAGCGATGCAATAGGCTTAACAGTTTCGCATCAGTTCTAAAACCGATGCAAAACAGTCCTTTTTGCATCGGCTGTTACTAACAACTGATGCAAAAAACGGTTGCAACAAAGGAACATGTTGCATCGGTTGTAATGAAAACCGATGCAACAAAGGAACTTGTTGCATAGGTTGTTGTTGGAAATCGATGCAAACTAATCCCTCTATTATTGATTATAACAAACAATTATTTCATGCAATATTACAATCATTCAAAATTAAATTTGATGGCAAATACAAACTGAATAACATAATACCAAAATAAACATATATTAATTAAAGTGTTAATAATCTATACAACATCACCAAACTAAACTGAATAACATAATACCAAATTAAACCGCATAACATATACCACTGTCATCTATACATCATCACCAAACAAAACTCTCCCCTATGCATGACAACATCGCAAACTCACAGCCATCAACTGTCAACACTTTACTTACAACCAAAACCCCATACTTGCTGAAACCATTCCTACACCAATCCTTCACTTCAGTCAGTAACCACCACCAAGCACTTATATCAAACATACATCTAAACAATACATGAAAATATCATCTATCATTGGCTTTAAATGAAAACTTAAGCTGCTACAAAAGCCTTCTTTCCACCACCTGTAGATCCAGCTGGAATAACCCTCAACACATTGAACCTCATTGTTTTCGACAGTGGCCTAAATGAAATTTAAAATAAGTGAATGTAAATAGGTTAATATATATATTTCAAGGTTGAAGGGTTAATCTTTATATATTCTTTTAATTAAAAATGAAATAACGAAATTACAACAGTTTAACAATAACTCATTCCACCCTTGTCATGACATCTCATGAGGCCATTAAAATTTTGACTAGTTCAAAATTATTTGGAAAAAAATGTTTTACACACTAACATGAATATGGTACCAGCAAATGCTTATTTTTACTGGCTGTAGAAAGCCGAAGCTTATTTTTATTTGCTACTACTTGATGTTCTAATGTTAACTTGAATGAATTAACAAACTTAACACTACCATATGGGGAAATGCATAAGTATGGCTGTTAGGAATCAGAAGGAAAAACATATATCTTGGATAACCCATGTTAAGCTCTTGTTTTGATCGACTTAAATAAGTCGTTTTTGGCTTTTTGAATGCCAAAATGAATTAGTTTTGATTTCCAAAAAGTAAAAAACAACTTAAATGAGTCGATCCAAACAAGCCATAAAAGAGAAAAGGAAAAAGCTTATTTTGAAAATTTTAAAATTGAGTTTTGAACAGTAACTTCTAAGCAATTTTATATTATTGAAAGTAGAAGTGTTTAGATAATATTACTTCTACTCATTCGCCTACTTTTGCAAGCTGCTTATATGAAGTTCCCAACCATCAAGATTGAAATAAGTTGCTTAGAAAATGATGCAGCGCACCATGATGATTCGTTCAACCATCTTATGTTGCACCATGATAACTCGTTTTCTTTAAGTCGCTCATTGGTCTTAAGTCGTTCGTTTGCCTTAAGTCGCCCGCGACATAATGAGATGGATGATGCAACACATCAGGTTAACTCGCTCCAACATAAGTCGCTCATTTCCTTAAGTCGCGTTCATAAGTCGCTCAACGACCTAAGACCGCCCTAGCCATCAACGCATCAAGATAAGCGAGTTAAGTCACTTAAGTCGCTCAACGACCTAAGACCGCCCCAACCATCAACGCATCAAGATAAGCGAGGTATGTTGCGTAAGTCGCTTGCTTATGCCGCAGACTTATAAGTCGCTCAATTCCTTAAATCGCTCACTCTATGCCGTTGTTCCTTAAGCCGCATTACTTATGTCGCTAAGTCGTCCTGAAGCTATGTTGATTTGTTAGGTTGCATTGTTTTAAGTCGTGTGATGTTGTATTGTGTTAAGTCGCGTGATGTTGTATTGTGTTAAGTCGCGTGATGTTGTATTGTGTTAGGTCGCGTGATGCTGTATTCTGTTAAGTCGTGTTGTTCTTATGTCGCTCAGTTTATGTTGCTTAAGTCGTATGTCGTGTTGTATCATTAAGCCATATGTTGTAATTTCCTTATCCCGTGTGTTGTAAGTCGTGTGATGTAATGTTGTTAGGTCGTGAGTCGTGCACTATTGTTAGGTCGTGGCTTGTATTGATGTAAGTCGCATGTGTATGTTAAGCCGTGAGTTGTCAATGTTGAGTCGTGTGTGAGTTGTAAATTACTATAAATAGGGGTGTGGTGTCACTTGTAAAAGGGAGTTGATTTTTGAATAAAATTGTTTGTGTGCTTTTGCCACTTTTGTTGAAGTTGATTGTGATCTCCTTCTTCTTCCATCTTCAGATATTCGAGTGCGCTCAAATCAACGAATTTGAAGCCGATTCAGGAATCTTGTGCGCAAGATCAACATCGAAGAATCGTAGATCTTCTAACGTGGAATCGTGCGCGATCAACGTGTTGAAGATAGCTAGAATCCGGTATCTCGAGAGATCAATGGATTTGGTCATTTATCGTTCTATCAGGTTTACTTGACACGAAATCATTTCGTGAGGAAGAAAGTGAGACAAATTGGTATCAAAACATTATTAGCATGTCATGTTTGTTATTTCCGCTACGTCAGTTTGGTATCAGAGCCATATCAGATCCAAGGCCGAATCAGTCCAGATCAAAGCTAAGTAAGATCAAGGCAGAAACCTATCAGTTCGAAGCCGAGTCAAAGCCGAGTTAAAGTCAAGATAGATCGAAGCTAAGTCAAAGAACCGAGATTGTTTGAAGATCATGCCTCCGAGACGTGCTAATCGCTATTGTAATGTTGAAGATGTGTATAGAAGACAAGAAGCTGAGCAGATGGAGCAGCGTATCAATGAAAAGTTCAATGAAGGTATTGAGAAGTTAAAGAAGTTGATGAAAGAAAAGAATCGCAATCAAAGGAGAACTTCACCAGTTTCGAACCATAGTAGAAATAGGGTTTCACCATCGGTTTTGAAAGAAAGGAGAATGTCACCACAATCTTATCGAGATAGAAGAGAATCATCAGTTTCAATGAGAAGAGAACACCATGAGTATCAAGGTGAAGAGAGAAGAACTCAACATGGGTATGCGAATGAATCATATCATGATGTTGAAAGACATGATAGAAGGGACATGCGTAGTCATGGAGATGTAGATGGTCGAGATCGATATCGAAAGATATATGATTTTGAGGAATATGGTGATAGAGGAAGTATTCATTATCGAGATCGAGGCCAAGTGCGAAATCACTATCTTGATTTAGAAAATGATCATAAATGGGAGTCAGGTATGAGGATGGAAATTCCAGAATTCAAAGGTGGTATGCAAGCGGAAGAATTTCTTGATTGGTTGTCAAATGTTGAAGAAATTTTGGAATTCAAGGAGGTACCTGAAAATCGCAGAGTTCAGTTAGTTGCTAAAAGATCAAGGGGAAGAGCTATGGCTTGGTGGCAACAAACTAAACTAAATCAGGAGAGAATGGGAAAATTAAAAGTTTTCACTTGGGAGAAGATGAGAAAGGTGATGAGAGCAACTTTCTTGCCATACAATTATCAATGTCTTATATATCAACGATTGCAGAATTTGAGACAAGGGACGAGGATGGTGAATGATTATGCAGATGAATTCTATTAATTGATTGCAAGAAATGACATTATGGAAACAGAGGAACAACTAACAGCTAGATATATTGGAGGGTTACGAATGCAGATTCAAGACATGGTGAATATGTTTAATCCAATGTCTGTTGCTGAAGCACATCAAAAAGCCTTAGCTTGGGAGAAACAAGGGAGACGAGGAGGTGGTGTGTTTACAAATTCCAACAATCAGAATAAGGGTGCTAGTAGCAGCGCTAATGTTTCCAAGGTAGTCAGTAAACCAATTGTCAAAGAAGCCGCTAAAGCAAAGGTCAATGACATTATCAAGTGATATAATTGTCAAGAGTTTGGCCATAAAAGCAATGAATGTACAAAGCCAAAGAAGGCATCATTGGTTGCAGAGGAATGTGAGTATGAGGATGAGGAAGCTGAAATTGATTATTCACAACCATCGAAGTTTGATGAAGATGAAGAAGTTGTGTTAGGAGATGAAGGATGTAACTTGATGACGATGAGGTCTTGTTTAGTGCCAAAGCATGAGAATAATTCTAGTTGGCTAAGAAGCAACATCTTTCAGTCTACATGTACTATCTTGGGGAAGGTTTGTCGATTTGTTATTGATGCGGGAAGCTGTGATAACATTATTTCTGAAGAAGCCTTTACGAAGTTAGGGTTGAAGACTGAGAAACATCCTAGATCTTATAAATTGGCATGGCTAAAGAAAGGTGGAGTAGTGACAGTGGGAAGACGAGCATTTGTTACATTTTCTATTGGGAAGAAGTACAAAGATGATATATGGTTAGATGTTGTAGACATGGATGTGTGTCATTTACTATTGGGAAGACCATGGCAATACGATAGAGCTGTACAACATAATGGTCGCACCAACAGCTACAGTTTCATGTTCGAAGGTACTTAAATTACTTTGGTTCCTACGAAGCGTGAACAAAGTGAAAGCAAGTCAGAGAAGAAGGTGGAATCAACTAGCCTATTATCTTCGAAATAATTTGTTGAAGAAGTGAAAGATAGTGCTGAAATGTTTATGTTGATTGGGTATGAAACAAGTGAAGCTCTTGAAATTCCTGCGGAGGTTAGACCAGTGTTGAATGAATTTGAAGATGTCTTTCCTGCGGAATTGCCCAAGGATTACCGCCATTGAGGGACATACAACATCAAATTGATCTAGTGTCAGGTGCTGTTTTACCGCAAAGGCCACATTATCGTATGAGCCCGAAAGAGCATGAATAGTTGAGGAGACAGGTTGAGGAGTTTCTTGAGCGTGGTTATCATCAGATTCGCATAAGACTAGGTGATGAATGGAAAACAACATTCAAGACTCGGGAAGGATTATATGAATGACTGGTCATGCCGTTTGGTCCATCAAATGCACCAAGTACATTTATGAGGGTGAGGAATCAATTTTTCAGACCTTATATCGGGAAGTTTGTTGTAGTTTACTTTGATGATATCTTGATCTATAATGCAATCATAGAGGAGCACATTCAACACTTGCGAAAGGTGTTAACTATTCTTCGTCAAGAACAGTTCTATGCAGCGACAAAGAAATGCGTGTTCATGATGCTAAGTGTTTTATTTATGGGTTATGTCATTTCAAAGGAAGGAGATTTTGTATATGCAGTATTGACTAAGGATCGATTTCCTATTGGGGCTTACAACAAGCTAGCTGGTAGAAAGATTGGCCCTTTGGAAGTCATAAAGAAGATTAATGAGAATACTTAACAATTAAGATTGCCGGATCATATTCATACTGCCGATGTTTTCAACGTCAAACACTTGATTCCATATCATGAGAATTAGTATGTCGAAGGAGAGGAAAGTGTGAATTCGAGGTCGAATTCTTTTCAACCAGGGAAGGATGATGCAGCACACCATGATGATTCGTTCAACCATCTTATTTCACACCATGATAACTTGTTTGCTTTAAGTCGCTCATTGATCTTAAGTCGTTCGTTTGCCTTAAGTCGCCCGCGACATAATGAGATGGATGATGCAGCACATCAGGTTAACTCGCTCCAACATAAGTCGCTCATTTCCTTAAGTCGCGTGCATAAGTCGCTCAACGACCTAAGACTGCCCCAGCCATCAACACATCAAGATATGTGAGTTAAGTCGCTTAAGTCGCTCAACGACCTAAGACCGCCCCAACCATCAATGCATCAAGATAAGTGAGGTATGTTGCTTAAGTCGCTTCCTTGTGCCGCAGACTTATAAGTCCTCGGTTCCTTAGATTACTCACTCTATGCCGCTGTTCCTTAAGCCGCATTCCTTATGTCGCTAAGTCGTCCTGAAGCAATGTTGATTTGTTAGGTCGCATTGTTTTAAGTCGCGTGATGTTGTATTGTGTTAAGTCGCGTGATGTTGTATTGTGTTAGGTCGCGTGACTTGTATTCTGTTAAGTCGTGCTGTCTTATGTCGCTCAGTTTATGTTTCTTAAGTCGTATGTCGTGTTGTATCGTTAAGTCATATGTTGTTGCAATTTCCTTATCTCGTGTGTTGTAAGTCGTGTGATGTAATGTTGTTAGGTTGTGTGTCGTGCACTATTGTTAGGTCATGGCTTTTATTGATGTAAGTCGCCTGTGTATGTTAAGCCGTGAGTTGTCAATGTTGAGTCGTGTGTGAGTTGTAAATTACTATAAAAAGGGGTGTGGTGTCACTTGTAAAAGGGAGTTGATTTTTGAATAAAATTTTTTGTGTGCTTTTGCCACTTTTGTTGAAGTTGAGTGTGATCTCCTTCTTCTTCCATCTTCGGATATTCGAGTGCGCTCAAATCAACGAATTTGAAGCCGATTCACGGAATCTCGTGCATAAGATAATTGTCGAAGAATCGTAGATCTTCTAACGCGGAATCGTGCGCGATCAACGTGTTGAAGATAGCTAGAATCCGGTATCTCGAGAGATCAACAGATTTGGGCATTTATCGTTCTATCAGGTTTACTTGAGACGAAATCATTTCGTGAGGAAGAAAGTGAGACAAATTGGTATCAAAACATTATTAGCACGTCAAGTTTGTTATTTCCGCTGCGTTAGAAAATAGTTTTCACTACTTATAAAGAGTTGCCAAACATGCTCTAATGAACAATTAACCCAAACTTTAAGTTCATACCAAGTAAAAACAGAAGGTAAGACAGCAAGTGAAATAAGCACAAAATCAACTCATCACCTGCACTGGCCAATGGTCACCTTCCTTAACACGGAAACAGGGAGAAACGTGTGCTGGTATGTTTGAGTGCCTCTTCTCATATGTGGAATGATAATAAAAAGGATATTGGATGCTTAATGCAGTGGACAAACGAAGGCTAAAACTTTGATTGACGGAGCTTGCCTCTGATATTTTTTCACATAATGAAGATAATTTCTTCTGACAATAATAGTTCTGTTCATCTTTGCACTGTGGCATTTTCCTGCAATGATATGACCTCTAATGGAGACAAGACCAGTGAAAGGGCATTTCTTATCTATGTAAGTTCCTGTGCATAAAGAAGTATATGAACTATAATCAGATATATAAATTAACACTATATGGTCAAAAAGAACAAAAATCTAACCTTAATATTATTTGCACCTATACATTTCAATGTTTCTTAATTAACTTTATACCCATAAAAAATATTCAAGTAAAACTAATTTAGAACCAAAAAGAGGTTCGTTGATAACAAAAACAAGAATTTTGAAGCTTATCATAAGCTTATGCAGGATTATAATCTAACTGAAAGTCTAATGTTTTCTTTAAATATTCACCACAAAAGGTTCGGCATTAAGGAGATGAGTAGGCAAATAAAAAGGAGCTTTCAATAAATACATTGAACCTAAGACAACTATAACATACAAATTTTCTTATGAAGGGTGACGAATGAAAAAGACAGTACAATCAAGAGTGCTGCAGCTAAGTCTCCATTTGATGAAACTTAGTATTTTCAATAGCCGTGGCATTACCGTTCAATAATTGGAAGAGAACATCATGCTCAAGTACCTTAAAAACATCTATATTTGGCATTTACAAAACAAAATGTCTGATAATTGATGCATAACATGGATCAAAATAACCGTTTATGAGTGGGAGAGAGGTAATTTACCCAGTTACAACACAATTTGCATCCTATAATTGTGATCTCATTGCATAAATTCACACTATGTGTTCTCTAAACACTATCAAACTCAAATATAATGTCATATTATTAACCATTGGTTGAATCAAATACAGTGCACTATATATAAGTGTAAATAAGGTAATTCAGTTTAGAAATACAACTTAACAATTTTAGAGCATTGTTTAAACAAAGTTGTACGACTTACCCATTTTTTTTTCAACATTCACTTGCTCGCCATGATTATACCACATATTGACTTTATACTCAGGATCCATTCCCTTTATAATCAAGTGCTCAACAATGCTTTCAATGTAATGACGATTAGGATTTCAACAATCTAAACATGGACACAAATTTTTCCATATCTCTTAAATTTTTCTTCACAACATGCACGAATTCTGAGCTCCTTGGCCATATTCTCTACCGGCTCTATGATTAAAATTAAAAACAACAATAATGTTAGCTTTTACTATTAAAATATTAATTCCAAACTTAAGTGTCAATTAGCTACTACATGATTATCTTTGTAGATACAACCAATTTTTCTCCATCATCATATACAATATGTATGTGACCAAGTATCTATAATTCAAATAGTAATTAATTATTGGTTATAAAAAAAGAGTTAATCACTGTTTACCTATAAAACAAGCTGTATTAGTAACTATAAATTAGGTGAATTTTGGATTAGTTGCTATAAAGCATAAGAAGCCTTAATTCTTGGTTGAAAAATCAAGATTATTAGTTAGGTGTTTATATCTCCACTATCACAAAGTAGAAATATTAAATCTACTTTTTGAAACAGTTATTATACTAATCCAAGAATTTATACTATAACAGTTGCAGTAGCAAGGAAGAAAAAGAAATTCTGCATCTAAAAGTAATGAAAAGTATGCAATCATAGTGACAATGATAAATGAATTTTAATGTTAAAAGAGAGTAAAAGAAATTTTTATGCATTTCAAATATTAACTAATGGAACGCAAGCGAGGTATAGTCTTATGTGTTTTAGTAGTGATGACTATATAGGTTCAACTAAAGTAATATATTTTTTGGGTATTGTGTACATGAAAAAATTAAATACATCTTGAATTTAAGAAGAGAAAAACTATATGATACTTAAAGCATAGATAGAATTTTCAAGTGTTTTATCTTGCACCTTTTGTTTCTTACTAGTCTTCAAATTTGGAACAAAAAATCAAATAGCACAGTAACAGAGGCACAGAGACAAAAATGCCAAACATTCTTTTATTAAACCAAGCAATTTCAGTATATACAATATGTATTTTTTTTAAAGTGGCGAATATTTCAGTTTGTTTATAAAACAAACTTTTCTAATGTTGCATCTCTACAACATTAATTCAAGTGAAATATCATAATATTGTCCGGTTTCTATATCAAACCGCCCTTAGAGATCAAATATATTTATAAAAAACTATAAGTGATGTAAATCCTATAAATAGTGTACCAACATATTTAACTTACGTTCAAAACAACAAAAAAAGTTGTACATATAAACATGCTATCTTGGCAGGTTAAATTCAAACTACTGGTAGCATGAACCGCATGAACCAAAAGCAACTTACTTTTAATGATCCTTGTGTAGTTCATCATCACTTGATCATCAGCCATAAATTTGGATGCTAAAATATACAGTCATAACTTAAGCAGTTAAGTGGACTATGAAAATATGAATTAGAGCCACAAATTAAAATGTTTTCAAAGTAAGCAAGTTTCTGTAACTTGCATACAAAATCAAGAAACTTACTAAATTGTAAAAGAAAAGAAATGATATAAAAACAATCAAATGAAAAAAAAAATATTCATAATCGCAACCCAAACAAAAATAATATTCATAATCGCAACCCAAATGAAACAAAAGTAATATTCCTTATACAAATCAAACCCAAATAAAATCAAATCGCAACCCAAACGTCAGCCAATCCATAATCTCCTCTAATAGCTGAGCAACCAAATCGCCTGCCATTAATGATCGACTCGTCTAGAAACATGGGCAACTCGAATCGAACACGGCGAGAACTCCTAAAATTCGATTTGGGTTGCGATTGAATTTTGTTTTCTGAAAGTTGGGTTGAGAAATTGTGAGTTGATCTATTTTTTAGTGACGCCATGAATTATGAAAGTAGTGTGTTTGGAGATTTGGGTTTTATGAAACTGATATTATTCTCAATTACCTTCATTTTGTAGTGTAGGGTTTGAGCGTGGGTTGCGGGTTGTTTTCGCATACCTGTTTTGTTTTTTGTATTTGCCTATTGATAAAACATATGTTGGTAAGGGATGCAAATTAACGTAGTTGCATCGGTTGACCTTAAAATCGATGCGACTAAAACTATTTGCATCGACGTATTTGTATCGGTTGCTGGTGACAACTGATGCAAATTTGATTTTTTGTTACCTATTGCTTTCCACGTACCAATTGCATCATTTATTAAGACAGAAATGATGCAAATAGTTCTATTTGCATCAGTTTTTACTTCAACCGATTCAAATGAGGCGATGCAAAAGGCCTGTTTTATAGTAGTGATAATAACTGTTTTTAAGATCTCACATCAGTCCCATGACTGACCTGGAGTTATTGTTCCCTTTCTAAACTCTAGGTGCCCATAATTTTCCACACGGGCAGCCTAGAGTCAGGTTATCAGTCGTTTGGAAGTGAAGTCAAAGAGATGCTATGGAGATTTGGAGTATAAGATGGATGGCGAGATGTATCACTTATATTATATAGGGTCCGCCGCGTATGGGTTGGTGCAAGTAAAGTTTTCATGTAAGAAAGTTCTAATGAATATCAGTGTTGTGTTTTGTGTAATTGTAAACTTTGATAGTGTGACGTATATACAGATATAGTCCTTTGTTTTAAAGATTATTCATTTATCTATTATATTTTTTCCGCTGCAAAATGTAAGATTCTATTATTATTTTCTGTTTCTTCCTCTGTCTTCTTCTTCTTAAACCCTAATGGTTCGGTTTTTCGGCATTCGACTGTACGGCTTTTGATACAGTGGACATATTGGTGTCGACTTTCGGGGGTCGAAAAATTGGGTCGTTACAATTTGGTATCAGGGCATTTGGATAAACGCCAACCTTGGCTCTGTTGGGTGTTACTCATTAGAGATAGAGTCGGTAGTACTCTAGAATGAGTTGAGTGTAATAAAAGATATGAGCATGTATTTTTAGTGAATATAAAATTGTTTTATATTGTGATGATTGGTTTGTTGAGTGGTATATGGATTCTGGTCCGTATAGCCTGTACAACTCTATCGATAGGGATTTCTAAACACTCGTATAGAACAATTCGACACGACATTGTTTTAAAATAGGGTAAATGAAATAATTTTACCCAAATTATTTTTGTATAGAAATGAAATCATTTTCCGTAAATTATTCCAGTATATGGTTGATTGTTTGTTAGGAAGTGATAATATTAAATTATTATCATTGTTTATTGAATAAGAAATTGAAACCATAACCACATGTTACGAAAAAAATTTGTGCACAAATGGATTTGTAAATACAAATTGTAAATGTGACTTATAATTTGAAATAGAATTCCAGAGAAATATTAGGAATTTTTTTTGAAAGGATTAGAAATTTGGAAATTTTGAAAATTAAATCCCTTTGATTTGGAAGTGGTTTTGAAAGGTTTGGATTTTTTTTTTAAAAAGAATGAAAGCTCTAAACTCTTTTTGGTCGCTGGAAAATAATTCCGATGATGATCGCGACATCATCAGTGTTCATTTTCGAGTTTCCAAGAGAGGAATTGCTGCCGAATTATTTTAAAAGGAAGTTGTTTGCAAACTGCGTTTGGTTTTGGGAATTCAAAGGATAATTTGAATTGATTTCAAAGATGATTTTGAAAGGATGAAAAGAATATGGAATCTTATTAAAAAAAGTTTGAAAACTTAGAAAATTCAGATTTAAACTGAAATTAACTTGAGTTAATTTGAATAAAGGTGAATTTGAGAAATCTTATAGACTAAATGATTGGAATAAAATCTATTAGGGTGGAAAATTAAATTGTGAATGAATAAATGAATTTACAATTGCAAGTAAATGAAATTGAAATTAAATATTAAAATTCCTTTTTAATTTGTAAGTAAATGAAATTCTAGCTAAATATTGAAATTGAATTTGATTTGTGATAAATTAAGTGAAATGGGGAAATTTATCAAATTAAACCCAATGAAGCAAATTATTGAGATAAAATTAGAAAGAGAAACTAATTGAAGAAATGAAAAAATAAATATTGTTTGAAATGAATTGAATTCAATATTTATAAATGAAAGGTAAATTGAATTCATATGGGATTGGAAATCCAGTTTAAATATAAGTAGATATAAAACCAAGTGGTAATTGAAAATAAATATAATTATATAGAATATTTTTATTGAACTTAAGAAATAACGGTGAAATTCATAAATAAATTTTGAATTGAGGAAATATTCTAAGTTGATAATGAGTGAAGATTAACTTGGAAATTTGTGAAATGGTAATTGTGAATAAATGAATCAATGTGAATAAGTGAATGAAAATAATCAATGTGAATAAAAGAAAAGAGAATTGATTTAACTGATAATTAATTAGAAATAAATACGTAGGATGTACGTATATTATTTTATTCGCATAAAGATTTGATCCAGAATTCGATCATAGAATTTCGAGATAGTTATATCGATCCGATTTAGGATTTTTCACTAGATTTTCGACGACGAACCTGGACATGGATTTTTGGCTGATTCTGGAATTCTCTTTCATAGTTTACGGCTATGCAAGGAGAATGACGGTTTCTGATCAAGAAAGCAGATCTAAGTCCGCACTAGGAAATCGGGTGAACGACACTAGTTCGGAAGTGAAATTATGTGATCGAGTGAGCGATCGAATTTGATATTGCGTACGAATGATACAAGTGTATCATATGGATTTGAATACAATAAATATTCAAACTTTTGTGAAGAAATGTGAAAAATGATTTTAATGTTGTAATTGGATATTATGGCTAGTAAGATATACAGGTATGTTACAGGAAAAAGATAAATTGGGATTTTGATTTCAAAGATAAATTTGAGTTGCTCGAAAAGGTCTGTGTTTAAATTTCTATATGAAATTTGATGACTTTCTTATCTAGCCACTTGGCCTTTCATTTTCCTTTTGAATTCTAGGGGGCCTGTGGTGCCAATATGTAGTCGTATCGCGCTAGCCGCGCAAAGGAGACACCAGCGAAATTTTTCGAAAATTTAGGGAGTTAGAATTTTTTTTGAAAATTTCTGAAAATTTAAAATTTGAATTTAAAATTAAATTGGAATTGTTAAAGAAAACAATGTTGTTTGGAATTTGTAATTGAATTTGGAAGGTTAGTTGAAGTAATGATGGATCTTAAACAAAAAGATTTGTTTTGGCAAGTTAATAAAGCTGTTTGGTTTTTGGAAAGTAACAATCAGATTAAGGATCATTCTTCTTAACCAGTAATTTCGAGACAAAATTCTTTTAAGCGGTGAAGGATGTGACGACCTGAAAATTTTGACATTTGAAATCGAAATATTTGATTGAATTTTAATATTTAGAGGTTGATTTATAGAGGTTGATTTAACTTGAATTTCAAATATCAGAATGAATTTGGCTATTTAATTATTGAATTTAATTTATTGAAGTTGGGTAAAAATTAGTATCTTCAATTTTAGGCCGATCAAAAATGATTTTAAAGGTCTAGAAAATTGGTATTAATAATACTGAAGAAAATGGATGCTTCAGAATTGGATTTGGAAATGTTTTATTCAGTTTTGAAATCATATCGTTTAAGTCGATATTTAAAAATAACCTTCAGAGGCACAGTCTTGGAATTCGACGAAACCAATTCTATTGGATCCGTAATATTGTATTATTATCGAAATTCAATTTTTCGTAGCGTTTGGGGTAATCGTGTGGTCGTACGGTTGATAAACGTGCTAAAATTTAAATCGAAAATTCGATATTATAACTGGTCAAAAAGCTATCTTCTCCATACGATTGAATTTGGTCTCGGAACCTCTTCCATTGTGTTCGGAATAGGGGTAAACTTTCTAAACGCCTGGCGGCATGCATCTATTAGAGATCGTGATTTTGTGTGTGGATATCGAGACGATTCACATTTGAATTTAATTTGAATTTAAATTTAATATAACGCTATTTCACAAGATAAATTTGACCCATTCTTCTTTCCTCTAACAACTGGCATTCCTTTTTAAACATTTGGCAAAAGAATTGAGATACGCGGCTTCGTTTGGGAAAAAATTGAAGAGGATTGAATATCTCGTTTTAAAAAAATTAATTCATTGGCAAACGAGAATCGTTTTCGTTCAAATCAGAAATACCATGGCCGCAGCATCTTGAATCCAAACGAAAAGAAAAAAAAATATACGAAATCGATTTCGAATTAAAAATTAATCAGCGGCCACTTGTTCTTCAATCAAAATCGTTCAACATAAAAAAAAGAGGGATGATGGCTCGCGAGTCAGTCATGAGGTCGAAGGCGACTTGGGGGGGTGGAGCGTGCTGTGCGCGATTCCGTGAAGCTACGCATCAAAGGGGGAATCGTTGGCAAAGCGCGACAATCGATTTAGCAGCGTCGACTTCAAATCGCGAGCCCTAATTGATGGTCGCCTCTGTTCTGTCACGCAATGTAACGCCCCACTCCGAGACCCATATTAGTAAAGAGTATTACAAGGTAATATCGGTTTGCACCAAAATTGGTCACAATACTCTTCGGGAGTCGTTGAAGAGATAATAATGAAGAATGTAAATTCAAAACAAGTATTATCTAACAAAAACTTCAATCAACAGTAAAGTAAATGCGTAGGCAAGCGATTTATAGTGGTTCGACGTGTTTCCTACGTCCACTGTGAAGTTTTTTGCAGTTTTATTGATTCTTTTTCAATGATTACAAGTTGTTACAGCGATCAATAGCGAGTTACAACTGGAAATTCGAAATCAACAGCAAAGTTATGATGTAGGATGATGGAGATCTCGATCCGGCAGAGTCTGAGCGCTTGAGAGTCGAAAAGATCCCTTTTCTGTGGGCTCTAGGTCTCTATTTATAGGCGTAGGATGCTGATATTTCGCTGAAAATTCCGGAGACCACTTCTGGCACGTGAGGGGGACCATGCGCCCGGCCTCAGGAAATTTGAGCCCACTTTGGCATCGATTCCAATTCCATTCGAATCGATCATAAATTCATCCAATCGAGGTGAAATTTGGTGTGGACATTCTTCAACATGTATGCAAGCTTCTGTGAAAATTTCGTGGCATTTGGATAAGCAGATTGAGAGTTATGATGGATACGAGATGACGTTCTTCGTGCAGCTGTTTGGTTTGAAACCATCTCTTCGAAGCGATGGTTTCGAATCGATGGTGGCAGCGCCTCTGTGATGACGTGGAGCGCAAACCTCGAATCGATCCGGTCTTCACTCCGAGTTGACCGCGTCGACTCCATATATCTCGGCGCGTTCGTACCGATGAATGACACATTACCATGGCTAGTTGACTTGGTGGATTCGAACGAAGCTTCATTGATGGTTTCGAACAAGGCTTCACTGATGGAGTCGAACAACCAAAGCTTGATGGATACAAACTAGACTTTCTCTGATGGATACGAGCTTTGTAACTTCTTCATGGATACGAAGTCAATTGATGCGAACTTGAACCCTTCGATGGTTTCGAAGGACGATGATCTGATGGATACGAAGCAAACACTGGCTGATGGATACGAGGTCATCGATACGAACTCGATGGATTCGAAGTTGATGGAGTCGAATCCGAGGCACTTCGATGGATTCGAAGGTGATCGGTTCGAACCAGTGTTCGATGATGGATTCGAAATCTAGGTTTTTCCCTTCAAATTGAATCGATCATAACTCGAGCGTATGAACTCAAATTGACTTGTAATTTGAGATGCGGACTTCTATGATCTTTCTTGTCATGTCCTATCAATTGTAGCTCAATCTGGGCTCGGACAAAATTCAGCGATATCCATAGCGAAACGAAGTATGACCAATCTCTGAGATGAACTGCCCTTCGTTTTCGATCGATCTTTTGGTATCACGGCTTTGCCAAAAAGAAGGATAACATTTGCCCCTCAAAGTACATCTTGTGGAAACATGACGTGCTTTGAAGAGCTGCAATTTCTCTTCGAACAATCATTGCTCTCTTTTGTTGAGATGCGTACCCTGTATTGCTGTAACCTTGCGTTGATATGATTGATTGCTGTATAATAGTGCTTACCGTTGGCTGTTGCATTCGTAATAAGATGAGTATTCGATCCCTGTAAATGTTTAAAACCGAATGTTAGTCCGACATATATGCACATATGTTAGTTTTACCCTTGTTAACATCGTGCGTCCACGAGTTGTTGTCAGTTTTGTTTGCTATTGAATTTCGTATTGATTCTCTCCTTAACCGATTTGGAAATTTGAGTTGAGACAACACTTGATGGTTGTTTTGAAAAGTTCCTTCGTATCGATCCTCTCCTGAACCGATACAAAAGGTTGAAGGAATCGACTTCGTGTTGCATTGATGGATGCGAGATCAACATTCGTATTGATGAAATATGCTTATGCTATGACAGGTACGAGATCGACATTCGTATCGATGGCTTGGATGAGTATGAATCACCCATTCGTACCGATGAGAAAGGATGGATACGAAATTTCTGTTCGTATCGATCGAAAAGGATGGATACGAAATCGTCGTTTGTATCGATAGGAAATGATGGATACGAAATCGTTGTTCATATCGGTAGGTTGTGGATGGAGTTGTGAATTTGTTGATGTGAACAGGGGCTTCGAATCGATGTGTCCACTGTTCACTTCGCATCGATGCGACTCAATGCTCTGCCGTGTGTTTCGTATCAATGAAGCTTCAAGCGCACGGACTCAAATTGAGCTTTCGAACCGATCTGTGGCTTGACATGTTGCGACCGGTCGAGTTGACTAGGATGAAAAACGTCCCGGACACTTTCAAGGTTCCATATAAATAGCAGGGGCTTTGCCATTTTTTCACTTTTTCACTTTTCACCGCTGCCTTGTGTTTACTGTGTTTTGCATCGACTCGAGCTTCATAGAGAAAAGCACTGTGTCACGTCTTCGAACCAATCAAGATCCAAATCTTTTAACTCCTCAAATTCCACACTTAAATTTGGTAATTAACCACGAATCCAAACGGAAAAGCTATTTCAGATCTACCTCTTCTTCATCGATTGACCACTCTGGTGATTGGTAAAGCAAGATCTAGTTTGGAGAAGCTTCGAATCGATCTGGGGACTCATGTTCGAATCGATGAGGGCAGCATCATCTTTCTTTGGATTTCGCATCGATCCCTGGGATGCCCTCATGGAGGTGACGCAGTTCGCACCGATTGACTATTGTGATGGGTCGCATCGATACGAAATGATCGATACGAGAAATAGCTATTGGTCGATTCGAAGTCCTTAACTTTACATCGATACGAATTACATCTTTATGACCGATACGAAAGGTATCGATTCGAACGTGATCGATGTCAAGTTGAGGTTTTCCTGATCGGTACGAACCAGTTAACCAAGGATCGATTCGAAGTCATCCTTCATCGGTCGATACGAACTCGGTCCTTGATCATCGATTGGAAGTGCGCCCCTCTGTATCGGTTCGAAGTTGTATCATGATGGATTCGAACGAGCTTCCTGCGATCGGTTCGAAACCCTCCATGATGGATATGAAAGTTTGACATTTTCTTAGCATAATTCCGACGAGCTTCATTCCTGCATATTTGGACTTGATAATTAAACTGCATACTGGACCACCTTTCGAAGCTCGTCGATGGAACCATAACAACTTCTATCCGAATCAATCTCCATCATGTAAATAGTTTAGTGAGGACGGTCAGCGATGACGGTCATTATAACTGGACTCCATAGCTTCGTCGTTTGCGTGTTTCCTTTAACTCTGCAACATTTATTCAAGTAATGCACAGCACTGCACAACAAACATTCATACACTTTACATTGGGGAATGCACGAGTACTTTGTCGTCTAACGATGGTTTCTCATGAGTTAGCTAGTCATGGAACCTTCAAGTTCGCGCAGCAGGAGATTCAAAGCACAGTTACTTCGAGACTAGAGGTTCCGGATATTGAACCTGAGATCATCGGTCCAGCCCCGGATGAATTTCCCAATGCGTCTTTTATTGCCAATCCATCGGATTCCGTTCAATCCAATATTTCTGAAGATATGTTGGGGAGAATATGCTTAAGGCAAGGCCTGTCACTGGACGACGTGTTATTACCGGGACCAAATGCTAGACCACACAATCCGCCGGAGGGATATACCGCATTCAATCGCCACGCGTGCGCGGCTGGGACGCTTCCTCCATTTAATGAGTACATAAGAGAAGTACTGTCCTTTTTGAGGATAGCCCCATCTCAACTACACCCGAACGTATATGCTTCCGTGAATAGCTTGTTCATTGTCTTCATGGAGTACCTTCATAGAGCACCGATCCCGACCAAGATCAGATATCTGTTTAATTTCAAAACTCAAAGTGATTACCCCTCCTTCACATTTTTGGAAGCAGTGAGGAATTGTCAAGTGGTCACTGGGTCCTGGACCAGGCTAAGCTATTACAGGACGGAATGGTTTTACGTCAGATGTCCCCTAGGGTTTTCCCGGCGATGGTTATTGAGACGTGAGTATAGCTGAGTTCTCAAATAATTACTAAGGCAATTGCTGTCGGAGTGAAACTTATATTTTTTCCTTTTTACAGCAACGATTCAGCGACCTGAAGGTGAACACTTTAAGGAGATAGTGCGAGTACTCCGAGAAGTCCCAAGTGAAGATAGGGATATCGAATTGCTTTTGACGGATAGAAATCTCTGGACTTTTGGGTTGATTGAACGGGGGCAGAGTATAAAGTTTGACGAGGCACTAAGGACCATCTTGAAAAAATGAGTCAAGCACAAGAAGCCCAAAGTTATCATAGCCGAGGAAGCTGATTCTGAAAGAACCCATACTGATGATGAGCCGTTGGTCGGGCCTACAGATGTAGTTCAAGAGGTCGCAGAGCAGTGAAAAGGCAAGGCAGCCATTTTTAAGTCGCCTGAAAAGGGAAGACGGAAGTCGGTCGTCATGTCCCGGCTCACCCTCGGAATTAGAATTTCGGAGAGGTCTCCCCCAAGGACAGAAAGTCTCTTTGAAAGGTTTGCCGATCTTCAAATCTCGGATGATGTGTCTTTTCAACATCATGTCGGGTTGGAGGAATTCCATCATATTCTAGAATTGAGCGAGCCTTTTATTACTAGCGTGGTCGACACTTCTGGTTGGCCGGGGGAATGCATATTCATACACATTTCACGACACTACACAACCCTTAGTCGTAGGTCATCGGTTTCGAAAAACCACTAACTTTATTCTCATTTCTCTTTGCAGATATTATGACTGGACGCGGTTCGATGCTAGGAAGTCTGCGACATGCTCGTAAATCTTCCTCATATTACGAGTCACAACAAAGAGAAGGAGATAGGGATTACGATCGTAGGTACTCCGGGTATTCTAGCCAAGAACGGTATGAAAGAGATAAGGACTACAGACGTCGGTCTCGATCTTGCACTCCTCCTCCCAGAGCTCCTAAACAACCTCCTGCCTATGTGTCTCGTCCTTCCGAACCTTCTCGATACAAGTCAGCTTCTCAGTCTTCTAGATCCGAACCCCAACATCCCAGATCTGAGGCAATGTCCCCAATAGTTGTGGAACAGCCTCCTACTGAAATTTCGGGTGAAGGAGCAATCGGGCTTGCGTAATTAAAGAAGGACTTCCCGAATATTTACTTTGATAACTACATCGTTCCTCTACACTTGAAAAGAATCCCTCCGGAGCCCGAGCAGGTGGCGCACGATTATGCGCACGATTTTTATGCCCAATACAAGGCATGGTATAAGGCGGCCGAGCGAGCATCGTCATTAGCCTTTGAACGAGCGGCTACCATCAAAAAGCTTCAAGCTGAGCTGGCTCAAAAAGATCGCATCATACAAGTGTTGAACACAGAAGCTGAATCATCTTGAAAATCAAAGATGGAGGCTCTTACGAAGGCCAATGAAGCTCAAGCGGCCATGGGTAGGATGAAAAAAGAGCACTATGTCACGGTGGAAGACATGGGCCACCAAAACACCATCGTTACTGCAGAGCGAGATGCGGCTTTGAAAGAGCTTAATGAGCTTAAGGCTAAAGTTTCTGAAATTAAGAAGGAAAGGGATACCCCCAATATTTCTGCGCAGGAGACATGTGATGAGGCGGTAGAATTCCGGACCGAGCATGATGCTGCGAGGGCTAAAATAATGGAGATTAACGCCGATGTTGATAGAAAAATTGAAATTGCCGAGTCCAAGCTAGAGGCTGACATTGAAGACCTCCTTATCACTTACAACGCCAACATGCTAAGGCATAGGAATTTGGCTTGGTTCGAGAATTATCCGGTACATCTCCACAGCGCCTGGAATCGGTTGATTAAGGAGAAGAAAGCGGCGCATCCAGATGAATCAATTGACCAGTTTGAGCTTGAAAAACGGATGCTGACCGAAGACGAAAAGAAAACCCTTCATGACGCCATGATTTCTTATGAGAAGGAGACGGTCGGTGACCGTCATTTGGAAGTCGGAGAAGGTTTTTGTGTTGAGCATCGAGCTTCAGTTCTTGAGATCACGCTCCACTTCCATCAGAGCCCACTTCTGCGGTTGACTCGTAGACAGTCCCTGCCTATAATCCAGAGCAACCGCAGCTATCTCCTATCCGGGAGCACGTTTCTGAAGCTGCTCCGTCGTCAGCAGGCCACGTTGAGGAAGGTATTCCTTACTTATCTCAGTGTATTCCAAATAGGGAGTTTGTTTTGAAGCAGTTACTAATAACTTCTTCTTATCTTTTCTTAATGACTGGAGTCGCGCTGATTGCCGCGACTCAAGAATCAAGTAAAGGGGAGAAGGCCATCATCACTGAGACGACCGCCGTGACAACAATGTCAACTGAGGTGACACAGGGGAGCGCACTATCCCTTGACGAGCAAATGGTGAACGAGCTGCTCGGCCAGCAGGGTGGCTTCCCCACAGACTTGCCATTCATCGTTAGGGACCTCCCGCAAACCTCTATCTCTTCAATGGAGACTGCAGATGCCCCCAGCCAGGCCCAAGCGAGTCGAGATGAAGAAATTCTGGCCGAGATTAATGCAGAATTAGAGGGTGCGGGGCAAGGTGGTCGTATCGGTGGCAGTACGGCAGCGCATAGCCCAGCACCTTTAAGGGTAATATCATCGGGTGGCACTATCCCATCTTCCGTTGCAGGTCCAGTCCCTCCTACTCCTCCGGTGGAAAGCCTTCATGTAGATTCAAGCTTTGAGGAGGATGTTGACATTATGCCCCCAGCCAAAGAGCGGCCACTGGAGAGGAAGCACTCCAAACGAAGGATCTCTGTTTCTAACGAGTCCGAGGACGAACCGCTGATAAGGAGATTCAAAAAGAAGAAATAGATGGGCCGTTTAAGAGGATTGTTTGATAGATAGGAACTTGTGTTTGTTTTCCGCTAGTAGGCCGTGTATAGACGCAGGTTCGGCCCCTGCAAGTAGGAATTCTTTTTTGGAAGAACTTATTTGCATGTAAGCTGTTGTCTCTAGTTAGTTGAAATAAAATTCAATTTCTTTGTTTCAATTCTCATTTATTTTGTGCTTAAGTGTTTGTAGTGTTCGGTGTTCAGTCCGGTGTACTTGTGGTGTTTTTACCGTCAAGTAGAGTTTGTTTTATTTGCCAATTCTGAAAATCTTGGTCGTAAGTTGTGACCGATGAATGAGTTGAACTTCAGACATGGTATCACTTTGGTAAGTGATTAAGACTTAGCTTTTTTGCCACCCATTTTTGGGGAACAACATTTGTATTTCGGTGATTGATCGTATTTATTGCAAACCTTAAGCACACGTCCACGCACCGGGGACTTAGGATAATTTGCGATCGATAATCTGGTTCGTGCTATGGAAATTTGAGAGTTATCGATGTTTGTAACACGGTTTGCGCTTCGGGAACCTGGAATTGATGTTTATACTCCATTTCACGCTCTGGGAACTTGGAGTTAATGTTTATACTCCACTTCACGCTTTGGGAACTTGGAGTTAGTGTTGATATTTCGGTTCGCACTCCGGGAACTTTGACTTGGTATTTGTGCTCAATTCATACTCCGGGAACTTGGAGATAGAATGTGTGTTTGGGTTCGCGCTCCGGGAACCTGTAATTTATGTTTATACTCCATTCACGCTCTGAGAAGTTGGAGTTAGCACGGATGTTTCGGTTCGCGCTTCGGGAACCTGTAATCTATGTTTATACTCCAATTCACGCTCTGAGAAGTTGGAGTTGGCCGATAGATGGTCATTCACACCTGTTTGGGCTTTTTAGGAATTTGTTCACACTCTGAGAACGATGGATTTGATTTTTATACTCTGATTCGCACTCTGGGAATTTGGAGTCCGTTCGCACTCTGGGAACGAGTTATTGGATGTTTATACTCCAATTCACACTCTGGGAAGTTGGAGTCCGTTCGCGCTCTGGGAACGAGTTATTGGATGTTTATACTCCAATTCACACTCTGGGAAGTTGGAGTCCGTTCGCACTCTGGGAATGAGTTATTGGATGTTTATATTCCAATTCGCACTCTGAGAATTTGGAGTCCGTTCGCACTCTGGGAACGAGTTATTGGATGTTTATACTCCAATTCGCACTTTGGGAATTTGGAGTTAGTTGTAGGACTGTCGTGTGTTGGTCCTCTTCGGCCTTTGACGTGATGGCTTGCCCTCGAGTTGGGGTTTCACTTAGTGAGAGGCCGGTCGTATCACAGTCACTCTCTATTTGAATAAATTCCATTATTTGATGGAACTTTGCTCTTCGTGCGTCGTGATTGTTGAACGTTGCATTTGGTGAATCACAGCTCTAGCTTGAAGAGATAGTAATTTATTGCTGGAATAAGAAAATATGGCAAAGTCAGTGCCTTAATACAAATTCAAATTCCATAATGTAAAGGAAATTGCAATGTATTCATAGATTGAACAGAGCCTGTCATGTGTGACAGTGACGAGGATCTTCGTCGTTCCAGGCTCCTGACAAAGTTGGTCCGCCACTGATGGCGTTTATCACCAATCTTCCGCGGGGACAAGTCGAGTCCTCCTGTCTCAGTCGATTGGGTTCATTGTTTTGATTTCATGGGCCCGCTTCTCTAGGCTACGGTGCCCGCACAAACTGTTCCAGTTTCCTTCTCTGATCAGTTTTTCAACGAGATCTTGTAAGTGATGACACTCGTTCGTATTGTGCCCGTAGCTTTCATGGAACCTGCAAAATTTTTCCATCTGGATTTGCCTCTCTGACGACGGCTTTGGTGCAGGTTTTTGGTACCGAATTGTATTACAGGTTTGTAAGTACAAGTCCTCTAGTGATGCATTCAGAGGAGTGTAACTGTCAAACATTGGATTCTTGCGCTGCGGGCCATGATTTTGATCTCGATTTCTAGTTTGATTCATGCTCTCCCTTCACCGAGCTTGTTTGTTTTTAACGTTCAAATGAACTTTTCCGGAGCTCTCACCGGACTGTTTAATTGCAACATTGCTTTGGATCCTTTTCGTACTTGGTCCTGCATCAGTTTGCTTCCTAGACTGTTTCGCGTCTTCCCTTCTCAGGAGTTGAGCCGCCTTGGCGTGGAAACGGTCCAATGATGCAGGTGGTTTTCCAGCTAACCAGTTGCCAAACTCAGAATCGGGGTCGATCCCTTTAGTCAACGCCATAAGGATGGAGTTATCATTTGGATTACTAATCTCCGCACAAGCAGAATGGAATCTCTCTAAGTAGTGTCTGAGCGTCTCTCTAGGAGCTTGGGTGACGCTGGACAGAGTGTTGACATCTTTTGGCCTTGCGACGTGCATGCGGAATTGTTCAACAAATTTTGTGGCCAACTGGTCGAATGAAGAGATGGATCGAGGTGGCAGTCGAGTGAACCACATGGTAGCGATGCCCCCTAAGGCTATGGGGAAACTATGACACTTCACCGCATCGTCGGCTCTGGCAGCGGTCATTGACCATTCATATTTCAGAATATGTTGGTTGGGGTCGGAGTTTCCTTTGTACATAGGTAGAGTTGGCATTCTGAATCGCCGTGGAGGTTCAGCAGTAAGGATATCGTCCGTAAAAGGAGTGTGACTTCGGGAAACTCCCCAATCGTCATTTGTGAATCCCTGGCTCTCACGGATCATCTAACGTATCATAGTTGAAAGATCTGGCATTTGCGCGTTTTGTGCGGCTTGCACCGGAGTATGATTACGTTCCATATTTTGGGGTTGAACCGGATGTCGTCGACGGTCCAAGTCTTGCCTTCTTAGCTCATAATCCTCTGGGACGTACGGTTCAGGAGTACGTGCTCTATGACGATGGTCCATGTCCGACTGATCTTGGGCGTCGGCTCCTGGTTCAGCCGCAACATTAGTGGTGTGGTATTCTGCGGTGTGGTGAAGAACGACACCTCCTCGGGAGGAGGGTCCGGTTTGGATACTGGCTGATGGACCAACTCTCAGTTGTCCAACGGTCACTGCCAGTTGATCTCCAGTGACTGGCATGCGACTCCCATCTAGTCTGGGCCGTGGTGATCGATTGTGATAATCAAAAGATGAAGAACTTTTGCCGGAGGAGCGAGAAGCATGGTCTCTCTTGGATCTCTTTCGCTTCTGGCGATCCAGCTTGTTGATCAGCTCGGTGTTAGCACGTTGCTGTTTTACTAGTTGCTGCCGACTCTGGGTCAGCTTTTGGAGTAGCAACTGCAACTCTTGTCAGGTAACCGGACCTGACGGTTGCGAGTGCCCAGTAGCATCTTGATTAGATGGAGGTAGTGGAGCAGGATTTTGTCTATCCTGTTCTTCTTGATTGACAGCTTTTGAGGTGATTCTTGTGCTAACCATCTTGAAAATCGAATTCCTTTCCTAGACTTTGTGCAAATCTGAATAAAAGGGAAGGAAGTTCGACTTGACGATCTGGATCTCTCTCTTAGATTTATTCAATCTGGTCTCGATGACAGATCCAAAGAGCAGGAGAAAATCTGGGTTTTCTCAGTGGAAGCACCAAAGTGTTTGCACCAAAATTGGTCACAACACTCTTCGGGAGTCGTTGAAGAGATAATAATGAAGAATGTAAATTAAAAACAAGTATTATCTAACAAAAAATCCAATCAACAGTAAAGTAAATGCGTAGACAAGCGATTTATAGTGTTTCGGCGTGTTGCCTACGTCCACTGTGAAGTTTTTTGCAGTTTTATTGATTCTCTTTCAATGATTACAAGTTGTTACAGCGGTCAACAGCGAGTTACAACTAGAAATTCGAAATCAACAGCAAAGTTATGATGTAGGATGATGGAGATCTCGATCCGGCAGAGTCTGGGCGCTTGAGAGTCGAAAAGATCCTTTTTCTGTTGGCTCTTGGGCTCTATTTATAGGCGTAGGATGCTGATATTTCGCTGAAAATTCGAGAGACCACTTCTGGCACGTGAGGAGTCCCACGCGCCCGGGCTCAGCAAATTTGGACCCACTATGGCATCGATTCGAACTCCATTTGAATCGATCAGAAATTCATCCAATCGAGGTGAAATTTTGGTGTGGACATTCTTCAACATGTATGCAAGCTTCTGTGAAAATTCCGTGGCATTTGGATCAGCAGATTGAGAGATATGATGGATACGAGATAACGTTCTTCGTGCAGCTGTTTGGTTTGAAACCATCCCTTCGAACCGATGGTTTCGAATCGATGGTGGCACGTGCCTCTGTGATGACGTGGAGCGCAAACCTCGAATCGATCTGGTCTTCACTCCGAGTTGACCGCATCGACTCCATATGTCTCGACGCGTTCGTACCGATGAATGACACATTACCATGGCTTGTTGACTTGGTGGATTCGAACGAAGCTTCGTTGATGGGTTCGAACAAGGCTTCACTGATGGAGTCGAACAAACAAAGCTTGATGGATATGAACTAGCCTTTCTCTGATGGATACGAGCTTTGTAACTTCTTCAAGTCAATTGATGCGAACTTGAACCATTCGATGGATTTGAAGGACGATGATCTGATGGATACGAAGCAAACACTGGCTGATGGATATGAGGCCATGGATACGAACTCGATGGATTCGAAGTTGATGGAGTCGAATCCGAGGCATTTTGATGGATTCGAAGGTGATCGGTTCGAACCAGTGTTCGGTGATGGATTCGAAATCTAGGTTTTTCCCTTCAAATTGAATCGATCATAACTCGAGCGTATGAACTCGGATTGACTTGAAATTTGAGTTGAGGACTTCTATGATCTTTCTTGTCATGTCCTATCAATTGTAGCTCAATCTTGACTCGGACAAAAGTCAGCGATATCCATAGCGAAACGAAGTATGACCAATCTCTGAGACGAACTGTCCTTCGTTTTCGTTCGATCTTTTGGTATCACGGCTTTTCCAAAAAGCGGGATAATAATATCGTCTTCTAATATGAAGAATAGAGCAGGATAGGAGTGACGATTTATAGCCTTGTCTTAACTATCTACTGAATACGTCGATAAATGTAGCATATATTTTTTTAAGGCGGATTGACATATCCAATAGATATTTGATACAAAATTATAATGGCTATAAGATCCAACAGAACAAAATATAAGAACTCAAATGTAAAACACATCACAGAACAGTAGATCATCACATACATATACACATATACAGATACATCACAGAGCATACAAAATGATACATGTCAAGTGGTGTAGCAACCACAATATATAGGCGAGTCAAAAGAATATACATATCAGAGTTACGACCAAAAAGGACTACACAAAAGCTATAACAAAAGGAGCTAGCAGAATAGTCCATGCGGAAGCAGATAGGCTAAGTCCAAATGTATCTAACCAGAAACACCTCGGTCTGACCCGAGTATAAAATACACGGGTCAGTCTAGCTAAACAAATCAGTTAGGTAAGCTAAATGATAATGAAAATTCAAGGTCATAAGTACCATAAATATTTCTAAAAGAGATTACTCGATCATCTAACAAAAGATGAATCATAACAAGCCTCATATCATCGGCAACTCAAATAAACAAAGGATACGAATATCCTAAAATCAAGCCAAAAAGGCAAATAACAAATACCAATAAAGGTAACACAAGTTTCCACAAGGTAATCTCTATATGTCGTGTGGTTCAAAAGACCTATCCCGTAAGGCGATGCTCTAGGGAAATATAAATATCAAAGAAACAAAGGATGCACGTGCTCAGTACTATATAAACTAGGATCCACAAGCCCAAAGGCGACAAACCCAAGTATCTCTCGAGCGGTGACGAATGACCAACTCCAAAAGCGATTCTATATGGCAACAAACCCAAAGGTGACAAACCCAAGTATCTCTCGAGCGGCGACGAAGGACCAACTCCAAAAGCGATATTATAGGGCAACAAACCGAAGGCACAAACCCGAAGGCACAAACCGGAAGGCAACAAACCGTAGTGGCGAAGTTTCGAAGGCCCGGTACTGGACACCACTAACTAGAAATATGTGTCACAAACTCTCGAAAAGGAACCCGAAAAGTGTTAACGTGTGTCCCATACCACACGTCGCACTAAACGGTTTACTAACCGTTAGTCAATTCCACACTCAAAGCTGTATAAGGTTTACCTCATCTCATCGCTAAACCAGACCCGAAGGCCAAAACGATCAAACAAATAGATTAGGAATTAACTGAAAAGATAAACGCACGTGTTCATAGCATGCATTTTATCTAATCATTTAATTCTCCTCCCTCTTCACTCGAAGTGCAAAATTGTGTGTTTTATATAGAAATTAATTTGAAGAAAATGATTTTAGGAACGTTTCAAAACCACTTTAGAAATTGCCTATGAAATTCTCTTATTATAGAGTGTGTAATTTTTATACTAAGAAAAAATAATATATAATAATAATTTCAAAAGCCCATTTAATTTAAATACATTTTTAAAACACATTATAACAACTGTGTATGAAATCCAGAAAGAATATCAAGAAACATTGAAATAACGGAAATTTCACCAAGTATTATCCGTTTAAACAATATTCGACAGCAGGTTTGAATAAGTTAATAATTTCAAAATGACTTGAAATTTTGCAACAATGTAGTTCAATATTCCTACTTCAATATGAAAAAAGAATCATTCAAATCTGATTTGAAATGAAGAATCTGCGTTATTTCAAAATTGGACCAAAACAAGGTTTTAAACACTGAATCACAGCAAGCTGCGAGTACAAGTTCGACAGTAGTTCCGAAATAGCAAACCAACCTAGATTGTTATGAAATTTTGCAGGAATGTATTTGAACACTCCTACTTCAATATTCAAAAGAATAACTCAAATCTAATTAGAAACGAAGAATCTGCATCGTTTCAAAGTTGGACCAAAATAAGGTTTTAAACGTTGAATTACAGCAAGCTGCAAGTACAAGTTCGATGGTAGTTTTGAAATAGCAAACCAAGCCAGATTATTATGAAATTTTATAGGAATGTAATTCGACATTCCTCCTTCAATCTGCAAAAAGAATCACTCAAATATGATTTGAAACGAATTCGTTATGCTACCACCATGTACTAAGGTCATGTTCGCAACAGTTCAAAAACCAAAAATATACAGGCCTGAAACCTTCCCGGGTTCAAGTTCCAGGCAGAAAAAATAGGAACAAATGACATCGAATTGAGCTCAAAATTGGTATGCATATGCTAAAAAACATCATCTTTCAAAAAGAAAAGATTTACTGAGTTACAATAAGAAATTAATGAGTTATGCTGTCTCAAACATGGACTCGGGCCATGTTTACAACAACTCAAAACAACTACAGGCAAAAATCTATGCCTGAGTCAATTTTGCAGCAATATTTTGAACATTCAAACGACAATATCTTTCAACCAAAATTTTCAAAAATGAATTTCAACATACAAATTACCAAATGCAAGAAATTCGACAGCATTTCGTTGCTGGAATCAGAAGATACATGCCTCTAAAAAAGCACTACAGAACAGTTTTGAGCAACAGAAGCAAGCTCAAAATATTTATACACAAGCTAAACTATTTACCTTTTTTGCAATTAAAAGCATTATTTTGGTAGATTATATGAGTTTATCCAACTCACCATGCTGTATGGAGGCAAATACCTGGATTTTGGTTGCAAGTTGGAAGCTTTATGCTTGATTATAAGCTTGTAGAGCCTGTAAAACAAGAGAACAATGCATGCAAAGGAGAGTTTTACTATGATTAGAAAAATCATTTTCACAAATCAGAATTTTTGATGAAATTGTGATGTTTGGAGTTAGATTACCTGAGATTTATTCTCTAGATTGAAAAAATAGCAATTTGATGAATTTATTAAAGAAATTTGCTTGGATTTTAATTTGATGGAGGTGGGTTTACTGGTTTTTTTTTAGAAGAGGAAGAAGAAGAGAAGTGAGAAAAAAGAATGTACAGCGATCTTTTTTTCCTCACTTTCTCAAGCCAGGCTAAAAGAAAATAGGCTAATGGACCAAAATAAAAACAAATTAGCATGACCTAAGAAATTAATCAACCCACAACAATATATGTGCATATATCACACATATACAAACAGAAATGCATTTCTCTCTCAAGGTTTAAAAAACAAAATTTTGAAAAATTGTATACAAATAAAATAAAACATTTTCTATCATATAGAAAGATAATTTATATTTTTAAAACATTTTTAATATTAAATTCCTTTATTTCACAATTGTGCAGTATTTTCGCAATAAAATGCAAAAGTCTATTTTTTTGCTTTTAAAATTTAACTAAAAATACGTTTCTCACTTAGAAAAATATTTTAAGCCATTTCCAAACATAATTTATAGCCAAAACATATTTTCAAACCAATTTCCACCTTTTTATTTAAATAAAACACCTTAAAAACCAAATACTTCTTCTAAAAACTATTAAAAGAAGCGATTGGGCAATAATTAATAAAGTTATTCCATTTTCTCTAAAATAAAATCATTTGTCATTCATTATTATCCCAAACAAATAAAATAAAGTTTCAAACTTTATTTTCTAATTTAATTTCCAAAATTCATTGTTTATTCCAGATAAATAATTTAGTTTCTCCAATTTTATTTTAATTCACAATATTAAATCATAACTACCGTTATAATTTAATATTTACAGGTAATCTCCAAAATCAGGGTTGTTACTGACTCTCCCCTTTAACAAAATTGCGTCCACGCAATTTCTAGAGAAGATCCATATGCAACACAATTTATTCCATTTAGGAAAGGAAAATAGACAAGCTTGAGTTAGAATTCTCACCCTCAACATTAGAAGATAGAAAGCTAGGACAAGATTGCTCGATAATTTTTCTGGTTTCCCAAGTACAATACTTAGGGTTAGCGGACCATAGAATTTCATAAGTGGAACATTTTTATTTTGAATGTGTTTAATCTTAGAAACAACTACACGAATAGAATTCGGCACAATAAACAAGTCGCTGAGACTCGTGATCATGCAACACTAGAGAATTAACAATTGAGATTAAATCCTGAAGATGCAATGAAATTGGATTACCTGGAACATATCATGAATACCCAAAATTGAATAGAAAACGATGCATGAAAGTAATCGAACCAAGGCTTTCAGTAATAGTAGATGGTCCTATCTAACTAGGAGCCAACTTTCCAAATATACTGAAACGCACCTAACTCCTTTAAAGGAGTAACACAAATAAGCACAATCATCAAAAGAGGATTCAATAAAAGATAGGTGGTATTTCAAGCTACCGCCATAACACATGACTTCATGAATGCAAGTCATCGCAAGAATCGCACTAAGGCAAGACACAAGAATGGATTACAAGAAATTTTCTCAAAAATTTGTTACAAGATTTTTCACTCAAATCTATTTTCTTTTATACACAAAACTCAAACTTCAATACTTTATAATTTTTAAAGTCCCTTACTTAAATTTTTAATTCAATCATCTTTACATTAAATTTAAAGTAAACTAAATTATAGTTGTTCCGCACTCTAATTCCAAAAATAAATATACTACAATAAGTAATATATATTTTTTCCACTAAATTTATCAAATTTTGAACCATTTTACATTATAATTTAAAAGGACACTCATTAGACCCTTCATTGATGGATCTAAATATGCACTAATTAAATTTTCTCAAAATTTTTCTAAGTGATTAATTTTTCGAAAAATTCAACAGATTCTCTTTTGCAAAGAGAGCCCTTTACAATTTCATAAATATGAATTATAGATGTACATCGACCAAAAGGTCGAAATACCATATATATATATTATGCTTAACACATAAACGCTTAACAATTAATACCTTTCATTTTTAGCGTTTAAAATGCGAGCATTCTTACTTTAATACTTACTATTTTGCTAATTAATTATTCAAATATCCTATTGCACCAGCTCTTATCTTAGTGAAACATATTAGCATGCACTTATAAACATATGGAGCATTAAAATCATAGTTTAAACCAGACAACAACTCAAAACTTCAAACTTTCGAATTCAGACCTGCTATAAAGACTCGGGATTTTGACATAGTTAAACACTTATCTGAAAATACTCATAAAATAAAAGTTATTCTACTCAGTCCAAGCTTTCCAGCGATATAAAGATCATCAAAATCAGATTTGCGTTTTGGAAGTTATGCCCAATTTACTTTCAGCTTTAAACTCAAAAATTATAAAAGAGGACAGAGATGTCCATTAGTTTTCAAACTCATTTTTGAATAACCAAACCGCAAAATTTTCAAAAATGATACAAAGATGATTTCTAGCATACTGAAATTACTCTCTTCTGCATAGGACTCGTTTGGATTTGTAAATCATAAGTTATCGCTGTTTTAAACAACACTTTTTAATCAAAATTTTCCAACATAATACCTTTTATTGTCAAATTTTTCAAACCATAATTAGATCCAAACTACATAATTTTAGATCAAAAATATTTTCTCTAAAACATTTATTACATGATCCTTTTCTTTGGAAAGTTATGACATCTAGAATTACAATACAATATATGCAACAAACTTTCAAAATGGCTTACAAAGAAAACTTTTTCCAATTTACAAACAAGTGTTCTAAAAGAAGACTCATATTTTAATTAAGATAATTACTTTCTTATATTAATAAGAAATAATTATCTATCCAAACTAGACTTTGGAATAAGATATTGATTTGAGTTTTCTTTTAAATTGCTTTCACAATTAAAAATCTTATCTTGTTGCTCTATTTGTTATCATTTCTAGTTTTTCACAAAAATTTGCATTTTATAATAAATGAATCTTTTATATTCAATTTTCTCTTAATCCACAATGCTAAACATTTATTTTATTATCACTTAGAACTAACTAAGGTTGATACTTAATTCAAACTTATTTTCAATTGAACTACGCAAATACATAATTAACAAGTTTTTAACACTATTTAAATTCATAACCAAACTTACTTTAATGGTTTTTCTCCTTATTAAATTCATGCTAATTCAAAAGCACCAAATTAGTATTTTCTTAAATTTTCCCAAGGGCATACATTTCTTTCCCTTGTTATTAATCAAATGATCAAATGTTTAAACTAATCTTCATAACTATCTTTTTACTTTTTACCAAACCTCATTCCAATCAATATTTTGGTTTTCTAGACAATTCATTTTCTTAATTTGAATACTTTGTTTTATTAAGCACTATCACATGATAGTTTCATCCAATTAAGGTATTTCCTTAATTAAAATTATTTGCCATGTAAATGAGTTAACATAAGCTAATATTTTTCAAAATACTTTACCCAAAAGCTTACTTAAGCATTTTAATTTTTCCATGTATGTAAACTTTCACAAAGATGTAATATAACCAATAATGAATACAATTTATTTAAATGAAGCCATATTTAAATTTTCTAATCATCAATATATAAAATGATAATATCTAACTAATACATTTATAGTGAATGACATTATCAAGGACTGCAAAGTTGACCAAGATCAATATTGCCTCTCCATTGCCCTCTATGTCACACTATTTTCATAAGTCCTTAAGTATACATAAAATACTTATCTCAAATGGCAATTTAGAAATTTTAAAATCTTTGCAATATCTATATATTTTTGCATTCAACATCCATATTAGTAAATATTGTTTATTCCCATTTCAAAAACATGTATCACATCGCCCCATAAGCATTTAGGAATCCCTATCGATAACGCTGATCAGGCACATCGACCAGAATTCTTAAAATACTTATTAGCCAATTGGCACAAGAAATTATAAAACCTATTTTGATTTCTTAAGAAATCTTAAACTTAGTTATAACAATGTTTATTTTCAAAACATAAAACGTTTTCTAATTATACAACCGTTCAATCAATTCATAAACAAACAAGTTATATACATAAGTATATTTCTTGCTACAAAGATTTCCCAATCACATGGATGCTTTCTTTCCCAAAAATTCTTTTGGTAATTTTACTTCTTTAAAATGCATCCATGAAATTCTTAAGCATTAAATTTTTATTTCATTTTAATCTTTGGTTAAATACCACTGATGAATTAGATTTCATTTTCAAAATTTAATCTTTCTAATAATTCTTGCGGTAGCTACAACTTGAAGACACCACAAGTTCATATCATTTGCATTGAGTATGTTTCAACTCTGAATTACATCACCTACTTAATATTATTTCAACAATTACTATGCTAATATACACTTATGCAATTATCAACCAAACAAGCATTTACTAAAAACAAAGCATTAAATATGCCCAAGGAAAATGACCACACCATTTCCACTACGCAACTCTAATCACTAAGGATAAAAACACATAATTTAAATCTAAGCCATCTGAGGTCTACTTTCTACTATTTTAAAAAATAGTGATATCTAAAACCTTATAATATTTTCAAACTTATTATCCACTCTAAGAAAATGAAAAGACTAAAGGCACGATTGAGGAATATGATAGTGGGAAATTATGTTATCGCTTGTATTATACTTGGATGTACCATAATATGTGTTTCTGTTCTGTGCTTATCATATTTTTTTCTGAGCCTAGCTCCGATACCAAGTTGTAACGCCTCACTCCGAGGCCCACATTAACAAAGAGGCTTGTATTATACTTGGATGTACCATAATATGTGTTTTTGTTCTGTGCTTATCATATTTTTTTCTAAGCCTAGCTCCGATACCAAGTTGTAACGCCCGACTCCGAGGCCCACATTAGCAAGGTGTATTACAAGGTAATATCGTCTGCTAATACAGAGAATAGAGCTGGATTGGTGCGACCATCTATAGCCTTGTCTTAACTGTCTATTGAATACGTCGATAAATGTAGCATATTTTTTTTTAAGGTGGATCGACATATATAATAGATATTTAATACAAAACTATAATGGCTATAAGATCTAACAGAACAAAATATAACAACTCAAACGTAAAACACATCACATAACAGTAGATCATCACATACATATACACATATACAGACACATCACAAAGTATACAAAATGATATATGTCAAGTGGCGTAGCAACTACAATATACAGGCGAGTCAAATGAATATACATATCAGAGTTACGACCAAAAAGGACTACACAAAAAGCTATAACAAAAGGAGCTAGCAGAATAGTCCATGCGGAAGTAGAATTGGCTGAGTCGAAATGTATCTAACCTGAAATATCTCGGTCTGACCCGAATGTAAAATACATAGGTTAGTCTAGCTAAACAAATCAGTTAGATATGCTAAATGACAATGAACATGCAAGTTAATAAAGTACCACAAATATTTCTAAAAGCGATTACTCAATCATCTAACAAAAGATGAATCACAAAAAGCCTCATATCTTCGGCAACTCAAATAAACAAAGGATATGAATATCCCAAATCAAGCCAAAAAGGCAAATAGAAAATATCAATAAAGGTAACACAAGTTTCCACAAGGTAATCACTATATGTCGTGTGGTTCAAAAGACCTACCCCAAAGGGCGATACTCTAGAGAAACATAAATATCAAAGAAACAAAGGATGCACGTGCTCAGTACTGTATTAACAAGGATCCACAAGCTCAAAGGCGACAAACCCAAGTATCTCTCGAGCAGTGATGAAGGACAAACTCCAAAAGCGATACTATAGGGCAACAAAGCCGAAGGCGAAAAACCTAAGTATCTCTCGAGCGGTGACGAAGGACCAACTCCAAAAGCGATACTATAGGGCAACAAACCCAAAGGCAACAAACCCAAAGGCAACAAACCTAAAGGCACAACCCCAAAGGCACAGACCCGAAGGCAACAAACCGTAGTGGCGAAGGTCTAGAGGCCCAGTACTGGACACTACTAACTGGCAATATGTGTCACAAACTCTCGGAAAGGAATCCGAAAAGTGTTAACGTGTGTCCTTGATGTGCATGTAAATGTGCATATTTTTACCACCATATTTAATCTATTTAAATTAAATAAATGATCATATTGGGTATTTTAACTTGTTTTAACCAAAATCCAAATTAATTCCAAATTGTCACATATCCATCTTCATATAGGGGCAAAACGGTCATTTGTGTGCATATATTTCTGTGAGAAAATTTAATAGGAAATTTTTATTTTATTTTGTAGGAAATTACACTCAATTACAAGTGGGTTCATGATGGAATATGCATGCACAAAATGAATACAAAGGAATGAAGATGGAAATAATTCAAAGTGAAGAACATGGAGGACCCCACCTACCCACCACCTTAATGTACAAATTGGAGGATAATGCACATGCTTATGGAATTAATGGCTTCATGTACACTTAAATGATGATTAGTAGAAGCTAATGATTACTGGCCTCCACACTTTCTCAAGGGTAGTTTGGTCATTCTCCAAATTGTGGATTAGGGTTTCATGCTTGTATAAATAACCCCTTATGTTTCATGTAGCCTCCATCCTTCATCATCTCACTTAGTCTCTCTTTAGTTTAGTTTAGGCTCAAAATAAAAAAGAAAGCTCTCTTCTTTCTTTTCATGGCTACTTAGCCATTTCTCTTTTATGTAATTTTTTTATGCAACTCCAATATATGTTCTTTTTCTTTTCATGCTTATTTACTTTCATGTTGTAGTGTAGATTTATTTTTCATGCAAGTAGAATAGTTTTTCTTTATCTTGCTTTCTTTTTCCTTTTCTTTTTCTCTCATTTTGCAAGCTACATTTGTTCATATGATAACAAACATGAGAGGCTAAACCCTTTCAATTTAGGGGTAATGAAACTCTCTAATCATGTAGCTTCAAATTAATTTGATGTTTATACTCTCTTTTTGTGCTTAATGAGAATGATTGAAGTGGTTTAATGTTGTTGTTTAGCTTTGAATTTGATAGTCTATGTTGTTCATAACAAATAGACTATGCTTAAACAAACAAAACACAAATTGCCTCTTCATTTACATATGATTATGGCAAAGAAGTGATTGTTGAAATTAAAATTTGATGGCTTATATTTCTAGTTAATAGGTCAAGCTTAAAATAGATTTTGCTTTCAACTTTGTTGTCATATTTTATGAGATTTAAAAGTGTATTAGTGGTTGTGTTATAGTTTGATGGTTTATATTGAGCTAATTAATAGCACAAATATACCATACTTATGATAAGCACATCAACTAATTCACTAATGACAAGAAAAGAGAGATCATAACTTCATTTTGTTGATTTATGTGATCTAGAGAGTGGAAATTGCCTCTAAATTGTCATTTAACTCTCATATTTTTATCATTTTCTTTTGCTAGTTTTTGTTAGTTTTTTACATTTCTAGCTATTCACTCTCGACTTCGGTATAATTTGATTGAATAGAATTTTAAAATCATCAATTCTTTGTGGATCGACCCGTATTCGTCACGTGCTACATTCATACACCGTGCGCTTGCGGTTATTTTTAATTTAAAATTCGTTCGACGGTTTTCTAAACCGATAGAATTTCCGTCGACGAACAAGTTTTTGGCGCTGTTGCCGGGGAATTGCTTTGATTTTGATTTTCTATTCTTCGAATTAATTTAGTTTGATTTTCTCTTGTGTGTGTTTTGTGTGCTAATTTCTTAAAAAAAAAATTATTTCATTTTTCTTCACAAATTTGCATTTACAATTTCAATTTGCTTTTGACAGTTTTGCATTTACATTGCCACACTGTTTTTGTTTCTGTCTGCACACTGTTGGTTCTACAGTTCCTTCTCTGCCTCCCCTTCCATGTTCACCACATTCACCATTCAATAACTTCTACCATCACCAAGTCCTCCAACCACAAAACTAAGTCTCCAAACAACACTGTTCTCCACCTCCAAACTGCTTCTACACCGATTCAACCTCCACCGTCAATACTTAGAATCACCATCTTCTTGCACAACTCAACTGCTTGCGACAATCCACCATTTACTTCCCGCTGCCTCCTGCCTACACACTGCAATAACCACACAAACTCCTTCACCATTGTGAAACAAAACACTTCCACCAAACTATCCAGCAATCACCACACATCAACTGTTCTACTACCCTTACCGAAATTTCCAGTCAATTTGCCCACAACACTTCCTCCATCACTTCTCTATCTACGCCTTCAAACTATATTCTTCATACCGTCCTCCAGCACTCCACTTCAACATTACAGCATCAACTTACTGCTTCAAACATTTACTACCACATACCATCTGCTGTCTTCCTTACTAAAGCTTCAACCCCTGCCGTCGACTCATAAGTGCTGTCAAGAACATCAACCCATCCACTGTTATAAACCACTGCAGTTGCCGTCATCAACCAACATTAAATTGTTGGGCCATTTTAATTCGTTTTATTTACTTATTTCCTTTTGTTTTTTGTTCTTTTGTTCAAAAATATTATTGTTAAAAAAAGAAAAAAAATTGTCTGGTTTTAGTTAGTTTTGGTTCAAATTGTTTTAAATTTCGATCCCTATATATTAAAAGAAAGGGTGTTTGTTTTCAAATGTTTTTAGTTTAATTTTTTTTGTTTTCAATTTATTTTAGTTTCTTCATATATATAAAAAAACTGTATATATCTTGTTTTTAGTTTCAGATTGCAGAAGAAGAAATTCCAAGGAAGAACCGCTTGCTAAAATAAATTGCTCTACTTGCTCGCTTAAAAAAATTGCTGCTTTCGTCTCTGGTTTTATTTGAATTGCATTGTTGGTTGCTTGCATTTGCATTTCATATATAAAAAAATTCATTTGTAGTTGCATTGTTAATACACATTTAATTTCTGTTTTGCATTTCATACTAGAATTTGTTAATAATAACGGTTAGACATCGATAACACTTAATTGTATATTGGCAAGTTGTCTTCTTTGAACAATTTAAATTCTTGGTGTCTAGGCTACGGCATAGTAATAACCATTTATAAATATTACGGTGATTCATAAATATTATAATGGTGTTCCTCTGAAGGTACTTAAACCTTCGGTTGCATTGCTACGGTGATTCGTGGTGCACCGATAAATCCTGTCCGTTACCTGGCTGAGAACTATCTTGTTGATTTAAGACAATTTGTGAAAATACAATTTTGGGTTAACATAGGATAAATCATTTTTAATTAATCATTGCATTCATTTAGGTGCATTAGTTCTTGCATATTTAAAAAAAAAAATCAAAAATGCAAAACTTAAAAAAATTGTAAATATTCCTTTTATTTTATTTTTGAAATTTTTTCCTTTTTCTTTAAAAAACAAAATCCAAAAAAATATATGAAACCTTTAAAAAAATTGAAATCCAAAAAAAAACAAATTTCCTTTTGAAAAATAAATTCTATCTGTAAATATATTTTTTTATAAAAAAACCAAAAACATTCTTGAAAATGTCCGAATTTCCATATTCACTTGAATTTTACAATAGTTGCAAAAATCAATATAATCCGTATGATTTCACTTCAAATTCGTATGGATATTTTAGCGACAACTATTCTTTAAACGATTCGAATTTTGGACAACAAACTTTTTAAAATAATGACCAACCCTCGAATCTCGAAAATAGCATTTCATCTTTACTTGAAATCTCTACACAACAAAATCAAATGATAAATGATTTGTGTAGTTCATATTTATGCGATAACTTGAGTCAAAGTTTTCAAGGATTTCAAAATTTGAATTCAATTCAAAATTCAATTGATTTTGATTATAACCCATGCCAATTCAATTTTGAGTTTCAAAATGGATTTCAAAATCAAAACGAAAATGTGAACAAATTTTCAAAATCTTTTGGCAATGGGAATAGTTTCAATAATGATACGGTTGAAAACTTTGGTTATCAACAAGTTCAAAATGAAAATTTTCAAATTAATAATCATGAATTTGATTTTGTTGTAGAAATGGAAAAGGACAACGGGGATTTATTACTTGAAAAATAAAAAAAATTCATGAAAATCATAATCAGATCTCAACTTGCGAAGAATCAAATAATAATCTATCGTTTATCGGAATTGACAATTCTTGTTCTCAACAAGTCCAAATCGAAAATTTTCAAGTTAATAATTACAAATTTGACTTTGTTGAGAAAATGAATGAAATTTACGATGATCACACGAATTTGTTGATTATAACATTGGAAAATTTTCGTGAGAAACAAAATCAAATTTCAATGAGTGACGAGTCAAATGATAATCCATCTTTTACCCAAATCGATGATTTTCAAATAACAACTTTTGAAATTGATAATGACGATCTTAATCAAGTTGTTGAAAATACGGTAACTAAGTTGGATTTCAATTCTTTTGAGGGTGTGGAACCAAATTTAAAATTCAATATTCCTTTTCTCGATTTTGAAAATTTGAATACAACAGCTTTGGATTTTGAACTTGAGATACGCAATGAAGTTGTTGATAATCCAACAAAGGAAGACGAATTTAACGAACACGGTTTCTTTGGACTTTTTGAAGATGTGTTGTTGGATTCCAAAAGGGATCATTTACATCACCATTTTGAAATCAATAATTTTGAAGAATTTTTCAATGACAAACTTGACTTTCAATTTGGTGAAAATAAACTTTAATTTCAATCAATCGTTATATCTACCCCAAAAATCATCGAAAATAAAACAACTCATACGATTTTTAATAAAACGACATTTGTTTTTTCAAATCCACATTCGACTTCGAAATCTTTTATGGTTTGGTTTTTCGAGCTTAAGTTGTGTCTCGTATACTTGACGAGACAAAAGAATCGGTCTTTAGAAGACCGTTTCGTTTACTTTTTGACTGCATACTCTCTCATCTCTTGTAAATAATAATCTTTCGTGTAAATATTGGATATTTTATTTTTCTCCTTTCACTTGGGTTGACTGTGGGGACACAGTCAAAATTAAGTGTGGGGGGAGGCTCATCTTCTTCTTGATTTTTCAGGATTAATTTTTCATTTTTCTTCCAAAACTCAAAAAAAAAAAAATCCAAAAACAAAAGAAGAATTTTTCTTTTTTTAGCGTTTTTGATTTATTTTTAAAGAAACACTATAGGATAAATATATGGTTTTGGTTTATTAAATTGAAATTGTTCAAAATTTATTTGTCTTAACAAAAATAAAAATGAAGTTGTATTATAAATAACAATGGTTTAACTAGTATATAGGAAGATTCATACGTGTTAATTATGAAATACATCCTAATTGAAAATCTTTGTTTTAAAAGTGGTGAATTTAAAGTAAAGGATATAACTTTTTTTTTGTCTTCTAAGTTAAACGGTGCAAAGATGATTTTGCAAAACTCTCTCTCTCTCTTAAAAAAATATAAAAATAATAATAACATCCAAAGTATTCCCTCTCATTCAAAAGTCCTCACGGTTATGCATGGGTGAATTACTTAGAATCTTTGATTATGCGCTTTCATACTCATTTAAAAGTCCTCACAGTTATGCATGTATGGAAAACATGTAAAAAAAAGAATAGACTTAATAAAAACCACCTACGGTCGATAGGTGTATGCACGAAAGTGTGTGCACTCGCCATACTCTGTACTCCCCTCACATAAGCCTAAAAGCAGTGCATGGGTGGTATATCTGGCATCAGTTTACTAGAGCTAGGTGTGTAATTTTTCTTGCAAATAATGAGAGAGCAAGCAATTGAAATCCTAGCACTATTTTTACTTAGTTGATTTGATTTGTTATTGAAAAGAAATGAAAATTCCACTTTGATAAACTTCGATAATCAACTAAGGATCCATTTCATAGTTACACTTTGTTATTAACCAAAACAACGAGCTAAACTATAGTCTATTTGTTATGATAACTTGATTTTTGTTAGAAATTTTGACGAGCAAATGACATATATTTTCAAGATAATAGCCAAAACCTATATTTAACTTATTCATGTCGATTTAAAAATAAATCCTTCATTTGTAAATATTTTCAAAAACTTGCAATCATCTCTTTGTAAATAAATCTTGAATTTTTTAAATATTTTCATCCTGCATTTGGATTTTGCGGGTAGTATCCGCTGAAAACCCTCATGAGACAACACTTGTCCCAGTGGGGACACCCAGAGGTTTAACGGCTTGTTGCATACGCTCAATGCAATCGTGCTCCCTACGAAAATGGATTTATCTTAGTTTTAGTTTATTCGAGGACGAATAAAAAGATAAGTGTGGGGGTATTTGATGTGCACGTAAATGTGCATATTTTTACCACCATAAATCTATTTAAATTAAATAAATGATCATATTGTGTATTTTAACTTGTTTTAACCAAAATCCATATTAATTCTAAATTGTCACATATCCATCTTCATATAGGGGCAAAACGGTCATTTGTGTGCATATATTTCTGTGAGAAAATGTATTTGGAAATTTTTATATTATTTTGTAGGAAATTACACTCAATTACAAGTGGGTTCATGAAGGAATATGCATGCACAAAATGAATACAAAGGAATGAAGATGGAAATAATTCAAAGTGAAGAACATGGAGGACCCCACCTACCCACCACCTTAATGTACAAATTGGAGGCTAATGCACATGCTTATGGAATTAATGGCTTCATGTACACTTAAATGATGATTAGTAGAAACTAATGATTACTTGGCCTCCACACTTTCTCTAGGGTAGTTTGGTCATTCCCCAAATTATGGATTAGAGTTTCATGCTTGTATAAATAACCCCTTATGTTTCATGTAGCCTCTATCCCTCATCATCTTACTTATTCTCTCTTTAATTTAGTTTAGGCTCAAAATAAAAAACAAAGCTCTCTTCTTTCTTTTCATGGTTACTTAGCCATTTCTCTATTATGTAATTTTTTTATGCAACTCCAATATATGTTCATTTTCTTTTCATGCTTATTTACTTTCATGTTGTAGTGTAGATTTATTTTTCATGCAAGTATAATTATTTTTCTTTATCTTGCTTTCTTTTTCCTTTTCTTTTTCTCTCATGTTGCAAGATACATTTGTTCATATGATAACAAATATGAGAGGCTAAACCCCTTTAATTTAGTGGTAATGAAACTCTATAATCATGTAGCTTCAACTTAATTTGATGTTTATGCTCACTTTTTGTGCTTAATGAGAATGATTGGAGTGGTTTAATGATGTTGTTTAGCTTTGAATTTGATAGTCTATGTTGTTCATAACAAATAGGCTATGCTTAAACAAAACACAAATTGCTTCTTCATTTACATATGATTATGGCAAAGAAGTGATTGTTGAAATTGAAATATGATGGCTTATATTTCTAATTAATAGTTAATAGGTCATGCTTAAAATAGATTTTGCTTTCAACTTTGTTGTCATATTTTATGAGATTTGAAAGTGTATTAGTGGTTGTGTTATAGTTTGATGGTTTATATTGAGCTAATTAATAGCACAAATATACCATACTTATGATAAGCACATCAACTAATTCACTAATGACAAGAAAAGAGAGATCATAACTTCATTTTGTTGATTTATGTGATCTAGAGAGTGGAAATTGCCTCTAAATTGTCAATTAACTCTCATATTTTTATCATTTTCTTTTGCTAGTTTTTGTTAGTTTTTTACATTTCTAGCTATTCACTCTCGACTTCGGTACAATTTGATTGAATAGAATTTTAAAATCATCAATTCCCTACGGATCGACCCGTATTCGTCACTTGCTACATTCGTACACCGTGCGCTTGCGGTTATTTTTAATTTAAAATTCGTTCGACGGTTTTCTAAACCGATAGAATTTCCATCGACGAACAGTCCCATACCACACGTTCGCACTAAACGGTTTACTAACCGTTAGTCAATCCACACTCAAAGCAGTATAAAGTTTACCTTATCTCATTGGTAAACCAGACCCGAAGGCCAAAACGATCAAACGAATAGATTAGGAATTAAACGAAAAGATAAAAACACGTGTTCATAGCACGCATTTTATCTAATCATTTAATTCTCCTCCCTCTTCGCTCGAAGTGAAAAATTATGTGTTTTATATAGAAATTAAGTTGAAGAAAATGATTTTGGGAACGTTTCGAAACCCTTTAGAAATTGCCTTTGAAATTCTCTTATATAGAGTATATAATTTTTATATTAAGAAAAAATAATATATAATAATAATTTCAAAAGCCCGTTTATTTGAAAAAAAATTTAAAACACATTATAATAACTGTGTATGAAATCCAGAAAGAAGTATCAAGAAAACATCGAAATAACGGAAATTTCACCAAGTATTATCCGTTTAAAACAAGCTGCGACTCAATATTCGTTAGCAGGTTTGAATAAGTTAATAGTTTCATAATGAATTGAAATATTGCAGGAATGTAGCACAACATTCCTACTTCAATCTGCAAAAAGAATCATTTAAATCAGATTTGAAACGAAGAATCTACGTCGTTTCAAAATTGGACCAAAACAAGGTTTTAAACACCGGATTACAACAAGCTGTGAGTATAAGTTCGACAATAGTTTCGAAATAGCAAACCAACCCAGATTTTTATGAAATTTTGCAGGAATGTAATTCAATGCTCCTACTAAAATCTGTGAAAAGAATCATTCAAATCCAATGTGAAACGAAGAATCTGCATCGTTTCAAAGTTGGACCAAAATAAGGTTTTAAACACTGAATTACATCAAGCTGCGAGTACAAGTTCGACAGTAGTTTCGAAATAGCAAACCAACCCATACTGTTATGAAATTTTATAGGAATGTAGTTCAACACTACTACTTCAATCTGCAAAAATAATCACTCAAGTCCAATTTCAAAACGAATGAGTTATGCTGTCTCAAACATGGACTAAGGCCATGTTTGCAACAGTTCAAAAACCAAAAATGTACAGGCCTGAAACCATCCTGGATTCAACTTCCAGGCGTAAAACAGAGGAACATTGGATTAAGCTCAAAATTGGTATGTCTATAATAAAAAACTTCATATTTAAAAAAAAAAGAATCATTGAATTTCAATAAGAAATGAATGAGTTATGCTGTCTCAAACATGGACTCAGGCCATGTTTGTAGCAACTCAAAACAACTACAGGCAAAAATCTATGCCTAAGTCTACTTTGCAGCAACGTTTTGAACATTCAAACGACAATATCTTTTAACCGAAATTTGTGGAAATGAAGTTCGACATGCAAGCTACGTAATGCAAGAAATCTGGTAGCATTTCATTGCCGGAATCAAAAGATACATGCCTCTAAAGACGCACTACAGAACAGTTTTGAACAACAGAGAAGCAAGCTCAAAATATTTCTACATAAGCTAAACTATTTATCTTTTTTGCAATTAAAAGAATTATTTTGCTAGATTATGTGGGTTTATTCAACTCACCTTATTGTATAGAGGCAAATACCTGGATTTTGGTTCCAAGTTGGAAGCTTTATACTTGATTATAAGCTTGTAGAGCCTATAGAACAAGAGAACAATGCATGCAAAGGAGAGTTTTACTATAATTAGAAAAATCATTTTCGCAAATCAGAAACTTTGATGAAATTGTGATGTTTGGAGTTAGATTACTTGAGATTTATTCTCTATATTGAAAAAGATAGCAATTTGATGAATTTATTAAAGAATTTGTTTAGATTTTAATTTCATGGAGGTGGGTTTACTTGTTTTTTTAAAGAGGAAGAAGAAGACAAGTGAGAAAAAAGAACGTACAGCTATCTTTTTTTCCTCACTTTCTCAAGACAGGCTAAAAGACAATGGGCTAATGGACCCAAAATAAAAATAAATTAGCATGGCCAAAAAAATTAATCAACCCAAAATAATATATATGCATATATCACATATATACAAACAGAAATGCATTTTTCTCTCAAGGTTTACAAAACAAAATTTTGAAAAATTGTATACAAATAAAATAAAACATTTTCTATCGTATAGAAATATAATTTATATTTTTAAAGCATTTTTATTATTTAATTCCTTTATTTCACAAAAATGCATTACTTTCGCAATAAAATGCAAAAGTCTGTTTTTTTAGCTTTTAAAATTTAATTAAAAATACTTTTCTCACTTAGAAAAATATTTTAAGCCATTTCCAAACTTAATTTATAACCAAAACATATTTTCATACTAATTTCCACCTTTTTATTTCAATAAAACAGCTTAAAAACCAAATACTTCTTTCAAAAACAATTAAAAGAAGCGATTGGGCAATAATTAATAAAATATTGCATTTTCTCTAAAATGAAGTCATTTTCCATTCATTATTAACCCAAATAAATAAAAAAAATTCAAACTTTATTTTCTTATTTAATTTCCAAAATTCATTGTTTATTTCAAATGAACAATTAATTTCTCCAATTTTATTTTAATTCACAATATTAAATCATAACTACCGATATAATTTAATATTTACAGATAATCTCCAAAACCAGAGATGTTTCACGCTAGGTCGAAGGGTTGGGAAGAGAGCAACCGCCCTGTGGGCGACGCTATGGTGACGAGGCTAGGGCTTTGCCATGTCAGGCCTGGATTTACTCGATAACAGTAAGGTATGTTAACAACTTATTTTCAAATTTAAATCTAATTTAAGTTATACGAATATAGGTTAAAAACACAGTTCTGTTTACCTTAAATACATACATATACATATATATATATATATATAATTCAAAAACAGGAAATTGTTTTATTTAGAAAAATTATATATGTAAATAGATGTTAAATATATATATATATATAGGTATATTGAAAATCCAGACTTTTTATATTTTTACGAATGTATATGTATTAGAAACTTTACAGTAAAGAAAATTCTGTATTATTTATATAAAATAAATATACATATACGAAATTCGAATTTAGTTTTAGATATTCATAATAATAAATTATGGTGAATAATTGGTTTAATTAACTTATATAATTATTTTGATCACTAAAGATTATAAAAGGAAAATTAGTTTAAATTTTAATGATTTATTTAAAATAAAAATCATTGGTTAATTAAATTTATTAAAAAAAGAAAATAAATAATTCGATTAGTTCGAGTATTAATAAAATCATATAATTGTTTGATACAAGGTCTATAAATCGAGAAAAGAATCTGGGATGGGAAATGGTTTGCAAAATAAAAGCTAGGTAAGATCTTCTCACTCAATCAGATTTTTCTGATTTAATTTAAAATATTTAAATTTAAAATTGTTGATTGTGTGCTTGGATGATAAATTATTATCAGTTGTATTGAATCAGACCCTATGCGCCGCATAATAGCGGATGATATTATATTAATCCCATATACTGTGATATTCCACCTCGAAGTGGAATTGGTACTATATATGTATTTGGGATGATTGATTTCCCGCATTATATAGCGGATGAGACCCTATGCACCGCATAATAGCGGATGATATTTTATAAATCCCATAGACCGCGATATTCCACCTCGAAGTGGAATTGGTATTTAATTGTTGTCCTAACATCTGTCAATGAAGGGAAATAGGTTGGAAGAACCCAACTGGATTCCACAAATAATTGAATTTGTTTCAATGATTGTGTATTGATTATTTAAAATCTGTATGTGGTCATATTTGTGATTAAAATCGTTGAAGTCTATAATTTAGCCGAATATATTTTTTGGTATCGTAGGATGCCAGAAATAAATAAAACTGGATTTTTTAAATTTAAGTAGAAAATTTATGATAAATTCATTTAAAAGAATTGGGTGAATTTAAAAGAAGAAATTTAAACAGGTAAAGTTTTACTTTTCAAAACTTGTTGAATAATTCCAAAATATGGGAAAGATTTTAATAAATGGGTTTTGAGTAATATGGTTTATTCGTTGAAGAATTTATTAAAAATTCGGATTTTAAATAGATTGGAAGAGATAAAGGGATTTATTTTTAAAAAAAATATTAGAATTGGTGATTGAAAATGGATCTTTGGGAAATCAAATTGAAATTTAATTTGGTGTCTTAAATAAATTTAGATATCAATTTGGAATTTGATTTGGTGTTTAAAATAAAATATGATATCAATTTGGAAATTGATTTGGTGTTTGGAAACGATTTTTGAAATTAATTTGAAAATCGTATCTCAGTAGATGTTTGGAAAATTTAAATTCACAGTAGGAATTTAAAAAGGAAAGAGAAATTGGTTTTAAAAATAAATATTGATTTATTTTTAACGTGTGAAAAGAAATTTGTGGATTTGGAATATAAATTGTGATAAATCAAGAAAAATTTATTTATTGATTTAAATGGACCATTTTGAACTGGAAAGAGAATTCTTTCCTGGAAAGACGAGTATATTTTTAAAGTAGCTTTTGAAGTATAAATTAAAAGTTTTAGAAATTGATTTGAAAGAATATTGTTGGATAAATTATTTTTGGAAATTGTTTTAAATCTTTAGAGTAAAGATTTATTTAATTTATTATAGAAGGGATTATTTTAAAGACTAAATTGGTATTTGATTTAGAAAATAGTTATTTAAATATTTATACTCTATCTACTAATTTTATTTTAAAAATTAGTTTTGGACTTGAAGTATTATATGAGGTATTGGTATAACATTTTCATATTTAATATTTAAATAAGTATTTAGAAATAGTTTTTATTCTGAATGTTTTCCAAGTATATATTTTGGATAAGTAATTTAAATTATTTTAAAGTATTTGAACTTGATAGATTTTCAGTGGAAATGAATAAATATTTGGAAATATATTCCATGTAAGGAAAATGATTTGAAATTTGTTTTCAAAGGATTGAAATGTGGAAATTGATTTGAAATTTGTTTTCAAATGGTTGAAGTGTTAAAAATATTTCTTGCGAAGATATTTTTAAAAGTAAATAATTGAGGGAAAATTTTTGAAATCTAGCGATTGTTGTGAATGTCGATTGATAGTTAAATAACCGACTATCAATATTGGCCTTTAAATGGCATTTTAATTTCGATGCGACCGAGGGAAGAATTCAAAATGGATATTCGAAAACCACATCGAATCTTTGTGATAGATCTTTTGTTTAAAAGACCAAAGTGGAAATTTTTGTGATTTATTTGAAATTTGAATGTAATACTTATTTTCGAAATAATCGCTCGTTATTCGGATTAGCCAGGAGAGGACTTTGTGTCATAAAATCCATTCTGAATAATAATACGACGAAAAGGGATTACATTTGAAAATGGTGTTGAAGACAGGGTATTTTCGAAAGCGAAAGGATTACCTGTCGAATGTCTCTGCACCGGGTTGCTACAGTATAGAGATTTTATCACCCTTTGTGATGGGAATTCCGGATGTGATAAGTGAATATCCGGATTTGCAAGGGCTTTTTTGAAGTGCCTTCGTTTCTGTTCGATCCCGTAACGGACTTGTACAGATGTGTGTCTGACATTACACTTTGAGATATAAAGCTGATTTCTATCAAATACATTTATGTTGGTGGCGGTGAATTTATTCTCTTAGCTTAACACCCTTCTCTGAGACGTACGAGCTCGCAGGTTATGTAGTTGATGGTTATTAGTGATATATTTCCAAATTGGTAATGTGGCATACGAAGAGCTGATGATCATTTGTTGATCGAAGCATGACTTTTGTGAAAAGCGTAGCTTTGTGGACGAGACTTCGTCGGACCTCACACCCCGGAATGGTCAAAACAGGAAAGATGCCGCAAGGTTATTTAGGTGTAGCGTCCCCAAAGGGTATGTCATTTCCTTCTGGAAAGAGGTGGTGTCATGATATGGAGCCCAGATATTTAACCTATGTGAATGCTGCAAATTTATTACTTTGTGGTTGTTGGTGTTGACGATCCTTGGAAAAAGGTCGGTTATGACCGGGGGATGGCATAATCGTGTCAGTAGTTACCTAGTTACAGAGGTAACCCGACCTTGTGTTGGCAGAGATCCGGTTAGGTTCTCAGGGCGTCCCTCCAGAGGCGTACCCATGTGGCAATAGGAATTCCTTAGTCTGACCATTTATTGGAAATCTAATCATCAATACCGCCTTGTACGGTTTTATTGTAGAACCTGCCATCTAATATGGTAGCTATAGTAGGCATACTATAATGGTACGTATGCTGGCTAAGATTAATATTATACTTGCAAATGTTTTTTCCACTATGCACTAATAATACTATTATGAGAGATTTTGCATATCAAGCATGTTTGACTATCATAAGGAGAAATCTTCACCAAGTGTGCGATTGCATTGTGTGTGTGCCGGGAGGCCTTATGGTAGTTTCATTTTTCAAAAGCATAATGGATTTCTTTCTATTTTCTTTGTTAAAAAATAAATAATAACTGTTTTTAAGATCTCACACCAGTCCCATGATTGACCTAGAGTTTATTTTTCTCTTTCTAAACTCTAGGTGCCCATAATTTTCCACACGGGCAGCCTAGAGTCAGGTTATCAGTCGTTCGGAAGCGAAGTCGAATAGATGCTGTGGAGATTTAGAGTAGTTGGATGGCGAGACGTATCACTTATATTATATAGGGTCCGCTGCGTATGGGTTGGTCCAAGTCAAGTTTTCATGTAAGCAAGTTCTAAGGAATGCCAGTGTTGTGTTTTGTGTCGTTGTAAACTCTGATAATGTGATGTATATATTGATATATTCCTTTGTTTTAAAGATTATTCATTTATCTATTATATTTGTTCCGCTGCGAAATGTGGGATTCTATTGTTTTTTTCTGTTTTTTCCTCTATCTTCTTCTTCTTAAACCCCAACGGCTCGGTTTTTCAGCATTCAACTGTGCGGCATTTGATACAGTGGACGTATTGATGTCGACTTTCAGGAGTGGAAAAATTGGGTCATTACAAGTTTAGGATAGATATCCTACATAATATGGTTTTATTTTGAATTAAGAAGTCTTTGTTAAGATTTAAATGAAATGATTTGGAATTTAAAAAGGTTTTAAGCAGGATTTATTAAATGAGATTTAATGATTCCATATATGTCGAAAAGAATGTTTTAAAAATATATATCTCCAGAAGATATTTGATTCAAAGAATTTATCAATCAAAGAATAATTCCCTATTTACTAAACATCTTTTTATCGATAATTGGTTCGAAGGAACCAGGGTCGGATTTGAGTGATTCTTATCCCAAAACCACTTTGAACCAACGTGTGCACTCGAAAAATAAAGACCTGATAAAGATAATGAAGGATGAAGACCGAAGATATTTATGGTAGAAGGACTACATGTTGATAATTCTAGTTAGCACCCAAATAAGTAAAGTAGTAGTGGTCCCTTCATTTCTGAAACTCTTCGGGTTGCAAGGACTTCTTGCTACTAATCCTAGGGATAATCCTCGATAGGATGTGGTAGGAGAGTACCTTCGGTTTTTCCTATTTCTGGACAACTTGTTTAGACGAATGTCTGACGTTGCATTTGTAATTACATTGATTGGTCTCTATGAACGTATCATCTGATTGGTGGTGGAGAAGGCAACTTACTTTAGCTTAACACCCTTTCCCCAGACATTCGAGCTCAGGAGTTATACATTTGCAGAAATCAGTTGTGATTAAGGAATGACAATGTGGCATTCAAAGTGGAATATGGTATATGAAAGCTGATTGTTACCTCGGGACTCATTGTTCTGAAATGTCTTAGATAGGGCATACCGTAAGGCTACGTGGGTCGCACCTATAAGGGTATGGTCATCACCCTTCTATATTACTCTCCTTATGTATGGTTATGTTGTTTGGGATCCCGGATAGGTAGGTTACAACCGGGGTGATGTCATATTCAGTTCTATCCACCACTAGGCGGGTCTGTGGGTGGGCCGATTTTGCCAGCTGTAGAAGTTTCGAAGGCGTCGATCCTCGGTACATTCCTCTAGAGTTGTCCTGTATGGAAGGTAGTCCCTTACTTGCCATTATATGGAATCCATTTCCAATAAGTTCCATCGAACTTGATTGTAGAACCTACTTTATAGCTATTGTGCTAGGATTTAATAATGTATCAATTTCGGCTAAGATCCATAAGTTTACTTACAATCGCTTCTAAAAGAAGGTCATTAAAGATAATATCAAATGAATTTTACGTAGCAAATGTTTTGGTTATCATAAGGTAAAATGAGTTTCGTGTTTATGTATGACGTGGTCTTATGAGATACCCTTTTGTTCGTATATTGAGTTTCTCACACCAATCCCATGACTGACCCTTAGTTTATTTTTCTTATCGCTTAAAATCTTGGTTGAAGGATCATTTTCACCCTGGAGGGAAGGGGATGAATAGGGCCTATTAAAAAAATTAATGTAGAGATCACACACAGATTTTTCCAGCTTCGGCAAAAACCTGCCTACGTGCTACTCCCAAGATTTCTAGTAGAAATTAAGTAATCAGATGCTTATAAGCACATGTAAACTTTCGATGCTCGCTAACTTGATTAACCTAACTCTAAGCTCAAAATCCTGCCACAACTCAGCCACTGAGTTGCGAATTCTCAAAGTACGCCATGTAGTTTGTTCCTAGTTACACAGCTAGAAATTTACACAATTGAAAATAGAAAGTTACAAGTATAAATAAAAACTAAAAATCAAAACCTATTATTATAAATAAGGTCCAATAAATCGGCCCAAGTATTAAGTAATTAATGTGAACATTGTATTCCCCTTTTGTAAAATCTTCAGCCGATTCCCTTTGCTCTTCAAAAATTAAGGTTTTGAATCGAAGCTGTCGCTTTGAATTTGAAGTTCAAATTGATTGCTGGTATTCTTTTGTTCCTCAATTTTCTTCGATGCTTCTTCAATCAGTGTATTTGGATTTCTGGCTACTTCACTGTCGATTTCAAATGGTATGAAATTGGTATGTGATTTTCGGCCCTTTTCGATTTTGATTATGCTCTGTTTGTTTGCTTGGGCTCGAACTCGATGTCTTGCCGATAATGATATGGGTTCAGTTTACAAGGATCGAAATCCGATTTTATCATTTGTGTATTTTTGATTTGAATTCGTTGTGATTTTATCACTTGCATTAATTTTTGATCGAACGAACTTGTGATTTCTGACTTGTTCACTCTAACTTGATATTCCTTTGATTATATTATTGGTATATTTGAATATACTCCATTCTTTACTCCTATGACAAGTTCATCGTTAGTTGACTTGTTGGCGTTTGAATTCAATGACATATTTCTGATATAATTTCACAATCATACCCTCTGTGACATTATTCAAACTGATAATTTGCGATTATATTGTTGAACACTTCAACACTGTTTTTTTGGCCATTTTTTAAAAACATTCCCTTGACCCATGGCTTCATGTAAACTGCTAACCATTAATTAAACGCTTGAACTCTTGCATGCCTTGTACTAGTTTGAATATTGTGATTTTGCTTCAATTTAAATTGTGGTCTCCATATATGTACATACATACATACATACATACATACATACATACATACATACATATATATATATATATATAAGTATACATGTATGTGATTGGTACAACTCAATGCGTTCATGTATGTTGCTTGATATGTTTAGCTCTGGTGCACTTGTTTGGTTGAGGCTGTTGTCATATGTGGAACTGGTGTGTGTTGTTGTTTTGCGTATGCTCATTGATTATGCACTTAGTTATGTACATACATGCATGTTTAGAATTGGTCTAGTCCACTTGAGTCTGGTCTGCATTGTGTTGGTTGCTTCGAGTTCCATGTTCGATTGCTTGCATTCATGTATGTGTGATTCTCTGAATTGTTATTCAAGTGCTTGTGTAGTTTGATTTAAAGTCTTGCTACATTTATGTTCATATGAGCATGTCTGAAGCTTATGTGGTTTCTACTTTATCCTTTTTAGATGTATTTTCCTCTATTGTTCTGGTCTTGTTACCCTTGCATTGCTTCAAGTCAAATGTCCAGTTGCATGTGTGGTTCCACTTGTATTCACTTTCCTTGTGCACTTACAATTACTGTGTTGGTATACGTGGTTGAATATATTCAAGTGCTGTTTACGCCTGTTATTGCTGAAGTCTGAAACCATTGAAGTCTAGTTGTGTGAGTTATTGTAGATGGTTCGATTTGAATAAAGTTTGCTCCTGACCATCCACGCCGGTGTGTTGTTGTTTCCTTTGGTGTTGAATCTCGTCTAGTTGAGCTTGATTTGAATTGAGCTAAAAACTGCAATGCTTCAAGTCATTTCATTGACCTGGTCAGGTGGTCTTATTCTACTGTTGCTTTTGAATTTGGTTCCATTTTTCTTTACACTTGAAGTTAGATTGGACCTTCACGTGTATATTTTTGAATTGCTTATATATATGAGCATGTTGTCATTTTGCCTTCATGTATATTTTCATGTTGAGTTGAATCCTGTTTTTGCTTGGTTTTAACCTTGTGCTCACTTGTCCCTACAATTTTAACAAGCAAACGTATATCGGTGTGCATGACATTGTGACGTGTACAGCGATACACTATGCATGTCATAAGTTGTTCACGTAAGGTGAATTAAAAAAATGATGACGAACAACTGAAATAATCGAGGCAAATAATATTTTCAAACACACACTTTATTGTGCGCTACAAAATATTTTCTTTTGCAATTTTACCGCGTCAGTGTTCATTTACAGATAGTTCAAATGCTGGATATGGGCTGGAACAGAGTTGAAGATCAAATACGAGTGTTGAGTGAATTATGTAGTAAGGTGAAAACATGTATGAAAAAAAATTGTATAGTGAAAATTATGTTGTAATTGAAACTTGTATTCGAAATACAGCGAGAGCTTAAATTGTACTATTTGAATTTGTAACAAAGTATTTATTTGAATAAAATATTTGTTTAATAATGAATTCTGGGTTATTTATTTTATTCAACAAATATTTATTTAATTATGTGGAAAAACAAAATAGTACAATAACCAATACATTTAAACGAATATATATATATATATATATATGTTTATTATCATCAAACAAAAATCATACGTTATTGTGTTCTACATGGATGCCCTAATTTTCCCGGACGGCTAACTAGTTAGCTAAGCTTGGAGCATTTTGGAATGGAGCATGGAGCATTTTGGGTCTTTTATTGAAGTCATTTATCACTTTCCGCTGTGTCTATAATATGTATTGGCATACTAGCACTTAATGATAGGCTGTTATAACTATCCTAGCTGGGATAGTACCTGTTGTAACTCCGATGGTACAATTTGGAGTAATTGCATGTACTATTCTTATGTATAACTATGTGTCTAATATGAAGTGAGATTCTATTATTGTCATATCTTTTATCTTTATTTCTTTACCTCATGATAATTTTCTTTTCGCTTTCGGCACATGGATTTATGGCACATGAATACCGAGGATGTATTAGTGTTGATATTTGAGGGTCGAGGGGCCAGGTCATCGCATTTGGTATTAGAGCTTATGGTTGAGCAAATACCTTAGCCTTGATGGGGTCAACTCATTAGAGATTGGGTTAGTAATACTCTAGAATGAGTTTAGTATAAGTGAGCACATATTTGAAGTTTTATCCAAATAAGTATATTCGAATTTTATGCCAATTTCCTAAGATATCTCGTCTATCCATTCTAGTAATACTTCCTTACTATATGCAGGTAGCACGAGATGTGTGGAAGAAGGGGATGAGGTAGGGGAAGTGGGGTAGCAGTACCACAAACAAAAATGGTCAAACTCCCATCGCCGTAGCAATCGAAGAACTAATAACTCCAGTGCAACCCCAAATCAACTTTCCAACTTTATCTAGGAACTATACCAGTTTGGATGCTAAACCATTTAAGGGAACAGAGTCCATTATAGAAGTTCAAAGTTGGATCCGCTCTTGTGAAAGAATTTTTAAAGGGTTGAATATTGGAGATGAGCAGAAGAGATTCCTAGCTTCTTGGCAACTATAGGATGAGGCTCTCGCCTCGTGGGAGTCTGTTACTATGAATGAATTGGAGGACAATTTTTCTTAGGAACGATTCAAGAAGGTCTTGGGAGAAAAATATATCCCCACAGCTGGAAAAACACACCTTTACAGGAGTTTTGTGTATATAAAACAAGGAGAGACGTCCATAGAGGAGTAGTCTAAAAAGTTCAATGAATTGTCCCTATTTGGGCCGGGTCTGATAAGCACTCCTTTAAAAAAGAATGAAATGTTTATCTCTAGAATGAAGGAATAGTATCAGAACAGGATGACTGTAATGACCCCGACTCGACCTTTGAAAATCGACATCCATACTTCACCCGTATTCGGATGCCGCATATTCAAATGTTGAGTCCGGTTCGTCAGAGCTTATAACACATTAAACGAAAGAATAATTTTATTGATACATAATGGATACAACATTCTGATACAAATGAATATCAATATCAGAGCCAAAATACAACAGCGGAAAAAAAATAACAGCAAAAGACAAACGACAACTACAGTGGAAAGATAACATCTTCAATACCAAAGCTCCAAAGATGCCAAACCCGAAGCGAGAACCACCATCATGCTGAAGTGAAACAAATGCAATCGTGGAAATCCAAAGACTTCAAAGATTTCCAAAAGCAACGTGTACTAGCTGACCATTTGATAACCTAACTCTAGGCTACCCGTGTGGAAAATTGTGGGCACCTAGAGTTTAGAAAGGGAACAATAAACTCCAGGTCAGATTGAGATTAGTGTGAGCAAACGAAACAGTTTATTTTGAACAAAACAAAAAAAACAAAAGAAAAAGAAATTCTCTATGCTTTTTGGAAAATTAAACTACCATAAGGCCTCCCGGCACACACATAATGCAATCGCACACTTAGGGGAGATTTCTCCTTATGATAGTCAAACATGCTTGATAAGCAAAATCTTTTTGATATTATTATTAGTGCATAGTGCAGAAAACATTTCGAAAGCATAATATTAATCTTAGCCAGCATACGTACCATTATAGTATGCCTATTATAGCTACCATGTTAAATGGAAGGTTCTATAACTAAAACCATACAGGGCGCATATTGGGTGATTGGATTTCCAATAAATGTCCAGGCTAAGAAACTTCCTCACCGAATGGGTACGCCTCTGGAGAGACGCCCCGAGAACCTAACCGACTCTCTGCCAACACAAGGCCGGGTTTCCTCTGTAACTAGGTAACTACTGACACGAGTATGCCATCCCCTGGTCGTCATTGACCTTTATCCGAGGCCTCAACACCAATAAATTGCAACAACCACATAAGTTAAATATCTTAGCTCCATACCATGATATCACTTTTTATCTAGAAGGAAATGCACATACCCTAAAGGGTGCGACCCTTATAACCTTGCCGCATCCTTTCTATTTCGACCATTTCCGGATTGTGAGGTTTGATGAAGTCAGGTCCACAAAGCTACGCTTTTCACAAAAGCCATGCTTTGATCAACAAATGATCAGCACTCAGCATGCCACACGACTATGTTTGGGAGTATATCACTAATAACCATCAACTACATAACCTCTGAGCTCATACGTCTCAGAGAAGGGTGTTAAGCTAAGAGAATAAATTCCACGCCACCAAACAAAAATGTATTTGATAGAAATCAGCTTTACATGTCAAAGTGTAATGTCAGACATACAACCATACAAGTTCATCCTGGGTCTGAATGGAACTGAAGGCACTTCAAAGAAGCCTTGCAAATCCGGGTAGCCACAATCCCAGTCGGACTCCCCATCACATATGGAGATCTCTATACCGGCGCCACTTAGTGCATAGGCAATCGACAGGTAATCCTTTCATTCTCGAAAATACCCAGTCTTCACCGCCGTCTTCAAATGCACTACCATTACGTTGCATCACTATTTGGAATGGGTTTTATGACATATAATCCTCTCCCGGCTAGACAGAATAATGAGTGCTTAATTTTAAAACCATATGGATATATTGGGATCTTACTTAAGTCAAAATTTTTAGCCCGAAACCTTTCCTTTTGAATGGTTTAAACAAACTTCCACTTTTTGTCCTTTAAAAAGATTCATCCTTTAAGATCCACTTCGATTTTAAACAATGTTCACCAAATCTTTAACGAAGATTTATTCATAGCTTTCAAAACTATTTTCAATTTGATTCACCAATAACTTGAAATCCTTTCAACAAAATAGGAAATTCTTTCATTATACGAAAGCCATTATCATTTGAAAACAAATGCTTTTTACTATGGTAAAATCCGATTAAATATGCTCAAGTTATAGCCTTTTAAAAATATAAACCGGAAAATCAATGAACTGTCGTGTCCCCGGCAAGTTCTATTTAAATTAAATTCAAATTCCCAAAATGATTTATTCAGTATACTTCAAAATGGTTCAAAATCCATATGTGTGTGTATGTGTGTGTATATATATATACATATATATTGTGTAACCTGTATAACCCTTTAAAACCATAGTTTCCAAAATAATTTCAAACTTAAACAAGACATATTATATTCAAACTAAATTTCAATTTCAAAACTTCCTTTTCCAAAAGATTTTCATATTCAATTCAATTTCACTTCCAAACCAATTGGATTCAAAATTCAACTTTTAAAACCATTCAGGTGAAATCCATGTTTGTGTGTGTGTGGTGTTGTCCAGGGGTTTTGCACACAATTATAGAATATCACAACCAACATCAATTCAAGCACAACAATATTGATAAGGGGTACAATCTTATAACGCTTATCTTTCATTCACAGATAAACAAGTAAATTTATCACAGATAATTAAATCACAGTTCACAACTCAATTCTAAACAATTCGTATCACGGAACATCACACATCAGAGATATCAAACAATTCAAAACACTCAATACAATCCAAACATCCATAATTAAGATCAATTAATCACCTGGTTATAATCAATTTAAAGCAGATTAATTACTTATGAATAAATTACTAATCCTGGTTAATTAACACTAATTAATTACAAACCATTTATACTAAATGATGAAATTGATAAATCAACCTTAATTATTCATTCATAATTAATTATTCTTATTTAACTTTTTTTTAATTAATTATTTTTTATTTCTCACATAAATTAATTAAACTTTGATCATTAATTAATTAACCTTTAATAATTAATTAATTAACCTTTAATTAATTAATTAACCTTTAATTAATCAATTATCCTTTAATTAATTAACTAATTAATCCTTAATTACGAATTAACTAATCCTTAATTACTTATATTAATTAATCTTTAATTAACTAATTATCGTATTAAGAAATTATCCTAAAACATTTGATTATTACTCTTTAATTATCAATCAACTAACCTTTCATCACTAATTATCTTTTAAATTATTTGCATTAAGTAATAATTTTTAAGTAATTAGTTATCCCCTAATTACTTTCATTAATTAATTAACCTTAATTATTAATTAATTATTCTTATAATTACTTAAACTGTAATTAAATTTAAAGATAAACCATTTATCTTTATTAATCCCTTAATTAAATTCAAGTTTATTTAATAAGCCTTTTAAATTAATTATCATTAACACATAGATTAACAAAGACATTTAAGTTAATCAAAAGTTGAAATCCTTTCCCTAATTAACTATATAGTTACAATATTAAATTTATTTAAAACAAACTTTAAAATAAAGATTATATATATATTGAGAACACTTTAAACTTAATAAATTTAAAGTAATTTATTTAAAACCTTTACTAATCCCAAAAACATAATTAAGACATTTATTATTTAAAACAATGGGCTAAGAATTTTTTTTAATTTTGACATTTGATTTGCTTTAAAATTTAAAACTACAACTTTAAATACTCGAGCAAGCCCCAAGATAAACCCAAGCTCAACTCCGAGCTTCTCTCGCGTCATCACGACTTCGAGTCAGTCCCACAACAACTTCGAGAAAATCCTCGAGTAACCTCCATCTTCCCCAAACACCGAAGCAATATAGACATGTATGTACACATTTGCATGTGCTTTACAAATCCTATCATCACTGATCATCGTCGAGGCCTTCAGTAAGTCACCAACGACCCATACCAACACTTCGACCACCAAGCTCCGGCGAACTCACGAGGAAAACGAAATTGAAGCAAACAATTAACTCTAGGAACTCAAACACTCGACGAATTCGCCTTGCCGACGACAATCTCGATCGCTATCATCCACGCCACCAAGACCTGAGCTTCCTCGATGAATTATGCGACGTTTCCCCCCAGTCCGAACCATTCCTGTGCCTCGACGATAACGCAATTGCCTCGACAAACCCTTTGACCAAACTAGCAGTCGAACCCTAGTTCATCATCACCAAGCCTCCTCGACCACTTATAAAACCAATCACCATTTTTTCCTTGAACCCTGACTCATGAGCCACCTCCAAGCATAATCATGAAACCCACTTATCCACCGATCATTAGAATTTGATGAAAACCCAAAATATGATCATCTTAAAATATCTCCAAATATACGAACTTAAAAATCATGAATTGATTATCAAAAATCATAATTTTGCAATACTAATCAAATGTTAAAATCAAATCTTGATTTCCAGATATTCAAATTTTAACTTGCATATGACTATTACTGTATTTTCTGATTTTTCTGGAAAACTTTTACCAATTATATTTGAAAGGATTTTTAAAGCTTAAATTATGTTAATTCAAACATCTTTTGTTTGAACATCAAAGCCTGAAGAAGTTTTGGGAATGAGATTTTAAATTTTTGAACTTGAGTTTTAAAACCTGTAAACAAGGCCTATTTGCCTGTATACTAATATGCACAGCCTTTTCTTCATATTTTCATATACTTGCAAGCAGATTTATATTTATATAAACATTTCACAATATTCTTTCAAGCATCAATCACAAACACCCAAGTATATAAGAAGTTTATTCACCAAGAATGTGAAAACAGAGGACAGACTTCACCGTTTAAACCTAAAACTTGATGTTAAGTTTGTTTTGCTTTGGTACTTTCAGGTTTTGAACTTTGCCTTAGATCTGAAGCTTTTGAAATTGTTGTTTGTTTGATCTGAAACTTGATCATTGACCTGATCTTGAATTTTTTACATTTGCTTTTGAATCAGGTTGATTTCTTGTTGTAGTTTGATTAAATTTTATTTTTCATTTTGTTTTAAACTTAGAAGATAAAGGAAATTTGAGAAGGAGAGTGTAAACTTTGAACTGAAAATCAATAGTCAGGTTTCTCTGATTCTTATCTACATATAATTCAATTTTAAAAGAAAATTTAAAAGATGACACTTGTTTAATTTCTTGTTTCATGGTTCAAATTTGTTAATGCATGATATAAAATGATTACACTTGTTAATCGCTTGTATTAATGTTTTACAAATCTTCGAATGTAATTATTTTGTGTTTAAACCCCTTATTCATGTTTTTATTAATTACTTAATTTTACGTAATATGTTTTTCTTATGTTTTATAAATTATAAAATATGTATATATAAACTTACCTATTATGTTTTCATAAATTTATGTTTTAAAGTTCTTATATACATATATATATATCTTATGTTTCAATATTTACTGATATTTTACAAACCATATTTACATCATATAAAATTTTAAAGAAACTGATTTTAAAACTAATCATACATTAATAAATTAACACATGTATTTATTATATTTTAACTCTTAAAGAAAATGATTTTAAAATCTAATTATACCTTAATAAATAATTAACATATATATATATATATATATGTATATATATATGAGAATTTAATCCTTAAATAGCTTTTGAAAGTTTATTATATTAAATTCAAAATATAACTTCCAAATATATATACATATATATTAATATTAGAAATAAATTTTATTAATATAGAGTATTTAAAATCCAATTTATTTTTAATATATTTATATTTGAATTTCAAACCCACAATTCAATTTATAATCAATTTATATACATATATATTAATAAACAAAAAATATCTTATTTATTTGGAAAAATCCAAATTAATTTACAATTTAATCCAAAATTTTATTTATTACCAAATTACATTTGACTCAAAATCGAGATCGTTATAGATTCCCCCTTTAAGAAAATTTTATCCTCGAAATTTGCTAGACAAGGAGACAACAGATAAACACATAGAAAGATAGAGAAATGGTTTATCAGATCAAACTGAATATCAATTCTATGTTTGGCTTACCAAATCAGAATATCATTAATAGATATGTGAAGAACATATTCAATACTTCACAAAATGCTCAGGTCATCAAATTTATGAAATATGCAGGGACACGGGTTAGTCCGAAGGGATAACTAACCATTCGTAGAATATATCGAAACCCAAAAGAACAGACAAATGGATTCAATTTTTCACAATTCTAAAACACTATGTATGGATTCCAAACACATGTCGGAATACCCCAAAGTATATACTAGCTTGTCCCTCTTCGGACTTGGATCCTCACAAGAAATCACAACAAAATTCTCAAAATTGGTCTTGACTGAAATCGATCTATTGATACAATTTAATCTATCTTCATATTTTGTTAACCAATCTATTTCAATTTTGAAATTTCAAATTCATTAAAGTTAAAACGGAAAGACTCATAGAATATGAAATAGGAACTAGAAATCTTTCTATAATGATTCGTAGGTCCACCACCGCACCAAAGCTTCTTCTTGTAGCTGCTAGTAAGAAATCAAAGAATTTGACATCGGAGGATGATCAAAAGGGATTGACGAGAAAAGTTGTTCCTTGTTGTTGCAGGGTATCGACCATTTGTACTGGTACTCCCCTGTCCCCTACCTCGTCCCCTTCTTGCACTCATTCTCACTATCAGTGAATAGTAAGAGAATTGACTGAGGCATACGGACGGATATCTTAGGGATACTCATTCTAGGTTGTTTACTATATCTCTAATGAGTCACCTAATATGTTATGCTCCAAAATATAAAGTTCTTACTCAACCTTTAGCTCTGATAACACTGTAATGGCCCTGACTCAACCTTCGAAAATCGACATCCATACTTCATCTGTATTTGAATGCCGCAGATTCAAACGTTGAGTCTGGTTCGTTGGAGCTTATAACACATTAAGTAAACAACACAGCGGAAACGAAAGAATAATTTTATTGATACACAATGGATACAACATTCTGATACAAATGAATATCAATATCAGAGCCAAAATACAATAGCGGAAAAAAAAGCAGTAGAGGACAAACGGCAACAGCAGCGGAAAGATAACATCTTCAATGCCAAAGCTCCAAAGCTCCAAAGATGCCAAACCCGAAGCGAGAACTACCATCATGCTGAAGTGAAACAAATGAGATCGCCAAAATCCAAAGACTTTAAAGATTTCCAAAAGCAACATCTACTAGCTGACTATCTGATAACCTGACTCTAGGCTGCTCGTGTGGAAAATTATGGGCACCTAGAGTTCAGAAATGGAACAATAAACTAAAGGTCAGTCATGGGACTGATGTGAGCAAACAAAATAGTTTATCTTGAAGAAAACAAACAAAACAAAAGAAAAATAAATTCACTATGTTTTTTGGAAAATGAAACTACCATAAGGCCTCCCGGTACACACACAATGCAATCGCACACTTAGGGGAGATTTCTCCTTATGATAGTCAAACATGCTTGATAGGAAAAATCCTTTTGATATTATTATTAGTGCATAGTGTAGAAAACATTTCGAAAGTATAATATTAATCGTAGCCAGCATAGGTACCATTATAGTATGCCTACTATAGCTACCATGTTAAATTGCAGATTCTACATTTAAAACCGTACAGGGCACATATTGGGTGATTGGATTTCCAAAAAATGGCCAGGCTAAGGAACTTCCTCACCGAATGGGTACTCCTCTGGAGGGACGCCCCGAGAACATAACCGGCTCTCTGCCAACACAAGACCAGGTTATCTCTGTAACTAGGTAACTATGACACGAGTATGCTATCCCCCGGTCGTCACCGACCTTTATCTGAGGCGACAACACCAACAAATTGCAAAAACACATAAGTTAAATATTTGGGCTCCATACCAAGATATCACTTTTCATCCAGAAGAAAATGCACATACCCTAAAGGGCATGACCTTCATAACCTTGCCGCATCCTTCTTTTTTCAACCATTTTCGGGTTGTGAGGTTTGACGAAGTCATGTCCAAAAAGCTCCTCTTTTCACAAAAGCCATGCTTTGATGAACAAATGATCAGCACTCAGCATGCCACGCTACCAAATTAGAAGTATATCACTAATATCCATCAACTACATAACCTCTGAGCTCGTACTTCTCAGAGAATGGTGTTAAGCTAAGAGAATGAATTCTCCACCACCAAACAAAAATGTATTTGATATAAATCAGCTTTACATCTCAAAGTGTAATGTCAGACATGCAACCTACAAGTCCATCCTGGGTCTGAATGGAACCGAAGGCACTTCAAAGAAGCCCTTGCAAATCTGGGTATCCACAATCCCGATCGGACTCCCCATCACATATGGAGATCCTATACCGATGCGACTCAGGGCAGAGACATACGACAAGTAATCCTTTCGTTCTCGAAAATACCCGGTCTTCACTGCCGCCTTCAAATGCACTCCCATTACATCATATCACTATTCGGAATGGGTTTTATGACATAAAGTCCTCCACGGCTAAACAAAATAATGAGCGCTTAATTTTAAAACCATATGGATATATTGGGGTCTTTGTTAAGTCACAACTTTTAGCCTAAAACCTTTACTTTTGAATGGTTTAAATAAATTTCCACTTTTTATCTTTTAAAAAGATTCACCCTTTAAGATCCATTTCAATTTGAAACAATGGTCACCAAATCTTTAACAAAGATTTATTCATAGCTTTCAAAACTATTTTCAGTTTGATTCACCAATAACTTGAAATCCTTTCAACAAAATTGGAAATTCTTTCGTTGTATGAAAGCCATTATCATTTGAAAACAAATGCTTTTTACACGGGAAAATCCGATTAAATTTACTCAAGTTATAGCCTTTTAAAAGTATAAATCGGAAAATCAGTGAACGACCGTATCCTAGGCAAGTTCTATTTGAATTAAATTCAAAATCCTAAAATAATCCGTTCAATATACTTCAAAATGGTTTAAAACCCATATATATATATATATATATATATATATATATATATATTGTATAACGTGTATAACCCTTTCAAACCATAGTTTCCAAAATATTTTCAAAACTTAAAGAAGACATATTATATTCAAACTAAATTTCAGTTTCAAAACTTCCTTTTTCAAAAGCTTTTCATATTCAATTCAATTTCACTTCCAAACCAATTGGATTCAAATTCAACTTTTAAAACCATTTCATCGTTTTGAATAAAATAAATTTAAATTCAAATATATGTGACTTAACCAATTTCTCGTGAAATCCATATTTGTGTGTGTGGCGTAGTCAAGGAGTTTTGCACACAATAATAGAATATCACAACAAACATCAATTCAAGCGCAACAATATCGATAAGCGGTACAATCTTATAACGCTTATCTTTCATTCACAGATAAACAAGTAAATTCATCATAGATAATTAAATCATAGTTCACGACTCAATTCAAAGCAATTCGTATCACAGAACATCACACATCAGAGATATCAAACAATTCAAAACACTCGATACAATCCAAACATCCATAAGAAAGATCAATTAATCACCTGGTTATAATCAATTCAAACCAGATTAATTACTTATGAATAAATTACTAATCCTGGTTAATTAACACTAACTAATTACAAACCATTTATATTAATCAATGAAATAGATAAATCAACCATAATTATTCATTCATAATTAATTATTCCTAATTAATTTTTTTCTTAATTAATTATTTTTTTATTTATCACATAAAATAATTAGCCTTTGATCATTAATTAATTCATCTTTAATTATTAATTATCGTTTATAATTAATTAATTAATCTTTAATTACTTATATTAATTAATCTTTAATTAATTAATTATCTTATTAAGAAATTATCCTAAATCACTTGATATATTACTCTTTAATCATCAATCAATTAACGTTTAATCACTAATTATCTTTTAAATTACTTACTAAGTAATGTATTTTTAAGTAATTACTTATCCCTTAATTAGTTTCATTAATTAATAAACCTTAATTATCAATTAATTAGTTAATTAATTAATTATTCTTTTAATTAATTGAACCTTAATTAAATTTAAAGATAAACCATTTATCTTTATTAATCCCTTAATTACATTCATGTTTATTTAATAAACCTTTAAAATTAATTATCATTAACACATGGATTAACTAAAGACATTTAATTTAATCAAAAATTGAAATCCTTTCATTTCCCTAATTAAATATATAATTACAATATTAAATTTATTTAAAATAAACTTTAAAATAAAGGTTATATATATATTAAAAACACTTTAAACTTAATAAAATTAAAATAATATATTCAAAACCTTTACTAATCCAAAAACTTAATTAAGACATTTATTATTTAAAAACAGTGGGTTAAGAAAATTGTTTAATTTTAAAATTTGATTTGTTTTAAAATTTAAAACTGCAACTTCAAATACTCGAGCAAACCCCGAGATAAACCCGAGCACAGCTCCGAGCTTCTCTCGGATCATCATGACTATGAGTCAGTCCGACAACAACTTCAAGCAAATCCCTGAGTAACCTGCATCTTCCCCCAACACCTTAGCAGCCCAGACATATATGAACACATGTGCACATGCACCACCAATTCGATCATTATCGATCGTCGCTGAGGCCTTCAACAAGTTGCCAACGACCCACGCCAACACTTCAACCACGAAGCTCCGACGAACTCGTGAGGAAAATGAAATCGATCCAAACGATTAAGTCCAGGAACTCAAACACTCGACGAATTCGCCTTGCCGACGACAATCCCGACCGCTATCATCCACGCCACCATGAACTGAGCTTCCCCAATGACCCATGCGACATTTCCCCCCAGTCCGAACCATTCCAGTGCCCCGATGATGACGTAATTACCTCGACAAACCCATTGACCAAACTAGCAGTCGAACATTAGTTCATCGTCGCCGAGCCTCCTCGACCACTTATAAAACCAATCACCATTTTTCCATTGAACCCTGACTCACGATCCATGTAACGACCCGGAATTTTGACCATATTATTATAATAAGAATTTAATCTAATTTAAATAAAATACAAGCTTTTCATTTTATAAACTGATAGGATCTTTGGACATTTATCAGTTATAAATGCATATATATGTTTTGTGAAGGAAATTCTGATTCGAAAATTTAAAATAGATTCTTTCCAAAACATTTATAATAAAATTATCTTATTCAATTAAAATTAAAGGTTCCATATTATTTATATTTGATATAATATATATATATATGAATATAAATGTAGTCTTTAATAATAATGTTTAAAATAAACTATCATATCAATATTAAACATAAATATAAAAACATAACTATAAAACATAATTATAAAATATAAGATATAAATAGAAAAATAAAATATATAAATAAAAATAAATGTTATAAATCAAAGGTTTGAAAATTTAACTACGAATATAAAATAAAACTAAAGAAGTTATGTAAACAATAACTATAATAATTTTACATGAACATATAAGATAAATTTAGAAAAGAAGATAAACTATTTTCACAACCTCTATATACATATGTGCAATGCAAAAGAAAAGACAAACTAGTTATATTCAAAAATCTTTGTACAAATATAAATATCAGCAAACATATAATAAGTATGTAAACATATATGAAGACATGTTCATTAAATGCTAGCACACATTTGTCATTTCAAATTTGTGAAAGAAATATCTCAGTACAACAACATGTTCAGCCGAATTTTGCAAGATCATCTCAAATTACAGTAATTTAACATAAAACAAAATATGATCAAATAAGTTGAGGCTTGTAATAGAAGTTTATATCTTTGTTCAAAGCTGTATATATATATATATATATATATTTCCTATTTTAGTTCATTTCATAACATAGTAAACCTGAGAAGTAAAACTGTGATAAGAAAAAGAAAATAAATCATCATCTTTACAAACTCAAACAAACTCAACATCAAAACAGAGAGATTTTCAAGAATTCAAATCTGCAACCTTTTAACACAGCACTTGCTTTCTGATTAACAATTATTAGGTGAAACATACTGTTTTTAAAGTTTAAGTTTTGGTAATTAGTTCATGTAAATCTTGTGTTTGTTATATATTGTAGGTATGTAGTTCTAAGATGTTCTCTGGAAGTTTAAATATGTGATGTTCTTAAGTAGTTTTAAATCTTCTAAGCAAAGAAGTGCAAAGAAATCTAATACTTCTTCATTTAAACCAATTTAAACTTAGGAATTTAAGCTAATTAAGTTTGTTTAACTTAAATCATAAGCCTGGAAATTTGTTTGAAGCATAACAGTATAATATAGATACTGTTTATTCAAGTTACAATATAAAGAAATCTATATGTTAAAATTCAAATGTTTTAATTTGTTAATTTGCTCCCATATCTTGATTTAACATACAAAGTTAAGATTTTTAAAACAAGAACGATGATTTTTAGACCAATATTCAAGGTGCAGTTTTAAAGAGAACCGAAAATATTTTTTGAGAATATCCGATGATTCAACTAATAGTAGATGTTGTAATTCATGTTGGAGCTTGCTTGATACTTGTTGATGACAGGAAAAATGCTAAATAAATTTCTAATGCAAGGACTTTTGGATCGAATCAAATGTAGGGTTTGGGTTCGTGTTTTTCTATGGTCTGTTAGTTTCTTTTCGTCACCGAACGTCGACCGAGCTACACGCGATTTTGGGCGATGGTCGAGGAGGGTATGGCCATGGCGTGGACGAAGCGGCGTTGCCACCAGTGGTCGTTGTTGGTAGGACATGGCGATTTTCTGTTGGGTGATTGAGCAACTGGTTCGATCTATAGGCATATTTCGATTTCAACCTTTTTGCGAAGCACTGGGTTTTGATTTCGAATGTAGGGCCGATTCATGGTTTGCTGGAGGCAGCGTGGGTTGCCGAAGGGGTGACGAACCACCGTGCACATGCACGGTGGCGATTGGGTGTCTGATTTTGGGTATTGGGGTTGTCGCGAGTTGTTGCACGAGACTCTTTGAGGATTGCTTCGAGCAGAGCCTAATGGTACTTGAGAGTGTTTCATATAACTACAATTTAAAATTTTAACTTAACTTAAAAAAGAAAAAAAGAACAGGTAGAAGAAGAAGAAGGGTATAAGAAGAAAGGGGAGAAACTCGGGGGAACGGGGAAGAAAACACGAGTTTTTCTCGAGTAAACGAGGTGCTTGCCTCGGGTCTGATGAATTTGCCTAAATACTTTTAAGTATTTTGTTATACTAAGTTTAATATTACTTAAATCAATAATGTTGGTTAGTGTTAAATTAAGATTTAATTTAAAATTTATTAAAAGAAGGATTTGCAAATGTAAGATAATTAATTAACTTAAAGTATAGGTTGATTTAGAATGTAAATTAATTTTAATTAACCAAGCAGTTTGAAGATTAAATAAATTTAGATTATTAATCTTATGTTTAAATCAATATAAACTTAAGAATTTTAAGTAATTACTTAAAATTAATTAATAAATAAATAGAAGTTGACTTAAGTAATTAATTAAGAATTAAATGATTAATCAATTGGTAATTAATGATCAAATAAGTAATAAATTGGTAATTAATAGGTAATTAAGCTTTATCAATTAATAATTAATATTACTAATTAATAATTAAGAATTAATTAATTAGGTGAGTAATTAAGAAATAATTAAATAATTTAATAAGTTGTTTAATTAGTGATTAATCAAGCTGGATAAAGTGGTAAATTAATATAAGTAGATCAAACTATTTTGATATGAATTGATGATTCTTGTTTGATTGACCCTGATATCTATAGGAAGATTTCCATGGTACTTTGTGATATTCTGGATATATCTGTGATGACTGTATATGATTTACCTGTGATAAACTTTATGTGAATTCAGAGTATTGAATTTAAATTGTTTAAACTATTTAAACAACTTGGCCTCTAAAAATGGCGTTTGAATTTCGATGAGACCGGGATCGGGTGTCAATTTGATATTTCGAAAACCACATCGATCCAAATTAAACGACAGGCCGTGACATCTCACGTGAAGGTCGAGATGATGTTTTCAGAATGCAAGGGTTATCATCGTTGACTCTGAGGGTGATTCCAAAACGAGTGTAACGTGATAATGCCTTCGGTTTCGTTCGAACCCGGAACAAACTTGTATGGGTTGAATGCATTCAGCACATCGTCAGGCGGACGATGATCATTCTAAGAGATATGTTCTATAAAGGTAATTGCAGCCTCAAGCCTCATCAATCGGGAATGGCTAAAAGAGGGGATGTGCAGCAAGGTTAGGTGTGTCATGCCCAAGCAGGACGAGATATATCCCTGTCTAGATGTCCATTTTTTCCAGCTGTGTGGACAGTTGGATCTGCAGTCAACTGCGGGGTTATCTTGTTCGGGAATGTTCAGTAAGGAATGGTTCTGGCCTTGTGTTGCAGAGGAATTAGGGTGGCTCCTCGGTACGGTGATCTAGATCCCATACTGTGACGGGCCGTACCCTAGTAGCCCTGCCATTGATGTAAATCCATTCTCCCTATGAGACCCTACGATTTTGATTTGTATTACCCACTTTTATGGCTAGTGGCTGGAATTTAATCATGTAACAATTTCAGCTATTTTCTATTTACTTGAAAACCCTAGACACTATTATAATATCACTGGATTTCCTATAAAATGTTTTGGTTAGCGTAAGGTAAAAACTTACCTATGTTTATGTGTGGGGAGTCTTACGTGATACCTTTAATTTCAAATGGTTTTCAAAGTTGAATAAATTTAACCCGTTTACTCACACCAGACCCATGTCTGACCCAGAGTTTATATTTCGTTTTTCATAAACTCTTGGGTACTCAAATTTTTATGAGTAGCCAAGTGATAGGTTTTGGCATTGTTGAGTTCTAGTGGAGCTTGGAGCAGGAGTTCCAGACGTATGTATATATCTATTTAGTTCCGCTGTGTAGTTGATGTATGTTGTATTTTGGATGTATGCATTGACAGATATGTATATGACTATCCTGTTTTATGATATTGTATAACTCTGATATGTAATAACTATGTAATAGTTTTGTTGATGTATTATATTTTATTCCATTCCGCTGTGAGATTGTGATGTTGTTATCCTTCCTTTCTATCTTTTCTATTTCTATCCCTTTCTTTCTTATTGATGATACGTCTTTCTAGGTTAGAAAGGAGGGTCGTCACAGTTGGTATCAGAGCATTAGGTTGAGCGAATACCAAGGCTCTAGAATAATATTTATCTTGAGAGTGTGTATTTGCATTTTCATATAATTATATACATATCTATATTTGTTGAGTTACCTGTCCAAGTGGCCAACATGAGTTTTGGAAGAGAAGGCAGGGGTAGGGGCAATACCTCGACTGATAATGGACGAAGTCAAAATGCTAGTGAGGCTGTAGATCCAGTACCGCCTCAGGTTAGTTTTACCGCCTTATGCAAAGACTTCATCAACCTTGGAGGCCAACCATTTAAAGGGTCAGAATCGATAATTGAAGTTTAAGCTAGGCTATGCTCTTGTGAGCGCATCTTTAAGAGCATGAAATTGTCTGATGAACGGAAGAGAGAAATGGCATCGTGGCAATTGCAGGGAGGCGCAGTATCCTGGTGGGATGCAACGGTAGCAAATATTCCTGAAGAAGACATTTCATGGGAAAGATTTAGGGAGCTATTTGAGGAGAAATTTATGCCAACGGTAGGGAAAACTCAATTGTATTAGGATTTTCTAAATTTGAAGCAGGGTAACATGACTATAGCGGAGTATGAGACCAAACTCAATGAACTTTCTTGCTATGGACCAGGGCTCATTGATACTCCCCTAAAAAAGAATGAAATGTTTGTGCAAGGATTGAGGCTAGAATTTCATGAAAAGATGAAGGTGCTTTTGAAAGGATCTTTTATTGATTTAATTGATATGGCTTTGAGATATGATAATTTGATGAACAAGAGATCAGTGGCACCAGTAGCAGCTTCGAGAGGCAATTTTGCCAACCCAAATAAGAGGAAGTTTAATCCACTTCGGAAAAGGCAAGGCAAGGGAAAGAAACCTGGAGGAAGCAACAATGGACCTCGCAAGTGTTATAATTGTCAGCAAGTTGGGCATTTGGCTAATCAGTGTCCTCAGGGAAGATCTCAGTAACGTCAGAGTGGTCCAGGATCAGCAATGGTTCAGAGATCGTTGTGTTTCAATTTTCGCCAGCCTGGTCACATGATTAAGAATTTTCCACTTTTGCAGAGGGCGCCTCAGAATAAGGTCTTTGCTCTGGAAGACGGTCCATCTTCTTCTTCTCAAGGCAAAGGGGTATTGGAAGGTACATTAGTTTTAGATGGCCAATATATTAAAGTTTTGTTTGATTCGGGTGCTTCTTTGAGTTTAATTTCTCTGGAATCAATAGAAAAGTTCTTTCTCACCCCTAGCACTGTGGATCATCCCATTCTTGTATCTAATCCTATAGGAGGGGCAACCAAATTAGATATTATCTGTAAGGACTTGAAGATTTCTTATCTGTCCCATAGTTTTTCTTGTGACCCTTATGTGTTAATTTTTAAGGGATTTGACCTTATATTGGGAATTGATTGGCTTGGTAAGTATAGAGCAGTTTTGAATTGTGATGAGAGAACAGTTTCGCTGGAAACTAATTTGGGTAGGATTGCCAAAGTGTCGTGTGATAATTCTAGATTTCACTTGAGTAGACTTTTGCAAGGATTTGAGACTTCTCAAGAGAAGGTTGAAGATATCGATGTGGTCCATGATTTTCCTGATGTATTTGAAGAAGTTAAGCATCTGCCTCCACATCGAGAGATTGAGTTTCACATTGATTTGATTCCAGGAGCAGTGCCGGTGATTCAGCCTAGTAGGAGAATGGCTCCTTGGGAGAGGGAAGAGTTAATTAAGCAGACACAGTATCTTTTGGAGAAGGGGTTGATTAGGCCCAGTTTTTCTTGTTGGGGCGCTGCTGCGGTGTTTGCCATCAAATGGATGGATCGCTTAGGTTCTGTGTTGATTATAGAGAATTGAACAAAGTAACCATTCGTAATAAATATCCTCTTCCTCGTGTTGATGATCTCTTTGACCATTGCATGGAGCTTCTATCTTTTCTCAACTAGATTTAGCTTCATGTTTCCATCAGTTGAGAGTAGCTGAGGACAATATTCCCTTGACTACATCTAGGGGACCAAATTGTTTCTATGAGTGGTTGGTTATGCCTTTCGGGTTAACCAACGCTCCTGCCTATTTTGTTGACCTGATGAACCGATCTTTAGAGATGTGTTGAATAAGTTCGTTCTGGTGTTCATTGATGATATCTTAGTCTACTCTAAGTTGGAAGAAGAGCACAGGCAGCATTTGAGAATTGTATTGGAGACTTTGAGGAGACATGTATTGAAGGCAAAGTTCTTAAAGTGCCATTTCTGGAAATCGAAAGTCAAATTTTTAGGGCATATTGTTTCTGGTGAAGGTATCTCTGTAGATCCAGCGAAAGTTGAAACTATTCTGGAATGGAAGCAGCCGGAGACACCGACTGAAGTTTATAGTTTTCTGGGATTGGCAGGCTAATACAGAAAGTTTATCAAGGATTATTCCAAGATTTCTTCGCATCTGACTAAGCTGACTAGGAAAGGAGCTAAATTGAAATGGACACCCCAGTGTGAAGAAGCTTTCCGAGAATTGAAGACAAGGCTAACCAGTGCACCAACGCTCGCCATTCCAGATGGGGGAAGATAAAATTCGAGGTTTACACTGATGCTTGTATAGTTGGTCTGGGAGCAGTTCTGATGCAGAATGGAAGGGTAATTGTTTATGCGAGTCGACAGTTGAAGCCACATGAAAAGAACTATGCTACGCACGATCTTGAATTGTTAGCCATTGTTTTTGCTTTGAAGATCTGGAGAGATTATCTTTCGGGAGAGAAATTCGAGTTATTCGCATATCACAAACCATTGAAATATCTTTTCTCTCAAAAAGATCTTAATCTGAGGCAACAGCGGTGGTCGAATTTCTGGCATCTTATGATTTGTATATTTTGTATACTCCGGGAAAGGCGAATGTTGTAGCTGATGCTCTTAGCAGGAATGCAGTCCTGTCTCTTTTAGAAGTTGTTCCATCTCTTATTGAAAGGATTTCAACCAAGCAAGAATCAGATAGTAGATTAAGAGGAATCATCAGAAAAGTTAAGAAGGGTCAGTGTTCTAATTTCAAGATTGACGATCTGTGTTTCGAATTTCAAGGAATTGAAGCAGGAGGTGTTGTTTGAGATTCATCGCTCCAAATTAAATGTTCACCCGGGGATCTCGAAGATGTATAAAGATATGAGAAGAATTTTCTGGTGGCTGGGTATGAAGAAAGATCTAGCTAGGTTTGTGAATAGTTGTGCCATCTGCCAATAAGTTAAAGGAGATCAGCAGAAGATGGCCGGATTATTGCAGCCTTTAGAAATTCTAGATTGGAAGTGGGAAATGATTTCGATGGGTTTCATCGACGGTTTGCCTAGAACCAAGAAAGTAAATGATGGAATATGGGTTATTGTGGACCGTTTAACGAAGAGTGCCCATTTTATACCCGTTAAGGCAACTCGTACTGCAGCTTCTCTGGCAGAGATTTTCTTGAAGGAGATAGTCAGATTGCATGGTGTTCCTGTCAGTATAGTAAGTGATCTGATCCAATTTTTACCAGCAAATTCTGGAAGGCTCTGCAATCAGCTATGGGAACAGATTTGAGATTGAGTACAGCCTGTCATCCTCAGACAGATGGACAGACGGAGAGACTGAATCGAATTCTTTAGGATATGTTACGAGCTTGTGTTTTGGATTTTGGAGGATCATGGGAAGACCATCTTCACCTAGGGGAATTTTCTTATAATAACAATTATCAGGCGAGTATTAAGATGGCTCCTTATGAAGCTTTATATGGAAGGCCGTGTAGATCCCTATCCTGTTGGATAGAATCGAATGATCGTCTTGCGCTCGGACCCGATCTAATTCGAGAAGCTTCTACGAAGGTTGAGCTTATCAATAAAAGGATGAAAGCTGCTCAGGATCATCAGAAGAAATATGCTGATAAAAGAAGAAGACCATTGGAATTCATGATCGGAGATTTAGTGTTTGTCAAAGTTTCCCTAATCAAAGGTGGTATAAGATTTGGAAAGACGGGAAAACTTGCTCCAAGATATATTGGACCATTCCGAGTGCTGGAAAGAATTGGAGCAGTAGCTTACAGGATTGAGTTGCCAAAACGGATGTCTGGAATTCATAATGTATTTCATGTATCCCATCTAAGGAAATTTGTTCATGACCCATCACTGGTTGTAGAACTAGTAGTCCAGGAAGATTTGGAAGTAGAACCCAACTTGACTGTGGTCAGAAATCCTGTTCGGATTGTGGATCAAGACGAGAAGCAACTCAGGAGCAAAGTAGTGAAGCTCGTCAAGGTGCAGTGGAGTGAGGATCCCAGACATTGTACCTGGGAAACTGTGGACAGTTTTAGAAAAGCCTATTCGGATTTATGTCCAGATAACTAGTGATGTTTGTTAGAATAGACTATTTGATTGGTTGTTTTCGTATGGATGATATGTATGTTTGGATTGTTAATATAAAGCTTTTGAATTAACTTTTGTTTTAAATTTCGGGGACGAAATTCTTTTAAGGTGGGAGGAATGTAATGACTCGGAATTTTGACCATATTATTATAATAAGAATTTAATCTAATTTAAATAAAATACAAGTTTTTCATTTTATAAACTGATAGGATCTTTGGACATTTATCAGTTATAAATGTATATATATGTTTTGTGAAGGAAATTTTGATTCGAAAATTTAAAATAGATTCTTTCCAAAATATTTATAATAAAATTATTTTATTCAATTAAAATTAAAGGTTCCATATTACTTATATTTGATATAATATATATATGAATATAAATGTAGTCTTTAATAATAATGTTTAAAATAAACTATCATATCAATATTAAACATAAATATAAAAACATAAGTATAAAACATAATTATAAAATATAAGATATAAATAGAAAAATAAAATATATAAATACAAATAAATGTTATAAATCAAAGGTTTGAAAATTTAACTACAACAAGAAAATAAAACTAAAGAAGTTATGTAAACAATAACTATAATAATTTTACATGAACATATAAGATAAGTTTAGAAAAGAAGATAAACTATTTTCACAACCTGTATATACATATATGCAATGCAAAAGAAAAGACAAAGTATTTATATTCAAAAATATTTGTACAAATATAAATATCAGCAAACATATAATAAGTATGTAAACATATATGAAGACATGTTCATTAAATGCTAGCACACATTTGTCATTTCAAATTTGCAAAAGAAATATCTTAGTACAACAACATGTTAAGCCGAATTTTGCAAGATCGTCTCAAATTACAGTAATTTAACATAAAACAAAATATGATCAAATAAGTTGAGGCTTGTACCAGAAGCTTATATCTCTGTTCAAAGCTGTATGTATATATATATATATATATATATATTTCCTATTTTAGTTCATTTCATAACATAGTAAACCTGAGAAGTAAAACTGTGATAAGAAAAAGAAAATAAATCATCATCTTTACAAACTCAAACAAACTCAACATAAAAACAGAGAGATTTTCAAGAATTCAAATCTGCAACCTTTTAACACAACACTTGCTTTCTGATTAACAATTATTAGGTGAGTAAACATACTGTTTTTAAAGTTTAAGTTTTGGTAATTAGTTCATGTAAATCTTGTGTTTGTTATATATTGTAGGTATGTAGTTCTAAGATGTTCTCTGGAAGTTTAAATATGTGATGTTCTTAAGTAGTTTTAAAGCTTCTAAGCAAAGAAGTGCAAAGAAATCTAATACTTCTTCATTTAAACCAATTTAAACTTAGGAATTTAAGCTAATTAAGTTTGTTTAACTTAAATCATAAGCCTGGAAATTTGTTTGAAGCATAATAGTATAATATAGATACTGTTTATTCAAGTTACAATATAAAGAAATCAATATGTTAAAATTCAAATGTTTTAATTTGTTAATTTGCTCCCATATCTTGATTTAACATACAAAGTTAAGATTTTTAAAACAAGAACGATGATTTTTAGACCAATATTCAAGGTGCAGTTTTAAAGAGGACCGAATTTTTTTTTGAGAATATCCGATGATTCAACTAATGTTAGATGTTGTAATTCATGTTGGAGCTTGCTTGATACTCGTTGATGACAGGAAAAATGCTAAATAAATTTTCTAATGCAAGGATTTTTTGATCGAATCAAATGTAGGGTTTGGGTTCGTGTTTTTCTGTGGTCTGTTAGTTTCTTGTGTTCGTTACTATATGTCGACCGAGCTACACGCAATTTTAGGTGATGGTCAAGGAGGGTATGGCCACGGGGTGGACGAAGTGGCGTTGCCACCAGTGGTCGTTGTTGGTAGGACGTGGCGATTTTCTGTTGGGTGATTGAGCAACTGGTTCGAGCTACAGGCACATTTCGATTTCAACCTTTTTGCGAAGTACTGGGTTTTGATTTCGAATGTAGGGTCGATTCATGGTTTGCTGGAGGCAGCGTGGGTTGCCGGAGTGGTGGCGAACCACCGTGCACGTGCACAGTGGCGATTGGGTGTCTGATTTTGGGTGTTGTGGTTGTCGCGAGTTATTGCACGAGACTCTTTAGGGATTGCTTCGAGCAGAGCCTGATGGTACTTGAGAGTGTTTTGTATAACCGCAGTTTAAAATTTTAACATAATTTGAAAAAAACGAACAGGTAGAAGAAGAAGAAGGGTATGAGAAGAGAGGGGAGAAACTCGGGGGGACAGGGAAGAAAACTCGAGTTTTTCTCAAGTAAACGAGGTGCTTGCCTCGGGTCTGAGGAATTTGCCTAAATACTTTAAGTATTTTGTTATACTAAGTTTAATATTAATTAAATCAATAATGTTGGTTAGTGTTAAGTTAATATTTAATTTAAAATTTATTAAAAGAAGGATTTGCAAATGTAAGAAAATTAATTAACTTAAATACAAGTTGATTTAGAATGTAAATTAATTTTAATTAACTAAGCAGTTTGAAGATTAAATAAATTTGTATTATTAATCTTATGTTTAAATCAATATAAACTTAAGAATTTTATTTAATTACTTAAAGTTAATTAATAAATAAATAGAAGTTGACTTAAGTAATTAATTAAGAATTAAATGATTAATCAATTGGTAAGTAATGATCAAATAAGTAATAAATCGGTAATTAATGGGTAATTAAGTTCTATATATTAATAATTAAAAATTAATTAATTAAGTGAGTAATTAAGAAATAATTAAATAATTTAATAAGTTGTTTAATTAGTGATTAATCAAGCTGGATAAAGTGGTAAACTAAAATAAGTAGATCAAACTATTTTGATATGAATTGATGATTCTTGTTTGATCGACTCTGATATCTATTGGATGATATTCCGTGATACTTTGTGATATTCTGGATATATCTGTGATGACTGTATATGATTTATCCGTGACAAATGTTATGTGAATTCAGAGTATTGAATTTAAATTGTTTAAACTATTTAAACAACTTGGCCGCTAAAGATGGCATTTGGATTTTGATGAGACTGGGATTGGGTGTCAAATTGATATTCTGAAAACCACATTGATCCAAAGTAAACGACAGGTCATGACATCTAAAGTGAAGGTCGAGGTGATGTTTTCAGAATGCAAGGGTTATCGTCGTTAACTCCAACGGTGATTTCAAACCGAGTGTAACGAGATAATGCCTTCGGTTTCGTTCGAACCAGGAACGAACTTATATGGATTGAATGCTTTCAGCACATCGTCAGGCGGACGATGAGCATTCTAAGAGATATGTTCTATAAAGGTAATTGCAGCCTCAAGCCTCATCAACCGGCAATTACTAAAACAGAGGATGTGCATCAAGGTTAGGTGGGTCATGCCCAAGCAGGACGAGATATATCCCTGTCTAGATGTCCCTTTTTATTCGGCTGTGTGGGCAGTTGGATCTACAGCCAACTACAGGGTTATCTTCTTCGGGAATGTTCAGTAAGGAATGGTTCCGGCCTTGTGTTGCAGAAGAGTTAGGGTGGCTCCACGGTACGGTGATCTAGGCCACGTACTGTGACGGGCGGTACCCCAGTAGCCCTGTCATTGATGGAAATCCATTTTCCCTACGAGACCATACGGTTTTGTTTTTTATTACCCACTTTTGTGGCTAGTAGCTGGAATTTAATCATGTAACAATTTCGGCTATTTTCTATTTACTTGAAAACCCTAGACGCTATTATAATATCACTGGATTTCCTATAAAATGTTTTGGTTAGCGTAAGGTAAAAACTTACCCGTGTTTATGTGTGGGAAGTCTTACGTGATACCTTTATTTTCAAATGGTTTTCAAAGTTAAACAACTTTAACCCGTTTTCTCACACCAGACCCATGTCTGACCCGGTGTTTATATTTTGTTTTTCATAAACTCTTGGGTACTCAAATTTTTATGAGTAGCCAAGTGACAGGTTTTGGGATTGTTGAGTTCTGGAGGAGCTTGGAGCAGTAGTTCCAAATGTATCTATATATCTATCTAGTTTTGCAGTGTAGTTGATGTATGTTGTGTTTTGGATGTATGTATTGACAGATATGTATATGACTATCCTGTTGCATGATATTGTATAACTCTGATATGTAATAACTAAGTAATAGTTATGTTGATGTATTATATTTTATTCCATTCTGCTGTGAGATTCTGATGTGGTTATCCTTCCTTTCCGTCTTTTCTTTTTCTATCCCTTTCTTTCTTATTAATGGTACGTCTTTCTGGGTTAGAAAGGCAGGTCGTCACAGTTGGTATCAGAGCATTGGGTTGAGCGAATACCTAGGCTCTGGAATAATATTTATCTTGAGAGTGCGTATTTGTATTTTTTATATAATTATATAAATATCTAAATTTGTTGAGTTACCTGTCCAGGTGGCCAACATGAGTTCTGGAAGAAGAGGCAGGGGTAGGGGCAGTACCTCGATTGATAATGGACGAAGTCAAAATGCTAGTGTGGCTATAGATCCAGTACCGCCTCAAGTTAGTTTTGTCGCCTTATGCAAAGACTTCATCAACCTTGGAGGCCCACCATTTAAAGTGTCAAAATCGATAATTGAAGTTCAAGCTTGGCTCCGTTCTTGTGAGCGCATCTTTAAGAGCATGAAATTGTCTGACGAACGGAAGAGAGAAATGGCATCGTGGCAATTACAGGGAGGCGCAGCAGCCTGGTGGGAAGCAATGGTAGCAAATATTTCTGAAGAAGTAATTTCATGGGAAAGATTTAAGGAGCTATTTGAGGAGAAATTTTGCCAACCGTAGGGAAAACCCAATTGTATCAGGATTTTCTAAATTTGAAGCAGGGTAACATGACTATAACAGAGTATGAGACTAAATTCAATGAACTTTCTTACTATGGACCAGGGCTCATTGATACTACCCTCAAAAAGAACGAAATGTTTGTGCAAGGATTGAGGCTAGAATTTCATGAAAAGATGAGGGTGCTTTTGAAAGGATCTTTTGTTGATTTAACTGATATGGCTTTGAGATATGAGAATTTGATGAACAAGAGATCAGTGGCACCAGTAGCAGCTTCGAGAGGGAATTTCGCTAACCCAAATAAGAGGAAGTTTAATCCACTTTGGAAAAGGCAAGGCAAGGGAAAGAAACCTGGAGGAAGCAACAATGGACCTCGCAAGTGTTATAATTGTCAGCAAGTTGGGCATTTGGCTAATCAGTGTCCTTAGGGAAGATCTCAGCAACGTCAGAGTGGTCCAAGATCAGCAATGGTTCAGAGATCGTTGTGTTTCAATTGTCACCATCCTGATCACATGATTAAGAATTGTCCACTTTTGTAGAGGGCGCCTCAGAATAAAGTCTTTTCTCTGGAAGCCGGTCCATCTTCTTCTTCTCAAGGTGAAGGGGTACTGGAAGGTACATTACTTTTAGATGGCAAATATATTAAAGTTTTGTTTGATTCGGGTGCTTCTTTGAGTTTTATTTCTCTGGAATCAATAGAAAAGTTCTTTCTCACGCCTAGCACTGTGGATCATCCCATTCTTGTATCTAATCCTATAGGAGGGGCAACCAAATTAGATATGATCTGTAAGGACTTGAAGATTTCTTATCTGTCCCATAGTTTTTCTTGTGACCCTTATGTGTTAAATTTTAAGGGATTTGACCTTATATTGGGAATGGATTCGCTTGATAAGTATAGAGAAGTTCTGAATTATGAGAGAACAGTTTCGCTAGAAACTAATTTGGGTAGGATTGCCAAAGTGTCGTGTGATAATTCTGGATTTCACTTGAGTAGTCTTTTGCAAGGAGTTGAGACTTCTTATGAGAAGGTTGAAGATATCGATGTGGTCCAAGATTTTCCTGATGTATTTGAAGAAGTTAAGTGTCTGCCTCCACATCGAGAGATTGAGTTTCACATTGATTTGATTCCAGGAGCAGTGCCGGTGATTCAGCCTTGTAGGAGAATGGCTCCTTGGAAGAGGGAAGAGTTAATTAAGAAGATACAGGATCTTTTGGAGAAGGGGATGATTAGGCCCAGTTTTTCTTATTGGGGCTCTGCTGCGGTGTTTGTCACCAAATCGGATGGATCGCTAAGGTTCTGCGTTGATTATAGAGAATTGAACAAAGTGACCATTCGTAATAAATATCATATTCCTCGTATTGATGATCTCTTTGACCAGTTGCATGGAGCTTCTATCTTTTCTCAACTGGATTTAGCTTCAGGTTTCCATCAGTTGAGGGTACCTTGACTACATTTAGGGTACCAAATTGTTTTTATGAGTGGTTGGTTATGCCTTTCGGGTTAACCAATGCTCCTGCCTATTTTGTTGACCTGATGAACCGAGTCTTTAGAGATGTGTTGAATAAGTTCGTTCTGGTGTTCATCGATGATATCTTGGTCTACTCTAAGTCGGAAGAAGAGCACAGGCAGCATTTGATAATTGTATTGGAGACTCTGAGGAGACATGTGTTGAAGGCAAAGTTCTCAAAGTGCCATTTCTGGAAATCGGAAGTCAAATTGTTAGGGCACATTGTTTCTGATGAAGGTGTGATAACCCGAATTTTCAAGCATCTAATAATTGGCAATTAACAAGATTAGAATTATTAATTTGTATGTTAAACAGATAAAATTCTGATACTAAAAGATATCTGGATGTGTAAATGGATTTGAAAATATAATGATTGTTCATATATATATATATATAAATAGATTTTAGTTAGAATTATTATTACAAATTGAACTTATGTTTGTTTAAAAATATATATATATTAGTTAATTTTAAATTAGATTTTAAAATTTAAATTTGAATTTGAAATTCAAAAGGAAAAATAATAATAGATATCTTAATATTTTGGATCTAAAAATATACGCGTACGATTTTTTTTAGAACATAATTTTTTTTATAAAGAGGGTTTCATTTTTTATGAATTAGGAATATATGTATTAATTAAGAAATTTAATTACGAAAGATTATAAACCATTTTAAAAATAAGTAAAACATGCATAACTCACTTGTAAGTTTAATTAATGAAATTTAACAAGTGTAAGTGATTTAAATTGGAGTATGTAACGACCCTGGATTTTTGGCCCCGTTTATTTTAATAAATATTTAATCTAAATTAAATGAAATGTAAATTGACCATGTTAAAATGATTATGATTTTGGGAATACTGCCAATTTATTTATTTAAATTGTATTTTTAAAGGGAATTGGACTTTGGAAATTCAAAATAAAATCTTTTGATAATATTATAATAAAATTTATCTTATATAATTGAATTAAAACACTTTACTTTGTTTATCTCTGATAAATATACATATGGATAATAATGTTTGAAATTCTAAAATAAGTTTCTTAATAATATTATTAATAAAATTTAACTCATATAATTAGATTAAAATGCTATACATTGTTAACATTTGTTAAATAAATACATATGCTTGATAATGTTTAAAATTTAAAATCTAATTCTAGCAATACAAAATATAAAGGTAAATTATGAGTCAAATTATGTATATGATTTAAACAAATACAAATGAATCATAAAAATGAGAATAAATGTAAATATAACTTATGAATCTAATCCAAATATTAATATTAATGTAAGTCAAAAATATAAGTACAAATTAATAAGTGAACTCATGAATCTAAGTTTAATATTTATAGCTAAAATACAAATGGAAATAAATACAAAGACAAATATTCATACATAAACAAATCTACCTGCAAGTATAAAATAACATCTGACAACATATGTATGTTATAGTTCAAACTAGAAAAGTAATAAAGCAAATATTTGTTGATAAGTAGCTTCTTATTCGAGCTATAAGTTAACTGCAGGGTGGACAAGCTCATACAAATATCTAGTTGTGCAGATAGACATAATAAGTATGTATATAGTTATTCAAGCCAGGAAATAATAAAAATAAAATAACAACCATATGTACATAAACAATGTAAGCTAGAAGATAATAAATGTTTTACAAATAGCTTCATACTCAAGCTAAATGTTTACCTGCATAAGTATATGATTACAGGTAGTATCTTCACACAACAATACAATTAACAATTGTGTAATCTTGTGTGCAGAAGAGTCAGGGTTTACAAATCAACTACAAATATTTTTGTACGCACAATACCTTCACTCACAAGCCTTTGACCTGCAATATGTCAGCAAAACAAATAATTATGTAGACATCTTTAGAAACCCAAGTATTAAATGTCATCAACTCAGCCACTCTTTTGTTCAAAGCAAATATAGCAAATCTTTTCTTTGTAATAAATGAAATCTGTTCAAAACAGAACAAGCTAAGTAAATACCTGACCAGTTGAGCCTCCCTTTATATCTCTTCTTATCTTCTATATATACAGATGAATACATTTTCTTTTCAGTTCGTTGAGATAAAGAAACTTAGGAAAACCTGAAACAAATAGTAAAGTAAGCAAAACTCGAAATTTAAACTCAATACAGAAACAGAGAAAATATACAGGCAGTTCAAAGCTTCAGGTGTTCAAAACTTCAAGCGCCTCTTTCTATTCTGGGATTATACAGTGTGAGTAAACTTAATTATTTTCAATTTAAACTTGTATCTTTAGCTTACAATTGGTATGTACTTGATATCTGCTTGCATAAGAATCCCTGAGTACTTTCTGTTGCTTTGGTAGCATATATAATTGTTCTTCAAAAAAATATTGAATCTCTGAACATAGTAAGCAAGGAAATTGTAAATGTTTCTTCATATAAATGTTTTGAAACCTGAATATTAATGCTAATGTAAGTTGGTTACCTAAATCAAGGCCTGAAATTTTGCTTTAAAGTTTTACAGTATGTTATAAATACTGTATTTCAGGTTACAGGTAAATCAATTAAAAGAATCAAAATTCGAATGTTTAAGTTTATAAATTCAATAGCATATTTAGGTTTCATACACCTAATTATGATTTTTAACATAAAAATTATGATTTTTAAGTAAGGATATGAAGAGCAGTTTTAAAATGAAACTAAAATGGATTTTTGTCAAATTTGGATGATTGAGTTGATTTTAATTTCTGTAAATCGATATGAAGCAAGCTTGTAATCCATTTGATTCCATAAAAATGTCAAAATAATTTTCGAATGCAAGGATTTTGGGTTTGAATCGAATGTAGGGTTTAGTTTGCGTTTGTTTTTATGCTCTGTAAACTTGTGTTTTTGCCTCCGAGGAGTGACCGAGTTGATCGCGATTATGGGTGATGGTAGAGGGGTATGTGGTTGAGCTATGGCCGAAGACCCATCGCTTCCAGTGATCGCCGTCGTTTGGTCGAAGCGATTTTGTTTTCCAGTAAGTTCGTATGGTGTTCGAGTTTCAGGTGAGATTTTTCCTTTCGGCTTGATCGTGGAAATGGGGGTTTGCTATTAGATATGTGGGTGATTTGGAGTTTGTGGACGTTGTCGCGAGCCACCAGAGGATTGGCGAGCCACCATGCACGTGCAAGGTGGCATGAGCGTGTCAGTGAGGTCGTAGGTTGCGTCAACTCGTGTAATACTCGAGTAGGAAGGGAGTTGCTTCGGGGTTCCTGGGTTTTTGTCACGAGGGAAGACTCGGGGATGGAAGCCTTGGTCTCGATTATAGCGCAGGCATCTCCTGCTTTTGACTTTTAAATTTAACAGTTTATAACCTAGAAAAAAAAACAAATTTTAAAAAGAGAAGAAGATGGGGTTCAGGGAAGTGCTCGGGTGAATTGTTTGAGTAACTCGAAGCATTGCGCGAGTTTCCCAGGGTAGTGCTCAGGGTTTGATAACTGCAGTTTCATGTTCTTTTAGTAAGCTAAGTAAACAGTTTTTAACAAACTGTAAAACAATGTTTTTAAAATAAAAAAAATGTTTAACAGGTTCAAGATTTTATACAAGTTAATTATTTTAGTCCATACTTTAAAGGGTTAAGCTCTTAATTATTAATGTAATTCAGTGATCAATTTAATTAAGCATAAGGTTAATCAATGTCTGAGTTATAGTTAGTAATATAATGGAACTTCGAACTTAAAGAAACCTTTAAAATGTTAATTAAATTAAATAATCAATATCTTCAGGAAGTAATTAAGAATAATAACTTTTAAATTATAATTAATGGTAGATTTTAAGTAATTATAAGATTATAATTACCGCTCAAGTTAATAGTTGGTTAATCAAATAAACTAGATGTGAATTAAAAATTAATTAAGTAATTTACTTAGGAATTAAGAATAAATAAATGGTTAATTAAGTAAATTGAAGTTAACAAATAAGTACTCAAGTTATTAAATAACCATTAAGGTAGTAATTAATGATTAAAGAATAATAATTAAAGTTAAATAGTTTAATTAAGAATTGATTAATTAAGTAGGGTAAAATAAAATAAGTTATTAAGTAATTAAGATTAAAAATTAGTTATGAATGATCTATTAATTCAAATAGTTTGAAAGGAAATAAGTAATAAACTGTTAATCAATAAAATAGGGTTAATCGATTAACTCTGATATACTTAATTTACTTTGAATTTCAGATGACTGCTTATGGATTGTGTCTTCAATATCTGATTGTGATATTTATGTGATGATATTTTATGTTACTCTGTGATAGGATGTGTTATATCTATGATGCTTGTATATGTTTATCTGTGATAAATGCTATGTTAATTCAATTGTTGAATTTAAATTATTTTAACTGCTAAGTTAATTAGACAACTTGGCCCTTAAAATGGCGTTTGGATTCGATGAGACCGGGATCGGAAGAATCAAATTTGATTCTCCGAAAACCACATCGATCCAATTTAAACGTTAGGTCGTGAATCCTGAAATGAAGATCGAGATGGTGTTTTCAGAATGCAAGGGTTATCGTCATTGACTCTGAGGGTGATTCCAAAACGAGTGTAGCGAGATAATGCCTTCGGTTTCGTTCGAACCCGGAACAAACTTGTATGGATTGGATGCTTTCAACACATCGTCAGGCGGACGATGAGCATTCTAAGTGATATGTTCTATAAAGGTAATCGCAGCCTCAAGCCTCATCCACCGGGAATGGCTAAAACAGGGGAGATGCAGCAAGGTTAGGTGGGTCATGCCCAAGTAGGACAAGATATTTCCCCTGTCTAGATGTCCCTTTATATTTCGGCTGTGTGGGCGGTTGCTAGCTACAACCGTGGGGTTTATCTTGTTCGGGACTGTTCAGTAAGGAATGGTTCCGGCCTTGTGTTGTAGGGGGTCGGGAGTGATCCTCGATGCGGTGATCTAGGCCCCGTACTATGACGGGCGGTACCCCAGTAGCCCTGCCATTGTTGGAAATCCATTTTCCCTACGAGACCCTACGGTTTTGATTTGTATTACCCACTTTTGTGGCTAGTAGCTAGAATTTAATGAATGTAACAATTTTGGCTATTTTCTATTTACTTGAAAACCCAAGACACTATTATAATATCACTGGATTTCCTATGAAATGTTTTTGTGACGACCCGGAATTTTCAAGCATTTAAAATCGGAATATTTAATTGAATCTAAATATTCAATATAATAATTTTAATTGGAATTAAAAATATCGCTATTTGTTTGATAATTAAATAATAGAATTTAGTTATTAGAAGTTGAGTAAATTGTTGAATTAAATAATTTGAATTGAATAAAATATGAAACCTGAGATTTTAAGCCTGTTAAAAATATAATTTGAAAGCTTATAAAATTTATATTGATAACACTGAATATAATAAAAGTGTTAAATTAGAATCTAACACTGAATTGGTCAGTTTTGAAATTTAATCGTTCAAATTGAATTTAAAAATAGCCTTCCGAGGCACAGTCTCGGAATTCGACGAAACCAGTTACATTGGACCCGTAATATTAGACTATTACCAGATTTCAAATTTCGTATTGAGCGAAGCTGTCATGTGATTGTACGAGATAAGTGCGCATAAACAATAATTTATCGTTTTAATTTAAATATAAAATAATGTCACCAATCGAATCAGCCACCCTATGATTCTTTAGCAGACCTAATCTCTGTTAAAATGCGCCTATAATCACGAAAGGAAATCGTGCAGAGCATGGCTCATTAAATTTTTAAATATCTCGTTCCCTTCACCCTTTACCAATGGAAATACTCAGATCTGTTTCTTTATTTTTCCTTTCCTATTCGATTTTCTTGAGAAAGCAAAGTCGCAATGGCCGAAGCCTTCTTTCGCAGAAAAGAAGAAGAAGAAGAATACGTCATATTAATGGCCGAACAAAAAAAATGACAGTCGAATAGATAGCCGCTCGTTCCTTTTAGATGCCAAATCAAAATCAAGAAGAAATCTTTGGCGTCGAAGCAGATGGAGCAATTCAGATTTCACCGTGTTGATTTAGATCATACGCCCTTCCCTATCTCCGAAGAACTGCTCGAATTCAACTTTTGCAATTGCAGAAATTGCAAGCTTCTTGAGTACCTCACCTATGTTGACGCAGACGCTATTCAGGGAAGTAGTAGCCGTGGATCGAATTGAGATGTTTCATGTTATTTTGTGAAGCATGTTGTTGTTTCGATTTTTCTGATGGGGGATAGACGTACAGTTTGTAAGATGCACAAATTTGTTAGACTCTATTGCTAGGGAACACGCACGAGTTCCTCCGTGGAGTGTAAACTCTTTCCAGCAGATGGGTCAGGAATTAACATCTAAGTACCCTTTCAATCTGAGTTTGAGCTATGGCAATCTAGAGGGTGGGCCGGCTCGTTTTTGTGATAGGGTATGGTTTCTTGTTTCTATTTCCATTCTTTTCAGTAATAAAGATTAACTAGTAAAATTTAAACCATTCAGTTATAAAAAAGAAAAAAAAATGAAGCATTTTATTTCAGAAAATATTTGTCTAAAATTTCTTATTTTAAAAGTTATAACATTTCAAGAAATCATTATCGACCATGATTATTTCTTATTTAAAATCAGGTGTATAAACTTTTGTTTCGAGGTTATCAAAAGTACTTATACCAAATGTGAATTAGGTTGGTAGATTTTTATTTAAAAACTAGCTAAATAAAATTGAACTGTTAACTAATTAATTTATTAAAGGAAATTAGTTCTAAATTAAATAATTAGTTAGTTAAAGCTATGGAATTTAATTGTTCGATCAACCAAAATATTAATAACCATATAAATGTTTATTTAAGGTCTAATAATGTGGAGAAATGAGTCGAGATGGATCAGATTGCTAATTTTAAGATCAAAGGTGAGTTAATCTCACTCAGTTAATTTAAACTTAAATTTAAATGATTAAATTTAAATAAATGATTGAATGGTTGAATTGATTGATGTGGTGTATAGTATAGTATATATTTGAAATTGGTATTATATATTGTGCTAACATCTGTGGATGCAGGGAAAACAGGTTGGAGAGTTGGACCCCTCAACACATATTATTTAATAATTACTGTTGTGATTACTTGATATTCTATGATGAATATATTGGAAATATTGAATGTTGTGATTTAATTGGATATATTTGGGTATAATGAATTACCAAAAATATATAAATTGGGTTTTGGAAAGAAAATAAAGAAAGTAAAGTTGTAAACGAAATAATCTTACAAAATTTAATAAAATTAGAATGAATTGAAAAAGAAATAGAAGTATGTTAAATACCAATAAATAACTTCAAGTATGAAAAGAAAGGGGGTTGAATAAACAATAATTAATGAATTGAAGAAAATCAAGTGATATTATTTTTAAATGAATAAAGGATTATTTAAAAACTTAAAGCTTTAAATTTTATCTAAAGAAATAAGAAGAAAATTGGGAAATCTAAATTGGTATTTCAATTTAAAAGTATTTTAAATCATAATTAAGGAATAAATCTGAAATTAAAGGATTTTGGAATAAATGAAGTAAATTGGAAATCAATTTGGAAATTGATTTAAGTGTTTGAAATTTGATATTTGGAAGAATAAATTCAAGGTGGGAATTTATGAAAGGAATGAGAATTTGTTTAAAAATAAATGGTGGTTTATTTTTAAGAGATGTGAAAGAGAAGAATGTTTCCCTGAATAGCCAAGTATGGTTTTCAAAGAAATTTTAGAAATAAATTAAAGGTTTTAGCATTGTTTTAAAAAGCATGTTTTGGAAAGTTATTAGTTCTAAATGTTAATTTTTAAAGTAAGTATATTTTTCCCAAATCTATTATTGTAATAACTATATAAAGTAACTTGTATTGTGTTTGAAAGAGGAAATTAGTTTATATTTTATAAAGCGTTTTATATAAATATTCTTAAAGTATATATATTTAAATAAATTATTTAAAGTAGTTTTTTTTAATTTTTAATGTTATAAAGTATATTTATATAAGTGCTTTTAAATTATTTAAATCTTAAGTGTTTTGTACTTGGTCTTCCAGTGGAAATAGAAATACTGGGAATTTATTCTGAGAAAGGAAGATAGTTTTGAAAACTGTCTCCAAAAGAATTTGAAGGGTAAAAATATATCTTGTGAAGGTATTCTTGAGATAAATAAATAATTTGGAAAATTATTTATTGTTTGATGGATGTTTGTGCATATTAATTGATAGTTAAATAACCGACTATCAAAATTGGCCAAATGCGTTGATCGTTTCGAAGAGACCGGGATCGAGATTAATTTCTCGAAAACCACTTCGATCCAGTTTGTACGATTCGTGTAAACGATTTTGGATTCGAAGATGGAGCAGTGAAGTGCAAGGGCTAGTCGCTACTAATCTTGAGGATATTTCCAAAATGGATGCAGTAGGAATAGTGCCTTCGGTTCCGTTCGAACCCGGGACGGACTTGTATGGATGAATGCTTGCGAAACATCGTCAGGTGGACGATGGGCATTCTAAGGGATACGTTCTATAAAAGGTAACGCTTAGCCTCAAGCCTCATCAAATGGGAATGACTGAAAATCAGGGGTTATGCAGCAAGGCTAGGTGGGTAGCACCCAAGCAGGGTGAGTTCATTCCAGCCTAGATGTCCCTTTTTATTTCGGCTTAGTGGTGCGGTTGCTGATCCCAACCGCGGGGTGATCTCACTCGGGAATGTCCAGCAAGGGATGGTTCCGGCCTTGTGTTGCAGGGGAGCGGGCGTACTCCTCGGTACGGTGATCTAGGCCCCGTACTGTGACAGGTGGTACCCCAGTGCCTAGTCATTGGTTGGAAATCCATTCTCCCTACGAGCCTTGTACGAGTTTTGTTTGTATTACCCACTCTGTGGCTAGTAGCTGGAATTTAATAGATGTAACAATTTCGGCTATTTTATAAGTATTTGTATATAGACCCTATTATAATATTAGAGGATTTCTATAAAAATTGTTTTAGCTATCGTAAGGTAAAAACCCGACATGTTTATTTGTGGCGTGGTCTTACGAGATGCTTTTGTTTTCAAAGGATTTTTGAAACTTTACTAATCAATTGGGTGTGATTCTCTCACGCTGGTAATCCAGACTGACTCGGGTATTATTTAACTGTAATGCTCGTGTCAGACCGAGTATTATAGAATACAGGATATGATGCTATGGAGCTCAGGAGACGAGCTGGATGATGATACGTATTTCCATACTTGTTTATGTATATATATTCCGCTGTGTTGAGTTGCTGTGTATCCATTTGTATGTTGTTGATGCTGAATTGTGATTGATGTACTCTGATGATGTAATATATAAACAACTATATTTGATTTTGATGTAAAGATTATTTATTTTCTATTATATTTTAATCCGCTGCGATGGTTAGATTCTGTTGTTGTTTTCTATTTTCTTCTTCTACCTCTTCTTCTTTAACCCAAATGGTTCGTATTTCTGTGCAACTTGAGTTGATTGTTGTAGAATAGTGTTGACTCAAGGGGTACGGATTTGCGGGTTGTTACACTTGGTATCAGAGCATTGGTTGGTGATAACCTTGGCTCTGGTTGGAATTACTCATTAAATAGAGTCCGTAGTACTCTATAATGAGTTTGAGTGTATTTATAGATATGAGCGCGTATTTGTTAGTGAATATAAATTGTTTTAATATTGCGTTGATTGATTTATTGAGTGGCATATGAACCTTCGTTGACACAGTCTGCGCAACTGTATTGAAGGGGTTTCTAAACACTTGAATAGAACATTGACACGGTATTGTTTTAAATGCGGGTAAATGAAATAATTTTACCCAAAATATATTTTGATATAAAGAAATTTTTTTGGAAACTATTTAGCTAATATATGGTTGATTGGATGTTAGAAATGATGATATTAAATTATTATCATTGTTGAGTGAAAAATTTAACTAGAAATTGTAAATATAATCAAAGATTGAGAAGATAAATTCAATTATGAAATGAAATTTATAAATATGAATTATAACTGTAATTTATGCATTAAAATAAAATGAAATGAGAATTTGTATAAATAAAGTGTACAAATGAATTATAGTTAAAATTTATTTAAGCAGGCTTTAGAAATTTAAAATCCCGGAGATTTGGAAATGTTTATCGAAGTGTTTTAATGATAAATGATAACATTATTGTTTTGGGAATAATTCTGAATGGAAATCTGTTTTAAAATGAATTTTGGAAGTAAGATAGCATTGAATTCACTTCAGTCACTGGAAAATAACTTCGGTGATGACTGCAGCATCATCGATGTTCATTTTCGAGTTTCTAAGTGATGGATTGCTGCCAAATTATTTGTTTAGGAAAACCTGATTGTTTTTGAAATTTCAAAGGAAATTTGTTGGGAAATAATAACCAGGATTGGTTTGACTTTTGAGAAATGTGATTTGAGATGTTGGAGATTTCAAAATGATTTGAAACCAAAGCCGGGAGTTTAAAAATCCTGATAGGATGGGTTGTAAGCTTATAAAATTGAGATGATTTTTAAATCAAGAATGGAATATAAGCTTTGAAGGTTGGAATTTAAATTTAAAGAGAAAAGCTGAAAATGAAATTAACTTGGATTTGGAAATAAAAATTTGACTGAATTGAAATTAATTGAATAAGCTGGAATAATATCTAGTTGTATTCGAATCAGGTTGGAATCGAATTGAGTTAAATAAATCCGAGTTAAAATAAAATTGAATTGGAATAAAAATTCAGCTGAATTATTGAATGAAATTAAATTTTTACCTGGATAACTGGGAAATAAGTTGGATAAGAATTAGATTGAGTTAAATAAATCAGAATAACTTGTAAAAGAATTAGAAATCCATGAAATAAAAATATGCTTGGATTATAAATAAAGGAAGAACAAATTTGTTAATAAATTAGTTAATGAAATTGAATTGTGAGTTTATGATGAAGTGGGAAAAGAAAACTCAAGTTATAAATCACATTCGACTTGGATCGATAGTGATGTAAATGTAATTACATTGTGGTTAATAAAATTTGATGGTAATTTAAAAGTGAATGGTAGAATCAGAACTTGAGTTGTTAATTAAAATTTAACTTGAAGTGTTAACAAATTAGATATAATTGAAATGTATAGGATAAAAAAAAAGAAATTGGTTTAAATAGTAATGGTTTGGATTGAAAATAAAATCCAACTAAGTGAAAATAAATTGGAAATGGCCATGTAATAAATTGGATGAACTGAATCTGGAAGGTTAAATTTGATAATAACAAATCAAATGAAGTTGTAAATTTTAAAATGAGATTTAACTGAAGTAGAATTAAATTGAATGGAAGAGAAAGATTTACTTGTAAAATGAAAATGAGCTTAAGTGTGTGTGTGTGCGCGCGCGCGCGCGTGTGTGTGTGTATATATATATTTGAATAAATTGTAGTGGAATAAACTTAAGCTTAAAAAAAATGGAAATGAGTTGAATTGAATTCAACTTAAAATTTAGATTAATAATAGTAAATTGAATTTAAATCAAGTAAAAATAAATTTTAATTGAAATAAAATTCGGTGAGTTGCCGATAATATTTAATGGTATGAAAATGCTTAAATAAATAATTGTAAACCATTTAAATTATTAAGGGATTGAAATAACCTGAGACAATAAGGAAAATGGAATGTTTCAAGTTTATTAGAATGGTTTCAGTGAATGTGGATAAACTAATTATATTGAATACATAAATGATAGAATAAATAAGTATCAAATGAAATATGGTTTAAATAAGTTGAGAAATGGTTATTAAATGAAATAGCTTGGATTGTCTTCGAGCTAAATAAAATAGTTTGGAATAAACAAATATGGAATGAATGCAAGTGAATGGATTCAAATCTGAAATGCAATAAAAATGGGAATATATGGATTGTGAATAAATTAGAACGAGAGTGAACTTAAGTTATGAAATGGTGGTGAATTGGAGTAAATTAACTTTAAGTTTAAAATTTATAGAAACATGGGATGATGTCGAGTATAATAAAGTAGTTTGGAATCAAACTTTTGGATAGTGAAGAAATACAATGAGAGTTTGTGAATAAATTAAAATGAGATTGGATTAAGTGTAGATTGAGTTAAAATCCATTTAAAATGGTTATAAAACATAAATACTTATTTATTCACATAGATATCGTCAAATTGCATAGAATAAATTGTCATTTGATGTAAATGGGAGTAATTAAAATTCTATGTATTGATAGAAGTAAAATAAATTGATTTTGAGAGCAATAGAACAAAATATGAGTTCAGATTTCTCAAGAATAGATTAAATGTAAGTGATTGAGTTTTAAACCATTCAAATTTGATGAAGATGTATACGAATGGATTGAAAACCATTCGAATTGAGTGAAAATGGTTATAAATAAATTGAAACAGTTGAATTGGCATGGAAACTATATAAATTGCTTATGGAAAAAAATATTTGGTGTGAATTTCTTACATGTTTTAACTATTGTAAATAAGAGAAATGTTGTTAAACTTCATATATATCGTACTTACATGTTTAAATTGAGTGAGTATAGGTACCTGGAAGCCGTGTGGCTGGATTTGGTTGTGCTATTTGCTAAAATAAATAAGCTGTTTGCTTTAAATGCTAAATAAGGTACGCCTACGCAATGCAAATAGGAAATATGAACTGTTTTTGGTTTTTCGGACCGTGTGGGTCGATGTATATATATTTATCTCTTTTGTCAAATTGCAAAAGCTCCTCCGTACAAAGGAGACTCTGCCAAAAAATTTCAGAAATTTTGGGAGTTAGAAAAATTTTGAAATTTTTTGGAAAATTTATTAAAGACAAACCAATTTCTACTAGAAATTGAAATAAGTTAGTGAATGAAACCAATTAAAATAATGACATGAATTAGTTATAAATGAAAAATAAAATTTAAAGTTTAGAGTTGAAAATAAATTGAATTCGTATGGAATGAAAGAATTAATTTGAATAGGAATGGATATAAACTAAGTGGTAAGATGAAAATAAATATACGAAACACATAAATGCTTATACTACCTTAAGTAAGGAATGAGACACAATGGGAAATTGATATTTCAAATATAATCTAAGTTAGCATTTGGGTTAATGGATATTGACATTTGTAAGTGAGTCGATAAAATGTTTTGGGATATTGTGATTGGATATTAGTGCTAAGCAGGGTATGCAGGTATTATAAAGGGAAAGAGAAATGGATTTTGATTTCAAGAGATAAAAAAATTTGAAATGCTCGACAAAAAGGTATGTATTCAAATTTGGTACAAATTTTGATTGGGATTTGGATTGAGCCACTTGGCCTTTTGTTTTCTTTTTGGATTTAGAAGGCCGCAGAGCCATTTTTGTAGTAGTACCGTGCTAGCCGCGCAAAGGAGACGCTGGCGAAATTTTTCAGGAATTTAGGGAGTTAGAAAAATTTTATGAAAATTATTTGATAATTCAAAATTTAGTTTTGAATTACAATTTGGATAGTTGATCAAGTAAGTTATTTGAAAACTATAAAAGGTTTTGAAAAAAAAAAAATTGGGAGTTAATAAGAATAATAATGGATCTTTGTAAAAAGATAATTGGTAAAGATGTTGAATTGTTAGAAACTGTTTAGTTTTGGGGAAATAATAAACGGGAATTGGATCATTCTTCCTAACTAGTAATTTCGGGGACGAAATTCTTTTAAGGGGGAAGGAATGTGACGACCTGGAATTTTCAAGCATTTAAAATCGGAATATTTAATTGAATTTAAATATTCAATATAATAATTTTAACTGGAATTACAAATATCGCTATTTGTTTGATAATTAAATAATGGAATTTAGTTATTAGAAGTTGATTAAATTGTTGAATTAAATAATTTGAATTGAATAAAATTGAAACCTGAGATTTTAAGCCTGTTAAAAATATAATTTGAAAGCTTACAAAATTTATATTGATAACATTGAATATAATAAAAGTGTTAAATTAGAATCTAACACTGAATTGGTCAGTTTTGAAATTTAATCGTTTAAATTGAATTTAAAAATAGCCTTCCGAGGCGCAGTCTCGGAATTCGACGAAACCAGTTCCATTGGACCCGTAATATTAGACCATTACCGGATTTCAAATTTCGTATTGAACGAAGCTGTCATGTGATGGTACGAGATAAGTGCGCATAAACGATAATTTATCGTTTTAATTTAAATATAAAATAATGTCACCAATCGAGTCAGCCTCCCTATGATTCTTTAGCCGACCTAATCTCTGTTAAAATGCGCCTATAATCACGAAAGGAAATCGTGCAGAGCATGCCTCATTAAATTTTTAAATATCTCATTCCCTTCTCCCTTTACCAATGGAAATACTCAGATCTGTTTCTTTATTTTTCCTTTCCTATTCGATTTTCTTGAGAAAGCAAAATCGCAATGGCCGAAGCCTTCTTTCGCAGAAAAAAAAGAATAAGAAGAAGAATATATCATATTAATGGCCGAACAAATAAAACGACAGTCGAATAGATAGTCGCTCGTTCCTTTTAGATTCCAAATCAAAATCAAGAAGAAATCTTTGGCGTCGAAGCAGATGGAGCAATTCAGATTTCACCGTGTTGATTTAGATCAGACGCCCTTCCCTATCTACGAAGAACTGCTCGAATTCAACTTTTGCAATTGCAGAAATTGCAAGCTTCTTGAGTACCTTACCTCTGTTGACGCAGACGCTATTCTGGGAAGTAGTAGTCGAGGATCGAATGGAGATGTTTCATGTTATTTTGTGAAGCATGTTGTTGTTTCGATTTTTCTGATGGGGGATAGACGTACAGCTTGTAAGATGCACAAATTTGTTAGACTCTATTGCTGGGGAACACGCACGAGTTCCTCTGTGGAGTGTAAACTCTTTCCAGCAGATGGGTCAGGATTTAACATCTAAGTATCCTTTTAATCTGAGTTTGAGCTATGGCAATCTAGAGGGTGGGCCGGCTCGTTTTTGTGTTAGATATAGTTTCTTGTTTCTATTTCCATTCTTTTCAGTAATAAAGATTAACCAGTAAAATTTAAACCATTCGGTTGTAAAAAAGAAAAAAAAAGTGAAGCATTTTATTTCAAAAAATATTTGTCTAAAATTTCTTATTTTAAAAGTTATAACATTTCAAGAAATCATTATCGACCATGATTATTTGTTATTTAAAATCAGGTGTGTAAACTTTTGTTTCGAGGTTATCAAAAGTACTTATACCAAATGTGAATTAGGTTGGTAGATTTTTATTTAAAAACTAGCTAAATAAAATTGAACTGTTAACTAATTAATTTATTAAAGGAAATTAGTTCTAAATTAAATAATTAGTTAGTGAAAGCTATGGAATTTAATTGTTCGATCAACTAAAATATTAATAACCATATAAATGTTTATTCAAGGTCTAATAATGTGGAGAAACGAGTCAAGATGGATCAGATTGCTAATTTTAAGATCAAAGGTGAGTTAATCTCACTCAGTTAATTTAAACTTAAATTTAAATGATTAAATTTGAATAAATGCTTGAATGGTTGAATTGATTGATGTGGTGTATAGTATAGTATATATTTGAAATTGGTATTATCTATTGTGTTAACATCTGTGGATGAAGGGAAAACAGGTTGGAGGGATCCAACTGGACCCCTCAACACTTATTATTTAATAATTACTGTTGTGATTACTTGATATTCTATGATGAATATATTGGAAATATTGAATGTTGTGATTTGATTGGATATATTTGGGTATAATAAACTACCAAAAATATATAAATTGGGTTTTGGAAAGAAAATAAAGAAAGTAAAGTTGTAAACGAAATAATCTTAGAAAATTTAATAAAATTAGAATGAATTGAAAAAGAAATAGAAGTATGTTAAATACTAATAAATAACTTCAAGTATGAAAAGAAAGGGGGTTGAATAAACAATAATTAATGAATTGAAGAAAATCAAGTGATATTATTTTTAAATGAATAAAGGATTATTTAAAAACATAAAGCTTTAAATTTTATCTAAAAAAATAAGAAGTAAATTAGGAAATCTAAATTGGTATTTCAATTTAAAAGTATTTTAAATCATAATTAAGGAATAAATCTGAAATTAAAGGATTTTGGAATAAATGAAGTAAATTTGAAATCAATTTGGAAATTGATTTAAGTGTTTGAAATTTGATATTTGGAAGAATAAATTCAAGGTGGGAATTTATTAAAGGAATGAGAATTTGTTTAAAAATAAATGGTGGTTTATTTTTAAGAGATGTGAAAGAGAAGAATATTTCCCTGAATAGCCAAGTATGGTTTTCAAAGAAATTTTAAAAATAAATTAAAGGTTTTAACATTGTTTTAAAAGGCATGTTTTGGAAAGTTATTAGTTCTAAATGTTAATTTTTAAAGTAAGTATATTTTTCCCAAATCTATTGTTGTAATAACTATATAAAGTAACTTGTATTGTGTTTGAAAGAGGAAATTAGTTTATATTTTATAAAGCATTTTATATAAATATTCTTAAAGTATATATATTTAAATAAATTATTTAAAGTAGTTTTTTTTAATTTTTAATGTTATAAAGTATATTTATATAAGTGCTTTTAAATTATTTAAATCTTAAGTGTTTTGTACTTGGTGTTCCAGTGTTAATAGAAATACTGGGAATTTATTCTGAGAAAGGCAGATAGTTTTAAAAACTGTCTCTAAAAGAATTTGAAGGGTAAAAATATATCTTGTGAAGGTATTCTTTAGATAAATAGATAATTTGGAAAATTATTTATTGTTTGATGGATGTTTGTGCATATTAGTTGATAGTTAAATAACCGACTATCAAAATTGGCCAAATGCGTTGATCGTTTCGAAGAGACCGGGATCGAGATTAATTACTCGAAAACCACTTCGATCCAGTTTGTACGATTCGTGTAAACGATTTTGGATTCGAAGATGGAGCAGCGAAGTGCAAGGTCTAGTCGCTACTAATCTTGAGGATATTTCCAAAATGGATGTAGTAGGAATAGTGCCTTCGGTTCCGTTCGAACTCGAGACGGACTTGTATGGATGAATGCTTGCGAAACATCGTCAGGTGGACGATGGGCATTCTAAGGGATACGATCTATAAAAGGTAACGCTTAGCCTCAAGCCTCATCAAATGGGAATGACTGAAAATCAGGGGTTATGCAGCAAGGCTAGGTGGGTAGCACCCAAGCAGGGTGAGTTCATTCCAGCCTAGATGTCCCTTTTTATTTCGGCTTAGTGGTGCGGTTGCTGATCCCAACCGCGGGGTGATCTCACTCGGGACTGTCTAGCAAGGGATGGTTCCGGCCTTGTGTTGCAGGGGAGCGGGCGTACTCCTCGGTACAGTGATCTAGGCCCCGTACTGTGACAGGTGGTACCCCAGTGCCTAGTCGTTGGTTGGAAATCCATTCTCCCTACGAACCTTGTACGAGTTTTGTTTGTATTGCCCACTCTGTGGCTAGTAGCTGGAATTTAATAGATGTAACAATTTCGGCTATTTTATAAGTATTTTTATGTAGACCCTATTATAATATCAGAGGATTTCTATAAAAATTGTTTTAGCTATCGTAAGGTAATAACCCGACATGTTTATTTGTGGCGTGGTCTTACAAGATGCTTTTGTTTTTAAAGGATTTTTTGAAACTTTACTAATCAATTGGGTGTGATTCTTGTTGAATATGCGCTTTGCGCCTGTATGATTTTTGTTTGATGATAATAAACATATATACATTCGTTTAAATGTATTTGTTAATATACTATTTTGTTTTCACAGATTAAATAAATATTTGTTGAATAAATTAAATAACACAGAATTTGAATTCAAATGAATATTTTATTCAAACAAATATTTATTACAATCTTGAATAGTAAAAATTCATGCTCTCACTATACATATACATTTTTGAATACATCACAATTTGATTTACTTTAATAACCTCACTACATATCACTCACACTCGTATTTTTCTTCAACTGCATTCCAGTCAGATTCCAGCATTCGAGTAATCTGCAAAAATATTCTCAAACGCAGTAAAATTGAAAAAGAAATATTTTTGCAATTCAAAAATAAAAGATGATTTTGAAAACATTGTTTGCCTCAGTTATTTGGGTTGTTCGTCATCATTTTTGATTGTATCTGTGCATATCAGCATTTTATCAGAGACAGGTGAGCAGAGGTCAAACCCAAATGAAAAGCCGGGTTCAACTCACGTGCACTATATTCAAAATTGCGACACGAGCACAAGGTCAAACTCGAGTTTTGAAACTGGATTCAACTCAAGGCGACATGACATGAATGCAATGAAGACTAACAGCAAAATGGACTGCAACAATCATGTATGCAAAACGGAAAAGTACTAGGTTTTGGGAAAACACAAGTTGATGATAATGCAAAATATAAGAATGTCTTTGGTAGATGCGAAATATTTAGACATCGTGCTGAAAATTGTAGTCATAGGAACAAGAACACAAAATTTATACAAGTTTGGGTTCCTAAGAATTCTACAAACAAATTTCATGTCTATTGGAATAAAAATAAAAGGACTAAACAAGTATGGGTTCCAAAGGGATTGTTTATTCACAATGCTTCTATCACTAATATCATTGGACCTAAGAGTTTCTCTAGGTCATCCTCCTCTCTTTTTATGTAGGTCTGTTGGCGGGCTAAGGAACAACAAGAATGGTTTCTAGATTCAGGTTGTTCTAGACATATGACAGGTGACAAATCGATGTTCCTTAGCCTAGAGAATTTTAAAGGTGGAAATGTGATCATGGGAGACAATAGCAAGTGTAAGATTATTGGTAAAGGTAAAGTTGGTAACGGTATTTTTTCCTTGACTAATGTTTTATACGTTGATAATTTGCATCACAATCTCATTTCTATTAGCCAACTATGTGATAAAGGTATGAACGTGATCTTTGATAGTGATACTTGCAAAATCATTGATAAATCTTCTAATAACATTGTTTTTATGGGCAAAAGAAAAGGGAATGTTTACTCGCTTTCATTTGATAATCTAAATATTTCTAGATGTTTGGTAGCCACTGACGAAGAGGCATATTTATGGCATAGAAGACTTGGACATGCTAGCATGAGTCTCTTAGAAAAACTTGAATCGAAAGAATTAGTCAGAGGGTTACCACATCAGAAATTTAAAAATAATAAAGTGTGTAAAGCATGTTCCTTGGGCAAGCTTAGTCGATCATCATTTCGCCCTAAAAACATTGTTGCACATCAAGGGTCCTTGAACTAATTCACATGGACTTATTTGGACCAAATGAAATTTCAAGCTTGAATGGAAAAAGTTATTGTTATGTATTGGTTGATGATTGTTCTAAATTTACACGGGTTTATTTCTTAGCCAAAAAGTCTGAATCTTTTGACTATTTTTCAAAATTTGCAAAACTTGTTCAAAATGAAAAAGGAGTTACAATTAAAACCTTGAGAAGTGATCATGGAGGCGCATTTGAAAATTTGGAATTTGAAAGATTTTGTGAAGAAAATGGTTTAAAACATGAATTTTCTGCTCCACGAAGACCTCAACAAAATGGGGTGGTTGAAAGGAAAAATCGTACATTATAGGAATTGGCTAGATCCATGTTGAGTGAGTATAAGCTACCTCAGTGAATACTTCGTGCTATGTAATGAATAGAGTAATGATTAGAACAATACTTGGCAAAACGTCTTATGAATTGTGGCATGAAAGGAAACCTAACATTTCTTATTTTCGTACATTTGGATGTCCTTGTTTCATTCTTAACAAAGGTGATCAACTTGGAAAATTTGAATCAAAGGCTGATGAGGGAATTTTCATGGGCTATTCAACAAGGAGTAAGGCTTACAGGATATACAACAAACGAACAAAGACAATTGTTGAATCAATCAATATGAAATTTGATGAATCTGATCTGGAAAGGACGACTGAAAAAATGATTGACGATGGGATAGATCATGAAGGCATTGAAGAAGGGACATCTAGTGAGAAAGCTGAAAGTAGGACGGTTGATACTGATAGATTAAAGTTCAAATCCAATCATCCTCCTGAATTGGGTATAGGGGATCCGACGGAAGGTATACGCATTCGCTCTTTATTTGATACAAACTTGTGTGCATTTTGCTGTGACAGTGGTTTTATTTCTGAAATTGAACCCGATTCTGTTGAAATAGCTCTTAATGATGAAAGTTGGTTTTTAGCAATGCAAGATGAACTTAATCAATTTGAGAGAAATAAAGTTTGGAAATTAGTTCCTAGGCCAAATGACTATCCAATTGTTGGAACTAAATGGGTATTCAAAAATAAATTTGATGAATCAGGAAATGTAATTAGAAACAAAGCTAGGTTGGTCGCAAAAGGATATAACCAAATAGAAGGCATAGATTTTGATGAAACATTTGCTCCAGTTGCTAGGTTAGAAGCCATTAGGATTTTGCTAAGTTTTGCATGTTATAAGGGTTTCAAACTTAAACAAATGGATGTAAAAAGTGCCTTTCTAAATGGTGCTTTGAAAGAAGAAGTTTTTGTTGAACAACCCCCCGATTTTGAAAATCATGATTTTCCAAAACATGTGTATAAACTAGAAAAAGCATTATATGGTCTTAAGCAAGCTCCTAGAGCTTGGTATGACTGCCTTTGTACATATCTTTTGGAAAACGGTTTTAAAAAGGGGAGTGCTGACATGACACTGTTTCTACTACATAAAGGAAGTGATTTTTGGATTGTTCAAATTTATGTGGATGATATCATTTATGGTGCTACTAATGAACTCTTGTGCGAGAAATTTGAACAAGTCATGCAGGCTAAATTCGAGATGAGCTTGGTTGGAGAATTGAAATATTTTTTTGGATTTCAAATCAAGCAAAGCAGTGATGGTATATTCATTTCACAATCCAAGTATGTGTTGGAACTATTGAAGAAATTTGGAGTTGAGAACTCCAAACCATTGAGAACTCCTATGAGTCCATCAACAAAGTTGGACAAAGATGAGAAAGGAATTGCTGTTGATCAGAAGAAATATCGAGGAATAATCGGTTCACTTCTCTATCTTACTGCTTCTAGACCTGTTATTATGTTTTCTGTGTGTTTTTGTGCACGTTTTCAATCTAATCCTAAAGAATCTCATTTGAAAGCCACTAAACGAATTTTAAGATATCTCTCACACACACACAAATATGGATTATGGTACCCTTCTTGTGAAAATTTTGATTTAGTTGGTTATTCTGATGCTGATTATGCTGGTTCATTGGTTGACAGAAAAAGCACTAGTGGGACATGTTTCATGCTAGGACATTCATTAGTTTCATGGTCAAGTCGAAAACAGAATTGTGTTGCATTATCCACCACTGAAGCAGAATATATTGCTTTAGGAAGTTGTTGTGCTCAAATTTTATGGATGATGCAAACTCTTTCTGATTTAGGCTTAGCTTATAAACAAGTTCCATTAAAATGTGATAGTAAAAGTGCAATAGACTTGTCAAATAATCATGTTCATCATTCAAGTACAAAACACATTGATGTGAGACACCACTTTCTTAGACATCACATTGCTAAGAAATACATTTGCATTGAACATATTTCAACTGAGGCTCAACTTGCTGATATTTTCACAAAACCCCTCCCCGAAGACAGATTTTCCAGATTACGTTTGGATTTAGGGATTATAGAAATCGACTAATCTGACTCCCTAATGATTATCTGAAAAGATATATAGTGATTGAAAATAATATGAGTGTTGATATTTATCATATATTATGACTCGAGACGGTATAATTAGTAAATTTCTTTAGAAATTTAAACAAGAATTATAAAACTTTTTGTTGGTAAAAATTCCATGGTCATTTCTATTTCTATCATCTTTCTATCGACCATCACTCATCAAAATCATATATAGTATGTAAATTTGTGGTAGTTTACAAAGGAAATTATTCGTTCTTCAATTAATTATTAAATTATCTATGCTTCAATTTATTATATTCTTCAATAAAAATAAATATCCAAAGTATTCACTCTCATTTAAAAGTCCTCACGGTTATGCATGGGTGAATTACTGGATTTTTGATTATGTGCTTCCATGCTCATTTAAAAGTCCTCACGGTTATGCATGTATGGAACGCATATCAAAATTAATTGATTAAATAGACAAGTTGATTCTAATCCCATTTAAAAGTCCTCACGGTCATGCGTAGTTAGAAGATACTTGATTTCATTTTTAAATAAAAATTGCGAATACTACTAATCTCATTTAAAAGTCCTAACGGTTATGCATGGTTAGTAGATATTCAAATTTCCTGAAATAAATATACCACAAATAGACAGAACTGTATTTTTTTTTGATGATTTTATCCCCATCACTTCTGAAAGTGGAATATGCGCCTGAGAAGGGTAATTATGATTTTTGTTTGAGTTTTTATTGAAATTTAATATTTATATTCAATTGAGTTAAATGTTTGATTCATGTCTGTCACTTCATCCCTATTTTTATAACACTGTTATTCTTTTGCTGATAACAAAAGGGGGAGAGAAAAGTTAAGATTTTGTCAAATAGAATCAAGCAAAAGTCAAATAATTTTCCATTTGCATAGGCTCATTTACATATTTTTATTTGTATGCATATATGTAGGGGGAGTATCATGTAGAGAGGAAGCATTTAAAAGGGGGAGCAAATTGAACGATCAAATACATTTAATACATTCAAAATCCTAAATATATGTTTGTTATCATCAAAAGGGGGAGATTATTGAATATGCGCTTTGCGCTTGTATGATTTTTGTTTGATGATAATAAATATATATGCATTCGTTTAAATGTATTTGTTAATATACTATTTTGTTTTCACAGATTAAATAAATATTTGTTGAATAAATTAAATAACACAGAATTTGAATTCAAATGAATATTTTATTCAAACAAATATTTATTACAATCTTGAATAGTACAAATTCATGCTCTCACTATACATATACATTTTTGAATATATCACAATTTGATTTACATTAATACCCTCACTATATATCACTCACACTCGTATTTTTCTTCAACTGCATTCCAGTCAGATTCCAGCATTCGAGTAATCTGCAAAAATATTCTCAAACGCAGTAAAATTGAAAAAGAAATATTTTTGCAATTCAAAAATAAAAGATGATTTTGAAAACATTGTTCGCCTCAGTTATTTGGGTTGTTCGTCATCATTTTTGATTGTATCTGTGCATATCAGCATTTTATCAGAGACAGGTGAGCACAGGTCAAACCCAAATGAAAAGCCGGGTTCAACTCACGTGCAGTATATTCAAAATTACGACACGAGCACAAGGTCAAACCCGAGTTTTGAAACTGGATTCAACTCAAGGCGACATGACATGAATGCAATGAAGACCAACAGCAAAATGGACTGCAACAATCATGTATGCAGATCAGGTCCAGTGCCAACAAACAACACGTCTCGACCAAAACAGTTGCAACATGGATATCACAAAACAAAACTCACTGGAATGAACAAGCATGCACATACACCAGAAGCTCAAGTCAATGCACAGTGCAAACATATGCACCTAAGTGATACAGTGATACAAGCCACATAATGCAAACTACAATCACGGCAACATGCTTGAAGACCACAGCTCGACCAGGTAACAACATGGAATATACCAAAGTATGGAGTGTGCAAGTGCAGACAACAGCAACTAAATGCAACACAGTGGGAACCACAATGCAAGCCGAGCATCAAGACACTAAGCAACTGGAAACAACAATGAATGGATGCAGAGATACAAGGCATATCAAATGCATGCTACAATGTGCACAGGCCAGAAACAATATAGTAATTACAGCAAGCATGAAGTGAAGAGAATATCAGTCAACAATATCAAGTGACAAGTTGAAGCAATAGTGTCACAATATCAAAGCACAGAACAACCTTTTATCAATAACAATGCAACACAGTGGCAATGCACCATTTAGAAGTGACTCAAAACAAGCAGTGCAGACAACCAAAGTGCAAAATGTATTGCAGTAATAAACAACATCAGAAAAATCAAGTTCAAGGAAACAGTGACAATACAAACACAACTGAAATGAGAAAGGTCAAGAAATGGAGTATCAAAATGACGCAAATAACAACAAGTACAGGCCGCAACAGTATGCAACAGTCCAGGCTATTACATGAAGCCACACAATACGAATGAACTCGCAGCAGTAAAAAATTTCACGAAATCAACATGGTCAAAGCAAATCAACGCAGTGATAAAGACTCAAGTGAGTATGAAGAATTGATGAAGTCAAAAATCAACACCGTGATGAGCACGGCAATTCAAAGCCACAATTCAAAGCCGTGGGTATCAAGCATCGAATATACGACTGTGAACAAGTCAGTGAAATCCCAAGCATCAATACAAGATCAAGCGGCCAGAGCAATTAAATTGACGAATTCAAATATATTTAGACGAACGAAAAATAAGGGTAACGAACACTTTAAAATCCCCCAGTCATCATCGGCATTAACAGATAAGAGAGTTCGAATACAAGCATCGGAAAAAAAGTATTACCAATAATCGAACTCACTGAAGCAACCGAAGAAAGCAACACGAAAACTATCGAGCCAGGCTAAATCACGCACAATCAACAACGATCGATAAGTATCGGAGCTTCGCTAAATCCCTAATTTGGAACAGAGAGCGCAAGGACGAAAGCCCTAATTTTAATCAGGAGAAACGAGAAGAACAAACGACCGCCATTATCAAGAGAAGAAGAAAAAGGAACGGGCCGAAGAGTTAAAAGAAAAAAGAAATAAAAAATCCTTTTTTTCTTTGGGTCGGTCATTGATTTAAGGGGTTTTTAGTTTATTAATTAAATTAGGGTATTAGGATTGTTTGTTTTATTTAAATTATTGTCTTTTATATTTTCGTTTGAAAATTGTGAATCAAATCTTGGTAAACCACCACCTAGGTTTTAGGTTGTGTCTGATTATCTAGTTAGAACTAGTTAAGTAAGCAGGGGCTGGGAGTTTGCAAAACTCTATAGGCGGTAGCAGGGTTTGCGAGTCTGTTAGAGTGTTTGTAAGCGGGAGACTGTTTAATTCTAATAGAAATCTGGGAATGCAGCAGTAGGCAGGGTTTGCCGAAGCTGGGTAAATTTTGTGTGTGATTTATTTTCAGCATATTTACTTCACTAATTCGAGAAAATTTGCTATAACCCTATTCACCCCCCTCTAGGGTTAATCTAGATCCTACAATTCTCTCACGCTGGTAATCCAGACTGACTCGGGTATTATTTAACTGTAATGCTCGGGTCAGACCGAGTATTATAGAATACAGGATATGATGTTATGGAGCTCAGGAGACGAGCTGGATGACGATACGTTTTTCCATACTTGTTTATGTATATATATTCCGCTGTGTTGAGCTGCTGTGTATCCATTTGTATGTTGTTGATGTTGAACTGTGATTGATGTACTCTGATGATGTAATATATAAACAACTATATTTGATTTTGATGTAAAGATTATTTATTTTCTATTATATTTTAATCCGCTGCGATGGTTAGATTATGTTGTTGTTTTCTATTTTCTTCTTCTACCTCTTCTTCTTTAACCCAAATGGTTCGTATTTCTGTGCAACTTGAGTTGATTGTTGTAGAATAGTGTTGACTCAAGGGGTACGGATTTGCGGGTTGTTACAGTTTTGGTTAGCGTAAGGTAAAAACTTACCCGTATTTATTTGTGGGGAGTCTTACGTGATACCTTTATTTTCAAATGTTTTCCAAAGTTAAACAATTTAAACCGTTTACTCATACCAGACCCATGTCTAACCCGGAGTTTATATTTTGTTTTTCATAATCTCTTGGGTACTCAAATTTTTACGAGTAGCCAACTTATAGGTTTTGGATCTTGATTTTCTGGAGGAGCTTGGAGCAAGAGATTCCAGACGTGTTTAGCTATATATATGTAGTTCCGCTGTGTTAGTTGATGTGTACTGTATCTCTGATGTATATTGTGATAGATGTATGTATGGCTGTCATATGTATTGATATTGTATAACTCTGATATTTGAAAAAAACTATGTAACAGTTATATGATATATTATATTTTGTTCCATTCCGCTGTGAGATTCTGATGTTGTTGTTTCTTTCTTTCTCTTTCTTTTCTATTTCTCCCTCTCTTTCTTAATGATGATACGTCTTTCTGGTAGTAGAAGGGTGGGTCGTCACAGAGTATGACAAATGTTAAATGGATTAACAAGTGGCAAAACATGTTTCTTTAAAAATAAAATTAATTACATGTATTGGAAGTAAAGAGCCAGACTTCATTTTGCCTGAATACATCTTAATCTGAAACAAGTTAAAAACAAAGAAACTGAAGTCTGAAATAAATATACAAATTCAAAACAAAGGCCTGTAACAAATATTTCAAACTAGAGATTTATCAGAAAAATCAATAGCAAGCAGGTTCAAACTCCAGATTCAAAATCCAGAGCAAAATTAGTTTCAGGAAAATGATAATGCAACAGAGTGTTCTCTGCTTCTATAAATAGGTGAGTAAATTTTAATCATAAAATTTAAGTAAAGTAAATTTGTGCATGTGAAAATTTTGAGCTGGTGAATGTCTTGCATGTATAAATATATATATGAAATCTTGGTGTTTATATTGTTTTAGAACTATGCATGTTCAATCTGTTTGATGCTTCTCTGTATTTTCAAGTTACAGAGTAAATTTAAACAATTTTTTTTGAAATTTACCTAACAAATAACTGTTAAGCCTGAATCTTCAAATGCAGTAGGTTTATTTAAACATGAATTAAGGTTTAAATTTTATTCAAAAAGAATTTATTTGAAAATCTTCTAAATCAGTAGGTTATAGTGAATTTTTTTAATAACATGATAAAATCAAGTATTGAAATTTGTTGATCCAATTTTGCATCTGCAATCAACTTGGTAAAACATGATTTTTAAAGTAAAAAATCAGGATTTTTAGTTAGGTTATGGTGGAGTATTTTGGTAATGACCTGTTGATGGTTTTTGGGCAAGTACTGGTGACTAAGTGGATTTAGAAGGTCGGGGCTTGGATGGGAGCATGTGTAGCGATCGGTGAACCCAAGAAAAATAGGGGAGAAGGTAATCGATCATCAAAGGATTAGAATTTGGGAGTATTAGGGTTTAAGCTCAGTAATATGGTCGCGTTCGAATAATGGATTACTGGGAACTTGTAGTGGATCGAGTGGCACATGTTCGTGGGGTTAGTAGAGGAGAGGTCTCGCGGTGATGTGGCCGAAGTTTCGAAGCGATCGATGGTCAGAATCGTGATGATTGAGGGGGTTTTCTGGTGATGTTTTGGGTTCAGGTTCATCGCTGCTACTTGATTTTGTCTCGAGCCTTGTGATTTTGGTTTGAGGGTCGGAAAGAGGAGTTTGCTTGATCGTCGACCTGTAGAGGGTGTCGCCGTTGGTGGCGAAACCGTTGGTGAACTGTGCACGTGCACAGTAACGATGACATGCCAGATTTTGTTGGGTACGTGCGCGTTTGGGTTGTTGCTCGTGTGATTTGGGTTAGTGCTCGAGTTTGTACTCGAAATGGTTAGGTGATACTCTCCAGTATTTGATTAAGTTTATGACTAAACTAATAAAAAGGGAAATAGGAAAGGAAAGGGAGGATCAGAACCGTGTTTGTCATGAGTTGGTCGGGTTGAACCCATAGCAAGTATTTTAAAAAAAATGGATTTTCAAACTTTTTTTAAGTTTTGAATTTAAATTTATTTAAATCTACTTTATGAAAATATTAAACTATTTAATTTAAAGTAATTTATACTTTGATAATTAAACTTTGAGATAATTTTATATTTATTTAAATTTAACTTTTAAAAGTAATTAGCGTGTAATTAATTTGTTTTGAAAGTTAATTAAGATTTTATGGTTAAAGTTTACTTTAATTAATAAAGTAATTAAAGTGAAATTTATTAATAATTTTGAATTAATTAATTAATAAAGTTTAAATTATTAATTAGTTATGGATTAATTAATTGATACTTAAGAACTAAATTAAATTATAATTAATAGATAATTAATTAAATAATTAAAGATTAATTAATAAGTGATTAGTAATTAATTAATTTGGGTGATTAGTTAAATTAATTTGGGTAATTAACTAAATGCTAATTACTTATTGTACTTAAAAGTGACAACTAAGGATTGATTAATCAAGATTAATCAATTAAGAAATAATTAAGTGATAAGTAATTAACCGGTTATTACTTAATATAAAGGAATTATTATGAATAATTACTTAATGAAGTAATTAAAGGAATTAATTACTCAGTATAATTAAGTTGATGTGGTTAATTTTAGTTAATTAATTAAGTTTAATTAATTAAAAGTAATCAATTGATGTTGAGTTAAGTATAATTACTTAAGGTAATTAATGAGATATAATTACTTAGTGAAGTAATTAGTGGATAATTACCGGATGTAATTAGTTTAAGGAAATTACTTGATGGGTAGTAATTAAAGGATAATTACTTGATGGAAGAAATTAAGTAATGATTTCTCGGTGTAATTAAAGGATTAATTAATATAATTAATCAAGGAGTTAGTTTAATCCATGGAGTAACTAAGGAAAGATAATTTATGATTTTGATTAATCAAGATTGATTAATGAATATAATTAAGTTAAAGGTTAATTATGAAATGAAATTTTATAATAATTAACTAATGAAAATAATTTGAGGATCATTAATTAATGTAATTAATGAAGTGATCAATCTTGCTTGTTAATGATTGAATGATGATGAGTGTTTTGACTGGTTGATATCTCTGATATGAATTGCTTTGTGATATGATATATTGGATGGATGGTGATAATGTGATTATCTATCAATTATGGGTTGGTGTGGAAAAAAAATGTTATCTGGTAAATAAAGTTGAATTGTATTTAATTGAATAATTTAGGTTAAAGATGACATTGGATTCGGAGAAACCGGAGTCGAGTATTAGAAAATTCTCGAAAGCACTTCGATTCTTTATAAATTGATATGTGAAATTAATAGGCTGAAATGGAATGATTTAAGTGGATTGGACCATTTATTCTAAGTTTTGGAGCTTAGAAATTGATATGTGAAATAGGTGATGTCTATAACAACTTGTGAAGTTGTAAATTGATATAAGTTACCCCGGGTTTATATAAGTTGTATGCTTTTGTATTCCATGTTAGATGTGTTTACTCACGCTGGTTTCCAGCCTGACCCGAGTGTTACTTTGATGTAATGCTCGGGTCAGACCGAGTATTATAGATTTTCAGGTAAGGATGGTCTGGAGCTCAGGAGGCGAGCTAGATGGCAGGAACGTATGGAGCATATACCGCTGTTTATATTGTAGTTGTCTTGGACATGTTGTTTAAATTGTCTAGTGTTGTGAAAATTTTGTAACTCTGATATATAAAAATGTAAATGTACTGATACAGTTCTTCTTTGTAAACTATTATTTTATTTGATATTATATTTTGTCCGCTGTGAATGTGAGATGTTGGTGTTTCTGTTCTTCTTTCTCTAACTATCTGAAATTTTCGGGTTCGAAATTTTCGGGTCGTTACATTTGGTATCAGAGCGAGGTTAAGCGAGTGCCTTTGCTCTGGTGGGATTACTCATTAAAGATAGGGTAAGTGGTACCCTAGAATGAGTTGAGTGAATATATATATGAGAGCGTACTTGTTATTTTCTTCTATAAAGATTTTAAATGATTTTAGAAGAATATATTTTGATATATATAGCAATATTTCTTTTTAATAAACATTAAGGTAATTGGTTGTTAAATTATTGGAATTACATTAAGTGGTAATAGAAATACAACCAAATTAAAATTAAATCAAAGATAAGTTTGAAATGGATTCAAACTGAAATTAAATCTAGAAGTTGGGGAAGAATTTCAAAATAAGATTAATTAGAATTGGTTTAAACCAGAGAAATTGAATGGTTATTGTGTTTAATAATAAGATGATTGTTTTCCAATAAAACATAAAATGTTTAAAGGAAGTAACCATTTATTGAGAATAACTTGTAAATTAGAAAGGATGTAAATTAAAGTGGGTTTCCAATTGTGAATTTCTGAATTCTAAATCTAAACATTTTAAATTGTTTTCAAAGTGTTAAAGGAAATAATATTATTCAAACTATTTTGAATATGATCTTATTTTAAAATAAGAAATGTTTGAAAATTTAAAGAGAAATTGTTTAGAATTGAAACCAAAGGTGGTTTAAATTTTAAAATTTGGCTTGGTGAGCCAAGAAGTAAATATGTATATGTGTGGATATACATTATATCAAAGATGGTTTGAAATAAACTCTAAGTGTTGGATTTTAACTTTGGAAGGTGATGTATAACCCAAAGTGATAAGTTTTTGAACTTATAAGTGGGAAAATTATTAATGTGAAGTTAAATAAGTTTGAATGATCAACCTGAAGTGGAAATTTCAAGACGAAATTAAGATTTAACTTGGAAAGTTGAATGGTTGATTTGAATTAGAAGTTTGAATGATCTCAAAATGGGTTTGAGATCCGAAAATTGGAAATGGATGGATGTTTTAAAATAATTTGAATGATACCATCCTGTTATTATTAATAATCTTTAACCTGAAATTGGATTTGTCTAAATAAATAAGAAATGAAGTGTGGTAATATATCCACTATTGAGATAAAAGGAATTATTTTGAACTGAAAATTTGAATAATTACACTTGTAAATTAAAATTGTTTAAGGAACTAGTTTTAAACTGGAAGATAAAATGGAGTAATAAATTAATTTTTTTTAAGATAAAATTGTTTTGAACTCTTATTTGAACTTTGGAAAAAGTTAACTAAATATAATTTAAAATGGAATTTTGAGAATTGGACTCAAAATTAAATTTTTTAAAAACATTAAAGGTAAATTGATTTAAAAGAATTAAATCAACGTTTGAAGTATTAACTCGAATTTATGTAATTCGAAATCGTTCATAGTGAAATGGAATTTGAAGTTGGTTCAAATTGAAATTTTATTTGAATATTTAGAAATTGTGAATAAAAGTTGAATAGTTTTAAATTCAAATGGGATTTGAATTGAATTTTGAAAGAAATTGAGATTAATTCAACTTGAATTAGGATTGAATCAATTTCAATGGAAATTGAATTCAGTGGAGTGAAGTCACATTTAAATTGACTTAATGGGAATGGAGATTGGAATTGAACAGTTTGGCTCTGGACTATTTTCAAAATAAATGGTTTTAATATAAATCTATTTTTTCAAATTACTTACTATACAATCTTTCTTTTTAAAGGCCAAGCTATCTTATACTTATTTTACAATTATTTTTGGAACTATTTACCAATTTTTCAACTATTTTGCAAAACTAATTATTATCTTACTATTATTTTGCAATTATCTAAAATTTCTAAATTATTTTAACTATTTTACACCTATTTAAAAACTAGTAATTATTTTCCAACTACTTATTTATTTTTAAAATTTTCAAGCTATTTTCTAAATAAACTGGTCAGAGTTCAAACTATTATTGGTTAAATACCCAATCGAGATAAGAATAGAGATGATAATCCAAATGTATTTAAGCAATTGTGATTAAGTGAATGAAAATCAAAGTAAATGTGAACAGAAATGGAATTGATTTGGCTAATAACCAATAAAGATAAATACGTAGGGTGTACGTATGTTATTCTATTCGCATAGTAATGTGATCTAGATTCGAGCATAGAATTTCGAGATAGTAGGTCGATCCGAGTTAGGACTTTTCACTCGATTTTCGATGGCGAACCTGGATATGGATTGTTGATTGGTTCTGGATATTCTCTATCATAGTTATGACTGTGCAAGAAGAATGACGGTTTTTGATGAAGAAACCAGATATGTGTCCGCACTAGGAAGTCAGGTGGACGATACTAGTTCGGAAGTGAAATTGTGTGGTCGAGTGAGCGATCAGATTGGTATAGCGTACGGATTATATGTGTACATCGTACGGATTTGAATTAAGTTATATATCTTTGTTATAAAAGATAAATTTCCCCTTGTTGAATCTATTGCCAAAAGAAAAGGATTTTGAAGGTGTTTTGAAGTATAAAAGGAGTTTTATACAAGTTTGAAATGATCCAAAGTTTTAAATTATATATATCTGTATATATAAAGGATCTTATGAGGATTTTGGAAAAGGTTTTGGGAACCTTTGGATTTTGAAAGGCTTTTGATTTTTTGGGTAAAATCAATATTGAAATTTGGAAAGCCTAGTTTGAGAATTATCGATTTTGGAATAATCGATTTTGTATAAAAGAGCTTTGTATGTGATCATAGTAGGTGTATGATTTGAAGATACTATATGTATAGTATAAAATGTTTTGATGATGGCTCTGGGGAAAAAGGAGCTCCCTTGAAATGAACTTCTCAGGAGTACCACCTGGTGGTGCTGCCTTGAGCCCCGGGGGGGGGGGGGAGGGGGAGGGGGGGTTTCTAACGTTGATCCTGTGAGGAGTCCGGACAAAACTAGTTCCTGGGGATTATGAGTAGAGTATACCATAGCGAAATTCGTGTGTGCCGCTGAGTCTGCATTTGATTTTATATCGGTAGACTGCGACCTATGGTAACATAGCGAAAGTCGTGTGTGCCGCTGAGAGCCAATAGTCTGCGTTTGATTTTATATCGGTAGAATGCGACCTATGTAGGAGTGGAGAAGTTTCATTTCGACAGCAAAAATCGGAGGCCGCAGAGTGCCTGCAGTTACATGGACTTTTGCTGTGATGACAACGTAACCCTGGAATGTAATTGCGATCTGTCGTGGGATCCATGGCGTAATCAAGAGGCCGCGGAGTACCTGCAGTTACATGGACTTTTGTTGTGACGGCAACGTAACCCTGGAATGTAACTGCGACCATGGATGGGGGTGATGATTTCTAGAGCATTCACACCAAAGATATATCCTCTATTTTCAAAAACTATTTTCTATATTTTCGATAAAATTATTTTCCAAGTATTATCACTGGGTGTTGAAAATGGGTCTGCTAAGTACTTATAGATTTCCAGTCTTACGCCTGATCAACGTATGACCGAATTTCTATGAGCACGAAGATAGACTTGTTGAAACATCGAGTTATAGAATGATATTTTTATATAACTACTTTGATATAACTATATATAGGTTTTAAAGGTGTTTTAAAAATGATCAAAGGAAAATTTATCAGATTTTAAGCATTTTATTCTGGCTTCGTTCCTTTTCGAGGACGAAAAGATTCTAAGGGGGAAGGAATGTGATAACCTGAATTTTCAGGCATATGATAATTGGTAATTAACAGGATTAGAATTATTAATTTGTATGTTAAACAGATAAAATTCTGATACTAAAAGATATCTGGATATGTAAATGGATTTGAAAATATAATGATTGTTCATATATATATATATATATTAATTAGAATTATTATTACAAATTGAACTTATGTTTGTTTAAAAATATATATATATATTTTAGTTAATTTTAAATTATATTTTAAAATTTGAATTTGAATTTGAAATTCAAAAGAAAAAAATATATATAATAGACATCTTAATATTTTGGATCTAAAAAAATATGTGTATGATTTTTTTAGAACATAATTTGTTTTATAAAGAGGGTTTCATTTTTTATGAATTAGGAATATATGTATTAATTAAGAAATTTAATTACAAAAGCTTATAAACCATTTTAAAAATAAGTTAAACATGCATAACTCATATGTAAGTTTAATTAATGAAATTTAACAAGTGTAAGTGATTTAAATTGGTTTATGACAAATGTTAAATGGATTAACAAGTGGCAAAACATGTTTCTTAAAATTCTTTTTTACATGTATTGGAAGTAAAAGAGCCAGACTTCATTTTGCTTGAATACATCTTAATCTAAAATAAGTTAAAAACAAAGAAACTCAAGTCAGAAATAAATATACAAATTCAAAACAAAGGCCTGTAATAAATATTTCAAACCAGGGATTTATCAAAGAAATCAACAGCAAGCAGGTTCAAACTCCAGATTCAAAATCCAGAGCAAAATCAGTTTCAGGAAAATGATAATGCAACAGAGTGTTCTCTGCTTCTATAAATAGGTGAGTAAATTTTAATCAGAAAATTTAAGTAAAGTAAATTTGTGCATGTGAAAAATTTGAGCTGGTGAATGTCTTCCACGCATAAATATATAGATGAAATCTTGGTGTTTATTTTGTTTTAAAACTATGCATGTTCAATCTGTTTGATGCTTCTCTGTATTTTCAAGTTACAGAGTAAATTTAAACAAAAATTTCGAAATTTACCTAACAAATAACTGTTAAGCCTGAATCTTCAAATGCAGTAGGTTTATTTAAACATGAATTAAGGTTTAAATTTTATTCAAAAAGAATTTATTTGAAAATCTTCTCAATCGGGAAGTTACAGTGAATTTTTTTAATAACATGATAAAATCAAGTATTGAAATTTGTTGATTCAATTTTGCATCTGGAATCAACTTGGTAAAACATGATTTTTAAAGTAAAAATCAAGATTTTTAGTTAGGTTATGGTGGAGTATTTTGGTAATGACCTGATGATGGTTTTTGGGCAAGTACTAGTGACTGGGTGGATTTCGAAGGTCGAGGCTTGGATGGCCACATGTGTAGTGATCGGTGAACCCAAGAAAAATAAGGGAGGAGGTAATCGATCATCAAAGGATTAGAATTTGGGAGTAGTAGGGTTTAAGCTCAGTAATATGGTGTGTTCGAATAATGGGTTACTGGGAACTTGTAGTGGATCGAGTGGCACAAGTTCGTGGGGTTAGTAGCGGAGAGGTCTCGCGGTGATGTGGCCGAGTTTCGAAGCGATCGATGGTCATAATCGTGATGATTGAGGGGGTTTTCTGGTGAAGTTTTGGGTTCAGGTTCGTCGGTGATACTCGATTTTGTCTCGAGCCTTGTGATTTTGGTTTGAGGGTCGGAAAGAGGAGTGTGCTTGATCGCCGACCTGTAGAGGGTGTCGCCATTGGTGGTGACACCGTTGGGGAACTGTGCACGTGCACAGTAATGATGACTTGCCAGATTTTGTTGGGTTCGTGCGCATTTGGGTTGGTGCTCGGGTGATTTGGGTTAGTGCTCGAGTTTGTACTCAAGATGGTTAGGTGATACTCTCCAGTATTTGATTAAGTTTATAACTAAACTAATAAAAAGGTAAATAGGAAAGGAAGGGGAGGATCAGAACCGTGTTTGTCATGAGTTGGTCGGGTTGAACCCATAGCAAGTATTTTTTAAAAAAAAAAAGGGTTTTCAAACTTGTTTTAAGTTTTGAATTTAAATTTATTTAAATCTACTTTATGAAAATATTAAACTATTTAATTTAAAGTATTTTATACTTCGATAATTAAACTTTGGGATAATTTTATATTTATTTAAATTTAACTTTTAAAAGTAATTAGTTTTAAACGAAATGTTTAAATATGTGATAATTTTAAGTAATTAATGTAATTAATTTGTTTTGAAAGTTAATTAAGATTTTATGGTTAAAGTTTACTTTAATTAATAAAGTAATTAAAGTAAAATAAATTAATAATTTTGAATTAATTAATTAATAAAGTTTAAATTATTAATTAGTTATGGATTAATTAATTGATAATTAAGAACTAAATTAAATCATAATTAATAGATAATTAATTAAATAATTAAAGATCAATTAATAAGTGATTAGTAATTAATTAATTTGGGTGATTAGTTAAATTACTTTGTGTAATTAACTAAAGGCTAATTACTTATTGAACTTAAGAATGACAACTAAGGATTGATTAATCAAGGTTAATCAATTAAGAAATAATTAAGTGATAAGTAATTAAGAGGTTATTACTTAATATAAAGGAATTATTATGAATAATTACTTAATGAAGTAATTAAAGGAATTAATTACTCGGTATAATTAAGTTGATGTGGTTAATTTTAGTTAATTAATTCAGTTTAATTAATTAAAAGTGATCAATTGTGTTGAGTTAAGTATAATTACTTAAGGTAATTAATGAGGTATAATTACTTAGTGAAGTAATTAGTGGATAATTACCATATGTAATTAGTTTAAGGAAATTACTTGATGGGTAGTAATTAAAGGATAATTACTTGATGGAAGAAATTAAGTAATGATTACTCGGTGTAATTAAAGGATTAATTAATATAATTAATCAAGGAGTTAGTTTAATCCATGGAGGAATTAAGGAAAATTAATTTATGATTTTGATTATCAAGATTGATTAATGAATATAATTAAGTTAAAGGTTAATTATGAAATGAAATTTTATAATAATTAACTAATGAAAATAATTTGAGGATCATTAATTAATGTAATTAATTAAGTGATCAATCTTGCTTGTTAATGATTGAATGATGATGAGTGTTTTAGACTGGTTGATATCTCTGATATGAATTGCTTTGTGATATGATATATTGGATGGATGGTGATAATGTGATTGTCTATCAATTATGAGTTGGTGTGGAAAAAATGTTTTCTGGTAAATAAAGTTGAATTGTATTTAATTGAATAATTTAGGTTAAAGATTACATTGGATTCGAAGAAACCAGAGTTGGGTATTAGAAAATTCTCGAAACCACTTCGATTCTTTATAAATTGATATGTGAAATTAATAGGCTGAAATGGAATGATTTAAGTGGATTGGACCACTTATTCTAAGTTTTGGAGCTTAGAAATTGATATGTGAAATAGGTGATGTCTATAACAACTTGTGAAGTTGTAAATTGATATAAGTTACCCCGGGTTTATATAAGTTGTATTCTTTTGTATTCCACGTTAGATGGGTTTACTCACGCTGGTTTCCAGCCTGACCCGGGTGTTACTTTGATGTAATGCTTGGGTCAGACCGAGTGTTACAGATTTTCAGGTAAGGATGTTCTAGGGCTTAGGAGGCGAGCTAGATGACAGAAACGTATGGAGCATATACCGCTGTTTATATTGTAGTTGCCTTGAACATGTTGTTTAAACTGTCTAGTATTGTGAAAATGTTGTAACTCTGATATATAAAAATGTAAATGTACTGATACAGTTCTTCTTTGTAAACTGTTATTTTATTTGATATTATATTTTGTCCACTGCGAATGTGAGATGTTGGTGTTTATATTCTTCTTTTTCTACTTTCTCTTTTCTTCTTTTTCTAACTATCTAGAATTTTCGGGTTCAAAATTTTCGGGTCGTTACAGAAGGTATCTCTGTAGATCCAGCGAAGGTTGAAACTATTCTGGAATGGGAGCGGCCGGATACACTGACTGAAGTTCGCTGTTTTCTATGATTGGCTGGCTACTACATAAAGTTTATCAAGGATTATTCCAAGATTTCTTCGCATCTGACTAAGCTGACTAGGAAAGGAGCTAAATTCAAATGGACTTCCCAGTGTGAAGAAGCTTTCCAAGAATTGAAGACAAGGCTTACCAGTGTACCATTGCTCGCTATTCCAGATGGGACAAGCAAATTCGAGGTTTATACTGATGCTTGTATTGTTGGTCTGGGAGCAGTTCTGATGCAGAATGGAAGGGTAATTGCGTATGCGAGTCGACAGCTGAAGCCACATGAAAAGAACTATGCTACGCACGATCTTGAATTGTTAGCCATTGTTTTTGCTTTGAAGATCTGGATACATTATCTTTTAGGAGAGAAATTCGAGTTATTCAAAGATCACAAACCGTTGAAATATCTTTTCTCTCAAAAAGATCTTAATCTGAGGCAACAGAGGTGGGTCGAATTTCTGGCATCTTATGATTTGGATATTCTGTATACTCCGGGAAAGGCGAATGTTGTAGCTGATGCTCTTAGCAGGAATGCAGTCCTATCTCTTTTAGAAGTTGTTCCATCTCTTATTGAAAGGATTTCAACCAAGCAAGAATAAGATAGTAGATTAAGAGGAATTATCAGAAAAGTTAAGAAGGGTCAGTGTTCTAGTTTCAAGATTGATGGCCAAGGAACATTAAGGATCAACAGGAGGATCTATGTTCCGAATTTCAAGGAATTGAAGCAGGAGGTGTTGTCTGAGAGTTATCGCTCCAAATTGAATGTTCATCCGGGAATCTTGAAGATGTATAAAGATATGAGAAGAATTTTCTGTTGGCCTGGTATGAAGAAAGATGTAGCTAGGTTCGTAAATAGTTGTGCCATCTACCAACAAGTTAACGAAGATCAGCAGAAGACGGTCGGAATATTGCAGCCTTTTGAAATTCAAGATTGGAAGTGGGAATTGATTTCGATGGATTTCATTGACGGTTTGCCAAGAACCAAGAAAGGAAATGATGGAATATGGGTTATTGTGGATCATTTAACGAAAAGTGCCCATTTTATACCCGTTAAGGCAACTCATACTACAGCTTCTCTGGCAGAGATTTTCTTGAAGGAGATAGTCAGATTGCATTATGTTCCTGTCATTATAGTAAGTGATCGTGATCCAATTTCCACCAGCAAATTCAGGGAGGCTCTACCATCAGCTATGGGAACAGATTTGAGATTGAGTACATCCTATCATCCTCAAACAGACGGACAAACGGAGATACTGAATCGAATTCTTGAGGATATGTCGTGAGCTTGTGTTTTGGATTTTGGAGGATCATGGGAAGACCATCTTCACCTAGTGTAATTTTCTTGTAATAACAGTTATCAGGCGAGTATTAAGATGGCTCCTTGTGAAGCTTTATATGGAAGACCGTGTAGATCCCCATCCTGTTGGATAGAATCGAAATATCGTCTTGTGCTTGGACCCGATCTAAATCGAGAAGCTTCTATGAAGGTTGAGCTTATCAAGAAAAGAATGAAAGCTGCTCAGGATCGTCAGAAGAAATATGCTGACAGAAGACGAAGACCATTGGAATTCGAGATCGAAGATTTAGTGCTTATCAAAGTTTCCCCAATCAAAGGTGCTATAAGATTCGGAAAGGCGGGAAAACTTGCTCCAAGATATATTGGACCATTCCAAGTGCTGGAAGGAATTATAGCAGTAGCTTACAGGATTGAATTGCCAGAAAAAATGTCTGGAATTCATAATGTATTTCATGTATCCCATCTGAGGAAATTTGTTCATGACCCATCACTGGTTGTAGAACCAATAGTCCAGGAAGATTTGGAAGTAGAACCCAACTTGACTATGGTCAGAAATCCTGTTCGGATTGTGGATCGAGACGAGAAGCAACTCAGGGGCAATGTAGTGAAGCTCGTCAAGGTGCAGTGGAGTGAGGATCCCAAAGATTGTACCTGGGAAACTCTGGATAGTTTTAAGAAAGCCTATCCGGATTTATGTCCAGATTACTAGTGATATTTGTTAAAATAAACTGTTTGATTGTTTGTTTTTGTATGGATGATATGTATGTTTGGATTGTTAATAAAAAGCTTTTGAATTAACTTTTGTTTTAAATTTCCAGGACGAAATTCTTTTAAGGCGGGAGGAATGTAACAGTCCGAAATTTTGACCATATTATTATAATAAGAGTTTAATCTAATTCAAATAAAATACAAGCTTTTCATTTTATAAGCTGATAGGATCTTTGGACATTTATCAGTTATAAATGCATATATATGTTTTGTGAAGGAATTTTGATTTGAAAATTTAAAAAAGATTCTTTCCAAAATATTTATAGTAAAATTATCTTATTCAATTAAAATTAAAGGTTTCATATTATTTATATTTGATATAATATATATATGAATGTAAATACAGTCTTTAATAATAATGTTTAAAATAAACTATCATATCAATATTAAACATAAATATAAAAACATAAGTATAAAACATAATAATAAAATATAAGATATAAATAGAAAAATAAAATATATAAATACAAATAAATGTTATAAATCAAAGGTTTGAATATTTAACTACAAATAGAAAATAAAACTAAAGAAGTTATGTAAACAATAACTATAATAATTTTACATGAACATATATGATAAGTTTAGAAAAGAAGATAAACTATTTTCACAACCTGTATATATATATGTGCAATGCAAAAGAAAAGACAAACTAGTTATATTCAAAAATCTTTGTACAAATATAAATATCAGCAAACATATAATAAGTATGTAAACATATATAAAGACGTGTTCATTAAATGCTAGCACACATTTGCCATTTCAAATTTGCAAAAGAAATATCTCGGTACGACAACATGTTCAGCCGAATTTTGCAAGATCATCTCAAATTACAGTAATTTGACATAAAACAAAATATGATCAAATAAGTTGAGGCTTGTACTAAAAGCTTATATCTCTGTTCAAAGCTCAGTGTGTGTATATATATATATTTATTTATTTTCATCCTATTTTAGTTCATTTCATAACATAGTAAACCTGAGAAGCAAAACTGTGATAAGAAAAAGAAAATAAAGCATCATCTTAACAAACTCAAACAAACTCAACATCAAAACAGAGAGATTTTCAGGAATTCAAATCTGCAGCCTTTCAACACAACACTTGCTTTCTGTTCAACAATTATTAGGTGAGTAAACATACAGTTTTTAAAGTATAAGTTTTGGTAATTAGTTCATGTAAATCTTGTGTTTGTTATATATTGTAAGTACGTAGTTTTGAGATGTTCTCTGGAAGTTTAAATATGTGATGTTCTTCAGTAGTTTTAAAGCTTCTGAGCAAAGAAGTGTAAAGAAAGCTAATACTTCTTCATTTTAACCGATTTAAACTTAGGAATTTAAGCTAATTAATCTTGTTTAACTTAAATCATAAGCCTGGAAATTTGTTTGAAGCGTAACGATATAATATAAAAACTGTTTATTCAAGTTACAGTATAAAGAAATCAATATGTTAAAATTCAAATGTTTTAATTTGTTAATTTGATCCCATATCTTGATTTAACATACAAAGTTAAGATTTTAAAACAAGAACGATGATTTTTAGATCAATATTCAAGGTGCAGTTTTAAAGAGAACCGAAAATGTCTTTTTGAGAATATCTGATGATTCAACTAATATTAGATGTTGTAATTCATGTTGGAGCTTGCTTGATACTCGTTGATGACACGAGAAATGCTAAATAAATTTTTTGATGCAAGGATTTTTGGATCGAATCAAATGTAGGGTTTGGGTTCGTGTTTTTCTATGGTCTGTCAGTTTCTTGTTTTCGTCACCGTACGTCGACCGAGCTACACGCGATTTTGGGTGATTGTCGAGGAGGGTATGGCCATGGCATGGACTAAGCGGCATTGCCACCAGTGGTTGTTGTTGGTAGGACGCAGCGATTTTCTGTTGGGTGATTGAGCAACTGGTCCGAGCTACATGCATATTTTGATTTCAACCTTTTTGCGAAGTACTGGGTTTGATTTCGAATGTAGGGTCGATTTGTGGTTTGCTGGAGGCAACGTGGGTTGCCAAAGGGGTGGCGAACCACCGTTCACGTGCACGATGGCGATTGGCTGTCTGATTTTGGGTTTTGGGGTTGTCGCGAGTTGTTGCACGAGACTCTTTGAGGATTGCTTCGAGCAGAGCCTGATGGTACTTGAGAGTGTTTCGTATAACTGCAGTTTAAAACTACTTAAAAAAAAGAATAGGTAGAAGAATAAGAAGAAGGGTATGAGAAGAGAGGGGAGAAACTCGGGGGAACGGGGAGGAAAACTCGAATTTTTCTCGAGTAAACGAGATGCTTGCCTCGGGTCCGATGAATTTGCCCAAATACTTTAAGTATTTTGTTATACTAAGTTTAATATTAATTAAATCAATAATGTTGGTTAGTGTTAAGTTAAGATTTAATTTAAAATTTATTAAAAGAAGGATTCGCAAATGTAAGATAATTAATTAACTTAAGGTATAAGTTGATTTACAATGTAAATTAATTTTAATTAACTAAGCAGTTTGAAGATTAAATAAATTTATAATATTAATGTTATGTTTAAATCAATTTAAACCTAATAATTTTAATTAATTACTTAAAGTTAATTAATAAATAAATAGAAGTTGACTTAAGTAATTAATTAAGAATTAAATGATTAATCAATTGGTAATTAATGATCAAATAAGTAATAAATTGTTAATTAATGCGTAAATAAATTTTATATATTAAGAATTAAGATTATTATTTAATAATTAAGAATTAATTAATTAAGTGAGAAATTAAGAAATAATTTAATAATTTGATAAGTTGTTTAATTAGTGATTAATCAAGCTGGATAAAGTGGTAAATTAAAATAAGTAGATCAAACTATTTTGATATGAATTGATGATTCTTATTTGATTGACTCCGATATCTATTGGATGATATTTCGTGATACTTTGTGATATTCTGGATATATCTATTATAATTGTATATTATTTATCTATGATAAATGTTATGTGAATTCAGAGTATTGAATTTAAATTGTTTAAACTATTTAAATAACCTGGCCTCTAAAAATGGCGTTCAGATTTCGATGAGACCGGGATCGGGTGTCAATTTGATATTCTGAAAAACACATTGATCCAAATTAAACGACAGGTCATGACATATCAAGTGAGGGTGATTCGAAAACGAGTGTAACGAGATAATGCCTTCGGTTTCGTTCGAACTCGGAACGAACTTGCATGGATTGAATGCTTTCAGCACATCGTCAGGCAGACGATGAGCATTCTAAGAGATATGTTCTATAAAGGTAATCGCAGCCTCAAGCCTCATCAATCGGGAATAGCTAAAACAGTGGATGTGCATCAAGGTTAGGTGGGTAATGCCTAAGCAGGACGAGATATATCCCTGTCTAGATGTCCCTTTTTATTCGGTTGGTGGGCAGGTTGATCTGCATCCAACTTCGAGGTTATCTTGTTCGGGACTGTTCAGTAAGGAATGGTTCTAGCCTTATTTTGCAGGGGAGTTAGGGTGGCTCCTCGGTACGGTAATCTAGGCCCCGTACTGTGACGGGCGGTACCCCAGTAGCCCTGCCCTTGATGGAAATCCATTTTCCCTACAAGACCCTACGGTTTTGATTTTTATTACCCACTTTTGTGGCTAGTAGCTAGAAATTAATCATGTAACAATTTCAGCTATTTTCTATTTACTTGAAAACCCTAGACACTATTATAATATCACTGGATTTCTTATAAAATGTTTTGGTTAGCGTAAGGTAAAAACTTACCCGTGTTTATGTGTGGGGAGTCTTACGTGATACCTTTATTTTCAAATGGTTTTCAAAGTTAAATAACTTTAACCCGTTTACTCACACCAGACCCATGTCTGACCCGGAGTTTATATTTTGTTTTTCACAAACTCTTGGGTACTCAAATTTTTATGAGTAGCCAAGTGATAAGTTTTGGGATTATTGAGTTCTGGAGGAGCTTGGAGCAGGAGTTCCAGACGTATCTATATATCTATCTTGTTCCGCTGTGTAGTTGATGTATGTTGTCTTTTGGATGTATGTATTGACAGATATGTATATGACTATCCTATTGTATGATATTGTATAACTCTAATATGTAATAACTATGTAATAGTTATGTTGATGTATTATATTTTATTCCATTCCGCTGTGAGATTCTGATGTTGTTATCCTTCCTTTCTATCTTTTCTATTTCTATCCCTTTCTTTGTTATTGATGATACGTCTTTCTGGGTTGGAAAGGCGGGTCGTCACAATCCACCTCCAGGCATAATCACGAGATCCACTTCTCTATCGATGAAAACCCAAAATATGATCATCTTGAAATATCTCCAAATATACAAACTTAAAAATCATGAATTGATTATAAAAATCATAATTTTGCAGTATTAATCAAATGTTAAAATCAAATCTTGATTTCCAGATATACAAATTTTAATTTGCATCTGACTATTACTGTATTTTCTGATTTTTCTGGACAACTTTAACCAATTATAATTCAAAAGATTTTTAAAGCTTAAATTATGTTAATTCAAACATCTTTTGTCGGAACATCAAAGCCTGAAGAATTTTAGGGAATGAGATTTTTAAATTTTGAAATTGAGTTATTAAACCTGTAACTAAAACAAGGCCTATTTGCCTGTAAATTGATATGCACAGACTTTTCTTCATATTTTCATATACTTGCAAGTGGATTTATATCTATATAAACATTTCACAATATTATTTCAAGCACAATCACAAACACCTAGGTATTTAAGAAGTTACTTAGCTAGAATGTTAAAACGAGGACAGACTTCACTATTTAAACCTGGAACTTGATATTGAGTTTGTTTTGCTTTGATACTTTTAGGTTTGATCATTGCCTTGGATCTGAAGCTTTTGAAATTGTTGTTTGTTTGATCTGAAACTTGATCATTGACCTGATCTTGAATTTTTTTACATTTGCTTTTGAATCAGGTTGATTGCTTGTTGTAGTTTGATTAAATTTTGATTTTCTTTTTGTTATAAACTTAGAAGATAAAGGTAATTTGAGAAGGAGAGTGTAAACTTTGAACTGAAAATGAATAGTTAGGTTTCTCTAATTCTTATTTACATATAATTCAATTTTAAAAGAAAATTTAAAAGATGACACTTGTTTAATTTCTTTTCATGGTTTACATTAGTTAATGCATGGTATAAAATGATTACACTTGTTAATGGCTTGTATTAATGTTTTACAAATGTCCAAATGTAATTATTTTGTGTTTAAACCCCTTATTCATGTTTTTATTAATTACTTAAATTTATGTAATATGTTTTTCTTATGTTTTATAAATTATAAAATATGTTTATATAAACTTACCTATTATGTTTTCATAAATTTATGTTTTAAAATTCTATATATATATATATATATATATATTATGTTTTCAATATTTATTGGTTTTTTACACATCATATATAAATTTTTTAAGAAAATTATTTTAAAACTAATTATACATTAATAAATAAACAAATGTATTTATTATATTTTAACTCTTAAAGAAAATGATTTTAAAATCTGATTATACATTAATAAATAATTAATATATATATATATATATATATATATATATATATATATATGTATTAGAATTTAATCCTTAAATAGCTTTTGAAAGTTCATTGTATTAAATTCAAAATATAACTTCCAAATATACATGCGTATATATTAAAATTAGAAAACAAATTTTATTAATTTTAAAATATAGAGTATTTAAAATCCAATTTATTTTCAATATAGTTATATTTGAGTTTCAAACCCACAATTCAATTTGTAATCAATTTATATACATATGTGTTAATAAACAACAAATATCTTATTTATTTGGAAAAATCCAAATTAATTTACAATTTAATCCAAAATTATATTTATTACCAAATTACATTTGACTCAAAACCGGGATCGTTACAATGACGGCACATGTTAAGGCGACTTTTGTAGATTTAGTAGACATGAGTGAGTTTTCGATATGAAAGTCTGGATAGGAAGATTCCACCCATAACTCAGAACAGCAACAATAATTGGAAGAAAAGGAAGTTTAATCAACAAGGTAGAAGCCAGGGCAAGGCGTGCCAGAAGGAGGATCCCAAGGAGATTAGTTAAAAAATATTACTTGTTTTAATTGCACACAAAAGGGCCACTACTCCAACGCCTGTAAGAATCCTAGGGCTCAGGATGGAACCTGCTACAATTGTCACAAGCCTAACACCATAAGAAGGATTTCCCATTGATAAAGCAAGGATAACAACTTCGAGTACTTGTTATAAAAGATGAACCCTCGACTTCGACCATTGTGAAGGGAAAGGAAATCCTACAAGGTAATATCTACATTAATAAAAATCTAGTTAGATTGTTATTTGATACTGGGGCTTCCCACAGTTTTATATCTAAAGAATTGGTTGATAAATTGAAACTTACCACAAAGATATTAGACACCCCTATATATATCTTTAACCTTATAGGTGGTAAAACTAATCTAGGTATAGTTTGTAAAAAAGTACAAGTTGCCTACCTAGCACAAAACCTTTCATGTGACCTAATCGTCCTCGACTTTGTTGGATTTGATATTACACTCGGTATGGATTAGTTGTGTTAGTATAAGGCTATTTTAGATTATATGAAAAGAACGGTACAACTACAAAATAAAAGAACTGAACCTTTTAAAATAACATGTGAAGAACCAAGTCCAGTAATGAATAGTTTTATGTATGCCCTAAATTTGGTTCAAAAGCATCTAGAATAAATACTAATTGTTAAGGAATTTTTAGATGTTTTTATGCAAGTTAAAAGTCAACCCCCACATAGGGAAATTGAGTTTAGAATCGATTTGATTTCTGGTGCAAACCTGTTTTTCACTCTTCTCGAAGAATGGCCCCCAAAGAAGAAAATGAATTAAGGAAACAAATTGATAAACTATTGAAGAAAGGACTAATAATACTAAATTTATCAAGTTGGAGCTCAGTAGTAGTTTTCGTTGCAAACTAAGATGGCTCCTTGAGATTGGTGTAGACTACCGAGACCTAACTAAGAAAAAAATTAAGAACAAGTATCTTCTACCCCGTATTGATGATTTGTTTGATCGACTTCATAGTGCTTGAGTATTTTCAAAAATGAACCTAGCTAGAGGATTCCATCAGTTAAGGATGGCAGAAGATTGCATTCCTTTAACTACATTCAGAGGACCAAATAATTTCTATGAGTGGTTAGTTATGCCTTTTGGACTAACCAATGCTCCCGCTTACTTTATGGATCTTATGAATAGAGCACTTAGGGATGTGCTCCATGAGTTTGTCTTAATTTTTATCGATGATATTCTTATATATTCAAAGACTGAATAAGAGCACAAGAGGCACCTATAGATTGTGCTAGAAATATTGAGGAGAAATGTACTCAAAGTCAAGTTCACGAAATGCCATTTATGGAAAGAGAAGGTAAGGTTCCTAGGACATGTTGTGTCAAAGGAAGGAATCTCAGTTGATTCAGGGAGAAATTACAGCCATTCTAGATTGGAAGCAGCCACAAACTCCGAAGGACGTTTGAAGCTTCTTAGGATTGGCAGGATATTAGCGTAAATTTATTAAAGACTTCTCCAAAATTTCCTATCACCTAATAAAGCTGACAATGAAAGATGCCAAATTTGAATGGACCCTAAAATGTGAAGAAGCATTCCAGGAACTCAAGAAGAGGTTGAATACCACTCCAGTCTTGACTATATTGATGAAAGCGACGGTCTAACCATTTATACCGATGCTTGTAGAGAAGGAAAGGGTGCTGCATTAATGCAACATGGGAAGGTTATCACTTATTCCAGTAGGCAATTAAAGACTCATGAGCGGAGCGACTCATGACTTGGAGCTATTAACAGTGATGTTTGCATTAAAAATATAGAGATGTTATTTGTTAGGTAAGAATTCCTCATTGTTTATTTTAATAAACTTTAGTTGACCCAAGTAAATAATGTTCCTTATTTAAATCAGTGAAATGTTCGAACTCTTCATAGATCAAAAATCCATGAAGTATTTTTTCACTCAGAAGGACTTGGATATGAGACAACAACGTTGACTAGAATTTCTAGCATCATACAATCTTGACATCTTATATACAGTCGAGAAGGCCAACGTCATAGCAGATGCATTGAGTAGAAAGCATGATGTTATAACTTATCTTGTAGTTACCCCAACTCTTTTAAAAGTAATTGCTAGAAAGAAAAAAAGAAGATCGATTTCCATTAACGATATACATAGAGGGCATGATTCAAGCTTTGAAGTTGATAACCAAGGGGTATTACGATTAAGGGGAAGAATTTGTATTCCCAACATTGATAATTTAAGAGAAGAAGTGTTGACTGAATGCCATCAATCCATGGTAATTATTCACCCTGGAGTTCATAAAATGTGCAAAGACATGAAACAAATATATTGATAGGGAAATATGAAGAGGGATGTCTATATCCATATTAGCAGATGTGCAAATTGTCAACAAATTAATAGTGATCAACGGAAGGTTGTAGGATTACTCCAACCTCTTGAAATTCTAAATTGGAAATGGGACCAAATATTAATGGATTTCATCGACGGTTTACCTCGATCAAGAAAGGGAAATGAGGGCATTTGGGTTATTATAGATCGATTAACCAAAAGCGCACATTTTATCCCTGTAAAGCCAACACGAACCGCTGTAAGTCTAGAAGAAATATACATGAGGGAAGTAGTTCGATTGCATGTTGCCCCCAGCAGTATAGTCAGCGATCGAGACCCTATCTATACTAGTAAGTTCTGGGAGGCATTGCAACATTCTTTAGGAACAAAGATGAACATAAGAACTGCACGTCACCCCTATACCAATAGGCAAACCGAGAGAGTAAATCGGGTATTTGAAGATCTTATAAGAGCCTATATCATAGATTTTAGAGGCTCATGGGAAAATTATCTTCATATTGTTGAGTTTTCTTACAACAACAACTATCAGGCAAGTATTGGCATGGCCCCATATGAAACTTTGTATGGTCATCCATGTAGATCCCCGGCATGTTGGATCGACACCGGAGATCGATTAGTACTAGGTCCTGACGTGATTAATGAAGCATCAAAATTGGTCGACATGATCAAAAAGTAGATAAAAGAAGACCAAAGAAGGCAAAAGAGTTATGCGGATAGGAGGCGTAGAAATTTGGAATTCTTGGTTGGAGATTATGCATTCCTAAAGGTTTTCCCAATGAGAGGAGTAGTGAGAGTCGGGAGAGTTGGAAAATAGGCACCTTGATATATTGAACCTTTTCCCATTCTCGAACGGATTGGCCCATTAGGTTATCGTATGGAATTGCTCAAAAAGATGTTTGGTATGCATAATGTCTTTCACATATTTCATTGACGAAGATATGTGCATGATCCACGACAAATTAAAGAAACGCCTGCCTAAGAAGATTTAAATTTTGAACCTAATTTGGCAGTTATTAGGCAACCAATGCGAATCAAGGATCATGATGAAAAGAGATTAAGAAAGAAGGTTATAAGGTTGGATAAAGTCTAATGGAGGGGTGATGCAGCAGACTGCGCATAGGAAACAAAAGATAGATTGCGAAAAGCTAATCTTGAGTTTAGAACGGGTATAGAATTGAATGTTGTATAGTGTACACACTGGCTTGTGGTGTTGTCACTTTCTATATCTTATACATATGTATCACTTCACATATATATTTGTTTCTAAGTTATCTTCTTCTTATCCTTAATTTCAAGGGCGAAATTCTTTTAAAAGGGGTGTCTATAACGACATGCAAATACATTACTTTTATAATTTATTGGATATTAAAAATATTTAATAATTTTATAACCCATTTTAAATAATTATAAAGTAATAGTTTATCTTTAATTTTACAAATACGTGAACCTATTTTAGAAAGAAATTAGCTTCGTCGGTTAGAAAATATAAGTCGTTGGAAATTTATTATATTATAAATGTAATTGTATGGCCTTAATAAACTTTATATAATTGTTATATAATGATAATTAGTGATTTATAATGGTTTTACAAATATATTAACTTGTTATATAAATATAACAAACTTCGTTGAATTTTGGCAAATTAACATCGTATCTTTACAAATGGATTTTAATATTGATAAGTATGGTTTTATAGCTTAAATAATCTTGTTTTAATTATTTAAAAATGATAAGAAATTCATTTTCAAGCTTTGTTTAGATAAATAAATAGTTTGATTAAAAACTGAAAATATGACCAGAAATTGGAAATCTTAACGGTTTGAAAATGGATTTTTTTTAAGTTGTTGCAACATTGTTTGTACGTGCACGCACACACATATGTGTATTATAATTAGTAGAATCAAAGCTAAACAAAATATCTAAGATATTTTTATAAAAAGGTAAGTGAAAAAGGCAACATCTAATCACCATTAAAACATGGAAAGCGAACATCAAATTCACCATTAATGCTTGTCATTCCATGCTTAAGATATTTTTGTAATATATCTTATCACGTTACTCTCATTAATGCATGCACTTGAGTATGGAGAAAAGATTTGATGTTGAAGTGATGTGGTGTAAGAGATATTTTGATAATATCTAAGGGTAATTTAGTAATTTTCCATATTTTCCTAAGGACATAAATAAGACCCTAAGGCTTCACAGATTCACAAATCTCATTCCTACTTCTTCATCTTCACCTCTACTTTAATGGCTTCCACTATAAAAGAAGTAATGGCTAAATTCATTACAGAAAGAAACTAAAATTATATAGTACTTATATATAGTGTAAAACAACTCAAAACTCAACCAAAACTCATCCTCTTCATTCTCTTTACCCACAGCCACCACCACACACCACCATAGCCGAGCATTCCCTCCCCTACAACCAAGGCCGTGAGTCCGAGTCAAGGCCGTGCCTCCAAAGGCAAGAGCTCAAATGATCTTCAGCTTAGATTTCGAGTTAGCGAAGCTATAGCCATTTTTAGGTTAATCATTCAATCTAAAGTGAGAAACTCCTAAACTATAGTATTATATGTTATTAGATGTTATATATGTTTGATTATGATTGTTTTTGATGATTGTTTAATGTGAATGTTGAATATATATGCAAGTCATAGAAATACACGTCGATAAGCACAAAGGAAATCACTTTCCTTTATTAAATGAATTCGTGTATATGAGATGTTAAACCGCTTTAATTTTTTTTAAATGAGAAATAATTTCTACAAATATTTTAAAGTTTTTTAAATGGGATTTGAGTTATAAAAATAAATTTCCAAATGATAAAAAATCATTTTGATCAATATAGCTTTAAAATCACTTTCCGCAGCACTTTTCCATAGTACTTTTGAAATATAGTTTTAAACGCAACCCTTTTTTTCCAAATCTTTTGTAAATGTTTTTAAATGGTAAATAAAGCATTTTAAAGATGATTCGACAGATTTGTGGAATGATTATATGTTAAATGATTAAGATTTGATCAAATAACTTGACCATCTTATGAGTGTCAAAGAGATAGTGCCTAGGCCTGAGTTTGGAAAACCAGTTTCCTGCTATCCGGACTGGTCCAACAGATGGGATAATAAATTTGATTTATTCAAATCAAAATTTTCTATAGTATAAAGGATATAATTTCCTAAAAATTAATAACTTGGGTTTTATGCGGATAATCTTCTATACTTTGTATTAAAGCCCTAAGAGGGAACTCGTACTATTCGTGGAATTCAAAAGGCGATTCCGCCGTTATTCCGCCTATAGTATTTATTGAATACGGGAATTGATATTGAATATAATTAGATGATTTCTATAAGTTCTTCTAACTTATTTACTGGTTTTGGATTAGTATCCTAGATAACATCGTTTTAACTCAATCAAAATTTTGATTTTGAATTAAGAAGTCTCTGTTAAGATTTAAGTGAAATGATTTGGAATTTAAAAAGGTTTTAAGTAGGATTTGTTAAGTGAGGTTTAATTATTCCATATATACCAAAAATAATGCTTTAAAAATATATATCTCTAGAAGATATTTGATGAAAAGAATTTATCAATCAAAGAATAATTCCTTATTTACTAAAAACCTTTTTATCGATGATTGGCTCAAAGGAACCGAGGTCGGATTTGAGTGATTCTTATCCGAAAACCGCTTTTAACTAATGTACGAATTCAAAAAATAAAGAACTGATTAAAATAATGAAGGACAAAAACTGAAGATCTTTGGGGTGGAAGGACTGCTTGTTGATAATTCTGGTTAGCTCTCAAATAAGTAAAGTAGCAGTGGTCCCTTCATTTTTGAAACTCTTCGGGTTGCAAGGACTTCTCGCTACTAATCCTAAGGGTAATCCTCGATGGGATAAGGTAGGAGAGTACCTTCGGTTTGTCCTGTTCCTAGGCAACTTGTATGGAGGAATGTCCGACGTTGCATTTGTAATTACATTGATTGGTCTCTATGAACGTATCATTTGATTGGTGGTAGAGAAGGCAACTTCTTTTAGCTTAACACCCTTTCCTGAGACATTCGAGCTCAAGAGTTATACATTTTTAGAAATCAATTGTCTGATTAAGGAATGACAATGTGGCATTCAAATTGGAATGTGCTAAAGCTAATCGTTACCTCAGGTCTTATCACCCTGAAATGGCTTAAACAAGTCATGCCATAAGGCTATGTGGGTCGCACCCATAAGGGTATGGTCATCACCCTTCTAGATTACTCTTTATATGTCGAGTATGTTGGTTATGTTGTTCGGGATCCCGGGTAGGTCGGTTATGACCAGGGTCATGTCATATTCGGTTTTATCCACCACTAAGTGGGTATATGGGTAGGCCGATCTTGCCAGGTGGAAGGGTTTCGAAGATGTCGATCCTCGGTACATCCCTCTAGAATTGTACTGTACATAAGGTATTCCTTTACCTGCCATTGTGTGGAATCAATTCCCCAATAAGTGCCATTGGACTTGATTGTAGAACCTACATTGTAGCTAGTATGATGGAACTTAATAAGGTAACAATTTCGGCCAAGATCCTTAAGTTTACTTACAATCGCTTTTAAAAGAATCTCATTAAAAATAATATCATATTTTACATAGCAAATCCTTTGGTTATCATGAGGTAAAAATCCATTACGTGCCTATGTGTAGCTTGGTCTTATGAGATATCCTTTTGTTTTCAAAAATAAATATTTTGAGTTTCTCTTGCTAGTCCTATGACTGACCCGAAGATTAATTTTCTTATCCCTTAAACCCTGGGTTAATTTTCCTAGGCAGCCAACTAGTTTGGTAAGCTTGGAGCACTTTTGAATGGAGCATGAGCATATTGGGTCGTTTGTTGAAGTCATCTATCACTTTCCGTTGTATCTGTATTATGTATTAATATCTACTGGCACTGTAAAGATAGGTCATTATAACTATCATAGCTGGTTTAGTACCTGTCATAGCTCTGATGGAACAATTTGGAGTAATTGCATGTATTATTCATGTATAATAATGTGCTGAATACGAAGTGAGATTCTATTATTGTTTTATCTTTTATCTTTATTTCTTTACCTCGTGATAATCTGCCTCTTCGACACTCGGATTTACGACACATGAATACCGAGGATGTATTAGTATCGATTTCTAAGGGTCGAGGAGCCATGTCGTCACATCTAGGTTCTTTCGTGACCTGCATCGTGAAATTTTTATCATATAACAATGCCATAGAATTCTCAATATTTGCAATCATCCCTAGCTCAATTATAAAGTTCTGTACTGATACACACACATTGCGCTATTTCAGCCATTTGGTTAAATCAGCCACAACCACTTATTTGGACCATTTCCAATTTAAAGCTCCCTAACTAAGGTTTGAACAAAAATTTAGGATCAACATACTATGCTCAATAACACTTATGAAGTTCGATCCTGAATACCCCTTCATAATGAGTTCGTTATTTTCACGAACAATCTTTTAGTATTTCATAAATACTAGAGAATACTCTCAACTACCACTTAGTCGTCTTAAGTTGGCTTGGATTTGACATTTTTTTAATGTATAAAATACATAAACGCAATGTAATATAATAAACAATATAGCATATATTATAGTTCCTATCACTAATTCCTAAGGAATCCATCTTAAGTGCTCCATATTAAACATTTTAGTATAGTGTCTGTTATACCGTTTGTGGTTAACATCCTTTCATACTAATTACAAAAGATTTCATTTTCAAATCTAATTTCGAGAATTAAACAACCAAACTAGAACAAAGGTTAACATAGGTACATCATCAACAATTAGTAGCATATTATTTACTTATTGGTTAAAAAATATTTTAGTACCTTCAATAATATTTCTTATAGACACATGCTTCCTCTGCATTTTGAATGAGAATCAACTGTTTGATTCCTCTGCCAAAATACTTGCTCAATTCTAACGCTTATCAAATGATACTTTCCTATCAATTCATGGATCCTATCAAGTACTCACAAACTCAGTTGTGACGACCCGCCTTTCATCCCACAGAAAGATGTATCATCATTAAGAAAGAAATAGGTAGAAATAGAAAAGATGGAAAGAAAAAACTAAACAATATCAGAATCTCACAGAGGAGCGAAACAAAATATATTACCTCACATAAATATTACATTGTATCACCATATACCAGAGTTAATACAGTTAGACAACATAAACCAAGACAGTCATGAAGACATGTCATTACATTACATTCTCGAAATACATCACAAAATTATCAACACGGCGGAAAGATACATATATAGCTACGCCAAGTCTCCTACTCTAGGTCCTTCCCAAAGTTCGTCTAAGCAACTTGATCACTTGGCTACTCATAAAAATTTGAGTACCCAAGAGTTTAAGAAAAATAGAAAATAAACTCCAGGTCAGACATGGGTCTGGTATGAGTAAACGGGTCAAAGTTGTTTAACTTTAAAATCATCTGAAAACAAAGGTATCGCGTAAGACTTCCGACACATAAACATGGGTAAGTTTTTACCTTACGTTGACCAAAACATTTTATAGGAAATCTAGTGATATTATAATAGAGTCTAGGGTTTTCAAATAAACTAGAAAATAGCCGAAATTGTTACATCTATTAAATTCCAGCATACATAGGTTTACAATCAAATCCGAGGGCACTTATTGGAGATTGGATTCCATACAATGGCAGGGATATTGGGGTACCGTCCGTTACAGTACCTGGTCTAGATCAGAGTACCGAGGATCCATCCAAATACCCTGCAACACAAGGCCGAAACCATCCCTTACTGGACAAACTCAAACAAGACAACACCGCAGTTATGGCCAACAACTGCCCGCTAAGCCGAATAAAAGGGACCTCTAGACAGGGGTAAATCTCATCCTACTTGGGTGCTCCCACTTAAACTTGCTGCACCTCCCCTGTTTTAGCCATTCTCAGTTGATGAGGCTTGAGGCTATGATTACCTTTTAAGAACACATCTTGGAATGCTCATCGTCCTCCATTGACGATGGTCTGATAGCATTCATCCATACAATTTCGTTATGGGTTCGAATGAAACCGAAGGCATTATCTCGTTACACTCATTTTGGAATCACCCTCAGAGTTAACGACAATAACCCTTGCACTCTGGAACTCCATCTCGATCTTCACTTGAGATTTCAAGACCTAATGTTTAATTTGGATTGATGTGGTTTTCGGATAATCAAACTTGATATTCGATTCCGGTCTCATCGAAATCCAAACGTTTCTTAGAGGCCAAGTTGTTTAAGGTTAAACAATTTAATTCAATTCCAAAACAGTGAATTTACATAGCATTTATCATAGATAAATCATACACATTTATCACAGCTATATCAGATATCACATCACAGAATATCATAGACTATCAACTATAGATATTAATCAATCCAATCAATCTTGACATTCTACCTACGCAATCATCCATAAGCAAGTTCTATTAATCCTATAATTATAATTAATTTAATTAACTTAAACTAAATTAATTACTTTAAGAATTAATCACCTAATCCTGCTTAATCAATCATTAATTAATTACCAACCATTAATTAATTAGTTATTCCTTAATTACTTTTATAATCAATTAATTAATTTTTAATTACAGATCAATTATCCTCTAACTATTAATTAATAAACCTTAATTAGTATTCCTTAATAACAAATTAATTCATCCTTAATTACCAGTTAATCAATCCTTAATTAAAAATTGATTAATCACTAATTAATTAATTAATGCTTAATTACAATTTAATTAATCCTAATTTACTTATTTAATTAATCTTTAATTACTCAATTAATTAACCTCTAATTATAAATTAATCAATCTTAATTACTTAATTAATTAATTCTTAATTATCAATTAGTTAATCTCTAATTAATTAACTAAACCCTTAATTACAAATTAGTTAACCTTCAATTAATGAACTTATAACCCTTAATTATAAATTTATTAATCCTTAATCATTAATTAATTAAATTAATTAACTACGCTTAAATTACTTGATTAACTTAATTAATCTCGACTCGTTAAAACCTTAAAAATTTAAGTTAAATCATTATCCTTATTGATTACCTAATTATGATTAACATATATATTTAAAACATTTAATTCTTATAAATAATCACCTAAATTCATTTTTAAATTAAGTTTAAAATAACTTAAAATTTTAACTTTAACAAATTCAAGTTAAACAAATTATATAACCTCTTAAACAAATGTTAAAGAAAACATTTATTTTATATAAAAGAAATTTATATAAGAAAAGTTCGAACTAAATTTATTTTAAATTTTCAAAACTTTGCTTTTAAATTTTTTTTTTAAAAACTGGCTTTAAACCTGCTTCGGGTTCATCCCCAAGATGACTCGAGTCTTGATCCGAGACCACTGCCTTTCCTCTCTCTTTTTTAGATTTAACTTAAACATAAACTTGAACATGACTTACATACATTCCTAATCGAGTCCTTACTCGAGTTCCTTACTCAATCACCCGAGTCTTCCTTCGAGTCACACCACAACCCGAACTACTAAAACAAAACTTCTCCTGCACATGCCCTAGAGACCCAAGCGTCTTCGATCACCGTCGATGCTCCGAACATATTGACGATCACTCCTAAGTATGATTTCGACCAGTAGATCTTTGTCACGAAACTCAGATCGAAATCGAGCCATCTCGAACTATTCGAAACCAAAACCCATCATCAAAAACTACCTCGAACCCACGACACCAACCACTAGCACCGCTGTAACTCTGACGATACCTCCGCTAACCTTCCATGCTTTTTTTCCACAAGGTCCAATGATCTCCGATGCCGGAGACATGACACAGAAAATCAATTCCTGACATCGACCTATTTTAGGGATTAAAACCCATTTCGACCCACTGCCGATGCCCCGGTGGTTTATCCACTCATCTGACATTTTCCCAAGCTCGCCGAACTTCACTTTTCCTCCAGTGAAATCCCCCATAACCCCGAGCACCTTGATCACCAAAAACAGCTCAAAACTCACTTGCTAACAAAACCCAAAATGCTCGCTCAATCCAAAACTAAAAATTGTGATTTCACGTTTAAAAATCATGATTTTAGATAACGATTCAGATTATACACCTGAATCGAAGAATTAAGATGTTTGAATTTTATCATATCTTATGCTTCCACTGTTCTTCTTGGTTTTCCATAAAATTACAAATTTAATTTACTTAAATATAATTTTAAACCTTAATCTATGTTTATACTAACAGATTTGGTTTGAAACCTAAGTCCTAACAGTGATTAGATAAAGAGTTATTGAATTTTGATTTATTTTTAAATCTGTAACTATGAAACAGAGAAGAACTGACATGCACAGTTCAAATACAAACAAACATACAAGATTCACACTTGTATATATACATGCAAAGCACAATTCATTCCAGGAATCACATGCACAGATTTTAATTTACCTAAACTTTTTAAATAAAAAGTTTGCTCACCTGTTTAAAAGATTAATAGAGCTTCTGAAATGGTTTTGAAATTTGAAAACTTGGATGCCTCTTTACTTTTGAAAACTGAATGCTATGTTCTGGAAAAAAATACTTGAATGCTGAAAGAAAAATGCTTGAACTTTCTTAGATTATGAACTGGAAACTTGCTTAGTTGATTTCTTTAATTAATCTATGGTTTGAAAAATTTGTTAAAGGCTTCTGGTTTGAAATGTTTACAGGTTGATCTTCCTTGTGGTTTGAAAATTTTGTGTTACTGGGTTTGTTATCTTGAGTTTGTACATTTGTTACAGACTTGAGTTTCTTTGTGTTTCGAAAATGAGATAGGAAAAAGAGATGAAGAGAAGAAATAGATGAATATATAGGATAAATTTATGATTAGTAGAATTAAAAGATAATTAAAACCAAAAAGTGACACTTGTAAAATTTCCTAACATTTTTCAATTACAATTGTTAGTTAACTTACATATGTTACTCATATGATTTAATCTATTAACACTTGTAATTTGAGCAAATTTTAATTATTTTTAAATGTTAATATAAAACTTTTATATTTATTTTCCTATTAAATAAATACTTTCTTAATTTATATAAATAAAATTCTTTAGGAAAAATAACATAAAACATATCTTATTCTAATAAAAGTTTTATTCATATATTTTTAAATCCAAAATATTTTAATATATATATCATTTAAATTTCAAATTTAAATCCAAATGCAATTTCAATTTTAATTTCAATTTAAAATCCAATTTAATATCAACTCAAATTTATACATATACAACAAACACATATTCAATTTGAAAATAATAATTCTATATATATATATTCTTTAAACAAACACAAATTTAATTTGAAAATAATAATATTTATTTAAAATCTATTTATAAAACAACACATTTTTTTTTTGGAAATAACAATTTTGCCAATTTGTTATAATTAATAAAGGAGATTATCACATTTTATATTGCCTGAAATTCTGGGATATCACATTCCTCTCCCCTAAAAGAATTTCATCCCTGAAATTTAAAACAAAACATAATCCAAAGGCTTTTATTTCATTTCAACAATTCAAGCATACATATCATCCAGACATTAACAACCAAATAAACAATTCTTCCAAACAAACGTTACTAGCTATCCGGACACAGATTTGGATAAGCTTTCCTAAAACTATCCAGAGTTTCCCACATACAGTCTCTGGTATCCTCGCTCCATTGCACCTTGACAAGCTTCACCACTTTGTTCCTTAGTTTCCTCTCATCTTGATCAACTATCTGAACTGGAATCCTGACCACAGTCAAGTATGGTTCAACCTCCAAATCCTTCTGGATTGCTGGTTCAACTACTCGAGATGGATCATGCACAAACTTCCTTAGATGAAATACATGAAAGACGTATGAATCCCAGCCATTCGATTTGGCAATTCAATCCTGTAGGCCACAACAGCAATCCCCTCAAGCACACGGAAGGGTCCAATATACCTCGGAGCAAGCTTTCTTGCCTTTCCAAATCTGATTGCTCCTTTCAGAGGAGAAATTTTGATAAAAACAAGATCTCCAATTTCATATTCCAATTGCCTCCGTCTCTTATCTGCATACTTCTTCTTACGATCTTGTGCATCTTTCATTCTCTTCTTTATAAGCTCAACCTTTGTAGAAGCCTCTCAAATCAAATCTGGACCGAGAACAATACGATCTCCTGATTCTACCCAATAAGACGGGGATCCACATGGTCTTCTGCACAAAGCTTCATAGGATGCCATCTTGATACTCGCCTGATAACTGTTATTGTATAGGAATTCCACTAAACATAGATGGTCCTCCCAAGATCCACCATAATCCAAAACACAATCCCTCAGCATATCTTCGAGAATTCATTTCAGCCTTTCTGTTTGTCTGTCAGTCTGAGGATGATAGGCTATACTCAAACTCTTAAAGTTGATTACAAAGCCTCTCAAAATTTTCTGCTGAAGATAGGATCACGATCACTTACTATGTTGATTGGAACACCATGCAGTCTGACAATCTCTCTTAAGAAATTCTCTGCCAAAGATGCTGCAGTACGGGTTGCCTTAACCAGAATAAAATGGGCGCTTTTGGTCAACCGGTTAACGGTTACCCATATTCCTTCATTTTTCTTTTTGGTCCTTTGCAAACCATTAATGAAATCCATAGAAATCATTTCCCACTTCTACTTCGGGACTTCCAAAGGCTGCAACAATCCAGTGGTCTTATGTTAATCTCCCTTCACCTGATGGTAGATAGCACATCCATTTACAAAGATAGCAATATCTTTCTTCATACTCGACCACCAGAAGACTCTTCTCATATCCCTATACATTCCAGAGATTCTCGGGTGAATACTCAATCTGGAGCGATGGCACTCAGACAAAACTTCTTGCTTCAACCCATCCACATTCGACACACAGAGACGACCATTAATTCTTAAAGTTCCTCGATTGTGAATCTCTAAATTGGAATATTGTCCTTCCTTGGTTCCTTGAATAATTTTCTTTAAAGTCTTGTCCTCCTTTTGCTTGCTTATGATCCTATCCTGTAGAGATGGGATAACTTCCTAAATAGTCAAAACGACATTCCTACTCAAGGCATGTGCTACCACATTCGCCCTTCCTGGAGTATAGAGAATATCCAGATCATAAGATGCCAAATACTCAACCCATCGCTAGTTCCTCAGATTAAGATTTTTCTGGGAGAAAAGGTACTTCAACGGTTTATGATTAGTGAACAGCTCGAACTTCTCTCCTGGCATATAATGTCAATAGATCTTCAACGCAAAGATGATAGCCAACAATTCTAGATCATGCATAGCGTAATTCTTTTCATGTAGCTTCAACTGCCTGCTCGCATACGCAATTACTCTTCCATTTTTCATCAGCACAACACCCAACCCTACTATACAGGGATCCGTATAAACCTCAAACTTACTCTTCCCATCCGAAATAGCTAACACAAGAGCGCTTGTCCACTTCACCTTCAGATCCTAGAAAGCTTCCTCACATTCAGAAGCCCACTTGAACTTTGCTCCCTTCCTAGTCAACTTGGTTAAGTGTGAAGAGATCTTGGAATAATCCTTGATGAACTTCCTGTAGTAGCCTGCTAAACCTAGAAAAATGCGGATTTTAATTAGAGTTTGCGATTGCTTCCACTCCAGAATAGTCGCTACCTTGGCTGGATTTACAGAAATGCCCTTTCCAGATACAATATGCCCTAAAAATCCAACTTCCAATTTCCAAAAATGGCACTTAGAGAACTTAGCCTTAAGAACATGCCTTCTAAGTGTCTCCAACACTATTTCCACATGTTGCTTATGCTCTTCCTCAGAATTGGAATAGACAAGAATGTCACCGATGAACACAAAACTTATTCAACACATCTCGGAAAACTCGGTTCAATGGGTCAACAAAGTAGGTTAGAGCATTGTTAATCCGAAAGGCATAACCAACCACTCATAGAAACAATTAGGTCCCCTAAATGCAGTCAAGGGTATACTGTCTTCAACTACCCTTAACTGGTGGAAACCCGTAGCTAAATCCAGTTGCGATAACACTGAAGCTCCATGCAGCGGATCAAAGTGATCATCTATACGAGGAAAAGGATACTTATTTCGGATGGTCACTTTGTTCAACTCTCGATAATCAACACATAATCTTAGTGACCCATCTGACTTGGTGACGAACACTGCAGCAGAACCCCAACAAGAAAAACTGTGCCTAATCAATCCTTTCTCCAACAGATCTTGAGTTTGCTTCACTAACTTCTCCCTCTCTCTAGGAGCCATCCTTCTGCTAGGTTGAATCACTGGTATCGCTCCCGGAACCAAATCAATGCGAAACTCTATCTCCCGATGCGAAGGTAAACACTTGACATCCTCGAAGATATATGGAAAATCTTTGACCACTACGATATCTCCTTCCTCCTCTTGAGAAGTCTCAACTCCACGTAAAAGACTACTCAAGTGAATTCCAAAACCATCGCACATCACTTTCGCAATCCTACTTGGATCAGTATCCAACGAAACTGTTATCTCTTCACATATCAGAACGGCCTTATACTTATCAAGCCAATCCATCCCCAATATAAGGTCAAACCCCTTAAAATCCAACACATAAGGGTCACATGAAAAACTATGGGACAGATAGAAAATTCTCAGATCCTTACAGATCATATCTAACTTGGTTACTCCCATTATAGGATTAGATACATGAATAGGACAGTTTATAGTACTAGGGGTAAGATAAAACTTCTCTACTAATTCCAAAGAGATAAAACTAAGAGAGGCTCCCCAATCAAACAGTACTTTAATATACTTGCCATTTAAAAGTAATGTACATTCCAATACTCCTTTTCCTTTAGAAGAAGTTGATGGTGCACCCTCCGGAGCAAACACCTAATTCTACGGAGCTTTTTGAAGTAGCGGGCAAGCTCTCACCATATGGACCGGCTGGTGACAGTTGAAGCATAACGATTTCTGAACCATTGCTGAACCTGGCCCATTTTGACGCTGCTACTGCTGCTGCTGAGTTCTACCCTGAGGACACCGATTAGCCAAGTGCCCTACTTGCTAACAAATATAACATTTCCGAGCTTCATTTTTGCTTCCGGGTTTCTTTTTATTCTACTTCTTCCAATTTGGCTTGAACTTTCTCTTATTTGGTTTGGAAGAATTCCCTCCTGATGCTGCTACAGATGCCACTGGTTTCTTATTCATCAACTCCTCATATCTAAGTGCCATATCAATCAACTCTACAAAAGATCCCTTCAAGTGCGCTGTCATCTTTTCGTTAAACTCTGGCCTCATTCCCAGCACGAACTCATTCTTTTTTAGGGGAGTGTATATGAGTCCAGGACCATAGCGAGATAGTCCATTAAATTTGGTCTCATATTCTGCTATAGTCATGCTTACCTTATTTAAATCTAGAAAATCTCGATACACACTAGTTTTCCCAGCTGTAGGCATAAATTATTTCTCATTCCAAGAAATCTCATCTTCAGACGTATTCACCGTCACTGCATCCCATCATGCAGCTACACCTTCTTGTAGTTTCCACTATGTCATTACTCTCTTTTGCTCATCAGACAATTCAAGACTCTTAAAAATCCTTTTGCATGAGCGTAGCCAAGCCTGAACCTCAATTACAGTCTCTGATCCTTTAAATGGTCTCCCTCTAAGGTTGGTGAAATTTTTACACAAAGCAGCAAAACTAACTTGAGGCGGTGCTGGATTCACATCCTCGCTAGCAGTCTGACCTCTTCCATTATTGGTCAATGTGCTCCCTACAACTCTGCCTCTCCTGCCTCTTGAACTCATGTTGGCAACTTGAACAGGTAACCCAATAAATTTAGATAGGTATATAGTTATATTAAAAAAAATACAAGTACGCTCTCTCAAGATAGATACTATTCTAGAGCCTAGGTATTATCTCAACCTATGCTCTGATACCAATTGTGATGACCCGCCTTTCATCCCACAGAAAAACATATCATCATTAAGAAAGAAATAGGTAGAAATAGAAAAGATAGAAAGAAAGAACTAAACAATATCAAAATCGCACAGCGGAACAAAACAAAATATATTACTTCACATAAATATTACATAGTATCACCATATACCAGAGTTAATACAGTTACACAACATCAACCAAGACAGTCATGAAGATCTGTCATTACATTACATTCCCAAAATACATCACAGAACTATCGACACAGCGGAAAGATACATATATAGCTGCGCCAAGTCTCGTGCTCTACGTCCTTCCTGATCACTTGGCTACTCACAAAAATTTGAGTCCCCAAGAGTTTAAGAAAAACAGAAAATAAACTCCGGGTCAGATATGAGTCTGGTGTGAGTAAACGGGTAAAGTGGTTTAACTTTAAAAATCATTTGAAAACAAAGGTATCACGTAAGACTTCCGGTACATAAACATGGGTAAGTTTTTACCTTACGCTACCAAAACATTTGATAAGAAATCCAGTGATATTATAATAGGGTCTAGGGTTTTCAAATAAATTAGAAAATAGCTGAAATTGTTACATTTATTAAATTCCAGCATACATAGGTTTACAATCAAGTCCGAAGGCACTTATTGGAAAATGGATTCCATATAATGGCAGGGCTACTAGGGTACCGCCGGTCACAATACCCGGTCTAGATCAGAGTAGCGAGGATCCAACCTAAATTCCCTACAACACAAGGTCGGAACCATCCCTTACTGTATAGTCCAGAACAAGACAACCCCGCAGTTGTGGCCAACAACTGCCCACCAAGCCGAATAAAAGGGACCTTTAGATAGGGGTAAGCCTCGTCCTACTTAGGTGCTAGCCACTTAACCTTGTTGCACCTCCCCTGTTTTAGCCATTCCCGGTTGATGATGCTTGAGGCTACAATTACCTTTTAAGAACACATCTTGGAATGCTCATCGTCTTCCATTGACGATGGTCTGATAGCATTCATCCATAAAAATTCGATCCGGGTTCGAACGAAACCGAAGGCATTATCTCGTTACACTCATTTTGGAATCACCCTCAGAGTTAACGATAATAACCCTTGCACTCTGAAACTTTATCTCGATCTTCACTTGAGATTTCACGACCTAACGTTTTACTTGGATCGATGTGGTTTTCGGAGAATCAAACTTGATATCCATCGCAGTATCATCGAAATCTAAACATTTCTTAAAGGCCAAGTTATTTAAGGTTAAACAATTTAATTCAATTCCAAAATATTGAATTCACAACATTTATCGTAGATAAATAATACACATTTATCACAGCTATATCCAATATCACATCGCAAAATATCACAGACTATCAACTATAGATATCAATCAATCCAATCAATCTTGACATTCTACCCAAGCAATCATCCATAAGCAAGTTCTATTAATCCCGTACTTATAACTAATTTAATTAACTTAAACTAAATTAATTACTTTAAGAATTAATCACGTAATCCTGATTAATCAATCTTTAATTAATTACCAACCAACCATTAATTAATTATTCCTTAATTACTTTTAAAATCAATTAATTAATCTTTAATTACAGATTAATTATCCTTTAACTATTAATTAATAAACCTTAATTATTAATTAATATTCCTTAATAAAAAATTAATTAATCCTTAATTACAGTTAATCAATCCTTAATTACAAATTGATTAATCTCTAATTAATTAATTAATGCTTAATTACAATTTAATTAATTCTTAATTACTTATTTAACTAATCTTTAATTATTTAATTAATTAACCTCTAATTAAAAATTAGTCAATCTTAATTACTTATTTAATTAATTCTTAATTAATAATTAATTAATCTCTAATTAATTAACTAGACCCTTAATTACAAATTAATTAACCTCCAATTACTTAACTTATAACCCTTAATTATAAATTTATTAACCCTTAAACATTAATTAATTAAATTAATTAACTATACTTAAATTACTTTATTAACTTAATTAATCTCAAATCATTAAAAACTTAATTATCTTTCTAAGGTAAATCATTATCTTTATTGATTGCCTAATAATGACTAAGAAATATATTTAAAACATTTAATTCTTATAAATAATCATCTAAATACGTTTTTAAATTAAGTTTAAAATAACTTAAAATTTTATCTTTAACAAATTCTAGTTAAACAAATTATATAACCTCTTAAATAAATGTTAAATAAAACACTTATTTTATATAAAAGAAATTTATTTAAGAAAAGTTTGAACTAAATTTATTTTAAATTATCAAAACTTTGCTTTTTTTAAAAAAAAAACTGGTTTTAAACCTGTTTCGGGTTCATCCCCAAGATGACTCGAGTCTTGACTCGAGACCACTGCCTTTCTTCTCTTTTTTTAGATTTAACTTAAACGTAAACTTAAACATGACTTACATACATTCCTAATAGAGTCATTACTCGATTTCCTTACTCAATCACCGAGTCTTCCTTCCAATCACACCACAATCCGAACTACCGACACAAAACTTCGCCGTGCACATGCACTAGAGAACCAGGCATCTCCGATCACCTCCAACACTCCGAACATATCGACGATCACTCCTAAGTACGATTCTAACCAACAGATCGTCGTCACGAAAATCATATCGAAATCGAGCCATCTGAACTACCCGGAACCAAAACCTATCACCAAAAACTACCTCGAACCCACGACGCCATCCAAGAGCGCCGCTGCAACTCTGACCACACCTCCACTAACCTTCCACGCTGTTTTTTCCTAAGGTCCGATGATCTCCGATGCCAGAGATACGACACAGCAACTCAATTCCTGACCTCGGCCTATTTTATGGTTTAAAACCCATTTCGACCCATCGCCGACACCATGGTGGTTTATCCACCCATCTGACATTTTTTCGAAGCTCGTCGAACTTCCCTTTTCCTCCAGTGAAGTCCCCAACCACCCCGAGCACCTTGATCACCAGAAACAGCTCAAAACTCACTTGCTGCTCAAACCTGAAATGCTTGCTGAATCCAAAACTACAATTGTGATTTCACGTTTAAAAATCATGATTTTAGATAATGATTCAAATTATATACCTGAATCAATGAATTAAGATGTTTAAATTATAACATATCTTAAGTTTCCACTATTCTTCTTAGTTTTCCAAAAAAATAACAAATTTAATTTACTTAAATATAAACCTTAATCTATGTTTAAACAAATAGATTTTGTTTGAAACCCAAGTCCAAACAGTGATTAGATAAAGTGTTATTGAATTTGATTTATTTTTAAATCTATAACTATGAAACAGAGAAGAGCTGACATGCACAGTTCAAACACAAACAAACATACCGGATTCACACATGTATATATACATGCAAAGAACAATTCATTCCAGGAATCACATGCACAGATTTTAATTCACCTAAACTTTTTAAATAAAAAGTTTACTCACCTGTTTAAAAGATGAATGGAGCTTTTGAAATGGTTTTGAAATTTGAAAACTTGAATGCCTCTTTGCTTTTGAAAACTGAATGCTATGATCTAGAAAAATACTTGAATGATGGAAGAAAAATGCTTGAACTTGCTTAGATTATGAATTGGAAACTTGCTTAATTGATTTCTTTGATTAATCTCTGGTTTGAAAATTTTGTTACAGGTTTCAGGTTTGAAATGTTTACAGGTTGATCTTCCTTGTGCTTTGAAAATTTTGTGTTACAGGGTTTGTTTTCTTGAGTTTGTATATTTGTTACAGACTTGAGTTTCTTTGTGTTTTGAAAATGAGATTGGAAAAAGAGATGAAGAGAAGAAATAGATGAATATATAGGCTGAATTAAGATTATTAAAAATTAAAGAAAACTAAAATTAAAAAGTGACACTTGTAAAATTTCATAACATTTAGCAGTTACAATTTTTAATTAACTTACACATGTTACCAATATGATTTAATCTATTAATACTTGTAATTTAAGCAAATTTTAATTATTTTTAAATGTTAGTATAAAGCTTTTAAATTTATTTTCCTATTAAATAAATACTTTCTTAATTTATATAAATAAAATTCTTTAAGGAAAATTGAATAAAACAAATCTTATTCTAATACAAATCTTATTCATATTTTTTAAGTCCAAAATATTTTAATATATATATCCTTTAAATTTGAAATTTAAATCCAAATTCAAATTCAAATTCAATATAAAATCCAATTTAAAATCAACTCAAATATATACATATATAACAAACACATATTCAATTTGAAAATAATAATTATATATATATTAAACAAACACAAATTTAATTTGAAAATAATAATTTTTATTTAAAATCTATTTATAAAACAACACATTATTATTGTTTGGAAATTACAATTTTGCCAATTTGTTATAATAATAAAGGAGATTATCACATTTTAAATTGCTTGAAATTCCGGGATATCACATCAGTACTGGCCTAGTGATGTTTTGGTTTTTATATGCAAAAAATATATTCTTGATCATTATTTAGATTTTTTATTTCAACATATATGTCCCGAAATTCAAGGTTATACTAGCTAAAAATTTTGCGAGTAAAATTGAATTAACTTAATCACATTGAATGGCGGACTTGTGAAGCTAATTTCAACAATTGAAATTGATGATGTTAGTTTCATTAATGTTGCTTACTTCATTCCATCTGCATTGGTTTTCTTTTTAAGGACATATCTATAGCCAATAGATCATATCACTTCGTACAACTATCAAAATCTTGATTTATGAATCGTGACATGGCAGAGTCAATATTCTTTATGGCTTATTGATAAATAGAAAATTCTTTTATCGACACTACTAAGAACTCATAGTTTTTTTTGAGAATTCTTATTAGTCATTCTAATTAGTGCGAGAATTCTTATTAGGCATTATAATCAATTGTGTAAATTTTGGCTTGGTTAATTTCATTTCATCACGTGATCGACTTTATCTTTGGATAGTATCCAAATCCATTTTAATACCTACAATTTCTAAAAGAAATTCTTTCGTCATGAAGTTGGCGTTTCTTAATGTTTCTCAATACGATAATTAAGGCATTCAATAACATTTTGTGGGCCGCTTTTGTATAAAAATGGCTTGATTTTGAGTTTATGATACTTATGTCCATAATCATAAATTAGTCAACCAATGTGGGTTGATCCCAAACTCCTTTAGGGTGGTTCACACAAGATCCCTTACAAGCAAGTATTATATGTTGCCTTTGACTCAAATAACTTGTTAATTCTTTAACCTAGGATACTTAGGATTTTCTTATCAACACTTGTCTTGTATGAGCTCGTAAACTATGCTTTAGATGAAATTAAATTTAACCTATGTATTTACTCTTTTCTACATGTTCTTGTAGAAGGAAATTAACTCAACTTTACTCAATCGTACTTTGTCAAAAAAAATTTGATTACCCCTAATTGATACATTATTACGTATCCTAGGGAGGAGTAACTTTTAAGATTTAATCTTTTTTCATTTTAGGTACTTTGGGAACCCTTTTCCAATACATTCACTTACTTGATCATATTGAATTATTTTATTTGCTTTACATGTTATGTTTGATAATTCCATTTTATAATCTATGAACTTATCACAGATACACTATCAAGTACACATGTTTATTTCTTAGGTAATCCATCGGTGAATTCAACAAAGTAAGTGGATCTATTTTGGTATTATTAGAATTTTAAGTGCATATGTCTATATGTATCAGTCCGAAGAGTTCATCAACTCTTTTGCCGCTTTCACTAAGTGGGAACTTTTCCCTTAATCATTTGATATATATATATATATATATATATATATATATATATATATATATATATATATCATATGATTAAAGAATTATTTCCTAAAGATATGGCTTGTCCATAATTTCAAATAATTTTAAAATTTTAAAATACTCCCATATTTTTATTGCTAATGCATCGCATGTTTTATAAAACAAATATTGTTATTATAGTAGATTTATCATAATGCATGTTCATAATATTCCCAATAAAATAAAACTATATCTATTTCAAGTCAATACTAAAAACAATTATTACTTCTTAATGATATTTTCTTATATTTACAAAAATAATTTTTGTATCTTGATGCATCTACTGATAAGCATTATATGGCATAACCTCACTATTTCTACTATTACTATAACATCTTAAGAAATACGAAGCTCCATTACCGACTTAATATGGGTTATTTATTTCATTTATATAACTAGTTTATAATTGTGAGTTATAGATTAAATATCATAAAACCAAACAAAAGAAATCTTATAGAAATAATTTTTATAAGAAAATATATTTGGAATAGAAATCACATTTCTCGTTCCATATTAAGTGTCTACTAGCATTTTATATAATTTTTGTTTCCAAAGTCTCCTTAGGAAGCATAGACTTTATCCCAATCGTGCCTAAGTTACATTCAGTAGCATCATTCGCTTTTATTTCCAAAACGGTCGAAGCATTCATTGGAAACCTCCACTACAAGACCACATAGAACTCTTTACAAAAGTGCTTTTAGACATTCTTAAATCTTAAGGATTCAAATAAGTTATTTTTTGTAAAATGATCAAACTGTCACTTTATTGGTCAAATTCGTAGGTCTATCTGGTAGATCACTGTCTAATTCTACACTTAACACTTCAAGATTCTTATTGCAATCAATCATACTGAATACTTAATCTGGCCTTATGATTTACTTGATTATTTCAAACGAACTAATTTCATCGATATTTCATTCATTATCAGTCATGACTATTCACCATATAGCCTTTATATGTGATGGAATATGAATAAAATATTTATTTTCTTGTATTATTTAAGACTTCAAATATAATAACCCTGATTTCTAAGCCATAAGTATAGTTAAAATAAAAGTGGTTGAATTTGATATTTGATAATAAATATTTTAAAATAAATTTTAATTAATTAAATTCTATTTAATATACGATTTGATTTAATAAATTGAATTAAATTAATAAGTTATTTTTAGAAAATTTATTAAAACAGAATAAAATATTTTAATAAATATGAAATATTTTGAAGTGTAAATAATTTTTATATGATCGCAATAATTGGAATATGATTTTAATAATAAAAGGATAGTTAAATAGGAATAAACAGATATTGAATTGAAGGAAATCTTATAATTATCGAAATATGGTATGTTGAAAGAAGTTTAAATTAATTTGAATCGAATCAATTTTAGGTAGAAGATTTATTAAAATAAAAGAAAAAGGAAATAAATTTGTTAAGTAAGACTATACTAAACAAACAAGCCTAAGCCCAAAATCCTAGCCCATACTTTTGCTCATTAAATCTGTTAACCCAAAACCTATTCTTGGATACCCAAACCAAACTCCTTTTGCCCGAAATTTCTACCAGAGTGTTTGAATCAAATTGAGATACTTAAAAAAGGTTAGGGTCATGCACGTTCTTGTGACATCGATGTTGAGAAGGGGAGCTCGACTTGGAAACCGCGATAAGCTTTGGTGCATGAGATGCTGGCATGGTAGCAGATGGTCGCGTGTGGTAGACGACCTGGGTTTGTACATTTTGTGAAGCAACGAATATGATTAGGCGATGTGGTGGCCTATATGTAACTTTGGAAACAACGATGTGGAATTGGATGATCATCATAGATGAGGGGACTCGAGCATGAGCTTGGCTATGATGGCAAGCGGAGTCTATGACGATGATGACAATTGGCAGCGATAGTGAATAAGCATGTATTCTTCAACTCTTTAAATCGAGTGAGTTTTATGCTCATAATTATATTTATATTCCACTTTATATTATAATTATCCCACAATCGATTGAATTGCTCATTCAAAATATTTGTTCGGAATGTTTGATTGATTATTGCGATACTGGATGTTATTTTGGTGTTTGATAGTGGAATTTTGCATGTTGGATTTGTCAAAATGTAAAGGAGAAGCTGTCTATTTGCATTTTAGGTTGTGAAATTTATTTAAATTGCATCTACAATGTATGGATGGCCTAAATTTGATATAATTCGATTCAGGCCAAATGATACAATTTATATAATTTAATTGTTGTTGAGTTTGAGAACTTTTTCTCCATAATTTATATATTTAGATATTTATATGATTTCTTATTTTAAAGAGATGGTTTGGAAAGTTTTATAAAAATTCATTTAAGTGTTTTGAAATTTTATTAAAATTGTTTTATAATTAATTTACTAAATTTTATTCAATTAGCTACTTTTATACTTAGAAATATAATTCAAATTATAAATATAAATATAGCTTTCTTTTGGTTACAAAACTCTTTTTATAAAAAATATTATAATGTACGATAAGTTTGCAATTATTTTAAGAAGCAATATATATATATATATATATTTTATAAAGTATATTATATAAAATTATGTTTGACTTCTATTAAGCGAGTTATAATGTTTTATATATATTTGAATATTTGACTCAATTGTTATAGAAATATTTTTTCGAACTTTATTATTATTTCATTTTGAATTAAAATATGGATTTTATATATGGTTCCATATATTATGATTTCTCATTTCCTGTTCAGATTTCGGCATTGTGAATAATTCACCGTTGATATAGATTTGATTGGCAATTTTGATATGATATGGTAATGACATCCTGCTATTTGATTTTGTTATATTTAATTCTACGTGACGAGAATCTGAATAAATGGAGTTATAATACAGTTTGGAATGGGGGCATTCAGTATTGTTTCTCTAGTAGTTCATTAGACTCGTTATATAGAATATTTGGAGATTGAGTGTAGTTTATAAGCAACTAATGAACATTTGGTTATCACGCAGTGGTATGAGATGCTGTTGTGATGTTTATTAGGTTAGTCATAGAAAGTAGACGACACTCACATGACGGGAATAGTATTGTGAGATTGTACTTACACGAGGTAATGCTCGTAGGTGCGAGCATAGTAAATGCACTTATATTTATTAATATTATGTGCCACTATCATGATGTACTCCTGTTATTAGCATTGGAGAGGATCAGATAGCTATAATCTGCTCTAATGGTTTGATGTTGGAGTTGCCTCCCAGATCCACGACACCGTTGTTTGATATTTTATTTGATGTGCATCACATGATTCATGTTAGGTGACCCATTGGATAGGTGCTCAATATTATGAGATTTGGATCAGGTGACCAATAGGGTAGTGCCTTATAGCCCCTTTGTATATCATATAGGCCAGCGTTTTGTTACTTACTGGGGTAAAGAAGCATCATGACGATGAGGCCATGCATTGACGAGCCATTGGTGGATATGTGTCACACCATCGAAGTAACTAAAGACCGTAGAAGCAGATATACTAGGTGACCCTGGGCTCCTGGAGCAAGGAACGACCATCAGTCCCCCTTTTGGTTCTAATGGAGTGGTAGTTTGGCATATACCACTGATATGCCTCACATAAGTATAGATATAGATTGGGTGACCCAAGGTTAGTTGACCCACATATTGATGCATATATGATTCTGCTTGGGACTTCATGCCTATTTGTTTGGTCATTCCCTTTCACGATCTCTTCTGATTTGTTCATATACGAGGAGATGAGATTATATATAGAGAGGTGTCCAAAATATAATGGATACTTAAATTTTATTACATTTGACTGATGGGTAAGTTCCTTATATTTTACAGTTAAACATTTATTTTGCATTGTTTTGATGATACTATTCTATTATTTAAAATTGAGAGATATACTTGATGACATCTCATATTTAGTGATTTATGGACTTTGGTGAGGATTTCAGATATGGACGATTCATCCATTTATTATTGTTTTGATGAGATAATATTTAATGTGATTTTATATGGATGTTGAAAATTTTCATGCTAGGTTTTATGGTACTCTACGTTATATAATATTTAGGGTTGTTTGAGATAACATGATTATACTTATACCCAACACATACAAAGTTCTATATGTCTATTACAAGTTCAGGGACAATGAGACCAGCTCTAGTGTTTTTTAGGATTAGAGGAGACTAGCTATATAGAATTATAGATTGACATCCTATATTTTATAGTCTCTTGTGTGTACATTATTATGATGTGAACTTGACATATTTTGTATATCGCATATGTGTGTGTGTGTGTGTGTGTGTGTGTGTGTGTGTGTGTGTGTTATTGCCATGATTGACTCTATTATCTTTGATGTTTACTGTATATTATGTATTAGGTTATTCTGGAGTCACACATGTTTATTGCTTTGTGTTGATACTGTGTATCAGAATATATCAATAATTTAGGCCTTATACGTAAAATAAAATGTGTTGTGCTATTTTGGTGTAAAGCCTAATTAAAGTGATCAAATTTTGAATTATAGCCAAAATGCTTAAAGATATAATTTTCATGGTATTAATATGCAGATACTAGGGAAATTCCAATTTTTTGAAGAGATAAACTAGAAAAATGCCAACATTATAAATAAGGGGTTATGGTCCCCAAAATACACAAGCTCTAGTAATTTTCCTAATCCCTTCTGTCAAAATAATTCAGGTATAGGGTTTGTGCTAATTTGGAAGATCGAACCACCCCTTTTCTCTTTCAATATGCAATTATGGATTCAGGTATGGCTTCTACTAATTTATTTACATTCGTCTAATTTCTTTTTAATCTAATTAGTATGGATAACATATTTAGATCTAGAGTTTCATGATTAATCAATCCTAAAATAACTAAAATTATAACAATGGAATCAAAGCCACCCATCATTGATTCTTGAGGGAAACTTTTATATTTTTGAGTAATTTTTGAATCTAACTTCATTTAGAAGTCATTAAATTCTACTTAAATTTCAGATCTGCATGATCCATATATAAAATGAATTTTCTTTTTTGATGGCGATTTTGGATTCAGTTTAGTATCATTTTTTATATATTGCAAATTAAAAGGCTGATTTTTCAAACTATTTTGGTGTAGAAAGATAGATATATCTATATGATCTGCATGTTATTTATGAAATAAATTAGAATTTTTAAATCATTAAATTATGGAAATAATCCAAATTCCTCTAAATTTCAGAAACAACTTTTGTTGGTTAAAGCATCCACGTGTTTATTATCGTATATTTTGTAAATAAATTGTGAATTTTAATGCAAGAAATACTTTGGGTTTGTTATGTATAGTTATTTTTCTTTTAGTTTTTATAAATGGTGTAGGTAGGTACATTTAATTTAGAACCATTTATGCTAGAAATATAAATCCAGTTCTATGATTATTTTACTTTACTTAACAGTAATTTGGATACATACAAAGTATTTGGATTATTTTAAAAATGTTAATTAAATGGAAATAAATTATTCCCCTTTAAATTTTTCATATTTATTTGTATTGAAATAAATTTTAGCATAACATTAATTTACCACATAAAAGGTCAATTGCATTATTTTTATCATAAATGTATTAAATGTGGTTATTACGGTAATAAATAAATTAATTTATTACCATGAAACACTAAATGCATCAGTTGCAATAAATTTAATGATGTAACATGTTTATATTTGAAATATGAAAATGCATATGTTTTATTAGTTGATGCATTTGTGTTTGATTGATACATATATTTTATATGTATGACCCATGCTCGTTGAAAATATCTTTCACTTTCATGCTTCAATTATTATAAAATAAAAGGAGCGGCAGTTTTCATTTTCTGCCAAAATGTATGGTTAGTTACCTTATTTAAGTATTCAAACAACAAACTAAAGATAACCTGATACAGTAGCATATGTATAGCTATATTATGTTTCAAAAATACATCATAGCCGCTACATTCATTCGTGTCAATTAGTATGACATTTACTGTGTCATTTATATATAATTTTACGTGGCATTTAATTCTAGCGTTCATCTGCGGCATTTGTTATGCGATTTATTTATGATGCCTTGTATCATGTTTATTTAGGGAATGTCAAGAATATAATCACATACTTAAGGAAAAAGATTAAAAAATTTCTGAGTGAAACACGTTGTGCCACAATTTTAATTTTAGTATTTCAAGTGTCTTGTAGACCTAAAGCATTTTCGAGAGTATTTATAGTGCTTAAAATATATTGTACATGCACTAAGAAATAAATTCAATTATCTTTTGGTGTCTCTTTGCTAACTAATTGTACATATCCTACATTCCAAGTGAGCTAATTGAAATAACATGTCACCAAAGTGATTTCTCTTATTTTAGTTGTTCATGAAACTGTTTGATATTTTGTGCATATTGATTTATGCATATATCAACTGGTCCAAAGAAGACTAATATTTGGTCGAATCACTTACACATATGTGATGATAAATCTATGACAATTATAATGTTTTACAAGTGAATAATTAATCGACCCAAAGGAAGATTATTATTTGACTTGAAGTTATTATCAATGTCTAATTATTACAACAAAAGTACCACACACATTTAATATTATTGTGCGAAGACTTAATATTAATGTTGTACTAGTTATCTTGAGGAGAGACTTACCAATTATTTGAATTTTCTATGGATGATATTTGGATATGAGCATATATGGTCAATCTTTATTATTATTCAATTTTCAACTAATTTGACTTAAGTGTATGCCAATTTTAATAATATTATCATCTTGGTTCGGACTAACTCTAAGGATTAGTACGAGAATATAACGTCTGTTTTTGACTATGTTGATCTAACTCTTGCATTTAGGAGGATCACACCCACCCCTATTATGTTTGAATGCTCTTATAATGTTACGGAGAACATAGAGAGATAGGATAATCCGAATTGCAAACATCAAATGATCATAAGGTGGAATATTTCAAAAGTTTTCAAGGATATGATATCCATAGGGATAATCGATCTTATGGAGTTCTTTAAAGACTGAAAAGCATTTTGTCAAAAATGATAAGGGAAATATGCATATTTATGTTGCTTGATTCTATAAAGTCAAAGCAAGGGAAACATAAATGAGTACCATATGAAAAAATATTGCTTCAAAAGTTAAAGGCACTTAAATTATTTTACACTCTCTTTATTCATAGTATTACCATTATATATTATTATTAAATAAAATTTAAGGATAAAATGACCATAAACTTGCTCGCTTCACATTGTCTGTAAGAAGGAGTGAGATTGAAACATGGTAAGGCAGAAAGTGTTGATTTAATATACATTTAAAAAAAAATGTATAAATAAGGATAAAAAGTCACTAAGGACGTAGAAGAAAAGTAATAACATACAGATATATTTATAGTTGTTTCATTCATGAAATATATAAACATATAAAAGGAATTTTACTAGATGTCGCACATGTTGTGTCTAAAAAGATATGCATATTGTTTGGATTTGTTTGGGACTTTTGTTATGCTATCACTTAGATAGATTTCGTTTTTAAATTTTGATATGAACAAATTTGGTTATCATTGTTCCTTCATAAACAGTAAGATTAATCTGTCAATAAATTCGTACATTATTGGAATTGAATATTTTGAAATTCATGATATATAACTGCTATAATGAAGCCTTGAATTTGGATATAGTACTTAATTTAGTTATTTATTTCATCTTAGTAAATAATTCTAAATTGAGGCACTAAAGGTAGCAAATACTTTATTGATATTCTTAATGACTGAAAAAGCTATAAGTTTTATAAACCACTCTAGGGAAATATTTTAAATGTGAAATGCAATTATTTTTGCAGATGTTGAATTTTTTTGGAAGAAATAAAGTATGGATCATTGTCTTAGAAGGGAATCATTATTTTTGATTCAACTGCAATTACTACCTTTGACGGGAATCATTATTTTTGATTCAAATATAATTATTTTCTTTAAAGGGAATCATTATTAGTGATTCAACTATAGTTATTTTCTTTAAAGGGAATCATTATTTTTTGTTTCAACTATAGCTAATTCTTCAAATAACGTATATTAGTTGTTTCCTTTCAATGAACAAGAAGTAAATTTGGAACCAAAATAAGACAATGTTAAAAAAAATTCCTTCAAACTAAGTTTAATGTCTTAAGGAAACAAACTCAAAAAATTTAAGGTGCAAGATCACTAGGGAAATTCACTTGAAAAATAAGAAAACACTATTCCAAATGACTATGTGGTATTTCTCCATAAAGATAAATAATGTAATGGTAAAATGATTCTATGGACTTACATCAATCCATAAAATGTACTAATTTTAACTATGGATTTTGTAACTCCGCTTTAAATTTACCACAAGTAAATATGTAAACAAGTAAATAGAGTGAATAAATTAGATTAAACACGGTAGTGGTAAAAATGAAAATTTTGAAAAGTTGGACTTTGGTTACGATAGTTTTACCATTGCATTCATGGAGAAATTCTGATCAGTTTTCATATATAATATAGAAAAAACAGAGTTCCAACGAAGAAGTTATGAGGATTTGAAGTTTCAGGTTTAAAATAATTTAATTCGAATTCAAATTTAGTTAAATAATCAATTCTTAAATTTGAAATTTTAAAGATAACTATAATTAGACTTCGGGGTTAAGTAAAGTTTAACATTAACAATTAACGTTGAAATTTAATTAAAGAATTAAATAAAACAACGGTATACAATTTATTACGTTCCCAAAATAGGACGGGGTCGACCGCTGACATCAATCCGTCGACTACTAGCGGTTGACTGGTGCATATAGGCGGTCGACCACTACTATTGGTGGAGGCGTCGTATTTCTTATATATGAACGTTTCAGATTTATCCATTTTTAACTACTTTCATCCTACGGTTCTGATGTATTTCTACCTTTATAAATAAGACCCTAGAACTTTAATTTTATTCACAAATATTTTAGGAACATCAACGAAGCCATATCAGTTCATTTCATCTTAGATTCAAAGTACTCCATTAGGGTTGCAGCTGGTAAAAAATTCTATATACCTATATTTGTTTGTTATTTAAATTTTTAAACCTATTTTCCTTCAACCTTTCTGAATCTAATATATACAAATCCCTTGTTGTATATATCAATAAGAAGAGATCTAAAGGAGATTATAATGGGCATTTCAAATCCAAGAAGAAGCAAAGCTAAGGACTAACCGTGTGTGAAAATCTTAGCATTTTTATTCTAGTAATTGATAAGTATATTATGAATTTGATTATGCCTTAAGGGTTTTGGATTTATGGAAATAGAACAAAATAAAATTCCCTAAAACTCCTATATTTAGAAATGTCAATTCTTGCTGAAATTCTTAATTGTTTATATTAAATTGTTGGAATAAGTAATTTTTGCAGTTTTTGGTTCAATTTCTATTCCACTCCACTTTAATTCTAATTGGATATGAAGTTTAATTAAGTAATAGGGTGTAAATATGAATTTATTTGTAGTTCACACCATTTATTCCATACATAAATAAAAGAAAAATCTTGTTGTTTAAATTCTTTGTAAAAGAGGGGTTTTAATAAAGATTGAAACTAGAATTACAATTACTATTTTTAAGATTAATCCATGATTTGATGTAATGGATTGAGTTGAAATTTTTATTATGTCCAAGTCATTTATTGCAATTTTAGGGTACAAATATTAAATCCTTTGTTAAGGATATTGAAATTACTTATTATGGATATTGGAAATATGACGCCGTTGATAGTATGGAAAAAGGACTTGATTTAATATTGTTAGAATGGAATTGACATTTAGTGCCAGTTACGGCGTAATCGCTTCATGCAAAGAAAATAATAAGTGAGTATTTATTTATATATCAAATACCGTAAATAACATACAATTAAAACATATTAATTGTGTAGTTATGTAATGATCAGCCTTTCTTACTACCAAAGTATACATCCTCAGTATCCGTGTGCCGATCATTTAATCGTCTGAAAGATGGGTCATTAAGGGTGAAAGAAAGAAAAGATAAAAGAGAAGAAACTTAACAACATAGAATCTCACAACGCAATAGAACAATATATATTACTTAACATGATATATTACAAGGTCATTTCAAAATATTATATCACAGTCATACTAATACTAATTTTACCAAGGATAGTTATAAAGGTCCGTCCTTACCCAACTAGTACAATATACATACAACACAGTGTATATAAGTAAAAAAAAGTAGCTATAGATGAAGCCACCTGCTCCAAGCTCCTCCAAGATGAATATGTGGAAACCTGAACTACTTGGTTGCTCATAAAAATTTGAGCACCCAAGAATTTAGGAAAAGGGAAAATAAACCCCGGGTCAGACATGGATCTGGTGTGAGTAAAGCATAAGTCTTTAACTTTTTAAATACCCTTAATTCAAAAGCGTCTCATAAGACCACATCGCATATAAAAACGAATGTGTTTTTACCTTACGGTAACCAAAACGTTTGTATATAAAATCCGGTGACATTATAATAATGACTAAGGGCTAAAGTACAATATGAATATAGTTGAAATGCTTGCATCGCACATTTTAACATAGTTGGATATATCTAAAACCGTAAAGGCACGTATTGGAGAATGGGTTTCATACTATCACAAGGTAAGTAAATACCTTCCGATGGTATATCTCTATATATAATGCACCAGGGTCTAACAAGAATATCTTGTACCCCTACCACACAGGACTTGCCTACAATTTGACTAGTAGTATTGAATATGATCACCGTACTTTAGACCCCGATGCATATATGAGTAGATAGTAATCAATTTAGATTTGATAAAACCATATCTTGATGAGAGCGACCCACATGGCCCTGCTGCATGATCGATTTTCGTTATTTATCGGTTGATGATGCTTGAAGATACATTTTACCTTTATATAGCACTTCCCACTTGGAATACTACATTGACTTCCAGTTGATGACACAATGTCAACATTCATCCATATAAATCATTCAGGATGTGAACAAACCGACGGCACTACTTCTACTACATTCACTTTGGAATCACCCTCAGAATTAGTAGCAAGCTGCCTTTACACTTCAAAGAGCTTCATTTTTGATTCCATCATCTTCAAGATGTCTTCGCTTTAAAATGCTTGAGTTGGATCAAGTGGTTTTCCAATGATATATCCAATCTCGATCTGTTCGAAACAACATTCGATAGTTTTCGATAAAATCAATGCCGATTCTTTAGGAAATAAGCAGTCTAAGATAAGAGAGGAGATAACCACCTAACCATTAGTAGATGAATTTACTTATCATTTGTCCTAGGAGAATGAAACGTGACTTATATGCACAATAAAACATCATCAAGGATGACTGTGCCATATAACTCATGTGTTTCTCCTAGATATCTCTAAAGTTACCACTTGGATCTATATTTGACAGTTGGTTATTTAAATTTCAAAGAAATAAACAAGAACCAATTTCATATGATATTTATACATCCATATTAACCACTAAGCCTAAAAAAAACTTTATTTAATAAATCTCTTTTCAAAACATTTGTCTGGAACATTCATATACTTATCTCTACAACATAAGTATATTGGCCAAACATTTGTGAATAACTTCTTACTTCTAAATAATGTTAAAAAGGATTAAAAAACTGTTGTTTAAATTGGAGTTAAGGACAACCCTAACCCTATTCCCTCGGTGTTAAGTGTGAAACGGATGTTCCATACTACCATTTTTATAGGTCTTTATAGAGAGCAACTACAGTGTGAGTAGAGGAAGTCACAGTTTTGAAAGTAGGAAATGTAATCCTAGTAGAGATAGGAGGTTGTGTGGCGGGAAGATGTTCGTGATATTTCTTTAGCTTCTTTGACGAGTCTCCCTGCTCAATCGGACTTCTTCTTTTCTCTTGACCGCTTCCTCTATCATGGTATTGACTCTTTTCATCCCAACATTGTTCTTTTGCCTCCTTGTCTTTTCTCTTCCTTCTCCTTTCGTCAGTTTCATGGGAGGAGTAATATTTGGATGAATGCTTTGGTGAATGCTGATACTCAAGCGCTGGACTAATATCACCGTGGAAGCCATGAGACATGAACCCTGCAGAAAATAACAGAATGACTTTAAAGGCATTAAATGTTTGAAAATGTCATAGGGGGTGGTAGTAAAATGCATAACCTGGTAAAGTGAGTGCTAAAGCTTATCGGTCCTAGCAAGGGACACAAACCAGATCAATCACCAATTAACATTGGGACATTCATCTTTGTAGGAATGATTCAGGTAGGCTAGGAAGGCAACCGTTTTGAAGCAAAGCCACTCATTAGGTCGCCTGCATCTACAATAATATCACTCGTATCATCTAGGTCTAAGTCGGCACTTCCCAGTGAGAGGCTGGGAATGGGGTCGTTTTTGGGAGAAGCTTCCTTGAAATGCTCTCTCGAAGGAGGTGAGGGAGTATGCTTGGGACTTGACTTAGAGCATTGTCACCTAAGTTGACATCGCCTTTGTCGGCGTCTGTATCCTACTTAATTTCCTCTTCGATTAAGGGGAGTCCGCACCGTTTATCCTTCTTCCTTTTCTTCAAACAAAGGTGCTTTTCCTATCGGTGAACCAACTCTTCTTTTTCCTCCAAAATTAGAGTCCTCTTAGGCGAACTATCAGCTTCAACCTCAACTTGTGCCCCTTTGGGAGTTTTCTTCGACTCCCCAGCCAATGCACTTCCTTCATCACCTTCATCATCGGAATCATGAGAAGAGGAGAGTGAGCTAGACTTGGTTCGGGAATGAGAGGGGACATTAACGAATCCGACGAATCTCCCGGTATGTAAAAGGACACAACGGAGGAGATTTTCATCCCTAAGTAGAAATCTAATCGTGCGCTCTTGAGCATCAACCATTTGAAGGCTCTAAGAACGAGTCCGAGTGTTGGGTCTTTGTTGATATTCAAAAGGACTACGAAAGAATAGATTATCATTCATAAGACTTTTTAGCAGCTAAAAGAAATCCCATGCATAGTAAGGAAAACTTACCCCCCGTAGTCCATAGATGAGTAAACCCTCTGGATATTTAGTGAAGAAAAATTGATTTTTGAATGAATGGACCTTGCTAAGAAGGCTAAGTATAAGCTTTCGACCATGTTTCTCCTTGATATAAACAAGGGACAAATTAGCCTTCCACTTTTTAAATAGGAGAAGATACCCTAACTTGACAAAGTTCAGAGCACGATTGAGCGTTCACACAAACAAAACATATATGCAGGTAAGCATGGCATAGCCATTTCGAAGAATCTAAAATGGGGCCATCCCCATATTCTAAAGGGTGGCCATTAGAAAATGATTAAATGGGGGAACCGCATCATACATGCACATGTAGTGATGGCATGCCACATACCCAGAAGGTGGCCGATAAGCGAATTGACCTACTGATGTCAGAAGTACATTGTCCTTCGTAATATCGTAATGTGAGCAAATTCTTCGCAATGCCTTATATGTAAGAATCGAGGAGGCTTTCTCTGGGGAATCCAACATAACCCTGAAGTTGGGGGTAGTGCGGTTGACAAAGGGGACAACTGCAATTAGGCGGCCATTGTCAGGACACGATTCTTCGTCTTCCGAAAATTCAACATCGACACTCACTTTATCGACTGCCGAGAAATCGAACGACGGAAAACCGAACACTGAGGGTTTTTAAGAAAAAGAATTTAGGAAAAGAAAATAGAAATAGATAGAAATTAGGGAGGAGAGAAGACAGAAGATAGAAAATTATAAAAATAGAAAGAAAAGAGAATAGAGGAAAAAGAAAAAAACAGAAGAAAATAGGACGGAAAAGAAAACAACAGAACACAACACAACAACATCAGAATCTCACAATTCGCAGCGGAACAACATATAATAATAAATGAATAATCTTTAAACAAAGAACTATATCAGTTATTACATTACATCACATTTCATTACATCATCATATCATATCATCAGAGTGTACAACAACAACAACAAACAGTGCAGCGGAAAAAGAAATACTATATAAACTAGTAATACGCCATGCCATCCAGCTTGCCTCCAGCAACTCCAGAATATCCAGAATATCCTTAACTCTTGACTGCCCGTGTGGAAATTGGTGGGCACCCAGAGTTTAGGAAGGAAAACAATAAACTCCAAGTCAGTCATGTGACTGGTGTGAGAACTCAAAACAGTTTATTTATCTTTAAAATCAAAATAGAGGAATATTTTTAATCAATTCGCAATGCTTTTAAAAATGAGACTACCATAAGACCTCCTGCCACACACACAATGCAAACGCAGACTTGGAGAAGATTTCTCCTTATGATAGTCAAACATGCTTGATACGCATTAAAATCAAATCAATTTTGATATTATTATTAGTGCATAGTGTAGAAGAAATTCATTTCGAAAGTAGAATACAAATCTTAGCCAGCATAGGTACCATTATATTATGCCTACTATAGCTACCTCCTGAGGAAGCAGGTTCTACAACTAAAACCGTACAAGTTTCGTATTGTTTCTTTGGATTTCCAACAAATGGTCAGGCCAAGGAACTTCCCATTGCCACATGAGAATGCCTCTGGAAAGACATCCCCGAGAACCAAACCGGAACTCTGCCAACACAAGGCCGGGTTACCCCTAACTGGGTAACTACTGACACGAGCACGCCATTCCCCGATCGTAAACGACCTTTCTCACGGGATCCCGAAAACCAACAACCACAAAGTAATAAATTCGTAGTAACCACATAGGTTAAATATCTGGGCTCCATACCATGATACCACCTCTATCTAGAAGGAAATGTACATACCCTAAAGGGTGCTACCCCTCATAACCTTGCCGCATCTTTCCTGTTTTGACCATTTCCGGGGTGTGAGGTTCGACGAAGTCACGTCCACAAAAACATACTTTATACAAAAGCCATGCTTTGGGTCAACAAATGATCAACACAATGATCACTAAGGTAGACGATCAAATAAACGATCCTATCACAATAATCAACACAATGATCATTTCAGCATCACTCAGCATATCACATTACCAAATTGGGAATATATCGCTGATAACATTCAACTATATAACCTCTGAGCTCGTACGTCTCAGAGAAGGGTGTTAAGCTAAAAGAATAAATTCTCCGCCACCAACAGAAATATATTTGAATGAAATCGGCTTTATATCTCAACTTGTAATGTCAGACACACAATCCATACAAGTCTGTTCCGGGCTCGAACAAAACCGAAGGCACTTACAAAGAAGTCCTTGCAATCCGGATATTCACAATCCTGATCGGATTTCCCATCACTTAGGGAGTCTCTATACCGCTGCAACTCAGTGCAGAGACAATCGACAGGTCATCCTATCGCTCTCGCAAATACCGGGTCTTCAACACCGATCTTCAATGCAATTAATAACGACGTATCACATATTCGGAATGGGTTATACGACCCCATGGTCCTTTCCCGGTTAACCCGAATAGTGAGCGCTTATTCAAAAATAAGTGTAGCATTCACATTCAAACAAATCACATCAATTACCCATTCAAAGGGAAATATTGATAGTCGGTTATTGAACTATCAATGGATATGCACACATCACCAGTTTCCAAATAATTTTCCAAATTATTTATTTTCCAAAATATCTTCACTAGATATTAAATTTCAATACTTCAAAAATAAATCAATATTTATTTTTAAACCAATTTCACTTTCTTTTATAAATTCCTTAGCGAATTTATAATTCCAAGATATCAATGAATATTCGATTTCAATTATTCATTTCAATTTTCTTTTCAATTTATCTTCAAAAAGATAAATTCTTAAAATATTCACTTTATATTGGAAAACAATTCCTTACTTATTTATTCATAAGTAATTCACAATTTTTATTTATTTTTAACACTTGGAAAATATTCAATATACTTCAATCGAAATTAAGTATATATTTCATTCTTTAAGGAAATCATTCTCTTAAACATATTTATTTGGGCCAAAACGAATGTTGCGTAAAACATCGTTACGACAACCCAAAATCACTAGTATAGGGATTCGAAATTAAAATAGATATATAAATCCCAATACTATACAAAACATTTCCTTTCGGAAATCATTTACTATAACAACAGTGTTATAGTCCATCATCTCCTTCTATTTCTCGAAAACGTCTATTTCAACAATAAATGTTGAAATCTATGGTTTCGAATCTCAACACATTTTAAAACATTGTTCGATCGTTTTAATTCTATTTAAAACATCCAAATCCAAAACAATTTCTTTAACGTGTTATTCACTATTCAAAAACGTGAATATACTTTGTTAACAAATTTCATCCTTTTATTCATTTTAATTCAAAGGATTATTCACTATTCAAAAATGTGAATATAACTCCATTAATAGGTTTCAACAATTTACTTATCAAAATAAGTCATTTGCGAATTTATAAAACAACGTTTATAAATTCCATTTCTATTTATTTATAAAAACTTCCTTTATAAATCTCCTTTATTAGCCTATTTGATTTATAACTTAATTATAAACTAAAGGTTCATATTATAAATTAAATGCTTATAAAACGATTATTTTACAAAAATCGTTCCTTTTTAACTTCCCAAATTATAAATCTTATAACTTATAAGATTCATTCATTTATCCAAAATCATTATTTTAATAACTTAATAAATTTTATAAACCTACTGCTTATAAAATTCCATTTATAACTTCACGGTATAAAATTCTATAAATTCCATTCAATTATGAAATTCATTTTCACTTCATTCAAACACTTATAAAAACTCGTTTTATAATGTCCATATTTCAATTTATAAATATCCATTTATAAATCTCCTAATATAAATCAATTTATATTATTCTTTAAAACGTCTTTAATCTCCTTTATTATTTCACCATTTTGATTCATAAAATAATTAAATTTTATAAATCCTATATTTTAAACTTTTCACAATAAATTCTAAAATCCCGATTAAACTATTTTATAAAATCAATAGCATCATATTCTCAAAAAATCAGTTTTTAACTGTATTTCACAAAAATCATAATTTTTATAACATTAAAAATTATAACGTTTATTTATTTAAAATGAATCAATCCCAAAAATATTTTATATTTTCAAAAATCACTTTATAATCATTTTAAAATCCCAAAATCTGGGTCCAATGATGCTACACACCAAATAGTCAATCACGACAACAACGATATCATATATCGATATGATAATCAATCAAACATCAAAATATCTGAAATCAAATAAATACTGTTGAGGAATCCAGTTGGATCCCTCCAACCTGTTTTCCTGCATCCAAAAACATTAGCACAATACCAATTTCGCTCCAGTATGAAATTATCGCGGTATATGTTCTTATTAAATATTATCCGCTTAATAACGGCGCAATAGGGTCTCATCCGCTAAACAAAAAATGCGGGAAATCAATAACTTCAATATATACATATGCCAATATATATATATTGATATTATATATAATACCAATTTCACTGTTTATGAAATATTCGCGGTATATGTTTTTATTAAATAACATCCGTTTACTAACGGCGTATAATGTCTATTTTAACAATCAATAGATATCAATCAACATTCAAACATGCATTCAAATATTTTAAATCTAACTATTTAAAATAAAATCGAAACTGATTCGATTGAGTGAGAAGTTCTCACCTTGGTTTTAAATTCCGTTTTAGCGATTTATTTCGAATAAAATTAAACGCGCATTTAATTTTACCCAAAATTCTCACTAACTCCAAACGACTCCAAACCAACTCCATCGCGTAGTGCTCGTCCATACGATTCCAACGCAACTGAGTTTGCATTTTTTCGACCTCGTATGAAAAAGTTATGAATTATTGAAGTTTGTACACGATTTTATAACTAAATTTCAACATAAATTTTATATTTACAACCTTCATCCAATCCTAGCCTTAGGATTTAAGCCCATCACCATCAGGCCGTTCACCCACTCCCTTCTCCCTCTCGTTCATCACCAGTATTTTGCACGAACAAAAGAACCCATGACTTAGAAACTAGGGTTTGATCTTGCTCCTCGATCACACGACGAAACTTCATCACGTAGGCACCAAATCGAAGCCACAAACCCCACCTATGTTCGGCCTGAAGGGCATAAGGCTCGGCCTCCCCCTCTACCCTCGAGATGCGTGCACAGCTGTAGAGAACAGCCCCCTGTAGCTCACTCCACACGACACCAAACACGATCTCCACCGTTGATCTCCAAGCTCTCGTCGTGCTCTACCACTTTGTAGTTGAACATTCTTGCTAATTCTTGATGGATTTGGAGTAATCGAGGGATGTAGGTTGCGAATTTCTGGCCATTCATCAGGGAGGTGGCGGCTAGGGTTGAAAATTAGGGTTTTGTTTATTTTTTTATCAAATTATGAAGAGTGGTGGTGTATTTATAGAGTTTCGTTCGACACTATTCATCCGGAAATTCCGAACTCCGATTTACGCGCCGTAACCAGCGTTTCTAGGGTTTACCCCGCATCCCGGACACAATGGAATAGGTTTCGGAAGCTAATTCGGAAGTATGTGCGAGTTATGGCTGTAAACGCTCAATTTAAATTAAACCGATTTAAGTCGATTTCTAGGCGTTTTAATTCGTACAGGACAAATGGTAAATCCAATTGACTTGAAATTTGAAACCTTACAATAATATCACATTACGGATCCGATGAAACTGGCTTCGTCGAAATCCGAGACTTTTTAAAAAATGGCTATTTTAGCTCGTCAAATTTAAATTAAAAATAAATCGATGTGTTTCGAGCTGCCACGATCAAACGATAACTCCGATTGACACGAAAATTGAAATCCGGTAATAACTAACTATTACGGATCTAATGGAACTGGTTTCGTTCAATTCTGAGACTGTTCAAAAATTGACTATTTTCATTAGTCGATTTAAATATTAAAATATTCAATTTTCACAAATTAACTTTAAATTCGATTTTAAAAGTTCTAAAATATCATTCTAACTTCCATATGATAAAATAAAATTTTACAAATCATTTTCAATCATATTTAACTATATTTTCAATTATTTCCATAATTTAACGTATTAAATTATCGATTTAATTATTCAATTAAATCCAAAAATTTAAATAAAAATTTATTTGACTTATAAATTCACTTATTAATATTTAAAATTAATTAAATATTCAAGTTTTAATTATCAAAAATTCTGGATCGTTACAGCCATACTGTCCTAAAGTTATAATGGTAGCAGGTCCATCTAGGATCAACGAGGACTCCACTTCGAAAGTAGGTAAACTCCCCTCAATTGACTTAAGACGGGAAGACTTACGATGTGAAGACTTATGCATCATTCTATATAAGAAAGCTTATGTTCAAAATGATTAAGTGCGCACAATTTCGAAACTATAAACCCTTAACATGGATGACACTTGGAATTCGAAAGATGATTGATGTGTATCAATCACTGATAAGACTTCGGGCATTAATCGTAAATGTATGCGATGTTTAATCAATGTGAGAAAAGGCGTGATGTCCTGAACACTACGAGCAAATCATTCCGTGTAGATGGCTCATCCACAAAGGGAAAAGAAATCTGTATTAGCTACTAATATTATTTCTTCTACACTTACCCGTTATCGATCAACGATCGACAACGGATCCGTTGTCAGAAGCGAAATGGAAATCTCCGCCTATTCTAAGAAAAATGACTGTGTAATAACAAGGCCAGCCCAAATCTAGCGATTATGGGCTAGTGGGTCCGAATCAGGAAGGAAATTATCAGCATAAGTCGATTTTAGTTTCCTGGAAGTTGATAACAGACTAAGCTCCATATAAGATGCCATCTCGGCTCATTATCACCATCTAGAAAAGCCAAAATCGATCTTTAAGAACCAATGTCAAGATCAACTGCGTGACTCGATGCAAGTCAATTCTGATTTTGCGAATGGAAATAGCAAAACATGTTAACCACCGGGGCAAAACCCTAGTTTAATTTTGTGAAAATCTGAAACTTGATTTATTATGCCCTTCCACAAAATCGTGATCAACTCAAATCTTCAACTAGGACCTTCATCAATGCCACTCCATCACAAATCAATCATTGAACTACAAAATCAACTTCACCAACCTTTGAGATTAAGAAAAGTGATGATAAGGTCCTCGATCGAAGATTGCTCAAATACGATGCTTTGGATCGGAAAAGATCGGATTCGTGATAGTTTAGGGCAGGCAAAGTCATGGCAGAAGCTCCTTAAGATGATGATTAGCAGCGCTAGAGGTGGAGATCACTGGCGGCGGCATTCTGATGGAAGCGGCTGGATCGGCTTGAGTTTGGAATTGTTTGGATCGACTCGGCTCGAATTATGAAAATGAGGAACAAGAGATCCAATCCCATATATAAAAAAGGAGAAAGGAAAGCTAAAAAATTTGCTAAGTACTTGGATCGGTACTGATTTGAATTGTTTCCTCCGAATGATTTCAAACTTTCCAACTTTGCTCAACTTTATGACAGTATTCATTCCGAAAGTTATCAAGTTAAGATTGCTCCACAAAAATGGATGATGGCGATTCCCACTAAGGACTAGATAGCAGGCCGGAATGTCATAGGTAGCTAATCAAGGAAATTAGGTATGACCAACAAGCTCCATGAAATGGAACCTAAAAGATGAATAATTCCTGAGTAAACCTTATTTCCAACTAAAGCATGCTCTAGGGAAAATGTTAACCGGGCTTTTAATCTAGCAGAAATCAGAAGGAGCTAGAACATCCAAACTAAGCCGAATTGACTTGGAACTTGACCAGAAGACCCAAACGCATGTGACAAGGAAGCCAAGAGGTTTGAAGTCAAAATATGCCAAGTATTTGGAACAGCACTGATCTGGTCCAACTGGACTAGTATCGGTCCAAATTATTGGCTTGTAGATGTTCCAATCCATAAGCGTTTTGTTCTTACATCTCTTCTAAGCCTTTCGACAAAGTTTGGTAACATTCCTTGCATCAGAGTTAAAGAAATGAAGATTTGTCCCATTTGGGTTATAGTTCAACCTAACCTACTGGTAAATCATCACTAAAATAACCTAACAAGTCATTAAATTACAAGGGAAGCCTTGAAAGAAGATAAGGAAGCCAGTAGGATGGAAGTTGTGCAAAAATCACCCAACTATTTGGATCGAAACAGATCCAATCCAATTAGATTGGTAACGATCCTATTGGATGGGTACAGATCCCAATAGTTAGCTCGGATAGCTCCCAAATTTCACATGCTTCCTCATACCAATTACTACAAGCCTTTGGTATGGTAGTTTCGATCCAAGTGCAACAAAATCTTATAAATATCATCCTACCTTGAACAAAAGGGGGCGGGCTGTTTTAATCACTAAAGCAACTCTGTTACTAAGATTCTTCAACTTTCTTCTCCCTCATAATGGATTCCATGGGACAATTGAGATCCTTCTTTCTGTCTCCATCAATGGTGGTCTAACAACCCTTTATTCAATTGTTAGAATTATAACCAATTTGTACTTGACACCAACAATCAATTCAATAACAAATGTAATAAAGTGGAGTAGGCTTCATTAACAATCGAACCATTATAAAGATCATGTGTTCCTTTATCTTAATTTTTTCTATTATTTGGAGAGTATCTTGCTCTATTTTATTGTCCTAATAAACAGGGCTGATGCTTTCATAATAAGAATAGAGTGTTGATCCACTTTTTGGGTTAACGACGAATATCGCTATACGAACCCATAATTTCACTTTTTGAAATTTGGATTCATAAGCTTTAAAAACTTCAACCTTGAACCTTTATATATTTTAAAATATGAAAATAAACATTTGAAAACCAAAATCAGAATTTTAAATTTGAAAGCATTTCACTTTGAAACAGAAATCAAATTTTCAAAAAAATAGATTTCTACATCGCTTTTAGTTAGCGAATCGCTACCTTTGTGTTATGAACCCACATACAACAAATACAACATTCAATCATGATATCACTTCATAACATTATGGCACAATCATAAGTAAGAATACTACTTCACAAATACTATCCAACTTTTCCAATATTCATGGTATAATCTTTATTGCCTACTCAAACTTCAGCATAAGCAATCAACTCCAAATCAACACATATGCATGTATACACAACATATAACATCACCACATATTTAAGCAACATTTTAACCCATAAATTTTACAGCTTTGAAAAGTTAGTAATAGAGTTTTAAACACACGAACTATACTCACCAAACTTTCACTAAATCAAATATCTTGCTTTCGACCTACCTCACTTGCTCCTAGCTCGACAAAGTGAAGATGTGGACCTTTTGGGAGGCTAAATGGGCAGGGCCTAGAGAACAATAGGCATGGCTATAGGGGAATTTGGGCTTGGCCATGGTGGTTTTAAGGTGATGGAGCTTGTTTTGTGAAGAGAAGAGTTTAGGAATTGAAGTAGAGTGGTTTAAGCTATGGTTTGAAATGTTTTACTAACCTACGTTATAGGAATTTGGAGATGGAAGCCATTGAAGTAGATATAAACAAGAAGCAAGGAAGTCAAGAAATGAAATAGGATTTGTGAAATGAAATTACGAAAGGGAGGTGGTGTTTATAAGCTTAGGAAAGTAATAAAATACAAATAAAGTGGTCTTAATAAAATACATACATATATGCACTCATACCTACCCTCTTCCACTTATTCCTCATATTCTCCCTGCATACTTCCATGTACTGACCTAGGTGTTTTAGGTGATGTTTAGGCACTAATTTAGGTTATCTATATATGTATGTATGTATGTATATAATATGCATAAATAGTCATATCATGAATGTATATGTATGTATTATAAAGTATTCAGTATATATACATGCATGTGCATTTATATTATTTGCAAATTTGATCAACCCCTTATTTGTAAGCATGTGCATACTTAACACAAATGTGTACAACGTTTCCCAATAACTTTTCAGTGATGAAAATTCGAAAATTCAAAAAACATTCTTCGGTCACATTATCTATTTTTTTGAACTATCTATATTGGCAAGCAAATTTTGAAAAATATTTTACCATCATTATTAAATAATTCAAATATGTTTATTTGCTAATAAAAATCCATTTATTGATTTAAAAAAATTAAATAGTCTATTTCAAAGTGGCAAAATCCTAAGTTATTACAAATCTATTTTATCATCGTTTGTTATTATTTAAAGAGTTAAATTTTAATATTTAAAATTTATTAAATATTCTCAAAATCAAGGTGCTAAAATTCCAAGTCATTACACTCTCTCCTCTTAAAAGAAGTCCATCCCTAAAATTATACCATAATTCTAATTCCCAAAAACACTTAAACTATTCGTCGATCTACATGATGTATATAGACCATTCCTATGTAAAATTTGATTTGATAATTCATTTGGTACATAACTTTACTTCCAAATAGTGTCGCTCACCCGACTTTCTAGTGTGGACTTTGATTTGTCCTCTCAATTAGAAATCTCTGTTCTCCTTGCACAACCACAAACTATGGTAAACAAATTTTGGTTCCATGCAAGAACCCTCATTAATGCTCACCATCAAAAATTGAGTGATAAATACTTATTCGGAATGGTATAAAACACCTCTAGTCATACACTTGAATCTCATATAGACAACTATGTGAAAAAGGGAAATGATCTTCATACAACCTACATATTGATCTAACAATTCTTCATAACTTACTACTTTCTATACTCCACCTTGCTTCATAAGAATTTTTTTAAATTTATTAACTTATATAACACTCTTCTACATACTAAGATTATATATGAACATCTGATTTTTAATTCTATTTAATTTTAACTATTAGATACAGGCCGAAAATAATTTGGCTCTTGAAACTAAGTCAATCAAAATAAACCCTTTACTCCAATTGGTCTAGTAAGCAGCTAAAACGGGTAGGACGTTGGTTTCCAAACTCCATCGTAGATTCTATTATTTCTTGGACACTACTAAAGTAAAAATGTCTATTAGCCGGCCTAATAATGTCATATAATTCTTCACATCCTAAATGTTAAAATCAAAAGACACAGCTAATATAAATAAAGTTTATTAAATCTCCTTATTAAATTTAACCTAATTAAAAATTAATGTATTAATCCACCTTCAAAATATCCTTTCATTTTGAAATTTTTCCATTTAAGGGATCCAAGAAAACAATACCTAAGTTTTGTTTCAAAAACTTTTTGAAAATATACAATAGCCCAAGTAACTCCAAAATGATGTCAAGGAACATGGTGCTACCAAATAGTGTTATATACCCCTTTACTAAGAAGTGCAATACTCAAGAGAAGTGTTTGCCATCTGAAAAAATCTCTTACCCATTTTTAGTCATTTCTGAGACACTCGAACTAGTTAATAATAAAAAATCTTCTTTTGCCCAATTTCTTCTCTAAAGAATACTATTCATGGACAAATAGTTTTGTAACAAAATCATCCACTTGCTTTGAATTCATTAAGGTTTGAACTCATATCGATTGTATAATGACAAAGAGGATAATTTACTAAGTGCACTATCATATCCGCCTAAGCAAACATTTGATTATCACTTAGAAGATTATTCTAATCGTCACAAATAGATCAAGACTTATTCCCCAACTATCTAAAGAAAATCTTACTCTCAATGTTCATTTTAAAATATCTATATCTTAAAAAGATACTACCATTTTCCAAAATCATTGGAATTATCAAAGCTATTGGAATATAAAATCAAAACCCTTTTCATTTTTAAAACACATAGTTCTAATTTGTAAAATCTTCTCTCTTATTTCATCTTATAAAACTATATGAAGATTTTCTTTTAATAAACACTTGATTAAAATTAAAATTTTAACCCTACATATCATCGAACGCCTTATAGTAAAATTGTGAAATTTAGCTCACAAGGTGTTCGAATCAATGTTCCCACAAATTCTATCTACCCAATGGATGATGGAAAAAGGAAATTTACTACTAAATATGATCATAGTCAATGCTCAAAGCTGGACGAGCATGACTAGTTAAACCCTAAATGTAGGATCTAGATTAACCCTAGAGGGGGGGGGGGTGAATAGGGTTATAGCAAATTTTCTCGAATTAAACACAGAAATAAACTGCAGAAATAAATATGCTGAAAAGTAAATCACACACAAAATTTACCCACCTTCGGCAACCCTGCCTACTGCTGCATTCCCAGATTTCTATTAGAATTAAACAGTATCACGCTTACAAACTCTCTACTTGACTTGCAAACATTTTCTCCCGCTCACAAACACTCTACTAGACTCGCAAACATTTGATCCCGCTCACAAACACTCTACTAGACTCGCAAACATTTGATCCCGCTCACAAACACTCTACTAGACTTGCAAACATTTGCTCCCGCTCACAAACGCTCTACTAGACTCGCACACCCTGCTCCCTCCTATAGAGTTTCGTTTACTCGCAAACTCTGCTCCCGCCTATAGAACTTTGATTACTTGCAAACTCTGCTCCCCCCTATAGAGCTTTGCTTACTCGCAAACTCTGCTCCCGCCTATAGAGCTTTGCAAACTCGCACACCCTGATCACTGAACTAATTCTAACTAGACAATCTGACACTACCTAAACCCTAGGTGGTGATTTACAAAGTTTTGATTCGAAAAATACTAACAACAATCAAAAGACAATAAATAACCCTAAAAATAAAAAGCCCTTTTAAAAAAAATTCTCTGTAGAGAAAATAGGCCGGCCCCTTTAATTAATTTGGCCCGTCTCCTTTGTTTGCTTCGTTCGTTTACGGTGGCCGTTCCTCTTTGCAACCTGATTAGGGCTTCGTCTCTTGTAATTTATAATGGCGGCTTGTGTTTCTTCTTCGTTCCTCTTCCATCAATAAATTCGGGCTTTCGAAGTTGCTTTTGCTTCTATGAGAATTTGCTATGGCTTCGGCTTGGCGCAAATTAGATTTGTACTTGGCTATGGCTTCGCGCTTTGGTGAGTTTGATTTTGCTTTTGGTAAGATTTTACTCTGTTCCTCTTCATTTTTTTTAATTCGAACTCACACGTTCTGCCAATGATTATGTTGGGTCTTTTATAGGGTTCGTTACCCTATTTTCTCGTTCGTCTGATAATTTCATATTTGTTGCTTTGATCGTTCGATTTTGTTTGGATATTTGCGATGAATTCTGACCTATTCATGTTACTTGAATAACACAGTTTTAAACCGTGACTTGTTCAGTTGGCTTGGCCACTACGGTATTGATTTGTGACTTGGTCAATTTGCTTGGCTATCACGGTGAACGCTTGATTGACTTTGACAATACTGATTTCGTGAATTTTTACTGCTGGCTTCGGTCTTGGCTTTGATTCATTTCGTGATGACCATTTCAAAGATACACACTTTTTCATTTTTATACTGCGTTGATTATTTGCATCTGCATTGTTATTCTTCGACTTGTTTACTGTCACTACTTCGAGCTCAATTGCTGTTTGTGGTCAATCGCTTCGAGTTGATCTTCTAGTTGGTGCTAGTTTGCTGTGACATTGTGCATTTGGTTTTCATTTGCGTTAGTGACAAGTCTTTGTGATCTTTTCATTTATGTTTGTCTGCTGCGAGTTCATTCATATTGTGTTGGTGGCAATCTTGTTCTCTGGTATCTTGATTTGTATCTGATCTGTGTACATTGTTGCATTGTACTTGTGGTCTTTGTTCATTGGACTGGCTGTTGTCTTTGTTGTTGGGTTGCTGTACATATGAACTTGCATTCATTCGAGTTGTATTCACATCACTTTCTGAAGCTTGAGTTTCTCGCATTTGTTTGCTGTCATGTTAGTTCGAATTGCAATTTGTGTAGTTGGTTCACCATGCAGTCTGAATTAGTGGTATTTGCATTTGAGTTGTAGCTGTGTTGTGTAGTAGCCGTGGTCTTTGTTGTTGTAGCATTATGTTGGTCTGACTTGTATGTTGATATTGTGGTATACTTGAGCTTCAGTAGTTGTACTCTGGTTGGTCATTGTTGCATTACTGTACTTGGTTAAATTCATTGCTGAGTTGATCATGTTTATGGTTTTGTTTGATGGTCTTGTGGCACTGCTTGCAGTCATATTGGGTTTGTTTATGTTGCATCGACTTTACATGCTGCTCTGATCTGTGTTGAATCCAGCTTGAGGCTCGGGTTTGACGTTGTGTTGTGAGTTGTGACATTTATGTTATTGCACGTGAGTTGAACCCGGCTTTTCATTTGGGTTTGACCTGTGCTCACCTGTCCCTGTAAATCAATCAAGTGTATATATCGGTGTGCACGGCCTTGTGGCATATACAGTGATACACTGTGTATGTCACAAGTTGTTCGTGTATGATGAATTCAATTTTAAATGATGAAGAACAACCCAAATAACTGAGGCAAATCGTATTTTCAAAAATCATATTTCATTTTATATTGCAAAAATATTTCTTTTTCAATTTTACCGCGTTAGTGAATATTTTTGCAGTTTGCTCAGATGCTGGATTCAAACTGGAAGGAAGTTGAAGATAAATACGAGTGTGAGTGATATGTAGTGAGGTGAACTGTAAATATGAAATGTGATGTAATTGTAATCAAAGTTGTATAGTTATAGTGGGAACTTGAAATTGTACTATTCAAAGTTGTAATGGATATTTGTTTGAATAAAATATTCGTTTGAATTCAAATTCTGTGTTATTTAATTTATTCAACAAATATTTATTTAATCTGTGAAAACAAAATAGTATATTAACAAATACATTTAAACGAATGTATATATGTTTGTTATCATCAAACAAAAATCATATAAGCGCAGAGCGCATATTCAACACTAAATGCTAATAATTTTAATATTATTAACTCTTAACCCACTCTTCTCATAGATAACTACATAGATTTGAAAGTCATCCCTTTTATATATTGGAAATATATTCCTAGGTAAAATAATTTCATTTCCCAAATTTAAAACAATAATATGCCAATTGAACTTATTCAGGTGTATAGGAAATCTCTATCGACAAAGATGATCAGGTGCATCGACCATAATTCTTAAGCCACTCAACAGGTCAAACAACATAATGTAAAACATTTTTATTCACTAATAAATACGCACTCATACACATATATATTATAAAAGACTCATTCTAGGGCACTATTGACCCTATCAATAATAAGTTTACCTCACCAAAGCCTAGGTATTCACTCAACCTAAACTCTAATACCAATTATAACGATCCGCCTTTCTTACTACCAAAGAGAACACTTAATGAATCCTCCATATTCGTGTGTTGTTCATTTAGTCGTCTGAAAGATAGGTCATTGGGGTGAAAGAAGAAAAGATAGAAGAGAAGAAACTAAACAACATAGAATCTCAAAACGCAACGGAACAATATATATTACTCAACATAATATATTAGGAGGTCATTTCAAAACGTTACATCAGAGTCATACTAATACAAATTCTACCTAGGACATTTATAACAGCATATCCCTACCTAACTGATACAATATACATATAACACTGTGGAAATAAGGAAAATAATTAGCTATCGATGAAGCCACCTGCTCCAAGCTCCTTCAAGATTAATTTGTGGGAATTTAAACTACTTAGCTGCTAGTAAAAATTTGAGCACCTAAGAGTTTAGCAAAAGAGAAAATAAACTCCGCATCCGTCATGGGTCTGGTATGAGTAAAGCATAAGTCTTTAACTTTATAAAAACCATTAAGTCAAAGACATCTCGTAAGGCCACGCCACATATAAACACGACGATTTTTTACATTACGATAACCAAAATATTTGTATCTAAAACCCAGTCCTATTATAATAGCGTCTAGGGGTCAAAGTAAAATACGAATATAGCTAAAATTCTGGCATCTTACATTTCAGCGTAGTTGGGTACATCTAAAACTGTAAAGGCATATGGATTCCATACTATGACAAGGTAAGGAATTACCTTTCGATGGTACATCTCTAGATATAATACATTAGAGTATGACAAGAAGATATTATACCCTTGTCACATAAAACTAGCCTACCACTTGACTAGTAAACTGAATATGATCATCCTACTTTGGACCATGAAACATACATGAGCAGATAGTAACCAATCTAGATCTAGATTTACCATACCCTGATGGGAGCGACCCACATGGCCCTGATGCATGCGTGATTTTTGTCATTTCCCGATTGATGAGGGTTGAGGCTACGACCTTTATATAGCACATCCCACTTGGAATTCTACATTACCTTCCAGTCGATGACACAATGTCAACATTTATCCATACAAGTCGTTCAGGAGATAAATGAAATGAAGGCACTATTTCTACTACATCCATTTTGGAATTACCGTCAGGAATAGTATTAACCAGCCTATGCAATTCAAAGATCTCCATCTTCAATTCCATCATCTTCAAGATGTCTTCACTTTGAAATGCTTGAGATGAATCGAAGTGGTTTTTAGATGACACATCTAATCTGGGTCTCTTCGAAACAACATTTGATAGTTTTCGGTAAATTCAACCCCGGTTCTTTAAGAAATTAGAACACAAATATAAGAGCGGAGGCCGCCTCCTAACTATTATTAGATGGATTTCCTTATCGTTTTTCCTAGGAGAATGAAACAAGATTTTACACAAAGTACAACATTATCGGGGATGACTGTGCCATATAACTCACGTATTTCTCCTAAGTATTTCCAATGTTACGTTTTGGCTCTATATTTGATGGTCGGTTATTTAAATATCAAACAAACAAACAACCGATTCCATCTGAAATTTATTTATCCATATCAACCACTGAGCCTTAAAAAATCTTTATTTAATTAATCTCTTTTTAAAAATATTTGTCTAAAAGATTCATATACTTATCTTTCTGACATAAGTATATTCACAAAACATTTGTGGATAAAATCTTACTTCAGATCATGTAAAACGATTAAACAAATGTTGTTTAAATTAAAGGTAAGGACAACCCTAAACACTATTCCTTCGTTGTTAAGTGTGGAATCGATGTTCCATGCTACCATTTTAAAAGATCAACTTAGAGAAACCTAGATCTCAAATTCTTTTCATCCTTCTTCTAGTAAATCCTTTTTAATCAAACCTATTTCATTTATGAAATCTCTTTTACTTAAAATCCTAACCATTAAGAATATTTTCTGAACTTCAAATTCATTTATAAAACCATTTTATGAATATTCAAACCATTTATATTAATTGCTTTCATAGATATCCAACTTTTCATATAAATTTTTTATAAATATCCAAACCCTATTATAAACTCCTTTTATCAATATCTAAATTATTTTCTAAAAATTCTTTTACAAATACCCTAAAATAATTTATAAAACTTCTTTATAAATCTTTCATGTTTAAACGTCTTCTTAAATAACCAAATTAGCACCATTTAATAAGCAAACTATTTTATAAATCTTCCTTATTTATGGAATCTTCTTTGCTTAAAAACTCAAATCCATTTACCCAAAAATATATTATAAATTTCCAAATTCCTTCATAAAACTCTTTATAAAAACTTCTTTTCATAACATGGAAAACCATTCCCATTAGTTAAAAAAATCTTTAGTAAAACCATTTGTCATATCATTCATAAATATCTTGTTCAAAATGCAATAATTTTGAAACCATTTCAAAAATAAAATGAAATATTTAACCTTACAAAATCTAACAAAGGCTTAATGACCACAATAGTGGTTTTAATTTGGTTTTACTTATCCTATCTAGCATGGCATCACATAACAATAGATGTATAAGGAATCATCATATAACAAACAATCAACTTAAGTAAATGCCCAAGTTAATTATAATAGCAGAATGGTGTTTTTTACTAATAGATGTCATTTAGTTTTCCTAATCATATGGGGTTACTTAAGGGTAAGCAACATAAAAATTCCATTGATTTGTAGCAAATTTGAAAAGAAAACAGTTTAAGACAAAACTTATTAATTGAGTCGAAGCAATTTTAGAATAAATTAGAATCTTTGTAAATGAGAATCAAATACTTGTTAAATAGTAACTAAATCTGATTAAAGGTAATTAAACCTTATAAAAACATAAGTAACTTTAATCAAAGAGTAATTTAAATAAAACTCTTTTTAAAATAATAATCAATTAATAATTATCTTAAATGAATAATTCATGAATAATTATTTTATCCTTAATTAAATAGTTAAATAATAATTAATTTTAATTAAGCGGCATTTCATGATTAACTGATTGATTAACAATTAAGTATAAATACCATTATTAATAAATGTCTAAGTACTAATTATCTTGATTAATTAATCAATCGATAAATCATCAATGACTAAATAATTAATTAAATAATTAAAAAACTATTCTGTAATTACTTAATTAAAGTTAGAAATCATTTCCAAAAAGATTTCTAAGTGAAAACAAGTTTAGATTAGAAAACTAGTTAAATTTTTCGAACAGCGCGTATAACAACTATCGCTAAACAAACTCGTAATTTAACTTTTCGAAATTTGAACTCTTGTCTTATTTAAAATATGTGAATACAAATATGAAAACTAAAATCAAAGTTTGAAACTTGAAAACTTTTCACTTTGAAACAAAAATCAAACTTTTGACAAAAAGCAGAATTCTACATCACTTTTGATCAATGAATCGCCACCTTTGTGTCATGGACCCACATACAAAAAATAAAAAATTCAATCACAATACCACATCATAGCATTATAGCATGATCATAAGAAAGAATATTACTTCGCAAATACTAATAAACTTTTCCAATATTCAAGGCATAATCTTTATTGCCTTATCAAACTTCGACATAAGTAGTCAACTCCAATTCAACATATATCCATGCACCCAAAACATATAATATTACCACAATATTACGCAATAATTAACTCATAAATTTTACAAATTCAAAATTTTAGTAACTTTAGTTTTAAAAACACGAGGTTTACTCACCAAACTTTCACTAAATCAAACTAAACTTGCTCTCGACCTAGCTCACCTGCTCCTAGCTCAACAAAGTGAAGATATAGACCCTTGGAAGGCTAAATGGGCTCGGCTTAGTGAACAATAGGCACGATCATTGAGGAGTTTGGGCTAGCTATAGTGGTTTTGAGGTGATGGAGCTTGTTTTGTGAAGAGAAGAGTTTAGGAATTCAAACGAAGTGATATCAGCTATGTTTTGAAATGTTTTTGCTAAATTTTTCTCTTAATAATTTGGAGATGGATGCTATTGAAGTGGGCCTGAACAAGAAGCAGGGAAGGGAAGAAAAGAAATAGGATTTGTAAAATGAAAATTATGAAAGGGAGGTGGTATTTAAAAGCTTAGGAAAGTAATAAAATATAAATAAAGCGGTCTTAATAAAATAATACATACATGCATGCACCCATACCTCCCCTCCCTCTTGTTCCATACGTTCCCCCCACCCACCATACTTTCATGTACTAACCTAGGTGTTTTAGGTGATGTTTCGTGGGTTATTATATATATATATATATATATATATATATATGCATATGCATATGTATATGTATATGTATATAATATGCATAAATAGTTATATCATGAATGTATATGTATATAAGTATTCATGTATGCATACATACATATGCATGTATATTATTTGCAAATTTGATCAACCAATAGTTTATGAGTGTGTGCATGTTTAATACAAACATGCATAACATTTCCTGGTAACTTTTTGGTGCCAAAAATTTGAAAATTCAAAAAACATTCTTTGGTCACATTTTCTATTTTTATTTGAACTATATATATTGGTAAAAAAAATTGAAAAATATTTTATCATCATTATTAAATAATTAAAATAGGTATATTTGCTAATAAAAATCCATTTATTGGTTAAGAATATATATTTAAATTGCCTATTTCAAAGTGTCAAAATCCTGGGTCGTTATAGATTGGTTTTACCATCATTTATTATCATTTGAAAGAGTTATATTTATAAAACCTATTAATTGAATATTTAAAATTCAATAAATATTCGCGTATCAAGGCGGCAAAATTCTAGGCTGTTTCATGTTAACTATGTAATCAATGCAATTAAATCCCACTTTGAAAAGCAATTGATTTATTAAGGAAAAATAAGAAGGAATTCTTATATAGCTTAATTAATGGACACGGAGAGATGTCTGGTAATATATATAGTATTGTAAAATATGACCAAGTCCTAATTGGTGTGAGGTTAGTCAAAATTCATATGGAAGTCTGCCCAGCTAATCTGGCTAATAGTAGTATGACTTTGGAGCCGATATGAGACATCATCTATGATAAGTAATTATGATGACATAAGGATAGTTTCAAATTCTATAGGGTAAATATGCCCAGCTAATCTAGCTATCAATACTTACAAATAGTCGGGCTAACGTCAGATGTCACCATGGGGGTGCGTATCATAAGGCTATGGACTTGCTTCAGAGTTATAAAGGAATTAAGTGGTTGTTTAAAAGCCTGCCCCTTTTCCCCAAATGATGTATTAAATGGTCGGGATTGGATTTTGGCACGGCTAAGGATATATCAAAAATGTCCACTTCAATAAAAAGTATTAAGTGTCTAAAGAGTTTCCATGCAATGTCAGCTAGATAGGTATCTATAAGGAGTCCGCCTTAGGAATTGGTATTATATGGTGTGGACCTACCTCCATTAATGTTTAATCAGAATCTTCCTATTTCAATTAAAAGGTATTAAGTGTCTTGGTTTCTATCTCTTGCACTGTTACATATTTATGATGTTAGTTATGGGTATCGGATTAGGAAACTTACTCGAGAATGGAAGATATTAACTGGTTATTTGAGGATCTGCCTCCTTTCCTTATATGAAGTATTAAGTGGTTTCAAAATACGTAAGACATATTCTTATTTTGAAATATTTTGCCCAACTACTGAAATAGAAAGGATAGAGATTTTTATTCAGTAGACACTTGTTGTTCTACCTGCCTTCTCATTATAACAAAGGTTAGAGAAGGAGTTGACGATGCTCGAAGATGGCAAGAGTAAAGCTTATGGCGATCATTACCTATCTTTTCATGTTATTTTCTATTGTACACCATAGCACTCCATATTTTTATAACCTTAATTAAGAAATTTAATTATTTAAATCAAACCAAATAATGTGATGATTGATAGGTTGAGAATTGATTAATTAAAGGTAGCCGTGCTAAGTTAAGTGGGTTAATTAAAATGAATAATACTAGATAATGTGTTAGGAAATGAAAAGGGCAATATGGAAAATAGTAAGACCTTATACCCTAAACCCTTAGGAGATGGGTAACTCACGTTCACTCACTCTCATTTCATTAAAATTAAATTTCTAAGCTGGTCACTATTTCCCATTTTCAATAGAAGAAGTAAAGCTAATATTCAAGAGAAGAATTCAACTAATTCAATAATAAAAAATCTCATCTATAATCTCAAAAGCTAAGGTGAATAATTACTACAAACCTTGTTCTTTTAGATTTCAGCTTGTGATAGATCCAAAAGGTTTTTGAAGATAATATTGCCATGTTTGATGTTTAATGCTATATATATATTGTTGGTCAAATTATATATGTTCATTCATGTTTTATGATATGTTTAGCACGAAAAACCTATTTACTTACATCCGAATAATTTAGTAATTCAAATATAGGTCTGGAATAATATTTTAGAGATATTTCTTAGTTTTCATTATTTTTCGATTTATTATGAATGTTATATTAATTTTCTAATGAAAAGAATTATCTATTGGGTTATAAATTATTTTCGGATGAAATAATAATTGTTTGGTTTAATATGTTAGATAATATGTTAAAATAGATTTTCTAGGATTTTTCCAGATTTTTGTTAAGTCACTTGACGGATATATTAAATTATTTAAGGTATGGGACTTGAGTGCTTTATACATTTCTAAAGGAGAAGGGGCATTTTATAAAATAAATTGGTTTATAAATTCTTGTAATTATAGCAGCACATTATTGAAATTTTTTTATTGACCAGTGGAAATTTGACAAATAAAGGCAGGTTAGTTGAAAAGTTTTCTTTTTAAGTTTAAAAACAAAAATCACACTTTTTCCATGTTTCAGCCTATACGGCAGAATACCTTCCGCCCCAGATCATTCGTCACAGTCGAAAAGTTAGCTTTTGGCCAGGTCAAAGTTTAATGCCTAAGGTATCAAATATTGGTACGTAATGAATTGAGTATGGTCGAAAGGCTTTAAGCCGAAAGGTTGATGGCCTAAGAAGTAGCAATATAGTTGTTTTACAAATGAAAAGCTTTCACCTGCTTTGTTTTTAAAATTAAGCTTTCGACTTGGTCACTTTCGACCAAGTTAAATTATTTAAAAGAAAGACTTTAAACCATCCGAGGTAGTCGACAAGTTGCTTCTTTCGACATTATTTTTTTAAACCTTCCATCACAGCAAAAGGGTTTCTACGACTTTTTATAAAGGTTTTGTTTTGAACCTTCCGACCCAATTGAAAGGTTCATTTGTTTTTATAACTAGCCATTTCTCCAATGCTTTCAGAAGAAAGCTTCCGACTTAGGTGGTTTACCCCTGTTTATAAAATATAACCCAAGGCTTTCGAAAGGTTGGTCAAATAAAGATGAAAGGTTTTAAAAGAAGGTTTCCAGATTGTTTTAAGTTGAACCCAGTATGCCTTCGAAAAGTTTACGTTTTAAAAGGTTTTATGCATTCGAAGGGTTGTTCATTGATATGTTTCGAAAGGTTATTTAGATGATTTTGAAAGGTTTATGAAGAAAGGTTTTCCAAACGTTTTTATAAGGCAACGACTTAAAGAGAATTTAAAGAAGGATGTCAAAACTTTATAGCTTCCGTAAGGTTTGTGTTGAATGGATCTGAAAGGCTTGAGGAATGATTTCGAAAGGTTTAAATAACGAATTTTAAGGAGATAATTTCAAAGTATGGAAAGAGGTTACTTCAAATGGGTAAGTGTTTTCATCAACTAAATTTTGAGTAAATAGTACATATCTGATATGGTAATATAAGTTGAGTAAAGTATAAAGATTTTATACCTTTCCTTGTTTAAAGTTTGGTTTAAAGGCTTAAATCATATTGAAAGTTTTTTCAAGGAAAATTATCGGAGGTGATCCTTAAGTCTAAATGACTCGAATATTAGAAAACCAAACGAGACTAGTATGGGGTCGCACCCTATACATTAGCTTGTAGCTCCAGCTAATTGTTGTCCAAAATTTCAGTGTGTAGGGCTTGGTCACAAGTAGACTAAAATTATGATTACATACTGAAAGGAATACATGTTTGTATATAGTTTTGTTATCCTTTAGCCCAAATATCCATTAGGCTCAGTAAGATCTAGGAAATGATTAAGTTAGGGACGGACCATCCAAAAATGAGATATTTAACAGATAGTTTAAGACAAACCATTCTAATAGGAAATTTTAAACAGATAAATATGGATAGATAATCCTAAATACGAATATCTAATAGGTGTTAGGTTAATTCTAATCATATTTTTGGTTAGTCCGAGTAAGCCAAAGGTTAAAAATATCTAAACAAAACATTTGTGTTTGAATAGATAGTTCATTTTTACCTGATATTTATATATGTTTACATAGTTTATTTTGCATTATTTGACCATTATTGATGCAGGGGCATAGTATATGGTTATATGAAAGGATTTGCAAAGATAAGTTTTAAAAAGAATGCTAATGAGAGGAAACCCTTCCCGATGCTAATGAGAGGAAACCCTTCCCGCTAAGCGGCATGGTCTCACTTAACATAATTTAACCGGAATGTATATTATTATTCATACTAGGCTTTATGTCTGACTCGAAGTTTATGTTTCCTCTTAAACTCTCGGGTGCTCAAAATTAATTTGAGTAGGTTGAGAGGTTATGGACATTTTCAGGTTTTAGAATGTCGACGAATAAGCTATCGGAGGTGTAGGAGCAATGGAAAGCTACTTAGGATTTGCTACTTCATTTATGTTATGATGAAATTTCTGCTGTGTTATTATGTAGTAGGTCTAATACGACCATGCGAATCTAATCAACGAAGTGATTACCTTCATATTTCGCTCTTAGCATAAATCGTAATATTTATATTTTATCTGTACCTGGGAAATGATTTGGGTTATGTGATGTGAATGTAAAACAATTTTATTTGGAAATATAATGAAGTAATATATGGTTTTTGAAATTCTATGTTTTGTTTTACATTCAAGTGCTTTTGATATTATTGATACCATTAACGTAGTCGTATTTAGTCACCGGAAGCTAATACTATAGATGACTGTAGCATCTTTAGCGCTTAGTTTTGGGCCTCAAGATGGGGGATGTTGCAGCTTGGTATCATTGATGGTTTACGAAATACTTTAACTAAAAATGATTACTGAAAATGTAATCCATAGGAATTAGAGTTAAAATCGGGGTATGGGTAACGCTATAGTAATGTACTTGTACTATATACATACATATATATATATATATGTGTGTGTATGTATATATATGTATATATATATATATAAGTATATGCTATATCTTTAGGCTTCTATCTTAGTTAGGTTATTCATCTGTATCTCATGGGGTTTGACTAAAAATATGGAGCGAAGAAGAAGCAGGGTAGTATCGGAGGAGATAACAGCACTACCAATGGAAATGCCTGACCTAAAGCAAGGAGGGATCCTGGTCAGGCACAAGCTGAGACTGCTGGTGCAGGTGTTCCCCAAGTGGATATATGGACAATGTATCAGTTCTTCGTGAACATGATGCAAGCTAGAATAGCAGCCGGGGTTGTTGGAGGTAACGTTGTTGGAGGTGGGGCTTAACAAGTTCCTTTGGTAAATCAGTTTTCCAACTTGAGTGGGGATTACATCTGGCTTGGAGGGAAGCCGTTCATTGGTACCGTAGATGTAATTGAAGTGGAAGACTGGTTACTGAATTTTGAAAGGATCTTTGCTGATTTAAGACTAAATGATGTGCAGAAAAGGAGGTTGGCCTCAAGGCAGCTGCAGAAAGCTGCACTATTCTGGTGGAACACTGTCATTGCCGGAATTGATGAGGAGACCATCACTTAGGAGGAATTCAGGAGAAGATTTTTGGAGAGATTTATGTCTATAATGGCACAGGCTACATTAGTGAGGAGGTTTATAGAACTTGAGTAGGGAGATATGACTGAGTACACAGGGAAATTTGAGGAACTAGCCTGATACAATATGCCTTGTTTGATACCGTGATCAGTAGGAATGAAAAGTATATTAATGGATTAAGGCTAGAACTAATGAGTACTACATTGCCGCACTTGAGAGACCCTAGTGATGTAGTTATTGAGAGGGCATTAAGGTAGGAAGAGGCATTGGCATACTCAAGGAGGAAAGTGAAGGAACTCTGATCGGACATGCCCAAATGAGGAACTTTTTTTCGAAAAGGCGTGCTCAGAAAGAAGGAGCATAAAAGAAAAGTAAGGCAGAAGTGGTTTGCCATAATTGTAACAAGAAGGGACACTATGCCAACGAGTGTGAGCTAGTAAGGAAAAAGGAAAAGAGGCTGGTGGAAAGAAGAATGTCAATGCTATAATTGCGATCAAGTGGGTCACTACAAGAACGGGTGCCCAGAGCCTACAAAAAAAGGAAAGAGGCAAGTTTATGCTTTGGAGCCCCCAACCACAAAGGCAGTTGCACAGGAAAAAGGGAAAGCTGTTTTAGGAGGCTCACTACAGGTGCACGGTATGTCTGTTAGCGTCCTATTTGAACTAGGGCATTCCATTCTTTTATTTCTCGATGTCTGGTTGATAGACTTAACCTAGAACCCTCTTACTTAGTAACTTCCTTAAGGGTTGCAAATCCAATAGGAGGTTATGCAACTCCTGGGATGAGGTGTAACAATTTAGAATTTTGTTTGTTAGGCAATACCTTTAATTGTTGTTTGCATGTGTTTGACTTTGTGGAATTTAGGATCATCCTTAGGATGGATTGGTTAAGTGGATATGATGCTAGGATATTTTGCCAAGATAGAAAAATATCACTTAGTCATCCGGATTGTAGCGATCTGATAATTTATACTATAGAGAACCCTAGTTGTGAGTGAATGCTTTGCTGAGTACTATGGAATTGGAAGATGACTTGCATTGAGTCTTTGTAGTTGGAGAATTTTGTAATGTGTTTGAACCAGTTATTGGACTGCCACCAGAACAAACTATTGAGTTTTGGATTTATTTGGTGCCTAGAGCTGAATCGGTGAGTAGACCGTCGAGTAGGATGACACCTACAGAGATGAAAGAGTTGAAGGTGCAGTTGGTAGATCTGTAAGGTAAGAGTTTCATTCGGCCAAGTAGTTCTCCATGGGGAGCGCCTACTGTATTTGCTAACAAGCCGAATGGATCGTTAAGGCTATGTATCGATTATCTTAATTTAAATGAGTAGACGATAAAGAACCGATATCCATTACCGAGAATTGACGATTTGTTCGATCAGTTAAGTAGAGCAAAGTTATTCTCTTATTTGGATTTGGCCACGGGATTTCTTCAGCATAGAGCGGCATAGGATAGCATTCCTTTGATGGTGTTTAGGATGAGATATGGATTGTATGAATGATTAGTTATGCCGTTTGGACTAACTAACACGTCAACATTGTTTGTGGATCTAATGAATAGAATTTCTCGACAGTACTTGGATAGGTTTGTGTTGGTTCTCATTGATGATATTTTGATATACTCTAAGTATGAGGAGGAGCATGAAGTTCAGCTCAGAGTCGTACTGGAGACATTAAGAGAGCATCAGTTGAAGGCTATGTTTTCGAAGTGTCATTTTTTGAAGAAGGAAGTGAAGTTCCTTAGTCATGTCGTTTTAGAGAAAGGGTTGACTGCAGATCCAACTAAGATAGAAGCGGTAAATAGTTGGAAGAGACCGATGACAGTGATTTAGCTAAAGAGTTTTCTTGGATTGGCTAGATATTACCAAAGATTTATAAAATATTTTTTGCAGATAGCAGCACCAATGACTAAGCTTATGCGAAAAGAAGTGAATTTTGTGTGCATTGATAAGTGCGAGGAAGTATTCCAGAGATTGAAAAACTTATTGACGTATGCACAGGTGTTAATAGTTCCGGAGGGGAATCAAGATTTGGTTGTTTACACAGATGCTTGTGGAACTGGATTGGGAGTTTTGTTGATACAAAGAGGTAAGGTAATTGCTTATGCTTCTAGATAGTTTAGATCACATGAAGTTAAGTATCTAATGCATGACTTGGAGTTAGTTGCCGTTTGTTTTCTTTAAAGGTGTGGTGGCATTATCTTTTGGTAGAGCGATTTGAGCTATATACTGATCATAATTCTTTGACGTACTTATTCTCTCAGAAGGAGCTGAATATGAGATAATAGGAATGGTTGAATTTTATTGCTGCTTTTGATTTTGGAATTGAGTATACACCCAGAAAAGGAAATAAGGTAGCGGATGCACTAAGTCAAAAACATCAAAAAGAAGTATTTACTATGATTATTGAGTGGAAAGACTTGAAAGCGTTATCAGCTTGTAGCGTGCGGTCAAGGTATGAGGTAGGATCGAGTGCATAAAGTATTGTATTTTCTTGTATAGAAGTCTGACTAGTAATGATTGAGAAGATAACTTCTAAGCAAGAGGAGGATCTAATATTGGCTGAACGGATCAGAAGGTTGAGGGAAGGAACAAAGAGCGATGGCCTACAGGATTTCAATTTCGATTAAAATAGGTGATTGATAAAGAAAGGAAGGTTATGTGTTCCGAATATAGGAGATATGAGGAAGGAGGTTTTGGAGGAGTGCCATCGTTTGAAGTTCACTATCCATCTGGGAGGAAAGGAGATATATCAGGATATGAAAAGATGTTTCTTCTAGGAAGGTATGAAATGAGACATTGGATTATGTGTTAAGCAGTGCTTGAATAGCCAACAGGCAAAGGCTGAACACTAGAAGCCAAGTGGATTGCTTCAACCGTTAGAGGTTCCGTTATGGAAATGGGATTCAATCTCTATGGATATTATTGATGGGTTGCCAAGATGTAGTAGAGGAAATGAAAGCGTATGGGTTATAGTGGATAGGATGACTAATAATGCCCATTTTATTCCGGTAAAGTTGACTAGGACAACACCTAATTTGGCAAGTTATTTATGAAGAATGTACTTCGGCTGCACAAGATTCTTAGTGGTATTGTCACTGATAGAGATTCTTTATTTACTAGTGAGTTCTAAAAAAGTCTACATGAAGCATTAGGAAACAAGCTTAACATGAGTACCGCTTACCATCCATAGACTGATGGGCAAATGGAAAGAGTTAACAAAATCTTGGAAGTTTTGTTAAGAGCTATTATATTGGATTTCGAGGGATCATGGTAGGACCATCTTCATTTAGTTGAGTTCTCATATAACATTATTTATCAGACTAGTATTAGGACAACACCATTTGAAGCATTGTATGGAAGACTTTGCAAGTCTCTCGTATGTTGGTTGGAGACTAGTGATAGATTGGTTCTTGGTACAGATTTAGTAAAAGAAGATGCAAAGAAGATTGAGTCTATTCGAGCTAGAATAAAGGAGGCTCAATTTAGGCAGAAAAGTTATGTAGACATAAAAAGGAAGTAATTGGAATTTTCTATCGAATACTGTGTTTATTAAGGTTTCACCGATCAAAGGAGTAAATACATTTGGGTTGTAAGGGAAGTTAGCACCTAAGTTCATTGGTCCATTCTATATTATTGAAAGGATCGGGAAACTCGCTTGTAGAGTAGGGTTACCAAGTGGTTTGGCTAGAGTGCATGATGTTTTCCATGTTTCTTATCTTAGGAAATGTGTTAAAGACTCGGAGACTACCATAGCACCTATAGTGTTAGAAGACTTAGTAGTAAAACTGGATTTGACAGTTAGGAAGCCGATTCAGACCGTGCCTAGAGATGAGATGAAGTTAAGGAACAAGGCAGTCAGGTTAATAAAGGTTCAGTGGAGCAATGATGCTAGAGATGTACTTGGGAAGTGGAGAGCATGATTAGAGACTCTTATCCAGATTTGTTTGGTGGTATGTTTTATCTTTAACTATTTTGTTGAGTACTTTATCATAATTTCGAGGATGAAATTATTTAAGGTGGAAAGTCTATAACACCCTATATTTTTATAATCTTAATTTAGATATTTACTACATTAAATTAAACCAAATAATGTGAAGATTGATAGGTTGAGAATTGATTAATTAAAGGTAGTCGTGCCAAGTTAAGTGGGTTAACTAAAATGAAATAACACTAGATAACGTGTTAGGAAATGAAAAAGGCAATATGGGAAATAGTAAGACCTTATACCCTAAACCCTTAGGAGATGGGTAACTCACGTTCACTCTCATTTCATTAAATTAAATTTCTAAGGCCAGTCATCATTTTCCATTCTCAAGAGAAGAAGTAAAGCTAAGATTCAAGAGAAGAGAAGAAATCAACTAATTCAACAATCAAAATTCTCATCTATAATCTCAAAAGATAAGGTGAATAATTACTACATCCTTTATATTTTTAGTTTTCGGTTTTCTGATAGATCCCGAAAGGTTGTTGATGATAATATTGTCATGTTTGATGTTTACAGATATATATTGTTGGTGAAATTATATATTTTCATTCATGTTTTATGATATGTTTAGCATGAAAACCCTATTTAATGACATCTGAATACTTTGGTAATTTAAATATAGGTCTGGAATAATGTATTAGAGACGGGTTTTGATTTTAATAATTTTTGATTTATTATGAATTTTATATTAATTTTCTAATGAAGAGAATTATTTATTGGGTTTTAAATTATTTTTGGCTGAAATAATAATGATTTGGGTTTGAAATTTTAATATGTTGGATAATATGTTATAATAGATTTTCTGGGATTTTTCCAAATTTTTCCTAAGTCATTTGATGGATATATAAAATTATTTAGGTTATGGGACTTAAGTATTCTATATATTTATAAAGGATAAGGGGCATTTTGCAAAATAAATTGATTTATAAATTCTGCAAATTGCGGTAGCATATTTCTGAAATTTTTTATTGACCAGTGGAAATTCGACAGATAAAGGCAGGTTTGTTGAAAAGTTTCCTTTTAAAGTTTAAAACCAAAAATCACTCTTTTTCCATGTTTCAACCTATACGATAGAATACCTTCCGCCCCAGACCTTTCGTTACAGTCTTATGGTTAGCTTTTGGCCAGGTCAAAGTTCAATGCATAAGATATCAAATATTAGTACGTAATGGATTGAATATGGTCAAAAGGTTCTAAGCCAAAATGTCGATGGCCTAAGAGGTTGGAATATAATTGTTTTATAAATGAAAAGATTTCGCCTTCTTTGCTTTTGAAATTAAGCTTTCGACTTGGTCGCTTTTGGCCATGTTAAATTATTTAAAAGAAAGACTTTTAAACTTCTGGCATAGTCGACGGGTTTCCGCTTCTGCCATTACTTTGTTTTGAAACTTTCGATATAGCCGAAGGGTTTCTACCGCTTTTTATAAAGGCTTTGTTTTGAACCTTCCAGCCCAGTCGAAAGATTCACCTATTTTTATAACTAGCAGTTTGTCTAATGCTTTCGAAAGGAAGCTTCCGACTTAGGCAGTTTACCCTTGTTTATAAAATATAAACCAAGGCTTACGAAATGTTGGTCAAAGAAAGACGAAAGGTTTTAAAAGAAGGTTTCCAGATTGTTTTTAGTTGAACCTAGTATGCCTTCAAAATTTTTATGTTTTAAAAGGTTTTATGCATTCGAAGCGTTGTTCATTGATCTATTCCGAAGGGTTATTTAGATGATTTCGAAAGGTTTATGAAGAAAGATTTTTCTAAGGCAATGACTTAATGAGATTTCAAAGAAGGATGTCTAAAGTGCATAGCTTCCGTAAGGTTTTCTTTAAATGTATTTGATAGTTTTAAGGAATGATTTTGAAAGGTTTAAATGACGAATTTAAAGGACATGGTTTCAAAGTATGGAAAGAGGTTCCTTCAAATGGGTAAGTATTTTCATCAACTAAATTTTGAGTAAAGAGTATATATCTGATATGGTAATACGATTTGAGTAAAGTATAGAGATCATTATTTTTTCCTTGTTTAAAGTTTGGTTTAAAGGTTTAAATCATTTTGAAAGACTTTTCAAGGAAAATTATGGTAGTTGACCCTTTTGTATAAATGACTCAGACATTAGAAAACCAGATGGGACTAGTATGGAGTCACACCGTATACATTAGCTTGTAGCCTCAGCCAATTGTTGTCCAAAATTCCAATGTGTAGGGCTTGGTCACAGGTAGACTAAAATTATGATTACACACCGAAAGGAATAAATGTTTGTGTACAGTTAGGTTGTTGGTGAGCTCGAAAAGGTATTAGGCTCAGGAAGACCTGGAAAATGATTAAGTTAGAGAGAGATCATCCAAAAATGAGATATTTTGAAGATAGTTTTGGACAGACCGTTCTAATGGGAAATGTTAAATAGATAAATGAGGATAGATAATCCTGAATATGAATATCTAGCAGGTGTTAGGTTAATTCTAATTATATTGTCTGCTAGGGCTAAGTCAGGCAAAGGTTAAAAGTTATCCAAACAATACTTTTGTGTTTGAACTGATAGTTCATTTTAACCTGATATTTATGTATGTTTACATAATGTATATTTTGTAGTATTTAACCATTGTTGATGCAGGAGCATAGTATATGGTTATATGAAAGGATTTGCGAAGATAAGTTTTAAAAATCATGTTAGTGAGAGGAAACCCATTTCGCTAAGCGGGGTGGTCTCACTTAACATAATTAAACCGAGATGTATATTATTATTCATACCAGGATTTATGTCAGACTCGAAGTTTATGTTTACCCTTAAACTCTTGGGTGCTCAAAATTAATTTGAGTAGGTTGAGAGGTAAAGGACATTTTCAGTTTTTAGAATGTCGATGAATAAGCTACTGGAGGATGTAGTAGGTGACAGATAGCTACTTAGAATTTGCTGCTTTGTTTATGTTATGATGAAATTTCCTCTGTGTTATTATGTATTAGGTCTAATATGACCATGTGACTCCGATCAACTTGGGGTATCTTTATAAACTGCTCTCAGCATAAATTGTAATATTTAAATTTTATCTTTGCTTGGAAAATGATTTGGATTATGTGACGCGAATGTGGAACAATTTTATTTGGAAATGTAATGAATTAATCTATGGTTTTCAAAATTCTATGTTTTGTTTCATATACATGTGCTTCTGATATTATTGATATCATTAATGTAGCCATATTTAGTTGCTGAAAGCTAAAACTATAGATGACTATGCCATCTATAGTGTTTAGTTTTGGCCTTCTAGATAGGGGTTGTTACATACCCATAGAATGTACTTTGAACAGATTGACGTAATGGTTGATGTTAATATTATGATATGTTTTATGACATTGAAATGATTTGAAATAAATTGGTACTATCATTGCTATTATATTTTGTTCCTTCCACTATGAGTTTTGAAAGAATAGGTTGATAGCTCTATATTGTTTTCCTTTTTACCAACCAACATCCAGCTTTAGAATAGGTCTAATTTTCGATTGGCCTTTTTGGATCAGAATTTAATTCAGTTTTGGGATGGGTTGTTACAAATTTAAGATATGAACGTATATATAGTTTAAATCTATATATGGTGATAAAGTTTGGGATCTTTCCCTTACCTCAAGGTAACAAGATCATTGGTTTTGAACAATTATTTAAAACTATAAGGGATCAAGCGAGTAATGTGAAAAGGTGTAAACTCATTTATAAAAAAGACTACTCAAAAGGGAAATGATATTTTCTTTTTTAAAGTGACTTTTTATTTGGTTTTTCTAAAATAGTCTTTAGAATTATTTTGGAGATTATTATATATTATAATTTTGAGCAATCTTTGTAAGGATATTAAAGTAGCGTTTCTTAATGGGGACATTGATGACATAACTTAAGAAACCTACTTATAGATTACTCTTTTGTATTAGCGATTCAAATACACCATTATTATTCATGGGGTGACATTTTCTCAAAAGAGTAGGCAGACAAGTGCTTAAAGAGATTTGGCATTCAAACTGCAAATCAATCAAATCTCTTTTTCTAAAAGAGGCAAATGTTGTCTTATATATTAATGTAAGAACATCCTTTAAGTTAAAGAAATGCAAAAGATTCTTCATGCATTTGAGGTATGGAGTCTAATGCTAATGCATTTACATGTATGAATGCTTTGTGCATTATTTAGCAAACAATTTGTTGATATTGAAAGTGGATCATTGGTCAGTGACTAAAATGGTTACGATGTATCTTAAGGGAACAAAAAGATTATTTCTCATAGATAAAAGATCAGATCGGTTGGATATCACAAAGCATTACAATACAAATATTTTTGGTACCAAGAGTACAAAAGATCCAACTCGGGTAATAATAATATTACTTCTTTCAGGTGGAGCTATATAAGAAAAGTGTCATATTGGCACTTATAGCCTCCTCTACTATGGAACTGACGTTATTATGGATGAATCCAATGTTGGAAAACAATTGCAAAATTTGTCACAAGTCGTGGAATACTAAAAAAGAAATTAAAGTAAAGTAATATCATAATAATAAACAACATATTATTTCCCAAAGGGAAGACAGTGCAAAATACATTGTAATTTATAGAGCATATTGCGACAAATTCTATTACGCCGGATCAGCTCACGGAACGATTATCATCCAAGGTTTTTCATGAGAATGTTCCTCAATTGGCATACCTTTTATGTAAGGAGATTTTTGTTTGAGGAGGGGAGCTAGGGGTGGTGTTTGTATTTAATACTGTCATATAACATATTCCTCTATACTTCGGTTATATGTGTGTGTGTGTGTGTAAATTCCTTTTTTGTGATTAAAAAACAGTAATAATCTTTTATTTGCACTCTAGGTTGTTCAAATACTAAATGTTTGATCAACCTAAAGTTGGACCAGCTGGAAATACATGTTTATAGATCATAGTTCATGTAATTTCCATGCTACACATCTATGATTGATCTATATCCTTTGATTGTGTTGGTATATGTGACCATTTATAGGTTTTGTTGCACTAAACATAACGAGAATCGCTTTGATTCTTTGCCATCATAGTTAGTTGATGAGATTAATTCGAAAACATCTTATGTCCTAAATAGCAAATTTTGGAGCTCAAAGAGTTATACACATTTGTAACAACCCGCATATTTTACGATTATATATTTAAATGATTTATTTAAATATAGCATCATTAGTCGAATTAGAGTCCAAAATGCTACATTTTGTAATAGTCGAATTAGGACTCGAGACTACTTTCATTGAGTTCAAAATGGCATTTACAACCTTTTTGAGTATAAACATCGATATGTTCGGAGTTGATTAAGATTTTTGTATTTTATTTGTGCTTTGGGTTGTATTCAAACCCACTAACTCAATAAGTGAACCCAAACCCATTACCATATACATCCCACTCCACTCCTTTCCTCTTCATTCATTTTCATTTCCTAACAATCTCAAGCCCTAAAAGAAAAATGGGGGAAAAGAAAAAAATCAAAATTCCTAAGCCCTATATTCTTTGGAAATTCAAATTCAGGTTCTAGAAATCAAGGAGAAGCTTAGGTAAGCATCCTCTTCATCTTCTCCATCTAAATTCCTCTCCAATTTTCAGAAATTTCCTATAACCTAATTAAGGAAATATTTGTCTATAATAATAGATTGGAGCTTCTAGAGTTGAAGTTGAAGAGAGGTTGATTTTTCCTTCGTTTTAGACCTTCTCATTCATTGTTTTTGGTGTTTAAAGGTGAGTTCTTGAACTCACATCTACGTCCATAGCTTCATTGTTGTTAGGTATGAATTCCTAACATTTATTTCATGTCCAATTGCTTTTGATTTGAATGTATTTGATGAATTTTCCAATTTTTGGTATTTTGATGTCAAAATCTATGAAAAACCTACTATGGATGTTTGGACATGTCGTTTAGAGTGTATTGATGAGTCTAAAGGGCTGGGTGGTCGCTTGGCATGAATCACTTGCCATCATCGCTCATTCGATCACCTTCGAAATGATTTGGCCATCATTGGCTTACGCTGATGTTTGCCTGAGCTTCAGCTCAGACATCTGGTATAACAATAAGATGTCTGGGCCATCGGAATAAAAATTACGGATGCACAGCTCAAACATCTGAGCTTACTTCCCAGACATCTGGGCGATCTAGAAGAAAATTTCAGTCTTTCGGCTCAGATGTCTGGGAATACCACCAGACATCTAGAGCTGTTAAATTCGGCCAATTCGCCAGTTTTATATGGCTTTCTATTTTATATCGATTTTTGGTTGATCGGTTGGTTGTTGTCATTTATTATCAAATTTGATGGCTTCTTTTCTGCATTTTTGGGAATATCCATTTTATGGATTTGATACCAATTTCTATGGTTTTGATTCACGTCATCGAATGTGAATTTTTGGCGATTGATTGTTTTTACAATCATTTCTACGGTTTTTCACTTTAAAATACAAAGGTTTATATACTAGTAGTAAATACTCAAGTTCTTTCACAAAAATGATTTCAACGTTATTTTTAATACAAAGCTTGTTTTTAAAACCGTTTTTCAATCTATTAGCATATACAAACCTTTATCTCATTCGTATGAGAAATCTAATTACACGACTTAGCAAAACAAGTTGTATGAATTGCTTCTTGGACTTGTTCGATTGAACTCTTGTGATAATTTTAGAGTGTAAATCTACAATCTGTTATTATATATTCAAGTTAAGCTAGTGGTTATGGGACATGAAGCTAAACTCATTTATTTCCTAGCTTAGTGCAATCTACACTCCTTATTAATCGATGGTGATCATTTTATGGTTTAGACTAGCGATATGCGATGTCCTTTTGTCCATGTGGGGGAACTACCCAGTTTTACGGAGCTTCATCTCATTTTTAGGGGTTAGCGACCCATGGTCTTTTTGACCATTGTGGAGCAATCGGCTCAATGAGCTCTCTACATGGGGCGCATCTTTTCAGGTCCGTCAATGTTTGGCTCAATAGGTATGTGCATGGGGCGTATCTTTTCAGGTGCGTTGATGTTCGATTGTGCATGGGGCGTATCTTTTTGGGTGCGTTGATGTTCATCTTATCTATCCCTACGGGGGTAGTGTCCCATATTTTCATGGGATAGTTTCCCTTTTGTGATACACGTGTTGGTGAGTTTTCATGCTCCCGTTTGTGGTAGGCCTCTCCCTTTGTGTTTTCTGGATTTCTAATTATTGATTTCTTGAATTTGTGTTTCGCCGATTTTGCAAATTGGCATTGATATGTTTTGCCAATATTTGAGATTTGGAGAATAATCTAAACAATATGATATTCTTTTTGGTGTTTAAGAATATTTGAGAAATTGTATGATTTTCATTATTATCAAATGTATGCTTGTCGAAGTATGACATCATTGCTATCATATTTTTTTTTATATCTCTCATCCTATCTCATCTTCATGATATTTATAGCTAGACTTATTTTCTTCTTAAATAATACTCGGGTCAGACCGAGGTATTTCAGGTGCTTCTACTTGACTTCTTATCAGGGTCCATCATCCGACTTTTGGCTAACTACTTAACTTAGCAGTTTTTTTATACATTCGAGATAGAGACTCCTTAATGTATAAATAATCTTTTGTATAGCACTTGAACTTATTCTTTTGTGATGTAACGGATCTTGTATGACCATTACTTTGATGTACACTTATGTTTTATTCATATCTGTTTCCGCCTTAGCTATATGAATATATGTGGCTGATTTTGTGTTATGCTTACTTTATATTTGTTTTCGAAGACCACATAGCCACTTATAGTAGCTTTGAGTTTGTATTGGTATGTTGGATTTCCTCTTGAAAGGAAAGAGATATTTTATCTGGCATATCGGCACTCGCACAAAGCAATTACACAAATGGTTGTTCCTCAACAGCCTTATTCTTTGTGCTTGTCGATGGCATTACTCTGCAGTGTCCTTGGTTAGTGTGAGTATAGAGGGGGGAGTTACAGCATGGTATCATAGCCAAACTTCGGAACAGTATATAATAATCTAGCAAGGATCATTGTCCTAAGTCTCTCTGAGGAATCGTGCCTTAGGATTTAATTCGAGTCTTAGGACTCGTTCTATCCAATTTCTTTTATGACGCCTTGTTTTATCAATCAACTTTGTTTAATATTCATTCTGAGAATAAGCTTTTTCTTCTTCTTTCTTTCTTAAAGAAGAGAAATGGTTAGACCTGGTCGTCCCAGCGCCGGTCAATTCAGTGCTACTCCTTAGAATGATGTATTTATGTCTACCCAATAGCTTTTAGATCTCGTAAAGAATGCTCAAGCTGTCGGACTCATTCCTAATCCTACTCATCTTAAATCTGGGTTTGCATGTTTTTACAACGATTATACCAATTTAGGAGGAAGGCCATTCAAGGGTTCCGAAAGCGTTATAGGAGTCCAAGCTTGGCTTAGAACATGCGATCACATCTTTTCTCACATGAATCTTGTTGATCTACATGGAGTCCAAGTGGCTTCTAGCATGCTCCAAGAAAGAGCATTAGATTGGTATGAGCTTTTTATTTCGAAAAATATCGAAGCAGATCTTACTTGGGAGCAATTCTGGGAAAGGTTCAAGTTGAAGTTGGCGCCGAAAGCTGAAAAAGAAACTTTAGCTCGGCACATTATCGACCTTGTTCAAGGTGAATCTTCCATGACAGATTATGTCGCATCTTTTGAATCCCTCTCTAAATATGAGGTCGAGTATATCAATACCCCATTGAAAAAATTAGAGGTTTGTCTATGGGTTGGATAAGAACCTCAAACAGCCTTTACTTTTGAATCTAGAAGTTTCTTTCGATCAGCTTGTTGATATCGCTCTTTGGCTTGAAGAGGCGATAAAGAAAGTGATGTTGAAGTTGTGGGTGCCAAACAGATCTTCAACAACAACAAGAAGAGGCCTCTTAAGTTCAAGCCTAATCCCAACAAGTAAGGGAAACAAGCAACTTCGGTAGCGAAGACTCCTGCCTCTAATCATGGAGAACGCTACAATTGTTGTTCTAGGGACCACTATGCAAATAGGTGCTCGAAACCCCTTTATTGTCGCTATTGCAAAAGTTTGGGCCATCATATCTCTTCATGTCCCAAACTTCAAAGCAAGAAAGAGTGAAAGCTAAATGTTGTGCAAGCCCCTAGTAACACTTCTTTTGGTCAAGGTATTTCTCGTTCTATCCTTGATGGTATTATTATGTTTCGTGATCATCCTATTCGAGTTCTTTTTGATGTGGGTGGATCTCACTCTTTTATATTAAAAGAACTTGTTGATACTTATCTTTAAATGTTATAGGCTTGATGACTTCACCGAGAATTGAGAATCTGGTTGATGTATCCTCAATACTAAGTTTATTTTGTAAAGACGTCGAGATTATTTTATATGATTATACTTTCCAAGCCGATTTGCATGTTATGCATTATCTAGGTTTTGGAATGATTTTAGGAATGGACTGGCTTAAACATTATGAAGCCTATATCCTATGTCTTGAGAGGACTATCTATCTTTGACATCCTCAATCTGTTAAGAATATTTCTATTGTTCTTAAAGATTCGGATTCCAATTTGGTAGCATCCTTATATTCTCTAATCCCTCATGATGATGATGATGATGAGGAAGATATCGTTTCCCTCATTGACATTGTTCGTGAATTTCAAGATATATTTGAGTCCGTTTTAGGATTCCCCCTTAAGCGAGCAATTGAATTTAGGATTAATCTAATCCGTGGAGCTCTCCTATCACTCGTCCTCCTTATCGTATGTCCAATAAGGAAAATGAAGAGATGCGTAAATAATTATCCTAATTGAAAACAAAATAATTTATTCATTCTAGTTCCTCCCCATGGGGAGCTTCAGCTATTTTTGTGAATAAATCCGATGGTACACTTAGGCTTTGCGTTGACTACCGCAAGCTTAATGATCTCACCATCAAGAATAAATATCGTTTACCTCGGATTGATGATCTATTCCATCAACTTAGCGGTGCTAAAGTCTTTTCACAATTAGACTTAGCAACCGGTTTCATCAGCTTCATATTGCAGAGGATAGCATTCCTTTGACATCATTCCATAGTCATTATGGACCTTATGAATGGCTAGTTATTCCATTTGGTTTAACGAATGCTCTAGCTTATTTCGTTGACCTTATGAATCGAGTTTTCAAAGACTTCCTCAATCGATTTGTTCTCGGCTTTATAGATGATATTCTTATTTATTCTAAAACCAAGAAGGAGCATGAAAAACATCTTCGGATTGCGTTGGAAACTCTTAGGAGAAATCAATTGAAAGCGAAATTTTCTATGTGCCACTTTTGGTAATCTCGTGTGAAATTTCTAGGACATATTGTTTTCAAATCCAGAATTTTCGTGGATCCTTCAAAGATTAAAGCAACTCAAATTTGAAAGAGACTGGAGAGTGTGATGGAAATTCATAGCTTTCTTGAATTGGCGGCCATTACCATCGGTTCATGAAAGACTTTTTTAAAATTTTCATTCTTCTTACTAATTTGACAAAGAAAGGAGTTAAGTACATTTGGTCAGACAAATGTGAAGCTTCTTTTCAAAAATCAAAAGAACTCCTTTCGGATGCTTTTATTCTTTTGATTCCTGACGGAAACATGTTATTGCTTGTGCTTCTACACAATTAAAGCCTGCCGAGACTAGATAGGTCACTCATGATTTAGAGCTCGCAACCATTGTTTTCGCCTTTAAAATTTAGTTTCATTGTCTTTTGGAAGATAAATTTGTTCTCTACACCGATCATAAATATTTGAAGTATTTATTTCCCAAAAGGAACGTAATTTGCATCAAAAATGTTGGCTCGAATTCCTTGTATCTTATGATCTTGATATTCTCTATACTCCCAAAAAGGGAAATCGTGATGTCGATGCCCTTAATCGTATGCAACAAGCGGTTGTTCAATGATGATATCTGAATGGAATCATCTCGAGACTTTAGCCATTTACGAGATTCAAGATCACGAATTTGATTCATGTACATCTCTTATTTTATGTAGCCTTGAGGCTCATCCTTCTCTTTTGGACCGCATTCTTGAAGCTCAAAAGCTAGATCCTGAATTGGCTCCTCTTAGCCAAAGTTGTAGGGATAAAATTGATATTAATGGTTTGAAAGACTTTGAAATCGATGCTCGTGGCAGTATTCAAAACTTTGGTAGACTTATTGTACCAAATATTAGTGATCTTTGTAAAGACATTTTAGAAGATTCTCGCCATTCTAAATTTATCATTTATTCCATAATAGTGAAATATACGCGGATATGAAGCGATTTTGTTATTGTGATGGAATGAAATCTGATACTGCTAACTTCATTAAGCGTTGAATGACTCGCCAACTCGTAAAGGCCGAGCAACAAAGGCCCAAGGGGTTATTGCAACCTTTAGCCATTCCCGTTTGGAAGTGGGATCAAGTCTCCATGGACTTTATTGACGGTCTTCCCCATTCTCATTCGGGTTGTGACAGTCTATGGGTGATAGTAGATAGACTAACAAAATTCGCACATTCTATTCCCTTTCGATCAAATCGCACCGTACCTCTTTTGGCCAAACTTTATGTCAAAGAAATTGTTAAATTGCATGGAGTCCCTACTTCTATTGTTAGTGATCGTGATCCATTATTTACTAGTGGATTTTGGAAGAGTCTTCAAAAATCTTTGGGAACAAATCTTAACTTTAGTGCCGCTTATCATCCTCGGTCCGATGGACAAACCGAGCGTGTGAATCAAACTCTTGAAGATCTTCTTCATGCATATGTTCTTGATTTTGGTGGAAGTTGGGAAGATCCTATTTCCTTTGTTGAGTTTTCTTATAATAATAGCTTCCAATATGACACTTTTGAGGCATTTAACGAAAGGCCATGTCGATCTCCTTCTCGTTGGCTTGAAGCCGGTGAGAAGCTAGTTTTAGGTCCATATTTTATTCATGATTCCAGAGAAAAGATTGACCTTATTCGTCATAGGATGAAAGAAGCTCAAAGTAGACAAAAATCATATGCCGATAAGCACAGAAGGAGTTCGGAATTTTCTGTAGAAGATTTGGTGTTTATTCATGTTTCACCTATGAAGCATGTTGTGCATTTTAGTCGATCGGGAAAATTAGCACCTCGATATATTGGCCCATTTTCCATCACCGAATGCATTGGCTCCGTGGCTTATCGCCTTCTATTTGCGGCTTAATTTTCTGCTATTCATGATGTTTTCCACATCTCTCAACTACGGAAATGCCTTAGGGATTCCGATTCTATTCTTGAGCCCGGTGTTAGTAAAGAAATTGAAGTTTCGCCTAATTTGACTTATGAGCAATATCCTATTCGTATCATTGCTATAGAGGTTAAACGCCTTCGAAATAAAGAAGTTTTGCTTGTGAAAGTTCAATGGTCCTCAAATCCTAAGGATTGCTCTTGGGAATCCAGAGAATTCATCGAGCGAACACATCTGGACTTACTCTCTCATGCTCCTTAAGGTGAACTTCTCAATTCAAAATTTTATTTTGTGTTGTTACGCCTTTGTTTGGTTGTTATACTTTATTTTATTCTTAAGTATTGCGAGGACGCAATTTCTTTAAGGAGGGAGTCTGTAACAATCCATATATGTTACGATTGTATATTTAAATAATTTATTTAAATATAACATTGTTAGTCGGATTAGTCCAAACTGCTACTTTTTGTAAACAACTGAATTAGGAATCGAGACTACTTTCATTGAGTTCAAAATGGCATTTACAACCTTTTTGAGTATAAACATCGATATTTCTGGAGTTGGTTAGAAATTTGGTATTTTGTTTGGGCTTTGGGTTGCATTCCGGCCCACTAACCCAATAAGTGAACCCAAACCCCTTACCATATACATCTCAATCCACTCCTCTCCTCTTCATTCATTTTCATTTCCTAACAACCATAAGCCCTAAAAGAAAATTGGGGGAAAAGAAAAGAAATAAAAATTCCTAAGCCCTATATTCTTTGGAAATTTGAATTCAAGTTCTAGGAATCAAGGAGAAGCTTAGGCAAGCATCCTCTTTATTTTATCCATCTCAATTCCTCTTCAATTTTCAGAAATTTCTTATAACCTATTTTGGAAAATATTTGTCTATGATCATAGATTGGAGCTTCTAGAGTTGAAGTTGAAGAGAGGTTGATCTTTCCTTTGTTTTAGAGTTTCTCATTCATTGTTTTTGGGTTTAATAGTGAGTTTTTGAACTCAAATCTATGTCTATAGCTTCATCGTTGTTTGGTATGAATTCCTAACATTTATTTCATGTCCAATTTCTTTTGATTTGAATCGGTTTGATGAATTTTCCAATTTTTGTCATTTTAAAGTCAAAATCTATGAAAATCCTACTATGTATGTTTGGACATGTTGTTTAGAGTGTATTGATGAGTCTAAAGGGCTGGGTGGTCGCTTGACATAAATCCCTTACCACCGTCGCTTATTCAATCACCTCTGAGATGATATGGACATCATTGGCTTGGGCTGATGTTTGCCTGAGCTTTAGCTCTGACGTTTGGTATAACAATAAGATGTCTAGGCCATCGAAATAAAAATTTCAGATGTGCAGCTCAGGTGTCTGAGCATACTTCCCAACGTCTGGGCGATCTGGAAGAATATTCTAGTTTTTCAGCTCAAACGTTTGGGAAAACCACCAGACGTCTTGATGATACCAAGCTGTGACGCCCCACCACGAGACCCACATTAACAAAGAGAATTACATAGCAATTCTGTCTGCTAATGCGGAGAATAGGGCTTGTTAAGGGAGACCATCTATATCATTGTCTTAAATAACAATTGAATACGTCGAAAATTGCTATCTATTTTTTTTACTCAAGTGGATCGACATATCCAATAAACGCTTAATACAAAACTATAGGTGGCTAATGGATCTATCAGAACAAAATACAATAATAGAATGCATATCATATCACAGAACATCAATCGTCATATATATATAAATACATATACACTGATACATCCCGGTACAATACAAAACGATATATAGAAGTGGTTCAGAGACCACACTACCTACATCGAATCAAAATACACATCAGAGCCAAGCGGAAAGAAATGTATACAACACAAAAATGCTAGGCTGATATCTAAGTAGATGCATCAAAGCTATGTCCTGAAACTAATATCTAACTTGAAACAACTCGGTCTGACCCGAGTATAAAATACACGGGTCAGTCTAGCTGAAACAATCTGTTAGTAAGGATAGGCGATAATATGAAGCATAAGATACAGGATGATAATTCTTCTCAAATGAGAGGAGGCAATAGAAAGAACGCATACTCATGACTTAAGTGAAACAATGTCACTTAAGTATACAAAGGCCTCAAAAGAGGTAAACTCAACAATAATACTCAAATAATATAAACATTCGCCTCATATCATCGACGACATCGCAAAATGTATACATGGTTTCCATGAACCAAATCTCTTCAAAAGGAGAAACATCAGTACAAACTCTCGCTAAAATGGAAAACATAAAACATTCTCATATAAGATGATTTAAAACTCAAATATAGAAGAATCTCCAAATTCAGTTATACCTCATCTCCTCGGTATGATTGTATACAAATCTAAATCTCAACTTGCCAAAATGGCAAAACCCAGAATATCCTATAAAATCATGAAATCATCCAAACTCATAACTCAAGGAACTCAATAAGAGTCTAAAATATCATAAATGAAATCACCATATACATAACATCTCATATAGCACTAGGCTATCGATGTAATAAAGCATCTTAAACTGGTGAAATCACAATAAAACAGAAAGATCAGAAAACCCGAATTGGCCAAATCCCCGATTGCAATGCCGAAGCAATGCTGCACGTGCTAAACTCAGATAGTCGAAGCCTCAGACAAGGTCGCTAACACCTCTCAAAGCAGTTTGTCCTCATGACAAGGTCGCTGACACCTTTCCAAGTCGTTTTATCAGTCCTAACAAGGTCGCTAACACCTCCCAAAGCAGTTTGTCCTCATGACAAGGTCGCTGACACCTCTCAAAGCAGTTCTGTTAGGTAAACATCGTGAATGTGTCACAAACTCACAGATAAGAACCCGAAAAGTGTTAACATGTGTCCCATGCCACACGTTCGCACTTAGCGGTTTACTAACAGCTAGTCGATGCCACACTAGGAACAACATAAAACTTAGGAAATCATATCTCGCCTCATCTCATTAGCGAGTGATAAAGAGACACCATACTCGTCTCATCTCATTGACAAGTATTAAATGGCATCGTAACTCGTCTCATCTCATCGGAAAGTGAAAACATCATGATGGTTCCTCATAAACCATAAATCTCAAAGTAGAAGTCTCAAACCATAAAACTCGCCAAATATTGACCTTTCCAGATAATTCCTAAATATAGGAATTATAATCTCAAAAATCCGCCACAAATTGGCTAAGTAACTCAAAAATCATAACCTGGATAGTTTCGATCGTACAAGTCTGGAATTAACCGAAATAGTAAACGCACATGTCTCATACCACGTATTTTTCTAAATCGTTTAATTCTCTTTCTCATATGTTCGAATAGTGCAAAAGTGTGTGTTTTATATTTAAAATAGTATACTAGAGAAAACAAGCTTTTAAAACTTTTTCCCGAAAATATTGATAAAACCAATATTTGAACTTCCTTTATTATAGGACATAAATAGATTTTATATTATAAAAATAATTTTAAAATATAATATATTATTAATTTGAAATGTTCATTTATTTCAAAAATCACTTCAAAATGGTTTCGTGAAAACCGTGTTCGAAAACAATGAAAAACAAGAAAGATAACTCAAGACCGGTAAATTGAATTCAATACGAATTCAATTCAATTTTTACCCAAAATCAATTCAAATTCTATTTAAATTTGATTTTCGAATTCTTTAAATATAGCTAGCCTGTTGATAGGCATCATAGCTCTCAAAACATCTCAAAAACAACGTCAAAATCGAACAAGAGTGAGAGCAAAAATAAGCTACTACAATCCTTAGGTCAATGATTGTTATTGCTATCGTTTTGCTCTTGGAACAGCGACAAAAAAACGTTGTTTTGACCAAGCTAACTTTGAAATTTCAGAAAACACATAACATGAAATTTTAAGCACAAAGTCTAAGCTTTCCGAAACATCTAAAATTATTGAATTTGGATAAGAAATGTGAAAGATATGGCCAATATAATTCTCAGATTTAAAATTCACCATCGCTGTCGTTTATTCTTAGGGCAGCAAAGGTTTCGACTATCTTATCCACAAAATTTTGCAAAACTTAAAGCAAGAAAGTTTTAGAAAATACTCTGGGCTTTCATGAACATCAAGAATTATCTAAATCCGATTAGAAACGAGAAAGATGCATCTAATTTACTAACTGTATTTAGTTTAGACAGTGTAATTATGAAAGAGACAGAGCAGAGAGTTTGTGGTAGAATTTCAGTCAATCTATGTCCAAAATTTGCAAATATGTTCAACATGAAAGTTGTCACATATAAATCAGGATTTCCAAAACATTAAAAATTATTGAATTCTGATCAAAAATGAAAAAGATATGGCTAAATAAATTTCAAATTCAAACTCAGGAAATTAAGTTAAAGATAGAATTATACTCTTATTTTCAATTCTATTTCAGGTCAAAAAATTTGCAATCTCTTGAGAAATGATAAAGATAGAAACTGTTTCTTATTGAATCTAGTTTCTAACAAAAAAAGATTGGTCTCAATCGGATAAGAAACGTGAAAGTTATTGCTATTTTACTTCAGCGCATCCGTATTATATTTCAGCAATCATCCAAAGTAAACATTAGGTATAATTACAGTATAAGATTTCTTTCTTATCTTTGCAATTACAGTCAAGATTTAGCTAGAAATGTGAGTTAATAAACTCACCTTTGCAAATAGAAGAGCAAACTCAAGCAAAGTTGAAGAAAGATGAAGGCTTTGAGTTAGAACAAGCTTCAGGAACCCGTATAAAAATAGAACAGAGACATGCAACCAAGAAAAACCCAATTTCAGACAATCAAATTTTGCTAAATTGAAATTTGATGAATTAGAGATGGGTTTTTGTAGTGATTTCCTGAATATAGTGCCTTAGTTTGATTAATTTCAGCAAATAATTGAAGAATTTGATGGATTTGAGCCTAGGTTTGAAAGAGAAAAAATGTTTTCATGTTTTCTCTTTTCTTCTGTTTTCTGGGAATGGGAATGTACTATACATACATTATTTTGGGAAGAAAGACTTTCTTCTTTAGGCTAGTTTAGTTAAATGGGCTTAGACCCACTAACAAAAATGAATTTGTTGATTCTAATTATCACTTAAACACATATACACTTGTATAAACGAACCAAAACAACATATATTAACAAGATTTCAACACAATACAATTTTACAATCATATTTCCCTGTCTAATAAAATAATTTACAGCAAATACAAGATAATTTTATCTATAAAAATTATTTTTAATTATTAAAACTCTTGTTTTTACTAAAAACACAATTTACACTATAGTTTGCACAAATACTATTTTCAACACCAAAAATTACAAAAAAATTATTTTCTTGCATAATTAAATTCAAATAACCGTATTAACATCATTTTTACCCTTAAAATATTATTTTTAAACAAAATTCCATCTTTTTATTTATAACATACACATATTAAATTTTAGTACTTCCCTAAAATTTACAAAAATCTATATTTGGCAATAATTCGCAAAATTATTGCACTTTATCAAATTAAAACCCTATAATGCTCATTTTCTTCCAAAATAGCACAATAAATTTTTTAAAACTTTGTTTCCAATATTTTACATTTATTTCAACAAATTATTATTGAGTTAATTCTTTTTATCTTCTATTTAATTCAATAAATCACCAAATTAACATATTTCGATCTTTCACCATTTATTACCAACATTATTATATTAACTCTATTTTATTATTTTCAAATTCAATGTTTGTTCAAAATAAACAATTTTAAATCTCTAATTTCTTTTTATTTCTCCATTATTAAATTGTAACCACTGGTATAATTAAATTTCCAAGTAATTACCAAAACCAAGGTTGTTACAGACTCACCCTCTTATAAAAATTGCGTTCTCGCAATTTCTAGAGAAGAGTTGTATTCAACACGATTCATTTCATCGGGCAATGGAAGATGGATAAGATAGAGTTTAAATTTCTCACCCTCAATACAAGAAAATAGAAAACTCGAAAAATATAGCTCAATCAATTATATGGTTCCCAAATGTAGTTATTTGGATTAGTGGACCCCTGAATTTTTACGAGCAGAATATTCTTATTTCGAAGGCATTACACCTTTGAAGCAAGAATATGACTTGGAGACTACATAATAGATAAATCGGGTGAGATCGATTCCTCAAAAGCTTCACGAATAGAGTCGTGATTTAATCACAACTTTACCCCGGACTCTAACCCACAACATGACAATCGATACGACTTTCCGTATAATACTACGAAGGAGTCATACCAATATTAAATTGATAACAATTACATAAAGAAACCCCAATAAGTTGTAGGTGGTTTCTCCAAATATCACCTAACTCATAAGGTTGCATAAATGCAAGTTGTAAAATAATTGCACAAAGGCAAGTTAACACAAGGAATGGATTTTTATACTCTCTTTAACTAATCATATATATATATATATATATATATTAGAGTTTTTAAACCCATTATCTTCAAAAATTAAATTCTCAATTTTAAACACTTGAAAATTTCTCAAAGCTTCTTACTTAGATTTTAATTAGAGTTAATTACTCCTTATTTGGAATAAATAAAAAATTTGAGTTGTTTATTCCCTAGTTCTTCCATAAACATAGTTTAGTTTGTAACACATAAAATTTTCAAATTCGTTTCTCATATTTTCTAAGTGTTAGAAATTTATAGAAAAATCGATGGAGTCTCCTTTGCACGGAGGGTCGTTTGCAATATTACAAAAATAATTCATATATATACATCGACTATTAGGTCAGAACATAATATATATCAACAATTTAATACTTGAAAACTTAACCTGAATCCATACCATTCTTTTTAGCATTTTAAAGCGAGTTTGCTCAATTATAAATATAATCTTTTTGCTCAAAATATAGTCCAACTATCATCTTTCACCTGTAATTAACTCAATTAGATGATATCAGTTCATATTCATAAATAAAAAGTATTACAATTCGCTATTAACGGAAATAGATCATTTTCTTCATTTCAAACCTTCTGTAAAGATGACAGGTTTTGACATAGAAAATTATAAAATCTGAAGAAACTTATAAAATGAAAGTTGTTCTACTAAGTCTGTGCTTCCCATAAATATAAAGATCATCAAAATATGATGAACGGTTTGAAAGTTATGCTAAATTTACTTTCAGCTTAAATCTTGAAAATTTCATAATAAGACAGAAATGTCTATCAATTTTCAAACCCATTTTATATTCAATAAATAGCAAAATATTTTAAAGTGGTAAGAAGAAACTTTATAGCTTACTGAATGCTGTTTCATTTGCAAAAAGATTTAGCTCATCTGGAGTTATGAATCTCAAGTTAACGTTGTTTCAGTGTTGCACTTTTTCAAATAAAATTTTAGCTTTTAACTCCAATTTTAAAATTTGAATTTTCAATCCTTTCCAAATTAAAACTAAATTTTCAAAACATGCTTTTTATATCAAATCATTTATTCAATATCCTCCTTGTAGAAAGCTAAGTTACTCAAATTTTATAAATAATTTCAAGTAATTATCTTTTTTTTAAAGAAACTATTCACTACGTGGACATATTCTCATTAACTCACGAAATCAACTTTTCAAACAATTAATTTAAAAGACTCATTTTGATAGAGATAACTAATCTTTTCAATTAATAAGAGAGAATCATTCATCCAAAATCAACTTTGGATTTAAATATAAATTTTAAAATTGTTCTCACAATTTTAAAGGATTGTATCTCTTGTCTATTTATTTATTGTACCTTACCTTCTTTACTTTAGCCATTTAAAATAAATAAACTATTTAAATTCCTATTCTCTCTTGTCTCAAATAAATTTTCATATTTTTATCAATATAAAATTAATTAAAGTTGATAATTAACTCAACCTTGTTTTCGAAAGAATTCTAAAATTTCATTTCAACAAATTTTAATACCATCAAAGTTTAAAACAAACTTGTTCACAATTCATTTTGATTTATTTTCAAAATTTTACTTATTACCACTCACTTTTATCATGTCTGATTGTCTCAACATAGTGTTTAGGAAATTCCTATCGATAACGTTGATCAGACGCATCAACCAGAATTCTTAAAGCACTCGATGGACAATCTAACACAAAATCATTGTTTAATTGATAAACGTGCCTCTTACTTAATTTTTACAAAATATTCTTAGCTTGTCCCAATACTATAATCCAATTATTCTTATAAGTTTATCTTCAATGAGAAAGAATTGCAATTTAAATTTTATTGCTTTACTCATTTCCTTAGTGAACATCCTCTTGGGAAAACGACTAACAGGCTAAGAACCAGAAATGAGGTCAATACAGAACTCCGTTGCTCGTTTGGATGGCAAAACCGAAATGGACTCAAATACATCAGTAGAATTACAAACAATAGGAATTCGAGATACTTCATCATCATCTCGAGACTCAAGAGCAATCGAAGATACTTTGGACTAACCATCTACATTTCGAAGAACAAGTGATAACAGATCAGCTGAATTATGAAAACTAAGGTATAGGATCCTTTCAAAACATAGGATTCGGGCTTGATAACATGCAAGCCAATCCATCCCCAAATTCACATCAAACCCAAGATAGAAAACAACGTGAAAATTCGCATGAAAAGAAAATTACATGGAACATCCTCAATATTCTCACACAACATGCTAAGCATTGTGGATCCCCTCAATAGGATTCGCAATCCTCAAGGAAGTAACAAGGCAAGAAACATCAAATGATATAATTTCAACAAACTCCTTCGATACGAATGAGGGTAAAGCATCTATATTGAAGAAATCTCGAATATAGCGATCACGACAATGATTACTCATAGGGTAAGATATTATTAATTCAATTATGGAATACTACAAAATAAAATGTATTCCTAGACATATTCCCAACTTATATCTACCGCAAAGGACTCAAAAAAAGTTAAAGGGCCAGTGATTAGAGAAAATGTAACAATTATATTGTACTTTAATGTACCATAATATATGTTCTGTTCTGTGTTTATCATATTTTGTTCTGAATTTCAATTAAATTTAGCCAGTTTTCCTGTTTTATGTCGCTTGCCATTTTATATCGATTTTTGGTTGATCCGGTTGGTTGTAGTCATTTATTATTGACTTTGGTGGCTTCTTTTCTGGATTTTTTGGAATATCCATTTGATGGATTGCATATCGATTTCTATGGTTTTGATTCACGTCATCGAATGTGAATTTTTGGTAATTGATTGTTTTTACAATCATTTCTGTAGTTTGTCACTTTAAAATACAAAGGTTTCTATACTAGTAGTAAATACTCATGTTCATTCACAAAAATGATTTCAACGTTATTTTTAATACAAATCTCGTTTTTAAAACCGTTTTATAATCTACTAGTATATACAAACCTGTATCTCACTCGTACGAGAAATCAAATTAAACGACTTAGCAAACAAGTGGTATGAAACACTTGCGTTTTCTTTGTCGGTGAATTCTTAGACTTGTTCGATTGAACTCTTGTGATAATTTTCGAGTGGAAATCTACAGTCCGTTCGTAAATATTAAAGTTAAACTAGTGGTTATGAGACATGAAGCTAAACTCATTTGTTTACTAGCTTAGTGTAATCTAAACTTCTTATTGATCGATGGTGATCATTTTATGGTTTAGACTAGCGATATGTGATGTCTTTTTGTCCACGTGGGGGACTGTACCCAGTTTTATGGAGCTTCGTCTCATTTTTAGGGGCTAGCGACCCGTAGTCTTTTTGACCGTTCATGGAGCAATCAGCTCAATGAGTTCGGTACATAGGGCATATCTTTTTAGGTGCGTTAATGTTCGACTCAATACGTATATGCATGGGGCGCATCTTTTCAGGTGCGTCAATGTTCGACTCAATAGGTATATGCATGGGGCACAACTTTTCAGGTGCATTGATATTCGACTATGCATGGGGTGTATTTTTTTGGTGGATCGATGTTCAGCATATCTGTCCCCAAGGGGGGACAGTACCCCGTATTTTCATGGTATAGCGTCCCGTTTATGATACATGTATTGGTGAGTTTTCATGCTCCTGCTTGTGATAGGCCTCCCCCTTTGTATTTTTTGGATTTCTAATTATTGATTTCTAGAATTTATGTTTCAAAATTTGGCATTGATATGTTTTGCCAATATTTGAGGTTTAGTGAATAAGCTAAAGAATATGACATTCTTTTTTGTGTTTGAGAAGATTTGAGATATTGTATGATTTTCGTTGTTATCAAATGTATGCTTGTCGAAGTATGACATTATTTTTATCATATATTATTGTTATATCTCTCATCCTATCTCATCTTCATGATATTTATAGCTAGACCGTGACAACCCGAATTTTTGGGCATCTTATAATTAGTAGTTATCAAATTTTTACCATTAGATACCGATATATTTGTTAACAAATAAAATACTGCTAATAGATGGATTTAGGAACTATAATAAATATTGGATTATAATGTCTGAAATTTACAAATTGTATAGTGAATTAACGAATCCCATAAATACATAAATATCAACTTGTAGTGCTGAAAATTTTAAGTGTATATATATTGTGATTTAGAAATTTTATTTTGAGACTAAAAATATAAATATGAAACAAGATTTAATAATAAGCCTTAATACATATATATTTATGAATCTAGAGATAAAACGTGTGTAATATTATAAACATAAGGGTTTTACTTTCTTCAATATAAGTATTAAATATAAAAATATAAATATATATATAGTATAAAAACACATGTAAGTATAAAAGTGAATAGCTAATATAATTTTAAAATTTTATAAAGATATTTGTAAGTCTTATAATACATGAAATTCACAATTGTAAGTTTTATAATATATACAATTAACATTTGTGTCTAAGCAATTTTTTTAATTTTTTTTTATAAAAGATAGAGATATATCAAAGCTAAATATATCTTAACTATATTCTTCTCATTTTTTTCTTTATTTTCAAAACAATAAAAGCTTAAAGCCTGTTAACAGTTTTAAATCAAAAAGGAAATTCAAACAGCAATCAACTGTTTCAAATGTTGAAAACCTGTAGCAAAACCACCTCAGGATTTAAACAAGATCCGATCATCTCAAAAATGGTTCAAATTCAAGTGCAAATCTGGAAGGAGATCAAAAACCAAAGTTTGTTTCAAAATCCAGATCTGTAAGCAGATTGGAATCAAGAGCAATTCAAATTTCCTGTTCAAAGACAAAAAAAAATCATCTGTTCTCTGTTTCAAAATAGGTTAGTAAACAAGCTCTAATTTGATTAAGTTTTGTTGCATGAAGTGATTTTCAAAGTAAATTGGTGATTGCATGATTGTTTATATTATCATATATATATATGTACGCACACACACACATACATTTACATATATATATATATATATATATATATATATATATATAAGAGTGTGCATGTCTGTTGTTGCTCTGTTCATATACTTATGATTTTAGGACTTTAATAAAAATTCATATCTTCTTGCCTGATTCTTTCTAGAGATTGATGTTCAAATGAAACTTGTTTGAATTGACAAAATATACGATCTAAAAATATTTTCAAGTAAGATTTCAAGATAGCTTTTTAATAAAAATAAGAACTCCAGTAAAAGCATGAACATATCAAAAGTTCGATGTAAATTAATTGTGGATTCAGGTATACAATCTAGATTGTTATTGGAAATAATGATTTTTAAAATTAAAATCATAAATTTTAAGCTTGTAAATCATAAGGAATTGAATGATGGTCGAAATTTTGGTTTCGAGCATTCTCCTATGATCGACAAAGTTTGGGTTTTCGAGATTTTTGTTGGAACTAGCCTAGAGGCAGTCGATGTCGGTAAAATTAGTTGCTGGATTTTTCTACAACCGAGGCGCCGGCAAATTGGTGAACTAGGGTTATGAAGTTAGGTTTGGTCGTCGATGTTTCATAAATTAATGTGATGTCGTGGTCTCACCGGAGGGAATCGGAGTTGTGGGAAATTGATCGTCGAGGGGTGGAGCAGCCCCAAGTGTGGCGACGAGGCTTTCGGTGATCGATTGTGGCTGTGCGTGGTGGTTTTGGGTTTCCATCTTCATTCCAGTAGGTGATGAGATGATCGTTTTCATTTTCAAAGCGAGTTGTGAATTTTTGGGTTGACGACCGGGCAGGGGGGTCGATGGCAAATTGTGGGGGGCAGCAGTGATGGTCGGAGGGGCCGCGACCAGATGTGTACGTGCAAAGGTTGTTTGTTAACATTTGCTGCTGGTTGATTTCATGGATCGGAGGAGATGATGAATCTCGGGTTTGTGCTAGTAGAAAGAGGGATTGGGCTCGAGTTTTTGTCGGGGTTGTTTGTATGTGAAGCTTGTGTTCGTTTGTCAATTTTGGATTATTAGGACATCAGGCTTTGAATTTGGAAGTATATTTGTAGCGGGTTTTTCTTCGAAGGTGTTTGAGTTTTACTCGAAGCAGGAAGAGTGTTGTAGTCCCGTCTCTTGATCAGGGAAGTTAGGGGTTTGCTCGAGTTTTGGTGAGGGCAGTATTAAAGATGTTTCTGGCTTATGATTGTACAGGTTTTATGAATAAAGAAATTTGATTTTTGAAATGTTTCTAAGTTTCAAGACAAAAGTAAACAAGTTCTTACCTATTAAACTATATTGTTTCAAGAATAATTGTTTAAATAAGTTTTAAACATTTAAATAGAGAAGTTTTTAAAGAATGGGAAAATGGATTTCAAAATGACTTTGTATTAAAATCTATTTAATTACTTTGTAACTTCCAAAGATTTTAAAGGTTTAAAATAGATGTTTATATTATTTTAAATTATAGTTGATTTCTAAAATGTTTTATTTTAAATAAAGTTTAAAGATAAGAATTTAGTAAATCAATTATAATAAAGAGTTTATCTTCAAGTGATTAAGGTTTTGATTAATTTAAGATAAATAATTTTTCTTAATTAAGAATCTTTTAAGTATAAGTAATTAAGAAATTATTTAATTGATTTTAAATGATGAATTATTAATTAACTAAGTAATTAATTAGTGATTAATTAAAGATAATCACTTATGAATTAAATAAGAGTAATTACTTAATGAAGTAATTTAAGGGGTTAATTACTTGGCGTAATTAATTAAGTTAATGTGATTAATTTTAATTAATTAAGTTAAATTAATTAAAAAGGATCGCTTGATGATGAGATTAAGTATAATCACTTAATGCAATTAATGGAGTGTAATTACTTAGTGAAGTAATTCATGAATGATTACTGGATATAATTAATTAGGGTAATTACTTAATGGATATTAATTAAAGGATAATTACTTGAGGGAAGTAATTAAGTGTTGATTACTCAGTGTAATTAAAGGATTAATTAATGAAATTAATTAAGGGGTTGATTTAACTAATATAAGTAATTAAAGGGAGTTAATTACTAAGGTGATAAATCAAGGTTGAGTAATGAATGTAATAAAGTTAAAGATATATTATTGAATGTATTTAGAAGAATAATCAATCAATGATGGTAACTAAAGGTTAATTACTGTGAATGGTTAAGAATAATTAATTTGTGTAATTAATTAAGGGTTAATTACTTAATGTAATTAAAGAATAATTAATCTAGGTTGATTAATTAAGTTGATGATTAATTAATTGGTTTGTGATTAATTATTGTTAAATAAGCAAGATTAAAAGCGATTTAAGAAATTGATTTGATTTAATTAGGAATGGGTGACTCATTAATCTTGCTTATAAATGATTGGTTGGTATTTCTGATATGAAATGTTTGAGACATGATATGTTTGTCTTGAATAGTGATTATGTGGTTATCTATCGATGATGTTGTGTAAAAGAGTAACATCTTGTGATTAAAGGTTGAATTGTGACCCACTTGAATAGTGTGGGTTAAGACGGCAATGAATTCGAAGAGACTGGAGTCGGGTATTTGTAAATACCCGAAACAACTTTGATTTATAATCTATAAAAATTCTGTACACATTTGATATATGGAATCAATAGGCTGTAATGGAATGATTTAAGTGAATTGGACCATTTAATCTAAGTTTTTGGTATATATAAATTAATGTGTGAAATAAGTAATGTCTATAACAAATTGTGAATTTGTAAATTGAAACAAGTTACCTCGGGTTTTATAAAAGTTGTATGCTTTTGTGTTCCATGTTAGATGGGTTTACTTGCGCTGGTTTCCAGCCTGACCCGGGTGTTACTTTGATGTAATGCTCGGGTCAGACCGAGTATTACAGATTTTCAGGTAAGGACGTTCTGGAGCTCAGGAGACGAGCTGGATGGCAGGAACGTATGGAGTGTTTTCGCTGTATTATATTGCGGTATATATCTGAGACATGGTGATTTTATCTGTCCAGTGTTTGTATATATGTTGTAACTCTGATGTATTAAAGTAAAATTTGACAAGTACAGTTTTCCTTTGTATATCTGTTATTATTTGTTATTATATTTTATCTGCAACGAATGTGAGATATTAGTGTTTCTGTTTCTTCTTCTTCTTTCTCTTTCTACTTTTCCTAACTATCTAGAATTTTCGGGATCGAAATTTCTAGGTCGTTACACTTGGTGTCAGAACAGAAGATTAAGCGAGAACCTTGGCTCTGGTGGGATTACTCATTAAGGATAAGGTCAATGGTACCCTAGAATGAGTTGAGTGTATGAGAACGTACTTGTTATTTTCTTATATAAAGATTTTAAATGATTTTATATATGATTATATTTTGATATATAAAGCAATATTTCTTTCTAATAAATATTTAGGTAATCAGTTGTTAAATTATTGGAATTAAATTAAGTGGTAATAGAGATACAACCAAATTTAAATTGAATAAAGATAAGTTTGAGATAGATTCAAACTAAAATTAAATTTGGAGAGGAATTTTTAGAATAAGATAGTAGTGAATTGGTTTCCAAATATGATAATCTTAGTTATTATCATAAATGATTGTTGTGTTTAAGAAAAATAAAATATTTTAGGGAAGTAAAACATTTAGTCAAATATGACTTATAAATTGGAACTGAAGAGGATCTAAATTGTGAAGTTTTAAAATCTAGGTCCAAAAATTTGAAAATTGTTTCAAAGGTGATAAAGAAATAATAAATAATATTATCTAATGTATTTAAATGAAAGGTTACTATTTCAAACAAGAGTTGTTTGGAAATTTAAAGAAATTTGTTTTGAATTAAAAAAAAACCAAAGGTGGTTTAAAATTCAAGGATAACTTGGTGTGCAAAGGAAATAATATGTATATATGAAGAATATACATAATATCAAAGATGGTTTGAAATAAACTCTAAGTGTTGAGTTTTAAATTTAGAATAAAACACAAAGTGATAAGTTTTTGAACTTATAAGTGGGAATTATTAATGTAAAAATAAATAAGTTTTTGGACTTTTAAGTGAAAAAATTTGGAATTTGAAATGGAAAATTCAAATTTGAGTAGGGTTGACTGGATTAAGAAAATTGAATTTAACTTCGGGAAAGTTAAATAAGAGTTGAACAAACAACCTGAATTGGAAATTTCAAGATGAAATTGGGATTTAACTTGGGAAGTTAAATGGTTAATTTGAATTGAGAGTTTGTGTGATTTCAAAATGGGTTTGAGATTTAGAAATTGGAAATGGATGGATGTTTTAAAACGATGATACCATCTTGTTGTTATTAATAATCTTTAAGCTGAAATTGGATTTGTTTAAATAAATGAAGAAATGGGTGTGGTAATATATCCATTATTAAGATAAAAATGGAATTTGGATTCAGAATTAAATGGTTTAAAGATATAAGTTGATTTGATTTAAAGGATTAAATCAACATCTAAAAATTTAACTGAATTTATATAACTCGGGATGGTTTAAATTTGAAATCTGAATTAAATTAGTTCAAATTGAATTTTATTTCAATTAATTGGAATTATGATTGAAGATGGATAAGTTTAAAAATTCAAATGGAAAATTTAAATTGGATTAATTTGAAATGAAATTAAAGTTGAATGGTTTCAAATTCAAATGGAATCGGGATTATTACAAACTAGAATTGATATGAATTGAAATTGGTTCAATTTGAAATTTATTTGAATTAACTAAAAGTGTGATTAAAGTTGAATAAGTAAATTCATGTGGAATTTGATTTGAATTTAGGAAATATTTGAGGATTAATTCAACTTGAATTGGGTTAAATCAATTTTAATGGAAATTGAAGTTATCTAAAATGGAATTGAGTCAATTTAATTGGAAGCGGAAATTTAAATTTAATTGATTGGAAATGGAGGTTGGTAATTGAACAGTTTGATTCTGGATTATTTTCAAAATAAATTGTTTTAGTATAAATCTATTTTTCCAAGCTATTTATTATATATACAACCTTTTTTTTAAGCCAAACTATCTTATACTTGTTTTACAATTATTTTTGGAACTATTTAACTATTTTACAACTGTTTTATAAACTAATTACTACCTTTCAACTACTTTATAACTAACTACTATTTTACAGCTATTTTGTAAATTATTTAAAATTCTATAACTACTTGACTATTTTCCAAATATTTTACAACTACTTAACTATTTTACAGCTATTTTACAAACTAATAATTATTTTTCAACTACTTATCTATATTAAACCTTTCAAGCTATTTTCTAAATTTAAGGTTTGATAGAGTTCATACTGTTTATGATTAAATATCCATTTGAGATAAGAATTGAGGTGATAATCCAAATGAGGTTTTAAGAAATTGTGAGTATGTGAGTGTGAATAAGAAAGAGAATTGATTTGGCTAATAATCAATGAAGATAATACGTAGGATGTACGTTTATTATTCTATTCGTACAGTGATTTGATCCAGATTCAGGCGCTGAATTTCGAGGTAGTTTATCGATCCGAGTTGGGATTTTTCACTCAATTTTCGATGACGAACCTGGATATGGATTGTTGATTGATTCTGGATATTCTCTATCATAGTTGTGACTATGCAAGAAGAATGACGGTTTCTGATAAAAAAACCAGATCCGAGTCTGCACTAGGAAGTCGGGTTGATGATACTAGTTCAAAAGTGAAATTGTGTGATCGAGTGAGCGATCAGATTGATATAGCGTACGGATGATATGTGTACATCGTACGGATTGAATGAAATTGATATTGAAAGTTTGTGGATAAGAACTGTAAAATGGTTTTTGAAGTGGAAAATATATTTTGTGAAATATATGATGAAATAAAATAGAAATCGGATATTTCTATGATTAAAGGTTCACTTTATAAAGAAAAGAAATGAGAAATCAAATTTGAATATTTGATTTGGAATAAACAAAGTTATATATCTTTGTTACATAAGATAAATCTCCCCTTGTTGAATCTTTTGCCAGAAGGAAAAGATTTTTGAAAGTGTTTGAAGTATACAAGTTGAAGTGATCCAAAGATTTTTAAAGTTATATATATATATATATATATATGTATATATATATATGTATATGTAAAGGATCTTATGAGAATGATTTTGAGAAAAGGTTTTTGGAACCTTTGGATTATGAAAGGATTTTTGATTTTTGGAGAAAAATCTATATTGGAATTTGGAAAGCCTAATTTGAGAATTATCGATTTTGGGATAATCGATTTTGAGAAAGGAGATTTATATGAGATTCAAACTGGGTGTCTGATTTGGAAGATACTATATGTATATAGTATAAAGTGTTTTGGAAATGGCTCTGGGAAAAGGCGCTCCCTTGAAATGAACTTCTTAGGAGTACCATAGGTTGGTACTGCCTTGAGCCTCTAAGGGGGAGGTTCTAAAGTTGATCCTGTGAGGAGTCCGGAGAAAACTAGTTCCTAAGGATTATGTGTAGTGTGTAGCGAAAGTCGAGGGCGCTCAGGCCTACAGAGGATTTGGGTTATGCTGTGACGACAGTGTAACTCGATGTCACTGCATGTCACAGCGATCTACTGCAGAACATAGCGAAAGTCGTGTGTGCCACTGAGAGCCAACATTCTACGTTTGATTATATATCGGTAGACTGCAACCTATGGTAACATAGCGAAAGTCGTGTGTGCTGCTGAGAGCCAATAGTTTGCGTTTGATTTTACATCGGTAGACTGCGACCTATGTAGGAGGGGAGAAGTTTTATTTTTGGCAGCGAAAATCGACGACGCTGATACCTATAGTTACATGAACTTTTGCTGTGATGGCAACATAACCCTGGAATGTAACTGCGATCTATTATGGGTTCCATGGCGTAATCTAGGGGCGTGGAGGCCTATAGTTATCTATGGATTTTACCGGGACGGCAACGTAACCATCGGGTTAACTACGACCATGGATAAGGGTAATGATTTCCAGAGCATTCTGGCCAAAGACATTTCCTCTATTTTCAAACGTTTTCTATATTTTCAATAAAATTATTTTCCTAGTATTTTCACTGGGTGTTGAAAATGGGTCTGCTAAGTACTTATAGATTTTCAGTCGTACGCCTGATCAACGTATGACCGAATTTCTGTAAGAATAAGGATAGACTGGTTGAGACATCGAATTATAAAAAGTATTTTTATAAAACTATTTTGGAAATATTATATAAATCTTAAAGTGTTTTAAAAGAAACGATGATCAAAAAGTGATTTATCTGATTTTAAGTATTTAATAAATTCTGGCTTCATTCCTTTTTTAGGACGAAGATTCAAAGGGGGGAGGAATGTGACAACCCGAATTTCTGGGCATCTGATAATCGGTAATTATCAAATTTTAACTATTAGATACTGATATATTTGTTAACAAATAAAATTATGCTAATAAATGGATTTGGGAACTATAATAAATATTGGATTATAATGTCTGAAATTTGTATATTGTATAGTGAATTAACAAATCCCTTAAATATATAAATGTAAACTTTGTAGTGCTGAAAATTTTAAGTATATATATATATACTTTGTGATTTAGAAATTTTATTTTGAGATTAAAAATATAAATATGAAACAAGATTTAATAATAAGCCTTAGTACATATATATTTATGAATCTAGAGATAAAATATGTGTAATATTATAAACATAAGGGTTATGCTTTCTTTAATATAAGTATTAAACATGAAAATAAAAATAAAAATATAATATAAAAACATATATAAGTATAAAAGTAAATAGCTAAAATAATTTTAAAATTTTATAAAGATATTTGTAAGTCTTATAATACATGAAATTTACAATTGTAAGTTTTATAATATATACAATTAACATTTGTATCTAAGATAGCATGCATAGTAACAAGTGTCGTGTAGGTTAATTTATTTTCATTTTTTTATAAAAGATAAAGATAAATCAAAGCTAAATATATCTTAACTCTGTTCTTCTCATTTTTTTTCTTTATGTTCAAAACAGGAAAACCTTAAAGCCTGTTAACAGTTTTAAATCAAAAAGGAAATTCAAACAGCAATCAACTGTTTCAAATGTTGAAAACCTGTAGCAAAACCACCTCAGGATTTAAACAAGATCCGATCATCTCAAAAATGGTTCAAATTCAAGTGCAAATCTGGAAGGAGATCAAAAACCAAAGTTTGTTTCAAAATCCAGATCTGTAAGCAGATTGGAATCAAGAGCAATTCAAATTTCCTGTTTAAAGACAAAAGTTTTTCACCTGTTCTCTGTTTCAAAATAGGTGACTAAACAAGCTCTAATCTGATTAAATTTTGTTGCATGCAGTGATTTTCAAAGTAAATTGGTGATTGCATGATTGTTTATATGATCATATATATATAAGAGTATTTGGGTGCATGTCTATTGTTGCTCTGTTCATATGCTTCCGATTTTAGAACTTTGACAAAAATTCTCATCTTCTTGCCTGATTATTTCTAGAGATTGATATTTAATTGAAACTTGTTTGAATTGACAAAATATATAATATAAAAATATTTTCAAGCAAGATTTCAAGATAGATTTTTAATAAAAACAAGAATTACTGTAAAAGCATGAACATATCAAAATTTCGATGCAAATTAATTGTGGATTCAGGTATTCAATCTAGATTGTTATCGAAAATAATGATTTTTAAAATTAAAATCGTAAATTTTAAGCCTGTAAATCACAAGGAGTTGAAATGATGGTCGGAATTTGGGTTTCGAGCATTCTTCGATGATCGACAAAGTTTGGGTTTTCGAGATTTTTGCTGGAACTAGCCTAGAGGCAGTCGATGTCAGTAAAATTAGTTGCTAGATTTTTCTACAACCGAGGCGGCGGCAAATTGGTGAACTAGGGTTATGAAGTTAGGTTTTGTTGTCGATGTTTCATAAATTAATGTGATGTCGTGGTCTCACTGGAGGGAATCAGAGTTGTGGGAAATTGATCGTCGAGGAGTGGAGCAACCATAAGCATGGTGGCAAGGCTTTCGATGATCGATTATGGCCATGCATGGTGGTTTTGAGTTTCCATCTTCATTCCAGTAGGTGATGAGATGATCATTTTCGTTTTCAAAGCGAGTTGTGAGTTTTTGGCTTATCGACTAGGCAGGGGTGGTCGATGGCGACTTGTGGGGGTAGCAGTGATGGTCGGAGGCGTCGCGACCAGATGCGCATGTGCACAGGTTGTTTCTTAACAGTTGCTGCTGATTGATTTCGTGGATCGTAGGAGATGATGAATCTTGGGTTTGTGCTAGTAGAAAGAGGGATTGGGCTCGAGTTTTTGTCGGGATTGTTTATATGTGAAGCTTGTGTTCGTTTGTCAATTCTGGATTATTAGGACATCAGGCTTTGAATTTGGAAGTATATTTGTAGCAGGTTTTTCTTCAAAGGTGTTCAAGTTTTACTCGAAGTAGGAAGAGTGTAGTGGTCCCGTGTCTTGATCAGGGAAGTTAGGGGTTTGCTCGAGTTTTGGTAAGGGTAGTTTTAAAGATGTTTCAGGCTTATGATTATACAGGTTTTATGATTAAATAAATTTGATTTTTGAAATATTTCTAAGTTTCAAGACAAAAGTAAACAAGTTCTTACTTATTAACTAAATTGTTTCAAGAATAATTGTTTAAATATTTAAATAGAGAGTTTTTAAAGAATAGGAAATGGATTTCTAAATGATTTTGTATTAAAATCTATTTAATAACTTTGGAAGTTTCAAAGATTTTAATGGTTTAAATTAGATGTTTATATTATTTTAAATTATAATTGATTTCTAAATTTTTTTATTTTTTAAATAAAGTTTAAAGATAAGAATTCAGTAAATCAATTATAATAAAGGGTTTTATCTTTAAGTGATTAAGATTTTGATTAATTTAAGATAGATAATTTTTCTTAATTTAAAATCTTTTAAGTATAAGTAATTAAGAAATTATTTAATTGATTTTAAATGATGAACTAATAATTAACTAAGTAATTAATTAGTGATTAATTAAAGATAATCACTTCTGAATTAAGTAAGAGTAATTACTTAATAAAGTAATTTAAGGGATTAATTACTTGGTGTAATTAATTAAGTTAATGTGATTAATTTTAATTAATTAATTAAGTTTAATTAATTAAAGAGGATTACTTGATGATGAGATTAAGTGTAATTACTTGATGCAATTAATGGAGTGCAATTACTTAGTGAAGTAATTAGCGAATGATTACTGGATATAATTAATTATAGGAAATTACATGATGGATATTAATTAAAGGATAATTACTTGAGGGAAGTAATTAAGTGGTGATTACTTAGTGTAATTAAAGGATTAATTAATGAAATTAATTAAAGGGTTGATTTAATTAATATAAGTAATTAAAGGGAGTTAATTACTAAGGTGATAAATCAAGGTTGATTAATGAATGTAATTAAAGTTAAAGCTTAATTATTGAATTTAATTAGAAGAATAATCAATCAATGATGGTAGTTAAAGGTAAATAACTGTGAATGGCTAGGAATAATTAATTTGTGTAATTAATTAAGGGTTAATTACTTAATGTAATTAAAGGATAATTAATCTAGGTTGATTAATTAAGATGATGATTAATTAATTGGTTTGTGATTAATTATTGTTAAATAAGCAAGATTAAAAGCGATTAAAGGAATTGATTTGATTTAATTAGGAATGGGTGACTTATTAATCTCGCTTATAAATGATTGGTTGATATTTCTAATATGAAATGTTTGAGACATGATATGTTTGTCTTGAATAGTGATTATGTGTTTATCTATCGACGACGAATTGTTGTGTAAAAGAGTGACATCTTGTGATTATAGGTTGAATTATGGCTCACTTGAATAGTATGGGTTAAGATGGCATTGAATTCGAACAGACCGGAGTCGGGTATTTGTAAATACCCGAAACCACTTCGATTTGTAATCTATAAAAATTCTATACGGATTTGATATGTGGAATTAATAGGCTATAATGGAATGATTTAAGTGAATTGGACCATTTAATCTAAGTTTTTGGTATATAGAAATTGATGTGTGAAATAAGTGATGTCTATAAAAAAATTGTGAATTTGTAAATTGAATCAAGTTACCCCGGGTTTTATGAAAGTTGTATGCTTTTGTGTTCCTTGTTAGATGGGTTTACTCACGCTGGTTTCCAGCCTGATCCGGGTGTTATTTTGATGTAATGCTCAGGTCAGACCGAGTATTACAGATTTTCAGGTAAGGATGTTCTGGAGCTCAGGAGACAAGCTGGATGGCTGGAACGTATGGAGTGTTTCCTATGTATTATATTGTTGTATATATCTGAGACATGTTGATTGTATCTGTCCAGTGTTTGTATATATGTTGTAACTCTGATGTATTAAAGTAAAATTTGACAAGTACAGTTTTCCTTTGTATAACTGTTATTATTTGTTATTATATTTTATCCGCCGCGAATGTGAAATATTGGTGTTTCTGTTTCTCCTTCTACTTTCTCTTTCTTCTTTTCCTAACTGTTTGGAATTTTCGAGATCGAAATTTCCGGGTTGTTACATAGACTGATCCGTTTATTATTTTCTTCATAAATAATACTCGGGTCAGACCGAGGTATTTCAGGTGCTTCTACTTAACTCTTATCCGGGTTCGTCATCTGACTTTTGGCTATCTACTTAGCTTAGTAGTTTTTTTTATACATTTGAGATAGAGACTCCTTGATGTATAAATAATATTTTTTCTAACACTTGAAATTATTCTTTTGTGACGTACTGGTCTTGTATGACCACTACTTTGATGTACACTTCTATTTGTTTTATTCATATACATTTTCACCGTAGTGATATGAATATTTGTGACTGATTTTGTGTTATGCTTATTTTATATTTGTTTCCAAGACCACTTAGCTACTGTGTAGTAGTTTTGAGTTTGTATTGACATGTCGGATTTCCTCTTGAAAGGAAACCGATATTTTATTTGGCATATCGGTATTCGCCCAAAGCAATTACACAGATAGTCGCTCCTCAACAACCTTATTCTTCATACTAGTTGACTGCATTACTCTGTAGTGTCCGTGGCTAGTGTGAGTATAGAGGAGGGGCATCACAACATTTATAAGGATATTACACATGTGACCCAAGGGTAGATTGTTGGATTATTTCAATAATTTGGGCCATATATGTAAAATTAATGTGTTGTGCTATTTTGGTGTAAAGCTTAATTAAAGTGATCAAAAATTGAATCATAGTTAAAAAACTTAAAGATATATTTGTCATGGTTTTAACTTGTAGATATCAGGGGAATTCTATTTTGCTGGAGGGCCAACTTAGAAAATGTCAACATTATAAATAAGGGGTTATGGTCCTCAAATCACACAATCTCTAGTTACTCTCCCATTTTCTTTTCTAGAAATAATTTAGACGTAGAGTTTATGTTAATTTGGAAGATCAAACCAAATATTTTTCTGTTTCAATCAGCAATTATGGATTCGTATATGGATTTTGTTAATTTTTTACCCTCATTTGACTTCTTCTCAACCAAATCGCCATAGATCACATATTCAAACCTAGGGTTTCATGATTAAGCAATCCTAAAGTATATTGAAATCCGAACATTGTGCATGTTTCGTGGTAAACATATCCGATTTTTAAGCACATACAAGTGTTAGACCAAGAGAATATTCACGTGTGCATCGCATATCGCCTCATTCTCCATATTACTCGACAGTATTACTTTTTAGTACTCTTGGGTAATATATGTATAGAGGTGAGAGTGTATAAAGTTGGTATCAGAGCAGATTCAGAATAACAAATTATATATATGAGATAGGAGTCTAGGCCTTAGTGGGACTTAGAGCACCTGTCCCTTTTGGCATATACGATAGTTAGCTTATATTAAATGGATAGTTGGAGTATACGATGGTTACTGGAGTAATTATCTAAGGATATACTTGTTATTTTTCCTACTATATATATATATATATATATATATATATTATCTCTATTACATTGGTATGTTAAAAAATTTGGGGAATTTAAGTTGTTGATGGAAACAGTGAAATGAAGAGTTATTAGTCAGACTAGTAACATCAGAATTAGTGAAGACGAATAAACATCTGTGTGGCAAGTTGAGTAGAAAGATCCAGTAGGGATCGAAGTGCATAGCAGATGTTGATAAATAGCTTTTCACTGAAAGCGTTTATCAGTTGTTTGTTTGTATGATGTGTGATAAATTGTATCAATGTTAAATGGTTGTTGGATTAAATATATGTACGAATTTTAAATATAAAAATAAATATTTTTATTCAAACAAGTAAACAATTTAACAAAATATGAAGATTGTTTTATAAAATGATTGGAAATTATTTAGTACCTTATTTTGGCTTTACTTGTCTATAAAGCGGTTCAAGTATCCTGATCGATATGCCCAATCAATGTTATCGATAGGGATTCCCAAAAGCTTATACAAGGCAGTTCGACATAGTATTTTAGAAATGGTGAAAATATTTTATTTGAAATTGTGCACTGTTTTATAAAGTAATACATAGATAACGAAATGGGGAACACTATTATTTAGATTTCAATATAATTTTAAACAACGAATGCAGCCATTGGATATTAATGTGAAATTGAGATCGCTAGAAAGCAATGTTGATATATTATCCTAGGCAGTCAATATTGTAGCCAATTGGCGATATGAATCAATAGAATTTATGGCGTGGCAACGTTGTGTGCGCTAGTATAAATTAAATTATAGATTATTGTATATAAATATAAATATTCCTTTAAGATTGTATTAAAATAATTATGTAATGAAATATATGTCAATTTATAACAGGTTTGTTTTTAAGTTAAAAAATATGTTGGAATTTATGGTTTAAGTGTAAAATTATATGCATGAGCATATATATAAAAGTATGTGATAAATATCAAATAGAATTATGATAAAATCGAAATAAAATTTATGAACCAAGAGTTGTAAGCATGAAATACTGAGTGTTACTTATGTGTTACTGAAGCCAAGTCAAACTAATTTGCTATCATGATAATAAAGCAAATAAAGATTTAGCTGTGATTCTTAGCGTTCATGCACAATTAACTACATATAGATGCATGCTTTATGGGGAATTCATTTGTTCAAGTTTATTTAACTTCGATAAAGAGCAAGGAACAATTCACCAATACATACACACTGCAATTTCAGTTTTATTCACATTCATTGATTAAGGCACGTTGTAGACGAAGAATATAAACTAATAAGAAGAGTAAAGAAGAATCTATTTTCAGTTACCAATGCAATGTTATGATTTTAAGTAAATAATGTAAATTAGTTAACTGGACACGATATTGATTTTATTTACAGTGTATAATACAACAAAATATACTATGCAAAAGGTAAGTCAAATTTCTAATATAAAGCCTGTGAGCTCTGGTATTAAAATCCATTTGCATGCGCTCATTATTAATTATACTAATATGTTTTGTTCCATATTTTCTTAGGTTGTAGACAAATCTTTTGCTAATATTCATATTTTTCACTTATAATTTTCGGCCATTTGTTAAGGCTAACTGATCATAATTAGCTTTTACTGCTTAAATTTTTTGGATTATACAAAATACAAATCAATGAAAAATGTAAATATTATTAAAGCATGACTTTTGCCTTATGAGCTGCAGTTTGGCCTGATCTTGACTTGTGTGAGTGAAATTCTATGCGTGATTTTTTTATTGTAGAAAACTTTTCTTTATTGATGATTTATTTCTTGCTTGATTGATACAAAATGAGGGGAGAGCTCCTCTATTTATATGACTCAATAGAACATTCTAGATATAGAATGCTATAGAAACATGACTCATTTGACAACTCTAGAAATGACTCTTTAGGCAACTCTACAAACATAACTATTATATAATTCTTATTTTTAGCAACTAATGTAAAATTATAGAGCTCTCACCAAATTCTATCACATACAAGAAGACTCTAGAGACTTTAATAGTAAAAAACTTCTAGAAATTAACAAATCAAGTTTAATATTTCAACACCCCCTTTTAAACTTAATTTGTAATACCAAGTAATGCTTGAAATCTTTATATTTCACATGCTTTGACAGTAATAGAGATATTTTCCAAACTTTCGTCATCGAGTTGTCCTTGTTACCAAATATCAAGATCTTCAACGCAATTTCATTGATTCTTGTTTTTGTAACGACCAGGAATTTCGAACCCGAAAACTCCAGATAGTTAGGAAAGAAGAAAAGAGATAGAAGAAAAGAAGAAACAGAAACACCAACATCTCACATTCACAGCGGATAAAATATAATATCAAATAATATTTAAACAAAGAAGCTGTATTAGTTAAATTTCAATTTTATTACATCAGATTTACAATATATACAACCACTAAACAGATTCAATCAACATGTACTAGACCACTACAAAATATCACAACAGAATACACTCCACAAAATATCAAAAGACCACCACTACCTGAGCTCCATAACTTCCTTACCTGAAAATCTGTAATACTCGGTCTGACCCGAGCATTACATCAAAGTAACACCCAGGTCAGGCTGGAAACCAGCGTGAGTAAACCCATCTATTATGGAACACAAAAGCATACAAATTATATAAACCCGAGGTAACTTGTATCAATTACAAGTTCACAAGTCGTTATAGACATCACTTACATCACACATCAATTTCTAAATACCAAAACTTAGATTAAATGGTCCAATTCACTTAAATCATTCCATTTCAGCCTATTGATTCCACATATCGATTCATAAAGAATCGAAGTGGTTTAGGGTATTTACTAATACCCGACTCCAGTCTCTTCGAATTCAATACCATTTTAATCGAAGTTATTCAAGTTAAATACAATTCAATTTTAAATACAAGATGTCACCTTTTTACACAGCAATTCATCATCGATAGACCACCACATTATCATTGTCCACACAAACATATCATGTCACAAAACATTTCATATCAGAGATATCAATCAATTCAAGGTATTTAATCATCATTTAATTATACATAAGCAAGATGGATCATTTCCAAATTAATTTAATTTATCTCTAATTAAATTAATTACTAATCTTTTAATCACTTAGATTTCCTTTTCTTAATCATTAATCAATCACAATTCAATTAATTAATCATCTTTTGATTATCCATCTTAGTTAATCATCCTTGATTAATTATCTTTAATTACATAAAGTAACTATCGTTTAATTCATTTCAAAAATTAATTATCCTTAACCATTTACAGTAATTAATCTTTAATTACTTCCATTAATCAGCCTTAATCAATAATAAACAGTAATTAACCATCCTATAATTACTTATCTCAATTAATTAACTCCTTAATTAGTTATATTAGTTCTTTAATTAATTACACCAAGTAATTAATCCTTAATTACTTCTCCAAAGTAATTAACCTTTACTTACTTTCCATTAAGTAATTTCCATTATATTAATTACATCCAGTAATTTACCCATCAATTACTTCACTAAGTAATTACACTTATCAATCTCATTAAGTAATTATACTTAATGAATTACCAAGTGGCTATCTTTAATTAATTAACAAATTAATTAATCACATTAATTACAACTGGGTGATTCATCCCTTAATTACCCTATAAAAAATTAATTAACCTTTAATTATAGATTAATTATTCTTTAATTATTAATTAATCTACTTCAATACAAAGTAGTCAATCCTTAATTACTTTTATAATCAATTCATTAACCTTTAATTAACTGATTAATTATACATTAACTATTGATTAATAACCTTAATTATTAATCAATATCTCTCAATACAAATTAATTAATCCATAATTACTTTTATAATTAATTAATTAATCTATAATTAATTAATAAATCTTCATCACCTAAACCTTAATTAATTAAAAGATAAATTATTCATCTTAATTATCATTAAAAATCTTACTAAATAATCTTTGAATTAAATTATTATAAATCTAAAATTTAACTTAACCCTTAAGTTAACTTAATGATTTAAACACATTAAATCTTCTTAGTTTAATCACATTATTAATTTAAGTTTTAGACAACATTAATAATCAACTTAATTAACATTTAAAACACCTTATTTAAAATAACGATTTAAGTGAATTAATAGAAAAATTAATTATGTTATCTATAACACTTGAAACATAACCATCATATCCGAGAAAAATCCAAGGGTTACTCGAACAAATACCTGAGTTACCCCTCCCTTTTCCCGTGCTTCCTCTTTTCTTCTTCTTTTTTTTAAACTTAAAAACATTTAAAACACATATTCTTTGATTTAAATCCTGAAATACGCACCCTTTCTTCCCCTTCCTTCAGTTTTGGAAAACTGTAGCTTAAAACAAATTATTACCCGAGACAAAACACTATTTTCCCAAGCCATCACACAAGAAACTCACTTCCACTAAAAAAACCTCGAGACATACCCTACATTTTCTCGAGTCTGGATCGTGCCCAAACCATCTTCCCCAAACTAAGATTTCACTTGACATTTACGTGTACACATGCACATGCATGGCCACATCCACCACCTGGTCAATGACAAGATCACTCGCAAGTCACTGAAGTCCTTTACCACGCATCGCATCACATAGAACTTAAGCATGATCCTGAAATCGAATTTCGAGAACAAGGGAACCCAACAGGAACCATCTTCTTCGACAACTAACCTTACTGACGATCGCTCCGACCACCATCATCCACACTACCAACCCTGAGCAGCACCACGACCCTCTGCTACAATTCCCCATCCTACGATTGCCTCCAACGCTTCCTGGGCAACGCATGAACCCAAAATTTCCTCTTGACCAATCCCTGTGCTAAAACCCTAAATTGAAGCTCTGTCGACGCCTCGGTGAGTGATAAATTCATCATGCAATTTTGCTAGGTTTGTCAACCTTCCCCTTCCTCTGACATTGATCCCGACCTTCCACGCCATCTCGATCACCCAAAAAATGCTTAAAACCCAATTGACGACCAACTTACAATATCTCTTGATTTGCAAATCTAAAAATTATGATTTTACTCTTAAATTTTTTTGTTTTTGATAGTGAATTATATAATAACCTTGGACCAAGGAATTTTTACAGCCGAGATTTTGAAAAAATTAAGATTTTACTATAAATTTTTACACTGGTTAAAACTATCTTCAATTTCTACTAGGGAATATTTTTAAAACTTAAATTGTGTTATTACAGACAAAATATATTTATATATTTAAGCTTGAAAAAGATTAGAGGAATGGAAATTTGATTTTTGAATATACTTTAAACCTGTAGAGGAAGAACGTAGCATATATTTTGATGAACAGACATGCACACAAGTATCTATATACATATACACATACTTTCATCTTAAAACAATTATGCCAGCATTTATGTAAACATTCATCATGAATTTTACTTCAAGAATCTCCCACATGCCCAAGTTTAAATTGTTTAAATTTTTAGTATACCCACAGGTTTATAAAGCAGAGAATAGTCTCCTGCCTTTAATTGTTGCATTTGCCAGAAAAGAATGAAATTTTTTAAACTTAAATAGTTCAAAGTTTACTCACCTCTGGAAGAATTAGAGAAGCTTTGGAAATTTTTGAATTTGCTTCCTGATCTTGATTTTTAACTATTGCTTGATCCAGGATTTGTTTTGTCAATTTGAATCCAAAGCTTGATTTTTGCATTTGAATCTGGTATGTAGATTTTTTTCTTGAGATGTTGTATTAGCTTGCTGTAGTTTTTTTATTACTTTTAACTTTGCTTAATTTCAGGTTTTGATCTGAGTGATTCACAGGCTTGCAAACAAATCTTGTTTTTGATTTCCAAGCTTAAAGTTCCCAGTTTTTTTTTTTTTTTTTGCAAACTGAAGTTGTTTGCTTTTGAAATGCTTCATATTGTATTTTGTAATAGATCTATTTTTGCTTATTATTTTTCTCAAGTTTTTGGGCACATTTATATTATGAAAGAAAAAACAGAAAGAATAGAAATTTATGTATACATATGTAGCTTTTTCTTTTCATTTTATTCATTAATTCTAAAAAGAATAAATGACACTTGTTATATTGTATGATACTTACCTTACATTTATCTATGCATGATATTATTCCTATTACACTTGTAATTTTACATAAATTTATAAAATATTTTTTCTTTCATTTTCATATTATATTTATATTCTTATGTTAATCTTTTTACACATATATGACTTGTACATGTATTAAAAGAAGGTATTAATCTTTGTTAAATCCTATTTAAACTTAAGTTGTTAACTAAATTTTATTCATTAGTGTTTTTTGTTTTTTTAATATATATATATATATATATATATATGTTATAAATTAATATTTATACTTCTCCTTTATTTGTACTTATATAACCTTTAAGAAAATAATTTTGATACTAATTTATACTTAAATAAATCAGGTAAATAGGCACAAGGAAGAAGTTGAAAAAAGTCTAGTCCCTAGGACAACAAGTTTGCTTTTTAGTCTGAAGGACACTTCCTAATGTAGACCGAAAATGATAGTTACAACTGTCTTTCTGTGATTTACACTAAAATGTGTCTTTCAGCCTAAAAAATTAACTTCTTGTCCATGAAACTAAAATTTTCTCTAACTTTTTGCATGGGCTTAAAAACCCCTAAATAAAGTATCACATTCTCAAGATATTACTTTTTTGAATTTTTAAATCCAAGTTTCATTTATAAACCATAAATGTATGTATGAAAATAGAATAGTTACCATATGATAAGTTTTGCATATATCTATTGACATATTTATTTACTTACTAAAAAGATTCATTATTTTAATTCAATTATTATTATAGTTTCAAATTCACTTATATATACATCCAAACAGCTTTATTTATCACATTTTATTGGTTCAAATGAATAAAATCAGTTAATCAATTAAATTATCAGATGACTAAAATCTGGATTATCAAATTCCCCTCCCCCCTTTGAATCTTTTCATCCTAAAAAAGTAATGAAGCCATAATTTATTAAAATACTTAATATTAGTTAAATCACCTTTTTGTCATTCTTAAAACACTTTAAAATCTATATAATATTGCAAAAATAATTTTATAAAAATACTTTAATAACTCGATGTTCAAACAAGTCTATCCTTGTCGTGACGACCCGTAATTTTTGGATGTTTGAAATTGGGATATTTAATTGCTTTTAAATATTTAAAAGTTAATTTCTAACTTGCATTCAAATATTATTATTATTTAGCAATTAAGTTATTGGATTTAATAAAATGAATTTGGGTAAATTATTGAATCTTCAGTCTTAAGCCTGTTAAAAATAATTTAAAGGCTTGTAAAATTTATATTGATAATGCTTAGGATAATAGAAGCTTTGAAGTTTAATTTAACAGTTATTTGTTCAGTTTTGAAATTTTATAGTTTAAATTGAATTTAAAAATTGCCTTCAGAGGCACAATCTCGGAATTTGATGAAACCAGTTTCATTAGATCCGTAATATTGTATTATTATCGAATTTCAATTTTCGCAGTGTTTGGAGTGACCGTTTGGTCGTACGATAAGTAAACGCGCTGATAATTAAATCGAAAATTAATATAATAACTAGGTCGATAAAGCTATCTTCTCCATATGACCGAATTAGGACTCGAAACCTTTTCCATCGCGCTTGGAATAGGGGTATAACATTAAAAACGCCTAGCGGCACGTCTCGGTAGGACGTCAAAATTTTAAGTGGTGATTTCGAGACGATTCAAAATTTTAATTTTAATTTAAATAATATTGTATACATTGTTGACTGGGCAAAAATTCTATTCACATCAGGTTTTCTTCATGTCTTCTCTCAGCCACTCTACTGCCTATTCCTTTCTAATCACGATAGCTAGTTTAAACACGCTTCTGTCGTTTATTTTCCCCTTTTCGTTATTTTTATAATCACCTTGTTCTTCCCTTCTGAAGCAAGCCTCTAGCCTTCGTTCTTCTACAAAACATTCTGAAATTCATCTCAGGAAAAATTGGCAGCCATTATAAAATCAAGTGTGCCTGTTCAATCCGTAGGCTCTCTTCTTCAAATAAAAAAAAAACAAAATCGAGAAAATCCCAAAGTCATGAAATCCAATTTTCATTCTTCTCTTTCGTGCTAAAAAAAGGAGGAGAGAAACCACGAATGCCATCGCGCGGGAAGAGGCAGGACTAGAGGGTGGTCTCGTGCGCGGCAGCGTGGCCCAGAGGCGAGGCAACGCATGGCATTTCGATTTGGGGTCGCTGTCGTTGGATGGCGTGTGCGAGATGGAGGTGAACCCGCGATGGGGATCGGGTCGAGCTAGGGTTTCATGAGGCAGCACCGTGCAGAGTCGTTCAACGGTGAGGTAAAAGCGACGAGCTCGATGGGTTTTAAGGTTATAGTGGTGACCGAAGGTGGAGGCATTGATGGAGGTGAACGGCAAGTCAGAGAGAGGTAATTCGTGTATTAGGCTTACTAATTACGGTAGATAATTCAATAAGAATCTGGTACAGTAATTAATTTAACTTAATAACCGAAATGGATTTATAAGGAAAATGTTAGAATAAACTATTTTATGATTCTGTTCTCCTAAAGAAAAAATAGAGTGTAGTAAAGTCTTGTATATAAAATATATATAAAGTAAATTGTCTATATATAAATATATATACATATTTTCATTTACCAGTTATTTTAAAATAATGTATTTGGGTGATTAACCTGATTAATTAACTTAAATTTATTTTACTTACAAAAAGATTTTTTTGAAGGGAGGAATTATTTAGTTATAATCAAATTGTTAGTTAATTAAATCTATTAAAAGGAAATTGATTATTCGAGTATTTGAAAATATTAAACTGCATAAATATTTATACAAGGTCAAAAGTCGGGAAACTAAGACGAAATTGAAGTGGACTGCAAACAAATTTAAAGGTGAGTTAATCTCACTCTTCTGGATTGTTATTTAAATTTAAATGGTTAAATCTAAATATTTATTTAATGATTGAATCTATTTGATGTGCTATATTATATATAGTAGTACATAATATACATACTGGAGTGATTGATTTCCTGCATAATATATCGGATGAGACCCTATGTGCCGCATAATAGCGGATGATATTGTATTAATCTCATATACCGCGATATTCCACCTCAAAGTGGAATTGGTATTGTGCTAACATCTGTGGATGTAGTGAAACAGGTTGGAGGGATCCAACTGGATTCCTCAAATTTTATAGATTGTTCCAATAATTCTGTATCATGATTATTTGATATTCTATGGTGAATTTCATTGATAATTGGAACATTGGATGCTATGGTTGAAATTAATATATGTTGGTATACTGAGTTATCAAAATCTATAGAATTGGATTTTTTGAAAGGGAAAAATAAAAGGGAAAATCTTTAAGTAAAATAATTATAGAAGTTTGAATAAATTGAAGGATAAATTGAAGAGAATAAAAGTGAATTTTTTTTTAAAATAAAATAAATAAAATTCCGAACATGGGAAAGGGGATTTTGAATAAACAGAGGAGTAATGAATTTAAAACTTAAGTGAGATTATATAGAGGAATAAGGAATTTATTTTAAAATCCAAGATTTAAATTACTTAAAAGAATAAAGAAGGAATATGGAAAAAAGGGTATGAAATTGGTATTTACAGTTAAAATATTTTAAATCATAATTAAGGAATAAAAGTCTAAAGTCAATGGGTTTTGAAATAAAATCGAGTAAGAAAATGAATTTATTTCAAAATGGGAGTAATTTGGAAATCAATTTGAAAATTGATTAAGTGTCTAAACTGGGATTTTTTTTAAAAAGAGAAGTGGGACTTGAATTTTATAAACTGGGTTTATAAAAAGTAAAGTAATATACCAGTGGATATTTGGAAGAATAAATTCATGATGGGAATTTACTAAAGGAATGGGAAAATTTGTTTAAAAATAAATAGTGATTTATTTTTAAAGATAAAAAGAAAAGAGTATTTCCCTGGATAGCCTAGTACATTTTCAACGTAAATTTTTAAATATAAGTTATGTTATTTTAAAAAGCATGTTTTCGAAAATTTATTATTTCCAAATGTTTAAATTCTGAAGTAATTATTTTTCAAATCTATTATCATAGTAACTATTTAAAGGTGACTGGGTATTTTTTTTTAAAGGAGAAAATCTAATTTTATATTTTATAAAGTAACCTCATTTTAAATATTCCTAAAATATATATTTTAATAAAGTATTGAAGTAGTTTTCAATTTAAATGTTAAAGTATATTTTTTTAAATAAAGTGTTTTTAAATTATTTTCAAAATCTAAAGTTTTTGTGCTTGGTGTTTTCAGTGGAAATAAATATTTGGGAATTCATTCCATGAGAAGAGTAGGGTTGGAAAACTATTTTCAAAAAGGTTTGAAAATGGAAATATATCTTGCAAAGATATTTTGAGGTTAATAAATAATTTGGAAAATTATTTATGGTTAATGGGTGTTTATGAATGTTAATTGATAGTTAAATAACCGAGTATCAATAATGGACAATGCGATGATCCTTCCAAAGAGACCGGGATCGGGATTAATTTCTCGAAAAACACTTCGATCCGGTTTAAACGTTTTCGTTAGGAAGACGAGTTTGGATTCGAAGGTGGAGCAGTGAAGTGCAAGGGCTAGTCGATACTAATCCTGAGGTTGATTCCAAATTGGATGTAGTAGGAGTAGTGCCTTCGGTTCCGTTCGAACCCGCGACGGACTTGTATGGATGAATGCTTTCAGAACATTGTCATGCGGGCGATGAGCATTCTAAGGATGCGTTCTAAAAAGGTCACGCTTAGCCTCAAGCCTCATCAATCGGGAATGACTGAAAATCAGGGGTTATGCAGCAAGGCTAGGTGGGTAGCGCCCATTAGGGTGAGGTCATCCCTGTCTAGATGTCCCTTTTTATTCGGCTTAGTGGTGCGGTTGTTGATCCCATCCGTGGGGTGATCTTACTCGGGATTATCCAGTAAGGGGTAATCTCGGTCTTGTGTTGTAGGGGATTGGGAGTAATCCTCGGTACGGTGATCTAGGCCACGTACTATGACAGGTGGTACCCCAGTGCCTGGTCATTAGTTGAAAATCCATTCTCCCTACGTGCCTTTACGGTTTTTGTTTGTATAACCCACTTTGTGGCTTGTCGATGGAATTTAATCATGTAAAAATTTCAGCTATTTTAATAAGTACTTGTAAATAGACCCTATTATAATATCAGAAGATTTTAATAAAAAGTGTTTTGGCTATCGTAAGGTAAAAACCCGACATGTTTATTTGTGGCGTGGTCTTACGAGATGCTTTTGATTTTCAAAGGATTTTGAAAATTTAATAATCAATTTGTGTGTGGTTTTCTCACGCTTGTATTCCAGACTGACTCGGGTGTTATTTCACTATAATGCTCGGGTCTAACCGAGAATTATAGGATACAGGAGAGGATGTTGTGGAGGTTAGGGGACGAGCTGGATGGCGATACATACTTCCATATTTGTGTTACATATTCCGCTGTGTATTCAGATTGTGAGGATAGTTTATGATTATTGTCCAGTTGTATGTTATGTATACTTCGATGATGTATGTATAAACAGATATAGTATTTGTTTTTGTTGTAAAGATATGTGATTATCTATTATATTTTATTCTGCTGCGATGGTTAGATTCTGATGTTGTTTTCTATCTTCTTCCTCTACCTCTTCTTCTTTAACCCAAATGGTTCGTATTTCTGTTCATCTCGAGTTGATTGATGTAGAATAGTGTTGACTCAAGGGGTACGGATTTGCGGGTCATTATAGTGGTATCAGAGCTTAGGTTGGTGATAACCTTGGCTCCAGTAGGGATTACTAATTGAAAATAGAGTCTGTAGTACTCTAGAATGAGTTTGAGCGTATTAATAGATATGAGCACGTATTTGTAAGTGAATACAAATTGTTTTAATATTGTGTTGACTTATTGATTGATTGGAATATGAATTTTGATCGAGTAAGTTGGCCGCTATTCTAGAAGAGTTTATAAACACCTGACACGATAAATTGACATGGTATTACTTTAAAGGTGGGTGAATGAAATAATTTTACCCAAAATTATATTTTGATATAAAAGAAATATTTTCTTAAATTGATATATAACCGAGATGTTTGGATGATAATATTTTAAACAAATAAGATTACAAAAAAATGGAATAACTTGTATAATCAAAATGGAAATTTGTTTGAGCATGAATTATACAAATGAATTATAGTTAAAATTTGATTTAAGTCAAAATTTGAAAATTTAAAACCCCGGAGATTTAGGAAGTGTTTTCCGAAGTGTTTTGAAGACAAATAATGGCATTATTATTTTGAAGGTATTTCTAAAAGGAAATTGTTCCAAATAGATTTTGGGAAGGAAAACAACATTGAACTCACTTCAGTCATTGGAAAATAACTTCGGTGACGACTGCAGCATCATCAATGTTCATTTTCAAGTTTCTAAGTGAAGTATTGCTGCCAAATTGATTTGTTCAAAAGAACTAGTTTTTTTTTTGAAATTTAAAAGGAAATTTGTTGAGGATAAAACCAAGATTGGTTTAAAATTTTGAGAAGTGTGATTTTGGGATAATTTTAAAATGATTTGAATCAAAAGCCGGGTGTTTGAAATCCTGGATCCTTATTTGAATTGAAAATCCTGATGAGGTAAGTATAAACTTGTAAAGTTGAGATGATTTTTAAATAAGGAAGGAAAAATACGAGCTTTGAATGTTGAAATTAAAATTTAAAATGAAAAGTGAAATAAATTTAATTTGGAAAAAATTAAATTGTGGATAATTTAATTGATGGTTGGAAGAAATAATTAGTAAATCTTAAATGTGATTGGAATGGGAAAACAGAAATTAAATTTTGATTGGGAGATAAAATTTAATTTGGCTGAAATAAGTTGAATTAAACTGAAAATAAAACCCAATTGTATTTAAGTTAAGTTAGATAAAATTGAAATGAAATAAATTGAGATGTAGACTATATTAAGTGAAAGAAAATTCTCACTTAATTTAAATTCATGTGGATTGAGTTGGATTTGAATCAAACTGAAAATAAAATTTAGTTGTATTTGAATAAAATTGGAATGGAATTGAATTAAAATGAATTCAGGGAGTTATTGATAATGTAGAATGAAATAAAATTCTGACTTAAACAAATGGAAGTAAATTGAATTGGAGTTTATGAAATAAAAATGCATGCTTGGCTAAATAAGTGTATAATCTTGAGTAAAAATGAAATATGAATATAGTCAAGCTTAAAATGGGTAGAAGTACGAAAAATATAAGTGTGAGACTTACATGAAAAATGGAGAAGTAAAATAGTAAACCAAAATAAAATTGTTTTGTATTTCGGAAATAAAATAGAAATCCAAACTTGAATTACAAAAACAGAATTGAACTCAAGTAAAATAATGAAGTGATTTTTTGTAATAAAATCGAATATTTTTTTAAAAGTTGGAAGTAAGCTAATTAGCTAAATAAATTATTTGATAGAGTATGTTAATAAGATTTAACTGGGTTAAATAAAATGGATTGTAAGTTAATAATGAAGTTTGGAAATAAACTCGAATTATAAATAGAATTTAGCTTGGACTGATAATGAATTAAAATAAGTGGAAATTTTGTAAAAATTAGATGGAATTGGATCATAATTGAAATGATTTGAGTTAGAAATAAAATACAATTCGAGTATAAATGAGTTAAATATGTGCTTGGATATTATTTTGATAAAATGAGAAGGTGAATTTAAATTAAATGGATGGGCTAACCGAATTAAATGGAATTTGATTAAATAAGAATCAAATGAAAGATGGAAATAGAACTAGTTGCGAAAAGAAATGGAAGTTGGTTGAATGAAATGAACATATGCTATAATGTTTGAAAATGGAATAGATTTAGTTACAGCAAGTTAAGAAGAAATAAAATTGCTTAGGAGTTGAAATAAAAGGATTTTAGAATTGGAATGTTTCCAAGCTTAATAGAATGGTTTCAAATAAAATGAATGCGGATAAGAAATGAAAACTTGAGCTATAAATTAAATTTGACTTGAATTGTTAGTAAATTGAATACAATTGAAATATTGTCGAATAAAAGGAAGTTGGATTGAAACAGAAATGGTTTGAATTGCAAATTAAAGTTCAAGAAGGTAGAAATAAATTGAAAACGGCTTTGTAATTAAGTAAATGAGTCGTGAATGAATTGAATTTGAAAATTAAAATTTATAATAACTAATCAAATAAATTTGTAGACCGAAATGAGAGTTGTTTGGGTTAAAAATTAATTGGTTGTAAACAATTAAAATTATTGTCGGAACCCAATAAGTTGCTTACAAATACTGTTTAACACGCATTACTTATTGAAACTCGTATGTTTACTAGTTAAATATATAAAATGTTGTTAAGTTACATGATTTTGGCACCTACAAATTTAAACTGAGTAAGTACAGGTATCGGGAAGCCGTTTGGCTGGATTTGGGCGTGCTAATTGCTAAAATAATAAGCCGCTTGCTTAAAAATGCTAAATAAAGGTACGCCTACACAATAAAAATAGGAAATATGAATTGTTTTTGTTTTTCCGACCATGTGGGTCGATGTATATATATTTATATCTCTTGTCAAATTGCAAAAGCTCCTCCGTACAAAGGAGGCTCTGCCAAAAAATTTCGAAAAATTTGGGTGTTAGAAAAAATTTTAGGAAAATTTTTGTTAGCGACAAAAGGATTTCAAATTGAAAATTGAAATAAATTAGTGGATGGAACTAATTTAAAATAATGATATGAATCAGTTATAAATGGAAGATAAAATTCAATATTCAGCGTTGAAGATAAATTGAATTCATATGGAAATGGGAGAACCAATTTGAATAGAAGTAGATATAAACTCAAGTGGTGAAGTGAAAATAAATAAAGAAGCATATAAAATGCTTATATTAAACGTAAGAAAGGAATGGTGAATTCTTAAGTAAAATTTGGTATTAAAAATATATTCTAAGTTAATATTTGAATGAAGATTTAATAAAAGTGATAGCTGTGAATAAGTGAATAGAAATCAAAATGAATGTGAATAAAAAGAAAATAGATATAATTGATAATCAATTGAGATAAATACGTAGGATGTACGTATATTATTTTATTCGCATAGCAATTTGATCCAGATTCGAGCACAGAATTTCGAGATAGTTATATCGATTCGAGTTAGGATTTTTCACTCGATTTTCGACGGCGAACCTAGGATATGGATTTTGATTGATTCTTGAAATTCTCTATCATAGTTATAACTATGCAAGGAGAATGACGGTTTCTGATCAGGAAACTAGATCTGAGTCCGCACTAGGAAGTCGGGTGGATGATACTAGTTCGGAAGTGAAATTATGTGATCGAGCGAGTGATCGAATTTGATATTGCGTACGGATGGTATATGTGCATCGTACGGATGTGAATGTAATAGACATGAAAACTTCTATAAGGAAATGTATAAAATGATTTTTGTAACGACCCTGATTGTAACGACCCGATATTTTCAACCGTTCGCATCCATTATAAGTGTACAGGTACACACTCATGCTGGAATTGAATTGCTCAAAATACCGCGTTGTAATTAAAAATTTGGCAAATCTCAGAATATACAGTAAATAAAAATCACAGATCACAGAGTAATAATAATGCAGCGGAAGTAAAAAGAGATAGTAGTTCATGAAGCTACTATATAAAAATATCAGAGTTACATAAAATACAACAGAGGAAATAAAGTACAAAAGAAGTCTCACTTCATAGATGTCAACTAATACAAGAGCTGAAAGGAACAACAGATTTCAAAAGATAAACTTGACAAGTAGATAATCTCCAGCGATTCCAATCTCCAGAAAGTGGAAATCCAAATCTATGAATAACTCAGGCTGACCCGAGCGTAAATAAAAATACAAACACTCGAGTCAGGACATACATACTTATACAATGTAAACCAACTCAAGTGAACTGTAGTAAAGGTACAAGTAACTTAGAAGATGCTTGGGACCGCCCATCCTCTAAGGATCCATTAAACTATTTACTATGTAGTATATTGCGCTATATACAGTAGTGTCTAATCAGTAAAGTATAATCATATAGAAAATAGCGTTAAGGGGATGGTGAACCTTAACACGGTCGGATCTTTAAAATCAAAATCGTAGTGGGCTGGATATAAGGATATGACACGACACGCGAGGCAATGCCAGGGTGGATACACCGTTTGCACTCCCGGACCGGTGGTGACGGCAAGCCAGCTGCTTCCGCCCACCTCGAACAATACCCAGAATCAAAGTGGCACCACCGAATCGAATCACAACAGTAATAGAATGGTTTCCGATGGAGCATGCTCGATGAAAGGGTGCGACCCTTTGTGTAGCCCGGTATAGCTCCTGTTTTAGTCATATATGCCAACTCACGGGAGTTGGGTCCACGTAATATACCTCGAGAACGTCGCCACCATCCTACTTCATTCTGGAATCTCCACCGCGTACCAGTTGTTAAAGTGGTTTTCGGTATTGGCCGGCTATAAGACAATATCCGTTCCCGGTCTCTTTAACAACCAATCGTTATTATAACCCGTAGTTATAACCTTTTAAAACAATATTTATACTTCAAAATAAAATATTATTTCAACCCAAATCTTTATCAAAATAAAGATTAAATCATTCCAAAATATCATATCTTTCGGATCTTCTTTTCAAATCATTTTAATATCAAAATATCATATCTTTCAAAACTCCATTTTCAAACCATTTTAATATATCAAAATATCATATGTTTTCAAAACCACATTTCAATCATTTAATATATCAAAATATCATATCTTTTTGAAACCACATTCATTTCAAATCATTATTCATTTTATTCAATTTAAAATATCATTTCAATCCATTTTTCAAAACTGTATATATTCCAAAAATCATTTTTAATCATTAAAATGAAGTTATTATGTTTAATAATTAAATTATTAAATTTTCATAATTTTCGACTTCCAAAGTTCATTTATTCACTTAAGTTTATCAAAGCAGTGAAAATTCACTTTTCGTGGCATTTAGAAAACGCTACGGAAAAATACTTCAAAACAGTTCAATTTAACAAAAGACAACATTTTAAAATGTTGTAATAGGGTTTACTTAAATTTCGAATAGACTTAGTTAAATTCAACAATTTATAGCACTTACAAAAATTGCTATAATAGCTTTTAATTCAATTTAGCTTTTTAGTTCATTATCATCAACTACAGCATTTTCAAATGCTGTAATATCATTTACATTGTAATTAATAGCATTTCAAAAATACAGTCAATTAACTTCAAATATTCAATATAATTTCTCAACCAATTATATTTTTATTTAAAGTATTTTTAACTTATAAAATCATACATTTTCACATTTATAACATCATTTAATTTTTCTCAAGTTCATGATCTTATAAAGTTAAATTTCCATTCAAAAATCAAGATTTAATAATAATTCACTTATTAAATTGAAATGTTCAATTTTAAATCCATTACATTAAATTTCAACTTAACACTTAAGTTCAAATTCTCAAATATAACTTAATTTTATTTTTATTTACTTAACTAAAAGTTCACCTTTAAGTCAATTTCATAAATTTCCAATTTTAGTTATATTTCAAAATTTCAACTTAAAATATTCTTTCATTTCACATTTCAAATTTGTTAAAAATCATTAATATGATATAAAATCACTTTTAATTCATTTAAATTCAAATTATCATAAATTTATCATAATTTCATATTCAATTTAATTTCCAATTATAATTAAATCAAATTTTTCAAAATAACTTACGTTCAAAATTTTCTAACTTTTCATTAATTCATTTCACTTACAATTGTTCAGAAAATCAATAATACTTTACAAATTTTATTTTTAATAAATTTTAAATCAAAATATTATAATAATTACATTTCTAAAATATTTTAAACATTTTAGAAAAACATATTTGAACTACGGGCCTGTATATAATTTTCTACGCTAGGTAAAGTGATATGGGTAATATATCATTTCAACCTGTAATTTACAAAGAAAAATCAGGGTTTTATCATTTCAAACCCGCAGTCCCAAGTAAAAGAAATAAATTTGAAAATCATTCAGGCCTATCATTTCAGCCCATAACGATTTTTCTCTATTCTAAAGTCCGTTCGGGTATGTATCATTTCAACTCATAGTGATTCTAGTCTATAGGGAACTTGCAATGGTGATAAACATATATGAATGAACAGTAAAACATATATATAATAACAGATGATATGACATGAAATTTAACAGGTTTAACATCATATATAAATAATCACAGTCAGTTATAACATCACATAAAATTCTACACATTCAATTGTTGTTGTTTCACAACTGCATAAGTATAAACGTCGTGTGAGTTTTACTCACCTTTTATGGCTGGAGATTTCAATACCAATGACACAACTGATTCCAGAAGGCACGATGACACAACAATAGGCTCAAGTGGGAAGAGATCCAAGCTTAGAATTTGTGTTACAACCCAAAACAAAATATCCAAACAAACACAAATTCAATAAAACTAGATATGAAATAACTTTGAAATAAAAAGGAATAAAAAGAGATATGAATGAAATGACTTTTGCCTTGCTTTCTCTATTCTTTTGCATGACCTAGGAGTTTATTTAGGTCAGGTTTGACATGACTTTGGCTCAGGTTTGATCATAGGAATGCATGGTATAAAGGCTAGAACATGTGGAGGAAGTTACAACATAAGAATATCAAGAGACTAGGCAACATAGTGTAGTTTTGGTGCACCACAAGGCTCGTCTACATGCATTGCTTGGCTCGGCTCTTGATGTTTCAAATCTGGACAGAGGTTGGAGGGGTGTGTGATGATCAGGTCAGAGGTGGTGGTTGCTGCTATGGTGGTGGTTAGGGTGGTGGTTGAAGTGGATGAGCAAGAAAAGGCCAAACAAGCATAGATCTAGGCTTTTGGTTGCATTTGGAAGAGTTTGACCATCAAGGGGTGTTCGGTCATGTTCATGGCTGTAGGCTAGATGGCGGTGATGGTCGGGAAGAGATGGAAGGGGGCGGCGGCCGTGGAGCAAGGGGGAAAGCCGCCCCAATCAGGGGAGAAAGCAAGGCAAATTTGCATAGAAATAGGAGAAAAGGTAGAAAGAAAAGAGGAATTTACTTAAAAAAATTTCTTCAAGATGGAGGCCATGATTTTTAGGGTTTTGGAGCTTTGAAAATTCGTGAATAACAGGAGAAAGTCGGCTGGAGAAAAAAAAAAGGAATAGTTAGGGTTAATTGGTGAAAGGTTAGGTTAAAAGTAAAAGGGTGGACTATAAAGGCCCATAGGAAGATAGAAAGTTTAAGGCCTTTCAAATTTCTCTTTTCTATTTTGTAAATACATAAAAAACCTGATAAAATAGATAAATAATCTCATAAATAATGTAAATAAGAAAAAAAAAATACATTATAAATTATATAATTTATATAAAGAAAATATCAATATATGTGAAACTAGGCTAAATAAATTGAAACAACCCAAACAATCTTTGGAAAAATCTATTTTTAATCAAAATACATATAAAATTAATATTAATAAAGTATAAACACAGCAAATAAAGTGAATGTATAAAATAAATAAATAAAGTAAGGAGTGGCTAAAATAACTGATGAATTGATGACAAAAGAAACTGTAAAAGAAACGTGAAACGACATTACGTTTCTTAGCCTTTAAACCTTTCAAACTTCTTAAATTTGTTTACATAACTTGATATTCTGGAATTAATAATAATAACAGATAAGATTTCAAAAATTTATCGAAATATAAATATATATATATAATATTTATTAAATATATAAAGTTAAATTAAAGAAAATAGCTAAAATAGTAAACTAGTCTAGAAAATTTGAAATTACATGAAATAAATTTTAGAAAATTCATATGAGCTTGTAATATATTTTTAAACATAAATAATAATATAAAATAAAAGTACATTCACCAAAAAATAAAAAATAAAAAAAATTTAAATATAATTTTAATGAAGAAAATAGCAGAAAATAAGAAAACAGCCTTAAAAAATATGAAATAAATACAGTAAATTTTTGAAAAATTCTATTATCATTTTAAAAATATCCAAAAGTCAAAGTATACATAATATAACATAAATATACAAGTTGGAATAAGATATATAAAATAAAATGTCATTTATAAAATTTAAAATAAAGATATTGCTGAATAACCCAATATACACACAATATTGAAAACAGTATAACTTTTGCAATTTAAATCTGTTTTCAACGAAACGAAAAGCAGTGTTCTTAATATTTTATGTACTTTCATAATAAAAGATAAAAATTAAATTTTAAAACTTTTAAAATTTAAATTAAAAGTCAAAATTTGATTAATTTGACCAAAATTCACTTTTTGGAAAATATTCTTTTTAGTCATGCTTTGGAATGATAATTCATATCAAAACTAAAGTTTATATTTAAAGTAACAAAATTAATAACTCAAAAAAAAATAAGTTTTTAAATCAAAATTTAATTAAAATAATTAAAATATACAAAAAATATAAATCACAAAATACAGGGTTGTTACACTGATTTTTTCAGCCCAATTTAAAATTTTAAATACATCGTTTTAATATAAAAATTTTGAAATTTATAAACGATCTCAATTTACGTCCAAACTTTATTTATGAGATACGTCTAGTTAGATATGAGCATAGAAAAAGTTTCGTCGCAAAATATTACGGTAAACTTTGTTCGCGTTTTACTGTATATCAGTCCATATAAATCTGCGTAAAATTTATCTTTCAAATCCAAATATTTTTACACAGTTATGTTGCAAAAATTATTCCGATCAAGATTATGTAATTCATTTCATCAAAAACTGTCATCGCCTGCTTCGTTTAAATTGTTTTGCAAAACGTACAATTTAAGCAGCATAAATGCGAATTTTATAAAACCATCGTATCGCAATAATCTGTGTATCGTTGGAAGCGTCTCGTCGCAATGGTTAAAAAGGTATATTTATTCGTGTCAATCGGAGTACGATGTAAAATAGTTGCAGTGATTTAACTGTTCCGGACGGACCGGTTAAACTAATTTCAGCCCAAGTTTTAACCCGTTTACAAAAGAAGTTTGAAAATAAAGTTAGCTATGTATTTAATGAAGTGGTTGGGAGTTGGCTGGGAAGTTATGTTGACGTTTGGAACTTCGGTGAGAAATTGGAAACTTATGTAACGTTTCGGAACTCAGTGTAAAAATTTATTACTGTTTCTAAATTTTAAAGTTGAAGGAATAGCACGGTTTCATTTTCATTCCAGTTCTCTTCTATTGCAAGCATCAGGTACTGCATCCCCTCCCTCTTCTTCCATACGTTTCTTTTCTCTTCTGAAAAAAAATAAAATGGCCTCAGCAAGCCATACGCACACTCCACTTACCACCGCATGCACCGCCTCACCACCCTCCAATGGAGCCCCACTTCTCCTCCACCTACAGCCCATTGCCACCTCCTCTCAACCCGCTGCCGAACCCGAGTTCCTCCACTAGGAGAGTATCCGAGCATTTCTAGCTAGCACCCGAACCCTCCATCGTGCGTCACCCATCCCACCTCCACCGACCGCGCCTGCGCCACCACCGTTCCCGTCACTACGCACTCCACTCACCGCCTCCTGAAACCGCACTGCCCACATCCTCTCGACACCAAGCCACCTCCAGCTTCCTCTCCGACCTTCAAATTACCACCAAGTCATCCACCTCACACCGCATCTTTCCCCTCTCCTCCAGCAACTTGCTCCTTCTCTCCCTTGCGCGTGCGTGTTGTGTGGTGATAACGTGCACGTACGGTATGTGTTTGTGTGTGCGTGCGTTGTGTAAAAAAAAAGTGGGAAAAAGGTTTCAGCAAGTGGAGAGGTGTACAGGTTTACCCATGCATGCGTACAAGGGAAGTTCCTATGTATTTCACACGTGTGTTTTTCATGTGTTTTTCGTGTATTTCATGCATTTGAGGCTCGGTTTTGTTTAAAAAAAATTAATAAAAAAAAATAAACAAAGATTAGCGATAGCGTTGGATATTGCAGTAAAGTATTTAAGCAAATTCCTATTGGTTGCCAAAATAGTAACCAGTTTTTCTTTGCTTGTTGTTGCAGTAACTGTGTGAGTTCTCTCGCAGCAACATCAATCTCTCAACCTTCGTTCTTTCCTTCGTTATCGGTAAGCGCAGTAATATAATTTTATAATTATATATGACATTCGTTGAATTAATTTCGTCTCTTTTATCGATATTTGCAGTGTTCGTTGTTCGTGTGTACCGACTTCTTTTCGTGCTTATTTTTGCTTTGGGTCAATTTCTTTATCCACGAAAGGTGAAATAAATTTTCAAGACATATATTCTTATGCTAGTTTGGTTGATAACTGATTTCTAAGTGATAATTAAATTGAATGTTGATTGCTATTGTTAAGTGATAAAATATGCAAGTTGAAAGTGATATAGGATATTCAACAATATTAGGTGAATTATTTATGTTGAATGTTGATTAACTTGACCCCCTTTATGTGTTGAATATGGACTAGTTAAATATGACTTTTTTTAATTGTTAAGATTAATTGACACGTATAATTTGGTAAATTCACTTTGAACCTTTGAACGTACATTTGATTTATTTGTTGTAGCATTGAAATTGATTTGAACGACAAGTGAAAAACCGAAATGTAGTAAACTTTAATCTACATGAAATGATAGTATAGATTCTAGAAATAATTATATTAATTTACATAAATAACAAATGTAAATTAATACGATTATTTCGAGATTATTTAAAAAAATTATTAAATTGTTGTGAGTGGATGCTATTGCTTGTTTATTTACTTTGACACCATCCCAGTTATCACACTGCAAGTTCCCTTTGTATGTTTTGATTGTGAATTGAAATGGAATTGGGTTGAAATGATAAATACCCAAATAACTTTGTCTTAGGATAGAAAATTAAATTAAAATCGATTGGTCAATGTTTTGATTTAAAATAAAATAAAGTTTTATTGACTAATAACAAAGTTTGAATAAAAATTGGAATTTAAATTCGAATGAATTGTAAATGTGAATATTTAATTTGAAACAAATATGAACGTCGTAATTGACAAAAGAATATTGTTTAAATTTTAATTATGCAATAATTAAATTTATAATTAATTGATAATAAATTTTGGAGTTATTAATAATTAAGTTGAAATTAGTAATAATTAATTTGGAACTATTAATAATCAAGTCTTGGAATTTATTAATAATTAAGTTTGGAATTATTAATAACGAAGTTTGAAATTATTAAAAGTTAAGTCTTGAAAATTTTGATAATTAAGTTTGGAATTATTAACAACGAAGTTTGAAATTATTAAAAGTTAACTTTGAAATTTTTGATAATTAAGTTTTGGAATTGTTAATAATTAAGTTTGAAATGATTAATAATTAAGATTTGAAATTATTGATAATTTGAATAGATTGAATCATTTAATGATTAAATTAAATTGAATTGGTTTTTCTTATTAAGAGAAATTGAATTTTTGAATAAGTGAAACTAATTTATTTAATTGAGTTTGAAAATTTGTAACGAAGGTAATAAATGAATGAATTGAATTTCTTAAATAAGAAATAGAATGCGTTTATCGAAACAAATGAAAGATTTGAAATTTAAAGAATTCGATTTGACAAATTTAATTTAAATTAAATTTGTAAGCTTGATATAATATGTTGGACTTAAGAAAGTAATGTAATGTATTGAAAATTTAATAGAAATTTTTAACGATAAATTAATTAAATGAATATCGAATGAAATCGATAAATGAGTTTAACTCAATTTGAACATTAAATTAAGTTAAATGATTACGGAATGAATTTATATACGAAATTAAATGAATATTTGAATTGTGTTAAATTGAAACTTTGAAATTGAATTGTAGAAATTTGAAATGAAGTTGTGAAGATATGAAACATAATTTTTGGAATTGATTTGGAAAGGCTAACGAAATGTCGATTTACGAATTCTAATTTAAGTATAAATTGATTCAGTTTTGAAATATATTAAACGACCAATCGGTTAATTAATTACGAAGATTATTAAAGAAAACGAAATCGGTTAGGGACATACTCACTGTCTAAACCGAAAACCACTATAATAATTATACGTGGAGTGCGATCCAGAATGAAGTGGTTGGATTGGCGAACGTTGGTGATTGAAGAAAGTGAACGATGATGGATAGCTTTGACACTTGTGTCAAATGGAAATGACTCAAACAGGAGCCGTGCCGGGCCTGATGGGGTTAGCTACCTCGAGCGAACACACTTCTTCGTAAACTACTCATTTACTTTTGTGATTGATTGGTGCGCACCCTTGAATTTGGAGTGTTGTTTTGCGATGTTGCGATCGTTGTGGCGATGCTTTCTCACCAGTCCGGATCATGCAAACGGTAGTTTCACTAGCTTGGGTATTGCCTCATGTGCCTTTTCATACTTGTATTCCCATATACGCGACCACTACGATTTTGTTTTGTATTATACCTATAGAGTACTCCCTGATATCCCACTAGTTTACGGTGGAGTTTACAATGCTATATAGTCTATAATACTATATGAAATTTGTTAAGGGGAAAAATGGTAACGCCTTAACACTATTTTGGTATTTTACTTTACAGTTAGACATTATCTATGTATCATACACTATTATGTATAAATAGTTTGACGGATCCTTAAAGATGTTATTCCATTCATCTTTGAGTTATTGTTATTTGAATTTGAATCATATTATCTATATAAGAATATATGTCCTGATTCGAGTGTTTGTTTGTGCATATGCTCGGATCAGACTGAGGATTGATATTGCTGTTTCTACTTGGAGCTGAAGACCGAAGGCTATCATTATCTTATCTTATCAGTATTGTTCTTTCTATTCAGACTATTGGACATCTATGTTGTTCTATTTTATTTTATCTGAGACATTGTTGTATTTATGGGTAGCTTCTTGGACTACTCTTATGACTCTGTTGTATTTTCCGCTGCACTATTCTGTGATGTTATGTTTCTGTGATTATGTGATGATTCTCATTTATATATATATATATATATATATAGACTCCATTAATGATTCGTGTTTTGTATTATTTAAGTTGACAAGTTGGAATATCGTCAAGTTAAATGGTACAAATATACGGGTTGTTACAATTTTAAAAGCTTTGGTTGGATATTATTGCTATGTAGGATATACAAGTATTATAAAAGGAAAGGAAAATTGGTTTTGATTTCAGAAGATAAATTTGAATTGCCCGACTAAAAAGGTATGCGTTTAAATTTCTGTATGAATTTTGATTGGGTTTTGATCTAGCCACTTGGCCTTTTGTTTTCTTTTGGAATTTGGTAGCTCGTAGAGGCATTTTGTAGTTGTACCGAGCTAGCCGCGCAAAGGAGACGCTGTCGAATTTTTTTGGAAATTTAGGGAGTTAGAAAAATTTTCTCAAAATTTTTCTAATTCAAAATTTGGTTTTAAATTCAAATTTGAATCGTTAAATAAATAATATTAGTGGGACTTATGGATAAGTTTGGAAAGCTAGAAAAAGGGTTAGTATGTCTTTAATAAAAAGATTGTTTTGAGAATTGTTTGGAATTGTTTTATTTTGGGAAAAAGTAAATGGGTATTGGACCATTCTTCTTAACTAGCAATTTCGGGGACGAAATTTTTTTAAGGGGGAAGGAATGTGACGACTCAGAATTATTGGATGTTTGAAATTGGGATATTTTGTTGATTCTAAATATTTAAAAGTTAATTTTTAACTTGAATTCAAATATTATTATTATTTAGCAATTAAGTTATTGGATTTAATAAACTGAAATTGGGTAAATTATTAAATCTTCAGTTTTAAGCCTGTTAAAAATAATCTGAAGGCTTGTAAAATTTATATTGATAATGCTGAGGATAATAGAAGTTTTAAAATTTAATTTAACAATAATTTGTTCATTTTTAAAATTTTATAGTTTAAATTGAATTTAAAAATAGCCTTCCCAGGCACAGTCTCGGAATTTGATGAAACCAACTTCATTGGATCCGTAATATTGTATTATTATCGGATTTCAATTTCGCAGTGTTTGGAGTGAACGTTTTGCCGTACGATAAGTAAACGTGCTGATAATTAAATCGAAATTTTAATATAATAACCGGGTCCAAAAAGTTATCTTCTCCATACGATCGAATTAGGACTCGAAACCTTTTCCATTGCACATGGAATAGGGGTATAACATTAGAAACGCCTAGCGGCACGTCCGATAGGAGGTCAAAATTTTAAGTGGTGATTTTGAGACGATTCAAAATTTAAATTTTAATTTGAATAATATTGTATACATTGTTGACTGGCCTAAAATGCTATTCACATCAGGTTTTCATTATGTCTTCTCTCAGCCACTCTGCTGCCTATTCCTTTCTGATCACGCTAGCTAATTCAAACACGCTTCTCTCATTTCTTTTTCCCTTTTTGTTCTTTTTAAAATCACCTCATTCTTCCCTTTTGAAGCATGCCTCTTGCCTTCGTTCTTCTACAAAACATTCTAAAATTCATCTCAAGAAAAATTGGCGGCTATTGTAAATCGAGTGTGCCTGTTCAATCCGTAGCCTCTCTTCTTCAGATAATAAAAAATAAAAAATAAAAACGAAATCGAGAGAACCCCAAAGTCACAAATCCAATTGTCATTCTTCTCTTTCGTGCTAAAATAAAGAAAGCGGAGAGAAACCGCAAATGCCATCGCGAGGGAAGAGGCAGGACTAGAGGGTGGTCTCGTGCGCGGCAGCATGGGCCAGAGGCGAGGCAACGCGTGGCGTTTCGATTTGGGGTCGCTGTCGTTGAATGGCGCACGCGAGCTGGACGAAAACTCGTGATGGGGATCGAGTCGAGCTAGGGTTTCATGAGGCAGCACCGTGCAGAGTCGTTCAACGGTCAGGAAAAGGCGACGAGCTCGATGGGTTTTAGGGTTGCAGTGGCGACCGAAGGTGGAGGCATCGATGGAGGTGAACGACAAGTCGGAGAGAGGTAATTCGTGTATTAGGCTTACTAATTACGGTAGATAATTCAATAAGATTTGGTACAGTAATTAATTTAACTTAATTATCGAAATGGATTTGTAAGGAAAATGTTAGAATAAACTATTGTATGATTCTGTCCTCCAAAAGAAAAAAATAGAGTGTAGTTAAGTCTTGTATATAAAAAATATATAAATGTAAATTATCTATATATAAATATATATACATATTTTCATTTACTAGTTATTTTAAAATAATGTATTTAGGTGATTAACCTGATTAATTAACTTAAATTTATTTTAGTTACAAAAAGATTTTTTTGAAAGGAAGAATTATTTAGTTATAATCAAATTGTAGTTAATTAAATCTATTAAAAGGAAATTAATTGTTGGAGTATTTCAAAATATTAAATTGCATAAATATTTATACAAGGTCAAAAGTCAGGAAACCAAGACAAAATTGAAGTGGACTGCAAACAAATTCAAAGGTGAGTTAATCTCACTCTTCTGGATTGCTATTTAAATTTAAATGGTTATATTTAAATAATTGATTGAATGATTGAACCTATTTGATGTGCTATATTTTATATAGTAGTATATAATATATATATATATATATATATATTGGAGTGATTGATTTCCTGCATTATATAGCGGATGAGACCCTATGCACCGCATAATAGCGGATGATATTGTATTAATCCCATATACCGCGATATTCTACCTCTAAGTGGAATTAGTATTGTGCTAACATTTGTGGATGTAGGGAAACAGGTTGGAGGGATCCAAATGGATTCCTCAAAATTTTATATATTGTTCTAATAATTCTGTATCATGATTATTTGATATTCTGTGGTGAATTTCATTGATAATTGGAATATTGGATGCTATGGTTGAAATTAATATATATTGGTATACTAAGTTATCAAAATCTATAGAATTGGATTTTTGGAAAGGGAAAAATAAATGAGAAAATCTTTAAGTAAAATAATTATGGAAGTTTGAATAAATTGAAGGATAAATTGGAAAGAATAAAAGTGAATTTTTTAAAATAAAATAAATAAAATTCCGAATATGGGAAAGGGGATTTTGAATAAACAGAGGAGTAACGAATTTAAAACTTAAGCGAGATTGTCTAAAGGAATAAGGAATTTATTTTACAATCCAAGATTTAAATTATTTAAAAGAATAAAGAAGGAATTTGGAAAAAAGGGCAAGAAATTGGTATTTACAGTTAAAAGATTTTAAATCATAATTAAAGAATAAGAATCTGAAGTCAATGGGTTTTGAAATAAAATCGAGTAAGAAAAGGAACTTATTTCAAAATGGAAGTAATTTGGAAATCAATTTAAAAATTGATTAAGTGTTTAAACTAGGATTTTTTTAAAAAGACAAGTGGGACTTGAATTTTATAAACTGGGTTTATAAAAGGTAAAGTAATATACTAGTGGATATTTGGAAGAATAAATTCACGATTGGAATTTATTAAAGGAATGGGAATTTTTTTTAAAAATAAATAGTGATTTATTTTTAAAGATAGAAAGAAAAGAGTATTTCCCTGGATAGCCAAGTACGTTTTCAACGTAAATTTTTAAATATAAGTTATGTTGTTTTAAAAAGCAAGTTTTAGAAAATTTATTATTTCTAAATGTTTAAATTCTGAAGTAAGTATTTTTCAAATCTATTATCGTAGTAATTATTTAAAGGTGACTGGGTATTTTGTTTTAAATGAGAAAATCTAATTTTATATTTTATAAAGTAACCTCATTTTAAATATTCCTAAAGTATATATTTTAATAAAGTATTGAAGTTGTTTTCAATTTAAATGTTAAAGTATATTTTTTTTAAATAAGTGTTTTTAAATTATTTTCAAAATCTAAAGTTTTTATGCTTGGTGTTTTCGGTGGAAATAAATATTTGGGAATTCATTCCATGAGAAGAGTAGGGTTGGAAAACTATTTTCAAAAAGGTTTGAAAATGGAAATATATCTTGCAAAGATATTTTGGGGGTAATAAATAATTTGGAAAATTATTTATGGGTGATGGATGTTTGTGAATGTTAATTGATAGTTAAATAACCGACTACCAATATTGGACAATGCGATGATCCTTTCAAAGAGACCGGGATCGGGATTAATTTCTCGAAAACCACTTCAATCTGGTTTGAACGTTTTCGCAAGGAAGATGAGTTTGGATTCGAAGGTGGAGCAGTGAAATGCAAGGGCTAGTCGCTACTAATCCTGAGGATGATTCCAAAATGGATGTAGTAAGAGTAGTGCCTTCGGTTCGGTTCGAACCTGGGATGGACTTGTATGGAAGAATGCTTTCAGAACATCGTCAGGTGGGCAATGAGCATTCTAAGGAATACGTTCTAAAATGGTAACGCTTAGCCTCAAGCCTCATCAACCGGGAATGACTGAAAATCAGGGGTTATGCAGCAAGGCTAGGTGGGTAGCGCCCATTAGGGTGAGGTCATACCTGTCTAGATGTCCCTTTTTATTCGGCTTAGTGGTGCGGTTGCTGATCCCAACTGTGGGGTGAGCTTACTTGGGATTATCTAGTAAGGGGTGGTCTCGGTCTTGTGTTGTAGGGGATTTGAAGTAATCCTCGGTACAGTGATCTAGGCCACGTACTATGACAGGTGGTACCCCAATGCCTAGTAATTAGTTGAAAATCCATTCTCCCTACGTGCCTTTACGGTTTTTGTTTGTATAACCCACTTGTGGCTTGTAGATGGAATTTAATCATGTAAAAATTTCAGCTTTTTAATAAGTACTTGTAAATAGACCCTAATATCAGAAGATTTTAATAAAAAGTGTTTTGGCTATCGTAAGGTAGAAACCCGACATGTTTATTTGTGGCGTGGTCTTACGAGATGCTTTTTATTTTCAAAGGATTATTAAACTTTAATAATCAACTTGATTGTTGTTTTCTCACGGTTGTATTCCAGACTGACTCTGGTATTATTTTACTATAATGCTCGGGTCAGATTGAGAATTATAGGATACACTAAAGGATGCTGTGGAGCTCAAGGGACGAGCTGGATGGCGATATGTACTTCCATATTTGTGTTACATATTCCGCTGTGTATTCAGATTGTGGGGACAGATTATGATTACTATCCAGTTGTGTGTTATGTATACTCTGATGATGTATGTATAAACAGATATAGTATTTTTTTTGCTGTAAAGATCTGTGATTATCTATTATATTTTATTCCACTCCGATGGTTAGATTCTGATGTTGTTTTCTATCTTCTTCCTCTACCTCTTCTTATTTAACCCAAATGGTTCGTATTTCTGTTCATCTTGAGTTGATTGATGTAGAATAGTGTTGACTCAAGGGGTACAGATTTGCGGGTCATCACACTTGGTCTCACAGAAATTCGGTCATACATTGTTCAGGCGTAGGACTGAAAGTCTATAATTACTTAGCAAACCCATTTTCAACATCTTGTGAAAATACTTGGAAAATAATTTTTTGAAAATATAGAAAACATTTTTGAAAAGAGAGGAAACATCTTTGGTGGGAATGCTCTGAAAATCATCACCCCCATGCACGGTCACAGTTAACCCGATGGTTACGTTGCCGTCCCGGCAAAATCCATAGATAACAGTAGGCCACCGCGCCCCTCGATTATGCCATGGAACCCGCTATAGATCGCAGCTACAACTGGGGTTATGTTGCAATCACTGCAAAAACTCATATAACTATAGGCATCAGTGCCCTCGAATTTCGCTGCCAAAAGAATGAAACTTCTCCACTCCCATATAGGTCACAGACTACATCAGTCAAGTCCCAATGTAGCCTTAGGCTCTCACGGCCTCTCGACTTTCGCTATGTCTTCATAGGTCGTATTCTACCGATGTTACGTTGCCATCCTGGAAAAATCAAACGTAGACCGTTGGCTCTGAGCAGCACACACGACTTCCGCTATGGTCCGCAGTAGATTGTAGTGACATCGAGCTACACTATCGTCACAGCATAACCCAATGTCTCTGTAGGCATCAGCGCCCTCGACTTTCGCTACCCACTACACATTATCCTCAGGAACTAGTATTATCCGGACTCCTCATAGGATCAACTTTAGAACCCCTACAGGGTTCAAGGCAGTACCACCCTGTGGCACTCCTGAGAAGTTCATTTCAAGGGAGCGCCTTTTTCTCCATAGCCATTTTCAGAACACTTTATACTATACACATATAGTATCTTCCAAATCATACACCTAGTACGAATCTCATATAAATCTCCTTTCTCAAAATCGATTATACCAAAATCGATAATTCTCAAATTAGGCTTTCCAAATTCCAATATTGATTTTTCCCAAAAGTCAAAAGCCTTTCCAAAGTCCATAGGTTCCAAAAACATTTTCCCAAAATCCTCATAAGATTCTTTATATATATAGATATATTTAATTTTTAAAAAACTTTGGATCATTTCAGACTTATATAAAACTCCTTTTATACTTCAAATATTTTCAAAAAAAACCCTTTCCTTTCGGCAATAGATTCAACAAGGGGAGATTTATCTTATATAATAAAGATATATAACTTTGTTTATTCCAAATCAAATATTCAAATTTTATTACTCTTATAATGTCACTTACCATATTACTTACTTTCATAAAGTAAATTTCTACCATAGAAATATCTAATTTCTACTTTATTTATCATATATTTCATAAAATATACCCTTTATTTCAAAAACCATTCCACATTTCTTACCCACAAATTCCCATTATCAATTTCATTCAAACCCATACGATGTATACATATTGTAACAACCCGCATATTTTATGATTGTGTATTTAAATATTTTATTTAAATATAGCATCATTAGTCGGATTTTTTGTCCGAAAAGCTACTTTTTGCAAACGGTCGAATCAGGAATTGAGACCACCCCCATCGAGATCAAAACGACGTTTGCGACCTTTTTGAGTGTAAACTTCGATATGTTTGGAGATAGTAGAATTTTGCTACTTTCACTTAGGGCTTTGGGTTGGGTTTTAGTCCATTAACCCCACTTATTACTCTAGCTCGGTCCACCTCTCCTCTTCACTTCATTGTTATTTTTCCTAATACTCAAGCTTTAGCAACAATGGAGAGAGGAATGAGAAATTAAAACTCCAAGCCCTAATCATCTTTTGTAACAACCCGGGATTTGCATTACCGAAAAAAAATTAGGATTTTATTTAAATGGAGCAAATGGATTTTTGGATAAGGATAATTTATTTAAAAATATGGACATTTTAAATAAATGGGTTTTTAAGAATGAGGCGAAGTATTATTTTGGAACAATTAAAAGTTAATGGGAAATTTAAGAAGGGGATTTGGTTAAGTATGGGTTTTCATGGCTATGTTAACACTTTAACAATTTTTATACATGTTTAGAGCCACTCTCTCTTAAGGGGTCCATTAGCCTAACCCAAACCCAAACCCACTTACCATTCTATAAATCATCTCAAACTCTTAACCCTCATTCATTCCAACCCTAATCAAAAAAATTTCCTAAAACCCTAAACCTAAAAATGGTCTCCATGCTTAGGAAAGCTCAATCCTCTCTTATATTGGCTTAAGCTAGTTAAAGTAAGGGAAGGTAATGCAAAAACCCTCTTGTAATCCATTTCTAACTCTCTTTAATTTCTGGAAATCATGTTGTAACTCTTGTTTTTATGTGTTTTGGTATTTTTCTAGCTCCTTGATCATCATCTCTTAGCTTTGGTTTGTGCCATATAGGTGTTTGTTCTTTTGCTTGAGAGGAATACTAGGTAAACCCTCTCCTAATCTATGTATAAGCGTCTCTTAATTTCTGGAATTAGCCTTGTAACACTTGATTTGTTGTGTTGCATAAATATCAAAGCTTGTTGATTATCATTCCTTCCATTTGGACATTGCACACAAGTTGCTTGCTATATTGGTTGTGAGGTAATGCTAGCTATATTCTCATCATTTTCATGCTATGGCTAGATATATATCTATGGTATGATTTGATAATTGTTAATGGTCATTACTAAATCATTTGAGCAAGAAAAATTGAATTCATTAGCTCATTTCTCTATGTTTTGCAAAATTCTAAAACTGATTTATGCTGCAATTTTGACCATGAATATCTCTTTCAATATTTGATGAAAACATGTCAAATCACTTCCTAGTGATAGTTAGTATTGCCATCTATAAACCCTCCAAATTTCGTAGCATTCGGTGATCATTTGAATGGTGAAATACGAGCTCAAAAACGGACCTGAATGCAGTTTTTTTGTGCATTTGCAGCTGGTGTGGAAGCATTTTTCCCTGTTTTCAGTTTTGAAACTGAAACTTTGTGACACCGCCACGGTCACATCTTGGTCGGAATCCAACGTTTTTGGACTCGTTGGAAAACTGGAGTCCGAACTCCATCTCTTGAAAGTTTGATTAGTATCCGAGTTCTTTTGACTCTTCGAAATTGCTGTCGAAGAGGGACCTGGTCTCAGCCTGAAACAGTGTATTCACTGTTTCCGGGTCCGACTTTGTAGCGTCGCTGAGACTTCATTTCAAGTCGAAATATAATAATTCTTTTTGCATTTTGAAGTAGGAATGTCGGACTATGTTCCTACCTATTTTCATGCCATTCGAATTTCGTTTGCTGGTCCGAATAATTTTCCGAATTTGGGTGCGCGTCAGCTTGGGACTATTTTCCAACACAATATTCTCGGTGAAACCATTTTCTATTTTTCCTGTTTTCAATTTTGAAACTTAAAATTTGTGACACCGCCACGCTCACATCCTTGGACGGAATCCAACGTTTTTGGACTCGTTGGAAAAATGGAGTTCCGAACTCCATCTTTAGAAAGTTTGATTAGTATCTGAGTTCATTTGACTCTTCGAAATTGTTGTCGAAGAGGGACCCGAATCTCAGCCTGAAACAGTGTATTCACTATTTCCGGGTCTGACTTTGGAGCATCGCTGCGACTTCGTTTCAAGTCGGAATAGAGTAATTCTTTTTGCGTTCTGAATTAGGAATGTCGGACTAGATTCCTACCAATTTTCATGCCATTCGGATTCAGTTTGCTGGTCCGAATAACTTTTCGAATTTGGATTCGCTTCAGTTTTGGACTATTTTTCAACACCTCTCAGTGAAACCATTTTTTTTTCCTGTTTTCAATTTTGAAACCGAAAATTTGTGACACCGCCACGGTCACATCCTTGGATGGAATCCAACGTTTTTAGACTCGTTGGAAAAGCGGAGTTCCGAACTCTATCTCTAAAAAGTTTGATTAGTATCCGAGTTAATTTGACTCTTCGAAATTGTTGTCGAAGAGGGACCCGGATCTCAGCCTGAAACAGTGTATTCACTGTTTCCGGGTCCGATTTTGGAGCGTCGCTGCGACTTCGTTTCAAGTCGGAATCGAGTAATTCTTTTTGAGTTCTGAAGTGGGAATGTCGGACTACGTTCCTACAAATTTTCATGTCATTCGGATTAGGTTTGCTGGTCCGAATAACTTTCCGAATTTGGGTTTCCGTCAGAATATTTTTAGTGATTTTCTGGTTTTGTCGATTTCGTTAAGATTTGTCTCTGGATTTCGTACACGGGCTTTATAAAAAGGTATTAAAAGGATTTTCGCTCTGAAATGGCTTTCGAAATTATTATACAATATTATTTTTAATTATTAAATTAATTACTCCATAATAGGAGAGTTTTCAAGGGCCGTTTTAAAGTGATTTCAAACCAATTATAAATCTGTTTTCCGTAATTATTTTCTATAACAAAATCCCACACGCATACTTTAGCACTTCGAGCGATGTGGAAAGGTGCTTAAACGGTTGGAAAAAACTCCGGCCAATGAAACCGTGTGTATTTCCTTTCCGGTTAATCCTCGACCTATTCGATTGATCGTTTTGGCCTGTCGGCCTAGTTTACCGATGACATGAGGTGAACTTTGTACTGCTTCCAGTGTGGAAGCTTAAAATTCGTTAGTAAACCGTTTAGGGCGAACGTGGGGTTTGGGACTCACGTTAACACTTCAGGGGTTCCTTGCTAAAAGTTCGTGATACATTCCTTTTATTACCTTTGGGATAGTGTCTTCGGACTGTCTCCCTTAGAGGTATCGTTTTGGCATCTCTATTTAGATGGTCGTTATACATCTCTACATAGATGTATCATTGTTGGCATCTCTACTTAGATGGCATGTTATACATCTCTACTTAGATGCATCGTCTTTGACATCTCTACTTAGATGTTTTTGTTTTGGCATTTGGGCTTACGTTATGCCGATGATATGAGGCTTGTTATACATCTCTACTTAGATGTTTGTTTCTTCTCTACGTGAGAGATTTTGGTCTTTATTACCATGATATATGTTTCTCTTTTATAGATTATTATGTTATATGTTGCCTCATTATATTATCGTGATTATTGTTAAGTTTATCTACCTGATTTGTTTAGCTAGCCTGACCCAAGTATTTTATGCTCAGGTCAGACCGAGTTGTTTCAGGTTAGGTCGTTTTGGACTTAGCTTGCTTCAGTGCTTCCGCTTTGGATATATCCGCTATACTATAGATAGCTTTACTGTTATCCATCCTTTATGATACTCTGATATTATGACTATCTTGTATATATTCATTTGACCCACGAATGTGTGAGTAGTGGCTTTGTACCCACTTTTATATTTGGATCTGTACTTGATGTTGTATTGTGCTGAGACTATTTGCTTATTATCTGATGTTGTTCTGTGATGATGTTCATTCTGCTATTATGTTTTGTTCTGATAGATCTTTTAGCCATTGTAGTTTATTTTCTTTAACTATTTATTGAATATGTCGAACCACATGCGAAAAAAATATAGATTCCATTTTTCGACGTGTTGAGTAGATAGTTAAAGTAAGATTACACATGGTCGCTTCCATCATACTCTATTGTCCGCATTAGCAGACGGTATTATTCATATAATACTCTTTGTTAATGAGGCTCTCGGAGTAGGGAGTTACAGCTTGGTATCGGAGCTTGGTTTAGAACTAAGTATAATAAACACAGAACATTAACACTTAGTACAATAAATCTTAGTATGATTCAAATATTACAATGCCATTTCCTCATGACATTGGATAGATAACTTAGGAATATGTTTAGGAATACATTTATATTCCGTAGTACTCCATTTGAATTATCTATCTTTGAATCATGATTAACTCGTATCTTATCTTTCAGTATGGTTGGGAGAGGTAGGAACCTCCGTTCTGCTGATGCTGGACAGTCCAGCAACCCTCACCCGAAGGGCGTATACATGACCACGGACCAGATCATGGAGCTGGTTCGTAACTCTCAGTCGCACTCTCAGTCTCCTGCACCAGTTTCTGATGCACCACGCAAGTCTGCTTTTGCGCGTCTATGCAGCGACTTTATTCATCTCAGAGGGAAGCCGTTCAGTGGCTCCGAGACTATTCTGGAGATCCAGGCTTGGATCAGAGTTTGCGAGCGTAATTTTACTCTCATGGCTATCCCCGACCACGATAGAGTTCCTGTTGCTTCTAGACATCTTGAGGGTCGTGCGTTGGATTGGTATGAGCTGCTTGTCTCCGAGACCGATGAAGCCTCACTCACTTGGGACCGGTTTCGAGAGCGCTTCTTGCTCAAGTTTGTCCCCGAGTCCGAGAAGATAGCCCTTGCACGCCGCTTTATTGACCTTAAGCAAGGGAAGACCTCTGTTGCTGACTATTCATAATCTTTTGAGGCCCTGTACAAGTATGGCCTCGAGTTCATTAGCTCTCCTTATAAGAAGAATCTCAAGTTTGTAGAAGGCCTGAAGAAATATTAGAAGAAACAACTTATGCTCCAGCTTAAGCTCCCTTTTGATGAGCTAGTTGACGCAGCGCTTCACCTTGAAGCGGTTGAGCGTGAGAAAGACAGTGATGGAGATGGGGAGGGTTCCAAAAATCCCAATCAGAAGCGGGGCCCATTTCAGAAGTCTAAGTCTTGGCATAAGAAGAAGAAGACAGGCAGCTCTACTTCTCAGACTCAGCCTCAGTCTATTGCTCAGCTTAGTGGAACACCCTCCATTCGGAAGTGTTTCAACTGTGGATCTACCGATCATATGTTTATAAAGTGTCCCAAGCCTCTTTTCTGCCGCTATTGTAAGAAGGAGGGTCATCTTATTGCCACTTGTCCTACTGCAACTCCTAGATCTGGCAAGCTTAATGCTGCCAAGGCTCCTACATCTTCAGATCAACCTCGAGGTACGCATCATTCCGTTCTCGAAGGTTCTATTTTATTTCATGGTAGATCTTGTAGAGTTCTCTTTGATACGGGTGCCTCTCACTCATTCGTATCAAAGGAACTAGTTGATACTTTATCTTTGGATGTTACTTGTTTGGTTTCTTCACTAAGGAATGTGAATCCCATCGGCGGATCCACGACCCTTAGCCTGCTTTGTGAGGATATAGATATTGATCTTTGTGGATTTTCTTTCCGTGCGAATCTGCACGTTATGGAATATTTGGGCTTTGACATGATTCTTGGCATGGATTGTCTCGCTCAGTACGACGCCAAAATCATTTGTTCGGAGCGGATATTATTTCTTCGTCATCCTGACTCGTCCGCTCCATTAGTTATTGCTCTTCAAGATGTTGGGATTTCTGATATTACTTTATTTGCTCTTGATTCGCGAGATGAGATATGGACATATCTTGTATTTCTGTTGTTCGAGATTTCCCCGATATATTCGAGCGAGTATCAGGCCTGCCGCCAAAACGGGCCATTGAGTTCCGCGTCGATCTCATTCCAGGCTTCCACCCAGTTGGGCGTCCTCCCACGAGGATGTCTACTAAAGAGAATGAGGAACTCAGGAAGCAGTTAGTAGAGCTTGAGGCGAAGCAGTTCATTCGGTCCTATTCTTCGCCATGGGGTGTTGCTGTGGTCTTCGTTAAGAAGCCCGATGGCTCTCTTAGGCTTTGCATTGACTATCGCAAGCTTAATTAGTCGACCATCAGAAATCGTTATCCATTGCACAGATAGACGATATGTTTGATCAGTTGAGTGGTACAAAGGTCTTTTCCTAGCTCGACCTTGCCACTGGATTTCATAAGCTCCGACTTTCCGAAGATAGCATTCCTCTTACTGCTTTTCGCACTCGTTATGCTTCTTTTGAGTGGTCGGTCATGCCATTCGGCTTGACGAACGCAGCGGCTTTCTTTGTCGATCTTATGAATCGAGTATTCCGGGAATACATCGATAGATTCGTTCTGGTTTTCATCGACGATATTCTTATTTATTCTAGATCCGAGGCAGAGCAAGCTCATCATTTACGAATCGTTTTGGATACTCTTTGTCAACATCAGCTTAAGGCCAAGCTCTCCAAGTGCCATTTTTGGGAGAGCAAGGTCAAGTTCTTTGGCCATATTATATCATCTGAGGGTATTTCTATCGATCCTGCCAAGATCGAAGCTATTCAGAATTGGAAGCAGCCCAAGAACGTTCATGATATTCGCAGCTTCCTTGGTCTTGCGGGTTATTACCGTCGGTTTATCAAGGATTTCTCTCGAGTTGCACTTCCCCTTACGACGCTGACTCGTAAGGGTGTTCGCTTTATTTGGTCTGATAAGTGTGAAGCTTCCTTTCAGCGACTAAAGGAACTTCTCACTCATGCTCCTATTCTGGTGGTTCTAGAGAGTAACCATGATCTTGTTGTATACAACGATGCTTGTGGTAGCGGGCTCGGTGCCGTGCTTATGCAGAAGGATCGGGTAGTTGCTTATGCTTGCAGGCAACAGCATCCGAATTAGGTTCGCTATCCTACTCATGATCTTGAGTTAGCAGCTATCGTCTTTGCCTTGAAGACGTGGCGTCACTTTCTATTAGGTGAACGCTTCATTCTTTACACTGATCACAAGTCGCTGAAGTATCTATTCAGTCAGAGGGATCTCAATATGAGGCAGCAGCGATGGCTTGAGTTTCTCGCCTCATATGATTTAGATATTCAGTATACCCCTGGCAAGGGTAATCGAGTTACAGATACGCTCAGTCGCAATCACTCGGCAGTAGTTTCTATAATGATTGCCGAGTGGGATATTCTTGAGATCCTATCTTTGTGTGATATTAGAGATCGAGCTCCATCTTCTGATTCCCCGGTCTTATTATTCAGGTTGGAAGCTCGTCCTATCTTATTAGATCGCATTGCCCATGCTCAACGACAGGATCCAAACTTATTGCATCTTATTCATCTTCTCGAGTCGGGATCCAGTGATGAGACATTGCTGGATTATTCTCTTGATTTTCATAGGTTTCTTCGTATGAAGAACCGTTTGTTGTACCATCTGATTTATCACTTAGGCGTGACATTCTGGACGAGTGCCATCACACTAAGTACACTATACATCCTGGTTCGAGTAAGATGTATACCGATATGTGCCGACTATATTATTGGGAGGGTTTGAAGAGAGATGTTGCAAGTTATGTGAGTGGTTGCATGACTTGTCAACAGATCAAGGCCGAGCATCAGCGTCCATCTGGTCTTCTTCAGCCTTTAGATATTCCATTATGGAAATGGAATCAGATATCCATGGATTTCATTGACGGTCTGCCTCAATCGAGGTCAGGCCATACTTCTATCTGGGTTACTGTTGATCACTTGACCAAATCGGCTCATTTCATTCCGATTAAGTCCACTCGGACTGCACCTCAGTTATCCAAGCTCTATGTGAAGGAAGTCGTACGACTTCGTGGAATTCCTAGCTCTATCGTATGTGATCGAGACACCATTTTCACTAGTCACTTCTGGAAGTGCCTACAGTCAGCTTTGGGCACAAAGCTGAATCTGTCTACTGCTTATCACCCTCAGACTGACGGTCATACTGAGAGGGTGAATCGTGTTTTGGAGGATCTTTTGTGCTGTTGTATTCTGGATTTCGGGGGTTATTAGGAGGATCACTTACCTCTCATAGAGTACTCCTACAACAACAGCTACCAGTCTAGTATTGGCATGGCACCTTTCAAGGCTCTATTCGGAAGGCCATGTCGCTCTCCTGCTTATTGGTTAGAATCTGGCGAGAAGCTCATCCTTAGTCCAGATTCAGTTCGGGAATCTTCTGAGAAGATTGTTCTTATCCGTCAGAGAATGAGAGAGGAACAGGACCGCCAGAAATCCTACGCGGACAACCGTAGGAAGCCTCTTGAGTTCTCCATTGGTGATTTTGTCTTTATTCGGATTTCTCCCATGAAGGGGGTTGTGCGTTTTAGCTCTACAGGGAAATTGGCTCCTCGGTATGTTGGACCCTTTCCTATCACGGAACGCATCGGCCCCGTTGCTTATCGTGTGGCTCTACCTGCCCACTTTTCTGGAATGCATGACATGTTCCATGTGTCTCAGCTTCGCAAGTGTGTGCGCGATCCTGATTCTATTATTGAGCCATATATCGTGCCTGATTTAGAGATCTGCCTGATTTATCATTGGAGCAGCAACCCCTTCGTGTTCTTGACTCAGAGGTCAGACGCCTTCGCAACGAAGAGGTTCAACTTGTGAAAATTCAATGGTCACCGAATCCTAAGGACTGCACTTGGAAGACCTGAGAATTTATCGAGCGTTCTTATCCTGGCTTTCTTCCATCTTTTAGCACGGGTGGGAAACTCTATTTGATCTTCTATCATTTCTTTTGTGGATTAGATGCTATAGACGACGTCCATCTTAAGGAATTGCGGTGACGCAATTTTCTTAAGGGGGAGTCTATAACAACCTGGGATTTGCATTATCGAAAAAAAAATTTAGGATTTTATTTAAATGGTGCAAATGGATTTTTGGGATAAGGATAATTTATTTAAAAATATGGACATTTTGAATAAATGGGTTTTTAAAAATGAGGGAAGTATTATTTTGGAACAATTAAAAGTTAATGGGAAATTTAAGAAAGTGATTTGGTTAAGTATGGGTTTTCATGGCTATATTAACACTTAAACAATTTTTATACATGTTTAGAGCCACTCTCTCTTATGGGGTCCATTAGCCTAACCCAAACCCACTTACCATTCTATAAATCATCTCAAACTCTTAACCCTCATTCATTCCAACCCTAATCAAAAAAAATTTCCTAAAACCCTAAACCTAAAAATGGCCTCCATGCTTAGGAAAGCTCCATCCTCTCTTATATTGGCTTAAGCTAGTTAAAGTAAGGGAAGGTAATGCAAAAACCCTCTTATAATCCATTTCTAACTCTCTTTAATTTCTGGAAATCATGTTGTAACTCTTGGTTTTATGTGTTTTGGTATTTTTCTAGCTCCTTGATCATCATCTCCTAGCTTTGGTTAGTGCCATATAGGTGTTTGTTCTTTTGCTTGAGAGGAATACTAGGTAAGCCCTCTCCTAATTTATGTATAAGCATCTCTTAATTTCTGGAATTATCCTTGTAACACTTAATTTTTTGTGTTGCGTGAATATCAAAGCTTGTTGATTATCATTCCTTCCATTTGGACATTGCACACAAGTTGCTTTCTATATTGGTTGCGAGGTAATGCTAGTTATATCCTCATCATTTTCATGTTATGGCTAGATATATATCTATGGTATGATTTGATAATTGTTAATGGTCATTACTAAATCATTTGAGCAAGAAAAATTGAATTAATTAGCTCATTTCTCTATGTTTTGCAAAATTCTAAAACTGATTTATGCTGCAACTTTGACCATGAATATCTCTTTCAATATCTGATTAAAACATGCCAAATCACTTCCTAGTGATAGTTAGTATTGCCATCTATAACCCCTCCAAATTTCATAGCATTCGGTGATTATTTGAATGGTGAAATCCGGGCTCAAAAACGGACCTGAATGAAGTTTTTCTGTGCATTTGCAACTGGTGTGAAAGCATTTTTCCCTGTTTTCAGTTTTGAAACTGAAACTTTGTGAGACTGCCACGGTCACATTCATGGTCGGAATCCAACGTTTTTGGACTCGTTGGAAGACTGGAGTTCCGAACTCCATCTCTAGAAATTTTGATTAGTATTCGAGTTCATTTGACTCTTCGAAATTGCTGTCGAAAAGGGACCCGGATCTCAGCCTGAAACAGTGTATTCACTATTTCTGGGTCCGACTTTGGAGCATCGCTGCGACTTCGTTTCAAGTCGGAATCGAGTAATTCTTTTTGCATTCTGAAGTAGGAAGGTCGGACTACGTTCCTACCAATTTTCATGCCATTCGAATTCGGTTTGCTGGTCCAAATAAATATCCGAATTTTGGTCCGCGTCATTTTTGGACTATTTTCCAACATAGAATATTCTCAGTGAAACCATTTTTTTTCCTGTTTTCAATTTTGAAACTGAAACTTTGTGACACAGCCACGGTCACATCCGTGGACGAAATCCAACGTTTTGGACTCGTTGGAAAACTGGATTTCCGATCTCCATCTCTAGAAAGTTTGATTAGTATCCGAGTTCATTTGACTCTTCGAAATTGCAGTCGAAGAGGGACCCGGATCTCCGCCTGAAACAGTGTATTCACTGTTTCCGGGTCCGAATTTGGAGCGTCGCTGCGACTTCGTTTCAAGTTGGAATCGAATAATTCTTTTTGCATCCTGAAGTAAGAATATCGGACTACGTTCCTACCTATTTTCATGCCATTCAGATTCGGTCTGCTGGTCCGAATAACTTTCCAAATTTGGGTTCGCGTCAGTTTTGGACTGTTTTCCAATAGTATTTTTAGTGATTTTCTGGTTTTGTCGATTTCGTCGAGATTTGTCTCTGGATTTCGTACACGGGCCTTATAAAAAGGTTTTAAAAGGATTTTTCACTCTGAAATGGCTTTTGAAATTATTATATAATATTATTTTTAATTATTAAATTAATTACTCCATAATAGGAGAGTTTTCAAGGGCCGTTTTAAAGTGATTTCAAACCAATGATAAATTTGTTTTCCGTAATTATTTTCTATAACAAAATCCCACACTCATACTTTAGCACTTCGAGCGATGTGGAAAGATGCTTAAACGGTTGGAAAAAACTCCGGCCTATAAAACCGTGTGTATTTCCTTTCCGGTCAATCCCCAACCTATTCGATTGATCGATTTGGCCTGTCGGCCTAGTTTACCGATGACATGAGGTGAACTTTGTACTGCTTTCAGTATGGAAGCTGACGATTGGTTAGTAAACCGTTTAGGGCGAACGTAGGGTATGGGACTCACGTTAACACTTTACGGGTTCCTTGCTAAAAGTTCGTGACACATTCCTTTTATTACCTTTGGGATAGTGTCTTTTGACTGTCTCCCTTAGAGGTATCGTTTTGGCATCACTACTTAGATGGCCGTTATACATCTCTACATAGATGTATCGTTGTTGGCATCTCTACTTAGATGGCCTGTTATACATATGTACTTACATGTATCGTCTTTGACATCTCTACTTAGATGTTTTTGTTTTGGCATTTGTGCTTACGTTATGCCGATGATACGAGGCTTGTTATACATCTCTACTTAGATGTTTGTTTCTTATCTATGTGAGAGATTTTGGTCTTTATTACCATGATATATGTTTCTCTTTTAGAGATTATTATGTTATATGTTGCCTCATTATCTTATCGTGATTATTGTTAAGTTTATCTAACTAATTTGTTTAGCTAGCCCGACCCGAGTATTTTATGCTCGGGTCAGACCAGTTGTTTCAGGTTAGGTTGTTTTGGACTTAGCCTGCTTCAGTGCTTCCGCTTTGGATATATCAGCTATACTATAGATAGCTTTACTATTATCCATCCTTTATGATACTCTGATATTATGACTATCTTGTGTATATTCATTTGACTCACGAATGTGTGAGTAGTGGCTTTGTACCCATTTTTATATTTGGATCTGTAGTTGATGTTGTATTGTGCTGAGACTATTTGCTTATTATCTGATGCTGTTTTGTGATGATGTTCATTCTGCTATTATGTTTTTTTCTAATAGATCTTTAGCCATTGTAGTTTTTTTCTTTAAGTATTTATTGAATATGTCAAACCACATGCGAAAAAAAAAATATAGATTCCATTTTTCGACGTGTTCAGTAGATTGTTAAAGTAAGATTACACATGGTCGCTTCCATCATACTCTATTGTCCGCATTAGCAGACGGTATTATCCATATAATACTCTTTGTTAATGTCGCTCTCGGAGTGGGACGTTACATCTTTGCAAATTCAAGTTCTAGCTCCAAATTCATAGAAGAAGCTTTGGTAAGCCTTCTCTCCTTCTTCTCCTCCAACTCGTTCTCCTTTCAATTTCATAAATTCCTAAACCTCACTTAGGAAATGTTTCTCTTTTAAGCTTAGATTCAAATTTGTTGGGTTAGAATTAAAGAGTGATTGTTCTTTCCATTGCTCTATAGCTTCTCTCTTGTGATTTTGAGTTTAAAGGTGAGTTTTTGAACTCATCTATGTCTATAACTTTCATTGTTGTTAGGTATGAATTCCTAACATTTATTCATGTTCATTTGCTTTTGATTTGAATTGATTTGGTGAATTTTTCAATTTTGGTATTTTGAAGTCAAAATCTTTAAAGATCCTATCTTGGATGTTTGAACATGTGGTTTGTGGCGTATCGAAGAGCGTATAGTGTTGGGTTGTCGATTGGCATAAATCCCTAGTATCCATCGCTCGTTTGATCGCATTTCGGTTTGGATTTGTCATTTTTGGCCTAGGCTGTTTTTTTGCCTAGCAGAAAATTTTAGATGTCTGAAACCAAGTACATACATCTGGTTGAAAAGTCCAGACGTCTGGTTTAAAACTCCAGACGTCTTAAAAGGGGTCTGGGAGAGGCAGAAACCAAATCCAGACTTCTGAAACAAAATCCAGACGACTGAAATCAAATTCAAACGTCTGGTTGAAAATTTCAGACGTCTGAAATAGCCCAGGAATTAAAAACAGAAGGGAGAAAAACACAAATACTTCCAGAACCTAAGGCCAGATGTCTGGGAACACCTACCACACGTCTGGAACTGTTTAATTTGCCTATTTTGGCTATTTTGAGTAAATTTCCAAGGTTTATCGATTTTAGTTGATCCGGTTAGTTGTTATCACTTATTATCGTCTTTGATGACTTCTTTCTTTGGATTTTTGGGAACATCCATTTTGATGGATTCGGTATCGATTTCTTTGGATTTGATTCATGTCTTCGTATGTGAATTTTGATGATTGATTGTTTCTATAACCATTTTTGTAATTTGTCAATATAAAGGTGTCTATACTAGTAGTAAATATCAAAACTCTTTCATCAAAATAATTTCAACACTAATTTAATACAAAGCTCATTTATTTAAAACCGTTTTCAAATCTACTAGTATATACAAACCTTTACCTCACTCGTATGAGAAATCTAATTAAACGACTTGGTAAAACAAGTGGTATGAAACGCTTGCGTTTACTTCATCGGTTAATTCTTGGACTTGTTTGATTGAAAATCTTGTGACAACTTTCGAGTGGAAATCTACAATTTGTTCGTAAATATTTAAGTTAATCCAATGGTTATGGAACATGAAGCTAAACTCATCTATTTACTAGCTTAGTGTAATTGACACTTCTTGATGATCGATGATGATCATTTTTGTGATTTAAACTAGCATTGTGCAATGTCACTTTGTCTACGAGGGAGACTAAACCCTTTTTTGTGGAGTTTCGACTAAAATTGGTGGGGTAGCAACCCATGGTCTTCGTGCCATTTTGTGGAGCCTCGACTCGAAATTAATGGTTAGAAACCATGGTATAGCGTTCCATTTTGTGGTACACATGTTGGTGAGCTTTCATGCTCCCGTTTTGTGATGGGCCTCCCCTTTTTTTGTGATTTTTGGATTTCTATTCATGATTTCTAGAATTTCTGTTTCGCTAATTTTTGTGATTTCATTGAAAAGTTCTAGCATTGCTGAATTTGTGTTTCAACCACTTTTATGATTGGCATTGTGATGTTTGCCAATATTTGTGACTTGGTGAATAAAAATTAAGAGCATGACATTCTTTTTTATCTTTTAGAAGATTCTTGTGATATTGATAATCTCTGGTCGATTTTCAATTACATACTTATCACAGTATGGAATTATGGTTATCATACGTTTTTTTCATATCTCTTATTCTATATCATTTCATCTAATATTTATAGCTAGACTGATCCGTTTATTATTTCTTATTAAATAATACTCAGGTCAGACCGAGATGTTACACGTGCTTCTACTTGACTCCTCATCTGGGATTTTTATTCTGACTTTTGGCTAACTACTTAGATTAGTAGTTGATATTGTTGTATACATTTGAGATATAGACTCCATGATGTATACTTATTCTTTTGAGTAGCACTTGTAACTGTTCTTTTGTGATATTATGGATCTTGTTAGACCACTACTGTGATCTACACTTTTAAGCGTTATATATTCATATCTATTTCTGCCTTTGTGATATGAACTTCTGTTACCGATTTGTGTTATGATATTTCTATATTTGTTTCCGAAGATTTCATATAGCCACTGCGTAGTAGCTTTGAGTTTGTGTCGGTATGTTAGACTTCCTCTTGTGATAAAAAGTTATATTTTTATCTAGCATATCTGTACTCGCACAAAGCAATTATTCAGATGGTCGCTCCTCAAAAACCTTATTCTCCGCGCTAGTTGATTGCATTGCCCCGTAGTGTCCTTGTCTAGTAAGGGTATAGAGGTGGGGCGTCACAGCTTGGTATCAAAGCCAAACTTCGGAACAATGTAGAATAATTTAACAAGGACCATCGTCCTAAATCCATCTTAGGAGTCATGCCTTAGGATTTAATTCGAGTCTTCATACCGTCTTATCCTATTTTCTTTTGTGATGCCTTATTTTATCAATCATTATTGTTTGATATTCATTTTGTGAATAACCTCTTTCTTCTTCTTTCTTTCTTTCTTAAAGAAGAGAAATGGTTAGACCTGCTCGTCCCAACGCTGGTCAATCTAGTGCTACTCCCTAAGATGCAGTATTTATGTCTGCACAACAACTTCTTGATCTTGTAAAGAATGCTCAAGCAGCCGGTTCTATTTTGGAGCCTACTCACCCTAAGTCTGGATTTGTATGCTTGTGCAACGATTATACCAACTTGGGTGGGAAGCCATTCAAAGGTTCTGAAACCATTATTGAAGTCCAGGCATGGCGTAGAACATGCGATCGCATCTTTTCTCGCATGAATCTTATTGATCTTCATCGAGTCCAAGTGGCTTCTGACATGCTCCAAGAAAGAGCATTAGACTGGTACGAGCTTCTGATTTCTGAAATGAATGAAACGGACCTTACTTGTGAGCAATTCCGGGGACGATTCGAACTAAAGTTTATGCCAGAAGCTGAGATGGTGACATTGGCTCGTCGTTTCATAGACCTTGTTCAAGGTGAATCCTCCGTGGTAGATTATGTCGCATCCTTCGAGTCACTTTCTAAATACGGGGTCGAATACATAAACAACCCTTTGAAGAAGAACCAAAGATTTGTCTATGGCTTGAACAAAAATCTCAAGAAGCCATTACTTCTAAAATTAGAAGTTTCTTTTGATCAACTCATTGATATCGTTCTTCGTCTTGAAGAGGCGGATAGGGAGAGTGATGTTGAAGTTGGGAGTGCCAAACCGAACTTCAACAACAACAAGAAAAGGCCTAATAAATTCAAAGGTCCTTATCCCAATAAAACGAGGAAACAAGCATCTCTGGCAGCAAAGATTTCTGCCTCTAGTGGTGGGCAATGCTACAACTGTGATTCTAAGGACCGTTATGCGAATAAGTGTTCAAAGCCCCACGCTTGTCGCTATTGCAAAAGCCCGGATCATTATTTATCTGCATGCCCTAAACTCTAGAACAAGAAGAAGGGAAAGCTTAATGTGGCACAAGCCCCTTGCAACACTTCTCATGGTCAAGGTACTTCTCATTCTATCCTTGATGGCATTATTGTGTTTCGTGATCATCCTATTCGAGCTCCTTTTGATACGGATGCGTCCCATTCTTTTATATCAAAGGAACTTGTTGATATTTTTTCTTTAAGTATTGTTGCTTTAATGACTTATTTGAGAATCGTGAATCCGGTTGGTGGATCCGCAACACTCAGTTTACATTGTAAAGATGTTGAGATTGTTTTATGTGATTTTTCTTTCTAAGCCGATTTGCATGTCATGCGTTACTTAGGCTTTGGAATGATTTTGGGAATGGAATGGCTTAACCGTTTTGAAGCTTATATCCTATGTCATGTGCGGACTATTTATCTTCGACATCCACAATCTGTTAATCAGATTTCTATTGTTCTTAAAGATTCGGATTCCACTTTAGTAGCATCCTTATATTCTCTAAATCCTCGTGATGAAGATAATGATGATGAGGAAGATGTCATATCTCTTACACGTTGTTCGTGAATTTTCCGACATATTTGAGCCTATTTTAGGACTACCACCTAAGCGAGCAATTGAGTTCAAAATTAATCTCATCCCTGGAGCTCAACCTATCACTCGTCCTCCTTAGCGCATATCCAATAAGGAAAATGAGGAGATGTGCAAACAATTATCCGAATTGGAAACGAAGCAATTTTTTCGCTCTAGTTCATCTCCTTGGGGAGCTTCGGCTATTTTTGTGAAGAAATCCGATGGTACACTTAGGCTTTGCGTTGACTACCTCAAGCTTAATGATCTTACTATCAAGAATAAATATCCATTACCTCGGATTGATGATTTATTCGACCAATTTAGTGGTGCTTGAGTCTTTTCACAATTAGACTAAGCAACCGGTTTTCATCAGCTTCGTATTACAGAGGATAGTATTCCATTGACATCGTTCCGTACGCGTTATGGATTTTATGAATGACTTGTTATGACATTTGGTTTAACGAATGCTCTAGCTTATTTCGTTGACCTTACGAATCGAGTTTTCAAAGACTTCCTCGATCGATTTGTTCTCATCTTTATAGATGATATTCTTGTGTGTTCTAAAACCGAGGAAGAGCATCGGAAACATCTTCGGATTGTGTTGGAAACTCTTAGGAGCAATCAATTGAAAGCAAAATTTCTAAATGCCACTTTTGGCAATCTGGTGTGAAGTTCCTCGGTCATATTACTTCTGAATCCGGAATTTCCATGGATCCTTCAAAGATCGAAGCAATTCAAGATTGGAAGAGACCGGAGAGTATGACGGAAATTCGTAGCTTTCTTGGATTGGCATGTTATTACCGCCGGTTCATAAAGGGCTTTTCTAAAATTGTCGTGCCTCTTACTAGTTTGACAAATAAGGGAGTTAAATACATTTGGTCGGACAAATATGAAGCTTCTTTTCAAAAATTAAAAGAACTCCATTCTGATGCTCCTATTCTTGTGATTCCCGAAGGGAACCAAGATTTTATTGTTTATTCCGATGCTAGTCGCGTTGGTTTGGGTGCAGTTCTTATGCAAAGAGAACGTGTTATTGCTTATGCTTCTAGGCAATTAAAGACAGCCGAGACTAGATATGCCACTCATGATTTAAAGCTCGCGGCTATTGCATTCGCCCTTTGAATTTGGCGTCATTACCGTTTGGGAGAGAAATTTATTCTCTATACCGATCATAAATCTTTGAAGTATTTATTTTCTCAAAAGGAACTTAATTTTCATCAACAGCGTTGGCTCTAGTTCCTTGCATCTTATCATCTTGATATTGTTTGTACTCCCGGAAATGGAAATAGTGTTGCCGACGATCTTAGCCGAAAGCAACAAGCGGTTGTTTCCATGATGATATCCGAATGGAATGATCTCGAGACTTTATCCACTTGTGAGATTCGATATCGTGAATCCGATTTATGTTCATCTCTTGTTTTATGTAGCCTTGGGGCTCATCCATCTCTTTTAGACCGCATTCTTGAAGCTCAAAAACTAGATCCCGAATTGGCTCTTCTTAGCCAAAGTTGTAGGGATAAAATTGATATTGAAGGTTTGAAAGACTTTGATATTGATTCTCGTGGCGGTATTCGAAAATTTGGTAGACTTATCGTGCCAAATATTAGTGATCTTCGTAAAGATATTTTAGAAGATTCTCATCGTTCTAAATTTACCATTCATCCCGGTAGTAGTAAAATGTACGCGGATATGAAGCGACTTTATTATTGGGATGGAATGAAATCTGATATAGCTAACTTTGTTAAGCGTTGCATGACTTGCCAACTTGTCAAGGCCGAGCATCAAAGGGCCGGTGGGTTATTGCAACCTTTAGACATTCCAATTTGGAAGTAGGATCCTATTTCCATGGATTTTATCGATGGCCTTCCCCGTTCTCGTTCAGGTCATGATAGCTTATGGGTGATAGTTGATAGACTTACTAAATCCGCCCATTTTATTCTCGTTCGTTCTAATCAGACCGTTCCTCTTTTGGCCAAACTCTTTATCAAAGAAATTGTTAAATTGCATGGAGTTCCTGCTTCTATTATTAGTGATCGTGATTCATTGCTTGCTAGTGGATTTTGGAAGAGTCTTCAAAAAGCTTTGGGAATGAAGCTTAATTTTAGCACCGCTTATCATCCACAGTCCGATGGACAAACCGAGCATGTGAATCAAACTCTTCAAGATCTTCTTCGTGCATGTGTTCTTGATTTTGGTGGAAGTTGGAAAGATCATATTTCTCTTGTTGAGTTTTCCTATAATAATAGCTTCCAATCTAGTATTGGTATGGCACCTTTTGAGGCACTCTATCGAAGGCCATGCCGATCTCCTTCTTGTTGGCTTGAGGCCGGTGAGAAGATGGTTTTAGGTCCAGATTTTATTCGTGATTCCACAGAAAAGATTGACCTTATTCGTCATAGGATGAAAGGAGCCCAAAGTAGACAAAAATCCTATGCCGATAACCGAAGAAGGAAATTAGAATTTTTGTGGGAAATTTTGTGTTTGTTCGTGTTTCACCGATGAAGGGTGTTGTGCGTTTCAGTCGATCGGGAAAGTTAGCACCTCAATATATTGGTCCATTTTCCATCACCGAACGTATTGGTTCCGTGGCTTATCGCCTTTCGTTACCGGCTCAATTCTCTTCTATTCATGACGTGTTTCACGTTTCTTAATTACGAAAATGCCTTTGATATTTCGATTCTATTCTTGAGCCCGGTGTTGTTGAAGAAATTGAAGTTTCGCCTAATTTGACTTATGAGCAACATCCTATTCGCATCATTGCTATAGAGGTTAAACGCCTTCGAAATAAAGATGTCCCATTTGTGAAAATTCAAGGTCTTCAAATGCTAAGGATTTCTCTTGGGAATCTAGAGAATTCATCGAGCGAACACATCTGGACTTACTTTCTAGTGCTCTTTGAGGTGAACTACTTATTTCAAATTTCTTTTGTGTTGAATATGCTTTTATGGTTGTTACTTCTTATTTTCTTCTTAAATATTGCGAGGACGCAATTTCTTTAAGGAGGGGAGTCTGTAACAACCCGCATATTTTACGATTGTGTATTTAAATATTTTATTTAAATATAACATCGTTAGTCGGATTTTTTGTCTGAAAAGCTACTTTTGCAAATGGTCGCATCAGGACTCGAGACCACCCCCATCGAGTTCAAAATGACGTTTGCGACCTTTCTGAGTATAAACTTCGATATGTTTGGAGATGGTAGAATTTTGCTACTTTTCACTTAGGGCTTTGGGTTGGGTTTCAGCCCATTAACCCCACTTATTACTCTAGCTCAGTCCACCTCTCCTCTTCACTTCATTCTTATTTTTCCTAATACTCAAGCTTTAGCAATAATGGAGAGAGGAATAGGAAATCAAAACTCCAAGCCTTAATCATCTTTGAAAATTCAAGTTATAGCTCCAAATTCATAGAAGAAGCTTGGTAAGCCTTCTCTTCTTCTTCTTCAACTCATTCTCCTTTCAAATTCTAAAATTCCTAAACCTAACTTAGGAAATGTTTCTCTTTTAAGCTTAGATTCAAGCTTGTTAGGTTGGAATTGAAGAGTGATTGTTCTTGCCATTGCTTTATAGCTTCTCTCTTTGTGATTTTGAGTTTAATGGTGAGTTTTTGAACTCACATCTATGTCTATAACTTTCATTGTTGTTAGGTACGAATTCCTAACATTTATTCATGTTCATTTGCTTTTGTTTTGAATTGATTTGGTGAATTTTCCAATTTTGGTATTTTGAAGTCAAAATCTTTAAAGATCCTATCTTGGATGTTTGAACATGTTGTTTGTGGCGTATCAAAGAGCGTATAGTGTTGGGTTGTCGATTGACATAAATCCTTAGTATCCATCGCTCGTTCAATTGCATTTCAGTTTGGATTTGTCATTTTTGGCCTAGGTTGTTTTTTTGCCAAGCAAAAAATTTCAGACGTCTGAAATCAAATCCAAACGTCTGGTTGAAAAATCCAGACGTCTAAAAAGGGGTCTGAAAGAGGCAGAAACCAAATCCAGATGTCTGAAACAAAATCCAGACGTCTGAAATCAAATTCAAACGTCTGGTTGAAAATTTCAGACGTCTGAAATGGCCCAGGAATTAAAAATAGAAGCGAGAAAAACACATATACTTCCAAAATCTAGGGCCAGACGTCTGCGAACACCTACCAGACGTCTGGAACTGTTTAATTTGCTTATTTTGGATATTTTTGAGTAAATTTCCAAGGTTTATCGATTTTTGTTGATCCGATTAGTTGTTATCACTTATTATCATCTTTGATGACTTCTTTCTTTGGATATTTGGGAACATCCATTTTGATGGATTCGGTATCGATTTCTTTGGATTTGATTCACGTCTTCGTATGTGAATTTTGATGATTGATTGTTTCTACAACCATTTTCGTAATTTTTCACTTAAAAATATAAATGTTTCTATACTAGTAATAAATATCAAAACTCTTTCGTCAAAACGATTTCAACACTAATTTAATACAAAGCTCATTTATTTAAAACCGTTTTACAATCTACTAGTATATACAAACCTTTACCTCGCTCCTATGAGAAATCTAATTAAACGACTTGGTCAAGCAAGTGGTATGAAACGCTTGCGTTTACTTCATCGGTTAATTCTTGGACTTGTTCGATTGAAACTCTTGTGACAACTTTTGAGTTGAAATCTACAATTTGTTCGTAAATATTTAAGTATAGCCGGTGGTTATGGGACATGAAGCTAAACTCATCTATTTACTAGCTTAGTGTTATTGACACTTCTTGATGATCGATGATGATAATTTTTGTGATTTAGACTAGCATTGTGCAATGTCTCTTTGTTTGCGAGGGAGACTAAAACCCGTTTTTGTGGAGTTTCGACTCAAATTGGTGGGGTAGTGACCCATGGTCTTCGGACCGTTTTGTGGAGCCTCGGCTCGAAATTAATGGTTAGCAACCATGGAATAGCATTCCGTTTTGTGATACACGTGTTGTGAGCTTTCATGCTCCCGTTTTGTGATACACGTGTTGATGAGCTTTCAAGTTCCCGTTTTGTGATAGGCCTCCCCCTTTTTTTGTGATTTCTGGATTTCTATTGATGATTTTTAGAATTTGTGTTTCGTCAATTTTTGTGATTTCTTTGATAAGTTCTATCAATATTTGTGCATTGGTGAATTTGTGTTTCAACAACTTTTTTGATTGGCATTGTGATGTTTTCCAATATTTGTGACTTGGTGAATAAAAATTAAGAGTATGACATTCTTTTTGATTTTTGAGAAGATTCTTGTGATGTTGATTAATCTCTCGTTGATTTTCAATTACATACTTTCCACAGTATGGCATTATGGTTATCATACATTTTTGTCATATCTCTTATTCTATATCATTTCATCTAATATTTATAGCTAGACTGATCCGTTTATTATTTTCTTATTAAATAATACTCGGGTCAGACCGAGATGTTACAGGTCCTTCTGCTTGACTCCTCATCTGGGATTTTTATTCTGACTTTTGGCTAACCACTTAGATTAGTAGTTGATTTTGTTGTATACATTTGAGATATAGACTCCATGATGTATACTTATTCATTTGGGTAGCACTTGTAACTATTCTTTTGTGATATTGTAGATCTTGTTAGACCACTACTCTAATGTACACTTTCAAGTGTTATATATTCATATCTATTTCCGCCTTTGTGATATGAACTTTTGTGACTGATTTGTGTTATGATATTTCTATATTTGTTTCCGAAGATTTCATATAGCCACTATGTAGTAGATTTGAGTTTGTGCTGGTATGTCAGATTTCCTCTTGTGATAAAAAGTTATATTTTTATCTGGCATATCGATACTTGCACAAAGCAATTATACAGATGGTCTCTCCTCAACAGCCTTATTCTCCGTGCTAGTTGACGGCATTACCTCGTAGTGTCGTTGTCTAGTGAGGGTATAGAGGTGGGGCGTCACACATATCATCCGTACTCTGTATCAATCTGATCGCTCACTCGATCACACAATTTCACTTCCGAACTAGTATCGTCCACCCGACTTTCTAGTGCAGACTCAAATTTGGTTTCTTGATCAGAAACCGTCATTCTCCTTGCATAGTCATAGCTATGATAGAGAATATCTAGACTAATCAACAATCTATATCCTGGTTCGCCATCGAAAATCGAGTGAAAAATCCCAACTCGGATCGATATAACTATCTCGAAATTATGTGTTCGAATCCGGATCAAATCACTACGCGAATATAATAATATACGTACATCCTACGTATTTATCTTTATTGATTATTAACCAAATCAATTCTCTTTTCTATTCATATTCACTTACTCATAATTTTTTAAACCTTCATTTGGATTATCACCTCAATTCTTATCATTTTAATCATAAACAGTTTGAACTCTGTCCAGCTTGAATTTAGAAAATATCTTGAAAAATTAAGACTAGATAAGTAGTTGAAAAATAATTATTAGTTTGTAAAATAGCTGTAAAATAGTTAAGTAATTGTAGAATAGTTGGAAATAGTCAAATAGTTATAGAAATTTTAAATAATTGCAAAATAGTTGTAAAATAATAATTAATTTGTAAAATAGTTGAAAAAAAGTAATTAGCTTATAAAATAGTTGAAAATTTTTAAATAGTTCCAAAAATAATTGTAAAACAAGTATAAGATAGTTTTAGGTTTAAAACGTAAAGTTGTATAGTAAATAGTTTGGAAAAATAGATTTATATTAAAACAATTTAATTTGAAAATAGTCCAGAGCCGAACTGTCCAACTTCCCAATCTCCATTTCAAATTAATTTCCCATCAATTCAATTTAAATGTCCACTTCCATTTAAATTGGCTCAATCCCAATTTAAATAACTTCATTTTCCATCGAAATTGATTTACCCCAGTTCAAGTTGAATTAATCCTCGATTCTTTCCAAATTCAAATCAAATTCCATTTGAATTTTAAACCTATTCAACTTTAATCACAATTCCAAATTATTCAAATCAATTTAAATTAATTTCAAATTCAATCCCACTTTAAATCATATTGAATTATATAAATTCGAGTTAAATTTCAAATGTTGGTTTAACCTCTTAAACCAAATTAACCTTTATTTAAAGTCTTTAAACACTTAAATTCTGAGTCCAAATTTCAAAATTCCATTTTAAATCATCTTAACTTAACTCATTTCAAAGTTCAAATAAAAGTTCAAAACTATTCTATCGTCAAAATTCAATTTATTTCCCAAATTATCTCAATAATGGTTCTATTACCACCATCCATTTTTTCATTTATTTAAACAAATCCAATTCACACTTTAAAGATTATAAATAACAACGTAATGATATCATCCAAACTATTTAAAACATCCATTTTCAATTTCCAGATCACAAACCCATTTTGAGATCACACCAACTTCCCATTCAAATCGATCATTTAACTTTCCAAGTTAAATCTCAATTTCATCCTGAAATTTCCAAATTAGGTTGTTCATTCAAACTTATTCAACTTCTTCTAAGTTAAATTCGATTTAATCCCATTTATCCCACTCAAAATTTGGTTTCCCCTTTTAAAATTTCAAGTTTTTATCACCCAAAGGTTCAAAAACTTATTTCACTTTCGGTTTATCTCAAATCATCTTTGATATTATGTATATCCACACATACATACATATTTACTTCTTGGCCCACCAAGCCAAATTTTAAATTTTAAACCATCTTTGGATTTTTAATTCAAAACAAATTCCTTTAAATTTTCAAACAACTCTAGTTTGAAATAGGACCCTTTCATTCAAATACATTAAATAATAATATTTATCATTTCTTTATCACTTTGAAACAATTCCCAAATTTCTGGACCTAGATTTAAAACTTGACAATTTAAATCATTTTCACTTCCAATTTATAAGTCATACTTACCCAAATGTTTTACTTCCTTAAAACATTTCATTTTGCTTACTCATTAACACACATTTCATTATTAAACACAACAATCATTTATGATAATAACCAAGATTATCATATCTGGAAACCAATTCATTATTATCTTATTCTGAAACTCTTTTCCAAATTTAAGATTTTAATTTCAGTTTGAATCCATTTCAAACTTATCTTTATTTAATTTAAATTTGGTTGATTTCTATTATCACTTAATTTAATTCCAATAATTTAACAACCAATTTATCTTAATATATAGTGGTTAAAAGAATCATTGCTTTATATATAAACTTATATAAAAATCATTTACTTTTATAACCATCAAACCTTTATATAAGAAAATAACAAGTACGCTCTCATATATATATTGTACTCAACTCATTCTAGGGTACAATTGACCCTATTCATAATGAGTATCCCACCAGAGCCAAGGTTCTCGCTTAACCTTCTGCTCTGATACCTAATGTAACGACCAGGAATTTCGATCCCAAAAACTCCAGATAGTTAGGAAAGAAGAAAAGAGATAGAAGAAAAGAAGAAACAGAAACACCAACATCTCACATTCGCGGCGGATAAAATATAATATCAAATAATATTTATACAAAGATGTTGTATCGGTTAAATTTCATTTTTTTACATCAGAGTTACAATATATACAACCACTGAACAGATTCAATCAACCTGTACCAGACCACTACAAAATATCACAGTGGAACACACTCCACACGTTCCTGCCATCCAGCTCGCCTCCTGAGCTCCAGAACGTCCTTACTTGAAAATCTGTAATACTCGGTCTGACCCGAGCATTACATCAAAGTAACACACGGGTCAGGCTGGAAACCAGCGTGAGTAAACTCATCTAATATAGAACACAAAAGCATACAACTTATATAAACCCGGTATAACTTGTGTCAATTTACAAGTTCACAAGTCGTTATGGACATCACTTACATCACACATCAATTCTGAATACCAAAACTTAGATTAAATGGTCCAATTCACTTAAATCATTCCATTTCAGCCTATTGATTCAACATATCGATTAATAAAGAATCGAAGTGGTTTCGGGCATTTACTAATACGCGACTCCGGTCTCTTCGAATTCAATACCATCTTAACCCAAGTTATTCAAGTGAAATACAATTTAATTTTAAATACAAGATGTCACCTTTTTACACAGCAATTCATCATCGATAGATAATCACATTATCATTGTCCACACAAACATATCATATCACAAAACATTTCATATCAGAGATATCAATCAATTCAAGGTATTTAATCATCATCTAATCATACATAAGCAAGTTGGATCATTTCCAAAATTAATTTTATTTATCTCTAATTAAATTAATTACTAATCTTTTAATCGCTTAGATTTCCTTTACTTAATAATTAATTAATTACAATTCAATTAATTAATCATCTTTAATTATCCATCCTAGTTAAACATCCTTGATTAATTATCTTCAATTACATAAATTAATTATCCTTTAATTCATTTCACAAATTAATTATCCTTAACCATTTACAGTAATTAATCTTTAATTACTTCCATAATCAGCCTTAATCAATCATAAACAGTAATTAACCATCCTATAATTACTTATCATAATTAATTAACTCCTTAATTAATTATATTAGTTCTTTAATTAATTACACCAAGTAATTAATCCTTAATTACTTCTCTAAAGTAATTAACCTTTACTTACTTCCCACTAAGTAATTTCCATTATATTAATTACATCCAGTAATTTACCCATCAATTACTTCACTAAGTAATTACACTTATCAATCTCATTAAGTAATTATACTTAATATATTACCAAGTGGCCATTGTTAATTAATTAACAAATTAATTAGTCACATTCATCTCATTAATTACAACTGGGTGATTCATCCCTTAATTACCCTATAAACCAATTAATTAACCTTTAATTATAGATTAATTATTCTTTAATTATTAATTAATAAACCTAAATTATTAATTAATCTCCTTCAATACAAAATAGTCAATCCTTAATTACTTTTATAATCAATTAAGTAACCTTTAATTAACTTGTTAATTATCAATTAACTATTGATTAATAACCTTAATTATTAATCAATGTGTCTCAATACAAATTAATTAATCCATAATTACTTTTATAATTAATTAATTAATTAATCTATAATTAATTAATTAATCTTAATCACCCAAACCTTAATTAATTAAAAGATAAGTTATTCATCTAAATTATCATTAAAAATCTTACTAAATAATCTTTGAATTAAATTATCATAATTCTAAAATTTAACTTAACCCTTTAGTTAACTTAATGATTTAAACACATTAAATCTTCTTAGTTTAATCTCGTTATTAATTTAAGTTTTAGACAACATTAATAATCGACTTAATTAACATTTAAAACACCTTATTTAAAATAACAATTTAAGTGAATTAATAGAAAAATTAATTATGTTATCTATAACACTTGAAACATAACCATCATACTCGAGAAAAATCCAAGGGTTACTCGAACAAATACCTGAGTTACCCCCCCCCCCCTTTTCTCGTGTTTCCTCCTTTCTTCTTTATTTTTAAACTTAAACATATTTAAAACACAAGTTCTTTGATTTAAATCCTAAAATACACACTCTTTCTTCTCCTTCCTTCTGTTTTGGAAAACTGTTTGCTTAAAACAAATTATTACTCGAGACAAAACACTATTTTCCCGAGCCATCGCACAAGAAACATTTACGTGCACACGTGCACATGCACGGCCATATCCACCACCTCTGGTCGATGACAAGATCACTCTCAAGTCACTGAAGTCCTTTACCACGCATCGCATCACTCAGAACTCAAGCATGATCCCGAAATTGAATTTCGAGAACAAGGGAACTGTAACGACCCGCCGCTCTGACCGCCTCTAGTCGGTAATTAAACCAACTAGAAACGTTCAAAATGACGGATTGTTATTTAGTTTATAACATTTAAACAGAATCAGCTACAGAATCACAGAACAATAATATATTTTATAAACAAACTTTTCTTTTATATACAAATATCAGAGTTATACAATAAATTACATTTTATACAGCGGAAACAAATTTTATTAAGTACAAGAAAAATAATTTTCTGAAAAGCTTTAGTTGTGCTTTCCCCTCTCTCTCTAACTTCGCTGCGCGCAAAACTCCAAGCTGTGAAAATACTCGGTCTGACCCGAGCGTTAATTGCAAAACACAAAAACACTCGAGTCAGGATTAATCTTTATTCAAGTAAATAAATTTGAAATGAACTGAATAATATGGTTACAGATATGGTGAAACAGATAAATCAATTTAAAATCTATTAGGGATTTTTCATGTTAACAATTTCAAAAAAAAATTTTTTTTTTTCTATCAAACGTGTGTGGCTGCAGTATACACGTGTATTCATACCCATGTGCACTGCCTCGCCAACACACGTGCACGCATCAGACAACAATAGCAAGTGTGCAAGCATCAGGTTGCACAAGTACAAGAATACTCAATGGAGTCAACACAGCAGCACAGTGCAGTGAATAAGGGACAGGCATCAGTCAATATGCAGACCCAATGGCAAAATGCCACAGCAACCAGGAACAAACAGAAGTGAAGACAAGTGAAACAATGATCAAGCTTCAGGATGAACAAGTGCAGACAACAGGCTCGAATCAGTGCCAACAATGAAACAACATCAAAGTGTACATGAAGCAACACAGCAGCATGAATATAGATTCAAGCCAGTCCCAATAGTAACATAATATAGCATGAATCAAGTGAATGAAAACATAAATGCAATTCAAAGTGACAAAACTACAAGTACAGGGAACAACTAAATGAAGACAACATGAAGCAAGTGCAAATACAAACATACAGAAGCTCAAGTACACCAATGCACAATGGCAGTAAAACAACTCAAGAGACTCATGTAACAACATAGGTCAGACATATATAGATATGCAGTGACAAAGTGGATCAAGACGACAGACAGCATGAAGCACAATGTAACAAATAAATGAAACTGGACAGTGGTCAAAGTGGGCAAGGCATGAACACAGTGAAGAACTGCCCAATACAAACAACATGATTGGACACTAGCATGACCACTCAACATATATGCAGTTAGGAATGATGCAGACTAATGTCACTGACATGGATGCAACAGTTCAAGGCAAAAATAACTGGAGACTGCACATAAATGAAGGCCACACGAGCCCAATACAACCCAATTACTCAAATACACAACAGTATGTACATGTACATGAAGACAGTAAACATGCTGAAGTGCAACTACCCCAAATATGCTACAGTGAGCTATAGAATGAACATGCATGCAATGACAATGCTCAAGGTAAAATGTAGAGTCAGAGTCATGAATGCACAGGTATCAGACTGGCTTGCATATATATAATGAAGTGCTAATGAAAATCAAGATGATTCATGATATCTGATGGACACAGTCTTAATGCAAACAACCAAAGTACAATGTAACTCAATGATGCAGCATTTTTTAACGCGAACCAGTATGCTATACTGTGAAGCCAAAGCTACAGAGGGGTCAATATGGAAAAATAGCAAGCATATGAACGAATCAAGTTCACAATTAAGATACAGGAAATCAAAGTGTACAAGAGTGCATGTGCTAAACAATATAGGGCAGCAGCTTTATATGCAGACCAAAGGTCAAAATGTCACGGCAACTAGCAACAGACATGAAACAAATCATGTCGAAGATAATTCACAAAGTAAGCAAGTGCAGACAACAGGGAGCAACAGCACAATCCCGAAACACCCCAAATACATAGATCAACAGATTTTGGCAAACACCCAAATTCCAGAAAATTTTCCAATTCATATCCAATTCAAATCTAAAAATCATAATTTTCATTTTAAAAATCATGTTTACCCAGACCAATTCAGGTTATGTATTTGGATAAGAGAATTGTAATGATTGATTTTAACATATATATAAATTTTACTGCAAATTTTAATTTCCAGTTACTATATATATACATAAAACATGTTTACACTATTTTTAAATTCACGTTCAAGTTTAAACAAACTAAATTTGTTTTGGAACTAAGGTCTAACAAAGATCAAAGAGAAGATTTTGAATTTAGATAAAAAAAAACTTAAACCTGAACTGAGAACAGAGATATTCAAGAACAACAGTCATGCATGCTTTCAAACAGATTCATATACATATGCAACACATTCATATACATAGCTAATACATATATATATATATTCATGCAAACATAAGCATTTCAGAAATCTATATAAGCAACAGATCGTTATTTCTCAAGATTTTTAAGGTGATGTTTACTCACTAGCATAATTATAGGAATGAATCAGGAATGAAAGTTTGTTTACTGGTTTTAAAACAAAGGGACTGCACTGTTTAAGCATGAGACAGCATTTTCAAACTTAAGTGAACATGCAAGATCAATCTTTCAACAGCAAGCATAACAGAAGTGCAAGCATAGGTGAATGTGCAGACAACATCAAGTATGCTTACAGAGATGTTTGCATGTTTGTTTATGGTTACAGAGATGCCCAAACAAACATGCACATGAAAATTCATAGGCAAACACAAATGGAATTGAAGACTGAAGCAACATGAGGCATGCAATACTCAAGACATATCTTTATTACAAGAACAATTTTGCACTTCAACTACTTAGTTAAACAAAATATTTTAGTAGCATCTGTACTTACCAATTTAATAACAAGAATAAACATAGCATCTGTTCTTATCAATTTTTTTTTTAAACAAGCAAAACATAGCATCAGTTCTTATCAAATTTTAAAACAAGCAAAATATAGCATCAGTTCTTATCAATTTAAAAAAAACAAATTTCAAACAACATCTGAAATCAAAGAAATTTGGAAGCATCTGTTCTCATCAATTTAAAATAAAACAAATTATCAGGTAGCATTTGTTCAAATCAATTTAAAAAAAATTAAAACTGGGCAGCATCTGTTTTTATCAATTTAAAACAAAAATCAAATAGCATTTGTTTTTATAAATTTAAAAAGAACAAATTTTTGAAAGCGTCAATGGTTATCAGTTTAAAATTGGGTACCATCTGTTCTTAACAGTTTAACAATTCAAGTAAATCGAGCAAATGACAGCAAATAGCAACCGAAAATCCAACATGCAGTAACCAATCTACCCATATCAGTTTCAAATTAAATTAGCCGAGCAAAAGATAACAAAATCACCCCAAAACATAGCATGCAACCAATATTCAATCCAAACAAATTTAAACACCTGAATTAAAAATTAATCATGAGCAGAAAACTCACATGCATTTCAAAACAGAGGGACAGTCAACATAAACAAGCATGCAAACACATTATCACTTAACAAAAACAATTTCAGGTACCAAAACATCACAACATATTATAGGCTTAAGTGATTGATTCACGGATAAACAAAGAAGGTTTGGGTTCAGAGGTTTCCATATAAATATTCATTAACAAAGCAAGATCCAACACATGCAGCAACACAAAGCAAGTCAAGATTTAATAGCCTCTATTCTCATCAGATTCTTAAAATGATAGCATCTGTTCTCAACAGTAAAAAAAATTTAAATTTATAGCATCTGTTCAAATCAGTTTTTAAGAAAAACAAATTTTCAAAACAACAATCTGAAATCAAACATTTGGAAGCACCTGTTCTCATCAGGTTATTCATAGCATTTGTTTTTATCAGTTTAAATTAAAATTTAAACAGTGTCTGTTCTTACCAATTTAAAACAAATATCAAATAGCATTTATTCTTATTAGTTTAAAATCAAAAATTGAGTAGAATCTGATCTTAACAGTACAAAAACACAACATCAGAGCAAGTGATAACGAATAGCAACCAACAATCCAACATGCAGTGAGTTATCTGTTCCTATTAGTTTAAAATTCAAATTTAACCGAGTAACTGAAAACCACAAACCACCAAAACAAAGCATGCAATCAAGTACTTATTGGTTCAACAGTTTAGATTAATTTATCCGAGCAACTGATAATGCATAACCCACAATTCCTAGCATGCAACCAAGGAATTCACTTCAAACAAATCTAAAAACTTGCATGAAGATTAATCGTGAGGAGAAACTCACCTTATCACGAATTGGAGCAGCCGCGAGCTACTGAAGACGAACGATTTGAAGTCAAAGCCGAAAGACGAGCCACCGTATATCATTTCCTCGCTTGATTTTTAGATTTAGGTTTCTTTTTCTTTCTTTTTTTTTTTTTTTTCGATCTGCTGAAATGATGAAGGGGGTATCGGCCGCCATTTTTTTTACGTTATTTAGTTTAGGGTTTTCGAAATGAAGGAAAAGGGATGGGGTCTTGGATTAATACGGCAACCAAACAAGGAAACACTATGGGCCGAGATTAAATTTAAAGCCCAAAATTCCTTAAACAAATTTTCTTTTATTTTTCTTCATTTTCAATTCCAATTGGTTTTGTTATTACTTTGCTTGTTTTGTTTTGTTTAAATTATGTTATTGAAATTTCTCCAATGTAGTTACATAATATTTTTCAAAGTTTATAAATATGTTGTTTGAATTTTAACTATGTGTATTTATTTATCTATTTCGTATTGATTAAAATTTTATTCCTTTTTATTTTAAAGAAAAGAAAAATGTCATTTCAAACTAACCATCCATTTATAAATTTACATAAATAATAATTCTTGTATCCAAATTATTTTCTTAAGTTATTAGTTTGAATTTCAATTACAAATTAAATATTCAATTTCAACTCCAAAGTCAAGTTTAAATTTTTTCTTCAGCTTTGTATAGATTAAATTTTAAATATTTAATCACCAATTTCATTGTTATATCGGAAATTCAGTTTAAATTATCATTCAAATATTCAAAATTAATTAAATATTCACAATTTAAATTGTTCAAAATTTAGGATCGTTACAATCTCCCCTCCTTAAAAGAATTTCGTCCCGAAATTACAAGTAAGGAAAAATGATTGTTAAAATTTCACTAATATTTATATTTTACTCAATTTTATCAAGTTCAACACTTATTAAAGATGAATGAATATAGGATTCATTCTATTCGTTTTATCTCGCTAGCTTTGCTAATTAACTCTTTTGTCTATTATTTTCTACAATCAAGACACAAAAATCTTTACTAAAATTTTCAACTTACAACCCAAAATTTTAAATTTGAAACACTTTATATTAGAGATTTACATATTATAACTTTTCCAAAGCTGTGGACTTTCAAAACCCTTCAAAAATCCTCTTCCTTAATTCATTAGGTTGGAATTATGCGAATTCTAATTCTAGATAATTGATTTTCTATTAAAGTTCGAAAATACTTGCTAACTCGAAATTTAACAAGTCTACTGTCGTTCTTAAAGACATTAGGCATACGCTGGCCAGGCGCAAGTCTAACAATCTCCAAGTACTAAATATACTTGCTTCAATTCCCAGTGAAAATACTTTTAAAAATTCTTTTTAAAAATGGATATGGAAAGCACATTCCCCCATGGATCACAGTTTACTCGGCGGTTCCGCTACTATCCCAGTAGAGTCGCTTGTAACTGTGGATATCTCATCCCTTGAATTTCGCCATGGTTGTTGCCAAAGATCGCGGTTCACACGGCGGTTACGCTACTATCCCAGTAGAATCGCTCGTGACCGTAGGCATCTCGCCCCTCGAATTACGCTTTGGTTTGTAGATTGCAGTTTACACAGCGGTTACGCCACTATCCCAGTGGAATCGCTTGTAACTGTAGGCATCACGCCCCTCAAATTACGCTACCACCCGAGTGTAACTAGATCGCGGTATACACGGCGGTTACGCCACTATCCCAGTGGAATCGCTTGTAACCATAGGCATCTCGCCCCTCGAATTACGCTAGCACACTATACCAGTCCAAAAGGACATTCCAACTAATGGAAATACAAAAGGTCATCCAACTAATGGAAATATAAATGGTCATCCAACTAATGGAAATATAAATGGTCATCCAACTAATGGAAATACTACGTAGCTACGATTTTTAAATGGATACTCATCTCGAGTTCCATCACCATCACACAGTCACACAGTATAAATGGAAGGTACCTTTCCATATCCTCAATTTTGGAAAACATAATATTATACATACATATATAATATTTCACTTCACACTTAGTACATATCATACTCATGTACTTACATAAGTTTTCCACAACAATTACTTTTCCAAACTAATTGGTTTTCGAATTAATCGTATTCACACATATACGTTATGAAAACCACAACATTTCATACCCATAACAAATTTTCCATTTCATTATCCATTTAAAATTTTCCTCTAAGCCGATTCGGAAATTTAAGGTTATCTCAAACCTAATTCACATTCACAATCCAATTTATTATCGACTTCACACACTCGATTTGGATTTCACGCTACATCGTCAATTCTCAACACATAATTGATGTCTATCGATATATAACCTCTGAGCTCGTACGTCTCAGAGAAGGGTGTTAAGCTAAGAGAATAAATTCCCCGCCACCAACAGATATATATTTAATAGAAATCAACTGATATGTCGTCAATTCACGACGTTAGACATACAATCCAAATCATCCATTTAAAATTCAAAGTTCAACTTACATTGTTTTTGTGTGTCAAAGTTAAACTCAATTTAGCTCAAATTTCAATCATTTGAAAATTTTCAAATTAAACTAATTGTTCAAATTTCCCAAAAATAATATCTTTACAAGATATATAATTTCACACTTAACCATTTGAAAACAAATTTCAAACCATTTCTTCACCTTTTAATCTTTGAAAACAAATTTCAAAGCGATTTCGTTAAACGGAAACATTTCCAAATTATCTATGAATATACGATTTTCAAATCGATTTCACCTATTCATTTTCAATTTATCTTTAAAAGATAAAATTTCAAACCATTCATTTCATATAGGAAAACATACCCATACTTATTCAATAATAAGTAATTTACAAATCCACTTATTTTCAACACTTTGAAAATATTCAATATACTTCAAACCAAAATCAAGTATATATTCATTCTTAAAAAAAACCATTCTTTTAAACACATTTTATTTGAGTCAAAACGAATGTTGCGTAAAACATCGTTACGACGACTCAAAACCACTAGTATAAGGATTCAAATTTAAAAATAGATATGTAAATCCCAATACTAAACAAAATCATTTCCCTTTTGAAATTATTTACTATAACAACAAATGTTATAATCTACCATTTCCATTTTTCCACTCGAAAACGTCTATTTCAACAACAAGTGTTGAAATCTATGCTTTCGATTCTTAACACATTTCAAAATGAATTATCTTCATTTACATAATGTTTCTTCCCAAAAACATTCCCATTTAAGTTTTCAACTTCAACTCAATTCATGGTTTGAATTCCACATACACTTCAAAAATATTGGTTTTAAACCGATTTCAAATTCCCAATACTAAGTTTTCCACTCAACTTAATTCCATGCCCGTTCAAATTCAAATGCATCATTGAATCTATTTAAATCTATTTCGAATTTTCATTAGATTCATATCTCTTTTGATATTTTATTCACCGTTCAAAAACCATAGATATAATTCCTTTAATAAGTTACAACAATTTACTTATCAAAATAAGTCGTTTGCGGATTTTACAAACATCTCTAGAAATTCCATTTCTATTTATAAAACTTCGTTTTATAATCTCCTTTCTTAATTTGATTCAATTCAATTTATATAACTTAGTTATATACACCAAAAGTCCATATTATAAGTTAAATACTTATAATCCATTTATTCACTAAATCGTTCTTCACAACATTTGAAATCAATTTTTCAAAAGAATTCAAAATTAAATTTCCAAGTTATAGTTCAATAATCCGCCTAGTTATAATCAAATTGACATATCATTTTATTTTCCAATTACTACTTTGAAGATATTCAAAATATTTGATTTAAGCCAATTTAAACCAATTCATTAATTCACTTAACTCATGTTTCATTTTCCATAACTCTCAAAAATTCGATAATGAGTTTCCGAATGATCGAAACTCAAGTCTAACGAGACCTCACCAAGGAGAAACGGTCGCAAATCTAAATTTAGAGAGGGGAATCTTCAAAAATAATTCTAATTTTCAAAATACCTTTTTATTTTAAAGAAAACAATTTTAAACATCTTTAGATTTGAAAACACTTCCTTTAAAGTGATTCTAGTAACTATTCATATTAAATGCCATAAACTAAGCTTTGTGTAAACCAAAGCTCTGATGCCACTTATGTAACGACCCGCCGCTCTGACCGCCTCTAGTCGGTAATTAAACCAACTAGAAACGTTCAAAATGACGGATTGTTATTTAGTTTATAACATTTAAACAGAATCAGCTACAGAATCACAGAACAATAATATATTTTATAAACAAACTTTTCTTTTATATACAAATATCAGAGTTATACAATAAATTACATTTTATACAGCGGAAACAAATTTTATTAAGTACAAGAAAAATAATTTTCTGAAAAGCTTTAGTTGTGCTTTCCCCTCTCTCTCTAACTTCGCTGCGCGCAAAACTCCAAGCTGTGAAAATACTCGGTCTGACCCGAGCGTTAATTGCAAAACACAAAAACACTCGAGTCAGGATTAATCTTTATTCAAGTAAATAAATTTGAAATGAACTGAATAATATGGTTACAGATATGGTGAAACAGATAAATCAATTTAAAATCTATTAGGGATTTTTCATGTTAACAATTTCAAAAAAAAAATTTTTTTTTTCTATCAAACGTGTGTGGCTGCAGTATACACGTGTATTCATACCCATGTGCACTGCCTCGCCAACACACGTGCACGCATCAGACAACAATAGCAAGTGTGCAAGCATCAGGTTGCACAAGTACAAGAATACTCAATGGAGTCAACACAGCAGCACAGTGCAGTGAATAAGGGACAGGCATCAGTCAATATGCAGACCCAATGGCAAAATGCCACAGCAACCAGGAACAAACAGAAGTGAAGACAAGTGAAACAATGATCAAGCTTCAGGATGAACAAGTGCAGACAACAGGCTCGAATCAGTGCCAACAATGAAACAACATCAAAGTGTACATGAAGCAACACAGCAGCATGAATATAGATTCAAGCCAGTCCCAATAGTAACATAATATAGCATGAATCAAGTGAATGAAAACATAAATGCAATTCAAAGTGACAAAACTACAAGTACAGGGAACAACTAAATGAAGACAACATGACGCAAGTGCAAATACAAACATACAGAAGCTCAAGTACACCAATGCACAATGGCAGTAAAACAACTCAAGAGACTCATGTAACAACATAGGTCAGACATATATAGATATGCAGTGACAAAGTGGATCAAGACGACAGACAGCATGAAGCACAATGTAACAAATAAATGAAACTGGACAGTGGTCAAAGTGGGCAAGGCATGAACACAGTGAAGAACTGCCCAATACAAACAACATGATTGGACACTAGCATGACCACTCAACATATATGCAGTTAGGAATGATGCAGACTAATGTCACTGACATGGATGCAACAGTTCAAGGCAAAAATAACTGGAGACTGCACATAAATGAAGGCCACACGAGCCCAATACAACCCAATTACTCAAATACACAACAGTATGTACATGTACATGAAGACAGTAAACATGCTGAAGTGCAACTACCCCAAATATGCTACAGTGAGCTATAGAATGAACATGCATGCAATGACAATGCTCAAGGTAAAATGTAGAGTCAGAGTCATGAATGCACAGGTATCAGACTGGCTTGCATATATATAATGAAGTGCTAATGAAAATCAAGATGATTCATGATATCTGATGGACACAGTCTTAATGCAAACAACCAAAGTACAATGTAACTCAATGATGCAGCATTTTTTAACGCGAACCAGTATGCTATACTGTGAAGCCAAAGCTACAGAGGGGTCAATATGGCAAAATAGCAAGCATATGAACGAATCAAGTTCACAATTAAGATACAGGAAATCAAAGTGTACAAGAGTGCATGTGCTAAACAATATAGGGCAGCAGCTTTATATGCAGACCAAAGGTCAAAATGTCACGGCAACTAGCAACAGACATGAAACAAATCATGTCGAAGATAATTCACAAAGTAAGCAAGTGCAGACAACAGGGAGCAACAGCACAATCCCGAAACACCCCAAATACATAGATCAACAGATTTTGGCAAACACCCAAATTCCAGAAAATTTTCCAATTCATATCCAATTCAAATCTAAAAATCATAATTTTCATTTTAAAAATCATGTTTACCCAGACCAATTCAGGTTATGTATTTGGATAAGAGAATTGTAATGATTGATTTTAACATATATATAAATTTTACTGCAAATTTTAATTTCCAGTTACTATATATATACATAAAACATGTTTACACTATTTTTAAATTCACGTTCAAGTTTAAACAAACTAAATTTGTTTTGGAACTAAGGTCTAACAAAGATCAAAGAGAAGATTTTGAATTTAGATAAAAAAAAAACTTAAACCTGAACTGAGAACAGAGATATTCAAGAACAACAGTCATGCATGCTTTCAAACAGATTCATATACATATGCAACACATTCATATACATAGCTAATACATATATATATATATTCATGCAAACATAAGCATTTCAGAAATCTATATAAGCAACAGATCGTTATTTCTCAAGATTTTTAAGGTGATGTTTACTCACTAGCATAATTATAGGAATGAATCAGGAATGAAAGTTTGTTTACTGGTTTTAAAACAAAGGGACTGCACTGTTTAAGCATGAGACAGCATTTTCAAACTTAAGTGAACATGCAAGATCAATCTTTCAACAGCAAGCATAACAGAAGTGCAAGCATAGGTGAATGTGCAGACAACATCAAGTATGCTTACAGAGATGTTTGCATGTTTGTTTATGGTTACAGAGATGCCCAAACAAACATGCACATGAAAATTCATAGGCAAACACAAATGGAATTGAAGACTGAAGCAACATGAGGCATGCAATACTCAAGACATATCTTTATTACAAGAACAATTTTGCACTTCAACTACTTAGTTAAACAAAATATTTTAGTAGCATCTGTACTTACCAATTTAATAACAAGAATAAACATAGCATCTGTTCTTATCAATTTTTTTTTTAAACAAGCAAAACATAGCATCAGTTCTTATCAAATTTTAAAACAAGCAAAATATAGCATCAGTTCTTATCAATTTAAAAAAAACAAATTTCAAACAACATCTGAAATCAAAGAAATTTGGAAGCATCTGTTCTCATCAATTTAAAATAAAACAAATTATCAGGTAGCATTTGTTCAAATCAATTTAAAAAAAATTAAAACTGGGCAGCATCTGTTTTTATCAATTTAAAACAAAAATCAAATAGCATTTGTTTTTATAAATTTAAAAAGAACAAATTTTTGAAAGCGTCAATGGTTATCAGTTTAAAATTGGGTACCATCTGTTCTTAACAGTTTAACAATTCAAGTAAATCGAGCAAATGACAGCAAATAGCAACCGAAAATCCAACATGCAGTAACCAATCTACCCATATCAGTTTCAAATTAAATTAGCCGAGCAAAAGATAACAAAATCACCCCAAAACATAGCATGCAACCAATATTCAATCCAAACAAATTTAAACACCTGAATTAAAAATTAATCATGAGCAGAAAACTCACATGCATTTCAAAACAGAGGGACAGTCAACATAAACAAGCATGCAAACACATTATCACTTAACAAAAACAATTTCAGGTACCAAAACATCACAACATATTATAGGCTTAAGTGATTGATTCACGGATAAACAAAGAAGGTTTGGGTTCAGAGGTTTCCATATAAATATTCATTAACAAAGCAAGATCCAACACATGCAGCAACACAAAGCAAGTCAAGATTTAATAGCCTCTATTCTCATCAGATTCTTAAAATGATAGCATCTGTTCTCAACAGTAAAAAAAATTTAAATTTATAGCATCTGTTCAAATCAGTTTTTAAGAAAAACAAATTTTCAAAACAACAATCTGAAATCAAACATTTGGAAGCACCTGTTCTCATCAGGTTATTCATAGCATTTGTTTTTATCAGTTTAAATTAAAATTTAAACAGTGTCTGTTCTTACCAATTTAAAACAAATATCAAATAGCATTTATTCTTATTAGTTTAAAATCAAAAATTGAGTAGAATCTGATCTTAACAGTACAAAAACACAACATCAGAGCAAGTGATAACGAATAGCAACCAACAATCCAACATGCAGTGAGTTATCTGTTCCTATTAGTTTAAAATTCAAATTTAACCGAGTAACTGAAAACCACAAACCACCAAAACAAAGCATGCAATCAAGTACTTATTGGTTCAACAGTTTAGATTAATTTATCCGAGCAACTGATAATGCATAACCCACAATTCCTAGCATGCAACCAAGGAATTCACTTCAAACAAATCTAAAAACTTGCATGAAGATTAATCGTGAGGAGAAACTCACCTTATCACGAATTGGAGCAGCCGCGAGCTACTGAAGACGAACGATTTGAAGTCAAAGCCGAAAGACGAGCCACCGTATATCATTTCCTCGCTTGATTTTTAGATTTAGGTTTCTTTTTCTTTCTTTCTTTCTTTTTTTTTCGATCTGCTGAAATGATGAAGGGGGTATCGGCCGCCATTTTTTTTACGTTATTTAGTTTAGGGTTTTCGAAATGAAGGAAAAGGGATGGGGTCTTGGATTAATACGGCAACCAAACAAGGAAACACTATGGGCCGAGATTAAATTTAAAGCCCAAAATTCCTTAAACAAATTTTCTTTTATTTTTCTTCATTTTCAATTCCAATTGGTTTTGTTATTACTTTGCTTGTTTTGTTTTGTTTAAATTATGTTATTGAAATTTCTCCAATGTAGTTACATAATATTTTTCAAAGTTTATAAATATGTTGTTTGAATTTTAACTATGTGTATTTATTTATCTATTTCGTATTGATTAAAATTTTATTCCTTTTTATTTTAAAGAAAAGAAAAATGTCATTTCAAACTAACCATCCATTTATAAATTTACATAAATAATAATTCTTGTATCCAAATTATTTTCTTAAGTTATTAGTTTGAATTTCAATTACAAATTAAATATTCAATTTCAACTCCAAAGTCAAGTTTAAATTTTTTCTTCAGCTTTGTATAGATTAAATTTTAAATATTTAATCACCAATTTCATTGTTATATCGGAAATTCAGTTTAAATTATCATTCAAATATTCAAAATTAATTAAATATTCACAATTTAAATTGTTCAAAATTTAGGATCGTTACAGGAACCCACCTGGAACCATCTTCTTCGACAACTAACCTTACTAACGACCGCTCCGACCACCATCATCCATGCCACCAACCTTGAGAATACCATGACCCTCTACTACAATTTCCCCCTCCTGCGATAGCCTCCGATGCTTTCTGGGCAACGCACAAACCCGAAATTTCCTCTCGACCAATCCTTGTGCTAAAACCTTAAATTGAAGCTCTATAGACGCCTCGGTGAGTGATAAATTCGTCATGCAATTTTGCTGGGTTCGTCAACCTTTCCCCTCCCTTTGACATTGATCCCGACCTTCCACATCATCTCGATCACCCAAAAATGCTTAAAACCCAATTCACGACCAACTTACAATATCTTTTGATTCGCAAATCTAAAATTATGATTTTACTCTTAAATTTTTTTGTTTTTGATAGTGAATCATATTATAACTTTAGATCAAGGAATTTTTACAGTCTAGATTTTGATACAATTAAGATTTTACTGTAAATTTTTTACCCCAGTTAAAACTATCTTCAATTTCTACTAGGGAATATTTTTAGAACTTAAATTTTGTTGTTACAGACAAAATTGATTTATATATTTAAGCCTGAAAAAATTAAAGGAATGGAAATTTGATTTATGAACATACTTTAAACCTGTAGAGGAAGAACATAGCATATGTTTTGATGAACAGACATGCACACAAGTATCTATATACATATACACATACTTTCATCTTGAAACATTCATGCCAACATTTAGGCAAACATTGGTCATGAATTTTACTTCAAGAATCTCCCATATGCCTAAGTTTAAATTATTTAAATTTTTAGTATACCCACAGGTTTATAAAGCAGAGAACAGTCTCCTGCCTTTAATTATTGCATTTACCAGAAAAGAATGAAAAATTTTAAACTTAAATAGTTTAAAGTTTACTCACCTCTGGAAGAATCAGAGAATCTCTGGAAATTTTTGATTTTGCTTCCTGATCTTGATTTTTAACCGTTGCTTGATCCAGGCTTTGTTTTGTTAATTTGAATCCAAAGCTTGATTTTTGCATTTGAATATGGTATGTAGATTTTGTTATGAGATGTTGTATTAGCTTGCTGTAGTTCTTTTTATGGCTTTTAACTTTGCTTAATTTCAGGTTTTGATCTGAGTGATTCACAGGCTTGCAAACAAATCTTCTTTTTGATTTCCAAGCTTAAAGTTCCCAGGTTTTTTTTGCAAACTGAAGTTGTTTGCTTTTGAAATGCTTCAGATTGTATTTTGTAATAGATCAGTTTTTTCTTCTTTTTTTAAGGTTTTTGGGCACATTTGTATTATGAAAGAAAAAAAAGAAAGAATAGAAATTTATGTGTACATATGGAGCCTTTTCTTTTCATTTTATTCATTAATTCTAAAAAGAATAAATGACACTTGTTACATTGTATGATACTTACCTTACATTTGTCTATGCATGATATTATTCCTATTACACTTGTAACTTTACGTAAATTTATATAATAATTTTTCTTTCATTTTCATATTATATTTATATTCCTATTTTAATATTTTTACACATATATGACTTGTACATGTATTAAAAGAAGGTATTAATCTTCGTTAAATCCTATTTAGACTTAAGTTATTAACTAAATTTTATTCATTAGTGTTTAATGTTTTCTTTTAATATATATGTGTATATATATATATTATGAATTTATATTTATACTTCTCCTTTATTTGTACTTATATAACCTTTAAGAAAATAATTTTGATACTAATTTATACTTAAATAAATTATCACATTCTCAAGATTTTTTTTTAATTTTTAAATCCAAGTTTCAATTATAAACCATAAATGTATGTATGAAAATAGAATAGTTATCATATGATAAGTTTTGCATATATCTATTTACATATTTATTTACTTACTAAAAAGATTCATTATTTTAATTCAATTATTATTATAGTTTCAAATTCACTTATATATACATCCAAACATCTTTATTTATCACATTTTATTGGTTCAAATGAATAAAATCAGTTAATTAATTCAATTATCAGATGACTAAAATCTAGGTTATCTTAGTTTTACTTCTTTCATTTCATCCTTCTTCGTCACAATAGGAATTTCCATAAACTAAGCGTTCCAGCATCCGCCTTGTTTCAGTACCATAAATTTTGCATGAGTCATATATTCTACCTTTGCATTCTTTCATAACTTCGCTCTTGTAGTTTTTGACTAATCCAATTTCTATTTTTTTAACATTCTCCGTTTCCACCTCTTCAGATTTTTCTCATATTTCAAATCTCTTCCAAACTCTTGAATTTCATTTCCTTGATTTATGTCTTCTTCTTTTTCATCTCGTTTGCTTTCGTACTCTTCGTCATTGACATCATCTTCGCTTACTTTATTTTCTTTATGTTCTTTTTCATCATCTATACGTTTTCCTTCTTCTTCCAATTTATCCTTCTCCAACTCCTCAAATTTCAGCAATTTTTTTGCATCTTACTCCTTCTCATTATTCTTCGTTTTCTCTTTCTCATCAATCAGATTGTCTTCTTCTATTATTTTTGCATTATTCTTTCCATATGCTTCTTTCATCAAATTCCACGACTCTTCTGTGGAACCTTCTCCAAGTCTATGATCATAAGCTACTTCATCACCATTCTCACTTATTACCACATGAGCACGATGATCATTCCATCGTAATTTTTCAAAAGCTTTCTTGTCCATTTCCGATATGTTCTCCAAACCATTTTCGACAGTCTCACATAATCCTTTTGAGATTAACTCCTCTTTATTTTCCTTATAAGCCATTAGCAAAATACCATCCTTTTGACTTCTTTCTTGAATGTAATTGGCCTTCTTTTCAACTTTATTATGCTTTGAAGTTCTATATTCAGAAGCACAATGTCCAAATTTCTCACAATTGTAGCATTTAACACGTGACTTATCATACCTTGAATTTCCTCTTCCATGACCTCTTGTTGAGCTTTCTCCTCTTTTATTGTTGTTGCTATTGTTGTTTTCATAGTTGGGCCTCCAACCTCGTCCATGTCCGTATGCACGACCTCTTTCCTTTCTTGGCCACCACCCCATCTTTGTTGGCTTCGATTACTTTCTTCCTTTTTTGAATTAATTCGTGTCTTAAGGACTTGCTCCACAGTCTCTTCCTTCTTTGTTTTCTTTTCTTCATAAGCTTGCAATAAGCCTAGAAGTTCCTCTATTGACATGGTCTTCAAGTTTTTTATTTCTTCAATGATGGTGATAATATGTTCGAACTTTGGATCTAATGATTTAAAAATCTTCTCCGTAATTCTTACGTCATCTGACTTCTCACCATTTCTTTTAAGATTATTACTAACTAATTAAACTCTTGAGAAGTAATCAGAAACAAGTTCATCTTCTTTCATAAGCAAAGTTTCAAACTCTCCTCTTAAAGTTTGAAGACATACCTTTATGACTTGATCAGCTCCCTTGTAAGACGTTCGAAGCTTTTCCCATGCTTCTTTGGCCGAGTTTGATCCATAAAATTTTTCAAAGGTGTCATCATCCAATGCTTGATAAATTAGAAAACGAGCCTTCTTGTCCCTTGTCCTTGATTTTCTCAAACCATCTCTTTGAATTTGAGATAAACCATCTTCATTCTCATGTTCAATATAGCCATTTACAACTACATCCCACACGTCGTGTGCTCCAAGGAGAGCCATCATCCTTAAAATCCAGATATCATAATTTTTCTTGGTAAGCATTGGAACTTGTAGGGGAACGCTATTATTCGCCATCTCTATCCTTTTTTAAAAAATTCCTCGCTCTGATACCACTTTGTCGAATAATTTTTTTATTGTAGAATACTTTTCCTTATTGATGATTTATTTCTTGATTGATTGATACAAAATGAGGAGAGCACTCCTCTATTTATATGACTCAATAGAACATTCTAGATATAGAATACTCTAGAAACATGACTCATTTGATAACTTTAGAAATGACTCTTTTGGCAACTCTAGAAACATAACTATTATATAATTCTTATTTCTAGCAACTAACATAAAATTCTAGAGCTCTCACCAAATTCTATCAAATACAAGAAAACTCTAGAGATATAATAATAAGAAACTTCTAGAAATTAACAAATCAAGTTTAATATTTCAATAGTGCGTTCGTATGTGTGCGGTTTTGTGTATGAGTTGTTTTTGTTCAGTGTACATATTAACGCACAATTTTTTGTATGTGAGTGTGCAAAGTTGTGTTGTTGTGCAGTATTTTTATGTGTGTGATGCTGCTGTGTAATATTTGTGCGTGTGCATGCTACTGTGTTATGTTTGTGTGTGCGCGCACTGCTGAGCAAGGAAGTTCTAGTATCAGGTAATGGCAAGGAGAATCTACTATTCTATCTAAAACTACCACTTTCTCAACTCTGTCACCTAAAATTTCTCTATTTGTCTTGCATGGGCTTTCAAAAGCAGCCTTCTTCTCTTCTTTTCTTTTTCTCTTCCTCTTCTTCTAGTTTCAATCCTTGGTTATCAATACAAGCTTCTTTCCGTCGTACTCCTTCAATTGACCTATTGCATACTCACCAATGGCATGAACCATGAACAACATATCCTTCCTTATTAAGCTTCTTCAAAAATGAAGAGTTACCAACTGCTTTCTTGCTTCCTCTAGTTATGTAGTGAATATCCTTTTGACCCTCTTTCATTCTTGTCACATGGTTTTTCAGGCTAGCCATTTCATCTCCACTTTTAGTGGAATGGCATTGAAGCAAAGTGGCCAATTTTGAGCGGCTATAATTGTCTTCATGAATATCCAGTTTGAGGTTCTTAGAGAAGGCTTCATATAACTTGTTGCAGTCCTCTTTTTTTTCTACCATATCAAAGGACATCTCTATGCATTTCTTCACTAAGTTCTTTCTTCTCACCTTGAGGATCTTCTTCTGTTGTAGCATTTCTCAAGATATGTTAAGTGGAAAATCATACTATCCAACATTACATTTACTTAGAAAAAAAGTTACGTTTTTCTATATGTTCATTTTATACATAAATGAATGGTTGTCATGTTACACACACGCGAGCGTTACGGTACGCGCTTCACGAGTGATAGACACATGCTTTATGCATGAATTATTTTTTTACAAATTTAATATATTAGACTAAATGTTATTAAGATCTGGAAATATTTGTAGAGAAAATCTTTGAATTTGTAAAAAAATTAGTTATTAGATCTTATATTTAAGCGATGCTAAGATTTTATAATATTTGTATTGCTTTATTTTTTAAATCCTATGTTTAAGGAATATTAATATAGATTCACTAGTAAAAGAAGTTAGATCCAAATTTTAAGCGATATTAAGATAGATGGGCTTTTTGTAGTTCACGCTGATACCAAAAAAGTGTGACACTAAAGGTATTACAACTATCAATAAAGCTATATATGTATGTATGTATATGTATGTATGTATATACATGTATACATATATGTATAAATATATGTATATATATATATGTCTTTTATGCTCATTTTGAGTAAGTATAGGTACATAAAGATCATATAGATAAAATCGATGCTTAGTTGTATATAAATTAAGCAAACTCACTTAATAATGTAAAATAAGAAACGTTTATTTGAAAGTGCGATATATATATATGTATATATATATATATATGTATATATGTATGAATGTGTGTGTGTGTGTGTATGTATGTATGTATAGTGAAATGTATGCCATGTGGCAAGAATTTTGCATGTACATTGTTTTTTACCATGTTTTGATCCTTGTATATCTATTTTATCATATTGTGATTTTTCAGAACATTCTCCGTAAAATGAAGATTTTATCAAAAATTTTCAAAAATCCGACACCTAGAAAAATCTTACAATATTTTTATAGTATGCGAAAATTGAAAGTCGTTGAGTGAAATCTATTATTATTGCTGCATACTATAACAAAATCGGAGTAAGTGCTGTAGGATCGATTTCATCCTAGCGGGAGGGTGAATTGGGTGATACTATTAATTATAAAAATTATTGCAGAAGTTTATATAAAATAATTTCAACACAGATCACAGCAGAATATGTGATAACCCGGATTTTTGGACATCTGTTAATTGGTAATTAACTGATTGTAACTATTGAGATACTGATTTTATTTGGTTTAACAAATAGAATTCTGATAATTTAAAGAATATCTGGATATATATAAATGAATTTGAATCTATTGAAATGAAATAATATATTTTGAGAAATATTGATGAAAAGTGGAAGTTGGATATTTATATGATTAAAATTCACTTTATGAAAGTAAGTAATATGGTAAATAACTTTATAAGGCAAATTAAACTTGAATATTTGATTTGGCATAAATAAATTTATTTACATTTGTTATATATGATAATCTTCCCTTTGTTGAATCTAAAACCAGAAGAAAAGCTTTTTGAAAGTATTTATAGTATAAAAGAAAATTTATATAAGTATGAAGTGATCCAAGATTATTCAAGATTATATATATCTATATATATATAAATGATTTTATGTGAATGATTTTTGGTAAAAGGTTTTTGGAACTTACTGATTTTGAAAGGCTTTTGATTTTTTGGGATAAATCAGTTTTGGGAATTTGGAGAGCCAAGTTTGGAACAATCGATTTGAGATATTGATTTTGTGTAAAGGAGATTTTTATGTGAATCATAAAGAGTATGATTTGAAAGATTCTATATGTGTATAGTATAAAATGTTTTGAGATTCGCTCTAGGGAAAAAGGCGCTCCTATGAAATGAACTTCACCGGAGATCCACCTGGTGGTTCTGCCTTGAGCCTTAAGGGGGGGACTCTAAATTTGATCCTGAAAGGAAGTTCAGACAAACTGAAGTTCCTGAGGATTGTGTGTGGGTAGCAAAATTCGGTGGCGCTGATGCCTATAGAGACATCTGGGTTATGCTGTGACGACAGTGTAACTCAATGTCACCGCGATTTACTACGGATCGTAGCGGAAGTCGGGGACAGTGAGTGCCTGTGGTTTATGTTTGATTTCACCGAGAGGGTGACGTAACATTGGTCGACTGCGATCTATGAAGATATAGCGAAATTCGTGTGGCAGTGAGTGCCTATAGGCTACATGGGGACTCTACTGATGTAGTCTACGATCTATGTAGGAGTGGTGAAGTATCATTTGGCAGCGATATTCGAAGGCGCTGATGCCTACATTTACATGGGTATTTGCCATGATGGCGACGTAAAACTTGGGTGTAACTGCGATCTGTGGCGGGTTCCATGGTGTAATCGAGGGCGCGGAGGCCTACAGTTTTCTATGGTTTTGCTGGGATGGCGATGTAATCATCGGGTTAACTGCAACCATGGAGGGGTTGATGATTTCTAGAGCATTCTCACCAAAAATGTTTTCTATATTTTCAAAAATGTTTTCTAAGTATTTTCACTGGGTGTTGAAAACGGTTTTACCAAGCACTTATAGATTTTCAGTCCTACACCCGATCAACGTATAACCGAATTTCTATAGGAACAAGGATAGACTTGTTGAGACATCGAGTTATAAAAGTATTTTTATAAAAGTATTTTGAAAATATTATGTAGATTTTTAAAATGTTTAAAAAAATTAAAGTGTTAAGAGTTAAAATGTTTAAATAATAATTTATTTAGTAATAAACATTGTAATTAAAATTCTTTCTTTGTCCCTTTTTGGGGACGAAAAGATTCAAAAGGGGGAGGAATGTGACAACCTGGATTTTTGGACATATGTTATTCGGTATTAACTGATTGTAACTATTGAGATGCTGATTTTATTTGGTTTAACAAATAGAATTCTGATAATTTAAAGAATATCTGGATATATATATAAATGAATTTGAATCAATAATAGATGTTGAATTATAAATTTTTTGAAATGATAAATCTTATAGAAAATTAACACACACACACACACACACACATATATATGCATGCTATATAATGTTGAAAATTTTAGGAGTGTTTTTATACAAGAATATGAGTATGTGTGTATATGTATTGTGAATAAAAAGCAATAATTTGGATTCAATATAATAATTTTCAAAAGCTAGTTGAAGTTAAATTTCAAATTTATTAAAGATAGTATTTATTAATTTAAAATATAATAGTTTAAGTTTAAATTAGGATTTAATAGGAGGTTAACATGCTCTCTTTAAAATATGCATGAAATAAATATAAGTTGTATATAAATAAATTTATTAAACATAAAGACATAAATTAATAAAACATGAGAAAATATAAAAATGCATGCATTAAGACATTTGTAGCTTTTGTAACATGCAAAATAACAAGTGGCTTACTTAATTTTTCCTTTAAATTGAAATATAAATAAAAGATTAAAGAAACCAGGTTGATACAATCACCTTGATATCTTAATTTTCTCAAATTAAAACTAAAAAGTAATCAAACCAAACAACTTCAAAATCAAACTGAGATTACGTAAAGCAAAGAGTTATTTCAAGTACAATCCAGTAAGATCAAGGGCAAATTGCAGTTCCAAATCCAATCCTGCAGTTTCAAGAACAAAATCAAATTGCAGGTTTTCAAAAAAAAAAATCAAGCATGTCCTCTGTTCAAACATTTGCAGGTGAGTAAACAATTATTTTAAAAGAAACTTAACCTGTGTTCATATACTAATGCATGTGATAAATAACTATGGTTATGTTGTGAATATAATTTGCAAGGATTTATTTTTCCTAGAATATAGTTGGATAACTATGTATATACATATATATGTGTGTGTGTGTGTGTGTGTGTGTGTGTGAATGTCTGTGTATTGATATTTTTCTCTGTCTTTGTTTAAACAGACTAAATAAGTTTAAAAATCCTAATCTCCTTTCCCAGTTTCTTTTAGGATTTGATCTCTTAATGAATTATGTTAGTATTAACTAGATTTGATTTTTTAAAATGTCTTTAAGAAAATTAATAAGTAGATTTACTTGAAAAAAAAAGAAATTACAGTGGAAATCTTTTCAAATCAGAAATTAAAGTATTCAAAACTAAAGTTTTGTTTATATGAACTAATTAGATTTTGAAAATGATGATTTTTAAAGGTAAAATCAAAAATTTTAAGCTTTAATTCATGGAGAGTTTATAGGTCGATCGAAAACTTGGATTTTGCCAATTTCCAGCGATCGCGTGGATCTAAAGTCGCACGGTTTTGGCTAGAGTTTGCTTGTTGATCGATGATCGTGGGAAAATGATCGTCGATTTTTTGGATCATCGTGGTGGCACGGAGGGGATAAACTAGGGTTTTAGCATGGGTTTGGTCGTGCTGGGTTTTCAATTGGATGTGCATCGTGAAGGGGATTTTAAGGTGGCGCACCAGGGGGATTAGGTCGGGAAGGAGACGACGGAGCTCGCGGCAAAAATCTAAGGGCCATCATGGCCAGTGTCGCCGAAACGAGGTGATGGAGTTGAGGGGTCTTGTTCGGTTTTGAGTTGAAGGGTGGAATCTTGAGGCGAGAATGTAAACAGGAGTCCGGGATCCAGGTGGTATGCGGGGGTGGTAGGTGACCGAAGAAGATGGTCAGCGACCAAAGGTGATGGTCATCGGTGATGTATATTTGCACGGTGTGCACAGTTTTGTGGGCGGAAAGCTAGGAAGGTGAAGGAAGGAATTAAGAGAAAGGGAAGAAGGGAGTTACTTAGTGAGGTGTCGGGTTAGCTCTAGCTTGCCTACGGGTAGTTCATGAGTGTCATAACAGTTTTAAAATTTAAACAAACCAAGTTTAAAAAGAAAAGAGAAGAAGAAGAAGGAGGGTAGGCTGGGGCTTTGCTCGAGAACTTTGAGCTTAGGCTCGGGTTTGTATGTTAGTTAATTAGCTTTTTAGAATAAACTAATAACAAGTATAAAAGCATGAGGAAATATACAAGTTCCTAAAGCAATCATTTAACATGCTTTCAAAGGAATTATTTTTCATGTTTTTCAAACAAAATTTCAAGGGTTAAAATTCTAAAGTTAAATTTTTTTAAGCGTAATTGCGTTGATTTAAAATAATTAAATATTAGATTAATTATTAAGTTAATTCCTAAGTATTTTTAAATGGAATCTAAAAATGAAATTAAGTAAGTGATTAAGATAAGTATAGCAAACTTTAATTAATCAAAGATCTCAAGTGATTTTGTATAAAATTAATTTCAATCATTTAATTTAAATAGGATTTGAATGATTTAGTTAAGTAATTAATTAAGGTAAATGGTTTATCTTAGATTAATTAAGGACTTAAGCAATTAAGGATTACTTAATTAATTAATGTAATTAAAGGATAAGTAATTGATGTAAGTAATTAAGGTTAATTATTTAATGTGAATGATAAAACGATTAAAGAATTAATTTCAATCATTAACTAAAGTGTTTAATTAATGATGATTAAGCAGGATTTAAAGTAACTAATTTATTTTATGTTAATTAAATTAATTAGAAATGGACTAATTAATCATGCTTATAGATGATCAATTTGCATTGAATGATTGGATTAATATCTAGTCTGACAATTTGTGATGTTCTTTGGTATGATATGCTTGGCTAAAACTGTGATAATGTGGGTTATCTATCTATGATGAATTGCTATGTAAATGTGACACCCTACAGTTAAATTTGAATTGTATTCACTTAAACAACTTGGATTAAGGTTAATATTGAATTCGAAGAGATCGGAGTCGGGTATCAGCAAATACCTGAAACCACTTCGAATAGTAATCTTCAGTATTATAAAATTCTTTATAGATTTGATATATGAAGTTAAATAGGTTGGAATGGAATAATTTAAGCAACATGGCCATTTAAGCTGAATAATAAGTTCATAGATATTGTTTGTAATAAGTGATTGACTATAACAAGTTAAGAACTCGTTGTGAGGTACGAGTTACCCTGGATTTCAACTAAATTTTATACCTTAGTATTTCATGTTACATGGGTTTACTCACGCCGGTTTCCAGCTTGACCCAGGTGTTACTTAATTGTAATGCTCGGGTCAGACCGAGTTTTACAGATTTTCAGGTTAGGACATTCTGAAGCTCAGGTGGCAAGCTGGAAGGCAGGAATGTATGGTGTTTATTCCACTGTGTATTCGAGTTGTTATCTGGGACAAGTTAATTATAATTGTCCAGTTTATGTGTGAATGGTTGTGGTCTAATGTATTCAATGTAAATTGACAATTACTGCTTTTCTTGTGTAAATGCTTCTATTTGTATATTATATTTTGACCCGCTACAAATGTAAGGTTCTGATTTTTTGTTTTCTGTTCTTCTTCTACCTCCTTTCTTCTTTACCCTAACAATCTAGGATTTTCGACGTTCGATTGCTCAGCACTTCTATAGTGAACGTATTTGTGTCGAATTTTCGGGGTCGAAAATTTCGGGTCGTTACAGAATAATAGCAACACAGATAACAGCAGAATATAGAAAACAGAACAGACAGATTTTTCCAGCTTCGGCAAAACCCTACTTACGTGCTACCCCTAAGGTTTCTGCTAGAAATTAAGCAGTCAAACACTTACATACATAAACTCGCGACAACCGCTATCGATAACCTTAAGTGTACGCTCAAAACCCTACCATAACGCAGCCACTGAGTTGCGAATTCTCAAACTACACCACCGTCGTTCGTCCCCTAGTCACGTGACTAGAAATTACAACTGTCTAAAAGAAGAATTCAAATTTAAAAACAAATTAAATAATAAAACCCTAATTAAAATTATAAGCCTAAGTAAAGATGGCCCAAATAAATAAGTGGTTAAAAAATATCTCCCTCTTTATTTTAATATGTCGGCCTACTTTCTTCTTTGTTTGTGAAAAACAAAGAATGGCGGCTTCGATCTCATTCCTCTTTTTCTCTGAAATTAGGGCTTTGGCCTCATGTTCGCTCTTGTGAGATTAGCTAGTGCTTTGGACTTATCTTTGCCCCTATGAGATTGGCTTGGGCTTCGGCCTTGTGAAATTAGAGCTACGACTATGGAAGTACCCGATTGACTGTTGATCGATTACAATTGTTCTTCTGATTTGCTTTGGCAACCGATCGTCTCCTTGCTTCAAATACGACTCCTTCGATTTAGTTTGAGTTCAACTGTGAATACGGTACATAATTTGTATTTTTTCTTTACTGTTTTTCTTGCTTGAACTCTATCGATGATTCGAGTTGAATGATTATTTTTTGTTTAGCTCGAACTCGAATGATCTTCACGGCCGATGATGAATGGGTTTATATAGGATTCGAAATCCTATTTTCTCGTTCGTTTAAATTTATTATTTAATTTATCTTGGCCACTTGATTATGATTGAATGATGGTGATTCTTTAGACTTTTTCAATTCGTATAATTTCATTGCTTGTTTAACATGGCGTCGATTGATTTTGAACTGTTCGATTCTATTCTTTATGCTGTCGACTTTGGCCATTTGTGTTAACCTGGACTTGTTTGATTTTGATAAAACTGCTATTTGACTTCGGTCATTTTTGAAACTTCCTTCTTGATTTTGTTTCTGACTGTACGTGCATTTGCATCATATATATGGACATGCATTAGCTTTGGGTTTCATGTATATTGTCACTTCTATTTTTGCACACGGCTTCATTTCTTTCATGCTTAACTTCCTTAGCCATCACGGCTTGATTTGGTTTGACAATGTTGTTCCATGGTTTTTGAACTGTTGTCTTTGGCTTAGTTTGTTCGAACTTGCATATATATCTTGTTGAGTTCATCCTGGCTCCTGTGTTCATGATAGCTGTTAACCCGCCTTTTGTCAAAGCCATAAGTAGGCGGATTCAACCTAACTAACTTGACGACTATCGAGTTTGGAGTATGATGGATTTGGTTTTGAAGGATGAAGTTTACTTGTATATGTCATTTGGTCAAGAAATGAAGGGGATACATGGCACAAGTACTTCGTTCGGCCTATGAGTACGTTCGGCATAGTTGCCCCGTTCGGCCTACAAGTATGTTCGGCTTAGTTGCCCCGTTCGGCATACGAGTATGCTCGGCATAAGAGATCGTTCGGCATTGGATGGAATGTTTGGCATCAGGGATCGTTTGACATATTGGATCGTTCGGCGAAGACATCGTTCAGCCGAGACATCGTTCGGCCAAGACACTGGATCGGCTTTCGGTATCGTTCGGCACGAATACATCCCACAACATTCAGAGTGTTCGGCTTCACTGTACTCGGCATTGAAGTACGTCCGGCATTCTTTCACTCGGCATCTTCCACTCAGCATTTGTACTCGGCATTGAAGTACGTCCGGCATTCTTTCACTCGGCATCTTCCACTCGGCATTTGTACTCGGCATTGAAGTGCGCTCGGCACACCGCACCCCAGCATCGATCGGCATGCATCACTCAAGTGCCTCGACCGACATTATTCTATCAGACTTCGTTCGGCATTCTTCCTCCAGATGCTTCGTTCGGCATGGAACGGTTTGGCATTGATGGCTCGGCATTACATGGCTCGGCATATGTGGACCGGCCATAAACTCGGTGGGCCTGAATCACGCAAAGGCCCAACAACTCAGGATTTGCCTATAAATACAGCATGCGAGGGTTCAGAAAAGGGATCCTGATTCCCTCTCCTTCTCTCTAACTTTCTATCCCCTAAGGCTAAGGCTAGCCTATCACTTTGTAACTGTAATCGATTGTTACAGCAATAAAAAAGAAATTATTGGAGTAGACGTAGGCCAGAGTTAGCCGAACCACTATAAATTCCGTGTCTTTACCGCTTTCATTGTAATTTCTGTTATTCTTCATATTATTACTCTCTACATACACTCTATCTGTTATCAGTAACTGTTAATTGGTGCTTTCATTCACATTTGGGTGTTAGTGACCAATTTTGGCGCTAACATTTTGGTGCTTTCACTGAGAATTGAATTCAGGAATTTTGGAGTTAGAAACTTGGATTTAAAAGAGCAATGGCTAGACCATCAGCAAGGAAACAAGTAATGGAAAGGAGCAATCAGGAGGGAAGTCAAGAGGCTTCCTTTGGAGATGGAGCAGGTGGAGCATCCATTTACATCACTAGAGAGGAAATGGAGGCGATGATGAAAAGACAAGAGGAGATGATGCAGACTCTTCTCATACAATTTGCACAAACAGAAAATGCAGGAGCTCAGATCCGTGGAGCTGGATCAGAAGCACTCAACCAGCAAGCAGAGGGAATAGTTCGGCAGGGGGCAACCCCCAATCAGCAAACATCTATCAATCCAGATGGATCTAGACTTGGGGGCATACCACCAGGAAATGTTGGACCAACCTATGGAGGGATACCAGACGATGTTGTGCAACCCGACACCAACAGGAGTGCAGGAGTGCGAGATGAGGAGTATGTGCCAGAATTCCCTCATAAACTCGGGGGGCAGACCAGAGGAGATTGATAAGGATTACATCTTGGGGGCAACGACAGACTAGCGGAGATGGTTAGACGGGCAATGAGAGGTGGATTGGTAAATAGAGACTTGGAGGATGTAAATAGGAGTCCCTTTACTCCTACTATCAGGCAAGCTAGGAACCCACCCGAATTTAAGCTACCAAATTTGGAAATGTATAATGGGAAGGCGGATCCAACGGTTCATCTGACGAAATACATAAGGCATATGGAGGTACTGGGGGCATCGGATGAGGTCATGGCTCGATGCTTCCCATTGTATTTGACAGATATCGCAGCTATGTGGTTTAGACAGCTGGAGAATGGTTCTATCGGCACATGGACGGAGCTAATTGAGAGGTTTATGAGACAGTTTCGGGTCCACATAGTTAGACCCAAGAACGTGATGACTCTGACATCTATGAAACAATGGAAAGGGGAATCGCTCAGGGACTTCTTAACCAGATTCAACGCAGCGGTAGCCTCAGTGGATTGATCCGATCCGTCAATGGTTTTGATGGCAGCCGTCTCGGGAATCGCGGATAACTCGGATTTCAAAATATCATTGGAACGGGACCCACCGAGGGATCTCGGGGAGTTCTATCATGAGGCGGAAAGGTTCTTGAGACAGGAGGATGCGTAGGCTGAGAGAGTAGGGAGAGAGGCTGAAGCTTATGCAGTGAGGGGTGGAGGTCCATCCAGGGAGGATCTAAGTAAAGATGATAAAGGAAAAAGGAAAACGAATGGAAATGGTGGCACTTCGAAAAAACCTCGGAGGGAGTCAAAGTTTTCTTCTTACATAGATTTAACTGAGACTCTAGAAAGGATTTACTTGGACACTCGAGGGCGGCTCCAATACCGAAGGCCAGCAAAGAGAGAGCCTTCAGAATACGAACGGACATCGGGAAAGCATTGCATATTCCATGAGCTGGATGGGCACAACACAAACGACTGTAGGCATTTGAGGGATATCATTGAGGAGCATGTAAGGAATGGTCACCTACAGCAATATGTCAGGAATCGAACTACGGCAGGGGAGCAAGAGCAGCCACCACCTACCTCTAGCAATGGCGGCATTGGGTCTGGTCAACGCCGGTTTACTATCAACTAAATAGGTTCATGGTTTTGAATAAGTAATAGAACTCAAAGTAATACGGCTAGGTCACTTACACACGTACGGGATCGAGGACGGTCCCTAGGAGTGCTCTGAGATAACTGAAAACCGTACTACTTGAGTCTATGAAATTCTGCTTTCTTTCTAGTTTTCTGCAAACTTTGGTTCTCTCTTCGGTATTTCGGACATTTACTTTTCTTTGGTATGGTTTTGGAGTTTGGATTGAACTCCCAATTTGGTTGGTTTTTTCTTGGTTTCCCATTCTGGTTTGGATGTTTGATTTTCTGATACGGATTTGTTCTCTCTTTCGTATTTCGGACATTTACTTTTCTTTGGTATGGTTTTGGAGTTTGGATTGAACTCCCGATTTGGTTGGTTTCTTCTTGGTTTCCCATTCTGGTTTGGATGTTTGATTTTTGATACGGATTTCTGGTTTTATATTTGGTTTTGGATCAATGTGATAAACAGTTCAGGTTTTATAATTACTGCCCCGACCGGAGAGACGGGGCAATGGTCACAAGTTACGAGCCCCTTCGCCGGAGAGCGAAGAAATGGACTCGGAGAGAATATAAAAAGTCCTTGACCGGAGAGTCGAGGCCGGAGAACACAAAAAGTCCTTGACCGCAGAGTCGAGGCCGGAGAATATAAACAGTCCTTGACCGGAGAGTCGAGGCCGGTGAATATAAAAAGTCCTTGACCGGAGAGTCGAGGCCGGAGAACACAAAAAGTCCTTGACCGGAGAGTCGAGGCCGGTGAATATAAAAAAGTCCTTGACCGGAGAGTCGAGGCCGGAGAATATAAAAAGGTCCTTGACCGGAGAGACGAGGCCGGTGAATATAAAAAGTCCTTGACGGGAGAGTCGAGGCCGGAGAATATAAAAAAGTCCTTGACCGGAGAGTCGAGGCCGGTGAATATAAAAAGTCCTTGACCGGAGAGTCGAGGCCGGAGAATATAAAAAGTCCTTGACCGGGGAGTCAAGGCCGGTGAATATCAAAGTCTTTGACTAGAGAGTCGAGGCCGGAAAACGTACAAGCCCGTGATGGAAAAGTCAAGGCTGGAACAGGATAACGTGACCCAGCGAGGTTTATAGATTCAATTTTAAGCCCAGAGTGGTCATGGATTTGATAGTATGGTCACAAAAAGGATATGGAATTTGAATATTAGATTTGAGGCTATTCAAAACACACCTTCCAATAGCAAGGCATGTATTGGGGGGCAAGTGTTAACCCGCCTTTTGTCAAAGCCATAAGTAGGCGGATTCAACCTAACTAACTTGACGACTATCGAGTTTGGAGTATGATGGATTTGGTTTTGAAGGATGAAGTTTACTTGTATATGTCATTTGGTCAAGAAATGAAGGGGATACATGGCACAATTACTTCGTTCGGCCTACGAGTACGTTCGGCATAGTTGCCCCGTTCGGCCTACAAGTATGTTCGGCTTAGTTACCTCGTTCGGCATACGAGTATGCTCGGCATAAGGGATCGTTCGGCATTGGATGGAACGTTCGGCATCAGGGATCGTTCGACGTATTGGATCGTTCGGCGAAGACAACGTTCGGCCGAGACATCGTTCGGCCAAGACACTGGATCGGCTTTCGGTATCGTTCGGCACGAATACATCCCACAACATTCAGAGTGTTCGGCCTTACTATACTCGGCGTTGAAGTACGTCCGACATTCTTTCACTCGGCATCTTCCACTCGGCATTTGTACTCGGCATTGAAGTACGTCCGGCATTCTTTCACTCGGCATCTTCCACTCGGCATTTGTACTCGGCATTGAAGTGCGCTCGGCACACCGCACCCCAGCATCGATCGGCATGCATCACTCAAGTGCCTCGACCGACATTATTCTATCAGACTTCGTTCGGCATTCTTCCTCCAAACGCTTCGTTCGGCATGGAACGGTTCGGCATTGATGGCTCGGCATTACATGGCTCGGCATATGTAGACCGGCCATAAACTAGGTGGGCCTGAATCACGCAAAGGCCCAACAACTCAGGATTTGCCTATAAATACAGCATGCGGGGGTTCAGAAAAGGGATCCTGATTCCCTCTCCTGCTCTCTAACTTTCTATCCCCTAAGGCTAAGGCTAGCCTATCACTTTGTAACTGTAATCGATTGTTACAGCAATAAAAAAGAAATTATTGGAGTGGACGTAGGCCAGACTTAGCCGAACCACTATAAGTTCCGTGTCTTTACCGCTTTCATTTTAATTTCTGTTATTCTTCATATTATTACTCTCTACATACACTCTATCTGTTATCAGTAACTGTTAATTGGTGCTTTCATTCACATTTGGGTGTTAGTGACCAATTTTGGCGCTAACAATAGCCGAGTTATCCCGTTGCACTGTATTATTGTTTCACTATTTTATATGTTATTTTTTTTCTGTTTTGCTTGATTTTTTTATGTATGTTCATGGTCTAGACATATGTTTCATTGTAGTGCGATGTACTTGAATTTGCACACTGCCATGATTCATGTGTACATGTTGTCACCATGACATCTGGTCTGCATATGTTCAAACTCTTATGCATTCCATTTTCACTACTGTTGCATTGACTTTGCGCATAACATACTTGAGTCTGGTACCTTTTTAAGCTTGCATCTGTTGGTCTGCACATCAACGTTACCATCTCAGTTTCATTTTTGTTCTTTTAATTCCACTGTACATGTATGTGCTTGCTGTCTCATTGAGGCATTGAGTTGTTGTGTTTGTAGCTCGAACTCTGTTGGTCTGGTTCACTTTGACCTTCACATCTGGTGCACTTAAGTCATGTGCATTTATCTTTATGTTATTCATGTTCATGTTAGAACTAAGCATGTTGCACAGTTCTTTGTAGCATATCTGGTTGTCTTCATTTAGCCTTGCTTATTGATGTTGTGATCCATAGCTGTTTCATCCATTTTTGCTCATCAAGTCTGCACTGTTCTGTCCATTTGTGTTCAGTTGCACTTCATGTTCATATATATGTAGACAAGTGTGTATACATTTTGTTCTTGTTAGTTGCCTCGTCTGGTATACGTGTGCACTGCTCATGGTCAGAACATGCTATTTGTATGTGGTCTTGGTTGAGTATGGTGCTATTTTGGTCGAGATTGTGCTCTTGTTTGGTTGTATTTGAATTTTTATGCTCGATAGCTCAGTTTTGTGCTACCTTTTGTACTTGTCCAATTTGATTTACACCTGTGTTGAATCCAGCTAATAGCTCGAATTTGACCTTGTGCTCGTGTCGTGACTTTATTTGTATTGCACTTGAGTTGTACCCGACTTTTGATTTGGGTTTTACCTTATGCTCACCTATTCCTGCAATCTTGTCAAGTGTATATTGGTGTGCACGACCTTGTGTAATGCACAGTGATACACTGTGCATGTCATAAGCTGTTCGTGTATGATGAATTCAAGATTAAAGGATGACGAACAACCCAAATAACCGAGGCAAATAATATTTTCAAAATCCATTTTATTTTACATTGCAAAAATATTTTATTTTCAATTTTAGCACATCAGTGAATATTTTTGTAGATTGCTCAAATGCTAGATTCAATCTAGAATAGAGTTGAAGATTAGTACGAGTGAATGAGTGATATGTAGTGAGGTGCATTTGTAAATGATAAATTATAATGTAATCGAATTTGTATTGCAATTGAATTTGTATGTATGTGTGTGTGTGTGTAGTGAGAGCTCAAATTTATACTATTCAAAATCGTAATAAATATTTGTTTGAATAAAATATCTACATGAATTTATACTCTGTATTATTTATTTTATTCAGCAGATATTTATTTAATTATATGAAAAATAAAATAGTACATTAACAAATACATTTAATGAATATATATATATATATATATCTATATTATCATCATATACAAATTATATATTCGCATATTCAACAATCTTCCCCTTTTGATGATTACAAACATATATTTAAGATTTTGAATTAATTAAATGTAATTGATTATTCAATTTTCTCCCTCTATTTGAGTGCTCCCTCTCTACACCAAGCTCCCCCTTCATACATGCGTGTAAATAAAAATATGCAAATGAGCCTAGATGCAAATAGAAAATATTTGACCTTTATTTGTCAAAATCTTAACTTTTCTCTCCCTCTTTTGTTATCAACAAAAGAGTAATAATTTAGAGAAATAGAGATAAAGTGACATTAATACAACATTAAAACTCAAGTGAGTATAGATATTAAATTTCAATAAAAAATCAAACAAAAATCATAAATACTCTATTTGAGCATATTCCACTTTAGAATGATAGGGATGATATCATCATATAAAACCATATGGTTGTGTCTATTTGTGGTATATTTATATCAGGAATTAGAATATCTACTAACTATGCATAACCGTTAGGACTTTTCAATGAGATTAGTAGTATTCCAAATTTTGATTAAAAAATGAATTCTAGTATCTTCTAACCACGCATAACCATGAGGACTTTTAAATGGGATTAGAATCAACTTGCCTATTAAATCAATCAATTTTGATATATATTCCGTACATGCATAACCATGAGGACTTTTAAATGAGCATGGAAGCACATAATCAAAATTCCAAGTAATTCACCCAACCGTAAGGACTTTTAAATGAGAGTGAATACTTTGGATATTTTTATTTCAAAAAAATAATAAAATGAAAAACAATTAATTCCTATTTAAAACACCACATATTGACATACCATATTGGATTTAAATGAGTGATGGTTGATAAAATATGATAGAAATTGAAATGATCATGGAATTTTTACCAACAAAAAGTTTTTATAACTCTTGTTCAAATTTCTAAAGAAATTTACAAAATATATCATCTCAAGTCATAATATATGATTAATATCTACACTCGTCACTTTTTCAATTACTATTTATCTTTTCAATAATCAGTAGGGAGTCGGAGTAGTTAATATAGTCATTTAAAATCATATTCAAAAATAATTATCAAATTTTCTAAAAATGACTAATCTGAAACAAGGTCAAAAAAGATTTTCTAGAAGAAGCTTTATAAGAAAATTTTTGCTATTTGAAAATATTTGAAATGAAAAATATGCAGATATTTTCTTTGACAAAACGATGCAGCTACTGGAAGGACTCAACATAAATCACGTTTCACTAATAATTTTTCTACCAACTAGATTACCAGTGTAGTCTGCATCTGAATTTTCCTTTCACTCGAAATTATCATTAGTTAAATTTGATAGACCAGACCGTGAAGTGTGCATCAAAATATCTTAAAATCAATTTTAGCAGCTTTTAAATGGAATTCTCTTGAATTTGAATTTGAAGCTATGCCAATCAACAAATTAGTGAATATAGTGTAAAATCTAGAAGCCGTAGGATAAGCAAATATATTTACATGCACCGAGAGTAATAATCAATCAATATGATGCCATCATTGGTTTAAACAAAGTTATATGAAGTAGTTCAAAGACTCTAGAGGTGCATGTAGTGTTCTTGGTATGAAATGTATAATTGGCCAACAATTTTGAAAAAATCAGAATCAAAATCAGCATTCATTTCTTTATCAAATAACTGGCTGAATTAAATTTAGATTATGGTGCCGATTATCACATTAAATAGATCATTCAAGAAGAATATACCGATGCCTATTTTTCTTTTATCAGTAATACTACGTTGTTGCCCATTATGATCCTGCTACCTTTATACTAGTTTAAGGAACTTTGATATGTAGCCCATTGTGTTTCTGGGACAGCTAGAATCTAGATAACACTATTGTTGTTCCTTAGCCCGCCACCATACCTACACGAGAGAAGATTTTTGTGACCTATTTTTTTGCATAGGTCCATGATTGTTAGCGGCAAATAAGTTTGAAGAATATGTTTGTGGAGACCCAAAACTATTTATATATGTTCCTTTCGGCATCCAAATTTGTTTAACTTTAAGGGATTTTATATTTGTGCCTTTTGGAACCCAAATTGGTATAGTTTTCACGTGTTTGGGTCTATACCGGCAATTGTTTTGATTGTGTCCGATTTTCTACAAATTGTATACTTGGATTTGACTTGATTAATTTTTCTTTTAACAGGCTCAGATTGATCATACCCAAGTCCTTGTCTAACTGTATTAACAGTTTGTTTCCCTAATAGCATATTCAACGATCTTTCACTTTTGGAAAATTTTCCTAAAGTCGTTGACAGTTGTTGGACCTGTATTTTGAGAGATTCATTTTCTTTTAATAATTCTATGCACTTTTTAATGGAATTTTCTCTACTCATGTTTTCGCTTTCTTTCAAAATTAGAATTTCGTTTTTGAGTTATTTTATTTTAATTTATGATTTTTTAATCTCCTCTTCGAATGATGGAACTTATCACACTTAGGATCCTACTTTGATAGTTTTTAACTAATTGATCAAGTTGTTTATTTATATCTATCAACGTATCTTTTCGTGATTCAAGTTTGGTGTACTTCTCCCTAAGTCGTTCAAAACAGCCATTTACTTCGTGGTAATATATAATTAATTCTGAGCGAGTGAGTTTTGATACCTTGCTTGGCTCGTCATCGTCGCTATTAGTTATATAACCTCGAAGACACATATTTGCTTTCTCACTCTCACTGCTAGTATTTTTATTATCTTCATCACTTGTATTCCACATGGCTACAAAATTTCTCCTTTTGATTTCTTTTCTCGGCCGTGTCGATTAAAAGGACAATTAGGCTTGATGTGTCCGGGTTTGTTGCACTTGTGACAGACGATCTTCCATTCTTCTGGATTGTCTAGTGCTTTGGCTATTCTGCTTTTCAATTTTCATTTTAGAGTTGGATTTCTATATTTGTGATTCCACTTTTTGAATTTCTTCATTAATAGTGCCAGCTCAGCTGCTCCATCATCATCATCATCATCATCATCATCATCTTCTGTTGTTCCATTAAGCACTACTGATTTCTTTTGAGTATCACCTCCTTCGCTATGATGACCCGGAATTTTGGGCAATATCAATTTAATAGTCTATATTAATAATTAAATTGATTTATAATTTTCTTTTACAATTTTAATCTAAATCGGCAAGTTTATTCTTTTAAAAGCAAATAAATATTTAATTGGTGAATTTATCTTTTAATTTAATAAAATGTTTTCTATTTATTATGTATATATATTTGTACATATTGTAAATAGAAAAAATTTGGTGAACTTAACAAATAAAATCTTATTTTCAAATACTAATATATATATTTTGGTAATGTGGAAATTACGATTAAATTTAATATAAAACTTTTTAAAGGTTATTTAAATAGTTAACCATACAGTTTTAAATACTCAAGGTAAATGTTAATCGTTTAAAATATTTTTAGCTTAAGTTTAAATTTAAAAAAAAAAGATTAGCAAAATGGTTGTTTTATTTTCTTTTTAAATTTTGCTTGATAAATATGATACATTAATTCATTTAGTAAAATAAGTAATTTATTAATAATGTGTTGTTTTTACATATAGATAGAAATATAGGTTAAAGAAAATAGAATTGATATTTTCAAATTTAATATATTGTTATATATGTATATATATAATTTGACTTTAAATTGGATTTTTTTAAATTATTTTGCATTTAAAATATATGTATAAGATTTTATTTGCATATAATTTGTTTTATAATATTATCTTTAAAATAAATTTATATATATATTAATTTAGATAAGTATGTATAAATTAGTAAATTTAATATAAAAGCTTATTTATTAACATTTAAAAAAAAATACATATGACAAGTTTTAATACATTAAGTGATATTAGTAACATGTGTAAACTAATAAACTATAGTAATGACAAATGTTAGTTAAATCTTAATAAGTGTAATCTTTTATTTCTATTTTCTTTAATTTTTTCAAAAAATCAAAATTACTTTGTAAAAGATATAACTCATCTTTTCTCATTTTATTCCTATCTTCATTCAAATTCATGAAAATCAAACCTGTAACTAAATTTCAAACCAGAAAAAGAAACAAACCCTGTAAACCATTTTCAGCTTCAAGTAAATAAAATCCGGTAACACAAACCATTCAACTAAAATCAAAGGAAAATTTCATCAGCAACATCAAGTTTTTATTCAAATTCAAACCTGAAGCTCAAATTCAATTCAAGACAACTACTCCAATATGTAAGCAAATCTAGAGCAAAAATTAAGTTCTCAATTTTCAAAGAGCAACAACTTATAGTTTTCAAGCTTCTATTACAAAGCTCTGTCCTTCAAATGGTGAGTAAGCAAAACTAAAAAAACAGTATTATGGTTGCTAGCTTTATTGCATGTGATGAACGATAGAGCAGTATGGTTTGCATAAGTATTTGATATGAATGTATTAATATACATATGATTTGTATATGCCTATGTAAATAAATTTATATCCGCTCTGTTAAATTTAGGTTCAAATTCCTTATAAAATTCATATCTTCCCAAACTTTCAGAATTTGGTTATGATTTATAAAAGAAGTATGATTAACACAGTTTAATATGAATTTTAAAAATAGTTTCAAGGTTTTATATTTAGAAATTATTTCAAAAATAAAAAGATACAGTAATGATTTGAATATAGCTTAAAAATCAAACATTTTAATTTTATGATTCGAATCCATAAACAGGTTTGTAATAGTGAATGATGAATTTTGGGAGTAAAATCAGGTTTTTAGTGTAGCGATTGTGGTGATATGTTGTGATGATTGATTTTCAAATCTTGGTCGATTGCCGTCGATCGTGGCGAAGGAGCAATCGAGATTCAGGCCGGATGTGGTGGGTGATCTGTGGTCACGAGAAAAATAGTGGAAGGATTTATCGAGGAACGTAGTGGCCGGAATGTGGCGAACTAGGGTTCGGCTTATAGTTTTGGTCGTGTTGGTAGCTTAGCTTCGTGCGGCGTCGGTCGATCATCGAAAGTGATCATGATAGGGGGAATTGGTTCGTCGGAGCATTGGGTAGCTTCGGGTAGGTCGGTAGTAATCCAGTGGTCTGAGGTGGTGGGTTGGGGTGATGTTGTTCAATCGGGTTTGCTCCATCTTTTGGTCGAAGAGCTCGTTTTCGATTTCGCAGATGTATTGACGAAGTTAGGGATTAAGTCGTCTGAGGATGTAGTCGCCCACTTTGGGAAGATCGCGATGTTGACCGTAGGTGGTTGGAGCCGCCGTGCATGTGCACGCGTGTGTGTTGGTGTCAGGTTTTGAAGTGGAGTTTGGGGAACTCGAGTTTTTCTCGAGTCGCTTGCGTGTTGGACTCAAGGAAGGAGAGTACCCTGAGAGCATCTTGTTTACATGAGGGAGTGATCGTGTTTGGGCTAGGGTTTTAGAATGTTTGAGTTACCTGTTTTTTTTAAGGAATTAAATATACCAGGTTTATTTAATGCAAATAAATTTCAAAGTTTAAAGCCAAACAAAAGTAAAGTTTTCCAAGCTAAAATGTTGTTGAAGTTCCAAGCAAAGTGTTTAAACAAATTTTAAAGTTTTGAAGTTATTAAATAATTTGTTTCAAAAGAAAAGATTTACTAAGTTTAAAAATGAATTTAAAATAAATATGTTTTCAAAGAAAAATTATTTATTTAATTTATTAAACAACTTTAAAAAAAGTTTTCAAAGATTTCAATAATTAGAATCAAATGTTTAAATTATTTTTTTAAAGAAAATTATATACTTTCAATTATATAATTGATTACAAAATGTTTTACTAATGAAGTAAAATGATGAAATGAAGTATTTAATTAAAATAAAGAATTTATCTTAAACTAAGTAAGGTTGTTATTAATTAGGATAAATTTAGTGGGATGAATTAAAGTTAATCACTTAATAAAAATTAATGTATTATTAATTAATGAAAGTAATTAATATATAGTTAATGAATGTCATTTAAAAATCATTAACTAGTAATTATAAGGTGATTTAATTAATGTAATTAAATTAAGATAATTGGTTTATTAGTTACTTAATTAATTAAGGGCTAATTAATCTAAGTAATTAAAGGTAATTAATTAGAGGAGTAATTAATTAATGGAAGTAATTAAAGGAATTAAATACTCACTGTAATTTAATTAATGTGATTAGTTTAAATTAATTAATTAGTTTAAATTAATGTGATTAATTTGAATTAATTAACTAGTTTAATTAATTAAAGATGATCACTTGATGATTTGTTAAGTATAATTACTTAATGTAATTTATAAAATGTAATTACTTAGTGATGTAATTAATGGATAATTACTGGATGTAATTAATTGAAGAATGGAAGTGGTTTTGGATTTAACTACTTTGTGTAATTAATAAGAGGGATAATTACATAGTGGAAGTATTTAAGGATTAATTACTTAGTGTAATTTATTTAAGAATTAATAAATAAATTTATTTAGAAGTTAATTAAGTAATGTAATTAATAAAGGAAAGTAAATTGCTTAATGTGATTAGTCAAGGTTGATTAATGAATGTGATTAATTAAAGACTAATTATTAAATATGATTAATAATTAAAGAAGTAATTAGAGAATCATTAATTAATATAATTAATTAAAGTAATTAAGGGTAGATTAATTAAAGGATAATTAATCAGTATAAGTGATTATGGAACAATTAATTAATGTAACTAATTAAGGATTAATGTATTAATTATAGTTAATTAATTAATGAGAGTAATTTAAGTTAATTACTGTAATTGGTTGAGGATAATTAATTTGTGTAATTAATTAAAGGCTAATTACTTAATGTAATTAAAGAATAATTAATAAGGGATGATTAATTAAGATGGATGATTAAAGGATGATTAATTTATTGGTTTGTAATTAATTAATGGTTAAGTAAGCAGGATTTATAGTAATGGAAGTAATTAATTTAATTTATTTTAAATTAATTAGTGATGGTGTGATTCTTTAATCTTGCTTATGGATTGCTGAATGTTATTGAATGCCTTGGATTGTTTTATATCTCTGTTTATGAGATATGTGCTGATTTGTGATATGAGATGCTTTGGTTGAATTGTGATGATATGGATTATCTATTTGTGATAATATGGATTATCTATATGTGCGAATATAGATAATAGAATTGAATTGTTTTAACTTTAAAACAACTTGGCTATACCCGACGGCGTTTTGGATTTCGATGAGACCGGGATCGGGTTTCCAAATTTGGATATCTGAAACCACATAGATCGAAATTTAACGATAGGTCATGAATCTCAAGTGATGATCGAGATGAAGATTCAGAGTGCAAGGCCTATTGTCGTTAACTCTGAGGGTGATTCCAAAATAAGTGTAACGAGATAGTTCCTTCGGTTTCGTTCGAACCCGGAACGAACGTGTATGGATTGAATGCTTTCAGAACGTCGTCAGGTGGACGATGAGTATTCAAATAGATGTGTTCGATAAAGGTAATCGTAGCCTGAAGCCTCATCAACCGAGAATGACTAAAACAAGGGAGGTGCAGCAAGGCTAAGTGAGTCGCGCTCAAGTAGGACAAGATTTTCCTCTATTTAGAGGTTCCTTTTTATTCGGCTGTGTGGGCAGTTGGTTGCAAACAACTGCAGGGTTCTCTTGTTCGAGACTATCCAGTAAGGGATGGTTCCGGTCTTGTGTTACGGGGGATTTAGGGTAGATCCTCGGTACGGTGATCTAGGCCATGTACTGTGACGGGCGGTACCCCGGTAGCCCTACCATTGTATGGAATCCAATCTTCAATAAGTGTCATACGTTTTGATTGTGCCCAACTATGTTGGAATGTGAGATGCAAGCATTCGAGCTATTTCTGTATTTTACTTGAAAACCCTATACACTATTATAATATAACTGGATTTCCTATCAAATGTTTTGGTTATCGTAAGGTAAAAACTTTTCCGTGTTTATGTGTGGGAAGTCTTACAAGATACCTTTTGTTTCCAAAGGTTTTTCAGAGTTAAGCAACTTTAACCTGTTTACTCACACCAGATCCATGTCTGACCCGGAGTTTATTTTCTGTTTTATTAAACTCTCGGTACTCATGTTTTTATGAATAGCCAAGGAATTCAGGTTAGCTTTGATGAAATTCTGGAGGAGATATGGAGCAGGAGGCTTCAATATTTATAGATATATAAGTGTTTCCGCTATGGTGGTATCTCTGTGTTGTATTTTGAAATGTATGATACACAGGTTTTATAACTGGCTAGTATGTGATGTATAAGCTGTGTAACTCTGACAGATGTTGTATATTATGTAATACTTATGTGATTAATATAATTTATTCGCTCGCTGTGAGATTCTGATATTATTAGTTCTTTCTTTCTATTTTTCTCTTTTCTATCCCTTTCTTTCTTATTAATGATCCTCTTTCTGTGGAGAGAAACGCGGGTCGTTATAGTTGGTATCAGAGCGCTAGGTTGAGTGAATACCTTGGCTTTGGGGTGATTTCTTTCTTGAGAGAGTGTATTTGTAATTTTGATATATATATACATATATATATATAAATATAAATATATATATCTACCTGTTTGTTGGGTTACGTATTCGGGTTTTCCAATATGAGTTCTAGAGGTAGGAAGGTAGTGGTGTGTGTAGCACGACTACCAATGGAAGAAGTCCGAGTGTTGAGGTTGGAAAAGTATCTGCCGAGGCTGTAGACCTAATACTTCCTCGAGTGAGCTTTGCAGTGGTGTAAGGATTTTACCAATCTCTGAAGGAAGCCTTTTAAGGTTCGAAGTCCATCTTTGAAGTGCAAGTTTGGATGAGTGAGAATTTTGATCTATCGGTTGAGTAGAAGGGAGTGATGGTATCTTGGCAACTTAAGGAAGGAGCAACTGTGTGGTGTGATGCAGTGACTTTGGATGTTTTCGAAGATGTTTCTTTTGGAGCAAGTTTAAGGAAATGTGTATGCATCGGTAATGAGACTAAGTTCAGTAGGGTGTTGTGTTTGGTTTGAGGCCCGAGTTTCTTGAGGAGATGTCTGCCCATCTCTATGCTCTGTATGGGATTGGATGATATGGCTTTGAGGTTCAAAGAGCTTTGGATAGGAAGTCTTTGGAATTCGTGTTAGCAGTGCAGCTCGGAGGTGTTCTGTTTACTATCAGGAAGGTCATCTGGCTAGCAGTGTTCTAGAGATGGAGTTCAGAAGCAACTGAGTGGACCCATTTCCACAATGGATTAGCTAGATAAGCATAAGCTGTTCTGATTGGTAAAGAGAAAATAATATCTTTGAAAATTAGGATGGGTTGATCGGAAAAGTGACTTGCGATAGTTGAATGTTCTCTTGGGTAATCTTTTGCTTGGGATCGAGCCATCTCTAGGGAATATGGGAGTTACTGAAGTTGTCGGAGATTTTTTTGGATATCTTCAAGGAAGTCAAGTTTTCCATAGCATTTGGAGATTAAGTTTTCATATCGACTAGGATCCCAGGAGTTGTACCGGTGGTTCAGCTAGTAGAAGGATGGCTCCTAGAGAGCGGATTTGGTGAAGCAACTCAGGATATCATGGAACTTCTAAATTTTCTCTTTATGGATCCGATGAACCGTGTCTTTTAGGATGTGTTGGACAAGTCTATGCTCGTGTTCACCATTGGCATTCTCATCTACTCCAGATCAGAGTTGCGCAGCGGAAGTAGAATAGCAGCTATTCTAGAGTAGAAGCAACCTTAGACTCCTTGGAAGTTCGTAGTTTTCTTGGATTAGAGGGTTTCTACAGGTAGTTTTTCAGGATCTGAAGGCGAGGTTAGCAAGTGCACTTGTTTTGTCTTTTCCGAATGGGAGAAGTAAGTTCAGTCTACTGATGTTTGTGAAGTAGAGTTCGTTCTTATTTTCGGTAGATCTTGAGAGGATCATTTTGTTGGTTTGTTTTTGGTCCAGTTTGTTTCTAGAGGCATCAGCGAAGGTTGAGCTAATTAGGAAGAATGGATATAGCCTAGGATCATCAGAAGAGTTTTGTAGATAAGAGACAGAGGAATTTGGATTTCGAAGTCGGAGATTTGGTTTTTGATAAGTTTTCTCTGGTCAACGGAGCTATAAGATTTGGTATAACTGGGAAGCTAGCTCCGAGGTGTATTGAATCATTCTGTGTTTTTGTAACAATAAGTCTTTTGGTTTACAGGGTTGAATTGCTAGTTTGGAAGACCGGGATTTAATGTGTTTCATGTGTCTCTGGGGGAGAACGTGTATGATCCATCACTTGTTGTGGAACCAGCAGCTCAAGAGGATTTGGTAGTTGAGTTGGACTTGACTATCATCTGATATCCTGTTCAGATTGTAGATTGAGGTGAGAAGGAGCTCTGGAGCTAGTACTGTAGATTGTTTGGACTCAGTAGAGCGAGTATCCCCTGGGAAACCCCAGATAGTGATAGGAAGGTCTATCTTGATTTGTGTCAGGATCATTAGATTTGTTGACCGAGTAAATTGGTTAATACGGTTGTTAGCATATGTTTGATAATATATGCTTGTGATTTAGAATTAAAATCTTTGATGAGTTATTAAATTATCTTTGCTTTTAAATTTCGGGGACGAAATTCTTTTAAGAGGGGAGGACCGTGATGACCCGGAATATTGGGCAATATCAATTTAATAATCTGTATTAATAATTAAATTGATTTGATAATTTTCTTTTATAATTTTAATTTAAGTTGGCAAGTTTATTCTTTTAAAAGCAAAAAAAATTAATTGGTGAATTTATCTTTTAAAGTTAATAAAATGTTTCCAATTTATTAAGTATATATATTTGTATATATTGTAAATAGAAAACTTTGGTGAATTAAACAAATATAATCTTGTTTTCAAATTCAAATATATATTTTTGTTATTTGGAAATTATGATTAAATTTAATATAAAACTTTTCAAAGGTTATTTAAATAGTTAACCATACAGTTTTAAAATACTTAAGGTAAATGTTAATTGTTTAAAATATTTTTAGCTTAAGTTTAAATTTAAAGAAAAAAGATTAACAAAAAGGTTTGTTTTATTTTCTTTTAAATATTGCTTGATAAATATGATACAATAATTCATTTAGTAAAATAAGTAATTTATTAACAATGTGTTGTTTTTATATATAGATATAAATAGATTTTAAAGAAAATAGAATTGGTCTTTTCAAATTTAATGTGTTGTTATATGTGTAGATATATAAGTTGACTTGGATTTTTTTTTGAAATTATTTTGCATTTAAAATATATGTATAAGATTTTATTTGTATATGATTTGTTTTATAATATTATCTTTAAAAGAAATTTATATATATATAAATTTAGATAAGTATTTATAAATTAGTAAATTTAATATAAAAGCTTATTTGTTAACATTTAAAATAAATAAAAAAATACATATGACAAGTGTTAACACGTTAAGTGATGTTAGTAATAAGTGTAAACTAATAAACTATAGTAATGACAAATGTTAGTTAAATTTTAACAAGTGTCATCTTTTATTTCTATTCTCTTTAATTTTTTAAAAAATCAAAATTACTCTATAAAACATATATCTCCTATTTTCTCATTCTTTTCCTATCTTCATTCAAATTCAAGATAATCAAACCTATAACTAAATTTTCTAACTCAAAACGGAAACAAACCCTGTAACCATTTTCAAATTCAAGAAAACAAAATCCTGTAACACAAACCAGTTAAATAAATCAAAGGAAAATTTCATCAGCAACATCAAGTTTTTATTCAAATTCGAACCTAAAGCTCAAATTCAATTCAAGCCAGCTACTCCAATCTGTAAGCGAATTAAGAGCAAAAATCAAGTTCTCAATTTCAAAAGAGCACCAGCATCCAGTTTTCAAGCTTCTGTATCAAAGCTATGTCCTTCAAATGGTGAGTAAACAAAACTTAAAAAAACAGTAATATGGTTGCTAGCATTATTGCATGTGATGAATGATAGAGTAGTATGGTTTGCATAAGTATTTGATATGAATGTACTAATATAAATATGATTTGTATATGCATGTGTATGTGTAAACAAATTTATATCTGCTTTGTTAAATCCAGGTTCAAATTCCTTATAAAATTCATATCTTCCCAAACTTTTAGAATTTGGTTATGATTTATAAAAGAAGTATGATTAACACAGTGTAATATGAATTTTAAAAATAGTTTCAAGGTTTTATACTTAGATATTATTTAAAAAATAAAAAATACAGCAATGATCTGAATATAGCTTAAAAATCAAACATTTTAATTTTATGATTTGAATCCATAAACAGATTTGTAATGGTGAATGATGAATTTAGGGAGTAAAATCAGGATTTTTAGTGTAGAGATTGTGATGATATGCTGTGATGATTGATTTTCGGTTCTTGGCCGATTGCCGTCGATCTATGGCAAGGGAACAATCGAGATTCAGGCTGGAGGTGGTGGACGATCTGGTGGTCACGAAAAAAATAGTAGGAGTACTTATTGAGGACCTTGGTGGTTGGAATGTGGCGAACTAGGGTGCGACGTATCGTTTTGATTGTGTTGGTTGTCGAGCTTCGTGCGGCGTTGGTCGATCAATGGAAGTGATCGTGATTTCGGGATTCGGGTTCGTCGAAGAGCTCGTTTTCGATTTCGTTGATGTATTAATGAAGTTAGGGGTTGTATAACGACCCTGACTCGGCCTTCAAAAATCGGCACCGAATACAACACTCGTATTCAAATGCCGCAGATCCAAACGTCGAATCTGGTTCGCTGGAGCTTATAACACCATTAAGTAAAACAACACAGCGGGAGAAAAAGAATATGCATATGATATACAACATTTGATACAATATCTGATACAACAGAATGATACAATGAACATCAATATACATAAGAGATATGACACAAGATAATAGCAACGGAAAGAAAAGATAACACAACAGCGGAACAAAAACTCCAATAGTCTTCGAGGAAGAACTCCAGCATCGATAATCTCCATCTCCAAGGTACCAATCCAGAAATAGCTCGAACTCCCAATAATATTCACCAAGAGAGCAAGACTGGTGTGCAAAGGATTGCCACATCCTAGGCTGAAAGCTATCGAATCTACACCTACTATTGATTATCTGAAAACCCAACTCTAGACTGCCCGTGTGGGAAAATAGTGGGCACCCAGAGTTTAGGAAAGGAACAATAAACTCCAGGTCAGTCATGGGACTGGTATGAGCAAACAAAAACATTTGATCTTTTAAAACAAACAACAGAATTTAAATTTGAAATCCACAATGCTTTTAGAAAATGAAACTACCATAAGGCCTCCCGCCACACACACAATGCAAACGCAGAATTGGAGGAGATTTCTCCTTATGATAGTCAAATATGCTTAATACGAGAAAATTCCTTTGATATTATTACTATAAGTGCAAAGTGTGGAAAACCATTTCGAAAGTATAATATAAATCCTAGCCAACATACGACCAGTATCGTATGCCTACTATAGCTACCATCCAAACAGTGGGGCGCCACCATAAGTAGATGGCAGGTAATACAACTAAAACCGTACATGGCGCGTATTGGATGAATGGATTTCCAACAAATGGTAAGGTTAAGGAACTTCCTACAGCCACATGGGATCGCCTCTGGCGGGGCGTCCCGAGAACTAACGTTACGGTTAGATCTCTGCCAACACAAGGCCGGGTTACCTCTGTAACTAGGTAACTACTACACGAATATGCCATCCCTTGGTCCTTTGGGACCTTTATCCGAGCGCTCGCAACAACAACCACAAAGTATCACAAAGTAATAGATCTGCAGTATCCACATGAGTAAGTATCTGGGCTCCATACCATGATACCACCCTTTACTAGAAGGGAATGACACACCCTAAAGGGCGCGACCCTCATGACCTTGCCGCATCTTCCTGTTTCGACCATTTCCGGGGTGTGAGGTCCTGATGCAGTCTCGTCCACAAAGCTACGCTTTATACAAAAGCCATGCTTCGATCACAAATGATCAACAAATGATCATCATCACACAGCAGCACTCAGCATGCCACATTACCAAATTGGGAATATATCACTGATAAATATCAACTACATAACCTCTGAGCTCGTACGTCTCAGAGAAGGGTGTTAAGCTAAGAGAATAAATTCTCTGCCACCAAGCAGAAATGTATTTGATAGAGATCAGTTAACATCTCAAAGTGTAATGTCGGACATACAACCATACAAGTCTGTTCCGGGTTCGAACAGAACCGAAGGCACTTCCGAAGAAGCCCTTGCAAATCCGGGTATCCACAATCCCGATCGGACTTCTCATCACTAATGGAGAAATCTATACCGGAGAAACTCAGTGCAGAGTCAATCGATAGGTTATCCTATCGTTCTCACAAATACCCGGTCTTCAATTGCAATCCATAACGTCGTATCACTATTCGGAATGGGTTATATGACACAAGGTGCTCTCCCGGCTAAACCGAATAGTAAGCGCCATATTTAAAAATATATGGATATGGGATTTGAGTTAAGTCACAACTTATAAAATCCAAAACTTTTCTTCCAAATGGTTAACAAATTACCATTTTAAACCTTTAAACAAAAGGATTTATTTCACAAAGTTTCACCCAGTTTCACACATATCTACCCATAGATTCCAAAACAATTCCCATTAAATTTGGATTAACCCAAATTAAATCTTCAAAATTAAAGATTTATAGCTTTCAAACCCATTTCCAAAGATTTATCTATAACTTGGAAAACAATTTTCATTTTTAGACTTGAAATCCTTTAACACCAATTGGAAATTCATTCTTATGTGAAAGCTCACAAACAGTTTACGTTTTTAGAAAAATCCAATTATATACAAGTTGAAATCTTAGGTTAAATTTAAATTCCAAAACATCACTTTTAAAATGGTTTTAAAAACCCATATAAACCCATTAATAAGTTGAATAACTTTTTAAACCATAGTTTCCAAATTATAGAACTCAAATTTCAAATATTGAATTCAAATTTAAATCAATTCATTTAAATTTCAAGATTCAATCAAGCTATTCAAATAACTTTTATTTTTGAAATTCATTTTTCAAAAGCTTCAATTCTAATTCCAAAACTATTTTGGATTTAAAAATTAAATTTTAAAACAAAAATCTGTGACTTAACCAAATTTCCACGTGAAATCCATATTTGTGTGTGTATAAGTGTGGTCCAAGGGTTTTACACAATAGAAGTGCAACATCATCAATCAGCACAGATTAAAACAATACAATTCGATGTGGGTTTCAGATAACCAAATGGAATCCGACTCCTTGTCGCATCGAAACTCAAATGTCGTTTTACGGGTCAAAGGGTTTGCATAACCATATATATATATATCACAGATATAACAGCTTAGCACAAGACATTACATAGCATCACATCACACATCAAATATATCAGTCCATCACATGGCATTCGATAACAATCAAACATCTTTAATTAAGATGAATAAACTGTGTGGTTATAAATTTATTACCCACAGTAATTACTTCTATTTGAAATCTTTAAATCAATGATTAATTATTATTAACTAAAATTAATTAAGTCTTAACTACTTACATTAATTAATCACTCCTTTAATTAATTATCTTAATTAATTAACCGTTAATTGTAATTAATTAAATCTTAATCACTTTTATAAATGAACCTTTAATTAATTACTTTAATTAATGAATCCTTAATTATTAATTAAATCTAATTATAATTAATTATTCTTTAATTGATTAATCTTAATTTAAATCACCTTAATTAATTAACAACATTAATTAATTATGCTTTAAAGTAATTAAGCCTTAATATTTGATTGATCAAACTCTAGTCTTTAATTATCTATTCTTAGTCACTTTCACTAAGTAATCGTTATTTTTATTAAAAGCATTCATTAATTACTTGATCAATTAAACTTAATTATTAATCAGTTTTATCTTAATTACTTTTGTCCAGTAATTAACTTCAAGACATTAATTTTCTTTAACAAATATGTTAATTTAACTTTAAAAGTAAATTAACCATTTTAAAACTCTTTAACAGATCCTTAATATTTTTGAATTAAACTTTTAAAATGAAGTTATGTATAACTTTAAATCATTTTAAAATTTATTTATAACAAACTCAAGAATTTTTTTTTTAAAGACATTATCTAACTAACAAAACTGGTATGAAAACATTTAATTAGGAGAGTGTTTTAAAACTTGATTAAGTTTTTAATTCAAAACAGTTTTGATCACTAAGCCGAGTCCCCCACAATTTTCCTCGAGCCAAACCCTGTTCTTCCCCAACCCCTACTTCGAGCTTCATTTGAGACTCCCCCGAGAAAATTTCCCAGGCCAACTTCTTCCTCTCCTTTTTCATTTCAAACCTTGTTTTTAATTTTAAAACTTGAAAACTGTTGAAAGTACTCGAATCTCCTCTAAAACAACTCGAGAAAATCCACGATCCCCTCAGTTTAAACACCGAGCAAATTCTTCTTCTCCTACCTGTAGCCACTGCTGACACTAACGCCTCATCGTGCACGTGCACACGCTGCCTGTTCGACTCCGACCATCACCATGATTGCTCTCAGGTCACCGATGACCATCCTAACCTTTTCAAGCGAACCACGACACGAAACCATCACCGAGTCAAAATCGAGCGAATTCAAGGCCAATTCTTTCTTCCCAAACCCATTCGATCGCCAAAATTCGCCCCGTCCCACCGCGTGACGTCATCGGAGACCACGCTCCTCCGTCCAAACCTCCGTCACACCACTATGCCTCGATCCACTGGTGTGCGATCGCTTCCTGTTCGTCGATGGCCACCCCATTGCCTCGTTTCCAACGTTGATCAAAAGCTGCAGTCAAACCCTATATCAACCAGATTTTCCTTCCACACGAACCTATAAATTCTACGAACAATTTTCTGATAATCTTCTACCTCCCAGAAAGCTACGATTTAAATCTCGAGTCCCCAAGTCTAGCCGATCGCCAGAAATTTGTGAAAGAAGCGATTCCGTTCAACCCTGTTTTCCACGTTCATTTCTTCATTAAAAATGCCCATTTTAAATTTAAAAATCATGATTTGCGATGGGGATTCGAACTATATCAGAGAACCAGACAATTATGATACTTGAATTTTTCAAGTTACAAGATTTTTCTGTATTTCTTATACCCAGATAAACTTCAACCCTTTATTACTTAATTTTATGTGTTATTAAACTTTATTCATGTTTAATCAAATCTCTTTTGAATTCCTAAGTCTATCAGAAATTTGAAAATGAGATATAGGGATTTTGATCTGATTTTTCTCAAGCTCTATAACTACACAGAGTTGATATCAGAGAGCATAGGCAAATGAAAGTGGGTTTGCTCAGTCATTTGATTCCCAGGCAATTCCAGAGACACTTCAATAATTTTTTTTTAACATAAGTATAATTTTAATCTACATTTTGAGATGAAACAAATAAGTTCAGAATCTGGAAAACATGAACAGAAAGGACTCAAACCATGCAACCATAATTTTACTTTGAGTTTAAAGAGTGAAGTTACTCAAATTTCACATGCAACACATCACAAAAAAATTCTTTCAAGTATCATCAAACTGTAACAGATTCTAGTTTTTAAGTTTTAAAAGTTTTTCCCACATTAGATTAAAGATAGAGGAGCCAGTTAGCATCAACCAGGCATACAAGATTTAGTTTAAAAGATGGCGGCTTGCACACAGATTCTTCAAGCATTGGATTCAAAGAAATGGGTCTAAAAATTAAAGTTGCTCACATTGATGAAACAGAGGCCTGTATATAGATATATACAGACATGCAACTTCAACACACACTTATTTATAAACATATACACACCAATTTGCATCCATTCAAACATTTCCCATCACACAATCAAACATTCACCACAACATCACAACTGATCAACTAAATTAGGCTTAAAGAAACAGTTTGCTCACCTGGATGATTTTAATGATGAAAGACAGAGAATAGTTTGAGTTTACAGGCTTTTGCTTTTTTTTCTTTTTCCTTGTTTTGATTTTTGATTGGTCTTGCCTGAGGCTTGAATCTAGAACTTGTAAATCAAATCTTTGCTTAATCACTATTTATTTTTTTATTCATTTCATCAATTTTAATTTACTTACCTACAGTTTAAATTCTTCGGTGCAGGGATATATGGTCTGCAGTTGCAAACCAGAAATCACTTTAGCCCTTAAACTTGATTTGTTTTCCTGCAACTGATTTACAAGGTTGTTTAAATCTTTTTGCTTAAATACTGATTAACAATATTTAGTTCAAATCAAAAAAAGTTGTTACTTGCCTTTTAATTATTTATCTTCAGAGAAAAACTGCAGCTCTGATTACGATATCTCTTTTTTTTTCCTTAATCATCTCAGGTTGAAAACTCTGGCTAGCTTCAAGTTTTGAACTTTTGCATTCTATCTGAATTTACTTTGAACGGCAACCTGAGTTTTGAACTTGCATGCTTACAGATTTAAAATTTCCTTTTTAACTGATTTGGTTTTCAGTTTTGAACCGATAATGGCAGATTTTCTTTTATTTTGGTTTGCATTTGAAACTGAAGTATTGAACTGAAGCTACTTGATTTGTATTTTTCTTCCAGGTTGCATGCAGAGCCCATTTCTAAGATTTGATCTTGCACTTGTTTGCTTTTGCTCTAACTTCTCAGGTTTTGATTTCCATATTATCATTTCCAGGCTTGCACTTTTATTTTGAAACATCTTGTTTTTTTTTAATTGCTTCAGATTTGAATTTGACACTTTATGATTTGAATTGATGAGTTGATCTTCAGGTTTTGCTCTTGAATCTTTGGTGTTGTAGTTTCTGAGATACCAATCTTTGGTACTGTATACTTTCCAGAGATTTGGCTGGGATGTTTATGATTGCCTTATGGGGAAATTAAAGTTTCTGATTTTTTTATTTGAATATTTTATTTTTTTATGAAGACAATTCATGCCATTTGTAAAAAATCATGATGAAAGCAAGATTTTGTTCATTCTCCTACCCTATCTTTCCTGTGAATGTTTATTTACATTTGTGATCTTTTACAAGACAAGAAAATTTTATAAACTTTTATTTTTATATTATACATACTTTATAATTAAATGCAATCCTTGCTCATTTGTGTGTATATGTATATACAATGCTAAAAGAATGGTTCTTAGCCAAATTTTACATTATATACATTATATCTCATTGAATTTTTTAAATGCCATTTGTTTTTAAAAACATTCATTTTAAATTTCAATTCCAATTGTAAACTTGAAATATAGACTCCCATGTCCCTTTGTATATTCATACTTACCTAAAAAAAAAATTAAATTAAATTTCAATGTGTATCCTATTTTACTCATATATGTAATATACACATATATAAGATTTTAAATCAAAATGGCTTTTATAACCATTCTTTATTTCAATAGTTTAAACTCAAAACAAATTGGAATTTTATCCATATATAATTTATTACTTATTTTATTTGTTTGAGACTTTTCAATATATTTTGTTTTTACAACTTTTTTAAAAGAGAATTGGATTATCATAACTTGTACACTCAACAAATAAACCATTCACATGTGCATTTCTTAGTTTATAAAGCATTTGTAGATTTATTTATTAAATCAATTCCATAATATTACTTTTTTTTAAACAAATATTATTTTATTTCCAAAAATTAATTAAATTCCCAATTTAAATTCGATTCAAAAACGGGAATGTTACAGATTTCCCCCCTTAAAAGAATTTCGTCCTCGAAATTGCAAGGAAGACGAGAAAGAATAGATGATAGATAAAGAAATGATTGATCAGATCAGATCGAAATATTTATTCTGCATTTGGTTTACCAAATCAGAATATCGACAATATGAGAACGAACTCATACAATATTACACAAGATACTCGGCTCACCGGTCTACGAATATGCAACGGCATTGATTAGTTCGAAGAGATAACTAATCGTTCGTAGAATATATCGGATCCCAGAGAATAGATAGATAGATAGATTCAATCTTCTATTATTTCTCAAGCACTAGATATGGATTCAAAATTCAGGTCAGAATACTCCAAAGTATATACCAATTTATTCCTCTTTAAACTTTGATACTCACAAGAAATTACAATAGAATTTCAATTTTGGTTTTAATCGATATCGTTTTATTGATGCAACTCAAATTTAGCCTTATAATTGTTAACCAATTTAATTTAATTAAAAATTTCTGATTTCAAATTACAAATTCATTAGAGTTAAAACGAAAAGCTGATAAGAATACCGATGAAGATACGAAGCAATGATTTTCTACAACGTTTCGTAGGGCCACCATCGCACCGAAACTTCTTTCTGGAGTTGTCACGAAGCAATCAAAAGAATTTTGGAATCGAATCAAAGGAGTTTGAGAAGAAAGTCGTTTCCACTGTTATAGGGTATTGACCATTTGGAGTGGTACTCCTCTGTCCACTATCTCGTCCTCTCCTCACACTCATACTTACTATCGGTGAATAGTAAGAGAATTTACTGAGGCATTCGAACGGATATCTTAGGGATATACTCATTCTAGGGTATACTTCACCCTATCTCTAATGAGCTACTTAATGTGTTATACTACTGAGCTAAAGTTTTAACCCTCAGCTCTGATACCAACTATAACGACCCTGACTCGGCCTTCGAAAATCGGCACAGAATACGACACTCGTATTCAAATGCCGCAGATCCAAATGTCGAATCTGGTTCGCCGGAGCTTATAACACCATTAAGTAAAACAACACAGCGGGAGAAAAAGAATATGCATATGATATACAACATTTGATACAATATCTGATACAACAGAATGATACAATGAACATCAATATACATCAGAGATATGATACAAGATAATAGCAGCGGAAAGAAAAGATAACACAGCAGCGGAACAAAAACTCCAATAGTCTTCGAGGAAGAACTCCAGCATCGATAATCTCCATCTCCAAGGTACCAATACAGAAATAGCTCGAACTCCCAATAATATTCACTAAGAGAGCAAGACTGGTGTGCAAAGGATTGCCACATCCTAGGCTGAAAGCTATCGAATCTACACCTACTATTGATTATCTGAAAACCCAACTCTAGACTGCCCGTGTGGGAAAATAGTGGGCACCCAGAGTTTAGGAAAGGAACAATAAACTCCAGGTCGGTCATGGGACTGATATGAGCAAACAAAAACATTTGATCTTTTAAAACAAACAACAGAATTTAAATTTGAAATCCGCAATGCTTTTTAGAAAATGAAACTACCATAAGGCCTCCCGCCACACACACAATGCAAACGCAGAATTGGAGGAGATTTCTCCTTATGATAGTCAAATATGCTTAATACGAGAAAATTCCTTTGATATAATTACTATAAGTGCAAAGTGTGGAAAACCATTTCGAAAGTATAATATAAATCCTAGCCAACATACGACCAGTATCGTATGCCTACTATAGCTACCATCCAAACAGTGGGGCGCCACCATAAGTAGATGGCAGGTAATACAACTAAAACCGTACACTGCGCGTATTGGATGAATGGGTTTCCAAAAAATGGTCAGGCTAAGGAACTTCCTACTGCCACATGGGATCGCCTCTAGCGGGACGTCCCGAGAACTAAAGTTACGGTTAGATCTCTGCCAACACAAGGCCGGGTTACCTCTGCAACTAGGTAACTACTACACGAATATGCCATCCCCCGGTCCTTTGGGACCTTTATCCGAGCGCTCGCAACAACAACCACAAAGTATCACAAAGTAATAGATCTGCAGTATCCACATGAGTAAGTATCTGGGCTCCATACCATGATACCACCCTTTACCAGAAGGGAATGACACACCCTAAAGGGCGCGACCCTCATAACCTTGCCGCATCTTTCCTGTTTCGACCATTTCCAGGGTGTGAGGTCCTGATGCAGTCTCGTCCATAAAGCTACGCTTTATACAAAAGCCATGCTTCGATCACAAATGATCAACAAATGATCATCATCACACAACAGCACTCAGCATGCCACATTATCAAATTGGGAATATATCACTGATAAATATCAACTACATAACCTCTGAGCTCGTACGTCTCGGAGAAGGGTGTTAAGCTAAGAGAATAAATTCTCCGCCACCAAGCAGAAATGTATTTGATAGAGATCAGTTAACATCTCAAAGTGTAATGTCGGACAAACAACCATACAAGTCTGTTCCGGGTTCGAACAGAACCAAAGGCACTTCCGAAGAAGCCCTTGCAAATCCGGGTATCCACAATCCCGATCGGACTTCCCATCACTAAGGGAGAACTCTATACCGGAGCAACTCAGTGCAGAGTCAATCGATAGGTTATCCTATCGTTCTCACAAATACCCGGTCTTCAATTGCAATCCATAACGTCGTATCACTATTCGGAATGGGTTATATGACACAAGGTCCTCTCCCGGCTAAACCGAATAGTAAGCGCCATATTTAAAAAAATATGGATATGGGATTTCAGTTAAGTCACAAATTATAAAATCCAAAACTTTTCTTCCAAATGGTTAACAAATTACCATTTTAAACCTTTAAACAAAAGGATTTATTTCACAAAGTTTCACCCAGTTTCACACAGATCTACCCATAGATTCCAAAAAAATTCCCATTAAATTTGGATTAACCCAAATTAAATCTTCAAAATTAAAGATTTATAGCTTTCAAACCCATTTCCAAGGATTTATCTATAACTTGGAAAACAATTTTCAGTTTTAGACTTGAAATCCTTTAACACCAATTGGAAATTCATTCTTATGTGAAAGCTCACAAACAGTTTACGTTTTTAGAAAAATCCAATTATATACAAGTTGAAATCTTAGGTTAAATTTAAATTCCAAAACATCACTTTTAAAATGGTTTTAAAAACCCATATAAACCCATTAATAAGTTGAATAACTTTTTAAACCATAGTTTCCAAATTATAGAATTCAAATCAAATATTGAATTCAAATTTAAATCAATTCATTTAAATTTCAAGATTCAATCAAGTTATTCAAATAACTTTTATTTTTGAAATTCATTTTTCAAAAGCTTCAATTCTAATTTCAAAACTATTTTGGATTTAAAAATTAAATTTTAAAACAATTTCAAAATCTGTGACTTAACCAAATTTCCACGTGAAATCCATATTTGTGTGTGTATAAGTGTGGTCCAGGGGTTTTACACAATAGAAGTGCAACATCATCAATCAGCACAGATTAAATCATTACAATTCGATGTGGGTTTCGGATAACCAAATGGAATCCGACTCCCTGTCGCATCGTAACTCAAATGTCGTTTTACGGGTCAAAGGGTTTGCATAACCACATATATATATCACAGATATAACAGCTTAGCACAAGACATTACATAGCATCACATCACACATCAAATATATCAGTCCATCACATGGCATTCAATAACAATCAAACATCTTTAATTAAGATGAATAAACCGTGTGGTTATAAATTTATTACCCACAGTAATTACTTCTATTTGAAATCTTTAAATCAATGATTAATTATTATTAACTAAAATTAATTAAGTCTTAACTACTTACATTAATTAATCACTCCTTTAATTAATTATCTTAATTAATTAACCGTTAATTGTAATTAATTAAATCTTAATCACTTTTATAAATGGACCATTAATTAATTACTTTAATTAATGAATCCTTAATTATTAATTAAATCTAATTATAATTAATTATTCTTTAATTGATTAATCTTAATTTAAATCACCTTAATTAATTAACAACATTAATTAATTATGCTTTAAAGTAATTAAGCCTTAATATTTGATTGATCAAACTCTAGTCTTTAATTATCTATTCTTAGTCACTTTCACTAAGTAATCGTTATTTTTATTAAAAGCATTCATTAATTACTTGATCAATTAAACTTAATTATTAATCAGTTTTATCTTAATTACTTTTGTCCAGTAATTAACTTCGAGACATTAATTTTCTTTAACTAATATGTTAATTTAACTTTAAAAGTAAATTAACCATTTTAAAACTCTTTAACAAATCCTTAATATTTTTGAATTAACTTTTAAAATGAAGTTATGTATAACTTTAAATCATTTTAAAATTTATTTATAACAAACTTAAGATTTTTTTTTTAAAGACATTATCTAACTAACAAAACTGGTATGAAAACATTTAATTAGGAGAGTGTTTTAAAACTTGATTAAGTTTTTAATTCAAAACAGTTTTGATCACTAAGCCGAGTCCCCCATAATTTTCCTCGAGCCAAACCCTGTTCTTCCCCAACCCCTACTTCGAGCTTCATTTGAGACTCCCCCGAGAAAATTTCCCAGGCCAACTTCTTCCTCTCCTTTTTCATTTCAAACCTTGTTTTTAATTTTAAAACATGAAAACTGTTGAAAGTACTCGAATCTCCTCTAAAACAACTCGAGAAAATCCACGATCCCCTCAGTTTAAACACCGAGCAAATTCTTCTTCTCCTACCTGTAGCCACTGCTGACACTAACGCCTCATCGTGCATGTGCACACGCTGCCTGGTCGACTCCGACCATCACCATGATTGCTCTCAGGTCACCGATGACCATCATAACCGTTTCAAGCGAACCACGATACGAAACCATCACCGAGTCGAAATCGAGCGAATTCAAGGCCAATTCTTTCTTCCCAAACCCATTCGATCGCCAAAATTCGCCCCGTCCCACCGCGTGATGTCATCGGAGACCACGCTCCTCCGTCCAAACCTCCGTCACACCACTATGCCTCGATCCACTGGGGTGCGATCGCTTCCTGTTCGTCGATGGCCACCCCATTGCCTCGTTTCCAACGTTGATCAAAAGCTGCAGTCAAACCCTATATCAACCAGATTTTCCTTCCACACCAACCTATAAATTCTACGAACAATTTTCGGATAATCTTCTACCTCCCAGCAAGCTACGATTTAAATCTCGAGTCCCCAGGTCTAGCCGATCGCCGGAAATTTGTGAAAGAAGCGATTCCGTTCAACCCTGATTTCCACGTTCATTTCTTCATTAAAAATTCCCATTTTAAATTTAAAAATCATGATTTGCAATGGGGATTCGAACTATATCAGAGAACCAGACAATTATGATATTTGAATTTTCAAGTTACAAGATTTTTTCTGTATTTCTTATACCCAGATAACTTCAACCCTTTATTACTTAATTTTATGTGTTATTAAACTTCATTCATGTTTAATCAAATCTCTTTTGAATTCCTAAGTCTATCAGAAATTTGAAAATGAGATATAGGGATTTTGATCTGATTTTTTTCAAGCTCTATAACTACACAGAGTTGATATCAGAGAGCATAGGAAAATGAAAGTGGGTTTGCTCAGTCATTTGATTCCCAGATAATTCTAGAGACACTTCAATAATTTTTTTTTAACATAAGTATAATTTTAATCTACATTTTGAGATGAAACAAATAAGTTCAGAATCTGGAAAACATGAACAGAAAGGACTCAAACCATGCAACCATAATTTTAGTTTGAGTTTAAAGAGTGAAGTTACTCAAATTTCACATGCAACACATCACAACAAAATTCTTTCAAGTATCATCAAACTATAACAGATTCTAGTTTTTAAGTTTTAAAAGTTTTGCCTTCATTAGATTAAAGATAGAGGAGCCAGTTAGCATCAACCAGACATACAAGATTTAGTTTAAAAGATGCAGGCTTGCACACAGATTCTTCAAGCATTGGATTCAAAGAAATGGGTCTAAAAATTAAAGCTGCTCACATTGATGGAACAGAGGCCTGTATATAGATATATACAGACATGCAACTTCAACACACACTTATTTATAAACATATACACACCAATTTGCATCCATTCAAACATTTCCCATCACACAATCAAACATTCACCACAACATCACAACTGATCAACTAAATTAGGCTTAAAGAAACAGTTTGCTCACCTGGATGATTTTGATGAAGAAAGACAGAGAACAGTTTGAGTTTACAGGCTTTTGCTTTTTTTTTTCTTTTTCCTTGTTTTGATTTTTGATTGGTCTTGCCTGAGGCTTGAATCTAGAACTTGTAAATCAAATCTTTGCTTAATCACTATTTATTTGTTTATTCATTTCATCAATAACAAAAAATTTAATTTACTTACCTACAGTTTAAATTCTTGGGTGCAGGGATATATGGTCAGCAGTTGCAAACAGGAAATCACTTTAGCCCTTGAACTTGATTTGTTTTCCTGCAACTGATTTACAAGGTTGTTTAAATCTTTTTGCTTAAATACTGATTAACCATATTTAGTTCAAATCAAAAAAGATGTTACTTTCCTTTTAATTATTTATCTTCAGAGAAAAACTGCAGCTCTGATTATGATCTCTTTTTTTTTTCCTTAATCATCTCAGGTTGAAAACTCTAGCTAGCTTCAAGTTTTGAACTTTTGCATTCTATCTGAATTTACTTTGAACGACAACCTGAGTTTTGAACTTGCATGCTTCCAGATTTAAAATTTCCTTTTTAACTGATTTGGTTTTCAGTTTTGAACTGATAATGGCAGGTTTTCTTTTATCTTGGTTTGCATTTGAAACTGAAGTATTGAACTGAAGCTACTTGATTTGTATTTTTCTTCCAGGTTGCATGTAGAGCCCATTTCTGAGATTTGATCTTGCACTTGTTTGCTTTTGCTCTAACTTCTCAGGTTTTGATTTCCAGATTATCATTTCCAGGCTTGCACTTTTATTTTGAAACCTCTTTTTTTTTAATTGCTTCAGATTTGAATTTGACACTTTATGATTTGAATTGATGAGTTGATCTTCAGGTTTTGCTCTTGAATCTTTGGTGTTGTAGTTTCTGAGATACAAATCTTTGGTACTGTATACTTTCCAGAGATTTGGCTGGGATGTTTATGATTGCCTTATGGGGAAATTAAAGGTTTCTGATTTTTTTTTATTTGAATATTTTATTTTTTTATAAAGACAATTCATGCCATTTGTAAAAAGTCATGATGAAAGCAAGATTTTGTTCATTCTCCTACCCTATCTTTCCTGTGAATGTTTATTTACATTTGTGATCTTTTACAAGACAAGAAAATTTTATAAACTTTTATTTTTATATTATACATACTTTATAATTAAATGCAATCCTTGCTCATTTGTGTGTATATGTATATACAATGCTAAAAGAATTGTTCTTAGCCAAAATTTAAATTATATACATTATATCTCATTGAATTTTTTAAATGCCATTTATTTTTAAAAACATTCATTTTAAATTTCAATTCCAATTGTAAACTTGAAATATAGACTCCCATGTCCCTTTGTGTCAGGACCCGATTCTTCGTCTTCCAAAAATTCAACATCGATACTCACTTTATCGACTGCCGAGTAATCGAACGACGGAAAACCGAACACTGAGGGTTTTAAGAAAGAAGAAAAGAAGAAAAAGAGAGAAAAAGATAAAAATAGGGAGGATAGAAAATAAAGAAAACATAGAATAGAACAGAAACGGAAAACAACAGAACAACATCAGAATCTCACAATTCGCAGCGGAACAACATATAATAATAAATGAATAATCTTTAAATAAAGAACTATATCAGTTATTACATTTTATATATTACATTTCATTACATCATATCATCATCAGAGTGTACAACAACATACAACAACAAACAGTGCAGCGGAAAAAGAAATACTATATAACTAGTAATACGTCATGCCATCCAGCTTGCCTCCAGCAACTCCAGAATATCCTGATAAACCTTAACTCTTGACTGCCCTTATGGAAATTGGTGGGCACCCAGAGTTTAGGAAGGAAAACAATAAACTCCAAGTCAGTCATGTGACTGGTGTGAGAACTCAAAACAGTTTATTTAACTTTAAAATCAAAATAGAGGAATATTTTTAAATTCAATTCGCAATGCTTTTAAAAATAAGACTACCATAAGGCCTCCCGCATACACACACATGCAAACGTAGAATCGGAGGAGATTTCTCCTTATGATAGTCAAAGATGCTTGATACGCATTTAAAAAGAACATTTGATATTATTACTGGTGCATAGTGTAGAAAATTCATTTCGAAAGTAGAATATAAATCTTAGCCAGCATAGGTACCATTATATTATGCCTACTAATAGCTACCATATTAGATGGCAGGTTCTACAACTAAAACCGTACAAGTCATGTATTGTTTCTTTGGATTTCCAACAAATGGTCAGGCCAAGGAACTTCCCATTGCCACATGAGAATGCCTCTGGAAAGACATCCCCAAGAACCAAACCAGAACTCTGCCAACACAAGGCCGGGTTACCCCTAACTGGGTAACTACTGACACGAGCACTCCATTCCCCGATCGTAAACGACTTTTCTCACGGGATCCCGAAAACCAACAACCACAAAGTAATAAATTCGTAGTAACCACATAGGTTAAATATCTGAGCTCCATACCATGATACCACCTCTATCCAGAAGGAAATGTACATACCCTAAAGGGAGCTACCCCTAATAACCTTGCCGCATCTTTCCTGTTTTGACCATTTCCGGGGTGTGAGGTTCGACGAAGTCACGTCCACAAAAACATACTTTATACAAAAGCCATGCTTTGGGTCAACAAATGATCAACACAATGATCACCAAGATAGACGATCAAATAAATGATCCTATCACAAATAATCAACACAATGATCATTTACAGCAACACTCAGCATGTCACATTACCAAATTGGGAATATATCGCTGATAACTTCAACTATATAACCTCTGAGCTCGTACGTCTCAGAGAAGGGTGTTAAGCTAAAAGAATAAATTCTTCGCCACCAACAGAAATATATTTGAAAGAAATCGGCTTTATATCTCAACTTGTAATGTCAGACATACAATCCATACAAGTCTGTTCCGGGCTCGAACAAAACCAAAGGCACTTACAAAGAAGTCCTTGCAATCCGGATATTCACAATCCTAATCGGATTCACCATCACATATGGAGAACTCTATACCGGAGCAACTCGGTGCAGAGTAAATCGACAGGTCATCCTATCGCTCTCGCAAATACCGGGTCTTCAACACCGATCTTCAAATGCAATTCATAACGACGTATCACATATTCGGAATGGGTTATACGACCCCATGGTCCTTTCCCGGTTAACCCGAATAGTGAGCGCTTATTCAAAAATAAGTGTAGCATTCACATTCAAACAAATCACATCAATTACCCATTCAAAGGGAAATATTGATAGTCGGTTATTGAACTATCAATGGATATGCACACATCACCAGTTTCCAAATAATTTTCCAAATTATTTATTTTCCAAAATATCTTCACTAGATATATAATTTCAATACTTCAAAAATAAATCAATATTTATTTTTAAACAAATTCCACTTCCTTTATAAATTCCTTAGTGAATTTATAATTCCAAAATATCAATGAATATTCGATTTCAATTATTCATTTCAATTTATCTTCAAAAAGATAAATTCTCTAAACGTTTCATTTCACATTGGAAAAACATTTCCATACTTATTTATTCATAAGTAATTCACAAATTTTATTTATTTTCAACACTTGGAAAATATTCAATATACTTAAATCGAAATTAAGTATATATTTCATTCTTTAAGGAAATCATTCACTTAAACATATTTATTTGGGCCAAAACGAATGTTGCGTAAAACATCGTTACGACAACCCAAAATCACTAGTATAGGGATTCGAAATTAAAATAGATATATAAATCCCAATACTATACAAAACATTTCCTTTCGGAAATCATTTACTATAACAACAGTGTTATAGTCCATTATTTCCTTCTATTTCTCGAAAACGTCTATTTCAACAATAAATGTTGAAATCTATGGTTTCGAATCTCAACACATTTTAAAACATCGTTAGATCGTTTTAATTCAATTTAAACATCTCATTCAAACATTTTCTTTAACATATTATTCACTATTCAAAAACGTGAATATTCTTTGTTAACAAATTTCATCCTTTTATTCATTTTATTTCAAAGGATTATTCACAGTTCAAAAACCTGAATATAACTCCATTAATAGGTTTCAACAAATTTTCTTGTCAAAATAAGTCATTTGCGAATTTATAAAACAACGTTTATAAATTCCATTTCTATTTATTTATAAAAACTTCCTTTCTGTAAATTCTTTTATTAACCTATTCCAGTTTATAACTCAATTATAAACTAAAAGTTCATATTATAAGTCGAATGCTTATAAAACGATTATTTTACAAAATCGTTCTTTTAAAGACTTTCCAATTTATAAACCTTATAACTTATAAGATTCATTTATTTAACCAAATCTATTCCTTCAATATAACTTCACAAATTTATAAATCTTACTATTTATAAATTTCATTTATAACTTCACCGTTTATAATTCTATAAATTTCATTCTTTAATGAAATTCATTTTCACTTCATTCAAACACTTATAAAAACTCGTTTTATAATTTCAATATCTCAATTTATAAATATCCATTTATAAATCTCTTATATAAATCAATTCATATTAATATTTTAAAAACGTCTTTAAACTCCTTTATAATTTCATCATTTTGATTTATAAAATAATCAAATTTTTATAAATCCTATATTTAAACTTTTCACAATAAATTTCAGAAATCCCAATTTAACTATTTTATAAAGTCATTAATTCCTTATTTTCAAAAATCAGCTTTTAACTATATTTCTTAAAAATCATAATTTTTATAACTTTAAAAATTATAACGTTTATTTATTTATAATGGATCAATTCCAAAATATAGTATATTCTCAAAAATCACTTAAAAAATCATTTTAAAATCCCAAAATTTGGTCCAATGATGCTACACACTAAATAGTCAATCGCGACTACAACGATATCATATCTCAATATGAAAATCCATCAAATATCAAAATATCTGAAATCAAATAAAAACTGTTGAGGAATCCAGTTGGATCCCTCCAACCTGTTTTCCTGCATCCACAAACATTAGCACAATACCAATTCCGTTCCAGTACGAAATTATCGCGGTATATGTTCTTATTAAATATTATCCGCTTAATAACGGCGCAATAGGGTCTCATCCGCTAAAAAATGCGGGGAATCAATAACTACAATATATACATATGCCAATATATATATATTGATATTATATATAATACCAATTTCACTGTTTATGAAATATTCGCGGTATATGTTTTTATTAAATAACATCCGCTTACTAACGGCGTATAATGTCTATTTTAACAATCAATAGATAACAATCAACATTCAAACATGCATTCAAATATTTTAAATCTAACTATTTAAAATAAAATCGAAACTGATTCGATTGAGTGAGAAGTTCTCACCTTGATTTTAAATTCCGTTTTAGCGATTTATTTCGAATAAAATTAAACGGACGTTTAATTTTACCCAAAATTCTCACTAACTCCAAACGACTCCAAACAAACTCCATCGCGTAGTGCTCGTCCATACGATTCCAACGCAACTGAGTTTGCATTTTTTCGACCTCGTATGAAAAAGTTATGAATTTTATAAGTTTGCACACGATTTTTATTTATAATACTTACAACACAAATATACTTTTATAAACCTTAATCATCTCTGGGCCGTAAGATCCTGCATCCAACTCATCACAGCCGTAGAACGCAACTCCATCTCCCTCACGCAAGAAGCTCTAGTACATGAACGCACACTTGAACCCATTTACCAAATCTAGGGTTAAATTTTCCATCTTCCACGTTGAATGAAAACACGATCAGGTTACTTCATCGCGTAGCCTCACGCGAGCACTACACTCGGCCTGAATGGCACAAGGCTCGCCCCCCCCCCCCCATGTTGCACGAATCTCGAGGACAACGGCCATGCACGCGGCTCCATATCTCCCCCATCGTCGCTCCAAACACGATCTCCACCGTTGAACTTGTAGATCTTGATGTCCTCTTCAATTCTCTAGTTGAAACCTAAGGCTAATTGTCGACGGATTTGGAGTAGTCGAGGGAGGAAGAAGAAGAAATACTGGCCATCCAATTTCTAGGGCCGGCTGCGTTTAGTTTGACCTAGGTTAAATTTTCTTTTTTTATTTTTTTTGTGAGAGAGGGGTGTCTATTTATAGGAAAAACGAAACACTATTCATCCGGAAATTCCGAACTCCGATTTACGCGCCGTAACCAGCGTTTCCAGGGTTTACCCCGCGTTTCGGACACAATGGGACAGGTTTCGAAAGCTAATTCGGACATCTGTGCGAGATATGGCAACAAACGTTCAATTTGAATTAAACCGATTTAAGCGATTTTCTAAGCGTTTTAATTTGTACCGGACAAACGGTAAATCCAATTGAAATTTGAAACCTTACAATAATATCACATTACGGATCCGATGAAACTGGTTTCGTCGAAATCCGAGACTTTTTGAAAAATGGCTATTTTAACTCGCCAAATTAAAATTAAAAAATAAATCGATGCGTTTCGAGCTGCCACGCTCAAACGTTAACTCCGATTGATACGAAAATTGAAATCCGGTAATAACTAACTATTATGGATCCAATGGAACTGGTTTCGTTCAATTCTGAGACTGTTCAAAAATTGACTATTTTCACTAGTCGATTTAAATATTAAAATATTCAATTTTCACAAATTAACTTTTAATTCGATTTTAAAAGTTCTAAAATATCATTCTAACTTCCATATGATAAAATAAAATTTCCCAAATCATTTTCAATCATATTTAACCCAATTTTCAATTATTTCCATAATTTAACATATTAAATTATCGATTTAATTATTCAGTTAAATCCAATAATTCAAATAAAAATTTATTTGACTTATAAATTCACTTATTAATATTTAAAATTAATTAAATATCCAAATTTTAATTAATAAAAATCCTGGGTCGTTACACTTTGTATATTCATACTTACCTAAAAAAAATTTAATTAAATTTCAATGTGTATCCTATTTTACTCATATATATAATATACACATATATAAGATTTTAAATCAAAATGGCTTTTATAAACATTCTTTATTTCAATAGTTTAAACTCAAAACAAATTGGAATTTTATCCATATATAATTTATTACTTATTTTATTTGTTTGAGACTTTTCAATATATTTTATTTTTACAACTTTTTTAAAAGAGAATTGGATTATCATAACTTGTACACTCAACAAATAAACCATTCACATGTGCATTTCTTAGTTTATAAAGCATTTATAGATTTATTTATTAAATCAATTTCATAATATTACTTTTTTTTAAACCAATATTATTTTATTTCCAAAAATTAATTAAATTCAATTCAAAAACGGGAATGTTACAGGTTGAGTCATCTGAGCATGTAGTCGCAGACTTTGGGAAGATCGCAATGTTGACTGTAGGTGGTCGGAGCCACCGTGCATGTGCACGCGTGTGCATTAGTGTCAGGTTTTGAAGTGGAGTTTGGGGAACTCGAGTTTTTCTCGAGTCGTTTTCGAGTTGGACTCGAGGCAGGAGGGTAACGCGAGAGCATCGTGTTTACATGGGGGAGCAATCGTGTTCGTGCTTGGGTTTTAGAATGTTTGAGTTACCTGTTTTTTTAAGGAATTAGTGTACCAGGTTTATTTAGTGCAAACAAATTTCAAAGTTTAAAGCCAAACAAAAGTCAAGTTTTCCAAGCTAATATGTTATTGAAGTTCCAAGCAAAGTGTTTAAACAAATTTTAAAGTTTTAAAGTTATTAAATAATTTTTTTCAAAAGAAAAGATTTTCCAAGTTTAAAAATGAATTTAAAATAAATATGTTCTCAAAGAAAAATTATTTATTTAATTTATTAAACAAGTTTGAAACAAGTTTTCAATGCTTTCAATAATTAGAATTAATTGTTTAAATTGTTTTGTTTTAAAGAAAATTATATACTTTCAATTATATAATTGAGTACAAAATGTTTTACTAATGAAGTAAAATGATGAAATGAAGTATTTAATTAAGATAAAGAATTTATCTTAAATTAAGTAAGGTTGTAATTAATTAGGATAAATTTAGTGGGATTAATTAAAGTTAATCACTTAATAAAAATTAATGTATTATTAATTAATGAAAGTAATTAATAGATAGCTAATGAATGTAATTTGAACATCATTAACTAGCAATTATGAGGTAATTTAATTAATGTAATTAAATTAAGATAATTGGTTTATTAATTACTTTATTAATTAAGGGCTAATTAATCTAAGTAATTAAAGGTAATTAATTAAAGGAGTAATTAAATAGTGGAAGTAATTAAAGGAATTAATTACTAAATGTATTTAATTAATGTGATTAGTTTAAATTAATTAATTAGTTAAAATTAATGTGATTAATTTGAATTAATTAACTAGTTTAATTAATTAAAGATAATCACTTGATGATTTGTTAAGTATAATTACCTAATGTAATTTATAAAGTGTAATTACTTAGTGAAGTAATTAATGGATAATTACTATATGTAATTAATTGAAGAATGGAAGTAGTTTTGGGTTTAACTACTTAGTGTAATTAATAAGAGGGATAATATCTTAGTGGAAGTAATTAACTATTAATTACTTAGTGTAATTAATTTAAGAATTAATAAATAAATTTCTCTAGAAGTTAGCTAAGTAATGCAGTTAATTAAGGAAAATTAATTACTGAATGTGATTAATCAAGGCTGATTAATGAATGTGATTAATTAAATATTAAATATTAAATATGATTAATAATTAAAGAAGTAATTAGAGAATCATCTATTACTTATAAAGGAAAGCAGAAACCAGGGAAGTCATTTGCTGCCACGTGTTCTTTTCAATTGAATCCCAGTCGTTTTCATCTTTTATTCCTTAACTGTTCTTCTCCTCATCCCCTGACTCCTCAATGTCTACTTCACTTTTCATCCCACCCAACTTGCTAACCATTTCCTCCACTTTCCCTCTCCTCCCTCCTCAACCACAGCATTTCCCTTCCCACTCCTGATCCGTAAATCTCCCTGTTACCGTCCTCTTCACTTTGCCTGTTTAACCGCTGCTTTTTCCAACTACCCACCCTTGGTTCCCCTAATCTTTGCCCCTTACTCCTCACCTGCCTTCTTTCTCGCTCTCTGTGTCAACCCGGCTATCACTGCCCGCGGCGTCGAATTGTCCCGTGGCGTAACCCTTCACCACAGCGTAGGTAAGCAATTTTTTTTATTAATTTCTATGATTTTGGGGCTTACTGTAAATTCGTCAACAATTTACCCAATCTCCGCCGTAAGCACCGCCCAATGTTAACCATTTTGTGTTAACTGCGTTTCTGATGTTCGGGCTTACTTCACCGTCACCGCGTCGTTGTTGAATCCCTTACCCTACGTTAACGCAACCCAACCGTATACGGCTGTTTCTGTTAATTTCAATTGACAGTCGGTAAATGTGGATTGTTGAGGCAGATATGCTATTGCATACAGTTTGACCATTTTCTGCATTCACCCCCCTTTCTGTTTACCAACCTTGAGGGCAAATTGTTTCACTACTTTCCATCCAATTCTAAATCCGTAAAGCGGGTAAAAAAGATTGAGTATCTGTAAGCCAGTAATCTCACTCACTTTCATCTCCTCTTACGTTGCTATGCCATAACAACTTCCCTTATTATAGTGTTAAACGACAATATGAAACAGATTACATTTTCCAGCATATAGTACAGTCTGTTAAAACAGAATAAGAGATATTCTTTTTTCCCTTCGACCATCACCCACGCTTACATGCCCCTAACTGTGTTTTGACTACAAGATCTTTGCCAGATTGGAAATGTCATTAACCCATTTACATTTTTCTTCCAATACAACATTTTACCGTTTGAAAATTATGTTTGTTGCGAGTTTATGAAGCATATATGAAATAATTTATTAACATGAGGTAAGTTAACTGTGGAGGAAAAAAATGTTGTTTCAAAACGTTGGTTGGAAATTATCATTCCCACTTTGTTCACCTACAATCTCTAATTTCTATATTATGACAACTCAATGATATGGTTTTAACATGCAAAATGATCAACAAGTTATTTGGTCATTTTTGATAGCCTGTACGTTTATGGTGTAGATAGTACTGTTAACAGATGTTAGGCAAGTAATATACGTAACGTTGGGAACATGATTCTTTCCACTCCTTTTCACGTTTCACCTTTGTATGTTTATATTTCTCCTTATTAGATGTGTCATTACAGTTAAGTAGAATATGGTATACACTATGGTATGTTTTCCAACATAGCACATACACCCTGCTGACTTGCTCTCCACTATCGTCTGCAAGAATTCAAGTGGGATGATACTGCCTGTTAAGTAGCGAAGACTGATGACTCGTGAAAGGTATTTATTTGCTGACCCATTCCCTCTTATTGTATTCATACTCATTTTTGACCTCCAGTACTTAATGTTTAACATAGTTTTTTGTCACAATTTCATATGACTGAGTATTATTCGGTTCTTACTACTTTTAACCCTTTTTATACTCGGCAGATAATTTTTTTTCCTTCCCCACTTCACCTTCGTATTATCTGCTCCTATCAGCGACACAGTATTATTTACACATTCACATGCACACCCCCACACATATATGGAGACAGACGGACAACTGCAACGTACTTTGTTCACTATTTACACTATGCAATAAATATCACACATGGTTAATAAGAGTTTACATTGATCGCGTGATGTTATTCATATCATACTGCTATTAAATTTAGTCTGTAATACACGCGTTTACTCTGCTTCTTTCCTGTCCCCTGGGCATGGCTTATTTAATGTATTTTCCCCTGCTTCAACTCAACTAAATCAATCACTATTTTAAATTTACGAACATGGCCAAACACATTTTGTTTCAAATTTCTCATCATTTTTTTACACGTCACTATGTACTTCAATGATAATGCTGTGATTTAATTTGATTATACTGACAGAATACATATGTAATTACAAGTTTTAATCACTTATTATTTGTGACGTACATAAATTGAAGGCTTTGATAAGTAAGTGAAATACACAATTAGTCACACAGACTACATTGTCACAAACTGCTATTATATTAGTTTGATTTTTAACGCTTAATGTTAGTTATTTGTATCTCATATGCGTTTACGGCCGTCGTTTTAGAAATTAATAAGTACTGTACTTAATATGTAACATTGTACACAATGATTGTTCAACACCAAAAATCAGTCTCTACTTTTGCTTATTCCAATAACCACAACCTCATTCATTTTACAGTTATAACCTAACATGGATTTAACTTGACTTTAATATTTAGTGCACGTAAGCATTAACGGTCAGCTTTACCCAACCTGTCATTCCTGTCACTACGGCAACAGTCATTTATGACCTATCGTAGTAGACCCCTTTTTTTCTCCTTTTCTCCTTTTACGAAATCAACTGTCGCTCCCTTTTTTTTAAACCAACAACAACAAAAAAAAATTGTTAAACAAAATGTCAATTTTTACACACATACTTTTTACGACCAAACATATGACAAGTTCCTTTCCTCTTCTACCCAACAATATTCCAAGATCTGTAATCGGTCTTACTATTTTGATTTGTGTAAATATTTTTGGTTTTTCGCAATTCATTTCATGCAATGTCGGATAATGGAAGTTTTGTACAGTTCATCTGATTGGTTTCAATCATTTTTTCCGTACACCATTGCTCCTTGCGAAGTCCACCTTTAGGTTTCTTATTCGTTGATTTTAGTAACCATTTGTTCTAAGTATTGCCATTTAACCTCTAAAGGTTGCAACTACTTAACCACTGTTTGTGAATATATAATACCGCGTGCACTTAAAACATTATTTTAAATTTCCAAAACTGTATTATTTTTGATATGCTGGTATGTGTACCTTTTTTAAAGCAAATGTTAATTATGGTATCGTTCTTGGCTTCTTTACCTTAAATTCAGCAACAAACATAGCTCCACCTGTATATTGGTATGCTGATTGTGATTTACAAATACATAATATTCTTGATAACCTCGTGTGACGACCCGCCTTTCTCAACCCCAGAAAGACGTTTCATCATTAAGAAAGAAAGGGATAGATATAGAAAAGAATAGAAAGAAAGAACAACAACATCAGAATCTCACAACAGAATGGAACAAAATATAATACATCACATAACTATTACATAGTTATACATACCTCAGAGCCATACAATATCCTATAACAGGACTGTCATATACATATATGTCCATACATACATCCAAAATACAGCATAGACGAACTACACAGCGGAACTACATATATATATATATATATATATATATATATATATGCATACGTCTGGTCTTCTCCCCAAAATAGCTTCTCCAGAAATCAACACTTCCAAATACCTATCACTTGGCTACTCGTAAAAATTTGAGTACCCAAGAGTTTATGAAAACAAAATATAAACTCCGGGTCAGACATGGGCCTGGTATGAGTAAACAGGTTAAAATTGCTTAACTTTGAAAATCATTTAAAAATAAAGGTATCACGTAAGACTCCCCACAAATAAATACGGGTAAGTTTTTACCTTACGCTAACCAAAACATTTTATAGGAAATTCTATGATATTATAATAGTGTCTAGGGTTTTCAAGTAAATAGAAAATAGTCGAAATTGTTACATCTATTAAATTCCAGCTACTAGCCACGAAAGTGGGTAATACAAATCAAAACCGTAGGGTCTCGTAGGGTAAATTAGTTTCCAACAATGGCAGGGCTACTGGGGTACCGCCCGTCACAGTACGGGGCCTAGATCACCGTACCGAGGATCACTTCCGACCTCCTACAACACAAGGCCGGAACCATTCATTACTGAACAGTCCCGAACAAGATAACCCCGCAGTTGTGGCCAACAACTGCTCACTAAGCCGAAATAAAAAGGGACATCTAGACAGGGGAAAATCTTGTCCTGCTTGGGCATGACCCACCTAACCTTGCTGCATCTCCCCTGTTTTAGCCATTCCCGGTTGATGAGGCTTGAGGCTACGATTACCTTTATTGAACATATCTTAGAATGCTCATCGTCCACCTGACAATGTGTTGAAAGCATTCAATCTATACAAGTTCGCTCCGGGTTCGAACGAAACCGAAGGCATTATCTCGTTACACTCATTTTGGAACCACCCGCAGAGTCAATGACGATAACCCTTGCATTCTGGAACACCATCTCGATCACCATTTGATAAGTCACGACCTATCGTTTAATTTTGGATCGATGTGGTTTTCGGAGAATCAAAATTGATTCTTCCGATCCCGGTCTCATCGGATCCAAACGCCATTTTAAGGGCCAAGTTGTCTATTTAACTGAACAGTTTAATTTAATATCAAGAATTAACATAACAGATATATCAGATAAATCATATACAGTTATCATAGATATCAATAATATATAACAACATATCACAGAATAATCATCAACAGATATCAAAGTCAATCAAACATAATTATCAATGCATACCAAACAGTTTGGTTTTACTTTACTCAATTGATTGCTTAAGAATAAACTATTTTATTTTATTTAATTAATTTCTGATTAATTAACTTATTAATGAATAATTAATTAATTAGTTATCATTAATCATCAATTTATTACCTTATTAATTACTAACTTTTATTCATTAACTGATATTTCATCACTCGGTTAATTAGTTGATTCTTACTTATTAATTATTAACTTACTTAATATAAATTAATTACTTATTTAATTCTCACGAATTACTTTAATTAATCAATTATTATTAATTTAATTAATCATATAATCTTTAATTAAACACTTAAGTTAAACACCATTTATTAATCCTTCAATTAAATTTCTTAAGTTGAAAAGATTAATCACAAGATTAATTTCTAACCACAATTAAATTTAAAGTTAGTAATTTAATTATAAGTATAAAATGATTTACATCCTAATTTACTTAATACTAATTAATGACCTTTTTCAAACCTTACTTTTAGATAAACAATAAATCAATTATTTACCAAAAGTTAACTAATATTATTTACTGTTTAAACCTTGTAAAAAAATAAAACAAAAGGGGATTAGGCAAATATATTCTGGAAGTGGACCCGAGGTAACTCCCTTTTTCTCGTGACGAACTCGAGTTTCCCCCCTACTTTCCCGTGTCTCTCCCGTGCGTCCCTCTCTCTCACTCTCTCTTCTTCTTCCCAGTTTATACCTTCTTCTTCTTATTATTATTTTTTAGTTAAAGCATCAGTTAAATGTCGAAATGCAGTAACGCGCACAAGCATATGGCCCGAAGACACGATCGAGGCAACCCTCAAATTTCTCGAGTACGAGCGCGCGACTACTCTCGGATCATCGAACACCACTTCGCCTCCCATTCTCACCGACACGCCCACGCCACCGTGCACGTGCACGGTGGTCCGCCTCCCCTGCGGCGACTCGCGTCCATCCCCACAAACCACAAAACACCCTTAGACTCGAAATTTAAACCTAGATTTCGATTTCAAGTTGAAAATAAAAATATGAACTGAAGCTTGAATATGCGACAGCACTACACCGTCAAATCAAACGCATGGCCACCACACATCACCGGAGGTGATGAAAATTCACCTGAACGTCACTCACATCACTCTGTAACTCCACCAAAAATCGCATTACACTCGGCTTCATGATGATGCCGAAAACTAAATTTTACAGAGCATTGGAAAACAGGAGCTTAAACCCTATTCTAGATTCCAACTCAAAATACTTGCATTCGAAAAATAATTTGACATTTTTCTCGAATCAAAAGGTTTACAAATTTGCTTTCTGTAAATTTACAGAGATTAAAATTAGCTAAATCTCCTAAAATTGACAAAAACTTATTTTTGATTCATTTTAAAACTGCACTGTTGCTCTTTACTTAAAAATCAAGATTTTTATATTAAAAATCATAATTATGTTTATGAAAACTAAATATGTTATTGAATTTACAAATTTAAACATTTGAATTTTCAACTTTGATTTCTTTTTACCTGTAGTTTTGGAAATGCAGTATTGAACAATGCTGTTTAAACTTGAAATATGTTTGCACGCCTTGTTTAAGCTAAACAAACTCGAATTTACACAATACAAAGTTTAAATGGTTATATGAATAAGTTTTGTAAATTTATTTGCTTTATTTTGTACAAAACTTGAAGTACTGATCAAGAACAGCTATAAAAGCTTCCAGTGCAAACAAACATACACAGAACAGTATGTTTAAACTTCATCAACACATATCATTAAGAAGAAAATATGAAAGCTAAAGTTGAAATTAGTTTGTTTACTCACCAATCAAAACTTTGAACATAAATGATGTTGAAGAAAACACTTGCAGATGAAGCTTTCCTGAAACCCTTCTTGTTTCTTTTTTCTTTGTTTGATTTTCTGTTTTTAAATTAACATATATTTGCAAAGCATAAAATGTTTTCCCAGGTTTGTTTTTAAGTTAAAGTTTGTATGAATGAACTAATGATATATAGGTGTATATATATAAGTTAAAGCTACTTAACAATAGGTTGTATCTGGCCAGTTCCATCTGCATTGTCATTTACTCTTTTAATTGGTTAAGATAACACACTGCAGAAAGAAATGATATAGGAGAATTTCGGCTGTGTACTATACTTAAACAAGAAGTAATGCTATTTAAAGTTTTTGCTTTTAATTATGATAGCAAATAATTAATGGTTTACTGACAATTGATATTTTGTACAAAGATATCTATCATTATTTCGGCTAGCATACTTCATAAGACACAGGTTTTGTTTTGTGAAACTTATCTTATATTGAAGTGGACTTGTTTCCTGAGGCACAAAACTGAACACAGCACATATTTGTATTATTCTTAGTGAAACCTGCTTTTTGATTTTGTTTTCATTTGTTAAGTACAACTTGTCTTGTTTCTTTGCATCATTCCACTGGCATATACAGGTTATATTTTCAAATTTTCTGATATGATTGCTTAAAAGTGATTGTTAACATATTGGTTTATTTATATTGATAGTTATATTTTATATGAAATTTGTATACTTGTTCATATGATGTTTTTTAACATTTTTATTAAGGATGTTATGTTGTACAATTTGAATTTTAAAGATTATTGTTTGACCAAAATACTTGTATTAATACATTTCAAATTATAATTTATATTTTGTATATTTATATTACTTTGATTACATCTTATAATTATAATTGTGTTTTATACCAGTTTTGTATGTTTATACCTATATTGTTTTGCACTTCCATGTTTATGTTTAATATCTTCATGTTTGTTTATTTTAAAACTTATCATTTTAAAAACCAAAATTGTATTCATATGTATTTTATCAAATAACAAAAATATAAAGTCTTTGATTTGATTCCATTGAATAAGACAAAATTTGTTTTAAATGGTTTTGACATATTCTATTTAAATTTTCAAACCAAAATTTTCTTTTAGAAACATACATAACTGTTAAATATTTAATATCTCATCAATTTAAACGTTGACAAGCTTATATTTAATTTAAATTAGTTTAAATATTTATTAAATATGCTGTCAAAAATTCCGGTTGTTACACCTCGTGTCTATGATTTAAGTGGTATGCTGTCAGTAGTGGATAGCCATCAAAGTAGCAAGAATACCAGTTTGTAGGTGGTTTTACAATTTAAAAGAAATATAAATGCTTAGCTGTCGTATTTCAACAGTCATGTCCACAACAAATATGCATTATTTTACTGTTGTCTTCTATGCGTAATATGTAAATGAACAAATTTAGCATCAGTTTAACTTTGAAGCAGTTGTTTTACTATGTGCAGGAATGAGCTTAGTCAGATCAAATCGATAGTCACCATTTAGTCAATGTGTTCGTTGACGTTGGTAGTGCCTGTCAAAGTTGATTAAAAGTCAGACAACACTTCGGTAGTTTGGAGTCCGCTTCTTACCGAGCTGGTTCAAAACAACACTTGCCTCTGAAAGAGGCACAGTTGGTTCAAATTGCAGTATTTAACCAGGCAGACGGACGTTTAGGTATATGTAACAACGTGTGATACAGTGATTGTACTTCTATAATCGTACCGTCTAAATTTTGAGTCATTGTGCAGTTCACAATGACGGTTTTACATTGCACGATACATTACTCTATCATAACTGTCCCTCCTCTCCATTAGCAGACAACGAAAATGTGGATCCTTGATAATTGCATCGCTTCGTTACCAACACTGCCTTGCCGATTCCTTTCTCCAAAGTTGGTAAGATATAAGTTGATCTAATTTTATGCCGTACCTGGTACTGTTACGTGTTTATTTATCATCGTATTCCAACTCACTATTTGATGGATAGTCATACAGAAATTTTGTTAAAGTCTTTCTCCTTCCCAAACAACTATACTATTCGCCTTCTATTTTATTACAGCCTACTGCTGACAGTACAGATATGGATGTACATATTCATCCGTTCAATCAGTAGGTAGACCAACTGTACAGTAAAGCTAAGTGATGATATGTTGCTACATCTACGAAACAGATGAAAATTTCAAATTTCAATAACACTGCTAATTATATCAAAGCACTACGACAAACTGTTGGCAAGTTCAGGATTTCGTAATGATTGTAAATTTGATAGACAGGATGTAGTAGGGGAAAAAATAAAACAGAAGTGTAGATTTAAGAATTTGCCCTGTCAATTTGATAAGCGAGCATACATCAAATCTATGCTTACTGAGTATTGCTACTTGAATAGATTAAGACTGTTTTAATTTTTCTCTTTGCTAAACGTTAAGTTGTACTGTTTTCTCATTTCAGATGATTGCTTACCTGATCATATGAACAACTGTTTTTAGTTTTCTTTACTACACAGCTTACTGTTACACCATATAGCAGGCTAGATTTTACCAACCATTGTTAATTACTAATTCTGTTTTCTTCCTACATAAATACTTTGTTGTCCGCTGTTCAAATAAAAATTATCCATAGGATGATGTTGTACTAAGAGGATTAAACCTGTGTAAAGCTTGGTAAGTAAATTGTCGTCGGAGGTTGAAACATGGTAGTTTGCTAATTTGATCACGAATGTGGGAAGTAATTACCTCTAAGAGCAATAAGTTTATGAATATGAATGTACAGACGTAGAATATAATTTGCTCTGCTCTGCTCAGCCTGCGCAATTTGCATCTAAACTTAGTACTGAAGTAACATCAATACAACTGTCGATGGATTTCAGTCAGGTTTTGACGATGTGTGCTTAGTTAACTGTTTAACTTCCTTTTGACATATGACTCCCGTGTCAGCTACTCCTATTTTCTTACCGTATGGTAGATTGAAATACGAATGTTCGGTAAGGCAAATGGTAGTTGTACTTATCAATTTTTATTTCATTATTTTGTGAGTTCACTATTTGGTTTAGACCATATAAATGAGTTGTTTTCCCTCTGACGTACCATGACGAAAATAGTGACTGTACTGTAAAACTGACCTACTAAATATTGTTTTTACCTATAAAGTCCTCCTGATCATATTTTTGTATAGAAGCCTGTTGGCTAAACTTTATTTTTTTGTACTGTATGTTTGATTGATGGACCACACACTCTGTATGTAAATAAGCATGTCGAATTCTGTCCCTCGCTGCTGTCAGAAGTTAAATAATTTGCACTGAAGTAGTACCATATATATTTTTAATCAGTACGTAATGATACTTATTGCCACCGATGCAGGCTATACATCCAACATTCTGTATGCCTGACGATTGTAAACCCTTGTAGGTCATTTGCTTAATCAGAAATTATGGATACCACAGCTATGGCTAGGGATGCTAGAGCTGAAAGAAGAGGTGCAATCAACGTGAGAAAGAGAAAAAGGTCTACAGTTTTACAACAACAGGGGACAATAATGTAAGATACAAGCACATCCCGTGGAGATGTGTCATATAGGCAGAAGATAACTTCAAGACGGAGTGGCCGTAATGGTAGGTTATGTCGGTTTACATACCGTTATTTAATTCACGAATTAACACAATACAACTACTGCTTTCCACTGTAACAAAAACAGGGAAAAAAGAAAATGGACGATATGCCTCACCGAGTTCACGCATCAGTGTGTTTGCAAAAATAGGCACAGGTAATGGTGTACTCTTATTCTTCCTGTCTCTTACGAACTGTAACATAACCTGGAATAACCCATTTACCTGTTGCGTTTTAAACATATTTACGTTTGCTAATATCAACTTTACATACTGTATGGTTTACGCAGTACAGTTCACTTTGCTGTTAATCAACCTTACAACGGTTCCTCTACCACTTTGTTTTTTCTTGGTATGTTTACAGTACGCATTCGTGTTAACAACACCGCCTAAACTGTTGGAACAGGAGCTGCGGTGCAGCCAAGGAATTTTGGTGGTCCTACCAATGTTTGCTCAAGTTGTAATGCAACAGTTTGGTACGAAGAAAGGAACAGGAAGTCAAGAAGACCCGTGAATCCGAAGTTTTCTATTTGCTGTAAGGGCGGTAAAATTAAGTTACCAAGGTATAAAAAGTGCCCTGAGTATTTTCATAACCTGCTTGATTACAATGGTGGCCGTGACAGTTCCAATTTCAGAGAGAACATACGGGTATATAATAGGATGTTTGCATTTACATCTATGGATGGCCGGATGGATAATTCAATAAACATATGTCGGGGTCCTTATGTATTTAGAATTAGAGGGCAGAATTATCATAAAATAGGCTCTACGCTACCCACCGAAGGGCAGCCTAAATTTGCACAACTATATATCTATGACACAGCCAATGAGGTTACAAACAGAGTTAATGTGCCTGGGTTGTCAGCTAACTAGTCTACAAACCCTCATATTATTAAATAATTAATATCTTTGTTCAATGACTGTAACGAGCTGACTAAGGTGTTCCGGATGGCCAGAGACAAGTATGAGAGTAGTATTTTGACCAATGTTTCGCTTCATTTGTTGGAAAGGAGGGGTAGAGATGGTAGGCAGTACAATATACCAACAACTTTTGAGATTGTAGCATTGGTTACAGGGAATGGTAGCCGAAGTGAAGGTTATAGGGACATCATAATCGAGGAGAAAAGTGGACGGCTTAAGAGAATTAACGAGAAACACCCCAGTTTTATGGCTATACAATATCCCCTCTTATTTCCCTATGCAGAGGATGGTTACAGACTTAACATACCTTATCAGTCCATCGACCCAGCTGATATCGGTAAGGACGACATGGTAACCATGCGTGAATATTATGCGTACATACTGCAATATAGAGAGGGAGATGGTAATACCTTGCTTTATGGTGGGAGATTGTTCCAACAGCTAATAGTTGATGCATATTGTTGCATTGAGGAGGACAGATTGAATTGGATCATAAATAACCAGAACAACATCAGTTCTGAAGTGTACAAAGGGCTAAAGAATGCGGTTGCAGCGGGTGACACATCAGCGTTGTCTATTGGCAGGAGAATGGTTTTGCCTTCTTCTTTTACCGGTGGGCCTAGGTATATGATTCAAAACTACCAAGATGCAATGGCAATTTGTCGATGGTCTGGTTCTCCAGATTATTTTATCACATTTACATGCAACTCTCACTGGCCAGAGATTAAGGAGTGCTTAAAAACAATTCCAGGTCAAAGGGCAAAGGATAGACCAGATATAATTTCATGTGTTTTTCACATCAAGTTGCAGCAATTGATGCATGACATAAAGGAAAACGAACATTTTGGAAACCTAAATGCAGGTCCGTCACATCATCCACTAAAATTTCCTTCAAAATATTTACATACACTAAGAATACTGCTTAATTTTGGTAAATATTTTAACAGCTTTGTACGCTATTGAATTTCAAAAGCGTGGCTTCCCTCATGCACATATCTTACTATTTTTATGGAGGGAGGACAGACCAAAAACGACAGCTGAGGTGGATAAGGTCGTTAGTGCAGAATTACCCGACCGTCAGGCAGATCCTGTTGCATACTAATCAGTCAGCCAGTTTATGGTACATGGACCATGCGGCGTTTATAATCCTAACTGCCCATGTATAATAAGCAGTAAATGTTCAAAACATTACCCAAAACGGATTAATTATGAAACCACGTATGACAAACATGGTTTTCCAAATTACATAAGACGCAACAACGATAACTTTGTCACCACGTTATCTGGGGTTAATCTATATAATTGTTGGGTAATACCGCATAATGTGAGTTTAGTTGTGAAGTATCAAACACACATTAATGTTGAGATATGAAATCGTGCGAAATCTGTTAAATATTTGTTCAAGTACATTAAGAAAGGCCACGATAGGGCTGCTATTGTAATTGAGGAAAACAATGTAATGAACCACAATTTTGTTTGAGTTGTGGATGAAATAAAGACTTATATAGATTGTCGTTACATATCAGCTTCAGAAGAAAGTTAGAGAATCTTCAAATTTGATATTCACTATCGAAAACCTACAGTCGAACGATTACACTTTCATTTATCTGAAGAGCAAAACGTTGTTTTCCACGATGACGATAATTTGGCTGAGGTAGTATGTCAACCTGATGTTAATAATACTATTTTCACTGAATGGATGGAAACTTAGTAAGGATGCACGAAAGATAACATATGTAGATTTTCCTACAAAATGGGTATGGAAAAAAAAAATTGGCAAGTGGACAACACGAAAGAAAGGGGACACAATAGGCAGAGTTTATTTCGCTCATCCAACATGCGGCGAACGATTTTATTTACGTCTACTGCTAAACATTGTCAAAGGACCAACCTGTTATGAAGTGATACGAACCATTAATTCCATTGTTTATGACTCTTTTAAAAGTGCATGTGTTGCAAGTGGATTACTTGAAGACGGTAATGAATGGAACATAGCTTTAACTGAGGCATCACGTTGGGCAACTGCAGCGTCTTTACGCGAACTTTTTGTCATGTTGCTACTTTTCTACGAAGTATCCAACCCACTACAACTTTGGAATAGAAATTGGAAAATGTTGGTGGAGGTTATTGAATGGGGTCGCCTTCATACGTATGAACAACAAGCTGATTGTTTTGATGACTGTCAACTTAAGTTGGAGACTGTACGTGGATTAGAGAAGATATTGAGTAAAAGTGGTAGATCTATAGCAGAATTTAACTTCATCCCTCCATCAGAACTTATTACAATTTTCACAGGTCATTGTAGCTTACTAACAACTGAAAATGGTTATGATATGGAAATGTTGAAAGCCGAGCCGCAATCGCTTCTGTCGTCTTTAAATTTTGAACAACAGAAGGTATTTAAAAATGTACGTGATTTTGTTGAGCGTAACGAAGGTGGTTTCTTCTTTTTTTACTGAAGTGGGGGTACAGGGAAAACTTTTCTATGGAAAACTATTATCACTTACTTCAGAGCAGAAGGGAAGATTGTTTTAGCTGTCGCTTCTTCTGGTATAGCATCTTTACTTCTACCTGGCGGTACAACCGCCCATTCAAAATTCAAAATTCCACTTATTGTGGATGATAATTCAACATGCAATATGTTAAAACAATCTCCTTTAGGGCAGTTGCTCAAATCTACTGATTTAATTATTTGGGATGAAGCACCTTTGATGCATCGTAATGCCCTTGAGGCATTTGAAAAAAGTTTACAGGTTATAATGCAGGTTGGTACTGCTGACGGACCTTCCAGGCTTTTCGGAGGAAAGATGGCTTTACTCGGAGGTGATTTTCAACAAACTTTGTCGGTAGTTCATAAAGGTACTAGAGATATGGTGGTCTCTGCTTCCATCAGCAATTCATATCTATGGGTAAAGTGTAAGGTTTTCATCCTCACAAGAAGCATGAGACTACAACGTTCAACATGCACCTCCCAGGAAACGGAGAAAGTTGGGAAGTTTGCACAATAGGTGCTTGACATTGGAGATGGAAACGTTGATGCAGTTTCACTAGACGGTGACGATGATCCTTCTTGGATTACTATACCTTATGAATATCTTATCGACGTTGGAGATTGTGGTCTTAAAAATATGGTTGACATGATATATCCTAATTTGCATAATAGGTTACTGGACAAAGAGTATTTACGCATACGGTGCATGCTCGCTACGACTAATGAATTTGTTGAGGAAATTAACTCTTACATCCTTTCTCAAATTAACGGTGAATTAAGATCCTATTTCAGTGCTGATTCCATTAGTCCTATGTCTGAACAAGTGGACGATCAAAATACCCTTTATCCTACCGAATTTCTTAACACTCTAAAAATATCTGGATTACCTAACCACATTCTACAGTTGAAGATAGGAGTTCCAATTATGTTGTTACGAAATTTGAACCAGAGGTTAGGCCTTTGCAATGGAATACAGTTAATTGTAACTCAACTTGCTGAAAGGGTTATCGAAGCAGAAATAATTACTGGTACTAATATCGGTATGAAGGTACTAATTCCTCGCATCATCCTTACATCCACGGATACAAAATGGCCATTTGTGTTACGTAGGCGATAATTCCCCATGAAGGTTTTCTTCTCAATGACGATAAATAAAAGCGAAGGGCAAAAATTGGACAATATAGACATATATTTGCCCCTCCCAGTTTTCAGCCATGGTCAGTTGTATGTTGCCGTATCAAGAATATCTTTATACCAGGGTATAAAATTTTTAATTGGTCAATTGGAGGGTGGACGTCATGGGCTAATAAAAAACATTGTATATAAAGAAGTTTTCAACGGTTTATCAAGTAATCACACCTTACATCATTTACTCATGCATTTCAGTACTGACTTTCACAAGCACTTCTGTTAACTTTCTTCTCTCTGCTTTCAGGCTGAAGTTATGGAAGTAAAAAATGAGGTTACATGACCGGTTTCTGTTGTATCTATTTTTATGGACTACCATCTATTCATCTACAGAATGCAAATTAATTTGTCACTATTTCCTGCACTCTTTACCCTCACTACTATTATCTGCATTTCTATTGTATCTTTTTTTCACACTAAACTTGGATACTGTAACTTACTGGTATGATTTATTCATTCTTAACACCGCTCATTACCTGTTTTTGTTGTTTTCTCTCCAACACCTACATTTTCAGCTGCTCTCCTTATGACGATCATAATTATAGTTATATGCTGCACTCTCACTACCCTCACTACTACTACCTGAATTTCTGTTGTGTCTCCTTTTTTTTTCCCTAAACTTGGATATTTGTAACTTGCTGGACTGATATATTCATTCTTAACACGGCTCATTCCCTGTTTTTGTTGTTTTCTCTTCAACATCTACATTTCCAAATGGCCGGTTTTGTGTATTACTTATATAATTCTAATTATTGGTTGGCATTATGGAGAAAGTAATTGGTGACAAGAGAATCGAGCTCGTCAGGATTATCATTTGCTACATTGATTTTTATATTATACAGCTGTTTCACGTACTGTTTGTACATGTTTATCCTAATAATAAAAAAACCCGAACACTAACTTTAAAACATATAAATTACAAGTAATCGGCACAAGCATTTATCAGTGGTTATTTATCTACCACCAATCAAGTTAGTTCAAAATCCAAATTGAATATTGATTACTACTCAAACTATGTACTGTAATGTTATGCACATTTCAATACTATGAATTTAAGTTTAGGATCCATTAATGTGTTTGACTGCTTATTTGCAGCAATTTTACTTCAAACTGTTTGTTTACCACATTATTGAGTACTTTTATATGTTTTACTTTTATTGGTATACAGTCAATATTAATTCATCTTCCACGGTTCAAAATACTCAACGATTCTGAACCGCTGCTCTTTAAATCTTATGTTAACTCAGTTTGGATGTTCGTTAGCATTCACATCGTACGTAAAAAAATCCAGGGAATTTATTTTCCAAGTATATGATATTGTCTTCATTTATAAACACTTAAACGGCACTACGGTTTAGGCAATGAATTATAAACATTTGATCTATGAAATAAATTAATTATATGGCACTCAGTTAGTTACAACCCTGTGGCTTCATAGAATTAACAATTTATTACTGTCAAAGTTCTTACTACTTAACGATGTCTCTACTTTTTTTTCCTTCACACTGTTTCTCTGTTAAGTTCTTCGTTTGTTATTTCCTCTTAATTTGATGGAGCTCAAAACTTAGAAATGCTCCAAATTTAGTTAAAGACGGTTTTTTATTCCCAACATTCATTTAGCTTTCGTTTATTTCAAGATTGTGATATCCCGGAAATTTTGACAATGTCAATTTAATAATCTGTATTTAAAATTAAATTGATTTGACAAATTTTGTTAATAAAATTTGATTTGATCCAATTAAATAAATGTTTAATTGGTTAATTTTTTCTTTTAAAAAGCTAATAAATGCTTTCTATTTATAATGTATATATAAATTTATATATATTGTAGATAGGTAAGTTTGGATTGAAGATTAATAAACAAATAAAATATTGTTTTTAAACTCTAATAATTCATTTTGTTAATTTGCAAATTTTTATTTTATTTAATAAATAACTATTCAAAACTATTTAATAAATAACTATTTATTTTAAGGTACTTAAATAATTGTTTTAAATTATTTAAATGTATTTTAAAGCATAATTTAAATTGTAATAAGATAAACAAAATTTTGTTTTATTTCTTTTTGAATATAGCTAAATAATTATAATTTGGAAGTATATATGGAAATTTAAAATACCATTTATATACTAAACATTAATTCATTTAATTAAGATAAATAAGATAAGTAATTTATGATTTCTTTTATAAATGATTTAAAATTGATAAATGAGTTATTTTCAAATAATAAATGTATAAGTACAGATACATTTTAAAAGACAATATTATTATTTTAAAATTGAATATGTTAATATAAATTAGTTTTAAAATGGGATTTTTAAATATATGAATAGCATTTGAATTTGAATTAATTTTGAAATTCAAATGAATAAACATATCTAAATCCTGTAAATAAGCTTTCATCTTTATATAAATTGTTTTATGTCATTTTCTTTAAAATGTGATGCATATACATTTATTTATGAAAATGCTTTATATATATGTATTTAATAAATAAAGAGGATTTCATTTACTTTTAAATTAAATAAAAATAAATAAAATTAATTTCAAGACATATGTTATTAAACTAAGGGGTATAATGACAAGTGTAGTTGAATTAAATGACTAATGTAGCAAGTGTTATTTCTTTTTTTACAAGTGTCTTTTATTTTTTATTTTTCTTTTAAATTTTTAATAAATCAATTACACTTATATAAAAGCATGTTTTTTCAATCTCCTACTTTCTAATCTTCATTTTTTTCAAAAATTAAGAAGATATAATTTCAGCTGAAACCATTTATTTCCAAACAGTCAAAAACCCAAAATTATATTCAATTCAAAAATTTGAAATGCTTCCTCAAACCAAAGCATTTTCAACCTGTAATTCCATCAACCTGAAATCTGTAATGCAAGTTCAAATCAGCAAGCCCTCTGTAAAACCTTTTTCAAATGCAAAATCAAAGCAAGTAACTCTGCAATATGGATTTGTTAAAGCCTGCATTTCCTTCTTCTTCAACATGTTCAAGCCATCACAACTTACAACTGCAAAATTTGTTCAAATATGCAAGCCTGCAGTCCTCTGTAAACCCTTTCAAATGCAAATGCAAGTTTTTAACAGCAAGTTCAAATTTCATTAGCATGCGATTGCAGTTTCAAAACACAGAGGCAACTCAAGTTTTTAAAAAGGCTTTTCTGGAAAATTTATGCTCGGTCTTTCAAATATCATGTGAGTAACACTTTTTTTAAAATTTAAGTATGTCAATGATTGCATGCTTGTTTGTCTGTGATGAAATTGTATTCTTGTATGTGTGTCTTCTGTGTGAATTGGTTTTGAACGTAAATACAGTTTTATGTTATTATAGTTTTTATAAGTACCGGATTCATAGTTTAGTAAAACTTGAGTACTCTTGAATCAATCTCTAATAATACATGAATCTTGAACAATGTATGTTTAACTTATTAAAGATTTTAGTTTAAAAATTTGTTTAAGTTCAAACCATTAGTATTTCCTCTGGGAAAAATCAAACATCTGAGCAACTTTAAATAAGTAAAATTTCAAGTGTCATAATTTTGGTATTCAGTAATATAACTCAAATGCTTAAATAAAAATTGGATTTTTAAAACAAAAATTACAAATTTTAGTATTTGGTTTCATGAACATTACTGTTTTTACTAGAAAATGTAAATGGGGGGAAATCAGACGATCTCGAGGTTCTAGAAGGATGGGTTTTCTTCTGGTGATGGATTAGAGGTCAGTGATGATATAAAAAATGGTGGTGGAAATTCACCGTGGTGAAGGTGATGGTTCAAATTGATTTCTTAAACCTAGTTTTAGGGTAGAGTAGAAATTGATCGGCATGAAGGCTACAGGTGACTGAGTGCTACTATTTTTGGGGTGATGGCTGCTTGGATGTCGAAGAAGAGTTGGACGGCGTTGCAATGCCTCTGATGGCCGGAGGAGGGAGAATGAGGGTTTTCCAGGTTTGGGTTTGGATGGAGATACCTGTTCCAGTATATTGTTCCAGGTTTTGGGTTTGGGACTCGAAATTGTTTTCGAGTAGATGATGAAATTTGGATGACTGGAATATGTTTCGGTGATAGTCGGCGACTTGTTTGTTATCTGGGTGGTGGCCGGAGGCGGTCAAGACCACCGTGCATATGCACGGTGAAGAAAATGGTGTTAGGGTGGATTCTTGGTTTTGCAGTAGTTTTTGTACATGGGTCGTACTCGAGTAATTAGTGTTTTTACTCGAAGAAGTTTATGGATTTACTCGAAGTAATAGAGAGGGGACTCGGGCAGTTTTGAAGTTACAGGTTTCAGGGGAAACCTGTATATTTCCAACTCAAAAGAAAATTAAGTTTTAAAAATATGGAGCAGGGTTTTTAAAACAGAATTTAAACTTAAAATTAAAGTATGAATTTCAAACTAGATTTGAATTCAAGTTTTAAATTTAATTTAAACTATTTAAAAATTAAAATGATTAAACAACTTTTAAAAGTGTTTAAATAATTGAATAAAAGATAAAGCTTTAAATTAAAATAAAAGATTTAAACATAAGTTAAAATCTGGAAACAAGATCCAAATTTGAATCATGTTTTGAAAATAAAAGAAGTTTTTAAAATTTCAAAATTTTTAAACAACTTTTGATGTTGAATCATATTTTAAATATGATTTGTATCTTAAATAAATATAGGTTTAAATTCCTTTTATAAAATGAGAAATTATTTAGTAGAAGTTTTGAAAGGGTTTTTAAAATGTTTTAAAACTTTGTTAAAGTTAGGTTTGGTTTTCATTTTAAATTTTAAATTTAAAAATGTAATTTGGAAACAAATTTAAAGTAAGTTGTTTTAAATTTTCTTTGTTAATGATAATGTCATCATTAATAAGAAATACTTTATTTTAAAAATTTATCAAAGATTTAATGTTTTTGATTATTTATATTAGTAAGGTAATTAGATGGTTTATTAATTAATTTATTTAATTAATTAAATAAGGATTACGAATTAATTAATTAAGGTTGGGTTAATTAATTAAGATTAATTAATTTGTAAAATGAAATCATTAATTAAATAAGTTAACATTTTAATTAATGATTGGAAATTAATCAAGAGGTTAAGATTAATTAAGTTAAAAAACTTAATTAATTTAAATAATTAGTGATTAATTAAATGATTATTAAAGATTAATAAATTTGTGATTAAAAATGATTAATTTAAGTTTATTACTTAAGTAAGGTAATTAAGGAAATTATTGATAAGTTAATGAAGGTCATTAATTTGGGGTTTATTTATTAATTAATTAAAGTAATTAATTTTGATAATTAATTAGATTAATTAAATTTGATAATCAGTATGGAACTGGGTTAAGTATGTTACCTTGTGAAGGTAATTAAGGTTATTAATTACTCGTTGAAATTAATTATTTAATTTGATTTATTTAAATTAATTACTTAAGTTTAATTAATTTAGAATAATCATTTGATGGGTTGATAGTAATTAATGGAAGATAATTACTTAGAGAAGTAATTAAGATGAGTAATTACTGAGTGTATTGATGCATGAAGAGTTGGGGTTATTTGTTTGTGTAATTATTATGGAGGATAATTTCTTTGTGAAAGAAATTAATAATTAGTTACTTGGTGTAATTAATTTAAGAAATTATTAATTAGGTCATTTGGAAATTATTAAGTAATGTAATTAATTAAGGGTAAATAATTACCAATAAAATTGATCATGGATGATTAATAATTAATTAATTTTTTTAAATATAATTAATTTAGGGATAATCAATTTACTCAATGAAGTAATTAAGAATAGTTAATTACTGAAAGTTAATCAATTAGAGGTGATTAATGATTATAGGTAATTACTTAATAAAGTAATAAATTTAAATGTAATTAAGAATCATTAATTAATATAATTAACGATGTGATTAGGATTAATTAATTGAGATTAATTTATTAATGATAAGTGATAAAAGTAATTAATTAATATGATTAATTAAGGATTAATGTAATTAATTATAATTAATTAATTAGTGGAGTAATTAGAGGTTAATTACTATATTTGATTAAGAATAATTGATTTGTGAAATTAATTACTTGAATATAATTAAAGGATGATTAATCAAGGGTGATTAATTAAGGATGATTAATTAGTGGTCAATTAATTAGCTGATTTGTTTGTAATCAATTGTTATATAAGCAGGATTTATAGATAGAAGTAATTAATTTAATTTACTTTAAATTAATTAGAGATAATGTAATTAATTTAATTCATTTTAAATTAATTATATATGGTGTGATTATTAAATCCTTGTTTATATATGGATGATATAGTTTTCCTTGAATGGTTTGAATCTCAGATATGAGATTAGTAATGATGCGTGATATGGATGCATTGGTTGCATTGTGATGATGAATTGGATTATCTTCTGATTATGATAATATGGATTATCTGTGGTGATGATTATCTATTGTGATGATGTGAATTATCTATCTGTGTGTATATAGATAACTAAATTGAATTGTTTTCTTAATCTTTAAACAACTTGGGCCTAAAAGACATGTTTTGGATTTCGATGTGATCGGGATCGGGTTTCCATATTTGGATATCCGAAAATCACATCGATCCAAATTAACGATAGGTCGTGAATCTCAAGTAAAGATGATGATTCAAAGTGCAAGGGTTATCGTCGTTAACTCTGAGGGTGATTCCAAAATGAGTGTAACGAGATAATGCCTTCGGTTTCGTTCGAACCCGGAACGAACTTGTATGGATTGAATGCTTTCAGAACATCGTCAGGTGGGCGATGAGCATTCTAAGAGATGTGTTCTCTAAAGGTAATCGTAGCCTCAAGCCTCATCAACCGGGAATGTATAAAACAGGGGAGGTGCAGCAAGGCTAGGTGCGTCATGCCCATTTCAGGACGAGATTTTCCCCTGTCTAGAAGTCCCTTTTTATTCCACTGTGTGGGGCGGTTGATTCGCGACAACTGCCGGGATTGTCTTGTTCAGGACTGTCCAGTAAGGGATGGTTCCGGCCTTGTGTTGCAAGGTAGTTAGGGTGGCTCCTCAGTATGGTGATCTAGGCCCTGTACTGTGACGGGCGGTACCTCAGTAGCCCTGCCATTGTATGAATCCAAAATCCAATAAGTGCCAACGGTTTTGATTGTATTACCCACTTTTGTGGCCAGTAGCTGGAATTTAATGAATGTAACAATTTCGGCTATTTCTCGTTTACTTGAAAACCCTCGACCTATTATAATATCACCGGATTTCCTATCAAATGTTTTGGTTAGCGTAAGGTAAATTTTTTTCCATGTTTATGTGTGCGAAGTCTTACGTGATACCTTTCTTTTAAAAGGTTTTCCAAAAGTTAAGCAACTTTAACCTGTTACTCACACCAGACCCATGTCTGACCCGGAGTTTATTTTTTTGTTTTTCATAAACTCTTGGGTACTCAAATTTTTACGAGTAGCCAAGGGATTCAGGTTAGCATTGACGAATTATGGAGGAACAAATGGAGCAGGAGGCTTCTGCGTTATAGTTATCTAGTATTCCGTTGTGTTGGTATCTCTAAGTCGTTTGTTTGAGTTGTTTTGTACTGTGTTGTAATAACTAGACAGGTGTTTATAACTGTCTAGTATGTGATGTATAATCTGTGTAACTCTGATAGTTGTTGTATATCTGTGTAATACTTTTGTTATTAATATAATTTATTTGTTCCGCTGTTGAGATTCTGTTGTTGTTTTCTTCTTTCTTCTCTTTCTTTATCTTTCTATCCCTTTCTTTCTTAATAATGATGCATCATTCTGTAGAGATGAATGGCGGGTCGTTACAGTGGTATCAGAGCATTAGGTTGAGTGAATACCTAGGCTCTGGAGTGGTGTCTATCCTGAGAGATAGTATTTTTAATTTTATATGTATATATATATATATATGTATGTATATATATACATATCAGTGTGTGTGTGTAATATCCCGGAATTTTGGACAATATAAGTTTAATAATCCGTGTTTAAATTTAAATTAATTTGATAATTTTTGTTAATAAATTTGATTTGATTTAATAATCTTCTTTTATTAAATATTTAATAGGTGAATTTATTTTTAATAAGCTAATGAACTGTTTTCTATTTATAATGCACATATATATATATTTATTTATTTATTTATATATTTTAAATAGATAAGTTTGGTTTTAAATTTAATTAGTCTATCATATTTTCTAATTTTAATATTTTGAATTTGGAAAATTATGATTTATTTTTGAATTAAGCTTTTCAAAACTATTTAATAAAATAACTAAATGATTTTAAATATAAGACAAATGTTTTATTTGTTTAAATTATATTTTGACTTAAGTTGTATATTAAAATAAGTTATAAAATGTTTGTTCTATTTCTTTTTAAATTGTTGATTAATAATATGATTTGTAGAATAAGTATGAGAATTTAAAATACAATTAATAATAAATCATGTATTCATTTAAATAACAAATAGGTTACAATCTCCTTTATAAATTTATTTTAAATGATTAAAAATATTATTTAAATGATTATTTGTATATTATTTTTATTTATAACTATAATTGGACGATTCTTTAATTATTTATCTATACATAACTAAGTATTAAAACTAATTAACTAAGTTAAACTTACTTTAACACATAATTAAAAATACTAATTACTTAAATTAACAAGTGTAAGTATCTTAAAGCTAAACTAACAAATGTAAACTAAATATCATTTTAAAATAACAAGTGTAAAAATTAAGACATGTGTCTTGTTTAAATTTTATTTTTCTTTGTTTTTAAAAACAAATCATAAAGAAGATATTTAAAGTTGCATCTTTTCATTCTTTTCCTTTCTTCATTTTCATTCTAAATCTAAAAATTCTTTCAGCTGAGCCATTTTTCCATCTCTTAAAAAAAAATTTGCATATCAATTCCCATAAACAACATGCAAACCTGCAAACCATCTTCAATCTATAACATGCAACAATTAAAGCATGCATTTAATTTTTCTAAATATCTGGAAAAGCAAGCTACCTGTAAGCAAGAAAAGCCTGCATTTTTTTCCAAAACAATCTGGATAATTAAATCTGAAAAGCAAGATGTCTACATTTTCAATCTGAGGGCCTGCATGCAACAAATAAATCAAGAAAGCCCGCATGTAAAATCTGGAGTCAAAAAGCAAGTTTTATAATGATTAAAGGGCTGTTCAAAGATCTAGAAGCTCAAGTTTTAAAAGCATTTCAAACAAGTTTGCAAAGGATTTTTCAAATCTGAAAACCTATGTTCTGCTCTTTAAAATCAAGTGAGTAACTCATTTTTAAAAATTTATTTAATAGGTAAAGTTGTTACCATGCTTTTTAAATTAGAAATGAATATATATATATATATATATGAAATTGCTGTGAATATTTATACCTGTGAATATATGCATGTGTACATGATGATAATTGTTGCATGCGTGTTCTTCAAATCCCAAACTCCTGTTTGATCCTTAAATTCATTTTCTTTTAACTTGTTTGCTATTATGATGTAAATTTTTGAATAAAACTTGTTTATTTTAGGATAGGGTAATTTTTAAATTTTATATAAGTTTAATAGAATTGTCTGTAACCTGGAAATTAAAATACACAGAGCCACTATTGGCATAGGATGAAAATTCAAATTTTATAATTTAATATTTCAGGTTTATAAATCAAAACACCATTCAAAATCATGAATTTTAAAACAAGATTTAAAATTTTTAATCATATATTTAAAGAGCAGTTTTAAATTCTTTGTAATCAACAATTTGGGTTAACACAGATGATCCTTATGTTCGTTTGTGTTGAATTTGTTTCTGGAGATGGTGTAGCTATCAGAGATTATAGGAAAATTCTTGGTTTGTGTTAAATTTGGTTTTTGATGATGAGATTGGGTTTTACAGTTGTGAACCTTAGTTTTACTGGGTTTGAGGAAATTGAATACCCCGGCTTCGACAATGGATCGAGTCCTACGATTTCTTGGGTATTGTTAGGTGGTGGTGTGAGGAAGATGTCACCGGAGTTTCGAAGGTGATGGTGGCCGGAGTCGCGTCAACGTGTCGTTGACAGGTTTTGTGTGAAGATGCGGTGTTTGTTTCCAGGTTTGGAACTCGGTCTCGATCTCGAATTCGAGCAAGTGTTGTTGGAGTTGGTGTTTGGTTGGCCTGAGGGGAGGGTTGTTGACCGTGGGATGGCCGTGTGGTTGTCTAGTGATGGCCGGAGTTGATGTACAGGTGTAGAGTGCAGTGGTGTACATGATGATGATGTTGGGTTTCAGGATTTTGTTGCTCGAGATGGTCTCGGGGGATTTAGGTAGTAACTCGATGCAGAAAGACTTTTGACTCGAAGTAGTTTTTGGGTTTGCTCGAGCTACCTGATTATTTCAGGTTTTAGGGTTTAGCAGAAAACTGTTTACAGTTTTTAAGAGTAGAAGTAAAAGTTTTTAAATGTAAACTTATATCTGAACTAAGTTTAAAATTTAAATTTAATTTAGATAAGAATTCAATTAGTTTAAATTTTGGGTCTTTGAAATAAATTTGAAAATTCTTTTAAATTCTAGTTTTATTTCAAATAATAAAACAGAAACTGTTTTTTGTTTTTAAATTTAAAGGTAAAAGTTTAAATTGCAAGTTGAAGTTTAAACTGGGTTTTTATAATCTGAAATTTGAATATGAATTCAAATTAGATTGTCTGAGATTTAAAATCATTTTTGTTTTTAAATTTGAATTTGATTTCAAAACTCAAAAGTGTAAAAGCATATGTGTGCTTTGGGTTTGAACTGGAAGTTTAAAATTTTAAATTAGGAATTAAAAATGAGATTAAATCTGGGTTTTTAAAATCTGTAATTAAATTTGAACTTCGGTTTTTTTTAAATAAAATAAGTATTTAAAACATTCATTAGAAGGTTAAATGATTTGAAGATTTATGTAAGTAAAGTTTTCAAGGATTTAAGTTTAAATATGTAATTAAGGTTCAGGCTGTATTTCAGTTTTGAAATTTAAAAGTAGTTATTAAAAATTGATTTGAATTTAAATTAAATTGGGATTTAAATTCTTTTAAACTTATTTATAAGGTAGATTTTTCTTTTAACATATGAAATAAAGGTTTTGATTTGTTTTTAAAATCTTGTTTAAGTTAAAATTTTATTCATTTTAAATTCTTAAATTTTAAAATGTAATCTAAATGGAATTTAAAGTAAATTAAAAAAAAACAATTTGTTTCTAAATGCTTAATCAAGTAAAATGTTATTTTGAAAGATAAATAAAATTTAACGATTGATTCATTAAATTATTAAGATAATTTAAAATGAATAATTAATTATTTAACTAATTAATAATGTTGATGATTAATTGAGTAATTAATAATTTTTAAAATTGATTAAGTAAGATTTGAGATTAATTAGTTTGGGTCAATTAATCTACAATTAAGGATTTGTTAATTAAATTTTAATTAATGATTAAGATTTATTAATCAAGTGATTTAGGATGAATTAAGATTGTAATTAACACTTAATTAATTAACAATTAGAGATTAATTAAATTGTAATTAAATACTAATTAATTAATTAGTAATTAATAATGATTAATATAAGTTAATTTCTTAATTAAGTAATTAAGAAATGTTAATGAAGGTCATTAACTTAAGATTATTTAAGCAGTTAATTAATGTGATTATTTTTTAATGATTAATTAGATTAATTAATTAATAATAATCTTTTGAAATTGTTTATGTTTAATTACTTAATGGAAGTAATTAATAAATTAATTACTTAATGTAATTAATTTTGTAAATGTGATTTGTTTAGATTAATTAATTAAGTTTAGTTAATTTAAACACTTGATGATTGATAATTACTTTGTGTAATTAATTGAATTGTAATTGCTTAGGGAAGTAATTAACTGAGAATTACTGGATGTAATTAGAGATTTTATTTATGGAAGTAATTTAGATTAAATTACTTTGAAATTAATCAAAGGATTAATTGAGATAATTAATTATGAGTAATTAATTTATGGAATGAGTAATTAAGAAAAGTTAATTACTGGAGATTATTAATCAAGGGTGGTTAATATATGGAAGGTTTAATTGCAGATTTATTACTTAATGTAATCAATTTTAAATAAAGAGATTTGATTAAATGTAATTAGCAATCATTAATTAATGATGAAATTTAAAATGGATTAATTAAGGAGTGATTAATTAATAATGGATTAATGTAATTAACTTTAGTTAATTAATTGATTAAGTAATTAAAAGTTAATTATTGTGAATTGTTAAGTATAATTAACTTGTGTAATTAATTTTAAAGACTAATTACTTATTGTAATTAGAGATGGTTAATCAGTAATGATTAATTGAAATGAATATTGAGATGGTGATTTATTAATTGATTTGTAATCAATTAATGATAAGATAAGCATGATTTTAATGATGAAGTAATTAGTTTAATTCATTTTAAATTAATTAGAGATAAGGTAATTAATTTAATTCATTTTAAATTAATTATAGATGGTGTGATCATTAGATCATTGCTTATGTTTGATGGTTGATATTGGTTGCAATGTATGGTTTGTAATCTCAGTTATGAGATGAATAATGTTATATGATATGGATGCATTGGTTGCATTGTGATGAAGATATGGATTATCTGTTTATGATGTGAATTATCTGATAATGATAATGTTGATTATCCATTGTTATATCGTGAATTATCTTTCTGTGTGTATATAGATAATGAATTGAATAGTTTTAAACTTTAAAACAACTTGGCCTTAAAAGACACGTTTTGGATTTCGATGAGACGGGATCGGGTTTCCATATTGGGATATCCAAAAACCACATCGATCCAAATTAACGTTAGGTCGTGAATCTCAAGTGAAGATGAAGATTCAGAGTGCAAGGGTTATCGTCATTAACTCTAAGGGTGATTCCAAAATGAGTGTAACGAGATAATGCCTTCGGTTTCGTTCGAACCCGGAACGAACTTGTATGGATTGAATGCTTTTAGAACATCGTCAGGTAGACGATGAGCATTCTAAGTGATATGTCCTATAAAGGTAATTGTAGCCTCATGCCTCATCAACCGGGAATGGCTAAAATAGGGGAGGTGCAGCAAGGCTAAGTGGGTCATGCCCAAGTAGGTCGAGATTTACCCCTGTCTAGATGTCCCTTTATTTCGGCTTAGTGGTGCGGTTGCTGGTCACAACTATGGGGTGGTCTTGTTTGGAACTGTCCAGTAAGGAATGGTTCCGGCTTTGTGTTGCAGGGGAGCGGGCGTACTCCTCGGTACGATGATCTAGGCCACGTACTGTGACGGGCGGTACCCCAATATCCCAGCCATCGTATGGAATCCAAAATCCAATGAGCGCCAACGGTTTTGATTGTATTACCCACTTTTGTGGCTAGTAGCTGGAATTTAATAAATGTAACAATTTCGGCTATTTTCATATTTACTTGAAAACCCTAGACCTATTATCATATCACTTCATTTCCTATCAAATGTTTTGGTTAGCGTAAGGTAAAAACTTTTCCATGTTTATGTTTGGGAAGTCTTATGTGATACCTTTTCTTTCAATGGTTTTTCAAAGTTAAGCAACTTTAACCTATTACTCACACCAGACCCATGTCTGACCCAGGGTTATTTTTGTTTTCCTTTAACTCATGAGTACTCAAATTTTTACGAGTAGCCAAGGGATTCAGGTTAGCTTTGACGAATTGTGTAGGAGCAATGGAGCAGGAGGCTTCCGCATGTAGATATATAGTTTTTTGCTGTGTTTGTATCTCTAAGTGTCTTCTTTGTGTATTGAGTTGTAATAACTAGACAGGTGTTTATAACTGTCTAGTATGTGTTGTAATGTCTGTGTAACTCTGATAATTGATGTATACTGTGTAATACTTATGTTAATAATATAATTTATTCGTTCCGCTGTTGTGATTCTTGTGTTGTTTCTTCTTTCTCTTATTTCTTTTCTCTTTTCTATCCCTTTCTTTTAAGGATGATACGACTTTTTGTGGGGAAAAAGTCGGGTCATCTCATTTGGTATCAGAGCGCTAGGTTGAGCGTATACCTAGTCTCTGGAGTGGTGTCTATCTTGAGGGAGCGTATTTGTATTTTTATTATATATATATATATATAATTGTTTCTACCTATCTGTAGGGTTACCTGTTCAGGTTTTCCGATATAAGTTATAAAGGTAGATGAGGTAGTAGTGTGTAACATGACTACGATTGGTTGGAGTTTGAATGTTGAGGTTGGAAGTGTATTTGTCGAGACTGTAAACCTAATACCTTCTCGATTGAGTTTTTAAGTGGTGAAGGACTTCATCGATCTCCGAAGGAAACCTGTTAAGGTTTGGAGTTCATCTTTGAAGTGCAGAGCTTGGATGAGTTGAGTTTGGATCTGTCAGTTGGGCAGAAGCAAGATTAGTAATGGTATCTTGATACCTTAGGAAGTAGTAGCTACGTGATGAGACGCGGTGACTATGGATGTTTCCGAAGATGTTTCTTTGGAACAAGGAAAAGGAAGTGTGTCTGTTTTGGTGTTGTGGCTGAGTCCAGCTGGGTGTTTCTGTTTGCTTTGAGGTCCGAGTTTCTCGGAGAGCTTTAGATTGGGAATTCTTTGGCTTTGGTGTTAGCAGTGCAGATCGGAGTGTTCTGTGTTGGTAGGAAGTGCTCTAGCTGGGTAGTTTTTTCTGAAGTGGAGTTCAGAAGCAGGAGAGTGAATCCTTTTCTTCGGTGAATATGCTAGGCCAGCATCAGCTGTTCTGATTAGTAAAGAGAGAGCAGTTTCTTTGGATTAGGCTGAGTTGATCGCAAAAGTGACTTACGATACTTAAGTGTTCTTTTGGATTTTTGGAGTTGTCCGGATGTCTTCAGGGAAGTCTGGGGTTTGTCCGCATCTGGAGATCGAGTTTCCTTTCCAGGAGTGGAACCGGTGGTTCAGTTAGTAGATGGATGGTTCCTTGAGATAGAAGTGGGTGAAGCAACTCAGGTTTCGGAGAAACGTCTGAGTTTTCTTATGGATCTGTTGAACCATATTTCTGAGATGTGTTGTCCAGTCTGTGCTCATGTTCATCAGCATTTTCCTCTATTTCGGATCAAAGTTGTGCAGCAGAAGCAGTTTGGAAGTGCTTCTATTTTTTTTTCCCGGATAAGGAGAAGTTTGTTCTGTCTTCTGTTGTTGAGAAGCAGAGTTGTGTTCTTGGTTTTGGATTGATCTTGAGGAGATCATTGGATTGTTTTGATCCAGTTTGTTTCTAGAGGCATCAGCCTAGAGTTGAGCTGATCAAGAAGGATGATGGTAGCCCAGGAACGTCCAAAGAGTTTTTATGGATAAGAGGCGGAGGGACTTGGATTCTGGAGTTGGAGATTAGGTTTTGGTTAAATTTTTCTCCGATCCAAGGAGCTATAAGTTTGATAAGTCTGTGAAGCTAGCTCCGAGGTGTTTTGGATTTCTTTCGTGTTCTGGTAAGATAAGCGTTTGGTTTTCTAGAGTTTAATTGCCAGTTTGGATAACTGGGATTCAGAGTCTTTCACGTATCTCTAAGGGAGTACGTGTATGATATATTTCTGGTTATAGAACCAGCAGTTCTGGAGGTTTGGTTGTTGAGTCAGACTCGTCTGTGGTCTGATATTTTGTTTAGAGTTGTAGATATAGATGAATAGGGGCTCTATATCTTAGTGGTATTGATTGTTTGGATTCTATAGAGCGAGTATCCCGATTTATATATACCGAGGAAACTCGTGAAAGTACTATTCAGAATTTTTCTAGATAGTTAGATTTGTTTTGATTGTGTGAATTGGTTGCTATGGTTGTTGGCATAATTAACATATGCTGTGTTTTAAAATTAAATCTTTAATGAGATTATTAAATTACCTTTATTTTAAATTTCGGGGACGAAATTATTTTAAGGGGGAAGTATTGTAATATCCCAGAATTTTGGACAACATAAATTTAATAATCTGTGTTTAAATTTAAATTAATTTGATAATTTTTGTTAATAAATTTGATTTGATTTAATAATATTCTTTTATTAAATATTTAATTGGTGAATTTATTTTTAGTAAGCTAATAAACTTTTCTCTATTTATAATGTATGTATATATATATATTTATTTATTTATATATTTTAAATAGATAAGTTTGGTTTTAAATTTAATTAGTGTATCATATTTTCTAATTTTAATATTTTGAATTTGGAAAATTATGATTTATTTTTGAATTAAGCTTTTCAAAACTATTTAATAAAATAACTAAATGATTTTAAATATAAGACAAATGTTTTATTTGTTTAAATTATATTTTGACTTAAGTTGTATATTAAAATAAGTTATAAAATGTTTGTTTTATTTCTTTTTAAATTGTTGATTAATAATATGATTTGTAGAATAAGTATGAGAATTTAAAATACAATTAATAAATGGATCATGTATTCATTTAAATAACAAATAGGTTACAATCTCCTTTATAAATTTATTTTAAATGATTAAAAATATTATTTAAATGATTAATTTGTATGTTGTTTTTATTTATAACTATAATTGGATTATTCTTTAATTATTTATCTATAAATAACTAAGTATTAAAACTAATTAACTATGTTAAACTTTCTTTAACACATAATTAAAAATACTAATTAATTAAATTAACAAGTGTAAGTATCTTAAAGCCTAAACTAACAAATGTAAACTAAATATCATTTTAAAATGACAAGTGTAAAAATTGAGACATGTGTCTTGTTTAAATTTTATTTTTCTTTGTTTTTAAAAATAAATCATAAAGAAGATATTTAAACATGCATCTTTTCATTCTTTTTCTTTCTTCATTTTCATTCTAAATCTAAAAATTCTTTCAGCTGAGCCGTTTTTCCATCTCTTAAAAAAACATTAATTGCATATCAATTCTCATAAACAACATGCAAACCTGCAAACCATCTTCAATCTGTAACATGCAAAAATAAAAGCATGCATTCAATTTGTCTAAATATCTGGAAAAGCAAGCTACCTGTAAGCAAGAAAAGCCTGCATTTTTTTTTCAAAACAATCTGGATAATTAAATCTGAAAAGCAAGATGTCTACATTTTCAATCTGAGGGCATGCATGCAACAAATAAATCAAGAAAGCCTGCATGTGAAATCTGGAGTCAAAAAGCAAGTTTTATAATGATTTAAGGGATGTTCAAAGATCTGGATGCTCAAGTTTTTAAAAGCATTTCAAACAAGTTTGCAAAGGATTTTTCAAATCTGAAAACCTGTGCTCTGCTCTTTAAAATCAAGTGAGTAACTCATTTTTAAAAATTTATTTAATAGGTAAAGTTGTTACCATGCTTTTTAAATTAGAAATGAAAATGTATATGAAATTGCTGTGAATATTTATACCTGTGAATATATGCATGTGTACATGATGATAACTGTTGCATGCCTGTTCTTCAAATCCCAAACTCCTGTTTGATCCTTAAATTCATTTTCTTTTGACTTGTTTGTTGTTATGATTTAAATTTTTGAATAAAACTTGTTTATTTTAGAATAGGGTAATTTTTAAATTTTATATAAGTTTAATAGAATTGTTTGTAACCTGGAAATTAAAATACACAGAGCCACTATTGGCATAGGATGAAAATTCGAACTTTATAATTTAATATTTCAGATTTATAAACCAAAACACCATTCAAAATCATGAATTTTAAAACAAGAATTAAATTTTTTACTGATATATTTAGAGAGCAATTTTAAATTCTCTGTAACCTACAATTTGGGTTAACACAGATGATCCTTATGTTCGTTTGTGTTGAATTTGTTTCTGGAGATGGTGTAGCTATCAGAGATTATAGGAACATTCTTGGTTTGTGTTAAATTTGGTTTTTGATGATGAGATTGGGTTTTACAGTTGTGAACCCTAGTTTTACTAGGTTTGAGGAAATTGAATACCCCGGCTTCGACAATGGATCGAGTCCTACGATTTCTTGGGTATTGTTAGGTGGTGGTGTGAGGAAGATGTCGTCGGAGTTTCGAAGGTGATGATGGCCGGAGTCGCGTCAACGTGTCGTTGACAGGTTTTGTGTGAAGATGCGGTGTTTGTTTCCAGGTTTAGAATTTGGGTCTCGATCTCGAATTCAAGCAAGTGTTGTCGAGTTTGTGTTTTGTTGGCCTGAGGGGAGGGTTGTTGACCGTGGGATGGTCGTGTGGTTGGCCAGTGATGGCCGGAGTTGATGTGTAGGTGTACATTACAGTGGTGTACATGATGGTGATGTTGGGTTTTAGGATTTTGTTGCTCGAGATGGTCTCGAGGGATTTAGGTAGTAACTCTACGTAGAAAGACTTTTGACTCGAAGTAGTTTTTGGGTTTGCTCGAGCTACCTGATTGTTTCAGATTTTAGGATTTAGCAGAAAATTGTCTACAGTTTTTAAGAGTAGAAGTAAAAGTTTTTAAATGTAAACTTAAATCTGAACTAAGTTTAAAATTTAAATTGAATTTAGATATGAATTCAATTAGTTTAAATTTTGGGTCTTTGAAATAAATTTGAAATTTCTTTTAAATTCTAGTCTGATTTCATATAATAAAACAGAAACTGTTTTCTGTTTTTTAATTTAAAAGTAAATGTTTAAATTGCAAATTGAAGTTTAAACTGGGTTGAAGATGGTTAAATTGTCTGGTCTAGTATCAATCTGCGATTGAATCATTGATTGGCTTAAGTTGATGGTTCAACTCTTTGCGAGTCCTCCTTTTTAAAATCTGAAATTTGAATATGAATTCAAATTAGATTATCTGAGATTTAAAATCATTTGTGTTTTTAAATTTAAATTTGATTTCAAAACTCATAAGTGTAAAAGCATATATGTGCTTTGGGTTTGAGCTGGAAGTTTAAAATTTTAAATTAGGAATTAAAAATGAGATTAAATCCGGGTTTTTAAAATCTGTAATTAAATTTGAATTCAGTTTTTTTAAATAAAATAAGTTTAAATTTAAAACATTTAATTACATTGGAAGGTTAAATAATTTGAAGATTTATGTAAGTAATGTTTTCAAGGATTTAAGTTTAAATCAATAATTTAGGTTCAGGCTGTATTTCAATTTTGAAATTTAAAAATAATTTTTAAAAATTGATTTTAGTTTAAATTAAATTGGGATTTAAATTCTTTTAAACTTATTTACAAGGTAGATGTTTCTTTTAACACATGAAATAAAGGTTTTGAATTGTTTTTAAAATCTTGTTTAAGTTAAAAAATTTATTCATTTTAAATTCTTAAATTTTAAAATGAAATCTAAATGGAATTTGAAGTAAATTTAAAAAAAAAAATTTAAATGCTTAATCAAGTAAAATGTTATTTTGAAAGATAAATAAAATTTAATGATTGATTCATTAAATTATTAAGATAATTTAAAATGAATAATTAATTATTTAATTAATTAATAATGTGGATGACTAATTGAGTAGTTATAATTTTTAAAATTGATTAATTAAGATTTGAGATTAATTAATTAGGGTTAATTTATCTATAATTAAGGATCGTTAGTTAAATTTTAATTAATGATTAAGATTTATTAATCAAGTGATTTAGGATTAATTAAGATTGTAATTAACACTTAATTAATTAATAATTAGAGATTAATTAAATTGTAATTAAATATTAATTAATTGGTAATTAATAATGATTAATGTAAGTTAATTTCTTAATTAAGTAATTAAGAAATGTTAATGAAGGTCATTGTTTAAACAGTTAATTAATGTGATTACTTTTTAATGATTAATTAGATTAATTAATTAATAATAATCATTTGAAATTGTTTATGTTTAATTACTTAATGGAAGTAATTAATAAATTAATTACTTAATTAATTAATTTGGTTAATGTGATTTGTTTATATTAATTAATTAAGTTTAATTAATTTAAACACTTGATGATTGATAAATTACTTTATGTAATTAATTGGAGTGTATTTACTTAGGGAAGTAATTAACTGAGAATTACTGGATATAATTAAAGATTTTATTTATGGAAGTAATTTAGAGTAAATGACTTTGAAATTAATCAAGGGTTTGATTGAGATAATTAATTAAGAGTAATTAATTTATGGAATGAGTAATTAAGAAAAGTTAATTACCGGAGATTATTAATCAAGGGTGATTAATATATGAAGGTTTAATTGCAGATTTATTAATTAATGTAATCAATTTTAAATAAAGAGATTTGATTAAATGTAATTAGAAATCATTAATTAATGATGTAATTTAAAATGGATTAATTAAGGGGTAATTAATTAATAATGGATTAATGTAATTAACTTTAGTTAATTAATTGATTAAGTAACTAAAAGATAATTATTGTAAATTGTTAAGTATAATTAACTTGTGTAATTAATTTTAAAGACTAATTACTTATTGTAATTAGAGATGGTTAATCGGTAATGATTAGTTGAAATGAATATTGAGATGGTGATTTATTAATTGATTTGTAATCAATTGATGATTAAGATAAGTAGGATTTTAATGATGAAGTAATTAATTTAACTCATTTTAAATTAATTAGTGATAAGGTAATTAATTTAATTCATTTTAAATTAATTATAGATGGTGTGATCATTAGATCATTGCTTATGTTTGATGGTTGATATTGGTTTCCATGTATGGTTTGTAATCTCAGTTGTGGGATGAATAATGTTATATGACATAGATGCATTGGTTGCATTGTGATGAAGATATGGATTATCTGTTTATGATGTGAAATATCTGATAATGATAATGTTGATTATCCATTGTTATATCGTGAATTATCTTTCTGTGTGTATATAGATAATGAATTGAATTGTTTTAAACTTTAAAACAACTTGGCCTTAAAAGACACGTTTTGGATTTCGATGAGACCGGGATCGGGTTTCCATATTTGGATATTCGAAAACCACATCGATCCAAATTAACGTTAGATCGTGAATCTCAAGTGAAGATGAAGATTCAGAGTGCAAGGGTTATCGTCGTTAACTCTGAGGGTTATTCCAAAATGAGTGTAACGAGATAATGCCTTCGGTTTCGTTCGAACCTGGAATGAACTTGTATGGATTGAATGCTTTCAGAACATCGTCAGGTGGACGATGAGAATTCTAAGTGATATTTACTATAAAGGTAATCGTAGCCTCAAGCCTCATCAACCGGGAATGGCTAAAACAGGGAAGGTGCAGCAAGGCTAAGTGGGTCATGCCCAAGTAGGACGAGATTTACCCCTGTCTAGATGTCCTTTTATTTCGGCTTAGTGGTGCAGTTGCTGATCACAACTGCGGGGTGGTCTTGTTCGAAACTGTTCAGTAAGGAATGGTTCCGGCTTTGTGTTACAGGGGAGCGGGCGTACTCCTCGGTGCAATGATGTAGGCCACGTACTGTGACGGGCGGTACCCTAGTAGCCCAGCCATTGTATGGAATCCAAAATCCAATGAGTGCCAACGGTTTTGATTGTATTACCCACTTTTGTGGCTAGTAGCTGGAATTTAATAAATGTAACAAGTTCGGCTATTTCATATTTACTTGAAAACCCTAGACCTATTATAATATCACTCGATTTCCTATCAAATGTTTTGTTTAGCGTAAGGTAAAAACTTTTCCATGTTTATGTATGGGAAGTCTTACGTGATACCTTTCTTTCAAAGGTTTTTCAAAGTTTAGCAACTTTAACCGTTACTCACACGAGACCCATGTCTGACCCGGAGTTATTTCTGTTTTTCTTTAACTCTTGGGCACTCAAATTTTTACGAGTAGCCAAGGGATTCAGGTTAGCTTTGACGAATTGTGGAGGAGCAATGGAGAAGGAGGCTTTCGCGTGTAGATATATAGTTTTCCGCTATGTTGGTATCTCTGAGTGTCTTCTGATTTGTGTATTGAGTTTGATAACTAGACAAGTGTTTATAACTGTCTAGTATGTGTTGCAATGTCTGTGTAACTCTGATAATTGATGTATACTATGTAATAATTATGTTAATAATATAATTTATTCGTTCCGCTGTTGTGATTCTTGTGTTGTTTCTTCTTTCTCTTCTTTCTTTTCTCTTTTCTATCCCTTTCTTTCTTAAGGATGATACGACTTTTTATGGGAAAAAAGTCAGGTCATCTCAATATGTTTAGTTATTTCTACCTATTTGTTGGGTTACGTGGTTTGATTTTTCCAATATAGGTTATAAAGGTAGATAAGGTAGTGGTGTGTGTAACACGATTACTGCCATTGGTTGGAGTTTGAATGTTGAGGTTGGAAGTGTGTCTGTAAGGACTGTAGACCTAATACCTTCTCGAATGAGTTGTGCAGTGTTGTAGGATTTTATCTATCTTTGAAGGTAACATGTAAAGGTTCAGAGTTTATCTTTGAAGATGGATGAGTTGAGTTTGGATCTGTCGTTTTGGCAGAAGTGTGTGATGGTATTTTGATACCTCAGGAAGTAGTAGCTGCGTGATGAGATGCAGTGAATATGGATGTTTTCGAATAAGTTTTCCTTGGAACAAGTTTTAGGAAGTGTGTCTGCTTCGGTGTTGTGGCAGAGTCCAGCTGGTTGTTTGTGTTTGGCTTTGAGGTTCGAGTTTCTCGATGGACTTTGGATTAAGAAATCTTTGTCTTTGGTCTTAGCAGTGTAGCTCGGAGTATTCTGTGTTGGCAGGAAGTTTTCTGGCTTAGCAGTTTCTGAAGGTGGAGTTCAGAAGCAGCAGAGTGGACCCGTTTCTTCGGTGGATTTGCTAGTTAAGTGTGAGCTGTTCTGTTTGGAAAGAGAGAACGGTTTTCTTTGGAAATTGGTCTGTGTTGATCGCAAAAGTGACTTGCGATTGTTTGAGTGATCTCTTGGGTTATCAAAGATTTTTCTTGATATCTTCTGAGGAGTCAGAGGTTTGTCTGTATATGGAGATTGAGTTTTCTTATCGACCGGATTCCAGGAGTGCTACCGGTGGATCAGCTAGTAGAAGGATGGTTTCTCGAGATAAGGTTTGGTGAAGCAGCTCAGGATTGGTGGAACTTCTGAGTTTTCCTTTATGGATCTGTTGAACCGTGTTTCTGGGATATGTTGTCCAGATTGTGCTCAAGTTCTTCATCAGCATTTTTCTTCTATTCCAGATCAGAGTTGAGCAGCGGAAGCAGTTTGGGAATGTTTCTGTGTTGTCTTTTCCGGATAGAAGAAGTGAGTTTGTTCTTCTGATGTTTGAAGAGTAGAGATTGGTGATCTTGGTCTTGGTTGATCTTGAGGATATCGTTGTGTTGGATTGTTTTTGGTCCAGCTTGTTTCTTTTTGGGGCATCAGCAAGAGTTGAGCTGATCAGTTTGGATGTAGGCAGCCTAGGATCATCAGAAGAGTTTTATGGATAAGAGACGAAGGAATTTGGATTCTGGAGTCAGAGATTTGTTTTGGATCTCTTCTTTGCTTTGGTTGGATTGGTGTTTGGTTTTCAAGAGTTGAATTGCTAGTTGAACAATTGGATTCGATGAGATTCACGTATCTCTGAGGGAGTACGTGTATGAGTTATTTCGGGTTATGGAACCAACTGTCCAGGAAGGTTTGGTGGTTGAGTCAGACTCGTTTATAGTCTGATATCCTGTTTAGTTCTGTAGATCTAGATGAGTAGAAGCTCAGTAGCTTCGTAGTTTAGATTGTTTGTATTTTGTAGGGCGAGTATCCCGATATATATATATATATACTTGGGGAAACTCGAGAAAATTTTATCCAGAATTTTGTCTGGATAATTAATTTTTTTTGATTAGATAAATTGGTTGTTTTGATTGTTAGCATATAATTGATATATGCTTGTGTTTAAATTCAATCTTAAATGAGATTATTAAATTACTTTTGCTTTTAAATTTCGGAGACGAAATTCTTTTAAGGGGGGAGGAATGTGATATCCTTGAAATTTTGGCAATATCAATTTAATAATCTGTATTTAAAATTAAATTGATTTCATAAATTCTGTTAATAAAATTTGATTTGACTTAATGGTCCAATTATATAAATGTTTAATTGGTGAATTTTATCTTTTAAAAAGCTAATAAATGCTTTCTATTTATAATGTATACATAAATTTATATATATTGTAGATAGATAAGTTTTGATTGAAGATTAATAAACAAATAAAATATTGTTTTTAAATTCTAATAATTCATTTTGGTAATTTGCAAATTTTTATTTTATTTAATAAATAACTATTCAAAACTATTTAATAAATAATTATTTATTTTAAGATACTTAAATAATTGTTTTAAATTGTTTAAATGTATTTTAAAGCATGATTTAAATTTTAATAAGATAAACAAAAGTTTATTTTATTTCTTTTTGAATATAGCTAAATAATTACAATTTGGAATTATATATGGAAATTTTAAATACCATTTATATATTAAACATTAATTCATTTAATTAAGATGAATAAGATAAGTAATTTATGATTTCTTTTATAAATGATTTAAATTGATAAATGAGTTATTTTCAAATAATAAATGTATAAGTACAGATACATTTTAAAAGACAATATTATTATTTTAAAATTAAATATGTTAGTATAAATTAGTTTTAAAATGGGATTTTTAAATATATGAATAGCATTTGAATTTGAATTAATTTTGAAATTCAAATGAATAAACATATCTAAATCCTGTAAATAAGCTTTCATCTTTATATAAATTGTTTTATGTCATTTTCTTTTAAAAGTGATGCATATACATTTATTTATGACAATACTTTATATATATGTATTTAATAAGTAAAGAGGATTTCATTTACTTTTAAATTAAATAAAAATAAATAAAATTAATTTCAAGACACGTGTTATTAAACTAAGGGGTATAATGACAAGTGTAGTTGAATTAAATGACTAATGTAACAAATGTTATTTCTTTTTTTACAAGTGTCTTTTATTTTTATTTTTATTTTAAATTTTTAATAAATCAATTACACTTATATAAAAGCATGTTTTTTCAATCTCCTTCTTTCTAATCTTCAATTTTTTTTAAAAATTAAGAAGATATAATTTCAGCTGAAACCATTTATTTCCAAACACTCAAAAATCCAAAATTATATTCAATTCAAAAATTTGAAATGCTTCTTCAAACCAAAGCATTTTCAACCTGTAATTCCATCAACCTGAAATTTGTAATGCAAGTTCAAATCAGCAAGTCCTCTATAAAACCTTTTTCAAATGCAAAATCAAAGCAAGTAACTCTGCAATATGGATTTGTTAAAGCCTGCATTTCCTTCTTCTTCAACCTGTTCAAGCCATCACAACTTACAACTGCAAAATCTGTTCAAACATGCAAGCCTGCAGTCCTCTGTAAAACCCTTTCAAATGCAAATGCAAGTTTTTAATAGCAAGTTCAAATTTCATAAGCATGCAATTGCAGTTACAAAACATAGAGGCAACTCAAGTTTTTAAAAAGGATTTCTGGAAAATTTGTGCTCTGTCTTTCAAATATCATGTGAGTAACATTTTTATTTAAAATTTAAGTATGATGATGATTGCATGCTTGTCTGTCTGTGATGAAATTGTATTCTTGTATGTGTGTCTTTTGTGTGAATTGGTTTTGAACGTAAATACAGTTTTATGTTATTACAGTTTTCATAAGTACCGGATTCATATTTTAGTAAAACTTGAGTACTCTTGAATCAATCTCTAATAATACATGAATCTTGAACAATGTATGTTTAACTTATTAAAGATTTTAGTTTAAAAATTTGTTTAAGTTCAAACCATTAGTATTTCCTCTGGGAAAAATCAAACATCTGAGCAACTTTAAATAAGTAAAATTTCAAGTGTCATAATTTTTGTATTCAGTAATATAACTCAAATGCTAAAAAAAAAATTGGATTTTTAAAACAAAAATTACAATTTTTAGTATTGGGTTTCATGAGCATCATTGTTTTTACTGGAAAAAATAAATTGGGGAAAATCAGATGATCTCGGGGTTCTGGAAGGATGGGTTTTCTTCTGGTGATGGACTAGAGGTCAGTGATGATATAAAAAATGGTGGCGGTGGTGGAAATTCACCATGGTGAAGGTGATGGTTCAAATTGATTTCTTAAACCTAGTTTTGGGGTAGTGTAGAAATTGATCGACATGAAGGCTACAGGTGACCGAGTGCTACTATTTTAGGGGTGATGGCTGCTTGGGTGTCAAAGAAGAGTTGGACAGCGTTGCAATGCCTCCGTTGGCCGGAGGAGGGAGAATGAGGGTTTTCCAGGTTTGGGTTTGGATGGAGATACCTGTTCCAGTATATTGTTCCAAGTTTTGGTTTGGGACTCGAAATTGTTTTCGAGTAGATGATGAAATTTGGATGACTGGAATATGTTTCGGTGATGGTCGGTGACTTGTTTGTTATCTGGGTGGTGGCCGGAGGTGGCCAAGACCACCGTGCATATGCACGGTGAAGAAAATGGTGTCAGGGTGGATTCTTGGTTTTGCAGTAGTTTTTGTACTCGGGTCGTACTCGAGTAATTAGTGTTTTAGAAGAAGAAGTTTATGGATTTACTCGAAGTAATAGAGAGGGGACTCGGGTAGTTTTGATGTTACAGGTTTGAAGGGAAACCAGCATATTTCCAACTCAAAAGAAAATTAAGTTTTAAAAATCTGGAGCAGGGTTTTAAAAACAGAATTTAAACTTAAAATTAAAGTATGAATTTCAAACTAGATTTGAATTCACGTTTTAAATTTAATTTAAACTATTTAAAAATTAAAATGATTAAACAACTTTTAAAAGGGTTTAAATAATTGAATTTAAAGATAAAGCTTTAAATTAAAATAGAAGATTTAAACATAAGCTAAAATCTGGAAACAAGATCCAAATTTGAATCATGTTTTGAAAATAAAATAAGTTTTTAAATTTTGAAATTTTAAAATTTTTAAATAACTTTTGATGTTGAATCATATTTTAAATATGATTTGTATCTTAAATAAATATAGGTTTAAATTCCTTTTATAAAATGAGAAATTATTTAGTAGAGGTTTTGAAAGGGTTTTTAAAATGTTTTAAAACTTTGTTAAAATTAGGTTTGGTTTTCATTTTAAATTTTAAATTTAAAAATGTAATTTGGAAATAAATTTAAAGTAAGTTGTTTTAAATTTTCTTTGTTAATGATAATGTCATCATTAATAAGAAATACTTTATTTTAAAAATTTATCAAAGATTTAATGTTTTTTTTTATTTAAATTAGTAAGGTAATTAGATGGTTAATTAATTAATTTATTTAATTAAATAAGGATTATGAATTAATTAATTAAGGTTGGGTTAATTAATTAAGATTAATTAATTTAGAAAAAGAAATCATTAATTAAATAAGTTAAGATTTTAATTAATGATTGGAAATTAATCAAGAGGTTAAGATTAATTAAGTTAAAAACATAATTAATTTAAATAATTAGTGATTAATTCAATGATTATTAAAGATTAATAAATTTGTGATTAAAAATGATTAATTTAAGTTAATTACTTAAGTAAGGTAATTAAGGAAATTGTTGATAAGTTAATGAAGGTCATTAACTTGGGGTTTATTTATTAATTAATTAATGTAATTAATTTTGATAATTAATTAGATTAATTAAATTAGATAATCATTATGGAATTGGGTTAAGTATGATTACCTTGTGAAGGTAATTAAGGTTATTAATTACTCATTGAAATTAATTATTTAATTTGATTTGTTTAAATTAATTAATTAATTTTAATTAATTTATAATAATCATAGGTGGGTTGATAGTAATTAATGGAAGATAATTACTTAGAGAAGTAATTAAGATGAATCACTGAGTGTATTGAAGTATGAAGAGTTGGCGTTATTTGTTTGTGTAATTATTATGGAGGATAATTTATTTGTGAAAGAAATTAATAATTAGTTACTTGGTGTAATTAATTTAAGTAATTATTAATTAAGTCATTTGGAAAATATTAAGTAATGTAATTAATTAACGGTAAATAATTACCAATAAAATTGATCAATGATGATAATAATTAATTAATTAATTAAATATAATTAATTTAGGAAATTAATCAATTTACTCAATGAAGTAATTAAGAATAGTTAATTACTAAAAGTTAATTAATCAGAGGTGATTAATGATTATGGTTAATTACTTAATAAAGTAATAAATTTAAATGTAATTAGGAATCATTGATTAATATAATTAATGATGTGATTAGGATTAATTAATTGAGACTAATTTATTAATGATAAGTGATTAAAGTAATTAATTAATGTGATTAATTAAGGATTAATGTAATTAATTATAATTAATTAATTAATGGAGTAATTAGAGGTTAATTACTATATTTGATTAAGAATAATTAATTTGTGAAATTAATTACTTGAATATAATTAAAGGATGATTAATCAAGGGTGATTAATCAAGGATGATTAATTAGTGGTTAATTAATTAGTTGATTTGTTTGTAATCAATTGTTATATAAGCATGATTTATAGATAGAAGTAATTAATTTAATTTACTTTAAATTAATTAGAGATAATGTAATTAATTTAATTCATTTTAAATTAATTATATATGGTGTGATTATTAAATCCTTGTTTATATATGGATGATATAGTTTTCCTTGAATGGTTTGAATCTCAAATATGAGGTTAGTAATGATGTGTGATATGGATGCATTGTTTGCATTGTGATGATGAATTGGATTATCTTCTGATAATGATAATATGGATTATCTGTGGTGATGATTATCTATTGTGATGATGTGAATTATCTATCTGTGTGTGTATAGATAACTAAACTGAATTGTTTTATTTTATCTTAAAACAACTTGGACCTAAAAGACACGTTTTGGATTTCGATAAGACCGAGATCGGGTTTCCATATTTGGATATCCGAAGCCACATCGATCCAAATTAATGATAGGTCGTGAATCTCAAGTGAAGAAGAAGAATCAGAGTGCAAGGGTTATCGTCGTTAACTCTGAGGGTGATTCCAAAATGAGTGTAACGAGATAATGCCTTCGGTTTTGTTCGAACCTGGAACGAACTTGTATGGATTGAATGCTTTCGGAACATCGTTAGGTGGACGATGACCATTCTAAGAGATGTGTTCTCTAAAGATAATCACAGCCTTAAGCCTCATCAACCGGGAATGGCTAAAACAGGGGAGGTACGGCAAGGCTAAGTGGGTCATGCCCATTTCAGGACGAGATTTTCCCCTGTCTAGAAGTCCCTTTTTATTCGGTTGTATGGGGTGGTTGATTCGCGACAACTGTCGGGGTTGTCTTGTTCGGGATTATCAAGTAAGGGATGGTTCCGGCCTTGTGTTGCAGGGAAGTTAGGGTGGCTCCTCGGTACGGTGATCTAGGCCCCGTACTATGACGGGCGGTACCCCAGTAGCCCTTCCGTTGTACGGAATCCAAAATCCAATAAGTGCTAACGGTTTTGATTGTATTACCCACTTTTGTGGCGTGTAGCTGGAATTTAATGAATGTAACAATTTCGGCTATTTCTTATTTACTTGAAAACCCTAGACCTATTATAATATCACCGGATTTCCTGTCAAATGTTTTGGTTAGCGTAAGGTAAAAACTTTTCCATGTTTATGTGTGGGAAGTCTTACGTGATACCTTTCTTTTAAAAGGTTTTTCAAAAGTTAAGAAACTTTAACATGTTGCTCACACCAGACCCATGTCTGACCTGGATTTTATTTTTTTGTTTTTCACAAACTCTTGGGTACTCAAATTTTTACGAGTAGCCAAGGGATTCTGGTTAGCTTTGACGAATTATGGAGGAGCAAATGGAGCAAGAGGCTTCTGCGTTATAGTTATCTAGTATTCCGCTGTGTTGGTATCTCTGAGTCGTTTGTTTGAGTTGTTTTGTACTGTGTTGTAATAACTAGACATGTGTTTATAACTGTCTTGTATGTGATGTATAATCTGTGTAACTCTGATAGTTGTTGTATATCTATGTAATACTTTTGTTATTAATATAATTTATTCGTTCCACTGTTGAGATTCTGTTGTTGTTTTCTTCTTTCTTCTCTTTCTTTCTCTTTCTATCCCTTTCTTTCTTAATAATGATGCGTCATTCTGTGGAAATGAATGGCGGGTCGTTACAATGATGTTTGAAATATACTTGCTTAACATAACTTTTTTTGGGACTACATATTATATTTTAAATTACAGGAGTTGACGGTAGATCGAATAGAGACAACACAGGAAGATATAATCGTTGTTTATTTAAACTTGTGATGTTTCCATATTTTTACAGCATAATTTTCTCTGTTGAACTTTTATTTCTCATTACATTCTTTCTTTGAACAACATTTTTTTAATCCTTCATCCGTTTTTTTTTTTGGTATATGATATTGTCCTCACTTATAAACACTTACTATGAATTTAAGTCTACGATCCATTAAAGTGTTTGACTGCTTATTTTCAACAATTTACTTCAACCTGTTTGTCTGCCACATTATTCAGTACTGTTACAAGTGCTACTTTTACTGGTATACATTCAATATTACTTCATCTTCCATAGTTCAAAATACTCAACGATTCTGAAGCTTTTCTCTTCACATCTTATGTTAACTCAGATTGGATGTTCATTAACATTCAAATCCTACACAAACAAATCCAAGGAATTTTTTTTTCGTATATGACACTGGCCTCATAAACACATACAAAGCACTACTGTTTAGGCAATGAATTATAAACATTTAATCTATGAAATAAATTAATTATATGGCAATCATTAAGTTACAATCTCGTGGCTTCAAATAATTAACAATTTATTTATGAGAGTAGATCGAAGAGTGACAACGCAAGAAGATATAATCGTTGTTTATTTAAACTTCTGATCCATCCATATATTTACAGCATAATTTTGTCTGTTAAAATTTTATTTCTCCTTGGATTCGTTCTTTGAACAACATTTTTTAAATCCTTCATCTCACTTATAATCGATATACTAAAACAATATTTATTATGTATTTATAAGTTATGGCTAAATTTGCAACTGATATAAAATATGTGTACATCCAAGCAACTGCCATACACAATTTGTGGGCAAATCTGTATATGGATTCTTTGAGCATGAATGAGAAGTATATTATCCAGTAGAAGTAGAAAATGAAACATTCATTTTCTCCTCAATAGATAGCAGTAACTTACAGTCACTAAGGAGTAAATGTGTAACCTGAATATAAAGGAAGGAAAATTCTGTTGGAACACATGGCGATACTCGGTAATCTTCGGTGAAAACAATTTTCTGCTGCTATACAAACAGATGCTGAAATTTGTTTTTACAAAACATTTTTCTTACCATTTACCAATTCATTTCAGTAACAGGTTCATGTTTGCGGCTGCTGATATGAATATCTGAGGCTTGCTTGCAAATTGCTCAGGTTGATTATATCTTTTTGATAAGTTCAACTTCATCATCTATCCTTTGGCAATAACATTCTATTCATTGTTCAACAGCAGGTACAGTTTCGTAATATAGGACAATTTGCGTCCATTTTTCAACTTAAATTGACGAATTTTTTGCTCAACGTACAGTTTTGCTGAATTGCTAGGAAGAGGGACTGCTAAGGATAGGGATTTGGCAACGAGTTGTTCAGACGAGATCATGCTCCTTGCGCGCTCAACGCTCAACAGGTACTTTTAACAATGCCCTTTGTGAAATAGAGAGCGCCCAGTAAACGTAGGATTGCGTACAATAGAACTGATACTACGTGCACTTATCCCAGCTTGAAGTTATTTGCAGTCGACTATTGGATTCACGAAATAGGAAATAGTAGTTAGTTCTGCAAAAAGTTTACATTTTTTTATTCACTTCTATAAATTCTACACAATGATCTCATATCTGTTCAGCAGTCCTATATTAGCAGTTCATTTTCACATTTTAATAACTGCACCACCTCTACTGCTTCAAACGAACAATAACTACTTGGTTTACTATTTCAATTACCGTGCACGCCACCTGCCCTCAATTTGTTAAGTCAAAGTACGATAACATAATAAACATATCCGCAGTTATATATCCTTTCCCCTGCTCTTTATTACTACTATACAAATATGGTTTTGATTGCAGCACGGGGGTCCATGGCTACTTTGGACAATACTGTTAATCTCCGTGTTACAAACACTGTACAAAATGGCAACATCATGACGCATCCCCACTGTCGTCAGACTTCGTTTCCAAACTATCCACTTCTCCACTCAACATGTGTCAACACGCTTCAGGCAAACAGTACATACTGTCCGGTACGCGGTTAGTTGAAGTCCACATTTTTTTCACTTTTTCATACCTTTCCATTAACTGTCCCAACATGCGTCGTTGCCATGCTCTAATGTTATGCACATTTCAATACTATGACTTTAAGTCTGCGATCCATCAAAGTGTTTGACTGCTTATTTGCATCAATTTACTTCAACCTATTTGTCTGCCACATTATTGAGTACTGTTACAAGTGTTACTTTTAATGGTATACATTCAATATTTATTAATCTTCCGTGGAAGACAATTTTCTGCTCTTATATACATAGATGCTGAAATTTGTTTTTACAAAATATTTTTCTTATCATTTACCAATTCATTTCATTAACAGATTCATGATGGTTGCTGCTGACATGAGTATTAGAGGCTTGCTTGCAAATTGATCAAGTTGATTATTTCTTTCTGATCAGTTCAACTTCATCATCTACCCTCTCACAATAACATTTTGCTCAGTGTTCAACATCAGGTACAGTTTCGTAATATATTACAATTTGTGCCCATTTTCAACTTAAACTGACAAATTTGTTGCACAGTGTACAAATTCTCTACTTCAATGCAAACCTGTTTTAGATTTAGTGGAATGCACGATTTAATTAAGATTTTTTTTCACACATACATCGTGATTTGAGGATTGTAAATCATTGGAAACTATTTCTTAATTATATTTATGTAATTGAGTTTTGAGTCTGCAGGTATTATTGGAAAAATAAAGGAATTTGTAAAATGCTCATTATTCATTATAGGCTGAACACATACATACAAGGCCGAGAACGATATCTCAGCAATAGTACTTTTTATTCAAGTATATAAAAAAAATTGGGTACTCAATTTAGAATATTTGGTTATTAGATCTGGAGTGTTAAATGAGTTTGTTTTAAGTACCATGTATTGTTATTTTTGATATAAATACTCTCTACAAATTTAGTGTATCTATGTTACTGCTTCTAGCTTAAGTCCTAATACAAATAGCTTTATCCTTTTGTAAGTAAATAAAGTTTCGTATATGGACATACATAAGTTACCCATCTCTTTTAAAGAGCAAATTATAGAAACATACATTGGAGCCATATTACATTTCTTTACAGCATTTACAGCAGATTTTTTATGCTGGTGAATAAATGTAAAGTAGAAATAAAATTAGATTAGCAGAAAAAAGGAAAGAAATCGAAGCAGTGTTTAAAGTTAGCATAAACACACTGTCAGATAAGATATTATGGTAAATGTTGTTGCAGTTATTGTATTAGTACACCCACCCAATCATCAAAAATTTATTACTTTCTTCATACAGTTGTAAATTTGAACCACTTTCTTAATATATTTAACTTACACAAATTGTGTTACAAACAGTGTTTGCAAATGCATAACATGGGTGTGTGAAGACGGATGAAAGGTATGCCATCTAACCGTGGAAGCAGTTCGGACAGCTGCCGGAAGAAGAAGGCGTCCCGACGGTGGACACACCTCAAATAATTAGTCAATGTCTTCAGTCCTCCGCATGTCTGTATTATTATAAGTAAATTGGATGAATAAGTATTTTATGTCCCAATATTTTTGTTGTTAGTTTCCACCAACCTTCTTTTGAATAAAGTAAAAACTTTTTTCCTGACATAAAAGGAAGGATGAATTGGTAATGATTCACATGTTTAATTCTCCTATTTCAGTACGTACGTGGATACAAATTTGTATAGCAAATCAAATTTGATAATACTACTGTTATCTTCAACTGGATGCTATATAAATTATTTACTTTCTCTCTATCAAAATCACACAAGTCATATTCAGAATCACATTCTTTAATATTGAGATTTGCACTAATATATCAATGACTATAGTAATATGTTAATTTTTAAGTGTGTTACATGCTTTATACGTTGACAATGTGTTGTCCAATCAGCTTTACTTAACTATAATTGCTTACGCATATTTGTGTATGCTCTCTTATTATTTTCATGTATTTTACATGAGCAGGCACATACTAGCTTATTTTAATCCTCACTTACCATCAACGACAGTGCCACTTTTTCCTCTGTGAACGTACTAATTGACCCCTGCTTCACATTTTCCTCCATCATCAGTACGTATAACATAAAAAATTTAACTGACTTAAAATATTGTGTATAGGTAGTACACCTGCACTCCAGCCACAAGCTCCAAACATTTCACAAACCAACAACTATTATCACCATGTACTAAACTGTTGAAATGCATGTAATTTTTTCACGGTTGCAACTGTCCTTTGGATACAGTTACTTTCCCACAATCAGCCGATCAACCCCATTTCCTACGGTAACTACATCCACTAAAAACAAGTACAAACCAACTAATGCACAAGTGTTAAAACAACGGCTTCTCATAACTGTCCATCAGTTATACTCTTCACTTTCCAACTACAAATAATTCAACATGTTCATTTACTATCCACCCTACGCATTAGCAAATTATTATCTACCACTGTACAGTACTCCTCGGGTACTTCCCAGGCTTTAAACAAAATAACATTCATTCAGCCACTGCACCTTCTATGCAACCTACCCCACTTCGGATATCAAATTTCTACCTGTTCTACTACTACTCTGTTTACCACTGCTGCTAACCTTTCTTCCATTTCTTCTAACAGATATCAGAATGGCGAACCAATATCAACTACTGTCTGAGTTACAAGTTGGTCCTAACTGGGATCGCATACATGTACGACTGTCTAGGATGTGGAATTCAATCTCCAAAGTCGCAAAAGAGATTTACTTGACAAATCTTCATCTTCTTGACGTAAAGGTAAGCCGTAAACCCACTTAATATTAGGACATTTTGTTTACCCCTTATTTCCATGCTGCAACTAGATCACACTTTACTTTACAGTAGGACAACCAAAAGCATGCGGTCGTGCCAAAGAGTTTGGTGGACAAATCTCAAAAACGTTTGAAGAACAATGTTTGTACGAGATTGAAATGCTCAACGTCTACCTTGCACAAAATACGTACCGACCTACAGATGACGAGTTGATGATCATCCTTTGTAATGACACGAAAGTCAAATGGCTACCACCAACACTGTACAATATTCCTAGATACAAATTTGGTTTTGTCGATAATGAAACTCTTTCTCAACGCATAGATAAGGTGGCTAAACTTACAGGTGCACTCACTTATCCTACTACTACATGCACTACACTATCGCTCTACCATTTCCACTAACACTTCTAATCAAATTTCTTTGACATTCCTCTTTTTTCGGTCTTCCTACCAGATGTTGGTGGGGTGGTGCGAGGTATTTCAGATGTTGTCCAACTGACAACAAGGATCGGATGTCAAACATCTAAAAGAGATATTACTGTTTATACTGGAAGGTTTAACATTTATCACTGTGTCACATTTACGTCTACATATTCGCTTGCTAACACTCTCCATTTCAACTTTTACACAGTTTAAAAAATACATCTATTGCTTTGTGGGCTGACAAAACTGACCTCATAGATGTGACTGCTATTGAATCGGAAAAACAACCACCGTCGGTGATATTCACTTCTATGTAGTCAAACTATTCAAAGGTAAATTGTCTTTACTCCCTTATATTTCATTGATGAATATCAACCTTATCTCCAAACTAATAATTATAGGAGAGTTTACATTTTCATCAACGAATGCTACACAAATATACTTCGGCACTGACTATCCAGAGGTAGCAAAATTACTTTCCAGGTATACCACCAATTCAATTCTATCAACTATTGGTGATGCGTACACTTCATCCACAACCTTATTCCTACTACGTTACTTTTCAGTGTCACTAACAGTGAAGGCAGTACTGTTACATCAATTGAGCGTCAATGGCCTACATCTTCAACTACTTACGACCCGAAAATTAGAAGTACCATAGCTAATATGTTAGACGACATACGCTCTAATGACTGCCACGTAATTCAATATCTTTTACTCCTATCATTACGTTACCTTTACTTTTTGATTTACATTTTTCTATCTCTCCCTCCTTTGCAGTCAAAGAAGTATATTGTAAACGCAACATTGATGAGGATTAACACATCATCAGGATGGAACTATCTTTCATGTCCCATTTGTAGGAAGACGGTGACAAAGGAAGCAACTGGTTTTAGCTGCTCTAAATGCAATAACAATATTACTCATCCACTTAACAGGTCTGCATAAGCAAGTTTACCATTCAATTTCAACTCCCTCACATTATGCTATATCCTTACAGGTACAGGATATCTATGGAAGTTTTCGACCACACCGGTACTACGAATGCGACTGCTTTTGACAAAGATGCTGCCTATCTCCTCAAACGAAGCGTCGATGAGATGATGGATATATCCAAAATGGTACACGTCTTACAGCTATACCATTTTATCAAATTACATTACTAACTTCAAACTGTCTAACCTTACCATGCAACTGTTATCCCACTCCTTCATCCACTGCCTCACCCTACATGATACTGCTGTTTCTTTTTCTTTAGACCAACGGTGACGAACTGATTGGGAAACTGTTCACCGGCTTAATGGGTACGAAATCTCGGTTTGAATTCAGACCATCAAAGTACGGCATAATGAATTATGGAAAATCGCTCACTGTTAGTAGATTTTCACATATTCAACACCCTAATAACTTGCTGCCTGATCAACCTGACCTCCTTGAACCAAAGGATACAAAAGACGGTGATGGTACACAGCTAACTGCTGAATCCAGCAACGTCACAAAAATTGGTACGACTCTTTCTCAAAACTCTGTCCACTCTTCTTAAGATATCTTACATACATTTTACCTACCAAAAACTTTCTTTTCTTACTCAGGTGTGACGAACATAGAAATGATTACAGTTAAACAGGTTTGCATTCCAACTCACACTCCGTTCTTCTTTCCACATAACACAGAAAACAACATATATACTCCCCGTAACTGTAGGAGACTGAGGAATGTTTACAGGATAGCAGCATAACCGACCTCACCGTTGGATGGGAGAATGAACCAACCTGTCACATGCTGCCTGATGGTAGGCACAGGAAACGTGGACGACCAATTGGAAGTAAGAGGAAGAAGTAAGCAGCCATGTGAGCAACTACAAGCCGAACCATCGTACATCCGCAACACCATCCTACCTCTGTCTACCCCAGTCATAAATTTTGTGTTGTGTTTGCAACTGTCCACCTTCATTTATTCCTCTACCTATTTCTTCCTTCATCTACGAACGAAAAAGGCGGTTCTATTTACTTACTGTGTCTGTTAATGTTAGTTTAAAGATGTGTACTACTACTTGTACCACTGTATTTTCAACCAGTATAATAAATGACATACTTTACCAGTGTCAACTATGTTTCCTGTACATACACTTCTCTTTACTATTAAAAATGTTCATATAAACATTCTACAGTGCTACAAACACTGTTCCCCACCCGTATCTGCCACCAGACTCACTGACCCTCTTACTCTCCTTTTTAATTCAACCATGACTGACAATTTGCAGTGGTTAGAAATTGTAATTCCGTCTGCACCAACATACTAAACATCACCCATTTTTTAACCACTAAATGTATTCTATGTTACAACTATTATTGTGATGTTGTAGATATAGAAAACATATGCACAGTGCAATCCTGCCACCATTATCCAACCAAAATTTAAAAAAAAATGACCTACACCCAGCTAACATCTTCTATTTTACTGCATACCTGTACACGGCATGACCGTTTCTTTCCGCTAATCTTCGTTTCACCACTACATATAAACCCAAGACAATGCAACAAAGTGTGGTAAGTAAAATATTGTACATATATTTATTTTTCACTCCTCTTTGTCTCATTTCTACACTATGTTTGCATGAATCTGGTTAGTACTCGCACCGTAGATAATATATTTTCTCCCTACGCTTTACAGAAAGTAGATTAGGACAAGGTCCACTACATATATGTGCTTACTTCAACTCCATACAATAAATTTTCAAACAAAGGATGTCATTGTGCTAAAAATATGAAATTGGCATTGAACTATCAATTCAATGTTCTATGTGAATCAAAGTGCAATGTAAACTATCAAATTTTGCCCACAAATTTCATATGCGTGACTTACTATATCCCTGTAACATTTTAGGTGGTTTTAATCACAGCTAAATATATCATGTTTATGGGAATAGGTTTTTTCATTTTCACTGCAACCTATATTACTGCTACCGCTTCCCATGTTTCACATATAATTTTTACCATCACTTCCTCTCTTCCCCTCTGTTTTTCAAATTTGTAATGGTATTTTTTGAACCTTGATTTTGCAATCTGCCTGTTTGTAAATAATTAACTAAATGATACACAGAACGTCAATTCCAACGGCATGAACATGGCAATAGTGACATCATCGATGGCAATGACCAAGTTGACCATTCCAGTAAGATATGCATAGTTATGAGTGTAAGTAAAGGGGTGATGTACCATGGCGGTCCGGTCTTAGGGCGAGGCTTGGATGTGTTGTTGAATATTGCATATTTATGAATGTATAACTAGAACTTATGACATAATTTGAAGCAGGTCAGAGTAAATGCTACATGCTTCGTATTCTCTTCAAGAATGCAAATTTATTTTCCTTCTTTTAGGTAGTATTGGTTTTTATTTACTGTGAGTTATTTTATTTCAATAATTGTTTATAGCCTTTCTACTGTTTTATTTGGTTCCTCTCTCGGTTGTTATCTACATCGTACTTGCTGGAATTAATTTGCTCCACTAAGCTACTGTGATATGAGATGCTTTGGTTGAATTGTGATGATATGGATTATCTATTTGTGATAATATGAATTATCTATCTGTGTGAATATAGATAATAGAATTGAATTGTTTTAACTTTAAAACAACTTGCCCTTAAAAGATGGCGTTTTGGATTTCGATGAGACCAGGATCGGGTTTCCAAATTTGGATATCCAAAAACCATATTGATCCCAATTTAACGATAGGTCGTGAATCTCAAGTGATTATCGAGATGAAGATTCAGAGCGAAAGGGCTATTGTCGTTAATTCTGAGGGTGATTCCAAAATGAGTGTAACAAGATAGTGCCTTCGGTTTCTTTCGAACCCGGAACGGACTTGTATGGATTGAATGCTTTCAAAACATCGTCAGGTGGACGATGAGCATTCTAAGATAGATGTGTTCTATAAAGGTAATCATAGCCTCAAGCCTCATCAACCGAGAATGGATAAAACAAAAAAGGTGTAGCAAGGCTAAGTGAGTCGCGCTCAAGTAGGTCAAGATTTTTGCCTGTCTAGAGGTTTCTTTTTATTCAGCTGTATGGGTAGTTGTTGCAAACAACTGCGGGGTTATCTTGTTCGGGACTATCCAGTAAAGGATGGTTCCGGCCTTGTGTTGCAAGGGATTTAGGATAGATCCTTGGTAAAGTGATCTAGGCCACGTACTATGACGGGCGGTACCCCATTAACCCTGCCATTGTGTGGAATCCAATCTCCAATAAGTGCCGTACGTTTTGATTATGCCCAACTATGTTAGAATGTGAGATGTAAGCATTCCAGCTATTTCTTTATTTTACTTGAAAACCCTAGACACTATTAAATATAACTGGATTTCCTATCAAATGTTTTGGTTATCGTAAGGCAAAAACTTTTCCATGTTTATGTGTGGGAAGTCTTACGAGATACCTTTTGTTTCCAAAGGTTTTTCAAAGTTAAGCAACTTTAACCCGTTTACTCACACCAGACCCATGTCTGACCCGGAGTTTATTTCTGTTTTAGTAAACTCTTGGGTACTCAATTTTTTACGAGTAGCCAAGGGATTCAGGTAGCTTTGACGAAATTCTGGAGGAGATATGGAGCAAGAGGCTTCAGCGTTTGCAGATATATAGGTGTTTCCACTGTGGCGGTATCTCTGTGTTGTATTTTGAAATGTATGATAAACAAGTTTTATAATTGTCTAGTATGTGATGTATATGCTGTGTAACTCTGATAGATGTTGTATATTATGTAATACTCATGTGATTAATATAATTTATTCATTCCGTTATGAGATTCTGATATTGTTAGTTCTTTCTTTCTATATTTTCTCTTTTCTATCCCTTTCTTTCTTATTAACGATGAGTCTTTCTATGGAGAGAAAGGCGGGTCGTTACAGTTCTCATTCTTTCTTGAATTTCATTTTTAGCTCGTAAGTGGTGAGATTTTCGATGAGCTCTTCAACTTTGATTTGTTTCAAATCTTTTGATTCTTGAATAGCTGCAACTTTTGCTTCAAAATTCCATGGAAGGACTCTAAGGATTTTTCTGACTATTTCCAACTCTATGTATGATTTTCGGAGAGCTGTTGATTTGTATATGAGATTGGAAAGTCGTGCGTACATCTCTTTAACATTCCTATCCTTGGCCATTGTGAATTTCTCCTATTCACTACTAAATATTGCAAGTTGAGATTCCTTGACTTGAGATGTTCCTTCGTGAGCCACTTCAAGTGTGTTCCAGATTTCCTACGCAGTTAGACAATGTGAGACACGATTATATTCAATGTGATTATATGAACAGATAATAGAATTCATGGCTTTAGCATTAGCGTAATTTTACTTATTTTCTAGATCTGTCCATTGATCTATTGGCTTTTCAATTTCTTGATTATTTACTATTATGGTTGGTGCTCTATAACCTATCTCAACTATATTTTAAGCATAAATGGTTTTCAGAAAAAAATTCATTCTATTTTTCCAGTAAGCATATTCACCATTGAACATTGGTGGTCTAACTATGGATTGACCCTCAGGAAAAGCAGTATTAAAAGAAGCCATTTTAAAATTCAAAATTTTAAAACAAAACTTGGTTTTTGAAAAAAATTTAAAACAAAAATGTCTTTTGAACCTGACTCTGATACCACTTGTAGGATCGATTTCACCCTAGAAGGGGGTGAATAGGGTGAAACTTTTAATTATAAAAATTATTACGGAAGTTTATATAAAATAATTTCAACACAGAACACAACATAATAATAACAGCACATATAACCGCAGAATATAGAAAACAGAACACACAGATTTACCCAGCTTCGGCAAAACCCTGCCTACGTGCCGCCCTAAGATTTCTACTAGAAATTAAGCAGTCGGACGCTTACACAAGTAAACTCGCGACACCCATTATCGACTAACCTTAACACTACACTCAAAAATCTGCCACAACTCAGCCATTGAGTTGCGAATTCTCAAACTACAACACCGTAGTTCGTCCCCTAGTCACACGACTAGAAATTACAACTGTCTAAAAGAAGAATTTAAATTTAAAAACAAATTAAACAATAAAACCCTAACTTAAAGTACAAGCCCTAAGTAAAGATGGCCCAAATAAATAGGTGATTAAAAAATATCTCCCCCTTTATTTTAATATGTCGGCCCGCATTCTTCTTTGTTTGTGAAAAAACAAAGAATGGCTGCTTCGATCTCGTTCCTCTTTTGCTCTAAATTAGGGCTTTAGCCTCACGTTCGCTTCTGTGCGATTAGCTAGTGATTCGGCCTTATCTGCGCTCCTATGAGATTGGCTAGGGATTCGGCCTTGTAAAATTAAAGCTTCAGCTATCGAAGAACCCGCTTGATTATTGATCAATTACAATTGTTCTTCTGATTCACTTTGGCAATCGATCATCTCCTTGCTTCAAATATAGCTCCTTCGATTTAGTTTGATTTCAACATTGAATACGTTATGTAATTTGTACTTTTTCTTTACTGTTTTTCTTGCTTGACCTCTATCGATGATTCGAGTTGAATGATTATTCTTTGTTTAGTTCAAACTCGAATGATCTTCACAGCCGATGATGAATGGGTTTATATAGGATTCGAATTCCTATTTTCTCGTTCATTTGAATTTGTAATTTAATTTATCTCGGCCACTTGATTACGATTGAATGATGGTGATTCTTCTGACTTTTTCAACTCATGTAATTTCATTGCTTGTTTAACACGACTTCGATTGATTTTGAACTATTCGATTTTGTTTTTTACACTATCGTCATTGGCCATTTGTATTAATCTGGACTTGTTTGATTTTGATAAAATTGATATTTGACTTCGGTCATTTTTGAAACTTCCTACTTGATTTTGTTTCTGATTGTACGTGCATTTGCATCGTATATATAGACATGCGTTAGCTTTGGGTTTCATGTACATTGTCGCCTCTATTTTTGAACACGACTTGATTTCTTTCGTGCTTGATTTCCTGGGCCACCACGGTTTGATTTGGTTTGACACTGCTGTTCCATGGTTTTTGAACTGTTTTCTTTGACTTGGTTTGTTCGAACTTGCATATATATATATATATATATATATATATATATATATATATATATAGACACACACACACACACATATATGTGTGTGTGTGTGATATGTATCTTGTTGAGTTCATCCATGCTTCTGTGTTCATGATAGCCGAGTTGTCCTGCTTCATTGTATTGTTGTTTCACTATTTGTATGTTATTTGTTTTCTTTTTTGCTTGATTTGTTTATGTATGTTCATGGTCTAGACATATGGTGCATTGTTGTATGATGTACTTGAATTTGCACACTTCTCTGATTCATGTGTACATCCTGTCACCTTGACATCGGGTCTGCATATGTTCAAACTCTGATGCATTCCATTTTCACTACCGTTGCATTGACTTTGTGCATATTGTACTTGAGTCTGGTACCTTTTGAAGCTTGCATCTATTGGTCTGCACATCCATGTTGCCTCCTCTGTTTCGTTTTTGTTCTTTTGGTTCCACTGTACATATATGTGCTTGTTGTCTAATTGATGCATTAAGTTGTTGTGTTTGAAACTTAAACTCTGTTGGTCTGGTTCACTTTGACCTTCTGATCTGGTGCATTTAAGTCATGTGCATTTACCTTTATGTTGTTTATGTTCATGTTAGAACTAAGCATGTTGCACTGTTCTCTATAGAATATCTGGATGTCTTTATTTAGCCTTGCTTATTAATGTTGTGATCCATAGCTGTTTCATGCATTTTTGCTCATCAAGTCTGCACTGTTCTGTCCATTTGTATTCAGTTGCACTTCATGTTCATATATATATATATACAAGTGTGTATACATTTTGTTCTTGTTAGTTGCCTGTTCTGGTATACATGTGCACTACTCACTGGTCGGATCATGCTATTTGTATGTGGTCTTGGTTGAGTTTGGTGCTATTTTGGTCGAGACTACGTTCTTGTTTGGTTGTATTTGAATTTTTGTGCTCGACGGCTCAGTTTTGGGCTACCTTTTGTACTTGTCAATTTTGATTTGCGCCTATGTTGAATCCAACTAATAACTCAGGTTTGACCTTGTGCTCATGTTGTGAATTTATTTGTATTGCACTTGATTTAAACCCATCTTTTTATTTGGGTTTGACCTTGTGCTAACCTGTTCCTGCAATCTTGTCAAGATTATATCGGTGTGCATGGCCTTATGGCATATACAGTGATAAAATGTGCATGTCACAAGCTGTTCGTGTATGATGAATTCAAGATAAATTATGATGACGAAGAACCCAAATAACTTAGGCACATAATATTTTAAAAATCCATTTTATTTTACACTGCAAAAATATTTTATTTTCAATTTTACTACCTCGGTGTATATTTTTGCAGATTGCTCAGATGCTAGATTCAATCTGGAATGGAGTTGAAGATTAGTACGAGTGAATGAGTGATATGTAGTGATGTGCATTTGTAAATGATAAATTGTGATGTAATTGAATTTGTATTGTCATTGAATTTGTATATATATAGTGAGAGCTCAAATTTGTACTATTCAAAATTGTAATAAATATTTGTTTAAATTAAATATCTATTTGAATTTAAACTTCGTGTTATTTATTTTTTCAGTAGATATTTATTTAATTATGTGAAAAATAAATAGTACGTTAACAAATACATTTAAATGAATTTACATATGTTTATTATCATCAAACAAAAATCATATATTCGCATATTCAACAAGTGCCACATAAAGAATTAAGTAGCTTAGGTTTGATAGAAAATAGTAGATACGAAGGGAGTCTGTATGTGTAGTTTGACGTCTCCCTATAAGAAATTGCGAGCATGCAATTTTCGTAAAGGGTAAAGTCCGAAATAACCCTACTTTCTATGCTATAATAAAAAATAAATCTAATTAAAATAAGAGTATTTGAATTCAATATTCGATAATTGCTATTTTGAAAATAAAATTTTAGTTAAATAAATCCAATTTAACATAAGATTTTGATTTAATAAATTGAATTAAATTAATAAATTCTTTTCAGATAATTTATTGAAACTAAATAAAATGTTTTAAGCAATATAAAATACTTTGAAGCGAAAATAATTTTTATATGACCAAGATAGTTGGAAAATGAAATTAACAATACAAAGACTAATTAAATAAGAACAACGAATATTAAATTGAAGGACATTGGGTATTTACCAAAATATGGCGTGTTGAACAAAGTTTAAATTAATTCGAATTAGATCAAAATAAATTCATAAATAAATTAAAATATTTTTTAAAATAAAAGAAAAGGGAAAGAATTTTTTTATGTAAAACTAGACTAAATAAACAGCCCAAACCCGAAAATCCTAGCATATAATTTTACTAATTAATTCCCTTAACCCATACCCTATTCTTGGACACCCAAACCGAACTCCTTTTGCCAGAATTTTCAACCAGAATTTTCGAATCAATTTGAGATATTTGAAAAGAGGGTCATGCACGTTCTGATGGCATCGATGTTGGAGAAAGGGAGCTTGATTTAGCAACTATGACCGGCTTTGCTGCACAAGCATGTTGGCATAGTAGCACCTGGTTGCATATGGAAGATGAATAGGTTTGTTTTTTTTGTGGAGGAGCAAATACGATTAGGTCATGTGACGACCTATATGTGGCTCTGGGAACGACGATGTGGCATCTGGTGATCGTCGTAGATGAGGAGACTTGAGCACGAGCTTGGCTATGATGGTAAGCAAAGTTCATGTACTTGAAGGCGGTTGGTAATAGTGAATGAGCTTGTATTCTTCAAATCTTTAAATCGATGAGTTTCACACTCGTAAATATATTTATATTCCACTTTATATTATAATTATCCCATTTTCGATTGAATAGCGTGCTTGAAATATTTTTTCGGGATGTTTGATTGAATGTTGCAATATTGGATGTAATTTTGGTTTTTTATAGAGGAATTTTCTGAGTTGGATTTATCCAAATGCAAAGGAGATGCTTTCTGTTTGCATTTTAGGTTGTGAAAATTTGTTTAGATTGTATCTACACTGTATGGACTGTGGGAATTTGATAAACTTCGATTCGGGTCAAACGATACAATTTATATCATTGATTGGTTATTGAATTTAGGAGTTTCTGCACTATAATTTAGATATTTATTTAATTTCCTATTTTACATGGATGTTTTGGAAAGTTAAAAAAAAATTATTCAAGTGTTTTGAAATTTCGTTAAAAGTGTTTTATAATTAATATACTAAATTTTATTCAATTAGATATTTTTCTAAAATAAAAATTTAAATTATAAGTATAGCTTTCTTTTGGTTGTAAAACTCTTTTTAAATCAATATTATAATACGTTATAAGTTTTGAATGGTTTTAAAAAGACACAGACACGTGTGTGTGTCTATGTGTATTTATATTGCTCTTTCTTATATATATCACAATATATATATATATATATATATATATTACTATTTTTCTAAGGGTTTTGAAATTTGATTTAAAATTTGATATAATTATTAAAGAAATATTTGTCGAAATTTATTATTATTATTTCATTTTTGAATTAAAATTTGGATTTTATGCATGACTTATATATCTTATGATTACTCATTTCCAACACAAATTTCAACATTGTCAATGATTTACAATTATTATAGATTTGATTAGTGATTTGATACGATATGGTGATGACATCCCCTTGTTTGATTTTGTGATATTTAGTTCTATGGGACGAGAAATTTGAATAAACAGAGTTATAATACCGTTTGTGGTAAGACGTTCGGTAATATTTCTCCAGTTACTCATTGGACATGTTGTATAGAATATTTGTGGATTGATTGTGGTATATAAGCAATGAATAAACGTTTGAGGACCACGTAGTGGTATAAGGAAACATCATGATAATTATTTGGTTACTCATTGTAAGTAGATGGCACTCACGTGATTGGAATAGTATTATAAGATTGAACTTGTGCAAGGTTTTTCTCATAGGCATAAGCATGGTAGGTGCCCTAATATTTATTGATATAGTGTGCCACTATCATGATATAATCCTGTAATTAGCATAAGAGTGGATCAGATGGCTAGAATCCACCCTAGCAGCCTGTTCTTGGGGTTGCACACCAGATCCGTGACACCGTTGCTGGATATTTTATTTGATACACATCACATGATTTGGGTCAGGTGAACCATTGGGTAGGTGCTCAATTTTATGAGATTTGCGTTAGGTGACCCATAGGGTAGTGCCCTAGCCCCTTTGTCATCTTGAATAGCTTTTGCATTCACATTTCTTGGTTAGTATAAAAGTTGAAATCTATAGTTCAAGTTCTTAATTGGAATTTTGGGGATTCTGGAAGTACTTTCTTTAAATCAATTCGCTAGATTTCTGACATTAGAAGTTTGCTGTAACTATCCACCTTTACGACCCTCGAAAGTCGAAATTTAATACATCTACGGTATTCAAATGCCGAACATCCAAGTGCCGAAAAGGTAGGTCATTGGGGTAAAAAGGAAAAAGGGAAATTGATTAAGGGGAAAGAATCTCACAGCAGAACAATAACATATAATATAATAAAGACAGTAAAATCTATCACTCTAAAATACATGGTATATCAAAGTTTAAAATGAACCTCATCAGCTTGTACGGTTATAACTTCTTGACCTTACAATGCTACGATAGGTGAACATCCGGCTCTACTCCATGAGGACAATGTCCCACCAACGACAACCTAGAAAAACTCGGTCTGACCCGAGCATTATAATAAAATAACATTTGGATCAGTTTGAAAAACTAGTGTGAGAAAACTCAAGAAATATGGTGAACATATTACAATTCTATAAGATTACATCGCTCAGCATGAAACGAGTTTACCTTCCAAGAACTACATCAATGCATGAAAAAGTGGAAATAAACTTGAATATAATCCAAACTTGAAAGAATAGGTATAAACAAGATCAAAATCTGAACTAAAACAATAAACACAAATAATTAAACTTTGAGAAGAGCTTAAGTTACTTTTTGATGCAATCAGGAAAACAATTCAGAGATTTGAATAAATAAGGAAATAAATTTTCTAACAATATCTAGGAGGACGCGCTCCCTTACAGAAAGTATACCTCCAGACAATATACTTGATAAGATCATTTTCTTTACGACTCTCAAGGAAATGCATAAGCTGGACCTTGCCAACCTTACTGAGAATTTGAGCATGTCACACATACCACCGAATCCAATCAGGAGCAGATATGAATATACCTAATGGGAGCAACCCTACATATTTTGTAACGTCCCGCCTTTTCGCACACTTTAAACCGACACACGTGCCAATCAAAGCATACGCAAGGGCGGATTGTTATGGGGTAAATAAGAAAAACAGAGAAGGAATAAAACAAAATAGAATCTCACAGCGGAAGGATAAAATATAATAATAAATATACAGTTCAAAACAGTTTACAAAACAGTTATTTCACTTATACAATGAACATCAGAGTTACACATACCAATACAACAATGCAGCGGAATAAAAAGAGTGTGGTACAATACTATATATAGAATAATACTGATTCTTCGTCTTCGTCCTCCAAAGCTAAAATCTGCTATCCTGAAACGCTCGGACTGACCCAAGCGAATTTGAAAAGACAAAAACACTCGAGTCAGACTAGAAAATCTTATGTGAGTTAAATAAACAGAAATAAATATGGGTACAGTAACTCAAGAGATGCTCGGGATTTACATCTCCTAAGGATCCGTTAAACTATTTACTATGTAGTATATTACGCTATTATAATAGTGTCTATTTATAAAATAAACTTACTTTTTAATAGCGTTAAGGGGTTACCCATATAGCCCTTAACACGTAATAGTCCCAGTAGTCCATCCAATATCATAGTCCCTCCTGATCGGGAAGCCACTAGAGGATACCACACGGGCTACGGGAGAAAACCAAACTCGTACAAGGCGCGATAGGGTAGGTGACACGGCACAACTAGGCAATGCCAGGGTAGATATACCAATTGCTATCCAGGCTGATGGTAACGCGCAGCGCGCAGCTGCCGCCCACCTCGAACTAACTCCCCCAAAAATCAAAATATAGAAGTGGCCACTGAATCAATCCAAGTCAAAGTATAATATCGAAGAGGAGCGTCCGATCAGAGGAATGACCTCATTGGCCTGAGAATCGCTCCTGTTTTAGCCACCATATGCCAACTCACGGGAGTTGGGTCCACGTATTTACCTTACAGGAAACGTCGCCACCACCTACTTCATTCTGGGAACTCCACCGCGTACACGGTTAGTCAAAGTGGTTTTCGGTATCGACAGAGAGTATGTCCATATCCGATCCCGGTCTCTTTGCCAACCAATCGTTATTATAACACCGCGGTCATTTAAAATTTGTTTATACTTTAAAACCAGAATATCATCCATTTCAAAACCATAATATTACGATATCATTCCAAAACCCAAAACCATAATTTACCACTTATTCCAAATAAAATTCCTTTCCAATAATTAAAAGGCTTTAGCTTCATAATATCTGAAAATCGAATATTTTCAAAGCTTAATATTTTTGGAAATCCATAATTTCAAACCATAACTTTTAAACTCAAATGGTTTGGATATTCAACGGTATACGTATTAAAAAGGTTTAACTTTACTGTTGCTTTATAAAGAATATATTACACGGCTTTTCAAATATTTCTTCTTTTAAAGTTAAACCAAAATCCAAAATATTACCTCAAGTCCCAAAACCATTTCAATTTTATATATATTTATATCCATTTTTGAGCATTAATATTTCAACTAAAGTTGGATTTTTATCCTTTCAAAATCAATATTCTATTAATTAATCTTGACCATTCACATAAAATCCATAATTAATAAAACTTCAATTTCTAGTAAAATATATATATATAAATTTTCCAATTCAATTTTTACTGGAATATCCATTTCTATTTATTTTGGGAAAATCCAATTTCAAATATCATATCTTAAAATTTTCAACTTTACATTTGAACATAGGATATAAATTTACCAACTCCATTTTCTAAATTTCTTCCATTTCAATAAAGAAATTTATCCACCTTTTTAAATTCCTAAATTTTAACTTCATAAGTATATAAATATGGAATAAAATATTTATACAATATAAAATTTAAGATTTATAAACCGTATCCAATCCAAACCATAGAAATCACATTAAAATAGTTATATATAGACCGCGGTGCCTGTATATAATTTTCTATCCTATGGTCAAGTGATACGGATATTTATCATTTCAATCCGCAATTTAAAAATAAAACTTTGCGGTTTTATCATTTCAAACCACAATCCCGAAAATGTAAAATGCATGCTAACTGGCAGTTAATGATATCCACATAAATCATCCATTCAACAACACATCCATCACCCAATTTCAACCATCAATCAATATCAATCACTATCAACCCATATCAATCAATAACAATATTAGTTCGATAATATGCAACGGGTAATAACTGTCAGTTTATTCAAATTAAATTTCAACTATTAATCTAACCATTTATATTTAGAGATAATTTATATAACTGTTAACTAGCATTTCATATGCAAACAAAATTCCTAACAGCAAATTAATACGCAATTAATCAATTTAATTAACAGCTAAATTCAATAAATGCAATTCAACAGATATGGATGAAATAACATGCCAAAAGCTCATAAATAAATTTCTATTCATTTCTAAAATTTATTTAACAAACATAAAAGCTTCTAGTAATTGTGAGTGGGTTAAAACACTCACCTTTTGAATTTAAATCGAATTTAAATTCGATTTAAACCCAAAAATTCGCCCGTCTCAGAATTCGTCCAAACTAGCGTCATCGAGTCCGGAATTAAATTACGATCCTAACAAAAAAAATTTCGTGTGAATCCGACTTCGTATGAGAAAGTTATGGCGAAAAATGATGATTGAATTCAAATAAATAAACGACACAAACTCACCCTCCCACTATCCTTCGCCACGTCACCGCCTTCATGCGCACGCAGGCTACAGAGCATAATCGCGTGAAACACTACAGCCCGCCCTTCCTTCACAACCCAAATCGAAAAATTCTCCGCATCCAACCGTCGAAACGCCAAACAAAATACATAGATGCGATCCCCTCGGTTCCCTCTCCAAAACCCAGAAATGTTTTTCCGATCCGACAACTTTTTGCGCGACGATGATGAACGGTTTTGGGGCTGTTTGAATTTATTCTGGATGAACGACAGCTCCAATTGAAAAACGAATTTCACCAGTATTTTACGCGTATCGAATACTTCAACATATATTTTTTCTGGAATTTTCTGAAATTTTTGAGTTTTGACTTTTGATTTTGAACTGTGGATGGATCTGGAATTGGATCTGAGATGTATACATTTGGGAAAGAGAAAAGAGTGAAGAAATGAACTTACAGCAAATGAAAAAGAAAGGAGCTAGGGTTTATAGATGTATATTTATAGATAGGCTAGAGGTAGGGTAGCTAGACTGGATACGCGAACGTGCGTGACAAACCATGGTCCAAAAAGCCCGCTATGCCTCCGGAGTCGAATTTGTTAAAACTATATATCCAAATAGGTGTTTTAAAATATTCTGAACGCGATGGAAAAAGTTTCGTGACCAAATTCGATCGTATGAAGAAGTTATGCTAAAAAAACAAAATTTCAAATTGATTTCAAAATGCGTAAATTTCAAGGCGTTTCGAGTCCGTACGATCAAACGACAAGTCCGATCGCAACGAAACTTGAAACATTATTATAATTCACCGTTACGGATCCGATGAAACTGGTTTCGTCGAAATCCGAGTCCGTGACAAAAATGGCTATTTTTAATATTATTAAATCAATTAAATAAATCATAAAAAATCAATTTTTATGTTTCAACTCCTATTATTGGCCAAATTTCATTACTTAGATAGTTCAATTAATCCCAATAAATTTAACAAGCTTGGATGTGAATAAAAATTTATAGGTATATAAATTTGCAATTTTAATTTCTGCACTTTCTTATTAATTGGGAATTATAAATTTATTCTCACAAATTACCTAATCTTATACTTATACACTCTCATCTTAAACCAAATTAAATAAACAACTTGATTTCCATCTCAACTTACTTTTAATTGCAGTTAACCCTTTTCACCGTAATTAAAATTCCAAATTATAAATAAATTTTTATTCCCATTCCCTTAATTTTCTTAACTATTTATTTATTCAAATTTTCAATATTCAACATAAATAGTTTGGTTAAGTTCATTTATTTACCTTCTTCCTATGATTCACAGTTATGGATGTCAATATGATGAAGTTTACATTAGTTAAGGTTTCACTCAATTGTTCTCTAAGTCAAATGTTTACAGCTTTCATTTAACTTTAATAACGTACAAATTTACGTTAAATTCCATTTTTAAATGAAGTAATTACCATTCGTTGAATCAAATACTCAATTCATAAATAAAGTCTTGTTTTCAAAAAGTTATATCACAAATGGTCAACTAAAATTTGAATAAGCTTTACTAAATTCTATGGTATTAAATGTTGCAATAAATCCAAATTGCCATGTCTTAAATCCAAATTACTAATTAAGTCTTGATTCCTTTATTATTCCTTTGGTTTTCAAATAAGTTTTTATGATGAATGTGAATTCAAATGAACAATGGAAACCCATTCCCATTTGATTTCACTATTCCATTAAATATTTTCATATTCCAGCTAAATCAACTAACGTATGAATTAGCTATTTCAATCTTCATTAAATTGCGGTTTTTATACAATAGAAATTAAATCCCATTAACATATAAATAAAGGTTGATATCCATCTATTTACATTATATCACACTTGTGCTTCTATTTAGCTTTGTATAAATGTATGAATGCGGAGTCTTGCCTATTAACGTATTAAATAAGCCTTAAAATCAATTAATGCCCCTCCTTAGTTTAACCTCTTTTTATCCGTATTTATTTTTAGAGTAACCCTTGGATTAAATTCCCAAATCACCAATTCAATTAATTATACCTTTCAATCCAAATGTAAATCTTCCACCTTTGAATTCTTATATTAAATGAATTTTATTCTAGGCAATATTTTTTACAAATGTTTACTGATTCACATTTATAGGTTTCTTAAATTTTACTCCATCTAAATGTGACACATTTTTATTTCATTTCAAACCAATATATATATTCATTCCTATTCAATATATATATTCATTCCTATTCCTTTCATTTGGTTACTGCATTGAAATCTATTTATTAGCTAATACTACGTTACTATCATTAATTAAATTTTGGATTATATTCCAATTCCTATAACTAGGCCTTAAGTCACCATTTTACATAGTTTTAATTTAGCGTTTATTTAAATCTTCGTTTATCGTTTAGAATTTCTACTAAATTGAAATGCACAACTTATGAACTTTAACCAATTTAGTCCACCTAATAAATTTTTCAAATGTTTGTGTGTATGTAATCCAATTCAGTTATTGTTACATTAATACCATTAAACCAACAAATTAAGACTTATAACTACAACACAACTTTCAGTTATTTTCAAATCTATGTCATATAACCTTTTAAATCTCTACCTGTAATTACAGTTACTATCTAACTCCTACATTCATCCTTTTAAAATCCTAAGACTTTAATTTTATACTGGATTAAATTAGCAAACATATAAATTAAATTTATAAAAATATCATAAATTTATCAGGTCGTTACAATCTCCCCCACTCAAAACTTTTCGTCCCCGAAAAGGAAAAAAGAAGGGAGAAGGAAGAATAAACAGTACTTTTTATTTCAATTTTTAATTTATAAACAATATTTTCCTGGATTAATCCTCCTAAATGAAATATTCTTGTTTTATAATCATTATATCCTTTAATACTTGAGTTATTAAAGTTGGAAAAATATTTTTTTTTTTTTTTTTTTTTTTTTAATTCTAAGTCCAAAATTTACGAATTTTTTTTTTTTTTGGCAGAGTCTCCTTTGTACGGAGGGACTCTGGAGAAAATATAATATCCAAATATACAAATATATTACATATATATATCCAAAATAAAATATCCCGCACGGGAGAATATATGAAATAGCGCTTTAAACGTAATCCGGAAACGTACCTATTTGTCGGGCAATACGCTTTTATTATTTTGGAACCAAAAGCCGTAGCAGTTGCTTCCATTACCTGTATTCACTTATATAATCTAAAAGGTTAAATATTTATTTTACAGTGAAAGGTTTAGGTGGATTCAATCATTCATATCCAATCAAATGCAACAACCACAATTTTTTTCAACAGCACACACCACATTCAACAAACAATCATTTAATCAAACAACAATTTGTTGTTCGGGTTCAAATTCTGAAGTTGTACGAATGAAGAATAACTATCAAGTACATCCATTGCTCAACAGCCTTGGATGGAACAAAGATAGATTATTTGTAAATCTAACAACTCCATAATTCCTTACCCAACAACATACATCAACCAATAATTCAAATCAACACCAAAATATCTCATTATACATTTATTTCATAATTCAGTGTTTTGATTTTTCTTTCCTTCATTTATGAGGGATTTCTTTGTTTCTTACAAGTTTATTTTCCAATTATCACCAAATTCATTATATTTGTATTTCCTTTTTATTACTTAAGTTTCCTTTTATTACTTAAGTCTATAAAATAAATTCTCATTAATAACAACAAATATTTTGAATATCTTCACTTGTAAGATTTCCCTTGAATTCTCATTAATAACATTCATTAACTATGAATTGCAGTCATTAAAATTTTCCTACTTTCCATTATATTAGAATAGGGGAGATAAAACATACTTAAGTGAATACTCATGTAATAAATTCTTATTTTGAATTTCATGTTATACACTCAGGTTCCTATCATCTATTACTAATTCTTAACTTTATTTTAAATAAAGTTATAACCTAAGTTTATACCATTAAATTCTTGTTATAACCGTAATTTATTGAATACTTCATTATTCCTAAATCCCTACTTGTAAAATATTCAATTCTAGTTTCTTGTTTAACATTTCAACTTTTATATTTGGGTAAGTTATTTATGTTAAAGAAATGCAATTGAACCTTATACAAGTTAAATCTCCATTCTTTTAATTCATTGATTATTCACTAAGTCTTTACCAATATTCATAAGTTAAAATATTTATCTTCCTTTATCCTTAGCATTAATTCTCTTATTTCAATTAGGGGTTTCAATTCATTTATTACCTAACTTTTATTTCACTAAAATTTTCAATTAGTTAACGGAAAATTTTAGAATTAAATACCGAGTTGAATTTCCATTTATTTCAAAATAATAGATAAATAAGTTCTTACTACTCAATATCTCTAATTATAGTTAGAACAATAAAAGAAAATTTTTAGAAAGTTCTAAAATAAATCTGTAGTAGAATTTACTACAGTGGCCTTTCCTCTTCGAAACTCGAAAATGAAAGTCGATGATGCGGCCGTCATCACCGAATTTATTTTCCAGCGACAGAGAAGAAAGTACAAAATAAAAATTTTCCAAAATCTTCTTTAAACAGTTTTTTTTTTTCGAATTATGCTAAATATTTACATAAGAAAATACTTGTAAACCGAATCATTATATCTCATAAATTCTTTAAAAACGAATTCGGAAAAATCCCGGACTTAAGTTCTAAAATCTCCAAATTGGGTTTATTATGATTTCACCTAGCTTCAGTTATTATAAATATTTTATTTCCTAACACCCAATCTATAGCAACCAAAAATATATATATATATATCTTTATAAAACTATTTTTTTATATTGAAAATATAATAGGCAAAATTATTTCATTCACCTATATTAAAAACAATATTATGTCGGTCTGTCCTATTAAGTGTTTAGAAATCCCTATTGATGACATAGCGTCCCATGCATCAACCAGAATTTATAAATACAAAGCGGAACAGATTAACACAATATCAAAATCTTTTATTAATACTAACAAATACGCTCTCTCATATATATACACTCAGCGACTCCCATAGGATATTACTACCCTATTAACAAAGAGTCAAACCCCACAAAGCCAAGGTTTATCGCTAAACCAAAGCTCTGATACCAGATGTAACGTCCCGCCTTTTCGCACACTTTAAACCGACACACGTGCCAATCAAAGCATACGCAAGGGCGGATTGTTATGGGGTAAATAAGAAAAACAGAGAAGGAATAAAACAAAATAGAATCTCACAGCGGAAGGATAAAATATAATAATAAATATACAGTTCAAAACAGTTTACAAAACAGTTATTTCACTTATACAATGAACATCAGAGTTACACATACCAATACAACAATGCAGCGGAATAAAAAGAGTGTGGTACAATACTATATATAGAATAATACTGATTCTTCGTCTTCGTCCTCCAAAGCTAAAATCTGCTATCCTGAAACGCTCGGACTGACCCAAGCGAATTGGAAAAGACAAAAACACTCGAGTCAGACTAGAAAATCTTATGTGAGTTAAATAAACAGAAATAAATATGGGTACAGTAACTCAAGAGATGCTCGGGATTTACATCTCCTAAGGATCCGTTAAACTATTTACTATGTAGTATATTGCGCTATTATAATAGTGTCTATTTATAAAATAAACTTACTTTTTAATAGCGTTAAGGGGTTACCCATATAGCCCTTAACACGTAATAGTCCCAGTAGTCCATCCAATATCATAGTCCCTCCTGATCGGGAAGCCACTAGAGGATACCACACGGGCTACGGGAGAAAACCAAACTCGTACAAGGCGCGATAGGGTAGGTGACACGGCACAACTAGGCAATGCCAGGGTAGATATACCAATTGCTATCCAGGCTGATGGTAACGCGCAGCGCGCAGCTGCCGCCCACCTCGAACTAACTCCCCCAAAAATCAAAATATAGAAGTGGCCACTGAATCAATCCAAGTCAAAGTATAATATCGAAGAGGAGCGTCCGATCAGAGGAATGACCTCATTGGCCTGAGAATCGCTCCTGTTTTAGCCACCTTATGCCAACTCACGGGAGTTGGGTCCACGTATTTACCTTACAGGAAACGTCGCCACCACCTACTTCATTCTGGGAACTCCACCGCGTACACGGTTAGTCAAAGTGGTTTTCGGTATCGACAGAGAGTATGTCCATATCCGATCCCGGTCTCTTTGCCAACCAATCGTTATTATAACACCGCGGTCATTTAAAATTTGTTTATACTTTAAAACCAGAATATCATCCATTTCAAAACCATAATATTACGATATCATTCCAAAACCCAAAACCATAATTTACCACTTATTCCAAATAAAATTCCTTTCCAATAATTAAAAGGCTTTAGCTTCATAATATCTGAAAATCGAATATTTTCAAAGCTTAATATTTTTGGAAATCCATAATTTCAAACCATAACTTTTAAACTCAAATGGGTTGGATATTCAACGGTATACGAATTAAAAAGGTTTAACTTTACTGTTGCTTTATAAAGAATATATTACACGGCTTTTCAAATATTTCTTCTTTTAAAGTTAAACCAAAATCCAAAATATTACCTCAAGTCCCAAAACCATTTCAATTTTATATATATTTATATCCATTTTTGAGCATTAATATTTCAACTAAAGTTGGATTTTTATCCTTTCAAAATCAATATTCTATTAATTAATCTTGACCATTCACATAAAATCCATAATTAATAAAACTTCAATTTCTAGTAAAATATATATATATAAATTTTCCAATTCAATTTTTACTGGAATATCCATTTCTATTTATTTTGGGGAAAATCCAATTTCAAATATCATATCTTAAAATTTTCAACTTTACATTTGAACATAGGATATAAATTTACCAACTCCATTTTCTAAATTTCTTCCATTTCAATAAAGAAATTTATCCACCTTTTTAAATTCCTAAATTTTAACTTCATAAGTATATAAATATGGAATAAAATATTTATACAATATAAAATTTAAGATTTATAAACCGTATCCAATCCAAACCATAGAAATCACATTAAAATAGTTATATATAGACCGCGGTGCCTGTATATAATTTTCTATCCTATGGTCAAGTGATACGGATATTTATCATTTCAATCCGCAATTTAAAAATAAAACTTTGCGGTTTTATCATTTCAAACCACAATCCCGAAAATGTAAAATGCATGCTAACTGGCAGTTAATGATATCCACATAAATCATCCATTCAACAACACATCCATCACCCAATTTCAACCATCAATCAATATCAATCACTATCAACCCATATCAATCAATAACAATATTAGTTCGATAATATGCAACGGGTAATAACTGTCAGTTTATTCAAATTAAATTTCAACTATTAATCTAACCATTTATATTTAGAGATAATTTATATAACTGTTAACTAGCATTTCATATGCAAACAAAATTCCTAACAGCAAATTAATACGCAATTAATCAATTTAATTAACAGCTAAATTCAATAAATGCAATTCAACAGATATGGATGAAATAACATGCCAAAAGCTCATAAATAAATTTCTATTCATTTCTAAAATTTATTTAACAAACATAAAAGCTTCTAGTAATTGTGAGTGGGTTAAAACACTCACCTTTTGAATTTAAATCGAATTTAAATTCGATTTAAACCCAAAAATTCGCCCGTCTCAGAATTCGTCCAAACTAGCGTCATCGAGTCCGGAATTAAATTACGATCCTAACAAAAAAAATTTCGTGTGAATCCGACTTCGTATGAGAAAGTTATGGCGAAAAATGATGATTGAATTCAAATAAATAAACGACACAAACTCACCCTCCCACTATCCTTCGCCACGTCACCGCCTTCATGCGCACGCAGGCTACAGAGCATAATCGCGTGAAACACTACAGCCCGCCCTTCCTTCACAACCCAAATCGAAAAATTCTCCGCATCCAACCGTCGAAACGCCAAACAAAATACATAGATGCGATCCCCTCGGTTCCCTCTCCAAAACCCAGAAATGTTTTTCCGATCCGACAACTTTTTGCGCGACGATGATGAACGGTTTTGGGGCTGTTTGAATTTATTCTGGATGAACGACAGCTCCAATTGAAAAACGAATTTCACCAGTATTTTACGCGTATCGAATACTTCAACATATATTTTTTCTGGAATTTTCTGAAATTTTTGAGTTTTGACTTTTGATTTTGAACTGTGGATGGATCTGGAATTGGATGTGAGATGTATACATTTGGGAAAGAGAAAAGAGTGAAGAAATGAACTTACAGCAAATGAAAAAGAAAGGAGCTAGGGTTTATAGATGTATATTTATAGATAGGCTAGAGGTAGGGTAGCTAGACTGGATACGCGAACGTGCGTGACAAACCATGGTCCAAAAAGCCCGCTATGCCTCCGGAGTCGAATTTGTTAAAACTATATATCCAAATAGGTGTTTTAAAATATTCTGAACGCGATGGAAAAAGTTTCGTGACCAAATTCGATCGTATGAAGAAGTTATGCTAAAAAAACAAAATTTCAAATTGATTTCAAAATGCGTAAATTTCAAGGCGTTTCGAGTCCGTACGATCAAACGACAAGTCCGATCGCAACGAAACTTGAAACATTATTATAATTCACCGTTACGGATCCGATGAAACTGGTTTCGTCGAAATCCGAGTCCGTGACAAAAATGGCTATTTTTAATATTATTAAATCAATTAAATAAATCATAAAAAATCAATTTTTATGTTTCAACTCCTATTATTGGCCAAATTTCATTACTTAGATAGTTCAATTAATCCCAATAAATTTAACAAGCTTGGATGTGAATAAAAATTTATAGGTATATAAATTTGCAATTTTAATTTCTGCACTTTCTTATTAATTGGGAATTATAAATTTATTCTCACAAATTACCTAATCTTATACTTATACACTCTCATCTTAAACCAAATTAAATAAATAACTTGATTTCCATCTCAACTTACTTTTAATTGCAGTTAACCCTTTTCACCGTAATTAAAATTCCAAATTATAAATAAATTTTTATTCCCATTCCCTTAATTTTCTTAACTATTTATTTATTCAAATTTTCAATATTCAACATAAATAGTTTGGTTAAGTTCATTTATTTACCTTCTTCCTATGATTCACAGTTATGGATGTCAATATGATGAAGTTTACATTAGTTAAGGTTTCACTCAATTGTTCTCTAAGTCAAATGTTTACAGCTTTCATTTAACTTTAATAACGTACAAATTTACGTTAAATTCCATTTTTAAATGAAGTAATTACCATTCGTTGAATCAAATACTCAATTCATAAATAAAGTCTTGTTTTCAAAAAGTTATATCACAAATGGTCAACTAAAATTTGAATAAGCTTTACTAAATTCTATGGTATTAAATGTTGCAATAAATCCAAATTGCCATGTCTTAAATCCAAATTACTAATTAAGTCTTGATTCCTTTATTATTCCTTTGGTTTTCAAATAAGTTTTTATGATGAATGTGAATTCAAATGAACAATGGAAACCCATTCCCATTTGATTTCACTATTCCATTAAATATTTTCATATTCCAGCTAAATCAACTAACGTATGAATTAGCTATTTCAATCTTCATTAAATTGCGGTTTTTATACAATAGAAATTAAATCCCATTAACATATAAATAAAGGTTGATATCCATCTATTTACATTATATCACACTTGTGCTTCTATTTAGCTTTGTATAAATGTATGAATGCGGAGTCTTGCCTATTAACGTATTAAATAAGCCTTAAAATCAATTAATGCCCCTCCTTAGTTTAACCTCTTTTTATCCGTATTTATTTTTAGAGTAACCCTTGGATTAAATTCCCAAATCACCAATTCAATTAATTATACCTTTCAATCCAAATGTAAATCTTCCACCTTTGAATTCTTATATTAAATGAATTTTATTCTAGGCAATATTTTTTACAAATGTTTACTGATTCACATTTATAGGTTTCTTAAATTTTACTCCATCTAAATGTGACACATTTTTATTTCATTTCAAACCAATATATATATTCATTCCTATTCAATATATATATTCATTCCTATTCCTTTCATTTGGTTACTGCATTGAAATCTATTTATTAGCTAATACTACGTTACTATCATTAATTAAATTTTTGGATTATATTCCAATTCCTATAACTAGGCCTTAAGTCACCATTTTACATAGTTTTAATTTAGCGTTTATTTAAATCTTCGTTTATCGTTTAGAATTTCTACTAAATTGAAATGCACAACTTATGAACTTTAACCAATTTAGTCCACCTAATAAATTTTTCAAATGTTTGTGTGTATGTAATCCAATTCAGTTATTGTTACATTAATACCATTAAACCAACAAATTAAGACTTATAACTACAACACAACTTTCAGTTATTTTCAAATCTATGTCATATAACCTTTTAAATCTCTACCTGTAATTACAGTTACTATCTAACTCCTACATTCATCCTTTTAAAATCCTAAGACTTTAATTTTATACTGGATTAAATTAGCAAACATATAAATTAAATTTATAAAAATATCATAAATTTATCAGGTCGTTACATATTTGATGTCCACTCGCACTTTGGTTTCTGTTATTTTCAATAAAGGATATCAATGCCAAATGAGCAAAAAAAATTCTTAAATTGCCGATACACAAAGAAAAAGGCTGATTTGATAATCAATAAATCAACTATCGGGGAAAATCAAAATGATCGTATTTGGAAATCAAATCACATACCCTTACCACTACTCATTGATTTCAAACTTATATTATCCCTCGGTTAAAATGAAGCTAGACAAGTTAAGATAGTGTTACCTCTAGCATTACCTTGACAATAATTTTAAGCTTCGAGATTGAAATGAGTTTACATACCTCGACGTTTAGTCCTAAGAGTATGGCTAAACCCTTTGCATATAAAGGATATCGTTTATGGAATTTAAATTTCTTATCCTCTCCGTAACCGAATCAAATCTTTAAACTTTTAAAACTACATTTGTGCTTGAATTCCCCATTACAAATATTTGCAAAATACTTAAAAAAACACTCATTAAAATATTCCTTCTAATTATATTTTCAAGCGTACTAAAAAGAAGGATCAAAAATAAATGCCATTAAAGTATTATTTACTATAAACCCAAAAACGTTGACACTTGGCTTTATTTTAAAAAACCAATTCCTTTTAAAAGACTTTCTCGTTTATAAACTATCATTTATAAATTTCAAACTATATTTATTATCTTAGAAGAAAATAAGTCAAATAGAATGCTTTTATAAATTAAAACAATGTTAATCATCCGAAAATATAACTGACTCAATTTTTTAATAACTTTAAAACCACATTAATTTTCCTAGTAGCATATTAATTAAACTAATAACTCCTTTAACAAATCAAATAATTAACTTTAAACACCTTTATTAAATCATTTAATTAACTTTAATCACTTTTTTATCACTTAAATAATTTTTAAAACACTTATATTAAATAAGATAATTAATTTTAAATGACTTTATTTAAACCAGCTAATTAACTATAAATATCATTTATTAAAATGATTAACAAATCCTAAACACCATTATCGAAATGATTATTTAACTTTAGAACATCATTATTGAAATGGTTAATTAACCTTCAATATCATTACTAAATTTATTAATTAAGTTTATTATAGTTAAATAATAATCAAGAATATATTTAAACCGCCAATTTTTTTCAAATACTTATACAGTCGTTATAAACCCATTCGAAAAGAATTTATGAAATATTTAAGATAAATCACCGTTGTAAATTTAAACAACATTAATTATCCCAATAGATAATTAAATCCAACTTATAATATTTTATAAATTTAAAATGATACTAGATATCTCGAAAGATAATTATGCAAATTTTGTAATCTCTTTATCAATTTAAAACGGTGTTAATTACTCCAAAGATAATAAATTAAATTTGTAACTCCTTTTATAAATTTTTAATCATAAATTATCCTTTGTATTCAAAATTCTCATAATGCTCGAAAATATAGTTTACATAATTTTCAAAGTACAAAAAAACAACCAAACATTTATTTTCTAAAAATACAAACTCAAGTTCAACATGAAACGAGGCTTTAAGGGGATGATATTTCATAAGTGATGGTACAACGATAATCACTGTAACGACACTTACACAGTCAACTAGTATGTCATAACATTTTCAACCAAACAAGAATATAAGAGACATAAGAATATTAGTCGATTAATGTAGGCGAGAAACCCATTATGGTCTCTCTATAAAAGTCCCATATGACTCACACATATGATTATGTATTTCAAAGTGTTCCGTAGTGACCTACTCACTACGTACACTTCGACTTCCTATTGTTTTTTCCCCTGCAGCACAATGATTATTTATGCCATCTGCTCTTTAGGCCACAATTTAAAATCCAAACAAACAATTAGACAACAATATAAACTACCATCCAAGCATTCAACAATAATCTATAGCAACATTGATATCATATAATTTATTTAAAGATTGGTTCTTTCACATTTCGATTTGGTCTAAAATCGAACATCGTTTGACTTTAGCTCAAAATTGAGCTATCCTCAAATTCGGCGAAATCAATTTCAGTGCGTGGCTAATGTTTTTACAAGTCTAATGCAACTAATCTCGTTCAAATCCGACCTCGTATGCAAGAATTATTGAATTTATAATTTTCTTTTTTTGGCAAAGCCAGCGGGGTTAACTAGGCCCATACCAATTTTATTGCAGTGCAAGAAAAAATGAAATAAAAAAAAATAGCAAATGAAAAGAGCTAAGGCCTAAACACTTAGGTCAATAGTAGAAAACAAGTGAGTATGATCAGAACAACAGGCACAACAATAAACTAAAAAAGAGAAAACAAAGAAACATGGACAAAGGATAAAAAGAAGAGGACTCGAAACACTCAAACAATGCACTGTTTGATATGCGATGGGAAATCAATAGGTCAAAGCTCTATTACCACCTGATTTCATGCAATAGCACATGCTTCGTTTGTACCTAAGTTTTCAACTTCCCATGAAAAAAGGGCTTGATTTATTTCAATCCATATCACTTTAGCAAACTTTCTTAATACAAACAGAAGTACATAACTCTGCAAACACTTCCTTCTTTTAACTTTATATATGAATCACCATTCTTGAGAGCTGTCTCTCATTTGTTTCTTCCAATCCTTGACATGAGAAATAACCAAATACTATGTACATACTGAAAATCAAAGAACAAATGCAAGTTATCTTACATTCCACTGTTGCATATACTACCCACTAGATTTACAGCTAAACCTTTAGCCAAAAGGTTCGACTTAGTATTTAAGGCATTATTTATGACTTTCCATAGGGTTAGATTCTCTCTTCGTTGTTTTTCTTAAACCAAATGCGTTTGTTCCAACTGAAATTTCGGTAAGAATCAATGTTCATGATTGCATTGTACACAACAACAATGTTGAACTGCACACCTCTTTCAATCCATAACACATAGTCTTCTTGCACAATAGGGATTTTTATCTATTGAAAATTTAGTCTTGTCTAATAATCTGGGTAGATGAATAAGGAAAAATGATATCGCCATTTTGAACAAACTCATAAGCTTCCACATCAAGCCCGATACCCGGTTGAAACTTTTGTTAATTAGTTAAAAGGTTGCTAAGGATAACACCACGTTTGATCCAAGGATCATCCAAAAAACTCGCACTCCAGCCCATCGTCACAACATAACGAACATGAGGAAGAAAGATAGGCCCGAGTTTGAGAAAGTTGCTCCAAGTTCAGCTACTATATTGTGGAATTTCCATCAATTTTTTCCCCCCAAGGTTGTGCTTCATGGTCCACCGAACCCAAATACTATCTTTCTTGCTTAAGACATCATCAATATCCCTACCAAAGGCAGCTCTATTCCAATATATTAGATTCTCAATTCCTAGTCCACCTTTTAATAATAGGATGCTCAAATTTCTCTGAATAAACACGGGGTCATTTAGGAAGCAAACATTCTACTAGTCCAAAAGAATTGTATCATAGCACTCCTAATCATGCTGAGAAGCTTAGTTGGAAGAATAAATGTTCTGCTCTAGTACACAACCATAGAGAATATCACAGATTTGATTAGAGCTAATCCACCAGCCTGAGATAAAAACCTATCTATAACGACCCGGAATTTCGCTACTTCGAAATAAGAGATTTCATTTGTTATAAAATTAAAAAAAGGTCTAAAACTTAAATAAGTAAGTTATAGATAACCGATAATAATAGAGAAATTATTTATTCTTATATTTAATAATTTAAAAAGCATAAATTTGGACTTTAGAACAAATCAACAAAAGTTAAGTTTTGTTAAAAATAAATAAATGCTTAAATAAATAGGTTTAAATATTTATGTAAAAAGGTAAATCTTACTGAAAACATTTAATAAAGATAATAAAAGTATATTAAAATATTTATGAGTATATCAATAATCGTTTACAAAAATAACCAAATTTTGTCGCATTTTGTCAGTTTTACATACATCGTAAAATTTGATATTTTGATATTATTTAAATATGATTTTAATATATAAAGAGACATATTTTAATTTATTTAAATAAGTAAAAATTTCATTTTTAAATTTTGTTTACATAAATAAATAGTTTAATTAAAACGTCAAAATGTGACCGTAAAACATTTTGTCGAAAATCAACGTTTTGTCGATTAAAAGTTGTCGCAACGTCGTCGCACCTTTATTTTCTTATATAGGAACATATATTCAAATAGTGTAAGTATTAATTAATTCACTAGTCAAGTTTACTTTTACTAAACAAGGTTAGAAACTTCGAGAAAACAATTAAGAAAAAGTAAGCACAAAAGGACCAAAATTTCATTTCAAAGCAAAATGTAAAACATCAAATCAAAGAACATAATTATTACTTTCTTTACTTAATACTTAAGTTAGAATGACATAAAGTAATGATATAAAATGTGATATTAAGTGTTGAAAAAAATAAGATTATTTTATAAGTAAGTAAGGGTATTTTGGTCTTTTTACAAAATATTATTTTAATTCAAAACCTTTCTATAAATAAGACCACTATTCTTCCACTTTCTTTAATACATTTTTACATCTTCTTCTTCCTCCTCCTTGATGCCCACTTTAATGGCTTCTTCTTCTCTTCCGTATCCTTACTAACTTTTTCATAGCCATATCAAATCAACTCCAAACACCGTCAAACTTTGCCAAAGACTTTAGAATACCATTTAAACATGGTTTAGCATCTATGACCTGAAGAAATGATGTAGAAGGGGGAATAGATGGAGGCCGAACATATATAAGATAAGCAGTAAGTGGTGGAGCTCCGTAATAAGAAAAAGAGAAGGAAGTGCAGTCGATTTCATTCCAAAGAATTAGGAGCAAATTCAAGGTGCTGTGGAGGCTCTGCCAGATTTTTCAAAGTTGGTTAAAGTTAAAGAAAATAGTTAAGTGTTGGATGATATGAATGTTGGTAAGACGTGAAAATTTTGGTTAAAGGTGAGTACTCTTATTTATTAATAAATCCATAAATTATTTCAAGTATAATGATTTGAAAGTTTAAATATGCTGAATGAATGTTTGATAACTTGGTTGCAAAATTGGTTAATTATATGATTTTTCATGTGGTTGATAACTTGTTTGATAAATGGTAAGAGAAATCATTATTAATTAACCATAGTAAACTAAATGAGAATTAAATTCATACAAATATGTGTATGGAAGTTATTTAGCCTCTTAGTGATTTTAAATAAATTAAAATAGTATAAATATGGTTTACAACAAATTTTAAGTGTATCGGACAAGTTCTGAAGCAACTTACAAAATTGGTCAAAATCAAGCTTGTTGCGTCGCAGTAGTTCATAAATTTCGACCCGTACTTCAAATTAATGTAGAGAATGATTACAAGTAGGATTTCTTCGAAATAAAAATTATTTGGTTCACAACGGTAATTTTTTTTACGAAGAAAGAAAATCAATATTTCATCAAGTAGAGTTTGAAATATGTCCAAAACAATTTTTTAAAAACATCGCGTTTTGCAGTTCGGGATCCAAAAGGAGATTTATTTATAAATGATATTTTTTAAATGATTAAAAATATGATATAAATTTGCTAAATCTATTAAAATGGTTTAAAAGAGATTTGGAATGGAAAATATGAATTTTCAAATATTTAAAAGTTATTTAAATCAAATAAGTTTATATAGAACTTTCCGCGGCACTTTTATGCTGCAAATTTTATAACCTTTTGAATATGAGTTTAAACTTAACAATTCTTTTCTAAATTTTTTGTGAATGATTTTAAAGGAATAATTAAGTAATTTAAAGATGATTTTGGAGTTTTAATAAGAGTTTGCATAAATGGTTAAGAGGAATTGTTTATAAAACTTAAACAAAAAGCAATGCGGAAATGACTTGTACATTTTTCCCGCCTGTGAGATCTGGAAGGATAAAACAAGGAGTTTAACTAGGGTTAGAGATGGAGCAACCAGTGCATGAACTTACCTGGCCTATGTTTTATCTTTTTAGGCGAGGGGTGGAATTGATCGAAAGGAAAGCCGAATCTCTAAAAGATCATATTTAAGTTTTTTCAAGATAAAAGAAAAGAAACAAATTCTTTTAATTTTATTCAAGTACTTAACATCTTTTATTCGATGATTAGTACGAAGGAATCAGGATCAGATTTGGGTAGTTCCTATCCGAAAACCCCTTCAAACTAATTTTTGAAATAAAACATATTGAAGACAATGATCATTAAAGCCAAAGATATTCATGATGTAGGATTACTTTCCATTAGTCCCTGGAGGTGAAATTTGCCATTAGTCCCTAGAGGTGAAGTTTACAATATTTAAGATGACAGTTGTGCTTTGTTATGAAAATCATCGATTTGCAAGAATATGATTTGAAGTTAAGAAGAAATCTTTGATTAATATTTAATAAATGATTTTGGAATATTTTGCTTAAGTTAAAAGTTATAATTTGAAAATAAGAAATCTTTGATTAAGATTTAATGAATGATTTGGAAATGTTTTCCTAAGTTAAAGAGAAAATGATTTGGAATTATTCAAGGATTTGAGAAAGGTTTTAATAAATCAAATGATTTGATAAATGAGGCTTAATGATTCTATATACTCTTGAAAAAAATGGATTAAATTGAAAAGAATATATCTAAGAAAGATATTTGATTAGATAAAAGATGAATTTATTGATTGATGATTGATATCCACATATGAACTTAAAAACTTTTAAAGCGATGATTGGTTTCGAAGGAACCAGAGTCGGATTTGAGTAATTCCTATCCGACAACCACTTTGAACCAATGTATACGTTCGAAAGTGAAGATATATTGAAGATGACGATTATTGAAGACCATGGATCTTCATAGGATGAGGACTACTTGTTGAACATGCTCTGGGTAGATCCCATTATAGAGTTATTTATAGAAGTGGTCTCCTCATTGTGGAGATTTTTCGGATTGCAAGGGCTTCTCGCCTAGTAATGGCCAAGTAAAGTGCCTTTGGTTTTGTTCGGTCGTGGAACAAACTTGTATGGACGAGCTCAAGGGTTTTATTTTTATGGAAGGCAAACAATGATCAAATGAATGGGAGTGTGGCATTCAAAGTGAAACTTATTATTTTCAAAGTGTGGATTTGAAGAAATTGAGCATAGCCTCGTGAGCCTCATACCTCGGTTATGATGGGATTCTATGTGGTTGGATGTATGCTCGCATTTCGGATAGTAGTGATTTGGGTTATCAGATGTTCTAAGCCCTAGGTACCAGATACATTTGGGCCTCATGGTAGGTACGGCGAAGTCCGAGTCCATGGATGTTATTCGCAGATTGTACCCACTTTTAGCCATTTGTGTTATTGTATAACGACGTCCGAGTCTTGGACGTAAGCCATGGATACAGATTCATCTTTTCACTAGTTCCCTATCATGTTGGAAATCCAATCCCAATACAAGATTTACGGTTCTGATTGTATTCCCAAAATAGCTGTAATGACATGCAAACATTTCAGCTGCCCCTTTCTGATATCATATGTTCTGTTCCGCATATTCCGTTGACCCAGTCCGGGATATTACCATGGACTTAGTCTGGGTTTTGATACCTTATTTGAATAAGTTTATTTGATAGTGTTTTCAAAAGAATGTCACTAGAAATAATGTCAAACGTTTTGATATATAAAAGTGTTTTGGTTATTATAAGGTAAAAACCCATCCATGTTTATGTGTGGGCGTGGTCTTATGAGATACCCTTCTTTTCGAAGCTTTTGATAATATAGTCATTTTAAATTTCGAGTATCACAAGCTGGTTTATCAAGCCTGATCCGGGTATTTTCATATACTCGGATCAGGTCCGAGTAGTTTCAGGTTGAGTTGAAGACGACTAGAGTTTCCATAGGAGAGCTAGAGATCTTCATCATCGTATGGACATATTCTATTATCCACTTCATCTATTTTATTTGTTTAGCTGTTTGTCAGCATTTGTAAGGGCAGGTGTTATAACTATCCACGTTGAATCTAGGCTAGACTCTGATATTGTATTTTAAAATTTTCCGCTGTAAAGATTATTATTGAAATAATATATGTTATTCCATTCGTGTGAGATTCTATTCTATCTATGTTTTTCTTTCTACCCTTAATGATCCGCTTATTCATGCAATTTGAGTTGGACATGTGTGGTTTATTGTCGATTCAAACGGACGGAAAAAAGACCATTATATTTGGTATCAGAGTTGAAGGTTAAGCGAGAACCTTGACTTTGGTTGGGTAAGGACTCATCAAAGATAGGGTTAGTAATACCCTAGGATGAGTAACTCGTTAGAGATAGGGTTAGTTACACCCTAGAATGAGTTTGAGTGTATTATATATAAGCGCATATTTGTTAGTAACTAATAAAAATGTTTTGTGTTGATTTATCTGTTGAGTGATTTATGGATTCTGATCGATGCGCCCGATCATATTCATTGATGAGGGTTCCTAAACATTTAAACAAGGTGAACGTCACACTGATTTTGAAAAAACTGGTAAATGAAATAATTTTACCTAAGATTATATTTTGTTTATAAAGTATATATTTTGAAAAGTTTTATAGTTAGAAATTCAGATTAGTAAAATTTAAATATGAACACCTTGTGATTAGAATTTCACAATTTGACTATAAGATGTTTCATAAAGATAATCGATAAGTATGAAATACGGTAAGGAAATTAAAATCTTTAATGGGTAAGGAAATTAAAATCTTTAATACTTATTCCAAAATAATAAATTAAGAAATGATAATGTTAAGTTACTATCATAAATTGATCAATTGTTTAATTTAAAAGTTTAAGTACAAATACATTGTTAATTAAGTTTTACGATTTGACTTTAAGGTGTTTGATAATAAGACTTTTTTAAGGAATGAACATATAAGATGAAAATGTATTTAAATAATAGAAGTTGATTTTGTAAAAGTTATGTATAAAAGGAATGAGAATTTAAGTTCGAGTAAAACAATTGTGGTAATTTAAATGAAGTTAATTAATATAAGATAAAATGAGTTTATAAGATAGGTTTTACAAAGTAATCTCTAAAGGATTTTGAAAATGGCATTATTTAAAATATAAAAAGGTATTTTATGATAACTAATTTCATTGGCTCAAAAATAAACTAATAATGGGCAAGTGATGTGTTCGGATGGTAAGCACTTCTCTTAAATATTATTCTTCTTGTTAAGAGGATATATGATAATGGTAGTACCTAGTTTCTTGAATTGTTTTGGAGTTGCTCGATCTATCTAATTTTCTTAAGTTAAAGAAATAATGTGAATCATTTATTAGTAATATTTATAAAAGTGCTTAAACCAAAGATAAATTGGGATCGTTAATTGATAATATAAAGCGAGATTTTCAACGATTTTGGACAGTCGAAAATTTATGAATCGTACCTAACTTAATGCTAAGAAATTTGTGAAAACTTTTGGTAAAAGATTGTGAAATATTATGTGTAAATGAAATTGGATAAGTATAATTTATAAATGTGATTATAAACAAAAAAGAGGAAATTATAACCTAGAAAATGTTTTATTAATCAATTCCAGCATTAATTAAGGATTCGACTTAAGTCTTCAAAATGTGATTGATTTACATAAGTTATAAGATGTAATAAACTTAAGTAATAGTTTTATGAAATGATTCACAAATAATATTAGTGCTAAAGGAAATATACTGAGTTAAAATATCGTGGTAAATTATTTTATAAAGATAAATTATCTTTTGAGTGGAAAAATGGTTTCTTTGGGATATTTTCCTTTATTAAAACTATATGGAAATAAATAATTAAAAAGATTCTATAAACAAGAACCTTTATAAAATTATTGAACTTAATATAAAAGTTTTTGAAAGTTAATAAATACATATGTTATGTGTAGATCATCTCATCACATAATTTTTGATCTAATATGCGAACACGGATGTTTGAGGTGTTTACACCCATCTGAAAAATGATCTATCACTCAATTCTTGATGATGAACATTGATTAGGTTTTATGGTTGGGTACTTGAGTTTTTTTATCATAGTTGAGAGCTATTCAAGGAAAGCTAAGGTTCCGATCTAGAAGCCTGATTAGAGTCCGCACTAAAGGATTAGAGGATCGGTACTAGTTTGGAAATAAAGTTGTGTATTCGAATAAGAGATCGAATAAGATATTACATATGGATGATCTATGTATATTATAAAGAATTAAGTTGAAGATAAAATTTTTGGGCAAACTTTTGTTTTGGGTAATTTCGAGGACGAAATTCTTTTAAGTAGGGGAGAATGTAACGACTCGTAATTTCGCTACTTTGGAAATGAGAGATTTCCTTTGTTTTAAATTTCAAAAAAGATTTAAAACTTAAATAAGTAAGTTATAGATAATAGATAATAATAGAGAAATTATTTATTCTTATAGTTAATAATTTGAAAGACATAAATTTGGATTTTAGAACAAATCAACAAAAGTTAAGTTTTGTTAAAAATAAATAAGTGCTTAAATAAATAGGTTTAAATATTTATTTAAAAAATTAAATCTTATTGAAAACATTTAATAAGGATAATAAAAGTATATTAAAATATTTATAAGTATGTCAGTAATCGTTTTACCAAAATAACTAAATTTTGTCGCATTTTGTATGTTTTACATACACCTTAAAATTTGAGATTTTGATATTTTTTAAATATGATTTTAAAATATAAAGAAACATGTTTTAATTTATTTAAAGAATTAAAAATTTCATTTTTAAATTTGGTTTACATAAATAAATAGTTTAACTAAAACGTCAAAACGTGACCGTAAAACATTTGGTCGAAAATCAACGTTTTGTCGATTAAAAGTTGTCGCAACATCGTCGCACCTTTATTGTCTTATATAGGAACATATTTTCAAATAATGTGAGTACTAATTAATTCATTAATCACGTTCACTTTTACTAAACAAGGTTGTAAACTTCCAGAAAGCAATTAAGAAAAAGTAAGCACAAAATGACAAAAATGTCATTTCAAAGCAAAAGGAGAAACATCAAATCAAAGAAACATATTTATTACTTTCTTTACTTAATGCTTAAGTGAAAATGACATAAAGTAATGATTTGAAATGTGATGTTAAGTGTTGAAAAAAAATAAGATTACTTTATAAGTACGTAAGGGTATTTTGGTCTTTTTATAAAATATTATTTTAATCCAAAAGTTTTCTATAAATAATACCACCACTCTTCCACTTTCTTTCATACATTTTTACATATTCTTCTTCTTCCTCCTTGAAGCTCTTTTTAATGGCTTCTTTTTCTCTTCCAAATCCTTACAAACTTTTTCAAAACCATATCAAATCAACTCCAAACACCACCAAACTTTGCCAAAGACCTTAGAATACCATTTAAACATGGTTTGACATCTAAGAAGTGAAGAAATGATGTAGGAAGGGGAAATAGATGGAGGCCGAACATACGTAAGAGATGGAGTAAGTCGTGAAGCTCCGGAGCAAGAAAAAGAAAAGGAAGTTCCACTGATTTCATTTGAAGGAGTTAGGAGCAAATTCAAGGTGCTGTGGAAGCTCTACCATATTTTTCAAAGTTGGTTAAAGTTAAAGAAAATAGTGAAGTGTTGGATGATATGAATGTTGGTAGGAAGTGAACAATTTGGTTAAAGGTGGGTACTCTTATTCATTAATAAGTACATAATTTATTTCAAGTATAATGATTTGAAAGTTTAAATATGTTGAATGAATGTTTGATAACTTGGTTGCAAAATTGGTTGATTACATGATTGTTTATGTGGTTTTAACTTGTTTGATAAATGATAAGAGAAATAAATATTAATTAATCATAGTTAATTAAATGAGAATTAAATCCATACAAATATGTGTATGGAAGTTATTTAGCCTCTTAGTGATTTTAAATAAATTAAAATAGTTTAAATAAGGTTTAAAACAAATTTGAAGTGTTTCGAACAAGTTCCGAAGCAATTCACAAAATTGGTCAAAATAGAGCTTGTCGCGTTGCGGTAGTTCATAAATTTCGACCGGTAACTTCAAATTAAGGTAGAGAATGATTTATAAGTCGAATTTATTCGAAATAAAAAAAATTTGGTCCACAATGGTAATAGTTTTTCAATGAAGAAAGAAAATCAAGATTTCATCAAGTAGAGTTTGAAATATGTCTAAAACAATTTTCTAAAAACATCGCGGTTTTGTAGTTTGGAATCAAAAAGGAGATTTCTTTATAAATGATATTTTTTAGATGATTAAAAATATGACATAAATTTGATTAATCTATTAAAATGGTTTAAAATAGATTTGGAATGGAAAATATGAATTTTCAAATATTTGTAAGTTGTTTAAATCAAATAAGCTTATATAACACTTTCCATAGCACTTTTATGCTACGAATTATATAACCTTTTGAATATGAGTTTAAACTTAACAATTCTTTCCTAAATCATTTGGGAATGATTTTAAAGCAATAATTAAGTAATTTAAATATGATTTGGGATTTTTAATAAGAGTTTGAATAAATGGTTAAGAGGAATTGTTTATGAAACTTAAACAAAAAGTAAAGAATATTGAATGTGATAACAAACTGAGCATGTGGAAATGACTAGTACATTTGTCCCACCAGTGAAATTTGGGAGGATAAAACAAGGTGTTTAACTAAGGTTAGGGATGGCATAACCAGTGTCCTAAACTTACCTCACCTAAGTTCTCTCTTTTTAGGCGAGGGGTGGAATAGATCGAAAGGAAAGCCAGGATGCTCTAAAAGATCATATTTAAGTTTTTTCAAGATAAAAGAAAAGAAACAAATTCTTTGAATGTTATTTAACCACTTAACATTTTTATTGGAAGATTAGTACGAAGGAACTAGGTTCGGATTTGGGTGATTCCTATCCGAAAACCCCTTCAAATTAATTTTTGAAATAAAACATATTGAAGACAATGATCATTAAAGACAAGGATATTCATGATGTAGGATTACTTTCCATTAGTCCTTGGAGGTGAAACTTGCCATTAGTCCCCGGAGGTGAAATTTACCATATTTAAGATGACAGTAGTGCTCTGTAATGAAAATCATCAATTTGCAAGAATATGATATGAAGTTAAGAAAGAAATCTTTGATTAAGATTTAATAAATGATTTGGGAATATTTTCCCTAAGTTAAAAGTTATAACTTGAAAATAAGAAATTTTTGATTAAGATTTAATGAATGATTTGGAAAGGTTTTCCTAAGTAGAAGAGAAAATGATTTGGAATTATTCCAGGATTTGAGAAAGTTTTTAATAAATCAAATGATTTGATAAATGAGGCTTAATGATTCCATATACTCTTTAAAAAAATGGAATAAATTGAAAAGAATATATCTAAGAAAGATATTTGATTAGATAAAAGATGAAGTAATTGATTGATGATTGATATCCATATACGAACTTAACATCTTTTAAAGCGATGATTGGATTCGAAGGAACCATAGTCGGATTTGGATAATTCCTATCCAAAAACTACTTCGAACCAATGTACACATTCGAAAGTGAAGACATATTGAAGATGACGATTATTGAAGACCGTGGATCTTCATAGCGTGAGGACTGCTTGTTGAACATGCTCTGGGTAGCTCCCATTATAGAGTTATTTATAGCAGTGGTCTCCTCGTTGTGGAGATTTATCTGATTGCAAGGGCTTCTCATCTAGTAATGGCCGAGGAAAGTGCCTTCAGTTTTATTCGGTCCTAGAACGAACTTGTATGGACGAATATTTAACATTGCATTTCTAAGACACAACGTTTGACTTGTACAAATGTACATTAATGGTGGTGGAGAAGGCAAATTATCTTAGCTTAACACCCTTCTTGACACATACAAGCTCAAGGGTTGTATTTTTGTGGAAGGCAAACAGTGATCAAAGGAATGGCAGTGTGGCATTCAAAGTGGAACTTGTTATGTTAAAAGTGTGGTTTTGTAGGAAAAGCGTGGCTTTGAAGAAATTGAGCGTAGCCTCGCGAGCCTCACACCCCGATTATGATGGGATTTTACGTGGTGAGACGTATGCTCGCATTTCGAATAGCCGTAATTTGTGTTATCATGTATTCTAAGCCCTAGGTACTAGATACGCCTGGACGTCATGGTAGGGATGCGCGAAGTCCAAGTCCTTGGACGTTATTCGCGGATTGTATCCACTTTTAGTCATTTGTGTTGTTGTATAACGGCGTCCGAGTCTTAGACGTAAGTCGTGGATACAGATTGATCTTTCCACTAGTTCCCTGTCATGTTGAAAATCCAATCCCAATACAAGATTTACGGTATTGATTGTATTCCCAAAATAGCTGTAATAACTTGCAAACATTTTAGCTGCCCTTTTCTGGTATCATATATTTTGTTCGGTATATTCTGTTGACCCGGTCCGGGATATTACCTTAGACTTAGTCCGGGTATTGATACCTTATTTGAATAAGTTTATTTGAAAGTGTTTTCTAAAGAATGTCGTTATAAATAGTATCAAACGTTTTGATATATAAAAGTGTTTTGGTTATCATAAGGTAAAAACCCTTCCGTGTTTATGTGTGGACGTGGTCTTATGAGATACCCTTCTTTTCAAAGGTTTTGATAACATAGTCATTTTAAATTTCGAGTATCTCACGCTGGTTTGTAAAGCCTAATCCAGGTATTTTTAATATACTCGGTTCAGATCCGAGTAATTTCAAGTTGAGTTGAAGAAGGTTGGAGTTTCCAGAGGAGAGCTGGAGATCTTCATCATCATATGGACGTATTCTATTATCCGCTTCATCTATTTTATTTGTTTTGTTGTTTTTCAGAATTTGCAAGGGTAGGTGTTATAATTGTGCAGGTTAAATCTACGTTAGACTATGATATTGTATTTTAAAAAATTTCGTTATAAAGATTATTATTGAAATAATATATGTTATTTCATTCGTGTGATATTCTGTTCTCTCTTTAGTTTTCTTTCCACCCTTAATGATCCGCTTATTCGAGCAATTTAAGTTGGAGATGTGTGGTTTATTATCAATTCAAGGGGTACGGAAAAACGGGCCATTACACTATCCGTCCATGCGTTAAATGCAACAATAATTCTCTCATACATGGGCATACATTGCACTCTAGTTATCCTTGATGTGGCAAGGGGAATCCCAAGATATGACATAATGTCTTGACTAAGTTGTGGGGATGAAACATTCAAAATTTCACTGTGAAGTTATTGAGGGACACCAGCCATAAAAATCGTAGACTTTGACGTACTAGTTTTAAGGCCAGTTAACTTATAGAATTTGTTGAGCACCTCCAAGATACTAGAAATGGATGACATAGTTGGTTTTGTAAACAAAATTAGATCATCAAAAAACATCAAACTAGTGGTTTGTAGATCTTTACATTTAGGGTGAAGTATGAATTTTCTTATTGCAATAATGTTGTTTATCATATGGGTCAAAACCTCCATGATGATAATGAATATGTAAGATGACATAGGATCGCCTTGCCTAATACCTTGCTTGCTTTCAAAATAACTAGTAGGGCTTCCATTGACAATAATTGGGAATCTATCAGTGGATATGCATGCGTGAATCCATGCAACAAAGTGCATAGGGAAGTTCATGTAGGCCATGACTCTAATAATAGAATCCTAGTGGATTGAGTCATAGACTTTTATTATATCAAGCTTAATCACGGCTCTCGGAGAATTTATATTATTTTGAATTTAAATAACTAAATTAATTCACTTAATTATTTAATAAAACATTAAACACCCTTAAAATCTTTCTTCCCCTAACACTAATCATTTTCCATTGCTGGGCATGCAAGCCCTATCCCTTTGTGCACTCATGCCACTACATCAACCATGATCAATGAAATCAAAATTTTACAACACCGACGTACTCGACTCCTCCTCCTCTCCGAGTCCATAACAATCAGGCTACACTTTTAATTCGAACAAAGTCCATCCTGGGAATAGCTCGGCTACAGCCCTAAATGTTGCAATTCCCAAGCCAAGGCCGAGCTCCACCAAACTCTAGTCGCCCATGTTATTCTACACCACAAACTCGATGGCATCCTCCATTTCGCCTAATTCCACCTACATCTCTTTTAAAATCAAATCTAGCTTATTGCCCTCATATGACGCCAATCCAAATCACAACCGAGCTTCACCATACTACGTACAAATGTAAAATTTATCACCACGGACTCAAAGATCTTTGTTTTACAAATTTTCGTTAAGTATTTGGTTTTATTTGAATTTTTGAAGGCTTAAGGCCATTTTGTGTTTACTGGAATTGAAAACCAGAGAGTGAGGAAAGAAATTGAAAAGGCACAAGGGGAAAAAGATTGAAGCATTTAAGTGGATTTATCTCATTTATAAACAAAACCACTTCTTGCTTGAACCATGAGTTAAACCAGGTTTTCTAGCAACCCGTCAAATCACAAAAATATTATTATAAAATTTTGAATTTTGATTTTGATTTAAAAAAGTTTTGAAAAAGAAATATTTGGGTACTCTCCTACATAATATTCCCTTTGCGTAAGGACCACGAATGATATATATAAAAATATGATCGTATACAAAAAATATCACGATTCCAAAACAATAATAAATCACATAGATTATTTTATTACATAAAATACCAAAATACCATCATTTATCATAAAATATGTCAAATGATAATTCAAATATTTTTCAAATTAAAAATTGCGGAAAATTTCTATGAATTAAATTAAAAATACTGCAATAAAAATCAAGTCATTTTATTAACAATTGATTTCATTGTTATTTACTCGGATCATTTATTACTGTAAATAAATTTACAAAATGGGTTCATCATTATTCTTTATTAATTAGAAGGAGTTAAATAATTTAATTAAATCCATTTAATTAATATTAGATTCACGGTTCAAAAATTAAAATAAGTCTTATATTTGAATAGAAGTTATTTATATTTTTAAACACCAATTGTTAAATATTTAAAATTAATTAAATATTCAAGATTAAAATGATAAAATTTTGAGATATTACATTTGCATTCCATTACATCACAAATCCCATATTTTTTAGTTAAATTAGTCATAATCTACAAATCCTGGTTCGGCAGCTAATTTTTTTCCTATTCCTTAGCGTCTATTGGTACTTATGCTTTTAGTCCTTATTTCTTTTTCTTACTTGCTCGTTGTATCTTTTGAGTATCATCGAATCAAGATTCCACATTGCAGAACTCATCCACCTCTACCTTGCAATACCATCATCATTGTTCTTGAACACTATTGAAACTTGTTTCCTTCATACTTGGAATACTTGAATTCAATCCTCAATTTGATTTGAGCTCCCTGCATTTCCTAAATCCATACATACCTTGAATCAATCTTCTCCAAACCAACTTAGGTAGCTTGCGAAGTTGCTCCAATTCAACTTAGGTAGGTTGAAAATTCACTTTCCCCTTCCATGGATCAATGATGATTTGTGACTTAGGAAATTTCTCAAATTTTCAATAAAACATAAAGTTTAGCCTTATATTTATTTGACTCGGGAAAAACTCAAAGCACATTTAGGGATTCTCAAAGGATGGCCCGAGTTTGGTTTTGCACTATTTTCCCTAGGTCAGCTTCGAGTCCTTTCCTAGTTTGGCTTTAGGTTTTCAAATGGCCATATAATTTTTAAAATATTTTCAATAGGAAGTTTTGTAAATCAAAAATGAAGGGAAAAGTGGAAATCTAAGGAAATTTTGGCCGTAGGATGATCGACAGATGTGGTTTATTGGGACGATTTCGGGTAAGAGTCACGTTGAACATGTTGTGTCATTCGAACGAACTTTATACCATTGTTTTAACATGACACTTCACTCCAATTTCGCTGCAAGGAGAAATTCCATGTCGCTTTGAACAACAGTTTTGTTATCATAAATCATTAATAATCGGTAAAACCTGGCATATAGTTCTACTGCACGATGATGCTTATTTGCCAGCACAGGCGAGCCATCTATAAAGATTGTTTGCATTCACAATGCTCTAAGACATCAAACAGACACTGCATAGATTATTTAGTGCATCATATCCCATTGTCAATGTATAAGATCTGGTTAGTTAAAATAAGTTGATATCCGATGGATCATGTGCATTGGTCATAAAGATTTTACTTCAACATGGGAATCACAGATAATTTCTATCCGATCTTGTTCACCTCTGAAATTTTCAATAGCTATGGATCACTGAAACTCCTCGTATGTCACAACTATGGTTGTGGGTCTATCTACATCAAGTGTTTGCTCGATTAATGATAGATTAAAACTGCGACTTGACATTTTCATTACAATCTACTTCAACATCTTTTCATCCTTAGCCACTACATCGCCTAGTATGCAATCTTTATAAAGTGTCCTTCTATAAAGGAGGGTGAGGATTTTATTGTAATTTCCCCCAATGTTGATCCTTGGGATGTTGTCATTCTCGATAACCCTATGGACTCCGTAGAATCTAGAATTGAGAAGGTAGGTACCTTAAGAATTTGTGAAAGGGATGGTATTCCTATTAAAGATGTCTTTATCCTGGAGTCCTATCAATAAGCTCATAGTCCACCTAAAGTTTATACCGCATGCAACAGATATATGTATTTATCCCGGTGTGTCCCACTATTCAACCACTTCATTTGAATCGTGCTCCAGTATATAAAGTTTATCCCTGTTTAGCTCCATCCGCATAGTCATGCTTCATTGAACAATATGTACATGTTATTTCTACAACATTCAGACAAAATTCCAACACTTAAAGAGATTCAATACTTGTATGCTTTCAAGAGACAAAAACAGAAATATTTCTCTAATTTGCTTGGAGCCTCCTTTAGGCTATCGAGTGGGATATTTAATAAGCTTAGCTAGTTCAAAGGGGAATATTTCTTTATGAAGGATCCTCCCGAATTTTCCTAGAAATGACTATTTAGATGTAAGTTTTATCAACATACATGATTCAAGCGATGCCAACTTACCCGAGTAACTAACCTTTTTATTTTCATAGATTTTTAGATCCTCCAAAAAGGCATAGTAACTTAACATTAGCTAGCAACCTTCATTACCCGATTCTAATCCATGTTAAATAGTTGAAAAAGAGGTATTTGCAGGCTAATGAGAGAATCAGTTTAACCTTTTGGATCCTTACTACAGTTTGGGAACTGCGCCCAATATTCAAGTAGTTGCCCATCATGCTGCTAGGGTTGAGGTAAATGTAGATGTTCTCCTGGTACAAGATCCCTAAGTCAATCCAGAAGAGAACACATGGAGATATAGAAATGTAGATGTTGTCGTTGAAGGAGGAACTGGTAATGATGATGTCAATAACATTGGAGGTGATGGTGACAATGAGGGTATAGATCTTGGCCATGAGTCTTCTGGTGGTGGCATAAATGGATTGTTTGGGAGTAAAATAACTTCTTTTGGTCTCGGTAACATCACCATCAATGATATTGATTCTCCCATTTACTTTCCCAATGATGTGCTCAAAAGAAGTGTATAGGAGATAACCTTTGTGAGCAAACTTCAAGACCACGGTCTAGGGGCATTAGGCCACACCATCACTACACAACATACATTCTTATATTGCATGTTTTTTTTGTTTTGATCTTTCTATTATTAACTTATTTGCATTTTGTTTTCGGAATCCATGAACCGGCAGCATCTCTTTGATGAGTTTAAGAGTTGCGGAGACGATTAAAAGTGGCTTGTACATTTAGTCGTCAATACTAATCATCTTATGAATCAGACTTGAGAAGGCGTTAATGAAGGGAACACAAAAGGTGACGTAGATATTACAAGCACAATGATGAGCACCTAGAGGGATTTGACAGGACTTCACCTCCTTGGCATAGGTACCACTCTTCGTTCTCGCATAACATGGATAAATATTTAACAAGTCCTAATCTTATCCACTTAATTTATGTCCCAATCGTTCCATCCTTAGTTCCACCTGCAACATACCCAGTAATGTCCTCACATGTGCCTTGATGATCTGAACATCCATCTAGGCTTGTATCATGTAATGCTTCTAAATGAAGGCCCGGTAAAAGTAACTTCTAGGTACTATTACAATTTCAAAGACTAAAGCCATCTTAAACTCTCATCTGGCTGCCATAAAAAGGGCCTTCCCAAAGATTTGTTTAGATGGCGTTGTATTCATCCCTCACCTGAAAGTTACTCCATATAATATTGGGCCCAAGGTCCTGGCTTATGTGAGTGACATATACGGACAATAGTACAAGTGGAAGAGAATAGTAGATATCACTTCTGAGGTATCTTTTGTGAGAAAGATACCTCTTTAAGGGAAGGAGCCTCTTGAAAAAGACACAAGCACGTTGTCGGTAATTTTTTTAAAGAAGCTGAAGGGCTTAGGGCTTTGTTGGCTAAAGTCGAGAAAATGATAAATGAGTAGACTAAGTCTTTTGAAGGATATAGTAAGACCTAGCCGAGGATTATTGAGGGTACACACCACAAGAGTCACATCCTTACATTGGTAAATGAAAGGCTTCAGAAGACCGTGGATGAGCTAGCCTTTAAGATTTAGAAGTTGAAAGAGGCGTTACAGGTTGAGAAGAAGCAGAAAGACTATGCCCTTATGCAAGCCCAAGAATATTGCAATGAGTTATTGGATGCTGGATAATTAAAGACGAAGCCGAGGACCCAAGAGTGGATAGTTGATAAGCAGGTCAAGGCAACCGAGGATCAAATAAAATCTGAAATTGGGCCTACCCACGTATAATTTTATGCAAATATCATCAAATTTAGGAATTTTAGGTGCATGGATGAGTGGTATCCCTGGGCTTTAGCTATGGCATGGGAGGACAAACTGAAGAAGGAAATCCATTTTGGATTCGGAACTACAAAGCCACAATTATTTCAAAAACTTGTTTTAGTTATATTTCAAAATTTTAAAATGAAATCTTTATTTTCTTTCTTTGATTGAAAACTATAGATATATTACTCTAGAAAATTCTCATTATAAAAATTCCAAGATATATTCCACTTTATATTCTCATTTAACTTTTGTTGCATGTAATCGCGAACAATCGTTATGCGACGTGACTAGTTTTGACTCATTTTTCATTACTTGCTCAAACTTCATCAAATTTGTTTTTAGTATTTATAAAACATTTTTAAAACATTTCAAATTTTTTTAAAGAGGTTTAATATTTCATATATGCCATTTCATTAATAAAGGGGAAGTAATTTTCTTTGTGATTTTCTGCGTGTATTTAACGTGAGTTGCTAATAAAATCAAACAGCAATATTTTCACATCTAGACTTGATAAACAATCATTATAAACAATCATAGCCAAACATATACATCAAGCAATATATAGTATATATAAATCGAGTTCTCACCCTTTTCCAAACCGATATTTCCTACCAACATTCATTCAAATCAACATTTCGTTAAACCATTTACTAAACAACTCCTCACCTTCTAAGTGCTCGGAACCCTCCTAATTCCACCTTGCTCTTGGCCCAAGCTCCTCTCACTTGCTTTAGAAGAGATTAGAAGACTTGGTTAACTTTTGAAAAAGTTCGAGAGTAATAAATGGATTAGTGCTTAAGCGCTTCCACTATTTTTATTCCTCCTACTTTTTCTCAAGTTTCTAAGAAGGAAGAGAGACTTCCATGGAAGCCATTAAAGGGCATAAGAAATCTCATGAGCGAAGAAGAAGAAGAATTAAAGAATAAGTGAGATGGAGGATTGGTATTTTTAGGTAAAAAAGGGAGAATATCTTCGAAGAGAATTTACCACCATTATAGCATTCACGGATTTTAGCCAAGTTTAATTTTATAATTAATTTAATTTTTGAAATTGAATTGTGAATTAATTTGGCACTTTCCAAATTTTAAAAAGATATTTGTTTATTTATTAATTTAAGTGTATATAATTTGATTATAAATAGAATTTGGATTAGAAATTTTAAGATAAGTTTTTTTAAATAAAATTGGATTTCAAACTATATATTTTGAAATTAATAGAATTTTTTTTTCTAATTATAAGAATCAACAAAAAGTTTTAAATTATACATATCTTTTAAAAATTAATAAAAAACATACGCAAATAATTTTAAAAAAAAATTGAAATTTTGAATTTGAAATTTAAATAGTTTTATTTGAAAACTCCATATTTTAAAATTAATTTGCTTTCTAATGTTATAATGTATATATAGGTATATAAATATTGATTTGGAATTCAAAAGTAAACATTTTATAAATTGAAGTTAAAAATCTTTATATTTTAAAGAACTAATAAATATGTATATATAATTTGTAATTTGTGTATAATTACATTTTAAATCATTTCTTTAAAAAGTTGTGTAAAAATAAAATAATGGAAAATGTACAAATATAAACATAATTGAAGAAAAGAAAAAAAAATTAAATCTATGTGAATAAATAAAAATAAAACAAGGTTAAAAACAAAATTTGTAAACTAAATCAAATAGGGGTTTTAACATAATTTTAATTTTAATAATAAGTGTATAACAATTAAGACATGAATTTAACAAGTTTTCATTTAAAATTTACAAGTGTAAATATTCTAAAATGTATTAAAAACAATTGTAAGCAAATTTTCATGCAATTTAATAAGTGGCAAACTTGATTATTGTCTTCATTTTAAATAAAAATAAATAAATAAATATGTAAAAGAAAAACAAGGCAATACACTTCATTTTCTTTAAGCTTAAAATCTAAAACAAAAGAAAACTGAAAACTAGAAAATAAAGCTTGGATTCATTTCAGAAATCTGAAGCATAAGGCAACCTTAAATCTTCAACGTGGAAGTATCATTCTATTTCAAAGCCGTCAAACTGCAAATCAAAGTCTGGATTTAAAATGCAACCTGGAAACAAAGTAAAAGAAAATACAAAAACTCCATATTTAAGCTAAATCATGCATGCAACAAGTTCAAATTGCAACTCAGACTAAATATCAAGTTCCTGGAATAAATATCTTCTTCCAGTTGTTAAAATTACTTTCTAGTTTTCAACATTCCAGGCTCTGCTTCATACTTTCAAGGTGAGCAAATCATCTCTTTAAAGCTTAATTGTGTTGATACCTTGTGATGTTGCGATGAATGTTTGATTGTGTAATGGTGAAATGTTTGAATGGATGAAAAAATGTTTGTATATGCTTATAAATATGCAAGTGTTGAATTGCATGTCCGTATATCTATATATACAGGTCCCTGTTTTGGTCTGCAGGTAAAAATCAACTTCAAAAATTTAAAAACTTGTCCCGTAATCCTTTTTATGTTTTGATATCTAAATAAAAGATGGTTGTAAAACTATAACATCCATTTAAAAAATGCTTTCAAACAATTTATGTTAAGTATTTTATTTAAAACAGGAAAATACGGTAAGAAATCAATTTTAGTCGAGATTTGATGATCATGATTTCATGTTTAGATTGTACCACTAGATTTGTAATGGAAAAGTATGAATTTTGGTAATAAAATCAAAATTTTAAAGATTGAGATAAAGGTGAATTTTTGAGTTGATCGAAATTTCTATTCTCGTCGATTCTCGATATCTGGCGAAGAATTAGGCATCGAAACTACTACCGAAGGAAGATGGAGGAGTGAAGATCATCAGAAAAATAATTAGTGGATTCACTAACCAACGTGGTGGTCGGTACGTCAACATTTGGGGTTTTTTAATTAAGTTTAAGACAATATCAGAAAAGGGATTCATATGATGTCCATGGTGGATCGGAATCAACGAGACCGGGGGGAAATGGAGCAGGGAACATAGTGGAAGAAAGGTTTAGAGTTTTGGCATCTCCAGTGAATTGTAGTGGCGATGCGAGTGATTTCTTGGTGATCGACTTTGTCCATGGGTATGTTCGAAGTGCTCGATTTCAGGTTGCTTGGGTTTCTGAGTTTCTAGGTGATCATGGTGGTTGAGGGGGTAGTCATTGACATATGGAACGTGATAGCGTCAATCGTCGTCGCTCTGATCGATGCTACACATGCACACATATCATCTGTATACCTAGGTCGTGTGGTTAAGGAGGATGAAGACATTCTCGGGTTCGTACGCGTGTAGTTGAATGTGTGACTCGAAGTTGATACAATGTGGGGTAGCTCGAAGGTTGGCTCGAGAAAATAAGGAGCTCGGGTAATTTTTTTTAACAGGCTTCAATTTTTTAAAAAGAAATGTGTTTCAGGTTTTAAAACAAAGGAATTGGGTATTACAAACGTTTCTAAGTTTTAAAGGCAAAGTAAAAACAAGTTTTAAAGATATGGAAAATAGTTTTCACATATTAATATTTAACAAAGTTTTAAAATATATTTAAAGTTAATAGATTTTAAATAATTGTTTTGATTCAAGCTTAAATTTAATAAAGAAGTAATTAAGTTTTACTTAATTTTATGATCACTGTTTGTAAATTAGTTCTCAAATTATTTTAAATCAATAATGAAGTTAAAGAGTTAATCAAAAGAAATGTTTTTGAATCATTAATTGACTTAAATTTCTTAAGTTAAAATTGGTTTTAATGATAATTAATTATAAAGATGGTTAGTTAAAGATTTTTAATGATAAGCAAGTAATTAATGAAAAGATAATTACCTATGGGTGTTTGGATAATTATGGATAATTGATTTCATGATTAAGGCTAATTAATTACATAATTAAGGTCAATTAATTATTGATTAAAAAAATTAATTAATTAATGGTTAAAGTTGATTAAGTAATTAAGGATAATCACTTATTATAATTTTATTTATTAAATGATAATTAATTAGGGGTTAATTAATTTTGTAATTAACTTAAGGTTAATTAAATTTTGTAATTAATTAAGGATAAATAAATTTAATGGTAATTAATTAAGGATTAATTAATTAATTAATTAATTAATTAAGGGAAATTAATTAAAGGATAACTAAATAATTAAAGATTGATTCATTTATTGATTAAGGTCGATTAATTAATAATTAGAGGTTAATTAATTTATCATTAAAGGATAATTAATTAAAAATGGTTTGTAATTAATTAATTAATGTTAATTAACCTAGATTAGTGATTAATCTGGTTTCAATTAATCAAATGATAAATTAACCTTACTTATGGATGTTTGAATTGTATGGAATGCTCTTAATTTTTTGACATTTCTGGTATGTGATGCTTTGTGATATGAATTATTTTGATTCTAGCTGTGATGAATGTAATTATCTATGATGAATGTAATTTATTTATCTGTAATAAATTTATATTATCTGTGAATCTATGAATGAAGAGAAGCGTTATAGTGATATACTGCTTATCGATGTTGATGTGTTTGAATTTGTGATGATTGATTTTGTTGCACTATTGTGTAAAACACCTAGACTACACCATACACACACAAACAATGATTGCAAGAGGAAATTGATCAGGTCACAGATTTTTGAAATGGTTTTAAAGTTGAATTTTGAATCCAAAGGGTTTTGGAAATGGATTTGGTTTTGTTAGGAACTGAGTTGATGATGTTTTGATGACAACAACCTTATATAGTTATTATACTTTACTTTATAAAATATATACTAACATTTTCATATATATATATATGTATGTATGTATGTATGTATGTATGTATGTATGTATGTATGTATATAGGAAGTATATGCAGGTATTATCGAAGACTGGTCAGTATAAAGACTCAAGCATCAAGATGAAGATTCAAGATTCAAGATTCAAGACTCAAGAGAATCAAGATTTCAAGATCTCAAGATAAGTGTCTAGTATTTTGTTAAAACTTCGTAATAGCACTCTCATCTTTCTTCCAATTTTCTTTTGGGATGGAACCCAATTTCTATCGAAACCAGTGGCTTACAAACCCACGACAAGTAGCTTACAAACCTACGACAAGTGGCTTACAAACCCACGAAAATCAAAATCATTTAAACTACTTTGTACAAGTTCTCGAGTCCTATGGAGGAGCTCTGTAGGAAGGTTCTTGTAATTTCAGTTTGAATAGATTTTTCAAAATGTTTTAAATCTGTTTTTCAAAAGGTTTTAGCTTTCAAAATCATGTTTTCAAAAATGTTTTCAAACTTTGTTTTAGCCTTAAAATATTCCTCCATTCTGATTTTAAAAACTTCTATTTTTAAAACATCAAAACTTATTCTGATTTTAAATATTACTTATATAATTGACGGTCTATATCAATTATATATATGTATATATATTTAAAATAATGTTTTATATTCATTCTCTATCTCAAAATATTGTTTAAACACTTTACTTTGCTTCAGAGAAGTTTCAACTTGTTTTAAATTCAATTGTCTTTACAAAACAACATCTCTATAATTTTGAACTAAGGGATGTCGACGTAAGGGGATACCCCATGTCGACATGGTGACAGTTGGATTCAAAATTCAATTTTCAAAAGAAATGTCCATTCGTTTGAAAACCTTTCGCCAATGGTTATGACTGTTGTGCATCTATATAAAGGCTTCCTAAACGAATTTTTTTAACAACTACTTTCTTATTTTCTTCACTCTTTCTTCTCCACCATTCCATATCCATAAAACTTCATATTTTCAAGATCGTGCCATCATTCTGCCAAATTCTCAATAGGAAATCATTTAGATACTCTCTCTATTTGATTCTCCATCATTCTACTAAAGATCAAAGTGCTATTCAAAGTTATAGGATTAATTTGTATTCAAAAAGTCCATAGATTATATCCATTCAAAAGGATTGTTATTAAGAAGTATAAGGGTGATCTTTTGTCTCGTAAATCAAGAGAGTTTACCCCGGACTCGGAGATAGGAGGGTTCCTCAAGGCCTTAGAAATTGAGGGTTGTAATTTGGATATTGCCTTATAAAAATCTGTACAAGGATATTGCCTTGGTGCAGGACTGGATGTAGGAGGATTCCGAACCAGTATAAAATCCGGTGTGTTCTTTCCTTTTACATGCTTTACTTTACTATTTGCATTTGTTATATGTTCTGTGATCATTCTGTGTCAGAATTCTGTTTAGATTTGTGTTGAAAGTTTTAATTTAGTCATATAGTTCATATTCTTTAAAAAACTATTCACCCCCCCTCTAGTGTTATTTCTGCCTTAAGATCCTTAATCCGCATCCCCAACAGGTTTTTGAAAAGGAGTTTTAAATATGAAAGTTATTTTGAATAACTTGATAAAGTTTTGAAATTTAAATAATTTGATTTGAATTTGAATTCAAGATTTGAAATTGAATTCAGTGTTTGGAAATTATGGTTTAAAAAGGTTATACAAGTTATAAATGTGTTTATATGAGTTTTAAACCATTTTAAAAGTATTGTTTTGGGAATTTGAATTTAACCCAAGGGCTTTAACTTGTACAAATGAAATAGGATTTTTTCGAAATGAAAACTATTTGTTTTCAAATAATGATAGCTTTTATATAAGGAAAGAATTTCAAATTTGTGTTGAAAGGATTTCAAGTTTGAATTGAAAATGATTTTCCATGTTATGAATGAATCTTTGGAAATGGTTTTGAAAACTATGAAATAAATCTTTGATTTAAAGATTGGATGAGTTAATCAAATTTGAGAGGGAAATTGTTTTGAAACAATATGAATGAATCTTTGTTAAAGATCGGTATACTTTATTTCAAATTGAAAAGGGATCTTAAAAGTGTATCCTTTCTATAAAAGGGTTTGAAATGGAAATTGTTTTGAAATCTGTGAATGGATCTTTGTGAAAAATGGGTGAACTCTGTGAAGTGAATCTTTTTGTTTAAAGATTTTGAAAATGGTAATTTGTTTAAACCATTTAAAAGGAATGTTTTGGGTTTTAAGTTGTGACTTAACTAAGATCCCAATATCCATATATTTTTAAAATATTGCACTCATTATTCGGTTTAGCCGGGAGAGGACCTTGTGTCATATAACCCATTTCGAATAATGATACGACGTTATGGATAGCATTTGAAGACCGGTGGTGAAGACCAAATTTTTCGAAAGTGAAAGGATAACTCTCGATTGTCTCTGCACCGGCTGATCCCCGGTATAGAGATTTGATCACTCATTGTGATGGGGAGCCTGAATGTGATTAGGGATTATCCGGATTTGCAAGAGCCTCTTTGGAAGTGCCTTCAGTTCTGTTCGAACCCGGAACAGACTTGTATGGATGTGTGTCTGATGTTACACTTTGAGATGTAAAGCTGGTTTCTATCAAATAAATTTCTGTTTGGTGGCGGAGATTTATTCTTTTAGCTTAACACACTTCTCTGAGACGTATGAGCTCAGAGGTTATGTAGTTGATGGTAACAACTGATACATTCCCAATTTGGTAACGTGACATACGAGGTGTTGTTCATCATTGGTTGATCGAAGCATGGCTTTTGCGTAAAGCGTAGCTTTGTGGACGTGACTTCGTCAAGCCTCACAACCCGAAATTGGTCAAAACAGGAATGTTGCGGCAAGGTTGCAGGGGTCACGCCCCTAGGGTATGTCCATTTCCTTCTAGATTATAAGTGGTATCATGGTATGGAGTCTAGATACTTAACTTTATGGTTGCTGCAAACTTATTGCTTTGTGGTTGTTGGTGTAGAGGTACCTTGGATAAAGGTCGGTAACGACCGAGAATGGCTTACTTGAGGGTCACTTCTGGGAAGTGGTAACCCGGCCTTATATCGGTAGGGAACCGATTCAGTTCTTGGGGGCGTCCCTCTAGAGGCGTTCCATTTAATAAGGAAGTTCCTTAGCCTGACCATTTCTTGGAAATTCAATCATCCAATATGCGCTTTGTATGGTTTTAGTTGAATAACCTGTCATCCACTTATGGTGGCACCCCACTGTTTAGATGGTAGCTATAGTAGGCATAGTTCGAAATGTCTATGCTCGCTAAGATTAATATTATACTTTCGAAAGGTTTTCTGCACTATGCACTAATAATAATATCAAATGAGTTTCACGTATCAAACATTTTTGACTGTCATAAGCAGAAATCTCCTCTAAGTGTGTGCTTGCATTGTGTATGTGGAGGGAGGACGTATGGCGGTCTCATTTTTCAAAAAAGCATTGCAGGTTTCAATGTTTTAAATTCTTTTGTTGTTTGTTTTGAAGATAAGCTGTTTTTGTTTGCTCATACCAGTCCCATGACTGACCCGGAGTTTATTGTTCCATTCCTAAACTCTAGGTGTCCACAATTTTCCACACGGGCGGTCTAGAGTTTGGTTTTTCAGAAAATCAAATAATAGGTATTGGTTCGATAGGGTTCGAAGTCTTTGGTTTGGTAGCGTTTGGAAAACTTCTTCAGACTCTGGATCTTTAAAGTTTTTGCTTTGACAATTGCGTTGGGATGGAGTTTGGTTCACTTCAGCATTGACGAGGGTTCGAGATTTCGATTTGGAGCTTGGAGTCTTTGGGGCTTTGGCTTTAGTGATGGAGTTGTTGGGATTTCTATCCTTCTTCCTTTTGGAAATAATATTGTGTTCCTCTGTCGATTATCTTTCAACTTTTATATTTTAGCTCTAATTTGTATTGATATTTAGTTGTAACAAATATTGTATATTAATAATATTATTCATTTCATCCGGTGTGTTGTTGTACTTAATGTGTTATAAGCTCCGACGAACCAGATTCGGTGTTTGAATTTGCGGCATTCTAGTACAAGTGACGTAGGGGTGCCGATTTTCGAAGGTCAAGTCAGGGTTGTTACAACCATACCCTTACTTGCCCTAGTAAATACCACCACCCTCCACCCTTGTGGTGCATGTTAGGCCCCCTTATGGTGATGAGGTGTAGGTGATAGTGGTATAGGTGATGACGTGAAGCGATGTAAGATTGATTTGATGTTTTCTTTTTAAACTAATTATTACTTTAGACATTTTATTCTTTTACCATTAGTAAATATAATTTACTTTCTACTCTTATCATGTGCATATGTACATGATAATGTGTTTATGTGCACATTAAAAATGTGTACAAGTCATTTGAACAACATCATATAACTTATCTACGTCAAACCATTACGAATTTGGATTTCGATCTTCGTTGATATTTCATTTATTAATTAACATATGTATACTTGTAAATAAAGCTTGAAATCTACTTTTTATCATTGTAGTTGAATTAAAATGATCCCATACGAAAAATAAAACCATATAAATCAATATTGAACAATTGTTTACTAAATTTGCAATTATATCGATAAACCGATATAGATTTTCCTTATATTTTCAAATCAATTATATATCTTTATAAAACTATTATAAATGATTTAATATCACTTTATTACTATTAGTAATGATTATAAAAAATTATCCAGATAATTATAATAATTATTAAATTATTTAATCTCAATTTAAAATCATTAATTATTTATTAATTATGATAACATTACCGATGATGTCATAAACACATTTATTTTTTAAAAAATAAATTATTTTATTTTCGTATTCTTGTTTGAACATAAAAATGAGTGTATAGTCCAGTCCCATTCGCGACTTTGGATAACTATAGAGCCATTCATATATAAAACGATTTTCGGCTATTTTATCAATTTAAATCCCAAGGAAGATATTTTTGTAAATATCCATTCAAAATAAGATTACCTTTATTATTCACTGTTAAAAACAAGATTATTATTACTATTTATTTTTACTCAAAACAATATTATTTGTGTCATTAACCTTATATATGAACATATTTTTATAATAAATCAAATTTATCATACTGATACGCTTGCAGGTCATTACAGATTTCCTCCCTTAAAGGAATTTCGCCCCTGAAATTACGCCAGAACCAAAATACCCAAATGCCTTTGCCTAAAATGTTTATTTTTGTACTTATACTTGTATGATGTATACAGATCATTTGTATGGATTATTTGATTAGGTCTACTATTTGAATCCACAACTTACCTCTGAACTAGAATTCATCCCTCGATCCTCTAGTGTAGACCCTAATCAGGCTTTCCAATCAAGAATTTAGTCTTCCTTACATAGAACTAAACTATGATAGGAAACTCAAGTACACAATCATAAACCTTAATCAATGTTTATCATCAAGAATTGAGTGACAATTCCTTTTCTGGACCTTTGTAAACACCTCAAAGTTCCATACTTGAATCTTAAATTCAAATTATGTGATGAAATTGTCTATGCACAACATACGTACTTATTAACTTCCCAAAATCTTTATGAATACCTTTCATTCATTAAGTTTCACTCAAAAATCTACCTCTTTATAAAATCTTCTTTATAGAACTTGTTACTTTTACTTACAAAATGTTTGATAAATATATTCATTTATTTGCAAAACTTTGTTTATAAATTTATTCATTTGAAATATTAATTCACAAAATATTTATATCTTTTTTCGTGACCATTTAAATTTAAAAGGTGATTTATCTTTATTTTCCAAATTTACAATAAACTTCTCTTAATATAATATACTCCTTTTTAACTTTAAAAGTTATCTAGATTGAAACTCTAATAAAATACTAAGGAACTGGCTACTACTAATAGTATTACATATCCTCTTAGCCGAATAATCAATACTTAAGAGAAGTGTTTTCCATCCGAACACAACTCCTACCCATTTTTAGTTACTTTCGAGCCACTTAAACTAGTTAATCTTTAGATTCTTTTATTCACACTCATTTATTACTTAGTATATTTTTTGATGTACTAATAATAATTTATGAAACATTATATAAAATTATTACTTAAGTTTATTATAAACTTATGTTTTAATATCATTCAAAGCTTAATTTTATATTTATAATAATATTATTTCATTTAACTTCACTTAAGTTAATTTTCATTTCATAATTCAATTACATTTTTTTGTTAATCAAAATGTTTAACTATTTTTAATTTGGTTCTACTTACCCTTTTCCCAAATTCATAAGTTATACAAACTTATTTACTTAAAATTTTATAAACCCTTAAAGTTTATTAATATTATATAGTTACAACTTATGGTTATATAATCACTTTACAACTTCAATTATATTTATTTCACAATCATTTACATTATAAGATTTCTAGTTTACTTTACCTAACCTAAATATTTAACGAATCACAAATTTGCTAACTTATTATATATCGAACACCCCATAGTCAAATTGTTAAAATAAATTCAGGAGATGTTCATGCTTAAACTTTTAAATCAAATAATACATTAAATTTAAGTGAGCAAATTTTATTGTTATTTCAAAATTACTTTGTTTTCATAAAACACATTCATATAAAATATATTCATACATTTTATTTATCTTAACCAAATTCCTTAACCCGATGTTATTTATCAAATGCCACATGGTCAAATTGTGAAACAAAAATCACGAGGTGTTTATATTTAAATTTTTAACCAAATGATTAATTAAATAATGACAATACTGAATATTTATTATATCAACTTTCAAAATTCTTTGAAAACTTTTTATCAAAAACCTTTTAGATTAAAATCCTCATTTCATAACTATTTTTCAACTTATCACGTTTTATTTATGTCTCTTAACATTCTTAGCATTATTTGTTAAACATTTTATAGTCAAACTGTAAAATTCTAATCATAAGATGTTTATACTTAGATATTACAAATCTTGATTAAAAATCATCCAAGTTATAATATATCTAACTATATATCCTTTTATAAAATATATTCTTTACACATAAAATATAATTGTAGGTAAAATTATTTCATTTACCCTATTTTTCAAAAATCATTTTTATATATCGTTAACAAATTTGGACTCATATATTTAATACTCCCAACTCATTCTAGGGTGTTAGTATCCCTATCTCTAATGAGTTATTGATCCCGGCATATTACTAACACTATCTCTTATGAGACTTTATCTCCATTAGGCTCAGGTGTTCATTCAACCAAAGCTCTGACATCAAATGTAAAGTCCCATTTCTTCAATCCTCAAAAATCAAAATTAATACATCCTCGATATTCACGTGTTGCAGACCCAAGCGCCGATGTCCTAATTTCTTAAAAGTCAGAATAGAATCTTAGAGGAATGGAATAGCATATATTATTTTATTATATAAATTCTTTATATAGGATATTTTAAAGTCGTTTTTCAGAGTTAAACATAGACATTTATAAATCTCAATCCATACAAATGCGAAATAATATAGTACACAAGTGTGGTGGAAAACAAGGTAACAGTCTACTGAAGAATCTTCTAACTCCATTCCCCAAGCTCTTTCAGATTTCTTCTAACCAAACCTGGCCATTAAGCTACTCGAAAAAATAGGGCACCTAGAGTATAAGGAAAGGAAAATAATCTCTGGGTCAGTCATGGGTGTGGTGTGAGAACACAAAATAGGAGTATTTGAAAACAAAAGGTATATCAAAAAACCATGCCGCATATAAACACGGAATGTGTTTTTACCTTATGATAACCAAAATATTTTTGCTACCAAAAATAATAAATATTATTTTTGATGACATTCTTTTAAAAACATTTGCAAGTAAACTAATGAATCTAGATGAAACTGTTACCATATTAAATTCTAGACCTAATCATTTAAAGTTCAACAAAACAAAACCGAAGCCATTTATTGGAGATTGGATTTCCAACTGAATAGCAAGGTAAGGGACTACCTCCCGTATAATGCATTTCAAAAGGCCCACGGCTCCTATGTTGGTCCTCATGCGAATTAAGACTGGCTTTTCTGAAAATATAGTATATGAATAGTACTGAGTATTACATTTCCTGGCTTTTTCCGACCTATCCGAGATGTCTCACAACACATACCACTTAATTTAAACCCAACTTTACAGCGGGTAGAAATTTATCCATCTAGAAGGATATTTCATACCCTGATTGGTTGCGATGCACTTTAGCCTTAAAGCATCCTCTATTTCACTATTCCCGAGTGTGAAGCTTTGAGGTAGCGATTACCTTTTGTATGGCACATCTTCCACTTTGATTGCCACTTTGCCATTTCACAATCATACAACTGATTTCTACAAATGTATAACTCCTGAGCTCGTACGTCTCAAAGGGTGTTAAGCTAAGAGAATTTTCCTTCTTCGCCACCAAATAGATGATACATTCATAGTGATCAACCAATATGATTTAAAAATGCAACGTCATACACTCGTCCGTATAAGTTGTATAGGAATAGATCAAACCGAAGGCGCTCTCCAACGACACCCTTTTAGGGCGTTACCACTAGGATTAGTAGCAAGTTGGTCCTTACATACGAAGATTCAAAAACATAGGGACCACTAGTATTTATTTATCCTAGGAGAAAATCGAAATATTTTAAACAAGCAGTCCTTCCATTATGAAGATCCCCGCCTTCAAAATTAAGATCTTCGATATATATTTTCTTCCCTTTCGAAACATAATTTAGTTCGAAGTGGTTTTCAGATAATAATCACCCAAATCCGACCCCAATTCCTTCAAACCAATTATCGAGAAAAATATTTTATAAATAAGCGGTTTATTATTTGATTTATTATTTTCCTTTTATTGGAAATAAATATCTTCGAGAGATATATATCTTGAAAACATTCTTGTTGTTATATATGGAATCATTAAACCTCTCTTTATTGAATTCTTTGATTTAATTAAATAATTCCGAATCATTTTACTTAAAACATAACTAATATTTCTTATTTTCAAATTATAACTTTTTTTGTAACAACCCTGATTTTGAAGATTACCTATTAATATTAAATTATAACAGTAGTTATAATTTAATATTGTAAATTAAGATAAAATTGGAGATTTTAAATTGTTTATTTGGAATAAACAATGAATTTTGGAAACTAAAATGAGAAAATAAAGTTTGGAACTTTATTTTATTTCTTTGGGTGAATAATAAATGAAAAACAGTTTTTATTTAGAGAAAATGCAATAATTGTATTAATTATTGCCAATTACTTCTTCTAATAATTTTTAAAGAAGTATTTGATTCTTAAAGGTTGTTCATCAAATAAAAAAAAGTGAAAATTGATTTAAAAATAAATTTTAATTATAAATTTGGGTTTAGAATGGTTAGTTATATTTTTCTAAGCAAGAAAAATATTTTTGTGGAATTTTACAAGTTAAAAATAATGTTTTGTCCATTTATTTGTGAAAATTGTGTATTTTTGTAAAGAAAAGAATTTTAATAGTAAAAAACGTTTTAAAAATATAAATTAATCTTTTTATATAGTGTAAAATATTTTATTTCATAAGTATGTAAGTTTACATATTTTGTTTGATTAAAATTTGGAAGACAAATGTAATTTATTTGGTAATATTATGTAACTTGTACATCATTGTATATGTACATGAATTAATTCCTTAAATCATTTGATTTTTTTCTTTTTGAGTCCATTAGGCCCATTAGTACACTTAACCTAATATTGAGAAAGAGGAAATCATTGCCTCTACATTCATGCTTCTCCTTCTTCCTCTCCTTTGAAATAAGAAGAAGAAAAAAGAAAACTCACCTCACCATTTTTGCAAATCTCAACCTATGAACTCAATTTCTTCAACTTAAGCTAAAATTTCTTCAAACTACAGTGAACTAAAAGGTAATCAACTCCAAAACATCAATATTTTCATCAAAATCAAAAAAAAAAATTGTTGGGTTTTTATGTAACAATCTCTTCTTTGATTTGCATGTTCTTCATTTGCTTTCTACAAGTCCTTGGAAGCTCTAATCTTGCAAAAAGCTTCAACTTTGAGGTAAAATCCGAGCTTTTACAACAAATTAGAAAGGTGAGAACAATATCTCACAAATACTAGCTAACTTGCTTGTCAAATTGCTTGAATTTGCTGCATATGTAAAAGGTTTATTCGATGTATAGTCTATTTTCGTTTCTGGCTTGAAGTGTCAACTTTGGCTATCCATAACTTTCATCTCTGACACCATCTCCGGCAACGAAATGCTGCCGGATCTTTTTCTGAGTCAAGCTCATATGTTAAACATCATTTCTGCATCATTTGGTTGAAAATTATTGTCATTTGAGTGTTCAAACCGTTGCTGCAAAATCAATGCAGTGTGAAAATTTTCTGTGTACATTTTGTTGTTTTGCTACAAACATGGCCTGAGTCCATGTTTGGGACAACAAAACTCATTTATTTCTTACTGGAATTCAATAATTCTTTTTTTGTTTGAAAGATGATGTTTTCTAGTATATGAATATCAATTTTAAGCTCAATCCGATATCATTTGTTCCTCTGTTTTATGCCTGGAAGTTGAACCCAGGATGGTTTCAAGCCTGTACATTTTTGGTTTTTGAACTATTGCAAGAATGGCATGAGTTCATGTTTGAGACATCATAACTCATTCGTTTCTAATCATATTTGAGTGATTCATTTTGCAGATTGATGTTGGAGTGTTTAGTTACATTCTTATGAAATTTCATGACAGTCTCGGTTGGTTTGCTATTTATAAACTATTGTCGAACTTGTACTCACAGCTTACTGTAATTCAGTGTTTTAAACCTTGTTTTGGTCCGACTTTGAAACAATGCAGATTCTTCGTTTCAAATCGGATTTGAAAATTATTTTTTCAGATCGAAGTAAAAGAATTAGTCTATGCTCCTACAAAATTTCACCAAGATTTGGGTTCATTTGCCCCTTCGAACTCATCGTCGAAGTTGAACCTTTGCATTGTTATTACACAGCAGTTTATAGTGGTTTTAGTCCAACTTCGGAACAACGTAGTGTCTTCGTTTCAAGTCGTAATTGTGTGAGTATTTTTGCAGATTGGAGTGGGGATGTTGAAAAATATTAATACCAAATTTCATGTCATTTGGACTCTGTTTGCAGGTCCAAACCTGCTGCCGAGCTTGGGTTCGCATCGTGTTTTCAGCGGTTTTTTATACTTAGAATAATTTCCTGCCTTTTCTGATATTTTCCCGAATTCTTGAGTTTTCTCTCTAGATTTTGTGCGCGGGTTTTATAAAGAATTTTAAAGCGTTTTCAAACAAATTGGCTCGTGACATTATTATTTAATATTACTTTTAAGTATTAAATTATTTACTCCATAATAGGAGAATTTCAAAGGCAATTTCCAAAGTATTTTCAAACGATTTCTAAACTCGTTCCAAATTATTTTCTGAGTAAGATTACACTGTTTTGCACTTCGAACGAAGTGGGAAGGTAATTAAATGGTTGGGTAAAACATGTACTATGGAATATGTGCGTTTATCTTTCCAATTAATTCCTAATCTATTCGTTTAATCATTTTGACCTTCGGGTCTGTTTATCAATGAGATGAGGTAAACTTTGTACTGCTTTGAGTGTGAAATTGACTAACGGTTAGTAAACCGTTTAGTGCGAACATCTGGTATGGGAGACACGTTAACACTTTTCGGGTTCCTTTTCGAGAGTTTGTGACACATATTGCCAGTTAGTGGTGTCCAGTGCTGGGCTTCCGGACCTTCGCCACCACGGTTTGTTGCCTTCGGGTTTGTGCCTTCGGGTTTGTTGCCCTATAGTATCGCTTTTGGAGTTGGTCCTTCGTCACCGCTCGAGAGATATTTGGGTTTGTCGTCTTTGGGTTTGTTGCCTTATAGTATCGCTTTTGGAGTTGGTCCTTCGTCACCGCACGAGAGGTACTTGGGCTTGTCGTCTTTGGGTTTGTTGCCTTATAGTATTGCTTTTGGAGTTGGTCCTTCGTCACCGCTCCAAAGATACTTGGGTTTGTCGCCTTTGGGTTTGTTGCCCTATAGTATCGCTTTTGGAGTTGGTCCTTCATCCCCGCTCGAGAGATACCCGGGTTTGTCGCCTTCGGGCTTGTGGATCCTTGTTTATACAGTACCGAGCACGTGCATCTTTTGTTTCACTGATATTTATATTTCCCTAGAGTATCGCCTTTTGGAGTAGGTCTTTTGAACCACTCGATACATAGCGATTACCTTGTGGAAACTTGTGTTACCTTTATTGGTATTTGATATTTACCTTTTTTGCATGATTTGGGATATTCATATCCTTTGTTTATTTGAGTTGCTGATGATATGAGGCTTGTTATGATTCATCTTTTGCTAGATGATCGAGTAATCTCTTTTAGAGATATTTGTGGTACTTTATGACCTTGCATGTTCATTATCATTTAGCTTATCTAACTGATTTTTTTAGCTAGACTGACCCGTGTATTTTATACTCGGGTCAGACCGAGGTGTTTCAGGTTAGGTACATTCGGACTTAGCATATTCTCCTTCCGCATGGACTATTATGCTATCTCCTTTTGTTATAGCTTTTTGTTTAGTCCTTTTTGGTTGTAACTCTGATATGTATATTCTTTTGACTCACCTGTATATTGTGGTTGCTATACCACTTGACTTGTATCATTTTGTATACTCTGTGATGTATCTGTATATGTGTACATGTATGTGATGACCTACTGTTCTGTGATGTGGCTTGCATTTGAGTTGTTATATTTTGTTCTTTTAGATCTTTTAGCCATTATAGTTTTGTATTAAGTATCTATTTGATATGTCGATCCACATGTAAAAAGAATGCTACATTTATTGACGTATTCAGTAGATAGTTAAGACAAGGCTATAGATGGTCGCTCCTGTCCAGCTCTATTCTCCGTATTAGCAGATGGTATTACCTTGAAATACTCTTTGATAATGTTGGTCTCGGAGTGGGGCGTTACAGCTTGGTATCAGAGTTGAGCTCCGAACAAAATATGATAAACACAGAATAGAAACACATATTACAGTACATCCAAGTATAATACAAGCGATGACATAGTTTCCCACTATCGTATTCCTCAATCGTGCCTTAGTCTTTTCATTTTCTTAGAATGGATAATAAGTTTGAAAACATTATAAGGGTTTTAAATATCACTATTTTTAAAATAGTAGAAATTAGACCTCGGATGGCTTAGATTTAAATTATTTGTTTTGATCCTTAGTGATTATGCGCAGCGGAAATAGTGTGATTGTTTTTGCTGGGCAAATTTAATGCTTTGTTTTTAATAAATGCTTTTTTGGCTGATAATTGCATGAATGTGTGTTAGCATAGTAATTGTTGAAATAATATTGAGTAGGTGATATAATTGAGAGTTAGAAACCTACTCAATGCAAATGATAAGAACTTGCGGTGTCTTCAAGTTGTAGCTACCGCAAGAATTATTAGAAAGATTAAATTTTGAAAATGAAATTTAATCCATAAGTGGTATTTAACCAAAGGTTAAAATGAAATAAAAATTTAATGTTTAAGAATTTCGTGGATGCATTTTAAAGAAGTAAAATTAATAAAAGATTTTTTTTTTTGGAAAGAAAGCATCCATGTGAATAGAAAATCATTCTAACAAGGGATATACTTATGTATATAACTTGATTGTTTTATGAATTAATTGTATGGTTGTATAATTAGAAAATGTTTTATGTTTTGAAAATAAACATTGTTATAACCAAGTTTAAGGTTCCTTAAGAAATCAAAACAGGTTTTATAATTTCTTGTGTCAATTGGCTAATAAGTATTTTAAGAATTCTGATCAATGCGTCTGATCAGCGTTACCGATAGGGATTCCTAAACGCTTACGAGGCGATGTGATACATGCTTCTGAAATGGAAATAAATAATATTTACTAGTATGGATGTTGGATGCAAAAATATACAGATATTGCAAAGATTTTGAAAATTCTAAATTGCCATTTGAGATAAGTATTTTATATACATACTTAAGGACTTATGGAAATAGTGTGACATAGAGGGCAATGGAGAGGCAACGTTGATCTTGGTCAACTTTGCAGTCCTTGAAATGTCATTCACTACATATGTATTAGTTAGATGTTATCATTTTATAAACTGATAAATGGAAAATTTGAATATTGTTTTATTTAAATAAACTGTATTCATTATTGGTTGTAGCAAATGTTTATGAAATTTTACATACATGGAAAATTTAGAATGCTTAAGTAAGCTTTTGAGTAAAGTATTTTGGAATATATTACTTTATGCTAATTAATTTATATGGAAAATAATTTTAATTTAGGAAATTCCTTAATTGGATGAAAATATCATGTGATAGTGATTAATAAAACAAAGTATTCAAATTAAGAAAATGAATTGTTTAGAAAACCAAAATATTGATTGGAATGAGGTTTAGTAAAAAGTAAAAGGATAGTTATTAAGATTAGTTTAAACATTAAATCATTTGATTAATAACAAGTGAAAAAAAAGTATGCCTTTGGGAAAATTTAATAAAATGCTAATTTGGTGCTTTTGAATTAGCATGAAACTTAATAAGGAGCAAAACCATTAGAGTAAGTTTGGTTATGAATTTAAATAGTGTTAAAAACTTGTTAATTATGTATCTGTGAAGTTAAATTAAAAAAAAATTATCAACCTTGGCTAGTTCTAAATGATAATAAAATAAATTTTTAGCTTTGTGGATTAAGAGAAAATTAGATATAAAAGATTCATTTATTATAAAATGCAAATTTTTATGAAAAACTAGAAATGATAATAAATAGAGCAATAAGATAATATTTTTGATTGTGAAAGCAATTTTAAAAAAAATCAAATCAATATGTAATTCCAAAGTCTAGTTTGGATAGATAATTGTTTCTTACTAATATATGAACTAATTATCTTAATTAAAATATGAGTCTTCTTTTAAAACACTTGTTTGTTAATTGGGAAAAAGTTTTCTTTGTAAACCATGTTGAAAGTTTGTTGTATAAATTATAGTGTAATTCTAGATGTCTTAGCTTTCCGAAGAAAAGGATCATATAATAAATGTTTTAGAGAAAAAAATTTTGATCTAGAATTATGTATTTTGGATTTAATTATGGTTTGAAAATTTTGACAATAAAAGGGTCTTGTGTCAGAAAATTTTAATTAAAAAGTGCTATTTAAAACAACAATAACTTATGATTTACAAATCGAAATGAGTCCATTCTTTTTGCATAAGAGAGTACTTTCAGTAAGCTAGAAATCATCTTTGTATCGATTTTGAAAGTTTTGCAGTTTGGTTATTCAAAAATGAGTTTGAAAAATGACGGCCATCTTTGTCCTCTTTTATAATTTCTGAGTTTAAAATTGAAAGTGAATTGCTAAGTGTTTATGTGTTAAGAATTATGTATATATATATATGTATATGTATATATATATTGTGTTCCGACCTTTTTGTCGATGTATATATATAATTCATATTTATAAAATTTTATAGGGCTCTCTATGCAAAGGAGACCCTGTCGAATTTTTTGAAAAATTAAACACTTATTTAAATTTTCAGAAAATTTAAATAGTGAATATTTAGAGCCATCGAAGAAGGGTCTAATAAGTGTCCTTTTAAATCACAAAGTAAAATGGTTTAAAATTCGATAAATTTAGTGGAAAAAAATATTGCTTATTGTAGTATATTTATATTTAGAATTAGAGTATGGAACAACTCTAATTTAATTTACTTTAATTTAAAGTAAAGATGATTGAGTTGAAAATTTAAGTAAGAGACTTTAAAATTTTCAAGTATTGAAGTTTGAGTTTTTTGTATAAAAGAAAATGGATTTGAGTTAAAACTCTTATATAAAAAAAATTTGAGAAAATTTCTTGTAATTTATTCTTGTGTGTCTTGCCTTAGTGCGATTCTTGTGATGAATTGCATTCATGCAGTCATGCGTTCTGGTGGTAGCTTGAAATACCACCTATCTTTTTTTGAATCCTCTTTTGATGATTGTGCTTATTTGTGTTACTCCTTCAAAGGAGTTAAGTGCATTTCAGTATATTCGGTATGTTTGCTGCTAGTTATATAGGACCATCTACTATTACTGAACGCCTTGGATCGATTGCTTTCACGCACCGTTTTCTGTTCAGTTTTGGGTATTCATGATATGTTCTAGGTAACCCAATTTTATTGTATCTTCGATATTTAATCTCGATTGTTAATTCTCTTGTGTTGCACAATCACGAGTCTCACCGACTTGTGTATTGTGCCGATCGTGTAGTCGTTTCGAAGATTGAACACCTTCGAAATAAGAATGTTCCGCTTATGAAATTCTATGGTCCGCTAACCCTATGTATTATACTTGGAAAAGCATAGAATTAATCGGGCAATCTTATCTTAGTTTTCTATCATCTTGTGTTGAGGGTGAGAAGTTTTAAACTCGAGCTTATCTATCTTCCTTTGATTGATGAAATAATTATGTTGAATATAAACTTTTCTCTAGAAATTGCGTGGACGCAATTTTTTTAAGGGGGAGTCTGTAACAACCCTGATTTTGGAGATTACCTGTTAATATTAAATTATAACGGTAGTTATAATTTAATATTGTAAATTAAGATAAAATTGAAGATTTTAAATTGTTTATTTGGAATAAACAATGGATTTTGGAAACAAAAATGAGAAAATAAAGTTTGGAACTTTATTTTATTTTTTTGGGTTAATAATAAATGGAAAATAGTTTTTATTTAGAGAAAATGCAATAATTGTATTAATTATTGCCAATTACTTCTTCTAATAATTTTTAAAGAAGCATTTGATTTTTAAAGGTTGTTTATCAAATAAATAAAAAGTGAAAATTGATTCAAAAATAAATTTTAATTATAAATTTGGGTTTAGAATGGTTAGTTATATTTTTCTAAGAAAGAAAAAAAATTTGTGGAATTTTATAAGTTAAAAATAATGTTTTGTCCATTTATTTGTGAAAATTGTGTATTTCTGTAAAATAAAGAATTTTAATAGTAAAAAACGTTTTAAAAATATAAATTAATCCTTTTATATAGTGTAAAATATTTTATTTCATAAGTATATAAGTTTAAATATTTTGTTTGATTAAAACTTGAAAGAGAAAGTAATTTATTTGGTAATATTATGTAACTTGTACATGCTTGTATATGTACATGAATTAATTCCTTAAATCATTTGATTTTTTTCTTTTTGAGTCCATTAGGCCCCTTAGTACACTTAACCTAATATTGAGAAAGAGGAAAACATTGCCTCTACATTCATGCTTCTCCTTCTTCCTCTTCTTTGAAATAAGAAGAAAAAAAGAAAACCCACCTCACCATTTTTGCAAATCTCAACCTATGAACTCAATTTATTCAATTCAAGCGAAAATTTCTTCAAACTTGAGTGAACTAAAAGGTAATCAACTCCAAAACATCAATAATTTCATAAAAATCAAAAAAAAATTGTTGGGTTTTTATGTAACAATCTCTACTTAGTTTTGCATGTTCTTCATTTGCTTTCTACAAGTCCTTGGAAGCTCTAATCTTGCAAAAAATTCAACTTTGAGGCAAAACCTGAGCTTTTACAACAAATCAGAAATGTGAGAACAATATCTAACAAATAATAGCTAACTTGCTTGTGAAAGTGCTTGAATTTGCTGCATATGTAAAAGGTTTATTTGATGTAGTCTATTTTCGTTTCTGGCCTGAAGTGCCAACTTTAGCTATCCATAACTTTCATCTCCGGCAACTAAATGCTGCCGAATCTTTTTTTGAGTCAAGATCATACGTTAAACATCATTTCTGCAACATTTGGTTGAAAAATATTGTCATTTAAGTGTTCAAACCCTTGCTTCAAAATCAATGCATAGCCTGAAATTTTTCTGTGCACATTTTGTTGTGTTACTGCAAACATGGCCGGAGTCCATGTTTGAGACAACAAAACTCATTTATTTCTTATTGGAATTTAATGATTATTTTTTTGTTTGAAAGATGATGTTTTCTAATATATGCGTATCAATTTTGAGCTTAATCCGATATCATTTCTTCCTCTGCTATATGCCTGGAAGTTGAACCCAGGATGGTTTCAGGCATGTACATTTTCGGTTTTTGAACTGTTGTAAGCATGGCCTGAGTACATGTTTGAGACATCATAAGTCATTCGTTTCAAATCAGATATAAGTGATTCTTTTTGAAGATTAATGTAGGAGTGTTGATTTTACATTCTTATGAAATTTCATGACAATCTGGGTTGGTTTGCTATTTCTAAACTATTGTCGAACTTGTACTCAGAGCTTGCTGTAATTCAGTGTTTTAAACTTTGTTTTGGTCCGACTTTGAAACTACGCAGATTCTTCGTTTCAAATCGGATTTGAAAAATTATATTTGTAGATTGAAGTAGAAGCATTAGTCTATGATCCTACCAAATTTTGCTAAGATCTGGATTCATTTGCCCCTTCGAACTCATCATCAAAGTTGAACATTTGCGCTGTTTTTATACAACAGTTTATAGTGGTTTTAGTCCAACTTCGGAACGACGCAGTTTCTTCGTTTCAAGTCGTAATTATGTGAATATTTTTGCAGATTGGAGAAGGAATGTTAAACAATATTCCTACCAAATTTTATGTCATTTGGACTCTGGTTGCAGGTCCAAACCTGCTGTCGAACTTAGGTTTACAGCGTGTTTTCATCGGGTTTTTTTATACTTAGAATAATCTCCTGCTTTTTCTGATATTTTCCCGAATTCTTGAGTTTTCTCTCTATATTTTATGCACGGATTTTATAAAGCATTTTAAAGTGTTTCAAACAAATTGGCTTGTGAAATTATTATTTAGTATTACTTTTAAGTATTAAATTATTTACTCCATAATAGGAGAATTTCAATGGCAATTTCCAAAGTGTTTTCAAACGATTTCTAAACTCGTTCCAAATTATTTTCTGAGTAAAATTACACTCTTTTGCACTATGAACGAAGTGGGAAGGTTATTAAATGATTGGGTAAAACACGTACTATGGAATACGTGCGTTTATCTTTCCAATTAATTCCAAATCTATTCGTTTGATCGTTTTGACCTTCGGGTCTGGTTTACCAATGAGATGAGGTAAACTTTGTACTACTTTGAGTGTGGAATTGACTAACAGTTAGTAAACTATTTAGTGCGAACATGTGGTATGGGACACATGTTAACACTTTTCGAGTTCCTTTCCAAGAGTTTGTGACACATGTTTCCAGTTATTGGTGTCCAGTGATGGGCCTCCGAACCTTCGCTACTACGGTTTGTTGCCTTCGGGTTTGTTGCCCTATAGTATCGCTTTTGAAGTTGGTCCTTCGTCACCGCTCGAGAGATACTGGTTTGTCGGCTTTGGGTTTGTTGCCTTATAGTATCGCTTTTGGAGTTGGTCCTTCGTCACCGCTCGAGAGAAACTTGGGTTTGTCGCCTCTGGGTTTGTTGCCTTATAGTATCGCTTTTGGAGTTAGTCCTTCGTCGTCGCTCGAGAGATACTTGGGTTTGTCGCCTTTGGATTTGTTGCCCTATAGAATCGCTTTTGGAGTTGGTCCTTCGTCACCGCTCGAAAGATACTCGAGTTTGTCGCCTTCAGGCTTGTGGATCCTTGTTTATATAGTACTGAGCATGTGCATCTTTTGTTCCATTGATATTTATATTTTCCTGGAGTATCGCCTTTCGGCGTAGGTCTTTTGAACCACTCGATGCATAGCGATTACCTTGTGAAAACTTGTGTTGCCTTTATTGGCATTTGATATTTGGCTTTTTGGCATGATTTGGGATATTCATATCCTTTGTTTATTTGAGTTGCTGATGATATGAGGCTTGTTATGATTCATCTTTTGCTAGATGATAGAGTAATCTCTTTAAGAGATATTTATGGTACTTTATGACCTTACATGTTCATTATAATTTAGCTTATCTAACTTATTTTTTTAGCTAGACTGACCCGTATATTTTATACTCGAGTCAGACCGAGGTATTTCAGGTTAGGTACATTCAGACTTAGCATATTCTCCTTCCGCATAGACTAGTATGCTATCTCCTATTGTTATATCTTTTCGTTTAGTCCTTTTTGGTTGTAACTCTGATATGTATATTCTTTTGACTCGCCTGTATATTGTGGTTGTTATACCACTTGACTTGTATCATTTTGTATACTCTATGATGTACCTGTATATGTGTACATGTATGTGATGACCTACTGTTCTGTGATGTGGCTTGCATTTGAGTTGTTATATTTTGTTCTTTTAGATCTTTTAGCCATTATTGTTTTGTATTAAGTATCTATCTGATATGTCGATCCACATGTAAAAAAATGCTACATTTATTGACGTATTCAGTAGATAGTTAAGACAAGGCTATAGATGGTCGCTCCTCCAGCTCTATTCTCCGTATTAGCAGACGTATTACCTTGAAATACTCTTTGCTAATGTGGGTCTCGGAGTGGGGCGTTACATTTTTTATAAGTTGAAACCATGGTACCTAAGAAGGTATATCCAGATTGTTTAAATTTGAAAATTTTATTCTTTTATACTTAACACGTTTTCGACATCCCGACCTTGTTATCCCTTTCCTAGGGAAGGCTAAGTGAGCCAGGGAACTAGTGGATCCTAAGCATATCCTTAGTTTAAGAACCTCAACCAGATCTCACGAATAGAAAAATCAGGTTTACTCGTCGACTTATTAGAGCCAAGATTAGATCATTTTCTTATAACAAATTTTCTTCAAATTAATTTATTTTAACTCTTTAAATAAATTATAAAAATTTCAAATCATCTTTAAAACACTTAATTATTCATTTAAAAATATTTATAAAAGATTAGGAAAATAATTTTTGCTTTTAAAGTTATATTTCAAGAGTTATTAAGAACCGCAGCAAAAAGTGGCACGAATAGTGTTTTAAAAGCTATATTAATTTAAAATGACTTTTCTATCATTTCAAAATTTATTTATATAACTCAAATCTCTTTTAAAATATTTTAGAATATTTATAAATATTTTTCCATATTTTTAAATCATTTAAAAATGCTAAATTCTAAGAAACCCCTTTTAGGATTCCGAAGTGTAAAACCGCAATTATTTCAAAATTTTGTTTTATTTACATTTCAAAAAGTACAAAATGCAATCTTGATATTCTTTCTTTCATCGAAAAATATGGATATAATAGTCCAGAAAATTCTTATTACAAAGTATTCCGAGCTATATTCCACTTTGTATAATCATTTAACTTTTGCGGTGCGAAATCGCGAACTACGTTATGCGACGCGCCTAGTTTTGACTCATTTTTCATTTCTTGTTCAAACTTCACAAAAAAATTTGTAGTGCTTCTAAAACATTTTTAAAATATTTTAAACCATTTTTAATACGTATAACATTTCATCTATATCATTTCATTAATAAAAGGAAAGTGATTTCCTTTGTGATTTTCGATGTGTATTTAAATGGCCTGTTAAAATAATCAAACAGCAATATTTTCGCAACATCCAAACATAATAAACAATCATTATAAACAAACATAGCTAAATATAGATATTATCCAATATAGAATATATATATAAATAGAGTTCTCACCCATTTCCAAATCGATACTTTCTACCAACATTCATTCAAATCAACACTTCACTAAACCAATTACTAAACAACTCCTCCTCGCCTTCCAAGTGATTGGCCACCCTCACTAATTTCACTTTTCTCTTATCCCAACCTCCTCTCACTTACTTTAGAAGAAATTAGAGAATACTTGGTTAACTTTAGAAAAAGTTAGTCAGTAATCAGTGGATTAGTGCTTAAGAACTTCCACTATTTTTAACCTTCCTATTTTTTTCAATTTTTTTTAGAAAGAAGAGAGACTTCCATGGAACCATTAGAGAGCATAAGAAAGCTCAAGAATGAAGAATTAGAAGAATGTGAAGAATAAGTGAGAAGGAGAGGTGGTATTTACAGCAAAAAATGAGAAAATATCTTCGAAGTAAATTTACCACCATAAACTTACCTACCCAAGCAAACACCTCCCCCTAGACCCTTGTGGCGCATGGTGACCCCCCATGTGATGATGAGGCATAGGAGATGTTGCTGATGATAGTGGAGGTTATGATATGATGTCGTGTAAGATTGATTTGATGTTTGCTTTTTGCAATTATTACTTCAGATATTTTATTCTTTTACCATTAGTAAATATATATTTACTTTCTACTCTTATCGTGTGTATATGTACATGATAATTTGTGTACCCTCATGTCACAAATGTGTACAAGTCATCTGAACAACATCGTATAACTTATATAGGTCAAACCATTACGAATTTGGATTCTGATCTTCGTTCATATTTTCATTTATTAATTTACATATATATGTTTGTAAACAAAGTTTTAAAAATAATTTCTTATCATTATAGATGAATTAAAATGATCCCATTTAAATAATAAAACCACATAAATTAACATTGAATAATTGCTTACAAAATATGTTATTATATCGATAAACCGATGTCGATTTTCCTTATATTTTCATTATGTATCTTTAAAAAACTATTAAAAATTATTTATTATCACTTTATTACTATTACAAGTGAATTATTACCATTTTAAAACAATTATGTGCATAAATATAATAATTATTAAATCATTTAATCAAAATTTAAAATCATTAATTAATTATTAACTATAACGATGTTATTGACGATGCTATAAATATATTTTGTTTTCCAAAAATAAAATATTTTATTTTATTTTTATATTATTGTTTAAATATTTAAATGAGTTTATGTATCCAGTCCGGTTTGCGACTTTGAATTTATAGAGTCATTCATGGATAAAATGGTTTTCGGCTATTTATCGATTTAAATCCCAAGGAAGATAATTTTGTGAATATCCATTCAAAATAAGATTACCATTATTAGTCATTTCTCAAAACAAGATTATTATTGTTTATTTTTACTTAAAACAATATTATTTGTATTATTAACATTTTTAGATATTTTAAAAATAAATCAAATTTATCAACGTGATAAATTTATGGATCGTCACAGTCCATATGATGTACACAAATCATTCCTGTGAAGAATCAAATTTGACCACTCACTTGAGTACATAGCTTTAGTTTCGAACTAGTATTGCTCACTCGACCCCCTAGTGCAGACTCTGATCAGGTTTCTTAATTAGAAATCGTTGTCCTCCTTACGTAGCCATACATTACAATTGAAATTTTGGTTTCATATTAAGAACCCTCACTAAGCATCCGCCATAAAAAATAAAATAATAGATCCTCATTCGGAACGATGTGAAATACCTCAAGTATGTACTTGAATCTTGGATTGTGAATTATGTTAGAAAAGGAAGGATCTTTGTAAAACTTACGTATTTATCCTATTGGTTCTTACACCCAGACACTTTCTACTCTTCTCAAAATATTTATGGAAACATTTCATAACAATTTCTAGTAAGGTTCAAGCAATTTTAAATGATATAACTTATATATGAAACCCTTTATAAATCATTTTAATTTATTAATTTACATAATACTTCTTACATCCTAAGAGTATAACAAACAACTAATTTTTAATTATATTTCCTTTAACTATTCAGATGTAGGCCCAAATAATTTGGGTCTCAAAACTTAGTTGACCAATCCAACCTCTTTACTTGTTCGGTTCAGTAAGTAGCTAAGAAGGGTCGGATGTCGGTATCAAAACTCTATCCTAGAATCTTCTTTTTCTTAGACACCTCTAAGATAAAGATGTTTATTAGCCAGCCTAATAACGTATAATAATATTTTTAACCACCTAGGTGTTAAAATCAAAAGATACGATTTAACAAAAAAAAGTTTATTAAACCTTCTTATTAAATTAATTAAATTTTAAAACTTCATTTATTAATCCACTCTTCAATTAAAATATGTTTTGTTTTGAAAACTTAGGAACCAAATATCAGGTTTTTTAAATCTTTTGAAAACTTCATTTTCAGCCCTAAGAATATATATATGTATATAGCCTGAGTAACTCTAAAATGATATCAAGGAATTAGGTTCTAGCGAATAGTATCATAAATCCATTTACTAAGAATTGTAATACTTAAGAAAAGTGTTTACCATCTGAACACGTCTCCTTTCCATTTTTAGTTATTTTCGAGCTACTCGAATTAGTTAATTATAAATATATTTCTTCTTTCCAAATTCGATTTTTGAAATAGTACTATTTATATTACCAGCTAATATTTTTTAACAAAATATTTATAATCCACTTGCTTTAAGTTCATTCAGATTCAAACTTGTTCTGATCGTACAAGGACAAAGATAATAATTTACTGAGTGCACTATCACATTTGCCTACGTAAACATCTCATTGCCACTTAGAAGATTATTCTGATCAGCACAAAACAGATCGAGACTCATTCCCCGAACTATCCAAAGAAAAATATTATTCTCAAATTCCCTTTTAAAATATTTATACCTTAAAATTTGTGTAGGTAAAATTACTATTACTTTTCCCATGAATTATTTGAAAACATTATCAAAGCCACTTAGATTTGAATTCTTTGAAAATCCATCTTATTTTCAAAAATATTTTATAATCTTGATTTATAAAATTAACCTTTTTATAAAACCATCTGAATATTTCTTCCTAATAAACGCCTTATATTAAAAATCTAATTTTAACCCCACGTATTATCAAATGCCTTATAATCAACTATGAAACTTAATTCATAAGGTGTTTATTTCAATGTTTTTACAAATTTTCTATCTACCCAACCTATGATTTAAAAGGAAGGATCGTAGATGAATCTACAACCTTATATGATAATAATTAAATATTATCAACTCTTAACAACATCGCATTTAGATAACTATATAAAATTTGAAAATTATTCCTTTATATACATATATATATATATATATATATATATATATATATATTCTTAGGTAAGCTAATTTTATTTATTGAATTTATAACAATATTATGTCGGTTTGCCTTGCCAAAGAGATTAGAAACCCTTATTGATACAGTTGTGCCTTCTTTATTGACCAGAATATATAATTTACTCAACAGATAAATCAACACAATGTAAAACATTTTTACAGCAATAACAAATATGCACTGATACATGTATAATACACTCAAACTCATTCTAGGGTCTCATTTTCCTAATCTCAAATGAGTATGCCCCACCAAAACCAAGGTATTCGCTCAACCTAAGTACTGATATCAAGTGTAATGATCTGTCTTTCTTACACCAAAAGATGATGCTTAATACATCCATGGTATTCACGTGTCGATCATTTAAGCGTCCGAAAGAAAGATTGTTTGGGGTGAAGAAAGAAAATGGCATAATAGAATCTCACATCGTGACTAGCAAACATATAATATAAACAAGTCTTTACAAAAGAAATGGATATATATTATATAGACAACATCAAAGTACACTGACCTATTATCAGCTAGATACTTATAATAGTCTGTCCTTATAAATGCTAATTAACAGAAATAGAAATTAAAGCAACAAAACAATAGAATAATATAAAATACATGAATACGCCTTGGAGAATCTAGCTCGTCTCTTGAAAGCTCCAAAGGATCCTGCTAAATCTTGAAAATATGCTCGCGCTCACCTGAGCATTATAGCAATATAGTGCCTAGGTCTGGTAAAACCAACGTTATAAACTCAAATCACAATGAATTTTTTTGTTTAACTTGTAAAACCATTAAAAATCAAATATATCTCGTAAGACCATGCTACGTATAAACACAGATGGGTTTTTACCTTACGATAACCATAATATTTTCTATAAAAAACTTAGTGATATTCTAATGTCTTGGGTTAAAGTAAATATAAAATCATAGTTAAAATTGTTACATTAACTAAATTCCATCATAATAGATATCCAATCAAGTCCGAAGGCTCATATTGGAAAATGGATACCAAACATGACTAGGTAAGGTACTACCTTCTGATGGTACAGCTCTAAAAAGTACCTATGGGCTACAGATGCATCTGCCCCTCTACTACATAGAGCGGGCTGCCCTTTTAACTCAATAGATCGTATTACTTCACCCCTTGACACTGAGGCTGCAAATATTGCCCACCCGATGCCTAGTGTAAAAATAACTCTATGAGGACAGTCTAGAATGGGATGATGGATCCTAATGGTAGCTAACCACATAGCTTTGTTGTATAACCAGTTTTAGCCATTTTTGAGGGTTATGAGGCTTGAGGCTATGCTTTTACCTTTTTTACTAACAGACCATCTTGGAATGCTAACATTGCCCTCTAAGTAGATATGCACTGCCAGCATTCATCCATGCAAGTTGTTCCAGGTTCGAACAAACATTAATAAATTTACTATCTTCCATTTTGGAATCACCCTCAGGAAGAGTAGTATTTCTCCACATCATACTTCATCAGGAATATTATTACTTTAAAGTGGTTTGGATAAATCAGAAAACCTATGTCCCAAACTAAGCGATAGTTTACAGCTAACTCGATTTTGGTTCTTTGGAAAGTACAAAGTGAGTATTCAACTGGGGAAATCGAATGTAATCAACATCCTTTCTAATCTAAAATAGGTCTAAAATTAATAGTCGTTATTTAACTATCAAATAAATAAATAAAAATAGTTCAGAGATTTAACTACCTATAGCAACCACTAAGCCTCAAAAATATTCTTTCATTTATTAATATCTCTTTTCAGAAGTGTTTATCAATAACATCCATATACTCATCTCACTGACATAAGTAAATTCACGAATCCGTTGGAAAAGGTTTCTCATTTACAAATCATATTAAAAGATCAAAACAAAATGTTATTTAAATTAGATATATATATATAACCTCAAACAATATCTCTTTCGTGTTAAGTGTGGAACGAATATCCATACAACAAGAATTAAGAAGGTCGGTTAAAGGAAATAAAATCTCAAATTCTTTTATAAATTTTCTTCAATAAATCCTTTTAACAAATTTCTTTTCCATATAATATTTTCTTTACCCAAAACTCTATATTATTTTGTAAAACTTCTTTTATAAATGTTCTTAGCCATTTATAACACTCTTTATAAATCTCAAAATCATTTATAAAATTTCTTTATTTAAAACAAAACTTCTTTAGTAAAACTTAATCCACAAGTTCCCTTAATAAAATCACTTATTTAGAACACCTTTAAATAAACGAGTTATTACTTAAAACATTCTTCATTTAATTACTTTTAACCATATTAACAAAACACTGATTTTAAACAATCATTTAAAAAGATTAAATTAATTTCAAACATTTAATAAAATGACTGTTAAATTGTCTTTTAAGAATCATATTTCAAAATAATATTAAATTTTAAACCATTTCGAAAAGAATAAAATGAAATATTGGGCCTTGCAAAATTATTTGAAGGCTTAGTGACTATAATGTTTCATTTAATTGGGTTTAACTTATCCAAGTTATAACATGAGCATTACATAAGAGATGATATATAAAGGGAATCAACCAATTCTAATCCATCAACATATGGGCCAATGTCCCAGTTATAAAATAGCAGAATGAGGATTTGCTCTCTTAATAGATGTCAGCGTAATCTACTGAGTAAATTATGGCAGAACTAATGTATTCTACTAATAGATGTTAGTTAAAATTAAATTAACAGAACTGTGTTTTATATTGCTAAACATATGTCTTTGGGTTTCGTATTTAATTAGGGTTACTTAAGGTTAATTGGCAAAGAAATCTCTTGGATTTAAAATATTCTTTAAAAGAGGGCTTGCTTTAAAACAAAAATGATCTTTAGAAATAAAGTGGTTTAAAACTTTAAAACTTTTATTTAATAATTAAATAACATTTTAAACTTTCTATTTAATGATGATTAAACCTATAGTTAATAATTAAATAATAATTTAAAAAAATAAAGTAATAATTATCCTTTGTAGGAAATGCGGATTATGGATCTTAAGGTTGAATTAACACTAGAAGGGAGGTGAATGGTGTCTAATGGATTTTATGGAACTTTTAAAATAATTTGAAATTAAAAACAAACAAATCCAATTTAAGAACAAAGACAATCACGGAATAAGACACGGATGCAAATAGTAAATAAAAAGCAGTAAAGGAAAGAAGACACCGGAATTTTATACAGGTACGGAGTTACCCTACATCTAGTCCCAGACAATTTCTTATGCAGATTTCTTTTCAAATATAATGTCGACATTATAACCTCGATTTCAAAGCCATGAGATACACCCCTGTCTTCGAGTCCATGGCAAGCTCTCTTGATTTAACCAGGCTACAAGATCACCTAATTGATTTACGAGCTACAATTACACCCAGCTAATTTACGGACCACAATCACCACGTTTCCAATATCACTTTGATAGATAAAGGGAATCGATGCACTTCTTTGATTATAAATGATCCTACAACTCTGAATAGCACTGATATTTTTGAGATGGAGTGCCAGAGAATCAAACAGTGGACAATCGTGTTTGATTTACTTAGAATTTTGGTAGTTTTTTATTAAAATAAGAGAATATTTAAGTAGAGAAGAAGGAGTGAAGAAATGAAGAAAACTAAATGTAAATTCGTTGAAAACAACTGGTATTTATAAAAGAACAACAATCATGTCCATTCTGGAAAGATTATGATGAATAGACATGTCTTTGGAAATTTGATATTTGAATTTCCACGGTCACCATGTCGACACGGGGGGATGGGGTATGTCGACATGCCTATGTATATTTTGAAAACTAATTTTGCTTTAAAATGATTTCTATTCCAAAACTTATCAAAATAATTTCTAATTTTTTAAACCATTTTGAATATAGTTTAAACTTATAAAAGAGATTTAAAAAGTAATCTTAAAAATACATAATCTATAATATAAAAGTAATAAAAGCTCAACATAATTATTTTGAAATTAGAGCTAAAACCATTAAAACCATGAGATAGTTTAAAAACAAGAAATGATTTTGAAACGAATATGACTGAAAATAGTTGTTGAATTAAGGCTAAAATATTTAAATTGATAAAGATGACTTTTAAAAAGAGATTTTTGAAACAAAAGTCATTTTGAAACTTTCGTGGATTCCATTCCATTAGAGAGGGTCGTAGCTTCCGTCACACTAAAGAGATCGTGGGTTCCATCCTACTATTAAAGCGAGAAGGTTGATTCCATTCCATAATTAAAATCCAAATAAAGATCTTAGTGCTATTATGAAGTTTTAACATAAATCTAGACACTATTACTTATCTTGATATCTTGAACTCTTGATACTCATGAATCTTCAGTCTTGGTTTCTTCAATCTTGAATCTCTATACTCAGTATTGAATCTTTATACGGTAAAGAATTCATTCTCGGTACCTGCAAATATATATATCTATATGTATATGTATATATCCTGCATATACATATATATCTAGACAATAATATTAGTATTTATATTTTATAACAAGTCCCAAGGTTGTTGTCATTAAAATTGTCATCTCAAGAACTAACACTCTCCCCCTTTTTGATGATGACAGCCTTAGTTTATAAAATCTACTCCACAAAACTTTGATTCTACTCTAACTCCCCCTTACACCAACAGCTCCCCCTTAATCAACTAACTCCCCTTTAGTCTAAGCCTATCTACCCTATTTTATAATTTTTCCCCTTTGTTATTAACAAAAACTAATCCTAAACTACGTAACTCCCCCTAAAAATTATACTATAGCACTACATAGGACAATAAAACAATATACTAGAACATAAATGAGATAGATAATAATATGAGTAAAATATAGTAAGGCAAATATGAGAGATATAAACATAAACAATCCATATATTTATCAAACCACACCATTTCAATCATATATTACATACCATGTTCAAATCAATTCAAACAATTCAAATCAAGTCAAATTAAACCAAAAAGTTCAAACCACATCAAACCAAATCAAGTCAAAATAAATCAAACCATACAAGCCAAATCAAATATTTCTTGGAACTTCAACCCATCCTTCTTCACCGAAGATAGGATCTACCTTTATAGTACCTCATCCTTCTTTATCCTTGTTTAGAGTTCCTACTGGATTTGTTTCGAGATCTTCTTTGTTGCCGAGTGAAATCATCCATCAAATGGGATCGAAGTTCCTTTCTTGTTCCTTTATCATCTGCACTTGGCTTAATTCTAAGTGTCTTAATTGCGAAGGATAAAAGTAAGTATGTTCTTGAAGGATTTGACAGTTTCTTCAAGATTCTCACTTAGATTATGAATAGGAGAGGCCATTTTTTGATAAAATATGAAGAAATTCAATAGAAAATAAAGAGAATTGAAAGTATGCATTTTTCTGGAAGAAACAGGTTTTTAAATAGATAGAAAGTCGTTTGAAGTGAAAAGACATAAGGTAGTTATGACTATTTCAAATTCAAAACAAAAATTACTTTTTGGTCGTTACATGTCGGCATGGGGGGGTAGGGTGATGTCGGCATGGCCCTGTTGATTTGGCAATATGTTTTGTTTATTTATATTATGTACAAGTCTATATATATAAACTTATATAATACAATAACAAGCATTCCAGAGGTATTTTAGAGCTAACGAATAGAAATAAACGATTTTCGTTGATAAATTTTAGTTAACATTACATAAGCAATACATAACACTAACTACTCGAAAGTTACAAACTAGTACAACTTGAAATGAAAACTAGAATTCGATAGAGGATTGTGAAGATGATGATAATCCAAGTTTGTGACTCACCTTCCCAAAGAATTTTTTCATTTTGGTGGAAATTTTATCCTACTTTTGACTAAAGGATCTTTTGAGAATCCTTTAATTTTCCACTATTATCTTTTAGTTTTTAAGAAGTGTCTTGTTGGATGGATTGGTGGGAGTGATAGGGTATTCAATACTTTCCAATGATTTCTCTTCCTCCTCCTCTCCTTCTTCTTCAACCTCCATTTCCTCCCCTTCTTCTTCCTCCTCGTCTTCTTCTTCCATTTTTGCATGAGCCAACTTTTCACCTTTTTCCACAAGTGTTTCATATAGTTGAAACACAAGTGGGATTTTCATAAGAGAGATATTTGCATGGTTAAACCCTTTTCGAGAAACAAACTTCTCTCTCTTATAATCAACTCCAAAATAGTTAAAAATCACAGTAAGATAAAGTCCATGATACCAAATGTTTTCTCCTAAGGTAAATTTTTTGGGATGAAGTTCATCCAAAATTACTTGCGCCCAATTAATGTCATAATACCCAAAATAGCAAAAGGTGCCTTACCAACTTTTAAGGTCGGGTGATTGAAATTTCTGATCTTGGAGTTATGATATGTTGCAAAAAAAGGTTAACACTTGCTTTAGGATGAAAATTTCGATTTATAAATTTGAAGTTATCATCCCCTTCAAAAATAGGTTAAAATGTCTCTCGATCATGTTCATCAATTAGAAAAACCAAAAAATTCATTCCCATGTATTTACAACCCAAAATATTTCCCAAAATCTCACTATTCAAGACAATTCGTGTTGCTTTAACAATACTCCAAACTTCTCCTTCATTTCTTTCATCAAAACCGCGATTCAAATTTGCTTGAAACATTTTAATAAGATTAGGATGATAAACAGAATCATTTTGAGAATCATCACTTAAACTAAGAATTTGATTCTGTTCGAAACGAGTGTTGAGTTCTTAAGAAGGAAAATCATTAAAGGTTGGAAATTTTCCCGTATAGACTTTTCCAAATTTACATAGCTTATGTAAGCTTTAATAGCTTTTGTATCATTATAGAAGAACTCTTTGATGACCATGGACAGCCTTATGGTGTAGGGAGTGTTAGTCCGTGAGATGATGGTTTTGATGACAACAACCTTAGAATAGATTATAAAATATAAATACTAACATTATAAAGTTTAGATATATATGTATATGCTGGATTTAACCATGTAGGTACAAAGAATGAACACTACACAGTATAGAGATTCAAGATATCAAGATAAAACATCAAGACAGAAGATTCATGATGTTATAATCCGAATTTCTTTGGCATCAGATAATTGTATAATTATCTGACTTAAACTATTGGAAAATACTAATTTACAGATTGAACAAATAAATTTTGGTAATTAATAATATCTAAATGTATATAATTGGATTTGAGTTATAATAAATACTGGATTATAGATATGAGAAAATTTATAACTACTGTAGTAAATTAATAATATATATAATATAGTTATATGCAAACTTTATGATATTAAAATTGTAAGTGTTTACATATACAGGTATTAATGTGTATACATATATATGTGATTGTTAATTTAAGTATTAATAACTTAAGCCTGTAAGAATCAAATTAATATAGGGTTTTAAATTAGTTTTTATAAATAATATCTTAAAAATAAATTTACAACTAATATTTATATATATGATTATTATTTGATTTTTTTATCTTTTTCTTTAGATGTTATAGAGTTCAATAAGAGGGAAGAATTTAAATATATATATATATATATACATATAAATTTATCGCAAATGGGAGATATAATGCAATAACATTTGTAAACTTTGTATGCATTCAAGTTGACATGTGTAAGCTAAAGGACATCATGTAATTACAAATAGCCTTGGTTTTCTTTAAAAAAAATTATATACAAATATAATAAGAACTAGGCTGGAGTTTTTTTTTGGATCTTCTTTCTTCTTCCTCTAAATAAATTGAGAAGAAAAAAAACAGCAGCTCCAACTTATTTAAAATTTCAAACTGGTCAAATTTCAAGATCGGATCATCTCAAAAACTAGTTCAAATTCAAGTACAAATCTGGAAGGAGATCAGAAACCAAAGCTTATGTTTCAAAATTTAGATATGTAAGCAGATTAGAATCAAGAGCAATTCGAATTTCCTGTTCGAAGACAAAAGTTCTTTCAACTGTTCTCTGTTTTCAAAATAAGTGAGTATACTTAACTTTTCAAGGTTAAAAGTCTTACTTACTCATAGAACTGTGAAGTGATATTCAATCTATGGTGGGTATATTGTATTCTGATGATTTTAGTAAAGCTCTTTGTATGTAATCTTGTGCATGCTTGTGAATGTAAATGTATATGCTCTGTTGTAATAGCAGGCTTGGTTTCATCACTAAAAAAAAGTCATATAATCCCAAAACATTGAAATTTGGGTTATAATTTATAAAGGTAATATGATTAGCACAATGTAATATAAATTTTACAAAATAGTTTCAAGAGTTCATATTTGGGAATTATTTCAAAATGATGAATAACAGTGGTGAACAAAATTTAAGTTAAAAATCAATCTTTATAATATCAGTTTTTAACTATAGAATCTGATTCGTGATGCTAACTGAAGAATTTTAAGATAGAAATCTCGATTATTAATTTTGTATTCTTAAAGGAAGGTCGAGATAATGAAATTTAGCTTATTCGTCGATTTTCGACGATCAATGGCGAATGCGACGGATTGCTGGGGCCTGAAGGTTGAGTGAGGAGTGAGGATCATCGGAAAAATAGAGTATGAATTTTTAGATTGTCGGCATGGCTACTCTACGTCAAACTAGGGTTTAAAGACCTGTTTCTGTCGACAACCTTTTGGGGGTTCGTACGATGTTGATAGGGGATCGGACAGAATCGCGAGGGAATGGTCAGAAGCATGGTGATGTAGTGTCATTCTGGGAGAGACGACGCGTTGACTGGTGATCAGAGATGGTGTCGCGGTGAAGTTTTCTTAGATCGAAAATTTGATTTAGGGAATCATCCTATTCAATTTCGACTAGCGATGAGAACCCATAATTCGAGTGATTGAGGTGACTGAGGAGATGTCTAGCAACTTACTGATGGTCGCAGAACTAGTCGGTGGTGACCGGAAGGAGTGTGCATATGCACAGAAGTTTCAATTGTTATTTGGGTTGATGACTCGTTTGGGAAGAAGTAGATAGCTCGGGTAAGTCTCAAGCCCTTGATTCAAGAACGATTACTGATTACTAATATTTTTTTATATAAAGATAAACAGAAACAAGTCTTTTTTTATGAGAACCTAATAAACTTATCTTATTAACTATTGATACTTGGGTTGTTTTCTCGAAGTAGGGGATGGGTATTAGTTGTTCGTGAGTGATTTATATTTTACCCGGGAACTTGCTCGAGTATTTGTTGTGATTTATTCGAAGTTAACTTGGGTCTTAATGGATTGAGTTCCAGGGTTTTTAATAAAGGTACGAACTATTTTGAAAGTTTTTTTTAACTTTTAAAATGTTTTCAAAAGGGATTTTTACCAAATTTTCTTAATGATGTATTTTAAATAAATATGATTCCAAAGCAAACTAAATCTAGTTCATAAAAAAATTGTTAAGACAATGATTTAAATTCGTTTAAAAGTGATTTTAAATGGTGACATTTAATTACCCGTGATCTATAATAAGTTAATGATGTAATTCAGAATTTATTTAGATAAAGAATTTATCTAAAATTAATTAGAGTAGTTGATTAGTATAATTAATTTAAGGATTAATTAAATATGGATATTAATTAAAGGTTATTTAATGTGAATGGTTGAGGCTAATTTATCTATGTGGTAAATTAAGGTCAAAGTTAATTTATTGAGGATAATTAACAAATTGGATAATTGCATGATGGAAGTAATTAAAGGTAAAATACACGAGGGAAGTAATTAAAGATTGATTACTTGGTGTCATTAAATAAAGGATTGATTAATTTAAGAAATTAATTAAGAGTTGGTTAATTTATGAGTGTGATTAATTGAGGAATAATTAATCAATATAAGTGCTTATAAGGTAATTAATTAAATAATTACTTAAGGATCATTGTGATATATGTGATGGTAATGGTTAATTAATTTATGTAATTAATTGAGAGTTAATTACTTATTGTGATTAAAGGATAACTAATCAAGGGTGATTAATTTAGATGGAAATTAATTAAGGATTAGTTAATTAATTTGTGTTATTAATTAAAGGGAATTACTTAATGTAATTAAAGAATGATTAATCAAGGGTGATTAATCAAGATGAATAATTAAAGGATTCATTAATGAATTAAGGGGTTAATTAATTAATGTTAGTAATTGAGAATAATTACTGAATGTGATTAATCAAGGTTGATTAATGAATGTGTCAAACTAATTAAAGGCTAGATACTGAATGTTATTAGAAAGGATAATTAAGGAAAGATTAATTAATGGTTTGTAATTAATTATTGTTAGGTAAGCAAGATTAAAAATGATTTAAGGAATAAATTTGATTTAATTAGTAGTGGGTGACCAATTAATCTTGCTTACGAATGATTGACTGATATTTTGGGATGTGAAATGCTGTGATATAATATGTTTATCTTTAACAGTGATTATGTGATTAACTGTCGATGATGAATTGCAGTGTAATAAGTGACATCTTGTATTTAAAGGTTTAATTGTGTTTCTTGAATAATATGGGATCGGATGATTTTGAATTCGAAGAGACCGGAGTCTGGTATTAGAAAATACCCTTAACCACTTTGATTCTTTGAAAATTGATATGTGAAATCAGTAGGTTGGAATGGAATGATTTAAGTGAATTGGATCATTTAATCTAAGTTTTGGCACTTAGAAATTGATGTGTGAAATAAGTGACGTCTATAACAACTTGTGAAGTTGTAAATTGATATAAGTTACCCGGGTTATATATAAGTTATATGCTTTTGTAATTCATGCTTGATGGGTTTACTCACGCTGGTTTCCAGCCTGACCCGGGTGTTACTTTGATGTAATGCTCGGGTCAGACCGAGTATTACAACTTTTCAGGTAGGGACGTTCTGCAGTTCAGGAGGCGAGCTGGATAGCAAGAATGTACGGAGCGTTCTCCGCTATGTGTATTATTGCTGATTATCTGAGACATGTTGAATTGAATCTGTCCAATGTATGTATAAAGTTGTTGTAACTTTGATATATTGATATAAATTGATAGATACAGTTTTCTTTGGTATAACTATTATTATTGATATTATATTTTATCCGCTGCGAATGTGAGATATTGTGTTTCTTTTCTGTTCTTCTTCTTCTATCTCTTTTCTTCTTTTCTCTAACTATCTGGAATTTTCGGGATCGAAATTTACGGGTCATTACATTTGGTATCAGAGCTGAAGGTTAAGCAGAACCTTGGCTCTGGTGGGATTACTCATTAAAGATAGGGTCAATGGTACCATAGAATGAGTTGAGTGTATATATATGAGAGCGTACTTGTTATTTTCTTATATGAAAATTTTAAATGATTTTATAAGAATATATTTTAATATATATAGTAATATTTCTTTCTAATAAATATTATGGTAATTGGTTGATAAATTATTGGAATTAAATTAAATGGTAATAGAAATACAACCAAATTAAAATTATATCAAAGATAAGTTTGAAATGGATTCAAACTGAAATTAAATCTTGAAGATTGGGGAAGAATTTCAAAATAAAGTTAATTAGAATTGGTTTCAAACCTGAGAAATAGAATGGTTATTGTTAATGGGATGATTGTTTTCCAATAAACAATAAAATGTTTTATAGAAGTAACCATTTAAAGAGAGTAACTTGGAAATTTAAAAGGATGTAAATTAAAGTGGGTTTCAAATTGTGAAGTTCTGAATTCTGAATTTAAACATTTGAATTAGTTTCAAAATACTAAAGGAAATAATATTATTCAAACTATTTTGAATATGATCTTATTTTAAAAAAAGAGATGTTATTTAATATATTTGAATGAAAGGGGCCTATTTCAAACAAGGGTTGTTTGAAATTTTAAAGGAATCTGTTTGAATTTAAAGCCAAAGGTGGTTTAAAATTTAAAAGTAATCAAGTGTGTAAAAGAAATAACATGTATAAGGGGGTATACATAATATCAAAGTTGGTTTGATACTTTCCTTGGAATGTGATGTGAAACCCAAAGTGAAGTAGGTTTTAAATTTAAGTGGGAAGGATATTAATCTGAAGTTTAAAATTTGAATTGGAATTCAAATTTTGTAAATTTGAATGGATTAAGTAAATCGAATTTAACTTGGAAGAAGTTAAATAAGTTTGAATGGACAACCTGATTTGGAAATTTCAAGATGAAATTAAAATTTAACTTGGACAGTTAAATGATTGATTGGAACTGAGAGTTTGAGTGATCTCAAATTGGGATTGAGATCCAAAAATTGGAAATGGATGGATGTTTTGAAATAATTGAATGATATTACCCTATTGTTATTAATAATATTTAAACTGCGAACTGGATTTGTTTAAAGTAATGGGGTGTGGTAATATATCCATTATTAAGGTAAAGTGGAATCATTTTGGACTTAAGATTTGAATGTTTAAGATAAAACTTCAATGGTTTGGTTCCAAAATTGAAATTTGATGATAAACTGAATTTCAAAGATTTAGTTGTTTATAAAGATTTGAATTATTATTTGAACTTTGAAATAAGTTTGAAACGAAATTTGGATTCAGAATTAAATGATTTAAAGATATAAGTTGATTTTATTTGATTTAAAGGATTAAATCAACATTTAAAAATTTGACTCAAATTTATATAATTCGGGATGGTTTAAATTTGGAATTTGAATTGACTTCAAATTGAATTGATTTGAATTAATTGGAATTGATATTGAAAATAGACAAGTTTAAAATTCAAATGGAAAATTTTGAATTGGATTAATTTGAGAAGAAATTGAAATTGAATGAGTTCAAATTCAAATGGGAATTGGGATTAATTCAAACAGGAATTGTGATGATTTGAAATTGAAGTGGGTTCAATTTATATTAGTCCAAATTAATGTGGATAATTTGGAATTGTTATTAAAGTTGAATAGGTTCAAATTCAAATGGAAGTTGATTTGAAGTTGAATAGAAATTAAGAATTAATTTAACTTGGATTGGGGACAAATCAAGTCCAATGGAAATTGGAGTTATTTAAATTGGAATTGGGTCAATTTAAATGGAAATGTAAATGTAAATTAAATTGATTGGAAATAGAGGTTGGGAATTGAACAGTTTTGACTCTGGACTATTTGCAAAATAAATTATTTTAATATAAATCTATTTTTCCAAACTATTTACTATACAACTTTTCTTTTAAACCTAAACTATCTTATACTTGTTTTACAATTATTCTTGGAACTATTTAACAATTTTTCAACTATTTTATAAACTAATTACTATTTTCAACTACTAATTACTATTTTATAACTATTTTGGAATTATTTAAATTTTCTATAACTATTTAATTATTTTCCAATTATTTTACAATTACTAAACTATTTTACAGCTATTTCACAAACTATAAATTGTTTTTCAACTACTTGTCTATTTTTAAACTTTTCAAGCTATTTTTAAATTTAAAATGGGTAGAGTTTAAACTGTTATTGATTAAATACCCAACCGAGGTGGAAATTAAAGTAATAATCCAAATAGGGATTAAAGCAATTATGGATAAGTGGATAGAAATTTAAGTGAATGTGAATGGAAAAGAGAATTGATTTGGTTAATAACCAATAAAGATAAATACATAGGGTGTACGTATGTTATTTTATTTGCATACTGATTTGATCCAGATTCTAGCACAGAATTTCGAGATAGTTAGATCAATCCGAGTTTGGATTTTTCACTCGATTTTCAACCGCGAACCTGGATATGGATTGTTGATTGGTTCTGGATATTCTCTATCATAGTTATGGCTATGCAAGGAGAATGACAGTGTCTGATCAAGAAACCAGATCTGAGTCCGCACTAGGAAGTCGAGTAGACGATACTAGTTTGGAAGTGAAATTGTGTGATCGAGTGAACGATCAAATTTATATAGCGTACGGATGATATGTGTAAATCATACGGGTTTGAATGAAATTGATACTGGGACTTTATAGAGTAATCAAATTTGAATATTTGATTTGAATAAACAAAGACATATATATCTTTGTTATGTAAGATAAATCTTCCCTTGTTGAATCTTTTGCCGGAAGGAAAGGATCTTCTTGTAAATATTTAAAGTATAAAAAGGCTTTAATACAAGTTTGAAATGATCCAAAGATTTTTCAAAGTTATATATATCTGTATATATTGATGTAAAGGATCTTATGAGAATGATTTTGGGAAAAGGTTTTTGGAACCTTTGTATTTGGAAAGGCTTTTTGATTTTTGGGTAATCAATATTGGATTTGGGAAGCCTAGTTTGAGAATTATCGATTTTGGGATAATCGATTTTTTGTAAAGGTACTTTGTATGAGATCATACTAGGTGTATGATTTGAAAGATACTATATGTGAATAGTATAAAGTGTTTTGATGATGGCTTTGGGGAAAAAAGCGCTCCCTTGAAATGAACTTCTCAGGAGTGCCACCGGGTGGTGCTGCCTTGAGCCCCAAGGGAGGGTTCTAAAGTTGATCCTGTAAGGAGTCCAGACAAAACTAGTTCCTGGGGATTATGAGTAGTGTATACCATAGCGAAAGTCATGTGTTCCGTTGAGACCCAACAGTCTGCGTTTGATTTTATATCGGTAGACTGCGACCTATGGTAACATAGCGAAAGTCGTGTGTGCCGCTGAGAGCCAACAGTCTGCGTTTGATTTTATATCGATAGACTGCGACCTATGTAGGAGTGGAGAAGTTTCATTTTGACAGCGAAAATCGTATGGGCCGTCGAGAGCCAACAGTTACATGGACTTTTGCTGCGATGGCAACGTAACCCGGGAAGTAACTGCGATCTGTTGTGGGTTCCATGGCGTAATTGAGGGGCGCGGAGTGCCTACAGTTACATGGACTTTTGCTGCGATGGCAACGTAACCCAGGATGTAACTGGGACCATGGATGGGGATGATGATTTCCAGAGCATTCTCACCAAAGATATTTCCTTTATTTTCAAAAATGTTTTCTATATTTTCAATAAAATTATTTTTTTTTCAAGTATTTTCATTGGGTGTTGAAAACAGGTCTGCTAATGTAGCGACCCAACTTCCTATCTCCAGGAAATCGCATCACTAGTGAAGAAAGAAAGGGATAGAAGAAGAAAAGAAAGAGAAAGAAGAAACAGAACAACATCAGAGAACTCACAGCGGAACGAATAAAATATAATATATCACATAAAATATTACATAGTATCTCATTATATCAGAGTACACAACTTATTCAACACATATTAGACAGTTATAAACATCTGTCTAATTCATACAACTCAAGTATACAAGAGAAACAGATATAACATACACAGCGGAATCAATATATATCTACACGTCGAAGCCTCATGCTCCATTACTCCTCCAGAATTCGTCAAGATAACCTGAATCACTTGACTACTCATACATAACATGAGTACCCAAGAGTTTAATAAAACAGAAAATAAACACTCGGGTCAGACAGGGGTCTGGTGTGAGTAAACGGTTTAAAATTGCTTAACTTTAGAAAACCTTTGAAAAGAAAAAGGTATCACGTAAGACTTCCCACAGATAAACATGGAAAAGTTTTTACCTTACGCTAACCAAAACATTTGATAGGAAATCCAGTGATATTATAATAGTGTCTAGGGTTTTCAAGTAAATAAGAAATAGCCGAAATTGTTACATGATTAAATTCCAGCTACTAGCCACAAAAGTGGGTAATACAAACAAAATCGTAGGGTCTCGTAGGGAAAATGGGTTTCCATCAATGACAGAACTACTGGGGTACCGCCCGTCACAGTACGTGGCCTAGATCACCGTACCGAGGATTACTCCCTTCATCCCCTGCAACACAAGGCCGGAACCATCCCTTACTGGACAGTCCCGAACAAGACAATCCCGTAGTTGGCGCGACCAACCACACACTAAGCCGAAATAAAAAGGGACCTCTAGACAGGGATGTATCTTGCTCTCCAGTGGGAGCTACCCGCGAAGCCTTGCTGCACCTCCCCTGTTTTAGCCATTCCCGGTTGATGAGGCTTGAGGTTACGATTACGTTTTATAGAACACCAAATCTTAGAATGCTCATCGTCCGCCTGACGATGTGCTGAAAGCATTCAATCCTTACAAGTTCGTTCCGGGTTCGAACGAAATCGAAGGCACTATCTCGTTGCACTCATTATTGGAATCACCCTCAGAGTCAATGACCATAGCCCTTGCACTCTGATTCGCCATCTCGAATCTATAATCACTATTCCGTCAACTCATTACGGAATCACCTACAGAGTTATACTGACGTATAGCCCTTACATCTCGAGTCTTCACTTGCTCCACTTGGATTAACGACCTAACGTTTAATTGGAATCGATGTGGTTTTCGGATATCCAAATATGAAAACCCGATCCCGGTCTTATCGAAACCAAACGCCATTTTAATGTCCAAGTTGTACTTAAGGGTTTAAACAGTTTAACTTAATTCAGGATGATATATAAACAGATAGATGAATTATATTATCCTAACAGATAATTCACACTAACATTCATCTTCACAAAGCAGCATATCACATAACAAAGATATCCAGTATCAACCATTATCAACATCCAATATCAACCAATCACCCAATATCATTCAACATCCAATATCAATCATTCATCCAATATTAATCATTCATCCAATATTAATCATTCATCCAATATTAATCATTTATTCAAAACAGAATTGATTAACTCTAATCAATTGGATTACTTAAATCATTCATCATTTATTTATCCCAAATAAATAAATTAATCATCTCTAATGATCTTCGCTAATTAATCTTTCTTTGATTAATTATCTTTAATTACATACAAGTAATTATCCTTAACCATATTCAGTAATTAACCTTAATTACTATCATTAATTACAATAATTAACTATAATTAATTACATTAATTCTTAATTAATTACAATTAATTAATCACATTTAAATTAATTACTTTTATTAATCAACCTTGATTAATATCATTAATCACATTAATTAATTAATCCTTATTAATTAATAATTACTTTAATTAATTAACTAATTAATTCATAATTAATCAACTCATTAATCGTAATTAGTAATTAACAATTTATAATTACTTATCTTAATAAATTAAATTCTAATTTAATTATTTCAATCCTTGATTAATTTATTCAATTAATTAATCCTTAATTACTTCATTAAGTAATTATTAAATAAATTAAATTAACAATTAATCCTTATTTAATTACTTCATTTATTAATTACATTTTAACTAATTACACTTGGAAATTAATCTTGAGTTAAACTCATTCATTAATTAATTAATTACATTAATTAATTAACTACAATAAATTAAGTAATTAACTCTTAATTACTTACATAAGTAATTATCTCTAATTACTTTCATTAATAAACCTTAATTAACCTCTTAATCAATTACTTAACAAATAATTAATCTCATCATTAAATAATTCTTAATTCTTTAATTAATTAATTACTTCATAATTAATTAACTTTCAAACAATTATATTAATTAATTCTTTATTTGATATCATTAAGTGACTAACTAATAATCACTTCAACTAATTACTCCATGAGTACTTATCATTAATTACTTCCATAAGTAATTAACTTCTTAATTACCTTCAATAATTCAACATTAATTACTTTATCAAGTAATTATACTTAATTAATCCATAATTAAGTGATTACTTAAAATTTAATAAATAATTAACTAATTATTTAAAATTAAGTAAACAATTAATTAATTAATCTTCTTATAATTAGAGAAAATCTTTAATTAATTAAGAAAAACATAAATTTTATCTAATCACTTACTTATTAACAATTATACTGAATTAAGTATTCTTAAGTCATATTCAAATAATTTAACTTTAATTATTTCTACAAAAAAATCATATGAATTAAATAAACTAATTTTAAAGACAAGTTATTAATCTTGGTTTACCAAAATCATAATGATAATCTTATTTGAAAATAAGAAGTTTAGAACAAAATTCAAATTTAAGAATACTTTTAAACATCTAATATCAGACTTATTTATTTCAAATATAAATTTGAAATCTTAGATTTGAATTATTATTTAACATTAAAACTTAACTTTGATTTAATATCTAATTTCAAAATATCCCTTGAACCCCAAAACGTAATTAAATTTATTTACAAATGAAATCCTTTTTAATAGGTTTAAAGACAAATAAAATAAATAAAATTCAACTTATACTTTAAGAAGCTTGATTAACATTACATTTTAATCAACTAGTTTAAACATAGCATCAAACTCCTTTATAAAACTTGTATATAATTAATTGCAACATCATCATTGCACAGAACTAGGCTAAAAACAGCAACCTATAAAAACCTGAGACCAACACCCCACAATCTCGTGCCCACCCCAAAGCAAAACCCCAACTCCCTTCTTCGAGTCACACCCGAGACGCACGCGAATGTTTCCCGAGCCCAACTCACCTTCTCCAAAATTCCCAATCCAGTGCAGTTGAACATGCACGTGCACGTCTCCCCTCACCGCCGACCACCGTTGGCGATAGCAACTATCGTCGACGTTCACACGCAAGCTCACGAACTCCACCAAGCACCCAGATCAAACAAATAACAAGCAAATCAAAATTTCGTACTTGATGTCAAAATCTGCAGCAACTAACGTAACTAATAACCACCCACGGCCAACAACTCGGCGGTGATGAACTGCGCCGACCCCCTCATAGAACCCCCACATCCCAAACTTCGTCCTCACCAAGAATGAACCAAATCGAATCATCACCTATGTCACAAATGTCTTTACAGTAAACTCGAACAGAAACACACCTAAAACCCTAGTTACCACTAATTCACACATTTCTGACATTAGAAAAATTCTTAGATATTTTTCCCATGATCTATAGCTTACATACAAGCTACGATCCAAGAATCAAATCAAATTATTATGAATTCAATCTGCAGTTCATGAAAATCCCAAAATTGTTCAACCTCGAAATTCTCTTGATTCTTTAAACTGAAAATCATGAAACTTGTGTTTAAATTCATGATTTACAAACATGAATCCATTTATTCAATCTAAACTATAAATTTAATTCAGTAATTTTAAACATGTATAGGTTGTTTACTGAGTTTTCCAATTTTTAATATTATTTGTAAAATGAAAACTGCAGAAACTATATTTTAGAATTACCTTCAACATTTACACAAATTCTTTCATTCACTCATCCAGTCCAATTTACTGTTCTTTAGTGGAAGATTAAGGTTAAAATCTGTTCAAAGAAACAGAATTCAAAGTTCTGCAAATGAACATACACACATACTTACCCCATTCAACAAAACAGAAATAATTCATATAATTTTAGGTTATAGATCTTCAATACCAGACAATATCATCACATGCATGAAAGTAAAAACAATTCAAACTATTTTTAATGAAGTTTACTCACCTTATTTAAGCAGAGCTGAGAACTTCATTTCCCAGGTTTGAACTATAGTCCAGAAAATGCATTTGCTTTTGATTCCTTGCTGTTAAATCACTCTGCATGCTTCAATTTTTATTGTTTACAGATTTCTTTAACTTGTTGGGTTCATTAAAAGTTGAAACTTGCAGTTGAACTTCCTTTGTTGCAGGTTAAAGCTTTTCTTTTGAATGCAGGTTGAATTGATGATATTAATAACATTCAAAACTGTTGTTTGCAGGTTGATATGAAGAATTTTGCTTTTAATTACAGGTTTGAATTGCCTTTGGTTTAGATTTCAGATTTGAGAAAGTAAATTTCTGGTTTTAGTTAAGAAAAACAAACAAAGAAAAGTGTTATGTTTTTATTAGAATTAAAGAAAGTGAATTTTCTAAAAATAGAGACACTTATCACTTTATTACTTAATTAACTTACATGTGTTTATTAAGGGAGTTAACATGTTTACACATGTTTTTAAATGTTTTGAATAAATTCTAATTTAATTTAAATGTTAACATAAACTAACATACTTAATTTACTTTATTAATTAATACTTACATATGTATATATATAAGTTTATCTTTAAAAGAAAATGTTTCAAAACTAATATAAATAATTTCTTTGTTTTCTAAAAAAAATCTAAAACCATTATACATATGCATTTATAACCATTTTCATTTAAGCATTTTAAAGAAAACAAGATAAAACTTTGTTTAACTATCATATTTAAAATAAATAACAATCCTATATTTTGCAAAGAAATGAATCAAACTTAAATTAGCTTTTGGAAAAATATTAAGTTTTAAAGCAAAGCTTTGAATTACAATTCATTCATATTAAATTATCGATAGATTAAACTAAATTTCAAAACAATATCAAACTATAACATATACATACATATATGTTACAATTTGAAAATTAATCTTTAATTTAAAACAAAAGATTATCCTATCCACAATATATATTAATTATATATATACTATAGACAGAATAACATTTTATTAGCTTTGAAAAACAAATTCTTATCAAATATTGCCAGATTAAATATTTATTAACCCTTAAAAGATTAAATTAGCCAATTTTAAATTAAAATTATAAAGAAAATTATCAAATCAATTAAATTATTTGAACAGATTATTAAATTCTTATTGCCCAAAATTCCGGGTCGTTACAGCTAAGTACTTATAGATTTTCAGTCCTACGCCTGATCGACTATGACCGACTTTCTGTGAGAACGAGGGTGGACATGTTGAAACATCGAGTTATAAAAGTATCTTTATTAAAACTATTTTATAATATTATGTATATTTTAAAAGTGTTTCAAAGAATAATTTTTCTAATAATAAGAACTTTAATAAATCCTGGCTTCATTCCTTTTCGAGGACGAAAATATTCAAAGAGGGGAGGAATGTGATAATCCGGATTTCTTTGATAATTGTATAATTATCTGATTTAAACTATTGAAAAATACTAATTTACAGATTGAACAAATAAATTCTGGTAATTAATAATATCTAAATGTATATAATTGGATTTGAGTAAAAATAAATACTGGATTATAGATATGAGAAAATTTATAACTATTGTAGTAAATTAATAATATATATAATATAGCTATATGCAAACTTTATGATATTAAAATTGTAAGTGTTTACATATACAGGTATTAATGTGTATACATATATATGTGATTGTTAATTTAAGTATTGATAACTTAAGCCTGTAAGAATCAAATTAATATAGGTTTTTAATTAGTTTTTATAAATAATATCTTAAAAATAAATTTACAACTAATATTTATATATATGATTATTAATTGATTTTTTTATCTTTTTCTTTAAAAGTTATAGAGTTGAATAAGAGGGAAGAATTTAAAATATATATATGTATGTATATAAATTTAATGCAAATGGGAGATATAATGCAATAACATTTGTAAACTTTGTATGCATTCAAGTTGACATGTGTAAGCTAAAGGATATCATGTAATTACAAATGGCCTTGGTTTTCTTTAAAAAAATTATATAAAAATATAATAAGAACTAGGCTGGTGTTTTTTTTCTTCTGGATCTTCTTTCTTCTTCCTCTAAATAAACTGAGAAGAAAAAAAAACAGCAGCATCAACTTATTCAAAACTTCAAACTGATCAAATTTCAAGATCTGATCATCTCAAAAACTGGTTCAAATTCAAGTACAAATCTGGAAGGAGATCAGAAACCAAAGCTTATGTTTCAAAATCTAGATCTGTAAGCAGCTTAGAATCAAGAGTAATTCGAATTTCCTGTTCGAAGATAAAAGTTCTTTCAACTGTTCTCTGTTTTCAAAATAGGTGAGTACACTTAACTTTTCAAGGTTAAAAGTCTTACTTACTCATAGAATTGTGAAGTGACATTGAATCTATGGTGGGTATACTTGTATTCTGATGATTTTAGTAAAGCTCTCTGTATGTAATCTTGTGCATGCTTGTGAATGTAAATGTATATGCTATGTTGTAACAGCAGGCTTTGTTTCATCACTAAAAAAAATCATATAATCCCAAAACATTCAAATTTGGGTTATAATTTATAAAGGTAACATGATTAGAACAATGTAATATAAATTTTACAAAATAGTTTCAAGAGTTCATATTTGGGAATTATTTCAAAATAATGGATAACAGTGGTGAACAACATTTAAGCTAAAATCGATCTTTGTAATATCAGTTTTTTTACTATAGAATCTGATTCTTGATGCTAAGTGATGAATTTTAAGATGGAAATCTCGATTTTTACTTTTGTATTCTTAAAGGAAGGTCGAGATAATCGAATTTAGCTTATTCGTCGATTTTGGACGATCAACAGCGAATGCGACAAATTGTTGGGGCCTGAAGGTTGAGTGAGGAGTGGGGATCATCAGAAAAATAGAGTATGAATTTTTAGATTGTCGGCGTGGCTAATCTGCGTCAAACTAAAGTTTAAAGACCTGTTTCTGTCGACAACCTTTTGGGGGTTCGCACGATGTTGATAGGGGATCAGACTGAATCGCGAGGGAATGTTCAGAAGCATGGTGATGTAGTGCTGTTCTGGGAGAGACGACGCGTTGACTGGTGATCAGAGATGGTGTTGCGGTGAAGTTTTCTTTGATCGAAAATTTGATTTAGGGGCTCATCCTGTTCAACTTCGACTAGCGATGAGAATCCGTAATTCGAGCGATTGAGGTGACTGAGGAGATGTGTACCAACTTACTGATGGTCGTAGAACTAGTCAGCGGTAACCGGAAGGAGTGTGCCTGTGCACAGGAGTTTCCATTGTTATCTGGGTTGATGACTCGTTTGGGAAGAGTAGATAGCTCGGGTAAGTCTCGAGCACTTGGGTTGTTTTCTCGAAGCAGGGGATGGGTATTTGTTGTTCGTGAGTGATTTATATTTTACCCGAGAACTTGCTCGAGTATTTGTTGTGACTTATTCGAAGTTAACTTGGGTCTTAATGGATTGAGTTCCAGGGTTTTTAATAAAGGTACGAACTGTTTTGAAAGGTTTTTTTTTAATTTTTGAAATGTTTTCAAAAGGTATTTTTACTCAAATAAATATGGTTCCAAAGCAAAGTAAATCAAGTTCACAAATTTTTTTTTATTAAGACAATGATTTAAATTCGTTTAAAAGTGATTTTAAATGGTGATATTTAATTACCCGTGATCTATAATAAGTTGATGATGTAATTAAGAATTTATTTAGACAAAGAATTTAACTAAAATTAATTAGAGTAGTTTGTTAGTATAATTAATTTAAGGGTTAATTAAATATGGATATTAATTAAAGGTCAACTAATGTGAATGGTTGAGGCTAATTTATCTATGTGGTAAATTAAGTTCAAAGTTAATTTATTGAGGATAATTAACAAATAGAATAATTACGTGATGGAAGTAATTAAAGGTAAATTACATGAGGGAAGTAACTAAAGATTAATTACTTGGTGTCATTAAATAAAGGATTGATTAATTTAAGAATTTAATTAAGAGTTAGTTAATTTATGAGTATGATTAATTGATGAATAATTAATCAATATAAGTGCTTATAAGGTAATTAATTAAATAATTACTTAAGGATCATTGTGATATATGTGATGGGTAAAGGTTAATCAATTTATGTAATTAATTAAGAGTTAATTACTTATTGTGATTAAAGGATAATTAATCAAGGGTGATTAATTTGGATGGAAATTATTTAAGGATTAGTTAATTAATTTATGTTATTAATTAAAGGGAATTACTTAATATAATTAAAGAATGATTAATCAAGGGTGATTAATCGAGATGAATAATTAAAGGATTCATTAATGAATTAAGGGGTTACTTAATTAATGTTAGTAATTGAGAATAATTATTGAATGTGATTAATCAAGGTTGATTAATGAACGTGTCAAATTAATTAAATGCCAAATACTGAATGTTATTAGAAAGGATAATTAAGGAAAGATTAATTAATGGTTTGTAATTAATTATTGTTAGGTAAGTAAGACTAAAAATGATTTAAGGAATAAATTTGATTTAATTAGTAGTGGGTGACTAATTAATCTTACTTATGAATGATTGACTGATATTTTGGGACACGAAATGCTGTGATATAATATGTTTATCTTGAACAGTGATTATGTGATTAATTGTCGAAGATGAATTGTAGTGTAATAAGTGACATCTTGTATTTAGAGGTTTAATTGTGTTTCTTGAATAACATGGGATCAGATGATTTTGAATTCGAAGAGACCGGAGTCTGGTATTAGAAAATACCTGAAACCACTTTGATTCTTTGAAAATTGATATGTGAAATCGGTAGGTTGTAATGGAATGATTTAAGTGAATTGGATCATTTAATCTAAGTTTTGGCACTTAGAAATTGATGTGTGAAATAAGTGATGTCTATAACAACTTGTGAAGTTGTAAATTGATATAAGTTACCCGGGTTATATATAAGCTATATGCTTTTGTAATTCATGCTTGTTAGGTTTACTCACGCTGTTTTCCACCCTGACCCGGTTGTTACTTTGATGTAATGCTCGGGTCAGACCGAGTTTTACAGCTTTTCAGGTAGGGACGTTTTGGAGTTCAGGAGGCGAGCTGGATAGGAGGAATGTGAGGAGCGTTCTCCGCTGTGTGTATTATTGCTGATTATCTGAGACATGTTGAATTGAATCTGTCCAATGTATGTATAAAATTGTTGTAACTTTGATATATTGATATAAATTGATAGATACAGTTTTCTTTGGTATAACTATTATTATTGATATTATATTTTATCCGCTGCGAATGTGAGATATTGTGTTTCTTTTCCGTTCTTCTTCTTCTATCTCTTTTCTTCTTTTCTCTAACTATCTGGAATTTTCGGGATCGAAATTTCCGGGTCGTTACACATGAGTATCAAGATTATCGAGAGTTCAAGAATTCGAGGATAAGTATTTTTTATTATTATTAGGAATTTTTGTTAAAACTTGTAGAAAAGCACTGGCATCTTAAAATCCAATTTTATTCGTGGAATGGAATCCACTTCGAGCCGGTTAAAGGGATGGAACCCTAAGTAGGATGGAACCTACGAAAAATCTAGTGGAACATTGTTTTGTATCCACTAACTTTTATTCAAAATGATTTTTCAAAATTATATCTTCTTGTCAAAATGTTTTCAAAACTTTCCTTTTAAAAGATTCAAAACCCTCGATCCTGATTTAAAATAATTTTAGTCTCAAAAAAATCTTTATTTTCAAAGCCAAATTACTACTGATTTTAGGCTATCTTTTTAAATAATACATTTCACTTTTAAATATTTATACTTAGATTTAAATATAAAATTATAGTTAAAATCTATATGTATTATTCTTTATATTTACTTATGAATTTTAACTATAGTCAAGTATATTTATAAAGATTAAAATAGTTTTTATATAAGATAAAGGTTATTTTCAAAGAAAATCAAAAACACCAAAAAATCCTTTGGGATGTCGACATGCCTAAGCATGACCATGTCGACATGGTGACTGTTTGATTCAAAAATTCAAATTTCAAAAGAAGTGTCTATTCGCCATAACTCTTCATGAATGGTCATGGTTGTTGTTCTTCTATAAATAGATGTTAGTTTCAACGAATTTTCAATCACTTTTTTTCTGGTTTTCACTCCTCTTCTTCTTCCTCATTTCTTAATACATATTCTTATCATTACTCAACCGAAATCAACATTGAATCATACTCGATTACTTCTAGTTTGATTCTCTATCACTATCTCTACAAGATTCTCGGTGCTATTCAGAGTTATAAACTTCTTTATAATCTATTAAGCGAGAAAATGTGTGATTGTAGCCTTGGAAATCAATCAAAAGGGAAAAGGTGTGATTGTAGCCTTATTAAATCAATTGGGTAAACTTGTGGCCCGGAAATCAAGTATCTCTACCCAGAGGATCGAAATTCTGGAGGGTGTACCTCATAGCCTTGAAACCGAGGGTGTAATTGTACAATTGTTTTTGAAAGGAAATCCGTACTTATGTTGCGGGACTGGATGTAGGGTAACTTCGAACCAGTATAAAATCCGGTCTGTTCTTTCCTTTACTCTTTTATTTTATTTCAGTATCTGTGATTGTTTCTGTGATCATATCTGTGTCTGTATATTACATACTTTTGTGTCTAAATTAACATAAGTTAAAAAGATTTAGTAATTCTTTGTTAACATTATTCAACCCCCTCTAGTGTTAACCTTAGCTTAAGATCCGTAATCCGCATTTCTCACAATTGGTATCAGAGCAAGGTTTTCAAAGTTTCATAATCTGATTTTTGAAAAGTTTTCAAAATGGCTACCAACACTGGTACTGTTATTAACACTAGTATCCCTGTCACTAGTTTATTTGTAGAGGGTCAGTCTACTGTCAGACCACCACTTTTTAATGGCAGTAACTATGCATATTGGGCATGTAGGATGAAAATATATTTACAATCTATAGGATTAGACACTTGGAATATCACACAAACTGAATATTCTGAACCCACAATTGATTTTGCACATTGGACAACTGAGCAAAAGACTGTTGCATAAAATAATTCTATGGCAATGAATATTCTGTTTTGTTCGCTAGATAGAAATGAATTCTATAGAGTGTCAGTTTGTACGTCTGCATATGAAATCTGGAAAACTTTGCAAGTTACTCACGAAGGAACAAGCAAAGTTAAACAGACCAAAATTTCCATGCTCACAAATTAGTTTCAATTATTTAAAATGAATGCTAATGAGTCTATTTCAGATATGTATAATAGATTTCAGGATATTGTGCATTCTCTAATATCTTTGGGGAAGGAATTTTCTGAAGAAGATCAAGTCTAATTTTTTTAAAATTCTCTAACTCCAGAATGGGATCAAAAGATACTTGTGATCGAAGAGGCAAATGACATCAGTATTTTGAAGGTAGATGAATTAATTAGAAATCTAATGTCGTATATAAAGTTCAAATGATCGGGAGAAGAGAAAGTAAAGCATCTGAAAAGAAATCAATGGCATTCAATGCATTGACCGATGGATCAGACTCAAACAGCGATAATGATGAAGAGATAGCCTTTATGACCACAAATTTTAGGAGATTCCTAAAATACAGAAAGATGAATAATCTCAAGAGAAACAACTATAAGAATTCTGGAATTCAGAATATAGTGCTAAAAAATGACAAGTGTTACAACTGTGATAAACCAGACCACTTCAAAAGAGACTGTCCGTATCCAGAAAGGCAGAATCCTCCTATGAACAATGAACCAGCAAAAAAAGGGAAGCGTGCATTTACTGCTACTCCAGATGACTCAGACTCGTCCTCAAGTGGTGATGATCAGAAGACGGATAATTCGAATTTGTGTTACATGGCTGTTCATGACTCCGACGAATTCAGAGAAACGGATTCAGAAAAAGGTACACGTTTATAATACAATTGGTTGAAATTGCTTGCTTAAGATTAGTTGCTTGATTGTTTGATTGATTGATCTTGATATGGTGTGTTGTTTGAATTTTAAAATTTATTTTCTATTTTTTATTATTTTTTTATTATTTTTAATACTTTCTGAAATATATTATAAGTATAATAATATTTCAGAAATATATAATCGACATTAATAATAATAATAATAATATATATATTAGATATCTTAGGAAAAATCAATACATGAAAGTTCAAAAGCACATGTCGACACGGTCCCTACCATGATGTCGACATGGCTACCTGAATTTGAATTTCAAAATTTGGATTCAAATGTTTGAATTTCCCTCCACCTTTTCACTTCGTTCAATTCTCTGAAAAGATACCTTTTGACCATAGAATATGTCCTTTAAGAATCTATTTATTCACTATCTTTTATCATATCTTTTCACTTTCATTTTCAAATTCAAACTCTCTCTTCATAACTTCAAGCTCTCTACTCTCTAATCTAATGGCTTCTTCAAGAAACCCCTCAACCATGAGAATTTCCAGAAAAATTAAAGAGAAATTATTCAATGATCCGGAGGCAATTAAAGCATACATCAATTATGCTAACTATGCCAAAGTCCATCCTGAAAATTTTGCTTTTTTTAAGATTTTTCTTCTTATGAAATTGATTCTCTTTTTGCAAACAATGATGTTCTTAGTCTTATTGATGCTTCTCAAAATGATTTTGTTTGCTATCCTAATCTTGTCAAAATTTTCTATGCGAATTTAAATCGTGGATTTTATGTTGGAAACAAAGATGAAATTTGGAGTAGTGCCAAAGGCACTCAAATTGTTTTGAATTGTGACCTTTTGGGTGCCATTCTCAATTGCAAGAGTTCGGGAATGGATCTTTCTAACTTTAAAATCAATAAACATGATCGTGAGACATTTCATCACATTTTCGAAAGAGATGATGATTTTGATTTTAAAAATAGAAATTTTCGACCAAAAGCAAGAATTGTTAATCTTCTTTTGCAACATACTTTGACCCCAAGATCGGGAAATTTTAACAATCCTACTTCAAAAGTTTGCAAAGATCTTTTGCTATTTTCGGAAACTATGACATAAATTGGGCGCAAGTTATTTTGGATGAACTTCGTCCAAAAAATCTTGAAATGGGTGAGAATACTTTATACCATGGAATTTATCTCACTCGGATTTTTAACTATTTTGGAGTGGATTTCAAAGGCGTTCCAGAAAAGTTTTCAATCATTCCAACATTTCGCTTATGAAAATTCCATTTGTTTTTCAACCTTATGAGACACGTAGCGAAAAGGAAGAGCGTTTGGCTCGTGAGGAAATGGAAGAAGAGGAGGTTGAAGAAGAAGAAGAAGGGGATGAAATGGAAATTGAATAAGAAGAAGAAGGTGAAACGTCTTTGGAAAGCATTGAATATCCTTCCAATCCATCCAACAAAACCCTTCTCAAAAACCAAAAGATAATTGTGGAGAATCAACGGATTCTAAAACAATCCGTTAGTAAAAAGTTGGATAACATTTCTTCGAAGATGAACAAGTTCTTTTCCAAAGTCAGCAAGAAACTTGGACTATCTTCATCATCTTCATCCTCTAACTAGTTTTATCTTTTCATATCTTGTTGTATTTGTTTTAGTTTGCTTTATTTCAAATGTTCATGCAGTTTGTTGTGTGCTTAGTCATTGTATTATCGTAGTATGCAATGAAATGAAATTTCCTTTCTGTTATCTGCCTTATTTTATCTCTAGAATAAATTTTAGTATATTATACACACACAAACAATTATTCACAAAATCATATTAGTCATAACATTTCACTAACCCATGTCGACATCCCCTACGTGACCATGTCGACATGTACTGGTCAGAAATGGCAATTGATTTTGAATTCGAAGTTTGAATAACTACCACATGTCTATTCAATTCAAACGAATTTCTACACCTATATATACCCGTTTCTTCCAGGATTCTTCACTGAAATTTATTTCTCATCATATGTACCCTCCATTTCTTTCACAAATTCAACTATGGCTAATCCTATTCACAATTTATCCGAAAATCTTGAAGAAACTCTTAATTCGTTCAAGAATATTCTCTCATTTATTCTACGAAACCAGCGTCATTTAGAATTAAGTCAAATGCAGATGATAAAGGAACAAGAAAGGCACTTCGATGCGATATAATGGATGATCTCCTCTCTGCACAAGGATGATAACGAAGCACATCCTCCTGTCTCTCCCACCAATGACAATGATAATTGGGATGCTATTAAGGCAGACCCCAATCTTTGGAGAACAAGGATGGGTGGAAGTTCCATGTAACGTTTGATTTTTGTTACTTTGTTTGATTTGTTTCAATGGATTTGGTTTGAATTGATACTTTATGTGGATTGATTTCTTATTGATTTGAAGATTGGTGTGTAAAACATATATATATATATATATATACATTGAAATGTGTATAATCTTTAAATTAGTTATCATGCTTAGAAGTATAATTATTTCCTACTCTATATATTCTGTTGTATAGTTTATTAATGCAGGTACTGAAGTCCAAGAATGAGGGGAGTATGTTTTTGTTGATGACAAAGGGGGAGAAATATAAAATAGGGTAGTTAGGTATAGATTAAGGGGGAGTTGTAAGTTTTAGGGGGAGTTATTAGAATAGAAATAATATTTTATAAACAAAGGTTGTCATCATCAAAAAGGGGGAGATTGTTAGTCCATGAGATGATGGTTTTGATGACAACAACCTTAGAATAGATTATAAAATATAAATACTAACATTATAAAGTTTAGATATATATGTATATGTAGGATTTAACCATGTAGGTACTAAGAATGAAGACTGTGCAGTATAGAGATTCAAGATATCGAGATAAAATATCAAGATAAAAGACTCATGAGCATCAAGATTATCAAGAGTTCAAGATTTCAAGGATAAGTATTTTTTTTATTATTAGGAATTTTTGTCAAAACTCGTACAAAAGCACTGACATCTTAAAATCCAATTTTATTCGTGGAATGGAATCCACTTTGAGCCCGTTAAAGGGATGGAACCCTAAGTAGGATGGAACCTACGAAAAATCTAGTGGAACATTGTTTTGTATCCGCTAACTTTTATTCAAAATGATTTTTCAAAATTATATCCTGTTTTCAAAATGTTTTCAAAACTTTCCTTTTAAAAGATTCAAAACCCTCGATCCTGATTTTAAATAATTTTAGCCTCAAAAACATCTTTATTTTCAAAGTCAAATTACTCCTGATTTTAAACTATCTTTTTAAATAATACATTTAACTTTTAAATATTTATACTTAGATTTAAATATAAAATTATAGTTAAAATCTATATATATTATTCTTTATATTTACTTATGAATTTTAACTATAGTCAAGTATATTTATAAAGTTTAAAATAGTTTTTATATAAGATAAAGGTTATTTTCAAAGAAAATCAAAAACACCAAAAAATCCTTTGGGATGTCGACATGCCTAGCATGAACATTTCGACATGGTGGCAGTTTGATTCAAAAATTCAAATTTCAAAAGAAGTGTCTATTCGCCATAACTCTTCATGAATGGTCATGGCTGTTGTTCTTCTATAAATAGGGGTCTGTTTCAACGAATTTTCAATCACTTTTTTCTTGTTTTCACTCCTCTTCCTCTTCCTCATTTCTTAATACATATTCTTATCATTACTCTATCGAAATCAACATTGAATCATACTCGATTACTTCTAGTTGATTCTCTATAACTATCTCTACAAGATTCTCAGTGCTATTCAGAGTTATAGACTTCTTTGTAATCTATTAAGCGAGAAAAGGTGTGATTGTAGCCTTGAAAATCAATCAAAAGGGAAAAGGTGTGATTGTATCCTTGGTAAATCAATTAGGTAAACTTGTGGCCCGAAAATCAAGTAGAGGATCGAAATTCTGGAGGGTTCACCTCGTAGCCTTGAAATCGAGGGTGTAATTGTACAATTTCTTTTGAAAGGAAATCCGTACTTGTGTTGCGGGACTGGATGTAGGGTAACTCTGAACCACTATAAAATCCGGTGTGTTCTTTCCTTTACTACTTTTATTTTATTTCTGCATCTGTGATTGTTTCTGTGATCATATCTATGTCTGTATATTACATACTTTTGTGTCTAAATTAATATAAGTTAAAAACATTTAGTAATTCTTTGTTAACACTATTCACACCCCCTGTAACGCCCCGGAAATTTTCGACTTTCGAAAATTCAACATCGATACTCACTTTATCGACTGCCGAGAAATCGAAGGCCGGAAACACGAAATGTTATGGTTTAAGAAAAAGAAAGACAAAGAAAAAGAGAGAAGAAGATAATAGAGAAAGGAAAGAGAATAGAAAATACAACGGAACAGAAAACAACAGAACAATAACAGAATCTCACAATTCGCAGCGGAACAACATATAATAATAAATGAATAATCTTTAAACAAAGAACTATATCAGTTATTACATTTTATACATTACATCATATCATCAGAGTGTACAACAACAACAACAACATCAAATAGTGCAGCGGAAAAAGAAATACTATATAACTAGTAATACGCCATGCCATCCAGCTTGCCTCCAGCAACTCCTGAATATCCAGAATATCCTGATAAACCTAACTCTTGACTGCCCGTGTGAAAATTGGTGGGCACCTAGAGTTTAGGAAGGAAAACAATAAACTCCGAGTCAGTCATGTGACTGGTGTGAGAACTCAAAACAGTTTATTTATCTTTAAAATCAAAATAGAGGAATATTTTTAAAGTCAATTCGCAATGCTTTTGAAAAATGAGACTACCATAAGGCCTCCCGCACACACACACATGCAAACGCAGAATCGGAGGAGATTTCTCCTTATGATAGTCAAAGATGCTCGATACGCATTAAAAAAACATTTGATATTATTACTAGTGCATAGTGTAGAGAAAAATTCATTTCGAAAGTAGAATATAAATCTTAGCCAACATACGACCATTATCGTATGCCTACTATAGCTACCATCCAAACAGTGGGGCGCCACCATAAGTTAATGATAGGTTCTACAACTAATACCGTACAAGGTTTCGTATTGTTTCTTTGGATTTCCAACGAATGATCAGGCCAAGGAACTTCCCATTGCCACATGAGAATGCCTCTGGATGGACATCCCCGAGAACCAAACCGGATCTCTACCAACACAAGGCCGGGTTACCCCTAACTGAGTAACAACTGACCGAATATGCCATCCCCCGGTCCTTTGGGACCTTTCATCGAGCGCTCGTAATCAATTCACACAATTATAAAGTGTTTTCAACATGAGTAAGTATCTGGGCTCCATACCATGATACCACCCTTTTCCAGAAGGAAATGCACATATCCTAAAGGGTGCTACCCCTCATAACCTTGCCGCATCTTTCCTGTTTTGACCATTCACGGGGTGTGAGGCTCGATGAAGTCACGTCCACAAAAACATACTTTATACAAAAGCCATGCTTTGGGTCAACAAATGATCATAGAAATGATCACAAAGATAGACGATCAAATAAACGATCCTATCACAAATAATCAACACAATGATCATTTACAGCCACGCTCAGCATGTCACATTACCAAATTGGGAATATATCGCTGATAACCTTCAACCACATAACCTCTGAGCTCGTACGTCTCAGAGAAGGGTGTTAAGCTAAAAGAATAAATTCTCCGCCACCAACAGAAATATATTTGAAAGAAATCTTCTTTATATCTCAATTTGTAATGTCAGACATACAATCCATACAAGTCTGTTCCGGGCTCGAACAGAACCGAAGGCACTTACAAAGAAGTCCTTGCAATCCGGATATCCACAATCCTGATCGGATTTCCCATCACATATGGAGAACTCAATACCGGAGCAACTCGGTGCAGAGTCAATCGACAGGTCATCCTATCGCTCTCGCAAATACCCGGTCTTCAACACCGATCTTCAAATGCAATTCATAACGACGTATCACATATTCGGAATGGGTTATACGACCCCATGGTCCTTTCCCGGTTAACCCGAATAGTGAGCGCTTATTCAAAAATAAGCGTGGCATTCAAATTCAAACAAATCACATCAAATACCCATTCAAAGGGAAATATTGATAGTCGGTTATTGAACTATCAATGGATATGCACAACATCACCAGATTCCAAATAATTTTCCAAATTATTTATTTTCCAAAATATCTTTACAAGATATATATTTTCAATACTTCAAAAATAAATCAATATTTATTTTTAAACAAATTCCACTTTCTTTTATAAATTCCATAGTGAATTTATAACCCAAAATATCTATGAATATTCGATTTCAATTATTCATTTCAATATTCCTTTTCAATTTATCTTCAAAAAGATAAATTCTCAAAATATTCACTTATTATTGGAAAACATTTCCATACTTATTTAATAAGTAATTCACAAATTTTATTTATTTTCAACACTTGGAAAATATTCAATATACTTCAATCGAAATTAAGTATATATTTCATTCTTTAAGGAAATCATTCTCTTAAACATATTTATTTGGGCCAGAAAAAATGTTACGTAAAACATCGTTACGACGTCCCAAAATCACTAGTATAGGGATTCGAAATTAAAATAGATATATAAATCACAATACTACACAAAACATTTCCTTTCGGAAATCATTTACTATAACAACAGTGTTATAGTCCACCATTTCCTTTTATTTCTCGAAAACGTCTATTTCAACAATAAATGTTGAAACCTATGGTTTCGAATCTCAACATGTTTAAAACATCGTTAGATCGTTATAATTCTATTTAAAACATCACATTCAAAACAATTTCTTTAACATATTATTCACTATTCAAAAACGTGAATATACTACGTTAATCAATTTCATCATTTCTATACATTTCATTTTAAAGGATTATTCGCAGTCAAAAATGTGAATATAACTCCATTAATAGGTTTCAACAATTTACTTCTTAAAATAAGTCGTTTTCGAATTTATAAAACAACGTTTATAAACTCCATTTCTATTTGTTTTATAACTTCTTTCTTTATAAATTTCCTTTATCAACCTATTCACTTTATATCTCAATTATGAACCAAAAGTCCATATTACAAGTTAAATGCTTATAAAACGATTATTTTACAAAATCGTTTCTTTGAACTTCACAATTATAAATCTTATAACTTATAAGATTCAATTATTTATCCAAAACCATTCTTTTAATGACTTTATAAATTTTATAAACTACTGCTTATAAAATTCCATTTATAACTTCACCGTTTATAATTCTATAGATTCCATTCACTTATGCAATCTATTTTCACTTCATTCAAACACTTATAAAAACTCGTTTTATAATGTCAATATTTCAATTTGTAAATATCCATTTATAAATCTCTTGATATAAATCAATTTATATTATTCTTTAAAACGTCTTTAAACTCCTTTATAATTTCACCGTTCTCTTGATTTATAAAATAATTAAATTTTATAAATCCTATATTTAAACTTTTCACAATAAATTCAAATTTCCCAAATTAAACCATTTTATAGAATTATTAACCCCATAATTTCAAAAATCAACTTTTAACTATATTTCTCAAAAATCATAATTTTTATAACATTAAAAATTATATCGTTATTTATTTATAATGGATCGATTCCAAAAATATTTATAAACGTATACTTTCAAAATCACTTTAAAAATCATTTTAAAATTTCAAAATTTGGTCCAATGATGCTACACACCAAAATAGTCAATCACGACTATAACGATATCATATATCGATATGATAATCCATCAAATATCAAAATATCTGAAATCAAATAAAAATTGTTGAGGAATCCAGTTGGATCCCTCCAACCTGTTTTCCTGCATCCAAAAACATTAGCACAATACCAATTTCGCTCCAGTACGAAATTATCGCGGTATATGGGATTTAAAATATTATCCGCTTAATAGACGGCGCAATAGGGTCTCATCCGCTAAACAACTACGGGAAATCAATAACTCTAATATATACATATGCCAATATATATATATTGATATTATATATAATACCAATTTCACTGTTTATGAAATATTCGCGGTATATGTTTTTAATAAATAACATCCGCTTACTAATGGCGTATAATGTCTATTTTAACAATCAATAGATATCAATCCACATTCAAACATGCATTCAAATATTTTAAATCTAACTATTTAAAATAAAATCGAAACTGATTCGATTGAGTGAGAAGCTCTCACCTTGATTTCAATTTCGTTTTAGCGATTTATTTCGAATAAAATTAAACGGACGTTTAATTTTACACGAAATTTTCACTAACTTCAAATGACTCCAATCCAACTCCATCGTGTAGTGCTCGTCCATACGATTCCAACGCAAATGGTTTCGCGCGTTTTCGACCTCGTATGAAAAAGTTATGAATTTTTAAACTTACACGAATTTTATATTCATAATTTACAATATAAACTAACTATTTTAAACCTAGCTTCATATTAGCCGTAGGATCCCCTTCCACCAGATCATAGCCGCATGCTCCTACTCCCTCTCCCTCACGTTTTCACGTCTCCAGTATACAGAACAAAGCCGAACCCACTTTAGAATTTAGGGTTTAAGAATTCGACCACTACGACGACAACCACCTCGATCAAGATACTCCACCACGTGCGCCTCCCCCCATGATACCTTCGGCCCAAGAAGCTTGAAACTCGGCTCAACATATAGCACGAATCTCGAGGCCAAACGCAACCCCTTTGAACGAGATTTGCCGCCAATCCGTGCAACGAAATTCGATCGCAACCGTTCAGATTGAAGATCACACTTAGCTCTACGCTTTTGTAGTTGGAAGTTTTTGAAATTATTGAGTGGATTGGAAGATAAATGACGAAAAGCAATGGTGATTTTCGGCCTTAGGTTGAAGCTACTGGCGGCTGCGTTTAGTTTGACCTAGGGTTTTCTTCTTTTTTTTTATTTGTGAATTATGAGCTATTTATAGAGAATTTTCGAACACTATTCATCCGGAAATTCCGAACTCCGATTTACGCGCCGTAACCAGCATTTCTAGGGTTTATCCTGCGTTCCGGACACAATGGAACAGGTTTCGGAAGCTAATTCGGACATCTGTGCGAGTTATGGCAATAAACGTTCAATTTAAATTAAACCGATTTAAACGATTTTCTAGGCGTTTTAATTCGTACCGGACAAACGGTAAATCCAATTGACACGAAATTTGAAACCTTACAATAATATCACATTACGGATCCGATGAAACTGGTTTCGTCGAAATCCGAGTCTTTTTGAAAAATGGCTATTTTAACTCGCCAAATTAAAATTAAAAATAATTCGATGCATTTCGAGCTGCCACGATCAAACGATAACTCCGATTGACACGAAAATTGAAATCCGGTAATAACTAACTATTACGGATCTAATGGAACTGGTTTCGTTCAATTCTGAGACTGTTCAAAATTTGACTATTTTCACTAGTCGATTTTAATATTAAAATATTCAATTTTCACAAATAAACTTTTAATTCGATTTTAAAAGTTCTAAAATATTGTTCTAACTCCAACATGATAAAATAAAATTTTACAAATCATTTTCAATCATATTTAACTAAATTTTCAATTATTTCCATAATTTAACATATTAAATTATCGATTTAATTATCCAATTAAATCCAATTATTCAAATTAAAATTTATTTGACTTATAAATTCACTTATAAGTATTTAAAATTAATTAAATATTCAAATTTTAATTACTAAAAATCCTGGGTCGTTACACCCCCTCTAGTGTTAACCTTAGCCTTAAGATCTGTAATCAGCATTTCTCACAAGGAGTGCTTGAGGAAGCCATTTTTGAAGAGATTAGAGTGCTTGAAAGTTTGAAAGAGAGTTTGAATTTTGAAATGAAAGTGAAAAGATGGCATAAAATTAAGGAGATAAATATATATTCAATAGTCATATCCTTGGTCAAGAGACACATTTACGGAGCTTTCGGGTTGGTGAAAAGATGGAGGGAAATTCAAAGTTTTTAATTCAAATTTTAATTTCCAAATTCTGTAAGGGATGTCGACATGGGGGGTAGGGTCATGTCGACATGGGTCCTTTAATTCATATGACTAATTTTTCCTATTTTATTTAATATCAATATATTCTATAATATAATTTATATTTTATTTGAAATAATATTAAATATGATAACACTTTCATATAATATTTTAATATTAAAATAATATTATTTTGAAAATAAAATTTTAAATTCAAACAATAAGAATTTCAAAATATACAAACAATCAAACATTCAAACAAGCAATTTCAATCAATATAATTAAATGCGTGCCTATTTTTGGATCCATATTCCTAGGATCATTGATTCGTGAATAGATGTAAAGCACATATTTGAATTTTCTATCTCTTAATATTCATCACTGGAGGATGAGTCTAAATCGTCTAGTGTAGCAGTGTACGCTCTCCTTTTTTTCTTTGACGAATCATTACTTAGAGGAAATTTCTGTTTATCCAGATGCGGGTAATCTCTTTTTTAGTGGCTTGGCTCATTACAATTGTAGCATCTGACATTGTTGTGAGTCTCATTATTATTTCCAGAATTCTTGTGATCATTTCTCTTGTAGTTGTTCATCTTTCTGTATTTTAGAAACTTTCTAAAATTCCTTGTCATCCAGGCTATTTCTTCATCGTCGTCACTATTTGAGTCTGAACCATCTGTTATTGCATTGAACGCTATTGACTTCTTCTCTGAGGCCTTACATTCTCTATCCATTGCATTTGTACTTCAAACGACATCAAATTCCCAATTAATTCTTCAATTTTCAATGTACTGATATCATTAGCCTCTTCAATTTCTAGAGTCTTCTAATCTCATTCCATAGTGAGTGAATTCAAAAATTTTATAACTTGATCTTCTTTGGAAAAGTTCTTTTCTAATGAAATTAATGAGTGCACAATGTCTTGAAACCTACTGTACATTTCTGAAATGAACTCATTTGGATTCATCTTGAATAACTGAAACGGATTGGTCAAGATGGATATTTTGGTTTATTTAACTTTTCTTGTTCCTTCATAATTTACTTACAAAGTTTTCCAGATCTCATATGTAGACGTACAGACAAACACTGTACTAAACTCTTTCCTATCAAGTGAACAGAATAGAATATTCATGGCTTTGGAACTGTTTTGTGTAATAGTTTTTTGCTCAACAGTCCACTATGCAAAATTAGTTGTTGTTGAATATGCTAGTATTTGATTTTTGTTTGATAATAATAAACATATATATATTTATTTAAACGTATTATTTTATTTTTCTCATAATTAAATAAATATTTGCTGAATAAAATAAATAATATAGAATTTAAATTTAAACAGATATTTTATTCAAACAACTATTTATTACAATTTTGAATAGTACAAATTTGAGTTCTCACTACATATACACAATTTCAATTGCAATACAAATTTGATTACATCAAAATTTACAATTTACATTTACACCTCACTACATATCACTCATTCACTAGTTTTTAGCTTCAACTCTATTTCAGATTGAATCCAGCATCTGAATTACAAATAAAACACCGACGCAGTAAAATTAAAAAATAAATATTTTTGCAGTGTAAAATAAAAAAATTAAAATATTATTTTCCTCGGTTATTTGGGTAGTTCGTCATCATATTTATTTTGAATTCATCATACACGAACAACTTGTGACATGCATAGCTTGTCACAATACATACCACAAGGCCGTGCGCACCAATGTACACTTGATAAAATTATAAGGACAAGTGAGCACAAGGTCAAACCCAATCAAAATCTAGTTTCAACTCAAGCGCAATAAAAATAAAGTCATGAGCACAAGGTCAAAACCGAGCTATAAGTTGGATTTAACTCAGATGCGATTCCAAAAATCAAGATGAAGTTCAAGTGTATAGGAAAACCAGATATACACATATGATCAACCACAAACAATCAACATGTACAAAGTGCAGATTTCAAGTCTAACATTTCAGGTGAGTGTGAAGACCAATAGTAAAACAGAAGCTCAACAACATGAATGCAATAAAATGGTCAGGAGCAACCCAGACTCAAGCACACATGAAGTTCAAAGTGAACCAGACCAAATCGAAACAGTACCAACGAATTTTTAAACACAATGAAGCATAGTTAGATTTTAAACCAGACTCGAGTACACCTGAGGACATCTTGAACTAGATATGAATACATCCTCGGACTACAATGTCAAAGTGAACATGAATGCAACCATCAGTGCAGCTAAAAGAAAGATTCATAAAGAACCAACAACAAGTGATGCATCAGTAAAACAGACTTCAACATGAAGTGGATTTAAGGCAAATGGAATCAGAACTACACGACATGAAAACAGTGAACGATGGAGTACTACTGAGGCATATTCAAGTGCATCGAACCACATAGCAGCGACAACCTGACTACGATTACAAAGCCACAATCAAACAAGAATGAGACCCAAATCAACATGAAGTACATGAAGTAGTAAACTACATACATGTAGTGTGACCAGATCAACTTAAATGTCAAAAATCAATAAAGGTTCAGACATGGACATGTACTCAGTGCAACTCGAAGCAACAACTCGGAGCAAACAAGAACTAAAACTCAAGCCAGTGAAGCAAAAGTACACAGCAACATAACATAAATGGAATGCATGACTACAATACAAATGTCTCAACTCAAAATTAATCCAGCCACGACATAAAACTATTATATGAAAACATACATATATAAATGTATGCAAGATATAGCGATGCAATATACATATGCATAAGGACATGTATCAAAACAAAAAAGCAGGATCAATTGGAAATAATGAGACAGCATGCAACTGAATACAAGTCGAAATGCTCAGTTCACATGAAATGCAACAACAATGATTCATGTTTATATACATATGCAAAAACTATAGCTGTCAAGCATTCAAACAAGATCAGTGCTGTTTCACATGCAACACACCAATGGTGAAACAAAGTGGAGATGACCATCAACCCAAATGCAGACGAGTTCAATCATTAAAAAGCAGTAAAATGGCCGAAGTCAATTCCCACAGCAAATGCAAAGTCGAAGTAAAATTATCATCTCAAAATATTTTCACAAAATCAAGTGACCGAAGTCAACATAAATTTAAAGTACCAGAGAATTCAAAGCCGTGGTGACCAAGGGATCGAACAAGTTCAAAATCAAAGCTGTGATAATCAAGTAAACACTGAATTATATGAATTGAACAAGTCAAACAAATCTCAAGCATTTGATCAAAAATCAGTGGCTGAGAAAAATCAATTGACGAATTCAAGTAAATATAACCGAATGAAATTATAGGAATTCGAATCCTATTTAACTGTAACATCATCAAATTGAACAGCCATGTACAAATAAAGTGACACATTGATTGATGAAGTATACTGTAGAAAATTCATCATTCAATCAACAACGGAAATCGGCGATTTCAGCAAGTTTACAGAAACCCTAATTTTGTGAAAGAAGAATGAACGAAAAAGAGGCAGCCATTTTCAAAGTAATGAAGTACAAAGATTCCAGGCCGAAGATAATAGAAAAGAAAAATGGGAATTTTACTTTATTTAATTTGGGCCAGCTTCTATTTTCATTTGGGTTTTAATTATATTGGGCTTTTATTAGGGTTTTGTATTTTAAATTGTTTTTATTCTGTATTTCTCTTTTAAACGTTTGTAAATTCTAGTAATGTGACTAGGGAACGAACTACGGTGGTGTACTTCGAGAATTCGCAACTCATTGGCTGAGTTGGGGTCTTGAGCATAGAGTTAGGTTAGTTGATAGCAGGTGTCGCATGTTTACGTGTATAAGCTTCTGACTGCTTAATTTCTAGTAGAAACCTAGGGGGTAGCACGTAGGCAGGGTTTTGCCAAAGCTGGGTTAATCTGTGTTGTTCTATTTCAGCATTTATTATTATATATGCTACTATTCTGCTATATCTATGTTGCGATTATTTTATATACTTCCACAATAAATTTTTATAAGTATAGTATCACCCTATTCACCCCTCTCTAGGGTGAAATCGATCATACAAGTGGTATCAGAGCTAGGAACAAAAGTTAATTTTTGTTTTAAAAATTTGATTTTTCCAAAACCAATTTCTGTTTTAAAAATTAAAATTCTAAGATGGCTTCTTTTAATAATGCTTTTACCGAGGATCGGTCCATAGGTAGACCACCAATGTACAATGGTGAATATGCTTACTAGAAAAATATAACGAAAATTTTTCTGAAAACCATTAATGCTTGGAATATAGTTGAGATAGGTTATAGAGCGCCATTTATAGTAGTAGATAATCAAGAAATATATAAACCGATGGATCAATGGATAGATCTTGAAAATAGACTACAGAATGCTAATGCTACAACTATGAATTATATTATTTGTTCATTGGATAAAATTGAATTTAATCGTGTCTCACACTGTCTAACTATGCAGGAAATTTGGCACACACTTGAAGTGATTCACGAAAGAACATCTCAAGTCAAGGAATCTCGCCTTGCCATGTTGAGTAGCGAATACGAGAATTTCACAATGGCGAAGGATGAAAATGTCAAAGAGATTTAAGGACGACTTTCCAATATCGTATATAAATCAAAAGCTCTTGGAAAATCATGCATAGAATTGAAAATAGTCCAAAAAATCCTCAAAGTCCTTCCTTGAAGTTTTGAAGCGAAAGTTACAGCCATTCAAGAAACAAAGGATTTGAAACAAATCAAAGTTGAAGCACTCATCGAAAATCTGACCACTATGAGCTAGAAATGAAATTTAAGGATGAACGCAAAGGAGGTGATACTTGAAAGGAACCTATAGCTCTCAAAGGAACAATATAAAGTGATGATGACAATGATGATGGAGCAGTTGAACTGGTCGCTGTTAGAAAGTGGAATAACAGATACGGATATCCAGCTCTAAATCAACAATTGAAAAGAAGAATAGTTAAAGTTATAGACAACCCAGAAGAACGGGAGATCATCTGTTACAAGTGCAATAAACCTGGTCGCATCAAGCCCAATTGTCCTCAGAATCGATTCAGGCAAGGAAAGAAACCAAAAAAGAGAAGTTTTGCAGCCATTTGGGATGGAAATGATGAAGATGATAAAACACTGGCAGTGAGAGTGAAAAAGTAGATTTATGTCTTTAAGGTGATATAACCGATAATGGTGATGACGAACCAAGCAAGGTATCAATACTTACTTATTCAGAATTGCTTATATATTTTCACGAAGTAAATGGTTGTTTCGAATGACTTAGGGAGAAATACACTAAAATTGAATCACAAGAGATACTTTGATAGAATTAAATAAACAACTTGATCAATTGGTTAAAAACTATCAAAACAAGTGCACTAAGTGTGAAAAGTATCCAACATTCGAAGAAGAAATTAAAAAATCAGAAATCAAAATTAAATCGCTTGAAAATAAAATTCTGATTTTGAAAGAAAGTGAACATACTAGAAGAGAAAATTATATTAAAAGGTGCACTCAATTATTGAATGAAAATGAATCCCTCAAGACACAAGTCCAATAATTGACTACGACTTTAAGAAAATTTTCAATAGGAGAAAGATCGTTAAATATGCTGTTAGGAAATAGACTCATAATACTACTAGACAAGGACTTGGATATAATCAATCTAAATGTGTTAGAAATGAAATTAATCATGTCAATTCAAAGTTTTATGGAAAAACTAAACACAATCATAATAACTGCTGGTATAGACCCAAACATGTAAAAACCATTCCAATTTGGGTTCCAAAAGCATGAATATAAAATCCCTTAAAGTCAAACAAAATTGGGTGCCGAAAGGAACATATATAAATAGTTTTGGGTCTTCACAAACATATTTTTCAGAATCATTTGCCACTAACAATCATGGACCTATAAAAACAAATTGGTCACAAAAATCTTTTCTCATGTAGGTGTAGTGACAGGCTAAGGAACAACAACGATGTTATATGGATTCTGGCTATTCCAGATATACAAAGGGCGACAAATTAAAGTTCCTTAGCCTTGTACAAAGGTGGCAGAATTACAATGGGCGACAACGAAAAAATTATCATAAAGGTAAAATAGATAACGGTATATTTTGAACGATTTATTAAATGTGAAAATCTGCACCATAATCTGAATTAAATCAACCAATTATGTGATAATGAAATGATGTTGACTTTGATTCTGAATTTTGAAAATTATTTGTCAACTATCTTTTTATGTCGAGAACAATACCTCTAAAATCTTTGAACTACTTCGTATAGATTTATTTGGACCAGTGATGGTGTTTTATTGATTGATGATTACTCATGATACATGTGGATATATTTGTCTATTTTGGACCTATCACTATGTTCACTTTTTGTTTATTTGCACGGTTTCAATTCAAATTTAAAAGAATTTCATTTAAAAGCTGTTAAAATTTATTTAAAGGTATTTTGTTTCACACTTCACAATCCGGTCTATAAATCTAGCTAATGATAATCTTGAGTCAAAGGAAAATTCGGATGCAGATTACACATGTAATCTAGTTGATAGAAAAATTACTAGTGGAATGTATTTTATGAAGAGACATTCATTAGTTGCATCGCATTTTCAAAGAAAAAATCTACATATTTTTCATTTCAAATAATTTTCAATTAGCAGACATTTTTCTAATAAAATCCCTTCTAGAAAATAGTTTATGCTGACCTTATTTCAGACTAGTCATTTTAGAAAATTTGATTTTATAATTATTTTTGGATTAGATCTTAAATGACTATTTTAACTAATCTAACTCCCTACTGATTACCAAAAATATAAAAGGTGATTGAAAAAGTGATGAGTGTTGATATGAATCATATATTATAACTTGAGACAATATAAATAGTATATTTTTTTAGAAATTTAAACAAGAGTTATAAAAAAATACCGTTGGCAAAAATTCCACGACCATTTCTATTTATATCATATTTCTATCAACCATCACTCATCAAAATCCAATATAATATGTCGATATGGGTATTTTTAACGGGATATTATATGCTCTCATTTTATTATATTTTTAGCAATAAAAACATCCAAAGTATTCACTCTCATTTGAAAGTTCTCACAGTTATGCATGGGTGAATTACTTGAAATTTTTGATTATGTGCTTTCATGCTCATTTAAAAGTCCTCACGGTTATGAATATATGTAACACATAACAAAACTGATTATTTAAATAGACAAGTTGATTTTAATCCCATTTAAAAGTCCTTATGGTTAAGCATGATTAGAAGATACTTGAATTCATTATTAAAGAAAAATTTGGAATACTACTAATCTCGTTTGAAAGTCCTAATGGTTATGCATGGTTAGTAAATATTCAAATTCCCGATAAAAATATACCACAAATAGACACATCTGTATGGTTCTGCATAATCCTTATCATTCTAAAGTGGAATATGCGCCTAATAGATTATTTATGATTTTGTTTGATTTTTAATTGAAATTTAATATTTACACTCGATTGGGTATTAATATAGTATTAATGTCTATCACTTTATCTACATTTTTCTAACACTATTACACTTTTGCTGATAACAAAAGAGGGAGTGAAAAGCTAAGATTTTTGTAAATAAAGGTCAAATATTATATTTTCTATTTCTATTTGCATCTAGATTCATTTTCATATTTTTATTTTCATGCATATATGAAGGGGAAGTTTTGTGTAGAGAGGGAGCATTCAAATATGGTAACAAATTGAATGATCAAATACATATAATAAATTCAGAATCTTAAATATATGTTTATTGTCATCAAATAGGGGGAGATTGTTTAGTATGCTAGTATATGATTTTTATTTAATGATAATAAACGTATATATATATATATATATATAATTGAATGTATTTGTTAATGTACTATTTTATTTTCCACACAATTAAATAAATATTTGCTGAATAAAATAAATAACACAAAATTTAAATTCAAACAGACGTTTTATTCAAAAAAATATTTATTACAATTTTGAATAGTACAACTTTTAGCTCTCACTATATATACACAATTTCAATTACAATTACAATACAAATTTGATTACATCACAAGTTTCAATTTACATTTGCACCTACTATCACTCAATCACTCGTTTTTAGCTTCAACTTTATTCCAGATTGAATCCAGCATTTGAATTATTTGCAAAGAAAACATGACATAGTAAAATTGAAAAAGAAATATTTTTATAGTGTAAAATAAAATGTATTTTAAAAATATTATATGCCTCAGTTATTTTGGTTATTCGTCATCATATTTATTTTGAATTCATCATACACGAACTACTTGTGACATGCACGGTGTATCACTGTACATGCCACAAGGCCGTGCACATCAATGTACACTTGATAAATTTACAGGAACGGATGAGCACAAGGTCAAGCCCAATCAAAATCTAGGTTAAACTCAAGTACAATAAAAATAAAGTCACGAGAACAAGGTCAAAACCAAGCTATAAGCTAGATTCAACTTAGGTGCGATTCCAAAAATCAAGATGAAGTTCAAGTGTATAGGAAAATAAGATATACATGTATGATCAATCACAAACAGTCAACATGCACAAAGTGCAAATTTCAAGTTTATATTTCAAGTGAGTGTGAAGACCAATAGTAAAACAGAAGCTCAACAACATGAATGCAATTAAATGTCCAGGAGCAACCTAGACTCGAGCACACATGAAATTCAAAGTGAACCTGACCAAATCGAAACAGTACCAAAATATTTTTAAACAAACTGAAGCATGGTCAGATTTCAAACCAGATATGAATCAACCTCAGACTGCAATATTAAAGTGAACATGAATGCAACCATCAGTGCAACTCAAAGATAGGTTCGAAAAGAACTAATAACAAGTGATGCATCAGTAAAACCAGACTTCAACATGAAGTGGATTCAAGGCAAATGGAATCATAACCACATGATATGAAAACAGTGAACAATCGAGTACAACTGAGGCATTGTCAAGTGCTTCGAACCATACAGCAGTGACAACCAGACTACAATTACAGAGCCACAACCAAACAAGAATGAGACCCAAATCAACATGAAGTACATGAAGTAGTAAACTACATATATGTAGCATGACCAGATCAACTTAAATGTCAAAGATCAATGAAGGTTCAGACAAGGACGTGTACTCGGTGCAACTCGAAGCAACAACTCAAAGCAAACAAGATCTAAAACTCAAGCCAGTGAAACAAAAGTGCACAACAACATAACATGAATGGAATGCATGACTACATTTCAAGTGGCTCAACTCAAAATAAAACAAAAATCCAGCTACGACATAAAACCAGGTTATATGAATACATACATATATACATGTATGTAGGATACAGTGGTGCAATATACGTATGCATAAGGACATGTATCAAAACAACAAAGTAGGATCAATTGGAAATATTGAGACAACATGCAACTGAATACAAGTCGAAATGCTTAGTTCATATAAATGCAACAACAATGATTCACACTTATATACATATGCAACAACGATAGGGGTCAAGCAATCAAACAAGACCAGTACTGTTTCAAATGCAATAAACCAACAGTGAAATAAAGTGGAGGTGGCCATCAACCAAAATACAGACGAGTTCAGTCATGAAACAGTAGTCAAATGACCGAAGTCAATTCCCAAAGCAAATGCAAAGTCGAAGTAAAATTGTCATCATAAAATATTTTCACAAAATCAAGTGACCGAAGTCAACATAACTCAAAGTACCAGAGAATTCAAAGCCATGGTGACCAAGTGATTGAGCAAGTTCAAAATCAAAGCCGTGATAATCAAGTAAACATAGAGTTATACGAATTGAACAAGCCAAAGAAATCTCAAGCATTTAATCAAAATCAATGGCTAAGAAAAACCGATTGACAAATTCTATATACTCGAACAAAATTATATGAAGTCGAATCCTATTTAAACTGTAACATCATCGATATACAGATTCAATCGAGTTCAAGGAAGCTAACCAGAAAAGCAACAAGTATAAATCACATGCCATTTTAGTTCGAACTCGATCGAATTGAAGCAGACGTGTGCGAATAAAGTGATACATTGATTGTAGAAGTATACTTTAGAAAATTCCTCATTCAATCAACAATGGAATTCGGCGATTTTGACAAGTTAACAGGAACCTTAATTTTGTGAAAGAAGAACGAACGAAAAAAAGGCAGCCATTTTCAAAGCAACAAAGTATGACAATTCCAGGCTGAAGATAATAGAAAAGAAAAAAGGGTAACTTTACTTTATTTTAATTTGGGTTGGCTTCTATTTACATTTGGGCCTTAATTATATTGGGCTTTTATTAGGGTTTGTATTTTAAATTGTTTTAATTTGTATTTCTCTTTTAAACATTTGTAAATTCTAGTCGTGTAACTAAGGGACGAACTATGGTGGTGTAGTTCGAGAATTCACAACTCAGTGGCTGAGTTGTGGCAGGGTATTGATTGTAGAGTTAGGTTAATTGATAGAGGGTGCCGCAAGTTTACGTGTGTAAGAGTTTGACTAATTAATTTCTAGTAGAAACATTTGGGGCAGCACGTATGCAGGGTTTTACCGAAGCTGGGTAAATCTATGTTGTTCTATTTCTGCCTTTATTATTATCTGTGCTGCTATTCTGCTATATCTGTGTTGCGATAATTTTATATACTTTCGCAATAAATTTTAATAATTGATAGTATCACCCTATTCAACCCCCAGGATGAAATCAATCCAACAGTTGTGGATTCAATGTACTCATTGATATTCCATGTGACGACCCGACTTTCTCTCCATAGAAAGTCGCATCATCTTTAAGAAAGAAAGGGATGGAAAAGAGAAAGATAGAGAAGAAAGAAAGAAAACAACATCAGAATCTCAACAGCGAAATGAATAAATTATATTAATCACATAAATATTACATAGTATACAACATCAATCAGTGTTACACAACTTATACATCACATACTAGACAGTTATAAACACCTGTATAGTTATGCAACTCAAAAACAAACTCAACAAAGAGATACCAACACAGCGGAACACTATATATATATATATATCTACAACGCAGAAGCCTCATGCTCCATTTCTCCTCCATAATTTGTCAAAGCTAACCTGAATCCCTTGGCTACTCGTAAAAATTCGAGTACCCAAGAGTTTAAGAAAAACAGAAATAAATTCGAGTCAGACATGGGTCTGGTGTGAGTAACAGGTTAAGGTTGCTTAACTTTTGAAAACCTTTTGAAAAGAAAAGGTATCATGTAAGACTCCCCACACACAAACATAGGTAAGTTTTACCTCATGCTAACCAAAACATTTGATAGGAAATCCAGTGATATTATAATAGTGTATAGGGTTTTCAGATAATATAAGAAATAGCTGGAATGCTTAAATCTCACGTTCCAACATAGTTGGGCACAATCAAAATGTACGGTGCTTATCGGAGATTGGATTCCATACAATGGCAAGGCTACTGGGGTACCGCCCATCGCAGTACGTGGCCTAGATCACCATACCGAGGATCCACCTTAAATCCCCTGTAACACAAGGCCGGAACCATCCCTTACTGGATAGTCCCGAACAAGACAACCCCAGCAGTTGTTGCAATCAACTGCCCCACACAGCCAAATATAAAGAGACTTCTAGACAGGGGTAAATCTCATCCTACTTGGGCATGACCCACTTAGCCTTGCTGCACCTCCTCTGTTTTAGCCATTCCCGGTTGATGAGGATTGAGCCTTCGATTACCTTTAGAGAACATATCTCTTAGAATGCTCATCGTCCACCTGACGATGTTCTGAAAGCATTCAATCCACACAAGTTTGTTTGGGGTCCGAACGAAACCGAAGGCATTATCTCGTTACACTCATTTTGGAATCACCCTCAGAGTTAACGACAGTAAGCCTTGCACTCTGTATCTTCATCTTCACTTGAGATTCACGACCTATCGTTAATTTGGATCGATGTGGTTTTCGGATATCCAAATCTGGAAACCCGACCCTGGTCTCATCGAAATCCAAAACGCCATCTTTTAGGTCCAAGTTGTTTTCAAGTTAAAATAATTCAATTCTATTATCTACATACACACAGATAGATAATTCACATTTCACAATAGATAATCAACATTATCAACATAAGCAGATAATCCATATTATCATCACAAATAAATAATTCATATTATTATCACAATGCAACGAAAGCATCCATATCACACAACATCACTTATCTCATATCTGATATCTCAACCCATTCAAGGAAATCAATATCAATCAGCATTCATAAGCAATGATTTATTAATCACCATTCTAAAATTAATTTAAAATGAATTAAATTAATTACTTCATCTCTAATTAATTTAAAGTAATTTAAATTAATTACTTCATCAATATAAATCTTGCTTACATAACCGTAAATTAATTACAAATCAATTAATTAATTACCCTCTAATAAATCACCTTAATTAATCACCCTTGATTAATTATCCTTTAATTACATTCAAGTAATTAGCCTTTAATTAATTTCACAAATTAATTATTCTAAACCAAACTCAGTAATTAACGTTTAATTACTTCATTAATTAATTAACTATAATTAATTACGTTAATCCTTAATTAATTACATTAATTAATTCCGTCATTGATTAATTGTTCTTAATTAATCAATCCTTAATTACATCATTATACTAAGTAATGATCCCTAATTATTTTACTTATAATCACCCTATTTAAATTAATTACATTAAGTAATTAATCATCAATTAAACCATACTGATTAATCACTCTTGACTAATCACGTTCAATAATTAACTACCCTTAATTACTTCATTAGATAAATTAATTACTTCTTAATTAATTATCTTTAATAATTAATAATTAATTAATTATATTTGTTAATCATCCTAGATTAATCTCATTAAGTAATTAATTACACTTAATTAATTACATCTCTTAATTATCTTCAACTAACTTTATTAATCAATTCTTAATTAATTACACTAAGTAATTAATTATTAGTTACTTCCACTAAGTAATTATTCTTCATTAATTACATTGAGTAATTACTTCTTAAATTATCTGGTGATTATCTTAAATTAATTAAACTTATTTAATTAACTTAAACTAATCAAAATAAACTTATTTAATTACAATTAGAAATTAATTTCTTAATTACTTCCACTAAGTAAATACACTTAAACAATTCATAAATGATTATCCTTAAATTAATTAATCTAATTAATTATTAAAATTAATCACATTAATTAATTATTAAATAATCCTAAGTTAATGACCTTCATTAACTATTAACAAATCTTTAATTACTTCTCTAAATTAATTAGCTGAGATTAATCATTATTAATTACAAATTAATTTATCTATAATAATCTATTAATTAATCTCTAATTATTTAATTAATTAAGTGTTAATCTATAACTTAATTAATTTTTAATTATTTGATTAATAAATTTCAAATCATTAATTTAAAATCAAATCTGATCTAATTAATGATTTCGTAATTACTAATTAATTAATCTTAATTAACATACTTAATCCTTTAATTAATTAAATTAAACCCTTAATTACATAATTAATTACCCCAAATCATTACTTAATTAAATTAATTAATTATCCATCTTAATTACCTTAATTATTTAATGAATTATAAATCATTAAGTCCTAATTAACTTTGAGATAAACCTTAATCTTATTAATGATTAAATTATCATTAATAAAGTATTTTAAAAACAATTTGCTTTTAAATTTACTTTTAAATTCCGTTTTAAATTTAAGATTTAAAATGAATACAATTTTAACTTTAACAAAGTTTAACAATTCAAAAACCTTTTAACTACATGTTAAAGAAATGCTTGTCTGATAAAAGAATTTTAAAAGAAATTTAAACCAAATTCATTTTTAAATTTCAAACCATATTTAAAACATTCAAAGTTGTTTTAAAACATTTAAATCCAAAAACTTTATTTATTTCAAACTAGAATTCAAATTAAGCTTTGAATCCAGATTTAAACTTAAATTTAAAACCCCGTTTACATCTTTATTTTCAGATTTTAAAAACACTTTATGTAACAAACCGAAAATTTCGATCCAGAAATTTTCGGATAGTTAGTGAAAAGAAGAAAAAGAAAGAAGAAGAAACAGAAACTCAAATTCAGAATCTCACATTCGCAGCGGATAAAATATAATATCATATAAATAATAGTTTTACAAAGAAAAACTTATCAGTATATTCACCTCTATATATATCAGAGTTACAATCAATACACAACAGTGGATAGTCTAAGACAACATATTCTATTTATAACATAGCATATCATAGCGGAAAACACCATACGATCCTGCCCTCCAACTCGCCTCCTGAGTTCCAGATCGTCCTTACCTGAAAATTTGTAATACTCGGTCTGACCCGACCATTACATCAAAGTAACACCCGGGTCAGGCTGGAAACCAGCGTGAGTAAACCCATCTAAACATGTAATACAAAAGTATACAACTCGTATAAACCCGGGTAACTTATATCAATTTACAATTTCACAAGCTGTTATACACATCACTTATTTTACACATCAAATTCTAAGTAACAAAACTTAGATCAAATGGTACAATTCACTTAAATCATTCTATTTCAGCCAATTGATTTCATATATCAATTTCAAAGAATCGAAGTGGTTTCGGGTATTAACTAATACCCGACTCCGGTCTCTTCGAATTCAAAGGTCATGTTAACCCAGATTATTCAAGTGAAATACTTTTAACTTAAAATAGAAGATGTCACCCATTTTACACAACACTTTATAATTGATGGATAATCACACTATCACTGTCCATCCAACATATCATATTACAGAAACATTTCATATCAGAAACATCAACCAATCATTCATAAGCAAGATCAATTAGTCACCCATTTCTAATTAAATCAATGTAACAACTTTAATCATTTTAATCTTGCTTTCTTATCATTAATTAATTACAATTCCTTAATTAATCATCCCGAATTATCCTTTCAAATTACATTCAGTAATATGCCTTTAATTAGTTTACCATATTCATAAATCAACCTTGTTTATTCGCATTCAGTAATTAATTATTCTTAATCAATCCACCTCTTAATTAATTAATAAATTCATTAATTAATTACTCTGAATGATTAGCACTTAATTACTTCCACTGAGTAATTATTCTTTCATTTCTTTTCATCAAGTAATTATCCATTGGTTAATTATCCTTAATCTAATATTTGATTAATCTTTAATACCCTTTGATTAATCATCCTTTAATTATCCTTCTTAATTAATCACCCTTGACTAATTATTCTTTATTTACAATAAGTAATTAATTACACGAATTAATCATCCCACAATCACTTACATTGATTAATTATTCTATTAATCACACTTGTTAATCCACTAACCTTTTGTTAGTTTCCTTAATCAATCAATCAATCCTAAATCAATTACACTAAGTAATTTAATCCTTAATTACTTCCTTAAGTAATTATCCTAACCAATTCCACAATGATCAACTTTAATTAATTATCCAATTAATTATCTTAAGTTAATCACATTAATTTACCATTTCATAATTCCTAGTAGATGATCTTCATTAACTATTAACAATTCTCTAATTTCTTCTCTAAGTAATTAAAGTTCAAATTAATTATTATTAATTACAAAATAATGAAATCTTAATTACCAATCAATTCATCTCTAATTACTTAATTGGTAAATTCTTAATTACACTTAATTACTTAATTTGTCAATCTCTAATCATTAATTAATAATCTTCATTATCTAATTAATGATTTTAAGTACAGATTAATTAACCCTTAAATTAATAAAAAAAAATTCCTTAATCATTTATTAATCACGTAAATTAATTACCCTTAATTAAATTCTTAAATTAATTTTTTTATATAATAAATTAAACTAATTAATTAAACTAATTATTTATACTTAATTTCATTAAATTAAGTTAACTAATCTCAAGACATTAGAACCTTAATTCTCTTGAGATAATCATCTGAACTTAATTGTTTTAAAATGATTATTTTTAAAGTTATTTAACTAAAACTAGTATAAACCACTTATTATTAATTAAGGAAATCTTTAAAATTTTGAAACCTTGTTTAAATTTTAAAGCAATCAAACTACTTACAATCAACCTAAACCAACTTTACTGTTTTTCCCAAGCACAAACCCATCAACTTGCTCTACCCTTTTCTGTTGTATTTCCGAGCTTCAGTTTCTAAAAGAAAGCTTGTTAAGATTAAAAATTGTTAAAAATCATACCCCTCAAACACACTCGAGACAACCCGAGCCATCTATCAATTTTACCCAGAACGATCTCGAGGAAAAATCCATCGTTTCCTAACCGAATGCTGGTGCACAGATTTTACTCGTGCACATGCACCGTCCATCGTCAGTGCTCCGTCCCTTCTGGCCATCATCAACAAGTCAATCACCATCCCCACACTCGATCTCAACCACCCAAAACCCAATGCAAAGCTCGTAATCGAAATTGACTTGGAACCAGACCATCAGAACCCAAATTCCCCTGACGTAAATCGATTCGCCACCTGATTCCTACCACCAGAACCACTAGCACCTCGACCATAGTGCTAAAACCTAAGCTTCATTTTCCCCTTCGACCCATTAGGTTCGACGTTCTGATGATGTCACATTTGTTATGCGAACAACCCCTATACAAACCCAGTTCAAAACCCTAGACCGACTCGTACCAGCCTCCACGACCATCGGAAAAACCCTAAGCCATTTTTCCCACCATCGTTGATCGTCAATCTATCTCCTGTATTAATGCCGACGTTTCTGAACATCGAGATCGCCAGAGATCGTAGTTAAACCCAAAAATGATTATCACTTAATGCCTCACTATTCACACATTTTAAAAAAATATGTTATAGTTATCAAAATTCATGAATTTTCGACATAAACCAGATTTTATATTCAATACAAGAAATTTAGACATTAAAATTTCCTGGAAAAAAAACAAACTTTACTGTTATTTCTTGTTTCACCACTTTACTCAATATTTCTTCTTGAAATTCTCTTTAAAATGAAATTGCATTGTCTAGACAATTCCCTTTTTAAAATTCTTGCCTAGTATTGTCTGTATAATGAGAAATTAAGATTAAAAAAACAAATTTTTAAGGCTGCATCAAGGAACAGAGATTTGCAAACATATATTCTGGTATACTTATTCAATAACCATATTTCTATTTATACACAGTCATATCTTCATCATGCAAACAAGTTTTCATATGTCATTTCAATGATAAATCACAGGCATCATGGTTGACAGGTTTAAACATTGATAATGGGAATAGTTTACTCACCTGTTTTCCTTAGAAACAGAGAAAGCTTGTTTTGAAATTTTTACAGAGTTTTGCCTTAGATCAGGAACTGATTTGCTCGGATCTGGATCTTGAACTAACTGTAGATCTTGAGTTGCTTTTAAAGCTTCAGAAACTTGAATGAACTTTGCTTGATTTGTTATCTTCTTCCTCTGGTTATTTGCTTCACAAATTGTAGATCTGTTTTGCTGATTTGAATTGATTTTTTTTTTAACTTCTGAATTTTTCTCGGCTCAAGTTTAATTTCTTCTTTTATCTTTACTTTGCTCAGATTTTAGAGAAAGAATGTGGTAGCAAGTAGAGATTATGCATATAGCCTTGATTTAAAATTTGGAAAGAAATGAAAATTATGACAAATTTTTAACAAGTGTCATTTGCATGTTAAAATTGACTTACATTTGTTAAATGAAAGAACTTAGGTTTACATTTGTAATTCTCATGTATTAATGTGATTTAAATTTTATTTATTTATTTATTTATCATTTAAGTATAGCCCTTTATTAAATTTATAGATTTTATTTTAAATCCTTTATTAATTTATGAATTAAATTATCTCAAATCCTAATCCAACTCCCAATTCAAATTCAAAATCTATTTTGAAATCAACTAAAATATATGTATATTTAATCAATACAAATTGAATTTGTAAATAATAAATTTATTTTGAATCTATTTATATTTGAAAAACAATACATTATTACTATTGTTTTAAAAATAAAAATTTTGCCAATTTTGAATATTTTATAATAGAGATTATTATGGTTGAAATTGTTTGAAATCTCTAGGATATCACGGATATCTTTTATTCCCCTTTCAAATCCATTTACACATCCCGATATCTTTTATTAACAGTATTTTATCTGTTTAATATTCAAATTAATATTTCCATAATTCTAATCTTATTAATTACCAATTACCAGGTGCTCGAAAATTCAGGTTATCACATTCCTTCCTCCTTTGAATCTTTTCGTCCTCGAAAAGGAACGAAGTCAGAATTTACTAAAGTGCTTTAGATCAGATAAATTATTCTTCGATTACTTTGAAAATCTATATAATATTATAAAATATATTTTTTTATATAAATACATTTTATAACTCGATTTTTTAACCAGTCCATTCTTGTTCTCACAGAAATTTGGTCATACGTTGATCAGGCGTGCGACTGAAAATCTATAAGTGCTTGGCAGTCCCGATTTCAACACCCAGTGAAAATACTTTGAAAAATAGTTTTATTGAAAATATTGAAAACCGTTTTTGAAAATAGAGGATATATCTTTGGTGAGAATGCTCTGGAAATCATCACCCCCATCCATGGTTGCAGTTAACCTGTTGGTTACGTTGCCATCCCAACAAAATCCATAGATAACTGTAGGCCTCCCCGCTCCTCAATTACGCCATGGAACCTGCTACAGATCGCAGCTACAACTGGGGTTACGTTGCTATCACAGCAAAAACCCATATAATTGTAGGCATCAACACCCTCGAATTTCGCTGCCAAAAGAATGAAAGTTCTCCACTCCACTTGACCATAGATCGCAGTCTACCGATGTTGCGTTGCCTTCCCGGCAAAATCAAGTGTAGACCGTTGACACTCATCCTCCACACAATTTTCGCTATGGTCCCCACAGTAGATCACGGCGACATCGAGTTACACTGTCGTCACAGCATAACCCAAATCCCCTGTAGGCATCAGCGCCATCGACTTTCGCTACCCAACAATCCTCAGGAACTAGTTTAGTCCGGACTCCTCACAGGATCAACTTTAGAACCCCCCTTGGGGCTCAAGGCAGCACCACCCGGTGGTACTTCTGAGAAGTCCATTCCAAGGGAGCGCCTTTTTCCCCAGAGCATCATCAAAACATTTTATACTATACGTATATAGTATCTTTAAATCATACACCTAGCATGATCTCATTCAAAGCTCCTTTATACAAAATCGTTTATTCCAAAATCGATAATTCTCAACTAGGAATATAATATTGATTTTACACAAAAATCAAAAGCCTTTCCAAATCCATAGGTTCTCAATACCTTTTCCAAAATCCTCATATGATCCTTTATATATATATATATATATATATATATTTAGATATCTAAAATCTTTCAAAACTTTGGATCATTCCAAATTTGTATAAACTCCTTTTTATACTTCAAACATTTTCAAAAACCATTTCTTCCGGCAAAAGATTCATCAAGGGGAGCTTTATCTTATATAACAAAGATATTTAACTTTGTTTACTCAAAATCAATATTCAAATTTGATTACTCCTTTCAATATCATTTTCATTCAAATCCGTACGATGTACACATATCATCCGTACGCTATACCAATCTGATCGCTTACTCGATCACACAATTTCACTTCCGAACTAGTATCGTCCACTCGACTTTCTAGTGCGGACTCAGATCTGGTTTCTTGATCAGAAACCGTCATTCTCCTTGCATAGCCTAACTATGATAGAGAACATATAGAACCAAATAACAATCCTTATCCAGGTTCGCCGTCAAAAATCGAGTGAAAAATCCCACTCGGATCGATATAACTATCTCGAAATTCTGTGCTCGAATCTGGATCAAATTACTATGCGAATAGAATAGCATACGTACACCCTACGTATTTATCTTTATTGGTTATTAGCCAAATTAATTCTCTTTCTATTCATGTTCACTTTGATTTTCATTCACTTACTCAGAATTACTTCAATCCATTTGGATTATCACCTCTATTCTTATCTCGATTGGGTATTTAACCAATAACAGTTTAAACTCAGACCAATTTATTTAGAAAATAGCTTGAAAAATTTAGAATAGATAAGTAGTTGGAAAATAATTTCTATTTTGTAAAATAGATGTAAAATAGTTCAGTAATTGTAAAATAATTGGAAAATAGTTAAATAGTCATAGAAATTTTAAATAATTGCAAAGTAGCTATAAAATAGTAATTAGTAGTTGAAAATAGTAATTAGTTTATAAAATAGTTAGAAAATTGTTAAACAGTTTCAAAAATAATTGTACAGCAAGTATAAGAAAATTTGGCTTTTTAAAGGAAAATTTGTATATATAATAAATAGCTTGGAAAAATAGGTTTATATTAAAACAATTTATATTAAAAATAGTCCAGAGTCAAAACTGTTAAATTCCCAATCTCCATTCTCATCAATTCAATTTAAATTTCCACTTTCATTTAAATTGACCCAATTCCAATTTTAAATAACTTCAATTTCCATTGAAATTGATTCAATCCAAATTCAAGTTGAATTAACCTCAGTTCTTTCCAAATTTAATTTTATTCAACCTTGATCTCAAATTCTACTAATTCAAATAAATTTCAATTCATTTCAACTCCAGTTTGAATTAATCCCAATTTCAAACTCTATTTCCAAATCAAGTTGAACTATTCTTAACTTCCTCCCAAATTCAATTCAAATTCCATTTGAATTTAAAACTATTCAACTTTAATTACAATTCCAAATTATTCAAATTAATTTGGACTAACTTCAAATTGAACCCACTTCAATTTCAAATCATTCAAATTAATCCAATTCAAATTTCCATTTGAATCTTATACTCATACATCTTAAATCACAATTTCAATCAATTCAAATCAAATTCAATTTGAAATAAATTTCAAATTTTAAACCATCTCGAATTATATAACTTCGAGTTAATACTTCAAATGTTGATCTAATTCTTTTAAATCAATTTACCTTTTTATCCCAACAATGGATTACCATACTCCATTTCTTATTCATTTAAACAAATCTAATTCACAACTTAAATATTTTTAATAACAATAGGATGATATCATTCAATTCATCTTAAAACATCCATCAATTTACAATTTCCAGATCTCAAACCCATTTTGAGATCTCACAAACTCCCAATTCAGATTAACCTTTTAACTTTCCAAATTAAATCTCAATTTCATTTTTAAATTTCTAAATCAGATTGTTCATTCAAACTTATTTAACTTCCTCCGAGTTAAATTCAATCAATCCCGATTAACCTCACTCAAACTTGAATTCTCCATTTCAAATTTCAAAATTCTAAACTTCACATTAATAATTTTTCCCATTTATAAGTTCAAAACTTATCACTTGGATATCACATCTTATTCCAAATTCAAAACTCAATATATAGAGTTTATTTCAAACCAACTTTGATATTATGTATATCCACATATATACATATTAATTTCTTTTACATACAAAGTTATACTTTAAAATTTTAAACCACCTTTGGTTTTTAATTCAAACAAATTTCTTTATATTTTCAAACAACTCTTGTTTGAAATAAGACCATTTCATTCAATTGCATTAAATAATATTATATACTATTTCTTTAAATTAATTACGCCATTAATTAATCGAATTTGGTAATTAACCTATTTCTTAATTACCTTCATTTAGTAATTGTCTTTTAAATTACTTGCCTCTAGTTACTTCAATAAGTAACTCCCTCTTTATTTATCATTTCCAATTATTATCCATTACTTAAATAAAGTTTAATTAATTACATAAATTAATTGATTATCCTTATCCTGAAACCTTTCCCAATTTTCAAGATTTAATTTCAGTTTGAATCCATTTCAAACTTGTCTTTAATTTAATTCCAACTTCAATTTGGTTGTATTCTATTACTTCTTAATTTAATTCTTACTATTACTTTTAATTTAATTAATATTACAACCAATTTCCTTAATATAATAGATAATCTATTTCTTATATAAGATTCACTTACTTTTGAAATCATTTTAAAAACTTTATATAAGAAATAACAAGTACGCTCTCTCATATTTATATACCCAACTCATCCTAGGGTATTACTTACCCTATCCTTAATGAGTGATCCCAATAGAGCTAAGGTTCTCGCTTAACCTTCAGCTCTGATACCAAATGTAACAACCCGAAAATTTCGATCCAGAAATTTTCGGATAGTTAGTGAAAAGAAGAAAAAGAAAGAAGAAGAAACAGAAACTCAAATTCAGAATCTCATATTCGCAGCGGATAAAATATAATATCACATAAATAATAGTTTTACAAAGAAAAACTTATCAGTATATTCACCTTTATATATATCAGAGTTACAATCAATACACAACAGTGGATAGTCTAAGACAACATATTCTAGTTATAACATAGCATATCACAGCGGAAAACACCATACGATCCTGCCCTCCAACTCGCCTCCTGAGCTCCAGATCGTCCTTACCTGAAAATCTGTAATACTCGGTCTGACCCGAGCATTACATCAAAGTAACACCCGGGTCAGGCTGGAAACCAGCGTGAGTAAACCCATCTAAACATGTAATACAAAAGTATACAACTCATATAAACCCGGGTAACTTATATCAATTTACAACTTCACAAGCTGTTACACACATCACTTATTTTACACATCAAATTCTAAGTACCAAAACTTAGATCAAATGGTACAATTCACTAAAATCATTCTATTTCAACCAATTGATTTCATATATCAATTTCAAAGAATGGAAGTGGTTTCGGGTATTAACTAATACCCGACTCCGGTCTCTTCGAATTCAAAGGTCATGTTAACCCAGATTATTCAAGTGAAATACTTTTAACTTAAAATAGAAGATGTCACCCATTTTACACAACACTTTATTATTGATAGATAATCACACTATCACTGTCCATCCAACATATCATATTACAGAAACATTTCATATCAGAAACATCAACCAATCATTCATAAGCAAGATCAATTAGTCACCCATTTCTAATTAAATCAAATTAACTACTTTAATCATTTTAATCTTGCTTTCTTATCATTAATTAATTACAATTCCTTAATTAATCATCCCGAATTATCCTTTCAAATTACATTCAGTAATATGCCTTTAATTAGTTTACCATATTCATAAATCAACCTTGTTTATTCGCATTCAGTAATTAATTGTTCTTAATCAATCCACCTCTTAATTAATTAATAAATTCATTAATTAATTACTCTGAATGATTAGCACTTAATTACTTCCACTGAGTAATTATTCTTTCATTTCTTTTCATCAAGTAATTATCCATTTGTTAATTATCCTTAATCTAATATTTGATCAATCTTTGATACCCTTTGCTTAATCATCCTTTAATTATCCTTCACAATTAATCACCCTTGACTAATTATTCTTTATTTACAATAAGTAATTAATTACACGAATTAATCATCCCACAATCACTTACATTGATTAATTATTCTATTAATCACACTCATTAATCCACTAACCTTTTGTTAGTTTCCTTAATCAATCAATCAATCCTAAATGAATTACACTAAGTAATTTAATCCTTAATTACTTCCTTAAGTAATTATCCTAACCAATTCCACAATGATCAACTTTAATTAATTATCCAATTAATTATCTTAAGTAAATCACATTAATTTACCATTTCATAATTCCTAGTAGATGATCTTCATTAACTATTAATAATTCTCTAATTTCTTCTCTAAGTAACTAAAGTTCAAATTAATTATTATTAATTACAAAATAATTAAATCTTAGTTACCAATCAATTCATCTCTAATTACTTAATTGGTAAATTCTTAATTACACTTAATTACTTAATTTGTCAATCTCTAATCATTAATTAATAATATTCATTATCTAATTAATGATTTTAAGTACAGATTGATTAACCCTTAAATTAATAAAAAAAATTCCGTAATCATTTATTAATCACGTAAATTAATTACCCTTAATTAAATTCTTAAATTAATTTTTTTATATAATAAATTAAACTAATTAATTAAACTAATTATTTATACTTAATTTCATTAAATTAAGTTAACTAATCTCAAAACATTAGAACCTTAATTCTCTTGAGATAATCATCTGAACTTAATTGTTTTAAAATGATTATTTTTAAAGTTATTTAACCAAAACTAGTATAAACCACTTATTATTAATTAAGGAAATCTTTAAAATTTGGAAAACTTGTTTAAATTTTAAAGGAATCAAACTACTTACAATCAACCTAAACCAACTTTACTGTTTTTCCCAAGCACAAACCCATCAACTTGCTCTACCCTTTTCTGTTGTATTTCTGAGCTTCAGTTTCTAAAAGAAAGCTTGTTAAGATTAAAAATTGTTAAAAATCATACCCCTCAAACACACTCGAGACAACCTAAGCCATCTATCAATTTTACCCAGAACGGTCTCGAGGAAAAATCCATCGTTTCCTAACCAAATGCTGGTGCACAGATTTTACTCATGCACATGCACCGTCCATCGCCAGTGCTCCGTCCCTTCTGGCCATCATCAACAAGTCAATCACCATCCCCACACTCGATCTCAACCACCCAAAACCCAATGCAAAGCTCGTAATCGAAATTGACTTGGAACCAGACCATCATAACCCAAATTCCACTGACGTAAATCGATTCGCCACCTGATTCCGACCACCAGAACCACTAGCACCTCGACCATAGCCTTGCTAAAACCTAAGCTTCATTTTCCCCTTCGACCCATTAGGTTCGACGTTCTGATGATGTCACATTTGTTATACGAACAACCCCTATACAAACCCAGTTCAAAACCCTAGATCGACTCGTACCAGCCTCCACGACCATCAGAAAAACCCTAAGCCATTTTCCCCAACATCGTTGATCGTCAATCTATCTCTTGTCTTAATGCCGACGTTTTTGAACTTCGAGATCGCTAGAGATCGAAGTTAAACCCAAAAATGATTATCACTTAATGCCTCACTAATCACACATTTAAAAAAATTTATGTTATAGTTATCAAAATTCATGAATTTTCGACATAAACCAGATTTTATATTCAATACAAGAAATTTAGACATTAAAATTTCCTGAAAAAAATCAAACTTTACTGTTATTTCTTGTTTCACCTCTTTACTCAATATTTCTTCTTGAAATTCTCTTTAAAATGAAATTGCATTGTCCAGACAATTCCCCTTTTAAAATTCTTGCCTAGTATTGTCTGTATAATGAGAAATTAAGATTAAAAAAAACAAATTTTTAAGGCTGAATCAAGGAACAGAGATTTGCAAACATATATTCTGGTATACTTATTCAATAACCATATTTCTATTTATACACAGTCATATCTTCATCATGCAAACAAGTTTTCATATGTCATTTCAATGATAAATCACAAGCATCATGGTTGACAGGTTTAAACATTGATAATGGGAATAGTTTACTCACCTGTTTTCCTTAGAAACAGAGAAAGCTTCTTTTGAAATTTTTACAGAGTTTTGCCTTAGATCAGGAACTGATTTGCTCGGATCTGGATCTTGAACTAATTGTAGATCTTGAGTTGCTTTTAAAGCTTCAGAAACTTGAATGAACTTTGCTTGATTTGTTTGCTTCCTCCTCTGGTTATTTGCTTCACAAATTGTAGATCTGTTTTGCTGATTTGAATTGATTTTTTTTTTAACTTCTGAATTTTTCTTGGCTCAAGTTTTATTTCTTCTTTTATCTTTACTTTGCTCAGATTTTAGAGAAAGAGTGTGGTAGCAAGTAGAGATTATGCATATAGCCTTGATTTAAATTTTGGAAAGAAATGAAAATTATGACAAATTTTTAACAAGTGTCATTTGCATGTTAAAATTGACTTACATTTGTTAAATGAAAGAACTTAGGTTTACATTTGTAATTCTCATGTATTAATGTGATTTAAATTTTATTTATTTATTTATTTATCATTTAAGTATAGCCCATTATTAAATTTATAGATTTTATTTTAAATCCTATATTATTTTGTGAATTAAATTATCTCAAATCCTAATCCAACTCCCAATTCAAATTCAAAATCTATTTTGAAATCAACTAAAATATATGTATATTTAATCAATACAAATTGAATTTGTAAATAATAAATTTATTTTGAATCTATTTATATTTGAAAAACAATACATTATTACTATTGTTTTAAAAATAACAATTTTGCCAATTTTGAATATTTTATAAAAGAGATTATTATAGTTGAATTTGTTTGAAATCTCTAGGATATCATGGATATTTTTATTCCCCTTTCAAATCCATTTACACATCCCGATATCTTTTATTAACAGTATTTTATCTGTTTAATATTCAAATTGATATTTCCATAATTCTAATCTTATTAATTACCAATTACCAGGTGCTCGAAAATTCAGGTTATCACACTTTATACTATACTTCAACATATTTTAGTTATTAAAAACATTCCATTTTTATAAAACTTATTTATTTTAAAAACTAGAATTCAAACTCATTTTGAATTCAGATTTAAACTTGTTTCAAAACCTTTGTTTTAAAACTTGCTTTACACTTTTTTCTTTTTAAATTTAATTTAAATTTTAAAAACTGGAACACCGTCAGGTTTTAAAACAAAACCTGTAACTAAAAACTTACTCGAGCCAAACTAAAATGACTTCGAGTCAAACCCTAAACCCTTCGAGTAAAATACTCGAACTACTCGAGTACATCAGCATCAAATTCAAACTCAACTTCACCAGAAAACAAAAGTGCACGGTGCACATGCACCGTAACTCTGATCAACTCCGTCCATTCACCAAGGCTTCATCATGTCAGAAACCATCCACGCACAATCCCACGATCATCAGATCGTCACCATCATCTAGAAATCCAAAATCGAGACTCAAACCCAAACCTGGAACCCAAAAGCAAAACCTGGAAACGCCTCCACCAAGCTCCTCCATCCATCAGAACACCAACACCACCGTCCACGACTTCGTCCACGATCCAGCAACCGATTCCCAGAGTTCTATCGAACTCGATCAACCCTAGGCGTCGAGATGATCAAACATTCAGCCACTTCCAAAACTAGGCCTAGAAACAAAAACTAACAACCCTCGCCACCACCGGTCTCTGACCATCCTCCTACCATTTTTCCCAAGTCATCGACCATCCCTCGACCTCCAGCAACAACCCTGGCCTCTCCGACCACCGGGATCACCAGAAATTTCCAAAAACCCAAAAACAGTGCAACCCAAAAATGCGCTTACATTTCTAATCTAAAAATTGTGATTTTAGTTTTGAAAAACATGATTTAGTTTAAGGTTTCAGCTTATATGCCTGGACTAAGAAATTATAAAGTTTGAATTTTTACAAAACTCAAGCTTATACTATTCTTTTTATTTTCCAGAGCAGATTTTAATTTGTTTTAACTTAAATACAATTTTAAAAACTTATTTTATAATCAAACAAATAGATGTTGTTTAGATCCTAAGTCCTAACAATCAGTGGATCAAGAGGAAATGATTTTAAATTGAAACTAGGGATTGAAATTTAGAACAGAGATGTTCTATAGGCATTTACAATCATTCATGCATCACACATCCACAAATACACATGAATTTTCCAACATATATATACAAATACAAACTTATTTTAGGCATTAATCAAGCAACCAGATTTACATTTGAGTTTTAAAAAGTGTCACTCACCTTCAAATGAAGAACATAACACATATATTTTTTTGAAATTGAAATTGGAATGTCTCATCCCTTTGAAAACTAGAAAACTACATGCATGCAGGATTTCCAGATTTGAAAAGAAATGCAGGCTTGATTTCTTTGGTTTTTGAAAAATGAAGACATAAAAATATTGCAACATTTTGATTCCATGTTGCTTCCAGAAATGGACTACAGGCGAAAGGTTTTGATATTTGGAAATGTATCAGGTTTTGATATCGGGAATGACAGGTTTGTTTTGAAAATTTGAAAGTGAATTTTCAGATTTGTTTGAACTTGTTTTGATTTGCAAATGATATTACAGATTTGTATTCTGGTTTTGGAACCGAAACTTTGAAATTGAATTTGATTTTCTGGTTTTACTTTGAGGAAAGAATTACAGATTTTTGTTTCAGATTTTAATAACTTAGCTTTTAAACTATGAAGATAAAAAGAAGAATTAGAAGGAAGAAACAATGTTTTAAAAGGCTGAAATTGTTTTAACAAAATAAAAGGAAAAGATGACAATAAAATGAAACTTGTCATATTGCTCAATTCATTACTTAACACATGTTGTTTAGATTACTTAAGGAATTAACACATGTCTTTTAAGTATTTTTCTATTTATATTAAATGTTTACATGAAAGCTTTTTCATTAATTTATTAGTTTATAAACACATATTTATAAATATATAAAATTTCAAAGAAAATAAAATCAATTACATTTATAAATAAAAACTTATACAAATATTTTAAAATCCAAAATATTTCAAAATATTTATCCTTTGGATTTCAAAACTTTAAATTCAAAGTCAAGCTAAATTATAAAAATCCAATTTAAAATATCAAGTTATATATATACATATATAACTACTTATTAAATTTAAAAATAACAATTCTATTTCTATAAAATCTATTTATGTTTATAAAAACAAAGTATTATAATTATTATTTGAAAATAACAAATTTCACAATTTTAAATAATTTATAAAAGAGATTATAAATTACTTCTATTATTAAATGAATTAATATATCATATGCTAGATTGCATTTAAACTTCTATTTTTAAATCATATATATCAAGTAATATTTATAAAAAACAAACCTTTTGTTTAAATTTAAAATTAAGCTAAGAATAATCTTAAACAATTCACATTTATCTTGAATATTTGAAACCATATAGTTATTTATTAAATAGATTTTGAAAAGCTTTATATTAAATTTAAATCAAAATTTCCAAATTATCAAAATGTATATTAGAATTTGAAAACAAGATTTATTTATTTATTAAATTTAAACCAAAGATTATCTATTTACAATATATCTAAATGTACATACATTATAAATAGAAATCATTTTATAAACTTTTTAAAAGATAAAATGCACCAATTAAATATTTATTTCATTAGATTATTAAATTAATTCAAATTTTATTAACAAAGATTATCAAATAAATTTTGATTTTAATACAGATTATTGAATTTATATTGCCCAAAAATTCCAGAATATCACATTCCTCCTCCCTTAAAAGAATTTCGTCCCCGAATTTTAAAAGCAAAGGTAATTTAATAATCTCATCTAAGATTTTAATTTAAAACAAAAGCATATGTTATCAATCATATGCTAACAATCATAGCAACCAATTCACTCAAATAAACAAATCTAACTATCTAAACAAAATTTTGGATAGAATTTCCTCGAGTTTCCCAAGTATAAATATCGAGATACTCGCTCTACAGAACCCAAAAAAAATCTACACTACAAGGCTACAGAGCTCCTACTCATCTAGATCTACCAACTAAACAGGATATCAGACTATAGACAAATTTGACTCAACAACCATGTCCTCCCAGAACAGCCGGTTCCAAAGTCCAGAGATAGATCATACACGTACTCCCTCAGAGATATGTGAAACACAATGAATCCTAGTCTTCTAAACTGTAATTCAATCCTGTAGACCAAAGCACTTATTCTTACAAGAATACAGAAAAGATCCAAAATACCTCGGAGCTAGCTCCCCAGTCTTACCAAACTTATAGCTCCTAAAACTGGAGAAAACTTATCTATAATCAAATCACCGACTCTTATCCACAAAATTCTTCAGACGATCTAGGGCTACCTACATCCTTCTTGATCAGCTCAACCTTCGCTGATGCCTCAAGAAACAAACTGGACCAAAAACAATCCAACAGAATGATCCTCTTACGATCAACCAAAATCAAGAACACAAACTCTACTCACAAACATCAGAAGAAAACAAACTTCTCCTATCCGAAAAAGAAAAACAAATGCACTCCCAAACTACTTCCGCTGCACGACTCTGATCTGGAGTAGATGAAAATGCTGATGATGAACACAAGCACAAACTGGACAACATAACCGAGAAGATCTCTAATAACCAAGAGAACACTCAGCTATCGCTAGTCACCTTTTCGATCAATCCAGCCTAACATCCAAAGAAAACTGTTCTCTCTTTACCAATCAGAACAGCTTACGCTGGTCTAGCCAATCCATCGAAGAAATGGATCCACCCTGCGGCTTCTGAACTCCACCTGTAGAAAAACTACTAAACTAGAAGATCTCCTTGACATCACACAGAACACTCCGAGCTGCAGTGCTGACACAGATGCCAAAGACTTCCTAACCAAACTTCGAGAAACTCGGACCTCAAACCAAACAGATACACCCTGCTGAACTCAGCCACATCACTGAAGCAGACTCACTCCCTTAAACTTGCTCCAAAGAAATCATCTTCGGAAACATCCATAGTCACTGCGTCTCATCACACAGCTACTACTTCCTGAGGTAGCCAAGATACCATCACTTGCTTCTGCCCAAACGACAGATCCTAACTCAACTCATCTACCAACTTCAAAGATTGTAACGCTTTCGATTTTTCGTTGCCGAAAAACCGAAATGTTATGGGTTTTAAAAAGAATTTAAGAAAAAGGGAGAAGAAAGAAGAGAGAAAATAGAGGGAAAAGATAGAGAAGAAAACAGAAAATTTTAAAATAGAAGAAAAAGAGAATAGAACGGAACAGAAAGGAAACAACAGAACAACAACAGAATCTCACAATTCGCAGCGAAACAACATATAATAATAAATGAATAATCTTTAAACAAAGAACTATATCAGTTATTACATTTTATACATTACATTTCATCATATCATATCATCAGAGTGTACAACATCAACATACAGTGCAGCGGAAAAAGAAATACTATATACTAGTAATACGCCATGCCATCCAGCTTGCCTCCAGCAACTCCAGAATATCCAGAATATCCTGATAAACCTAACTCTTGACTGCCCGTGTGGAAATTGGTGGGCACCCAGAGTTTAGGAAGGAAAACAATAAACTCCGAGTCAGTCATGTGACTGGTGTGAGAACTCAAAACAGTTTATTTATCTTTAAAAACAAAATAGAGGAATATTTTTATTTCAATTCGCAATGCTTTTAAAAATGAGACTACCATAAGGCCTTCCGCACACACACACAATGCAAACGCAGAATCGGAGGAGATTTCTCCTTATGATAGTCAAAGATGCTTGATACGCATTTAAAATAACATTTGATATTATTACTAGTGCATAGTGTAGGAAAAATTCATTTCGAAAGTAGAATATAAATCTTAGCCAACATACGACCATTATCGTATGCCTACTATAGCTACCATCCAAACAGTGTTGCGACACCATAAGTGAATGATAGGTTCTACAACTAAAACCGTACAAGTTTCGTATTGTTTCTTTGGATTTCCAACAAATGGTCAGGCCAAGGAACTTCCCATTGCCACATGATAATGCCTCTGGAAAGACATCCCCGAGAACCAAACCGGAACTCTGCCAACACAAGGCCGGGTTACCCCTAACTGGGTAACTACTGACACGAGCACGCCATTCCCCGATCGTAAACGACCTTTCTCACGGGATCCCGATAACCAACAACCACAAAGTAATAAATTCGTAGTAACCACATAGGTTAAATATCTGGGCTCCATACCATGATACCACCTCTATCCAGAAGGAAATGTACATACCCTAAAGGGTGCTACCCCTCATAACCTTGCCGCATCTTTCCTGTTTTGACCATTTCCGGGGTGTGAGGTTCGACGAAGTCACGTCCACAAAAACATACTTTATACAAAAGCCATGCTTTGGGTCAACAAATGATCAACACAATGATCACAAGGATAGACGATCAAATAAACGATCCTATCACAATAATCAACACGATGATCATTTCAGCATCACTCAGCATGTCACATTACCAAATTGGGAATATATCGCTGATAACTTCAACTATATAACCTCTGAGCTCGTACGTCTCAGAGAAGGGTGTTAAGCTAAAAGAATAAATTCTCCGCCACCAACAGAAATATATTTGAAAGAAATCGGCTTTATATCTCAACTTGTAATGTCAGACATACAATCCATACAAGTCTGTTCCGGGATCGAACAAAACCGAAGGCACTTCTTACGAAGCCCTTGCAATCCGGGTATTCACAATCCCGATCGAATTTCCCATCACTTAGGAGATCTCTATACCAGGAGCTACCCAGTGCAGAAACAATCGATAGGTCATCCTATCGCTTTTGCAAATACTCGGCCTTCAACACCGATCTTCAAATGCAATTCACAACGACGTATCACATATTCGGAATGGGTTATACGACCCCATGGTCCTTTCCCGGTTAACCCGAATAGTGAGCGTTTATTCAAAAATAAGTGTGGCATTCACATTCAAACAAATCACATCAAATACCCATTCAAAGGGAAATATTGATAGTCGGTTATTGAACTATCAATGGATATGCACACATCACCAGTTTCCAAATAATTTTCCAAATTATTTATTTTCCAAAAATCATATCTTTACAAGATATATAATTTCACACTTCAAAAATAAATCAATATTTATTTTCAAACAAATTCTACTTTTCATTTCTAAATTCCATAATGAATTTATATTCCAAAATATTCATGCATATACGATTTCAATTATCCATTTTCAATTTATCTTCAAAAAGATAAATTCTAAATATTCATTTCATATTGGAAAACATTTCCATACTTATTAAACATAAGCAATTCACAAATCTTTTTATTTTCAACACTTAGAAAATATTCAATATACTTAAATCAAAATAAGTATATATTTCATTCTTTAAGGAAATCATTCTCTTAAACATATTTATTTGGGCCAAAACGAATGTTACGTAAAACATCGTTACGACAACCCAAATTCACTAGTATAGGGATTCGAAATTAAAATTGATATATAAATCCCAATACTATGCAAAACATTTCCTTTCGGAAATCATTTACTATAACAACAGTGTTATAGTCCATTATTTCCTTTTATTTCTCGAAAACGTCTATTTCAACAATGAATGTTGAAATCTATGGTTTCGAATCTCAACACATTTTAAAACATCGTTAGATCATTTTAATTCTATTTAAAACACCAAATCCAAAACATTTTCTTTAACGTGCTATTCACTATTCAAAAACGTGAATATACTTCATTAACAATTTCATCCTTTTATTCATTTTAATTCAAAGGATTATTCACTATTCAAAAATGTGAATATAACTCCATTTATAGGTTGCAACAAATTTTCTTGTCAAAATAAGTCATTTGCGAATTTATAAAACAACGTTTATAAATTCCATTTCTATTTATTTATAAAAACTTTCTTTTTATAAATTCTTTTATTAACCTATTCCAGTTTATAATTCAATTATAAAACAAAAGTTTACATTATAAGTTAAACACTTATAAAACGATTATTTTACAAAATCGTTCTTTTAACTTCCCAAATTATAAATCTTATAACTTATAAGATTGTTTATTTATCCAAAATTCATTCTTTCAATAACTTTATAAATCTTATAAACCTACTGTTTATAAAATTCCATTTATAACTTCACTGTTTAAAATTTCTATAAATTCCATTCAATTATGAAATTCATTTCCACTTCATTCAAACACTTATAAAAACTCGTTTATAATGTCAATATTTCAATTTATAAATATCCATTTATAAATCTCTTAATATAAATCAATTTATATTATTTTTTTAAAACGTCTCTAATCTCCTTTATTATTGCACCATTTCGATTTATAAAATAATTAAATTTCATAAATCCTATATTTAAACTTTTCACAATAAATTCTAAAATCCCGATTAAACTATTTTATAAAATCGTTAGCATCATATTCTCAAAAATCAGTTTTTAACTATATTTCTCAAAAATCATAATTTTTATAACTAAAAAAAATTATAACGTTTATTTATTTAAAATAGATCAAATTCCAAAAATAGTATATTTTCAAAAATCACTTTATAAATCATTTTAAAATTCCAAAACTTGGTCCAATGATGCTACATATCAAATAGTCAATCACGACAACAACGATATCATATATCAATATGAAAATCCATCAAATATCAAAATATCTGAAATCAAATAAAAACTGTTGAGGAATCCAATTGGATCCCTCCAACCTGTTTTCCTGCATTCACAAGCATTAGCACAATACCAATTTCGCTCCAGTACGAAATTATCGCGGTATATGGGATTTAAAATATTATCCGCTTAATAACGGCGCAACAGGGTCTCATCCGCTAAAAAAATACGGGAAATCAACAACTGCAATATATACATATGCCAATATATATATATATATTGATATTATATATAATACCAATTTCACTGTTTATGAAATATTCGCGGTATATGTTTTTAATAAATAACATCCGCTTACTAACGGCGTATAATGTCTATTTTAACAATCAATAGATATCAATCAACATTCAAACATGCATTCAAATATTTTAAATCTAACTATTTAAAATAAAATCGAAACTGATTTGATTGAGTGAGAAGTTCTCACCTTGGTTTTATTTCCGTTTTAGCGATTTATTTCGAATAAAATTAAACGGACGTTTAATTTTACCCAAAATTCTCACTAACTCCAAACGACTCCAAACCAATTTCATCGCGTAGTGCTCGTCCATACGATTCCAACGCAACTGGTTTCGCGCGTTTTCGAACTCGTATGAAAAAGTTATGATATTATGAAGTTTATACGCGATTTTAAACTAATATTTACAACATAATTTTAATTTATTTCAACATACACACATCCTCACCCTTGGATCCAAACCCAGATACATCTCCACCGTCCCCATCCTTCTCCTACATCACGCGTATTGCTCCAGGCAACTCAAATTGAGGCCGAACCCATCATGCTTGATTAGGGTTAAATAATACTCAATTAATACTCGATATTAACACGATCAACAACTTGCAATAGGAAGCTCTTGACCCCCTCTACCTTCGCCCACCACCATAGCCCACTCGGCCACCTGATGCTCCTAGGAAAACGTGCGTGAACTGTAGAGAACGGCCTCCCTTTTCTCCTTCCTCGAGTCTCCGTTTTACATCACCACCGTTCAGATCGTAGCTCTCACTCCCCTCTCCAACTTTCATGTTGACAACTTCCTCTAATTGTTGACGGATTGAAGATCTAGAGGGAAGAAGTTGGAACATTTCTGGCCATTGGTTTATAATGTGGCGGCTAGGGTTAGAAAATTAGGGTTTTTAATTTTTTTTTTTAATTTATGAAGGGTGTGGGTGTGTATTTATAGAAGAAAATCGAACACTATTCATCCGGAAATTCCGAACTCCGATTTACGCACCGTAACCAGCGTTTCTAGGGTTTACCCCACGTTCCGGACACAATGGAACAGGTTTCGGAAGTATGTGCGAGTTATGGCTATAAACGCTCAATTTGAATTAAACCGATTTAAGCGATTTTCTAGGCGTTTTAATTTGTACCGGACAAACGGTAAATCCAATTGACTTGAAATTTGAAACCTTACAATAATATCACATTACGGATCCGATGAAACTGGTTTCGTAGAAATCCGAGACTTTTTGAAAAATGGCTATTTTAGCTCGCCAAATTAAAATTAAAAATAAATCGATGCGTTTCGAGCTGCCACGATCAAACGATAGCTCCGATTAACACGAAAATTGAAATCCGGTAACAACTAACTATTACGGATCCAATGGAACTGGTTTCGTTCAATTCTGAGACTGTTCAAAAATTGACTATTTTTACTAGTCGATTAAATATTAAAATATTCAATTTTCACAAATTAACTTTTAATTCGATTTAAAAAGTTCTAAAATATCGTTCTAACTCCAATATGATAAAATAAAATTTTACAAATCATTTTCAATCATATTTAACCCGATTTTCAATTATTTCCATAATTTAACGTATTAAATTATCGATTTAATTATTCAATTAAATCTAATTATTCAAATAAAAATTTATTTGACTTATAAATTTACTTATAAATATTTAAAATAAATTAATTATTCAAATTTTAATTATTAAAAATTCTGGGTCGTTACAAAGATCGACTCCAAACCTTAACAGGTTGCCTTCGGAGATCGATGAAATCCTTACACCACAGCAAAGCTTACTCGAGACGGTATTAGGTTAACAGTCTCGATAGATACACTTCCAACCTCAACATTCGGGCTCCTTCCATTGGTAGTAGTCATGTTACACACACCACTACCCTATCTACCTTTATAACTTATATTGGAAAACCTGTACGGGTAACCTAACAAATAGGTAGAAATATATATATATATATATATATCAAAATTACAAATACGCTCTCTTAAGAAAGAAATCACTCCAAAGCCTAGGTATTCACTCAACCTAGCGCTCTGATACCAACTGTGACGACCCGACTTTCTCTCCACAGAAATTCGCATCATCTTTAAGAAAAGAAGGGTTAGAAAAGAAAAAGATAGAGAAGAACGGAAGAAAACAACATCAGAATCTCAACAGCGAAATGAATAAATTATATTAATCAAATAAATATTACATAGTATACAACATCAATCAGTGTTACACAACTTATACATCACATACTAGACAGTTATAAACACCTGTCTTATTGTACAACTCAAAAACAAACTCAACAAAGAGATACCAACACAGCAGAACACTATATATATCTACAATGCACAAGCCTCCTGCTCCATTTCTCCTCCACAATTTGCCAAAGCAAACCTGAATCCCTTGGCTACTCTAAAAATTCAAGTACCTAAGAGTTTAAGAAAAACAGAAATAAACTTCGGGTCAGACATGGGTCTGGTGTGAGTAACATGTTAAGGTTGCTTAACTTTTGAAAACCTTTTGAAAAGAAAAGGTACCACATAAGACTCCCCACATATAAACATGGGTAAGTTTTTACCTTACGCCAACCAAAACATTTGATAGGAAATCCAGTGATATTATAATAGTGTCTAGGGTTTTCAAATAAAATATAGAAATAGCTGGAATGCTTACATCTCACGTTCCAACATAGTTAGGCACAATCAAAACGTACGGCGCTTATTAGAGATTGGATTCCATACAATGGCAGGGCTACTAAGGTACCGCCCGTCATAGTACGTAGCCTTAATCACCGTACCGAGGATCCACCCTAAATCCCCTACAACACAAGGCCGGAACCATCCCTTACTGGATAGTCCCGAACAAGACAATCCCGACAGTTGTTACAATCAACTGCCCCACACAGCCGAATATAAAGTGACTTCTAGACAGGGGTAAATCTCGTCCTACTTGGGTATGACCCACTTAGCCTTGTTGCACCTCCCCTATTTTAGCCATTCCTGGTTGATGAGGCTTGAGGCTTCGATTACCTTTAGAGAACACATCTCTTAGAATTCTTATCTCCACCTGACGATGTTCTGAAAGCATTCAATCCATACAAGTTCGTTCCGGGTCCGAACGAAACCGAAGGCATTATCTCGTTACACTCATTTTGGAATCACCCTCAGAGTTAACGACAATAACCCTTGCACTTTGAATCTTCATCTTCACTTGAGATTCACGACCGATCGTTAATTTGGATCGATGTGGTTTTCGAATATCCAAATCTGGAAATCCGATCCCGGTCTCATCGAAATCCAAAACGCCATCTTTTAGGTCCAAGTTATTTTAAAGTTAAAACAATTCAATTCTATTATCTATACACACACAGATAGATAATTCACATATCACAATAGATAATCAACATTATCATCATAAATAGATAATCCATATTATCATCACAAATAGATAATTCATATTATCATCACAATGCAACTAAGCATCCATATCACACAGCATCACTTATCTCATATCTGAGATCTCAACCCATTCAAGGAAATCAATATCAATCAGCATTCATAAGCAATGATTTATTAATCACCATTCTATAATTAATTTAAAATGAATTAAATTAATTACTTCATCTCTAATTAATTTAAAGTGAATTGAATTAATTACTTCATCAATATAAATCTTGCTTACATAACCATAAATTAATTACAAATCAATTAAATAATTACCCTCTAATAAATCACCTTAATTAATCACCCTTGATTAATTATCCTTTAATTACATTCAAGTAAATAGCCTTTAATTAATTTCACAAATTAATTATTTTAAACCTAATTCAGTAATTAACCTTTAATTACTTCATTAATTAATCAATTAAATTAATTACATTAATCCTTAATTGATTACATTAATTAATTCCTTCATTGATTAATTGTTCTTAATTAATCAATCCTTAATTACATCAGTATATTAATTAATGATCCCTAATTATTTTTATTTATAATTACCCTATTTAAATTAATTACATTAAGTAATTAATCATCAATTAAACTATACTAATTAATTACTCTTGATTAATCACATTAAGTAATTGATTACCCTTAATTACTTCATTAGATATATTAATTATTCCTTAATTAATTATCTTTAATAATTAATCTTTAATTAATTATATTTATTAATCACCCTAGATTGATCTCATAAGTAATTAATTACAGTTAATTAGTTACATCTCTTAATTATCATCAAATAACTTTATTAATCAATTCTTAATTAATTACACTAAGTGATTATTTATTAATTACTTCCATTAAGTAATTATTCTTCATTAATTACATTGAGTAATTACTTCTTAAATTATCCCGTGATTATCTTAAATTAATTAAACTTAATTAATTAGCTTAGACTAATCAAAATAAACTTATTTATTTACAATTAGTAATTAATTTGTTAATTACTTCCATTAAGTAATTACACTTAAACAATTCACAAATGATTATCTTTAAATTAATTAATCTAATTAATTATTAAAATTAATCACATTAATTAATTATTAAGTAATCCTAAGTTAATGACCTTCATTAACTATTAACAAATCTTTAATTACTTCTCTAAAGTAAATAACTGAGATTAATCATTATTAATTACAAATTAATTTATCTATAATAACCCATTAATTAATCTCTAATTATTTAATTAATTAAGTGTTAATCTATAACTTAATTAATTTTTAATTACTTGATTAATAAATTTCAAATCATTAATTTAAAATCAAATCTTATCAAATTAATGATTTCTTAATTATAAACTAATTAATCTTAATTAACTTACTTAATCCTTTAATTAATTAAATTAAACCCCTAATTACTTAATTAATTAACCCAAATCATTAATTAATTAAATTAATTAATTATCCATCTTAATTACCTTAATAATTTAAGAATTATAAATCATTAAGTCCTAATTAACTTTGAGATAAACCTTAATCTTATTAATGATTAAATTATCATTAACGAAGTAATTTAAAAACTATTTGCTTTTAAATTTACTTTTAAATTCCATTTTAAATTTAAGATTTAAAATGAATACAATTTTAACTTTAACAAAGTTTAACAATTCAAAAACCTTTTAACTACATGTTAAAGAAATGCTTGTCTGATAAAAGAATTTTAAAAGAAATTTAAACCAAATTCATCTTTAAATTTCAAACCATATTTAAAACATTCAAAGTTGTTTTAAAACATTTAAATCCAAAAACTTTATTTATTTCAAACTAGAATTCAAATTAAGCTTTGAATCCAGATTTAAACTTAAATTTAAAACCCTGTTTAAATCTTTATTTTCAAATTTTAAAAAACAGTTTATAAAATACTTTAACATTTTTTAGCTGTTAAAAACATTCCATTTTTATAAAACTTATTTATTTTAAAAACTAGAATTCAAACTCATTTTGAATTCAGATTTAAACTTGTTTCAAAACCTTTGTTTTAAAACTTGCTTAACACTTTTTTTTTAAATTTATTTTAAATTTTAAAAACTGAAACACTGTCAGGTTTTAAAACAAAACCTGTAACTAAAAAATTACTCGAGCCAGACTAAAATGACTTCGAGTCAAACCTAAACCCTTCGAGTAAAATACTCGAACTACTCGAGTAAAACTCAAGTACATCAGCATCAAATCCAAACTCAACTTCACCAGAAAACAAATGTGCACGGTGCACATGCACCGTGACTCTGATCAACTCCGGCCATTCACCAAGGCTTCATCACGTCGGAAACCATCCACGCACTATCCCACGATCGTCACCATCATCTCTAAATCCAAAATCGAGACTCAAACCTAAACCCGAAACCCAAAAGAAAAACCTCGCAACGCCTCGACCAAGCTCCTCCGTCCATCAGAACACCAACACCACCGCCACGACTTCGTCCATGGTCCAACAACTGATTCCCAGAGTTCTATCGAACTCGATCAACCCTAGGCGTCGAGATGATCAAACATTCAACCACTTCCAAAACTTGGTCTAGAAACAAAAACTAACAACCCTCACCACCATCGGTCTCTGACTATCATAATCTATGTCGGTATACATCATTTGATGCATGTGTAATAAAGCACTAAAATTGAACTAAAATAATACTGACCCAACTGTATGTTATATCCAGTTTCCATCATCCTTTTTCTGCAAAAAAAAAGATCACGTCACTAAGAAATTAGACATGGCTATAAGGAATGAGCCTATATTACGGAATGCATGCCAATACAAACAACTTTTTAAATATTTTTCATTTTTTTGCCAGAAGTCGAAGAGGACTCCAAAGGTGGAAGTGGGCACCAGAGCAACATAAGCCAATATGGACGAGTGGTTAAAGCTTATAGTTATAGTATTTTAAGACTTGCCTCAATTTGCAATATCTATTATATATATCTGAAAAAAAGTACTCGAATTTTATTTTACCTTTTGACGTTAGGAAAAAAAGCAGTGATAAAAGCACTTTGTAGTGGTGCAAAACATGAATAACAAATTCAATTAAGTAAAGATATCAATAGAAAATAACCTGTCAAATAATTTTTCAGCAATTGGCTGGTCCCTTTCAATCCAATTTCCTATTTAATAGTACTATTATTTTGTCAAGGCTTTTGAACCTGCTGTGTGTCTTGTGGGGAAGATGCACAAACCACTTGTGTTTCGTACTTCCATATAGCTTAAGTTAATTTTTGTGTACGTGTACCATTGCTCAGATATTATGTTATGACCAGCATGATTTTTCAGTTACTTTCAAAATCTTATTCATACCACCCAGTAGAACAATTATTGTTCCCATTATTCAATCACGATCAGTACTCTGATTCACAACAAATTGGATGTACCTAGGTTTTTCTTTCTACCATCGTCCAAATAAGAATTAAACGGTAAAGACGTACCTGTCTAAGATTTAAATTCAAATGATACTATTTGATGACTAGTTTCTGCAAGATGTTATTCACAAATTCCGCATCATAAAAGTAAGAATTTAAGCCATAGCGACCTGAAGTATCAGTTCAAGCAAAAGACTCAGATGAGGATTAATAATCTGAATTAATATAAATATTCAAATTATTTAGAATCTACTCAAACGATACAGATTCAAACATTGGCTTTGGACACAAACAAGTATACCATCTTTAAACCTATAAAAGATGTCACTTTCTTTATTGTTTGTTTTATTTACAACTGTGAGTAATTATCATCGTTATTCAGATTATTTACTATATTTTATTTTGTTACAGGGTACTGCATATGCCAAGTCTTTATCCAGTAAATCAACATGACTTCACCACTTCAAGATTTTGCTACAGGGTACTGCATATTGAGAAAGTCCTTGCTTTCAGTTATGTAGGGCAGCTACTAACAGTTGAAAAATCCAAAGCTATAGCATTTCCACAAGCCTATCCATATAAGCAGAAATCAAGATTTTTTTTTAGGTTTGAGACATCTTGATAAGGAATAAATATAATTATCTTGCTAAGATGAGTATCTCATCTAAATTGCTAAAACTAAGTAACCATTGATAAAACTTAGTAGGCTTGAAAGTGTGCGAAGACCCGTGTAAATTATCACTGCTACACAAAGGTTTGGGTGTCTTTGCAATTATGGTCGTTGTTATTATACTAATACCGCACATGTAACAACCCTTCACGTACGAATTTCAAAGATTCACAAACTCAAAATATATTTCCAAATATACATCATAGGACCTCATCAAAAAAATGTAGATAAACTTACACTATAAAACTGAAGGCCTTCTTTTCCTATCACCTTTGAAAATACAATTTCAAATTTCACTTTATAAGAAAACTAATATCCAGTAAGAAAAACTTGATGTACGGTTAAAAAATTCCTCCATGAAAAAAGATGATGATAAAAGAACACTAGATAAACATTGTTTAACTCGTAAAAATAAAATAAAAATGGAGGTGCACTATGCAATAGATGCAGTATAAGTTTAAGACTTAATTTTTCTGAGAATATTTCTTTAGAACAAACCTAATTGCTTGTTAAAAAAATTTTCAAAATATTTTTTAAGCATCAATAGTTTGTTAAATCTGAATCAGGAGGAAGTTTACCTCTGACTCAGGTGTTCAACATTGCTTAAATACCCTTTTCATATAAGAATGAAAAGAATTAAAAATAAATAAATAAACATATTCAGATTTTCAAAGCAATGCAATATGCATTTCTTACATTGCTCAAAAAGAACTTATCACAATCAAAACGAAACTACAGCTATTTCAACAAAATCCTATTCACTGGCTAAAATTATGGCTTCGCCCTTCCATGATATCTATCTTCCGTTCTTTATAATCTCTTCTTACAGCTATTAGTTGCAATATAAATGACCAAGAAATGGAACAAATTCCCAAGAAAACTTCAAATTTGAATTTTGATAAAAAAACTTCTTTCAACCGTTATCAAAATACCCAAATCATATGCAGTAGATAGTAAACAGAACAATTACCAATCAACATCAAGCCCACTCATCAGCAAAACAAAACCAAGTTGAACCAAATCGTTCATCTACACAACTCGTTTCAAGCAAGAAATTCACCGAACAACATATACGCACATACCAAACCCTAATCAAGAAGTGATCTTACCCTCATTCGGAACATCATGATTCTTCCTCCAAGGTTTTGGTTCTACGCAGCAATCCACGCAGGAGAAGTTGGACGCATCGACATGTTCAAGTTAAACGAGATTTATACTGGAAATCAAATATTATTGAAGAAGATCTCTCACATTTGATGGCCAGATGTTAAGTATCTTAATACGGCAAGCTCGGTGCAGCATCCGTCTTCAAATTTAAACAAATTTCCAACTTCAAAATGCCTATCATCTTTTGCATGTAAATATCAAAATAACAATGGACAGATGCTAAGTATACACCTAAAATGATTCAAAATAAAACCCTTGAAATTAAAATCTATAATAAAATGTGATATACCTGCCTGTAGCATGCACTTTCTAGTACAGATCATACTCATAGTACCCACTTCCTCTGCCTTTCCCACTTGCTTCATCGACAGCTTCGTCCAGGAAGACAACATTTAGAGGCAAAGAGACTATCAATGGAGAATGTTTTAGGGAGGAGAGGGAAGGACCTCATCGGAGGGGAATAAGCTTACGAGCGAAGGAGCACTTCATTTTCAAAGTAGGAGAATCGTGCGAGCAGAGAATGAGTTTTAGCATTTGAGAGTGATTGGTAAAAGAACTAGGGTTTGAGAAGCGGGTGGATATTGTGAATAAAAGAGTGAAAGGGGAAATCTAAGGCAGAAGAAATTCTAAAGGGAAACGTGACACTAAATAAAAAAATTCGTGAAATATTTTTTACTTTACGCGGCTGCAAAGAGGGAACGTGAAATCTTTTTAGCCGCATTTTTATTTTTTAGAGAAATACTTTTTGGTTGCATTTAGAAAGAAACGCCACCAATTTTTGCAACTATAAATGGTTTTTCTTGTAGTGACTGCCATTAAAAAAGTGGTGGTCTATTGATTGTAAATAGATTTTCTACAAATGAACTAGTGATAGTGTTGACATTGCCAGTGTTGGCAGCCATTTGAAAACTTTTTCAAAAATCAGATTATGAAAACTTCGAAAACCAATGCTCTAATACCAAATGTAGGAAATGCGGACTATGGATCATAAGGCTGGATTAACACTAAAAACATGGTGAATAGTGTTTAATGGATTTTATGGAATCTTTGAAATCTTTTGAAATTAAACACAAACAGGTGCAATTCTCAAACACAGAGAAAATCATAGAATCTGACACAGATGCAAATAGTAAATAAAAAGCAGTGAAGGAAAGAAAACACTGAAATTTTATACTGGTTCGGAGTTACCCTATATCCAGTCCTACACAATTTCTTGTGCAGATTTCTTGTCAAATATAATTTCGATATTACAACCACTATTTCAAGGCTATGAGATAAACCCTCTTGTCTTCGAGTTCAGGGCAAACTCTCCTGATTAACCAGGCTATAAGATCACCTAATTGATTTACGGGCTACTATCACACCCAACTGATTTACGGGCCACAATCACACCGCTTCCAGCATAACTTTGATTGGTAGAGACACTCGATACACTTCTTTGATTAAAAATAACCCTATAACTCAAAATAGCACTAAGATCTTTGAGAGACACTGGCAGAGAATCAAACTAGAGACAATCGAGTTTGATTCACTTAGAATTTCAGCAATGTTTTGTTAAACTATACGAGAATATTTAAATGGAGAAGGAGTGAAGAAATAAAGAAAAATAATTTAAAATTCGTTGAAAACAACTAGCATTTATAGAAGAACAATAGTCATGTTCATTCGTGAAAGGTTATGCCGAATAGACACTTCTTTTTAAAAATTGAAATTTGAATTTCTACGGCCACCACATCGACATGGGGGACGGGGTACGTCAACATGCCTATGTATATTTTGAAAATTAATTTTTCTTTAAAATGATTCTATTCTAAAACTTGTCAAAACAATTTCTAATCTTTGTAAACCATTTTTAATATAGTTCAAGCTTACAAAAGAGATTTATAAAGTAATCTTAAAAATGTATAATCTATAATATATAAGTAACAAAAGCTCAATATAAATATTTTGAAATTAAAGCAAAAACCAGGAGATAGTTAAAAAAAGAAATGATTTTGAAATTAATATGATTAAAAATCGTCTTTGAATTAAGGCTAAAATATTTAATTGATAGAGACGACTTTTGAAAAGATACTTTTGAAAAAATAAACCATTTCAAAAATTTCACGGATTCCATTCCACTAAAGAGGTCATAGGTTCCATCCCACTATTAAAGCGAGAAGGTGGATTCCATTCCACAATTAAAATTCGAATAAAGTTTTTATGCTACAATGAAGTTTTAACATAAATCTAGACACTATTACTTATCTTGATACCTTGAACTCTTGATATCTTGATTTTCATGAGTCTTCAGTCTTGGGTTCTTTCAATCTTGAATCTCTATGCTCAATCTTGAATCTTTGTATTGTACAGTCTTCATTCTCAATACCTACATGTATATATATACATATATATATATATCCTGCATATACATATATATCTAGACAAGAATATTAATATTTATATTTTATAACAAGTCCTAAGGTTATTGTCATCAAAACCATCATCTCAGGAACTAACATCCTTGAATAAATAATTAAATAATAGTTAGCTTTTGAATAAGTAATTAAACCATAATTAATCTTTAATTAATTATTTATTAATAAGTTAAACTTTTAAATAAAAATTAAATATCATTTAAATCTCAATTATTTAATTAAATAGTCCTTAATTGAAACTTAAATAATAAATTAAACATTTATTTGAACATAATTAAATCTTAGCTTAAATTTAACTTGATTAGTAATTGATAAATAATTAAACCTTATAATGATAATTAATTAATAAGTAACTTTTACAAATTAATTAAAACAATAACTAATCCTTAAAATATTATTTAAATAATAATTAACCTTGTTATTATTTAACTAATTATAGTTTGCCTAGTCGATTACACTTATGTACTTGCTGATTACCTTTACTTACAAATGATTAAGTGCTAATTACCATACTTAATTAATAAAATAATCATTAAATAAATAAAAATTAATTAGTTAGTAATTACTTAATTTTACTTATAATATGTTTGAAAACACTTTTCAAAAACAAACTTAAGTGAAAAATATTTTAGATTCAATAAGAATTCGTTTTCACGAACTACACCAAGGGCAACATTGCTATGTGACCCGTAATTTTTAAAACTTGTTTTCATAACAAATAGCTTTTAAAAATAATTAACCTTTTACTTAAACCCGTTTCCTAACTTAGAAAAATCCTTTAAGCTCAAATGGTAAAGTTTCAGAAACTTTATAAAAAAAATTGAAACCACGTAAGTAAAACAGGCTTTTAAAAATAAGGGATCTCTATATCACAACATAAACCAGATCAAATGCTAATTTTCTTTGACATACAACATCTCAAGAAAGAGCAAACACACACACACACACACACACACACACACACACACACACACATATATGCCATAAGAAAAAGATTCTAACTGGGAATTTCTACTTTGCTTTTAACTTCATTTTTCAAGTTATACGATTATTACCGACAAGAACACATATGTACAAGCAACCATTATTAGTTCCCTACCAAACAACTAACAACTTAGCAACTAAGTAACCAATATAATAAAGTTTAAACCTTTGTAAAAAGGCGAGCTTTTCTCACTTTAAAACTAACAAAACTCTTACAACATTTGCAACTACTTTACATCTTACTTGCCTTAGGGAAAATTAAGTTTTGATGGGCCTAAGGGATAACAAGGAGTAGGGCCTAAAGGATAAAAAGGAATAAGGCATAGGGCTTTGTGGCTCATTCATGGTGTGTATGGCTCGGCCATGGAAGGAGGAGGTGAGTATTGGTTGATTTCTTTGAATTAGAATTGTAGTAAAAAAGTAGATTAAAGGTTTCAACCAAGTTTATAAAGGATTTATAGGAAAAATGTTTTGAAACTTGGAAATAAAAGTGGAAGCCATTAAAGGGCTTTATAAGCTTCTGAAAATTAAGTGAAGTTTGGGGAAAAAAGGAAAGTAAGTGGGAAATGGAAGAGAGAAAAACGAGAAAAGGTTTAATATAAAAGGCAGTTAGAAAATTACTTAAATACCCCTAAGTACCTGCATTCCATTCATTCCTTACCACCTCATCACCATATCCCTTCCATTCTTAAAATTCATGAAATCTTGACGCTACCCTTTACCCGTCTGACCTAACATGCGTTTAGTGCCCATGATACTTATGTTTTTCCTAAGGTCATTTCATGTTTAAACATGTTTTCAAACCTTATTTTTAGACGTATAAAAGTCACATCAATTTTATATATATACACACACACACATTTATTTAAAAACCCTAATATATCCTAACTGATAAGTAATTATATGTATATATTTATAATAACAAGGTTTACACATTTCCGACAACTTTTAGCTGACGAAAATTTAAAAAAAAAGGAATTCTACTTACATTTTTTATTTCTCTTCGAACTAATTACTTTTGTAAACTAATTTTGAAAACTATTTAATTATCATTATTTATTATCTAAAATAGTTTTATTCTCATTAGAAAATCAATTATTTTAATATTTCAAATTAGTTAAACATTCACAAATCAAAGCGTTGAAACTCTGGGTCTTATAGTTGTTCGTTACCTGGCCATTTGTTGGAAATCTATTCTCCAATAAGAACCTTCGGTTTTGATCGTATACCTATTACTTCTTTCATGTACACACATCACAACTATTTGATATATTTATTTTTAACCCTCAGACTTTATTATGATATCACCGGATTTTATGATAAAAATGGTTCGGTTATCATAAGGTAAAAACCTGTCTGCATTTATGTCTGGTGTGGTCTTGTGAAATACCTTTGATTTAAAAGGATTTTGTAACTTATAATAAAATTTCTTATGATTTAAATTTCTCACGCTGGTTTTTTACTATACTGACCCGGGAATTGTTTTCTTTTAATGCTCCGGTCAGACAAAGCATAGTTTCTAGATTAGCTTTGGACACATTGGAGCTCAGAAGACGAGCTGGAGGCCAAGATGTATCTACGTATTTCTTTATGTTTCACTACATGGTCTTATTGTACTTATCAGAAAGTGTAAGGACAGGTGTTATAACTGTCGAGGTAGATGATAGGTTAGTACTTTAATGGATGTATGCATATAAAAGTTTTCTTTTATAAAAATCATTGGTAAATTATAGATTATTTGTTGCGATGTGATATTTTGTGTTGTTTAGTATCTTATTATCTTTCTTCTTCTTCTTTCCTGTAACCATCCATCTTTTTGACACTTGGTTGTTCGATATGTGAATACCATGGATGTATTAGTGTCGACTTCTGAGGGTCGAAAAGGAGATTTTTATTGCAAGCTAATCTAATATATTTTTTTATCTCTGTCACCGTCTTGGGTCTCTTCCAATTATTTACTTCTTCAATCTTAGTTGGATCCATAGACAACCCTTTTTCTAAATCTACACAACCAAGAAACTTCACTTCTCTCTTCCAAAAATCATACTTTGAAAACATCTCTTTTTGTTCATACTGCTTCGATGTCTCAAATACTACTATAAGATAAACCTCATAATCTCTCTCATCCTTACAATATATCAAAACGTCATCAATGAACGCCAACATGAACCTATCCAAATGCTCTTGTAATATTCGGTTCATTAAGTCCATAAAAAAAACAGGCGCATTAGTTAACCCTAATGGCATTACTAACCACTTTTATGAACTTTGAAATGCTATCAATGGAACACTATCTTCCGTCACCCTCAAGTGATGGAAAATCCAATTGGGAAAATACTTTGGATCGACTCAAATGATCAAATAAATTATCAATCCATGGAAAAGGATACCGACTCTTTATTTTCTACTCATTTAGCATATGATAATCGATGCATAATTTCAATGACTGGTTCAGTTTCTTCACGAACACCATGGCGGTTCCCTATGGCGAACTGCTTTGTCTAATAAAATTCTTTCCTTCTAAGTCCACCTGCAACACCTTTATCTCTTTTATCTCAGTAGGTGTCCTTCTACTAGGCGGTCTACTTATGGGTTTAACTCCAGGTACAAGATCTATTCGAAACCCAATAGCTCATTTCAGTAGTTGTACAACAAAAAATGATTTAATTCATCTTCTACTTCCACTGCACCCAACAAAATACATACATCCAAACTCAAATTCTTGATTGAGAATATAATTTGATCATGGCTATAAGAATGCGTTAAGGTATATCCATATCCAAGTAAAATATCTTATCCTTATATCTGCTCAATTAATCCATACCCAAAATGATCCTAAAACCTACAAAATTAAACACATACAAACTTCAGGAATAAGAATGACCTAACAACTCAATCTCTAACTAAAAACGTCCCATCTCCAGAGTTGCATACCCTTCTATTGGATTTGTAACCCTTAAGGAAGTAAAAATGTATAATGGTTCTAATTCAAACTTATCTACCAAACACTTAGTGATAAAAAAATGCGATGCACTTGTATCAAACAATACTCTAACTAGTATGCTATGAATCAAAAGCGTACATTTCATTACAGCCTTTCCTTTCTCAGCACTAGTTGGTCTAGAAGATGATGGTTCCAAAGCAAATACCTTTCTTCGTTCAACCTTGGCCACTTCTGCATATTTATTCTTATAATGCCCCACTTGGTTGTTGTTGAAACGCTTCACATTCTTCTTCCCCACAACCGTCTTGCACTCACCATATCAACACTCATTAGCATAGTGCCCCTTCTTATCATACTTGAAATAGACAATATCAGCTTTCCCTTTCTTAGTAGTTCCACCCTTCCAAGTCCCATTTCCCTTGAGGAACTTTGAAATGACCTTGGTTTGAGGTATACCTGAAGTAAAATTAAAAATAATTAAATTTAGAAATAATAAATGATAAAAATGGAAATATAGAGAATTTTTTTTTTAATTCTTTTCAAAAATAAAAGTGGGTCTAAATTAATTTGCTAAGGAAATTTATCCAAGGGATTTACAAGACCCTTGGAAAATTTATAAAAGTAATATGGGCAATCAATAGTTTAATTCTTTTATTAAATAATAAAAGAAGTTTTTGTAATAGATAAAATAAATAAGATAATATGGAGAAAACTTACAAATAAAACTAAATAAGGAAATAAATTTTGTTAACCATTTATATTGTAAAATTTGTGTTTCATAACTTAATTTATGTGGTAATCAAACTATTGTTTTTATTAAGTTTAGATTTGGTAAAGGCAAATGGGTAATAAAAACCATTTGTTGCTATTAATTAAAAAATAATAAGAGTAGAATCTTTTGGTTAAATTTAAATTTTAAAATACATATAACCATTCTTAGTAATTGATGAAAGTTGGCAAAATAAATTGATTTGCATTTGGGTGTATAATGAACAACTAGTATTTATTCTTTTGTTGACAACAAGTGTAGAATACAAGGCTTAATTTCTTAGAAATAAATAAGTAATTTATTAAGCCTAAATAAATCAATAATAGGATAACTTGGGCCTAACCCAATTTAGAAAGAAATAATAACTTAGAGAAATAAACTGTAAGTTCATTCTCTAGTTTCCTTACTTTAGAAAAGAAACAGTCGTTCCTCTTTCTTATGCAAACCCTAGAATCAAATCTCTTATTTTTTAAGAATTTGAGATGTAAATTGATAAATTATGTAGCTAATCACTTCAGGTAATCTTTCTCAAATTAGGAATCTCAATTTCAGTTTGGTTTATCTATGATTTAGATTTTTAAATCTCTACATAGTTGTTCTTCTTTACATAAACTGTTAGAATTTAAAGTTGGGAAGAACAAGCTCTTACCATTCTCCATAAAACATTAAATCAGTGTAATTCAAGTGAATTAATCTCACAATATCATGCTATGTTTGGTTTCAGTTGCTTGATGAATCCTAGTTTAAGATTTTGATGGTCATATGACAGTAATTGCAAGAATTGAAAACTACTGCTTAATGCTAATAGCAATGTTTTCTGCTCTTGAATGAAATCCTCTCTAGTTGCTATAGTTTGCTTATATATGATTGTTTTGGTATTGCATGCAAGTATTTAGTTGTTATATGTCATATTTTGCCGTCGAAATCGAGTAAATTCGCAAGATATCCCACCTACAGTTACTAGAAATTAGATCTAAAGCTGTGCGGTTCTAGGAACTCGCAATCAGTCAATTGAATCGGCAATTCAATCGACCGGCTGAACCAAACTAGAGCAGAAAGCTCAAGGTAGTGGTTCAGTTGATCGGCCACATTGTTCAGCCGATTGGATATAGGCCTGAAACATGCTCCAAGTGCTTGTTGTTTTCCTACATGCTCACGACTTATTGCATCCTTTGCTCTCCATTGTTGCATTGTTTTAATTATTTTTGAAGCTTCTAAATGCTTTTTGATTTTGATACTTAGATTCTCTAATTAGAATATTAGTTGGAAATGTTTCATTGTTTCACAATACTTGTTTCTACATGCATACAAATCCATATAATTGTTTAAAATGGTTTCATAAAATATAGTTTTAAAATCTTTATTTTCAAATCCTATTTTCAAAACAATTTGATTTCAAAATATAATATCAAGAAAAGGCTTCAAATGGTATCTATTTATTAATATTAATGGCAAAAACGTTTCCAAACATCAATTCTTGATCCAAAAAAATTTGGAAAGGAATTATAAAATCTAGTTTTCAACAATGAATTTACTATTTCATTCCGATGAGAAATTTAATTAAATGGCGTAGTAAAACAAGTGGTATGGAATGCACGTGATTAATTTACTGGTTAATTACCGAACCCACCTGAGTGAATATTTTTATAAATATATGCTTATATTTATAACTTGTCTTTGCTTCAGTGGAGTTTACCGTCTATTAGTTGACATTCGAATTTGGCCAAGTTGTATGGGATGCTTTGGCAAAATTCACTATTCGAGAGTAAATGGTACTTTTGGGGATGGCGTAGCTCTCAAGCTCGCCTTTGGGAAGGTTATACTTCGTGGTCATTAAGCATAACATTCTAGAAATCTTTAGGAAGGTGGTCTTTTGTAATCATCAGGCGTAGCATTCTAGCTTATCTTTGGAAAGGCGATCGTTTGTGGTTTTCAGGCATAGCTTTCTACCTCATCTTTAGGGATGTGATCCATCGTGATCATCGGGTGGTGTTTCTAGCTTGTCTTTGGGAGAGGCGGTCCTTTGTGATCGTCAAAAGTAGCTTTCAAGCTCATCTTTAAAATACGTACGATCGTTGGGTATATCCTTGTGTTTGCCTTTTTGTTTGGCGCCTTTCTGTTTCATACTTTCCTTTAAACTTTGAGCTTTAGTTGCGGATTTGAGAATCCACCATATTCTTCGATTTCCACCTATGATATGTAATTTTTGGGTTATTGGGTTTGGTGATTTCTATTTGAGGAAGCTTTCTCTACTATTATGGGAGATTGTTGATTTAGGCATTGTCTTATAAGTTAATAAATTAAGTTATATGATTCTTTTACACATATGTTATCTAATTCTTGTTAAATACTATTTTATGTTTTACACCATTTCACTATATTGAATTAGCATGATACTGATCCGTTTATAATTTTTCAATTATATTCCGATCAGACCGAGTTGTATCAGTACCACTCGTTGATCCTAGAGCTTTCCTAGCTGGGTGTCTATTACTTATGCTTATGTCGATCCTTCCATTTTATCATTTGTTAGACTATGATGTTTTACCTTATATTTTATTAGGATAGAAATCTAGTTTGTGTATATTCTTTTAGGATGGGTTTTATATACTGTATACATCATATTGTATCTATATCTCCATCTCTAGTGGACAACTCCTTGCATATATGTATTCAGTCGATCGTTTCAGCTATATGATATATTTAGTCTGGTGTGTATTTTGTGATTCTATGCACTAAGATATCTTGTGTTGTTTTGAACAATTAATTATTATAGCCAACATAATAATATTTTAAGCCTAGATTGTATATGTCAGATCATCTTATGAAAAAAATATTTTAGCACTTAATTCGATATGTCAATACTTTCTTAAAGAAATATTCATGGATGGTCGCTCCTATCCAGCCTTATTGCCTACGTTAGCAGATGGTATTACTTAGTATTGTCCTTTTTTAGCATGGGTCTAAAAATAGGGCGTTATAAACTTTCTCTTCCTACTTTGAGAACTCTGGGTATCCATTGACTTTTCCTACCAAAAGTCAAAAACATTTCTTCATTTCTGATTGTTATTTCCACACTACATTACACGGATCCCTAAGATGTAGCATAGTCTCCCTAGCAATCTATGGCCTTAAACCCCAGATAAACTTCTCATTCCTCTTAATCACAAAATCTATGGTGGTATATCTATATCTGGACAGCTCATCAAAGTTTATAACATACTCTAGCATAGACATCTCTACTTAAACCAGATTAGAAAATTTCCTAAACAAGTTTACTTAGCAACTTCAGATAAGAACCTATCCTTAAATCTCCTACGAAATTCAGCCCAGGTCAATTCCTTTTCTGGAACACCAACGGTGACTCTATTCCACTAGTACTATGTAGCATCTTGCAACTGCCTCAAAGCCAATCTTCTTTTCTGCTCATCGTTCAACCCTAGATCAACAAAAATCCTCTTACGATGTAATAGCTAGCTCGATACTTCTATAACATCTTTAGTTCCTAGAAAAGGCTTTGCTCCAAAACTAGTATAATCTTGACTCAACTTGACATAGTTATTGCCAACTAGCAGCACGACATTAGCTTCTCCTGCATTAGCAACATTACGTCCAACCAAACTAGCTACTGCTCCAAATTGCATCACGTCGACAAAGAGCTGATACACAGTCCCCGTATCAATCAGTAGGGTTCCATCACCTGCATTGGCATTTTCATTTTGGTTAGAATTTGCATGTCTACCTTGGTACCTTCTGGTATTTGGTCAAACATTTCCATTGGTTGTGGTGCTTCCTCCACCTAAATTCACTCTTCAATTTTCTGCTTCAATATCTTGCTTTCTCGTATTCTTCATAAAAGCCTTAATACGATATAGAAGAATGATTTAAAGAGAAGAATACATACTTATATATACCAAATACAAATACTTTACCATAGCCTTATCCCATATCCCAATCTTATTCTCTTATTTATTTCTATAATGTGTTCAAAAACCTTTTACTCTTTCAAATTTGACAAAATCCCATGCTCTGATCCAAACTGTAATATCCTCCATTATAAGGCCTGAAACAAAGTGCTATGGATGTTGCATTCATCCATAGTACTAATTTTTAGTGATAAAATATAGATATGTTAATCGTATCAATAATCAAAAGCACCTAAAATGAAAATTTTCAAATAGAATTTAATAACAAGTTTACACAGTTCTTTTCACAAATAAGATTTCATATTCATTACCTAATCCCATTCAATCCCACGTTTAGAAAAAAATATAATTATTACAAAATATTCCAAGAGTGACACATAAAGTTGCCCACTTGGTTGATCAGAGTCTAATACTTGGCAATTATGCAATTTGCTATTACATCCATTCAAGCATAAACAACACAATGGAAATAAGATAAAGCACTCAATAATTGCTAGTTACCTCCTCCATATCTTCGGAAGTTTTCTCGTCTAGCCTGAAAATCCCTACACCTGACCAAATCAAATGAGTATCCAAGAGTTTAAGGGGAAACCAAAAATTTCGGTTCATACAAACAGTTTGGTGTAAACAATAACCTACGATCTCAAACTAAAATAGATATCTAGTGTGACCACATCATTGAGCGAAATGAGTTTTCCCCTCACTAGTATCTTAACCAAAACATATCAACCATATAATGTGCTCCTGCATCCATAATGGTTAGAACATAATAAATAAACATTTACAATCTTGCAACATGCAATGGACAATTCATCCCAATATATTTGACTATCCATCTTAATTTCATCTAACTATCTGTCTTAACTGCAAATGACTATGTATCCTATACTTATATGAATTACACATTTCGCATGTGTAAAATATTTGGATTATCTATCCCTACCGTATAGGCTACCTATCACACATGATTTGACTATTAAAATTTTATAGACTATCCATCTCAAAAGTTTCATTCATTTTAAACTATGTGGACTATCCATCGCAAATATCATAGTTTTCCTAGGTTGGCTATGAACCCTTTGTTGACCAGATAGAGATTGTCCATCTTAAGCATTAAGTGAACTATCCATCATACATTTCATAGTTTTCCTAGGATGACTACAAAATCATCATTTATCAATTTAATTCATAATTAATCTTATTCACCCAAGTTCCCAAACTATTCTACTGGTATCCCTAATTAGTTTGACAAACCAATTAAACTTATAGCATGTGGTAATAATGTATATTGGTATCCCTAATATATGTGATGTTGAAATCATAAATAAATGATAAGTCAAATGTAGTATACATTGGTGTCCTAATGAATAATGTCAAATTCATAAACTTATGGCTTATAGAAATATAAAATATTGGTATCACCAATGAAAAATGTCAAAATCATGAAGCATATGGCTTAGTGCCATTAATATAGCAAAATAGAGGACTTACGCATTCATGTCTCAATAACTATGTTAAACCTCTATCGAAGCTTGAAAACAAAATTTAAATCAACTTAAGTATAGAAAAAAAATTTGTTGAAATATATGGTTGCTGACATACTTAAGATATAGGCTATCTCATCCTTAAAACATTGTTTTAGTTAATGTAGAAAGATGACAATCTCGACCAGTGGGGCTTAGTGGTGACATAAAAGAGATACTCACTTGGGAAAAATCCCATAAAATCATAATAAATCATAATTGATGTATTCTTCCATATATAAAAATTACAATGCCAAAATAATTATTTAATTATTCATAATAATCAAAACCCAAAATAAACCCTATTTCCTTCTTAGGAAATTCATAAAATATTCGTTTTAACTTAAAAAATTATAAAATTAAAAATTGATCTCAAAAATATTGTTTTATACAATATAACAGAAAATCAAATCAATTTGAAATCAAAATCTTAGGTTTTACTCCTAAAACCTATCTAAATAGTTTTATAAAAATTTCATAAATCTTTATTCTATTTAAATAATGATTAAACACCCACAATTTGGAAAATTAATCTAGGTAAATTCGAAAATTATGCACAACTAAATTCAAACACAAAATAATAGAGATAGTATATTATTATTCACCACAGATTAGATGATAGAGTTGAGATTGATGGAGTTTGGTTTCTCGAAGCTTTGCCCTTTTAATTCCTTGGTTTCCCATTTGAATTTCCCTTCTCTACCTTGATTAATGATCAGCCTCTCTAACGTTTTCTTTTGATTGTTTTAATTGGAAAATGAGAAAATTAATGAGAGGCTGAGTGTTTAAGGGATAAAAGAGAGATCCATTCTAATTTTCCCTTTCTAATTTGTTCATTCCTATGTAGATTTTAAAACAAACTTATTGCTTAATTATTTAAGGACCGACCTTGTTAATTATCAAATCTCATCTGCATGTTCCACTACATTATTATATTTAATCCTTCCAACTAAATTTCCTAAATAATTTTAAATTAAAATTAGATGTTACATCTAAAATCTAAAATAAGTAAATATCTTCAAGGATTATGAGTATTTGAAAGAAGCTAAAGAGAAAGGTGATAAATTTTAAGTGTATGTATATGTATAAGTCTCTACCCTAATCTATATATTTAGAATCTAATATGTATAAATAAGTTGTTTATATGTTATATAATAAATAGAGGACAAATTGGAGAAAGGGATAAGGTTATAACAAAAAGCAATTGTAATGACCTGTATTTTACGTATCGGAGGATCGTAAAATATTTTTATTTTATTCGTATGAAGTCGTATGCCTCTAAGGTTTGGGTAAGTGACTCATATGGAGATTTTTAACATATATGATATTTATCAAATTTCAATTTGACAATTTTGAGGCTATAACATTTTATAAGAGCCGAATTAGAGTCTCAAACCACTTCCGTTGCTTCATATTGATGGTTTTCAAATCTATAGAGTGGGCATAATAGAAAAACAGATGTGTCGTTTGAAAGTTATGGCAATTTTAAGTTTTGGTTACTGTTGGCTAGTTTTAGTAGTTAATTAACTAACCCCGTACTTTGGTCCACTAACCAACTTCGAATTTTTTGCTGATAAGAGGTTGTAGGAACTGACCTAAGTCATTTCCTTATTTCCCAAAATAGATCTAAAGCACTAATGGTCCTAATTTCATCAAAAATGACATTTTTTTTTCATTCTTAATCTTAGCCAAATAATTGATTTGAGAGGAGATTAGCACAAGCTAGAAATTTCATTTCTATTGAATTAGGCCTTTCTTTCTTATTGTCCACTTCATACCTAAGAAAGAAAATTGGTATTTTAGGTATTTGTTGAATGGTTCTTTACCTCTCACTCATCTGTACTTGTTTGTATAGTTAAAATGATTGTTTTAAACATGTTTTTAGTTCTAAATGGTTTTCTTACTTTAACCACTTATTCGTGTATGTCTATGACTAGAAATTTGATGTTTTGAAATGATTTTACAATTGACATATATTTTCTTGCTAATGTAACCTCTATGACTCATGCGCATATTTAGTGTAAAACTTGGATTTAAGGCAATACTAGTTTGATTATCATATCTTCATATATTGATTGTTTGAATAATTGTATATGCATGTTATCCCATGATTGTATGTTATGATTTAATGTTGTTTGCTAGTGTTTTGGATTTCAGGTAGATAGGTTGACAAATCAGGCAAATTAGAGGTAAAACTAATTGGATGAGACCTGGAAAGCAGAACCTCGAGTATAGGTGGAGCTCATAGTTCAAACCGCAAGCCCAAATTCATTAAGCATAGAAGTTGGCACCAACATCAGGGGTCGATAACGACATCTGTGGCTTTGTCCAAGTCGATAGAAATTCGATGGAGAGGTAGATGTCGGCCAATAGGGGTGTTCCAAGATGATGGGCTGAAATTTAGCTATGTACTTGAGGCTATGATGATTTGATTCTAGGATTTTGACTTAGATGTTTAAAAGACACCACGACTTGAATTACAGCAGAGAAGTCCGAGTTCAAGCACCAAGACATGAAGTACTAGAGGAAAGAAGTGGGATGGGAGAAAACTTGGCCATTAGTTGGCCAATTATAGAAGTTGGTACCAACTTCTTAAAGTCAGTGCCGATTTCTCAACCATGGTCCGATGGGGATCGAATTTTTAGACTATGGTTCTAGAGTTCTATGGTTCTGCTGGAAGTGCTGGCATGTTCACATGGTGGTTGATAGCAATATAAAAGCATGATGAAAGTTAGATTCTTCAGGTAGTAAGTCAATGAAGGAAGGAGTTTGGTTTCGAAGATAACGGCTTGATGATGAAAAGGAGTCGTAGAGTGGGGAATATAGATTGGTTCCTCAAGAATAACGTCCAAATGAAGAAAGGAGTCTTTAATTGGAAAAATAAAGAATGGTTCCTTGAAGATAATGGAAGTCAAATAAAGAAAAGGAAGGGTTGAGATACACATACTAAAGGATTTTTGATACTCGGAGTGTTTTCTCTTGTACTTAAAGCAAGGCTATCGTACGGATGCTCATAGGTAGTGAAGAATGGATACACTGGATCGGAAGAATGGATCCGTGTACCCTAGATCAGAAGAATGTGTCTAGTACCGGCTTTAGGCTAAAGATAGTACAATTGGAAACCGTTATTTCCATTTGTCCTTGGTAAAAGAACGGTCATACGATTTATCATATATCCAGAGTACATTGAGTGACGATTGGTGTTATTTATGGATGTTATGTTTGTTATGGTTGCTTTATTAGTCACTGTCACTCTATAGTTATTTTTGAAGAGTAGTGGATATAGGGATTCCTAGACACATTTTAACACACTTGATTGTGTTATACCTTTATGATATGTAGAGTAGCATGTTATGTTATTATGTGCTAACTCTTTGGTTATAGGGATAGGTTAGGTATAATTTATATACCTTGCTCTTACTATATCGACTTGTATAGTTTTTAAGGATCCATTTACCGCTCACATTAGACAATTTTCCGACTCGATGTTTTATGCTTTGCTACTTATTATCTCAGGTTCTCTTAAATGAGTAAACTAGATGACAGGTCAAGGTGCAGCACAGTAACTATGTAGAGGACGAGCAAGATGGAGCTACCTCTATTATATGTGGATTTCTATACTTATTCCATTGTGCAACACAGTGGAGCCTGGGTAGTGTTCACTTATTATTAGTTGTATGAGACAGTTATTTGAGTTAATTTCTACTATATAAACTCTACTTCATGATGTATAACACTATGTATCTGTACTCTGATATTTGGATCACTTAGTTATTACTATCGCACCTGTTTTATATTTATGATACTATATTTTACACCATGCACTATTTTATATACTATAAGTTCTATGATATTTTATTTCATTTTTAAACATTGATGGTCGCTCTACATCGATCTGCATGACAATAGCGCGCTATCTTATGTATACTATGGACCTATGGTGTAAGGCAGTCATCACATTTGGTATCAGAGCTTAGTTTGCATTGTTTAAGCACAAGGATATTGTGTTCTATAGAGATAGGAAAGTAATTCTCACCTTAGAATAAATCAAGAGAGTATATACACATGAGAGCACATACTTGTTATATATTCTAATTTTCAAAACTAAATAGTAGTATATATAGAATATAAGTCACATGCACACATGAGTACCATTGACACAGTTCTCTTTTTGGGAGACTGATCATTCTTGTAATAGATCGAGAACATGCCGGCAAACAAGATAAAATGTTAGGAACTCCTTCTCAGGAGTTGAGCAAGGAGCAAGTTCGAGGGCTACTAATTCTAACTTGCAAGCTATGTTCAACACAATGATGGTGAACATGCTTCAAAATGCCCAAGCGACTGCTCTGAATGTTGCTATTGGTGGTGGTGCTCAAGTGGAAGCACCGAGGGCTAGCTTCACTCGGCTATGAAAAGACTATTCTACTTTGGATGGCAAGTCATTCCTTAGGACGGAATCTTCCATAGAAATGCAGGATTAGTTGGACACCTACGAGCATGTTTTTGGTGATATGGGTATCGATGATGAAATGAAAAGGAAGTTGACCTCTAGACAATTTCAAGGTGGGCTACAAACTTATGGGATGTTATCACTACAGCTACACCCAAGAATCAGTTCGCTTGGGATCAGTTCAAGGCTAGGTTTGAGGAGAAGTTTGTTCAAGCTACTAAGAAGTAGGTACTATTTAGGAGATAAGCTCAATTAAAGTATGGGGATATGTCTATTGCTGAATACATTACTGATTTTAAGGCCTTGTTGAAGTATGAGATGTCTTTCGTTGATACTCTATTGAAAAAGAACAAGAAGTTTATTATGAGTTTGGATAACTATTCATGGGAGAAGTTGGTGGTTATATTGATGAGCCATTTGAGAGACTGGTAGAGAAATCCTTTGCCAATAGAGTTTATACCCTAAGTCCAAATCAACTATTGTTGTTAATTAAGAGCAAAAACCACAACAGAGCGGAGGATGCAATAAATAAAAAGTTCCCTGGAAAGTGGAAGAAATCCTAAAATGCTAAAAGAAGGTCAAGTGGGACTATGTTTGCTATGCTTGGGGAGAAAAGGGTCACATGATCAAAGACCGTAAAATACGACGGAAATAAAAAGTTTTATAACTGCGACAAGCCTGAGCAAACACTAAAGAATTGTCCAGAACCATTGCAGCACAAATAAGTTTTGAAGGCATATGATTTATACATCGTTCCGACTTTATCGAGCTCTCCTTCAACGAAAAAAGGAGGGAATGGCATTGTCATTCAAGGCATGGTTTCCCTTTATGATGTTCCCTATACATGTTTTATTAAATATCAGGGCTTCATGTTCCTTTATATCTAGCGACCTAGTAGATAGACTAGGATTGAAACCCAAAATAGTTGATCGACCCTTGATTGTGACGAACCCTATTAGGGGCTCCAATAGCCTGTGCATGGTTTGGTCTTATCAAGTCATGAATCCTCTTTTGGTTGTGATTGTTTTGCTCTGAATTTCGATAGATTTGGGATTATCTTGGGAATGGACTGGCTAAGAAAGTATGCGACGGTAATAGATTATAAGAAGCTCTTGGCGATAATTGGGCTGTGGAACGGTGGACGGTAGCGATTGGCTACCTACTAGAGGATGAGGTTATGGCTAGCTTTCTATATTTGCATGATATCCCATAGGATCAGTTGTTATCTGTGCATATCAATGGAGAGTATCCAAACATATTTGAAGAGGTCATCGGATTACCACCGTATAGTGAGATTGAGTTTCTTATAGATTAGACAGGGGATGCCAGACCTATAGTTATGATAATAAGGTACATGGCCCCTAAAGAGTAGAAGGAGTTAGAGGTGCAAGTGAATGACCTATTGAGAAAAGGGTTCGTTCATTGGAGTATATCTGAGTAGGATGCACCTGTAGTATTCATCATCAAGACAGATGGCTCTCTTAGATTATATGTTAATTACCATGAGCTAAATAAAGTGATGAGGAAGAATAAGTGCCCACTCCCATGTGTTGATGAGTTGTTCGATCAGCTCTATGGTGTGAAAGTATTCTTCCAATTGAAATTGGTGAAAGGATTTCACTAGTTGAGAGTAGCAAAGGAGAGTGTGGCAATCACCGCGGTTTGTCATTCATCTTGTTTCTATAAGTGGTTTATATCGTTTGGGATAACGAATGCACCGACATACTTTTTTGATCTCATGAACCACGTCTTTCGGGATCAATGTAATAAGTTTGTACTTGCCTTCATGGATGACATCCTTATCTATTCTAGGACAGAGGTGGAACACAAGGCACACTTGAGGATTGTGCTCAAAGCGTTGAGGGAGCACAAGTTGAAGGCAAAATCTTCAAATTGTCACTTCTAGAGAAGGAAAGTGGGATTCTTAGGCCACGTCATCTCTGAGCAGGGTATCTCAGTAGAGCCTGCCAACGTGGCAGCAGTTGAGGATTAGATTCAACCTAAGAATTCTAGTGATGTGAGGAGTCTCTCAGAACTGGTGGGATATTATAATTGCTTTATAAAGGACTTCTCAACGGCAGTCACATAGTTAACCAATTTGACAAAGAAAAATCAAGCTTTTACTTAGGGAGTAGGATGTGGGCAAGCATTTGTGTCTAAAGAGAGGCTGATGAGTGCACACATATTTACATTCCAAGAGGGAATAAGGAGCTGATAGTATACATAAACACCTATGGTACCGGGTTGGATGCAGCATTGATGCAGAAGTGACAAGTTGTTGAGTATGCTAATCGATAGTTGAAGCCGCATGAAAGGAAGTATCCAACTCATGATTTAGAGTTAGCGACGATAATATTTGCTTTAAACAATTGGAGGCATTACTTATTAGGGAGCGGTTCGACCTATTCATGGAGCATAAATCCATAAAGTACTTTTTCTCTTATAAGGATCTCAACCTTTGGCAGCAGCGATGGTTGGAATTTTTAGCCTCCTATGACTTTCGCATTACCTATATATCTTGTGAGGGGAATGTAGTCGCTGATGCACTAAGTAGAAGACATGCTAATCTTGGAGCGATGTTTCTAGAATGGAAAAAGTTGGAGTATATTGTTGGTTATGACTTTATACCTCATTGTGAGTTAGCCATAGATTTCGACAACTTGACCATCAGGCCTACTCTTATAAAGAGGATTGGTACTAGTCAAAGGCGAGGTGCCTGATTAGCCGATCGTTTCCAATGTTGAAGTGGTGGTAGTGTCCGAGGATATAAGACAATATGGACTTGATCGAGACGATTGTCTTTGTAAGAATAGAAGATTGGTTATTCCTGATGTTAATAGATTGAGAGATGAGTTGCTCAAGGAGTGCCACCATTCCAAGTTGACCATACATCCCAGTAGTAATAATATGTATTGTGGTATGAGACATACATATTATTGGGAAAGGATGAAGAAGGATGTTAGGACATTCGTATCAAAATGTATGAAATGCAAGTTGGTAAAGGAAAAACAAAAGAAACTTATTGGTCTTCAGCAAAAACTTGAAGTTCCTGAGCGGAAATGGGAGTAGATATCTATGGATTTCATGGATGGACTGCCAAGGACTCGAGAGGGTATGACAGCATCTGGTCATAATAGATCGGCTGACTAAGAGCGCTAGATTTATACCTATGAAATCAATCAGAACAATAGCAAAACTAGCCGAGTTATATATAAAATGGATCGTACGATTTCATGGACTGTCGAAGAGCATTATGAGCAACCGAGACCCTTTGTTCACTAGTGGGTTTTGAAAGAGCTTATAGGAGGAATTGGGTATCGAGCTACATCTTAGTACAACGTATCTCCCTCAAACTAACATCTAAATCAAGAGAGTGAATCGTATCTTAGAAGACATCTTGCAAGCTTGCATTATGGATTTCGAAGGCTTGTGGGACGATCATTTTCATTTAGTAGAGTTAGCATATAATAACAGTTATCACTCTAGTATTGGTATGACACCATATGAATTATTATATTGTTGACTGTGTAATGCCCCTTCATATTGGTGGGAAGCGAGCGAAAAACCGATACTTGATCTGAATATGGTTAAAGAGACATTAGAAAAGATGGAGATTATTCGGCAATGAATGAAAGTTGCACAAGATAGGCAGAAGAGTTACATTGATAAAAGGCATAGAGGTTAAGAATTCTCCATCGAATATATGGTATTCGTGAAGATTTCTCCTTTGAAGAACAATATTTGATTCGGTAGTAGAGGAATATTGGTACTGAGATTTGTTGATCCTTTTTCGGTGTTAGAGAGGATTGGAAACCTTGCTTATAGAGTTGACTTACCTCAAAGAATGGCAGAAGTGCACAATGTCTTCCACATCTCCCATTTATGGAAATTTGTGCATGATTCAGGTGTAACTATCGCACCAGATTAGCTTGATGATATCGAGATTGAACCAGAAGCTTCAAGACCTCGTAAGCTAGTTCGTACCGTCAGATGAAATACGAACCAACTTCAAAAGAAGAAGGTGGAGTTAGTGAAAGTTCAGTAGGGTGAAAAAGAAGGCGATTTCAATAGGAAACTACTGAGAGTATGAGGGACACACATCTAGAGCTCTTCGCATGGTAAGGCCTATTGGTTATCTAATTTTTCTTTCACATTCGATAACATATAATATAGCTTAGTATCCCGCATGCTAGGATAGGTTTACCTGTATTATTGATTACATGGTTGCAAGTTTGACATGTTTGATGATGTACATGATCGTTGGGCATGTGGGGTAACTATGATTTATTTTTTGTATATGTTTGGGGCTTTCGAGGGCGAAATTCCTAAAGGGGGAGAGTGTAAAGACCTATATTTTATGTGTCTAAGGATCATGAAATATTTTGATTTTATTTATATGAGGTCATATGACTCTAAGATTTTGGGAAATGACTCTTGGAAATTTTCACATTTATGATTTTTCTCGCATTTCTATGTGATCGTTTTTTACCTTGAAAATCTTGTTTGGATTCATAGAAGTCGAAGTAGGGTCTCAAACCACTTTCATTATTTCAACATTAATGTTTTCCATTCCGTAGAGTAGTCATAATAGAAAAGCGGACGTGTTGTTTGACAGTTAGGGCAGTTTTATGGCTATTATTGGCCAGTAGGTAATTAACTAATCTCGTGCTTAGGCTCACTAACTCACTTCAAATATTGTGCTAATATGAGGCCGTAGGAACTAACTTAAGCCATTTCCTTTTTTCTCCAAAATAGATCGAAACCACCATTAGCCCTAATTTCATTCAAAATCACATCTTTTCTTCACTAATCTTAGCCAAATCATTGATTAGAGAGAAGATTAACATTTAAAAGCTAGAGATTACCATTTGTATTAGTTTGACTCTTTCTTTCTTGTTGTCTACTTCCGATCTAAGGAAGAAAATTGGTATTTTAGTTATTTAGTGAGTGGTTCTTGACCTCTCACTCATCTAAACTTGTTTTTATATAGTTAAAATGATTTTTCTTAAACATGTTTTTGGTTCTAAAATGGTTTTCTAACTTTAACCACTTGTTTATGTATGTCTATGACCAAAAATATGATACTTTCAAATGATATTTGAAATGGGTTTTGTAATCTATTAACACCTATTCACTTGTTAATGTAATCTCTATCACTCATATGCATATGTTAGTTTGAAACTTGGGTTTAGGGCAAAAAATATATGATTATCCTTCATATTTTGATTATACAAATGGATATATGCATGTTATCTCATGATTGTATATTGTGATTTGATGTTGTTTCCTACTATTTTGGATGTTAGGTAGATAAGTTGAGAAATTAGGTGAATCAGAGGCAAAACTTGTCGGAATTGGACGAGAATTGGAAGCCAAAACTAGAGCATATATGGAGCTTGTAATTAAAACTGCAAGCATCAATTCATTGAGTATATAACTGGCACAACATCAAGGTTGATACTAACATCTGTGGTGCCAAGTCGGCAGTATTTTGGAGGAGAAGTAGATTTCGGCTAGTAGGGGTGTTCCAAGGTGATAGACTGGAATTTAGCTAAGTACTTGAGGCTATGATGACTTGATTGTAGGATTTCCACTTAGGTGTTTGGAAGACACAGTGACTTGAATTAGAGCAGAGAAGAGGGGTTCAAGCACCAAGACATGAAGTAATAGAGGCAAGAAGGGGGATGGAAGAAGACTTGGCCAGCCAAGTATAGAAGTCGGTATTGACATCTTGAAGTCGGTGCCGAATCCACACCCTTATTCCAATGGGGACTGATCATGGAGTATGGTTGTAGAGTTCTAAATGTCATGCTGGAGATGTTTGCTTGTTCATATGATGATTGACCATAGTACAACAACAAGATGAAAGTTAGAGTCTTTGGATAGTAACTCGATGACGAATGAAGTTTGGTTTCGAAGATAACAGTTCGATAATGAAAAGGATTCATAGAGTGGCAAATGTAGAATGGTCCCCGAGGAATAATATCTTGCTGAAGAAAGGAGCATTTAAGTGGAGCAATGAAGAATGATTCCTTCAAGATAATGGGTTAAATGGAGTAAGGGAAGGGCTCGGATATGCATACTAAGGGATCATTGACACTCGAAGTTTTTCTCTTGTACTCAAAGTAGAGGTATCGTGAGGATGCTCATGGGTAGTGCAGAATGGATACACCGAATCGAAAGAATGGATTCATGTGCCCTGGACTAGAAGATTCAATCTAGTACCAAATTTAGGCTAAAGAGTGTACAATTGGAAACTAAGATTTCCAATCGCAAATATCCATCATGTTTAGCACCTCAAATGCCGACTCAGTTCCAAGGAATGGACTACCTCCTAGACTCACGTAGTCTTTATATAGCTCGGCAAAGTCGACTATAGAAAATTGCACTCGAGCACCATAACTATTTAGTAAAAACTAGACATTCCAAAATAATATTTCACACCATCTCTATAAACATGTTCTGTAATCAGGGCTAGTGGTCCTCGGTCATGCCCACTCCTCCACCCCAGAGATTGAGTCAGTAACAGAAATTCTGAATGCTAGATCACTCTTAATTCACAAATTAACACCCTAAATTTTCGATAACATTATTTCAAATATTTAATTAGCTAAATAAAATAAAATAATGAGTTGATTAGGGATGGAGATTTGATTTTATTTAAGGGGTAGTTGTGCTATTTAACCAATGAATTAAAAGACGGGTTAAAATGAATTAGAGGAAATGTAAAATAGGAAAGAGGCTATTCCTGTACCCTTAAAACTTGGTCGGGTGTTCCCACACATGTCCATTTCATTTTCATCTATCAAAATTTTCAAAAGCAAGTGGTTGGCCACCAATAATAAGAAAATGGGCAATAAGATTAAGGAAAGCTAAAGGAAAACTTAAGCAGTTCAAATCCATTCACATCTCAATCCCTATAATCTCTAAAGCTAAGATGAATAATGTTTGCGTCTCGTATTTATTTTCTTTTTGGTTTTAAGATAAATTCCAAATATTTTCCATTGATTTGCCATGTTTTTGAATGATGGAATAATTATATATACTTGTTGAAGAATTATGGTTATTCACATAGATTTTATGATACATTTTAATGTGAAATCCCCAGTAAATGACATCCAAATTCCTTCGAATTTTTATGAAGATCTGAAATGATATTTTAGAGATTGGTTTCAATTTTCAAAATCTCCAGAATTTTCGTGAAATTTATATGAATTTTCTAGTGAAGAAAATGTTATTTTGGGTTACAAGTTATTTATGGTAAATAATTAATGGTTTGGATCTGAAATTTATATATGTTAGAAAACATATAAAAGTGATTTTTAGGAATATTAGTAGATTTTTCCTAAGTATTTAATGGTTATATAAAATTATTTAAGAAATGGGACTTAAATTCTTTATGCAATTAAAGAAGGAGAAGGTGCTTTTTGTAAATAAATAAATTTGTTAATTCTGGAAAGTCGGTAGTACTTTTAAAAAGATAAACTTGCAACCAATAAGATTAGACAAACAACACATATTAGAAACAAAATAAATGGTTTAAAAGGAAAAATAAACATGTTTTTCCCTATTTTGATGCTTTCGGCACCAGGTTCCGCCTCTATACCTTCGCCTTCGCCCTATCAAAACCAGTACACGTGGTATTAGGGGACTGGTATGTAGTGAATTGGATCTAAACGAAAGGTATAAGGTCGAAACCAAGGGCTCCAACAGGGTTAAGGCACTATTTTGCTTTGAAAAGAAAATGCGCCTACTTGCTTTCGACTAAATGGTTTTTGAATTGGTTAGCTTTCGACTAGGTTAAATGGATTTAAAGAATGGTTTCGATTGGATTGCGCCTTTATTTATAAATGATTGATTTTGAATTGTCGAAATCTTTAGCTGCCACTTTCTCCCTTTCGACGCAATTGGTTTCGAAGGTGTTGTTTTGTTTTCTAAAGTTTGGCCACTTCTCCAATACTTTCATAGGCATGGTTTTGAAATCATCACTTCTTTACTTAGGAATGACTTTGAAAGGAGTGCTTTCGACTTTATTGAGTTTTTGATCCTTTTACTCTACTTGAAGGAAAAATCCAAATGGTTTCGACCGAGGCAGTTTTCAAAGGTTTTGAAAGTTAAATTTTTGGATGGTTTCGAAAGGTCTTTCCACATGATTTAAAATTGAATCCAAAGTGCTTTCTAAAGGACTGAGTTTTGACTATTTCGAAAGGTTTTAATGAATGGTTTCAAAAGGGATAGTTCCCTGGGGTTTTGAAAGAGTTGGAAGGAATGGTTTTTCGTATGTTTTTGAAAGGCAATGTTTAAAGGTTTTAAAGAAGGATGTCAAATGTTTTGAAGTTTTCGAAGGAAAGGCTTTTAATGGTTTCGAAAGCATTATTTCAATGATTTGAAAAGGGTGACTTTCAATGGTTTTAAAAGGGTTACTTTCAAAAGTTTTGAAAAGGTTGTTTAGAGGTTTTAAACAAAGGTTTCGAAGGTATTAACTTGGCAGTATAGCCTAAGTATTTTGAAGTTAAGAAGGACTTTAACTTATTTTGGGAGATAGGCAATCCTCATTAAATCTCATCAACATTAATTTTGAGTAATATATATATATATATATTTATATATACGAGTACTTTGGCACGTGCGATGCACGTGCGCAGGAGGAACTGCTATTAAGAAATGATGTTTCTAACCTTTTTTGAATTTTATAAAATGACTTTGATGTGTTCCTATAATAATGGATTTTTTGGATATTAACTTTCAAAAAGTATCCACGTCCGATGGACGTGTATAATTGCTTTGCTTCATTGTAAAGTACTAATGAACCTAGACATAAAATGAAAATTAAATTCATTCGTAACATTGTAACTTTCAAATATCCTTGGTAATAAATATTATTTTGAAATAAAAAGAGTAATACAGTTCATCCACTTTACAAACCTTTTTTCCTTTAAGTGGAAGTCCAATCAATCACCAATAATCAATGAAATCAAACATAAAACTAACACAATCCAAACCAACAATTGAATGCAATTAGATCTGTAAGAAAGCGTTAATAAATATCAAATTACGGCTGTAAACATAAGTGCACGCGCACACACACACAAAACACACACACGCATGGGTTTTGTAAGCATGATTCAATATCTTCACGGTTTAAGGCATTTGGAAAAGAATAAGCTTCAATGATTTTGGATAGTATAAAATGCAAATAAGTTTTCAATGCCTACTATTTCCCAACACATAGTTGAGTTCAAATATATTCGTAGCTATATAATCTCAAATGCAAGTGGTTACATATGTGTTTGTGTGTGTGTGCATGCAAGCTGTGTTGCTTCACAATACATTTGATATTTAACGGATATAACTTTTAAATATTAGGCAGGTTTTAGATAAGCGTTAAATTTCAGGCATAAGCAAATTTTAATATCATAAATTCAATTCCGAATACGTACATAAGTTTTATATGTATAAATTCTCAAATTTGTAAAGGTATATATGATTCAGAATGTATGTTTCTTAGTGTATGTAAATGGTTGTTTCTTAGTGAATGTAAATGGTTTCAAGTATACCACACTTCTTGGAAAATGCATAAACCTTGAACATACAAAATTTCAAATATACAAAGCTTTGTACACATGCTTTTGTGAAGAATTTTAACATTATGGAAAGACACCTACACATGCTTCCTAAGCACTTGGGCTATACTATATAGTATAGCATCACATGCCTATGACAGGCTTTACACACCAATGGATAACGTATCAAAGTTCTAATACATGCGTTTTAAAAGTATATATGTTATAAATACCCCACTTTGAAGTTATCCTTAAATATGTACTAGTTTTGAACGTGTGGTTTCAAATACGTTATGCCGACCTACAGGTTAAAATGTACATATATCATACCATAAATAGATCAAAAACATATCATAAAAGGTAATGTTAGTTACAAATTGTGAAAATAAGACGGAAAAGGATTTACAGCAAGCATTCACATTATGCATTGTCAAACAAAATCAATTGTAATTTATGTTTTATGCAAGCTTTTATGAATCCTTTTCTTCTGCCTTCTGCCTTGGAAAGCTAGTGGTAGCATGCAACATTTATCCCTTTATGCAGCATCAAATCCGAAACCTGGAGATCATAATTGAAACCATGAGAAACTGCAGTAAAAAATTGGCACCTGAAACATTCAAGTTAGACCTATGATGTAGGAAAAATGAGCTAAAATATATGGGACAGAAAATAGTTGATGGTGGCATATTAGAAGGCTACTGTATAGTGGATGATAATTTCTTTGCTTCATTGTAAAGTACTTACCAACGTAGACATAAAACGAAAATAAAATTGGAATTCAAAACATTGTAACTTTCAAATATCCTTGCTAATAAATAATATTTTGAATAGAAGAGTAAAATATAGTTCTTCCACTTTACAAACATTTTTTCTTCTTTAAGTGGAATGCAATCAATCATCAGTAATCAGTGAAATCAAAAATAAAGCTAACACAATCAAAGCCAACAGTTAAACGTAATTAGAATTGTAAGCAAGTGTCAATGAACATCAAAGTACAAAGGTAAACATAAGCATAGAGGCCGGTAGAATAAATGCTAACTGGAACACTCACTTTGACCGATCATGTGCAACAACAATGCACCTCATGATGGTCTTCCGCCCCTCCTACTTGAACACTAAACTAAAGATTGCAGATGTTTTTCCCCAACTCCATTGTGCGCGTATATCGTTCTTTGCAGCATTAGATGCCCCTCCATCTTATTAGATGGAATTCATCAATACTCAAATTTGAAGCCCGTCCATTGAGAGTTCTTTAAGAAAGAATTTGCATTATATATAAGATATAAGATATATATATATATATATATTACATAGAACAGTCTTCAATAATTCCACACTGTATATAATGCAGTACCAAAACTGCTGAAATGCAAACAAATATGTTCCATATCGAGTTCTGTAAAATGGAATATTTTCCATATCAATCATTGATTATGTTGATATGGATAAATATAACAATGGTGACATGATGTCTCGTGTAAAACTATTAAATCTAAAATTTACCCCGTCTATCCATGATCAAATCATTATGTGCATATTTTATGAAATTAGCACATCATCCAAACTTCAGTAAAAGCACCGCTATTGTAAATTGAAAATTATTTGTAAATGCTAATACTTTATATTTTTATGGAATTATATTGAAGGTTGGGTGCTTAACAGCAGGCAATGTTTGCACTGGATCTGCATACTCAATTAAATGATCATACTTGTACACTCAACTGCCCAAATCAGATAAGTTGGTTGCTAAACATACTTTACCTTAATATAAAAATTTCAATGAAGAATTCAAGTTCTTATATACATCTATTGAATTCTTAGCTTCAAAATTTATGTAACTTATAAGTGCATAACTAAAATGTAGCAATTTATAACAGATTTCAGTACTATTAAACCAAATCACCGCATCACTTGGTTGTCGCAGCTGCCAGTTGTCATTTTCTATACAACATTTTATCCCCAACAGTTTGGGTTTAGAAATTTTTTATATATATTAAATCAACATGTGGCCTGAGTTGATGAAGAAAAAATAAAGCAAAAGTTTATGTAAATTGATTAATCTCTTTCAGTAGATAGACAAATAAAGCGAAACCAAGATAACAAAATATTAAAAAAGAAGAAGATTTTTTTGGAGTGGCTTAATCAAATATCATACGTGATCATATATTATATAGATCTCAACATATACTGATCTAATCAAGCAAATAATCATAGAAATAGATCAAAATAATTAGCTGCTAAAGTTGATAGGAGGGAGATTGCGGATTGAACAAAATTAGGAGGTGCGTTCTACATGTAAATTTCATTGCTTTTTAAGTACAAGGTTTTATTCGCTTTGAAGAAAAGTAAAATAAAGATGGACACGGAACCTGTAAGAAAAGTAGGAGTAGGTAGCCATTTGCGGGGAAATGGGAATAAAGACTTCCATTACGCATGATGAGCAAGTGGGAGCCAAAGACAAAAATGTCAACGAAGAGATGTTGTAGGTAAGACACTGAAAGCGACATTTTTGGACAATTTGTTATATATATATAAGATATGTATATATATAAGATATATATATATATATATATATGGGCCTTCTCTACCCACCTCACCCATAATGCTCATAAATATTTTCCCTCTTTGACTATTAATCATTACGTTTTGGATCTGAGAATTTATACTAATACTTTTATTTCATAAAGTTACTATGCATTCGTAATTGTAAATATTTTCCTGCATTTTTAACTGCGCCTCCATTTTATATTCCTTAAACCTTCCGTCAGCCTCCTCTGCCTAAAATCACATTTTGCAACCCACCTCCAACTCTTCCTCCATAATTCGCCTCCTACCCGCCTTCGGCGGATCAACCACCTATCGTTCACCTAACCTCCTCCTTCCCAGTTCACCGAAGTGGCGCATCGCATTTTCCAATCACGCTTCCGCCACCATTTCGCAATCCATCCCCCAGTCCCGCATTGCTCGCCTTCTAGCCATTCGCCTACAAACCGCCATCACCTGATATATCAACTATATTGCAAGTGTGCTGAATAATCCACTTCTAATGGGATTATAAGCTCTATGATATGCAATTCATCTAGAATCATTCATGGTTTGGATATATATCAGCAAATGATTGATATTTTATATGTTATAACATAGAGAAAAAAGAATGAAAAACAATCAAATCCACTTTGTAATAAAGATAACTACAGTGTAACCAATAGTCTCTAAATATTTCCCGCTTTAGACAAACAATACATCAAAATTTATTTATCATTGTTTACCTTTCCAATATTTTATTATCTACATGTATCGTAAGCATGCTAGGAAAACGTGATTATAACTACTGACCTTGGTTTGTGAGTTGTTACTTCTATAGTCCATAATAATGTATGGATCAATAACCAACTTGGAATCTAGAGGGTACAAAAATACCGTAGTCCATTATGATAGCTTCCGCCAATAAAAATGCCAAGTAAAATGTTTCCAGCAAGTCAAATAGCCATATAAAATAACAGTTAAACGCAATTAGTTTGTAAAATAATCAAGTAGCAATAAACATCAAAGTACAATTCTAGACGAACAACTAACTTGTATGGATTGTTAGTTGGTTTGATCTTCATAGCATTTCATCCTTCTGTTCAAAAAATGCAATTATGAAAACCAAAAAAGACCTAAAATCAAGTTCAAAGGAAAAAGGAACAAATTTTTATACAAATTTGAAGTCAAAATCATTGATTAGAGAATAATAACCTCCCTCGATCTCACTTGTCATCACGATCGACCGTAGTAGAACCAACATCCAAAAGTAGAACAGTGAGTCGTAATCTTTTATTGCAACAAAAAACCTCCCTTGCATCCTCATGTTCAACTACTTCTAGACCAATAATCTGAAGAAGAAACCTCCCTTGCATTCAATTGTTGCTAGACCTATAATTCGAAAAAGAAATGAAAAAAAATTGAGATTATAGATTTCTAAATTGTATAGAAATTATATAGAACTGTGAAAAAAAGTTTAATAATAATTCAAAGAAAAAATCCATTTTGTGAAAGGGAATAGGTCTTAATAAGAAAGTGACTAATTAAAAAAGACCTGAGTTGTATGTTTGTGGTTTGGTCATTGCCTCTTCATCTTGCCCGGAAGTTATCAACTGCTTCAATTTTTTAATTTCTCGAGCTATTTTTTTTTTGGTTTGTGGGGGAAGAAATGGGGACGTATTAAGAGAAGGAGACCTTGTGCTGCCATAGACGAACTCAATTGAGCTGAGCTCATTCTCGAAACGTATTCAAAAATGGATCGAGTTATTGTTAACCGAAATTAGCAGTTGCTTGGATTTCCCATTTTTAACCTAAATCGTTTTCATTTTTTCTAAGGAGCATGAGGAAGAAATAGGAACGTGATGGGAAAATGGGTCTGCATTAGATTTAGGAGTTGGTTTAGACGCAAAGACCAACGTACCCTTATTTTGACACAAAATGAAATAACATAAGAAGGGACATCTTTGGCAATTCAAAAAAGGCTGCACCTCCTGAAGTATTTGCATTATATATATACATATATATATATATATATAACATGGAAAAATAGCTTAGAGTAAAGCTAATTATGTATTTTCTTGTATATGTATGATTTAAAGGGTTAAATAATTTTGAAAATGATTTTCAAGACAAATTTAAAGGGTAATTAACCCTAAGAGAATGGCCCAGATTAGAAGACCATATAGGATCGTGCCCTATGCTCATTAGCTATTAATTTAGTCTAACATTCTAGTGTGTAGGGCTCAGTCACAAGTGCGACTAAAATATTGGTTACATACAGAATGGAATTTTTATGTATAGAGGTGGGTTATAGGTAAGCCACAATACCATTAGAATCAGTTGAATCTTGGAGATGTAAGGTAAGGGTTGGCCGTCCAGATGTTTTGTCTAACAGATGTTTAGGCCATTTGATATTTATCTAGTAAGCATGAGTCAGCTAAAGGGGCAGCTAGCCTGGTTTTTAGACAGTTGGTCCAGATTATGTGTAGTTAGTCCAATTTGAGGGTAGTCAGCCTAGATTTCGAACAGATAATCCACTTATTACCTATTTTTAGCATGATTAATATTGAAATTATTATTAAAATCAGTTTGGTTAAACAGTTTGGCTGCAGGAAAGGATTTACAAAATATATGTTTGAAAAGGATATTAGTGAAGGAAATCCATTTCGCTAAGCGGCGTCGCCTCACTCAATAGTAATAAATCAAGATGTAATAGGGTACACCAGGCTTTACTCCTAACGCGAGGTTTTTGTTTTCCTTTAAGCTCTCAGGTGCTCAAAATTTATTTGAGTAAGCAAAGGGTTGAGGTTTTTAGGTTTCCATTGTTTTGGCGAATAAGCTTCCGGAGATGGGCAGGTGGCTGACGAATTGCTAATTAGGATCTACAGATTATTTTGTTTATTTTCTGCTACGTGCATTAAGTTAGTATAACTATTTTTTATGATCAACAAAGGGGGCATCAACGTATGTTACTCTTGTCATATTATAGTAATTGTATTTGGTCATTACCTGGGAAACGATGATGGGATTATGTAACTTGGATATGAATTATTATTTCAAAATGTAATCAAAAATGTTGTTTTTTGAAATCTACGATTTATTCATATTGAAATGATCCAGTTATTATGGATACCATCAGCATTTTCATATTTTGTCACCAGAAGTTAATACTATAGATGACTGCAGTATCTGTAGCGCTTAGCCTTTGGCTTCAGATCCATGGTATTACAACTTGGTATTATAACATAAGTTTTTGAAAAACTTTAGACTAAAAATGATTTTAAAAACATAATCCTTAGGAATCAGAGTAAAACTTAGGTATGAGATAATGCGATGGTAACGTACATGTACTTATTATATATAAATATATGCTTTATCTCTAGTCTCCTATCTTTGTTAGGGTTACCCTTCTGTATCTCATGATGTTTGAATACAGATATGAATGGTGGAAGAGGAAGAGTTAACCCAGGAGGGTAAGGCGTCGATAGGAATGCTAGACCAAATGCTAGGAGAACCCAAGGTCTGGTAAAAGCAGTGAATAATGAAGCTAGAATCCCGAAAGTTGGAATGGAAGCTATGTATCAGTTTTTAAGGAATATGGTGTAGGCCGGAGTTGCAGCTAGAGTGTTAGGAGGAAATGCTGTAGGAGCAGGGGTTTCGGAAGTTTCGGTAGTTAAAGAATATGCTACACTGAGTGAAGAATACAATAAGCATGGAGGGAAGCCGTTTAATAGAACAGAGGATGCCATTGAAGTGGAGAATTGATTGTTGCATTATGAGACGATCTTTGTAGATTTAGGGCTCAGTGATGTGTAGAAGAGAAAGTTGGTATCCAGACAGCTTCAGGGAGCAGCTTTGTTTTGGTGGAATAGTGTGACTATGGAAGTGGATAAGGAGACGATGACATGGGCAGACTTTAAGAGAAGGTTCCAGGAAAGGTTCATGTCTGTGATGGCACGGTCTGCTTTGATTAGGAAGTTTGCTGAGTTAGAGAAGGGAGAGATGTTTGTTTTGGAGTATGCCAGAAGGTTTGAGGAGTTTGCCAGTTATGAGTATGCTTCAGTGGACATGGTGATGAAGAGGAATGAGAAGTTCGTCAGGGGATTGAAGCAAGAGTTAGCTACGGCTAAGTTACCTCATATTAGAGATCCTTTTGTTTTTGTTATGGAGATGGCCTTACGACATGAGGAGATTCTTGATTTTCTAGAGAAGAGATGGGCTAAGAAGGTCTAGGTTAGGTAGGGTTAGAAAAGGAAGTTCTTTTCTAAGAGAGGTGCTTGGTAGGATGGAGCAGCTAAGAGAGGAAAGTCTAAAGTGGTTTGTTTCAAGTGCGACTAAAAGGAGAATTTCGCTAATGAGTGTCGTGTTGGAAAGGCAAAGGACGTGGCTGGGAAGAAGAATGTCCAGTGTTTCTATCATGACCAGATAGGCCGCTATAAGAACTAGTGCAAGGAGCCCGCTAAGGTTGGAAAGGACAACGCGTATACATTGGAGCCTGCTACTTCGAATCCAATAGCTTAGGATAAGGGAAAGGCAGTTTTGGAGGTACGCACATGGTATGTCTGTTAGCATTCTATTTGATACTGGTGCATCACACTCTTTTTTATATAGATGCTTGATAGATAAACTTAACCTAGAACCCACATATTTAGTTACTTCCTTACGGGTTGTGAATCCTAGGAGGGTATGCAATTCTAGAGTCACACTTTTCTTTGTAATTTGTAAGTGTTCGATTTTGTGGGGTTCAGAATTATTCTTGAGATGGAATGGTTAAGTAAGTACAATGATAATATAATTTTTCAAGATAGAAAAATAACTCTTAGACATCCTGTTTGTAGCAAAAAGATTGTTTATACCGTAGAAGGTTCTAGCGGTGAGGTGAATGCTTGGGTGTTATGGAGTCATAAAATGAGTTGAGTCGAGTTTTTGTGGTTGGAGAATTTTCAGATGTTTTTAAGCCGATAGTTAGATTGCCACCAAAACAAGCCATTGAGTTTTGGATAGATTTGGTTTCTGTTAAAGAACCAGTGAGTAGACTGCAGAGCAGGATGACACCTACGAAGATGAGGGAGTTAAAGGTGCAGTTGGTGGATTTGAAAGGCAAGAGTTTTATCAAGCTGAGTAGGTTGACTTAGGGTGCAGCAGTAGTGTTTGCTAAAAAGCTGTACGAAGCGTTGGAGCTATATATCAATTATCGTAAGTCGAATGAGAGGACGATAAAAAATCGACATCTGTTACCCAGAATTGATGATTTCTTCGACCAGTTGAGTGGAGTCATGGTATTTTCCCAGTTGGATTTAGCAATTGGTTTCCTTAGCTTAGGGTTGCAGTGGATAGTATACCTTTGACAGCATTAAAACCAGATATGGTCATACGAATGGTTAGTTATGTTGTTCGGCTGACTAAAGCACCAGCTTTCTCTGTGGATTTGATGAACCGCGTTTTCTGAGAGCACTTGGATAGGTTCGTATTAGTTTTCATAGATGATATCTTGATTTACTCTAAAGATGAAAGAGAGTATGAAGTTCATAGAGTGGTGCTTGAGAGCTGAGGCAACATCACTAAAGGAAAAGTTCTTTAAGTGCCATTTCTAGAAAAGGAAAGTGAAGTTTCTTGGTCATGTGGTCTCAGAGAGAGGGTTGTCGGTAGATCTGACTAAGATTGAACAAGTGAATAGTTGGAAGAGACCCGAGACAGTGACTGAGATAAAGATTTCTTGGGGTTGACTGGTTATTACCGAAGATTCACTAAGGATTTTTCGTGGATTGTAGCACCAACGACTAAGCTAATAACAAAGGATATGAAGTTTGTATGGACCAATAAGTGTAAGGAAGCATTCCAGGTTTTAAAGAAGGATGTCTAATGTTTTGAAGTTTTCAAACGAAAGGCCTTTAATGGTTTCGAAAGGATAACTTTTAATGGTTTCGAAAGGGTTACTTTTAATGGTCTCGAATGGGTTACTTTCAAGAATTTTGAAGGGATTGTTTAACGGTTTTAAACAAAGGTTTCAAAGGCATTAACTTGGCAGTATAGCCTAAGTGTTTTCAAGTTAAAAAGGACTTTAAATTATTTGGAGAGATAGGAAACCCTCATTAATTCTTATCAATATTAATTTTGAGTAAAGTATTCATATATAACACGACAGAATATTTAAAGTAAAGCAATTTATGTATTTTCCTTGTGTTTGTATGATTTAAAGGGTTAAATCATTTCAAAAATGATTTTCAAGAAAAAGTTAAAGTGAGTTAATCTTAAGAGAATGGCTCAGATTGGAAGACCAGATAGGACTAGTGTATGGTTGTGCCCTACGCTCATTAGCTATTAGCCACTAGCTAATTTAGTCCAGAACTCAAGAGTGTAGGGCTTAGTTAGAGGTAAGGCTAAAATGTTGGTTACATACAGAATAAAAATTTTATGTAGAAAGGTAGATTATTGGTAAGGCACAAAAACCATTTGGATAAGTCTACCCTTGGAGATGTAAGGTAAGGACAAGCTATCCAGAAGTTTTTTTTAACAGATGATTAGACTATTTGATATTTATCTGGTAGGCAAAACTCAGCCAAATGGGAAGTTAGCCCAGTTTTTGAATACTTAGTCCGGACTGTGGACAGTTAGTCCAGTTTAATGGCAATCAGACCATATTTTAGATAGATAGTCCACTTATTACTTGTTTTAGCATAATAGATATTGCTACTATTATTAATAAAATCAGTTTGATTAACCAGTTTAGTTGTAGGAAAGGATAATACTAGTAAGGGGAAACCCGTTCTGCTAAGCAGCGTGGTCTCACTCAATATCAGTAAACCAAGATGTAACAGATTTATTCACACCAGGCTTTATGTCTGACTCGAAGTTTTTGTTTTTCCCTAAACTCTAGGTGCTCAAGATTGATTTAAGTAGGCTAAGGTTTGAGGTTTCTAGGTTTTCGTTGTTTTGGTGACTAAGCTTCCGGAAAGGAGTAGCTGGTTGATGAATAGCTAATTAGGAGTTACAGATTATTATTTTTGTTTTTTGGTCTGTAACAAGTTAGTATGATTATATTTCTCTGATCGACCAAGGAGGCATCGTCATATGTTGCACTTGGCATATTATTGTAATTATATTTGATTATTACCTGAGAAACGATGATGTAATTATGAAACTTGGATATGAATTATTTTTTCGAAATGTAGTTTGTAAAATGTTGTTTTTTGAAATCAATGATTGTAGATGTTCAAGTGCTTCTGGTAATATGGATACCATTAGCATTCTGTATTTTATCACCAGAAGTTAATACTATATACAACTACAGCATCTGTAGCGCTTAGCTTTTGGCCTCTAGATCCAGGATATTACAATAATAAAAGTGGTCAATCAGCCATGGAGAAAACTTCATCAATAGCGCTTATGTGTGCAATACAATTTATATATTATATATACTACTATATAGTTTTGAAAACAAAAATATATAACAAATACGCACTCTCTCGTATATAAGTATACTCTTGATCTAGTCTAAGGCAACAACTCCTACCACAATTTTATTGGAATACGGTATCAACTCAAGTTAATAATGTATAAGCTCTGAGACAAAATATGACGATTGGCCTACACTTTTGATGCTCATATAATTGTATAGTGCATTGCTGGTGCATTCGGTCGATGTAGGATGCTTGTCACAAGAAAGAAAAAGTAGTAAAGAAGAGAAATAGAAAGGTGGAGAACAGAACAGAAAAGAAGAGAAAGAAAGAAAACATCATATAATCACATAACCCGTTGTATATCTAACTATGCGTCGGATAAAATAAAACGGCAATCATGGATATAAAATGGGCGTGACAGTAATAACTACATGAACCACATGATTAAATTACACATGCTCGTATAGTTATATAAACAGACGCTCGCATAGTTATATAAAACATTAACAGAGTTAGTAAATAAATTTAACTGATAAACTGTCTCTAATAAATAGTTGGTCAACACTGTCAAGGCTACACAGTGTCATGCGGCGGAATAAGTAATAATAAGTCCAAAATATAAACATAAGTGTCATCTCATGCTAATCTATCTGCACTGCTCCAAGTACGATTTACACCTGCTTCCTAGTCTACTCATTTAAGATTACCCGAGATAATAAGAAGCAAAGCATAAAAACACGAGTCAGACAATAGTTTGGAGCGAGCGATAAATAATCTCAAAACACGATAAAAGTTAGTATAGTATATGGAGCAGAGGGTATAGAGAATAATTCCTGACATATCCCTGCATCCATAGAGTTAGCACATCACATTAACAATATGCTTTTCTATATCGTAATCATCATGGGTGTACTATATGTCAAAGTACTAATGGGTGTCTGGATATCTGCATCGATAATATCTATGTTACGTGACATCTATAATGTGAACCAAAGAAAACATAGCATCCATCATCCATCCTCGCATCACTCAGACAGTGCGTCAGATATATGATACTCATATACTCCATCTTGTCATCATGGACTACTCAATGACCTCAGCCACTCGGTCCATAGAGTATAGACAACTTCTAACATGCACGAACTCTATTGTATTACCAATTTGTCCTTATGTCTATGGACCATAGTATACAACCCTACCTAGGCCCTAACATCAACGGACTTTGATGTACGAGCATATCAGGTCCTAATGTCAATGGACTCTGGGGTACGAGCAATCAGATCCTTAAATCAATGGATTCCGATCACGTCCTTATATAGCATTATTTCAAGAGTGTGCCCCCATCGTCTAGAGTATCAATATTCCTTTTGCACACGTCATCACTAGCAGATCACATCATGGAAGTGTCCTTACCACTCCCACCCAAAGTCATTGTGGTTAGGAGCTATAATAGACAACCATCATTGGTCATAATGTGTCATCATGCATCTTCTAGCCTTCCTTCAACAATTCCTTTCATATGGCTATTCTACATCCTAAAGTGTAACTGTCCATAATCAAAGCAATCACCTCCCATCATGAAATTATCATCATCGAATCTGAAGTCATCTTCTCGAAATGTCGCATCTTTGCTTTACCGCTAAAACCACTTTCGAAGAGTAGTAACACCAAAATTGAAGGTCGAACGAATAAAACATCGCATCGTGCTACTTGAAGCCTCCCTATCATCCACATCAAAATTGGTTAAATCGACCATCATCAAAAGCGGTAAATATCAACCATTCCAGAGTAGTTGATAATAACGACTTTGGTCATGTACTTAACCAAAAGTGGTTAAATGCAAACCAAATTAAAATGTCTGCTATCTATCCCGAAATTCGAAGAATATCTCCAAATCCATCTTCCATCTTCATATCAACTAGCATTCATGAAACTTTGTGCACGGAGTCATATCCTATGGGATATTTTCTAATATTATATCGCTTTCGAGCTGTGTTTTCAATTAAACTAAGAAAAATGCATATATACAACTAATAAGCTTATAAACATCTATAATAACCTAACTACATATATAGAAATTACAACCAAGATGGGATTAACGTCAAAATAGCATGGCAATATCGTCAAAATAGTGCGTCAGTGGGAAAAATGTGATATTTAATTTAAAAATATTTTAAAACACTTTTATAATCTTTTATAAAATAAGATATAGGTTTATATATTTTAGAAATAAAGTTTCAATGTTAGAAATCATTTCAAAACTGTAATTTTAATACCATACTGACAATCATACTATAGTGCGAGAAAATATCACCCACCTTAACAAAATCTGAACAAACCATCGCCAAGTCGTAAAGCTCCCCATCTTGAGCACAACGTAAGATACGACATCCAAAATGGATCTCAAATGAAAAAGATATGGATGGTATAAGAAGTGGTCTATAAATTAATAAAATACTAACTAATTAAAATGTTAAGCGCTTGATTACCTTTTCTAATCATCTTCCCCAAACCAGTAATTTTTTGTACGTGCACATGCGTATGTAATCTCAAATGCATATGTCTTCAAACCTCGATTTCTCAACTGTTTTCCAATGAAACGATGCATCGTCGGTTACAATAGACTTCGTTATGCATATGCTCTGCCCCAGACCCGAATACATGACGCCCATGGCAAACCTTACAAGCCAAGCCTCTCCCTCATATGAATGCATTTTGACTCGATGCATTGTACATCCCGAAAACAACATTGCTCGAACCCCTCGACAAGGGGTGCACTAAGATTTGTGGATAGTCGCCTCAATCTCCCATGAAACAAAACCCTAGATCGACGAGTATGTATAATCATCCCAAAGTCTCCATCGCACACTACGAAATGGATATGAGCTCGAAGCTTTCTTCATTACGAACTCAATAATGATCTCGTGATTTGTCGTGAAGTATTTTGGACGATATTGATTTTTGAATGAGAATAAGGAGAGGCGGCCATTTTATTTGATGGAACGGTAATGAACAGTGAAAATTTTATGAAAGTGGGTTTTGAGTGTAATTTAAATAATATAATATCTGAGCTTGCCTGATCAAACGGTGCGCCCGATCATAATGAAACTCGTCTACATAAATCAACATATTTTTTCGGTCCCATTTGTCTAAATTTTGTTGCTATTCGAGACTGTGCTCCGGGATGATAATTTTGCGCTTTTCATGACCTTTTCGGCCATTGGCTCATCCGATCTCTACATATAGCGATCGTTATAGACATTTTTGTTCGCAACATCGATACAAATAAGTGGTTTCATGTCCTAATTCAATCGTGTGCGAAAAATCATATTTTTGGGATCGTCAATTAATTAATGATTCAATACCTAAATAGATTATATAAATATCAAATCGCTTAAAATATAGGTCGATACAATGGGCCTAACCCGATTAAGGAAACATAGGTATAATTTTCTAATATGTGTATTAATAAACAACACCCTATATATTTTGACTTATACGGTAGCTATTGACTTATCCGTTATATTAGCAGATAACTATGGATCAGAGTAAAGAAGATTTGTACCATTAGACCTGTAAAATAGAAATAATATTGATCGCATCAACGAAGACTTTTTGAATTAGAGGTAGATTTTCCAGTTAAAGTAGAAACCCAATTCTCATATTTGTAGTAGTTGCAAGGACTCCTGTTTACTTAAAGGTATGGCTAGAGTATCTCCATATCGAAATTGGACACTATATTGGAAAATACACCCTAACCATCTTTGAAAAGAAAGATGGAAACCTTATGCACAAAATATCATTGGGTATAAATGGCTTAGGTAATTAGGTTACTATTATCTACTCTGATTTAAATGATAAACGAATGAAAATGTTCTGAAAGTTAGAAACTGTAGGTGTATGATGTTTTAAATAAAAAAAGAAAGTTAGTTTATAACTTTATATAACTTAACTAGAAAAAATTTATTGAAAGTATTTAGAAAAAAGAAGTGGATAATTTGATAAAAGGCAATTTTTCAATGACTTTTTTAGTGCTTTTGTTTTGTCTTTTAGGCACAATGTTACACTAATCCTCGCTGTGCACTTTGCATTTAATAATAGAACTTTTGAAAAAATAATCGAGAAGTATGTAAGACCCAAATTTTAAACTCTTTTATAAATAAGAAATGATTAGTAATTGAAAATATCTTTTATCGATGTTTCGGCCAAGCTCTAAAATAATTGGTTAAAAATAAAACTTTTTCCTTAAAATACACTTTTGTGATAATTTCATATCTATGAAAGAAGATTTCAAAATGGTATATTTTATGTATACTTTTCTAAGTTAAACTCAATTATTTCTGATAATTTAAATAAAGAAGAATAACATGATCCTAGTCTAAAGTAAGTGCTTATTAATGATGAAAAGAGTGTTTTACAATTTTAAAACTTACTAGTTTTGTGGAAATAAATCTAAAATCAAAATTTTTGATTTTAAAGGGGTAAAATGAAAATATTATGACTATCACTTGAACATAAAAAGGAAAGAAATAGATCGGAGTTAGATAAATTGGATTAAACAACCCATTCGGATAGAGTTGACTATGGAATTTGAAAGCCTTGAAAGGGTTGGGACAGAGGTAAATAGTAACACGGAAATTTAGTGACCTTTTCAATCAACGGTAGAATTGGAAGGACAAGGTATGAGGTCGCACTTCTTGTAGTAGTGAAGGGCGAGAACCACCTTGTGTCTCTATACCCAAATATGGACTAAATTATAAGGATGTTGGGAAGTATGATTTGGGTTAAACATATTCCAAAATAAGGAAAGAGTAAGCCAGGATGGTTACTATCGAAGGATGTTATATATCCAGGGAGTTTTATTCGATTTGAAGTGTAAAAAGGACCAAGTAGGCCTACTTCAATTCCCATACAGTGCGTTAAGTGACAAAGGGGCAATTTATTTATTACATTAGGTAATCTAAATGGAACGGTAAGTGTAGATTTGGCTCTTTTCTAGCAAGGTCGGTACCATATAGGTTAGGATAGGATACCTACAGATACGAGCGGTTCAGGTATTTTTTTTGTTCTCCTGAAGGCTATAGGCGGACTTGGTGGACATGAATGGCAAAGTATATATTTTATACATGTTATTGGATTAACATTGTAGTAGTTATGCTCCATGCATGCCTATGTAAACCTTTGAATTGTATGGTTAAGTATAGCATACATTTTAATACGGAAAATATGGAGGAAACAGTCCATAAATTAATGAAAAACTTCATTAAGGAAATTGTACGGTAATTGCATGTTTTGTTGAGTAATTGATGTAAATTAGTAAAAACAATTGGAAGTTGTTCTAAATTGAAATAGGATTAAAGTAATATTTTAATTCATTGGAATGTACAGGATTGCAAAGTCAATTCCTATGGTTATTAAGTTCAAATTTTAATAAAAGTGCATCATTTGAAATGACAAGGAATACGGTAAAAAAGAAAGAGATGTACAAAATTGGGATGGTTACTATAGTTTGTGCTATTTATTTCAATAATGGTAGATAGCTCCTTATAGTTTCAAACATAACATAAATTCTCCTTTTGGATAAGGCATACGAATTTACACTATCAATTTTTCTTTTAGGAGAGATATAGTTCCAATGCATTAAAATATAAAAACTCCTGAGTACAAACTAAAGTATTGGTCATCATCTTTACTGATATAAAATGGAAAGGCATCATTCCATAATCAGTTGTCCCAACCATGAAATAATTCGAATAAGTGACAAGAGGTTAAGTTTGGTAAAAAAAAGTCTCATTTATGGGATGAAGTTAAGAATGGTAAAATATTTTGGAGGTTCAAACCATAAAAAAAGTATCCTTGATAAAAAATTTAGTTAAAATTGTGCAAGGAATGGTTTAATCAAGAATTTGAGTCTTCATTAAGAAAACATATTGTTATTCACATGCATTGAGACTGCAAAGGCGATTTTCGTAGAAAACAAGATCATGGATTTTAACCCGCCTTTTTCAAAGAGAACTTCAATTAGAGACAGATGATTCAAATGAGGATGTATGTCTTGAAATCTATAAGTCACACTTAAATGAACTAAGGAAACATATAGGAAAATTCTAACCAAAAACATTCTAAGTACACGACTCGACATCGAGTTATCACTATAGGTTGGTACGGAGTTATCACCAAAGCAGCTTCAACTGCACGTATAAGATTGAAGCAGAATGGAATTACTTGAAACTTGACATGTGGACTTAGAAAAACACAAGGAAGGACTTAGAAAAAGTTAGAATAGTTTAGCCCAAGCATTTAAACTGGGCCCTAAGTTATCATATAGGTCGGGTCCAACCTATAGGTGTTAGTGAATGACTTCTCGGACTTCATGCATGGCGCAATCTACCCTATTGTTTCATGCTCAAGTAATGTTACAAGGAATTTGTTACTTTTTCTAAGATTGACTAAGTATGGAGAGCTAAGGAGATAGATATCCAAGGAATCATGATACTCAACTCGATGATTATTGGAAAGTGGCAAGAACGACTTAACTAGATTGAAAAAGAGACATGCAAAAGGAGTTGTAAAAATTACATTAAGTGTTTTAACTCGGCCCCAACCTGTAGACATACGTCGGACCGAGATATAACTGTGGCTTAGCATGGCTTGCGAGTTATGGTGGAACCCTAACTCATTTTCTGTATCTCTATGCTATTGGGCTTTTATATCTATGCTATCCAATTCCCCTATAAATACTCAGCTACCTACTAATAGAAAGGGATCTTCACTCTGTTGGATTTCCATTTACACTCTTAATCTTAGAGATTCCATTTGACCTTCTTTACTTCCGTTCTCCACAACACAAACACTTTCAATCCTTTTTGTAAATCGAAGATCCACTAGATTGTGGCGAGCTCTGATATAACTAGTTGTAATCCAGAGAGTGAACAACTAATAAAATAGATTGAAGTGGACGTAGGTCGGAGATTACTTCGAACCACCATAAAAACTTCTACGTATTGTTGTCCATTTTCTACTTTTCTTTTACTTTTATCCGAACTAGTGCTTTCATCTGATTTCAAGCATTGATCATTCTTGGGTTAACATTTTGGTGCTTTCACAAAGAACGAAAAGATAGATACGAGGACTTGAAGCTTGAATCTGTGATTTGAAGAAGACGAAGAGGCCTAACACTAGATCTAGGGTTAGAGGAAGTCAACCAGAACTTGGACCCAGCCACGAGGTGTCCTCAAATTCTCGCCTATCCATCTACAAAACCAAAGAAGAGATGGAATGCTGAAAAAGATGGGAGATGAGATGATAACTAGACAACAGGATATGCTAGAAAGATTTGTCCAAAGGATTATACAACAAGGAATGGCTAGAGCTGTAGAAATTCATAACTAAGGACAAGAAGCTATTGCGGGAGCATCCGGAGTTGAAGTGGAGAAAAATGGAACAATGCCTCCACAAAAAGAATAGCTCAGTACATACTCAGACTAAATCGGTACCGAAAGGATTATATTAGGGGGCCAACGTTGGATAATTATGGAGCTAGAAATGCAATTCAAAATGTAAATGCACAATAATTAGAGGGATATGTTCTAGAGCTTCCCCATATATATAAACGGAGGACATAATGAAACAAAAGTTGTGGGTTAGAATGCTAATGTGCAACCAGAGGAATATGTGCCAGAGTATGTGCCAAAATTTCCCTAAAACGAACAGGGGGAAAGTGTTGCTTTTGGACGGAGACCTTCATTGGATAGTAAAACCCGACTTGCTGAGTTGGTAAGAAGAATGATAAGAGGTTGGCCCCAGATCAAAGCTTGGAGGATGTGAATAGGAATCCATTCACTTCTAACGTCTAGAGTGTAAGAAATTCTCCCAATTCAAGCTTTCGATACTGGAAGTATGATGGAAAGTCGAATCCAATAATTCATTTAATCGAATACAACTGACACATAGAGTGATGGGTGCCTTAGAGGAGGTAATGGGGCGGTGCTTCCCATTGTACATAATTGACTTGAAGGCGATGTGGACTAGACAACTGGAAAATGGTTCCATTAGTATATGGACCAATTTAGTGAGTAATTTCTTAAGATGGTTTAGAGTTCACGTCTCTCGACTAAAGAGCATGATGATGCTACCAAGTGTAAAACAAAGGCCCGGAAAGACCTTAAGAAGCTATTTGACAGCTGCAGTCGATAAGAAGGATCCATCTATAATTTAATGATGGAAGTGTCTCGAGTCGCAAGCAAGACCAATTTTAAGATTTCATTGGAAAGGGATCCACCAATGGATCTTGCAAAATTCTACCATAAAGCTAAAAGACATTTGCATTACGTAGACATCGAAGCTGCCAATGAGGATGCTGCAGTTAAAGCAATGGATGACAAAGGATTAACTGGAGTAAGAAACAAAAAAGACAAAGAAAAAGATGAATCGATGACAACTTCAAGGAATCGAAACAACAAAAGAGGGAGCTAAAATTCTCTTCTTACATTAACTTGATTAAACACTAGACATGATATATCCAGATAGTAGGGGCAGATCCTCAATCGAAAGCTAGCTAGGAGAGAGCCAACTGATCAGGAAAAGACATGGAAATTTCTACATCTTCCATGAGCTGACATGAAATGAGCAAGTGTCGACACCTTCGTGATAAGATAAAAAAAATTCCAAGTAACCAGCTGCAACAATATGTGAGGAACCAAACTGCAATGGTGCAACTGAAACAACCACCATCCGTAGTGAATGTGTCAGGGAATAACTAGGGATCTGGTCCAAGAGTCGAAATCCTATTATTGGGATGAGCGGGAGTCGAACTTGATTCCCGCGCTTTGCTTTTCATTTCTTTTCTTGTACTTCTCTTCTTGCATTATTATGTAATAATGAAAACAATAAACTTAGGCCACTTTTAAGTCTACGGGATCCCGAAAGGTCCTCAGGCATGCTTTGAGTTGGATTCTTGATATGACTATATAGGACGATAATAACCTCAAACCACTTACACGTGTACAAGGTCTAAATTAGTCTGTAGGCATGCTCTAAATCGGATGTTCAAGATGAATGCTTAGGTTTTCAGTTTGTTTATTTTTCTTTAATTTGAATATTTGAGTTTTGAAAAATCCACATTGAATGTGATGACTGATATTGATCGCTTTGTCCCATCCGAGGAGACAAGGCTGGTGTGCAGGGTGCAACTCCCCTCGCCTGAGATCGAGCGGATAGGCTTGTATGATATTGATCGCTTTAAGTCTTGTCCGGAGAGATGGGGCTGAAGTGCAGGATGCAAGTGCCCTCGCCAGAGAGCGAGTGGATGGGCTTGTACAATATTGATCGCTTTAAGTTCCATTCGAAGAGACAGGTTTGGAATGCAAGAAGTAAGTCACCTCATCAGAGCGTAGGTCCCTTTACCAAAGAGTGAGTGGATGGGACTGCTTGGTCATTGGGTCCCCATGTTGGAGAGCAAGCATATCGAAATTAGCAGGTGATCACCAAAGAGATTGAACCCATAGTGGATGAAAAAAGACCCGAAGAGATCAAGCCCTAGATTAGAAGATGAATGGTCTAGTAGGATCATTCCTTGGAGTGGATGCAAATTAGATAAAAGGACTTTAATGCCTTGCACTCGGAGAAAGATTAGCTCTAGCAAACATGGGATAACTTGGATTCAAGAGACGATATTTCCAAATGATGGAGCATGATTCAAATACCCAGAGATCTTGACGTAAATAGCTAAAGAGCTCAACTATTGGAATTTGATTATGGATTATTAGAACTTGTTCTTGAGCAAAGCATACCTTATATTCTAAAGGCATACTTTGGTGGGTAAGTGTTAACACGCTTTTTGGCAAAGCAGATTTCAATTAGATTCAGAAGATTCAAATAAGGATGAAATTACGTGAAATCTAGAAGGTGCCCTCGAGTGAACTAAGGAAATAGCTCAAGAAAATTCCATCCAAAAATATGCTAAGTCCATAACTCGGTACAGAGTTATCACAATAGGTTAGTACCGCGTTGTCACCAAAGCAGCTTCAAATGGACGTAAAAGATTGAAACAGAATCAGAATGACTTAAAGCTTGACATGTGTACTTAGAATGATACAAGGAAGGACTTAGAAAAACTATGAGTGGTTTTGCCCAACCATTTCAATTCGGCCTTGGGACAGGTCCAACCTATAGATGCTCAACGAATTACTTTCCAGACTTCATGCATGGTTCAATGTAATCCATTGCTTCATGCTCAAGCAATCGCATAAGGAATTTATAATTTACTCTAAGGATTGGCTAAGTACCAAGTGCTAAGGAGATGGATATCCAAGAAATCATAAAACTCAACTCGAAGACGATTGAAAATTGGTTCGAATGACTTAACTAGATGGAAGAAGAAGCATGCAATGGAGTTGTCAAAATTACACTAGGTGGTATAACTTGGCCATGACCTATAAGCATAGGTTGGACCTAATTTATAACCTTGGCTCGGCATGGCTTCAAAATTGTGGTGGAACCCCGAGTCATCTTACGAATTTCTATGCTACAAGGCCTTTGACTCTTTGCTTCCCAATTCCCCTATAAATATTCACCTACGTGCTAACAGAAAAGGATCTTCTCTCTGTTGTATTTCGATCTACAATCTTAGATTTGGAGCTTCTATTAGACCTTCTTCACTTCTATTCTCCATAACATAAACACTCTCAAGCCTTATTGTAAATCTGGAATCCACTAGATTATGGCCAAATTTGATATAACCAGTTGTAATCAAGGGATAGAACAACTAATAAAATAAATTGAATTGGACGTAGACCGGATATTATGCCGAACCACTATAAAAACTTTGGTGAGTTCTTGTCTATTTTCTATTTTTTCTTTTACTTTTATATGAAATGGTGCTTTCAACTCATTTCTAGGCGTTGATCCATTTTTGGGTTAACAAGGAAATTTTGAAAAGATTTGGAGGAAGAAGACTATTTACTCAAGGATATTTATGGAAGACTAACTTAAAATACATAGTTGTGAGCATAGCAATTGCACATGAACAAAGAACCTACTCGCTGATTATCACTAATGCTAGAGTGATTCTCAGTTATAAATTCAATTAGTTTTAGGACATTTGTTGTTAGGATTAAATGAAAAGATAGACCATATTTTCACTTGTAGAACAATGGATCATTATAGACTCTAAACATGATACCTAGGTACCATGCTTTTTAAAGGACCGAAGAAATGATGTAGAAGTAAAATGAGACGATTTAAGTTGAATTGAATTGGAAAAGAAGTTTAGTTGTTTCCAACAATTTAAGAAATCACCAGTTTAGATATCCATGGTTAAAGTGGAGAAATAGCAAAGATCTAAGTAAGAAGTACCATGAAAGGAGACACTATCCACATTCGACTTGTCTCATTTGTCATCTAGAAGGTGAAGCGACTAGGTTTACCGTTTGATGATTTAAGGTAGTATGAATGTGCATTGAGGATTGCATAGAGTTACAGTTTTGTGAGAGCAAATTATGCTGAAGTTATTGGTGTGATACAAGTTGACATCATTTGAGTTGGTAGCAAGGATTTTAGAGGGTTATCTATACACATACAATTGGATTGAAAATCTATACCAATGGTAAAAACTGATAAGGACAATTAGAATTTGATTCATAAGAGGACAAGGACTACACAAAATAGGTAGAAAAGCATGTACCTATAGGAGGCATGAGGTAGTTTGAGGAGCTGAGTCCTCTATAGTCTGTGGAGCTAAGTCCACATACATTTATGTGATCCATGGAGTTGAGTCCACAATTAGAAAGAAGAAAAGTAGAAAATCCACAAGGCAACATAGAATACGGCTAAATTACTGTGAATTGACCATTGGAAACTTGCAAAAGTGTCTATAAGATGCAGTTACCATGGTCATGCTTTATCAGTTAGGGAAAGTTAAAAAAGGATAGATGAGTCTCTTGTTCGCCATGCACCTACCTGTATTTTTGGGCATGGGACAAATCAACTCTGTGATAAAATTAGTAAACTAGTTAGAGTCTGGTAGGGAGACAATTCAGTTGGGATTACATGGGAGCTTGAGGAGATAGTCCAAACTACCCATCCCAAATATTTTTCTAGTATGTTTCCACTTTATTTAGAATAGTACAGATTACTTCTACATTTAGATTCTAACTTAGGTAGAGACTATTGAAGGGTAGGAGTAGTTTTAAACATGTCGATAGGACATGTTATGGATGATGGATGCTAATGGATGTATTGTTTGGATTATTTGTCATACATGTGTATGATAGTATGTCCTCTAAGTAGTACATAAACATTCACATTATCTCATACTTGTTGTTTAGACTGCTCAATATTACGCATATGGATGCTTGGTTGCTTTTATTATGTTTGTGCGTTATGCATGTGGATGTTGCATATGGATGAAATGGTTGTGCATATATGTAGAATTACAAGCATATTTACTTAGGATATTACATACATTTGGATACATAGCATGAGCATTTGCAAGGTAGGATGTCGACTGGATCAGGAGATCACCTACTTCTGCATTAGTAGAGGTTTATGAGCATCATGTTGCATATATATGTACATGTTGCATAGAAAATTTCTATAGACAATGATTATGAGTGGATGATAGATGATTAGATGGACGTAGCTATTGACTGATGTGTTTGTAAGTTACTTTTTTCCATCCATGTAGATTTTGGGTATGAAATCATTTTAAGAGAGGAGAATGTAACACCTCGAAATTTTAATAAAATTTTAAAGAAAATTTCCCTTAACAAGAAAACTAAACTAAAATTTAGCATGGACTAAAAATAAAATTTTCACAGACATCCAAATTTGGCTATGAAATTGCACTGTTGGGCTCGTAGCAATTTTCTACATAATTTTCATATATATACTTCATAAATCGGAGTTATATGGAATAGTTATAGGCATTGAAAGAATTGGAAAGAGAACAGAACTTAAAAATAAAAATTCATAAAAGTAAAAGAGACCGGCCGACCTAGGAAGGTCGATCAGTAGCGGTTGACATAGGGATCATGCAGTTGACCGTGGCCCTGTAAAATTGGGGGATTACTGTTGTGTTCAAACAATGGTGATTTAGTAATTTATCACTAAGTTTTTGATAAGCGTGCTCGATAACTCTATAGATTTACCAACCTAAATTCAACGGTCTAAAGTAATTGCCAACTCCCATAAATGCAAGCTTAACCTAACCCTAAAATTTACATAAATGTTTACTATAACAAAAAAATTCCTATTTCTAACTTCTCTAATCCTAAAAATTATTCAAATCAAACTAAAATAAAAATAAGAAGAATACAACTAATCAAATCTAGAAGAAGCAAGGTATGAAATGTATTTTTCAAGTGGAGAAAGTCTGAAGAGCTTACGTTTAAGGTGAGTAGGAACAATTTTAATTAGATGATTATAAAAGTTAGGTTTAGTCTATTCTAATTAGTTTAGTTTGTTCGTATACTGAAACTGGAACTGTAAAACCCTAATTTGAAACATATAATCTAGGGTAGAATTGAAATCACTGTAAATTGTTAAATTTGACATTGGTGTTAGTACTCCCTTTATTTATTGACTATAAACCATAAAATTAGTAAATCGAAAATCTTTAAATCGTATATTGAACAAATTGATACTAAAATTAAGAATATGGACGGGTCAAATTTGTGCTTATGATTTATTGTAAACTACAATCAACTCGATTAAGAAATTAATAATCGGCATTAAAAATAACGAACCCTAAAATTTTGCCTATGACCAAACGACCATTGAACCTAACGGTCGACCGGTTAGGGTTAATAGTAGATCGGTAAACACATAAAATGCAGATTTTGAACCTCGAGCAAAGGCCCAAGTTGGTGATCAAAATCATATAATTTGTGAAAAGTTATATATGTTGTTAATCATTATGTGAGCCTATTTTGGGCAAAGTGAGTATGCTAGAGACAGAAGGGAAGCTAGTTCCCTATGAAAGGATGGTAGGTAAAGTCAATGTAGGGTATAGGTTGTTTACCCAATAACAGGTCAAGTAATCAGCAAAAAGTAAATAATTAGAAAGGATATCTAATACCAATGGGGAATTCTACTATAGTAAGACATGGTTAGGCCCTATACAATATATCAAAAGAAGTTTCTCGGTGCTAGCGGGGGACTTTATTCAGACATAGTCAGGTCTGGCGTGGTACGATAAGAGGCAATATTCAAAGAACTGGCCTAGAAATAACAGTGGATTCTATTTAAACATAGTCATGCCTAATGCTATAGGATAAGTGGCAATATAGGAAGAATTGGCCTGGCATAACGGAAGTTCATGTATACACTGTTTCTACGTGATGTGATATAGGTGGACATCGATGCTTGTAATAAGAGGAAAACACTATGATTAAGAGGTGGACATTGGTGCAAACGACGCGACACACTAACGAATTAGTATTTTAGGTTCTCCCACTCCAGGCATAGTTGGGTTATGGGAAGTTATATTAATAGGAGAGTAGTTCCCACAGTAGCATTATGTGGGGATGTTAATGGAAGAACATTTCCACGGTACCTTACGGGCAGTTTCCTTGTTGCATAGCTTTAGGAGCATTGGCCAATTGTTAGTTGTGAGGTTTGATCCATAGTTTGATACTTGTATTAGATAAGAATCCTTTGGTAAAGGGGCCTAGGATTTCACGGAGCCTTATAGCACACCCCATGCCACCTAAAGTAGTACTAAAGCTAACTGCACATGATCATTATATATTAAACTTGTACTCATACACCAGACTTTTGTTTGAACCTTCCCCTTTCTTTCCATTTTTCCCACCACAATAATACAGGTTAGCAGTTGATTTGGCATTATATGTGGAGAAACGAGATACATGTTGGAGTTCTCATATTATTTATTACTCATCATGTAATTACTTATTGTATTAAAAGTTCAAAAAACTTATACTGTATTTTGGAAATAGTTTATATGACAATGTATATGGAAATTAAGTATTTTGGAGATTGTTTTCGAAAATATCCATTTTCAGTACTTATATTTTAATTTTTTCGCTATGAAACCTAAAGTGTAGAATGTCTTAAAATTTACCCATATAATCATGCCTTGTAATGTTTTAAAAACGCGACAGCTTGTATTTCTTGGCATAACTTGAGTCTGAATGTCACGGTAGGGTTTGGATGGGTGTGTAAGTAAGTATGGGTTGTTACATGATGCACCTAGTTTCAGACATGTTGTTTTTTGATTTTGGTATATCATATTTTGGATATTTGGGATGATGTATTATATTTTTTTAGATTTGGATTTTTAACAAATAGATATTAATTTGTAATATTATATTTTATCATTTGCACTATGAGATTCTGATATAATGAATAAATAGCTGTGTATATTGTTCATTGTATCAATTTTAGCAACCAACGGCCAGCTTTAGAATGGGCCTAAGGTGCAATGGGCTTTTACTTGGTCGAAAATCAAGTCTATTTCGAGGTGGATTGTTACATCATTTTAAAAAAGCAAGAAGGAGAAGAGATGTTATCTCCAACTTTTACACTTCCTTTAATTATGATTCGCAATTTAATTTAAAAACCCCTCTCACCTTCGCTCTTTTTAGGCTTTCCATAATGGGGCATTCATGTGCTAATGAATGCTCCACAACTAATTAACAACATTTAAATTGAATTTAAATGTGTATCGATATGCACGCACATAAATTTCATATACGTACCCAATTAATTACTAATGACATCCAAAAATACTAATAGCATTAAACACACCAAATAAATAATATTTCATAGATATAGATTAATTTAGTTAATTTATAACAATACTAGTTAGTGTGTGTTGACCCAAAAAATTGATCAACACCCTGGATTGAGTGTGAAAGCACCAGCTTAGTTCTAATAGAGCAATGATATAGAGAATAACTATAAAAGAGAACAAATTGAAAGAAAAGTTCTAAGAAGATTTTAAAGTGGTTGGCTGCTAATGAAGATTACATCCACTTTATAGTTTTTATTCTTGATTGATTGTTGTTACAAGATGTATTTGATTACAAAGCTCTTGAATATCCTTAGTTAGATCGAATCTCCAATCTTGGAGTCCATTGGAGAGTCATAGTGAACCATTTTGAAGACTGTTATGAGGGAGGCAAAGAGTGAAGAAAGCTTCCAACAGAGTTTCACAACCAGTCCGAAGGATCCCCCTTTGTGTTGCAGACCGGAGAATATTTATAGAGATTGTAGAACTACTGGGTTAGGCCCTCTTGCCAGATCCTTTCAAATGAACGTATAAAGGTGCACTTAAGTTTCACCGCGAATCGAACCAACTTAATGGATCGCTAATGACCCATTGTGTGTGGATTGCTAGCGACCCATTGTCCATGGATCGTTAGCGATCAATAGCTTTGGCTTGCTGGCGATCCATTTGCTTGATTTTCTCCTCATCATCCTTTTCCCTTGAAGATTGTGGAAAACTTGTAAGAAGGCATGGATCTCTAGTGATCCATAGGGATTGGATTGCCAGCGATCCATGTAATTGGTGAATTTCTGAACCTTGTCCTTTGGAGTCTATGACAATCTAGTGAAAAGGCATGGATTGCTAGTGATCCATGTACTTAGTAGATTTCTGAGCTTTTCCTTTTGATCGCATCTATTATCTCATGTTAATGTTATCCATCTAATTTCATAGCTTGTTGCGTTGTTTTGCTGATGATCTGTACGCTGGTTGCATTGGATTACTATAGGATCATGATGCAATGGGATTGGTGGACTCACGAGCTAACCATATGGATCGATAGAAATCCATAGGAGATGGATTGCTAGTTACCCATTACCTTAGCATGTGTTTTCTTGCTTTTTCTTTGATCCTTCTTGGTTGGTTCTTCTAGTCTTTTTCGTTTGCACTTGAGCTATTCTGACTTGACGAAGTTGTTCCGACTTCCTTTAAATTCTACTGGGTTAAAAACCCAGATCAATGTTGTACTTTAAGGAATCTACCATTTTGATTGTTCAACCCATAGAAATAAATCCAGTCAACGATTAATATTGAACAATTCAGAATTTAACCGCTAGTGGCGTGATAGTTTTGGCTGAATTTATCGCTTATACATCTTTTTTGGTAAAATCCAATTTTCTAATTTTAGGCATAACCCCTTAATAACGATTATTTACAATAATTCTCTTCATCAAAACTACATCACTTTAGGAGCTGGGAAATAATGTTCTGCTTAAATTCCAATATTATCTACATTTAACTTGGTTAGTCCATATATAAGTCATTGGTTCAATAATAATTTTGTTAATAATCATATTGTTCTTGCCAAGGAATTTGACTTTGAGTTGTCTATAGTTTATCGCGATAGAAATGTCATATAATCGAGGAGATGAATTCTCTATTATAAAGTATTTCACTTCCAATGCTAGAACTCTAACCCAACTATATTAGTTCGGTAGAAACCATACCATGATTTAACTATAATCAAAGCGGAGTATCCATATTGAATTCAACAATATTATAAATTCAAGAAAATTGTGTAATATTGTTACTTTGATATTTCCTATTTGGCCTTACTTACTATTAACCAATAGGAAAATTTCAATCGAGTCATTCCATAATTATCCAATAACTATCAACACATAACCCTTATGTGGCTCCATCAACCATGAGCGATATATTACCTAAATTTAGAGAACATTACATAATCTGATCTTAATGGTTATATCGATATCCTTTCTCGAAACACCTTGAATGGGAATAATTAAAATAAAATTATACTTTATATTCTGACTAATTCCTCAAGATTGTAGCTACTTGCAACTACAATCACATAACATTTCATTTAAGACTTTACTTATTTATGTATATTAAACAAATTATACCACTATATAAAAAAGTATATAATAGTAATCAAACATCTTTATTATGAACAAGAATTATTACAGAGTTTGGTGTAAGTAACAAACAACATAATTGCTTTAAGGCATACCCGCAACTCTATCGATCTCGCATTTGCACTTGAGATCAAATATGGAATCTTAGTCTCATTTATTCGGGTTTTATCAAAATGATCGAATTAGTCCCTTAGTGGATGGATATGTTATATTTTCTTAGTTGTATACTCTATTAATCATCTCTCTCTGATGCTTATAAACTACATGTATCATATGGAACTTTTTGGAGTATATCTCTCGATTTCTAGAAGGCTATAACTTCTTTTGTCAAGACCCGCCCTTCTCGACCCTCAAAAAGTCGGCATAAAATATACCACGGAATAATATGCCACGTTCGAGTGCCGTAAAAGACAGATTGTTGAGGGAAAAGAAAAAAGATAAAAGAAAGAAGGAACTAAACAATAACAGAATCTCACAATCGCAGCGGAACAAAATATAATACATAATATCAGATCTTTACACAAAATGAAAACTATATCTGTTTTATACATTACATCATCAGAGTATACATAACACACAACTGGACAGTAATCATAACCTATCCTCATAATCTGAATACACAGCGGAATATTTACACAAATACGGAAGTACGTATCGCCATCTTGCTTGTCTCCTGAGCTCCACAGTATCCTTTCCTATATCCTATAATACTCGGTCTGACCTGAGCATTATAATGAAATAACACCCGAGTCTGTCTGGAATACCAGCGTGAGAAAAATACACCCAAATAGATTATTAAAGTTTCAAAATCTTTGAAATCAAAAGCATCTCATAAGACCACGCCACAAATAAACATGTCGGGTTTTAACCTTACGATAGCTAAAACATTTTTTATCAAAATCCTCTGACGTTGTAATAGTGTCTATATACAAGTACTTATTCAAATAGCTGAAATTGTTACGTTTATTAAATTCCAACATACTAGCCACAAAGTGGGTTATACAAACAAAAACCGTAAAAGGCACGTAGGGAGAGTGGATTTCCAACTAATGACTAGGCACTGGGGTACCATCTGTCACAGTACCGGGTCTAGATCACCGTACCGAGGATCCATCCTGAATCCCCTGCAACACAAGACCGGGACTATCCCTTACTAGATAATCCCGAGTAAGATCACCCTACGGTTGGGATCAGCAACCGCACCACTAAGCTGAATAAAAAGGGACATCTAGACAGGGATGACCTCACCCTAATGGGGGCTACCCACTTAGCCTTGCTGCATATCCCCTGATTTTCAGTCATTCCCGGCTGATGATGCATGAGGCTAAGTGTTACCTTTTCACTTAAAATGCCCACCATCCACCTCACGATGTTCTGAAAGCATTCATCCATACAAGTCCGTCCCGGGTTCGAATGGAACCGAAGGCACTACTCCTACTACATCCATTTTGGAATCACCTCAGGATTAGTAGGGACTAGCCCTTGCACTTCACTACTCCATCTTCGATTCCAACTCTTGTTTTCCCCATGAAAACATACAAACTGAATCGAAGTGGTTTTCGAGAAATTAATCCCAATCTCGGTCTCTTCGAAACGATCAGCGCATTGGCCAATATTGATAGTCGGTTATTTAACTATCAAATAACATTCACAAACATCCATCAAACATAAATAATTTCCCAAATTATTTATCAACCTCAAAATATCTTCACAAGATATATTCCCAGTTTCAACCCTTTTGAAAACAGTTTCAAACCACCCTTTTGACACGGAATAAATTCCTCAAATATTTTCTATTTCCACTGAAAACAACCAAACCCGAACATTCTAGATTTTAAAACAATTTTAAAACACTATACTATAAAATATACTTTAACATTTAAATTTAAAGACCACTTTAATACTTTATGAAAAATATATACTTTAAGAATATTTAAAATAAATTACTTTATAAAACATAAAATTAATTTTTATCTTTTTTTAAAACATAATACCAAGTCATCTTTAAATAATTACTACTAAAATAAATTTGAAAATACTTACTTCAGAATTTAAACATTTAGAAATAATAAATTTTCTAAAACATGCTTTTTTAAAACAACATTAAAGCTTTTAACTTATATTTAAAAAATTTACTTTGAAAATGTACTTGGCTATCCAGGGAATCTTCATATCCTTTAAAAATAAATCACTATTTATTTTTAAACAAATTTTATCATTCCTTTAATAAATACCCATCGTAAATTTATTCTTCTTATATCCATTGATATATTACTTCACCTTTCTAAACCCAGTTTATAAATTCCAAAGTCTCACTTCTCTTTTAAAAATCTCGGTTTTAAACTCTTAATCATTTTTCAAATTGATTTCCAAATTTACTTCATTTTAAAATAAACTCCCTTACTTACTAAATTTTATTTCAAAATCCATTAATTTCATAAATTCCGGATTCAACTTCTTTATTATGATTTAATCTGGAAATACCAATTTCATAAAAATTCCTTTTATTGCATCCTAACCCATTTAAATTCTGAATTTTAAAATAAATCTTTTGTTCCTTTAATATCACTTAAGTTTAAAAATTCAATTTTTCTCTGTTTATTTAAAATCCCCTTCCATACTCGGAATTTATTTATTAGAATTTTAAAATCACTTTTATTCTTTTCCAATTCATTCTTAAATTTATTCAAATTCTCTATAATTATTTTACTGAAAAATTCACTCTTTTATTTCCCTTTCAAAAATCCAATTCCATGGATTTTGATAACTCAGTTTACCGAAATATTTCAAAGAAAACCACAGCAACCAATATTCCAATTATCGATACAATTCATCACAGGATATCAAATAATCATATCGCATAATTATTAGAAAAATCTAAATAATTTTGAGGAATCCAGTTGGGTCCCTCCAACCTGTCTCTCTACATCCACAGATGTTAATACAACAAATAAATATCAATCAAATCTGATAAAAAATTTCATATTCAACCAATCAATCAATCATTTAAATATTAGCTATTTAGAACTAACTAGCATTCCAGATGTGAGTGAGGTTAACTCACCTTGAGTTTTCGACGAGCGTTCAAATTTTAAATTAAATCGAGCAGCGTTTGATTTAACCTAATTTTTTACTTGCTCAGAATGATCCCAGATCTGCACCAAGCGGGCTGCTCGTCGCTGCGATTCCGGTGCTACCAATTCGTTGGAATCTGATAATGTACGCAAAAGTTATGGGATTATGAAGTTTGAATATAGTTTTAAAACAATTTTTATTTATTTATTTATTATATTACCATCGACCGTTAATTCAACCCCTTCCTCTCGCGTTTGTTCCAGCAAACAAACCCACCATCGACTAGCTTTGACCTATCAAACGCCTCCCTCAACGTCCACTTGAACACGATCAACACCCACCACAACGAAGCCCCACATGGCGCGCACCCATGGACAGAAAACGAACGATATCGGCACCCCCCTTCACCCCAAAATCTATTACGAACGAAACCTCTATCGGCCTAAATTCTGGTCACCACGACGAATTTTGTGCCACTCCACCATATGGATGTGGAGGGCTCGAGAAGCTCTACACTTCTCTAGTTGAGAATCTCGCGTAACCGCCTAAGGATTAGATGAAAAATGAGGAAGAAGGAGAAGACCTTTCGGCCATTGAAATAAGAAAAGTAGCAGCCGGTGAAAACAAGGGTTTCCCGCCCAAATACGTGTATGTATATATATATATACGTACATACATATTAAATTCAATTTTTAATGAACATTTACAAACGAACTCCAAACAACACATGCCGTTAGGCGATTATAAGGTTTTACCCACCTTCCGAACACAATGGAACATGTTTCAGAAGCTAATTCAATCATATGTGGAAGATAGATTTTTGAATTGATTTAAAATATCAAATTATCGATTTTAATTTCAACGCGTTTCTCATCCGTTCGAGCAAACGGTAACTCCAAACACTACCAAATTCGAAATCCGATAATAACTTACTATTACGGATTCAATGGAACTAGTTTTATCGAATTCCGAGACTGTGCCCCGAAAGGCCATTCTACTCGTCGATTTAATTCGAGCGATTTTCAAAATCATCGAAATCATTAAAAATCTCACTTTTAAAACTTTACTGACTCAATTATAAATTATACAGAATTTATGATCACATTAGAAATTATTCTGATTCTTATTAAATCAAAATATGGTTATTTACCATTACTATATATTAAATCCCATTATTAAATTAAATATAGAAATTCCAAATTCAGCTTATCGACCTTTGATTCCATCCAAAAATTCAATATTACAAATCAAATCAAACAAGACCAAAAAGAAATCTTAGAAACCATTTTCATAACCATTTACATCCAGATTCACTAATTATCCCAATTCCAAATATTAAATTATTATTATTCAAATCCAATTGAATTGCTATACTCGATATTTTAACTAATTATATTGATTTAACCAAAATCTTCTTAACTCAAAATCAATTCAAAATCCACACTTAACATTTAAAATGAATTAAACGTTCAAAATCTAAAGACCAAAATTCTGGGTCGTTACATCTTTCATGGTATGTATCACATGGTTATTACATAACAATGTTATATGATTCTCAACATATGGAATCACTCTAGGCCAGTTATAAACTTATGTGTTATTTATATACATTTTGTTGCGATGTTATTCTAGGCTATGTGCTTTTCCATTTAACCGAATTAGCCACAATGTTTTATTCGGAATATTTCCAACTTAAAGTTCCTAAACTAGAATGAACATGAATTTAGAATTGATACAGTATACTCAAACCATTTATGAATTTTGAGTCTAGATACTCCTTCATAAGGAATTCGTTGTTTCTTTAAACCAATCCCTAGGATTTCGAAATTACTCGAGAATTGTGACGACCTGGAATTTTGGGCAATATCAATTTAATAATCTGTATTAATAATTAAATTGATTTGATAATTTTTCTTTATAATTTTAATTTAAATTGGTAAATTTAATCTTTTAAAGGTTAATAAATATTTAACCTGACAATATTGATCAACATCTTTTTAACAATTTAAAATTGATAAGAATTATTTTTCAAATCTAATAAAATTTTATTCTATTTATAATATACATATTTGATATATATATATTGTGAATAGAAGATATTTTGTTTTAAATAAAAGATAAATTTTCAAATGGTAAAATATATGTATCTATATGTTATAATTTGGGGTTGTTTTGAAATTTAATTTAATCTATTAATAATATATATATATGTATGAATATATTGTAATTGGAAGCTTGGTTTTAAAATTAATATTTTTCAAAAGTTAATTTAAGATTAATTCAATTTATTTTCAAAGTATAAGATACTAGTTTATTTTAAATATGATAGTTTAAAAGGGATTTAATCAAGGTTTTATTTTTGTTTTCTTTAAAGTGCTTAAATTTAAAATGGTTATATAAATATACATGTAATGTTATTAATAAACTTTCTTTTAAAAATTTATCTCTTAAACAATAAATATAAATGTTTTAGATTTTTAAAATCCATGTATAAGAATTTGTTGGTATTATAATTAGTTTTATAATATTTATTTATAAAGTAACTTAAATAAGTAACCTTATATTAACATTTTAAATTAAATAAAAATTTATAAAAAAATACTTAAGTACATGTGTAATCATATTAGTCATCTTAACAACACATGTAAGGCCATTAAGATATATTTGTGACAAGTGGCCTTCATTTTCTTTTATTTGAAATTTAAATATAAGAGAAAATTTGTTTTTCCTTTTTCAGTTTCCAATCTTTTTCTTCTCGTTTCTTTTCTTTTCTCCCTTCTTTCAAATTAATGGCAAAAACCAGAAATTTACTTTCAAACCTGAAATTTGAAAACTAAAGAAATTGCTAGCAGGAATATGAATTCAAATTGCAAACCTGTGATTCAAATGGATGTTCAAAAGCAAATGAAGATCAAAATCTGAATTTAATTAAAATCCTGCAACTTCAAACCTGAAATTAAAAGGGGAAGTTCAACAGCAAGTCAACATATGTTTCAACATTTTAAATCATCAAATTAAATGCAGGTAAGAATTCAATTTCAGCAGCAATCAAATGCTTTTTCAGATTTAGGGTTCAAGCCAGGAAAAAGAATCAAAACCTTCTCTACATATTAATGTGAGTAAATTTCTTTAAAAATAGTTTGATCTGGATTTTAGATACCATGCATGTGTTGATCTGTGATTAATCTTGATGTGCATAAAAATCTTTCAGTATTTATATTATTGGATTGATAGATTTGTATATATATGTGTAGTGGTCTGTGTATATATATTGTTACTCTGTTATCTGTTTCTTCCCAGTCCAGGATTAACTTTTATAAAAAATATAAATCTCCCAATAACATCATCATTTGGCTTTGATGACTAAATAAAAATTGATTGTTAATGGATGATGATTGTTTTTAAAATCATTTCAGGATTTTTATTTCAATAAATAAGTTAAAATTTAAGAATAACAGTAATTTTTGATTCATGAAAAAAATCAATAACTTCAATTCTTGCTTTGGATTGTACAGATGGATTAGTTGTTAAAAATGATGATTTTTAACATGCAATTCATAAATTTTAAATTGATAATCAATTAGGAATTTGGAGATGAAGGGTTTCGCAAATATGGTGAATTGCTAATGATCAACTCGTTGATTTGAGTTGAATTTATGTTCGAGGCTAGCTTTTGAAGTGTTAATGATGGGAAAAATACTAGAGATTTTTCTTAGGGGTCGTGGTGTTTGTATTTGATCGTAGTAGGGTTTCATCTTTCGTTTTGAAGGGTGTTGATTTTACGGCCATCGCATCATCCCAGGTTCACCGGAGGTGATCGCGATATGGGGGATGGTAGTGTGGAGGTACGGCGATGCTCTGGAGGTGGTACTGGAGATTCCAGTGGCGAGTTCATCGATGGCGAATGGGTTTTGTGGTCATGTCAACTGCAGTTTTTCGAGCCAAATGGTCGAATTTTGATTCGTTGGTGGATTCTTGAATCTAGGTTGAGGTAGGGGTTGTCGAAGTCGTGTGGGGTTGGTCAGGGATCAGATGGATGGTCGGAGTCGTTGGGTTTGGACGCGCACGTACACGCTTGTACATTGTGTGCACTGGAATATTGGTTTGGGGAAGGCGAGTTGAAAATCAAGATTGCCCTCGCGTATCCCTCGTGATCGACTCGAATAGAAGGGTGCTGGATTTGCTTCGGGGCAGGCTCATTTGATTTGGGGTTCAAACTCGAGTTTTGTTTGGTTTGGTTCTGTATAATGTTAAAATGCAGATAATACTTGTTGTTTGAAATAAATAAAAATCAAGCTTGAGTTTTATAAAAGAAAACAATTTAAAACTTATTGTTTTGAAATAAATGTAAATCGAACTTTAAAAAGTATTAATTGAATTTATTTTAAAATTTAAATTTGTTTAAAATGATTTCTTTTTGAAGTAATTAACTTCATTAAGTTTTGAATTTTAATCTAAAGGGAATGTTTTGAATTTAAAGTATTAAATCAAAGTTTAAGTAAATTTTAAAGTAATGTTTTGAAAACTAAAGTTTTCAAATTTATATTGAAAATAGATAAGTTTAAATTAGTTAATTAAAGTGTTTGATTTCTAAATGCCTTATTTTCAAATAAGGTTATAGTTATGATTTTGAAAACCAAATTGAATAATTTGTTTTTAAGTTATTAAAATTTGGTTAATTTCAAATAATTTATTTATAAAGATAAAAAAGATTAAATTATTTTTGTTTTGAACTTAAAAATATTTAATTATTATGATTTGTTAATAAGTAAGGATTAATTAAGATAAATGCTTTTCTTATTTAATCAAGGATTTTATTTAAATATAAGAAGTTAATTAATTAATTATTTAATTAATTTTAAATAATTTAGTTAATTGTTTATTTAATTTTAAATAATCACTTAATTATGAATTGATTAAGTGTAATTACTTAATGAAGTAATTAATGGTGAATTTCTGAATGTAATTAAGTAGGGATTAATTACTTATGGAAGTAATTAGTGGAAAATTACTCATGGGAGTAATTAAATGGAAGTGATTAATGGATAATCACTTGATGTTATTAATTAAGGAATTGATTAATATGATTGTTTTGAAGTTAATTAATTATGGAGTAATTAATTAATTAAAGAATTAAGGATTATTTAATTACTTATTAAGTAATTAGTTAGGAGAGTAATCATCTAATGAAGTAATTAGAAGATAATTACTTATGTAAGTAATTAATGGTTAATTACTTAATTAATTTTAGTTAATTAATTAATGTGATTAATTAATTAATGAATGAGATTAAAGTTAAGATTAATTACTAAGTGTAATTAATTAAAAATGTAATTAATTAATAAAGTAGTTAATTAAGGATTATTTATTAATTTAAATTGAATAATAATTACTTAATGAAGTAATTAAAGATAAATTAATTAGATTAATTAATCAAAGGGTTAATAGAATTAATTAAGAAGTTAAATTAATTAAGATAAGTAATTACAGGTTGTTAATTACTGTTTATGATTAATGAGATGATTAATTACAAGTTAATTATTTAATTTATTAAAGAAATTATTTATTAATAAGGATCATTAGTTAATATAATTAATGGATTAATCAGGGTTGATTATTAAAGTAATTAATTAAAGTGTGATTAATTAATTGTAATTAATTGAGGTTTAATGTAATTAATTATAGTTGATTAATTAATGGAAGTAAATGAAGGATCATTAATTATTGTAATTAATGATAGTAATTCAAGGTTAGTTACTGTATATGGTTAAGGATAATTAATTTGTGGAATTAATTAAAGAATTAAAGGCTAATTTCTTGAATGTAATTAAAGGATAATTAATCAAGAAAGATTTATTAAAAAAGATCATTAAGAGATGATTAATTTATTTATTTATTTGGATTAAATAAATGAAGCAGGATTATGATAATCCAAGTGATTAAAGGATAGTAATTAATTTAATTAAAGGTTAATCCAATTGATTAAGAGTTAATCAAGCCTGCTTATAAAATGATTGATTGATATTGGATGATTGATTGATATTGAATGATTAATATTGGGTGATTGGTTGATACTGGATGATTTGGATATCTATGATATGTGATATGCTGCTTTGTGAAATGAATGGTTTTTATGAATTATCTATTGTGATAATGTGATTCATCTATCTATTTATATCATCCTGAATATAAGTTTAAATGTTTAACCCCTTAAACAACTTGGACATTAAAATGGCATTTGGTTTCGATGAGACTGTGATCGGGTTTCCATATTTGGATATCTAAAACCCACATCGATCCAAATTAAACGTTAGGTCGTGAATCCAAGTGGAGCTTAGTGAAGACTCGAAATGTAAGAACTATTCGTCAGTATAACTCTGGGAGTGATTCCGTGATGGTCGTTGACTCTAAGGGTGATTCTAAAATGGGTGCAACGAGATAGTGCTTTCGGTTTCGTTCGAACCCAGAACGAACTTGTATGGATTGAATGCTTTCAAAACATCGTCAAGTGGACGATGAGCGTTCTAAGATAGATGTGTTCTATAAAGGTAATCGCAGCCTCAAGCCTCATCTACCGGGAATGGCTAAAACAGGGGAGGTGCAGCAAGGCTAGGTAGGTAGCACCCATTTCAGGGTGAGGTCATCCTTCTCTAGATGTCCCTTTTATTTCGGCTTAGTGGGTGGTTGGTTGCGCCAACCACGGGTTGATCTTACTCGGGACAGTTCAGGAAGGAATGGTCCCGGCTTTGTGTTGTAGGGGATTAGGAGTGATCCTCGGTACTGTGATCTAGACCACGTACTGTGACGGGCGGTACCCCGGTAGCCTTGCCATTGATGGAAACACATTCTTCCTACGAGACCCTACGGTTTTGTTTGTATTACCCACTTTTATGGCTAGTAGCTGCAATTTAATCATGTAACAATTTCAGCTATTTCATATTTACTTGAAAACCCTAGACATTATCATAATATCACTGGATTTCCTATCGAATGTTTTGGTTAGCGTAAGGTAAAAACTTTTCCACGTTTATTTGTGGGAAGTCTTACGTGATACCTTTTCTTTTCAAAGGTTTTCTAAAGTTAAGCAATTTTAACCCGTTTACTCACACCAGACCCCTGTCTGACCCGAGTGTTTATTTTCTGTTTTATTAAACTCTTGGGTACTCATATTATGTATGAGTAGTCGAGGGATTCAGGTTTGCTTGACGAACTCTGGAGGAGATATGGAGCAGGAGGCTTCCACGTGTAGATATATTATGGTTCTGCTGTGTTTGTATGATATCTTTATCTTGTGATATGTTGAGTTGTATAGTTAGACAGATGCTTATAACTGTCTAATATGTGTTGAATAAGTTGTGTACTCTGATGTATATGATACAATGTAATATTTTATGTGATATATTATATTTCATTCGTTCCGCTGTGAGTATCTGATGTTGTTGAGTTTCTTCTTTCTTATCTTTTCTTCTTCTATCCCTTTCTTTCTTAATTAGTGACGTGTCTTTCTGGTTTTAGAAAGTCGGGTCGCTACAAGAATACTCTTAACTACCATTCAACGAAATTAATAAGGACTTGATATTTTCTCAATATACCAAATACATAAACAAAATGCGATATAGTAGACTACACCACATATATAATAATTCCTATTGCCAATAAATAATGAATTCATCTCATATGCTTCACAATAAATATTTTAATATGGTTTATTTATTTAGATCCAGTAGGACAATACCAATATTATTTTATAAAGACTACAAAAGATGTCATTTTTTAGTCCAATGTCGAGTATTTAAATAGCTAAACTAAAATGATTTCAACATGGGTATAAAGTTAATTATCATAAGCTTGTCATTTACTTGTAGTATTAGAAATATTTTAATACCTTTAATATTCTTTCTTATAGACACACGCTTTCTCTGCATTTTTACTAAAGATCAAACAGTTTGATTTCTTTAACATAATTTTTGCTTAATCCCAATGCTTGTCGAACGATGCTTTTGTATCAATTCTTGGATCATATCTGAAACCCAAAAACTTAGTATTTCTCCCGCTAACATTGAGACACTTTGGTTGTTATATGCAAACAATCTATGCTAAATCATTATTTAGAACTTTGTTTAACATAAATGTACCAAAACTCAAAATCATATTCAAAATTAACTTATGTATGTTTGATGAAAAATCTGTTATGTTAATTTCAAATTTTGAAACATATGATGTTATTCTAATCAATGTTGCTTATAATATTCCATCTACATTGATCTTCTTCTTAAAGACATGTTTATGGCCGATGGATCATATCCCCTTGGGTACAACTATGAATGTACAATGTTGGTAATGTATTTGGAATTCATTTTGGATATGCGCATCATACCATACGAAAAAGTCAATACTCTTAGTGGCTAATTTACAATTAAGAAAATTCTCTTCTCAACATTGATATGAAACACATAATTTCATTTTAATATGTGAGTTTTCTTACAAAACATTCTAATTTGTTGTGCCCGTTTATCCTTAGTTAATTTCATTTCATCCTTTGTAATGCTTATCTTCGAACCATATCCAAATCTATTTTACTACCAATAATTTCTAAAAGAAATTCCTTCATCGTGAAGTTGATGTTTCTTGAAATAATAATACATTCTTGGTATGTTGGGACATGCATTTAGACACATTTTATGAACTGCCTTTATATTTTTATAAAGCCAGTTTAGGTTTAGTTTTTGAAGTTTATGTTCATAACATAACTTGGTTAAACAGTATTGGTCTATCCCAAACTCCTTTGGGTTGAACAACACAAGATCCCTCATGAGAAAATATTATGTATAGCCTATAGACGTACACAACCTATTTACTCCTTGATCTAGGATATGTAGGGGTTTCTTATTAACTATTATCTTGTATGATCTTGTAAACTATGTTTTGGATGAAATTAAATCTAACTTATTTATTTACTCTTGAATAAACGACCTTACAAAAAGAAGTTAACTCGATTTCACTCATTATTGGTCATTCTTTTTTCCGATAAAATATGATTACTCCTTATCAATTTATGATTATGTATCATTGGAAGGAGTGACTTTTGTGATTGAATCTTATTTATTTGAGGTAATTTTGGATCCTTTTCCAAGACACTTACTTGTTCGACTATTATTTTATTTCCTTTGCATGGTATGTTTTCTACTTCTGTTTTTTATTTATTGGATTTCCCATTAATATACTTCACTTGTGTATTAAATGCACATGTTCATTTTGTAACAATTCATCTATGAATATAGTTGAAGAACATGGATCGGGTTTGGTATCATTAGACTTTGAACTACAAAGTTCTATATGTATCAAATCTGAAAAGTTCGCCAACTCTTTTGCCACTCCCACTGACTAGGCACTTTGCCTTAATCATGTCATGAGGTATACAACTCACAAGTATTATGTTATTCATTATCATACGATTAAACAAATATTTCTTAAATCTACTCCATAATCTTAAAATAATTGTGAAAATTTTAGATACTTGGGTATTTTCTAATGCATCGCATATTTTAGTGAAAATAAATATCATTATTATAGTTTAATTTTATGATGAATATTCATAATATTCATATAAAAAAATTATGTCTATTTTTAGTCAATACCAAATATTGTTATTATTCCATAAATAATATTTGGTATATTTACCATAACAAATTTTCATAACTTGACGTATCCACTAAGAAGTCTAATATGCCATGATCCCACTATTTTCGCCATTATTACAATTCGTATGAAATTCGAAGCTCCATTAAAGCACATATTATGGGAATTTATCTATGTAACACCTAGTATTTTTATAACATTATTTAGGATTTTTAATAAGCTAAATTAGATAAAATAATGTGAAGATTAATAGATTGAGATTTGATTTGTCTAAGGGTAGTCGTGCCATGTTAATTGAAATTCAAAAGGTAATAACGTGAATAAATGGGTTAAGAAAAAAGGAAGGGAAAATGGGAAATAGGAGAGACTTATACCCTAAACCCCTTAGGAAATGAAAATACATGTTTATTTCATTCTCTAAAATTAAAATATCTTAAGGCCGGGCACCATTTTCAATCTGAAGGGAAGATAAAGCTAAGGTTTTTAAGAAGAAGAATAAGTAAACTAATTTATTCAACATTAATTCTCACATCTTTCAATTTCAAAGCTAAGGTGGATTATTACTACATCCCACTTTATTATAGTTTTCGATTTAAATTAGATCAGAAATGATTTTGCATGATTATGCCATGTTTTAGATGAATAAATGTTTATATATACCTGTTGATGAATTATACGTGTTCAAATTAGTTTTTGTTATATGTTTGATATGAACACCTCATTAAATGACATCCAAATGCCTTGAAAATTTAAATGTAGATCAGAAATGATATTTTAGAAATGGATTTCAATTATCATAATTTTCCAAATCAATGTGAATTTTATACTAATTTTCTATTAAAGAAAATGAATTTTGGGTTATAAATTATTTACGGTTAAATAAATAATTATTTGGGTTTGAAATTTTTATATGTTGGAAAACATATTAAAATAAATACTATGTGATTTTTCTAGATTTTTTCTAAGTGTTTCGATGAATTTATAAAATTATTTAAGGTATGTGTCTTAAATGTTTATAAATTTAATTAAGGAGAAGGTCATTTTATAAAATAAAATCATAGTTTATTTCTGAAGTTATTGGCAGCACTTTTCTAAAAAGTATTTAGTAAGCAATACGAATTTGACAAAAAAAGGCAGGTTAGTTGGAAAGTTTTCTCTTTTAAGTTAAAAACAAGAATATCATTCTTTTAGCATGTTCCGCCACTTTCGGCACAAGGGTTTCCGACTCAGACCTTTCGACATCATTGTTTTCGAAACCAATGCGCATGGTATCAAGCTACTTACTATGTAGTGTGTTGGTCAAAGGTGAAGGGGCACTTGGTCGAAACCTCAGGTTCCGAGGTGTTGGAGTATGTTTGTTTTAGAAACCAGTAACGCCTGCTTTGCTTTTAAAAGAGATGGTTACGACTCGATTGCTTTTTACTGGATCAAATATTTAAAATAAAGATATAATTCTTACGAAGGGGTCGAAACCCATAGCTGTCGCCTTTCTATCTTTCAAAGTCAATGTGTTTCAAATGGGTCAAAAGGTAAACTTGTCTTTAAAATCAGCCACTTCTCCCATGCTTTCGAAGGGATGGTTTCGACACCGTTACTTCTTGCTTAGGAAAAAGGTTTCAAAAGATATGACTTATATGGTTTCAAAACGTATTTTCCACATGCTTTAAGCTGAACCCAAATAGCTTTCGAAAGGTTTAAGTTTTAAAAGGTTAATGCTTTTCAAAGGTACCATTGGGTTTCGAAGGAATCGATAGGTTCTATTAGGTTTGAAGGAGTCAAAAGGTACAATTGGGTTTCAAAGGAGTTTAAAGGCACTACTAGGTTTCGAAGGAGTCAAAAGGTACCTTTGGGTTATGAAGGAATTGAAAGGTACTATTGGGTTTCGAAAGAGTCAACGGTACTATTGGGTTTTGAAGGAGTCGAAATGTACTACTTTCGAAATGGTTTCGAAGGAATCGAAAGGTACTACTGGGTTTCGAAGGAGTCGAAAGGTACTATTTTCTTAATGGTTTCGAAGGAGTCAAAAGGTGCAATTTTCTTATGATTTTGAAAGGGTTGAAATGAATGGTTTTTCAAGGTTTTCTAAGGCAATGTTTTAAAGTGTTTTAAGATAAGATGTATAATGTTGTTTTTCTTTCGAAAGGAATGATTTCAAAGGTTTCAAAAGGGTTTGAAAGTAAGTTTTGGCCTTTCGGCGTAGATAAATAAAAGTGTTTTATTTGGTTTCAAAAGAGATGCTTTCAAAGGATTTAGAAAGGGGTACCTCCAATGGAATCGAAAGGTGTACTTTCAAATATTTCAATGTTTTCATGAACTAACGTTGAGTAAAATATTTATATAACAAGGCAAAGTGATTTTGAGTAAAGCATAGAGAGTGTATATTTTCCTTATGCAAGTTCGATTTAAAGATTTTAAATCATTTTAAAAAGGATTTCGAGGAAAATTATGGGGAAGAAATCCCTAAGTGAAAATGACACAAAAGTTAAAATACCAAATGGGACTCGTTAGGGTCGTGCCCTATACATTAGCAATTCGCACCAGCTAATTGTTGCCCAAAATCAATTGTGTAGGGCTTGGTCACATGTAAGATTAAAATTATGTTTACACACCGAAATGAATATATGTTTGTTTACGGATTGGCTATTAGTGAGCCTAAATAACCATTAGGATTAGGTAGACATGGGAGGTTATTAAGTTAGGGACAAACCATCCAGAAAAGGAGTGTCTAACAGATGTTAGATTAATTTTGTTTATATTGTCTGGTAGGCCCGAGTCGGCCAAAGGTTAAAAGTTAGCGAAACAAAACTTATGTGTTTAAATAGATAGTTCATTTATTACCTGATATTTATGTATATTTACATAATGACATTATTTAACCATCTTTGCTTGCAGGAAAAGATTTTCAAAAATATCATTAAAAATATGTTAGTGAAGGGAAACCCATTCCGCTAAGCCACGTGGTCTCACTTTACATTATTAATCGGTATGTATAGTATTATTCACACAGGCTTTATGTCAGATTAGAAGTTTATGTTTTCCCTTTTAACTCTCGGGTGCTCAAAATTGATTTGACTAGGCTGAGGGATTAAGGCTTTTTAGGTTTTAGTAGGATGATGAATAAGGCTATAGGAAGCAAGAAGAAGGCTAACGAGTAGCTACTTAGGAGTTGTAGTTTTTTTTTGTTATATGTCTGAAGTGTTTGTATTATGTCAATTATGACTATACAACTCTGATCATCCAAGAGGGTATCTTCATATACCGCTCTTGGCATATTTTGTAGTAAGTATATTTTATCTATGCTTGGGAACGTATTGGGGTTATGTAGTAAGAATATGGAACATCTATTTTGAAATTTAATGAAAAAATATTGTTTTGAAATCTATGATATGTTTCATATCCAAGTGTTTCTGACAATATAAATACCATTATCGTAGCTGTATTTAGTCGCCTGAAGCTATTATTATAAGACTGCAGCATCTGTAACGCTTAGTTTTGAGCCTCTAGATAAGTGATGTTATAGCTTGGTATAAGAGTATGGTTTATGAAATACTTTAGCTAAAAAAATTATTTGAAAACATAATCCTTAGTAATTAGAGTTAAGATCAAGGTAAAGGATTATGCTATAGTAATGTACATGTATTTGTTATATGTAAGTATACGCTATATCTCTAGACTCCTATCTTAGTTAGGCTGTTCATCTGTATCTCACGAGGCTTGAATATAGATATGGAAGGAAGAAGAGGCAGAGTTAATCTTGGAGGAGAGAGAAGCACCACTAATGGAAATGCCTGACCAAATGCTAGAAGAGGTCCAAGTCAGGCTCAATCTGAAAATGTTAGTGTTGGGATTCCTAAGTGGACATGTGAGCCATGTATTAGTTTTCTATAAACATGATGCTTGTTGGAATTGCAGACGGTGTTGTTTGAGGGATTCTACTGGAGGAGGAGTTTAGGAAGCTCCAATAGTCAACTACTATGTTAATCTGAGCAAAGACTATATTAGGCTTGGAAGGAAGCCATTCATTGGAACTGAGGATGCGTTGAGGTAGAAAATTGGTTGTTGGAATTTTGCTGACTTGATCGAACGGTGAGCAAAAAAGGAGACAAGGTTCAAGACAGCTTGGGGAACTGCTCTGTTTTGGTGGAATACTGTTAATACTGGAGTAGATGAGGAAATTATGACTTGTACGGAATTTAAGGAAAGGTTTCAAGAAAGATTTATGTCAATGATGGCATGTCGGTGTTTATTGGGAAGTTTGATGAGCTGGAACAAGGAGAGATGTCATTTCTAGAGTATGCTAGAAGATTTGAAGAGTTAGCCCGATATGGATATACCTTGGTTGATACAGTAATGAAAAGAAATAAGAAGTTTGTAAGAGGCTTGAAGCCGGAGTTGTCAAGAGCTAACTTACCGCACATAAGAGATCCAAGTGATGTAGTGGTAGAAATGGCGCTGAGGTAGGAAGAGGCTTTAGCTTGTTTGAAGAAGAAGAAAGAGAAGGAGGTTCAAGTGGGGCAAGGCTAGAAAAGAAAGTTTTTTCATAAGAAGAATGCTCAGAAGGCAGGAGCAAGAAGAAGGGAAAAGTTGAGGTGATTTGTCATAAGTGTGATAGGAAAGGACACTTTGCCCATGAGTGTCGTATCAGAAAAGGGAAAGGAAATGAGGCGATTGGAAAGAAGAATATCAAGTGTTTAATTGTGATCAGATCGCCATTACAAGAACCAATGCAAAGAGGCTACTAGAGATGGAAGGGGGTGAGTGTACGCATTGGAACTCGCAACTTCAAGGCCAGTTGTGTAGGAGAAAGGGAAGGCTATTCAGGGAGGCTTTTACAGATTCATGGTATGTCTGTTAGCATTCTATTTGATATTGGTGCATCACATTCTTTTATTTCTCGATGTTTGGTGGATAAGCTTAACCAAGAACCATCATATTTAGTAACTTCCTTAAGGGTCACAAATTCGATAGTAAGGCATGGGACACTTGGGATGAGGTGTGACCATTTAGAGTTTGATTTGTTAGGTCATATTTTTTATTTCCATTTGCATGTATTTGATTTTGTGAGGTTTGGGATTATCTTTGGGATGGATTGATTAAGTAAATATGATGCTAGGATATTTTTCCACAATAGGAAAATATCACGTAGACACCCTGGTTGTAGTGATTGGATAGTTTATACCATAGAAACTCTAGTCGTGAGATGAATGCTTTATTGGGCATTGTGGAGTTGGAGGATGAGTTGCATTGAATTTTTATAGTCAGAGATGCTGATGTGTTTGAACCGGTAGTTGGGCTGCCACCGAAAAGAGCCATTAAGTTTTGGATTGATTTAGTGCTTAAAGCAGAATTGGCATGTAGGCCACCAAGCAGAATGACACCTATAGAGCAGAATCGAAAGGAATTTTTCCACATGTTTTAAATTAAACACAAAGATCTTTCGAAAAGTTTAAGTTTTAAAAGTTTAATGCTTTCAAAAGGTACTATTTGGTTTCGACGCAGTCGAAAGTACCATTAGGTTGTGATGGAGTTGAAAGGTACCATTAGGTTTCGAAAGAGTTGAAAGGTACTATTGAGTTTCGAAGGAGTCGAGAGGTACTATTGGGTTTCGAGGGAGTAGAAAGGTATTATTGGGTTTCGTGGAAGTCAAAAGATACTATTTTCCGAATGGTTTGAAAGGAGTCGAAAGGTGCTATTTCTGATGTTTCGAAATGGATGAGATGAATGGTTTTTTCCAAGTTTTCTAAGGCAATTTTTTAAAGTGTTTTAAGATGAGATGTATAATGTTGTATTTATTTCAAAAGGAAAGATTTCAAAGGTTTTCTAAAGGAAAGGTTTTGGCATTTGGCCTAGATAAATAAACGGGTTTTACTTGGTTTCGGAAGAGATGCTTTCAAAAGATTAAGAAGGTGGTAATTTCGCTGGAATTGAAAGAGGTGCTTTCTAATATTTATATGTTTTCATCAAATAAGGTTTGAGTAAAGTGTATATATAACACGACAAAGTGATTTTGAGTAAAGCAAAGAGATTAAAATAATTCCTTGTGCGAGTTTGATTTAAAGTTTTAAATCATTTTGAAAAGGTTTTCGAGGAAAATTACGAAAAGAAATCCCTATGTGAAAATGACTCAGATACTAGAAAAAAAGATAAGGCTGGTATAGGGTCGCACCCTATACATTAGATATTGGCCCCAGCCAATTGTTGTCCAAAATTCATGTTATATGGCTTGGTCACATGTAAGACTAAAATTATGATTACATACTACAAGGAATATATGTTTGTGCCCAGATAGGTTATTGGTGAGCCCGAAAAACCATTATGATCAGGTAGACCTGGGAGGTGATTAAGTTAGGGACAAACCGTCTAGAAGAGGAACGACTAATAGATGTTAGATTAATTTTGTTTGTATTGTCTGGTAGGCCCGAATTCAGCCAAAAGTTAAAAGTTAGACAAACAAAACTTATATGTTAGATAGTTCATTTATTACTTGATATTTATTTATGTTTACATAATGATGCTTTACAGTATTTAACAAGTGTTGGTTATAGGAAAATATTTTGCAAAAAAATGTTTAAAAAGGATTTTAGTAAGAGGAAACCTGTTCCACCAAGCCGCGTGGTCTCACTTAACATTATTAATCGGGATGTATGATATTATTCACAACTGGCTTCATGTCTGATTAGAAGTTTATGTTTTCCCTTTAAACTCTCGGATTCTCAAAATGGATTTGAGTTGGCTGAGGGATTATGGCATTTTAGGTTTTAATAGAATGATGAATAATGCTACAGGTGGCAGTAGGAGGCTAATGGATAGCTATTTAAGAGTTGTAGTTTTGTGTTTTGTTGTATTTCCACTGTATTTATATTAAGTCAATTACGACTATATGACTCTGATCATCCAAGCGGGTATCTTCATATTCTTGGCATATTTTGTAATAAATATATTTAATCTGTTCTTGGGAACGTATTGGGGTTATGCAGCCCACACATCCGAATAAAAATTGACATCTAGACATGGATGACCCGATTTTTTGATGCCCGAAAATCGACATCAATATGTCCACTGTATTAAATACCGAACAATCGAATGCTTAAAAACCAAACCGTAAGGGAAAGAAGAAGAAGGTAGAAGAAGAGAAGAGAAAACAACATCAGATCTCTCAATCGTAGCGGAACAATATATAATAGATAAATGAATGATCTTTATACCAAAAGAACCATGTCTGTTTAATACATTACATCAACAGAGTACAACACAATCAATAGCAAAATACTGGACAGTTGTATTAACTTGTCCTCACAAAAGCTGACTATACAACTTATACTTCACAGCGGAATATACATCAAGTTCATGTGATACATCTCGCCTTTCAGCACATCCCTTGAGCTCCATAGCAGTCCATCCAGAATCTATACTCTATAATTCTCGGTCTGACCCGAGCACTATAGCGAAATAACACCCGAGTAAGTCTGGAATACCAGCATGAGAAAACACACTCAATTGGATTATTAAAGTTTTCAAAATCCTTTGAAATCAAAGGTATCTCATAAGACCACGCCATAAATAAACATGTCGGGTTTTTACTTTACGATAACCAAAACATTTCGTATCAAATGCTCTGATGTTATAGTAGTGTCTATATACGAATACTTATTCAAATAGCCGAAATTGTTACATTCATTAAATTCCTGCATAATAGGTATACAAACAAGTCCGATTGCACTTATTGGAGATTGGATTCCATACAATGGCAGGGCTACTGGGGTGCCGCCCGTTGCAGTACCAGGTCTAGATCAGTGTACTGAGGATCCCCCTTGATCCCCTGCAACACAAAACCAGAGCTACCCTTACTAGATAGTCCAAATAAGATCACCCTGAGCTTGGGATCAGCAACCACTCACACAGCCGAATAAAAAGGGACATCTAACCAGGTATGACCTTACTCTAATTGGTTGCTAGCCACTTAGCCTTGCTGCACCTCCCCTATTTTAGCCATTTCCGGTTGATGAGGCTTGACGTTATGCGTTAACTTTTTAGCACACATAAACTTAGAATGCTCATCGTCCCCCTGACGATATTCTGATAGCATTCGCCTATAAAAATCCATTCCCGGTCCGAACGGAACCGAAGGCACTACTACTACACCCATTTTGGAATCACCCTCAGGATTAGTAGCGATTATCCCTTGTACTTCACTGTTCAATCTTCAATTCCAAGCTCTTGTCTTTCTCAAGAAGACGTTCAAACCGGATCGAAGTGGTTTTCGAAAAATTAATCACGATCCCGGTGTCTTCGCAACGATCAACGCATTGGCCAATATTGATAGTCGGTTATTTAACTATCATTCAACATCCACAAACAACCATGAGACTTAATAATTTTTCAATTTTTTTGTTTCAAGTTATCTTTGCAAGATATTTTTCTACACTTCAACCCTTTGAAAATAATTTTCAAATCACTTTTTCTATCGTGGAATAACTTTTCACTCAATTGTTTTATTTCCACTGTAAATCATCGAGTCTTAATACTTTAGATTTTTTAAATAATTTAAATCACTTTATTTAAAAATATATACTTTAAAACACTTAAAATAAAAACTACTTAAAACACCTTATGTAAAATACTAGTTATGAAATTATATAATAATTTCTCATGTAGAACTTAAGCCAACTCTAATTTTAAAATAAAAGTTATTTTATAAGGTTTAAATATTAAATAATTATCTTTTAAATCATAATACTTGTTTCAAAACAATGGTGCTCTGTTCATTTTCTTTAATCAAGGTGAGTAACTTTAATTGCAGAAATTTAAGTATTTAAAACTAGTTGCAAGATTTAAAATTTGTAGTAAGTATGATTTGTATGTATGAAATTTGCCGAGCATATGAATGTTGTCTGTATACATTATGAAGTCTCTGTAACAACTTAGTAATTCTGTTTCCAAGCTTGAGTTTGATCCAAACTATTTTTATCACTTGATCTAATAGCTTTTAGGATTTATTTTACAAACAGAAATTGTTTGTTTCATCATAATTTAGAGTTTAGGTTTTATTCAAGTTGAACTAAAGTTAAATATTGTTCAAAATAAAATCAAATAATAGAATAAAATTTGTATAAGAGAAAAACAAAACCTTTTAATTTATAAATTCAAGAATATACTTTGAAACTCTGTAACAAAATATGAATTATAAAACTTAAATCAAGATTTTTAACATTAGGGGTTATGTACAGTTCTGGTATGAACTAAAAATGCATTTTGGGATATTTTGGGGTGATCACTGTAGGGGCTCTGTTTGATGATGGAGGAGCTTACCGCGGTGATGGAAAAAATAGTGGAAGATGGTGTAGATAGGCGTGGTGGCGACGGCAACGAAATTCTTTCTGTAAACCTAATTTTGAGCTGGGTTGAAGTTCGGGCTTGTTCGATTTCCTTGGTGCATCGAGTTCAACGGGGGTTTGCGTATGGGTAGAAGGTTGAAAGGTGGAGTCGTGGCCGGTGGTGGTGGTTTTCTAGTGGTCGGAGGAGCAAGGTTTCGCGTTGACAGGTTTGGGAAGGAGAGGGAAAGGTGTTTCCAGGTTTTGCTTTGTACTGCTCATTTTTGTTTTGGGCGTGGTGATGGATCTTAGGTGGCTGTGGTGTTATCTGGTGGTTGTTGGCGATGTGTTGACGTTCCTATGGGTGGTCAGCGTTGGTTGGGGCCACGGTGCACGTGCACCGTGCCATTGAAGACGGGGTAGTTGTTTTCTGTTTGCAGGTTTTTGGCTAGGGAAGTACTCGAGTAAATCGAGTGCGTGACTTGAAGTAAGGTAAGGGGTTGACCCGAAGTCAATGAAGGGGGGTTCGAGTAGTGTTGTTTCAGGCATGTGTAACTTGGAAGCAGTGTTTGTTCTGTTTTAAAACAAACTCAAATGAAAACTAAAATAAGTATAGGTTTAAACAAGTCTAGATGCAGTTGGAAGATTAAATTCAAGTTTATTTTTGGATTCAAGGTTGAAATGAAATCAAAGTTTAAATGATTTTAGGTGGGCTTTAGGTTTCAGATTTTACATTTATTTAAGTTTGAAAACAGAATTTAAAATGTGTTAAATTCAAGAACTTACAATATAAATTTCAAATGAAGTTTGAATCCAAGATTTCAAATGAATTTGGTTTTAAATCAAAATCAAATTTTTAAAAGCAAGATAAAACCAAAGTTGTGAGTTCAAAGTTAAACTAATGAATTCAAATCCAGAAAATAAGTCAGTTTTGAAATCTAAATGTTTTAAAAACAAGTTTAAATTAAATAATTAATTTTAAAAGCTTGATTTTTAAATAAAAAGGATTAAGTAATCTAGTTTAAACTTTTCTTACATAAGTTTCATATATAAGTGATGAATGTACTTCACATTATTTAGAATTGAATTTAAATTTGTTAATGTTTAAATTGGTAAATCTTTTGGATTTTAAATTCAAATGTAATTTGAATTTAAAATTTACATTTTAATATTAATGAAATTATTAATAGAAATGAATTACCTTAGAGATAATTAAGGTAATAAAATAATTTAATTAATAAGATAATTAAAGAATGATTTATTTAATTATTAATTTAGAATCAGAAATAATTGATAATGTTTAAATCAAAGAAAATTTCCTTGAGATGTAATTAAGGAAATGTCGTTAGTTAATGATTAACTAAGAATTTTTAAGTAACTAATTAATGTGTTTAAATTTAATAATTAATTAGATTAATTTAGATAATCCTTTGTAAATTGTGAAGTAATTACTTGATAACAGTAATTAAGAGATTAATTACTTATTGTAATTAATTTTGATAAATGATTAATTTAAGTTAATTAATTTAGTTTAATTAATTTAAGAAAATCATTTGATAAATTGATAAGTGCAAATTACTTAGTGTATTCAATGGAGCATAATTACTTGAGAAAGTAATTAATGTTAATTGCTGAATTTAATTAGTGAAAGATGATATATTAATAAAGTAATTTGGATAATTACTTTTGTAATTAATCAGAGGATTAATTAATGGAGATAATTAATTATGGGATAATTAATTTATTAATATAAGTAATTAATGATAGTTAATTACTGGAATGTTATTAATCAATGGTGATTAATAGTTAAGTTAAATTAAAGATGAATCATTAATGTAAACTAATTTAATAAAGTATAATTTAAATCTAAATTAGAGATCATTATTTAATATAATTAATAATGTAAATTAAGAATTGTTTAATTAAGAAATAATTAATAATGTGGTGATTAATTTATGTAATTAATCAACAATAAATGTAATTAATTAAATTAATAAATAAAGTAATAAAATGTTAATTACTATAAATGATTTAGAATAATTAATTTGTAAAATTAATTAAAGACTAATTACTTATTGTAATTAGAAAATGATTAATCAAAGGTGTTTAATCAAGATGAATATTTAGAGGATGGTTAATTAATTTGATTTGTAGTTAATTAATGGTCGTATAAGCAGGATTTATAGATGAAGTAATTAATTTAATTTACTTTAAATTAATTAGAGATTGAAGTAGTTAATTTAATTCATTTTAAATTAATTACAAATGGTATGATTATAAATCATCGCTTATGGATGAATGATATTGATATTTCATTTGATGATTGTGATCTGACGTGAATAATATCTATATGTCATGGATGCTTGGTTTAAATATGATAATATTTAGTTATCTGTTTAGATGATAATATTGATTATCTGTTTATGAGATTATTTGTGATTATCTATTGTGATATTATGAATTATCCATCTGTGTGTGTATTGATTATATTGAATTAAACTGTTAAGACTAAATAGACAACTTGGCCTTAAAAGACACGTTTTGGCTTTCGATGAGACCGGGATCGGGTTTCCACATTTGGAACATCCGAAAACCACGTCGATTCCAAATTAACGATAGGTCCTGAATCTGAAGTGAAGATGGAGATTCAGAATGCAAGGGTTATCGTCGTTAACTCTGAGGGTGATTCCAAAATGAGTGTAACGAGATAATGCCTTCGGTTTCGTTCGAACCCAGAACAAACTTGTATGGATTGAATGCTTTCAACACATCGTCAGGTGGGCGATGAGCATTCTAAGAAATGTGTTCTCTAAAGGTAATCGTAGCCTCAAGCCTCATCAACCGGGAATGGCTAAAACAGGGGATATGCAGCAAGGTTAGGTGGGTCATGCCCAAGCAGGACAAGGATATTCCCCTGTCTAGATGTCCCTTTATTTTCGGCTGTGTGGGCAGTTGGTTGCAAACAACTGCGGGGTTTATCTTGTTCGGGACTGTTCAGTAAGGAATGGTTCCGGCCTCGTGTTGCAGGGGGTCGGGAGTGATCCCCGGTACGTTGATCTAGGCCATGTACTGTGACGGGCGGTACCCCTGTAGCTCTGCCATTGTATGGAATCCACAATCCAATAAGTGCCAACGGTTTTGATTGTATTACCCACTTTTGTGGCTAGTAGCTGGAATTTAATGAATGTAACAATTTCGGCTATTTACTTGAAAACCCTAGACCTATTATAGTATCACGGAATTTCCTATCAAATGTTTTGATTAGCGTAAGGTAAAAACTTTCCCATGTTTTATGTGTGGGGATTCTTACGTGATACCTTTTGTTTTCAAAAGATTTTCAAAGTTAAGCAACTTTAACCTGTTACTCATACCAAACCCATGTCTGACCCAGAGTTTATTTTTGTTTTTCATAAACTCTCGGGTACCCAAATTTTTACGGGTGGCCAAGGGATTCAGGTTAGCTTTGACGAATTCTGGAGGAGCAATGGAGCAGGAGGCTTCAGCGTTGTAGATATACATGTAGTTCCGCTGTGTTGGTATCTCTGAGTTATTTGCTTGTGTTGTATTGTATTGTATTAACTAGACAAGTGTTTATAACTGTCAAGTATGTGATGTATTGTCTGTATAACTCTGATTGATGTTGTATATTATGAAAATACTTATGTGATTATTATAATTTATTCGTTCCGCTGAGAGATTCTGATATTGTTGTTCTTTCTTCTCTATCTTCTCTATTTTCTCATCCCTTTCTTTCTTCAAGACGATACGTCTTTCTGGTAGTAGAAGGGCGGGTCGTCACAATTTTCCTTTAGAAATACAATCTTTATATTTTTAATATCTCAATATACCCAAAATATATGCTGTCAAACCATAGCATTCAATATTTTAAATTCCCAATTTGATCAATATAGTCTATCATAGATTATCAAATAAAACATATCACCGAATATGAAAATAAATTCCAACATTTCGAGGAATCCAGTTGGATCCCTCGAACATGTTTCCCTGCATCCATAGATGTTAGCACAATATAAAATACCAATCCCACTTCGAGGGGGATATCGTGGTATATAGGGTCATCCACAATTATGTGGGGCGCATAGGGTCTCATCCGCTATATAATGCGGGAATATCAATCACTACAATATATATATATATATATATATATATATAATATCACATACAGACTGATAATAATAATCAATTCAAGCAATCAACCAATAATTTAAATTCTAACCATTTAAATTAACTAGAAATCTAGATGTGAGTGAGATTAACTCACCCTCGATTTTAATTTGCAGTCCGATCCAAACCAGCTTGTTTCTCCTTAATTTAAAACCTTGTATAAACATTATACAGTTTATTAATATTTTAACTATTTGAATAGGTAAATTTCCATTTGATAATTTTAATTCTCTAGTGGTTCAATTTAAATTTTATTTTGAAAAAAATCTTTTAGTAACTAAAAATAATTGAATAAATTAACTAAACAAGTTAACCCTCAAAATTTGTTATTTCAAAATTAACTAGTGAGTGACGGTATGTGTATATATATTTTTTCAAACAAAACTTGACCTTACTACAAAATACATATTTTCCCTTCTTTTGTTTTAACTATATATATTTTTTAAACCTGTGTGTGTGTGTATATATATATATATATATATATATATTCTTTAAATTAAAAATAGAATTAATTTATACCTTACTGTAAATATCTTTTCTGTTTTCTGTATGGATATATACAATAAAAATATGCATATTTAAACTACTAAACCAGAACTAATTGAAAAAAATAAATTCCAATACCACACCAACTTGATAGTTTGAGCACAGCCCGCATCGACTCCCTATCCCTTCGTCTTCCACGAAAACCCATAGCCATTGCCGATCGAATCCACTCCCTTCCATAACAAATCAAACCGATCGATTTTCTTAAATCCACAAAATCGTGACCCTTGCTTTTGAGAAAAGCACCGTGCACTCCTTATACCCTTGCCAAGTCGTCGAGCTTCTCCATTACGACCTCTTTTTTCCTCGAGAAATGCATTAAACTCGAATGCCCACTTATCGCCAAGTCGCTGCACCCACACGCCTCAATCGAACGACATCATGGCCACATTCTCACCCTCGAAGTCACCAATCGCGGCAGCGACTTCCCAAAGCGAACCCTAAATGTCATCCCCCTTGCTCTAATGAAACCATGAAGTCGTGCCCACGGGAAACGTTCCCGAATCGAGAGACGCAATGTTCGATTTATCTCGTTCGATCCCCCTATTTTTTTGAGAAATGCTCTCGTTCCATATATTTTTATTTTATTTTTATTTTTTCGGCTGAATAAAAGTGAAGGAGAGGAACAAGATTTTGGAGAAGGAAAGTCATTCGGCCATTATATTTCTCTTTTGATCTTTTTTATAAAAATCTTCTACGTGCTTGACAAATGGAGGAAATGCTGCTTTTTGTGTGTACAGGTGCTGGAAAGAGTATGATACAGTGATACAAAAAGATGATGTAAATAATTTTGACTAGTCAGCTTATTTAACTTTAAATTTGAATCGCCTCGAAATCACCACTCAAAATTTTGATTTCCTATCGAGGCGTGCCGCTGGGTGTTTATAATGTTATACCCCTATTACGAACACAATGGAAAAGGTTTCGAGGCCTAATTCGATCGTATGAAGAAGATAACTTTTTTGACTCGGTTACTATATTGAATTTTCGATATAAATTTCAATGCTTTTATATCCGGTATAACTAAACGATAACTCCAAAAACTCTATAATTTGAAATCCGATAATAATACAATATTACGAATCCAATGAAACTGATGTCGTCGAGTTTCGAGACTGTTCCTTGGAAGGCTTTTTTAAATATATATTTAAATGATATATTTTTAAAACTGAAAAAACACTTTCAAACTCAAATTTAAAACTTCTATTATCGTCAATATTATCAATATAACTTATAAGCCTTTAAAATATTTTTAACGAGCTTAAAACTCCATCTTTCAAATTTTACCCAATTTCCAGTAATTAAATTCAATAATTAAATTATCTAATAAATAGTGATATTTAAAATTCAAATTAAAATTAACTCTTAAATATTTAAAAACAATTAAATATTCCAATTTCAAATATCCAAAATTCTGGGTCGTCACATTCCTTCCTCCTTAAAAGAATTTCGTCCCCGAAATTACTAGTTAGGAAGAATGTTCCAATGCATGTTTACTATTTCCTAAAACCAAACAGTTTTTACAATTTCCCAAAATCTTTTTATGAAAATACACTATCCCTTTTACTAACTTAGTATATTTTCCCAATACCAAAATTATAGATTATTTTATAAGTATGTGTGTGTGTGTGGGTGTGTGTGTATGAAGTTTTAAAAATAAAAATGAATATATATACACGCATTTTGGATATCGTGGTTTATTTTAAAATAATGGATTATAGAGATTTGCTTGTTTATCCGCTTATTTTAGTTACTAAAGATTTTTCAAGGAAAATATGTTTAATTAAATAATTAGTTTAAATTAAATAAATAATGGTATTTTACTTTTCGATTAGTTCAAATTTTAATAAATCATATAATGTTTATACAAGTTCTAAAATCGTGAAGAATCACGGAGAAAACAAGCTAGTTTGGTCTGGTTTAGGTCGCATAAAATCAAAGGTGAGTTAATCTCACTCATTTAGATTACCATTTAAATTTAAATAGTTAAATTTAAATTATTGGTTGATTGATTGAATTGACTAGATGTGATATTATATAATAGTGTGTGTATATATATATTGGAGTGATTGATATTCGCGCATTATATAGCGGATGAGACTCTATGTGCCCCGCATAATAGCGGATGGCCCTATATACCGCGATATCCCCATCGATATGGGATTGGTATTTTTAGATTGTGTTAATATCTATGGATGCAGGGAAACAAGTTGGAGGGATCCAACTGGATTCCTTAAAATTTTAGAATTTATTTTCATATTCGGTGATATCTTTTATTTGATAATCTGTGATAGATTACATTGATTATATTGGGAACTGAAAATATTGAATACTATGGTTTGACTGATTATTTTTTGGGTATATTGAGATATCAAAAATATAAGGATTAGATTTTAAAGGAAAAATAGAAGAGGGAATTCTAAGTAAAATAAATATAGTGAAATTGAATAAATTAAGAATGAATTTGGAAAAGGATAAAAAGTTTATTTTTAAATCCTAATATATAAATTCCGAGTATGGGAAAGGAGATTTTTGAATAAATAGGAGTAAATGAATTTCTAAACTTAAGTGATATTATTTAAAGGAATAAAGGATTTATTTTTAAATTCAAGGTTTAAAATTGTTGGGAGAGATAAATAAGAATTTTGGAAAAGTATGAAATTGGTATTTTCGGTTTTAAGAAAGATTTTAAATCATAATAAAGGAGTAAAATCTGAAATTAACGGGTTTTGAAATAAAATTGAGAAAGTAATGGAATTTACTTTAAAATGGAGTTAATTTTGAGAATCGATTTGGGAAACGATTAAGTGTTGAAACGGTGATTAAAAACAGAATGAGATTATGGAATTTATAAATGGGGTATATAAAAATAGTGAATATTTAAGTGTAACAACCCTTAAATCCGTACTCCTTTGAGCCGACAATATTTTCCATCAGATCAACTTCAAGTGGACGGAAATACAAACCATCAGGGTTAAAGAAGAAGGACGTAGAAGAAGAGAAAACAAACAACATCAATATCTCATAATTGCAGCAGAACAATATATAATAGACAATAAATGATCTTTATACAAAAAGAACTATATCTGTTTTATACATTACATCATCAAAGTGCAACACCATCAATAGCAAAATATTAGACAGTTATATTAACTTGTCCCACGAAACTGAATATACAGCTTACTACACAGTGGAATATACATCAAGTACGTGTGCTATATCTCGCCATCCAGCACATCCCCTGAGCTCCATAGCAGTCCATCCAGAATCTATACTCTAATACGCGGTCTGACCCAAGTATTATAATAAAATAGCACTTGAGTCAGTCTGGAAAACTAGCGTGAGAAAACACACTCAATTGGATTATTAAAAATTTCAAAATCCTTTTAAATTCAAAGGTATCTCGTAAGACCACGCCACAAATAAACATGCTGGGTTTTTGCCTTATGATAACCAAAACATTTTTATCAAATTCATCTGATATTATAATAGTGTCTATAGAAAGTAAAATAGAATCTAGCTGAAATGCTTGCGTCTCATGTTTCAGCAATAGTTGGGCACAACCAAAACCCTACGGGCGCTTATTGGAGATTGGATTCCATATAATGGTAGGGCTACTGGGGTACCGTCCGTCACAGTACCTGGTCTAGAACAGAGTATCGAGCATCCCCCTAATCCCCTGCAACACAAGACCATAGCTACCCCTTACTGGATAGTCCAGATAAGATCACCCCGCAGTTGGGATCAGCAACCGCCCACACAGCTGAATAAAAAGGGACATCTAGACAGGGATGTCCTTACCAAAATTGGTTGCTACCCATTTAGCCATGCCTCACCTCCCCTGTTTTAGCCATTCCCCGTTGATGAGGCATGAGGCTATACGTTACCTTTTTAGCACACATACACTTAGAATTCTCATTGTCCCCCTGAGATGTTTTGATAGCATTCGTCCATACAATTTCGTTCCCGGTCCGCACGGAACCGAAGGCACTACTCCTACTGCATCCATTTTGGAATCATCTTCAGGATTAGTAGCGATTACCCATGCACTTCACTGCTCCATCTTCAACTCTAAGCTCTAATCTTCCTCACGAAAACGTTCAAAGCAGATCGAAGTGGTTTTCGAGATATTAATCCTGATCCCAGTGTCTTCGAAACAATCAACGCATTGGCCAATATTGATAGTCGGTTATTTAACTATTATATAACATCCACAAACAGCCATGAGACCTTAATAATTTCGCAAATTATTTATTTCAAAATATCTTCGCAAGATATTTTCTAACACTTCAACCCTTTGAAAATAGTTTTCAAATCACTTTTTCTTATGGAATAAATTTTCCACCCAATTTTTTTATTTGCATTGAAAATCACCAAGTCTTAATAATTTGGATTTTTAAATAATTTAAATCACTTTATCCAAAAATATATACTTTAAAAAACTTAAAATAAAACCTAATTAAAACACTTTATTTAAAATACTAGTTATGAAATTTTATAATAATTTCTCATGAAAAACTTGAGCCAAAACTAAATTTAAAATAAAAGTTATTCTATAAGGTATAAATATTAAATAATTATCTTTTAAATCATAATACTTGTTAAATCTTTAAAATACTTTACTTATGTAATTAACTCAATAAATATTTACTTTTAAAACATTTTAAAACCACTAAATAATAATTTCTTTCTAAAAAATTCTTTTAAAACCACTTTAAAACCTCTATCTTACACTTAAAAATCTGCTTTGAAAACATACTTGGCTTTTCAGGAAAATACACTTTCCATTCCAAAATAGTCCATTTAATTAGTTAATAAATCCTTCTCGATTTATCTAAATTTAATTTATGTCTCAAACCCGTAAGTTTCTTTCCACATCTTTAAAAATAAAACCACTATTTATTTTTTAAACAAATCACCCTTAACCTATAAATTCCTACCGTGAATTTATACTTCCAAAGTATCCATTGATACCAAATGTCAGGACCCAATTTTTCGACGTCGAAAATCGACATCAATACGTCCATTGTATGAAATGCCGAACAATCGAATGTTGGAAAACTAGACCGTAAGGGAAAGAAGAAGGAGGTATAAGACGAAATAGAAAACAATATCAGAATCTCACAATCGCAGCAAAACAATATATAATAGATAAATGATGACTGAATCTTTATACAAAAGAACTGTATCTGTTATATACATTACATCATCAAAGTACAACAAAATTCATAGCACACAACTGGACAGTTATCATAACCAGTCCTCACAAAAACTGACTATGTAGTTAATCATACACAATGGAATATTCATCAAATACGTGTGATACGTCTCGCCATCCAGCTCGTCTCCTGAACTCCACATCATCCTTTCCTTTATTCTATAATACTCGGTCTGACCCGAGCATTATAGTAAAATAACACCCGAGTCGGTCTGGACTACCAGCGTGAGAAAACACACTTAGTCGGATTATTAAAGTTTCCAAAATCCTTTGAAATCAAAGGTATCTCCTAAGACCACTCCACAAATAAACATGCCGGGTTTTTACCTTACGATGACCAAAACATTTTTATCAAATCTGTCTGATATTATAGTAATGTCTATAGAAAGTAAAATAGAATCTAGCTAAAATGCTTGCATCTCACATTTCAGCAATAGTTGGGCACAATCAAAACCGTACATGCGCTTATTGGAGGTAGGATTCCATATAATGGCAGGGCTACTGGGGCATCATCCGTCACTGCACCTGGTCTAGATCACAGTACCGAGGATCTCCCCCCAATCACCTACAACACAAGATGGGAGCTACCCCTTACTGGATAGTCCGAATAAGATCACCCCACGGTTAGGATCAGCAACCGCCCACACAGCCAAAAAAAGGGACATCTAGACAGGGATGACCTTACCCTAATTGGTTGCTAGCCACTTAGCCTTGCTACACCTCCCATGTTTAGCCACTCTCGGTTAATGAGGCTTGAGGCTATGCATTACCTTTTGAGCACACATACACTTAGAATGCTCATCGTCTCCCTGACGATGTTCTGATAGCTTTCGTCCATACAAGTCCATTCCCGATCCGAACGGAACCAAAGGCACTACTCCTACTACATCCATTTTGGAATCACCCTCAGGATTAGTAGCAATTAGCCCTTGCACTTCACTGCTCCATCTTCGACTCCAAGCTATTGTCTTCCTTACGAAAACGTTCAAACCGAATCAAAGTGGTTTTCAAAAAATCAATCTCGATCCCAGTCTCTTCGAAACGATCAATGCTTTGGCCAATATTGATAGTCGGTTAATTAACTATCATATAACATCCACAAACAACCATCATGCCTTAATAATTTCCCAAATTATTTATTTCGAAATATCTTCGCAAGATATTTTTCCACATTTCAACCCTTTGAAAATAGTTTCCAAATCACTTTTTATCTAGTGAAATAAATTTCCACCCAATTGTTTTATTTCTACTGAAAATCACCAAATCTTAATACTTTAGATTTTTAAATAATTTAAATCACTTTATCCAAAAAAAATATACTTCAAAACATTTAAAATAAAACTACTTAAAAGACTTTATTCAAAGTAATAGTTATGAAATTCCATAATAATTTTACAAGTAAAACTTAGCCAAACTATCTTTAAAATAAAAGTCATTTCTATAAAGTACAAATATTTAGTAACTATCTTTTAAATCATAATGCTAATTTAACCTTTAAAATGATTACTACTATAACTAAATTAATAAATATTTACTCTAAAATCTTAAAACAATTTAAATAACAAACTTCTCAAAAACACATTCTTCTTTTAAAACATTTTAAAAACTTCTAATTTATACCTAAAATCTTCCTTTGAAAATACACTTAGTTTTTCAAGAAATTTCACTTTCCATTCTGATATAACCATCTAATCATTTATAAATCCTTCTTGATTTATTTCCAGTTTAATTTACATCTCAATCCCGTAAATTTCTTTTCTACACTTTTAAAAATAAAACCACCTTTTATTTTTAAAACAAATTACCATCTCTTTATAAATTCCCACCGTGAATTTATACATTCAAATATCCACTGATATCTTATTTCACTTTATAAACCCAGTTTATAAATTCTATAGTCTCATCCTCCTTTTAAATCACAGTTTCAAACACTAAATCAATTTTCAAAGCGATTTTCAAAATTTACTCCATTTTAAAATAAATTCCTTTACTTACTCAATTTTATTTCAAAACCTATAAATTTCAAATTTTACTCCTTATTATAATTTAAGATCTTATTCAAAATGAAAATATCAATTTCATACTTCATTTCAAAATTATCCTTTTATTTCTTCCCAAACCATTTTAATCGTGAATTTAAAATAAATTCTTCTATTTTTAAATGATATAAATTAAGTTTCAAAATTCATTTATTCCCATATATTCGAAAACTCTTTCCCATACTCGGAATTTATCTGATAGGATTTTAAATCAAACTTTTATCCCTTTCCAAATTCATTCTTTTAATTTATCCAAATTTACTATAATTATTTTACTTAAAAATCCAATCTTTATATTTTTGATATCTAAATATACCAAAATATGTTCAGTCAAACCATAGCATTCAATATTTTCAATTTCCAATATAATCAATATATTCTATCACAGATCATCAAATAAAACATATCACCGAATATGAAAACAAATTCTACATTTTGAGGAATCTGGTTGGATCCCTCCAACCCGTTTCCCTGCATCCACAGATATTAGCACAATATAAAAATACCAATCCCACTTCCAGGGGGATATCGCGGTATAAAGGGTCATCCGCTATTATGCGGGGTGCATAGGGTCTCATCCGCTATATAATGCGAGAATATCAATCACTCCAATATATATATATATATATAATACTATATGTAATATCATCCAACAGATAAATCAATCCACATCCAATGATTTAAATTTGACATTTAAATATAAACTAGGAAATCCAAATGAGTGAGGAAATCTCACCTTTGATTTTTGTTTACATCCACTTCAATCTTGACTCGGTTTCACGATTTTTCGACCTTATATAAACATTAAATGATTTTATTAATATTTAAATAAATCGGATAATTTATTTCCATTCGATAGATTTAATTAACTAATTATTTAATTTAAACTAATAATTTTCCTTTAAGAATCCTTTGAAAGAAGCTATGCGGTAGGATGGAATAGTGGAATGGTCTAGGTAGATAGCAATAAGCAGTAAGTAAAGTAGACACCAATACTTTATACTGGTTCGGACCTCTTGTCCTACGTCCAGTCCCTAAGCTCCTCTTAGGAATTCAACTAACCAACAACCCCTCACTTAACCCAAAGGAATAGGTTTACAACTTACCCGAACAACCGAACGGGATTTCTTGCCTCAACTACCAAAGAGGACTTCAACTAGATACAAAGAGTATTTCTGACTTGTTGTGTTCTTGATAATACTAATGAGTCTAATTGAGTACAATTTTCCTATAATCTTATCCTCAAGAATATGAAATGTGTTTACGAAGATTTAGGAAATATAAATTGCTATGAATCAAAAGAGCCTTTAAGATAAATCAGAGATTCGAGCAATTGAAGTGGTTTGTGATTGCTTTTGAAAACTTAAGAAATATGAAAATATGATCAAGATAATAGAGGGATTAAAGCAATTAGAATTCGTAATTTGCAAATGATAGAATTATGTATTTATAGGTGTAGAAGAGGTGTATCTGTTTGCAAAAGATCCAGGCAAGAGATGCATCCATTACCATTGGAGAATGGTTGCAACTCCTGGGAAGAAGAAGGTGTCTTTTCATAAAAAATTCGCAGGTTTGAATTCGGTCGACTGAATAGGGAATTTCAGTCGACTGAAACTGTGCATATTGTAATTCTGTAACAGGTTCAGTCGACTGAAACTTCCTGTTCAGTCGACTGAACTGGTAGTTTCTGCACAGTGAACACTTAACTAAAATATTAAGGTGTGAAATGTGTTCTTATGTTTGTGCAAGCTTCTTGAGGATAGATTTAAACAATAAAACTAAGACTAAGACCTATATACAATAAGTACTCAAGATATCCTTGGTCTTCATAGTCCTTCCTTTAGCTTTGTTGAAGCACATTGTCATTGATCAAAATATAGCGTATCAACATTCCCCCCCCCCTTTTTGATTGATGAAAATACCCATGTTTGTAGAGATGTAATTATCTTTCCTCCCCCTGAACATATGCACTATCATTCCTTCAAAACAAAATTAGTGACATAGACTTTTCTCCCCCTTTGTCATTGACAAAAAGGAAGTAATAGTTTGTAGAAGTTATTTGCACCAAAATTGGTCACAACACTCTTCGGAAGTTTTTGAAGAGATAATAATGAAGAATATAAATTTAAAACGAGGATTATCTAACAAAAACTCCAATGAACAGTAAATAAATGCGTAGACAAGCAATTTAGAGTGGTTCGGCGTGTTGCCGACGTCCACTGTGAAGTTTTTTGCAACTTTATTGATTCTCTTTCAATGATTACAAGTGGTTACAGCAATCAACAGCAAGTTACAACTGCAAATTCGAAATTAACAGTAGTAGAATGATGGAGATCTTGATATCCGGTAGAGTCTGGGCGCTTGAGAGTCAAAAGATCCTTCTTCTGTAGGTTCTGGGGCTCTATTTATAGGCGTAGGAGGCTGATATTTCGCTCAAATCTCGGGAGATTTTTTCTGGCATGTGAGTGGGCCTACGCGACCAATCTCAGAAAGTTTCGAGTCGATCTGTGATCGTCACGAATTCATTTCGTATCGATCAAGATGATGTCCAATCAAGCTGAAATTTGGTGGGTACACTCCTTGGCATGTAGGCAATCTCCTGTGAAAATTTCATTGCATTTGGATCAGTAGATCTCTAGATATCATCGATAGGAATTGAGTATTCTCGAGTGGCTGTTTCATTCGACTCCACGGCTTCGTGTCCATCCCTTCGAATCGATGGCTGCACGTGTTTCTGAGGTGACGTGGCGCGTGCATCTCGAATCGATCCACCTTTTTCTCCGGTTTGGCCACGTCATCTCCATGTATCTCACCCTATTTGAATCGAAGGCTGTTGCGTTAAACCAGATCCACTTGTCCTTATGGATACGAACGAATCATTGGTCATGGGTTCGAACGAGAGCCTTTGATGGATACGGAGCAAGGTCGTCTGATGGATACGAAGAGCAGTGGCTTGATGGTTTCGAGATAGATGAATGCGATGCAATCATACTTCTGTTCGATATAAAGATGGTGGTCTCAAATATAGGTTTGACCATGGATGCAAACTGTACCTTGCCTGATGGATACGAAACAATATCTGGCCAATCGATATGAAACAAATACTCTACCGAGGGATTCGAATGAGATCGAGTCGAATGTAGGCTCCCTGATGAAGTCGAACACGACCGAGGCGAAGCCGATGGATGCGCAGTGGGCTATCTGCCGACGGATACGAAGTTGGGAGATGCGAATAGATTCGAATAAGGAGGAGCCGATGGATTCGAGTGAGATCGAGTCGAACCGAGGCACTTCGATGGATTCGAACTTGATCGATATGAACTACGGCACTTCGATGGATTCGAACTTGATCGATACGAACTGCGGCACTTTGATGGATACGAAGTTGCTGGAACCTGATCGATACAAACGTGATTGAATCGAACCGGAGTTGGACGATGGATACGAAATCGATAATAGTGATGGATATGAAAGCTGGGCCGTTTTCTCTAGATTGAATCGATCATAACTCAAGCATATTAACTCGAATTGACTTGAAATTTGAGATGCTGACTTCTATGGCTTTCCTTGTCATGTCCTATCAATTGTAGCTCAATATGGACTCGGACAAAATTCATCGATATCCATAGCGAAGCAATGTATAACAAATCTTTGAGGTGAGCTGTCTTTTGTTTTCGATCGATCTTTTGGAATCACGGCTTTGCCAAAATGTGGGATAACATTTACCCCCCAAAGTACGTCTTATGGAAACATGACATGCTTTGAAAAGCTGCAGTCTTCACTCTGAACAGTCATTGCTCTTTTGTTGAAGGTTGTAACCTTGCGTTGGTATAATTGATTGCTGTATGATAGTGCTTAGCTGTTTGTTGTCATAATCGTAATGAGATGAGCATTCGATCCCTGTGAATGTTGAAAACCGAATGTTAGTCCGAAATATATGCTTATATGTTAACTTGACTTTCGTTAATGTTGCGTTCACGAGCCGTTGTCAGTTTAGTTTGTTATCGAATTTCGTATCGATTCTCTCCTGAACCGATCGGAAATTCGAGTTGAATCAACGCTTGATGGTTGTGTTTGACTATCCTCCTGTATCGATCCTCTCCTGAATCGATGTAAAAGGTTGAAAAGTAGTTTTTCATATCGATGCGAGTCGAATTGATGGATACGAAATGTTCATTTGTATCCGTTGTCAAAAACTGTGTTTGACCCTACTTCGCATCGATGATCTCCGACGGATACGAAATGATCGTTCGTATAGATGGGTTTTGATGGATACGAAACATTCGTTCGTATCGATGAGTCTGCAATGTCGTGAGTTGATCGTTGCAAAATAGATATTTCGAATCGATGGAGTTCGATGCTTTTGGTGCAGCCTTCGTTGTGTACTTCAAATCGATGAAGTCTGATGGTCACTTCGTCTCGATGAAGACAGAGTCCGATGGATTCGAAAGCAGCATTCGCATCGATCCATCATCTGACCGTTTGTAACCGGTCATGTTGACTGGGAGGCGAAACGACCCAGTCACCCTTAAGGCTCCATATAAATACTTTATACTTAGCCATTTTTTTTCACTTTTTACTTTTACTGTTGGCTTATACTTTCTGCGCTTTCGTATCGATAGAGAGAACGGAAGAACGAATTGCTCTAGCCTTCGAATCGATTCAATCTTCGATCCTTTGAGAACAATCATTAAAATCAGGTAATTAAGGGATAGAATCATGTTAAGAATGATGAAACTGAAATCTCAACCATCCTTCTTGCTTTTACGACCGGTTTTGATGAATTTGAGATCTGGACGAGTGAGAGCAAGATTGTGGATGGAGCGTGGCCATGGAGTTGAGGCCCTTTTGGAGAAGGAGTTGTGAAGGAACGACCCTGCCTTCGTTTCCTATCGATCTGTAATAGGAGTTTTCGAATCGATCCAGATTATACGATTTCGTATCGATACGAACACGAGAGCGGCGATCGATGCGAAGCCAGTGTTTTCAGATCGATGCGAAATGGTGTGCCCTCGATCGATACGAAACGTATCATTTCAAACTCGATCGATACGAAACGTATCGAGTCGAACCTGATCGATATGAATGTATCGATTCGAACAGGAGTTCGATACGAAAAAATGATGCATCTCTTGACTCGATACAAATTTGAACTGCGGCAACTGATTCCAAGTTGAAATTATACGAACTTAGAGAAGTTTTTCATACTCGAACACTTGATTCCGACGAGTTTCTACCTTGCGTGATTGAACTACCTTTCGAAGCTCGTCGATAGAACCATAACTTAACAAAAATATAACGAACTTTAACTTGAATCCATCGTTAGCATCTGGATGACACGGTTGTGACGGTCAGCGATGACGGTCATTTCCAGTTTGATTTTCAGAGTTTTGTCGTTCACACATTTCAACTTATTCCGTAGAATTTGCTCAAGTAATGCACAGCACTGCACGACACATTCATACACTTTTCACTAGGGAACGCACGGGCTCTTTATCGTCTAATGATGATTTCTCGTGAGTTAGCTAGTTATGGAACCATCAAGTTTACAGCAGCAAGAAACACAAAGTTCAAGCCCTCCTGTGCTTGAAGTACCGGAGATTAAGGTTGAAGTTATCGATGCAGCTGCGGACGAGTTACCTGACGCATCCTTCATTAGTAACCCATCAGATTCTATTCCGTCCAACATTTCAGAAGACATGCTAGGAAGAATATGATTAAGGCATGGTTTGTCGATGGACGACGTACTATTGCCGGGACCAAATGATAGACCGCACAATCCATCGGAGGGATATACCACATTTGATCGCCACGCGTGCACAGCTGGGACACTCCCTTCGTTTAACCAGTATATAAGAGAAGTGCTGTCATTTTTTAGGAATGCCCCATCTCAGCTACACCCGAATGGATACGCCTCACTCAATAGCATGTTCATTGCATTTATGGAGTATCTTTATCGACCGCCACTCCCGATTGAGACCAGATACTTGTTTAACTTCAAGAGTCGGGCTGATAGTCCATCTTTCACATTCCTGGAGGCGGTAAGAAATTGCCAAGTGGTCACATGGGCTTGGACTAGATTGAGCAATTTTAAGACAGAGTGGTTTTATGTTAGATGCCCCCTAGGATTTGCTAGCGATGGCTATTTAGACGTGATTATTGCTATCTTCTCGGGTAGTTGATAAAACTAATGTAAATGAAGTCGAACTCACATCTCTTTTTCTTTTCAGCCATAATTTAGCGACCCGAAGGTGAACGTTTCAAGGAGATAGTTCGAGTCTTCCAAGAAATGCCAAGCGAAGAAAGGAATATCGAGTTGCTTTTGACGGATAGGAATTTTAAGATTCTTGGACTGATTGAACGAAGACAAAGTATAATGATTGACGTTGCTTTAAGGACTGCCTCAAAAGAATGAGTTAAACGAAGAAAGCCTAAAGTTGTTATAATCGAGGAAGCTGACTTTGAAAGAACTCACATCGATGAGGAACCGTTGGGCAAACCTACGGATGTAGCCCAGGATATCGAAGAGCAGAGAAAAGGCAAGGCAGCCATTTTTAAGTCATCTAACAAGGGAAGAGGGAAATCGGTTATCACGTCCCAGCCTGCCTCCGAAATTAGAATTTCAGAGATGTCTCCCCTAAGACCTGAGAATCTCTATGAAGGGCTCGCTGATCTTCCAATTTCGGACAATGTGTCCTTGCAGCATGATGTCGGATTGGACGAACTTTCAGAAGCCTTAGTTTTAAGCGAGTCTCTGCCCACTAGTGTGGTTGACATATCCGGTTAGTCGGGGGGTTGCACATACATTCACACTTCACGACACTGCACGATTTCTGAATGTAGTACGCTCACTGTGAGAGATTACTAACTTTTGTCTCCGTTTTGACTTGCAGATACCATGACTGGAGGAGGTTCAATATTAGGAAGTCTTTGACAGGCCCGTAGATCTTCTGCATACTATGAGTCGCATAGAAGGGAATGGGATAGAGATCACGACCGTGGATACTCTGGATACTCCAGCCAAGAGAGATATTATAGAGATAGGGATTACATACGTCGATCTTGATCTTGCACTCCTCCTCTCAGACCTCCTGTACAACCTCCCATTTATGTTTCTCGTCCCCCTAAATCCTCGTGGCACAAGTCGACTTCCAGTCTTCCAGGTCTGAACCTCATCATCCTAGAACGGAGGCAATAACCTCCGTTGTTGCAGAACAGGCCCCTACGGAAATTTCAGGGGAAGGGGCGATCAAGCTTGGTCAGTTAAAGAAGGATTTTCCGAACATCTATTTGGATAACTACATGTTTCCTCTTTATTTAAAAAGAATCCCAGCGGAAGCTGAGCAGATGGGGCATGACTATATGCATGACTTCTATGTCCAGTATAAGATGTGGGCTAAAGCGGCTGAGAAAGCATCATCATTAGCCTTTGAGCATGCAGCTATCATTGAGAAACTACAAGCCGAGCTAGCTCAAGAGGACCGTATTATACAAGTGGTGAACACTGAAGCCGAGTCATCTTAGAAATCATAGATGGAGGCCCTTAAGAAAGCTGATGAAGCCCAGGCGGCAATGGACAGGATGAAGAAAGAGCATTATGTTACGGTGGAGGACATGGGCCACCGAAACACTATTGTAACCGCCGAGTGGGATGCGGCCTTGAAGGAGTTAAATGAGCTTAAGGCCAAAGTTTCGGAAATCATGAAGGAGAGGCACACCGCCAACATTTCTGCACAGGAGGCATGTGATCATGCGGTAGAATTTCGGAGGGAGAGAGACGCGGCCATGGAAAGGGTCTGCGAAGTGGAAGCCGAAGTCGATGAGAAAGTTTGGCAGGCAGAGATCAAGCTCGAGACGGAGATAGAAGAGCTTCTCATCACCTATAACGCCAATGTGCTGAGGCACAGAAACTTGGCGTGGCTTGATGACTACCCGACACACTTATTCAATGCCTGGAATTTGTTAGTTGAAGAAGAGAAGGCAGCACAGCCGGGTGAAGGTTTTGATGAGTTTGAGTTGGAGAACCGTATATTGAATGATGAAGAGAAGAAGGTTCTCCACGATTTTATGATCTCCCATGCTAGAGAGAGACTGGGTACCCAACACTTAGAGGTTGGTGAGGGTTCTGGTGTCGTACACCCAGCTACAAGTTCTGGGATGATTACTTCATCTAGATCCGAGCCGACGCCAGCGATTGAGCCACAGCCGGTTCCGGGCTATGACCCTGAGCGGCTATGCTTATCTCCCATAAGGGAGCATCCTTCAGAGGCTGTCCAGCCATCCACCAGTCAAGCAGAGGAAGGTACTCTACACAAATCTTGTGTGTATTTGGAATGAAAGGCTTGTATTGAAGCGTGTTCTGACAACTTCTTTTCTTTCTTGACCAGTGAGCAAAGTTACACAGACAGCGCCTCCTTCAAGCCAAGAATTGCATCAAGTGTAGGAGGCCATTACTACTGGGGCGGGTATCACGACTACGGTCGCGCCGATGGAGACGGCACAGGGGAGCTCACTGTCTATGGACGACCAGATGATGAACGAGCTTTTAGGTCAAAGCAGCGATCCATTTGCGGACATGCCATTCGTTCTTGGTACGTTCCCACCTGCTTCCATTGCTACGTCACAGTCCACTACTGCCTATCGTGAAGCTCGTACCGCTCGTGAAGTTGAGATACTTGCTCAAATTAGCGCAGAGATGGAAGCGGCAGCACACGGTGGTAGTTCCGAGAGTGTTACGACGGCGGTTGGCCCCACTACTCTTATGGTGGTATCTTCTGGGGACACGCTTGTCGGTACCAGCATGCCCATTCCGCCCCTGGTGGTGGATCCGACTCCTCTGACTCCTCCCGAAGAGAATATTCCTTTAAGTTCAAGTTCGGAGGAGGATGTCGATATCATGCCTTCATCAGAGGATGATCTGCCAAAGGGTAAGGGCTTGAAGCGAAAGACTGTTAGCGGTTCTAGTAGTTCCGCGTCGAAGGAAAAGCCGAAGAAGAAAAAGTAGATAATTCCCCTTTGGCGCATTTTTGGCAGTTAGGAAATTACTTTTATTTTTCTTTCATAGGCCATGTATAAGTGCAGGCTCGGCCCCCTGCTAGTAGGAATTTTTTGGAATAACTTGTACATGAATCTTCACATACAGCTAGTTGAAATAAAATTTAGTTTCTCTGCTTCAACTCTCATTTCTTTTGTGCTTAAGTATTTGCAGTATTTGGCTTTCAGCCTAGTGTACTTGTGGTGTTTTTACCGTCAAGTAGAGTTCGTTTTATTCTCCAAGTCCGAAAATCTTGATCACAAGTCGTAATCGATGAATGGACTGAATTTTGGACATTGTATCACTTTGGTTAGTGATTAACACTTGAGCTTTTGCCCCCAGTTTCGGGGACCAGCATTTGTATTTCGATGGTCGATCGCACCTATTGCAAATCTTGAGCACATGTCCACACTCCGAGGACTTAGGATAATCTATGATCGATAATATGGTTCGCACTCTGGGAACTTTGACTTGGTATTTGTACCCTAATTCACACTCTGGGAATTTGGAGTCAGCATGTATATTTTGGTCCGCACTTTGGGAACCTGGAATTGATGTTTATACTCCAACTCGCACTCTGGGAATCTGGAGTCAGCATGTACATTTCGGTTCGCACTCCGAGAACCTGGAATTGATGTTTATACTCCAATTCACGCTCTGAGAACTTGGAGTTAGCATTTATGTTTTGATTCGCACTCCGGGAACCTAGAATTGATGTTTATACTCCAATTCACGCTCTGAGAACTTGGAGTTAGCCGACAGATGGTCGGTCACACCAGTTTGGGCTTTTTAGGAATTCGTTCGCACTATGGAAACGATGGATTTATCGGGATCATGGATGGTCGGATCACATCCACCCCGAGTTAACAAGCGAGGTCGTTATGGACGGGTCCATCCTCCTCAAACTTGGTTAGGATACGGCCGAAGTCGTTAGGCGGACGGGTCTACCCTCTCTGGAACCGCATTTGTATGTTTATACTCCAACTCGCACTCGGGGAGTTTGGAGTTATTGTTTATGCTCCAGTTCGCACTCTGGGAACCTAGAGTTGATGTTTATACTCCAGTTCGCACTCTGGGAATTTGGAGTTGGCGTATATACTCCGGTTCGCACTCTGGGAACCTAGAGTTGATGATTATACTCCAACTCGCACTCTGGGAATTTGGAGTTGGCGTTTATACTCCGGTTCGCACTCTGGGAATCTAAAGTTGATGATTATACTCCAATTTGCACTCTAAGAATTTGGAGTATGTTGTAGGACTGTCGTGTGTCGGTCCAGATCAGCCTTTGATGTGATGGCTTGCTCCCGAGCTGAGGTTTCACTTAGTGAGTGGTCGGTCGTATCACGGTCACTCGCTATTTGAATAAATTCCGATGTTCAATGGAACTTAGCTCTTCGTGCATCATGATTGTTGAATGTCGCATTCGGTGAATCACAGCTCTAGCTTGAAGAGATAGTAATTTATTGTTGGAATGGAAAAACATGGAAAAGTCAGTGCCTTATTACAAATTCAAACTTCATAATGCAAAGAAAGTTGCAAAGTATTCATAGATTGAATAAAGCCTGTCATGTGTAACAGTGACGAAGAGCCTCGTCTTTCCAGGCTCCTGACAAAGTGGGTCCGCCACTGATGGCGTTTATCACCAATCTCCCGCCGGGACGGGTAGAGTCCTCATGTCTCGGTTGATTGGGTTCATTATTTTGATTTGATGGGCCCGCTCCTCCAGACTGAGGTGCCCAAACAAACTGTTCCAGCTTCCTTTCTCTAATCAATTTTTCTACAAGTCTTGTAAGTGACGACATTCATTTGTATTGTGCCCGTAGCTCTCATGAAACCTGCAAAATTTTCCCGTCTAGATTTGTCTTTCTGACGACGTTTTGGTGCAGGTTTTTCATGTGGAATTGTATTACAAGTTTGTAAATACAAGTTCTCCAGTGATGTATTCAAAGGAGTGTAGCTGTCAAACATGGGATTCTTGCGCTGTGGGCCACGATTTCGATCTCGCTTTCTATTTTGATTCACACTCTCCCTTCACTGAGTTTGTTTGTTTTGAACGTTCAACTGAACTTTTCCGGAGCTCTCACCGGAATGTTTGATCGCGACATTGCTTTGGATCCCTTCCGTGCTTGGCCCTGCATTAGTCTGCTTCCTAGACTATTCGCATCTTCCCTTCTCAGGAATTGAGCCACCTTGGCATGGAAACGGTCCAATGATGCAGGTGGTTTTCCAGTCAACCAGTTGCCAAACTCAGAATCGGGGTCAATCCCCTTGGTCAATGCCATAAGGATGGAGTTATCGTTCGGATTACTGATTTCCACACATGCAGTGTGGAACCTCTCTAAGTAGTGTCTGAGCGTCCCTCCAGGAGCATGGGTGATGCTAGACAGAGTGTTGACATCTTTTGGACTTGCAACGTGCATGCGGAATTGCTCAACGAATTTTGTGGCTAACTGGTCAAAGGAGGAAATGGAACGAGGTGGCAGTCAAGTGAACCATATGGTAGCGATGCCCCCCAGGAGATGGAGAAACTACGACACTTCACTGCATTGTCAACTCTGGCAGCGCTCATCGACCACTCGTATTTCAGAATATATTGGTTGGGGTCGGAGTTTCCCTCGTACATGGGTAGAGTCGGCATCCTGAATCGCCTAGGGGGTTCGACAGTAAGTATATCCTCAGTAAAAGGGATGTGACTTCTGGAGATTCCCAGTCATCATTCATGAGACCCTGGCTCTCACGGATTATCTGACGTATCATGGTCGGAATATCCGGCATTTGTATGTTCTGTGCGGCTCATGCCGGAGTATGGTGGTGTTCCATATTATGGGGTTGGACCGGATGTTGTCGACGGTCCACACCTTGCCTTCTTGGCTCATAGTCCTCTGGGACGTAGGGTTCTAGAGTACGTCCATGTTGACGGCGGTCTAGGTTCGACTGATTTTGGGTATCGACCCCTGGTTCAACCGCGGCATTCGTGGCGTGGTATTCTACGGTGTAGTGAGGAGCGGTACCCCCTCGGAAGGAGGGCCCGATTTGGAAACTGGCGGATGGACCAACTCACAGCTTTCCATCGGTCATTTCCGGTTGATATCCAGTAGTTTGTATGTGACTCCCATCTAGACGGGGTCACGGAGATCGATGATGATAATCGGAAGATGAAGAACTTTCGCTGGAGGAGTGAGAAGCATGGTCTCTCCTGGATCTCCTCTGCTTATTGTGATTCAGCTGGTTGGTTCGCTCGGCGTTAGCGCGTAGCTGTTCTGTTAGTTGTTGCTGACTCTAGGCCAACTCTTGAAGCAGCAGCTGAAACTCTTGTCGGGTAACCAGACCTGATGGTTCTGAGTGTCCAATAGCATCTTGGTCAGAGGGAGGTAGTGGCGCAGGATTCTGTCTATCCTGGTCCTCTTGATTGACAGCTTTGGAGGTGGTCCTTGTGCTAACCATCTTGAGGGTTGAATTCCTTTCCTAGACTTTATAAAAATCTTAATAGAAGGGAAGGAACTTGGATTTGATGATATAGATCTCTCTCTTAGATTTATTCAATCCGGTATCGACGACAAATCCAAAGAGCAGGAGAAAATATGGGTTTTCTTAGTGAAAGCACCAAAGTGTTTGCACCAAAATTGGTCACAACACTCTTCGAAAGTTTTTGAAGAGATAATAATGAAGAATATAAATTAAAAATGAGGATTATCTAACAAAAACTCCAATGAACAGTAAATAAATGCGTAGACAAGCAATTTAGAGTGGTTCGACGTGTTGCCTACGTCCACTATGAAGTTTTTTGCAACTTTATTGATTCTCTTTCAATGATTACAAGTGGTTACAGCAATCAACAGCAATATACAACTACAAATTCGAAATTAACAGTAGTAGAATGATGGAGATCTTGATCCGGCAGAGTCTGGGCGCTTGAGAGTCAAAAGATCCTTCTTCGGTAGGCTCTGGGGCTCTATTTATAGGCGTAAGAGGCTGATATTTCGCTCAAATCTCGGGAGACTTTTTCTGGCACGTGAGTGGGCCCACGCGACCAATCTCAGAAAGTTTCGAGTCGATCTGTGATCGATACGAATTCATTTCGTATCGATCAAGATGATGTCCAATCAAGCAGAAATTTGGTGGGGACACTCCCTGGAATGTAGGCAACCGCTGTGAAAATTTCATTGCATTTTGATCAGTAGATCTCTAGATATCATCGATATGAATTGAGTATTCTCGAGTGGCTGTTTCATTCGACTCCATGGCTTCGTGTCCATCCCTTCGAATCGATGGTTGCACGTGTTTCTGAGGTGACGTGGTGCGTGCATCTCGAATCGATCCACCTTTTTCTCCAGTTTGGCCACGTCATCTCCATGTATCTCGCCACATTTGAATCGAAGGCTGTTATGTTAAACCAGGTCCACTTGTCCTTATGGATACGAACGAACCATTGGTCATGGGTTCGAACGAGAGCCTTTGATGGATACGGAGCAAGGTCGTCTGATGGATACGAAGAGCAGTGGCTTGATGGATTCAAGATAGATGAATGCGATGCAATCATACTTCTGTTCGATGCGAAGATGGTGGTCTCGAATATAGGTTTGACCATGGATGCGAACTGTACCTTGCTTGATGGATACTATACAATATCTGGCCAATCTATACGAAACAAATACTCTGCCAAGGGATTAGAATGAGATCGAGTCGAATGTAGGCTCCCTGATGGAGTCGAACACGACCGAGGCGAAGCCGATGGATGCGAAGTGGGCTATCTACCGACAGATACGAAGTTGGGACATGCCAATGGATTCGAATAAGGAGGAGCCGATGGGCTCGAGTGAGATCGAGTTGAACCGAGGAACTTCGATGGATTCGAACTTGATCAATACGAACTGCGGCACTTCGATGGATTCGAACTTGATTGATATGAACTGTGGCACTTCGATGGATATGAAGTTGCTGGAACTTGATCGATACGAACGTGATTGATTCGAACCGGAGTTTGACGTTGGATACGAAATCGACAATAGCGATGGATACGAAAGATGGGTCGTTTCCTCTAGATTGAATCGATCATAACTCGAGCATATGAACTCGAATTGACTTGAAATTTGAGATGCTGACTTCTATGGCTTTGATTGTCATGTCCTATCAATTGTAGCTCAATCTGGACTCGGACAAAATTCATCGATATCCATAGCGAAGCAAGGTATAATCAATCTTTGAGGTGAGTTGTCTTTTGTTTTCGATCGATCTTTTGGTATCACGGCTTTGCCAAAAAGTGGGATAACATTTGCTCCCCAAAGTACGTCTTATGGAAACATGACATGCTTTGAAAAGCTGCAGTCTTCACTCTGAACAGTCATTGCTCTTTTGTCGAAGGTTGTAACCTTGTGTTGGTATAACTAATTGCTGTATAATAGTGTCTAGCTGTTTGTTGTCGTAATCGTAATGAGATGAGCATTTGATCCCTGTGAATGTTGAAAACCGAATGTTAGTCCGACATATACGCTTATATGTTAACTTGACTTTCATTAACGTTGCGTTCACGAGCAGTTATCAGTTTAGTTTGTTATCAAATTTCGTATTGATTCTCTCCTGAACCGATCTGAAATTCGAGTTGAATCAATGCTTGATGGTTGTGTTTGACTATCCTCCTGTATCGATCCTATCCTCAATCGATGTAAAAGGTTGAAAAGTAGTTTTTCATATCGATGTGAGTCAAATTGATGGATACGAAATGTCATTTGTATCGGTTGTCACAAACTACGTTTGAACCTGCTTTGCATCGATGATCTCCGATGGATACGAAATGATCGTTCGTATCGATGGGTTTTGATGGATACGAAATGATCGTTCGTATCGATGAGTCTGCACTGTCGTGAGTTGATGGCTGCAAAATAGACATTTCGAATCGATGGAGTTTGATGCTTTTAGTGCAGCCTTCGTTGCGTACATCGAATCGATGAAGTCCGATGGTCACTTCATCTCGATGAGGACAAAGTCCGATGGATTCAAAAGCAGCATTCGCATCGATCCATCATCTGACCGTTTGTGACCGGTCACGTTGACTGGGTGGCGAAACGACCCAGTCACCCTTAAGGCTCCATATAAATACTTTAGACATAGCCATTTTTCACTTTTCACTTTTACTGTTGGCTTATACTTTCTGCGCTTTCGTATCGATAGAGAGAACGGAAGAACGAACTGCCTAGCCTTCGAATCGATTCGATCTTCGAACCTTTGAGCACAATCATTAAAATCAGGTAATTAATGGATAGAATCATGTTAAGAACGATGAAACTTGAAATCTCAACCATCATTCTTGCTTTTACGACCGGTTTTGATGAATTTGAGATCTGGACGAGTGAGAGCAAGATTGTGGATGGAGCGTGGCCATGGAGTTGAGGCCCTTTTGGAGAAGAAGGAGTTGTGAAGGAACGACCCTGCCTTCGTTTCGTATCGATCTGTAATAGGAGTTTTCAAATTGATCTAGATTATACGATTTTGTATCGATACGAATACGAGAGCGGCGATCGATGTGAAGCGAGTGTTTTCAGATCGATGCGAAATGGTGTGCCCTCGATCGATACGAAACGTATCATTTCGAACTCGATCGATACGAAACGTATCGAGTCGAACCTGATCGATATGAATGTATCGATTCGAAAAGGAGTTCGATACGAAAAATGATGCATCTCTTGACTCGATATGAATTTGAACTGCGGCGACCGATTCCAAGTTGAAATTAGACGAACTTAGAGAACTTTTGCATACTCGAACACTTGATTCCGACGAGTTTCTGCCTTGCATGATTGAACTACCTTTCGAAGCTCGTCGATGGAACCGTAACTTAACAAAAATATAACGAATTTTAACTTGAATCGATTGTTAGCATCTGGATGACATGGTTGTGACGGTTAGCGATGACGGTCATTTCCGGTTTGATTTTCAGAGTTTTGTCATTCACACATTTCAGCTTATTCCGTAGAATTGGCTCAAGTAATGCACAGCACTGCATGACACATTCATACACTTTTCACAGGGGAATGCACGGGCTCTTTATCGTCTAATGATGATTTCTCGTGAGTTAGCTAGTTATGGAACCATCAAGTTTGCAGCAGCAAGAAACACAAAGTTCAGTCCCTCCTGTGCTTCAAGTACCGGAGATTGAGGTTGAAGTTATCGGTGCGGCTGCGGACGAGTTACCTGACGCATCCTTCATTAGTAACCCATCAGATTCTGTTCCGTCCAACATTTCGAAAGACATGCTAGGAAGAATATGCTTAAGGCATGGTTTGTCGATGGACGACGTACTATTGCCGGGACCAAATGATAGACCGCGCAATCCACCGGAGGGATATACCGTATTTAATCGCCACGCATGCGCAGCTGGGACACTCCCTCCGTTTAGCCAGTATATAAGAGAAGTGCTGTCGTTTTTGAGGATTGCCCCATCTCAGCTACACCTGAATGGATACGCCCCACTCAATAGCTTGTTCATTGCATTTATGGAGTATCTCTATTGACCGCCACTCCCGATTGAGATCAGATACTTGTTTAACTTCAAGAGTCTGGCTGATATTCCATCTTTCACATTCCTGGAGGCCGTAAGAAATTGCCAAGTGGTCACAGGGGCTTGGACTAGATTGAGCTACTTTAAGACGGAGAGGTTTTATGTCAGATGCCCTACAGGATTTGCTAGGCGATGGCTATTTAGACGTGAGTATTGCTATCTTCTCGGGTAGTAGATAAAACTGATGTAAATGAAGTCGAACTCACATCTCTTTTTCTTTTCAGCCATAATTCAACGACCTGAAGGTGAACGTTTCAAGGAGATAGTTCGAATCTTCTAAGAAATCCCAAGCGAAGAAAGGAATATCGAGTTGCTTTTGACGGATAGGAATCTTAGGATTCTTGGACTGATCTAACGAAGACAAAGTATAATGCTTGACGTTGCTTTAAGGACTACCTCAAAAGAACGAGTTAAACGAAGAAAGCCTAAGGTTGTTATAATCGAGGAAGCTGACTCCGAAAGAACTCACACCGATGAGGAACCGTTGGGAGAACCTGCAGATGTAGCCCAGGATATCGAAGAGCAGAGAAAAGGCAAGGCAGCCGTTTTTAAGTCACCTAAAAAGGGAAGATGGAAATCGGTTGTCACGTCCCGGCCCGCCTCCGGAATTAGAATTTCGGAGATATCTCCCCTAAGAACTGAGAATCTCTATGAAGGGCTCGCTAATCTTCTAATTCCGGACGACGTGTCCTTGTAGCACGATGTCGGATTGGGCGAACTTTCAAAAGCCTTAGTTTTAAGCGAGACTCTGCCCACTAGTGCGGTTGACGCATCCGGTTGATCGGGGTGTTGCACATACATTCACACTTCACGACACTGCACGATTTCTGAATGTAGTACGCTCACTGTGAGAGATTACTAACTTTTGTCTCCGTTTTGACTTGCAGATACCATGACTGGACGAGGTTTAATGTTGGGAAGTCTTCGACAGGCCCGTAGATCTTCTGCATACTATGAGTAGCATAGAAGGGAAAGGGACAGAGATCACGACCGTGGATACTCTGGATATTCCATCCAAGACAGATATGATAGAGATAGGGATTACAGACGTCGATCTCGATCTCGCACTCCTCCTCCTAGAACTCCTGTACAACCTTCCGTTTATGTTTCTCGTCCCCCTGAATCCTCACGGCACAAGTCGGTTTCCCAGTCTTCCAGGTCTGAACCCCATCATCTTAGAACGGAGGAAATAACCTCCGTAGTTGTAGAACAGGCCCCTACGGAAATTTCAAGGGAAGGGGCGATCAAGCTTGGTCAGTTAAAGAAGGATTTTTCGAACATTTTTTCGATATCTACATGTTTCCTCTTTATTTAAAAACAATCCTGGCGGAAGCTGAGCAGATGGCGCATGGCTATGTACATGACTTCTATGTCCAGTATAAGATGTGGGATAAAGCGGCTGAGAAAGCATCATCATTAGCCTTTGAGCATGCAGCTATCATTGAGAAACTACAAGCCGAGCTAGCTCAAGAGGACCGTATTATACAAGTGGTGAACACTGAAGCCGAGTCATCTTAGAAATCATAGATGGAGGCCCTTAAGAAAGCTGATGAAGCCCAGGCGGCAATGGACAGGATGAAGAAAGAGCATTATGTTACGGTGGAGGACATGGGCCACCGAAACACTATTGTAACCGCCGAGTGGGATGCGGCCTTGAAGGAGTTAAATGAGCTTAAGGCCAAAGTTTCGGAAATCATGAAGGAGAGGAACACCGCCAACATTTCTGCACAGGAGGCATGTGATCATGCGGTAGAATTTCGGAGGGAGAGAGACGCGGCCATGGAAAGGGTCTGCGAAGTGGAAGCCGAAGTCGATGAGAAAGTTTGGCAGGCAGAGATCAAGCTCGAGACGGAGATAGAAGAGCTTCTCATCACCTATAACGCCAATGTGCTGAGGCACAGAAACTTGGCGTGGCTTGATGACTACCCGACACACTTATTCAATGCCTGGAATTTGTTAGTTGAAGAAGAGAAGGCAGCACAGCCGGGTGAAGCTTTTGATGAGTTTGAGTTGGAGAACCGTATATTGAATGATGATGAGAAGAACGTTCTCCACTATTTTATGACCTCCCATGCTAGAGAGAGACTGGGTACCCAACACTTAGAGGTTGGTGAGGGTTCTGGCAACGCACACCCAGCTGCAAGTTCAGGGATGATTACTTCTTCTAGATCCGAGCCGACGCCAGAGATTGAGCCACAGCCGGTTTCGGGCTATGACCCTGAGCAGCCACGCTTATCTCCCATAAGGGAGCATTCTTCAGAGGTTGTCCAGCCAGCCACAAGTCAAGTAGAGGAAGGTACTCTGCACAAATCTTGTGTGTATTTGGAGTGAAGGGCTTGTATTGAAGAATCCTTTTACCCTATCAAGTTTGTGATCGACCTTTTTGAGACGAGTATCAAGGATTTTTTGATTCCTTGATAGAATTCCCAACGATTGATTTGTAGTAAAATCTGGTTGAACAAGACATATTTCATCATCTTGATCAAGAGGTTCTTGTTGTGGAGCTTGAGATTGAGGTTGGTGAGGTTCTTGTTGACGTGCTTCCCATTCGGCTAGAGACATGATACGAGGAGGCCTTACCAGTAGTTGCACGAGGCTTATTGTCCGATGGTTGATTTGATGAAAAATTGTATTTTCTGAGTTCGGTAGTGGCGTATCAACGTCTAGGAAAAGTCGCATTGTGTACTCGCCAAAATATATCGTTCCCGTTTTCCCATTGTTGAAGGAAAGAAATTCATCAAGTATCAATTGCACCCAATTTACTTTAATATTTCCCCATATAGCATATCGTGCCCGGTAGTTATTCGGGTACACTATTTCATAGGAACCGGTGCGTGGGGTAATGGTCCTCATAAGGGCTTTGTGTGAAAGCCTAGCTCTTGGTCTTAAGGTGGTGGATTTGATATCTCGGTTATTGATCTCATCCTCTAAAAATTGATGATTTATATTGCCACGAATATGAGGATTGAAATCTATTACCTCAAGCTTTCTTCCAACGTTTGGGCATCCTAGAATATGAGCAATGCTATCAAGTGAAAACAATACCTTTTTCCCGCATACCATACTCCAAACATTGTCATTCGGATTTCATGGAGTTTGGTGTCCGAGGTTGGGGTTGGCATGGAATAATTTGACCAAAATATGGTTGATGGCATGGTCATTACGATTAATGTCTAAAAGCGATGTCAAACTTGTCTGGTCTGTTAAAGCTTGAATATTGTAGGTTTGAAAGCCTTGGAAATCAATAAATGAGTGCTCGAAAATTCTTGACTTCTTCATCTAGTTCCACCGAGTGACCGCAACTCCATTGTAAAGCCATTGAGAGATTTAGGCATCAATTGGCTCGGAGGAGGTTGAAGTTGAAGCTCTAGAACGTTTAGGAGGAATAATTGTGGAAATTTTGAGGAAGAAATTGAGAAAAAGTAGAAATTGGGGGCTGGGGTTTTCTTAAAAATGGGGAAGATGAAGTTTGGAAGCGGTAAAAAATAAAAGTAAAGATGAAAAAGATGGCTAAGTAGGGTAAAAAAAACTGGTAAACTACGTTCAGTCGACTGAAATTTTCTGTTCAGTCGACTGAAATGGAAGCCAAAAGTTTTCTGGCTAAAATTCAGTCGACTGAACAGAGATTTTCAGTCGACTGAACTGTTGGGTGAATTTTCTATCATATATTTAGTCGACTGTGCAGACTATTCAGTCGACTGAATTTTGCATTTTTTGGTTTATCTTGACTTTTTGAATGCAAATGTTTTATTTAATGAAATAATTACAATTATATAGTAATATTATGATACAACAACATTATTTTGACCGTAAAACCATCATTTCTTGGGGGATGGAGTCTTCTTCTTTGGTGTTATATATCCCTCATTCGTCGTATAGTTCTTGTCCCATGAATTTGGGCTATATTGAGGTATTTGTGGCGATACCCAAGGATTTATCGAATCGATTGATGTACGATATGAAGAAGATGGATCAAACGAATTAACTGGTCGAGGTAAGGGCTCACTCACTTCCTTTTTCTTCGAGCTACAAAATTTTAAACCAATTTGCTCAAGAAAGCTTAAGTGTTTAGCCGTTACTTTCTGTTCAAAATACAATTCACGTTGAAGGTCTATTTGCTGTTGTTGATAATGATGAATTTCATCGATCTTTTTCTACGTATCTGGAGAGATAAATAGCGCATGTTTGGCCTTCTTGGAATCTGGTGTATACCCGTTTCGATAATTTTCCCATTTATAAATAGGCTCGTGTTTTGGTGTTGGCGTAGGAAGATGAGGTGATGCAGTTGAGCTATCAGTTGAGAAAGTTATGATGATGGGTGAGTTTGATCTGTTGGAGGACATTTTTCTACAGAGTTTGAACTTTTTGTTTTGAAAAGGAGTTTGTATTTTGTTTTAGTTTTTAACATGTATATATAGGCTTAGAGTTATAAGGAAAGTGTGGTGTAGAATAAATAGGAGTTTAGAGCCAAAAATTCAATTACCAGTTAATAATTTATTTTTAAATGAATGGCCATGGAAGGATGTTCTAGTTTATGTAATATTATGTAGCTAATTCAAGTGTATAGCTCAAATGATTAAGTTTTTAAACCCATAGTTAAGTGAATTAAATTCATGTCTGACTTTTGTTTAGATGAAGTATATTCTAGTTAATTAAAGTATGAGATATATTACTCATGTATTATATTCCTTACCATTATAATTCTTGTTATTAAATACCTTTGAAAGATATTATTCCTAATTCTCTTCGTAATTTTATAAATGAGTTTTCTAGTAATGGTTTAGTAAATATATCGGCAATTTGATTTTCAGTAGAAATATATTCTAAATTGATAATTTCTTTTTCGATATTGTCATGTAGAAAATGGTGGGGAATATCAATATGTTTTGTATGAGAGTGATTTACCGAATTTTTAGATAAATTTATTGTACTTGTATTATCACAATATATTGTAGAATTTGTTAAATATATATTAAAATTTTTAAGTGTTTGTTGCATATATATGACTTGAGTACTAGCTAAAGCGGCAGATATATATTCCGCTTCACAGGTTGAAAGCGAAACACAATTTTGTTTCTTACAAAACCAAGATACAAGTGATTTTCCAATGAAATGGCATGTATCACTTGTACTTTTTCTATCTATTCGAGATCCACCAAAATCAGCATCACTAAATGAAAGTAACTCGAATGGACAATCTTTTGGATAGAAAAGACCAAAGTCCTTAGTATTATAAAGATATCGCATAATTCGTTTTGCGGCTCTTAAATGTGATTCTTTAGGATTAGCTTGAAAACGTGCACATAAACATACACTCATCATTATGTCTGGTCTACTAGCGGTTAAGTAAAGAACCTATCATACTTCTAAACAACTTTTGGTCTACACTCTTGCCATTTTCATCTCGATCGAGATGAGTTATGGTACTCATAGGAGTTGGTTTACCAGAAATGCTTTCCATTCCAAAATGTTTAATTAGATTAATACAATATTTTTCTTGGTTTAAGAAAATTCCATTCGTTAATTGTTTAATTTGAAGTCCGAGAAAATAAGATAATTCTCCCATATGTGACATTTCGAACTCCTTAGTCATTATATTTGAAAATTCTTTACACAATTTTTCATTAGTTGAACCAAATATAATGTCATCTGCATATATTTAAATTATTAAAATGTCTTTATTAGTGTTTTTAATGAATAGAGTTTGATCTACTTTTCCGATTTGAAATCCCGAATCTAGTAGATAACTCTTAAGTCTCTCATACCAAGCACGAGGTGCTTGTTTAAGACCATATAAGGCTTTCTATAATTTATCTACATGATCCGGATATTTTTCATGAATGAATAAAGGGGGTTGTTCTACATATACATTTTCTTTTATAAAACCATTTAAAAAATCACTTTTAACATCCATTTGATAAATTTTAAAATTGTGAAAACAAGCGTAAGCTAATAGGATACGTATTGCTTCTAGTCTTGCAACAGGAGCAAACGTTTCTTCGTAATCGATTCCTTCTTCTTGATTATAGCCTTGTGCTGTTAGTCTTGCTTTATTTCTAGTAATATTTCCAAATTCGTCTGCTTTATTTTTATAGACCCATTTAGTTCCAATAACTGATTGGTCATTAGGACGAGGAACTAACTCCCAGACATTATTTCGTTCAAACTGATTTAACTCTTCTTGCATGGAAATAATCCAGTATTCATCTGTTGAAGCTTCTTTTGAATTTTTAGGCTCAATAGTTGAAAGAAAAGCAACATGACCCATTTGGTTTAGTTGACTTCTTATTTGAACTTGCGAATCAATCTCTCCAATTATATTTTGTGTAGAATGATCTCGTAGGATTCTAGGAGGAGATCTAATTTGATTGTTATTGATTTGATTAATATTTTCATTATTTTCAAAACTTATATTTTCTGTGTTGGATATAATTTCTTCATCATATTTGATGATTATATTTTTATTAAATTTTCCATCAAAAGATACACGTAAAGTTTCTTCTATTACATTTGTTCGTTTATTGAAAACACGATATGCCTTACTTCGTTCTGAGTAACCTACAAAAATACCATGGTCAGCTTTTGGATCAAATTTTCCAAGTTGGTCTTTTGTGTTAAGAATAAAACATTTTGACTCAAAGATTTTTAAGTACGAAATATTAGGTTTTCTTCCATTAAAAAGTTCATATGAAGTGTTTTTAGTTAAAGGTCGTATGGTAATACGATTTAATACATAGCACGTAGTTGCTACAGCTTCTGCCCAAAAATGCTTTGGTAACATACTTCCATTTAATAACGTTCTTGCGCATTCTTGAAGAGTTCTATTTTTTCTTTGTACAACTCCATTTTATTGTGGAGTTCTAGGAAATGAAAAATTATGATTTATTCCTTTCTTTTTACAAAATAATTCAAATGATTCATTTTCAAATTCGCCTCCATGATCACTCCTTATATTTTTGACTTTTAAATTCTTAATATTTTGAATTCTTTTAACAAATTTTTTTAAATAATCAAACGTATCACTTTTGTTTTTCATAAATATCGTCCATGTATATCTTGAGAAATCATCAGCTATTACAAAAACATATCGATTATGGTTAATAGATTGAACCTGTGTTGGTCCGAATAAATCCATATGTAATAATTCTAATGGTTGTAAAGTTGAAATAACTTTCTTAGATTTAAAAGATGATTTAGTTAATTTTCCTAATTGACAATCATCGCAAATATTATTTATTTTAAAATTTATTTTTGGTAAGCCTTTGACTAATTCATTTTTTGAAAGTTTTTGAATAGATTTAAAATTAATATGAAAAAATAACCAAGGATCATTATCTTTGATCATTAAACACATATCTTTTTTATTATTAATTTTCATGTTTAAAACATAAATATTTCTATCTCTCTTTCCTTCAAAAATAAGATTTTGGTTTTGATTAAAAATACAACATTTATTTTCAGAAAAAGTTATTTTAAAACCTTTGTCGCATAGTTGACTTATGCTTAATAATTTATGTTTTAAGTTTTTAACTAAAGAAACATTTGTAATAAAGGGTAAATTTGATATACCGTAGTTGCATACATCTCCTTTGCCAATGATGAAACCTTTTGAGTTATCTCCGAAGGTAACAGAGCCCCATCAAAGTATGAAATATATGTAAGCATTTCTTTGTCTCCGGTCATGTGTTTTGAGCAACCACTATCCAAAATCCATTTTCTTTTCTTGAGTGGGACTTGCAAAAAATATTAATAAATATATTGGTACCCACCTTTTAATAGGGTCTTAAGAGTTAGATCTTAGGAAACCAAACCCAAGTGGGTTTAGTATCCCTTTTATAAAGATAATTACTATTTTTGTGAACTGTTTCTATAAAGGAATTTATATATTTGTTCCGAATTTAATTATTGTTTGTTTTCGGAACCCATATTTTGATTTCCTTTTCAGTGCGTCTTGGTATATTATTTTTCAATACTATATTATGTTTTGTTATCTTCCTTCTTAAAATTAGCATTTTTCTTTGGAAGAATTTTTTATTCCTTTTTAAAACCTAATCCATTTTTGTTTGAAGAGGATTGAGAATTTTCGAGAATTTTAGATAAATTTTCTCTTCCCTTATTAAAATTAGAAACATTTTTAGTAACATTATCTAATTTAATTTGAAGACTAGTATTTTCTAATTCAACTTGTTTTAGTTTATTTTTAAATTGTGATTTTCAGAAATAATTTCATCATTCTTTGTTTTTTGAGTTTCAATTTCTTGGCTCAAAGGTAAAAGTTGACTATCTGAGTTTGAGAGAAATTATTGAACTTCTTCAAGTTCTTCTTCCAATATTTTTTTCTCATCTTTTAACATATCTCTTTCAAATTCAGCTTTGTTCGGATTTTCACGTGTCTCTTTATGTTTATTTTTGAGAATTTTTATAGTATTTAAAAATCAGTGTTTACTTCTATCAAATCATCATAAGATAAATCACTAACCTTAGATTCTTGAGACGTGAAGCACACATTTGCTTGTTCAATGTTGCTATCACTATCACTATCTGATGAACCTGAATATGAATCGTCCCATGTGATAGAAAAAGCCTTCTTTTTAAATTTGTCTATCTTGTTCTTGTTGTTGAAGTTTTTCTAATTCTCCTTCTTTAGCTTCGGACAGTCTTTTATCATATGACCTTTCTTGTTACAATTAAAATATTCCATATTTAAGGATGAAGGTTTGTTTAAGAAATTCTTTTTGAAACCATTTTTATTTCCTTTTCTATATTTTAAGAATTTCTTGAAATTTTTGGCAATAAATGCTAGATCGTCATCTTCAAACTCCGATTCTTCCTTTTCTACGTGAAACGCCACATTTTTTCTTTCCTGTGCTTGATCTTTCTTAGCTTGCATGTTAAATTCATAAGACATAAGGTTTTCAATTAATTCTTCTGGTTTTATTGTAGATAGATCGTTTGCTTTCTCGATTGCTAAGACTTTTCCCTCCTATTCATCAGTGAGTGAATTTAGGACCTTAGATACAATATCAAAACCCGTATACTTTTCTCCTAATCCTATTAAGGCATGATGAATGTCTTGAAATCATGAGTACATGTCATTGATGGATTCATTCTGTCACATTCTAAAGTTTTGGAACTGGTTCTTTAGCATGGAGATCTTTGTTTGTTTGACCTTGTTTGTGCCTTCATGTATGGTTCTAAGTATATCCCATATCTGATGTGCAGTAGTACAATTGCTAACACGATTGAACTCATTTCTATCCAAAGCGCAAAATAGCATACTTATAGCTTTTGGCATTTGCACTAGCGTCATTCTTCTGAGTTTGTGTCCATGTAGGGTAATCAGTTGTGGGTAAAACGAACTCTGCTTGAGTTGCATTTCAGTCTTCAAAGCTTGTTGCTTGCATATAAATCCTCATCCTAGTTGCCCAATAATTATAGTTTAGTCCATTGAATAGAGGGGGTCTTTGGGTAGATTGTCCTTCTGCAAATGTAGAGCTATAGGCAGTTGTTGTGCTTGTGCTTGTGTTATTTTCCATATTATCAAATATGTCAAATAACGGTGTTATGGTTATAGGACGGTCTTGCTCTGATACCAATTGAAAGAAGCTATGCGGTAGGATCGTATAATATGGAATAGTGGAACGTTCTAGGTAGATAGCAATAAGCAGTAAGTAAAGTAGACACCAAGATTTTATACTGGTTCGGGCCTCTTGTCCCAGTCCCTAAGCTCCTCTTAGGAATTCAACTAACCAATAACCCTCACTTAACCCAAAGAAATAGGTTTACAACTTACCTGAACAACCGAACGGGATTGCTTGCCTCAACTACCGAAGAGGACTTCAACTAGATACAAAGAGTATTTCTGACTTGTTGTGTTCTTTACAACACTAATGATTCTAATTGAGTACAACTTTCCTATAATCTTATCCTCCAGAATATGAAATGTGTTTATGAAGATTTAGGAAATATAAATTGCTATGAATCAAAAGAGTATTTAAGATAAATCGGAGATTCGAGCAATTGAAGAGGTTTGTGATTGCTTTTGAAAACTTAACAAATATGAAAATATGATCAAGATAATAGACAGATTAAAGCAATTAGAATTCGTAATTTGCAAATGATAGAATTATGTATTTATAGGTGTAGAAGAGGTGTATCTATTTGCTAAAGATCCAGGCAAGAGATGCATCCATTACCATTGGAGAATGGTTGCAACTCCTGGGAAGAAGAAGGTGTCTTTTCATAAAAAAAATCGCAGGTTTGAATTCAGTCGACTGAACAGGGAATTTCAGTCGATTGAAACTGTGCATGTTGTAATTCTATAACAGGTTCAGTCGACTGAAATTTCCTGTTCAGTCGACTGAACCGGTAGTTTTTGCACAGTGAACACTTAACTAAAATATTAAGGTATAAAATGTGTTATTGTGTTTGTGCAAGCTTCTTGAGGATAGATTTTAATAATAAAACTAAGACTAAGACCTATATCCAATAAGTACTCATGATATCCTTGGTCTTCATAGTCCTTCCTTTAGCTTTGCACATATCTCTCCTTTTTTGTTGAAGTACATTGTCATTGATCAAAATATAGCGTATCAACATCCTTCAGTAACTAAAATAATTTGACAGGTTAATTAACTAAACTAATCACCCTAAACACATAATTTTAAAATAAACTAGTAGATTTAAAAAGGTATGTATATTTATTATTATTATTTTCATTTTTAAACAGCATATAAAATAATCTATATAGGTTCAAAAAAATCGACATAAATACTCCATTGTATAATATGTCGATGATCGAGTGTCAAAAAGACAGATTGCTGAGGGAAAGAAAGAAGGTGGTAGAAGAAGAGAAATCAAAACAACATCAGAATCTCACAATCGCAGTGGAACAATATATAATAGATAAATTTATTGATCTTTATACAAAAAGAACTATATAAGATTTGTACATTACATTAGTGTAGCGCGTGTGGCCCAGAACATCTAAGGGCATCCCGGACCGGTTATTGCCTCAAACTTCCATGGCCTAAGCAGCCATAATCCCTCTAAGAGGACTCCAATTTTATCGGATGTCCTCGAGTTCAAGTTTTTTTAAAAAAAAGAAGAAGAAATGAAAACAATCTCAATTAATGGCTGATCTCCTTAAATAAAAATAGAAGAAAATCAAACGACCAGAAAAAAAGAAGAAAGCAAATCGATTCGACTCAAGACGGCAGGATGATGGCCGGCGATTCGCAATCACGCAAAGGAGGATGGCGAATTAGGGCTTCAGGTCGCGAGGAGTTCGAGCTCAAGCTTGAGACACTAGGCGAGGGTTTTGTGTTGTTGGTTGGCGCTCAATCCGACAAGGTGATGAGAAGTTCGCCGAGGCATGGGGATGATGCGAGTGAGGCGGGGGGTCGCGCAACAAGGCTTAGAAAAGTGGCAGAGGCAAACTCACAGTGGGAATCGAGTCGGGCAAGGGTTTTTGGCAAGGGTGAACGTTCGAAGTGGAGGTTAGCAGGCGAGGAAGGCTGGTGGCTGCAATGAAGTGTTAAATAAGGCAGTGAGGTATTCGACTCATTTTTCAATTTTGAATTTGATAGCGTATATATACATACAGTTTTAGATGAAATTATATATGTAAGGATAAATATATATATATATATATATATCACATATACATTAACTTACTGTTTAAGATCTAAAAATATTTACAGAAAAAGAAAAGAAATTTTTTTATGCACACATATTTATATACATAGGACTTTGGAAAAACATAGGAAATTGTATAATGATTTGATTTTAATCTATATAAATTATTTCTTATAAGTAAATATATAAAGTTTCAAAAATAAAATAAATATATATTTACATTTTTAATTTGCTAGTATTTTTAAATAATGGATTTGGTGCATAAATTGTTCAGTTAACTTATTTAGTTATTTTAGTTACTAAAGATAATTTATCAAAGTAATTTAGTTTAAAATCAAATTATTAGTTTAAAAACAAACAATTAGTTTAAATTAAATTTTTGGTCAATTTAATTTATTAAATGGTAGATTATTTGTATAGTATCTCAGATGTTAATAAATCATATATTATTGTACAAGGTCTAAATCATGGTGAATCAAGCTGGTGTGGATCGATTGCAAATTAAAAGTCAAAGGTGAGTTAATGTCAATCATTTGGATTACCATTTAAATTTAAATAGTTAAATTTAAATTATTGGTTGAATAATTGAATTGACTAGATGTGATATTATATATAATAGTATATATATATATTATTGGAGTGATTGATATTCCCGCATTAGGATGAGACCCTATGTGTCCCGTATAATACCAAATGACCCTTTATACTGTGATATCCCCCTCGAAGTGGGATTGGTATTTTTATATTATGCTAACATCTGTGGATGCAGGGAAATAGGTTGGAGGGGTCCAACTGGATTCCCCAAATATTGAAATTTGATTTCATAATCTGTGATATGCTTTATTGATTTATCTGTGATAGATTATATTGATTATATTGGGATTTGGAATATTGAATGCTATGGGATGATTTCATAGTTTAGAGCTTTATTGGGCTTATGAAGTCTAAAAGGGTTTATTAGATCTGATCTAACTATTTTAGATAAAATTTAATTTTATATAATTTTTTATTAATTAAATAATAATTTAAATATTTAATATTTTGTACATTATATATGTATATCATAATATACTCATATATGTGTAAATAGTGCATGCGCAACATATAATATAGTGTACATGGTTAGCGTGTGTGTATATGGATGTCAGGATTTACTTCTATAATGGATACATTTTCCATCCACGTATTCATCTATTATCTCAAAATTATTATTAAAGTATGTATGCATTTAATTATATGTGTTAAGATCCAAACTTAAAGCATAGGCTGGTTTTAAATAGAAGCAAGGGACAAAATCTCCATAATTTACACCTTCCTTTATTACCATTTACTAGATGTAGAAATAGCAATTCAAATGTGTAATGACCTGCCTTTTCGACCTCTGAAAGTCGACATTAATACATCCATGATATTCATGTGTCGAACATCTAAATGCCACAAAGACAAATTGTTAGGGGAAAAGATAGATAAGATAGAACAGAATCTCACATCGTGCCGAGTAATATATATAACATACAAGAGATCTTTAAAAAAGAAAAGTATAATATACATTCATCAAAATCATAGTATACTTAATCATTAATCATCGACATTGACAACTATAACAACTTGTCCTCAGAATTGCTGATAAATAAAATAACATATGCAACAGAAATAAAGATTATATGAGAGGTATGTCTTGGACATCCGGCTTATCTCCTAAAGATCCATGGCATCCAAATCTAATCGAATAATATGCTCGCTCTGGCCCAAGCAATATTAGAAAATAACCTCTGAATCAATCTGGTAAATCAGCATGAACAACACACCTTAAATAAATTTTAAAGTTGTCAAACCTTTCAAAATAAAGGTATCTCATAAAGTCACACCACACATAAACAAGGATGGGTTTTTACCTTACGATAACCAAAATATTTCTATAGAAAATCCAATGACATTATACTAATGTCTAGGGCTTAAAGTAAATTATGAATTTAGCTTGAATGCTTACATCTCATATTCCAAAATAGTTAGGCGCAACTAAGTCCGCAGGGTGCTTATTGAAGAATGGATTCCATCAATGACAAGGCACCAAGGTACACCTACCATAGTACACCTCTATAAAATGTACCAAGGGCCTCACATGAACCCCCTACGAATCAGGACTGGCCCTCCGCTTACTGGATAGTTCGAATATTCCATCACCCCGGTAGCTTTTTTGACCTTTTCTAAGAGCTCTCATGCACAACCAAATCCATATATATATATATATATATAAGGCAATGACAATACCCAAATGAGTGTGACATACTTAGCCTTGAAGCATATCCTATATTTTAGTCATTTTCGATTATTGAGGATAGAGGCTATGTTTTATCTATTGAATAACAATCCCACTTGGAATGCTAACTCTGCCCTCCAAGCAGCAATGTAATGCTAGCATTCATCGATACAAGTTTGTTCTAGGTCTGAACAAAACTGAAGGCGCTTCTTCTACTATATCCATTTTGGAATCGCTCTCATGATTAGTAGCAAGTAACATGTATACTTCAAATAGCTCTGTCTTTTAAAAAATAACTAAGATGTCTTCCATTCGAATGCTTATATATCAGTTCAAAGTGGTTTTCAGATAACATATTTGATCCAGGTTTCCCTAGATAGACAACAATAGTTTAACTGGCCAAGTTTGATGGTTAGTTAACTATCAAATGAAACAACGATCAAATCAGAGATTTATTTCTATAGGGAAACCAACATCAATTAAGCACAATTAATCCTTTCATTAATCAAAATCACTTTGTAAATTGTTATATTAAAATACTTTTACAAAGATATATTTACAAACCCTTTGTACTACTTTTAATATTTGGAAAGGTATACATATGCTTATCTCAACAGTGTAAGTATATCCACAAAAGTACTATGAAGATTTCTTATTTCAAAATAAAATCAAAAGATTAAAACAAATGATATTTTAAAAGAAATAGAGATAAGGATAAACCCAAACAATATTCCTTCGATGTTAACCGTGGAACGAATGTCTGCATCACACAAATTAAGAAGGTCAATTTAAAAAACCCCAATCTCAATTTATGTTATAATTTTTTTAATAAATCCTTTTAGAAAAATCTCTTTCATTTATGAACATCTCCTTACTAAAATTCCAAATCCATTTACAAAACTCTTAATAAATCTCCAAGTTTATTTATAAAACATTTTTGTAAATATCCAAAATCATTTATAAAACTTCTTTTACAAGTGTCCAAAATTGTTTATAAAACTTCTTTTATAAATACCAAAATCATTTATAAAACTTCTTTTATAAATATCCAAAATCATTTATTAAGCTTCTTCCTAATTTTAAGATCGCTTTTCAAGTTATAGAACTCCCTTGTTAATCTCTAAAACCATTTATACAACCCTTTTATAATTCTAAGCTCTAATTCATTTTAGAACTCCATTCATAAAATATCTTTTATAAATTCCTTCATAATTATATATATAACATAATTACAACCTCCTTTTACAAATTTGCAAATATATTTAAATAACTTCTTTTCTAACATTCTTTACATTATTCGTAAAACTCTTTATAAACTTCTTTTATAAAGTTAGTCTACAGAATTCATTTTATAAATTCCTAACTTTATTGCAAATCTTTTTATAAACCTCCAATTTCATTTATAAACCTCTTTCTACAAATTTCTACATATAATCTAAATATTACTTTTATAACCAAAACTCCAATATAAATCGAAATTCCAATTTCTATTGAAAACCTTGTATACATTTCATAACACGATCCTTACACATACGCACACACACATACAGTAAATTCAGAACCGTGGTTTATTTCTTCGGATTGACCAAATGATAATATTTCCCTTCATAAAATACCATTAATACAAATATTACTTTATTTACGAAAATTCTTTTTATATATCTCTCTTTTAATTTTATAAAATTTCCTTTCCATAAATCTTTTCTTTTATTTTAACATCTTATACCAAATGACTCACAAATATTTATTACAAAAATACTTCTACCTTCTTTAAATCACAAAATCGCTTTAAATAAAAGATAACCCTTTTATCTTCCTTTTGAAATTAAACAACTATTATTATAAAAAAATTCCATAAATTAATACTTCTAAATAATTATTTAAAACATTTACATAAATACATATATATATATATGCATACATATATACATAAATACATACATACATATATATACATATATACAATTTTAAAATAATAAACAAAGAAGTTGAATTAAAATAGGAAAATTCAAAAAACTCCTTGTTTAAATAAAATATCACAGAGGCCCCCAAAGATCTAATTTTAATCATTTTCCAAATTAGAAATCATTTCGAAAGTCAAACATCACCTAACAGTATTTCCAATACTATATTGAGGCCGATAGTTTCTATAGCACTAATCATAAAAATAGTTTAACTTTTCACCAATGTCAATCTCACATCCAATATGGCCACATAGTCAAATTTAGCATTTGACAATCTATTTAACTAAATATAACTAGAACAAAAAAGCAAGAATATAACTGGGAATTAATAATCATAATTTCAAGAAATCCGGGTTTCTCTACGAATTTTCCTCTATTTCAATTTTAAATACTAATTGCTTTCCAAAACGGATATTTTAACCGTCCAACCAATAATTCCAACCAAACACAAATAGTAAAATTCTATCTATTTTATAATATACTCATTTATCCAAAGAGATAAGTTTAACTCCCCAAAATTATAGTATTGCTTTCGTGTTCTGGTTCCATCTAAAATCGAACAACATTCGAGTTTAGCTTGAAATTTTGTAAGCTCCAATCTCAACCAATTCAATTCCAAAGCATAACTATCGTCGATACGAGTCCAACGCAAATGATCCCATTCGATTTGGCCTCATATGAGCTAGTTGTGTAATTTATAAGTTAATGATTTTTAATAATATAATCAAAACAGTAATTACATTCATTAGACCATAATCACCTTGGCCCTAAATCTGCTTAATCTTCATCAACTTCAAAATTCAAATCATGATGTAAAACCACAATCACCTCAAAAAAGTTAACCTCCACCCTGCTACAATTGCTCTGACGCCGCCGCAACCCTACCCTAGGTAGCCTGGTATATGCGCTACCTAATGATTCCAACCTCGCCGGAGAACCCTAAATAGCTACCACTTTTCATCGCCGATTCCCTATGCCACCAGCCAACTGTGGCCAATCCAACCAGTCAACTTGCTCCCATCATCAAAGCGAATAACTTCTTAGTTTAGGTCGTGGGCTAATTCGACCACTGGTGGTCGTGATTGATCGTGTCCATTGGATGATGGAGTATAAAAATGGCGACTAGGGTTATATTTTCTGATTTGGGGAAAAAATATACGGTGGTCCTTATAGATAACCTACCTACACAATTCATGCCCAAAAATTCATGAACTCCAAACTAGGCGTGCTCATTTGCGTTCTATTCCGAACTCAATGGTACTAGTATCGGTACCTAGTTCCATTATATACATAAGTTAGCTTTTATAATCAAATCATATTATTTTTAGTTCTCTGAAATTAATCGCCATGCATTTCGAGCTTGCACCACCGCATAGTACGTCTAATTGTTAGAAAAATCGTTTGCGTGCAATAATTTATTATTGACGATCCAATGGAATTAGTTTCATCAAAATCCAAGACAAAGCCTTGGAATGAGAATTTCACACGTTAATTAAAGAAAATTATTATTAAAACAAATTCAATCACTTTAACTATAAATTAAATTTTATAGTAACCATTTATTGTGTAAGAATTTAAATAAGCTTCCAAATTATTTTTATCCACATTAACTCCAAGATTTACATTTTTAAATAATTCTGGAATTAATTATAATCTGTTCAAAAATCTGGGTCATAACATTCTTCCTACCTCAAAAGAATTTCATACCCAGAATTCCAAAGTAAGAAAAATGTCTCTAAATCCTTTAACATTTCAACATAAATTAGTGAAAAAGGATTACTAAATTGCTAAGCCTTTTAAAGTTACAGAAAATTTCGGTAGTGTCTCCTTCGCATGGCTCGAACGGAAAAAATACAAATTGCCACTATAGGCCCAAATCAACAAAAGAAAATAAAAGCCATTATCTGGGGAATAAAATCATCTAACCAAAAAAATTTATAAATATGTACCTATTAGTTGGACGAACAAACTCTACCCATGAAACAAAAACCATCAAAATAGCCTTTGCTTCCATGTAGCTGCATCTTACTTACAATTGATATCCAAGCATATAAGTTACAAATTTTATTGTCTGCAGCACATAATTAAATTCAATACGATGTGCATATACCATCCATATGCAATATCAAATTTGATCACTGGCTTGATCAAACAAACTTCACTTCCGAACTAGATTGTTCATTGAACCACTCAATTGAGGACTTTGATCAGGTTCCTTGATTAAAAACCTCTGTTCTTATTGCATAGTCATATACTCTGTTAAAGCTTCAAAATCAAATAAAAAATCTATATCATGTATCCACTATCAAGAATTAAGTGAAAAATTCTAACTAGGGTCGATATAAATCACCTTGAAATCATATAATCGAATCCGGATCAAACAGTTATGAGAATAAATGACTTACGTACAATTTACTTATTTATTTAATTGTTTTCTTAACTACACCAAATTATTATTATTCACATTCATGTTAAATCATAATTGATTACACCAAAAGTATTTCATTTAATACTAAAATCATTCATGAACCTTTTCGTAAAATTATTAGTAAATAGTATAGACATCTTATAAAACTCAACTTATTAAATCGATCACTTAAAAGTCAACTTTATGCACATTTTAGAAATCAATAACTTCATCTTTATAGCTCTCCCATACTTAAGTTTATCATATACATTTTATATAAGTACATTTATGTTCATTGTCCACTTCAAAACTCAAGTTTATATTTGTATAATAATCCTCTATATACTAAGAGTATATATACAAATTTTAAATTGTTTCAATAAGCACAAATATCCAACAAATCCAAAATTTTGTTTTTAACTTACTACCAATTCTTATAAACTATAAAAACTTATTCTCTTATGGTTTCACAAAATATTTAACTTCAATTATAATATCCATCTGGGAGATTTTGAATATCCAAAATTGTCAAAAAATCCATTTCATTTAAATAAATGAAAACTACCAAACACTATCTCAAAGCCGGACGCATAAACCAGACTATCCTAATGGATAGGATACAAGGGTCTAGAATATCATTTAACGGGAAATTTAAAACTAACACCCAGTTTTTATTTCAAACCATTTTGAAATAATAGTAATATATATGAGAAATACGGATTACGGATCTTAAGGCTAGAATTAACACTAGAGTGGGGGTGAATAGTTTTAATAAAGAATTACTAAATCTTTTTAAGTTCATGTTAATTTAGACACTGATGTATGCAATTACAGATATAGATATGATCATAGAAACAAACACAGATGCAGCAATAAAATAAAAGCAGTAAAGGAAAGAACACACCGTTATACTGGTTCGGAGTTACCCTACATCCAGTCCCGCAACACAAGTACGGATTTCCTTTCAAAAGCAATTGTACAATTACACCCTCGGTTTCAAGGCTATGAGGTACACCCTCTAGAATTTATATCCTCTGGGTAGAGATACTTGATTTTCGGGCCACAAGTTTACCCAATTGATGTACCAAGGCTACAATCACACCTTTTCTCTCTTGATTGATTTCCAAGGCTACAATCACACCTTTTCTCGCTTAATAGATTAAAAAGAATTCTATAACTCTGAATAGCACTGAGAACCTTGTAGAGATAGTGATAGAGAATCAAACTAGAAGTAATCGAGTTTGATTCAACGTTGATTTCGGTAGAGTAATGGTAAGAATATGTATTCAGAAATGTGGAAGAAGAAGAGGAGTGTAAAACCAGAAAATCTGATGTAAAATTCATTGAAACTAACCCCTATTTATAGAAGAACAACAGCCATGTCCATTCCTGAAGAGTTATGGCGGATAGACACTTCTTTTGAAATTTAAATTTTGAACTCAACTTACACCATGTCGACATGGGGTACTTGGGCATGTCGACATCCCAAAGGATTTTTTAGTGTTTTGATTTTCTTTGAAAATAACTTTTATTTTATATTAAAACTATTTTAAACTTTATAAATATACTTGACTAGAGTTAAAATTCATAGTAAATATAGAGAATAATATATAGAATTTAACTATAATTTTATATTTAAATCTAAGTATAAATATTTAAAAGTTAAATATATTATATTAAAAGATAGTTTAAAATCAGGAGTAATTTGACTTTGAAATTAAAGATAATTTTGTGGCTAAAATTATTTAAAATTAGGATAGAGGGTTTTGAATCTTTTAAAAAGAAAGTTTTGAAAAACATTTTGAAAACATGATATAATTTTGAAAAATCATTTTGAATAAAAAATTAGCGGATACAAAACAATGTTCCACTAGATCTTTCGTAGGTTCCATCCTACTTAGCGTTCCATCCCTTTAACAGGCTCGAAGTGGATTCCATTCCACGAATAAATTGAATTTTAAGATGCCAGTGCTTTTCTATGAGTTTTAACAAAATTCCTAATAAAAATACTTAACCTTGAAATCTTGAACTCTTGATACTCATGAGTCTTCTATCTCGATATCTTGAATCTCTATACTGTATGGTCTTCAATCTTGGTACTTGCATGGTTAAATCATGCGTATGCATATATATCTAAACTTATAATGTCAGTATTTATGTTTTATAATCTATTCTAAGTTGTTGTCATCAAAACCATCATCTCACGGGCTAACAGTCTCCCCCTTTTTGATGATGACAACCTTTGTTTATAAAATATTACTTCTATCCTAATAACTCCCCTTAAAACTAATAACTCCCCATTAATTTATGCCTAACTACCCTATTTTATATTTCTCCCCCTTTGTGATCAACAAAAACTCACTCCAAACTATATAACCCCCCTAATCTAATACTATATGACATGTGATTATAATGATAGTGTTATCATAAATAATCAACACTTAACTCTATAAATTAAAACTTAATCCTAAATTACTAACTAAGAATCTATTATAAAATTATAAAAGTTAGAAAAATATAAGAACATAAATTATTTATTAACAACACACTCATCAAAACCAATCGTGTCAGACAAGTCAAACAAATCAATCAAGTCAAGCAAGTCAATCAAGTCAATCAAGTCAATCAAAACATACCAAACAAATCAAAAACTAATAATCATATATTATAAAACAATACTACAAACTCCTCCTAAACAAAATACACTCGTTATGTATACATGTATGCAATATGTAGTTTGTAATGCAGTATAAAATGTATGACATATGCAATGTAGCATGAGATAATATGCAGAATGAAGTGCAACTTGTGATGCAAATAATTATGATATGCATTGTAATTTATGATGTAATATGCAATAAAATGAGATATGAAATAGGATGCATAATGATATGTAATATGAAACAAAATGATAATGAAGTAAAAATAATAATATGCAGAATGATATGATGATATATGTACTATGGTAAGTGACATCCAGATTATAAGATAAACATGAGTAATATGTAATATCTAATTGACAAGCATATATAAATATATATATATATATATCAAATTATTTACTATAAATTACTTCAACGAAACAAATGTAATACACACCAATTACTAGACTGAGGTTAAGGAAACTAATGGATGAGACTGAAAGAGTAGTAAAGAAAAGAGTTTAAAGGTAATAAATGATATTAAAATTATAACATATTTATGAAAGGTAGTAATCAAACTCAGTATCAAAATTAAATTGCTAAGAAATATGGACCTAAACTATATATATATATATATATATATATATGATCAAGTATATTTTTATAAAAATTAATAGCCTACTTATTTAATTTAAAATAATTATTTTAACTTGGTTGTTTTTATTTTTTTTATTTTTAATAATCCAAACTTACATGTTTATAAAACACTTAACTTACTAATTAAAACCTTTATATTAAAATTTTATTGACTAAAATATTTAGAAACATGTTTAAAAATCTTTTAAATTTAAAAAAAAAATATCATAATGAAATATTAAATAAAATGATAAAGATTGAAAAAATAAAATAAACATGTGTTATATTAAGGCCTCTTACCTTTTTTTTAAAAATAAATTTAATTAATTATAAAGAATATATTTAAACATGAAATTTATTTTAAAATATTCTAATATAAGTTAGAAAATAACTTCCAAAAAGAATAGAGAAAAAATATTAATTTAAATATTATTTTTACATAGTTTAAAGTTTCAATAAAAAAATAGTATTTAAAGAATGCTATAAAAGGTTTTTGTAGTAAAAAATATTCGAAACTTTATAAAACTGAAATTGTAGCTTTTACCAAATGTTGTGTAAAGTTTCTGAAACTCTACAAAGTTTCAAAGCACAGAAATGCTATAAAAATGAATTTGCAGTACTTACACAACATTACAGAAGAAAAGAAGCATTTTAGAAATGCTACCTAAAATTTCGGTCATGTGATGTGGTGCTGTCTTATTTATTGAATAAATATATAAATTGAGCCTTATTCTAACATTCTAAATTCATTCTATTAATTTCTTAAAGATATAAAATTAGTATCTTAAAAAAAAGAAATAGAGTATGAGAAATAAAAATAACATTAGAAAAGTTGAAATCATGAATGAAGGTATGCTTTTCTACTTAGTATAGTTGTAATAAATTAGTTGTAGATATTATTTGAAAGAAAACACAATTTAAAAGACTTTAAAAAAAATTAGACTTGTACATCGATATTTATACTATGGTGTGTTGATATATGGACCAATATTGCAAAACTTATAAAAGAGATAAATTTCTATACCTAACTAAATGCATAGATATATGTATTCCTAAATGCAACAATAAAGATGAAATAATAGTAAAGCGTACCAATTTTTGCACTCCATCTTTCTAACTTTGTTGTTCTTCCATTGTCGTGAGTCACACATTTATATCTTTCAGAATTTGATGACGAGATCTGCTCTATTGCAACAGGCTTGTTTTTCTGATCATCGTAGTATATTCATTTGCTGAATTTGGAGACCGTATGAGAAAGATATAGATGATTTAGTAGATCGACCAACTTGGCGCAAAAACTTTGAATTTGAATTTTGAATGAATGGACACTTCAACCACTATAAATAGTCCCAACGGTCACCACTTTTCATTTTAATTGCTCTTCTTCTTCTTCTTCCCGTTTTTCTATATACTATCAAACTTCTAGACGGCATATCTCCTTCGTTTCTTAACGGAATTGGACGAAACTAGTGGCAAATCGAAGAGGAAGGCAAGGGCTACAATCTAGTAATAGTTTGGTGTCAAATTTGGATGGTATTGTGATGCAACAGGCCGAACAGTAGAAGAAATGTAGAAGATCTCGTACACAGTTTTTCAGTTTTGGATAGCCAACTTCAAATTGTCATATTTCACTCAATTTTGATCAGAATTTGATGATCCACCCATAAAAACGACCGCGAGAACAAGGACTACAATATTTGACGGTTTTTCCTTCTTTTTCTCTTTGTTCACCAAAATTCATTTGACCAAAACTTGGTCATTTCTTGACGGATTCGCACGACACTGGTGGCATTGTGAAGCAGATGGAGAGAAGTACAGTATCAAATCAAGTTGTAGATGAGAACCAAAAGTTTTGAATTGATCTGGTACCCATTTCTTTGTCGATTTCCATTATATATCCATTTGTTCTTCTTGATCGATGAATGATTATCTGGTATCTTTTAACCAACAGTCATTAGACATAATTCTTCTCCTGCAAAACAACATAACCTTTTAAAGAATCAAGTGGCTTTTCAAAATAATTAAATATAGTTTTAAACAAAAATATCATGATGATTCTGTGACATATTCAAATCAAAATAGTGTTAATAAAATCCTGAAAAATAGCCATTTTAATAACTTTTTCAAAATCCAGATTATGAAAACTTTGAAAACCATGCTCTGATACCAATTGTGAGAAATGCGGATTACAGATCTTAAGGCTAGGATTAAAACTAGAAGGGGGTGAATAGTGTTAATAAAGAATCACTAAATCTTTTTCAGTTTATGTTAATTTAGACACCAATGTATGCAATATACAGATATAGATATGATCACAGAAACAAACACAGATGCAGAAATAAAATAAAAGCAGTAAAGGAAAGAACACACCGGATTTTATACTGGTTCGGAGTTATCCTAGATCCAGTCCCGCAATACAAGTACAGATTTCCTTTCAAAAGCAATTGTACAATTGCACCCTCGGTTTCAAGGCTACGAGGTACACCCTCAAGAATTTCTATCCTCTGGGTAGAGATACTTGATTTTCGGCCACAAGTTTACCCAATTGATTTACCAAGGCTACAATCACACCTTTTCTCTCTTGATTGATTTCCATGGCTACAATCACACCTTTTCTCGCTTAATAGATTACAAAGAAGTCTATAACTCTGAATAGCACTGAGAACCTTGTAGAGATAGTGATAGAGAATCAAACTAGAAGTAATCGAGTTTGATTCAATGTTGATTTCGGCAGAGTAATGGTAAGAATATGTATTAAGAAATGTGGAAGAAGAAGAGAAGTGAAAAACCAGAAAATCTGATGTAAAATTCGTTGAAACTAACCCCTATTTATAGAAGAACAACAGCCATGTCCATTTGTGAAGAGTTATGTCGAATAGAGACTTCTTTTGAAATTTAAATTTTGAACTCAACTTACACCATGTCGACGGGGGTACTTGGGCATGTCGACATCCCAAAGGATTTTTTTGTGTTTTGATTTTCTTTGAAAATAACTTTTATTTTATATTAAAACTATTTTAAACTTTATAAATATACTTGACTATAGTTAAAATTCATAAGTAAATATAGAGAATAATATATAGAATTTAACTATAATTTTATATTTAAATCTAAGTATAAATATTTAAAAGTTAAATATATTATATTAAAAGATAGTTTAAAATCAGGAGTAATTTGACTTTGAAATTAAAGATAATTTTGAGGCTTAAATTATTTAAAATTAGGACAGCGGGTTTTGAATCTTTTAAAAGGAAAGTTTTGAAAAACATTTTGAAAATAGGATATAATTTTGAAAAATCATTTTGAATAAAAAATTAGCGGATACAAAATAATGTTCCACTAGATTTTTCGTAGGTTCCATCCTACTTAGGGTTCCATCCCTTGAACAGGCTCGAAGTGGATTCCATTCCACGAATAAATTGGATTTTAAGATGTCAGTGCTTTTCTATGAGTTTTAACAAAATTCCTAATAAAAATACTTAACCTTGAAATCTTGAACTCTTGATACTCATGAGTCTTCTATCTCGATATCATGAATCTCTATACTGTACAGTCTTCAATCTTGGTACATGCATGGTTAAATCCTGCATATACATATATATCTAAATTTATAATGTCAGTATTTATATTTTATAATCTATTCTAAGGTTGTTGTCATCAAAACCATCATCTCACGGACTAATAATATGCATATCTCTATTTACATATCAAATCATACTTTTGGGATTTTAAAATCATGATCCATTTTACCCATAACAACTCTGAACAAGTTGTCATAGTAGCAATTCCTCACTTAGAAACTTAAAAATTAACACTAATAATGCTGCAGTCATCACAGGACTATTAACTGGGTTTTTAACCCAATAGAATTCAAAAGGAGTTATATCATTCTGATTAAGTCAGAATGACTCAAAACTTGACAAGAAGGCTTAAAAATACACGACAAAGAAAGATAAGAAGTTTGGCCCAGAATTTTGCTAACTCTTCGGAACGATACCAATCTGGTCCAACTGAATTGGTACCGATACGAAATGTTGGCTCGTGGTTCCTTATAACCACTTCTATTGCACTCCTACGCCTCTACTAAGCTTGCATATCAAGTTTGGTAACGTTTCAAGCAATCTAGTTTAAGAAGTGAAGACTCGTTCAAAATATCTACTCACTTTTGGGCCGGAGAAACTTAAAATAGACCTACGGAATTCATACAAACTATTGACATGAAATTAGGAGGGGACACTTAGAAGATAGAAAAGAAGGCTCACGCCAATATTGAGTCATTTAGCCATGACAAATTTGGATCGCCACCGATCGAAACTCATTGAATCGTTCGATCGATTTGGGTTAGGCCCCACCACCTACGATCCGAAAAGTTAGCTCCAAACACAACTTTCTAAGTGACCTTTGCACGATGACTAAAGGCTTTTGGTAAAGTGGCTTTGGCCCGAATGCTCTCTAACCCCCATAAATACCATCCTATCTGCCATATAAAAGGGGATCTGATCTCTGCTAAAACTCTGCCATTATTTCTTTACTCTTCATCTCCCATACAATAGCCATTAAGGGAAAATTGAAATCCTCTTTTTGTCTCTAACAATGGAGGCTTGATCTAATCTAGAATAGAGAATATTTTGTAATCAAGCTCTTTTATGATAGAAATTGATCAACAAAAGCATCTATAAAGTGGACATAGGCATCATTAACAGCTAAACCACTTTAAAAATATCTTGTCCCTTTACCTTTTCAAATATTTACTATTGCTTTTTCTATTTTTTTCCCTAAATAAACAAGGATAGTGGTTTCACATTCAAACTAGGATGTTGATCCATTTTTTGGGTTAACATTTTGGTGCTTTCATTGAGAATAAAGATAGATTCGAAAACTTGAAGCTTGAAACTAAGCTTTGGGAAAATGGAGAGGCCAACCACTAGATCTAAAAATAAAGAAAGTCAACCAAAGCCTCAGGGCTGTCGGGAAGTACCTCAAATTATCACTAATCCAACTATCGAACTAGAGAAGAAATGGAAAGGCTGATAAAGGAGATGCAGGACAGAATCTTGGCTAGGAAACAAGAGATGATAGGGGGATTCGTCCAAAGGATGGGACAATAGTGAACTACAGGAGCCGCAGAAATTCAAACCCTAGGAAACAACACAGGAGCTTCTAGAGTTGGATTATAACGAGATGGAACATCACCTCCACACCCACTGATACTTAGGGGAAACATGGCAGTCAACCTGGAATTCAACGTTGTTTATAGGATCAACGTTGGAGTTGGCACCAAAAGGGCCAGCAATGTTGTGGCTTTTCAAAATCTAGGAATTGGTGGTACGAGAGCTAATCCAAATACTAGAATACAATCGGCAAAAGAATATATGACAGGGCTATCCCGGAGGAGTGGAGGATAGAATGGGACTAGGAGAGTAAGGTAAAAGACTAGTGTGCAAGCAATGGAGTATGCATCGGATTTCCCTTGCTAAGGCGGGGGGCAAAATATAACTTTTGGATGGGGACCTTCATTGGATGGTGAAAATCGAATTACTGAATGAGTAAAAAGGTTGGTTAGAGAAGGATCTAAAGATCAGGGTTTCGAAGATGTGAACTAAAACCTGTTTACTGTTAATATTTGGAACGCGAAAAATCCTCTCGATTTCAAGCATCTCGCGTTGAAAATGTACGATGGATAGATCGATCCAATGATTCATCTGATGAGATATATCCAATATATGAAGGTGTTGGGTGCCTCTGAGGAAGTACTAGGGCGGTGCTTTATATTATACTTGATGGGTTTGGAGGCGATGTGGTTTAGACGGCTAAAGAATGGGTCTGCTAGCACGTGGACCGAGTTAGTAGGCAAATTTTTAAGACAATTCCGAGTTCATGTCTCATAATAGAAGAATGTGATTACATTGGAAAATGTGAAACAAAGTGCCCAGGAGATCTTGAGAAGTTATTTAACATGACTCAATGCAGTAGTGGCTATAGTTGATAGGCTGGACCTAATCCTAGTAATTTGGATGGTGGTAGTATGTGGAGTCGCGAGCAAGATCGACTTCAGGACTGCATTAAAAGGGATCCACTAATGGTGCTTGTTGAGTTTTACTATGAAGTTGAGAGATATTTATTTTAGGAGGATGTTGACACTGGAGATGAAGTTGAATACGCCAAAATTTATGTTGTGGATGGAAATGGATCCTTTGGAGCAGTATTTGGAAAAGACAAAGGCAAAAGAGAAAACAATGATGATTCTAGGGAATCGAAATGACAAAGGAAGGATCCAAAATTCTCTAACTACCTTGATTTTATTGAAACCTTGGAAATGTACCTAGATATTAAAGAGAAGATTCCCCATCGGAGGCCTTCGAGAAGAGAGCCCACTAATCGAGAGAAAGGATATAGAAAGTTTTGCATCTTCCACGAGTTGGGAAAACATGAAACGAATGAGTGCCGACACCTTCGTGAGCTTATAAAAGAACTGGTTCGAAACAACCAGCTGCCGTAGTATGTGATGAATAGGGCTTTGATAGCATAGCCGAAATAGTCACCACTTGCAGTAGATGCTTCAAGGAATGCCCAGGGATCTGGGCCAAAAAAGACAATCCCCTAACCGGGATGGATTGGAAGTTAGATCTGGCTGCTACTCTTTGCATTGGTTTTTTTTTGCAGTTTTCTTTTCATACCGAACCGCTTAGATGTATGCTAAACCTAGATTGGTTCCTAGTCGTGTTGTGAGTCGGATATTTGGGATAAATTCTTAGGATAACAATCTCAGACAGCTTGGATGTGCACAAAACCTAGATTGGCCCCTTTCCATGCACTGAGTCGGATATCGGGGATAAGCATCCAGGATTTCTGCCTACTTAATTTCTTCTTGTTTGTTTTGATTTGAAATTTTGATTTTGTAAAATCCATATTTAATTTGATGGCTGATTTTGAACGCCATAGAGTCCTGACCAGAGAATGGGACCGGAGAGCAAGATGCGAGTCACCTTGCCGGAAAGCTAGTGGATGGACTTGTACGATATTGAATGCCATAGAACCCTGACAGGAGAGACTGGATCGGAGTGCAAGGAATAAGTGCACTCCGAAGTTAGTTAAGTGCTTTTTATCCCCTTCAAAATCTTTTTAAAAATATTTCTATTCAATAATACTTTCAAATAATATTATTATTATTTTCTTCTAAAACTTCAAAAAACCAATTTTCAAAACATTGGGATTTCGGTTCTCACATTCTCAGCTTAAATCCTTTTTATCCATAAACTGCATTTATAATTCATATTTAATAATTTCACTTTCTTATATAAAATCATTTCACAAACATATATCTTTGTTTGGATTCTAAAGAATAACTTTTATTAATACCCGATTTCAACCCTAACATTATCACCGATCGCCTTATAAAATTATGGAACTGAACTCACAAGGTATCTTTTTAAATGTTCCTTCCCAACCCCTGTAGAGAAAAGGGTAAAGCTCTTATAATCAGCCACAATAGTTAATGCCCATAAACTGGTCGGGCACCACTAATCAATCATAACCACAGCAAATGCTCCTAACTAGGTGAGCACGAGTAATTAAACAATAAATGAAAATAATTGAATATTATCAATTCCTAACAACAAGCACACAAAAATATCTATATAATTTCTATAAAAATTATTAATTTATATATATATGTCTAATCCTAGGTAATATTGTTTCATTTGCCAATTTTTAAAATAATACCGTGTAGGTTTGTCTTGTTTATGTGTTTAGAAACCACTGTCGATACCGTGGCATCCCATGTTTCGACTAGAATTTATAAACCACTCAAAAGATAGATCAACATAATATAAAATATTTTATAGCACTAACAAATTTCGTGCTCCAATAAATAATACAATCAACTCATTCAAGGGTTTTACTAACCTCATTAATGAGTTTACCCCCACCAAAGCCTAGGTGTTCGCTTAACCTAAGCTCTAATACCAACCATTATGACCCGCCTTTTTTACTTTTAGAAGTCGACACTAATACATCCACGGTATTCATATGCCGAGCATCAATGTGTCGAAAAGACGGCTTGTTGGGGGAAAAGAAAAAAGATAGATCTAAACCTCACAACGTGCCGAGTAATATATAATTTACAATAAATCTTTACAAAAGAAAATTGTAATATACATTCATCAAATTTAGAGCATACTTAATCATTAATCATCAGCCAAGATACTTATAACAACCTGTACTCGCAAATGCTAACAAATAAAACAATACATGTTGTGGAAATAAAGAATGTACAAGAGATACATCTTGGACATTCAAATCGTCTCCTAAAACTCCAAGGCATCCAAATCTAATCTGAAAATATGGTCGGTCTAACTAGAGCATTACTAGAAATTAACTACCGGAGCAGTCTGGTAAACCAGCATGAGAAACACACCTCAATTAAATACAAAAATTATAAAATCTTTCAAAATAAAGGTACCTCATAAGACCACAACGCACATAAATACAGATGGGTTTTTCCCTTACGATATCGAAAAAATTTATATAGAAAATCCAATGATGTTATAATAATGTTTAGGGTTTAAAGTAAATTACGAATATAGCCAGAATGCTTGCATCTCACTTTCCAACATAGTTGGGGCACAACTAAGTCCGTACAACACTTATTGAACAAAAGATTCCATCAAGGACAAGGCATTAGGGTACCACCTACCATATGACACCTCCAAAAAATGTACCAAATGCCTCAATGGACCCCCTACGAATTAGGAGCAGCCCTACCCCTTACTGGATAATTTTGAATATTTCATCACCCCATTTACTTTTGCAACTTATTCTGAGAGCTCTCATGCACCACCACATCCATAAATATATATATATATATATATATATATAATATGTAGAAAGAGAGTGATAATACCCTAATAGGTGCGATCCACATAGACTTGAAGCATATCCCTTTTTTAGCGATTTTCGATTGTTGAGGTTAGAGACTACATTTTACCTTTTAAATAGCAATCGCACTTTGAATGATAACACTGCCCTCCAAGCGGCTATAATGACAACATTCGTCCATACAAGTTCCATTTAGGTCTAAACGAAACTGAAGGCACTACTTCTACTACATCCATTTTGGAATCACCCTTAGGATTAGTAGCAAGTAGCCCTTGTATTTTAAGAAATTAGATCTCTAAAACCATCAAGATGTCTTCCATTTGAACGCTTATGCCGGTTCGAAGTGGTTTTCGGATAACATATCCTATATCGGTCTCCTCGAACCGACAATGATAGTTTAAAATTGGCCAAGTTTGATAGTCTGTTATTTAACTATAAAATGATGATAAAAAACAAATCAAGGATTTTTTTTCCATAGGGAAACCAACATTGATTAAGCACATAAGAAACCACTTACCTCTTTAATTAATCCTTTCATTAATTAAAATCACTTAGTTTATACTTGTATCAAAATGCTTTTACAAATATATATACACAAAACCTTTATGCTCCTTTCAATCCTTGGAAAGGTATCCATTTACTTATCTCAATGGTATAAGTATATCCACAAAAACATTATGAAAGATTTATTATTTCAAAATCAAATCAAAACAATAAAAGAAATATCTTTTTAAAAGAAACGGGAATTAGCATAAACCCAAACACTATTACTTCGGTGTTAAGCATGGAACGAGTCCACACTACCAAAATTAAGAAGGTAAATTTGAGGAGCTCTAATCTCATTTTCTCTTATAAATTTCATTAATAAATATTTTTAATAAATCATTCTCATTAGTGAACATCTCCTTTACTATATTCCAAATACATTCATAAATCTCTTAATGAATCTCCAAGTTTATTTATAAAACTCTTTTATAAATATCCAAAACCATTTTTAAAACTCTTTACAAATATCCAAATCATTTATAAAATTTATTTTGTAAATATCCAAAATCATCTATAAAACTTCTTCCTAGATTTCAAGATCTCTTTTCAAGTTATAGAGCTCCCTTATTAATCTCTAAAACATTTAATAAGACCATTTATAATTATAAGCTCTAAATTCATCTTAGAATTCCTTTCATAAAATATCATTTATAAATTTCTTTATATATATAATATAACATAACTGTAGCCTCCTTTTATAAATTGCCAAATTTATTTTAATAACTCCTTTTCTAACATTCTTTATATTATTTATAAAGCTCTTATAAACTTATTTTATAAAATATCGCTTAAAAATCTCATTTTATAAATTCCTAACTTTATAGATGATTTTATAGATGATTTTATAAACCTTTTTTTACAAATTTCTACAAGCAATCACAGAACTACTTTTGCAACCAAAACTCCAATATTAATCCAAACTCCAATTACCATTACAAAACTCATTTACTTTTTATAACACGTTCCTCCTATATATATACAATAAATTCACAAATGTGATTTATTTCTCCAGTTTGACCAAATGAAAATATTACCCTTTATAAAATACTACTTATACATACATTGCTTTATTTATAAAAAATTTGCTTGTATATCTCTCTTTTAAAATTATAAAATTTCCTTTCCATAAGTCTATTCTTTTATGTTAACCTCTTATACCAAATGTCTCATAAATGTTTATTACCAGAACACTTCTACCATCTTTAAATCACAAAATCACTTTTAATAAAGATAACCCTTTAATTTCCTTTTGAAAATAAACACACTACAAAAATTTCCATAAAACCAATACTTCTAAATAATTATTTAAAACATTTACATATATATACATATATATATAATTTTAAAAGAATAAATAAAGAAATTGAATTAAATTAGGAAAATTCAAACAACTAATTTTTAAAATAGAATACCACGGTAAGCCCAAAAGATCAAATTTAAATCAATTGCCAAAATGGAAATCATTTCAAAAGTCAAACATCATTAACAGTATTTCCAAAATACCATATCGAGGTCAATATTTACTATAGCACTTAATGTATGCTATTACTTCCTTATTTACTAAAAGATATAACTTTACACCAATGTAGGTGTCACATCCAATATATATGGACACACAGTCAAATTTTATCATTTAACAATATATTTAATAGAAATATAACTGAAATAAAACAATAGGAATATAACTGGACATTAATAATCATAATTTCAAAAAATAAGGATTTCTCTACATATTTTCCTGTATTTCAATTGTAAATACTAATTGCTTTTCAAAGCGCATATTTTAACTAATCAACCAATAATTTCAACCAAACACAAATAGAAAAATTTTATCTATTTTATAATATACTAATTTATCCAAAGAGATGAGTTTTAACTCAACAAAATTTCAGTTATCACTTCCACATTCTAGTTCCGTCTAAAATCGAATGCGAGCATTCGATTTTGGTTTGGAATTCTACAAGCTCCAATCTCCAACAATAAATTCCAAAGCATAGCAATCGTCGATACGAGTCCAATGCGACTAACCGCGTTCGATTTGGACCTCGTATGAGCAAGTTATTAAATTTATAAGTTTTTGATTATAAATATTATAATCAAAACACAATTTACATTCATTAAACCTTAATCACCTTAGCCCTAAACTCGCTTAACCCTCAACTTCTTCAAAATACAAATTTCAAATTGAAACTCAGACCACCTTGAATTTTCGAACCTCCACCATGCTACAGGCACTCTAATGTCGCCGCTATCTTGCCTTTGATAGATCGGCCCGCGAGCTACCCAACGTTGCCAACCTCGCCTCCATTGGACGACCATAGCTCACTTGAGAATCCCAAACAGCCGCCTCTTTCCATCACAGGTTCCCTCCACCACTAGCAAACTCTGGCCTATCCGACCGATCAACTTGCTCCCCCCCCCCCATTAGGGCAAATAACTTCCTAATTTATGTCATGGGCTAATTCTGCATTTGGTGGTCATGATAGACCATGGCCCTTAGACGATGGTGTATAAAAATGGTTGCTAAGGTAATATCTTCAGGTTTGGGATAATATATATGGTGGTCTTTATATAGATAACCTTACCAACACAACTCACGCCTAAAATTTCACAAACTCCAAAAGGGACATGGTCACTAGCATTCCTAGCTAATTATCCCTTTTCTGAACTCAATGGAACTAACATCAGGACGTATTTTCATCATATACAGAAGTTAGATTTTATAACCAAATCATATTATATTTAATTCTCTAAGATTAATCGCTATTTGTTTCGAGCTTGTACCACCATATAGTACGTCCGATCATCATGAAACTCGTCGGTGTACAGTAATTCATTATTCTAAATCTAGTGGTACTAGTTTCGTCAAAATCTAAGATAGTGTCTTGGAATGATAATTTCACTTGTTAATTAAAATGAATTATTATTAAAAAAAAATCAATCACTTTAATTACAAATTAAAGTATACACTAACCATTTGTTATATAAGAGGAATTAAAATAAGCTTTCAAAATTATTTATCCACATTAAATCCAAGATTTACATATTTAAATAATTCCAATATTTAATTATAATTCGCTCAAAAAATCGAGTCATTACAAAATGGATATTTAACTATTTATTTTATATACATACATATAAATTTCAATCAAAAAGCTATGATACCAAGCTATGACTCCCCACCCCGAGACCCATATTAACAAAGAGTATTAACAAGTAATGTCGTCTGTCAATACGAAGAATAGGGCTAGTTAGGAGCAACCATCTGTAATTTTGCATTGAACAAGTATCAAATACATCGATAAAGTGCTTATTCAATTCATTTTTCATTTTTAAAATTTTATTTATTTAATTTGATGAAGTAAAAAACACTTTAGATTTGAAATTCAATATAAATAAAAATCTTACTTTGATTTAGTAAACAATTTATAAATAAGCTTTCTTTAATTCAATTATTCATTCATTACCATTTGCTAGGCTATTTAAGATCTTTGATTATACATATTAAGTTTCAATTCAACCATCGATATAGAAGTAAGACATTTTGCAAAATAAGATATTGGATTTTAGATGGGAAACTCAAATTAAAACAATGATTTTGAGATATTGAAATATATTTTAGTAATCTTTAAAATACAAAGTTATATATATATGTACGTATGTACATGATGTCGAAATATGAAATAGTATTTTTTTTGATAAAGTCAAGCTTTACATTTGCAATTCAATATCAATATAAAAAATTGTCTCAAAAAAATATCAATATAAAAAAATTAAACTTTGATTCAGTAAATAATTTACAAAACAAACTTTCCTCAATTCACTCCTTCATTCATTGCCATTTGTTAGGCCATTTGACATATTTAATTATATATGTTAAGCTTTAATTCGACCATGAATATAGAATCAAAACATTTTGTAAAATAACCATTGAATTTTAGATTTGAAATTTAAAACAATGATTTAGAATTCAGTATTACTTAGTGAATAAAAATACATCAATTTAATCATAGATGATTGGATGGGACAACATATGCGAACATGGAATCATTCTACTAATTATCCAACGAATGATATGTATAAATTAAAATGTAAACAAGAGACATACCTTGAAGATTTCGTTGTTCGTCATACCTTGAATAATAGATTATCCTAGATCCAGCTTGAATCAATTTCCTAGCTTTGTTAAAAAATCTTGAAGTACCACCTTTTGATTTGATTGGATACATTTTTTCTCTTTGTTTTTTAGGCCAAAAATTGAATTATGGTAATGGAATCTTCATGGATGGAAAAGAGGAGATAGTACTCCAAAAAAATACTATAAATGAAAGGGTTCAGATCATTTTGAAAAAAAAAGTGCAAGAAGTAGAAGGGACATTATCTCCACCTTTTACTCTATCTTTAATTATGACTTGCAGTATAATTCGAAAAACCTCTCTCTCCTTCCCTCTTTCTAATCCGGTGATAATATGGCATTGAAATGGTAATGAATGCCCTAAACCAGTTAAGAATTAATGACATTAAATAAAATTTAAGTTTGTATAGATATCACATATCGATATGTACATATATGATTTGTATATACGTATCCAATTAATTGATATTAGCGCCAAGAAAATACTAATAACATCCAATAGATCAAATAAATAAATAATAAATAATTAACAGTGAAATTAAGGGACACGTCACTAAAATTAAACTTAATACACAATACATCCTCCCTAAAAAAATATAAATTACATCCCTATTTTCAAATGCTGCAATTTTCTTCCTTAACATACCCCTCTGCTCCATGGCGAAACATTGGCTCTTCATATGTGGATGTTATTTCACATCCATAATTAAAATTTACACCACATGAATTATCAATCATTAAAACACAATAACTTTTTAGAAGCGATGTATTAACAAACCGGTTTTACCATTAAATCACAAATTTGATTATCTTTCTAATGAGTGGCATTATGCATATGTAAAAACAATGGCAGGCTAAGTTATTCGTGGATCCAGTTACATGTAATTATATTTGTGGAGCCAGCTATACACAATTAATCAACTATGTGCAATTTATTTATAAATTGATGATTTTCAAATTTTCTGCAATTATATGGTATGATTGCAGAAATTCAACAATTATATGCAATAATTGCAGAAAGTGTGTAATTATATGGTATAGTTGCATTTTTCTGCGATTACTTGGAATGATTGCAAACTTTTCCATAATTATTCGATATAATTGCATAAAAGTATGCAATTATATGGAATAATTGTAGAAAAGTTTGCAATTATTCCATTTAATTGTAGAAAAGTTTATAGTATTTCTACTGAATTACATACAAATCTGCAATTATTCCATATAATTGCATAAAAGTATGTTATATGGAATAATTGCTGACATATGAAGAAAAATTGATGATTATTTTATATAATTGAAGAAAATGGCAAGTAACGGAATAATTGAAAAAAATCTACAATTATATCGAATAATAGCAGAAATGTCTGCAATTAATTGCATAAAAGTCTGCAGTTATTCCATATAATTTAATAAAAGTCTCAACAATATGGAATAATTGCTGACGTTCAAAGAAAAATTGGTGATTATTTCGTATAACTGCAGAAAGATAAGCTTATGGAATAATTGCAGAAAAGTCAGCAATTGTATGGAATAATAGTAGAGAAGTCTTTAATTATTCCATATAATTGTATAAAAGTCTGCAATTATTCCATATAATTGTATAAAAATCTTCAATTATATCTAATAATTGTTGATATTTGAAGAAAAACTGATGTTTTTCAAAAATCGCAAAATTCACTATAAATATATGGAATAATTATAGCCTTCTGCAAATATGATTCTTTGGTATTAACAAAGGATCTCATTTTAAAGATTGTAACATTTATGATTTTGTTGTGCAAACGATATGCTGATCTGATGTTTGTACAGAAAGTTATGCGCGTTTGAAATGCTAAAAACGTGAAGGGTATTTGGGTCCTTTGGCGTATGCGGATTTAATAATAGGGACTAGAAACATAAGTTTATTTTGGGAAGGATGTTTTCTCCATTTTGAGACTTAACAGGGATGTGAGCCAAACTATCCCTAATTAATATTTCATAATTATTAATTAATTAAATTATTTTATAATAATTTGTATATCAATTAAATCGTATGGTATATTGAAGAAACTATTAATGCTGTTGTGCGACTACGAGTGTAAATTCAGTAAGCGATTAATATCGAACAATTTTAATATTAACATTCACACTCCACCTTAGCTAGTGTTGTGATAATTTAGCCGAATTTTTCATTTATACCTTTTTCGGTAAAATCAAAATTAAGAATTTAAATAATACCCTTTAGTAATGATTATTTACACCACACCTTAGGACTTATGGAGTTTAGTTTTGATCAAAATTCCAATATTGTCCACATTTAACTTGATTAGTCCATAAACAAAATCTTTTGTTTAATTATAACATTTATTATTAACTATACTGCTCTAGCCAGAGACTTTGACTTTAAGTTGACTACACTTGACCACGATACCAACCTCATAAAACCGCGGAGATGAATTCTCCATTGAATAGTGTTTCACTTCCAATTCTTAAACTTAACCAAACTATAGTCGTTCGATGGATGTCATGCCACTAGTTAACAATAATCAAAGTGTAGTATCCACAGGTAATTCCCAAGGTACCCCCAAGTCGAGAGAAATATTTAATATCATCACTTTGTGATTTCATGTTTGGCCTTAGTTATTATAACCAAAAAAACTCTCGAGTGAGTCATTCCATTGTTATCCGATGACTATTAGTACATAACCCCTTATTTCCCCTAACAGCCATGAGTTACATTGCTCAACATTTGGGAAGAATTGTGAACTCTAGCCTTGATGGACATATGAATATCCTTTCTCAAAACATCTTGTATATGAACATTTAAAATCTAATGTAATTTTATATAGTGTTTGATTACTCTCTATTGCATTTGAAACTATGATCACATAATTATTTATTTAATGATTTTATTATTTTTATATGATAGACTAATTACTTAATTAATTATATTATTATATATACAAATTATATAATAGAAATCAAATACTTCCATTATGAATAAGTTGGTTATGCGGAGTTTAGATATATGTAACAAATTGCGTAATTTCCTCTAAATGCATATCCCTAAGTCTATCAAAAATCACACCCAAACCTACAAAATCAAGCATATACAAATTGCAGGCAAAATTATGACCCAGAAAGTCAAACACTAACTCGCCATTTCTCAATCCAAGAGTTACATATCCCCATATTGAATTCACAACCCTCCAAGAGGTTAAAAGGTGTCTCAATTCATGGTTTAATCAATTCAACAAATGGCTAATCATAAAGGAAAGGGGGGCTCCGGTTTGTACTTTAACTTATTTGTTTTGTATTGAAAGCATACCTCTCAACATGTCCTACATTCCTTAGTAGTTGGTCTTAAATCTGTAGGTTCTGGAAACGTCCTTGTTTTAACCAAGTCAGGAGAATCCCTCTATAAGTGTCCTAGCTTGTTGCAATTATTAAGTCCTTTCTTATCTTTAATATTCCTATTGAAGTTGTAAGACACTCTTTGGCAAAATGCCCTTCTTGTCACATTTACAATAAGCCATTTCAGACTTCCCCGTTCTTGGATGCTCCACCTTATTTTTTACTTTCTTCTCTTTCTGGCTAAAGAACTTTCTCTTTTCAAGTTTGGAAACTAAAGGACTTACCTTCCCATACAAATGATTTGCTTTTCTTAATCATTTCAAGATAATCTCATTCCTTAAGGCCATGTCTACTAAGACTTTGAATGGGTCACTAACATGTGGTATAGTTTTCATTGCAATTTTAGGTCCCAGTCATTGAACTAACTTTCATTCTTCTTGACTAATGCATTTAAACAGCTTTTCAATGTCTTGAAAGCTCCTTGAACTCCATGGAATACTACAAAAATATGGTATCTCGATACTCCAAATCCTTAAATTTCATAAACCAAGTATCCTTTGCTAGTTCAAGCTAGAACTATCCTCGAACTCGAACTTTTTTCCTTGAAATTAGTCCAATTAATTCAATCTTCCTTACATCAGTGGTTACTGTATTCCACTAATATAAAGAAGCTACATAAAGGTTTTTAGAAGCCAACCTCCTATTCTTATCACCATTCGAATCAAGATATATGAAAATTTATTAATAATGGAGGAGACAATATTCAACCTTAATTGTGTTCTCTATTCCTATAAATGACTTATACCCATACTCGTATAATATCTTCTTAGTGCGGCACTACTCTTTCCAAGCAAGCACTTTAGGTACAAAAGCTCCGGTAGTTCCGCCTTCATTAGCTCGAACATTAACTCTAGTTATTCTATCAACTGATTCGGCTTGCATCATACTCACAAAGAACTGATACATTATTCTCATATCCACTAGCCCTACCGCAACACACACACTAGTATTAACATCAATAGTTTAGTAAGCATTTCCTCTAACGTTCGACCGTACATTACCATTATGTGGTGCTTCCTCCTCCTAAGTTAAGTCTTCCACTTTGAGTATCCATAATTTATTCTTGCAATATGTGTATTACAGTCTGCATGATATACATATAAAAGGACTAATGAATAGTGGGGAGGAATATAGATGGTTATACGTATATATTTGTATATGTACATATCAAATAAAATATATGTTACTATACTACCGTACCATTCCCCAACTTTGATATTCGCTTTTCACTCGGGTTAAGTTTTGGTTTTTTATTAAGTTTTCAATAAGCTTTCCTCTAATACCAAATTTTAACATCTCAATTTTGAGACCCGAAATGAGCACCGATGATTGCACCCAACATAAGAATTATTTTCCAACGACAAAATGAGATCCGGGTATCTTTTTGATAATAAGAGTGATACTAAATTTAAGCAGAGTACTCATTTTGATATATTGAGGGGTCAAACTCACGACATATAAAACAACAATCTAGAGCTCTTATCAGATGAGATAGAGATACTTGACACATGATATCCAGTATTATACCTTTAACATCAACAACATAGGATATAATATTTTCACAAAAAAATCATTAGTTATCACATTTATATGATTACCTAACCCATTGGTACATAATTAACACAAAAAATTTCAAGAGCGGCATAACAGGATGCCCCTTGAGTGGTTAGAGATTCAACCACCAGATAAATGTAAATCCCATTATTATTACATACAAAATGAAGTTTCAATGCACCACGGAACTGCTACATAGTAATAAAATCAGATTTCCTTCTACAACATCTTCAATAAGCCTTTATTCACCTAAAAAGACACATGTTATTCCCTTAATCCTAATCTACTCAATTGAGTACCTGAGACTTTAAGAGAAAAAACAGAAACTTTATATCAGAAAAAAAAGTTTGGTATATATAATATTAGCTACCTAAAGATAATAAGGATACTTAGTGAGACCAATCTGCTATAAGAAATGGGTTTTACCTCACTGATTTCTTATTAGACAAACAATGTCAAATGTGACATCAATATAGTATGATGAGAGACCAATGCACTACATTTTCCTCACCCACCTACATCCTTAAAGGTTAGAACAATGTGTTCAATTTCCATTCCAGATGCACTTTCCATGTCGGTTACACTTTCCATGTAACAATGTGTTTGGTTTCTTAAGCTTCAATCACGCATCTTTTTAAGTGTAAAATGTGTCTATAAAGTTTTTCTAAGATAACGATGAGACTTAGTTTTCTCATACCAACTAAAAACCTATATGGTTTATTTAAACATAAAATAGGAAGGAACTATGACTTTTATTCCCATAAGGGTACCTAGATATCCTTGTGACAAAAGAAACATATAATGTGCGTCCCTAATCAGTTCATTGAATACGTAAAATAAAAAAAATTCCTTGACATTGGCAAAGTTCGATGCATGTGGATCATTAATATCCAAGGAGCTAATTAGTTACGATGTAAGGTGCTATACCTCATTGCTAATCCCAAAATACTCAACTAGTTCACTAAATGTTTAACATTCCATTTTTGATCAGCATTAACATTCTAACATTTTAAAACCTTATTGATCTCTTAATGCAATTTTAGTTACACTATAGTTACGCCCGATCGTACCTACTACTTGAACAACTCCTAAACAGTCGTCAAATTATAGTACCTAATGTTATCAACATTAGGTGATTTTACATAAGTGTGTACATAAATATTATATAGGCAATAAACATAACTGACCAATATAGGCAAATGAACATGTAAGATACATCCAAAGTAATATTCATAATGTTAATATCAAGGACTACTAGCTCAAGAAGCAAATGGTATGACGCTCTAGACTATGGTTCTAGAGATCATTTCGAACCCTCGAGTCGAAATGTGTGCTATGCTTGAATAAACTACCGGTCTTATTTTAAAAAATTGTGACAATGTTAATATGTTCTATCACAAATATCAATGCATATACTTATATAAACATGCAATTAATTACTCATGCCATAATATAAATAGCTTTACATTACTTCATCTTATTTTTGCCAATACACCAGGACTTCCCATTTTTCTTCCTTTTAAAAGCCATTGAAAATATACTTTAAATTTATTAAACTCGACTTCAATATTACCAAAATTATAGAATGAAAGTTATTGAAAGTGTACTCATACTATAATAAAATTATAGTAGTTAACGAAAGTGTAAGCTTATAAACCATAGCTTACGTAAGTATGGCTTAATGTAAACATGGATCTTTCTTGCCAAAAAGAATGGTATATGCATGTTAATGGAGATATAACCACACTGTGGAAAACATGGCAACTGTAACAACCCAGACTTCAGTTGGCCCAAATTTTTGATAAACCAAAAACACAAGTCCACTAAAATATGGGTCTTTGGTCTGGTGTCCTGTAAAGAGAAAATTATATCAAGGCACTAATGGTAATAATTCATAGTGGAAAAAATATATAATTGATCAATATAATCGCTAATCAAAAATTAACATCCTAGATATCAAGTGCCTTAGCTAGACAATCGCTCCAAATCAACACCAATAACTTCCCTTCCAAATCCTATAAGTTATAATAAGGAGGGGTTAAAAAAACGTTCTTGTGACTGGTGAATTATACATCTTAGACATAACACTAGCTTATGTAGATTGTTCATTATTTCATGTTATATCATATTTTATTATTAGTCACTACCACTCCATTACTACGTACGAACCGTACCCATCTACCACAGGTAGATTTATGTCTATATAGGTGTGTATATGTATGCACACCCCAAGTCCATTAATGGACCTAGATGCTATCCCTACTAGTATCAATCCCTCGGCACCGGTAAAGATCCATCACTATCGTATCACCGAGGAAATCCTGCAGTGCGGACTGACGATCTCTAGTCCATAAGATCCTAGTATTTCAGGGATTTTTCACGTACGCTCATCCTATGCATACCTTCATATGCTTCTAGTATTGTGGATTGTAGGCTACAATGGACCACCTTATAAAATTTAGGCTCTACAAACCACCTTATAGAATTTCGGCTCTACGAACCACCATGGAGAATTTAGGCTCCATGAACCACTTTATGGAATTTAGGCTCCATAAACCACCACCACCCCGTCTAAGTTTTGAAGGAATCTTTGAATGGGTTAACTAGTCTTTCCCTATTAAACAAACTAACAAACAACTATGGCATTATATAACCCTGTCCTTCCCGTTGACCACAAGGGACAAATGTGGAGCTTGAGAAATATGCAAATCCCACCCTAGTTTATAGTACCCTAGTATGCCAGTATATGTACACTTAATGCAACTCATTTTGTTACCTAGGCAATAATACTTTCGGTTTCCCGTTGCACAAATCCGATCTCACTACCGTTTATTTAGACTGCATAGTGAAATCAAGGCAATACCCTCACCTAAAATGAAGTAGACCTAATTTAATAGTGCACGTTTTGCCTTGACGTAATTATTAACATATATTTATAATTACGATAGATAGTTTATAATTAAGGTAATAAGCATAGTATCGACCTTGGGTTATCCCTATAGAACGAAATCATACACTCACCATTAGTCCTATTTATTGGATACGTTTTTAGCATCCCAATCTAGTATAATGACCTTCATACATTGGTCCACTGCAATTATAACAGATAATTTATAATTTTTCATACCCGTTATACACGCATATTCGAGTTTATATACATATTTTTGACTTATGTATACTTATTCTTCTTTTATTTCTGTTACTGCCTCAACATCCTTTACGTTTACTTTAAGTCTTCAGTCTAACTATGCGCTTATCTTTGTTTCATTAATTTCATCTATCGCTTCTCATTTCTTTCATTAGTATCTTTGCTACAACATTCATTGGTTTTCCTTTGATTTTTATTATTTTTCATTCAATTATAAGACAATCCATTTCATTGATTCATCTTATTTCTCTTGCCTTTCTTTCTCATTTGTTTCCTTTTTATTACCTTTCTGTTTAATTTTTATCGAAATATTCCACCATTAGAATATATACATTTTAATAAATTGGAGTTAAACTTTATCAACTTATTGTAGTAAATTTCTATATCTTATCCAAAAGAGGTGGTTTGCGCAGTGTTTGTAACTACAAGGAATTCTCTTTTTATTTATTGAAATAGACAGAAAAAAGTACGGTAATCATTCCTATTTTGTATATCTCTTTCCTTTATAGACATATATTTATTCCTTATCATTTCACACATCATACTTTAATGAATTTAGACATGATAATATATGGAAATCTACTTGCAATAATATAAATTCCAATAAACAAAAATATCACTAAAATTCCAAAAGTCTAAATAATATTATTAATTAACACCGAATAAAATGAAATTCCAATTCACTACTTTAAAGCTAACTAAAATCCGACGTAAAACATATGATTATCTATCGTAAAACATGTAAATTAACCGCCATAAAACATGTAAATTATCAGTTGTAAAACATATAAATTACCAGTTGTAAAACATGTAAATTATCAGACGTAGAAACTAAAATTTTAATCCTTACGCAATTACAGAAATAAAACTAATCATTATGTATTTATATAGGGAAGCTTACTTAAATAATTCACATTTATGAATTTATTCATAGTTTAAATTTAATTACAGACATAAAAGAATAGAGTTGCAATGATATAATCTAGTATTACATAAAAATATATAATATTTCAACCCACTTTTTAGCGCTCCCAAATCTTTAGATTTGATCCAAATCTGATACTATTATCTGTATTCTTCACTTTTGACTTCCTATTCAGATCCATCGATAACATTTATGCAGATCTCATTAGAAATAAAATTAGAGAGAAGAGATTTGGATTTAGATTTATTAATTAGAAGCAGATCTAAAAGTTTACCTTAGATGTAGCAATCTGATTTGAAGTTAACTTTCCAAGGAGTGGTATGTAAAAAAATGGCAGGACAAGCTATATGGTATGATTGTAGACAATTCAGCAATTATATGCAATAATTGCATTAATGTATGTAATTATACCATATAATTGCAGACATGTCTACAATTATATGCAATGGTAGTATACATTTCTGCAACTATATGAAATAATGACAGATGTGTCTGCAATTATATGCAATAATTGCACATGCATGCAATAATTGCACCTATATGCAATAATTGTAGACATGTCTGCAATTATGCCATATAATTGCAGAAATTTCTAGAATTATATGCAATAGTTGCAGACGTTTATGCAACTATATGCAATAATTATAAATATGTCTACAATTATAACATATAATTGCAGAAATGTCTGCAACCATATGCAATAATTGCATATTTGAAGAAAAATCGAAGATGTTTAAAATTTGCAGAATTGTCTGCAAATATATGAAATAATTACACATTCACCGAAAATATGATTTTTTTTGTATCAACGATCTCATTTTAAAGATCATAATATTTTTTTGATTTTTTGGTGAAAATGATATGCTGATTCGATGTTTCTACGAAAAGTTGTACGCGTTTGAAATGTTAAAAACGTAAAGGGTATTTGAGTCTTTGTGTGTGTATGAATTTAAAAACAGAAACCGGAAACTTATTAAAAAAACAGAGGGATGTTTTATGTCTTTTCAAAACTAACTAATATCTATACAAGTTTCTTAGTTCCCCACATATTAAAACAGATAAACAATTTAACCACATGTTTATATCAACTGTGTTGGTGATAAAATAAACCTATTAGCTTCAGGAAATGATAAACACTGTAAGCACATTCCAATATACATTAGAATTGACAATTATTTTACCGAATAAGTGAATATACATTGCATATTTAAATATTTTTCTTCATAACATGGTAAAAATATACAGTTTTATGCAATTTCAAAGCACTGCATGAGATAGAGCCAAGGGAAAAAGGAAGCCCGAGCAGAAACCAATTCTTCCTTGTGGCCTCCATATGCAGTTTCACATACTACGCATTCCCAGCCTAACTATTCCAAACGTAACCTCACTCCCATTCATATGCTGGATGTATATGGTTTGAGAATTCGTCCGGCATGCAGGACTTCCGGCCATTCCAGCCTGGTTTCGGCAGCGACTGGGACAGAATTGGATGGATAATCCGGTTGCCGATGTAAGCAGTAAAAACTTAAGCGAAAATCAAAAGAGAAACAATCATTGAGCAAGAAGAAGTCAAGAATAAAGGATAAAGATGGGGCCGAGCCTTTTGGTTGATTTTTTTTTTTTTTTTTTTCGCAGCCATCAAATTTTCAATTTAGCTTTATGAAGTTAGGGAATGGACTCGGTGTTTGGGAAGAAGCATACGACAGAGGACTAGAAAGAACGTGATGGGAAGAAGCAGATGGACTTCTTTTTTATATTCAAGCTTTTAGATGGGCTGGGCACTTTTGAGTTATTTTGACTTAATAACCTGATGAATTGTGAACAGATTGAATTAATAAAAACTGTAAAATACTTGTGTGGAAGAAGTTTGTATATTGAAAGCATTAGTTTTGTATGTAATTCAAAGTATATGCTATAATTTATGTTAATATTGAACATTTATAAAGGTATTTTGCTATTAGGAAATTATTGTTAATAACAAAATTTCTTAACGTTTTAGTATCAAGGACAAACCTTCAGTATTTTAGCCTGAAGGACAACTTTCTTTACGTATCAGTTTTTAGTTATTGGCAGCAGTTTTTTGGTATCGGTTTTTAGTTGTCGGTAGCAGTTTTTTTGTTTTAGTTTTTAGTTCGGTAGCAGTTTTGAAAGAATATTTGTCCTTATGAATAATTTTGGAAAAATGTTTGTCGTTATGAATAATTTTTAGGAAAATGTTTGTTCTTGTGGTTAAAATATTGAGGTCGTGTTCTTGAGGCTAAAATTATACAAATTTTTGTCATTTAACTTAATTCTTTCTTTTGTTATTTGGGATGAAAAAAGTACTGGATTTTCCAGATCGGAATTAAACCGAAATTGCCGAAACGAAATCGAAATTTTAGAAACTACCTGTGCTCGGAACGGAAACGAAAAATAGAATTTTGAACCTTCATCCATGCTTAGTCTTCGCCCAACAAATAGGTTCATGTCTATTTGGGCTTGGCTTTGCTGCAGTTGGGCTCGACTGGTCCATGGTATCTTCATATCCTGGCATCCCATTGGCCAGTCCTTAGTTTACCCCATGCTAACTTGGCTGGTGGGTTTGTGCTTATTATTTGTGTTATCACACCAATTGCTTGCTGGTTTGATTTCTACCGTGCAATGTCTTTCCCTGTATTTTCGGATGAGCAGATTCCATTTTAACTCAGAAATGAATGCTTATGAGAAGAATAGTCCTCTTTATTTGAGTACATTTTTTGTGCGTGCTTACGGTGTTTGGTTTGCTTGGCTAACCGCTATAATTACTCATGTCATTCTCTTCCATGGAAAGTATAATTTTATTTTGTTACTTCAAGCAATGTAAATATCTAACCTAAAGTGGTATTAGTTAGAGTGTTGGGAAACACCAGTCGTTAAAAGCCCATTTGGTTTAAACTTTGAGTTCTGTGTCTTAATATGCGTTTCAAAAGACACAATGGAAAACGAGGATGGAAGACAATCAATTTGAAAATAATGTTAGTATATGAAACTGAAAACCATATCGTCTTATCGAATGTACGAAAAACTATTTCATTCTTTCTTCTTTTCTCCTTTACAGTAATGACATGATTTTCATTTTTTTTCTCATCTTGCACATCATTTGAGATACATATTGAAAACACAAAACTCAAATTTAATGTCAATCATACACTAAATCTTTGATCTAATGAGCATAACCATCTAAACGCTTTGGTAGAACTGAATCTACTAAAATGCATCATTGATCAAAAGCAGTAGATCTTTGATCTAATGATCTTAGATTTGCTTTTTAACCAGAGTAGGAAATTTATCAGTTTTTTAAGGTACAACACAAGAAACTTCCCACCTACATAATGTTTGTCTTATACTAAGTGAAATATGGCAACTGAGCAAATCTGCATTCCAAGAAAAGAAGAGGATGTGCACACAAAGCTAATGAGTAGTTAAAAATAGTTTCAGAATGGCGGTTTATAAGCTTTTTAATTGTTAACATTGCACTCATAATATCCGCTAGCGAGTGGTACATCGAACAACTTCAGCTTCCATGGTGGGGTGTATTGCTTGCTTGTGCCCTTGCTATTTTCTTCACTCTTACTATTGGCATCATAACTTCCACCACAATTCAGGTATTCTCTTCAAAGATTTTTCATTCAAAATTTATTTATAAAATTCGAATCTAGAACTGTACATAATCAGAGTATATAACAGGATATCAGTTTGATTATATTTGAAAATGAATTATGAAGAAAATGCGTCACCGTCGTTTGGGAATAAAGTGCTGAATGTAGTGGTTGCACAGTTTAATGTGGATCAACTGCTGACTGAGAGGCCATACGTCTCTGCACTGCCGCAGAAGTTAACAATTACTCACTTGATCAAGCGAGGCCATTACTCACTTGAGCTATGGTATTGAAGTTACCATTGCAGTTAACATGAAACGGGTTGTGTAGCAGGACGCAGAAGTAATCCTTCTGTGATGAATGAATTTGTTTTTCTTTTCGACCAGAATTTACAGGTTTCGGTTGGGAGTGAATGGTATTGGGAATTTTAGAAGCTGGCTGATAATGTTTTTTTATATTTTTATGTAGCGTAAAATCGTAGGCAGAAGATAAATCAATTGTGAGAACACTATAATGGATAAGTAACAATAGAGGAGTAAGCTCGACTTAAAAGACTGTAAATCCATAAAATGAAGATTTTTTTACTCTCAAAAATCAGGATGCAGAATACCAGCATGGTTGTGAAATATCGGTTGTTAAGTTGGTACATTGCAGTATGTATAATAAATCATTTATACTATCGAGGATGAGGATTCGTTTATGCTTAACTGCTATAAGATTGATCGTGTAATGTCACTTATAGCTCACTGTATAGAACTACCGTACACGTCTAACTGCTGTAAGATGCTTACTATATGGTAAAGGTTATAGATTCGATCCCATGGCCATATATAATAATTATCCACTTCATTTTTCATTTTTAATCGTCACCGGAACGGGGTATGTTGAACGCTCTATTAAATAATTATCCGTTTCGTTTTTCATCTGTACTTGAATCTGTATTACTCATGCACCTATGTTTGTACTCAATTACAAAATTTTCCATTGTGTGCTATGTGTACGCGTACTTGTTGTATCCAAGCAAAGCGGGAGAGGTTGCGAATGAACTTGGTGAAGAAACATAATAGTTGCAACATTCACAACAATTGTATCAGCTGAAATATCATTACCCACAGACATTTTATCTTGGTTTATAATTTTGCTATTCTCAGGATAAATTGCGTTGAAATATACATCAAGTCTTCTGGTGTATTAATCGTAGGGGAAAAACTTTTAATGCTAGAAATGTGCTAATAAATTAAGATTTCATATGGTGATCCGAGGCACTCTATATGCCCTCACTATTGGTGGTAGAGTACATGCAAGAAAGATGATTGGAAACTTAAAGATACGACGAACTTCTAGAGAGTTGAATGTTGTATCAAATTTTGGTGAATTGTACGTGATAAACCCTTATTCGAAAATTAGTTCTATAGAAACATTCTTATTCACAAAAAGTGGCTCTTTTCTTCCAAGTTTTGCCCATACTAAGGTAGAATGTGCTAGCACAGAATAGATGAGTTCCTTTGAGGATGCAAAATAATTGTTTACAACATGTTACTTAGTATTGGGATTTTGCTACAGTTATTTGGTAATTCATAACATATTTCACCTCTTACCCATGGACTATTAATGGATTTGGCCACACATCTAGCTATTTTGAGATTAACAGTGCAAGTAGTGGTGTAGTTATTTCACTTTAAGTTGGTCTCAATAATAATTTTCCTCTTATGCGTGTTTAATAATAGTACTATGTCTGTATTAAGGCAGCTGTTGATTACAGTCAGAACATGGGACTTGAATAACATTACACTGTATGTATTCTCAAAGTTTACCTCATCTTTGTTAGTGCAAATAATTTTCTAAGTTCAATTATCTCCCAATATATTCATGTTTTCAGCCATAGTAGTAATCAACCTGACATCATTTGCAAGATATGACTTAAAATTTAGAAATGAGTTCTGTGTGCTAAATTAAGAATGGTATTGCTCATTAATGTATAATGTTCTTGTGACACGTCTGAACTGTGTCCTTAATTGAAAGAATTAATGCTTGTTTTCTTTGATAATATGATATTGAGAAGAAAAGACGAAAAATGTTGTTTTATTGAATGAATTCTCTGATGATTATTACATGATCATTGTTCGAATAGAAGTAGCAGTATATAAATACATTGTTAATCGTTATATGGGCTTTAGGCTTTGACATATACCTTCTATTCAATAACCTAATATACAATACACGAGTATATTTTCTCAGTCGCACCAATACAATTCATCTCCTTACTCCTTGCTCAAACTAATATTAGGTTTAGCATTTCAGCTGTGATTTAGGGCTTCGGCTGCGATCCAAAATTCATGCTCTTCCTCTTTGATTTTCTTCGTTACTTCTTCATCAAAGAGCTTATAGGCATAGATCGGCTTCTGCTGCTCCACTAATTTTGAAGCGGTCGAAGCTATGTGTCCAACCTTCTATTTGATGTCACATCTACTTGTTTTTTGCCTTGTTCCACCTTTAGCTCTGCTCGAAGCTTCAGAAAGCTTCTCGTTGACGTTGACGGTGTTTTGATAAGAATGTTAGCTCGTTGGTAAGTGGAAGGTATGTGACATACTTGTAAATTCTCTTTGTATTTGCTTTCGGACAAAATATAGATCGATCTCGATTTGTTTTGTTCTAGGATGCAATACTGGATTCAATGTTATGTATACAGTGCTCCGGTTATCGCACCATAATATTGGTTTGGCTTCTGTTTTGTCTGTAACTGTTTTAGTAATGGTTGTAACCAAATTATCTCTGCTGTGGCACTCCTCACACCCCTGTACCCAGCCTCTGTGTTGGATCTGGAGATTGTAATTTTCTTCTTTGAACACCAACATGCTGGATTCTCTCCAATGTAAATATAATACCCATTTATAGATTTTCTGTCATCAACATCTGTTGCCCAGTCTGCATATGCTGTAATGTTTAGATTGTTGCACTTATTTAGAGTGAGCCTACAGTCTGCAGTCCCTTTGAGATATCTCAGAATTCTTTTTACTACTTTCCAATGATCATCATGGGGTTCCTGCATAAATTGTGACATCTTGTTAACATTGAATGAGATATCCGGTCTAGTTATAGTAGTGTGTTGTAATGCTCTGACAATATTTCTGTATTGTTTAACATTTAATATGGATTCTCCCATGTTTTTGGAAAGTTGTTGATGACTGAACAAAGGTGTTGGTTGTGGTTTTGCTTCATGCAACTTTGACTTGACAAGTAACTCTTTGATATATTTCCTTTGGCTTAATAATATATCTGAATCTGATTTTTTATTTACTTCTATACCTAAGAAGTAATTCAGTTTGCCATGGTCCTTGATGGAAAATTGTTTGTTAAGATACTGTATGATATTTGATCTCATTTGTACCATCACCTGTATAAGTCATCAACATATACGAGAATATAAATAATACGATTGTTATAAATTTTAACAAATAACGAGTTATCTGATTTAGCGAACTGGTAGCCTAGAGTAATCAAGGTGGCTTTTAGTCTGTCAAACCATACTCTTGCCGCATGTTTCAATCCATATATGGCTCTGTTTAACTTGCACACATGATGAAAATCTTGCTTGTATCCCTGTGGTTGCTCCATATAGATTTCTTCCTAAAATATGCCATTAAAAAAAACATTATTAACATCCAATTGCCTTATATTACAAATTTTGCACAGTGCAACAACGAGGACAACCCTAATTGTTGTTGGCTTCACCACTGGTGAAAATATTTCACTAAAGTCCAATCCATACCGTCGAGTATGTCCCTTAGCAATAAGTCTTGCTTTGTACCTTGATACTGTTCCATCTGGATTTTTCTTTAGTTTGTAAGTCCACTTACATCCTATTACATTCTTGTTTGCTGGTGGGTATACTAGACTTTATATTTTATTTTTCATAAGTGTCTGAGACTCCTCATCCATTGCTGCTTTCCAGTTCCCATATTTAAATGCTCGTTCAAATGTTTCAGGCTCATTTATGCTAGATGTTGCAATGTAGAACTTTGGTTTAAATATTTCACTCTTTGATCTTGTTATCATATAATGACCTGTTCTGGTTGGTAATTCAGTATGTGTTAATGTTGAATTGCTATCCTGATCAATGTTGTCTAGTAGATGATTTTGATTACTGTTATCATTGATGCTTTGATTTTGATTACATGATCCAATAGGTGACTGAGCATGCATGTTAGGCTGCTTTTTCGTTCCATAACCTGGTTCAGATAAAACTGTATGTTGTGGTTCATAGGCTCCTGCTTTCTTCGTAGTCTTTGTCTAATTCCATATGCTTGAATACACAGGTACAGTATATATAGATACTCTTGGATTGTATACTTTCCGTGTTGTTTTAACATTTGTGCAGGCAAATGGAAATATTTTTTCATTAAAGACCACATATCTACTTATAATTATTTTTCTAGTGCTATCTAAGCACTTGTACCCTTTCTGTTTAGTTGCATAACCTAGAAAGGTACATGGTAGAGATCTAAAATCCAATTTTTGTTTGTTTTATGGTCTTAAGTAGGGAAAACATAGACACCCAAATGCCTTTAAGCTTTCATAGTTAGGTTTTATTTCCATGAGCTTCTCGATTGGACATATTCCTTTCAGTACTTTTGTTGGTAATCTATTGATTAAATATGCTGAAGTATTGAAAGAATCTGGCCAAAATTTTAAGGGTAATAATGCATGTGCAAGTAAAGTTAGACCAGTTTCAACCACGTGTCTATGTTTTCTCTCAACTAGATCATTTTGCTCAGGTGTACAAGGACAAGTTGTTCTATGTATTATACCCTTGTCAAAAAAGAACTTGTCGAGTGGTTTATATTCAGTACCACCATCACTTTACATAATTTTGACTTTATGACTTGTTTGCTTTTCAGCTTGTGTTATAACATATATAACAGCATTACAAGCTTCTGCCTTTATTTTCAGAAAATATATCCATGTGTATGTTAGTCCTTGAGATGATGGTTTTGATGACAACAACCTTAGAACAGGATTATAAAATATAAATACTAACATTATAGTTAGAAATATATGTATATGTAGGATTTAACCATGCAGGTACCAAAGAATGAAGACTGTACAGTATAGAGATTCAAGATATCAAGATTGAAGACTCATGACTATCAAGAATATCAATATTATCAAGAGTTTAAGATTTCAAGAATAAGTAATTTAATTAGAAATTTTGTTAAAACTCCTAAAAAAGCACTGGCATCTTAAAATCCAATTTATTCGTGGAATGGAATCCACTTCGAGCCTGTTAAAGGGATGGAACCCTAAGTAGGACGGAACCTATGAAAAATCTAGTGGAACATTGTTTTGTATCCACCGACTTTTATTCAAAATGTTTTTACAAAATTATATCTTATTTTCAAAATGGTTTCAAAACCTTCCTTTTAAAAGAACCAAAAACATCTATCCTGGTTTTAAATATTTTTAGCCTCAAAATAATCCTTATCTTCAAAATCAAATTATCCTTAGTTTTAAACTATCTTTTAATAATAATATATTTAACTTTTAATATTTATACTTAGATTTAAATATAAAATTATAGTAAAATTTTATATATACCAATATATTGTTCTCTATATTTATTTATGTATTTTAACTATATTTAAGTATATTTATAAAATTTTAAAATAGTTTTAATATAAGATAAAAGTTATTTTCAACGAAAAACAAACAACCAAAATTTCCTTTGGGATGTCGACATACTCAAGATACCCATGTCGACATAGTGGTAGTTGATTTCAAAATTTTGAATTTCAAAAAGTGCATATTCGTCATATCCCGTCACGAATGGACATGGCTGTTGTTCTTCTATAAATAGGGGATGTTTTCAATGAATTTCTAATAATATTTTTCTGGTTTTCACTCCTCTTCTTCTTCCATATTTCTTTATACATATTGTGACGCCCCACTCCTATGCTTACAATAACAAAGAGTATTAAAAGGAAATACTGTCTGTTATTACGAAGAATAAGGCTGGATAGGATCGGCCATCCGTGGTTAGGCCTTACACTAGTACTGGCTATCTCGATAGGAGTGATATATATTTTTATTTTTCATCTCTTATTTATATACTCCCATCGACATACCCAATTCCAGTATAAAACGAACTACAATGGTTCATAATAGTTTAGGACAACATATATAATAATAGCACAGATCAGCTAAATGTGGAACACAGATAATAAAAAGTCTCATATATATATATATATAACTGATGTCAGTTACAATACATGTGATACAACTACAACTGTGGACTCAGGAAGTTACACATACAAGTACATTATCGTGAATAATATACATGAATACTTAACATCCTATACTATAACAACGACTACTCCAAATGATATAAAGAGACTTCATAGCTCAAGCAGAAATCCAAAGCAAGATATCTACAACCTGAAATAACTCGGTCTGAGCCGAGTATTAAATTCAAAAGAAAATAATACGCGGGTCGGTCTAATTCAAACTCAGTTATTAATGCACGGAAGCAATAATAATTAAATAACAATTAGACGACAGTCAAAATAAATTCACCTATCCAATCCTTAAATAAGAAAATCGGATAACGGTAAATATAACACGTAACAGTGTTAAACAATAAATCAGCAAATTCAAATCATCAACAAAGATAGATAGAAGTATTATCAATGAAGATAATTTAGAAAACAACAGAATTGCCTAAACGGCAATTAACAACAAAATCTAATTATTAAATAAATAATTAGAAACTCATAATCTAATTATCTAGAAGATAATTAGACAACAACAAAATAATAAATTTAAACCAATTCAAAATATATTACATTGGCAACACAAAACAATTCCAGCAATTGAAAACATCAATTAAAACATCAAATCTGGTAGGGCTACAGTACACGCACGTGTGTACTGCCTCGCCACTACAGCACGAAATACACAAAAGATCAACGAACCAAAATCAAATGACATCAACTCAAATCAAATGAACCGGACACCCATCAAACAGTGCATAGTGCACTGAAGATCTTGAACAAAACTCGGGTGAAACCAGAACAATAATTGGAACTGACCCCCCAATAAATCAAATGACACATACTCGAGTACCCAAATGGTAATGCAAACCAAACTACAGCAGAGGAATAATATGAACAATGCATGCTACATGAAGACCAAACAACATGGCTCATGTGGGACTGCACATACAAACAGGTGCAGCTACAATGACAACAAGTATAATAGGGACGAGCAGATGTAAGCAAAGAAATGACACATGTATATGCAGTGTATAACAAAGTCGAGGCTCGAAATACATATACAGTGGCAACATGCTACAGTAAAGATCAACATGAAATGATGTTTGTATGACAAAAGGTCAGAGGCAATGCAAACACAAGTATAGATTAATGCAAACTGTCTCGAACAAATAACCAAGTCAAGTGGATAACCAATGCAACAACTCTGGTCAGTGAGCACTTAATATATGCAGACCAGATTAGAGTGACAACAATTACAAGCTCAACCAAGTCAAGTGGAGATAACCAACAACAAGACTCAGGTCAGATACTACTCCAAATGGTCGGACCACAAGGCAAAGCCCCTTCATCAAATTCACAAACACAAGCTACCACCCTAATGCTCAAGCAATGCAAAGTAGAGACCATCACACAAGTAAACACAGTCAATATATATATGATCAAGTGGCTACACAATGCCCAGAAAACACCTGAAGACAATGCACAGGCTAAATGGACAGCAAGTACCTCAATAATGCACAATTGCAGTGACAACATACATGAATGATGCAATGCAAACGGCAGATCGAAAATGCTCAGGGATAAACACAAAGATGGCTAGAGCCGAAGTACATAGGGCCACAAAATCAAAGCCATAATGATCAGTGAAGCCAGAAATTCAGTGAACAAAATCAAGTCAAAATCGAACAAGTCCAGGTCGACACAAATGGTAACAACATGTACAGATAGTGAAGAATCAAAGTCGAAGCCGACCAGAAATTCACGCAACAAGTCCAAGTTAAAGCCAGAAATTCACGAAATCAAAGAAATGGGCGAAGTCAAAGGAAATCAACACTATGGAATTCAAGCAACGAAAATATATTCGAATTGAACAAGTCATAAATCATCTCGAGTATTAAAGCAAAATAGAATGGCCAAGATAAATCAAATGACGAAACATTTGTATACGAATGAAAATCAAAGAATTCAAAGCCGTGGAAATCACAAAATCACATAAATATAAAGTTGAATTAGATGTGAGTAATAAAAATCACTCACCTGTCATCTAAGAGCACGAATCCGAAGAATCGAACGAAGCCAAAGACGAACCCTAGCAGCCGCAAGCATCTCAGAGACAAGCAACTAAAAAGCAAGGAAATCGAGTTGTAATCGGCAACAATAAATTAGCGAAAACCCTAATTTTTTAATCAGGAGGAACGGACGAAAGTAAATCACGAGGCCGCCATTTTTGTTTCTTTTCGTACGTTTAGGTTTAGGGTTGCGAAGTGAAAATGAGTAGAGAGGAGAGAACGGTTATTTGCTTTGAGAATTTTCACAGCCCCAAAATAAAACATGGGCCAAGATTTACTTATTAAAGCCCACCAACACTTAACAAATTTCTAAAAGAATTTCGACCCAATTACAAACTCCTAACAACAATTAGCTAGCACGTTAATCGTTTAATGACGATTATAAATTGGCGCTAAAACCCGGGTTGTTACACATATTCTTACCATTACTCTGCCGAAATCAACATTGAATCTAACTAGATCATTTCTAGTTTGATTCTCTATCACTATCTCAACAAGATCTCAGTGTTATTTAGATTTATAGACTTCTTTTTAATCAATTTAGCGAGAAAAGGTGTGATTGTAGCCTTGGAAATCAATCAAGCGAGAAAAGGTGTGATTGTGGCATTGGAAATCAATCAAGTTAGAAAAGGTGTGATTGTAGCCTAGGAAATCAATTGGGTGAACTTGTTGCTCGTGAAATCAAGTATCTCTACCCAGAGGATTGTGAATCTGGAGGGTGTACCTCGAAGCCTTGAAATCGAGGGTGTAATTGTACAATTGATTTTGAAAGGAAATATGTACTTGTGTGCGGGAGTAGATGTAGGGTAACTCCAAACCAGTATAAAATCCGGTGTGTTCTTTCCTTTACTGCTTTTACTTTATTTCTGCATCTGTGTTTGATTTTGTGATCATATATGTGTCTGAATATTGCATACATTTGTGTTCAAATTAACAAAATCTTAAAAAGATTTAGTAATTTCTTTAAACACTATTCACCCCCCTCTAGTGTTAATCCTAGCCTTAAGATCTGTATTCCGCATTTCTCACATTTGGTATCAGAACAAGGTTTTCAAAGTTTCATAAACCGTTTTTTGAAAAAGTTTTTAAATGGTTTTGTTTGTTAATACTAATTTAGAAATATTCAGATCATCATTATATCTTGAGTCTGCATATAATCAATGTTCAAATTCAAGTTGTCTACTAAAATTGTTTTGATGTGTAGGAAACATGCTTTATGGGGGTAAGGAATCAATCCACAACGGAAAAATTATGCAGATCAAAAAGAACAAATGGATACTTGATGTAACAACCCGCCATTTTGTACCATTCAAATCGACAATAATCCACACATGTCGGACTTGAATAATGCAAAATAACAGATTGTAAATAAATTTTGGAGCAAATGAAATCAAATACACAGAATCACAAATCACAGACACAGAACTAATCAGAATAACTTGCAGCGGAATATAAAAACCATAGTAGTTCATGAAGCTACTATTACAAAGTCTCAAAACAAAATACAGTATTTCAGTCTCAGAACAACATAATAAAAATCCCAAATACAAAAAGTTCCAAATACATAGAGTTCTTTATTACATCAAATAAACTAGGACAGCAGAAACAGAAATAGATATAAAAGCAGATAGACAGAGTCTCCAGCAAAGACCAGCTCCAGGAAGAATCCAAAGCTGTAATTACTCAGACTGACCCGAGCGTAAAGCAAACAAAAAACACTCGAGTCAGGACAGTATATACTTATATAATATAAACTAACACAAGTGAACTGTAATAAGGTACAAATAACTTAAAGGATGCCTGGGACCACCCATCCTCTAAGGATCCGTTAAACTATTTACTTTGTAGTAATACTGCGCTATTAAAATAATGTCTACAGTAAAATAAACTTACTTTTAAATAACGTTCTAGGCTACCCATATCACCCTTCACACATAATAGTCCCAGTAGTCCGTCCAATAACATAATATCTCCAGATCGGGAGACTATCAGAGGATATGACACGGGCTACGGGAGAAAACCAAACTCGTACAAGGCTCGCTAGGGTAGGTGATAAGGCACACGAGGCAATGCCAGGGTAGATACACCAATTACGCTTCCAGGCTGGTGGTAACGCAGCAGCCACATACGCCCACCTCGAGCCACACTCTCATATCAAAGGTGTGCACACCAAATCAATCACAAAAGCAATAGAATTGCATCGAAGAAGTGTGTCCGATCGGAGGAGCTACCTCACTTGGCCCGTCGATCGCTCCTGTTTTAGCCACCTTAAGCCAACTCACGGGAGTCGGGTCCACGTTACATACCCAGAGAGCGTCGCAACCATCCTACTTCATTCTGGAATCTCCACCGCGTACACGGTTGTTAAAGTGGTTTTCGGTATCGACAGAGAGTATGCCTGATATCCGACCCCGGTCTCTTTGACAACCAAACGTTATTATAACCCGTGGTTATAATTTAAAATGGTATTTATACTTTAGAAATCAAAATCATTTCAAAACCAATATCATTTCAAATACATTTCAAAATGCCATAATATTATTTCAAACCATCCTTTATTTAAACATCAGTCATTTAATTTACTTTCAAATACCATTTAAATCTATTTATTTTATTAAGGAATTAATTACCTTTCAAATTCACATTTAAAGTTAAATTCCTCTATTTAAAACCATTTAAAGTCAATTCCTTATATTCATTAATTACAAATTAAATTTCCAAAATTTAAGCCTTTTTCCAAAAATTATTTATCATTAAAATTTATTAAAACGACAAAATTCAGTTTTCGTAGCAATTATAAAATGCTACGTAAAACTTTTAGTTTAAAACAGTTCATTTACAAAAGACAGCATCTAAGTGCTATAATAGCTTCCATTATTTTTAACTAAGTTTTAGTTATCTTTATCAACTATAGCACTTACAAAGTGCTATAATAGCTTTAGTTCAATTTAGCCTTTAAATTCATTTATTCTTAACAGAAGCATTTGCAAATGCTGTAATATCCGTTATATTTAAATTTCAAGCTTAAAAGTAAAATTTCAAAACTAAGTAAATTTTCATTCAAATCATATTTACTTATGAAATCACATAATTTTACATTATTAATTCATTATTTCAATACTTACGTTTTTGTAAACTTTATAGGTTAAGTTTCTTACAAAAATCCAATTTTAGTATATTTTCTTAATTTAAATTCTAGTATAAATTTCCGTTTCTTTAATTAATTTTATTACTTAACCATTAAGTCTTAAATTTCAAAAAAAAAATATTTATAACTTATTCCATTTATTTTACTTAATAAAAATGTAACTTTTAACAAAAATTCAAAATTCCCAAAAATAGGTTATATTTCAAAATTTGACCTAAACATTCATTTACTTACATTTTCACTTATACAAAATTTATTTTTATTTCATAAAAATCATTTAAATTCATTTTTAATTCAAAATATTATACTTTTACATTTAAAAATATATTTAAAACATTTCAGAAAATATTTTATAAACCACGGGTCTGTATATAGTTTTCTAGCCTAGGTCAAGTGATACGGATGTATATCATTTCAGTCCGCAATTTAAAAAGAAAAACCCGGGTTATATCATTTCAAACCCGCAGTCCCAAGTAAAATGAATGATTTGAAAACCGCTCAGACCTATCATTTCAGCCCATAATGATTTTCCCCTATTCTAAAGTCCGTTCGGGTATGTATCATTTCAACCCATAGTGATTCTAGTCTACAGGGAACTTGCAATGGTGATAACTGATATAAACAACAGAATAGCATAAAATAACTGTGACATATTATATAACAGGTGTAATAACAGGTGTGACCAGCATATGAAAATAATATAGCAGTGATAACAGGATGATATGCATATACAGGTTCAGGTGATGTCAGTTTATAATTACATAAGCACATATTAGTCTGGTGAGATTTACTCACCTGTCACAAGCTGGAGATCGACACCAAAGCACGGATACTGACACAATGAAGGCACAAAACTACGGACAAGGCACGAGAGTGGAGAACCAAAGCTATATGCCTTGATAAAATATACAGAAACAATATATATAATTCATAAGATTCAACACGAATATAACAACAAACAACATAAGAATTCAATGCCCAAATCAACAACGATTGACTTGTACTTGCTCTCTACCCCATATGCTTCAGATATACAGGTATTTGGCTCGGCCTAGGGGTGCTACAGGTCTGGTTTGGGTGAGAGGGTGGTCGGCCTAAACATGCTTTTGGTGTGGTGAAGTTTAGGTGCAACTAGGCTACACCTTAGGTCAAATATCATCATATGTATGCAATACATTGGTCCGGCCAGGGGTCATATGGCTCGGACAGTGGCTCCAAGAGGTGGTGGGTGGTGTGGCAGAGGGTGGAGGTCAAGCCGGAGGTGGTGGTGGTGGTGGCTAATGGTGGTAGAAGGTGATGTAGACAAATTAGGCTCGGTTTGCCTACAAGGTGATGGGTTTTGTGAATTTTTAGTGGTGATCCATGCCATGGATGTGCTTGGCCTGCCATGGTGGTGGACTAGGTAGGTTGCTGGTCGGAGTATCAGGTGGTGGAGGTTGGCCTAGGGCTGGAGGAGGAGTGGCCGATCCATATATGGTTGAGAACCAATGCAAAATCAAAGTAGAAAATAGAAAAACAAAGAGAAAGAAGAGAAGAAGTTTACCACTTTCATCACAAGGCCATGGCCGAAATTTTCAGTTTGAGGAGTGAAAAAATATTGTACGTGAACGAGAATAAGGTTGGTCGGCTGAAAGATGTGAAAAATAAAAGCTAATTGATGACAAAAGTAAGTTACGGATGTGAAAGGTTGGAAAATAAAGGGCCATTTGAAAACCACTAGTCAAAACCCTTTCACATTTCTTTTAATTTATTTATATAAAATTAAATTACTAACAATAATAATTATTTCAGTTAAAATTTCGAAAATTTAACAAAATATAAAAGTATATATAAATATTTATTAGTTATATAAGGTAAAATAAGAAAATAGCTTAGAAAATGCAAACTAGTCTAGAAAAATTTAAAAATAACAGAATAAATTTTAGAAAAATTATATGGACTTGGAAAAATAATTATAACAAAGATAATAACATAAAAATAAAAATTCATTCACAAAATAAATAAATATAATATAATTAAATATAATTTATATGAAGAAAATAGTAGAAAATTAGAAAACAACCTTTAAAAATAGGAAATAAATACAGTAAATTTTGAAAAAATTCTATTATCATTTTAAAAATATTTAGAGATGAAATTTCACAAATAAAATAATTTAAAATAATTTTGAAATGAAATAAAGTCAAATTCAAATTTATAGTCAAAATCTAGGGTTTTTACACTTTCCCCCACTCAAATATTTTCGTCCTCGAAAAGAACGGAAAGGAAAAAATAAAGAGAAACAAGATAGAAAAGCAAAATAGTACCTGAAATAAATAATTCCGGATTTGAAGCACGAATGCTCTCCTCTGTTTCCCAAGTACAATCTCGATCGTCAGTACTCCACTGTACTTTGATCAGATTCACAGATTTCCTTCTGAGCTGCTTCGTATCTCTACCTACTATACGAAATGGCTTCCTTTCAATAGTCAGGTTAGGCTCAATATCCAAACTATCAAGAGCAGAAGGCTGGACAATAAGAGATGGATCCTGAAGACGACGACGAAGATGCGAGACATGGAATACATCATGCACTCCAGAAAGCTTTTCGGGCAAATCCAGACGATAAGCCAAAGAACCAACTCTTTCCACAATGCAGAAAGGACCAATGAACCTAGGAGAAAGCTTCCCTCTACGACCAAAGCAAATGACATTCCTCAAGGGAGAAACCTTAAGGAACACCTGATCACCAACAGCAAATTCCACATTCTGCCTACGCCTATCAGCATATTTCTTCTGCCTATCCTGAGCGACTCTCAACCTCTTCTTAATCTCCTCAACTCTCTCAAAAGCTTCCAAAATCACTTTAGGACCAAGAACCAAATGATTACCGGATTCAATCCAGCATGATGGAGATCTACAAGGTCATCCGTATAGAGCAACAAACGGAGACATTTTAAGACTGGCCTGAATGTGAATATAGAATGAGATAGATAAAAATATCAAGAATAGACTGAAAAACAGAAGATAAGATTTATACCTGATAGCTATTATTGTAGGTAAATTCGACAAGATGGAGATAATCTTCCCAAGATCCTCCATAATCAAGCACACAAGCACGAAGAAGATCCTCGAGAATCTGATTTACTCTTTCCGTTTGACCGTCGGTCTGTGGATGGTAAGAAGTGCTCAGATTCAGACGAGTACCAAGAGATTCTTGAAAATCCTTCTAGAACTAACTGGTAAAGATAGGGTCACAACCACAAACAATACTGAGAGGAACACCACGGAGACGAACAATCACTCTCATGTAGATCTCAGATAAGCTAGAAGCAGAACGAGTAGACTTGACCGGAATAAAATGAGCGGACTTGGTCAGTCTATGCACAATAACCCAGATACTCTCATTACCCTTCCGAGTCCTCGGTAAACCATCGATGAAATCCATGGAAACCTGTTCCCACTTCCAATTGAGAATCTCAAGGGGCTGCAACAAACCAGGGGTCTTCTGGTGATCGGCTTTGACTTGCTGACAAGTCGCACACCGACTAACAAAGATAGAGATATCCTCTTCATCCCCTTCCACCAATAAAGCCTCTTCATATCCTGATACATCTTCGACACACCAGAATGAATAGAAAGTCTGGATCGATGATTCTCCTGAAGAAACTCCTGCCTCAAACTTTCAACCTTCGGGACACAAATTCTGCCATTAATCCTCAAAATCCCTCTATCATCAACCTGAGCTCCACTACTACTAGCACTAGTACCACCAACTCTTCTATGAACACTCTTCTTCATCAATCTAAGCATCCCATCCTCATCTTGCTTAGCCATAATCCGATCCAAAAGAGGAGGAGAAGAAACAACAAGCTGACACAACAAAGCCTTCTTCTGACTCAAAGCACCGGCCACAACATTAGCTTTACCGGGAGTATAACTAATATCAAGGTCGTAAGAAGCCAGAAACTCAAGCCAACGAACTTGCCTCTGATTCAAATCCTTCTAGGAGAAGATATATCTCAGAGACTGATGATCTGTGAAAAGTTCAAACTTGGTTCCAAGAAGATGATGCCTCCAAAGTTTCAAAGCAAAGATAATAACAAGTAACTCTAAATCATAAGCAGCATAATTTGCCTCGTGGGTTTTCCACTGACGGCTGGCATAGGAAATGACCCTACCATTCTGCATGAGAACAACACCCAAACCCTCACGACTAGCATCAGTATAAACTCTCAATCCCTTACTTCCATTTGGAACAGTAAGAACCGGTGCGGAAGTTAGCTTGCTCTTCAACTCGCTGAATGCAGCCTTACACTGATCACTCCAGACAAACTTAGCATTCTTCCGAGTCAAAGATGTGAGAGGTGCAGCAACTCGAGCAAAATTCTCAATGAATCTCCAGTAGTAACCGGCAAGGCCCGAAAAACTATGAATATCAGATGGAGTCTTTGGAGTTTTCCAATCCTGAAATAGAATAGGGAGAAAAATAAGGACAACATGAAAGATAGAATTATTAAAATGATATAGAAAAGAGAAGAAAGAAAGACTTACATTGATCGCAGCGATCTTGACTGGATCAACAGAAACTCCATTACTAGAAACAATATGCCCGAGATATCGGACTTCTTCCTTCCAGAAATGGCATTTAGAAAATTTAGCCTTTAACTGATGATTTCTGAGAGTCTCAAGAACATATTTCAAATGCAACTCATGCTCTTCCTAGGTCTTAAAGAAGACAAGGATATCATCAATAAAGACTAGCACAAATTTATTAAGCACATCACGAAAAACATGATTCATCAAATCAACAAAGAAAGCAGGAGCATTAGTCAAACCGAAAGGCATGACTAACCACTCATAAAACCCATTCTCAGTGCGGAAAGCAGTCTTGGGAATGCTATCCTCAGCAACCCTGAGCTGATGAAAACCCATGGCAAGATCAAACTGAGAGAAAATAGTGGCACCAGAAAGCTGATCAAACATATCATTTATACGAGGCATTGGATATCTGTTTTTCATAGTGAGCTTGTTCAGCTCCCTATAATCAATACACATCCGAAGTGAACCATCAGATTTGGTGACAAAAACCACCGCAGCTCTCCATTCAGAAAAACTAGGCCTAATCAGACGTTTGGAAGATATGTCCTCAATTTGCTTTCCCATCTCAACCTTCTCGCGGGGTGCCATTCTTCTAGGAGGAAGAACAACAGGTCGAGCACCAAGAATAAGATCAATCCGTAAATCAATTTCCCGCTTCGGAGGTAGAGAAGTGACTTCACCAAATACATCGGGATGTAGTCTAACCACAGGAGTAGAATCAAGATCACTGGGAGAAGAATCCAAAGAATATATAAAGTTGCCAGCAAAATCCTGAGGCATGCGGCACTGAATAATCAAGGAATTCCCATGATCATCAAAGAGACGAACAGACCGGGCTTTACAAGAGATATGAGCATCATGATTCACTAACCAATCCTGACCAAGCAATAAATCAAAAGCATCGAAGCCCAGAATACAAAAAAAAAACCACTAAAGCGATGATCAGAATGGAGAAGTTTCACTTCTCGACAAATCCGATTAAGGTTAGCAGGACCCCCAATAGGATTTGAAACACATAATGGAACAGAAGTATACTCAGGAGAAAGGAGATGCTCAAACTTATTACACAAGTCAGCAGAGATAAAACTGTGTGATGCTCCAGTATCAAACAACACACGAACTGGATGATGAAATAAAGTATATGAACTCTGAAGTGTACCTTGGTCATCAGCAGGAGCAGGAGCAGGTACAGGAGCAGGTGGAGGAATAGGAGATGATGCAGGTGTGACAGCAAAAATACCAGAAGGCTTACCCTTCTGCTGGGTAGGGCAGTCCTTCTTAAAATGACCAGGCTAGAGACAGATGTGGCAAAGATCACGCCTAGCCAGCTGAGCAGGAGGTGGAATAGAAGCAGTAGAAAGATTAGGACAACTATTGGCATAGTGTCCCCTCTGATCACATCGGAAGAAAGTGATAGTGGAAAGATCAACTGGTTGCCTCTGAGAAGGAGCAGATGATGAAGATCCCAAACCAGGACGTTTCTTCCAATTCTTCTTCTATTGGTGAAAAATTGGCTTACACTTCTTGGAATTTGCAGATGAGGACTGAGATGGAGCACCAGAAGCAGCAGGACCCTTAGAGGTAGGGTTCTCATAACGGATAGCCATATCCATCAGCTGGGTGAAAGAACCATGCACATGAGCAATGAGACGGCTATAATACTCTGGACGAGCGCCGGCAATGAATTTCTCATTTTTCTTGAGAGGAGTATCAATCAGACTAGGGCTGAACTTGGAGAGTTCGTTGAATTTCCTCTCGTACTCAGCAAAAGACATATAACCTTGCTTGAGATCCATAAATTCTCGATAGAGTTGAGATTTCCCGGCTTCGGGCATCCACTTCGCCACAAAAGCCTCCCTAAAAAGAGATACAGAACAACTTAAGATAGATTCAAGAGATAAAGGAAAAATAGGAACAAAATTCAAGATAACAAAGGATACCTGAACTGATCCCAAGTAATATCAGCTTTGTCGGTGTTCGCCGTAACGGACTCCCACCAATCTAGAGCAGCCCCATGCAGCTGCCAAGCTGCTAACTGAAGCTTCTGGGCATCAGTAATATCAAGACCAGTAAATATCCTCTCTAGACTTCGTAACCACTGCTGAGCCTTAATAATGTTCTCTGAACTGGTGAATGTGGTTCCACCAAGATGAGTGAATTCCTTGCAAAGAACAGGGAATCTAACAGGAGCAACGGGTTGCGGAACTGGGGCATTACCATGACCCCTGCCACGACCTCAAGCATTTCCTCGATTCATCCTGAAAAGATCAAGAATGAATTTAGGACAGCAAAAGAATCACCAAAGACAATTAAGATAAGACAGGATAAATGTAGTTGGATAGATATCTTAAAGAAAAGAAACACTACCAAGGTAGATTCGAAAGGAAAGGAGTTAGAAAACCTTTGAAAGTCCTTTTAAAACAAAGAAGAAAAAAAAAATTATATCAAAATAATTTTTGAAAATCCCTTGAAAATTATTTTGAAAAATCATTTATACTTCGAAAATACGTTCTCTCACAAAGATAGGATTCTAAGATTTGACTTCACTCATTCTAGGATATTTCTACCCTATCTCTAATGTGTTTTTGCTCCTCATGCAATGGTTTGCCAGAAAACCAAAGCTCTGGTACCAACCGTAACGACCCACAATTTTGTACCATTCAAATCGACAATAATCCACACATGTCGGACTTGAATAATGAAAAGTAACAGATTGTAAATAAATTTTGGAGCAAATAATCAAATACACAGAATCATAAATCACAAACACAGAACAAATCAGAATAACTCGCAGCGGAATATAAAAACAATAGTAGTTCATGAAGCTACTATTACAAAGTCTCAAAACAAAATACAGTATTTCAGTCTCAGAACAACAAAATAAAAATCCCAAATACAAAAAGTTCCAAATACATAGAGTTCTTTATTACATCAAATAAACTAGGACAGCAGAAACAGAAATAGATATAAAAGCAGACAGACAGAGTCTCCAGCAAAGACCAGCTCCAGGAAGAATCCAAAGCTGTAATTACTCAGACTAACCCGAGCGTAAAGCAAACACAAAACACTCGAGTCAGGACAATATATACTTATATAATATAAACTAATTCAAGTGAACTGTAATAAGGTACAAATAACTTAAAGGATGCCTGGGACCGCCCATCCTCTAAGGATCCGTTAAACTATTTACTATGTATTAATATTGCGCTATTAAAATAATGTCTACAGTAAAATAAACTTACTTTTAAATAGCGTTCTGGGCTACTCATATCACCCTTCACACATAATAGTCCCAGTAGTCCGTCCAATAACATAATATCTCCAGATCGGGAGACTATCAGAGGATATGACACGGGCTACGGGAGAAAACCAAACTCGTACAAGGCTCGCTAGGGTAGGTGACAAGGCACACGAGGCAATGCCATGGTAGATATACCAATTACGCTTCCGGGCTGGTGGTAACGCAGCAGCCACATACGCCCAGCTCGAGCCACACTCCCATATCAAAGGTGTGCACACCAAATCAATCACAAAAGCAATAGAATGGCATCGAAGAAGTGTGTCCGATCGGAGGAGCTACCTCACTTGGCCCGTCGATCGCTCCTGTTTTAGCCACCTTAAGCCAACTCACGGGAGTCGGGTCCATGTTACATACCCAGAGAGCGTCGCAACCATCCTACCTCATTCTGGAATCTCCACCGCATACACGGTTGTTAAAGTGGTTTTCGGTATCGACAGAGAGTATGCCTGATATCCGACCCCGGTCTCTTTGACAACCAAACGTTATTATAACCCGTGGTTATAATTTAAAATGGTATTTATACTTTAAAAATCAAAATCATTTCAAAACCAATATCATTTCAAATACATTTCAAAATAATATCATTTCAAACCATCCTTTATTTAAACATCAGTCATTTAATTTACTTTCAAATACCATTTAAATCTATTTATTTTATTAAGGAATTAATTACCTTTCAAATTCACATTTAAAGTTAAATTCCTCTATTTAAAACCATTTAAAGTCAATTCCTTATATTAATTAATTACAAATTAAATTTCCAAAATTTAAGCCTTTTTCCAAAAATTATTTATCATTAATATTAAAACGACAAAATTCAGTTTTCGTAGCACTTATAAAATGCTACGTAAAACTTTTAGTTTAAAACAGTTCATTTGAAAAGACAGCATCTAAGTGCTATAATAGCTTCCTTTATTTTTAACTAAGTTTTAGTTATCTCTATCAACTATAGCACTTACAAAGTGCTATAATAGCTTTAGTTCAATTTAGCCTTTAAATTCATTTATTCTTAACAGCAGCATTTGCAAATGCTGTAATATCCGTTATATTTAAATTACAAGCTTAAAAGTAAAATTTCAAAACTAAGTAAATTTTCATTTAAATCATATTTACTTATGAAATCATATAATTTTACATTATTAATTCATTATTTCAATACTTACATTTTTGTAAACTTTATAGGTTAAGTTTCTTACAAAAATCCAATTTTAGTATATTTTCTTAATTTAAATTCAAGTATAAATTTCCATTTCTTTAATTAATTTTATTACTTAACCATTAAGTCTTAAATTTCAAAAAAAAATATATAACTTATTCCATTTATTTTACTTAATAAAAATGTCACTTTTAACAAAAATTCAAAATTCCCAAAAATAGGTTATATTTCAAAATTTGACCTAAACATTCATTTACTTACATTTTCACTTATACAAAATTTATTTTTATTTTATAAAAATCATTTAAATTCATTTTTAACTCCAAATATTATACTTTTACATTTAAAAATATATTTAAAACATTTCAGAAAATATTTTATAAACCACGGGTCTGTATATAGTTTTCTAGCCTAGGTCAAGTGATACGGATGTATATCATTTCAATCTGCAATTTAAAAAGATAAACCCTGGTTCTATCATTTCAAACCCGTAGTCCCAAGTAAAATGAATGACTCGAAAACTGCTCAGACCTTTCATTTCAGTCCATAACGATTTTCCCCTATTCTAAAGTCCATTCGGGTATGTATCATTTCAACCCACAGTGATTCTAGTCTACAGGGAACTTGCAATGGTGATAACTGATATAAACAACAAAATAGCATGAAATAACAGTGACATATGATATAACATGTGTAATAATAGGTGTGAACAGCATATGAAAATAATATAGCAGTGATAACAGGATGATATGCATATACAGGTTCAGGTGATGTCATATTATAATTACATTAGAACATATTAGTCTGGTGAGATTTACTCACCTGTCACAAGCTGGAGATCGACACCAAAGCATAGATACTGACACAATGAAGGCACAAAACTACGGACAAGGCACAAGAGTGGAGAATCAAAGCTATATGCCTTGATAAAATATACACAAACAATATATATAATTCATAAGGTTCAACACGAATATAACAACAAACAACATAAGAATTCAATGCCCAAATCAACAACGATTGACTTGCACTTTCTCTCTACCCCATATGCTTCAGATATACAGGTATTTGGCTCGGCTTAGGGGTGCTACAGGTCTGGTTTGGGTGAGAGGGTGGTCGGCCTAAACATGGTTTTGGTGTGGTGAAGTTTAGGTGCAACTAGGCTACACCATAGGTCAAATATCATCATATGTATGCAATACATTGGTCCGGCCAAAGGTCATATGGCTCGGCCAGTGACTCCAGGAGGTGGTGGGTTGTGTGGCAGAGAGTGGAGGTCAAGCCATAGGTGGTGGTGGCGGCTAATGGTGGTAGAAGGTGATGTAGACAAACTAGGCTCGGTTTGCCTACTAGGTGATGGGTTTTGTGAATTTTTAGTGATGATCCATGCCATGGATGTGCTTGGCCTACCATGGTGGTGGACTAGGGAGGTTGCTGGTCGGAGTATCAGGTGGTGGAGGTTGGCCTAGGGCTGGAGGAGGAGTGGCTGATCCATATATGGTTGAGAACCAATGCAAAATCAAAGTAGAAAATAGAAAAACAAAGAGAAAGAAGAGAAGAAGTTTACCACTTTCTTCACAAGGCCATGGCCGAAATTTTCAGTTTGAGGAGTAAAAAAATATTGTATGTGAATGAGAATAAGGTTGGTCGGCTGAAAGATGTGAAAAATAAAAGCTAATTGATGACAAAAGTAAGTTACGGATGTGAAAGGTTGGAAAATAATGGGCCATTTGAAAACCAAAAGTCAAAACCCTTTCACATTTCTTTTAATTTATTTATATAAGATTAAATTACTGACAATAATAATTATTTCAGTTAAAATTTCGAAAATTTAACAAAATATAAAAGTATATATAAATATTTATTAATTATATAAGGTAAAATAAGAAAATAGCTTAGAAAATGCAAACTAGTTTAGAAAAATTTGAAAATAACAGAATAAATTTGAGAAAAATTATATGGACTTGGAAAAATAATTATAAAAAAGATAATAACATAAAAATAAAAATTCATTCACAAAATAAATAAATAAAGTTTAATTAAATAAAATTTATATGAAGAAAATAACAGAAAATTAGAAAACAGCCTTTTAAAATAGAAAATAAATACAGTAAATTTTGGAAAAATTCTTTTACCATTTTAAAAATATTTAGAGATAAAATTTTACAAATAAAACAAATTTAAAATAATTTTGAAATGAAATAAAGTCAAATTCAAATTTATAGTCAAAATCAAGGGTTGTTACACTTGATAGTGGATGCTCTAGACACATGACCGGAAATCCAGATATGCTGAATGATATAATATACAAAGATGAAGGCCTAGTTAACTTTGGAGACAATTCAAAAAGATATGTGATTGGTATCGGCAAAGTCGGTAACTCTGAAACTCCTATTATTACTAATGTTTTGCTAGTTAAGATTCTGAAACATAATCTGCTTAGTATAAGTCAACTCTGCGATAAAGGGTAAAAATTAAATTTGAAAAAGATAAGTGTCACATTGAAGATACTAATTCAACCATAATATTTGAGGGAATTAGGAAAAAGAACATTTATATTCTTAGTATGAAAGTTTCAAATGATAACCTGTGTCTGTTGGCAAATACAAGTGACCCTTGGATTTGGCATAGGAGATTTGGGCATTTGAATTTCAAACTCTTATCTAGACTATCTAAACATGATCTAGTAAGAGGTCTCTCTAAAATGAATTTTAAAGTAGATAGTCTATGTGATGCATGTCAATTGGGAAAACTTAGAAAAAGTTCCTTTAAATTAAAAATATGATTTCAACCTCAAAACCTCTTGAATTACTTCACCTTGATTCATTTGGTCCATCTCAAATTCCGTCAATAAATCATAGTAAATATGTTTTTGTAGTTGTAAATGATTATTCTAGATTTACATGGACAATATTTTTGAAACATAAAAGTGATACTTTTGAATGTTTTAAGAACTTTACAAAAAGGATTCAAAATCAACTTTCTCTAAAAATTATAACCATTCGTAGTGATCACGGTGGTGAATTTGAAAATGAAAATTTTAAGGAATTCTGCAATAAAAAGGGAATAACTCATAATTTTTCATTTTCAAGAACTCCACAACAAAACGGAGTAGTAGAACATAAAAATAGGATGATTCAAGAGTGTGTGATAACTATGTTTTCAGATAGTAAATTACCAAAATATTTTTGGACAGAAGCAGTTACCACCGCTTGTTATATTTTAAATAGAATTTTAATTAGACCTTTAACTAATAAGTTATCTTACGAACTTCTTTACTCAAAGAAACCTAAGGTATCTTATTTTAGAATTTTTGGAAGTAAATGTTTTATTTTAAATACAAAAGATAACTTAGATAAATTTGATCCTAAATCCGACAAAGGTATCTTTATCGGATATTCTAATAGAAGTAAAGCATACAGAATGTTTAATTTAAAAAATAATACCATCGAATAAACAATGCATGTTTCATTCGATGAAAATCTCAAAATTTTTGAAGATTCAAATGATGAAGAGGATTTAATCACTCAAATCAAGAGTCAACTAAAACTAATAATGAAATTAATCATCCTAATAAAAGGATTAAACTTTTAAAAGATCACCCTATTGAAAATGTACTTGGAGATATGCAATCTGTTGTTAAAACTAGAAATCAACTAAGTCAAATGAGCAATGTAGCTTTTATATCAACTATTGAACCCAAAAATCCAAAAGAAGCATCAACTGATGATTCATGGATTTTGGCTGTGCAAGAAGAATTAAATCAATTCACTAGAAATGATGTTTGGAAACTTGTTCCTAGACCTAAAAATAAAACTATAATTGGAACTAAATGGGTTTATAAAAATAAAATGAATGAACAAGGAGAGGTTGTTAGAAATAAAGCTCGGTTAGTCGCTCAACGTTATTGTCAATAAGAAGGAATAGATTTTGATGAAACCTTTGCTCCCATAGCAAGATTAGAAGCCATTAGGATTCTACTTGCTTTCGCAAATCATAACAATTTCAAATTATTTCAAACAGATGTTAAAAGTGCATTTTTAAACGGATTTGTAAAAGAAGAAGTATGTGTTGAACAACCACCACTTTTTAAAAATTAAAATTACCAAATCATGTTTACAAACTTAAGAAAGCTTTATATGGTCTAAAACAAGCTCCTAGAGCCTGGTATGATAGACTAAGATCTTACTCATTACAATCAAATTTTGAAATTGGTAAAGTAGATAATACTATTTTTATTAAAAGAAATAAAAATGATATTCAACTAGTACAAATTTACGTAGATGATATCATTTTTGGATCAACTAATTTTGAAATGAATAAAGAATTTTCTGAAATAATGACAAAAGAGTTTGAGATGAGTCATATGGATGAATTAAACTTCTTTTTAGGATTACAAATAAAACAATTAGATAATGGTATCTTTATTAGTCAAGAAAAATATGCTAAAGACCTAATTAGTAAATTTGGTTTGGCTACTACGAATGGAACCCATTCCCATGGCAACCAATGAGTACCTTAGTAAAGAAGATCTCTCGAAAGATGTAGATCAAAAATTATATAGAAGAATGATTGGATCACTACTCTATTTCACCGCCAGTAGACATGATATCATGCATAGTGTTTGTCTCTGTGCAAGATATCAATCCTAACCTAAAGAGATCCACTTAAAAGCCGTAAAACGTATCATAAGATATGTTAAACACACCTTTGATTATGGCTTATTTTACCCTAAAAATGATTCTTTTGATTTAATATCTTACTGTGATGCTGATTATGCTGGTTGTAAATCAGACTAAAAAAGTACAAGTGGAACGTGTCACTTTTTGGGGGCATTCTCTGATTTCCTGGTTTAGTAAAAAGAAAAACACGGTTTCTTTGTCAACAACTGGAGACGAATATATTTATGCTGCTTTGGCTTGTTCTCAAGTAATATATATGCAACAAACTTTAAAAGATTATGGTTTAAATATCTCAAAATCACCAATTTATTGTAATAATACTAGTGCGATAAATTTATCCAAAAATACTACTCAACATGCTCGAACTAAACATATTGATATAAGACATCATTTTCTCAGAGATAATATAAATAAGGAAGTAATTACTCTAGATTATATTAATTCTGAGAATCAAATTGCTGATATATTAACAAAACCCTTAAATGAATCTATATTTACTAAATTAAGAAGAGAATTAGGAATTTGTTCAATAACTGAAATATAAAAATATAAATAACAAAGTATAACTAAAAATTATATCAAAAATAATCAAATATTAAAAATTTCAAGGACCATGTCGACATACCCCCTCAACCCATATCGACATACAACGATTTTTTATTTTTGAAATTTTTCCCACCAAAATTCAAATAATTGGTTATATATTCTTCTTATTTTCGAAATTTTGATCATTCTCTCTGTTTTTTTTCTATTCTAAATTCTGAAATAAATTAAACCATGGCCTCCTCTTCCAAATCAAACAAAAATTCAACCTTTTCATTCTCTTCTCCTACTTCTGAACCGTTTCAACGAACTACGCTCGCTCGAGTAACAAAAATGAAGGATTCTCTGAAGGTTGCACTGCAATTATTGGCTGAAATTCAAGTGGTAAAACTTAGAATGGCCAAAGAACAAGAGAGGCAAGGCAAATTCCTAAAAAATCCTTAGGAATTTGCAACAATTTCTAATGGACAATCATGCTAATCCAATCTTGATCGACGAAAATTCTTCAAGAGTTCAAGTGCAAGAGGGCAGTGAGGAAGAAGAAGAAGAAGCCTTCATGGAAAAAGAGCACGTTGAAGAAGACGACAAAGTCGTTTGTGTTGGTGAAGTGTTCTTTTACAAAGATGGAAATCTTGTCGAACAACGTGGAAATTTCTGTTTCCACTATCCAAATTGTTCGGTTCATAGATCTCCCATTTTCAAAGACATTCATTAATTTCTTTTCTCTTGTTGTATGTTCTTTCTTACATTCTCTACGAAAATGTAAATATAGCTATATAATTAATAAATGGTTCATGTTCTTATATGTGTTCTATTAAAAGTATTATTATATGGATTAGGATAGTTAGTAGTTTAGGACTAATAATGTTTTAAGTTTTATAGTTAAGTGTTGATTATTTATGATAACATTATCATTATAATCACATGTCTAAAAGTATTAAATTAAGGGGGAGTTATATAGTTTGGAGATTATGTAGTTTGCAGTTAGTTTTTGTTAATGAAAAAGGGGGAGAAATATAAAATAGGATAGTTAGGCATAGATTAAGGGAGAGTTATTAGTTTTGGTGGAGTTATTAGGATAGAAAAAATATTTTATAAACAAAGATTGACGTCATCAAAAAGGGGGAGATTATTAGTCCCTGAGATGATGGTTTTGATGACAACAACCTTAGAACAGGATTATGAAATATAAATACTAACATTATAGTTTAGAAATATATGTATATGCATGATTTAACCATGCAGGTACCAAAGAATGAAGACTATATGGTATAGAGATTCAAGATATCAAGATTGAAGACTCATGAGTATCAAGAATATCAAGAGTTCAAGATTTCAAGAATAAGTAATTTAATTAGGAATCTTGTTAAAACTCCTAGAAAAGCACTGGCATCTTAAAATCCAATTTATTCGTGGAATGGAATCCACTTCGAGCCTGTTAAAGGGATGGAACCCTAAGTAGAATGAAACCTACGAAAAATCTAGTGGAACATTGTTTTGTGTCCACTAATTTTTATTCAAAATGTTTTTACAAAATTATATCTTGTTTTCATAATGATTTCAAAACCTTCCTTTTAAAAGAATCAAAAACATCTATCCCGGTTTTAAATATTTTTAGCCTCAAAATAATCTTTATCTTCAAAATCAAATTATCCTTAGTTTTAAACTATCTTTTAATAATATATTTAACTTTTAATATTTATACTTAGATTTAAATATAAAATTATAGTAAAGTTTTATATATACCAAAATATTATTTTCTATATTTATTTATGTATTTTAACTATATTTAAGTATATATATAAAAGTTTAAAATAGTTTTAATATAAGATAAAAGTTATTTTCAACGAAAAACAAACCACCAAAATTTCCTTTGGGATGTCGACATACTCAAGATACCCATGTCGACATAGTGGCAGTTGATTTCAAAAATTTAAATTTCAAAAGAAGTGTCTATTTATCATATCCCTTCACTAATGGACATGGTTTCTGTTCTTCTATAAATAGGGGCTGTTTTCAACAAATTTCTAATAATATTTTTCTAGTTTTCACTCCTCTTATTCTTTCACGTTTCTTTATACACATTCTTACCATTACTCTGCCGAAATCAACATTGAATCTAACTTGATCATTTCTAGTTTGATTCTCTATCACTATCTCAACAAGATCTTAGTGCTATTCAGAGTTATAGACTTCTTTGTAATCAATTTAGCGAGAAAAGTATGATTGTAGCCTTGGAAATCAATCAAGCAAGAAAAGGTGTGATTGTGGCCTTAGAAATCAATCAAGTTAGAAAATGTGTAATTGTATCCTAGGAAATCAATTGGGTGAACTTGTTGCCCGTGAAATCAAGTATCTCTACCCAAAGGATTGTGAATCTGGAGGGTGTACCTCGTAGCCTTGAAATCGAGGGTGTAATTGTACAATTGCTTTTGAAAGGAAATCTGTACTTGTGTGCGGGACTGGATGTAGGGTAACTCCGAACCAATATAAAATCCGGTGTGTTCTTTCCTTTACTGCTTTTACTTTATTTCTGCATTTGTGTTTGATTCTATGATCATATCTGTGTCTGAATATTGCATACATTTGTGTTCAAATTAACAAAAACTCAAAAGGATTTAGTAATTTCTTTAAACACTATTCAACCCCCCTCTAGTGTTAATCCTAGCCTTAAGATCCGTATTTCGCATTTCTCACAGTATATCTAGTGTGTGCATCAACAAATGATATATAATATTTATCACCATAGTCTGAACTAATGGTGCTGGACCTCAGAGATCAGTTGCAACCAATTCTAAAGGGATCTTGAATTCAGTTATGGAATCTGCAAAAGCCAATTTATGACTTTTTCTCATTTGGCGATAAGTACAAACATACAGTAATGTAAAATCATCAAAAATGATTTTATTTTCCATAAGAACCTGTTTCACAACACTTTCATTAGGATGGCCTAACTTGTAATGCCATAGATCAAAGACATTTCTTTTGTTTTTCAGTGATGACATTTCACTATTACTACAACTCTTTATTTTCTCAACAGAATTTCTGTAATTAGTCAAAGTAAATTACAACCCATTCACTACATCACCTTGCGAAAGTATTTCTGTTAGTATATCTTTAACTAAGCAATACTTTGGATAAAACTCAAAGTAAACATTATTATCATGAGCAAATTGAGAAATACTCATAAGATTTTTATTTATTCTTGGTACTCTCGGTAAATTATTGAGATATAGTTGTCTTTCACCTTTGATATAGGCATTACCGGTATGAGTGATTTCAATAGACTTACCATTTCTCATGAAAATGGACTATTTACCTCTATACTCTTTGCTGCCTAGATTTAAGTTATCGAGATTGCTTGTCAAGTGAATGGTGGCTCCTGAGTTTGGGTACCATGCTTCATCCTAAATATGTTCAGGCTTTGTGATCTCATCATGTACTGATTCTTGTTACCATTGGATTGCTTGTAGGTTCTTGTTGTACCTGTGCTAGGTTTGCACTACAGTTGCCATTTCTTTGATTATTTGAACCTTGTCTTGGTACATAATTTGCATTAAACCTGAAGTAGCATTTTGGGGGCAGTATGACCCACTTCCTCACATATTTGACATTTTAATTTATTGCCTCCACTCCATCTCCCTCTGCCTCTACCCTAACTGATTGATTTCCTCTTTAATACTGCTGATCTCCTCTGCCTTAGTTTTGATTTTTGGTTTTGTTACTTAATGAAAAGTTGATTTACATGTCAATATTTGGGGGTTTCTTGAAATCCAGTATTCCTTCACATGCAAGGAGAATAGAGTGAACATACTCAAGAGATGGTAAGGTTCCTTAAGATGATAAAACAGCAACCACTGCCTCACATTCATCACTTAAACCACTTAAAATGGTTGGCACTTGCTCAGTATTTGAAATTTTATGCCCTGTAGCTTCAAGAAAATCACATGTATTCTTGATCTTTGCCAAATAATCTCTCATTGATTGATTATCTTTCCTTACATTTGGTAGTTGCATTTAGTAATGCATTACTCTAGCTGTAGATTGTATATTGAATATTCTTTCAACTTTCAACCAAATTTCGTTTGTAGTTTTGCATCCTATTACTTTAGGCAGTAATTTCACATTTATTGATGATAGCAACCATAAATTTATTAAACTATATTGTCTTTGATACTTTGCAAATTCTTCATTATTCACTATCTTGTTTTCTTGATCATTGATGAATCTGTAAGGAATAGCAATTGTACTATGAATTAATCCTTCCAAACCATAACCTCTGGCTGCAGTTTCAGCTTGAATTTTCCATAGAAGATAGTTATCTTCTTCCAATTGTGCTGTGATGAGTTGTGTTTGAGGACCGATGATGGCTTTCATGAAACTTTCTGTTATTGTAGAAGTTTTCTAGGTTGGATTAGATGCACTATCACAAGTTGCTGAAATTCCTTTAGCTATGTGAAATTTCTTGAATCGAGAATGAACTTGTAAGGTCAGATTTTAATATTGAAAGAACAAGAAACTTTATCTCTTCAGTGCTCAGGTATATTGCAGCCAGGTCTAAATGATGAAGGTACTCCGATAGACTTATAGTATGACACATACTTCTTTTCTGTTTAGATGATTTTCTTGATTTATTTGATTGATTTCAAGTTTTCCCAAATTTGAATTTGCTCTATTATGGAAACTTGATGTAGCCAAGCTTTTCTTAGCACGACAGCAATCTCTGGAGGAAAATTTCTCACTTCCCAAATGATGAAATCTAACTAATGGGTAAATTGATCTCCAAGTGGCATGGTTTCTCTGATGGGGATCGATTTTTCTTCTTTCTTTTGAAAGTTTTAATGCAGTTTTTCCTTATAAGGCTCCGATACCATGAAAGAAGATGCTTGATTTCTTCGATAATACGATATGAGAAGAAAAGATGGAAAATGTTGTTTTATCGAATGAACTCTCTGATGATTATTATATGATCATTGTTGGGTAGAGCAGCATTATATAAAAAAGCATTATATAAAAAATTGTTGATGGTTATCTAGCTTTGGGTTTTGATATATACCCGCCATTCAGTAACCTAATATATAATACACGAGTATATTTTCTCATCAGCACCAATACAATTCATTTCCTTACTTTAATGCTTGACTTGTACATTTGAATATTTTTTAAACTGTTTATGAATAAACATTTATTTTTCTACTATATAAAATGAGTTATTTGATTTTTCTGTTTGGTATCACACATGTTGCTTCTTAATACCTTAAACATGTAATACAATCATACAAAAGTGTTGTCAAATAAATAGACATGTTTCCTACTATGTAAGATGAGTTTTTTGGATTCAACAATTTACCCTTTAGAAGCTTATAGCCAACGGATTTTGCTTCAATCATGGATCGAAGTTCAACATCAACAACTCAATCATCAACGGGATTAATTTCAACATTTGTAATTTCTCTTTACCAGCATATGTGTTATTTAAACATGTAACAAGGTTATATGTAATTCTATTTTTCTCTAAGTGAAACAACATTAAACATGGTATAAAGTGTTCTAATAATTATGCATATTTTAATAAGTATCTGAAGTGTTCTAACAGTAGCGATAGATAAGGCATGGGAAGAGAGTTTGTGTATTATTTTCCTTTTGAACGATGTTTGTCGGTGGGTACACAGTCTCTTTACGCCATCTATGCAAAGACTTCTATATGAACTAGTGAGTTTATTTTAGTTTTAGTTTTTAATATTTCATTTGTGCATTTGATAGTGGTTGAACCTTATAATATTTGGGTTTATTGATCAAATCTAATTTTGTCCCCGAAATTAAGGATAAATGGTTTTTAGTCCAATCACGTTGCATGGGCAAGCTCATTTGGGGCTACACAAATCATTTACAAGGAAATATTGTGAAGGAAAAACTTGAAGGCTTTTTTGCAAGCTAGAATAGCATACTAATATTTTATTGCCAATGAAAAAAGTAAAAATATTTTGAAAAACCCTAACCATCGCATGCTTTCTCTTCTTCAATCTCATTCTTTTTCCTCTTTAATTCTTCTTCGCTTTTCCAGAATTAATTAAATAATTATGATTTTATTATCCACAACAAATATCCAATTTCTCCATCTTTTATATAATATTCAATAATTAAACATTCACAATAATATTAAAAAACTCGATTCTTTCATTTTGAAACTTAAAATAGTTTATAAACTAAATTTATATATCAATTGTTTCACTCTTAGACAACTTTCTTTACTTTATGCCAGATTAAATCTTTATAATATTGATAATGATAATGATTTTATTACTTGGGAATGGGATAAAAGTAAGTAAGATACTTCTAATTCTTTCTACAGATTCGTTAATTTTTCGGGTACAATAAATAACTCATTTAAATATATGTGGATAACTAATGCTCCTCCCAAATCCAAAATTCACACGTGGTTAATTCTTCATGAAAAACTTAATACAATTGAATTTTCAAAGAGAAAAAATATTCAAAATGACAATAAATGTTATTATTGTAATATGTATCTTGAGGACATTAACCATATATACTTTAATTGTATGGATTCTAATTATATTCTTATTAATACTCCTAAAATTTTTAACTTTAATATAACAACTAAAATTTCGGATTGTGAATTCTACTGGAATAATTATAGATTCAAATTTAAAAGAATATTAGACTTTTACTAGACACGTTATGCATTATTATTAGTTGGTTTATTTGGTTTCAAAGAAATCAAAGATTTTTCAATTATAACAATTGTCATTTAAACAAATTGATTTTTACAATTTCTTCATTTTGTTTTAATTGGATCGCTAACCCCAAGTATAATTTAGCTAAAAATATCCTTTTCAAAAGGTATCTTAACAAGGTAAATCATAATATTAATTATTTTAAACAAAACAATAAAAATTTTAACATTAATAATAGTATTTTTAATATTTACTCTAATTTAGATGATGATATCACTTCTAATCATAACTTACTTATGATTAAAGGTTCATAAGATAGAATTGTCTCAATATTTGAACTAGTCTCTGTTTGGTTTTGGTTTTTAGGTTCTTTAATTTTACTGTTATTGTTCAGTTAGTCTTATTTAGGTTTTTATTTTCTTCTTTATAATTACATATATATATGTATATTTATTATATAAATATACCTATATATGTATCATTCTAATTTTTCTTTTTTTTCTTTCTTTAGTCATTTTTCAGTTACAGGTATGAGAGATAGGATATCAGATTCATTTTGCAAGTTTCATATCTTCAGATTGCTGGACATCAGATGGATGAGAGGTCACCAGAGCAGAGTATCTTCATGCAGGACTACTAGCAGTTTCTCCTCAGATTTAAAGGCTTTAGAGCGGTTTCTTTTTTCAGCAGATCCACTTTAGTGCAGATGCTTGTTCATCTCTTCTGATTCAGTTGGTTGGAGCTTCCTCATTAGTTTGGGACGTCATCTAGTAGTTTTTGTCTTTCCTCTAGTTTTTTAGGTACTTCTAACACCTTACTATTGGACGGTGGCCATGCCGGAGCTCGATATTGGGGTGTCATGGGTGGAGGCTTTGCCGGAACTCATCTTAGGAGTACTTGAGTTTTGATATATATGTATTTGGTTTTTGTTACCTGCCAGGCATGTTGGCAACACCATATATTCGTGATATATATATATATATATATATATACTTGCATGTGTGCCCTCCTCTATTCGTAGAGGACCACACATTTTCCTCAAAAAATTGTTCACTCTTTTCAATAATTTAAATACAACTTCTATATAATCCTATAAAACATCCAAGTCAGTCTTTATGTAGATATATATCAAAATTAAACATATTTTCAAAGCTTGATTTGTATATATATGTGTGTGTGTGTGTATATATATATGTATGTATATATATATATATATGTATGTTAAACTATCATAAAACACACTTTGTTTATTTATTAAACTTTAAATTTATATTCACATTCAAATTAATTATATAAGCATATACTTTAGAGTTTTAAGTATATTTAATATTTACATTTATTTTATTTTATATTATATTTTTAACATATATGTAATTATATTTATATTTCTAATTTAAGTGCGTGTGTGTATTTATATATATAACGGATGCTAACACAACACTCACACAAGACTTCACATGCGCGCACCCCGGCACACACATACAAACTCACGTACTATATTGCATAAATGAACTCATACGCAACAGTGATTACCCACACTCAAGCATAGACATGAACTTATACACGTAAATTGCATAAACACAAACTTGCACACATAGACATATAACACACTACACAGACATAAACACGGTGCGCAACACAACTGCACACACAACTACACATTTACTCATGCACACACAAACACGTGCATACAACACTATACAACATGCACAGCTCTTATACAACACACGCATGCGCACTACGCCTACACATAAACATAGTGCACAACATGCACAAACACATTCACTCACTCACAAACACAGTTACATACACATTCATGCACACAAACACACACAGTTGCACACATATGATTCCACTGGTGCGTCGGCCATCCATGGCCAGTCCATCGATCGACCATTGTCTGGAGCGATTAAGCTCCATTCCGTGCATTCTCATGTCCCCTTCGATCCAATTCTTATGCAAAGCTAACTCTAATCTTTTATAATTAATGAAATTTCAACACATATGAATAAGAGCAATCCAAGCTTAAGAAATAAACAGGAAATAATCTTGAATTAGGCATAGATTTTGTGAGTAAAACTCATATATATGTGCATGTGTACACTGATCATCTTTACCATGATGCATTCCAACCTCCTTCATCGAACTCACATCTACTTGTTACCATAAGTGCCTATCGATATCATGATAGATTCTCTCAAGATTGGTGACCTATAATAATTTATTTATTTTATTTTCAATATTTTAAGGGAGGAGGATTTTTTTATTCCTTTGCTTCAGGAAGAAAATTAGTTCTCCGTTGTATACGTGAATGCGTTTATCTTTTCTTTTCTCTGTGAAGAGGAGGAAAATTCTGGAATTTGTTGAGTGTAAAAAAATGAGTTTGGGTTTACAGTATTTGGGCTTGGGTTGAAGAAATGTGTTTCCATTCTCTTTTATTTATGAAACTAAATTATATTTTAATTTAAATAAATACAAATTATCATTTCAAATTACTTCTTTTCCAAACCAATATTATGCTACAATTACGTCACCTTTATAAAATTTAATTTCAAAAATGTTAATTTATTTAAATTCAATTATCATATTTTCAGAACTTAAATCCTTTTATTAAATAGTTTCAAAACCAATTTATCAAATAAAGCTCTAAATTCCATTCTAATTTATTAAATTACTTATATTAACTTCAACTAATTATTACATAAAAATTTGGGTTGTTACCATGTTGAATATACATGAATTTGCACCAAAAGAACTGATCTGACACCATTATATTAGTTGAACAGAAAACAAAAATTAAGCTACCTACCATAACTCCATTTACCCAAAAAAAAATTATAGTAGAACATATCTTTAGAAAAATATATGCAATGAAATCATAAAGCTTCCCATAACCAGCTTTTCTCATTACGTATTTTGCATAAATAAAGTACGTCTTAAAACATTTGCGCAATATTATATGAAGAAAGGCACAAATTTGGTGAGGTAACAAATAGATAATTTTTGCAATATGAATCAAAGGAAAAGACACACGACTACGATTGTGATTGAATAGCCTTTATTACAATCACATATAATATGTAAAATTTAAGGTCTTCCAAGTTTGTTGTCACCCAAAATAAAGGGTCAATCAACAAACTATATACATCACTAAGATCAAGATAAAACTGGGTAAAGCTGGACGAGCAGTAAGTAGAATGTGGACCAAGCAAGCGAATATGTGACCAAGCAAGACGAATAGATAAACAACCAAAAAACGAAGTCTATAGTAATCGGTGGACAAATCAGTCGATATCACCAATAATCGATTGATCAAAACCAGAGTTGAAATTGAAATTGAACTTGTAGTTGAAGTGATTTGGAAGAAATCAAATGAACGGATCACAAGAGAAACAAGAGTTGTTATCCTTTTTTTAAGTCACTAGTATGAGGCCTGTTATTTGCACACGTAAAGACTTACTCTTTTAATGATACCATGCAATTATTTTGGCAGTAAATTTTCTGATCATATTTTATTGTACAACTATCCATAAGAATAGAATAGAGAAGTTTGCTTTTGCAAGTCAAAGTTGCATGAAAGGATTAGCATCAATATTGTTAAATAAGGAGATGCACATATCACTATTACATTGAAGTGCTTACTTTATGGAGTTTGTTGGGAATACAGTTTTCAAGATGTGACTTTTGAAAAAGGCAAGCGTTCCATATAGAGATACTTGCTAGTATCACCTATCATCTCATTAGCCTTCTAGTTATTGTCCACATGATATAAGCCAAAGTAAAAAAAGATCATTTTTGAAAAAACAAAAGATGAGATAGGCAAGCTAAAATCAGCTCGTACTTGGCAAAATGAAAGACACAGAAGATCTAAATATATGTTAATTGTTACATTATTAATAGATTTAAATAGTTCATGCTCATGAAAAATTACTGCATCAGTCCCAGTAGGTTCGGATCAAAATAAAAACATAATGAATACATAGAAAAGTATGCAGTCTTTTCAAATAACTTTTGTTGAACCTAAATTATGCAGCTTTTTCCGGAAGCTGCTATTTTTGCTATATATGGTTTGCATTTCCTCGAGTTTATGACATACACATATAGAGAGAAGGATACAAGATTTACGTAAAGAGAGCATATATACTGCAGATATTTTCAACCATGCTTGTAATGTAGGATCTCAAATCACGTCGAATACTGTAAGAGATGATAAAACAACAAAATTATTCCTGAGGACCATAAACTTGGCAGACGAGGCATGCCTAAAGGGACTCCCACTGAGCTCAGCACCCAAGATCTTTCGCCTGAGTACCAAGACAGTGATTCATCAAGCTGCAGTAGCAAAGAATATAGTAAGATAGAAGATAAGCCCTTTTGCACTCTGAATATAAAGTGGTTCTTTGTAATCAAAGTAGTTGTATACAATATTTATTAGGCATAGAACACTAATCCTTATGTATATATTCACGGAGTTGCTGCGAACAGAACAAATAACATTAGTATAAGTGGTTTTAGAAGGTCATACATGGAAAAGTTGATCAATACATCATTATGAATATGATGAATTGATCATTCCATAGAGTATAAATAATAACTGCATATCCAGCATAATGGCCTTACAAAGTTCACAATATCCATTAGAAATATGCACATTATAGACTCTTATACATATGAAGAAAATAATGTTTATTTCCAAAATTTATTAGGAGTTTCACCTACAAGTGATATTAGCTATAGCCTAATCTGTAGTAAACTGCCTTTCAGCTGCAATTTTGCCAGCAACTAAATCAGGCCATGACGTGCCATTGGCTAATGCCGTAAATTATGAGATCATCATTAAAGTTAGCACTTTTAGAAATCTTGGATTATCGTTATAAGCATTTTATCATGCATGAAATTCATAATTTTGGCAATTGAAAAGCTATAACGGGGAATTTAAAAAGTAATTGAAGTATCTAAGTTCTACTTAGAAAACTGCCATGAGTTAAAAATATTTGTATTTATTTTTCATAGTGGATATAAAAAATGCAGTGGTTGTTAATAGAAAAACTGCTGAAAACTTCTATTGAAAAGAGAGTGGTATATTACATTACATTTGTAATAGAGAGAGCTGTATTTATATATATGCAGTGTACATGAGAAATAAGCAGTGTAACAAACTATTGGGCTAACTGGTTCGGCCCATGACCATGTAAACTGAGAACCCGACCTCTCTTATATTATACAACACTCTGAATACTTCGTTTATTCTAACTCCCCCCTTCAATTAGATCTACGGTTTCCATCTCCTCTCACGTCTTTCCGCTGCCACCTTCTACTTTGAGCTCCTGCTCTAATATAGTGAATTATTTTGTAGAAAGCGGCTTCGTAAGAATGTCCGCTCTTTGATACAAGGCTGGAACGTAATTTACTTTCAGTCTTCCATCCATAACTTTCCCACGAACAAAGTATAAATTGATTTCGATATGTGTTGTTCGTGAGTGCAAAATTGGATTGGCAGAGAGTCAGACAGATCTGAGATTGTCACACCAGATAATCAGAATGCTTGTGAGGTTGATTTGATTTCGTGAAGTAGCGATTCAACCCAAATTATCTCCGCTGTTGTACTGGCTATGAAATGATATTTCGCTTTAGTACTACAACGAGATACAGTAGCTTGCTTTTTAGATATCCAAGAAATTGGGTTACTACCCAGGTAAATACAGTACCCTGACGTCGACCTCCTATCGTCTGGGTCGGTAGCCCAGTCTGCATCAGAGTAAGCTTGTATGTTTAATTTCTTTGTATTGTTAAATGAAGTCCATGATTCAATGTTCCTCTCAGGCATCTCAAGATACGTTTTACTGGTTTTCAATGATCACTAGGAGGTTTACGCATATACCGGCATACTTTATTTACACTATAACTTAGATCCGTCCTTGTTATTGTAATGTATTGCAGAGCACTGACGGTACTTCTTTATTGTTTCTCATTTGTGATGGATTTACCCTTGTCTCTTGAAAGTCACACTTTACTGGTCATAGGAGTAGGTAAAGGTTTGGCCTAATCCATATTTTCTCTCTTCAGTATGTCAAGTATATATCTCCTTTGACATAAGAATAATTCCGAGTTTGATTTCTGTATGACTTTTACACCAAGGAAGTAGTGTAGATTACCCAAGTCTTTTGTAGATAAAACTTGATCCAAGTGCTTGATTTTCTGGTCCATAGTTTTATTGTCATTTCCAGTAATGGTAATATCATCAACATATATCAATATGTATGTAATCCTATCTTGTTTGCATTGAATGTATAAAGAATTGTCTGATTTAGTAGGTACAAAGCCTAACTCTATTAAGGCTGACTTGAGTTTTTCATTCCAGAACCGAGGAACTTGCTTCAACCGATAGACAACCTTACCTGCTGTTGACTTCATTCTTATATCCTTTTGCCTGTTCCATGAATACATCTTCTTTCAGATCCCTATTAAGGAATGCATTGTTTACATCCAACTGTTTAATTTTCCATTTTTTATAAAGCAACGGTTGAAATGATCCTTATTGTAGTTGGTTTCACCACTGTAGAAAATGTTTCATTGAAGTCAAAATCATACTGTTGATTGTACCCTTTAGCTACAAGCGTTGCTTTATATTTTGAAAAGCTTCCATCTCGGTTTCTTATGATTTTTGTAAGTCCACTTGCACCCTATAACACTTCTATCTTCTGGTAGACTCCATGTTTCATTTCTGACTAGACCGCTATATTCTTCATTCGTTGCTTGTTTCCAATTATCATATGTAATTGCTTCTTCATAGCTGTCTACATCTGTTTGATCTAACTGTGTACTATAAACTTTGGGCTTGAATATTCCACTTTTGATCTGGTAATCATATGATATCATATTCTTGCAGGTGGTGATTTTTGAGTATTGATGTTATCATCTATATGTTGAGGCTTAGATGAAGAGGATTCCCTTTTATCCGAGTTGGTATTATTTTTTTGACTTGTGTGGTTAAAGGTATTGGAAAGCTCATGTGAACCATGACCTGATCCAGCACTGGATATTGTGTGTTGCGGTCCTTGACTTGTCTGCATGCCTTCATCGGTTTGATTTGTATTCCACTCAGATATCACATGTATAGAAGGAATTGACATGTTGCTTTTATTGTACACCTTTGTGGTTTTGATTTTTTATATCTGCAAATGGAAAAATGCTTTCATTAAACACCACATGTCTTGAAAAAATATCCTACCATCACTACTCAAACACCTGTGTTTGCGCCAAATTCGGTCACAAATCCCAAATATCGTGAAAGCACCAGTGTATGAACACAGATCAACAATAAATGATCACCAATCACAGATCTAAGTAATGTAGAGGATAAAAAATGAAAAATAATAAACTTTAAAAGGAAAGAAATAGACAGTGACGCAAGATTTATAGTGGTTCGCCTATCTCCGGCCTACGTCTACTTTAAAAGTTAACGTTTTATTGACTTTCCTTGCTGGTTACAGCAGATTACATTGAAAAAATTCGAGTACAATAGTAGCTTAGTAGTGCGAAGGTGTTTTTGGTAGAGTCTAGACATCGGATAGCCAAAGATCCTTTTTCCGTGGGCTCTGAGGTGCTATTTATCGGTGTAGATTGCAAATATTTCGCTCAAATCTCGAGAGACTTCTTCTGGCACATGGATGGATCCACGCGATCGATCTCAAGCGATTTCGACTCAATCCGTGATGGAAACGAACGTAATTCATATCAATCAATATTTTTCCCAATGGAGTCGAGATTTGGCATGGACCTTCTTTAGCTTGTATGTTAGATCCTGTGAAAATTTCATAGCATTTGGACTTGTAGATCTCGAGATATGATCGATAAGAAATGTAGTGTTCTTTGTTCGCGTCGATCGTTTCGTATCGATAGTTGTTCATATCGACACCATGCACATGCGCGTTGATGACGTGGCTCTATTTTCAAGACTCGATCCACTTTCTATGTAGTGTTGAACGTTTCTTCCCTCGAATCACACACATTCTACGTTCGCATCCATGCTTCGTGCTCATTCGTATCCATAGTTTTGCAACGGTACGTTCATATCCAACTTCTTGCATCGTTACATTCGCATCTATCAGTTCATGCCTTTTTAAGTATCGATTCCAGGAGTACATTTCATATCGATCCTGTATGCGTTAATTGATACAAAATAACTATGGGGAATGCATTCTTGATCGATACAAAAAGGTCGCAAGGTGATGGGTACGAAACAGGGATTGGAAGGGCCAACAGATGGATACGAAACTCAATCTTAGGGTGGGTACGAATGAAGCCTTACCTGGTGGATATGAATCAGAACAGCTCCTGATGGATTCAAAAGTATCAATTTCTTCATGATCGATACGAAAGTATCGATTCGAAGCATGCTGCCTATTATCATCTAGACCGACGCGAAATCATCGAGTCAAACAAACCATCATGCTCCTGACTATTCGATCCAAATCCACAACCATCGAGTCGAAAACCACTTTACCTTCCTCACCGATCGATGTGAATGTCTTGTTCGTATCGATGGGCATCGATATGAAATATATGGATACGAACAATATTGATACCAAACCAGTCCCTTCCAACATTGATCCTTCCATATCTCGAGCATACGAACCCCGATTAACCTGAAATTTGAAACGTTGCCTCTCCTAGCCTTGATCATCATTCCCAATCGATCCTGCTTTGATTGGAGCTCAGCCAAATTTTGACGACATTAATCATAGCCTTGTTTCCAATCGATCTCCAATCCTGATATACATCCTTTCCAGCCAATTTGTTGATATTCCAGCCTAGACCAAAGGGTGGGATAACATTTTCCCTCTAAAATATGCCTTGTGGTAAGAAGGCGTGTTTTGAATAGCACTGATTCCGACATCCAAAGTCCATATTCCATCTAAATCCAATAACCAATAACCGAATCCAGTCACTCTCTGGGTCAATATCCAAATCGTTTGCCGTCATAGCCGATATTTGTATCCATAACCTCTTTGGATTCTTGTCAAGTGCAATCCACACCCGACGACCGTGGTCCAATGTCCTTGAACGTTGAGTAATTGCTATGGCTTAAGTCCTAAGACGAATCCTGGTCACTCCGGACCCTTGCCGAGCATAGTCCATACTTGACGACTTGAAATAAAAATCGATATATATATTGTGGGGCCTAAGTCCTAGGTCGATCCTAGTCTCTCTGGACCCTTGCTGAGAATAATCCATGCTCGACGACCTAAATAAGCCAATTCGCCACGTTCGGACGAAGAGACTTATCCCTTGCCAGGCATAATCCATACCCGATGACCATTTACCAAAAAATAGATAAAAATCCAATCAAAATCCAATCCAAAATCCAAATCAAATCGGAAAACCAGAAATCCAAATCAATATCCAAAACAGAAAACAATCATCCAAACGAGAGTCCAAACCAGAAAACAAACAAAACAGGAGTTCAAACCAATCTCCAAAACCAAACCAGAAAAGATAAATGTCCAAACCAAAAGAAAAGGCAGGTTTCACAAACCATAGCGTCGTGGTTTATCATCATTCAGAGCATTCCTAGGGGCCATCTCCGTCCCGGTACATGAGTAAGTGACTTGGCCGCTTGCTCAGAGTTTGCTACTTATTTCATATCATCCTTGTCAATTGAGAACCAATCGAGCATCATTCCTGGGCTTCGCGCCATCGTTGTTTGAGGTTGACAGTGGCTGCTCATGCTCCATCGTCGCGTTTCGAGCCCCGACATATTGTCGCAACTGTCCATTCCTTACATGCTCCTCAATTATGTCCTTTAGATGCCTGCAGCTGTTGGTATCATGTCCGTCCAAATCGTGAAAAAGACAGTGCCTCCCTGATGCCCTTTCACGTTCTGAGGGTTCTCTCCTTGCTGGCCTTCGGTAGGGAAGGTGATTCCGAGTCTCCATGAATATCTGCTCTATCATCTCGTTCAGTCCTGTGTAAGTGGAAAATTTTGGCTCTCTCCACCGCTTTCTAGCTTTTCCTGCCTCGTTGTCCAACCTCCTCTTTCCTTTATCTTTATCTTTATCCGAGCTTCCGCTGGATGGCCCTCCCTCCTCAACCGTGTTCACCTTCTTTAATTTCATATCTGAACATGCATCTTCCTGCTGAAGAAATCTCTCATCCTCGTGAAAGAATTCCCCGAGATCCATTGGTGGATCCCGTATTAGAGATACTTTGAAATCCGAATTCTCTCTGACTCTTGATACTACTGTCATTAAAACCATCGATGGATCCGGCCGATCCACCGAAGCAACTGCCGCATTGAACCGAGTTAGGAAAGCTCTGAGCGATTTGTTTGTCCTTTAATTTACTGACATTAGTGTCATTACATTCTTTGGCCTTTTGATATGAACCCGAAACTGCTTCAGAAACCTGTCCACCAACTCTGTCCATGTCCTGATATATCCCTTTTCCAGCTGTCTGAACCACATAGCAGCTATATCTGTTAAGTACATAGAGAAATATCGGGCCATAATTTCCTCTGATGCCCCCAGCACTTCCATGTGTTGTGCGTACCTCATCAAGTGATCGATAAGATCAGCCTTGCCATTGTATACCTCCAAAGTAGGTTGCTTGAACTCTAGTGGATTCCGAGACATTCTGATGTCCTTAGTAAACGGACTCATGTTCACCACTTCCAGGTCTCTGTTTTTCAAAACTCTGCGCATAGTTCGCCTGATAATCTCAGCTAATCGAGCGTTGTCCGTCAAGGGTTGCCCCTCGAGTCCCCGAGGGAATTCCGGTGCATACTCTTCATCATGCGCTCTTGCATTCCTGCCAACATCTTATTGTGTGGTGTCACCTGGAATTCCTCCATGAACTGGTCCATCATTGCCAGGTGGTGTGCCCCCGAGTTTGGATCCATCCAGATTAGCAGTTGTGTATTGATCAGGGGTTGCGCCTTGTTGAGCTGCTCCATTCGATTGCCTGTTTGGTCCTTCTACTCCCGCTCCGTGGATCTGAACTCCTAAATCTCTAGCCGTTCCTGCTGGTCCAAACTGTCCGAGGAGGTTCTACATCATTTCCTCCTCCCTTTTCAAAAATTCTTCATGCATAGCTCCCATCATCATCTCCATCTAGTCTCTGGTGATGAAAGCTGAAGTCCGATTAGCTCCTGATGGCGCCTCCGGGCTTCCTTCATGCTCACTTCTCTCTGCTCTTTGTCTTTTACTTGATTGCCTCGTCATAGCTTTACAGATCTGAATCCTTAAGCCTTCAAATTCAATATCCAAGCGGTAGAATCCCTAAGTTAGCTGCTTCTTAGTGAAAGCACTAAAGTGTTTGCGCCAAATTTGGTCACACGCCCCAAATATCGTGAAAGCACCAGTGTATGAACATCACCAATCACAGATTTAAGTAATGTAGAGGATAAAAGTTAAAGAATAATAAACTTTAACCGGAAAGAAATAGATAGAGATGCAAGATTTATAGTGGTTCGACTATCTCCGGCCAACGTCCACTTCAAAAGTTAATCTTTTATTGAATTTCCTTGCTGGTTACAACTGATTACAGAGGATTACAATGAAGAAATTCGAGTACAACAGTGGCTTAGTAGTGCAAAGGTGTTTTTCACAGAGTCTGGACATCCGATAGCCAAAGATCCCTTTTCCGTAGGATCTGAGGTGCTATTTATAGGTGTAGACTGCAAATATCTCGCTCAAATATTGGTAGACTTCTTTTGGCACGTGGGTGGACTCACACGATCGATCCCAAGAGATTTTGACTCGATCCGTGATCGATACGAACATAATTCGTATCGATCAATTTTTTTTCCAATGGAGTTGAAATTTGGCATGAACCTTCTTTAGCTTGTACGTAAGCTCCTGTGAAAATTTCATAGCATTTGGACTTGTAGATCTTGAGATATGATCGATATGAAATGTAGTGTTCTTAGTTCGCGTCGATCATTTCGTATCGATAGTTGTTCGTATCGACACCATGCACGTGCACGTTGATGACGTGGCTCTATTTTCAAGGATCGATCCACTTTCCCGTGTTGAACATTTCTTCCCTTGAATCGTGCATATTCTTCGTTCGCATCCATGCTTCGTGCTCATTTGTATCCATAGTTTTGCAACAATACGTTCATATCCAACTGCTTGCATCGTTACATTCGCATCCATCAATTCATGCCCTTTTTTGTATCGATTCCAAGAGTACATTTCGTATCAATCCTGTACGAGTTGATCAATACGAAATAACCATGGGGAATGCATTCTTGATCGATACAAAAAGGTCTCAAGGTGATAGGTAGGAAACATGGATTTGAAGGGCCAACAGATGGATACGAAACTCAATCTTAGGATGGGTACGAATGAAGCCTTACCTGGTGGATATGAATCAGAACAACTCCTAATGGATACAAAAATATCAATTTCTTCAGGATCGATACGAAAGTATCGATTCGAAGCATGTCGCCTATTATCATCTGGGTCGACACGAAATCATCGAGTCGAACAAACCATCATGCGCCTGCATATTCGATCCAAATCCTTAGCCATCGAGTCAAAAACCACTTTACCTTCCTCACTGATCGGTGCGAATGTCTTATTCATATCGATGGGCAACGATACAAAATGTATGGATACGAACAGTATCGATACCAAACCAGTCCCTTCCAACATTGATCCATCCATATCTCGAGCATATGAACCCCGATTAACCTGAAATTTGAAACGTTGACTCTCCTAGCCTTTATTATCATTCTTAATCGATCCCGCCTTGATTAGAGCTCGGCCAAATTTTGACGACATCGATCATAGCCTTGTTTCCAATTGATCTCCAATCCTGATATCCATCATTTCCAGCCAATTTGTTGATATTCCAGCCTTGACCAAAGGGTAGGATAACAATATCCATTTTGGTTATTCCCATATCCTAAATAGATGGAAGAGGTAGATCTAAGAATTAATTTGTGATTTTTATATGGTCCAAGACATGGAAAACACAAGCATCCAAATGTCTTAAGACTTTGATAGTCTAGTTTGGCCCCAAAAAACACCTCAATAGGATTCATGTGTTTGAGTACCTTGATATGAAGTCTGTTAATTAGATACGCAATAGTATTGAAAACTTCTGGCCTAAATTTCATAGGTAGTGAGGCTTATGCTAGTAGAGTTAACCCTGTCTATACCATATGCCTATGTTTTCATTCCGTTAACCCATTTTGCTCTGAAGTATATGGACATGTTATTCTATGAACAATTCCACTTTTAGAAAATATTCTTTTAATGATTTTATTCTCCACCTCCATCAGTTTGCATTATTTTAAGTTCATTGTTTACTTACTTCTCAGTCTGTGTTATGAACTATATTACAGCCTTACATGCATTTGATTTTGATTTCAAAAAATAAATCCAAATATATATGGAATAAGCATCAACAAAAGGTATATAGTACCTGAATCCATAGTTAGAGCTTACTAGTGCTGGCCCCCATAGATATGTGGCCACTAGTTCTAGTGGTTTACTAATAATGGTGGTTGAATCTGTAAATGGTAATTTGTGGCTTTTTCCTAATTGATAGTAAGTACACACATATGATAAAGATACATAAAAAGAAATGTTATTACTCTTAAGTACTTGTTTTACAACATTCACACTAAGATGCCCCAGTTTACATGCCGCAAATCAAATATTTCTTTGCCATATTTAGCATATGATTTAGAACTGTTAAACCACATATTTCTATTTTTTCTCTTTATTTTATTTCCAAAGTTGAATTTGTATAATCCCTTGTCCAGTTTACCATGTAGGAATATTTCTTGATTTAGCAAATCTTTCACTACACGGAATTTAGGGTGAAACTCAAAATACACATTGTTGTCATTAGCAAATTAAGACTCTCATTAAGTTCTTTTTAGTTTGAGGAACTATTAATAGATTATGAAGAGAAAGGTGCCTTTTACCTTAAATGCTACTAGTTCTAACATGTGTGATGTTTATAGCTTCACCATTTTCCATATGTATAGAATGCATATTTGTATATTATTTATTGTCAAGATTAAGATTATGAATGTTATTTGTGAGGTGATTGGTGGCACCTGAATCTGGATACCCGTCTTCACTTGCAATGTCATCTATTCTAGTAAATTCTGAATTTCAATGTTGCATTCCTGAACCTTCAATTTGATTGTTTTGTCTTTGATCCGTATAAGCAACATTGCGCTAGAACCGTAGTTTCTTTGATTTCCTTGATTTTGTTGATTTGGGTAGTATTATGTGTTCAGTCTAAAGTAACTTTGCCTTGGTGTCTGTCTAGGTTTTTCACATATTTGACACTTTGTTATGTTGGTATTCCATTTTTTATTCCTGACTCTTCCTCTTTGAGTAGTACCACCTCTTTGATTATATGATTCTTTTATGATATTTTTATTTTTCTTGTCTCCTTTCTTAATTATTGTTTTAGAGTTTGAGGCATAGCTGATTGATAATTCTATGTTGCTTTATTTTCTTTATTCTACTCTTTCTTCATGTGATAATAGAATTGGGTGGAGATACTGCACACTGAATAAGTTTTGTTGTGATGAAATAATGGCCACAACCAATTCATATTCTATGTCCAGATTCAACATAGTGAGAATTTGCTTTGTTTCTAACACTGTCTGACCAGCAATGTCAAGAAGGTTACAGTAGGACTCCACCTTGGTCAGATACTCCCTCATGGAAATATTTTCTTCCTTTAAATTCGGCAATTCTCGCTTGTAATGCATAATTCTTCCTGTTGATTGTGTGTTGAATATTTGTTATTTGTAGTCCATATCTCATATGATGTCTTGCATCCAACAATCTGTGATGATGATCCAGAACTGATGGATGATAACAACGACGTTGCAAGTAAACTATCTTTCCTTTAATGATTAACAAACTCTTTATTGATGACTCGATCTCCATTACTATTAATGATCATTCTTGCGGGGGTAATAGCGGTTCCATACAGAAATTCTTCAAACCCTTAACCTTTTATGCTAGTTTCAACTTGATACTTCCATAATATGAAATTGGTTTCATCAAATGCTGTGGTTATTAAGTGACTCTGTGGTTTGATAATACCGGATGAGTTATTCTTTGAAACTGATGGTTCTTGATTCTTGAGTCCACTTGATGGAGTGGATGAAACTTCATCATCTCTATCCATGATGAAATAAAAAAGTATGATGTTGTGGTCTCGATACAAATCTCTCACTGTGCAGCCAGACTTTGCAGTTCTTAATGCAAGTTTCTTGGCGAGGCACTTTGAAGGAAGTTCCTGATGATAATCAAGACAGGTAGGTGGAAACTGTGACTCTCAGATGATGTGAATATTGATTTTTTAAGAGCAACCAAACGGGGTGAATGATAGGAATACTTTGACCCCCTTTTCTGGATGGTTCGATGATGATGAAAATCTGTTCTTTGATAAGAATGGGTAGATATGAGAAAATGAATGCCTTCGTTTGACAATTTTTAAGCTCTGATACCACAATAGAAAAATTGCAGAAAACTTTTATTGAAAAGAAACTTGTATACTACATTATATTTTTAAGAGAGAGAACTTCATTTATATATATGCAGTATACATGATAAATAAGCAGCGTAACAAACTATTAGGCTAACTGGTTCGACCCATAACCATGTAAACCGAGAACCTGATCTCTCCTATATTATTCAACACTCTGGATACTTCGTTTCTTCTAATTGTTGTATGAGTCAAGCCAGTCATATCATTGAATTTGAGTTCAATAAAATAATTATTGAAACTTCAAGTAATGTAGCGTACTCTATCGAATATTAATAGAGCTTGAATAACCTTTGTTTATTATTCCTTGGTAGAATTATTGCACACATTCTGTACCAAGAAAGAAACATAGTAATTATTGCACACATACCATGAAAGAAACATAATGATATTAATATCAATTAATTAAATCACAGTTATGGTAGTATCAATTGATATTTTGTACACATGTGATGACAATATCAAAGAAGTTAATATTTTTAAGTATATCCTATTTTTCCAAATGCAAACGATTTGCAGAAGAAGATTTTGTTTTTTTTTTGTGCATAATCGATATCAGTTAATTATATTTTTAATAATGCATATTCTTGAGTAACAAATTCCATCACTTATTTCATCAAATAAGTAGTTTACAATTTTTATTTAAAATATATGGTCCATACCGAATGCTTAAGGGGAAAAATATATCGGTTGTTATGCAATTACCAACACATCTTATGATTTAATGCATACATGCAGTAAATGCCCATATCAAAAAAGTAGTGAGTGTGTAGAAGAAAAAATCAATAAACATGACAATGGATAGCCCACGGTAGGAAGAAATAGAAAATCGTAAGTAGAATATATGCACAACCCCATAATTGTTGATACTTAGGAGAAACCGTTAGCGTGCAAACATAGGAATAAAAGAGTCATAAAAGGATCCATTGGAAGCTATATAAAAAGGAAGTCATATAACAAGGTAGCGTGAAACATTTTTTTCTTCTCATCTTATAACTGTTACGCGGTTGATTGACCATGAGGCTAGGCATAGGAGCCTCTTTCGGCATGAGGCCTCGTTCGGCACAGATAAGTCGCTCGGCACGAAGCCCCATTTGGCATGAAGCCTCGTTCGGCACAAGCCTCGTTCGACATTTCCCTTCGCTCCACACAAGCCTCGTTTGGCATGAAGCCTCGTTCGGCACAAGCCTCGTTCGGCATCTCCCCTCGCTCAGCACAAGCCTCGTTCGGCATGAAGCCTCGCTCGGCACAAGCCCTGTTCGGCATGAAGCCTCGCTTGGCACAAGCCTCGTTTGGCATGAAGCCTCATTCTGCACAAGCCTCATTCGGCATCTCCTTTCACTCGGCACAAGCCTTGTTCGGCATCTCCCTTAGCTCGGCACAAGCCTCGTTCGGCTTGAAGCCTCGTTCGACACAAGCCTCGTTCGGCATGAGTTCCTCACTCGGCATACGAATTCCATTCGAACTGGATATGTCGCTTGACATATGAATGTCGTTTGATCTGGACATGTGGCTCGGCATACGAGTGCCATTCGGCATGGAAGCCTCGATCGGCATTCTCTAGTTCGACCAACCGTGCTCGGAAAATGTCGTTTGGCATCCTTGGCTCGGTGTGCAGAAGCTACTTACCACAGGCCGAGATATCTCGTTCCTAGGACTATGAGGGAAGTCCAACCCATCTCCGTCTATAAATAGAAGGGCAAGGGCACACTGAAATGGATCTTTTTTGGAGAACACTGGGAAGACTCTGTCGCTTTCAAGACTCATTCTTTTTAGTTAGCACTTGTATTCAAGCCATTATTGTACGGATTGTATTTGTGTTCAATCATTCGGAAAGCAATAAAGATCAAAACTCAAAGTAGTCGTAGGAAATTACGCTGAACCACTATAAATCTGATGTTCTTGTTTTTGCAGTTAATTTAGCATAGAGTTCTCTATTTTAATTTACTTTCTTCATTAATCTCTCTACATAACTCTACTCAAGGATGTTAGTGACCAATTTTGGTGCTAACATTTGGTGCTTTCACTGAGAGTTGAATTCTCAGGCCGCTAGGATCTGCTTTGCAGCTACAGGATTGAATAAATCCCCCAAAGGAGATCCAAGTCATTCACAGGATGTCCATTGATTCTACTCAGAGTTCTTATCAATAACTCTATTGTGGGAAGACCACATACCAGGTCAACTTCTCATAACGCGGACGTCAACGAGACTGCTAGCGTAAAACAAATAGGACCTAGCAATCAACAAGAAAATCTAGGTGTAGGAACCACCACCCAAAACTAAATGGAAGTTGTCACCAGAACAGAGTTCATTGAGTTGATGAGAGAACTCATGGAAAGTAGAAGACAAATTAATGAGCAGATTCCAGCTAACGCTAACCTCATGACTCATCTTACTCAACAACAGCATCAGAATGCTAGAGGTAGCCCCGTTCCTTATTCTTCATCTAATAGCTCGACTTCATCCGATGAACCTCCCAGGTGTAGATGCCGCAAAACTGAAACTACACAAGCAAGTGCCGTTGATCGATTAACTAGAGATCACCTACACCTTGGAGACCACACCTAAGCTAGAACAAGAAACTTAGGATCTGAAGCATGTATAGAAACTGGACGCCTGGCTCACCAAGACCCTAATGAAGCCGGTCCCCACGATATACGTTTGACAGATCGCCAACAGAAGAGACATCAACCCGAACTGTCCCATATGACAGATTCTAACCTTCTCATCTTCTATATAAACCTCGGACTTATCGGCTATGGTCAGACAGATGATGAGAGAAAATCAAGGCTTCACCAATGAAGATTGGGGGATATCTAAGAGTCATACTCCATTCAAGGATACTATTCTACAGGCTGAGTATCGCAGGAAGTTTAGCATGCCAACTATCCCGGCCTATGACGGGAAAATTGATCCTTGATAGCATATCATGAGATATGAATGGATAATGGATTCAGCTAGAGCAAATGATGCAACTAAGTGTAGGTGCTTCCCAATAACTTTATCTGAAATTGCGACCATGTGGTTCACTCGACTTCCACCACGGTCTATATCTAGATTTGACGAATTGGCGACGAAATATGTAGAATAGTTTAGGATATATGCCACTCATCTCAAGAACGTGATGTCCCTGTCTAGTGTAATCCAGGCTCCAAAGGAGTCGTTGAAGGAGTACTTACAGAGATTTCATATTGTGGCTAATAAAGTTAGCAACCCTAATAACCATGCAATTCTGATAGCTGTAATGCGAGGAGTGGATTTGGATTCGGAGATTGGTTGGCAGGAAAACCTTCGATTACGTAATATCGTTTTATTCAAAAGCTCATTAGTTCATACGAAGAGAGGAAGCCAGGTGGAAAAGGCAAGATAAGGCACCAGGGCCTGTTCAGGAGACTGTGAAAAGCAACATCGCTGTAAAACAATTCGGTGACAATTCGAGGAAAGTTCAGGTCAATATCCAGAATAAGCCCGGGCAATCTAAAGGGTTCGAAGGAGGAAATCCCAGAAAGAAAAGGGTAGCAGGAAAATGGAAGCCAAGAATTCCAACTTACAACGAATATGCTCCTCTGAATGCATCTTTGGAGAATATTTACCTGTCAACTTGTAATACTTTTCAGTACAGAAAGCCATGCCCAAAGGAGTCAACAGAGGAACAAAAGTGGACTGGGAAGTACTACCGTTTCCATGAGACTTACGGGCATAATATAGAGGAGTGCAGAGACCTCCATGATGCCATAGAAAAGCTGATTAGACAGAAAAAGTTGCAGGAGTTTGTCAAGAACCCACAAGAAGGTAGGCAAGGAACATTAGACCCCAGATGGGGGCCGGCTCCATGCCATCCAGAGGAACCTGCTCGAACTGTAGGTGGACAGTCATAAACACTATTGTCGGTGGACCTTATCCTACAGACAAGAGCTGGCAGGAAATGGAGTGGTTTGCTAACTCCTTAAGGCACGTAGATTTTGAGTGTTGTTCAAATACTGAGGACGGGTTCCCAGCTAAGCAGCAGCGAACAATGGCGGATGATACAGTATTCAGGAGCCGAGACGCTGACCAGGTGGAGGCTCCAACCGTTGACCCGATGGTCATATCTGCGACAATCGGGACAGAATTTGTGAAGAGAATTTTGATTGATTGTGGAAGTTCTGTTAACATCATCTTCAAAAAAGCATATGACCAAATGAAGACGGAGACGAAGGATTTAAAGCTATCTAAAGCTCATATTCATAGCTTTAATGGTGCAACAACCAATGCAATGGGTTATGTTGAATTGCCACTTGAACTTGGGTAAGGCAAACGTAGGAAGGTGCGAATCCTACCTTTCATAGTTTTGGATGTTGATTCTCCACATAATGTGTTTCTGGGTCGATCGGCCCTGGCAGAGTTTAGGGCAGCTTTGGCCCCGTGGTGTTTAACTTTGAAATTTCCATCAGACAAAGGAGTTGGTGTGGTGCATGGCGATCAGGCGACCGGTCGTGCATGTTATGTGGCTGAACTGAGAGAGGCCCAGAGGAGAGAGAAAAAAAGGTTACGGACAACTCCTTCCACAGTCGGATCACTGAAAATTGACAAGTAGTGCTAGAGCCCTGGCTCGGGCAGCACGTTCGGATCTATAGAGACATAGATCCGAGAGATAATGATGGGGAACCCAGGGAGCAAAAGAAGCACCGGCCGAACTGACGATTGACATTTCGGTCAGCCGAGATGACCCATCGCGAGTGCTTAAGATTGGATCACAACTCGACCACTCAGTGGCCGAGGACCTCACTGGTTTCCTCCGATCGAATTTGGATGTTTTCGCTTAGATACATTCTGATATGTGCAGGATTTCTCCCGCTATTGCGAGTCATATGTTGACCATAGACCCGAAGTACGTTCCTGTAAGGAAGAAAAGGAGAGGCATGGACCTGGAGAGGTCCGCTGCTCTCAGAGAGGAGGTGGACAAACTCAAAGCCAATGGGTTCGTCCACGATGCCCTCTACCCTAAATGGGTGTCTAACCCCGTGCTAGTGAGGAAAGAAAATGGGAAATGGAGAACTTGCGTAGACTACTCTGATTTAAATAAAGAACGCCTGACGGATAGTTTCCCTTTACCAATAATCGACTAGCTGGTCGACTCAACAGCTGGACATGAGTTACCATCATTTATGAATGCGTACTCAATATATAATCAGATCCTGATGTATATTCTAGACCAAGAACACACCAGTTTTATCATAGACGTCGGGCTATATTGCTATGTAGTGACGCCTTTAGGATTGAACAATGCAGGAGCAACTTATCAACGTCTGGTGAATCTAATATTTAAAGACTAGATTGGTAGAACAATGGAAGTCTATGTGGATGACATACTCATGAAGTCACGGCAGTCAGACGACCACATTCGAGACTTAGCGGAAATGTTGAATATACTCAAATATTATGGAATGAAAATCAATCCTCTGAAACGTTCCTTTGGCGTTGCGTCAGGGATGTTTTTGTATTTCATTGTTAATGCGCGGGAAATTGAAGCTAACCTGGAAAAGATTCAAACTATTCGGGACATACAAGTGCTCAAAACAATAAAGCAAGTACAAAGCTTGAACGGAAAAGTAGCCGCGCTGAGTCGATTCATATCCAGAGCCATGGATAAGTGTATTCCCTTCTTTGATATAATAATGAAAGGAAAGAGAAATTTTGAATGGACGTCCAATTGTGAGGACGCATTCCGAGCTTTGGTGAGACATTTGGAAAGTCCCCCGGTGCTGGAGAAACCTATAGACCATGAAGTATTGTATGTGTACTTGGTTGTACCCCAGCATGCTATCAGTACGTCTTTGGTTCGCGAGGAGGACTGAGTTCAAAAACCGGTTTACTATGTCAGTAAACGTTTAACGGGGGCAGAAAGAAATTAGTCCAAGATTGAGAAACTGGCCTACTGCTTGGTGATTGCATCACGCAAGCTTCGTCCGTACTTTCAGGCATAGTCGTTCAATGTTTATAGTGATCAACCCTTGCGTCAGGTACTCCAACAACCAGAAACTTCTAGAAGGATGTTAAAATGGAATATCGAGTTGAGTCAGTTCAATATTACCTACCTGCCATGAAGGGTCATACAAGGGCAAGCGCTAGCAGACTTCATTGCTGAATTCACCATGTCAGACGAACCAAACAGCCACGATGTTATTCCCCCCATTCGATGGAAACTGTACACCAATGGGGCATTTAACGACCGTTTCTCTGGGGCCGGTATAGTTCTTGTGACTCCTGAAAATCGATCAATTTGTTATGATTTGAAACTTGATTTCCCAGCAACAAATAACGAAACCGAGTATGAAGCATTGATTACTGGCTTGAAACTTATCAAAGAAATGAGAGTAAAATCGGTTGAAATCCTTTGTGACTCACAGTTGGTGGTATACCAGGTGCGGGGGACTACCAAGCAAAGGGACAAAGACTTGCCCCATACCTTGCACGGGTTCAAGAGCTGCTAGCAAATCTAGAATATTATGATATTTCGCATGTCCCGCGTGAACAAAAGAGAGAAGCCAATTCATTGGCAAAATTTGCAAGTACTGGCGATGCACAACAAATGGGATTGGTTCCCGTCGAAACGTTACACGCTCCGAGTATAAATGTGATGGAGATAGATTTCGAGCTAGAAACAGAAATTGGGAAGGAATCATGGATCACCCCATTCAAGCAATACTTGCTACATGAGGTCTTGCCTGAAAGAAAGAGCGAAAGATGATAAGTCATTCGTAAAGCTTCCCGATATGTAATGCAGGACGGAATAATGTGTCGGAAGGGATTCTTGTCCCCCTTACAATGGTGCATTGCCCACATTGAGATAAAATGAGTCCTGAAGGAAGTCCATGAAGGAGAGTGTGGTGACCATACTAGGGAGCACACGTTAGCAAAGAAAATCCTTCGCTGTGGATACTATTGGCTGACTGTAAATCGGGATGTTGTAGACTACGTAAGGCGATGTGATAAAAGCCAGAAGTATGCAAAAATCCCGAGAGCTCCACCGATGGAACTCACAAAATTGGTTAGTTCCTGGTCGTTTGTAGTGTGGAGGATCGATATAATCGGTTCTTCACCCATATCCAAAGGTGGTGCGAAATATGCGATAGTTGCGGTCGATTAGTTTACCAAGTGGGCAGAAGCAGAGCTCTTAGCCACGATTACCACCAAGAAGGCCATTAATTTCATTGTATGAAACATTATATGTCGTTTTGGCCTCCCACGGACTATCATTACAGACAACGGAACTCAATTCGAAAGTAGCAAGTTCAAATAATTTTTTCAAAAGTATGGCATTGAAAAAGGTTTGCAACGGTTGCTCATCCAAAAGCCAATGGACAAGTAGAAGCCTAACAAAATAATCAAGTCCATATTGAAAAAGTGTTTGGAAAAAGCTAGTGGCAAGTGGGTGGATGAACTTCCAAGAGCACTTTGGGCTTGTAGAACCACCCATAAGTTCATGATTGGACACATTCCATTCGGATTGGCATATGGCACGGAAGCTGTTATATCTGTGGAACTTGAAGTCCCTTCGCATCGAGTAACTCATTATGACCCAAAGACAAATCTGGATCTTTTACTAGAATCATTGGACTTTGTTGATGAAAAACGCGAAGAAGATTTTAAAGACGGCTGCATATAGACACCGATTCGCTCGATATTATAATGAAAAGGTCCGACCGAGAACCTTTGATGTGGCCGATCTCGTTTTGAAACAAGTTTTCCCGGTCCCATCGCATATGAATCCCACATGGAAAGGTCTATACGTCATTAAACGGAGGCTTAGAGAGGGAAATTTCAAGCTAACGACCGTTGATGGTGCAACACTCCCCCGAGCATGGAATAGCAAGCATCTGCAGCATTATTATACTTAGTCTATCCCTTTTGTATCTTTGTTGCAATTATTTTCAGTATGTTTTTATTTCGTTGGTTCTTAGTTCTCGACATGTAATAAGACAATTTAGTTTGTTTTCATTAATAAAGGATTGAAGCCATCTTTTCTATGAATTATTGATGTTTTCATACATGATGATTCCATGGCAAAAAACTAGAGTTGCATTATTCTGTCTGACGTACGAACGCGCATGAACATTTAAAATCTTCAAGTCCCCTGAGTGCGGACTGGAGTACTCTGAGTCCCTAGAGTGTGGACTGGAGTACTCTAAGTCCCTAGAGTGTGGACTAGAGTACAAACGACTCAAAATCTCCAAGTCCTCGGAGTGCGGACTGGAGTACTCTAAGTCCTCAGAGTACGGACAAGGTTATAAATGATTCAAAATCTCCAAGTCCCCGGAGTGCAAACTGGAGTACTCTAAGTCCCCAAAGTGCGGACTAGAGTATAAACGACTTACAATCTCCAAGTCTCCTAAGTGCAGACTGGAGTACTCTAAGTGCCCAGAGTGTGGACTAGATTATAAACGACTTAGAATCTCCAATTCCTTGGAGTGCGGACTGGAGTACTCTAAGTCCCTAAAGTGTAGACTAGAATACAAATGACTTAAAATCTCCAAGTCCCCGGAGTGAGGATTGGGGTACCCTAAGTCCTTAGAGCGCAGATTAGAGTATAAACGACTCAAAATCTCCAAGTCCCTAGAGTGCGGACTGGAGTACTCTAAGTCCTCAGAGTGCGGACTAGATTATAAACGACTTAAAATCTCCAAGTCCCCGGAGTGCAGTCTAGAGTACTCTATGTCCTCAGAGCGCAGACTAGAGTATAAACGACTAAAAATCTCCAAGTCCCCAAAGTGCGGACTGGAGTACTTTAAGTCCCCAGAGTGCAGACTGGAGTACTCTAAGTCCCCAAAGTGCGGACTAGAGTGTAAACGACATAAAATCTCCAAGTCTCCAGAGTGCGGACTGGAGTACTCTAAGTCCCCAGAGTGCAGACTAGAGTATAAACGACTTAAAATTTTCAAGTCCCCAGAGTGTGGACTAAAAATATTCTAAGTATCCATTGCATGAAACAGAGTACTTAAGATTTCCAAAAAATCTCCAAGCCACATGAAAGTGAACTGGTATTTATGTAACTCATAAGATTTTGGATCTCGACCACAGTTATACATTTAGCTGAACAATAAAAGTCATTTGAAAGACAAAGGAACTAAATTTTATTTATCAATCCAGAATGAGGTTCTATTACAAATCCTCCAAAACTCGGACTCAAAATTCTATCTACATTGACTACTAAAATAAATAGAAATAATTACATAATCTAAGCTAACACTCATTGAACGAGTGTAACAGCTACTTCTTCGGTTTCTTTGATTTCTTTTCCTCCGTCATTTTCTCAGATGACTCCTCCCCTATGCATTTTCTCTTGGATGCTTTGCTTGATGGGGAAGTAACATTCGAGGAAGGACGAGGGACTTCTACTGGCCTAGACCCACCAGGGAGAATGACCTTCAAAGGCCTGTTCAAAGGATCATCTAGATCCACAACTTGGGTCTCGACTTTGATTTCAACTTTCCTTTTCTTCTCCTCCGCAAGTTGCTTCTTCATGCTCATTTTTGAAGTGTGTCCATAGGCGCTTGTAATCTCAGTTCCATAATTTTCTTCAACGAGTGACGAAGTTTTAGAGTTGTCCTCGTCAAGCGCCTCAATCACTTGAGCATCAGGACCAGTGTCTCTCCCGCTTGAATAGCCTCGCTCGCCTTCTTTTTCTCCTCCTTGGCGTCATCGCTTCTTGGAGTGGGCTCGGGGTCAGAGCGGCTTACGCAAAATCACAAGAGATAAATGTTAGAATACAATAACCTCTCATCGAAAATGACGGCTCTTTGAACTTTAAGAAGAAGAGTTATATATCGGTTTCTTGCCGACTCTCAACCGTTCGAAGAGTCTCACCCTCTGGAATAGGAGATAGAACATGAATGTCGAGGTCAGGGTCTTCCGGGTCATAACCAACATGCTGCTTGAATGGATCAAGTACTAGCTGACCAGCCGATTGAGTAAGGGGAGGAGCTGGAGACTCGGTTCCAGATGGACCGGTAATGTCATTCTTTCTTTTTGATGAGGGAACCTTTGCTGTAGAGAGCCTTCGCTACAGACAAGTCTAAAGACTCATTCCCTCTGAGAAATTCCTTTACTAAAACCTCCTCGTCAACCTCCTCGGTGCCCGACTCAAAGTTTCTAATCTTTATCAAAGTTTCCCACGCTTCAGCCAGAGATTCGAGGTAACCCTTGCCAAGAAAAGTTAAGTCCTGATGCATGAGGACACGGGTATTGTATTCTGCTATAAGCGGGTCGAACAAGCACTTGATCTCCTCCCTACCAGCATTCGTAGCCGCCTCAAAGTGAGAATCAGTCTCCATGGATGCTATTCTTTTGCCCTCCTCATGGCCTTCATCCTTTAGCGTCTCAACTCTAAAGAGTCAATCGTAGAGCTTTGTCTTCAGGAGTCACGTAGCAACAATTTCATCGCAATTTCGTTATGACTCTTCTCGAGTAGCAGTTTTTTCCTCTTTCTCTTTGAGGAGTAGCTCTTCCAACTCTTTGACGTGTTGGGCGAATGCATCCCTCTCCTTTTGAACAGAATCTTTCTCTAAAGCTAAGGCCCCGTAGCATTGGACCGCTTCGTCAATATCTTTCTTATGTGTCGTCTCCAGACGATAAATGGCCTCTGCTGTGTTTTAGCACTTTTTTGGGCAGCTTCGAGCTGAGATTTGTATGAAGAGAGCTCTTCATCCTAAGCTTTAATGATGTCTTTATCGTGAATAGCTTCGAGCTTCAGACGATCGATTTTGTGTTGATGCTCAATAGAGACTTCCGAGACTTTTTCAGCTAAATGGACAAACGCGTCATGTTGAACGTAAACGGCATTGTTACAAGAAATGGCGCATTGTTTGACGTGTCCTGGAATGTGATGAATCGTCGGGAGAAATTTCAAAACATCGAAGCATATTTTCGAGAATATGGCCTTGAGCTCAGTAAATCTTTCTGCTATCGACGGATCATGTATAGGAGCGAGAGGAGTTTGCCTGGAAACTACAGGTGTTTTATGGGGCTCCTGGGATTGCCTGGTACTGGATGAACCAGAATGTAGATCTCGGTGGGCCTCAAGCTGGGACCCCTTATGTGTAGACTTCTCCTTACCTTGCTCTAATTGAGAAGGAGGTAAATGAGAGTAGGAGGACTGGCTGTATGTTTTTCTTCGATAAGATGATTCTCGGGGGCGGTAGTCTCAATCACCAGTGTCATCTCTGACTCAGCGTTTGCCGGAGCCTGAATCCCGGCTAGAGTGATGAAATATAGATGACCCACAAAGATGATCGATTACGTGAGTACGTCCCATTTCACCTGCGTAGAATTTGAATAACGACAAGTTAGCAAAGATAGAGTGATGGCTAAAATTTAAGTGCAAGGTGAAGTGCATGTGTCCGTTTATGTCCTAGTATTTCCCCCCGACGGACCAGTTTATTTATCTTTACTTATAGGAGTTTTTTCTCCTTGGTTATGGGCTTGAGCACCTGCATCGCCTCTTGCGGGCGAATGAAGCTTGAGGGCTTCTGGATCGTTAAAGCCTTAGTTGAGAAAATCGTCAGGAATAGTAAGGTATGACAAGCCTTTTAAAAGCTCTCTAAGTGTTGAGGAGAAGGCTTTCTCTCCACCGGAGTGATTGTGACCTTGGGGTTTCCACCTGTTGTCTTCTTCCTTAATTGTAAGTTAATTTTTTCTTTCCCTTCACAAAGGGAGGCGTGTGAACCTTAACTGCCGGATCCCGAGTAGGATTAACGTTCTCACCAGGTGTGTTTGACACATGGGCCTCTCCAATCTCGCCTTCCTCCGGTGTATCAGGGTCATCACGTGTTGAAGGCCTAACTTTCCTTTTTCCCTTGTCCAAGGCAGACCCGGTTATAGTGACGTTGTAAGGAAGACTTATTCGGCGACCTTCCGCTAGCAGCCCAAACTTTGAGAGCGATTCGTTTGAAATAATAGATCTTATGTCCCGGTCTTCTACGGGGATAACTCGGATAGCTTCAACGGCTTCAGAATACCCGAAGCCTTTAGGACGTGGGCTGATTCCTGTAAAAGTAGAAAAAGAGTTAGAAAAGGTGCAATTTTCGTCGAATGCAAGTATTGATCCAGAAAAGAGACTTACTCCCTTCCACCCATCTCCTTGCAAAGCCAAGGGGACAGCGCACGTAGAACCATTCCTGCTTATCTAGGCAAATTTGCTCCATGCCCCAGTCAGAATTTGACACTTGTTATGCGGCTCATGAAATACAAAAGATGGGCTGTCAGATCATCTCTTGAAATGATAAATATAGAGGATATCGCCCGGAGTCGGGAGCCTGAAAAGGACGCTCATGAAGAGAATGCACGTGCCGTATACGAACGCGTGACTGTTTGGATGTAACTGTGATGGAGCGATCTTAATATACTGTAGCAGGTCACGGAGGAAGGAGTTGAATGGTGGTACGCTACCAACCCGGTATATAAATTTGTTGTAGGTCATATATCCGATTAGGGGCAAGTGAGGATGGTCTTGTCACGATGGAACCAGCATATCGTCAAAAGGAATCCCATGTATTGAGCATATGCAACGAAGAGCGCTTTTGTTAATTATCGAAGCTTGAGAGTCGATCGGATTGTCTAGAAAGATCACTTCATCCAAGGCATCGGGAGCCAAGTCGACCGATGCGAACGTGGGGCTCGAAATATCTTGTACAGGAGCTGTCGATAACTTTGAGGTTCCAACCATTTTCTGTTGAGAAGATGGCTCGGGTCTGTCCGAGACTGTGGCAGAACTAGATTTTCTAGACATCTCTAATGAGTACAGGATCTGATGAAACACCTATTTAAACTATACTTGAAAAACGATCAACATTAGACATAACAACAAAAACACTCCCTCATGTGGTGTGTGAACTAGTGCAACCGTTCAAGTATAAGTGCCAAAGAATTACAAGTCATAAAGTTGATGAAATAAAGTTAAGCTTTGGACTTTCATCTTCGAAGACCGTCATTGCTGACTGTCTCCAAGAGCTTGTCGTATGATAGTTTATATTTTTAACTCGGCATCGATACTGTATGTGGAAGGTTATTATCTGTTTTAATTGAGTTAAATTCAGGTTTATAGTTGTCAACATAGGGGAGTCATCAGTCTGGATTGTTCGATATGCTTGATTGCTTAAGTCCTTGTCCTTGTTTACTGCCATATGTTCAAGCATAGGAAGTAAGTTAAGTCAACATGCATTATGTTCGAGATGGGATGGTTCTTACTGTTGTAGCATACTACCAGACTTAATGTTGAGCGACACTCCCTCTCCACTGTTCGGCATTCGACAAGTCATGCAGAGCTACGGTCATGCCGAGCCACATTGCTTGGCACGCTGAACTGAGATCTTACTTCCCTCTTACACTCCCTATTACCTCGTTCGACATAAGGGAGTCATGCCAAGCCATGGCCATATCGAGCCACATAACTCGGCACATTGAACCCAACCCCTACTTCATTCCTACACTTCCTCTTCACCATTCGGTCTGCGAAAGTCATACCGAACCACAGCCTATGTTCTCCTCCAACTCGCACACCACACTCAACCAACAATTCTTAAACTCGCCAATTCCTACTGAGCCAACCACGTTAAGTGAGAGCCTGATCGATACGAAGTGACTGAGTTCAATGGATTCGAACAGTGTGATGGCAGATCGATTCGAACGTGATGGATTCGAATTGGTCGAGGCGGACTCATCCTGATGGATAAAAATCTGATTGGTGCGAGTGGACCATCACCTTGAACTTCTGATGGTTGCGAATTTGATGGATTCGAACCGATCAACCATATCGATACGAAGAGCATGTTTTCTCCAACTTGCATCGATCATATCTCATTCATACTAACTACGATTAACCTAAAATTTGAAACGCTGGCTTTTATGGTCTTGCTTGTCATGTCCTATCAATTGTAGAACGATCCGAGCTTGGACAAAATTCATCGATATCCATAACGAAGCAATGTATAACCAATCTTTGAGACGAGCTGTCTTTGGTTTTCGATCAATCTTTTGGTATCACGGCCTTGCCAAAAGGCGGGATAACATTTGCCCCTCAAAACATGCCTTGCGATAGGAAGGTGAGTTTTGTAATGTCCTACGCTGGACGTTCATATCTCACGAATGACGATTGTTCGGGATCGTATGCCATTTGAGGTGAATCGGGACCATTCGCGGTCGATGCCGTTCGCGGCAAATGATGGGATGGGACCATTCCTGGTCGGATGCCGTTCCCGAAAAATGGTGAAATGGGACCGTTCGCGGTCGGATGCCATTCGCGGCAAATGGTGATCATTCGGGATCGGGTGCCGTTCGAGGCGAATTGTGACCGTTCGAGGTCGTGTGCCGTTCGAGGCGAGCTGTGACCGTTCCAGATCGGGTGCCGTTCGAGGTGATTGTGACCGTTCGAGGTCGGGTGCCATTCGAGGCAAATTGTGACCGTTCGAGGTCGTGTGCCGTTCGAGGCGAATTGGTGTGCCCGGGGGGGACTTAGTATTATCGATGTCAGATTTCACGTTTGAGTGAATTTTTGGATCGTTTGTCAGGGCGGTTTATCGCCATCTTAGAGCATGTCTAAGGATCGTTCGCGACCCCATACATGTATAAGTATCTTAGCCATTTCAGAATTACCAAAACCAAATATCCATTCAACCGATGAGTTTTAAAACAGAAATGTCCGACACAATCAAATCCAAACATGAAAAAAACAAAAAACGAAAGCAAAACAGTGGCGTCAGAGTGCAAATACCTACATCGACGTGGTTTATAATTGTATCAGAGCATGCCTGAGGATCGTTCGCGGTCTTGTACATGTGTGAGCAACTTAATTGTGTCGATGTGGGGTTTTCCACTCGTCCTTCATTATCTCAATCAATTGACAATAAGCTAACGTCTCAATCCTGAGCCGTCTTCAGTTGATGCGGGCCGTTCTCGTTCCACTGTTGCGGTCCTCCTTCTCACATACTGTAACAACAAACCATTCTCGATGTGCCCCTCGAATTCATCTTTCAAGTGTCTGCAGTCGTTTGTGCTGTGACCATTCAACTCATGAAACAAACAATACTTGTCCGACCTTCTCTCATTGCTAGTTGGATCTCTCCTCGTTGGCTTTCGATAAGGGACCCGTCCCTTAGTATCCTGGTAGATCTATTCCAATGTCTTGTTCAACTCTAAGTATGTGGTGAATCTTGGTTCCTTTCGTGGTCGCATTGATCTGTTATCGTTATCCTCAGCCTTTCGTTTTCCCTTGCTAGTTTGTACTCTTCTCAGGGGGATTTCCACCTTTGACTGCATAAACATTAATTTCTTCTCCTTCTTCTCTTTCGGCGTTTGCATCTTCCAATCGCAAAAACTTTTCCTCCTCGTGACAGAATTCTCCTAGATCCATAGGCGGATCATTAGTCAATGAATTTTTGAACTCTGTGCCATCAGCTATTCCGGACACAGCTGCCATCATAACCATGGATGGATCTGGTCGATCCACCGATGCTGCTGCCGCGTTGAATCGCGTCAGAAAACTCCTTAAAGACTCCCCAGCTTTCTGCTTTAAATTTGCCAAACTCATCACATTCTTTGGTCTTGCAATGTGAACCCTAAATTGCCTCTGAATTTCTCAGTTAAATCTGCTCATGTTCCTATAAAGCCACTCTCCAGCTGCCTAAACCATAACGCTGCGATATCTGTCAGATATAATGGAAAGCACTGGGCCATAACTTCCTGTGATGCCCCCAGCACTTCCATGTGCCTCATATACTTTGTCAGGTGGACCGCGGAGTCCGTCCTCCCATCGTACATCTCCACTGATGGTAACTTGAACTATGGTGGGTTCCTAGCCATCCTAATTGCAGGAGAAAAGGGACTCATGTTCATGTCTTCAAGATCTTTGTTCACTAATCTGCCCCTCATGGCTCGCCTGACCATCTCCGCCAATATATCATTGTCTCCAAGATGTAATCCTCATTCATCGCCTTCGACCTGGCCCCCGAGTTCATGAGGGAATTCTGGAATCTGTCCTCCTGGATGAGCTTCCCCTTCTCTGCCAATGCCGTGTCGTTTGAATCCACCCGATGCTCTTCTTGGTATTGGGTCAGCATGTTCTAGGCGTGTGCCCCCTAGCTCTGGTGCCTCCTCAGAAGGTCCTGCTCCATTCTGAACTCCACCTGCATCTCGATTCTGCGCTCCAAGTTTCCCAATCTGTTGAAGCAAATTTTGGATCATCTCTTCTTGCCTCTTCATCATCGTCTCCATCTCATCCCTGGTGATGAAGATCGTTGCCTGATTCGCTCCTGAGGAAGCCTCTTGGCTTCCTTCGTGTTGACTTCTCTCTGGTCTCTACCTTCTACTTGTTTGTCTTGTCACAGCTCCTTAGATCTGAATTCTTCAATCATCAAATTCAACTTCCAAGCGGTAGAATCCCTGAATTAGCCCTCTCGGTGAAAGCACCAAAGTGTTTCCACAAAAAATGGTCACAAACCCCAAATATCGTGAAAGCACCAAACTATGAATGTAAATCAGCAATATTCGAGCACAAGTTGCAGATTTCAGCAAATGACAAACAACAATATAGAAATAACATACAAAAACACGAGGTTTATAGTGGTTCGGCTATCTCCGCCTACGTCCACTCTAAAGTTTTATCTTTTATTGATTATCCTTGCTGATTACAGATGATTACAGCGATTACAATGAAGTAATTTGAATACAACAGCGATGTTGAGATGTAGAATTGAATCCAGTAGAGACTGGACGTTCAATTGCCAAAAAGATCCCTTTTATGCAGGCTTCAGAGGGCTATTTATAGGCGTAGGAGACTGAGATCGTGCTCAAACTTCGGGAGACTTCTTATGGCACGTGAGTGGTCCCATACGACCGACCCCACCAAGTTTAGACTTGATCTGTGATAGATACGAAATAATTTCGTATCCATCAAAAATTGATCCAATCGAGCTGAAACTTGGCTGGAACATTCTTTACCTTGTATGGAAGTTGCTGAGAAAATTTCGTAGCATTTGGACAAGTGGATTGTGAGTTATGATCGATACGAGTTGAAGTTTCTTGATTGGCTATTTGCTTCGTCGATCACTTCGAATCCATGTATTCGAATCGATGGATGCACGTGACAACGCAGCGATGTGGCGTGCGTATCTCGCATCGATCCGCCTTTTGCTCCGAGTTGACCGTGTCGCATCCATGAACTTTGCCTCGTTTGTATCGATGACCGTTTCCTTGTTCGATTCGATAACAGCTGCCAACACGTATCGATGGAAGCACGCTCGTCCGTATCGATAGAAATTGGCCCTGTTCGTATCGATCAAACGTGATGGGTACGATTGATGGATACGAACTAACGAGCTTCGATGGGTTCAAATAATGACTTTAGGTAGATCGATACGAGCAAGCGCACTCCTTTGATGGATACGAAATGGTGTATCTTGATCGATTCGAACAAACGCTTATTGATGGATACGAAGTCGAACGATGCCATTTATGCAAACAAGGCTGTTAAGTGAGAGCCCTGATCGATACGAAGTGACTAAGTTCAATGGATTCGAACAGTGTGATCGCAGATCGATTTGAACGTGATGGATTCGAATTGGTCCAGGCGGACTCATCCTGATGGACACGAATCTGATTGGTGCGAGTGGACCATCACCTTGAACTTCTGATAGATGCGAATTTTATGGAATCGAACCGATCAACCATATGGATACGAAGAGCATGTTTTCTTCAACTTGCATCAATCATATCTCATTCATACTAACTCTGATTAACCTGAAATTTGAAACGCTGGCTTTTATGATCTTGCTTGTCATGTCGTATCAATTGTAGCCTGATCCGGGCTTGGACAAAATTCATCGATATCCATAACGAAGCAATGTATAACCAATCTTTGAGACGAGCTGTCTTTGGTTTGCGATCAATCTTTTGGTATCACGACCTTTCCAAAAGGCGGGATAACAGCATGTTTAAGTCTTATGTTCATCTTCCTCGTCTAGACGAATCCTGCCATTGTAGTTTAAAAAAAAGAGGTAAAAAGGATCATTATGAATACTAGTCTCGAACGAAACCCTCAGTCAGGAGTGTCCGGTGGTCGAGAGATTCATACCTAGGGATGGATTGAAGCGTAGGAAAATACTGTTTGTGGAGTTGAACTTGTTCAGGTTCATGTTGAGGAGAGGTTGATAAGCAACGTATGGGACTCGAGAACAAAAAGGGAGGTTGAGGTGTTAGCAGGAGACTGGTGGAAGACGAGTTCGAAAGGATGTTAGGGCGGAGGTAAAAGTAAAAGGGAGAAAGAGGACAAGTGTTAGCTTTTTTATTAGGAAAGAGGGAAGGTGAATAGACAGTGAAGGTAGAACCGGCCAAGGCATCTCGGTGGTTCGGCATCCAAATGCCGAACGACTCACTGCTTATGTGTCAAAGAAAGGGAAAGAGCCGAATATTGACTCAAAGCGGTTGCGTTGCCACACACGACACACTTTAGGGGGCATGTGTTACCTGGTTGATTGACTATGAGGCTCGACGTAGAAGCCTCGTTCGGCACAAGCCTCGTTCGGCATCTCCCTTCGCTCGGCACAAGCCTCGTTCGGCATCTCCCTTCGGTCGGCACAAGCCTCGTTCGGCATGAAGCCTCGTTCGGTATCTCCCCTCGCTTGGCACAAGCCTCGTTCGGCATGAAGCCTCGCTCGGCACAAGCCTCGTTCGTCATGAAGCCTCGCTCGGCATGAAGCCTCGCTCGCCACAAGCCTCGTTCTGCATGAAGCCTCGTTCGTACAAGCAAGTAAGGCCAGATTTTGGTTCATTCGGTATAAAGCCTCATTCGGCACAATCATCATTCGGCATGAGTTCCTCGCTAGGCATACGAATGCCGTTCGACCTGATATGTATCTCGGCAAACGAATGCCTTTCGACCTGGATATGTGGCTCGGCATACGAGTGTCGTTCGGCATGGGAGCCTCTATCGACATTTCTGGTTCGACCAACCTCGCTTGACAAATGCCGTTCGGCATCCCTGGCTCGGTGTGCAGAAGCTACTTACCACGGGCCGAGATACCTTGTTCCTAGGCCCGTGAGGGAAGTCCAACCCATCTCCATCTATAAAATAGAAGGGCAGGGGAATAGTGAAATGGATCTTTTTTGGAGAACACTAGGGAGACTCTGCCACTTCCAAGACTCAATCTTTTCAGTTAGCACTTGTATTCAAGCCATTATTATACAGATTGTATCTGTATTCAATCATTTGTGAAAGCAATAAAGATCAAAACTCAAAGTGGACGTAGGCAGTTACGTTGAACCACTATGAATCCAGTGTTCTTGTTTTTGCAGTTAATTTAGCATACTGTTCTCTGTTTTAATTTACTTTCTTCATTAATCTCTCTACATAACTCTACTTAAGGGTGTTAGTGACCAATTTTGGTGCTAACAATAACTATTGATTTTTGACATATCGCACAGTAAACATATAAAATATATTTATGCAAGATAAATAGCTTGGCCATATCCCATGAGCATACACTTATAGATTTTTTGTCAAAATGCAAAGAAACCCAATGATAATATATTTGTGCACGACAAATGGTCGGATCATAAGTATAGGTTAATTTATCTGTACATACCATGTCTACATTGAAAGGGATTTGATAGGACTGTAATTTGTTTTTGTAGTTAGAACACAATCAATCTAGAATCCGTAAATCCAAAATAAAATAGCCAATAGATTCGAATATTATGGTTCTGGAGTAAAGACATCTTTAAGAGGAAGCGTTAATGATGATCTTCAATGGTTTTCCTTGGATCTGATGGTGGAGACCTTTTTGCATTTTCCATTTCTTTTTTCTTTTTCTTTCATAAATTTATTGGGCTTAAAAAATGTTTCAGAAATAATCCCTTAAATACAATATGAGTAGAAGAAAATTTTGATTTTGGAATATCTTCAGTCCAAATAGGCAAGGTGTCTATATATATTATTAGACAACCTCTGGGACAAGTATAATTATTAGTGACAATCTAAATTTTTCTATTAAAAATTCATATGCCTTTTTCGTTAATTCTTTATATGAAATTGTTGCACAATAATAACAAAGACTGGATAATAAGTAAAACTAACATACATAATACATAAGTATATATTGTTTGATGACTGATAAAATAGAAACTAAGAGAAGTTAACATATAAGTCAACTGAATGCCTATATAAACCAGAAAACCTTTCAAAACATCGTTATTATCGCAAAAATTAATGAATATTTTATGTTAATAGCTAAAAAATGCCGGATTAGATAAAGAAGGAATAGAAGGCACATTAATTTCTCCAGAAATACCGAAAAGGGAAAAAAATTGAGAAGCGGTGATTATTTGGTTCATGGCAAATAATACAATTTTCACAACTTTGAATGATAATAAACAATCAGTTGTACCAATAGTACAGGTTTCAGCAAAAAGGAAGTCGGGGTAAGTTAAATTATGATCACGACATGCAAAATAAGTCAAATTACACTAATTTCAAACATGATTGAAGGATCTACAAAACATGATTTTAATAACTGTAATGCATCGACTATTATTGTGTTGAAATTAATTTCCGCTACTAAAACACAATCGTGTTAGAAATTGATACCTGAATTTGGGAAGAAGTCATTGGAGAAGCGTCAACGAGGAAGGAGGAAGACCTAACTCTAGAAGCAAGCTCTAGGGAGAATGGCCGAACCACTATTTTGGTTCGGCAGAACTGGGGTGGTGTGGGATGGAGACCAAACGAAGTAGTTCATTTGGTAGTTGGCTGATGGTGGAGAGGCATTAAAAGTCTAGTTCTATGGAGGAAATTTCGGACTAAAGTTTTGGTCTAGTGTAGTTCGTTCGGTGGAGGTGAGTGATTACGGTGAAGAGAAGCAGTTTCATCCGGTGATGATTCATTTGGCAGTAAGGAGGACTGGATGAAATATCTCGACTGGTGATAGTGCATAGATCGGCAGTGAAGGCAAGATGTTATTTCATTCGGTAGCCAGTGCAATGAAGGGGATAATGACGAACGAAATATTTCTTTCGGCGGCATGCCAAACCAGATGGATGCCGAATGAAATATCTCATTCGGTATTTGGGAACGTAGGTCCAGACTTGAAGTGGAGATGCCGAACCAGATTGATATGGCTTTGCTAAACCAAATGCCAAGTGGTGTATACCGGACCAAACCATGCATGCTCTTTGCCGAACCAAAGTGATGTCGAGCTAGATGCGCCAAACCAGATTTGCCAAACCAAACCTCAGGGTTGCTATATAGCAGCTACCCCTCCTCATATCTTCACTCTATAAATAGTGGAGCTTTTGGACAATAATGGCAGCCATCCAAGAGAGCTGAAAATCTGCAGAATTTTTTCTATATTGTTAATTCTTCTTTTGTATAGCCTTCAAAAGTGAATCAATCTTGTAACTCTAATCTTTCAGTGATTAATAAAATCTTCTCTCCCCAAGTGGATGTATATTGTCTCGCGGTAGTGGAACCACTGTAAATACTGGTGTTATTTATTTTTCTAGATTGCATAGATCCGTGACTGTCTATTCTGGTGTTTATCTCTGTTCATTCCATCTTACTACAATCATGATCCAGTTGTTTTCCGCTGCGTTGGTTTTTATTCCCTTAGACTGATCATCTGAAGTGATATTCCCTAACAGTTTATTATCAGTGCTACAAGGTTGATTGAGGAGTGTTAGACGCTATGGCAGGAGATGAAGCGACTTTAGTTGTTACAAGACCCTACACTAGAGGGATGTATATCACGTTAGGATCATAATTAGCAATTGAGAAATGGAATGGGAATAAAGACTTCGAGAAGTGGCAATGCAGGATGAAGGCTGTTCTAATGAGAAATGAAGTCCATCCACTAGTGTTTGCCCCCAAGGAGTTGACTGCTGACATCTCAGTCACGGAAAGGAATGAGATGGAGAAATGAGCGTTTACTACTTTACAACTAGCTATGGGAGAGAATGTTACCTCATAGATTAGCAGTGAGACCACTGCCAGGGGCATTTGGACCAAGCTAGAGAATCTCTACTTGAAGATACCTTTGACTAACTATCTGATATTGCTGAAGACATTTTTCACCTTACAGATGGGAGAGGGTACTTCAGTGAAGGAATATCTTAATATCTTTAATGATCATGTGATGAAGACTGTTGGCTTGAAGATGGATGAGGAGCAAACGGCAATGATTTTTTTGTGTTCTTTTACAACGCATTACAAAGGTTTCGCTGACAGCCTTATCTTCGCTAGAGATAGATTGGTAGTGGAAGATGTGAAGTCGGGCCTTCTATCTGAGGGCTTGAGAGATCAGATGAAGGAGAAAAGTGAAGGAAGTAGAGGTGGAAGTAGTAGTCACGGTCTGTTCATTGAAAGAGTAAGAGATGATAAGAAGAATTAGCACTCTAGAGGGCGTTCCAAATCCAGGAAGCTCGGTAATGGCAGGAGAGGAAAGTCTAAGGATGGGAAGTGCTTTATCTGCAAGAAACCTAGTCATTGTAAAAAAGATTGTCCAGATTTGAAGAAGATGGAAGAAGACGAATATTTATTATTTATGGTGGATAAGTCTATATCCGACGATGTGTTGTCTACAGTAGTGTCGGATGTCTCAGACCATTAGGTGCTGGACTCGGGGGAATCTTTCCATATGATGCCTAATAAGGATTACTTCAGTTATTTCGTTGGATGAGAGGGAAGCTCTATTCTAATGGGTAATGATGTTAGCTGTAGAGCAATGGGTGAAGGTACAATGAGGATCATGATGTTTGACGGAGTGATACACACTTTGATAGGTGTCCAGTATGTTCCAGGTCTTCAAAAGTCCTTAATTTCTTTAGGATAATTGCCATCTTTGGGATGCAAGGTAACTATCAAGAAGGATAGTCTGAATGTTACGAGAGGTGCACTAGTTATTATGAAAGGAGATGTGTTCCAAAATCAATATTTTCTGAAAGGAACCACGGTTCTTAGAGAGTCGTGTGTTGGCGTAGACAGTTCTTATGCATTAGATGCCACAAAGCTTGGCATCTCAGGTTGGGTCATATTTCAGAGAAGAGCTTAGAGTTGCTTCGAAGATGGAAGATGATCAAAGGAGAAAGCTTCGACAAGATGGACTTTTACCGGGAGTGCGTGTTAGGGAAGAAAACTAAAGTATCTTTTGGAGTTGGAGTCCATAAATTGAGGCGAGTACTTGAGTATGTGAATACAGATGTTTAGGGGCCGGGTGCTACTCCTCCTCTTGGAGGAGCAAAGTATTTTATCTCTTTCATTGATGACTTTTCTCGAAAAGTACGGGTGTATGTGATGAAGGCCAAATCATAAAGTTTTGAGAAGTTTAAAGACTTGAAAGCACTTGTTGAGAATCAGTCTGGTTCTAGGTTGAAGGTGTTAAGATCTGATAATGGCGGTGAATTTGTATCTAGGGAGTTCCTTGATTTCTACAGACAACATGACATTTAGAGACATTTCACTACACCTGGAGATCCGCAATCTAATGAGGTTGAAAAAAGGATTAACAAGGCTCTACTAGAGAAGACTCGTTGCTTGAGATTGACAGCGGGCTTGTCTAGAGGCTTTTGGGCTGAGGCATTATCAACTGCGGTGCATATCATAAATCAAATTCCATGCTCAGCCATAGATGGGAAGATTCTAGAGGAGAAGTGGAAAGGTAAAGTAGTGTATCTTGGTTACTTTCAAATTTTTGGTTGACCTGTGTATGTTCACCATACAGGCGATGACAAGTTGGATGCTAAAGCATATAAGGGCATACTAATGGGATACACCGATGGTATCAAAGGGTATCGAATTTGGAACCCTGTTGATCGGAAGATTGTTCATTACAGACATGTTATTGTTGATGAATCTGCTACATTCAATCCGAAGGAGAAGCTACCTACCACATATGAAGATTATGATAGGCCTAAGGATATGGAAGAAGTTCTCGTGTTCCAGCGAAGGATTAGAGTTGTTGTTGATGCTTTCGAGAAAAACACAGTTGATGAAACATCACAGGATAGTCTATAGGTACCTTCTAGTAGTGCCGGTGATGCGCATGAATCTAGAGGAAGATCAGTTCACAAGGTGGAGTTGAAAGAAGTTTAGGCAAAGCAGTACCTACCCGGGTTAGTTGTAGGACTATTAACTGCCCAAAATTATGGTGATTGGTAGTTTGCGAACCTCAGCCTTGGTGATCAGTTTGACTATGCCAACATGTGGTTCTTGTGGAGTAGCTTAACCTTGACGAAGCTTTGAAGTCATGTGACAGTTCGAAGTGGATGTGCGCTATGGAAAAGGAGTTAGAGTCATTGAAGAAGAAAAAGACTTGGGATTCGGTACCACCTCCTCAAGGAAGCCGAGCCATAGGTTGCAAATGGGTGTTCAAGGTGAAGGATGATGGGAGATACAAGGCTAGACTAGCTGCTAAAGGGTTTTCACAAAGAAAGAGATTGGAGTATGATGAGATATTCTCTCCAGTACTGAGGCATACGTCCATCCGCATTTTGCTCGCTATCGTCGCAACTCATGAATTGGAGCTGGAGCAACTGGATGTGAAAAACCGCTTTCTTGCACGGAGACTTGGATGAGACCATCTACATGAAGTAGCCAGAAGGATTTGTTGTAGATGGGTAAGAAAATTGGGTTTGCAAATTGAAGAAGTCATTGTATGGACATAAGCAGTCGCTTAGACAATGGTACAAGAGGTTTGACTCTTTTTTTCTTTTACTTGGTTTTGATCGTAGCATCAAAGACGCTTGTGTGTACTTCAAGCTTTTAAAGAATGGTAGATGGGTGTATCTACTCTTGTACATGGATAATATGTTGATTTCTTCCAAGGATAAGGCTGAAATTGATAGTTTGAAGCTAAAGATAAAAGCAGAATTCGAAATGAAGGACCTTGAAGAAGCATAGAAAATTTTGGGTATGGAAGTCCAAAATGGATAGAAAGCTAGAACTTTTGAGCCTCACTCAAAAGGAGTACATTCGAAAGGTTCTTGCTTGGTTTAGCATGGAAGGGGGAAAGGCAATCAGTACACCCATCCATTTGCACATACAGCTTTCTAGTACAGGCTCTTCGATATCAAAAAAGGACAAGGCTTATATGATGATGGTCCCATATGAAAGTGCAACTGGCAGCTTGATGTAAGCCATGGTCTGCACTAGGTCTGACATTGCATAAGCTGTTGGATTGGTGAGTACATTCATGGCAAATCTGGGAAAGAGGCATTGGAGAGCAGTGAAGTGTATATTTAGATACCTTAGAGGATCTCCAAATCATGGACTTGTCTTTGGCGGCAGAGGAAGAGATTTCAGCTTGGTTGGATTTTGTGACTTCGACAATGCTGGTGATAGAGATCGAGTCAACCTCCGGATATGTGTTCACCATTGGTGGGACAACGATTAGTTGGAGAGCAAGGTAGCAGACGATTGTGGCTTTGTCCACTATAGAGGCAGATAGCTGCAATTGAAGCAGCTAAGGAAGCGCTTTATTTGAGGGGACGGTTATGTGATTTAGGCTTCGTATATGAAGGCGTGGATGTGTACTGTGATAGTCAGAGTGCAATTCACTTAGCTAACAATCAAGCATTCAGCTCGACGACAAAGCATATTGAGGTGAAAGAGCCATTCCTTGTCTCGATGAGTAAAGAGAAGCTACTTTGTTTTTAGAAAATTTACACAAAGGAGAACGCAACAAACATGTTTGCCAAGTCATTGCCTGTTGCTAAGTTTGAGCATTGCTCAGACTTGATTTGCTTAATGAAGTGCTAGGTGTCACGGGAAGCCATGGGGTGCCATGGGGGGAGAGTTGAGATGGTTCATGTAGACGTTTGTTTTCATGGTGGAGATCGGTAGGTTCTACATGGACTGGATAATTCGAACACTTTATTGACGGGTGGTGGCCTTGCCGAAGTTCGTTGACAGGGTGTAATGGGTGATGGCATTGCCGAAGCTCATTGGGTAAGTTTCCATTGCTTGGAGCATGAAGGTGTAAACGAAGTTGGAAGGCTTGTATGGAATTCGAAATCAAGGGAGAGATCGTTAGAAATTGATACCTGAATTCGGGAAAAAGCCATTGGAGAAGCGTCAACGAGGAAGGAGTAGCCCTAGAAGCAAGCTCCAGGGACAATTGTCAAATCGCTATTTTGGTTTGGTGGAACTGGGGCGGTGTAGGATGGAGATGAACGAAGTAGTTCGTTCGATAGTTGGCTGATGATTGGAGCGGCAGAGGAAGTCTAGTTCTATGGAGGAGATGCCTGATCAAAGTTTGGGTCCGGTGGAGTTCGTCTGGTGGAGGTGAGTGATTTCGATGAAGAGAAGCGGTTTCATTCGGTGATGTTTTGTTCGATAGTAAGGAGGACAGGACGAAATATCTTGACCGGTGGTAGTGCATCGATCGGTAGTGAAGGCAAGAAGTTATTTCGTTCGGTGGCCCGTGCAATGAAGGGGATAATGCCGAATGAAATATTTCATTCGGTGGCATGCTAAAGTAGATGGATGCCGAATGAAATATCTCGTTCGGTATTTGGGAATGTCGGTCCTGAATCGAAGTTGAGATGCCAAACCAGATTGATATGGCTTTGCCAAACCAAATTCCAAGTGGTGTATGCCGAACCAAACCTTGCGCGCTCTTTGCCAAACAAAAGTTATGTCGAGCTAGATGCGCCGAACTAGACATATCGAACCAAACCTCAAGGCTGCTATAGAGCAGCTACGCCTCCTCATATCTTCACTCTATAAATAGTAGAGCTTCTAAGCAACAATTACAACCATCCTAGAGAGCTGAAACTTTGTAGAATTTGTCTGTATTGTTAATTCTTCTTTTGTATAGCCTCTAAAAGTGAATCAAACTTGTAACTCTAATCTTTCAGTGATTAATATAATCTTTTCTCCCCAAGTGGACGTACACTGCCTCACGGTAGTGGAACCACTATAAATACTGGTGTTATTTACTTTTCTACATTGCATAGGTCTATGACTGTCTGTTCTGGTTTTTATCTCTTTTTGTTCTGCCTCACTACAATCTGAAAGGATTTTCCCAAACAAATCGAATGAAAGGTCGAAATAAATGGATTATTATGGAAATAGATACAAGTGGGTGCTTAACATAAGTAATTGCATGCATAGAATTACGAATCTACAAAAACCTAGCAACTAATAAGGATGTAGATCACATTAGTTTAACGTAGACCATAATTTGTTTTTACTTGGGTTTAAATTTATTGATTTTAGAAACCGACTTCTATTTTTTACACGGTCTCCAGCTACAATTAGTCAAATATGGCAACATACAACGTAAGAGTATCATCAGTGCATAGAGAAGGGAGTAGAAAGTCGAGAATGAAAATGGTCTGCTAATTTGAGAAAAAGCCACCAAAATTCAAAGTACTCCAGCTCAAAAAAGATCAGCTAATTTTTAGGTGTGTGTTAATTGAAGGAATTTCTATCGAATTAGAAAACCGTTAAAAAATTTCAAAATTAAAATTACCACAAGTGCATGGCGTACACTTATAGTACGTGGCGAATACGGGTCGATCCGTAGGGAATTGATGATTTTAAAAATTCAATTCAATCAAATTATACCAATTTCAAGTGAAAGTTAAGTTAGAGAATTGGAGAATGAACTAACTAAAAGAAAAGAGATGCAAATATAAGAGTTAAATGACAATTTAGTAAATTCACTCTCTAGACCACATAGTTCAACACATGAAATCATGATCTCTCTTTTATAGTCATTGGTGCTTTAATTGATATGCTTATCATAAGTATGGCGTATTTGTGCTATCAATTAGCCCAATATAAGCCATCAAACTTTAACACACCCCTTAAACCACTTACTAACTTGCATGAAACATGACAATGAAAATGAAATTGAAATCTATTTTAAGTATGGCCTATTAGCTATTGATTAGAAATATAGACCATCAAATTTTAATTTCAAATCACTTTATTTTGCCATAATCATATTCCGATGAAGAGGCAATTGGTGTTTGTGATTGTTTAAGCATAACCTATTTGATGACAACAATATAGGCTATCAAATTCAAAGCAAGAATAAGTAGCAAACCATTTCTACCATCATCATTAAGCACAAAAAGAGAGCATGAATTAACAAATAGTTGAAGCTACATAATTAGAGAGTTTCATTACCCCTAAATTGAATGGGTTTAGCCTTTCATATTTTTCATTTGATTAACAAATGTAGCTAACAACACGAAAGGAAAATGAAAGGAAAATGAAAGCTTAATGAAAAAGAAAGCTAATTAACAAGAATTAGAACTATTCTACTTGCATGAAAGTAAATCTACACTACCAACATTAAAGTAAATAATCATGAAAAGGAAAGAGCATGTATTAAATTGTAATAAAAAGAAAATTACACGAAAATAACGATGAATGACCAAGTAGCCATGAAAAAAATAAAAGAGAACTAAGCTAAATTAAGAGAAGAGATGGCCTCCATGAGAGGGCTTAAAGAGGGTAGAAGAGGTTACATGAACATAATGGATTATTTATACAAGCATGAAACCCTAATCTATAGTTTGAGGAATGCCCAAACTACCCTTGAGAAAGTGTGGAGGCCAAGTAATCATTAGCTTCTACTAATCATTATTTAAGTGTACATGAAGCCGTTAATTCCATAAGCATGCACATTAGCCTCTAATTTGTACATTAAGGTAGGTAGGGTCCTCTGTATTCTTCACTTTGAATTATTTTCATCCCCATTTGCTTTATTTCCTTTTGTGCATGCATATATTCATGAAGCCATTTGTATTTGAATTTAAACTCTTATAAAACAACATAGAAATTTTCAATTAAATTTTAGAAAATTAACGTATGCACAAAAATGACCATTTTGCCCTTGGATGAAGATGAATATGTAACAATTTCAAATAATTTGAATTTTTGTTTAAACAAGTTAAAATACCCAATATGATCATTTGTTTAGGTTAATTATGGTGGTAAAAATATACACATTTACGTGCACATCAAATACCCTCACACTTATCTTTTTATTCGTCCTCGAATAAAGAAAAACTAAGATAAATCCGTTTTCGTAGGGAGCACGATTGCATTAAGCGTATGCAACAAGCCGTTAGACCCCTGGGTGTCCCTATTAGGATGAGTGTTGTATCATGAGGGTTTTCAACGGGTACTACCCACAAAATCCAAATGCATGATGAAAATATTTACAAAATGCATACAAAGAGATGAATGCAGTTTTGAAAATATATACAAATGAAGGGTTTACTTTTAAATCGACATAAATAAGTTAAATATAGGTTTTGGTCATTATCTTGAAAATTTAAGTCATTTACTCGTCAAAGTTTCCAATAAAAACAAACTTATCATAACAAATAGACTATAGTTTAACTCGTTGTTTCGGTTGATAACAAAGTGTAACTATGAAATGGATCCTTAGTTGATTATCAAAGTTTATCAAGGTGGTATGTTCATTTCTTTTCAATAACAAGTCAAATCGAATAAGTTAAAATAGTTCTTGGATTTCATTTGCTTACTCTCTCTTATTTTTTGAAAATTTTGTTGATATTTACAATATTTACGTATGTCTAACTCGGATAAATTGAGGCCAGATATATTACCCATGCACCGCCTTGCGGACTTATGTGAGGGGAATACAGAGCATGGCGAGTAAACATACGAGTGTGAACACCTATTGATTGTAGGCGTTATTAAAAAGAATTCTTATATATACACATAGCTCAGATAAACTAAGGTCAGATATACCGATCGTGCACTGCCTTTCGTGCTTACGAGAGAAATGTACAGAGCATAGCGAGTTTACACACAAGTGTGTACACCTGTCGACCACAGGTGTTAATAGAAAATATTTACATATATAAAAAATGTTTTGTTTTTTATATGTTTTTTTTCTATTTTTTTTAAAGAGAGAGTTTTGCAAAATAATCTTAGCACCACTTAACTTAGAAGACAAAAAAATGTTATATCCTTTACTTTAAATTAACCACTTTTAAAAAAAAACAGATTTTCAATTAGGATATATTTCATAATTATCACGTATGAATCTTCCTATATACTAGTTAAAACATTGTTATTTGTAATCAAACTTCATTTTTATTTTTGTTAAGATGAATAAATTTTCAAAATTTTTAATTTAATAAACCAATACCATATATTTATCTTATAGTGTTTCTTTAAAAATAAATCAAAATCCTAATTTATATATATATATATATATTATTTAGTTTTGGAAGAAAAATGAAAAATTAATCATGAAAAATCAAAAAGAAGACGGGTCTCCCCCCACACTTGATTTTGACTGTGTCCCCATAGTCAACCCAAGTGACAGGGGAAAATTAAAATAAAAATAAAAATAAAAAAAAGATGTTCTATATTTACATAGAAACGAAAAGATTATTATTAACAAGAGTTCAAAAAGTATATCGTCAAAAAGTAAATGAAACGGTCTTCCAAAGACCGATTCATTTGTCTCATCAAGTATGCGAGGCACAGCTTAAGCTCGGAAAACCAAACCATAAAAGATTTCGAAGTTGAACATTGATTTAGAAAAACGAATGTCGTTTTATTAAAAATCGTACGAGTTGTTTTATTTTCGATGATTTTTGAGGTTAATAAAATAATTGATTGAAATACAAGTTTATTTTCACCAAGTTGAAGTTCAAACTTATCATTGAAAACTTCTTCAAAATTATCGATTTCAACATCAAAATGGTGATGTGAATCGTCCCCTTAAGAATTTAACAACTCATTTTTGAAAATTCCAAAGAAATCGTGTTTATTAAATTCAACTTCCTTTATTAAATTATTAACAACTTTATTACATGTGTCAAGTTCAAAATCCAAAGTTGTTGTATTTAAATTTTTGAAATCGAGAAAAGGGAAGTCGAATTTTAAATTTGGTTCCACACCCTCAAAAGAATTGAAATCCAAGTCAATTACCAAATTTCCAACAAGTTCGTTAAGATTTTCGTTTTTAATTTCAAAAGTCTTTGTTCGAAAATCTTCGAATTGGGTAAAAGACGGGTTATCAATCGACTCTTCACACGTTGGGATTTGATTATGTAGTTCACGTTGCTTCATATATGTTTCAATAACGAATCTGTGTGATCATCGTAAATTTCGTTCATTTGCTCAACAAAATCCAATTTATAGCTATTAACTTGAGAATTTTCGATTTAGATTTATGGAGAACAAATTTTTTCACTCGTATCGTAGTCGAGATTATTACCATTTCTAAAATTATATGAAAAGTGGATCACATTTTCGTTTTGATTTTGAAATTCATTTTGGAGTTCAAAATTGAATTGGCATTGGTTATACTCGAAGTCATTTGAATTTTGAAATGAATTCAGATTTTGATTATTTTGAAAATTTTGACTTGAGTTATCACGCAAATATGAATTACACAAATCATTTATAATTTGATTTCGTTGTGTAGAGATTTCAAGTAGAGATGAAATGCTATTTTCGAGATTCGACGGATGGTCATCATTTTGAAAATTTTGTGGTTCAAAGTTTGAATCGTTTAAACAATAGTTGTTGTTGAAATATCCATAAGAATTTGGTGTGAAATTATATGGACTATATTGATTTTCACAACTATTGTAAAATTCAGGTGAATATGGAGATTCAGACATTTTCAAGAATGTTTTCGGTTTTTTTATAAAGAAAAAATATTTACAAATAGAATTTATTTTTCAAAAGGGAAATTGATTTTTTTCTTTTCATATTTTTTTTGTTTTTGAAAATATTTTTTTTTGGATTTTTGAAAATACAATTCAAAAGAAAGGATCTAAAAACACAATTAAGGAATATTTACAATTTTTTTTGTTTTGGATTTTGAAATTAATTTTTTGTTTTTGTTTTTAAAAAGATTATATATATATATTTGGATTTTTGTTTGGAATTTCAAACGAAAAGGATTTAAAAATTTCAAATGAAAAGGAATATTTACAATTCTTTTTAGTTTTGGATTTTAATTTTTTGTATATATGCATGACTAATGCAACTAAATGAATGAAAGAGTTAGTTACAAATGATATAACCTAAGTTAACCCAAAATTGTATAATCACACTCTGTCTTCAATCAACAAAATAGTTCTTAGTCTGGTAACGGACAGGATTTATCGGTGCACAACGAAGCACCGTGACAATGCAGCCGAAGGTTTAAGTACCTTTAAAGGAACAACCACTATAATATTTACGAATCACCGTAATATTTATAAATGGTTATTACTCTGCCGCAGCCTAGACACTAAGAAATTAAATTGTTCAAAGAAGACAAATTGTCAATATACAATTAAGTGCTATCGATGTCTAATCATTATTAATCAAAATTCTAGAATGAAATGCTAAGCTAAAATTAAAAGTTTATTAACAGTGAAATTTTGTTTTTGTCTTTCGATTTTTAATTATATATATATATATATATTAGTGCAAATGCAAGCAACCAACAATGCAGTTCAAATAAAATAAGGGAAAAGGACACGACACCAGAGCATGCATAATTATTAGCAATTTTTTAGTGGCGATTTTTAGCAAAGCAAAGCAAGTAGGGCAATTCCTATTGATTTTATGCTTTGACAACCTGAAACGAAAAAAAAATATACACAATTTTTTTAAGTAAAAGAAGTGAGCTAAAAGGAAATTAAACAAGGAAATTTAAGACAAAACGATTGTTTAAACTACCGGCCCAAAAACAGTCCAATACGCCACTTATTAAAACAAACGATTGTTTAAACTACTCAACGCAAAGCCTGAAGTAAAAAAATGATTCTTTGTTTTTATTTTTTTTAGACAACGAAAATTATACTTTTGAAATCACGAATTGGAGGCGATTGGGTTTGATTCGTGTCGATTGCGAATTGAATTTGTGGCTTCGGGTTCACTTTTGACGCGGTTGTTCTGAAGGTCAGCGAGGTGAAGTTGTGGGGATGTAGCGACTTTGATGGTCGGTTGGGGAAGTTCGATTTGGAAAGTTGGGGAGGCGGTGATGGTTCTGAGGACACGGTGTCTTGATTTTGTGACTGGGTTATTGATTTTGATTATCGGAGGGATGCAGTGGTTACTTGCTTCGATTATTGTCGACAGAAGTGATGAGGCAGTCGATTGTTGGCTTGGGTTTTGCGATTGGATCTGCAGGTTGCAAGCGTCAAAGTCAAGGTTATAGCGAGTTCGTGGTTGCTATTCAAGGTGGTTCGCATACATTTGTGGTGATTGCGGTGGTTTGGTTTGAGTGGTTCAGGAAGGAAGGTGATGTCGCTTTGTGATTTTGGTTGAAGGAAACTGATGTCCGCAATTGTTGTGGCTGTGGTAATGTTGTGATGGTGGTTTGAAGTTGTCACGACCCATAATTTTAACGGTCTTTAATTAGTAATTAACTGAATTAATCATTTGAAATGCTGATTTATTAGTCGGACAAATATATAATTGATTTGAAAACTATAACAATATTGGATCATAAATCTCTGAATATGTTAAATCTTATAGTAAATATGTAAAATTATATTCACCATTTAAATTCAAGAATAAAATGTCTATAAGTATATATATAAGAATATAAATATGCATGTATGTATTTATGCTCATATGAAATAAAATACAAGAGGATATTGTATAAAATGTATGAATAAATATATATATGGAATCATGGATACACAAGCTTATGATGTTCAATATATATATATGTGTGTGTGTGTGTGTAAATATATACACCCTTATCTACATACTTCTAATATAATGATTAATTAAATATTTGGCAAAATTTAATTTAATAATCTTCTAATATAATTATTTAAATTTGCAAACTCATCTTTTCAAATAAATAAAATGTACTTTCTATTTACTGTTGTTCTTATACATATGTATATTAAATAGAACTATGATTTGAAATTCAAAATAAATATCTTAAAAATAATTTAGGTTTAAAACAACTCTACATTTTAAACACTAGTATATGTACTTAGTTATTGATTAAAATTAAAAAGTATTAATAATGTTAGTTCGAAAAATTCCATTTAAATCAAGCTTAGTTCAAGGATCTCAATTCAAAAGACTGGAGGTTTCAATTCAAATTCTCACTAAAACCATTTTAATTTATGTCTATTTCAACTCCATGTTTGAGCTACAAATTTAAACCACTTCAAATTCAATAGGTTTCACAGTTTAAATATTCTAATGTTTACAATAACTCAGTTTTGATAAATTTCATTTATATTTCAAAATTCAACTTTAAGATTTCAATTTAAATACTTTAAACAATTCATTTAAACCAATTTCAATTTCAACATTTTAAAGCTTAGATTTTGAAAATAATTCAATTCATATACATCTAATTTAATTTCATAATATCATTTAACATGATTCAAAAATTAAGGATTCAAAATCATTTAATTTAACCAATCCGATGTACGTATATAATTTTCTTCCCTAGGTCAGGTGATACAGATATATGTCATTTCAACCAGCAATAATTTAAATTTACGGGTATATATCATTCCAACCCCAATCCCGAGAAAAATTCAAAATCCATAAAATCGTTCGAGTTTATCATTTCAATCCATAATGATTATTCCCTAATATATATGACCATTCGGGTATGTATCATTTCAACCCATAGTGATTTCCCTAACGACAACTAAGGGAACCTGCAGTGTGATAATCACATATAAAATAAATATAATATCCAATCATCCAAATATTAATAATTAAAAATCCATCACAATCATCATTCGAATCAACTAATAAATCACAACTAATAATGTGACGACCCACCTTTTTTGGACAGTTTAAAATTAACAGTAAACCACACATGTCAACTCAAACCATTCAAAAACGAGGCTTGTTATGGGGTAAACAAGAAAAAGAAGAGAAAAAAAGAAAATAAAACATAGAATCTCACAGCGAAATGACAAAATATAATAATCAAATAAACAGTTCATGAAGTTGTTTTACGAAATAACAATTGGTTACACTTTTACAATACAGATCAGAGTTACATACAACAAAAATAAATAACAATGCAGCTGAACAATATGATACGGTGGAATAAATAAAATAAATAATAGAGTATACAATCTCTATCTTCATCCTCTAGAAAAGAGTCTTTGATACACTAAAAAGCTCAGACTGACCCAAGCGAATTGAAAAGGCAAAATACTCGAGTCAGAACTAAAAGATCTTGTATAAGTTAAATCAACAGTAAATAAATATGAGGGTAATGACATCAAAAATGTTTACGAGGTTTGACATCGCCTATCATGTGTCTAACGTGAATGCAATAACTTAAGAGATGTTTGGAATTCCATCTTTTGAGGATTCGTTAAACTATCTATATACATAGTACAACACGCTATTATAATAGTGCCTACAGTAAAGTAAACTATTAAAATAGCGTTAAGGCGTTACCCATACCCCCCTTAAAACATTTTATATATTCCCATAGTCTATACAGATATTGTAGCTCCACCACAAACTGGAGGTTTACTCAGTGAGCACTCCATAGGTACGATACAAATCAGACTTGTAATAGACGTGATAAGGCATGTGACAAGGCATGCGAAGCAATGCCTAGGGTAGGATACTGCCATTTTGCGGATCCAGACAGGTGGTAACGTATAGCAGCTACTACCGCCCACCTCGAAACACACCCCCATATTCAAAATCAAGGGGTGGCCACCAAATCAATCACAAAGTGTAACGTCTAGCCTTCTCGCACGCTTTACATCGACACACGTGCCAATTCAAATCATGCGGAAGGGCGGATTGTTATGGGGTAAATAAGAAAAACAAGAAAGAAATAAAAAAAATAGAATCTCATAGCGAAAGGATAAAATATAATAATCAAATATACAGTTCATGAAGCTGTTTACAGAATATTTAACTTTACTTACACAATATATATCAGAGTTGCACATACCAACGAATAAAAATCAATGCAGCGGAATACAGTGTGGTAGAACAATAAAATATATAATATAATAATGAAATCTTTGTCTTCATCCTCCAGAACAAAAGTCTTCGATCCTGAAATGCTCGGACTGACCCGAGCGAATTGAAAAGACAAAGCACACGAGTCAGAACTAAAAGATCTTATGTAAGTTAAATCAAAAGAAATAAATATGAGTGCAGTAACTCAAAAGATGCTCGGGATTTACATCTCTTAAGGATCCGTTAAACTATTTACTACGTAGTATATTTCGCTATTATAATAGTGTCTAATTGTAAAATAAACTTACTTTTAAATAGCGTTAAGGGGTTACCTATATAGCACTTAACACAAATATATTCTCATAGTCTATACAGTACCGTAATCTCCCCCGTACCGGGTGTCGTCAGAGGGCACTCCATATGTATGGTACAAAACAAAATCGTATAAGGCGCGCTAGGGTAGGGGCACAACTAGGCAATGCCAGGGTAGATATACCAATTACGCTTCCGGGTCGGTGGTAACGCATAGCCGCAGCTACCGCCCACCTCGAGCCACACCTCCAAATCAAAAGAAATCAAAAGTGGCCACCGAATAAATCCAAAGTCAGAGTAGAATATCGAAGGGATGTGTCCGATAAAAGGGGCTACCTTCTTAACCCGTCAATCGCTCCTGTTTTAGCCACCTTATGCCAACTCATGGGAGTTGGGTCCACGTATTTACCTCAAAGGAAACGCCGCCACCATCCTACTTAATTCTGGAATCTCCACAGCATACACGGTTGTTAAAGTGGTTATCGGAGTTGGCAGAGAGTATGACAACTTCTGATCCTGGTCTCTTCAACAACCAAACGTTATTATAACACCACGGTCTATTAAAATAGTTTATACTTTAAACCCAAAATAAAATATTCATTTCCAAAACCATATAAATACAATTTCATTTCCGTTTAAACCCAAGTCAATATGATATCATTTTATTCAAAAATACATCCTTTCTAAAACCATAAAATTTCAAAGTTATAATATTTCTAAATCAACGCTTGAAATATAGCCTTTCGAAACATAAGTCTTTGATTTCATAACTTTAAAATATAACCACACCACCTAAATGGTTTAAATATAAATTACATTATAAAATAAAATAGATTCTTCACCTTCACAAATCAAATTCCAAATATAGATTTAAATCCCCAAATAAACTAATATAATTTCCATATATTTCAAAACTTTAATTATTCCACCATTTCAAAACTTATTCTTTGAAAATTCCATATATATTAAATTCGATTTTTATTATTTAGATTTGAAATTTTTACTTAATAAATCAAACATCATTTAAGTAAAACTTTTAAACTTCAAATAACTGGATGTTCTTAAAATTTTACTAACTTGATATATTCATTTAAATCAACTCGATATTTATTTAAACCGCTTAACCCAAAATCAAGTTATAAAATTATACCCCTTTTAAAATCTCAATCTTTAATTAAATTTCACATCCATTTTATTCAAGTCAAATTCTTAAATCCTTCATTCAAACAAATCTCATAATTATCTTCTAGCTTAATTTTTATTTAAGTCATCAAAACCTTATATATACAATATCCTAAATAGGTACTTACCCATAATAATAAAACAATCAAACTCAGTTATTCAACTTATTTTTATTAAACCAATTTATACACAGCTTAAATTCAAGAAGTTATCTATATATATAAAATAATATTTATATAATATCAAAAATTAATATTTAATAAACCGTATATTTCTTTCCAAACATAAGAAAAACACTTTAAAATATTTTTATATATAGACCGCGGTGCCTGTATATAATTTTCTCTCCTATGGTCAAGTGATACAGATATTTATCATTTCAAACCGTAATTTAAAATAAATTTTACGGTTATATATCATTTCAAACCGCAATCCCGAATGAAATGAAATTGCATAATAACTTGCAATTTATAACAATATAAAATATAGCATCCATTCATCCAATATCAACCATCAACCATTTATCACAATCATCATCCAATTCAAACAATAGCATCAATATAGAACGGATAATAAACAAAGGTATTAAATAGCAGTTTATATTCAATAATAAATTTAATAACTGTTTAACTGGCAGTTTATATACAATAAATAATTAATTAACAGCTTAACTGGCAGTTTTAAATGAAATGAATGAATTAAATAGCAATCAAATTTAAATAAATGAAATTAACTGAGATGATGATTAAAATATGCCAAACAACCATAATTAAATTTAAATCACATCATATATCAATTTAACAAACATAAGAAATTTTAGAAATTGTGAGTGGGTTAAAACACACACCTTTTGAATTTAAATTGAATTTAAATTGAATTTAAATCCAATTTAAATCCAATTTAAACCTAAAATTTGCACAGTCTCAGAATCCATCCAAACCAGCGTTAAAAACTTCAAAATTTTATTACGATCCTAGCGGAGAAAACCGCGCGTAAATCTGACATCGTATGTAAAAGTTATTCGAATAAAACATTTGAAATCTCAAATTAAATTAAATTAACTAAAAGTAAAAAAACCCAAATTAATATGCCACGTCACTCACCTTCCTCAACATCGTACAATGACACTTACGCATCAGGCTTTGAAGCCAAAACCCTAGCTGAACGTGAATATACGCAGCCGCCACCATCCTCATTCGATACCACCGCCCCCGTTCACTGTCGCGCCAACCCTTTGCCTCGCCGTCCTTCCCCCATGCTCCGGCCACCACGCAAGCAAGTCGCGTTCGCCCAAAATCAACAGCCACCTCTATAATTTCCGTAACCCTAATTGAAAATTGCCACAAATCTGACCGTCAACTCCACGAACGAATGCCACAGATCAACTCCCCTCGGTGTCCTCTCCAAAACTCAGAAAGGGTTTTCCGATCCGACGAAGTTCATCGTCGAGCGATGAACGACCGAAACTTCTTCGTTTTTTACTGATCAAACAACAAACTGAATCGAAAAACGAATACCACCAGTGAATTACGCTAGTCGAGAGCTTCAACATATATTTTTTCTGGATTTTTCGGAGGACTTTGAATTTTTATTTGATTTTTGAATTTGATTTTGATTTGGGATTTGATTTGGAAATATAGAATTTTGTCTGCCATTGGAAAGGAGGAGTTGAGCAGAAGATATACGTATAGACAAATGAGAAACATAGGGCTAGGGTTTATAACCGGCGTATATATAGGCAGAATTGAAAATAGAATAGATGGATAAAACAGATATACGCGCTAATGCCAATGAGGCCCAAAAAGCCCGTTTCGACTCCGGAACGAAATTGGGTCAACCCATTTATCAAAATAGGTATTTTAAAATATTATAAACAAAATGGAAAAGGTTTCACGTCCAAATTCCATCGTATGGAGAAGTTACACTAAATTCAAAATTTTCAAATTGATCTCAATTTATTTCAATTAAATCGATTTCAAGGCGTTTCGAGTCCGTACGATCAAACGACAAGTCCGATCGCTACGAAACTTGAAATTCTATAATAATTCACCGTTACAGATCCGATGAAACTGATTTCGTCGAAATCCAAGTTAATGGCCAAAATGGCAATTTTTATACTAATTTAATTAAATAAAATTTAGACAATTTAATCAAATATTCAATTTAAATTCGATAATTACCAATTCTTATTATTTTAAATTTTTCAATCATTTACAATGATTTAAACCAAATTTAACTGTCTAATTAGAGTTGATAAATTTATAAATTTCAATATTAACCCCAATTTCATTAAATTTGCAAATTATAAATAAAATTCCCCAGCATTCCGTTCAATTAAATAAATAAATTATTATTCCATTCATTCCTGTCAAATAGGTGGATTATACCTTGGGTTCAAAATTATTACATAAATATTCTCACTATCATCTAAATTCCCATTTTATATATTTAATTCATTTTATTTTATTGTAATTAATCCTTTTATTATAAATTGAATCCAATCAATTTTTATAAGTTCCCATTAAACTGATTAGATTCAATTCCACCCTTTAATTGAGTCTATTATTACTCTATAACACGGTTAACACTTGTCTCATATTCCGTTCCATTAACATATTCAAATTTTATCTTCATTTCAATTAGTGTAATATTAAATATTTAATTCTACTTATTTACAATAAAAATCCAATTATTTAACTGTAAATTCAAATAAATAAATAAATCCTGATAAATTAACATTTTCCCAAATTATCTTTATTTCAAATTGCCTAACATTTATTTCCAATCGCTTTCCCTTTTAATTATTTACCCAAATAAACGGGTAACTTATAATAAAATTCATTGACCAAATAAATTAGGTAATATTCAAATAATTGTTATCAAAACCTTTAATTACATATAGGAATTCACTATTCACAAACAAATGTTACAATTCTTGTATGGTATTGATTTTATTCAAATTATTACGTATTACTTCCTTAGTTAATAACTTTTGGATTGATTCCCCGATTCCCAAATTTATATTAACGTTACATTTCCTATAGATTTATTGCAATGATTTCCAAATTCAATTGAATGAATTAAATATATATGTATAACTCATAATAATTTGTGGTCACAACTCTTAATCACCTTTTATAAGTTTATTATTTCCACTCCAATAATCATCATTTATTATATATATATAAATTAAATAAATTCAATATTTAAGTTCGTTTTCCTATATTAAATTTATTACCAAGTATACATTTACTCTATTCCAACAAATTGGAATTACATTCAATTACTATAAACATCATTTCCCTATTCACACTTTTTTATTAACCCACAATCATTGCATTTATTGTCTTATATTGATTTCAATCTCTCATTACACCATTTATTACTTTACAAAATAAAATAACATTTAAACTCATCAATGTAATACCAAATTTCATTTTAAATCCAATTGATTTACATTAACTCCATTCCATAAATCTACATCCAATTACTACCTTAAAATAAGTTTACGTTTCTATAAGTTTCCATTCACCCTTCCGTTATTTTATATTACAATCATTATAGTAACGTTTTTCATCAACACAAATATTACGAATACTTATTTTAATTAATTACTAAATATCCCTAATTACGCTCAATTATAACTTTGCAATCTTAACAAATCCATAAATTGTCAATTTCCTAATATATATATTAATTACTATTAATGTTCTTCATAAATTTATTTACTTGGTTTCAAACCTTTTTCTTCATCAATTACTGCCCTATAAATAAACTTACGTTTCTATTTAATTTACATTAATTCCAATTAATTGCAATATAAATTTTAAGTTGTAAATTTTAATTTCAATTGCTACATCTAATTTCTAACATTCGTTCCAATATAAATTATAAGATTTTTATTTCTTTCTAAATTCAATTAAAAATCTTATTAATTTAAATCATTTTAATCATCGAATTTTACGGGTCGTTACACTCTCCCCCACTCAAAACTTTTCGTCCCCGAAAAGGAAAAGAAAGGAAAGAAGAATTATGAAATCAATATATCTTATTTAAAATATTATATTTATAAACAAATAAATTTACCAAATTTACTAATTTAAATAAAACATCATTTATTAAATCCCTTTATACTCAAATTAGTAAAGTTTGGAAAACTTTTCCAAAAATTTTCTAAGTCCAAAATGTTACAGAAAATTTTGGCAGAGTCTCCTTTGTACCGAGAGGCTCAGGGAAGAATATAATATAAATATAAGAATATACAACAAATATTTTGCAAAATAATATATATCACAACCCGGGAAAAATAATATAATGACGCTTGGGGCAATTTATGCTTTATTATGAAACCAAAAGCAGTAGCAATGGCTTCCATTACCTGTATTTCACTTATATAATCCAAAAGTGTAACGACCCAGAAATTATGTTAATTAAAATTCGTATATTTAATTGATTTTAAATACTAAAGTAAAATTTTAATTCGAATAATTTTATTTCGAATATCTGGATTTAATTTGGTAATTAAATCGATAATTTAATATTTGAAAATACAGAAATAATTGAAAATTGGGTTTAATATGATTGAAAATGATTTGTAAAGTTATATTAAATCATATTGGAGTTATAATAATGTTATAGAACTTTTAAAATCGAATTTGAAGTTAAATTGTGAAAATTGAATATTTTAATATTTAATTGATGAGTTAAAATAGCCATTTTTCAAACAGTCTCAAAATTCGATGAAACCAGTTTCATCAGATCCATAATGTGATATTATTGTAAGGTTTCAAATTTCGTGTCAATCGGATTTATCATTTGTCCGGGGCAAGCCAAAACGCATAGAAATTCGTTTAAATTAGTTTAATTTTAAAATTAATCGTTTATTTCCGTAACTCGCGCATATGATGGAATTAGCCTCCGAAACATGTTCCATTGTGTTCGGAACGTTGTGTAAATCCTAGAAACGCCAGCCGGCACGCTTCGTTTGGAGTTCGGAAATTTTTGGATGAATAGTGTTTTGGAAATTTTCTATATAAGGACGATTATATTCACATTTGCAAACACAACTCAAAACCTAGGGTTTCTTACTTCAGCCGCCTCCAATAATTCAATGGCCTAGAGAGCTCAAATCTTCTCCCCTCAATCACTCTCAATCCGTAGACAATTAGCAAGAGCTTTCAACTAACAAATTGAAGAGCATGGAGAGAGCTTCAGATCCGTACGGCTACTTCGTCGAATCGTCGACCAGATATGAAGAAATTAACCTGCGTTCACACATCGTTTGGGCACGATTTTCGAACCATAGCCGTGACCGAGTTGCACGAATTTGAGGGTGAAGGTGGAGCTCGACGTTGGCTTCGTAGTGGTGGTAGTTGATCGGGCTGAAGTGTCGTGGTGGTGGCTCGTTAATTCATGAAAGAGGAGGCGGCTTGGGTTCGGCTTTCGCGTGAACTGTAACGAACGCGATTTTTCGTTGACGAAAACTGACATCAATACGTCCACTGTATCAACTGCCGAGCAATCGAAAGCCGAAAAACCGTACCGTTAGGGTTTTAGAAAAAGAAAAGGTAGAAGAAGATAGAAAAAGATAGAACAGAACAGAAGAAATAACAGAACAACATCAGAATCTCACAATTCGCAGCGGAACAACATATAATAAATAAATGAATAATCTTTAAACAAAGAACTATATCAGTTATTACATTACATTTCATTTCATTACATCATCAGAGTGTACAACAACAAACAACATCAACAGCAGAAAAGAAATACTATATACTAGTAATACGCCATGCCATCCATCTTGCCTCCAGCAACTCCTGAATATCCTGAATAAACCTTAACTCTTGACTGCCCGTGTGGAAATTGGTGGGCACCCAGAGTTTAGGAAGGAAAACAATAAACTCCGAGTCAGTCATGTGACTGGTGTGAGAACTCAAAACAGTTTATCTTTAAAATCAAAATAGAGGAATATTTTTAAAGTCAATTCGCAATGCTTTTAAAAATGAGACTACCATAAGGCCTCCCGCACACACACACAATGCAAACGCAGAATCAGAGGAGATTTCTCCTTATGATAGTCAAAGATGCTTGATATGCATTTAAAAGAAACTGATATTATTACTAGTGCATAGTGTATAAAACAATTTCGAAAGTAGAATATAAATCTTAGCCAACATACGACCATTATCATATGCCTACTATAGCTACTATGTTCAATAGCAGGTTACCGCCACATTCCATAGCAGGTTATACAACTAAAACCGTACAAGATCGTATTGTTTCTTTGGATTTCCAACAAATGGTCAGGCCAAGGAACTTCCCATTGCCACATGAGAACGCCACTGGAAGGACGTCCCCGAGAACCAAACCGGATCTCTGCCAACACAAGGCCGGGTTACCCCTAAATGGGTAACTACTGACACGAATATGTCATCCCCCGATCGTAACCGATCTATCCGAGGATCCTCGATTTCCAATAACCTCAAAAATATGCAGTAACAACATAGGTTAAATATCTGGGCTCCATACCATGATACCACCTCTATCCAGAAGGAATGACATACACTAAAGGGGCGCTACCCCCTAATAACCTTACCGCATCCTTCCTGTTTTGACCATTTCCGGGGTGTGAGGTCCGACGAAGTCTCGTCCACAAAGCCACACTTTATACAAAAGCCGTGCTTTAGGTCAATAAATGATCATAGAAATGATCACCAAGATAAATGATCAAATAAATGATCATATCACAAATGATCAACACAATGATCATTTCACAGCAACACTCAGCATGCCACACTACCAAATTGGGAGTATATCACTAATAACCTTCAACTATATAACCTCTGAGCTCGTACGTCTCAGAGAAGGGTGTTGAGCTAAGAGAATAAATTCTCCGCCACCAACAGAAATATATTTGAAAGAAATCAGCTTTATATCTCAATTTGTAATGTCAGACATACAATCATACAAGTCTGTTTCGGGATCGAACAGAACCGAAGGCACTTACAAAGAAGTCCTTGTAATCCGGATATTCACTAATCACGACCGGACTTCCCGTCACTAAGGGTGATAAAACCTCTATATCGGAGATCGATCGATGTAGAGTAACTCGACGGTAATCCTTCCGTTTTCACAAACATCCGGTCTTCAACACCGGTCATCAAATGCAATCCATTACGACGTATCACATATTCGGAATGGGTTATACGACCCCAAGGTCCTTTCCCGGCTAACCCGAATAGTGAGCGCTTATTCAAAAATAAGCGTGGCATTCAAATTCAAACAATCACAACAAATACCTATTCAAAGGTAAATATTGATAGTCGGATTATTTAACTATCAATAGGCGTGCTCAACATCACCAAGTTCCAAATAATTTCTCAAATTATTTACTTTCTAAAATATCTTTACTAGATATAAAATTTTCCACACTTCAACATTTGAAAACCAATTTTCAAATCACTTTCCAATAATTTATCAACTTTTGAAAACAAATTTCAATCATTTTCCTTACTCGGAAATACTTTCATTTCAACATGGTTCATTTAAACCAATTAAATAAATCCTTACCGATTTACTTTATATTTACGTTCCAAATCCGTAAATCAATTCCCACACTTCAAAAATAAATCAACGTTTATTTTTAAACAATTACCCCTTTCTTTTATAAATTCCTTAGTGAATTTATAATCCCAAAATATTTATGATATACGATTTTCAATCGATTTCAAATATTCACTTTCAATTTATCTTTACAAGGATAAATTCTAAAACGTTCATTTCACATTGGAAAAATATTTCCATACTTATTTAATAATAAGTACATCACAAATCCATTTATTTTCAATACTTAGAAAATATTCAATATACTTAAATCGAAAATTAAGTATATAATTCATTCTTTAAGGAAAACATTCACTTATACACATTTGTTTGGGCCAAAACGAATGTTACGTAAAACATCGTTACGACGACCCAAAATCACTAGTATAGGGATTCAAAGTTTAAATAGATATATAAATCCCAATACTATACAAAACATTTCCTTTCGGAAACCATTTACTATAACAACAGTGTAATAGTCCATCATTTCCTTCTATTACTCGAAACGTCTATTTCAACAATGAATGTTGAAATCTATGTATTCGATACTTAATGCATTTTAAGACGTCTTTAAAATCATTAACTTCATTTCATAATATTCCTTTCCCAAAACATATCCATTTCATTTAATAATATATTCACTGTCCAAAATCGTGAATATAATTCTTTTCATATATTCCTATATCCAACCTATCAAATTCAATTTATTTCAGATTTATAAACAATGTTTATAAACTCCATTTATATTTTTATAAACTTCTATTTATAAAAATCCTTTTTATATCTCATTTTAAATGCCAAAATCCGATTTATAAGTTGATTACTTATAAATCTTATATTTTACAAAATCTATACATTTTATATATTCATATTTCATAAATTTATAAATCTCAATTTACTTATGAAATCCATTTTTATTTCACTTTATTACTTATAAAAACTCGTTTTATAATTCCAATATTTTTAATTTATAAATATTAAATTTTTAAATCTTTTATATAAACCGTTTATAATAATTCAAAATTCCCAATTAAACCATTTTATAAATTAATCGCTATTTATTTCAAAAATCTTAATTTGGTTATATTTTACAAAGATTATAACTTTTATAACATTAAACTTATAGCGTTAATTTATTTAAAATAAATTAATTCAAAATTTTAATAAAACGTATACTTTCAAAAATCACTTTAAAAATTCCTTTAAAACCAAAAATCATTATTTTAAAACTTCAAAAAATGGATCTAATGATGCAGCAGCACCAAATAGTCAATCACGACATCCAAATATCATATATCGATATGATAATCAACAAATATCAAAATATCTGTAAATAAATCAATACAGTTGAGGAATCCAGTTGGATCCCTCCAACCTGTTTCCCTGCATCCAAAAACATTAGCACAATACCAATTCCGCTCCAGTACGGAATTATCGCGGTATATGGGATTTATAATATTATCCGCTTAATGGACGGCGCAATAGGGTCTCATCCGCTATACAATGCGGGAAATCAACAACTGCAATATATACATATGCCAATATATATATATTGCTATTATATATAATACCAATTTCACTGTTTATGAAATATTCGCGGTATATGTTTTTAATAAATAACATCCGCTTACTAACGGCGCATAATGTCTATTTTAACAATCAATAGATAACAATCATCATTCAAACATGCATTCAAATATTTTACATATAACTATTTAAAATAAAATCGAAACCGATTCGATTGAGTGAGAAGTTCTCACCTTGATTTCAATTTCGTTTTAGCGATTTATTTCGAATAAAATTAAACGGACGTTTAATTTTACCCAAAATTTTCACTAACTCCAAACGACTCCAATCCAATTGCATCGCGTAGTGCTCGTCCATACGATTCCAACGCAACTGGTTTTGCGCGTTTTCGACCTCGTATGAAAATGATATGAATTTTTGAAGTTTACACAAATTTATATTCATAAATTTACAACAAAATTTAATTTTTATACCCAAGCCAAATCACAGCCCTTGGATCTAAACCCTGCAACATTCAGGCCGCACATATGTTTCTTCCCCTTTCTCACGTTTGTTTCTAAAGGTTGATCACGCAACCTAGAACCCACCAAGGCCGAACTAGGGTTTAGAACCACGGCCTCCAAGAGCATCGAAAGTTCATCAAACCACCACCATACGAACCACCATTCAAAGCTCCACCTCCAGCCACCATTTAGTGAAGCTCGGCCACCCCCTGCATGAGATCCAGCCCCTTGAATGCAGCACCTTTGTGCAAGATTTGCCGACGATCCGTGACGAAATTTGCGATCATAGCCGTTGAAATCGAAGCTCCCGACGAGCTTAACAACTTTCTAGTTGAATGTTTTTTGTAATTGTTGATGGATTGTGAAATATTTGTGGAAGAACGAGATGCATTTCTGGCCATTAAACCCAAAGTGGCGGCTAGGGTTTGAGGTTGAGAGGGTTTGCAAATTTATGAAGAGGGGAGGGGCTTTTATAGAAAAATACGCGACACTATTCATCCCGGATTTTCCGAACTCCAAACGAAGCGTGCCGATTGGCGTTTCTAAGGTTTACCCCGCGTTCCAAACGCAATGGAACATGTTTCGGGAGCTAATTCGGTCATCTGTGCGAGATATGGCAACAAACGATCGATTTAAAATTAAACCGATTAAACGATTTTCTAGGCGTTTTAGCTTGCACCGGACAAACGATAAATCCGATTGACACGAAATTTGAAACCATACAATAATATTACATTACGGATCCGATGAAACTGGTTTCGTCGAAATCCGAGAGCGTTTGAAAAATGGCTATTTTAACTCGCCAAATTAATGTTAAAACAATTTCGATGCGTTTCGTGCTGCCACGATCAAACGACAACTCCGATTGCTACGAAAATTGAAATCCTATAATAACAAATTATTACGGATCCAATGAAACTGGTTTCGTCCAATTCTAGGACTGTTCGAAAATTGGCTATTTTCACTAGTCGATTAAATATTAAAATATTCAATTTTCAAAAATTAACTCCAAATTCAATTTTAAAAGTTCTATAATATCGTTCTAACTCCAACATGATAAAATAGAATTTTACAAATCAATTTTAATCATTTTTAACCCTATTTTCAATTATTTCCATAATTTAACATATTAAATTATCGATTAAATTATCCAATTAAATCCAATTATTCGAAATAAAATTTATTCGACTTATAAATTTCACTTATTAATATTTAAATTCAATTAAATATTCAAATTTAAATTAATAAAAATTCTGGGTCGTTACAGACTTCCCCCCTTAAAAGAATTTCGTCCTCGAAATTACCAAGTAAGAAAAGTTACAGAATTTATTAACTTTCCAAAATCCATAGTTAAACTTCTTACAATAATTTTACTAAGTTTCCAAATCATACTTAGTTATCTTTTCAAAAACAACTACTATTGGTTAACTTTCAATTCCAAATCAAAGTTATAGTTTTCAAAAATTTCCCAAATTTTCTCAAAATTTCTCTAACGCCTTAAATTTTCGGAAAAATTCGCCATAGTCTCGTTTGCGTGGCTCGATCCGGAAAAAAAAAATGGCAGTATATATATCACAAATATACATCTCATCAAGTGATGAGGCATCCCGTAGGGAAAAAAGTGTAAAAGTACGATATTTAATCCGAGATATGTACCTTATTTATTTTATTAGCGAGCATATACGGCTAATATAGCACGAAAGCGAGCTCCAAATGCGAAGCAACACCATCCGCACCTACTAAACACTCAACAACAACATGAGAATCATGCATATATGTAAATATTATCAATATACAACATATAGCAACACAACAACTACACAATATAGCAAATGCAACTAAAGCAACAAATGCAACCATCAACCAACTCAATATTCATTCATATTCTCATTAATATTCAATGAATTGGTTTTCAATTTAAATCACATTTGATTCATTAACATTGGATTTACTAACATTCATTCATATTCAATTTTTTTATTAGTTTGCATTCACTAATTAAATCCAATTCACATTCAATTCTATTCAAATTTATTTACTTTCAATTTGAATTCAATTATATAGCTTTCAATTTTGCTAATTCACTTTCATTAACACTTAATGAATTTATATACAATCAATCAACAATCAAATAACAACCAGTGTTTATTCAATACGACCAAATTTATTTATTTTACATTCAATTTGGTTCAACACTTTTAATTCCAATTGGATCATATTAAATTGACTTTCATTCAATTTATTCAACTTCCAATAACATTAGCTTCTAATGAATTAACACTTATATTCATCGTTTCATACTAATTATCTACATTCAATTGATTAATATTCCATTTATTAATTCAACTGTTAACTCCTTTAACAATATAAAGTTGAATTTCATTTATATAACTCAAGTTCAAATTCTTAATAACTTCACTTCCTTAATTCACTTATTATTTTTCTTCGATACCAAAATTAACTTTATTCAACTTCACTTAAGTTATATTCCATTTCAAACACCTTTTGTTTAATTTAACTTAAGTTTTCACTTATAAATCCAATTCAAATTCCAATCCTATTTAACTTTTTACCAAAGCTAAATTTATTAACTCCTATCATAAGTTCAAAACTTATTTTACTTATATTCATCATCTTATATGTGACGCCCCACCTCTATACCCACGCTAGCCAAGAACACTATTGTGAATGCTATCAACTAGCACGGAGAATAAGGCTGTTGAGGAGCGACCATCTGTATAATTGCTTTGTGCGAGTACCGATATGCCAGATAAAAATATAACTTTTCATCTCAAGAGGAAATCCGACATACCGACACAAACTCAAAGCTACTACACAGTGGCTATAATATCTTCGGAAACAAATATAGAAATGAACATAACATAAATCAGTCACAGACAATTCATATCACAAAGGCGGAAATAGATATGAATATTACACATAAAAGTGTATATCAGAGTAATGGTCAAAAGATCCACAATAATACAAAAGAATAGCAACACGTGCTATACAAAAGAATACATCTATGAGTCTAAATCTCAAGTGTATACAACAAAAACTACTAATCTAAGTAGTTTGCCAAAAGCCGGGATGATAGTCCGATAAGGAGTCAAGCAGAAGCACCTGTAAATTCTCAGTCTGACCCGAGTATTATTTAATAAGAAAATAATAAACGGATCAATCTAGCTATAAATATCAGATGAAGTGATATATAATAAGAGATATGACATAAACATATAATAATCACAATGCCAAGCTGTGATAAATAAGTAATTGAAAATCAACAAGAGATTAATCAATATCACAATAATCTACTCAAGATAAAAAGGAATGTCATACTTCTAATTTCATTCACCAAGCCACAATAAATGGCATATATATCAATGCCCATCGTAAAAGTTGGTGAAACATAAATTCCAAAAATCAACACACGAAATCCAGAAATCACAATAAAAAGGAACAACGACGTCGTACAGCGGGACATCCGATGAACCAAATCACAATAAAAAGGATGGCCAATCCCCAAAAAAACTGGACATCGACACACCTAAAAAGTATGCCCCATGAACAGTCGAACATCGACGCACCTAGAAAGATACGCCCCATGCTCAAATAAACATCAATGCACCTAGAAAGATACACCCCATGTAATGTCGAACATCGATGCACCTAGAATGATACACCCCATGCTCTAGCATCGACGCACCTAGAAAGATACGCCCCATGCACAAATAAATAAACATCGATGCACCTAGAAAGATACACCCCATGCTCTAGCATCGACGCACCTAGAAAGATACGCCCCATGCACAAATAAACAAACATCGATGCACCTAGAAAGATACACCCCATGCATAATAAAACATTGACGCACCTAGAAAGGTACGACCCATGTATAAAATGAGACGAAGCTCAATAAAATGAGGAACAGTCCTCCACATAGACAAAGAGACATCGCACATTGCTAGTCTAAACCGCAAAGATGATCGTCATGATCAAAGAGAAGTGTCAATTACAATAAGCTACTAAATATATGAGCTTAGCTTCATGTCCCATAACCACTAGCTTAACTTAAATATTTACGAACAAATTGTAGATCTCCACTAGAAAATTGTCACAAGAGGTTCAATCGAACAAGTCCAAGAATTAACCGACGAAGTAAACGCAAGCATTTCATACCACTTGTTTTACTAAGTCGTTTAATTAGATTTCTCATACGAGTGAGGTAAAGGTTTGTATATACTAATAGATTGGAAAACGGTTTTATAAACGAATTTGGTATTAAAATAGTATTGAAATCATTTGAGGAAAGAGTTTTGATATTTACTACTAGTATAGAAAACCTTTATATTTTTAAAGTGACAAAGCACAAGGGGGATTGTAGAAACAATCAATCACAAAGATCACATTCGAAGATGTGAATAAAATCCAATGAAATCGATAAAGGATCCATCGAAGTGGATATATCTAAAATTCCCAAAGAAAATAAGTCATCAAAGATGATAATAAATGATGACAATAAATAGGATCATCACGAATCGATTTAAATTGGAAATTCAATCCAAAAAGGAAAATTGGACTCAAACAGCAGGTTCAATCGACTGAACAGAGTTTTCAGTCGACTGACCCTGTGCCTGGAAATTTTCCAGGTTCAGGAAACTTCCTGTTTCCAGTTTCAGTCGACTGTGCAGAGTTTTTCAATCGACTGAATCATGCCTGGAAACTCTCGGGTTTCAGGTTCAGTCGACTGAACAGAGTTTTCAGTCGACTGAATCATGCCTGGGCTGTTTTTCAGCCTTATTCAAATGAAGAGCAAATTCTTCCAAAATGTAACCGGACGAACATTGGCTCTAAGGGTTTATGCCAATCGGCAACCCGGCCCTATATGCTCCTCGGTGCATCACTAAAAGCATGATCAAACATCCATAAAAGGATTTCACACAAATTTGACTTAAAAACCCAAAAATTGGAGTATTCACAAAATCAATCCAAAACAAGAGCAAATGCACATGAAGAAGTGTTAGGAATTCATACCCAACAACCAAAGATAATTATAGCCATAGATGTGAGATAAAAATCTCACCTTTGAACTAAATTTATGAAGATGAAGCTCGAAAGCAATGGCAAGAATAAGCACTCTTCAAATCCAACACTAGAAGCTTGAATCTAAGCTTAAAAGAGAAACATTCCCTAAATTAGGTTTAGGAAATTTCTGAAATTGAATGGAGAAAGAGTTGGAGAAGGTGAAGGAGATGCTTACCAAGGGGTTCTCTTTGATTTTGGAGCAAGAACTTGGATTTGCAAAGGAAGCTAGGGCTTGGAGTTTTAATGTCCTCTTCCACCCTCCATTAACATAAAAGCTTGAGTGTTAGGAAAATAGAAGAGAAGTGAATGAAGAGGAGAGGGTTGGAACTGAGTTAGTAAGTGGTTAATTGGCTCAGCCCAAACCAAAACCCTAAGCAAAAAGTAGCAAAATTCAACTTTCTCCAAACATAATGAAGCTTATACTCAAAAAGGTCGCAAACGGCGTTTTGAACTCAATTGAGCTGGTCTCGAGTCCTAATTCGGCTGTTTGCAAAAAGTAGGTTTTCGGACTAAAATCCGACGAACGATAAAATATTTAAATATAAAATCGATAAATATGCGGGTTGTTACATTATAAGTTATACAACTTATATTCAACAACTACTACTTGGATTTTATTGATTTACTTATACTTCCTTTAATTTAACTTCATCCTTTAAGTTAAATTTATTCTACCGAAATTCAATTTGTATAAGTTATCAACTCATTTATCATTTCCATAATATTTAAACAGGATTCCAGAGTCCCTTCAATCTTTCAAAACCATTTTTTGAAATCAATTCAATTATCTTTTGAATATCAAAACCCAAACTCAAAATTTTTCCAAACAACTTTTATTTAAAACAATTTGGCAGCAATTTCTCTTTGGAAACCCGAAAATGAATTCTAATGATGTGGCCATCATCATCAGGATTATTTTCCAGCGACCGAAAAGAGTTTAGAGCATTAATTTCCCCAAAACAGTTTTCCAAATTATCAAATCCTTTCAAAACACTTCTCCGGAATTTTATTTTCAGATTATAAATCACATTTATAAGTCTTTTACTTATATAATTTCACTTCTTATATATAAGATCATTTCACAATTGTAAATCACATTAATTATAGTTCCATACTTATAATTCATTTGCTTATACAATTATTCTTTAAAAATTGTTGTTTTTATTCAACAACCAAACAATCAATTCATATACACTTTAATAATTCTGAAAAATTATTTCCTTTATATATAAAATATAATTAAGGTAAATTATTTCATTTACCCAATTTAAAACAATATTATGTCGAATTGTTCTGTTCAAGTGTTTATAAACCCCTTCGGCATAGTTGTACAGACCGTGCTGACGAAGGTTCATACGCCACTCAATAAACCAATCATCACAATATAAAACAATTTTATATTCACTAACAAATACGCACTCGTATCTATTATTACACTCAACTCATTCTAGAGTACTACCGACTCTATCTCTAATGAGTAATACCCAACATAACCATGGTTGTCGCGTAAGCATATCCTCCGATACCAAATGTAACGAACGCGATTTTCGTTGACGAAAACCGACATCAATACGTCCACTGTATCAATTGCCGAGCAATCGAAAGCCGAAAAACCATACCGTTAGGGTTTTAGAAAAAGAAAAAGTAGAAGAAGATAGAAAAAGATAGAACAGAACAGAAGAAATAACAGAACAACATCAGAATCTCACAATTCGCAGCGGAACAACATATAATAAATAAATGAATAATCTTTAAACAAAGAACTATATCAGTTATTACATTACATTACATTTCATTACATCATCAGAGTGTACAACAACAAACAACATCAACAGCGGAAAAGAAATACTATATACTAGTAATACGCCATGCCATCCATCTTGCCTCCAGCAACTCCTGAATATCCTGAATAAACCTTAACTCTTGACTGCCCGTGTGGAAATTGGTGGGCACCCAGAGTTTAGGAAGGAAAACAATAAACTCCGAGTCAGTCATGTGACTGGTGTGAGAACTCAAAACAGTTTATCTTTAAAATCAAAATAGAGGAATATTTTTAAAGTCAATTCGCAATGCTTTTAAAAATGAGACTACCATAAGGCCTCCCACACACACACACAATGCAAACGCAGAATCGGAGGAGATTTCTCCTTATGATAGTCAAAGATGCTTGATACGCATTAAAAAGAAACTGATATTATTACTAGTGCATAGTGTATAAAACAATTTCGAAAGTAGAATATAAATCTTAGCCAACATACGACCATTATCGTATGCCTACTATAGCTACTATGTCCAATAGCAGGTTACCGCCACATTCCATAGCAGGTTATACAACTAAAACCGTACAAGATCGTATTGTTTCTTTAGATTTCCAACAAATGGTCAGGTCAAGGAACTTCCCATTGCCACATGAAAACGCCTCTGGAAGGACGTCCCCGAGAACCAAACCGGATCTCTGCCAACACAAGGCCGGGTTACCCCTAACTGGGTAACTACTGACACGAATATGTCATCCCCCGATCGTAACCGATCTACCCGAGCATCCTCGATTTCCAACAACCACAAAAATATGCAGTAACAACATAGGTTAAATATCTGGGCTCCATACCATGATACCACCTCTATCCAGAAGGAATGACATACACTAAAGGGGCGCTACCCCCTAATAACCTTGCCGCATCCTTCCTGTTTTGACCATTTCCGGGGTGTGAGGTCCGACGAAGTCTCGTCCACAAAGCCACACTTTATACAAAAGCCGTGCTTTAGGTCAACGAATGATCATAGAAATGATCACCAAGATAAATGATCAAATAAATGATCCTATCACAAATGATCAACACAATGATCATTTCACAGCAACACTCAGCATGCCACACTACCAAATTGGGAGTATATCACTAATAACCTTCAACTATATAACCTCTGAGCTCGTACGTCTTAGAGAAGGGTGTTAAGCTAAGAGAATAAATTCTCCGCCACCAACAGAAATATATTTGAAAGAAATCAGCTTTATATCTCAATTTGTAATGTCAGACATACAATCATACAAGTCTATTCCCGGATCGAACAGAACCGAAGGCACTTACAAAGAAGTCCTTACAATCTGGATATTCACTAATCACGACCGGACTTCCCGTTACTAAGGGTGATAAAACCTCTATACCGGAGATCAGCCGATGTAGAGTAACTCGACGGTAATCTTTTCGTTTTCATAAACATCCGGTCTTCAACACCGGTCAACAAATGCAATCCATTACGACGTATCACATATTCGGAATGGGTTATACGACCCCAAGGTCCTTTCCCGGCTAACCCGAATAGTGAGCGCTTATTCAAAAATAAGTGTGGCATTCAAATTCAAACAATCACAATAAATACCTATTTAAAGGTAAATATTGATAGTCGGATTATTTAACTATCAATAGGCGTGCTCAACATCACAAGTTCCAAATAATTTCTCAAATTATTTACTTTCCAAAATATCTTTAGTAGATATAAAATTTTCCACACTTCAACATTTGAAAACCAATTTTCAAATCACTTTCCAATGCTTTATCAACTTTTGAAAACAAATTTCAATCATTTTCCTTACTCGGAAATACTTTCATTTCAACATGGTTCATTTAAACCAATTAAATAAATCCTTACCGATTTACTTTATATTTACGTTCCAAATCCGTAAATCAATTCCCACACTTCAAAAATAAATCAACGTTTATTTTTAAACAATTACCCCTTTCTTTTATAAATTCCTTAGTGAATTTATAATCCCAAAATATTTATGATATACGATTTTCAATCGATTTCAAATATTCACTTTCAATTTATCTTTACAAGGATAAATTCTAAAACGTTCATTTCACATTGGAAAAATATTCCCATACTTATTTAATAATAAGTACATCACAAATCCATTTATTTTCAATACTTAGAAAATATTCAATATACTTAAATCGAAAATTAAGTATACAATTCATTCTTTAAGGAAAACATTCACTTAAACACATTTGTTTGGGCCAAAACGAATGTTACGTAAAACATCGTTACGACGACCCAAAATCACTATAAATAGATATATAAATCCCAATACTATACAAAACATTTCCTTTCGGAAACCATTTACTATAACAACAGTGTAATAGTCCATCATTTCCTTCTATTACTCGAAACGTCTATTTCAACAATGAATGTTGAAATCTATGTATTCGATACTTAATGCATTTTAAAACGTCTTTAAAATCATTAACTTCATTTCATAATATTCCTTTCCCAAAACATATCCATTTCATCTAATAATATATTCACTGTCCAAAATCGTGAATATAATTCTTTTCATATATTCCTATATCCAACCTATCAAATTCAATTTATTTCGGATTTATAAACAACGTTTATAAACTCCATTTATATTTTTATAAACTTCTATTTATAAAAATCCTTTTTATATCTCATTTTAAATGCCAAAATCCGATTTATAAGTTGATTACTTATAAATCTTATATTTTACAAAATCTATACATTTTATATATTCATATTTCATAAATTTATAAATCTCAATTTACTTATGAAATCCATTTTTATTTCACTTTATTACTTATAAAAACTCGTTTTATAATTCCAGTATTTTTAATTTATAAATATCAATTTTATAAATCTTTTATATAAACCGTTTATAATAATTCAAAATTCCCAATTAAACCATTTTGTAAACTAATCACTATTTATTTCAAAAATCTTAATTTGGTTATATTTTACAAAGATTATAACTTTTATAACATTAAACTTATAACGTTAATTTATTTAAAATAAATTAATTCAAAATTTTAATAAAACGTATACTTTCAAAAATCACTTTAAAAATTCCTTTAAAACCAAAAATCATTATTTTAAAACTTCAAAAAATGGATCTAATGATGCAGCAGCACCAAATAGTCAATCACGACATCCAAATATCATATATCGATATGATAATCAACAAATATCAAAATATCTGTAAATAAATCAATACAGTTGAGGAATCCAGTTGGATCCCTCCAACCTGTTTCCCTGCATCCAAAAACATTAGCACAATACCAATTCCGCTCCAGTACGGAATTATCGCGGTATATGGGATTTATAATATTATCCGCTTAATGGACGGCGCAATAGGGTCTCATCCGCTATACAATGCGGGAAATCAACAACTGCAGTATATACATATGCCAATATATATATATATTGCTATTATATATAATACCAATTTCACTGTTTATGAAATGTTCGCGGTATATGTTTTTAATAAATAACATCCGCTTACTAACGGCGCATAATGTCTATTTTAACAATCAATAGATAACAATCATCATTCAAACATGCATTCAAATATTTTAAATATAACTATTTAAAATAAAATCGAAACCGATTCGATTGAGTGAGAAGTTCTCACCTTGATTTCAATTTTGTTTTAGCGATTTATTTCGAATAAAATTAAACGGACGTTTAATTTTACCCGAAACTTTCACTAACTCCAAAAGACTCCAATCCAATTGCATCGCGTATTGCTCGTCCATACGATTCCAACGCAACTGGTTTCGCGCATTTTCGACCTCGTATGAAAAAGATATGAATTTTTGAAGTTTACACAAATTTATATTCATAAATTTACAACAAAATTTAATTTTTATACCCAAGCCAAATCACAGCCCTTAGATCTAAACCCTGCAACATCAGGCCGCACATATGTTTCTTCCCCCTTCTCACGTTTGCTTCTACAGGTTGATCACACAACCTAGAACCCACCAAGGCCGAACTAGGGTTTAGAACCACGACCTCCACGAGCATCGAAAGTTCATCAAACCACCACCATTCAAAGCTCCACCTCCAGCCACCATCTAATGAAGCTCGGCCACCCACCGCATGAGATCCAGCCCCTTGAACGCAGCACCTTTGTGCGAGATTTGCCGACGATCCGTGACAAAATTTGCGATCATAGCCGTTGAAATCGAAGCTCTCGACGAGCTTAACAATTTTCTAGTTGAATGTTTTTTGTAATTGTTGATGGATTGTGAAATATTTGTGGAAGAACGAGATGCATTTCTGGCCATTAAACCCAAAGTGGCGGCTAGGGTTTGAGGTTGAGAAGGTTTGCAAATTTATAAAGAGGGGAGGGGCTTTTATAGAAAAATACGCGACACTATTCATCCCGGATTTTCCGAACTCCAAACGAAACGTGCCGGTTGGCGTTTCTAAGGTTCACCCCGCGTTCAAATGCAATGGAACATGTTTCGGGAGCTAATTCGGTCATCTGTGCGAGATATGGCAACAAATGAACGATTTAAAATTAAACCGATTAAACGATTTTCTAGGCGTTTTAGCTTGCACCGGGCAAACGATAAATCCGATTGAAACGAAATTTGAAACCACACAATAATATTACATTACGGATCCGATGAAACTAGTTTCGTCGAAATCCGAGACTGTTTGAAAAATGGCTATTTTAACTCGCCAAATTAATATTAAAACAATTTCGATGCGTTTCGTGCTGCCACGATCAAACGACAACTCCGATTGCTACGAAAATTGAAATCCTATAATAACAAATTATTACGGATCCAATGAAACTGGTTTCGTCCTATTCTAGGACTGTTCGAAAATTGGCTATTTTCACTAGTCGATTAAATATTAAAATATTCAATTTTCACAAATTAACTCCAAATTCAATTTTAAAAGTTCTATAATATCGTTCTAACTCCAACATGATAAAATAAAATTTTACAAATCAATTTTAATCATTTTAAACCCTATTTTCAATTATTTCCATAATTTAACATATTAAATTATCGATTTAATTATCCAATTATTCGAAATAAAATTTATTCGACTTACAAATTTCACTTATTAATATTTAAATTCAATTAAATATTCAAATTTAAATTAATAAAAATTCTGGGTCGTTACATGAACGACCCAGAGGAGAAACGCGTTTGGGAAGATTGCGTTCAGCGGCTTTGATCTTGTGAGCTGGAGATGAACGGCTTTGATGCAGTTAGGGTTTTTAAATTAAAAAGAAAATGTAAATATTTATATTTAAATTTGTATTAACTTCAAAATATCATAACTCTTTCATACGTGGTCCGTTTTGGACGAAACAAATTGCGTTGGGTTCGTATGGACGAGCACTACGCTATGGAACTATTTTGGAGTCGTTTGGAGCTAGTAAAATTTTTGGGTAAAATTAAACGCACGTTTAATTTTATTCGAAATAAAACGCTGAAAATCGGAAAATCAAGGTGAGAACTTCTCACTCAATCGAAATAGTTTCGATTTAAATTTTAAAAAGTTAGATTTAAAATTGTTGATTGTATGCCTGGATGATAAATTATTATTTGTTGATGATTGAAATAGACATTATACGCCGTATATTAAGCGGAGGTTATTTATTAAAAACATATACCGCGATAATTCCATCTTGATTGGAATTGGTATTATATATGTACTTGGAGTTGATTTTCCTGCATTATATAGCGGATGAGACCCTATTGCGCCGCATAATAGCGGATAATATTTTATAAATCCCATATACCGCGATATTCCATATTGGAACAGAATTGGTATTGTGCTAACATCTTTGGATGCAGGGAAACAGGTTGGAGGGATCCAAATGAATTCCTCAACTGTATTGATTTATTTACAGATATTGTGATATTTGTTGATTATCATATACTGATATATGATGTCTTTGTTGTCATGATTGACTATTTGGTGCTGTTGCATCATCGGATCCATTTTTGAAGTTTTAAGATAATGATTTTGATTTTAAAAAGAATTTTAAAGTTATTTTTGAAAGTATACGTTTTATTAAACTTTGAATTGTTAAAATAAATAAACATTATAATTTTATTGTTATAAAAGTTATATTTTTGGAAAATAGAACTTAAGTATATTTTTGGAGTTATATAAGTTTTAAATAACATTTTGTAAATGATTAAAAGGATTGGTTTGTTTAAATTGAAAATTTTGAATTATTATAAACGGTTTATACAAAAGATTTCTAAGATTAATAATCATAAATTAAAAATATAGGAATTGTGAAACGAGTTTTATTAAGTGTTAAAATGAAGTATAAATGGATTTCACAAGTGAATAAAATTTATAGATCTATAAATTGGGAAGTTATAGAATGAATAGATTTTGTAAAATAAAAGATTTATAAATAATTAACTTATAAATCAGATTTTGGGTATAAAGTTGAGTTATAAATTGAATTGATTTATAAAAGGGATTTTATAATTGAAGTTTTTATAAATATAAATGGAATTTATAAACATTGTTTATAAATTTGAAATCAATTGAATTTGATAAATTTAATATAGACGGTTATTAAAGGAGATAAATTCGCGATTTCGGATAGCGAATTATCCTTGAAATTAAATGTGTACAAAATATTGAATTTGGTTAGTGAAGTATATTCACGATTTTGGACAGTGAATACATTAGTAAATAAAATGGATATGTTTTGGGAAAATGAATATTATCAAATGAAGTTAATTGTTTTAACGATGTATTAAATTGTGTTAAGTATCAAATACATAGATTTCAACATTTATTATTGAAATAGACGTTTCGAGAAATACAAGGAAATGGTGGACTATAACACAGTTGTTATAGTAAATGATTTTCGAAAGGAAATGCTTTATATAATATTGGAATTTATATATCTATCTTAATTTCAGATCCCTATACTAGTGATTTTGAGTTGTCGTAACGATGTTTTACGCAACATTCGTTTTGACTCAAATAAATGTGTTTAAGCGCATGTTTTCTTTAAAGAATGTAAAATATACTTAATTTCGATTTAAGTGTATTGAATATTTTGCAAGTGTTGAAAATAAATGGATTTGTGAATTACTTATTATTAAATAAGTATGGAAATGTTTTCCAATATGAAGTGAATGTTTTGAGATTTTATCTTTTAAAGATAAATTAAAAATGAATATTAGAAATCGATTTGGAAATCGTATATTCATAGATATTTTGGAATTGTAAATTCACTATGGAATTTATAAAAGGAAGGGAAATTTGTTTAAAAGTAAACGTTGATTTATTTTTGAAGTGTGGGAATAAATTTACGGATTTGGAACGTAAATATAAAGTAAATCGGTAAGGATTTATTTAATTGGTTTAAATGAACCATTTTGAAATGAAAGTATTTCCGCGTAAGGAAAATGATTGAAATTTGTTTTCAAAAGTGGTAAAGATGAAAAGTGATTTGAAAATTTGTTTTCAAATGGTTGAAGTGTGGAAATTATATATCTAGTAAAGATATTTTTGGAAAATAAATAATTTGGAAAATTATTAGGAACTTGGTGATGTTGTGCACGCCTATTGATAGTTAAATAACCGATTATCAATATTTACCTTTAAATAGGTATTTGTTGTGATTTGCTTGAATTTGAATGCCACACTTATTTTCAAAATAAGCGCTCACTATTCGGGTTAGCCGGGAAAGGACCTTTGGGTCGTATAACCCATTTCGAATATATGATTCGTCGTTATGGATTGCATTTGATGACCGGTGTTAAAGACCAGATATTTATGAAAATGGAAGGATTACCGTCGAATGTTTCTGCATCGGCTGATCCCCGATATAGAAATTTGTTACCCTTTGTGATGGGAAGTCCGGTCGTGATTAGTGAATATCCGGATTGCAAGGACTTCTTTGTAAGTGCCTTCAGTTCCGTTCGATCCCGGAACGGACTTGTATGGATGTGTGTCTGACGTTACAATTTGAGATGTAAAGCTGGTTTCTATCAAATATATTTTCGTTGGTGGCAGAGAATTTATGCTCTTAGCTTAACACCCTTAGAGGTTATGAAGTTGATGGTTACTAGTGATACGTTCCCAAATTGGTAATGTGGCATACAAAGTGTTGTTGAGCATTTGATGATCAAAGCACAACTTTTGTATAAAGCATGGCTTTGTGGACGAGACTTCGTCGGACCTCACACCCCAGAAATGGTCAAAACAGGAAGGATGCTGCAAGGTTATTAGGGGGTAGCGCCCCTTTAGTGTATGTCATTCCTTCTAGATAGAGGTGGTATCATGGTATGGAGCCCAGATACTTAACATATGTTGTTGCTGAAAATTTATTACTTTGTGGTTGTTGGAATCGAGGATCCTCAGATATAGATCAGTTATGATCGGGGAATGACATATTTGTGTCAGTAGTTACCCAGTTTGAAGGGTAACCCGACCTTGTGTTAGCAGAGATCTAACCGTAACATTAGGTTCTCGGGTCGTCTTTCCAGAGGCATACCCATGTGGCAATGGGAAGTTCCTTGGCCTGACCATTTGTTGGAAATCCAAACTTCAATACGCACCTTGTACGGTTTTAGTTGTAGAACCTGCCATTTACTTATGGTGGTCACCACGGTTTAGATGGTAGCTATAGTAGGCATACGATAATGGTCGTATGTTGGCTAAGATCTATATCTTTACTTTCGAAATGATTTTTCCTACACTATGCACTAGTAATAATATCAAATGTTTCTTTTTAATGCGTATCAAGCATCTTTGACTACCATAAGGAGAAATCTCCTCCGATTCTGCGTTTGCATTGTGTGTGTGTGTGCGGAAGGCCTTATGGTAGTGTCATTTTCCAAAAAGCATTGCGAATCTATTTTAAAATTATCCTGTTCTTTGTTTTAAATATAAAGTGTTTTGAGTTCTCACACCAGTCCCATGACTGACTCGGAGTTTATTGTTTTCCTTCCTAAACTCTGGGTGCCCACCAATTTCCATACGGGCAGTCAAGAGTCAGGTTTATTAGGACGTTCTGGAATTCTGGAGTTGCTGGAGACAAGCTGGATGGCATGGCGTATTCACTAGTATATAGTATTTCTTTTCCGCTGTTTGTTGTTGTTTGTTGTTGTACGCTCTGATGATGTAATGTAATAACTGATATAGTTCTTTGTTTAAAGATTATTCATGTATCTAATATATGTTGTTCCGCTGCGATTGTGAGATTCTGATATTTTTTTCTATTTCTTCTTCTTCTTTTTTCTCTCTTCTTCTACCTTTCTCTTCTTCTTTAACCATAACGGTATGGTTTTCCGGCATTCGATTGCTCGGCAGTTGATACAGTGGACGTATTGATGTTGGTTTTCGAGCGTCGAAAAGTTGAAAATGTTAAATTTGGTATCAGAGCATATGGTTAAGTGACAACCATGGCTATGTTGGGTGTTACTCATTAGAGATAGAGTCAGCAGTACTCTAAAATGAGTTTGAGTGTAATAATAAATACAAGTGCGTATTTTTTAGTGAATAATAAATTGTTTATATTGTGATGATTGGTTTGTTGAGTGGTATATGGATTCTGGTCAATACGAGTAATTAACGTTGTTGATAGGGATCTCTAAACATTTGTACAGAACAATTTGACACGATATTGTTTTAAAATAGGGTAGAGGAAATAATTTTATCTTGATTATATTTTATATATAAAGGAAATAATTTTTCAGAATTATTTAAAGTGTATATGAATTGATTGTTTGGTTGTTGAACAAGTTAAATAAAAACAACAACTCTAAAAGAATAATTGTATAAACAAATGAATTATAAGTATGAAGTTATAATTAAAATGATTTACACTTGTGAAATAATCTTATATATAAGAAGTGAAATTATATAAGTAAAAGATTTGTAAATGTGATTTGTAATTTGAAGTAAAATTCCAGAGGAATATTTGGAAAATATTAAATTCCTTTTTGGGTTTGAAAATGGTTTTCAAAGGTTTGGGAAAAAAATTGTTTTGGAGAAATTAACGCTCTAAACTCTTCTCGGTCGCTGGAAAATAATTCCGTTGATGATCGCGACATCATCGGTGTTCATTTTCGGGTTTCCAAAAGAGGAATAGCTGCCAAATTGTTTTAAATGGAAGTTGTTTGGAAAATTTGGATTTGGTTTTGGAAATTCAGAAGATAATTTGAATTGATTTCAAAAATGGTTTTGAAAGGTTGGAAAGACTATGGAATCCTATTTAAAATATTTATGGGAATGATAAATGAGTAGATAACTTATACCATTTGAATTTTGATAGAATAAATTTAACTTAAAGGATGGAGTTAAATTAAAGTAAGTATAAGTGAATCAATAAAAATCCAAGTGGTAATTATTGAATATAAGTTGTATAACTTATGAAATGAGAAAATGAAAGTGAAACAAATTGTTAAAAATGGTTAAACAATTTGGTTAAGCAAAACAAAATCTAAATTTGATAGTGATATGAGATAATAAATTTGACTTGCTAAAGGTTAAATAAATTTTTTCTTCAGAATTGGAATCTGAATTGAATTTATAAGTGGAAACTTAAGTTAAGTTAAACAAATGATGTTTGAAATGGAATATAACTTAAGTGAAGTTGAATAAAGTTAATTTTGGTGTCGAAGCAAATTAATAACTGAATTGATGAAATGAAATTCAATTTGAAAGGTTAAATGAATTAGCAATTGAATTAATGAATGGATTGAATGTTAATCAATCAAACGTAAAAGAATTGATATGGAATAATGGATGAAGTGTTAAATTCATTTAAAGCTAATTGAATAAATTGAACGTAAGTCAATTTAATATCAACCAATTGAATTAAGAGTGTTGAACCAAATTGAATGTAAATTGAATAAATTTAGTTATGTTGAATGTACATTTGTTGTTATTTGATTGTTAATTGATTGTATATAAATTCATTAAGTGTTAATGAAGTTGAATTGATAAATTGGAAGCTAAGTAGTTGAATTCAAATTGAAAGTGAAGTAAATGAATTTAAATAGAATTTAATTTGATTCAAATTGGAAGTGAACTAACTTGAATATAAATTAGTGAATGTAAACTAATTGAATATGAATAAGTGAATGTTAGTAAAAACATCCAATGATTATTAATGAAAAGTGAATGTATATTGATTTGGTTATGAATTGATTTGGATAGACATTGATTTGTTGGATGTTAGTTGGATGATAGTTGTTTGATGGTTGCATTTATTGATTGAATGCATTTGCTATATTGGCATATGTAGTTGTTATGTTGCTATATGTTGTATATTGATATTATTTTCATATATGCATGTTTCTCATGGTTTGTTGAGTGTATAGTATGTGCGGATTGTGCTTGCTACGCATTTGGAGCTCGCTTTCGTGCTATGTTAGCCGTATATGCCCGCTAATAAAATATAAGGTACATACCTCGGATTAAATATCGTACTTTTACACTTTTTTTCCTGCGGGATGCCTCATCACTTGATGGGATGTATATTTGTGATATATATACTGTTATTTTTTTTCGGTTCGAGTCGCGCAAAGGAGACTCTGGCGAATTTTTCCGAAAATTTAAGGCGTTAGAATATTTTTGAGAAAATTGGGAAATTTTTGAAAACTAAGTTTGGATTTGGAAACTTAGTAAAGATTTTCTAAGAAGTTTAACTATGAATTTTGGGAAAGTTAAACACTCCAATGAATTTGAAATTTAATTCGAACAATTTGTTTTGAAAAGTTAGTGAATTTTGTGAACTTTTCTTACTTGGTAATTTTGAGGACGAAATTCTTTTATGGGGGGAAGTTTGTAAGGACCCAGAAATTATGTTAATTAAAATTCGTATGTTTAATTGATTTTAAATATTAATAAGTAAAATTTTTAAGTCGAATAATTTTATTTCGAATATCTGGATTTAATTTGGTAATTAAATCGATAATTTAATATTTGAAAATACAGAAATAATTGAAAATTGGGTTTAATATGATTGAAAATGATTTGTAAAGTTATATTAAATCATATTGGAGTTATAATAATGTTGTAGAACTTTTAAAATCGAACTTGAAGTTAAATTGTGAAAATTGAATATTTTAATATTTAATTGACGAGTTAAAATAGCCATTTTTCAAAAAGTCTCGGAATTCGACGAAACTAGTTTCATCGGATCCGTAATGTGATATTATTGTAAGGTTTCAAATCTCGTGCCAATCGGATTTACCGTTTGTCCGGTGCAAGCCAAAACGCATAGAAATTCGTTTAAATCGGTTTAATTTAAAATTGATCGTTTATTTCTGTAACTCGCACATACGATGGAATTAGCATCTGAAACATGTTCCATTGTGTTCGGAACGCGGGGTAAACCCTAGAAACGCCAGTCGGCACGCTTCGTTTGTAGTTTGGAAAATTTTGGATGAATAGTGTTTTGGAAATTTTCTATATAAGGACGATTATATTCACATTTGCAAACACAACTCAAAACCCTATGATTTCTTACTTCAGCCGCCTCCAATAATTCAATGGCCTAGAGAGCTCGAATCTTCTCCCCTCAATCACTCTCAATCCGTAGATAATTAGCAAGAGCTTTCAACTAACAAATTGAAGAGCACGGAGAGAGCTTCAGATCCATACGGCTACTTCGTCGAATCATCGACCAGAGACGAAGAAATTAATCCGCGTTAGCACATCATTTGGGCATGATTTTCGAACCATAGCCGTGACCAAGTTGCACGAGTTTGAGGGTGAAGGTGGAGCTCGACGTTGGCTTCGTAGTGGTGGTAGTTGATCGGGCTGAAGTGTCGTGGTGGTGGCTCGTTAATTCATGATAGAGGAGGCGGCTTGGGTTCGGCTTTCACGTGAACGACCTGGAGGAGAAACGCGTTTGGGAAGATTGCGTTCAGCGGCTTTGATTTTGTGAGCTGGAGATGAACGACTTTGATGCAGTTAGGGTTTTTAAATTAAAAAGAAAATGTAAATATTTATATTTATATTTGTATTAACTTCAAAATATCATAACTCTTTCATACGAGGTTCGTTTTGGACGAAACAAATTGCGTTGGGTTCGTATGGACGAGCACTACGCTATGGAGCTGGTTTGAAGTCGTTTGGAGCTAATAAAAATTTCGGGTAAAATTAAACGCACGTTTAATTTTATTCGAAATAAAACGCTGGAAATCGGAAAATCAAAGTGAGAACTTCTCACTCAATCGAAATAGTTTCGATTTAAATTTTAAATAGTTATATTTAAAATTGTTGATTGTATGCCTGGATGATAAATTATTATCTGTTGATGATTGAAATAGACATTATACGCCGTATATTAAGTGGAGGTTATCTATTAAAAACATATACCGCGATAATTCCATCTTGATTGGAATTGGTATTATATATGTACTTGGAGTTGATTTTCTCGCATTATATAGCGGATGAGACCCTATTGCGCCGCATAATAGCGGATAATATTTTATAAATCCCATATACCGCGATATTCCGTGTTGGAACGGAATTGATTTTGTGCTAACATCTTTGATGCAGGGAAACAGGTTGGAGGGATCCAACTGGATTCCTCAACTTATTGATTTATTTACATATATTGTGATATTTGTTGATTATCATATACTGATATATGATGTCTTTGTTGTCGTGATTGAATATTTGGTGCTGTTGCATCATCGGATCCATTTTTGAAGTTTTAAAATAATGATTTTGATTTTAAAAAGAATTTTAAAGTGATTTTTGAAAGTATACGTTTTATTAAATTTTGAATTGTTAAAATAAATAAACATTATAATTTTATTGTTATAAAAATTATATTTTTGGAAAATAGTACTTAAGTATGATTTTGGAGTTATATAAGTATTAAATAACGTTTTGTAAATTATTAAAAGGATTGGTTTATTTAAATTGAGATTTTTGAATTATTATAAACGGTTTATATAAAAGATTTCTAAGATTAATATTTATAAATTAAAAATATAGGAATTATGAAACGAGTTTTATTAAGTGTTAAAATGAAGTATAAATGGAATTTACAAGTGAATAAAATTTATAGATTTATAAATTGGGAAGTTATAGAATGAATCGATTTTGTAAAATAAAAGATTTATAAATAATTAACTTATAAATCGGATTTTGGGTATAAAGTTGAGTTATAAATTGAATTGATTTATAAAAGGGATTTTATAATTGAAGTTTTTATAAATAAAAATGGAATTTATAAACATTGTTTATAAATCCGAAATCAATTGAATTTGATAAATTTAATATAGAAGGTTATTAAAGGAGATATATTCGCGATTTCGGATAGCGAATTATCCTTGAAATAAAATATGTAGAAAATATTGAATTTGGTTAGTGAAGTATATTCACGATTTTGGACAATGAATATATTATTAAATAAAATGGATATGTTTTGGGAAAATGAATATTATCAAATGAAGTTAATTGTTTTAACGATATATTAAATTGTGTTAAGTATCGAATACATAGATTTCAACATTTATTGTTGAAATAGACGTTTTCGAGAAATAGAAGGAAATGGTGGACTATAACACTGTTGTTATAGTAAATGATTTCCAAAAGGAAATGTTTTATATAGTATTGGGATTTATATATCTATCTTAATTTCGAATCCCTGTACTAGTGATTTTGAGTTGTCGTAGCGATGTTTTACGCAACATTCGTTTTAACTCAAATAAATGTGTTTAAGCGCACGTTTTCTTTAAAGAATGAAAAATATACTTAATTTCAATTTAAGTGTATTGAATATTTTCCAAGTGTTAAAAACAAATGTATTTGTGAATTAATTATTATTAAATAAGTATGGAAATGTTTTCCAGTATGAAGTAAATGTTTTGAGATTTTATCTTTTAAAGATAAATTGAAAATGAATATTAGAAATCGATTTGGAAATCGTATATTCAAAGATATTTTGGAATTGTAAATTCACTATGGGATTTATAAAAGGAAGGGAAATTTGTTTAAAAATAAACGTTGATTTATTTTTGAAGTGTGGGAATAATTTTATGGATTTGGAACGTAAATATAAAGTAAATCGGTAAGGATTTATCTAATTGGTTTAAATGAACCATTTTGAAATGAAAGTATTTCCGCGTAAGGAAAATGATTGAAATTTGTTTTCAAAAGTGGTAAAGGTGAAAAGTGATTTGAAAATTTGTTTTCAAATGGTTGAAGTTTGGATATTATATATCTAGTAAAGATATTTTTGAAAAATAAATAATTTGGAAAATTATTGGGAACTTGGTGATGTTGTGCACACCTATTGATAGTTAAATAACCGACTATCAATATTTACCTTTAAATAGGTATTTGTTGTGATTTGGTTGAATTTGAATGCCACACTTATTTTCAAAATAAGTGCTCACTATTCGGGTTAGCCGGGAAAGGACCTTTGGGTCGTATAACCCATTCCGAATATGTGATCCGTCGCTATGGATTGCATTTGATGACCGATGTTGAAGACCAGATATTTATGAAAATGGAAGGATTACCGTCGAATGTTTCTGCATTGGCTGATCCTCGATATAGAAATTTATTACCCTTTGTGATGGGAAGTCCGATCGTGATTAGTGAATATCCGTATTGCAAGAACTTCTTTGTAAGTGCCTTCGGTTCCGTTCGATCCCGGAACGGACTTGTATGGATGTGTGTCTGACGTTACGATTTGAGATGTGAAGCTGGTTTCTATCAAATATATTTCATTGGTGTCGGAGAATTTATTCACTTAGCTTAACACCCTTAGAGGTTATGTAGTCGATGGTTGCTAGTGATACATTCCCAAATTGGTAATGTGGCATACGAAGTGCTGTTGAGCATTTGATGATCAAAGCACAGCTTCTGTATAAAGCGTGGCTTTGTGGACGAGACTTCGTCGGACCTCACACCTTGCAAATGGTCAAAATAGGAAGGATGCGGCAAGGTTATTAGGGGGTAGTGCCCCTTTAGTGTATGTCATTCCTTCTGGATAGAGGTGGTATCATGGTATGGAGCCCAGATACTTAACCTATGTTGTTGCTGCAAATTTATTACTTTGTGGTTGTTGGAATCGAGGATCCTCGGATATAGATCGGTTACGATCGGGGAATGACATATTCGTATCAGTAGTTACCCAGTTTGAAGGGTAATCCAGCCTTGTGTTGGCAGAGATCTAACCGTAACGTTAGGTTCTCGGGTCGTCTTTCCAGAGGCGTACCCATGTGGCAATGGGAAGTTCCTTGGCCTGACCATTTGTTGGAAATCTGAACTTCAATACACACCTTGTACAGTTTTAGTTGTAGAACCTTCCATTTACTTATGGTGGTCACCACGGTTTAGATGGTAGCTATAGTAGGCATACGATAATGGTCGTATGTTGGCTAAGATTTATATCTTTACTTTCGAAATGATTTTTCCTAGACTTTGCACTAGTAATAATATCAAATGTTTCTTTTTAATGCGTATCAAGCATCTTTGACTATCATAAGAAGAAATCTCCTTCGATTCTGCGTTTGCATTGTGTGTGTGTGCGGGAGGCCTTATGGTAGTCTCATTTTCCAAAAAGCATTGCGAATCTATTTTAAAATTATCCTGTTCTTCGTTTTAAAGATAAACTGTTTTGAGTTCTCACACCAGTCCCATGACTGACTCGGAGTTTATTGTTTTCCTTCCTAAACTCTGTGTGCCCACCAATTTCCACACGGGCAGTCAAGAGTCAGGTTTATTAGGTATTCTGGAATTCAGGAGTTGCTGGAGACAAGCTGGATGGCATGGCGTATTCACTAGTATATAGTATTTCTTTTCCGCTGTTTATTCTTTTTTGTTGTTGTACACTCTGATGATGTAATGTAATAACTGATATAGTTCTTTGTTTAAAGATTATTCATGCATCTAATATATGTTGTTCCACTGCGATTGTGAGATTCTAATATTGTTTTTTGTTTCTTCTTCTTGTTTTTCTCTCTTCTTCTACCTTTCTCTTCTTCTTTAACCATAACGGTACGGTTTTCGAGCATTCGATTGCTCGGAAGTTGATACGGTGGACGTATTGATGTCGGTTTTTGAGCGTCGAAAAGTCGAAAACGTTACAAAAAGGTTAACAGTTTTATAAAATGAATTTTTTTTTTCATCCACTAACAAACAAAGAAATGTCAAACCCAACAGTCACTTGCAATCACAACATACAACCATCATACAGAATCAACATAATCAATCATTCATTCATATTAAACAAAACAGGTAGTTGTTCGGGTTCAAAACTTTAAATTATACATAATGAAGAATAAACTACTAGGTGCATCTTTTACTCAACAGTCTTAGATGAAACGAAATAGACTTATTCATTCATCTAGACATTTTTAAAGTATCCTTACCCAAACAATCCTTAACCAAAACAAACAACAAATCCAGACAATAAACTAAGTTTATTCTTGTCAATTTCATTTCATACTATTGTTGTTTGACTTTTTTTTAATACATATAATGGTTTATCTTTTTAATTTTACATTATTGCTTGCAAATTTTCATTTTTAATTCGATTCCTTTACATATTACTTCATTTATTTATTGCTTAATTTCATTTATTTTACAGTATTCATCTTTCTGTTTATTAAAATAATTAACTTCAATATTTACTTAAGTCTATAATTACTTACTTACAACATTTACCTTCTATCATATTTCATTATAGTAAGATTTCCATTATAACTTAGGTTCATAACAATTACAACATCAATCCTTAAAAATAAAAGAAATTTTATTGAATACTTTTATTATTTCAACTTTTACTTGTAAAATTTCTCATTACATTTTCTTTTAACATTTTAACTTTTATAAGTGGTAAGTTATATATATGTTTATTAAGAATGCAATTCAAATATATACAAGTTCACCTCATTTCTTTTAATTAATTTAATGTTCAATAGTTATATCTTTTGTTTTATAAGATTACAATTTCGCGCTCTTTTAATCTCATTTATAACTTAACATTAAATCACTTATTTTATTTAAAGGTTCCAATTAATCGTTAACTTCCATTTCACTACCCTAATTAAACTATTAATTAGCGGAAGCTTAAGAATTAAATACCAGGTTTTATTTAAAATCATCTTAAAATAACAGATAAATATATACTTATAATTTATATATCCAATTATAATTAATACTGAAAGATGCTATGCGATAGGATCGTGTAATATGGAATAACGGAATAGTCTAGGTAGATAAAGTTGGTAAATGCAAGGAGACACCAGGATTTTATACTGGTTCGGACCTCTAGTCCTACGTCCAGTCCCTAAGCTTCACTTAGGAATTTCACTAACTAACGCCCTCACTTCACTCGGAGGAATAGGTTTACAACTTACCCGAACAACCGAACGGGATTTCTTGCCTCAACTACCGAAGAGGACTTCAACTCAATTACCAAAATACAATATTCGACTTGTTATGTTCTTGTCAACACTAATGAGTCTAATGTAGTACAATATTCCTATAATCTTATCCTCGAGAGTATGCAATGTGTTTGCGAAGATTTAGGAAATGTGAATTGCTATGAATCAAAAAAATGTTATAAACAAAAACAGTGATTCAAGCAATAGATTGGTGATTGCTTTGAGAATATCTAGAGAATATGAACAAGAGAATAGTAAGATTGAAGCAAGAGAATTCGGTGAATTAAATGATGTTAGAATCATGTATATATACTTATAGAAGAGGTGCATTTGTTGTCAAAGGTTGCAAACAAGAGATGCTTCCATTTCCATTGATGAATGGTTGCAACTTTTGGGAGGAAGAAGGTGTCTTTTCAGAGAAAATTCGCAGGTTCAAATTCAGTCGACTGAGCAGGGAATTCAGTCAACTGAAAATACGAAGTAAAATTTTCAGGAGCAAATTCAGTCGACTGTGCAGGAAATTCAGTCGACTGAACTGTGCATGTTTATATATTTGTTCCAGTTTCATTCGACTGGCTATTCCTGTTCAGTTGACTGAACTTATAAAATATGCACAGTGAAAACTTAAATAAAAATGAAGTTTATAAAATGTTTTCTAGTTTTCGTGCAAGCCTCTTGAGGATAGATTTTAACAATAAATCTGGACTAAGACCTATATAAAAAACATACTTATGTTTGTTTGGTCTTCATCGATCTTCCTTTAGCGTTGCATATTTTTCTTCCTTTTTTGTTGAAGCATATTGTCATTGATCAAAATCTTCACGTATCAAACATTCTCCTCCTTTTTGATTGATGACAATACTGATTTATTCTAGAGATGTTTTTACTTATTTTCTCCCCCTGAATGTATGCACTATCTTTCCTACAAAACAAAGTTAGTACCATAGATTTTCTCCCCCTTTGTTATCGACAAAAAGGAAGAACTAACAGTAGAAATATTTTATCAAAACAATCACTGAAGCATAGAGAATAGAATATTTGCATAAAAAATTTTAAAAAATGTTGCGACTAACAAGCACAAAATGGCTATTTATACAAGCCATTAGAAAGTTTTAAATAATCATCAAACCATACTTAAAATTACTCATCTCTATCCCAGTCATATGAACCTTCTCTTCCTGTTGGTTCACGTATGACGGGTCCTCCTGTTGGTGGTCTGTGCGCTCTTCCTCCTTGGCCACAACTAGCTCCGCTTGCACTGCTACTTGTATGCTCTTCGGATGTCGTCCATGTAAACGTAGGTGTTGGACGTTTGCCGCGAGATGTCAAAGTAGTAGTGGTGCTTGAGCACGAGATTGCATCCTATAGCTTGTTAAAGAATCCTTTGATTTTGTCAAGCTTGTGATCTACCTTTTTAAGACGAGTGTCAAGAATTTGTTGATTTCTTGACAATATCCCCAAAGATTGGTTGGTAGTAAAGCTTGGGTCAACAAGACGAATTTCATCATCTTGCTCTAGATATTCTTCGTGGTGAGGTTGAGGAGGTTGTTGTTGTTGTTGTTCTTGATGCCTTGCTTCCCATTCGGCGAGTGATATTATGCGAGGAGGTCGAGATGGGAGTTGCATTAGGCTTATGGTCCGGTGGTTAATTTGATGGACCGTTGTATTCTCCGACTCAGGTAATGGCGTATCGACATTGAGGAGAAGTCGCATGATGTACTCTCCAAAATAGATAGTGCGCATTTTGCCATTATTAAAAGTGAGAAACTCATCAAGAATAAGTTGTACCCAATTGACTTGTATATTGCCAAAAATAGCATATAAAGCTCGATAGTTTTTTGGGTGGACAATTTCGTACGAGCCCGTGCGAGGACTAATTGTTCTCATTAGGGCTTTGTGAAGGATTCTTGCCATAGGTCGAAGAGAGGTGGACTTAAAATCTCTAAAGTTGATATTATCATCCATAAATCGATGGTTTATGTTATCGCGAATATGTGGATTGAATTCTATCTCCTCCAGCTTTCTCCCGACATTTGGTGATTCTAGAATGTGTGCTATTCTATCCAAGGAAAACCAAATTTTCTTTCCACATACCATACTCCAAACACTATTGTTTGGATTTCTTAGAGTTTGGTGTCCAAGATTAAGGTTAGCATAAAATAATTTAACCATTACACGATTTATGACATGGTCATTTCTTTTCAAATCCAAAAGAGAAGTTAAACCTGCTGAATCGGTTAACGCTTGGATGCTGTAGGTTTGAAAGCTTTGGAAATCAACGAAAGAATGCTCGAAAATTCGGGAATTCTTCATCTTATTCCATCTAGTGACAGCGGTTCCATCGTAAAGCCATTGCGCTATTTGAGCATCAATTGGTTCAGAGGATGAAGAAGAGGAAGCTCTTGATCTCTTTGGTGCCATTTGAGTGAGATTTGAATGGATTTTGAGGAATTGGGGGCTAGGGTTTCGAAAATAATTGGGGAATAAAGTTTTTAGGAAGTAAAAGTGAATGGGTAGGGTAAAAATTGATGGTTAAAAAGGGGAAAGTTGCCTGGAAATTAGCATTCAGTCGACTGAATACACTGTTCAGTCGACTGAAATGAAGGCCGAAAATTTTCTAGGCTGAGTTCAGTCGACTGAACAGGGTTTTTAGTCGATTGAATGTTTGCCCGAAAGTTTCTGTTAGTATTTCAGTCGACCGTGCAGATGATTCAGTCGACTGAATTGTAAATTTTTTTGCTTTCTGCCTTGAGTTCAATCGACCGAACATGGGGTTCAGTCGACTGACCCATGTATTTTATTGTTCTTTGTTAATTTTGAAGGTAAACTCTTTATTCAAGGAAATAATTACAATTATATAAATGTAATACCATGAATAGATTTCAAAACTAACTATTTCTTAGTGGATAAACTCGGAGTCTTTTTCCCTTCATTCTTCATATAATTTATATCCCATGAATTTGGACTATATTGAATAGTCCTAGGAGACATCCAAGGATTCACAGGATTATTTGGTGTACGGTAAGATGAAGACGGATCAAGTGAACTAACGGGGCGAGGTAGGGGTTCAGCCACTTCATTCTTTTTTGATCTACAAAAGCGTAGACCGATTTGCTCTAGGAAGCTTAATCGTCTAGCCGTAACTTTTTGTTCGAAGTATAATTCTCGTTGAAGATCTATTTGTTGTTGTTGAAAGTGATGAATTTCATCAATCTTTATTTTTGTGTCTGGAGAAATAAAGAGTCCACTTTTTTCTTTCTTGGATTCTGGTGTGTAGCCGGTACGATAATTGTTCCATTTGTAAACTGGCTCATGTGTCGGTGTTGGAGTGGGGAGTTTTGGAGATGTTGGATTGTTATCGACTGAAGAAGTGATGTTGATCGGGGAAAGAGAGTTGTTGGACGACATTTTTATAATGAATTTTTCAAGCCTTTTATTTGTGAGAATGAGTTGTGAAAAAACAATATTTTTAAGATATATTTATAGTAGGAATTTTCTAAATATATAGTGGTTATAATTCTTTAAAGTTTTTCATCCACTTAATGATTTAATGGTTACCATAATTCAGTTAAAAATGTATGGTTATAAATGACTATTATTTTATAATATATTATGTAACGTATATGAAAAATAAATTGAAAATCCCATTTTTTTAATTCAGTCGACTGAACAGTTAGTGTTAGTCGACTGAATTGTGTAGATTTTTCTCTATATGATATCTTTAAAAGACATTATTCCTAACTCTCGTCGTAATTTTATGAAGGAGTTTTCTAATAGAGGTTTTGTAAATATATCGGCAATTTGATTTTCGGTAGAAATATGTTCTAAATTAATTATTCCTTTTTCGATATTGTCACGTAGAAAATGGTGACGAATATCTATATGTTTTGTATTCTTTTGACAAATGTTTTAAAATGCTCAAAAGTGTCACTTTTATTTTTCATAAAAATAGTCCATGTATATCTTGAAAAATCATCAACTATTACAAATACATATCGATTATGATTAATGGATTGAACTTGTGTTGGTCCAAACAAATCCATATGTAGTAATTCTAATGGTTGTAAAATCGAAATATTTTTCTTAGATTTGAAAGACGATTTCGTTAATTTTCCTTTTTGACAATCATCACAAAGATTATTGATTTTAAAGTTTATTTTGGGTAAACCTCTTACTAATTCATTTTTAGAAAGTTTTCTAATAGTTTTAAAATTTATATGACAAAATCTTTTGTGCCATAACCAAGGATCATTATCTTTCGCAAGTAAACACATACTTGTATTATGATTAATATTCATATTTAGAACATAAATATTTCTATCTCTATTTCCTTCAAAAAAAAGATTTTGGTTTTGATCAAAAATACTACATTTATTATCCGAGAAAGTTATTTTAAAACCTTTGTCACACTGTTGACTTATGCTAAGTAGATTATGTTTTAAATTTTCAACTAATGAAACATTTGTTATAAAAGGTAAATTTGATGTACCGTAATTGTTCACATCTCCTTTGTCAATGATATAGCCTTTTGAATTATCTCCGAAGGTAACCGAGCCACCATCCAAGTACGTGATGTTTGTAAGCATATCTTTGTCTCCGGTCATGTGTTTTGAACAACCACTGTCTAATATCCATTTCTTCTTTTTGAGTGGGACCTGAAAATAAATATGAAATTATTGGTACCCACCTTTTAATAGGGTCCTAAAAAGTTAGAGTTTAGGAAACCAAACCCAATTTGGTTTAGTATCCATTTTATAAATATAGTTTTCATTATGATGAACATTATCCATAAATTTTTTAATATATTTATTTCTTATTAATACATTGTTAGTCTTTTGTACCCAAATTTTAACTACCTTGTTTTCTACTTTTGTTTTAAAAGGTTTCTTTAGCAATATTTGTTGTTTTGAATCAACATTCCTGTTAAGTTTTATATTTTTCTTATTAGTAATTTTTGACTCTTTTTTATAACCTAAACCTTGTTTGTTTGAAGATGTTTGAGAATTTTCCACTATCTTAGATAAATTTTCTCTTCCTTTGTTAAAGTTAGAAACATTTTTAGTGATGTCATCTAATTTAGCTTGAATACTATTATTTTCTAATTCAACATGTTTAATCTTAATTTTTAACTCGTGATTTTCAGAAACAAGTACACCATTCTTTTTCTTTTGAGTTTCAATTTCTTGACTTAAAAGTGATAATTGAGTTTCCTAATTTGAATAAGATTCTTGAACTTTTTCAAGTTCTTCAAGAATTTTCTTTTCATCATTTAACATATCTTTCTCAAACTCAGCTTTGTTTTGATTTTCACGAATTTCCTTAATTTTGTTTTTAAGAATTTTTATTGTGTTTAAAAGTTCAGTGTTTACTTCAATTAAATCATCGAAAGTTAAATTACTTACCTCAGAATCTTGAGCCATGAAGCATACATTTATCTGTTCATTGTCGCTATCACTATCATTTTCGGATGAAGATGAGTCTGAATCGTCCCATGTTACAAAAAATGCCTTCTTTTTGAATTTATCCTTCTTCTTTTTGTTGCTGAAGCTTTTCTGATTTTCCTTCATTTGTTCTTGACAATCTTTTTGCATGTGTCCTTTCTTGTGACAATTGAAGCATTCTATATTTGAGGATGAAGGTTTGTTCAAGAAATTCTTTTTGAATCCGTTTTTGTTTCCTTTTCTATACCTAAGAATTTCTTGAAATTTTTGGCTATAAATGCTAGATCCTCATCTTCAGACTCTGATTCTTCCTTTTCCGCATGAAAAGCAACATTCTTTCTTTCTTGAGCTTGATCTTTCTTAGCTTGCATATTTACTTCATACAACATAAGATTTCCAATAAATTCTTCTGGTTTCATTGTAGATAGATCATTTGCTTCCTCGATTGCTAATACTTTTCTCTCCCATTCATCAGTGAGTGAATTTAAAACTTTAGACGCAATGTCAAAATCCGTGTATCTTTCTCCTAGCCCGATTAGAGCATGATGAATGTCTTGAAATCTTGAGTACATGTCATTGATGGATTCATTTTGTCGCATTCTAAAGTTTTGGTATTGATTCTTCAACATGGATATCTTTGTTTGTTTAACCTTGTTTGTGCCTTCATGTATGACTTTAAGTGTTTCCCATATCTGATATGCAGTAGTACATATGCTAACACTGTTGAATTCATTTCTATCCAGGGCGCAAAATAGCATATTCATAGCTTTGGCATTTGCACTAGCTTCATTCTTCTGAGTTTGTATCCATGTAGGATAATCGATTGTGGGTACAATAAACTCTGCTTGAGTAGCATTCCAGGCTTCGAAACTTGTTGCTTGGATATAAATTCTCATCCTTGTAGCCCAATAGTTGTAGTATAGTCCATTGAATAGGGGGGTCTTTAGGTAGATTGTCCTTCCGCAAATGTAGAACTATAAGCAGATGTTGTGCTTGTACTTGCGTTATTTTCCATATTATCAATATGTCCAATAACCGTGTTATGGTTATAGGACCGCCTTGCTCCGATACCAATTGAAAGATGCTATGTGGTAGGATCATGTAATATGGAATAACGGAATAGTCTAGGTAGATAAAGTAGGTAAATGAAAGGAGACACCAGGATTTTATACTGGTTCGGACCTCTAGTCCTACGTCCAGTCCCTAAGCTTCACTTAGGAATTTCACTAACTAACACACTCACTTCACCCGGAGGAATAGGTTTACAACTTACCCGAACAACCGAACGGGATTTCTTGCCTCAACTACCGAAGAGGACTTCAACTCAATTACCAAAATACAATATTCGACTTGTTGTGTTCTTGTCAACACTAATGAGTCTAATGTAGTACAATATTCCTATAATCTTATCCTCGAGAGTATGCAATGTATTTGTGAAGATTTAGGAAATGTGAATTGCTATGAATCAAAAAAATGTTATAAACAAAAACAGTGATTCAAGCAATAGATTGGTGATTGCTTTGAGAATATCTAGAGAATATGAACAAGAGAATAGTAAGATTAAAGCAAGAGAATTCGGTGAATTAAATGATGTTAGAATCATGTATATATACTTGTAGAAGAGGTGCATTTGTTGTCAAAGGTTGCAAACAACAGATGCTTCCATTTCCATTGATAAATGGTTGCAACTTTTGGGAGGAAGAAGGTGTCTTTTCAGAGAAAATTCACAGGTTCAAATTCAGTCGACTGAGCAGGGAATTCAGTCAACTGAAAATATGAAGTAAAATTTTCGAGAGCAAATTCAGTCGACTGTGCAGGAAATTCAATCGACTGAAACTGTGCATGTTTATATATTTGTTCCAGTTTCAGTCAACTGGCTATTCCTGTTCAGTCGACTGAACTTATAAAATATGCACAGTTAAACTTAAATAAAAATGAAGTTTATAATATGTTTTCTAGTGTTCGTGCAAGCCTCTTGAGGATAGATTTTAACAATAAATCTAGACTAAGACCTATATATAAAACATACTTATGTTTGTTTGGTCTTCATCGATCTTCCTTTAGTGTTGCATATTTTTCTTCCTTGTTTGTTGAAGCATATTGTCATTGATCAAAATCTTCGCGTATCAAACAAATACAATTAAAATTTATATTTATTTATCAAAATAAATCTGTAGTAAAACCACTACAGTGGCCTTCCCACTTTGAAACTTGAAAATGAATGTCGATGATGCGTGCACTCATCACCGAAATTACTTTCCAGCGATAGAGAGGGGAGTACATAAATTATTTCTTTTCAAAGTTTCTTTTAAAACAATTCTTTCAAATTAAATTGAATATTTATATCAGAAAATACTTCTAAAATATTATTATTATATTCCAACTCATTTGAAAGAAATTTTCAAAACCCCGAAACTTAAGTTCTAAATTTCCAATTTCATTTATTTTATTTTCAATCTTATTTCAACTATTATTTGTAAATTTCATTACCTAACAACCAATATATTGTAACCAAATATATATATCATTTATAAAATTTTATTTTATATATAGAAAGTATAATAGGCAAAATTATTTCATTCACCTATATTAAAACCAATTATTATGTCGGTATGTCCTATTAAATGTTTAGAAATCCCTATTGATGTCATAGTGTCCCATGCATCAACCATAATTTATAAATACAAAACGGAGCAAATTAACACAATATTAAAACCTTTTTTATAACACTAACAAATACGCTCTCTCATATATATACACTCAACGACTCATCATAGGGTATTACTACCCAATTAATAATGAGTCAAACCCCACAAAGCTAAGGTTTATCGCTAAACCAGAGCTATGATACTAGATGTAACGTCCAGTCTTCTCGCACGCTTTATATCGACACACGTGCCAATTCAAATCATGCGGAAGGGTGGATTGTTATGGGGTAAATAAGAAAAACAAGAAAGAAATAAAACAAAATAGAATCTCACAACGGAAGGATAAAATATAATAATCAAATATACAGTTCATGAAGCTGTTTACAGAATATTTAACTTTACTTACACAATATATATCAGAGTTGCACATACCAACGAATAAAAATTGATGCAGAGGAATACAGTGCAGTGGAACAATATAATATATAATATAATAATGAAATCTTCGTCTTCGTCCTCCAGAATTAAAGTCTTCGATCCTAAAATGCTCGGACTGACCCGAGCGAACTGAAAAGACAAAACACTCAAGTCAAAACTAAAAGATCTTATGTAAGTTAAATTAACAGAAATAAATATGAGTGTAGTAACTCAAAAGATGCTCGGGATTTACATCTCTTAAGGATCCGTTAAACTATTTTCTATGTAGTATATTTCGCTATTATAATAGTGTCTAATTGTAAAATAAACTTACTTTTAAATAGCGTTAAGGGGTTACCCATATAGCCCTTAACACAAATATATTCCCATAGTCTATATATTACCGTAATCTCCCCCGTACTGGGCGTCGTCAGAGGGCACTCCATAGGTATGGTACAAAACAAAATTGTATAAGGCACGCTAGGGTAGGTGACACGACACAACTAGGCAGTGCCAGGGTAGATATACCAATTACGCTTCCGGGTCGGTGGTAACGCATAGCCGCAACAACCGCCCACCTTGAGCCATACCCCCAAATCAAAGAAATCAAAAGTGGCCACCGAATAAATCCAAAGTCAGAGTAGAATATCAAAGGGATGTGTCAGATAAAAGGGGCTACCTTCTTAACCCGTCAAGCGCTCCTGTTTTAGCCACCTTATGCCAACTCACGGAAGTTGGGTCCACGTATTTACCTCAAAGGAAACGCCGCCACCATCCTACTTCATTCGGGAATCTCCACCACGTACATGGTTGTTAAAGTGGTTTTCGAAGTTGGCAGAGAGTATGACAACTTCCGATCCCGGTCTCTTCAATAACCAAACGTTATTATAACACCGCGGTCTTTTAAAATAGTTTATACTTTAAACCTAGAATAAAATATTCATTTCCAAAACCATATAAATACAATATCATTTCCGTTTAAACCCAGGTCAATATGATATCATTTTATTCAAAAATATATCCTTTCTAAAACCATAAATTTTCAAAGTTATAATATTTCTAAATCAACGCTTGAAATATAGCCTTTCGAAACATAAAACTTTGATTTCATAACTTTAAAATATAACCCCACCACTTAAATGGTTTAAATATTAATTACTTTATAAAATAAAATAGATCCTTCACCTTTACAAATCAAATTCCAAATATAGATTTAAATCCCTAAATAAACTAATATAATTTCCATATATTTCAAAACTTTAATTATTCCACCATTTCAAAACTTATTCTATGAAAATTCCATATATATCAAATTCAATTTTTATTATTTAGATTTGAAATGTTTACTTAATAAATCAAACATCATTTAAGTAAAACCTTTAAACTTCAAAGAACTGGATGTTCTTAAAATTTTATTAACTTGATATATTCATTTAAATCAACTCGATATTTATTTAAACCGCTTAACCCAAAATCAAGTTATAAAATCATACCCCTTTTAAAATCTCAATTTTTATTTAAATTTCACATCCATTTTATTCAAGTCAAATTCTTAAATCCTTCAATTCAAACAAATCTCATAATTATCTTCTAGCTTAATTTTTATTTAAGTCATCAAAACCTTATATATACAATATCTTAAATAAGTACTTACCTATAATAATAAAACAATCAAACTCCGTTATTCAACTTATTTTTATTAAACCAATTTATACACAGCTTAAATTCAAGAAGTTAACTATATATATATAAAATAATATTTATATAATATCAAAAATTAATATTTATTAAACCGTATATTTCTTTCCAAACCATAGAAAAACACTTTAAAATATTTTTATATATAGACCGCGGTGCATGTATATAACTTTCTATCCTATGGTCAAATGATACGGATATTTATCATTTCAATCCTTAATTTAAAATAAATTTTTACGGTTATATATCATTTCAAACCGCAATCCCGAATGAAATGAAATTGCATAATAACTTGCAGTTTATAATAATATAAAATATAGCATCCATTCATCCAATATCAACCATCAACCATTTATCACAATCATCATCCAATTCAAACAATAGCATCAATATAAAACGGATAATAAACAACAGGTATTAAATAGCAGTTTATATTCAATAATAAATTTAATAACTGTTTAACTGGCAGTTTATATACAATAAATAACTAATTAACAATTTAACTGGCAGTTTTAAATGACATGAATAAATTAAATAGCAATTAAATTTAAATAAAAGAAATTAGCTGAGATGATGATTAAAATATGCCAAACAACCATAATTAAATTTTAAATCACATCATATATCAATTTAACAAACATAAGATATTTTAGAAATTGTGAGTGGGTTAAAACACTCACCTTTTGAATTTAAATCCAATTTAAACCTAAAATTTGCACAGTCTCAGAATCCGTCCAAACCAACACCAAAAACTCTGGAATTTTATTACGATCCCAATGGAGAAAACCGCGCGTAAATCTGACATCGTTTGTAAAAGTTATTCGAATAAAACGCTTGAAATCACAAATTAAATTAAATTAACTAAAAGTAAACAAACCCAAATTAATATGCCACGTCACTCACCTTCCTCAACATCGTACAGTAACACTCACGCATCAGGCTTTGAAGCCAAACCCTAGCCGAATGGGAATATACGCAGCTTCCACCATCCTCGTTCGATACCACCGTCGCCGTTCACTGGGGCGCCAACCCCTTTGCCTCGCCGTCCCTCCCCCATGCTCCGACCACCACGTGAGCAAGTCATGTTCGCCCAAAATCAACAGCCGCCTCTATAATTTCCATAACCTTAATTGAAAATTGCCGCAAATCTGACCGTCAACTCCACGAATGAACGCCACAGATCAATTCCCCTTGGCTTCCTCTCCAAAACCTAGAAAGGGTTTTCTGATCCGACGGAGTTCATCGTCGAGCGATGAACGACCGAAACTTCTTCGATTTTTTTTGGTAAAACGACAAACTGAATCGAAAAATGAACACCACCAGTGAATTACGCTAGTCGAGATCTTCAACATATATTTTTTCCGGATTTTTCTGATGACTTTGAATTTTTATTTGATTTTTGAATTTGATTTTGATTTGGGATTGGATCTGGAAATATAGAATTTTGTCTGCCATTGGAAAGGTGGAGTTGAGCAGAAGATATACATACAAACAAATGAGAAACAAAGGGCTAGGGTTTATAACAGGCATATATATAGGCAGAATTGAAAATAGAATAGATGGATAAAACAGATATACGCGCTAACGCCAAAGTGGCCCAAAAAGCCCGTTCCGACTCCGGAACGAAATTGGGTCGACCCATATATCAAAATAGGTATTTTAAAATATTATAAAAGCAATGGAAAAGGTTTCACGTCGAAATTTCATCGTATGGAGAAGTTTTGCTAAATTCAAAATTTTCAAATTAATTTCAATTGATTTTAATTAAATCGATTTCAAGGCGTTTCGAGTCCGTACGATCAAACGACAAGTCCGATCGTTATGAAACTTGAAATCCTAAAATAATTCACCGTTACGGATCCGATGAAACTGATTCCGTCGAAATCCGAGTTAGTGGCCAAAATTGCTATTTTTATATTAATTTAAATAAATAAAATTTAGTCAATTTAATCAAATATTCAATTTAAATTCGATAATTACCAATTCTTATTAATTTCCCAATCATTTACAATGATTTAAACCAAATTTAACTGTCAAATTAGAGTTGATAAATTTATAAATTTCAATATTAACCCCAATTTCATTAAATTTGCAAATTATAAATAAAATTCCCCAAAATTCCTTTTAATTAAATAAATAAATTATTATTCCATTCATTCCTATCAAATAGATGGTTTAAACCTTGGATTCAAAATTATTACATAAATATTCTCACTATCATCTAAATTCCCATTTTATATATTTAATTCATTTTATTTTATTGTAATTAATCCTTTTATTATAAATTGAATCCAATCATTTTTTATAAGTTCCCATTAAACTGATTAGATTCAATTCCACTCTTTAATTAAGTCTGTTATTACTCTATAATACGGTTAACACTTTTCTCATATTCCGTTCCATTAATATATTAAAATTTTATCTTCATTTCAATTAGTGTAATATTAAATATTAATTCTACTTATTTTCAATAAAAATCCAATTATTTACTGTAAATTCAAATAAATAAATAAATCTTGATAGATTAACATTTTCCCAAATTACCTTTATTTCAAATTGCCTAACGTTTATTTCCAATCGCTTTCCCCTTTAATTATTTACCCAAATAAACGGGTAACTTATAATAAAATTCATTGACCAAATAAATTAGGTAATATTCAAATAATTGTTATCAAAACCTTTAATTACACATAGGAATTCACTATTCACAAACAAATGTTACAATTCTTGTATGGTATTGATTTTATTCAAATTATTACGTATTACTTCCTTAGTTAATAACTTTTGGATTGATTCCCCGATTCCCAAATTTATATTAACGTAACATTTCTTTTAGATTTATTGCAATGATATCCAAATTCAATTGAGTGAATTAAATATATATGTATAACTCATAACAATTTGTGGTCACAACTCTTAATCACCTTTTGTAAGTTTATTATTTCCACTCCAATAATCATCATTTATTATATATATATATATATATATATATATATATATATATATATATATATATATATATATATTCAATAAATTCAATATTTATGTTCGTTTTCCTATATTAGATTTATTACCAAGTATACATTACTCTATTCCAACAAATTGGAATTCCATTCGATTACTATAAACAATCATTTCCCTATTCACACTTTATTATTAACCCACAATCATTGCATTTATTATCTTATATTGATTTCATTCTCTTATTACACCATTTATTACTTTACAAAATAAAATAACATTTAAACTCATCAATGTAATACCAAATTTCATTTTAAATCCAATTGATTTACATTAACTCCATTCCATAAATCTACATCAATTACTACCTTAAAATAAGTTTACGTTTCTATAAATTTCCATTCATCCTTCCGTTATTTTATATTACAATCATTATAGTAATGTTTTTCATCAACACAAACATTAGGAATACTTATTTTAATTAATTACTAAATATCCCTATTTACGCTCAATTATAACTTTGCAATCTTAACAAATCCATAAATTGTCAATTTCCTAATATATACATTAATTACTATTAATGTCCTTCATAAATTGATTTACTTGGTTTCAAACCTTTTTCTTCATCAATTACTGCCCTATAAATAAACTTACGTTTCTATTTAATTTACATTAATTCCAATTAATTGCAATATAAATTTTAAGTAGTAAATTTTAATTTCAATTGCTACATCTAATTTTTAACATTCGTTCCAATATAAATTATAAGATTTTTATTTCTTTCTAAATTCAATTAAAAATCTTATTAATTTAACTCATTTTAATCATTGAATTTTACGGGTCGTTACACAAAGTCATAATATGGTATCGAAGAAATGTGCCCGATAAGAGGAGCGACCTCACTTGGCCCGGCATGGCTGCTATTTTAGCCACATCAAGCTAACTCATGGGAGTCAGGGATACGTAAATATCTCATACTGAATCATTTGCCAAACCATCATATTTTATTCTGGAATCTCCACCACATACGTAGTTATTAAAGTGGTTTTTGGTATTGGTAGAGAGTATGACAATATCTGATCCCAGTCTCTTTAATAACCAAATGCTTATTTCACACCAGATGGTTTTTTTACATTTTCAAAACCAATTCATAATTGATATCAAAATATCAGATTCAATTGAAACTATATCACTTTCGAAATCATATTCACTTTCGAGATCGTATTACATTTGAAATCATATTACTTTCGAAATCATATTTTCTTTCAAAATCATACTTTCCAAAATAGGTTAAACCCTTATTTAAAATTATCATATTTACTCAGAATATGTTATTTCACTAGAAAATATCATTTCAAATCTCAGCTTTGGTTATAACATCATTAAATCATATTTGCTGTTAAATCAAGGATTTAAATATAAACACTTCCACTTTTCACATAACTTTATAAATTAGTTTAGATGGTTATAAATAGTTTAGCTTGGTTTAAAAATAAATTTTTAAATAGTTTGAAATAATTTAAAATAATTTAAAATGGATTATCATAGTTTTAAATAGATTTAAGATTGTTCAAATAAATTTAAAATAGTTTAAATAGATTTAAAATAGATTAAATAGATTTAAGATAGTTTAAGTAAATTTAAAATAGTTTAAGTAGATTTAAAATAGATTAAATGGATTGAAAAATATATTAAATAGATTTAAAATAGATAAAATAGATTTAAGATAGTTTAAATAGATTTAAAAATAGATTAAATAGATTTAAAATAGATTAAAATGGGTAAATTAGCTTAAAATAAGTTAATATATTAAAATAGATTAAGAAAAATTAAAATAGTTTAAATTGATTAAAATAATTTAGAATAGTTGAAAATAGATTAAATAAATTTAATACTTTGTAAATCTTAAAATCAGGATTTTTAAAACAATAAATCTTTGAACAGTATATATTAAAATAATTAAGTTTGAAATTGATATCAAAATAAATTATTTCTTCCTTTTCAACAAATCTGGACAATATCCAGATTTCAAATGACCAATTCGAATTTAAAATTTCAATTAAATTTTCATTAAACCATCTCAATTTATGTTGATTATAAATCCATGGTCGAACTACAATTTTAAACCATTTCAATTTTATAGATTTCAAAGTTTAAATCTTTAAACATTTCCAATAACTCCATTTCGATAAATTTCAGTTATATTTCAAATTCAACTTTGAAATATTCGTTTTTATTCTTTAAAACAATTCATTAAACCAATTCAATTTCAAAATTTAAAGCTTGGATTTCGAAAATAATTCAGTTTATACAAGTCAAATTTTATTTCAAAATATCATTTAACTGAATACAAATTTTAAGGATTTAAAATCATTTAATTTAACCAATCCGGTGTCCGTATATAATTTTCTACCATATGGTCAAGTGATACGGATATTTATCTTTTCAATCCGCAAATATTTTTACATTTAAGGGTATATATAATTCAACCGCAATCCTAAATTTAACTTCAAATCCATGAAATCGCTCGAGTCTATCATTTCAACCCATAATGATTTCTCCCTAATCTATCAGATTGTTCGGGTATGTATCATTTCAAATCATAGTGAACTTGCAGTGCAATAACAATATAAAAATATAAAAATGTAATTAGTCATCCAATATCAACAATCAAACATCCATCACAATCATCATCCAAATCAGCAAATAAATAACAACAGTTTACAGATTATCGATAACAGGTATTAATTGGAAATTTTAAAATTCAATATTAAATTGAACGGCGATTAAATTCAATAAAAGTTAGATTTAACTGGAATGACAATTTAAATATATCAATCAGCAATCACTCAACTTCAAGTCACATGATAAATTTAATTAACTAACATAAGATAATTTAGTAATTGTGTGTGGGTCAAAACACACACCTTTGATTTCAAATTGATTTGAAATCCAAAATAAGTCCCAAAATTCAATAGTCTAGAAGTAGTCCAAACCAGTTCCATGATGTCCAAAATTTCGATACGATCGCAGCTGAACAAACCGCGCGTAAATCCGACCTCGTACTTAAAAGTCATAAGCGTAAGTAGTTAGAAGATTCATATTATTCAACAAATAAAGTAAATAAATAGAATTTTACTATGTCACCACTACGTAACAACTCAGAATCTTAGCTCGATCTTGATCATAACGTTTGAACAGAAGTAGCCGCCTGAAACCCTAACTTTGACCATGAACACATGCCTACACGTAGACCATTGCTTCGATCAAGACCTACCACCGCTTTGCTGGCACCTAGCCGCCCCCATGGCTACAACCGCCACCCCTCCAATCACCCTTAGAAGCTCCACCACCACCAATGTTCTCTGGCCAACCATGGCGAATCTTTACCCCTTTGACACGAACGAATGGCAGATCCAAGACCTGCTCGACACCACCTTCCCAACGCCACCTCCCGATCGTCGATCGTATGGAAATCCACTGTCGGATCACGAAAATCAAATTTCAACGATAGAGGTTCATCGTTGAATTCTGGTCAAATGGTGCATCCAATTGAAAAACGAACTACAGATCTAGGTTATGCTCGTCGAGAGCTTTCCAATGATATATAATTTGTTATGCTTTGAAGAGTTTTGAATTTTTGAAATTGATTTTGATTTGAATTTAGATTTAGGAATTAGGTTTTCGGCATTTGAGAAGAGAAAAGCGATAGAAATTTCAGTATATACAGTAATGAGAAATAAAAGGTTGCTAGGGTTAGAACGAAACTATTTATTTGAACAGTTGCCGATAAGAAAAGGAACACCTATCGAATTTGGTTCGAACGACAATAATGACCCGAAACCCCCATTACATCTCTGAAACCAAAGTAGGTCATCCCATATATCAAATATACGCTTTCAATATTTTCAAGCTCAATGGAACAGGTTACATGTCCTAATTTCATTGTATAAAGAAGTTAGCTTTTAAAATCAGCTTATTTCAATTTGAATTCAATTAAATTGATTTCTACGCATTTCAAGCTCATACGATCAAACGACAAGTCTGATCGCCACGAAACTTGAAATCCTACAATAAATCGCCATTACTGATCCGATGGCACTAGTTTCATCGAAATCCAAGACAGTGGCCAAAATGGCTATTTTCACGTTAATTAAATAAATTAAAATATTAAATTGATTAAATCACTTTTTAATTTCAAATTTAATAACTAACAATTTTTATCATTTTTGATTAGTATGTAATTCATAATCCTTTAAAACAAATTTTCATATCAATTCAATGTTAAATATTTCCCAAATTACAGTGTTCAGTTTTAATTGTAATAATTCATTAATTATAATTTAAAACACAATAAATTGATTTAACTTGATTTCAATCTTTTTATTCAATCATTCATTACTTTATAGACATAGTTAACATTGGTTTGCCATTTATTACGTCAATATTCTACAGTTATCATTTCAATTCACATTAACTGCAATATTTAAGTAGATTAATTGCAATTGATTTTCAATTTATTTCAACGGATTAAATAGTGAATTTATAATTAAACCATTGTTACGACTTACCAGTTCAAACACATTGCTATGCTTATTGTTAACAAACAAAACTAATTAATTCACATACGGATTAATTATTCTATATTAACCAATTTCAATTAATTGCATACAATTCCACTGTTTAGCACAACATTTGGTTATTTCCTTATTTACACTTATAACCAAATTTTATATTTATAATTATTTCAATTAATTGAAATTGCATTAAAGTAGCTATCAATTACCTTAAATTAACGTCATTACATTTCATTCCAGTTTTTTTTCATTAATAAACCACAAATATTAATTTCTTCTAATATTAACACCAACATCTTATCAAATTTAATATTTTTAATTATTGAAAATTGCGGGTCATTACACTCTTCTCCAATCAAAACTTTTCGTCCTCAAAAAATGAAAGAAGGAATTAAGAAACTAATATATTTTATTCAAAGTGTTAAATTTATAAAAATTAATTTACATCATTAAGTATTTAAATAAAATATAAGAATTTTATAAACAATTAAAACCTTTCATATACAAGGTAAATAAAGTTTGAAAAACATTTCCACTTTCACAAAAAAATTCGAAGTCCAAAATTCACAAAAAATTTCGGCAGAGTCTCCTTTTAGCGGAGAGGTTCGGGATAAATAATAATATCAATAATAATAATATATATATCATATTTCAAAATAAAATATCCCAAACCACAGAAAAAATAATATAATATCACTATAACACCGTAATCCGAAAACGTACCTATTTGTCAGCCAAACAATGCTTTATTTATGAAACCAAAAGCAGTAGCTACGTGACGACCCAGACTTTTTGAATATTTGAAATTGGAATATTTAATTGAATTTAAATATTCGAAAGATTAGCTTAACTTGAATTTCAAATATCACTGTTTATTTGGCAATTAAATTATTGAATTTAATAATTGGAAAGTGATTAAAATAGTTAATCTTGGTTTTTAGGCTAGTTAAAAATATTTCAAAGGCTTGGAAAATTTATATTTATAATACTAGAGATAATAGAAGTTTTAAATTTGAATTTTAAAGTGTTTTGTTCAGTTTTAAAAATATATCGTTTAAATCGATATTTAAAAATAGCCTTCCGAGGCACAGTCTCGGATTTCGACGAAACAAGTTCCATTGGATCCATAATAGTGTATTATTACCAGATTTCAATTTTTGTAGTGTTTGGAATTGTCGTGTGGCCGTACAATATATAAATGCGCTGAAATTTATATTGAAAGTTGAATATAATAACCGGGTTCAAAAAGATATCTTCTCCATACGATCGAATTTGGGCTTGAAACCTTTTCCATTGCGTTCATAATAGGGGTATAACATTATGAAAGCCTTGCGGAACGCCTTGATATGAGATCGAGATTGTGAGTTGCGGTAATCGATACGATTTAAAATTTAAATTTAAATATAATATATATATATATATATATATATATATATATATATATTCCCTTCAATTTACTGTAGACCTCATCCAACACTTGTCCACACTCTGAGAACATGTGTTTCCCTTTCTCTATTTAATTTCACACGTAATAGATTTTCAAAATCAAAAAGGAATCGATGACTTCCTTCTGTTTTCTTGAGTTTGAATTGAGAAAAATATATCATCGCCTCTTTCAAATCGAAACCAGAAATTAAATAATGGAAAACGAAAGTAATCGATTCTCAAAAAATCATATATCCTTCACAATTGAAATCAATTCACCGAGTATATATATATATATATATATATATATATATATATATAGTAGCAATCCTTGCTTTCCTCTCTCCAATTCCATTTCGATTCAACCTCAATCTAAAAAAAATATAGAGGAAGGCTCGAATTCAATCGCTAGCAGTGGCTATTGGCAAGGGAAAGAATATTGTCGCGACTGGATGAGGCGTCGCGACTTGATTTTTAGGTGGGTTTGATCGCAACCAAGTGAAGGGGCGCGCGCTCGCGCACGGAAGGGGAGGGGAGTGTCATCGGCGAGTCAAGGCGTGATGGTGATGGAGCTGGCATTGCTTGGGGTCGTTCGAGGCTTGGAGGTTCAAGGTGATGTTGGGAGGGTTTTGGTGATCGATTTAGGCTATCTATAGTAAGGTATTCTTGTTTTTTTTTTAAAATCTTAATTTATAAAAATATATGTGTAAATATACGTTAATTAGAAAAAAAAAATTATTGTTAGAGATGGTAAACTAGTTTAGAGCATTTTCATGATGATATGGTTTTAAACGAGAATATATATATATATATATATATATATATATATATATATATATATATATGTGTGTGTGATTTCTAAAATAAGAGTTATCAAAAATTGGATTTTGTAATTTGTATAGAAATAATTTTTTAATGCATGTAACTTACTTTTTTTTTGGCAAGGCCGACGGGGTTGGATGGTCCCCAACCATTTTATTGCAGCACCAATTAGAACTAAACACATACAATAGAGAGCAAAAGCTCATGAAAACAGAGGAATACAAGGTGCCACAAGCACTGATTGAGAAAAAAAACAAAAAAAAAACAAAAAACTTATCAAATATGGGAGGACAGATTTATCCCTGGGTCAAAGGAGATATTAAGCATCCCCAGAGTTTGTTTAATCTCATGCATTACCCACGGCTTGAACAGAGCAGCATTTTTTGCACTGACAGCATCAAACACTCTTGCATTTCATTCTCTCCATGTAGCTGTGATAAAACTCTTCAACACAACACTAAATAGTCTTTTACCTTCCCGCTTGTACCCTGTTATCACATGAATATGATTCCACTCAACCTGATTGTCATGCGAAACATCATTTCTATGAAGCTTTGTCATCATAGCAGTCCACACATTCACAATTACAGGGCATTCAAAGAACAAATGCTCAATTGTCTCTGGTTGATCACTACAGAATGTACAATATATGTGACACCCCACCTCTATACCCACGCTAGCAAAGAACATTACAGTGAATGCCGTCAACTAGCACGGAGAATAAGGCTGTTGAGGAGCGACCATTCGTGTAATTGCTTTGCGCAAGCATTGATTGTCAGATAGTATAACACTCCGACATACCGACACAAACTCAAAGCTACTACACAATGGCTGTAATATCTTCAGAAACAAATATAGAAATAAGCATAACATAAATCAGTCACAGATAATTCATATCACAAAGGCGGAATAAGATATGAATATTACACATAAAAGTGTACATCAGAGTAGTGGTCAGATTGATCCACAATAACACAAAATAATAGCAACATGTGCTATACAAAAGAATACATCATTGAGTCAATATCTTAAGAGTAAACAACAAAAACTACTAATCTAAGTAGTAAGCAAAAGGTCAGAGTAATGGATCCCTGGAGAGAAGTCAAGTCGCAGCACCTACAACATCTCGTTCTGACCCGAGTATTATTTATAAGAAAAATAATAAACGGATCAGTCTAGCTATAAATATCAGATAACATGATATAGAACGAAAGATATGGCATAGACGTATAATACCCATAATGGCATACTACTATAAGTATGTAAATGATAATCAACAAACAATTAATCAATATCAAAGAATCTTCTCAAAGATTCAAAAAGGGTATCATACCCAAAACTTATATTCATAATAAGTTAATGACACACGAATTCACCAATGCACAAAAATTGATAAATCATATCAATGAAAATCACTAAAATTGGTGAAGCATAAATTCTAGAATTCAACACACGAAATCCAGAAATCATAAAATAAAAAAGGGGGGAGGCCTATCACATGAACGGGAGCATGAAAACTCACCAAAAGCTGTAACACACGAACGAGAAGCTATCTCATGGTAACTAGCCATTAATTTGACACACGAATGGTCCGAAGACCTGACACACGAATGGTCCGAAGATCGTGGGTTGCTACCCCACCAATTTGAGTCGAAACTCCACAGAGCGGGGCTTAGTCTCCCTCACAGACAAAGAGGCATCGCACAATTGCTAGTATAAACCATATAATGATCATCATTGATCATCAAGAAGTGTCAATTACAATAAGCTAGTAAATATATGAGTTTAGCATCATGTCCCATAACACTAGCTTAACTTAAATATTTGCGAACAAATTGTAGATCTCCACTAGAAAATTGTCACAAGAGATTCAATCGAACAAGTCCAAGAATTAACCAACGAAGTAAACGTAGGAGTTTCATACCACTTGTTTTACTAAGTCGTTTAATTAGATTTCTCATACGAGTGAGGTAAAGATTTGTACATACTAGTAGATTGGAAAACGGTTTAGGAAACGAGCTTTGTAATTGAAAATAGAGTTGAAATCGTTTTGATGAAAAGGGTTTTGATATTTACTACTAGTATAGAAACCTTTATATTTTTAAAGTGACAAATCATCGAAAGGATTGTACGAACAATCATTCATCAAAATTCACATACGAAGACGTGAATCAAATCCAAAGAAATCGATATTAAATCCATCAAAGTGGATATTTCCAAAATTCCCAAGAAAATGTCATCAAAGTCGATAATTAAATGATAACAATAGAAGGGAACCAATACAAGTCGATAAAATTGGAATTCGTTAACAAAATAGGCAAGTAGACAAAACACTGCAGTTTCAGACGTCTGAAACAAGTGGTTCAGACGTATGAATCTAGAAATATAAAGATTTCCAGAACACAATTCAGACGTCTGAATCAAGTGTTTCAGACGTCTGAAATAGGCATATTTTAGCCTATTTTCTTTCTGTTTGAAATAGAACCAATTCAGACGTCTGAAATTCCAGATTCAGACGTCTGAAACTGGAATTCAGAGCATTTTCTGAACCTCGACCAAAAATGGCCAAACGAATATCGAAAACGATCGAACGAGCAAGTGACGACTAAGGATTCGCGCCAAGTGACAACCCAGCCTTAAATGACTCGTCGATACGCCTCAAATATCCATGTCCAAATATCCATAAAAGGATTTTCATAGATTTTGATTTCAAAATACCAAAATTGGAATATACACCAAATCAATCCAAACCAAAATCAATTGCACAAGAGTAAGTGTTAGGAATTCATACCTAACAATCGAAGATAATTATAAACTAAGATGTGAGATAAAAATCTCACCTTTTTACAAAATCAAACAAGAAGAAGCTTGAAAGAAAATGGAGAATCAACCTCTCTTCAACACAACCCAAATGAGCTTGAATCTATGCTCAAAACAAGAACATTCCCAAAATTAGGTTTAGGAATTTCTGAAATTGGTAAGGGAATAAGTTGGAGAAGAAGAAGAGAATGTTTACCAATGGGTTCTCTTAAATTAGGAGCTAGGAATATGAGGTTGCAAGAGGAACTAGGGTTTTGGAGTTTTAATTTTCAATCTCTCCCACCATTATTGCCTTAGAACTGAAAAGAGGAAGAAGTGAGGGTGAATGGGGAAGAGTGGTTCAGTTTTGAGTATAAGTTGGCTAGTGGGCTGAACCAAACTCAAACCCAAAGTGAAAAAGGTCAAATTTTTTACTAACTCCAAATATATCAAAGTTTATACTCAAAAAGGTCGCAAACGGCATTTGAACTCAATGGAGGTGGTCTCGAGTCCTAATTCGGCTGTTTGCAAAAAGTAGCTTTGCGGACTAAAATCCAACTAACGATGAAATATTTAAATAAAATATTTAATTATAAAATCGATAAATATGCGGGTTGTTACAGACTCTCCTCCTTAAAGAAATTGCGTCCTCGCAATATTTAAGAAGAAGATATGTAGTAACAACCATAAAAGCATATTCAACACAAAAGAAATTTGAAATAAGAAGTTCACCTCAAAGAGCACAATAAAGTAAGTCCGGATGTGTTCACTCGATGTACTATCTAGTTTCCCAAGAACAATCCTTAGGATTTGAAGACCATTGAACTTTAACAAACGGAACATCTTTATTTCGAAGTCGTTTGACCTCCGAAGCAATGATACAAATAGGATGTTGCTCATAAGTTAAATTAGGCGAAACTTCAATCTCTTACACAACACCGGGCTCAAGAATAGAATCGAAATCTCGAAGATATTTTCAAAGTTGAGAAACGTGAAACACGTCATGGATAGAAGAAAATTGAGCCGGTAATAAAAGGAGATAAGCCATGGAACCAATACGTTCAGTGATAGGAAATGGCCCAATATATCGAGGCGCCAATTTTCCCGATCGACTGAAACGTACAACACCTTTCATTGGTGAAACACGAATAAAAACAGAGTCTCCAACAGAAAATTCTAATTTCCTTCTCCGGTTATCGGCATAGGATCTTTGTCTACTCTAGGCTTCTTTCATCGTATGACGAATAAGATCAATCTTTTCTGTGGAATCACGAATAAAATCGGGACCTAAAACCAGCTTCTCACCGGTCTCAAGCCAACAAGAAGGAGATCGGCATGGCCTTCCGTAGAGTGCCTCAAAAGGTGCCATACCAATACTAAATTGGAAGCTATTATTATAGGAGAATTCAACAAGGGAAATATAATCTTCCCAACTTCCCCCAAAATCAAGCACACAAGCATGAAGAAGAGCTTCAAGTGTTTGATTCACATGCTCGGTTTGTCCATCGGACTGAGGATGATAAGCGGTGCTAAAATTGAGCTTCGTTCCCAAAGCTTTTTGATGACTCTTCCAAAACCCACTAGTAAACAATGGATCACGATCACTAATAATAGAAGTAGGAACCCCATGTAATTTAACAATCTCTTTAACAAAGAGCTTGGCCAAAAGAGGAACGGTTCGGTTATACCGAACGGGAATAAAATGGGCGGATTTAGTAAGTCTATCAACGATCACCCATAAGCTATCATGACCCGAACGAGAACGGGGAAGGCTATCTATAAAATCCATGGAAATTTGGTCCCACTTCCAAATTGGAATTTCTAAAGGTTGCAATAACCCACCGGGCCTTTGATGTTCGGCTTTAACAAGCTGGCAAGTCATGCAACACTTAACAAAGTTAGCATATCAAATTTCATTCCCTCCCAATAATATAGTCGCTTCATATCCGCGTACATTTTACTACTACTGGGATGAATGGTGAATTTAGAACGATGAGAATCTTCTAAAATATCCTTACGAAGATCAATAATATTTGGTACGATAAGTCTACCAAATTTTCGAATGCCGCCACGAGAATCGATATCAAATTCTCTCAATCCTTCAATATCACCTCTATTCTTAATATTTTGGCCAAGAAGAGCCAAGTCGGGATCTAGCCTTTGAGCTTCAAGAATTCGGTCTAAAAGAGAAGGATGAGCCTCAAGGCTACATAAAACAAATGATGAGCATAAATCGGATACGCGGTCTCGAATCTCACAAGAGGATAATATCTCGAGATCATTCCATGCGGATATCATCATAGAAACAACCGCTTGTTGCTTGCGACTAAGTGCATCGGCAACACGATTTCCCTTTCCGGGAGTATAAAGGATGTCGAGATCATACGGCGCAAGGAACTCGAGCCAACGCTGTTGGCGCAAATTAAGTTCCTTCTGAGAGAACAAATACTTCAAAGACTTATGATCGGTATAAAGAACAAATTTCTCTCCTAGGAGATAATGACGCCAAATCCGAAGAGCGAACACAATAGCCGCGAGCTCTAAATCATGAGTGGCATATCTAGTCTCGGCTGGCTTCAATTGCCTAGAAGCATAAGCAATAACGCGTTCTTTTTGCATAAGAACGACACCCAAACCAACGCGACTAGCATCGGTATAAACAACGAAATCTTGGTTTCCCTCGGGAATCACAAGAATAGGAGCATCGGAAAGGAGTTCTTTTAATTTTTGAAAAGAAGTTTCACATTTGTCCGACCAAATGTATTTAATGCCTTTCTTGGTTAAGCCAGTGAGAGGCACGGAAATTTTAGAAAAGTGTTTGATAAAACGGCGGTAATAACCTGCCAATCCAAGAAAACTACGAATCTCCGTCACACTCTCCAGTCTCTTCCAATCTTGAATCGCTTCAATCTTTGAAGGATCCACGGAAATTCCGGATTCGGAAATAATATGACCGAGAAACTTCACACGAGATTGCCGAAAATGGCATTTAGAAAAATTTTCTTTCAGTTGATTACTCCTAAGAGTTTCCAACACAATCCGAAGATGCTTCTCATGTTCCTCTTCAGTTTTTGAATACACAAGTATATCATCAATAAAGATGAGAATAAACCGGTCGAGGAAGTCCTTGAAAACTCTATTCATAAGGTCAACGAAATAAGCCGGGGCATTGGTTAACCCAAATGGCATAACAAGCCATTCATAAGGTCCATAACGAGGACGGAACGATGTCAAAGGAATGCTATCCTCTGCAATACGAAGCTGATGAAATCCAGTAGCTAAGTCTAATTGTGAAAAGACTTTAGCACCACTAAGCTGATCGAATAGATCATCAATCCGAGGTAAAGGAAATTTATTTTTGATAGTAAGATCATTAAGCCTGCGGTAGTCAACGCAAAGCCTAAGTGTACCATCGGATTTCTTCACGAAAATAGCCGAAGCTCCCCAAGGCGAGGAACTAGAGCGAATAAATTGCTTCGTCTCCAATTCGGATAATTGTTTACGCATCTCCTCATTTTCTTTATTGGACATACGATAAGGAGGTTGAGCTCCAGGAATGAGATTAATTCTGAACTCAATTGCTCGCTTAGGTGGTAATCCTAAAACGGGCTCGAATATGTCGGAAAATTCACGAACGACGTGAATAAGAGAAACAATATCACCCTCATCATCATCATCGTCATCACGAGGATTTAAAGAATATAAAGATGCAAGCAGAATCCGAATCTTTAATAATAACAGAAACCTGATTAACAGATTGAGGATGTCGAAGATGAATAGTCCGGTCAGGACATAGGATATGAGCTTCATAACGGTTAAGCCAATCCATTCTCAAAATCATTCCAATGCCTAAATAACGCATGACATGCAAATCGGCTAGGAAAGGAAAATCACACAAAATAATCTCGACATCTTTACACAATAAACTGATTGTTGCGGATCCACCAACCAGATTCGCAATTCTCAAAGAAGTCATTAAACACAAAACATCCAAAGAAAAAGCATCAACAAGTTCCTTTGATATAAAAGAGTGGGATGCACCCGTATAAAAAAGAACTCGAATGGGTTGATCACGAAATAAAATAATTCCATCCAGAATAGAATGAGAAATACCTTGGTCACGAGATGTGTTGCCAGGGGCTTGAGCAACATTAATCTTTCCCTCCTTCCTATTTTGAAGTTTGGGACATACCTGCATAAAATGGTCCGGGCTCTTACAATAGCGACAAGTACGAGGCTTTGAACACTTGTTCGCAAAATGGTCTTTCGAACCACAATTATAGCATTTCCCTTGAGTAGAGGGAAAGGTCTTTTCGACAGAAGTTGCTTGCCTCCCTTTCTTATTGGGATAGGGGCCTTTGAATTTGTTTGACCTCTTCTTGTTGTTGAAGTTTGGTTTGGAACCCACCACTTCAACATCATTCTCCCTATCCGCCTCTTCAAGACGAAAGCGATATCAATGAGTTGGTCGAAAGAAACTTCTAATTTTAGAAGTAATGGCTTCTTGAGATTTTTGTTTAAGCCACAGACGAACCTCTTGTTCTTCTTTAAAGGGGTGTTGATGTATTCAACCCCGTATTTAGAAAGTGACTCGAAGGAGGTGACATAATCAGTCATGGAAGAATCACCTTGAACAAGGTCTATAAATCATCGAGCCAATGTCACTTTCTCTGCTTCTGGTACAAATTTCAACTCGAAGCGTTCCCGGAATTGCTCCCAGGTGAGATCTGCTTCATTAATCTCAGAAACAAGAAGTTCGTACCAGTCCAATGCTCTTTCTCGGAGCATACTAGAGGCCACCTGAACTCGGTGAAGGTCAATAAGATTCATGCGAGAGAAGATTCGATCGCATGACCTTAGCCAAGCCTGTACTTCAATAATAGCTTCGGAACCTTTGAATGGCTCCCCACCCAAATTAGTGTAATCGCTGCACAAGCATGCAAATCCCGACTTTGGGTGAGTAGGTTCCGGGTTAGCTCCAGCTGCTTGAGCATTTGTCACTAAATGAAGAAGTTGTTGAGCAGTCATAAAAACTCCATCCTGGGGCGGAGTGCTAGATGGTACGGCTCTGGGGCGGCCTGGTCTAGATATTTCTCTTCCTTTAGAAAGAAAGGAGAAGAAGAAAAAGGTTATTCACCAAATAGAATATCAAGCAATCTTGATAGATAAACAAGGAATCATAAGGAAAATAGGATGAATCGGTACGAAGACTCGAATTAAATCCTAAAGCACGACTCCTACGATGGACTTAGGACGATGATCCTTGCTATAATATTCCATATTGTTCCGAAGTTTGGCTCTGATACCAAGCTGTGACGCCCCACCTCTATACCCACGCTAGCCAAGAACATTACGGTGAATACCGTCAACTAGCACGGAGAATAAGGCTGTTGAGGAGCGACCATCCGTGTAATTGCTTTGCGCGAGCATTGATATGTCAGATAATATAACACTCCGACATACCGACACAAACTCAAAGCTACTACACAGTGGCTGTAATATCTTCAGAAACAAATATAGAAATAAACATAACATAAATCAGTCATAGATAATTCATATCACAAAGGCGGAATAAGATATGAATATTACACATAAAAGTGTACATCAGAGTAGTGGTCAGAAAGATCCACAATAACACAAAATAATAGCAACATGTGCTATACAAAAGAATACATCATTGAGTCAATATCTCAAGAGTAAACAACAAAAACTACTAATCTAAGTAGTAAGCAAAAGGTCAGAGTAATGGATCCCTGGAGAGAAGTCAAGTCGAAGCACCTGCAACATCTCGGTCTGACTCGAGTATTATTTATATGAAAAATAATAAACGGATCAGTCTAGCTATAAATATCAGATAACATGATATAGAACGAAAGATATGGCATAGACGTATAATATCCATAATGGCATACTACTATAAGTATGTAAATGATAATCAACAAATGATTAATCAATATCAAAGAATCTTCTCAAAGATCCAAAAAGAGTATCATACCCAAAACTTGTATTCATAACAAGTTAATGACACACGAATTCACCAATGCACAAAAATTGATAAATCATATCAATGAAAATCACTAAAATTGGTGAAGCATAAATTCTAGAATTCAACACACGAAATCCATAAATCATAAAATAAAAAAGGGGGAGGACTATCACACGAACGGGAGCATAAAAACTCACCAACAGCTGTAACACACGAACGAGAAGCTATCTCATGGTAACTAGCCATTAATTTGACACACGAATGGTCCGAAGACCTGACACACGAATGGTCCGAAGACCGTGGGTTGCTACCCCACCAATTTGAGTCGAAACTCCACAGAGCGGGGCTTAGTCTCCCTCGCAGACAAAGAGACATCGCACAATTGCTAGTCTAAACCATAAAATGATCATCATTGATCATCAAGAAGTGTCAATTACAATAAGCTAGTAAATATATGAGTTTAGCATCATGTCCCATAACCACTAGCTTAACTTAAATATTTGCGAACAAATTGTAGATCTCCACTAGAAAATTATCACAAGAGATTCAATCGAACAAGTCCAAGAATTAACCATGGAAGTAAACACAAGAGTTTCATACCACTTGTTTTACTAAGTCGTTTAATTAGATTTCTCATACGAGTGAGGTAAAGATTTGTACATACTAGTAGATTGGAAAACGGTTTAGGAAATGAGCTTTGTAATTGAAAATAGAGTTGAAATCATTTTGATGAAAAGGGTTTTGATATTTACTACTAGTATAGAAACCTTTATATTTTTAAAGTGACAAATCATCGAAAGGATTGTAGGAACAATCAATCATCAAAATTCACATACGAAGACGTGAATCAAATCCAAAGAAATCGATATTAAATCCATCAAAGTGGATATTTCCAAAAATTCCCAAGAAAATGTCATCAAAGTCAATAATTAAATGATAACAATAGAAGGGAACCAACACAAGTCGATAAAATTGGAATTCGTAAACAAAATAGGCAAGCAGACAAAACACTGCAGTTTCAGACGTTTGAAACAAGTGGTTCAGACGTTTGAATCTGGAAATATAAAGATTTCCAGAACACAATTCAGACGTCTGAATCAAGTGTTTCAGACGTCTGAATAGGCATATTTTAGCCTATTTTCTTTGTGTTTGAAATAGAACCAATTCAGACGTTTGAAATTCCAGATTAAAACGTCTGAAACTGGAATTCAGAGCATTTTGTGAACCTCGACCAAAAATGGCCAAACGAATATCGGAAACGATCGAACGAGCAAGTGACGACTAAGGATTCGCACCAAGTGACAACCCAGCCTTAAACGACTCGTCGATACGCCTCAAATATCCATGTCCAAATATCCATAAAAGGATTTTCATAGATTTTGATTTCAAAATACCAAAATTGGAATATACACCAAATCAATCCAAACCAAAATCAATTGCACAAGAGTAAGTGTTAGGAATTCATACCTAACAATCGAAGATATTTATAAACTAAGATATGAGATAAAAATCTCACCTTTTTAAACAAAAAGAAGCTTGAAAGCAAATGGAGAATCAACCTCTCTTCAACACAACCCAAATGAGCTTGAATCTATGCTCAAAACAAGAACGTTCCCAAAATTAGGTTTGGGAATTTCTGAAATTGGTAAGGGAATAAGTTGGAGAAGAAGAAGAGAATGCTTACCAATGGGTTCTCTTGAATTAGGAGCTAGGAATATGAGGTTACAAGAGGAACTAGGGTTTTGGAGTTTTAATTTCCAATCTCTCCCACCATTATTGCCTTAGAACTGAAAAGAGGAAGAAGTGAAGAGGAAGAAGTGAGGGTGAATGGGGAAGAGTGGTTCAGTTTTGAGTATAATTTGGCTAGTGGGCTGAACCCAAACTCAAACCCAAAGTGAAAAAGGTCAAATTTTTTACTAACTCCAAATATATCAAAGTTTATACTCAAAAAGGTCGCAAACGGCATTTTGAACTCACTGGAGGTGGTCTCGAGTCCTAATTCGGCTGTTTGCAAAAAGTAGCTTTGCGGACTAAAATCCGACTAACGATAAAATATTTAAATAAAATATTTAAATATAAAATCGATAAATATGCGGGTTGTTACAATATATGTTAACACTCGTTCCCATGCTTGTGAGTTTAGCTTTTGTTAGGACAGCATGATTTAGCACCTTCCACATCATGAAGTTTTCACGCAGACTACTATCCATATTCCATGTTCGCTTCCACCATTTCCACATTGGCCGAGGTCTTTTCTTCATCAAGAGTTCATAAGCTTCTCCAATTTTGAACTTAGTCTTTTATGCCCCCAAACTAGCTCTTCAGGTGTTGAAGATAGTTGTGTAAAGTTTCTTATCATATTCCATATTTGCTGAATCCTCCAGTTAGATGAAAAGGACCTAAAACTATTATTATTATATACAACATCCTTAACCTTGGCCATAGAGTGAATACCAGATTGCTGCATTTCACTATGTGTAAGTTGTCTTCTAAGTATCATACCCTTATCGAGCCACGGATCATCCCAGAAACTCGTATTGTAAACTGGGTCGGTATTCATTTGAATGATCGGGAGAAAAGTTTCTTTCAGCTTGAAAATACTTTGCCATATCCAGCTTAAGTTTTGAGGCTTCTGCATGTTCCATATACTTCTTCCTCTGATCACATTTCTTTTAGACCATTCAGCCAAAAGGCTGTCAGAACAGTTAAAGTAGGTGTCAACATGATTCGCAAAGGCCGCCTTCTTCCATTGTTTTAAGTTAAATATACCAAGCCCACCCTTGTTCATAGGTCGCTCCACCCTGTCGAATTTTATCGGCGCAATGTATCTGCCAGTTGTTTTTCTCGTCCAAAGGAATTTCATAAATGCACTTCTAATCATCTTAACAAGCTTAAATGGTAGAATGAAAGTCCTAGCCCAGTACACTTGCATAGCAAAGACCACCGACTTAATTAAAGTTAATCTCCCGGCTTGACCGAGCTTCGTTGAAGTCCAACAATTTAATCTTGCTGTAATCCTCTCATATAGGGGAAGACATTGGGTAGTTGTAATCTTAGATGTTGAGAGGGGTAGCCCTAAGTAGGAAACGGTGTTAGGGTTAGGCGTCAGACCAGAAGCAAGAGAAATCTCAGCAACCTGTTCCAAACTAACACCAGCAATTATTATATCAGATTTTTGAATGTTAACCTTTAATCCCGTCATTGCGTAAAACCAATCAAGAGTTAACATTATATTCTTGACAGTGTTGGTGTCAGGAAAACAAAATACCACCAAATCATCAGCAAACATCAAAGCTGAGATTTGAGGATCATTGCATTCTTGATGAAGTTTAAAGCTACGATTGTTTATAAGCTTGCTTATCAGCCTTGTTAGAAGTTCCATCACCAGAATAAAGGCGTATGCAGATAGTGGATCTCCCTGCCTTATACCTTGCCGACTACTAAAAAAACCAGCTGTCTTTTCATTGACAATGACCGAGTAGTTTGGAGTAAAGATACAGTCATAGATCCAAGAAATAAAATGTGGCGGGAAATTCATGCATCCCATGATTCACACTATGTTATCCCATTGTAACATGTCGAAAGCTTTCATGATATCAAGCTTCATCGTTGCTTTCGGGGAAGCATTCTTTCGATTATACCCTTTAAGTAGCTCGTGAGAGAGAAGGATATGGTCTAGTATATTCCTTCCCGGCAAGAAAGCAGCTTGATTCTTGGAAACAATGGAAGGAAGCACATACTTAAGTCTTGAAGCAATAACCTTCGAGATGCATTTATATGTGATATTGCAGCAAGAAATAGGTCGAAAGTCATTAACATGGTGAGCATTTTTGAGTTTAGGGATTAGCGCAATATTGGTGCAGTTAAACTATCTGAAGATTCTGGCCTTTTTGAAGAAAATAAGTATGGCATTGCACACATCAGTTGATACAAACGACCAACAAGAAGTATAGAATTTTGCATTCAACCCATCTGGGCCACCACACGAGTTACTATTAAGTGAGAACATTGCTTTTTCTATTTCTTCAGGGGTAACTTCTTTGCATAGAGAGGCATAGTCGTCTGCCGCTAATTTAGGCATGATATCAGTAGGGATATCATCAACACTAGGAATGAAGTTGTTTGTGTTGCCGTACAGGGAAGAGAAATGTTGAACATAGGCTGCTCCAAATGAAGATAATCTTCCCATGATCCTCCGAAATCCAAAACACATGCTCTGAGGAGATCTTCCAAAACTTGGTTGACTCTCTCGGTCTGACCATCTGTTTGAGGGTGATAAGCTGTACTCAAACACAACTCGGTTCCCAAAACTTCCTGGAAGCTCTTCCAAAATCCACTAGTGAACAATGGGTCTTGATCGCTCACTATGCTTTTCGGAATACCATGGAATCGAACTATCCACTTAACATATAGTTCAGCTAATTTGATCGAAAAGGAATGAATCTTGCACTCTTAGTCAAACGATCTACGATGACCCAAATCCCTTCATTTCCTGCTCTGGTTCTAGGTAACCCATCGATAAAATCCATCGATATTTGCTCCCACTTCCATGTAGGAACTTCTAATGGCTGAAGCAATCACTTGGCTTCTTCTGTTCGGCTTTTACCAACTGGCAGTTCATACATTTGGAAATAAAATTTCCAACATCCTTCTTCATACCTTCTCAGTAATAGGTTCTCTTCATATCCCGGTACATCTTATTTCTACCTAGATGAATTGTTAACTTCAAGTGATGACTCTCCTTCAGAACTTCACTTCTCAATTCATCTATATCGGGAACAACCAGTCGTCCTTGTTTCCGAAGCCAACACTCTCGATCGACCTCGAATCCTTTATCCTTCTCTGGGTCCAAACCCGATCCCAAATCACGGATAATCTTGACAAGCTTATCGTCTCGCTTTTGGCCCTCGCCAATCCTTTCCACAAGAGTAGGTCTTATCGATAAGTTTTCCAACATCTCAGGTTCCAATTCACATCTAGGCCTGAAGTCAAATCCAGCAAAATACTCAAGACTCTTCCATTCTGAAGCATGGCTCCCAATTCTGCATGTCTTCGACTTAACGCATCTGCCACTGCATTACGTTTTCCCGGAGTATAGGCTATACCAAAATCATATGAGCTAAAAACTCTAGCCATCGTTGCTGTCAAAGATTCAAATCTTTATGGGAGAAAAGATACTTCAACGACTTATGATCTGTAAACAACTCGAATCGGACTCCCAGTAAGTAATGTCTCCACATCTTCAGAGCAAATACAATCGCCGCCAACTCCAAATCATGAGTCGCATAATTCTTTTCATGCGGCTTCAGCTGTCGACTTGCATATGCACCAACTTTATCCTTCTGCATTAGCACTGCTCCAAGTCTAGTACCACATGCATCGGTGTAAACCACCATCTCATCATTTCCACTTGGAATAGTCAAAACAGGAGCACTTGTTAGTCGCTCTTTCAGGATTCCGAAAGCTTGCTCACACTGATCATCCCATCTGAATACTTGGTTCTTTTTTGTCAATCCTGTTAATGGTGCAGCTATCTTGGAAAAGTCTTTGATAAACCGACGATAGTATCCTGCTACTCCAAGAAAACTTCTGACATCAAATGAATTCTTAGGTCTAACCCAATCCTGGATTGCTGCTACCTTGGCGGGATCAACCGCTATTCCATTTCCAGAGATAATATGACCTAAGAACCTCACTTCACTCTTCCAGAAGTGACACTTTGAAAACTTAGCCCTCAGCTGTTGTTTCCGCAAGATTTTCAAAACAATCCGCAAGTGCATCTTGTGCTCTTCTTCAGTTCTGGAATAAATCAAAATATCATCCACGAACACAAGTACAAACTTGTTCAACTGATCCCTGAACACTCTATTCATAAGATCCACAAAATATGCTGGTGCATTGGTCAATCCAAACGGCATTACCAGCCACTCAAAGAAACCGGATGGTGTCCTAAAAGCAGTCTTCGGCACACTATCCTTTGCCACTCTTAATTGGTGAAATCCCGTTGCCTAATCCATCTGAGAAAACACCTTAGCTTCGTGAAGCTGGTCAAATAAGTCATCTATTCTCGGCAATGGATACTTGTTCTTCTTAGTCACTTTATTCAGCTCACGATAATCCACACACAACCTCAACGATCCATCCGCTTTGGTTGCAAACACAACTGGTGCACCCCATTCGGACACACTACGCCGAATGAATCCTTTCTGTAAAAGATCATCAACTTGCACCTTCAACTCTTGCTGTTCCCTAGGCGCCATCCGCCTAAGAGGCATCACAATAGGTCTGGCTCCCTCAACTAGATGGATGCGAAACTCGATCTCTCTATGCGACGGTAACCCTTTGACCTCATCAAAGACATCCTCAAATCCATTCACAATTGGCACCGATGACAGTCCATCCCGTGGAACAACCAGCGAATACATGAAGCTCATGAAGACGCCTTCTTCATGCTTACATCGTATCACAACCTTTCGCCCTTCACATTCTCGACTGTCACCTCCAGCCTTTCACAATCAACCTTTGCCGCATACTTCCTAAGCCATTCCATACCCAAAATAATTACAAACCCCGCAAAGTTTAGAACAAAACAATCACAAACAAAAGAGAAATCATGACTCGATACAATCAGACCACGGCATAGCATACACAAATAGGACGAACCCCCAACTGGATTAGTCACAGCCAATGGTCTATCAACTATATCCGGTTCCAAACCCAACCAGCCTAAAAGTTCATTAAAAACAAAAGAATGCGATGCCCCAGTATCGAACAACACTCTAACTGGAACACCACAAATGGAAAGAGTACCTTGAACCACCACACTCTTTCCCTTCTCTTCCGTAATAGGGGCTTTTGATGACGATGGCACTGCTCCCAAAGCATAAGCTTGCACAATCTGTTTGTCTTCCGCGGTTCTGGACAATTCCTCTTAATATGCCCCAGCTTGTCACAGTTGTAACACTTCAACGGTACCTTCGGATTCTTACAATCTCTGGAGAGATGACCCTTCTGCTGACAATTGTAGCAGGTCACTTCACCCTTCGGCTTCTTCTGGCCATCCTTACCCTTCTGCTGCTGCTGCTTTCTCTTCTTGTTTCCACCCTGCTGTGGTTTAGATTCCTCCTTAGTCATAGCAACAACAGATCCTCCTTTAGGAAACAGATTCTCATGCCTGAGAGCCTTCTCCACAAGCTTCTCAAACGGATCGTCCAAATGATCCACCAACTGCCTCCCAAGATAAGTGTCCAAGCCCGTCACAAACTTCTCATTCTTCTGATAAGGAGATTCAATATATGACCGAGCATACTTGGACAAGGCTTCAAACTCTGAAACATACTCAAGAACTAGTCTTCCACCTTGCTTGAGCTCCACAAACTTCTTAACCAGAACTAATTTCTGAGCTGTAGAAATGAACTTAGCCTCAAATCTAGCTTGGAATTGCTCCTAAGTAATTTCTTCCTCTGGAGTATCAATGGTGATAGAGTTCCACCAATTAGAAGCTCTTCCCTGAAGCTGTCTTGATGTAAGCTTCCTTTTGGTTACATCCTCGATTCCCAAATCACCAAAGATCCTTCTACAAGCATCAATCCATCTCTGGACTTCTATGGTTGATTCTGCTCCCAAGAAAACCTTCCCTCCAAGATCAGTATAGTCTTTACACAGCTTAGCAAAATCCACCTGTTTTGGAGTTTGAACTTGAACTCCAACATCTACCATTGGCCCTGGAGCTGGCATCCTTCTCATGATCGAAGTCATCATGGCCTCAAACATAGCAGCATAATCAGCAGCCCCCTCAGAATCATGGCCTTCCCTAGCAGCTGGTCTCCCTCTTCGACTCATTCTTAATATCTATAAAAGAATGATCAGTACACCTTGAGAAACAACTGCATAAGAGGTTCAAATCCTTCTAGGCTACTATATTATATATAGTAATCATCCATCAAAATACAATTACGTCTCTCATGCGTAGTTACGTCAGCGAGCATTGGCTAAAATCGATTAACCAAAGCTCTGATACCAAATGTGACGACCGCCCAGGCTTCTGCACTTAAACAAGGAGATAGTGCACTGAAAGGCGTGCCCGGCAGCCATGGATGATCATCAAGGTAAGGTAAAACAATAAACTCTATCGTATTACTCACAGCACAGGGATAAAATACAATAGAGAAATGTACATAGTGAAGCTTCACCAAATAGAACCTCATCAATACACTACAAAACAATTTGATACAAACATCTGAATAGTCAATACATCAAGCCTCACTACATAACAATCGGAGAATCATACAAGCAGCGGAACATCCAGTACATATAGTAAGAAAAAAAATATGCAAAAGCCTCCAGCTCGTCTTCGTCATCAACAGTGTTGGTCACTAAGAATAGCACCTGTCACCTGCTACCTAATCTGCCCATCCCAAAATGGAAGAACAACCCAAGGTAATAAGAGTTGAACATAAAACCTTGAGTCAGACAAAAGTCCTAGTGAGCGGTAAATCAACTATCAAACATACCAAAAGGGCATAAAGGGTAAAAAGGAATAGGAATCCAACCCTCCCACTCCACCACTTTCTACACTGATAGCCCCCAGACACACTAAGCAGAAACAAACATAGCAAAACAGACAATTAAAGTAAAGCAATTATCACTCGAGGCAAGGTCGATGTTTTCCAAGTACAAACCCCCAAGGCCTAAACCAAGATCAAATAAGCACCCACAAAACATCGCTCTTGAGACCGAGTGACGATACAACCAAAGCATCCAAACATCCATGACTCTCGCTATCACTGTTATCATTGCCCCGATATCGCCGTTAATTGAATGACCGGCTCATTCTTTCATCCGTCCATCAAGGGTTAATGGTAACCCCGGATCTAGACATAACTCCGCACGTCATCGTGACCCGTGCCTAGGACTATCGAATCTGCCCAGAGTACTAGACCTTCAACTATTGGTCTCGGGACTATCGAATCTGCCCAGCCTACTCTTGCTTTGAGCATGCTAGAACCTTCAACAACGATGAAATCTCAGCCTCCTAGTCATCCTCCTTGAAGATTGTTCTCATACTAGCTCAAGCGCATCTTGAGCCAACCATTATCAACGAACTCGAACCATATCACCGAGTTATCAACATGCTTGGGATGATCCCGTCTGGAATAAACCAAGGCTATCTCACATCATGCTTTGCTTCATCGCATCATAGCAAAGTTCCATCTCAACATCATCATCAAATCTACCCATATGAGCTTTATCATCCGCTTCATATGCCTCAAGCAGCTTTCCTTATTCAAGAACCTTTCCACTTAGCTTTTGAATCATCTTCGACCAACTTGTCCAAATCAAATCATCAATCAACTAATTTATAACAATCAATCAGATCAATCATTAATCCAAGTAATCAATCATTCAAATAAGATCTAAATAAACAGTTATAACAATAATGGCAATTTCGTAAATAAAGAGTCCAAATCTAACAAGCATGAATTCTAAGTAATATCTTGATGAATGAACTAACATAGGTTAACATGTAGTAAAGTGGATATCAAAACTTTATGAACGATGGATCTACATGCAGACTTAAGGAAAATGCATGAAATCACTATCTTTAACACAGAAACAAGCCACCGATCCAATATACTCCTTTGGGTCCATGTGAGAGATAACCGCCACTCACCGAATCACCTAAACACCTCAAAAGCAACAAACTCCAGATCCGGACAGCGAAGGATCTAGCTTGATACGTCAAAATTCCGCTTCAAACGATGAAGTCTCTCTTTGAAGAATGTAGATCTTCAATTTTGGCTCTTGGATCTTCGATTTGATCTTCAATCTTGGATGGAAGGAAGCACTAGATTAAAGAAGAGAAAAGAAGTGAAGAAGTGTAGCACTCGAGCTCTCAAAATGGCAGCACTTCATCGCTTCAAAATCCGGATCCCAAAAATGAGATAAGGCCGTGTATTTATAGGCCAAACCCTTAAGTCGTTCGCCCCCCTCAAGTCGGTCACGACTTATCAAGGCCCCACGACTTACGACTCATCAACCCCACGGCCTACCGACTCAAGCCTCTACACGACCTAACGACTCAAGCTATCATGTGACTTACGACTTAACAACATTAACGACCCAACGACCTAAAACTTCCCACGACCAACGACCTAACCATGAAGCCGACCCAACGACTCAAGCCTATGCGCGACCTAAAACATGCACGACCTAACTCCTTAGGCCTTCACGCGACCTACGACTTAACACATGCGCGACCTAACACATACGCACGTTCCTACCTAAGCCCTAAGTCGTTTGGACGACTCAACGACTCAACGCCTCAACGGCTCAACGACACAATGACTCAACAACTCAACGACTCAACGACTCAACGACTCACGACCTAAACTAAACCCAGCCGCTAACTCTCTTAAGTCGCCGATTCTCTTAAGTCGTTCAACCGACCAATCTACTACCCGACCTAAGCTATCACCCTTAAGTCGCTCGAATGACTTACCCTCCTTAGGTCGTTAACTCCTAAGTCGCTCACCTATGCCGCTACTATCCTTCAGTCTCTACCCCTTAAACCGTTATCCCTTAAGTCGCTCACTTCCCTTAGGTCGCTCCAATCCCCTAAGTCGCTCCACCGACCTAAGCCACTGCACGACCTAAACCCTGGACGACTTAACTCTGGATGACTTAAGCTCCGAACGACTTAAATTCTAAACGACTTAACAACACTAACAACCTAATGACAACAGTTCTACGATTCCTCGATCCGTAAAAATATGGGTCGTTACAATAAGGGTATCAACAAGAGGTTGAATTTCATTAAGGGATAAGGGGTTTCCTCCTACTCTGTCAGAGAGGGAATAACAATAGTTGAAGTCACCGAGTATTATCTACGGATGGAAGGTCTGCCTCAGAGCAGGGATAACGGTAAATAATGAGGCTCTAGCTGCTACAGTGTTGAATGCATAGACAAAGGAAACATAGAAGCTAGAATTATCAGAGGAATTATGAGCATGGCAATGAATCAGTTGGGAAGTGGAGAGGATAGTAGTTAATTGAACTTGAAGGGGATTGATGAGAATCAAAATCCTTCCATATGATGCTTCATTTAGATTGTGGATATAGTTTCAATCTGGTTTTATATATTCAGCTGCCTTGATAGTCAATGCTAGATTTAACTTAGCTTCAAGTATCGCAAGAATCGATAACTGATGAGTACTGATAAGTTGTTTACACTGGTCAAGTTTGATGACATGGTGACCTCCATGTATATTCCATGCTCCAATATGAGACATCATTGGAGAGCATGGGCATTAAGCATTTCTATCTTCATTCTCCTAGTTACTGCCTGAGATGAGGACAAGTAGTTAGGAATTGTAGCTGAAAATGGCTTAACTAAACTGTTAGTTTTGTCATCATTGCTTGGGGAGGAGGCCAGTTGAATGACAGAAGAAAGCAGAGGTGAGGAATGAGGAGAGGTTGGAGAAGAGAGACCAAATGTCGAGGGAGGCGGTTTGTAGGTAGATGGTGGCTTGATGTTGGAGTACGCATGTTTAGGTGATGGGTTGGGAGATTTGACAGTATTTGGGAGGAAAATATTTGTAGAGTGTTCTTTGGTCATATCAGTTGTGCATGAATCCTCATGCAGTGTGTGTCATCTTGCATAACATCAGCAATTTTGAGATGCATATTCTTTTTTTACTCTTTTTATCTTTCTTACCACCCGAGTTCGGTCCCTCAACATATTTACTCTTATTGTTTTTACCACTGTCATTACTTCCAGCATTGTTTGCTATTTGGCCTTCAAGATTATCTACCTTCTCCTGCATTTGTAAAGAATGAATAGTTTTCACATGTTTCGCATCTTTGCAGGTTGTGTTATTTTGCATTAATTGATCCGATGCATCGTTACTTATTTCCATTTCTGTTTTACCAAGAGCTACATCACCTTTTCCAACCTCTTTCAAACTTACATCATGCATCTTACTAAAATTATGTTCCTCGTCCAGTTGTAGGAGTACATCAAATTTGTTATATACCAAGAGATTATTTTCTATATCCTCATTTACACAAGCTGCATTTTGAACGTTTCTTTTGTCCTTAACCACAGTTACATTAAATTGCTTGAGTGACAGCTGAATTACTTTCATTTCCTACCACTTTTTTTCACTTTATCCAAACTGCAATGTTCATTTTCCAGCTCGTCTATCTCCCCCTTCTCAACCTTATCTTCATCATCAATATTATCCCTTACTAGTTCATTCACCTTAAGGTCGTTCCTTTCTCTTGTTTGTTCCAAGTTAATGTTCTTCACAGAAGTGTCGACTGTCTTCCTTTTCACTCGTTGCCATTTTCTGATATTTTGTTTCTGAAAAGCTCCGACCTTTTTACGTACTCAGGTAATCTCTGTGGTTTCTTCGTTGTCTTCCTTGCTTTCATTTTTTCTTATGTCTTTATTGCTTTTTATGCTACTTTTCTCCTTGTTATCATAACTTTCAGTTGTATGACCAAATTTCTTGCACTTAACACATACATGTGGCCTCCATAGGTACTGGACATAGATTTTCTGATAACCTCCTTCCACTAGCTTAACCATAAATTCATCAACTAGCTCCTTATTGGGTCTTACCTCAATCAAGCATTTCGCAAAGCTAAACCTTTCTTGTTTCTCCGTCATTTCGTCCATAATGACAATTTTCCCAAATGACTACTAAGCCAGTTTATACCTAGTGGCGACCAGGCATAAATAGGTAGATTATACAAGTGAACCCAAAATGGAACCGCGGTGGCAGAGCCAGTAACATTACTAACTACCGCATCGTATTGTTTAATTATGAACAATTTATTATTCATAATAATAGGATCACTTTATAGAATTAAATCCCTGTCCTCAAAACAAGTGAAGTTGAATAGAAAAATGATACCATCCGATTTAACAGTGACTGAGCCTTTTAATCTCCAAATATTCTTCAGTTTTTGAACGACAGCTGTGTACGATAATGGCTTATCTAAGAAAAAACCAACTATCGTATCTTTCCAGATTACATCACCTGCTACAAGAACATCAGGCGGAGGCACTAAAACATTATCTTCATACACAGGAGACATGTCAACGGGGATGTACTTCCCAGAATTCTTGGGTTTACACTTGAAAAGAGAAGTTTTTCCGTTCACCTTGAGAAAGGGGGAGGTACTACTGGCTGAGATGATGAAGAAGAACAGACAGGAGGACGAATAGGGAAAGGGTCGGGGGGACAAGAGAGGGGATGACTGGAGGAATAGATGTTAGGACAGAAGTGGACGAAGGAACTGAAGCTGAGAGACATGGTGGAATGAGTAGTGTGAAGGAGGTTGTTGGTACAAGATTGATGGGAGGAGGGGGCAATGGGTTAGATGATGATGGAGATAGGTCAGTGTCGTTGTGTGAGAGGGGATGTACGACACGATTGACGTTGTGGGAGAGCGGAGGTACGTGAGAGTTGACGTTAGGGAAGAGGGGAGGTACGACAGAGCTGATGTTGAGGGTAAGGGGCGGTACTACAGGAGAAGCAGATATGAGAGGGGATGTATTTTATGTAACTTACGTTTTAACTTTAAATATATATATAGAAATATTTCAAAATATATAGGAATTTTAAAAATGTTTGAAGGTTTATATAAGTTAGATTTTTATGAAATATATAGCTTATTTTTATAAAATATATATGTAGTTTCAAAGTGAAAAGAAATAAAGATACATATTTTCAATCACTAGTTTATTTTATAATAATGTATTATGGAGATTAACCTATTTATATTTTTAGTTATTAAGAATTATTTATTAAAGGAATTAGGTTAAAATTAGATTATTATTTTAAAACCAAATTATTAGTTTAATTTAAATTAATAAATAGTAATTAATTGTTAGATCAATTCAAATATTAACAACCCTTATAATGTTTACACAAGGTCTGAAACGTGAAGAAAACCAACCGGGTTTGGATCGGATTACAAATAAGTCAAAGGCAAGTTAATCTCATTCAACTTGGATTTTTGGTTGATTTAAATAGTTAATTTAAATTATTGGTTGATTGTTTGAATTATCTAGATGTGATATTATATATATATATATATATATATATATATTGGAGTGATTATTCCCGCATTATATAGAGAATGAGACCCCATGTGCCATGCATAATAGCGGATGACCCTTATACCGCGATATCCCCCTCGAAGTGGGATTGGTATTTTATAATGTGCTAACATCTGTGGATGCAGAGAAACAGGAATAAAGGATCTAACTGGATTGCTCAAAACATTGAATTTATTTCATATACAGCGATGTGATTTATTTAATGATCTATGATAGATTATAATGATTAGATTGGGGATTGAAATTATTGAATGCTATGCTTGGCTGAATATATATTGGTATTTTGAGAAATGGAAAATATATATAAAGTTTGGATTTGGAAAGAAAACTCTTAAGTAAATAAATTATTGAGAATTGGATAAATCTGAAAGTATATATTTCAGTGAAATTTATAAGAAAATGTGCAATTCATTTCAAAATTAAAAGGTGATTTATTTTTAAAAGTTGGAAAGTATATTTGCCTGGAAAACTAAGTATATTTTCAAAGAAAAGATTTCAACATATAAAATAGAAGTTGAAAATTTATTTTAGAATGTTTTAGATATTTATTATTTTAAGTGAAAGGTAAATATTTATTTAAGTTAATTAAGGTAGTTAATTATTTTTAAAGATAAATTAGTATTATGATTTTTAAAAAGAAATTTTAAAATAAATATTTGATATAATAATTTTATTTAAATAAAAAGAATTTTTGGTTTAAGTTTTAGTCAGTAACTCTTATCGAATTTCCTAAGCATTTTTTAAGAAATTTTAGTAGCCTTAATGTAAATAATTTAAGTATATATTTTCGAAAGTGATTATATGGAGATGGAAAATGTGTTTTAAAAATAAAAAGTGGTTTTATTTTTAAAGTGTTGAAAGGAAGTACGGGATTGGGACGTAAATTAAAATGGGATAAATCAAGAAGGATTTATAAATGATTAGACGGTTATATTGGAATGGAAATTGAATTTCGTGAAAAGCCAAGTATGTTTTCGAAGCAAATTTTTAAAGTATAAGTTAAAGGTTTTAAAGTTGTTTAAGGGAATGTTTTAGAGGAATTTAATGTTTAAATTATTTTAAGATTTTAAGATAAATATTTATTAATTTAGTTATAGTAGTAATTATTTTTAAGGTTAAATTAGCATTATGATATAAAGGATTGTTACTAGATATTTATACTTTATAAAAATGAATTTTATTTTAAAGGTAGTTTTTAGCTATGTTTTACTTTAAAATTATTATGGAATTTCATAACTATTACTTGGAATAAAGTCTTTAATTAGTTTTATTTTAAATGTTTTAAAATATATATATAACTTTGGATAAAGTGATTTTAATTATATAAAATCTACATTATTAGGACTTGGTTCTTTTCAGTAGAAATGAAACAATTGTTTGGATGATTGTGTGATTTGATAGTTAAATAGTCGACTATCAATATTGACCAATGCAGTGATCGTTTCGAAGAGACCGGGATCGGGATTGATTTCCTGAACCACTTCGATCCGGTTTGAACGTTTCATGAGGAAGACAAGAGCTTGGAGTCGAAGATTGAGCAGTGAAGTGCAAGGGTTAATCGCTACTAATCCTGAGGGTGATTCCAAAATGGATTAGTAAGAATATTGCCTTCGGTTCCATTCGGACCCAGAACGGACTTTTATGGATGAATGCTTTCAGAACATCGTCAGGAGGACGATGAGCATTCTAAGTGTATGTGTGCTAAAAAGGTAACGCATAGCCTCGAGCCTCATCAACCGGGAATGGCTAAAACAAGGGAGGTGCAATAAGGATAAGTGGCTAGCAACTGATTAGGGTAGGGTCATCCCTGTCTAGACGTCCCTTTTATTCGGCTGTGTGGGCGGTTGCTAATCCCAACCGCGGGATGATCTTATTCGGACTATCCAGTAAGGAGTAGCTCCAGTCATGTGTAGTAGGGGATCAGGGTGGATCCTCGGTACGGTGATCTAGACAACGTAATGTGAGAGGTGGTAGCCTAGTAGCCCTGCCATTATATGGAATCCAATCTCCAATAAGTACCTATACGGTTTTCATTGTGCCTAACTATGCCGAAACGTGAGTGCAAGCATTTCAGCTAGATTCTATTTTATTTTCTATAGACACTATTATAATATCAGATGGATTTGATAAAAATGTTTTGGTTATCGTAAGGTAAAAATACGGCATATTTATTTGTGGTGTGGTCTTATGAGATACCTTCGATTTCAAAGGATTTTGAAAACTTTAACAATACAATTGAGTGTGTTTTCTCACTCTGGTTTTCCAGACTGACTCGGGTGTTATTCAACTATAATGCTTAAGTCAGACCGATTATTATAGAGTACAGATTCTGGATGAACTGCTATGGAGCTCAAGGGTGCACTGAATGGCGAGACGTATCATACATATTTGATGAATATTCCGCTGTGTATGATTAACTGCATAGGCAGTTTTGTAAGGACAGGTTATGATAACTGTCCAGTTGTGTACTATGAATTTTGTTGTACTCTAATGATGTAATGTATAAACAGATATAGTTCTTTTGTTTAAAGATTAGTCATTTATCTATTATATATTATTCCGCTGCATTTGTGAGATTCCGATGTTGTTTTCTATTTCTTCTTCTACCTCTTTCTTTTTTTAACCCTAATGGTTCGTATTTCCATCCACTTTGAGTTGAACTGTTGGAGAATATTGTCGGCTCAAAGGGTACGGGTTTGCGGGCTATCACATTAGTATCAGAGCTGAAGGTTAAGCGAAAACCTTGGCTCTGGTGGGGATTATTCATTAGAAATAGAGTCCGCAGTACTTTAGAATAAGTTTGAGCATATTAGTAGATATGAGTGCGTATTTGTTATGAATATAATTTTTTTTATTATGTTGATTGCTTTGTTGAGTGGCTTATGGATTCTGGTCAATAGATAACGTTATTGATAGGGATCTCTAAATACTTGAATAGAACAATTCGACACGGTATGGTTTTAAATAGGGTAAATGAAATAATTTTGCCCACATTATTTATATATATAAAAGGACTAATTTTCAGAAATTATTATAGTTATCTATGGTTGCTTGGTTGTTAGGAAGTGATAATATTCAATTATTGTCATTGTGGCGTGGAAATTAAATAAGGAATTGAAATTTATAACCAAAGTTAAGAATTAATTCATGTAAAAAATGGAATTTGTAAATATTAATTATAAATGTGATTTATAATTGAAAATGAAACAAAAGTTCCAAAGTAATGGTTGAATATGAATTGAAAGGATTTGGAATTCTAAATTTTGGAAGTTGAATTTCTTTGAATTGAAATGATTTTCAAAGTTTTTTGGAGAAATATTAGTGACATTATTTCGGAAATATTTTTGAATTGGATTTGAAATCTGGCGAGATTTGGAATTTAAAAATATTTGGAAGGGTTTTTAAAGAGATAAGAGCACTAAACTCTTTTCGGTCATTGGAAAATAATTCCGATGATGATCGCGACATCATCTTTGTTCATTTTCGAGTTTCCCGGAGAAGAATTGCTGCTAAAATGTTTTAAATTGGAGTTGTTGCAAAAAGGGGTTTGGTTTTAAAATTCAAAGGATAATTGATATGCAAATGAATTATGTATATAATTGATTTCAAAAATGATTTTGAAATGTTGAGTAATTGTTTAAAAGACTCTGGAAACTTATTTAAAATGTTTATGGAATATAAAAAAGTTTGATAACTTATAAAAATTTGTAATTTGTAGGAATAAGATTAAACTTGAAAAGGATTAAATAAAAGTAAATGTGAAAACGTGATAAGTTAGAAAAGTGAGCCAGTTAAATGAAGTAAATTAAAGAGATTGTGAATGAAATGTAATTAAGTGGAAAAACCTATGGTAGTTTAAAATTTTGAATGGAAATGGAATTTAACCAAAATAAGTTAAATAAAGAAAACTTTGAGGGAAATAAGCCTAGGTAAGCTAAGTGGGATAATGATCATTGAAGTTAAATTTAGTAAATTGGGGGTAAATTTGTGGAAGAACAAATTTATTTAAATTTGTAAGGTAAGTAGAATTGGAATTGAAATTGAAGATTGGAATCAATTTAAATTGTGTTAAGTAAATTGAAATTGTAGAATTTGTTCGAGGGAACTAAAAGAAGTAAAAGTTTGGAAATAAATCTATTGAGATTTAAAATAAAATTAGTAAGTGGAACTAATTCAAAGAAATAGTTAATTAAGAATGGGCTTGAAATAAGGTGGATAGATTTCAATATTAAATTTGATTTGGAGATAAATTAAAAATTGAAGGTAAATTGAATTCAAAATTGGAAAATTAAGTGAAATAAAATAGAGCTAAGTAGTAAAGTGAAAATAAATATAAGAAGTGTATAAAGTATTATATTGAACTTAAGAAATGAATGGTGGAATTCTTAAGTAAATTTGGAATTGGGAAATATATTCTAAGTTTTTGAATGAAGGTGAAGTAAAGAGTGAAATGGATTATTGAAAATAGGAGTATGGAAATCAAATGTAAATAGAAAGAAAATTGATATAGCTAATAATCAATTGAGATAAATACGTAAGATGTACGTATATTAATATATTCGCATAACGATTTGACCTGGATTCGAGCATAGAATTTTGAGATAGTTATATCGATCTGAGTTGGGATTTTTCACTCAATTTTCGACGGCGAACTCGGGATATGGATTTTTGATTGATTCTAGATGTTCTCTATCATAGTATACGGCTATGCAAGGAGGATGACGGTTTTTGATCAAGAAACCAGATCTGAGTCTACACTAGAGAGTCAGATGGACGATACTAGTTCGGATGTCAAATTGTGTGATCGAGTGAGCGATCGAATTTGGTACTGCGTACGAATGATATGTGTACATCGTACGGACTTGAATGAAATAAATATTAAAACTTTTGTGAAAAGGAATGCATAGAATATTTTGAAAGCTATGATTGAATATTATTGTAAGTAGGATATACAGGTGTTTAAAAAGCAAAAGTAAAACGGGATTTTTGATTCCAGAAGATAAATTGAATTGCTCGACAAAAAGGTATGTATTTAAATTTCTGTATGAAATTTGATGGTTTTCTGGTCTAGCCACTTGGCCTTCTGTTTTCTTTTGAAATTTAGGGTCCCGTGGAGGCAGTTTGCAGTTGTACCAATCTAGCCGCGCAAAGGAGACGTTGGCGAAATTTTTCGAAAATTTAGGAAGTTAGAAAAATTTTGAGAAAATTTTGATAATTTAAAATTTGGTTTTAAATTTAAATTTGAATTGTTGAGTAAATAATATTGTTTGAAAGTTATGGATGAGTTTAGGACGTCAGTAAGAATGGTAGCATCTTTAATAAAAAGATTATATTGGGTGCTGTAAAACTGTTTGGTTTTGGGAAGTTGTTAAAACAATTTGGATTGGGAAAATAGTAACGGGTATCAGACCATCCTTCTTAACTAGTCGGGGACGAAATACTTTTAAAGGGGGAGGAATGTGACGACTCAGAATTTTTAAGGATTTGAAATTGGTATATTTAATTGATTTTAAATACTTGAAAGATTAGTTTAACTTGAATTTCAATTATCACTATTTATTTGGCAATTAAATTATTGAATTTAATAATTGGAAAGTGGTTAAAATAGCGAATCTTGGTTTTTAGGCTAGTTAAAAATATTCAGTGGCTTGGAAAATTTATATTTATAATACTGGAGGTAATAGAATTTTTAAATTTGAATTTGAAAGTGTTTTATTCAATTTGAAAAATATATCGTTTAAATCGATATTTAAAAATAGCCTTCCAAGGCACAGTCTCGGATTTCGACGAAACCAGTTCCATTGGATTCGTAATAGTGTATTATTATCATATTTCAATTTTTGTAGTGTTTGGAGTTCTCGTGTGGCCGTATGATATATAAATGCGCTGAAATTTCTATCGAAAATTGAATATAATAACTGGGTTCAAAAAGCTATCTTCTCCATACGATCGAATTTGGACTCGAAACCTTTTCCATTACATTTGTAATAGGGGTACAACATTATGAAAGCCTGGCGGCACGCCTCCATAGGAGATCGATATTGTGAGTTGCGGTAATCGATACGATTTAAAGTTTAAATTTAAATTTAAATATAATATATATATTTTCCTATCAATTTACCATAGACCTCATCCAATACTTGTCCACACCTTGAGAACACGTGTTTCCCTTTCTCTATTTAATTTCACACGTAACGGATTTTCAAAATCAAAAAGGGATCGAAGACTTCCTTCTGTTTTCTTGAGTTCAAATCGAGATAAAATTATCATCGCCTCTTTCAAATCGAAACCAGAAATTAAATAATGGCAGAACGAAAGTAATCGATTCTCAAAAAATCGTATATCCTTCACAATTGAGTTCAATTCACCCAGTTAAAAAATATAGTAGAAATTCGAGCTTTCCTCTCTCTAATTCCATTTCGATTCGACCTCAATCTAAAAAAAAGTATAGAGGGAGGCTCGAATTCAATTGAAGGCGGTGGTTGTTGGCAAGGGCAAGAATATTATCGCGATTGGATGAGGCGTCGCGACTTGATGTTTAGGTGGGTTCGATTGCGACCAGGTGAAGTCGCGCTCACGCACGCGAGGGGAGGGGAGTGACACTGGCGAATCAAGGCGTGATGGTGAGGGAGCTGGCGTTGCTTGGGGTCGTTCGAGGTTCGGAGGTTCAAGGCAACGTTGGGGGGGTTTCGGTGATCGATTTAGGCTATCTGCAGTAAGGTATTCTTGATTTTAATTTTTTTTAATTCTTAATTTATAAAAATATATGTGTTAATATGTGTAAATTAGAAAAAAGAAATTATTGTCAGAGAAGGTAAACCAGTTTAGAGCATTTTTATGATGATATGGTTTTAAACGAGAATATATATATATATATATATATATATATATATATGAGATTTCTGAAATAAGAGTTATATTAAAAATTAGATTTTGGAGTTTATATAAAAATCATTTATAATGCATGTAATTTACTTTTTAACTTCAAATATATATACAGAAATATTTTGAAAATATATAGGAATTTTAAAAATATTTGAAGGTTTATATAAGTTAGATTTTTATGAAATCTATATAGCTTATTTTTATAAAATATAAATGTAGTTACAAAGTGAAAAGAAATAAAGATACATATTTCTAATCACTAGTTTATTTTATAATAATGTATTATGGAGATTATCCTATTTAATTTTTTTTTAATTACTAAGAATTATTTATTATTGGAATTAGGTTATCGGTTTAAAACCAAATTATTTATTTAAATTAAATAAATAAATAGTAATTAATTGTTCGATCAATTCAAATATTAACAAACCTTATAATGTTTACACAAGGTCTGAAACGTGAAAAAAATAAGCCGGGTTTGGATCGAATTGAAAATAAGTCAAAGGTGAGTTAATCTCACTCAACTTGGATTTCTGGTTGATTTAAATAGTTAATTTAAATTATTGGTTGATTGTTTGAATTATATGGATGTGATATTATATAATAGTGTGTATATATATATATATGTATGTATGTATGTATGTATATTTGAGTGATTGATTCCCACATTATATAGCAGATAAGACCCTACGCGCCCCACATAATAGCGGATGACCCTTATACCGCGATATCCCCCTCGAAGTGGGATTGATATTTTATATTATCCTAACATCAGTGGATGCAGGGAAACAAGTTGGAGGGATCTAACTAGATTTCTCAAAATGTTGAAATTTATTTGATATACAGCGATGTGATTTTAATGTCTGAGATAGATTATATTGATTAGATTAGGGATTGAAATTATTGAATGCTATGCTTGGCTGAATATATATTGGTATTTTGAGAAATGGAAAATATAAATATGAAGTTTGGATTTGGAAAGAAAATTCTTAAGTAAATAAATTATTGGGAATTGGATAAATTGAGTAATAAAGGAAATGCAACGACCTAATTTTTCGACTTTCGAAAATCGACATCAATACGTCCACTGTACCAAATGCCGCATAGTCGAATGCTGGAAAACCGAACCGTTAGGATTTAAGAAGAAGAAGATAGAAGAAGAACAGAAACAATAACAGAATCTCACATTTCGTAGCGAAACAACATATAATAGATAAATGAATATCTATAAAGAAAGAACTATATCAGTTTTACATACATCACACTATCAGAGTTTACAACAACACAAATCACAACACAGTCATTCATTAGAACTTGCTTACATGAAAACTTAACTTGCACCAACCTATACACAATGGACACTAAATAATATAAGTCATACGTCTCGCCATATAGCTTGAACTTCATATCTCCACAGCAACTTCTTTTTTGACTTCACTCCAGAACAACTGACAATCTGACTCTAGGCTGTTCGTGTGGAAAATTATGGGCACACAGAGTTTAGAAAGGGAACAATAAACTCCAGGATAGTCATGGGACTAGTGTGAGATCTTAAAAATAGTTATTTTCACAAACGAAATAAAAAGAAATCTGCTATGCTTTTGGAAAAAGAAACTAGCATAAGACCTTCCGCCACACACACAATGCAAACGCAGAATTGGAGGAGATTTCTCCTTATGATAGTCAAACATGCTTGTTATGCAAATTCCTTTCGATATTATTATAAGTGCATAGTGCAGAAAATATTTTGAAAGTATAATATTAGTATTAGCCAGCATTGACATTTCGAACTATGCCTACTATAGCTACCATCTAAACAGTGGTGATAACCATAAGTAAATGGCAGGTTATATAACTAAAACCTTACAAGGCGCGTATTGGAGATTGGATTTCCAACAAATGGTAAGGCTAAGGAACTTCCTACTGTCACATGGGTACGCCTCTGAAGGGACGTCTCGAGAACTTAACCAGCTCTCTGCAAACACAAGGCCGGGTTACCTCTGTACTTAGGTAACTACTACACGAATATGCCATCCCCCGGTCGTTTGCGACCTTTATCCGAGGATCCTCAACCACAAAGCAACAACCACAAAGTATAGTAAATTTGCAGCAACCACATAGGTTAAATATCTGGGCTCTATACTATGATACCACCATTTTCCAAAAGGAAATGTCATACCCTACAGAGCACGACCCTCATAACCTTGCCGCATCTTTCCTGTTTCGACCATTTCCAGGGTGTGAGGTTTGACGAAGTCTCGTCCACAAAGCTACACTTTTCACAAAGCCATGCTTTGGTCAATAAATGATCAGTGGCACTTCGTATGCTACATTATCAAATTGGGAATGTATCACTAGTAACCATCAACTACATAACCTCTAAGCTCGTGTATCTTAGAGAAGGGTGTTAAGCTAAGAGAATAAATTCTCCGCCATGAAACAGGAATGTAGTTGATAGAAACCAGCTTTACATCTCAAAGTGTAACGTCAGACACACATCCATACAAGTCCGTTCCGGGATTGAACGGAACCGAAGGCACTTCCAAAGAAGCCCTTGCTATCTGGATATTCACTAATCACGTCCGGAATCCTCATCACAAAGGGTGATAAAATCTCTATACTAGAGCAACCCGATGCAGAGACATTTGACAGGTAATCCTTTCGCTTTCGAAAATACCCAGTCTTCAACACCGTCTTCAAATGCAATCCCATTTTATCGTATCATTATTCGGAATGGCTTTTATGAAACAAAGTTCTCTCCCGGCTATTCCAAATAATGAGCGCTTATTTTTAAAAATAAATGTTCAATCAGATTTCAAACAAATAACAACAAACTTCCACTTTGATCTTTTGAATAAAAGATCCATCACAATCACAAAGTTTCAATGTGGTTCTCGAATATCCATTTGGAATCCGACCCCCGGTCCCATCGAAACATTTAAAGGCCAATATTGATAGTCGGTTATTTAACTATCAATCAACATTCACAGCAGTCACTATCAAACAATATTCACGACAATCACCCAGATTTAAATAATTTTCCCAAATTATTTATTTTCAAAATATCTTCGCAAGATATAAATTTTTTAACACTTCATCGCTTTGAAAACAAATTTCAAATCACTTTTCACCTTTCAAACCTTTGAAAACAAATTTCAAATCACTTTTAACTTTTCAGACCTTTGGAAACAAATTTCAAATCACTTTCCTCACGTGGAATAAATTTCCAAATATTTATTTAATTCCACTGAAAATCCGTCGAGTTCAAATATTTTAAAATACTTATTTAAATATTAGCTATGAAAACTTTATACCAATATCTCATATAAAACTTCAAATTCAAACAAATTTTTTGAAAAAATTAGTGGATATGGTATAACTACTTAAATATCCACTTTCTAAATCAATTATCAATTTTAATCTTTAAAATAATCCCTTCTATAATTAATTAAATAAATAATCTTTACTTTAAAGATTTACAAAATAACTTAAGAAACTAATTTCTCTAAAATATTCTTTTAAAACCAACTGTAGGACTATTAATTTATATTTCAAAAGCTATTTTAAAAACATACTCGGCTTTCCAGGGAAAATACATCTTCCTTTTGAAAATGGTCCATTCAAATCAATTTATAAATCTTTTCGGATTTATTTTAAATTTCCGTTCCAAATCCGTAAATTCCTTTCCACACTTTTAAAAATAAAACAATATTTATTTTTAAAACAAATTCCGCTTTCTTTCATAAAATTTCCATTGTGAATTTAAATTTTCAAATATCCACTGATATATAATTTTCAAATCGATTCCCAAATATTCACCTTCAACACCAAATCAATTTTCAAATTGATTCCCAAATTTATTCCAAATACCAAATCAAATCCCAAATTGATTTTCCCAACATTTATTTCAAACACTAAATTGATTTCAGAATTGATTTCCCAAAATTTATTTTTTAAACGCCAAATCAATTTCCAAATCGGTTTCCCAAAGATTTATTTCAAACACCAAATCAATTTTCAATTTTATTTTCAAATTTATTTTCTTTTAAAATAAATTCCTTTATTTCTTCTAATCTATTTAAAATCCGTATTTTAAATAGATTCTTCAACCTTTGAATAATATTACCCGAAATCCATTTATTAAGCCTTTTTTCCCGTTTTTGGAATTTTTATTCAATAGAATTTCACTATATATTTTCTACTTAAATTTCGAAATCTAATTTTATTTATTTCTAGTATCGTACGATACCAAAAATATATTTTGGCTAAACCATAGCCTTCAAACGATTTCAATCATAAATATAATCACATATAGATTATAAATTAAACAACACAAAATATTTTAACAAATTCAAATATTTGAGGAATTCAGTTGGATCCCTCAAACCTATTTCCCTGCATCCACAGACGTTTGCACAACAATTAAATACCAATTCCACTTCGAAGTGGAATATCATGTTATATGGGATTTATAAAATATCATCCGCTATTATACGCCGCAGTGGGTCTCATCCGCTATATAATGCAGGAAATCAAATACTCAAATACATATATAATACCAATTCCACTTCAAGGTGGAATATCGCGGTATACGAGTTTAATATAATATCATCTACTATTATGCGGCACATAGGGTCTAATCCAATATAACTGATAATAATTTATCATCCAAGCACACAATCAACAATTTTAAATTTAACTATTTAAAATTAAACTGGAAATTCGATTGAGTGAGAAGATCTCACCTTTGCTTTTGTTTCACAATCCCTTTCTAATTTTGACCATTTCTTCATGGTTGCAGGCCTTGCAAAATAATTATATGATTTTATTAATATTCGAAATAATTGAATAATTCAATTACCATTTTAAAATTTTTAATTGACCAATGATTTTATTTTTAAACTAATTCCCTTTAAATATTTTTAACAACAAAAATAATTAAATTAGTTTACTAACAAATTTACCATAGTACTACTTTATTGGACTATATATATGTACTTATAAAATAATCACAGATTTAAAAACAAAATTTCTTCTTACTGTACAATTTTTTTTTTCTAACCTGAAAATAACAACATTGGTTTCCTTTAATTTATATATAAACATACATATGTATATAGATAAATTAAAGGAATAAATTGTTTTAAAGACTTACTGTACAAAAAAAAAATTCTTCTTTTTTTGATTGTATACATATGTGAATTGAAAAAACTGCAAATATAAATATACCGCTCTAATGATAGCCCCTGGAACCCACGCACGCAGCTTTGAGAAACCCATCGGACTCGAACGCCCCCATCGCGCGAACCCCCAATCGAACGACTACGCCTCGTGCGCAAAACCGTAGTCGATGCTGGCCCTCACAACTCCAACCCCGAGCCGTTGCCGTTGCTTCGTCCTCAAGTCGCGAAACTCGGTCGCGACATATGCACTAATGGCCACAGCAATCTCATGATTCCATCGCGAGTCGCCACCTCGTCGAACACTAAAATCGACTTCGCCCTAGAAAGCCTTTGCCCAAATCGATATCTCCACAACGTGATCCTACTCCAAACGTTGCCGTGCCAAGCTTCACTTGCCCCTCCTGGGATCGCGAGTCACTCGCGATCATTTTTTTATATATATGCGAATTCGAAGAATTGAGGAGTAGCTCGAACTGGAAGCGAAAAAACTGCGATCCCATTTTCACTCGAGTATTGATTTGGTATGTGGTATGTGTTCGTCCATTACCTTTAAAATGCTACTGAGTAAATTTTCAAACGAAGAAAGGGTTTTGTATTTTTTTCTTTTAGTCCGAGCCTTCGATTTGAATTTGAAGAGGAATTTTATTATTCTTTTATCATCTGGTTTCGATTTTTTTCAAACAGGAAGGGGTCGTGTGGTATACTAGTGAACACGTGTTTCTAAATGTCCTACACGTGTCCGCTCTTGCAACAATATTCAATTATATTAGTGGAAATTAGCCACAAGGGCCTCTTTATCAAGTGAAATTAGTTTCTAGGACACACAACGAAAATAATTATTTCAAGGACAAAACGTAAATTAATTAGCTTCTAGGGCCTAAAAGCCTAAGAATTTATGTCCTTAAAAGTAAATGGACTATCGACTTTGTCCTTGAAAGTAATTATTCTGCTGATGTTGGCCTTGAAAGTAATTTCTTTGAATGTGTGTCCTAGAAACTAATTGGACTGAGAAGTTTTTCCTTCTAGTGAAATGCCCCATTATATTATTTATATTCAAATTTGTATTCAAATTTAAATCGTATAAATTTTGCAACTCAAAATTTCGATCTCCAATTGAGACATGCCGTCAGGCGTTCATAATGTTATACGCCTATTCCGAACGCGATGGAAAAGGTTTCGAGTCCAAATTCGATCATATGGAGTAGATAGCTTTTTGAACCGGTTATTAAATTAAATTTTGATATAATTTTCAACGTGTTTGCTCATCGAACGATCGCACGACAACTCCGAATGCAACGGAAATTGAAATCCAATAATAATACAATATTACGGTTCCAATGGAACCGGTTTCGTCGAAATCCGAGATTGTGCCTCGGAAGGCTATTTTTTAAATATCGATTTTAAACGATATAAATTCCAAACTAATCAAAACATTTTCAAATTCAATTCTGAAGCTTCCATTATCTTCAGCATTGTTAATATAAATTTCCTAAGCCTTTGAAATATTTTTAAATCATTTTAAAACCGAGGATTCAAATTTTTACCCAACTGCAATAAATTAAATTCAATAATTTAATTGCCAAATTCATTTTGATATTTGAAATTCAAGTTAAAATAACTTCCAAATATTTAAAAATCAATTAAATATTTCAATTTCATATGTTCAAAATTATGGTTCGTCACATTCTCCCCCCTTAAAAGAATTTCGTCCTGAAATTTCTAGTTAAGAAGAATGATCCTCAACCCGATTATCTTTTCTCCCAAATCAAACAATTTTCAACAACTTGCCAAAACAAATCTTTTTATTAACAACCCATCATCGATTCAACTAATCTTTCAACCTTAACCATAAACTCCAAACAATATTGTTTTCTTAACCAATTCAAATTCAAATTCAAATTCAAATTCAAAATTTCTCAAATTTTTTCTAACTCCCTAAATTTTTGAAAAATTTCGCCTGCGTCTCCTTTGCACTACTAGCTCGGTATGACTTCAAAATGCCACAACGGGCCTCTAGATTTCAAAAAGAAAACAAAAGGCCAAGTGGCTAGACAAGAAAATCATCAAATTTCATATAGAAATTCAAATACATACCTTTTTCGAGCAATTTAAGTTATCTTAAAAATCAAATCCAATTCCCTTTGCATTTAAATCACATGTATATCCTACTAGCAGTAGTATCCAATTACAACATTCAAAACCATTTTGCATTTTTATTTACAAAATTACTAATACTTACTTCTTATACCATTTTTACTTCACTATTGAAGTTATATATCCATTTTCATTCAATCTTACATTTTCAATTTCATTTGAATTCAATTTACACTTTCAGTTTTATTTTGATTCAACTTACCTTATAAATATTGAATTTTATCAATTATCTTTCATTCATAGCTGACTTATATCATTATTCTAAATTAGTTTCATTTACTAATTCATTACAAATTCCAATTCATTTTATCTCAAACTATTTTTTTTCTTTTTCCACCTTTATTATCTTTAGTTGACTTCGAGCTAATTTTTTTACAACTTCATTTTATTACGCACAATTCAAATTGGGTTTCAATATCCAGTTTCAATTCTAGTTTTATTCTTCCGTTCATTCCCAAAAATTTATTTTCTTTTCATACTCACTTTAATTTAACTCAATTCTTTAAGTCAAATTCATTCTATCAAAATTCAAATTATACAAGTTATCAACTCATAAACACTTTTAATAAATCTTCCAAAGTTTTAAACGATTTTTTCCAACATTTCAAAATCACCTTTTAAATCAATTATTTCCAAAATCAAACTATTTTAATTTTTAACTTTTCTTCAAGTTAAATTTCTATTCTAACAACTTTAAATTTATTTATTCATTCAAAATTTTATTTTTCACCTTAATAAATTGTATTCCATAACAATCTTTATCAAATTCCCGAGTCCTTTCCAATATTTAAAAATTATTTTCGAAATCAATTCAAATTATCTTTTGAATTACAAAATCCAAACCCAATTTGCAAACAACTCCCATTTAAAACCATTTAGCAGTAATTCCTCTCCTGCAAACTGGAAAATGAACATCAATGATGTTGCAGTCACCACCGAAATTATTTTCCAGCGACTGAAAAGAGTTTAGAGCTTTTTATCTGTGACAGCCCGCAAATCCGTACCCCTTGAATTAACACTATTCTACCTCTATTAACTCAAGTGGCATAGAAATACGAACCATTAGGGTTAAAGAAGAAGAGATAGAAGAAGAAATTAAAACAATATCAGAATCTCATAGTCGCATCGGAATAAAATATAATAGTAAATATAGATCTTTACACAAAATGAAAACTGTATCACTTTTATACATCATATCATCAGAGTGTCTCATACATCAACAATCACAAATCAGACATACCATGCAATCATAGCAGCGGATATATATAGGTACATATAATACGTCTCGGACTCCAGCTCCTCTCCTGCTCCATAGCAACCTATCCTAAACATATAATACTCGGTCTGACCCGAGCATTATAATGAAATAACACCCGAGTCAGTCTGGAATACCAGCTGATACTAAATATGCATCCAACTTGATTATTAAAGTTTCAAAAATCCTTTGAAAAACAAAAGCATCTCGTAAGACCACGCCACAAATAAACATGTCGGGTTTTTACCTTACGATAGCTAAAACACTTTTTATAGAAATCCTCTGAGACTATAATAGGGTCTATTTACAAATACTTATAAAATAGCCGAAATTTTTACATCTATTAAATTCCAGCTACTAGCCACAAAAGTGGGTAATACAAACAAAACTCGTACAAGGCTCGTAGGGAAAATGGAGTTCCAACAATGACTAGGCACTAGGGTACCACCTGTCACAGTACGGGGCCTAGATAACCGTACGGAGGATTACTCCCTTCATCCCCTGCAACACAAGGCCGGAACCATTCCTTACTGAACAGTCCCGAACAAGATAAACCCCGTGGTTGGCACGACCAACCACCCACTAAGCCGAAATATATATATAAGGGACATCTAGACAGGGGAAATATCTTGTCCTGCTTGGGCATGACCCACCTAACCTTGCTGCATATCCTCTGATTTTCAGTCATTCCCGGTTGATGAGGCTTGAGGCTAAGCGTTACCTTTAGAACGTTTTCACTTAGAATGCCCATCGTCCATCTGACGATGTTTCGCAAGCATTCGTCCATGCAAGTCCGTCCCGGGTTCGAACGGAACCGAAGGCACTACTCCTACTACATCCATTTTGAAAATATCCTCAGGATTAGTAGCGACTAGCCCTTGCACTCCCCTGCTCCATCTTCGACTCCGAACTCGTTTTTCCGCACGAAACGTACAAACCGGATCGAACTGGTTTTCGAGAAATAAATCTCGATCCCGGTCTCTTCCAAACGATCAACGCATTGTCCAATATTGATAGTCGGTGATTTAACTATCAATTTATATTCATAAACATCCATAAGCATTCATCACACAATAAATAATTCCCATATTATTTATTGTGTCAATATCTTTAAAAGATATAATTTCACATTTCCCAAGCTCATTTGAAAACATTTTCCAAAATTCTTCCTTTACAAGGTAAATCCTTTACCCTTAATTTCCATTAGAAATAATCAAGTTAAAACATTTTAGATTTAAAATAATTAAAACATTTTATTCTAAGATATGCTCCAAAATAGGTAAATTTACTACTAATTATTTACTCAAAATATAATTTCAAAATATTTAAAGTAAAACTATTTTATAAGATATAACTTGATTTAAAATAAGGTTTTAGTTAAACTATATTTTAAAAATAGAGTTGTAAGAAAAGATTAATACTTATTTCAGTATACTTAGGTCAAAACTAGCTTTTTACAACAAATCCATTTGTAAAAGAATAATTTCTTTACTATTACTAATTTTTAAATAGTTACTTTAAAAATAATAATTTCCAACATTCTTTAAACCAGTTTCAAATTTCAAAACTTTCTCTTTATAAAATCAGTTTAAAATCGAACTTGGTTTTTCCCAAGGAATCTCATTCCCACTTAAACATCACAGGAATCCTTCTCACGATTTCTGTCGATTTATTTCAATTTAGATTTATGGTTTAATAACATAAATTTACTTTCACATTTATCAATTGATAACATTTCTCTTTGTTTATCATTCCAGATTTTACAAATTTTCAATTTCCATTCTAAATAGATTTCAAATTTTAATTCTTTAAAATACATTAATTTACAATATCTTTTATTCTTCAAAAATTCAATTTATCCATTTATAAATAAATTATGGATTTATAATTTATTCAGCAATATTTCAAATACAATTTTATTTCAGTTTTCCATCCAACAGATTCTAATTTTTATATGCTTCTAAATTTCTTATTTAAGAATTTTCTTAAATTCTTTTTTGAAAATCCAATTTAATTTCTTTAAAATTAAAACTCCAAATTTCTTTATAATTTAACATCCTGGGCTTATAGTTTATCCCACAATATCACAATGCAATTAAATTCCAATTTATCAATCACAAAATATAAACAGTCATCATCAGCAACTATAAAAATAAACACTATATTGTGAGGAATCCAGTTGGATCCCTCCAACCTGTTTTCCCTGCATCCACAAATATTAGCACAACTATATATATCAATTCAATTTGATAATAATCAACATAAACAGCTAAACATCCAAACAAACAATCAATACTAACTGTCTAACTTTACTAGTATCCAGATGTGAGTGAGAATAACTCACCTTGAGTTTCGGCGAGCGTTCGAAATTTAAATTAAACCGAACGGCGTTCGATTTAACACAAATTTCTACTTGCCCGGAATGGTTTCGGATCTGCACCACTGCGTAGAACTCTTTTCTGCGATTCCGGCGCTATCAAATTCGTCGAAATCTGATATCATATGAATTAGTTATTTGATTTTAAAGTATTGAATCGTATTTAAAACATTATTTATTTATTTATTTATTTACCAAAATCAAAGCCGTTCGTTTAGCAAAAGCATCAAGTCGTCCCTAGCATCTTCTTCTCGCACGCAATCTATAGGTAAAGCAACCCATACGCACGCAACTAGGGCAAGCTACCGCGACCACCCCACTGTCTTCCAGCTTGATCAGCGAGCACCACTGGAAAGGCCTTCGCAAGCGCAACCACCCGCCCTCACCACGTTGAACTCGGTGGTACCCACGTCTCGAGCTTCGAGCACGAATACCGGCTATTCACGACCCAATCGCGGCCACCACACAACTCGAAACACCATCACTACCGCACACATCGTAGATCTCAAAGCCCTCTTCGATCTTCATGTTGGAAGTTTCCGCGATTGCTTGACGGATTGATCACAAATTGGAAGATAAAATCGATTATTTTTGGCCATTAAAAATGCTAGAAGCGGCGGCCTGAGAAAAACGCTAGGGTTTAGAAACAATTATGTATATATTATATTATTTAATATTATTTTAATTAATAACATTCTCCATTTAACAATTTATGCAAACGACCTCCAAATTACACGTACCAACAGGCATTCCTAGGGTTTTTCCGCGTTCCGGACACAATGGAACAAGTTTCATAAGCTAATTCGGTCGTACGTGCGAGTTACGGAATTTAAACGATCAATTTAAAATTAAACCGATTAAAACGATTTTGATGCGTTTCGAGCTGCCGGGGTTAAACGACAACTCCGATTGCTACGAAAATTGAAATCCGATAATAACTAACTATTATGGATCCAATGAAACTTGTTTCGTCGAATTCCGAGACTGTGCCCCGGAAGGCTATTTTAACTCGTCTATTAAATCAAGCGATTTGATGAAATTATCAAAACGCTTTAAATTTTCACTTTTAAAATTTTATTAGCTTAACAATAATTCAAATAAAATTTATAAGCACATGAAAAATCATTCTGGCTCAATCCGGACTAAAATCTGATTATCTTGCATTTTAATAATATTAAATTCATTTTTAAATTATTATAAAATTCCAAATATTAATTTATCGACTATAAAATTCTTCTAAAATTTCCACCACGCTATTTACACTCAAATAGCTCTAAATAAACCTTTAAACCCATTTTAATCACTATTTACACCCTGAATTACCTTTATCTCAATTTCGAATGTTGAATTATTATTATTCAATTTCAAATTAAATGTCCACAATAGAAATTCTAACTTGTTATCTTAATTTAAACCAATTCTTTTCGTTCAAAATAAATCTTAAACCCATAGTAAAAATTTAAAATGAATTAAATGTTCACAAATTCCATACTCAAAATTTTAGGATGTTACATTCCTCCCCCCTTATAAAAATTTCGTCCCCAAAATTTGTATAAGGTAGAACATACTCTCAAACCCATTTACTTACCCCATTTCCTTAGTTAAAAGCTTATATATACTTCACAAAATCCTTTTGCTCAAACCCAAACTCATTTTCTTTACTTCCCTAAAGCGTTAATTTTAACTTATAACTTCATAAGTTACTTAATTTTTTCCAAGACCCAAAATTTTTTCTAACTCCCAAAATTTCCGGAAAATTTTGGCAAAGTCTCCCCTGTACGGAGGAGCTTTCGCGCTATCGCGATACAAAGAAATATGTATACATCGTCCCACACAGACGGAAATCAAAATATATCACAGTATATATATCATTTCCCAATTATATTTGCGTTGGCGTACCATTTTAGCAAATTTTTAATAGCAAGTAGCTAATATAATGCATATACGCACTCCAACTCTCTCAAACGCCTCTCGCACCTGTAATATACTCAACAAACTCATCAGTTATCAAAATATGAGCATTTTAACATCATTTCCAATATAAATGTAAGCCAAACGTAACTATTTACATTCCAAACAACACTTTGCAAAATTTCCTAAGTAAATCCATATTTTATAACATGCACAAAGTTCATTTTCTAATGCCAAATTCCATTTTATTTCACATAAAGGATTTAAATACAAGCTTACCACTCCAAGTCATACTTTATCAAATTTTCGAATTTATTCACCAAACAAATTCATTTCAATTTGTTACATTTGCATTTCTATCATAACCCACTTGCATTTATACACAAATTCATTTATTAAGTTTTTAGCCCATTCTACTTCGTCCCAACTAACTTTATTTACTTCACTTGAATGATTTACATTCAAGTTTACTATATACCATTTATATTAATCACAACCAATTCGTTTCTATTTCAATATGATAAACATATGCTTCACTAACATCAATCTGATTCAATTCAATTCCAAATTGATTTACAAACCACTTCATTTTCAATTTTGAAGCATTTACATTTCTTTAATAATTCATTTTTCTTCATATGCAAAATCACTTAATTTGATTGCACTTATATACCAACTCTTTAAATTAGATTCCAATCCATCCAATTTATTCAAAAATCAATTTCAATTGCTCATTAAACAACTCAATTCTGAATACAAATAATTTTTATGCCATTCAAGCAAAATAATCACCACATAAGCTTAGAACCATTTAAAATTAATTTCAACTTATATTTATATAAATTTTACTCCTTTCAGAAGTATTCATTTCGATTTTAAAATCCCATTCTTATTCACACCTTTCAAATTTATTACGTATCTTAAGTTTGTTTTTATCATTTATTATTCTTCTTATTATTATTTTTATTATTATTATTATTTTAAAACCAAGTCTTGAATTTCATATTTCAAATCCATTATTCAACTTAAGTTTCCTTTTATCATCCCATCCTGGATTTATTTACAACCCAGACATCCTTACTTAATCACAATAATTAATTCATGCCATTCCACTTGCAATTCAACTTTATTTCCCAAACAAATCTTATTCAAGACAACATTAAAAAGCTTAATAACAATTATTATTCAATTTGCTTAAATTCTTTTACAATATTTTCATTATCTTCTTATAAATCAAATTTTATTTTCATTTGATTCTCATCCCAATTAATTTCAGTCTATTTACAAATTTTTAATGCACTTGTTTTTAATTATTCAATTCATTTTAGATTTATTATATTAGCAAAGAGATCACTTTAAATTATTTCATTCATTGGAATTTATTTACAATTCAACTATCACCATTATAATCTAATTTCATTTTCCATTCACACTTTCAATATTTATTACCACAAATTAAATCCCAATCCAAATCAGGATTTTTATTTACTTTTCAAATTTTGATCAATTATCAAAATTCTATTCATTTCAATACAATTTCCATTTAATTGTAATTCAACTTAGCCACTAACCTAATCCATATTAGGTTTCAATCCACTTTATTAATTCACTCTGAATTCTTTATTCACTTTCTAAATTTTGACCAACTATCAAAATTTTATTCCTGCCAGTACACATTCCATTTAATTTAGCTTACACAGAGTTCATTTCCAAACAATCATTTTGGATTTAATTGAGTAGGCAATTACTTCAGTCAACTTCATTCCAACTAAATTAAATTTCCCTTCCATTTGGTTCTTATCCAAATTTCTTCCAAGTTTACTTAAAATTTGCTTAGTCAAATTTTATTCATTCCACTTCTTTTACCACTTAAGTAAGAATTTAATTCCAATTTCATTATCACAACGAATTTCATTTCCCCATACATAAGTTCAAGTCTTATTTGCTAATTTAAGAACATCCACCTTTATGTTCCCACTTTACATTTCATTTATGGTCAAATTTTAAATTTGCCATACCATTCAACTCTCTCCATTTATAGCATACAATTTCACTTTCATTCAAGAGTTTAGATTTCTTATCTAAGTTCATTTCCATTTTATATTCACAAGTTTAAATTATAACACTTAATAACTTAAGAATGTGAATTTCTTTAGGTAATTATAAGCAATTCACATTTCACCTTTATATCCAATTCAAATTAATTCCAATTCATTTAGATTTAATTTAATTTCAAATTCTCAATTTTAATCTTCCATATACAAGTTCAAAACTTATTTACTAACTTAAGTTCATTTAGGATTAAGTTTGAATCCACCATACCATCCCACTATTTCCCATTTGTGCTTATAACTCCATTTCTCTTTTATAAGTTCTCCAACTTATTTATTTAAAAGCTTATATAGCTCATCTTAATCCATCTGCATCTTATAATCACAACTTCAAATTTTATATACGTATCACTGGATTCTTAATGATACAAATCTTCTTTCAATTTAATCCCTTACACAATTTTAAATCCTCAATCTCAAATTATAAGTATACAACTTAATAACTTATGGGTACAATCCATTTCACAATGACCCACAATTTTCAAAGCTAACTTACATTTCAATCTAACCCCAAATCCATTAATTCTAAGTTCAATTTATTGAACTTGTCCAAGTTAAATTCAAATTTTCTATTTACTTCAATATATATTATTCACTTTCATTTACTTAGGTTAAATTTTCATTCCAAGACTAAAATTTTCATTTCTTACTTCTTATTAATATCAATTTCACTTAATAAGTTCAATAGTTAGTTCATTTTAATTTTACACATCATTTAAATATCATTTCCCAGAATTCAATTGCCCGGTTTCATTTCAAAACCATTTTGAAATATATCAAATATATACCTATTTGATATATCAATCAAATCTTCAGATTTTCCCCAAACAATTTGTTTATACCAAACAAACTTTCCCATTCTGAAAATTTCCAAAACAACTGTTATAACCAACCAGTCCAGTCAATATCATAACCAAGTATTAGGGAAGCAATCCATCACTTTAGATACTCGGAAATGAATTCTAATGATGTGGTCAGCATCATCAGGATTATTTTCCAGCGACTGAAGTGAGTTCAGTGCTTCTTTACTCTCCCAAATTCATTTCAAACAGTTTCCATTCAAAGATATATCCCCAAAATAATAGTTCACAATTGCCTTCAAACTCTTGGAAAAAAATATTACCAAACATTTCCAAGATTTTAAATTTCCTACCCTTATTCTTAATGCATTTAAAAACCTTTCCAAAACTCCCGGGTTTAAATTCTGGTTTAATTTAAATTTAGTTATTCTCTTTTGTATAATTTATACTTACATAATTTATTTGGTTATAACCATTTCAAATTTAAAATTAACTTTAGATTCTTATTTACTTATTGTATTAACACCCAATCAACCAAAAAATATATATATAATAATTTCAGAAAATTATCCTTTTATATCAAAATATAATTTTGGGTAAAGTTATTTCATTTACCCACCTTTAAAAACAATACTATGTCAGTTTATCTTGTTCAAGAGTTTAGAAACCCCTATCGATACGGTTGTACTTCCCGTACCGACCAGAATTCAAAAACACTCAACCGATAAGTCAACACAGTATAAAACAATTTTTATATGCGCTAACAAGTACGCCCTCATATCTATTATTACTCTCAACTCATTATAGAGTACTATTGACTCTGTTTAATGAGTAATTTCCCCACCAAAGCCTAGGTTGTCGCCAACCTAAGCTCTGATACCAAGTGTGACAGCCCGCAAATCCGTACCCCTTGAATTAACACTATTCTACCTCTATTAACTCAAGTGGCACAGAAATACGAACCATTAAGGTTAAAGAAGAAGAGATAGAAGAAGAAGAAACTAAAACAATATCAGAATCTCACAGTCGCAGCGGAATAAAATATAATAGTAAATATAGATCTTTACACAAAATGAAAATTGTATCACTTTTATACGTCATATCATCAGAGTGTCTCATACATCAACAATCACAAATCAGACATACCATGCAATCATAGCAGCGGATATATATAGGTACATATAATACATCTCGGACTCAAGCTCCTCTCCTGCTCCATAGCAACCTATCCAGAACATATAATACTCGGTCTGACCCGAGCATTATAATGAAATAATACCCGAGTCAGTCTGGAATACCAGCTGATACTAAATATGCATCCAACTTGATTATTAAAGTTTCAAAAATCCTTTGAATAACAAAAGCATCTCGTAAGACCACGCCACAAATAAACATGTCGGGTTTTTACCTTACGATAGCTAAAACACTTTTTATAGAAATCCTCTGATATTATAATAGGGTCTATTTACAAATACTTATAAAATAGCCGAAATTGTTACATCTATTAAATTCCAGCTACTAGCCACAAAAGTGGGTAATACAAACAAAACTCGTACAAGGCTCGTAGGGAAAATGGATTTCCAACAATGATTAGGCACTGGGGTACCACCTGTCACAGTACGGGGCCTAGATCACCATACCGAGGATTACTCCCTTCATCCCCTGCAACACAAGGCCGGAACCATTCCTTACTGAACAGTCCCGAACAAGATAAACCCCATGGTTGGCACGACCAACCACCCACTAACCCGAAATATATATATAAGGGACATCTAGATAGGGGAAATATCTTGTCCTGCTTGGGCATGACCCACCTAACCTTGCTGCATATCCCCTGATTTTCAGTCATTCCCGGTTGATGAGGCTTGAGGGAGTTACCTTTAGAACGTTTTCACTTAGAATGCCCATCGTCCACCTGACGATGTTTCGCAAGCATTCGTCCATGCAAGTCCGTCCCGGGTTCGAACGGAACCGAAGGCACTACTCCTACTACATCCATTTTGGAAATATCCTCAGGATTAGTAGCGACTAGCCCTTGCAATCCCCTGCTCCATCTTCGACTCCGAACTCGTTTTTCGCACAACGTACAAACCGGATCGAAGTGGTTTTCGAGAAATAAATCTCGATCCCGGTCTCTTCGAAACGATCAACGCATTGTCCAATATTGATAGTCGGTGATTTAACTATCAATTTATATTCATAAACATCCATAAGCATTCATCACACAATAAATAATTCCCATATTATTTATTGTGTCAATATCTTTAAAAGATATAATTTCACATTTCCCAAGCTCATTTGAAAACATTTTCCAAAATTCTTCCTTTACAAGGTAAATCCTCTGCCCTTAATTTCCATTGGAAATAACCAAGTTAAAACATTTTAGATTTAAAATAATTAAAACATTTTATTCTAAGATATACTCTAAAATAGGTAAATTTACTACTAATTATTTACTCAAAATATAATTTCAAAATATTTAAAGTAAAACTATTTTATAAGATATAACTTGATTTAAAATAAGGTTTTAGTTAAACTATATTTTAAAAATAGAGTTGTAAGAAAAGATTAATACTTATTTCAGTATACTTAGGTCAAAACTAGCTTTTTACAACAAATCCATTTGTAAAAGAATAATTTCTTTACTATTACTAATTTTTAAATAGTTACTTTAAAAATAATAATTTCCAACATTCTTTAAACCAGTTTCAAATTTCAAAACTTTCTCTTTATAAAATCAGTTTAAAATCGAACTTGGTTTTTCCCAAGGAATCTCATTCCTACTTAAACATCACAGGAATCCTTCTCACGATTTCTGTCGATTTATTTCAATTTAGATTTATGGTTTAATAACATAAATTTACTTTCACATTTATCAATTGATAAAATTTCTCTTTGTTTATCATTCCAGATTCTACAAATTTTCAATTTCCATTCTAAATAGATTTCAAATTTTAATTCTTTAAAATACATTAATTTACAATATCTTTTATTCTTCAAAAATTCGATTTATCCATTTATAAATAAATTATGGATTTATAATTTATTCAGCAATATTTCAAATACAATTTTATTTCAGTTTTCCATCCAACATATTCTAATTTTTATATGCTTCTAAATTCCTTATTTAAGAATTTTCTTAAATTCTGTTTTGAAAATCCAATTTAATTTCTTTAAAATTAAAACTCCAAATTTCTTTATAATTTAACATCCTGGGCTTATAGTTTATCCCACAATATCACAATGCAATTAAATTCCAATTTATCAATCGCAAAATATAAACAGTCATCATCAGCAACTATAAAAATAAACACTATATTGTGAGGAATCCAGTTGGATCCCTCCAACCTGTTTTCCCTGCATCCACAAATATTAGCACAATTATATATATCAATTCAATTTGATAATAATCAACATAAACAGCTAAGCATCCAAACAAACAATCAATACTAACTGTCTAACTTTACTAGTATCCAGATGTGAGTGAGAATAACTCACCTTGAGTTTCGACGAGCGTTCGAAATTTAAATTAAACCGAACGACGTTCGATTTAACATAAATTTCTACTTGCCCGGAATGGTTTCGGATCTGCACCACTGCGTAGAACTCTTTTCTACGATTCCGGCGCTATCAAATTCGTGGAAATCTGATATCATATGAATTAGTTATTTGATTTTAAAGTATTGAATCGTATTTAAAACATTTTTTTTATTTATTTATTTACCAAAATAAAAGCCGTTCGTTTAGCAAAAGCATCAAGTCGTCCCTAGCATCTTCTTCTCGCACGCAATCTACAGGTAAAGCAACCCATACGCACGCAACTAGGGCAAGCTACCGCGACCACCCCACTGTCTTCCAGCTTGATCAGCGAGCACCACTGGAAAGGCCTTCGTGAGCGCAACCACCCGCCCTCACCACGTTGAACTCGGTGGTATCCACGTCTCGAGCTTCGAGCACGTACGCCGTCTATTCACGAGCCAATCGCGGCCACCACACAACTCGAAACACCATCACTACTGCACACATCGTAGATCCCAAAGCCCTCTTCGACCTTCATGTTGGAAGTTTCCGCGATTGCTTGACGGATTGATCGCAAATTGGAAGATAAAATCGATTATTTTCGGCCATTAAAAATGCTAGAAGCGGCGGCCTGAGAAAAACGCTAGGGTTTAGAAACAATTATGTATATATTATATTATTTAATATTATTTTAATTAATAACATTCTCCATTTAACAATTTATGCAAACGACCTCCAAATTACACGTACCAACAGGCATTCCTAGGGTTTTTCCATGTTCCGGACACAATGGAGCAAGTTTCGTAAGCTAATTCGGTCGTACGTGCGAGTTACGGAATTTAAACGATCAATTTAAAATTAAACCGATTAAAACGATTTCGATGCGTTTCGAGCTGCTGGGATTAAACGACAACTCTGATTGCTACGAAAATTGAAATCCAATAATAACTAACTATTATGGATCCAATGAAACTGGTTTCGTCGAATTCCGAGACTGTGCCCGGGAAGGCTATTTTAACTCGTCTATTAAATCAAGCGATTTGCTGAAATTATCAAAACGCTTTAAATTTTCACTTTTAAAATTTTATTAACTTAACAATAATTCAAATAAAATTTATAAGCACATGAAAAATCATTCTGGCTCAATCCGGACTAAAATCTGATTATCTTGCATTTTAATAATATTAATTCATTTTTAAATTATTATAAAATTCCAAATATTAATTTATCGACTATAAAATTCTTCTAAAATTTCCACCACGCTATTTACACTCAGATAGCTCTAAATAAACCTTCAAACCCATTTTAATCACTATTTACACCCTGAATTACCTTTATCTCAATTTCGAATGTTGAATTATTATTATTCAATTTCAAATTAAATGTCCACAATAGAAATTCTAACTTGTTATCTTAATTTAAACCAGTTTTTTTCGTTCAAAATAAATCTTAAACCCATAGTAAACATTTAAAATGAATTAAATGTTCACAAATTCCATACTCAAAATTCTAGGATGTTACATTATCCCTTTAAAAACATTTTCCAAAAGCTTTGAAAATCATTTTCAAATCAAAGGAATTTAATCTTTTCCAAATTTCAAAATTTCAAATCTTTTCAAACTCCTTCAATTAATTCTGTAGAATTCTAATTCAAATTATAAATCACATTTAGAATTTATATTTACAAATCCCATTTGTATACAAATTTATTTCTCAGCTTTTGATTATAATTTCAATTTCTTATCCAATAATCAATGATAATAATTTAATATTATCACTTCCTAACAACCAAGCTACCATATACTTTAATAATTTACGGAAAATCATTTCCTTTTATATACAAAAATAATTTGGGTAAAATTATTCCATATACCCTATTTTTAAAACAATACCATGTCGGTTTATCTTGTTTAAGAGTTTAGGAACCCCTATCGACACATTTGGCCAAACTGCACGACGAAAATCTATAAACAATCAACCGATAAGTCAACACAATATAAAACAATTTTTTATTCACTAACAAATACGCGTTTATATCAATTATTACACTTAAAATCATTCTAGAGTACTACTGGCTCTATCTCTAATGAGTATTCCCCACCAGAGCCAAGGTTGTCGCTTAACCAAATGCTCTGATACCAATCTGTAACGACCTAATTTTTCGACTTTCGAAAATCGACATCAATACGTCCACTGTATTGAATTCCACACAGTCGAATACCGAAAAACCGAACCGTTAGGGTTTAAGAAGAAGAAGATAGAAGAAGAACAGAAACAATAATAGAGTCTCACATTTCGCAGCGGAACAACATATAATAGATAAATGAATATCTTTAAACAAAGAACTACATCAGTTTTACATACATCACAGTATCACAGTTTACAACAACACAAATCACAACACATGCATTCATTAGAAATTTCTTACATGAAAACTTAACTTGCACCAACCCATACGCAACGGACACTACATAATATAAGCCATACATCTCGCCATCGAGCTATGTAACAACCCGCATATTTATCGACTTTTATATTAAATATTTTATTTAAATATTTTATCGATACTTGGAATTTGGTCCAAAAAGCTACTTTTTGCGTAATGTCGAATTAGGACTCGGGACCACTCCCATTGAGTTTAAAATTCCGTTTGCGACCTTTTTGAGTATAAGCTTCGATATATTTGGAGAAAGTTGAATTTTGTTACTTTTTACTTAGGGCTTTGGTTTGGGCTGAGCCACTTATGTATTCAGTCCCAACAATTTTTCCTCTTCATTCCTTCATTCCTCATGTCCTAATACTCAAGCTTTTATGTTAATGGAGAGTGGAAGAGGAAATTAAAACTCCAAACCCTAGTTTTCTTTTGCAAATCAAACTCTAGCTCCAAACTAATTGAAGAACCCATTGGTAAGCTTCTCTTCTTCTTCTCCAACTCTTTCTCTCTTTGATTTCAGAAAATTCCAAAACCTAATTTGGGAAATGTTTCTCTTTTTAGCTTAGAATCAAGCTTCTTGTGTTGGATTTGAAGAGTGGTTGATTCTCCTTTGCTTTCAAGCTTCTTCTTCAATCGTTTGGGTTCAAAGGTGAGATTTTTATCTCACATCTTAGTCTATATTTATCTTCGATTGTTAGGTATGAATTCCTTACACTTATTCGTGTGTATTTGCTTTTGGTTTGGATTGATTTGGTGAATATTCCAATTTTTGGTGTTTTGGGTTCAAATCTTTAAAAATCCTAACTTTGATGTTTGAATGTGTTTTGGTTATGCATCGAAGAGCTCATAGGGCCGGGTAGTCGATTGGCATAAACCCTTAGCGCCGTTGCTCGAGAGAATGCAATTTGGTCGAGGTTGGACCTTATTTGGATGGGCTGGGAAGAGACTGGCAACAGGTCCGGTCGACCGAGCCCTGCTGCCGGCCGACCGACCTGCTTCCAAGTGCATAAGCACTTCTCTGTTTATGGTCCGGTCGACCAACTACAGGGTTCGGTCTACCGAGCTGCTTCCAAGTGCATAAGCACTTCTCTGTTTATGGTCCGGTCGACCAACTACAGGGTTCGGTCGACCGACCTGCTTCCCGAGGATTTTTCAGAACATGGTCCGGTCGACCGAGCTCTGTAGCCGGCCGACCGACCTGTTTCTGTTTTGCCTATTTCGCCTATTTTGCGTGGTTTCCAATTTAAATCGATTCGTGATAATCCTATTTGTTGTTATCATTTATTATGACATTGATGACTCCTTTTTAGGGATTTTTGAATACCCATTTCGATGGATTCTTTATCGTTTTCTTTGGATTTTCATTCACGTCTTCGAATGTGAATTTTAGTGATTGATTGTTCCTACAATCTTCTTTGTGATTTGTCACTTTAAAATTATAAAGGTTTTCTATACTAGTAGTAAATATCAAAACTCTTTCTTCAAATGATTTCAACACTATTTTATTACAAAGCCCGTTTACTTAAACCGTTTTCCAATCTATTAGTATATACAAACCTTTACCTCACTCGTATGAGAAATCTAATTAAACGACTTAGTAAAACAAGTGGTATGAAACGCTTGCGTTTACTTCGTCGGTTAATTCTTGGACTTGTTCGATTGAAACTCTTGTGACAATTTTCTAGTGGAGATCTACAATTTGTTCGTAAATATTTAAGTTAAGCTAGTGGTTATGGGACATGAAGCTAAGCTCATATATTTACTAGCTTACTGTAACTGACACTTCTTGATGATCATGGCGATCATTTTTGTGACTTAGACTAGCAATGTGCGATGTCTCTTTGTCTGCGAGGGAGACTAAACCCCGTTTTGTGGAGTTTCGACTCAAATTGGTGGGGTAGCAACCCATGGTCTTCGGGTCGTTTGTGGAGCTTCGGCTCAATTTGTGATGGTTAGCAACCATGGAATTAGCGTTCCGTTTGTGATACACGTGCTGGCGAGCTTTATGCTCCCGTTTGTGATAGGCCTCCCCCTATTTTGTGATTTCTGGATTTCTATTGATGATTTCTAGATTTTGTGCTTCACCAATTTTCATGATAAGATCTATCGATACTTGTGCACTGGTGAATTTGTGTGTCATTGACTTTTGTGATTGGCATTGATATAATTGTCAATATTTATGGTTTGGTGAACGAAATAAGGAGTATGACATTTCCTTTGATTCTTGTGTAGATTTGGTGATATTGATTAATCTCTTGTTGATTTTCAATTACTTATATATATATGTGTGTGTGTGTGTATATATATATATATCACAGCTTGGCATTGTGATTATGATGTGTTTAGTCATATCTCTTATTCTATATCGTTTCATCTGATATTTATAGTTAGACTGATCCGTTTATTATTTTCTTATTAAATAATACTCGGGTCAGACCGCGATGTTACAGGTGCTTCAGCTTGACTTCTCACTTGGGATTGATTTCTCTGACTTTTGGTTAACTACTTAGATTAGTAGTTTTTGGATTGTATACAATTGAGATATAGACTCCATGATGTATACTTATTCTTTTGTGTAGTTCTTGTAACTATCCTTTTTGTGATGTTGTGGATCTTATTTGACCACTACTCCGATGAACACTTTTATGTGTAATATTCATATCTATTTCCGCCTTTGTGATATGAATTATCTGTGACTGATTTATGTTATGCTTACTTCTATATTTGTTTCCGAAGGATTTATATAGCCACTGTGTAGTAGTTTTGAGTTTGTATCGGTATGTCGGATTTCCTTTTGAAATAAAATGCATGTTTTACTATCTGACATATCGGTGCTCGCACAAAGCAATTACATGGATGGTCGCTCCTCAACAGCCTTATTCTTCGTGCTAGTCGATAGCATTACTCCGTAGTGTTCTTGGCTAGCGTGGGCATAGAGGTGGCGCGTCACAACATGGTATCAGAGCCAAACTTCGGAACAATATGGAAAGTCATAACAAGGATCATCGTCCTAAGCCTTTCTTAGGAGTCGTGCTTTAGGATTTAATTCGAGTCTTCGTACCAATTCATCCTATTTTCCTTATGATTCCTTGTTTTATCTATCAAGATTGCTTGATATACATTTTGTGAATAATACTTTTCTTCTTCTTCTTTCTTTCTAAAGGAAGAGAAATGTCTAGACTAGGCCGCCCCAGAGCCGTACCTTCTAGCACTCCAACCCAGGATGGAGTTTTTATGACTGCTCAACAGCTTCTTGATTTAGTGACAAATGCTCAAGCAGCTGGAGCTAACCCGGAACCTACTCACCCAAAGTCGGGATTTGCACGCTTGTGCAACGATTACACTAATTTGGGTGTGAAGCCATTCAAAGGCTCCGAAACTGTTATTGAAGTACAGGCTTAGCTAAGGTCATGCGATCGAATCTTTTCTCGCATGAATCTTATTGACCTTCACCGAGTTCAGGTGGCCTCTAGTATGCTCCAAGAAAGAGCATTGGACTAGTACGAACTTCTTATTTCTGAGATTAATGAAGCGGATCTCACCTGGGAGAAATTCCGAGAGCGCTTCGAGTTAAAATTCGTACTAGAAGCTGAGAAGGTGACTTTGGCTCGCCGTTTTATAGACCTTGTTCAAGGTGAGTCTTTCGTGGCAGATTATGTCGCGTCTTTTGAATCTCTCTCTAAATATGGGGTTGAATACATCAACACCCCATTGAAGAAAAATTAGAGATTCGTCTATGGTTTAAACAAAAATCTCAAGAAGCCGTTACTTCTAAAATTAGAAGTTTCTTTCGACCAACTCATTGATATCGCTCTTCATCTTGAAGAGACGGATATGGAAAATGATGTTGAAGTGGTGGGTTCCAAACTAAGCTTCAACAACAACAAGAAAAGGCCTAATAAATTCAAAGGTCCTTATCCCAATAAGAAAGGGAAGCAAGCAACCTCTGTGGCAAAGACTTCTTCCTTTGATCGTGGGGAATGCTACAATTGTGGTTCTAAGGACCATTACGCGAACAAGTGTCCAAAGTCTCTCTCTTTTTGCTACTGCAAAGGTCCCGGTCATGTTATATCTTCATGCCCCAAGCTTCAGGGCAGGAAGGAGGGAAAGTTAAATGTTGCTCAAGCCCCTGGCAACACATCTCGTGGTCAAGGTATGCCTCATTCTATCCTTGATGGCATCATTATGTTTCGTGATCAACCCATTCGAGTTCTTTTTGATACGGGTGCATCCCATTCTTTTATATCAAAAGAACTTGTTGATACTTTATCTTTGGATGTTTTGTGTTTAATGACTTCTTTGAGAATTGCGAATCCGGTTGGTGGATCCACAACAATCAGTTTATTGTGTAAAGATGTCGAGATTATTTTGTATGATTTTCCTTTCCTAGCCGATTTGCATGTCATGCGTTATTTAGGCTTTGGAATGGTTTTGGGAATGGATTGGCTTAATCGTTATGAAGCTCATATCCTATGTCCTGAGCGGACTATTCATCTTTGACATCCTCAATCTGTTAATCAGGTTTCTGTTATTCTTAAAGATTCAGATTCTGCTTTGGTTGCATCTTTATATTCTTTAAACCCTCATGATGACGATGATGATGATGAGGGTGATATTATTTCTCTTATTCACGTCGTTCGTGAATTTTCCGACATATTCGAGCCCGTTTTAGGATTACCACCTAAGCGAGCAATTGAGTTCAGAATTAATCTCATTCCTGGAGCTCAACCTATCACTCGCCCTCCTTATCGTATGTCCAATAAAGAAAACGAGGAGATGCGTAAACAATTATCCGAATTGGAGACGAAGCAATTTATTCGCTCTAGTTCCTCGCCTTGAGGAGCTTCAGCTATTTTTGTGAAGATATCCGATGGAACACTTAGGCTTTGCGTTGACTACCGCAAGCTTAATGATCTTACTATCAAAAATAAATTTCCTTTATCTCGGATTGATGATCTATTCGATCAACTTAGTGGTGCTAGAGTCTTTTCACAATTAGACTTAGCTACTAGATTTTATCAGCTTCGTATTGCAAAGGATAGCATTCCTTTGACATCGTTCTGTACTCGTTATGGATCTTATGAATGGCTTGTTATGCCATTTGGTCTAACAAATGCTCCGGCTTATTTCGTTGACCTTATGAATCGAGTTTTCAAAGATTTTCTCGACCGGTTTGTTCTCATCTTTATTGATGATATTCTTGTGTATTCTAAAACCGAGGAGGAGCATGAAAAACATCTTCGGATTGTGTTGGAAACTCTTAGGAGTAATCAATTAAAAGCAAAAAAAATTAAATGCCATTTTTGGCAATCTCGTGTGAAGTTTCTCGGTCATATTATTTCCGAAGCCGGAATTTCCGTGGATCCTTCAAAGATTGAAGCGATTCAAGATTGGAAGAGATCGGAGAGTGTGACGGAGATTCATAGTTTTCTTGGATTGGCGGGATATTACCACCGTTTTATTAAAGACTTTTCTAATATTGCCGTGCCTCTCACTAGATTAACGAAGAAAGGTGTTAAATACATTTGGTCGGACAAATGTGAAGCTTCTTTTCTGAAATTGAAGGAACTTCTTTCTGATGCTTCTATTCTTGTTATTCCCGAGGGGAATCAAGATTTCGTTGTTTATACTGATGCTAGTCATGTTGGTTTGGGCGCCGTTCTTATGCAAAGAGAACATGTTATTGCTTATGCTTCTAGGAAATTAAAGCCTGCTGAGACTAGATATGCCACTCATGATTTAGAGCCCGCGGCTATTGTTTTCGCCCTTCGTATTTGGCGTCATTATCTTTGGGAGAGATTTTTTCTTTATACCGATCATAAATCCTTGAAGTATTTATTCTCTCTAAAGGAACTTAATTTGCGTCAACAGCGTTGGCTCGAATTTTTTGCACCATATGATCTTGATATTCTTTATACTCCCGGTAAGGGTAATCGTGTCGCCGGTGCTCTTAGCCGTAAACAACAAGCTGTTGTTTCTATGATGATGTCCGAATGGAACGACCTCGAGCTCTTATCCACTTGTGAGATTCGAGACCGTGTATCCAATTTATGCTCATCATTTATTTTATGTAGCCTTGAGGCTCATCCTTCTCTTTTAGACCGCATTCTTGAAGCTCAAGGGCTAGATCCCGAATTGGCTCTTCTTGGCCAAAATATTAAGGATAAAATGGATATTGAAGGTTTGAAAGACTTTGATATCGATTCTCGCGGCGGCATTCAGAAATTTGGTAGACTTATCGTGCCAAATATTAGTGATCTTCGTAAAGATATTTTAGAAGATTCTCATCATTCTAAATTTACCATTCATCCCGGTAGTAGTAAAATGTATGCGGATATGAGGCGACTTTATTATTGGGAGGGAATGAAACTTGACATCGCTAACTCCGTTAAGCATTGCATGACTTGCCAACTCGTTAAGGCCGAGCATCAAAGGCCCGGTGGGTTATTGCAACCTTTATAAATTCCAATTTGGAAGTGGGACCAAATTTCCATGGATTTTATAGATGGCCTTCCCCGTTCTCGTTCGGGTCATGATAGCTTATGGGTGATTGTTGATAGACTTACTAAATCCGCCCATTTTATTCCCGTTCGGTCTAACCGAACCGTTCCTCTTTTGGCCAAACTCTTTGTTAAAGAGATTGTTAAATTATATGGAGTTCATACTTCTATAGTTAGTGATCGTGATCCATTGTTTACTAGTGGATTTTGGAAGAGTCTTCAAAAAGCTTTGGGAACGAAGCTTAATTTTAGCACCGCTTATCATCCCCAGTTCGATGGACAAACCGAGCATGTGAATCAAACTCTTGAAGATCTTCTTCGTGCTTATGTGCTTGATTTTGATGGAAGTTGGGAAGATCATATTTCTCTTGTTGAGTTTTCCTATAATAATAGCTTCCAATCTAGTATTGGTATGGCACCTTTCGAGGCACTCTATGGAAGGCCATGCCGATCTCCTTCTTGTTGGCTTGAGGCCGGTGAGAAGCTGGTTTTAGGTCCAGATTTTATTCGTGATTCCACAGAAAAGATTGAACATATTCGACATAGGATGAAAGAAGCCCAGATTAGACAAAAATCCTATGCCGATAATCGGAGAAGGAAGTTAGAGTTTTCTGTGGGAGATCTTGTTTTCATTCGTGTGTCGCCTATGAAAGGTCTTGTACATTTCAGTCGATCAGGAAAATTAGCGCCTCGATATATTGGGCCATTTCCTATCACCGAACGTATTGGTTCCATGGCTTATCACCTTTTATTACCGGCTCGGTTTTCTGCTATTCATGACGTGTTTCACGTTTCTCAATTACGGAAGTGCCTTCGAGATTCCGATTCTATTCTTGAGCCCGGTGTTGTGGAAGAGATTGAAGTTTCACCTAATTTAACTTATGAGCAACATCCTATTCGTATCTTTGCTTCGGAAGTCAAACGACTTCGAAATAAAGATGTTCCGCTTGTTAAAGTTCAATGGTCTTCAAATCCTAAGGATTGTTCTAGGGAATCTAGAGAGTTCATCGAGAGAACACGTCCGGACTTACTTTCTCGTGCTCTTTGAGGTGAACTTCTTATTTCAAACTTCTTTTGAGTTAAATATGCTTTTATGGTTTTTACTATGTATGTTCTTCTTAAATATTGCGAGGCTGCAATTTCTTTAAGGAGGGGAGTCTGTAACAACCTGCATATTTATCGATTTTTATATTTAAATATTTTATTTAAATATTTTATCGATACTCGGAATTTGGTCCGAAAAGCTACTTTTTGTATACGGTCGAATTAGGACTCGGGACCACTCCCATTGAATTTAAAATTCCGTTTGCGACCTTTTTGAGTATAAGCTTCGATATGTTTGGAGAAAGTTGAATTTTGTTACTTTTTACTTAGGGCTTTGGTTTGCGCTGAGCCACTTATGTATTCAGTCCCAACCCCTTGTCCTCTTCATTCCTTCATTCCTCATTTCCTAATACTCAAGCTTTTATGTTAATGGAGAGTGGAAGAGGAAATTAAAACTCCAAACCCTAGTTTTCTTTTGCAAATCAAACTCTAGCTCCAAACTAATTGAAGAACCCATTGGTAAGCTTCTCTTCTTCTTCTCCAACTCTTTCTCTCTTTGATTTAAGAAAATTCCTAAACCTAATTTGGTAAATGTTTCTCATTTTAGCTTAGAATCAAGCTTCTTGTGTTGGATTTGAAGAGTGGTTGATTCTCCTTTGCTTTCAATCTTCTTCTTCAATCGTTCGGGTTCAAAGGTGAGATTTTTATCTCACATCTTAGTCTATATTTATCTTCGATTGTTAGTTATGAATTCCTAACACTTATTCGTGTGCATTTGCTTTTGGTTTGGATTGATTTGGTGAATATTCCAATTTTTGGTGTTTTGGGTTCAAATCTTTAAAAATCCTAACTTTGATGTTTGAATGTGTTTTGGTTATGCATCGAAGAGCTCATAGGGCCGGGTAGTCGATTGGCATAAACCCATAGCGCCGTTGCTCGAGAGAATGCAATTTGGTCGAGGTTGGACCACATTTGGATGGGCTGGGAAGAGACTGGCAACAGTTCCGGTCGACCGAGCCCTGCTGCCGGCCGACCGACCTGCTTCCAAGTGCATAAGTACTTCTCTGTTTATGGTCCGGTCGACCAACTACAGGGTTAGGTCGACCAACCTGCTTCCCGAGGATTTTTCAGAACAGGGTCCGGTCGACCGAGCTCTGTAGCCGGCCGACCGACCTGTTGCTGTTTTGCCCATTTCACCTATTTTGCGTGGTTTCCAATTTAAATCGATTCGTGATAATCCTATTTGTTGTTATCATTTATTATGACTTTGATGACTCCTTTTTAGGGATTTTTGAATACCCATTTCGATGGATTCTTTATCGATTTCTTTGGATTTTCATTCACATCTTCGAATGTGAATTTTAGTGATTGATTGTTCCTACAATCTTCTTTGTGATTTGTCACTTTAAAAATATAAAGGTTTTCTATACTGGTAGTAAATATCGAAACTCTTTCTTCAAATGATTTCAACACTATTTTATTACAAAGTCCGTTTTCTTAAACTGTTTTCCAATCTATTAGTATATACAAACCTTTACCTGACTCGTATGAGAAATTTAATTAAACGACTTAGTAAAACAAGTGGTATGAAACGCTTGCGTTTACTTTGTCGGTTAATTCTTGGACTTGTTCGATTGAAACTCTTGTGACAATTTTCTAGTGGAGATCTACAATTTGTTCGTAAATATTTAAGTTAAGCTAGTGGTTATGGGACATGAAGCTAAGCTCATATGTTTACTAGCTTACTGTAATTGACACTTCTTGATGATCATGACGATCATTTTTGTGACTTAGACTAGCAATGTGCGATGTCTCTTTGTCTGCGAGGGAGACTAAACCCCATTTTGTGGAGTTTCGACTCAAATTAGTGGAGTAGCAACCCATGGTCTTCGGGCCGTTTGTGGAGCTTCGGCTCAATTTGTGATGGTTAGCAACCATGGAATTAGCGTTCCGTTTGTGATACACGTGCTGGCGAGCTTTATGCTCCCGTTTGTGATAGGCCTCCCCCTATTTTGTGATTTCTGGATTTCTATTGATGATTTCTAGAATTTGTGCTTCACCAATTTTCGTGATAAGATCTATCAATACTTGTGCATTGGTGAATTTGTGTGTCATTGACTTTTGTGATTGGCATTGATATAATTGTCAATATTTATGGTTTGGTGAACGAAATAAGGAGTATGACATTTCCTTTGATTCTTGTGTAGATTTGGTGATATTGATTAATCTCTTGTTGATTTTCAATTACTTATATATATATATATATATATATATATATATATATATATATATCTCAGCTTGGCATTGTGATTATGATGTGTTTAGTCATATCTCTTATTCTATATCGTTTCATCTGATATTTATAGTTAGACTGATCCGTTTATTATTTTCTTATTAAATAATACTCGGGTCAGACCGTGATGTTACAGGTGCTTCAGCTTGACTTCTCACTTGGGATTGATTTCTCTGACTTTTGGTTAACTACTTAGATTAGTAGTTTTTGGATAGTATACAATTGAGATATAGACTCTATGATGTATACTTATTCTTTTGTGTAGTTCTTGTAACTATCCTTTTTGTGATGTTGTGGATCTTATTTGACCACTACTCTGATGAACACTTTTATGTGTAATATTCATATCTATTTCCGCCTTTGTGATATGAATTATCTGTGACTGATTTATGTTATGCTTACTTCTATATTTGTTTCTGAAGGATTTATATAGCCATTGTGTAGTAGTTTTGAGTTTGTATCGGTATGTCGGATTTCCTCTTGAAATAAAATGCATGTTTTACTATCTGACATATCGGTGCTCGCACAAAGCAATTACATGGATGGTCGCTCCTCAACAGCCTTATTCTCCGTGCTAGTCGACAGCATTACTCCGTAGTGTTTCTTGGCTAGCGTGGGTATAGAGGTGGGGCGTCACAAGCTAGAACTCCAGATCACCACAGCAACTTATTTTCTGACTTCACTCCAGAACAACTGATAACCTGACTCTAGGCTGCCCGTGTGGAAAATTATGGGCACCCAGAATTTAGAAAGGGAACAATAAACTCTAGTTCAGTCATGGGACTGGTGTGAGATCTTAAAAATAGTTATTTTCACAAAGGAAATAAAAGAAATCCGCTATGCTTTTGGAAAATGAAACTACCATAAGGCCTCCCGCCACACACATAATACAAACGCAAAATTGGAGGCGATTTCTTCTAATGATAGTCAAACATGCTCGATACCCAAAATCCTTTCGATATTATTATTAGTGCAGAAAATATTTCGAAAGTATAATATTAATCTTAGCCCGCATAGACATTTCGAACTATGCCTACTATAGCTACCATCTAAAAGTAGTGATCACCATAAGTAAACGGAAGGTTATACAACTAAAACCGTACAAGGTGCGTATTAGAGATTGGCTTTCCAACAAAGGGGTCAGGCTAACGAACTTCCTACTGTCACATGGGTACGCCTCTAGAGGGACGTCCCGAGAACTTAACCAGCTCTCTACCAACACAAGGCCGGGTTACCTCTATAACTAGGTAACTACTACACGAGTATGCCATTCCACGGTCGTTTGCGAACTTTATCCGAGAATCGTCAACCATAAAGCAACAACCACAAAGTATAAATAAATTCGCTGCAGCCACATAGGTTAAATATCTGGGCTCCATACCATGATACCACCCTTTTCCAGAAGGAAATGACATATCCTAAAGGGCGTGACCCTCATAACCTTGCCGCATCTTTCCTGTTTCGACCATTTCCGAGGTGTGAGGTCCGACGAAGTCTTGTCCACAAAGCTACACTTTTCACAAAGCCATGCTTTGATCAACAAATGATCAGCAGCACTTCGTATGCCACATTACCAAATTAGAAATGTATCACTAGTAACCATCAACTACATAACCTCTGATCTCGTATGTCTCGGATAAGGGTGTTAAGCTAAGAGAATAAATTCTCCGCCGCCAAAAAGTAATGTATTTTATAGGAACCAGCTTTACATCTGAAAGTGTAACGTCAGACACACATCCCTACAAGTCCGTTCCGAGATCGAACGGAACCGAAAGCACTTCCAAAGAATCCCTTGCATTCCGGATATTCACTAATCACGTCCGGAATCCCCATCACAAAGGGTGATAAGATCTCTATACGGAGCAACTCGGGGCAGAGACATTCGATAGGTAATCCTTTTGCTTCCGAAAATACCCGGTCTTCAACACCGTCTTCAAATGCAATCCTATTTAGTCGTATAACTATTCGGAATGGATTTTATGACACAAAGTCCTCTCTCGGCTAATTCGAATAATGAGCGCTTATTTTTATAAATAAGTATTCAATCAGATTTCAAACAAATCACAACAAACTTCCACTTTGATCTTTTGAATAAAAGATCCATCACAATCACAAAGTTCGATGTGGTTTTCGAATATCCATTTGGAATCCGACCCCCGGTCGCATCGAAATTCAAATGCCATTTGAAGGCCAATATTGATAGTCGGTTATTTAACTATCAGTCAACATTCATAATAGTCACTATCAAACAATATTCACGACAATCACCTAGATTTAAATAATTATCCCAAATCATTTATTTTCAAAATATCTTCGCAAGATATAAATTTTTTAACACTTCATCACTTTGTAAACAAATTTCAAATCACTTTTCACCTTTCAAACCTTTGAAAACAAATTTCAAATCAATTTTCACTTTTCAAACCTTCGAAAACAAATTTCAAATCACTTTCCTCACGTGGAATAAATTTCCAAATATTTATTTAATTCCACTAAAAATCTGCCGAGTTCAAATATTTTAAAATACTTATTTAAATATTAGCTATGAAAACTTTATACCAATGTCCTATATAAAACTTCAAATTCAAACTAATTTCTAAAAAAAATTAGTAGATAGGGTATAACTACTTAAATATCCACTTTCTAAATCAAATATAAATTTCAATCTTTTAAGTAATCCCTTCTATAATTAATTAAATAAATAAATATTTACTTTAAAGATTTACAAAATAACTTAAGAAACTAATTTCTCCAAAATATTCTTTTAAAACCAACTGTAGAACTTTTAATTTATATTTCAAAAGCTATTTTAAAAACATACTCGGCTTTTCAGTGAAAATACATCTTCCTTTGGAAATTGGTTCATTCAAATCTATTTATAAATCCTTTCGGATTTATTTTAAATTTACGTTCCAAATCCGTAAATTCCTTTCCACGCGTTTAAAAATAAAACAACATTTATTTTCAAAACAAATTTCCCTTTCTTTCATAAAATTCCCATTGTGAATTTAAATTTTCAAATATCCACTGATATACAATTTTCAAATCGATTCCGAAATATTCACTTTCAACACCAAATCAATTTTCATAGATTCCCAAATTTATTCCAAATACCAAATCAAATCCCAAATTGATTTTCCCAACATTTATTTCAAACATCAAATCGATTTCAGAATTGATTTCCCAAAATTTATTTTTTAAACGCCAAATCGGTTTCCAAATCGGTTTCCCAAAGATTTATTTCAAACACCAAATCAATTTTTAAATTGATTTCCAAATTTATTTTCTTTTAAAGTAAATTCCTTTATTTCTTCCAAACTATTTAAAATCCGTATTTTAAATAGATTCTTCAACCTTTGAATACTATTACCTGAAATCCATTTATTAAGCCATTTTTCCAATATTTTGGAATTTTTATTCAATAGAATTTCACTATAAATTTTCTACTTAAATTTCAAAATCCAATTTTATTTATTTCTGGCATCCTACGATACCAAAAATAAATTTTGGCTAAACTATAGCCTTCAAACGATTTCAATCATAAATATAATCACACAGAGATTATAAATCAAACAACACACAACATTTTAACAAATTCAAATATTTGAGGAATCCAGTTGGATCCCTCCAACCTGATTCCCTCCATGCACAGACGTAGCACAACTATTAAATACTATTTCCACTTCGAGGTGAAATATCATGGTATATGAGATTTATAAAATGTCATCCGCTATTATGCGGCGCATAGGGTCTCATCTGCTATATAATGCGGGAAATCAATCACTCCAAATACGTATATAATACCAATTCCACTTCAAGGTGGAATATCGCGGTATATGGGTTTAATATAATATCATCTACTATTATGCGGCGTATAGGGTCAAATCCAATATAACTTATAATAATTTATCATCCAAGCATACAATCAACAATTTTAAATAACTATTTAAATTTAAACTGGAAATTCGATTGAGTGAAAAGATCTCGCCTTTGCATTTGTTTTGTTATCCATTTCCAATTTTGACCATTTCTTCACGGTTTCATACCATGCATAATAATTATATGATTTTATTAATATTCGAATAATTCAATTTCCATTTAAAAAGTTTAATTGAACAATGATTTTATTTTTTAAACTAATTCCCATTTAATATTTTTAACAACAAAAATAATTAAATAAGTTTACTAACAAATTTACCACAATACTACTTTATTTCTTTATTGGACTATATATATGTACTTATAAAATAATTAAAGATTTAAAAACAAAATTTCCTCTTACTGTATAAATTTTTCTTCTTCTTTCTAACCTGAAAATAACAACACTAATTTCCTTTACTGTATATGTAAACATACATATGTATATAGACAAATTAAAGGAATAAATTGTTTTAAAGACTTACTGTATACAAAAAAAAATTCTTCTATTTTCCGATTGTATACATATATGAATTGAAAAAAATGGAAATATAAATATATATATACCTCTCTAATGATACCCCCTAGAACCCACGCATGCAGCTTTGAGAAACCCATCGGACTCGAACGCCCCATCGCGCGAACCCCAAATCGAACGACGACGCCTCATCCGCAAAACCCTAGCCGATGCTGGCCCTCACGACTCCAACCCCGAGCCACTACCGTTGCTTCATCCTCACACCGTGAAAATCAATCGTGATGTCTGAATTGATGGCCACTGTAATCTCGCGATTCCATCGTGAGTCGCCACCTCATGAAACACTGAAATCAACTACGTCGTAGAAAGCCTTTGCCCAAATCGATATCGCCACTACGTGACCCTACTCAAACGATGCCGTGCTAAGCTTCACTTTCCTCTCCTATGACCGGGAGTCACTCACGACCATTTTATATATATATGCGAATTCGAAGAATTAAGGAGCAGTTCGAACTGGAAGCAAAAAAAAACCGCGATCCTACTTTCACTCGAGTATTGATTTGGTATGTGGTATGTGTTCGGCCATTACCTTTAAAATGCTACTGAGTAAATTTTCAAACGAAGAAAGGGTTTCGTTTTTTTTCTTTTAGTCTGAGCCTTCGATTTGAATTTGAAGAGGAAGTCGATTATTCTTTTATCTATCTGGTTTCGATTTTTTCCAGAGAGGAAGGGGACGCATGGTATACTAGTGAACACGTGTTTCTAAATGTCCTACACGTGTCCGCTCTTGCAACAAAATCCAATTATATTATTTAAATTTATATTTAAATTCAAATTTAAATCGTATAAATTTTGCAACTCAAAATCTCGATCTGCAATCGAGACGTGCCGCCAGGCGTTCATAATGTTATACACCTATTTCGAACGCAATGGAAAAGGTTCCGAGTCCAAATTCGATTGTATGGAGCAGATAGCCTTTTGAACCAATTATTAAATTAAATTTCGATATAATTTTCAACATGTTTTCTCATTGGACGATCACACAACAACTCCGAATGCTACGGAAATTGAAATCCGATAATAATACAATATTACAGATCCAATGGAACATGTTTCGTCGAAATCCGAGACTGTGCCCCGAAAGTATATTTTTAAAATATTGATTTTAAAAGATATAAATTCAAAAATAAACAAAACATTTTCAAATTCAATGCTAAAGCTTCCATTATCTTCAATATTGTTAATAAAAATTTCCTAAGCCTTTGAAATATTTATAAATCAGTTTAAAACTGTGGATTCAAATTTTTACCCAACTCCAATAAATTAAATGCAATAATTTAATTGCCAAATTCATTCTGATATTTGAAATTTAAGTTAAAATAACTTTCAAATATTTAAAAATCAATTAAATATTTCAATTTCAAATGTTTAAAATTCTGGATCCTCACAGGGACTTTAAAACCAGGAAATCGGATTGAAATCGATTTAGGTTTTGAAAACTGTGATTTAAAGGAAAATGAGAAATGGGAATTTGTAAACTGGTTTATAAATGAAGTGGAATATTTATCAGTGGATAAATTTGAAAGTATAGATTTTGGTGAAATTTATAAAAAAAAGGTGCAATTCATTTTAAAAATAAAAGGTGATTTATTTTTAAAAGTTGGAAAGTATATTTTCCTGGAAAATTAAGTATATTTTCAAAGAAAAGATTTCAAAGTGGAAACTAGAAGTTGAAAATTTATTTTAGAATGTTTTAGAAATTTATTATTTTAAGTAAGGTAAATGTTTATTTAAGATAATTATGGTAGTTAATTATGTTAAAGGTAAATTAGTATTATGATTTTTAAAAAGAAAGTTTAAAATTAATATTTGATATAATAACTTTATTTAAAAAAAGAAGTTTTGTTTTAAGTTTTACTCAGTAACTCTTATCGAATTTCCTAAGCATTTTTTAAGTAATTTTAGTAGTCTTAAGGTAAATAATTTAAGTATATATTTTTGAAAGTGATTATATGGAGATGGAAAATGTGTTTTAAAAATAAAAAGTGGTTTTATTTTTAAAGTCTTGAAAGGAAGTTACGGGATTGGGACGTGAATTGAATTGGGATAATCAAGAAGGATTTATAAATGATTAGACGGTTATGTTGGAATGGAAAGTGAATTTCGTGAAAAGCCAACTATGTTTTCAAAGCAGATTTTTAAAGTATAAGTTAAAGGTTTTAAAGTTGTTTAAGGGAATGTTTTAAAGGAATTTACTATTTTAAGATTTTAAAGAAAATATTTATTAATTTAGTTATAGTAGTAATTATATTTAAGGTTAAATTAGCATTATGATTTAAAGGATTATTACTAAATATTTATAATTTATAAAAATGAATTTTATTTTAAAGGTAGTTTTTGGCTAAGTTTTACATGAAATTAGTATGGAATTTCATAACTATTATTATGAATAAAGTCTTTAAGTAGTTTTATTTTAAAAAATTTAATATATATATATATATATATCTTTGGATAAAGTGATTTTAATTATATAAAATCTAAGTTATTAGGAGTTGGTGCTTTTCAGTAGAAATGAAACAATTGTTTGGATGATTATGTGATTTGATAGTTAAATAACCGACTATCAATATTGACCATTGCATGGATCGTTTCGAAGAGACCGAGATTGAGATTAATTTTTCGAAAACCACTTCGATCAGGTTTGAACGTTTCGTGAGGAAGACAAGAGCTTGGAGTCGAAGAGGGAGCAATGAAGTGCAAGGGCTAATCGGTACTAATCCTAAGGGTGATTCCAAAATGGATGAAGTAGGAGTAGTGCCTTCGGTTCCATTCGAACCCTGAACAGACTTGTATGGATGAATGCTTTTAGAACATCATCAAGAGGATGATGAGCATTCTATGTGTATGTGTTCAAAAAAGGTAATGCATAGCCTCGAGCCTTATCAACCGAGAACGGCTAAAACAGGGGACGTGCAGCAAGGCTAAGTGGCTAGCAACTAATTAGGGCAAGATCATCCATGTCTAGATGTCCTTTTTATTCGATTGTGTGGGCGGTTGCTAATCCCAACCGCGGGATGATCTTATTCAGACTATCCAGTAAGGGATAGCTCCGGTCTTATGTAGCAGGGGATCGAGGTGGATCCTAGGTATGGTGATCTAGACCACGTACTATGACGGACGGTACCCCAATAGCCCTGCCATTGCATGGAATCCAATCTCCAATAAGCGCCTATACGGATCTGATTGTGCCCAACTATGCTGAAACGTGAGATGCAAGCATTTTAGCTAGATTCAATTTTACTTTCTATAGACACTATTATAAGATCAGACGGATTTGATAAAAATGTTTTGGTTATCATAAGGTAAAAACCCGACATGTTTATTTGTGGCGTGGTCTTTTGAGATACCTTTGATTTCAAAGGATTTTGAAAATTTTAATAATCCAATTGAGTTTGTTTTCTCACTCTGGTTTTCCAGACTGACTCGGTTGTTATTTAACTATAATACTCGGGACGGACCGAGTATTATAAATTACAGATTCTGGATGGACTGCTACGGAGCTCAAGGGTTGCATTGGATGGCGAGACGTATCACAAGTATTTGATGAATATTCCGCTGTGTATGATTAACTGCATAGTCAGTTTAGTGAGGACAGGTTATGATAACTGTCCAGTTGTGTTCTATGAATTTTTTTGTACTCTGATGATGTAATGTATAAACAGATATAGTTCTTTTGTTTAAAGATTAGTCATTTATCTATTACATATTGTTCCGCTGCATTTGTGAGATTCCGATGTTATTTTCTATTTCTTCTTCAAACTCTTTCTTTTTTTAACCCTAATGGTTCGTATTTCCGTCCACTTTGAGTTGAACTGTTGGAGAATATTGTCGGCTCAAAGGGGTACGGGTTTGCAGGCTATTACAGTGGTATTAGAGCTGAAGGTTAAGCGAAAACCTTGGCTCTGGTGGGGATTACTCATTTGAAATAGAGTCCGTAGTACTGTAGAATGAGTTTGAGTGTATTAATATATATGAGCATGTATTTGTTAGTGAATATAAAATTATTTTATATTGTGTTGATTGTTTTGTTAAGTGGCTTATGGATTCTGTCAATATGGTAATTAACGTTATTGATAGGGATATCCAAACAATTGAATAGAACAATTCGACACGGTATGGTTTTTAAATAGGGTAAACGAAATAATTTTGCCCAAATTATTTTTATATATAAAAGGAATAATTTTCAGAAATTATCATAGTTATCGATGGTTGCTTGGTTGTTAGGAAGTGATAATATTCAATTATCATCATTGTGGTGTGGAAATTGAATTAGGAATTGAAATTTATAACCAAAGGTTAGAATTAATTCATGTACAAAATGGAATTTGTAAATATGAATTATAAATGTGATTTATAATTAAAAATGAAACAAAAAATTCCAGAGTAATGGTTGAATATGAATTGAAAGGATTTGGAATTCGAAATTTTAGAAGTGGAATTTCTTTGATTTGAAATGATTTTAAAAGGATTTTGGAGAAATAATAGTTATATTATTTTGAAAATATTTTTGAATTGGATTTGAAATCTAGTGTGATTTGGAATTTAAAAATGTTTGGAAGGGTTTTTAAAGAGATAAGAGCACTAAACTCTTTTCGATCGCTGGAAAAAAATTCCGATGATGATTGCGACATTATCGGTGTTCATTTTCGAGTTTCCAGGAGAGGAATTGCTGCCAAAATGTTTTAAAATGGCATTGTTGCAAAAACTGGGTTTGGTTTTAAAATCGAAAGGATAATTTGATATGCAAATGAATTATGTATATAATTGATTTCAAAAATGATTTTGAAATGTTGAGTAATTGTTTAAGAGACTCAGGAAACTTATTTAAAATGTTTACGGAATATAAATAAGTTTGATAACTTATAAAAAATTTGTAATTTGTAGAACAAGATTCAACTTGAAAAGGGTTAAATAAACGTAAATGTGAAAACGAGATAAGTTAGAAAAGTGAGCCAATTAAATGAAGTAAATTAAAGAGATTGTGAATGAAATGTAATTAAGTTGGAAAAACCCATGGAAGTTTAAAATTTTGAATGGAAATTGAATTTAGCTAAACTAAGTTAAATATAGAAAACTTTGAGGGAAATAAGCCTAGGTAGGCTAAGTGAGATAATGGTCATTGAAAATTTATTAAATTGGAGGTAAATTTGTGGAAGAACAAATTTATTTAAATTTGTAAGTAAATAGAACTGGAATTGAAATTGAAGATTGGAATCAATTTAAATTGTGTTAAGTAAATGGATATTGTAGAATTTGTTTGAGGGAACTAAAAGAACTAAAGTTTGGAAGTAAATCCATTGATATTTAAAATAAAATTAGTAAGTGAAACTAATTCAAAGAAATAGTTAGTTAAAAATGGGTTTGAAATAAGGTAAATAGAATTCAATATGAAATTTGATTTGGAGATAAATTAAAAATTGAAGGTAAATTGAATTCAAAATTGGAAATTTAAGTGAAATAAAATAGAGCTACGTAGTAAAGTGGAAATAAATATAAGAAGTGTGTAAAATATTATATTGAACTTATGAAATGAATGGTGGAATTCTTAAGTAAATTTGGAATTGAGAAATATATTCTAAGTTAGTATTTGAACGAAGGTGAAGTAAAGAGTGCAATGGATAATTGAGAATAGGAGTATGGAAATCAAATGTGAATAGAAAGAAAATTGATATAGCTAATAATCAATTGAGATAAATACGTAAGATGTACGTATATTGATCTATTCGTATAACGATTTAATCTAGATTCGAGCACGGAATTTTGAGATAGTTATATCGATCTGAGTTGGGATTTTTCACTCGATTATCGATGGCGAACCAGGATATGGATTTTTGATTGATTCTGGATGTTCTCTATCATAGTGTACGGCCATGCAAGGAGGATGACGGTTTCTGATCAAGAAACCCGATCTGAGTCCACGCTAGAAAGTCAGGTGGACGATACTAGTTCGGAAGTGAAATTGTGTGATCGAGAGAGCGATTGGGGTATTGTGTACAAATGATATGTGTACATCATACGGACTTGAATGAAATTGATATTGAAACTTTTTTAAAAAGGAATACATAAAATGATTTTGAAAGCTATGATTGGATATTATTGCCAAGTAGGATATACAGGTGTTTAAAAAGCAAAAGGAAATTGGGATTTTTGATTTCAGAAGATAAATTGAATTGCTCGACAAAAAGGTATGAATGTAAATTTCTATATGAAATTTAATGGTTTTCTGGTCTAGCCACTTGGCCTTTTGTTTTCTTTTTAAATTTAGGGGCCCATGGAGGCATTTTGTAGTCGTACCATTATAGCCACGCAAAAGAGACGCTGGCGAAATTTTTCGAAAATTTAGGGAGTTAGAAAATTTTTGATAATTTAAAATTTGGTTTTAAATTTAAGTTTGAATTGTTGTGTAAATATTATTGTTTGGAAGTTATGGATGAGTTTAGGAAGTTAGTAAGAATGATAGTGGCTTTAATAAAAAGATTGTTTCAGGTGTTGTTAAACTGTTTGGTTTTGGGAAGTTGTTAAAACTATTTGGATCGAGAAAATAGTAACGGGTATCGGACCATCCTTCTGAACTAGTAATTCCTCGGACGAAATTCTTTTAAGGGGGTGGAGTGCGACGACCTGGAATTTTTGAATATTTGAAATTGGAATATTTAATTGATTTTAAATATTTGAAATATTAGTTTAACTTGAATTTCAAATACAACTGTTAATTTGGCAATTAAATTATTGAATTTAATAATTGGAAAGTGGTTAAATTAGTGAATCTTGGTATTTAGGCTAGTTAAAAATATTTCAAAGGCATGGAAAATTTATATTTGTAATACTGGAGATAATAGAAGTTTTAAATTTGAATTTGAAAGTGTTTAGTTCGGTTTTAGAAATATATCGTTTAAATCCATATTTAAAAATATCCTTTCGAGGCACTGTAACGACCCATAAATTTCGTGGATTTAATGTGATTGAATTAATGAGTTTTGTAATTTAATTTAGTAGAAATAAAATAAAATAAAAACTATAAACAAATATTGAAATGAACGCTAAATTAAAATATATAAATGGTGACTTAAAAACCTATTTACTAGCAATTTGAATGAATTTCAATAAATGAAATGGGGTAAGTATAATACCTAGGTATAAATTCATTTAATGGGAATTAACTAATATGTTAATGTAAATTAAGAAAATATTGGAATAAATGATAATTCCATTCATACTTGTAAGCAGTTATTATAAGTTGCATGTTGAAATGTTTGATTGAATTGGAATTTAAAATTTAATTTAAATAAAAAAAATATAAAGGTTTACAATAACGGAAATTTAGGTAATAAGGTTAGAACAAGTTGATAAGTAATAACCAAAATAAGGGAATAGTATTAATGCAAATAAAGTTGAAACAAATTGGATATAGAGAAATAAATGTAAGCATTTAATAAATTAATTATTGTGGATTTCAATAAATGGTAATTGGATAAAAGTCAACGTTCTCTAAGTAATTATATTACTTGCTGGAAAGTAATACATAATTGATTGAATGTGATTAAGAAATATAAAATTTGTGTATACACGGTAGTTTTAACAGTGATTGTTAAGTAATAAACCTATAAAGGCATGTAAAGGAAATAGGTAACAATCTATATGTTATTTATTTCATTTAGTATGTTAAACTAAAATTTGGGAATTAGATCTCAATTAAGGAAAATTAAGTTGTACGTTAATTTGAAATAAAATCTAATAAATATTACATTGATATTGAATGTAGTACAATGGTTAGGGTTTGTCAAATTTGGTAAAAAGGGATTGGACTTAGGAAATTTTGTTAATTTAGATTAAAACCTTAATCTATACGCGTAATTAACAAGATTCACAATTTAATATAACCGTTGATACAAATCTAAGATGTATATAGAAGTATCAGTGTAATGAAATGTAAACAAATGTTAAATATGCTTATAGGATAACGATTGTTGGACAAAAAGAATGGGAATCAACATTTAATTATTTATTTGAATTTAAATTACGATAATATGATTTATTGCAATTAAATGGATTTAATATTTAAAAATTTCGTAACTATAAATTTAGATGAAATTTGGAGATATTTACGTAATAGAGTATGGATCCAATGGTAGTCTCATCTATTGGATACTAATAGATTGAATAATTAAATCATAGTCAATTAAAAGTAATTTTTGCAAATTTTATTTATAATTTGCGAATATAACGAAATTAAAATTTAACGCTGAAATGAACAAATTTGTTAACTCTAAATTTACATCTAGATTGGGTTTAATTAATACGAGGAATTAAGAAAATAAAAGTGATAAAGATTGTCAATTTCAGAATTTAAATAGAAAATTTGATTTAATCAATTTATTGTAAATTCATTTAATTAATATAAAAATAGCCATTTTGGCCACTGACTCGGATTTCGAAGAAACCAGTTTCATCGGATCCGTAACGGTGAATTGTTGTAAGATTTCAAATTTCGTAGCGATCGGGCTTGTCGTTTGATCGTACGGACTCGAAACGCCTTGAAATCGAAATTGAAAATCAATTGAAATCGATTTGAAAATATTGTTTTCAGCATAACTTCTTCATACGATGGAATTTGGACGTGAAACTTTTTCCATCGCGTTCAAAATATTTTAAATATCTATTTTGATATATGGGTTGACCCAATTTCGTTCCGGAGTCGAAACGGGCTTTTCGGGCCATAGATTGTTCTGCATGTTTGTTTATCCGATCCATCTACTCTATTGCAACCCTACCTATGAATAGTCGGTTATGAACCTTAGCCTCTATCTATTCTCATTTGTTTGTGTATGCAATCATACAACTCCTCCTCTTCCAGTGGCTGCAAACACTAGATCCAAATACAATTCCAAAATCAAATCCAAAGCCAAAATTCAAACTCCTCACACCATAGAAAATTATATATGGATTTGAATCTCTCGACGAGAGCAGCCTAAATCTGTAATTCGTTTCCAATTTGAAAGACGGTTTGGCCAGAAATCGATCGAACAGCCAAGGCCGTTCGTTATGTCGTGATGGACTTCGTCAGATCGAGAAACCGCTTCTGGGTTTGGTGGAGATCGACGTGTGCTTCGCATCCATGGGGTTCATTCGGAAAGTTAACGGCTAGATTTGGCTCTAAAATTCGATAGGGTTCGAAACCCTACTGGCGGCTGCGATATTTTGTTCGCCAATTCGACGTTCGGAGGTGGCGTTTTCGTGGGCGTGGGGGCGGTGGACCTGGAGGAGTTCGAGGGTGAGCATCGATCATCTCGAAAACCCATGGAGGCGGCGTGGCAATTGCCTGTAGGTGGCGGCCGAGCTTCCTGTAGGCTTTCGAACGAGAAGTTTTACGTGCATTTGGATTCTGGAAAGAGGCAGGGCGCGTTCTCCTTTGCTGACGTGGATAGTTTGTGTAACGACCCGCCGCTCTGACCGCCTCTAGTCGGTAATTAAACCAACTAGAAACGTTCAAAATGACGAATTGTTAGTCAGTTTATAAAGTTTAAACAGAATCAGCCACAGAATCACAGAATAATCATAATATTATTCATAATTGAATTTTTCTTACATACATGTATCAGAGTTTTTACAATGCATAAATTTTTATACAGCGGAATATATCTTTTATTAAATACAAGAAAAATTTTACTGAAAACTTTAGTAGAGCTTTAATCCCCCTCTCTCTAACTTCGCGGCCTGAAAATCTTCAAGCTGTAAAAATACTCGGTCTGACCCGAGCGTTAATTGCAAAACACAAAAACACTCGAGTCAGGATTAATCTTAACTCAAGTAAATAAATTTGCAATGAACTGAATAAAATGGATCACATGAATCAATTTAATCTATTACGGATTTTCATATTAACAACTTTAACTTTTAAAATCTGCCAATCTCGTGTGGCTGCAGTACACACGTGTACTTTGCACACATGTGCACTGCCTCGCCGACACGCGTGCACGAGTTAGACAAATCACTGCAAGTGTACAAGCATAACTCCAAAACAGACAAGGCAAGGCACTATGCAGCAGCAAAAATGTACAGTAGCACGAAGGCAATATCGAGGCAACACAGAGGCAAACCCGAGACAACACAGAGTCAAACCCGAGACAACATAGGGGTAACACAGAAGTAACACAGGCAATAGAGGCCACAGAGGTAACAGAGGCAACAAATGGTTCTAGAAACACATATAGAAGTATTTTCGGAAAATATGCAGTTTTTGGTGCAAATAAATGCAAATATCCACAAAACAAATATTTACAGCTTTTACTGTAAATAAAGAAGAATGCAACTACGTGCATTAAAACTGGAAATTTTCACTGCTGAGTTGACAGTGTCATGAAACATCAAATATTAGCAGATGGAATGCCACTTAAATCACAAAATGAAATCATTGGAGATGAACATATATAAAATATAGCAAGGCAGCAGTTTCCTGCAACTTTGGTTCTGACTAAAATTGTGTTACATTTTTCAGTTATTTGTTAAGTCTTATAAAAATGAGGCAACAATGATTTGCCTGTAGAAACATAAGATTACTTCATGCATGATAGCAAAGACCTTTTTGTTTGGACTTCAAGTTTTGTGTTTCTGCATTTCCAGTATGTATTTAAAAACATGGAAGAGGAGCAGAAAATGAAATAAGAACAAGGAAAGAAAAATTGTGTCGAAAGCAGGTTCAACAAGTAGGATTGTCTGACAACCATTTATTGTTGATGGCAATTTTTTTTTTTTTTTTGAGAGATCAGAAATCACTCTGCTTACACCAAAAATCTCAACAAATCAAAATTTCCAAAATAAAATCAGAGATGTCAACAAAACAACAGTAAAGTAGTGACACAGCATAGCATAGTGCAACACAGTGACCAGCTACACAACAGAGGCAATTGGCATCAACATATATGCAACTAATCAGTAGTTGTATCAAAACCAATGCCATAAAAACTCATCAATAGCACAGCACACAACAGTAAGTGCAATGATCAGATCAATGACCCACCCACATTTTTTTAAATGTACGATATCAGACAGTCAAGCTAAGTTCAACCACCACCAAGATACACAAGTGGAAACTTAGGTGATATATGACAAAGTGCAGACAACTCAAATGACCATTGATTATAATGAGCACAGTCCAATATGAATTTATACAATGCATGCACAGTACTACTCAATACACAAACACATATTGAGTACAAAATATTTAAAGATGGAATGTCAAAATTTCACAAAGGCAAAACTGAATGATGCACAGCTACCAAATCAACTAAGCAAATTCAAGACAACTTGATATTATTATTATTATTTTTTTCTACTGGTGCCTGTAACTGTAAGGACAGGCATATATGCCTGTATACAATATTCTGATTTCATATTTAAACCCCAATCACAAGTATCCAAACAAAACAAATATGGGGTAGCATCTGCTCTCATCAGTTAAAACAAATCACAACTGGATAGTATCTGTTCTTAACAATTTATAAATAAATTTAAATAGTATCTGTTTTTCATCAGTAAAAATTCAAGCAAGTGACAGCAAGCAAATTAACAGTTTTAAATATAACATCTGTTATTATCAATTTAAATCAACATTTCCAGTAGCATCTGTTCTCAACAGTTTAAAATAAATAATAGCATTTGTTCTAAAAAAACAAGTTTTGGGTAAAATCTGTTCTCAACAGTTTAAAATCGAATTATCAGAGCAACAATGGTCAATAACCCCAACAACCATACATGCAACTTAACCGAGCAAGTAGAAGCAACATAACACAAATTCATAGCATGAAATCAAGCACGTATCTGTTCTCATCAGTTACAGTTCAAGAAATCGAGCAAGTGACTGTAAAAGCCCCAAATCATAGCATGCAATTAACCGAGCAGATGATAACCAATAACCCCCCAAAACAGTAGCATGCCATCCAAAATTCAATGCAAACAAATCTAAATACTTGCATTAAGATAATCGTGAGCCAAAAGACTCACCTTTATCACGAATCGGGGCACGCAAGAGATTCGAAGTCGAGGCCTTCGATTTGAAGTCGAAGCCGGCAACACGAAGACGAATAAACAAGTCGAACTCGAATTTAAGCCCAAATTTTGCAAAGCCCCAATTTTCTGAAGGCGAACGAAGAAGATTTACACGGCCGCCATTTTTTTCTTTTTATTTTTCTTTCGTCTGAATGAAGAAAGTGGAGAGGGGTAGGGTTATAAAAATAGAAAAGAACGTGAATTTTGCGTGAGTTATGGCGTGTGAAGTGGCGTGGATTTAGGGTATGGAACACGGTATGTTGAAGGTATGGAGGAATGCTCAAGGTAAAGTAAGGTTTACTTATTATTTTTTTAATTTATTTACTTTATATATTTTTTTTTTTTATTCAATTAGTTTTGTTTTAAAAAAATTATCTTGTTAAAATTATGTTGTTAAAAATTTCATCTAGTATATTCTTTATTTATTTTATTATATATATATATATATATATATTTTTATTTTTATTTATTTTCATATTATATTTTCATTCTTATTTTAAATCCAAATTATTTTTCTAAATTATCAAATTCAAATTTAAAATATAAGTTAAATATTAAATTTCAACTTCAAAGTCAAAATTCAAATTTCTATTCAACTTTTAAATAGATTAAATTCTAAATTTTAATCACCAATTCATTCTGATAATTTGAAATTTAAGTCAAATTATCATTTAAATATTTAAAATAAATTAAATATTTACAAATTAAATTGTTCAAAATTTAGGATCGTTACAGTCTCCCCTACTTAAAAGAATTTCGTCCCGAAATTATAAGTTAGGAAAACGATTGCTAAAATCTCACCGATATTTATATCCTACATAATTTCACTCAGTTTCAAACTCATAAATAAATATAGTATTCATTCCATTTATTTCACTTTACTAGTTTTATTCATCGATTTCAATAATCAAGACACAAAAGTCTTTTTTTTTTTATCAAATTTTTTTTGATTTACAAAACTCAGATTTTTAACTTGAAATCTTTCATGCTAAATATTTGCATAATATATTTTATCCAAAACTGTGGACTTTCAAGATATTCAAAAAGATCTTCTTCCTTAATTCATTAAGTTAGAATCATGTAATTCTAATTTCAGATCATTGATTTTCTATTCAAAATTTTGAAAATACTTGATAACTCAAAGTTTAACAAGTCCATCGTCGTTCTCACAGACTTTAGGCATACGCTGATCAGACGCAAGACTAAAAATCTCCAAGTACTAAACATACTTGCTTCAACTCCCAGTGAAAATACTTTTAAAAATTCTTTTAAAAATGGATATGGAAAGTCCGTTCCCCCATGGATCACAGTCACCCGGCGGTTCCGCTACTATCTCAGTAGAATCGCTTGTAACTTAGATTTCTCATGACTCCTGAATTTCGCCATGGTTGTCGCCTTAGATCGCGGTCCACACGGCGGTTACGCTACTATCTCAGTAGAATCGCTCGTAGCCTTAGGCATCACGCCCCTCGAATTACGCTTCGGTTCCCAGATCGCAGTTTACTCGGCGGTTGCGCCACTATCTCAATGGAATCGCTTGTAACTTTAGGTATCACACCCCTCGAATTACGCCAGCATCAATCACATAATCCCAACACAATGGGATAATCCCAACACAATGGGATATCAAATCAGTCCCATTGGACATTCCACTAAGGGAATTCTACGTAGCTACGATTTTCACTGGACACTCCACCGAGTTCCAATCACCTTCACACATAATAAATTGGAAGGTACATTTCCATATCCTCAGTTTTTAGAAAACATATGTCATATACATATAGTACTTCATTCACATTTCGTACTTATCATATCTATGTAACCCTACACCGGATTTTCATAATAATGATTTTCTAAACTGATTAGTTTTCGATTATATTCACATATATAAGTTACGAAAACTCATTTCACATTCACAACAAATAGAGGATTCCAAATTTTTCTTTTCACGTTTAAAATTTTCCTCTAAATTGATTTGAAAATTTAAGGTTATCTCTAACCTAATTCACATTCATAATCCAATTCATTATCGACTTCACATTCGATTTGGATTTCACGTTACATCGTCAATTCTCAACACATAATTGATGTCTATCGATATATAACCTCTAAGCTCGTACGTCTCAGAGAAGGGTGTTAAGCTAAAAGAATAAATTCTCCGCCACCACAGATATATATTTAATAGAGATCAAATGATATGTCATCAATTCACAACATTAGACATACAATCCCAATCGACTATCCAAAATTCAAAGCTGAACTTATATTGTTTTTGGTGTCAAAGTTAAACTCAATTTTAACTCTAGATTCAATCTTTGAAAAATTTCCAAGTTGAACTAATTGTTCAAATTTCTCAAAATAATATCTTTAACAAGATATATAATTTTCACACTTAATCATTTGAAACTAATTTCAAATATTCATTTCTCAATTTATCTTTAAAAGATAAATTTCAAACCTTTCATTTCATATTGGAAAATATTTCCATACTTATTCAAAAATAAGTAATTCACAAATTCTTTCATTTTCAACACTTTGAAAATATTCAATATACTTGAATCAAAATTAAGTATATATTCCATTCTTTAAGGAAATCATTCTTTTAATCACATTTATTTGAGTTAAAACGAATGTTACGTAAAACATCGTTACAACAACTCAAAATCACTAGTATAGGGATTCGGATTTAAGATAAATATATAAATCCCAATACTATAAATAACATTTCCTTCCGGAAACCATTTACTATAACAATAGTGTTATAGTCTACCATTTCCTTAATTTCTCGAAAACGTCTATTTCAACAACTGAATGTTGAAATCTATGTATTCGATAGTTAATGCATTTTAAAACATCTTTAAAACTATTAACTTTTTCAACTTCTCTTAATTCATAGTTTGAATTCCTCATACTTTTCACAATATTGGTTTTAAACCGATTTCAAACTTTTCAACATTAAGTTTTTCACTTAATTTAATTTTTTTCCGCACGTTTAATTTCAAATTCATCACTGAATTTATTAAACCTATAATGGATTATCATGTTGACAATTTCAAATTTGAAATTTAAATTCTATTTGAACTTTGCATTTACTTTCTATTTCAAAAATAGTCAACTAGTTCTTTAGTAAATTGTTCATCAATTTAGCTCCATTAAATTTACATCTCCATATTAACCCTTTTAGACAATAGTCTAAACTTGAAATATAAACTTCACATCGAAATAGTTTGATTTCTACAGTTAAATCAACAATTAAACTTCATTTCATAATATTACTTCCCAAAATGCTATTCGATTAAAATATTTTCTCCATACGAAATTTTACATAGCTTAATACTTTTAAAAGACGTACACAGAAGATTGTGGATTACAAAAGATAGTATTACAAAATATATCGATTGGTTTAAGATTCAGAATAATTAAGGACTAACGACTTCTTGTCCGATAGTAGGCATCTTTGCCAAACTTTCATCTTCGGATGACACTACTTCATATTGTGTTAAAGGAGGATTAACACATTGAAAATCCACATGTCCCCATTCCTTACAGTTATTGCAATAATATGAGATGTTTCCATCTTTATCTATCACCATAACACTTTTCGCTCTAGCTGGTCGAGCTATAGCTTGCTCTCCCCGTTGTCTTTCGGTGCAGTTTCTGGCTATATGTCCAGTCTGACGACAATGGTAGCAGATTGTCAATCTATCGACGGGTAAATTGAGTACGCACTTTTTCCTTTTCACTTTAGGGCAATGACTAAGAAAATGCCCTCTCTCCTGACACTTAAAACACACAATCTCCTGACGAGCGAACCGATCATCCACATTCCTTTTCTTTCTTCTCTCTCGACACTGACGGGCATAATGTCCCTTTTTATGACATCGATAGCAAATAACCTCATCATATGGACCAGGTGCTTGCCTTTCAGTGAATCTCCTTTCAATTTCCGCACGTGTCGCTTCTGCTTCTCTACGAGCGATTGCTCTTCGTTCACGGCGTGCTGCTTTTTGTGCTTCGGTTTTCGCCATTATAATTAACAAGATGTTTTCGAAGTTTCCTATCAATATTCAAAATTTTTATTAGCAGAGGTTGGATTATTCAATCATTCTCCCTAAAACATATCTGTTTTATTCATTAATACATTCACTGTCCAAAATCGTGAATATATTTTGTCAACCAACTTCATCATTTCTACAACTTATTTTTATTTTTATTTTTTAAAGGATTACCCACTGTCCAAAATCGTGGATATATCTCCTTTAATAAGTTATAATAATTTACTTATCAATTTCAACTGATTTCGAATTCATAAACAATCTTCATAAATTCCTTTTCTATTTATAAAACTTCAATTTATAAATCTTTTTATTGATTCAATTCAATTTCATTTATATAACTCAGTTATATACCCAGAAGTTCATATTATAAGTTAAATACTTATAATCCATTCATTTACCAATTCGTTCTTCACATTTGAAAACAATTCCTCAAAAGAATTCAGAATCAAATTCCCAAATTATAGTTCAATAATCCACTTGATTATAACCAAATTAATATGTCATTTTATTTCACAATTCTTACTCGAAATATTCAAGTTATTTGATTTAAACCAATTTAAACCAATTCACTAATTTATTAGTTCACTTTACTCATATTTCATTTTTCATAAATCTCTATAATTTGATAACGAGTTTCTGAACGATCGAAACTCAAATCTAACGAGACCTCACCGAATATAAACTATCGCAAACTCACATTTTAGAGAGGGGAATTTCAAAATAATTTTAACTTTCAAAATACCTTTTGTTTTAAAGAAAACAATTTTATACTTCTTTTAAATTTGAAAAGCACTTTCTTTATAGTGGTTCTAGTAACTATTCGTATTAAACATCATAAACTGAGCTTTGAGTAAACCAAAGCTCTGATACCACTTTTGTAACGACCCGCCGCTCTGACCGCCTCTAGTCGGTAATTAAACCAACTAGAAACGTTCAAAATGACGAATTGTTAGTCAGTTTATAAAGTTTAAACAGAATCAGCCACAGAATCACAGAATAATCATAATATTATTCATAATTGAATTTTTCTTACATACATGTATCAGAGTTTTTACAATGCATAAATTTTTATACAGCGGAATATATCTTTTATTAAATACAAGAAAAATTTTACTGAAAACTTTAGTAGAGCTTTAATCCCCCTCTCTCTAACTTCGCGGCCTGAAAATCTTCAAGCTGTAAAAATACTCGGTCTGACCCGAGCGTTAATTGCAAAACACAAAAACACTCGAGTCAGGATTAATCTTAACTCAAGTAAATAAATTTGCAATGAACTGAATAAAATGGATCACATGAATCAATTTAATCTATTACGGATTTTCATATTAACAACTTTAACTTTTAAAATCTGCCAATCTCGTGTGGCTGCAGTACACACGTGTACTTTGCACACATGTGCACTGCCTCGCCGACACGCGTGCACGAGTCAAACAAATCACTGCAAGTGTACAAGCATAACTCCAAAACAGACAAGGCAAGGCACTATGCAGCAGCAAAAATGTACAGTAGCACGAAGGCAATATCGAGGCAACACAGAGGCAAACCCGAGACAACACAGAGTCAAACCCGAGACAACATAGGGGTAACACAGAAGTAACACAGGCAATAGAGGCCACAGAGGTAACAGAGGCAACAAATGGTTCTAGAAACACATATAGAAGTATTTTCGGAAAATATGCAGTTTTTGGTGCAAATAAATGCAAATATCCACAAAACAAATATTTACAGCTTTTACTGTAAATAAAGAAGAATGCAACTACGTGCATTAAAACTGGAAATTTTCACTGCTGAGTTGACAGTGTCATGAAACATCAAATATTAGCAGATGGAATGCCACTTAAATCACAAAATGAAATCATTGGAGATGAACATATATAAAATATAGCAAGGCAGCAGTTTCCTGCAACTTTGGTTCTGACTAAAATTGTGTTACATTTTTCAGTTATTTGTTAAGTCTTATAAAAATGAGGCAACAATGATTTGCCTGTAGAAACATAAGATTACTTCATGCATGATAGCAAAGACCTTTTTGTTTGGACTTCAAGTTTTGTGTTTCTGCATTTCCAGTATGTATTTAAAAACATGGAAGAGGAGCAGAAAATGAAATAAGAACAAGGAAAGAAAAATTGTGTCGAAAGCAGGTTCAACAAGTAGGATTGTCTGACAACCATTTATTGTTGATGGCAAATTTTTTTTTTTTTTTGAGAGATCAGAAATCACTCTGCTTACACCAAAAATCTCAACAAATCAAAATTTCCAAAATAAAATCAGAGATGTCAACAAAACAACAGTAAAGTAGTGACACAGCATAGCATAGTGCAACACAGTGACCAGCTACACAACAGAGGCAATTGGCATCAACATATATGCAACTAATCAGTAGTTGTATCAAAACCAATGCCATAAAAACTCATCAATAGCACAGCACACAACAGTAAGTGCAATGATCAGATCAATGACCCACCCACATTTTTTTAAATGTACGATATCAGACAGTCAAGCTAAGTTCAACCACCACCAAGATACACAAGTGGAAACTTAGGTGATATATGACAAAGTGCAGACAACTCAAATGACCATTGATTATAATGAGCACAGTCCAATATGAATTTATACAATGCATGCACAGTACTACTCAATACACAAACACATATTGAGTACAAAATATTTAAAGATGGAATGTCAAAATTTCACAAAGGCAAAACTGAATGATGCACAGCTACCAAATCAACTAAGCAAATTCAAGACAACTTGATATTATTATTATTATTTTTTTCTACTGGTGCCTGTAACTGTAAGGACAGGCATATATGCCTGTATACAATATTCTGATTTCATATTTAAACCCCAATCACAAGTATCCAAACAAAACAAATATGGGGTAGCATCTGCTCTCATCAGTTAAAACAAATCACAACTGGATAGTATCTGTTCTTAACAATTTATAAATAAATTTAAATAGTATCTGTTTTTCATCAGTAAAAATTCAAGCAAGTGACAGCAAGCAAATTAACAGTTTTAAATATAACATCTGTTATTATCAATTTAAATCAACATTTCCAGTAGCATCTGTTCTCAACAGTTTAAAATAAATAATAGCATTTGTTCTAAAAAAACAAGTTTTGGGTAAAATCTGTTCTCAACAGTTTAAAATCGAATTATCAGAGCAACAATGGTCAATAACCCCAACAACCATACATGCAACTTAACCGAGCAAGTAGAAGCAACATAACACAAATTCATAGCATGAAATCAAGCACGTATCTGTTCTCATCAGTTACAGTTCAAGAAATCGAGCAAGTGACTGTAAAAGCCCCAAATCATAGCATGCAATTAACCGAGCAGATGATAACCAATAACCCCCCAAAACAGTAGCATGCCATCCAAAATTCAATGCAAACAAATCTAAATACTTGCATTAAGATAATCGTGAGCCAAAAGACTCACCTTTATCACGAATCGGGGCACGCAAGAGATTCGAAGTCGAGGCCTTCGATTTGAAGTCGAAGCCGGCAACACGAAGACGAATAAACAAGTCGAACTCGAATTTAAGCCCAAATTTTGCAAAGCCCCAATTTTCTGAAGGCGAACGAAGAAGATTTACACGGCCGCCATTTTTTTCTTTTTATTTTTCTTTCGTCTGAATGAAGAAAGTGGAGAGGGGTAGGGTTATAAAAATAGAAAAGAACGTGAATTTTGCGTGAGTTATGGCGTGTGAAGTGGCGTGGATTTAGGGTATGGAACACGGTATGTTGAAGGTATGGAGGAATGCTCAAGGTAAAGTAAGGTTTACTTATTATTTTTTTAATTTATTTACTTTATATATTTTTTTTTTTTTTTTATTCAATTAGTTTTGTTTTAAAAAAATTATCTTGTTAAAATTATGTTGTTAAAAATTTCATCTAGTATATTCTTTATTTATTTTATTATATATATATATATTTTTATTTTTATTTATTTTCATATTATATTTTCATTCTTATTTTAAATCCAAATTATTTTTCTAAATTATCAAATTCAAATTTAAAATATAAGTTAAATATTAAATTTCAACTTCAAAGTCAAAATTCAAATTTCTATTCAACTTTTAAATAGATTAAATTCTAAATTTTAATCACCAATTCATTCTGATAATTTGAAATTTAAGTCAAATTATCATTTAAATATTTAAAATAAATTAAATATTTACAAATTAAATTGTTCAAAATTTAGGATCGTTACAGTTTGTGAGGATGAATTAGTTTATTTTGTTTTTAATTTACTTTAATTTTTGTTTTCAACTCGTTCAAATTGAATAACTTTTGCATACGTGATCCAATTCACGCGTGGTTTTCTACGCTAGGTTCGTATCGAAATTTCGAACTTGATGACGCTAGTTTGGACGAATCCTGAGACAGGATAATTTTTGAATTTAAATTGGATTCAAATTAGATTTAAATTCGAAAGGTGAGTGTTTTAACCCACTCACAACTTCTAAGATTTCTTATGTTGGTTAAAATGATTTACGATGTGTTTAAAATTTTATTTATAGCTGTTTGGCATATATTTCATCATTTTCTCAGTTAAATTGCATTCATTTAATTGATGCGTTATTTAATTCATTATTGCATTCAAAACTGCAAGTTAATTGTCAATTAATTTATTCATTGCATTTAAAACTGTCAGTTAAAAGTTTAGCTAAATTTATTATTTCATATAACTTGATAGTTAATTTATTTATTATTGCATATTAACTATAGTTAAACAGTTATTTAATTCATTATTGAAAATTTAACTATCAGTAATTAATTATTATTTATTGTTGTGATTTTTTTGAATTGGATGATAAATTTATGAATGTTTGATATGATGGATGAATGAATGTTGTATTTATATTGGATAAACTGCAAGTTATTATGCAATTTCATTTCTTTCGGGATTGTGGTTTGAAATGATATACAACCGCATTTTTATTTTTAAATTGCGGATTTAAATGATAGATATCCGAATCACTTGACCATAGGGTAGAAAATTATATACAGACACCGTCGGTCTATATATATATATATATATATATATATATATATATATATATATTTTGAAAATGATTTCTATGGTTTGGATAGGACACAATTTAATAAATATTAAATTTTGATCAAAAAAAATCTTATTTTATATATACATATATAGTTGATTTATTGAATTTAAGCTATGTATGAATTTGTTAAATAAAAATAAATAATTTGAATAAATGGAGTTCGATTATTTAGATTATATGATTAAGTACAGGTTTATGATATTGTGTATATACAGAGTTTTAAATGGTTCAAATCAATTAAGATTGGAAGATAAATTGGAAAATTATTAGGAATTGAGGTTATTTAAAAAAATTAAACTCCACAAGTTGGGGTTACTTATTAACTTGAAAATTTTAGAGGTATGATATTTATAACTGGATTTTTATTCAAGATAAATTAAATGAATATTTCTAGTATAAATAAATTGAAGGAAATATTTAATTGTTAGAAATTTGAGTTTTATTTTATGGATTTATTTGTGAATATTTCAAAAACTAAATAATAGGACAATAAATTGTTGAATAGAATTTCCAACCTTAGTTTTGAAATTGTTAAATACTCAAAGTTTGAATATATTGAAATCAAAGTGTTTTATTGAAACTAAAAGTGAATCTAAATTTATGGGGTTTAGACCTAAAATTTTAAATGAATAAAAATTGTGAAGTCGCTGAAATTATTTTATAAAGGAATTTTAAATTCAAACTATTTTATTCTATATACTGTTGAATATCCAAACCATTCAAGTTTTAGAAGTTATGGTTTTAAGCTATGAATTTTGAAGTATTAGGTTTTGAAAGTTATAATTCAATTGTTTGGTTTCCAGATATTATAAATTTTGAAGCAGTATGATTTTGGAAAAGAAATATATTTGAAATAAAAATGATATTATTGATTTGGGTTTTATAAAAATAATATCAAAATGAGTTGTTTTGGAAATGGAAATGATATCGTATTTATGGGTTTTGAAATGGATAATTATTTTCTGGTTTTAAAGTATAAACTATTTTAAAAACCGCGGTGTTATAATAATGTTTGGTTGTTGAAGAGACCGGGATCGGAAGTTGTCATACTCTCTGCCAACTCCGTAAACCACTTTAACAACCGTGTACGCGATGAAGATTCCAGAATGAAGTAGGTTGGCGCCGACGTTTCCTGTAAGGTAAATACGTGGACCCAAATCCCGTGAGTTGGCATAAGGTGGCTAAAACATGAGAGATCGACGGGTTAATGAGGAGGCACCTCTGATCGGACACTTTCCTTCGATACTATACGCTGACTTTGGATGGATTCGATGGCCACCTTCACTTTTGATTTCTTTGATTTGGGGGAGTTTGTTCGAGGTGGGCGGTAGCTGCGCGCTATGCGTTACCACCGACCCGGAAGCGTAATTGGTATATCTACTCTGGCATTGCCTAGTTGTGTCGTGTCACCTACCATACCAAGCCTTGTATGAGTTTGGGTTTCTCCCGTAGCCCGTATGGTATCCTTTGGTGGCTTCCCGATCAGAAGGGACTATGATATTGGATGGACTACTGGGACTATTATGTGTTAAGGTGGAAAATGTAAAGCCTTAATGATATTTAAAAGTATGTTTATTTTACCATTAGACACTATTATAATAGCGAAATATACTACATAGTAAATAGTTTAACGGGATCCTTAGAAGATGTAAATCCCAAGCATCTCTTAAGTTACTGCACTCATATTTATTCCTGTTGATTTAACTTACATAAGATCTTTTAGTTCTGACTCGAATGTTTTGTTTTTCAATTTGCTCGGGTCAGTCCAAGCATTTCAGGATTTGAAGATTTAGCTCTGGAGGACGAATACGAAGATTTGTATTATTATTATTTATATTATTGCACTACACTCATACTGTTCCGCTGCATTATTATTGGTATGTGTAACTCTGATATGTATTATATAAATATAATCAAATGTTTTGTAAATAGCTTTATAAACTGTATATTTGATTGTTATATTTTATTCTTCCGTTGTGAGATTCTGTTTTGTTTTTTTCCTCCTCTGTTTTTCTTATTTACCCCATAACAATCCGCCCTTCCGTATGCTTTGAATTGGCACTTGTGTCGATTTAAAGTATGCAAAAAGGCGGGACGTTAGATCTGGTATCAGAACTTTGGTTTAGCGATAAACCTTAGCTTTGTGAGGTCTGACTCTGTATTAATAAGATAGAAATACCCTATGGGAGTCACTGAGTGTATGTATGAAAGAGTGTATTTGTTAGTGTTATAAAAAGGTTTTAATATTGTGTTAATCTGTTCCGTTTTGTATTTATAAATTCTGGTTGATGCATTGGATGCTATGACATCAATAGGGATTTCTAAACACTTAATAGGACAGACCGACATAATATTTGTTTTTAATATAGGTGAATGAAATAATTTTGCCTATTATACTTTCAATATATAAAATAAAAAATTTCAAATGATATCCATGTTTGGCTGCAATAGATTGGTTGTTAGGTAATAAAGTGTATAAATAATAATAGAAATAAGATTGAAAAATAAAATAAGTGAAATTTGGAAATTTAGAACTTAAGTTCCGGGGTTTTGAAATTTCTTTTGAATAAATTTTGGAATATAATAATATTGTTTATAAGTATTTTCTGATATAAATATTTCAATATAATTTGGAAGAATTGTTTTAAAGAAGATTTTGGAGAAAATAAGTTTCGTACTTTCCAATCTGTCGCTGGAAAATAATTTTGGTGATGGCGGCCGCATCATCGACTTTCATTTTCAAGTTTCGAATGGGAAGGCAAGGCTACTGTAGTAGTTTTACTGCAGATTCATTTTTAATATATATATATATATATATTGAATTGTTTAAATATAATTGGAGATATATAAGTTGTAAGAATATATTTATCTATTATTTTAAAATAAATTAAAATTTAACCTGGTATTAAATTCTTAAATTTCCGTTAATTAATTGTTTTAATTATTGTAGTGAAATGAAAGGTAAGTAATTAATAATTGAAACCTCTAATTTAGGTAAGATATTTAATTCCAAGTTATAAAGGAAATAAAAAGGAAGTTGAAATTGTGACTTATAAAAAAAAGGGTAATTTTTTTATTGAACAATGAATTAATTAAAAGAAATGAGAAAACTAGTATAACTTTCAATTACATTCTTTAAAAGCATATATATAACTTGCCAAATATTAAAAGTGGAAATGTTTAATAAGAAATGTAATGGAAATTTGTACAGTAAAAGTATGTAATGAAAGTGTTCAATAAATTGCTTTTATTTATTAGAATTGGGGGTATAGAGTTATAAACTTAAGTTTAAATTGAAAAGACTACAAATTAAAATAGAAAAGTCAGTATTGTAAATGGAATTTAGTACTAAAAAAATGATAAATAAATGAAATGAAGTAGTATAAATGAATGATAATGAACTTAAGTAAACAGTTGAAGCTATTTATAAATAAAATTAGTAGGAAAATGAATACTGTAATAAATGAAATTGTTCGTCGACGAAATTCTATCGGTTTAGAAAACCGTCGAACGAATTTAAATTAAAAATAACCGCAAGCACTCAGTGTACGAATGTAGCACGCGGCGAATACGGGTCGATCCGCAGGGAATTGATGATTTTAAAATTCTATTCAATCAAATTAACCAAAGTTGAAAGTCTGATTAGCTAAAAATATAAGAAACTAAGAAATACTAGCAAAAGAAAAATATATAAAAATATGAGAGTTAGATGACAATTTAGAGATAAATCCACTCTCTAGATCATATAATCCAACAATTAATGAAATTATGATCTCTTTTTTTGGGTCATGAGTGAGTTTAAATGATGTGTTTATCATAAGTATGGCTCATTTGTGCTATTAATTAGCTCAACATAAGTCATCAAACTATAACACAAACTTTAAACCACTTACTAATTCTCATGAAAATGACAATAAAGTTGCAAATGAAATTTATTTTAAGTATGGCCTATTAACTATTTATTAGAAATATAGACCATCAAATTTGAATTTCAAATCACTTTCTTATGTCATAATCATATTTTGATGAAGAGGTATTTGTGTTAGTGATTGTTTAAGCATAACCTATTTGGTGTCAACAATATAGGCTATCAAATTCAAAGCAAAAACAACAAATAAAACCACTTCAAGCATTGTCATTAAGCACAAAAAGAGAGCTATAATTATCAAAAAGTTGAAGCTACATGATTAGAGGCTTCATTACCCCTAAATTGAAGGGATTAGCCACTCATATTTGTTATCAAAACAACAAATGTAGCTTGGAACATTAAAGGAAAAGAAAAAGAAAAAGAGAGCAAGGCAAAGAAACAAAACTAATCTACTTGCATGAAATAAGAGATCTACACTACAACATAAAAGGAAATAAACAAAGAAAGGAAAAGATCATGTATTAAATTGCATAAAAAAAGAAATTACATGAGAATAAAAATGGCTAAGTAGTCATGAAAAAAGAAAGAGAAGAGTTTTATTTATTTTGATCCTAAAACTAATGAAGAGGAAGGATCTAAGAGAAGAGAGGAGGTTACATGAAACATAAGGGGTTATTTATACATGCATGAAACCCTAATCCATAATTTGGGGAATGACCAAACTATCCTTGAGAAAGTGTGGAGGCCAAGTAATCATTAGCTTCTACTAATCATTATTTAAGTGTACATGAAGCCATTAATTTCATAAGCATGTGCATTAGCCTTTAATTTGTACATTAAGGTGGTGGGTAGGTGGGGTCCTCCATGATCTTCATTTTGAATTATTTCCATCTTCACACCTTTATATTCATGTTGTGCATGCATGTGTCTTTATGAAACCACTCCTATTTGAGACCAAATTCCTACAAAAATATATATAAATGTCCAATTAAATTTTCTCAAATAAACATATGCACAAAAATGATCGTTTTGCCCCTATGTGAAGATGGACATGTGGCAATTTGGAATTAATATGGATTTTGGTTAAAACAAGTTAAAATACCCAATATGATCATTTATTTAATTTAAAAAGAATAAATATGGTGGTAAAAATATATACATTCACGTGCACATCAAATACCCCCACACTTATCTTTTTATTCGTCCTCGAATAAAGGGAAACTAAGATAAATCCGTTTTCGTAGAAAGCACGATTGCATTGAGCATATGCAACAAGTCGTTAAACCCCTGGGTGTCCCCAGTATTACGAGTGTTATCTCGTGAGGGTTCTCAGCGAATACTACCCACAAAATCCAAATGCAGGATGAAAATATTTACAAAATTCAAGTTTTATTTACAAAGAGATGAATGCAAGTTTTTGAAAATATTTACAAATGAAGAATTTATTTTTAAATCGACACGAATAAGTTAAATATAGGTTTTGGCTATTATCTTGAAAATTTATGTCATTTGCTCGTCAAAATTTCCAAAAAAAATCAAGTTATCATAACAAATAGACTATAGTTTAACTCGTTGTTTTGGTTAATAACAAAGTGTAAATATGAAATGGATCCTTAGTTGATTATCAAAGTTTATCAAAGTGGTATTTTCATTTCTTTTCAATAACAAATCAAATCAACTAAGTAAAAATAGTGCTAGGATTTCAATTGCTTGCTCTCTCATTATTTGCAAAAAAAATACACACCTAGCTCAGGTAAACTAAGGCCAGATATACCACCCATGCACTGCCTTTCGGACTTATGTGAGGGGAGTACAGAGCATGGCGAGTGCACACACTTTCGTGCATACACCTATCGACCGTAGGTGGTTTTAATTAAGTCTTTCTTTTTTACATGTGTTCCATACATGCATAACCGTGAGGACTTTTAAATGAGTACGAAAGCACATAATCAAAGATTCCAAGTAATTTGCCCATGCATAACCGTGAGGACTTTTAAATGAGAGTGAATACTTGTATATTATTATTTTTTTATTTTTTTATTTTTTTAAAAGAGAGAGAGAGAGAGAGTTTTGCAAAATCATCTTAGTACCATTTAACTTAGAAGGCAAAAAAATGTTATATACTTTACTTTAAATCAACCACTTTCTAAAACAAAGATTTTCAATTAGGATGTACTTCATAATTAACATGTATGAATCTTCCTATATACTAGTTAAACCATTGTTATTTGTAATCAAACTTCATTTTTATTTTTGTTATGATAAATAAACTTTCAAAAATTTCAATTTAATACGTCAAAACTATATATTTATTCTATAGTGTTTCTTTAAAATAAATCAAAAATTCTTAAATTAAATTGTTTTTTATATTTTTTTGTGATTTTTTTGTTTTTGTTTTTTTTGCAAAGAAAAAGTAAAAATAAATCATGGAAAATCGAAAATGAAGATGAGTCTCCCCCCACACTTGATTTTGACTGTGTCCCTACAGTCAACCTAAATGGAAGGAGAAAAATAAAATAAAAATCCTATATTTACATGAAAGATTATTATTTAAAAGAGGTGAGAAAGTATATAGTCAAAAAGTAAATGAAACGGTCTTCTAAGGACCGATTCATTTGTCTCGTCAAATGTGTGAGACACAGCTTAAGCACGAAAAACCAAATCGTAAAAGATTTCGAAGTTACTTGTCGATTTGGAAAAACGATTTTTGTTTTATTAAATGAACGATTTGTTTTATTTACAATGATTTTCGGGGTTGATAAAACAATTGCTTGAAATTATTTTCACCAAATTCAAGTTTATCATCAATTTCCAAATTATTGATTTCAAAATCAAAGTGATGATTTAAATCTTCCCCGTCGGAATTTAACAACTCGTCATCCAAAAGTCCAAAAAAATCGTGTTCATTAAATTCGTCTTCCTTTGTTGGATTATCAACAACTTCATTGCGTATCTCAAGTTCAAAATGCAAAGTTGTTGTATTTAAATTTTCAAAATCGAGAACAGGAAGATCGAAGTTTAAATCTTGTTTCGCACCCTCAAAAGAATTGAAATCCAACTTAATTACCGTATTTTCAACAATTTGATTAAGATCGTCATTATCAATTTCAAAAGTTGCTATTTGACAATCATCGATTTGGGTAAAAGATGGATTATCGTTTGACTCGTCACACATTGAAATTTGATTTCGTTTCTCACGAAAATTTTCTAATGTTTTAATCAACAAATTCGTGTGATCATCATAAATTTCATTCATTTGCTCAACAAAGTCAAATTTGTAATTATTAACTTGAAATTTTTTGATTTGGACTTGTTGAGAACAAGAATTGTCAATTTTGATAAAAGGTAGATTATTATTTGATTCTTCACAAGTTGAGATTTGATTATGATTTTCACGAAAAGTTTTGTATTTTTCATGTAATAAATCCCGTGATCTTTTTCCATTTGGCCAACAAAATCAAATTCATGACTATTATTTTGAAAATTTTCATTTTGAATTTGTTGATAACCAAAGTTTTCAATCGTATCGTTATTGAACCTATTCCCGTTGCCAAAATTATTTGAACATTGGTTCACATTTTCGTCTTGATATTGAAATTCATTTTGAAGCTCGAAATTGAATTGGCATGGGTTATACTCGAAATCATTTGAATATTGAAGTGAATTCAAATTTTGATTATTTTGACTTGAACTACTGCACAAATATGAGTTACACGAATCGTTTATATTTTGATTTTGTTGTGTAGAGAGTTTAAGTAAAGATGAAATGCTATTTTGGAGATTCAAGGGTTGATCGTCGTTTTGAAAACTTTGTTGTTCAAAATTTGAATTATTTATATAAAAGTTGTTAAAATATCCATACGAATTTGGAGTGAAATCATATGGATTATATTGTTTTTCACAACTATTGTAAAATTCAAGTGAGTAAGGAAAAGGAAGCTTGGACATTTTCAAGAGTTTTTTTTTGGTTTTTTTATAAAGGAAATATATTTACAAACAGAATTTATTTTTCAAAAGGAACATTGATTTTTGTTTTGTTTTTTGGTTTTTCCAAAAAAAAATCTTTGTTTTTGAAAAGGTTTTATAATTTTTTTTTTTAATTTTGGTTTTTCTAAATTTTTTTGGATTTTTGAAATTTCAAAGAAGAAGGAAGTAAAAAATTTAAAAGAAAAGGAATATTTACAATTTTTTTAGTTTTGGATTTTGATTTTTTTTTACATATGCATGAACTAGTGCAACTAAATGAATGCAAGGTTAATTACAAATGGTTTATCCTAAGTTAACCCAAAATTGTATAATCACACTTTGTCTTAGATAAACAAGATAGTTCTCAGCCAGGTAACAGACAGGATTTTTCGGTGCACCACGAATCACCGTAGCAATGCAGCCGAAGGTTTAAGTACCTTCAGAGAAACAATTTAGTATGATATTTACGAATCATCGTAATATTTATAACTGATTATTTCTCTGCCGTAGCCTAGACGCCAAGAATTTAAATTGTTCAAAGAAGACAAATTGTTAGTATACAATTAAGTGCTATCGATGTCTAACCGTTATTATTAATTAAAATTCTAGAATGAAATGCAAAGCAGAAAATAAACGTGTATTTACAATGCTACTAAGATGAAATTTGTTTTTTTTTGTTTTTTTTTGTTTTTTTGTTTTTTTGTAAATGCAAGCAACCAACAATCCAAATAAAAACAAAAGATAGAGCAATCGGTTATTTTTTTGGCAAGCTAAGCAAGGTAAGCACTCCTCCAATCTGCTTTGACAACCTGCAAAGAAATTAAAGACCAAATATATACATTATATATATAGGATGGAAATTAAACTAAATTAAAACAAAAACAAAACAAATGTTAAAAGAAATTTAAACTTGTTATTTTAGACTAAAACAAATTGAAAACAAAAAAAAATGAAACATAACAATTTTTTTTTGGTTTTAGAAAAAAAAAACAACAGGAAAATGGAAAACAAAACAAAACAAATTAGAAGCCCACCCGGCCCATTTGTTTAGTAAGCACCCAAAGTAATTAAACACTCCTGAAATCCACAATCAAAATTGAATTAACATCACAACACAGTTAAAAAAACGAAATAATTTCATAATGACTTCGCACAAACGAATACCCACAATCAACCCAGAAAGCTATTCGAAATAATAATCAACTTTAGTAGTAACTTCGCAAGCAATTCGAAGGTTGAGGAAATGGATGCAGTGATGAGGAAGTCGCAGTTGATTTGGGTATTGAAGAAATTGGTCGTGATTTCATTGATTGGCATTTGGGTTTGTGGATTTGGGTGTTGAGATTTCGATGCGACGATTGTTGCTGAGATTCCAATTCGAGGCGATTGGATTAAAGTTGCAGTGGGGCGATGGATTGTTGGAGTTGTTGTGTTGCTTGGTGGTGAGTCGCGGCTAGTTGCGAGTTGAATTGGAAATTGGGAGGTGGAAGGAGAGTTGGATTGGATGATGGAAGTAGTGATGCACAGATGTATGTGCAAGATGTTTTGGGTCAGCGGATATTTGGGTATTGGAGAAGGAGATTGGGGTTGGCGAAGTGCTGCTGTAATTATGTGGTGAAAGGCAGTAAAGTTTTTGCAATTTTTTTGAGTGGTGAAGGGGTTCTGATGTGTTGGTGCAGCAGTTCGGGGATGTAGCACTGAGTGGTGGTTGAACAGCAGTCAGTATATTGATGAAAGAATTTGCAATGTCGTAGAGGAGGTAGTATACTGATCAGTGTGTAGTGGCAGATAGATGGAATGAATGTTGGAGTGCGAACGTGGGATCGAGTATATGGTTGCGTAATTGGGGGTTACGGCATTGCACGTTTAAGGGGATTTGTTGGACTTCAGGTGAAGTTCGTGGAAGACCTGTGGTGGTCTGGTGGAAATTGTAGGCGAGGGCAGTTGTATTGCAGGCGAAGCTGTGGGTGTCGGAGTTTGTAGGTGTCGCAATCAACTGTACTGGTTGGGTTTGTAGGCGACAGGTTGTTTAAGGGGCTGGAATTTCTGCTGTGTGGTGAAGTTGGAGATGTATGGTGATATTGAAAGTGTGGTATAATGGAGGAGATGTAGATGAAAACAGAGAATTTAAAGTGTAATGCAAATCACAATAAAGAAAAAGTTTGTAATGAACTCGGAATTTTTGTTTTGTTTTAAAGAAAGATGAGAACTCAAACTGAAACAAAAGAACACAATGAAAAGAAGTGATATGGCAAGAAAGAAGTGCACAAATGAACACTGAAATGTAACAGAGAAGTGAAGCAATATAAATAAAAATTTGTACACTGAAATGCAAAACAATATTGACTAGAAAACAAACACACAGCAAAATGAGCACAAAAATCACACAACAATGGTTTTTTTTAATAAAAATTAAAAATGCAACACACAAAACAAAAACACACAAAAATCAAAGAGAACTAATCGAAGAGTAGAAAATTAAAATCAAAGCAACTCCCCGGCAACTGCGCCAAAAACTTGTTCGTCGACGAAATTCTATCGGTTTAGAAAACCGTCGAACGAATTTAAATTAAAAATAACCGCAAGTGCACGGTGTACGAATGTAGCACACGGCGAATACGAGTCGATCTGCAGGGAATAGATGATTTGAAAATTCTATTCAATCAAATTAACCAAAGTTGAAAGTGTGATTAGCTAAAAATATAAGAAACTAAGAAAAACTAGCAAAAGAAAAATATATAAAAATATGAGAGTTAAATGACAATTTAGAGATAAATCCACTCTCTAGATCATATAATTCAACAATTAATGAAATTATGATCTCTCTTTTTTGGTCATAAGTGAGTTTAAATGATGTGTTTATCATAAGTATGGCTCATTTGTGCTATTAATTAGCTCAACATAAGTCATCAAACTATAACACAACCTTTAAACCACTTACTAACTCTCATGAAAATGACAATAAAGTTGCAAATGAAATTTATTTTAAGTATGGCCTATTAACTATTAATTAGAAATATAGACCATCAAATTTGAATTTCAAATCACTTTCTTATGTCATAATCATATTTTGATGAAGAGGCATTTGTGTTAGTGATTGTTTAAGTATAGCATATTTGGTGTCAACAATATAGGCTATCAAATTCAAAGCAAAAACAACAAATAAAACCACTTCAAACATTGTCATTAAGCACAAAAGGAGAGCTATAATTATCAAAATATTGAAGCTACATGATTAGAGGCTTCATTACCCCTAAATTGAAGGGATTAGCCTCTCATATTTGCTACCAAAACAACAAATGTAGCTTGCAACATTAAAGGAAAAGAAAAATAAAATGAGATCAAGGAAAAGGAACAAAACTAATCTACTTGCATGAAATAAGAGATATACACTACAACATGAAAGGAAATAAACAAAGAAAGGAAAAGATAATGTATTAAATTGCATAAAAAAAGAAATTACATGAGAATAAAAATGGCTAAGTAGCCATGAAAAAAAAGAGAGAAGAGCTTTGTTTATTTTGATCCTAAAACTAATGAAGAGGAAGGATCTAAGAGAAGAGAGGAGGTTACATGAAACATAATGGGTTATTTATACATGCATGAAATCCTAATCCATAATTTGGGGAATGACCAAACTACCCTTGAGAAAGTGTGGAGGCCAAGTAATCATTAGCTTCTACTAATCATTATTTAAGTGTACATGAAGTCATTAATTCCATAAGCATGTGCATTAGCCTTTAATTTGTACATTAAGGTGGTGGGTAGGTGGGGTCCTCCATGATCTTCACTTTGAATTATTTCCATCTTCATTCCTTTATATTCATGTTGTGCATGCATGTGTCTTCATTAAACCACTCCTATTTGAGACCAAATTCCTACAAAAATATATAAAATTTCCAATTAATTTTTCTCAAATAAATATATGCACACAAATGACCGTTTTGCCCCTACGTGAAGATGGATATGTGACAATTTGGAATTAATATGGATTTTGGTTAAAACAGGTTAAAATACCCAATATTATCATTTATTTAATTTAAAAAGAATAAATATGGTGATAAAAATATGCACATTCACGTGCACATCAGAAATTAAGTAATAAATAAATGAGGACATGCAATGATAAATGAATGAATAATTATAACGAAAGAAAAGGAACTGGCATGACCCGAGTTAATGGGATTGAATAATTGTAAGTAATAAGTAAAAAATTAAATGAACCAAACATTTAATAAGTAAATATAAATTAAAAAGATAAATCACTGTATAAGTAAAAAGAAAATCAAACAACAAAGGAATGAAATGAAATTAATAATAAGTTAAGTTGATTGTTGTTTGGATTTGTTGTTGTTTAGTTGATGGCTGTTTGGGAAAGGATACTTTAAAATTTGATTTGGGTAAAGATCAATTTAGTTTTATCTAAGACTGTTGAGTAAATGATGCGCTAGTAGTTTATTCTTCATTCCGTACAATTTAAAAGTTTTGAACCCGAACAACTATTTGTTTGTTTGATTGAATGGTTGTTTTGTATTTGTTGTGTATGTTGTTTGTTGAAATTGATGGTTGTTGTATTGATTTGTTGTTAGTGATTGAAACCACTTAAATATTTCACTTTATATAAATTGTTAACCCTTTGGATTTTATAAGTGAAATGCAGGTTATGGAAGCAATCGCTACTGCTTTTGGTTCCATAAATTAAGCGTAAATTGCCCGACAAATAGGTACGTTTCGGATTACGGTTTATGGCGCTATTTTATATATTTTCCTGGGTTGGGATATAATATTTTGGATAATATATGTAATATAATTGTTATATTTTGATATTATATTTTCTCCCGAGCCTCTCCGTACAAAGGAGACTCTGCCGAAATTTTTCGTAAATTTTTGGACTTAGAAATTATTTTGAAAATGTTTTTCCAAACTTTATTTATTTAAGTATAAAAGATATAATGATTATAAATGGGTATATTTTATTTAAAATAATAAATTTTGTAAATTATTGTTTATAAGTTAAATTTTTTGAATAAGATGTATTGTTTATTTAATTCTTCCTTCTCCCTTCTTTTTTCTTTTCGGGGACGAAAAGTTTTAAGTGGCGGAGAGTGTAACGACCCGTAAATTTTGTGGATTTAATTTGGTTGAATTAATGAGTTTTGTAATTAAATTTAGTTGAAATAAAATTTAAAAAAAAACTTTATAAAAAAATATTGAAATGAACGCTAAATTAAAATATATAAATGGTGACTTAAAAACCTATTTACTAGCAATTTGAATAAATTTCATTAAATGAAATGGGGTAAGTATTATACTTGGGTATAAATTCATTTAAAGGGAATTAACTAATATGTTAATGTAAATTAAGAAAATAATGGAATAAATGATAATTCCATTCATACTTGTAAGCAGTTATTATAAGTTGCATGTTGAAATCGTTGATTGAATTAGAATTTAAAATTTAATTTAAATAAAAAAATATAAAGGTTTACAATAATGGAAATTTAGGTAATAAGATTAGAACAAGTTGATAAGTAATAACCAAAATAAGGGAATAATATTAATGTAAATAAAGTTGAAACAAATTGGATATGGAGAAATAAATTTAAGCATTTAATAAATTAATTAATGTGGATTTCAATAAACGGTAATTGAATAAAAGTCAACGTTCTCTAAGTAATCATAATACTTGCTGGAAAGTAATACGTAATTGATTGAATGTGACCACGAAATATAAAATTTGTGTATACACGGGATTTTTAACGGTGATTGTTAAGTAATAAACCTATAAAGGCATGTAAAGGAAATAGGTAACAATCTATATGTTGTTTATTTCATTTTGTATGTTAAACTAAAATTTGGGAATCAGATCTCAATTAAGGAAAATTAAGTTGTACGTTAATTTAAAATAAAATCTAATAAATATTACATAGATATGGAATGTAGTACAATGGTTAGGGATTGTCAAATTTGGTAAAAAGGGATTGGACTTGGGAAATTTTGTTAATTTAGTTTAAAAACTTAATTTATACGCGTAATTGACAAGATTCACATTTTAATATAACCGTTGATACAAATCTAAGATGTATATAGAAGTATCAGTGTAATGAAATGTAAACAAATGTTAAATATGCTTATAGGATAACGATTGTTGGATAAAAAGAATGGGAATCTACATTTAATTATTTATTTGAATTTAGATTTAATATTTAAAAATTTCGTTAATATAAATTTAGATGAAATTTGGAGATATTTACGTAATGGAGTATGGATCCAATGGTAGTCTCATCTATTGGATACTAATAGATTGAATAATTAAGTGAAAGTCAATTAAAAGGAATTTTTGAATATTTTTTTTATAATTTGCGAATATATTGAAATTGAAATTTAACGCTGAAATGAATAAATTTGTTAACTCTAAATTTACATCTCGATTGGGTTTAATTAATACGAGGAATTAAGAAAATAAAAGTGAAAAAGATTGTCAATTTCAGAATTTAAATAGAAAATTTGATTTAATCAATTTATTGTAAATTCATTTAATTAATATAAAAATAGCCATTTTGACTACTAACTCGGATTTTGACGAAACCAGTTTCATCGAATCCGCAACGGTGAATTATTGTAAGATTTCAAGTTTCGTAGCAATCGGGCTTGTCGTTTGATCGTACGGACTCGAAACGCCTTGAAATCGAAATTGAAAATCAATTGAAATCGATTTGAAAATATTGTTTTCAGCATAACTTCTTCATACGATGGAATTTGGATGTGAAACTTTTTCCATCGCGTTCAAAATATTTTTAAATATCTATTTTGATATATGGGTTGACCCAATTTCGTTCCGGAGTCGAAACGGGCTTTTCGGGCCATAGATTGTTCTGCATGTTTGTTTATCCGATCCATCTACTCTATTGCAACCCTACCTATGAATAGTCGGTTATGAACCCTAGCCTCTATCTATTCTCATTTGTTTGTGTATGCAATCATACAACTCCTCCTCTTCCAATGGCTGCAAACACTAGATCCAAATACAATTCCAAAATCAAATCCAAAGCCAAAATTCAAACTCCTCACACCATAGCAAATTATATATGGATTTGAATCTCTCGACGAGAGCAGCCTAAATCTGTAATTCGTTTCCAATTTGAAAGACGGTTTGGCCAGAAATCGATCGAACAGCCAAGGCCGTTCGTTATGTCATGATGGACTTCGTCAGATCGAGAAACCGATTTTGGGTTTGGTGGAGATCGACGTGTGCTTCGCATCCATGGGGTTCGTTCGGAAAGTTAACGGCTGGATTTGGCTATAAAATTTGATAGGGTTCGAAACCCTACTGGCGGCTGCGATATTTTCTTCGCCAATTCGACGTTCGGAGGTGGCGTCTTCGTGGGCGTGGGGGAGGTGGACCTGGAGGAGTTCGAGGGTGAGCATCGATCATCTCGAAAACCCATGGAGGCGGCGTGGCAATTGCCTGTAGCGTTTCGAACGAGCAGTTTTACGTACGTTTGGATTCTGGAAAGAGGCAGGGCGCGTTCTCCTTTGCTGACGTGGATAGTTGGTGAGGATGAATTAATTTAATTTGTTTTTAATTTAATTTAATTTATGTTTTCCACTCGTTCAAATTGAATAACTTTTGCATACGTGATCTAATTCACGCGCGGTTTTCTCCGCTAGTTTCGTATCGAAATTCCAGACTTGATGACGCTGGTTTAGACGAATTCTTAGACGGGCTAATTTTTGAATTTAAATTGGATTCAAATTCAATTTAAATTCAAAAGGTGAGTGTTTTAACCCACTCACAACTTCTAAGATTTCTTATGTTGGTTAAATTGATTTATGATGTGTTTAAAATTTTATTTATAGCTATTTGGCATATATTTCATCATTTTCTCAGTTAAATTGCATTCATTTAATTTACGCGCTATTTAATTCATTATTGCATTTAAAACTGCCAGTTAATTGTTAATTAATTTATTCATTGCATTTAAAACTGTCAGTTAAAAGTTTAGTTAAATTTATTATTTCAAATAACTTGCTAGTTAATTTATTTATTATTGCATATTAACTACAGTTAAAAAGTTATTTAATTCATTATTGAAAATTTTACTATCAGTAATTAATTATTATTTATTGTTGTGATTGTTTTGAATTGGATGATAAATTTATGAATGTTTGATGATTGATATGATGGACGAATGAATGCTGTATTTATATTGGATAAACTGCAAGTTATTATGCAATTTCATTTCATTCGGGATTGCAGTTTGAAATGATATACAACCACATTTTTATTTTTAAATTAAATGATAGATATCTGTATCATTTGACCATAGGGTAGAAAATTATATGCAGACACCGTCGGTCTATATATATATATATATATATATATATATATATATATATATATATATATATATTGAAAATGATTTCTATGGTTTGGATAGGACACGGTTTAATAAATATTAAATTTTGATCTAAAAATAATATTATTTTATATATACATATATAGTTAAAATTATTGAATTTAAGCTATGTATGAATTTGTTAAATAAAAATAAATAATTTGAATAAATGGAGTTTGATTATTTAGATTATATGATTAAGTACAGGTTTAAGATATTGTATATATATAGAGATTTAAATGGTTCAAATCAATTAAGATTGGAAGATAAATTGGAAAATTATTAGGAATTGAGCTTATTTAAAAAAAATTACACTCCACAAGTTGGGGTAAACTTATTAAACTTGGAAATCTTAAAGGTATGATATTTATAACTGGATTTTTATTCAAGATAAATGAAATGAATATTTCTAGTATAAATAAATTGATGGAAATATTTAATTGTTAGAAATTTGAGTTTTATTTTATGGATTTATTTTGTGAATATTTCAAAAACTAAATAACAGGACAATAAATTGTTGAATAGAATTTCCAACCTTAGTTTTGAAATTGTTAAATACTCAAAGTTTGAATATATTGAAATCGAAGTGTTTTATTGAAACTAAAAGTGAATCTAAATTTATGGGGTTTAGACCTAAAATTTTAAATGAATAAAAATTGTGTAGTCGTAGAAATTATTTTATAAAGAAATTTTAAATTCAAACTATTTTATTTTATATACCGTTGAATATCCAAACCATTCAAGTTTTAGAATTATGGTTTTAAGCTATGAATTTCGAAGTATTAGGTTTTGAAAGTTATAATTCAATTGTTTGGTTTCCAGATATTACAAATTTTGAAGCAGTATGATTTTGGAAAGGAATATATTTGAAATAAAAATGATATTATTGATTTGGGTTTTATAAAAATAATATCAAAATGAGTTGTTTTGGAAATGGAAATGATATCGTATATATGGGTTTTGAAATGGATAATTATTTTCTGGTTTTAAAGTATAAACTATTTTAAAAACCGCGGTGTTATAATAACGTTTGGTTGTTGAAGAGACCGAGATCGGAAGTTGTCATACTCTCTGCCAACTTCGAAAACCACTTTAACAACCGTGTACACGGTGGAGATTCCAGAATGAAGTAGGTTGGTGGCGGCGTTTCCTGTGAGGTAAATACGTGGACCCAACTCCCGTGAGTTGGTATAAGGTGGCTAAAACAGGAGCGGTCGACGGGTTAATGAGGTAGCACCTCTGATCGGACACTTCCCTTCGATACTATACTCTGACTTTGGATGGATTCGGTGGCCACCTTCACTTTTGATTTCTTTTATTTGGGGGAGTTTGTTCGAGGTGGGCGGTAGCTGCGCGCTACGCGTTACCACCGACCCGGAAGTGCAATTGGTATATCTACCCTAGCATTGCCTAGTTGTGCCGTGTCACCTACCATACCGAGCCTTGTACGAGTTTGGATTTCTCCCGTAGCCCATGTGGTATCCTCTGGTGGCTTCCCGATAAGGAGGGACTATGATATTGGATGGACTACTGGGACTATTACATGTTAAGGTGGAAAATGTAAAGCCTTAATGCTATTTAAAAGTATGTTTATTTTACCATTAGACACTATTATAATAGCGAAATATACTACATAGTAAATAGTTTAAAGGATCCTTAGGAGATGTAAATCCCGAGAATCTCTTAAGTTACTGCACTCATATTTATTCCTGTTGATTTAACTTACATAAGATCTTTTAGTTCTAACTCGAGTGTTTCGTTTTTCAATTCGCTCGGGTCAGTCCGTGCGTTTCAGGATTTGAAGATTTAGCTCTAGAGGACGAAGACGAAGATTTGTATTATTATTATTTATATTATTGCACTACACTCATACTGTTCCGCTGCATTATTATTGGTATGTGTGACTTTGATATGTATTATATAAATATAATCAAATGTTTTCTAAACAGTTTTATAAACTGTATATTTGATTATTATATTTTATCCTTCCGCTATGAGATTCTGTTTTGTTTTTTTCCTCCTATGTTTTTCTTATTTACCCCATAACAATCCGCCCATCCGTATGCTTTGAATTGGCACGTGTGTCGATTTAAAGTGTGCGAAAAGGCGGGACGTTACATCTGATATCAGAGCTTTGGTTTAGCGAGAAACCTTAGCTTTGTGAGGTCTGACTCTTTATTAATAAGGTATAAATACCCTATGGGAGTCACTGAGTGTGTATATGAGAAAGCGTATTTGTTAGTGTTATAAAAAGATTTTAATATTGTGTTAATCTGTTCCGTTTTGTATTTATAAATTCTGGTTGATGCATAGGACGCTATGACATCAATAGGAATTTCTAAACACTTAATAGGACAGACCGACATAATATTTGTTTTTAATATAGGTGAATGAAATAATTTTGCCTATTATATTTTCTGTATATAAAATAAAAAATTTCAAATGATATCTATGTTTGGCTGCAATAGATTGGTTGTTAGGTAATAAAGTGTATAAATAATAATAGAAATAAGATTGAAAAATAAAATAAATGAAATTTGGAAATTATGAACTTAAGTTCCGGGGTTTTGAAATTTCTTTCGAATAAATTTTGGAATATAATAATATTGTTTATAAGTATTTTCTGATATAAATATTTTAATATAATTCGGAAGAATTATTTTAAAGAAGATTTTGGAGAAAATAAGTTTTGTACTTTCCTATCCGTCGTTGGAAAATAATTTCGGTGATGGCGGCCGCATCATCGACTTTCATTTTCAAGTTTCGAAGGGGAAGGCCACTGTAGTAGTTTTACTGCAGATTCATTTTTGATTTAAAAAATATATATAAATGTTGAATTGTTTAAATATAATTGGAGATATATAAGTTGTAAGAATATATTTATCTATTATTTTAAAATAATTTGAAATTTAACCCGGTATTAAATTCTTAAATTTCCATTAATTAATTATTTCAATTATTATAGTGAAATGAAAGATAAGTAATTAATAATTGAAACCTCTAATTTAGGTAAGAGATTTAATGCCAAGTTATAAAGAAAATAAAAAGGAAGTTGAAATTGTAACTTATAAAAAAAACGGGTAATTTTTTTTATTGAACAATGAATTAATTAAAAGAAATGAGAAAACTAGTATAACTTTCAATTACATTCTTTAAAAGCATATATATAACTTACCAAATATTAAAAGCTGAAATGTTTAATAAGAAACGTAATGGTATTTTGTACAGTAAAAGTATGTAATGAAAGTGTTCAATAAATTGCTTTTATTTATTAGAATTGGGGGTACAGAGTTACAAACTTAAGTTTAAATTGAAAAGACTACAAATTAAAATAGAAAAGTAAGTATTGTAAATGGAATTTAGTAATAAAAAAATGATAAATAAGTGAAATGAAGTAGTATAAATGAATGATAATGAACTTAAGTAAATAGTTGAAGCTATTTATAAATAAAATTAGTAGGAAAATGAATACTGTAATAAATGAAATTAAGTAATAAATAAATGAGGACATGCAATAATAAATGAATGAATGAATATAACGAAATAAAATGAACTGGCATGACCTGAGTTAATGGGATTGAATAATTGGAAGTAATAAGTAAAAAAATAAATGAAGCAAACATTTAATGAGTAAATGTAAATTAAAAAGATAAATCACTGTATAAGTAGAAAGAAAATCAAACAAAAAAGGTATGAAATGAAATTAATAATAAGTTAAGTTGATTGTTGTTTGGATTTGTTGTTGTTTAGTTGATGGTTGTTTGGGCAAGGATACTTTAAAATTGGATTTGGGTGAATGAATAATCTATTTAGTTTTATCTACGACTGTTGAGTAAATGATGTGCTAGTAGTTTATTCTTCATTTCGTATAATTTAAAAGTTTTGAACCCGAACAACTATTTATTTGTTTGATTGAATGGTTGTTTTGTATTTGTTGTGTATGCTGTTTGTTGAAATTGATGGTTGTTGTATTGATTTGTTGTTAGTGATTGAAACCACTTAAATATTTCACTTTATATAAATGGTTAACCCTTTGCATTTTATAAGTGAAATGCAGGTTATGGAAGCAATCGTTACTGCTTTTGGTTCCATAAATTAAGCGTAAATTTCCCGACAAATAGGTAAGTTTCGGATTACGGTTTATAGCGTTATTTTATATATTTTCCTGGGTTGGGATATAATATTTTAGATAATATATGTAATATAATTGTTATATTTTGATATTATATTTTCTCTCGAGCCTCTCCGTACAAAGGAGACTCTGCCAAAATATTTCGTAAATTTTTGGACTTAGACATTATTTTGAAAATGTTTTTCCAAACTTTATTTATTTAAGTATAAAAGATATAATGATTATAAACGGGTATATTTTATTTAAAATAATAAATTTTGTAAATTATTGTTTATAAGTTAATTTTTTTGAATAAGATGTATTGTTTATTTAATTCTTCCTTCTCCCTTCTTTTTTCTTTTCGGGGACGAAAAGTTTTGAGTGGGGGAGAGTGTAACGACCCGTAAATTTCGTGGATTTAATTTGGTTGAATTAATGTGTTTTGTAATTAAATTTAGTAGAAATAAAATTTAAAAAAAAAACTTTATAAACAAATATTGAAATGAACGCTAAATTAAAATATATAAATGGTGACTTAAAAACCTATTTACTAGCAATTTGAATAAATTTCAATAAATGAAATGGGTTAAGTATTATACCTGGGGGTAAGTATTGTACCTGGGTATAAATTCATTTAAAGGGAATTAACTAATATGTTAATGTAAATTAAGAAAATATTGGAATAAATGATAATTCCATTCATACTTATAGGAAATTATTATAAGTTGCATGTTGAAATGGTTGATTGAATTGGAATTTAAAATTTAATTTAAATAAAAAAAATATAAAGGTTTACAATAACGGAAATTTAGGTAATATGGTTAGAACAAGTTAATAAGTAATAACCAAAATAAGGGAATAGTATTAATGTAAATAAAGTTGAAACAAATTGAATATAGAGAAATAAATGTAAGCATTTAATAAATTAATTAATGTGGATTTCAATAAATGGTAATTGACTAAAAGTCAACATTCTCTAAGTAATCATACTACTTGCTGGAAAGTAATACGTAATTGATTGAATGTGATTACGAAATATAAAATTTGTGTATACACAGGATTTTTAACGGCGATTGTTAAGTAATACACCTATAAAAGCATGTAAAGGAAATAGGTAATAATCTATATGTTGTTTATTTCATTTAGTATGTTAAACTAAAATTTGGGAATCAGATCTCAATTAAGGAAAATTAAGTTGTACGTTAATTTGAAATAAAATCTAATAAATATTACATTGATATGGAATGTAGTACAATGGTTAGGGATTGTCAAATTTGGTAAAAAGGGATTGGACTTAGGAAATTTTGTTAATTTAGTTTGAAACCTTAATTTATACGCGTAATTGACAAGATTCACATTTTAATATAACCGTTGATACAAATCTAAGATGTATATAGAAGTATCAGTGTAATGAAATGTAAACAAATGTTAAATATGCTTATAGGATAACGATTGTTGGATAAAAAGAATGGGAATCGACATTTAATTATTTATTTGAATTTAAATTACAATAATACGATTTATTGCAATTAAATGGATTTAATATTTAAAAATTTCGTAAATATAAATTAAGATGAAATTTGGAGATATTTACGTAATAGAGTATGGATCCAATGGTAGTCTCATCTATTGGATACTAATAGATTGAATAATTAAATGAAAGTCAATTAAAATAAATTTTTGCAAGTTTTAATTATAATATGCGAATATATTGAAATTGAAATTTAACGCTGTAATGAATAAATTTGTTAACTCTAAATTTACATCTGATGGGTTTAATTAATACGAGGAATTAAAAAAATAAAAGTGGTAAAGATTGTCAATTTCAGAATTTAAATAGAAAATTTGATTTAATCAATTTATTGTAAATTCATTTAATTAATATAAAAATAGCCATTTTGGCCGCTGACTTGGATTTCGACAAACCCAGTTTCATTGGATCCGCAATGATGAATTATTGTAAGATTTCAAGTTTCGTAGCGATCGGGCTTGTCGTTTGATCGTACGGACTCGAAATGCCTTTAAATCGAAATTGAAAATCAATTGAAATCGATTTGAAAATATTATTTTCAGTACAACTTCTTGATACGATGGAATTTGGACGTGAAACTTTTTCCATCGCGTTCAGAATATTTTTAAATATCTATTTTGGTATATGGGTTGACCCAATTTCGTTCTGGAGTCGAAACAGGCTTTTCGGGCCATAGATTGTTCTGCACGTTTGTTTATCCGGTCCATCTACTCTATTGCAACCCAACCTATAAATAGTCGGTTATAAACCATAGCCTCTATCTATTCTCATTTGTTTGTCTATACAATTACATAGCTCCTCCTCTTCCAATGGCTGCAAACACTAGATCCAAATACAATTCAAAAATCAAATCCAAAGCCAAAATTCAATCTCCTCAAACCATAGCAAATTATATATGGATTTGAAGCACTCGACGAGAGCAATCTAAATCTATAATTCGTTTTCCAATTTGAAAGACAGTTTGGCCAGAAATCGATCAAACAGCCACGGCCGTTTTGTTATGTCATGATGGACTTCGTCAGATTGAGAAACCGCTTATGGGTTTGGTGAGATCGACGTGTGCTTCGCATCCATGGGATTCGTTCGGAAAGTTAACGGCTAGATTTGGCTCTAAAATTCGACAGGGTTCGAAACCCTACTGGCGGATGCGATATTTTCGTCGCCAATTCGACGTTCGGAGGTGGCATCTTCGTGGGCGTGGGGGCGGTGGACCTAGAGGAGTTCGAGGGTGTGCATCGATCATCTCAAAAACCCATGGAGTCGGCGTGGCAATTGCCTGTAGGTGGTGGCTGAGCTTCCTGTAGGGTTTCGAACGAGAAGTTTTATGTGCTTTTGGATTCTGAAAAAAGGCAGGCGCGTTCTCCTTTGCTGACATGGATAGTTGGTGAGGATGAAATAGTTTATTTTATTTTTAATTTAATTTAATTTTTGTTTTCAACTCGTTCAAATTGAATAACTTTTGCATACGCGATCCAATTCACGCGCGGTTTTCTCTGCTAGGTTCGTATCGAAATTCCAGATTTGATAGCGTCGGTTTGGACGAATTCTGAGACGGGCTAATTTTTGAATTTAAATTGGATTCAAATTCAATTTAAATTCAAAAGGTGAGTGTTTTAACCCACTTACAACTTGTAAGATTTCTTATGTTGGTTAAATTGATTTATGATGTGTTTAAAATTTTATTTATAGCTCTTTGGCATATATTTCATCATTTTCTCAATTAAATTGCATTCATTTAATTTAGGCGTTATTTAATTCATTATTGCATTTAAAACTGCCAGTTAATTGTTAATTAATTTATTCATTGCATTTAAAACTGTCAGTTAAAAGTTTAGTTAAATTTATTATTTCATATAACTTGCTAGTTAATTTATTTATTATTGCATATTAACTACAGTTAAACATTTATTTAATTCATTATTGAAAATTTAACTATCAGTAATTAATTATTATTTATTGTTGTGATTGTTTTGAATTGGATGATAAATTTATGAATGTTTGATGATTGATATGATGGATGAATGAATGCTGTATTTATAGTGGATAAACTGCAATTTATTACCCAATTTCATTTCATTCGGGATTGCGGTTTGAAATGATATACAACCACATTTTTATTTTTAAATTGCGGATTTAAATGATAGATATCCATATCACTTGACCATAGGATAGAAAATTATATACAGACACCGTCGGTCTATATATATATATATATATATATATATATATATATATATATATTTTGAAAATGATTTCTATGTTTTGGATAGGACACGGTTTAATAAATATTAAATTTTGATCTAAAAAAAATCTTATTTTATATACACATATATAGTTAAATTATTGAATTTAAGCTATGTATGAATTAGTTAAATAAAAATAAATAGGTTGAATAAATGGAGTTTGATTATTTAGATTATATGATTAAGTATAGGTTTAGATATTGTATATATGTAGAGTTTTAAATGGTTCAAATCAATTAAGGTTGGAAGATAAATTGGAAATTTATTTGGAATTGAGCTTATTTAAAAAAATTGAACTCCACAAGTTGGGGTAAACTTATTAAACTTGGAAATTTTAAAGGTATGATATTTATAACTAGATTTTTATTCAAGATAAATTAAATGAATATTTCTAGTATAAATAAATTGAAGGAAATATTTAATTGTTAGAAATTTGATTTTTATTTTATGGACTTATTTTGTGAATATTTCAAAAACTAAATAATAGGACAATAAATTGTTGAATAGAATTTCCAACCTTAGTTTTGAAATTGTTAAATACTCAAACTTTGAATATATTAAAATCGAAGTGTTTTATTGAAACTAAAAGTGAATCTAAATTTATGGGGTTTAGACCTAAAATTTTAAATGAATAAAAATTGTGAAGTCATGGAAATTATTTTATAAAGAAATTTTAAATTCAAACTATTTTATTCTATATACTGTTGAATATCCAAACCATTCAAGTTTTAGAAGTTATGGTTTTAAGCTATGAATTTCAAAGTATTAGGTTTTGAAAGTTATAATTCAATTGTTTGGTTTCCAGATATTATAAATTCTGAAGTAGTATGATTTTGGAAAAGGATTATATTTGAAATAAAAATTATATTATTGATTTGGGTTTTATAAAAATAATATCAAAATGAGTTGTTTTGGAAATGGAAATGATATCGTTTTTGTGGGTTTTGAAATGGATAATTATTTTCTGGTTTTAAAGTATAAACTATTTTAAAAACCGCGGTGTCATAATAACGTTTGGTTGTTAAAGAGACTGGGATCGGAAGTTGTCATACTCTCTGCCAACTCTTAAAACCACTTTAACAACCGTGTACGCGGTGGAGATTCCAGAATGAAGTAGGTTGGTGGCGGCGTTTCCTGTAAGGTAAATACGTGGACCCAACTCCCGTGAGTTGGCATAAGGTGGCTAAAACAGGAGCGATCGACGGGTTAATGAGGTAGCACCTCTGATCGGACATTTCCCTTCGATACTATACTCTGACTTTGGATGGATTCGGTGGCCACCTTCACTTTTGATTTCTTTGATTTGGGGGAGTTTGTTCGAGGTTGACAGTAGCTACGCGCTACACGTTATCACCGACCCGGAAGCGTAATTGGTATATCTACCTTGGCATTGCCTAGTTGTGCCGTGTCACCTACCAAACCGAGCCTTGTACGAGTTTGGATTTCTCCCGTAGCCCGTATGGTATCCTCTGGTGGCTTCCGATCTGGAGGGACTATGATATTGGATGGACTACTGGGACTATTACGTGTTAAGGTGGAAAATGTAAAGCCTTAATGCTATTTAAAAGTATGTTTATTTTACCATTAGGCACTATTATAATAGCGAAATATACTACATAGTAAATAGTTTAACAGATCCTTAGGAGATGTAAATCCCGAGCATCTCTTAAGTTACTTCACTCATATTTATTCCTGTTGATTTAACTTACATAAGATCTTTTAGTTCTGACTCGAGTGTTTTGTTTCTCAATTCGCTCGGGTCAGTCCGAGCGTTTCAGGATTTGAAGATTTAGCTCTGGAGGACGAAGACGAAGATTTGTATTATTATTATTTATATTATTGCACTACACGCGTACTGTTCCGCTGCATTATTATTGGTATGTGTAACTCTGATATGTGTTATATAAATATAATCAAATGTTTTGTAAACAGCTTTATAAACTGTATATTTGATTATTATATTTTATCCTTTCGCTGTGCGATTCTGTTATATTTTTTTCCCTCCTCTATTTTTCTTATTTACCCCATAACAATCCGCCCTTCCGTATGCTTTGAATTGGCACGTGTGTCGATTTAAAGTGTGCGAAAAGGCGGGACGTTACAAGCACAGTTTGGGATTTTGTAGAAACCAATTCCATTGGATCTGCAATAGTGTATTATTATCTGATTTCAATTTTTATAGTGTTTGGAGTTGTCGTGTAGTCGTACGATATATAAACGCGTTGAAATTTATATCAAAAATTGAATATAAAAATGGGTTCAAAAAGCTATCTTCTCCATACGATCAAATTTGGACTCAAAACCTTTTCCATTGCGTTTGTAATAGGGGTATAACATTATGAAGGCCTAGTGGCATGCCTCGATAGGAGATCGAGATAGTGAGTTGCGGTATCAATATGATTTAAAATTTAGATCTAAATTTAGATATAATATATATATATATATATATATATATATATTCCCATCAATTTACTGTAGACCTCATCCAACACTTGTCCACACCCAAGGAACACGTGTTTCCCTTTCTCTGTTTAATTTCACACGTAACAGATTTTCAAAATCAAAAATGGATCGAGGACTTCCTTCTATTTTCTTGAGTTCAAATCGAGAAAAATATATCATCGCCTCTTTCAAATCGAAACTAAAAATTAAATAATGGCATAACGAATGTAATCGATTCTCAAAAAATCGTATATCCTTCATAATTGAAATCAATTCGCATAGTTAAAATAAACATAGCAGCAATCTGAGCATTCCTCTCTCTAATCCCATTTCGATTCGACCTCAATCTAAAAAAAGTATAGAGGGAGGCTCGAATTCAATCGCGGGTGGTAGCTGTTGGCAAGGGCAAGAATATTGTCGCGATTGGATGAGGCGTCACGACCAGGTGAAGGCGCGCTCGTGCACGCGAGGGGATGGGAGTGTCATCGACGAGTCAAGGCATGATGGCGAGGGTGCTGGCGTTGCTTGGGGTCGTACGAGGCTCGGAGGTTCAAGGCGACGTTGGGGGGGGGGGGTTTCAGTGATTGATTTAGGCTATCTGCAGTAAGGTATTCTCGATTTTAACTTTTTTTTTAAATCTTAATTTATAAAAATATATGTGTTACTATGTGTAAATTGGAAAAAAAGTATTGTCAGAGAAGGTAAACTAGTTTAGAGCATTTTTATTATGATCTGGTTTCAAACGAGAATATATATATGTGTGTGTGTGTGTGTGTGCGCGTGCGCGCGTATATATATGAGATTTCTGAAATTAGAGGTATATTAAAAATTGGATTTTGGAGTTTATATAAAAATTATTTTTTAATGCATGTAACTTACTTTTAACTTTGAATACATATATAAAAATATTTTGAAAATATATAGGAGTTTTAAAATTGTTAGAAGGTTTATATAAGTTAGATTTTTATGAAATCTATATAGCTTATTTTTATAAAATATATATGTGGTTTCAAAGTGAAAAGAAATAAAGATACATATTTTCAATCACTAGTTTATTTTATAATAATGTATTATGGAGATTAACCTATTTAATTTTTTTTAGTTACTAAGAATTATTTATTATAGGAATTAGGTTAAAATTAGATTACAATTTAAAACCAAATTATTAGTTTAAATTAAATAAATAAATATTAATTAATTGTTCGATCAATTCAAATATTAACAAACCTTATAATGTTTACACAAGGTCTGAAACGTGAAGAAAACAAGCCAGGTTTGGATCGAATTGCAAATAAGTCAAAGGTGAGTTTATCTCACTCAACTTGGATTTCTGTTTGATTTAAATAGTTAATTTAAATTATTGGTTGATTGTTTGAATTATCTGGACGTGATATTATATAATAGTATATATATGTATATTGGAGTGACTGATTCCCGCATTATATAGCGGGTGAGACCCTATGCTCCCCGCATAATAGCGAATGACCCTTATACCGCGATATTCCCCTCGAAGTGGGATTGGTAATTTATATTGTGCCAACATCTATGGATGCAGGGAAACAGGTTGGTGGGATCCAACTGGATTCCTCAAAACATTGAATTTATTTGATATACAGCGATGTGATTTATTTAATGATCCATGATAGATTATATTAATTAAATTCGGATTGAAATTATTGAATACTATGCTTGGCTGAATATATATTGGTATTTTGAGAAATGGAAAATATATATAAAGTTTGGATTTGGAAAGAAAATTCTTAAGTAAATAAATTATTAGGAATTGGATAAATCGAGTAATATAGGGAATTTAAAACCAGGAAATCGGATTGAAATCAATTTAGGTTTTGGAAACTGTGATTTAAATGAAAATGAGAAATGGGAATTCGTAAACTGGTTTATAAATGAAGTGGAATATTTATCAGTGGATAAATTTAAAAGTATAGATTTCGGCGAATTTTATAAGAAAAGGTGCAATTCATTTTAAAAATAAAAGGTGATTTATTTTTAAAAGTTAGAAAGTATATTTTCCTGGAAAACTAAGTATATTTTCAAATAAAAGATTTCAAAGTATAAAGTAGAAGTTGACAATTTATTTTAGAATGTTTTAGAAATTTATTATTTTAAGTGAAAGGTAAATATTTATTTAAGTTAATTATGGTTGTTAATTATTTTTAAAGGTAAATTAGTATTATGATTTTAAAAAAAAAATTAAAATAAATATTTGATATAATAACTTTATTTAAAAAAAAAGTAGTTTTAGTTTAAGTTTTACTCAGTAACTCTTATCGAATTTCCTATGCATTTTTAAGTAATTTAGTAGCCTTAATGTAAATAATTTAAGTATATATTCTCGAAAGTGATTATATGGAGATGGAAAATGTGTTTTAAAAATAAAATGTGGTTTTACTTTTAAAGTGTTGAAAGGAAGTTACGGGATTGGGACGTCAATTGAATTGGGATAAATCAAGAAGGATTTATAAATGATTAGACGGTTATATTGGAATGGAAAGTGAATTTCTTGAAAACCCAAGTATGTTTTCAAAGCAGATTTTTAAAGTATAAGTTAAAGGTTTAAATGTTGTTTAGAGGAATGTTTTAGAGGAATTTATTATTTAAATTGTTTTAAGATTTTAAAGTAAATATTTATTAATTTAGTTATAGTAGTAATTATTTTTAAGGTTAAATTAGCATTATGATTTAAAGGATTGTTACTAAATATTTGTACTTTGTAAAAATGACTTTTATTTTAAAGGTAGTATTTGGCTAAGTTTTACATGAAAATTATTATGGAATTTCATAACTATTATTTTGAATAAAGTCTTTAAGTAGTTTTATTTTAAATGTTTTAAAATATATATCTTTAGAAAAAGTGATTTTAACTATATAAAATCTAAGTTATTAGGACTTGGTGCTTTTCCGTAGAAATGAAACAATTGTTCGGATGATTCTGTGATTAGATAATTAAGTAACCGACTATCAGTATTGACCAATGCGTTGATCATTTCAAAGAGACCGAGATCAGGATTAATTTCTCGAAAACCACTTCGATCCGGTTTGAACGTTTCGTGAGGAAGAAAAGAGCTTGGAGTCGAAGATGAAGCAGTAAAGTGCAAGGGCTAATCGCTACTAATACTGAGGGTGATTCCAAAATAGATGTAGTAGGAGTAGCGCCTTCGGTTCCGTTCGGACCCGGAACGGACTTGTACGGATGAATGCTTTAATAACATCGTCAGGAGGACGATGAGAATTCTAAGTGCATGTGTGCTAAAAAGGTAACGCATAGCCTCGAGCCTCATCAACCGGGAATGGCTAAAACTGGGGAGGTGCAGTAGGGCTAAGTGGCTAGCAACCAATTAGGGTAAGGTCATCCCTGTCTAGATGTCCCTTTTATTCGGCTGTATGGGCGGTTGCTGATCCCAACCAGGGGATGATCTTATTCGGACTATCCAGTAAGGGGTCGCTCCATCTTGTGTAGCAGGGGATCATGGTGGATCCTCGATACGATGATCTAGACAACGTACTGTGATGTGTGGTACCCCAGTAGCCCTACTATTGTATGAAATCCAATCTCCAATGAGCACATGTACGGTTTTGATCGTGCCCAACTATGCGGAAACGTGAGATGCAAGCATTTCAGCTTGATTCTATTTTACTTTCTATAGACACTATTATAATATAAGACAGATTTGATAAAAATGTTTTGGTTATCGTAAGGTAAAAACCCACCACGTTTATTTTGGCGTGGTCTTACGAGATACCTTTGATTTCAAAGGATTTTGAAAATTTTAATAATCCAATTGAGTGTGTATTCTCACTCTGGTTTTTCAGACTGACTCGGGTGTTATTGAACTATAATGCTCGGGTCAGAGCGAGTATTCTAGAGTATAGATTCTGGATGGACTACTATGAAGCTCAAGGGATGCGCTGGATGGCGAGACGTATCACACGTATTTGATGAATATTCCACTGTGTATGATTAACTGCATAGTCAGTTTTGTGAGGACAGGTTATGATAACTATCCAGTTGTGTGCTATGAATTTTGTTGTACTCTGATGATGTAACGTATAAACAGATATAGTTCTTGTGTTTAAAGATTAGTCATTTATCTATTATATATTGTTTCGCTACTTTTGTGAGATTCAGATGTTGTTTTCTATTTCTTCTTCTACCTCTTTCTTTTTTTAACCCTAGTGGTTCGTATTTTCTTCCACTTTGAATTGAACAGTTAGAGAATATTGCCAGCTCAAAGGGGTACGGGTTTGCGGGCTGTTACAAGCTAACGCTTCCATAAACCTGTATTTCACTTATATAATCCAAAGAAGATAATAAAAGGGAAATATTTAAGTTGTTTCAATTAATAACAAAACAAATCAACACACCAACCATATTCACTTGCAAACAAACAATACAACCATCATAGGAAATCAAAGTAATCAACTATCCATCCATAACAACCAAAACAAATGGTTTTTTCGGGTTCAGAAACTTTTGTAAAATTAAAAATAAACTACTAAGTATACAATACATTCAACAGTCTTAGATGAAACTTAATAGATTATTTGTAAATCCGAAATAATTTAAAGTATAACTTCCCAATCATCCTATAAGCCACACAACCAATAAATTCAAATGTCATGTAAGTTTATTCTTATTAATCTCCTTTCATATTATTTATTGTTATTTAATTTCATCCATTCATACAATGTTTATTTTTTTATAAATTTACATTCATTACTTACAAAATTCCATTTTTCATTTATTCATGCAATGCCATTTTCATTACTTTACATCCACTTACTTACATAATATTTTAAAAAGTAAGTTTCTATGAAAAATTTAATTCACAGTTATTATTTACTTTTGATTTCCTTTTTATATTAATATTCATTTGTGAATCAAATCATACCTAGAATTTCAACTTTTTCTTTTTTTCTTCATATTCATTTCCTTCATATATAACATTGTTGAATATTAAATCTATTTCTAATTATTTCAACATTTTCAGATGTCATAATCATTCAAATAATATAGTATTAACTTTTACTATTTACTTTAATCATAATTACGTCACTTAAGTTCATAATCATTTACTTACAGTATTCCCCTTTTATTAAATTTAATTTGTAGCATTCAAATTATTAACTTAAGTTTGTAATATTCTTATACATCTTAATTTTTCATTCAAAACATAATTTCATTGAACACTTTCATTTCCTAAGTCTTACTTGTATAATACTCCATTAGATATTTCTGTTAACATTTCAACTTTTGACATTTTGGTAAGTTATATATGTGTGTGTGTGTGTGTGTGTGTGTGTGTGTGTGTGTGTGTTTCTTTTAGAATGTAATTGAATGTGACACAAGTTCGTCTTATTCAATTTAGTTAAAAATGTTCAATAATTACATCCTCTACCATCTTCTAAGTTTTCGTACCCTTTTGATTTAAAATTTACAAATTCCTAGTTTCTTATATATTTCACACATAGCATCTATTTTCTTATATATTCCATTTTCAGTAGTTTCCAATTATTAATATAGTCAACAATTCATTTCATTAAAATAATTGAAAGTTACTAATTATCAGAAAGTTTTAAGAACTAAACTCCGGGTTACATTTCAAATCATTTAAAATAAATATATACACTCATAACTCATATATATCCAGTCAATTTAGAAATTAAAATCAAGATTTGTTTATCAAAACAAATGTGCAGTAAACTATTACAGTAGTCTTTCAATTTGAAACTCAAAAACAAATGTCGATGATGCATGCCCTCATCACTGAAATTATTTTCCAACGATAAAGGGGAGTACAAACTTATTTCCTTCCAAAATTTCTTTAGACAATTCTTTCAAACTATATTGAAGTATTTATATCAGAAAATACTTCCAAATATTACTGATATTATATTCCAAAATCTTTTGAAAGCAATTTTTCAAATTTCCTAAACTTAAGTTCTCAAATTCCAATTTATATTTATTTTACTTGTAAATCCTATTTCACAAAAAATATTTATATAATTTCACTACCTAACAAACAACATACTACATCCAACTATATTATTTATAAAAATTATTCTTCTATACACAAAATATATACTAGGTAAAATTATTTCATTTACCCATATTTCAAATCCAGTATTTTGTCGGTCTGCCCTATTAAGTGTTTAGATTTCCCTATTGATACCATAGCACTCTATGTACCGTCCGGAATTTATAAATACTAAACAGAACAAATTAACACAATATAAAAACATTTTATAACATAAACAAATACGCTCTCTCATTTATACACTCCACGACTCATTCTAGGGTATTACTATCCTATTTCCAATGAGTCAAACCCCACAAAGCTAAGGTTATCGCTAAACCAAAGCTCTAAAAGCAAATGTAACGACCCACCTTTTTTGGGCTGTTTAAAATCGACGATAAACCACACATGCCAACTCAAACTATTCAAAAGGGAGGATTATTATGGGGTAAATAAGAAAAAGAAGAGAAAAGAATAAAAACAAAACACAGAATCTCACAACGGAATGACAAAATATAATAATCAAATAAATAGTTCATGAAGCTGTTTTACAAAATAACGTTTGATTACACTTTTACAATACAGATCAAAGTTACATACAATAGAAGTAAATAACAATGCAACGGAAAAATATGATGTAGTGGAATAAATAAATAAATAATATAGTATACAATCTCCATCTTCGTCCTCTAAAAGAGCAGTCTTCGGTACACTGAAATGTTCAGACTGACCCGAACGAATTGAAAAGACAAAACACTTGAGTCAGAACTAAAAGATCGTATATAAGTTAAATCAACAGTAAATAAATATGAGTGTAACGGCATCAGAGATGTTCACGGGGTTTGTCATCTCCTATCTGGTGTCCAACGTGAGTGCGATAACTTAAGAGATGTTTAGGATTCCATCTCCTAAGGATCCGTTAAACTATCCACATACGTAGTCCAATACGGTATTATAATAGTGTCTATAGTAAAGTAAAGTATTAAAATAGTGTTAAGGCATTACCTATATCCCCCTTAACACATTTTATATATTCCCATGGTCTATATAGATATTGTAATCTCCTCCGTAAACTTGAGGTTTACTCAGTGAGTACTCCATAGGTACGGTACAAACCAAACTCATAATGGGCGCGATAAGGCATGTGACAAGGCATGCAAGTCAATGCCTAGGGTAGCATACTACCGTTTTGTGGATCCGGACTGGTGGTAATGCATAGCAGCTACCACTGCCCACTTGGAACACACTTCCATAATCAAAATCAAGTGGTGGCCACCAGATCAATCATAAAGTCATAATATGGTATCGAAGAAATATGCCTGATAGGAGGAGCGACCGCACTTGGCCCGGCATGGCTCATGTTTAGCCACATCAATCTGACTCACGGGAGCTAGGGCTACGTAAATACCTCATATAGAATCATTCGCCAAACCATCCTACTTCATTCTGGAATCTCCCACGTGCGTAGTTGTTAAAGTGGTTTTGGGCATTGGCAGAGAATGTGATAAAATCCGATCCTGGTCTCTTTAACAACCAAACGCTTATTTCACACTAGATGGTTCTTTTAAATTTCTCAAATCGATTCGTAATAGATATCAAAATATCATATTCAATTCAAACTATATCACTTTCGTAATCATATTCATAATAGGTCTAGGGTTTTCAAGCAAATATGAAATAGCCGAAATTGTTACATTATTAAATTCCAGCTACTAGCCAGAAAAGTGGGTAATACAATCAAAACTGTTGGCACTTATTGGATTTTGGATTCCATACAATGGTAGGGCTACTGGGGTGCCGCCCGTCACAGTACGTGGCCTAGATCAACGTACTAAGGAGTACGCCCGCTCCCTTGCAACACAAAGCCAGAACCATTCCTTACTGAACAGTTCTGAACAAGACAACCCCGCAGTTGGTGCGCATTTCCAACCGCCCACTAAGCCGAATAAAAAGGGACCTCTAGACAGGGGAAAATCTCGTCCTACATGGGCATGACCCACTTAGCCTTGCTGCACCTCCCCTGTTTTATCCATTCCCGGTTGATGAGGCTTGAGGCTACATATACCTTTTGTGAACATATCACTTAGAATGCTCATCGTGCACCTGACAATGTTCTGAAAGCATTCAATCCATACAAGTTCGTTCCGGGTTCGAACGAAACCGAAGGCATTATCTCGTTACACTTGTTTGGAATCACCCTCAGAGTTAACGACGATAACCCTTGCACTCTGAATCTCCTTCTCGAGTCTGTAAGTACTATTTCCGTCAAACTCATCACGGAATTACCCCTAGAGTTATATTGATGAATAGTCCTTACACCTTGAGTCTTCACTCTTCACATAAGATTCACGACCTAACGTTAGTTTGGATCGATGTGGTTTTCGGATATCCAAATATGGAAACCCGATCTCGGTCTCATCGAAATCCAAAGCGTGTCTTTTAGGTCCAAGTTGTTTTAGAGTTTAAAACAATTCAATTACATTATCTATATACACACAGATAGATAATTCACAGATTCACAACAGATAATAATCATTATCATAACCACATATAATCCACATTATCATTATCTAAAGATAATCCATATCATCATCACAATGCAACCAATGCATCTATATCACTCAACATTACTAATCTTATAGTTGAGATTCCAAACCATTCAAGGCAACCAATGTCATCCATTTATAAGCAATGATCTATAATCATACCATCTATAATTAATTTAAAATGAATTAAATTAATTACATCCTCTCTAATTAATTTAAAATGAATTAAATTAATTACTTACATCAATATAAATCTTGCTTACATCACCATTAATTAATTACAATTTAACTAATTAACTAACCTCTAATTTATCATCTTAATTAATCAACCCTGATTAATTATACTTTAATTAATTTCACAAAATTAATTACTCTAAACCAAATACAGTAATTAACCTTTAATTACTTCATTAATTAATTAACTATAATTAATTACATTTAACCTTAATTAATTACAATTAATTAATTACCCTTAATCATTGATTATTTATTAATCAATCTTGATTAATCAATCTTAATTACATCAATAATTATATTAATTAATGATCCTTAATTATATTTAACTAATTATCTTATTTAAATTAATTACATTCAGTAATTAATCACAATTAAACAATAATTATTAATCACCTTTGATTAATCACATTCGGTAATTAACTACCTTAATCACTTCATCAAATTAATTATTCCTTAATTAATTTCTGAATCAATCCCTTGATTAATTATACAAAATAATTTAATCCAAATTACTTTCACAATCCCAACAACATCAACTAATTACATCCAGTAATTATCTTTAATTACTTCACCGAGTAATTTTACTTCATTGATTACATCAAGTAATTACTATCAAATCCAATGTTTAAAATTAATTAATTTAATCCAATCTCAATAAACTCCATTAATAACATTAAGTAATTAATGTCTTAATTACTTTCATTTAGTAATTAAACTTAAATAATTTTCACAACTGACTATCATTAATTAATTAATTTATTTAATTATTAAAAATTAATCATATTCATTAATTACTAAATAATCCTTAGCTAAAGACCATCATTAACTATTATTAATTATTTAATTACTTTTTCTTAAGTAATTAACTTTCATCAATCAACATTAATTATAAACTAATTAATCTTTAATTATCTATTAATTAATCTTAAATTAAATTAATTAAGTGTTAACTGTAACTTAATTAATTCTAAATTACTTGATTAATTAATTCCTGGTTATTAATTAAAATCCAATTAATAACCCTTAATTTCAAATTAATTACTCCTAATTAATTAATCTCAACCATTGATTAATTAGTTTAAACCTTTAATTTCTTATTTAATTAATCCAAACCTTTAATTGCTTATAAATTTAATGAATTACAAATCTTTAAATTCTAATTTACTTTAAGATAAAACTTTCTTCTTATTAATAAACAAGTCATCATTTACAAAGTATTTAAAACAACTTTACTTTAAATTTTCTTCCAAATCTCGTTTTAAATTTAAGATTTAAGATGAATTCTAATTATCTTTAACAAAGTCTTGAAACACATTTCTAAACCTTTTATTTCACAAGTTAAAGATATACTTATTTAAATAAGAAGTTTAAAAGGGTTTAAAACCAAAATTCATTTTTAAATTCAAATGAATTTGAATTATACTCTAAATATTTTGAATTTTTTAAAACATTTTAAATTTTAAAACCTTCCTACATTTCAAAATTGAAATACTTAAAATTTGAATCCAGATTTATCTTCAGATTTTAAATTCTACTTACATTTTAAAACATTATTTTAAAATTCAACTACTTAATCATTTTAAAGTACTTAACCATTAAAGTTTAAAGTCTTAATTTATTTTAAAACTAAAATTTAAATTAAAATTTGAATTCCAGACTTTAAACTTGGATTTAAATTTTAGTTTAGACCTTTGCCTTCAACTTAAACTTCAGTTTGGAGTTTTTAAAGAAGACATTTTAAATTTTACTTTTAACTTAATAAAGTTGTTTTAAATAATTTAAATTTATAAAACTTCCTTAAATTCCAAACTAGAATACAAAAGTTATTTGGATCCATACCCAAAATCTGGTTTAAACCTTATTTAAAAAAAACTGTTTATAATCATACAGATGGGTTTCTAAAAAAACCTATAACAACTGCATTTACCCGAGCCAACTCGAATTCTGCTTCGGGTCCTCCATCCACAAACTTCGAGCAAAACACAGCCATCACTCGAGTAATGCTCGAGTTCAATATACTGCATCTTATCAGGCAAACTTCTGAAGCCATAAGTGCACGGTGCACGTGCACCGTGCCTCCAGCCATCATCATCCACCTCCGGTGGCTTCCCAACAACGACGATCAACCCCATGACCAATCACCACCATCAGAACCTCCTTCCAAAACATGAAATCGAATTCGAGTTGCATTCCAAAACCTGGAACAGAAGACCAAAACCCATCCCAACCTGTCATCACTTCAACCACCTTCCTCCGACCACCATAAATCCAATAACTCCGGCCACAGCCTCGACCACACTTCAGCAACCACCTCCCAAAAGCAATAGACACTCGATCATTCTTACAGGTAGAATCGACCCAAACAACCTACCAAGATAAAAATAGGGCTACAGAAAGTAAATCATCATCGCCGCTTCCATGTTGATTTGCATCACCATTACATATTTTTCACGGCATCAATGACTACTCCTCCACCTACCAGATGAACCCCGACACTTCAAATTTCCTAGATCACCCAAAAACCCAAAATCCCCCTTTACAGTTAAACACAGAACTATATGCTTATTTCTATTCTAAAAATTTTGATTGCAGTGTTGAAATTTATGTTTTGCTTTGTATATTCAATTTACAATCCTGGATTTATAAACTAACCATTTTAATTTTCCAAATTATTCAACATGCATTGGTATTTTTATTTATTCAGGGACACCCAAGTTTTAAATTAACTAAATTAAGTTTTTAAACCGTAATCTATGTTAAATCAACATCCTTTATTTGTACATCAGGTCTAACCATAATTATTCCTAGAGAAAAATTGAATTCAAATCAACACAAAATTCAGGAACTAATAAACAGAGAAAAATCCTGTTGAAACAGAAGCATATCTCTCACATATATGTATACATTGTAGGTTCACCCAAACTTAATCATCTCATCATCACAAGCATGCAACCAGAAATTTATACTAAATTTTTATTTTTAAAATAAAGTTACTCACCTTATAAAATCAGAAGACAGAGCCATGAATTTGTGAAAAGGCTTTGGTGCTTTTTAAAACTGAAAATATGTGGTTCCTTCTTTGTTTTTGATTAAAACTTGAGTGCTTGGTTTGCTTGAGTTAAAAACTTGAAGGCTTGATACTGAACTCTTGCATGCATGCTATATGAAACTTGATTACAACCAAAACTGAAAAGAATGCTTGCATCTAAACTTGCAGTTGCTTGCTTGTGAGTAGATCTCAGATTTTTGAAAAATGTAGGCATGCTTTGTTTTGATTTGAAAAAAAAATGGTTTGCATGCAGGCTTTGTTTCAGGTTTTAAAAATGAAGATGAGATTTCAACTTGTTCTTGTTTCTGATTTTGGTTCAAAGGAAGTGTGTTTTCTTTCAGATTTCCTTTGCTTTAGATTTTAGAAAATAAAAGAAAAATGAGGAAAGAAGATTTCACATAAGCTGAAATTATTTGAAAATAAAAACAAAAGAATAAGCTAAATTCAATATTGACACTTGTCCCTAAATTTAACATTTTTCACCTTGTAATGTTTATTGATTAACACTTGTTATTAAATTTAATTAGTTATTATCAAATGTTAATTAGTTATTTAGCTAGATGTTAATATAAGAAGAAAAGTGAATCTTTGTTTAATTAATTAGTTAATATGTATTTATTTATATGTGGATAATTTCAAAATCAATAAATCCAATTTAATTTATGAAAATAAAGTTTATGCAAATATTATAAAAAAATCCAAAACAAATAAAAATACTTATACTTTAAATTTCTAAGCTTTTGAATTCAAGTTCAAATTAAATTTTGAAATCAAGTTTATTTACAAATATAACTACACAATTAAATTTTTGAAATACAATTATTTTTATTAAAAATCTATATGTTAAAAACAATGTATTATTATATTTTAAAATAACAACATTTGATAACTATAAATAATTTATAAAAGAAATTGTCTCTTTATCAATAAATTATTTATTTTACCCAACTATATTTTTAAGAAATCAAAATAAACCTTATTGTTATTTTTATTTTAAATTTAAACTCGAATTAAAACATATTATAAATCATTTCAATATTTATCTTTTTTATTTAAAATCATTTTGTTATTTATTATATACTTTTAAAAACTAAATATCAAATAAACCAATTTAAACAAATTTAATTTTTATCTTGTCAATTTAAAACCATATTTTATCTATTAATTAACCTTTTAAAAGATTAACTTTTAAATAAAATCATAATTCCCAATTTTTACTAAAGATATATATATTTATAGAAAACAAGATTTATTTATTTATTAGACTAAAATAATATCTATTTTCAATGTATACACATTCTATATACATTATAAATAGATAACAATTTATTAGATTTAAAAAGACAAAATCTATCGATTCAATATTTATTTTAATTGGATTATTAAATTAATTCAAATCTTATCAAATCAATTTAATTTTTATTTCAGACTATTAAATTGATATTGTTTCAAAATTCCGGCTCATCACAAAAATCCTGTACAAAATTCAACTTCTCTTTCCCTGATCATCATCAAGCCTTAGGATCTAAACAAGGTTGATTTGTTTAAACATGCTTTAAGTTCTAAAAATTAATTTAAGAAAAAAGAAATCAAGGTTTTCTCTGGAAATGAAAAATACAAGAAAAATTCAAAATGTGTTAAAATTCAAATGTCATGAATTCTATTTTCAAATATATTATCTGAATTGCTTTCGAAAATAAAGATTTTTAAAAGTTAAACCATATTTTTTTCAAACATGAGTTTACTGATTCATTCGATGATGATCGAAATTGGGGGTATCGTCAAATTTTGGTCATCGGCATGATGAGAATAGTCGAGGTTGTAATCGGAGATGGCTGAGGTGATGTAGGTTTGGGGAAAAATGCTCAAAGGATTTTAATTTTATTGTAGTGGCCGAACGACATTCATCTAGGGTTTGAAACCCATATTTACTCATAGTCGGAAATGGTATTGCTGCGTCATCCTTAGACGATCGAAATCGATCGCACCAGTGCCAATCGAAACATTAGACTTCTGCGAAGCTTCGGGGGCGATCACTTGACCTCTGAAGGCCAGAGGTGGAAGAATGAGGCATTTTTATGTTGATCGTTTTGGTTCCAGTTTGGTCGGAAAGCTCGATTGCGAATTCGATGTAGTTTATGGTTTCTGGGTGCCTGGAGGTTTGGTCAGGTGGTCGATGACTTGATGATGGCCGAAACTTCGACCAGAGGTGGCCTTTTCCGTTTGTGCATGTGCACATTCCATAGGGATGTGTTACTTTCCTGGAAGGAAGAAAAAGGTGTTTGACTCCAAGACATCTTTGGGGTGTTCGTGCACTGGCTCTAGTTTGAGTCTAGGTATTTTCAAGTGTGTATCGGGTTGTATAAAAACTTAAACAAATTTTTAAGTTTGAAAAGCATACGGGTTATTTTGAGAAGAAATTCAAAGTAAATGATGTCCTGGCTCGGGGGCATACCCGAAGTTGGTCTCGGGTTTGTCTTATAAAGCAGTTTTTATAAATCAAAATTCGAATTTTTTAAACATTTTTTTATCCATGTTTTAAACGATAGTTATAATTTAAGTACTTGATTAATAAAAGTTTAAGAAAGATATCTTTATAAGTAATTAAGTTTAATTTACATAATTGTAACATTATTTATTAATTAATTATTTTAAATACATAATTAAAAAGTAAATTAAGATGAAATATTGATTTTTAATTCCTATTAACATTAATCCCTTATGTTAATGATAATTAATTATAAAGTTTATTAAGTAAAAAAATTATAATAATAATTGAAGGATTAATTAAGATTTATGATTTATAATTACTTAATAATTAAAGGATAATTAATTAAAGGGTAATTAATTATTAATTAAAGATACTTAATTTATAATTAAAGATTAATTAAGGTAATTAATTAAGGAATAATTAATTAATAAAGGAAATTAATAATTAATTGATTAATAATTAAGGATTTAATTAATTAATATTTAATTAATTAAGGATTAATTAATTTAAAATTAAAGATAATTAATGAAAATAATTATGTGATTAATTCATTATAATCACACTGTAAATTCATCTCATTGTTAGATGATTGATTATTGTTAAAGTGCCTTGAGCTGATTGATACCCTTGTTATGTGATTGTGATACTTTGTAATGTGAATTTCTTTATGCTGAAATGTGATATTTGTGATTTATTTCTGTGTGAATGTAAAAACCCATTGGCCCGTAAAACAACAATTGAATTTCGATGCGACAGGGAGTCAGATTCAAGTTGGGTATCCAAAACCCACAACGAATATTAATGATGAATCTTTGTGATTGATATATCCACGTGTTTTTAAATTGAGCGCTCACTATTCGGTTTAGCCGGATAGGACCTTTGTGTCATATAACCCATTCCGAATAATGATATGACGAAATGGAAAGCATTTGAAGAGGTGGTGAAGACCGGGTGTCTTCGAGAATGATAGGATAAATTGTCGAATGACTCTGCACTGAGTTGCTCCGGTGCAGAGATCTCCAAATGTGATGAGGAGTTCGGTCGGGATTGTGGATGCCCGGATTACAAGGGCTTCTTTTGAAGTGCCTTCGGTTCTGTTCGAACCCGGAACAGACTTGTATGGTTGTATGTCTGACACTACATTTTGAGATATAAAGCTGATTTCTTTCAAATACATTTCTGTTGGTGGCAGAGAATTTATTCTCTTAGCTTAACACCTTCCTTTGAGACGTACGATCTAAGAGGTTATGTAGTTGATGGTAATTAGTGATATACTCCTAACTTCATAGTGTGGCATGTGGAGTACTGTTGATCATTTGTTGATCGAAGCATGACTTTTGTGAAAAGCGTAGCTTTGTGGAGGATACTTTGTCGAACCTCACAACCCAGTAATGGTCGAAACATGAATGTTGCGGCAAGGTTTTTAGGGGTCGTGCCCCTAGGGTATGTCCATTTTCTTTTAGATGGAAAGTGGTATCATGGTATGGAGCCTAGATATTTAACTATGTGGTTGTTGCTATTTGTTGGTGAATCCCCGGATAACGTTCGGTAATGATCGGGGATGGCTTACTTGTATGTGTTACCTTGTCACAAAGGAAACCCGACCTTGTGTTGGTAGGGGACTGATTTGGTTCTTGGGGGCGCCCCTCCAGAGGCGTTCCATTTGATAAGGAAGTTCCTTAGCCTGACGATTGTTGGAAATCCAATCATTCAATGTGAGCCCTGTACGGTTTTAGTGATAAAACCTGCCATTTAACATGGTAGCTATAGTAGGCATACTATAATGGTATGTATGCTAGTTGAGATTGATATTATACTTTCGAAATATTTTTCACACTATGCACTAATAATAATATCAAAAAAAATTTCTCGTATCAAGCATATTTGACTATCATAAGGAGAAATCCCCCCAAGTGTGCGATTGCATTGTGTGTGTGCCGGGAGGCCTTACGATAGTTTCATTTTTCAAAAGCATGAACGGATTTATTTTATAAATTGTTTTCATATGAACAAATGTTTTGTTTACTCATATCAGTCCCATGACTGACCTGGAGTTTATTGTTCCCTTCCTAAACTCTAGGTGCCCATAATTTCCACATGGGCAGCCTGGAAGTAGGTTTTCTATGTTTTGGAGCTAGCTTGGAATCTTTTGAAGTCTTTTGGAAGCTTTTGGCCTTGGAAATCTTTTGAAGTGTTTGGATTTTTTGGAAGATCTTCTCAAAGTCGAAGTATATTGCGAATTTTTGAAGTCACTTTATTGTTCTCATCCTGTAATTGTATCTTGTGTTTATCACACTGATAATGGGATTATATTGATTGTAATCAAAAATTGTTGTAGTGTTGTATCTGTGGTGTTGATTAATGATATTCATTTTCTTTCCGCTGTTTATATTTATCTAATGTTGTTATAAGCTCCATCCGAACTGGAGTTCGACGTTTCAATCTCCGGTAGTCGAATACAAGTAAGGTATTTGATGTCAATTTTCAATCACTGAATTTCGGGTCGTGGCCTAATACATTAAATAATTTGTACCTTTATTTAATTACAACTTTAGTTCATCTTAAAACAACGATTGGAAACAATTTAAACTTTCGAAATTTGTTTAAAACTTGCTAATACCTTGTTTAAAAACTTGGTTTACATTTACTTTGAAACATACCCACCTTTGATAAGCTTTAAATACAAAAATCTTGGCCAAAACAATAATCCCCGAGCCAAACGAGATAAAACCCGACCAAACCCCCGAGCAACACTCGTGCACTTGACAATCCCAAACTGCTTCGAGTAACCCACGAAAGCTTCTCGAGATCATCCCAAGAAAGAACGAAACAAAATTAGAAGAGTTTTTCTGGTGATAAATGTTGTTCCAGTTTGGGTTCGATATCGAAATTTCGAATTCGTCAATGATATAGAATTCTAGGTGCTCGTGAGACTCATATGAACAGTACCCGAGGTGTGGAAGGTAGTGGCGTCGATCGAAGTTCGCCAGTGCCACTGTGCATGTGCACGACACCAGGTCTTGTGTCAGTAACTTGTTAGGGGAAAGAAGGGTGGAGGCTCGAAGCTGTTCTCGAGGGATCGGATTTGGTTCAGTACAGCATGATAGGGGTTTCTCTCTTCGCGTTTGGTGGCGAACGGGAGACTCTTACCCCTACATGTCCCATTGAGATAGTATAAGGTCTTTGGTTGGTTGCACGAGAGGCTGGCTGTAAAAGCAAATTCGAGGTACCACTATGTGCCACGGCGGAGAGTGGCCGCTATCGATGGTTGCAAAGCCTAGACCATCATAGTGGTATTGGAGCCAAATGTTGAGTAAGAACTTTAGCTATGGAGTATAATACATTAGGTGGCTCATTAGAGATACGGTGAAGTATACCCTAGAATGAGTATAAGCCGAAAGACCAAAACCCTAAAATTTCTTGGTCTATTTCCTTTAACTATTGATACTTCCTAAGATATCTTGTTCGTATGCCTAAACTAAGTTTTCTTACTATTACAGATAGTGAGAATGAGTGGAAGAAGAGGACAAGGTAGGAGACGGGGAATTACCACTACAACTGGTCAAGTCCCTGCAACAGCAGCTATACCTACTCAACCTCAGTCGAATCTGGCTGATCTATATAGAAGTTTTTCCAGACTTGGTGAAAAGCCGTTCACTGGCAAGGAATCTGTTGTCGAAGCCCAAGCCTTGATCCGATCATGTGAAAGAATTTTTAGAGGGTTGAAGTTGGAAGACGATCAAATGCGACTAGTAGCCTCTTAGCAACTCCAAGAGGAAGCTCTAGCTTGGTGGGAGACTGTTACTCTGGATGAACCGAAATATGAATTCACTTGGAGTCGATTCAAAGAGGTGTTTGAGCAGCGATACGTGCCATCTGCTGGTATCTCCCGAATGTACCATAAGTTCATGGATTTGAAGTGGGGAAGTTTATCGTTTCAGGAATATTTGAATAAATTCAACGAATTATCTCATTTTGGACCGGAGCTGTTGAATACACCTTTGAAGAAGAATGACAGATATATTTGGGGAATGAATAAGAAGTATCATGAAGGATGACTGCCCACGTGAAAGAATCCTTTTTGGACTTGAATGATATGGGTTATCGATATGCTACCCTGGATATGCAGGAAGTTTCGGAAGTGAAGGGATGTTCAAGCAATCCAAACTGGAAGAAAGGAAGTCCAAAGGGAAGAAAACCGGACCAAGACAAGGAGAAGAGGAGTAATCAGGAGAAAGGCCATTATTCAAACGATTGTAAGAGGCCAAAGAAACAAGTAAATGAATATCAGCCTGTGAAGACAAGTCGAAGAACTAAGGGATGCTTTTATTGTCACAAGCCAGGTCACGATGCAAAACATTATCCGAAAAGATGTAAGCACATAGCGAAAATGTATGCGATACAAGATGGCCCCTCAACTTTAAAGGCGGATAAAGAAAAAGGAGTTTTAGAAGGTAACCTTATAATTTATGATAGAGTTGCTAGAGTATTGTTCGACACGGGCGCTACACATGGCTTTATCTCCTAACAAACCGTCAATGAATTAAAACTAAAACCTGAATTTGTTGACGAACCTATTTGTGTGAAGAATCCAGTTGGTGGTCTAGCAAATATTTGTCAACGATGTAGAGATGTTCTTATCAACCTTTTCATCCTCAACTTTGATGAATTTGAAATCATACTCGCAATGGATTGGCTAACGAAGTACGAAGCCAAGTTAGATTGTAATAATCGAACAATTTTGATCAGAACCAATTTTGGGAATTTCATTGAAATCTCTTGTGTGGATCCGAGTCCTAAGAGAGATAAACCGATGTATACTTTGGGATATCCCGAACCTAGTCTGGAGTCCATACCCATTGTCCAGGAATTTCCAGATGTGTTCGAAGAGGTTAAATCTTTACCCCACACAGAGAAATTGAATTCAGAATTGACTTAGTTCGAAATGCTCGTCCTGTCATTCATGCAAGTCGCAGGATGGCACCCAGGGAAAGGATAGAATTAGTCAAGCAAACCCATGATTTGCTAGAAAAAGGATTGATAAGTCTTAGTGTTTCCGAATGGGGTTCAGCTATTGTGATAGTGGTTAAATCTGACGGATCCTTCAGATTGTATGTAGACTACCACGATCTCAATAAACTAACGCTCAAAAACAAATTTCCTTTATCTAGAATTGATGATCTATTTGATCAACTGCACGACGCTCGTTTATTTTCAAAGATGGATCTAGCTCAAGGTTTCCATCAGCTACGAATTGCTGAAGACTTTGTTCACTTGACTGCTTTCAAGGGTTCAGACATTTTCTACGAATGGTTAGTCATGCCTTTCGGACTAACCAATGCTCCCGCATACTTCGTAGACTTAATGACCCGTGTGTTTCTAGAAGGTATTAAACAAATTTGTTCTTGTGTTTAGTGACGATATCCTGATATATTCCAAGATCGAGGAGGAGCACGCTGAGCATTTGAGAATTGTTGTGGAAATATTAAGGAGGAACATTTCATTCGCAAAATTTTCTAAATGCAATTTTTGGGTTAAGGAAGTCAGATTTTTCGGACACATTATTAATGAAGAGGGAATCTCTATTGATCCGGACAAGATTTCTGCTATTCTATACTGGAAGCGACCCACAACTCCGAAAGAAGTTCAAAGTTTTCTTGGTTTAGTAGGATATTACAGAAAGTTTGTCCAGGATTTTTCTAAGATAGCTAGTCCGTTGACTAAGCTAACAATGAAGAATGCAAAAGTTGGTTGGACTCTGATATGTGATGAAGCTTTCTAGTAGTTAAAGAGGAGATTGACTATTTCCCCTATTCTTGCTATTATCAATGGAACCAAGGTTTATCTGTCTATACTGACGCTTGTGGTGATGGTTTGGGTACGGTGTTAATGCAGGATGGGAAGGTAATTGCCTACGCGAGTAGAGAATTACGTCCGCATGAGAAAAACTACCCAACCCACGATCTGGAACTCTTAGCTGTTATTTTCGCCTTGAAAATCTGGCGACATTGTCTTTTGGGTAAGAATCTCCTTCGGCTTTTCTAAAGGAAATTTTTAAAGCTCGACTTAACCTAATATATACTTAATAAATATTTCTTTTGTTCTAGGTGAAAATTTTGAATTATTCACCGATCACAAATCCTGAAATATCTCTTCATCCAGAAAGATTTAAATCTGAGGCAACAACGATGGCTAGAATTTCTAGCATCATATGACCTAGATATTTTGTATATGCATGGTAAAGCTAATGTAGTTACCGATGCTTTGAGTAGGAAACACGCTATTATTGCTCATCTTGTTGTCATTCCTACTCTTCTTGAGAAAGTCGCTAGCAGGCAAAATGAAGACAAATTTCTTCGAGATATTTATGGGAGGATTTTTCAAGATGAAGATTCTAGTTTTGGAATCGATAATTGGGGAGTTATAAGATTGAAAGGCCGGATGTGTTCCAGATATCCCTGATCAGAAATGTGAAGTTTTGGACGAGTGTCACAAGTCCAAACTTAGTATCCATCCAAGAGTTAACTAGATGTATCGAGATATTAAAAGAACTTTCTGATGGAAAACAATGAAGAGGGATATATCTATATATGCGGGTCATAGTGCTACCTACTAGCTAAAAGTGATCAAAAGAAAGTAGCGGGTTTACTCCAACCGTTGGAGGTGCTAAAGTGGAAGTGGGATCAAGAATATATGGATTTCATAGATGGGTTACCCCGCACTCGAAAGAGGAATGAAGCAATTTGGGTTATCGTGGATTGCTTAACTAAGACTGCCTATTTCATTCCAGTGAAATCTTCCAAGATAGCGGCAAGTTTGACCGAATCGTATATAAAAGATATTGTTTGTCTCCATGATATACCCAGAAGTATAGTGAGTGATCGTGATCCGATATTCACTAGTAGATTTTGGGAGGTATTTCAAGCCGCATTGGGAACCAAACTGAAATTCAGCACTGCTTACCATCCACAGTCTGATGGGCAAACTGAAAAGATCAATCGAATTTTAGAAGACTTCTTACGAGCTTGTATTCTTGACTTTGGTGATTTTGGGAGGACCATTTGCATCTGGTTGAATTCTCATATAACAATAGGTATCACGCCAGTATCGAAATGCTTCCTTTTGAGGCTTTGTATGGTCGTCCATGTCGATCACCTGCATGTTGGATCGAGTCAGGTGATAGACTCGTTCTTGGACCAGATATGATTAAAGTAGCCACTGAAAAAGTTTAATTTATTCGAAAGAAGTTGAAAACGGCTCAAAGTCGTCAGAAGGGTAATTACGACCGTAGAAGAAGAGATTTGGAATTCCAGGTTGGAGATTCTGCTTTCTTAAAAGTGTCTCCAATGCATAGTGAGTTAAGGTTTGGAAAGATGGTAAGCTAGCGCCGCGTTATATTGGTCCTTTTCCTATTCTGGAGAGGATCGGTCCTTTAACTTATCGAGTACAGCTACCTAGCTGGTTATCTGGCGTACACGATGTGTTTCACGTTTCACATCTTCGGAAATATGTGCATGATCCAGATTGTATTATTGAAGAAGCTGCTCAGCGCGATTTGGAGATTACACCAAATCTGGCAGTAAAGAGAGAACCGATAAAGATTATAGATCATGATGAAAAGAAATTGAGGAATAAAGTTGTGAAACTAGGCAAAGTGCAATGGAGTGGTGATCCAAAGGACTGTGCTTGAGAAACAGATGATAGCATGTAGAAGTCCTATCCCAATTACAGAGTGGATATTTCGGCTTAATCTTGTAAGCCAATTTCTATTTTTTTGTATTCGTATATTCTTTGTTTATCTTTCTCTCTTTCAAATTTCGAGGACGAAATTTTCTTAAGGGGGGAATCTGTAAAATCCCCAAAATTTTTATCAATTTAAAAATAAGGAATTAGTTTGAATTTTGGAATAAATTGGGGAATTAATTTGAATTTTTCAAAATAAATAAAGTAAGTGTTGATATATATATATATATATATATATATATATATAAATAAGATTGTAAAATTGCGTTTGAATTTAAGAATTCAAAAATATAAATATTTTAAAACTATTTGAATTTAAATTATATTAGTGTATATATATATAGGTAGATTTGAATTTGAATCTAAACTTGAATTTGAATTTAAAATTTAAATAAATGTCTTAGAAAATAATTTGCATTTGAAACCATAAATATGCAATTTATTTAATGTAAAATTTGTTTAAAACATTTCTTCTTTAAAATTGTATATAACATGGAATAGGAAATGTATTTATAAAATAAGGAAAATATGATATAATATTTATTTAAAAGTATTTAACCCATGAGAAATACAAGTGTTAAGCATGTAACAAGAAATAATACCAGTGTAATTCATATAATAAATGTTTCAACAAATGGAATGATTTTGGACAAGTGTCATTTTATTTTATTTTTGAGAAAAAAATTAATAAAAATAGGAAATGAGATTTTATAAGCTATCAAATCCCCTCCTTCTCATTTCTTTTAATTTCTTCAAAGCTTTAGAGAAAAAAGTCTATAAATTTTCTAAAAACCTAAAAAAAAAAAACAAATTAGAAAATCTATCAAAACAAACTCAACTCTATTCAATCTGAAGCTATAACCTATCCTAAAACATAAATTAAGCAAGCAAAGATCATCTTTATCCAGTAAATTTGAAGTAGTCAAAAGAAAGCAAGAATACAAACACAGATCTGTAGACAAACTTTAGCAAGCTTCAAATCAGGCTTTCCTCATCAATTCAGTAGATCAAAGTTTCAACATCAACAAAAAGAAATCAAAACAGTTCCCAGTTCAAAATATTTTCCAGGCATCTCCTCTCCTCTTCAAAAATATGTGAGTAAATTTTTGAATCTGGATTCCTAGCCCGTTGTTTGAAAATTCATGCTGAAGTATGATTGAAAATTTTTGTGTGCATGTATATTAATACATGAAGATGATATGTGCATGTCTATAAATAAGGACATAAGTCCTGTTCTAGGATACAGGACTTCAAAGTCCTGTACAAAATTCAACTTCTCTTTCTCTGATCATCATTAGGCCTTAGGATCTAAACAAGATTGATTTGTTTAAACATGCTTTAAGTTCTAAAAATTAATTTAAGCAAAAAGAAATCAAGGTATTCTCTGGAAATGGAAAATACAGGAAAAATTCAAAATATGTTAAAATTCAAATGTCATGAATTCTAGTTTTAAATATATTATCTGAATTGCTTTCGAAAAAAAAGTTTTTTAAAAGTAAAACCATGTTTTTTAAGCATTAATTCACTGATTTATTCGAGGATGATCGAAATTGGGGGTATCGTCAAATTCTGGTCATCGGCGTGATGAGAATGGCCGAGGTTATGATCGAAGATGGTCGAGGTGATGTGGGTTCGGGGAAAATGCTCAAAAAAATATAACTTGATTGTGGTGGTCGAACAATGTTCATCTAGGGTTTGAAACCCATATTTACTCATAGTCAGAAATGGTATTGCTGCGTCATCGTTAGATGATCGGAATCAATCACCCCAGTGCCAATCGAAATGTTAGACATCTGCGAATCTTCATGGGTGATCACGTAACATCTGATGGCTTGAAGTTGAAGACGAGGCATTTTTGTGTTGATCGTTTTGGTTCCAGTTTGGTCGAAAAGCTCGATTGCGAATTCGACGTAGTTCATGGTTTCTGGGTGGTCTGGAGGTTTGGTCAGGTGGTCGATGACTTGATGATGGCCGGAGCTTCGACTAGAGGTAGCCGTTCCGTTTCTGCATGTGCACATGCCATGGGGATGTGGCAGTTGCCTGGAAGGAAGAAAATGGTGTTCGACTCGAAGACATCTTTAGGGTGTTCGTGCACTGGCTCGAGTTTGAGTTCATGTATTTTCAAGAGTGTATCGTGTTGTATAAAAATTTAAAAAAATTGTAAGTTTGAAAAGCTTACGGGTCATTTTGAGAAGAAACTAGAAGTAAACGATGTTCTGGCTTGGGGCACACCCAAAGTAGGTCTCAGGTTTGTCTTATAAAGCAGTTTTTACTTTAAATAAAAATTCAAATTTTTTTAAACATTTTTATCCATGTTTTAAACAATGGTTATAATTTAAATACTGGATTAATAAAAGTTTAAGAAAGATATATTTATAAGTAATCAAGTTTAATTTATATTATTGAAACATTATTTATTAATTAATTATTTTAAATAATTAATTAAAAATTAAATTAAGATGAAGTATTGATTTTTAATTCCTAATTAACATTAATCCCTTATGTTAATGATAATTAATTATAAAGTTTATTAATCAAAGATTTTTTTATAATAATAATTGAAGAATTAATTAAAATTTATGATTTATAATTACTTAATAATTAAAGGATAATTAATTAAAGGGTAATTAATTATTAATTAAAGATAATTAATTTATAATTGAAGATTAATTAATTAAGGTAATTAATTAAGGAATAATTAATTAATTAAGGCAATTAATATTTAATTATTTAATAATTAAGGATTTAATTAATTAATAATTAATATTTAATTAATTAATATTTAAGGATAAATTAATTTAAAATTAAGGATAATTAATCATTAATTAAAGATAATTAATGAAAATAATTATGTGATTAATTGATTATAATCACACTATTAACTCATCTCATTGTTAGATGATTGATTATTATTGAAGTGCCTTGAGTTGATTGATACCCCTGTTATGTGATTGTGATAGTTTATGATGTGAATTGCTTTGTGCTAAACTATGATATTTATGATTTGTTTCTGTGCGAATGTGAAAACCTATTGACTCGTAAAACGGCAATTGAATTTCGATGCGATAGGAAGTCAGATTCCAATTGGTTATCCGTAACCCATATCGAATATTAATGATGAATCTTCGTGATTGATATATCCACGTGTTTTTAAATTGAGCGCTTGCTATTCGGTTTAGTCGGGAGAGGACCTTTGTGTCATATGACCCATTTCGAATTGTGATATGACGAAATGGAAATCATTTGCAGATGGAGGTGAAGACCGGGTGCCTTTGAGAAGGATAGGATAACCTGTCGAATGACTTTGCGCTGAGTTGCTTTGGTATAGAGATCTCCATATGTGATGGGGAGTCCGATCGGGATTGTGGATGCCCGGATTGCAAGGGCTTCTTTGGAAGTGCCTTCGGTTCTGTTCAAACCCGAAACAGACATGTATGGTTGTACGTCTGACACTCACTTTGAAATATAAAGCCGATTTCTTTCAAATACATTTCTGTTGGTGGCGGAGAATTTATTATCTTAGCTTAACACCCTTCTTTGAGACGTACGAGCTCATAGGTTATGTAGTTGATGGTTATTTGTGATATACTTCCATCTTGGTAGTGTGGCATGCTGAGTGCTGCTGATTCTTTGTTGATCGAAGCATGCCTTTTGTGAAAAGCATAGCTTTGTGGACGAGACTTCGTCGAACCTCACAACCCGGTAATGGTCGAAACAGGAATGTTGCGACAAGGTTTTTAGGGGTCGTGCCCCTAGGGTATGTCCATTTTCTTCTGGACGGAAAGTGGCATAATGGTATGGAGCCCAAATATTTAACTGTGTGGTTGTTGCTATTTGTTGGTGAATCCCAGGATAAAGGTCGGTAACGACCGGGGATGGCATACTTGTAGGTGTTACCTAGTCACAGAGGTAACCCGACCTTGTGTTGGTAAGGGACTGATTTAGTTCTTAGGGGCGTCCCTCCAGAGGCATTCCATTTGACAAAGAAGTTCCTTAGCCTGACCATTGTTGGAAATCCAATCATTCAATACGAGCCATGTACGGTTTTAGTTGTAGAACCTGCCATTTAACATGGTAGCTATAGTAGGCATACTATAATGGTACGTATGCTGGCTAAGATTGATATTATACTTTCGAAATGTTTTCACACTATGAACGAATAATAATATCAAAAGGATTTTCTCGTATCAAGCATATTTGACTATCACAAGGAGAAATCTCCCCCAAGTGTGCGATTGCATTGTGTGTGTGCTTGGAGGCCTTATGATAGTTTCATTTTCCAAAAGCATGAACGGATTTCTTTTATAAATTTTTTTCATACAAACAACTGTTTTATTACTCATACCAGTGCCATGACTGACTCCGAGTTTATTGTTCCCTTCCTAAACTCTAGGTGCCCATAATTTCCACACAGGCAGCCTAGAAACAGGTTATCCATGTTTTGGAGCTAGCTTGGAATCTTTTGAAGTCTTTTGGAAGCTACTGGATATTGGAAGCTTTTGGCCATGGAAATATTTTGAAGTGTTCGGAGTTTTTGGAAGATCTTCTCAAAGTCGAAGTATGTTGGGAATTTTTGAAGTCACTTTATTGTTCTCCTCCTGTCATTGTATCTTGTGTTTATCACTCTAATAATGGGATTGTATTGATTGTAATCAAAAATTGTGGTAGTGTTGTATCTATGGTGTTGATTAATGATATTCATTTTGTTTCCGCTGTTTATATTTATTTAATATTGTTATAAGCTCCATCCAAACTGGAGTTCGACGTTTTGTGATTAGGCCTAATAAGTGATTGATGTCAATTTTCGATCGCTGAATTTTGGGCCATGACATAAAACGCTAAATTTAAAACTATGAGTTTTCCTTTTGACCATCTTGGTTTTGTGATTAGGCCTACTAAGCTAAAACACGATGATTGGTTTATAATTATAGATAAAATTAAACATAGGATTTCTAATTGGAATGGGAGACTTTTATCTAGAGCGGGTAGACTTGTTTTAGTTAATTCTGTTTTGTCAGCTCTTCCGATCTATTGGATGTCTATGCATTTTTTTCCTGATTGGGTGATTGGTAAAATAGATAAAATTAGAAGATATTTTTTATGGAGCGGTGATAATTCCAACAGCAACATAAAAAGTTTAGTAAATTGGGAAACTATTTGTAAATTCAAAAAGGATGAAGGTTTTGGAGTTATTAATTTTTGTAATATGAATTTGTCCCTTCTAGGTAAGTGGTTATGGAATTTAATTTAAGGACAATAACGATAATGCCACTTGGAAAGAAATTATTTCTAAATATTACTAAAATGGTAATGATAATCTTTTTCAAATTAGTCCATCGGTTTCATGTAAACAATCTTATTTTTGGAAATCCATTTTAAAATGTAATGTGATTTTAATTTAGGCATTAATATTATAGTTCACTCAAGTATTAATACCTCTTTTTGGCATGACAGTTGGATTTCCATCATTCCTCTTAGGATTGAGTTTAGAGAGTTGTATGACATTTGTAACTTAAAATATGCATTTATTTTAGAAGTTTTTTTCTCCTGAAAATGACCCTCCTTGGAATTTTAGCTTTAGTAGAATTTTAGTAGGTTCTACCCTTAGGCAGCTTAATCTGCTTAATGCTAGATTAAATCTTTATAATATATAATGATAATAATTATATTAGTTGGGAGTGGGATAAAACTAAGAAATATTCTGCTAATTCTTTTTATAGATTTATTAACTTTTCGGGTGTAATTTAATGACCCGCTATTTTGGACCATTGAAATCGACAATAAAACCATACATGTCTGACTTGAATAATTTAAAATACCAAATTGTTAATTAAAATTTGGCAAAACACAGCATATACAGTAAATAAATCAACCACAGAATCACAGATACAGAGTAATATAAAATAATGCAGCGGAATAGATAAATAGTAGTTCATGAAGCTACTATATAAATATCAGAGTTAGAAATAAAAATACAACAGAATATCTCAAATACAGTGAAGTCTCCAGTACGAATAGATGACCACTCCGAGCGAATCAACTGAAAGAGCCGAAAGCTGAATCAATAGTTGGATCCTCAAACGAAGCTCCAAACTTCAAAGGCGAGTCTCAAATGCTATATCGCTTAGTCTGACCCGAGCGTAAAGCAAAAAAACAAAACACTCGAGTCAGGATTAACATTCTCATATCAGTAAGTCCAACTCAGGTGAAATATCAACTGAAATACAAATAACATAAGGATGTTTGGGATAACCATCCTCTAAGGGTCCATGGAACTATCTACAATGTAGAAATATACGCTAAAACACCGTGGTCATTCAATTTTATTTATACTTCAAAATCAAAACATCATTTCCCTTTCAAATATATCTATTTTCCAAGATAGTGTGTATATATATATATATATATATATTAAATAATTTATAAAATAAAGTATTTGAAATTTCCTCAACTACACAAATTGATTCTAACCAACTCAAGTTCCAAATTCCCATTTATTCAAAGCTCAATTCATTAATTCAATTCAGCTCCCAATAACCATTTAAACTTTTGTTATATTCAAAGCTTTAATATTCAATATTTTAAAGTTAAATCTAACAGTTTCATATACATCTTGATTTAGCTTCATCATTATTATTTAGTCAGGAAATATCCACTTAACAAGTTCATTATCATTTAAATAGCCTTAGATTTCATTTTACAGAATACTTCCTTAAATTTATTTAAACTTAAAATATCCATTTAATCCCTTTTACCAAAACCAAGTTATAAAAATCATATCTTAAATCTCGAATTCAATAGTTTCAAATCGATTTAATTGAATATAATTCTTAATTAAATACCATTTCCAATTAATTCAACTTTATCTTCTCAACTCTAGCTTATTCAAAATTTTACCAAATCTAATTTGAAATATAAATTTAAACGAATCCTTAAACATATTATATGTATTAAATCAATCTTAATTAGATTAAATATTATTATTAGGTCTATACATAAAATTTTCATTTTTATACATATAATATTCTAAGAATCAGTCTTTATTAAAACTATATTTTTCTTTCCCAAACCATAGAAATTATTTTCAAAACATTTATGTATATATGGACCAATGATGTCTGTATATAATTTCCTATGCTATGATCATGGGATATGGATATTTATCATTTCAATCCGAAATTTAAATATACGGATAGATATCACTTCGACCCGCAATCCCAAATTCAATTTAATGGAAAATCGCTTGGGTTTATCATTTCAACCCATAACGAAATTCTCCTATCCAAAAGTCCGTTCGGGTATGTATCATTTCAACCCATAGTGAATTCTAAACTACACGGAACTTGCAGAGTGATAACAGATAATACAACAAAATAACAGGCATATATCATCAATAAAAATATAATATAAACAACAGGCTATGGTGTCATATCCCACAGGTGAACAGTTATAGAAAATTGCATATATATATATATAACAATTTAAATGACTACAGCATCATATTTCAATTGTCGTTTCAATTGAAATCAAATTTAATAAAATACAAGAACGTTAATCATGAGTGATTGCTCACCTTTCGAGGCTAGACAAGAACGATAATGATGTCAGTTATGGATCCCAATACGAACTTTGAAGCAAAGCTAAATTGGCACGGATTTGATGACAAAGCTTATAGATAGAAATCGATGGAAAAAAAATCAATCGGTTTGATATAAACATAGTATATATTATATGTGTTATTCAAATTTCCTTAAAATCTCAATAAATATAATTTAAGATGGATATTCAAATAAAGTATTCACATTGTTTGAAACTGATATTAAATTTAAAATACATATTAAAACAAAACATCATCATATTATTGAAAAAATCAATACTTAAATTTAAACACATAAACCTTTTTCCTCTTAAATTAATATTACATTTAAACACACAGACAAAATAAAATACAGGCATAATATATATAAAAATCATCACTTATTTAAAACACGCATTTTAAAATAACATATTTATATATAGTTTACTCAAAATTCAAAGCATTTACTGAGAAAATCAGTCTATATATATAGGCCATACATTATGAAAGCACTACAGAAAAGAGAAAAAACAAAACATACTTTATATATATACACTAGAATCGAGATGAAAATTATACATTTAAATTTTTAGTTTTACAACATAAGTCACTAATGCTTTTACAACACTCAGCTGCCATACTAATATATGTTATATTCGAACAGGAAAAAAAATCTAATTATATTTTCAAAATATGTATATTACTAATATTTTATAATAACAAATAAGATATAAGACTAACGTATATATACGTCTCTGAAAAGCTTGGCTTAAAATTCACATAAGCAATAAACATAAAAAAAAATGTGGATATAGTTTTATGCTAAAATATCAATTAAACGGAGACTGTTATAATGTGAAAATTTGTGAACGCAAGTTGAAATATAAAGATGGATTTTGTCAAATGTATTGGAAGCAAAGGACAGGGAGGGGAGAAGCAAAGCATGGAAAAAAAATATAAAATAAAAGGAAGAAAATGGAGGCCATACCTTCAGAGCTCACGCATGCAAGAAGAAATGAAGAAAATGTTGAGATGCAATTGAAAACTATTTGTGTACGAGGCTTATATTTTTACACGATTGCATTGATTGAGGTGAGAGAATATAGGCAAGAAATAAATTTAAATCAATTATACATGATTTTCATTGATTGAGGTGAGAGAATATAGGCAAGAAATAAATTTAAATCAATTATACACGATTGCATTGATTGGAGAAACGGTAGGAAATAATTCCTGTCAGGAGGAATTTGCGCGTGATATTTGATTTAAGAGATAATTGCGTTGGATAGATTAAATAAAGAAACGTAATAATTAATGGTATAGGAACATTAAGGAAATAAAAGAATTTCGTTTGAATGGTAAGAAAAATCAAAGATTTTGTTCCTATTAATTACAAAGGAGTAAATGGAAAAGAATAGACACTTATACACGTGAATTTCAAATAATCTTGAAACGGATTTTGAACTTCTAAAGAGAAATAAATTTGCTTGAAACTACTACGCGAATTTTTATTCCTATTATAAAAATGAGGAAAAAGGAAAGCGTAGAAATTTACACGTAACTTATCAAAACTAGATTTAAAAGAAATTGAACGTCTAGGGAAGTGATTTCTTTCCCACTTGGAATGCAAGGCTATAGATAAATTTATTATTTAACGTCAAAATAAATATTATTCCCAATTGAAACCATATTAACTTTTAAATCATTAAATTAACATATAAAATAATAACAACTATCTACTGCTTTAAATTGTAAATTCACATAATACAACCTGTTTCTTTTATTTCAAAATATCTTTCTTTTAATAATTATTATATTTGGAAAACATTTTGAAATAATTTTCTCTTTTAAAGATTATAAATAAAATATCATTACGTTAACTACCAAATTAAATGTTCATTTTAATACATTCTCGTTCCTTAATGGAAAGATTTCAATAAATACAAATTTTAGTTTCGCATTAAAATCAAATAAAAGTCTAATTCAACTACTTCTTTTTATTAACAATAAATCAAACATTATTTAATAATTTCACATAACTCAACATATTCATTAGTAACCAATTTTAGTTCATTTGTTAGAGGTTAAATTATTTGAATTACAACAATACAATTAAACTATTGTTTCCTCTTTAATTTTATTCAATAGATCAATATTTACAATTAACAATTATTATTAAATTCTTAACATTTGTTGTTTTTAATTCAAATTGTAAATATCATATAAGCTATTATTATTCCCATCATTTTTGTTTCTGCCAAATTTTATTCAATATTTTAAAACAAAATTAGAATTTTAAATTGGTCTAAAATTTTGGATCTTTACCCATTACCCCTTTTTTCCAGATCTGAACTGCGCTGCAAAAATGAAGATGGGAAGAGATTTTGAAACGGTCGGGAAATCAAAGATTTTTATTCTTATTAAATACCGAGACGCAAATGAAAGTGGAAAGTTTAACACGTGAATTGGAGGCAGGGTTTTAATTCCTTTTTTTTAAATGCACGTGCTGATTTGATTTCTAACAGCTAAGATATGAAATCAAAGAGTGCGTACAATAGATGCAATAATTAAAATGAACGTACGTCCAAATCAATTAACAAGTAATGTAATCTAAATTTACATGTTTTCTTATTTATTTACTACTTATATTTAATTATACGTAATCCAAACATTAATTTTTTTTCAAAATATTATTATTTAAAATTTCTTAAAAATTCAATTAAATACGTTATTAAAACCGTTTAAAATTTATGGGTTGTTACACTCTCCCCCACTCAAAACTTTTCGTCCTCGAAAAGGAAGGAGGTAGGGGAATAGCAACAAATAGAAAGAAAAATAGATTGAAGTACAAGAAAAACAATTAATTTAAAACTATACAGATTTTACTTGAAATATTCATCTAAAAACTTCATTTGAAATTTAATTTTCTTTAATACTTTAATACTTTTCAAAACTCCTTTGAAAACAATTATTTACATTATTACTTATATTTACAAAGAAGCTATTGAAAATATTAAATCCAAAAATTTACAATTTTTTTTATTTATCTCAAGATACTTCCGACATTATAGATGGATTAATAATCATTCTCTTTAAATATGTTACAATTAATTAATAACTTCTGAAACACTAAAAAAATTCTATTATACCATGTAGTATATAAATAAACAATATTTAAAAAGGATATATCCAACAAGGAAAGAAGGTAGATTCGGAAAACAGAATCTAGGTGAATAACTAAAGCTGAGCAAATAAGGTAGATTCAAAAGAATAGTATCGGGCACGAATAGTTAATTTCAAACCAAAAGAATTTCAATTACAAAGATTAATACAAAATTTCTTGTTGGAAATACTTCTATAATAAAATACCTTTTCAAAAAAATACTTTTATGTTGAAACCAATTTTCCTTTCGAAAATACTTCTATAACTCGATGTTTCAACAAGTTTATCCTCGTTCTTGCAGACTCTGGCCATGCGTTTTAAAAGTATGTTTATTTTACCATTAGACACTATTGTAATAGCGAAATATACTACATAGTAAATAGTTTAACAGATCCTTTGGAGATGTAAATCTCGAGCATCTCTTAAGTTACTTCACTCATATTTATTCCTGTTAATTTAACTTACATAAGATCTTTTAGTTCTGACTCGAGTGCTTTGTTTCTCAATTCGCTCGGGTCAGTCCGAGCGTTTCTGGATTTGAAGATTTAGCTCTGGAGGACGAAGACGAAGATTTGTATTATTATTTATATTATTGCACTACACGCATACTGTTCCGCTGCATTATTATTGGTATGTGTAACTCTGATATGTGTTATATAAATATCAAAAGTTTTGTAAACAGCTTTATAAACTGTATATTTGATTATTATATTTTATCCTTCCGCTTTGAGATTCTGTTATGTTTTTTTCCTCCTCTATTTTTCTTATTTACCCCGTAACAATCTGCCCTTCCGTATGCTTTGAATTGGCACGTGTGTCGATTTAAAGTGTGCGAAAAGGTGGGACGTTACAAGCACAGTTTGGGATTTTGTAGAAACCAATTCCAGTGGATCTGCAATAGTGTATTATTATATGATTTCAATTTTTATAGTGTTTGGAGTTGTCGTGTAGTCGTACGATATATAAACGCGCTGAAATTTATATCAAAAATTGAATATAAAAATGGGTTCAAAAAGCTATCTTCTCCATACGATCAAATTTAGACTCAAAACCTTTTCCATTGCGTTTGTAATAGGGGTATAACATTATGAAGGCCTAGTGGCATGCCTCGACAGGAGATCGAGATTGTGAGTTGCGGTAATCAATATGATTTAAAATTTAGATCTAAATTTAGATATAATATATATATATATATATATATATATATATATATATATATTCCCATCAATTTACTGTAGACCTCATCCAACACTTGTCCACACCCAAGGAACACGTATTTCCCTTTCTCTGTTTAACTTCACACGTAATAGATTTTCAAAATCAAAAATGGATCAAGGACTTCCTTCTATTTTCTTGAGTTCAAATCGAGAAAAATATATCATCGCCTCTTTCAAATTGAAACTAAAAATTAAATAATGGCAGAACGAATGTAATCGATTCTCAAAAAATCGTATATCCTTCATAATTGAAATCAATTCGCATAGTTAAAATAAACATAGCAGCAATCTGAGCATTCCTCTCTCTAATTCCATTTCGATTCGACCTCAATCTAAAAAAAGTAAAAAGGGAGGCTCGAATTCAATTGCAGGTGGTAGCTGTTGGCAAGGGCAAGAATATTGTCGCGATTGGATGAGGCGTCGTGACCAGGTGAAGGCGCGCTCATGCATGCGAGGGGATGGGAGTGTCATCGACGAGTCAAGGCATGATGGCGAGGGTGCTAGCGTTGCTTGGGGTCGTACGAGGCTCGGAGGTTCAAGGCGACGTTGGGGGGGTTTCGGTGATCGATTTAGGCTATCTGCAGTAAGGTATTCTCGATTTTAACTTTTTTTTAAATCTTAATTTATAAAAATATATGTGTTATTATGTGTAAATTAGAAAAAAAGTATTGTTAGAGAAGGTAAACTAGTTTAGAGCATTTTTATGATGATCTGGTTTCAAACGAGAATATATATGTGTGTGTGTGTGTGTGCGCGTATATATATATGAGATTTCTGAAATTAGAGTTATATTAAAAATTGGATTTTGGAGTTTATATAAAAATTATTTTTTAATGCATGTAACTTACTTTTAACTTTGAATACATATACAAAAATATTTTGAAAATATATAGGAGTTTTAAAATTGTTAGAAGGTTTATATAAGTTAGATTTTTATGAAATCTATATAGCTTATTTTTATAAAATATATATGTAGTTTCAAAGTGAAAAGAAATAAAGATACATATTTTCAATCACTAGTTTATTTTATAATAATGTATTAAGGAGATTAACCTATTTAATTTTTTTTAGTCACTAAGAATTATTTATTATAGGAATTAGGTTAAAATTAGATTACAGTTTAAAACCAAATTTTTAGTTTAAATTAAATAAATAAATAGTAATTAATTGTTCGATCAATTCAGATATTAACAAACCTTATAATGTTTACACAAGTTCTGAAACGTGAAGAAAACAAGCCAGGTTTGGATCGAATTGCAAATAAGTCAAAGGTGAGTTAATTTCACTCAACCTGGATTTCTGTTTGATTTAAATAGTTAATTTAAATTATTGGTTGATTGTTTGAATTATCTGGACGTGATATTATATAATAGTGTATATATATGTATATTGGAGTGACTGATTCCCGCATTATATAGCGGATGAGACCCTATGCTCATTGCATAATAGCGAATGACCCTTATACCGCGATGTTCCCCTCGAAGTGGGATTGGTAATTTATATTGTGCTAACATCTATGGATGCAGGGAAACAGGTTGGTGGGATCCAACTGGATTCCTCAAAACGTTGAATTTATTTGATATACAGCGATGTTATTTATTTAATGATCTATGATAGATTATATTGATTAAATTCGGATTGAAATTATTGAATACTATGCTTGGCTGAATATATATTGGTATTTTGAGAAATGGAAAATATATATAAAGTTTGGATTTGGAAAGAAAATTCTTAAGTAAATAAATTATTAGGAACTGGATAAATCGAGTAACACAGGGAATTTAAAACCAGGAAATCGGATTGAAATCAATTTAGGTTTTGGAAACTGTGATTTAAATGAAAATGAGAAATGGGAATTCGTAAACTGGTTTATAAATGAAGTGGAATGTTTATTAGTGGATAAAATTAAAAGTATAGATTTCGGCGAATTTTATAAGAAAAGGTGCAATTCATTTTAAAAATAAAAGGTGATTTATTTTTAAAAGTTGGAAAGTATATTTTCCTGGAAAACTAAGTATATTTTCAAAGAAAAGATTTCAAAGTATAAACTAGAAGTTGAAAATTTATTTTAGAATATTTTAGAAATTTATTATTTTAAGTGAAAGGTAAATATTTATTTAAGTTAATTATGGTCGTTAATTATTTTTAAAGGTAAATTAGTATTATGATTTAAAAAAAAAATTAAAATAAATATTTGATATAATAACTTTATTTAAAAAAAATGAAGTTTTAGTTTAAGTTTTACTCAGTAACTCTTATCGAATTTCCTAAGCATTTTTAAGTAATTTTAGTAGCCTTAATGTAAATAATTTAAGCATATATTCTCGAAAGTGATTATATGGAGATGGAAAATGTGTTTTAAAAAAAAATGTGGTTTTATTTTTAAAGTGTTGAAAGGAAGTTACGGGATTGGGACGTCAATTGAATTGGGATAAATCAAGAAGGATTTATAAAAGATTAGACGGTTATATTGGAATGGAAAGTGAATTTCTTGAAAACCCAAGTATGTTTTCAAAGCAGATTTTTAAAGTATAAGTTAAAGGTTTTAAAGTTGTTTAGAGGAATGTTTTAGAGGAATTTGTTATTTAAATTGTTTTAAGATTTTAAAGTAAATATTTATTAATTTAGTTATAGTAGTAATTATTTTTAAGGTTAAATTAGCATTATGATTTAAAGGATTGTTACTAAATATTTATACTTTGTAAAAATGACTTTTATTTTAAAGGTAGTATTTAGCTAAGTTTTACATGAAAATTATTATGGAATTTCATAACTATTATTTTGAATAAAGTCTTTAAGTAGTTTTATTTTAAATGTTTTAAAATATATATCTTTAGATAAAGTGATTTTAACTATATAAAATCTAAGTTATTAGGACTTGGTGCTTTTCGGTAGAAATGAAACAATTGTTTGGATGACTGTGTGATTAGATAATTAAGTAATCGACTATCAGTATTGACCAATGCGTTGATCATTTCAAAGAGACCAAGATGGGGATTAATTTCTCGAAAACCACTTCAATCCGGTTTGAACGTTTCGTGAGGAAGAAAAGAGCTTGGAGTCGAAGATGAAGCAGTAAAGTGCAAGGGCTAATCGCTACTAATACTGAGGGTGATTCCAAAATAGATGTAGTAGGAGTAGTGCCTTCGGTTCCATTCGGACCTGGAACGGACTTGTACGGATGAATGCTTTAATAACATGGTCAGGAGGACGATGAGCATTCTAAGTGCATGTGTGCTAAAAAGGTAACGCATAGCCTCGAGCCTCATCAACCGGGAATGGCTAAAACTGGGGTGGTGTAGCAGGGCTAAGTGGCTAGCAACCAATTAGGGTAAGGTCATCCCTGTCTAGATGTACCTTTTATTCGGATGTGTGGGTGGTTGCTGATCCCAACCAGGGGATGATCTTATTCGGACTATCCAGTAAGGGGTAGCTCCATCTTGTATAGCAGGGGATCATGGTGGATCCTCGATACGATGATCTAGACCACGTACTGTGACGTGTGGTACCCCAGTAGCCTTACTATTGTATGAAATCCAATCTCCAATGAGCACATGTACGGTTTTGATCGTGCCCAACTATGCGGAAACGTGAGATGCAAGCATTTCAGCTTGATTCTATTTTACTTTCTATAGACACTATTATAATATTAGACAGATTTGATAAAAATGTTTTGGTTATCGTAAGGTAAAAACCCGCTACGTTTATTTTGGCGTGGTCTTACGAGATACCTTTGATTTCAAAGGATTTTGAAAATTTTAATAATTCAATTGAGTGTGTATTCTCACTCTGGTTTTTCAGACTGACTCGGGTGTTATTGAACTATAATGCTCGGGTCAGACCGAGTATTATAGAGTATAGATTCTGGATGGACTACTATGAAGCTCAAGGGATCCGTTGGATGGTGAGACGTATCACACGTATTTGATGAATATTCCAATGGGTATGATTAACTGCATAGTCAGTTTTGGGAGGACAGGTTATGATAACTGTCCAGTTGTGTGCTATGAATTTTGTTGTACTCTGATGATGTAATGTATAAACAGATATAGTTCTTGTGTTTAAAGATTAGTCATTTATCTATTATATATTGTTCCGCTACTTTTGTGAGATTCAGATGTTGTTTTCTATTTCTTCTTCTACCTCTTTCTTTTTTTAACCCTAGTGGTTCGTATTTTCGTCCACTTTGAATTGAACAGTTAGAGAATATTGTCAGCTCAAAGGGGCACGGGTTTGCAGGCTGTTACAAACTAATGCTTCCATAAACCTGTATTTCACTTATATAATCCAAAGAAGATAATAAAAGGGAAATATTTAAGTTGTTTCAATTAATAACAAAACAAATCAACACACCAACCATATTCACTTGCAAACAAACAATACAACCATCATAGGAAATCAAAGTAATCAACTATCCATCCATAACAACCAAAACAAATGGTTTTTTCGGGTTCATAAACTTTTGTAAAATGAAAAATAAACTACTAAGTATACAATACATTCAACCGTCTTAGATGAAACTTAATAGATTATTTATACATCCTAAATAATTTCAAGTATAACTTCCCAATCATCTCATTAGCCAAACAACCAATAAATTAAAATGTCATGTAGGTTTATTCTTATTAATCTCCTTTCATATTATTTATTGTTCTTCAATTTCATCCATTCATACAATGTTTATTTTTTTTATAAATTTATTCATTACTTAAAAAATTCCATTTTTCATTTATTCATGCAATGCCATTTTCATTACTTTACATCCACTTACTTACATAATATTTTAAAAAGTAAGTTTCTATTTGAAATTTAATTCACAGTTATTATTTACTTTTGATTTCCTTTTTATATCAATATTCATTTGTGAATCAAATCATACCTAGAATTTCAACTTTTTCTTTTTTTCTTCATATTCATTTCCTTCATATATAACATTGTTGAATATTAAATCTATTTCTAATTATTTCAACATTTTCTGATGTCATAATCATTCAAATAATATAGTATTAACTTTTACTATTTACTTTAATCATAATTACACCACTTAAGTTCATAATCATTTACTTACAGTATTCCCCTTTTATTAAATTTAATTTGTAGCATTCAAATTATTAACTTAAGTTTATAATATTCTTATACATCTTAATTTTTCATTCAAAACATAATTTCATTGAACACTTTCATTTCCTAAGTCTTACTTGTATAATACTCCATTACATATTTCTGTTAACATTTCAACTTTTAACATTTTGGTAAGTTATATATGTGTGTGTGTGTGTGTGTGTGTTTCTTTTAGAATGTAATTGAATGTGACACAAGTTCGTCTTATTCAATTTAGTTAAAAATGTTCAATAATTACATCCTCTACCATCTTCTAAGTTTTCGTACCCTTTTGATTTAAAATTTACAAATTCCCAGTTTCTTATATATTTCACACATAGCATCTATTTTCTTATATATTCCATTTTCAGTAGTTTCCAATTATTAATATAGTCAACAATTCATTTCATTAAAATAATTGAAAGCTACTAATTATCAGAAAGTTTTAAGAACTAAACTCCGGGTTACATTTCAAATCATTTAAAATAAATATATACACTCATAACTCATATATATCTAGTCAATTTAGAAATTAAAATCAAGATTTGTTTATCAAAACAAATGTGCAGTAAACTATTACAGTAGTCTTTCAATTTGAAACTCGAAAACAAATGTCGATGATGCATGCCCTCATCACTGAAATTATTTTCCAACGACATAAAGGGGAGTACAGACTTATTTCCTTCCAAAATTTATTTAGACAATTCTTTCAAACTATATTGAAGTATTTATATCAGAAAATACTTCCAAATATTACTGATATTATATTACAAAATCTTTTGAAAGCAATTTTTCAGAATTCCTAAACATAAATTCTCAAATTCCAATTTATATTTATTTTACTTGTAAATCCTATTTCACAAAAAATATTTATAAAATTTCACTACCTAACAAACAACATACTACATCCAACTATATCATTTATAAAAATTATTCTTCTATATACAATATACTAGGTAAAATTATTTCATTTACCCATATTTCAAATCCAATATTGTGTCGGTCTGCCCTATTAAGTGTTTAGATATCCCTATTGATACCATAGCACTCTATGTACCGTCCGGAATTTATAAATACTAATAGAACAAATTAACACAATATAAAAACATTTTATGACATAAACAAATATGCTCTCTCATTTATACACTCCACGACTCATTCTAGGGTATTACTATCCTATTTCCAATGAGTCAAACCCCACAAAGCTAAGGTTATCGCTAAACCAAAGCTCTAAAAGAAAATGTAACGACCCACCTTTTTTGGGCTGTTTAAAATCGACGATAAACCACACATGCCAACTCAAACTATTCAAAAGGGAGGATTATTATGGGGTAAATAAGAAAAAGAAGAGAAAAGAATAAAAACAAAATACAGAATCTCACAGCGGAATGAAAAAATATAATAATCAAATAAATAGTTCATGGAGCTGTTTTACAAAATAACGTTCGATTACACTTTTACAATACAGATCAAAGTTACATACAATAGAAATAAATAACAATGCAGTGGAAAAATATGATGTAGTGGAATAAATAAATAAATAAATAATATAGTATACAATCTCCATCTTCGTCCTCTAAAAGAGCAGTCTTCGGTACACTGAAATGTTTAGACTGACCCGAACGAATTGAAAAGACAAAACACTTGAGTCAGAACTAAAAGATCATATATAAGTTAAATCAACAGTAAATAAATATGAGTGTAACGGCATCAGAGATGTTCACGGGGTTTGTCATCTCCTATCTGGTGTCCAACGTGAGTGCGATAACTTAAGAGATGTTCGGGATTCCATCTCCTAAGGATCCGTTAAACTATCCACATACGTAGTACAATACGGTATTATAATAGTGTCTGTAGTAAAGTAAAGTATTAAAATAGTGTTAAGGCGTTACCTATATCCCCCTTAACACATTTTATATATTCACATTGTCTATATAGATACTGTAATCTCCTCCGTAAACTTGAGGTTTACTCAGTGAGTACTCCATAGGTACGGTACAAACCAAACTCATAATGGGCACGATAAGGCATGTGACAAGGCATGCGAGTCAATGCCTAGGGTAGCATACTACGGTTTTGTGGATCCGGACTGGTGGTAATGCATAGCAGCTACCACCGCCCACTTGGAACACACTCCCATAATCAAAATCGAGTGGTGGCCACCAAATCAATCATAAAGTAATAATATGGTATCGAAGAAATATGCCTGATAGGAGGAGCGACCGCACTTGGCCCGGCATGGCTCATGTTTAGCCACATCAATCTGACTCACGGGAGTCAGGGCTACGTAAATACCTCATATAGAATCATTCGCCAAACCATCCTACTTCATTCTGGGATCTCCCACGTACGTAGTTATTAAAGTGGTTTTGGGTATTGGCAGAGAATGTGATAAAATCCGATCCTGGTCCCTTTAACAACCAAACGCTTATTTCACACCAGATGGTTCTTTTACATTTCTCAAATTGATTCATAATGGATATCGAAATATCATATTCAATTCAAACTATATCACTTTCGTAATCATATTCACTTTCGAGATCATATCACATTTGAAATCATATTACTTTTGAAATCATATTTTCTTTCAAAATCATACTTTCTAAAATTGGTTAAACCCTCATTTAAAATTATCTTATTTACTCAGAATATGTTATTTCACTAGAAAATATCAGTTCAAATCTCAACTTACGTAATAACATCATTTTATCATATTCACTGTTAAATCAAGGATTTAAATATAAACACTTCTACTTTACACCGCCTGAAATTTAGAAAATAGTTTAGATAGTTATAAATAAGTTTATCATAGTTTAAAAATAAATTTTTAATTAGTTTGAAATACTTTAAAATAGTTCAAAATGGATTATCATAGTTTTAAATAGATTTAAGATAGTTTAAATAGACTTAAAATAGATTAAATAGATTTAAAATAGATTAAATAGATTTAAAAATAGATTAAATAAATTTAAATAGATTAAATAGATTTAAGATAGTTTAAATAGATTTAAAAATATATTAAATATATTTAAAATAGATTAAATAGATTTATAATAGATTAAAATGTCTTAATTAGCTTAAAATAAGTTAAAATAAATTAAAAAAGATTAAGATAAATTAAAATAGTTTAAATTTATCGAAATAGTTTAGAATAGTTGAAAATAGATTAAAATAAATTTAATAGTTTTAAAATCTTAAAATTAGGATTTTTAAAATAATAAATCTTTGAACAGTTATATTAAAATAATTAAGTTTGAAATTGATATCAAAATAAATTATTTTTGCCTTTTCAATGAATCTGGACCATATCTAGATTTCAAATCACCAACTCAAATTTAAAATTTCAATTAAATTTTCATTAAACCATCTCGATTTATGTTGATTATAAATCTATGGTTGAACTACAATTTTAAACCATTTCAATTTCATAGATTTCAAAGTTTAAATCTTTAAACATTTCTAATAACTTCATTTCGATAAATTTCAGTTATATTTCGAATTCAACTTTGAAATTGAAATTTTTATTCTTTAAAATAATTCATTAAACCAACTCCAATTTCAATATTTAATGCTTGGATTTCGAAAATAATCCAGTTTATACAAGTCGAATTTTATTTCAAAATATCGTTTAACTGAATACAATTTTTAAGGATTAAAAATCATTTATTTTAACCAATCCGGTGTCCGTATATAATTTTCCATCCTATGATCAAATGATACAGATATTTATCTTTTCAATCTACAAATATTTTTACATTTACGGGTATATATCATTTCAGCTCGCAATCCCAAATTTAACTTCAAATCCATGAAATCGCTCGAGTTTATCATTTCAGCCCATAACAAATTTCTTCCTAATCTATCAGACCGTTCGAGTATGTATCATTTCAACCCATAGGGAACTTGCAGTGTTGTAAAAATATAAAAACACAAAAATATAACACTAGTCATCCAATATCAACAATCAAACATCCATCACAATCATCATCCAAATCAACCAATAAATAACAAAAATTTACCGATTATCAATAACAGATATTAACTGAAAATTTTAAAATTCAATATTAGATTAAATCGAGATTAAATTCAATAAAAGTCAGATTTAACTGTAATGACAATTTTAATATATCAAACAACAATCAATCAACTTCTAACCACGTAATAAATTTAATTAACTAACGTAAGATAATTTAGTAATTGTAGTGGTCAAAACACTCACCTTTGATTTGGTATTCCATCTGTTAAATTGATTCGTTAGACGTGATCAAAGTACAGAACAACATTTTTTATTATTCTCTGTGAAAACCCTAATCTTATCTTCTCTCCACAAATTTCTTACAAATAAAAAAACGAGTAGTCAGTTTTGAGTGCACTTGAATCGTTTCATCTGTGCAAGCAAACGATAATGAACCAAATAGGTTGTTTTATCCTGGAGACGGTGGCGTTGTGTATACTGCTGTGCACCACTGAGCAGGTCGTTGAAATGCCTTCAAGACAGTGAAAAGTACACGACTCAGTTGAAGTTTATCTATTTACAACATATGTTTTTAGTAAACATTTAAAATTTAGATTTGCTTCATTGTGCTCTAGATCTAATTAACATTTAAGTAATATTCTTGTTTGATAAATTAATATTATTGTTCTTTAAATATTCATGTATAAATTTCTATACATAGCGCGTTATGTGTTTACACACACATGTATTTAAGTATGTATGTATATTTTAACAATATTCATCTTGCAGGTTAACGCGTGCCGGTGTAAATGACACACATGTATTTAACTATATATTTATAACATATTTTTCAAAGTACCAACATCTGTCTGTAGTTCGCTATAATTTGGAAATCAGCATATTGAACGTTAAATTTTTATATTGTTGTACATCAGTTGGTTGTTATATATTCAAAAGGGCATTTCCAAGAAATATATAGTTGAACATGTTTAGGTAGCTACTAATTTTGTGGATGGTGTTGTAATTTTTTCCCACTTTCTATTGTAGAAAATAGGCATCGATGGAAAAGGATTTTTGATGAAAATTGCAAAACTGTCCATTATTTTGACAGTTGTCAAAAGTTCTTTTTAATATAAATTTTTTTACATAAAAAGGGAAAACCGGAAATTTTAATTAAGCAAAAGAAAGAGATATAAAATGAAATTTTGATGAAAAAAGAAAGGTTTTTGTTTCCTTGATGTGTATTATTTGATGAGTAGCACAATCATTTAGGGCAATGTTTCTGACAAAAGGTTGAATATTATTCATGTTAAAATCATTTATTTTCTCTTTAGCGTACTCATTTATGCGATCACCCTTCTCAAGAAATGTTGTTGATTTCCTTTTATATGATGGATGTTTCCACCTTTAATGCGGATGTTAAACCAACCTCCTGTCATTTTTTATTTATCAAAAGCTTGATCGAAAACAATTGTACAAATATTTTTAATTCTCCAAAGTTCTAGTCTTTCTGCCTTCAACGTTGAACTTAAGAAATTGACCACTGTTCTAATAGCAAAGCAATAATATGATTTTTTAAATGGTAAAATAGAGTGAACCGACCACGTTGAAATAATCAATAGGCCACCTCCAAAAGATCAACCATTTGAATTCTGTGTAAAGTTTATTCTATATTTTGTTTCCCTTGTGGTCATGAGCATGTTAATTGACTCATATTTTTTATCCTAAAAAATCACCATTCTAATCAGCAACGCACAAATACAAAAACTAACATTTAATTACTAAAATTAGATAAAAACTTCATAATCCTGTCAATATTCTCCACTATCCAACAACTAACTAATATTGTTAATTTCAACAGATTGAGGTATAAAAATATTTTTTTAGAAATGTTACTGGAGAATTTTAGAGTCATTAATTTTTTTGTGTTCTGTAAGAAAATTACCATTGAATTTCTTGAAGTAGTGATAGCACCAATGTAAGTGAAAAATATTACTATTAAATAAAACATGTAAGCCAAGATTCTGGACATATAATAATAGAAATTTTTGAATTATTTTCTTGATATTTCGTTACATGTAAGAGTGTCTTTAAAATCGTTTAGAGTAACATGATGGTTAGTTAGAACTCCCCAAGTCAACATCATCTCAAATTTTCATTATTGCAGCTCAATATTTCATTGTTACCAGTTCTAGCTGACCAGTAAATCGAAGTTAAAATGTTTTACCCGTTATTTTATGTCTGAAGATTTCGAGTGATTATAAATATTATTTTTATTTGAGATTGAAAATTTTGCAAGTTTCTCATTTGTTTTTACTTGGCCATATAGCTTGAACTCATCACCAGAACTTTTACTCGATTAACAGTTGATTGTTTTACATCATGTTATTTTATATTTTCGATACATGATGATAACATTTTTGATATGTACAAATGCTTTGATTTGGCTACTGAAACATTTAACATGCTTCATACAATTGAAAAAAGAGAGAGAAATTAGTTACAGCTACTTTAACGTAACTTGCTAGTGAGATTCCAAATCATTCTTCACAATAACGTTACTTTTGATTTTACGCTTTGGTGTAAAAAATTGTATTCTATCATTGTGATATTGCCTTTTTTGCTAATCAACCATTTCTTTAATATTTTGAAGGAATGGCCCTACAAAGAATTCTCAGAAAACAATGGGATTCATTGTTGGATGACTTTATTGATGAAAGGTATTACCATCCATATGTTTTGTATATAGTTGAGCACACAATTATCCTTTGATTTTTCCTCGTTCATCTCTTAACTCAATAGTTTTATGTCAATTATAGACATAATTCTGGGTACCAATGTTTGTATGTATGTCTCAAAAATCAAATCATGGAAAAAAAATCAACTTTTTTGGAAACTTCCAAAATATCTATAAATATTGATTTTTCGACAGTTAATTCTTTTTTTTTTTTGGAAAATTTTGAAATTTCTAATGAATTCATAATGTCAAACTATTTTCTAGTGATTTTATAATATGTTTATACTATGACATTGAATAATCACAATCATAAGCATATTTTTATAGTTTATATTCCTAAAGTCCGTTTGAGTTGGAAAAATATATAGTAACTAGTTAAGAAAATAGAAGAACTGATAAAAGATTTATTGATATTACTTCATATTCTTGTGTAGAATGCTTTGTATTTATAATAGAAAATATATAGGCTGATGATACATGGGCCTTATACCTGAACTCAACTCTTGTAATAATAATTCTCTGTGGATCAAAAGTGCGTAGCTATATGTTATACGATACGATTCCTCTTTTCGTTTTATACCCCACCTCAAACCCATCTAGGATTAGGGTTTGCGATATTCCTCTTTGATGTCGCCGCTCTTTAGATCTCTCGATTCTTCACAAAACTGATGATAAAAGTAAATGCTTTAAAGTAAATATACAGCAGATTCTGAGAGATATTGAGATAAAGAGCTTGGCTTGAGTTCTCTCGAGGTTGCTGGAAACAGAGAAGAGAAAATAGAAAGAAAACCAAGTGCAAAATCAGATCTTTGATTTGTTTTTGTACTTGATTCTTCTCTACAGATAATCAGGTGATGACAAAGCTCTAGCTTTGGCGTCTTTCAGTTCTGACATCGGTTGAATGAGACTTTCTAAATGCGTTGCTTCTTTGACTGTCTGAATGATTGTTGCTGATTTCAGTGACCTTTAGATCTTGTCTTAGACAAAAGAAAATTATTTTTGATAATGGTTTCGTGAGAATATCAGCTCTCTGGTAGGTTGATGGTACGTGATTTACAGTAATATTCCCTTCAATAACTTCTTATCTGATAAAGTATATGTCAAGTTTCATGTGCTTAGTTCTAGAATGCAATACTGGATTGGCTGATAAAGCTATTGTACTCATGTTATCGCACCATATTGTAGCCTTGTTTGGAACTTTTAGTTTTAACTCACTCAGTAGAGATTTAATCCATATGATCTCTGCTGTGGTACTAGCTACACTTCTGTATTATGCTTCAGTATTTGATCTAGATATGGTTGATTGTTTTTCTAAGCACCATGAGATAGGATTCTGACCCAGATAAATGCAATACCCAGTAGTTGATTTTCGGTCATCAATATCTGTGGCCCAGTCCGCATCTGCGTATGCTGTTATGTTGAGTATTTTACTTGATTGCAGAGGCAGACCATAGTTGAGTGTACCATTTAAGTATCTTAATATTCTCTTTACAGCTCTCTAGTGTTCATTTAGCGGGTTCTGTGTAAACTGGCTTGCTTTGTTTACACTGAATGAGATTTCTGGTCTGGTGATTGTTGCATATTGTAGAGCCCCCACTAAGCTTCTGTATTGCTCAATGTTTGAAATTGGTTCTCCTTTGACTTTAGATGAGTGTAAATTACTTATCATGGGTGTAGGTAGAGGATTTGAGTTATCCATTTTTTCTTTTATGAGAATCTCTGTGATGTATTTTCTCTGACTAAGATGCATTATTGAGTCTGAATTTTTGCTGACCTCAATTCCTAAAAAGTAATTAAGATTTCCAAGATCCTTGATAGAAAAGATGTCATTTAGTTGCTTGATGGTGTTGCTGATTTCAATCTGTTTGTTCCCTGTAATAAGTATATCATCAACATATATTAGTATATAAGTTATTTTATCAGCATCAAACTTTTTAGATATTGATTTATCATATTTTATGGAAGCATATCCCATTGTCATTAGGGTTGATTTTAATTTGTCAAACCAAACCCTTGGTGCCTGCTTCAAACCATAAATTTCCTTCTTTAGTCTGCATACAAGTTGTTGAGAGTCATTTTTTCTGAATCCAAGTGGTTGTTCCATATATACTTCTTCCTGCAATACACCATTCAAAAAAGCACTATTTACATCAAGCTGCCTTACGATCCAATTTCTATGCAAGGCAATTGTAATAATTATTATTATTGATGTTGGTTTCACAAAAGGTGAAAAAGTTTCACCAAAATCAAAACCATTTTGTTGTGGATACCCTTTTGCTACCAATCTTGCCTTGTATTTAGAAATTGAACCATTGGCATCCTTCTTTAATCTGTATGTCCATTTGCATCCTGTAATGTTTTTATCTTTTGGTAGTGGAACTAGTTCACATGTATTGTTTCTCTGAAGTGCTTCATACTCTTCATTCATGGCTGCTTTCCTCTTTTGATTCTGAATTGCTTGATAATAAGTACTTGGCTCATCAATCTCTGCAACAGTATTGTATACTTTTGGTTTGAATATGCCCCTTTTATCTTTTGTGATCATGTGATGACCAGTGTTTTCAGGAATGATCTGTTGAGTGACAGGTTCAGCAGTGTTGCCTGTTGAGGTCTCTTGTTGATCAATTGATGGTTCTGAATCATCAATTAGTTGAATGGATTCAGACATGCTTATGCTATGGGATACATCTTGTTGTGGGTTGTTAGATCCACTTCTTCGACCATTTCTTACTTCTGCATCAGAAGTAACTTGATGTGATCTGCTACCCGCCTTACTGATATTCTGCATATCTAAATCAGGTACTAGAGGTATGGGGAATTTTGCATTTTTCATCTTTTGTGTCGTTTTTATGTTTATTTCAATGCATTGGAAAATTTGTTCATTAAAAACAACATGTCTAGATATAAAGACTTTCCCATTACCATCTATACACTTGTATCCTTTATTGTTTGCAGCATATCCTAGAAATGTACAGGGAGATGATCTGAAGTCTAATTTATGAGCATTATAAGATCTTAGACAAGGAAAACAGAGGCATCCAAGTATTTTTAATCTGTGATAATCTGATTTTCTATTAAATAGAACCTCCATAGGACTTTTAAGGTTGAATATTTTTGAAGGTAGTCTATTTATTAGATACACACTAGTAGAAAAAGCATCAGGCCAGAATTTAAAGGTAGGGATGCTTAAGCTAGTAGTGTTAGACCAGTTTCAACTATATGCATGTGTTTTCTTTCAATTAAACCATTTTATTCTGAAGTATAAGGGCATGTTGTTCTGTGAACAATCCCTTTACTTTGCAAATAGGTTTTTAGAGGGTAGAGTTCTATTCCACCATCTGTTTGCAATATTTTGACTTGATTATCAGTTTGCCTTTCAGCAGTGTTAATGAATTGAACGATAGAATTACATGCTTCAGATTTTGACTTTAAGAAATAAATCCAAGTATATCTCGAATAAGCATCTATAAAGGATATGTAATACTTAAACCCATAGTCTGTACAGATGGGTACAGGACCCCACAAATCAATTGCAACCAATTCTAATGCCTTGGTGTATATAGTTGTGGAATTATTGAAAGGCAACTTATGACTTTTTCCCATTTGGAAAAAGGTGCAAACATATGGTAAAGGAATACTTTCAACAGAAATATTATTGCTACTCAGTACTTGCTTTACTATTTTTGCATTTACATGACCCAGTCTATAATGCCATTTATCAAAGGTGTCACATGCACTTGCTTGAACTATCTCTGAATTGTTACACCATTTATCTCTGTGCTTATCAATTCTTGAGTTGTTGACATTAAACTTGTAAAGTCCCTTACATTCCCTACCCTGTAAAAGAGTTTCATTAGTTAGATCTTTAACAACATAGTAATCAGGGTAGAACTCAAAATACACATTATTGTCTTTAACAAACTATGATACACTAAGCAAATTTTTTCTGATTAGTGGGACTCTAAACAAGTTATTTAGATAAAGCTTTCTAGCACCTTTTATATAAGCATTACCAACATGAGCTATATTTATGGGTTTTCCATTACCCATATGTATACCTTGTTTACCTTTGTATTCTTGATTGCTAAGATTTAAATTTTCAAGATTGCTTGTCACATGATTTGTGGCCCCTGAGTCTGGAAACCGGCTGTCATCTGAAATATCCTCTATTTTTTTAGTATTTTCTCTCTGATTCTTTACATCTTACTGTGATCATGTTGACACTTTGATGGTTTCTCTGACTGTTAAATCCTTGCTGATTTAGTGTGAAGTTTCTATCAAATCTGAAGTAGCATTTATTTGCATTGTGCCCAAATTTCTCACAGATTTGGCATCTCAACCTATTATTATTATTAGGCCACCATATGCCTCCTCTGCCTCTTGATCTATTTGAGGATCCACCCCTTTGATTTTTATTACTGTATCCTTTTTCTTGATTTTTGGATGCATAATTGGCAGAAAGATCATTAATGACAGGTTTCTTTTGCTCAATTCTTCCTTCATGAGAAAGAAGAATTGAGTGTACATAGTCTATAGAGGGAGTTATTTCCTTAGATGAAATTATTGCAACAACAGCATCATATTCATCATCTAAACCACTTAAAATTGCTAATACCTGCTCTGCCTCTAACACTTTATGCCCTGCTGCTCCAAGTTGATCACATAAGATCTTGATTTTGTTTAGATAGTCTCTCATGTTCATGCCTTCTTTCTTTAAATTTTGTAATTGTCTTTTACAATGTAGAACTTTTGCTGCTGACTGAGTATTGAATGATTGCTCAATAGAGTGCCATATTTCATGAGATGATTTACACCCTATGAGTTGCGGTAAAATGTTAGACTCAATTGAGGAAAGAAGCCATGAACTGATGAAACTGTCCTGTCGTTGATGATTCAGAAATTCTTTATTGATATTTAGTTTTCCTTCATTGTCTACAATAGATTTTGGTGGAACCACGATTGTTCCAAGAACATAGCCTTCTATATCATATCCTCTTATTGTTGTTTCAATTTGAAATTTCAACATTAGATAATTAGACTCATCTAATTGTATTGTAATGATCTGACTGTTGGGCTTTATCATTGCTTTGATCAGATCTTGATTTGCTGACTGTTGAGAGGTGGTAGTTCTTGAATTGTTGGGTGAATTTCCTCCAACATTGTTGTTGTCTTCATCCATGATGAAGTTAATGATCAGAAAATATCAACAAAACTTGTGAGATGATGGACTGGATTTCGAGTAAAAGATGAACTAAGCAGTTCTGATTCCTGATCACCACTGTGCAGCCAGAGAGTGTCAGGTGATGATGCTCTTTCTGATGGTGCTTTCTTAGCGAGGCACAGCAAGAAGAGCAACCCAGATCTGATACTCAAGAAATGTGTGAAAGTTTGCAATTCTTGATTGTAAACTCGTATTCAAGAGAGAGATAAACAAAAATCTTCAATGATGATGATGAATCTGAGAAGATCACCACCAGTGCAGCCACCTTCAGATGATGATGATGCACTGATGAGGGTAGGCAGGGCACTGTCGAATCTAACCGTTAGCTTATAGATTTCGCTCTGATACCAAGTAAAGAAAATAGAAGAACTGATAAAAGCTTTATTGATATTACTTCATATTCTTGTGTACAATGCTTTGTATTTATAGCATAAAATATATGGGTTGATGATACATGGGCCTTATACCCGAACTCAACTCTTGTAATAATAATGCTCTATGGATCAGAAGTGCGCAGCTATATGTTATACGATACGATTCCTCTTTTTATTTTATACAACTCCTAATATTTGTGGGAGATCTTGATCAAATTAAGTGATCCAAATGTTCATGTCCAAATTAATAGTGCATGTCCAACTTAACGGTGCAGGCTTCGAAATTGATGATCCATGTCCAAATCAATGGTGCAGGCTCCCATTTCTCTTATTCTATTCACCATTTGAACTTTAAGTTTCTTTTCATTAATTTTTTTGATGTGATATATTTTGGATTAAGGTTAGTTAAATCTCAATAACCGATTTAAGCTTCAAACGTTAGTTTGCGACTGCAGTTCCGAACTGCAGTTTTGTGATGCAGTTTCAAACTGCATCTTACAATGGATGGATTTACCACAATAGACTTTTGTAAAATAAAATTCTTTCATCTAATTTATATTATTAGATTATGCTTTATTACCAAAATTACTAATTTCAACATAATGTTATATTAAATGCACGTGGGTACTAATTGATGAAGCAGAGAAAAAGAGAAATTTGGATGTAAGTTCTGATGGTAATGATGGAGTAGAAGATTTTGAAAGTGATCCAATTTGTGATGGTTTTCAAAATTGAATGTATAAGCTATGTGAATATTTGGATAAAGGTTTCATTCGTAGTCGGATTTCGTATTCGATATTTGTAGACTTTAATTATGAACTATATATTGCATTTTGTTATTCCAATTTGATATTAATGTGGAGTTATTAGCCTATGAATTGAATTTGGTAACTTATATATTGAATTTGGTAACGTATGTATTGAATTTTGTCTTTTGTTAGTCGATACACTATTTTGTTATATGGATATTATTCATTGATATTGATTTAGAACCTTTTGGCGTCTGTATCTTTCTCTCGCGTTTGCAATTCTTCATCCTCGATTCAATCGCCTTTTTTCCTCTCATAAGATCGTATACATTGTGATTCTCTACCCTATCGATCATATGCGCAAGTGGTAAAGGATCGACAGCCACCTTATGGGTTTCAGAGCCTTCCGTCACATTCTTTAAACAAGAATTGGATCGACTCAAGGAAAAGAAAGGATTTCTGTTTTACATGTGGTGGTTAAAATCACTATGCTTTTCAATGCCGTGACCCTATCAAATGCTTCGCTTGCGTAAATCTGGCAACAAGAAGTATGTTTGTTCGTCTTAATCGAATTACTCTGTCTCCTCCACAACTCTGGTTGAACACGACTTTCAATTCGTGTTAAAGTGTATGCTGTTGAAGGGGATCTTACTGGATCATCTATGGAAAAAATGAAATGAAGGTATTAAGTATTTAGAAGATTTGCTGTTTCATTTCAACATTATCAACTCACCGAATATCAATAAGGATTATAAAGAAAAATTTAGTGATCCAGAGTTATATTTTGGCAAATCTGATTCTCCTCCTAAAGATTTGTAAAAGGAAAATATTGTTATCGAAAAAGAAAATGGCTTTCCTGACTCTGTCAAGAAAGAGGAGTCAACAAAAATTGACCCAACTATGTATGATCCTGCTGTTGTTGCTCTGTGTAATAATTGCACTCATTCTTCTGTCTCAAAAGTATTTGGAAACGAATCGAACAAAAGCTTTACTCAGATAAAGACCAAAAAAGGTAAACTCATACTCGAAGATTGGTGAATTTTGAGATTCCTACTGCTAACAGATTCGAGTGTCTAGAACCGGCAACTATCACTGATTTTGTTGAGAATGAAGTGGATAGTGATATGAGTGTTCATTCCTTGTCTGATAATTTGATTGAAAATCAAACGAGAGCGAATGTTTGTAACAATGCCTCTGTCGATATTAAAGGTGGTAGTTTTAAGGATTGTTATATTTTAAGTGAATTTTTGCTTGATCGTGACTTGGATCATCAGATGTTAGAAAAGAGCTGGATAATCGAATGGATGTAGATCAATATATTAAATCCAGTAAGGTTTTTGGTAATGATTTGTGGTCGACAATGATAGATGTTGATTTGCCGTATGTATTCGATTTAAATGATTAGAGTGCTTTGATGGACTATAGTAAATGCGATGGAGTGTTGGTAGATGAACTGGAGGATTCACTCGTCTCTGATGATTATGATTATCCAGGTGATGAACATAAGTTTGAGCTAGGTGATTTTCGTGAATGGATCATATCTTTAAAACAACAGAAGGATGATGATAAAGCTGTAGAGCTTGAGGCTCGAGTTGATGAAGAGAATTATTCAAATTCGATCATTGTTTCTTTAGATGATATGCACGGTGCTGCAGTTGTGCAGAGGTGAGTTTATCTGGTGTTAATGTTGTTTCCAACACCTTGAACGGTGGTGTTGCTTGTGACAATGGTGGTAAAGAAGTATCTACTGTTGCGAGTTTGGGTGGAGTTGATAATCTGGAAGAGGTGTTCTTGGGTTCTGTGGCAACTTTAAAGTCTGTTGGTTTGGGTAGTGATTTAACAAATGAAGGGGATTCGTTAGTTTTGGTGAGGAGTTGTAGCACTAATGATGCTGCATTTTTGAAAACGTATGAAAGGAAATCTGGGCTTCGTTCGAAAGTTAAAAATGGGGAGTTAGGTAGCAATTCAGCTTCTTGTTATATTTCATCGAAGAGAGGTATACGAAAGAAGTTTGTGGCATCTAGCATGTCAGTTCGTCGTAGTGTCAGGATTCGATGCAGTCATTCTCAGTCTTTGGGTAAGTTTCCTGGTTTAAGTACAGTGAGAGGTGCTTCGGATTTAGGCTCAGGTATGCATTTTGATTTGGGTAGTACATATTCGTCTTATGCTTTAGGTAATTTGTCGGCTTCTGAGTTCAGTCAATTAGCCAGTGATATTGCTTTTAATTTCAGTGATATAGAGTTAGACATGGGTTTATAAGAAGTAAGGAATTTGAATTGGCAGGTCAATGGGTTTATAAGGATCATTAGTTGGAATTTTAGAGGTTCGAATGACTTAAATAAATGTGATAAGGTTAGAGCTTATTATAAAGACTATTCTATTGACATTGCACTTCTTTAGGAGACTAAAATTGAATGTCCATATATTTGTTTTTATATAAGACTAGGTGGATATCATTTTAGAAAATGTGTTTTCTTACCTTCGATGGGTGCATCTGGAGATTTAATGATAGGTTGGCGGGACAACCATTTTAAACTACTCCAATGTATCACCAAACAAATTCAATACATATTATTCTAAATAATCTATCTCACAATTCTTTTTTAAACATTTCTAATGTTTACACGCCGAACTCAAACTTAGTCGTCGGATTCTTTGGAATGAATGTCTTGAGTTTAGATCTTTAGCGTCGGGCTCTTTTATTTTGGGGGGTGATTTTAATGTTACACGTTTTATAGGTGAGTGAACTCCAAGGGAGGGAAATTTCTCTACTATGGAGGAATTTGATCAATTTATTATTAATTCAAATTTGATTGAAATTCCTCTATCTAAGAGAGTTTTACTTGGAGCAATTCGAGGGAGTCCCCTTCTATGGTTCTTCTAGATAGGTTTTTCGTTAGTGACCAAATAGAAGATAAATTTCCTATCTATAGAGTGTCTGAGTTGCCCTACACTCTTTTCGATCATTGTCCCATTATTCTCACCTGTGATCATCATAGGGTTTTTAGTAGATCATTTAAATTTGAGAAAATGTGGTTATTAGAATCTAGTTTATTGAACTTAATAATTAATAAATGGACTTCTATGAGCTTGTATAATATTAGAAATGGAGACAATTCAACAAAAAAAATTTGTTTTAAAACTAAGGAAACTTAGGTTTTTTCTTAAAATTTGTAGTAAGAATATTTTTGGTAGTATTAAAATTAAAAATTAATTATTCTTAATGAGATGATCAAACTAAATAACATAGAAGAAAATAGACAATTAAATGTTGGTGAGTGGAATGTTCTTACTAATTTAAAAGAAGAACTTAACTATATTCTAGAAAAGGAGGAAGTTATGTGGAAGCAAAGATCCAGAATTCAGTGGATTAATGAGGGGACAATAATACTAAATTTTTTCAAAATATGGCTGATGATAGTAAATGATGTAATACGATTAATTCCATTCAAGTTAATAATATAGAATTAGTCGATCAAAGAAATCTCAATAAGGCATTCACAGACTATTATAAAGATATTTTTGGCAACAAAAACAATCATAAAATAAATGTTAAATGGAATGATTCATATCCGACTGCTTCCAATATTAACCTCTCAGAGTTAAATATTCATTTTACTGAAAAGGAAATCCGAAAATCCGTCAATGATTTGTCTGGTTATAAATCCCCAGGTCCGGATGGATTACCAATTTTCTTTTATAAAACATTTTAGGATATTTTAAAATTATATTTAATTGGCATGTTTAGTGACTTTTATAATGGCAATTTACAATTGGGAAGATTTAATTTCACAAATGTTATTTTATTACATAAAAATGTAGGTGCTAAATATTTAAAAGATTTTAGACCTATTTCATCAATCAACTATTCTGTTAAAATTATCTCAAAAGTCTTAGCTAATTGACTTAGTACTAAAATGAATGATCTAATTGATTATTCACAATCTGCTTTCGTTAAAGGGAAAAATATCACCGATGGTGTGGCAGTTGTTCAAGAATACATTAATCACTGGTGTAAGAATAATATTACCTCTGCTATTTTAAAACTAGACTTTGCTAAAGCTTTTGATTCGGTAGATTGGGATTTTCTAGTAGATATTTTTCATGCTAAAGGTTTTAGTCCTAGATGGATTAGCTGGATCATAAATTTGCTTTAAACTGGTAACTCTAGTGTTATGGTAAATGGTATTTTAGGAAATAAAATTCAATCTAAGAGAGGTCTAAGACAAGGGGATCCTTTATTGCATCTTCTGTTTAACTTAGCAGGAGACGTTTTTGCTAAGATAATTAAAAAAACAGTTGATAATGGATCACTGGGAAATATAGGTAATGATATATCGCGTAACGGTGTATCAGTCCCTCAATTTGCAAATGATACCTTGCTTTTTTCATCTCATCTTCCTAGACACAATATTTCTCTTGAGCTTATTCTATATAGTTTTGAACTCCTATCAGGTTTAAAAATAAATTCTGATAAAAGTTCAGTTTTAGTTTTAAATGATTTTGAAAAAGTTGAAAATCTAGTTGCTAAAATGTAACATCCCCAAAAAATTTATCAATTTAAAAATTAGTAATTAATGTGAATTTTGGAATAAATTATGGAATTAATTTGAATTTTTCAAAAATAAGTAAAATAAATGTTGTTATATATATATATATATATATATATAAAAGATTGTAAAATTGCATTTGAAATTAAGATTTCAAAAATATAAATATTTTAAAACTATTTGAATTTAAATTATATAAGTATATATATGGGTAGATTTGAATTTGAATTTAAACTTGAATTTGAATTTAAAATTTAAATAAATGTCTTATAAAAATAACTTGCGTTTGAAAACATAAATATGTAATTTATTTAATGTAAAATTTGTTTAAAACATTTCTTCTTTAAAATTATGTATAATAATGAATAGGAAATGTATTTATAAAATAGGAAAATATGATATAAGATTTGTTTAAAAGTATTTAACTCATGAGAAATACAAGTGTTAAGCATGTAACAAGAAATAATACAAGTGTAATCCATATAATAAGTGTTTTAACAAATGTAATGATTTTGGACAAGTGCATTTTATTTATTTTTTAGAAAAAAATTAATAAAAATAGGAAACGAGATTTTATAAGCTATCAAATCCCGTGCTTCTCATTTCTTTTAATTTCTTCAAAGCTTTAGAGAAAAAAATCTGTAAACTTTCTAAAAACAAGAAAAGAGAAAAACAAATCAGAAAATCTATCAAAACAAACTCAACTCTATTCTATTTGAAGCTATAATCTATCCTAAACCAAAAATTAAGCAAGCAAAGATCATCTCTAACCAGTAAATTTGAAGCAGTCAAAAGAAAGCAGGAATTCAAACTCAGATCCGTAAACAAACATCAGCAAGCTTCAAATCAAGTTTTCCTCATCAACTCAGTAGATCAAAGTTTCAACATCAATAAAAAGAAATCAAAACAGCTCCCGGTTCAAAATATTTTTCAGGCATCTCCTCTGCTCTTCCAAAATATGTGAGTAAACTTTTGAATCTGGATTTCTGGCCTGTTGTTTGAAAAATCATGTTGAAGTATGATTGAAAATTTTTGTGTGCATGTATATTTATACATGAAGATGATATGTGCATGTCTATATATAAGGACATGAGTCCTGTTCCAGGTTACAAGAATTCAAAATTGTAACGAACCGCCATCCGTCTCCACAGAATGACGCATCATTAATAATAAAGAAAGGGATAGAAAAGAGAAAGAAGAGAAGAAACAACACATCAGAATCTAAACAGCGGAACGAATAAATTATATTAATAACATAAAATATTACATAGTTTACAACAATTATCAGAGTACACAGATAATACAACACATATTAGACAGTTATAAACACCTGTCTAGTTATTACAACTCAATACAACTCAAAGGCAACACAGAGATACCAAACACAGCGGAAAACTATATATCTAATGCAGAAGCCTCCTACTCCATTGCTCCTCCATAATTCTCCAAAGCTAACCTGAATCCCTTGGCTACTCATAAAAATTTGATTACCCAAGAGTTTAAGAAAAGAGAAGATAAACTCCGGGTCAGACATGGTCTGGTGTGAGTAACAGGTTAAGGTTTCTTAAATTTCAAAAACCTTTTGAAAAGAAAGGTATCACGTAAGACTTCCCACACATAAACATGGAAAAGTTTTTACCTTACGCTAACCAAAAAAATTTGATAGGAAATCCAGTGATATTATAATAGGTCTAGGGTTTTCAAGTAAATATGAAATAGCCGGTTAGATTATTAAATTCCAGCTACTAGCCAGAAAAGTGGATAATACAATCAAAATCGTTGGCACTTATTGGATTTTGGATTCCATACAATGGCAGGGCTACTGGGGTGCCGCCCGTCATAGTACGTGGCCTAGATCAACGTACTAAGGAGTACGCCCGCTCCCTTGCAACACAAAGCCAGAACCATTCCTTACTGAACAGTTCTGAACAAGATAACCCCGCAGTTGGTGCGCATTTCCAACCGCCCACTAAGCCGAATAAAAATGGACCTCTAGACAGGGGAAAATCTCGTCCTACTTGGGCATGACCCACTTAGCCTTGCTGCACCTCCCCTGTTTTAGCCATTCCCGGTTGATGAGGCTTGAGGCTACAATTACCTTTAGTGAACATATCACTTAGAATGCTCATCGTCCACCTGACAATGTTCAGAAAGCATTCAATCCATACAAGTTCGTTCCGGGTTCGAACGAAACCAAAGGCATTATCTCGTTACACTCGTTTGGAGTCACCCTCAGAGTTAACGACGATAACCCTTGCACTCTGAATCTCCATCTCGAGTCTGTAAGTACTATTTCCGTCAAACTCATCACGGAATTACCCCCAGAGTTATATTGATGAATAGTCCTTACACCTTGAGTCTTCACTATTCACATAAGATTCACGACCTGTCGTTAATTTGGATCGATGTGGTTTTCGGATATCCAAATATGGAAACCCGATCCCCGTCTCATCGAAATCCAAAGCGTGTCTTTTAGGTCCAAGTCGTTTTAGAGTTTAAAACAATTCAATTACATTATCTATATACTCACAGATAGATAATTCACAGATTCACAACAGATAATAATCATTATCATAACCATAGATAATCCACATTATCATTATCTAAAGATAATCCATATCATCATCATAATGCAACCAATGCATCTATATCACTCAACATTACTAATCTTATAGTTGAGATTCCAAACCATTCAAGGCAACTAATGTCATCCATTTATAAGCAATGATCTATAATCATACCATCTATAATTAATTTAAAATGAATTAAATTAATTACATCCTCTCTAATTAATTTAAAATGTATTAAATTAATTACTTACATCAATATAAATCTTGCTTACATCACCATTAATTAATTACAATTTAATTAATTAACTAACCTCTAATTTATCATCTTAATTAATCAACCCTGATTAATTATACTTTAATTAATTTCACAAAATTAATTACTCTAAACCAAATACAGTAATTAACCTTTAATTACTTCATTAATTAATTAACTATAATTAATTACATTTAACCTTAATTAATTACAATTAATTAATTACCCTTAATCATTGATTATTGATTAATCAATCTTGATTAATCAATCTTAATTACATCATTAATTATATTAAGTAATGATCCTTAATTATATTTAATTAATTATCTTATTTAAATTAATTACATTCAGTAATTAATCACAATTAAAGCATAATTATTAATCACCTTTGATTAATCACATTCGGTAATTAACTACCTTAATCACTTCATCAAATTAATTATTCCTTAATTAATTTCTGAATTAATCCCTTGATTAATTATATAAAATAATTTAATCCAAATTACTTTCACAATCCCAACAACATCAGCTAATTACATCCAGTAATTATCTTTAATTACTTCACTAAGTAATTTTACTTCATTGATTACATCAAGTAATTACTATCAAATCCAATGTTTAAAATTAATTAATTTAATCCGATCTCAATAAACTCCATTAATTACATTAAGTAATTAATGTCTTAATTACTTTCATTTAGTAATTAAACTTAAATAATTTTCACAACTGACTATCATTAATTAATTAACTTATTTAATTATTAAAAATTAATCATATTCATTAATTACTAAATAATCCTTAGTTAATGACCATCATTAACTATTATTAATTCTTTAATTACTTTTTCTTAAGTAATTAACTTTCATCAATCAAAATTAATTATAAACTAATTAATCTTTAATTATCTATTAATTAATCTTAAATTAAATTAATTAAGTGTTAACTGTAACTTAATTAATTCTAAGTTACTTGATTAATTAATTCCCGGTTATTAATTAAAATCCAATTAATAACCCTTAATTTCAAATTAATTACTCCTAATTAATTAATCTCAACCATTGATTAATTAGTTTAAACCTTTAATTGCTTATAAATTTAATGAATTACAAATCTTTAAATTCTAATTTACTTTAAGATAAAACTTTGTTCTTATTAATAAACAAGTTATCATTTACAAAGTATTTAAAATAACTTTACTTTAAATTTTCTTCCAAATCTCGTTTTAAATTTAAGATTTAAGATGAATTCTAATTATCTTTAACAAAGTTTTGAAACACATTTCTAAACCTTTTATTTCACAAGTTAAAGATATAGTTATTTAAATAAGAAGTTTAAAAGGGTTTAAAACCAAAATTCAATTTTAAATTCAAATGAATGTGAATTATACTCTAAACATTTCGAATTTTTTAAAACATTTTAAATTTTAAAACCTTCCTACATTTCAAAATTGAAATACTTAAAATTTGAATCCAGATTTATCTTCAGATTTTAAATCTCTACTTACATTTTAAAACTTTATTTTAAAATTCAACTACTTGATCATTTTAAAGTATTTAACCATTAAAGTTTAAAGTCTTAATTTATTTTAAAACTAAAATTTAAATTTGAATTTGAATTCCAGACTTTAAACTTGGATTTAAATTTTAGTTTAAACCTTTGCCTTCAACTTAAACTTCAGTTTGGAATTTTTAAAGAAGACATTTTAAATTTTACTTTTAACTTAATAAAGTTGTTTTAAATAATTTAAATTTATAAAACTTCCTTAAATTCCAAACTAGAATACAAAAGTTATTTGGATCCATACCCAAAATCTGGTTTAAACTTATTTAAAAAAAAACTGTTTATAATCATACAGACGGGTTTCTAAAAAAAACCTGTAACAACTGCATTTACCCGAGCCAACTCGAATTCTGCTTCGGGTCCTCCATCCATAAACTTTGAGCAAAACACAGCCGTCACTCGAGTAATGCTCGAGTTCAATATACTGCATCTTATCAGGCAAACTTCTGAAGCCATAAGTGCACGATGCACGTGCACCGTGCCTCCAGCCATCATCATGCACCTCCGGTGGCTTCCCAACAACGACGATCAGCCCCATGACCAATCACCACCATCAGAACCTCCTTCCAAAACACGAAATCGAATTCGAGTTGCATTCCAAAACCTGGAACAGAAGACCAAAACCCATCCCAACCTGTCATCACTTCAACCACCTTCCTCCGACCACCAGAAATCCAACAACTCCGGCCACAGCCTCGACAGCACTTCAGCAACCACCTCCCAAAAGCAATAGACACTCGATCATTCTTACAGGTAGAATCGACCCAAACAACCTACCCAGATAAAACTAGGGCTACAGAAAGTAAATCATCACCGCCGCTTCCATGTTGATTTGCATCACCATTACATATTTTTCCCGGCATCAATGACTACTCCTCCACCTACCAGATGAACCCCGACACTTCAAATTTCCTAGATCACCCAAAAACCCAAAATCCCCCTTTACAGTTAAACATAGAACTGTATGCTTATTTCTATTCTAAAAATTTTGATTGCAGTGTTGAAATTTATGTTTTGCTTTGTATATTCAATTTACAATCCTGGATTTATAAACTAACCATTTTAATTTTCCAAATTATTCAACATGCATTGGTATTTTTATTCATTCAGGGACACCCAGGTTTTAAATTAACTAAATTAAGATTTTAAACCTTAATCTATGTTAAATCAACATCATTTATTTGTACATCAGGTCTAACCATAATTATTCCTAGAGAAAAATTGAATTCAAATCAACACAAAATTCAGGAACTAATAAATGGAGAAAAATCCTGTTGAAACAGAAGAATATCTCTCACATATATGTATACATTGCAGGTTCACCCTAACTTAAAATCTCATCATCACAAGCATGCAACCAGAAATTTATACTAAATTTTTATTTTTAAAATAAAGTTACTCACCTTATAAAATCAGAAGACAGAGCCATGAATTTTTGAAAAGGCTTTGGTGCTTTTTAAAACTGAAAATATGTGGTTCCTTCTTTGTTTTTGATTAAAACTTGAGTGCTTGGTTTGCTTGAGTTAAAAACTTGAAGGCTTGATACTGAACTCTTGCATGCATGCTGTATGAAACTTGATTACAACCAAAACTGAAAAGAATGCTTGCATCTAAACTTGCAGTTGCTTGCTTGTGAGCAGATCTCAGATTTTTGAAAAATGCAGGCATGCTTTGTTTTGATTTGAAAAAAAATGGTTTGCATGCAGGCTTTGTTTCAGGTTTTAAAAATGAAGATGAGATTTCAACTTGTTCTTGTTTCTGATTTTGGTTCAAAGGAAGTGTGTTTTCTTTTAGATTTCCTTTGCTTTAGATTTTAGAAAAGAATAGAAAAATGAGGAAAGAAGATTTCACATAAGCTGAAATTATTTGAAAATAAAAACAAAAGAATAAGCTAAATTCAATATTGACACTTGTCCCTAAATATAACATTTGTCACCTTGTAATGTTTATTGATTAACACTTGTTATTAAATTTAATTAGTTATTATCAAATGTTAATTAGTTATTTAGCTAGATGTTAATATAAGAAGAAAAGTGAATCTTTGTTTAATTAATTAGTTAATATGTATTTATTTATATGTGGATAATTTCAAAATGAATCAATCCAATTTAATTTATGAAAATAAAGTTTATGCAAATATTATAAAAAAATCCAAAACAAATAAAAATACTTATACTTTAAATTTTCAAAGCTTTTGAATTCAAGTTCAAATTAAATTTTGAAATCAAGTTTATTTACAAATATAACTACACAAATAAATTTTTGAAAAACAATTATTTTAACTAAAATCTATATGTTAAAAACAATGTATTATTATATTTTTTTAAAATAACAACATTTGATAACTATAAATAATTTATAAAAGAAATTGTTTCTTTATCAATAAATTATTTATTTTATCCAACTATATTTTTAAGAAATCAAAATAAACCTTATTGTTTTTTCATTTTAAATTTAAACTTGAATTAAAAACATATTTTAAATCATTTCAATATTTATCTTGTTTATTTAAAATCATTTTGTTATTTATTATATACTTTTAAAAACTAAATATCAAATAAACCAATTTAAACAAATTTAATTTTTATCTTGTCAATTTAAAACCATATTTTATCTATTAATTAACCTTTTAAAAGATTAACTTTTAAATAAAATCATAATTCCCAATTTTTACTAAAGATATATATATTTATAGAAAACAAGATTTATTTATTTATTGGATTAAAATAATATCTATTTTCAATGTATACATATTCTATATACATTATAAATAGATAACAATTTATTAGATTTAAAAACACAAAATCTATCGATTCAATATTTATTTTAATTGGATTATTAAATTAATTCAAATCTTATCAAATCAATTTAATTTTTATTTCAGACTATTAAATTGATATTGTTTCCAAATTCTGGCTCATCACAAAAATCCTGTACAAAATTCAACTTCTCTTTCCCTGATCATCATCAGGCCTTAGGATCTAAACAAGATTGATTTGTTTAAACATGCTTTAAGTTCTAAAAATTAATTTAAGCAAAAAGAAATCAAGGTTTTCTCTGGAAATGAAAAATACAAGAAAAATTCAAAATGTGTTAAAATTCAAACGTCATGAATTCTATTTTCAAATATATTATCTGAATTGCTTTCGAAAACAAAGATTTTTAAAAGTTAAACCATATTTTTTTTTAGCATGAGTTCACTGATTCATTCGATGATGATCGAAATTGGGGGAATCGTCAAATTTTGGTCATCGGTGTGATGAGAATAGTCGAGGTTGTAATCGGAGATGGCTGAGGTGATGTAGGTTTGGGGAAAAATGCTCAAAGGATTTTAATTTGATTTTGGTGGCCGAACGACGTTCATCTAGGGTTTGAAACCCATATTTACTCATAATCGGAAATGGTATTACTGCGTCATCGTTAGACGATCGAAATCGATCGCACCAGTGCCAATCAAAACGTTAGACTTCTGCTAGCTTCGGGGGCGATCACGTGACCTCTGAGAGCCAGAGGTGGAAGAATGAGGCATTTTTGTGTTGATCGTTTTGGTTCCAGTTTGGTCGGAAAGCTCGATTGCGAATTCGACGTAGTTTATGGTTTCTGGGTGGCCTGGAGGTTTGGTCAGGTGGTCGATGACTTGATGATGGCCGAAACTTTGACCAGAGGTGGCCTTTTTCGTTTGTGCATGTGCACATGCCATAGGGATGTGTTAGTTTCCTGGAAGGAAGAAAAAGGTGCTTGACTCGAAGACATCTTTGGGGTGTTCGTGCACTGGCTCGAGTTTGAGTCTAGGTATTTTCAAGAGTGTATCGGGTTGTATAAAAACTTAAACAAATTTTTGAGTTTGAAAAGCATATCGGTTAATTTGAGAAGAAATTCAAAGTAAATGATGTCCTGGCTCGGGGGCATACCCGAAGTTGGTCTCGGGTTTGTCTTATAAAGCAGTTTTTACTTTAAATCAAAATTCAAATTTTTTAAACATTTTTTTATCCATGTTTTAAATGATAGTTATAATTTAAGTACTTGATTAATAAAAGTTTAAGAAAGGTATCTTTATAAGTAATTAAGTTTAATTTACTTAATTGTAACATTATTTATTAATTAATTATTTTAAATACATAATTAAAAAGTAAATTAAGATGAAATATTGATTTTTAGTTCCTATTAACATTAATCCCTTATGTTAATGATAATTAATTATAAATTTTATTAAGTAAAAAAAATTATAATAATAATTGAAGGATTAATTAAGATTTATGATTTATAATTACTTAATAATTAAAGGATAATTAATTAAAGGGTAATTAATTATTAATTAAAGATACTTAATTTATAATTAAAGATTAATTAAGGTAATTAATTAAGGAATAATTAATTAATAAAGGCAATTAATAATTAATTGATTAATAATTAAGGATTTAATTAATTAATATTTAATTAATTAAGGATTAATTAATTTAAAATTAAAGATAATTAATCATTAATTAAAGATAATTAATGAAAATAATTATGTGATTAATTGATTATAATCACACAGTAAATTCATCTCATTGTTAGATGATTGATTATTATTAAAGTGCCTTGAGCTGATTGATACCCTTTTTATGTGATTGTGATACTTTGTAGTGTGAATTGCTTTATGCTGAAATGTGATATTTGTGATTTATTTCTGTGTGAATGTAAAAACCCATTGGCCCGTAAAACAACAATTGAATTTCGATGCGACAGGGAGTCAGATTCAAGTTGGGTATCCAAAACCCACAACGAATATTAATGATGAATCTTTGTGATTGATATATCCACGTGTTTTTAAATTGAGCGCTCACTATTCGGTTTAGCCGGGATAGGACCTTTGTGTCATATAACCCATTCCGAATAGTAATATGACGAAATGGAAAGCATTTGAAGAGGTGGTGAAGACCGGGTGTCTTCGAGAATGATAGGATAAACTGTCGAACGACCCTGCACTGAGTTGCTCCGGTATAGAGATCTCCAAATGTGATGAGGAGTTCGATCGGGATTGTGGATGCCCGGATTACAAGGGCTTCTTTTGAAGTGCCTTCGGTTCTGTTCGAACCCGGAACGGACTTGTATGGTTGTATGTCTGACACTACATTTTGAGATATAAAGCTGATTTCATTCAAATACATTTCTGTTGGTGGCAGATAATTTATTCTCTTAGCCTAACACCCTCCTTTGAGACGTACGAGCTCAGAGGTTATGTAGTTGATGGTAATTAGTTATATATTCCTAACTTCATGGTGTGGCATGTGGAGTACTGCTGATCATTTGTTGATCAAAGCATGACTTTTGTGAAAAGCGTAGCTTTGTGGAGGATACTTTGTCGAACCTCACAACCCAGTAATGGTCGAAACATGAATGTTGCAGCAAGGTTTTTAGGGGTCGTGCCCCTAGGGTATGTCCATTTTCTTTTAGATGGAAAGTGGTATCATGGTATGGAGCCTAGATATTTAACTATGTGGTTGTTGCTATTTGTTGGTGAATCCCCGGATAACGTTCGGTAATGATCGGGGATGGCTTACTTGTATGTGTTACCTTGTCACAGAGGAAACCCGACCTTGTGTTGGTAGGGGACTGATTTGGTTCTTGGGACGCCCCTCCAGAGGCGTTCCATTTGATAAGGAAGTTCCTTAGCCTGACGATTGTTGGAAATCCAATCATTCAATATGAGCCCTATACGGTTTTAGTGATAAAACCTGCCATTTAACATGGTAGCTATAGTAGGCATACTATAATGGTACGTATGCCGGTTGAGATTGATATTATACTTTCGAAATATTTTTCACACTATGCACTAATAATAATATTAAAAAAAAATTCGTATCAAGCATATTTGACTATTATAAGGAGAAATCTACCCCAAGTGTCCCATGACTGACCTGGAGTTTATTGTTCCCTTCCTAAACTCTAGGTGCCCATAATTTCCACATGGGCAGCCTGGAAGTAGGTTTTCTGTGTTTTGGAGCTAGCTTGGAATCTTTTGAAGTCTTTTGGAAGCTTTTGGCCTTGGAAATCTTTTGAATTGTTTGGATTTTTTCGAAGATCTTCTCAAAGTCGAAGTATATTGCGAATTTTCGAAGTCACTTTATTTTTCTCATCCTGTCATTGTATCTTGTGTTTATCACACTGATAATGGGATTATATTGATTGTAATCAAAAATTGCTGCGTGTTGTATCTGTGGTGTTGATTAATGATATTCATTTTCTTTCCCCTGTTTATATTTATCTAATGTTGTTATAAGCTCCATCCGAACTGGAGTTCGACGTTTCAATCTCCGGTAGTCGAATACAAGTAAGGTATTTGATGTCAATTTTCAATCACTGAATTTCGGGTCGTGGCCTAATACATTAAATAATTTGTACCTTTATTTAATTACAACTTTAGTTCATCTTAAAACAACGATTGGAAACAATTTAAACTTTGCAAATTTGTTTAAAACTTGCTAATACCTTGTTTAAAAACTTGGTTTACATTTACTTTGAAACATACCCACCTTTGATAAGCTTTAAATACAAAAATCTTGGCCAAAACAATAATCCCCGAGCCAAACGAGATAAAACACGACCAAACCCCCGAGCAACACTCGTGCACTTGACAATCCCAAACTGCTTCGAGTAACCCACGAAAGCGTCTCGAGATCATCCCAAGAAAGAACGAAACAAAATCAGAAGAGTTTTTCTGGTGATAAATGTTGTTCCAGTTTGGGTTCGATATCGAAATTTCGAATTCGTCAATGATATAGAATTCTGGGTGCTCGTGAGACTCATATGAACAGTACCCGAGGTGTGGAAGGTAGTGGCGCCGATCGAAGTTCGCCAGTGCCACTATGCATGTGCACGACACCAGGACTTGTGTCAGTAACTTGTTAGGGGAAAGAAGGGTGGAGGCTCGAAGCTGTTCTCGAGGGATCGGATTTGCTTCAGTACAGCATGATAGGGGTTTCTCGCTTCGCGTTTGGTGGCGAACGGGAGACTCTTACCCCTACATGTCCCATTGAGATAGTATATGGTCTTTGGTTGGTTGCACGAGAGGCTGGCCGTAAAAGCAAATTCGAGGTACCACTATGTGCCACGGCGGAGAGTGGCCGCTATCGATGGTTGCAAAGCCTAGACCATCATAGTGGTATTGGAGCCAAAGGTTGAGTAAGAACTTTAGCTACGGAGTATAATACATTAGGTGGCTCATTAGAGATACGATGAAGTATACCCTAGAATGAGTATAAACCGAAAGACCAAAACCTTAAAATTTCTTTGTCTATTTCCTTTAATTATTGATACTTCCTAAGATATCTTGTTCGTATGCCTAAACTAAGTTTTCTTACTATTACAGATAGTGAGAATGAGTGGAAGAAGAGGACAAGGTAGGAGACGGGGAATTACCACCACAACTGGTCAAGTCCCTGCAACAGCAGCTATACCTACTCAACCTCAATCGAATCTGGCTGATCTATATAGAAGTTTTTCCAGACTTAGTGAAAAGCCGTTCACTGGCAAGGAATCTGTTGTTGAAGCCCAAGCCTAGATCTGATCATGTGAAAGAATTTTTAGAGGGTTGAAGTTGGAAGACGATCAAATGCGACTAGTAGCCTCTTAGCAACTCCAAGAGGAAGCTCTAGCTTGGTGGGAGACTGTTACTCTGGATGAACCGAAATATGAATTCACTTGGAGTCGATTCAAAGAGGTGTTTGAGCAGCGATACATGCCATCTGCTGGTATCTCTCGAATGTACCAGAAGTTCATGGATTTGAAGTGGGGAAGTTTATCGTTTGAGAAATATTTGAATAAATTCAACGAATTATCTCATTTTGGACCGGAGCTGTTGAATACACCTTTGAAGAAGAATGACAGATATATTTGGGGAATGAATAAGAAGTACCATGAAGGATGACTGCCCACGTGAGAGAATCCTTTTTGGACTTGAACGATATGGGTTATCAATATGCTACCCTGGATATGCAGGAAGTTTCGGAAGTGAAGGGATGTTTAAGCAATCCAAACTGGAAGAAAGGAAGTCCAAAGGGAAGAAACTGGACCAAGATAAGGAGAAGAGGAGTAATCAGGAGAAAGGCCATTATTCAAACGATTGTAAGAAGCCAAAGAAACAAGTAAATGAATATCAGCCTGTGAAGACAAGTCGAAGAACTAAGGGATGCTTTTATGGTCACAAGCCAGGTCACGATGCAAAACATTGTCCGAAAAGATGTAAGCACATAGAGAAAATGTATGCGATACAAGATGGCCTCTCAACTTTAAAGGCGGATAATGAAAAAGGAGTTTTAGAAGGTAACCTTATCATTTATGATAGAGTTGCTAGAGTATTGTTCGACACGGGCGCTACACATGGATTTATCTCCTAACAAACCGTCAATGAATTAAAACTAAAACCTGAATTTGTTGATGAACCTATTTGTGTGAAGAATCCAGTTGGTGGTCTGGCAAATATTTGTCTACGATGTAGAGATGTTCTTATCAACCTTTTCATCCTCGACTTTGATGAATTTGAAATCATACTCGCAATGGATTGGCTAACGAAGTACGAAGCCAAGTTAGATTGTAATAATAGAACAATTTTGATCAGAACCAATTTTGGGAATTTCATTGAAATCTCTTGTGTGGATCCGAGTCCTAAGAGAGATAAACCGATGTATACTTTGGGATATCCCGAACCTAGTCTGGAGTCCATACCCATTGTCCAGGAATTTCCAGATGTGTTCGAAGAGGTTAAATCTTTACCCCACATAGAGAAATTGAATTCAGAATTGACTTAGTTCGAAATGCTCGTCCTGTCATTCATGCAAGTCACAGGATGGCACCCAGGGAAAGGATAGAATTAGTCAAGCAAACCCATGATTTGCTAGAAAAAGGATTGATAAGTCTTAGTGTTTCCGAATGGGGTTCAGCTATTGTGATAGTGGCTAAATCTGACGGATCCTTCAGATTGTATGTAGACTACCACGATCTCAATAAACTAACGCTCAAAAACAAATTTCCTTTACCTAGAATTGATGATCTGTTTGATCAACTGCACGATGCTCGTTTCTTTTCAAAGATGGATCTAGCTCAAGGTTTCCATCAGCTACGAATTGCCGAAGACTTTGTTCACTTGACTGCTTTCAAGGGTTCAGACATTTTCTACGAATGGTTAGTCATGCCTTTCGGACTAACCAATGCTCCCGCATACTTCGTAGACTTAATGACCCATGTGTTTCTAGAGGTATTAAACAAATTTGTTCTTGTGTTTAGTGACGATATCCTGATCTATTCCAAGATCGAGGAGGAGCACGCTGAGCATTTGAGAATTGTTTTGGAAATATTAAGGAGGAACATTTCATTCGCAAAATTTTCTAAATGCCATTTTTGGGTTAAGGAAGTCAGATTTTTCGGGAATATTATTAATGAAGAGGGAATCTCTATTGATCCGGGCAAGATTTCTGCTATTCTATACTGGAAGCGACCCACAACTTCGAAAGAAGTTCAAAGTTTTCTTGGTTTAGCAGGATATTACAGAAAGTTTGTCCAGGATTTTTCTAAGATAGCTAGTCCGTTGACTAAGCTAACAATGAAGAATGCAAAAGTTGGTTGAACTCTGATATGCGATGAAGCTTTCCAGTAGTTAAAGAGGAGATTGACTATTGCCCCTATTCTTGCTATTATCAATGGAACCAAGGTTTATCTGTCTATACTGACGCTTGTGGTGATGGTTTGGGTACGGTGTTAATGCAGGATGGGAAGGTAATTGCCTACGCGAGTAGAGAATTACGTCCGCATGAGAAAAGCTACCCAACCCACGATCTGGAACTCTTAGCTGTTATTTTCGCCTTGAAAATCTGGCGACATTGTCTTCTGGGTAAGAATCTCCTTCAGCTTTTCTAAAGGAAATTTTTAAAGCTCGACTTAACCTAATATATACTTAATAAATCTTTCTTTTGTTCTAGGTGAAAAATTTGAATTATTCACCAATCACAAATCTCTGAAATATCTCTTCATCCAGAAAGATTTAAATCTGAGGCAACAACGATGGCTAGAATTTCTAGCATCATATGACCTAGATATTTTGTATATGCATGGTAAAGCTAATGTAGTTGCCGATGCTTTGAGTAGGAAACACGCTATTCTTGCTCGTCTTGTTGTCATTCCTACTCTTCTTGAGAAAGTCACTAGAAGGCAAAATGAAGACAAATTTCTTCGAGATATTTATGGGAGGATTTGTCGAGGTGAAGATTCTAGTTTTGGAATCGATAATTGGGGAGTTATAAGATTGAAAGGCCGGATGTGTTCCAGATATCCCTGATCAGAAATGTGAAGTTTTGGACGAGTGTCACAAGTCCAAACTTAGTATCCATCCAAGAGTTAATTAGATGTATCGAGATATTAAAGAACTTTCTGATGGAAAACAATGAAGAGGGATATATCTATATATGTGGGTCGTAGTGCTACCTGCTAGCTAAAAGTGATCAAAAGAAAGTAGCGGGTTTACTCCAGCCATTGGAGGTGCTAAAGTGGAAGTGGGATCAAGAATATATGGATTTCATAGATGGGTTACCCCGCACTCGAAAGAGGAATGAAGCAATTTGGGTTATCGTGGATCGCTTAACTAAGACTGTCTATTTCATTCCAGTGAAATCTTCCAAGATAGCGGCAAATTTGACCGAATCGTATATAAAAGAGATTGTTTGTCTCCATGATATACCCAGCAGTATAGTGAGTGATCGTGATCCGATCTTCACTAGTAGATTTTGGGAGGTATTTCAAGCCGCATTGGGAACCAAACTGAAATTCAGCACTGATTACCATCCACAGTCTGATGGGAAAACTGAAAGGATCAATCGAATTTTAGAAGACTTCTTACGAGCTTGTATTCTTGACTTTGGTGGTTTTGGGAGGACCATTTGCATCTGGTTGAATTCTCATATAACAATAGGTATCACGCCAGTATCGAAATGCTTCCTTTTGAGGCTTTGTATGGTCGTCCATGTCGATTACCTGCATGTTGGATCGAGTCAGGTGATAGACTCGTTCTTGGACCAGATATGATTAAAGTAGCCACTGAAAAAGTTGAATTTATTCGAAAGAAGTTGAAATCGGCTCAAAGTCGTCAGAAGGGTTATTACGACCGCAGAAGAAGAGATTTTGAATTCTAGGTTGGAGATTCTGCTTTCTTAAAAGTGTCTCCAATGCATAGTGCGTTAAGGTTTGGAAAGATGGTAAGCTAGCGCCGCGTTATATTGGTCCTTTTCCTATTCTTGCGAGGATCGGTCCTTTAACTTATCGAGTACAGCTACCTAGCTAGTTATCTGGCGTACACGGTGTGTTTCACGGTTCACATCTTCGGAAATATGTGCATGATCCAGATTGTATTATTGAAGAAGCTGCCCAGCGCGATTTGGAGATTACACCAAATCTGGCAGTAAAGAGAGAACCAATAAAGATTATAGATCATGATGAAAAGAAATTGAGGAATAAAATTGCGAAACTAGGCAAAGTGCAATGGAGTGGTGATCCAAAGGACTGTACTTGAGAAACAGATGATAGCTTGCAGAATTCCTATCCCAAATACAGAGTGGATATTTCGGCTTAATCTTGTAAGCCAATTTCTATTTTTTCTGTATTCGTATATTCTTTGTTTATCTTTCTCTCTTTCAAATTTCGAGGATGAAATTTTCTTAAGGGGGGAATCTATAAAATCCCCAAAATTTTTATCAATTTAAAAATTAGGAATTAATGTGAATTTTGGAATAAATTGGGGAATTAATTTGAATTTTTCAAAATAAATAAAATAAGTGTTGATTTATATATATATATAAATAAGATTGTAAAATTGCATTTGAATTTAAGAATTCAAAAATATAAATATTTTAAAACTATTTGAATTTAAATTATATTAGTATATATATATATATAGGTAGATTTGAATTTGAATCTAAACTTGAATTTGAATTTAAAATTTAAATAAATGTCTTAGAAAATAATTTGCATTTGAAATCATAAATATGTAATTTATTTAATGTAAAATTTGTTTAAAACATTTCTTCTTTAAAATTGTATATAACATGGAATAGGAAATGTATTTATAAAATAAGGAAAATATGATATAAGATTTATTTAAAAGTATTTAACCCATGAGAAATACAAGTGTTAAGCATGTAACAAGAAATAATACCAGTGTAATTCATATAATAAATGTTTCAACAAATGTAATGATTTTGGAAAAGTGTCATTTTATTTTATTTTTGAGAAAAAAATTAATAAAAATAGGAAATGAGATTTTATATATCAAATCCCCTCCTTCTCATTTCTTTTAATTTCTTCAAAGCTTTAGAGAAAAAAAGTCTATAAATTTCCTAAAAACCTAAAAAAAAACAAATCAGAAAATCTATCAAAACAAACTCAACTCTATTCAATCTGAAGCTATAATCTATCCTAAAACATAAATTAAGCAAGCAAAGATCATCTTTATCCAGTAAATTTGAAGTAGTCAAAAGAAAGCAAGAATTCAAACTCAGATCTGTAGACAAACTTTAGCAAGCTTCAAATCAGGCTTTCCTCATCAACTCAGCAGATCAAAGTTTCAACATCAACAAAATGAAATCAAAATAGTTCCCAGTTCAAAATATTTTCCATGCATCTCCTCTCCTCTTCAAAAATATGTGAGTAAATTTTTGAATCTGGATTCCTAGCCTGTTGCTTGAAAATTCATGCTGAAGTATGATTGAAAAATTTTGTGTGCATGTATATTTATACATGAAGATGATATGTGCATGTCTATAAATAAGGACATAAGTCCTGTTCTAGGATACAGGAATTGAAAGTCCTGTAAAAAATTCAACTTCTCATTCTCTGATCATCATTAGGCCTTAGGATCTAAACAAGATTGATTTGTTTAAACATGCTTTAAGTTCTAAAAATTAATTTAAGCAAAAAGAAATCAAGGTATTCCCTGGAAATGGAAAATACAGGAAAAATTCAAAATACGTTAAAATTCAAATGTCATGAATTCTAGTTTTAAATATATTATCTGAATTGCTTTCGAAAACAAAGTTTTTTAAAAGTAAAACCATGTTTTTTAAGCATTAATTCACTGATTTATTCGAGGATGATCGAAATTGGGGGTATCGGCAAATTTTGGTCATCGGCGTGATGAGAATGGCCGAGGTTATGATCGAAGATGGTCGAGATGATGTGGGTTCGGGAAAAATGCTCAAAAAATTATAATTTGATTGTGGTGGTCGAACAATGTTCATCTAGGGTTTGAAACCCATATTTACTCATAGTCAGAAATGGTATTGTTGCGTCATCGTTAGACGATCGGAATCGATCGCCCCAATGCCAATCGAAACGTTAGACATCTGCGAATCTTCAGGGGCGATCACGTAACATCTGATGGCTTGAGGTTGAAGACGAGGCATTTTTGTGTTGATCGTTTTGGTTCCAGTTTGGTCTAAAAGCTCGATTGCGAATTCGACGTAGTTCATGGTTTCTGGGTGGTCTGGAGGTTTGGTTAGGTGGTCGATGACTTGATGATGGCCGGAGCTTCGACTAGAGGTAGCCGTTCCGTTTCTGCATGTGATCATGCCATGGGGATGTGGCAGTTGCCTGGAAGGAAGAAAATAGTGTTCGACTCGAAGACATCTTTAGGGTGTTCGTGCACTGGCTCGAGTTTGAGTTCATGTATTTTCAAGAGTGTATCGTGTTGTATAAAAATTTTAAAAAATTGTAAGTTTGAAAAGCTTACGGGTCGTTTTGATAAGAAACTAGAAGTAAACGATGTTCTGGCTTGGGGCACATCCGAAGTAGGTCTCAGGTTTGTCTTATATAGCAGTTTTTACTTTAAATAAAAATTCAAATTTTTTAAACATTTTTTATCCATGTTTTAAACAATGGTTATAATTTAAACACTGGATTAATAAAAGTTTAAGAAAGATATCTTTATAAGTAATCAGGTTTAATTTATTTTATTGAAACATTATTTATTAATTAATTATTTTAAATAATTAATTAAAAAGTAAATTAAGATGACGTATTGATTTTTAATTCCTAATTAACATTAATCCCTTATGTTAATGATAATTAATTATAAAGTTTATTAATCAAAGATTTTTTTATAATAATAATTGAAGGATTAATTAAGATTTATGATTTATAATTACTTAATAATTAAAAGATAATTAATTAAAGGGTAATTAATTATTAATTAAAGATAATTAATTTATAATTGAAGATTATTTAATTAAGGTAATTAATTAAGGAATAATTAATTAATGAAGGTAATTAATATTTAATTAAATAATAATTAAGGATTTAATTAATAAATAATTAATATTTAATTAATTAATATTTAAGGATAAATTAATTTAAAATTAAGGATAATTAATCATTAATTAAAGATAATTAATGAAAATAATTATGTGATTAATTGATTATAATCACACTATTAATTCATCTCACTGTTAGATGATTGATTATTATTGAAGTGCCTTGAGTTGATTGATACCCCTGTTATGTGATTGTGATAGTTTATGATGTGAATTGCTTTGTGCTAAACTATGATATTTATGATTTGTTTCTGTACGAATGTGAAAACCTATTGGCTCGCAAAACGGCAATTGAATTTCGATGCGATAAGAAGTTGGATTCCAATTGGTTATCTGTAACCCACATCGAATATTAACGATGAATCTTCGTGATTGATATATCCACGTGTTTTTAAATTGAGCGCTCGCTATTCGCTTTAGTCGGGAGAGGACCTTTGTGTCATATGACCCATTCCGAATTGTGATATGACGAAATGGAAATCATTTGCAGATGGTGGTGAAGACCGGGTGCCTTTGAGAAGGATAGGATAACCTGTCGAATGAATTTGCACTGAGTTGCTTCGGTATAGAGATCTCCATATGTGATGGGGAGTCCGATCGGGATTGTGGATGCCCGGATTGCAAGGGCTTCTTTGGAAGCGCATTCAGTTCTGTTCAAACCCGAAACAGACATGTATGGTTGTACGTCTAACACTACACTTTGAAATATAAAGCTGATTTCTTTCAAATACATTTCTGTTGGTGGCGGAGAATTTATTATCTTAGCTTAACACCCTTCTTTGAGACGTACGAGCTCATAGGTTATGTAGTTGATGGTTATTTGTGATATACTTCCATCTTGGTAGTGTGGCATGCTGACTGCTGCTGATTCTTTGTTGATAGAAGCATGGCTTTTGTGAAAAGCGTAGCTTTGTGGACGAGACTTCGTCGAACCTCACAACCCGGTAATGGTCGAAACAGGAATGTTGCGACAAGGTTTTTAAGGGTCGTGCCCCTAGGGTATGTCCATTTTCTTCTGGACGGAAAGTGGCATAATGGTATGGAGCCCAAATATTTAACTGTGTAGTTGTTGCTATTTGTTGGTGAATCCCAGGATAAAGGTCGGTAACGACCGAGGATGGCATACTTGTAGGTGTTACCTAGTCACAGTGGTAACCCGGCCTTGTGTTGGTAGGGGACTGATTTGGTTCTTGGGGGCGTCCCTCCAGAGGCATTCCATTTGGCAAAGAAGTTCCTTAGCCTGATCATTGTTGGAAATCAAATCATTCAATACGAGCCATGTACGGTTTTAGTCGTAGAACCTGCCATTTAACATGGTAGCTATAGTAGGCATACTATAATGGTACGTGTGCTGGCTAAGATTGATATTATACTTTCGAAATGTTTTCACACTATGCACGAATAATAATATCAAAAGAATTTTTTCGTATCAAGCATATTTGACTATCACAAGGAGAAATCTCCCCCAAGCGTGCGATTGCATTGTGTGTGTGCCTGGAGGCCTTATGATAGTTTCATTTTCCAAAAGCATGAACGGATTTCTTTTATAAATTGTTTTCATACAAACAACTGTTTTATTACTCATACCAGTCCCATGACTGACTCCGAGTTTATTGTTCCCTTCCTAAACTCTAGTGCCATAATTTCCACCCAGGCAGCCTAGAAACAGGTTATCCATGTTTTGGAGCTAGCTTGGAATCTTTTGAAGTCTTTTGGAAGCTATTGGATATTGGAAGCTTTTAGCCATGGAAATCTTTTGAAGTGTTCGGAGTTTTTGGAAGATCTTCTCAAAGTCGAAGTATGTTGGGAATTTTTGAAGTCACTTTATTGTTCTCATCCTGTCATTGTATCTTGTGTTTACCACTCTAATAGTGGGATTGTATTGATTGTAATCAAAAATTATGGTAGTGTTGTATCTATGGTGTTGATTAATGATATTCATTTTGTTTCCGCTGTTTATATTTATTTAATATTGTTATAAGCTCCATCCGAACTGGAGTTCGACGTTTTGTGATTAGGCCTAATAAGTGAGGTATTTGATGTCAATTTTTAATCGCTGAATTTTAGGCCGTGACATAATACGCTAAATTTAAAACTATGAGTTTTCCTTTTGACTATCTTGGTTTTGTGATTAGGCCTACTGAGCTAAAACACGATGATTGGTTTATAATTATAGATAAAATTAAACATAGGATTTCTAATTGGAATGGGAGACTTTTATCTAGAGCGGGTAGACTTCTTTTAGTTAATTCTGTTTCATCATCTCTTCCGATCTATTGGATGTCTATGCATTTTTTTCCTGATTGGGTGATTGGTAAAATAGATAAAATTAGAAGATATTTTTTATGGAGCGGTGATAATTCAAACAGCAACATAAAAAGTTTAGTAAATTGGGAAACTGTTTGTAAATTCAAAAAGGATGAAGGTTTTGGAGTTATTAATTTTTGTAATATGAATTTGTCCCTTCTAGGTAAGTGGTTATGGAATTTAATTTAAGGACAATAACGATAATGCCACTTGGAAAGAAATTATTTCTAAATATTACTAAAATGGTAATGATAATCTTTTTCAAATTAGTCCATCGGTTTCATGTAAACAATCTTATTTTTGGAAATCCATTTTAAAATGTAATGTGATTTTAATTTAGGCATTAATATTATAGTTCACTCAAGTATTAATACCTCTTTTTGGCATGACAGTTGGATTTCCATCATTCCTCTTAGGATTGAGTTTAGAGAGCTGTATGACATTTGTAACTTAAAATATGCATTTATTTCAGAAGTTTTTTTCTCCCGAAAATGACCCTCCTTGGAATTTTAGCTTTAGTAGAATTTTAGTAGGTTCTACCCTTAGGCAGCTTAATCTGCTTAATGCTAGATTAAATCTTTATAATATTGATAATGATAATAATTATATTAGTTGGGAGTGGGATAAAAGTAAGAAATATTCTGCTAATTATTTTTGTAGATTTATTAACTTTTCGGGTGTAATGTAACGACCCGCTATTTTGGACCATTCAAATCGACAATAAAACCATAAATGTCCGACTTGAATAATTTAAAATACCGAATTGTTAATTAAATTTTGGCAAAACTCAGCATATATAGTAAATAAATCAACCACAGAATCACAGACACAGAGTAATATAAAATAATGCAGCGGAATAGATAAATAGTAGTTCATGAAGCTACTATATAAATATCAGAGTTAGAAATAAAAATACAACAGAATATCTCAAATACAATGAAGTCTTCAGTACGAATAGATGACCTCTCCGAACGAATCAACTGAAAGAGCCGAAAGCTGAATCAATAGTTGGATCCTCAAACGAAGCTCCAAACTTCAAAGGCGAGTCTCAAATGCTATATCGCTTAGTCTGACCCAAGCGTAAAGAAAAAAAACAAAACACTCGAGTCAGGACATTCTCATATCAATAAGTCCAACTCAAGTGAAATATCAACTAAAATACAAATAACTTAAGGATGTTTGGGATAACCATCCTCTAAGGGTCCATGGAACTATCTACAATGTAGAAATATACACTATAACACCGTGGTCATTCAATTTTATTTATACTTCAAAATAAAAACATCATTTCCCTTTCAAATATATCTATTTTCCAAGATAGTGTGTGTGTGTATATATATATATATATATTAAATAATTTGCAAAATAAAGTATTTGAAATTTCCTCAACTACACAAATTGATTCTAACCAACTCAAGTTCCAAATTCCCATTTATTCAAAGCTCAATTCATTAATTCAATTCATCTCCCAATAACCATTTAAACTTTCGTTATATTCAAAGCTTTAATATTCAATATTTTAAAGTTAAATCTAACAGTTTCATATACATCTTGATTTAGCTTCATCATTATTATTTAGTCAGGAAATATCCACTTAACAAGTTCATAATCATTTAAATAGCCTTAGATTTCATTTTACAGAATATTTCCTTAAATTTATTTAAACTTAAAATATCCATTTAATCCCTTTTACCAAAACCAAGTTATAAAAATCATATCTTAAATCTCGAATTCAATAGTTTCAAATCGATTTAATTGAATATAATTCTTAATTAAATACCGTTTCCAATTAATTCAACTTTATCTTCTCAACTCTAGCTTATTCAAAATTTTACCAAATCTAATTTGAAATATAAATTTAAACGAATCCTTAAACATATTATATGTATTAAATCATTCTTAATTAGATTAAATATTATTACTAGGTCTATACATAAAATTTTCATTTTTATACATATAATATTCTAAGAACCAGTCTTTATTAAAACTATATTTTTCTTTCCCAAACCATAGAAATTATTTTCAAAACATTTGTATATATATGGACCAATGATGTCTGTATATAATTTCCTACGCTATGATCAAGGGATATGGATATTTATCATTTCAATCCGAAATTTAAATATACGGATAGATATCACTTCGACCCACAATCCCAAATTCAATTTAATTTAAAATCGCTTGGGTTTATCATTTCAACCCATAACGAAATTCTCCTATCCAAAAGTCCGTTCGGGTATGTATCATTTCAAGCCATAGTGAATTTGTAACGACCCTGAATTTTCGACCCGATTTAAATTTGTGAATTCAGCGTTTTAATGTAAAATTTTGAAAATTTATAAACGATCTCAATTTGCGACCAAACTTTATTCATGACATACGTCTAGTTAGATATGGACATAGAAAAAGTTTCGTTGCAAATTTTTGCAGTAAACTTCGTTCGCGTTTTACTGTATATCAGTCCATATAAAGCTGCGTAAAATTTATCTTTAAAATCCAAATATTTTTACACAGTTATGTTGTAAAAATTATTCTGATCATGATTATGAAATTCGTTTCGTCAAAATCAGTCATCGCCTGCTCCGTTTAAATTGTTTTGCAAAACGTACAATTTTAGCGGCGTAAATGCGACTTTTATAAAACCATCGTATCGCAATAATTTGTGTACCGTTGGAATCGCCTCATCGCACTGATCATAACGGTATATTTATTTGCGCGAATCGGAGTCCGGCATAATCCGTCGCGTTGGTTTAACGGTTCCGTACGGACCGTTTAAATAAATTATCAGCCCAAAATTCTCTAACCCGTTTACAAAAGAAGTTTGAAATTGTAGTCAGCTGAATGGGTATGTGATTGGAAGGTGAAGCGTGAAGAGTTGTGAAAATAATTAAGCGTTGGGGACCCAAAAGTCAGTCACGTTACTAATTAAAGCAAGCATAGTATTTATTTTACAATTTCAATTCTTCTTCCACCCTCCTCCTATTTTCTTTTTCCCTCTGCTCACTCGGCTCCAGGTGAACAGCTTCTTCTTTTTCTCTTTATATTCTCTTCATATTTTTTTTCCTCTCCGACAAACAAAACAAAATGTATTTTCGAATTGGATTTGCTTGCATTAACTAAGTCACTGCAAAGTAGTCATCTGTTCATGCATATAAAAAAAAAAAAAAATATGTAGCGTGTATGCATGCAGTAGAAAGGTGCAAGGGTGGTAATGCTTCAGTGTTGTGTGCGCATGCGTTAGAAAGTACACGCATGTGTTAGTGATGCAAGCAAATAAATCCATTCTTTAAAAAAAAAAAAGTGTGCGCATGGTGTCTTGTGTGTATAAGATATGTTTGTGCATGTTGGTGTGCGTGTTGTATGTATGAGTTGCGTGCATATTTGTGTGTGTAAGGGTTGCATATTTGTGTGTGTAAGGGTTGCATGAGTTATAAAAATAAAAAAATGAAATAGGTTGTGTTTTGGGAGGGCAGCACATGTTGAGAGGGGGGGGGAGGGAAGCTGGAAACGTACATGCATATTGTGTGCGTGATGTAGGTATGTATTGCCTGAGAGTTAGTGGGTTAGCATGTACAACTTGGTTGTACAGTTAAAAAAAAAAAAAAGGAGCAAATGAGAAGAAGTATTGTTGGGTGATGAACTGTGTATGGGAGAGGTGAGGCGTGCGTGCATATATGAATGCATGCATGAAAGGGGTGTGAGTGATGGGTGTTGCGTGCGTATGTTTGTTTTGAAAAAAATGGCTTGTTTTGAAAATATGGCTGATGTTATAAAAAAAAAAAAAAAAAAAGAGTGCGTGTGTTTTTTTTTTTTAAAAAAAAAATGAGTGATAAGTTGTGTGCAAGGTTGCATGTAGAAGTAGCATCGCATGCTTTTTATGCATTGTCTGGAGATGGACTATATATTGGAAGAAGAGCATGAGTTAGAGCTTCTTTTAAAACGAAAATGCTTTGTGTAGTATGGGTAGTGTTGCGTGCGTTTCAGTTAAAAAAAAAAAATTTTGAAACCGAGACTTGCAACTAGCTCTTAGATATTGTAGAAAGTATTTCCGCAAATATCTATTCTGGTTGCCAAATTGTAACCGACTTTTCTTTTCGTTGTGTTCAGAAGCAACCGACTGATTTCTTGTTGCAGCAGCACCGATCTCTCAGCTTTTGTTCTTTTCTCCATCATCGGTAAGCGCATTTATATAAATTCATAAATTATATACAAACGTTCATTGTATTAATATCGTTTTCTTTTGTCGATATTACAGTGTTCGTTGTTCGTGTTGTACCGACTTCTTTCGTGCTTTTTCTTGCTTCGCCGCCAATTTCTTTATCCACGAAAGGTGAAATTAATTTTCACGACATATATTCTTATGTTTGTTGATTTCTATGTGATATGAATTGGATGCTATTTGTGTTAAGTGACATTAAATTTCCAGTAATTTGACATAGGATAGTAATAAATTAAAAGCGGATTATCTTGTCGAATTTGATTTGTAAACTTGACCCTTTGTATATGTTAAATTTTAGTTAGTCGAACTTGATTTCTTAAATTATATTTGATGTAGAATTTGTTAAGTAACCTTTGAACCCGTGAACGTAGATTTGTTTAATGGTTGTTGTATTTAAATTTGAAATTGTAATTGAATGACAAAGTGATAACTGTAATGTAGTAATCCTTGATCTACACGAAATGATAGTGTAGATTCTAGTAACAATTATGTTAATTTACATAAATAACAAATGTAAATTAATACGATTATTTTGGGATTATTTAAATAAATTGTTAAATTGTTTGTATGGATGCAATTGCTTGTTTATTTACTTTGACACCATCCCAGTATTCACACTGCAAGTTCCCTTTGTATGCTTTGATTTTGAATTTAAATGGAATCGGGATGAAATGATAAATACCCAAATATTTGGACTTAGGATAGAAAATTAAATTAAAACGGTTGGTCGATGTTTTGATTTAAAATAAAATAAAGTTTTATTCGACTAATAACTAAGTTTTGAAACAAAATTAGAATTTAAAATTCAAATAAAATGTAAAAGATGAATTTTTGAAATTGAACAAATAATTGACAAAGAACATTGTTTTAAAATTTAATTGATAATTAAATTAGAATTATTTAATAATAAATTTGAAATTGAAATAATGAAGCTTGAAATTAATGATGGTTGATTTGGAATTTTAATAATCAAGTATTGAAATTTATTTAGAATTAAATTTGAAATTATTAATAACGAAGTTTAAAATAATTAAAAATTAAGTTTTAATTTATTAATAATTAAATTGGAATTATAAATGAGTAAGTTTGAAATGATTAATAATTAAGATTTGAACTATTGAAATTTGAGGAGATGAATTATTTAATGATTTAATTTAAATTAAATGGTATTTGCTAAGTGAAACTAAATTATTGAATAAGTGGAACTAAGATCTTAATTGGATTTTGAAATTTGTAACTAAAGGAATGATAAACGAAATGAATTTCTTTAATAAAAGATTTAGCGCGCTTTATCGAAACAAATGAAAGACTTGTAATTTGGAAATTTGATTTAACAATTATAATTAAGTTGTAAGTTTGATAATGAAGTGAACATAAGGAAATGTAATGAATTTGAAATATAATTGAAACTGTTTAAGAAGAAATTTGTTAAATAATTATTGAATGGAATTGATAATTGAATTCAAATCGATTTGAACGATAAAATAAGTTAAATGATTTTGAAATGAACTTATATACGAAATTTGATTTTTAAAGACTAACGAACGTTGTTGTACGAATTGAAATTGAAATCTAAATTGATTTGGTTTTGAAATTTATTGAGCGACCAATCGAAAATAATTACGAAAAGTTATTAAAGAGACCGGAATCGGTTAGGGACATACTCACTGTCTAAACCGAAAACCACTTTAATAACTATACGCGGAGTGTGATCCAGAATGAAGTGGTTGGATTGACGTACGTTGATGATTGAAGAAGTGAACGATAATGGATAGCCTTGACACTTGTGTCAAATTGGAAATGACTAAAATCAGGAGCTGTGCCGGGCCAAATGGGGTTAGCTACCTCGAGCGAACACACTTCTTCGTAAACTACTCATTTACTTTTGTGATTGATTGGTGCGCACCCTTGAAATTTGGAGTGCTGTTTCGCGGTGTTGCGATCGTTGCGGCGATGCGTTCTCACCAGTCCGGATCAGGCGAACGGTAGTTTCACTACCTTGGGTATTGCCTCATGTGCCTTGTCCTACTTGTATACCGTATACGCGACCACTACGAATTTGTTTTGTATTATACCTATGGAGTACTCCCTGATATCCCACTAGTTTACGGTGGAGTTTACAGTGCTGTATAGACTATGATATTTATAAAAATGTGTTAAGGGGGATAATGGTAACGCCTTAACGCTATTTTGATACTTTACTTTACTGTTAGACATTATCTATTTATCGTACATTACTATATATAGATAGTTTACCGGATCCTGAAAAATGTTTATTCCATTCATCTTTGAGTTATTGTTATTTCAAATTCTGAATCATATTATCTGTATAAGAATATATGTCCTGATTCGAGTGTTTGTTTATGCTTATGCTCGGATCAGTCTGAAGATTGCTGTTGCTGTTCTATTTGGAAGCTGAAGACCGAAGACTATCTTTATCTTATTTATCAGTATTGTTCTTTCTATTTGGACTATCAGACATTATGTTGTTCTAGTTTATTTCATTTGAGACATTGTTGTATTTATGGGTAGCTTCATGAACTACTCTTATGACTATGTTGTATTTCCGCTGCACTATTCTGTTATGTTATATTTCTGTGATTCTGTGATGATTCTCATTATATATATACTCCATTTATGATTCGTGTTTTGTACTATTTAAGTTGACATGTGTGGATTATTGTCAATTTAAATGGTCCAAATATACGGATTGTTACAGTTGGTATCAGAGCTTTGGTTCCCGATAACCTTAGCCTGTGGAGTTTTAAAGCTCATTAGAGATAGGGTAAATATACCCTAGAATGAGGAGAATCATTTCAGAATCCACATCTTTTGATTCATCTTTCTTATTGAATTCGTTTGAGTAGAATTTCCTTAAGTTCTATAAATTCCTATATTTGATTCTAAATCACTTTTGTTATTCCAGGATGGCTGCCAGAAGAAATGTTAGAGGTGGAAGGGGTGGAAATGCTCCTGCTCCACAAGCCCCCGCAATCCGATTCTCCACTCTTAGTAAGGAGTACACTCAGCTTGGAGGAGTCAAATTCACTGGCTCCGAGAGTATCATCGAAGCACAGCAATGGCTAAAGAGTTTGGAGAGGATCTTTACTGGCTTGGAAATCACGGACGCTCAGAAGCGTCAGTTGGCCGCTTGGCAACTTCAGGATGCTGCACAAGACTGGTGGGAATCCGTCACTTCTCGTACCGATGAGGAAACCATCACTTGGGCCCAGTTTAGGTAGAAATCTATCTAAATTACATCAAAATAAATTCCTTCTATCTTGTTCAAATTTTTGACTCGTTTTCATATCATTTTAATAGGGACTCCTTTATGGCTCAGTGGATGCCAGCTGCTGGGAAAGCCCAACTCTATCGCTCTTTTATGGATCTCAAGCAAGGCAATATGACCTTCACTGAGTATGAACGGAAGTTCAACGAACTATCTAAGTTCGGGCCTGATTTGATTGACACACCTCTGCTTAAGAATGAGAAGTTCATACATGGTGCTCGCCCTGAGTATTACGAGCTCCTCACCGCTCATGTTCATGGTACCTTTACTGAGTTGATGGACTTTGCTCTTCGATATGAAGAAAAGCCAAAAGGAACATCTGTCATCAAGGATCCAGTTTCTCAGGCATCAGCTAGTAAGTCGGGAAAGAGGAAGTCAAACTTTGCACAACAGAAGAAGAATTGGCAGCAGAAAACAGGGCTTGGATACTCTCAGAAGAAGCCCATTGACATATCATCCATTACTTGCTTCAACTGCAACCAAAAGGGTCATTATGCTAGTAGCTGCCCATCTCCAAAGAGCGCAGCTGTTCCGCCACCAGCACAGTTGACTAGGAAGGATTTGTGTCATATCTGCTTACAACCTGGACACTTCAAGAAAGACTGCCCAACATAGAAGCGTGGTACACCATCTGGAGTTTTTGCTCTTTCCACACCTGCCCAGGAAGTTCCTACCCCGGAAGTTCCGGATAACCAAGGTACTTTACAAAGTACTTTTATGTTGCATACCTTGCCTGTTAGAGTTTTATTTGACACAGGAGCAACTCACAGCTTCATATCTATTGACTTGTGTAATAAACTTGGTTTGGAACCCACTCTTGCATCTATTTCCTTATGTGTATATAACCCTATTGGAGGGCCCGCTAACCTAAAAAGGGTTTGCAAATATGTCACTCTTATGCATGGCATTCACCGCTTCACTTGGGATTTCTATGTCCTTGGATTCGAGGCATTTGATATTCTATTAGGCATTGATTGGCTACGAAAGTTCGAAGCCGTTATCTCTTGCAAAGCTCGAACTGTCTCTCTAATTGACGACAAGAGTATGCCTTTAGTTGTTAAAGGAAAACCACCTCAAGAATATGCTGGGAGTTTTATATTCTCTCTTGACTCCCATCCAAATGAACTAAGCTCTACTCCAGTTGTCCAACTCTTTTCTGATGTATTTGGAGAAGTTAATTCTCTACCACCTCCGAGGGAAATTGAATTCCGCATCGACCTTATCCCTGGTGCCCGACCAGTAGTTCTTCCTCCAAGGAGAATGGCTCCTAAAGAAAAGGCAGAGTTGAATGTTCAAATTGAAGACTTATTTTCTAAAGGCTTGATTCGGCGCAGTCATTCAGAATGGGGTGCTGCAGTTGAATTTGTCACAAAATCCGATGGCTCACTCAGAATGTGTGTGGACTATAGAGAGCTAAACAAGCTCACACACAAAAATAGATATCCGATGCCTCGCATCAACGATCTTTTCGACCAGCTTCATGGAGCTAAAGTCTTTTCTCAACTTGATTTAGCTACCGGCTTTCATCAACTCAGAATCGCTGAGGATAGTATTCCTAAAACAGCTTTCCGCACTGAAAATGGATTCTATGAGTGGCTAGTTATGCCGTTCGGTCTTACTAATGCTCCAGCCTATTTCGTCGACTTGATGAATAGAGTTTTTCGGGATGTTCTTAACAAGTTCGTGCTTGTTTTCATCGATGATATTCTCGTCTTCTCCAAAGATGAGAAAGAACATAGTTCACATTTGGCTTTTGTACTTGAAACTCTTCGCAAACATCAGCTTAAAGCCAAGTTTTCGAAATGCCACTTTTGGCGAGATGAAGTTCGGTTTCTTGGCCATATTGTTTCGGAGAATGGGATTTCGGTCGATCCAGCTAAGATCGCCGTAATCAATGTAAGTTTTATTCTTACTCGTCAAATTCTATCTAAACAACTTATCTATATCTAAATTCGAATCCTTGGAATTTACAGGATTGGGAGACTCCCAAAACTCCTACAGATATCCGTAGTTTCTTGGGATTAGCTGGCTATTATCGCAGATTCATAGAAAACTTTGCTCGTATCGCTGCCCCACTTACCGCACTGACCAGAAAGAATGTGAAATTTATTTGGAGTGAAAAGTGCGAAGCAGCTTTCAATGAGATGAAGCGAAGATTGACATCTGCCCCAGTTCTTACAGTTATTGATGGTAGCGAAGGATTGACCATCTATACAGATGCCTGTCGTGATGGTTTTGGAGCAGTCTTAATGCAAAAAGGAAAGGTTATTGCATATGCGGGTCGTCAGTTAAAGACCCATGAAGCAAATTACGCAACTCATGACCTAGAGCTTCCTGCGGTTGTATTTGCTCTTAAGCTATGGAGGCACTATCTATTGGGAACAAAATTCGAGTTATTCACTGACCACAAGTCACTGAGATATATTTTCTCGCAAAAGGATTTGAACCAGAGACAAGTCCGATGGCTCAAATTTCTAGCTGCATATGATCTTGATATTAATTATACTCCAGGGAAAGCAAATGCCGTAGCCGATGCTTTGAGCAGAAATCAAGAAATGGCATGTTGTAATCTTGTTGAGAGAATGTTATTCCAGCTTTCCGTCTCCCCAGCTCTTATGGATCGTATTATAGCCAAGCAATACGAGGACACTTTGCTTTATCGCATCAAGGAAATAGTCCTTGGAAGAGTTGGAAATGCTGACAATAAATTGGGTGCACATGTTGATAGTAATGGAGTCTTGAGAATTGATAATCGCATTTGTGTTCCTAATGTTGATGGTCTTAGACAAGAAGTGCTGAAAGAAAACCACAACTCTTCACTTTCATTTCATCCCGGTGTTACTAAAATGTACCAGAATATGAAGGAGTTATATTGGTGGAGTGGGATGAAGCGTGATATTTCTACCTATGTCAGCAGATGCACAACTTGCCAGCAAGTAAAAGCTGATCATAGAAAGACAGCAGGTTTGCTTCAACCATTAGAAATTCCAGGATGGAAGTGGGAGCAAATTTCTATGGACTTTATTGATGGGCTGCCAAGGACTAGAAAGGGTAACGAAAGCATATGGGTGATTGTCGATAGACTGACGAAATCCGCTCACTTTATTCCAGTCAAGTCCACTCGTACAGCTTCGAGTTTGGCAGAGATATACATGAGAGAAGTTGTTAAACTTCATGGTGTACCATCTAGTATCGTATGCGATCGAGATCCTCTTTTCACCAGTAAATTCTGGAAAGCATTTCAAGATACTTTGGGCACCAAACTGAATCTGAGCACAGCATATCATCCTCAAACAGATGGCCAAACTGAGAGGGTGAATCAGATTTTAGAAGACCTTCTCCGGGCTTGTATTATTGACTTTGGTGGATCTTGGGAAGACCATCTTCACTTGGTAGAATTCACTTATAATAATAGTTACCAGGTAAAGATATTGAATTTCGAATTTGAATAAGTATATTTGAACTTGAATTAATTTTCTTCAATAAACCAGGCAAGCATTGGTATGGCACCGTTCGAAGCCTTATATGGACGGCCGTGCAAATCACCAGCTTGTTGGATCGAGTCGGGTGATCGATTAGTGCTTGGTCCAGAAATAATTATGGAAGCTTCTGAAAAAGTCGAAGAAATCAGGAAGAAGATAAAGACGGCACAGGATAGACAAAAGAGCTATGCTGACAAAAGGAGAAGAGATCTTGAATTCAGCGTAGGAGACAAAGTATTTCCGAAAGTGTCGCCTTTGAAGAATATTGTACGATTTGGAGGGAAAGGGAAGCTAGCTCCGAGATTTGTTGGTCCGTTTGAGATTACGGAGAGAGTCGGAACATTGGCATATAGAGTTGCATTACCAGAGAAGTTCGCCGGTGTGCACAACGTGTTCCACGTCTCACACCTGCGCAAAGTTGTGCACGATCCACCAATGACTATTCCTACTACTCAGTTGGAAGAGATAGTTATTGAGCCTGATTTGACTATTGAGCGCAAGCCGCTTCGGATAGTTGATTGTGAGACAAAGCAACTTAGAAGGAAGTCGGTTAATCTCGTCAAAGTCCAATGGAGTGCCCATGAGCGAGATTGCACATGGGAAACTGAGGATAGTATTCGGGATTCAAACCCCGAATTACTAATTTCAGGTATAATTCAAATTTCTTAAACTATCTTCATCTTTTATGCTTATTTCATTTCTACTTCACTCGTCTCGTTCCTTTTCGAGGACGAAAAGTTTTGAGTGGGGGAGATTGTAACGACCCTGAATTTTCGACCCGATTTAAATTTGTAAATTCAGCGTTTTAATGTAAAATTTTGAAAATTTATAAACGATCTCAATTTGCGACCAAACTTTATTCATGACATACGTCTAGTTAGATATGGACATAGAAAAAGTTTCGTTGCAAATTTTTACAGTAAACTTCGTTCGCGTTTTACTGTATATCAGTCCATATAAAGCTGCGTAAAATTTATCTTTAAAATCCAAATATTTTTACACAGTTATGTTGTAAAAATTATTCTGATCATGATTATGAAATTCGTTTCATCAAAATCGGTCATCGCCTGCTCCGTTTAAATTGTTTTGCAAAACGTACAATTTTAGCGGCGTAAATGCGACTTTAATAAAACCATCGTATCGCAATAATTTGTGTACCGTTGGAATCGTCTCGTCGCACTGATCATAACGGTATATTTATTTGCACGAATCGGAGTCCGGCATAATCCGTCGCGTTGGTTTAACGGTTCCGTACGGACCGTTTAAATAAATTATCAGCCCAAAATTCTCTAACCCGTTTACAAAAGAAGTTTGAAATTGTAGTCAGCTGAATGGGTATGTGATTGGAAGGTGAAGCGTGAAGAGTTGTGAAAATAATTAAGCGTTGGGGACCCAAAAGTCAGTCACGTTACTAATTAAAGCAAGCATAGTATTTATTTTACAATTTCAATTCTTCTTCCTCCCTCCTCCTATTTTCTTTTTCCCTTTGCGCACTCGGCTCCAGGTGAACAGCTTCTTCTTTTTCTCTTTATATTCTCTTCATATTTTTTTTCCTCTCCAACAAACAAAACAAAATGTATTTTCGAATTGGATTTGCTTGCATTAACTAAGTCACTGCAAAGTAGTCATCTGTTCATGCATATAAAAAAAGAAAAAAAAGAAAATATGTAGCGTGTATGCATGCAGTAGAAAGGTGCAAGGGTGGGAATGCTTCAGTGTTGTGTGCGCATGCGTTAGAAAGTACACGCATGCGTTAGTGATGCAAGCAAATAAATCCATTCTTTAAAAACAAAAACAAAAAAGTGTGCGCATGGTGTCTTGTGTGTATAAGATATGTTTGTGCATGTTGTATGTATGAGTTGCGTGCATATTTGTGTGTGTAAGGGTTGCATATTTGTGTGTGTAAGGGTTGCATGAGTTATAAAAATAAAAAAATGAAATAGGTTGTGTTTTGGGAGGGCAGCACATGTTGAGAGGGGGGGGAGGGAAGCTGGAAACATACATGCATATTGTGTGCGTGATGTAGGTATGTATTGTCTGAGAGTTAGTGGGTTAGCATGTACAACTTGGTTGTATAGTTAAAAAAAAAAAAAAAAAAAAAAAAAAGGAGCAAATGAGAAGAAGTATTGTTGGGTGATGAACTGTGTATGGGAGAGGTGAGGCGTGCGTGCATATATGAATGCATGCATGAAAGGGGTGTGAGTGATGGGTGTTGCGTGCGTATGTTTGTTTTGAAAAAAATGGCTTGTTTTGAAAATATGGCTGATGTTATAAAAAAAAAAAAAAAAAAGAGTGCGTGTGTTTTTTTTTTTTTTTAAAAAAAATGAGCGATAAGTTGTGTGCAAGGTTGCATGTAGAAGTAGCATCGCATGCTTTTTATGCATTGTCTGGAGATGGACTATATGTTGGAAGAAGAGCATGAGTTAGAGCTTCTTTTAAAACGAAAATGCTTTGTGTAGTATGGGTAGTGTTGCGTGCGTTTCAGTTAAAAAAAAAAAAATTTGAAACCGAGACTTGCAACTAGCTCTTAGATATTGTAGAAAGTATTTCCGCAAATATCTATTCTGGTTGCCAAATTGTAACCGACTTTTCTTTTCGTTGTGTGCAGAAGCAACCGACTGATTTCTTGTTGCAGCAGCACCGATCTCTCAGCTTTTGTTCTTTTCTCCGTCATCGGTAAGCGCATTTATATAAATTCATAAATTATATACAAACGTTCATTGTATTAATATCGTTTTCTTTTGTCGATATTACAGTGTTCGTTGTTCGTGTTTTACCGACTTCTTTCGTGCTTTTTCTTGCTTCGCCGCCAATTTCTTTATCCACGAAAGGTGAAATTAATTTTCACGACATATATTCTTATGTTTGTTGATTGCTATGTGATATGAATTGGATGCTATTTGTGTTAAGTGACATTAAATTGCCAGTAATTTGACATAGGATAGTAATAAATTAAAAGCGGATTATCTTGTCGAATTTGATTTGTAAACTTGACCCTTTGTATATGTTAAATTTTAGTTAGTCGAACTTGATTTCTTAAATTATATTTGATGTAGAATTTGTTAAGTAACCTTTGAACCCGTGAACGTAGATTTGTTTAATGGTTGTTGTATTTAAATTTGAAATTGTAATTGAATGACAAAGTGATAACTGTAATGTAGTAATCCTTGATCTACACGAAATGATAGTGTAGATTCTAGAAACAATTATGTTAATTTACATAAATAACAAATGTAAATTAATACGATTATTCGTGTTTTGTACTATTTAAGTTGACATGTGTGGATTATTGTCAATTTAAATGGTCCAAATATACGGATTGTTACAGAATTCTAAACTACAGGGAACTTGCAGAGTGATAACAGATAATACAATAAAATAACAGGCATATATCATCAATAAAAATATAATATAAACAACAGGATATGGTGTCATATCCCATAGGTGAACAGTTATAGAAAATTGCATATATATATATATATATATATAACAATTTAAATGACTACAGCATCATATTTCAATTGTCGTTTCAATTGAAATCAAATTTAATAAAATACAAGAACGTTAATCATGAGTGATTGCTTACCTTTCGAGGCTAGAGAAGAACGATAATGATGACAGTTATGGATCCCAATACGAACTTTGAAGCAAAGCTAAATTGGCACGGATTTGATGACAAAGCTGATAGATAGAAATCGATGGAAAAAAATCAATCGGTTTGATATAAACAGGGTATATATTATATGTGTTATTCAAATTTCCTTAAAATTTCAATAAATTTAATTTAAGATGGATATTCAAATAAAGTATTCACGTTGTTTGAAACTGATATTAAATTTAAAATACATATTAAAACAAAACATCATCATATTATTGAAAAAATGAATACTTAAATTTAAACACATAAACCTTTTTCCTCTTAAATCAATATTACATTTAAACACACACACACAAAATAAAATACAGGAATAATATATATAAAAATCATCACTTATTTAAAACACGCATTTTAAAATAACATATTTATATATAGTTTACTCAAAATTCAAAGCATTTACTGAGAAAATCAATCTATATATATAGACCATACATTATGAAAGCACTACAGAAAAGAGAAAAAACAAAACATACTTTATATATACACACTAGAATCGAGTTGAAAATTACACATTTAAATTTTTAGTTTTACAACATAAATCACTAATGCTTTTACAACAACCAGCTGCCATACTAATATATGTTATATTCGAACAGGAAAAAAAATCTAATTATATTTTCAAAATATGTATATTACTAATATTTTATAATAACAAATAAGATATAAGACTAACGTATATATACGTCTCTGAAAAGCTTGACTTAAAATACACATAAGCATTAAACATAAAAAAATATGTAGATATAGTTTTATGCTAAAATATCAATTAAATGGAGACTGTTATAATGTGAAAATTTGTGAACGCGAGTTGAAATATAAAGATGGATTTTGTCAAATGTATTGGAAGTAAAGGACAGGGAGGGGAGAAGCAAAGCATGGAAAAAAAATATAAAATAAAAGGAAGAAAATGGAGGCCATACCTTCAGAGCTCACGCATGCAAGAAGAAACGAAGAAAATGTTGAGATGCAATTGAAAACTATTTGTGTACGAGGCTTATATTTATACACGATTGCATTGATTGAGGTGAGAAAATATAGGCAAGAAATAAATTTAAATCAATTATACATGATTGCATTGATTGAGGTGAGAGAATATAGGCAATAAATAAATTTAAATCAATTATACACGATTGCATTGATTGGAGAAACGGCAGGAAATAATTCCTGTCAGGAGGAATTTGCGCGTGATATTTGATTTAAGAGATAATTGCGTTGGATAGATTAAATAAAGAAACATACCAATTAATGGTATAGGAACATTAAGGAAATAAAAGAATTTCGTTTGAATGGTAAGAAAAATCAAAGATTTTGTTCCTATTAATTGCAAAGGAGTAAATGGAAAAGAATAGACACTTATACACGTGAAGTTCAAATAAACTTGAAACGGATTTTGAACTTCTAAAGAGAAATAAATTTGCTTGAAACTGCTACGCGAATTTTTATTCCTATTATAAAAATGAGGAAAAAGGAAAGCGTAGAAATTTACACGTAACTTATCAAAACTAGATTTAAAAGAAATTGAACGTCTAGGGAAGTGATTTCTTTCCCACTTGGAATGCAAGGCTATAGATAAATTTATTATTTAACGTCAAAATAAATATTATTCCCAATTGAAACCATATTAACTTTTAAATCATTAAATTAACATATAAAATAATAACAACCATCTACTGCTTTAAATTGTAAATTCACATAATACAACATGTTTCTTTTATTTCAAAATATCTATCTTTAAATAATTATTATATTTGGAAAACATTTTGAAATAATTTTCTCTTTTAAAGCTTATAAATAAAATATCGTTACGTTAACTACCAAATTAAATGTTCATTTTAATACATTCTCTTTCCTTAATGGAAAGATTTCAATAAATACAAATATTAATTTCGTATTAAAATCAAATAAAAATCTAATTCAACTACTTCTTTTTATTAACAATAAATCAAAAATTATTTAATAATTTCACGTAACTCAACATATCCATTAGTAACCAATTTTAGTTCATTTGTTAGAGGTTAAATTATTTGAATTACAACAATACAATTAAACTATTGTTTCCTCTTTAATTTTATTCAATAGATCAATATTTACAATTAACAACTATTATTAAATTCTTAACATTTGTTGTTTTTAATTCAAATTGTAAATCTCATATAAGCTATTATTATTCCCATCATTTTTGTTTCTACCAAATTTTATTCAATATTTTAAAACAAAATTAGAATTTTAAATTGGTCTAAAATTTCGGATCTTTACCCATTATCCTTTTTTTCCAGATCTGAACTGCGATGCAAAACTGAAGATGGGAAGAGATTTTGAAACGGTCGGGAAATCAAAGATTTTTATTCTTATTAAATACGGAGACGCAAATGAAAGTGGAAAGTTTTACACGTGAATTGGAGGCAGGGTTTTAATTCCTTTTTTTAAATGCACGTGCTGATTTGATTTTTAACAGCTATGATATGAAATCAAAGAGTGCGTACAATAGATGCAATAATTAAAATGAACGTATGTCCAAATCAATTAACAAGTAACGTAATCTAAATTTATATGTTTTCTTATTTATTCACTACTTATATTTAATTATACGTAATCCAAACATTAATTTTTTTTTCAAAATATTATTATTTAAAATTTCTCAAAAATTCAATTAAATATGTTATTAAAACCGTTTAAAATTTATGGGTTGTTACACTCTCCCCTACTCAAAACTTTTCGTCCTCGAAAAGGAAGGAGGTAGGGGAATAGCAACAAATAGAAAGAAAAGTAGATTGAAGTACAAGATAAACAATTAATTTAAAACTATACAGATTTTACTTGAAATATTCATTTAAAAACTTCATTTGAAATTTAATTTTCTTTAATACTTTAATACTTTTCAAAACTCCTTTGAAAACAATTATTTACATTATTACTTATATTTACAAAGAAGCTATTGAAAATATTAAATCCAAAAATTTACAATTTTTTTTATTTATCTCAAGATACTTCCAACATTATAGATGGATTAATAATCATTCTCTTTAAATATGTTACAATTAATTAATAACTTCTGAAACAGTAAAAAATTTCTATTATACCATGTAGTATATAAATAAACAATATTTAAAAAGGATATATCCAACAAGGAAAGAAGGTAGATTCGGAAAACAGAATCTAGGTGAATAACTAAAGCTGAGCAAATAAGGTAGATTCAATAGAGTAGTATCAGGCACGAATAGTTAATTTCAAACCAAATGAATTTCAATTACAAAGATTAATACAAAATTTCTTGTTGGAAATACTTTTATAATAAAATACCTTTTCAAAAAAATTACTTTTATGTTGAAACCAATTTTCCTTTCGAAAATACTTCTATAACTCGATGTTTCAACAAGTTTATCCTCGTTCTTGCAGACTCTGGCCATGCCTTGATCAGGCGCAAAGCTAGAATTCTTCAAGTACTTAGTAGACCTATTTCAACAACCAGTGAAAATACTTGAAAAACCTTTAAAACAGATATGGAAAGTACAATCCAAACAAAATAACCAAACCAAAACCTTTGTCTAACCATGGTTCACAGATACACAATGGTTACGCATGGATCCCCCAGGAAACAATCCATATCCGTAAGCTTTCTCAGTCGTGCGAGTTACGCCATGATGACTAGTAGGGTGCAGGATACACAATGGTTACGCCTGGATCCCCCAGGAAACAATCCGTACCCCTAGGCCGTCTCAGCCAGGCAGTTTCGCTGCTAATGCAACCTACATAGATTGCAGGATACATAACGGTTACGCCTGGATCCCCCAGGAAACAATCCGTACCCCTAGGCCGTCTCAGCAAGGCAGTTGCGCTATGCAATCGCGAGAAGAGAAAAAACCATGGGTTACGCCACAGTGGGACACTCGAGTATCACATCCGGAAAACCAAAAATCAGAGAGAATAATATCGATAAAATGAATCCACAATGTGGCCACAAAGCGGATATCAAGCAGAAGGCACTTTCCATATCTTTACTGCAAAAATATGTATCATATAGTACCTTTTCAAATCACTTTCAAATATCATACTTATATAAAGTCCATTATATATAGGATTCCATTTTCAATCGAATACTTTCCAAATCAATAGTATCTCAAATCACACTTATATAGACTTCGATTATATAAAATTTCTCTTTCCAAATTGAGTACCTTTCAAATCAATAGGTTTCAAATCAATTTCGTACTATACAAATCAGTTTTATATAAGTTCGATAACTCCCAAATCAAGTATTTAGTAAATCAAGGTTCTCAAAAAAAAATTCTCGTTTCAATAACATTTCAGTTTCAAGATCATATACGATTTCACCAAATTTTCTTCCAAATTAAACATATTCAGTTTCAAAGTTTCTTAAACAATAGGTTTAGAAAATAATCCAAATTTCCAAATCAACGAAATTTAGGTCAAACAAATTCATTTCCAAAATCACCATATAAGTACTGGTTTTAATTCCAATCTAATTTCAAAACCAAATATTCTTCTCAAAATCAATTATACTCAAAATGGTTTCTAAATTTATAATTATCCCTTTAAAACCTTTAAACTATTTATTTCTACATGAAAAATCCAATTTTCCTTTTTTAAATTATTTATTTAACAAAAGTTTCAAATTTACTTAAGTCATACTCTTCATACTTTAAACATGCAAAAATAAACTTATATTCTTTTTCAAATATTTTATACTCTTTGAAATTTCTTAGTTTTAAAATTTTAAACCTTGATTTGTAAGTGCTCGAACCTTTAAAATAGTCGGTGAAATCAAATTTCAAATCCAAGTGTTGGAAATCAGCAACAAATCAGTAAATCAAATTTTTTTTATATATAAATAGAGTTATACTAAATCAAACCGAAAACTCGAGGATTGAACACCGGCTTACTTTAAATTATTTCAAATATATATACCGATATCTTTCGAATATCAAATCATACTTCGGAATTTGAAAACAAAATTGGTTTCACAAAGTCACTCGCATAGCAAAGCTATTAAAGTGGCCTCTACCCACTCTGAAACTCGAAAATCAATGTCGATGATGCGTGCGCTCATCACCGAAATATTTTCCAGCGACATAAGTGAGTTCTGGACTTCTATTTTCTTGAAAACTTCTTTGAATTTTTTTTCAAAATCCTAGGAACTCATTTGAAGTCATTTGAAACATTTCTTATTCGGAAAATACGTTCAAATCTTATTATTATATATTTCAAAATCTTAAACCAATTTTCAAAAATACTGGAGTCCAATCTCTCAAATTTCAAATTCAAAACCTTTCAGTCAAAAATCATTTTTATATAAATCAATTTTCTTATAATATTTTCAAATTTTCAAATCTTTTTGAAACTTCAAATTCTCATTTTTTAAAGGTATATAATCCTTATCGAAAAAAAATTCTCTTTTATATATAGAATAAAATCATAGTTACCCAAATAAAAATTTCGGTATATAAAACAATTTTAAAGTACAAACAAAACCCGATTTTCAAAGGATGATTCAAGAATGGATTTCAAAACAAAGATAGAGATTTAATTTAAAGGAACTCCAATCAATAGAATCCTGATTCGAAGATAGACTGGATCGAAGATGAGATAGTTGAATTACAAAATAGAAGATGGATGTACTTCTATAAATCGCGGGCGACCTTTTACCGGTCAACCGTGATTCCAAAATTAGATCGGTGCAGAATTCTGAGGCAATTCGTCATTCGATCGCCAGAGATATATTTCGGAATAACAAGAGATAGTAGCATCTAAACCAAGGGATACATAAATCTCCAGTGAATCAATGCCAATTGTAAAGGAGTTTCACCCCCTTTACAAATCATTCAGTGGAGTCATTGGATACTCCAGAATCAAAAGAACATAAATAGAGAGAGACAAGAATGAATTTTCAAACCACAGGGAACGTTCCAAAGTTCAAAGGAAATTGAGTCAAAAGGAAGAGATACATCTCGAAAGAAAGTGATTCTGTAAATAAATTTATCATATATGCTAAGTTTTGCCTAGAGCCAAAGCTCTGATACCAACTGTAATGACCCGCTATTTTGGACCATTCAAATCGACAATAAAACCATACACGTCCGACTTGAATAATTCAAAATACCGAATGGTTAATTAAAATTTGGAAAAACTCAGCATACACAGTACATAAATCAACCACAGAATCACAAACACAGAGTAATATAAAATAATGCAGCGGAATAGATAAATAGTAGTTCATGAAGCTACTATAGAAATATCAGAGTTAGAAATAAAAATACAACATAATATCTCAAATACAGTGAAGTCTCCAGTACGAACAGATGACCTCTTCGAACGAATCAACTGAAAGAGCTGAAAGCTGAATCAATAGTTGGATCCTCAAACGAAGCTCCAAACTCCAAAGGCGAGTCTCAAATGCTGTATCGCTTAGTATGACCCGAGCGTAAAGTAAAAACACAAAACACTCGTGTCAGGATTAACATTCTTATATCAATAAGTCCAACTCAAGTGAAATATAAACTGAAATACAAATAACTTAAGGATGTTTGGTATAACCATCCTCTAAGGGTCCATGGAACTATCTACAAGGTAGAAATATACACCACAACACCGTGGTCATTCAATTTTATTTATACTTCAAAATCAAAACATCATTTTCCTTTCAAATATATCTATTTTCCAAGATAGTGTATATATATTAAATAATTTATAAAGTAAAGTATTTGAAATTTCCTTCAACTACACAAATTGATTCTAATCAACTCAAGTTCCAAATTCCAATTTATTCAAAGCACAATTCATTAATTCAATTCGGCTCCCAACAACCATTTAAACTTTCGTTATATTCAAAGCTTTAATATTCAATATTTTAAAGTTAAATCTAAGAGTTTCATATAGATCTTGATTTAGCTTCATCATTTGTGACGACCGCCCATGACTCCTGCACTAAACAAAGAAATAGTGCGTTGTAAAGTGTGTCAGGCAGCCATGGATGATCTTCAAGGTAAGGTAAAAATAGCGGAGTCTATGTATTACTTACAGCGCATGGGTAAAATACAATAGAATATATATATATATATATATATATATATATATATATATATATATATATATATATTGCGAAGCTCCACAAAACAGAATCTCATCAAATAAGCCTCATAGTAATTTGATACAAAAATCCGAATAGTCAATACATCAAGCCTCACTACATAGCACTCAGAGAATATACAAGCAGCGGAATATCCGGTACATATAGTAAGAAAATAATATGCAAGCCTCCAGCTCGTCTTCGTCATCAGCATCGTTGGTCACTAAGAACAGCGCCTGTCACCTGCTACCTAGTCCGCCCATCCCAAAATGGATGAACAACCCAAGGTAATAAGAGTTGAACATAAAACCTTGAGTCAAACAACAGTCTTACTGAGCGGTAAATTAACTAACAACATACCAAAAGAGCATAAAGGTAAAAGGAATAGGAACCCAACCCTCCCACTCCACCTCTTTCTATAGTGATAGCCCCCAGACACACTAAGCAGAAGTAAACATAACAAATCAAACATTTAAAGTAAAGCAATTATCACTCGAGTCAAGGTTGGTGTTTTCCAAGTACAAACCCCTAAGGCCTAAACCAAGATCAGATAAGCACCCAGAAAACATCGCTCTTGAGACCGAATGACGATACAACCAAAACATCCAAACATCCATGATTCTGGCTATCATTGTTATCATTGCTTCGATACCACCGTTAATTGAATGACCGGCACATTCTTTCAACCGTCCGTCAAGGGCTAATGGTAACCCCGGTTCTAGACAAAACTACACACGTCGTCGCAGCCCGTGCCTAGGACTATCGAATTTGCCCAGAGTACTCGACCACCAACTGTAGTCTTTTGGGACTATCGAATCTGCCCAGCGTACTCTTGCTTTGAGTCTGTTAGAACCTTCGATAACGATGAAATCTCAGCCTTCTAGTCATCCTCCTCGACGACTATTCTCATACTAGCTCTAGCGCCTCTCGAGCCAACCATTATCCACAAACTCGAACCATCCCTCGAGTTATCAACATGCTTGGAATGATCCCGTCTGGATTATACCAAAACTACCTCACATCATGCCTCGCCTTATCTCATTCATAGCAAAGCTCCATCTCAACATCATCATCAAATCCGTCCATATGAGCTTTATCATCCACTACATATGCCACGTGCAGCTTTTCTATTCAAGAGCTTCCTCCTTAGCCTTTGAATCATCTCCGACCAACTTGTCCAAATCCAACCACTAATCAACTAATTTATAACAACCAATCAAGTCAATCATTAATCCAAGTAATCAAGCATTCAAACATGATCTAAAAGCAATTATAACAAAAATGGCAATCTTGTAAATAAAGACTCTAAATCTAACAAGCAAAATCATGAATAAATCTCTATAACTTGAGGGATGAACTTGCATAGGTTAACATGTATTATAATGGATGTCAAATCTTCATGAACCATGGATCTATACTTAGATTTATGAAAATGCATGAAATCACTATTTTTAACACAAAATCAAGCAACCAATCCAATATACTCCTTTGGGTCCGTGTGAGAGATAACCACCACTCACCGAATCACCTAAACACCTTAAAAGCAACACACTCCAAATCTGGACAACGAAGGATCTAGCTCGATCCGCCAAAATTCCACTTCAAACGATGAAATCTCTATTCAATGGATGGAGATCTTCAATCTAAGCTCTTGGATCTTCGATTTGATCTTCAATTTGGATTGAAGGAAGCACTAGATTAAAGAAGAGATAAGAAGTGAAGAAGTGTAGCACTCGAGCTCACAAAATGGCAGAACTTCGTCGCTTCAAAATCCGGATCCCAAAAATGAAACTAACCCGAGTATTTATAGGCCGAAAAACCCCTTAGGTCGTTCGCTCCTAAGTCGTTCACGACCTAAAAATCCCAGACCTATAACCTAACGATTCCCCCGACCTACGACCTAACGACTCGAGCCTATGCGCGACTTAAAACACGACCTAACGGTTCAAGCCATCACGCAACCTAACACAAACACGACCTAACACATGCGCGACCCAACATACAAGCCGCGTTCCTACCTAAGTCATCTGGACGACCTAACGACTTAACGACCTTAGGTCGTTTCACGACCTAACTACACACAGCAACCTAACATAGGTCGCTCACGACCTAACTAAACACAGGGTTTCAACGACCTATACTATAAGGACTTAACTGCTTAAGCCCTTACACGGCCTAACTACACACATGACATAATGTCTTAACCCTTTACGCGACCTAACACCTTCGCCTTCACGCGACCTACGACCTAAGCCTTATCTCGTCCACGACCTAACTACATAGAATCTAACTTAGGTCGTTTCTGACCTAACTAGAACGACCCAAGCCATCACCCCTAGGTCGCTAACTACCTTAGATCGTTAGCTCGCTTAACCGGCCTACCTTCCTTAAGTCCTTAAGTCGCTCCACAGTCCTATTCTCCTTAGGCTGTTAACCCGCTTATGCCGTTAACTCCTAGGTCGTTACCGCTAGATCCTAGGTCGCTAACTCCTAAACTGCTAATTCTATTAAGCCGCTCACCTCCTTAAGCCGCTCACCTATTCTTTAGTCGTTAACCCTTAAGTCGCTCGCTTATGCTGCTAACTTCCTTAGGTCGCAAACTCCTTAGGTCGCTCCCATCTCTTGAGTCACTCATCCGACCTAAACTACTGCACTACCTAAGCTAATGCACGACTTAAGCTACTGTACGACTCAACTCTGGACGGCTTATCAGCACTAACGACCTAATGACAATAGTTTTACGATCTTTCGATACGTAAAATACGGGTCGTTACATTCTCTCCCCCTTAGGAATTTCTCCCCCAAAATTCCAAACAAACAAGAACCAAAAACTATTCTGCATGCCTACCATCCATAGCAACCAACAAACCATGCATCCAATTACTAGCCTACCATGCAGAATTCTAAGACTAGAACAAGTTACAATGTCATGAGATGACACGACACCTTATGGTCATACCTCGAAGAGTTCAGGATAAGCTGCCTTTATCCTCTCTTCCACCTTCCATGTACAGTCGTTAACATCATCACTCCATTGTATCTTGAGCAACTTGACTACCTTCCTCCTAAGCTGTTTCATGTCAGTTCCCACAACACGAAGCGGCTTACGAGGTCTCTTAATAACTGGATCAACTTCAAAACCTTCATAGCTATCAGCAGAAACCACTGTTTTTGAGTCGTGCACATACTTCCGTAGATACGATACATGAAAAACATTGTGCATACCCGACATCTTTTCTAGTAACTCCAATTTATAGGCGAGCTTTCCAATTCGCTCGATGATCGGGAATGGTCCAACAAATCTCGGAGTCAATTTTCCTTTCCTCCCGAATCGAATAACATTCTTCAGTGGAGAAATCTTCACAAAAACCATATCACCTACGTCGAACTCTAAATCCTTACGACACTTATCGGCATAACTTTTCTGACGGTCTTGGACTGCTTTCATTCGTTGCCGAATGATCTCTATGCAATCAGAAGTCTGTTGAATCATTTCTGGCCCAAGTATCAACTTTTCTCCCGTTTCCAACCAACATGTCGGAGAGTTACACGGTCTTCCGTACAATGCTTCATACGGCGCCATACCAATGCTTGACTGGTAACTTTTATTATACGAAAATTCCACCAAATGAAGATGATCTTCCCATGATCCTCCGAAGTCCAAAACACATGATCTGAGGAGATCTTCCAAAACTCGGTTGACTCTCTCGGTCTGACCATCTATTTGGGGGTGATAAGTTGTACTCAAACACGACTCGGTTCCCAAAACTTTCTGGAAGCTCTTTCAAAATCCACTAGTGAACAATGGGTCTCGATCGCTCACTATACTTTTCGGAATACCATGTAATCGAACTATCCACTTAACATACAGCTCAGCCAACTTCGATGCAGTCCTAGTTGATCGAACATGAATAAATCTTGCACTTTTAGTCAAACGATCTATGATGACCCAAATCCCTTCATTTCCCGCTCTTGTTCTAGGTAATTCATTGATAAAATCCATCGATATTTGCTCCCACTTCCATGTAGGAACTTCTAATGGCTGAAGCAATCCACTGGGCTTCTTCTGCTCGGCTTTTACCAACTGGCAGTTCATACACTTGGAAATAAAATTTCCAACATCCTTCTTCATACCTTCCCAATAATAGGTTCTCTTCATATCCCGATACATCTTATTTCCACCTGGATGAATTGTCAGCTTCGAGTGATGACTTTCCTTCAGAACTTCATCTCTCAATTCATCTATATCGGGAACAACTAGTCGTCCTTGCTTCCGAAGCCAACCCTCTCGATCGACCTCGAATCCTTTATTCTTCTCTGGGTCCAACCCAGATTCCAAATCATGGATAATCTTGACAAGCTTATCGTCTCGCTTTTGTCCCTCACCAATTCTTTCCACAAGAGTAGGTCTTATTGATAAGTTTGCCAACATCTCGGTTTCCAATTCACATCTGGTCCTGAAGTCAAATCCAACCAAATATTCAAGACTCTTCCATTCTGAAAACATGGCCCCCAATCCTGCATGTCTTCGACTTAACGCATCTGCCACTGCGTTACCCTTTCCCGGAGTATAGGCTATACCAAAATCATGTGATGCCAAAAACTCTAGCCATCGTTACTACTGAAGATTCAAATCCTTTTGGGAGAAAAGATACTTCAACGACTTATGATCTGTAAACAACCCGAATCGAACTCCCAACAGGTAATGTCTCCTTATCTTCAGAGCAAATACAATCGCCGCCAACTCCAAATCATGAGTCGGATAATTCCTTTCATGCGGCTTCAGTTGTCGACTTGCATACGCAACAACTTTACCCTTCTGCATCAGTACTGCTCCAAGTCCAGTACCACATGCATCGGTGTAAACCACCATCTCATCATTTCCACTTGGAATAGTCAAAATAGGAGCACTTGTTAGTCGCTCTTTCAGGATTCCGAAAGCTTGCTCACACTTAGCATCCCATCTGAATACTTGGTTCTTTTTTGTCAATCCTGTTAATGGTGCAGCTACCTTGGAAACGTCTTTGATAAATCGACGATAGTATCCTGCTAATCCAAGAAAACTTCTCACATCAGATGCATTCTTAGGTCTAACCCAATCCTGGATTGCTGCTACCTTGGCGGGATCAACCGCTATTCCATTTCCAGAGATAATATGGCCTAAGAACCTCACTTCACTCTTCCAGAAGTGACACTTTGAAAACTTAGCCTTCAGCAGATGTTTCCGCAAGGTCTCCAAAATAATACGCAAGTGTGTCTTGTGCTCTTCTTCATTACTGGAATAAATCAAAATATCATCCACGAACACTAGTACGAACTTGTTCAACTGATCCCTGAACACTCTATTCATAAGATCCACAAAATATGCTGGTGCATTGGTCAATCCAAATGGCATTACCAGCCACTCAAAGAAATCAGATGGTGTCCTAAAAGCAATCTTCGGCACACTATCCTTTGCCACTCTTAAATGGTGAAATCTCGTTGCCAAATCCATCTGGGAAAACACCTTGGCTTCGTGAAGCTGATCAAACAAGTCATCTATTCTCGGCAATGGATACTTGTTCTTCTTAGTTACTTTATTTAGTTCACGATAATCGACACACAACCTCAACGATCCATCCGCTTTGGTTGCAAACACAACTGGTGCACCCCATTCGGACACACTACGCCGAATGAATCCTTTCTGTAAAAGATCATCAACTTGCACCTTCAACTCTTGTTGTTCCCTAGGCGCCATCCGCCTAAGAGGCATCACAACAGGTCTGGCTCCTTCAACTAGATCGATGTGAAACTCGATCTCTCTATGCGGCGGTAACCCTTTGACCTCATCAAAGGCATCCTCAAATCCATTTGCGATTGGCACCGATGACAGTCCATCCGGTGGAACAACCAGCGAATACATGAAGCTCATGAAGACGCCTTCCTCATGCTTACATCGTATCACAACCCTTCGCCCTTCCACATTCTCGACTGTCACCTCCAACCTTTTACAATCAACCTTTTCCGCATACTTCCTAAGCCAGTCTATACCCAAAATAATTCCAAACCCCTCAAAGTTCAGAACAAAACAATCACAAACAAAAGAGCAATCATAACTCGATACAACCAGATCACGACATATCATACACAAACAGGACGAACCCCCAACTAGATTAGTCACAACCAACGGTCTATCAACAATATCCGGTTCTAAACCCAACCGGCATACAAGTTCATTACAAACAAAAGAATGCGACGCCCCAGTATCGAACAACACTCTAACTGGAACACCACAAATGGAAAGAGTACCTTGTACCACCACACTCTTTCCTTTCTCCTCCGTAGTAGGAGCTTTTGAAGATGATTTCACAGCCCCCAAAGCGTAAGCTTGTACAACCTGCCTGTCCTTCCTCGGTTCTGGACAATTCTTCTTAATATGCCCCAGCTTGTCACAGTTGTGGCACTTCACTGGCACCATTGGATTCTTACAATCTTTTGAGAAATGGCCCTTCTGCTGACAGTTGTAGCAGGTCACTTCGCCATTCGGCTTCTTTTGGCCATCCTTACCCTTCTGCTGCTGCTGCTTCCTCTTCTTGTTTCCACCTTTCTGTGGTTTAGACTCCTCCTTGGTCACAGCAACAACAGATCCTTCTTTAGAAAACAGATTCTCGTGCCTGAGAGCCTTCTCCACAAGCTTCTCAAATGGATCGTCCAGATGATCCACCAACTGCCTCCCTAAATAAATGTCCAAGCCTATCACAAACTTCTCGTTCTTCTGGTATGGAGATTCAATATACGACCGGGCATACTTGGACAAGGCTTCAAACTCAGAAACATACTCAAGAACTGATCTTCCTCCTTGTTGGAGCCCCACAAACTTCTTGAACAGAACAAATTTCTGAGCTGCAGAAATGAACTTAGCTTCAAATCTGGCTTGGAATTGCTCTCAAGTAATTTCTTCCTCAGGAGTATCAATGGTGATAGAGTTCCACCAATCAGAAGCTCTTCTCTGAAGCTGTCTTGATGCGAGCTTCCTTTTGGTTACATTCTCAATTCCCAAGTCACCAAAGATTCTTCTACAAGCATCTATCCACCTCTGGACTTCAATGGTTGACTCTGTTCCCAAGAAAACCTTTCCTTCAAGAGCAGTATAGTCTTTACACAACTTAGCAAAATCCACCAGTTTTGGAGCTTGAACTTGAACTCCAACATCTACTGCTGGCCCCGGAGCTGGCATCCTCCTCATGATCGAAGTCATCATAGCCTCGAACATAGCAGTATACTCAGCAGCCCCCTCAGCAGCACGACCTTCCCTAGCAGCTGGTCTCCCACTTCGACTCATTCTTAATATCTATAAAAAAATGATTAGTGCACCTTGAGAAACAATTGCATAAGAGGTTCAAATCCTTCTAAGCCACTATATTATATATAGTAATCATCCATAAAAATACAATTACGTCTCTCATACTTAGTTACGTCAGTGAGCGTTGGCTAAAATCGATTAACTAAAGCTCTGATACCAAATGTGACGACCGTCCATGACTCCTGCACTAAACAAGGAAATAGTGCGTTGTAAAGTGTGCCAGGCAGCCATAGATGATCATCAAGGTAAAGTAAAAATAGCGGAGTCTATCGTATTACTTACAGCGCATGGGTAAAATGCAATAGAATATATATATATATATATATATATATATATATATATATATTGGATCTATTCATTAAAAAGAATCGATTCGATACATTTCTTATGTACCCATAGATGCTATATTGGATTTGAATCAGATTTCGGATCAATCTATATTGATTGACTGCCTCCATGATGTTGTTGCTAGCAAATACCGCTGTTTTTAGTTTTGGATCTTCCAAATATATATATATATATATATATATATATATATATATATATATATATATTGCGAAGCTCCACAAAACAGAATCTCGTCAAATAAGCCTCATAGTAATTTGATACAAAAATCCGAATAGTTAATACATCAAGCCTCGCTACATATCACTCAGAGAATATACAAGCAGCGGAACATCCAGTACATATAGTGAGAAAATAATATGTAGGCCTCCAGCTTGTCTTCGTCATTAGCATCGTTGGTCACTAAGAACAACACCTGTCACCTGCTACCTAGTCTGCCCATCCCAAAATGGATGAACAGCCCAAGGTAATAAGAGTTGAACATAAAACCTTGAGTCAGAAAACAGTCTTAGTGAGCGGTAAATTAACTAACAACATACCAAAAGAGCATAAAGGTAAAAGGAATAGGAACCCAACCCTCCCACTCCACCTCATTCTACAGTGATATCCCCCAGACACACTAAGCAGAAGTAAACATAGCAAATCAAACATTTAAAGTAAAGCAATTATCACTCGAGTCAAGGTCGGTGTTTTCCAAGTACAAACCCCCAAGGCCTAAACCAAGATCAGATAAGCACCCAGAAAACATCGCTCTTGAGACCGAATGACGATACAACCAAACCATCCAAACACCCATTACTCTGGCTATCACTGTTATCATTGCTTCGATACCACCGTTAATTGAATGACCGACACATTCTTTCAGCCGTCGCCAAGGGCTAATGGTAACCCCGGTTCTAGACAAAACTCCGCACGTCGTCGCAGCTCGTGCCTAGGACTATCGAATCTGCCCAGAGTACTCGACCACCAACTTTAGTCTTTTGGGACTATCGAATCTGCTCAGCGTACTCTTGCTTTGAGTCTGCTAGAACCTTCAATAACGATGAAATCTCAGCCTTCTAGTCATCCTCCTCGATGACATTCTCATACTAGCTCAAGCGCCTCTCGAGCCAACCATTATCCACAAACTCGAACCATCCCTCGAGTTATCAACATGCTTGGAATGATCCCGTCTGGATTATACCAAAGCTACCTTACATCATGCCTCGCCTTATCTCATTCATAGCAAAGCTCCATCTCAACATCATCATCAAATCCGTCCATATGAGCTTTATCATCCACTACATATGCCACGTGCAGCTTTTCTATTCAAGAGCTTCCCCCTTAGCCTTTGAATCATCTCTGACCAACTTGTCTAAATCCAACCACTAACTAACTAATTTATAACAACCGATCAAGTCAATCATTAATCCAAGTAATTAAGCATTCAAACATGATCTAAAAGCAATTATAACAAAAATGGCAATCTTGTAAATAAAGAGTCTAAATCTAACAAGCATAATCATGAATAATATCTCTACAACTTGATGGATGAACTTTCATAGGTTAACATGTATTATAATGGATGTCAAATCTTCATGAACCATGGATCTATACTTAGTTTTACGAAAATGCATGCAATCACTATTTTTAACACAAAATCAAGCTACCATTCCAATATACTCCTTTGGGTCCGTGTGAGAGATAACCACCACTCACCGAATCACCTAAACACCTTAAAAGCAACACACTACAAATCTGGACAGCGAAGGATCTAGCTCGATCCGCCAAAATTCTGCTTCAAACGATGAAATCTCTCTTCAATGGATGGAGATCTTCAATCTAAGCTCTTGGATCTTCGATTTGACCTTCAATTTGGATGGAAGGAAGCACTGGATTAAAGAAGAGATAAGAAGTGAAGAAGTGTAGCACTCGAGCTCACAAAATGGCAGAACTTCGTCGCTTCAAAATCCGGATCCCAAAAATGAAACTAACCCGAGTATTTATAGGCCGAAAAACCCCTTAGGTCGTTCGCTCCTAAGTCGTTCACGACCTAAAAATCCCAGACCTACGACCTAACGGTTCCCCCGACCTACGACCTAACGACTCGAGCCTATGCGCGACTTAAAACATGACCTAACGGTTCAAGCTATCATGCAACCTAACACAAACACGACCTAACACATGCGCGACCTAACATACAAGCCGCGTTCCTACCTAAGTCGTCTGGACGACTTAACGACCTTAGGTCATTTCACGACCTAACTACACACGGCGGCCTAACATAGGTCGCTCACGACCTAATTAAACATAGGGTTTCAACGGCCTATACTATAACGACTTAATTTCTTAAGCCCTTACACGGCCTAACTACACACACAACCTAACGTCTTAACCCTTTACGTGACCTAACACCTTCGCCTTCACGCGACCCATGACCTAAGCCTTATCTCGTCCACGACCTAACTACACAGAATCTAACTTAGGTCGTTTACGACCTAACTAGAACAACCCAAGCCATCATCCCCTAGGTCGCTAACTACCTTAGATCGTTAGCTTTCTTAACCGGCCTACCTTCCTTAAGTCCTTAAGTCGCTCCACAGTCCTATTCTCCTTAGGCTGTTAACCCGCTTATGCCGTTAACTCCTAGGTCGTTACCGCTAGATCCTAGGTCGCTAACTCCTAAACTGTTAATTCTATTAAGCCGCTCAACTCCTTAAGCCGCTCACCTATTCTTAAGTCGTTAACCCTTAAGTCGCTCGCTTATGCTGCTAACTTCCTTAGGTCTCAAACTCCTTAGTTCGCTCCCATCTCTTGAGTCACTCATCCGACCTAAACTACTGCACTACCTAAGCTAATGCACGACTTAAGCTACTGTACGACTCAACTCTGGACGGCTTATCAGCACTAACGACCTAATGACAACAGTTTTACAGTCTTTCGATACGTAAAATACGGGTCGTTACATCATTATTATTTAGTCAGGAAATATCCACTTAACAACTTCAATATCATTTAAATAGCCTTAGATTTCATTTTACAAAATATTTCCTTAAATTTATTTAAACTTAAAATATCCATTTAATCCCTTTTACCAAAACCAAGTTACAAAAATCATATCTTAAATCCCGAATTCAATAGTTTCAAATTGATTTAATTGAATATAATTCTTAATTAAATACCATTTCCAATTAATTCAACTTTATCTTCTCAACTCTAGCTTATTCAAAATTTTACCAAATATAATTTGAAATATAAATTTAAACGAATCCTTAAACATATTATATGTATTAAATCAATCTCAATTAGATTAAATATTATTATTAGGTATATACATAAAATTTTCATTTTTATACATATAATATTTTAAGAATCAATCTTTATTATAACTATATTTTTCTTTCCCAAACCATATAAATTATTTTCAAAACATTTATATATATATATGGACCAATGATGTCTGTATATAATTTCCTACGCTATGATCAAGGGATACGGATATTTATCATTTCAATCCAAAATTTAAATATACGCATAGATATCACTTCGACCCGCAATCCCAAATTCAATTTAATTGAAAATCGCTTGGGTTTATCATTTCAACCCATAACGAAATTCTCCTATCCAAAAGTCCGTTCGGGTATGTATCATTTCAACCCATAGTGAATTCTAAACTACAGGGAACTTGTAGAGTGATAACAGATAATACAATAACATAACAGGCATATAAAATCAATAAAAATATAATATAAACAACAGGATATGGTTTCATATCCCACAGGTGAATAGTTATAGAAAATAGCATATATATATAACAATTTAAATGACTACAGCATCATATTTCAATTGTCGTTTCAATTCAAATTTAATAAAATACAAGAACGTTAATCGTGAGTGATTGCTCACCTTTCGAGGCTAGAGAAGAACGATAATGAGGTCAGTTATGGATCCCAATATGAACTTTGAAGCAAACCAAAATTGGCACGAATTTGATGACAAAGCTGATAGATAGAAATCGATGGAAAAAAAATCAATCGGTTTGATATAAACAGAGTATATATTATATGTGTTATTTAAATTTCCTTAAAATCTCAATAAATTTAATTTAAGACGGATATTCAAATAAAATATTCACATTGTTTGAAACTGGTATTAAATATAAAATACATATAAAAACAAAACATCAGCATATTATTGAAAAAATCAATACTTAAATTTAAACACATAAACCTTTTTCCTCTTAAATCAATATTACATTTAAACACACACAAAAAATAAAATATAGGCATGATATATATATAAATCATCACTTATTTAAAACACGCATTTTAAAATAACATATTTATATATAGCTTACTCAAAATTCAAAGCATATACTGAGAAAATCGATATATATATATAGACCGTACATTATGAAAGCACTACAGAAAAGAGAAAGAACAAAATATACTTTATATATATACACACTAGAATTGAGTTGAAAATTATACATTTAAATTATTAGTTTTACAACATAAATCACTAATGCTTTTACAACACTCAGCTGCCATACTAATATATGTTATATTCGAACAGGAAAAAAAATCTAATTATATTTTCAAAATATGTATATTACTAATATTTTATAATAACAAATAAGATATAAGACTAACGTATATATACGTCTCTGAAAAGCTTGGCTTAAAATTCACGTAAGCATTAAACATAAAATTATATGTAGATATAGTTTTATGCTAAAATATCAATTAAATGGAGACCGTTATAATGTGAAAAGTTGTGAACGCGAGTTGAAATATGAAGATGGATTTTGTTAAATATATTGGAAGCAAAGGACCGGGAGGGAAGAAGCAATGCATGGAAAAAAATATAAAATAAAAGGAAAAAAATGGAGGCCATACCTTTAGGGCTCACGCCTGCAAGAAGAAATGAAGAAAATGTTGAGATGCAATTGAAAACTATTTGTGCACGAGGCTTATATTTATACACGATTGCATTGATTGAGGTGACAGAATATAGGCAAGAAATAAATTTAAATCAATTATACACGATTGCATTGATTGAGGTGACAGAATATAGGCAAGAAATAAATTTAAATCAATTATACATGATTGCATTGATTGGAGAAACGATAGGAAATAATTCCCATCAGGAGGAATTTGCGCGTGATATTTGATTTAAGAGATAATTGCTTTGGATAGATTAAATAAAGAAACGTACAAACTAATGGTATAGGAACATTAAGGAAATAAAAGAATTTCGTTTGAATGGTAAATAGAATTTTGTTCAATATTTAAAAAAAAAATAGAATTTTAAATTGGTCTAAAATTTCGGATCATTACCCATTACCCCTTTTTTCCATATCTGAACTGCGTTGCAAAAATGAAGATGGGAAGAGATTTTGAAACGGTCAGGAAATCAAAGATTTTTATTCCTATTAAATACGGAGACACAAATGAAAGTGGAAAGTTTTACATGTGAATTGGAGGTAGGGTTTTAATTCCTTTTCTTTTTAAAATGCACGTGCTGATTTGATTTTTAACAGCTATGATATGAAATCAAAGAGTGCGTACAATAGATGCAATAATTAAAATGAACGTACGCCCAAATTAATTAACAAGTAACGCAATCTAAATTTATATGTTTTCTTATTTATTCACTACTTATATTTAATTATACGTAATCCAAACATTAAATTTTTATTTCAAAATATTATTATTTAAAATTTCTCAAAAATTCAATTAAATACGTTATTAAAACCGTTTAAAATTTATGGGTTGTTACATGTAACTAACAATTTTTGTAAATTTATTTGGAAATCAAATGCTCCTCCTAAATCTAAAATTCATATGTGGCTAATTATGCATGGTAAATTAAATACTATAGAATTTTTAAAATAAAAATATACATATTAACAATAAATTTTATTTTCGTAATGGGCATTCTGAGGATATTAAGCATATTTACTAGATTGTATGGATACTTATTTTATTCTTATGAATGCCCTTAATATTTTTGACTTTAATATTGGTGCTAGAATTACTGATTGTTTTTACTATTGGAACACTTTTGGATTTAAGTTTAATAAGGATAATAGATACTTGCTTGAACTTTATTCAATATATCCTATTGGTACATATGGTTTGAAAGAAATCAACGTATTTTTAGTAATAACAATAATTATTTCGATAGATTGATTTTTTTAATTTCATCCTTTTTCCTTAATTGGATTTCTAATCCTAAATATAAATTAGTTAAAAACAATCTTTTTAAGGAATATCTTAACAAGGTTAGTGATAATATTAATATATTTAAACAAAACAATAATATTTTTGACATTAATAATAGTAGCATTAACATCTTTTCAAATTTAAATGATGATCCCTCGGTGTACCATAACTTGCTTTTAATTGAAGGTCCACAAAGACAATTCTAGAATTGCCTTTGTTTTTTAATTAGTCATTATTGTTCTTGTAACAACTCGGAATTTCGCAATTATTTAATTATCGTCACTAGACGATTAATATCGTTGCTAATTGCTAATTTGAGTATTTTTTTATCAGTTGAAATCTTATTGAAAAATGGTTAAAAATTATGTGGGCTTTATAGTGAATGTTGGGCCATGGAGATTTTGTGCCATGTTATCTCGAGTATACCCGTTTCCCCTTTACCATTCATTCGAAACCCTAAGTAAATAAATCAAACGAGCGGAAAAAAATGGTGGCAGCTCTTTTCCTTTCTTCGTTCGTTCCTCCTTGTGCATCAAAAAAAAATAGCGGCTTCATCTCGTTCCTCTTTTCGAAATCAGGGCTGTTGAAATGGAGTGGACGACATCGATTTCTTTGAGAATGGCGGCCCTGTTCCTTCGAGTTCGTCTGCAAAATTAGGGTTGCGAATTTTCATGCTACCGCGATCTGAAGGGGGGACGTGGAGGACTTCGGCTGGCGAAGCGTGCTCTTCGAACAAAGTGAGGGAATTTCGACTTCACTCACATCTAATTCGAAGTACTGCTTATAAATATTTGAGTTCTTGATTTCGTTTATGTGAGTTTAATTTTCTTATTTGCGTTCGTATATATTGTTTGAAGTTGTGAACTGATTTGGGTTGGTCATTCGACTTTGTTACAATGCTGATGATTTTATTTGACTTGGTCAGATCCCTGTTGCCTTTGACTTTCACTGATTTTTACGATGTTAAATTTGTTCGACATTCAACCTTGTTCGATTTTTGATAAGACTGCTGCTTGATTTTGTGTTGGTAGAACTTGCTATCACCGAGTGACTCTCTGATGTTTTGTTGATTTTGTTCTTATCATTCTATGATTTCGACCACGTGAATTATTTGATTTTGGGACAATTTGGTTCGAACTGTAGATGACCTTGTGTATTTTTGTGGACATCTGCCTATACTTTGATCTACAGTTGAAACCTCCTCTGTCTTGATTGTACTATTCGCTGTTATGTTGCCTTGCCTTGTGTTCTTGTTGCTGTAGCCATGAGCTACAGTCTTCACTGCATCCATATTATCCTTGTGTATACATGCCACATTCATGTTTAACAGTTTGCACTGTTGTTTCACTGCTACTTTGGTTTTGCAAAATTAGTATGCAATCACTTGAGTATTTTTGTCGATTCACTGTTGCTTTGGTTTTGCAAAATTAATATGCAACACTTGAGTATTTTTGTCGATTCACTAGCAGTTTGGTTGACTTTGCATTCACTTGTGTACATGTTGCATAACCACTTGAGTTTGCATTGTTGGTCTTACTTCCTCGAATTTGCATACTTGTTCTTCATATAGTCCACTGTATTAAATTTGGAACATGGCTATTTTATTATTGAAGCTGTTGCACATGAAATCTATGCTTCTATATATGTTCACTAAACTGTAGTATAATTGGGTCTGCATTATCGTGAGCAGTGAATTTGATTATACTTTGCATATATTCACTGTTTGGTCTGATGCATTTCAATTGTGTTAGCTTCATGGTGTACATGTAAGTTGATACGTTGGTTTCTTCCTTTGCGTGTAACGACCCGTATTTTTACGGATCGAAGGATTATAGAATTGTTGTTTGTAAGTCTTAAGTCGTAAGGCTTAAGTCGTAAGTCTTAAGTCGTAAGCCTTAAGTCGTAAGCCTTAAGTCGTAAGCCTTAAGTCGTAAGCCTTAAGTCGTAAGCCTTAAGTCGTAAGCCTTAAGTCGAAAGCCTTAAGTTGAAAGGCTTATCGTAAGTCTTAAGTCGTAAGTCTTAAGTCGTATGCCTTAAGTCGTAAGCCTTAAGTCGTAAGCCTTAAGTCGTAAGCCTTAAGTCGTAAGCCTAAGTCGTAAGCCTTAAGTCGTAAGCCTTAAGTCGAAAGCCTTAAGTCGTAAGCCTTAAGTCGTAAGCCTTAATAAGTCTTAAGTTGTAAGTCGTAAGTCGTAAGTCTTAAGTCGTAAGTCTTAAGTCGTAAGTCTTGGGTCTTGATGAGTCGTGACCGACTTAAGGGGGCATACAAGTTAAGGATTTCAGCCTATAAATAGGAGTGCCTATCTTCATTTTTGGAATCCGGATTTTGAAGCGACGAAGTGCTGCCATTTTGAGAGCTCGACTACAACACTTCTTCACTTCTTTTCTCCACTTTAATCTTGTGCTTCCATTCATCTAGATTGAAGATCAAACCGAAGATCCAAGAGTCAAAGTTGAAGGTCTACATCCATCGAAGAGAGATTTCATCGTTTGAAGGGAAATCTTATCGGATCAAGCTAGATCCTTTGCTGTCCAGATCTGAAGTTGTTATCTTTTGAGGTGTTTAGGTGATTCAGTGAGTGGTAGTTATCTCTCACACGGACCCAAAGGAGTATATTGGATCGGTGGCTTGTTTATGTGTTAAAGATAGAGATTTCTTGCATTTTCCTTAAGTCTGCATGTAGATCCATTGTCTATAAAGTTTTGGATACCCATTCTGCTACATGTTAACTTATATAAGTTTATTCATCAAGTTTCAGAGATATTTGCTTATAATTCATACTTGTTAGATTTGGACATTTTAATTACGAAATTGCCATTCTTGTATAATTGCTTATTAGATCTTGTTTGAATGTTTGACTGCTTGGATTAATGATTGATTTGATCGATAGATTGTTGCAAATTAGCTAATAATTGATTTGGACAAGTTGGTCGAAGATGATTCAAAAGCTAAGTGGAGAGGCTCTTGAGTGGTGAAAGTAGCTTGTGGCATATGAAGCGGATGTTAAAGTTCATATGGATAGATTCGATGATAATGGACTTTGCTATGATGCGATGAAGCAAAGCATGATGTGAGATAGCCTTGATTTAATCCAGAAGGGATCATCCCAAGCATGTTGATAACTCGATGATGCGGTTCGAGTTGGTTGATAATGGTGGGCTCGAGAGGCGCTTGGGCTAGTATGAGAATAGTCGTTGATGAGGATGACTAGGAGGCTGAGATTTCATCGTTGTTGAAGGTTCTAGCATGCTCAAAGCAAGAGTACGTTGGGACGGGTCACGATGACGTTCCAAGCACGGGCTGCGACGACGTGCTAGTACTCTGGGTAGTTGCGAAAATTCCTAGGCACGGGCTGCGACGACGTGCAGAGTTATGTCTAGAACCGAGGTTACCATTAGCCCTTGACAGGCGGTCATTCAACTAATGGTGAATTCAAGGCAATGATAACAGTGATATCCAGAGTCATGGATGTTTGGATGTTTGGTTGTATTGTCATTTGGGTCAGGAGCGATGTTTTCAGGGTGCTTATCTGATCTTGGTTTAGGCCTTGGGGGTTTGCATTTGGAAAACACCGACCTTGACTCGAGTGATATTTACTTTGCTTTAAATGTCTGAATTGCTATGTTTATTTCTGCTTAGTGTGTCTGGGGGCTATCACTGTAGAAAGAGGTGGAGTGGGATGGTTGAGTTCCTATTCCTTTTACCCTTTATGCTCTTTTGGTATGTTTGATAATTGATTTACTGCTCACTAAGGCTGTTGTCTGACTCAAGGTTTTATGTTTAACTCTTATTACCTTGGGCTGTTCATCCATGTTGGGATGGACAGACTAGGTAGCAGGTGACAGGTGCTGTTCTTAGTGGTCAACGCTGTTGATGACGAAGACGAGCTGGAGGCTTTTGCATATTATTTTCTTACTATATGTACTGGGTGTTCCGCTGTTTGTATATTCTCTGAGTGATATGTAGTGAGGCTTAATGTATTGACTTTGCTGATTGTTGTATCAAACTATGATGATTTTATATGATGAGACTTCTGTTCTATAGAGCTTCACTATGTATACTTTCTATTGTATTTTATCCATGCGCTGTGAGTAATACGATGGACTATTATGTGTTTACCTTATCCTAACGATCATCCGTGGCTGCCTGGCACACTTTACAGCGCACTATTTCCTTGTATGGTGTGGGAGTCATGGGTGGTCGTCACATTTGGTATCAGAGCTTTGGTTAATCGATTTTAGCCAACGCTCGCTGACGTAACTACGTATGAGAGACGTAATTGTAATTTTGATGGATGATTACTATATATATAATATAGTAGCTTAGAAGGATTTGAACTTCTTATGCAGTTGTTTCTCAGGGTATATTAATCATTTCTTTTCGATATTAGGAATGAGTCGAAGAGGGAGACCAGCTGCTAGGGGAGGCCATGCTGTTGAGGGGGCTGCTGATTATGCTTCTATGTTCGAGGCTATGATGACTTCGATCATGAGAAGGATGCCATCTCCGGGGCCATCGGTAGATGTTGGAGTTCAGTTTCAAGCCCCAAGACCAGTGGATTTTGCTAAGCTTTGTAAGGACTATACTGCTCTTGGAGGAAAGGTTTTCTTGGGAACAGAATCAACCATAGAATTCCAGAGATGGATAGATGCTTGTAGAAGGATCTTTGGTGACTTGGGAATTGAGGATGTGACTAAGAGGAAGCTTGCATCAAGACAGCTTCAGGGAAGAGCTTCTGATTGGTGGAACTCTATCACCATTGATACTCCAGAGGAAGAGATCACTTGGGAGCAATTCCAAGTCAGATTTGAAGCTAAGTTCATTTCTACAGCTCAGAAACCTGTTTTGTTTAAGAAGTTTGTGGAGCTCAAGCAAGGTGGAAGACCAGTTCTTGAGTATGTTTCTGAGTTTGAAGCTTTGTCCAAGTATGCTCGGTCATATATTGAATCCCCTTATCAGAAGAATGAGAAGTTTGTGACAGGCCTGGACAGTTATCTTGGGAGGCAGTTAGTGGATCATTTGGACGATCCGTTTGAGAAGCTTGTGGAGAAGGCTCTCAGGCATGAGAATCTGTTTCCTAAGGAAGGATCTGTTGTTGTTGTGACCAAGGAGCAAGGTGGAAACAAGAAGAGGAAGCAGCAGCAGCAGAAGGGTAAGAATGGTCAAAAGAAGCCGAAGGGTGAAGTGACCTGCTATAATTGCCAGCAGAAGGGCCATCTCTCCAGAGATTGTAAGAATCAGAAGGCGCCGGCGAAGTGCCACAACTGTGATAAGTCGGGGCATTTCAGGAAGAATTGTCCGGAACCGAGGAAGGACAAGCAGATTGTGCAAGCTTATGCTTTGGGGGCTGTTCCATCATCTTCGAAAGTTCCTACTGCAGAAGAGAAGGGGAAGAGTGTGGTGGTTCAAGGTACTCTTTCCATTTGTGGTGTTCCAGTTAGAGTGTTGTTTGATACTGGGGCGTCGCATTCCTTTGTTTGTAGTGAACTTGTAGGCCGATTGGGTTTGGAACCGGATATTGTTTATAGACCATTGGTTGTGACTAATCCAGTTGGGGGTTCGTCATGTTTGTGTATGATATGTCGTGGTCTAGTTGTATCGAGTCATGATTGCTCTTTTGTTTGTGATTGTTTTGTTCTGAACTTTGCGGGGTTCGGAATTATTTTGGGTATGGACTGACTTAGGAAGTATGCGGCAAGGGTTGATTGCAAGAGGCTGGAGGTGACAGTCGAGAATGTGGAGGGTCGAAAGGTTGTGATACGATGTAAGCATGAAGAAGGCGTCTTCATGAGTTTCATGTATTCGCTGGTTGTTCCACGGGATGGACTGTCATCGGTGCCTATCGTGAATGGATTTGAGGATGTCTTTAACGAGGTCAAAGGGTTACCGCCGCATAGAGAGATCGAGTTTCGTATCGATCTAGTTGAAGGAGCCAGACCTGTTGTGATGCCGCTTAGGCGAATGGCGCCTAGGGAACAGCAAGAGTTGAAGGTGCAAGTTGATGACCTTTTACAGAAAGGATTCATTCAGCGTAGTGTGTCTGAATGGGGTGCACCAGTTGTGTTCGCAACCAAAGCGGATGGATCGTTGAGGTTGTGTGTGGACTATCGTGAGCTGAATAAAGTGACTAAGAAGAACAAGTATCCGTTGCCGAGAATAGATGACTTGTTTGATCAGCTTCACGGAGCTAAGGTGTTTTCTCAGATGGATTTGGCAATGGGATTTCACCAGTTGAGAGTGGCAAAGGATAGTGTGTCGAAGACTGCTTTTAGGACACCATCCGGTTTCTATGAGTGGCTGGTAATGCCGTTTGGATTGACCAATGCACCAGCATATTTTGTGGATCTTATGAATAGAGTGTTCAGGGATCAGTTGAACAAGTTTGTACTTGTGTTTGTGGATGATATTTTGATTTATTCCAAGACTGAAGAAGAGCACAAGACGCATTTGCGTATTGTTTTGGAAATCTTGCGAAAACATCAGCTGAGGGCTAAGTTTTCGAAGTGTCACTTCTGGAAGAGTGAAGTGAGGTTCTTAGGCCATGTTATCTCTGGAAATGGAATAGCGGTTGATCCCGCTAAGGTGGCAGCAATCCAGGATTGGGTTAGACCTAAGAATGTATCTGATGTGAGAAGTTTTCTTGGATTAGCAGGATATTATCGTCGGTTTATCAAAGACTTTTCCAAGATAGCTGCACCATTAACAGGGTTGACGAAAAAGAACCAAGTGTTCAGATGGGATGCTAAGTGTGAGCAAGCTTTCGGAATCCTGAAAGAGCGATTGACAAGTGCTCCTGTTTTGGCTATTCCAAGTGGAAATGATGAGATGGTGGTTTACACCGATGCATGTGGTACTGGACTTGGAGCAGTGCTAATGCAGAAGGATAAAGTTGTTGCATATGCAAGTCGACAACTGAAGCCGCATGAAAGGAATTATCCGACTCATGATTTGGATTTAGCGGCGATTGTATTTGCTTTGAAGATGTGGAGACATTACCTGTTGGGAGTTCGATTTGAGTTGTTTACAGATCATAAGTCATTGAAGTATCTTTTCTCCCAAAAGGATTTGAATCTCCGACAGCAACGATGGTTAGAGTTTTTAGCATCATATGATTTTGGTGTAGCCTATACTCCGGGAAAAGGTAACGCAGTGGCAGATGCGTTAAGTCGAAGACATGCAGGTTTGGGAGCCATGTTTTCGGAATGGAAGAGTCTTGAGTATTTGGCTGGATTTGACTTCAGGCCTAGATGTGAATTGGAACCTGAGATGTTGACAAACTTATCGATAAGACCTACTCTGGTGGAAAGAATTGGCGAGAGCCAAAAGCGAGATGATAAGCTTGTCAAGATTATCCGTGATTTGGAATCTGGATTGGACCCAGAGAAGGATAAAGGATTCGAGGTCGATCAAGAGGGTTTGCTTCGGAAACAAGGACGACTGGTTGTTCCCGATATAGATGAATTGAGAAATGAAGTTTTGAAGGAAAGTCATCACTCAAAGTTGACAATTCATCCAGGTGGAAATAAGATGTATCGGGATATGAAGAGAACCTATTACTGGGAAGGTATGAAGAAGGATGTTGGAAATTTTATTTCCAAGTGTATGAACTGCCAGTTGGTAAAAGCCGAACAGAAGAAGCCAAGTGGATTGGTTCAGCCATTAGAAGTTCCTACATGGAAGTGGGAGCAAATATCAATGGATTTTATCGATGGACTACCTAGAACCAGAGCAGGAAATGAAGGGATTTGGGTCATCGTAGATCGTTTGACTAAAAGTGCAAGATTTATTCCTGTTCGATCAACTAGGACTGCATCGAAATTGGCTGAGTTGTATGTTAAGTAGATAGTTCGATTCCATGGTATTCCAAAGAGTATAGTGAGCGATCGAGACCCATTGTTCACTAGTGGATTCTGGAAGAGCTTCCAGGAAGTTTTGGGAACTAAATTGTGTTTGAGTACAGCTTATCACCCCCAAACAGATGGTCAGACCGAGAGAGTCAACCGAGTTTTGGAAGTTCTTCTCCGAGCATGTGTTTTGGACTTCGGAGGATCATGGGAAGATCATCTTCATTTGGTGGAATTTTCATATAATAACAGTTACCACTCAAGTATTGGTATGTCACCATATGAGGCATTGTATGGAAGACCGTGTAACTCTCCGACATGTTGGTTGGAAACTGGAGAAAAGCTGATACTTGGTCCCGAAATGATTCGACAGACTTCAGATTGTATAGAGACCATTCAGCGACGAATGAAGGCAGCCCAAGATCGTCAGAAAAGTTATGCCGATAAGCGTCGAAAAGATTTGGAATTCGACGTAGGAGATATGGTTTTTGTGAAGATTTCTCCACTAAAGAATGTTATTCGATTCGGGAAGAAAGGAAAATTGACTCCGAGATTTGTTGGACCATTCCCGATCGTCGAGCGAATTGGAAAGCTCGCTTATAAGTTGGAGTTACCAGAAAAGATGTCGGGTGTGCACAATGTTTTTCACGTGTCGTATCTACGGAAGTATGTGCACGACCCAAATACAGTGGTTGCTGCTGATAGCTGTGAAGATTTGGAAGTTGATCTAGTTATTAGAAGACCTCGTAAGCCACTTCATGTTGTGGAAACTGACACGAAACAGCTTAGGAGGAAGGTAGTCAAGTTGCTCAAGGTACAATGGAGTGATGATGTTAACGACTGTACATGGGAGGAGGAAGAGAGGATGAAGGCAGCTCATCCTGAACTCTTCAAGGTATGGCCCTAAGGTGTCGTGACATCTCATGAATTTGTAACTTGTTCTAGTCTTAGAATTCTGCATGCTAGGCTAGTAATTGGATGCATGGTTTGTTGATTGCTATGGATGGTAGGCATGCAGAATAGTTTTGATTGCTCTTGTTTGTTTGGAATTTCGGGGGCGAAATTCCTAAGGGGGAGAGAATGTAACGACCCGTATTTTTACGGATCGAAGGATCGTAGAATTGTTGTTTGTAAGTCTTAAGTCGTAAGGCTTAAGTCGTAAGCCTTAAGTCGTAAGCCTTAAGTCGTAAGCCTTAAGTCGTAAGCCTTAAGTCGAAAGCCTTAAGTCGTAAGTCTTAAGTCGTAAGTCTTAAGTCGTAAGTCGTGGGTCTTGATGAGTCGTGACCGACTTAAGGGGGCATACAAGTTAAGGATTTCAGCCTATAAATAGGAGTGCCTATCTTCATTTTTTGAATCCGGATTTTGAAGCGACGAAGTGCTGCCATTTTGAGAGCTCGACTACAACACTTCTTCACTTCTTTTCTCCACTTTAATTTTGTGCTTCCATTCATCTAGATTGAAGATCAAATCGAAGATCCAAGAGTCAAAGTTGAAGGTCTACATCCATCGAAGAGAGATTTCATCGTTTGAAGGGAAATCTTATCGGATCAAGCGAGATCCTTTGCTGTCCAGATCTGAAGTTGTTATCTTTTGAGGTGTTTAGGTGATTCGGTGAGTGGTAGTTATCTCTCACACGGACCCAAAGGAGTATATTGGATCGGTGGCTTGTTTATGTGTTAAAGATAGAGATTTCTTGCATTTTCCTTAAGTCTGCATGTAGATCCATTGTCTATAAAGTTTTGGATACCCATTTTGCTACATGTTAACTTATATAAGTTTATTCATCAAGTTTTAGAGATATTTGCTTATAATTCATACTTGTTAGATTTGGACATTTTAATTACGAAATTGCCATTCTTGTATAATTGCTTATTAGATCTTGTTTGAATGTTTGACTGCTTGGATTAATGATTGATTTGATTGATAGATTGTTGCAAATTAGCTAATAATTGATTTGGACAAGTTGGTCGAAGATGATTCAAAAGCTAAGTGGAGAGGCTCTTGAGTGGTGAAAGTAGCTTGTGGCATATGAAGCGGATGTTAAAGTTCATATGGATAGATTCGATGATGATGGACTTTGCTATGATGCGATGAAGCAAAGCATGATGTGAGATAGCCTTGATTTAATCCAGACGGGATCATCCCAAGCATGTTGATAACTCGATGATGCGGTTCGAGTTGGTTGATAATGGTGGGCTCGAGAGGTGCTTGGGCTAGTATGAGAATAGTCGTTGAGGAGGATGACTAGGAGGCTGAGATTTCATCGTTATTGAAGGTTCTAGCATGCTCAAAGCAAGAGTACATTGGGACGGGTCACAATGACGTTCCAAGCACGGGCTGCGACGACGTGCTAGTACTCTGGGTAGTAGTGAAAATTCCTAGGCACGGGCTGCGACGACGTGCGGAGTTATGTCTAGAACCGAGGTTACCATTAGCCCTTGACAGGCGGTCATTCAACTAACGGTGAATTCAAGGCAATGATAACAGTGATATCCAGAGTCATGGATGTTTGGATGTTTGGTTGTATTGTCATTTGGGTCAGGAGCGATGTTTTCAGGGTGCTTATCTGATCTTGGTTTAGGCCTTGGGGGTTTGCATTTGGAAAACACCGACCTTGACTTGAGTGATATTTACTTTGCTTTAAATGTCTGAATTGCTATGTTTACTTCTGCTTAGTGTGTCTGGGGGCTATCACTGTAGAAAGAGGTGGAGTGGGATGGTTGAGTTCCTATTCCTTTTACCCTTTATGCTCTTTTGGTATGTTTGATAGTTGATTTACTGCTCACTAAGACTGTTGTCTGACTCAAGGTTTTATGTTTTACTCTTATTACCTTGGGCTGTTCATCCATGTTGGGATGGACAGACTTGGTAGCAGGTGACAGGTGTTGTTCTTAGTGGTGAATGCTGTTGATGACGAAGACGAGCTGGAGGCTTTTGCATATTATTTTCTTACTATATGTACTGGGTGTTCCGCTGTTTGTATATTCTCTGAGTGATATGTAGTGAGGCTTAATGTATTGACTTTGCTGATTGCTGTATCAAACTATTATGAGTTTATATGATGAGACTTCTGTTCTATAGAGCATCACTATGTATACTTTCTATTGTATTTTATCCATGCGCTATGAGTAATACGATGGACTATTCTGTGTTTACCTTATCCTAACGATCATCCATGGATGCCTGGCACACTTTACAGCGCACTATTTCCTCGTATGGTGTGGGAGTCATGGGTGGTCGTCACATTGCGCATGTTGCATTAGCTTGACCCAGTTTCATCCATCCGTGAGTCTTGGTTACTTTGAGCATGTTTCATTTGGTCGTCTGCACCACTGGTTTGCTGCAACTTGTCTTGCCATCTGTATTTAATTTGCATTCATGTCTGCAATCCTTCATTTAATATTTGCAGTCATGTGTTGTTGAGTTGTTGTTTGGACATTTGCTTGTGTGATCTTGAGTTTCTGGTTATTAATGCACTGTCACTTGTGTATTTCCTTTGACATCCATGTTTATTTCTCGAGGCAAGGAAAAAATGAGTTTCATTTTAATAGCACTGTCCAGTTTCATTTATTTGTTCAATTGTGCATTATGTTTTTCACTGCATATGACTTTGAACCTTCTTTATGTTGCATCGAACACCTCACTTGTAGGCATGCCACTGAGCACATGTTGATAAGTCCACTTAAGTACAGTCTTCATTTTGTTGCCCTTATGCACTTTGTTATATAAACTTGGCGCATTGCTTCCAGTCGTATCATTTTAAAATCCACTGTGCACAAAAGCATATAATTTGTTTCACTTGAGTCGTTCAGTTTGCATTTATGTTAGAATGAATGCTTCTGCACTTTGGTCTGCTGTCATGTTCACTTGCACACTCCATACATTGTTCTGGCCCTTTGCTTACTCCTACTTACTTTGTGTATTGAGCATTGCATTTGTGCTTTGATGCATTTTTGATTTGTCAAAGCTTTGCATTCTTCATGTAGCCTTGTGTTGAACCCAGTTTTAAAAACTCGGGTTTGACCTTGTGCTGATGACGAGATTTCATTTATATTGCACGTGAGTTGAACCCGGCTTTTTACTTGGGTTTGACCTTGTGCTCGTTTGTGAATTTTCATTGGGTACATTATCACTGTAGTGGCAAGGCAGAGCACGCAAGCGTGAACTGCAGCCACACGGAATTGAGTTTTTGGGTGCATTATCACTGTAGTGGCAAGGCAGTGCACGCAAGCGTGAACTGCAGCCACTCGGTATGGCTTTTTATGATATTCTATTTTGTTTTGATTTATTGATCTTTCGCATATTCCATGTACTGTAGTGGCGAGGCAGTGCACGCGTGCGTGTACTGCAGCCCTACTCGAATTAATATTTTAATGAAGATTTCAATGTTTTGAACTGTTTTGTTTATTCAAATTTAATATTCTGATTTGGTTTAATTACTGTCGTCTATTGGTTACTTAATTATTATTGCTTCTGTGCACTAATACTGAGTTTGAATTAGACTGACCCGAGTATTATTTTCTTTTGAATGTAATACTCGGGTCAGACCGAGTATTTACAGGTTGTTGATATCTTACTTTGGGTTGCTGATAGAGCTATGAAGTCTTTTCATACTTATTGGAGTAGTCGTTGTCTTAGTATAGGATGTTGTATATGTAACTTCCAGAGTCGACAGTTGTAGTTGTATCATATGTATTGTATCACATGTATATCAACTGACATCAGTTATATATATATATATATATATATATATATATATATATATATGAGACTTTCTGTTATATCTGTGTTCCGCATGTATATTATCTGTGTTATTATTATATCTATTGTCCTAAACTATTATGAACCATCGTAGTTCGTTTTTACACTGGAATTGGGTATGTCGATGGGAGAAAATAAATAAGAGATGAAAATTAAAAATATATACCACTCCTATCGAGGTAACTAATACTAGTGTAAGGCCTAACTACGGATGGCCGCTCCTATCCAGCCTTATTCTTCGTGATAACAGACAGTATTCCGTTTAATACTCTTTGTTATTGCGAGCATAAAGGTGGGTCGTCACAGTTCTTGTTTACAGTTCGTTAATTTTCTTCAGTTTGGACCATATTTCCTTTACTTTTTAGAACTGTTAATTTTTTGTATTAGATTATCTTTGCTTTATTATATCTTATTATGTTTTATTCACGCGTATATGTAGAAATTCTATTTATATACATATAAGTGTTTCATTCTTATTATTTTTCTAATTATGTTACAGGTTTGGGATAGATAGGATGTTAGTGTCTCTTTACAAGTGTGCAGGATAGCTATTTCCAGGATTACTGACAGCATCAGGTGCTGCTTTCGGCTGTACCAGAGTTTTCAGAATGGATTTTTACATTCTGGATCATTAGTCCTTCTTCTCCAGATTCACTATTTCCTACTGAGGCAGCTACATAGAGTTTCCTTCTAGATTGAGCTGGCTTTTAGAATCTCTGGCTTTTGATACTATTCAATCTTTCCAGGTACTTCCAACATCTTGCAATTGGGTGTTGGCCATGCTGGAGCTCCATTTTGGGGTGTAATGGGCGATGACTTTGTCGGAGCTCATTATAGGGGTACCTGTGTTCTCCTTTATTACTTGTATTTAGATTTGTCACCTACCAGACATGTTGGCAGCACCTTGTTATGTTATATATATATATATATATATATATATATATATATATAGTTTCATGTGTGCTTTTCTCTTTTACTAGAGGATCACGCATCTTTCTCAAAAAAAAAATATTGATATTGATTTGGTTTTAATTTGCTAAGTTGAGGTAATATTATTTTTGAATGCATTTCTAATATAGTTTATGCTATTAGCATGCATAGCATATTAATTATTAGGATGGTGGTTAATGTTGGGAAATAAAAATTACCAACATTTATTTATGGTATGATTTTGTTACTATCCACACTTACATTTGTTGGTACCATGAATTTTACAATTGATATATGTGTAACAAAATATATATAATAACACTTATTTCCATTGGAAGATAGAATTCAGCAACGAGTATAAGTGTTGCAAACATGATATTACCAATGCATATAACCGTTGTAATAAATATTTTTGCAATGCTTATAAATATTGAAAGATAAAACTCGGTAATGGATAAAAGTATTATAAATAAATGCCCATGCCCCTAAAGCAACACGTATAAGTGTTGCTAAAATTACTAGCTATTGTTATACTCATTAGGAATTCTCTATTCTGGTGTAGTGAATTTGTATACAAATAATGTTAACACATAAATTAACGGTGATGTTGTCAAGTTTACAGCAAAAGTATTATATAAATTAAACACAAAATACTTATACTTTAACAAATGTAGTAAACTTAAGGCATGTAATTACAAGTGTTACTTATATTAACATGTATAGGCTAAGTAAATTAACAAGTGGCATTTCTTTTCTTTTTTTTTCTTTTTAAGACAAATTGAAACAAGATTATTAAAACATCCCTACATCTTATTTCTTTCTTTTTTTCAAAATTTACTTAAACCAAAACCTGGGAAGGAACTAAAACCAAGAAAATAAAAGCTTCAGTTGAAATCAAAATCAAAACATAATCAAGTTCAAACCAAATCATCAGCAATTCGATCAACATTCAAGCTTCAGCTCTCACAATCAAGGCCAGATCGAAAGCAAGCTAATAATTCAAGACTCTAAATTCATTTAAGAGGATCAAGATCATAACATTTCCAGCTTTCTGGATTTCAAACAACCATTCTCTGTTTTCAACACAAGTGAGTAACTCTAAAACTTCTGTTATATTTTGAAGTTGCATGTAATGATCTTTGAGATATAAAGTGAACTATGCTGTGCATGTGTTTTAAAATTGATTATAAGTATATATGTCAGTCAACAAGTATATACATTGCGGGAACAGTGAACAAGTTTAGACCCAAACAAATTAAACTTGGTTCAGGTAGTAATTGTTGAAGAAAAATTTGATGAATATTAACATTAATGTTGTCTGATAATTCAAAATTTTGTTGATATTCAACCAAATTTATACATGAAAAAAAAAAGTTCAGGTTTCATGTAACAGTTATATCAACAAAATTGTTCTCTATTAAAAAAATATATATATAGGTGACTAATCTTTACCCTTTAATGTTCAATCTGATGCTTGGATTTTGAGTAAAGTATGAATATAGGTTTGCCTGTATAAACTCATATGTTAATGAGTATTAAGTGAAAGATCTGTTCATTTATAAACATAAATGCCTCTGCCATGCTATATTTTTCCATGCTCTGTTCATTTTTTTTAAAATTATGAGTAAACATATATTTAATGCTTAATTTGGTTGAATATCGTAATGCATGTGTTATTTTTGTAAAGTAAGGATAGATAAGGGTTTCATGGCTGATTTTAAACAAGATTTAGTTTAAAATTGCAATATAAATATATCTCTGTGTTATATATTCAACCTGGTTCAGAAAACCCAGTCTTAAGAACAAAAAAAAATAAAGACTCAAGATCTCTTTATGCAGTTGTTTTTAGGCTTTATTTCCTAAATAAAAAATGTTAATAACAATGTAATATCAAGTCTAAAATTGGTTTCCAGAATTTTAATTTAGTAATTAATTTTAAAATGGGAGATAACAGTAAAAGATTTATTCGAGTCAAAAATTAGTGATCATGATTTCATGATTGGATTACATGAATAGATTCGTATTAGTAAACGATGAATTTTGAAAGGGATATCTAAATTTTTAGGAGTAAAATTTACATGTAATCTCGAGATGAACGAATTATGGTTTATTGTCGATTTTCGACAATTGGTGAAATGATCGTCGACGAGATTAATACAGGAGGTAGTAGGTAGATTGTTGGTTGCTGGAAAAATGGCCAGAGGGTTCAATGGTCCTCGTGGAGGTGACGGGACGGAATTGTAGGGTTTGTCAGACAGTTGGGATCGGTCTTGATTCCATGTCATTTCCACCATCTATGGTGCATCGGACTGGGTCAAAGTGGATGGAGTAGTTGCGTAAGTCAACGATGGGTCTCTGAACAGGAGGTTGGGTTTCTTGGCGATGGATGGAGGTGTCGCGGGACAAATTTTGGGTGGTCGATCCAGTTCTTGAGTGCTGTGAGTTACTCGTTTTTAGTTAGGAGTGTTGAATTGGGTTTCTTGGCGCCGGAGGTGATTGAGTAGGCCAACGTTGGTTTGCTGATGATAGCGGCGGTGGTCAGTAGTGCCCCGACCATGTGTGCACGTACACTGCCATCAGATACGTGTAAGGGTTGCAGGGTGTTGAATAGCTTCGGGGAAAACGTGAATTTTCTCGAATTCAAACTCGAGTTGTTTGGAATGGAAGAAGGATTTTGTTATTACTCTGGCGGTTTGATTTGGACTAGGAATGCTCAAGCATTGGGTTTGAGTATCTGTAGCAAGCTATTAACAGATATAAGAGGAAGGGTAACTGAAAATAGAAGATTTGGGCTGTCATTTCATTTGGGCCTAGTTTTGTGTAGAATGAATGTATAGTAATAAAAGTAAATCTCAACCTATTTAAAATCCTATCAGGTTTAGGTTATGTTTTATTTTGAATGGAATAGAAAATTTCAAGATCTAACTTACCTTAACTTAAGTCACTAAATGATGCAATTTAATTAAGTGATATAACTATATTTACGATTATTATGAAGTCAATTGTAAATGATATGAAGTAAAAGTAAATAATGAAATATGGTAATGGATAAGCTAAATTGTTAAACTTTTAGATTAATTAAGATCTTAAATATTCAAAAGGGTAATGGCTTATGTAATAATTTAAGTATTAATTTATTAATTAATGTAATTATAGGACCATTAACGAGTGAGATTTGTTAAATTTATAAAGTAATTGAAGGTTAAGTTAATTAATTAAATATTAATTAATTTGTAATTTATAATGGTAAAATCTAAGTTTAATTACTAGGAAAGGTAATTAAAGAAGAATTAATAGTTAATGAATATCATTAACTAAGAATTATGAAATGATTAATAAATATGATTGGTAAGCTAATTAATTAATTAGTTTAATTTGTTTAAGATAATCATTTGATGATTTGATAAGTATAATTACTTAGTGAAGTAATAATGGGTGATTACTAGTTGGGAATAATTAAAGAATGGAAGTAATCATGAATTAATTGCTTAGTGTAATTAATTGATGTAAGTAAGTAATTAATGAGTAATTACTCGATGTAATTAATTGAGTGGTGATTTGTTAATGAAAGAAATATGAGTTTAATTACTTTGTGTAATTAATCAAGGGATTAGTCAAAGAGATTAACTAAGGAGTTCAATTAATTTAATGAAGTAATTAAGGGTAGTTAATTATTAGATGAGATTAATCAGGGATGATTAATAATTGTGGTTTAATTTAAAAAGGATAATTATTTTAGTCTAATTAAAGAATAATTAATCAAGGGTGATTAATTCAGGTGATTAAATAGAGAATGACTAATTAATTGTTTATAATTAATTGATGGTTATGTAAGCAAGATTTATATTGATGAAGAAATTAATTTAATTCATTTTAAATTATTTTTAGTATGATTATTGGATCCTTGCTTATGTATGGATAAATGATACTTTTTGATTTGAGCAGTTTGAAATAGTATGGTCACCTATCAAATGCATTGATCTGTATAATGGAATCCTGTATTTAGAAAGTTTGAATTGTATTTCATTGAAAAACTTGAGTTAAGAGTCCGGAGTCGGGTATTAGTAAATACCCGAAACCACTTCGATTCATTGAAAATAGATATCTGAAATCTGTAGGCTGAAATGGAATGGTTAAAGTGAATTGGACCATTTAACTTAAGTTCTGGCACTTAGAAATTTCTTTGTGAAATGAGCGATGTTTATAGCAACCCGAGAACCTGTAAGTTGATATAAGTTACCCCAGGTTCATATCAGTTATATGCTTTCGTCATTCATGTTAGATGGGTTTACTCACGCTGGTTTCCAGCCTAACCCGGGTGTTACTTTGATGTAATGCTCGGGTCAGACCGAGTATTACAGATTTTCAGGTAAGGACGTTCTGGAGCTCAGGAGGCGAGCTGGATGGCTGGAACGTATGGAGCGTACTCGATGTGATATATAGTTGTATATCTAAGACATGTTTAATTAGAACTGTCCTGTGTTGTGTAAATGTTGTAACTCTGATGTATAAAGATATAAGTGTAATGATATAGTTCTTCTTGTAAAACTATTATTTATGTGATATTATATTTTATCCGCTATGAATGTGAGGTTCTGAGTTTGAGTCTTCTGTTTCTTCTTCTTTCCTTTTCTTCTCTTCACTAACTATCTGGAAATTTCTAGATCGAAATTTCAGGGTCGTTACATTTGGTATCAGAGCCGAAGGTTAAGCGAGAACCTTAGCTCTGGTGGAATTTCTCATTAAGGATAGGGTAAGTGGTACCCTAGGATGAGTTGAGTGTATATATATATGAGAGAGCGTACTTGTTATTTTCTTATATAAAGGTTTTTAAATGATTTCAAAAGTAAGTGAATATTATATAAGAAATAGATTATCTATTATATTAAGGAAATTGTTTGTAGTATTAATTAAACTAAAAGCAATAGTAAGAATTAAGTGGTAATAGAATTACAACCAAATTGAAATTAAATTAAAGACAAGTTTGAAAGGGATTCAAACTGAAATTAAATCTTGAAATTGGGAAAGGTTTCAGGATAAGGATAATCAATTAATTTTTGTAATTAATTAAAATTTATTTAATGGGATTAATTAATGGATAATAATAGGAAATGATAAATTAAAAGGAAGTTACTTAATGAAGTAACTAGAGGTAAGTAATTTAAAGGACAGTTACTTAATGAAGGTAATTAAGAAATAAGTTAATTATCGAATGTGATTAATTGGAATTAATTAATGACGTAATTAATTTAAAGAAACAATAAATAATATTATTTAATGCAATTGAATGAAATATCCTATTTCAAACAAGAGTTGTTTGAAAATTTAAAAGAAATTTGTTTTGAATTAAAAACCAAAGGTGGTATAAAATTTTAATGTATAACTTGGTATGTAAAAGAAATTAATATGTATATATGTGGATATACATAATATCAAAGTTGGTTTTAAATAAACTCTAAATGTTGAGTTTTGAATTTGGAATGAGATATGATACCCAAAGTGACAAGTTTTAAGTGGCAAGATTATTATTGTGAAGATTGAGGATTGAATGAGGTTGATTGGATTAAGTAAATCGAATTTAACTTGGGAGAAGTTAAAAAGGTTTAAATGAACAACTTGAATTGGAAATTTTAAGGTGGAATTGGAATTTAACTTGGAAAGTTAAATGGTTAATTTGAATTGGAGTTTGTGTGATCTCAAAATGGGTTTGAGATCTGAATTGGAAATGGATGGATGTTTTAAAATAATTTGAATAATACCATCCCATTATTATTCGAAATATTTAAATTGTGAAATTGGATTTTTTCAAATGAATAAGAAGTGAAGTGTGGTTATATATCCATTATTGAGATAAAGAAAATCTAACTTTAATTTGGAATTAAATTGTTTAAAAGCTTTTAATAAAGGTTAACTTGGTTTAAAGAGTTAAACCATTCTTAGTGAATTCTCGAATTTATATAATTCGAGATGGTTTAAATTTGGAATTTGAATTTGAATTAGATCAAATTGAATTTGATTTGAATTAATTGAAATTGTGATTGAAGATGTATGAGTATAAGATTCAAATGGAAAATTTGAATTGGAAATGATTTGAAATTGAAATGGATTTAATTTGAAATTAGTCCAAATTTATTTGAATAATTTGGAATTGTAATTAATGTTGAATAATTTTAAATTCAAATGGAATTTGAATTGAATTTGGAAGGAAATCAAGAATAATTCAACTTGATTAGGAAATGGAATTTGAAATTGGGATTAATTCAAACTGGAGTTGAAATGATTTAAAATTTGAACTAGTCCAATTGAAATTTATTTGAATTAGTAAAATTTGAGATGAAGGTTGAATAAAGTTAAATTTGGAAAGAACTGAGGAATTCAAATTAAATTGGATTAAATAGATTTCAATGGAAATTGAAGTTATTTAAATTGAATTGGGTCAATTTAAATAGTAGAGGAAATATAAATTGAGTTGTTTGAGAATGGAGATTGGAAAGTGAGCAGTTTTGACTCTGGACTATTTTTAATATAAATTGTTTTAATATAAACCTATTTTTCCAAGCTATTCATTATATATACAACCTTTCTTTTAAAAGCTAGATTATCTTATACTTGTTTTACAATTATTTTTGAAACTGTTTAACAATTTTCCAACTGTTTTATAAACTAATTACTATTATTTCAACTATTTTACAAAACTAGTTACTATCTTACTATTATTTTGCAATTATCTAAAATTTCTATAATTATTTTAACTATTTTCTAAACTATTTTACACCTATTTTACAAACTAGTAATTATTTTCCAACTACTTATCTATTTTTAAATTTTTCAACCTATTTTCTAAATAAACTGGACAGAGTTTTAAACTGTTATTAGTTAAATACCCAATCGTGATAAGAATAGAGGTGATAATCCAAATGGATTGAAGCAATTATGAGTTAGTGAATGAAAATTTAAGTGAATGTGAATAGAAATGGAACTGATTTGGCTAATAACCAATAAAAATAAATACATAGGGTGTACGTATGTTATTCTATTCGTATAGTGATTTGATCCAGATTCGGGCATAGAATTTCGAGATAGTTATATCGATCCGAGTAGGATTTTTCACTCGATTTTCGACGGCGAACCTGGATATGGATTGTTGATTGGTTTTGGATATTCTCTATCATAGTTATGACTATGCAAGGAGAATGACAGTTTCTGATCAAGAAACCAGATCTGAGTCCGCACTAGGAAGTTGGGTGGACGATACTAGTTCGGAAGTGAAATTGTGTGATCGAGTGAGCGATCAGATTGGCATGGCGTACGAATGATATGTGTACATCGTACGGATTTGAATGAATATAATATTGAGAAGAGTAATCAAATTTGAATATTTGATTGTGAGTAAGCAAAGTTAAATATCTCTGCTTTATAAAATGAAACTCCCCTTATTGAATCTTTTGCCAAAAGAAAAAGGGTTTTTGAAAGTGTTTGAAGTATAAAAGGAGTTTTATGCAGGTTTGAAACGATCCAAAGTTTTAAAAATTATATATATCTGTGTCTATATATATATATATTTATATATATATAAAGGATCTTATGAGGATTTTGGAAAAGGTTTTGGGAACCTTTGGATTTGGATTTGGATTTGGAAAGGCTTTTGATTTTTGGGCAAAATCAAAATTGAATTTGGAAAGCCTAATTTGAGAATTATCGATTTTGGAATAATCGATTTTGTATAAAGGAGCTTTGTATGATATCATACTAGGTGTATGATTTGAAGATACTATATATGTATAATATAAAATGTATTGATGATGGCTTTGGGGAAAAAGGCGCTCCCTTGAAATGAACTTCTCAGGAGTACCACCGGGTGGTACTGCCTTGAGCCCCAAGGGGGGGTTCTAGAGTTGATCCTGTGAGGAGTCCGGACAAAACTAGTTCCTAGGGATCTTGAGTAGAGATTGCCATAGCGAAAGTCGTGTGTGTCGCTGAGAGCCAAGGTCTACATTTGATTTTATATCGGTAGACTTCGACCTATGGTATAACATAACGAAAGTCGTGTGTGCCGCTGAGAGCCAACAGTCTGCGTTTGATTTTTATCGGCAGACTGCGACCTATGTAGGAGTGGAGAAGTTTCATTTCGACAGCGAAAATCAGAGGCCACTGAGAGCCTGCAGTTACATGGACTTTTGCTGTGACGGCAACGTAACCCTGCGTGTAACTGTGATCTGTTGTGTGGGTTCCATGGCGTAATCGTGAGGCCGCGGAGAGCCTGCAGTTACATGGACTTTTGCTGCGATGACAACGTAACCCTGGAATGTAACTGTGACCATGGATGGGGGTGATGATTTCCAGAGCATTCTCACCAAAGATATATCCTCTATTTTCAAAAACTGTTTTCAATATTTTCAATAAAATTATTTTCAAAGTATTTTCACTGGATGTTGAAAACGGGTCTGCCAAGCACTTGTAGATTTTCAGTCTAACACCTGATCAACGTATGACCGAATTTCTGTGAGAACGAGGACGGACTTATCGAAACATCGAGTTATAAAAAGCATTTTTATAAAAACTATTTTATAATATTATGTATATTTAAAAAGTGTTTTTAAGGCATTTCAAAGCAAAAATTTTCTGATAATAAGCATTTTAATAAATTCTGGCTTCGTTTCTTTTCGAGGACGAAAAGATTCAAAGGGGGAGGAATGTGATAACCCGGATTTCTTTAGCATCAGATAATTGTATAATTATTTGATTTAAAATTTATATATATAAAAAAGGTTAATTAAAGTAAATTGGACATTTTTTTAACACTCGTAATTATGTATTGTTATCAATTTAATTATAGTAACAACTTATGTATAAAATTTAAATAAGAATTAATAAAAGAATGAATATTCTTCCTCTCTAATTTACATAATTCATATAAACATAAAACATATGTAAACATAATGCACACCTATAAAGATAGCACATAAACAAATATAATTTGTGACATTTAAACTTGAGTAATAAATAAATGAGTTGAGGATTTAAACACAAAATACTTATACTTTAACAAATGTAGTAAACTTAAGGCATGTAATTACAAGTGTTACTTATATTAACATGTATAGGCTAAGTAAATTAACAAGTGGCATTTCTTTTCTTTTTTTTTTCTTTTTAAGACAAATTGAAACAAGATTATTAAAACATCCCTACATCTTCTTTATTTCTTTTTTTCAAAATTTACTTAAACCAAAACCTGGGAAGGAACTAAAACCAAGAAAATAAAAGCTTCAGTTGAAATCAAAATCAAAACATAATCAAGTTCAAACCAAATCATCAGCAATTCGATCAACATTCAAGCTTCAGCTCTCACAATCAAGGCCAGATCGAAAGCAAGCTAATAATTCAAGACTCTAAATTCATTTAAGAGGATCAAGATCATAACATTTCCAGCTTTCTGGATTTCAAACAACCATTCTCTATTTTCAACACAAGTGAGTAACTCTAAAACTTCTGTTATATTTTGAAGTTGCATGTAATGATCTTTGAGATATAAAGTGAACTATGCTGTGCATGTGTTTTAAAATTGATTATAGGTATATATGTCAGTCAACAAGTATATGCATTGCGGGAACAGTGAACAAGTTTAGACCCAAACAAATTAAACTTGGTTCACGTAGTAATTGTTGAAGAAAAATTTGATGAATATTAACATTAATGTTGTCTGGTAATTCAAAATTTTGTTGCTATTCAACCAAATTTATACATGAAAAAAAAAGTTCAGGTTTCATGTAACAGTTATATCAACAAAATTGTTCTCTGTTAAATATATATATATATATATATATATATATATATATATATATATATATATATATATAGGTGAGTAATCTTCACCCTTTAATGTTCAATCTGATGCTTGGACTTTGAGTAAAATATGAATATAGGTTTGCATGTATAAACTCATATGTTAATGAGTATTAAGTGAAAGATCTATTCATTTATAAACATAAATGTCTCTGCCATACTGTATTTTTCCAAGCTCTGTTCATTTTCTTTTAAACTGTGAGTAAACATATATTTAATGCTTAATTTGGTTGAATATCGTAATGCATGTGTTATTTTTGTAAAGTAAGGATAGATAAGGGTTTCATGGCTGATTTTAAACAAGATTTAGTTTAAAATTGCAATATATATATATATATATATATGTCTGTGTTATATATTCAACCTAGTTCAGAAAACCCAGTCTTAAGAACAAAAAAAAAAAAAAAAAGATTCAAGATCTCTTTATGCAGTTGTTTTTAGGCTTTATTTCCTAAATAAAAAATGTTAATAACAATGTAATATCAAGTCTAAAATTGGTTTCCAGAATTTTAATTTAGTAATTAATTTTAAAATGGGAGATAACAGTAAAAGATTTATACGAGTCAAAAATTAGTGATCATGATTTCATGATTGGATTACATGAATAGATTCGTATTAGTAAACGATGAATTTTGAAAGGGATATCTAAATTTTTAGGAGTAAGATTTACATGTAATCTCGAGATGAACGAATTATGGTTTATTGTCGATTTTCGACAACTGGTGAAATGATCGTCGACGAGATTAATACAAGAGGTAGTTGGTAGATTGTTGGTTGCTGGAAAAATAGCCAGAGGGTTCAATGGTCCTCGTGGAGGTGACGGGACGGAATTGTAGGGTTTGTCAGACAGTTGGGATCGGTCTTGATTTCATGTCATTTCTACCATCTATGGTGCATCGGACTGGGTCAAAGTGGATGGAGTAGTTGCGTAAGTCAACGATGGGTCTCTGAACAGGAGGTTGGGTTTCTTGGCGATGGATGGAGGTGTCGCGGGACAAATTTTGGGTGGTCGATCCAGTTCTTGAGTGCTGTGAGTTACTCGTTTTTAGTTAGGAGTGTTGAATTGGGTTTCTTGGCGCTGGAGGTGATTGAGTAGGCCAACGTTGGTTTGCTGATGATAGCGGCGGTGGTCGGTAGTGCCCCGACCATGTGTGCACGTACACTGCCATCAGATACATGTAAGGGTTGCAGGGTGTTGAATAGCTTCGGGGTAAACGTGAATTTTCTCGAATTCAAACTCGAGTTGTTTGGAATGGAAGAAGGATCTGGTTATTACTCAGGTGGTTTGATTTGGACTCGGAATGCTCAAGCATTCGGTTTGAGTATCTGTAGCAAGGTATTAACAGATATAAGAGGAAGGGTAATTGAAATTAGAAGATTTGGGCTGTTATTTCATTTGGGCCTAGTTTTGTGTAGAATGAATGTATAGTTATAAAAGTAAATCTCAACCTATTTAAAATCCTATCAGGTTTAGGTTATGTTTTATTTTGAATGGAATAGAAAATTTCAAGATCTAACTTACCTTAACTTAAGTCACTAAATGATGCAATTTAATTAAGTGATATAACTATATTTATGATAATTATGAAGTCAATTGTAAATGATATGAAGTAAAGGTAAATAATGAAATAAGGTAATGGATAAGCTAAATTGTTAAACTTTTAGATTAATTAAGATCTTAAATATTCAGAAGGGTAACGGCTTATGTAATAATTTAAGTATTAATTTATTAGTTAATGTAATTATAGGACCATTAGCGAGTAAGATTTGTTAAATTTATAAAGTAATTGAAGGTTAAGTTAATTAATTAAATATTAATTAATTTGTAATTTATAATGGTAAAATCTAAGTTTAATTACTAGGAAAGGTAATTAAAGAAGAATTAATAGTTAATGAAGATCATTAACTAAGAATTATGAAATGATTAATAAATTTGATTGGTAAGCTAATTAATTAATTAGTTTAATTTGTTTAAGATAATCGTTTGATGATTTGATAAGTATAATTACTTAGTGAAGTAATAATGGTGATTATTAGTTGGGAATAATTAAAGAATGGAAGTAATCATGAATTAATTGCTTAGTGTAATTAATTGATGTAAGTAAGTAATTAATTGAGTGGTGATTTGTTAATGAAAGAAATATGAGTTTAATTACTTTATGTAATTAATCAAGGGATTAGTCAAAGAGATTAACTAAGGAGTTCAATTAATTTAATGAAGTAATTAAGGGTAGTTAATTATTAGATGAGATTAATCAGGGATGATTAATAATTGTGGTTTAATTTAAAAAGGATAATTATTTTAGTCTAATTGAAGAATAATTAATCAAGGGTGATTAATTCAGGTGATTAAATAGAGAATGACTAATTAATTGTTTATAATTAATTGATGGTTATGTAAGCAAGATTTATATTGATGAAGAAATTAATTTAATTCATTTTAAATTATTTTTAGTATGATTATTGGATCCTTGCTTATGTATGGATAAATGATACTTTTTGATTTGAGCAGTTTGAAATAGCATGGTCACCTATCAAATGCATTGATCTGTATAATGGAATCCTGTATTTAGAAAGTTTGAATTGTATTTCATTGAAAAACTTGAGTTAAAGAACATTGGATTCGAAGAGTCCGGAGTCAGGTATTAGTAAATACCCGAAACCACTTCGATTCATTGAAAATTGATATCTGAAATTAATATGCTGAAATTGAATGGTCAAATTGAATTGGACCATTTAACCTAAGTTCTGGCACTTAGAAATTTCTTTGTGAAATGAGCGATGTTTATAGCAACCTGAGAACTTGTAAGTTGATATAAGTGTGACGACCCAGAATTTTGAGCAATATCAATTTAATAATCTTTGATAATAATTAAATTGATTTGATCATTTTACATTATAAATTGACAAATTAAAATTATTTCAAAGGCTGAAAATAATAATTTGTTAATATCTACTAATATTTTTCTTAACAATATAAATAGGCAAGATCAATTCTTTTGAAGTTTTATAATAATTTGATTTGGAAATATTTATTTTGGTAAATAAGAAGTTTTTAATGTAATAAAACTTTATATTCAAATTGTAATATATGTAAATGTATATATTGTGATTTGAGATTTGTTTTAAAATTTAATAAGGAAATTAACAAATTCAATGTTAGAATGTTTCTATTTGAAATGTGTATATATATTTGTATATATATTTGAATATAGGAAAATTATTAATTTAAATTTAACAAGTGTTTTTCAAACTTTAATATATATAAAATTTGTGATTTGAAAGGTTAATTTGATTTAATGTTTTTTTTAAAATGATATTTGAGATTTAAATTTTAAATAACAAAGTTAATTTCTTATTTAATATAGATACATATATATATTTTGTACTTAAGAACATTTAAATTAAAAGTTTAATGGTTTTTAATATTCATTCATTTTAATTTTAACACAAGATAAATTTGTTTTAAAATTTTAAGAGTTGAATTAGAATAGATGTTTCAAACATATAAACATTAAATTGAATTAAAATGTAAGTTACTTGATTTCATATGAATATTTATTAAAGTATAAGTATGTATATTTTATAATTCATATGAATATTACATAAATATATGTATAAGGCTTAAATAAATTATTAAAGATTCAATAACGTTTAAAAGAAAACATTAATAAAACAGTAACAACACTTGTTAATCCTTTAATGTATGTTAAGACAAGTGTAAGATTCTATAACATTAAAGTGACAAATGTTTTCTACATTAATAATAAAATTTAAGATTTAATTGTAAATTATAAAAGATAAGTTTTACTTTCAGCTGAATATTTTCTCATTTCAACAAAAATGAAAATCAAAACAAAGATATAAACTCAAACAAAAATACAAAACAAAGTTCAAAAGAAGTAAATACTGGAATCTGTAAAATATGGAAGTTCATATCTGAGGATAAATTCAAATGCAAGATTCTCAATGGAATCAGAAGGAAGAAAATTCAATCATCAAGCAATGCAGACAAGAAAACTAAACATTCAACATGCATTCTGGAATTAATCATCAATTCAACATGCAAGGGTAATGAAGTTTTCAAAACCTGGAACAGTCTCTGTCTTCTGTTTTTCCAATGGTGAGTAAATAAATTCTTTTAAAAACAGTTTAAACTTTGGATTCATCTTGTTCTTATGATTGGATAACATGATGTTGATAGAATATCTGATTTAAATTTGAATGCATTGGGTATGTTTGTTTTGCCTGTGAAGTATACATATGATGTGACGACCCGATTTTCTACTCCCAGAAAATCGCATCATGAATTAAGAAAGAAAGGGATAGAAGAAGAAAAGAAAGAAGAGAAGAAAGGAACAACACATCAGAATCTAACAGCGGAACGAATAAATTATATTAATAACATAAATATTACATAGTTTACAACCATTATCAGAGTACACAGATAAACAACACATACTAGACAGTTATAAACTCCTGTCTAGTTACAACTCAATACAACAACTCAGAGAACACACAGCGGAATACTAATATCTAACGCAGAAGCCTCCTGCTCTATTTTCTCCTCCACAATTCGTCAAAGCAAACCTGGATCCTAACCTGAATTCCCTTGACTACTCATAAAAATTTGAGTACCCAAGAGTTTATGAAAAACAAAAATAAACTCCGGGTCAGACATGGGTCTGGTGTGGGTAACAGGTTAAAGTTGCTTAACTTTCAAAAATCTTTTGAAAAGAAAGGTATCACGTAAGACTTCCCACACATAAACATGGAAAAGTTTTTACCTTACGCTAACCAAAACATTTGATAGGAAATCCGATGATATTATAATAGTGTCTAGGGTTTTCAAGTAAATAAGAAATAGCCGAAATTGTTACATGATTAAATTCCAGCTACTAGCCACAAAAGTGGGTAATACAATCAAAACCGTTAGCACTTATTGGATTTTGGATTCCATACAATGGCAGGGCTACCGGGGTACCGCCCGTCACAGTACGTGGCCTAGATCACCATACCGAAGAGTACTCCCACTCCCCTACAACACAAGGCCGGACCCATTCCTTATTGAATAGTTCCGAACAAGACAACCCCGACGGTTGGAGCTCAGAACCGTCCACACAGCCGAAATATAAGGGACCTCTAGACAGGGATCGATCTTGCTCTCCAGTGGGTTCGACCGACGAAGCCTTGCTGCAGCTCCCCTGTTTTAGCCATTCCCGGTTGATGAGGCTTGAGGCTACGATTACCTTTATAGGACATATCATCGTAGAATGCTCATCGTCCACCTGACGATGTTCTGAAAGCATTCTATCCATACAAGTTCATTCCGGGTTCGAACGAAACCAAAGGCATTATCTCGTTACACTCATTTTGGAATCACCCTCAAAGTTAAAGACGATAACCCTTGCACTCTGATTCACCATCTCGAATCTATAAGTACTATTCCGTCAATTCATTACGGAATCACCCACAGAGTTATACTGACGTATAGCCCTTACAACTCGAGTCTTCACTCGCTCCACTTGGATTCATGGCCTAATGTTATTTGGAATCAATGTGGTTTTCGGATATCCAAATATGGAAACCCGATCCTGGTCTCATCGAAATCCAAAGCGTGTCTTTTAGGGCCAAGTTGTTTTAAAGTTTTTGAAACAATTCAATTTCAATATCTATATACACACAGATAGATAATTCATAATCATAATTGATAATCAACATTATCACATAACAGGTAATCTAAATTATCAATATCAAATAGATATTCCATATATTACATCACAATGGATAACCTACGTTATCACAATACAGTCAAACATCCATACAACACAATATCATTTGTCTCGTTACTGAGATTTAAAAGCATCCAAGTCAAACAATGACATCCATTCATACATAAGCAAAGATTATATTCCTCACCATATAATTAATTTAAATGAATTAAATTAACTATCACTAATCTCTAATTAATTTAAAATGAATTATATTAATTACCCCAACTTTAATTAATTTAAAATAAATTAAATTAATTACTTCATCTTTAATTTAAAATAAATTAAATTAATTTCTTCACCAATATATATCTTGCTTACTCAAACATTTAATTGATTACAATCAATTAATCATTCAAAATAAATCATCCTAATTAATCACTTTTGATTAATTACTCTTAATTACATTTATGTAATTATCCTTAATTAATTTCACAAATTAATTATCCTCAACTAAACAGTAATTAACCTTTAATTACTTCAATTAATTAATTAATCATAATTAATTACTTTAATCCTTAATTAATTATATTAATTAATTACCTTTAATTACTTATTATCGATTAATTAATCATAATTAATAAACTTCAATTACATCGTTAATTAAATAATTAATGATCCTTAATTATTCCTTAAATTAATTACTCTAAGTAATTAACTAACTTAATCACTATGTTAAACCAAATTAATTAACCTTAAATTAATTTCTTAATTTATTATTTGATTAATTACTAAATAATTAATCCAAATTATCTCATACTTAAACATTTCTTTAATTACAATCTGTAATTATTAGAAAATTACTGTAACGACCCGCCTTTCTGACCGCCTCCAGTCGGTAATTAAACCAACTTGAGACGTTCAAAATGACGGATTGTTATTCAGTTTATAGAGTTTAAACAGAAACAGCCACAGAATCACAGAATAATCATAATATTTCGCATAAATGAATTTTTTTACATATATCAGAGTTTGTACAATGAACTAAATTTTATACAGCGGAATATTTCTTTTAAGTACAAAAATTCTTCGAAAAGCTAAAGTGAAGCAATTTCTCCAACTCTCCCTAACTTCGCGGCCTGAAAATCTTCAAGCTGTAAAATTACTCGGTCTGACCCAAGTATTACATTCAAAAGAAAATAATACACAGGTCAGTCTAATTCAAACTCAGTTATTAGTGCATAGAGGCAATAATAATCAACAATTAGATGACAGTCAAATATAAATTTACCTATCCGATCCTTTAACCAGAAATCGGATAACGGTAAATATAACACTTAACAGTGTTAAACAACAAATCAGTAGATTCAAATTATCAATGAGGATAGATGAAGGGATTATTGATGAAGATAATTTAGAAAACAATCAAAATCTGCCTAAACGGCAATTAACAACAAAATCATCAAAATCGGTTCAAAATATATTGAATTGTCAACATAAAACAATTTTCATCAAAAAGAAAACATCATTTAAAACATTAGATTTGGTAGGGCTGCAGTACACACACGCGTATACGACCTCGCCACATTTTTAAAATGTTAACTTCGTGTGGCTGTAGTTCACGCTTGCGTGCACTGCCTCGCCACTACCGTAATGAAATAGAAATCATCACAACAGTAAAAACTAACAGAAATCGAAGCTGCAGAGGTCAAGTCAGTGACTCAACACAGCTGCAATACCAAAACCCATGCAACAAGGCAAGGTCGAAATGCAATTGTTTTGCATATACTCAAGTAACTCAAGAACCAAGTTTCCAAACAACTGATTACTGCACATTTCAACAAGTGCAAAATTTTCATAAAAATGAACTGCAGCCCCGTTACTTGGACACAAGGGCAACTGCAACAATAACACAGCCACCACAAGATCACGATGCAACAAACACTGTAAATACAAGGTAGGACTGCACATAGAACTCAAAAATGTGCATATAAAGTTCGAATAATCAGTTCAACCAAACAACAAAGATATCAAGGATGCAGCATGTACACTTGAATACATGAAGTAAATTTGAAAACAAGGCAGGGGACAGTGGAGTACACAGTGGCCAGAAGACATGAACAAACAGCCCAGACTACTGTACATACCAAAGAAGCCAGCTCCAAGACTTACAACATATGTCTCGACCCAAAAATCAGTGATCATGTGTAAACAGTCGAATATGACTGCAGTGCAAAAATCAACCCAAACAACAAAAGTCACGAATTCGAATAGTACAGGTAAAAATTAAAAGCAATCTCGTCGCAACGGTGATGGCCGAAGACTTGAAATTGTATAAAAAAAAATCATCAACCATAGTGGTCACGAGATAATGCCGCGATAACCAGGAAAACACAAAATCAAGCAGTATTTTTTTTTCAAAATCGAACAATATCAAGGGCCGAAGCCAACAAGAAGGAATCGAACCAATCAAAAAAAGTATCAACAGAGAAATCATCAACATGATAACAAAATCGAACGACTGGGAATGAAAATAGATGTGAGGGTCACTCACCTTTGTCGATGTGAAGAGCACGCGAGCGAATTGAAGCCGAAGCAATCCCTAATTTTGAAAAGCCCTAATTTTGGAGCACGGAATCAAAGAGACGAGGCCGCCATTTTCTTCTTCTTTGGTTTGATTTGTTTTAGGGTTTTTTTTAAAATGAGAAAGGAAAAAGGGGGGTATCGGTATACTTTGAAGTGAAGGGTGCGTGATGGAAGGCATGGATCAAGGCACGAATTTGGGCGTGTTTACAGCTGATAAGTAAGGCAACATTCTTTTTATTATATATATTATTATATTTTTATTTTTATTTTGAATTCAATTTTTGTTTTGTAAATTATTTTCTTTAGTAAATATAGAAACGTTTTGAAGTTCAACTATCAACATCAATTTATAAATAAAAATAATTCGTAAATCAAAACTATTTTTTCTAATTCATTAGTTCAAATTCCAATTACAAATTAAATATTCAATTTCAACTTCAAAGTCGAATTCAAATTTTTATTCAACTTTCTATAGATTAAATTTTTAAAATTTATTCGCCAATTTATCCTGAAAATTTGAAATTCGAGTCAATCATCATTCGAATATTTAAAATTAATTAAATATTTTCATTTTTAAATTGTTCAAAATTCAGGGTTGTTACAATTACTTAACTGAGTAATTCCCAAATCATTAATTACATAAAGTAATTATTTATAATCCCAAATGTTTAAAATTAATTAAACTTAATTAATTAAATTAAACAATCCCATTAAACTAAATTAATTACATTAAGAAACTAATTCTTAATTACTTTAATTACTTAAACCATTTACAATTGATTATTTATAAATTAATTAATCTAATTAATTATAAATAATTAACTACATTAATTAATTGTTAAATAATCATTGTTAATGAACTTCATTAACCCTTATCTAATTATTTTATAAAGTAATTAACTTAAATTAATTACAAATTTAATTATCTTTAATTATCTATAATTTAAAGTCTAATTATTAAGATAAATTAAACTTGATTAAAACTTAATTACTTAATTAATAATTTATCAATCATTAACTAAAAATCTAATTAATGATCTAAATTTCAAAATTGATTAACCCCTAAATCAATATGCATTAAACCTTAATAATTAATTAAATAAATAAATTATTACTTAATTACTTTTTTTTATAAATTAATTTCGAAGCATTCATTCTTAACTAAATTTTTAAAATAAGACATTTCTAAATTATGTTTAAAACAAATTTTATTTTAAACAAAGTACTTTTGAACTTGTTTCCAAATTTCATTTTAAATACAAGTTTAAAAATGAAAATAATTTAAACTTATGAAAGTTTAAACAATTTATAACTTTAGCATTTCAATAAGTCAATTTATATTTATTTTAAATCTTGCAACTTCAAACTTTCTTTTAATTTCAAAAACTGAAATACATATTCCACTTTGATTCCAGATTTAAACTTAAGATTCAAATTAGCTTTGAATCCAGATTTAAAATTTAAATTTTAAACTCTGTTTAAATCTTAACTTCAGATTTTTAAAACATTTTATGAAACACTTTAACACATTTCAAAGTTGTGAAAACCCCTTTATTTTTATGAAACTTACATATTTTTAAATCTATAATTCAAACTCATTTGAATTAGGATTTTAAACTTGTTTTTAAACTTTGTTTAAACCTTGCTCTACACTTTTTAAATTCAGTTTTAAAGTTTAGAAACTTAATACTTTCAGGCTTATAAAACAGGTTTGATAAAACAAGTTCAGGTTTATAAATCCTGTAAAAAAAATCTTTTCATTTAAATTTTATTTATTTAAACTAGGGTGTTAAATTAATCTTGAATTCTAATAAATTCAAACTTGAATTCGGATATGTTTTAAATTTTCTTAATCATTTAAAAGATTCAGGGTTTTTCAAAAAAAAAAAAGAGGTTACAGGTTTATAAAACATGTAAAACAAAAACCCCACAATTACTTCAAGTTTGCAGCACCCCATTCCCGAGTCAAACATACTTCTGCTTCGGGCAACTCGCCATAATTACTTGAGCAATCCAACACAGGCTAACCCACAAAACAATTTCCCCTGAATTCAACTGCACGGTGCACGTGCACCGTGGCTCCGGCCATCACCGGCCATCCTCCAACACCTCATCTCAACAGAACAACTACCAAACTCGAACACGAACTCCAGTATCCACCACAGTAACTCAAATCAAATTGAGCTATACACCCAAGCTTGGAAACAGCAAACCAAGATTTCCCAAAATCTGTCAACGCCTATATCTCGCCGCACCGACCACCTGAGAGTCAACCCCTCCGGCCTCGACTTCATCCACGACCAAACTATCGAAACCCAAATATCTCAACGCACGATCAATTGTATTCACCGCAATGATCGATTCTAGCGTAACAGTAAAAACTAGGGTTCTGAAAGGAAAACCACCACCGCTACTTCTCTGATGAATACCATCACCATCCACTATTTTTCTAAGCAACTCCTAACTCTCCTCCATCAACATGAATAATCTTACGACCTCAAAATACACATATCACCAGAGAAACCAAATAGTTTATATTTAGTTCAAAACAAAACTGCTCCTTCCTTACTTTTCTAAAAACAATGATTCTTGATTTAAAAATCATGTTGTAGCTAATTCCTTGGATTTATAATGCTAAATTACTAAATTTACTTGCTTGGATCTTTGGTTAAAACTAATATGCAGTGTTGTTATTTTTTTCTGTTAAATCTTATTTCCAAAGGCAACAGACTCTGTTTAGTTTGATTTAATTTTTTTTTTCCAAATCAATGATAAGCAAACTTCTTTGGTTAAAAATTCAGGTACTATCACAAATTTAAATCAAGTGTAGAGGGTTCTTAAATGGAAAGGTGGATCAGGGTACAAAGAAGAGCACATAACAGCATGCACAAACATATTTACAACAGACTTATACATACACAAACAATACTTATTTATCAAAACATTTTAGCTTGCAACCTAAATAAAATTTTAGATTTTAGGGTTACTCACCTTTCAGAAGAGAACAGAGCCTGATTTTATGAAAAGCTTTGAACTTGTGGAAGAAAATATTCGAAAAAAACTTTGACACTTTCAACTGAGATGCTCCAGATTTTGAAAACAGCCCCTCTTTGATACTTGAACTTCTTTAAAAACTGAATTGCTTCAAATATTTAAAACTGCATTGCATGCTTTATGATTGCAGAAAAATGAGTGATGCAGATGCTTTTACTCCCAGGCTTTAAACAGAATGCAGAGAAAAATGCAGGCTCTTTGATTTTTTTTGCAGATTTGAACATAGTTTGGACATGCAGATGTTGGATTTGAGGATGCAGGTTTATGGAGGATTTAGTTTTGATGAGGAGTTACAGGAATTTGCAGATTTGTGAATTTGAATATGCAGATTTGCATTAAATTTGAGGTATGCAGATCTTAGGATTTTGATAAATTTGTATATGCAGGTTTTATCTTTGATTTAAGAAGTTGAAGATTTTCTTTGGTTAAGGAAAAATGAACATGCAATATGAAATGAAGTTGCAACCTTAAAGAAATGAATTTTTTTCCAGATTTTATACAAGAAAAGAAGAATAAAAACTTAAATTAACACTTGTCATATTGTTAGACACTTGTCAGCTTGAAATGTTAATTTTTAAACATATGTTAAATGGATGAAACACTTATTTATATGTTGTTAGTTTATTTTTAAAATATGTTCATAAATTTACAAAAGAAGTAAAAACAAACAATGTTTTACAATTTGAAACTTATACATATTAAAAATTAAAACAAATATGATTTTATACCTTTGAACTTAAATTCAAACTAAATTCAAAATAAAACAATATCAAATCAAGTTAAGAATATAAATTCAATTTTGATATAAAAAATTTCAAATCTTATTCAAAGCTTATATAAAATTCAATACAATATTAATATTGCTTTTATAATCTCTTTTATTAAATTTAAAATCATTTTACAAGAAATTATACTTTTATTAAATAAATAATCCATTTTATTAAGTCAAGAAATCATTGTTAAATTTATTTTAAATTTTAAACTCAACCCAATTTAATTTAAAACATTTCAATATTTTCTTATCAATTTATAAATCATATTTTTATTTATGAAATAGTCTTTGAAAACTCAATACTAATTTGAAAAAGAATTTCCGAATTAAAATGTTTATATTAGAAATTTTAAAACATGATTCAATATTAAATTTAAACCAAAATCATTTATTTAACTTTGAAAAACTTAAATATTAAAGAAAACAAATTTTCCACAATTACTACAAATATCAAAACTAGGAAATATGCTTTATTTATTGAAATTAAAACAAAACCAATCTATTTTATTAACAAATATCAATATCAATTTAATTTTAATTACAGATTATTAAATTGATATTGTTAAAAATTCCGGGATGTTACAATCCTTCCCCCTTAAAAGAATTTCGTCCCCGAAATTTAAAACAAAGGTAATTTAATAATCTCATCAAATTTTAATTTTAAAAACACAAGCATATATCAAACATATGCTAACAACCAATTCAAACAAATCTAATTATCCAGACAATTCTGGATAAAATTCCTCTGAGTTTCCCCAGGTGTGTATATATACCGGGTTACTCGCTCTAGAGAATCCAAACAAACAATACTATGAAGCTACAAAACTCCTATTCAACTATATCTATAACACTAGACAAGATATCAGACTACAAACGAGTCTGACTCAACAACCAACCTCCAAAACTGCTGGTTCTACAAGCAGAGATAAATCATACTCGTACTCTCTCAGAGATATGTGAAACTCATCGAATCCCAGTTATCCAACTGGCAATTCAATCCTATAGATCAATCACTTACTCCAAGAATACAGAAAAGATCCAAAACGCTTCAGAGCTAACTTCTCAAACTTACCCAAACTTATAGCTCACTTTTGATCGGAGAAAACTTATCCAAAATTAAATCTTCGATTCAGGAATCCAAATTCCTTCAACTCTAATCCACAAAATTCTTCAGACAATCCTGGGCTGTCTACAACTTACTGATCAGGTCAACCTTGCTGATACTTCTAGAAACAACTAGACCAATCAATACAACAAAATGATCTCCTCAAGATCTACCAAAACCAACAACTCAAACTCAACTTCTCAACATCAGAAGACAACAACTTCTTCTGTCCAGGGAAAAGAAAAGCAGATACACCTCCAAACTGCTTCCGCTGCTCAACTCTGATCCAAAGTAGAAGAAAAAGATTGAAGAAGAATGCAAGCACAAACTGGACAACACACCCCAGAGATATGGTTCAACAAATCCATAAGAATCATTCAGAAATTCTTCCAAAACTCCGAGCTGCTACACCAACTCAATCTCCTAGAAACCATTCTTCTATTAAGCTGAACCACCGGTACCACTCCGGGAATTCCAGTCGATAAGAAAAGTTCAATCTCCAGATACGGGCAAAACTCTGACTTCTCTGAAGACATCCAAAAAACTTAGATAATCCAAGAGAACACTCAAACAATCGCAAGTCACTTTTGCGATCCACCAAACCAAATCCAAGGAAAACTGTTCTTCCTTAACCAAATAGGATAGCTTAAACTTAACTAGCCAACCCATCAAAGAAACGGGTCCATTCAACTGCTTCTGAACTCCATTCCAGAAAAACTGCTAAGCTAGAAGATCTTTTGCCAAAACCGAGAACACACCAAGCTGCACTGCTGCCACAGATGCCAAAGAATTCCAAAACAAGCTCTCCGAGAAACTCGGACTTCAAAGCAAACAGAAACTCCAGCTTAACATAGCCACAACACCGAAGCGGACCCACCTCCTTAACTTGTTCCAAAGAAAACATCTTCGGGAACATCCATAGTCACTGCATCTCATCACGCAGCTACTACTTCCTGAAGTATTCAAAATACCATTACTCACATTAGCCAACCAACAGATCCAACTTCAGAAATAAACTCCGAACCTTCATAGGTTTCATTCAGAGATTAATGAAGTTCTTCATCACTACAAAACTCTCTCGAGACGGTATTTGGTCTACAGTCTCAACAATTACACTTCCAACCTAAAATATTCAAACTCCAACCAATAGTAGTAATCGTGTTACACACACCACTACCTCATCTACATTTATAACTTATATTGGAAAACCTGAACAGGTAACCCAACAGATAGGTAGAAATAAATATATATTATATATAAATTTACAAATACGCTTTCTCAAGAAAGACACCACTACAGAGCCTAGGTATTAACTCAACCTAATGCTCTGATACCAAGTGTGATGACCCGACTTTCTACTCCCAGAAAATCGCATCATGAATTAAGAAAGAAAGGGATAGAAGAAGAAAACAAAGAAGAGAAGAAAGGAACAACACATCAGAATCTAACAGCGGAACGAATAAATTATATTAATAACATAAATATTACATAGTTTACAACCATTATCAGAGTACACAGATAAACAACACATACTAGACAGTTACAAACTCCTGTCTAGTTACAACTTAATACAACAACTCAGAGAACACACAGCGGAATACTAATATCTAACGCAGAAGCCGCTTGCTCCATTTGCTCCTCCACAATTCGTCAAAGCAAACCTGGATCCTAACCTGAATTCCCTTGACTACTCATAAAAATTTGAGTACCCAAGAGTTTATGAAAAACAAAAATAAATTCCGGGTCAGACATGGGTCTGGTGTGAGTAACAGGTTAAAGTTGCTTAACCTTCAAAAATCTTTTGAAAAGAATGGTATCACGTAAGACTTCCCACACATAAACATGGAAAAGTTTTTACCTTACGCTAACCAAAACATTTGATAGGAAATCCGATGATCTTATAATAGTGTCTAGGGCTTTCAAGTAAATAAGAAATAGCCGAAATTGTTACATGATTAAATTCCAGCTACTAGCCAGAAAAGTGGGTAATACAATCAAAATCGTTGGCACTTATTGGATTTTGGATTCCATACAATGACAGGGCTACCGGGGTACCGCCCGTCACAGTACGTGGCCTAGATCACCGTACCGAGGAGTACTCCCACTCTACTGCAACACAAGGCCGGACCCATTCCTTACTGAATAGTTCCGAACAAGACAACCCCGACGGTTGGAGCTCAAAACCGTCCACACAGCCGAAATATAAGGGACCTCTAGACAGGGATCAATCTTGCTCTCCAGTGGGTGCGACCTACGAAGCCTTGCTGCACCTCCCCTGTTTTAGCCATTCCTGGTTGATGAGGCTTGAGGCTACGATTACCTTTATAGGACATATCATCTTAGAATGCTCATCGTCCACCAGACGATGTTCTGAAAGCATTCTATCCATACAAGTTCGTTCCGGGTTCGAACGAAACCGAAGGCATTATCTCGTTACACTCATTTTGGAATCACCCTCAGAGTTAACGACGATAACCCTTGCACTCCGATTCACCATCTCGAATCTATAAGTACTATTCCGTCAACTCATTAGGGAATCACCCACAGAGTTATACTGACGTATAGCCCTTACACCTCGAGTCTTCACTCGCTCCACATGGATTCACGACCTAACGTTATTTGGAATCAATGTGGTTTTCGTATATCCAAATATGGAAACCCGATCCCGGTCTCATCGAAATCCAAAGCTTGTCTTTTAGGGCCAAGTTGTTTTAAAGTTTTTGAAACAATTCAATTTCAATATCTATATACACACAGATAGATAATTCATAATCATAACTGATGATCAACATTATCACATAACAGGTAATCTAAATTATCAATATCAAATAGATATTCCATATATTACCATTACAATTGATAACCTACATTATCACAATATAGTCAAACATCCATACCACACAATATCATTTATCTCATTACTGAGATTTCAAAGCATCCAAGTCAAACAATGACATCCATTCATACATAAGCAAAGATTATATTCCTCACCATATAATTAATTTAAAATGAATTAAATTAACTATCACTAATCTCTAATTAATTTAAAATGAATTAAATTAATTACCCCAACTTTAATTAATTTAAAATAAATTAAATTAATTACTTCATCTTTAATTTAAAATAAATTAAATTAATTTCTTCACCAATATATATCTTGCTTACTCAAACATTTAATTGATTACAATCAATTAATCATTCAAAATAAATCATCCTAATTAATCACTTTTGATTAATTACTCTTAATTACATTCATGTAATTATCCTTAATTAATTTCACAAATTAATTATCCTCAACTAAACAGTAATTAACCTTTAATTACTTCAATTAATTAATTAATCATAATTAATTACTTTAATCCATAATTAATTATATTAATTAATTACTTATTATCGATTAATTAATCATAATTAATAAACTTTAATTACATTATTAATTAAATAATTAATGATCCTTAATTATTCCTAAATTAATTACTCTAAGTAATTAACTAACTTAATCACTATGTTAAACCAAATTAATTAACCTTAAATTAATTTCTTAATTTATTATTTGATTAATTACTAAATAATTAATCCAAATTATCTCATACTTAAACATTTCTTTAATTACAATCTGTAATTATTAGAAAATTACTTAACTGAGTTATTCCCAAATCATTAATTACATAAAGTAATTATTTATAATCCCATATGTTTAAAATTAATTAGACTTAATTAATTAAATTAAACAATCCCATTAAACTAAATTAATTACATTAAGTAACTAATTCTTAATTACTTTATTAAGTAATTACTCAAACCATTTACAATTGATTATTTATAAATTAATTAATCTAATTAATTATAAATAATTAACTGCATTAATTAATTGTTAAATAATCATGGTTAATGACCTTCATTAACCCTTCTCTAATTATTTTATAAAGTAATTAACTTAAATTAATTACAAGTTTAATTATCTTTAATTATCTATAATTTAAAGTCTAATTATTAAGATAAATTAAACTTGATTAAAACTTAATTACTTAATTAATAATTTATCAATCATTAATTAAAAATCTAATTAATGATCTAAATTTCAAAATTGATTAACCCCTAAATCAATATGCATTAAACCTTAATAATTAATTAAATAAATAAATTAATTATTACTTAATTACTTTTTTTTTAAAAATTAATTTCAAAGCATTCATTCTTAACTAAAATTTTAAAATAAGACATTTCTAAATTATGTTTAAAACAAATTTTATTTTAAACAAAGTATTTTTGAACTTGTTTCCAAATTTCATTTTAAATACAAGTTTAAAAATGAAAATAATTTAAACTTATGAAAGTTTAAACAATTTATAACTTTAGCATTTCAATAACTCAATTTATATTTATTTTAAATCTTGCAACTTCAAACTTTCTTTTAATTTCAAAAACTGAAATACATATTCCACTTTGATTCCAGATTTAAACTTAAGATTCAATTTAGCTTTGAATCCAGATTTAAAATTTAAATTTTAAACTCCGTTTAAATCTTAACTTCAGATTTTTAAAACATTTTATGAAACACTTTAACACATTTCAAAGTTGTTAAAACCCCTTTATTTTTATGAAACTTATATATTTTTAAATCTATAATTCAAACTAATTTGAATTAAGATTTTAAACTTGTTTTTAAACTTTGTTTAAAACTTGCTCTACACTTTTTAAATTCAGTTTTAAATTTTAGAAACTTAATACTTTCAGCCTTATAAAACAGTTTTGATAAAACAAGTTCAGGTTTATAAATCCTGTAAAAAAAATCTTTTCCTTTAAATTTTATTTATTTAAACTGGGGTGTTAAATTAATCTTGAATACAAATAAATTCAAACTTGAATTCAGATATGTTTTAATTTTTATTAATCATTTAAAAGATTCAGGGTTTTTCCAAAAAAAAAAAGAGGTTATAGGTTTATAAAACCTGTAAAACAAAAACCCCACAATTCTTCGAGTTTGCAGCACCTCATCCCCGAGTCAAACACACTTCTGCTTCGGGCAACTCGCCATAATTACTCGACCAATCCAACACAGGCTAACCCACAACACAATTTCCCCTGAATTCAACTGCACGGTGCACGTGCACCGTGGCTCCGGCCATCACCGGCCATCCTCCAACACCTCATCTCAACAGAACAACCACCAAACTCGAACACGAACTCCAGTATCCACCACAGTAACTCAAATCAAATTGAGCTATACACCCAAGCCTGGAAACAGCAAACCAAGATTTCCCAAAACCTGTCAACGCCTATATCTGGCCGCACCGACCACCTGAGAGTCGACCCCTCCGGCCTCGACTTCATCCACGACCAAACTATCGAAACCCAAAATATCTCAACCCTCGATCAATTGTATTCACCGCAATGATCGATTCTAGAGTAACAGTAAAAACTTGGGTTCTGAAAGGAAAACCACCACCGCTACTTCTCTGATGAATACCATCACCATCCACTATTTTTCTAAGCAACTCCTAACTCTCCTCCATCAACATGAATAATCTTACGGCCTCAAAATACACATATCACCAGAGAAACCAAATAGTTTATATTTAGTTCAAAACAAAACTACTCCTTCCTTACTTTTCTAAAAACAATGATTCTTGATTTAAAAATCATGTTATAGCTAATTCTTTGGATTTATAATGCTGAATTACTAAATTTACTTGCTTGGATCTTTGGTTAAAACTAATATGCAGTGTTGTTATTTTTTTTCTGTTAAATCTTATTTCCAGAGGCAACAGACTCTGTTTAGTTTGATTTAATTTTTTTTTCCAAATCAATGATAGGCAAACTTCTTTGGTTAAAAATTCAAGTACTATCACAAATTTAAATCAAGTGTAGAGGGTTCTTAAATGGAAAGGTGGATCAGGGTACAAAGAAGAGCATATAACAGCATGCACAAACATATTTACAACAGACTTATACATACACAAACAATACTTATTTATCAAAACATTTTAGCTTGCAACCTAAATAAAATTTTAGATTTTAGAGTTACTCACCTTTCAGAAGAGAACAGAGCCTGATTTTATGAAAAGCTTTGAACTTGTGGAATAAAATATTTGAAAAAAACTTTGACACTTTCAACTGAGATGCTCCAGATTTTGAAAACAGCCCCTCTTTGATAGTTGAACTTCTTTAAAAACTGAATTGCTTCAAATATTTAAAAATGCATTGCATGCTTTATGATTGCAGAAAAATGAGTGATGTATATGCTTTTACTCCCAGGCTTTAAACAGAATGCAGAGAAAAATGCAGGCTCTTTGATTTTTTTTGCAGATTTGAACATAGTTTGGACATGCAGATGTTGGATTTGAGGATGCAGGTTTATGGAGGATTTAGTTTTGATGAGGAGTTACAGGAATTTGCAGATTTGTGAATTTGAATATGCAGATTTGCATGAAATTTGAGGTATGCAGATCTTAGGATTTTGATAAATTTGTATATGCAGGTTTTATCTTTGATTTAAGAAGTTGAAGATTTTCTTTGGTTAAGGAAAAATGAACATGCAATATGAAATGAAGTTGCAACCTTAAACAAATGATTTTTTTTCCAGATTTTATACAAGAAAAGAAGAATAAAAACTTAAATTAACACTTGTCATATTGTTAGACACTTGTCAACTTGAAATGTTAATTTTTAAACATATGTTAAATGGATGAAACACTTGTTTATATGTTGTTAGTTTATTTTTAAAATATGTTTATAAATTTACAAAGAAGTAAAAACAAACAATGTTTTACAATTTGAAACTTATACATACTAAAAATTAAAACAAATATGATTTTATACCTTTGAACTTAAATTCAAACTAAATTCAAAATAAAACAATATCAAATCAAGTTAAGAATATAAATTCAATTTTGATATAAAAAAATTCAAATCTTATTCAAAGCTTATTTAAAAATTCAATACAATATTAATATTGCTTTTATAATCTCTTTTATTAAATTTAAAATCATTTTACAAGAAATTATACTTTTATTAAATAAATAATCCATTTTATTAAGTCATGAAATCATTTGTTAAATTTATTTTAAATTTTAAACTCAATCCAATTTAATTTAAAACATTTCAATATTTTCTTATCAATTTATAAATCATATTTTTACTTATGAAATAGTCTTTGAAAACTCAATACTAATTTGAAACAGAATTTCCAAATTAAAATGTTTATATTAGAAATTTTTAAAACATGATTCAATATTAAATTTAAACCAAAATCATTTATTTAACTTTGAAAAACTTAAATATTAAATAAAACAAATTTTCCACAATAACTACAAATATCAAAACTAGGAAATATGCTTTATTTATTGAAATTAAAACAAAACCAATCTATTTTATTAACAAATATCAATATCAATTTAATTTTAATTACAGATTATTAAATTGATATTGTTAAAATTCCGGGATGTTACATATGACCTGTGTAAAGAAACAGGTTTCAATTTCATTTTAAAATCAATAATCTAGTATTGAATTCGTATTGACCTATGATGTATAAATAAGAGTTGTTTGTAATCATCTAACTTATCATCTAAAAATGTTTGTAAGTTTTAAATTTGAATAATTAGTTGTAAATTTGCAAGTTTATAGTAAAAACATAAATTGGGTCAAAATATGATGAATTCAGTTTTTAGAATTGATTGCATTTTAGGAATAGTGATAGAAAATCATGATTTTTAATGGATAAAACAAAATTTTTAGATTAGAGATTAGAGAGCATTTGTGGTTTATCTATTTTGGGGTTTTTGGCCAAATCACGGCAAACCACGGCGAATTGGACATCGCTGTTGATCATGAAGGTGGAGGGGGCATCAAGGGTCATGCGAAAAATACTATTGGAATTTATTATGGATTGAGTTGGCCATGAATTGACTTAGTAGGGTTTACTTTGCTATAGTTATCGATGATGTTCATTTGGGGAGTTGCGTCATCGTGTTGCTTTCGGAGGTTATCGCGAGCATTGCCGAAGGTTCAGGGGGATGTGGGGAAGCTACGGTGGTGGTGGCGTGGTCTCCGGTGAAGGGGATGGCCGGCGGTGGTTGAATTTGAGGATGGTGCTTCGAACAGTTTTGGGTTGAAGGTCGAGATTTCGTTCTCGATCGAAATTGGATTTTCCGGGTTTGGAATATTGATGTTGGGGACGTGGGTGACTTGATGGAGGCTGGCATGGAGATCGCCATCGACCGGCGTGGTCGTGCACGTTGATGTGCACGGCCTTGTGCGTCTGGAAATGGGTTCTAGGGAGAAGTTGAGGGGAGCTTGAAGACGACTCGGGTTTTTGTCCAAGGAGATTCGAGTTTTACTCGAAGCAGGGTGAACGTTTGGAAGACTCGGGGTTGACGCGAGTTTTTGGAGAGGGTTACTCGGGTTTTCGTTCATGTATCTAGGGGTTTTGCACGAGTGTGCAGGAGTGTGTGATTTTGGGTGTTGTTTAAGTTTTACGGATTTTAAAATTTAACAGCAAGTGGGTTTTTTTTTAAGAAGTTTAAGTTTAAAGGTTTATAAAGTTTAAAACAAAGATAATATGATCTTGTAAATCATTAGATTTTAAACAAAGTTTAATAGGTTTATTTGTAAAACTAAATTGTTTCAAGTTAATGTTTTAGACAAGTTTGTACATATTAAATTATGGAAGTAATAAAATAAAATAAGTGAATTTTGGAAATAAGTTATATTAATTGCTATTGAATAACTTTGGAAAAGGTTTTATATATTTTAAAGTTCAATTTAAAATATGTTTAATTATAATTGATTTCTAAATGTTATATTTTATTCAAATAAAGTTCAATGACTTAGAATTTGATAATCAATTGTAATAAAGATATATCTTATGTAAATTGAAATTTTGATTTAATTAAAGATAATTAAATTTGAAAAGGTAATTAAGATAATTAAATTATTAACCATTGAAAGGTTATTGGTTAATATAAATGTGTTAATTAAGAAAATGGTTTCTTGTTTAAGAATCTTTTTAATATAGTAAATTAAAGAATCATTTAATTAATTTTAAATGATTAACTTAAATAATTAATTAAATAATTAATTTGTGATTAATTAAGACAATCACTTATGAGTTAATATAATATAATTACTTGTTGAAGTAATTAGGATACCCAAATGATTAATTACAAGAGGTAATTAAATAAGAGATAATTACCTTATGAAAGTAATTAAGTAGTTGTGATTAGGGATTAATCACTTGAGTTATTAAAGAATTAATTAATAATTAGTTAAGGTTTAAATTATTTGATTAATGATTAATTAATAAAAGGATTAAGAGTAATTAATTAAGTGATTAATTACATGTTAAAGTAATTAACTAAGAAAGAATTTAATTAATGAAGTAATCATTAATTAACAGAAATAATTTATTAATTGTTAATTAATAATTTAAGATAATTAGTTTATAATTAAGTTTTAATTACTAAAAGTAATTAAATGTAATTAATTAAAGGTGATTAATTAAAATAATTAATCAAATGTGATTAATTAAAAGTAATTAATCAAGCGTGATTAATTAAAAGTAATTAATCAAGCGTGATTAATTAAAAGTAATTAATCAGGTGTAATTAATTAAAGGATAATTAAGGAATAATTATCCGGATAATTAAAGAATAGTTAATCAAGTATGATTAATTTTTAAAAGGTAATTAAGAGGTAATTACTTAGTATAATTTAGAAGTAATTAATCTGGATGATTAATTAATATGGTAATTAAATAATAATTACTTAAAGCAATTTAAGTGATAATTAATCAAGGAAGATTAATTGAAGTGGAAAATTAAGTGATGTTAGTTAATTAATTAATCTGTAATTGATTAATGCATAGTAAAATGGATTGAAGATAATCCAAGTGATTAACTAAGGATTAATTTAATTTAAGGATTGGTTAAATTATTTAAGTTGTATCAACCTTGTGTATTAGTGATTACTGATTGGTTGATAAGTATCATTTAATGAGTTAATGATATTGGATGTTATTGGATGACATTGGTTGATATGTGATAATGTGAATATGTTATATCTGAGATGTGATATATATGATGCTTTGTGATATGTATAGATGTATGTGATAATAGATGACTATCTATATGTGTTATGAATCATCCATTTATGTTAAATGATATTTCTAAATGTCTACTGTTTAAATCCCTTAAGTATAACTTGGACATTGAAATGGCGTTTGGTTTTGATGAGACCGGGATCGGGTTTCCATATTTGGATATCCGAAAACCACATCGATTCCAATTGAACGTTGGGTCATTAATCCAAAAGGAGCGAGTGAAGACTCGAGGTGTAAGGGCTATACGTTAGTATAACTCTGTGGGTGATTCCGTAATGAGTTTGACGGAATAGTGCTTATAGATTCGAGATGGAGATTTAGAGTGCAAGGGCTATGGTCGTTGACTCTGAGGGTGATTTCAAAATGGGTGCAACGAGATAGTGCCTTCGGTTTCGTTCGAACCCGGAACGAACTTGTATGGATTGAATGCTTCCAGAACATCATCAGGCGGACGATGAGCATTCTATGATAAATGTGTCCTATAAAGTTAATCGCAGCCTCAAGCCTCATCAACCGGGAATGGCTAAAACAGGGGAGGTGAAGTAAGGCTTTGTGGGTAGCTCCCACTGGAGAGCAAGATACATCCATGTCTAGAAGTCCCTTTTTATTTCGGCTGTGTGGGCAGTTGGTCTGCAGCCAACTGCGGGGTGGTCTTGTTCGGGACTGTTCAGTAAGGAATGGTCTCGGCCTTGTGTTGCAGGGGAGTTAGGGTGGCTCCTCGGTACGGTGATCTAGGCCACGTACTGTGATGGGCGGTACCCCAGTAGCCCTGCCATTGATGGAAACCCATTTTCCATACAAGACCCTACGGTTTTGTTTGTATTACCCACTTTTGTGGCTAATAGCTGGAATTTAATAGATGTAACAATTTCGGCTATTTCATATTTACTTGAAAACCCTAGACACTATTATAATATCATCGGATTTCCTATCAAATGTTTTGGTTAGCGTAAGGTAAAAACTTTTCCATGTTTATGTGTGGGAAGTCTTACGTGATACCTTTCTTTTCAAAAGATTTTCTAAAGTTAAGCAATCTTAAACCGTTTACTCACACCAGACCCCTGTCTGACCCGAGTGTTTATTTTCTATTTTATTAAACTCTTGGGTACTCATATTATATATGAGTAGACAAGTGATTCAGGTTATCTTTGACGAAATCTGGAGGAGCTTTGGAACAGGAGGCTTCAGTGTGTAGATATATGATTAGAGTTTCCGCTGTGTGTTATTCTGTATGATGTCTTGCATTGTATTAGATAGAAATGTTATAACTGTCTAAATTCTAGATGTTTAGTTGTGTACTCTGATGTATATGATACTATGTATATGTTCTATATTATATTTAAATCGTTCCGCTGTGAGATTCTGATGTGTTGTTTCTTTTTCTTCTCTTTCTTTTCTTCTTCTATCCCTTTCTTTCTTAATTAGTGATGCGATTTTCTGGTGATAGAAAGTCGGGTCGCTATCGTTGGTATCAGAGCATTAGGTTGAGTGTACCTAGGCTCTGGAGTGGTGTCTATCTTGAGAGAGCGTACTTGTAATTTTTATATAAATATATATTTATATAACTACCTAATCTGTTGGGTTATCCGTTCGGATTTTCCAACATAGGTTATAAAGGTAGATAAGGTAGAAGTGTGTGGAACACAACTACCACTAATGGAAGAGGTTTATATGTTGTGGTTGGAGGTGTTTATTGTTATTGTAGACCTAATACCGTCTCGACTAAGCTTTGTAGATTGATGAAAGAATTTCTTTGAGTCCAAAGGAAGTATTTTCAAGAACTGGTGTATATTCTTGAAGTGTGAGGTTGATTTTCTCTCAAGTGAGCAGGATTTCTAAAAGTTGAATCTGTCCGCTGAGGAGAAGCAAGTGGCGTATCTTGATAGCTTCAGGAAGGAATAGCTGTGTGATTGGATGCAGTTTCCATAGATGGTTCTGAAGATGTTTCTTTTGGAGCCAGATTTAGATGGTGTTGGAAGAGCAATTGATGTCTACTGCATTGAAGTTTCAGAAGTTTATAGATTTTTCTGGATCTCAAGTAAGAGTATATTGTCTATATTGAAGGTTGAGACTAAGGTCGATGAGTTACCTCATTTTGGACATGGTCTCAATTGTTTTCTTAAGAAGATAAGTGGTTGGTGTTTGGTTTGAGCCGAGTTTCTTTGAGGAGATGTCTACTCATCTCAAGGATTTTTGGCGAAATTGGATGATAGTTTTGAGTTTCAGGAGTTTGGGGTTAAGGAAGATCTTTTGGCTTAGTAGTATCATTAAGGTGAAGTTTGGAAGCGGCAGCGTGACCTATTTCTTCGATGATTCAGTAATCTTTGGGATTCTACTATCAGCAGACCAGGCAGATGGTGAAGGCTTATTCTTTTCTTTGTAAGGCTCAGCAGAGCGGGATATCTGTTGCAAGTGATCTATCAGTTTCTGGTAGATAAGCCATTTTGGAAAGATTTATCTTGAATAGGAAAAGCTGTTCTAGTTGGGAAGATAGTTCTTTGGAGTCTGAACTGAGTAGGATCGCAAAAGTGACTTGCGATTAGTTTGGAAATCTTTGAGTATTCTTGGTTTGAGATTGAGGCATCTCATTTGGGGGTAAAAGCTAAGGAAGTAGTCAGAGATTTTCCATATGTTTTTGGATGAATTCAGAGTTTACCTGGATCGGAGGATGAGATTTCTTATCGACTTGGATTTCCAGGAGTAGTATTGATGGTTCAATCTTGTAGTGGGTTCACTCTTAGAACAAGAAGAATTTGGTGAGGCAGCTCAAGATTCTTTAGAGAGGGATTGATCATCTTATTCTAAGTTGAGATTCTGCTGAGATGTTTTGATCAAGAAGAATGGTCACTAAAATTTTATGAGTTGGATGAACAGTGTTTGGAGAAACATTTTTCTTATGTTCTTCGATAGCATTCTTATCTGCTCTAGATTAGAGTTGTGCAGCGGAAGCGAGTTGGCAGTTATTCTAGAATGGGAGCGACCGGAAGTTGCAGTTTTCTTGGATTATGGGATTTCTACCGGAAATTCAAGTATGAAGGAATTTTCTGGATTTGGAAGGCAAGGTTGTCAAGTGCAACTGTTGGGCTATTCCAGATAGGAGAGGTTGGTTTGAAGTCCATTGGTGCTTGTGGAATAGAGTTGTATTTTGTATTTTACCGAATTATTTTTGGGAAAGCCATTTTGTTGAGTAGGATCTGGAGATTTGGTTTGAGTTGGTGCTATTGTTTCTTGAAGAAATCAGCAAGGGTTAGGCTGATTAGGAATATTGGAGGTGACTCAGGGCATCTGAAGGGTTATGCAGTTAAGAATTGAGGAGATTTGGAATGTGAAGTTGGAATTTGGATATTGTTTTAGTTTTATCCAATCAAAGGAGATATAAGATCTGGTAAAACTGGAGAGTTCACTCTGGAGGTATTTTAAGTTTTCTGTGTTCTCTGAAGATTTGATTTTGATCTTTAGGATTGAATTGCCGGTTCGGATAACTGGAATTCATTATATTTCACATATCTCTGAGGAATATGTGTATGATTCTTTGAGTGATAGAATCAGCAGTTCAGAAGGAATCTGGTAGTTGAGTTGGTTTTGAGTTTAGTCTGATATCTTGTTTAGATTTGAAGAATCAGATGAGGAAGTTCTTGGTTGTAATAGTGTAGCTACTTAAGATTTGTAGAGCAAGTATTCCAGTATAGGTATCTGGAAAACTCTAGATAATATTAGTAAGTTCTATTCAGAATTTTTCTGGATAGATAAAATTATTTGTTTGAATTGGTTGCTATGATTGATTGTTTGATTGCTGATAGGAATTTAAATTCTTTAGTGGGGATATTAAATTATCTTTGCTTTTAAATTTCGGGGACGAAATTCTTTTAAGGCGGGAGGAATGTGACGACCCGGAATTTTGAGCAATATCAATTTAATAATCTTTGATAATAATTAAATTGATTTGATCATTTTACATTATAAATTGACAAATTAAAATTATTTCAAAGGCTGAAAATAATAATTTTTTAATATCTATTAATATTTTTCTTAATAATATAAATAGGCAAGATCAATTCTTTTGAAGTTTTATAATAATTCGATTTGGAAATATTTATTTTGGTAAATAAGAAGTTTTTAATGTAATAAAACTTTATATTCAAATTCTAATATATATAAATGTATATATTGTGATTGGAGATTTGTTTTAAAATTTAATATGGAAATTAACAAATTCAATGTTAGAATGTTTCTATTTGAAATGTGTATATATATTTGAATATAGGAAAATTATTAATTTAAATTTAACAAGAGTTTTTCAAACTTTAATATGTATATATATAAAATTTGTGATTTGAAAGGTTAATCTGATTTAATGTTTTTTTAAAATGATATTTGAGACTTAAATTTTAAATAACAAAGTTAATTTCTTATTTAATATACATACATATATATATTTTGTACTTAATAAGATTTAAATTAAAAGTTTAATTGTTTTTAATGTTCATTCATTTTAATTTGAACACAAGATAAATTTGTTTTAAAATTTTAAGAGTTGAATTAGAATAGATGTTTCAAACATATAAACATTAAATTGAATTAAAATGTAAGTTACTTGATTTCATATGAATATTTATTAAGGTATAAGTATGTACATTTTATAATTCATATGAATATTACATAAATATATGTATAAAGCTTAAATAAATTATTAAAGATTAAATAACATTTAAAAGAAAACATTAATAAAACAATAATAACACTTGTTAATCCTTTAATGTATGTTAAGACAAGTGTAATATTCTATAACATTAAAGTGACAAATGTCTTCTACATTAATAATAAAATTTAAGATTTAATTGTAAATTATAAAAGATAAGTTTTACTTTCAGCTGAATATTTTCTCATTTCAACAAAAATGCAAATCAAAACAAAGATATAAACTCAAACAAAAATACAAAACAAAGTTCAAAAGAAGTAAATACTGGAATATGTAAAATCTGGAAGTTCATATCTGAGGATAAATTCAAATGAAAGATTCTCAAATGGAATCAGAAGCAAGAAAATTCAATCATCAAGCAATGCAAACAAGAAAACTAAACATTCAACATGCATTCTGGAATTAATCATCAATTCAACATGCAAGGATAATGAAGTTTTCAAAACCTGGAATAATCTTTGTCTTCTTCTTTTTTCAATGGTGAGTAAATAAGTTCTTTTAAAAACAGTTTAAACTTTGGATTCATCTTGTTCTTATGATTGGATAGCATGATGTTGATAGAATATTTGATTTAAATTTGAATGCATTGGGTATGTTTGTTTTGCCTGTGAATTATACATATGACCTGTGTAAAGAAACAGGTTTCAATTTCATTTTAAAATCAATAATCTAGTATTCAATTCGTATTGACCTATGATGTATAAATAAGAGTTGTTTGTAATCATCTAACTTATCATCTAAAAATGTTTGTAAGTTTTAAATTTGAATAACTAGTTGTAAATTTGCAAATTTACAGTAAAAACATAAATTGGGTCAAAATATGATGAATTCAATTTTTAGAATTGATTGCATGTTAGGGATAGTGATAGAAAATCATGATTTTTAATGGATAAAACACAATTTTTAGATTAGAGATTAGAGAGAATTTGTGGTCTATCTATTTTGGGGTTTTTGGCCAAATCACGGCAAACCACGGCGAATTGGACATTGCCATTGATCATGAAGGTGGAGGGGGCATCAGGGGTCATGCGAAAAATACTATTGGAATTTATTATGGATTCAGTTGGCCATGAATTGACTTAGTAGGGTTTAGTTTGCTGTAGATATCGATGATGTTCATTTGGGGAGTTGCGTCATCGTGTTGCTTTCGGAGGTTATCGCGAGCATTGTCGAAGATTCAGGGGGATGTGGGGAAGCTACGGCGGCGGCGGCGTGGTCTCCGGTGAAGGGGATGGCCAGGGTGGTTGAATTTGAGGATGGTGCTTCGAACAGTTTTGGGTTGAAGGTCGAGATTTCATTCTCGATCGAAATTGGATTTTCTGGGTTTGGAATATTGATGTTGGGGACGTGGGTGACTTGATGGAGGCTGGCATGGAGATCGCCGTCGACTAGCGTGGTCGTGCACGTTGATGTGCACGGCCTTGTGCGTTTGGAAATGGGTTCTAGGGAGAAGTTGAGGGGAGCTTGAAGACGACTCGGGTTTTTGTCCAGGGAGATTCGAGTTTTACTCGAAGCAGGGTGAACGTTTGGAAGACTCGGGGTTGACGTGAGTTTTTGGAGAGGGTTACTCAGGTTTTCGTTCGTGTATCTGGGGTTTTTGCTCGAGTGTGCAGGAGTGTGTGATTTTGGGTGCTGTTTAAGTTTTAAGGATTTTAAAATTTAACAGCAAATGGTTTTTTTTTTAAAGTTTAAGTTTAAAGGTTTATAAAGTTTAAAACAAAGATAATATGATCTTGTAAATCATTAGATTTTAAACAAAGTTTAATAGGTTTATTTGTAAAACTAAATTGTTTCAAGTTAATGTTTTAGACAAGTTTATACATATTAAATTATGGAAGTAATAAAATAAAATAAGTGAATTTTGTAAATAAGTTATATTAATTGCTATTAAATAACTTTGGAAATGGTTTTAGAAATTTTAAAGTTCAATTTAAAATATGTTTAATTATAATTGATTTCTAAATGTTATATTTTATTCAAATAAAGTTTAATGATTTAGAATTTGATAATCAGTTGTAATAAAGATTTATCTTATGTAAATTGGAATTTTGATTTAACTAAAGATAATTAAATTATTAACCATTGAAAGGTTATTGGTTAGTATAAATGTGTTAATTATGAAAATGGTTTCTTGTTTAAGAATCTTTTTAATATAGTAAATTAAAGAATCATTTAGTTAATTTTAAATGATTAAGTTAAATAATTAATTAAATGATTAATTTGTGATTAATTAAGATAATCACTTATGAGTTAATATAATATAATTACTTGGTGAAGTAATTAGGATACCCAAATGATTAATTACAAGAGGTAATTAAATAAGAGATAATTACCTTATGAAAGTAATTAAGTAGATGTGATTAGGGATTAATCACTTGAGTTACTAAAGAATTAATTAATAATTAGTTAAGGTTTAAATTATTTGATTAATGATTAATTAATAAAAGGATTAAGAGTAATTAATTAAGTGATTAATTACATGTTAAAGTAATTAATTAAGAAAGAATTTAATTAATGAAGTAATCATTAATTAATAGAAATAATTTATAAATTGTTAATTAATAATTTAAGATAATTAGTTTATAATTAAGTTTTAATTACTAAAAGTAATTAAAAATAATTAATTAAAGGTGATTAATTAAAATAATTAATGAAGTGTGATTAATTAAAAGTAATTAATCAAGTAGTTTTAATTAAAAGTAATTAATCAAGTGTGATTAATTAAAAGTAATTAATCAGGTGTAATTAATTAAAGGATAATTAAGGAATAATTATTAGGATAATTAAAGAATAGTTAATCAAGTATGATTAATTTTTAAAAGGTAATTAAGAGGTAATTACTTAGTATAATTTAGAAGTAATTAATCTGGATGATTAATTAATATGGTAATTAAGTAATAATTACTTAAAGCAATTTAAGTGATAATTAATCAAGGAAGATTAATTGAAGTGGAAAATTAAGTGATGTTAGTTAATTAATTAATCTGTAATTGATTAATGAATAGTAAAATGGATTGAAGATAATCCAAGTGATTAAGTAAGGATTAATTTAATTTAAGGCTTGATTAAATTATTTAAGTTGTATCAACCTTGTGTATTAGTGATTACTGATTGGTTGATAAGTATCATTTAATGAGTTAATGATATTGGATGTTATTGGATGACATTGGTTGATATGTGATGATGTGAATATGTTATATTTGAGATGTGATATATATGATGCTTTGTGATATGTATAGATGTATGTGATGATAGATGATTATCTATCTGTGTTATGAATCATGCATTTATGTTAAATGATATTTCTAAATATATACTATTTAAATCCCTTAAGTATAATTTGGACATTAAAATAGCGTTTGGTTTCGATGAGACCGGGATCGGGTTTCCATATTTGGATATCCGAAAACCACATCGATTCCAATTAAACGTTTGGTCGTTAATCCAAAAGGAGCGAGTGAAGACTCGAGGTGTAAGGGCTATACGTCAGTATAACTCTATGGGTGATTCCGTAATGAGTTTGACGGAATAGTGCTTATAAATTCGAGATGGAGATTTAGAGTGGAAGGGCTATGGTCGTTGACTCTGAGGGTGATTTCAAAATGGGTGCAACGAGATAGTGCCTTCGGTTTCGTTCGAACCCGGAACGAACTTGTATGGATTGAATGCTTTCAGAACATCGTCAGGCGGACAATGAGCATTCTATGATAAATGTGTCCTATAAAGGTAATCGCAGCCTCAAGCCTCATCAACCGGGAATGGATAAAACAAGGGAGGTGCAGCAAGGCTTCGTGGGTAGCTCCCATTGGAGAGCAAGATACATCCTTGTCTAGAAGTCCCTTTTTATTTTGGCTATGTGGGCGTTGGTCTGCAGCCAACTGCGTGGTGGTCTTGTTCGGGACTGTTTAGTAAGGAATGGTCCCGGCCTTGTGTTGCAGGGGAGTTAGGGTGGCTCCTCGGTACGGTGATCTAGGCCACGTACTGTGATGGGCGGTACCCCAGTAGCCCTGCCATTGATGGGAACCCATTTTCCCTACGAGACCCTACGGTTTTGTTCGTATTACCCACTTTTGTGGCTAGTAGCTGGAATTTAATAGATGTAACAATTTCGGCTATTTCATATTTACTTGAAAACCCTAGACACTATTATAATATCATCGGATTTCCTATCAAATGTTTTGGTTAGCGTAAGGTAAAAACTTTTCCATGTTTATGTGTGGGAAGTCTTACGTGATACCTTTCTTTTCAAAAGATTTTCTAAAGTTAAGCAATCTTAAACCGTTTACTCACACCAGACCCCTGTCTGACCCGAGTGTTTATTTTCTGTTTTATTAAGCTCTTGGGTACTCATATTATATATGAGTAGACAAGTGATTCAGGTTATCTTTGACGAAATCTGGAGGAGCTTTGGAGCAGGAGGCTTCAGCGTGTAGATATATGGTTAGAGTTTCCGCTGTGTGTTATTCTGTATGATGTCTTGTATTGTATTAGACAGAAATGTTATAACTGTCTAAATTCTAGATGTTTAGTTGTGTACTCTGATGTATATGATACTATGTACATGTTTTATATTATATTTAAATCGTTCCGCTGTGAGATTCTGATGTGTTGTTTCTTTTTCTTCTCTTTCTTTTCTTCTTCTATCCCTTTCTTTCTTAATTGGTGATGCGATTTTCTGGTGATAGAAAGTCGGGTCGCTACAATAAGTTACCCCGGGTTCATATCAGTTATATGCTTTTGTCATTCATGTTAGATGGGTTTACTCACGCTGGTTTCCAGCCTGACCCGGGTGTTACTTTGATGTAATGCTCGGGTCAGACCGAGTATTACAGATTTTCAGGTAAGGACGTTCTAGAGATCAGGAGGCGAGCTGGATGGCTGGAATGTATGGAGCGTACCTGATGTGATATATAGTTTTATATCTAAGACATGTTGAATTAGAACTGTCCTGTCTTGTGTAAATGTTGTAACTCTGATGTATAAAGATATAAGTGTAATGATATAGTTCTTCTCGTAAAACTATTATTTATGTGATATTATATTTTATCAGCTGCGAATGTGAGATTCTGAGTTTGAGTCTTCTGTTTCCTCTTCTTTCTTTTTCTTCTCTTCACTAACTATCTGGAAATTTCTGGATCGAAATTTCCAGGTCGTTACACAAATTCTATTCGTACACTATTAATTGCTTTACCTACACCATAAAAAAATTATAAAATATTAGAGAAAAATGCCTCAATTTTCAAAAAAATAAAAACTAATGTCAACGAATCATAAGTTCATAGCATAATTAATATAATTTCTTTCATAAAGTAACTAAAATTTCTATCATTATCAATTGAATTAAGTTTAAATTCCTTTTAGGTATTAAATTCTATTTATACACTTTTAATATATATTCATGCATAGTCAATTTTGATGCTTTTACTTCAAATTAAATTTAAAATTATTACCGAAATCAGTATGATTTGTCGAGTACGGAATACTTCTCTTATTTTTACTTAAAGAAAATCAAGTTTAAATTAACAACAAAATTGAAATAATTTATATTCGAAAATTAAATTAAATTTGCTACATATAAATGCCTAAATATTTTTGAATTCCAGATAAGCTATTTGAATACAAAAAATGAAATTTATAAAAGTGAATTTGAGAATCTTATTTTGATTAATACAAGACAGAGAAAGTCACTAAAAGGACGTAATAATTTTTTTTATTTCAATTTGTGGGTAGTTTTGTGATCTGTATAGTGTATATTAAGTAAAAAAAAAAATGGTGTATATGGTTTTATTAAAAAAATTGATGTATGTACAACAATTTTGGTGTATAAATAGAATTTTCCTTCTATTATTTATATGAAATTTGATATGTTTAACTAATGTTTTATATCTTTTGTTATAGTTATGTATACTACTTTTTTATCAATTATAATAATGTTTTATCATACCATCCATTAGTGGAAGAGGAAAAGGATATAAACTATGTAAGATTATTTTTGAGATTAATGTTTTATGATTAAAACTATTTTTATTACTATTTAGATTTTGATTATGTTGCCCTCTATGTGAAGATTTGAACAACTTGCATGTTTTTTCAGATATTGAGTTTTGATTTAAATGATATCAATTTTGCAATATTGAGTTTTAAAAAAAATAATTTTTAGATTTTAATTTTAAGAAGGCACTACAACAAAAGAGGCATATTACAACGGTGGAACACGGTTGTAAAAGATATATTACAACGGTGGAACAACAGTCGTATTTTAAGAAGTTGTAAAAGACTATCAATCTTTTACAACTGTGTTCTTTAGTTGCATATAACTGTTGTGATATTGTATATTACAACTATTTCTTACCCTTGCAAATAACCATTTTACAACTGTTGGTAACTCTTGTAGATATGTAACATTTCATGTTGTAGCAGGTATGACAACTGCTGGATAACTGTTGTAGTTATCTACTACAACCGTTATTCACAGTTGCAATTAATCTTTTTACAACAGTTGATAGCATTTGTAGATTGTAACATTCGTCACATTTAATAAAAGCTAAAACAATTCAATTTTACACCATTTTTTAATTCATAATTTTATTACAAAATATAACTATACACCATTTTTGAATTCAAGCTTAAACATCAACTGTCAAACATTCACTGCAAACATCCCAACTTCACCATCACCACAACCATATACTGCCATCGATAATTCTTTCTACTGCGCAGCACACAAACCAAACTGTCAGCCATCACATACCCTGCCACAACCATTGAACTGCCTCTGCCCCTTGCATACCATTGCACACACTAGAGCATACTTCTGTCTCAACAAGTTTTTCATTGTCACAACTACATTGCTACATTAACACACCAACTTCTGCCAAGATAGAAACTACTGCAACTTCTAACATCCTCCTTTACTTGCCTTCAACACAAATTCACAACTCCTACCTCATCAGCACATTACCCAACAACCCTTCCTGCAATTACTTCACAACCTTTTCAAACAGTTCACCACAACCATAGTTTTGTACACATGGTTTATACTTGAATTACCTCTGCTTCTAAGTTTGACTACAGATCTTCATGATGAATAGGACCAAGAGGTCCAAGAGGTATAGCAGTGTATTCAAATCCACTTTGAGCATCTATAGATTGTATATATGAAGAAATTAATGTATGCTTTGTAAATCAAAAAGCAAATAAAATAAAAGTTTCAAGAAGAAGGAACATATAGATCACCTATGTTATCTCTTTCATTAGCTGCCTCCTGTAGATAGAAACAAATAGTTGGTAAGTAAGGCATTGATCAAAACAAAAGCAAAAATGATGATACAATGTATTTTACCATCATTGTGATTGTTTCTTTCTTCCATGTATCCATGCCTCTTCTAAATGCTCTATAAGATGTAACTATAAAACACCATAAAAGAAATTTAAGTTTCACTTTCAACCCCTGAAAAATATATGTCTATAAAACCAAGTAAATTACTCACAAGAAAATATAACAATTAGAGGGACCGTAACTAACCAATCAGGGAATACAATAAAGCAGTATGGTAACGGATTTCATGTGTTTGTGATATCTTAGTGCATAAGGCGTTTCACCTTTGTATGTGTCTGAAGCTTGGATATGTCTGAAGTATGTATGTATGTCTGAAATTTATACATAGGTCTGAACTTTGGGTAGGAAAGTTCTTGCCGTTTAAGGTCATGAAAACAGTGGTTATGGATTAAGTAAAACTGTTGTACACATAGGTTCGAATGAGATGCTCTTTCCACTGTTTCATATTCATTTTAATGCATTGAGTACATGTAGTACATGTATACATGAATATTCATTTAGATATAAGTGTAATAGTGTGCTTTTTATTGTCTGTAAACTTGTAACATGACTATGAGATGTGGAATGCCTCGTTATATTCTCACGACATGGTATTTTTATTTAAAACATAGTGCATAAATAAAAATAAAACCCGTTCACTCAGATCATCAAAATGAAGTTATGTTATGCTTGGCCTAACAATTATGTATTTCTCCTAGTTTTTCAAGCATAACTTGATGTTTCTTTAATTTAGGCCTTCAGGCGTTAATTTAGGCCTTCAGGCATTTATATGCTCATCAGGTGTACTAAGAATCTTTGATTGAAGATCTTTATGTATAAACATGGTACATGTTAATGGGTTTTTCTAAGAATAAATGAATTAGAGCATGTTCTCAGTAAATAACTTTATAGAAACTGCAGTCATAGCCGGAAGACTGCATTACTTACACTCATAGTTGTTTCAGTCATGATAGTGTGGGAGACAAATGATTGGACTTGTAAGATAACATGAAGATCATTTTACTAAAAACAGAGCTTGAGCCATGAACATAGGGTGATGGTTTTATCACCGTAGGTTTTGGGTGGAAGTATTTATGGCTAAGAATGTATACCTAAATTTTATCTGAATATGCACTTACAAAGATAGCGCACTTTCTTCCAAATGAATATTAAATTAGAAGATGATGACATACAAAAAAAAGAATATAATTGAAATATTTAAAAAAGCCAAAAACCTATATGCTACACATTGACCATGATGCATGATATAAATTATTGAGGGAAAACACGAGTTGAATATATCTTGGTATGTATAAAATTTAGCCACTGTTACAATACAACTGGAACTACATGTTACTCAACCTTCTTTCATTCATAAAAAAATTAGGTGCTTACAATTAAAACGACTTATACATACATACGTACATACATGCATAGAATACAGAGACATACTCATATTTGGTTTATTGTTTGGAAAATAAGCAAGCTTATACTTTTGCAATAAATGACAACAACAAATTATTATGTTTGCTTGACCGTAATAGTTATATATAAATTTTAAAAGTAATATGTATATTTGTACAAACTATTAATATATTATAAAATTAGATACAGATGATGGCATTTAACATTTAAAGAAACTTGTAAACTAACAATGAGATGTTTGAATTATTTTATTTAACAAAATATATTTCACATACAAATATTATCTCTCCCAGAAAACGTCAAAAAGCATTTACAGAGAAGCTAAGATTGTTGCTTTTCATCATAATAAGCTTTTTATGTAACTTGTAAACTAACTCGGGGATGTTTGGATTTCTTTTCTTTTTTAACAAAATATGTTTTGGAGTACAAATCCTAGCTTTGGGGAAAAAAATAAAAATAAAAAAACACTAACGGAGAACCTATGATAGTTAATTTTCATCAGAACAAGTTTTTTACTGGCAAAACGGTTAAAAAAAAAGCTGACCCAAACACAAATTATAGATAAGTTTGTTTTTTCAAATATACTTATTAGTTTATCTATAATCAAAAGATAGTCAGCTATGATGGATAAATTTGAAGGAAACCTGATGCAACAATGATGGAATCACAGTCAAAAACTTAATAAGGAGAACTTCTAATGGGATAGTGTCTTGAAAAGAGGATTATTATTTTAATAGACTAAAAGTAAAGGGCTTCTAAAGCAAAAATACAGCAAAACGTAACAATATTTTTGTCTAAATATATTTTTGTTATTAGCAAAAATACAAGGGTTCAGAATATAATCGTTACCTTAGGATTTCTGTCTCTGTCTATTAATATAGCTCTACAACCCTGCACAAGGAATCATTTGTCAATAAATCATAATGAACATACATTAAGTATAACTAACGAATTTCAAGAAAAATAATCATTGGTAAATTCTTTCCGCATTAAATGACAACACATCATGTATTCTTGGATTAAGCATCGGTTAATTTCAAGCATTCTTCTACCTTCTCTAATCTGCGGTTAGCAAGTATTTATTATCAGTAACCAAAGAAGGCAAGTCTTAGTGGCGGGCCCAATAAACATAAATAAAAGGATGGTAATAACATCTCAGTGAGGAATAACATCACGCAAATATATATATGAAACAAACAAATTAAAAAGAAAGTAAGAGATAAATATATAGCATCCAAGTGCATAGAATGCAAGAAACAAATGTAAGGCCAGTGATGCAATTTTTATTCGATTGCTAAATGAGAAAACAATGATACATTCTGCAAGGGGAAAAAAGGAAAAGGATAGAGGATAAAAATTTACATATAGTATGAGGGAAGTCATTTACATGACACTTATAGTTATTCAAACAGTAATGTAACTCAGCTTATATGAATAAATATTATAAAGAACAAAAAGTTAAAGCATTGAGAACTGTAGAGTGTAGGCTTCATACCGCCTTAAGTGTAATTTTAAGACTGGTAGGGGATGCTTTTTTTTATAGATTCAATTAAACTTGATATCCACTCATCATGGTTTAGGGTAGCCTCCTGTTCCTGTAGTGGAAGATTTCCATAACAATATTATTGTCTTATAGTCACAAGAAAAGTAAAACAGGGTTAACAGCTTACAAGAGCAGATAAGATTCCTTCAACGGTTTTTCCAGAGAAACATTTGTTGATTATATCCAACCAGTCAGATGAGAAGAAACCACTTAATTAAATACAATCTATTTATTTTATATGGAATATATATTTATGCACATTGTGGACACACTATATTGCTAAGAAAGATCCTTAAATGACATTTAAATAATGCGGCCAATGTGATATTTAGTTTTCATGTATAAACTTAATATAAATAACAAAAAAATCCATTGGAAAAATGTACCTATACAAGATGCTATTGTCTTTTAAGGGTATATGCTGAGAAAAACCATCAAGGATCCGGCAGATAGCAGAAGGATTCGGACTGTCATCCTAACAAGGGATTGCTCCAGTAACTCTAATTTCTGAAATGGTTAAATAATTGAAATTAAAGTAAATCATAAATAAATAAAATGCATATGATGTAAGAAGCATGCATAATAACATGTTTTGGCCACTTCGGTGGCTACAAAACATAGAAAAAATGTTGTTAGGCTCTTACCATAGCTAGGATCCAACCCTCATGCTATCAAAAAGAAAAAGGAAAAATGAATATAAAAACATATCAAGAATGTATAATCTATTCCAATATAATAAAAATAGGTTCTGAATCAAGGAGACACTTGTTATTTGTCTGTTAAGTTTCTTATAAAATGGCTTTTAACAAACTGGGTTTGGAAACAGTTCTCTCTTCTGATAGATACTGATACGTACGGGACTCATTTCCAGCATTTGATGACGCAAAGGCTAACTTTGGTACCCAATTTAATTAATTTGACCGCAAACTTTTCATTTTGCTAAATAACCACAAGGATAAATTTATTACTTGATTTTCCTCTATATTGTATAACTCATCTATTATCTTCTTGGTTTACCCAGCTTGTTTCAAAATGCCTGAAGGGCCAATCGAAAGAATTTTGTATACCTCACTATAGCCAGCCTTTACCATAAATCTTAGGTTGGGGTACTCTTCTAATACCTCTGATATTTCAATATTCGGTTTTGTACGCAATATAATTTGGAATAAAATATTGGAACTATTAATGATATTACATTTTAGTTTATTCCTGTGAAAAGTACATATCGTTTCTTAGGGGGTGCTTATTATAAATTGCTAAGCCTTTCTGATATCAGTACAAGCCTCTAGAATGTCGTAGATTAATCAGTATTATAGTTGGATCAGATGATTCGGTTTGTGCATCTTCATGGCTTGGTGCTTTCTTCCAAAAGGCCGATGAGTCGTTTGACTTAATTTGTTGCTCTTCAAGAATCTTTTGCAAGAACCTGGCATGCTCCTCTATGCGCAGTTGAAGTGTTCTTTGTACCTATAAATTGATTATTTATTGTTAATGACAATGCAGATATGATAATGTAGTAAAAAGGTGTTTTTCTAGAGTGATTCAAATGTTTTATAGGGTGATTCAAATGCAGACATGAACAAACACAACCCAATGTGCTTGATTTTTATTTTGTACAATGAAATTATGCCTTACGTAATCTGCAATATTTCATTACAATATAACTAACTCATTGTGAAATTTATGCTTAGCAATATTTCATTACGTGTCCAGAATGCAGACGAAGTAAATTAGGAAGAAGAAGCTGCAGTATTGCAAAATTTTGATGCCTGAAAACTGCTACATTATACCCTTCAATACTACATGAGCCTGGTAATATAATCTTATAACTTTTAACCCCAATTACTATGTAAAAAGCATTTGTGGGTAAATTAAATTAAACTATTGCAGTGTTTCATAATACCTGCGTAGTTATGAAAAGAAAAAAAAGAATAAAAATGTTATTCGTACCTCAAGTTGTTCATGCAATTGTTTCTGAACTTCTATCTACAGCCTAAGTGCCTCTGTTACTTGCTTGTTCCTCAAAACACAACCATCATTTTGCTCACTTAAAAAAAGAAAAAAAAATACAATAACTGAAATCAAATTTACAGCCTTACAAGTTGCTTATAAAAGTTTATTTCAAAACTTTTGATACTTAATTTTACAGAAACCACATGTAAAACATTCAATAGTTATAGACCATTGAATTCTCCAAACGAATCGATTGATTCTCCTACTAATACAACTGCAAAGAGAAATAAAAATACTAACAAAGTCTCCAGCAACCAAATGCAATCAAAAGAAATAATCCAAAAAAATGAAAGTAAAATCAGCAGATTAAAAAAGAATGGAAAAGTTCAAACCTTTTGAGTGGTAGCACGAGCGAGTACAAGCGGCGAGCACGAGCGATCTAGCTAAGAGCGATAGTTGAGGCCTGCGATCGGCGACAATGATGATTTAGGGTTTTTTGATCTGCCGACTAAATTATTACAAGGAGGGCAAATGAATTCTTTTGCTGGTTTAGGTTAGTTTCTTAGCGTTTAGGTTTTGAGAAAAAGGGAAAGAGCGATTTAGGGTTTTTTTTATGTTCGGGCGGCCGAAGAAATGAAAAGAGGGAGATTTAAAATCCCCTATGGGATGAAATATAATATTTGTTACAACTGTTGGAAACAGTTGTTATAAATAAATATTACAACTGCTATACAAATATAGTTGTTAAAAGTGCCTTTATTACAACTGTTGAAATAGAACAGTTGTTATAAAATAGCTATTACAACTGCTGAAATAAAATAGTTGTTAAAAACTACCTATTACAACTAACAATTTTTGCTGGTTGTAAATAAAAGGTTGTAATATGGTTGTTTTTTTATAGTGAGGGAAAACATTTTTGAGAAGGTATAAGGAGTAGAGATGTCGCATGTTTTATCAAATAGTAAGAAAAATGTGGTTATTGGTGGGTGAGACAAGTGTTTGACTATGTGAGAGGAGAGGTGGGCGAGGAATGGTCATTTGGTGTGTGCAAATGGTATTACTTAGGGAGATTTTGATTTTTTTTTTTGAAAAGATAGGGAAAGAAGGAAGGTCAAGGTTTTTGACAAAAGAAAATTATAGAAAGGTGGATGTGGATGAGCGAAAGAAAGTATTGATTGGCTGAGAGCATAAATCAACGAGAGATGTTCATGTCTCCCATATACTCTCTCTCCCGCATTGTCCACCTCTTGACATCGACTCAACTGGAGAACATATTCCCATCCATCCTTGCAAAATGGATTATGTCTCCCCATTACTCTCCAGTTGATAATTTCCTTAGCCTTTTCGCTCTCAGTTTCCAATTCTCTTTTACCTTGCCAGCCGATTTGATTAAAGTTCCTCCTATATTCCCAAATCTCATACACGAGAGGAGAAAAAGCATTGCTCATAGTCAAAAACCATGAAATCGGGTAAATTTTTATGTAAATAAGATCACCTTAAAAGGAATTAATGTTAGATTTCAGTGATACAATATTTCTATATGAAAGAAGATTCGAAAAATACTGTTGATTTCGATGATATGATATTTCCAATAATAGAAATTTGGAAAATATTTAAGATGGAGTAATGTTGTTCATACACCAATAATTAGTTAGCATACAGTATAAAATATATACAACTTGCATACACAGAAAATTACTTTAGAGACACCAACTTTTTATAAGCTTACTGATGTTCTTATTGTCATCATTCTACTTCTTTCAACTTTAAAACTTATTTAAACAAAATAGAAATTTCTAGCATTAAACTAAGTCAAAGTTAGACAAAATGGATATTAATCTATAGCATTAATATTTGAACTTCTTTATTATTAGTTATAATTTATCAACTTCAATTTTATAAAAAATCTCACACCTTCAAATTAAAGCAATTGGTGACAAAAGGCTATTTTACTTAATATTTTCGGTTTTATGATATAAAAAATCACTAACTTCTCCATCAAAATGCATTAATTTTATCAAATTTCATTAATTTTAAGGTTTTAATTTAATGAATATATGAAAAATATGCTAAGATGCAATTAAAAAGGAGGATAATTTAGTAATATATTTACCTTGAAAAATAATGGCGTATGTAAAGTAATCTTTGGTGTATGGATAAAATCTGTCATTTGAGATAATGACTCAAACATATTGCCTCTTTTGTAACATTAAAAAGGGTAATGAATTATCTACATAAGAAGGAGAAATATTTTTGGAAGAACGCAATAATCGATTAATTTCCTAGTTAGCTGATTAAAAAAGAAATATGCAAATTGGAGGAACTTGAAAAATCGAACGAGTATATGTTTCCAATATGAATAGCGGAATTGATGGGGCATTGATCTATATCCATAAATCAGTTACTTCAATCCTAAGTAATAATATCTATATAAAGATAGTCATTCTTTAAAGGTTAGAATCATCGTTTAAGTTCTATTTCTTATTCTTTTTCTTAGCCTACATTATCAATCTTGTTAACTTTTTCTTCATCAAAAGGTAATAAAATCTTATATCCTCAAAATGGATGTACACTATCTCGCGATAGAGGAACCACTACAAATTCGTATGTGAAATTTTTATTTACTATTTTACGATTTTCTATTTGGATTCTCCTGTTTATGTTTGTCTTATCACATTATAGCATGATCTTATTACTTCGGCATGTATTCGGTTTATTTACAGTCATTTGTGTAAATTTACCCTAACAATTAGTGCTTAAAAAATTGATACGGAAATTTACATTTACAATCGGTTCATCTATTCCATAAATCAATTCGTTTGAACATCACTATGATGTCACATTATCTAACTCAAAACTTGTATATGTCAATTTTCTATGGAATATAGTGTATTAGGAATCATGCAACAATTGTAATGAGTGCTTTATGTGTATTATATATTTCAAATCAAGTTGTACAAAAATTAACATTTATCTTTATCATTATCTTTTTTTAATCTAAAATATTATTAGTAAAATAACACATAAAGCTTGTTTATTTGCAACATAAGTATTGATGAGTGGGTGGAGTTTCACTGCTATAATTGGTATGTTGAAAACTATATTAAATTGCCACCCATTTCATTTTTTACCCGCATCAGTGTTGTTTACGCACCTATGTTTTGTATACTTAATTACAAAATTTTCCACTGTGTTCTATGTACACCTACTTATAGTATGAAAGCAAAGTGGGAGAGGTTGCAAACGAACTTAGTGAAAAAACATAACGTTGCAACATGCACAATAATTGTATCAGCTGGAATATCATTACCCATGGACATTTTATCATGGCTAATAATTTTGGTATTCTCAAGATAAATTGTGCTAATATGTACATGAAGTATTCTAGTGTATTAACCATTGGAGAAAAACTTTTAATGTCAGACATGTATTAACCATTGTATTCCCACACTGTTGGCGGAAGAGTACATGCAATAAAGACAATTGAAAACTTCAAGATATGACAAACTTCTAGAGGGTTAATTATTTTAGGAAAGAAAATCAAATTTCTAGTGAATCGTACATGATAAACCCTTAGTCAAAAATTAGTTCCATCTAAACATTCTATTCACAAAAAGTGGTTCATTTTTCGTAGTTTTCCTAAAATAAGATAGAATGTGCTAGAACATAATAGATGAGTTGTTTTGAGGTTGCAAAATAAGCGTTTACTACATGTTACTTAATATTTGGATTTTGCTAGAGTTATTTGGTAATTCACAACATATTTCACTTCCTACGCATGGAATGTTTATGGTTACAGCCCATAACTAGTTACTTTGATATTGATAGTGCAAATGGTGGTGTATTTATTTCACTTCAAGTTAGTGTCAAGAATAGTTTTCCACATATGCATGTTTAATAGTAGCACTATGTCTGCATTAAGACGGTTGTCGATTATGTCAAAACATGGTACTTGGGTAGTATTATACTGTGTGTATTCTCAAAGCTTATCTCATCTTTATTGACATAAATAATTTTCTAAGTTCAGTTATCTATATATATATATATATATATATATATATATATATATATATATATAAAAACATATACATACATACATATATGTGTGCGTGTGTATTGTTCCAGCAGTAATAGTAATCAACTTGATATCATTTGCATGTTATTACTTAAAGTTTAGACATGATTTTTGCGTGCTAAATTAACAATGCCAAAGCTCATAATGTACAATGTTATTGTGACACAGCTTAAGTATGTCCATAATGCCTGACTTATACATTTGAATCTTTTTTTAACCAGTTTATAACTAATTTATTTTTCTTTGTATTTACCTATGCGGAAAAATAATTTTATTAAGGGAAACTTTAGACATGAAAATATAAAGTAAATAATAAGTGAATATATGAACATAAACAAAATCATATAGAATGAATATTTTAACTTGGGTAATGATATTGAGAAGAAAAAAAGTAAAAAAGGTGGAAAAATATTAGCAAAATGGGTAAAAGATTAAATAATTTATCATAAATAGAATTTTGACTTTATGATAAATATCATTTGGAGTAAAAATTTGAAAATTTAAATCAGCTAAACATTTATAGATAGACAACTTGAAAGTTCTCATTTACAATAGAAATTGAGAAAACAAAACATACTATATTAAAATATTGAATTTGGTGAGATGATATAGATGCATAATCCATATTACACTATTTTTTAATCAGAATAATTTTGTTGACTGTAGGTGTCCAAAAAAAATTGCTTCCCTTGTGCATAAAAAACTATACACACAAAAAGATGTTCCGATTTATTTTCATTGTATCTAAACACTTAATAACTTAAAAATATAAAATCATACGAAATTAATATTTCAAATATGAAGAGGATGGATTATGTGATGATTTTGATTCAACATTTAGAAAGATACTCTATTTATCTTCGGAAGAACGAACATCTAAGAAGTCGAACATATATATGTTAGGCATTGTCTTTTTCCAGATTTTGGTGGTAGAGCGGGCGGCCATGGAAGAAAGGGGAGACATAGTATATGAATTCAAAGGGACAAAGAAAGGCTGGTTGATGTGTCTCCTATTTATGCTACATTTATATTTCGTGTGCTATCAGAGCAGATAGAGAACAGACCATCAACTCACTCTGTTTTAAATGAATTAAAACACCACGACATGGACAGTTAATCACGACCGTCCATCTCGTGTTGTTTCAATTAATCTAAAATAGAGCAAGTTGATGGTCCATCCTCTATCTCATCGAATAACATACGCAATATAATGGTAGCACAAATAGAAGATACATCATTAGTCCATTTCTTTGTCCTTTGAATTCATATAATATGTTTGCCCTTTCTTCCTTAGTCGCCTGCTTTCCCAAAAATTTCAAAAAATGCCATGACTAATCTATAATGTTCAAATTTTCAGAGTAGAGGCTCTTTCCAAATGTCGAATCGAAATCATCGCATAATCCACCCACTTTCATACCTAAAATATGAATTTCAAATGATTTTATATCGGTAGGATATTAAATACTTTAATTAAATCATAGACACGATGAAAATGAATCGAAATATCTTTTTATATGTAATAGTTTTTTATGCGTATGAGAAGTTTTTTGGATGTCTCCACTTAAGAGTAATCTTTTAGTTACAATGCATTCTATAAGGATTATGCATATATATTGGACTATTAAATTCAAAATATTATGTAATTTGTTTCGTTTCCTAAATTTCTATAGTAAATGTGAACTTTTCAAATAGTCACTCTATGAACATTTAGTTGATATAAATCTCCAAGTTTCTTACTACAAATGAAATTTAGCATAAAGAGAAATCATATTCACGACAAATTATAGTTTTTTTAAACTCATTTTTCTAATATTTTTCGTCTTTAACATTCTTTATTCTCAATACATTCCCTTCGTTAAAGTATTCATCTTTATATTTTATTTAAGTTCATATATTCACTTATTTATTTACTGTGTCTTTTCATATAAAAGGTTTCCCTTACTAAAATTATTTATAGTCACATCTTCATATTTTTTATGTTGCTTTTGAAATGCTTGAGAGCTCAAAAGGCACTTCCAATTGAATATTCTAGATGTTCCATAATTTTAGAGTGTTAATTTGTATTATTGTTTTCATGTTGTGTTGCCGTGAACATGACATTCCATCTTATGGCACTACGTCAAGTTAGTTAAATTAATTTTTTTGGAGATTATATTATTTTTATTTTGATTTCCTTACAATTTCATTAGACTAGTTGCTAATGTTGTATTTTTTAATAAATTATATAGTTTAGATGTTTACATGCATATATATCTATCAAAGGAAATAGATGAGGCAAAGTTTTGGATCCTGTAATGGGAATGACTCAAATTTAATTAAATGCAACCTATATTTACAGGCATGCAGCCATGTTAGTGTAGTGAATTTTTTTTAATTTGAGCGGAAGCGAATTATTTGATCAGGATCTAGTATTGCCTATTTAGATACCAATGACACATAAAAAAATTATGCAGTCTCACAGAAATAATAACAGAAATAAGAGACACAAAAGATTTAACGTGGTTCGGATATGAATGTCCTACGTCCATAGAGACAAACAACTTCTTTTATTTCACTAAAGAAAAGAGTACAAAAGAGAGCAAAGAATAATGGTGGATACTCTCACACACTTGCTTACACATGAAGATGAAATTCCTTCATTTAAATAGACTTGATAATGAAGGGTTGCTTGGAGATTAAGAAAATTAATTTCCTGATTACCCAAATACCTTTCCAAATTGCATGATTTGATTTTAGTACAAATAGATGGCGTAATCTTGGTTTCCATATCTTTCCTTCGATTGATTTATTCTCCATGCATAATCAATTATTTCTTCATATAGCAAATATATTGACTAATTAATTAGTATCCTTCAAAATATCCTTCCATATACCAGTCAAATTAATTGATTTGAATGAATCAATTAATCAGTTTCTTTCCTCTTTAACAAATATTTGAATCAACCAAATTTAACACTCTACCTTAATTTAAATATAACAATCTATCTTCATCACCTTATCATCAAGCAATCGACATATAAGTTGTTGGTCTAGCACCCCATGGCGCTCAAGTAACCGGTATCAAGCTGATCAAGTTTGAGCAATGCTCAAACTTGTCCTTAGGAAGTGACTTTGCCATCATATCTGGAGGATTATCCAAAGTACTCACTTTCAACAATTTGATCTTGCTTCATTCTTCCTCAAGCATAAGAAAGAAACCTCCAACATCAATGTGCTTCATCCGTGAACTATAAGATTGATTTTCTACAGGATGAATCGCACTCTGACTATCTGAAAATAGCTCTATTGTCCGCTGCACCATTGAAAGATCATCCAAAAAATAAAGTAGGTATAATCCTTCCTCGGTTACTTCCACAATCGATATCAACTCTGCTTCGGTAGTCGATAAAGCTACGATAGATTGCAGCTTTGATCTCCATGAAATCGATTCTATGCCAAGTGTAATAACATAGCCCGACACTGACTTCCTAGCGTCTCTATCCCCAGCATAATCAGAATTACAGCCACCGAAGAAGTGCCTTGAAGATATTTAAGAATCCACTTCACAGCTTGCCAATGCTCTTTGCCTGGGTTAGACATATATCGACTCACAACACCCACTACATGGGCCAAATCTGGTCTTGAGCACACCATCGCATACATAAGACTACCAACAACACTAGAATAAGGCATATCAGCCATATACCTCTTGTCTTCTTTCAATGAGGGAGATAAGTTTTTTGACAACTTAAAATGTGAGCCTAATGGAGTGCCAACCAGTTTGGCTTTCTCCACTCCAAATTGAGCGAGGACCTTCTCGATGTACTGCGCTTGAGTGAGCCTTAAGTCTCTCCGCTTCCTATCCCTGCTTATCTCCATACCCAATATTCTTTGTGCCTTTTCCCAATCATTCATGTCAAACTCTCAACTGAGCTCCACTTTTAACTCCTTTATTTTGACCATGCTCCGAGATGCAATCAGCATATCATCAATATATAATAACAAATAAATCATATCACCATCACATCTCCTGAAATAAACACACTGGTCTTTGAAACTTCTGGAGTATCACTGCGAAAGCATAAACTTATCAAACCTCTTATACCATAGTCTAGGAGACTGCTTCAGTCCATATAGAGATTTGTTGAGTTTGCAAACATAGTCTGGTATGTTACTATCAATGAACCCTTCCGTCTGCTTTAAATAAATCTCCTCATCTAGAACAACATGCAAGAATGCAGTTTTGACATCTAGTTACTCGAATTTCATATCATAATGAGCAACTAATGCCAAAAGAATATGAATAGAAGTATGCCTAGCCACTGGAGCAAAGATATCATGATACTCTCCCCCCTTCTTCTGAATATACCCCTTTGCGACTAATCTTGCCTTGTATCTGAGATTACCATTTTCAGTGTCTTTCACTCTATAGATCCACTTGCATCCAATAGCTCTCTTGTAGGTAGGAAGAGGCACCAAATCCCAAGTATGATTTCTCTGCATTGATTCAATCTCCTCCTCCCTAGAAACTAACCAACATGAACTGTTAACTGATGTGATAGCTTCTCTATAATCACAGGGCTCATCATGGACAACATTCAAAGCATATGTTGCCATATCATCGAAGTTAATATCTTCGATGCTCAATCCAACAAACTCATCAAGCCACTTAGGCTTTCTTCTTTGTTTGACAGGCCTAGGTTCCGAATGAGCTCCTCCTTGAGTTTGATCCTCTGTACCAACATCGATATTATCCTCATCAACCACGGTGTCGTCGAAAACACCATTTGAATGTCTATGGAAAGAATCAATAGATTACTGCTTTATGTCTGGTATTCTTCACATGTCCTCTCATTGTCATCCGATGAGGAAGGCTCCACCTTCAACATAGCCTTCTCATCAAAAGTCACATGCCTCCTCATAATGATCTTCTTACTAATTGGACACCATAACCTGTATCCCTTCACTCCTCTCATATAACCTAGGAAAATACACTTGTGAGCTTTAGATTCCAGATTCCCTTTTCTCTCATGCACATAAGCAGGGAAACCAAACACTTTGAGAAATGAATAGCTAACAGGCTCTCCTTTCCATACATCTTCAGGGATCTTCATATCTATGGCAGTGGAAGGTGTACGGTTGATGAGGAAAGCCGCCACAGATAAAGCTTCAACCCAAAATCCCTTCTTCAATTTAGCAATCAGTCTGAGGCATCTTGTTCTCTCCAATAATGTCTGATTCATCCGTTCTCCAACTCCATTAGACTGGGTTTCACCTACTGTAGTGTAATGCCTCTTAATACCTTCAGACTCACAATAATCGATGAATTCCTGCGATAAAAATTCGCCGCCATTATCTGAACGGAGAACTTTCAATTTCTTTCTTGACTGCCTCTCAACCATAGATTTCCACTTTCGAAACTTGGCGAAGGTTTCACTCTTTAACTGAAGAAAGTATACCCATACTTTACGAGAGAAATCATCTATGAATGAAACAAAATATCTGGCTTCACCTAACGACTTACAAGGGGAGGGACCCTAGACATCTGTATGAACATACTCCAAGACAGCTTTTGCTTTATGCTCTCCTATACCAAAAGAAATCTTCATCTGCTTTCCAAGAACACACTCTTCACAAAAACCAAGTTTTGAATAATGAACTCCATCAATCAATCCTTATTTTCTCAACTCATCCATGCTGCGTCACCGATGTGATATATTCGTAAGTGCCATAATCTGGAAGAATCTGAATCAACCGATGTAACAGAAGCTGATTCACCAATTGCAATAGTGCCCTTTAATAGATAAAGATTTCTTTCCCGCACACCTCTCGTAAAAATAATGTAACCCTTAGATATCTTCATGTTTTCTCCTTCCACTACAATCTTCAAGCCAAGTCTACTCAATGCCCCAACAGAGATCAAGCTCCTCCTCAAATCAGGTACATGTCTAGCATCGATGATCGTACGAATAACACCATCAAACATCCTAATAATCACGCTACAAACACCCACCATACGGTAAGAAGCATCATTACCCACCAGAACTTCTCCTCCATCAATTTCACGGTAAGTGGAAAAGCAGTTCGTATCAGGTGTCATATGATAGGATGCGCCAGAATCAATCAGCCATAAGTTGCTCTTCCCAAAAGAGCCAGAATCTGTAAATACATCGGTGTCACTTTTTGTATCTGATTTCTCTGCTTTAGAAACTGAGACTTGCTTTGGATCTTTTCTTCTACCTTCAAGCTTGGGACATTGTGATATGAAGTTCCCTGGTTTCTTACAATAATGGCAAGTCCAATTCTTAGGCCCCCTAGACTGAGACCTTGGAGAATCCCATCCTCCACCATGGAGAATTCCATGCTCTACCTTTTTTCAACCTACTTTGGCCTCTACCTCTCTGATCGCCAATCTACCTCTTAATACTTCATTATGAAGACTATCATTTACATCAGACAGGCTAATTTTACTGCGGCCATAAATCATGGAATTAACAAAAGCAGTTACTCCTTAGGCAACGAACATAAGAGGATCACAGCTTGAGCCTCATCGGTAATATCAACTTTCGCTTCCTTCAGGTTTATAATCGAAGACGTCAAAGCATCTACATGCTCCATGAGATCAGTTCCAGGCTTCATCTTGAACGAATGGAGTTGTTGCTAAAGAATAATCCGATTAGCGAGAGACTTGTCTTGATATGCATCCGATAATGCATCCCATAGTTCCTTCGCCATCTTCTTCTAAGAGAATTCTCTAAGAACTTCATCTGAAAGGCTCAACTGAATTGTTGTGAGAGCTTCATCTTCCATCTCTTCCAAATCAGCTGTATCAATACATTTTAATTACTCAGGCACAGAAACAACCTTATAAGTCTTCTCCTTCTTTAATACAGCCTCCATCTTCATCTTTCAAGTACCAAAATCTCCTTTTTTGTCAAAACGTGTTACTCCATAATTGACACCAGATCTACTAACAGACTTACTAGAAGTAGCCATTAATATCCAAACAGAAACAATTACACTAGCTCCGATACCTAACTGTAGTGAATTTTGTTTTAATTTGAGAGGAAGCGAATTATTTGATCAGGATCTAGTATTTCCTATTTAGATACCAATGACACTTAAAAAAAATTATGCAGTCTCACAAAAATAATAACAGAAATAAGAGACATAGAAGATTTAACGTGATTCAGATATGAATATCCTACATCCACAGAGTCTCAACAACTTCTTTTATTTCACTAAAGAAAAGAGTACAAAAGAGAGGGCAGAATAATGGTGGATACTTTCACACACTTGCTTACACATGAAGATGAAATTCCTTCATTTAAATAGACTTGATAATGAAGGGTTGCTTGAAGATTAATAAAATTAATTTCCTGATTACCCAAATATCTTTCCAAATTGCATGATTTGATATTAGTACAAATAGATGGTGTAATCTTGGTTTTCATATCTTTTCTTTGATTGATTTATTCTCCATGCCTAATCATTTATTTCTTCATATAGCAAATATATTAACAAATTAATTGATTGACTAATTAATTAGTTTCTTTCAAAATATCCTTCTATATACCAGCCAAATTAATTAATTTGAATGAATCAATTAATCAATTTCTTTCCTCTTTAACAAATATTTTAATCATTCAAATTTAACAGTTAGGCAACACCAGCGCACCTTACATGTTATTGATATTAATCATTTTGAATTCACCTTTGTATATACTTATGTATCATACAAATAGTCATTTGCATATATTGTATTTGTGAATATCCTATTTATGTGATTTAATTATTGCAAATATCACAAACCCACCTTAAATAACAAAAAAAGGCTAACAATTATGCATAAACATAGAAAAAGGGTGAAATCTAGACCTAAAAATAATTATTTTCAATCTTATAAACCATTAATGGTAGAGAATAATGAAATGAATATTGTGAGTAAAAATAATTTATGAATTTCAAATTAGAAGTTAATGAGTTATTAAATTATATTTAGAACTAGTATGAACTCGCGCTATGTACACGAAGTTGATCACATAACTTAGTTAAGTGTTATTTTTTAGGTTTTTTTTTCTATTATACATGTTGCGAGAGCGTACGTTCATGGACAGTAATTTTTTAGGCTACTTTTTTCATGAAGTTCAACAAAACACTTTTGTTGGTAAACTTTTTTTAGTAGTCTCAATTGCACAAAGTATAACTTCACAATTTAGAGCACATTGACTTTGTATGACAAATGATAAATTCAACTATCAATTAATTCTAACTTGGTAGACATTACATAAATTAGTGTGCCTTTTAATTTTCAAATGTAAGTGACATAAATTGGCTATGGGTTTATTCTATATTTAACATATATACTTAAATATGCACATGGTAGTTATGTTAATAGTGTTCTAAACTTGGAACAAAGAAACTGTGCTCAAAGTGAAATAGTATTTCATATTTGATTCAAACAAAAAACATTCCAACCTTTTCATTATTACACTTTTGGACATTATGTAGCACAAACTAAATTAGTAAATTGTTCAATAACATTAATAAATTATAATTTTTCAATGCATATAGTGTAATATGTGATGAAAATTAAACATAATATATATCATGTGCAAGCATAAAACTGAAAAATACAACATTAAACATAACTCAAAATTAATTTATATCACTATAACACAAAATACCAACAGGTAGAAATACTTTAGATGATATTTCATTGAACATAACAGCTAGATTAAAAGGTGCAAGGAAACTTAATCAATATCGAAAACAATTAAAAAAAATTATTGTTATTACAATAAATTGTTACAGAGGGCTATGTTATAAAGTATGACGATGTATATTTGAAATAGGCACCTACGTGCATAGTGAATTAACAGGTATTATAATAACTTTATAAAATGCAAGAACATCCAAAATTAACTCGTTTTACTAAATACTAAAACCTAATATATGATTTACTTATTGACATTCACCTTTTTCCATAAAAATAAAATAAAATAAAATTTTCATTCCAATTATGCACATTAAATATCTTCATTATTTTCATAAAAAATCTGTAAAATATTAAAGGGAAAACTTCATTATACCTGTCATCCTTCAATAAATTAATGCCACTTATTACCTGACTTTACATAAATATATTTTAGTCTTAAAGTCAAACCTTTATTCAGTAATTTTTCACTTTCTTGTTCTCTCTTTTGCAATCAACTTTCATTCATTTAAATTCTTTACTAATATCATGACTTCTAACATCGATAATTAAGTCATCATTAGGGATCCAATCGGACATTGGGCATTCTCTCGAGTACCAATCCAACATAGGTATAGATGCTCATGACTTTTTTCACTAAAACATTAACACATTAGAGTATTTATAACCAAATTTGATTGTTTTACTTGTAAGGTAAAATTATAATCATGCCTTAAAAAATTGTTTCGGTTTGGAAATTTTAATATTTTACTTGTTTCCTAACAGAGAAAAATAATAATAATAATAATAATAAATAAATAAATAAATAAATATTGCATGCGCCACCTTTATGTATCACTGCCGTGAATTGCATGTTGCCCACATAAGGTTTGCCACTTTTTTATTAACACGTCATAATATTTTGTAAAAAAGGGTAAAAAAAATAGAGTATAAATTTATTTTGTAAATTTTGTTTTGGAAAAAAAAATGAATGGGTAGGCTGAGCTTTTTTTTTAATGGGTCAAGTCGTGCGGTGGAGTGGTCGAGCAATTTGAGTCAATTTTCATTTTTTTAGCTCGTTTCGATTTTGTTTTATTTAAAAATTTGCTTTGTCTGTAATTGGAATCCGCGTACTCAGTTATATTTATTTATCTTGTTTCAAGATCGAAATCAGTTTGTCTCATCTTCCAATAATTGATCGTGCCTTCTGTATTCTTCTTTCGGGGTAGATATCGTTGTTTGAATAAATTCTGCAGCTTCGAGAAGGTGAGTATTCTCACCTGACAAACGTACTTATATATCTGTAAATTTAATAACAAGTGTAATTGTAAAATAATTATATTTAATTTTATTTGTCTGTGATATAAACTTATGATGTTAAAACCCCATTATTAAATTGACACATCATCAGTTATATTATCTACTGTTAAATGCATACTGCTATTTATTTATTTATTGTTAAATGCATGCTTATTTACTTTTTACCACACTGCAAGTTCCCTGTAGAATAGAAATCATTACGGGCTGAAATGATAGGCCTAAATGATATTTATTTATTTTTATTTATTATTTAACTTGGGATTGCGGGTTTGAAATGATAGAACCCGGTTTTTTTGTAAATTACGGATTGAAATGATATATTATCCGTATCATTTGACCTAGGTTAGAAAATAGTATACAGACCCGTGGTTATATAGATATATATGTATGTGTGTGTGTGTGTGTGTGTGTGTGTTTTCTGGAAATATTAAATATTTTAAAATAGGAAACTATGACCTTTTGTTTAAAATTGGAATAAAAATGTTCCTTATAGTATAGTGATATTATACAACTTAAGATGTAAGTAATTAAATGTTAAGAATTCTAAAGTATAAATTTGATTTGAAAAATACAAATGGAATTCTAGTTAAGAAATAAAATAGGTTGTTTTGGTAAAATTTTAAATATAAGTAAATAAATAAAAGGGTTAAGTTGACCATGTATTAAATGGATAAATAAGGTGAATACTAAAAAGGGAATTTGGAATATAGCTAAATTTTGAATATAAAGTGGTAAGTTAAGAAATTGACTAGAAGTGTAGTTTACTTTGAAGTGGTAAAATTGAACTTAATTATTAAGTAAAATATTATGGGAAATTTGCACTTGATTTTTTATAAGTAAAGCATAGAGAGGTTAGATATATATATTTGTAAAATGTACGTTATGAAAATCATAATTTATTGAGTAAATTTAAATGACTACGTAAAGGTGGAATATGATTTATTGGTTTAATTATTGGAGAAACTATAGTGAAGTTTAAAATTTAATTTACTCAAATCTGTGTAAAAGATATTACCGCACTGCGCAAGTGCTGGAGTAAATATAAATGAACTAAGACATAACCTGTGGGATGTATATTGGATTTTTATAAGAATTATAACTTCACTTTTAAACAGTTTAAAATGAAGTATTTGATTTAAAAATAAACTATTTTGGAATTTATAACCACGGTTAATAATAACATGGGTTGTCAAAGAGACCGGGATCGGATATGGGCATACTCTCTATCGATACCGAAAACCACTTTGACAACTGTGTACGCGGTGGAGATTCCAGAATGAAGTAGGATGAGGGTAATGTTTCCTTTGAGGTAAATACGTGGACTCGACTCCCGTGAGTTGGCATAAGGTGGCTAAAACAGGAGCGATTCTCGGATTAATGAGGTAGCACCTCTAATCGGACGCACTTCTTCGTATGCCATTCTATTACTTTTGTGATTGTTTTGGTGTGCACCTTTGATTTGGGAGTGTTGTTCGAGGTGGGTGATAGTAGCAGCTATGCGTTACCACCGGTTCGGATGCGTAATTGGTATATCTACCCTGACATTGCCTAGTTGTGCCGTGTCACCTACCATAGCGAGCCTTGTACGAGTTTGGTTTTCTCCCGTAGCCCGTCTGGTATCCTCTGGTGGGTTCCCGATCAGGAGGGACTATGATATTGGATGGACTACTGGGACTATTACGTGTTAAGGTGGAAAGCCTTAACGCTATTTAAAAGTAAGTTTATTTTAATATAGACACTAGTATAATAGCGAAGTATTACTACGTAGTAAATAGTTTAATGGATCCTTAGAGGATGAGCGGTCCCAAGCATCCTTTAAGTTACTTGTTCTATATTATAGTACACTTCAATTTGTTTAAATTGTATAATTATGTATGTCCTGACTCGAGTGTTTATGTTTTATTTTACGCTCGGGTCAGCCTGAGTTGTAGTTCAGTCTTCATTACGGAGCTAGGACTTCTGTAGATCACTTTTCAAGCTGCTGGCAAACTTTCCTTTCAGTTCCTTATCTTAATTTTCAAGACTATTGGATATCGAGATTTTCTATTATTGATTCAAACTATATTTGGGTCTAAAGACCATGTAAAATTTTATTTCTTTTGAGACTTTCAATAGTGGCTTCATGAACCACCAAGTTATATTTTAATTCCGCTGCGAGTATTCTGATTTCTGTGTCTGTGATTCTGTGATTATTTATTTACTATATATTCTGAGATTTGCCAAATTTTATTTACAACGCGGTATTTTGAACAATTCAAGTCCGGCATGTGCGGATGCAAATGGTTGAATATACCGGGTCGTTACGTCAAAGGTTTTATTTGCAAAAATTAATTCGAATAATAACTAATTGTATTTAAGTCATTACCATATAAGAATTAAATTGATGATTTTTTCCTAATTTAGTCCAATCCTCTTTATTTCATTTTCCAAACCTAAATCACTTGCCAACTTTTTCAGGTCCCTATAGCTAACTATTTGGTTTTCTATTATTTAGTAATAAAAATGTAGCTTTCAAATCAAAATATATTGCCTTATGAATTCACTTTCCGATGTGACCATCAGAAAAATAAAAACTTTTATCATTACTAAAATAAATTTCTTATATTTATAAAATATGTCATTACAATCACAAATTGGTCCACGTGATTACTTATGGAAAATTAGTTGAAGAAATAAAAGCAACTATATGGAAAACAGAATGCATGCAAGCAATTATCTGAAAAATTGCAGCATATTTCCAAAAAAATACGAATAATTGCAGAATAGCCTGCAATTAATCAAAATAACTGAGGAAATAAACGCAATTATTTAAAATATTGATTGAACGCAAATAATTGAATTGTGAAGGTTGATTTCATGTTTCTCTGCAATTATTTATAATAATTGCATATCTATCGACACTTACTCACTAAATATCAATTACTATCATCTTTCATTGCAATTATTTATAATAATTGCAAAAGTGTTTGTCTGTAATTACTTACTCTACAATTAATGGAAATAATTGCATCTATCTCTGCAATTATACTGATTTATTACTTATTTATCAGCCATAGTTCAAAAAACTTAATGCATTAATTCAGAAAAGTGTGGAAATACATATAATTACTCACAATATTTGCAGAAAAATGCACAAGTTTTAAGCATTTGCTACAAAGCTTTTGCACATCATTTCATATTATTGTTTCTAGATATCTAATACTTTTCTGAATATTATTGTAGAAAGTTACTCAAAAAGGAATCGAAGAAGAAGAAAATGTAACTGAACAAAATTCTGTAATTCCTATTCAAGCTATTGTTGAATATGAAAAAGATAACGATACAAGAAAAAAAGAGAAAAACAACCGATGTAATAACCTCTCCTGCGAAATAAGAGAACTATTGAAATAGTCTGAAGCCTTTACTTGAACCGATGATGATGGTTAAAAAGGAAAATTTGCTTAGGAATTCTCACAGAAAATATCTCGAAAGTTTACCTTTCAGATTTATTGAAACGATTTATAATGGAATAATTTCAGTTTAAGAAATGACTAAAACTTTGACCTCTATTGATATAATCATCAGAAACTATAGAAAACATTTGAGATATTTCCAGTTTAATGATCAGAAAATTACATATTCAGAGCTTGACATTGGACAATTACTTGGTGTTCCTACCACAGGTGAATTTGTCAAAACGTTTGGCCATTTTAAAAAGCAAGATAAAAGTGATAATGAGTATAATTCCTTCATCAACAGATATTTTGAAGGGGATTCCAATGTAAGAAAAAGATAGAGCAACACTTATTTTCTACAATAAATGGAACTACAAAACAGGGCAGGGAAGACACGCTAAAATTTACCCATTATATTTGGTTACAACATTTCTTGCACCAAATTCTAACTCAAATGTATCATGGAACATGGTTCCATATTGTGTTTGTAATCCAAAAATGTGTCTGATTTCATGGCACAAAAAAATCATAAACATCATATGGATCAAGTAGAAAACTATGTGACAAGCCAAGAAAAATAACTGCTTCTGTAACATTATTATTAGTACGATATTTCAACTTAAATGGATAAGTTGCCAAGTTATTTATATTTTCCTTAATATTAGTTATTTTATTTTCAGTGGTGGATTTGTGACAAGACTCAGCTAAATCTGAATACAACATCTCATACCCATTAGCTGGAAAATGGAACATTTCAAAGCTTAAACCAATTATGCTGCGGACGATGAGATACAAATCTATAAGTCTATAAACAATAACAACAGAATTTGAAAAGTCGGAACATATTTGAGGAAAGTTGTTATTCCGGATACCTGCAGACATACCTACAAATATAAGACATATTATATAACTGCAATTATCAGCAATAGTTGTAGACATATATGCAATTATCTTTGATACATGCAAGCATATCTAAAAATATAAATATAGGACATATTTCAAAAATAACTGCAATTATCTGGCATACTTGTAGACATATCTTCAGTAATCTTTGATACTTGCAGCCATATTTGCAAATATGGGACATATTTCAGATATAACTGCAATTATCAACAATAATTGCAGGCATATCTGCAATAATCTTTGTTACTTGCAGATATATGTGCAAATATAAGATATATTTCAGGTATAACTGCAATTATTAGAAATACTTACAGACATATCTGTAATAATCTATAATACTTGTAGACATATCTAGAATTAAAAAACATATTTTTATATATAACTGCAATTATCGGCAATAATTGCAAACATATATGCAATTATATACAATTCTTGTAGACATATCTATAATTATAAAACATACTTGCAGATTAGGATGCAAATATTGAGAACAATTTCTTAATTGATGAATCATACTCCACAACAACTGCAGATTTATCTACAATAATTTGTAATACCTGCTATTTCATACGCAATTATTACTAACAAATTTTGAAGCTACTAAGCAAATATATTTTAACTCTTTGTTTCAGCATACTCAAGGGAAACAAATAAACATATTAAAAGATGGTTTAGAAAAAGGCAATGAATATGAGAAATTATACAAAGCAAGAAAGGAAAAATACAAAGAAATAATTCAAAGGCTTGAAATGGGTAACAAAAGCCTTCAAAAACAGAATGCTCGCCTGAAAATGGAACTAAGTTAATACAAAAAAGAAATTCTTCCACTGAATCTGATATGATGACACTACCCTTACAAGAAGTAAGTGGTACTGAAGATTATTCCTTTTAAAGTGAAGAAGGTGATGAAAGTGAAGAAAGTGAAAGTGATAATGCTTCTAAACAGTTTGAAGTATTGACAAAGAAAATTGTCGATAAGGAAGAAGATGATAAGTAGAGGAAGAAGATGATAAAGAAGAAGAGGAAAAAGATGATGAAAAGAGGAAGAAGAAGATAAAGCAGTTAATGAAAGTATTAGAAAAGATGATGAAGATGATGCAGAAGAAGATGGCTCAAATATTGCAAAAGAGGAACTAAAAATGGTTCAAAGTGTTGAGCCCGAAGAAAAGAATGAAGATGTAGAGGATTAAAATGAAGAAGAAGAAGAGAAGAAAGATGGAGAAGAAAAAGAAGAGGAAAACGATGGTGATGAAGAAAATATGGAAGATGAAATAAAGCAAATTGACAATGGTAAGTGTAGCGACCCGACTTTCCACTCCCGGAAAATCGCATCACTAAATAAGAAAGAAAGGGATAGAAGAAGAAAAGAAAGAAAAGAAAGAAGAACAACACATTAGAATCTCACAGCGGAACGATTTAAATATAATATAGAACATATACATAATATCATATACATCAGAGTACTCAACTAAACATCTCAATTTAGACAGTTATAACATTTCTGTCTAATACAATACAAGACAATCATCACAGAATAATACAGCGGAAACTCTAACTATATATCTACACGCTGAAGCCTCCTGCTCCAAAGCTCCTCCAGATTTCGTCAAGAGATAACCTGAATCACTTGACTACTCATATATAATATGAGTGCCCAAGAGTTTAATAAAACAGAAAATAAACACTCGGGTCAGACAGGGGTCTGGTGTGAGTAAACGGTTTAAGATTGCTTAACTTTAGAAAACCTTTGAAAACAAAAGGGTATCACGTAAGACTTCCCACACATAAACATGGAAAAGTTTTTACCTTACGCTAACCAAAACATTTGATAGGAAATCCAGTGATATTATAATAGTGTCTAGGGTTTTCAAGTAAATATGAAAATAGCCGAAATTGTTACATGATTAAATTCCAGCTACTAGCCACAAAAGTGGGTAATACAAACAAAACCGTAGGGTCTCGTAGGGAAAATGGGTTTCCATCAATGGCAGGGCTACTGGGGTACCGCCCGTCACAGTACATGGCCTAGATCACCGTATCGAGGATTACTCCCTTCATCCCCTGCAACACAAGGCCGGAACCATTCCTTACTGAACAGTCCCGAACAAGACCACCCCGCAGTTGGCTGCAGTTCCAACTGCCCACACAGCCGAAATATAAAGAGACCTCTAGACAGGGATGTATCTCGCTCTCCAGTGGGAGCGACCCACGAAGCCTTGCTGCACCTCCCCTGTTTTAGCCATTCCCGGTTGATGAGGCTTGAGGCTGCGATTACCTTTATAGGACCAATTATCTTAGAATGCTCATCGTCCGCCTAACGATGTGCTGAAAGCATTCAATCCATACAAGTTCGTTCCGGGTTCGAACGAAACCGAAGGCACTATCTCGTTGCACTCATTTTGGAATCACCCTCAGAGTCAACGACCATAGCCCTTGCACTCTGATTCACCATCTCGAATCTATAAGCACTATTCTGTCAAACTCATTACGGAATCACCCACAGAGTTATACTGACGTATAGCCCTTACACCTCGAGTCTTCACTTGCTCCACTTGGATTAACGACCTAACGTCTAATTGGAATCGATGTGGTTTTCGGATATCCAAATATGGAAACCCGATCCCGGTCTCACCGAATCCAAACGCCATTTTAATGTCCAAGTTATACTTAAGGGATTTAAACAAATAGATATTTCAGAAAATATCACTTAACATAAATGGATGTATTCACAACACAGATAGATAATCATCTATTATCACATGCATCTATACATATCACAAAGCAGTATATATATCACAATCAGATATAGCATATTCACATCATCACCCATGAATCAATGTCATCCAATAACATCCAATCATTAACTCATTCAATGATATATATCATCCAATCAATTATCATCCATAAACAAGTTTGATTCAACTTGATTAATTTAATTAATCCTTAAATTAAATACTTGGATTATCTTCAATCCAACTCCTTATTCATTAATTAATCACAAATTAATTAATTAACTAACATTACTTAATTATCCATTTCAATTAATCCTCCCTGATTAATTATCACTTAATTATTTTAAGTAATTATTACTTAATTACCATATTAATTAATCATCCTGGTTAATTACTTACAAATTATACTAAGTAACTACCTCTTAATTACCTTTTAAAATTAATCAATCCTGATTAACTATCCTCTAATTATTCTGGTAATTATTTCTTAATTACCTTTAATTAATTTACTTGATTAATTATTTTTAATTAATCACACTTGATTAATTACTCTTAATTAATCATACTTAATTAATTACTTTTTAATTAATCACCTTTGATTAATTACTTTAATTACATTTAGTAATTATAAATTAATTATTCTTAAATTATTAATTAATAATTAATTAATTATTTTCATTTAATTAATGACTAATTCATTAATTAAATTTCTTTCTTAATTAATTACTTTAACATGTAATTAATCACTTAATTAATTACTCTTAATACTTTTATTAATTAATCATTAATCAAATAATTTAAACCTTTAACTAATTATTAATTAATTCTTTAATTAATAACTAAAGTGATTAACTTTAATCACATTACTTAATTACTTTCCATAAAGTAATTATCCATTACTTAATTACCTTCTAAATTAATCACTTAATTACTTAAGTTACTTCCCTAAGTAATTAAATAAGATTAACCCTTAAGTGATTATCTTAATTAATCACAAGTTAATTTCTAGATTAACTATTTAACTTAATCATTTAAAATTAATTAAATGGTTCTTAACTTCTAATATTATAAAATTCTTAATTAAGAAAACATTGTCTTCTTTAAATCATTATATTAACCAATAAAACTTGATAATTAAAAATGATTTAATTATCTCAATTATCTTTACAAATTAAATCAAATTCAAAATAACTAAAGATAATTTTTATTACAATTGATTATCAAATTCTAAATCATCAAACTTTATTTAAATAAAATAATATTTAGAAATTAATTAAATTTAAACATATTTTAAATTGAACCATTAAGTCTTTAAAAAACCTTCCAAATTTATTTAATAAAGTTCAATATAAACTTTATTTTAAATCCACTTATTTTATTTTAAAACTTCCATATTTTAAAATATATAAACTTGTTTTAAAACATAACTTTGAAACAAATTTAATTTTTAAAACTTGTTCATCCTTTGTTTTTAAAAACCTTAATTTCTAAAATCAATTATTCTTTGCATTATCATCATAAACATCCTGTTCTAGCCTAGATATAAAAATTCGAGTAACCCTGCTAAACTCGTGCCTACCCCGAGTAAACCAGCAAAACACCCCGTGACCTTCCCGAGTAAAACATGAAAATACCCCGAGTCTACGCCCCTCCCCCCCCCCCCCCCCCCGCTTTTTCCCTTTCTTCTTGCTTCGAGTCAGCACGCCAAAAACACGCTACATCCTTCGAGTCTCCTTTACCCCTCGTTCCAGAACCCAGCTTCCCGATACCCCTTTGCACCGTGCAACGTGCACCGTCCACCCTTCCACCAGCGACCATCGCCGCAACTCCGATGAGTCTCTCTCGACCCCAATGTTCAAATTCGACACACAGAAACTAGAACAAAAACGAGATTCAAAAATTAACCTTCCAACCCAAAAACAGTCGAAAGCCATATCATCATTCTCGACCACCCCGGCCATCCCCTTCACCGGAGACAACGCCACCATCACCGAAGCTTTCCCACCGATCTCCTGCACCTATATCCTGCCTTGCGATGGTTCCGGTCTTGCCTCGACACCACAATTGCCGATAGAACCCATCGACCCAACAACAGGTACTAAAACCCTATTTCTGCGATTCAAGATCAACTCGACTAATAGAAAATTCCAACAGTATTTTTATGATGAACTACAACCTACCCTCCACCTTCAAGTCCAACGGCGATGTCCAATTCGCCGTGGTTTGCCGTAAGTTGATCAAAATACCCAAAACAACAAAATCTTAAATTCACATCAAAAACTAACCTAAAAATCATGATATGTTCATTAAAAATCATGATTCCCAATATGTAATCCAGTTGTAAGATCAAAACTACAAATTTAATTCATCAAATTTTTGACCCAATTCCATTTTACTGTAAATCTGAAATTTTACAACTAATTCTTCAAATTTAAAACTTACAAACATTTTTAGATGATAAGTTAGTTGGTTACAAACAACTTTTATTTATACATCATAGGTCAATATGAAATCAACACTGGATTATTGATTTTATGATGAAATTGAAACCTGTATTTTTTTATACACAGAACATATGCATACTTCTCAGACAAAACAAACATACTCAATGCATTCAAGTTTAAATCAAACATTCTATCAATATCATGCTATCCAATCATAAGAACAGGATGAATCCAAAGTTTAAACTGTTTTTAAAAGAATTTATTTACTCACCTGTTATTTGCAGAAAACAGAATAGCTTTCCAGGCCTTCAAAATTCACTGCATGTTGATTTTATTGCTTGATTCCAGTTGTTTAAATTTCCAGATTTGCTTGTTTACATTGATGAAGAACTTGCATTGATTACTGATTCCAGCATCTCCTCTTCATATTTTTAGATTGAATTGCAGATTTCTTTTATTTCAGGATTCACAGATTTCTTCTTTTCTTTCTTTCAGATTTTTGTTTTTGATTTACATATTTTTTTTCCTGATCTGTTTTGTATTCTTGTTAAAAAAAGAAAGTGATTTCTTAGCTGAAAATTAAAAGTAAATTCCTTCTCATATTTTACAAATTTTAAATTTTATTATTATAAGTGAAAAAAGACATTTGTCATGTTATATGCAATATACTTCACAAGTGTCATTAGCCTACTTTATCTAGTTAACAAGTGTTATAATTGTTTTATTAATGTTTTTCTTTTAAATGTTATTTCTTTTTATTTTATAATTATTAAGCTATGTATATGTAATTATGTAATATAAGAATATGTATTTACCTTTCTAATAAATATTCATGTAAATTTAAATAACTTATATTTTGATTTATAATATATGTTTATAAGCTTGAAAATTTGATTTTAACTTCTTATATAAATTTTTAAAACAATTTTATCTTATTAAAAACAAAAGCTAACATATATGTTTATAAAATAAGAATTTAACTTTATTATTTAAAATTTAAATTTCAAATATCATTTCAAAGATATTAAATTAAATTAACATTTCAAATTTTCAAAACTATATATATATATATATATATATCTAAATAAAGTTGGAAAATACTTATTAAACTCAAATTAATAAAATTCCTATTTAAAACATATATATATATATATATATACAGATATATATACATATTTCAAATAGAAACATTCTAACATTAAATTTATTAATTTCCATATTAAATTTTAAAACAAATATCAAATCACAATATATACACTCATATATATTACAATTTGAATATAAAGTTTATTACATTAACTTCTTATTTACCAAAATAAATATTTCCAAATCAAATTATTATAAGCTTTCAAAAGAATTTAATCTTACTAATCTATATTTTGTTAAGAAAATTATTGATAGATATTACCAAATTGTTATCATAAATCTTTAAAATAAATTTTAACTTATCAATTTATAATATAAAATGATCAAATCAATTTAATTATTATCAAAGATTATTAAATTGATATTGCTCAAAATTCCGGGTCGTCACATTGCTCCCCCCCTTAAAAGAATTTCGTCCCCGAAATTTAAAAGCAAAGATAATTTAATAACCTAGCTAAAGAATTTAAATTTAAATTAGAAATCAAACAATCAATCATACATTATCAATCATAGCATCCAATTCAAACAATTTATCTATTCCAGAAAATTCTGAATAGAATTTCCTAATATTATCAAGAGTTTCCAAGTACCTATACTGGAATACTCGCTCTACATAATCTTAATTAACTACACTATTAAAACCAAGAACTCCCTCATCTGATCCTACACCTCGAAACAAGATATCAGACTAAATTCAAAACCTAGCCCAATTACCAAATCCTTCTTAACTACTGATTCTATCACTCGAAGAATCATACACATATTCCTCAGAGATATGTGAAATACAATGAATTTCCAGATATCCGAACTGGCAATTCAATCCTGTAGATAAAAATCAAATCTTCAGAGAACACAGAAAAACTCAAAATACCTCCAGAGCTAACTTTCCAGTTTTACCCAATCTCTTATAATTCCTTTGATTGGATAAAACTAAAACAATATCCAAATTCTAACTGCTTATTCCAAATCTCCTCAATTCTTAACTGCACAACTCTTCAGATGCCCTGAGTCACCTTTAATATTCTTGATCAGCCTAACCCTTGCTGATTTCTCCATGCAAAAACATCACCAACTCAAATCAAATCTCCAGATCCTACTCAACAAAATGGCTCTCCCAAAATAATTTGCTGAAATCCAAAAACACAACCCCATACCACAAGCATCAATGGACTTCAAACCTATATCTCATATCTGAATAGCCAAACAGTTGTACTTGACAACCTTACCTTCCCAATACAGAAATTTCCTTCATACTTGAATTTCCTGTAGAAATCCTCTAATCCAGGTAAACTACAACTTCCGGTTGCTCCATACTAGAATAATTGCCAACTCGCTTCCGCTGCACAACTCTGATCTAGAGCAGATAAGAATGCTATCGAAGAACACAAGCACAATCTTTCTCCATACACCATTTATTCGACTCATAAAAATCTTAGTGACCATTCCACTTGGTCAAAACATCTCAACAGAATCTCAACTTAGAATAAGATGATCAATCCTTTCCCAAAGAATCTTGAGCTGCCTCACCAAACTCTTCTTGCTCCAAGAGTCATCCCACTACAAGGTTGAACTATCAAAATTGCTCTTGGAAATCCAAGTCGATCAGAAATCTAAATCTCCAATTCAGGTCGACTTCTAATTTTCTCAAAAACATCTAGAAAATCTCTGACTACTTAAGCAGCCTACACCTTCATATGAGATGCCTCACTCTCAAACCAAGAATACTCAAAGATGCCCAAACTAATCGCAAGTCACTTTTGCGATCCCACTCAGTTCTGATTCCAAAGAACTGTCTCCCCAACTAGAACAGCTTTTCCTATTCAAGACCAATCTTCAAGAATGGCTTATCTATCAGAAACTGATAGACCACTTCCAACAAATATCATACTCTGCTGAGCTTTCCAAAGAAAAGAATAAGCCTTCACTATCTGCCTGGTCTGCTGGATAGTAGAATCCCCAAGGATTTACTGAATCATCGAAGAAATAGATCCATGCTGCTTTCAACTTCACCTCAATGATACAGCTAAGCCACAAGATCTTCCTTAACCACCAACTCCTGAAATTCAAAACTATCACCTAATTCCATTAAAAATCCATGAGACAAGTAGGCATCTTACCAACCACTTATCTTCTTAAGAAAACAATTGAGACCATGTCTGAAATGAGGTAACTCATCGACCTTAGTCTCAAACTTAAATATAGACAAGACACCCTTACTTGAGATCCAGAGAACCTCTAAACATTCGAATCTTCATTGCAGTAGGCATCAATGCACTTCCAACACCATCTAAATCTGGCTTCAAAAGAAACATCTTCAGAACCATCCATGAAAACTGCATCTCACCATATAGCTATACATTCCTGAAGCTATCAAGATACTACCACTGCTTCTGCTCAGCTGACAACTCAACTCTCAGAAACCCCGCTCACTCGAGAGCAAATCAACCTCACACTTCAAGAATATACTCCAATTCTCGAAAATACTTCCTTTGGACTCAAAGAAATCCTTTCACCAATCTACAAAAATTATTCGAGACAGTATTAGGTCTACAATCTCGATAAACACCTTCAACCACAACATATAAAATTCTTCCATTAGTGGTAGTCGTGTTCCACACACTCCTACCTTATCTACCTCTATAACCTATGTTGAAAAATCAGAACAGATAACCCAACAAATTAGGTAGTTATATAAATATATCTATGTATATATATATAAAAATTACAAGTACGCTCTCTCAAGATAGACACCTCTCTAGAGCCTAGGTATTCACTCAACCTAACGCTCTGATACCAACTGTAGCGACCCGACTTTCCACTCCCGGAAAATCGCATCACTAAATAAGAAAGAAAGGGATAGAAGAAGAAAAGAAAGAAGAACAACACATCAGAATCTCACAGCGGAACGATTTAAATATAATATAGAACATATATATAATATCATATACATCAGAGTACTCAACTAAACATCTCAATTTAGACAGCTATAACATTTTTGTCTAATACAATGCAAGACAATCATCACAGAATAATACAGCGGAAACTCTAACTATATATCTACACGCTGAAGCCTCCTGCTCTAAAGCTCCTCCAGATTTCATCAAGAGATAACCTGAATCACTTGACTACTCATATATAATATGAGTACCCAAGAGTTTAATAAAACAGAAAGTAAACACTCGGGTTAGACAGGGGTCTGGTGTGAGTAAACGGTTTAAGATTGCTTAACTTTAGAAAACCTTTGGAAAAAAAAGGGTATCACATAAGACTTCCCACACATAAACATGGAAAAGTTTTTACCTTACGCTAACCAAAACATTTGATAGGAAATCCAGTGATATTATAATAGTGTCTAGGGTTTTCAAGTAAATATGAAAATAGCCGAAATTGTTACATGATTAAATTCCAGCTACTAGCCACAAAAGTGGGTAATACAAACAAAACCGTAGGGTCTCGTAGGGAAAATGGGTTTCCATCAATGGCAGGGCTACTGGGGTACCGCCCGTCACAGTACGTGGCCTAGATCACCGTACCGAGGATTACTCCCTTCATCCCCTGCAACACAAGGCCGGGACCATTCCTTACTGAACAGTCCCGAACAAGACCAACCCGCAGTTGGCTGCAGTTCCAACTGCCCACACAGCCGAAATATAAAGGGACCTCTAGACAGGGATGTATCTCGCTCTCCAGTGGGAGCAACCCACGAAGCCTTGCTGCACCTCCCCTTGTTTTAGCCATTCCCGGTTGATGAGGCTTGAGGCTGCGATTACCTTTATAGGACCAATTATCGTAGAATGCTCATCGTCCGCCTAACGATGTGCTGAAAGCATTCAATCCATACAAGTTCGTTCCGGGTTCGAACGAAACCGAAGGCACTATCTCGTTGCACTCATTTTGGAATCACCCTCAGAGTCAACGACCATAGCCCTTGCACTCTGATTCACCATCTCGAATCTATAAGCACTATTCCGTCAAACTCATTACGGAATCACCCACAGAGTTATACTGACGTATAGCCCTTACACCTCGAGTCTTCACTTGCTCCACTTAGATTAACGACCTAACGTTTAATTGGAATCGATGTGGTTTTCTGATATCCAAATATGGAAACCCGATCCCGGTCTCACCGAATCCAAACGCCATTTTAATGTCCAAGTTATACTTAAGGGATTTAAACAAATAGATATTTCAGAAAATATCACTTAACATAAATGGATGTATTCACAACACAGATAGATAATCATCTATTATCACATGCATCTATACATATCACAAAGCAGTATTGTAACGACCCAAAATTTTTAATAATAAAAAAATTGAATATTTAATTAATTTTAAATATTTATAAGTGAATTTATAAGTCAAATAAATTTTAATTTGAATTATTGGATTTAATTGAATAATTTAATCGATAATTTAATATGTTAAATTATGGAAATAATTGAAAATGAGGTTAAATATGATTGAAAATAATTTGGAAAATTTTATTTAATCATACTGGAGTTATAGAAATATTTTAGAACTTTTAAAATCGAATTAAAAGTTAATCTGTGAAAATTGAATATTTTAATAATTTAATCGACTAGTGAAAATAGTCAATTTTTGGACAGTCTCAGAATTGAACGAAACCAGTTCCATTGGATCCGTAATAGTTAGTTATTACCGGATTTCAAATTTCGTGTCAATCGGAGTTATCGTTTGATCGTGGCAGCTCGAAACGCATCGAATCGTTTTTAATTTAAATTTGGCGAGTCAAAATAGCCATTTTTCAAAAAGTCTCGGATTTCGACGAAACCAGTTTCATCGGATCCGTAATGTGATATTATTGTAAGGTTTCAAATTTCAAGTCAATTGGATTTACCGTTTGTCCGGTACAAATTAAAACGCCTAGAAATCGACTTAAATCGGTTTAATTCAAATTGAACGTTTTCAGCCATAACTCGCACATACTTCCGAATTAGCTTCCGAAACCTGTTCCATTGTGTCCGGAACGCGGGATAAACCCTAGGTACGCTGGTTACGGCGTCTAAATCGGAGTTCGGAAAATCCGGGATGAATAGTGTCGCTCGTTCCTTATAAATAGCCCCTACCTCTTCATAAAATCAAAATAAACACTAAAACCCTAACCCTAATTGTTGTAGCCGCCAGTTACAATTCAAGGGCCAGAAATCATTCTCCTTCATCCCTCAATCTCTCTCAATCTACAAAGATTTAGCCGAAGTGTTCAACACGAAGGTTGGAGAGCACGAAGAGAGCTTCGATTCCATACGGTGATGATCAGAAACGGAGCGACGTGGAGTGAACTATGTGGGGCCGACAGTCAAGACCTGCGCACGAAATTCAAGGGCCATCTTAGGGCCGAGCTCAGCATGGTGGCAGGTGGAGGTAGCTTGCGTCGTGCTCTTCGACATGGGAGTGGTATGATGAAGTATAGTTGTGTATTGAAGTTGCAATATTAAACCCTAGGAATCAACTATGGGTTTGGCTATCTCTGTAACTTACGCGCGTGAGTTAGGTGTTGGGGGAGATGAGCTAGGGACGTTGGATATGGGGTGAACGGCCACGATTAGCTTAGGTTTAAAAATAATTAAGTTTATCTTGAAATTGTTATATTTAAATCGTGTAATCTTATAAAATGCATAACTTTTTCATACGAGGTCAAAAAAATGCAAACTCAGTTGCGTTGGAATCGTATGGACGAGCACTACGCGATGGAGTTGGTTTGGAGTCGTTTGGAGTTAGTGAGAATTTCGGGTAAAATTAAACGCGCGTTTAATTTTATTCGAAATAAAAGCTAAAACGGAATTTAAAACCAAGGTGAGAACTTCTCACTCAATCGAATAGATTTCGATTTTATTTTAAATAGTTAGATTTAAAATATTTGAATGCATGTTTGAATGATGACTGTAAATTATTGATTGTTAAAATAGACATTATACGCCGTTAGTAAGCGGATGTTATTTAATATAAACATATACCGCGAATATTTCATAAACAGTGAAATTGGTATTATATATAATATCAATATATATATATTGGCATATGTATATATTGCAGTTGTTGATTTCCCGCATTTTTTGTTTAGCGGATGAGACCCTATTACGCCGTTATTAAGCGGATAATATTTATTAAGAACATGTACCGCGATAATTTCGTACTGGAGCGAAATTGGTATTGTGCTAATGTTTGTGATGCAGGAAAACAGGTTGGAGGGATCCAACTGGATTCCTCAACAGTATTTATTTAATTTCAGATATTTTGATATTTGATGGATTATCATATCGATATATGATATCGTTATTAGTCGTGATTGACTATTTGGTGTGTAGCATCATTGGACCCAGATTTTGGGATTTTAAAATGATTTTAAAAGTGATTTTGAAAATATACTATATTTTTGGAATTGATCCATTATAAATAAATAAACGTTATAATTTTTAAAGTTATAAAAATTATGGTTTTTGTGAAATATAGTTAAAAAGCTGATTTTTAGAAATACGATTAAAAGTCGATTTTTGAGAAATATGAACTAATGATTTTATAAAATAATTTAGATTGGATTTTTGAATATATGATAAAAGTTTAAATATAGGATTTATAAAATTTGATTATTTTATAAATCGAAATGATGAAATTATAAAGGAAATTAAAGACGTTTTAGAATAATAATATAAACTGATTTATAATAAGAGATTTATAAATGGATATTTATAAATTGAAAAATTGACATTATAAAACAAGTTTTTATAAGTGTTTGAAGGTAGTGAAAATGAATTTCATAATAGAATGAAATTTATAGAGTTATAAACTGTGAAGTTATAAATGAAATCTATAAATAGTAAGATTTATAAATTTGGTGAAATTATTTGAAGAATGGATTGATTAAATAAATAAATCTTATAAGTTATAAGGTTTATAGATTGAAAAGTCTTTAAAAAGAACGATTTTGTAAAATAATCGTTTTATAAGCAATTGACTTATAATATGAACTTTTAGTTTATAATTGAGATATGAAATCAAATATGTTAATAAAGGAATTTATAAAAAAGGAAGTTTTTATAAATAAATAGAAAAGGAATTTATAAACGTTGTTTTATAAATCCGCAAACGACTTATTTTGACAAGTTAATTGTTATAACTTAGAAATGGAGTTATATTCACATTTTTTTAATAGTGAATAATCCTTTGAATTAAAATGAATAAAAGAATGAAATTGGTTAACGTAGTTTATTCACGTTTTTGAATAGTGAATAACACGTTAAAGAAATTGTTTAGAATGTGAATGTTTTAAATAGAATTAAAACGATCCAACGATGTTTTAAAAGGTATAGAGATTCGAAACTATAGATTTCAACATTTATTGTTGAAATAGATGTTTCGAGAAATAAAAGGAAATAGTGGACTATAACATTGTTGTTATAGTAAATAATTTCCGAATGGAAATGTTTTGGTTTAGTATTGGGATTTATATATCTATTTTAAATTTCGAATCCCTATACTAGTGATTTTGGGTTGTCGTAACGATGTTTTACGCAACATTCGTTTTGGCCCAAATAAATATGTTAAGTGAATGATTTCCTTAAAGAAAGAAATATATACTTAATTCGGTTTAAGTGTATTGAATATTTTCTAAGTGTTGAAAATAAAAGATTGTGAATTACTTATTTTTAATAAGTATGGGAATGTTTTCCAATATGAAGTGAAAAATTAGAATTTATCTTTTTAAAGATAAATTGAAATGAATTATTGAAATCGTATATGCACGAATATTTTGAAATACAAATTCATTATGGAATTTATATGTGAAAAGTGAAATTGGTTAAAAATAAATATTGATTTATATTTTGAAGTGTTGAAACTATATATCTACTAAAGATATTTTGGAAAATAGATAATTTGGAAAATTATTTGGAATCTGGTGATGTATGCATATCCAGTGATAGTTCAATAACCGACTATCAATATTTCCCTTTGAATGGGTATTTGATGTGATTTGATTGAATTTGAATGTCACACTTATTTTTGAATAAGCGCTCACTATTCGGGTTAACCGGGAAAAGACCATGGGGTCGTATAACCCATTCCGAATATGTGATACGTCGTTGTGAATTGCATTTGAAGATCGGTGTTGAAGACCGGTATTTGCAAGAGCGATAGGATGACCTATCGATTGTTTCTGCACCGAGTCGCGCCGGTATAGAAACTCCATATGTGATGGTGAATCCGATCAGGATTGTGAATATCCGGATTGCAAGGACTTCTTTGTAAGTGCCTTCGGTTCTGTTCGATCCCGGAACAGACTTGTATGGATTGTATGTCTGACATTACAATTTGAGATATAAAGCCGATTTCTTTCAAATATATTTCTGTTGGTGGCGGAGAATTTATTCTTTGCTTAACACCCTTCTTTGAGACGTACGAGCTCAAAGGTTATATAGTTGAAGTTATCAGCGATATATTCCCAATTTGGTAATGTGACATGCTGAGTGATGCTGAAATGATCATTGTGTTGATTATTGTGATAGGATCATTTATTTGATCGTCTATCTTAGTGATCATTGTGTTGATCATTTGTTGACCCAAAGCATGGCTTTTGTATAAAGTATGTTTTTGTGGACGTGAATTCGTCGAGCCTCACATCCCGGAAATGGTCAAAACAGGAAAGAAGCAGCAAGGTTATGAGGGGTAGCACCCTTTAGGATGTGTCCATTTCCTTCTGGAAAAGGGTGGTATCATGGTATGGAGCCCAGATACTTACTCATGTTGAAAACACTTTGTTATGATTGTGTGAATTGATTAGAGAGCGCTCTCGGAAAAAGGTCCCAAAGGACCGGGGGATGGCATATTCGGTCAGTTGTTGCTCAGTTAGGAGTAACCCGGCCTTGTGTTGGTTGAGATCCGGTTTGGTTCTCGGGGATGTCCATCCAGAGGCATTCTCAGTGGCAATGGGAAGTTCCTTGGCCTGATCATTTGTTGGAAATCCAATTCCCAATACGAAACTTGTACGGCATTAATTGTAGAACCTGCTATTCACTTATGGTGGTCACCACTGTTTGGATGGTAGCTATAGTAGGCATAGTTCGAAATGTCTATGCTGGCTAAGATTTATATTCTACTTTCGAAATATTTCCTACACTATGCACTAATAATAATATGAAATGTTCTTTTAATGCGTATCAAGCATCTTTGACTATCATAAGGAGAAATCTCCTCCGATTCTGCGTTTGCATTGTGTGTGTGTGCGGGAGGCCTTATGGTAGTCTCATTTTTAAAAGCATTGCGAATTGAAAATAAAAATATTCTTCTATTTTGATTTTAAAGTAAATAAACTGTTTTGAGTTCTCACACCAGTCACATGACTGACTTGGAGTTTATTGTTTTCCTTCCTAAACTCTGGGTGCCCACCAATTTCCACACGGGCAGTTAAGAGTTAGGTTTATCAGGATATTCTGGATATTCTGGAGTTGCTGGAGGCAAGCTGGATGGCATGGCGTATTACTAGTTTATATAGTATTTCTTTTCCGCTGCACTGTTTGTTGTTGTATGATGTTGTACACTCTGATGATATGATGTAATGAAATGAAATGTAATGTAATAACTGAAATAGTTCTTTGTTTAAAGATTATTCATTTATTATTATATGTTGTTCCGCTGCGAATTGTGAGATTCTGTTGTTGTTCTGTTGTTTTCTATTCCGTCCTATTTTCTTCTGTTTTTCTTTTTCCTTTCTCTTCTCTTTTCTTTCTATTTTAAAATTTTCTATCTTCTTTTCCCTATCTAAATTTTCTTTCTTCTTCTCTTCTTCTTCTTTTCTACTTTTCTTTTCTTAAATTCTTTTTAAAACCCATAACATTCCGTGTTTTCGGCCTCCGATTTCTCGGCAGTCGATAAAGTGAGTGTCGATGTCGGATTTTCGAAGAACGAAAATCCTCGGCTGTTACATTTGGTATCAGAGCTGATGGTTAAGCGAGAACCATGGTTCTGTAGGATATTACTCATTAGAGATAGAGTCAGTAGTACTCTAGAATGAGTTTGAGTGTAATAATAGCTATGAGAGCGTATTTGTTAGTGAATATGAAATTGTTTTATATTGTGATGATTGGTTTATTGAGTGGCATATGAACCTTCGTCAGCACGGTCAGTCAAACTATGCCGAAGGGGTTTCTAAACACTTGAATAGAACAATTCGGCACAATATTGTTTTAAATTGGGTAAATGAAATAATTTTACCTTAAGTATATTTTATATATGAAGGAATAATTTTTCAGAATTATTAAATAGTATATAAGTTGATTGTTAGGTTGTTTGAATAATCTAAATAAAAGAGTAATTGTATAAGCAAATGAATTATAAGAATTGAATTATAATTAAAGTGATTTACAATTGTGAATAAACTTATATATATAAAAAGTGAAACTATATGAATATAACTTAAGAGATATTGAATTAAGTTGATTTTGGTATCGAAGTAAATAATCAAGTGGATTAAATGAATATGAACTTGAGTTATGTAATAGAATTCAACTTTGTAATTGAATTGAATGAATGGATTGAATGTTAAAACAATTGAATGTAATTTAAGTTGATAAGGAATAATTAATGAAAGTGTTAATTCATTGAAACCTAATGTTATTGAAAGTTGAATAATTGAATGAAAAATCAATTTAATAAAACCAATTGGAAAGTAAAGATATTAAACCAAAATGAATGTAAGTGAAGCAAAGAAATTTGGTTGTAATAAATAAACATTGGTTGTTATTTGATTGTTAGATGATTGTATATAATTCATTAAGGAATTAATGAAATTGAAAACTATGAAATTGAATTCAAATTAGAAGTAAATAAATTTGAATAGAATTGAATGTGAATTAGATTTAATTAGTGAATGTTAACAAATTGAAACTAATTAGAATTGAGAATGAATGTTAGTAAATCCAATGTAAATGAATCAAATATGATTTAAATTTAAAACCAATTCATTGAATATGAATGAGAATATGAATGAATGTTTATTGGATATGGATGTTAGTTGGTTGATGTTTGCATTTGTTGCTTTTGCTATGTTAGCATATGGATATATATGTTGTATATCGATACTATTGCCTATATGCATGTTCTCATGTTGTTTGTTGAGTTTAGTAGGTGCGGATCGCGGTTGCTTCGCATTTGGAGTTCGCTTTAGCGCTATATTAGCCGTATATGCTCGCTAATAAAATATAAGGTACATATCTCGGATTAAATATCGCACTTTTATACTTTTTTCCCTGCGGGATGCCTCATTACTTGATGAGATGTATATTTGTGATATATATACTGTCATTTTTTTTTCGGATCGAGCCGCGCAAAGGAGACTATGGCGAATTTTTCCGAAAATTTAAGGCGTTAGAAAAAAAATTTTGAGAAAATTTGGAAAATTTTGAAAACTTTAACTTTGATTTTGGAATTGAAAATTAAACAGTATAGTTTGTTTTTGAAAAGATAACTAAGTATGATTTGAAAACTTAGTAAAGTATTGTAAGGAATTTAATTATAAATTTTGGAAAGTTAATAAATTCTGTAACCTTTCTTACTTGTAATTTCGGGGACGAAATTCTTTTAAGGGGGAAAGATTGTAACGACCCAAAATTTTTAATAATAAAAAAATTGAATATTTAATTAATTTTAAATATTTATAAGTGAATTTATAAGTCAAATAAATTTTAATTTGAATTATTGGATTTAATTGAATAATTTAATCGATAATTTAATATGTTAAATTATGGAAATAATTGAAAATGAGGTTAAATATGATTGAAAATAATTTGGAAAATTTTATTTAATCATACTGGAGTTATAGAAATATTTTAGAACTTTTAAAATCGAATTAAAAGTTAATCTGTGAAAATTGAATATTTTAATAATTTAATCGACTAGTGAAAATAGTCAATTTTTGGACAGTCTCAGAATTGAACGAAACCAGTTCCATTGGATCCGTAATAGTTAGTTATTACCGGATTTCAAATTTCGTGTCAATCGGAGTTATCGTTTGATCGTGGCAGCTCGAAACGCATCGAATCGTTTTTAATTTAAATTTGGCGAGTCAAAATAGCCATTTTTCAAAAAGTCTCGGATTTCGACGAAACCAGTTTCATCGGATCCGTAATGTGATATTATTGTAAGGTTTCAAATTTCAAGTCAATTGGATTTACCGTTTGTCCGGTACAAATTAAAACGCCTAGAAATCGACTTAAATCGGTTTAATTCAAATTGAACGTTTTCAGCCATAACTCGCACATACTTCCGAATTAGCTTCCGAAACCTGTTCCATTGTGTCCGGAACGCGGGATAAACCCTAGGTACGCTGGTTACGGCGTCTAAATCGGAGTTCGGAAAATCCGGGATGAATAGTGTCGCTCGTTCCTTATAAATAGCCCCTACCTCTTCATAAAATCAAAATAAACACTAAAACCCTAACCCTAATTGTTGTAGCCGCCAGTTACAATTCAAGGGCCAGAAATCATTCTCCTTCATCCCTCAATCTCTCTCAATCTACAAAGATTTAGCCGAAGTGTTCAACACGAAGGTTGGAGAGCACGAAGAGAGCTTCGATTCCATACGGTGATGATCAGAAACGGAGCGACGTGGAGTGAACTATGTGGGGCCGACAGTCAAGACCTGCGCACGAAATTCAAGGGCCATCTTAGGGCCGAGCTCAGCATGGTGGCAGGTGGAGGTAGCTTGCGTCGTGCTCTTCGACATGGGAGTGGTATGATGAAGTATAGTTGTGTATTGAAGTTGCAATATTAAACCCTAGGAATCAACTATGGGTTTGGCTATCTCTGTAACTTACGCGCGTGAGTTAGGTGTTGGGGGAGATGAGCTAGGGACGTTGGATATGGGGTGAACGGCCACGATTAGCTTAGGTTTAAAAATAATTAAGTTTATCTTGAAATTGTTATATTTAAATCGTGTAATCTTATAAAATGCATAACTTTTTCATACGAGGTCAAAAAAATGCAAACTCAGTTGCGTTGGAATCGTATGGACGAGCACTACGCGATGGAGTTGGTTTGGAGTCGTTTGGAGTTAGTGAGAATTTCGGGTAAAATTAAACGCGCGTTTAATTTTATTCGAAATAAAAGCTAAAACGGAATTTAAAACCAAGGTGAGAACTTCTCACTCAATCGAATAGATTTCGATTTTATTTTAAATAGTTAGATTTAAAATATTTGAATGCATGTTTGAATGATGACTGTAAATTATTGATTGTTAAAATAGACATTATACGCCGTTAGTAAGCGGATGTTATTTAATATAAACATATACCGCGAATATTTCATAAACAGTGAAATTGGTATTATATATAATATCAATATATATATATTGGCATATGTATATATTGCAGTTGTTGATTTCCCGCATTTTTTGTTTAGCGGATGAGACCCTATTACGCCGTTATTAAGCGGATAATATTTATTAAGAACATGTACCGCGATAATTTCGTACTGGAGCGAAATTGGTATTGTGCTAATGTTTGTGATGCAGGAAAACAGGTTGGAGGGATCCAACTGGATTCCTCAACAGTATTTATTTAATTTCAGATATTTTGATATTTGATGGATTATCATATCGATATATGATATCGTTATTAGTCGTGATTGACTATTTGGTGTGTAGCATCATTGGACCCAGATTTTGGGATTTTAAAATGATTTTAAAAGTGATTTTGAAAATATACTATATTTTTGGAATTGATCCATTATAAATAAATAAACGTTATAATTTTTAAAGTTATAAAAATTATGGTTTTTGTGAAATATAGTTAAAAAGCTGATTTTTAGAAATACGATTAAAAGTCGATTTTTGAGAAATATGAACTAATGATTTTATAAAATAATTTAGATTGGATTTTTGAATATATGATAAAAGTTTAAATATAGGATTTATAAAATTTGATTATTTTATAAATCGAAATGATGAAATTATAAAGGAAATTAAAGACGTTTTAGAATAATAATATAAACTGATTTATAATAAGAGATTTATAAATGGATATTTATAAATTGAAAAATTGACATTATAAAACAAGTTTTTATAAGTGTTTGAAGGTAGTGAAAATGAATTTCATAATAGAATGAAATTTATAGAGTTATAAACTGTGAAGTTATAAATGAAATCTATAAATAGTAAGATTTATAAATTTGGTGAAATTATTTGAAGAATGGATTGATTAAATAAATAAATCTTATAAGTTATAAGGTTTATAGATTGAAAAGTCTTTAAAAAGAACGATTTTGTAAAATAATCGTTTTATAAGCAATTGACTTATAATATGAACTTTTAGTTTATAATTGAGATATGAAATCAAATATGTTAATAAAGGAATTTATAAAAAAGGAAGTTTTTATAAATAAATAGAAAAGGAATTTATAAACGTTGTTTTATAAATCCGCAAACGACTTATTTTGACAAGTTAATTGTTATAACTTAGAAATGGAGTTATATTCACATTTTTTTAATAGTGAATAATCCTTTGAATTAAAATGAATAAAAGAATGAAATTGGTTAACGTAGTTTATTCACGTTTTTGAATAGTGAATAACACGTTAAAGAAATTGTTTAGAATGTGAATGTTTTAAATAGAATTAAAACGATCCAACGATGTTTTAAAAGGTATAGAGATTCGAAACTATAGATTTCAACATTTATTGTTGAAATAGATGTTTCGAGAAATAAAAGGAAATAGTGGACTATAACATTGTTGTTATAGTAAATAATTTCCGAATGGAAATGTTTTGGTTTAGTATTGGGATTTATATATCTATTTTAAATTTCGAATCCCTATACTAGTGATTTTGGGTTGTCGTAACGATGTTTTACGCAACATTCGTTTTGGCCCAAATAAATATGTTAAGTGAATGATTTCCTTAAAGAAAGAAATATATACTTAATTCGGTTTAAGTGTATTGAATATTTTCTAAGTGTTGAAAATAAAAGATTGTGAATTACTTATTTTTAATAAGTATGGGAATGTTTTCCAATATGAAGTGAAAAATTAGAATTTATCTTTTTAAAGATAAATTGAAATGAATTATTGAAATCGTATATGCACGAATATTTTGAAATACAAATTCATTATGGAATTTATATGTGAAAAGTGAAATTGGTTAAAAATAAATATTGATTTATATTTTGAAGTGTTGAAACTATATATCTAGTAAAGATATTTTGGAAAATAGATAATTTGGAAAATTATTTGGAATCTGGTGATGTATGCATATCCAGTGATAGTTCAATAACCGACTATCAATATTTCCCTTTGAATGGGTATTTGATGTGATTTGATTGAATTTGAATGTCACACTTATTTTTGAATAAGCGCTCACTATTCGGGTTAACCGGGAAAAGACCATGGGGTCGTATAACCCATTCCGAATATGTGATACGTCGTTGTGAATTGCATTTGAAGATCGGTGTTGAAGACCGGTATTTGCAAGAGCGATAGGATGACCTATCGATTGTTTCTGCACCGAGTCGCGCCGGTATAGAAACTCCATATGTGATGGTGAATCCGATCAGGATTGTGAATATCCGGATTGCAAGGACTTCTTTGTAAGTGCCTTCGGTTCTGTTCGATCCCGGAACAGACTTGTATGGATTGTATGTCTGACATTACAATTTGAGATATAAAGCCGATTTCTTTCAAATATATTTCTGTTGGTGGCGGAGAATTTATTCTTTGCTTAACACCCTTCTTTGAGACGTACGAGCTCAAAGGTTATATAGTTGAAGTTATCAGCGATATATTCCCAATTTGGTAATGTGACATGCTGAGTGATGCTGAAATGATCATTGTGTTGATTATTGTGATAGGATCATTTATTTGATCGTCTATCTTAGTGATCATTGTGTTGATCATTTGTTGACCCAAAGCATGGCTTTTGTATAAAGTATGTTTTTGTGGACGTGAATTCGTCGAGCCTCACATCCCGGAAATGGTCAAAACAGGAAAGAAGCAGCAAGGTTATGAGGGGTAGCACCCTTTAGGATGTGTCCATTTCCTTCTGGAAAAGGGTGGTATCATGGTATGGAGCCCAGATACTTACTCATGTTGAAAACACTTTGTTATGATTGTGTGAATTGATTAGAGAGCGCTCTCGGAAAAAGGTCCCAAAGGACCGGGGGATGGCATATTCGGTCAGTTGTTGCTCAGTTAGGAGTAACCCGGCCTTGTGTTGGTTGAGATCCGGTTTGGTTCTCGGGGATGTCCATCCAGAGGCATTCTCAGTGGCAATGGGAAGTTCCTTGGCCTGATCATTTGTTGGAAATCCAATTCCCAATACGAAACTTGTACGGTATTAATTGTAGAACCTGCTATTCACTTATGGTGGTCACCACTGTTTGGATGGTAGCTATAGTAGGCATAGTTCGAAATGTCTATGCTGGCTAAGATTTATATTCTACTTTCGAAATATTTCCTACACTATGCACTAATAATAATATGAAATGTTCTTTTAATGCGTATCAAGCATCTTTGACTATCATAAGGAGAAATCTCCTCCGATTCTGCGTTTGCATTGTGTGTGTGTGCGGGAGGCCTTATGGTAGTCTCATTTTTAAAAGCATTGCGAATTGAAAATAAAAATATTCTTCTATTTTGATTTTAAAGTAAATAAACTGTTTTGAGTTCTCACACCAGTCACATGACTGACTTGGAGTTTATTGTTTTCCTTCCTAAACTCTGGGTGCCCACCAATTTCCACACGGGCAGTTAAGAGTTAGGTTTATCAGGATATTCTGGATATTCTGGAGTTGCTGGAGGCAAGCTGGATGGCATGGCGTATTACTAGTTTATATAGTATTTCTTTTCCGCTGCACTGTTTGTTGTTGTATGATGTTGTACACTCTGATGATATGATGTAATGAAATGAAATGTAATGTAATAACTGAAATAGTTCTTTGTTTAAAGATTATTCATTTATTATTATATGTTGTTCCGCTGCGAATTGTGAGATTCTGTTGTTGTTCTGTTGTTTTCTATTCCGTCCTATTTTCTTCTGTTTTTCTTTTTCCTTTCTCTTCTCTTTTCTTTCTATTTTAAAATTTTCTATCTTCTTTTCCCTATCTAAATTTTCTTTCTTCTTCTCTTCTTCTTCTTTTCTACTTTTCTTTTCTTAAATTCTTTTTAAAACCCATAACATTCCGTGTTTTCGGCCTCCGATTTCTCGGCAGTCGATAAAGTGAGTGTCGATGTCGGATTTTCGAAGAACGAAAATCCTCGGCTGTTACAAGTATATATATCACAACCAGATATAGCATATTCACATCATCACCCATCAATCAGTGTCATCCAATAACATCCAATCATTAACTCATTCAATGATATATATCATCCAATCAATTATCATCCATAAACAAGTTTGATTCAACTTGATTAATTTAATTAATCCTTAAATTAAATACTTGGATTATCTTCAATCCAACTCCTTATTCATTAATTAATTACAAATTAATTAATTAACATTACTTAATTATCCATTTCAATTAATCCTCCCTGATTAATTATCACTTAATTATTTTAAGTAATTATTACTTAATTACCATATTAATTAATCATCCTGATTAATTACTTACAAATTATACTAAGTAACTACCTCTTAATTACCTTTTAAAATTAATCAATCCTGATTAACTATCCTCTAATTATTCTGGTAATTATTTCTTAATTACCTTTAATTAATTTACTTGATTAATTATTTTTAATTAATCACACTTGATTAATTACTCTTAATTAATCATACTTAATTAATTACTTTTTAATTAATCACCTTTGATTAATTACTTTAATTACATTTAGTAATTATAAATTAATTATTCTTAAATTATTAATCAATAATTAATTAATTATTTTCATTTAATTAATGACTAATTCATTAATTAAATTTCTTTCTTAATTAATTACTTTAACATGTAATTAATCACTTAATTAATTACTCTTAATACTTCTATTAATTAATCATTAATCAAATAATTTAAACCTTTAACTAATTATTAATTAATTCTTTAATTAACAACTAAAGTGATTAACTTTAATCACATTACTTAATTACTTTCCATAAAGTAATTATCCATTACTTAATTACCTTCTAAATTAATCACTTAATTACTTAAGTTACTTCCCTAAGGAATTAAATAAGATTAACCCTTAAGTGATTATCTTAATTAATCACAAGTTAATTTCTAGATTAACTATTTAACTTAATCATTTAAAATTAATTAAATGGTTCTTAACTTCTAATAATATAAAATTCTTAATTAAGAAAACATTTTCTTATTTAAATCATTATATTAACCAATAAAACTTGATAATTAAAAATGATTTAATTATCTCAATTATCTTTACAAATTAAATCAAATTCAAAATAACTAAAGATAATTTTTATTACAATTGATTATCAAATTCTAAATCATCAAACTTTATTTAAATAAAATAATATTTAGAAATTAATTAAATTTAAACATATTTTAAATTGAACCTTTAAGTCTTTAAAAACCCTTCCAAATTTATTTAATAAAGTTCAATATAAACTTTATTTTAAATCCACTTATTTTATTTTAAAACTTCCATATTTTAAAATATATAAACTTGTTTTAAAACATAACTTTGAAACAAATTTAATTTTTAAAACTTGTTCATCCTTTGTTTTTAAAAACCTTAATTTCTAAAATCAATTATTCTTTGCATTATCATCATAAACATCCTGTTCTAGCCTGGATATAAAAATTCGAGTAACCTTGCTAAACTCGTGCCTACCCCGAGTAAACCAGCAAAACACCCCGTGACCTTCCCGAGTAAAACATGAAAACACCCCGGGTCTACCCCTCCCCCCCCCCCCCCCCCCGCTTTTTCCCTTTCTTCTTGCTTCGAGTCAGCACGCCAAAAACACGCTACATCCTTCGAGTCTCCTTTCCCCCTCGTTCCAGAACTCAGCTTCCTGATACCCCTTTGCACCGTGCAACGTGCACCGTCCACCCTTCCACCAGCGACCATCGCCGCAACTCCGATGAGTCTCTCTCGACCCCAATGTTCAAATTCGACACACATAAACTAGAACAAAAACGAGATTCAAAAATTAACCTTCCAACCCAAAAACAGTCGAAAGCCATATCATCATTCTCGACCACCCCGGCCATCCCCTTCACCGGAGAAAGCGCCACCATCACCGAAGCTTTCCCACCGATCTCCTGCACCTATATCCTGCCTCGCGATGGTTCCGGTCTTGCCTCGACACCACAATTGCCGATAGAACCTATCGACCCAACAACAGGTACTAAAACCCTATTTCTTCGATTCAAGATCAACTCGACTAATAGAAAATTCCAACAGTATTTTTATGATGAACTACAACCTACCCTCCACCTTCAAGTCCAACGGCGATGTCCAATTCGCCGTGGTTTGCCGTAAGTTGATCAAAATACCCAAAACAACAAAATCTTAAATTCACATCAAAAACTAACCTAAAAATCATGATATGTTCATTAAAAATCATGATTCCCAATATGTAATCCAGTTGTAAGATCAAAACTACAAATTTAATTCATAAAATTTTTGACCCAATTTCCATTTTAGTGTAAATCTGAAATTTTACAACTAATTCTTCAAATTTAAAACTTACAAACATTTTTAGATGATAAGTTAGTTGGTTACAAACAACTTTTATTTATACATCATAGGTCAATATGAATTCAACACTGGATTATTGATTTTATGATGAAATTGAAACCTGTTTTTTTTTTATACACAGAACATATGCATACTTCTCAGACAAAACAGACATACTCAATGCATTTAAGTTTAAATCAAACATTATATCAATATCATGCTATCCAATCATAAGAACAAGATGAATCCAAAGTTTAAACTGTTTTTAAAAGAATTTATTTACTCACATGTTATTTGCAGAAAACAGAATAGCTTTCCAGGCCTTCAGAATTCACTGCATGTTGATTTTATTGCTTGATTCCAGTTGTTTAAATTTCCAGATTTGCTTGTTTACATTGATGAAGAACTTGCAATGATTACTGAATTTTCCAGCATCTCCTCTTCATGTTTTTAGATTGAATTGCAGATTTCTTTTATTTCAGGATTCACAGATTTCTTCTTTTCTTTCTTTCAGATTTTTGTTTTTGATTTGCATATTTTTTTCTTGATCTGTTTTGTATTCTTGTTAAAAAAAGAAAGTGATTTCTTAGCTGAAAATTAAAAGTAAATTCCTTCTCATATTTTACAAATTTTAAATTTTATTATTATAAGTGAAAAAAGACATTTGTCATGTTATATGCAATATACTTCACAAGTGTCATTAGCCTACTTTATCTAGTTAACAAGTGTTATAATTGTTTTATTAATTTTTTTCTTTTAAATGTTATTTCTTTTTATTTTATAATTATTAAGCTATGTATATGTAATTATGTAATATAAGAATATGTATTTACCTTTTTAATAAATATTCATGTAAATTTAAATAACTTATATTTTGATTTATAATATATGTTTATAAGCTTGAAAATTTGATTTTAACTTCTTATATAAATTTTTAAAAAAATTTTATCTTATTAAAAACAAAAGCTAACATATATGTTTATAAAATAAGAATTTAACTTTATTATTTAAAATTTAAATTTCAAATATCATTTCAAAGATATTAAATTAAATTAACATTTCAAATTTTCAAAACTATATATATATCTAAATAAAGTTGGAAAATACTTATTAAACTCAAATTAATAAAATTCCTATTTAAAACATATATATATACAAATATATATACATATTTCAAATAGAAACATTCTAACATTAAATTTATTAATTTCCGTATTAAATTTTAAAACAAATATCAAATCACAATACATACATTCATATATATTACAATTTGAATATAAAGTTTATTGCATTAACTTCATATTTACCAAAATAAATATTTCCAAATCAAATTATTATAAGCTTTCAAAAGAATTTAATCTTACTAATCTATATTTTGTTAAGAAAATTATTGATAGATATTACCAAATTGTTATCATAAATCTTTAAAATAAATTTTAACTTATCAATTTATAATATAAAATGATCAAATCAATTTAATTATTATCAAAGATTATTAAATTGATATTGCTCAAAATTCTGGGTCGTCACAGTATGAATGTTAATGAAAGCAATTGGAATGAAGAAGAAAACCAAGATGAAGCAAAGAAAAATGAAGATAAAAATGTTGCTACAACAAATGATCCAAAACAAACAAAACCTTTATTTAGTAATTTTTTGAATTATTCGCTGATATATCTGTACTTATTCATAAATATTTGCTGATCTATCTACATTTATTCATAATATTTGAGAAACATGTATTTTTAAAGAATAAATGCAGTTGAACCCTGCAATAATTATCAATAAGTGTTGCATATTCTGCAGTTTTTCTTATTAGGGAAATAACTGTATATGTTCATAATCATTTCAAAAGCACTAAATATTTAAATTTCATATGTATTTTTCAATTCAAACCACTAAAGGAAATAAAGAGGAGATTGATCATGCTGCTAGTAATGAAATAATTCAAGTTGAACACAATCTTGAGAACGTAGATACAATTCCTCAAGATAAAATGAATGAAACAATTGTTGGGAAAGAACATACCAAGCAAAATTCTAAAAAATGGAAAAAACTATTAGAATATAACACAAACTTTAAAAATATTTCAAGTGAAAGCAGCAGTGAACCACAAGGTACCAAAAGCAGTCAAGAACTTGATGATGGCTTTAAAAAGGCAGAAGAAGAGACTGAAAAAACAAAAACCAATTGACGGAAATTTAGGAGGAGAAAAAAGATCAAAAACAACCGAAGTAGTTGAAGTCGAAAATGAAAAGCAGATCAAAAAAGCAAAGAAAGAAACCAAATCTAGCCAATAACAGTAGAAGAATATAAAGTAGAACCAAGATCGAATGAGTTGCCTACAAATGCAAAAATAAATGTAGGACAATGTTTGAATGTTCAAAGGCTAGGCAACGAGAAAATCAAATTACTTGAACAATTCTTCTAGAAAAAAAACCTTAGGTAAAAATAAATACAGACATATCAGTGAAGTAAAAAATTTAAATAATTGTTTAAATTGCTATGTTCTCTCAAAAAATAACTCCAATAATTGCTCCATTGTCGGTAAATATTCCCAAAATTTTCACACATATACGCAAATACCGGAAATGTTTGCCTTGTTGTCCAAATTTCCCTAACAGCGGCAGACATATCAACAAATATTGAAAATAATTACTATATTGTCTGGATATACACCAGTTAATTGCAGACATATCAGCATATATTCATAATAGTTGTTATATTATCTGAATATCTTTATTAATAGTAGGCTAGGAAGCGCAGTCTTTTTCCGACCACGAAGTTCCAAAATTGCTCTTTATATACAATTCTTTTAAAAAAATCTCCACTAATTGATCCAAAGAAATAACATCGCATATCTGATTCTAAACTCGGTGCATCTATAATTGATCCTAAAATATAGCATCTACATACTTAATCCTAAACTCATACATATAACACTTCGCTTTTATTACGTGTAATATTATTTTCAAGTGCATACTATAGTAAGTAGCGTTATGAAGCTTAATCTTTTATATTACGTTAGATTCAAAACATGCTGAAATAGGGATTTTATTATTATTTTTTATTCCTAAATTTAAGTGAAAGCTTAATATTTGTCTGGTATCAACGTCAACTTACTAAAACGTCACTCTATAGATATTAACAAATGATATTATCACTTAAAAATAAAATCTAGAAAATATACTTTTTTGCAAATTCATAACGCTCTTTTACATATATTGCCAAACGTAATATCGTTTACAAATATGATCTAACAAGTAAACTTTCCATAGAATTTTGCTTTTTATTAATTGATAATGAAAAAAATTAATGATGCAACTTAAAAATAGAAATTCAAACTAATAAAAAAATTAAATGGTGCAACTTAAAAAAAAAATCAAACTGACTGCACATGATTCCAACATAAAATCATAACTAAATATTTATGAAAATCATTTTTTTTAATATGCTAGGCATATATAATTTGTAAAATATCAATTTATACATGAAGGGCGTACTACTATCACGCGCGAAACGCTTGCCATGACACTATATATAGTTGGTTTGAAAGCGCAATCTTTTGATCCAAGCGTGAAATTCTAAAATTGTCCTTTTGTATACGATTCCTTAAAAAAAATCTCCACTAATTGATCCTACAAAATAGCATCTGCATATCTGGTGCTAAACTCATTCGTCTACTAGTTGGTCCTAAAAAAATAATAGTGGAAATTAGGGAGCCATCCCTATCATACTTGCGTATTGTAAAGCGGGTCCCTGTCAAAGTTTCATTATAAATTGGGTCCCTGTTTTATGGAAACGAAGAAAATTATTGCTAAATTATCAGCAACTTTTATAAATAAGTGCTAATATTTCAGCAACTTTCCCTCAAAGTTTCATTGTAAATCGATTCCCCGTTTTCTTAAAACGAAGAAAATTATTGCAGAAATGTCAGCAACTTTTATAAATAAGTGCTAATATTTCAGCAACTTTCATAAACTCTGTTCACAGTGTACATAAATGTTGCTGAAATGTCAGCATCTTTTATAAATAAGTGCTGATATTTCATCAACTTTCACACACTATGTTCACAGTGTACAGAAAAAGTTGCGAAAATGTCCGCAACTTTTATAAAAAGTTGCATCATACTCTGCAATAATCGTGAATAAAAAAACAGAGACCTAATTTACACTAAAATTTAGTGAAGGGTTTTTCGTGAGTTTTGAAACTTAATAAGGACCTGTGCCAAAAGTACCCAAAATAATATCTAAATAATTGATTCTAAACTCATGCATATAGCGCTGCACTTTTATTACATGTAATACTATTATCAACTGCATACTATGATAAATAGTGTTAAGAAGCTCAACCTTTTATCGTAAGTTAGAATCGAAATAGATTGAAATGCGAAGTAAGTAAACTTTTATTCTAATTTTTTGTTTTCAAGTTTAAGTGAAAGCATGATATTTGTACGGCATCAACGTCAACTTATAAAAACGTCTCTCTGTAGATATTAACAAATGTTAAAGTCACTTAAAAATAGGATTTATTTTTTTGCAAATTCATAACACTCTTTTACATACATTACCAAACTTAATATCGCTTAAAAGTATGATCTAACAAATAAACTGCCTATATATGTTTTCTTTTTATTAATCGATAACAGGAAAAAAATTCGAACTAGCAAAAGAATTAAACGACACAACTTAGAAATAAAAATTTAAACTAACGAAAAAAATTAAAAGATTCAGCTTAGAAATAAAAATTCAAACTCAAACTGACCACACATGATACCAATGTAAAATCCAAGCTAATAATTTATGAAAATAATTTTTTTTAATATGTTAAATATATAAAATTTGTAAAAAAAAATCAATTTATCGGCAAAGGGTGTACTATAGTCACGCACGAAGCACGTGACATAATACTCTATATATAGTTGGAATCAGAACATAGTTTTATATCCGCCGCGAAATTACAAAAATACCCTTATATGTATTTCCTTATTAATAGTTGTAATATATTTGTCTTCGCACTCATTTGGTGTCAGCATGAAATACCAAATGTCTCTTTAAAGATATTATTATTAAGATGTAACATTACTAAAAAATAGGATCTGACAATTAAGCTTTCTTTGCATATTCAAAATTTCATCTGTAAATATTTGTCAAGTCCTAATATTACTTTAAAATCGGATCTAACAAATAAACTGCTTTACAAATTAATTTTTTATTAATTAATAATATGAACAAAAATTAAACTAACAAAACATTAGGTATTGCAATTTAGAAATAAAAATTCAAATTAATACGTATGATTCAACACAAAAATATGGCTTAATATTTATGGAAATCATCTTCTTTTGAATGTATTAAACAAATATAATTTGTAGAAAAAAAATTCAGGTGTCTTCATCATGCGCGAAGCGCATGCGGTAACGCTCATTGATAATAGCACTAATAGCCATCAATAGTTTTATAGCAAGAGTGCATATGTCAATAGAGACGGAGATATTATAATATCCGGAGCTACCCTTGGTGAATTATTTCTTGGAAGATACCTTGATGACGAAGTACAAAAGTTTGAAAATAGTTTTTTACATTAATTTACAATTATTCATAATAATTACTATAATTTTTAATATTAATTGTTGATAATTATAGAAAAATCTGCAGATTTTCATATTATTTGCTTATATGTCAGTAATTATTCATAATTTTTGCAAATAATTCTACCTAAATTCCCTAAAATCCAAAACATATTATTATTTAACAAAATAACTGTTCTTGTAGATGATCGACTGGTATGCACATGAGTTGGAAAAGATGCATTCAAAAATATTGTTCTTCAATGTCTATGGAACTGTATGTTTGATAACTTTTAATGAAATATTTGTTTAAAAATTTATAAATTCAGTTTACTAATATATATTACTACAGATTTTTCTACGAAGCAATACATAAAAGGTAACCCAAACTCTAATTGATGATATAATCAAAAATAGTTTTACAGACTTTGATAAAATGTTCTTCCCAATTTATGTAAATGGATATTTCACTCTATCGGAATTCGTAAAAGAAGATAGACAGTGGATCCATTATGATTCAATGAAACCAAGACATGAAGGTCCACATGCGAAGCTGCAAGAAACTGGTACGTAAATTTACAAAAAAAATAGTTAAACTAAAAACAAATTTCCTAATAAAAACTTTTATTTTTTGCAAAGATATTATGCAACAGTCTGGTTAAAAAAATTGGAAAAGAAAGACCACAAACCTTTAAGTTTAATCACATTTTCAGATAGCCCACAACAACGTAATGATTCGTAAGTACACCACAACAAATAAATTTGAATATTTGCACATCGTGCTGCAATTATTCTGACCAATTTGAAAATAATAAGCAATTTTTGCAGGGTTGATTGTGAAATTTTTGTAATGAATATCATGAGAGAAAGATGTGAAAACAAGGTTATAAACAAAGAATATATTCAATATGGATGTGATGCTATCGGAATATAAAGAGTAGAATTAGCGTGTCAAATTCTATTATGTAAACCATATAGCTGAAGCATCGAAGAAAGCATAACACAGCAATTTTTATTATCAGAAGCCAACAAACAGTAATGGAAATTTAAATTGAATTGATGGGAATGGAGATTGGGAATTGAACAGTTTGGCTCTAGACTATTTTCAAATAAATTATTTTAACGTAAACTATTTTGAATCTATTTTTCCAAGCTATTTACTATATACAACTTTTCTTTTTAAGGCCAAATTATTTTATATTTATTTTACAATTATTTTTGGAACTATTTAACTATTTTACAACTGTTTTATAAACTAATTACTATTTTTTTAACTACTTATAACTAATTACTATTTTACAGCTATTTTGCAATTATCTTACTATTTTATAACCATTTGACTATTTTATAACTACTTAACTATTTTATAAACTAATAATTATTTTTCAACTACTTATCTATTTTAAACTTTTCAAGCTATTTTCTAAATTTAAGCTGGACAGAGTTCAAACTGTTTATGATTAAATATCCATTTGAGATAAGAATTGAGGTGATAATCCACATGGTGATTGAGGCAATTGTGAATAAATGAATAAATATCTAAGGGAATGTGAATAGAAAGGAGAAATTGATTTAGCTAATAATCAATGAAGATAAATACGTAGAATGTACGTACATTATTCTATTCGCATAGCGATTTGATCCAGATTCGAGCACAGAATTTCGAGATAGTATATCGATCCGAGTTGGGGTTTTTCACTTGATTTTCGATGGCAAACCTTGATATGGATTTTTGATTGGTTCTGGAAATTCTCTACCATAGTTGTGGCTATGCAAGGAGAATGACGGTTTCTGATCAAGAAACCAGATCTGTGTCCGCACTAGGAAGTCGGGTGGACGATACTAGTTCGGAAGTGAAATTGTGTGATCGAGTGACCGATCAGATTGATATGCGTACAGATGATATGTGTACATCGTACGGGTTTGAATGAAAGTGATATTGAAAATTTATGGATAAGAACTGTAAAATGTTTTTCTAAAGTGAAAAATATATTTGTGAAATGTATAATGAAATAAAGTGGAAATTGGATATTTCTATGGTTAAAATTTACTTTATGGAAGTAAGTAATATGGTAAGTGACTTTGTAGAGCAATTAAGCTAGAATATTGATTTGGCATAAACAAAGTTATGTATATATAATTGATAAAATTCCCATGTTGAATCTATAGCTAGAAGATAAGGGTTTTTAAAAATTGGTAAAGTATAAAAAGGGAATTTATACAAGTATGAAATGATCCAAAGATTTTTCAAGGTTATATATATATATATATATATATATACATAAAGGATTTGTTGAGGATGATTTTGGAGAAAGGTTTTTGGAACCTATAGATTTTGGAAAGGCTTTTGATTTTTGGAGAATAATCAATTTTGGAAATTTGGAAAGCCTAGTTGAGAATTATCGATTTTGGGATAATCGATTTTTAGAAAAGGAGATTTATATGGGATTTATACTAGGTGTTTGATTTGGAAGATACTATATGTGTATGGTATAAAGTGTTTTGAAAATGGCTCTGGAGAAAAAGGCGCTCCCTTGAAATGAACTTCTCAGGAGTACTATAGGTTGGTACTGCCTTGAGCCTCAAAGGGGGGAGGCAGTAAAGTGGATCCTGTGAGGAAGTCCGGGCAAACAGAAGTACCTGAGGATTATTGGGTAGCGAAAGTCGAGGGCACTGATGCCTACAGAGGCATTTGGTTTATGCTGTGACGACAGTGTAACTCGATGTCACTGCGATCTACTGTTGATCATAGCAAAAATCGTGTGGAGGTGAGTGTCAACGGTCTACGCTTGATTTTTCCAGGAAGGCAACGTAACATCGGTAGACTGCAATCTATGGTCGAGTGGAGTGTCGAAGTTTCATTCTTTTGGCAGTGGAATTCAAGGGGACTGATGCCTAACATTATATGGGTTTTTGCTGTGACAGCAACATAACTCCGGGTGTAGCTGTGATTTGTAGTGGGTTCCATGGTGTAATCGAGGGGCACGGTAATCTATGGATTTTGCCGGGATGGCAACGTAACCATCGGGTTAACTACGACCATGGATGGGGGTAATGATTTCCAAAGCATTCTCACCAAAGATATTTTGTCGATTTCAAAAATGTTTTCTATATTTTAAATAAAATTATTTCCCAAGTATTTTCACTACGTTTTAAAAATGGGTCCGCTAAGTACTTAAAGATTTTCAGCCCTACGCCTGATCAACGTATGACCGGATTTTTATGAGAACGAAGATGGACGGGTTGAAACATCGAGTTATAAAAAGTATCTTTATAAAACTATTTTATAAGGCTATGTGGATTTTAAAAGTGTTATAAAAGTAATCTAAGAATAAGTTATCTAATTTTGGGTATTGAATAGAATCTGGTTTCGTTCCTTTTCGAGGACGAAAAGATTTAAAGGGGGAAGGAATGTGATAACCCAAATTTTTGAAACATCTAATTTATAATTAACTGGATTGAACTAAAAAAATGTTGAATTTGACAATATTAGTTTAATGATCTTCTTTTATAATTTACAATAAATTGTTTATATATATATATATATATATATATATATTGTAAATGGTTGGCTATGGTTTGAATTCAATATTAATTTTCAAAGCTATTAAAGATCAATTCCATATTTTTACAACAATAAAAATAATGTATGTATATATTTGTTTGTTAAAGTATTAAAGCTCAAGTTTAAAATAGAATTTAATAAAGTCCATACTTTCTTTATATGTGTGTGTGTGTAAGTATAAAGGTAAATAACAAATATAACACATAAAAATAAATACAAAGACATAAAGTATTTAATAAAAATATAATTCATAAATCTATAAAATATAAGAAATATAAAAAATTAAGGCTTTAAACATTTGTAAGCCATATAATTCATGTAAGTAACAAGTGCAACTTGAGTTAACATGCAAATTAACATGTGGCACTTTGTTTTAAAAAAAAGAGATTTAAAATATATAATAATATTTTAAGAGGCAAACCAAGTTTTGGTCAGTTCAAAATTTCTCATTTCTTTTTCATCTTCATTTTCTTAAACAAGTAAAACAAAAGTTGTAAACAAATATAAAATCAGAAAAAAAATCGTCAAACAACAACTATCACTCCCATCTCGGTTTAAATCTGGAACATCTAAGAAGATCAAAGAAATCCATCCCAGTTTTCAAAAGCAACATCATCTCAGATTAACACAAGCAGTTAAACGTCCATCTCAATCACCAATTAAATCAAGCTACAGATCAAAGAAAATCAGGTAACTTCCAAACTGCTCTGTTTTCTTCAAACACGGGTGAGTAAGCTTAAGTTTTAAAAATAGTTAAATTTGATTCATGTGGTAAAATGTTTGAAGAAAATTTTGATGCATGTTAAATATATGTAAGTATATATGAATGTAGAACTGCGTGTATGTATGGATGTATCAGTGATCATATCTGTTTAAGTTACAGAGTTAAAAATTTAGCTCAAAATTTCAATTCTTCTCACTCTAATCTCTGTTAGGCTTAGGTATCTAAACAAATTATGTTTGTTTAAACATAAGCTAAGGATTAAATTTATTTTTAAGTAAAATGAGTTGGTATTATCTCTGGAAATTTGAATTTTACAGTAAAAACTCTAAAATTGTCAAATTTTGACTTCAACAATTAAACGTTTTATATATATAATATGAATCATCATTAAAATATAGGAATTTAGTAGTTAAATCATGAGTTTTAATTGGGTAATTCAAGAGATTTTGTTTGATGACCGGATTCTGGTTTTCTTGCTTTTTTTGGTGAACGGCGGCATTGGGATGATCGAGGTCTCAGCTGAAGTGAGCCAGATGTTCGTCGAGGTCGGCATAAATGGTCGAGAATTTTCTATTACCAGAGATGTCCGGACGAGGCGAGACTAGGGTTTAGTTGGGTTCGAAGTCTAGGTAGGAAAATTGGTTGCTGCTTTGTCGTTGAAGCACCGGAAGAGGCCGGTCGTAAGGGAATCAAGGCAGTGGATTGTGGCGAGGCTTCTGAAGGGGAATGGTGACCTCTAATGGTCGACGTCGCCTAGACGTGATGATCTTTTAGTTGGAATGTTTGTTCCTGTGGTTTCGAATGCATTGAATTTCGATTTTGAGTTTGTTTAGGGAATTAAGTCATTGAGATCGGAAGAGGAGACGATCGATGACTTGGCGATGCTGGTCGTGGGCGCCGGAGTGTCGTCGGCGATGGGTGTACATGCACCAGTTTTTCTTTTGCATTGGAGTTTGGAATTGGGAACGAGGAGATTTTCCTCGGGTTGAAGCTTGGGTGGATGGAAGATGGACTCGGGTTGTTTCAAGCGCGCGCGCGAGTGTTTTAAGTATAAGAACTTTTAAAATTTAAACTAAGTAAAAAAAATGAAAGCTCGGGAAAGTTAAGGTAATCGGGTTCTGATAGGTAATACTCGGGTTTGTTCTTGGGTTATATATTAGATGTTAAACGTTTTATAAATTTAACAAAGCCAAGATAAATTAGTTATCTTAAAACTATTTTAAGTAATAAATTGATTTTTAATGTTTTGTTAATTTAAGTTAGAAAAAAAATTAAGATATTAATCAGGTTGATCCTTAAGTTGTTTAAAAGCCTAATTAATCAGATAATTAAATAGTTTAATTAAAGGATTAAGTGTTTTAAATTTTAATTAAACTTAAAGCTTTTATGTTATTTGGTTCCAAAGCTATAAGGTAAGATATTGGAAATAATTAAGAAGATTAATTAAAATAAATGATTATCATTTAAATTTTATTAATTGATTAATAATTAAAGATTAATTAATAAGTAATCAAAGATTAATTATTGATAAATTAGTAATAAAAGAGAAATTAATTATTAGCAAAAGAATAATTAATAGTTGTGATTAATTATTGATATAGGTTAACTAAATTAAGATTAATTAATTAAGGGTAGTTAATTAGGGTTAATTAATCAGTGTAATTAACCAATGTAATTAGTTAACTAATAGGATAGTTACTTGATGGAAGTAATTAAAGGCTAATTACTTAAGAGAAGTAATTAAGGATTAATTACTTAGTATAATTAATTAAAGTTTTTATAAATTAAGGAAATAAATTATGGGTTAGTTAATTAACGAGTGTGATTAAATAAAGGATAATTAATCAACGTAAGTGATTATAGGATAATTAATTAGAGTAATTAATTAAAGATAAATGTAACTAATGTGATATAGGTGAAGGTTAATTAATTTAGATAATAAATTAACGGCTAATGACTTAGTGTAATTAGAGAGGATAATTAAGGGATATTTAATTAATGGTTTATGATTAATTAATATTAAGTAAGCAGGATTAAAAGTGATTAAAGTAATTAATTTATTTATTTAAATTAATTAGAAATGGTGTGACTAATTAATCTTCTTATGAGTTATTGGATGACATTAGATGCGGGGATTGTTTGATATTCCTGATTTGAAACATTTTGTGATATAATTGGGTTGAATAGTGATAATGTGGTTATCTATCGAGATGAATTGATGTGAAAGTAACATCCTGTATTTAAAAGTTTGAATTGTACCCACTTGAATAACTTGGTTTTTAAGATGATATTGGATTCGAAGAGACCGGGGTCGGGTACTGGTAAGTACCCAAAACCACTTCGATTTGTAATCTACTATAATTCTTTATAGATTTGGTATGTGAAATCAATAGGTTGGAATGGGATTAATTTAAATGATTGGACCATTAAACAAAGTAAAGGTACTTAGGGATTGATTTATGAATATAAGTGTTGACTATAACAAGTTGAGAACTTGTAGTGAAGTACGAGTTACCCCGGGTTTTAAATAAGTTTTATGCTTTGGTATTTCTTGTTAGATGGGTTTGCTCACACTGGTTTTCAGCCTGACCCGGGTGTTACTTTGATGTAATGCTCGAGTTAGACCTAGTATTACAGATTTTCAGGTTAGGTCATTCTAGAGCTCAGGAGGCGAGCTTGATGGCAGGGACGTATGGAGTGTATTACCTTGTGATATATTGTTGTATATCTAGAGCAAGTTAATTTTAACTGTCCATTGTTGTGTAATGTTGTAACTCTGATGTATTGATGTAATTAACAATTACAGCTTTCTTTGTAAATGCTATTATTTTGATATTATATTTTGATCCGCTGCGAAATGTGAGATTCTCTGTTTGTTTTCTGTTTCTTCTTTTATCAATTTCTTCTTTTCTCTAACAATCTAGAATTTTCAAAGTCAAAAAGTACGGGTGGTTACATATCCATTCCATTTTCTTTTTACATAGCTTTTGCTTATCCTCTTTCCATTTTTTCGGCCCCTATTCCCCTTCATCAAATCCAAAAAACACAACAACGGAAATTCATCCCTGTATTTTGAACTTATGTACTTACATCTCTTTTAATTTACACACAAATTAAATGATGTATACACACAATGATCAATTATTTTAGATATAATCAAATATTTATTGTCTTGAATTTTGTTTTGAATCATGATAATTGGTTGTAAACTCGGTGAAGCAATAATTTTGAGATTTATTTTGTTAAGTATTTTGATTTCCATACACATAAGCACATAAATTATAATTACGAAGTTTGTTTTTGTTACACACACAGAGATATACATGCACATATATATGTATGTATGTATGTATGTATGTATGTATATGCAAATGATGTTTCAACACAAAACTAATGTTAAACATATGTGTATTTCATAGTATGTTTATTTATTTATGTTATATATGTATTATGCAAGTTTCAATTATGTAAGCTCATTTATATTATCTCTCTTTTGGCTATGAATAATTATGGAATTAGATCTTCCTTAATCAAAGATTTAAATTTGGAATTTATTACATCAATTGAGCTTGAACCATTATTTACATGAATGTATTTAATGGTAATTATATATATAGTGATACGTGTTCAAATATCCTTTTGTTGTCATGTCATACATTTGCATTATACACCCTATATGTTCATGCAACCTTTCTCCCATCCAATAGTAAATGTAACTCCTAATTTATTACATAGTTGTCAAAGTTATGATCTATTAGGTTATTCTTATAACTAACAATTTTAACCTTTACATACCTAAATGACAAATACAAACACCCAACCAAATTACACATGCTTTATATCTTACATATTTGTCACATAATTTGAAATATGAACATGTTTTACATATTCTTACCTTTCTAAATTTCAAACTTAATAAACATTAAATTAAATTAATTAATATTATTAATTGATTAAAATAAGAATAATATTAATAACACATGATTTTATTATAATCTAGTATATTGAATCGAGTAAAATCCGTTAGAATTCGTAGGCCTACTAAGATCCAAATATGGGAAAATTTCAAAATTTACCAAATTTACCCATCGTAGATTGGCCTAATTCATTCAGAGATATGTCTGATGGCTAACACTCTATTACGTTCATCCAAAACAATTGTGCAAATTATAGTAGGTGAGAAAAGCATGTTATCAACAATAATCAGAAGTTGAAATACTATAATAGATGAGGATAAAATCAAATTAGACCTAAATTTCAGTGTGCATATTATATGGATAACCAAGTGAACATAAAAATCTCTCGCTATATGATATGGTGAAAATTATGCTGCAATAATGAAGGTTGGCATAAGTTTCAAACAAAGGTAGTAATACAAATTATAGTGTATCTAAATGGCAAATGGGAGCTTTTTTGCAAACAACAGGTACAACATCATTATTATCAAAATTTAAATAAAGAAAATGGATATGTCGATACTTGGTCTAAGAGATACAATGATTTAGTTTGAGTCATCTTGATCGGTCCTACATGCCATTGAGGATGAATTTGAAGTATACAATGATATAAACAATGACATTGAAGAAAATCAACAAGTGGAAAGGATGATGGCAGCAGCGATGGGACCTCCATTTGCTCCCGAGAGGTTATGGAAATGGGTTTTGAGATTTTGATACTTCAGACAATTAGAATAACTCACTTTAGAGAAATCCTAGTATAAATATTGAATGTAATTTTATACAGACCAATTTATGTTCTGACGTTGAATATACAAATTAATGCATAAACAATTCCATTATTCTTCCTTTAGAAAAATTGTCTATAATCAACAAATTGCATATAATAAGATGTATAAATCCCTTTAGATGGGAATCAATTCAAATGATTATACGCGGTAGAGCTTCTATAGGGAAATCAACTCTTATAAATACCATTTCAAACAATTATTACACCCTATGGAACCAGTCAACAAGTTCGCATTATGGAACCAACTGGGGATTTAGCATTGGTATTAGCATTATCCATTATGAATTTTCAATCTCTACATAAAGAAATTCATCATATATAGAAATTGTAAGACATCAGTGTCGTCGTATGCAAGATGATTTTAAAGATATCAAGTTGATTATAATTGATGAAATAGTATGCTTGGTCAAACAATGATTATGGATAATGATTCACATTATTGCAATATTTCTTTTCAGTGTATAACTAATTTGATGTTATTTTGGATATAGTTGGTGATATGCGATAACTACCACTTATGTATGATAGTTTGTTATTCTTGAAAGGTGGGAATCTCTTGTAATAATGTGGAGGACTTGCATATATGAGTTTTGATAAGTGTGTAAGACTATCATATATATTCCACCAAGCTAGAGATGAGCAATCACCTTTATGAGAGGCTTTAGAAAGCTTGAGTATAAATGCATTTTTTAGATGATTAAAACTTTTACGAATGGAGGTTGGTCAATACTATCGAATGAAGTGAAGGAAACATTTAAGAATGCTCTTTTGTTTTACCAATAAGGATAGCTGTTAATGAAGACAACAAATCATTTGATTCAACTTGGAAAATCCATTGCATGCATTCCTTCTTCAGTAACTATGAAACATCATTTAGTGCTTTTTTAAATGATACAAAAGGTTTAGAAACATGTATTTATTTTTTCGTAGGTGCTTGAGTGATGTTGCGATCTAGTTTTTCAATGCAAAATGGGTTGGTCAATTATGAATTGGGTACTGTTATGGATATTGTATATTCACAATCATCAAGCTCTTCTAATAATCTACCATAAGCGGTGATGGTCAATATTGATAAATATTACAATACTTGATTCCACAAAGGACGAATATTATTCCAACAACTCCGTAAGCGGTAAATTGGAAAATTTCTTCTATTGCAACATATATGAGAACTCGATTACTTATAGTTCTTTTCTAGGCAGTAACTGAAGGATCCGGGCTGGTTGGAAGCAAGATAAATAAGTAAATTTATAAAAATGTATCAATTTTGGATCTTTGTTTGGCCTACGAAGTCCAACCGTATTTAGATCCAATCTAAATTTATCTTAATGAAAACCTTGTTTTGTCTAATTTTTTTAAAAGGAGTTTAGTTAATTAATTTGTTTTAATCAATTTTATTTATAATTGATAATATCAAATATACTATTTTGTGTGTGATAGTTACTTTTGATTTGACCAAATTTGCATTTGTGGATTTGTGAGTTTGTTCAATGTACTCATGTGAGTGTAATGTAAGCACAACATGTAGACAATGTACATTGTTAATGTGTACCTTTGTAGGTTCTGGGATTTACCCCTCGACGGACACATTCACTCCTTTATATTTGCCTTTGTTATCCAGGAGTTTATTATGAACTTATATAAAATAATAATTATATATATGTAAATCTTAAAATTAATTTGACAAATTTATATGTTTTAAATTAAAATTGACAATTTGAAAACTGGCTTTGATTTAGGATGAACTGAAATTTGTGTCTGTGATTTTAAATAGAAGTACATTTTAAATTGTGAATTGAGATAGCATATAAGTATACATATATAAATAATAACAAAAAATGTTTTAAATTTGAAAATAACAACACACACATGTATATGTATGTATGTATGTATGTATGTATGTATGTTACTTGTATTTAATTTTATAAAGTGACTTCAAATAATTAATTTTTAGGCTTACTTGAACTTACATATACAATATGCGATGAAAATTTTCTTAACTAATCGAAATAGTTTTAAATCTAATTTTTTTAGTATGGCTGAAAACAGTTTTAGCATATTGTTGTTATGAATTGTTTTTTTACCTTATGAGGTAGCCTAAGACTAACAACTTGAATTATTGAATAACTCCTACATTCGACTGAATCAGCCTCTAGATTTCGCTACAGATGAACACTACTTTGAATTAATTTGATTTCATTTTTGGAATTCTATGGCCTTGGAATTCTTGACTATAATGAACAAGAGAGCAGGGAAAAAACAATGACAATTAGTGTAACTTGTAGGAATTTAAGAAGAGGAAAAAATGGAAGATTTTTCTTTTTCCTTTACTCATTCAGCTAATACCATTTCAAAATAATTTTTGAAAGCTGAAATCCTCTCTAGCCATGTTACTTTCAGTTGGAATAAACCAGAGGAGGAGAGGCAAAACAATGAAAACTAATGTGTTAAGTAGGCACTTAAGAAGGGAAATGGTGTTTCTTCTTCTTTTACTCATTCTTTTAATGCCATTTAAAAACTAATTTGAAGACCTAAAGCCTTCTCCTCCTTTTACCCTAGGCTGACCCATTAAGTAATTAGTCAATTTTAATCAAATTTATATATTTATCGATATACTATATATATAACTTTTATATACAACTTTATTAAATATTAATGGCATTTAAAAATCAAATAAATTTTAAAAACCAAAATTTCACAAATATTAATCAATTTAATTAATTTACAAATATTATAAACTAATTAAATCATGTGATGTGTTGGAGGATTAATCGTTATGGCTGTGTGACTCGTGGGTGTAGGTTCTGTCGGCGATTAAAATCAGACAATTCGAATATTAACCTTCGCATGTCACCTCTGCAAAAATTTGTCCAAATTTTCCATTTACACATCATTTTGGTAAAATCCATTTTTACTGCTTTAAGTGGTACCTTTTAGTAATGATGGTTCACAACAATTCCCTTCGTCAAAACTGGATTACTTTAGGACTTATGAAATTTGGTTTTGGTCAAAATTACAGCATCATCCACATTCAACTCGATTAGTACATACAAAAGTCCTTGGCTCAATAGTAGCATATGTTATTAACCATATTGCTCTGTCTAGAGACATTGAATTGACTATAATTTACCGTAAAGCTGGCTACTTATAACCGAGGACACAAATTCTCTATTAAATAGTGCTTCGCTTCCAATACTCAACTAAAATACAAGTATAGTTCCTTGAAGGATCACCATGCTATGATTTAACTATAATCAAAGTGGAGTATCCTTAGTGAAGTTCCATGGTATTTTCAAGTCGATGAAGCTATATAACATCGTCACTTTGAGTTCTCATGTTTGATCTTAGTAAATTAACCAATAGGAAACTCTCGAGTGAGTCATTCCATAGTTATCTAATGGCTATCAATACGTAATCCGTTAGCACTCCCAACATCCAGAAGTAATGCACGGCCCAACATTAGGAGACCATCATGTACTCCGGTCTCAATAGATGTATGATGTCCTTTCTCAAAACATCTGGGCCAGGAATATTTAAAACAAGATATATATTTTTCATTTGTGATTTCTTACTCATGATTACAACTTCTTGTAATTACAACCACATAATATATTATTTAAGGACTTTATGACTAACAGATTTTAAATTAATTATTTAATTAATACACATTATAACTAATGTATATAATGTTTGAACATGTAATTTCCAGTTTTTAAAACAAATTCAAATTGGAAATTAACATAATTTTTAAAATTAAATTGTGAATTAATTTGGCATTTTTCAAATTAAATAGATATTTGTTTGTTTATTAATATAAACGAATATAAATGTGATTTTAAAATAGAATCTCTAATTGGAAATTCAGAAATAAATATTTTGAATAATAGTTAATTTTAAATTTAATTGTGAAGTAATTTGAATTTTTCAAATTTAATAATTAGAAAGGTGCCTGTTTATTTATATGAATATAGATTTATTTAAAATTGCATTTGAAATTTGAAACTCTAAATTTAATTGAATTTAATTTGGGAATTCAATTATAGGTATTTTACAAATAAAATGGATTTATTAATTTTATATTTCCAAGGATTTAATATATATATATATAGGTTTATTAGTAATGAACAATTTGATTTCAAATCAGTACAATGAATAAGTGCAAATGTAAGACAAAAATAAATATAAAATAAAATCATATAAAAACATGATTCTTGAATACACAAAAGGTGTAAATATATTAACATAAAAAGGGCTAAACATAAATTTTAAATTTATTTGAATAAAGGATTTATACATTAAAAAATATCATGTTTATGACATTTGAAAGAAAATAATTAAAGATTTAAAACATTTGTAAATCTTGCAATAAGAAAATTTAACAAGTGTAAATGATGTAGACAGTTGGCAAAACAAATTCTGAAAAAAATGAAAATCATATAAACATATTTGAGGATAGAAACATGGTTATCATCCTCAATTTGTAATTCTTAAACCTGAAGACAAATTTGAAAATTATAAAATGAAAATCTAAATCAAGTTTAAAATTGAAAACCAAAATCTTCTCAATCATCAAAGCCAGAGATCAAAAGGTGATCTGAACCTGTTCAATGCAACCAGATCAAAACATAAACAAATCAAAACTTGTTTTCAAATTCTTAAATGTGAGAAATGTGGATTACGGATCCTAAGGCTAGGATTAACAATAGAGGGGGGGTGAATAGTGTTTATAAAGAATTACTACATCTTTTTGAGTTTATGTTAATTTAAACATAAATGTGTGCAATATACAGACACAGATATGATCATAGAAACAAAAATAGATACGGAAATAAAATAAAAGGCAGTAAAGAAAAGAACACGTCGGATTTTATACTGGTTCCGATTTACCCTACATCCAGTCCCGCAACACAAGTACGGATTTCCTTTCAAAAGCAATCTTTACAATTACACCCTCGATTTCAAGGCTATGAGGTACACCCTTCAAAATCACAATCCTCTAGGTAGAGATACTTGATTTTCCGGGCTACAAGTTCACCCGCTTGATTTTACGGGCTACAAGTTTACCCAATTGATTTCCCAAGGCTACAATCACACCTTATCACGCTTGATTGATTTTCAAGGCTACAATCACACCTTTTCTCGCTAAGTTGATTACAAAAAGCCTATAACTCTAAATAGCACCGAGGATCTTGTTGAGATAGTGATAGAGAATCAAACTACGAATGATCGAGTTCAATTCATTGTAGATTTGGAGAGAGTAATGACAAGAATTTTTATTAAGAAAAGTGGAAAAAGAGGAGTGAAAAACCAGAAAATCTGATGTAAAATTCGTTGAAACTGACCCTATTTATAGTAGAACAACAGTCATGTCCATTCGTGAAGAGTCATGGCGAACAGACATTTCTTTTGAAATTGAAAATTTGAATTCAACTGACACCATGTCGACATGGTCACCATGAGTATGTCGACATCCTAAAGCATTTTTTGATTATTTTATTTTATTTGAAAATAACCTTTATCTTATATTAAAACTATTTTAAACTTTATAAATGTACTTGACTATAGTTAAAATTCATAAGTAAATATAGAGAATAATATATATAGAATTTAACTATAACTTTATATTTAAATCTAAGTATAACTATTTAAAAGTTAAATATATTATATTAAATGATAGTTTAAAATCAGGAGTAATTTGACTTTGAAATTAAAGATGATTTTGGGGTTAAAATTATTTAAATCGGGATAGATGTTTTCGATGCTTTTAAAAAGAAGGTTTTGAAATCATTTTGAAAACATGATATAATTTTGAAAAATCATTTTGAATAAAAGGTTAGCGGATAAAAACAATGTTCCACTAGATTTTTCGTAGGTTCCATCCTACTTAGGGTTCCATCACTTTAATAGGCTCGAAGTGGATTCCATTCCATGAATAAATTGGATTTTAAGATGCCAGTGCTTTTCTAGGAGCTTTAACAAAATTTTCTAATTAAAGAATAAACTACTTGTATTCTTGAACTCTTGATAATCTTGATGCTCATGAGTCTTCAGTCTTGATATCTTGAATCTCTATATTTTACAGTCTTCATTCTTGGTACCTGCACGGTTAAATCCTGCATATACATATATATCTAAACTTATAATGTTAGTATTTATATTTTATAATCTATTCTAAGATTGTTGTCATCAAAATCATCATCTGACGGACTAACAATCTCCCCCTTTTGGTGATGACAACCTTTGTTTATAAAATATTACTTTTATCCTAATAACTCCCCCCAAAACTAATAACTCCCCCTTAATCAATGCCCTAATTACCCTATTTTATACTTCTCCCCCTTTGTCATCAACAAAAACTAACTCCCCCCATTCCTGGACTAAAGTGCCTGCATTGATGAACTATACAAGGAAATATATAATAGATAGATTAAGAAATAATTATACTTATGAACATGATAATTTAATTAAAGACTATATACATTTCAATGTATATTTACATGTTTTATACGTCAAACATCGAACTAAATTAAGAAATCAGTCCACACCAAGTATCAATCTAAACCAAATCAAATCAATTCAAACAAACAATTCAAACAAAGTAATAAAATTTAAACACTATGAGGAACTTCCACCAATCCTTCTTCTCCAAAGATAGGGTCTACTTTAATAGCATCCCAATTTTCATTGTCGTTGGTGAAAGAGACAAGAGGATGTGCTTCGTTATCATCCTTGTGTAGGGAGGAATTCATCCATCGTATTGCATCGAAATGCCTTTCTTGCTCCTTGATCGTCTGCATTTGACTCAATTCTAAGTGACGCTGGTTACGGAGAATGAAAGAGAGAATATTCTTGAATGAATTAAGAGTTTCTTCAAGATTTTCGGATAAATTGTGAATTGGATTAGCAATAGTTGAATTTGTGAAAGAAATGAAGGATTAGAAGATAAGAAATAATTTTCAGTGAAGAATTCTGGAAGAAATAGGTATATATAGGTGTAGAAATTTGTTTGAAATGAATGGACATATGGTAGTTATTCAAATTTCAAATTCAAAATGAATTGTCATTTCTGACCAGTACATGTCGACATGGTCATAGGGGGTATGTCGACATGGATTAGTGAAAAAATATGACTAATTAGATTTTGTGAATAATTATGTGTATGTGTGTGTGTGTGTGTATATATATATATATATATATATATAATATACTAACATTTATTCTGGAGATAAGATAAGCTAGATAACAGAAAGAAAATTTCATTTCACTGCATACTAAGATGATACAATGATTAAACATATGAAACTACATGAACTTTCGAATTAAAACAAGCTAAAACACATACATTAAAATACGAAAAGATAACATTAGTTAGAGGATGATGATGATGAAGAAAGTCCAAGTTTCTTGCTGACTTTGGAAATGAACTTGTTCATCTTCGATGAAATTTTATCCAACTTCTTAATAACGGATCGTTTAAGAATCCGTTGATTCTCAACAATCGTCTTTTGGTTCTTGAGAAGGGTTTTGGTGGATGGATTAGGAGGATAGTCGATGTTTTCCAAAGAGGTTTCACCTTCTTCTTCTTCAATTTCCATTTCATCCCCTTCTTCTTCTTCTTCTTCTTCCTCTTCTTCTTCTTCCATTTCCTCATGAGCCAAACGCTATTCCTTTTCGACAAGGGTCTCATAAGGTTGAAAAACAAATGGAATTTTCATAAGCGAAATGTTGGAACGATTGAAAACTTTTCTAGAAACAAATTCTTCGTCTTTGAAAGCCACTCCAAAATAGTTGAAAATCCGAGTGAGATAAATTCCATGATATAAAGTATTCTCACCCATTTCAAGATTTTTAGGACGAAGTTCATTCAAAATAACTTGCGCCCAATTTATGTCATAATTTCCAAAAATAGCAAAAAGTGTTTTGCAAACTTTTGAAGTAGGATTGTTAAAATTCCCTGATCTTGGGGTCAAAGTATGTTGCAAAAGAAGATTGACAATTCTTGCCTTTGGTCGAAAATTTTGATTTTTGAATTCAAAATTATCATTCCCTTCGAAAATATGATGAAATGTCTCACGATCATTTTCATCGATTTTAAAATTAGAAAAATCCATTCCCGGACACTTGTAATTGAGAATGGTACCCAAAAGATCACAATTCAAAACAATTCTAGTGCCTTTGACACTACTCCAAATTTCATCCTTATTTCCATTATAAAACCCACGGTTTAAATTAGCATAGAAAATTTTGACAAGATTTGGATAGCAAACAAAATCATTTTGAGAAGCATCAATAAGACTAAGAACTCAATTGTTTGCAAAAAGAGAATCAAGTTCGTAAGAAGGAAAATATTAAAAAATAGCAAACTTTCCGGGATGGACTTTGGCATAATTAGCATAATTGATGTATGCTTTTATTTCCTCCAGATTATTGAAGGGTTGCTCTTTTATTTTTCTGGAAATTCTCATGGTGGAGGGGTTGCTTGAAGAAGCCATTAAAGTAGACAGTAGAGAACTTGAAGTTTTGAAGAAAGAGAGTTTGAATTTGAAAATTAGAGTGAAAAGATGTGATAAAAGATAGTGGATAAATAGATTCTCAAAGGACATATTCTCTGGTCAAAAGGTAGCTTTTTAGAGAATTGAATGAAGTGAAAAGATGGAGGGAAATTCAAACTCTGGTACCCATGTTGACATCATGGTAGGGACCATGTCGACATGTGCTCGTGAATTTTTGTGAATTATTTTTCCTAAGTTCTCTAATAAATTTATATGCTTTCTTATATATTTCTGAAACATTATTGGACTAATAATATATTTCTGAAAGTATTATTATACTATTAAAAATAATAATATAAAATAAACAAAAATAATAAAAACGAATAAAATAATAATAAAAAATAGAAAATAAAATTTTAAAATTCAAACAACACGTCAATTCAAAATCAATTAATCAAGCAATCAAACATCTAATTCTAAGCAAGCAAATTCAACCAATTATATTGTAAATATGTACCTTTTTCTAAGTCCGTTCTCTGAATTCTTCGAAGTCGTGAACTGCCGTGAAACACAAATTTGAATTATCTGTTTTCTGATCATCATCACTTGAGGACGAGTCTGAGTCATCCAGAGTAGCAGTAAATGCACGTTCCTGTTTCTTTGCTGAATCATTATTCATAGGAGAATTTTGCCTATCTGGATACGGACAGTCTCTTTTGATATGGCTCGATTCATCGCAGTTGTAACATTTGACATTATTTGGCACTACATTCTGATTTCCAGAGTTCTTATAGTTGTTTCTCTTAAGATTATTCATCTTTCTGTATTATAGGAATTTCCTAAAATTTCTGGTCATTAAGGTTATTTCTTCATCATTATCGCTGTTTGAATCTGATCCATCAGTCAATGCATTGAATGCCATTATTTCTTTTCAGATGCTTTGCTTTCTCTTCTCCCTATCATTTGAACTTCTTACGACATTAGATTTCCAATTAATTCTTATTTCTTTAAAGTACTGATGTCATTTGCCTCTTCGATAGCAAGTGTCTTTTGATCCCATTCAGGAGTAAGAGAATTTAAAATCTTTCCGACTTGATCTTCTTCAGAAAATTCCTTTCCCAAAGATATTAGAGAGTGCACAATTTCCTGAATTCTACTATACATATCTGAAATTGACTCATTAGAATTCATTTTAAATAATTGAAACAGATTTGTGAGCACGGAAATTTTGGTCTGTTTAACTTTGCTTGTTCCTTCGCGAGTAACTTGCAAAGTTTTTCAGATTTCATATGCAGACTTACAAACTGACACTCTAATGAATTAATTTCTATCTAGTGAACAAAACAAAATATTCATTGCCTTAGAATTATTTTGTGCAACAGTCTTTTGCTCAGCAGACCACTGTGGAAAATCAGTTGTGGGTTCAGAATATTCAGTTTGTGTAATATTCCAAGTGTTTAATCCTATAGATTGTAAATATATTTTCATCCTACATGAACAATATGCATAGTTACTGCCATTAAAAAGTGGTGGTCTGATAGTAGACTGACCTTCTACAAATGAACTAGTGACAGGGATACTACGGTTAGTAACAGTACCAGTGTGGGTAGCCATTTTGAAAATTTTCAAATATCATATTATGAAACTTTGAAAAACTTGCTCTGATACCAATTATGAGAAATGCGGATTACGGATCTTAAGGCTAGGATTAACACTAGAGAGGGGGTGAATAGTGTTGATAAAGAATTACTAAATCTTTTTGAGTTTATGTTAATTTAAACACAGATGTGTGCAATATACAGACACAGATATGATCACAGAAACAAAAACAGATGCAGAAATAAAATAAAAGGTAGTAAAGGAAAGAACACACCGGATTTTATACTGGTTCGGAGTTATCCTACATTCAGTCCCGTAACACAAGTACGGATTTCCTTTCAAAAGCAATCTTTACAATTAACCCTCGATTTCAAGGCTACGAGGTACACCCGCCAGAATCACAATCCTCTAGGTAGAGATACTTGATTTTCCAGGCAACAAGTTCACGCACTTGATTTTACAGGCTACAAGTTCACCCAATTGATTTCCCAAGGCTACAATCACACCTTATCACGCTTGATTGATTTTCAAGGCTACAATCACACCTTTTCTCGCTAAGTTGATTACAAAAAGCCTATAACTCTGAATAGCACCGAGGATCTTGTTGAGATAGTGATAGAGAATCAAACTACGAATGATCGAGTTCAATTCAATGTAGATTTCGACAGGTTAATGACAATAATTTTTATTAAGAAAAGTGGAAAAAGAGGAGTGAAAAAAAAGAAAATCTGATGTAAAATTCTTTGAAACTGACCCCTATTTATAGTAGAACAACAGTCATGTCCATTCGTGAAGAGTCATGGCGAATAGACATTTCTTTTGAAATTGAAATTTCGAACTCAACTGACACCATGTCGACATGGTCACCATGAGTATGTCGACATCCCAAAGCATTTTTTGACGAATTGATTTTCTTTGAAAATAACATTTATCTTATATTAAAACTATTTTAAACTTTATAAATATACTTAACTATAGTTAAAATTCATAAGTAAATATAGAGAATAATATATATATAGAATTTAACTATAATTTTATATTTAAATCTAAGTATAAATATTTAAAAGTTATATATATTATATTAAAAGATAATTTAAAATTAGGAGTAACTAAGTTTGAAATTAAAGATGATTTTGAGGCTAAAATTATTTAAAATCAGGATAGATGTTTTTGATGCTTTTAAAAGGAAGGTTTGGAAATCATTTTGAAAAAAAAGATATAATTTTGAAAAATCATTTTAAATAAAAGGTTAGCGGATACAAAACAATATTCCACTAGACTTTTCGTAGGTTCCATCCTACTTAGGGTTCCATCCCTTTAACAGGCTCGAAGTGGATTCCATTCCACGAATAAATTGGATTTTAAGATGCTAGTGCTTTTCTAGGAGCTTTAACAAAATTTCTAATTAAAGAATAAATTACTTGAATTCTTGAACTCTTGATAATCTTGAAACTCATGAGTCTTCAGTCTTGATATCTTGAATCTTTATAGTGTACAGTCTTCATTCTTGGTACCTGCATGGTTAAATCCTGTATATACATATATATCTAAACTTATAATGTTAGTATTTATATTTTATAGTCTATTCTAAGGTTGTTTTCATCAAAGCCATCATCTCACGGATTAACATTAAAATCTAGAAAAAGTGGATCAAAGCAAAATTTGGAAGCAACTTAGCAAACTTAAAACAAAAACAGATGAAGCCTAGGAAATCAAATTAAAGCAATACATGATATCAGAATCAAGGGACAAATTCAAGCCTGGAAACAAGATCCAGAAAAGAAAATAAATTCATCAACCTGGAAATCAAAGTCTTCAAACCTAGAGACCAAAATAGTGAGGAGTAAAAGGAAATCAAGAAATCAAACTTAAAATTTTTAATTTGGAAACAAGCTTTAGATTTTGAGGCAAATTAGTACAAGTAAACAAAGAAAATTCAAAAGAGTAGATCAACCCAAATCTCAGATTTAAATAACAAGTTCCAGATTTAAAAGCTAAAACTTCTGCTCTGTTCCAAACTACAGGTGTGCAAACCTCATTTTTAAAAAAACCTTAATATGTTAATGGATGTGATGAATGATTGAAGTATAGCTATAAATATGTTTGCATGAATGCTTTGAACTGGAATTAAGTCTGAATTACTCTGTATCTTGATATGCATATCTGTGTATGTGCATATTCATCTCTGGTTGAATTAACAGGTCTAGCTAAATCAAAATGAATTATTATCTCTCAATCTAAAAAATTTCTAGCAAGGATCCCTAAAGGAATTAGGTTTGGATTAACTAGGTCTTATTTTTAAAAACAATTTTTAGTGGAATTAGTCAATGTTAACCAGGAATTAGAAAAACTACAGTAAAAATGTATAAAACAAAAGAAAATCAATGGATTAAATTTTGTGTTTTGAATATATAACTGAATTCGAATTGGAAAATCATGAATTTTGATGTAAGTCTTTAGATTTCTAAGTTCGTAAATCACGTGCATTTGCGAGACGATTTGTTTTGGTCTTTTCGTCAATTCCCGGTGATCAATGGCGAACTGAAGGTTATGCTAGTTGTCGAATAGAGCTTGAAGGATGATGATCATGAAAAAAATGGTGAGGTAATTTATTTCGTAACGTGGTGGCTGAACGAGAACGAAATAAGGTTTTATACCCGATATTGTTCGCGAGTCTTTCTATGAAAATTACGGCGTCGATGGTGATTCGGGCGAGACCGGACTTGAGGGAAATTGTGCATGGAAGTCTGAAGCATCTGTAGATGTGATGGCATGGAAGATGGTGGTTGGGATCATCGGGAAGTGGGAGATTTGTTAACGGCGACGGGTTCTAGTTTCTGATCATGATACTTGAATTCGAATTTACGGTGAATCGATGCCATCAGAAGGGCAATTGTGGTGTGCCGAAGGTTAAATGGTGGCCGGAGCGTCGCTGTACGACTGTGCACGTCCACCGTGCACTTGCATGCCTACATGGTTTTGAAGTTTGGAAGAAAAAGTTGCCTCGAGGAGTATCTCGGGTAGAGGGGTAGATGGCTCGGGGTAGTTTCCAGTTGGGTTTGAGTGAGTATGATAACAGTTTTAACAATTAAAATTTTACAAAGTTTAAAACAGAAGAAAAAAATAGGTAACTCGAAGGGGGACTAGGGAAATTTGTTTCTTGACTCAGGTAAAATCCGAAGTGGCTCGAGTTCAAGTACATGCCAATTTTGAAATTTAAATTTAATAAGTTTTTCTTTAATCAAGTTTAAATAATTTCTTGTTTAATTCTTTTAAATATAATAGATGTATTAATTTGGTTTTGGGATTGGTTTAAGGTTTAAAATAATTATTTTTAAATTTATTCAATTTAAGGTATTTTGTTCTATACCTATTTTTTTAAAACTTAAGTTTGTTTTAGTTAAGTTTTAAAGGATGTGATGTAATAGCTTTAAGTAACTTAAAGGGTTTAAGTTGAATTGTTTGTTATGAAGATTTATTGCAAAAGTTTATCAAATAAATTTGAATGAAATTAATTGTTGAATAAGGATAAAGAGTTTATCTTAAGGTCTTGAGTGAATTCATGAAATTTAAAAATGATGTTAAATTACTTAAGGAAATTAATCAATGGTTTATTAATTGATGTTATTAAATTAAAGATTAATTTATAAATTAATTCTAGTATAATTACCTAATTAAAGGGGTTATTAATAAATGATAAGTAATCAAGGTTTAATTACTTAATAAAATTAGTTGAGTATAATTACCTAATGTAATTAATAAAGGATAATTTCTTAACATAATTAAGTTAAAGGTTGATTAACTAATGAAAGTGATTAAGGTAATTAATTACTTAAAGATAATTACTTAGTTAAAAGAAATTAATTAATGGTTAGAGTTAATTAAGTAATTAGGGATAATTACTTATTATAATTAATTAAGGATAATTAATTTCTTGGTAATTAATTAAGGGTTAACTTATTTATTAATTAATTAAGGATAATTAATTAAAGGATGATTAAATAATTAAAGGTTAATTATTTAATGATTAAAAGTTAATTAATTTATTAATTAATGACTGATTAAAGGGTAATTAATCAAATGATTCGTAATTAATTAATGTTAATTAACCGGGATTAGCAATTAATCTGATTTAAAATTAATCAGATGATTTATTAATCGGACTTATGAGTGTTTGAATTCTATTGATTATTGAATTGTTTGATATCCCTGATGTGTTGTGCTTTGTGCTATGAATTGTTTTGGTGTGTTCTGTGATGAGTGTCATTTATTTATCTGTGATAAATTATATTATCTGTGAATCTATGAATAAACGATAAGCGTTATAAGATTATACCGCTTATCGATATTGTTGTATTTGAATCTATGATGATTGATGTTGTTGCACTATTGGGTAAAGCCTCTGAACTACACCCTACACACACAAATATGGATTGCGTGAGGAAATTGGTTAAGTCACAGATTTTTGAAATGGCTTTAAAGTTGAATTTTGATCCAAATGGTTTTGGAAATGGAATTGAGTTAAATTTGAAAAGTTTGAAAAGGAGTTTTGAAGATAAAATTTATTTTGAATAAGTTGGCTAATTTTTGAATTTGAAATAAATTTGATTTGAATTTGAATTCAAGATTTGAATTATGGTTGAACAAGTTATATAATGTATTTATATGGGTTTTAAACCATATTATTTTAGGAATTTATATTTAACCCAAGTTTATACTTTGAAAGATTTAGCTTGTGCAAATGTAATCAGATTTTTCTGAAACGAAAGCTTTCATATAAAGAAAGGATTTCCAATTTTCATTGAAAGGATTTCAATCTTTGAATTGAAATTATTTTGAAAGCTATTAATTTAATCTTTGTGAGAGTTGATTGAACCTTAATTTGAAATTGAAGAGAATCTAAAAGGTGTATCTTTGTATAAAAGATTTGGAATGGGAATCGTTGAATTGAATCTTCGATGTAAAGATTGGATGAGTTTATCTAATTTGAAAAGAAAATCATTTTGAAAGTTGTGAATGAATCTTTGTGAAAAAAATGGGTGAACTTTGGGAAGTAAATATTTTTGTTTAAAGATTTGAAAATGTAATTTGTTTAAACCATTTCAAAGAAATGTTTTGGGTTTTAAGTTGTGACTTAACCGAAATCCCAATATCTATATGTTTTAAAACAATGCGCTCATTAATCGGTTTAGCCGGGAAAGGACCTTGTGCCATATAACCCATTCTAAGTAGTGATACGACGTTATGTGTGGCACCCCACCTCTATACTTATGCTAGACAAGGACACTGCGAAGTAATGCCGTCAACTAGCGCGAAGAATAAGGCTGCTGAGGAGCGACCATCCGTGTAATTGCTTTGTGCGAGCACCGATATGTCAGATAGAATAACATGAATTTCATTTCAAGAGGAAATCCGACATATCGAGACAAACTCAAAGTTACTACACAGTGGCTATATAATCTTCGGAAACAAATATAGAAATAAGCATAACACAAATCAGTCACAAATATTCATGTCACAAAGGCGCAAATAGATATAAACATAACACATAGAAGTGTACATCAAAGTGGTGGTCTAAAAAGATCCACAGTAACGCAAAAGAATGGATACAAGTGCTAGACAAAAGAATATGTATACATTAAGGAGTCTTTATCTCAAATGTATACAACCAAAAATACTAATCTAAGTAGTTAGCCAAAAGTCAGGATAATAATCCCAGATGAGGAGTCAAGCAGAAGCACCTGTAACATCTCGGTCTGACCCGATTATTATTTAATAAGAAAATAATAAACAGATCAGTCTAGCTGTAAATATCAGATAAAATGATATAAAATAAGAGATATGACACAAAGTATGACAACCGTAAAAACGTACTGTAATAAGTATGTAATTGAAAATCAATCAGAGGTTAATCAGTATCACTAGAATCTTCTCAAAGATCAAAAGAATGTCATACTCTTTATTTTTATTCACCAAACTATAAATATAGACAATTATATCAATGCCAATCACAAAAGTTAATGACACACAAATTCACCAATGCACAAATATTAATAAAACTTATCAATGTAAATCACGGAAATTGGTGAAAAGACAAATTCTAGAAATCGATCAATAGAAATCCAGAAATCACAAAAAGGGGAAAGAGGCCTATCACAGAACGGGGGCATGGAAACTCACCAACAGGTGTATCAAAAAACGGAAAGCTATTCCATGGTTGCTAACCATTAATTTTGAGCCGAGGCTCCACTAAAACGCCCGAAGACCATGAGTCGAAGCTCCACTAAAATGGCCCGAAGTCCATGGGTCGCTACCACACCAAGCCGAAGCTCCACTAAAAACGAGGTTTAGTCTCCCTCGCAGACAAAGAGACAACGCACATTGCTAGTCTAAATCACAAAATGATCATCATTTATCGATAAGTGTAAGTTACACTAATCAAGTAAATAAATGAGTTTAGCTTCATGTCCCATAACCACTAGCTTAACTTAATTATTTACGAACAAATTGTAGACTTCCACTCGAGGTTAAGTGTCAATTACACTAAGCTAGTAAATATATGAGTTTAGCTTCATGTCCCACAACCACTAGCTTAACTAAAATATTTATGAACAAATTGTAGATCTCCACTCGAAAAATTGTCACAAGAGATTCAATCGAACAAGTCCAAGAATTAACCGACGAAGTAAACGCAAGCGTTTCATACCACTTGTTTTACTAAGTCGTTTAATTAGATTTCTCATACGAATGAGGTAAAGGTTTGTGTAAACTAATAGATTGGAAAACGGTTTTAGAAACGAGCTTTGTAATAAAATAGGGTTGAAATCATTTTGGTGAAAGAGTTTGGTATTTACTACTAGTATAGAAAACCTTTATATTTTTAAAGTGACAAATCACAAAAATGATGGTAGAAATAATCAATCATCAAAAATACACATACGAAAACGTGAATCAAATCCATAGAAATCGATGCCGAGTCCATCAAGATGGACACACCCAAAAATTCCAAAATAGAAGTCATCAAAGTCTATAATAAATGATAACCGCAAATCGGATAACCACGAATCGATTAAAATTCGAAATCAACGCAAAATAGGCAAATTGGGCCTATATAAGCAGGTCAGTCGACTGACTGCAAAAGGCCAGTCGACTGCTCCAGAAACCTGGAAGTTTCATTTCCTGCAGTTAGTCAAGTGATTACAGTGGCCAGTCGACTGATTGCAGGAAATAGAGACTCATTGTCTCTGTAAACAGCCCCCGGAGCCATCATTGGCTACAGCCAATCGACTGACTGTAATTGGTCAGTCGACTGGCTGGGTGCTGGGCTGTTTTTTCAGCCTATTCAACGAAGAGAAAACTCTCCCAAATTGCAATCAAATGATCAACGACGCTAGGGGTTTACGCCAATCAGCAACCCGGCCCAAAAATTGACTTCAAAACACCAAAAATTGGAATATTCACCAACTCAATCCAAACCAAAAGAAAATGCACATGAATAAGTGTTAGGAATTCATACCCAACGATCAAAGATAGTTATAGACAAAGATGTGAGATAAAAATCTCACATTTTACTCAAAACAATGAAGAAGAAGCTATAGAGCAAGGTAAGAACAATCACTCTTCAATTCTTACCCAAGAAGCTTAAATCTAAGCTTAAAAGAAAAACATTTCCTAAGTTAGGGTTTAGGAATTTCTGAAATTGAAGTTAGAATGAGTTGGAGAAGAAGAAGAGGATGCTTACCAATAGCTTCTCTTAGAATTTGGAGCTAGAGCTTGGATTTTGCAAATGAACTAGGGCTTGGAGTTTCTATTTCCCATTCCATTCCCCCATTTTTGATGAAGCTTGAGTGTTAGGAAAAGTTATGAAGTAATGAAAAGGAGAGGGGGTGGAACTAGGGTATTAAGATAGAACATTGGGCTGAAACCCAAACTGAAACCCAAAGTGAAAAAATAGCAAAATTCTACTCACTCCAAACATATCGAAGTTTATACTCAAAAAGATCGCAAACGGTATGTGACGACCGCCCACGACTCCCGCACCAAAACAAGAGAAAAGAGCGCTGAAGGGCGTGCCAGGTAGCCATGGACAGTAGTCAGGGAAAAATAAGCATCGCAGAAACTCTATCGCATAACTCACAGCGCATGGATAAGATACAATAGAGAAATATATATATATATATATATATATATATATATATATATATATATATAGTGAAGCTTCATAACAGGAAATCATCATATAAGCATCACAGTAGTTTGATACTGTAACGACCCAGAATTTTTAATAATTTAAATTTGAATATTTAATTAATTTTAAATATTTATAAGTGAATTTTTAAGTCAAATAAATTTTTATTTGAATTTTTGGATTTAATTGAATTATTAAATCGATAATTTTATATGTTAAATTATGGAAATAATTGAAAATTGAGTTAAATATGATTGTAAATGACTTGTAAAATTTTATTTTATCATATTGAAGTTAGAATGATATTTTAGAACTTTTAAAATCGAATTAAAAGTTAATTTGTGAAAATTGAATATTTTAATATTTAAATCGACTAGTGAAAATAGCCAATTTTTGAACAGTCTCAGAATTGAACGAAACCAGTTTCATTGGATCCGTAATAGTTAGTTATTACCGGATTTCAATTTTCGTGTCAATCGGAGTTATCGTTTGAGCGTGGCAGCTCGAAACGCATCGAATCGTTTTTAATTTAAATTTGGCGAGTCAAAATAGCCATTTTTCAAAAAGTCTCGGATTTCGACGAAACCAGTTTCATCGGATCCGTAATGTGATATTATTGTAAGGTTTCAAATTTCAAGTCAATTGGATTTACCGTTTGTCCGGTACAAATTAAAACGCCTAGAAATCGATTTAATTCAAATTGAACGTTTTCAGCCATAACTCGCACATACTTCCGAATTAGCTTCCGAAACCTGTTCCATTGTGTCCGGAACGCGGGATAAACCCTAGGTACGCTGGTTACGGCGTCTAAATCGGAGTTCGGAAAATCCGGGATGAATAGTGTCGCTCGTTTCTTATAAATAGACCACCCCTCTCAAACTAAAAAAAAAAAAATATAAAACATCAAACCCTAGCCGCCTCCACCAAATTCAAGGGCCAGAAAACTCCCAACTTCCACCTCGATTATCTCCTCATCCATCGACATTTACCAACAACCTTCAACTAGAGAATCGAAGAGCATGAAGAGATCTACAACTTCAACGGTCAAGATCGCGAATGGCTTCACGGATTGATGGGAAATGGAGTGTGAACGTGGCCTGTTGCGTGCGCGTTTCCCAAGGAGGGGAGGAGCCGAGCTTGCTGCAGTTTGGGCCGAGTATGGAGGGGGTCGTGCTCTTCGACATGGCGGTGGTGTGATGAAGTATAGTCGAGCGTAGGTGGCGTAAGGTGGAACCCTAGTTCTATGCTATGGGTTTTGTGCGTTCGGCCAATTTCCTGTAAAATGAACGAGAGAGGGAAGAAGGGGGGGGGGACGGTGGAGATGAGGAGAGGTTGGATCTAATGGCTCTAGTTTGATCAAGGTGGAAAATTAATTAAGATATGTTGTAATTAGTTTGTTTAAATACGTGTAAACTTCAAAAAATCATAACTTTTTCATACGAGGTCGAAAAAATGCAAACTCAGTTGCGTTGGAATCGTATGGACGAGCACTACGCGATGGAGTTGGTTTGGAGTCGTTTGGAGTTAGTGAGAATTTCGGGTAAAATTAAACGCGCGTTTAATTTTATTCGAAATAAAAGCTAAACGGAATTTAAAACCAAGGTGAGAACTTCTCACTCAATCGAATAGATTTCGATTTTATTTTAAATAGTTAGATTTAAAATATTTGAATGCATGTTTGAATGATGACTGTAAATTATTGATTGTTAAAATAGACATTATGCGCCGTTAGTAAGCGGATGTTATTTAATATAAACATATACCGCGAATATTTCATAAACAGTGAAATTGGTATTATATATAATATCAATATATATATATTGGCATATGTATATATTGCAGTTGTTGATTTCCCGCATTTTTTGTTTAGCGGATGAGACCCTATTACGCCGTTATTAAGCGGATAATATTTAATAAGAACATATACCGCGATAATTTCGTACTGGAGCGAAATTGGTATTGTGCTAATGTTTTTGGATGCAGGAAACAGGTTGGAGGGATCCAACTGGATTCCTCAACAGTTTTTATTTTATTTCAGATATTTTGATATTTGATGGATTATCATATCGATATATGATATCGTTGTTTGTCGTGATTGACTATTTGGTGTGTAGCATCATTGGACCCAGATTTTGGGATTTTAAAATGATTTTAAAAGTGATTTTGAAAATATACTATATTTTTGGAATTGATCCATTTTAAATAAATAAACGTTATAATTTTTAAAGTTATAAAAATTATGGTTTTTGTGAAATATAGTTAAAAAGCTGATTTTTAGAAATACGATTAAAAGTCGATTTTTGAGAAATATGAACTAATGATTTTATAAAATAATTTAGATTGGATTTTTGAATATATGATAAAAGTTTAAATATAGGATTTATAAAATTTGATTATTTTATAAATCGAAATGATGAAATTATAAAGGAAATTAAAGACGTTTTAGAATAATAATATAAACTGATTTATATTAAGAGATTTATAAATGGATATTTATAAATTGAAATATAGACATTATAAAACGAGTTTTTATAAGTGTTCGAATGTAGTGAAAATGAATTTCATAATAGAATGAAATTTATAGAATTATAAACTGTGAAGTTATAAACGAAATTTATAAACAGTAAGATTTATAAATTTGGTAAAATTATTTGAAGAATAGATTTATTAAATAAATAAATCTTATAAGTTATAAGGTTTATAAATTGAAAAGTCTTTAAAAAGAACGATTTTGTAAAATAATCGTTTTATAAGCAATTGGCTTATAATATGAACTTTTAGTTTATAATTGAGATATGAAATCAAATATGTTAATAAAGGAATTTATAAAAAAAAAAAGGGAAGTTTTTATAAATAAATAGAAAAGGAATTTATAAACGTTGTTTTATAAATTCGCAAATGACTTATTTTGACAAGTTAATTGTTATAACTTAGAAATGGAGTTATATTCACATTTTTTTAATAGTGAATAATCCTTTGAATTAAAATGAATAAAAGAATGAAATTGGTTAACGTAGTTTATTCACGTTTTTGAATAGTGAATAACACGTTAAAGAAATTGTTTAGAATGTGAATGTTTTAAACATAATTAAAACGATCTAACGATGTTTTAAAAGGTATTGAGATTCGAAACCATAGATTTTAACATTTATTGTTGAAATAGATGTTTCGAGAAATGAAAGGAGATGATGGACTATAACACTGTTGTTATAGTAAATGATTTCCGAAAGGAAATGTTTTTGATTAGTATTTGGGATTTATATATCTATTTTAAATTCGAATCCCTATACTAGTGATTTTGGGTTGTCGTAACGATGTTTTACGCAACATTCGTTTTGGCCCAAGTAAATATGTTTAAGTGAATGATTTCCTTAAATAATGAAATATATACTTAATTCGATTTAAGTATATTGAATATTTTCTAAGTGTTGAAAATAAAAGAGATTTGTGAATCACTTATTTTTAATAAGTATGGAAATGTTTTCCAATATGAAGTGAATAATTAGAATTTATCTTTTTGGAGGATAAATTGAAATGAATTATTGAAATCGTATATGCACGAATATTTTGAAATATAAATTCATTATGGAATTTATATGTGAAAGGTGAAATTGGTTAAAAATAAATATTGATTTATTTTTGAAGTGTTGAAACTATATATCTAGTAAAGATATTTTGGAAAATAAATAATTTGGAAAATTATTTGGAATCTGGTGATGTATGCATATCAATTGATAGTTCAATAATCGACTATCAATATTTCCCTTTGAATGGGTATTTGATGTGAATTGTTTGGAATTGAATGCACACTTATTTTTAAATAAGCGCTCACTATTCGGGTTAACCGGGAAAGGACCATGGGGTCGTATAACCCATTCCGAATATGTGATACGTCGTTGTGAATTGCATTTGAAGATCGGTGTTGAAGACCGGTATTTGCGAAAGCGATAGGATGAACTATCGATTGACTCTGCACCGAGTAGCTACGGTATTGAGTTCTCCATATGTGATGGTGAATCCGATCAGGATTGTGAATATCCGGATTGCAAGGACTTCTTTGTAAGTGCCTTCGGTTCTGTTCGAGCCCGGAACAGACTTGTAAGGATTGTATGCCTGACATTACAATTTGAGATATAAAGCCGATTTCTTTCAAATATATTTCTGTTGGTGGCGGAGAATTTATTCTTTGCTTAACACCCTTCTTTGAGACGTACGAGCTCAAAGGTTATATAGTTGAAGTTATCAGCAATATATCCCATTTTGGTAATGTGACATGCTGAGTGATGCTGAAATGATCATTGTGTTGATTATTTGTGATAGGATCGTTTATTTGATCGTCTATCCTAGTGATCATTGTGTTGATCATTTGTTGACCCAAAGCATGGCTTTTGTATAAAGTATGTTTTTGTGGACGTGACTTCGTCGAGCCTCACATCCCGGAAATGGTCAAAACAGGAAAGATGCGGCAAGGTTATTAGGGGTTGCTGTAGCTCCCCTTAGGGTATGTTCATTTCCTTCTGGAAAGGGGTGGTATCATGGTATGGAGCCCAGATACTTACTCATGTTGAAAACACTCTATTTATTATGGTGTGATGTTGGATATCGAGCGCTCGGTTGAAAAGGTCCTAAAGGACCGGGGAATGGCGTGCTCGTGTCAGTAGTTACCCAGTTAAGGGGTAACCCGGCCTTGTGTTGGCAGAGTTCCGGTTTGGTTCTCGGGGATGTCTTTCCAGAGGCATTCTCAGTGGCAATGGGAAGTTCCTTGGCCTGACCATTTGTTGGAAATCCAATTCCCAATACGAAACTTGTACGGTATTAGTTGTAGAACCTGCCATTCACTTATGGTGGTCACCACTGTTTGGATGGTAGCTATAGTAGGCATAGTTCGAAATGTCTATGTTGGCTAAGATTTATATTCTACTTTCGAAATGAATTTTTCTCTACACTATGCACTAGTAATAATATAAAATGTTCTTTTAAATGCGTATCAAGCATCTTTGACTATCATAAGGAGAAATCTCCTCCGATTCTGCGTTTGCATTGTGTGTGTGTGCGGGAGGCCTTATGGTAGTCTCATTTTTAAAAAGCATTGCGAATTAATTTAAAAATATCCCTCTTTTTGATTTTAAAATAAATAAACTGTTTTGAGTTCTCACACCAGTCACATGACTGACTTGGAGTTTATTGTTTTCCTTCCTAAACTCTGGGTGCCCACCAATTTCCACACGGGCAGTTAAGAGTTAGGTTTATCAGGATATTCTGGATATTCTGGAGTTGCTGGAGGCAAGCTGGATGGCATGGCGTATTACTAGTATATAGTATTTCTTTTTCCGCTGCACTGTTTGTTGTTGTATGTTGTTGTACACTCTGATGTGATGATATGATGTAATGAAATGAAATGTAATGTAATAACTGATATAGTTCTTTGTTTAAAGATTATTCATTTATTATTATATGTTGTTCCGCTGCGAATTGTGAGATTCTGTTGTTGTTCTGTTGTTTCCTTTCTGTCCCGTTCTATTTCTTCTGTTCCGTTCTATTTTTAAAATTCTCTGTTTTCTAAAAAAAAAAAATTGTCTATCTTCTTTTCTCTCTATTTTCTCTTCTTCTCTATTTTTCTTTTTCTTTCTTCTTTTTCTCTCTTCTTTCTTTTCTTTTCTTTTTAAAACCCATAACATCTCGGTTTTCGGCCTTTGATTTCTCGGCAGTCGATAAAGTGAGTGTCGATGTGGAATTTTCGAGAGTCGAAAAATTTTCGAGACGTTACATTTGGTATCAGAGCTCTGATGGTTAAGCGACAACCATGGTTCTGTAGGGTATAATTCATTAGAGATAGAGTCAGCAGTACTCTAGAATGAGTTTGAGAGTAATAATAGCTATGAGAGCGTATTTGTTAGTGAATATAAAATTGTTTTATATTGTGATGATTGGTTTATTGAGTGGCATATGAACTTTCGTCGGCGTGGTCCGCAAGACTATGCCGAAGGGGTTTCTAAACACTTGAATAGAACAATTCGACACAGTATTGTTTTAATTGGGTAAATGAAATAATTTTTGCCTTGATTATATTTTATATATAAAGAAATAATTTTTCAAAATTATTAAAGTATATAAATTGATTGTTAGGTTGTTTGAATAACCTAAATAAAAGAACAATTGTATAAGCAAATGAATTATAAGAATTGAATTATAATTAAAGTGTTTACAATTGTGAAATAAACTTATATATATAAGAAGTGAAACTATGTGAATATGAGTTGTAAATGAATCAAGTGGATTAAAAGAATATGAACTTAAGTTATGTGAATAGAAATTCAACTTTTGTAATTGAATTGAATGAATGGATTGGATGTTAATCAATTGAATGTGAATAATTGGAATGGAATAATGAATGAAAGTATTAATTCATTAAAATCTAATGTTATTAGAAGTTGAATAAAAAAATGAATGAAAGTAAGCAAAGTAATTTGGTTGTAATTAATATACATTGGTTGTTATATGGTTGTTGATTGATTGTATATAATTCATTAAGTATTAATGAAATTGAAAGCTAATGCAATTGAATTCAAATTGAAAGTAAATAAATTTGAATAGAATTGAATGTGAGTTAGATTTAATTAGTAAATGTAAACTAATTGAATTGAGAATGAATGTTAGTAAATTCCAACATTAATAAATCAAATATGATTTAGAGTGAAAACCAATTCATTAAATATGAATGAGAATATGAATGAATGTTTATTGGATATGGATGTTAGTTGGTTGATGGTTGAATATATATTGCATTTGTTGTTTTGAATACATAACTATGTTGACGTATATAGTTATTATGTTGCTATATGTTGTATATTGAGATTATTTGCATATGAGCATGTTCTCATGTTGTTTGTTGAGTATTTAGTAGGTGCGGATTTGCGTTTGCTTCGCATTTGGAGTTCGCTTTTGCGCTATATTAGCTGTATATGCTCGCTAATAAAATATAAGGTACATATCTCGGATTAAATATCGCACTTTTATACTTTTTTCCCTTCGGGATGCCTCATTACTTGATGAGATGTATATTTGTGATATATATACTGTCAATTTTTTTTTTTCGGATCGAGCCGCGCAAAGGAGACTATGGCGAATTTTTCCGGAAATTTAAGGCGTTAGAAAATTTTTGAGAAAATTGGGAAAATTTTGAAAACTTAAACTTTGATTTTAGAATTGAAAGTTAAACAATAGTAATTGTTTTTGAAAAGATAACTAAGTATGATTTGAAAACTTAGTAAAGTATTGAAAGAAGTTTAACTATGAATTTGGGAAAGTTAATAGATTTTGTAACCTTTCTTACTTGTAATTTCGAGGACGAAATTCTTTTAAGGGGGAAAGATTGTAACGACCCAGAATTTTTAATAATTTAAATTTGAATATTTAATTAATTTTAAATATTTATAAGTGAATTTTTAAGTCAAATAAATTTTTATTTGAATTTTTGGATTTAATTGAATTATTAAATCGATAATTTAATATGTTAAATTATGGAAATAATTGAAAATTGAGTTAAATATGATTGTAAATGACTTGTAAAATTTTATTTTATCATATTGAAGTTAGAATGATATTTTAGAACTTTTAAAATCGAATTAAAAGTTAATTTGTGAAAATTGAATATTTTAATATTTAAATCGACTAGTGAAAATAGCCAATTTTTGAACAGTCTCAGAATTGAACGAAACCAGTTTCATTGGATCCGTAATAGTTAGTTATTACCGGATTTCAATTTTCGTGTCAATCGGAGTTATCGTTTGAGCGTGGCAGCTCGAAACGCATCGAATCGTTTTTAATTTAAATTTGGCGAGTCAAAATAGCCATTTTTCAAAAAGTCTCGGATTTCGACGAAACCAGTTTCATCGGATCCGTAATGTGATATTATTGTAAGGTTTCAAATTTCAAGTCAATTGGATTTACCGTTTGTCCGGTACAAATTAAAACGCCTAGAAATCGATTTAAATCGGTTTAATTCAAATTGAACGTTTTCAGCCATAACTCGCACATACTTCCGAATTAGCTTCCGAAACCTGTTCCATTGTGTCCGGAACGCGGGATAAACCCTAGGTACGCTGGTTACGGCGTCTAAATCGGAGTTCGGAAAATCCGGGATGAATAGTGTCGCTCGTTTCTTATAAATAGACCACCCCTCTCAAACTAAAAAAAAAAAAAATATAAAACATCAAACCCTAGCCGCCTCCACCAAATTCAAGGGCCAGAAAACTCCCAACTTCCACCTCGATTATCTCCTCATCCATCGACATTTACCAACAACCTTCAACTAGAGAATCGAAGAGCATGAAGAGATCTACAACTTCAACGGTCAAGATCGCGAATGGCTTCACGGATTGATGGGAAATGGAGTGTGAACGTGGCCTGTTGCGTGCGCGTTTCCCAAGGAGGGGAGGAGCCGAGCTTGCTGCAGTTTGGGCCGAGTATGGAGGGGGTCGTGCTCTTCGACATGGCGGTGGTGTGATGAAGTATAGTCGAGCGTAGGTGGCGTAAGGTGGAACCCTAGTTCTATGCTATGGGTTTTGTGCGTTCGGCCAATTTCCTGTAAAATGAACGAGAGAGGGAAGAAGGGGGGGGGGGGGACGGTGGAGATGAGGAGAGGTTGGATCTAATGGCTCTAGTTTGATCAAGGTGGAAAATTAATTAAGATATGTTGTAATTAGTTTGTTTAAATACGTGTAAACTTCAAAAAATCATAACTTTTTCATACGAGGTCGAAAAAATGCAAACTCAGTTGCGTTGGAATCGTATGGACGAGCACTACGCGATGGAGTTGGTTTGGAGTCGTTTGGAGTTAGTGAGAATTTCGGGTAAAATTAAACGCGCGTTTAATTTTATTCGAAATAAAAGCTAAACGGAATTTAAAACCAAGGTGAGAACTTCTCACTCAATCGAATAGATTTCGATTTTATTTTAAATAGTTAGATTTAAAATATTTGAATGCATGTTTGAATGATGACTGTAAATTATTGATTGTTAAAATAGACATTATGCGCCGTTAGTAAGCGGATGTTATTTAATATAAACATATACCGCGAATATTTCATAAACAGTGAAATTGGTATTATATATAATATCAATATATATATATTGGCATATGTATATATTGCAGTTGTTGATTTCCCACATTTTTTGTTTAGCGGATGAGACCCTATTACGCCGTTATTAAGCGGATAATATTTAATAAGAACATATACCGCGATAATTTCGTACTGGAGCGAAATTGGTATTGTGCTAATGTTTTTGGATGCAGGAAACAGGTTGGAGGGATCCAACTGGATTCCTCAACAGTTTTTATTTTATTTCAGATATTTTGATATTTGATGGATTATCATATCGATATATGATATCGTTGTTTGTCGTGATTGACTATTTGGTGTGTAGCATCATTGGACCCAGATTTTGGGATTTTAAAATGATTTTAAAAGTGATTTTGAAAATATACTATATTTTTGGAATTGATCCATTTTAAATAAATAAACGTTATAATTTTTAAAGTTATAAAAATTATGGTTTTTGTGAAATATAGTTAAAAAGCTGATTTTTAGAAATACGATTAAAAGTCGATTTTTGAGAAATATGAACTAATGATTTTATAAAATAATTTAGATTGGATTTTTGAATATATGATAAAAGTTTAAATATAGGATTTATAAAATTTGATTATTTTATAAATCGAAATGATGAAATTATAAAGGAAATTAAAGACGTTTTAGAATAATAATATAAACTGATTTATATTAAGAGATTTATAAATGGATATTTATAAATTGAAATATAGACATTATAAAACGAGTTTTTATAAGTGTTCGAATGTAGTGAAAATGAATTTCATAATAGAATGAAATTTATAGAATTATAAACTGTGAAGTTATAAACGAAATTTATAAACAGTAAGATTTATAAATTTGGTAAAATTATTTGAAGAATAGATTTATTAAATAAATAAATCTTATAAGTTATAAGGTTTATAAATTGAAAAGTCTTTAAAAAGAACGATTTTGTAAAATAATCGTTTTATAAGCAATTGGCTTATAATATGAACTTTTAGTTTATAATTGAGATATGAAATCAAATATGTTAATAAAGGAATTTATAAAAAAAAAAAGGGAAGTTTTTATAAATAAATAGAAAAGGAATTTATAAACGTTGTTTTATAAATTCGCAAATGACTTATTTTGACAAGTTAATTGTTATAACTTAGAAATGGAGTTATATTCACATTTTTTTAATAGTGAATAATCCTTTGAATTAAAATGAATAAAAGAATGAAATTGGTTAACGTAGTTTATTCACGTTTTTGAATAGTGAATAACACGTTAAAGAAATTGTTTAGAATGTGAATGTTTTAAACATAATTAAAACGATCTAACGATGTTTTAAAAGGTATTGAGATTCGAAACCATAGATTTTAACATTTATTGTTGAAATAGATGTTTCGAGAAATGAAAGGAGATGATGGACTATAACACTGTTGTTATAGTAAATGATTTCCGAAAGGAAATGTTTTTGATTAGTATTTGGGATTTATATATCTATTTTAAATTCGAATCCCTATACTAGTGATTTTGGGTTGTCGTAACGATGTTTTACGCAACATTCGTTTTGGCCCAAGTAAATATGTTTAAGTGAATGATTTCCTTAAATAATGAAATATATACTTAATTCGATTTAAGTATATTGAATATTTTCTAAGTGTTGAAAATAAAAGAGATTTGTGAATCACTTATTTTTAATAAGTATGGAAATGTTTTCCAATATGAAGTGAATAATTAGAATTTATCTTTTTGGAGGATAAATTGAAATGAATTATTGAAATCGTATATGCACGAATATTTTGAAATATAAATTCATTATGGAATTTATATGTGAAAGGTGAAATTGGTTAAAAATAAATATTGATTTATTTTTGAAGTGTTGAAACTATATATCTAGTAAAGATATTTTGGAAAATAAATAATTTGGAAAATTATTTGGAATCTGGTGATGTATGCATATCAATTGATAGTTCAATAATCGACTATCAATATTTCCCTTTGAATGGGTATTTGATGTGAATTGTTTGGAATTGAATGCACACTTATTTTTAAATAAGCGCTCACTATTCGGGTTAACCGGGAAAGGACCATGGGGTCGTATAACCCATTCCGAATATGTGATACGTCGTTGTGAATTGCATTTGAAGATCGGTGTTGAAGACCGGTATTTGCGAAAGCGATAGGATGAACTATCGATTGACTCTGCACCGAGTAGCTACGGTATTGAGTTCTCCATATGTGATGGTGAATCCGATCAGGATTGTGAATATCCGGATTGCAAGGACTTCTTTGTAAGTGCCTTCGGTTCTGTTCGAGCCCGGAACAGACTTGTAAGGATTGTATGCCTGACATTACAATTTGAGATATAAAGCCGATTTCTTTCAAATATATTTCTGTTGGTGGCGGAGAATTTATTCTTTGCTTAACACCCTTCTTTGAGACGTACGAGCTCAAAGGTTATATAGTTGAAGTTATCAGCAATATATCCCATTTTGGTAATGTGACATGCTGAGTGATGCTGAAATGATCATTGTGTTGATTATTTGTGATAGGATCGTTTATTTGATCGTCTATCCTAGTGATCATTGTGTTGATCATTTGTTGACCCAAAGCATGGCTTTTGTATAAAGTATGTTTTTGTGGACGTGACTTCGTCGAGCCTCACATCCCGGAAATGGTCAAAACAGGAAAGATGCGGCAAGGTTATTAGGGGTTGCTGTAGCTCCCCTTAGGGTATGTTCATTTCCTTCTGGAAAGGGGTGGTATCATGGTATGGAGCCCAGATACTTACTCATGTTGAAAACACTCTATTTATTATGGTGTGATGTTGGATATCGAGCGCTCGGTTGAAAAGGTCCTAAAGGACCGGGGAATGGCGTGCTCGTGTCAGTAGTTACCCAGTTAAGGGGTAACCCGGCCTTGTGTTGGCAGAGTTCCGGTTTGGTTCTCGGGGATGTCTTTCCAGAGGCATTCTCAGTGGCAATGGGAAGTTCCTTGGCCTGACCATTTGTTGGAAATCCAATTCCCAATACGAAACTTGTACGGTATTAGTTGTAGAACCTGCCATTCACTTATGGTGGTCACCACTGTTTGGATGGTAGCTATAGTAGGCATAGTTCGAAATGTCTATGTTGGCTAAGATTTATATTCTACTTTCGAAATGAATTTTTCTCTACACTATGCACTAGTAATAATATAAAATGTTCTTTTAAATGCGTATCAAGCATCTTTGACTATCATAAGGAGAAATCTCCTCCGATTCTGCGTTTGCATTGTGTGTGTGTGCGGGAGGCCTTATGGTAGTCTCATTTTTAAAAAGCATTGCGAATTAATTTAAAAATATCCCTCTTTTTGATTTTAAAATAAATAAACTGTTTTGAGTTCTCACACCAGTCACATGACTGACTTGGAGTTTATTGTTTTCCTTCCTAAACTCTAGGTGCCCACCAATTTCCACACGGGCAGTTAAGAGTTAGGTTTATCAGGATATTCTGGATATTCTGGAGTTGCTGGAGGCAAGCTGGATGGCATGGCGTATTACTAGTATATAGTATTTCTTTTTCCGCTGCACTGTTTGTTGTTGTATGTTGTTGTACACTCTGATGTGATGATATGATGTAATGAAATGAAATGTAATGTAATAACTGATATAGTTCTTTGTTTAAAGATTATTCATTTATTATTATATGTTGTTCTGCTGCGAATTGTGAGATTCTGTTGTTGTTCTGTTGTTTCCTTTCTGTCCCGTTCTATTTCTTCTGTTCCGTTCTATTTTTAAAATTCTCTGTTTTCTAAAAAAAAAAAAAATTGTCTATCTTCTTTTCTCTCTATTTTCTCTTCTTCTCTATTTTTCTTTTTCTTTCTTCTTTTTCTCTCTTCTTTCTTTTCTTTTCTTTTTAAAACCCATAACATCTCGGTTTTCGGCCTTTGATTTCTCGGCAGTCGATAAAGTGAGTGTCGATGTGGAATTTTCGAGAGTCGAAAAATTTTCGAGACGTTACAGATACAATCATCCAGGCAAATCCATACATCAAAGCCTCACTACATAGCACTCAGAATATATACAAGCAGCGGAACACCCAGTACAAATAGTAAGAAAACTAATATGCAAAGCCTCCTGCTCGTCTTCGTCATCATCAGCGTAGATCTCCAAGAACAGCACCTGTCACCTGCTACCTAGTCTGCCCATCCTAACATGGATGAACAACCCAAGGTAATAAGAGGAGACATAAAACCTTGAGTCAGACAAAGTCTTAGTGAGTAGTAAATCAACTATCAAACATACCAAAAGAGCATAAGGAATAAAAGGAATAGGAACCAAACCGTCCCACTCCACCTCTTTCTACAGTGATAGCCCCCAGACACACACTAAGGAAGAGCAAGCATAATATAGCAGATAATTAAAGTAAAGCAATAATCACTCGAGTCAAGGGCGATACTTTCCAAATACAAACCCCCAAGGCCTAAACCAAGATCAGATAGGCACCCAGAAAATACTGCTCTTGAGACCGAATGATAATACAACCAAACATCCATGACTCTGGCTATCACTGTTATCATTGCCATGATTCCACCGTTAATTGAATGACCACCTGTCAAGGGCTAATGGTAACCCCGGTTCTAGACATAACTCCGCACGTCGTCGCAGCCCGTGCCTAGGAATTTTCGCAACTACCCAGAGTACTAGCACGTCGTCGCAGCCCGTGCTCGGAACGTCGTCGCAGCCCGTTCCAACGTACTCTTGCTTTGAGCATGCTAGAACCTTCAACAACGATAATATCTTAGCCTCCTAGTCATCCTCCTCGACGACTATTTCCATACTAGCTCAAGCGCCTCTCAAGCTAACCATTATCACCTACCCGGATCGCATTACCGAGTTATCAACATAACTGTGCACGTCGTCGTAGCCCGTGCTTGGAACGTCATCATAACCCGTCCCAACTCAACATCATGGTTTGCCTCCTCGCATCATGGCAAAGTCCCATCTCAACATCATCCAATCCATACATATGAGCTTCAACATCCGCTTCATATGTCATAAGCAGCTTTCACCATTCAAGAGCCTTTCCACTTAGCTTTCGAATCATCTCCAACCATCTTGTTCCAAATCAACCATTTGCTCACTTGAAACAATCTAATCAATCATACATCCAAACATTCAAGCATTCAAACAAGATCTAATAAGCAATATTAACTATAGTGGCAATTTCGTAAATAAATGAGCATAAGTCTAACATACATGAAATCATAGTTTTAAGCATAGATCTATCAAATATAAAACATGGGTTTTGTTTCTGTAACTTATTAAATGAACTTGCATAGATAAACATCTTCACAACAATGGATCTATACTTGGATCTAAGGAAAATGCACAAAATCACTATCTACAACACTCCAACAAACCACCAATCCAATATACTCCTTTGGGTCCGCGTGAGAGATAACTACCACTCACCAAATCACCTAAACACCTCAAAAACTAAACACTTCAGATCTGGACAGCGAAGATCAAGGCTTGATCCGGCGAAATCTCGCTTAAAACGATGAAATCTAGCTTCGTTGGATGAAGATCTTTAATTTTGTCTCTTAGATCTTCAGTCTCAATCTTCGATCTTGGATGGATGTTAGAATTAGATTGGAATAGAGAAAAGAAGATGAAGAAATGTTGTAGTCGAGTTCCCAAAATGGCAGCACTTCGTCGCTTCAAAAACCGGTGCCAAAAAGTGAGCCGAACCCCTCTATTTATAGGCTGAATCACCCTTAGGTCGTCGCCCTATAGGTCGGTCACGACCTATCCATGAGTCGTTGCCGACTCATCAGACCCCTTCGTCCTACGACCTAACCAACACAACATACAGTCGACCTAAAGACATGGCCGACCCAACACTCATTCCTATGGCCGACCTAACCCCTAGCCGACCTACTGCATAAGACTCACACAGTAAAGCCATCCCAACTCGTATGCGACTTAACTAAGACGCAATGACTCAACCTATCTTCTTAAGTCGTACTAAGGTCCTAACGACTCAAGTCCTACCGACTTATACCACTTGCCGACTTAACATACAGACCGACTTAGCACTTAGCCGCTCTTCTCTCTTAACTTGCTAACACTCTAACTCGGCAACTCTTGTAACTCGGCAACACCTATGAGTCATTGACACGAGCTAACTCCACACGGCTTATCACCTTAGGCCGATAACCTTTAAGTCGGTCATTTTATAAGTCGTCTAACGACCTAACCTGTGACTCGTTAACTCGGCCAATCATACTAACTCTTTAGCTCTTAGGTCGTAAACTTCTTGACCCGGTCACCCCTATGAGTCGGCCCTCTATGACTCATGCTAGAGACAACATAAACAACACCAACGACTTAATGCAACTATTTTACGGTTTAATCGACACGTAAAATACGGGTCGTTACACGGTATTTTGAACTCAATGGAAGTGGTCTCGAGTTCTAATTCAATCGTTTGCAAAAAGTAGCTTTTCGGACTACAATCCGTCTAACGATGCTATATTTAAATTAAATACTTAAATACACAATCGTAAAATATGCGGGTTGTTACAGACTTCCCTCCTTAAAGAAATTGCGTCCTTGCAATATTTAAGAAGAAAATAAAAACGTAACAACCATAAAAGCTTCTCACACAAAAGAAATTTGAAATAAGAAGTTCACCTTAAAGAGCGCGAGAGAGTAAGTCCGGATGTGTTCGCTCGATGAATTCTCTTGATTCCCAAGAGCAATCCTTAGGATTAAGGACCATTGAACTTTCACAAGCAGGACATCTTTATTTCGAAGGCATTTTACCTCCATAGCAATAATGCGAATATGATGTTACTCATAAGTCAAATTAGGCGAAACTTCAATTTCTTCAATAACACCGGGCTCCAGAATAAAAATGGGAATCCCAAAGGCATTTCTGTAGTTGAAAGACGTGGGAAACGTCATGAATAGCAGAAAATTGAGCGACTAATAAAAGGCGATAAGCCACGGAACTAGTGCATTTGGTGATGGGAAAGGGGCCAATATATCGAGGTGCTAACTTTCTCGATCGACTAAAATGCCCAACACCTTTCATAGGTGAAACACGAATAGACACCAAATCTCCCATAGAAAATTCCAATTTCCTTCTTTGGTTATCGGCATAGGATTTTTTTCTACTCTGAGCTTCTTTCATCCTATGACGAATAAGGTCAATCTTTCGGTGGAATCTCGAATAAAATCTGGACTAAAAACCAGCTTCTCACCGGCCTCAAGCCAACAAGAAGGAGATCGGCATGGCCTTCCATAGAGTGCCTCGAAAGGTGCCATACAAATACTAGATTGGAAGCTATTATTGTAGGAAAACTGAACAAGAGAAATATGATCTTTCCAACTTCCATCAAAATCAAGAACACATGCACGAAGAAGATCTTCAAGAGTTTGATTCACACGCTCGGTTTGTCCATCGGACTGAGGATGATAAGCGGTGCTAAAATGAAGCTTCATTCCCAAAGCTTTTTGAAGACTCTTCCAAAATCCACTAGTAAACAATGGATCACGATCGCTAACAATAGAAGAAGGAACTCCATGTAATTTAATAATTTCTTTGATAAAGAGCTTGGCCAAAAGTGGTACGGTCCGGTTAGACCGAACGGGAATAAAATGGGCGGATTTAGTATGTCTATCAGTTATCACCCATAGGCTATCATGACCCGAACAAGAACGGGGATGGCCGTCAATAAAGTCCATGGAAATTTGATCCCACTTCCAAACAGGAATGTCCAAAGGTTGCAATATCCCACCGGGCTTTTGATGTTCGGCCTTAATTAGTTGGAAAGTCATGCAACGCTTAACAAAGTTAGCAATATCAGATTTCATCCCATCCCAATAATGAAGTGGCTTCATATCCACGTACATTTTACTACTACCGAGATGAATAGTAAATTTAGAACGATGAGAATCTTCTAAAATATCTTTACGAAGATCACTAATATTTAGCATGATAAGTCTACCAAATTTTCGAATACCACCACGAGCATCAATATTAAAGTCTTTCAAACCTTCAATATCAATTTTATCCCTAAAATTCTAGCTAAGAAGAGCCAATTCGGGATCTAGCCTTTGAGCTTCAATGATGCGGTCTATAAGATAAGGTTGAGCCTCAAGGCTACATAAAACAAGAGATGAACATAAATTGGATTCAAGATCACGAATCTCACAAGTGGATAAAGTCTTGAGATCATTACATTTGGATATCATCAAAGAAATAACCGCTTGTTGCTTACGATTAAGGGCAATGGCAACACGATTTCCCCTTTCGGGATTATAAAAAGAATATCGAGATCATAAGATGGAAGGAACTCGAGCCAACGTTGTTGACGCAATTTAAGTTCCTTTTGAGAAAATAAATATTCGAAGATTTATGATCGGTATAGAGAACAAGTTTCTCTTCCAAAAATAATGATACCAAATTTCTAAAATCGAAAACAATAGCCGCGAGCATTAGATCATGAGTGGCATATCTAGTCTCGGTAGGCTTTAATGTATGGAAGCATAAATGATAGAACGTTCCCCTTTTTTTTCAAGCGAATGGCACCTAAACCAATATGACTAGTATCAGTACCAATAGTGAACTGTTGGTTCCCTTCGGGAATCACAAGAATAGGAGTATCGGGAAAGAAATAGTTCTTTTAATTGATCCTCTTTCTCGAAAAGCTAAAACTTTCAAAAAGTATAATTAACTTTATGTAATCATTTTCTAGAAAATTTTACATTTACAAGTCAATTTATTGTGTCTGACTGTCTCATCAAAGCGTTTAGGAAATTCCTATTGATAACGTTGATCAAGCGCATCGATCAGAATTCTTAAAGCACTCAATGGGAAATACAATCACCAAATCATCTTCTATATGATAAATAAGTCTCTTAAAAAATTTGAGAGTATTCTTTGCATGTTTCAAGAACAAAATCCAATTATACATATAAAATGTCTTCTTAAAAAGATTTGCAAAAATATTAAATTGTTGTTTCCATCCAAAATCAATAAATACAAGAATGGAGTCATCGAGATACTCGTAGAATTACTTGATTCATAAAACGGATGAAATAAGCTGGACAACTGAATGACATAATATGTCATTCATAAGAATCATAACAAGTGTGGAATACGGTAAGTGGAATGCTAACTTCCACAACTCATGGCAAATGAAAACTGGTGGCAAGGTCGGGCTGAAAAAGACGTTAACACCACTCAAAAGATTGCTTAGGTGATAATCCTAAGACAAACTAAAAAATACTGGAAAATTCCACAAACTACCCGAATGAGAAAAATAACGTTTTCCTCATTATGTGGGTTTAATGAATAAAATGATGGCATCAAATTGGAATCGAAATCACAAAGAAAAATAGATATATGCTTAACAGATTAAGAATGTTGAAGACGAATAGTCCACTCGGAAAATAGGATATGGGCTTCATAATGATTAAGCCAATCCTTTCACACAAATCAATTCCGAAGCCTAAGTAATGCGGCAAATCGGCTCGGAAAGAAAAAATCATATAAAGTAATCTCGACATCATAACAAAGCAAATTGAGCATTGCAGATCCACCTACCGGATTCGAAATTCTCAAAGAAGTCATCAAGCCCAAAATGTTTTAAAGAAAAAGAATCAACAAGTTCTTTTGATATAAAATAGTGAGATGAACCCATATCAATAAGAACTCGAAAGGATAATCACAAAACAAATGAAATCAAGGATTAAATGAGAAATACCTTGACCAAGAGAAGTGTCACAACAGGCTTGCACAACTTTCAACTTTCCCTCTCTCCTACTTTGAAGTTTGGGGTAAGAAGATAAATGATGACCCGAAATTTTGCAATAGCAGCAAGTAAGGGGTTTTGGACATTTAATTACATAGTGTTCCTTAGAATTACAATTGTAGCATCCTCCACAATTAGGTATTGAAGTCTTTGCTACCAAAGTAGTTTGCTTCACTATCTTATTGGCATTAGGGCTTTTGAACTTAATATGCCTCTTCTTGGAAATCCCAATATCACTATCACTTCCTTTACCAACCTCTTTATGTCGAAGAGTGACATCCACAAGCTGATTGAAAGGAACTTCAAGTTTCAGAGGTAAAACCATTATGGGGTTCTTACTCAAAGCACAGATAAACCTTTTATTCTTTACAAGATCCAAAAGTTGTTGGGCAGACATGAATAAGCCAACCAGAGAAGGACTACTGGATTGACCAGCTAGGACTGCCAGAACTAACCATCTCTTCTTCTTTAAGAAAGAAAGAAAGAAGAATAAAAAGGTTATTCTCAAAATGAATATCAAACAATCATGATTGATAAAACAAGGAATCATAAAAGAAAATCGGACAGAACGGGTCCAATGACTCGGATAAATCCTAAGGCACGATTCCTAAGGAAGACTTAGGACAATGATCCTTGCTAGATTATTCTATATTGTTCCAAAGTTTGGCTATGATACCAAGCTGTGGCGCCCCACCTCTATACCCATGCTAGCCAAGGACACTACGAAGTAATGCCGTCAACTTGCATGAAGAATAAGGCTTTTGAGGAGCGACCATCCGTGTAATTGCTTTGTGCGAGCACCGATATGTCAGATAGAATAACATGCATTTCATTTCAAGAGGAAATCCGACATATCGAGACAAACTCAAAGTTACTACACAATGGCTATATAATCTTTGAAAACAAATATAGAAATAAGCATAACACAAACCAGTCACAAATATTCATATCACAAAAGTGTAAATAGATATGAACATAACACATAGAAGTGTACATCAAAGTAGTGGTCTAACAAGATCCATAGTAACACAAAAGAATGGATACAAGTGCTAGACAAAAGAATATGTATACATTAAGGAGTCTTTATCTCAAATGTATACAACCAAAAACTACTAATCTAAGTAGTTAGCCAAAAGTCAGGATAATAATCCCAGATGTGAAGTCAAGCAGTAGCACCTGTTACATCTCGGTCTGACCCGAGTATTATTCAATAAGAAAATAATAAATAGATCAATCTAGCTATAAATATCAGATAAAATGGTATAAAATAAGAGATATGACAAAAACGTATGATAACCGTAAAGCCGTACTGTAATAAGTATGTAATTGAAAATCAATCAGAGATTAACCAATATCGCAAGAATCTACTCAAAGATCAAAAGAATGTCATACTCTTTATTTTTATTCACCAAACCATAAATATAGACAATTATATCAATGCCAGTCACAAAAGATAATGACACAAAAATTCAACAATGCACAAATATTGATAAAACTTATCAATGTAAATCACGAAAATTGGTGAAAATACAAATTCTAGAAATCGGTCAATAGAAATCCAGAAATCACAAAAAGGGGAAAGAGGCCTATCACAGAATGGCAGCATGGAAACTCACCAACACGTGTTTCACAAAACGGAAAGCTATTCCATGGTTGCTAACCATTAATTTTGAGCCGAGGCTCCATTAAAACGGCCCGAAGACCATGAGCCGAAGCTCCACTAAAACGGCCCAAAGACCATGGGTCGCTACCCCACCAAGCCGAAGCTCCACTAAAAACGGGGTTTAGTCTCCCTCGCAGACAAAGAGACATCGCACATTGCTAGTCTAAATCATAAAATGATCATCGTTGATCGATAAGTGTAAATTAAACTAAGCTAGTAAATAAATGAGTTTAGCTTCATGTCCCATAACCACTAGCTTAACTTAATTATTTACGACAAATTGTAGACTTCCACTCGAGGTTAAGTGTCAATTACACTAAGCTAGTAAATATATGAGTTTAGCTTCATGTCCCATAACCACTAGCTTAACTTAAATATTTACGAACAAATTGTACATCTCCACTCGAAAAATTGTCACAAGAGATTCAATCGAACAAGTCCAAGAATTAACCGACGAAGTAAACGCAAGCGTTTCATACCACTTATTTTACTAAGCCGTTTAATTAGATTTCTCATACGAATGAGGTAAAGGTTTGTATATATTAATAGATTGGAAAACGGTTTTTAAGAAACGAGCTTTGTAATAAAATAGTGTTGAAATTGTTTTGATGAAAGAGTTTTGGTATTTACTACTAGTATAGAAAACCTTTATATTTTTAAAGTGACAAATCACGGATTGTAGAAATAGTCAATCATCACAATTCACATATGAAGACGTGAATCAAATCCATAGAAATCGATGTTGATTCCATCAAGATGGACATACCCAAAAATTCCAAAATAGAAGTCATCAAAGTCGATAATAAATGATAACAGCAAAGCGGATAACCACGAATCGATTAAAATTGGAAATCAACGCAAAATATGCAAATTGGGCCTATATAAGCAGGTCAGTCGACTGACAGCAAAAGGCCAGTCGACTGATCCAGAAACCTGGAAGTTTCATTTCCTGCAGTCAGTCGACTGATTACAGTGTCCAATCGATTGATTGCAGGAAACAGAGATTCCTTGTCTCTATAAACAGCCCCTGGAGCCATCATTGGCTACAGCCAGTCGACTAACTGCAATTGGTCAGTCGATTGACTGGGTGCTGGGCTGTTTTTTTAGCCTATTCAATGAAGAGCAAACTCTCCCAAATTGCAATCGAATGAGCAACGGCGCTAGGGGTTTATGCCAATCAGCAACTTGGCCCTATAGGCTCTTCAATGCATCAACAAAAACATGTTTAAATATCAAAGTTAGGATTTTTGAAGATTTGACTTCAAAACACCAAAAATTGGAATATTCACCAACTCAATCCAAACCAAAAGCAAATGCACATGAATAAGTGTTAGGAATTCATACCCAACAATCAAAGATAGTTATAGACAAAGATGTGAGATAAAAATCTCACTTTTTACTCAAAACAATGAAGAAGAAGATATAGAGCAAGGCAAGAACAATCACTCTTCAATTCTAACCCAAGAAGCTTAAATGTAAGCTTAAAAGAAAAATATTTCCTAAGTTAGGGTTTAGGAATTTCTGAAATTGAAGTTAGAATGAGTTGGAGAAGAAGAAGAGGATGCTTAACAATAGCTTCTCTTAGAATTTGGAGCTAGAGCTTGGATTTTGCAAATGAACTAGGGCATGGAGTTTCTATTTCCCATTCCATTCCCCCATTTTTGATGATGCTTGAGTATTAGGAAAAGTTATGAAGTAATGAAAAGGAGAGGGGGTGGAACTAGGGTATTAAGATAGAACATTGGGCTGAAATCCAAACTCAAACCCAAAGTGAAAAAATAGAAAAATTCTACTAACTCCAAACATATCGAAGTTTATACTCAAATAGGTCGCAAACGACATTTTGAACTCAATGGAAGTGGTCTCGAGTTCTAATTCTATCGTTTGCAAAAAGTAGCTTTACGGACTACAATCCGTCTAACGATGCTATATTTAAATTAAATATTTAAATACACAATCGTAAAATATATGGATTGTTACATTGTGGATAGCATTTGTAGATCGGTGGTGAAGACCAGATATTTTCAAAAACGAAAGGATAACTCATCGAATGTCTCTGCACCGGCTGATCCCCAATATAGAGATTTGATAACCCTTTGTGATGGGAAGTCCGGATGTGATTAGGGATTATCCAGATTGGCAAGGGCTTCTTTGGAAGTGCCTTCGGTTCTGTTTGAACTCGGAACAAACTTGTATGGATGTATGTCTAACACTACACTTTGAGATGTAAAGTTGGTTTCTATCAAATACATTTCTGTTTGGTGGCGGAGATTTGTTCTCTTAGCTTAACAACTTTCTCCGAGACGTACGAGCTCAGAGGTTATGTAGTAGATGTTTACTAGTGATACATTCCCAATTTGGTAGTGTGGCATGCTAAGTGCAGCTGAGTGTTGATGATCATTTGTTGATCGAAGCATTGCTTTTGTGAAAAGCGTAGCATTGTGGACGAGACCTCATCGGAACTCACACCTCAGAAATGGTCGAAAAAGGAAAGATCTGGCAAGGTTGCACGGGTCGCTCCCCTAGGGTATGTCCATTCCTTCTGGAAAAGGGTGGTATCATGGTATGGAGCCTAGATATTTAACCTATGTGGTTACTGCAAGTACATTGCTTTGTGGTTGTTGGTGTTGAGAGCTCTCGGATAAAGGTCGCAAACGACCGGGGATGGCATATCTTTAGGTGTTACTCCTGGGAAGGGAGTAAACCGGCCTTGTGTTGGCAGAGAGTCGGGTAAGTACTTAGGGCGTCCCTCCGGGGGCATTTCCATGTAGCAATAGGAAGTACCTTAACCTGGCCATTTGTTGGAAATCCAATCTCCAATACGCGCCTTGTACGGTTTTACATGTATAACCTGTCATTTACTTATGGTGGTCACCACTGTTTAGATGGTAGCTAAAGTAGGCATAGTATGAAATGTCAAAGATTAATATTATACTTTCAAAATGTTTTCCACTATGCATTAATAATGATATCAAATGGTTTTCGCGTATCAAGCATTTTTGACTATCATAAGGAGAAATCTCCTCCAATTCTGCGTTTCCATGGTGTGTGCGGCAGGAGGCCTTATGGTAGTTTCATTTTCCAAAAAGCATTGCAGATTTCTTTTTAAATTCTTTTTGTAATGACCTGGAAATTTCGAAACCGAAAATTCCAGATAGTTATAAAAAGAATAAAGAGGTAGAAAAGAAGAAGAAGAAGAATCAGCAACAACTCACATTCGCAGCGGATAAAATATAATAATAAATAATAACAGTTTACAAAAGAATACTGTATATGTCGATTACATTTTAATACATCAGGGTTACACACTTATACAGACACTGGATATACACAATTACCATGTCATAGATATACAATAATATAATATAGCGGAAGAACTTCATACATTCTTGTCATCCAGCTCGCCTCTTGAGCTCCAGAACGTCCCTACCTGAAAATCTGTAATACTCGGTCTGACCCGAGCATTACATCAAAGTAACACCCGGGTCAGGCTGGAAACCAGCGTGAGTAAACCCATCTAACATGGAATACTAGAAGCATACAACTAATATAAACCCGGGTAACTTATATCAATTTACAACTTAGCAAGTTGTTATAGACATCACTATTTACACATCAATTTCTAAGTGCCAAACTTGGATTAAATGGTCCAATTTACTTAAAATCATTCCATTCCATCTTATTGATTTCACATATCAATCTATAAAGAATTGAAGTGGTTTCGGGTATTTACTAATATCCGACTCCGGTCTCTTCAAATTCAATACCATCTTAACCCAAGTTATTCAAGTAAAATACAATTCAGCTTTAAATAAAAATGTCACTTTTGCACATCAGTTTATCATCAATAGACAACCACATCATCATTGTCTATCCAAAACCTATCATATCACAAAACATTTCATATCAGGGATATCAATCAATTTATTTAATCATCATTCATAAGCAAGATGGATCATTTCCAAAATTTATTTAATTTATCTCAAATTAAATTAATTACAAATCTTTAATCACTTAGATTACCTTTTCTTAAACAATTAATTAATTTTCAGATCAATTAACTAATCATCTTTTAATTATCCATCTTAATTAATCATCCTTGATTAATTATTCTCAATTACGTAAAGTAATTATCCTTTAATTGATTACACAAAATTGATTATCCTCTAACAACTTCAGTAATTAACCATCCGGTAATTACTTATCTTAATTAATTAACCCCTTAATTAATTATATCAATCCTTTAATTAATCACACCAAGTAATCAATCTTTAATTACTTCTCCTAAGTCATTAACCTTTAATTACTTCCCATTAAGTAATTTCCCTTTTACTTACATCCAATAATTATCCTTAATTTATAATTAATTAATCTTATTATTCTTTAATTATCAATTAACAACTTATTGATTAATTAATTCATTAAAGTTACATTATTTATCATCAATGTCTTCTTTAATTATCATCTGAAATCTTATTTTATAAACCTTGGAATTAAATTATCATTAATCTATCGATTTACTTAAAGCTTTAAGTTCAATTAATTAATTAAAATCACTTTATCTTAATTAAGTAGCTACTTAGTTACATGATTAATTAAGTTTTAGAACAACATAAGGATCAACTTAATTAATTAACTTAAAACAAATTTCTCAACTTTAATTAACAACATAAAAAAATTAAACTTGATAACATTCAAATATTAGCTCGATACAAACCAAGACTTTCTCGAATCAAAATCTGAGCGTCTCTTACCTTTCCCAGTTTATACAAAGTTACTACTAATCTACATCTTATATCAAAGGTAAGCAACTGTATACACTCACAGAGGAATAAATTCCACAGGCTACTAAAGTACATTCTAAATTTTATTTCACAAAAACAGTAGCAACCTTAATTTTTTATACCGGAACTTGTACTCAACTTACACGGGTACGATTTTTATTTCTGCTTCAGGCTACTAAATTAAGAGTCTTCTACTTCAGGCTACTAAATTACTTCTACTCAAGCTACTGAATTATGAAACTTCTACTTCAGGCTACTAAATTAAGAAAGAAAAAAAACCTAGCAACCAATTCATGTCATAGAGCCATTATTGTTTTCCTGCACCTGCTACTGCAATTGCATTTACAATATTTATCTAGACCCATTTTAATTAGCAGCATTTTTATTTTTATTTTTTATTGTGCTATGAGCCAACTACACAACATCTATATTCATATCTCAGGTTATTGATACGTTTTTTTCTACTTGTATTTCACCCTTTTCAACATGCACAGATTGTCAGTTTATGTTTAGATGTCTTCGTATTTTTGTTTTTATTTTTCTTCTCAAATCAAAGCAGTTACAAAGCATGCACCAGCAAGAAATTATATATGGAAGACATTCGATTCAGAACCTTATCTAGTCAGAACATGTTTCCGGTTTATCAAATTCACATCTTATTTAGTTACAGAGTTTACATCTTAAATTGCAGACAAAAATAAGGAGTTATGTTTTGAATTGATCGGCATTCAGAAATAAATACAGCATAGACTAACGTGTAAACATAGCAACCAAAACAAAATCAAGGCAATCCAAACTCTACTTCAGGTAATCTGCATTTTTAATTTACTCCAAGCGCAACGTGAAAGCACAAACACACACAAAGGTAAGCAACTGAGCTTCTGGAATCATTTATTAAAAGTTATTGGTATTATGCAATATGAGCATCTTGCTTCCAGTAATAGTTTCTCATTCGACTACAGTAAATATTTTTATTTGAAAAAAATAAATATACCCAGCACACGCATATCGTAACAGAGACTTCTTTATACCTCTAAATAACCAAGCTACACTAAGTTCCATCATTTCCAACAACACAAAGCAAATTAAATCGAATTTATCCTTACAGGTTTGCTTACTTTTGTTAAGTTAATAATGCAGTGAAGGGAAAAAAACAAGGGACTACAGCGAGTTCGAATTGTAACAAAACCTTTTATTTAACTGTACAGTGGAAACTCACTATATTTTACTTTGGAGCTTATCATTTGGAGCTTATTTATTTAAATCAACGTATTTTGTTTTCCAAATAAGCTCAAGAACATAATAAAATAAATAGGGTTGAATCTATCGAATTACAACCATATATCAGAAGCACAGATAAATCTACCCGTAAAAATATAAGTTCATCAAATTACTCACCTTATTGCAGAACAGTGGCCTATTTCTGGAATTCGACAGTAAATTGAAGCTTGATTTTTCAATCGTAACACTATACGTTGATTTGAATCTGCTGTCAGTTGAATCTGAATTCGCACTATGTTGAGATGATCTTGAATTGCTTTTGTTGTTAGCCTGATAATTATTATTTTCATTTGTTGTTTAGATTTCTTTGTTTGGTTTTAAGGGAAGATGAAGGAAATTGAGATTGAAAAGGAGGATATGGAAAGCTCAGGATCTGCTTACAGCTTTGATTCTCAAGTTATTTTATTATTTATTTATTTTCAACTTAAAGAAACATATCGCCACTTGTAATTTCCAAGGCTTATACAACTACACATGTAATATGCATGTGTAAATAAATTTTAAATGTTTTGTAAAACTTTTATATTTAAAGTTTCTATAAATATATTTCTTAATTTATACAAATAAAATATAAAACAAATCTTATTCATATATTTTAAATCCAAAACATTTAAAATAATTATCTTTTAGATTTCAAATTTAAATTCAAATTCAAACTCACTTTCAAATTAAAAATCCAATTTGAAATCAACTCAAATATATGTATATATCTAAGCAACACAAATTAAATTTGTAAATAATAATTCTATTTTAAAATTTATATCCATCTTTAAAAACATCACAGATATTCTTCATTATATTTTCAAAAAAAAAATTTAGAATTATCTATTTACCATACAAATCAATATTTTGATAATTTTAATCCTGTTAACTATTAATTCATAGATGTCCAATAATTCGGGTTATCACATTCCTCCCCCCTATGAATCTTTTCGTCCTCGAAAAGGAACGAAACCAGAATTTTTATTAAAATACTATTTATTAGTAAAATTATTATTTGATTTTTTTTTAAACACTTTTAAAATTTACATAATAATTTTATAAAACAGTTTTTTTTATGAAAATACTTTTATAACTCGATGTTTCAACAAGTCCATCCTTTTTCTTATAGAGATTCGGTCATACGTTGGTCAGGCGTAGGACTGAAAATCTATAAGTATTTGGTAAACCCGTTTTCAGCACCAAGTAAAAATACTTAGAAAATAATTTTATCTGAAAATATGGAAAACATTTTTGAAAACGAGGAAATATCTTTGGTGAGAATGCTCTGAAAATCATCACCCCCATCCGTGGTCACAGTTACATTTCAGGGTTACGTTGTCATCGCAGCAAAAGTCCATGTAACTGCAGGCTCCCTGCGGCCTATCGATTACGCCATGGAACTCACACAACAGATCACAGTTACATCCAGGGTTACGTTGCCCTCGTAGCAAAAGTCCATGTAACTGCAGGCTCTCCGCGGCCTCTGATTTTCGCTGTCAAAATGAAACTTCTCCACTCCTACATAGGTCGCAGTCTACCGATATAAAATCAAACGCAGACTATTGGCTCTCAGCGGCACACACGACTTTCGCTATGTTATACCATAGATCGCAGTTACATCCTCGGTTACGTTGCCGTCACAGCGAAAGTCCATGTAACTGTTGGCTCTCAGCAGCACACACGACTTTCGCTATGGTATACTCTACTCATAATCCTCAGGAACTAGTTTTGTCCGGACTCCTCACAGGATCAACTTTTGAACCCTCCTGGAGCTCAAGGCAGCACCACCCGGTGGTACTCCTGAAGTTCATTTCAAGGGAGCGCCTTTTTCCCCAGAGCCGTCATCAAAACATTTTATACTATATACATATAGTATCTTTAAATCATACACCTAGTATGATCTCATACAAAGCTCCTTTATACAAAATCGATTATCCCAAAATCGATAATTCTCAATCTAGGCTTTCCAAATTCAATATTGATTTTACCCAAAAATCAAAAGTCTTACCAAAACCAAAGGTTCCCAAAACCTTTTCCAAAATCCTCATATGATCCTTTATATATAGAGATATATATAAAATCCTTGATAAAAATCTTTGGATCATTATAAACTTGTATAAAAATCCTTTTATACTTCAAACACTTTCAAAACAAATCCTTTCTCTTTTGGCAAAAGATTCATCAATGGAAGTTTTATCTTATAAAACAAAGATATTTACTTTGGTTACTCAAAATCAGATATTCAAATTTGATTACTCCTTACAAAACCACTTACCATATCACTTACTTCCATAAGTAAAATTTCAACCATAGAAATATCCAATTTCTATTTTATTTCCTCATATATTTCACAAAATATGTTTTCACTTCAAAAACCATTTCAAATTTCTTATCCACAAACTTCAATATCAATTTCATTCCAACCTATACGATGTACACATATCATCCGTACGCTATACCAATCTGATCGCTCACTCGATCACACAATTTCATTTCTAAACTAGTATTGTCCATCCGACTTCCTAGTGCGGACACAGATCTGGTTTCTTGATCAGAAACCGTTATTCTCCTTGCATAGTCATAACTATGATAGAGAATATCCAGAACCAATCAACAATCCATATCCAGCTTCGCCTTCAAAAATCGAGTGGAAAATTCCAACTCGGATCGATATAGCTATCTTGAAATTCTGTGCTCGAATCAGGATCAAATCATTATGCGAATAGAATAACATACGTACACCCTACGTATTTATCTTTATTGGTTATCAGCCAAATCAATTCCATTTCTATTCACATTCACTTTGATTTTCATTCACTTACACTCAATTGCTTAAATCCATTCGGATTATCACCTCAATTCTTATCTCGATTGGGTATTTAACCATAAACAGTTTAAACTTTGTCCAGTTTAAATATAGAAAATAGCTTGAAAAGTTAAAAATAGATAAGTCGTTGGAAAATAATTACTAGTATGTAAAATGGTTGTAAAATAGTTATGTAGTTGTAAAATAGTTGGAAAATAGTTAAAATAATTATGGAAATTTTAGATAATTGCAAAATAATAGTAAGATAGTAATTAGTTTTGTAAAGTAGTTGAAATATAGTAATTAGCTTATAAAACAGTTGGAAAATTGTTAAATAGGTCCAAAAAAAATTGTATAACAAGTATAAGATAGTTTGGCCTTTAAAAGAAAGGTTGTATATATAATGAGTAGCTTGGAGAAAATAGGTTTATATTAAAACAATTTATATTAAAAATAATCCAGAGTCAAACTGCTCACTTCCCAATCTCCATTCTCCTCGATTCAATTTAAATTTCCTTTTCCATTTATTGACCCAATTCTACTTTAAATAACTTCAATTTCCATTGAAATTGATCCAACCCTAATTCAAGTTGAATTAACCTCAGTTTCTTTCCAAATTTAACTTTATCAAATTCTACTAATTCAAACAAATTTCAATTGAACTAGTTCCAATTTCAATTTATTTCAACTCCAGTTTGAATTAATCCCAATCTTAAATTCCATTTCCACATCAAGTTGAATTATTCTTGACTTCCTCCCAAATCCAATTCAAATTCCATTTGAATTTTATACTTATATATTTTTAATCATAATTTCAACTAATTCAAATCAAATTCAATTTGAACTAATTTCAAATTTTAAATTTCAAATTTAAACCATCTCGAATTATATAAATTCGAGTTGAATTCACTAAGGTTGGTTTAGCCCTTTAAACCCAGTTAACCTTTATTAAAAACCTTTAAACAATTTAATTTCCAATTAAATTTAGATTTTCTTTTATCTCAATAATGGATATATCACCACACTTCATTTCTTACTCATTTAAACAAATCCAATTTCACAATTAAATGTTTCCAATTTCCAGATCTCAATACCCATTTTGAGATCACATAAACTTCCCATTCAGATTAACCTTTTAACTTCCCAAGTTAAATCTTAATTTCATCTTCAAATTTTCAAATCAGGTTGATCATTTCAACTTATTTAACTTTTTCCCTAGTTAAACTTAATTCACTTAATCCAGTCAATCTTACCCAATTTGAACTTCCATTTCAAATTTTAAACTTAACATAAATAATCTTCCCGCTTATTAAGTTCAAAAACCTATCACCTTGGGTATCACATCTTATTCCAAACTCAAAACTCACCATTTAGAGTTTATTTCCAACCACCTTTGATATTATGTATATCCACATGTATACATTTTAATTTCTTTTACACACCAAGTTATACTTAAAATTTTAAACCACCTTTGGTTTTAATTCAAAACAAATTTCTTTTTAAATTTTCAAACAACTCTTGTTTGAAATAGGATCATTTCATTCAAATGCATTAAATAATATTATTTATTATTTCTTTAAATTAATTACGTCATTAATTAATCACATTCGGTAATTAACTTATTTCTTAATTACCTTCATTAAGTAATTGTCCCTTAAATTACTTACTTCTAGTTACTTCATTAAGTAACTTCCTCTTAATTTATCATTTCCAATTATTATCCATTAATTAATCTCATTAAATAAAGTTTAATTAATTTCATAAATTCATTGATTATCCTTATCCTGAAACCTTTCCCAAATTCGAGATTTAATTTCAGTTGGTTGTAATTTAATTCAATAATTTAACGACCAATTCCCTTACTATTTATTAGAAAGAAATATTGCTTATATATATCAAAATATATACTTATATAAAACCATTTAAAATCTTTATATAAGAAAATAACAAGTACGCTCTCTCATATATATACACTCAACTCATTCTAAGGTACCACTTATCCTATCCTTAATGAGTAATCCCACCAGAGCCAAGGTTCTCGCTTAACCTTCTACTCTGATACCAAATGTAATGACCCGGAAATTTCGAACCCGAAAATTCCAGATAGTTATACGGTTTTACATGTATAACCTGTCATTTACTTATGGTGGTCACCACTGTTTAGATGGTAGCTATAGTAGGCATAGTACGAAATGTCTAAGATTAATATTATACTTTCAAAATGTTTTCCACTATCCATTAATAATGATATCAAATGGTTTTCGCGTATCGAGCATTTTTGACTATCATAAGGAGAAATGTCCTCCAATTCTGCGTTTGCATGGTGTGTGCGGTAGGAGGCCTTATGGTAGTTTCATTTTCCAAAAAGCATTGCGGATTTCTTTGTAAATTCTTTTTGTAATGACCTGGAAATTTCGAACCCGAAAATTCCAGATAGTTATAAAAAGAATAAAGAGATAGAAAAGAAGAAGAAGAAGAATCAGCAACAACTCACATTCGCAGCGGATAAAATATAATAATAAATAATAACAGTTTACAAAAGAATACTGTATATGTCGATTACATTTTAATACATCAGGGTTACACACTTATACAGACACTGGATATACACAATTACCATGTCATAGATATACAATAATATAATATAGCGGAAGCACTTCATACATTCTTGTCATCCAGCTCGCCTCTTGAGCTCCAGAACGTCCCTACCTGAAAATCTGTAATACTCGGTCTGACCCGAGCATTACATCAAAGTAACACCCGGGTCAGGCTGGAAACCAGCGTGAGTAAACCCATCTAACATGGAATACTAGAAGCATACAACTAATATAAACCCGGGTAACTTATATCAATTTACAACTTAGCAAGTTGTTATAGACATCACTATTTACACATCAATTTCTAAGTGCCAAACTTGGATTAAATGGTCCAATTTACTTAAAATCATTCCATTCCATCTTATTGATTTCACATATCAATCTATAAAGAATTGAAGTGGTTTCGGGTATTTACTAATATCCGACTCCGGTCTCTTCAAATTCAATACCATCTTAACCCAAGTTATTCAAGTAAAATACAATTCAGCTTTAAATAAAAATGTCACTTTTGCACATCAGTTTATCATCAATAGACAACCACATCATCATTGTCTATCCAAAACCTATCATATCACAAAACATTTCATATCAGGGATATCAATCAATTTATTTAATCATCATTCATAAGCAAGATGGATCATTTCCAAAATTTATTTAATTTATCTCAAATTAAATTAATTACAAATCTTTAATCACTTAGATTACCTTTTCTTAAACAATTAATTAATTTTCAGATCAATTAACTAATCATCTTTTAATTATCCATCTTAATTAATCATCCTTGATTAATTATTCTCAATTACGTAAAGTAATTATCCTTTAATTGATTACGCAAAATTAATTATCCTCTAACAACTTCAGTAATTAACCATCCGGTAATTACTTATCTTAATTAATTAACCCCTTAATTAATTATATCAATCCTTTAATTAATCACACCAAGTAATCAATCTTTAATTACTTCTCCTAAGTCATTGACCTTTAATTACTTCCCATTAAGTAATTTCCCTTTTACTTACATCCAATAATTATCCTTAATTTATAATTAATTAATCTTATTATTCTTTAATTATCAATTAACAACTTATTGATTAATTAATTCATTAAAGTTACATTATTTATCATCAATGTCTTCTTTAATTATCATATGAAATCTTATTTTATAAACCTTGGAATTAAATTATCATTAATCTATCGATTAACTTAAAGCTTTAAGTTCAATTAATTAATTAAAATCACTTTATCTTAATTAAGTAGCTACTTAGTTACATGATTAATTAAGTTTTAGAACAACATAAGGATCAACTTAATTAATTAACTTAAAACAAATTTCTCAACTTTAATTAACAACATAAAAAAATTAAACTTGATAACATTCAAATATTAGCTCGATACAAACCAAGACTTTCTCGAATCAAAATCTGAGCGTCTCTTACCTTTCCCAGTTTATACAAAGTTACTACTAATCTACATCTTATATCAAAGGTAAGCAACTGTATACACTCACGGAGGAATAAATTCCACAGGCTACTAAAGTACATTCTAAATTTTATTTCACAAAAACAGTAGCAACCTTAATTTTTTATACCGGAACTTGTACTCAACTTACACAGGTACGAATTTTATTTCTGCTTCAGGCTACTAAATTAAGAGTCTTCTACTTCAGGCTACTAAATTACTTCTACTCAAGCTACTGAATTATGAAACTTCTACTTCAGGCTACTAAATTAAGAAAGAAAAAAAACCTAGCAACCAATTCATGTCATAGAGCCATTATTGTTTTCCTGCACCTGCTACTGCAATTGCATTTACAATATTTATCTAGACCCATTTTAATTAGCAGCATTTTTATTTTTATTTTTTATTGTGCTATGAGCCAACTACACAACATCTATATTCATATCTCAGGTTATTGATACTTTTTTTTCTACTTGTATTTCACCCTTTTCAACATGCACAGATTGTCAGGTTATGTTTAGATGTCTTCGTATTTTTATTTTTTTTTTGCTTCTCAAATCAAAGCAGTTACAAAGCATGCACCAGCAAGAAATTATATATGGAAGACATTCGATTCAGAACCTTATCTAGTCAGAACATGTTTCAGGTTTATCAAATTCACATCTTATTTAGTTACAGAGTTTACATCTTAAATTGTAGACAAAAATAAGGAGTTATGTTTTGAATTGATCGGCATTCAGAAATAAATACAGCATATACTAACGTGTAAACATAGCAACCAAAACAAATTCAAGGCAATCCAAACTCTACTTCAGGTAATCTGCATTTTTAATTTACTCCAAGCGCAACGTGAAAGCACAAACACACACAAAGGTAAGCAACTGAGCTTCTGGAATCATTTATTAAAAGTTATTGGTATTATGCAATATGAGCATCTTGCTTCCAGTAATAGTTTCTCATTCGACTGCAGTAAATATTTTTATTTGAAAAAAATAAATATACCCAGCACACGCATATCTTAACAGAGACTTCTTTATACCTCTAAATAACCAAGCTACACTAAGTTCCATCATTTCCAACAACACAAAGCAAATTAAATCGAATTTATCCTTACAGGTTTGCTTACTGTTGTTAAGTTAATAATGCAGTGAAGGGAAAAAAACAAGGGACTACAGCGAGTTCGAATTATAACAAAACCTTTTATTTAACTGTACAGTGGAAACTCACTATATTTTACTTTGGAGCTTATCATTTGGAGCTTATTTATTTAAATCAACGTATTTTGTTTTCCAAATAAGCTCAATGAAGTTCTTCTTAATAATCAAAGCAAATGAGATTTAAAACCTGCAATTCGATTCAAAACTGCAAACTTCAAATCTTCTGCAACCTTCAACTTACAATTCAGATTGATGATCAACTGCAAGTTTCAACCTTTAAAACCTTAAGATATATGCATGCAAAGATTAAAGGCCTGGAAAGTTTATATAATCTGCTCTGCTTTTGTTCACCGCAAATGAACGGGTGAGTAACCTATACATGCAGAAATTACTTAAGTTTAAGTGTGATCAAGGTTAGTACGATGATTTAGAAATGAATGCATGTATGTTTGTATGAGAAATGATTTAATGCATGTCTGTAAACATATAGGACTCACACTGTTTTACATTTCCAGTTTTAAATATAATTCCAAAATTCATAATCTACTTCTATAATCTCTTATAGGTTGCGGAGTTCAAAATGGGATTTTGTTTGAATATATAAACAAAGTTTTTTTAAAAAAAAATTATTTGAAACTATCTGAAAGTTTAAGAAGACAGTGGAAGTTGCAACATAGTTCAACACTCTGTCTTTAATCTGTAAAATCTGAGTCCATCTGTAGACTCGATGCATGTGGCATATGGTTGCATTAAATATGTGATGTATGTTTGAAATGTGATTGCATGATGTTTTATGATCCTAAATCAAGTTTGTGGTATGAAGTAGGTGTGTACATGTCTGGACATGATTATTCTTCTCTGTTTTTAAGTTCAGTGATATAAACTTAGATTAAAAATTTATGTTCTTCACACTGAAACCCCTTTTAGGCTGATACATTTAAACAAAGATGGTTTGTGCAAAAACTAAACTAAGTTTAAAAATGTTTTCAAGAATAATAAATATAGATATTTCTGGAAGGATGAAAAAGAACAGAGAAGCAAAATCATTTGTTAAAATCAAATATAATGATCTGTTAAGATATATATATATATATAATTCGAATTGCATTTCCAAATTAAGATTTTTAAAACTAAAATCTTGATTTTTTTTAATACTAATTTGGATGGGCAATTCAAGGATGTCTAGGAATGGGTTATGGAGGGTTTCTCAGTGATCAAAGGAGTTAGAATTGTTGGGGTTCCTTCTGGAGCTAGCTGAATGAGTGGGGTATTAGGCAAAAATAGTTAGTGGGTGGACGGACCATCGAGGAGGCGGCGGGGGGTCGTAGAAGTTTATAACCCTAGTTTTAGTAAATCTTACATTAATGGATGTTGCGTCATTTCCAATGCATCGAGTTGCGTGAAAATTTAGGGTAGCTGCGTGGTAGCGTCGCAGAGGTGTAGCCGAAGTTGCGCAGTGATCGATGATCAGAATCGTGATGATTGAGGGGGTTTTCTAGTGAAGTTATGGGTTCGGGTCCACCAGAGTGCTCGATATTTATTCGAGGTGTGAGCGAGCGTTTGAGTGTTCGTTTTGTGATGTGGTGGTGGAAAGTGACATGTCGGAGGCCATGACGTTGTTCGGAGCAACCCTCGGTGGATGTGCATGTGCACGGGGTCGCTTGGGTGTCAGGGGTTTTTGGCTCGTGAGTTTTGCTCGAAGCCGTGATCGAGTATTTGGGATGGAAACTCGAGTTTTTTTCTTGAGTTGTTTGGGGGTATTAGCCTGTAGACTTTAACTAAGATTAAATCAGGTTTAAAAAAATAATGGGAAGAAGGGAACTCGATGTTTGACTTGAGATTATATGCGAGTGTTTCATCTGTAGACTCGGGTATGTGGGAGTTGGAATGAACTGGTGTTTTAGCTTATCAAATATTCAAAATGTTTTCAAAATATTGAAATTCGGTAATTTATATGGGTTAAATCCTATTTGTTTTCAAAAGTAAATTAAATGATGAAATTCAATAGAGTAATAATTATTTAATATTAGGGGATGGTTAAATTAATTTATGAAATCAGTTAAGTAAATTATTAATTTAACTATTAAAATAATGCATAAAGATTTATTAATTGGTGTAATGATTTTTTAGGATTGATGTATTAACATGATGAAGTATTACCAATTTAGAGAATGGTTAATTGATTAAAGATTAATTGCTTAATGAAATTAATTAGTAATTTTGAGGGAAGTTAATGGATAATTACCAAATAAGATTTATTTACTGGAAATTACTTAATAGAAGTAATTAAGAAATTAATTACTCAATGGAATTAATTTAGTTCATATGGTTAATTTTAGTTAATTAATTAAAATTAATTAATTAAAGGTAATCACTTGATGTTGGGTTAAGATAATTACTTAAGGTAATTAATGAGGTGTAATTATTTAGTAAAGTAATTAATACTGAATGTAATTAATAAAAAGGAAATTACTTGATGGGAACTAATTAAAGGATAATTACTTAGTATAAGAAATTAAGTGATAATTACTCGGTATAATTAAAGGATTGATTAATATAATTAATCAAGGAGTTGGTTTAATTGATGGAGTATTTTGGAAAATTTAATCTCTGATTGTGATAATCAAGATTGATTTATTAATGTAATTAAGTTAAAGGTTAATTGTTAAATGAAATTTAATAATTAACTAATGAAAGTAATTTGAGGATCATAATCAATGTGATTAATGAAAGATAAATCTTGCTTATTAATGATTGAATGAAGACGAGTTGATTGCTTTGTGATAGGATATGTTGGATGGATGGTGATAATGTGATTATCTATCAATTGTGAGTTGATGTGTAAAAATGTTATCTGGTAATTAAAGTTGAAGTGTAATTAATTGGATAATTTTTAATAAGATGATATTGGTTTCGAAGAAATCGGAGTCGGGTATTAGTGAATACCCGAAACCACTTCGATTCTTAAAATTTGATATGTGAAATTGATAGGCTGAAGTGAAAAGACTCAAGTAAATTGGACCATTTTAATCTTAGTTTTGGCACTTAGAATTTGATGTGTGAAATGGTTGATGTATAATAACTTGTGAAGTGTAGATTGATATAAGTTACCCGGGTTTATATAAATCGTATATTTTTGTATTCCAAATTAGATGGGTTTACTCACGCTGGTTCCCAGCCTGACCCGGGTGTTACTTTGATGTAATGCTCGGGTCAGACCGAGTATTACAGATTTTCAGGTAAGGACGTTCTGGAGCTCAGGAGGCGAGCTGGATGGCAGGGACGCATGGAGAGTTTCCACTAGGATATTATATATATCTGAGATATGTTAAATTGTATCTGTCCAATATTTTGTAATTTGTTGTAACTCTGATATATCGATGAAAATTGATAGAAACAGATTCTCTTTGTATAATTGTTATTATTATGTGATATTATATTTTTGATCCGCTGCGAATGTGAGGTTTCTATGTCTTGTTCTTGTTTCTTCTTCTATCTCTTTCTTCTTTCTCTTTCTTCTTTTCACTAACTGTCTGGAAATTTCGAGATCGAAATTTCCGGGTCGTTACATTTGGTATCAGAGCAGAAGGGTAAGCGAGAACCTTGGCTCTGGTGGGGAATACTCATTAAGGAAAGGGTCAATGGTACCCCAAAATGATTTGAGTGTATATATATATGAGAGAGCGTACTTGTTATTTTCTTATATAAAGGTTTTTAAATGATTTCAAAAATGAATTTTATATAAGAAATAGATTATCTATTATATTAAGGAAATTGGTTGTAGTATTAATTAAATTAAAAATAATAGTAAGAATTAAGTGGTAATAGAATTACAACCAAATTGAAATTAAATTAAAGACATGTTTGAAATGGATTCAAACTGAAATTAAATCTTGAAATTGGGAAAGATTTCAGGATAAGAATAATCAATTAATTTATGTAATTGATTAAACTTATTTAATGAGATCAATTAATGGATAATAATTGGAATTAATAAATAAGAAGGAGTTACTTAATGAAGTAACTAGAGGTAAGTAATTTAAAGGACAATTACTTAATGAAGGTAATTAAGAAATAAGTTAATTACCGAATGTGATTAATTAATGATGTAATTAATTTAAAGAAATAACAAGAAATATTATTTAATGCATTTGAATGAAATGATCCTATTTGAAAACAAGAGTTGTTTCAAAATTTAAAAGAAATTTGTTTTGAATTAAAAACCAAAGGTGGTTTAAAATTTTAAAGTATAACTTGGTATGTAAAATAAATTAATATGTATATATGTGGATATACATAATATCAAAGTTGGTTTGCAATAAACTCTAAATATTGAGTTATGAATTTGGAATAAGATGTGATATCCAAGTGATAAGTTTTGAACTTATAAATGGGAAAAATTATTAATGTGAAGTTTAGAATTTTGAAATTTGAAATGGAGAATTCAAGTTTGAGTGAGGTTAATCGGGATTGATTGAATTTAACTCGGAGGAAGTTAAATAAGTTTGAATGAACAATCTGATTTGGAAATTTCAAAATGGAATTGAGATTTAATTTGGAAAGTTAAAAGGTAAATTGATTTAAAAGAATTAAATCAACATTTGAAGTATTAACTCGAATTTATATAATTCGAGATGGTTTAAAATTTGAAATTTAGTTCAAACTGAATTTGATTTGAATTGATTGAAATTGTGATTGAAGATGTATGAGTATAAGATTCAAATGGAAATTTGAATTGGATTAATTTGAATGATTTGAAATTTAAGTGGGTTCAATTTGAAGTTAGTCCAAATTAATTTGAATAATTTGGAATTGTAATTAAAGTTGAATAGTTTTAAATTCAAATAGAATTTGAATTGAATTTGGGAGGAAGTTAAGAATAATTCAACTTGATTTGGAAATTGAAGTTATTTAAAATCGGAATTGGGTCAATTTAAATGAAAGTGGAAATTTAAATTGAATTGATGAGAATGGAGATTGGGAATTTAACAGTTTTGACTCTGGACTATTTTTAATATAAATTGTTTTAATATAAACCTATTTTTCCAAGCTATTTATTATATATACAACTTTTCCTTTAAAAAGCCAAATTTTCTTATACTTGTTTTACAATTATTTTTGAAACTGTTTAACAGTTTTCTAACTATTTTATAAACTAATTACTATTTTCAACTACTAATTACTATTTTATAGCTACTTTGCAATTATTTAAAATTTCTATGACTATTTAACTATTTTCCAATTATTTTACAATTACTGAACTATTTTACATCTATTTTACAAAATAAAAATTATTTTCCAACTACTTATCTATTTTAAATTTTTCAAGCTATTTTCTAAATAAATTGGTCGGAGTTTAAACTGTTATTGGTTAAATACCCAATCAAGATAAGAATAGAGGTGTTAATCCAAATGGATTGAAGTAATTCTGAGTAAGTGAATGAAAATCAAAGTGAGCATGAATAGAAAGAGAATTAATTTGGCTAATAACCAATAAAGATAAATACATAGGGTGTACGTATGTTATTCTATTCGCATAGTAATTTGATCCAGATTCGAGCACAGAATTTCGAGATAGTTATATCGATCCGAGTGGGATTTTTCACTCGATTTTTGACGACGAACCTGGATAAGGATTGTTGATTGGTTCTAGATGTTCTCTATCATAGTTAGGCTATGCAAGGAGAATGACGGTTTCTGATCAAGAAACCAGATCTGAGTCCGCACTAGAAAGTCGAGTGGACGATACTAGTTCGGAAGCGAAATTGTGTGATCGAGTGAGCGATCAGATTGGTATAGCGTACGGATGATATGTGTACATCGTACGGATTTGAATGAAATTGATATTAAAAAAGGGTAATCAAATTTGAATATTTGATTTTTAGTAAACAGAGTTAAATATCTTTGTTTTATAAAATGATACTCCCCTTGTTAAATCTTTTGCCAGTAGAAAAGGGTTTTGGAAATGTTGAAGTATAAAGGGAGTTTATATAAGTTTGAAATGATCCGAAGTTTTAAAAGATTTTATGTATCTGAATATATATATATATACAAAGGATCATATGAGAATTTTGGAAAAGGTGTTTTGGGAACCTTTGGATTTGGAAAGGCTTTTGATTTTTGTGTAAAATCAATATTATATTTGGAAAGCCTAGTTGAGAATTATCAATTTTGGGATAATCGATTTTGTATGAAGGAGCTTTGAATGAGATCATACTAGGTGTATGATTTAAAGATACTATATATGTATAGTATAAAATGTTTTGATGATGCTCTGGGGAAAAAGGCGCTCCCTTGGAATGGACTTCTCAGGAGTACCACCGGGTGGTGCTGCCTTGAGCCCCAAGGGGGGGTTCTAAAGTTGATCCTGTGAGGAGTCCGGACTAAACTAGTTCCTGAGGATTGTTGGGTAGCGAAAGTCGATGACGCTGATGCCTACAGGGGCATTTGGGTTATGCTGTGACGACAGTGTAACTCGATGTCACTGCGATCTACTGTGGGGACCATAGCGAAAATCGTGTGGAGGATGAGTGTCAACGGTCTACACTTGATTTCGCCGGGAAGGCAACGCAACATCGGTAGACTGCGATCTATGGCCAAGTGGAGTGGAGAAGTTTCATTTTTGGCGGCGAAATTCGAGGGCGCTGATGCCTACAGTTATATGGGTTTTAGCTGTGATAGCTACGTAATCCCAGTTGTAGCTGCAATCTGTAGCGGGTTCCATGGTGTAATCGTGGGGCGCAGAGGCCTACAGTTATCTGTGGATTTTGTCGGGACGGCAACGTAATCATCGGGTTAACTGCGACCATGGATGGGGGTAATGATTTCCAGAGCATTCTCACCAAAGATATATCCTCTATTTTCAAAAAAATGTTTTCAATATTTTCGATAAAATTATTTTTCATGTATTTTCACTAGGTGTTGAGAATGGGTCTGCTAAGTACTTATAGATTTTCAGTTGTACGCCTGATCAACGTATGACCGAATTTCTGTGAGAACGAAGATGGACTTGTCAAAACATCGAGTTATCAAAAGTATTTTCATAAAATTTATTTTATAATATTATATTTTTTTTCAAAGTGTTTTAATAAAGATCAAGGAATATTTTAACTGGTTTTAAAATATTTAATAAATTCTGGCTTCGATTGTTTTCGAGGACGAAAAGATTCTAAGGGGGGAGGAATGTAATAACCCGAATTTTTGGTCTTCTGTAATTGATTAATAAACTAGATTAATTAATATGATATTGAATTTTAAATTAAACGAATAAATCTGATCAGATAGATATTTATATTTGTAATTGTGTTGTATATATATACATAGATTTTAAATAAAAATTTTGATTACAAATTCAATTTGTGTTGCTTAATACATACATATATTTGAAAATATATATAGAGTTAAAATAAATTTTCAAAGCATATAAACTTATGACGCATTTAATCTGATCAAAGCATAAGTTAATTATTAATAAATGTTTATTTGAATTCACTTTTGTTTATTAAAATCTAGAAGCTTATTTATATAAGATAAATACATTTTATATACATGTAGTATATGTTATAATTTGGATTGTTTTGAAAATTTAATTCAATCTATTGATAATTTAAATAGGTATGAATTGTAAAGCTTTGTTTCAAAATATAAGATAATGGTTTATTTTAATATGATAGTTTATAAAAAGGATTTAAATAAAGTTTTTTTTTGTTTCTTTAAAGTGTTTAATTTTAAATGGTTAAAAATGTATATGTATAAGTTTTAGATTTAAAATAACATGTATAAGAAGTATATTATAACTAGTTTTAGAATAATCTCTTTTAAAAGTAAATTTATATATACATATGTAAATTATATTTATTAATAGAATTAAATAAGTAAGTTATATTTATATTTAATTTAGGTGAGAATTAAATTTAAAAAAACACTTAAAAACATGTGTTATCATCTTAAGTTATATTAATAACATTTGTAAAGAAATGAAGCATTGCATGACATTTGTCCAATTTAAAAACAAGTGGCAACTATTTTATTTTAACTTTTAATAAATATTGTGAGAAGAAAATTGGTTTTTCTTCCACAAATACTTTTCTCTTTATTTTCACTTCTAAGATCAAAACAGAAATTCTTCTAAAAACTGAAATTAAACCAAAATCAAAAATCTAAAGTTAATGTCAATCTGCAACATTAATTAAAACTGCAAATGCAAATGAAGTTCTTCTTAATAATCACAGCAAATGAGATTTAAAACCTGCAATTCGATTCAAAACTACAAACTTCAAATCTTCTGCAACCTTCAACTTAAAATTCAGATTGATGATCAACTGCAAGTTTCAACCTTTAAAACCTCAAGATATATGCATGCAAAGATTACAGGCCTGGAAAGTTTAGATAATCTGCTCTGCTTTTGCTCACCGCAAATGAACAGGTGAGTAACCTATACATGCAGAAATTACTTATGTTTAAGTGTGATCAAGGTTTGTATGATGATTTAGAAATGAATGCATGTATGTTTGTATGAGAAATGTTCTAATGCATGTCTGTAAACATATAGGACTCACACTGTTTTACATTTCCAGTTTTAAATATAATTCCAAAATTCATAATCTACTTCTATAATCTCTTATAGGTTGGGAGTTCAAAATGGGATTTTGTTTGAATATATAAACAAAGTTTTTTTAAAAAAAAAATTATTTGAAACTATCTGAAAGTTTAAGAAGACAGTGGAAGTTGCAACATAGTTCAACCCTCTGCCTTTAATCTGTAAAATCTGAATCCATCAGTAGACTCGATGCATGTGGCATATGGTTGCATTAGATATGTGATGTATGTTTGAAATGTGATTGCATGATGTTTTATGATCCTAAATCAAGTTTGTGGTATGAAGTTGGTGTGTACATGTCTGGACATGATTATTCTTCTCTGTTTTTAAGTTCAGTGATATAAACTTAGATTAAAAATTTATGTTCTTCACACTGAAATCCCTTTTAGGCTGATACATTTAAACAAAGATGGTTTGTGTAAAAACTAAACTAAGTTTAAAAATGTTTTCAAGAATAATAAATATAGATATTTCTGGAAGGATGAAAAAGAACAGAGAAGCATAATCATTTGTTAAAATCAAATATAATGATCTGTTAAGATATATATATAATTCGAATTGCATTTCCAAATTAAGATTTTTAAAACTAAAATCTTGATTTTTTTTAATACTAATTTGGATGGGCAATTCAAGGATGTCTAGGAATGGGTTATGGAGGGTTTCTCAGTGATCAAAGGAGTTAGAATTGTTGGGGTTCCTTCTGGAGCTAGTTGAATGAGTGGGGTATTAGGCAAAAATAGTTGGTGGGTGGACGGACCATCGGGGAGGCGGCGGTGGGTCGTAGAAGTTTATAACCCTAGTTTTAGTAAATCTTACATTAATGGATGTTGCGTCGTTTCCAATGCATCGAGTTGCGTGAAAATTTAGGGATAGTTGCGTGGTAGCGTCGCGGAGGTGTAGCCGAAGTTGCGCAGTGATCGATGATCAGAATCGTGATGATTGAGGGGTTTTTCTGGTGGAGTTATGGGTTCGGGTCCATCAGAATGCTCGATATTTATTCGAGGTGCGAGCGAGCGTTTGAGTGTTCGTTTTATGATGTGGTGATGGAGAGTGACATGCCGGAGGGCATGACGTTGGTCGGAGCAACCCTCGGTGGATGTGCATGTGCACGGGGTCGCTTGGGTGTCAGGGGTTTTTGGCTCGTGAGTTTTGCTCGAAGCCGTGATTGAGTATTTGGGATGGAAACTCGAGTTTGTTTCTTGAGTTGTTTGGGGGTATTAGCCTGTAGACTTTAACTAAGATTAAATCAGGTTTAAAAAAATAATGGGAAGAAGGGAACTCGATGTTTGACTTGAGATTATACGCGAGAGTTTCATCTGTAGACTCGGGTATGTGGGAGTTGGAATGAACTAGTGTTTTAGCTTATCAAATATTCAAAATGTTTTCAAAATATTGAAATTCGGTAATTTATATGGGTAAATCCTATTTGTTTTCAAAAGTAAATTAAATGATGAAATTAAATAGAGTAATAATTATTTAATATTAGGGAATGGTTAAATTAATTTATGAAATCAGTTAAGTAAATAATTAATTTAACTATTAAAATAATGCATAAAGATTTATTAATTGGTGTAATGATTTTTTAGGATTGATGTATTAACATGATGAAGTATTACCAATTTAGAGAATGGTTAATTGATTAAAGATTAATTGCTTAATGAAATTAATTAGTAATTTTGAGGGAAGTTAATGGATAATTACCAAATAAGATTTATTTAATGTATACTTAATAGAAGTAATTAAGAAATTAATTACTCAATTGAATTAATTTAGTTGATATGGTTAATTTTAGTTAATTAATTAAAATTAATTAATTAAAGGTAATCACTTGATGTTGGGTTAAGATAATTACTTAAGGTAATTAATGAGGTGTAATTATTTAGTAAAGTAATTAATACTGGATGTAATTAATAAAAAGGAAATTACTTGATGGGAACTAATTGAAGGATAATTACTTGGTATAAGAAATTAAGTGATAATTACTCGGTATAATTAAAGGATTGATTAATATAATTAATCAAGGAGTTGGTTTAATTGATGGAGTATTTTGGAAAATTTAATCTCTGATTGTGATAATCAAGATTGATTTATTAATGTAATTAAGTTAAAGGTTAATTGTTAAATGAAATTTAATAATTAACTAATGAAAGTAATTTGAGGATCATTAATCAATGTGATTAATGAAAGGATAAATCTTGCTTATTAATGATTGAATGAAGACGAATTGATTGCTTTGTTATAGGATATGTTGGATGGATGGTGATAATGTGATTATCTATCAATTATGAGTTGATGTGTAAAAATGTTATCTGGTAATTAAAGTTGAAGTGTAATTAATTGGATAATTTTTAATAAGATGATATTGGTTTCGAAGAAACCGGAGTCGGGTATTAGTGAATACCCGAAACCACTTCGATTCTTAAAATTTGATATGTGAAATTGATAGGCTGAAGTGAAAAGACTCAAGTAAATTGGACCATTTTAATCTTAGTTTTGGCACTTAGAATTTGATGTGTGAAATGGTTGATGTATAATAACTTGTGAAGTGTAGATTGATATAAGTTACCCGGGTTTATATAAATCGTATATTTTTGTATTCCAAATTAGATGGGTTTACTCACGCTGGTTCCCAGCCTGACCCGGGTGTTACTTTGATGTAATGCTCGGGTCAGACCGAGTATTACAGATTTTCAGGTGAGGACGTACTGGAGCTCAGGAGGCGAGCTGGATGGCAGGGACGCATGGAGAGTTTCCACTAGGATATTATATATATCTGAGATATGTTAAATTGTATCTGTCCAATATTTTGTAATTTGTTGTAACTCTGATGTATCGATGAAAATTGATAGAAACAGATTCTCTTTGTATAATTGTTATTATTATGTGATATTATATTTTGATCCACTGCGAATGTGAGGTTTCTGTGTCTTGTTCTTGTTTCTTCTTCTATCTTTTTCATCTTTCTCTTTCTTCTTTTCACTAACTGTCTGGAAATTTCGGGATTGAAATTTCCGGGTCGTTACAATTTCACCCTTTTCAACATGCATAGATTGTCGGGCTATGTTTAGATGTCTTCTTATTTTTTTTGCTTCTCAAATCAAACCAATTACAAAGCATGCACCAGCAAGAAATTATATATGGAAGACATTCGATTCAGAACCTTATCTAGTCAGAACATGTTTCAGGTTTATCAAATTCGCATCTTATTTAGTTACAGAGTTTACATCTTAAATTGCAGACAAAAATAAGGAGTTATGTTTTGAATTGATCGGCATTCAGAAATAAATACAGCATACACTAACGTGTAAACATAGCAACCAAAACAAATTCAAGGCAATCCAAACTCTACTTCAGGTAATCTGCATTTTTTATTTACTCCAAGCGCAACGTGAAAGCACAAACACACACAAAGGTAAGCAACTGAGCTTCTGGAATCATTTATTAAAATTTATTGGTATTATGCAATATGAGCATCTTGCTTCCAGTAATAGTTTCTCATTCGACTGCAATAAATATTTTTATTTAAAAAAAAAATATACCCAGCACACGCATATCTTAGTAGAGACTTCTTTATACCTCTAAATAACCAAGCTACACTAAGTTCCATCATTTCCAACAACACAAAGCAAATTAAATCGAATTTATCCTTACAGGTTTGCTTACTGTTGTTAAGTTAATAATGCGGTGAAGGGAAAAAACAAGGGACTACAGCGAGTTCGAATTGTAACAAAACCTTTTATTTAACTGTACAGTGGAAACTCACTATATTTTACTTCGGAGCTTATCATTTGGAGCTTATTTAGTTAAATCAACGTATTTTATTTTCCAAATAAGCTCAAGACCATAATAAAATAAATAGGGTTGAATCTATCGAATTACAACAATATATCAAAAGCACAGATAAATCTACCTGTAAAAATATAAGTTCATCAAATTACTCACCTTATTGCAGAACAGCGGCTTATTTCTGGAATTCGACAGTCAATTGAAGCTTGATTTTTCAATCGTAACACTATACGTTGATTTGAATCTGCTGTCAGTTGAATCTGAATTCTCACTATGTTCAGATGATCTTGAATTGCTTCTGTTGTTAGCCTGATAATTATTATTTTTATTTGTTGTTTAGATTTCTTTGTTTGGTTTTAAGGGAAGATGAAGGAAATTGAGATTGAAACGGAGGATATGGAAAGCTCAGGATCTGCTTACATCTTTGATTCTCAAGTTATTTTATTATTTATTTATTTTCAACTAAAAGAAACATATCGCCACTTGTAATTTCCAAGGCTTATACAACTACACATGTAATATGCATGTGTAAATAAATTTTAAATGTTTTATAAAACTTTTATATTTAAAGTTTCTATAAATATATTTCTTAATTTATATAAATAAAATATAAAACAAATCTTATTCATATATTTTAAATCCAAAATATTTAAAATAATTATCTTTTAGATTTCAAATTTAAATTCAAATTCAAACTCAGTTTCAAATTAAAAATCCAATTTGAAATCAACTCAAATATATGTATATATCTAAGCAACACAAATTAAATTTGTAAATAATAATTTTATTTTAAAATTTATATCCATCTTTAAAAACATCACAGATGTTCTTCATTATATTTTCAAAAAAAAATTTCAGAATTATCTATTTACCATACAAATCAATATTTTTATAATTTTAATCCTGTTAATTATCAATTAACAGATGTCCAATAATTCGGGTTATCATACTTTTGTTTGGTTTGTTTAAAGAAAACTATTTTGTTTGCTCATACTAGTCCCATGACTGACCCGGTGTTTATTGTTCCCTTCCTAAACTCTGGATGCCCACAATTTTCCATATGGGTAGTCTAGAGTTGGGTTTTTCAGATAATCAAAATGTAGGAGTAGGCTCGATAGCATCCGTATTTTGGATTTGGCAATAGCATTTGTTCAAGATGACTGACATTGCTTAAGTCATCATGATGGGGGTTTCTTGCTTAGCGTTTGGAAAGCATGTTGGTGGATCTAGCTTTTGGAGTTTTTGGAGCTTTAGCTATGGAGTTGCAGTTGCAGTTTGATGTTGGAGTTCTCTTTTGGAGTTTCTTTATTGATGCTTATCTTTTTACTGTTGTATTATTATCTCTGATATTGTTGGGATTCATATTATATCAGATATTGTATCAACTGTTGTATATCAATGATATTGTTCATTTTCTTCTGATGTGTTGTTATACTTAATGTGTTATAAGCTTCGGCATGAGTCAGATTTCAATGATTGAATCTGCGGCATTCGAGTACAAGTGAAGGATGGGTGTCGATTTTCGAACGCTGAAATTTGGGTCGTGACATTTTGGTATCAGAGTTGAAGATTGAAACTTTAGTTCAGGAGTACAACACATTAGGTAACTCATTAGAGATAAGGATGTAAATGCCCTATAATGAGTATCTCACTAAGATATCCATCTGTATGCCTCTGTAAATTCTCTTACTATCCACTGATAGTGAGTATGAGTGCAAGAAGAGGACGAGATAGGGGACAGGGAGTACGACTACAAATGGTCGATACCCGGCAACAATGGAAATAACTTTTCTCTATCAATCTCCTTTGATTCAATTTCAAATTATTTGATTGCTTCGTGGCAGCTCAGGGAAGAAGCTTTGGTGCGATGGTAGCACTGCAAATCATGTAGATAAGTTCCTATTTCGTATTTTCTTTATCGGTTCCCTATCAGCTTTTCGTTTTTAACTTCAACAAAATTGAAATTTTATTGGAATAAATTGGTAAATTAAATATGAAGTTAAATTAATCAATAAAACGATTTAAGTCAAAGCCAAAGTTTGAATTTCTATTGTAATTTCTTATACGGATCGAAGTCCAATGAGGGACGGGAAAGTGTAAACTTTGGGGTATTCCGACCTGAATTTGAAATCCATACCTAGTGTTTGAGAATTATGGAACATTGAATCTATCTTTCTATTCTTTGGGGTCCGATATATTCTATGAACGGTTAGTTATCCTTCAAACTAACCAATACCCATGTATATTCGTAGACCAGATGACCCAAGTATCTTGTGAAGTGTTAAATGAGTCCGTTCTCATATTTATTGGTGATATTCTGATTTGGTAAGACAAATGCAGAATAGATATTTAGTTTGACCTGGAAAACTGTTTCTCTATCTTCGTATATCCATTCTCTGTTGTCTCCCTGGCTAATTTCGAGGACGAAATTTTCATAAGGAGGGAAATTTGTAACATTCTCGTTTTTAAAACAAATTCAGATTGGAAATTAATTTAATTTTTAAAGTTAAATTATGAATTAATTTGGTATTTTTCAAATTGAATAGATATTTGTTTGTTTGTTAATATAAATGAATATAAATGTGATTTTAAAATAAAATCTCTATTTGCAAATTCAAAAATAAATATTTTCAATAATATGTTAATTTTAAATTTAATTGTGAAATAATTTGAATTTTTCAAATTTAATGAGAAAGGTGCCTGTTTATTCATATGAATATAGATTTATTTTGAATTACATTTGAAATTTGAAACTCTTTTAATTGAATTTAATTTGGGAATTCAATTGTAAGTATTTTACAAATAAAATGGATTTATTAATTTTATATTTCCAAGGATTTAATATATTTGGATATATATATATATATATATATAATTATTTATTTATTAGTAATAAACAATTTCTTTTAAATCATTTTTTTAAGAATTGTATAAGTACAATGCATAAGTACAATGCATAAGTGCAAATGTAAGACAAAAATAAATACAAAATAAAATCATATAAAAACATGATTCTTGAATATACAAAAGGTATAAATATATTAACATAAAAGGGGCTAAACATAAATTTTAAATTTATTTGAAGAAAGGATTTAAACATAAAAATATCATGTTTATGACATTTGTAAGAAAATAATTCAAGATTTAAAACATTTGTAAATCATGCACTAAGAAAATTTAACAAGTGTAAATGATGTAGACAAGTGTCATAACAAATTCTAAAAAAATGAAAATCATATAAACATATTTAAGGACAGAAACATGGTTATCATCCTCGGTTTAAAATTCTTAAACCTGAAGGCAAATTTGAAAACCAGAAAATGAAAATCTATGTCAAGTTCAAAATTGAAAACCCAAATCTTCTCAAACATCAAAACTAGAGATCAAAAGGTGATCAGAACGTGTTCAATGCAACCAGATCAAAACATTAAAAAATCAGAACTTGTTTTCAAATTCTTCAAATCTGGAAAAAGAGGATCAAAGCAAAATCCGAAAGCAACCCAGAAAACTTAAAACAAAAACAGATCAAGCCTGGGAAATCAAAATAAATCTATACAAGAAATCAGAAGCAAGGGACAAATTCAAGCCTGGAAACAAGATCAAGAAAAGAAAATAAATTCATCAACCTGGAAATCAAAGTCTTCAAACCTGGAGACCAAAACAGTAAGGAGTAAAAGGAAATCAAGAAATCAAACATCAAATTTTTAATGTAGAAACAAGCTTCAGATTTTGAGGCAAATTAGTATAAGTAAACAAAAAAAATTCAGAAGAGTAGATCAACCTAAATCTCAGATTTAAACAACAAGTTCCAGATTTAAAAGCTAACACTGCTGCTCTGTTCCAAACTACAGGTGAGCAAACCTCTTTTTTTTAAAAAACCTTAATATGTTAATGGATGTGATGAATGATTAAAGTATTGCTATAGATATGTTTGCATGAATGTGTTGAACTGGAATTAAGTCTGAATTACTCTGTATCTTGATATGCATATCTGTGTATGTGCATATTCATCTCTGGTTGAATTAACAGGTTCAGCTCAATCAAAATAAATTATTATCTCTGAATCTAAACAATTTCTAGCAAGGATCCCTAAAGGAATTAGGTTTGGATAAATTAGATCTTATTTTTATAAACAATTTTTAGTGGAATTGGTCAATATTTACTGGGAATTAGAAAACTACAGTAAAAATGTATAAAACAAAAGAAAATCAATGGATTAAATTTCATATTTTGAATATATAACTGAATTCGAATTAAAAAATCATGAATTTTGATATAAGTCTTTAGATTTTTAAGTTCGGAAATCACATGCATTTGCAAGATGATTTGTTTTGATCTTTTCGTCAATTCCTGGTGATCAATGACGAACTGAAGGTTATGCTTGTTGTCGAATAGAGTTTGAAGGGTGATGATCATGAAAAAAATGGTGAGGTAATTTATTTCGTAACGTGGTGGCTGAACGAGAAAGAAATAGGGTTTTATACCTGATATTGATCGCGAGTCATTCTGTGAAAATTACGGCGTCGATGGTGATTCGGGCGAGGCCGGACCTGGAAGTCCGGAGCATCTATGGATGGGATGGCATGGATGATAGTGGTTGGGATCATCGAGAAGTGGGAGACTTGTTGACGGCGATGGGTTCCAGTTTCTTATCATGATACATGAATTCGAATTTACGCCGAATCGATGGCATCTTAAGGGTTGTGTAGGTCAACAAGGTCGATTGTAGTGTGTCGAAGGTTACGATGGTGGCCGGAACGTCGCCGTGTGACTGTGCACGTGCATCGTGCACTTGTGTGCCTGGGTGGTTTTGATGTTTGGAAGAAGAAGTTGCCTCGGGGAGTATCTCGGGTAGAGGGGTAGATGGCTCGAGGTAGTTTCCTGTTGGGTTTGAGTGAATGTGATAACAATTTTAACAATTAAAATTTTACAAAGTATAAAACAGAAAAAAAAAAAAAAAAAGGTAACTCGAAGAGGGACTCGGGGAATTTGTTTCTTGACTCGAGTAAAACTCGAAGTGGCACGAGTTCAAATACATGCTAGTTTTGAAATTTAAATTTAACAAGTTTTTCTTTAATCAAGTTTAAATAATTTCTTGTTTAATTCTTTTAAATATAATAAATGTTTTATTTTGGTTTTGAAATTGATTTAAGGTTTAAAATAATTATTTTTAAATTTATTCAACTTAAGGTATTTATTCTATACCTTTTTTTAATTTAAGTTCACTTTAAATAAGTTTTAAAGGATGTGATGTAATAGCTTTAAGTAACTTAAAGGGTTTAAGTTGAATTGTGTGTTATGAAGATTTATTGCAAAAGTTTATCAAATAAATTTGAAAGAAATTAATTATTGAATAAGGATAAAGAGTTTATCTTAAGGTCTTGAGTGAATTCATGATATTTAAAAACGATGTTAAATTACTTAAGGTAATTAATCAATTGTTTATTAATTGATGCTATTAAATTAAAGATTAATTTATCAATTAATTTTAGTACAATTACCTAATTAAAGGGGTGATTAATTAACGATAAGTAATCAAGGTATAATTACTTAATAAAATTAATTGAGTATAATTACCTAATGTAATTAATAAAGGATAATTACTTAATATAATTAAGTTAAAGGTTAATTAGCTAATGAAAGTGATTTAGGTAATTAATTACTTAAAGATAATTACTTAGTTAAAAGAAATTAATTAATGGTTAGAGTTAATTAAGTAATTAGGGATAATTACTTATTATAATTAATTAAGGATAATTGATTTAATGGTATAATTAAGGGTTAATTTATTTATTAATTAATTAAGGATAATTTATTAAAGGATGGTTAAATAATTAAAGGTTAATTATTTAATGATTAAAGGTTAATTAATTTATTAATTAATAACTGATTAAAGGGTAATTAATCAAATGATTTGTAGTTATTTAATGTTAATTAATCGGGATAAGTAATTAATCTGATTTAAAATTAATCAGATGATTAATTAATATGACTTATGAATGTTTCAATTCTATTGATTGTTGAATTGTTTGATATCCCTGATGTGTTGTGCTTTGTGCTATGAATTGTTTTGTTGTGATCTATGATGAATGTCATTTGTTTATCTGTGATAAATTATATTATCTGTGAATCTGTGAATAAATGATAAGCGTTATTGGATTAAACCGCTTACCGATATTGCTGTGTTTGAATATGTGATGATTAATGTTGTTGCACTATTGGGTAAAACCGATGGACTACACCCTGCACACACAAATATGGATTGTGCGAGGAAATTGGTTAAGTCACAGATTTTTGAAATGGCTTTAAAGTTGAATTTTGAATCCAAATGGTTTTGGAAATGGAATTAAGTTAAATTTGAAAAGTTTGAAAAGGAGTTTTGAAGATAAAATTTATTTTGAATAACTTGATTAAGTTTTGGATTTGAAATAAATTTGATTTGAATTTGAATTCAAGATTTGAATTATGGTTGAACAAGTTATATAATGTATTTATATAGGTTTTAAACCATATTATTTTGGGAATTTATATTTAACCCAAGTTTTATACTTTAAAAGATATAGCTTGTGCAAATATAATCGGATTTTTTCGAAACGAAAACCTTTGTTTTTCAAATAATAATAGCTTTCGTATAAAGAAAGGATTTCCAATTTGTATTGAAAGGATTTCAAGTTTTGAATTGAAATTGTTTTGAAAGCTATGAATGAATCTTTGTGAAAGGTGGTTAAACCTTGTTTTGAAATTGAAGAGAATCTAAAAGGTGTATCTTTGTATAATAGATTTGAAATGGGAATTGTTGAATTGAATCTTTGATGTAATGATTGGATGAGTCAATCCAATTTGAAAAGAAAATTGTTTTGAAAGTTGTGAATGAATCTTCATGAAAAAAATGGGTGAACTTTGGGAAGTAAATCTTTTTGTTTAAAGATTTGAAAATGTTAATTTGTTTAAACCATTTGAAAGAAAAGTTTCGGGTTTTAAGTTGTGACTTAACTGAAATCCCAATATCCATATGTTTTAAAATATTGCGCTCATTATTCAGTTTAGCCGGGGGAGGACATTGTGTCATATAACCCATTTCGAATATTGATACGACGTTATGGATAGCATTTGAAGACCGGTGGTGAAGACCGGATATTTTCGAAAACGAAAGGATAACTCATCGAATGTCTCTGCACCAGCTGATCCTCGGTATAGAGATTTGATTACTCTTTATGATGGGAAGTCCGGACATGATTAGGGATTATCGGGATTGGCAAGGGCTTCTTTGGAAGTGCTTTCGGTTCTGTTCGAACCCGGAACAGACTTGTATGAATGTATGTCTGACATTACACTTTGAGATGTAAAGCTGGTTTCTATCAAATACATTTCTGTTTGGTGGCGGAGATTTATTCTCTTAGCTTAACACCCTTCTCGGAGACGTACGAGCTCAGAGGTTATGTAGTTGATGGTTACTAGTGATACATTCCCAATTTGGTAGTGTAGCAAGAAGAGTGCTACTGAGTGTTGCTGATCATTTGTTGAGCGAAGCATGGCTTTTGTAAAATGCCTAGCTTTGTGGACGAGACCTCGTCGTACCTCACACCCTAGAAATGGTCGAAACAGGAAAGATGTGGCAAGGTTGCAGGGGTCGCGCCCCTAGGGCATGTCCATTCCTTCTGGAAAAGGGTGGTATCATGGTATAGAGCCCAGATATTTAACCTATGTTGTTACTGCAAATACATTGCTTTGTGGTTTTTGGTGTTGAGAGCTCTCGGATAAATGTCGCAAACGACCGAGGATGGCATATCTTTAGGTATTACTCTCGGGAAGGGTGTAAACCGGCCTTGTGTTGGTAGAGAGTCGGGTAGGTTCTCGAGGCGTCCTTCCAGAGGCGTTCCCATGTGGAAATAGGAAGTTCCTTAGCCTAACCATTTGTTGGAAATCCAATCTCCAATACGCGCCTTGTACGATTTTACTTGTATTACCTGCCATTTACTTATGGTGGTCGCCACTACTTAGATGGTAGCTATAGTAGGCATACTTTGTAATGTCTATGTTGGCTAAGATTAATATTATACTTTTGAAATGTTTTCCACTATGCACTAATAATAATATCAAATGGGTTTCGCGTATCAAGCTTTTTTGACTACCATAAGGAGAAATCTCCTCCAATTATGCTTTTGCATGGTGTGTGCGATGGGAAGCTTTATGGTAGTTTCATTTTCCAAAAAGCATTGCGGATTTCTTTTTAAATTATTTTATTTGGTTTGTTTAAAGAAAAATGTTTTGTTTTCTCGTACTAGTCCCATGACTAACTCAGAGTTTATTGTTCCCTTCCTAAACTCTGGGTGCCCACAATTTTTCACACGGGGGGTCTAGAGTTGGGTTTTTCAGATAATCAAATTGTAGGAGTAGATTCGATAGCATCCAGCCTTTGGATTTGGCAATAGCATTTGTTCAAGATGACCGACCTTGCTTAAGTCATCGTGATAGGGGTTTCTCGGTTAGCATTTGTAAAGCATGTTGGTGGATCTTGCTTTTGGAGTTTTTGGAGCTTTAGCTATGGAGTTGCGGTTGCAGTTTGATGTTGGAGTTCTATTTTGGAGTTTCTCTGTTGATGCTTATCTTTCCGCTGTTGTACTATTATCTCTGATATTGTTGGGATTCATATTATATCACATCTTGTATCAACTGTTGTATATCAATGATATTGTTCATTTTCTTCCTCTGTGTTGTTATACTTAATGTGTTATAAGCTCCAGCACGAGTCAGATTTCAACGATTAAATCTACGGCATTTGACCACAAGTGAAGTATGGGTGTCGATTTTCGAACGCTGAAATTTGGGTCGTGACAAAATACCTTTTATTTCGAACAACATTTAGGTGTAGAGTTAAATATATGTAACAAATTGCATATATAATTGCTCTTAGAGTGTAATATTAAATCTTTCAATCTACCGCTCACATTTGGGGCCAATTGTGGAAAAATATATCATCCTTTCAATCAGTTTTTTTAAATTAATCAAGTTAGTCCCTTAATGTTTCTAATATATCATCTTTTTTACTACTCTGTCAGCTAATACTTCTCCGTCATGATAAACTGCCTTTATCGCATGGAACTTTTGGAGTTATGTTTCTAAAATTCCATGAGCCTTAGGTCCTTTTGCGATCTATACTGTGATAATGTTTAACAAAGCCATTTTTCAAGATTCTCAACATTTGTAATCATCCCTGGCTCATTAAGGAGGAATAACTTTCATACAAGTGTTGCATGGCTATCGTTTGCTTATGCCATGAGATGTTTGATTAAGTCCTATAAGGGGAGAAACCCTCATTTTATGTTGTTGAGAAATGCACCTAAGGAGAAATTTGCAGTAAACCGAGAAGTTGAGCGGTGTACAACTACTTGACTAGAGTGCCAGCCAAGAATTTCAAGAGCTTTTAGCAAGAATTTCTAGAAGACTTTATAAATTTATGCATTAGTGTATACTACTTTATTGTGATGCTATATAAGGTGACATACTTAGCCTTTCACTTGAATTAGCCACCATCTTTCGTTGGAACATTTCCAACTTAAGGTTTCTTAACTTAAATTTTGGATTCAATATCACTTGTGAACTTTGGGTTTGAATGCTCCTTCATATGAAGTTCATTGTTTTCACAAACTTTTCTCTAGTATTTTGTTAAATGCTCGAGAATACTCTTAACTACTTTAAGCGATATTAACTTGGATTTCATACTGGCTTCACGTATCATATCCATAAGTAATGTAGGATATAATACTAATTCATATTGCCAATTCTTGAGGAATCAATCTTATATATTCTATATTAAAAGAATTAATATGTTGTCAATCTATATCATGTGGGAACTCCCAAATTCTTTTCTTAATATTTTAGATGATGTCGTTTTATAAATCCCACACCAATAATTAAACAGAGAAACCCAAAACCGACTTTAACAGTAATAAATTAGTAACAATCAATTATATGTTGTTTACTTATAGTTTTAGATATATTTTAGTAATTTTTTTTTTCAAACAGGCGCTTCCTCTATTCAAACCTTTTGATTTCTTTGTCCAAACATTCATCTAATTTTTATGCTTATCGAATGACACTATCGTATCAATTCTTGGATCCTATACAAAACCCACAAACTCAATATCACTACCATTGACTTTGAGACATTTTTGTAAATAGTCTATTCCAAATAATTATTTAGAATTTCTCATTTCAATATAAATATGCCAATACTCAAAATCATATTGGGACGATAATTTTTTGGGTAAAATCATATTGGGACGTTAATCGAAATGATTGAAATTTATGACGTTATTCTCCTCGATTTATGTACTACATTCTTACTATATTGGTCCTTACAATGAAGACATACTTATGGCTGGTGGATCATACCCATTCGGGTACAATTATCAAAATCATGTTTTGATATGAGAATTTAAGCATTGAGCCATGTGATAGAGTTAATACTCTTCACGGCTTATTGACTGATGAGGAAATTATTTTCTTGACATGGATAAAAATTCGTAATTTCTCTTTAATGTTTGTGAATTTATTTATTAGAAATTTTAATGAATTTAAATTCATTTTAGGCTTGGTTAATCTATTTTATCTTAAAAAATTAGTTTCTATATTAGAGTCTTTTGAATTGTATCTATGTCCATTTTACTTCCACTAATTTTTAAGAGATATTCCTTCATCATGAAGGTGGCTATGCTTGAAATAACATTTATTTCTCAATGCAGCAGAATAGATGTTCACAAAATTTTATGGATTACTATTGCGCTTACGTAAAACTTATATGGTCTTAAGTTTACGTAACTTATGTTCTCAATATAAATCACATATCTTAAACGGTTTAAGATTGCGTTTCTTATCATTCATGTGTTATACGATCTCGAAAACTTCTCTAGATGAAGTTTGAATTAACATATGTACTTTTCCTTAAGCACATACCCTAAATGAAAGAAGTTAACTCAACTTCACACATTATAAATCGCGTTTTGTCTAACTGAAATTCAGTTACTCCTTATGTATACATCATTATTTATTATATGGAGGAGTAACTATAGAGATTGAATTTTATTCGTTTTTAGGAACCTTTGGAACCCTTTCTGATACACTTACCTATTATATCAAAACATTACCATTACATGTTATGTTTTCTACATCTATTTTATATTCTGCGAAGTTATCAGAGATATACCACTTTTATATCAAATACACTTGTTCATGCTTATGACAATTCATCGGTGAATCAAATGAAGTAAGTGAATTTGTTTTGGTATTATTAGACTTTTGATTGCAGAAGTTATACCTATCAATTTGCAGAGTTCATTAAATCTTTTGTACCTCATACTAATTGTTGCTTCAGCACTTAATCTTTGGGATACAATTTACTAATACCATATAATCACAATCATAAGATTTACTTAAGATATAGCTTAGTTCATAGTTTCAAAAATAACTATTAAATATTTTGGATACTTCCATATTTTATAATCAATGCATTAAGTACCATTATAATAGTAGATTTATTTTATAATTACTATTCATAATGAACAAAACAAACAAAAATGCAACTATACCTACTTTCATCCAATACTAAAAATGGTTACCATTTCATAAGTAATATTTAGTATACATATGAAAACGATTTTCATATCTTGGTGCATCCATGAGAAAGAGCCATATGGTATGCTCCTACTATTTCTGTTAGTACTATGACATTGCAAGAAATATGAAGCTTCGTTCAACCACTTATAATGGGCTATTTCTATCTTCCATTGTAACTAATTTAAATCCAAGAGTTTTAGATCAAATATTTTCAACTCATAAAAATTAGTTCTATAGGAAATAATTTTCTATAATAAAATATATTTGAAATAGAAATCAAATTTATTATTCCATAATAAGTATCTTATTTAATTTTAAAAAATTCTTAATTTTGATGTCCTCAATGAGGAAGAAATGATAATCCACACTCTTCTTTCCAACTGTGCTTATTTTACATTCACTCTCAAACATTAGCTTTTCTTTTAAAATGATCGAATAATTTGGAAGAAAATTTTACTATAAGATTGCACAAAATTCTTTGCAAAAGTGCAGTCGAATATTCTTAACATTTTAAGAGTATCGAATAATTTTCATTTAATAAGCGTATCAAACAGTCAATTTAATGATTGAATTCCTAGGCCCATCTTTAGTGCTTGGTATTTTGCTGTTACAAAATTCTATTGCATTAATTGTATTATATACATGGTTTTGCAATATTGTTTATTTTGTCATTTCAAGTTAATTAACTTCATTGACATTGCATACATTTTGAACTTGAATATTCATTATACAACTTTTGTATGTGATCTAGTATTGATCAAACATCCATATTATTGTATTGTTTTATAGTTCAAACCTCATAGAAGACAATATATAGTCTTTGGTAAATAAATACTTACATGACCAAGGCATGAATGTTTTTAGTAGTTTTATAACTTGGGAATTTTCATGGTTCTTAGCATGCAAAAAGAATTGTTGGTAAGTATATGATATATTGCTTTTTCAATCTTAATTCAGTTCATTCGTATATTTCAATTAATAAATAATTTTACAAATTCGGTTGAATTTTTTTATTGATGTGGATAATTTCAGTCTTGTATAGCATATGTTCTTATAATATTAGAAAAGGTTAAATGGCTACCATTCATTTTTCTAATAAGCTATAATTGGATTTTTTATGTTTCTCAAAATATTAAGAGTTTACGTAGAAATATTTCAACTCCTCTAGTGGTGTTAGGACTCGCTTTCCATGGGACTCTTGAGTTTGCTCAATAAATCATAGGCCCATAAATAATGGATAACATTTTATTAATTGCATCATATACAATTCCTAACCAGTAGTCCTTGTCCTGATCTCAATCTTGACCTTGAGTTTTTTCAGCAAATCGAAAGAAATTACTCATCCATATCAATCGTTTTGCAACAGCCTAAGTATAATGCACATATCTTGAGTTTGGTCAACAAATACGTACATTTATCTTAACACATCTAATAATATATCAATGCTAATACACATAATGTAACGACCCAGAATTTTAATAATAAAAAAAATTGGATATTTAATTAATTTTAAATATTAATAAGTGAATTTATAAGTCGAATAATTTTTATTTGAATTATTGGATTTTTTTGAATAATTAAATCGATAATTTAATACGTTAAATTATGGAAATAATTGAAAATTGAGTTAAATATGATTGAAAATGATTTGTAAAATTTTATTTTATCATATTGAAGTTAGAATGATATTTTAGAACTTTTAAAATCGAATTAAAAGTTAATTTGTGAAAATTGAATATTTTAATATTTAAATCGACTAGTGAAAATAGTCAATTTTTGAACAGTCTCAGAATTGAACGAAACCAGTTCCATTGGATCCGTAATAGTTAATTATTACCGGATTTCAATTTTCGTGTCAATCGGAGCTATCGTTTGATCGTGGCAGCTTGAAACGCATCGAATTATTTTTAATTTTAATTTGGCGAGTTAAAATAGCCATTTTTCAAAAAGTCTCGGATTTTGACGAAACCAGTTTCATCGGATCCGTAATGTGTTATTATTGTAAGGTTTCAAATTTCGTGTCAATTGGATTTACCGTTTGTCCGGTACAAATTAAAACGCCTAGAAATCGATTTAAATTGGTTTAATTTAAATTGAACGTTTATAGCCATAACTCGCACAGATGTCCGAATTAGCTTCCGAAACCTGTTCCATTGTGTCTGGAACGCGGGATAAACCCTAGGAACGTCGGTTTCGACGCGTAAATCGGAGTTCGGGATTTCCGGATGAATAGTGTTCGAATTTTTCCTATAAATACACCCACCCCCTTCATAATTTAGAAAAATAAAATAAAAACCTAATATCAAACCCTAGCCGCCACCCTACAGCCAATGGCTGAGAATTGTCGTCGTTCTTCCCTTAATATCTCGAAATCCATCAGGAATTAGGAAATATGGTCAACTACAAAGTTGTGGCTAACATCGAGTGCTTCACATCTATACGGTTGAGATGATGTTTAGTTGACCAGAGGAGGAGCTAGGGGAGGCCATCGGCCCTAAGTTGCGCACGCAACTCGAGATAAACGATGAAGCCGAGCTTCATGGCCTTGGGGCCGAACATAGGGGAGGCTAGAGGCTTCGATTTGCAACTCCCTGATCGTCGTCAAGTCGAGTGATGGAGGTGAATAATTTAACCCTAATTCTTGGATATGGGTTCGGCTTCTCCTGTAAGCATACGCGCGCGTGAGATAGAGAAGGAAGAAAGAAAGGAGCGGTGGAGATGAGCTGATGCAAGATCCTATGGCCAGAAACTGTTTAGGTTTAAAATTTAATTATAAGTTGTAAATTTATATTAGTTTAAAATCGTGTAAACTTGTAAAATCAATATCTTTTTCATACGAGGTCGAAAATGCGCGAAACCAGTTGCGTTGGAATCGTATGGACGAGCACTATGCGATGGAATTGGTTTGGAGTCGTTTGGAGTTAGTGAGAATTTTGGGTAAAATTAAACGTCCGTTTAATTTTATTCGAAATAAATCGCTAAAACGGAAAATAAAATCAAGGTGAGAACTTCTCACTCAATCGAATCAGTTTCGATTTTATTTTAAATAGTTAGATTTAAAATATTAGTATGCATGTTTGAATGATGATTGATATCTATTGATTGTTAAAATAGACATTATACGCCGTTAGTAAGCGGATGTTATTTATTAAAAACATATACCGCGAATATTTCATAAACAGTGAAATTGGTATTATATATAATAGCAATATATATATATTGGCATATGTATATATTGGAGTTATTGATTTCCCGCATTTGTTTAGCGGATGAGACCCTATTGCGCCGTTATTAAGCGGATAATATTTAATAAGAACATATACCGCGATAATTTCGTACTGGAGCGAAATTGGTATTGTGCTAATGTTTGTGGATGCAGAAAAACAGGTTGGAGGGATCCATCTGGATTCCTCAACAGTTTTTATTTGATTTCAGATATTTTGATATTTGATGGATTATCATATACGTTATATGATGTCGTTGTAGTCATGATTGACTATTTGGTGTGTAGCATCATTGGACCAAATTTTGGGATTTTAAAATGATTTTTAAAGTGATTTTTGAGAATATACTATATTTTGGAATTGATCCATTATAAATAAATAAACGTTATAATTTTTAAAGTTATAAAAATTATGATTTTTAAGAAATATAGTTAAAAGCTGATTTTTTGAAAATAAGGAATTAATGACTTTATAAAATAGTTAAATTGGGATTTCTGAAATAATTGTGAAAAGTTTAAATATAGGATTTATAAAATTTGATTATTTTATAAATCAAAATGATGAAATTATAAAGGAGTTTAAAGACGTTTTTAAAATATTAATATGAATTGATTTATATAAGAGATTTATAAATGGATATTTATAAATTGAGATATTGAAATTATGAAACGAGTTTTTATAAGTGTTTGAATGAAGTGAAAATGAATTTCATTAAAGAATGAAATTTATAGAATTATAAACGGTGAAGTTATAAATGAAATTTATAAATAGACAGATTTATAAATTTGTGAAGTTATTTGAAGAATAGATTTGGTTAAATAAATGAATCTTATAAGTTATAAGATTTATGATTTGGAAAGTCTTTAAAAGAACTATTTTGTAAAATAATCGTTTTATAAGTATTTAACTTATAATATGAACTTTTAGTTTATAATTGAGTTATAAACTGGAATAGGTTAATAAAAGAATTTATAAAAAGGAAGTTTTTATAAATAAATAGAAATGGAATTTATAAACGTTGTTTTATAAATTCGCAAATGACTTATTTTGACAAGAAAATTTGTTGAAACCTATAAATGGAGTTATATTCACATTTTTGAATAGTGAATAATCCTTTGAATTAAAATGAATAAAAGGATGAAATTGTTAATGAAGTATATTCACGTTTTTGAATAGTGAATAACACGTTAAAGAAATTGTTTTGGATTTGGATGTTTTAAGTAGAATTAAAACGATCGAACAATGTTTTAAAATGTGTTGAGATTCGAAACCATAGATTTCAACATTTATTGTTGAAATAGACGTTTTCGAGAAATAGAAGGAGATAATGGACTATAACACTGTTGTTATAGTAAATGATTTCCGAAAGGAAATGTTTTGCATAGTATTGGGATTTATATATCTATTTTAATTTCGAATCCCTATACTAGTGGTTTTGGGTTGTCGTAACGATGTTTTACGCAACATTCGTTTTGGCCCAAATAAATATGTTGAAGAGAATGATTTCCTTAATAGAATGAAATATATACTAAATTTCGATTTAAGTATATTGAATATTTTCCAAGGGTGAAAATAAATAAAATTTGTGAATTACTTATGAATAAATAAGTATGGAAATGTTTTTCCAATGTGAAATGAAACGTTTTGAGAATTTATCTTTTTGAAGATAAATTAAAATGAATTTTTGAAATCATATGCATGGATATTTTGAAATGTAAATTCACTAAGGAATTTATAAAAGAAAGTGGGATTGGTTTAGAAAAATAAATATTGATTTATTTTTGAAGTATTGAAATTATATATCTTGTAAAGATATTTTGGAAAATAAATAATTTGGAAAATTATTTGGAATCTGGTGATGTTGTGCATATCCATTGATAGTTCAATAATCGACTATCAATATTTCCCTTTGAATGGGTATTTGATGTGATTTGTCTGAATTTGAATGCCACACTTATTTTTTTTAAAATAAGCGCTCATTATTCGGGTTAACCGGGAAAGGACCATGGGGTCGTATAACCCATTCCGAATATGTGATACGTCGTTATGAATTGCATTCGAAGACCGGTGTTGAAGACCGGATATTTTCGAAAACGAAAGGGTTTCTTGTCGAATGTCTTTGCATCGACTGGTCCCCGGTATAGAGACTCCATATGTGATGGGAAGTCCGAACGTGATTAGTGAATATTCGGATTGCAAGGACTTCTTTGTAAGTGCCTTCGGTTCTGTTCGAGCCCGGAACAGACTTGTATGGATTGTATGTCTGACATTTCAAGTTGAGATATAAAGCCGATTTCTTTCAAATATATTTCTGTTGGTGGCGGAGAATTTATTCTCTTAGCTTAACACCCTTCTCTGAGACGTACGAGCTCAGAGGTTATGTAGTTGAAGTTATCAGCAATATATTCCCAATTTGGTAATGTGACATGCTGAGTGTTGCTGTGAAATGATCATTGTGTTGATTATTTGTGATAGGATCATTTGTTTGATCGTCTATCTTGGTGATCATTTCTATGATCATTTGTTGACCCAAAGCATGGCTTTTGTATAAAGTATGTTTTTGTGGACGTGACTTCGTCGAGCCTCACACCCCGGAAATGGTCAAAACAGGAAAGATGCGGCAAGGTTATGAGGGGTAGCTCCCTTTAGGGTATGTGCATTTCCTTCTGGATAGAGGTGGTATCATGGTATGGAGCCCAGATATTTAACCTATGTGGTTACTGCGAATTTATTACTTTGTGGTTGTTGGTTATCGGGATCCCGTGAGAAAGGTCGTTTACGATCGGGGAATGGCGTGCTCGTGTCAGTAGTTACCCAGTTAGGGGTAACCCGGCCTTGTGTTGGCAGAGTTCCGGTTTGGTTCTCGGGGATGTCTTTCCAGAGGCATTCTCATGTGGCAATGGGAAGTTCCTTGGCCTGACCATTTGTTGGAAATCCAAAGAAACAATACGAAACTTGTACGGTATTAGTTGTAGAACCTGTCATTCACTTATGGTGTCGCAACACTGTTTGGATGGTAGCTATAGTAGGCATACGATAATGGTCGTATGTTGGCTAAGATTTATATTCTACTTTCAAAATGAATTTTTCCCCTACACTATGCACTAGTAATAATATCAAATGTTATTTTAAATGCGTATCAAGCATCTTTGACTATCATAAGGAGAAATCTCCTCCGATTCTGCATTTGCATTGTGTGTGTGTGCGGGAGGCCTTATGGCAGTCTCATTTTTAAAAGCATTGCGAATTGATTTAAAAATATTCCTCTATTTTGATTTTCAAAGATAAATAAACTGTTTTGAGTTCTCACACCAGTCACATGACTGACTCGGAGTTTATTGTTTTCCTTCCTAAACTCTGGGTGCCCACCAATTTCCACACGGGCAGTTAAGAGTTAGGTTTATCAGGATATTCTGGATATTCTGGAGTTGCTGGAGGCAAGCTGGATGGCATGGCGTATTACTAGTATATAGTATTTCTTTTCCGCTGCATTGTTTGTTGTTGTTGTTGTACACTCTGATGATATGATGTAATGAAATGTAATGTAATAACTGATATAGTTCTTTGTTTAAAGATTATTCGTCTATTATTATATGTTATTCCGCTGCGAATTATGAGATTCTGATATTGTTCTGTTGCTTTCTATTCCGTTCTATGTGTTCTATTTTCTGTTTTCTTTTGCCTCCATTTTCTACCTTATCTATTATCTTCTTTTCTTCTCTTCTTTTCGACCTTTTCTTTTCTTAAAAACCATAACATTTTGGGTTTTTGGCCTTCGATTTCTCGGCAGTCGATAAAGTGAGTATCGATGTTGAATTTTCGAAAGTCGAAAATTTGCGTTTGTTACATTTGGTATCAGAGCATATGGTTAAGCGACAACCATGGTTCTGTTAGGTATTACTCATTAGAGATAGAGTCAGTAGTACTCTAGAATGAGTTTGAGTGTAATAATAGCTATGAGAGCGTATTTGTTAGTGAATATAAAATTGTTTTATATTGTGTTGACTTATCGGTTGATTGTTTATGGATTCTGGTCGATGTAGTCTTGCTAACTATCGTAGATAGGAGTTTCTAAACTCTTAAACAAGATAAACCGACATAATATTGTTTTAAATTGGGTAAATGAAATAATTTTACCTTGATTATATTTTATATATAAAGGAATAATTTTTCAGAATTATTAAAGTATATAAGTTGATTGTTTGGTTGTTTGAATAATCTAAATAAAGGAATAATTGTATAAGCAAAAGGATTATAAGAATTGAATTTTAATTAAAGTGATTTACAATTGTGAAATAAACTTATATATATAAGAAGTGAAACTATATGAATATATTTATGAATATGAGTTGTAAGAAAAAATGAAGTATAACTTAAGAAATGTTGAATGAAGTTGATATTAGTGTCAAAGTAAGTTAATAAAGTTAAGTGATAGATATGAACTTGAGTTATATAAATGAAATTCAACTTTTGTAATTGAATTAAATTAATGGATTGAATGTTAATCAATTAAATGTAAATAATTGATATGGAATAATGAATGTAAGTGAAATTCATTAAAATCTAATGTTATTGGAAGTTGAATAAAAATCAATTAATTAAACCAATTGTAAGCAAAGGAATTTGGTTGTAATTAATATACATTGATTGTTATATGATTGTTAGTTGATTGTATATAATTCATTAAGTGTTAATGGAATTGAGTTAATGAAATTTGGAAGTTAAAGTTATTGAAATTCAATTGGAAGTTAAATGAATCTTAAATAGAATTGAATTTGATTTGGAAGTGAACCAACTTGAATATGAATTAGTGAATATAAGAAAATTGAAAATGAATGTTAGTAAACCCAATGTAAATGAATCAAATGTGATTAAATTGAAAACCAATTCATTGAATATTAATGAGAATATAAATGAATATTTATTGGCTATGGATGTTAGTTGAATGATAGTTGGTTGATGTTTGCAGTTGTTGCTTTTGTTTCAGTTGCTATATGATGTATATTGATACTATTGTCTATATGCATGTTCTCATGTTGTTTGTTGGGTAATTAGTAGGTGCGGATCGTGTTTGCTTCGCATTTGGAGCTCGCTTTCGCGCTATATTAGCCGTATATGCTTGCTAATAAAATATAAGGTACATATCTCGGATTACATACCGTACTTTTACACTTTTTCCCTGCGGGATGCCTCATTACTTGATGAGATGTATATTTGTGATATATATACTGTCATTTTTTTTCGGATCGAGCCGCGTAAAGGAGACTATGGCGAATTTTTCCGAAAATTTAAGGCGTTAGAAAAATTTGAGAAAATGGGAAAATTTTTAAAAACTTTAACTTTGATTTGGAATTGAAGTTAAACAATAGTAGTTGTTTTTGAAAAGATAACTAAGTATGATTTGAAAACTTAGTAAATAATTATAAGAAGTTTAACTATGAATTTTGGAAAGTTAATAGATTCTATAACTTTTCTTACTTAATAATTTCGAGGACGAAATTCTTTTAAGGGGGGAAGATTGTAACGACCCAGAATTTTAATAATAAAAAATTGGATATTTAATTAATTTTAAATATTAATAAGTGAATTTATAAGTCGAATAATTTTTATTTGAATTATTGGATTTTTTTGAATAATTAAATCGATAATTTAATACGTTAAATTATGGAAATAATTGAAAATTGAGTTAAATATGATTGAAAATGATTTGTAAAATTTTATTTTATCATGTTGAAGTTAGAATGATATTTTAGAACTTTTAAAATCGAATTAAAAGTTAATTTGTGAAAATTGAATATTTTAATATTTAAATCGACTAGTGAAAATAGTCAATTTTTGAACAGTCTCAGAATTGAACGAAACCAGTTCCATTGGATCCGTAATAGTTAATTATTACCGGATTTCAATTTTCGTGTCAATCGGAGCTATCGTTTGATCGTGGCAGCTTGAAACGCATCGAATTATTTTTAATTTTAATTTGGCGAGTTAAAATAGCCATTTTTCAAAAAGTCTCGGATTTCGACGAAACCAGTTTCATCGGATCCGTAATGTGTTATTATTGTAAGGTTTCAAATTTCGTGTCAATTGGATTTACCATTTGTCCGGTACAAATTAAAACGCCTAGAAATCGATTTAAATCGGTTTAATTTAAATTGAACGTTTATAGCCATAACTCGCACAGATGTCCGAATTAGCTTCCGAAACCTGTTCCATTGTGTCCGGACGCGGGATAAACCCTAGGAACGTCAGTTTCGGCGCGTAAATCGAAGTTCGGGATTTCCGGATGAATAGTGTTCGAATTTTTCCTATAAATACACCCACCCCCTTCATAATTTAGAAAAAAAAAATAAAAACCTAATATCAAACCCTAGCCGCCACCCTACAGCCAATGGCTGAGAATTGTCGTCGTTCTTCCCTTAATATCTCGAAATCCATCAGGAATTAGGAAATATGGTCAACTACAAAGTTGTAGCTAACATCGAGTGCTTCACATCTATACGGTTGAGATGATGTTTAGTTGACCAGAGGAGGAGCTAGGGGAGGCCGTCGGCCCTAAGTTGTGCACGCAACTCGAGATAAACGGTGAAGCCGAGCTTCATGGCCTTGGGGCCGAACATAGGGGAGGCTAGAGGCTTCGATTTGCAACTCCCTGATCGTCGTCAAGTCGAGTGATGGAGGTGAATAATTTAACCCTAATTCTTGGATATGGGTTCGGCTTCTCCTGTAAGCATACGCGCGCGTGAGATAGAGAAGGAAGAAAGAAAGGAGCGGTGGAGATGAGCTGATGCAAGATCCTATGGCCAGAAACTGTTTAGGTTTAAAATTTAATTATAAGTTGTAAATTTATATTAGTTTAAAATCGTGTAAACTTGTAAAATCAATATCTTTTTCATACGAGGTCGAAAATGCGCGAAACCAGTTGCGTTGGAATCGTATGGACGAGCACTACGCGATGGAATTGGTTTCGAGTCGTTTGGAGTTAGTGAGAATTTTGGGTAAAATTAAACGTCCGTTTAATTTTATTCGAAATAAATCGCTAAAACGGAAAATAAAATCAAGGTGAGAACTTCTCACTCAATCGAATCAGTTTCGATTTTATTTTAAATAGTTAGATTTAAAATATTAGTATGCATGTTTGAATGATGATTGATATCTATTGATTGTTAAAATAGACATTATACGCCGTTAGTAAGCGGATGTTATTTATTAAAAACATATACCGCGAATATTTCATAAACAGTGAAATTGGTATTATATATAATAGCAATATATATATATTGGCATATGTATATATTGGAGTTATTGATTTCCCGCATTTGTTTAGCGGATGAGACCCTATTGCGCCGTTATTAAGCGGATAATATTTAATAAGAACATATACCGCGATAATTTCGTACTGGAGCGAAATTGGTATTGTGCTAATGTTTGTGGATGCAGGAAAACAGGTTGGAGGGATCCAACTGGGTTCCTCAACAGTTTTTATTTGATTTCAGATATTTTGATATTTGATGGATTATCATATACGTTATATGATGTCGTTGTAGTCGTGATTGACTATTTGGTGTGTAGCATCATTGGACCAAATTTTGGGATTTTAAAATGATTTTTAAAGTGATTTTTGAGAATATACTATATTTTGGAATTGATCCATTATAAATAAATAAACGTTATAATTTTTAAAGTTATAAAAATTATGATTTTTAAGAAATATAGTTAAAAGCTGATTTTTTGAAAATAAGGAATTAATGACTTTATAAAATAGTTAAATTGGGATTTCTGAAATAATTGTGAAAAGTTTAAATATAGGATTTATAAAATTTGATTATTTTATAAATCAAAATGATGAAATTATAAAGGAGTTTAAAGACGTTTTTAAAATATTAATATGAATTGATTTATATAAGAGATTTATAAATGGATATTTATAAATTGAGATATTGAAATTATAAAACGAGTTTTTACAAGTGTTTGAATGAAGTGAAAATGAATTTCATTAAAGAATGAAATTTATAGAATTATAAACGGTGAAGTTATAAATGAAATTTATAAATAGTAAGATTTATAAATTTGTGAAGTTATTTAAAGAATAGATTTGGTTAAATAAATGAATCTTATAAGTTATAAGATTTATGATTTGGAAAGTCTTTAAAAGAACTATTTTGTAAAATAATCGTTTTATAAGTATTTAACTTATAATATGAACTTTTAGTTTATAATTGAGTTATAAACTGGAATAGGTTAATAAAAGAATTTATAAAAAGGAAGTTTTTATAATTAAATAGAAATGGAATTTATAAACGTTGTTTTATAAATTCGCAAATGACTTATTTTGACAAGAAAATTTGTTGAAACCTATAAATGGAGTTATATTCACATTTTTGAATAGTGAATAATCCTTTGAATTAAAATGACTAAAAGGATGAAATTGTTAATGAAGTATATTCACGTTTTTGAATAGTGAATAACACGTTAAAGAAATTGTTTTGGATTTGGATGTTTTAAGTAGAATTAAAACGATCGAACAATGTTTTAAAATGTGTTGAGATTCGAAACCATAGATTTCAACATTTATTGTTGAAATAGACGTTTTCGAGAAATAGAAGGAGATGATGGACTATAACACTGTTGTTATGTAAATGATTTCCGAAAGGAAATGTTTTGCATAGTATTGGGATTTATATATCTATTTTAATTTCGAATCCCTATACTAGTGGTTTTGGGTTGTCGTAACGATGTTTTACGCAACATTCGTTTTGGCCCAAATAAATATGTTGAAGAGAATGATTTCCTTAATAGAATGAAATATATACTGAATTTCGATTTAAGTATATTGAATATTTTCCAAGGGTGAAAATAAATAAAATTTGTGAATTACTTATGAATAAATAAGTATGGAAATGTTTTTCCAATGTGAAATGAAACGTTTTGAGAAGTTATCTTTTTGAAGATAAATTAAAATGAATTTTTGAAATCATATGCATGGATATTTTGAAATGTAAATTCACTAAGGAATTTATAAAAGAAAGTGGGATTGGTTTAGAAAAATAAATATTGATTTATTTTTGAAGTATTGAAATTATATATCTTGTAAAGATATTTTGGAAAATAAATAATTTGGAAAATTATTTGGAATCTGGTGATGTTGTGCATATCCATTGATAGTTCAATAATCGACTATCAATATTTCCCTTTGAATGGGTATATGATGTGATTTCTTTGAATTTGAATGCCACACTTATTTTTTTAAAATAAGCGCTCATTATTCGGGTTAACCGGGAAAGGACCATGGGGTCGTATAACCCATTCCGAATATGTGATACGTCGTTATGAATTGCATTCGAAGACCGGTGTTGAAGACCGGATATTTTCAAAAACGAAAGGGTTTCTTGTCGAATGTCTTTGCATCGACTGGTCCCCGGTATAGAGACTCCATATGTGATGGGAAGTCCGAACGTGATTAGTGAATATCCGGATTGCAAGGACTTCTTTGTAAGTGCCTTCGGTTCTGTTCGAGCCCGGAACAGACTTGTATGGATTGTATGTCTGACATTACAAGTTGAGATATAAAGCCGATTTCTTTCAAATATATTTCTGTTGGTGGCGGAGAATTTATTCTCTTAGCTTAACACCCTTCTCTGAGATGTACGAGCTCAGAGGTTATGTAGTTGAAGTTATCAGCAATATATTACCAATTTGGTAATGTGACATGCTGAGTGTTGCTGTGAAATGATCATTGTGTTGATTATTTGTGATAGGATCATTTGTTTGATCGTCTATCTTGGTGATCATTTCTATGATCATTTGTTGACCCAAAGCATGGCTTTTGTATAAAGTATGTTTTTGTGGACGTGACTTCGTCGAGCCTCACACCCCGGAAATGGTCAAAACAGGAAAGATGCGGCAAGGTTATGAGGGGTAGCTCCCTTTAGGGTATGTGCATTTCCTTCTGGATAGAGGTGGTATCATGGTATGGAGCCCAGATATTTAACCTATGTGGTTACTGCGAATTTATTACTTTGTGGTTGTTGGTTATCGGGATCCCGTGAGAAAGGTCGTTTACGATCGGGGAATGGCGTGCTCGTGTCAGTAGTTACCCAGTTAGGGGTAACCCGGCCTTGCGTTGGCAGAGTTCCAGTTTGGTTCTCGGGGATGTCTTTCCAGAGGCATTCTCATGTGGCAATGGGAAGTTCCTTGGCCTGACCATTTGTTGGAAATCCAAAGAAACAATACGAAACTTGTACGTTATTAGTTGTAGAACCTATCATTCACTTATGGTGTCGCAACACTGTTTGGATGGTAGCTATAGTAGGCATACGATAATGGTCGTATGTTGGCTAAGATTTATATTCTACTTTCAAAATGAATTTTTCCCCTACACTATGCACTAGTAATAATATCAAATGTTATTTTAAATGCGTATCAAGCATCTTTGACTATCATAAGGAGAAATCTCCTCCGATTCTGCGTTTGCATTGTGTGTGTGTGCGGGAGGCCTTATGGTAGTCTCATTTTTAAAAGCATTGCGAATTGATTTAAAAATATTCCTCTATTTTGATTTTCAAAGATAAATAAACTGTTTTGAGTTCTCACACCAGTCACATGACTGACTCGGAGTTTATTGTTTTCCTTCCTAAACTCTGGGTGCCCACCAATTTCCACACTGGCAGTTAAGAGTTAGGTTTATCAGGATATTCTGGATATTCTGGAGTTGCTAGAGGCAAGCTGGATGGCATGGCGTATTACTAGTATATAGTATTTCTTTTCCGCTGCATTGTTTGTTGTTGTTGTTGTACACTCTGATGATATGATGTAATGAAATGTAATGTAATAACTGATATAGTTCTTTGTTTAAAGATTATTCATTTATTATTATATGTTGTTCCGCTGCGAATTGTGAGATTCTGATATTGTTCTGTTGCTTTCTATTCCGTTCTATGTGTTCTATTTTCTGTTTTCTTTTGCCTCTATTTTCTACCTTATCTATTATCTTCTTTTCTTCTCTTCTTTTCTACTTTTTCTTTTCTTAAAAACCATAACATTTTGGGTTTTTGGCCTTCGATTTCTCGGCAGTCGATAAAGTGAGTATCGATGTTGAATTTTCGAAAGTCGAAAATTTGCGTTTGTTACACATAACATTCCTAGCTTGAGTTTGCTAAATAATCAGTGACAATGCAAGTAATCTTTTAATATATAAATGGTAAGGAACAACATTATACATAAAAGGTTCACAAAATCTTTAATATATTTATATTAAGTGATATTGACTTGGGTAATAATATATTTCTTATAAAACTCCCTAACAGTTTATGTGTCGGACACATCTGAAATTATGGTATACGTGTTAGTGTCACGGTCTAGATTTCTAGGAAATAAGAACCAGTCTTTAGGATTTATATTATTCATTTGACATTTTCAGTTTGTACTACTTTCCAGTAATTTTTTGGTATTGTAAGGCTTGTATAAGCCAGGAGAAATATTCACCAAAGTTAAGAGATCATTTAAGCCAAATATGGTTTATGTTCTCAATCTTATTCAAACCTTAACGTTCGAAATCAAAGCTTGTACTAGGCTTAAAGGGAAAAGCAGAAGCTTTCGAGTGATCAATTGTGAGAATTGGTAAGGATAAAATGTTGTTGAAGAAACCTCACTTTGATGGTCATTATGAACATTGGAGTGAACTGATGGAGAATTTTCTAAGAGAAAAAGGGCTTTGGAGCTATGTGGAGAATGGCTTTAAGGAGCCAAACGAGAGAATGAGGTTGACTAAGTCACAACAAGCTCAGCTTGATGATGTTAGGAATAAAGACTACAAGGTGAAGCACTATTTTTTCTAAGCCATTGATCGATCTATGTTCCAACAATTCATGGTTCAGCGTACAACAAAGAATGTTTGGGACTCTATGAAATCGAAGTTTAGAGGAAATGTAAAGGTGAAGAAATCTCTTCTTAACTCCTTGGGAAGAGAATTTGAGATACTAGCAATGAAGAATGATGAGATTGTTACAAAATACTTTGCAAGAGTTATGATGATGGAAAACCAAATGCACAATAATGGAGAGATCGTGGCTAATTCTAAAATTGTAGAGAAAATTCTTTAGACCTTGACAGGTAAACTACCTATGTTTATGTGTATATTGAAGAGGCGAAAGACAAAGATACCATATCCATAGATAAGTTGCGATGTTCTTTGGTGGTACATAAACAGAAGTTTCGAAGGCAGACTTATGACGATGACGATTAGGTCTTGAAAATCAAAGGAAGGATCGGAGGAAGGGGGAGAGGCAAGGTAATGCAGTTTGTGTCCAGAGGTAGAGGTCGAGGACAAGGAAGAACACACTTCAATAAAGCAACAATAGAATATTACAAGTGACATAACCAAGGATTCTTTCAATATGAATGCCCCATTTGGAACAAGGAGGCCAATTAGGTTGAGCTTGAGGAAGAGACGTGTCAATGGAGCATGTTGAACAACATGGAAAGGCAGTGTTGGTTTATTGCTTCAAGATTCTCTAATCACGTGTATCGTGATTCCGGTATGTTTTCAAGTACTGACACTAGTTTTTCACATCAGTAAAGCTTGGAAATAATACTAGAATGAAGGTTGCTGGCATGGGTATGGTAAAACTTATGCTTAATATACTCAACTATGTCATTGGAGATATATACTATGTGCTTAAACTCAAGAATAATCTTCTTAGTGGCGGAAAACTTCCAGGGAAGGTGTCGCTGAGCTTTTTCAACTAGCAATGCCATCCTCAAAAGGGAAAAATGGTCGAATCTACTCTGAGTACCAACATATTGGTTATCTTATTGGGAGAGACATTTGTAGCAGAAGAAGGAAAATGATTACAAGCCAAGACAAGTGATGAGTCTAAGTTGTGGTACCATTGTTATGGTCACTTAAGTTGTAGAAGTTTGTGTACTCTACATTCAAAGAAGATGGTGCTTGACTTTCTGCAAATTGATGCTTCAAGTGAATAATGTGAGGCATGCATGAAGGGGAGGTAGCATCGTACACCAATTCCTAAGACAAGTAGACAGAGATCTTTGAAAGGCTATAACTATTCCATGCAGACCTGTGTGGACCGATCTCTCTAATCTAAAGTGGCAAAAGAGGTACATATTATGCTCTATTAATAATTATTCTTGAAAACCATGGGGATGTTTTTTATCATAAAAATCAAAAATGTTTCACCACTTCAAGTGCTTTAAAACTCCTACTAAATAAGAAACCTGTTTTCCTACAAAGTGTCTAAGAACAGATAGAGGTGAGGGATTTAATTCTAGTGAGTTGGATGATAAATATAGGATACATAGGATTAGGAGGCAACTTACCACCTCTTATACACCACAACAGAATGGTGTGACTGAGAAAAAGAATTTCACTATAATGAATATGGTGAGAGCCTTGTTTTCAGAGAAAAGGTTCCTAAATCATTCCCGCTGAAGGTAGCTAGGTGGGTTTTTCATGTGTTGAACCAATCACCCACTCTAGTAGTTAAAGACTTGACTCCAGAGGAGGCTTGGAGTGGAAAGAAACCACCAGTGGAAAACTTTAGACTTATTGGGAGCTTAAGGCATGTAAACATTCCTGATGCTAGGCGTATCAAACTTGATGACAAGAGTATAAGCTATGTTTTACTAGATTACAGTTAGAAGTCCAAGGCTCACAAGATGTATGATCTAGTTGGGAAGAAGGTATACATCAGTCGAGATGTCGTATTCAAAGAAGATCATGGTTAGATCTAGGAAAATGTTAGAGAAAGGGAAAAACCATTAGAATTAGAGTGGAGTGATGGTGGAGAAGATGAAACTGTGAGCAACCAGAGGAAGAAGGAGATGGTAATGTTTATGTTCCTAAGCCAGATTCTCCTCACAAAGAAGATGATCTATTAGTAGGTGAGGGAAGACAGTATACGCCTCTAGTTTGGGTTAGCAATTATGTTACTAGTGAAGTCTTATCAGAGGAGGATGAAGGCAACATGGCACTTACGGTAATTGAAGAACCAGAAACTTTTGAAGAAGCTATACAGAGCTCAACTTGGAGGTAGGCTATGAATGAAGAGATGGACTCTATTGAATGGAATCAAACATGGAGTCTAGTTGAGCTGCTAGAAGGTGCAAAGAAGATAGGAGTGAAGTGGGTTTACAAAATAAAGCTCAGTGAGAAAGGAAATGTAAATAAATTTAAAGCGAGGCTAGTGGTAAAGGGTTACTTTCAACAGCGTGGGATATATTATACAACGGAGTATGCTCTAGTTACTAGAATGGACACAGTAAAGATGATAATTTCTCTAGCTACTCACAAGTGTTACAAACTACACCAGTTGGACATAAAATGGCCTTTTTGCATGGTGAGTTAAAGGAGGATGTATATGTTGAACAACTAAAAGGATATGAGAGATTGGGAAGTGAACGTATGGTCTACAAGCTTCATAAGGCTCTTTATGGCCTGACAAAGGCCCCTAGGGCTTGGTTCAGCCGGATAGAGACTTATTTCCTAAAGTTTGGCTTTGAATGTATCCCAAGTGAACAAACTCTTTTCATCAAGAAGGAGTGGAAGATTCTCATAGTAAGCGTTTATGTTGATGATTTATTGTTTACTAATAATTCTGGCGAGTTGTTACTTAAGTTTAAGTATTCCATGAAAGAGGAATTCGAAATGAAAGATCTAGGAGAATTAATGTTCTTTTTGGGAATTGAAGTTCTCCAAGAATCCAAAGAAGTGTTCATCTACCATAGGAAATACACGGCTGAAGTGCTGAGCAGATTAGGAATGTTGGAAAGCAATCTAGTAGAGAATCCAATTGTTTTTAGCTAGAAGATGGACAGAGATGAAGATAGAGAAAGAGTGAGGCTACTATATTCAAGAAAATAATTGGGAGTTTGATATATCTTACTACAACTCAACTTAATCTTATGTAATCCATGAGTCTCATCAGCCATTACATGGCCAACCCAACTCAACTTCAATTCACTGCACCAACGATAATTTTGAAATACTTGTAAGGAACTATAGACTATGGAATACTCTACAGAAAGGAAGGAGGTAGTGAGCTGATAGGTAACATGGATAGTGATTATGCGGAGGATGTTGAAGATAGAAAAAGTACTTTAGGGTACGTTTTCATGTTACATGGTATTGCAGTTGCTTGATCCTCAAGAAAATAGCCTATAGTCACTCTTTCAACTAAAGAAGAAAACTTTGTCGCTGCTGTTCCTTATGCTTGCCAAGCAATTTGGATGTGGAAGATATTATAAGAGGTCAATCTTGATCAAGCTGAAGGGATCATTATAAAGTATGATAATAATTTTTTCTAAGGACTTAGTCTTCCTTGGTCATACTAACAAAAAGGGTGCATTACCATTTCCTTTGAGACTTAACTAAGGAAGGATTGAACTCATGACCAGCTTGCTAACTTAATGGCCAAACCACTCAAGCTAGAAGCATTCCAGAAGCTATGGAAGGAGATAGGAGTTTGTATTGCACCAAACATGAACTGATTGCTTCTTTAGTTCAAGGGGGTTTGTCAATGTCAAATGTGTAGTACGCACGTGCTTGGGTTTCATGGAAATAAGACCCAATCTTTAGGATTTATATTGTGCGTTTGAAAATTTCAAGTTGTACTGCTTTCTAGCCGTTTTTTTGGTATCGTAAGGTTTATATAAGCTAGGTAAAATACTAAATAAAGTTAAGAGAGGTTTGAACCAAACTCATTTTGTGTTCTCGGTTTAATTTGAACCTTAACAATATATACATTATGTATGCACTTGTTCCTAAAATCTGAATTAGACTTATTTCAGTTCCACATTTTTTATGTTATATAATCATAGTTATATAAGTTTTAATTTTGATTATAACTTTTATAGTCAACTAATTTATATAAGCATAAATGTATTTAATAATTAAGTATTATTTTATTTATTTAATTAACCAATTAGTTAAAAATTTATCTTGTTTAAAATTTAAATTTTCTATTTTATTTTCCATAAATAATTTAAGATAAATTTGTCAACTCTGTTATTTATATTAATCTGATATATACATATACAATTATACATATATATTATATATATATATACACATTTAATTAATAAAAAATATGATCTAAAATAAAATTTATTAATTTTAAAGTTGTTATTATTGTGCACCTTGAATATTTTAAGATAAATACACATGTATTTATATCTATGTTTTAATTTAATTAATTAACTTTTAATTAATTATTGATTTAATTAATATAGTTATTTAAATAATAAGATAAAATGTTGAACATATTAATTTTCAAAAACTAAAATTTGAAAATATTCTATAACGTTTATAAAATTTAATTTACATTTTAAACTTAGTTTTTAAATTTTGTATATTATTTAAATTTTCGAAATGGATTTTGAAACTTAGCCTAAGACACAAAATAACACCGAGCATTTATATTAGGGATAACCTTTGGGCTTACATCATCCTTCAGGCTAAGCCAGTAGCTGGGTATGGTAGAGTACTTGATTATCCAAACCAACCTTAGACGCCACCTTTCAAGACACCCTACTAAATGGTAGACTTTAATAAGTTAGCCCTAACACTAATAATTTACCCCACATAGACCATTAGTGCCATGATACTATTGAAGGAACTAGGTCAGTTGGAAGCGGGTTAAATGGTTGAATTTTAAAAAATTCCATTTTGGATTTCTTTTAGGACTATGAAATTCAATTAATTTATCTCAACTAAATCTTATTTCATTTAGATTGTTTAAAAGGAGTTTATTTAGTAGACTTATTTTAATTAGTTTGATATATATATATATATAATATACTCTTGCATCGACAACTTTAAGGCCAACTAATAAAGAAATATTCACTCGTGATGCTTGCATTTGACATAGATTTATCTCCCCTTAATCCTTCCTTCACTTCATCCAATACATCCTCTTCTTGTCTTCTCATCTTCTCCCCTCTCTCCACGTTTCTCTCTAGAACTAGGATGGCCAAGAATAGGAAATCTAAGCCATTTTGTTGCTTCCTTAGAATTATGCACCTCCACAATTAGTCGGGTCGGGTCTTTAATAATTCACCTACTTTGTTGCCACTAATAGTTACTTCCATTCCCAATTTGATCGAATCCCCTTTCTACGTTGACGCTGATAGATGGTTCGGGTTTTCGAAAGTAGTTGTTTGGTTATTGTGCCTTCTAGTGAAGAAAATTTAATTTCTTGGTGGAATGAGAAACTACCCCTAAAATCACATCTACTATTGGGGTGTGGAAGCTTCTGCTTGTAGAGCTTTACCTTTAGTCAAAGGTGGGATTTACTCCTATTGTCCGAATTTTAGTGCCAAAATCATCTCGCTTCCATTGATTTGAGTAAAAATATAAATTCCAGTAGCCAAAGACCTACCTTGCTTTCCAACCAAGCCAACATTATTGCTTCATATTTGATCGATCAAAAACCATGATCGTAACGATCCAGAATTTTTAACATTTTGAGTAGAAATACTTAATTTATTTAAATATTTAAATTTGATTCAAATATAGTAAATAATAAGAAAACTAATTTGGAATAAAACGACTTGATTTTTAATGACGTGTTTTTTACAAAATAATAATTGTTGAATATAGTTACATTATTCTAAATAATAATGTGGTTAAATTAATTATACCACGATTGTGATATCAATTTAGCAGAATAAAACTCCATTTTTCTAGAATTAAATTGAATTTATTATTTTGGCCATCTATTGAGCAAATAAATCCCCATCCTGTGAACTTGCAAAGTAAAATGATGATTTTTGAAGTTATTAATATGTGGATTAATTAATATTGGATTAATGATGTGTTAACTATTGATTGTTAATTATTGAGTGCCAGAAGCTTGGTAGCCTGACCATATTGGATATGAATTTGATATGTCGCAAAAGCTGAATACTTTTTAAAACGAAAAAGGTGATAGCACTTGTTATGTTTATGGTATTTTTGAAATACTATTAATTGTTGTTTTTGGTTTGAAAATGGTATTGATTTGGAGAATGATTTAAATGTGACTATGGAATTTTTGGTGACCTTTTTAATTTAGAAATGGTTTGAATATTTATATTTTACTCTATGATATAATAAGCGCTAAGTGAGGCGAAGCGGTAGAAGACTCGCTTCGCTTAATATCGCTTAAGCGCTGCTTAACTTATTAGCATGCTTTATCTATACCTATACAAGTCTATTATAAAGAGATTATATTAAGTGTATTATATTAGCAAGTGTATTACATATATATGCACAAATCCATCACAAAGAACTAAAGTTTAACTTTGAAGATAGCTTATAAATTCAATGGTTTCAAAAGTTGAATTTGGCTTCTCTATTCATTAAAAGTTAGTGTACGCGAGTAAGTACAAACTTTGCATATTTGTTAAATAAAATAATCATATCTTAATGAAAATCATTCCATATCACAGAAAATGTGAAAATATTTTTAGGAATGTGGTTTTTTCCTATAATCCTAGTTCACTTTATTTTAAAAATAATAATTTTTTGTAAAATATTGCTTCAGCATTGCTTAAATTTAAGCAAAGCACATATAAGCGTTCGTCGCTTAATTGTATTGCTTTCTCAAAAATTAAGCATTATGCATGCATTAGCGCTTAAACGATGCTTAAGTGACGCTTAAGCATGCTTTTCATAACATAGTTTTACTTCAATCTTTTAGTTAGTCTTTTCTAACATATATTGAAAAGTTTTGAAAGTATTTCAAGTATATAGAAAATGTGACGGTCCAGACTCGACCTTCAAAAATCGGCACCAAATACGACACTCATATTCCAATGCCGCAGATCCAAACGTCGAATCTGGTTCGTCGGAGCTTATAACACCATTAAGTACAACACAGCGGAAGAAATGAATATCAATATACATAACATTGATACAATGACAGATATAATATCTGATATAATATGATACAACAGAATGATACAATGAATATCAATATACTATCAGAGATACAAGACAACAGCAGCGGAAAGAAATAGATAACACCAGCAGCGGATAGTCTCCATCTCCAAGGCACCAATTAAGAAATAGCTCGAACTCCCAATTAAGATGCACTAAGCTAAGCAACTCCCGTCCAGATCCGAAGACTGAACTAACTCCAGATAATCTACTAAACCTGACTATCCGAAAAACCCAACTCTAGACTGGCCGTGTGGAAAAGTTGTGGGCACCCAGAGTTAGGAAAGGAACAATAAACTTCGAGTCAGTCATGGGACTGGTGTGAGTAACAAAAAAGTTTATCATTTAAAGCAGACAACAAGAAAATTTAAGATAAATCCGCAATGCTTTTTAGAAAATGAAACTATCATAAGGCCTCCCGCCACACACACAATGCAAACGCGGAATTGGAGGAGATTTCTCATTATGATAGTCAAACATGCTTGATACGAGAAAATTTCTTTTCAATATTATTACTAGTGCATGGTGTAGAAAACATTTCGAAAGTATAATATTAATCTTAGCCTGCGTAGGCATTTCGCACTATGCCTACTATAGCTACCATCTAATCAGTGGTGACCACCTTAAGTAAATGGCAGGTTTTACAACTAAAACCATACAAAACACGTATTGGATGAATGGATTTTCAAAAAATGGTCGGGCTAAGGAACTTCCCACTGTCCATGGGATCGCCTCTGGCGGGACGTCCCGAGAACTTAACCAGCTCTCTGCCAACACAAGGCCGGGTTACCTCTGTAACTAGGTAACTACTACTCGAGCATGCCACCCCCCGGTCCTTTGGGACCTTAATCCGAAGCGCCTCAAAACCACAAAGCAACATCTGCACAGAAATGAGATTGAAGCCCAAGACATAGGTAAATATCTGGGCTCCATACCATGATGCCACCCTTTACCAGAAGGGAGTGACACACCCTAAAGGGAGCGACCCTCATAACCTTGTCGCATCTTTACTGTTTCGACCATTTTCGGGGTGTGAGGTCCTGATGCAGTCTCGTCCATAAAGCTACGCTTCATACAAAAGCCATGCTTTGATCACAAATGATCAACAAATGATCATCAACACACAGCAGCACTCAGCATGCCACACTACCAAATTGGGAATATATCACTGATAACCTTCAACTACATAAACTCTAAGCTCGTACGTCTCAGAGAAGGGTGTTAAGCTACGAAAATAAATTCTCCGCCACCAAGCAGAAATATATTTGATAGAGATCGGTTTAATATCTCAAAGTGTAGTGTCAGACATACAACCATACAAATCTGTCCCGGGTTCAAACAGAACCGAAGGCACTTCCGAAGAATCCCTTGCAAATCCGCGTATTCACAATCCCGATCGGACTTCCCATCACTTAAGGAGAACTCTATACCAGAGCAACTCAGTGCAGAGTCAATCGACGGGTTATCCTATCGTTCTCACAAATGCCCGGTCTTTAACACCGGTCTTCAAATGCAATCCATAGCGTCGTATCATTATTCGGAATGGGTTATATGACACAAGGTCCTTTCCCGGCTAAACGGAATAATGAGCGCAATTTTTAAAAACATATGGATATGGGCTTTCAGTTAAGTCACAACTTCAAAGAAAACAAAATCTTTCTTCAAATGGTTAAACAAATTACCATTTCAAATCTTTTAAACAAAAAGATTTATTTCAAAAAGTTCACCCAGTTTCACAAAGATCAATTTACGAATTTCAAAACAATTTCCATTTCAATTGGATTAACTGGTTAAATCTTTAAATCAAGGATTTAACTTATAGCTTTCAAACCGTTTCCATAACTTGGAAAACTATTTTCAGTTAAAACTAGAAATCCTTTTACTCAAATTGGACGTTCATTTCTTATGCGAAAGCCTTTATTTATCTGAAAACAAACAGTTTTCGTTTCGGAAGAACCCAGTTATAATTGCACGAGTTAAAGCCTTCGAATTAAATTCAAATTTCCAAATCAATACCTTTAAAATGGTTTAACCCATATATAACTTGTATAACATCTTCAATCCTTAGTTTCAAATCATAGAATTCAGTTTCAAATTTTCGAATTTTAAATTTAAATCAAATTATCTAAACTTCAAGGCTTAATCAACTTATTTAAAAATAAATTTTATCTTTGAAATTCCTTTTCAAAAACTTTTTAATTTAATCCCAATCTATTTCCAAAAATATTTGAATTCAAAATTCAAATTCAAAACTATTTTTGAATTAAATTCAAATATTTGTGACTTAATCCTTTTCCACGTGCAATCCATATTTGTGTGTGTATGGTGTAGCCTGGAGGTTTTACACAATAGTGCAACATCATTCAATCGTCACAGATCAAAACACGGAAATATAGTTTTTAAGCCGTATAAACTATAACGCTTATCGTTCATTCTCAGATTTACAGATAGTACACAAATGTATCACAAATGAATGAATAAAATACACAGCTCAATCCACAGAACAAAATATCACAGATCAGATAGGACAATCAATTCAAGGCATCCCGTACATACAATCATTCATAAGTAAGGTCAAGCATTCAATAATCGTTTATAAGCAGGATTAATTAATTGTTTAATCCTAATTAATTCAATTTATTTCCAATTAAATTAATTACTTATGAATTAATTATCCAATCCTGATTTATTAATTACAAATCATTTGATATAAATTAATTTATCAAACACTTTAATTAATTATAAACCACATTGATTAAATTAACCTCTAAACTAATTATATAATTAATCAACCCCTTAATTAATTATTGTAAGAAATTAAACCTTTAATTACTTACCCTAAAGTAATTACACTTATACAATTTCATAAATGATTATCATTAAATTAATTAATCTAATTTATTATTAAAATTAATCATATTAATTAATTATTGAAAAAAATCTTAGTTAGTGACCGTCATTAACTAATAACAATTCTTTAATTACTTTCCTAGTTGATCTCTAATAATAAATTAATCTAAAATATTAATTTATAAATTAAATAATTAAGGCATACCTTCATTATCTTATTCATTAAATCATTTTAATACCTTAATTATCTTTAAGGTAATGCATTTCTATGTTAATGACTTCATTAATATTAAAGTGTATTTAAAACATTGCACTTCTAAATTTATATTCAAATTTGATTTTGAATTTAAGATTAAAAATGATTATATATTCAAACATTAACCAAAATCAACTTATAAACTTATATAAGAAAAGTTTTTAACTAAATTACTTAAATTTTAATTGAAAAATTTAAGCTTTAAAATAAATTACTTTTTAACTTTCAAATTCAAGTTAAAACAAATAATCAAATCCAATTCAAATATTTATCTGAAAACAAATTTCTTTAAAAAAAACTATTTGATTTAAACATGACTTTAAACTTTGATTTAAACTTACTTTTGAAACTTTGATTTTAAATTCTTGATTAAATCCCAAATTCATTTCAATTTGCTTAAATTCAAAATTATAGACAGGTTTAATAAAACCTATACCAATTTAAAACCAACCCGAGACAATATCAATCAGCTTCGAGTCAACACCCTATTTACTTCGAGTTTGGACCAGGGCAAGGCCACGCCTTCAACTACTTCGAGAAAATTCTCCCTTTGCACGCCTACACCCGAGTTTCTTCCTCCTTCCCCAAAAATGTTCGAACCCAGTCACACGCGAATGCACGTTTACATGCACAACCACTTGCCGGAGTTTCGGCCAATCGTCGACCGATCACTCATCAACTCCTGAGTTGCCATGAACACTCAAATCACCAAAACCGAATACGATTCGAAAACGAGTCGTTCGACTCAACAGTGGAACCAAACTCCGACCACAAGAACCCATCGCCTGACCACAATCGATCACCAGCAACCTCGCCGACCCGTCCTCTACATTCTCCACAGCCTCCACTTCCTGCTCCCCCTGGTGCGATCGCTAGAAACACGGTGGCGACGGCACAATTAACTCATGACTTCGACCAGGTAAACACAATCTTTAAACCCTAATTTGATCTCGTTCCATCATCCCTTACTATAGAAAAAATTTTAGACAATTTTCCTAACATCATCAATGGCTCAGCTAGCTTCAAGCAAGATCGCAACATCAAATTTTCCTTTGATCGCTGGAGTTTGGGTAAAAGGCATTTTCGGTTCATTTATATACTTCTCGAAGCGTACTCGATTGAAAATTCCCATTTTTGTTTTAAAAATCCTATTTTCGAATGCAGTTTCAAGTTATATAATTGAATCGATGAATTAAGATTTTCGAATTTTTCATATGTTCATATTTTTACTGTAAAATTCAATTTACAGAAACAACACTTCAATATTGAGATTAAAACAAATTCTAAGTCATGATATAAGTTCAAACAAACTTGTTTAATTAGAAATTCTAGGCTTAAAAATATGGTTTGAAGATATATGAATTTTTTTCTACTTTGCTTTACTCTGTAACCAGTAATTAAGGAAAACAGACATATGAAATTCACAGCACAATCATATAGGTACAGAGCTCCTTGCTTAAAGATATACAGCAAACATAACATTGATTTATAAACAAATGCACAAGTTTAAATATAAAAAATGATATGTTACTCACAGTTTTCAGGAAAAAAAAGAACAGAGCTTGTTTATTGAAACAGGTTTTGAAATTTTCTTGCTGAATCCAAGTTCATTGCTTCTCTAGTTTTGTTGAGTTAGATTGTTGTTTAAAAATTGAATTTTTGTCTTAGTTTTAGATGATATTTACTTCAGTTTTGATGGACAACTGAATTGAAGGTTTGATATATATAGGAAATGAGTCTAAGGGTAATTATTTTCTTTTGTACAGGGTTACTATTTGTTTGTACAACCTCAAACCAGAGATATTTTTTTTCTTTGTTTGATTAAACAAGATTTCGACTGATGATTTTATTTTTTTGTGGCTAAGCAGATTTTTGTCAATGTGGTGGTACTGCTTGTTTTTCCTACATAGATTTTTCTTTGTTTTCTTTTGTTTCTTCTTTTGCAAGCTTCATACTTGAACGTATTTTTTTTCTTGTTTCATATTCACACTTTATTTGTTTATGCATAGGTATTTATAAATTTTGTTTGTTTTGTTTGTAGATATTTATTTTATCTTACTTTTATTTTCTTGCATACACAACTTGTTATGTTTTGCTTTAGTATTCATGTTTTATTATTATTATTATTTTCCTAAATAAACTTGAATATACATATAATTTTTTTTTCTTTTGCCTTATTACTTTATAATATAAACAAATTCCTATTTTAATATGTTATTATAATTCATTCTAGTGAAATCACTTTATATCTTAATTTATCATATATATATATATATATATATATATATATATATTGCCATTTCTAACTTAAATATTTATTTTTACTCAAATGCTTATTGTCTTACTTTAATTTACATTCCTACGTATATAGATATTTAACTTCTAAAGGAATCGTTTTTAAAACTTAATTATACTTCAATAAAATAAACACACCTATTTTTATTATTTGGAGAAACTCAAATCAATTCACAAATTATTTTCATAAATTTTATTCAAAAATTAAATTAATTAGAAATTAAACATAGCAAAAATCCGGGATCGTTACAGGTTACCCCCTTAAAGAAATTTCGTCCCCAAAATTTGCAAGCACGAAAACAACAAAGATAGATACACAAAGACAGAGAAACAATTTTCCAAGTCAAACTGGATATCTAATCTGTATTTGGCTCACCAAATCAGAATATCAACAATAGATATGAGAACAAACTCATACAATTTTTCACAAGATGCTCGAGTCATCAAATCTACAAAATAGGCAAGGGCACTGGTTAGTTCGAAGGATAACTAACCCTTCGTAGAATATATCGGACCTCGTAGAATAGATAAATAGATTCAATCTTCTACAATTTCTTAAACACTAGATATGGATTCCAACTTAAGTCGGAATACCCCAATGTATATACCAACTTGTCCCTTTTCGGATTTCGATCTACACAAGAAATTACAATAGAATTTCAAATTTGGTTTTAAACGATATCGTTTAATCGATTCAGTTCAAATTTAGCTTCATATTCTATTAACCAATTTATTTAGAATTTTCAATTTCAAATTTTCAATTCATTAAAGTTTAAATTGAAAAAAAACTGATAAGAAACTGATGAAGATACGAAGTAAGGATTTTCTACAACGATTCGTAGGGCCACCATCACACTGAAACTTCTCCTCGTAGCTGCTACGAAGCAATCAAAATAATTTGGAATCGAATCAAAGGAGATTGATAAGAGAAAGATTGTTTCCACTATTGCAGGAAATTGATCATTTATAGTCGTATTCCCCTGTCCCCTATCTCGTCCTCTTCTTGCACTCATACTTACTATCATTGAATAGTAAGAGAATTTACTAAGGCATACAGACGGATATCTTAGGGATACACTCATTCTAGGGTATACTTCACCCTATCTCTAATGAGTTACTTAATGTGTTATACTCCTGAGCAAGAGTTTTAACCCTCAGCTCTGATACCAGATGTGACCGGTCCGGACTCGATCTTCGAAAATCGGCACCGAATACGACACTCATATTCCAATGTCGTAGATCCTAACGTTGAATCTGGTTCGCCGGAGCATATAACACCATTAAGTACAACACAGCGGAAGAAATGAATATCAATATGCACAACATTGATATAATGACATATACAATATCTGATATAATATGATACAACAGAATGATACCATGAATATCAATGTACTATTAGAGATACAAGACAATAGCAGCAAAAAGAAATAGATAACACCAGCAGCGGATAGTCTCCATCTCCAAGGCACCGATCCAGAAATAGCTCGAACTCCCAATAATGATGCACTAAGCTAAGCAAGTCCCGTCCAGATCCAAAGACTGAACTAACACCAGATAATCTACTAAACCTAACTATCTGAAAAACCCAACTCTAGACAGCCCGTGTGGAAAAATTGTGGGCACCCAGAGTTTAGGAAAGGAACAATAAACTCTGAGTCAGTCATGGGACTGGTGTGAGTAACAAAAACAGTTTATCTTTTAAAATAGACAACATGAAAATTTAAGATAAATCTGCAATGCTTTTTAGAAAATAAAACTACCATAAGGCCTCCCGCCACACACACAATGCAAACGAAGAAATGGAGGAGATTTCTTCTTATGATAGTCAAATATGCTTGATATGAGAAAATTTCTTTTCAATATTATTACTAGTGCATGGTGTAGAAAACATTTCGAAAGTATAATATTAATCTTAGCCAGCATAGGCATTTCGCACTATGCCTACTATAGCTACCATCTAAACAGCGGTGACCACCATAAGTAAATGGCAGGTTTTACAACTAAAACCGTACAAAATACGTATTGGATGAATGGATTTCCAACAAATGGTCAGGATAAGCAACTTCCCGCTGTCCATGGGAACGCCTCTGGCGAGACGTCCCGAGAACTTAACCAGCTCTCTTCCAACACAAGGCCGGGTTACCTCTTTAACTAGGTAACTACTACTCGAGCATGCCACCCCTCAGTCCTTTGGGACCTTTATCTGAGGCGCCTCTAAGCCAAAAAGAAATAACCACACAGAAATGAGATTGAAGCCCACCACATAGGTAAATATCTGGGATTCATACCATGATACCACCCTTTACCAGAAGGGAATGACACACCCTAAAGGGCGCGACCCTCATAACCTTGCTGCATCTCTCCTGTTTCGACCATTTCCACGATGTGAGGTCCTGATGCAGTCTCGTCCACAAAGCTACGCTTTATACAAAAGCCATAGTTTGATCACAAATGATCAATAAATGATCATCAACACACAACAGCACACAGCATGCCACACTACCAATTGGGAATATATCACTGATAACCTTTAACTACATAACCTCTGAGCTCGTACGACTTAGAGAAGGGTGTTAAGCTAAGAGAATAAATTCTCCGCCACCAAGCAGAAATGTATTTGATAGAGATCAGTTTAATATCTCAAAGTGTAGTGTCAGACATACAACCATACAAGTCTGTCCCGAGTTTGAACAGAACCGAAGGCACTTTCGAAGAAGCCCTTGCAAATTCAAGTATTCACAATCCCGATCGGACTTCCTATCACTTAGGAAGAACTCTATACCGGAGCAACTCAGTGCAGAGTCAATCGATAGGTTATCCTATCGTTCTCACAAATACCCGGTCTTCAACACCGGTCTTCAAATGCAATCCATAGCATTGTATCATTATTCGAAATGGGTTATATGACACAAGGTCCTTTCCCGGCTAAACGGAATAATGAGCGCAATTTTTAAAAACTTATGGATATGGGATTTCAGTTAAGTCACAACTTCAAAGAAAACCAAAATCTTTCTTCAAATGGTTAAACAAATTACCATTTCAAATCTTTTAAACAAAAAGATTTATTTCACAAAGTTCACCCAGTTTCACAAAGATCTATTTACAGATTTCAAAACAATTTCCATTTCAATTGGATTAACTCGTTAAATCTTTAAATCAAGGATTTAACTTATGCATTCAAACCGTTTCCATAACTTGGAAAACTATTTTCATTTCCAACTAGAAATCCTTTTTACTCAAATTGGACGTTCATTTCTTATGTGGAAGCCTTTATTTATTTGAAAACAAACAGTTTTCGTTTCGGAAGAATCCAATTATAATTGCACGAGTTAAAGCCTTTGAATTAAATTCAAATTTCCAAATCAATACCTTTAAAATGGTTTAACCCATATATAACTTTTATAACATCTTCAATCCCTAGTTTCAAATCATAGAATTCAGTTTCGAATTTTCGAATTTTAAATTTAAATCAAATTATTTAAACTTCAAGGCTTAATCAAGTTATTCAAAAATAAATTTTATCTTTGAAATTCCTTTTCAAAAACATTTTACTTTAATCCAAATCTATTTCCAAAAATATTTGAATTCAAATTCAAAACTATTTTAGAACTAAATTCAAATATCTGTGACTTAACCCATTTCCACGTGCAATCCATATTTGTGTGTGTATGGTGTAGCCTGGGGGTTTTACACAATAGTGCAACATCATTCAATCATCACAGATCAAAACACAGAAATATAGTTGATAAGCGGTATAAACTATAACGCTTATCGTTCATTCTCAGATTTATAGATAGTATACAAATGTATCACAAATGAATGAATAAAATACACAGCTCAATCCATATTAGAACAATATCACAGATCAGATAGGACAATCAATTCAAGGCATCTCGTACAATACAATCGTTCACAAGTACGGTCAAGCATTCAATAATCGTTTATAAGTAGGATTAATTAATTGTTTAATCCTAATTAATTCAAATTATTTCCAATTAAATTAGTTACTTATGAATTAATTATCCAATCCTAATTTATTAATTACAAATCATTTTATATAAATTAATTTATCAAACACTTTAATTAATTATAAATCACATTGATTAAATTAACCTCTAAACTAATTACATAATTAATCAACCCCTTAATTAATTATTTTAAGAAATTAAACCTTTAATTACTTACCCTAAAGTAATTACACTTACACAATTTCATAAATGATTATCATTAAATTAATTAATCTAATTTATTATTAAAATTAATCATATTAATTAATTATTGAAAAAAATCTTAGTTAGTGACCGTCATTAACTAATAACAATTCTTTAATTACTTTCCTAGTTGATCTCTAATAATAAATTAATCTAAATTATTAATTTATAAATTAAATAATTAAGCCATGCCTTAATTATCTTATTCATTAAATCATTTTAATACCTTAATTATCTTCAAGGTAATGCATTTCTATTTTAATGACTTTATTAACATTAAAGTTTATTTAAGACATTGCGCTTCTAAATTTAGATTCAAATTTGATTTTGAATTGAAGATTAAAAATGATTATATATTCAAACATTAATCAAAATCAACTTATAAACCTATATAAGAAAAGTTTTTAACTAAATTATTTAAATTTTAATTTAAAAATTTAAGCTTTAAAATACATTACTTTTTAACTTGCAAATTCAAGTTGAAATAAATAATCAAATCCAATTCAAATATTTATCTGAAAACAAATTACTTTAAAAAAACTATTTGATTTAAACTTGACTTTAAACTTTGATTTAAACTTACTTTTGAAACTTTGATTTTAAATTCTTGATTTTAAAATCCAAATTCATTTAAATTGGCTTAAATTCAAAATTGTAGACAGGTTTAATAAAACCTATACCAATTTAAAACCAACCCGAGACAATATCAATCAGCTTCGAGTCAACACCCTATTTACTTCGAGTTTGGACCAGGGCAAGGCCACGCCTTCTACTACTTCGAACAAATTCTCCCTTTGCACGCCTACACCCGATTTTCTTCCTCCTTCCCCAAAAATGTTCGAACCCAGTCACACGCGAATGCACGTATACGTGCACAACCGCTCGCCGGAGTTTCGGCCAATCGTCGACCGATCACTCATCAACCCCTGAGTTGCCGTGAACACTCAAATCACCAAAACCGAGTACGATTCGAAAACGAGTCGTTCGACTCAACACTGGAACCAAACTTCGACCACAAGAACCCATCGCCTGACCACAATCGATCGCCAGCAACCTCGCCGACCCGTCCCCTGCATTCACCACAGCCTCCACTTCCTGCTCCCCCTGGTGCGATCGCCAGAAACACGGTGGCGACGGCGCGATTAACTCACGACTTCGACCAGGTAAACACAATATTTAAACCCTAATTTGATCTCGTTCCATCAACCCTTACAATGGAAAATTTTTTAGACAATTTTCCTAACATCATCAATGGCTCAGCTAGTTTCAAGCAAGATTGCAACATCAAATTTTCCTTTGATCGCTGGAATTTGGGTAAAAGGCATTTTTGGTTCATTTATATACTGCTCGAAGCGTACTCGATTAAAAATTCCCATTTTTGTTTTAAAAATCCTATTTTCGAATGCGGTTTCAAGTTATATAATTAAATCGATGAATTAAGATTTTCGAATTTTTCATATGTTCATATTTTTACTGTAAAATTCAATTTTCAGAAACAACACTTCAATATTTAGATTAAAACAGATTCTAAGTCATGATCTAAGTTCAAACAAACTTGTTTAATTAGAAATTCTAAGCTTAAAAATATGGTATGAAGATATATGTATTTTTTTCTACTTTGCTTTACTCTGTAACCAGAGATTAAGGAAAACAGACATATGAAATTCACAGCACAGTCAAATAGGCACAGAGCTCCTTCCTTAAAGATATACAGCAAACACAACATTGATTTATAAACAGATGCTCAAGTTTTAATAAAAAAATGATATGTTACTCATAGTTTTTAGGAAAAAAAAGAACAGAGCTTGTTTGTTGAAACAGGTTTTGAAATTTGCTTGTTGAATCCAAATTCTTTACTTTTCTAGTTTTGTTGAGTTAGATTGTTGTTTAAAAATTGAATTTTTGTCTTAGTTTTAGATGATATTTACTTCGATGGACGAACTGAAGTGAAGGTTTGATATAGATATATATATATATAGGGAATGAGTCTAAGGGTAATTATTTTCTTTTGTACAGGGTTACTATTTGTTTGTACAACCTCAGACCAGAGATATTTTTTTTCTTTGTTTGATTAAACAAGATTTCGACGGATGATTTTATTTTTTTGTGGCTAAGCAGATTTTTTTCAATATGGTGGCTGATGTCATGTACTGCTTGTTTTTCCTACATAGATTTTTCTTTGTTTTCTTTTGTTTCTTCTTTTGCAAGCTTCATAATTGAATGTATTTTTGTTTTCTTGTTTCATATTCACACTTTATTTGTTTATGCATAGATATTTATAAATTTTTGTTTGTTTTGTTTGAAGATATTTATTTTATCTTACTTTTATTTTCTTGCATACACGACTTGTTATGTTTTGCTTTAGTATTCATGTTTTATTATTATTATTATTATTTTCCTAACTACACTTGAATATACATATAATTTTTTCTTTTGCCTTATTACTTTATAATATAAACAAATTCCTATTTTAATATGTTATTATGATTCATTCTAGTGAAATCACTTTATATCTTAATTTATCTTATATATATCTATTGCCATTTCAAACTTAAATATTTATTTTAACTCAAATGCTTATTGTCTTATTTTAATTTACATTCCTATATATATAGATATTTAACTTCTAAAGGAATCGTTTTTAAAACATAATTATACTTCAATAAAATAAACATGTCTATTTTTATTTAAATTTGGAGAAACTCAATAAATTTACGAATTATTTTCATAAATTTTATTCAAAAATTAAATTAATTAGCAATATAAACTTAGCAAAAATCCGGGATCGTTATAGATTACCCCCTTAAAGAAATTTCGTCCTCGAAATTTGCAGGCACGAAAACAACAAAGATAGATACACAAAGACAGAGAAACAATTTTCTAAGTCAAACTGAATATCTAATCTGTATTTGGCTCACCAAATCAGAATATCAACAATAAATATGGGAACAAACTCATAAAAATTCACAAGACGCTCGAGTCATCAAATCTACGAAATACGCACGGGCACTGGTTAGTTCGAAGGGTAACTAACCCCTCGTAGAATCTATCGGACCCCAGAGAATAGATAAATAGATTCAATCTTCTACAATTTCTCAAACACTAGATAAAAGATAAATAGATTCCAACTTAAGTAGGAATACCCCAAAGTATATACCAACTTGTCCCTTTTCGGATTTCGTTCTACACAAGAAATTACAATAGAATTTCAAATTTGGTTTTAAACGATATCGTTTAATCGATTCAATTCAAATTTAGCTTCATATTCTATTAACCAATATATTTAGAATTTTCAATTTCAAAATTTTCAATTCATTACAGTTTAAATCGAAAAAAACTGATAAGAAACTGATGAAGATACGAAGTAAGGATTTTCTACAATGATTGGTAGGGCCACCATCACACTGAAACTTCTCCTCGTAGCTGCTACGAAGCAATCAAAAGAATTTGGAATCGAATCAAAGGAGATTGATAAGAGAAAGATTGTTTCCGCTATTGCATGGTATTGACCATTTATAGTCGTATTCCCCTGTCCCCTATCTCGTCCTCTTCTTGCACTCATACTTACTATCAGTGAATAGTAAGAGAATTTACTAAGGCATACAGACGGATATCTTAGGGATACACTCATTCTAGGGTATACTTCACCCTATCTCTAATGAGTTACTTAATGTGTTATACTCCTGAGCTAGAGTTTTAACCCTCAGCTCTGATACCAGATGTGACCAGTCCAGACTCGATCTTCGAAAATCGGCACCGAGTACAACACTCATATTCCAATGTCGCAGATCCAAACGTCCAATCTGGTTCGTCGAAGCTTATAACACCATTAAGTACAACACAGCGGAAGAAATGAATATCAATATACATAACATTGATACAATGACAGATACGATATCTGATATAATATGATACAACAGAATGATACAATGAATATCAATATACTATCAGAGATACAAGACAATAGCAGCAGAAAGAAATATATAACACCAGCAGCGGATAGTCTCCATCTCCAAGGCACCAATCCAGAAATAGCTCGAACTCCCAATAATGATGCACTAAGCTAAGCAAGTCCCGTCCAGATCCGAAGACTGAACTAACTCCAGATAATCTACTAAACCTAACTATCTGAAAAACCCAACTCTAGACTGCCCGTGTGGAAAAATTGTAGGCACCCAGAGTTTAGGAAAGGAACAATAAACTCCGAGTCAGTCATGGGACTGGTGTGATTAACAAAAACAGTTTATCTTTTAAAACAGACAACACGAAAATTTAAGAAAAATCCGCAATGCTTTTTAGAAAATGAAACTACCATAAGGCCTTCCGCCACACACACAATGCAAACGAAGAATTGGAGGAGATTTCTCCTTATGATAGTCAAACATGCTTGATACGAGAAAATTTCTTTTCAATATTATTACTAATGCATGGTGTAGAAAACATTTCGAAAGTATAATATTAATCTTAGCCAGCATAGGCATTTCGCACTACGCCTACTATAGCTACCATCTAAACAGTGGTGACCACCATAAGTAAATGGCAGGTTTTACAACTAAAACCGTACAAAATACATATTGGATGAATGGATTTCCAACAAATGGTCGGGCTAAGCAACTTCCCACTGTCTATGGGATCGCCTTTGGCGAGACGTCCCGATAACTTAACCAGCTCTCTGCCAACACGAGGCCGGGTTACCTCTGTAACTAGGTAACTACTACTCGAGCATGCCCCCCCTCGATCCTTTGGGACCTTTATCCGAGGCGCCTCTAAACCAAAAAGCAATAACCACACATAAATGAGATTGAAGCCCACCACATAGGTAAATATCCGGGCTCCATACCCCGATACCACCCTTCACCAGAAGGGAATGACACACCCTAAAGGGCGCGACACTCATAACCTTGCCGCATCTTTCCTGTTTCGACCATTTCTGGGGTGTGAGGTCCTGATGCAGTCTCGTCCACAAAGCCACGCTTTATACAAAAGCCATGCTTTGATCAAAAATGATCATCAACATACAACAGCACTCAGCATGCCACACTACCAAATTGGGAATATATCACTGATAACCTTTAACTGCATAACCTCTGAGCTCGTACGTCTTAGAGAAGTGCGTTAAGCTAAGAGAATAAATTCTCTGCCACCGAGCAGAAATGTATTTGATAGAGATCAGTTTAATATCTCAAAGTGTAGTGTTAGACATACAACCATACAAGTCTGTCCTGGGTTCGAACAGAACCGAAGGCACTTCCGAAGAAGCCCTTGCAAATTCGAGTATTCACAATCCCGATCGGACTTCCCATCGCTTAGGGAGAACTCTATACCGGAGTAACTCAGTGCAGAGTAAGTCGATAGGTTATCCTATCATTCTCACAAATACCCGTTCTTCAACACCGGTCTTCAAATGCAATCCATAGCGTTGTATCATTATTCGGAATGGGTTATATGACACAAGGTCCTTTCCCGGCTAAACCGAATAATGAGCGCAATTTTTAAAAACTTATGGATATGGGATTTCAGTTAAGTCACAACTTCAAAGAAAACCAAAATCTTTCTTCAAATGGTTAAACAAATTACTATTTCAAATCTTTTAAACAAAAAGATTTATTTCACAAAGTTCACCCAGTTTCACAAAGATCTATTTACGGATTTCAAAACAATTTCCATTTCAAGTGGACTAACTCGTTGAATCTTTAAATCAAGGATTTAACTTATTGCTTTCAAACCGTTTCCATAACTTGGAAAACTATTTTCATTTCCAACTAGAAATCCTTTTTACTCAAATTGGACGTTCATTTCCTATGTGAAAGCCTTTATTTATTTGAAAACAAACAGTTTTCGTTTTGGAAGAATCCAATTATAATTGCACGAGTTAAAGCCTTTGAATTAAATTCAAATTTCCAAATAAATACCTTTAAAACGGTTTAACCCATATATAACTTGTATAACATCTCCAATCCCTAGTTTCAAATCATAGAATTCAGTTTTAAATTTTCAAATTTTAAATTTAAATCAAATTATTTAAACTTCAAGGCTTAATCAAGTTATTCAAAAATACATTTTATCTTTGAAATTCCTTTTCAAAAACTTTTTACTTTAATCCCAATCTATTTCCAAAAATATTTGAATTCAAATTCATAACTATTTTAGAATTAAATTCAAATATCTGTGACTTAACCCATTTCCACATGCAATCCATATTTGTGTGTGTATGGTGTAGCCTGGGTATTTACACAATAGTGCAACATCATTCAATCATCACAGATCTAAACACAGAAATATAATTGATAAGCGGTATAAACTATAACGCTTATTGTTCGTTCTCAGATTTACAGATAGTATACAAATGTATCACATATGAATGAATAAAATACATAACTCAATCGACAGAACAAAATATCACAGATCAGATAGGACAATCAATTCAAGGCATCTCAAACAATACAATCATTCATAAGTAAGGTCACGCATTCAATAATCGTTTATAAGCAGGATTAATTATTTGTTTAATCCTAATTAATTCAATTTATTTCCAATTAAATTAATTACTTATGAATTAATTATCCAATCCTGATTTATTAATTACAAATCATTTGATATAAATTAATTTATCAAACACTTTAATTAATTATAAATCACATTGGTTAAATTAACCTCTAAACTAATTACATAATTAATCGACCCCTTAATTAATTATTTTAAGAAATTAAACCTTTAATTACTTACCCTAAAGTAACTACACTTATACAATTTCATAAATGATTATCATTAAATTAATTAATCTAATTTATTATTAAAATTAATCGTATTCATTAATTATTGGAAAAAAAATCTTAGTTAGTGACCGTCATTAACTAATAACAATTCTTTAATTACTTTCCTAGTTCATCTCTAATTATAAATTAATCTAAATCATTAATTTATAAATTAAATAATTAAGTCATACCTTAATTATCTTATTCATTAAATCATTTTAATACCTTAATTATCTTTAAGGTAATGCATTTCTATGTTAATGACTTCATTAACATTAAAGTGTATTTAAAACATTGCACTACTAAATTTAGATTCAAATTTGATTTTGAATTTAAGATTAAAAATGATTATATATTTAAATATTAACCAAAATCAACTTATAAACCTATATAAGAAAAGTTTTTAACTAAATTACTTAAATTTTAATTTAAAATTTTAAGCTTTAAAATACATTACTTTTTAACTTGCAAATTCAAGTTTAAACAAATAATCAAATCTAATTAAAATATTTAACTGAAAATAAATTACTTTAAAAAAACTATTTGATTTGAACTTGACTTTAAACTTTGATTTAAACTTACTTTTAAAAAGTTGATTTTAAATTCTTGATTTTAAAATCCAAATTCATTTAAATTTGCTTAAATTCAAAATTGCAGACAGGTTTAACAAAACCTATACCAATTTAAAAGCAACCCAAGGCAATATCAATCAGCTTCGAGTCAACACCCTATTTACTTCGAGTTTGGACCAGGGCAAGGCCACGCCTTCAACTACTTCGAGCAAATTCTCCCTTTGCACGCGCTACACCCGAGTTTCTTCCTCCTTCCCCAAAAATGTTCAAACCCAGCCACACGCGAATGCACGTATACGTGCACAACAACTCGTCGGAGTTTCGGCCAACCGTCGACCGATCACTCATCAACCCCTGAGTTGCCCCGAACACTCAGATCACCAAAACCGAGTACGATTCGAAAACGAGTCGTTCGACTCAACACTGGAACCAAACTCCGACCATAAGAACCCATCGCCTGACTACCATCGATCACCAGCAACCTCGCCGGCCCGTCCCCTGCATTCGCCACAGCCTTCACTTCCTGCTCCCCATGGTGCGATCGCCAGAAACACGGTGGCGATGGCGCGATTAACTCACGACTTCGGCCAGGTAAACATAAGCTTTAAACCATAATTTGATCTCGTTCCATCATCCTTTACAATAAAAAAAATTTTATACAATTTTCCTAACATCATCAATCGCTCAGCTAGCTTCAAGTAAGATTGCAACATCAAACTTTCCTTTGATCGCTGGAATTTGGGTAAAAGGCATTTTCGGTTCATTTATATACTACTCAAAGCATACTCGATTAAAAATTCCCATTTTTGTCTTAAAAATCCTATTGTCGAATGCATATTCAAGTTATATAATTGAATCGATGAAATAAGATTTTTGAATTTTTCATATGTTCATATTTTTACTGTAAAATTCAATTTACAGAAACAACACTTCAATATTGAGATTAAAACAGATTCTAGGTCATGATCTAAGTTCAAACAAACTTGTTTAATTAGAAATTCTAAGATTAAAAATATGGTATGAAAATATATGAATTTTTTTCTACTTTGCTTTACTCTGTAACCAGAGATTAAGGAAAACAGACATATGAAATTCACAGCACAATCATATAGGTACAGAGCTCCTTGCTTAAAAATATACAGCAAACACAACATTGATTTATAAACATATGCACAAGTTTAAATAAAAAAATGATATGTTACTCACAATTTTCAGGAAAAAAAAGAACAGAGCTTGTTTGTTGAAATAGGTTTTGAAATTTGCTTGCTGAATCCAAATTCTTTGCTTCTCTGGTTTTGTTGAGTTAGATTGTTGTTTAAAAATTGAATTTTTCTCTTAGTTTTGGATGATATGTACTTCAGTTTTGATGGACGAACTGAAGTGAAGGTTTGATATATATAGGAAATGAGTCTAAGGGTAATTATTTTCTTTTGTACAGGGTTACTATTTGTTTGTACAACCTCAGACCAGAGATATATTTCTTCTTTGTTTGATTAAACTAGATTTCGACGGGTGATTTTATTTTTTTGTGGCTAAGCAGATTTTTGTCAATATGGGGGCTGATATCATGTACTACTTGTTTTTCCTACATAGATTTTTCTTTGTTTTCTTTTGTTTCTTCTTTTGCAAGCTTCGTAATTGAATGTATTTTTGTTTTCTTGTTTCATATTCACACTTTATTTGTTTATGCATAGATATTTATATATTTTTGTTTGTTTTGTTTGTAGATATTTATTTTATCTTACTTTTATTTTCTTGCATACACAACTTGTTATGTTTTGCTTTAGTATTCATGTTTTATTATTATAATTATTATTTTCCCAACTATACTTGAATATACGTATAAATTTTTTCTTTTGCCTTATTACTTTATAATATAAACAAATTCCTATTTTAATATGTTATTATAATTCATTCTAGTGAAATCACTTTATATCTTAATTTATCTTATGTATATCTATTGCCATTTCTAACTTAAATATTTATTTTAACTCAAATGCTTATTGTCTTATTTTAATTTACATTCGTATATATATAGATATTTAACTTCTAAAGGAATCGTTTTTAAAACTTAATTATACTTCAATAAAATAAACACACCTATTTTAATTAAATTTGGAGAAACTTAAATTAATTTACGAATTATTTTCACAAATTTTATTCAAAAATTAAATTAATTAGCAATTTAAACTTAGCAAAAATCTGGGATCGTTAAAGAAAAGTTATATAATGTTTATTAGTAAGAAAAGGGAGTTTATCTCCTATAATGAAGTAATTCTGCTCTAACGAAGATAGAAATATTTTGGAATAAATAATTATGGAATGCTTCGTCTAAAATGTTGTATGGAATGATATATCTATAAATGACATTTTATAAATAAAAAAAATATTTTTTAATTTATATTATGAAAAGGAAATGATATCATTTTGATAGTTTGGAATAGTAAATCACATTTGTGAATTTATAGCGATATATCAAATGATCATTGTAGGGAAAATATTAGTTTCTATCTTGAAACCGAAAATTTTAGATAAATAATTTTATAGGTTTATAAAAGGAGTTTTATAAATAATTTAAGAGATATAACAGCAGTTTTATAAATAATTTTAGAAATTTACAAAAGGACTAGTAAATAGTGAATGAGTTTATAAAATGAACGAGATTTGATCTTTATAAATGATCATTTTAGCTTATGATGGTATGGAAAGTAATCTTTTCATACTTAACACCAAAAGGAAGTGGTTTGGGTTTATAATAAACAAAGTTGTAAATGATATTTGTGGCCCATTTAAACATTAATTAAGAGTAAATCTGTCTTAAGACTGGTTAATATACTTATACCGTTGAGATAAGTTTATGATTCATTTTCTAAACATTAACTTATACCGTTGAGATAAGTATATGGATATGTTTCTAAGTATTGAAAATGTGGGGTTTTGTGGATGTGCATATACCACTAAGACAACTATATGGATAATTTTCCAAACATTGAAAGACTATAAATGAATAGTGAATGAGTAGTGTACATATATAGTGAATGAGTAGTGTACTTATACACACACACACACACACACACACACACACACACACACATATATATATATATATATATATATATTTGTAAAATTATTTTGGTACAATTATTTACATAGTGATTCTAATTAAAGAGAGGATTAATTAAAGAGGCTTAGCGGTTGCTTGAGTGTTTAATCGTGCTTGGTTTCTTATGAAATTGAACATCTGATTTGAATGATTGTTTATTTGATAGTTAAATAACCGACTATAAAACCTTGACCAAATATAACTCTGGAAATATGTAGAAGAAACAGGGGAAGTATATGGTACGATTATCTTTGATGATGTTATGCTGTACTTATAAATTCATTGTCTACTTCTAAGACAAATGATAAGGAAATCTGTTCGCTTAAACGATTAGGAGGTGATCTTTGCTCTTTTGTGTTGTCTATTCATTTCCAAAGAGCCGAAGTTGAGTTTACCACAATCTATCGGTTGGTTTTGGAACGATCGGTAAGTGATGGAGTGTACTTATATGAGATGACTCAAAATCGTAACCACTATATAATCATATACTTGCTATATGCTTTGGAAAAGGTTCGACATGGATTCGGGAAGCTGGAATTATATGTAGATTCGAGATCCATTGAGATAATCAAACACACGTTGAGGTTCATGAAATGTTTAGAGATATAAGGATCCATGTGTGATTCCAAAACCGTTGAGATATAGGAATTCAAGTGTGGTTTCGAGTTTTGTTCGAGTGGTGGCTCGTGTGCTAGAATGCTAAACATAGCCTCACCGATGCAGATGACTAAAACAGAATATAGGATAAATAGACCGAGGTTTAGCTAACCCAAAGGGTGTAATTGACTATACCCTTGAGTTTCCTATAGTTATGCATGTGTGAGCGATGCACTCGACCTTGGTAGCCAGCTATGTATTTCTGGTGGTACATCAACTAGGGATTACAATGCTTCGGATGGATATCTGTAACGACTCGGAATTTTGGGCAATATCAATTTAATAATCTGTATAAATAATTTAACTAGTTTGATAATTTTTCTTTATAGTTTTAATTTAAACTGATAAATTTATTCTTTTTTAAAGGATAACAAATATTTAATCTGATAATTGTGATCAATATCTTTTTAATAATTTAAAATGGATAAGATTTATTTTTCAATGCTAATCAGATTTTATTCTGTTTATAATATATACATTTGATATATATTATGAATAGGAGATCTTTTGTTTTAAATAAAATTGAATTTTCAATTTGTAATATATATGTATGCATATGTTATAGTTTGATATTGTTTTCAAATTTAATTAAATCCATTGATAATTTATAATGTATTAATATTGTAGATTGAAGCTCTGTTTTAAAATCAATGTTTTCAAAAGTTAATTTAAAGGTTAATTCATTTGTTTTCAAAATGTAAGATAATTGTTATTTTAAAAATATGATAATTTAAAAAGGATTTAAACAAGTTTTGTTTTGTTCTCTTTTAAAATGTTTAAATTTTTAAATGGTTATAAAATACATGTATAAGGAATATGTTTATATTTTAATTAGTTTTAAAACATTTTTCTTTTAAAGGTAAATTTATATTTATATATGTAAGCATTTATTTATAAAGTAACATAAATAAGTAAGTTTATATTATCATTTAAATCAAATAAAAATTTGTTTAAAAACACCTAAGCAATATGTGTAAACATATTAACATATTAGTGACATTTGTAAAGCAATTAAGTACTATAGTGACATTTGTTCAATTTAATAACAAGTGTCTTCATTTTTCTTTAATAAACATAACATCATCATTTTTCTTTGTTTTTCTTTCTTTCAAATGTTAATGGTAAAATCAGAAATTTATTCAAAACCTGAAATCAATATCTGCAATTTCTTATCAACAATTGAAACTACAACTTCAATCTGCAACCTCCAACCAACCTGCCAACTTCAATTCTTCTGCAACTAAAATAATGAATCATGAGAAACAGCAAAGAAACCTGTAAACAACAAAAATTGAAGCATGCAAGGGAATAAATTTCTTCAGCAAGCAATCAAAGTTTTCTTCAGATTTTAAGATTTAAACCTGGGAATACTGCTCTGCTCTGCATAAAAATGTGAGTAAACTTCTTTTAAAAACAGTTTGATTTGTTTTTAACTACCATGCATGTGATGTTATAACTTGTATTGAAGTCTGATGCTTTGAATTTATATGGATTGTGTTGTGTGAGCTTGTTTATTCTGTTCTCTGTTGTTCAATTGAGTGTTCTGCTTAAAAAAATATAGAATTAATATCTACAAATCTAATCCATATTAGGCTTAAGTATTTGAATGAAGATTGTTTGCAATTGTATGATGAAGGTTATTAAATAGTTTCAGGAATTTTAAATACCACAAATCATGTTAAAAATAAAATTAACAGTGAAACTTAAATTTTGGGTTAAAAATCATCTTACTTAATTTCAGAATCGAATTATAGGATTGGATTCGTGTTTGAAAATCATGAATTTTAACATGTAAATGGTAATTTTTAGTGTGATAATTAGTTTGAAAATTGAGAATGAATGATATCGACAATTTGCTAAACTGCCGATGATCCCCTTAATAATTGAAGATGATTTCTTGGTTGAAGCTAATTTGGGTATCATTTATCAAAGGAAAAATGCTGGAAACTTTTTTTAATGTGAGAATTTCTCGGGATGGATCGAACTAGGGTTTTGCAGTGAATTTTGTTTGCTTTGGGTACTGAGACTTTTTTTATGACTTGTTAATAAGTAAAGAGATAAATTAAGATCAATGTTTTCTTAATTGATTCAGGATTTTGAAATATTAGAATTAGTTAATTAATTGTTTAATTAATTTTAAATAATTAGTTAATTGTTTATTTAATTTTAAATAATCACTTAATTATGATTAATTAAGTATAATTACTTAATGAAGTAATTAATGGTTAATTGTTGAATGTAATTAAGAAAGTTAATTACTTATGAAAGTAATTTGAGGGAATTACTCATGGGAGTAATTAAAATTGAAGTGATTAATGGATAATTACTTGATGATATTAATTAAGAAATTGATTAATATAATTGTTGAAGTTAATTAATTATGGAATAATTAATTAATGAATTAAGAATTAATTAATAATGGAATTAATTATTTGTTAAGTAATTAATTAAGAGATTAACTAAGATTTATTAATGAAAGTAATTAGAAGATAATTACTTGTTAAGTAATTAAAAGTTAATTACTTAATTTATTTTAGTTAATTAATTAATGTAATTAATTAATTAATTAGTGAATATAACTTAAGATTAATTACTAAGTGTAATTAATTAAAATTATAATTAATTAATAAAGTAATTAATTAAGGATTAATTGTTAATTTAAATTGATTAATGTAGTAATTAAAGATTAATTAATTGGATTAATTAATCAAGGATTAATATAATTAATTTAGAAGATAATTAATTAAGAAATTGATTAATTAAGATAAGTAATTACAAATTGTTAATTACTAATTATGATTAATGAGTTGAGTAATTATAAGATAATTAGTTAATTAATTAAAGTATTATTAATTAATAAGAATCATTAATTAATTTATGTAATTAATGATGTTAATCAAGGTTGATCAATAAAATGATTGATTAAAGTGCGATTAATTAATTGTAATTAATTAAGGTTTAATGTAATTAATTATGATTGATTAATAATGGGAGAAAGTGTAGAATCATTAATTATTATAATTAATGATAGTAATTAAAGGTTAATTACTATATATGGTTAAGGCTAATTACTTGAATGTAATTATAAGATAATTAATCAAGGAAGATTAATTAAGGAAGATCATTAGAGATGATTAATTTATTCATTTGGAATAATAATTAATGAAGATGGGTTATAGTAATTCAATTGATTAAAAGATAATCAATTCTGTTTTGGATGTTTGATTAATATGGGTTAATTGATTAATATCGGTTAATTGATTGATATTGGATGATCAATATTTGGAGATTGATATTAGATGATTGGTTGATATTGGATGTTTGATATTGGTTGATACTGGATATCTCTGTTATGTAATATGCTGCTTTGTGAAGATGAATATTGTTATGAATTATCTATTGTGGTAATATGATTCATCTATCTGTTTACATATCATCCTGAATATAAGTTTAAATTGTTTAAACCCTTAAGTACAACTTGGACATTAAAATGGCGTTTGGTTTCAGTGAGACCGGGATCGGGTTTCCATATTTGGATATCCGTAAACCACATCGATTCCAATTAAACGTTAGGACGTGAATCCAAGTGGAGCAAGTGAAGACTCGAGGTGTAAGGGCTATACGCCAGTATAACTCTATGGGTGATTCCGTAATGAGTTTGACGGAATAGTGCTTATAGATTCGAGATGATGAATCAGAGTGAAAGGGCTATGGTCGTTGACTCTGATGGTGATTCCAATAATGAGTGCAACGAGATAGTGCCTTCGGTTTCCTTCGAACCTGAAACGAACTTGTATGGATTGAATGCTTTTAGAACATCATCAGGTGGACGATGAGCATTCTAAGATAGATGTGTTCTATAAAGGTAATCGTAACCTTAAGCATCATCAACTGGGAATGGATAAAACAGGGAAGGTGCAGCAAGGCTTCGTGTGTAGCCCCCACTTGAGAGCGAGATTTACCACTGTCTAGAGGTCCCTTTCTATTTCGGCTTTGTGTGTGGTTGGTCGCGCCAACTACGGGGTGGTCTTGTTCGAGACTGTCCAGTAAGGGATGGTTCCGGCCTTGTGTTGCAGGGGAGCGGGCGTACTCCTCAGTACTGTGATCTAGGCCACGTACTGTGACGGGCGGTACCCCAGTAGCCCTGCCATTGATGGAATCCAAAATCGAATAAGTGCATGTACGGTTTTGATTGTCCCCAACTATGTTGGAACATGAGATGTAAGCATTCCAGCTATTTCTGTATTTTATTTTGAAAACCCTAGACACTATTATAATATCACTGGATTTCCTATCAAATGTTTTAGTTAGCGTAAGGTAAAAACTTTTCCATGTTTATATGTGGGAAGTCTTACGTGATACCTTTTCTTTTCAAAGGATTTTCCTAAAGTTAAGCAATTTTAACCCGTTTACTCACACCAGACCCCTGTCTGACCCGAGTGTTTATTTTCTGTCTTATTAAACTCTTGGGTACTTATATTATGTATGAGTAGTCAAGTGATTCAGGTTAGATTGACGAATTATGGAGGAGATATGGAGCAGGAGGCTTCGACGTGTAGATATATACTGATTCCGCTGTGTTTGTTTAGTATCTGTTTCTGTTGTGCTTGAGTTGTATAGTTAGACAGAAGTTTATAACTGTCTATTATCTGTTGTTTAAGTTGTGTACTCTAATGTAATGAGATACTATGTAATATTTTATGTTAATTATTATATTTTATTCGTTCCGCTGTGAGTTCTCTGATATTGTTCTGTTTCTTCTTTCTCTTTCTTTTCTTCTTCTATCCCTTTCTTTCTTCAAGATGATGCGATTTCCTGGAGATAGGAAGTCGGGTCGACTCAATATCTCTAATCGTTGTGCAGAAGGACCGTCTCAGAGGTTCTAAGGGCACCTCCTTGGATCCTACACAATTAGCGAACATACCTTAATAGTTTTGATTATATACCTATTATTGTTGTGATGTACACTCATATGAATCATTGCTATTTGATTATTTATATTTCATATACTAGACAATATTATAATATCACTTGGTTCACTAGTAGAAATGGTTTGAATATCATAAGGTAAAAACATGTATGTATTTATGTTCGGCGTAGTCTTACGAGATACCTTTATTTTAAAATGTTTTATAGCATTCAAATCCATATGATTTGTGTTTCTCACGTTGGTTTACCAAACTAATGCAGGCATTATTTTCTTATAATGCTTAGATCATCCCGAGCATATTTATTAGATTTGGTTGTGGATGCTTTGGAGCTTTAGGAGACAAGTTGGATGCTTCCAAGACATAATTACATATCTTTATTTTAGTTTTGTTTCTTGGTTTCAATTTATCAACGTTTGTGAGGACAGCCTATTATAACTCTCCAGGTCGAACTCTCCAGGCCGAATAGCTAGCTGACTATGATTATTATATGTATATAAAAATTTGCTTGCATAAAATATGTTGTATATTATATAATACTTGTTACGTTGTGAGATTTTGTTCTGCCTTTTCTTTTCTTTCACCCCAACAATCTGTCTTTCCACTCGGATTGCCAGCATATGGATACCACGGATATATTAGAGTCGATTTTCGAGGGTTGAAAAGCTTGGTCATTACATATGGTTTCAGAGCTTAGATTGAGTAAACTCCTAGGCCTTGGTGGGGAAAACTCGTTAGAGATCAGGTTAGTAACACCCTAGAATGAGTTTAACTGTATTATATATAAGGGCGTGTATTTGTTAATGATATAAAATGTTTTATATTATGTTAATTGGACTACTGATTGGTTTATGATTTTTGTTCGACATGCCTAGTCAGCATTTTCGGTAGAGGTTTCTAAACTCTTAAACAAGGCAAACTGATATAGTGTTGTTCTAAAATTCGTAAATGAAATAATTTTACCGAGGATTGTATTTTATATATAAAAGGCTAATCGGAAATTAATGTAGTCATTTATGAAGTGTTGTTTGTTAGGAAATGATGATATTTAAATTTTATCCTTTATTGTTTGATTAGTCTCGCTCATTGAGTTTAGAGCGTTGACTATTGTTTGCTGACTAGTTATTTATGGTCAACCGGTTTATGAGCTTTTATTATTTTGTTCAGATAAAATACGAACACCTTGTCAATTAAGTTTCACAATTTGACTATAAGCTGTTTGGTAGTAATGTTTATTTTAATACAATAAGGAATGATTTTATACAAAGATCATTTTACAAATTGGTTTATAAAATGTTTTTTGTAAATAAACAGGATTTCTGAGAATTTAAAATGCTAATGTCTTTGAAAATGATTTTAAATGATTCTTGGAAAAGTAGTAATAGCATTGCTTGAAAATATTTGTTAGTATAAATGTTATCAAAGAGAATTTTAAGTAAGATATATTTCTTTTGACAGTTTGAGGAACGAGTCCGGATTTGTTATGTGATGATCTGAATAATCTTCTAAGTGATGATTGAATGTTTTCTTAGGCGAACGTTGTATTGCACTTAGTAAATTATTCCATTTGTCATTATATGATCGAAACGAGTACGAGTCCGAACAAACCCAAAGATAAGTTGGTAATAGATATATTTTTTAAACTATTTTATCTAGATATATATATATAGTATTATTTCAAAATAGGATTCAAAAAAGATAAATTATTTTTATATTAACTAGTTCGAGTGGCTCGAAAATGACTAAAAATGGACAAGAGATGCGTTCAGATGGTATAAACACTTCTATTAAGTATTACCCTTCTTGATAAGGAGGTGTATGATACTAGTTGGTATAACCCAGTTCCTTGGTATCATTTTGGAGTTATTCGAACTATATGTATATTTTCGATGGATTAAAAGTATGTATAATTATCTCACAATTTGAAATAAAACTACGTATTTAGTTTTTGAATTTCCTTTAAGGAGATTTGATATAAAATAGAAGTTTATTTTATAAATAAGTTTATATAACACTTGGATAGAGGTGAAATAATTTAATACAAGTTAAATGGGTTAAATATTATAGGAAGATATTAAACTTTGTTTTATTAAACCTTGTCGTTTGTTATGATATTTAAGTTGTGCAAACTATTTGATACTATGTAGCCGACTAATAAAACATCTTTACCTTTAGAAATGCCTAAGGAAAAGTAGATTCTAGGACTGAGTTTGAATACCAGCATCATACTATTCTTAGCTACTTACCGACTGGATGGGTAAAAAGATTGAAGTGATCAACTCGACTTTAATACCCATATTAATCTCGGGCCTGATTTGAATTTTAAAAGGATAAGATTAAATCATATAATTATATATACTCTCAGGATGTAGTAGGGTACTATACAAGATTAATTCTTAAGTATTTATGAAATAATTTCAGAATAATTTTAAAAGTAAAAAGAAATTGGTATAAGTAAGTGCCCATAAGTAAATGTTCATAAGTTGTACATAAATCCTTTCTTTGCATGGTACTTGATCCAAGATTCAAGTACACGACTTTGAGGTGATTCCCTCTGATGTGGACAAGGATTTAGCACTCGTTTCTTAATGGTGAACTGTAACATTCTCGTTTTTAAATCAAGTTTAAATGGGTGACTAATTTAATTTTTGAAATTAAATTGTGAATTAATTTGGTATTTTCCAAATTAAATAGATATTTGTTTGTTTATTAATATAAATGTATATAAATATGATTTAAAATAGAATTTCTAATTGGAAATTCAAAAATAAATATTTTGAATAATATATTAATCATAAATTTAATTGTGGATTAATTTGTAAATTTGGGGTAAATATATATCAAAAGATTGTAAATAAAGAATTTGATTTGAAAATTCAATAAATTATGAATAGAATTTTGATTTGATATTTAAAAATAAATATCTTTAAAATGAATTGGATTTAAAATTCTATATTTTAAATTTAACAAAAATTTGTTTTCTAATTTTAATATACATATATTTTGAAAGTTATGATTTGAATTTAATATAATGATTTTCAAAATCTATTTTTACTTAAACTCTATATATATATATATATATATATATATATATATATATTTGTGTGTGTGTGTGTTATATACACGTATGTGTATTTATTTATGTATAATTAAAATTTTAAAATCTTTTTCCTTAAAAGGTTATATAAATGTTAAGAAAGGAAAATGTATTTATTTAAATAAGAAAAAAATACAATACAAAGTTATATTTAAATATTATTATTATTATTTTCAAGTGTTAAAAGTATAATTTGATTTCGAACAATTTTCTTAAAGGTTATTTAAAAAGGTTAATATTCTTTTTAAAAATTTCATATGGTATAAATTTCGTTTATATATATTGTCACATTCCAAATTTCAGCGTTCGAAAATCGACACCCGTACTTCACTTGTACTTGAATGCCGCAGATTCAAGCGTTGAAATTTGACTCGTGCCGGAGCTTATAACACATTAAGTATAACAACACAGCGGAAGAAAATGAATAATACATTTGATATACAACATTTGATACAATATTCAGATACAATGATGATACAATAGAATGACACAATAGATATAATACTATCCGAGATACAAGAAATAGCAGCGGAAAGATAATGTCTTCAATGCCAAACTTCAAGAACTCCATCTTCAATCCAAAGCTAGCTCGAACCCTCATCAAGTTGCACAAAGATAAGCAAGGTCAGTCCATCCAGAGACTGAAGAAGATCTCTAAATGCTACCAAACCAAGGATTCCGAAAGCTATCGAATCTACACTTACTATAGGATTATCTGAAAAACCAAACTCTAGACTGCCCGTGTGGAAAATTGTGGACACTCAGAGTTTAGGAAAGGAACAATAAACTCCAGGTCAGTCATGGGACTGGTATGAGCAAACAAAAACAGTTTTACCTTTTAAAACAAATAACAGAAGCTTTAAGTTCAAATCCGCAATGCTTTTTGGAAAATGAAACTACCATAAGGCTTCCCGCCACACACACCATGCAAACGCTGAATTGGAGGAGATTTCTCCTTATGATAGTCAAAAATGCTTGATACGCAAAAACCATTTTTGATATTATTATTAGTGCATAGTGGAAAAACATTTGCAAGTATAATATTAATCTTAGCCAGCATAGATATTCCAAACTATGCCTACTATAGCTACCATCCAAACAGTGGGGCGCCACCATAAGTAGATGGCAGGTAATACAACTAAAACGTATAAGGCGCGTATTGGATGATTGGATTTCCAACAAATGGTCAGGCTAAGGAACTTCCTATTGCCACATGGGAACGCCTCTGGAGGGACGCCTCGAGAACCTCCCCGGCTCTCTGCCAACACAAGGCCGGTCTACCCCCTTCCTGGGGGTAAAACCTAAGATATGCCACCCCCGGTCGTTTGTGACCTTTATCCGAGGATCATCTACACCAACAACATCACACAGTAATAAATATACTACAGTGTCCATATGAGTAAGTATTTGGGCTCCATACCACGATACCACCCTTTTCCAGAAGGAATGGTCATACCCTAGAGGAGCTACCCCTGAAACCTTGCCGCATCTTTCCTGTTTCGACCATTACCGGGTTGTGAGACTCGATGAGGTCTTGTCCATAAAGCTCCGGTTTTTCACAAATCCATGCTTTGATCAACAAATGATCAGCAGCACTTTGTATGCCACATTACCAAATTGGGAATGTATCACTAGTAACCATCAACTACATAACCTCTGAGCTCGTACGTCCCAAAGAAGGGTGTTCAGCTAAGAGAACAAATTCTCCACCACCAAGCAGAAATGTATTTGATAGAAACCAGCTTTACATCTCAAAGTGTAACATCATACACACATCCATACAAGTCTGTTCCGGGTTCGAACAGAAGCGAAGGCACTTTCGAAGAAGCCCTTGCAAATCTGGGTATTCACGATCCCGATCGGACTGTCATCACTTAGGGAATCTCTATACCAGCGCGACTTAGTGCAGAGACAATCGACGGGTTATCCTTTCGTTCCCGTAAATACCTGGTCTTCACCACCGGTCTTCAAATGCTATCCATAACGACGTATCATTATTCGGAATGGGTTATATGACACAAGGTCCTCTCCCGGCTAAACCGAATAATGAGCGCAATATTTAAAAACATATGGATATGAGATTTCAGTTAAGTCGCAACTTATTATCCAAAACCTTTCTTTCAAATGGTTTAAGACAAATTATCATTTCAAATCTTTTATATAAAAAGATTCATTTCACAAAGTTCACTCACCTTTCACAAAGATGCAATTATAGCTTTCAAAACAATTCACATTTTCATTTAAAACTTGAAATCTTTGGATACACATCGGAAATCCTTTCCTTATATGAAAGCTTTTATTATTTGAAAACAAATAGTTTTTGTTTTGGGAAAAGCTGATTACATTTACATAAGTTCAAGCTATTCAAGTATAAAACTTGGGTTTAAATTTAAATTCCCTAAACAATGCTTTTTAAATGGTTAAAACCCCAAATAAACACCTTTATAACTTGTATGATCTTTTAGACCATAATTTCCAAATTATTGAATTCAATTTCAAATATTGAAATCAAATTCAAATCAAATTATTTAAATTTCAAAACTTTATTAAGTTATTCAAAATAACTTTTATTTTTGAAACTCATTTTCAAAAGCTTTAAATTTTAATTACAAAACTATTTTGGATTCAAAAATTCAATCTTTAAAATCATTAAAAATTTGTGACTTAACCAATTTCCTCATGCAATCCATATTTGTGTGTGTAAGGTGTAGTCCAGGGGTTTCACACAATAGTGCAACAACATCAATCATCATGGATTCAATCATATCAATATCGATAAGCGGTATATTCCAGTAATGCTTATCTATATACACAGATTTACAGATAAATACGTTCCATCACGAATGAATAAATTACATCACAGTTTATAGCACAAATCAGAATAATTCGTACAAAGCATCACATATAAGGAATATCAAACCATTCAAACATTCAATGGAATCCAAACATTCATAAGTAAAATTTATTAATCAACTGATTGATTTAAATCAGATTAATTACTTATGAATAATTCACCAATCCTGGTTAATTAAGATTGATTAATTACAAATCATTTAATTAATTATCTTTTAATCGTTTATTGATTAACCTTTAATGATAAATTAATCAACCCTTAATTATTAATTAATCAACCTTGATTAATAAATTGACTAACCTTTAATCATTAGAAAATTAACCTTTAGTCATTAAATAATTATTTTTAATTAAGGAATTATCATAAGTAATTAAGTACCCTTAATCAAAGAATTATCATAGGTAATCAAATACCCTTAATCACTTTCACTTATAAAATAAACCATTAATTTATTACGTTAATTAATTAACCTTTATTAATGATGCAGCTAAGGCCGGAGAAGAAGTTGTGCAAACTTTAGTTCCTGAAAACATGAGTTTGTGGTGTAGTGTGATGAGACGTTCACGACTCAGTGAAGGCTTGGGTCGCTGCCGAGCTAAGGAAGGAGGGCCACGAGTTAACAAGTTAAGGGGGAAGGTAGGCCGAGTTAACGAGACATCGGGTTTGAGTCGTCCACGACCCAAGAGAAGCATGAGTCGTTTCCGACCTAACTGTGACAATCTAAGTCGTTTACGACTTAACGGGATAAAGGACAACGGGTTACAGGAACAAGAGCCTATTTTAGGTCGACCCCGACCTAAGGAAGAGAAGCTACGACTTAAGAGCCTAAGTCGGCTACGACTTAACAAAAGAGGAAGTAGTCACGACCTAACTGAGTCGTTGAGGAGCGCAGGGGGATTGGGCTTGAGTCGGCACGCGCTTAAGTCGGCCATATGAGCTGAGGTGTTGTAGTTTGTTGGCCTTGAGTCGTTAGGTCGTATACGACCTAACTGTTGTAGCCGTGTGGTTGATGAGTCGTGTATCTTGTGTTGTTTTTTTTGAGTCGGTAATGTATATGAGTCGGTCCTGTATGTAGATAAGCTGAGTCGTATGTCTTTGAGTCGTGTAAATTGTGTTGCGTTGTTAAGTCGGCAACGACTTATGATGAGTCGGAGTCTATGAGTCGGCAACGGGTTAAAGGGGACGGTTGTGTCAAGCTATAAATAGAGGGTGCGTTGTACATTTTTAAGTTGTTGATTTTTGAATAAAATTCCTTTTTGTTAGCTTTGTGCTTTCATACCAATTGGTAGTTGAGTGTAATCTCCTATCTCCTCTTTCGGTTAATCGAGTGCGCTCGATTCAACGATCGCAGAAGCCGATTCACGGAATCTAGTGCGCTAGATCAACGTGCGAAGAATCGTAGATCTTTGAACACGGTATAGTGCGCTATCAACGTGTTTGAGATAGCTAGAGTTCGGTATCTTTGGATCAACGAACTTGGGCATTTTGGTATCTTCAACTCACCGATTGCTACATTCCATCGATTGAAGTTTTGTTTGATTAATCCGCTGCGTCATTATTGGTATCGGAGCCATACTTAGCCAATCATAGCTAAGTTGATTCTTGGAGCCAAGTTTTTTGAATTTTTTGAAGTTTGAAGTTGTTCATCGTGTTCATATTGAAGTTGCATCAAATTTGGAGTGTTTGATCCATTCCATTTTGGATCGAGAAGTTGGACATTGTTTGGATTTTGTCTTGGATTTTTGCGCGTCAAGAGTTGAGCCGTTTCATATTGCCGAGACAAATTGTAGCCGAGTCATTGTTGAGCCGTGACTTATTGCATTGTTGAAGCTTTGAATTTTTGTGTTTGAATTGTAGTGTTTGTGAGAAGTTTTTCAATCATGCCACCAAGGAGAGCTAATCGTCATCAAAACGTTGAAGCTTTGTATCGTAGAGAAGAAGCCGAGCTTATGGAACAACGTATTAATGAGAAATTTGATGAAGGCATTGGAAAATTGGAGAAATTGATGAATGATTTGAATCAAAGAAGGAGATCACCAAACTCGAACCATGGAGGAAACCGAGTTTCGCCATCGGTTACGGAAGCGAAGAGGGTATCACCACATTCTTGTAGAGATAGAAGAGAAACGTCAATTTCATCACAAAGAGATCATCATGACTATGCACATGAAGAGAGAAGAAGTCAACGTGAATTTGAACATGAAGCATATAGGGATGAAGAGAGACATAGTCAAAGAAGCATGCATGAACGAAGAGATGATAATGGTCGAGATCGATGTAGACGTACTTTTGATTTTGTTGAAGAGGGTGACAGAGCTAGTATTCATTATCGAGATCGAGACCTAGTTCGAAATTCTAATCGGGATGTTGAAGATGATCGTCGATGGGAATCGGGTATGAAGATGGAAATTCCGGAATTTAAAGGCGGGATGGTTGCTGAAGAGTTCTTAGATTGGTTGTCTAATGTGGAGGAAATCTTTGATTTCAAGGAGGTCCCGGAGAATCGAAGGGTGAAGTTGGTTGCTACTAGGTTGAGGGGGAGAGCTTTGGCGTGGTGGCAGCAAACTAAACTTACAAGGGAGAGAATGGGGAAGTCAAAGATAGAATCGTGGGATAAGATGAAGAAGTTGATGAGATCTACTTTCTTACCTTATAATTACCAATCACTTATGTACCAAAGGTTGCAGAATCTGAGGCAAGGGACGAAGTCGGTTAGTGAATATGCTGATGAATTTTACCAACTCATTGCCAGGAATGATATTATAGAGACAGAAGAACAGCTAACTGCTAGATTCATTGGGGGATTGAGAATGCAGATCCAGGATATGGTTAATATGTTTGATCCTAGATCAGTTGCAGAGGCACATCAGAAAGCGTTGGCTTGGGAGAAACAAGGAAGGCGTGGAGGTGGTGTGTTTACTAATTCCAATAATCAAGCAAGGGGTGTTGGTGGGAGTTCTAATGTTCCTAAACCTATTTCAAAGCCAGTGGTGAAGGAGGCTGAGAAGGCGAAGGTTAGCAGTGGGTTCAAGTGTTATAATTGTCAGGAGTTGGGTCACAAAAGCAATGAATGTCCGAAGCCGAAGAAGAGAACCATGGTTGCAGAAGTTGAGGAGGATGATGGTGAGGAGGCAGAATGTTCAAATATACCTTATGTTGAGGAGGAAGAAGAAGTGTCGGGAGATGAAGGTTGTAATCTTATGATGAGGAGGTCATGTCTTACACCAAAGCAAGAGGAGGATTGTAGTTGGTTGAGAAGCAATATTTTTCAGTCGACATGCACTATTCTGGGAAAAGTTTGCAAGTTCGTTATTGATGCTGGGAGCTGTGATAATATTATTTCTACAGAAGCAGTGAGGAAATTGAACTTGAAGACTGAAAAGCATCCTAAACCGTACAAGCTAGCATGGTTAAGGAAGGGTGGTGAAGTGAAGGTGTGCCGAAGAGCTTGTGTTAATTTTTCTATTGGGAAGAAGTACAAAGATGAAATTTGGTGTGACGTTGTAGACATGGATGTGTGTCATCTGTTGTTGGGCAGACCATGGCAGTTTGATAGAGCAGTTCAACATGACGGTCGTGCCAATAGTTACAGTTTCATGTTCGAGGGTACGAAAATCACTTTGGTTCCTAAGAAGCAACAGCAGAAGGAGAGCAAGCTAGAAGAGATTGAGGAATTGAAAACTCTGTTGACTTTGAAGGAGTTTGTCAAGGAAGTCGAAGAAGAACCAGAAGTGTTTTTGTTGATTGGGAGAGAGAGTAGTGAAGAAGTTGAGATTCCAGATGAAGCAAAGCCAATTTTGAAAGAATTCGAAGATGTCTTTCCAGAGGAGTTGCCTAAGGAGTTACCGCCACTTAGAGATATTCAACATCAAATTGATCTTGTTCCGGGAGCAGTGTTACCACATCGACCACATTACCGAATGAGTCCGAAGGAAAATGAAGAATTACGAAGGCAGGTGGAAGAGTTGTTGGAACAGGGACGTGTTCAGGAAAGCTTGAGTCCTTGTGCCGTGCCAGCATTGTTGGTGCCGAAGAAGGATGGAACATGGAGAATGTGTACAGATAGTAGAGCTTTGAACAAGATTACTGTTCGTTATAGATTTCCTATGCCAAGGTTGGATGACTTACTGGATCAGTTGAGTGGGGCAACTATATTTTCGAAGATTGATTTGAAGAGTGGTTATCATCAAATTCGAATCAGACCTGGAGACGAATGGAAGACAGCTTTCAAGACGAGAGAGGGGTTATACGAATGGCTGGTTATGCCGTTTGGTTTGTCAAATGCACCTAGTACATTCATGCGGGTGATGAATCAAATTTTTAGACCATTCATTGGGAAGTTCGTTGTGGTTTATTTCGATGATATTCTGATTTACAGCAGAAGTATGGAGGAGCATGTTCTACATTTGAGGGAAGTATTGATTATTCTTCGTGAAGAACAATTTTATGCTGCTACGAAGAAATGTGTGTTTATGACGCACAGTGTTTTATTCCTGGGTTATGTTGTTTCAGGAAAGGGTATTCAAGTGGACCAGAGTAAAGTTGAAGCTATTAGAAATTGGCCACAGCCAAGAACTATCACTGAAGTTAGAAGTTTTCATGGATTGGCATCATTCTACCGAAGGTTCATTCCACACTTCAGTAGTGTGATGGCACCAGTGACTGATTGCATGAAAGGGAAACAGTTTGTATGGTCAGAAGAAGCGGGGGTTGCCTTTGAGAAGATCAAGGAATTGTTGACGTCTGCACCAATTCTTGTTCTACCTAATTTTCAGTTATTGTTTGAATTGCATACTGATGCTTCGAAGGTTGGGATTGGAGGAGTGTTGAGTCAGCAGGGGAGACCTATGGCTTATTTCAGCGAAAAGTTGTCAGGGGCAAAGATGAGATACAGTACATATGACGTTGAATTCTATGCTGTTGTACAAGCTGTTAAGCATTGGAGACATTATCTATTTCAGAAGGAATTTGTTCTTTACACTGATCATGAAGCTTTGAAGCATTTACAGGGGCAGGATAAAATCTCAGCGAGACATGCATCATGGATTGCTTATTTACAGCAGTTTACTTTTGTCATTAAGCACAAATCAGGGGTGACAAATCGAGTAGCTGATGCTTTGAGTAGGAGGAGTCATTTATTAACGACAATGAAAGTTGAAGTGACGGGGTTTGAAATGTTGCCAGAGATGATTAATGAAGATCCTTACTTTGTGAAATATGTTGAGAAAGTGAAGGATGGGAGTACCGATGAATTTATGTTGGTTGATGGTTTCCTGTTTAAGGGAAATCAGTTATGTATTCCAGACTGTAGCTTGAGGTTGAAAATTGTCAAAGAGTTACACGAGGAAGGGCATGTGGGCCGCGATCGTACTTTGCAATTGATTTCACAGTCTTACTTTTGGCCGTCGATGAGAAAAGAGGTTGAAAGATTCGTGGAGAGATGCCATATTTGCCAGGTGTCAAAGGGAACAGCGACGAATGCAGGGTTGTATATGCCGTTGCCTGTACCGTCTAAGCCATGGGTTGATATTAGCATGGATTTCGTTTTGGGTTTTCCTAGAACTCAAAGGGGAAATGATTCGATATTTGTTGTAGTGGATAGGTTTTCGAAGATTGGCACATTTTATTGCCTGCAAGAAGACAGCGGATGCAGTTCGAGTGGCACAATTATTCTTTAAGGAGGTATATCGATTGCATGGTTTACCAGAATCTATTGTTTCTGATCGAGATACTCGTTTTCTGAGTCATTTTTGGTTGAGTTTGTGGAAGATCGTGGGAACGAAGCTGAAATTTAGTAGTGCTTATCATCCACAAACTGATGGACAGACAGAAGTTGTTAACAGGTCATTGGGAAATTTGTTGCGATGTCTTGTACAGGATAATTTGAGAAGTTGGGACATGAAGTTATGCCAGGCAGAATTTGCACATAATCATGCAGTGAATCGTAGCACGGGATTCAGTCCATTTCAGATTGTTTATTCAAATTTACCCAGGGGACCGTTGGATTTGGCAGTAGTACCACAGGCGAGGGAAACAGTTAAACGGGCTGCTGATTTTGTTGATGAGCTGACTGAATGTCATAAAGTCGTTCAGAAACGATTGGAGAAATCGAATGAGAAGTATAAGAAGTCTGCAGATTTGAAACGACGAAATGTTGAATTTAACAAAGGTGATTTGGTTTATGCAGTGTTGAGAAAAGACCGATTTCCAGTGGGAACGTACAATAAATTGAAAGCGCGGAAAATTGGTCCAGTTGAAGTTTTGAAGAAAATTAATGACAATGCTTATAAGTTGAAGCTGCCGGAGGATATGTACACTTCTGACGTATTCAATATTAAGCATCTTGTGCCATATTACGGAAATAAACAATCAGATGAAGAAGAATGTACAAATTCGAGGACGAATTTTTCTCAACCAGGGGAGGATGATGCAGCTAAGGCCGGAGAAGAAGTTGTGCAAACTTTAGTTCCTGAAAACATGAGTTTGTGGTGTAGTGTGATGAGACGTTCACGACTCAGTGAAGGCTTGGGTCGCTGCCGAGCTAAGGAAGGAGGGCCACGAGTTAACAAGTTAAGGGGGAAGGTAGGCCGAGTTAACGAGACATCGGGTTTGAGTCGTCCACGACCCAAGAGAAGCATGAGTCGTTTCCGACCTAACTGTGACAATCTAAGTCGTTTACGACTTAACGGGATAAAGGACAACGGGTTACAGGAACAAGAGCCTATTTTAGGTCGACCCCGACCTAAGGAAGAGAAGCTACGACTTAAGAGCCTAAGTCGGCTACGACTTAACAAAAGAGGAAGCAGTCACGACCTAACTGAGTCGTTGAGGAGCGCAGGGGGATTGGGCTTGAGTCGGCACGCGCTTAAGTCGGCCATATGAGCTGAGGTGTTGTAGTTTGTTGGCCTTGAGTCGTTAGGTCGTATACGACCTAACTGTTGTAGCCGTGTGGTTGATGAGTCGTGTATCTTGTGTTGTTTTTTTTGAGTCGGTAATGTATATGAGTCGGTCCTGTATGTAGATAAGCTGAGTCGTATGTCTTTGAGTCGTGTAAATTGTGTTGCGTTGTTAAGTCGGCAACGACTTATGATGAGTCGGAGTCTATGAGTCGGCAACGGGTTAAAGGGGACGGTTGTGTCAAGCTATAAATAGAGGGTGCGTTGTACATTTTTAAGTTGTTGATTTTTGAATAAAATTCCTTTTTGTTAGCTTTGTGCTTTCATACCAATTGGTAGTTGAGTGTAATCTCCTATCTCCTCTTTCGGTTAATCGAGTGCGCTCGATTCAACGATCGCAGAAGCCGATTCACGGAATCTAGTGCGCTAGATCAACGTGCGAAGAATCGTAGATCTTTGAACACGGTATAGTGCGCTATCAACGTGTTTGAGATAGCTAGAGTTCGGTATCTTTGGATCAACGAACTTGGGCATTTTGGTATCTTCAACTCACCGATTGCTACATTCCATCGATTGAAGTTTTGTTTGATTAATCCGCTGCGTCAATTAATTAAAGACAAACCATTGATCATAATCGATTTCTTTAATTATTATTTAAACCTTTAATAATAAACCTTAAGACTCTTAAATTAATTAATTAATTAAAAACATTATTTAAGATAAGCCGTTTATCTTCTTAAAATATTATTACCCACTTAATTCCATTACTAGGTTTAAATTAAACGTTAAAACAAAGGTTATACGTACCTTAAATACATTTAAACAAAGTTAGTTTAAAATAATTTTATTTAAAACCTTTTAACCAATTTAAACTTGTTTTAAAACTTTAAAACTTGACACATACTTACCTTTTGAAAGCTTGTTTTTTTTATATTTTCTTTTACCATTCATTTGTATTACAAAAAAACTTCCCAAACGTGATTCATATTTTTGTTAAAAGTTTTAAACTGTTACCAGACTTTGCATCTACCCGAGCCCTCTTCTGATTTCCACGAGCCCAAACTCGAGTTTATTTTCCCATTTTCTTTCCCCGAGTTATCCCATGCATTTCTTCGAGACGAATTCGAGTTATCCTTTTCTTCCCCAAACCATTATCATGAAGCAAATATCAAAGTGTACGCGTGTACGTGCACATACTTTCTGATCATCTCCGATCAGAGCCCCAACCACCCCCAAGTTACTCCTAACCACGTCGATGAACTCCATCACCTAGAACTCAGATATGATTGCGAAACTGAATTTGAGCAAGTTAAGCGCATCAGGCAACAAAACTCGATCATCAAAACCCATCTCATACCACCGCCACAAGCCATCGGAAAACTCGTCAACCTACCCGAACCTTTGCCACTGACCAACTCTTAATTTCCCCATATGAGATCGCTTATTGATCACCACCGTCGACGAAATCCCTCCTCAAACCTCGTCGACCCAAAACCGTACCAAACCACCATGTCGACGCCAAGACCCATTATAAATTTAACCACCAATTTTCCCGTGTTTGGCAACCCCCATACTACCTTCGACATGAGACACGACCCATGATTTGTCGTAGTTGATCAGATATTGACAGAAATATGATTCTGTTCAACTCGAGAAACGCCTTCATTCCCATTACTAAAAATCATGATATTATTTTTAAAAATCACCTTTTCCAAATGCAAACCAGATTATAACATTGAAGCTCAAAAATATGATTATGGATTATTCTGAATTAAATGACTTCTTTACTATAATTTCTAGTTTTTGAAATAATTACTAATTATTTTTACTGGAAATTATTTTCAAATATAATGTTACATTATCATTATCATTTCTTCTTTAAGAATCTAAGCCTAAAACAGATTGGGCAAAGAGAAATTGAATGGTTTTATTTGTTTAAAAACCTGTGGAGCTTTGCACAGAGATATATTTTTACAGTCACACATATATTTACACATATCAACAAGCATGTAGACATCATTTTCCACAATAAAGCTTCAAGTATCAATTCATGTATTAAACATATAGATGGGTTCAAGTGAGTTTGCTCACCTTTATGAAGAGTAGTGGATACATGGAAGCTTGAAAATGTACTTGCTTTTGTTCTTAATCTTTTACTTCATTAATCTGAAAGTTGATCTTTGGAGAAAACTGGAAATTATGATCATTAATTTTTTTACTTAAAGTTGATTTATTATTGTATCCTCCCATTTCCAAAAAATATTTTTTTTAGCTTATCTCACTTAAAAATATATTTTTTCAATTTAAATCTTGAGTATACAAGTGTAACTTGTTTAGATCTTAAGACTTAATAAGGATCATAGGAAGGTGTTTTGACAAAAAATTTCTTTTTCCTGGAATTGTTGTTCAACAGAGATAAATCTGTATACATATACGGACTTGCATTCAACCATTTACACATGTATACACACACATATCGGCAGATATATTTCATATTCACACAATATTATCGATACAGACATGAGATTCAGAAGAACTGGTTTAAACAATAAGGTTTGCTCACCTAGCAAAGAAAACAGAGAGGAACATGCTTCTTAATCTGGTTCCAGGTTTTAATGCATTTTAAAACCTATTGCTTGATATTGAAAAACTTTGAGTTTCTTAGATTTTAGATTTTCCTTTGCACTGTTTTTTCAGATTGAAGATATTTTTGTCTCTCGGGTTTCTCAAGCTTGCGAACTTTGATTTCAGATTGAACTTGCATCTGTTTTTTTTCTTCTCTCTTAGGTTTGATTTCCTTGTTTTGATCTGTAACTTATTTTGATTTGCTTAAACTTTGTTTTTCAGGTTTTGGGATTCTCATTTTTTTTTGATAAAGAGAAAACTAAACCCTTGTTTTTCTTCCTCTTTTTCATGTTAATAGAATTTTAAATTAAAAGAAATTTTATCTTTGTCGCTTGTATTGTTTGCATGATGATTTATTTACACTTGTAAATTTTTGTGATTGCATGCCTTACACTTGTTAACATGAAGGAAATTTGTGTTTATAACCTTGGTTCAAATTATTATTATTATTTTTAAAATTTTTGATTTAACCCTTCATGTAAATATATTTTCATTTTGAAAAGAAAAGGTATTAAACATTTTGTAGATTCTAAACAAATTGTACTTAGTTCATATATATAATTTCAAAAGAAAGAACATTATTCCTTTATTACTATTTGATTTCAAATCTTATTAGTTCTCAAAAGATATGTATATCTTATTTTTATTTCTTATTTTACATTTGCATTCACACGTTATATTTATACAACTTTTAAAATCCATTGAATTAAAATATCTTTATATTATTTTCTATTTATATTTCCTTTTATAATTATTTATACAACCTTAAGAAAATGATTCTTACTTATCTAACATGTTTTTTTTATATATTGATATTTAAATATATTCAATCTAATTTATGTTTAGACCCTTAGTTAGTTTTATATTTACAAATTTTATTTTATATATATATATTAACTATGTTTATTTATGTTTTGTACAAGTATAAAATTTCAAACCTTGTACTTATTACTTTTATATATTTATATACAACTATATTTATTTTCAAAATGTTTATAATTGAATTCTAATCCAAAATACTATTTTATAAACACATACTTTTAATTTATTATGGAATCTTCATATTTATTCCAAAATAAATCCAATCTGTTTTCAACATATTCATTTTAGTATTTTCAAATCAACAATATTCATTGTCAATATATTTATTAAATTTCAAAATCTAATTTCCCAATTATAATTCATTTGTATAATTAAATGAACACATATCTTATTAAATTTGATGAATTCAATTTTATTTTTATATTTCAAATGCAAATAAATTCTAAATAAATTCATAATTAAGTCCAAAATTAAATTTGATTACCAATTTTTCCAAAATTTAATCCTGAATATTAAATCAATGATCAAATTATTTTTAGCTAAAATCCAGGAATGTTATATATATAAACCATAAAAATACATTTCATAATTTATAATAAAGTAGGGGTTTAAAACAAAGTTTTAAATTTATTTAAAATAAGTATTTAGGCATAAAAGTGCTTATATTTTACAAGTATAAAAGTATTAATATCATACAATTACAAGTGTTTATTTAACTTACAAGTGTTACTACAAAATGAACAAGTGGCAACTAATTTTTCTTTTAAATTTAATTTTAAAATAACATGCATAAGGAAGAAATCAGGCTAGTGCATAGTTTATCAAAAAAAATCTTCTTCATTCTCAAAATCCTTGAAATCAAAACAGATTAAAAGAAAATGTAAACCAAAAACCAGAAATAAAATTTAAATCAAACAACAGATCCTCACAATCAAAATTGAAGTTAGCAAATACAAATCAAGTAGCTGATTCAACTCAGATCAAAGCCTGTTTAAATTCATCCCAAACCAGTCAAACAAATTAGAAGCAAACAATAATCAAAACCTGGAAGCTTCAAAACTAAAAAAAAAAGTCAATGCAAGTTCCAGTTTTCAAAAGAAGCAAGAATTCAACTACAAGTGGATCAAGTTCAGTTGAACAAGCAAGATTCAAGAAGAATCAAAGCATCAAACACTCCAGTTTCAGATCAAAAGTAATTAGCAAATTTCCAGATTTCCCAGGCTTCTGTTCTCTATTTTTAAAACTAGATCCAAGTAAGCAAACTTTATCGTTTAAACTAGTTTCTTTTGAATCTTATGCATGTGATGATAATGTTGATGGATGTGAACATATTTTATGGTATTTATGTATATATGTGTGTGTAAATGATTGAATGTATGTCTGTGTATATACAGATCTACCTTTGTTTAACAACAGGTTAGCCAAATTCAAGAAAAAAAATTCATATCTTTCAATTGAAATCGCGTTAGACTTTGATTTCTAAAGAGCAAACATTTGAATCAAGGAAACATCTTTTATAAAAATAATTTCAAGTATATTAGTTGGATATTTAACTCAAAAATTTATAAATTTCAGTGGAAATTAGAACCTGGGTTAAAATCGATCAAGCTAATTTACATCTTTGATTATATAAACTGATATGTTGAGCTAATTGATGAATTATGATGTGAATATCATGATTTTTAGATTGGAAATTGTTGAGATATTCGGAATTAATCGAATTTGGGAATTTTGTCGAACTTCGACGATCGGTGGGGTGGTTATCGTCGAGGACAGAGCGAAAGGTAGCGTGTAGCCTAATGGTTACGGGAAATTAAAAGGAAAATTTTTAGGTGAACGAGATGGTCGTACGTCGATGATTTACGAAGATCTACTAGAGACGACGAGGTATTTAGGGTTTGTGCGTCGTCGTGAGATCATCGGAGATGATCGCGAGTGTGGGGATCGTTACGTGGATCGGTGAAGATGCTCTAGTCGGAGGGACGTAGGTTCCGATCGTTGAGATCGTCGTGGTGAACCAATTTTGTCGCAGTGGTTTTTGGGTTCTTGTGACGATCATCATACTTGATTTTGTTTTACGATGTTATTTTTGGATCTGGATGGTCGGAAGGCTTGCGGGGATCATCGGCGATGAGTCGAGGCTGGTGTAGTTGATTGGAGCGACTGAGATGGCTGGTGTACGTGCACGGGTTCGGGTGTGTGTTAGCTTTTTTCTGGTTTCAACGATGGATAAGGGAAACTCGGGTTCAAGCTCGGGGAAAAGAAGTTTCGACTCGAAGTTGAGTGAGGCAGAGAGAAACCCGAAGTTGAGCTCGGGTAAGCAAGTGTTTGGCTCGAGTAGTTGATAATGCAGTTGGGTTTTAAAATTTTAAGTAAATATTTAACATGGCTGTAACAATATAAATGTTTAAAACAAGTTTTTAACAAACGTAGGAGAGTGAACAAAGTTTTAAAAAGGTAATGGTAAATGTAATCAAGTTTTTCAAAATATATTAATTATGTTTTAGAAGCTAAAATGAAGATTAAATAAGTTTTTAACAAAGTTTTAAAGTTTAATTTTTAAACTAGATGTTAAAAATTGATTTGTTTTTAAAGTAATATATTATGTAATTTATTTTTAAATGCATTTAAATGGAATTTAATAATTATTTACTTAAGGTAGGTGATTAATTAATCAACGTAATTAATTAAAGGTTAATTTGTTTTTTATCAAGTTGGTTAACTTAATTTAATTATGAGATTAATTAAGAGTTAATTAATTAAGAATTAAGGTTAATTAATTACGTAATTAAGGTTAATAAAATAATGATTTAAAGTTAATTATTAATTACATAATGAAATTGATTAAGGATAATTATTTAGTGTAATTAATAAAAGATTATTACTTAATGTAATTAACGGATGATTACTTTGTGTAATTTACATTGAAGGATAATTAATTAATTAAGTTTAATTAATGACAAGTAATTAAGGGTAATTAATTACTTAAAGATAATTACTTAATTAAAAGTAGTTAATTAATAATTAATAGTTAATTAATCAAGTGATTAAAAGATAATTACTCAAAGTAATTAATTTGTGATTTATTAATATAAGTAATTAGGGTAATCACTTATTGTAAATTAATTAAGGTAATTAATTTGAGGATAATTAATTAATTAAAGGTTAATTAATTTATGAAAGTAATTAAGGGGTGTTTTATTAATTAAAGATTAATTAATTAATGTAATTAATTAAGGATAATTAGTTAAAGGATAATTAAATAATCAAAGGTTAATTATTTAATGATTAAAGGTTAATTAATTAATAATTAAAAGTTAACTAATTTATCTTTAAAGGTTAATTTATAAACGATTAAAAGGTAATTAATTAAATGATTTGTAATAAATTAATGATTAATTAACCAGGATTAGTAATTTATTCATAAGTAATTATCTAATTTAAATTAATCAGATGATTATTTAATCTGACTTATGGGTGTTTGGATTCAATTGAATGTTGAATTGTTTGATATCTCTACTGTGTGATGCTTTGTGATATGAATTATTTTGATTTAAGCTGTGATGAATGTAATTCATTTATTTATCTATGGTGGATTTATATTAATTATCTGTGTATCTGTGAATGAAGATAAGCGTTATAGGATTATACCGCTTATCGATATTGCTCTGCTTGAATCTGTAATGACTGATGATGTGGCACTATTATGTGAAACCCCTGGACTACACCATACACACACAAATATGGATTGACGAGGGAATCAGTTAAGTCATAGATATTTGAATTTAATATTATTCAAAATGGTTTTGAAAATTGAATTTGAATACAAAAATGGTTTGGGATTGGAACTGGGTTTAACATGAAAAGCTTTTGAAAGGATTTTGAAGATAAAAATTATTTTGAATAACTTGATAAAGTTTGAAAATTAGATAGTTTGATTTGAATTTGAACTCAAGATTTTGAAGTTGTGTGTGTGTGTCTATATGTGTCTGTGTGTGTGTGTGTATGTATGTATGTATGTATGTTTATTTGGAAATTATGGTTTAAAATGGTTATTCAAGTTATATAATGTATATATAGATTTTAAACCATTTTGAAGTATATTAAATAAATTGTTTTTGGGAAATTTGGATTTAACTCAAATAAAACTTGCCGATGATACGGCAGTTCGTTGATTCTCTGATTTATACATTTAAAGGCTATAACTTCTGTACATTTGATCAGATTTTTCCGAAACGAAAAGTATTTGTTTTCAAATGATAATAGCTCTCAAGTAAAGAAAGGATTTTCAATTTTTGTTGAAATGGGTTCCAAATTTGAAATGAAATTGTTTTGAAAGCTATATATGGATCTTTGTGAAAGTTTGATGAACATTGTTTTCAAATTTAAGTGAATTTTAAAGGTGTATCTGTTGTATAAAAGATTTGGAATTGGAATGGTTTTGAAAAACTATGAATGAATCTTTGTGAAAGGTTGGTGAACTTTGTGAAGTAAATCTTTTTGTTTAAAAGATTTGAAAATGGCAATTTTTTTAAACCATTTGAAGAAAGGTTTTGGGCTTTAAGTTGTGACTTAACTAAGATCCCATATATCCATATGTTTTTAAAATTAAGTGCACATTAATCAGTTTAGTCAGGGGAGGACTTTGTGTCATAAACCCCATTTCTAATAATGATACGACGTTATGGATAGAATTTGAAGACCGGTGGTGAAAATCGGGTATTTTCAAAAGTGAAAGGATAACCCGTCGAATGTCTCTGCACCGACTGGTCCCTGGTATAGAGATTTGATCACCCTTTTTGATGGGGAGTATGGACGTGATTAGCGATTGTCCAGATTGCAATGGCTTCTTTGAAGTGCCTTCAGTTCTGTTCGATCCTGGAACAAAATTGTATGGATATATGTCTAACATTACACTTTGAGATGTAAAGCTGGTTTCTGTCAAATACATTTCTGCTTGGTGGCAGAGAATTTATTCTCATAGCTTAACAACCTTCTCTAAGACGTAAGAGCTCAGAGGCTATGTAGTTGATGGTTACTAGTGATACATTCCCAATTTAGTAATATGGCATACAAAGTGTTTTTGATCATTTGTTGATAAAAGCATGGCTTTTGTGCAAAGCGTAGCTTTGTGCACGAGACTGCATCAGAACCTCACAACCCAGGAATGGTCGAAACAGGAAAGATATAGCAAGGTTATGAGAGTCACACCCTTTAGGGTATGTCATTCCCTTATGGAAAAGGGTGGTATCAAGGTAGGAGGCCCAGATATTTAACCTATGTGGTTGCTGCAAATTTAGTACTTTGTGGTTGTTGCTTTGTGGTTGAGGATCCTCGGGTAAAGGTCGCTAACGACCGGGGGATGGCATACTAGTATAGTAGTTACCTAGTTACAGAGGTAAGCCGGTCTTGTGTTGGCAGAGATCTGGTTAGGTTCTTGGGGCGTCCCTCCAGAGGCGTACCTATGTGGCCTAGGAAGTTCATTAGCCTGACCCTTTATTGGAAATCCAATCACCAATACACGCCTTGTATGGTTTTAGTTGTAGAACCTGCCATCTAACATGGTAGCTATAGTAGGCATACTATAATGGTACGTATGCTGGCTAAGATTGATATTATACTTGCAAAGTTTTTCTGCACTATGCACTAATAATAATATCAAAAAGGATTTTGCGTATCAAGCATGTTTGACTATCATAAGGAAAAATCTCCCCCAAATGTGTGGTTGCATTGTGTGCGTCGGGAGGCTTTATGGTAGTTTCATTTTCCAAAAAGCATCACGGATTTCAATTTTAAATTCTTTGTTAGTTTTTGTTTAAAACGAATGTTTTTGTTCGCTCACACCAATCCCATGACTGGCCTGGAGTTTATTGTTGCCTCTCTATACTCTGGGTGCCCATAATTTTCCATACGGCATCCTAGAGTTGGGTTTTTTAGATAATCGAATAGTAGGTGTAGAATTTGGAAATCTTTGGATTTTTTTCTTGGAGAGTTGGGTTTTTCAGATAATCGAATAATAGGTGTAAAATTTGGAAATCTTTCGAGTTTTTTCTTGGATTTTGGCTATCGCTTTATGCTTTTCTTCAACATCCATGTCCGACCTTGCTTAATACAACTTAATGGTGGTTTGAGCTTCTAGATTGGAGTTTTTGGAGCTTTGAATTTGGAATGCAGTTTCTGGTTTCATTCTCTCTTGAAGATTATATTGGAGTTATCTTTTTCGTTGTTGTATCTTTCCGTTGTTATGTATAACTGATGAATACTGATATCATTTGTATCATTGTTGTATCAACTATTGTGTATCGATGATGTTATTTATTTTGTTTCCGCTGTGTTGTTGTACTTAATGCATTATAAGCTCTAACGAGCCAGATTCGACGTTTGAATCTCTGGCAGTCGAATACAGGTGATGCATTCGGTGTCGATTTTCGAAGGTCCAGTCAGGGTCGTCAAAGTTGGTATCAGAGCTGAATATTGAACTTTAGCTTAGGAGTATAACACATTAAGTGACTCATTAGAGATAGGGATATAAATGCCCTAGAATGAGTATATCCCTAAGATATCTTGTTCGTATGCCTCGGTAAATTCTCTTACTATCCACTGATAGTGAGTATGAGTGCAAGAAGAGGACGAGATTGGGGACAGGAAATACCACTATAAATGGTCAATACCCCGCAACAACGGAAACAATTTTCTCTATCAATCTCTTTGATCATCGTTCACTTTCAAATTCTTTAATGGCTTTGTGGCAGCTGCAAGAAGAATCTTTGGTGCGGTAGTGGCCATGTGAATCGTTGTAGAAAAGGTTCTAATTCCTATTTCAGATTCTAATTATCATTTTTCCATTTTTAGACTTTAATGAATTTAAAATTCTATTTAAAATAAATAGATGAATAAAATATAAAGATTTGTACTGATAAAACAATTTCGATTAAAACCAAATTTGAAATTCTATTGTAATTTCTTATGAAGATCAAAGTCCAAAGTGGGACAAGTCGGTGTAAACTTTGGGGTATTCCGAGCTGAGTTTGGAATCCATACCTAGTGTTTGAGAATTATGGAAGTTTGAATCTATTTCTCTGTTCTTTGGGGTCCAGATATATGCTACGAACGGTTAGTTGTCCCTTCGAACTAACAATGCCCTATATATCTTCGTAGATCTGGTGACCCGATATCTTGCGAAGTATTGAACAAGTTGTTCTTTAATTTATTTTTGATATTCTGATTTGGTAAGCCAAATGCAGAATAGATATTCAGTTTGATATGGTAAACTATTTCCCTATCTTTCATCTATTCTTTGTTGTCTCCCTAGCAAACTTAGGGGATGAAATTTTCTTAAAGAGGGAAATCTGTAACATTCCCGTTTTTAAATCAAATTCAAATTAGTATTTAATTTAATTTTTGAAATTTAATTGTGAATTAATTTGGTATTTTACAAATTAAATAAATATTTTTTTGTTTATTAATATAAATGTATATAAATAGAATTTTAAATAGAATTTCTAATTGAAAATTCAGAAATAAATATTTTGAATAATATATTAATCATAAATTTAATTGTGGATTAATTTGAAATTTTGGCATAAATATATATCAAAAGATTGTAAATAAAGAAATTGATTTGAAAACTCAATAAATTATGAGTAGAATTTTGATTTGGTATTTAAAAATAAATATCTTAAAAATGAATTGGATTTAAAATTCTATATTTTAAATTTAATAAAAATTTGTTTTCTAATTTTAATATACATATATTTTGAAAGTTATGATTTGAATTTAATATAATGATTTTATAAATTTATTTTTAGTTAAATTCTATATATATATATATATATATATATATATATATGTTATATACATGTGTGTGTATTTATTTATTTATAATTAAAATTTTAAAATCATTTTCCTTAAAACGTTATATAAATGTTAATAAAGGAAAATGTATTTGTTTAAATAAGAAAAAAATATAATACAAAGTTATATTTAAACAATATTATTATTATTTTCAAGTGTTAAAAGTATAATTGACTTCAAATCATTTTTCTTAAAGGATGTTTAAAAAGGTTAATATTCTTTTTAAAAATTTCGTATGGTATAAATTTAGTTTATATATATATATAAAAGCCATAAAAATATGTTTCATAATTTATAATAAAGTAGGGGTTTAAAACAAAGTTTTAAATTTGTTTAAAACAAAGTTTTAAGTTTATTTAAAACAAGGACTTAGACATAAAAGTGCTTATATTTTATAGGTGTAAAAGAATTAATATCATACAATTACAAGTGCTTATTTAACTTACAAGTATTAATACAAAATGAACAAGTGGCAACTAATTTTTCTTCTAAATTTAATTTTAAAATAACATGCATAAGGAAGAAATTAGGCTAGTGTATAGTTTATCAAATAAAAAAAATTCTTCATTCTCAAATTCCTAGAAATCAAAACAGATTAAAAGAAAATGAAAACCAAAAACCAGAAATAAAATTTAAATCAAATAACAGATCCTCACAATCAAACCTGAAGTTAGCAAATACAAATCAAGTAGCTGATTCAACTCAGATCAATACCTGTAAGTAGGATCATCCCAAACCAATCAAACAAATTAGAAGCAAACAATAATAAAAACCTGGAAGCTTTAAAACTGAAAAACAAAATCAATGCAAGTTCCAGTTTTCAAAAGCAAGCAAGAATTCAACCACAAGTGGATCAAGTTCAGTTGAACAAGCAAGATTCAAGAAGAATCAAAACATAAAACATTCCAGTTTCAGATCAAAAATAATTAGCAAATTTCTAGATTTCCCAGGCTTTTGTTCTCTATTTTTAAAACCATATCCAGGTGAGCAAACTTTATTGTTTAAACCAGTTTCTTTTGAATCTTATGCCTATGATGATAATGTTGATGAATGTGAATATATTTTCTGATATTTATGTATATATATGTGTGTGAATGGTTGAATGTATGTCTATGTATATACAGATCTATCTCTGTTTGACAACACGTTAGCCAAATTCCGGAAAAGAAATTCATATCTTTCAATTGAAATCATGTTAGACTTTGATTTCTCAAAAGAAAACATTTTAATCAAGGAAAAAAAATTATAAAAATAATTTCAAGTATATTAATTGGATATTTAACTCAAAAATTTATAAATTTTAGTGCAAATTATAACCTGGGTTAAAATCGATCAAGCCAATTTACATCTTTGATTATATAATCTGATACGTTGAACAAATTGATGAATTATGATGTGAATATCATGAATTTTAGATGGGAAATTGTTGAGATATTCGGTGTTAATCAGATTTGGGAATCTCGTCGAACTTCGACGATCGGTGGGGTGGTTGTCGTCGAGGACAGAGCGGAAGGTAGTATGTAGCCCGATGGTTATGGGAAAATTGGAAGGAAAATTTTTAGGTGAACGAGATGGTTGAACGTCGATGATTTATGGTTCAAAGATCTGCTGGGGACGACGAGGAATTTGGGGTTCGTGCGTCGTCGTGAGATCTTCGGAGATGATCGCGAGTGTGGGGATCGTTGCGTGTGTCGGGGAAGATGCTCTAGTCGGAGGGTGGTAGGTTTCGATTGTCGAGATCGTCGTGGCAATCCAATTTTGTCGAAGTGGTTTTGGGTTCCTATGATGATTATAGTGCTCGATTTTTTTTTATGATGTTATTTTTGGATCTGGATGGTTGGAAGGCTTGCGGGGATCATCGGCAATGGGTCGAGGCTGGTGTAGTTGATCGGAGCGACTGGGATGGCTGGTGTATGTGCACGGGTCGGGTGTGTGTCAGTTTTGTTTTGGCTTCAAGGATGGAAGAGGGGAACTCGGGTTCAAGCTCGGGGAAAAGAAGTTTTGACTTGAAGTTGAGAGAGGAAGAGGGAAACCCGAAGTTGAGCTCGGGTAAGCGAGTGTTTGGCTCGGTTAGTTAATAATGCAGCTGGGTTTTAAAATTTTAAGTAAATATTTAACATGGTTCTAACAATATAAATGTTTAAAACAAGTTTTTAACAAACATAGAAGGGTGAACAAAGTTTTAAAATGGTAATGGTAAATATAATCAAGTTTTTCAAAATATATAAATTAAGTTTTAGAAGCTAAAATGAAAATTAAATAAGCTTTTAACAAAGTTTCAAAGTTTAATTTTTAAATTAAATGTATAAAATTGATTTTTTTTAAAGTAATATATTATGTAATTAATTTTTAAAAGCTTTCAAATGGAATTTAATAATTAGTTACTTAAGGTAGGTGATTAATTAATCAATGTAATTAACTAAAGGTTAATTTGTTTTTTTATCAAGGTGGTTAATTTAATTATGAGATTAATTAAGAGTTAATTAATTAATAATTAAGGTTAATTACATAATTAAGGTTAATAAAATAATGATTTAAAGATTAATTATTAATTACTTAATGAAATTGATTAAGGATAATTATTTAGTGTAATTAATAAAAGATTATTACTTAATGTAATTAACGGATGATTACTTTGTGTAATTTACATTGAAGGATAATTAATTAATTAAGTTTAATTAATGACAAGTAATTAAGGGTAATTAATTATTAAAGATAATTACTTAATTAATAATAGTTAATTAGTAATTAATGGTTAATTAATCAAGTGATTAAAAGATAATTACTCAAAGTAATTAATTGTGATTTATTAATATAAGTAATTAGGATAATCACTTATTGTAAATTAATTAAGGATAATTAATTACGGGTAATTAATTAAGGTAATTAATTTGAGGATAATTAATTAATTAAAGGTTAATTAATTTATGAAAGTAATTAAGGGTGATTTATTAATTGAAGATTAATTTATTAAAGTAATTAACTAAGAATAATTAATTAAAGGATAACTATATAATCAAAGGTTAATTATATAATGATTAAAGGTTAATTAATTTATCTTTAAAGGTTAATCATAGATGATTAAAAGGTAATTAATTAAATGATTTGTAATAAATTAATGATTAATTAACTAGAATTAGTAATTTATTCATAAGTAATTATCTGATTTAAATTAATCAGATGATTAATTAATTTGTCTTATGGGTGTTTGGATTTAATTGAATGTTGAAATGTTGATATCTCTGCTGTGTGATCCTCTGTGATATGAATTGTTTTGATTTGAATTGTGATGAATGTAATTCATTTATTTATCTGTGATGAATTTATATTAATTATCTGTGAATTCATGAATGAAGACAAGCATTATAGGATTATACCGCTTATCGATATTGCTGTGCTTGAATCTGTAATGATTGATGATGTTGCACTATTGTGTAAAACCCCTGGACTACACCATACACACACAAATAAGGATTGCACGAGGGAATCAGTTAAATCATGGATATTTGAATTTAATATTATTCAAAATGGTTTTGAAAATTGAATTTGAATCCAAAAATGGTTTGGGATTGGAATTGGGTTTAATATGAAAAGCTTTTGAAAGGAGTTTGAAGATAAAAATTATTTTGAATAACTTGATAAAGTTTGAAAATTAAATAGTTTAATTTGAATTTGAACTCAAGATTTTGAGGTTGTATATTTATGTGTGTGTGTGTGTATGTATGTATGTATATATATATATATATATATATATATATATATATATATATATATGTATGTATGTATGTATGTATGTATGTTTATTTGGAAATTATGGTTTAAAATGGTTATTCAAGTTATATAACGTATATATAGATTTTAAACCATTTTGAAGCGTATTAAATAAATTGTTTTTGGGAAATTTGGATTTAATTCAAATAGAACTTGCCGATGATACGGCAGTTCGTTGATTCTCTGGTTTATACTTTTAAAGGCTATAACTTGTGTATATTTGATCGGAATTTTCCGAAATGAAAAGTATTTGTTTTCAAATGATAATAGCTCTCAAATAAAGAAAGGATTTTCAGTTTTGTTGAAAGGGGTTACAAATTTGAAATGAAATTGTTTTGAAAGCTATAGATGAATCTTTGTGAAAGTTTGGTGAACTTTGTTTTTCAAATTTAAGTGAATCTTAAAGGTGTATCTTTTGCATAAAATATTTGGAATTGGAATAGTTTTGAAAAACTATGAATGAATCTTTGTGAAAGATTGGTGAACTTTGTGAAGTAAATCTTTTTATTTAAAAGATTTGAAAATGGTAATTTGTTTAAACCATTTTAAGAAAGGTTTTGGGCTTTAAGTTGTGGCTTAACTAAGATCCCATATAACCATATGTTTCTAAAATTGAGCGCTCGTTATTAGGTTTAGCCGAGGGAGGACTTTGTGTCATAAAAACCATTCCGGATAATGATATGACGTTATGGATAGCATTTGAAGACCGGTGGTGAAGACCAGGTATTTTCGAAAGTGAAAGGAAAACCCGTCGAATGTCTCTGCACCGAATGGTCCCCGATATATAGATTTGATCACCCTTTGTGATGGGGAGTCCAAACATGATTAGGGATTACTCGGATTGCAAGGGATTCTTAGAAGTGCCTTCGGTTCTCTTCGAACCCGGAACAGACTTGTATGGATGTATGTCCGACGTTACATTTTGAGATGTAAAGCTAGTTTCTATCAAATACATTTCTGTTTGGTGGCGGAGAATTTATTCTCTTAGCTTAACACCCTTCTCTGAGACGTACGAGCTTAGAGGTTATGTAGTTGATGGTTAATAGTGATACATTCCCAATTTGGTAATGTGGCATATGAAGTGCTGTTGATCATGTGTTGACCAAAGCATGGATTTTGTGTAAAGCATAGCTTTGTGGACGAGACTACATCAAAACCTCACAACTCGGAAATGGTTGAAACAGAAAGTTGCGGCAAGCTAATGAGGGTTGCGCCCTTTAGGGTATGTCATTCATTTTTAGAAAAGGGTGGTATCATGGTAGTAGGCCCAGATATTTAACCTATGTGGTTTCTGCAAATTTATTACTTTGTGGATGTTGCTTTATGGTTGAGGATCCTCGGATAAAGGTCGCTAACGACCGGGGGATGGCATACTCGTGTAGTAGTTACCTAGTTGCAGAGGTAACACGGCCTTGTGCTGGCAGAGATCCGGTTAGATTCTTGAGGCGTCTCTCTAGAGGCGTACCCATGTGGCCCAAGAAGTTCCTTAGCCTGACCATTTGTTGGAAATCCAATCACCAATACGCGCCTTGTACGGTTTTAGTTCTAGAACCTGCCATCTAACATGGTAGCTATAATAGGCATAATGGTACGTATGCTAGCTAAGATTAATAATTTAATATTATAATTGCAAAGGTTTTCTGCACCATGCACTAGTAATATTGTCAAAAAGGATTTTGTGTATCAAGCATGTTTGACTATCATAAAAAGAAATCTCCCCCGAGTGTGCGATTGCACTATGTGTGTGTCGGGAGGCCTTATGGTAGTTTCATTTTCCAAAAAGCATTGAGATTTCAATTTTAAGTTCTTTGTTTATTTTTGTTTGAAACAAATGTTTTTGTTTGCTCACACCAGTCCCATGACTGACCTGGAGTTTATTGTTCCCTTTCTAAACTCTGGGTGCCCACAATTTTCCATAGGGGCGGCCTAGAGTTGGGTTTTTCAGATAATCGAATAGTAGGTGTAGCATATGGAAATCTTTGGAGTTTTTCTTGGATTTTGGCCATTGCTTTGTGCTTTTCTTCAACATCCATGTCCAACCTTGCTTAATACAACTTAATGGTGGTTCGAACTTCTGGATTGGAATCTTTGGAGCTTTGGATTTGGAATGTAGTTTGTGTTTTCATTCTCTCTTCAAGATTATGTTGGAGTTATCTTTTCCGTTGTTGTATCATTTCGGTGTTATGTATCTTTGATGAATAATGATATCATTTGTATCATTACTGCATCAACTATTGTGTATCGATGATGTTATTCATTCTGTTTCCGCTGTGTTGTTTTACTTAATGTGTTATAAGCTCCAACTGAACCGGAGTTCGACGTTTGAATCTACGACATTCGAATACAAGTGAGGTATGGATGTCGATTTTCGAATGCCAGATTTCGGGTCGTGGCACGAAAACTTGGTGATGGTTTTTGATATGTTACTGATGTTTTCTTTCATAGTACATAAATATATTAAGGAGAATGGAGGTTCTAATCAAAGAGTCTGATCGGAGTCCGCACTACGGAAGTCGAGTGAGTGATACTAGTTTGGAAGAGAAGTTTACGTATTCGGATAGGTGATCGAATCAAATATTGCGTAAGGATGACCAATATACATCGTACAAGCTTATGGAAATGTTAAGTTTTTATATAGGATATTTCTTCCTTGATTTGATTTTTTATGAAATTTCAGGGATGAAATTCTTTTAAGGAGCAAAAATGTAACGACCTAGAATTTTTAACATTTCAAATGGGAATTTTTGATTTATTTAGATATTCAAATTTGATTCGAATATAATAAATAATACGAAAATCAATTTGAAATAAAACAACTTGATTTTTAATGGCTTGTGTTTTTATGAATTTATAGGAATTTTCCATAATTTTTATTTGGAAAATAATTGAATTTTCGTTTGGTGTATTTTACGAAAAACATTGGTATTTCTAAAACTTTACAGATAAGTTAACCAGTATATTTTTTTGTTTTGTGGTCGTGTCGAATTGTTGTGCGCGATCATATTTTTATTTGTGTTATCTGTGGTTCTGACACTAATGAGATATTGTGTAGCGTGATACCGAAACTAGACAAATCTTGATTTGATGGTTGCTTTACTTGGTAGTTTTGTGTTGCTTTATTTATACACCACACGTCATTTCACTCCATTTCACTCACCACATTTCATTTCACTCACCTTATTTCATTTCTTTCACTTCACTTCTTTTCCTTTCTTTTTCTTCCTCCTTCTTTTTCATTTCTTTCCCTATAAAAAGAAAATATACTCTTCCCCATTTAGAAATCACTCTCTTAATCCATTCAATTTCAACCATAACTCCCAATATGAAAGTTGTTAGTTATCGTCCTTAGTATTTTCTAAAATTAATCGCTCGATTTTAGGAGGTTGGGGTTAGTCATGGTGGCTTAATGATTATTTTTCATTTAATTTGGGTTTGTTGGTGGTGTAGGCTACTAGGGGAGGAGTGGTGGCACTAGAGGCAACATAAGGGCAATTCAGAGGAGCTTTAGGGGTAGGAGGAGGTTGAAGGAGGTTAATTTAGGGTTTCGACCATGTTTTGTATTGGGTTTGGTTTTTGATTTCCTAACAGTAATAGGGACCATCGAGTTAAATGCAGAGGTGGATGGGTATGCTTGGGTCGGAGGCAATTTGAAAGACGAGGGTGGCAGTGGCTATAGTGAGCGTATCAGCGATGAGGGGGGCATAGTGTGTTGGATTGTGAATTCCTATACGCGTTTTATTTGAGTTTTAGGGGAGACGCACAGTAGTGGGTTTGGGTTGGGAAGTTTGGGCTTTGGACCTTGGTCCGGGTGAGAATAAGTTTTAATTATTTATTTAAATTATATAAACAAAGGATGTTGAATTTAATATGTGATGTCTTGTTCATTTTGAATCTGTTTAACTCAAGAATATTTGTGTTAGACTTGTATTAAAGAGTACAATGATATGGTATAAATAGTTGATAGTTTTAATAAAGTATGAATTTAATGATTAAATAATAGTAATTGAATATGTATATGTTGCTTTAAATAATAACGTAGTTGAATTATTTATACTTTGGTTCTGACATCTATTTTGTAGAATATAACTCTGGTCTTTTTATAGTAAACAATGTTTTAAATGATATTTGTTTTGGCCCTCTTAAATATGAATTTAGAAAAGAATAAATATTCCTTAAGACTGGTTAACATACTTATACTGTTGAGATAAGCATATGGATACATTTTCTAAATATTGAAAGTGTAGTGCTTTGTGAATATACTTATACCGTTGAGATAAGTATATGAATACATTTTCTAAGTATTTAAAGTGTAATATATTGTGAATATACTTATGCCGTCGAGATAAGTATATAGATATTTTTTCAATCATTGAAAGAGTATAAATGAATAGTGAATGAGTAGTATACTTATGTATACCTTTGTAAGTATTTTGATACAAGTACTTACAAAGTAGTTTTAATTAATGGGAGAATTAATTAAAAATCTTAGTGGATGTGTTTAATCATGTTTGGTTTCTTACGAAATTGAACCTTTGATTTGATTGATTGTTTATTCAATAGTTAAATAAACGACTATCAAATCATGACCAAATATTACTTCGAAAATATCTAGAAGAAACACGGGAATTATACAGTACAGTTATCTTCGATGATCCTATACTATATGTATAAACTCGTTGTGTTCTTCTCGGACAGTTAATAAGAAAATATATCTTCTTAAATGGTTTAGAGGTGATTTCCGCTCTTATATATTGTCTCCAAAAGAAACAGAGTTGAGTTTACTAAAATATATATATTAGTTTTGGAACGACTAGTAAGTAGGGGAGTGAACTTATATGAAATGGCTTGAAACCATAACCACTCCAAAACCATATACATGTTATATGCTTTGGAAGAGGTTCAAGATTGGTTTAAGATGATGGAATCTATGTGTAGATTTGAGATCTGTTTAACATGATCGAACTCAAGTAGAGGTTCATGGTCTATTTTGAGATGTAGGGATCCATGTATGATTTTGAGACCCATTGAGGTATAAGAATTCATGTGTGGTTCCGAGATCTATTCGAGCAATGACTCATATACTGGAATGCCAGACGTAGCCTCACTAATTAAGATGACAAAAACTAGAGATAGGATGCATAAACCAAGGGTTTAGCTAACCCAAAGGGCGTAGTCGAATCTACCCTAGAGTTTCTTATAGATATGCATGTGTGAGCGATGCACGCAACCTTAGTGGCCAGCTAAATATTTCCTATGGTCTATCAGCTAGGGATGTAGATGCTACTGAATGATATCTCTGATCGTTGTGCAGGAGGACCATCCTAGAGTTTTTGAGGGCACCTCCACGGAACCCTACACAATTAATGAACGCGCCTTAGCAATTTTGATTGTTACATATTATTATTATGATGTTCACTCATATGCATCACAGCTATTGGATTATTTATATTTCACGTCCTAGACATTAGTATAATGTAACTGGGTTCTCTAATAAAAATGATTTGCTATCGTCAGGCAACAACCATTCAAGCTTATATGAGGCATGGTCTTACAAGATACCTATATTTTGAAAGGTAATATAAAACGCTAAGAATCTAGTAGATTGTGTTTGTCATGCTAGTTTTACTAGGCATGCTATCTTACGAGATAGAACTTATCTTCAGTTTTACCATTGAACCAACGGTTGGACTTGTTTCTTTGACTAACATTTGGTATAAATTGAACTACCGACTGTCGGACAACTAGTCATTTTGTTGCTTCTTGCAAGCATTTTCATCCTCCGCATTATCTCTAGATATAGAGAAAGTTAATATTATCCTTTTTTTCTTAGATGATCCTACTTCTTAGAGTAGTGAAGTGTGTTTGGTTTCCCAAACGTACTTCACCACCTTCCTACGAGGGTAAGATCAGAGTATCTCTGCTTTAGTTACATCTTACTCTTGCTCTTCCTCTATCGCAAACCATATTGACTAGAACTCAATTGAAAAGACTTGGGTACATGAGGTAATGTAGCTTTTCTATCCTCCAACGATTGACATATATTTTCAAATTAGTTTCTCAAATGGAAAGCGAACATAGATCTTTTAATGTTGTTGGTGAATGCTTTCTTTGTCCATGGATGGAAAATATAGGAAACATAACATTGAGATTTTAAAGGTCAAAACATGAGATAGGCATTTCTTTTTTGATAAGGAAGACATTGCCTTTATTGATTCCATTACTATGAAGTTTAGAGATTTTGTCAACATCGTTAGGTCTGGTTCGTTTGAGGACGAGTATGAGTCCTCTACATAGGAGGATTAATATGTTTTTCCTATAGTGTTGTGGCATCTGTGCCTTAAACTTTTATTACGTTCTTTAAGTGGATGGTCACTATTAAACCAGCATAGTTGTTGAAGCATCCTTACCTTACTCCTGTAGTAATTACTATAAAGTGGTACAGCCAGTATAACTTACCTTGCCTGTGTAAAATAATAATATTTTATTTTTCCTATAAAAAGTTACTCTTATGTGTTTATGTGTTTGACAGTTACTTGTTTTGTATAATTATTTTGATAAGTGAAGATTCAAATTGTTTTTTACGGGATGTTATTAAATGTCATTAATGTCATGAATGTGTGATTAATTAGAAATTGCACCTACTACTTTTGATTTAACTAAATTTGTATTTGGTATGTTTATGAGTATGTTTAAATATATTTATGTGAGCAACATATAAACAGTGTAATGGCTAATGCGTAAATTTATAGGTGCTGGAATTTACACCACGGCAGACACATCCTTCTCTTTATATATGCCTTCTTGTTTACAGTTGTACTATGAACTTACATAAAATAATAATTATATATATGTACTCACATGCATCTTAAAATTAATTTAACTGATTTATATGTTTTGAAATTAAAATTAACAATTTGAAAATTAGCTTTGACTTGGAAAGAATTCAAATTTAGATTTATGATTTTAAATAGAAGTATGTTCATAAAATTTGAACTGAAATAGCATATATACACATACATACAAATAATAACAAAATATGTTTTATATTCCAAAAAAAACATATATGTAAAAATCTTACATTTAATCGTATAAAATGACTTCAAATAATTAATATACGTAGTTTACTTATATTTTTGTATACATTATGTTATAAAAAAAAATTAACTAACCGAAATTGTTTTAAATTCAATTTTTTTGGAATATGGCCGAAAAAAATTGCAATATGTGTTATTATAATTTTCTTCTTTCAAGCATTAATCTCTAAAACATAATAATAAATAGATTGGACAACATAAGCATATATAAATTCGTTGTATAATATATGAGATATAAACTATACTAACTATAGCATCCTTCTAAAGTTTATGTTAATAAATTAATATTTAATAAGGCTCCAAAAATGGAATTTGACCAAATGACAAAATTATGCCACGAAACTTGCACCATTGCATTCGCAACAATTTTTCGAGCAACTTTCATATTTTTAATTTCATGATCGGATTTCAATGAAGAAGTTACGTGTGTTTAAATGTGGGGTTTAGGGATTGAACCTTGACCAATGACCTGGATGTAATAATTTTAATCTAACAAATACGATTAATTCGAGTGCCAGAACATTGTTCTGACCATCCTCCTTATTACAACCCACATGACAGATTTAGAGGGACATGTCACTGGAGCAAGACAGGAACAATTGATGGAGAAGACATCTTCTTCATGCTTGGTACTGACCAAGCAATTGGATGTCCAAAGAATACCGTTGATTCGAAGGTAGTAGCCTTAATCGGTATTTATGTTCTATTATATTTTCCGTTTCGGTATGAGTTTATATTGATCGATCTTTAACACATGCATGTTTATTACAGATGATCTGTTCCCTGGTGGACTTGGTTACAGTTTTATCGAAATTTGGGCCGATTAAGGTGCGGGTTGCTACATTTGGTATTGTAGCCCAGGTTACTTGATCAGAGGAATTCAGATATTCTGAGAGAACATATTTTTATTTCATATATATGTGTGTGTGTGTGTGTATGTATGTATATATGTATGTATGTATGTATATATATATATATATATATATATATATATCTTTGTGTGTATGTATATATGTATATATCTTATATGTGGGAGTCTTCCCTGTTACATATGCATCAGCCCATCTTGACTTTTCAAACCATGTACTAGATTGGAAAAGTGTAAAAGATTTTTATGGGTATTTTTTATTTTAAAATGCCACATAATAGGCAAAGGGAAGAGTGATGGGTTAGTAGATGTAAATTTAGCAGTGCATTGAGGCTGACAATAGGATAAGCCTAGACGATAAGAAGGGAAAAGCTGTTTTCGTCTTGGAATTTCTATTCTATACCTTTTCAATGATATACTAGAAAACAATTTTTGGATTTAATTTCGTTTTAAAGCTTGAAAACAATCCTCCTTATGCTTATTGTACATAGAAATTTTGGAAAAAAAAATCGAAGACAATGAGGATTTCCAATACACAACGGGATTGGTACCCAATAGGGTGGTAAGAATGTAAAATTCTCCATCTAAATTCCTTTTCCAACGCAGGAGTGAACATTTAGGAATTGAAAACTCTATACATTAGATTTTTATGGTAGGAATTGGATGCAAAATTGGTTGAATATTGCCTCTATTTGTAGGAGTGCAGAAATATTTGTGTGGAAATGATATTTGAAAATCTACGTACATATAGAACTGTCAGTATGTATAGGTTGTTTGCATCATATTTTCAATTTTTTAAAGAAATACCTTTATATAAAACGAACGACTTAAATCATTTTGCATGCATGTTTTCTATGTTGCGATACACCTTGCACGTGTACATGTTCATCCGCAAAATTGGTTATATACCAATTGATTGAATAGTTTAGAATGGTTGCATGCAATACCCCACGATTTAAACATTGGAGTAATTTTAGAGATGAAATTCTTTTAATATGGAAGAACGTAAAATCCAATAGGTTAATAAATTAATAATTAATAAGGCTTAAAAAGTGGAATTTAAGCAAATGAAGAAATTTGGCCACGAAATTTGCACCATTTCATTCGTGACGATTTCCAAGCGACTTTCATATTTAGAGTTTCGCGATATGTGTTCGAACGAAGAAGCTACGGGTGTTTAAAGTTTCTAGAATGAAAATAATTAAAATAACAAACATAGTAATAAATAATAATTAAATTTGGGACCCCGCCAGTCGACTCCCACTATGGGCCTGTTGACCACTAGCAGTCAACCACTCATAGAGGTGCGGTTGACCAGTTAGAACCTAGTAGCTTGGGTTTGAACCTTGGCCGATAGGCCGAATTTAACAATTTTAATCTAACACATATGATTAATTCGAGTACCTATATACACAGAGCTAACCCCTCGTTTCTCTTCTCACAAGCAGCAAAGCTCTATCATTTTCTCTTCTCCACTATTCCTTTTAAATATAAAATAATTTGTATTTATACAAATTAGAGAGAGCGGAAAATAAAAAACAAGAGAAGAAGCAAACTAACGTTGTGTAATAAAAAGGTAAATTTAAATATTATAATTTTATATTTCTCTTAACCCCAAATCCCTTTTGAAATCTGTAATTATAATAATATGTATATACCCTATTATATATATTTTTAATATTCAAAAGGAGATGGAGTTGAATCAAAGGATCGAAATAAGTGGGAGATTGAAAAGCTTCAAAAGATGAGTTGAAAATATGTTGGAACTTATTTCATCAGATTTTTATTTAATTATTATGCTTAAATAAAGATCTAAAGAGTTGTCGACTCTAATTAAACATATAAAAGTAGTACTTACATATTCTGCAATTTAGGAAATTGAATAGGAATATAATTTACACCCAGATCGGGAAATCAATGCTCAAATTATTAACAGTGTGATATTGATAAGATGTAGAATTTATTCCAAATCTATAATTGGGTGGCAAAGATGTTAGTATACTTTAGATTTGACCTAATTTTATATGATTGTGAATTTCCATATTTTAATTTATTGAAAGTATTATTTGTGTAACTTCCATAAATTATCTATTTCTTGAATACATAAAATGTGCAGTGTTTGGATTGACATAGAATATATGCAAAAAGGGAAAGAGATGTGCAAAGCATGGATATTCTTTCCATAGTTTACATTGGATGTTTCAATAAAATAAAATAAATAATTTCGTATAATCTCAAACGTTATTTTAGGTTAATTTATGAAAAGTTATAATGGGAAACCTTTTTAGAAAGATAATTCTAATGGACTAAAATATGGAAAGGTTTATTCTAGTTAGGGATTAACAGCTAGAAACACACACACACACACACATATATATATATATGCATGTATGTATGTATATATATGCATATAACCGTGCTAAACATTTAAAATTAGAAATATAATTAATACAATGTAATACGTGTCAATATTTACATTCGACAAAATTTGAACATTAGAATAAATCACGTAATAAATAATAGGAATAGGAAAAGTAGATGGAAAAGATTGTAACTCCAAAATAATAAGGCAATAAATGTGCAAGGGAATTACAAGAATTTAAGAAAGGATATAAATGGATTAATGGGACTGATTGAAAAGATTAATAAGGTAATTATGGAGAGATAATGGAGGTATAATAGGAAAAATTAGAATGAATGAATAAATGTCTTTAGAAACCGTCTGTTTAAATAATAATCATTTTTTACGGATAAAGTGACATTTATAGAAATAGTAAAAAAAACATGTTAGGTAGTAATTAAGTATTATAAGACAGTATTATTGTCATCATGGTAATTTATATAGCTTAACTATGCAAACAAAGATTAATAGGCTTAGCCCAATAGTTAAACATAGGATGAATAATTTGATTTAGTAGGTTGGGATGCGAGGTTGATAGAATTACACAACAGAAGTATGCCATTCACTTAGAGGCTTTTAGAAGTTATGTAAACTAACTACTGATGTGCGACATCTCCAGCCATAAGACTCGTGAGAAAGGGATATACATTGTGGATAGGTAAGAGAAAATATACCACGGGTTCATCTTGGTTTTGAAGTATTAAATGGCTTGATATCGTTTAGGAAATGGGGAATGCTTCATCTCCAATAAGAGGTATTAAGTAACTGAAAGAGGAATTTTCCTCAGCTACTCAGGTTAATCTAAATGGGATGTCAGTTGTGGAGGATCGGTAGGCTATGTCAGTATATGATATCGATATTAATAGTAAGTCTGGCATAGATGCTTTATCGTCCAGCGATCCCAAGAAAGCGGTAACAAAGACACGGGTTATGCCCGGACGGATTTTTCTTTCTACTAGTGTAGAATATGTATGGGATACACATAGACCTCATGATAGATGGCTAGATGAAAAATTAATTTAGTGGATGTGGGCTAGTTAACCCTTAAATGAGTCTTTGAGTTGAGGTAGTAGTATGATAGTTAAATAATATATTATATTATAAATCTGTATATAGGGGTCATCGTTCTATCTAGCTGGAATTGATAGACATGCATTGATAATGCGAAGGGCCTGCTTCATAATTAAGAAGTATTAATTAGCTGAGTTTTTGGGGTGTGAAATGTTAGAAAGTATATATATACATAGGCATATATGTGTGTAGTATATCTTTGAGAAAAATTAGATAGATACATCATACGTGCATATGAAATTAAACAGTTTGGTAGTAAATAATAGATATAACATTTAAATGGAAACGAATCACTATAATTTTGTGTTATGGATAAAGCATGCAATTTTTCAATCACCAAAACTTTATTCTGACCCCCTCCTCATTACAACTCATAGGATAGATTAAGAGGGACATGTCACTAGTGCAAGACAGAAATGGTTAATGAAGAAGTCTTCTTATTCATGCTTGGTACTGACCAGGTGATTAGATTTCCAAGGAATACCATTGAATCCAAGGTAGTAGCCTAAGTTAATATTTATGTTCTGTTATATTTTTCATTCCGTTGTGAGTTTAGATTGATTAATTTTTAATATACTTATGTTTATTACAAGTTACCCAAATTAATGATCCATACCCTAATGGACTTTGGTTTCGATTTTTCGAAATTTGGGCCTATTACAGTGGGGGTTCTTGCACCAAAATAATGTAATATATAAACAAAATGGGATTAGATAATTACCTTATGAAGTAACATATGATTCACACCTTGAATGATTGAGTAACTCCTAGATTTAACCGAATAAGCTTGCGGGTTTTGCTACGATACAGATATAAATACCACCTTGAAATATATATTTTTAGTTCACTTTAGAGAATTTATGGCTTTGGAGCTATGGAATTATTGGGTAGAATGAACAAGAGAGAGGGCAATAAACAATGACAATTACTATTTATAAATTGGCACTCAAGAAGAGGAAAAGGTGGAGGGCTTTTTTCCTTCCTTTACTCTAACATTTAAATAAAATTTAAGTACTCAAATCTATCTAGCCCTATTATTTTCGGTTGGAATAAACAGGAGGAAGAGAGGCAAAATAATGATAATTAATCTGTTTAAGTAGGCATTTAAGAAGAGGAAATGATGGAGGATTTTTCTCCTTCCTTTACTCATTCTTCTTATACCATTTTAGAACTATTTGGCACATTCAAACCCTTCCTCTCCATACATTCAAAGTTGGCCACGATGCACAGTACAAGGCCTTCAGAATCTCAGTACTCATTTAGTATTTAATCGATTTGAATCAAATTTAAATATTTATTGATATAATATACCAATACATACATAAATAACTTTTATGGTACATTATTAAATACTAATGGCATTCAAAAATTGAATAAAATTTAATAATTAATATTTCATAAATATTAATTAATTTAATTGTTAATTAAATCATGTGGTATGTTGGAGTATTCGTTATTACGGTTATGAGACTCATCGAGGCAAATTTAGTCAATAGTTAATATCGAATAATTCGAGTATTAATGTTCACACATCACATTCACTAGTGATGTAACAATTTGGCTAAACTTATCGCTTATATATATTTCGATAAAATCAAATTTTACTATTTTAAGTAGTACCTTTTAGTAAGGTTGTTTATACCAACTCCCTTCGTCAAAACTGCAACATTTTAGAACTTATGGAATTTGGTTTTGGTTAAGATTCCAATTATGTCCACATTTAACTCATTTAATCCATAAACAAAGTCCTTGGTTCAATAATAACAGTTATTATAAACCATACTACTCAGGCTAGAGATTTTGACTTTGAGTTGACTTTGGTTGACCATAACACTGACCTCTTATAATTAAAGAGATAAATTCTTTATTGAATATTGTTTCATTTCCAATGCTTCAACTTAAACCCAAACATACTCACTTAATGGATTGACATGCCAAGATTTAACTATAATCAAAGTGGAGTATCCACATTGAAGTTCCACGATATTCTCAAAACAATGGAATCATGTGACATCGTCACTACGAGATCTCTTATTTGACCCTAGTTGTAATTAATCGACAAGAAACTCTTAAGTGAATAAATTAATAGTTATCCAATAACTATCAATATGTAACCGCTTTATGCCCCCAATAGCCAATGGTAAAGCACCAACTACTATCTAGTGAGAGTTACATACTCATGCCGCAATGGATGTATATATATATCCTTTCTTAAAACATCTGAACCATGTATATTAAAAACAAGATATTATTTTTATTTGTGATGTATTACTCATGATTACAACTACTTATAATTTCATTGACGTAATATCTTTTAAGGACTTTCTATTTAATATCTTTAAATTAATTATTAATTATAAAACTTTATAACAAACATATTTAATAGAGAGAGAAACACCTTTATTTCGAACAAGGTTTAGATATAGAGTTACATATATATAACAAAATAAATAATTTCCCCTAGGGCACGGGTAACTCTTTCGATAACAGTATATAAAAATCAAGGACTAACACATGATTAAGTAATCATTGATATCGACGATCGAGAAAGTATTGTTTTAACATTTGTTATCAAGAACTAGAATAGAGGATCTTGCTTTGAATCCTATTTTACATTCAAAAGACTTGCACATATTGGAAAATCCAAAGGTCTATCTTATAGATTGTTGGAGGAAGGATGTTAATGCAATGTTTCTTAAATAAACGGTAAACAAAAAAACTATATTTTCAAAAAGTCTTCTTGTTTTATTTTAAATTAGATATTTAAAAAAATTAACAAAAGTAAATCTATTCAAATTTATTATTTGATCATGACTAGTTTTACTTTACTGTATTTACTCACCAAATTTCATTCACGGGCTCATCATTACGCTAAATTTTGTTTTCAAGGAATATATAATTTGATTAGGAACACATCACTAATCCAAATTCAAAATCAAAACTTCTAACCTAAGTGAGAGGTGTTCTTTAAAATATCTACTTTGATTTTTAAAATTTTATAATTAATAGGTACTTCGATGATTTATAGGGATATTAAGCCGGAAAAATTATTGTTAGACAGAGCATGTCATTTGAAGCTATTGGTTTATAAGTTATTAAAACCATTAAATTGCATCAATTTTCCGATATTATTCTAACTACATGGAATTAATGTTAATAATAATTGTTGACTATAAATTAGCCAACTTTGAATTTTGACTAATGTGTTATGAAAATGAAAATCTTACTTGCTAATCATTAGTATTAAAAATGAAAGAAGAGGAATAAAGTGAGTAAGTTAGAGTAAAGGACAACAAATATACAGTGATTTGGCAAGCATTCCTACGTCCTCTATGAAGATCTCTTACTATAGTTCTTCTTATAACTGCTAGGAATTACAAGAGAATAATAAGAAATAAAGCGCTTAAGAATAAGAATATAGCTAATCTTAAGAGTTTAGGGCTTTAATTTACTGTGTGAGGAGCTTTGGACTATAGATAATAATCAAAATTCTTATATTTTCAACCCCTTTGAAGTGGCAATGCATGGGGTATTCATAGTAGCTGAAAAGGAAGGTAAATGGCTGAGATTGCACTAATCACACAGGAAGCATGCCTTGTCGTTGATATAATCACACAGGCTAGTGGGAGACACCTATAAAGTTAGAAAGGGATGTGTGGCTGAGAAGTATGCCAATTGTTCCTTTGTATTAAGCGTAGACTTTGCATTTTATGCGCATTGAATGTTGATAGCTTGCTACAGGAGTAGGTATGCTTTTCACCTGCTTTGCTACAGTACTTTGTACAATTGACTGTACGGCTTTTCTTTTACTTTTTCATGCCTATGTGGCAAGATGGGATTAGCTGACTGAATGATTGCTGAGGACATGGAAGAAAGTGAAAGTTTCTAAGGACTAAGTTGTGGAGGTGCAAGGCTGGTCGTGAAATAATGGGATGGGTCGCTTGGACAAATTGAAGGCTATTATGAGGAAGCCAGGCCAAGCATGATTCCTGCTTGAGCCACTTCTATTATATATGTTGTCTTATTTCGCTATCTGGAGCCGCACTGATCGACAACTGAAGTATTACTGACTGGGAGTCTAGCTGAAAGCGGATTAGCATGAGAGAGCCAGTCGTCATTGAGTCGGGCTGGTGTGGACTAGGCAGGGCTATACTTAGCTTTGTTCTCATCAATGGAAGCTGCTCTGGGTGAGATGATTGGTCGCTAGCTTGGTGTGCTACTACTTGAGAAAATGGGCCAGTTTTGGACAAATTTAAGTTTAGGCTAGCATATGTTGGCCAAGCGTAGAATATATGGCCAAATTTTGATTGGGTTAGGTCATGCCTTAATCGACCTGCTAATTGCTTATGAGAAAATTGAGCAACATTTACCCTTATATCCCGTTTATATGAGCATGGGTGAGCTTGTCATTTCCCAAAAATGTTGTAGTTTTGAACTTCTTTTTTGGATTTAATACTTGTTCCACATGGCTCTATGCCATTGGTTGTGACAATTTGCATTTTCAAATGTGATAGAGGGCTCATGCTTTTGACATAGACAAAGTGATAGTTGCACTCATTACGCCTAGACGGTCGAGATTGAAAGACAATTTGAATCCTACGGCCGAGATTAAAGGAATAGGTTTATAAATGAAAATTTTCTTCTTTTCATTCATTACTGAAAATTCAAAAGAAAATACACCATTATAAAGCTTTAGCTTCTTCATAGCTTCGATATTTTCAAGCTTTCTTCGATAGAAAATGTGAGTAATCCTCCTCCGCCTCTACCTCCACCATAATAGGGTGTTGCCGCCATGGTAAAGCCTTAATTTTTTCACTATTCTCATAATTTTATTCTCTTTTTTAAATTTATCTAAATATTTTGATAGCCATGATCTACTCTTATTTTCTTGTTCTTAGCTTATAGAGTAGCATATTTTGAGTAGCCGACATTCCTTATGTATTTGCACTTTGTATTTTTCACAAGATAGAATAGCTAATTAAAGTAAGTGATGGGTGGCAAGTGCAGTGCGTTCTTGCAAACCTTGTACCAAATTAATCAACTTATGTTAGTTGATAGGCTAGCCCAATCAATGGACCAAGATGCGGGCAATGACTGTGTAACTCGGTTGCTTATTAAGCACCAAGTCCAGCATAAGATAATCGAGCTTATTTGTGTTATCCTTTTGTTGGATGTTCCTAACATGAACCTAAGCGTTGAATGACTTGCAGGTTCTCTTGGGTCATGCACTATAAGAAAGAGTGGCGATATCTAACAAGGAAGTTAATGCATGGTAATTCATCCTCATGGATATCAACCAATGAGCGGGTAATATAACATGCTACACATTTGGTAGTAGAGGTTCCCTAATAAGATAAATAAGCACATAAAAACTCATTCTTCGTTGGATAGCCTAGGCTGCACGACGTTTCTCCAAGGTGACATGATGATAGTTGAGAATGGCAATCAGGTCCGGCACAAACTTGAATGCTAGGTGGCAGTCCCCAACAATGAAGTGAGTGCATGGTAATTCACTCTCGTGGGTAGCCAACCGGCAAGCGAGGAACATTGCTCGTTATGTAGTTAGTGGTAAAGGTCGATAGTCCCCAACAAGGAAAATTAGCTAAAAGAAAATAATCCTTCATTAGATAGCATAGGCAACTTGAAGGTTCTCCCAGGTGACACGACGTCAGTTGGTAGTGGCAGTCAGGCCCAACATGAACCTAAACACTAGGTAGCGGTCCCTAATAAGGAAATTAAAGCATGGTAATTCACCCTCATGGATACCTAACCATCAAGTTAGGAGCACTACATGCTACACACTTAGCAACAAAGGTCAGCAGTCCCTAACAAGTAAACAAGTACATAAAAATTCATCCTTTATTGGATATGCTAAGCTGCTCGAAAGTTCTCCAGGCTGACTCGATGTCAAGAGGGAGTGTCAATCGGGCCAAACATGAAACTGAGCTCTATGTGGCAGTCCCTAATAAGGAAGTGAATGTACAATAATTCACCCTTATGGCCGACCGACAAGTAGAGAGCATGGCTCTCTACACACATGGAGGAAGAGATCGACAGTCTCCAACAAGGTAAATGAGCACGTAAAACCTTGTTCTTCATGGGATATCTTAGAATGCTCGAAGATTCTCCAAGGGGACACGTGCCAATTGAGAGTGCCAACCGGATCCGGCATGAACCTGATGTTGTGGTGGTCCCTAAAGGAAAGTGTGTACGTGGTAATTCACCCTCACGGATGGCCAGATAGCAAGCAGGGAGCATGGCACGTTCACACTTAGCAGCAGAGTTCAGCAGCCCCCAACAAGTTAAATAAGTACGTAAAAGCTTTTCCTTTGTCGAATGTCTTATCGAGTGTTAAACAATGTTGGATTTTGGAGTCTTTAATGTATTCACAAAAATATATATGACATAGACTTATAATTATGGTCGGCTCTTATATGTGATAGGCCCAGAGATTAATGAGTTTCCAAATGCAAGAGAGACTGGTTCCACCTAGGTGATAGAGGTGTTAAGAAACAATTGTTAGGACAACTCTAATGTTTATGGTTCTCCCATTTTGGGCCAAGCACTCCTTCGATTGGGTCCTAGTATTTGCAAACAACTGACACGGGACTAAGAGCCATAATGAATTATCAAAGCTTTACTCTTTGGGTTGTAGTGTTTAGCGGTCTTCCTTTTTTATTATTTACTGTAGAGTTCGAATTTGGCCCATCATTCTTCTATAATGTTAAATCCGAGACTGAGTGGCTCATCATTTAGCTCGGGCTTGAAGATTATATTTCAAGGTGAGGGGACGTCTACTTCTATAGGAAGCATGGCTTTGTACCCATAGGATAGCGATATGGTCAGTTGAACTGTTGCTGGAAGTGCGATAGGACCAAATAATGAGTGGTGGTTCTTCGATTTAATTCCCTTAGATTTAGAGAGGTGCTCCTTGAGAGTGGAGTTGACGGTTTTGTTGATGGCCTTGACTAGTCCATTGGCTTGAGGTTAGGCAACAAAAAAGAAGCAGTTCTTGATTCTATTCCTTCCATATAAGTCTTAAAAAAAGCATCTCTCAGATTGAGTGTCGATGTTGGTAATGATCTTCTTCAGTAGCCTAAAATGACAAACAATGTCCTTTATCATGAAGTTCAAGATCTTTAAGGCGCTGACCCAATGGGTTCGACCTCGACCCATTTGGTAAGTAACCGATGACAACTACAACAAATTTTACCCTTCCTTGGTATTTGAAAGCTTCTCCATTTAGTTGATTCCCCATGTGTTGAACAACTGTGGGGAAGTTATCGAAATAAGGAGTGTAGGTGAGGTGCCAGGGATCTTGGCGAGTTGCTAACATCGGTCGCATAAATGAAATCTTTGATTATAGTAGGCCAATATCAGCCTTACCAAGCAGCTTTTTTTTCTAGGCTTTACCCCCGGCATGATCCCTATAAAATCCTTCATGAAGTACTTCTATGATCTGCCCGTAGAGACATGCACCACTAAATGGTAAGAAGTACCCATGTTTGCAAAGCTTCCCATTTATGATTAAGCCCTGTAGAGAATCTTCCTGGCTTCCACGTGGTCGATTGGTAACTCTTCACTTTTTGAATATCTGACAAGGTGCACCATCCTAATGTTCATAGATGGCGCATCTGTTTCCATTGTAGTATTTCTATGAAATTAAAGCCCTATAAAGTCCCCGCTATAGCGCATAGCGCTCTTCGACCACTGCATTATTTCAATTTGGCGCTATTAAATAGTAGATCCACTTAATCCCCGCTATTTCCGCTACATCCATAAATCAAGGATTGTTAGCACTTGTTTCCTCAACACTAATATACAGAGGTTGATTTGATTATTTCTTTTTTAAAGAAAATCAACAAAATTAGGGTAAACACCTAATTTTAAGGTGTAAGTGTTCGGTATAAGTTAAATATCGATTGTAGTCACCAAATCTAGTTTGCATAAATCAAGATATTCTTCATTTTTGTTATATAAGATTAAATAACATTTCATTTTCCTACATAAATGATGTGTGAATAAGAATAACATAACTTTAAATATTTGGTTTTATATTTAATGAAGCTTTTTACACCTCTACTATTTCGCACTATATACCCATATTGTCCTCACTATAACTTTTTTCATCCCCACTGCTATAGAACCAATAAGTGCTTTAATTGCATAGAAGTAACCCTTGGCTCATGGTAGGAGGTGTCTCGAATCTCCAAGGGGATCGAAGGAGTAACTTCTTTTGGATTACATGTTGCTTTGGCCAGCTGATCGGCCTTGGCATTCGTCTCCCTAGGTATTTGATCCAACTTAAACTCTGCAAAAGTTTTGATAATCTTCTTGGCTTCCACAAAGTACATGATCAGTGTATTGTTATTCCTTTGAATGTGTTCGCCAATTGGATTGACAAACAAAGACAAGTCAATGAAAATATTGACTAACTCCATATGTAATTCTCTTACATCCAAAGGTCGGGTAGGACAGTTTCATAGTCGGCTTCATTATTAGTCACCTTGAAAGAAAAAGGGAATGGAAAACATGGTTCTCTTCCTTCGGGTGTTACAAGGACCATGCTAACCCTTTCCTCCCTTCTCATTTGATGCTCTATCCATAGATAGGAGCCAAGTTGGCCAAATGGTGATGGGCTCTTCTTCCTCGTTGTTTGGGCTTGAGAAATCAGTGATAAAATCAATAATGCCATGGCTCTTGATGGAAATACAAGGTTGGAAGGAGATGAGGTGCCATCCAAACTCAAAAGACTACTTCAATAGTCAAACCACTATGTTGGGCTGCTTAATTAATTGCTTTAATGGCTGATTGGTTAGGGCTTTGACGACATGAGCCTGAAAGTACGACCGAAGTTTTGGTGCTGCCATAAGCAGGCAGAAGGAAAGATTCTAATCTTAGAGTATATCATTTATGGGTCAGTCATCCTCTTCACGGCATAATAAACCAACCACTGGACCTTCCCATCCTCTTTGATTCAAGCATTACCAAGTAAAGATATAAATCCTCCTAACCGGTGGGCTTAGATAGTATTGGAGGAGAGGCCGAATGATGCTTCAACTCCTTGATTGCCTTAGCGCATTCCTTTCTCCAAGTGAATGACTTTCCCTTCTTGATAAGGTCAAAGAGAGAGACTGGTTGGTTGACTTTAACATGAACTGGTTTTAGGCTATAACCATCCCACTTAAGCTTTTTACTTATTTTATAGTTTGGGGAACTTTTGTGTCTTGTATGGCTTTGATCTTACCAGGATTAGCTTCAATTCCCTTGTACTAACGACATAGCCAAGGAATTTGCCCGACCGGATGGCGAAGGAGCACTTATTGGAATTTAGCTACATGTTGTATTGGCATGGTATGTTGAAAATCTTCGCCAGGTTCTGCACATGCTCCCTAGCATTTTAGACTTCACCAACATGTCGCCCATAAAAACTTTCATAGGCCGACAATCTATTCAGAACATACGATTAAAGAGATACCGATAGGTGGCACTTGCATTTCGCAAACCAAAAGGCAAGGCACGATAGTTGTATAAGCCAACATTCATAATGAAGGAGGTATGCTCTTTGTCCGAGCCATGCATGGAGATTTGGTTGTACCCAAAATAGGCGTCCATGAAGGTGAAGAGATCATGTTAACTGGTCACATTCACAAGATAGTTGATGGGAGGCAAAGGAAAACTATCTCTAAGGCAGAATTTGTTGCGATTAGAGAAGTTAATGTTAGTTCTCCAAGTCCCATTTGGTTTTCTGACCAACATTGGGTTTTTTAGCCCAACCAAGTATTCTTCCTACCAAATATTTTCCTACTGAATAAAAATTATTGGCTAACAACTTCTTAAGAGCTTGATACCATTCTGAATTGAGTAGTTGACATGGGGTGGCCTTTGGATTGAAATTAAGTTATGAAAAATGATCCTTGGATCAATTCTAACCATGTTAGTGTTCCCCTATGCGAAGATGTCTTTGCTCTGCTATAAGAACTTTATCGGATCCTCTCTAACTTCTAGGTTGGGCTCTATGCCAATTTGAATGACATTGCTGGGGTCGGCACTGTGTATGGATCTTGATTTCAAGAGAGTGGTAATCCCATCTTCGATGCATGTTCACCCAAGCGAGGGTCTAACAAGATATGAGCTTTTCCTCATGTTGCATTGGTCCAGCGTATAAATCATGCGCTTAATGACATCCTTGATCGAGACATATATCCATGCTCGAGTCGAGGTAATGATGTATATGGCTTCTATAAATGAGTCTGTCGGCACAGAGTGGTTAGGATTTATTGTGTTTGATGACCCCACTTGCCAATGAGGAACAATTTGCACATTCCATGTCAAGATGAGCTCTTTAGTCCTTTGGGGAGTGGCCAAGGATATATGGTTCCTGCCATTCCAGTATTCAGCATGACGGGCAGCCCTGGCACGACTATGAGCATTGTTAGGCCTAAGAGTACTCATGGGTGACAAGCATCCAGTTGATGCATCTTCATGGTTGAAGATAGTCCTGAAAATACCTTAAGCATTGCTTGGCTCAAGGGTTCTCTCGAGTGACACAGCACCAGTAATTGTTTCTTCAATGGAAAGGATAGTTCCAGCATGAGTGTTTTGCACTCTTTTAGGTGACACATCGTTAAGTGCCACAATATGTTTAGGATGACTATTGCTTGTGGGAGGAATTGCTAATGCCAATGCTCCAGAGATAGGGTGGTCTCGACATGAACCAAGGCATTGACCAACTTGATGGTTCTCTTGAGTGACTCACCACTGAGGGTTGCAAGATCCTATTGAAGCATGAAAACACTTTGCTTGTTCGAAAGAGGTTCTATAACACTCCCTAGCCTTCTGTTGGTTGCCTCTGATTTTTTCTACCCCACCTTAGACAAGGAATTTCATGATGTGGCAGTTGTAGGAGATGATGGCATCTAGTTTAGTAAGTGTTTGTCTTCCTATTAACATGATATATGTAAAAGGATAGTCAAATACCATAAATTTTACTTGAATCTTTGCAATAGGAGGTTCTTGGTTAAATGTCATCATAAGTAAAGTGGTGCTTATCATAAAAATGCTCATGCCCCCAAGGTTGTAAATTGGCAAGGCGAATAGGAGGTAGGAAGTTTGAGAGCCTTGAAGACATGTTTGAACAATATAATGATTGGGCTATCCCATCTATGAAAGTCCAATGTACATTGTTATTAGCCGTTACAAGAGTTATGACCATAGGATCAGGATGGGGATATGAGATTGCTTCCCTACTCTCAGTAGTGAAGCTGATTAGTTTGGATGATTCCAATCGGGGAGCTTGCGACGCTCGATGCTCTAGCGAATAAGCCTAGTCGGCTATGTCCATCTTTCTTTGATAACCATATGTGGGATTTCGCATGCGGCTAAGACATCGGTGATAACTACAACATTGTTGTTTGGCTGCTAGGCTTGAGTCGGTCGATCGTCACAGTATATCGTTTGCTCTATTAGATGCCGAGAAAACTCAAGAAGTGTTCCTTTCAGGATGAGTCTCTCAGTATCATTTTTAAGTACCTAATACTCAACTGTGAATGGCTATTAAATTGATGGAACTCGTAGCATTTTCCATTGCTACGAGGTTCCTCCGACTTTCCAATCTTAGCGGTGTTGGGTCTTTGAAAGGGCATCGGGCCCAAGTGGCAAGATGTATTGTTTCGATATCCTTGTTCGAATTAGTATAACTATTACACTTGGGGTTGTGCTGCATTTCGACCACTACTCACCTTCTAGTGTCATTTTTGATGACCGTAAGTTCGTCATTCATTATTATTGTGAGGACCAGCTTAGGTGGGATTCCTAGTTTCATTATCATTGTTAGAAACATCCACGTCTTCCATTCTTATTGCATCGCTTTCCAGTTGATAAAAGTCGATCAAGGACATAGTTGGCTACTTTTAAAGCTCTCTCTGCATTCTTGACTTATATTTGACCACAAACAGAATGCCACGACCAAGATGTTCGTGTCTGCACCCTAGGTCTAGTGGACTCTTTATTGAAGCGGTTGTCATACGACCATAAGTTTTGAGTGGGGCCCTATCGGATGTTACCTAGCTCACTAGCCATTATAATATGGGTTCTATAAGTGAAGAATCGAGTCTTGAAGTCTAGGAACAATTGGGCCTAAGAGCTGATGTTGCTTGATCATAGATGCAAGAATCGGTGGAAGATCGGTCCTATTAGAGTGGATGGAAAGAGCAAAAATTCTATCGGGCCCGAAAGCTGATTGACATGGGTAATGGAATTAAAGCTAGTGACGTGATCAAATAGGTCAGCATTTTCATATACCTTTTTATGAATGGAAATTCATACCCTTAGTGGATATTAGTGTTCATAATTCATAGGAGAATTGTTCTCCATTCTCATTATCAGAGAATTCTTTACCCTCGTCATTTCAGGTAACATTAGGTTAAGTAGTTGGCGAGGAATGTGAATTTCTTCTCTAATGTGGGCACTAGCCTACTAAGGGATATTCTAGGCAATGATAGGCTGGGGATTCGGCATGTGCCTGGGTAGAGTAAGAGATCTACAATGAGAGGGAGAATGATAATGATGATGGGGAGTTGGAGTAGACCTCCTCTCCCTTTGCATATAGGGCAACCTTGAATGTCCAACTCACCCCTCTCTTGATCTATTTCTAGAAACACCTTTGTAAGATATGGAGCGTGCCGAGAGAGTCAGATGCTCCTTATCGATGGTTAAATCGCCACCATTGAGATGGTCAAAAGCAAAAATTTGTAGACATTCGAAAGCTAGTTGCAATTTTGCTAAAGAGGAATAGTGGTATCTTAGTTCTCTCTCGACGTGGCCACATCTGGAACAATATCAACTTAGCTTAGCACATTCGCAATGTATCTCCTTGGGTGAGCATGAATGTCCATGGGTAAGGTTTTAGACACAACTCTTTCCTTAGCCTTGGTAGTATTCATGAGGTCATAAGCGTCGAGAGGGACAGGTCGATGAATAGGCAAGTTGACTACGTCAGGCTTAGAAGGAGCTGATGGGACATAGTATTTTAGCTTAGGTTTCCAACCATACCCTAAGACCTATGTCTAGCAGGCTAACTGACCCACATTCGATGGCATTACATCACGGTAAGCCAAATCTCATTGTTAAGTCCAGGAGTGGGTTGAAAAACACTGGCGATAAAGTTTCCATTAGTTTCATTCTTGTTGGAGTTATTACCTTCGATTATTAGAGTTGGGTCCTTGGTAACAAGTCGGATCAATTTTTTTGTAGAAGAGAAAAGTGAAGAAAAGGAGAGAGTTTTATCGGAGGCCCTCTTTATAGTGCCAAAATGTTGTCTAAAAATTATCCAACCTCAAAATTAAACTAATGAGTTGTGAAAAGCAAAAGTAACTCGTTGATCCTTGGCTTAAAATGAAAACAAGGAATAAAGTGAGTAAACTAAAGTAAATAACAACAAATGTAGAGTGGTTTGACAAGCCTACGTATGTCCACAATGAAGATCTTTTGTTGTATTTATCTCTTACTGTTACTTGTAATTACAAGAGAATAATAAGAAATAAAGCACATAAGACTAAGAAAGTAGCTAATCTTAAGAGTTTAAGGCTTCGATTTGCTGTTTAAGGAGCTCTGAATTGTATAATAACTAGAATTCTTATATGTTCCACCTATTTGAAGTGGAAATGCATGAGGGTGTTTATAGTAGTTGAAATGTATGATACATGACTGAGATTGCACGGTAAATTGGGCGAAAAGCACGACTGGCTGTTGATTTGGTCACATTGGCTGATAGGATATAGCTTGTAAGGTAGAAAAGAATGTACAGCTGAGAAGTATGCCAATTCTCCCTCTGTATTAGAGACGTACTTTGTGTTTAATGTGCATTAATGCTAATTGCTTGCTGCAAGAGTATGTGTTCTTTTCACCGCTTTGCTACAGTATGTTGTATAGTTGACCGTATGGCTTGTCGCCTATGTGGCAAGACAGGCTGAGCTGGCTGGTTGATTACTGAAGGCATGAACAAATTTGAGAGTTGTAAAGGCCAAGCAATGAAGGTGCTAGGATGATTGTGAGATGACGAGATGGGTTTCTACAGACCAGTCGATGGTGGTTGTGAGGAAGTTGGGCCAAGGATGAGTCGCTCTTGAGCTGATGCAATGGTATATGCCGGGTTGTCTGGCCATCTTGAGTTGTGCCGACCAACAACTGAAGTGACACCGAGTGGGCGAGCGAACTTGGAGTAAGGCTGAAAGTCGGTCGGTAAGAGATAAATGGTCATCATTGAGCCAGGTCGTTGTAGATCGAGCATGGCTATACTATTTTTTGTTTTCGTCTATGGAAGATTCTTTGGGTGAGACGACCGGTTGCATGGCTATATTTAGTTTTGTTCATGAACATCATCGCTTCTAGTGGCTGGAGAGGCTTACAAGTATCAAAACCAGCATCGGATCATCAATTTTTGTTTTATTTTTTTCATGTTTTTTCATGGATTTGGAATTCTAGGGACAACTTTATCGCAATAAAGAAGAATAGCAAAGAAGTAAAAAAAATGTTTCTCTATTGTGTTTTCTCTATTGTGCGGCTACCTTAATTATTTGGGTTAGGTTTGGAATAAGCTTAGGCCTAAATGTTAAAATATAACCGTAGTTATAATTTGGGTTAAAACTAATTAGCCTTTTAATTAAATTATTTAAAGTAACAATTCTTAATAATTATTTGGATGAAATTAGAGTAATAGTATTCATATGACGCTCAAAGATAATTGCTTTTGTTATTAAAATCGTAGAAAAAAGTAATGGAATTAACAATCTGGAACAAAAATAGAAATTTCCAAAAATTCAAAACGAAACCAAAATTTAAAAATTACCCAAGAATAGAACAGAAATGGAAAGCGGAATTGCAAACCTTGGTTACAACAACTACAGCACTAACAAAAGTATAAGTGAACATTGGTAGTACTGTTTTACACAAATTCAAACTTATGTAAACTTTTGTACTCGATGTTCACTATGCCATATTATTCAATTTTTTCTCTAAAATGAGCAGACATATTAATTGCACGGGTTCATGGCAAATTTTGTTAAATACTTGAAGATGATTTAGTTAGATAAAGTAGGCTATTAGTTATTGGGATTTAGTAATGTGTTCTACATAGTATATGTTTTGATTTAGGTAGACTAAATTAGATTTAATTTGTGTGGTAATTAATCAAATGTAATTGATACATCTATTTCTCAAATTTGAATTTCTCTATGGTCGGCACTTCAACAATATAATAATAATTGTTCCATGAACTGGTTGAATTTTCCATCAGAGAAGAAAATTATTAAAACATTGAAATTTTAGAAGTTAATAACCGCTGCATATTCATTAATAATAAAAAACTTTGGGCCAACAGAAACATTCATTTTCTTAACTACCATTGGTTATTACATAAATATTGCCCACCTCCTTTCTGCATTTTTTTAAGTTAATAAACAAACAAAGGCCCAAGGCCTAAAAGAAAGAAACGAGGTGCAAATATTGCAACCCATATTTACAAAATGGGGGATATAATACTTAATAAAACCAAGATACTTATTTACTTTTATCATTCTTACTTCGTAAAAGGAAGAAATCCCTAAAAGATTGTGTAGAGAATAAAAAGTGAAGAAATTAAAGGAAAATGAGCAAGAAAAGAACACATGGAGTTCATAGTGGTGCACCTAATCTTGAAATATGTCCACTCGGTGATTTTATTGATGATATCACTTGATTATGGTAGTTATTCATATGGATCGGTATAAATCCATGAATGATTACAATAAAATAGAGTAAGAGAAAGCCAGAGCCAAAAGTGCAACGACCGAGAAATTTCGATCTCGAAAATTCCGAATAGTTAGGAAAAGAAGAAAAGAGATAGAAGAAGAAGAAACATAAACACAACACAGATTCTCACATTCGTAGCGGATCAAAATATAATATCAAATAATATCAGTTTACAGAAGAATATTGTATCTGTCAATTACATTTTAATACATCAGAGTTACACACGTACACAAACACTGGACATATACAAATCAACATATCTCAGATAAACAGAAATATCGCACGGCGGAAACATTCCATACGTTCCTTCCATCCAGTTCGTCTCCTGAGCTCTAGAACGTCCTTACCTAAAAATCTGTAATACACGGTCTGACCCAAGCATTACATCAAAGTAACACCCGGGTCAGGCTGGAAACAAGCGTGAGTAAAACCATTTAACATGGAATACAACAACATAAAACTTACATAAAACCCTGGGTAACTCGTATCAATTTACAAATTCACAATTTGTTATAGATATCATTTTTATTTCACACATCAATTCTAAGTACCAAAACTTAGATTAAATGGTTCGATTCACTTTAATCATTCCATTTCAGCCTATTGATTTTAGATATCAAATTTCAAAGAATTAAAGTGGTTTCGTGTATTTTCTAATTCCCGACTCCAGTCTCTTCGAATCCAATGGCATCTTAACCCAGTTATTCAAGTGAAATACAATTCATCTTTAAATAGGATGTCACTTATACATAGCAATTTATCATCGATAAATAACCACGTTACCACTGTCAACCTAGTCATATCATATCACAAAACACTTTATATTAGAGATATCAACTAATTCAAGGCATTACATCATTCAATCATTCATAAGCAAGATTGGTCACTTCCAAAATTAATTCAATTTATCTCTAATTAATAAATTACTAATCTTAATCACTTAGATTTACCTTTACTTAACATTAATTAGTTACAAACTAATTAATTAATCATCTTTTAATTATCCATCATAATTAGTCGCCCTTGATTAATGATCTTTAATTTCAATAAGTAATTACTCTTAATTAATTACACAAATTAATTATCTTATAATCAGTTCATTGATTAATTTTCCTTAATTAATCATACTCAACATTTAACTAATCCTTGATTAGTTTCCTTAATCAATCAATCCATAATTAAGTATACTAAATGATTAATCCTTAATTACTTCCATTAAGTAATTAATTAGTCACTAATTACAACTTAATTACTTAATTAATTTATCACTAATTATTAATTAATTACTAAATTAATTAATCACTAATTATTAATTAATTATCCCTAATTAAAATTCTTAATTACAAACTAATCGGCCTCTAAATTAATTAATTTATAATCCTTAACTATTAATTAATTAATTATTTAATCAATACTATAACAAATCATATTTTAATTACTTCACTTGATTATCAAATCTTAATTACCTTTAAGATAAATCAACATCTTTATTAATTATCTAATAACATAAATTAAAACATTATCCTTTAATCAACACTTAATTTATTTATAAAAACTAAGTTTTAAATTATCTTAAAGTTTAACTTAACAAACATAAGTTAAACAATCATATCAATTTCTTAATTTAAGGTTAAGGGAACGCATAAAATAGGAAGAAATTATATAAGAAAAAATTTAAACAGTCATAACAAATAAAAATTTTGTTTACTCAAAATGTAACGGCCCATACATTTAATCTATCTTTAGAAATACACGAACCATGACACTTTACAGGCCTAATTCTTGAAATTTCGATATATAATGAGAATAAAAATTCATGGCATTAAATTCTTAAAAATCAGTTTCTCCATTAACAAACTAGCTTTAAAAATAAACCACAGGCCCATAGGTCGAAGCCCTAAACCCAAAACAATATGAACTACGCCTAAATTCGAACAACCAGACAAGATGAAACCCAGACCCACCAAATTATACTTCTTCCCAAAACTCTCTACTACCAAGCAAACACCCACATCAACTCGGAATCGACTGGCACGAAAACGAAGAGCATCATCGATCAACTTCCACATTTCTAAAACAACATCCATATCTACACAAATGACTGCACCCTGAAATCAAATCCTGACCTCACGTTCACCTCGCACAAACCAGAAATCTTCCACGTGCACGCTGTGCGCATGTACAACTTCGCCAGTGACCATCGCCCTGTCGCGACTGGCCACACAGTCACACAACCACTCCAAACCCAAAATACCACCACGGTGAATACCCATATCCCTTCGATCGAAAATTCGATCAACATTTCAATTTCCCAAACCAGAAACCCAACATGCCACTACAAATCGACTTACCTCACCGTCGTTCAGTCACGTCTTCGCACGACACTTCCCTGAATCGAAAGTTCAGCCATGTTGTTGCCTCCATATCAAAATTCATGAACTCCGGTAGCCCCAATCACCTCCCAGATAGTCGCATTCCCCATCGAAGCCAAACCATCCTTAAACCCTAAAAACAGCAGCACGCCCACAAATCAAAGTTAAATTCGAAATTCAGCTTCGGTGAAACTCTAGCACATGAAGCTAGGCTCCTTCCCGACCAAAACGCAACATCTCTAGTCAACCAGATCACCAGAAATAATTTTTCGAACGGAATTCGTTCATCTCTAAATGCCTTACAATATAGGATGCTAAAAATCATAATTCCACCTCTAAAAATCCTATTTTTAGTAGAGAAATTTCCTTGCATGCTTAAATCCTTGATTCCATTTTATTGAAATTTCACCAAAATAGGATATTTACTGTAAATATTGACATAACTGAACAATACAATATGACTTTCACACAAATCAATTTTTAGCTAAAACTATATTAAGAAATAAACAATTTCTTAGTATATGTCAACATGCATTGTGAACTAGATGATGTGATCTAGATCTTTGAACGCTAAATGAACCAACTTTTCACAATACAGATAACAGAGCAATTTAAATTCCAGGTTAAAAATTTAAGGTTTCTCACTTTCCAGAGAATATACAAAGTTGTTTATCATAAAACAAAATTTAAACTTTAGCTTGTTTAATAACAGTCATAATTTTTTTAAACACCTAATCTTAGCAAGATCAAAGAGAAATTGAAATTTTTAAACTAAGTTTTTGAATCATGGAATCTATACAGGGAGGATCTGACAGTATCTCTGTTTATATAAACATATATTCACTTTAAAATAACATGAATACATAATTTTCAACCATACATCACAACTTTAAATCTAACATTTATCACATGCATATAAACAAAAAACATTTTGTGTTTAGTTTACTCACCTTTATACAGCTAGAACAGAAAACAGAGAACTTTGATCTGAATTGTCTTTGTCCAAAACTGAAGCTTATTTGATTTGCTTGATGTTTAATCTTGAACTGATTTGGTTTTAAGGTTGGAGTTGAATCTGCTTTGATCATTTAATTTGCTTCAGGTTTCATGTTTTAAGATTTGTTTCCACTGAGTTGATCTGCTTGCTTTGATTTGGGTTTTGCAATTTGATTTTCAACTGGAATCTTAAAGAATATTTCCTGGTTTTAGTTTTTTATTTCTTCTCAGGTTTGTATACAAGTAAAGAAAGTGTAGAAGCATATTAACATTTACAACTTTGATTTTCTTTCATTATTTGAAATTAAAATAAAAAGAAAAAAAACTAACTTGACACTTGTTAGATTGTATACTACATATTATATACTTGTTAATTTTATGTGTTATAAAGCTTACATATGTTAATTTATGTGTTAAAATATTTACACTAGTATTTTTGAATGTATTTATTAATTTAAATATTTTTGAAAAGAAATTTTATTTTTAATTTCTGTTGGGTAAATATACTTCTTAATTCATTCTCAAAAATCCTTTAAAGAAAATAATATATAACTACTTATCTACCATAAAAAAATCAAACATATATTATTATTCAGTCTAATTTACTTTAAAATATTTATTTTTGGATTTCAATCTCAAATTCAAATTCAAATTTAATTTTAAATTGAATCGTATATATTTAAACAAACACCCATTAAATTTGTTTGAAAATAATATTTTCGCCAATTTTAAATAATTATACTAGTAGATTATCAAAATAATATTTATCATCAGATTTATTTGTTCGGCTTATAAATCAGCGTTTTTAATAGTAAAAATCAGGTAATTATCCAATTATCTGATATCAAAAATCCGGGTTATCACATTCCTCCCCCCTTTGAATCTTTTCGTCCTCGAAAATGAACAAAGCCAGAATTTATTAAAATACTTAATATCAGTTAAATTACTTTTTGATCATTTTAAAATCTAAATAATATTGCCAAAATAGTTTTTATAGAAATATTTGTAACTCGATGTTTCAACAAGTCCATCTTCGTTCTTACGGAAATTCGGTCATACGCTGATCAGGCGTACGATTGAAAATCCATAAGTACTTAGCAGGCCCATTTTCAACACCCAGTGAAATATTTGGAAAATAATTTTATTGAAAATATTGATAACATTTTTGAAAGTAGAGGAAATATCTTTAGTGAGAATGCTCTGGAAATCATCACTGCCATCCATGGTCGTAGTTACATCCTGGGTTATGTTGCCATCGCAGCAAAAGTCCATGTAACTGTAGGCATCAGCGCCCTCGATTTTCGCTGCCAAAAATGAAACTTCTCCACTCTCACATAAGTCGCAGTCTATCGATGTAAAATCAAACGCAGACTATTGGCTCTTAGCGGCACACACGACTTTTGCTATGTTACCATAGGTCGCAGTCTACCGATATAAAATCAAATGTAGACTGTTGGCACTCAGCGGCACACACGACTTTTGCTAGGTTACCATAGGTCACAGTCTACCGGTATGAAATCAAACGTAGAGTGTTGGCCCTCAACGGCACACACGACTTTTGCTATGTTATCATAGGTCGCAGTCTACCGATATAAAATCAAACGTAGACTGTTGGCTCTCAGCGGCACACACGACTTTCGTTATGGCCTGCAGTAGATCGCAGTGACATCGAGTTACATTGTCGTCACAGCATACCCAAATGCCTCTGTAGGCATCAGCGCCCTCGACTTTCGCTACACACTACACAAAATCCTCAGGAACTAGTTTTTTCCGACTCCTCACAGGATCAACTTTAGAACCTCCCCCTTTGAGGCTCAAGGCGGTACCAACCTATGGTACTCCTGAGAAGTTCATTCAAGGAAGCGCCTTTTTCTCCAAAGCCATTTTCAGAACACTTTATACTATATACATATAGTATTTTCCAATATCATACACCTAGTATGAATCTCATATAAGTCTCCTTTCTCAAAATCGATTATCCCAAAATCGATACTTTCAAACTAGGCTTTCCAACACCAATATTGATTTTTACTCAAAAATCAAAAGCCTTTTCAAAATCCATAGGTTCCCAAAACCTTTCCTCCAAAATCATTCTTATAAGATCCATTATATATATAGATATATATATATATATATATAACCTTGAAAAATCTTTGGATCATTTCAAACTTGTATAAAACCCTTTTTATACTTCAAATATTTTCAAAAATCCTTTCCTTTCGGCAAAAGATTCAACAAGGGGAGGTTTATCTTATATAAAAAGATACAGGTAAATAGGCACAAGGAAGAAGTTGAAAAAAAATTAGTCTTAAGGACAACAAGTTTGTTTTTTAGCCTGAAGGACAATTTTTAGTGTAAACTGAAAATGGTAGTTACAACTATCATTCTGTGATTTACACTAAAAAGTGTCCTTCGGCCTAAAAAGCAAACTTCTTGTACTTGAAACTAAATTTTTTTCTAACTTTTTCCTTGAGGCTAAAATCCCCAAAAAGATATATAACTTTGTTTATTCCAAATTAAATATTAAAATTTGATTACTCTATAAAGTCACTTTTAATCATAGAAATTTCTAATATCAATTTCATTCAAACGCGTACGATGTATACATATCATCTGTACGCTATATTAATCTCATCGCTCACTCGATCACACAATTTCACTTCCGAACTAGTATCGTCCACCCTACTTCCTAGTGCGGACTCAGATCTCCTTTCATGATCAGAAACCGTCATTCTCCTTGCATAGCCATAACTTTGATAGAGAATATCCAAAACCAATCAATAATCCATATCTAGGTTCGCCGTCGAAAATCGAGTGGAAAATCCCAACTCGAATCGATATAACTATCTCGAAATTCTACGCTCGAATCTGGATCAAATCGTTATGCGAATAGAATAATATGCGTACTACGTATTTATCTCCATTGATTATTAACAAAATCAATTCCCTTTTCTATTCACATCACTTATAATTTCTATTCACTTATTCTCATTTGCCTCAACCCCATTTGGATTATTACTAAAATTCTTATCTCAATTGGAAATTTAATCATAAACAGTTTGAATTTTGTCCAACTTAAATTTAGAAAATAGCTTGAAAAATTAAAATATATAAGTAGTTGAAAAATAATTATTAGTTTGTAAAATAGCTGTAAAATAGTTAAGTAGTTGCAAAATAGTTGGAAAATAGTCAAATAATTATAGAAATAATTGCGAAATAGTTGTAAAATAGTAATTAGTTATAAAGTAGTTGAAAAATAGCAATTAGTTTATAAAATAGTTGAAAAATTGTTAAATAGTTCCAAAAATAATTATAAAACAAGTACAGGATAGTTTTAGGTATAAAAAGTTGTATAGTAAATAGTTTGAAGAAAAAATAGATTTATATTAAAATAATTCATTTTGAAAATAATCCAGAGCCAAACTGTTCAATTCCCAATCTCCATTCCGTCAATTCAATTTAAATTTCCACTTTCATTTAAATTGATTCAATTCCAATTTGAATTGATCCCAATTCCAATCAATTTCCAATTTCCAATTAACTTTCATTTTCAATTTAAATTAAGTTAACTTCCATTCTCATCCTAAATTCGAATCAACTTCCTATTTGAATTTGAACTCATTCAACTTCAATTTCATTTCAAATTAATCCAATTCAAATTTCCATTTGAATTTTTAAACTTATCCATCTTCAATCACAATTTCAATTAATACAAATCAATTTCAATTTGAACTAATTCAATTCAAATTTTCAAATTTAAACCATCCCGAATTATATAAATTCGAGTTAAAAAAATTTTAAATGTTGATTTAATCCTTTAAATCAAATCAACTTATATCTTTAAACCATTTAATTCTGAATCCAAATTTCATTTTATCTTAAAAATGGATATATTACCATACCCCATTTCTTTAAACAAATCCAATTCACAGTTTAAAGATTATTAATAATAATAGGGTAATATTATCCAATTATTTTAAAACATACATTCATTTCTAATTTCCAGATCTCAAACCCATTTGAGATCACACAAACTCCCATTTCAAATTAACCATTTATCTTCCCAAGTTAAATCCCAGTTTCATCTTGAAATTTCCAAATTAGGTTGTTCATTCAAACAAATTTAACTTCTTCTAAGTTAAATTCAATTTAAATCTCGTTAACCTTACTCAAATTTGAATTCCCACTTCAAATTTCAAAAATCTTTCCCACTTATAAGTTCAAAAACTTATCACTTTGGGTTTTCACATCACAGTCCAAGTAAAATTCAAAACTCAACCTTAAAGTTTATTTTAAATCACCTTTGATATTATGTATATCCCTCATCTATACATATTTATTTCCTTTACACACCAAGTTATCCTTAAACTTTAAACCACCTTTGGTTTTAATTCAAAACAAGTTCCTTTAAATTTCAAACAACTCTTGTTTGAAATAGGACCCTTTATTCAAATACATTAAATAATGTTATTTATTATTTCTTTATTACTTTGAAACAAATTTTCAAATTTCTAGAACTAGATTTAAAACTTCACATTTTAGATCATCTTTAGTTCCAATTTATAAGTCATACTTGCCTAAATCTTTTACTTCCCTAAAACATTTCATTTTGCTTACTCATTGATACACACTTTATTATTAAACACAACAATGATAATAACCAAGGAAACCAATCCATTATTATCTTTTCTGAAACCCTTTTCCAAATTCAAGATTTTAATTTCAGTTTGAATCCATTTCAAACTTATCTTTATCTAATTTCAATTTGATTATATTTTTATTGCCACTAAATTTAATTCCAATAATTTAACAACCAGTTACCTTAATATTTATTAGAAAGATATATTGCTTTATATATCAAAATATATTCTTATACAAAATCATTTAAAATCTTTATATGAGAAAATAAAAGGTACGCGCTCATATATATACACACACACACACACCCAACTCATTTTAGGGTACCATTGACCCTATCCTTAATGAGAAATCCTACCAGAGCCAAGGTTCTCACTTAACCTCGCTCTGATACAAATGTAACGACTCGAAATTTTCGATCTCAAAAATTCTGAATAGTTAGGAAAAGAAGAAAAGAGATAGAAGAAGAAGAAACATAAACACAACACAGATTCTCACATTCACAGCGGATCAAAATATAATATCAAATAATATCAGTTTACAAAAGAATATTGTATCTGTCAATTACATTTTAATACATCAGAGTTACACACATACACAAACACTGGACATATACTAATCAACATATCTTAGATAAACAGAAATATCTCACAGCGGAAGCACTCCATATGTTCTTGCCATCTAGCTCGTCTCCTGAGCTCTAGAACGTCCTTACCTGAAAATCTGTAATACTCGGGCTGACTCGAGCATTACATCAAAGTAACACCCGGGTCAGGCTGGAAACCAGCGTGAGTAAACCCATTTAATATGGAATACAACAACATAAAACTTACATAAAACCCGGGGTAACTCGTATCAATTTACAAATTCACAATTTGTTATAGACATTACTTTTTTTCACACATCAATTTCTAAGCAGCAAAACTTAGATTAAATGGTTCAATTCACTTTAATCATTCCATTTCAGCCTATTGATTTCAGATATCAATTTTCAAAGAATCACAGTGGTTTCGGGTATTTTCTAATATCCGACTCCGGTTTCTTCGAATCCAATGGCATTTTAACCCAGTTATTCAAGTGAAATAAAATTCATCTTTAAATAGGATGTCACTTATACATAGCAATTTATCATCAATAAATAACCATGTTATCACTGTCCACCTAATCATATCATATCACAAAATATTTCATATTAGAGATATCAACCAATTCAAGGCATACATCATCCAATCATTCATAAGCAAGATTGATCACTTCCAAAATTAATTCAATTTATCTCTAATTAATAAATTACTAATCTTTAATCACTTAGATTTACCTTTACGTAACATTAATTAGTTACAAACTAATTAGTTAATCATCTTTTAATTATCCATCTTAATTAGTCACCCTTGATTAATTATTCTTTAATTTCAATAAGTAATTACTCTTAACTAATTACATAAATTAATTATCTTATAATCACTTAATGGATTAATTTCCCTTAATTAATCATGCTCAACATTTAACTAATCCTTGATTAGTTTCCTTAATCAATCAATCCATAATTAATTATACTAAATGATTAATCCTTAATTACTTCCATTAAGTAATTAATTAGTCACTAATTATAACTTAATTACTTAAATAATTTATCGCTAATTATTAATTAATTACTAAATTAATTAATTATTAATTAATTATCCCTAATTAAAATTCTTAATTACAAACTAATCGGCCTCTTAATTAATTAATTTATAATCCTTAACTACTAATTATTTAATTATTTAATCAATACTATAACAAATCATATTTTAATTACTTCATTTGATTATCAAATCTAAATTACCTTTAAGATAAATCATCATTTTTATTAATTATCTAATAACATAAATTAAAACATTATCCTTTAATCAACACTTAATTTTATTTATAAAAACTAAGTTTTAAATTATCTTAAAGTTTTACTTAACAAACATAAGTTAAACAATCATATCAATTTCTTAATTTAAGGTTAAAGGAACACTTAAAATAGGAAGAAATTATTTAAGAAAAAATTTAAACAATCGAAACAAAAAAAATTGTTTACTTAAAATGTAACGGCCCATACATTTAATCTAGCTTTAGAAATACACGAATCATGACAAGACTTTACAGGCCTAATCCTTGAAATTTCGATATATAATGAGAATAAAAATTCATGGCATTAAATTCTTAAAAATCAGTTTCTCCATTAACAAATCTAGCTTTAAAAATAAACCACAGGCCCATGGGTCGAAGCCCACAACCCAAAACAATATGAACTATGCCTAAATTCGAACAACCAGACAAGATGAAACCCAGACCCACCAAATTATACTTCTTCCCAAAACTCTCTGCTACCAAGCAAACACCCATATCAACTCGGAATCGACTGGCATGAAAACGAAGAGCATCATCGATCAACTTCCACATTTCTAAAACAACATCCATATCTACGCAAACGACTGCACCCTGAAATCAAATCCTGACCTCACGCTCACCTCGCACAACCCAGAAATCTTCCACGTACACGCTATGGACATGTACAACTTCGCTAGCGACCATTGCCCTGCCGCGACTGGCCCACACAGTCACACAACCACTCCAAACCCAAAATTCCACCACGGCGAATACCCATAGCCCTCCGTTCTAAAATTCAATTAATGGTTCGAATTTCCCAAACCGGAAACCCAACATGCCACCACAAATCGACTTACCTCACCGTCGATCAGTCACATCTTCACACGCCACTTCCCTGAAACGAAACTTCACCCATGCCACTGCCTCCATATCAAAATTCATGGACTCCGGTAACCCCAATCATCTTCCAGATAGTCGTGTTCCCCATCGAAGCCAAACCATCCTTAAACCCTAAAAACAGAAACACGCCCCAAATCGAAGCCAAATTCGAAATTCGGCTTCGGTGAAACTCTAGCTCATGAAGCTAGGCTCCTTTCCGACTAAAACGCAACATCTCTAGTCAACCCGATCACCAGAAATAATTTTTCGAATGGAATTCGTTCATCTCTAAATGCCTTACAATATAGGATGCTAAAAATCACCGTTCCACCTCTAAAAATCCTATTTTTACTAGAGAAATCTCCTTGCATGCTTAAATCCTTGATTCCATTTTATTGAAATTTCACCAAAATAGGATATTTACTGTAAATATTGACATAACCGAACAATACAATATGACTTCCACACAAATCAATTTTTAGCTAAAACTATATTAAGAAATAAACAATTTCTTAGTTTATGTCAACATGCATTATGAACTAGATGATGTGATCCAGATTTTTGAAAGCTAAATGAACCAACTTTTAACAATACAGATAACATAGCAATTTAAATTCCAGGTTAAAATATTAAGGTTTCTCACTTTCCAGAGAATATACAAACTTGTTTATCATAAAAAAAATTTAAACTTTAGCTTGTTCAATAATAATCATAATTTGTTTAAACGCCTAATCTTAGCAAAGATCGGAGAAAAATTGAAATTTTTAAACTAAGTTTTTGAATCCTGGAACCTATACAGGGAGGATCTCACAGTATCTCTGTTTATATAAACATATATTCGCTTTAAAATAACATGCATACATAATTTTCAACCATACATCACAACTTTAAATCTAACATTTATCACATGCATATAAACAAAATCCATTTTGTGTTTAGTTTACTCACCTTTATACAGCTTGAACAGAAAACAGAGAACTTTGATCTGAATTGTCTTCGTCCAAAACTGAAGCTTATTTGGTTTGCTTGATGTTTAATCTTGAATTGATCTGGTTTTAAGGTTGGAGTTGAATCTTCTTTGATCATTTAATTTGCTTCAGGTTTCATGTTTTAAGATTTGTTTCCACTGAGTTGATCTGCTTGCTTTAATTTGGGTTTTGCAATTTGATTTTCAACTGGAATCTTAAAGAATATTTTCTGGTTTTAGTTTTTGATTTCTTGTCAGGTTTGTATACAAGTAAAGAAAGTGTAGAAGCATATTAAAATTTACAACTTTGATTTTCTTTCATTATTTGAAATTAAAATAAAAAGAAAATAATCTAACTTGACACTTATTAGATTGTATACTGCATATTATATAATTGTTAATTTTATATGTTATAAAGCTTACATATGTTAATTTGTGTGTTAAAATATTTACACTAGTATTTTTGAATGTATTTATCAATTTAAATATTTTTGAAAAAAAACTTTTATTTTTAATTTCTATTTGGTAAATATACTTTCTTAATTCATTCTCAAAAATCCTTTAAATAAAATAATATATAAGTACTTATCTACCATAAAAAAAATCAAACATACATTATTATTAAGTCTAATTTACTTTAAAATATTTATCTTTGGATTTCAATCTTAAATTCAAATTTAATTTTAAATTTACTCACATATATTTAAACAAACACGCATTGAATTTGTTTGAAAATAATATTTTTGCCTATTTTAAATAATTATACTAGTAGATTATCAAAATAATATTTATCATCGGATTTATTTGTTCGACTTATAAATCAGTGTTTTTAATAGTAAAAATCAGGTAATTATCCAATTATCTGGTATCAAAAATCCGGGTTATCACAAAAAGATTCTTTAAATTAGCCCTAACCTCCTATTTACAGAGGTAGGAAGTTTAAATTCTCACACCCATGGTGTCCAAATTGTTTTCCACGCCGTAGACCACTTCTCTAAAAAAGTAGGATGATAGCTCAGTAAGATTTATGAATCAGTATCGATCCATGGGCTTGAATGCGGCGTGGATCAGTACCGATCCATCAGATAACTAAATTGGTTGTCTTGATCTCTTCATGTTGGATCAATTTGTTGTTAGCTTTGTGATTCTATAGAGGTTTGCAACATTTCTAGCTCGTTTTTGAGTTCAAATGATAGATCTATTGAAGAATGGAGTTGCAGACTCGTGTGCTCATGGAGATCGATAGAGAATTGCAAGGGATTGATGAAATAACACATGAAGTAGGCTTCTAGCATCAAGTAGAGTGCACTATAACAAAAATACCATATTACAACGCCCTTTTTACAATGGGCGTTGGTTGCCCGTTGTAATAGAAGGCTATTACAACTGTCCATTCAAGCCCGTTGTAATAGATGCCGCCCTTTTTACAACGGGCAATGACTGCCCGTTGTAATAGAATGCTATTACAACGGTCCTTTCATGCCCGTTGTAATATATAACAATTTTACAACGGTCAAAACATGCCCGTTGTAATAGAGTACAATTTTACAACGTTCCCCAAATGGCCGGCCCCCTTTTCTTTTATATCTTCGGCCTGTTTATTTTTATTTGCTCCGTTCCTTTCTTTAAAATGACGGTCGTTCCTCATTCGTTTGTTCCTCAATCCAGAATTAGGGTTTTCTGAAATTCAAAAGCGTCGACGTTGTTGATCAATCAAGCGGACGTTCTCTTGAGTATTTTGATGATCGATTGTATCTTCAAGTTTGCATACGGCAGCTTCGACGATCGAGTTTCAAAAGACTTCGATATGTAATTTTTGCTCTTTGATTCGACGATCGAGTTCAAAAAGATAGTATAAAATGCCATATGCTTATTTTTTGGGCAACAGTTCTGATTTTCTTCATACACTGCATATCGTGATATATTTTGTTTTTGTCGGCAAGTGAAGTTTGATATTGACACACATGTTATAACCATTGCTCATCCACATTTGAACAGCGTGGACAAGTTGCCTAATCAGAAGGAAAAAGAAAAGCATGTTGGCCTATGGTAACCAGTTAAAGAAAATAATACAAATGATCTGTTTTTGTGTTTATTTTCCTGTATACATCAATGAACCTATTTAGTGTCTGCAGAAATGCTTTGAAGATTTGGATTATCGTTGCTCGGTCAATAGTGATTTAGAATAGAGAAATCAGGTTTTCTTCTACATTCTTTTTAGTTAACTGTACCCACATAAAAACAAAAAAATCTTTGTTGGTGTTTTCAAATTGAAATAAAAAGTAATCATTCAAATTCTGAAATGAAAAATTTTAAACAACATATATAAAATTCCAAAAAAAGGTTTAAAGAGTTAAAGTTTTAGTTATAACATAAAAAATATACTTTAAAATGATTATACTAACCTGAAATAAAATATTTACCAACTTAAATGTTTATTCATGTCCAGATATTAGTTTCGCATGTTTTTATTTAATTGTCTGTGTGTGTATCTGTATTTGCAAACAAAGTGAAAAAACCAGAGGTGTTCATTGATATAAAAACAAAATTGTGATTCATTAACTATTCTAAACTTAAAACTATTGATATGAACAAAACACATAAAAAACAATGGTATACACACATATGTGTATGTGTGTATACCAGCAAACGAAGTGAGAAAAAAATCGAGGTATTCATTGATATAAAGACAAAAAATGTGATTTAGTAACTATTCTAAACTTAAAAACTGTTAGTATGGACAGAACACATAAAAAACAATGGGATACACACACATATATGCGTGTGTGTATCGGCAAACAAAGTGAGAAAAAACCCATGATGTTCATTCATATAAAGACAAATAATGTGATTTGATAACTATTATAAACTTAAAAACTATTGATATGAACAGAACATATAAAAAACAATGGAATACAATGAAAATACTGGTAATTTTCTCCCTTTTCTACTCATCTTCCCTTGTTCAAGTTGGAAAGGAAAGGACAAGCTTTTGATTTCTTGATGTCATACTTGCATATACATAAAACCCAATGCATATGTTCTGACCGAGTGAAACTAATCAAGTAAACTGTAGGAGACAATATATGACCTACAAACGTCACATTTTTTCCTATGTTCACTAATGTAAATTATTATATTTCAATTATTAGAAGATACGCAAAAACTCTATGCTATCAACTGTATAATTAATTATCCACGGTACTAAATTCAAAGTATTAAAAAAATAGTTTTAGTTATCGATAATCAGCTGTATATAGGTAGTCAGAAGTGCAAACACGATATTAAGTTGTGGGCATAAGGTAGAAAAGAAACGATGAATATATTAATTTACTTAATAGGAAACAAATTGGTATCGTACAGAGAACAAAAAACATATAATGATTGACACAAGGAAGTGCAAAAGTAAAAATGAAGATGTAAAACAGTTCAATTTATAAAATAAAGGGCTGGTATAGGTGAATTTGCAGTTGATATGACTTCATGCTTAGATCCTTCTTTTTTTCCAACTTTGTAGCCAGAAGTCTTTGATACATTTTCAGCCTTATCCTCAGGTTACTGATTATCATTCCTTTTGTGCTTTTATTTTTTCCTCTTGCCTTGCTACATTTTTTCATCATTTTTGTTTCATATTCACTCATTTCATTCATCATTGCCAGATGGCATCTCAGTATTGGTATCTTCCCATTGTATCTCACAGGGCGTGTTCTGATTTTGATGATTGACAGTTGGTGGCTGCTGAGTGTGTGATATGAAGCAGGGGGATGCATGAAAATGAAGGTTGTACCTTGCAGTTGATATGATGCAGCAGTACTTGATGTTGTGGGAGGTGCAGTTGTAGGTGATACAGTTGAGGCAGTAATGACAGTAACGAGGTTTTTCGAGTGTTTTCTGGTTGCGGTTTGCTCTGTGGTGTGAGTTGAAGGGTTGTTTGGTAATGATGTGGTAAAAGTGAAGTTGTATGATAAGTAGGGATGTAGGTGGTGGAACGTAGATAGTGATTTGTTGGTCGGGTTGCAGGTTAAAGGAAGGTATGGCAGTGAGGCAGCTAAAAGATGGCACTGCAGTAAGTTTTTTTTTGGATGGTTTGAATTGGGTGAAAGTGACTAGTAGGTCTGTGATAATGTGGTAATGAAGGCAAGATAGAGGAATGGTAAATGTTTATTGTAGTAGAGGGTTTGGTGCAGATGATAAGTGGTTAGAGGAGGTTGCTGTGATAGGAAAGTTTGGGCAGTTCGTTGCCAGAGCAGAGGTCGGGTGAAGTGGTTCAGTGCAACATTGTTGTGGGATGAAGTGGTAGGGGGTGCTGCAGTTTGAAGTTTGGTGGTGGTGAAGTTTTGAAATGTGGATATGATGAATGTTGGCAATGCAGTAAGCTTATCTTTGTTATGACAACTGAAATTCTCAACGTTTGTTATGAAACTAGTCGTCATGTGTATATTAAAACTATGTCAATGTAAACTTATCTAACTTTTTGGAATGTGTTGGAATTTTATGACTCTAGCTTTTAGTCTTTTAGTATGTGATTTTGGTTGTTTTATGATAATATTTATTACTCGTTAAATTATTCATTATTGGTATGAATGTATGCTGCTGTATTTTTTTTAAATTTGCATTTATTTTGCAATGGTCAGAAACCGTTGCAATATCATGTATTACAACGGGCATAGCCCGTTGTAAAAAGGTGTATTACAACGGGCATTGCCCGTTGTAAAAAGTTATGTTACAACGGGCATTGCCTGTTGTAAATTATGGTCGACCTATTACAACGAGGCCTAATACAACGGGCACCTGCCCGTTGCGAAAACCATATTACAACGGGCATTGCCCGTTGTAAAATAGCTGTTTTGTTGTAGTGGTGGATAGGTAGAAGTTGGGCAAATATGGATGATGAAATTTGGATTGGTACCTATCCAAGATGTTGGATCGGTATCGATCCACCGTTTGGTGGATCTCGACTTCTGGTTTCTTGGGTTGGTTTGCCTTTTGTCTTGCAGTTCTATTTGTATTTGGTTTTTGGATTCTTGGGTTATCTCTCCAGGCTTCACGTCTTAATAGTTTCCAAATTTGATTCCTCCAGTCTGTATGAATAATGTCCGGTCAAAAGGCTAGATAACACTTGCTCCCTAAACTACATCTTGTTTCAAAACATGATATGCTTTGAATGGAGACAAGTCGGGATTGCTGTGAAGAATTCCACTCTATGTTCCAAAAGGTCGTTGTCTCCTGCAAATCGTTTCCGTGAAGAGTGACGTTTATAGTCATAGTCGCGATGTTTTACAAGTATTCGGTACTATAAATCTGGAGTTATTCTCGTGGCTGTTATTGCAATTCATGTAAATGGGAACCGGTACCTTTCACAGATTCTTCGGGTTTGAATCTGACTTCCTTTGGCCTTAGTTATCAGGTGTTGGACAAGTACATGGACATATTCCCACATGCACGCTCATATAGAACTTCTTAATCACATGTACACATTCACGTAAGCATGTATGTAGGCTAATTCCATCAACCATTCAGTATCCAATTTTTTTAATATTAAAATTTGGTACCAACCGTTACTTTGGATTGGTATCGATCCAAAAATTCAAGAAAAATCTCTAACATTATAGCCTAAAGTTATAGGTCCAAAGGGTTATATAACCTATTCTTTTCTAGCTTCCTCCTTAGTTGCTTTTTCTACTGATCTAAAAACTTAAGCTCGCCATTAAACCTTTTATTTTCCTAATCGAACTTCGCCTTCCCTTAAACCAAGGTCTACCACCGCTTGGCATCTACCTGACCCCTACATTGCTCGCCTTGCTATGACCAAACCATGCTCACCGATCCAAGACCAAACCTTCCCTAGGCAATTGAACCCACCTAGACCCAAAATCGGCATTTGAATCCCTCTTGTAGCCTCAATGAACTAGGTAGGTGGAGATGGATTTGGATGTGAATGAACTTGGCATGGGCAGTCGTGATTTAGGACCCGAGGCAAGAGGAAGAAAGAGGACAAAATTCTCCCAAGGAGTTAGATCGGCAGAAATCCAACACTAGGGTGGATTTTGTGAACTCCATGTTCATAAGTTAACTTTGCCTTGTGGGTTTGCACTGAATTCCTTCATAGTCTAGAAGCATTTCCAAAGCATGGTTGATAACTTAAAGCTTGTCGGGGTGGTCCGCGATAACAGTCACTTTGGGAAGTATCCAAATTCTTAAGATGAATTGTTATATAACATCGGAAATATGCACTGCATGACATCGCACTAGGTTTCACTTTAGCATGTGGGTATGGCTTATAGTTAGTCTGATGTTAATTATCTGTCAAATTTTTATAGAAATGGAGCACAGACGTTTTGAGCATCTACTACTCAAGTTGCAGGTCCATATGCTTTCGAATACATTGAATCTGATGCCGAGCCAAGTTCAATACAACTCCTACGAGACATGAACCAATACATCTGATATATTAACAAGGAAATCTACAAGTTAGACAGTAGGTTTTGGAAAATCCAATAGAGCCAGCAGAAGGGCCTGAAGTTAAATCTTCTCCTGACACTCTTGAAGTTGTTGTTCTTTTAGACATTCCCACTAATTCCATTGCTTCAAAAATATAAGAAGGATCGCTCCATAGAATCTATGATAAACGTGGAATTCCATTTGAGGATATACTAGTCCCTTCTCTTCGTCACCAAAGAGCTCATGCTCCTCTGGCAGGCTATACTGCCTGTAATAGATACATGTGTTTGGCGGGATGTTTTCACCATTCAACCATTCATTTGTCGAGTTCTAAATTTCATGATATTAGCTCCGACGCAACTATATCCATACTGTTAAACATTCCTTCTCGACACATACATCGTCTTCGTTTAACATTTGCACCGGGTGCTCAATGATGAGGAGATTCGGTATATATAGTTTTAAGAACTAAAAAAGAAGTTCGTCTTTGAATTAGATTGGAAATGGCTATGAATTGTAGAGTTGTCACCAGCACATGGAACAAACTTGGCTATTTCAAGAGTGAATGGTTTTATGTTTGCTATCTACTCGGGTTTGCACATAGATAGCTATTCAGATGTAGGATCCATTCAATGTGATTTGTACGAACTTGCCTAGTAATCTGTAAGCTCAACTTATACTCTCTTTTCGTACCATTTTAGATGTCCCGGTTAGGAGCAATAGCATGTTTCTTATAGATGTCGTTAAATCTCTCATGGCACTCCTAATGGAAGACAGAGATATTAAAGTAATCCACTTCGATGAGAATCTTCTTGTCCACAATCTGTTGGAAGAACAATGAGCACTTATCAAGTTCAAGTAGCCTTTAGTGATGATGATGATGATGACAACAATAACTTGCCTTAAGGAGGATAGGCTAATCCAGATATGCCTCAGTCCTAAGTCCAAGCGCAACAGTTGAAGAAAATGTTGAAGAAAGGGAAGACATTTCGAGAAAAGTAAAATTGTAAGTGGAAATGATGAGGCTGGCCATAATGGCATTGACGTGGGTCACAAGTCCATGGCTTAATAACCCATAGATGACCAATAACTTATCCCTAAGAAAAGGATAGTTATGAAGATTCCTTAAGCACGGACTTCTACACATCCCCCACCAGTTACAACAGAAGAGCAAACTACTTCTCTTCCCTCAACAAACACATTTGCTAACTTAGGGCCAATTCCAATCGAGTTTGGGTCCTTCGATGTTGACAACATTAGTCTCGAGGGTCATGATTCCCATATTCACTCGTGATGCCATACCTCCCATCAGCAAGGGAGAGACCCCTCACATGAGCAAAGCTCTAGTACGCGGTCCTTCGAGGGACACTAGGACACTCACGCACACATGCACTTCATGGTACTTCATTGCAATTGACTTGGGTCCTTACTCATCAAATCTAATTTGTTCTCATTTCTTTTACAGGATCCATAAAGAGGAAGAAGTATACATATCAATCCTTGAAGGAAAACGTATCTCAACCATATAGCAATCATCCAAGCACATAAAATCAAGGTAGTGGTTGAGATTCAGAGTCCAATTGTCGATTTAGACGTTGTAGAGACAATCGCGATAGAGGTATTTATGAAAAATATTATATGTCACAAGATTCTGGTTCCAAACATTGTTTCAGGTCTAGATCGCCTCTGACCAGAGGCTCGGATAGGCATTCTGATCGCCGCGATGACTTGCCATAAGGCTATGAATCCTACACACCTCCTTCAGCCTCCATTCCTGCACGGCATTTGGCACCTCTCACTTTAGTCAATCCTCTGACCATAGGCACCATAAAAGTATTTCTGAGACTTCCCATCATAGATCAAACAAATAAATTATCGAAGCTCCAGCCGTTACTATGGAGCAAAAACCTTTTGTTGATGCTTGAATAGCCAAACCGAGGGAACAATTTCCAGATGTTTGCTTTTAATGAACTCATGTTTGTGCCTAACATAGAGTGAAATCTGCCTAAGATAAAAGATACAGCCATTTCTTATGTAATTGATGGTTATAATCAATATATTTCATGGGCAAGGGTACATGCAAAAATATCCAAGCTCTTGAGGGAAGAGCAACTCGAAATTGATAAGATGAATCTCAAGACAGCGTAGGACAAAAGAATCATTGCCCATCTTGATGATGAGGTTGAAAACTTAAGGAAATCATGAGCTAAAGTTGAGAGGAAAAACATGGAAGCTTTTAAGGCTCCTAAAGAAGAGAGGACCCAGCATCACGATGGTATGGAGACTTCACACCATCGAAATCGTGATTTAGAGTTGGAAAGAGATGCTTCGAACAAAGAGGTGATCGAATTATCTGCCAAATTCGAGAGCAAAACAAAATAGAAAAATGACGCTCTCCAACATGCTCAGGATTACTATGAAGAGCTACTCACTTCTCGAAATGAAAGGGACAAGGTGGTCGCATGTGTTCAGGATGTGGATGCACTTGTCAAAAAGAAGGTTGAAGCCGAAGAAAAGTGGATGATGGATAATTTCACACCAATTCTCAACAAATACAATGCAACATACTTAAATTCCACAATTTAGAGTGGTTCGACTATGATTACCCTCGAGTTCTCACCCATGCTTAGGAACAAGTCGTTATAGAGGAGAAAGAATTTCTAAAAGGTAGTGAGGTGGATTTGGGACAGCTTGAAAAGGAGATCATAATAGGTGATGATCCCAAGATGCTAAAAAAGGGCCAACTTATTCACTATCTAGAGTTAGCCGATATAGTGCAGAAAGATTTAGGCGAAGGCTCAGTTCATCACCCTAGGATGCCACTACTCGAGAAACCTCCAGATCCAAAGCTGCTCATGATTCATCCTTTGATCTTGGGATATACTCTAGATCTACCCTAAATTATAAAGTCCACAATCCTTTCTTCTATCTTGGAAGGGAATTCCGAAGGCACTTTGGCCCACACCGAACCCCAGACTGAAATAAGTATTTCATTGACCTCGCCTGTATTTTAGAGAGTCCATATGTCACAGATTGATGTTGCTAATCTCTCTTTTTATATCTCTCAAGTGTCAAGTCAACCCTAGATCGTCCCACTTCTTGACAAAGGTCTCAAGTTGTGGCAACAAGCGATTGCAAAGAAATCGGTGACCATAACTACTTCGATAACAGTCCCGACTATCCTGGTTAGTGAGACTCCTGTGCTTAACGAGCAAATAATAGATGCTCTGTAGGATGAATGGACTGATGAGCTCCAGGGAACTCAGAATGTTGATGATATTGTTATCACTGGGTCCTCTAAGCCTCTACGGGGACCCAACTTAAGTTCACTTGAGAGAAACTTGGCTTGGACAAGAAGGTTAAGCTAGAGAAGATAGACGCTTTTCCTCCTCCATTGTCCATAACTCTGCCTGGTCAGACTATCTTTGCTCCTGTCACCATTCCTTTCCCCGAGAGCACCTAGATCATGCTACTGGACCATCACATGGCACTCCATCCAAGTGCAAAGAAAGTAGGGGAAGGATACTGAAGCAGCCAACGTATCCAATAGGCTATCTTCTGTAGAGAAGAAGGAGAAGTAAGAAAGAAGAGGCCCAAGAAATGACAGTCCATCTTCTTTGCATTTTTTGGTTGTATAGTAGTACTTAGGATCTTTTTAGTTTCCCGCTTTTGTCTTCTTAGACAGTATTATGCAAATTTGGTCTCCACTTTTTCTTTTTTAGTTTCAATGTCAATAACACTTGTACATTTTCTTCCAAGTCTTATTTTGACTGTTAATGACAAATGATTTTGTTTATTCAATCTTTTTTTGTATTTGTTTAAGTATTTAAGAAATGCGCTTTTCATTTAATGTACTTATGATTCATTTCTTTCCTTAGTTACTAACAGACCAAGTTACTAGCCCATTTCATGTTTACCGGCCTATTGTCATTCTTTTGAACGTATAGCAATTTTTAGAGTGTCAATCTCTGGGCATTTGGGTATAATCATGACAAATCCTTGAATCTGATTAACATTTAATCACCTAGAAAGGTAACTTAAATATTTCTTTTCGAGAAATTTAGATGTGGTCATGCCCATCTTTGGGCGTCGGTCGAGGTTTTGATGAGCTCATGCCGAACTCAAGGCAATGATCTTCGACGTTGCCATCCTATGCGCAAGACATTAACGCTTTGCCAAACTTTGGGCCAGAACTAACGGATGGATGGACTAGTCACATTCTTTCTGGGTTTATACTCATGCCCCCATATCAAAGGCAAGAGTTAGTGGTGGATGCTCAAATCACGTCCATTTAGGTTTATACTCCTATCCTCGATCCAAAGACAAGATTTAAGTGAAGGATGGTCGAATCGTATCCTTTTTAGGTTTATACTCCTTCCCTCGATCTAAGGACAAGAGTGAGCATACGATGGTCATTTCACGTCCATTTTGGAGTTTATACTCTTGCCCCCACGCCAAAGCATGAGTTAGCCGGTATAGATCTCCAAACACCGAGAGTGATCAAACTTCAAGGGTCTGGCCATAGACCATGGAAGTCTGGTTAGCACCTAACTTCGGGTATCTGCTCACTTGCATTGCATACATGTAGATGCATTTGAGTTGGTTACATTTCACAAATTTAATTTATGTAAGGATGGAAACACAGATCTAGAAATCCATTTCTTTTATCGAAGACAGAGAATGGACGGTTATGTCTTATTACATGGCTTTATTCAATTATGTGTGAATTTATTTCTAAGTGAAATAGCATTGTAAGTGCTCACTATTCCACTCCCTCAAGGGTGAGGTCTCGTTAACCGTTACATGCCTGAAAGTGTCATCTCTAAGCTTTTGCTCTATCGTGTACGGACCTTCCCAGGTCGGGTCCAAGTTTCCAGGGCTTGGGAAGATTCGTTTGAGAACCAAGTCGCTAATATCAAATTTCTAATTTTAATCTTAGCATTGTAATATCGGGCAAATCAATTTTAGTATGCAACTACGCTCAAGTCATCTTCATCTCGCTTCTCATCGATCGTATCAAGAGACTCTAGCATGAATTTCTCATTCGACTGTGGATTATAGTGAATTACCCAATGAGAAGGTATCCCAGTTCAACCTGAATCATAGCCTCTGATCCGTAGGCTAGGGCAAATGAATAACGGTCAGTCATTGACTTATGGATCGTTTGATAATTTCAAAGTACCAGTGAAAGTTCATCGACCCGCTTGCCCTTAGCTTTTTCCAATCTCTTCATAAGAATGGATTTGACAATCTTATTTATAGCTTCGACTTATTCATTTGTCTGGGGTGTGCCACCGCAGCAAATCTCTTCTCTATGTGATGTTGGCGATAGAAATAAACTTGGTGTTGTCGGTTCCATTATCAGTAACGGTCGCCTGTGGAACTCCAAAACAACGGAAAATATTCCATACTACGAAGTTTATCGCTTTCTTTATGGTAATCATGGCTAATGGCTCTGGTCTCAGCCTATTTGGTGAAGTAATTAACTATGATGATGGAGAACTTTACACTATCTTTAGATATCGACAACAAATCGACAATATCGATTTAAAAAACTACAAACGGCCATGGACTGACCATTTGAGTAATCTCCATTGACGGGGATCTCGGAATCTAAGCAAACTGCTAGCATTTGTCGCACTTTCTAATGTAATCAACTGCATATTAGTTGATGGTTGTCCAGAAGTACCCATAGCATAGAAACTTCTTCGCTGGGATTTACCCTACAGTATGGTCGCCATGGGCCGCATTGTGCATTTCTCTCAGGACTTGTTTGGCCTCATTGTGAGCAACACACTAAAGCATAAGGACAGATAAACCCTTCCTGTAAAGTACTCTTCCTGTATGATATATCTCGAAGCTTGGCGAAGGAATTTCCATCGCTCATTCCTCCTATCGGGATGGATTCCTCTCTACAATTAGTATTTTATCGAAGTCATATATGACTCTCTTTCAGATTCAGCCTCCAAGATCCAATCGACATCTATCTAGTCGATGCTCAGAGCTGACATTATTTCCACAAGAACCAAGCCCATGAACTATGCATCTCCAGAACTGGCCAGCTTAGTAGTGAGTCGGCCTTCGCATTTTCCTCACTGAGAATATGCGGTGTTGTTAATATTCAATGTCACTAAGCAGCTTAAGGACTCGGTTTAGATAAGGCGTCAGCCTTGCTCCTTTTGCCTGAAACTCTTTCTGCACTTGGTATACCACAAACTGGGAATCATAAAAGTAGAGTTTTTATCCTCATCTCCTCGGCAATCTTAAGTCCTACAATCAAGGCTTCATATTTTTCTTCATTTTTTGTTGTAGGAAAGTCAAGTTTTAAGGAATAACAGATCAAATGTTTGTTGGGAGTGACAAGTACAACATCAGCATCGGAACATCGTTCATTAGACACATCATCCATGTACATCTTCCACCTAGCATTTTTCTCATCGTTTCTCTTTGGATTATTATCTCGTGCGGTGAAATCAACTATGAAATCCACCAAAGTTTGACCCTGGATAGCTCTCCGAGGGTGATAGGTCATATCGAATTAACTTAATTCAATGTTTTATTTCAACAGAATTCCAAAAGCCTCAGGTCATTCCAAGACTTGTCGCAAAGGCTAGTAAGAACTTTGATTAGATAAGCCTGAAAGTAGGGGAAAAGCTTCCTTAAAGCGATCAACAGACGGTATGCAAGCTTTTTCATCTTTGGATAATTTCTTTCTTCTCCTATCAATCGTTTACTGATGTAATAGACCGGTCTCTGGATGCGGGATTCCTCATGTACGAGTGCAGTGCTCAAACCATACATTGACACAACTAGATATATAAAAAAATTCCTCGTTATCCACTAGTTTTGAGAGAATGAGGGTCTCTCTAAGTGATCCACTAGAGCCTAGAATGAGTCTACACACTTCTATGTCCAAGGAGAGTTTCTTTTCCCCTTTGGACCTTTTCCTTTCTTGATTACGTCAAAGGAAGGGATGCATTTATCAGTGGTTCTAGAGATGTATCAACTTAAGATGGCAACATTTCCATTCAAACTTTTGACCTCCTTAACTATCTTTGGGGCCTCCAAGTCCCTTAACACCTTTATCTTTTCCAGATTGGCTTCAATCCCACTAGAGTTCACAATAAAGCCCAAGAATTTCCCTGACGCAACGTTCAAAAGAGAATTTCAAAATATTGAGCTTCATCCTGTATTTTTGGAGAATGCCAAAATATTCCTATCAAATCGTAGATGTGGTTTCACGAATGCCATGAGTTCATAAGCATGTCATCCATATAAACTTCCATCAAACATCTAATCTGATCTTCGAACATCCTATTTATTAGCCTTTAGTAAGTTGCTCTAGCATTCTTTAATCCAAATGGCATAACAAGATAACATTACAGTCCCAAGTTGGTTATAAAGCTAGTGTATTCCTGGTCCATGATTTGCATTGGAATCTAATTGTATCCAATTCATATATGGTTGTTAAGTCCACCAATTGATCAATCCTTGGAAGTGAAAGTCTGTCCTTCAGGCATGCCTTATTCAAATCAAAATAGTCGACGCATGTCCTCCATTTCCCATTAGCTTTTTTCACCAATACCGGATTGGATTTCCATTCCAGGTACAAGGCATCGCGGATTAGGTCATTATCTTTAGGTTTCTCCACTTCTTCTTTGAATGCAACGGATCTCTCTAGACTAGCTGTGGTGCTTCTATTTCATCGGAACGCATTTAGGACTTACATTCAATGCATGTCTCGCTATCTTCGGCGAGATCCCACACATATCAGAGTGTGTCTAGGCGAGCACATCAAGTTTTTCCAAGAGAAAACCAACCAACTCCTTCATCATTCTGACACCAAGTTATGATCCGTCTTTCAGGATTCATATTAGATCATCCAGACTAACTAGAACATTGATCATTAGCTCGATAGAAGCTGCTCTTCCATCTTCCAGCTCTTTCCATGGATCCATATCCGTATGGAACCAACTATGATGTCTAAGATAAGGCTCAGGCATTGGTTTTCCATGCATCCAAAGCCTTGATGCAGTCCCATCTACATCTTTTCCTTTCTCTCTTCCCTTGCCTCCTTTAGCTCGGCAACACTAACATTCACCCCAAGCCCTTGATCTCCATGCACTACTTCCACACCATTATCCATAGGAAATTCAAGCATCAAGCATTAGGAAGCTATAGCAGCTTTGAATTCAATTAGGACCGGTCGGCCCAAAAAAGCATTATAATTAGAGTAAATATCCAGCGCCAGAAAAGGCAGACACGCACTCACCTAGTCGCCCTCTCCAGGTATCACCGGTAGTTCCATATATCTAATTGGCTTCGTAGCTATCCCATTAAATACCTGAATCCGATATTTACATGGTTTCAACTCCATGCCCTCCAGAACCATCTTTGTTGTAGAATTATTTGAATAGAATGTTGACCAAACTCCCACAATCAACCAACAGCTTCCGTACAATAGCAAGGCTAATGGTGGCCGTTGCAACCAACGGATCAATCGTCGAGGCTTCCACCCCATCAGCGTCTCCTTTCCAAAAAATGATGTCGTCTATCATGGTTTTGAATTGTTTTTCCGAAGCGCCATCCTCAACTGCCAAACAGCTCTCATACTCCATATGCTTCAAAGCACCAACATATCTGTCCATCTCGTTCAAACTCTTGTTGGCTAGATGTGGTCCACCGATGATTATATTTATCACCAAACATTTTTTTTAAACTGCCTAGGCTCCTTACCACTAGAATCAGCTTGTCCCCGTTGGGAAGAAGACCCAAAAGGACTAAAATTTCCTTGCCCACCATCCTGTTGGACTTTCACAAAGTGTTGTAATTTCTTCTTTCGAATCAGCTCCTTAATTAAATCGTGCAAGTACCCATTCGTTGGTATTATGATCATTGGTCTCGTGAAACCTACAGAACTTGCAATATCGCTTCTCCTTCTTGGTCGACTCTCGTGGAGCCAGCTTCCTATACCACTCGATACTTTGAGTTTCCAAATAGATATTCTCAATTAAGTTGTTCAACTCGGTAAAATTATCGTACTTAGGAAACCTGGGACGATTCCTATTATCAGGCTTTCGCTTTTTGGCCTTATTGTCATTCTTTTTCTAGTCATCGTTCTTGTAGTCAATATTTACATCCATATTTCCAAAACTTCCTCCGGACTGTTTTATGACAATGTTACTTTGCATCACCTCAGCTAAACTCCCAGTCTTACCTCTTCGGAGAAGATTGTGTGCCTCCTTCAAATGTAGGAATTGATTAGCATTCCTGTAGAAAATATTCATCGTCGATGGGGAACCATTTCCTGAAGTCAATCTCGGGATGAATCACCTTTATCAATGCCATCAATACTATATCATTATTGGTATTTACTACTTCCGTCGCAGCTATATGGAACTGGTTCAAGAAATTAATGACTCTCCCTCTCCCGGAAAGAGGTTTGATAATGACATCACCTCTTTCGGCTGTGAAGTATGCAAATGGAACTTCTTTAGAAACATTCGCGACAACTCAGGAAAAGACGATATGGATCTCGGTAGGAGCCGAGTGAACCACATCGTTGCTATTCCCTTTAAGAAAAATGGAAAGCAACGAAATCTAACGGCATCAAATGCTCTAGCTGAGTCCATATGTCATTCGTACTTCACCAAGTCCTGCCTTGGATTTGTCTTTCTACTGTACATCGGCATTGTTGGCATTACAAACCTCTGTGGGTACTTCACACATATAATGTCCGCAGTAAATGGATACTAACTAGGAAGAGTATCCCATTCATCGTTTCTTCTAAATTATTTTTACTTACAAGTCTCTTGACTATATCTTCCTTGTACTCCAATTCTACAATTCGACTGAATTGCTGTAATCGAGGTCCACCCCGAGTGTTCGGCCCGGCAAATGCTCTCAGGTAGGCTTTCCAGACTTTGGGAGATCCAATCATCCAGATGTCACCCATCCTTGATTCCCATGTGGTGTATCATTAGAAACAGCTTGGTATTCCAAGTTTTGACCCTCAACAACACGTCCATATCACTCTCCAGAGGCCAACCCCTGGAGCCAACATAACTGGATCGGTACTAATCCATACTCTTGGATCGGTACCAATCCACGGTTCTTTGTCGTGGGTCGATCTTTTCTCCTGATATGAAGTCCCAACTGTGTTTTGAGTCTTCTTCTGCCTCCTATCCCTTTTTCTCTGCTCGGATGAAGGGGAACTTTCAAATTCTGATTCGAAAGGTGTTAAATCTCTCCCCTTCTCCTACTGCTGTTCTTAGTCAATTCGTTCAAAAGTCTCAAGCTTTGCTGCATCTGTTGATTCATCTCACTATGACTCTCCTCGAATCTATTCTCCACCTTCTTCGTCATTCGATGCATTTCCACTCTGATCATGGCATCAGCTAGATTCTGGATTTCTGGTTGTTCTGGTTGGGTTGCTTCATTCACAGGGTGAATGTCTTGGTTCTCATCATCATTAATAGCTCTGGAAATTCTAGCATGTTCTCTCTTTGATGGGGCCATGGCGAATAATTTATCTTAGATTACATAAAATATGAATAGTAGAACTTTAAGGTTAGAACTCTCGGATCTGAGAAATCCAATAGTAGATGATGGATTTAAGTAGCCTAAGAATATCTTTCTCAGTGAAAGCACCAAAATGTTTGAACCAAAAATAGTATAAACACCCAAAAAGAATATATAGAGAATAAAAAATGAAGAAATTAAATGAAAATGAGCAAGAAAAGAACACACGGTGTTCATAGCGGTTCATCTAATCTTGGTCTATGTCCACTTAATGATTTTATTGATGATATCACTTAATTACAGGCGGTTGTTCATACAGATCGGTATAAATCTGTTACGGATCGATATAAATCCATGGGTGATTACAAGAAAATAGAGTAAGAGAAAGTAAGAGCCAAAAGATCCTCAGAAATGAACCCTACCCTCCTATTGATAGAGGAATGAAGCCTAAAATCTCGCCCCCATGGTCTCCATATCGTTTTCCACGCCATAGACCACTTTTCCAAAAAGTAGGATGGTAGCTTAGCAAGATTCATGGATCGGTATCAACCCACAAGATAGCAAATTGGTTGCTTTGATCTCTTCATGTTGGATCAATTTGTAGCTTTGTGATTCTATAGTGGTTTGCAACAATTCTAGCTTGTTTCTGAGTTCAAATGATGGATCTATTCAAGAATAGAATTAGAGATTCAAGTGCCTGTGGAGATCGGTAGAAAATTGCATGGGATTGATGAAACAACACCTGAAGTAGGCTTATAACATCAAGTAGAGTGTATAGGCAGAAGTTGGAAAAATTTGAATGATGGAAGTTGGATCGATACCGATCGAAGATGTTGGATCAGTACTGATCCACCACTTTGGTGGATCTCGACTCTTGGTTTGTTGGGTTGGTTTGCCTTTCGTCTTGCAGTTCTGTTTGTCCTTGGTTTCTTGACCCTTTGGCTATCTCTCCGAGCTTCCTACTTTGATAGCTTTTAGGTTTGATTCGTCTAATCCGTCCGAATATTATTTGGTCAAAAGGCTGGATAACAGTGTAGTTGGTTTCAAAATTAAAATACTTCAGGTATGCTACTTATCCGTGTGTAAATGTTTGATTTCTCTTAAAAATAGTCATTGATTTTGAACTTTTATTGCGATAGAAATGTGAATTCGAACTATTTTGAAAAATGGTTTTTTAGAAAAAATGTGTCATTTTAAATATGCTTCTAAAAATGATATTGTTAATTTTTTCATAGATGTGCATGCGCGTGTATGTAAATATATAATCTATTGGGACCGAAAATAGTGGTTATTGATGACATGATGAATCTTAATTATTGGATTGGCCATTGATTTCTATCTCAAATGTGAATATAATAAGACCTAAGGGCCTAGATATATTATGTCACCAATTGTATTTCATTTTGGGTTCAAATGTCATGTGTATGTATATCCGAGATCGATGATACCCTTTATTTAGCACCATTTTATAGTCCATTCAAATCAGCCACATTTTTCTATTTAAATATATTTTTTCTCTTTTTTGTCACAGAGACCACATACTTGAATAAAAACTTGTGACTGATACCAAGAAGCTACAAATAGAGCTAAATAAAGGATGTCATTGGTTTTATATATACGCGCGCACATACTAGAACAAACACGCACGTGGCGCATACACGTATACATACATATACACACACCTCTAACCTCTGTTAAAAAAAGTCAATTTCATACAACGTATGCTTCCAGAGTTCACTTTAATCCCATATTCCTAAATATCAAATATCCGCTTTCTAAAATTTGAGATTTTTAAGTGTCCAAAATTCGTAACATCTGCAACAAAATCCATATTATAAACTCGAATTTAAAACTACCAAATTAAAACAAATGGAACAAAAACAAAAGTTGCGTACCGTAAATTCATCCTAATTTAAAATCAAAAGGACAAAAAACAAATTATCGCATGCATAAACAAGGAAAGACAATTTTCTTTTCTGGAAAGTTCGACGAATGTGTAAGCAAGCAAGGAAATAGAATCAGTGAATCAAACTTAGCAAATTGAGCGAGAATAACTCTGTACAAAGGGCAAAATAAATCCTAAAAAGCAATTGTTCACCTTCTAAGTCTATTCATAAAACACCTCTAACCCAATAAAATTAAAAATTTAGTCCTTGCTTTATAAAACACAGACAATCTTCCTTAATAACCCTTACCGACATAACAAACGACGGTGTACAAAATGTAAGGTCAAAATTGAAATAAAATAGTGAAAATAAGGGGAACATCCCTAAAATAAAACTTGATACACAAAACATCCTCCTCAAAAAATAAAAAATAAATTACATCTATATTTTCAAATACTACAATTTTCTTCTCTACAATATCTCTCTCCTCCATTGCAACAATATTGATTCTTCATATATGGATGTTATTCTCATATCCATAATTAAAATTTACACCCCATTAATTATCAATTTTTAAAACGCAATAATTTTTTATAGAAACAACGGATTAACAAACTGTTTTCACCATTAAATCGCAAATTTTATTATCTTTCTAACAAGTGTCAGTGTGCATATGTAAAAACAATGACAGGACAAACTATTCGTAGATCCGACTTCACGCTGAGTTGGTTGGGGGTTTATAGGGACAGCGTGCCCCTTTTCGAAGGCATGGTTCAGGGCTGAGCCCAAAAAATAATATTAAATTGATGTTTTTCAAATTTTATGCAATCATATAGTATGATTGCAGATAATTCAGTAACTATATGCAATAATTGCATAAATGTCTGCAGTTATACGTAATAGATGTAGAAATGTCTGCAATTATATGCAACATTTACAAACAATTCAGCAACTATATGCAATAATTGCATAATTATCTGTAATTATATGTAATGGTTGCAGAAATATCTGCAATTATATGCAAGTATTGCAGAATTGTCTGTAATTATATGCAATAGTTGTATAAATGTCTACAATTATATACAATAGTTGTAGACAATTCAGTAATCATATGCAGTAATTGCATAACTGTCTGCAATTATATGCAGTAGTTATAGAAATATCCGCAATAGTTGCAGACAAGTCTGCAATTATATGGTATAGTTGCACATTTGAAGATAAATCGATGATGTTCAAAATTTTCAGAATTCTCTGCAAATATATGGAATAATTGCACCATTACTGCAAATATGATTTTTTTTCGGTATCATCAATGAATCTTATGTTAAAGATCATGAAAATTTTGATTTTTGGTGAAAACGGTATGTATGCTGATCCGATGTTTCTGTAGAAAGTTATACGCGTTTGAAATGTTAAAAACTTAAAAGGTATTTGGACCTTTTTGCATGCGTAAATTTGAAAACAGAAACCGAAAACTCATTAAAATAACTAAAAATTATTTATAGAGACTAAATTTACAAAAGGATAAACGGAGGATGTTTTGTATAGCAGCATTGAAAACAAGGACTTAGAGCCATTTCTTGATAATAAATAAAAAGAATCTGAAAGTGATATATGCATAGATATACAAAGACACCCATATATGTTTAGCCTACAACAAAAAACAAGCCAACTTTATATAAGCTCACTGATCAAAATATAATTTTGAAGTTCACATTAACTGCATATCCAAGAAATCAACAACTCCTGCCCTAAATTTGGAATTTATTTAAGCAACCAAAATTCATATCATCTACAGCAAAATTCATTTTCTACTTTTGAATTTAAAGCAGACAATGGAAAACATAAATGAAATAATAATAAAAAAAACGATTCCTGTATTGTGATCCTCTAAAAAAATTAGTTGGAAAAGCACAAGGGAAAATACCCCCACTCTTTAACAGTGGATATAATGATATATAGCCGTTTAAGATATGCTTAGTGGAACAGCTATCCCTAAAAATACCCTCATTCTTTCTTCGATTAACTTCAGCGACAAATCAGGCTCATATTTAAATAGCATAAATTTAACACTTCTCAAAAGTACACCCGTAACCAGAGGTTTTGGACTATCAACAAAAAAGACAGATGTAAAAATAAATGATATTGACATAAAAAACATCTATCATCAATCGATACTTTATGCTTTATAGTACCAAGTGTCAAACAAACAGTAGTTTCTCTGCATTACATTTCATAGAAGAAAACATAACAATGGCCAAAATACAACTTTAAATTCTAAATCAAATGGCAATCACAGCTTCATTAATTGAGATCCTATGCACAATCGCAAACCTTCAATCTGTACTTCTGAAAGACACTTTACATTGAAATAAAAAAGAGGAAAAATGAAAACAATAAACGTAGAATCTAATTCGCCTCACCAACTTCATCGACCCACTTGGTCTTTACATAACAAATGTCCGACGTAGTAACCATTGTTTGTATACCAATCATCAATATTTACTTAAAAGCAGCTCTTTTATTCAACCTTTTTAACTTAAATTCCTTTTACTTCATTTGTAAGAACTTACAACATCATCGGAAGTAGCTTTTTTCTCAGTGTCATCCTTAGAGGGCTCACCATCCTTAACAGCAAGGACTATAAGTATCACAAGCAAGGGATAACTTATTGTGGTAAGTCCCCAGTTGATAACTAGCTGCGTCACTAATGGAGTCTTGTGTGTGTCTACTTGCCAAGCTACTGCTGCTCCTGCACTTTGCACTCCCTTGTAGAATCCACTGTATCTGTATTGAAAATAACATTGATTGGGATTAATAGTAAACAATGTTATTGAAGCCGGCCAAGTGGATTTTTTCTTTCACACTATGAATATTTTGGAATCTACCTTTTGAACTCTTTCTTTTAAGTATTCAAGATCTTGTACTTCAAAAGAATGAACCAAATAGGAAAAACAAGCCTAAACTTTTTTCTTTTATATATTTAACTCTATTCTTTGCATTGTGATTAGATTCTAAACCACGTAAAATTTAAATAAATAAATAAACAAACATGATGAAGATTCATATTCCTCAATGACGACATGTCTCTATTATTTTATTACTTGTGAATTTGAAATAGGAGAGATCCTGGGATCAAATTCTGCAACATACAGATAGACTTCTTGTTATTCACGTCTTTTTGATGTTCACTTGCAAGAACGATAGGAATATATTCTGCTTGTACGCACTTGACTATTCATGTATGAACAATCAAATATTACACAGAAAACATGTATAATATTCTACTTAACTGAGCATGGATGGATGTATATAATCAATGTTTTGGTAACGATTACTATTACCGATATAGAAAAACCATTACTATATGATTCCACTGGTAAACCAAAAATGGATACCGTTACTTTACCATTGTCACTGGTAAAACGATTATTGATATAACGATAGATTGGTATACCGATGGTCGGTAATGATAAATTTACCAACAGATAAAAACCTCAAAGTGTTGTATTATTTCTTCCATAATGATAAAACTAAGTTCACTATCATTGATATTAGATTTGACTAATGCATATATATCAACACATTAATTTTATTAGTTGACATTAATAAATTACTTGATTCATCACAAGTTATTTATGACTACACGAGAGAATAATGTGGCTCGTTTTAAAAATCAAAGTTGAAAAGAAAACTAAAAGGAAACCATTATCATAAATTAGACCACAAATATCTACGTAATGTTCGATAAATTTCAACAGATGTCCATTATTTGGATTAACTTTATATTAACATTGTGGAATTAAAAACATTGGTAAATTTACCGTTACTTCTGCTTTTGATATTTTCTTACCGTTGAATTTACCGTTAGCATTAGTAAACTTAGCGTTACCATACCGATAGCACTTTTATACTGATAAGCTCATTATCGGTTACCAAGGGTTTGAAATGATATGGTACTGCATATTTACCGTTAACATAATGGTCCTAGTAATCATAAGAATACTTAAACCTTTTTAGCTTAGAATGAGTTTTGTGTTTCCAATATGCGTTTAAAATTACGAAGGATAGAAGAAGTAAAAAAAAAAAAAATTAGGTAGTGTTTGGTTTGAAAACAAATTTTGTGTTTTGCACTTTTATGTTTTCACTATGTGTGTGCGGAAGTGGCATGGTCAATCCAACAATGGAAAGAAAAGAAGATAGATTTGACATTTTTCAAAATGCCAAAAAAGGGTCATTTGTAATATTAGATATTAAAATCATTTTCGAAATTGACCGTCTTCCACCGTTTCCGTTCATGCGTGTATTTTAAAATACACATCGAAAACACAAAACATAAAACAAAATTTTCAAATCAGACGCTACCTTAATCTTTACAACAAATAGGACAAGAGAAAATAAGAAGATAATTTTCAATTTTATACGTTAAAATCATTTTCCTAATTGACCTTTGTTAACTTAATACATGTTGCAAACCCAAAATAAAAATCTGATTTTCAAACCTACCAGACCCTTGATATTTAGTATCAAGAAATAAAATTATCTCGTGTCGTCAGAAACGTTAACTTGTGCCTGCTGGACACATGTTGAAGTCAGATTAATAACACAGTTACCCCTGAATTTGATATAGTTGATTTTTTTTGTCAAATCCTTTTGTCCTTTTGTTCATCATGATTATTTTTAACGTGGTCAATGGCAACATGTAAACAGTACAATTCTAATTATTGGCCTTGGCTGGTTAGGTACCTCTTTTCACTTATTATCCAAAAAGCAAATTTATGCAACATGGTTTCATTCAGATAAAACTGTAATGACATGCAAATTTGTAGAATACTAATAAAAAAAATTATGTGATTATAGGAAGAAAAATGCGTTGTTTATGCTTATTTCACTGATTAAGAAGTTTCAAATAATCACAAACTTCGTTTTCTTTTGTCTAAATAAGTAATCCTATGTGCACATGTTGTGCATGTCCTACGCTAGAGTACTCTATGAGAACTCATATAAAAAGTATGCAACTACAAGAGTAAAAGTATGATACGCTACTTAATTGAGTTTGGATTGACCAAACCTACTAGTTAGACTAGCAGTAGCTAACAAAAAAATATGATGGAAATTGTACAAGGAGTAAATCCAGATATTCCCTTTAAAAAACAACTGTACTGAAAATTGATATGCGAATTTCTACTGATTATGACCTATAATAATTTTTTGATGGACTTTAGTAGCTAGCAACCATACGGTCCATACCTATGAACTTATTGATGCTGCTATGTAACAAAATCTAATATGCATGCAACTGCAACTGCAACTGTAAAAGTAGAATAAGTATAAAACCGAAAATAAAAAACTATCACCTGCTGAGCGTTTCAGAATCATCAGCCAGAGCCCCGATAACCCAATAGCATAAACTCTGAAACATGGCGTCAAGTAACCCATAACTGAAATACAACACAAATGGACCCGCAAACCTGGAACCCGACATCTTGAAATCGAGCTCCTCCCCAAAATTTCCATCCTTGTACCGCAACTGATTCAGAAGGCCTCCAGCCCAAATACCCGTACTCATGGTCGCCACCACCCCAATCCCCACAAACCCCCTCATCCTCCTGCTCTTAAAACTGAAATCCAATAAGTACCCAAGCGCCATGGATCCCACCATCTGTGCTCCCCAGTAAAATACATTATTCAACCCCTTAGTCCTCAAATTGAACAGCAATCCATTCACGTTGTTGAACTGGTAGCTATAGAAAAAGTTGCTGGCCCAAGCCGCTGGTATAATCAACTGCATCTTCCAATTCGTGAAAAGCTTCAGTATCTCTAACGCTTCGGTACTAACCTTTTTGTAGGTGACGACGCTGGCACGTGTTCCGTCATCGCGGACCACTTTCGTGGGAGGTAAAATCAAAAGGGACAGAACCGCTCCGAAACCCATGAAGCACATGAACGCGATGTAGGTTCCGTCGCTGACGGACGTGGCAGTGGTGCGATTATAGTTCAGGACGAACGGGATCAGGCCTCCGATCACTCCTCCCATGTTGAAGATCGACCAGAATAAGGAGATGTAAACGCCTTTGCGTTGGGTTGGAGGGTACGATGTCATGATCGCGCCCTGGGCCGCCCATAGCAGGCCGGCGCCAATGCCGAGGATGGCACCGGCGATGATGGCGAAGAGCTGGTGTTTGTAGTGGTTGTAATAGAGGAAGGATCCCGCGTAGAGGACGTAGGTGGAGCATCCGGCGAGGAGGGTGAGGCGTGGACCGAGAAGATTAAAGATGCCGCCACCGAGGACGCCGAAGACGGCGAAGGTGGTGTAGAGGGCAGTGTTGGCGTTGTTGGCTGCCTCGTGGTTGACCTGGCCGCCGCCTCCCATGCCGGAGAGGGCGTTGAACATTCCGGGGCAGCAGAAGCAGACCAGCCCAATGAGGATGATTTGGATCAGAGGAGAATTGAAGCGGTATGGGTTGTAAGGAGGCGGAGCGGAGGGGGTTTCGGATTTGGATGACGCATCGGGCTGTTGTTTGGATTCGAAACCCATTTTGAAATTTCTGGGGAGGAGGAGATATTTGGATCGGGGAGAAGGGAGTGGGGTTTTTATTTAGGAAGATGAGTTGAGTTTTTTGAATAGTTTATCGATCAAGTTTACGTTGCGATCCATGTTTCTGTATTTTTTGCGTGAAGATGTCAACAAGGCCACGAGCGATAATAGTTTGATAAGAACCAAGTTTATGATAATATAATTTGATCACTAAGTTATGAAACAAGGAAAATATGAAAGTGAGAGTTAATTATCATACTTGTACTTGCAAGCGAGATGTATGGTTAGCATTTGAACGTCGTAGTAACGTGTTTTAACATAAGAAAAGTCACTCTTTTTTTATTTTGTTTTTTGAAATTGGATCTTTAAGGAGTAATATATAGTTGTAATATAAATATTAGTTAGCATATAGCACACGGCAAGTTATCATGTCCAGTGGATCGAATCACGTCACGCATGACGCATGATTCGAATCTGTAACTTCACGGACAAAAACAACGTTTAAGCACTGGGTTTATGGTGCTTGTATAGGCCAAAGTCGTATTTTTCTTCTTCTTACATAATACTGAAATAAACTCAAAATTAACATGGTAACATGATATGTACTGAACTGGATTTAGCCTATGCATTAGGATGCATAAGTTGATACTAGCCAAATTACAGAGAAAAACATTGAACTGCAGTAAAATGTATACCTAAGTACTTAACTAATACCGATGACTTATTCCTCGTATATGGCGACCTCCTTATGAAGGGGTATGCTACTTTAGCTTTCAGATTGAAATCGGTGATGAGAAGTCAATGTCAGGTTACGTCTTTACTTTAAACAGTGGATCCATTATTTGAAAAAGTTTCAAATAAGAAACGGTAGCAGATTTCATGATGGAGGCTGAGTATATCACCCTCAACAATGCGGCTAAAGAAACATTTTGAATACGCAAATTTACGAGTGAGCTAAGAATGATTTCCAACATGGAGAATCTGGTGACATTGTTTTATGACAACAATGTAAGGATGCAGTATCGCAAAGGAGCCTAGAACATGCAAGAAAATGAGAAACATGTTAGTCTTTGAGATGATGGTTTTGATGACAACAATCTTAGAATAAGATTATAAAATATGAATACTAACATTATAGTTTAGATATATGTATATGCAGGATTTAACCATGTAGATACCAAGAATGAAGACTGTGCAGTATAGAGATTCAAGATATCAAGATTGAAGACTCATGAGTATCAGGATTATTAAGAGTTCAAGATTTCAATAATAAGTAATTTAATTAGGAATTTTGCTAAAACTCCTAGAAAAGCACTAGCATCTTAAAATCTAATTTATTCGTGGAATGGAATCCATTTCGAGGCTGTTAAAGAGATGGAACGTTAAGTAGGATGGAACCTACGAAAAATCTAGTGGAACATTGTTTTGTATTCACTAACTTTTATTCAAATGTTTTTTTATAAAATTATATCTTGTTTTCAAAATCTTCCTTTTAAAAGAATCAAAAACATTTATCCTGGTTTTAAATATTTTTAGCCTCAAAATAATCTTTATTTTCAAAATCAAATTATCCTTGGTTTTAAACTATCTTTTAATAATAATAATATATTTAACTTTTAATATTTATACTTAGATTTAAATATAAAATTATAGCAAAATTTTATATGTACGAAAATATTATTCTCTATACTTATTTATGTATTTTAACTATAGTTAAGTATATTTATAAAGTTTAAAAATAATTTTAATACAAGATAGAAGTTATTTTCAAATAAAAACAAATTACCAAGATTTCCTTAGGCTTGTCGACAAACCCTAGGATTCCTTGTCGATAAGGTGGCAGTTGATTTCAAAATTTTGAATTTCAAAAGAAGTGTCTATTCGTCATACCTTTCACGAATGGACATGGCTGTTGTTCTACTATAAATATGGGCAGTTTTAAACGAATTTTCATTCATATTTTCTCTGATTTCACTCCTCTTCTTCTTCCACATTTTTTATATATATTTTTACCATTACTCTGTCGAAATCACCATTGAATCTAACTAGATCATTTCTGGTTTGATTTTCTATCACTATCTCAACAAGATCTCAGTGTTGTTCATAATTATAGGCTTCTTTGTAATAAACTGAACAAGAAAAGGTGTGATTGTAGCCTGTGAAATCAATCAAGCGAGAAAAGGTGTGATTGTAGCCTGTGAAATCAATTGGGTGAACTTGTTGCCCGTGAAATCATGTATCTCTACCCAGAGGATTGTGAATCTGGAGTGGTGTACCTCATGGCCTTGAAATTGAGGGTGTAATTGTACAATCAATTTTGAAAGGAAATCCGTACTTGTGTGCGGGACTGATGTAAGGTAACTCTGAACCGGTATAAAATTCGGTGTGTTCTTTCCTTTATTGCTTTTACTTTATTTTTTCATCTGTGTTTGATTCTGTGATCATATCTATGTCTAAATATTGCATACATTCGTATTCAAATTAACATAAACTCAAAAAGATTTAGTAATTCCTTTAAACACTATTCACCCCCCCCCCCTCTAGTGTTAATTCTAGCCTTAAGATTCGTAATCCGCATTTCTCACATTTGGTATCAGAGCAAGGTTTTCAAAGTTTCATAATCTGAATTTTGAAAAATTTTCAAAATGGCTACCAACATTGGTACTGTTAACACTACCAACACTGGTTCTATTATCCCTGTCACTAGTTCATTTGTAGAAGGTCAGTCTACTGTTAGATCACCACTTTTTAATGGCAGTAACTATGCATATTGGGCATGTATGAATATATTTACAATCCATAGGACTAGACACTTCGAATATCACACAGACTGAATATTCTGAACCCACAACATTATTTTACACAGTGGACTGCTGAGCAAAAGACTGTTGCACAAATTAACTCTAAAGCTATGAATATTCTGTTTTGTTCACTTGATAGAAATGAATTTAATAGAGTATCAGTTTGTAAGTCTGCATATGAAATCTGAAAAACTTTGCAAGTTACTCACGAAGGAACCAGCAAAGTTAAACAGACCAAAATTTCCATGCTCACAAATCAGTTTCAATTATTAAAATGAATTCTAATGAGTCTATTTCAGATATGTATAGTAGATTTCAGAACATTATGCATTCTCTATTATCCTTGGGAAAGGAATTTTGGAAGAAGATCAAGCTAGAAAAATCTTAAATTCTCTTACTCCAGAATGGGATCAAAAGACACTTGCAATCGAAGAGGCAAATGACATCGGTACCTTAAAGATAGAAGAATTAATTGGAAATCTAGTGTCGTTTGAAGTTCAAATGATTGAGAGAAGAGAAAGAAAAGCATCTGAAAAGAAATCAATGGCATTCAATGCATTGACCGATGGATCAGACTCAAACAGCGATAATGATGAAGAGATAGCCCTTATGACCAAGAATTTTTGAAAATTCCTGAAATACAGAAAGATGAATAATCTTAAGAGAAACAACTATAAGAACTTTGGAAATCGGATTGTAGTGCCAAACAATATCAAATGTTTCAAATGTGACGAACCAGGTCATATCAAAAGAGATTGTCGGCATCCAAATAGGCAAAATCTTTCTATAATCAATGATTCCATAAAAAAACGAAAACGTGCATTTACTGCTACTCTAGATGACTTAGGCTCGTCCTCAAGCGATGATGACTAGAAGACAGATAATTCAAATATGTGTTTCACGGCAGTTCACGACTCCGACGAATTCAGAGAAACGGACTCAGAAAAAGATGATCAAGGAGCAAGAAAAACATTTCGATGCGATACGATGGATGATTTCCTCCCTACACAAAGATGATAATGAAGCACATCCTCATGTCTCTCTCACCAATGATAATGAAAATTGAGATGCCATTAAAGCTGGCCCTATATTTGGAGAAGAAGGATGGGTGGAATTTCCTCGTAATGTTTGATTTTACTTGATTGCTTTGTTTGATTTTAATTGATTGCTTAGACTGATTTAATTTGATTTGGTTTGGTTTGGTGTGGATTGATATTTGGTGTGCATAACATGTATAAAAACACATTGATATTTAGATGATCTTTGATTAGTTATCATGTCTATCAGTAAAATTATCTCTTAATCTATCTATTATATACTCCATAGAATATTATATTAATGCAGGTATTTTAGTACAAGAATAATGGGGAGTTATATAGTTTGAAGTTAGTTTTTGTTGATGACGAAGGAGGAGAAGTATCAAATAGGATAGTTAGGCATAGATTAAGGGGGAGTTATTAGTTTTAGGGGGAGTTATAAGGATAGAAGTAATACTTATAAACAAAGGTTGTCATCATCAAAAAGGGGGAGACTATTAGTCCTTAAGATGATGGTTTTGATGACAATAATCTTAGAATAAGATTATAAAATATAAATACTAACATTATAGTTTAGATATATGTATATGCAGGATTTAACCATGCATGTACCAAGAATGAAGACTGTATAGTATAGATTCAAGATATCAAAATTGAAGACTCATGAGTATCAAGATTATCAAGAGTTCAAGATTTCAATAATAAGTAATTTAATTTGGAATTTTTTTAAAACTCCTAGAAAAGCGCTGGCATCTTAAAACCTAATTTATTCATGGATCCACTTCGAGCCTATTGAAGGGATGGAACCCTAAGTAGGATGGAACCTACGAAAATTCTAGTTGAACATTGTTTCGTATCCAGTAACTTTTATTCAAATGTTTTTTTTTACAAAATTATATTTTGTTTTCAAAATGATTTCAAAATCTTCCTTTTAAAAGAATCAAAACATCTATCTTGGCTTTAAATATTTTTAGCTTCAAAATAATCTTTATTTTCAAAATCAAATTATCCTTGGTTTTAAACTATCTTTTAATAATAATAATATATTTAACTTTTAATATTTATACTTAGATTTAAATATAAAATTATAGTAAAATTTTATATATACCAAAATATTATTCTCTATACTTATTTATGTATTTTAACTATACTTAAGTATATTAATAAAGTTTAAAAATAGTTTTAATACAAGACAGAAGTTATTTTCGTAGAAAAACACATTACCAAGATTTCCTTAGGCTTGTCGACAACCTCTAGGACCCCTTCTCGACAAGATGGAAGTTGATTTCAAAATTATGAATTTCAAAAGAAGTTTCTATTCGTCATATCCTTTCATGAATGGACATGCCTATTGTTCTACTATAAATAGGGGCAGTTTTAAATGAATTTTCATTCATATTTTCTCTGATTTCACTCCTTTTCTTCTTCCACATTTCTTTATATATATTTTTACCATTACTCTGACGAAATCACCATTGAATCTAACTAGATCATTTCTGGTTTGATTCTCTATCACTATCTCAACAAGATCTCAGTGCTATCCAGAGTTATATGCTTCTTTGTAATAAACTAAAACGAGAAAAGGTGTGATTGTAGCATGTGAAATCAATCAAGCGAGAAAAGGTGTGACTGTAGCCTGTGAAATCAATTGGGTAAACTTGTTGCCCGTGAAATCAAGTATCTCTACCCAGAGGATTGTGAATCTAGAGTGGTGAACCTCGTGGCCTTGAAATCGAGGGTGTAATTGTACAATTAATTTTGAAAGGAAATCCATACTTGTGTGCAGGACTAGATGTAGGATAATTCCGAACCAGTATAAAATCTGGTGTGTTCTTTCCTTTATTGCTTTTACTTTATTTCTGCATATGTGTTTGATTCTGTGATCATATCTGTGTCTGAATATTGCATACATTCGTGTTCAAATTAACATGAACTCAAAAAGATTTAGTAATTCCTTTAAACACTATCCACCCCCCCCCCTCTAGTGTTAATTCTAGCCTTAAGATCTGTAATCCTCATTTCTCACAAAACATTCTTCGAAAGTTCCACCTAATTAGATAATTTGTTCAGGAGAAAGATGTCGTGATTCAATGCCTAGATACAAAGGACAATATAGCAGATTCATTAACGAATGAACTACCTTGGTCAGTACTCTTCGAACTGATCGAAGGGATAAGATTGTGATCCCATAATTGGTCCTAAATACAAATGGGAAATTGATAGAGTTAGAGGTATAGCCTAGGAGCAATTCTGTAATTTATTGTAAATTATTAACTCTATAATAAACACTCGTTCGAAATAAAAAGTATTTTTTCATCTATTTTATACTTGTTATAATGTACTTTATTAATTATTTAATTAGTTAAAGTATATCTAATAGGAAATCCATAAATGATATGTTTTGTGATAGTAGTTACAGTGCGTTATAATCATGAACAATTTATCGCAAGGAAAATAAACATATCAATTTAAATATTCTCGATCAAGGTGTATCGAGATTGGATATCGACGCATTTCTTGAGTCTAGAATATGTAAAACTCTCCAAATGTTGAACACTGTATTACTCATGACTTCTAGGGTCACCAAGGGATTATGTACTGGTAGTTACTGGATAACTATGGAATACTTACTTGATAGTTTTCATTGGTTAATATAACTAAGGTCAAATAGAAATTATCGAAGTGACAACGTTACACAGTTCCCTCAACTCGAGAATATTGTTGAACTTCAATATGGACACTACACTTTGGTTGTAATTAAATCGTGGCATGGCGTTCATCGAGCGACTATAGTGGGTCTGAATTGAAGCATTGAAGTGAAACTAGAAAATTAGTCCACTCAGTTATACAAGGTTAGTATCACGCCAACTGTAGTAAACTCAAAGTCAAAATCTTTAGTCGAGTAGTTCAGTTAACAGTACTTATCGTTATTGAATCAAGGACTTTGTGTTTGGACTATACAAATTAATTGCGGACAATATTGGAATTTTGACTAATAGAAAATTCCATAAGTCCTAATATGATACAGTTTTGACGAAATGAATTGATGTAAATAATTGTCATCATCGGGGACCGCTAGATTTTATCGAAACCGTGTAATCGATAAATCCAGTCGAACAATCACACCATAGCTAAAGTGGCGTATGAACATTAATATTCGAATTTTTCGATATTAATCGCTGATTGAATTTACACATATGAGTCACACAACCGCAATGTTGAATACTCTGAATACCACATGATTTAATTGAATATAATTGTTATAAATTAATTAAATTAATTAATATTTGCGAAATATTAATTATAAAATTTTATTTGATTTATTTGAATCAATATTAAAAATGTGCGCATATAAAAGTTATATACATACATTTCGATATACGATATCAATGTAACATTAGAATTTGATTTAAATGTGAAATTATCCATTATGTTTGAAAATGCAGATAGGCCTATAAGTTTATAAGAAATAGTCGACCATGAAAGTTATATATGTACGTTTCGATACACGATGTCGATGTAACATTTTTTTTCCATGCAAAAATTTTAAAACTAAAATAAATTAACATTTCATTCAATCAACGCGGATTAATTAACAAAATGATTTTATCAAAACTATTTTATGGCTGAAAATAAATAAATTTTATTTTATATTTAATTATACAATATCATATACATATATGACTTAGAATTTTATATAATTATGTACACACACACACACATATATATATGCGTGCGTGCGTGCATACATGTATGTGTGTGTGTGTGTATGTATTTTTGCATACAACGAAAACATACTATGTTTATATATAAATATAACTTTATAAATTAATTGTACAATATTTAAACTTGAATTCAAATTTTAAAAGGGTATTTTAAATCTATATCTAATTCAAATTTGAAATTTTATTAAACAGTTTTAACATTGAATTTTAACTTATTTTATACTTAAATTTATGTAATTATTATATATATATATATTGTTTGCACCAAAAGTTAGCACAAACACCCAATAGATTATTTAAAGAGAAATAAATGAAGAAATTAAAATTAATACGGAGGAAACAAGTAGGGAACAAGTAAAAAACAATAATAAACCTATTTATAGTGGTTCGGCGTTGGATGTCTACGTCCACTTTGAAGAAATGGGTCTATTAATCACTCGAATTTCTGAATAAAAAAAGGATCGGATCGGATCGGAATCCGTAATTACAATGGAGTACAAAGAAAATAATAGCATAAAAATTCCTTCAAATGAACTATGAACCATGTATTTATAGGGGTAGGCAACTGAATATCTTCCTGAAAATTCGCCAACAGAATCTCTAGATGCAGATGAAGTTACCCAAAAAATTTCAAGGCCCAGTTTCCATCACGGAGCAATCGGCCCTGATCGGCCGAGATGTCCACATGGCATGTAGCGATTGGTATGGTGGGTCCCTCTCCATGTTGAATGTTTTCAAAGTTATTTGCATAATTGCTTTCACGTTTTTTAAGATAGCAATCGACTCCCGTTGAGTTAAACTGATGATTCAAGTTGTTCATTGTCATAGTGATCCAATCGATTTCCTGCCCAGGGAAGGGCATAAATCCATACTTAGAATATTTTGAAGAGTCTATCTCTTGGCTTCCCTTGATCTTGCTTCAAACTATTGTCAATGCTTATTCTCATGTCTCTGTGATCAGCCATTCAGGCTGCTTGCCTTATCTATCATCGAGTCTAACTTGTCCAATCTGTCCGAAGTTGGGTCAAAGGGCAGGATAACACTTGCCCCCTAAAAGTACTTCCTGTTTTAAACATGGCATGCTTTAAATCGAAGCAAGTTATAGTCGCCAGGAAGAATTCCATTCAATTTTCTGAACAGTCGTTATCCTTCCATTGTATTGTCTTTTCAAAGAGTCATATCTCTCTCCGTTCGTTATGATAGATGGTCGATATTTGTCAATATAAATTCGGAGTGTAATCCCCAGTCTTTTTCTATGCTCAATTTCATTGAGGTTGTTGATTAAGTTAGAAGGATTCGGTTTTCTGTAGCAACATCTTTTCTGCGAGATTCAGGTAATAATTTAATCTCTGTCAATTTAAGAAATTGAATGATAGGTACGTACACGTGCATGTTCATGCGTCGTTGTCAATATCACGTAAATGAAATATATTTGCATTGCTATACTCTTCAACTTCCATTCACATTTTCTTTTTCCTTCTTTTATTTATATTTTTTAACATACCGACCCATTTCTTCTACCTTCGCAGGCTTAGCTTAATTTGTGGCTATATCGAAGCAGGCTGAACCTGCATCTAAGCTAAACACTTAGCTTTCATTCCTTTACTTGCTTATTTGTTTCCCTTAACCGATCCAAACCCTTATTCCTTCGCTTTCGCTATTAACGAATTTGAGCTCGAGTAATCTAGCACCTCTCCTACAACTCATCACTACCTCGATCACCACCCCTTCCAACACCTCGTTCCGCCTTTTTTCCAACTAGCTTCGCACCAACCTCAATGACTCTCACTTGGATTGAACTCGAAATTAAACCCTAAGTTGCGACCTAGGTCGAATCATATTCCACACTTAATTCGTTTGTATTAAAGGTGTGTTTGATTTTTTCAAATGTAATTTTAGCGACGAGGTGATGAATTTTATCACGTTGGTAGCTGTAGGCCTAGCGTTCGGTAGTATGGAAAGATGAAGTGAAGTAGTGAAGATGGAAGGATCAGCTTATGATAAGCGATCAGTTGTGGATCCGCGACTAGCGTGGAGGAGACGTAGTGGAATGATGAGGAAGAGGGATCGGTCGAGGAGTGATCAGCTTATGAGATTTGATGGAAGCGTGTTGAAGATGATGTGAAGTTCGAGGGGTTGAGGATGGTTGTATTGGAGATAGTCATATGGATGGAATGGCAATGGTAATGGGCGACCAGTTATAACATGGAGCAGAACGACTGATGATGGAAGGCGATTGGTTGCAATTTCGGAAGAGGGATCGGTCATGGCATGGAGTATTTGAAATTGGACAAGGTAAGACCGCCTAGGTAAGGGATTAGGTATAATCCCTTTGCCAAGGGTTACTTAGCCGATTTTTGCTTGAGTGAAGATCTGAACTTGAACTCCATTAAATATACATGAAAAATTGCCTTAAGCATGAACTTGGACTAGGGATTTGTATATGACCTCAAACTCAAGTACTTAAGCTTAAAATAAATGCATATGACTTAGAACCCAAATATTTGGACTTTTTATTTGAACTTATATGACTTGAATCATTGGAACTTAAAGCCGCACACTTTTGAATAAGACATGAACGGGTATAACATATGGTTTCGAATGAGCTTGAACACAAATATCATACTCTAATATGCCGATGATTGATCTTGGAGCTTTGATGAAATCCACAACCATCGATGTGAAAGCCAGCCGGGACGGTTAGCGATGATGGTCACTTCGACCGAACCCTAGACTCTCGTCATAATGCACTAGTTTACACTTAGCACGTGGGGAATAAATTGATTTTTCTAATGATTACTATATGCCGACCTTGGTTGCTATGAGTTTCATATGCTCGGAGCATTTAGCTGCTATGGGTACTGAACAAACTATTTCTAATGATAATTCAGAAGCTGAATCAAGCTAAGCAACAATATCCGCTTGAAACTCTCCAGGCCATTAATCTGAAAAGCCTGAAAGTTCTCAACAGGTGCGATAAACTCTTTCGAACTTAGAAGCAGAGATCGAGCTATCTCCTGACGCTCTAGAAGATGCCATATTTTTGAATGACTCAGAGAATTCAGTGGCTTTAAAGGTCGATGAGGCCTCTCTTCGTAGGCTATGCACTAAACACGAGATTCCATACGAGGATGTGGAAGTCCTGTCTTTTAACGATAAGGCTCACTTGCCCCAAGAGGGTATATTGCATGCAAAAAGTTTATGTGCTGGGCTGGTTGCGTTCCTCCTTTCAATTCATTCATTCGAAAAATGTTGCATTATTTGAGATTGGCGTCAGCTCAGCTGCATTACAACTGCTATGCATTCCTACACTGCACATACATGATATTCCTTAAATTGTTATATCACGAGCCGACCTCGGAAGACGTTAGATTCATTTACAATTTCATGTGCCGAAGGGGAAGCCTCTCGTACACTTTCCTTAAGTCACTCACTAACTGTCATGTCATAACCGACACTTGGAACAAATTGAGCTTTTTTAAAAATGAATGGTTCTATATGCGCTGCCTACCTGGTTTTGTAGGACAGTGGCTGGAAGGACATAAGTGTCATTTAAAACTTAATTTGAAGTGCTTTTATTCAAATCGTACCCTGAATTAAATAGTTATTTATTGAATAGTGCAGATAGCCATCCACTCCCACCAACGATATATACTCGGAGGCGGTTTTAACGCACAAAAATACATCCATGGCAGATAGAGACATCAGATCTCTTCTTATAGACGAGCGCCTTTTCGTCTTCGGATTATTAGAAGAAGGCCATAGCATGGAACTGGCAAGAAATACTAGGAGGAAATTATGGAAAGAAGGGGCACTGTTGGGCAGGGAGGTGACGAAGTTGATCCTATCTTACCCCTGATCAAAGGGGCTCAGGACATCACCGAGGAAGGCGAGGTGAGAGGCGATGCTACTATGCCTAGTCGTGATAATGTGAGCCTAAGTCATGAGCCTACCGTTGGATCCTCCCAATCCCTATAGCTCCCGTCTCATAAATGAGAAGAAGAAAAAGGCTTGTTTATAAGATTCACCAAGGGTAGATGTCTAATAAATCCAAGTCAACCTCTACTACAATGGACCGGTCTATCTCTCTGCCTCTAGAAGATTTATTCAAGGGGTTGTCGGGAATCCTAATTCCAAAAGATGTTGGAAATTATGGTTTCGCCAATTTAAGCCTCGAAGGGTTTGAATCCCCTATTCGATTTGGTGTAACATTCCTCCCACTAGCATGGAAGAGACTGCTCCAACGAGCAAAGCTCTAGTAACCGATCCATCGGGGGAGACACTAGGACACTCAAGATCACGTGCACTTCACCGCATGACACTTGTCTGCATTTAAATCTAGTGATTCTTATTCACTTTCATTTTGTTTGCAGGTTCGATAGGATGCCCCCGCAATTATGATCACTTATAGAGATCGGCACACTCCCAACAGTCTTACTTGGGCGCGATCGAGGTCTGAACCATGGTCGAGATAGAGAAGGTGGTGAAGGGAGTGAAGACCGAGATCGAAGCTATCAATCTAAGGACTCATCGTCTGGACATAAGTCAAAATCCTAGTCTTCTTATGACAAGGGTGTCGGTCAATGCCCCTTATACATAGTAGCAGCAAATCGCTACCTCATTCTTCTGCTTCGGTTATTGCACCTGAACAACATTTAGGCTCTTTCAACGCCCGTTGGTCTTCGAAACGCAAATTTGGTGCAGAAGGTCCTGATACTTTATCCTATCGGCATGAAAAATGAGCCCTCTCATCCCCGACTACTCTTGATGCCACTGCTGATGCGAAGATGGTTGAGCTTAAGGCCACATTTTCTAAGTTGTGCTTTGAAAAATTCAAATTTGTTTCCACTTTGCATTTAATTCCTCCAAAAGCCAAGGACACAATGCTCTCTTATGTTATTAATGTCTATGTCTATGTCTAGCATAGTAGAACTCTCCCTGTGGCCGAGAGAATTTCTGAGGTGTCGATGGAAAAGAAACACAAAATTGATCACTTAACTCTTAAGGCGATCCATGACAAAGACATCATCAAGTACTTAAATGAGGAGGTCAACTTGTTAGGTACAAAGCTGGCGGATGCTGAGAAAAAAGCCGCCGAATCTTTTGAAGCCGTTCAGCATTTAATGAAAGTGCACCAAGTTGAACTGGACACCGCCATTCGTTGCAACGGTACTTTAGCCCTTGAAAAAGACATTATATAGAACGAGAAGGACATGATAAAAAAAGATAATAATGAATTAGCCCTTCGTATTGAGCAGCTTGAGGAGGAGACTGAGAAGGAAAAATAGGGAAAACTTAAGGTTCGGCTGGAGTCTCAATGATACTGCAAGGAAGGCATCGAGGCTAGTGAAGCTAAAATAGAGGCCGACGGACAGCTTGCATATGTAGAGGCCCTCCAAGAAGAAGCTAGGGAAGTGGGTCGGACAAAGATGAAGGACGAGTTTGATTTGTTGCTAATATATTACAATACATGCTTCCTTATGAATCGCAACCTCGGCTTCCTTGGAGAGGGATATCCTGAGTCGCTCTCGAAGCCTGGGACCGTATTGTAGATCTGAAGAAGAAGTCCCTCGGTGGTGCTGAAGTGGATGAAGAGTAGCTTATGTGTGAAATATTACGCAACGAAGAGCCCGATGAACTTAGGGCTGCTAGGCTTTGTTTACTTAATGATCCAGCGATCACCGAAGAGGGGAAATATGGTGGCGAAGCCTCGGGATCTGTTTCCAAAGCCCTCCTACTACTCAAGTAGTTGGTGTTTCAATTTCTCATGCCTCGAAAAAGGATGTGGGCTACGATCCAGGTCATCCAAGGATGCACAAATCTTTCAGGCTATCTTTAATTTTGGAAGGCGACACTCCAGCTACGACTGAAGGCTAATCTAGTGAAAGTATATCTCTTACTTCTCCAAAGTGCAAGGTGGTTTACATCTTGCTCCCGATAGTTATGGGCTTGCCTATTAGTCTTCATGAAATTGCATGTACGTCTACATCTGTCCATGCTCCCGATGATGATGTTTCCCTAGGACAGTAGGCGCAGACCGTAGGGTCCACTGCAACCGTCACTATACATGTGGCTCTTACTGATTGACTTGCTGAGACTACCGGTTCGGATGCTAAAGTCATAGGGGCTCTAAATGAAGAAAAAATGATGACCAACAGGGCCAGGATGAAACAAAGGACATCGTAGTGACTGATGATGCCTCCGAACACACCAGTAAACTTAACATGAAGGAGCGCAATGAAAAGGAGGAGCTGGACTTGCAAGCCAAGAAGGAGAGGGTGGAAGTGGATATTACTCCGCTCCAAGTCATACTGTCTGGCGACATCACTCCTAAGGAGGTCAATCCTTCTGTATCCCAAAGTGAGACTACCTATGTCTCTGAAAGCATCTCTCTTAAGGGTAGCAAGGGAAAAAAGGTCAAAGAGGAGAGGATGGGGTGGTAACTCCAGAGAATCCACCTCGAAGAAGCCCAAAAAGGGGGAGAAATAGTCGTTGAACCAACTTGGGTAGTGTGTTTCTGTAACGTCCCGCCTTTTCGCACACTTTAAACCGACACACGTGCCAATTCAAAACATAACGGAAGGGCGGATTGTTATGGGGTAAATAAGAAAAACAGAGAAGAAATAAAAACAAAATAGAATCTCACAGCGGAAGGATAAAATATAATAATAAATATACAGTTCATAAATGGTTTACAAAACACTTGTTATTCTTTACACAATAAATATCAGAGTTACACATACCAATACAATCAATGCAGCGGAACAGTATGAGTGTGGTGCAATACTATAAATAATAATAATACGGATTCTTCGTCTTCGTCCTCCAAAGCTAATGTCTTCGATCCTGAAACGCTCGGACTGACCCGAGCGAATTTGAAAAGACAAAAATACTCGAGTCAGACTAAAAGATCTTATGTGAGTTAAATTAACAGAAATAAATATGAGTACAGTAACTCAAGAGATGTTCGGGATTTACATCTCCTAAGGATCTGTTAAACTATTTACTGTGTATTATATTGCGCTATTATAATATTGTCTATTTATAAAATAAACTTACTTTTTAATAGCGTTAAGGGGTTACCCATATAGCCCTTAACACAAATAATGCCAATAGTCTATACAGTACCGTAATACCTCCTGATCGGGAAGCTACCAGAGGATACTCCATAGGTACGACACAAATAGAAACTCGTAGTAAAGGCTCGGTATGGTAGGTGACACGGCACAACTAGGCAATGCCAGGGTAGATATACCAATTGCTATCCAGGCTGGTGGAAACGCGTAGCCGCAGTTACCGCCCACCTCGGACTAACTCCCCAAAATCAAAATATAGAAGTGGCCACTGAATCAATCCAAAATCAAAGTATAATATCGAAGAGGAGGGTCCGATCAGAGAATGACCTCATTGGCCTGAGAATCGCTCCTGTTTTAGCTACCTTATGCTAACTCATGGGAGTCGGGTCCATGTATTTACCTTACAGGAAACGTCGCCACCACCTACTTCATTCTGGAATCTCCACCGCGTACACGGTTAGTCAAAGTGGTTTTCGGTATCGACAGAGAGTATGTCCATATCCGATCCCGGTCTCTTTACCAACCCATCGTTATTATAACACCGCGGTCATTTAAAAATAGGTTATACTTTAAAAATCAGAATAAACATTCCATTTCATAACCATGAATACGATATCATTTCAAAACCCAAAACCATATTTTATCACTTATCCCAAATATAATTCTTTTCCAAAATCATAATGCTTTAACTTCATAACGTCTGAAAATCAAATATTTTCAAAGCATAATATTTTGAAAATCAAAATTTAAAACCATAACTTCTAAAAAAACTTGAATGGTTTGGACATTCAACGGTATATGAATTATATGGTTTAACTTAAATGTTACTTTGTAAAGAAAATAGTTCTCATGGCTTTACAAATACATTTCTTTATTAAAGTCTAAACCAAAATTTATATTATCTCTCTCAAGTTCCAAAACCACTTCAATTTATTTATATATACGTATATCCATTTTGAGTAACAGTATTTCAAACTAAAATTGGATTTTTTTCCTTTCAACAGATCAATTGTTCTATTAATTAGTCTTGAATATTCACATAAAATCCATAAATAATAAGACTTCAATTTCTAGTAATAAAATATATATATCTTCCCAATTCAAATTATACTAGAATATTCATTTCAATTTATTTTGGGAAAAATCCAATTATAAATATCATATCTTAAAATTTCCAAACTTAACATTTAAACATATGATATAAATTATTAAACTCCATTTTCTTAATTTTCTTCCATTTTTAATAAAGATTTTTATACACCTTTTAATTTCAAAATTTTCAACTTCATATGTATATATATATATATATGGAAGAAAAATATTTATACAATATAAAATTTAAGATTATTATAAACCGTATTCCATCCAAACCATAGAAATCACATTTAAATAGTTATATATATACCGCGGTGCCTGTATATAATTTTCTATCCTATGGTCAAGTGATACGGATATTTATCATTTCAATCCGTAATTTAAAAGATATAAAATTTTACGGTTATATATCATTTCAAACCACAGTCCCGAATGAAATGAAATATGCATGATAATTTGCAATTTAATGATATACAATAAACATCCATTCATCAACATCATCCATCATCCAAATCGCAATCATCAATCAATATCAATCAATAACAATATTATTTTTGGTACTACATAACAGGTAATACTGGCAATTTATTCAAATTAAATTTAACAGCTATTAATCTACAGTCTATATTCAGTAATAAATTATATAACTGTTAACTAGCAGTTCATATACAAACAAATAAATTTTAACTGTAAATTTATACGCAATAAATTAATTAAATTAACAGTTAAATTAAATAAATACAATTCAACAGATATGAATAAAATAAACATGCCAAATACTCATAAATAAATTTCTATTCATTTCTAAAATTAATTTAAACAAACATAAAAGCTTCTAGTAGTTGTGAGTGGGTTAAAACACTCACCTTTTTAATTTAAATCGAATTTAAATTCGATTTAAACCCAAAAATTCTCCCTTCTCGGAATTCGTCCAAACCAGCGTCATCAAGTCCGGAATTAAATTACGATCCTAACAAAAGAAATTTCGTGTGAATCCGACTTCATATGAGAAAGTTATGGCGAAAAATGATGATTGAATTCAAAATTGAAAATAAATAAAACGACACACATTCATCACTTACAAATATATGTGTCACGTCACTCCTTCTATTCCCAGAAACGCACGCGGCCCCCTTCCAGAAACCCTCATCGAAGATCTACGACGATCTAACCGTTGAATCGACACAAAAACCATATAGATGCGATCCCCGTCGTCCACTCTACAAAACCCAAAAAAGGTTTGACGATCCGACGAAGTTTGCGACGACGATGATGAATGGTCACGGACTGTTTGAATTAATTCTGGTCAAACGAATGTTCAAAACAGAAAACGAATTGCACCAGTAGATTACGTGCCTCGAGAACATTAACATATATTTTTGTGGAATTTTTCTGAAGTGTTTGCATTTTCACTGAAATTTGGATTGGGGTAGATCTAGGTTGCATTCATTTGAGGAGGAGAAGGAGATGAAGAAATGAACGTACAGCGAAAGGGAAAATAAAATGGGGCTAGGGTTTATAACAGGTTATATAGACAAGGCTGAAAAATAATAGATGGATCGGATTGGATCTAAACATAAGTTTAAATTTAGGCATAAACATATATGTAATAAAGTAGCATTAAATTTTGAAACGTGAATTGATTTAATTGGAAATAAATTACCCAAATGTTCTTATTCCATCAAATTTTATTTACTGAAGGTTGCACTTAATCTACTTTATACATCTTGCCCCTTTTGTCTTTAAATCAATAAATCTTATATAGTATATAGATTTATCATAAATTTTATCTATTCTTCCTTTTTAGGAAATGTTCTATATATTAGATTTCATTTATATGCAATAAATCATACTATCGTAGTTATATCCAGTTAAATAAATAAATGTTGATTCCTACTCTTTTTATCCAACAATTGTTTACGTTTTATTCCATAAATACTTCTACACACACCCTGGATTTTGTGTAAATGGTTGTAACGTTAAATCTTGTCTACTTCCCATTTTATATTTAAGGTTTCTAAAACCGATAAATATTATTCCCTAGTCCAAACACCCTTTTGCCAATTTATATTAACATATCCTTAAATTATTGCAATTGATTATCTAACATACAACTGAATCTATTTCTAAATTTTCATAATTCATTAACACCTTACAAAAGTTTACAAATACAGGGCTTATATCGGATAAAACTTATTTTCATTGATGAATTCAATACTTGCCTTTATTTTATTTATTTCCAACTTAATATCCAATCGCAACAATTTCCACTATTACACTTATTAATTTCAATACATAATTCAATTTTAATAAATTCAACATTATAAGTTTGATTAAATTTATTAAATTCACTTTCTTTCTATTATTCAAGGTTATTGATGTCAATTTAATGAAACTAACATTGGCTCAATATCTATACATTAAAAATCTCAATTCTAAACTTAGATCTCAACTTATGAAATAGTTAAATAATAAATTCCATCTAAATCTACATCTTCCTACTATCTAAATATTTAGAAAAATTAATTACCACTTTTTATTGTAAATTTCTAAACTAGAAGATTTGTGTCATTTCTAGCCCTCTGGATATTTTATATTAACTAAAAGCAAATTTACATATAATTTCCATCGTCAATTATTTTAGTGAATAAATCTTCAAAGGTTACTACAATTAATCCCCTAAATTGCAATAAATTCTAATAAATTTGACTCTATTTGATTACAACTCACAAATAAATCAATTATTCCCCAACTACAAAGTTACCGTTTCTTATATATATATCACTACAGTAATACTTCCAAATGTTCATCTCTTGTTTGCATAAATTACTGTATTCAATTGAATTGTAATATTGTTAACTTACACATAAATAAAACTTAACAACTAATAGAATAAATAACTTACAAAATTTGTTGTCATAAATATATTTTATAAGTCTACACTTAATTATTATCTTACAATACGTTTTTATGTTACTATAAAATTTATACACTCTTCCGTTACCATATTAATAATTATTAAAGTAACGTTCAATAATTATTAAAGTAACGTTCATTCTTAATAACAACGTTATACTATTCAACATATAAAAGGAATCCATTCCCCAAATACATTCATTTATATTTATACCTTAAAGTTCTCCTTTATTGACTAGATACATTAATTTAGATTCATTTACATCTAATGCCCTTCTTAGTTATATACTCAATACATGTTAAATCTACATAATTTTTACCCTTTTATTCAAATTCACTTATACCATCAATAACAAAATGTTGCCCTAAATTTAGATTCAATTATATACATTAGACAAATGGGTAAACTTTTGTAATTATCCCATATATGAAAATATTTTTATGCATACATTTCCACTTACTTACTATGCATTCATTTATTAAATTACTAATTGCCTTAGACAACTTATCCCCTATTTACTACCAAATTTCAAATTTAATTATAGCTTATCAATACATAAAATTTACATAGGCGAAACAAATTTTATTAGTATCTTAAGTCCATTTATTATTGACAACATTCATTAAATCTCCTTATCAACACTTATTGCATTGATTTATTCAACGGTCACCTTTTATTTAGTTACTATCCATTTTACAATCCAATGTAAGTCTTCCACTATTTATTTTATATTAAATGAATTCCATTCTACTTAATCTTTTTATTGATATTCACTAATTCAACCCTTATATCAGTTTCTTATATTTAACTTTAAATCAAATTGTGACAATCTACATTATCCAAATCTATTGTCATAAAATTTTATTGTTACACTAAATTACAACTACTATACCAAATTTCTAGATTTATTCTCAATTAGATTAGAAATTATATTAATTCAATTCGTTTAATATTATTAATTTAACGGGTCGTTACAATCTCCCCCACTCAAAACTTTTCGTCCCCGAAAAGGAAAAAGAAGGGAGAAGGAAGAATAAATAGTACATCTTATTTCAAATATTAACTTATAAACAATAATTTACTGGATTAATTTCCTTTAATGAAATATACCCGTTTATAATCATTACAACCTTTTATACTTAAATCATTAAAGTTTGGAAAATATTCAACAAAATTCTAAGTCCAAAATTTACGAAAATTTTTGGCAGAGTCTCCTTTGTACGGTGAGGCTCGGGAGAAAATATAATATCAAAATATACAAATATATTACATATATTATCAAAATATTATATCCCAACACGGGAAAAATAGCGCTTTAAACGTAATCCGAAAACGTACCTATTTGTCGGGCAATATACGCTTATTATTTTGGAACCAAAAGCAGTAGTAGTTGCTTCCATCACCTGTATTCACTTATATAATCTAAAAGGTTAAATATTTATTTTAAAGTGAACTAATGAAGTGGATTCAATCATTAATCAACCAAACAATTCAACAACCATCAACCTTACAAACAACATACATACACAAACAAAGCAACCATTTAATCCATCAAACAAATAGTTGTTTGGGTTCAAACTTGAAATTTGTATGAAATGAAATTAACTATCAAGTGCATCCTTTACTCAACAGTCTTAGATGGAACAAAGATAGATACTTATTCATTTAACCACTTCAAATTTCTTACCCAACAACATAAATCAAACAACACAATTCAAACCAATACCCAAATTTATTTATTATACATTTATCTCATGCTTCAATGGTTTGGTTTTCTTTCTTTCATTTATGGAGTGATTTCTTTATTTCTTACAAATTTTCATTTTCCATTTATCACAAAATTCATTATATTTGTATTCCAATTTATTTACTAAAGTTTCTATCATCTATTTATACTACTTACCTTTACTTATAGTAAAATTTCCAATTTAACTTAAGTCTATACAATTAATTCTCATTAATAATAGCAAATTAATAGAATACTTTTATTACCTTACTCTTCCCTTGTAAGATTTCCCCTTACATTTTCCTACTAACATTGCAACTTTTTATTATATGGTAAGTTATGTATGTTTTAAGAATGTAAGTGAAAATTTACAAGTTTCTTCTCCATTCCTTTAATTAATATATATTTGTTTTATAAATTACAATTTCGACTTACCTTTAATCTCATTCATTTATTTAATGTTGAAGTTTCCATTATATTTAATTACAGTAACCCTCTACTTACACTTAATTTATTAACCTTATAACTTGCATTCCTATAAGTGAAAGATTTTACTCATTCATTAACTGTGGATTGCAGTCATTTATATTTTTCCTACTTTCCATTATATTAGAATAGGGGGAATTAAAGCATACTTAAGTTAATAACCCTACAATCAAACTTTATAAATTAAGGAATTTCATTTTTACTTTCTTAAGGTTAAAATCACCTATTAATAATACAACCTTTAATTTTAGTAAAATTCCAATCATCACTTAAGTTAATACCATTAAATTTTTATTTATAACAGTAATTTATTGAATACTTCATTTTTTCCAAAATTCTACTTGCATAATATTGTATTCCACTCTTAATTTACATTTCAACTTTTTATACTTGGTAAGTTATTTATGTTAAAGAAAAAGTAAAAAAACTTATGCAAGTTTAATCTCAACTCTTTTAATTCATTGATTACTTCTTTTATTTCACTAACCTAAATCTTTACAACTAATTAATGGAAATTCAAGAATTAATACCGGGTCAAATTCCAAAATTACTTTAAAATAATAGATAATTAATTTCTTACAACTTTTATATCTCTAATTACCTTTAAACAATTAAAATTTTAAATAATTTCAAAACAAATCTGCAGTAGAGTTTACTACAGTGGCCTTTCCCTTCGAAACTCGAAAATGAAAGTCGATGATGCGGCCGTCATCACCGAAATTATTTTCCAGCGACAGAGAGGAAAGTACAAACTTATTTTCTTCAAAATCCTCTTAAACCAATTCTTTCGAATTATACTAAATATTTATATAAGAAAATATTTATAAACCAAATCATTATATTTCATAAATCGTTTGAAAGAAGATTTCAAAAATCCCGGACTTAGGTTCTAAAATCTCCAATTTGATTTATTAAAATTTCAACTTAGCTTCAATTATTATAAATATTTTTATTACCTAACACCCAATCTATAGCAACCAAAATATATATCTTTATAAAAATATTTTTATATATGGAAAATATAATAGGCAAAATTATTTCATTCACCTATATTAAAAACAAATATTATGTCGGTCTGTCCTACTAAGTGTTTAGAAATCCCTATTGATGGCATAGCGTCCCATGCATCAACCAGAATTTATAAATACAAAGCTGACAGATTAACACAATATCAAATCCTTTATTAATACTAACAAATACGCTCTCTCATATATATATACACTCAGCGACTCCCATAGGGTATTACTACCCTATTTACAAAGAGTCAAACCCCACAGAGCCAAAGTTTATCGCTAAACCAAAGCTCTGATACCAACTGTAACGTCCCGCCTTTTCGCACACTTTAAACCGACACACGTGCCAATTCAAAACATAACGGAAGGGCGGATTGTTATGGGGTAAATAAGAAAAACAGAGAAGAAATAAAAACAAAATAGAATCTCACAGCGGAAGGATAAAATATAATAATAAATATACAGTTCATAAATGGTTTACAAAACACTTGTTATTCTTTACACAATAAATATCAGAGTTACACATACCAATACAATCAATGCAGCGGAACAGTATGAGTGTGGTGCAATACTATAAATAATAATAATACGGATTCTTCGTCTTCGTCCTCCAAAGCTAATGTCTTCGATCCTGAAACACTCGGACTGACCCGAGCGAATTTGAAAAGACAAAAACACTCGAGTCAGACTAAAAGATCTTATGTGAGTTAAATTAACAGAAATAAATATGAGTACAGTAACTCAAGAGATGTTCGGGATTTACATCTTCTAAGGATCCGTTAAACTATTTACTATGTAGTATATTGCGTTATTATAATAGTGTCTATTTATAAAATAAACTTACTTTTTAATAGCGTTAAGGGGTTACCCATATAGCCCTTAACACAAATAATGCCAATAGTCTATACAGTACCGTAATACCTCCTGATCGGGAAGCTACCAGAGGATACTCCATAGGTACGACACAAATAGAAACTCGTAGTAAAGGCTCGGTATGGTAGGTGACACGGCACAACTAGGCAATGCCAGGGTAGATATACCAATTGCTATCCAGGCTGGTGGAAACGCGTAGCCGCAGTTACCGCCCACCTCGGACTAACTCCCCAAAATCAAAATATAGAAGTGGCCACTGAATCAATCCAAAATCAAAGTATAATATCGAAGAGGAGGGTCCGATCAGAGGAATGACCTCATTGGCCTGAGAATCGCTCCTGTTTTAGCCACCTTATGCCAACTCATGGGAGTCGGGTCCACGTATTTACCTTACAGGAAACGTCGCCACCACCTACTTCATTCTGGAATCTCCACCGCGTACACGGTTAGTCAAAGTGGTTTTCGGTATCGACAGAGAGTATGTCCATATCCGATCCCGATCTCTTTGCCAACCCATCGTTATTATAACACCGCGGTCATTTAAAAATAGGTTATACTTTAAAAATCAGAATAAACATTCCATTTTATAACCATGAATACGATATCATTTCAAAACCCAAAACCATATTTTATCACTTATCCCAAATATAATTCTTTTCCAAAATCATAATGCTTTAACTTCATAACGTCTGAAAATCAAATATTTTCAAAGCATAATATTTTGAAAATCAAAATTTAAAACCATAACTTCTAAAAAAACTTGAATGGTTTGTACATTCAACGGTATATGAATTAAATGGTTTAACTTAAATGTTACTTTGTAAAGAAAATAGTTCTCAAGGCTTTACAAATACATTTCTTTATTAAAGTCTAAACCAAAATTTATATTATCTCTCTCAAGTTCCAAAACCACTTCAATTTATTTATATATACGTATATCCATTTTGAGTAACAGTATTTCAAACTAAAATTGGATTTTTTTTTCTTTCAACAGATCAATTGTTCTATTAACTAGTCTTGAATATTCACATAAAATCCATAAATAATAAGACTTCGATTTCTAGTAATAAAATATATATATCTTCCCAATTCAAATTATACTAGAATATTCATTTCAATTTATTTTGGGAAAAATCCAATTATAAATATCATATCTTAAAATTTCCAAACTTAACATTTAAACATATGATATAAATTATTAAACTCCATTTTCTTAATTTTCTTCCATTTTTAATAAAGATTTTTATACACCTTTTAATTTCAAAATTTTCAACTTCATATGTATATATATATATATATGGAAGAAAAATATTTATACAATATAAAATTTAAGATTATTATAAACCGTATTCCATCCAAACCATAGAAATCACATTTAAATAGTTATATATATACCGCGGTGCCTGTATATAATTTTCTATCCTATGGTCAAGTGATACGGATATTTATCATTTCAATCCGCAATTTAAAAGATATAAAATTTTGCGGTTATATATCATTTCAAACCACAATCCCGAATGAAATGAAATATGCATGATAATTTGCAATTTAATGATATACAATAAACATCCATTCATCAACATCATCCATCATCCAAATCGCAATCATCAATCAATATCAATCAATAACAATATTATTTTTGGTGCTACATAACAGGTAATACTGGCAATTTATTCAAATTAAATTTAACAGCTATTAATCTACAGTCTATATTCAGTAATAAATTATATAACTGTTAACTAGCAGTTCATATACAAACAAATAAATTTTAACTATAAATTTATACGCAATAAATTAATTAAATTAACAGTTAAATTAAATAAATGCAATTCAACAGATATGAATAAAATAAACATGTCAAATACTCATAAATAAATTTCTATTCATTTCTAAAATTAATTTAAACAAACATAAAAGCTTCTAGTAGTTGTGAGTGGGTAAAAACACTCACCTTTTTAATTTAAATCGAATTTAAATTCGATTTAAACCCAAAAAATTCTCCCTTCTCAGAATTCGTCCAAACCAGCGTCATCAAGTCCGGAATTAAATTACGATCCTAACAAAAGAAATTTCGTGTGAATCCGACTTCGTATGAGAAAGTTATGGCGAAAAATGATGATTGAATTCAAAATTGAAAATAAATAAAACGACACACATTCATCACTTACAAATATATGTGTCACGTCACTTCTTCTATTCCCAGAAACGCACGCGGCCCCCTTCCAGAAACCCTAATCGAAGATCTACGACGATCTAACCGTTGAATCGACACAAAAACCATATAGATGCGATCCCCATCGTCCACTCTACAAAACCCAAAAAAGGTTTGACGATCCGACGAAGTTTGCGACGACGATGATGAATGGTCACGGACTGTTTGAATTAATTCTGGTCAAACGAATGTTCAAAACAGAAAACGAATTGCACCAGTAGATTACGTGCCTCGAGAACATTAACATATATTTTTGTGGAATTTTTCTGAAGTGTTTGCATTTTCACTGAAATTTGGATTGGGGTAGATCTAGGTTGCATTCATTTGAGGAGGAGAAGGAGATGAAGAAATGAACGTACAGCGAAAGGGAAAATAAAATGGGGCTAGTGTTTATAATAGGTTATATATAGACAAGGCTGAAAAATAATAGATGGATCGCATTGGATCTAAACATAAGTTTAAATTTAGGCATAAACATATATGTAATAAAGTAGCATTAAATTTTGAAACGTGAATTGATTTAATTGGAAATAAATTACCCAAATGTTCTTATTCCATCAAATTTTATTTACTGAAGGATGCACTTAATCTACTTTATACATCTTGCCCCTTTTGTCTTTAAATCAATAAATCTTATATAGTATATAGATTTATCATAAATTTTATCTATTCTTCCTTTTTAGGAAATGTTCTATATATTAGATTTCATTTATATGCAATAAATCATACTATCGTAGTTATATCCAATTAAATAAATAAATGTTGATTCCTACTCTTTTTATCCAACAATTGTTTACGTTTTATTCCATAAATACTTCTACACACACCCTGGATTTTGTGTAAATGGTTGTAACGTTAAATCTTGTCTACTTCCCATTTTATATTTAAGGTTTCTAAAACCGATAAATATTATTCCCTAGTCCAAACACCCTTTTGCCCAATTTATATTAGCATATCCTTAAATTATTGCAATTGATTATCTAACATACAACTGAATCTATTTCTAAATTTTCATAATTCATTAACACCTTACAAAAGTTTACAAATACAGGGCTTGTATCGGATAAAACTTATTTTCATTGATGAATTCAATACTTGCCTTTATTTTATTTATTTCCAACTTAATATCCAATCGCAACAATTTCCACTGTTACACGTATTAATTTCAATACATAATTCAATTTTAATAAATTCAACATTATAAGTTTGATTAAATTTATTAAATTCACTTTCTTTCTATTATTCAAGGTTATTGATGTCAATTTAATGAAACTAACATTGGCTCAATATCTATACATTAAAAATCTCAATTCTAAACTTAGATCTCAACTTATGAAATAGTTAAATAATAAATTCCATCTAAATCTACATCTTCCTACTATCTAAATATTTAAAAAAATTACTTACCACTTTTTATTGTAAATTTCTAAACTAGAAGATTTGTGTCATTTCTAGCCCTCTGGATATTTTATATTAACTAAAAGCAAATTTACATATAATTTCCATCGTCAATTATTTTAGTGAATAAATCTTCAAAGGTTACTGCAATTAATTCCCTAAATTGCAATAAATTCTAATAAATTTGACTCTATTTGATTACAACTCATAAATAAATCAATTATTCCCCAACTACAAAGTTACCGTTTCTTATATATATATCACTACAGTAATACTTCCAAATGTTCATCTCTTGTTTGCATAAATTAGTGTATTCAATTGAATTGTAATATTGTTAACTTACACATAAATAAAACTTAACAACTAATAGAATAAATAACTTACAAAATTTGTTGTCATAAATATATTTTATAAGTCTACACTTAATTATTATCTTACAATACATTTTTATGTTACTATAAAATTTATACACTCTTCCGTTACCATATTAATAATTATTAAAGTAACGTTCATTCTTAATAACAACGTTATACTATTCAACATATAAAAGGACTCCATTCCCCAAATACATTCATTTATATTTATTCCCTTAAAGTTCTCCTTTATTGACTAGACACATTAATTTAGATTCATTTACATCTAATGCCCTTCTTAGTTATATACTCAATACATGTTATATCTACATAATTTTTACCCTTTTATTCAAATTCACTTATACCATCAATAACAAAATGTTGCCCTAAATTTAGATTCAATTATATACATTAGATAAATGGGTAAACTTTTGTAATTATCCCATATATGAAAATATTTTTATGCATACATTTCCACTTACTTACTATGCATTCATTTATTAAATTACTAATTGCCTTAGACAACTTATCCCCTATTTACTACCAAATTTCAAATTTAATTATAGCTTATCAATACATAAAATTTACATAGGCGAAACAAATTTTATTACTATCTTAAGTCCATTTATTATTGACAACATTCATTAAATCTCCTTATCAACACTTATTGCATTGATTTATTCAGCGGTCACCTTTTATTTAGTTACTATCCATTTTACAATCCAATGTAAGTCTTCCACTATTTATTTTATATTAAATGAATTCCATTCTACTTAATCTTTTTATTGATATTCACTAATTCAACCCTTATATCAGTTTCTTATATTTAACTTTAAATCAAATTGTGACAATCTACATTATCCAAATCTATTGTCATAAAATTTTATTGTTACACTAAATTACAACTACTATACCAAATTTCTACATTTATTCTCAATTAGATTAGAAATTATATTAATTCAATTCATTTAATATTATTAATTTAACGGGTCGTTACAGTTTCTAGGTAACTATTTGCTTTTGTTGGCTGCAATTGTATGGGTACGCCCTCATTCTTGGCTTTTAGTTTCTGAAACAAACTTATACTTAGTTTCCAAGTTTTAGTCTGGGTTGGAAAAATTAGTACGTGGATGGTTGGGTCTCATCCATGATGAGTTTATACTCCTCCTGACGGGTTCATGTAGGATCGATTTCACCCTAGAGGGGGTGAATAGGGTGATACTATCAATTATATAAATTTATTACGGAAGCTTATATAAAATATTTTCAACACATATATATCAGAATAATAGCAGCACGGATAATAGCAGAATAATAAAAATGCAGAAATAGAACAACACAGAATTTAGCCAGCTTCGGCAAAACCCTGCCTACGTGCTGCCCCAAGGTTTCTACTAGAAATTAACCAGTCAGACGCTTACACACGTAAACTCGGGACACCCGCTATCGATTAGTCTTAACTCTACGCTCAAAACCCTGCCACAACTCAGCCACTGAGTTGCGAATTCTCAAACTACGCCACATAGTTTGTTCCCTAGTCACACGACTAGAAATTACAATGGTTTTAAAAAGGAATAAAAAATTGAAGCAATAAAAAATAAAAATCCTAATTTAAACTAAAGCCTTATATTATTAAAACCAAACAAAACAAGGTTGGCCCAATAATCACTAAAGTAATAAGAATAAATCCCTTTCTCCTTTTTTATATTTGTCGGCCGTTCCTTGTTTGTGATAATGGCTGCTTCGTTCTTTCTCGTTCGTTCTGAAATTAGGGCTTCTGAAATCTGGAGCGCCGATTCTAATCAATTTTTGGTTGTTCACAATTGGCATCGATTGCTCCTTCAATTTGGCTTGCGGTCGCTTCTAGTTAGTCGAGTTTGAATGTTTGCATGAATTGGTACGCTCGCTCCTTTTATCGAATTTTACTATACTCGACTTTTGATTCGAGTTGAAAGATTATTCTTTGTTGCTTGAACTCGAATTTTTCATTTGTCGATGATGTTCATCGTTTATATAGGGTTCGAACCACTGTATTTTCATTCGTATATAATCATTTGAATTCGTCTATTGATTTATCTCTGCCACTTGATTTTGGTTGAATGATTATGATGATTTCTGACTTCTTCAACTCGTATATTTTTGCCTTGGTCATCACGGTTTTGTGAATTTGCTGATTCCTTGATTTTCAAGGCTCTGACTTTACTGCGACGATGATTTATTTCTTTGTGTTTCTTGATACTCTGCTGTCACCATCATTGCTAGTTTGAAAGCAACATTGATGACCCACGGATTTGACTATTTTTATTTGGTATCTGTGACTTCGGCATAGTTTGATTTGAACGTGTTGTTGTCTTCACTGTCGACTGTTGCATTGCCTCATGTATTCGTGTAGTCTGGTTGCATCTGCAGTGTACTGCTTGCATTCATATCCTTGTTGTCTCATTGTTTTAAACTTGTTTATCACCATATATGTACATTTGGGTTTCACTGTGTTTCACTTGGTTTTGTTTACATGTGCACGACTTGATACTCTATTCACCCTGTCACTTGTAGTTGCATATACGTATCTGAAGCATTTTTGTATATGTATTATGTCAATTCTAGTTTCACTACACTGCTGTCACATGTCATTGTTTCGGCTTTAATTTAGCTAGTGACTTTGGTTCCGGTTGACTCTGATAATTTGAATTTATGTTGTTCGACATGTATGTTCATGACTGTAGTTTCATATATATCATCACTGTATTGATTGATCATAGCCACTTTCATTGCACAGTGCTGTTTCATGTTTATTATCACTGCATATATTGTTTATGACTTGGTCTTGTTTTTGCATTGATCTGTACTCTGTTTGAGTTGAGCATTTCAAAATTTTCAGTTGCATGCTGTTTTCTGGGTTCATATGAACTGTTGTTGATTCGTCTTTGCTTGCATCTGTGAATGTGTATACTTGGTTTCTATTTGTCTGGTTCTCCTGTACATCGATGTCACCTCTATCCTTTATAGCATGCATTCTGTACCGTGATGTTCACAATGTATATATGTATGTTTCATTGGTGACATTGTTTTCATTTGAAGCTACTCTGTGTCTTTTTCATGTTGACTTTGTAGTCTGCAATGCTTGGAGATTCATGTATGGTTGTAGTTTAATATTGGTCTTGCAGCTTTATTCATCATGTAGTCAAGTGTGTATGCATCTTGTTTACATATAGTCTGGTTGATTTTCTCTGATTTGATGCACTCGAGTCTGGTACCAAGTTTGCATCTGTTGGTATGCACCTTAGTTGTTCCACATAAGTTCACATTGTATTTGTGTCTTCTTGAAGTCGCCTTTGATTTCGTGGCATTCATACTTTATTGTCATGTAAACTTATTGTCTTCACTTGTTCCACATGAGTCCGTTTGCATTGCACTGTCACATGATCATTTGATTGTATTCTGGTTTCTATGACCACATTTGCTAGTTCTGGTTGAAGTTATTTTGAACATGGTCGTTGTATTAAACTTGCACCTGTGTTGAATCCAGCTTATAGCTCGGGTTTGACCTTGTGCTCGTATCGTGATTTCACTTAAGTTGAACCCGGCTTTTAATTTGGGTTTGACCTCGTGCTCACCTATCCCTGTAATTTTATCAAGTGTATATCGGTGTGCATGGCCTTGTGGCATGTACGGTGATACACTGTGCATGTCATAAGCTGTTCGCGTATGATGAATTAAAATTTAAATGATGATGAACAACCCAAATAACCGAGGCAAATAATATTTTCAAAACTACATTTTATTTTATACTGCAAAAACATTTTATTTTCAATTTTACTGTGTCAGTGTATATTTTTGCAGATTGCTTAGATGTTGGATTCAATCTGGAATGGAGTTGAAGATTAAATACGAGTGAATGAGCGATATGTAGTGAGGACATTTGTCAATTGGAAATTATGATGTAATCGAAAATGTATTGTCATTTAATTTGTACATATATAGTGAGAGCTCAAATTTGTACTATTCAAAATTATAATAAATATTTGTTTAAATAAAATATCTGTTTGAATTTAAACTATGTTATTTATTTTATTCAGCAAATATTTATTTAATTCTGTGAAAATAAAATAGTACATTAACAAATACATTTGAATGAATATATATATATATATATGTTTATTATCATCAAACAAAAATCATATACTCGCATATTCAACAATCTCCACCTTTTGATGATAACAAACATATATTTAAGATTTCGAATATATTAAATGTATTTGATCATTCAATTTGCTCCCTCTCAACACAAAGCTCCCCTTCATATATGCATGTAAATAAAAATATGCAAATAAGACTAGATGCAAATAGAAAATATTTGACCTTTATTTGTCAAAATCTTAACTTTTTTCTCCCCCTTTTGTTATCAGCAAAAGAATAATAGTGTTAGAAAAATAAAGATAAAGTGATAGACATTAATACAACATTAAAACTCAATCAAATATAAATATTTAATTTCAATAAAAAAATTAAACAAAAATCATAAATACTATGTTTGAAGCATATTCCACTTTAGAATGATAGGAATAATGTCATCATATAAAACCATATAGTTGTGTCTATTTGTGGATATTTATTTCAGGAATTTGAATACCTACTAACCATGCATAACCGTTTGGACTATTAAATGAGATTAGTAGTATTCCAATTCTATTTTAAAAAATGAATTCAAGTATTTTCTAACCACGCATAACCGTGAGGACTTTTAAATGGGATTAGAATCAACTTATCTAATTAATTAATCAATTTTGATATGCGTTCCATATATGCATAACCGCGAGGACTTTTAAATGAGCATAGAAGCACATAAAAAATTCCAAGTAATTCACCCATGCATAACCGTGAGGACTTTTAAATGAGAGTGAATACTTTGGATGTTTTTATTTGTTAAAAAAATATAAAATGAAAAACAAACGATTTTCTGTTTAAAATACCACATATTGACAAACTATATTGAATTTTGATGAGTGATGGTTGATTTAAATATGATAGAAATAGAAATGGTCATGGAATATTTACCAACAAAAAGTTTTTATAACTCTTGTTTAAATTTCTAAAGAAATTTACTAATTATACTATCTCGAGTTGTAGTATATGATCAATATCAACATTTATCACTTTTTCAATCACTATTTATCTTTTCAATAATCAGTAGGGAGTCAGATTAGTTAGTATAGTCATTTAAAATTATATTCAAAAATAATTATCAAATTTTCTAAAAATGACTAATTTGAAACAAGGTCAAAAATGATTTTCTAGATGGTGTTTTATAAGAAAATTTTCTGCTATTTGAAAAATTATTTGAAATGAAAAATATGCAGCTATTTTCTTTGAAAAAATGATGCAATTACTAAATGTCTCAACATAAATCATGTTTCACTATAAATTTTTCTATCAGCTAGATTACCAGTGTAATCTGCATCTGAATTTCTTTTCATTCAAGATTATCATTAATTGAATGTTATAGACCAGACCGTGAAGTTGCAGCAAATTCTTGAAGACCTTTTTGAATGAAATTCTTTTTATTTTTAATTGAAGTCGTGCAAATAAACAAAAACTGTGAATACAGAGTCAGCCGCAAAATAACCAAATGTATTATCATTAACCAATTAAACATTATCATTAATCCAAACTAATACATATGAAGTAGTTCAAAGATTCTAGAGAATTTTACAGTGTTCTTGGCATAAGAATATAATTGGCCAACAATTTCGAATAAGTCTTAATCAAAATCATCGTTCATTTCATCATCACATTACTGACGGATTTAATTCAGATTACGGTGCAGATTATCATATTTAATATATCGTTCAAAGTAAATATACCGTTACCTATTTTACCTTTACGATAATTTTTCGTTGTTGTCCATTGTGATTCTGTCACCTTTATATTAGGCTAAGGAACTTTTCTTTGTCGCCCGTTGTGTCCCTGAAACAGCCAGAATCCAAGTAACACTGTTGTAGTTCCTTAGCCTGCCACCACACCTACACGTTAAAAGATTTTTGTGACCTATTTGTTTTTATAGGTCTATGGTTGTTAGTGGCGGCAGATTTTGAAAAATATGTTTGTTGAGACCCAAAACTATTTATATATGTTCCTTTTGGCACCCAAATTTGTTTGACTTGATTTTATATTTGTGCCTTTTTGAACCCAAATTGGTATAGTTTTCACATGTTTGGGTCTATACCAACAATTATTTTGATTGTGTCAAAATTTTCTACATATTATGCACATTGAATTGTCTTGATTAATTTCATTTCTAACATTTTCAGATTGATTATATCGAAGTCCTTGTCCAACTGTATTAACAATTTGTTTCCCTAATAGCATATTCAACGATCTTTCACTTTTGGAAAATTTTCCTAAGTCGTTGACAGTTGTTGGGCTTGTGTTTTGAGAGATTCCTTTTCGTTTAATAATTATGTGCACTTTTTAATAAAATTTTCTCTTCTAGTATTTTCACTTTCTTTCAAAATCAAAATTTCATTTTCAAGCGATTTAATTTTGATTTCTGATTTTTTAATCTCTTCTTCGAATGTTGGACACTTATCACACTTAGGGATCCTACTTTGATAGTTTTTAACTAATGGGTCAAGTTGTTTATTTAAATCTATTAAAGTATCTTTTTGTGATTCAAGTTTGGCATACTTCTCCCTAAGTCGTTCAAAACAGCCATTTACTTCGTGGAAATATATAAGTAATTCTAAGTGAGTGAGTTTTGATACCTCGTTTGGCTCGTTATCGTCGCTATCAGTTATATTACCTTGAAGGCACATATCTGCTTTCTCACTCTCACTGCTAGTACTTTTATTATCTTCATCACTTGTATTCCACGTGGCTGCAAAAAATTCACCTTTTTGATTTCTTTACTAAGTCGTGTCGATTTTGAGGATAACTGGGCTTGATGTGTCCGGGTTGGTTGCACTTATGACAGATGATTTCTTGCTATTCTGGGTTATCTAGAACTTTGATTATTCTGCTTTTTAATTTTTGATTTAGAGCTGGATTTCTGTATTTGCGGTTCCACTTTTTGAATTTCTTCATTACCAGTGCCAGCTATGCTGCTCCATCGTCATCGTCATCGTCATCACTTTCAATTGTTCCTTTAAGAGCCATTGTTTTCTTTTGAGTATCTCCTCCTTTACGCTCTTCCTCGAATTTCATTTCTAGCTCATAAGTGGTGAGATTTCCGATGAGTTCTTCAACTTTGATTTGTTTTAAAATTTTCGATTCTTGAATGGTAGTCACTTTTGCTTCAAAACTTCATTGAAGGACTCTGAGGATTTTTCGAACTATTTCCAATTTTGTGTATGATTTTCCAAGAGATATTGATTTGTATACGATGTTGGAAAGCCGTCCGTACATCTCTTTAACATTTTCTTCATTGGCCATTGTAAAATTCTCGTATTTGCTACTCAGCATGGCAAGGCGAGATTCCTTGACTTGAGATGTTCCTTCATGAGTCATTTCTAATGTGTGCCATATTTCCTGTGTAGTTAGACAATGTGAGACACGATTAAAATCAAATTGATCTAATGAACAAATAATAGAATTCATAGCCTTGGTATTAGCATTCTGTAATTTATTTTCTAGATCTGTCCACTGATCCATCGGTTTATCTATTTCCTAATTATTTACAACTATAGTGGGTGCTCTATAACCTGTCTCAACTATATTCCAAGCATCAATGGTTTTTAGAAAAAAATCCGTTCTATTTTTCTAGTAAGCATATTCACCATTGAACGTTGGTGGTATAACAATAGACTGACCTTCAGCAAAAGCAGTACTAAAAGAAGCCATTTTAAAAATTCAAATTTTTTAAAACAAAATTTGGTTTTTGAAAAATCAAATTTTTTGACACAAAAATGGCTTTTGTACCTAGCTCTTATACCACTTGTAGGATCGACTTCACCCTAGAGGGGGTGAATAGGGTGATACTATCAATTATAAAAATATATTGCGGAAGCTTATATATATTATTTTGAACGCAGATATATCAGAATAATAGCAGCACAGATAATAGCAGAATAATAAAAATGCAGAAATAGAACAACAAAGAATTTATCCAGCTTCGGCAAAACTCTGCGTACGTGTTGCCCCTAAGGTTTCTACTAGAAATTAAGTAGTCATACGCTTACACACGTAAACTCGCGACACCCGCTATCGACTAGCCTTAACTCTACGCTCAAAACCCTGCCACAACCCAGCCACTGAGTTGCGAATTCTCAAACTACGCCACAAACTTTCTCAAACTACGCCACATAGTTTGTCCCCTAGTCACACGACTAGAAATTACAATGGTTTTAAAAAGGAGTGCAAAATTGAAGCAATAAAAAATCAAAACCCTAATTTAAACTAAAGCCTTATATAATTAAAACCAAACAAAACAAGGCCGGCCCAATAATCAATAAAGTAATAAGAGTAAATCCCTTTCTCCTTTTTTATCTATGTCGGCCCGTTCCTTATTTGTGATAATGGCTGCTTCGTTCCTTTCTCGTTCGTTCTGAAATTAGGGCTTCTGAAATCTGGAGCGTCGATTCTAATAACATTCTGGTTGTTCACAATTGGCTTCGATTGCTCCTTCAATTTGGCTTGCGGTCGCTTCCAGTTAGTCGAGTTCGAATGTTTGCGTGAATTGATACGTTCATTCCTTTTTTCGAATTTTACTATACTCGACTTTTGATTCGAGTTGAAAGATTATTCTTTGTTGCTTGAACTCGAATTTATCATTTGCCGATGATGTTCATCGCTTATATAGGGTTCAAACCCCTATATTTTCATTCGTGTATAATCATTTGAATTCGTCTATTGATTTATCTCGGCTGCTTGATTTTGGTTGAATGATTATGATGATTTCTGACTTCTTTAATTCGTATATTTTTGCCTTTGTCATCACTGTTTTGTGAATTTGTTGATTCCTTGATTTCCAAGGCTCTGACTTTACTACGATGATGATTTCTTTCTTTGTGTTTCTTGATACTCTGCTGTCACCATCACTGCTAGTTTGAAAGCTACTTTGATGACCCACGGCTTTGACTATTTTTATTTGGTATATGTGACTTCGGCACAGTTTGATTTGAACGTGTTATTGTCTTCACTATCGATTGTTGCATTGCCCCATGTATTCGTGTAGTCTGGTTGCATCTGCAGTGTACTGCTTGCATTCATATCCTTGATGTTTCATTGTTTTAAACTTGTTTATCACCATATATGTACATTTGGGTTTCACTGTGTTTCACTTGGTTTTGTTTACATGTGCACGACTTGATACTCTATTCACCCTGTCACTTTTAGTTGCATATACGTATCTGAAGCATTTTTTATATGTATTCTATCAATTTTAGTTTCACTACACTACTGTCACATGTCATTGTTTCGGCTTTGATTTAGCTGGTGACTTTGGTTCTGCTTGACTCTGGTCATCTGAATTTATGTTGTTCGATATGTATGTTCATGACTGTAGTTTCATATATATTATCACTGTATTGATTGATCATAGCCACTTTCAATGCACACTGCTGTTTCATGTATATTATCACTACATATATTGTTTATGACTTGGTCTTGTTTTTGCATTGATCTGTACTCTGTTTGAGTTGAGCATTTCGACTTGTTCAGTTGCATGCTATTTTCTAGGTTCATATGAATTGTTGTTGATTCGTCTTTGCTTGCATCTGTGAATGTGTATACTTGGTTTCTATTTGTCTGGTTCTCCTATACATCGATGTTACCTCTGTCCTTTGTAGCATACATTCTGTACCGTGTTGTTCACCATGTATATATGTATGTTTCACTGGTGACATTGTTTTCATTTGAAGTTGCTCTGTGTCTTGTTCATGTTCACTCTGTAGTCTGCAATGCTTGGAGATTCATGTATGGTTGTAGTTTAATATTGGTCTCGCAACTTTTTTCATCATGTAGTCAAGTGTGTATGCATCTTGTTTACATATAGTCTGGTTGATGATTTGATGTACTCGAGTCTGGTACCAAGTTTGCATCTGTTGGTTTGCACCTTAGTTGTTCCACATAAGTTCACATTGTATTTGTGTCTTCTTGAAGTCGCCTTTGATGTCATGGCATTCATACTTTATTGTCATGTAAACTTGTTGTCTTCACTTGTTCCACATGAGTCCGTTTGCATTGCACTGTCACATGATCATTCGGTGGTATTCTGGTTTCTCTGACCACATGTGCTAGCTCTGGTTGAAGTTATTTTGAACATGGTCATAGTATTATACTTGCACCCGTGTTGAATCCAGCTTATAGCTCGGGTTTGACCTTGTGCTCGTATCGTGATTTCAATTCAGTTGAACCCAGTTTTTAATTTGGGTTTGACCTTGTGCTCACCTGTCCCTATAATTCTATCAAGTGCATATCGGTGTGCACGATCTTGTGGCATGTACGGTTATACACTGTGCATGTCACAAGCTGTTCGTGTATGATGAATTCAAATTTAAATAATGACGAACAACCTAAATAACTGGGGTAAATATTATTTTCAAAATTACATTTTATTTTATACTGCAAAAACATTTTATTTTCAATTTTACTGTGTCCATGTACATTTTTGCAGATTGCTCAGATGCTGGATTCAATCTGGAATGGAGTTGAAGATTAAATACGAGTGAATGAGCGATATGTAGTGAGGACATTTGTAAATTAGAAATTGTGATGTAATCGAAAATGTATTGTCATTTAATTTGTATATATATAGTGAGAGCTCAAATTTGTACTATTCAAAATTGTAATAAGTATTTGTTTGAATAAAATATCTGTTTGAATTTAAACTGTGTTATTTATTTTATTCAGCAAATATTTATTTTATTCTGTGAAAATAAAATAGTACATTAACAAATACATTTAAATGAATATGTATATATATATAAGCTTATTATCATCAAACAAAAATCATATACTCGTATATTCAACAATTCATGCTAGATTTGAATAATGAATGGTCGAATCACATTCATTCATTTTGTTTATACTCTTATCTGCACCCTAGGGATCAGAGTTAGTCGATGGGCAGTTATTTGCACCCGTTCGATATATATAATCTAGCCTAAACTCTAGGGATTGATGTTGTTCTAGGAAACATTCAAATCACATTTCCTTTAGTTAATTCCCTTGCCCCCAAGTCTGGGGCAAAAGTAAAAGAGAATTCGGTCGTATCACTACCACTATTTCTTTACATTCTTCCTATCGGATCGAGAGACGGAGTTAGTTACAGGATGGTCAAGTCACACCCGTTCTCTGTTTCATACGCATCCCGTCGCAGGAGTTAATGGATGAACAGTCGAGTCACATTCATTTTTTTAATTCGATTATAGACCCGAGTACTTGGTTAGCACAAAATTCCAGGCACTTGTTGGTTTGTATTAGGCATTTGTGGATGTAAATTGGTCATATATCACAACTATTATATTGTACAAACAAGTCACTAATATGGACAAAACTTCAGATTTTATTGCAACTATAAGAGAAATGACAGAGGATGTCTTGTTACATGGCTTTGAATTCAAATGCAGAAACAAATTCTAAATGAAATACAATAGAATGAAACAAAACTAAGTGAAATAGTGTCATAGATGCTCGCTATTCCATGCTCTAGGGAGTGTGATGCCATCGACAGTCGCTAGCTTGAAAGTTCCATCTTCAAGCTTCTGATCGATGACATATGGTCCTTCCCGTCTTGGACCTACGTTTGCGGGGCTAGGAAAGATCCGTTTCAGCACAAAGTCTCCAATTTCAAAGGTCCTAGGTTAAACTTTAACATTGCAGTACCAGCGACTCAGTGTCGGTATTCAGTTGCCCTTAAATCAGCTTGTTCATGCTTCTTGTCGACCATATCTAGAGATTCCAAAAGTAGATCTCTATTAGTTCTGGGTTCAAAATAAGTCACTCGATGAGAAAGGACTTCAAGTTCTACTGGAATCATGGCTTCAGAGTCGTAAACCAGGATGAATGGAGTATGGCCAATCATGGACTTTGTGGGTGATTCTGTATGCTTATAATACTGGCGAGAGCTCATCAACCACTTGCCTCTAGCCTTTTCCAAATGCTTCTTCAGAATGGACTTTATGATTTTGTTGACAGCTTCAACCTGTCCATTAGCTTGAGAGTGAGAAACTGCCGTAAATCTTTTCTCGATATGGTGTCGACGATAGAAGTCCTTGAATTCAACACTATTAAATTGGGTCCCGTTGTTGGTTATGATTGTTTGAGGAAGACCAAAACGACAAATAATTTTTGAACAACAAAATTGATTACTTTCTTCATAGTGATCGTGGCCGAAGGTTCGGCTTTAGCCCATTTAGTGAAGTAATCAACTGCTGCGATGACGTACTTCGCTCCACCTTTGGAAATCGGCAAGGAGCCGATGGTGTCAATACCCCAAGTGGAAAACAACCATGGAATGACCATCTGAGTGATTTCCGTTGGTGGAGCTCTCGGAATCTTTGCAAACATCTGGCACTTGTCACATCATCTAGCGTAATCAACTGGGTCTCAATTGACAGTTAGCCAGAAATAACCATAGTGGAGTATGTTCTTCAGCAGAGTAGCCTCTCGGTGTGATCACCACATTCTCCTTTATGGACTTCTCTTAAAACTCGCTTGATTTCATCATTAGCGATACACCAAAGCAGGGGGATGGAAAAACCTTTTCTGTACATGATTATTTCTTGAAGGATGTATCGTGAAGCATTACGAAGGATCTATCATTTTTCATTCCACCGTTCGAGAAGGACTCCCCTTTGCAAATAATTGTCATCCATGACTCTTTTCCAAATCCCATTCTAAGACCCAATCGATCTTCATCCGGTCAATGCTTGGAGCGTTGAGTACTTCAACTAGGACCAAGCCCATTTTCTGTGCATTCCTAGAACTGGCCAACTTGGCTAGCTAGTCGACTTTCTTATTTTGTTCTCTAAGGATGTGTGTAATGGTGTAATGCTCGAAATCGGTTAGCAACTCTTAAACCCAGCTGAGGTAAGGAGCAAGTCGCGCTTCTTTGGCCTGATATTCTCCCCTGACTTGATGCACTACTAACAGGGAATCACAGAAAATTTGCAAAGCTTTTACTCCCAGCACTCTATCCAATTTAAGCCCGGTGATCAAGGCTTTATATTCATCTTTTCTATTCGTTACAGGGAAGTCAAATTTCAAGACGCGGCAGATCGAACGTTCTTCGGGAGTAATCAGCATGACTCCGACGCCAGACCACTGATCGTTGGATGCTCAATCCATGTACATCTTTTGTTGGATGATAGGTTCTCCACTACTCTTCAAAGAGTCGTCTTGTGCAGTGAATTCGGCTATGAAGTCTGCTAGTGCTTGCCGGATAGCTCTTCGAGGGAAATAAGCGATATCGAACTAGCTCAACTCGATGTTCTATTTAAGTAACCTTTTCAGCGCTATAGGTTGCCGTAGGACCCTTCGTAATGGCTGGTCGGTAAAGACATTGATGGGATGAGCCTGGAAATAAGGGCAGAGCTTCCTTGATGCAATTAACAGGAAATAAATGAGCCTCTCTAGTTTCAGATAGTTCCTTTCAACACCTGTCAACCGCTTGCTAACAAATACATTGGCCTTTGGATTCGATTCTCATCATGCAGTAGTGTGACACTAATGGCATGTACCGACGTCGCTAAATGTACAAATCTTTATGATCTAGTGGTTCAGACAAGATAGGGGGTCTCTTTAAGTGATGTAGCATCAATACAATCCTGCATCCATTCAAAGTTTCTCTTCCTTCGCCTGATTATGAAATGGCTCAGGGCGGCGACCTTCCCATTTAGACTTTGCACTTGCTTAATTTTCTTCGGCACCTGGATATCCCTTATTGTCTGAATCTTCTTGGGATTGGCTTCAATTCCATGAGAGTTGACGATGAAACCCAAGAATCTTCCTTATGTAACGTCGAAAGAGCACTTCAAGAGGTTAAGTTTCATTTCATATTTTCAGAGAACACTGAACATCTCCGCTAAGTCATCGATGTGGTCATTTGATTGCCGTGACTTCACAAGCATATCATCCACATATACTTTCATTGATCGTACAATCTGGTCTTTGAACATCCAGTTGACGAGTCTCTGGTAAGTTGCTACAGCATTTTTTAGTCTAAAAGGAATCACAGTGTAGCAGTATAATCCTATGTCAGTAATGAAGTCGGCGTGTTCCTGGTCTGGGACGTGCATTTGAATCTGATTGTATCCGAAAGTATGTGTCCATGAATGAAAGCAGTTCATATCTAGTGGTGGATTCTGCCAACTGGTCGATCCTTAGAAGTTAGAAAGCTGTCTTTCGGGCACGCGTTGTTCAAGTCCGAGTAGTCGATGCATGTCCACCACATCCCTTTAGCCTTTCTCATAAGAACTGGATTGGATACCCATTTCAGGTAGAAGGCATCATGAATAAACCCATTGTTTTTAAGTTTATCCGTCTTCTCTTTAAGTGCAATAGATCTCTCCAGATCCATGCTGTGTTTTTTTTCACCAGTATATGCCTTGGGTCGATATTCAATGCATGACTCGTGATAGTCGATGAGATCCCACACATGTCAGAATGGGTCCAAGAAAACCCATCAAGATTCGCTCTGAGAATACGAGATAATTCCTTCAACGTCATTGCATTGAACTATGATCCGATCTTTAGGACCTATGTTGGGTCGTTGTGGCTGATCCTGATATCGATTGTAAGCTTAGTGGGTGCAGCCTTTGTTTCTTTGGGCTCCTCTTCTTCATCTCTCGGATATACTGATTGTGGTGCCCGATCCAAGGCTCGGAAGTTGATTGCTAAGCTTCATTGGTTTTGATGCAGAGAGGCTTCTCCACATCCCTTCCTTTCTTCCTTCGCTAAGCGTCTCTCGACTCAACCACATAACATGAACATCCAGTCGCATGATCTCCATGGATAATTCCCATGCCATTCTCTGTCGGGAATTTGAGGGTTAAACACCATGGGGCGATTGCTGCTCTATATTCAGCAAGGACCGGTCGGCCCAGAAATGCATCGTACGGAGAGTTCAAACCCATCACAACAAATGGTAGCACCCGCACTCTCATTCGGCCGCCATCTCCTAACTCCACTGGTAGCTCGACATAGCCTACTGCTTCAGCTGCAATACCATTAAAGCCATGAATACAGGCTTCGCCCGGTTTCAGGTCTTTGGCTTCCAGTAACATCTGGTCATATGCCTTATTGAATATAATATTCATGGAACTTGCACGATCAACAAAATCTTTCTCACCAAGGTAGGGCCGATCATGGCCGAGATCACCATTGGGTCAATCCTAGAGGCCTCCACCTTGTCTGCATCTCTACTCTGAAATACGATATCATATATCATTGTTCGTTGTTGTTTTGCTGGAGCACCGTCCTTCGTGTTCGAGCATCATTCAATATCAACATGTTGATAGTGTTCACGCAACGCTCCATCTTATTCTAGCTTTTGTCAGTCGGTTGTGGTCCTCTGATAATGGTATTAATAACTAATCACCTTACTGTCTGCCGAGGTTCCTCAATATAGGGCGGAGCTTGTCCTCGATCGGGGTCAGATATCCCATGCCCTCCATCCTGCTGAGATTTAACAAATTGCTGCGACTTTCTTTCTCGAATTAATTTCTAAATGATATCAAGGAGGTGGTGACACTTGTCCATGGTATGTCCATAACTTTCATGAAATCTACAGTACTGTCCACCTTGTCCACATCTCTACTTTGAAAACGATATTATCTATCATAGTTCATTGTTGCTTTCGTGGAGCACCATCCTTTGTGTTTGAGCAACATTCAATATCAACATGTTGATAGCGTTCATGTAACGTTCCATCTCATTCCATCTTTTTTCAGCTAGATGTGATCCTCCGATAATGGTATTAATAACTAATCTCCCTGCTCTCAACCGAGGTTCCTCGGCACGGGCTGGAGTTTGTCCTCAATTGGGGTCGGATATCCCCTATCCGCCATCCTACTGAGCTTTAACAAATTGTTGCAACTTTCTTTCTCAAATTAATTTTTCGATGATATCACAGAGGTGGTGACACTTGTCCATGGTATGTCCATAACTTTCATGAAATCCACAGTACTTTCTAGACTGCCTCTGCTTCTTCGTCGGCTCCTTTGGAGGTGGCTTTCTATACTGCATAATGTTACAATTCGATAGATAAATATTCTCTAGCGACGTATTCAAAGGCATATATGTATCAAAAGATGGGATCCTTGGCTTCCCTCTCCCCGAATCCCGTCTTCAGTCGTGGTTTTCTTTCACCGTCTTTCTTCTACTCATTTGGTTTGTTCAGAACATTGATTTGAACTTTTCCAAAGCTATCATCGGATGGCTTTACTGCCACATTACTCTGTACTACCTTGGGGCTTGGGCCTGCAACATCTCTCTTCCTGATTTGCTTTGTCTCCTCCTTCCATAGAAACCGAGCCGCTTTTGTAAAGAAATAGTCCAATGTAGAAGGAGGCTTTTTTGTAACCAATCCCCAAACTTAGAATCGGGGTCGACTCCCTTAGTCGGTGCCATAAGTATTGCATCATCATTCGGATTATTGACTTCTATAACAGCTTATTAATCCTTTTCAGAAACCTTTCAGTGACTCCCTCAATACCTAGACCAAGATGGAGATTAACATTACATCCTTGGGCCGAGTCGTGTGCATGCAACTACTCTAGGAACTTCTTGGCTACTCATCAAATAAAGAGACTGACCGCAATGATAGCTTAGTGAACTGCATGGTCGCAACAGCTTCCAGAAAAATGGGAAAACACTTACACTTGACTGCATCAGTGGCTTAGGCGGAGACCATATACAATTCACACTTCAAGAGATGTTGTATGGGGTCGGTTTTTCCTACATAGGCAGACATCAAAGTCATATGGAACCTCCGTAGATATTCTGCATATAGAATGTTGTCGGTGAATGGAGTATGATTTCTAGAGAGTCCCTAATCATCGTTGGTCAAGTCTTGACTTTCTTTCACTGGCTGGCTCACCATAGTTGTTAAGACCGGTGTTTGAAAAGTTGGTGCTAGGCGGTAATTAAGTTCCACCTCATGTAAGTGACCCGATCCGCACCTTCGAGAAGCACCACGTTGTCTTGGCTCCTCTTACTCTTGATCCATTTCCTGAGCAGCGGTTTTATTGTCGTCTCTCAACTGGGGTTCAACCACATTGACCTGAGTTCCAGAGTCTTGATTGATTATAGCACCTCCAGAGTAAGCTCCTCCACCTGCATGTTGACTGTGCCTATGATTTGAGGGTTCATTGCCGATCCCTTGGGGATTCGATGCCGATCATCCATAGCCGATCTCCTAATCCCGTCTCGATGCTCCAACTGCATACGCATCCGTTTTGTGGCGTCTATTTCGGTGATAATCGTCAGATGAAGAGGAATTTTCTGATCCTGAATATGGAGTAGGTTCCCTCCTTGTCTTTCCATACTGATCTTTCAACTGGTGCATCATATCAATGTTAGCCTGAATTTGCTGGTTGAGCTCCTGATGGCTATCCATCAGTTCCTTCATTATGACTTCAAAATCAGCTCTGGTGATATATTCAGCTGAATTTTGGCCATCGGTTGAACATTTTGATCAACTTGTTAAACGCTAGCATCATCATTTCCTTCAGCAACATGGGAAGTAGTAGACTTTCCTATGGCCATGACTAATAGCTTCCTTTTAAATCTTCTTCAAATATGAATAGAAACAGAAACTAATCAGTAAAGATCTGGATCTATCTCGCGAATATAAGTATCCACCAGTAGGCGATGACATCTAATCAGGTTGTGAATTCAGTTCTCAGTGAAAGCACAAAAATATTTGCATCAAAAGTTGGCATAAACACCCAATAGATTATATGAAGAGAAATAAATAAAGAAATTAAAATTAAAACAGAGGATATAAGCAAGAAATAAGTTAAAAAAACAATGAAAAACAGATTTATAGTGGTTCGACGTTGGAAGTCTACGTCTACTTTGTAGAAATAGCTTTATTAATCACTTGAATTCTGAGCACAAGAGAGATCAAAACATAATCCGTAATTACAATGGAGTATAAAAAAACAACAACGTAAAGATTCTTCAAATGAGCAATGAATCCTATATTTATAGGATTAGACGATCGAATATCTTTTTGAAAATTCGTCGACAAAATCTCCAAATGCAAACAAGGCCACTCAAAAAATTTCAAGGCCCGATTCTCACATGGAGTGATCGACCCCGATCGATCAAGATGTCCACGTGGCATGCAGCGATCGATATGGTGGATTCCCCTCCATGTTGGCTTCATTTTTCCAAAGTTGTTTGCATGGTTGCTTTCATATTTTTGGAGATATCGATCGGCTCCTGTTGAGTTGAACTGTTGATTCAAATTGTCCATAGCCATAGTGATCTGATCCTCTGCCTAGGGGAAGGCACAAATCCATGCTTAGAATATTCCAAAGAGTACCTCTCTTCGCTTTGCTTGATCGTTGCTTCACACTATTGTTAATGCTTATTCTCTTGTCTCCGTGATCAGCCCTTCGGGCTGCTTACCTTATCTATCATTGAGTTTAGCTTGTCCAATCAGTCCGAATATAGTCGGATCAAAAGGTTGCATAACACACACGCGTACATATGCAGTTACTTTTATACAAGTGTGTGTGTGTACACGTAAGTATATTTTATATTATATTAATATTAAATAACAATAGACAGTAATTTCATATATGAAAAGCTAACGTGTCTGTTGCGGTGTAAAACCAATAATTAGATACATGCATGTTAAACCATGTACATTATATGATGCACGTGCACGTATATGTATATGTATATTTGATACACATATAATTATTATATGTCCTTTATATAAACAATAAAACATTTATATTAATCAATTAAATAAAATAATAGATTTTATTTAAAATTTAGTTAGATTGGATCTAAATCAATTCAGAGTTTATAGACGTAGTAAGATTCAAATAATTTTTTTTGAAATTTATCTATTTAGCCCACTATGTGCTGGTCCAATTCCAAAATAAACCACATTTGCTATCATATTTTTTAACGAGCTACGTTGTACGATACCAAACGAGACTTTGTAGATGTACTCTTTCAAGCCTCAGGATCATCATCAAAAATAAAATAAAAAACGACTGATTTAGATAATTGTAACATACTCAATACAAATTTTTATCATGTTCCAAGTAATAGAATCTCATATATCCACTCTTGATATAAGATATTTGGTCAAAGTTCTCTTTTTGTTGTTGTTTCAATTTATTTATTTTTCTGAATTAAAACGATGCACGTTAGGAATCTTTATAAGCTACAACGTCAGCATATAAAACACAATGGAATGGATGCACCAAGCAAGACGAAAATTCCCTTGTTTAAACTTGGAATATGACAATAAAAATGGATGTCCAAATCAAATAAAAAATTCCTAACTCTAAGATGCCATGTGGACAATCATGGGAATGTCCGGCCTTACATTGGTAGCATTATAATCATTAATAATGGGACGAATAAATAAATCAAGCAGCGTTCGGTTTTATATTCTTTCAGCATTAGAATAAGATGATAGTCTCAGTTATATCTGTTTTATCAGTTGATAAAACACATATACACGTTTTATATCGTTCTTTTGACGGTAGAGCGCATAAAAAACGATCAATACATAGCGGTTGGGCGACAGTACTACAAAACATAATACTTATGGCAAGATTATGTTATAAAAATAAATTACAACTTGTCCGATATATACACCATGAGCAATCTATGTAATTTTCTGTACGTTTTTAGCTCATCTTGGTTTAGATAAAATCATCCCTGTCTTGATTATAGTTAGACATTCAATTGTGGATTCTTATTGCAACAGAGTAAATATTGTATAAGAGCGTTGCGGCTTCGTGCGTGACAATGACACATGTTTTGCACGTGAATTATTTTTCTACAAACAGAAAAATATGTAAGTTGTAAAAAAAAATAGTTTCACAGACAACAAGTTTTTCTTTTTAGTTCGAAGAACACTAATTAATGCAAACAGAAAATGATAGTTACAACTATCATTCTGTGATTTATACTAGAAAGTGTCTTCAGCCTAAAAAACAAACTTCTTGTCCCTAAAATTAATTTTTTCTTGAATATTTTCTTTGAGCCTAAAAACCCCTTCTACAAATTATATGTTTAGCACATTTAAAAGAAAATGACTCATATAAATATTTAACCATATCTTCGCGTTAAAGTCATTTTTGTTAGTTTAAATTTTATTTCTAAGTTGTAGCGTCTGTTTTTTTAGTTTGAATTTTTATTCACAAGCGTTACGGATGGCACACATTTTGGACATGAATTGTTTCTCTATAAATTGAATATATTTTACTTATCCAAGAGAAATGATTTACACGAAACTTAAGTCATATTTTTGCATTAAAATCATACGTAGTTAGTTTGAATTTTTATTTCTTCGTTGCAACATCTAATTTTTTCATTAGTTTGAATTTTTGTTCCTATTAATTTGTAAAAAACGGTTTATTTGTTGGATCTTATTTTTAAATGATAAGATTTATTAAATTTGTAGAGTAGTTTTGAATTCATAAAGGAAGTTTACTTGTTATGTACTACGTTTTTTAAGTGACACTAAAGTTTAATAATATTTGTAGAGTTTTATTAGTTAGATCTTATGTTTAAGTGATATAAAAATTTAATAATATTTGTAGAGGAAAATTTGAAATTTGTAAAAGAAGTTAGATCCTTATTTTAAGTGATATTAAAATAGAAGGGCGTTACGGTATGCGTTGCGCGCGTGAATTATTTTTCTATAAATTATATATGTTCAATCATATTGTGTGTATTGAAATTAAGTGTGGTTAATTTTAGTTTTTATTTTCAAGTTGCGAGGTTTGATTTTTTTGTTTGTTTCAATTTTTATTTTTATTATTAATTACTGAACAATGAATTTATAAAGGAAATTTATTTGTTAGATCATATTTTTAAGTGATATGACTTAATTTGGTAATACTTATAGATGAGCGTTTTGAATTTTTGAAAAAAAATTATTTGTTAGATCCTATTAATAAGTTACGAGCGTTACGGCACACGCTTCGCGTGTTACTTGTTTTTCTGCAAATTGTATATGTTTAACACAAAATCATTTTTGTTAGTTTAAATTTTATTTCTAAGTTGCAACATCAATTTTTTTAAGTTTGAAATTTTGTTTATTTATTAATTAATAATTTATTTGTTAGATCATATTTGTATGCGATATTAAGATTTGATGGATGTTTTAAATTTGTAAAAGAATTTTATTTGTTAGATCCTATTTTTTAGTGATATTAATGTTAGATAATATTTGTAAATGAACGTTTTGAATTTGTAAAAGAAATTTAATTGTTAGATCATTTTTTCAAGTGATATTAAAATTTGGTATTATGGGCATTTTTGGTAGTTCACGTTGAGACAAAAAAAGTGCGACACCGAACTATTATTAAAGATATTATTAATTAAGTGATATTCACGTTTGATAGCATTTTTAGATGGATGTTTTAATTTGGTAAAAGAATTTTATTTGTTAGATTCTATTTGTATGTCATATTAAAATTAAATAACATTTATATTCGGACGTTTTGAGTTTGTAAAAGAAATTTAATTTTTAGATCTTATTTTCAAATGATATTATAATTTTTAGTAGGAGTATTTTTGGTAGTCCATGCCGATACCAAAAAAAGTGTACGAAGAATATAGAAAATGAATATGCAATTTTCATTCTCCATGCGCGATTTTGGCTAGCATCTTTACTTTTGTAAGTAAGAAAGTGGCGCTAGAAACAAATATTTGAAAAACATGGAAAACTGAGCTCGTGCTTCTTGTTTTCAAGCTATGTTCTCCTGTTAGGTTATGTAACCCTTCTTGTGAGTTGTATTGGGTTCGCAACTTGTGATTTTCTTTTACAATAACCAGTACAACCGCAAAACGATAAAAAAACCGACCATTAAATTATATAATTTTAGAAGAAAAGTATTTATTGCAATTTTTTATTAATCTTAATTAAGCGTTTAAATTTGAATAAGATGTTGGTTAAAAAATTATTTGCATAGCTAGGAATACAAAATAGAATACCAAAGAAAAATGTATGTAAGTATATGTGTGTATATACGTATATAGATATACATACACACACACATATATGTGTGTGTGCGCGCGCATGTATGTATAGAAGCTGTGTTATTTAATAGGAAGAAGATGAGAAATATGTAAATATATTTACAAAATGGGAGGAAAAGGAAATAAACGTAATTACATTCCGAATTAAGAAACAAAATTTGAATATCAACTGAAGACTAATTTTCTCGACGATCGATTTTATAATAGATTTGAATTTATTTTGAATTTTAAATTACTATAAAAGTAGAGAACCATGCAAACTGACCATTTTAGTGTCTTGATTTCGAAAAACATATATGTTGCTATTTTCCATTTTGTAAAATACTTAATGATAATATATAATATAAAAAGTTTGGGAAATTTTGTAAAGCACTTGCTTTATGTTTTACATTATGTGCCTAAACCAGAATAACTTGCAAAGTAAATAAGTTTGAAGATTAAGAAATAGATATACATCCAATATGCAATCTCCGTCAATGATTAAATACATAAACATATACTACGTTTATATCTAAAATCATTTTTGGATGTAGGGTATCCACACCTTCATGTGCATACGGAAGGGACATCAAATATTATCTCATCCGCAAACACATATAAGATCATATATCAAAAATTTAAATTTAATATAAAATTATTTTAAATTTAATGCTTATGAAAAAGTAATTATGGTAAAATATAGGATGATAAAACTTTGTTTTGAGCAATAAATATATGTCATAAACTCATCATATAAATCATGGTAACAAAATAAAAATAAAACTATCCAAGCATTTAAAAGGGCTGTTACGGTAATGGTTATTATTACCATTTTGCAAATACTGTTACCGTACCGTTTTACTGATAAGCTAAAATTGCTTACCGTTATTGCTATCGATTTGCTGGTACACCGAAGATTAGTACATCGATGAAACGACAACCGTTACACTGCTAATGATACATTATCATTTTTCTAAAAAAGTCAGTAATTTAGCATGTTTTTGCAGTATAATGATGTTTCATTGTATAATTTGTATTACTTAATAAAAGAAATCAATAAAAAATAAAATAAGTGTATTTAACATTATTTGATCTAAATTATCGAACTAAATTTAATCGTTAGATTGATTCTAAATACTTATATGAGTATTCATGTGTTATAAATTGACCGATAAATTTACCATCATCACTGGTTTTGAAAAAGTGTTACCGATGATTTAACGTAAAATATGTTAAAGATAGTGTTATCATACCGATTAAGCTGGTATATCGATTTAACTCAAAAATGATAACTGATTGATTGGTGGTGGTATGGTAAATTTAACGTTATCATAACAGGCCTACATAGTTTATACTGTTATCTTAATTAAAATCCTCATATATAGATACCAATGTATTCCCATGTACTTTCCTTTTCTCGTATTTTGCATATGTATGTTTTAAATGCAGGTGGATACATAAACCCAATCCATTTGCGTTTAACGAAAACTTTAGTGCTACGGTGGTTTGCCTTCTTTGTGGCCTGTTGCCATGTGTTTTAAGAAGCCTATAACTAGGCAACTTCTTAAACTTTAGCCGACGGATATCTTCAGCCTTTACTATTGGTCTTAGCATTCTTGTAATATATTTTTAAAAAAATGAGCCAAGCACTTACTCCAAAAAAAAAAAAAATTGAAAAACAGCATTACTCAACGATGATTATTAACTGGGACTTTAGTATGTATCTGCTATAAGTAGATTAATATTAATATCAAAACATCATATATCAATCTTTTGATCCCCGTTCATTCTTTGACAAGCTTATACATATTTTTCCCTTCATTTTTTGGATCATCAACAATCTACTCCACAATAACTCTGCCACATCTGATCATCCACTCAAGGATAAAGATGCATCATCTACAACCTTCAATAAAATATATAATTAATTCACTGTATGATAATTTGTGCTCAAATTTCATTCCATGTGGACGGTCGCATGCTCAGAAACCTCTAATGTCGTAAAAATATTTACAAATATTTAGGAATCTGAATTTTTTTCTGTTACATATTAATTAATATGATATAATAATAATAATAGTATTACAAGTAATTTTTGTAGGATCGATTTCACCCTAAAGGAGGGTTAAATATGGTGATACAATTAATTATAAAAATTTATTGCGGAAGTTTATAAAATAATTGCAACACAGATACAACAGAGTAAAAGCAGCACAGATAATAACAGAATAATAGAGGCAGAAAATATAACACACAGATTTATCCAGCTTTGGCAAAACTCTGCCTACGTGCTGCTCTCTCTACTAGAAATTAAGTAGTCGGACGCTTATATACGTAAATTCGCGACACCGCTATCGACTAATCTAACTCCACGCTCAAAACTCAGCCACAACTCAGCCACTGAGTTGCGAATTCTCGAACTAAATCACCGCAGTTCGTACCCTAGACACACGACTAGTAAATACAATTGTTTAAAAGAAAAATACAATTTAAATAACAAAACCCTAATTTAAAAATTAAAAACCAAATATAATTTAAAGAAGCCGGCCCATAAGTTTAGCCTTAAGAAATAAACTCAGTCCTCATTTTATTTCTTCTTGTATATTCCTTCGCCCATATTATTTTCGTTGTGAAAAAGACAGCTTCCTTTCTTCTTTCGTTCCTCTTTCTGATTTAGGGTTTTGTGATTTGAAGTCGCCGCTTTGAGTTGCTCGATCGAAATAGATGATTTATCGATGTTTACTTTGTCGATCAAGTGTTTCTTTGAATAGCAAACAGCTACTTCAAATTGTTGAGTTCGGTTGAATGATCTGGTATGTGATTTCTTGTTTATTTGCTCGAATTTGATTTGATTCGAGTTATTGATTTAATGTTCTCTGTTTAGCTCGAACTCGAATAATCTTCACGGTCGATGATTAATGGGTTTATATAGGATTCAAATTCCTATTTTCTCGTTCGTTCAAATTTGGCATTTAATTTATCTCGGCCACTTAATTATGCTTGAATGCTTGAGATGATTTCTGACTTCTTCAATTGGTATTTTTTTTGCTTGTTTACTCGATACTCACAGCTTTGAATCTGTTCGACTCCTTGGCCACCACGGCTCTGACTTTGAACTGTTCAATTACGTTCTTATTGACTTCGGGCTTGTCGATTTTTATGCAATGATATTATCTGGCTTTGAATTTCTGGCATGTCTGGCTTTGATTTGCCTTGATTATTTTGAACCCGCTACATAAAAATGTTTGACCTTGACTTCGTTCATTTTCGATTTATACTATACTGACTTTGCATTTGCTTTGAGAATTGACTCGGTTATTTTTGAAATTCGCTGCTTTATTTTTTTGCATCACTATAACCTGTACTTGTGCCCTGCATTTTTCACTGTGACTTCGATACTTGTTCGATTACTGTTACGACTTGGTCCTGCAGTCTGCATTGCACTGTCCGCTGTCGCGTGCTTCAATATGCATTGTTTCGGTTCTGATTGCTTCATGACATGTATGTATGTATACGTATGTGTTTGTGAGAAAATAATTGTTGCATCCAATTTACTGCATATATACTTGAGGCTGTATATTTGAGTCTTGTGCCTTGTCTGCTTCATCTGGTTACAGTACTGTTCCACTTGTTATTTACTGGTCTGGTTGCATATGTATGTACTGTGGTTTTGGTCGAGTCTGGTGCTTGAATTGGGTCAGTGGTGGTTACAAATACATATATTTACACAGTGTTATCTCTATGATCCTGTGTCTGGTTCAGGTTGATGTTGGTCTGGTTCATCTATATGCTGCTTGGTTGTCATTGTGTACATGATGCACATTCACTTGGTCGTGCTCATTGTGTAGCTTGACTTGATTACTTGTTTTTGCATTGAGCTCGAATTCATACATGCCGGGTCTGGTTCATCGTTTGCCTCCATGCCTTCATTAGTTCACTGATCTGTTTCATTTAAAGCTGTACATGTGTGTTGTGGTGTGGGTTTGTTATTTGATGTAGAGGCCAGTTGCAATTTAATATTGGCCTTGCAGCTTTGTTCATCATGTTGTCAAGTGTGTATGCATCTTGTTTACATAAAATCTGGTTGATGATCTCTTTGTGTACTTGTCTCTGATTTGATGTACTCGAGTTGAATGATCACAGTTACTTGTGCATGTTGTATTGCTCATTGATCTAGTTGAAATTTGTGGCCTTGGCTTCACTCGAGAATTATTTTCATTTTGAAATTTACCTGAGTTGAATCCAGCTTATAGTTCGGGTTTGACCTTGTGCTGATATTGTGACATTATTTTTATTGCACTTGAGTTGAACCCGGCTTTTGATTTGGGTTGACCTTGTGCTCACCTGTCCCTGTAGATTTATCAAGTGTATATCGGTGTGCATGGCCTTGTGGTGTATAGTGATACACTGTGCATGTCACAAGTTGTTCGTGTACGATGAATTCAAATTTAAATGATGACGAACAACCCAAATAACTAAGGCAAATAATATTTTCAAAATTATATTTTATTTTACACTGCAAAAATATTTTCTTTTCAATTTTACTACGTTAGTGTTTATTTTGTAGATTGCTCAGATGCTGGATTCAATCTAGAATGAAGTTGAAGATTAAATATGAGTGAATGAGTGAAATGTAGTGAGGTGCATATATAAATGATAATTGTGATGTGATTGAAATTGTATTGTAATTAAAATTGTATATAAATAGTGAGAGCTCAAATTTGTACTATTCAAAATTGTAATAAATATTTGTTTGAATAAAAAATCCGTTTGAATTTAAATTCTGTGTTCTTTATTTTATTCAGCAAATATTTATTTAATTTGTGAAAAATAAAATAGCACATTAACAAATACATTTAAATGAATATATACATATGTTTATTATCATCAAACAAAAATCATATACTTGCATATTAAACAATCTTTTCCTTTTGATGATAACAAACATATATTTAAGATTTTGAATTTGTTAAATGTATTTAATTATGATTTTCTTTCCCTATTTGAATGCTTATTCTCTACACAATGCCCCCCCTTCATGTATGCATGAAAATAAATATTCAAATGAGCCTAGATGCATATAGAAAATATTTTACCTTTATTTGCCAAAATCTTAACTTTTCTCTTCCTCTTTTGTTATTAGCAAAAGAGTAATAGTGTTAGAAAAATAAAGATTAAGTAATAGACATTAATACATATCAATACCCAATCGAGTACAAATATTAAATTTCAATAAAAAATCATACAAAAATCATAAATACTCTGTTAGGCGCATATTCCACTTTAGAATGATAGGGGTGATGTCATCATATAAAACCATATAATTGTGTCTATTTATGGTATATTTATATCAGAAATTAGAATATCTACTAACCATGCATAACCGTTAGGACTTTTAAATGAGATTAGTAGTATTTCAAAATTTTTTTAAAATAAATTCAAGTATCTTCTAACCACGCATAACCGTGAAGACTTTTAAATGGGATTAAAATCAAACTGTCTATTAAATCAATCAATTTTTATTTGCATTCCATACATGCATAACCGTGAGGACTTTTAAATGAGCATGAAAGCACATAATCAGAAATCTCAAGTAATTCACTCATGCATAACTGTAAGGACTTTTAAATGAGAGTGAATACTTTGGATGTTTTTATTGCTGAAAATATAATAAAATGAAAGCGCATAATTTTCCGTTTAAAATACCACATATTGACTTACCATATTGGATTATGATGAGTGATGATGGATAGAAATATGATAGAAATAGAAATGATCATGGAATTTTTATCAATAAAAAGTGTTTATTACTCTTGTTTAAATTTCTAAAGAAATTTACTAATTGTACCGTCTAAAGTTATAATATACGATTAATATCAACACTCATCACTTTTTCAATCACTATTTATTTTTTAGACAATCAGTAGGGAGTCAGATTAACCAATGTAGTTATTCAAAATCAAATCCAAAAATAATTATAAAATCAAACTTTCCAAATGATTAATCTGAAACAAGGTCAACAAAAATGATTTTCTAGAAGGGGTTTTACCAGTGCAATCTGTATCCAAATTTTTCTTTCACTCGAGATTATCATTAGTTGGATGCTATAGACCAGATCGTGATGTTGCAACAAATTCTTGAATACCTTTTTAAATGAAATTATTTTCAATTTTAATTGAAGCCGTGCCAATAAACAAAAACCATGAATATAGAGTCAGCCGTAAAATAACCAAATGTATTATCATCAACCAATAAAACACTATCATTAATTCAAATTAATATATATAAAGTCGTTTAAAGACTCTAGAATTTTTTATAGTCTTCTTGGCATAAGAATATAATTGGCCAACAATTTTAAATAAGTCAGAATCAAAATCAACATTCATTTCTGTATCAATAACCGGTTGAATTAAATCAAATTATGGTGCAGACTATCGCAATTAATATATCGTTCAAGATGAATTTACCATTACCTCTTTTATCTTTATGATAATTTTTCGTTGTTCCCCACTGTGATTCTGTCACCTTTGTACTAAGCTAAGGAATCTTTGCTTTGTCGCCCATTCTGTGCTTGGAACAGCCAGAATTCAAATAACACTATTGTAGTTTCTTAGCCCGCCAATACACCTACACTAGAAATTTTTTTGTGACCTATTTGTTTTTATAGGTCCATGATTGTTAGTGGCAATGGATTTTGAAAAAAATCAAAGTATGTTTCTCATCTATTCTATCACACATATTTTCAATAATATTTCAACATTTAACATTAACAGATTTTAAATAAAATTCCTTTTTCTATTTCCAATTCAGAAAATCCGTTCCATAAAAAACAGGAGGAATAATATGAGACTGTCCCTCATTAAAAGCATTATTAAAAGAAGCCATTTAAAAATTCAAATTTGAAAAGCAAAAATTGGTTGTTGAAAAATCAAATTTTTAAAACAAAAATGGCTTTTGAACCTCGCCCTGATACCACTTGTAGGATCGATTTCATCCTAGAGAGGGGGTGAATAGGGTGATACTATTAATTATAAAAATTTATTTCGGAAGTTCATAAAATAATTACAACATAGATATAACAGAGTAAAAGCAGCACAGGTAATAGCAGAATAATAAATGCAGAAAATATAACATATAGATTTACCCAGCTTCGTCAAAACCCTGCCTACGTGCTGCCCCCAAGGTTTCTACTAGAAATTAAGTAGTCAGACGCTTGCACACGTAAACTCGCGACACCCGCTATCGACTAACCTAACTATGTGCTCAAAACCTTGCCACAACTAAGCGACTGAGTTGCGAATACTCGAACTACACCACCGCAGTTCGTACCCTAGTCACACGACTAGTAAATACAATTGTTTAAAAGAAAAATACAATTTAAATAACAAAACCCTAATTTAAAAATTAAATCCCAAATATAATTTAAAGAAGCCGACCCATAAGTTTAGCCTTAAGAAATAAACTCAGTCCCCTTTTTATTTCTTCTTGTATATTCCTTAGCCCGTATTATTTTTGTTGTGAAAAATGGCAGCTTCCTTTCTTCTTTCGTTCCTCTTTCTGATTTAGGGTTTTGCGATTTGAAGTCGCCGCTTTGAGTTGCTCAATCGAAATAGATGATTTAACGATGCTTTCTTTGTCGATCAAGTGTCTCTTTGAATAGCAAACAGCTACTTCAAATTGTCGAGTTCAGTTGAATGATCTAGTATGTGATTTCTTGTTTATATGCTCGAACTCGATTTGATTCGAGTTATTGATTTAATGTTCTCTGTTTATCTCGAACTCCAATAATCTTCATGGCTGGTGATGAATGGGTTTATATAAGATTCGAATTCCTATTTTCTCGTTCGTTTGAATTTGTCATTTAGTTTATCTCAGCCACTTGATTAAGATTGAATGCTTGAGATGATTTCTGACTTCTTCAATTGGTACTTTTTTGCTTATTTACTTGATACTCACTACTTTGAATCTATTTGACTCCTTGGCCACCAAGGCTTTGACTTTGAACTGTTCGATTACGTTCTTGTTGACTTCGGGCTTGACTTTGTTTATGCGATGATATTATCTGGCTTTAAATTTCTGACATGTTTGGCTTTGCTTTGCCTTGATTATTTTGAGCCTGCTATTATAAAAATGTTCGAGCTTGACTTCGTTCATTTTCGATTTATACTATGCTCGACTTTGCATTTGCTTTGAGAATTGACTCGGTTATTTTTGAAATTCCCTGCTCGATTTTTTTGCATCATTGTAGCCTGTACTTGTGCCCTGCATTTTTCACTGTGACTTCGATTCTTGTTCGATTACTGTTACGACTTGGTCCTGTAGTTTGCATTGCACTGTCCATTGTCTTTTGCTTCAATGTGCATTGTTTCTGTTTTGATTGCTTCATGACATGTATGTATGTATGTATACATATGTGTTTGTGAGAAAATAATTGTTGCATCCAATTTACTGCATATATACTTGAGGTTTTACATTTGAGTCTTGTGCCTTGTCTGGTTCATCTGGTTATAGTACTGTTCCACTTGCTGTTTATTGGTCTGGTTGCATATGTATGTACTGTGGTTTTGGTCGAGTGTGGTGCTTGAATTGGGTCAGTGGTGGTTACATATACATATGTTTACATAGTGTTATCTCTATGATCCTATGTCTAGTTCAGGTTGCTGTTGGTCTGGTTCATGTATATACGGCTTGGTTGTCATTATGTACATAATGCATATTCACTTGGTCGTGCTCATTGTGTAGCTTGACTTGATTACTTTTTTTTGCATTGAGCTCGAATTCATACATTCCGGGTCCAGTTCATCATTTGCCTCCATGCCTTCACTGGTTCACTGGTCCTATACATGTGTGTTGTGATGTGGGTTTGTTATTTCATGTAGAGGCCAGTTGCAATTTAATATTAGTCTTGCAGCTTTGTTCATCATGTAGTCAAGTGTGTATGCATCTTGTTTACATAAAGTCTGGTTGATGGTCTCTTTGTGTACTTTTCCTTGATTTGATGTACTCAAGTTGAATGATCATAGTTACTTGTGCATGTTGTATTGCTCATTGATCTAGTTGAAATTTGTGGCCTTTGGTTTCACTCGAGAATTATTTGCATTTTGAAATATACCTGAGTTGAATCCAGCTTATAGTTCGGGTTTGACCTTGTGCTGATATTGTGACATTATTTTTATTGCACTTGAGTTGAACCCGGCTTTTGATTTGGGTTGACCTTGTGCTCACCTGTCCCTGTAGATTTATGAAATGTATATCGGTGTGCACGGCCTTGTGGTATGTACGGTAATACACTGTGCATGTCACAAGTTGTTCGTGTATGATGAATTCAAATTTAAATGATGATGAACAACCAAAATAACTGAGGCAAATAATATTTTAAAAATTACATTTTATTTTACTCTGCAAAAATATTTTCTTTTCAATTTTACTACGTTAGTGTTTATTTTGCAGATTGCTCAGATGCTGCATTCAATCTAGAATGAAGTTGAAGATAAAATACAAGTGAACGAGTGAAATGTAGTGAGGTGCATATGTAAATGATAATTGTGATGTGATTGAAATTGTATTGTAATTGAAATTGTATATATATAGTGAGAGCTCAAATTTGTACTATTCAAAATTGTAATAAATATTTGTTTGAACAAAATATCCGTTTGAATTTAAATTTTGTTCTTTATTTTATTCAGCAAATATTTATTTAATTATGTGAAAAATAAAATAGTACATTAACAAATACATTTAAATGAATATATATATGTTTATTATCATCAAACAAAAATCATATACTTGCATATTCAACAATTTTTTTTCATTGTCCGTCAGAATTTATTGCGGCTTGGAAATGTTTAGGGCCCACAAGACATTCAAGCCTTCGTTTACACAAGGGGAACACCTACTTAAATGTTATATTTTGTACATCTTCTTTAATCAAATTATTTCATGTTCGTCCTGCATTTTAAACAATTACAACTATCTTTTCTAAGAATGTTATATAAACTCTTTATAGATGTTATACCAAGTAAACTTTTACTTTACTCAACCAGCTTGAAAAATAATATTTATGCAAGTATACGCATGTGTGTAATTATTTGGGTTCACAGTCCATTATCAAGAAAACATTTTTATTAATAGTTGGTTTGAAAGCGCAATCTTTTGTTCCGACAGCGAAGTTTCAAAATTATCCTTTATATATAATTCTTTAAAAAGAATTTCACTAATTGATCTTAAAAAATAACATCCGCACATTTGTTCCTAAACTCAGTGTATGTATTAATTGGTCCTAAAAAATGACATCTACATACCTTTATAGCACCGCACTTATATTATGTGTAATATTATCGTCAAATGCGTACTATGGTGGGTGATGTTAAGAAGCTCAATCTTTTATTATACGTTAAATTCAAAACAGGTTGAAATAAGGAGTAAATAAACTATTATTATAATTTTTTGTTTTCGAGTTTAAGTGAAAACATGATATTTGTCTGTTATCAACGTCAACTTACATAAACGTCTCTCTATAGACATTAACAAATGTTAATATCACTTAAAAATATATCTAGTATATTTGCAAATTCATAACGTTCTTTTTCATATATTACCAAAATTAACATCGCTTAAAAATATGATCTAACAAATAACCTTTCTATACATTTTTGCTTTTTATTAATTGATAACGGAAAAAAAATTCAAACTAACAAAAAAAATTAAACGATACTAAAAATAAAAGTTCAAAATAATAAAAAAAACTAAATGATGCACTTACAAATAAAAGCTCAAACTGACTACACATGATTTCGACGTAAAATCATAGCTAAATATTTATAAAAATCATTTTTTTTTTGAATATGCTAGGCAAATATAATTTGTGAAAAAAAAATCAAATTATACGCGAATGGTGTACTCTGTAATGCTCGTAGTAATAATATTGGAGTCTGGAGTCTCATTTTCATCCACTAGTTAGAGCATAATTTGTACAAATATACATTATATAGAAACAACGTAGTATTTAGGTAAAAATTGATTGTACCATGGAGCCTTTATGCATTGTTGCATGGTTTCAAATGAATCGTAGAAATAATTAAATATGAGTGATCATCTTTACTGTATGTGAACAGATGCAAACACTTAGTGTCATAAAAAACATATATGAAACAATAGGAAAGCCTTAATTGCTGTTAGCAGGGCCGGCCCTGACAAGTTGGAGGCTTAAGGCTGAGAAGAAGTAGGAAAGTGGGAAAAAATGCATAGTAGTGAAAAATTGTCAACTGCAGGAATCAAACCCAAGTACTCTAGAAGAAAGTCAAACGCTTTTACCACTAAGCTATACTACTTCATACAAATATTATTAACATCTTACTATATGTCATATATGTAAATCAAAGATTGAGGCCCCCGAAAATCGGAGGCCCTAGGCCACCGCCTTGGTGGCCTTGGGCCAGGGCCGGCCCTGGCTGTTAGTATAGGACCTTTCAAGATAACTAATTCACTCACTGTTAAATGACTCCATTTTCTGTTTAAATAAAAGTCATTCAAATAAAAGAACCCAACGCAGAACCATTCAACCATGATATTTTTTCCTTAACCCAAAGTATTTGCCTAATAGAACTAGATAATCAAACATCTCTTTCCTATACATAGATTCGGATGTTAAATCTCAATAAGTATTGGATATACAAAAAAACAACAACAAAGTAAGCCAAAAGGGGCATCGTACTCTTATGAAAAGTAGATCAGTTACCGTTCAACCATCAACTCCTCAACCATACCAGCCGTTCATGCCAGTGGCGGAGCTAGGTTTGAAACTTAGCTGGGGCCAAAGTAAATTTTTTTATCCAACATCACCAAAAATAACGTACATTTTGTCATATATATATATATATATATATATATATATATATAAACACACACACCAATATCCTTGCAATCATTACAAATCTGCTAGAACAAAGCTCTTTGGGCCAATTGGGCGGAAGCATGTCCGAGCTAGGGCAGGAAATTTGATGTCAAGTTTTTGTGCATTGTACTTCAATTTCTCACCTAGGGCCGCGGTGGCCCCACCTAGCCACAATGTGGCTCCGCCTGGTTCATGCGGTTGTCGTCTATTACGGTAACGAATGAGTAGATAACCGCGGTAAACCATACGTAATTGTTTTGTATAATATTTAACATTAAAGTATAAAAATTAATAATTTAAGTTAAAGAAACAACATATACATTAATAATATGTGCACTCATATAATAATATGTGCATGCATATTGGTTGTTTGATAAAAAAATAAATAAATTTGTAAAAAAATATTTAGAGCTATATCCATTTACCGTCAATAATGTATATAATTGAAGATATATGTTCAACATACTTCAAAATTGAAAATATGATGGTTAACTATCATAGACGGATGCGGTAACAGCTATAAAAATTTATAACCATGAATGACGGTAACGGTTACGGTTAGTGGTAATAACGATGGTTACCGCAACCGTAACACCCTTAATAAAAAACATGTCGAACTCACAGTACTCCATCATCTCTAACAACTAGTTTCCAATCACCACTGCCAGTTCTACTGAACCAACCTTAAATTGCATTTGTAGAACAATTGATCTACCATTAGTAAACTACTCATCACTAACTAATCCATGTTAGGAAATCAAATCTACAGTTTCGACGACAACAACTATACAATAGAAATCGAATATGCATATATATATTTCTACTTACAGGTAAATACTAAAGTAACATCACTAGAGAGACAAGAACGAAGCTCAAAGAACATTACAAGAGACGATAAATCGATAGGATCAGAAGAGCTATAACACAGATGCACAAAAAGCAACATACACAGGATCAGACATCTGGGTGCACTAGCCAGACGTCTGAGTAAATCCTCTGGATTACAAACCAGACAGAATCAGACGTCTGGTTAATGTACTCAGACGTCTGAAAGGCTACTATATACAAAAAATATATAGAGTCAGACGTCTGCGACATATTCTAGACGTCTGGAACTGAACTCGGATTTTGAAATTCAAATAACAACTGCCACACTTGAAAAGACATCTTCGCTTCTCTTCGCTGCAACTCTTCATCACCATTAGAAGCGACCATAGAACACTTGTTAATGGATGCAACTACTCAAGGAATCTCTCTAACACTATAAATAACATCAAGAATCAAAGAGAAGAACCCACCTTACTTACTCGTGCTCTTTACTCTTATACTCTGATATATTCTTGATCTATAGCAATTATATATTTGTATTTCACTCTTTCATATATACAGAACTCTTCAATCAATATTCTCTAGATATATATTGGAAGCATTTGTACTTAATAGTCAATATTAGTGTCATAGAACACACACTTGACAAGAACAAGCTATTGTAACCAAGCATATTCCTCCATACGAAGTGAGGGTGTTTGATAGTCGAATTCCGAAGGGGAGCTTCGGGACTGGACGTAGGACGGGAGGTCCGAACCAGTATAAAATCCTAGTGTTCTTAGTCTATATTTTACTAGATTAATTTTATATCAGTTACATCATATAGTTAGTCACATATACTTGTATGTACACTACATGATCCATCCTATAGAATTTCAATTGGTATCAGAGCAAGGTTTGATCAAAGTACATTAACACGTTTTTGAATCATTTTAATATGACAAGTATTTTTCAAGAAGGAAAATCAACAGCACAACCCCCACTTTTTAATGGTTCTAACTATGCAGATTGGTCAACACGTATGAGAATTTTTATGGAAGCTAATGGTCTAGAAATTTGGTCAGCCACTCAAGATAAATATGAAACACCTATTACTGCTATGAACACATGGACCGATGCACAAAAATAGCGGCTTTAATAATGCTAAAGATATGAATGTTTTATTTTGCTCATTAGATAAATATGAATTCTCACGTGTCATGCTATGTAACACTGCATTTGATATTTGGCGCACTTTACAAGTCACACACGAAGGCACAAACAAAGTTAGACAAACCAATATTTCAATTTTACAAAATCAATTCTCATCATTTGAAATAAAACAAAATGAATCTATAGTAGATATGTACTCTAGATTTCAAATCATTCAACATGATTTAATGACACTTGGAGTCAAATTAAATTTTTTTGATTTAGTATCTAGAATACTCATTTCTTTAACTCCAGAATGGGAAAGAAAAGTATTAGCTATCGAAGAAGCTAATGATCTTTCAGCACTCTTAGTTGAAGAATTGATAGGAAATCTAACATCCCATGAAGCTAACTTGCAGAAATTCGAAAAAAAAGAACATAGCATTTCCAGCAACAAATGAAGACTCTGCCTTAGACGAAGAAGAAATTGTTTTTATTGCCAAAAATTACAACAAATTCAAGAAATTTAGGAAAATGACTAAATTTCAGAAAGGAGGAAAATCACGCTCAACGAATCAAACATCAATCAAATGTTATGAATGTGATCAATTTGGACATATGAAAAAAGACTGCCCCAAGCTCAATAATGATAAGAAGAAGAAAAGTTTGAAAAACTCAAAAAAGGAAGGCTTTCAAAGTAACATGGGATGATTCAGATTCTTTATCATCTGAAAATGATAGCGATAGTGACAGAGAACAAGCTAATGTGTGTTTTATGGCACAAAATGATGAGGTATGTCCCGAACTTAGCTATGACATTATTAGAACTTAGCATGGAATTAGATGATAAATTTAGACAGATTAAAAAATTGAACAAAGAACATATAGTCAAAATAAATAGATTAGAACTTGAAGTAGGAATGTTAAAAGATTAAAAAATTATCTTAGAAGAAGAACTAGAATTATCTCAAGAAAAAAATTAAAAATAACTTGATAGAAAATGAGGCTATTGCTATTGATTTTGATAACACTAAAATAGTAAAGGATAATTTGTTAAAAGAAAATGTCAACTTGAAAATCAATATTGAAATATTGAAAATTTAGAATTAAAAGAAAAATTAGATAAAATTACAAATAATGTGTCAAAATTTAATAAAGGAAAACAAGATTTGGAAAATCTTATTAAGACTTCAAAACCATCAAGCAATAGAAATGGAATAGGATTTAAAAATACTCCTAAACAAAAAGGAATAAAAATTATAGTTATAAAAAGACTAAAAGTTTACCTACGTCTAATATTGTAGGATCGATTTCACCCTAGAGGGGGGGTGAATAGGGTGATAGTGTAAATTATAAAAATTAATCGCGGAAGCTTATAAATTAATTTCAATTCAGATCACAGAATAGCAGCACAGATATCGCAGAATATAAATAACAGAATAAAACAGAACAACACAGAATTTACCCAGCTTCGGCAAAACCCTGCCTACGTGCTGCCCCCAAGGTTTCTACTAGAAATTAGATAGTCCCTCGCTTACACACGTAAACTCGCTATACACCGCTATTGACTAATCTAACTCTACGCTCAAAACCCTGCCACAACTCAACTACCGAGTTGCGAATTCTCAAGCTACACACCGTAGCTTGTCGACTAGAAAATATAAACGGTTTAAAAAAAAAAAGAAAATTCAATTAAAAACAATTAAAATAAAAATAGCCCTAATATAAACAAAAAAAAAAGGCTTAAGAAAAAAATAAAACACGCCGGCCCAATATTATTCTTTAACCCGAATCCTTTTATTTTCTTTGTGACAATGTCGGCTTGTTCTTCAGATGAGATTAGGGCTTCGGCTCTTGTATGTTCCTCTTTCTTCAATTAATTAGGGCTAGAATCGAAGATGCCGATATTATTTTAGTCGATCGATTTTGTGATTTTCGTCTTTGCCCTGTCGATTGACTGCCTCCTTGTACCTTGCTTCGGCTACTTCGATTGATCGAGTTTGATTTCAATTTTGGTGAGTACTTTATTACTTTTTCTTTTTCTGGTTGATGCTTGAACTCGATGCGAATAATTGCCGATGATGATGTCAATTTATATAGGGTTTGTAACCCTAGATTTGCGTCGTATATTTTAATTTGAATTTGTCTGCTGATATTGCTTTGGCCATTCGATCATACTTGAATGCTCGTGATTTCACTGACTTTGTCAATTTCGTATTTTTGGTAGCTTGATTCACACGGTATTGATTTGATTTCTTTACCACCATATTTCTGACTTGTTCAACATGCTGACTTGGTTCAATTGTGACTTCGGCACTGGAGTATTTCTATTATTGAAATCTCATCTTTTTGATTCTAGTATTTGCATTGATAAAGTGATAGATGGTTTATTAGTGCGTACCGCACTAGCATTCAGTTCATTTCCAGTATCTTCTTCAACTGCTAAAAAACTGATGAATCTTGTATGCCAATGAACAAAATATTCTTTGCAAAACCATTGTGATTGCAGCTTTCAATTTGCAAAGAGATAATCCCAGTATGAAGTTGGCTAGGAAATTGCTTTTGGTATAATAATTGGATTATGCTTCTGTGCATATTGTACTCATCCCTGTAGTTGATGGTCTTTCTGAACTGTGCACATTGTTGCATGCATTAATTTAAATGTTCATGTTGCATTCATGCTGGTACTTCACTATGCATTATATGCAGCACCACTGTGTCATTGTGCACTTTTGTGCTTTGCCCCATTCACTGTTGCTCTTGAGTTTTTGCTTGCATTTTCACTTGATGTTGCTGCAATCTTCACTTCTGGTTAGCCACTGTTGCATTACTATGTCTTGTGGCATGTTGTCTTTGCTATCCACTGCAGTGATGATGCTGTGCACTTTTGTGCTTTGGTTTGAACTTGCTGTTAGGTCATTTTGTACTTCTCTTATGTACACTTGCACCTGTACTTTGTTGTAACTGGAATTCCTGTAGTTTGCATTGTTGCTGTAGCTTTTTGAAGCTTGAATTTCTGGTCACTGCACTTGTGTATATTTGGTTTCACCTTGATATTGTGTAGCCTGGTCTTTGTTCATTACTGAAACACTTTTCATACAGTTGAGTTTCAATTCATTGGAATTGATATTGTACTTCACTGTTGCCTTGTTCATCATTGTGCATTAACTTGACTGTTTGCATTAAAGTTGTATTTGTTGTTGTTGGTCTGGGCATTTGGGTTTTGTCGATATTGTGGTATACTTGAGCTTCAGTAGTTGTACTCTAGTTGGTCTTGACTTTTGCATATTTGTTACTGTCCCTGGTTTGCAGTAATCTGCTGGTTGCAATGCCTTGTTGTCGCAGTATTGCAGTTGGGTTGCTGTTATGTTCTGTTCATTCCTAGTTGCCTTGTTGCAGTTTGATTGTGATATCCATGTTGCAGTCCATTTTGATGTTGGTCTTCGTTGCATTCATATCATGTCGCCTTGTGTTGAATCCAGTTTCAAAAATAGGATTTGACCTTGTGCTTGTGTCGTGATTTTAAATATATTGCACGTGCGTTGAACCCGGCTTTGCATTTGGGTTTGACCTGTGCTCACCTGTCCTTGTAGCATTATCAAGTGTATATATCGGTGTGCACGGCCTTGTGGCATATACAGTGATACACTGTGTATGTCACAAGTTGTTCGTGTATGATGAATTCAAATTTAAATGATGACGAACAACCCAAATAACTGAGGCAAGTTATATTTTTAAAATTCACGTTTTATTTTATACTGCAAAAATATTTCTTTTTCAATTTTACTGCGTTAGTTTATATTTTTGCAGATCGCTCAGATGCTGGATTCAAACTGGAATGAAGTTGAATATAATTACGAGTGTGAGTGATATGTAGTGAGGTGAATTGTAAATGTGAAATGTGATGTAATTGTAATCAAAGTTGTATAGTTATAGTGAGAGCTTGAAATTGTACTATTCAAAGATGTAATAAATATTTGTTTGAATAAAATATTCGTTTGAATTCAAATTTCGTGTTATTTATTTTATTCTGCAAATATTTATTTAATCTGTGAAAAAATAAAATAGTATATTATCAAATACATTTAAACGAATGTATATATGTTTATTATCATCAAACAAAAATCATGTAAGCGCATATTCAACAATCTCCCCCTTTTGATGATAACAAACATATATTTAAGATTTTGAAAATATTAAATGTATTTGATCATAGTTATATCCTAATTGCTCCCCCTATTTAAATGCTCCTTTCTACACAATACTCCCCCTACATATATGCATAAAAATGAGCCTAGATGCAAATGGAAAATTGTTTGACCTTTGATTGATTCTATTTGTCAAAATCTTAACTTTTCTCTCCCCCTTTTGTTATCAGCAAAAGAATAATAGAAATAGAGAAAAAATAGAGATAAAGTAATCGATATTAATCCAACATTAAAACCCAATTGAATATAAATATTAAATTTCAATAGAAAATCAAACAAAAATCATAAAAATATTGTTAGGCGCATATTCCACTTTTAGAATGATGGAGATGATGTCATCATATAAAACCATACAATTGTGTCTATTTGTGGTATTTTTATATCAGGAATTTGAATATCTACTAATCATGCATAACCGTTAGGACTTTTAAATGAGATTAGTAGTATTCCAATTTTTTTTTTTTTTTTTTTTTAAAAAAATGAATTCAAGTATCTTCTAACCACGCATAAACGTGAGGACTTTTAAATGGGATTAGAATCAACTTGTTTATTTTAAAAGAAAGAAAAAAATCAACTTTTGATATGCGTTCCATACATGCATAACCGTGAGGACTTTTAAATGAGCATGGAAGTACATAACAAATTCCAAGTAATTCACCCATGCATAACCGTGAGGACTTTTAAATGAGAGTGAATACTTTGGTATTTATTTATTTTTGTTTTTATTTTATTTTATTTTATTTTATTTTATTTTTTTTTTATTTTTTTTTTATTTTTTTTTAAAAATGTGAAAATGAAAAACGAACGATTCCTGTTTAAAATACCACATATCGACAAACTATATAGAATTTTGATGAATGATGGTTGATAGAAATATGATAGGTATAGAGATGGTCATGGAATTTTTACCAACAAAAAGTTTTATAACTCTTGTTTACATTTCTAAAGAAATTTTCTAATTATACTTTCTCGAGTTATAATATATAATCAATATCAACACTCATCATTTTTTTTTTCAATCACTATTTTTCTTTTCGATAATTTGTAGGGAGAAAAAAAATGTTAAATATTCAGCAAATTTCTAAAACACCTAGACTGAGTCGTAGTTTACAAAAACTATTTTCTGGTAGGGGTTTTGTAAAGATGTCTGCCAATTGAGAATCAGTTGAAATAAAATTCATGCAGATATTTTCTTTGGAAATATGATCTCTAATAAAATGATGTCTTACATCTATATGTTTTGTTCGCGAATGATGTACAGGATTATTTGTGAGATCAATTGCGCTTTTGCTATCACACATTAGTGGTACACGTTTAAAATTTAGGCCATAGTCATGCAAAGTTTGTATCATCCATAAGATTTGAGCAGAGCAACCGCTCAAAGCAATGTACTCTGCTTCTGTTGTGGATAATGCAATACAATTTTGTTTTCTACTCGACCATGCAACTAATGAATGTCCTAACATAAAACATGCTCCACTAGTACTTTTTCTATCAACCAAATTTCCAGCATAATCAGCATCTGAAAAACCTTTCAATTCAAAATTATCATTTGATGGATACCAAAGACCGAAACGTGGGGTGTGCAATAAATATCTTATAATTCTTTTAACAGCTTTTAAATGAGATTCTTTTGGGTTAGATTGAAAACGAGCACATAAGCAGACAGAAAACATGATGTCAGGTCTAGAGGCGGTAAGATAAAGGAGTGATCCAATCATACCTCTGTACAGCTTTTGATCAACTGTCTTACCCTTTTCATCTTTGTCAAGTTTAAGTGTTGTACTCATGGGAGTTCTTGCTGGTTTAGCATCTTTCAGTCCAAATTTGTTGACAAGTTCCCTAATATATTTTGTTTGAGAAATGAATGTGCCTTTATTGCTTTGTTGGATTTGAAATCCTAAAAAGAATTTTAACTCTCCAACCAAGCTCATTTCAAACTTTTCCTGCATGACTTTTTCAAATTTCTCATACAATAACTTGTTAGTAGCACCATAAATGATGTCATCAACATATATTTGAACAATCAAAATATCATTGTTTTCATGCAACAGAAATAGTGTGGCATCTACACATCCCTTTTTGAACCCATTTTCAAGGAGATAAGAAGTAAGACATTCATACCAAGCACTGGGAGCTTGTTTTAATCCATATAATGCCTTCTTTAGTGTAACAATCCCGATTTTTAAAAACGAATTTCAGTTTATAATTTGATTTAAATTAAGATTAAATTATGGATTTACTCGAAAATTTTCAAATTTAATAAGAAATTTATATTTATTGGTTTTTGAATTGATTTGGAAACTCAAAGCGAATACATTGAATGAGATTAATAAATAAAGTATTTAAGATAAAATAAAATAAAATATACGTTGTAAAGTTAATGTTGAAAAGGAAAATTAAAATAAAAGTTGAATAAATAATAATAACAACATTGAATTCATTTATATTATTAAACATATTTAAATCAAGCAATGTAAAAGACATCTCGGTGAACAACATATTAAATTGAATGCAAAGTAATATTTACAAAACAAATGAAACATAAAACATTAAATACATAAATAAACAAAAACAGAATATAAAAATCAAATGAGTTACTTTATACAATATAAGTATATATGAGCAAACATAAACAAAACTGCATATACAATTACAATAGCCCAGCAAGAAAATAAACAAAACATAGCAAATACATTCAAGTAAGAAACAAAGCAAATACATGTAGCTGTGAAGTAGAATATGGGTAAGTATAAGAACAAGTACACATAAGCATGCTTATACAAAGCAAGAAGTATACCTACATAAATAAAAATGTAATAAAGTTGTTGTAAACAAAAAAAAATGTACAGATAACTAAAATAGTATTACATTAAGTAATGCAAGATGTAAACAAGTATTTAAATGAAACAAAACAGCACTTATATATATATATATATATATAATTAAATCTAGATATGCAGTAAGTATCAAACAAGTATGGATGAGCATTTAATGCATACACTGTCTAGCATGAAGCACGGCATGCTGCAAATAAATGAAAGGGGTTACTTACATACTTTCATTAAATGATTTCAAACATGCCTGTATAACACTGTCTCTCTTAATATACACCTACTTCATTTCATTTTTATTCAAACCAATTTTGGTAAGTTAACTGGAAAAAAAAAAAACTGTAAAAGCAAAAGAAAAAGAGAGGCATCATTTTTTCTACAAACCCAAACATCTTCATTCAAGTTCAAAAGACTGGGAAACAAACAAATACAATCATGTAATCTAAAACCTGAAAGCAAATAAGCAAGCAAAGATCAAATTCAAATTCCAGTTTTTTCAAAATTTATCAACTTCCAGGCTTGCATCTCTGTCTCAGTTCCAGCCTCTGTTTTCTTCAATATCATGTGAGTAAACTTGTTAATCTCCTTTGTAATATGATGTGTTAAAGATTAAGTGGAGGTATCAGTTTGAATATGTGTAGTCTAGGACTGTGTTGAGTTTAGTTGCTAGATAATGAATGTGTGAATGCCCTGTACAACTTTTACCACCTCTGTTCTTCTTGCTACTATCATGTTCCAATGATTTTGATGTTTAAATGATTTATGTTTGTATCAGAGAAAAATTGTTTTTCAAAGTTTACTAAACATATTAGTGTAATATAACTGCAGGGAACACTGTTTACAGGCAAGCAAGAAAAAAAGTAATAAATTTAATCGTTATAAAAAGTTGATTCAAGATCATAACTTAAATTCCTACTGCAATTTATGATTTTTAAAACAAAAATTTAGATTTTTAGGTTTGTAATACACGAGCAGTTTGGATTTGAATAAAAATTGTTTTTTTTTCAAAATTAAGAGAATTGAATCAATTTAAATTATTGAAACTTGGATTGTAGCAAATATAGCTACCCCTGATCTCGAGAAAAATGTCAAATAATTTTTCTAATTCGCGGATTGAGAGGACGAAGGGTTTTTAGGGTTCGAACTGTGTTTTTTTCGAACTGTTTCTCCGAGCATTCTTAGTTTCGATGGGTGATCGGGATGGGCCGCGAAGTGATGGATCGAGGCGTCGAGTTATGGCGAAGTTTTCTGTTTGGTGGCTCGTATCCATATGGCCGGAGTAGGCGTATTGAGGCGATTTATGGTGATTGGTTTCGAGTGCAGTTCGAACGATGGGTGAAAATTTGATTTTGGGTTTTGTCGCGTTGAGTCGAGTTTGATTTCGTATATATGGGTAGTTTGTGACTTGCCGCCGATGGAGTAGATCGCCGGAGTGGCGCCGTGAAGATGTGCACATGCACGGGGATGGTCGCGTGTCAGGTGATGCTCGCGTTTCAGGAAATTTTGTTTCAGCAGTTAAAAAAAAAAAAAAAAACAAGAAGAAGAAGAAAATGATGCATGGCTTCAGGAGCAACTCGAGGATATTTATCTACCTTCTGTTGTAGATACCAGTTCTTCTTAGTTTTGAAGTTTAAGTAAATTTTACTTAGTAGAGAAAAAAAAAAACAGAGAAACAGGGAAAAGAAGAAGAAACATGGGGTCAGGGGGAAGTCTCGGGGAAGATCATGGAAGCACTCGGGTTACACTCGAGAAATCAGGGGAGATGGCTCGGGTCTGACTTCCATGACTGTAAGTTATAATAGTAAACCAAATAAACTATTTTAAAAACAAATTTAAGTGATCATTGATTTGTAATTTAGATTTTTACTTGATGTTTTAAAGTAATAAATTTAGTAATGAAGACCTAATATTTGATTTCAAAATAATTTATTAATTTAATAATTTGAAAAGGAATAGAAATTAATTTGTAAATTAAGTTAATTAAAATGGATAGTTTATTATTTAAATTAATTAATGGTTTGGGTTAATAAAATAAATAATTAAAAGATTTAATTACTTAATTAAGGTTTAAAGAGTTATTAATTAATGAGTAATTACTTAGCTATTGCAAATTTATTTAAAGATAATAAACTAAGGATTAATTATTAATGAAGAGTTAATTAATGATTTCATTAAAGGATAAATTATTAAATGCATTGAAATTAATTGATTATTAATTTGCTATGATTAGCAAATTTACTCATAGACATTAATCTGATTTAAATTAATCAGATAATTAAGTTGACCCTATTTATGGATGTTTGGATTATATTGGATGATGAATTGTTCGATATCCTTGACATGTGATGCTTTGTGTTATATCCTGATTCGTATTGTGATCTGTAATGTAATTAATTATCTGTGATGAAATTCATTACCTGTGATATGTATATCGGTGGTCTGTGAATGAAGACAAGCGTTATAGTTTATATCGCTTATCGGATATATTGTTGTATTTAATCTATCATGATTGATGATGTTGTGCACTATTGTGTAAAATCCCTGGACCACACTATACACACACAAATATGGATTTCACGAGGAAATCGGTTAAGTCACAGATTTTTTAAATAAGTTTTGAAATTGAATTTTTAAATTCAAATAGTTTTGGAAATAGATTAAGTTTAATATGAAAAGCTTTTGAAAAGCTGTTTTAAGAATAAAAGTTATTTTTGAATAACTAATAAAGATTTGGAATTTAAATAATAGGATTTAAATTGAAATTCAAAAGAAATCTGAAATTGAATTCTATATTCAGTATTTATGATTTAAAAAGGATTTTTACAAGTTATACGGGTTTAAACCATTTTTTAAAAACGTTGATTTGGAAATTTGAATTAAACCAAAGATTGTAACTTGCATAAATGGAATTGGGGTTTTTCCAAAATAAAACTATTATTTCTAAGTGATAAAAAGCTTTCATATGAGTAATGAACTTCCAATTTATATTAAAGAGATTTCAAGTTTGAATCGAAAATGATTTTCCAAGTTATGAATGAATCTTTGGAAATAAGTTTTGAAAGCTATGAGATAAATTTTTGATTTAAGGATTTAAATGAATTAATCCAATTCAAATGGAAATTGTTTTGAAACCAGTAAATGAATCCTTGTGAGACTGAGTGAACTTTGTGAAATAAATCTTTTTGTTTAAAGGATTTGAAATGGTAATTGGTTTAAACCATTTGAAAGAAAGTTTGGAATTATTAAGTTGCGACTTAATTGAAATCCCATATCCATATGTTTTAAATGTTGCGCTCACTATTCGGGTTAGCCGGGAAAGGACATTTGTGTCGTATAACCCATTCCGAATATGTGATGTCGTTATGGATAGCATTTGAAGACCGGTGGTGAAGACCGGGTATTTGCGAGAACGATAGGATGACCTATCGATTGTCTCTGCACTGAGTTGCAACGGTATAGAGGCTCCCTAAGTGATGGGAAGTTCGATCGGGATTGTGAATACCCGGTTTGCAAGGACTTCTTTGTAAGTGCCTTCGGTTCTGTTCGAGCCCGGAACAGACTTGTATGGATAGTTATGTCTGACATTACAATTTGAGATATAAAGCTGATTTCTTTCGAATATATTTCTGTTGGTGGCGGAGGATTTATTCTCTTAGCTTAACACCCTTCTCTGAGACATACGAGCTCAGAGGTTATATAGTTGAAGTTATCAGCAATATATTCCCAATTTGGTAATGTGACATGCTGAGTGTTGCTGTGAAATGATCATTGTGTTGATTATTTGTGATAGGATCATTTGTTTGATCGTCTATCTTGGTGATCATTTCTATGATCATTTTGTTGACCCAAAGCACGGCTTTTGTATAAAGTGTGTTTTTGTGGACGAGACTTCGTCGAGCCTCACAAACCGGTAATGGTCGAAACAGGAATTGTGCGGCAAGGTTTTCAGGGATAGCTTCCCTAGGGTATGACCATTCCTTCTGGAAAAGGGTAGTATCATGGTATAGAGCCCAGATACTTACTCATGTTGAAACACTTATTATTATGGTGTGATGTTGGTTAGAGAGCTCTCGTTTAAAGGTCCCAAAGGACCGGGGGTGGCATATCTGAGGGTTTGTAATATCCTTTGGGAAAAAGGATTCCCGGCTTTGTTTGGCAGAGAACAGTTTGGTTCTCAGGGCGTCCTTCCAGAGGCGTTTCCATGTGGCGATGGGAAGTTCCTTGGCCTGACCATTTGTTGGAAAATCCATTCTTCAAATACGTGCCTTGTACGGTATTAGTTGTATTACCTGCCATCTACTTATGGTGGCGCCCCACTGTTTGGATGGTAGCTATAGTAGGCATAGTTCGAAATGTCTATGTTGGCTAAGATTTATATCTTTACTTTCGAAATAATTTTTACTACACTATGCACTAGTAATAATATCAAATGTTTCTTTTAAATGCGTATCAAGCATCTTTGACTATCATAAGGAGAAATCTCCTCCGATTCTGCGTTTGCATTGTGTGTGTGTGTGCGGGAGGCCTTATGGTAGTCTCATTTCTAAAAAAAAGCATTGCGAGTTGATTTTAAAATATTTCGTTGTTTGTTTTTAAAGATAAACTATTTTTGTTTGCTCACACCAGTCTCACGACTGACCCGGAGTTTATTGTTATTTCCTAAACTCTGGGTGCTCAAATTTTTCTACACGGGCAGTCTAGAGTTTGGTTTTTCAGATAATTAGATTCAGTGGATTATCTGGAGCTAGTTCAGTTTCTTTGGATATGGACGAGACTTGTTTGGCTTGGTGAAATCTTGATGATGGATCGAGATAGGAGTTTTGGAGCTTTGTCTTTGGAGCTTTTTGGATCAACTGCAGTATTATATTCTGAGAAGACTTATTTCATATGGTATCATGTTCCGCTGTATTCTATGTTGTATATTCTCTGATGTTGATGATTATCATTGTATTAAATTGATGTTATCGGATATTATATTCATGTTATATCAGTGATATCATTTTTTATTTCCGCTGTGTTATTTATCATTTAATGGTGTCGCAAGCTCCCGCGAAACGAATTTGATGTTGTTTGTTGGACATCGAGTTTGGGTCGTGACAAATTGGTATCAGAGCTGAAGGTTGAGTAAGAACTTTAGCTATGGAGTGTAACACCTTAGATGACTCATTAGAGATAGGGTGAAGTATACCCTAGAATGAGTATAACCTGTGGAACCAAAAATACAAATTTCTTAATCTATTCTCTTTATCTGTTGTTATTCTCTAAGTTTTTCGTCTGAATGCCTAAATCAGATTTCTTACTATTTACAGATAGTAAGAATGAGTGGAAGAAGAGGACGAAATAGGAGACAGGAAAGTACTACTTTAGCTGGTCAAAACCCTGCAACGACAGATATTCCCATTCAATCTCAAATGAATTTGGCTGATCTATATCAAAAGTTTTCTAGACTAGGTGGAAAATCATTCACAGGCAAAGAAACCGTTATCGAAGCACATGCCTGGGTTCGATCGTGTGAAAAGATTTTCAATGGACTAAAACTAGAAGACGATCAGATGCGACTGATAGCTTCTTGGAAACTTCAGGAAGAGGCTTTAGTTTGGTGGGAAACCGTTACCATGGATGAGTCGGCAGATGAAATTACTTGGAGTCGTTTCAAGGAAGTGTTTGAGCAGCGATATATGCCGTCTGCTGGTATCTCTAGAGTGTACCAAGAGTTTATGGATTTAGAGCAAGGGAGTTTATCGTTTGAGGAGTACTTGAACAAATTTATTGAATTATCTCGATTTGGTCCAGAATTGGTGAATACACCGTTAAAGAAGAATGAAAAGTTTATTCGGGGAATGAACAAGGAGTTTCAGGAAAGGATGACTACTCACGTCAAGGAATCTTTTTCTGAATTGATTGATATGGGCTATCGATATGATACTCTGGAAAAGCAAAAAGATCCGGAGGAAATTGGAAATGCAAGTAATCTGAATTGGAGAAAAAGGAAGTTTGGCGGAAAGAAATCGAAGAAAAATAAAGGAAAGAAGAGTATACCGAAGGGAAAGAAGGATGTTACTTGTCTCAATTGTCTGGAAAAAGGTCACTACTCGAAAAAATGCAAGAATGATTGGAAGCCAGGAATGAGAGAGCCATTTATGAGGCCAGATGAGGAATCTACGGGATGCTATAAATGCCGCAAGCCGGGACATAGGATCAACAACTGTCCAGCAAAGAACCAGACTTTAGTAAAGAAAGTGTATGCAATCAGAGACGATTCTTCCACCTCAACAAGCTGATTAAGGAAAATAAAATTTCATAAGGTAATCTTCACGTTTACGATTAAATTGTTCGAATTTTGTTCGACACTGGAACTATCATTAGTTGTATTTTCAGTAAATCGTAAATGAATTAAATCTTGAATCTGAAATCTTAATCGAATCTATTTCTATCTATTTCATTGGGTATCGATATATTCTACGAACGGTTAGTTATCCATTCGAACTAACCAATACCCATGTATACTTCGTAGATCAAATAACCCAATTGTTTCGTAGTTGATTGAGTTGTTCTCACATCTACTGGTAATATTCTGATTTGGAAAATCAAATGCAGAATTGATATCCAGTTTGATCTGGAAAGATATTTCTCTATCTTTCATCTATCTTCGTTATCTCTCTGGCGAATTTCGAGGACGAAATTCTTTTAAGGGGGGAAATCTGTAACAATCCCGATTTTTAAAAACGAATTTCAGTTTATAATTTGATTTAAATTAAGATTAAATTATGGATTTACTCGAAATTTTTCAAATTTAATAAGAAATTTATATTTATTGGTTTTTGAATTGATTTGGAAACTCAAAGCGAATACATTGAATGAGATTAATAAATAAAGTATTTAAGATAAAATAAAATAAAATATACGTTGTAAAGTTAATGTTGAAAAGGAAAATTAAAATAAAAGTTGAATAAATAATAATAACAACATTGAATTCATTTATATTATTAAACATATTTAAATCAAGCAATGTAAAAGACATCTCGGTGAACAACATATTAAATTGAATGCAAAGTAATATTTACAAAACAAATGAAACATAAAACATTAAATACATAAATAAACAAAAACAGAATATAAAAATCAAATGAGTTACTTTATACAATATAAGTATATATGAGCAAACATAAACAAAACTGCATATACAATTACAATAGCCCAGCAAGAAAATAAACAAATCATAGCAAATACATTCAAGTAAGAAACAAAGCAAATACATGTAGCTGTGAAGTAGAATATGGGTAAGTATAAGAACAAGTACACATAAGCATGCTTATACAAAGCAAGAAGTATACCTACATAAATAAAAATGTAATAAAGTTGTTGTAAACAAAAAAAAATGTACAGATAACTAAAATAGTATTACATTAAGTAATGCAAGATGTAAACAAGTATTTAAATGAAACAAAATAGCACTTATATATATATATATAAAATTAAATCTAGATATGCAGTAAGTATCAAACAAGTATGGATGAGCATTTAATGCATACACTGTCTAGCATGAAGCACGGCATGCTGCAAATAAATGAAAGGGGTTACTTACATACTTTCATTAAATGATTTCAAACATGCCTGTATAACACTGTCTCTCTTAATATACACCTACTTCATTTCATTTTTATTCAAACCAATTTTGGTAAGTTAACTGGAAAAAAAAAAAAACTGTAAAAGCAAAAGAAAACGAGAGGCATCATTTTTTCTACAAACCCAAACATCTTCATTCAAGTTCAAAAGACTGGGAAACAAACAAATACAATCATGTAATCTAAAACCTGAAAGCAAATAAGCAAGCAAAGATCAAATTCAAATTCCAGTTTTTTCAAAATTTATCAACTTCCAGGCTTGCATCTCTGTCTCAGTTCCAGCCTCTGTTTTCTTCAATATCATGTGAGTAAACTTGTTAATCTCCTTTATAATATGATGTGTTAAAGATTAAGTGGAGGTATCAGTTTGAATATGTGTAGTCTAGGACTGTGTTGAGTTTAGTTGCTAGATAATGAATGTGTGAATGCCCTGTACAACTTTTACCACCTCTGTTCTTCTTGCTACTATCATGTTCCAATGATTTTGATGTTTAAATGATTTATGTTTGTATCAGAGAAAAATTGTTTTTCAAAGTTTACTAAACATATTAGTGTAATATAACTGCAGGGAACACTGTTTACAGGCAAGCAAGAAAAAAAGTAATAAATTTAATCGTTATAAAAAGTTGATTCAAGATCATAACTTAAATTCCTACTGCAATTTATGATTTTTAAAACAAAAATTTAGATTTTTAGGTTTGTAATACACGAGCAGTTTGGATTTGAATAAAAATTGTTTTTTTTTCAAAATTAAGAGAATTGAATCAATTTAAATTATTGAAACTTGGATTGTAGCAAATATAGCTACCCCTGATCTCGAGAAAAATGTCAAATAATTTTTCTAATTCGCGGATTGAGAGGACGAAGGGTTTTTAGGGTTCGAACTGTGTTTTTTTCGAACTGTTTCTCCGAGCATTCTTAGTTTCGATGGGTGATCGGGATGGGCCGCGAAGTGATGGATCGAGGCGTCGAGTTATGGCGAAGTTTTCTGTTTGGTGGCTCGTATCCATATGGCCGGAGTAGGCGTATTGAGGCGATTTCTGGTGATTGGTTTCGAGTGCAGTTCGAACGATGGGTGAAAATTTGATTTTGGGTTTTGTCGCGTTGAGTCGAGTTTGATTTCGTATATATGGGTAGTTTGTGACTTGCCGCCGATGGAGTAGATCGCCGGAGTGGCGCCGCGAAGATGTGCACATGCACGGGGATGGTCGCGTGTCAGGTGATGCTCGCGTTTCAGGAAATTTTGTTTCAGCAGTTAAAAAAAAAAAAAAAACAAGAAGAAGAAGAAAATGATGCATGGCTTCAGGAGCAACTCGAGGATATTTATCTACCTTCTGTTGTAGATACCAGTTCTTCTTAGTTTTGAAGTTTAAGTAAATTTTACTTAGTAGAGAAAAAAAAAAACAGAGAAACAGGGAAAAGAAGAAGAAACATGGGGTCAGGGGGAAGTCTCGGGGAAGATCATGGAAGCACTCGGGTTACACTCGAGAAATCAGGGGAGATGGCTCGGGTCTGACTTCCATGACTGTAAGTTATAATAGTAAACCAAATAAACTATTTTAAAAACAAATTTAAGTGATCATTGATTTGTAATTTAGATTTTTACTTGATGTTTTAAAGTAATAAATTTAGTAATGAAGACCTAATATCTGATTTCAAAATAATTTATTAATTTAATAATTTGAAAAGGAATAGAAATTAATTTGTAAATTAAGTTAATTAAAATGGATAGTTTATTATTTAAATTAATTAATGGTTTGGGTTAATAAAATAAATAATTAAAAGATTTAATTACTTAATTAAGGTTTAAAGAGTTATTAATTAATGAGTAATTACTTAGCTATTGCAAATTTATTTAAAGATAATAAACTAAGGATTAATTATTAATGAAGAGTTAATTAATGATTTCATTAAAGGATAAATTATTAAATGCATTGAAATTAATTGATTATTAATTTGCTATGATTAGCAAATTTACTCATAGACATTAATCTGATTTAAATTAATCAGATAATTAAGTTGACCCTATTTATGGATGTTTGGATTATATTGGATGATGAATTGTTCGATATCCTTGACATGTGATGCTTTGTGTTATATCCTGATTCGTATTGTGATCTGTAATGTAATTAATTATCTGTGATGAAATTCATTACCTGTGATATGTATATCGGTGGTCTGTGAATGAAGACAAGCGTTATAGTTTATATCGCTTATCGGATATATTGTTGTATTTAATCTATCATGATTGATGATGTTGTGCACTATTGTGTAAAATCCCTGGACCACACTATACACACACAAATATGGATTTCACGAGGAAATCGGTTAAGTCACAGATTTTTTAAATAAGTTTTGAAATTGAATTTTTAAATTCAAATAGTTTTGGAAATAGATTAAGTTTAATATGAAAAGCTTTTGAAAAGCTGTTTTAAGAATAAAAGTTATTTTTGAATAACTAATAAAGATTTGGAATTTAAATAATAGGATTTAAATTGAAATTCAAAAGAAATCTGAAATTGAATTCTATATTCAGTATTTATGATTTAAAAAGGATTTTTACAAGTTATACGGGTTTAAACCATTTTTTAAAAACGTTGATTTGGAAATTTGAATTAAACCAAAGATTGTAACTTGCATAAATGGAATTGGGGTTTTTCCAAAATAAAACTATTATTTCTAAGTGATAAAAAGCTTTCATATGAGTAATGAACTTCCAATTTATATTAAAGAGATTTCAAGTTTGAATCGAAAATGATTTTCCAAGTTATGAATGAATCTTTGGAAATAAGTTTTGAAAGCTATGAGATAAATTTTTGATTTAAGGATTTAAATGAATTAATCCAATTCAAATGGAAATTGTTTTGAAACCAGTAAATGAATCCTTGTGAGACTGAGTGAACTTTGTGAAATAAATCTTTTTGTTTAAAGGATTTGAAATGGTAATTGGTTTAAACCATTTGAAAGAAAGTTTGGAATTATTAAGTTGCGACTTAATTGAAATCCCATATCCATATGTTTTAAATGTTGCGCTCACTATTCGGGTTAGCCGGGAAAGGACATTTGTGTCGTATAACCCATTCCGAATATGTGATGTCGTTATGGATAGCATTTGAAGACCGGTGGTGAAGACCGGGTATTTGCGAGAACGATAGGATGACCTATCGATTGTCTCTGCACTGAGTTGCAACGGTATAGAGGCTCCCTAAGTGATGGGAAGTTCGATCGGGATTGTGAATACCCGGATTGCAAGGACTTCTTTGTAAGTGCCTTCGGTTCTGTTCGAGCCCGGAACAGACTTGTATGGATAGTTATGTCTGACATTACAATTTGAGATATAAAGCTGATTTCTTTCGAATATATTTCTGTTGGTGGCGGAGGATTTATTCTCTTAGCTTAACACCCTTCTCTGAGACATACGAGCTCAGAGGTTATATAGTTGAAGTTATCAGCAATATATTCCCAATTTGGTAATGTGACATGCTGAGTGTTGCTGTGAAATGATCATTGTGTTGATTATTTGTGATAGGATCATTTGTTTGATCGTCTATCTTGGTGATCATTTCTATGATCATTTTGTTGACCCAAAGCACGGCTTTTGTATAAAGTGTGTTTTTGTGGACGAGACTTCGTCGAGCCTCACAAACCGGTAATGGTCGAAACAGGAATTGTGCGGCAAGGTTTTCAGGGATAGCTTCCCTAGGGTATGACCATTCCTTCTGGAAAAGGGTAGTATCATGGTATAGAGCCCAGATACTTACTCATGTTGAAACACTTATTATTATGGTGTGATGTTGGTTAGAGAGCTCTCGTTTAAAGGTCCCAAAGGACCGGGGGTGGCATATCTGAGGGTTTGTAATATCCTTTGGGAAAAAGGATTCTCGGCTTTGTTTGGCAGAGAACAGTTTGGTTCTCGGGGCGTCCTTCCAGAGGCGTTTCCATGTGGCGATGGGAAGTTCCTTGGCCTGACCATTTGTTGGAAAATCCATTCTTCAAATACGTGCCTTGTACGGTATTAGTTGTATTACCTGCCATCTACTTATGGTGGCGCCCCACTGTTTGGATGGTAGCTATAGTAGGCATAGTTCGAAATGTCTATGTTGGCTAAGATTTATATCTTTACTTTCGAAATAATTTTTACTACACTATGCACTAGTAATAATATCAAATGTTTCTTTTAAATGCGTATCAAGCATCTTTGACTATCATAAGGAGAAATCTCCTCCGATTCTGCGTTTGCATTGTGTGTGTGTGTGCGGGAGGCCTTATGGTAGTCTCATTTCTAAAAAAAAGCATTGCGAGTTGATTTTAAAATATTTCGTTGTTTGTTTTTAAAGATAAACTATTTTTGTTTGCTCACACCAGTCTCACGACTGACCCGGAGTTTATTGTTATTTCCTAAACTCTGGGTGCTCAAATTTTTCTACACGGGCAGTCTAGAGTTTGGTTTTTCAGATAATTAGATTCAGTGGATTATCTGGAGCTAGTTCAGTTTCTTTGGATATGGACGAGACTTGTTTAGCTTGGTGAAATCTTGATGATGGATCGAGATAGGAGTTTTGGAGCTTTGTCTTTGGAGCTTTTTGGATCAACTGCAGTATTATATTCTGAGAAGACTTATTTCATATGGTATCATGTTCCGCTGTATTCTATGTTGTATATTCTCTGATGTTGATGATTATCATTGTATTAAATTGATGTTATCGGATATTATATTCATGTTATATCAGTGATATCATTTTTTATTTCCGTTGTGTTATTTATCATTTAATGGTGTCGCAAGCTCCCGCGAAACGAATTTGATGTTGTTTGTTGGACATCGAGTTTGGGTCGTGACATTTAGTTTGTATACATGGTTTGGATATTCATGACTTTCAAAACCTTCTGGTTGTTCAACAAACACATCTTCTTTTAAAACTCCGTTAAGAAAAGCACTCTTAATATCCATTTGTCTTAGTTTAAATCCTTTGTAGCAAGCAAAAGCTAACAATATTCTAATTGATTCTAGTCTAGCTACAGGCGCAAAGGTTTCATCAAAGTCAACTCCTTCAATTTGATTGTATCCTTTAGCAACTAGTCTAGCTTTATTTCTAATTATATTTCCAGATTCATCATATTTATTTTTAAAAATCCATTTTGTTCCTATAACTGGATAATCCTTAGGTCTAGGTGCTAGACTCCAAACATTATTTCGTTCAAACTGATTTAGTTCTTCTTGCATGGCCATGAACCAGTTTTCATCATTAAGGGCTGAATCTATGCTATTTGGTTCTATTTCTGAAATAAATCCACTATACAAGCACATATCACATAGATTTTTAAAGGATGAACGAGTTTGTATACCTGCTATAGGGTTTCCAATTACCAATTCTGGTGGATGGTCTGTTTTGTATTTCAGCTTTTCTGGATCCAGATTTCTTCTGACTTCTTGAGTTGTGGTAGTTTCTCTAGCATCAGCAGTTTCTTTTGGTTTTTCAAATTCATCTTTTTCTTTCTCCTCTTCAACGTTGCTTTTGGATGTATTCTGTTCGTCAATGCCTTCATCAAATTTCACATTGATTGACTCTACGATTGTTTTAGTCTTTTTGTTGTAGACTCTATAAGCTTTGCTTCTCGAAGAGTAACCCATGAAGATGCCATCATCAGCCTTTGCTTCAAATTTTCCTAACTGATCACCTGTATTAAGAATATAGCAAGGACATCCAAACACTTTGAAGTATGCGATGTTTGGTTTTTTGTTGAACCATAACTCATAGGGGGTTTTGTTAAGAATCGGTCTGATGATAACTCTATTCATTACATAACATGCTGTATTTACAGCTTCTGCCCAGAGATGCAGAGGTAGTTCATATTCATTTAACATAGACCTAGCCAATTCTTGTAAAGTACGATTCTTTCTCTCAACTACCCCATTTTGTTGTGGAGTACGTGGTGCAGAGAACTCATGTTTGATTCCGTTTTCATCACAGAAAGTTTCAAATTCATAATTTTCAAATTCTCCACCATGATCACTTCTTAACGAAACAATAGAGACTTCTTTTTCATTTTGCACGAATTTTGCGAATCTTGTGAAGTATGAAAAAGTTTCTGATTTTTTAGCTAAGAAGTATACCCATGTATATCTTGAGTAATCATCAACTAACACAAAGCAATATTTCTTGCCTCCTAAGCTAGCAATGTCATTAGGTCCAAATAGATCCATATGAATTAGTTCAAGAACTCTAGAAGTGCTTACATTGTTTTTGGCATGAAACGATGATTTTCTAAGTTTTCCCAAAGTACATGCTTTACAGATGTTTTCAGTTTCAAACTCATGTGATGGCAACCCTCTTACCAAACTTTTCCTTTTTAATTTGTTTAATAAGTTCATACTAGCATGCCCTAAACGTCTATGCCATAAATTCACTTCTATATCCTTAGCTACCAAGCATTTAGAGAGGATGAGATCATCAAAAGATAGAGAATATATATTACCTTTCCTTTTTCCTGAAAATAAGATTTCTTTTGATGATTTGTCGACAATTTTGCACATGTCAGAATCAAAGATAACATTCATACCTTTATCACATAGCTGGCTGATTGATATCAAATTGTGGTGCAGATTTTCAACATATAAAACGTCATTTAAGGTAAATGTATTGTTACCTACTTTACCTTTACCGACAATTTTACACTTGTCATTGTTCCCCATTGTGACTCTGCCACCTTTGTACTTTTCTAGGCTAAGGAACTTCGATTTATCGCCTGTCATGTGCTTGGAACAGCCAGAATCCAAGTACCATTGCTGTTGTTCCTTAGCCTGCCAGCATACCTACACGAGAAGAGAGTTTAGTGACCTATTTGTTTTTATAGGTCCATGATTGTTAGTGGCAGAAAATTTTGAAAAATGATTTTGTGTAGACCCAAAACTATTTATAATTGTTCCCTTTGGCACCCAAATTTGTTTAACTTTGAGAGATTTTATATTTGTGCCTTTTGAAACCCAAATCGGTATAGTTTTCACATGTTTGGGTCTATACCAACAATTATTGTGACCGTGTCCAAATTTTCTACAAATTGTGCACATAGAATTAACTTGATTAATCTTGTTTTCAACAATTTTCGAATTATTATATCCAAGTCCTTGTCTAACCGTATTAACAGTTTGCTTTCCTAATAGCATATTCAACGATTTTTCACTTTTTGAAAATTTATCTAAAGTCGTTGACAATTGTTGGACTTGTGATTTGAGAGATTCATTTTCGTTAATCAACTGTGTGCACTTTTTAATAGAATTCTCTCTCCTAGTATTTTCATTCTCTTTTAAAATCAGAATTTCATTTTCAAGTGATTTTATATTGATTTCCGATTTTTTAATTTCTTCTTCAAATGTTGGACACTTATCACACTTAGGGATCCTACGTTGATAGTTCTTAACTAATTGATCAAGTTGTTCATTGCATTCTATCAAAGTATTCTTTTGAGATTCAAGTTTAGCATATTTTTCCCTAAGTCGTTCATAACAGCCATTTACTTCATGGAAATAAATTAGTAATTCAGAATGAGTGAGTTTTGATACCTCGCTTGGCTCGTCGTCATCACTGTCTGTAACTTCACCATGAAGACACATATTTGCTTTTTCACTCTCACTCTCGGTGTTATCACTTTCATCTTCGTCAGTTTCATCCCAAGTAGCCGCAAAGCTTTTCTTCTTTAGTTTCTTTCCTTGATTTGATCGTTTTTGAGGACATTGTGGCTTGATATGGCCGGGTTTGTTACATTTGTAACAGATGATTTTCTGATCTTCTGGGTTGTCTAGTGCTTTGCCTATTCTGTTTTTCAATTCATGATTTCGAGCTGGATTTCCGTATTTGCGATTCCACTTTTTAAATTTCTTTATTAGTAGCGCTAGCTCTGCTGCTCCATCATCATCGTCATCATTTTCATCATCACTTTCAGTTGTTCCTTTGAGAGCTATTGATTTCTTTCGAGTATCTCCACCTTCACGCTCTTCCTTGAATTTCATTTCTAGCTCATAAGTGGTGAGATTTCCGATGAGTTCTTCGACTTTGAGTTGTTTTAAATCTTTCGATTCTTGAATGGCAGTTACTTTTGCTTCAAAGCTTCGTGGAAGGACTCTGAGGATTTTACGGACTATTTCCAATTCGGTGTATGTTTTTCCGAGAGCTTTTGATTTGTATACGATGTTGGAAAGTCGTCCGTACATCTCTTTGACATTTTCTTCTTTCGCCATTGTAAAGTTCTCGTATTCGCTGCTTAGCATGGCAAGGCGAGATTCTTTGACTTGAGATGTTCCTTCGTGAGTCACTTCTAGTATGTGCCATATTTCCTGCGCAGTTAGACAATGTGAGACACGATTAAATTCAAATTGATCTAATGAACAGATAATAGAATTCATAGCTTTGGCATTAGTATTCTGTAATTTATTTTCTAATTCTGTCCATTGTTCCTTTGGTTTCTCTATTTCCTGATTATCTACAGTTATAGTTGGTATCCTATAACCTGTTTCAACAATATCCCAAGCGTCAATGGTTTTCAAAAAAAATTTCATCCTATTTTTCCAAAAAGCATATTCACCATTGAACATTGGTGGTCTAACTATGGATTGACCTTCTGCAAAAGCATTATTAAAAGAAGCCATTTTAAAAATTCGAATTTTTTAAACAAAAACCGATTTTTTTTTTTTCAAAAAAAAAATAGAATTTTTAAAACAAATGTTGACTTCTATTCCTAGCTCTGATACCACTTGTAGGATCGATTTCACCCTAGAGGGGGGGTGAATAGGGTGATAGTGTAAATTATAAAAATTAATCGCGGAAGCTTATAAATTAATTTCAATTCAGATCACAGAATAGCAGCACAGATATCGCATAATATAAATAACAGAACAACACAGAATTTACCCAGCTTCGGCAAAACCCTGCCTACGTGCTGCCCCCAAGGTTTCTACTAGAAATTAGATAGTCCCTCGCTTACACACGTAAACTCGCTATACACCGCTATTGACTAATCTAACTCTACGCTCAAAACCCTGCCACAACTCAACTACCGAGTTGCGAATTCTCAAGCTACACACCGTAGCTTGTCGACTAGAAAATATAAACGGTTTTAAAAAAAAAAGAAAATTCAATTAAAAACAATTAAAATAAAAATAGCCCTAATATAAACAAAAAAAAAGGCTTAAGAAAAAAATAAAACACGCCGGCCCAATATTATTCTTTAACCCGAATCCTTTTATTTTCTTTGTGACAATGTCGGCTTGTTCTTCAGATGAGATTAGGGCTTCGGCTCTTGTATGTTCCTCTTTCTTCAATTAATTAGGGCTAGAATCGAAGATGCTGATATTATTTTAGTCGATCGATTTTGTGATTTTCGTCTTTGCCCTGTCGATTGACTGCCTCCTTGTACCTTGCTTCGGCTACTTCGATTGATCGAGTTTGATTTCAATTTTGGTGAGTACTTTATTACTTTTTCTTTTTCTGGTTGATGCTTGAACTCGATGCGAATAATTGCCGATGATGATGTCAATTTATATAGGGTTTGTAACCCTAGATTTGCGTCGTATATTTTAATTTGAATTTGTCTGCTGATATTGCTTTGGCCATTCGATCATACTTGAATGCTCGTGATTTCACTGACTTTGTCAATTTCGTATTTTTGGTAGCTTGATTCACACGGTATTGATTTGATTTCTTTACCACCATATTTCTGACTTGTTCAACATGCTGACTTGGTTCAATTGTGACTTCGGCACTGGAGTATTTCTATTATTGAAATCTCATCTTTTTGATTCTAGTATTTGCATTGATAAAGTGATAGATGGTTTATTAGTGCGTACCGCACTAGCATTCAGTTCATTTCCAGTATCTTCTTCAACTGCTAAAAAACTGATGAATCTTGTATGCCAATGAACAAAATATTCTTTGCAAAACCATTGTGATTGCAGCTTTCAATTTGCAAAGAGATAATCCCAGTATGAAGTTGGCTAGGAAATTGCTTTTGGTATAATAATTGGATTATGCTTCTGTGCATATTGTACTCATCCCTGTAGTTGATGGTCTTTCTGAACTGTGCACATTGTTGCATGCATTAATTTAAATGTTCATGTTGCATTCATGCTGGTACTTCACTATGCATTATATGCAGCACCACTGTGTCATTGTGCACTTTTGTGTTTTGCCCCATTCACTGTTGCTCTTGAGTTTTTGCTTGCATTTTCACTTGATGTTGCTGCAATCTTCACTTCTGGTTAGCCACTGTTGCATTACTATGTCTTGTGGCATGTTGTCTTTGCTATCCACTGCAGTGATGATGCTGTGCACTTTTGTGCTTTGGTTTGAACTTGCTGTTAGGTCATTTTGTACTTCTCTTATGTACACTTGCACCTGTACTTTGTTGTAACTGGAATTCCTGTAGTTTGCATTGTTGCTGTAGCTTTTTGAAGCTTGAATTTCTGGTCACTGCACTTGTGTATATTTGGTTTCACCTTGATATTGTGTAGCCTGGTCTTTGTTCATTACTGAAACACTTTTCATACAGTTGAGTTTCAATTCATTGGAATTGATATTGTACTTCACTGTTGCCTTGTTCATCATTGTGCATTAACTTGACTGTTTGCATTAAAGTTGTATTTGTTGTTGTTGGTCTGGGCATTTGGGTTTTGTCGATATTGTGGTATACTTGAGCTTCAGTAGTTGTACTCTGGTTGGTCTTGACTTTTGCATATTTGTTACTGTCCCTGGTTTGCAGTAATCTGCTGGTTGCAATGCCTTGTTGTCGCAGTATTGCAGTTGGGTTGCTGTTATGTTCTGTTCATTCCTAGTTGCCTTGTTGCAGTTTGATTGTGATATCCATGTTGCAGTCTATTTTGATGTTGGTCTTCGTTGCATTCATATCATGTCGCCTTGTGTTGAATCCAGTTTCAAAAATAGGATTTGACCTTGTGCTTGTGTCGTGATTTTAAATATATTGCACATGCGTTGAACCCGGCTTTGCATTTGGGTTTGACCTGTGCTCACCTGTCCTTGTAGCATTATCAAGTGTATATATCGGTGTGCACGGCCTTGTGGCATATACAGTGATACACTGTGTATGTCACAAGTTGTTCGTGTATGATGAATTCAAATTTAAATGATGACGAACAACCCAAATAACTGAGGCAAGTTATATTTTTAAAATTCACGTTTTATTTTATACTGCAAAAATATTTCTTTTTCAATTTTACTGCGTTAGTTTATATTTTTGCAGATCGCTCAGATGCTGGATTCAAACTGGAATGAAGTTGAATATAATTACGAGTGTGAGTGATATGTAGTGAGGTGAATTGTAAATGTGAAATGTGATGTAATTGTAATCAAAGTTGTATAGTTATAGTGAGAGCTTGAAATTGTACTATTCAAAGATGTAATAAATATTTGTTTGAATAAAATATTCGTTTGAATTCAAATTTCGTGTTATTTATTTTATTCTGCAAATATTTATTTAATCTGTGAAAAAATAAAATAGTATATTATCAAATACATTTAAACGAATGTATATATGTTTATTATCATCAAACAAAAATCATGTAAGCGCATATTCAACAAATATAAGTACCGAAAATATGAAAATTTGGATTCCTAAGACAAAGAATAATTGAACTAGACAAACACATATTAATAATTTCTCAGAGAATGTAGTCTATAATAAAAATTATATTTATATAGGTACCAAATCATCTTGGGTATGACTACCTTCTTCTAACATCTAGGACCCTAACAAAGTATTTAGGTACCGATTAAAACATCTTTTATTTTGCAGGTACCCAAAATAAAAAATAAAGAGAAATGGATACTATATAGCGGATGCTCCAAGCATATGACCGGAAATTCAAAAATGTTATCAAATATAACATACATCGATGGTGGAACAGTAACCTTTGGAGATAATTCAAAAGGATATGTTGTGGACATTGAAGAAGTCACCAACTCTGGTATTTCTATCTCTCCTATTATTACAAATATTTTATTAGTAGAAAATTTAAAACACAACCTACTAAGTATTAGTCAATTATGCGATAAAGGTTTTCAAATAAATTTTGAAAAAGATAAATGTAATATTGTCGATAATAACAAACAACTTGTATTTGAAGGCTTTAGAACCAAAAATATTTATGTATTAAATATGAATATAAATAAAAATTCAAATTTATATTTAACCGCCAAACATGATGATCCATGGTTATGGCGTAAACGATTTTGTCATATCAATAAACTGGTAAAATATGAGCTAGTTAGAGGTTTACCTAAAATAAATTGTAAAGTAGAAAATATATGTGACGATTGTCAAATTGGAAAACTAAAGAAAGTTCTTTTAAATCTAAAAATAATATTTCTACAAAACAACCATTAGAATTATTACATCTAGATTTATTTGGTCTAACACAAATACGATCTATAAATCACAACAAATATGTTTTCGTAATAGTTGATAATTTTTCAAGATATACATGGACTTTATTTTTAAAACATAAAAGTGATACCTTTTGTATGTTTAAAATATTTGCTAAAAGAATTAAAAAAACAAATGAATTTGAAATGTCACATATGCGAGAATTAAATTTCTTCTTAGGTTTACAAATAAAACAACTTGAAAATGGTATTTTTATTCATCAAGAAAAATATTGTAATGAACTATTACGTCGTTTTGAAATGGATAAAATTTCGAGCAAACCAACACCAATGAGTACTACTGTTCACTTAGAAAAGAATGATGACGGAAAAGATTTTGATGAAAAATTATATCATAACATGATTGGTTCTTTACTCTATTTGATGGCTAGTTGACCCGATATTATGATGAGTGTATGTTTTTGTGCTCAATTTCAAGCAAAACCAAAAGAATCTCACATAAGAGCTGTTAAACATATTTTACGATATCTATCCAATACTAGAGATTATGGTTTGTTTTACTCTAAAGGATCATCGTTTGAACTAGTTTCATATAGCGATGCGGATTTCGGTGGATGTAGAACAGATCGTAAGAGTACTAGTGGAACATGTCACTTTATTGGACAATCATTAGTTTCATGGTTTAGCAAAAAGCAAAACAACAAATAGATCTGCAAAGAGAACTATATTTTGAACAGAAAGTTAAGGCACGTCGACTAAGCTTTTTGGAGCAAGTAGCGATGAAGTTTTGTACGTCAAGGAAGAAAGATGTCCATGAACCACTTCTAAAGCCTTGGAGTTCCTTGGATCCCTCTTCTTCTTATCGTACCCCTTTCGATCCTTTACTAAGACAATTCTCCGGCTCCCCGAGAACCTACGAACGTGGAGATATATGGTCTCCACTTAAACCATGGAGGGATAACGAGTCACAAGATCGTAAAACTCCATCGCGCTCTAAATAAATTATATGTTTCTTATTTATGTGTATCTATATTTATTTTTTATTTTGTTTCACACAAATAATACTACGTTTTGTTTTAAAAATAGAGAATCGAGAAATAAGCAAAACCATTAAATTTTAGGCTATTTTTAGAAAAATTGCCTATTTCATAAGTCTGGATATGGACCTCAGACGTCTGACACTCTGATATACCTCTATTTTTTAACACCGTGCATATGTCAGACGTCTGTTATACCCCCAGACGTCAGAAAATTTGTTCTGCGTCCTCAAAATTAAAATAAGACTTTTTCAGACATATGAAATTCAATCCAGATGTTTGAGTTATGTCTCTGCCACCAAGTTTTAAAAACTAAACCTATTTCAGACCTCTGATATTTTACCCAGACGTTTGAAAAAACTCTCTTACTATCAATTTTTTAAAATTCGATCAAATCAGACGTCTAGAAGATAAACCAGACATCTTAAGTTATCTACTGTATTCGATTTAGGGCAAACCAGATGTCTGATTTAGCGTCCAGACGTTTGAAATTCAATTGGCACTTTATAATCACCCAGATAACGTTACTTTTTTCCACTTTCATCTCTATTTTTCAACTCCGACTCCTCCATTGACGATTTTCCTCTCAAAATCATCTTGTTATGCGTGCTCAATTCACAATGCCTCCTCGAACTAAAAATCCCAAGATATCCAAACGAAACAAGATCAACCAACATCATCTTCAAATCCTCAAGTTTGCTCGGATGATCAAATCGAAAGATGGATGAATAGAGCACCACACTCAATCAAGAGGTATGAGGATATATAAAAGAAAAAGCTTCACACATGTCCATTCTATAACCTACTTAAATTTTCAATGTATGATTTGGATGAAATGTGTGAGAATGCCGGACTAGAAACATTGATTTCGTTTTCTCCTAATGACATCTAAATTGATCAATATGCAATTTTTTTTTCCTATGCAAATTTGGATAGCACTTCAGTTTGGAACATTGAAGATGAAGATAATTGGCTATAGCCTAGCGTGTATGGCAACACGATTAGACTCACTCCTGGCATAATTGGTAGAACACTAGGATGTTCTGACACGGGCGAAGATTTATACAATATTCCCGATATACGCTTCCATCCAAGGAATAGTATAACCCATCAAATTTGGAAGGATGAAATACCAAAATTTGCCTCTAAATATCTACGTCCAAAAGCACGACTTCTTACTTGAATGATAATAAATACCACTGTCCTACGTATGGGAAGCCATGAGCAAATAACCGAGTAAGAGCACAAAGCCTTATATGGTCTATTTAGCGGAACAAGGGTGAATTAGGCTAAATTTATCTTTGACGAGCTCAAACATTTATGGACTCGATCACGACCATCAATTATCTACCCTACGTATATTATGAGACTTCTTCGTGCACACAACATCCCTTCCTACCTATCGACTTTTGAAGAAATCTCTCCAAAATATGCTTCCACCAAGTTTTTCTCACTTATGCACTTACCCGAGATTCCCCCATAATTTATATCCTTCTGAAGATTGGCTAACCCCAGTACCTTCTCCTCCCGTGAAACATTCCCAACTTTCTAAGGACGAACCTCTCAAACAAGCTTTGACATCTCCTACAAAGCCTAGCACTTCTCAAAAAGAAGAAACAGGGGATGATCAATAAAGCTTCTCCAAAGGAATCATAGATTTTAGGATTTCAAATCTTATACATTTTCTAAAATCTATGAATGTAATCAATTTCGTATTATTAATGAAATTTTCCTTTTGTGCGTTATCTTTGATGATTAGATAAATTTTATAATTCTTTTTGATAATGCCAAAGGGGGAGAAATATAAATATAATTATAAAACATTAAAAATAAGCACATATTCAGGGGGAGATTTATAAATTATATATAAGTACATTGTATAGCTGTCATCATCAAAAAGGAAAAGATTGTTAGGAATCAAATCTACGATTTCGATGACAACTATACAATGAAAATCGAATATGCATATATATTTCTACTTATAGGTAATTACTAAATTAACATCACTAAAGAGACAAGAACGAAGCTCAAAGAACATTACAAGAGACGACAAGTCGATAGGATCAGAAGAGAAATAACACAGATGCACAAAAAGCAACATGCATAGGATTAGACGTCTGTGTGCACTAGCTAGACGTTTGAATAAATCATTTGGATTACAAATCAGACATAATTAGACGTTTGATTAATGTACTCAGACGTCTGAAAGGCTATTATATACAAAAAATATACAGAGTCAGACGTCTGAGACATATTCCAGAAGTCTGGAACTGAACTCGGATTTTGAAATTCAAATAATAACTGCCGCATTTGAAAAGATATCTTCGCTTCTCTTCGCTACAACTCTTCATCACCATCAGAAGCGACCATAGAACACTTGTTAATGGATGCAACTACTCAAGGAATCTCTCTAACACTATAAATAACATCGAGAATCAAAGAGAAGAACTCACCTTACTTACTCATGCTCTTTACTCTTATACTCCAACATATTCTTGATCTATAGCAATTATATATTTGTATTTCACTCTTCCATATATACAGAAATTTTCAATCAATATTATCTATATATCTATATATCTATATATATATATATATATATATATATATATATATATTGAAAGCATTTGTACTTAATAGTCAATATTCGTGTTATAGAACACACACTTAACAAGAACAAGCTATTGTAACCAAGCCTATTCCTCCGGATGAAGTGAGGGTGTTTGATAGTCGAATTCCGAAGGGGAGCTTGGGGACTGGACGTAGGACGGAAGGTCCGAACCAGTATAAAATCCTGGTGTGCTTAGTCTATATTTTACTAGATTAATTTTATATTAGTTACATCATATAGTAAGTCACATATACTTGCATATACATTACACGATCCATCCTATAGACTTTCAATCCACACAGCATATCAAACATCACCCGACACACAAATCCATTTTTTCATCTCCACACAACAGGGGTTAACATCAGAAAGAGCATTAACAGGCTTTATACTCATCCACAAACATCTCACAGCAAGTAGCATTTCATCTTATCATAAACGACGACATTCAAGGATATGCACAATTATACCATACCAAACAGATATATAAATGGCTGAATAAGAAGAGGAACGTCTCTGTATTTACCTGACTCTGAGAAGTATCCTGGATTTGTTCTTCATCAGAGTAGTAGTAGGAGTCAAATGCAGAATAGGCGGTAAAACATATCAATGTTCACGACAGATCGACGCATCCAGATGACATCGCAAGAGCACCGGATTGAGATCAATGGCAACAACGCTCGTCTGAAATCAACTCCGGTGGCTTTTATATGTGGCGGTAGCTAGAGATCCACGACGACACTTGATTAGAATTGACGACAGTAGGCAAACTTCAGATCGTGGATGCCCGACTAGATGGAGGCGACGTTTCAGAGCTAAGGGCAGCTCGAGTTCCAGGTACGGTTTCATCTCCGCAATAGCAACACCAATCAAAAGCTAGCATTCTTCGTTCACTTATGCTGGTAGATTATTTCAGCAAGAGCTTTGAGATCAACGTTAGGCACATCATAAAGCGAAACATGGAAGATAAGTCATGCAGTCCAAACATCAACGTTAGGCACATAATTTTGTTTCATAACCTCAGGTGCCGTATAATAAGGGCTGCCACAATCTCCTTGAATCTCTCTATTACATTATACAAACAAACATATATAGTAAGAACATCAATAATTACCATATGCTAATTACTTATTTTGTTTATTTTTAATTTTTATGGTTTCAAAACCAGTAGAACATATACATGACTTGAAGAGCATTGATAACCCAAAACCAACAGCTTGCTCTACATTTTCTTTGTTATCCTCAAATAAAAAGTTTGTAAATAAATAGTTTTTCAAGGTCACAATATGTGAAATATGCGAAATTTTGAAAAATCAGATTAACTCAGAAATGATAACTAAAGTATTAGCACCTTTTTTTATTTCAGTGACCAGCTGCATGGTTTCATCTTCAATTTTTGGATACAGGCCCATTTGCCAGTAAAAGCTAAACCAACGAATATGTTTTGGAGCATAAAATTCCAACAAGAATTACACATACTTAATATGAAGACGAAATTATAAATTACATAAATCATAGTAAAGAGCATTTACAGAAACTTTAGCTTGTTTATATCTTTAGCATTTTATAAGATTTGTATTTATTATATATTTCCATAATTGTTCCTGCACTGCACTCAGTTCTTGTTGGGGCTTAGCTTATGTGAACTCAATTTAGGTATAGGAATAGGGTAACTAAAGCTTTAATATTATTTTTCATTAATACAGGTAAAATGTTACTGGATATGTTTAACAGGCATTTTCTTAGAATATACATGCTAGTTTGTGTTGGGACAACTCTTCTCTGAGTGAATCAAACATACTTACCAAACTTCAGTGCAGCAGAAGCTCTAACCGAACCAACAAATGAATTCAAAAGGAAAAAAAAAAATCCAAACACATAGTTTTAAACTTAAATTAAGATTCTAATATTACATAAGAGTATATGTCATTCAAAATTTACATGATCAACCAATATAACATGAATATAAGGGCGTGCTACTGATCAATTTCATTTAAGCCTCTAAAATTAGTCTTCCTACATCTTTAGGATAATTTTGAGACCTAAAATTATGTACTTCCAATCTTGATTTAGAATAAGTAAAATTATATTAAACTCAAAATCGTTCAACAACAAACTAAAATAAACTAGATAAAAAAAACATTATATACCTTTTATAATCGATGAGGCCAAATTGGGATCTGTGTGCGATGTTGGTGACTGAGGCGACAGTAAAGAAAGTCAGATAAAAGAGATAGGTGGCGAAACTGTCTTTTGGGGAAAGGTTAACCGATAAGGCCAGATCGGGGATCTGCATGTGACGTTGGTGACTGAGGCGGTAGCAAGGAAAGTCAGATAAGGCTCTAGGTTTTGAAACTGCTTCGTCGGAGAAAAGTCGAAAGATAACGATAGTAACGGGATTTTAAGAGGACCGTGAGATTTTCGAGGGGACAAGTTTCTCAGAGATGATCGGGAGTTGGAAGAAGAAAAATGGTTTCTCGTTCCTCGTCATCCTCCCTCTAAAGAACGGTTTACCTATCAGAAAAAAGTTTGTTGATCAACATATTTTTCTATGATGTAAAAAGGATCCATTAGAACTCAATGGTAAATTTGCTATAGAGTTGTCACATAAATTTTTGGAAAATAAAGGTCGCGCCAAATAACAATTTTCATTGATCGTGGAAAATCTATCACAAGTCAACTATGGATTTGTAATGTATAGATGTCAGCTAATTACTTTGTATTAAAGCAGAAACTTCTCCAAGCCAACGTGACAACACCGTTCTTCTTTTATTTCGAAATGAATAATCATCGTTCGTTTAACCTCTGCTTCCCTTGAAAATACCCGAAAACTGCACTTCCACTACCGAAAACTGTTTTCCCACTATTACTCAATGTTCGTTCTGTTATTTCATATTCTTATTCAGCACAACAAGCGGTTACAATTTCCACTTTCTCTTCCCCGTCTTTGTGAACTCCACATTGTACTCATTCCTCTCTATGGTCATGTTCTCTTGCCCCAATGCATCTGCCAATTTGTGAGATTTAGGGTTTCTTAGTTTGATTGGATATACGCGTTCGTCCTGTTCGGTTGAGGTAATTATTCTGAATTTCCAAGATTATTTTTCATCAGATTATAAATGATTAAACAATAGTTATCTTCTCATTTATTAGTTGCAATTTAGATTTGGACTGCAATTCGCTGTTAATGATTGCATTAAATTTGGGAATATTTTGTATTGCTATTGTGAACAATTTGGACCTATTATTGGATCCTTCAAGTATTTATATACTGCATATCAGTAAATATTTGAGTTATATGAATTTGATAGGACTCTCTGACATGGTGGAGGTTCCATAAGAGGTATGCAAAACAAATTTTAGTTTTGGTTGGAACAGTTGTATGGAGTATAGTAAGCAAAACCGCTACTATCCTGTGTTCTTGGCTACAAATTATACCACGAACATATGAAGGTTGGGTTCTCTTTCCAATTCAATGGAGGGGTTGCCGACATCATTGTTAATGTCACTTCGACTAACAATATTCCAAAACTTCATCCCACTGATGAAGCTACCCAAATTCCATCGAGTTTACTTTCTATTCCCAAATCTTAATTGGAAACATCAATTCTGTAACATTGCAGTAGTTAGTTTCATTATCAAAATAACTGAAAATGTAGAAAATTCATTATATAGTTTTTTATTAGTAAAAATGAGATTTGGTTGGTTAGTTAGTATTTTAATTTTGTGTAAATAACATGGTTCGCTTTTGGTTCTTACTGCATTTCAAAAGCATGCTACTACCAAATGTTATTTCAACAGTGTTTCATATTTCATGTAGGAATAATCTTCTGTTACTGTGACAACAGACAAAATTAAAAAGAATCAACACCTTCACTTCTACGTCGTGATCATCGTTTTCTGTTTAATGTTTCTAACTAGCAGTGGTTACTTCTACTTTCAACAAATTATTGTAAAATCTCAAAAATAATTTTAATGGCGTTATTTATTTGTTTAAACTATGATATTCTTATTGAATTGTTTACATGCTTAATTTTTATATGTAATTATGAGGCATTGCTATTTTTACTATAACTTCAAAATAGAGTAGGATTTGGAAAACACATTCTTAACTTGCTTTTCTGACCTTACCTGTGATAAATATAGCATATTTTTTTGCCTGATATCATCCTTACATTATGTCGCTGCTGAAGTTCTCAAATTTTGTTTGATTTGTTTGGTAATATTATACCTTGATACGTATTTATGATCTAACTCAACTCCTTGATGTAATGGTAAGATAATTATAATAGGAAAAGCAGTTCGTATATGATTGAGATGACTTACTGATTCGATGCAAGTATCATTTTAAGACAGATTCAATTTTAGCTTTTCCACATGTATTACCTTCGATACGACATACTATGTTAGCTCGATTAGTTGTTATAGCAAACGATTTATTAACCAGTGTATTTTTTTTTTTGGAACTGGTACTTTATATACAACAAATCATTGGGACAACATATCCCATGTCAAATAAACGTTCGAAAGCAAGTTTCGAATTTGTGACATCCTGCACCAAAGCCGAATCAATTAACCACTTGGACAAAGGTGCTTGTCTAACCAGTGTGTTTATATGACATGAACTAAAATTTTATTCATTATCATCTATAGTTACATTGTACATAATTTAATACGTTAATATTGACAACGGTATGGTATTTCGTGGTTTTATATATAGATTAAAAAAACAAAAAAAAACATTAAAATCTAATATAGTTACATGAACTTCATTTTTCTGTTCTTTGATATATTTTTACTACAATGTTATTGGTAACTATTTTGCTACCTGTAAACAAGGATTATCAACATAAATTACATTAAAATCTGATTGGACCAGTTACTAATTTGTTTTAACGCCGGTGGTTACTTTTGCATGCGACCAACGTCTGTGCTGTTTAAACGGAAGTTATATTGATTGCTGCACAATTGAATTTACAGCACGCCGCTTTAAGAATTAAATTACATTCAACCTGCCTTGCTCTGTCTACGCTCATTTTTTAATGCGTGCTGAATTGGTAACAATTTTTCATAGTCCTTTCCCTTTTTTGATTTTTGAAACATATTCATTTCTGTACTTTAGCTTAAAAGCAGTTAATTGTCTTTTCAATTTAAGTGAAGCACGAATAAACACGCTTTAGAGCCCGTATTGCTTTTCCTACAAATCAAGTGCTATGCGTGTATTTAGCGTTTTAGCGTTCCTTATCAAACTTTAGTTTATAATATTTTATGAATATTTGAATTGTAGACTGCAAATGTCAGCTATGAGTTCTCTTATACTCATTCTACGTTTTTGATCTCTTTATATCACATTCAATGGTCGGTGTTTGAGATTTGATTATTTCAAGGGCAGAACATTGCCATTTATACTGTAGCATAGGCCTCCTTTTAATTTCATTACAGAAATAATTTGTCTGCGATTATTCTAATTTTAGGTGTATCATGATATCACATATACAGGATGCCATTTTAGAACCATCATCATTTGAATTACTGAAGAAAACTAATAACAACAAACTGGTTAATGACGCAAAAAAATTAGAGGAATTTTTTTTTCCAGGTATAGTTAAAGAAGAAATTGTGATTACAAGGTGAAAACAAGAGAGGGGAAAGCATTTCGTACAGATTATATGGGGCTGAAAACGCATCCACCAGCCCCCAACCAAACTTAGACTAATATTGCATGTAGTAGAGATAAATATATAGCTTGAGTTAAGAAAAATTACAGTAGGAGTGCATATGTTTCAGTTTTATTTGTTGTTGGTTAACCGTTAATCTATGCATTCATGATGAACTGAAGATACACCTTGGGATATCAGTTTAGCATAAGTCCCTTTGAATAACTATGTATTTAAATGCTAATTCTGCTTAATATTTGTTGTCCATCTCTCAAAATAATGGAGTTGTTTCTCTGCAGACAAGGTTTATGAGTACTCAGTCTGTAGGTGCAAGAAAATAAGGTTTATGAGTACCCAATCTATAGGTCCAACTGTAGATGTTTTGCCTATTTTCATGGTTTTGTTCATTCTGAACATGCATGTTTTTACTGACTAAATACATGACTATTTTCTTTTCTATTTTTGGTACTATTTTCAATCTGACCTTACTTTAGGGTCTTAATGTTAATTGGATGAACAATGCATGAGGAATTCAACTTCCAACTCAAGTTCATCTTGGTGCTCAACTTACATACTAGCCTTTTTTAATCTAATATTTGTCTGCACATATAGGTGAATACTGTATTGTCTATAATATGAGTCTCTCTTGTGCTTGCATGTTTGCATATTGTGATTAACAGCCACATTTTTGTTGTACTACCGACTTCAAACTATTATAACATGGCATGATGGTTTGCTCAAAATAGCCGATAAACTTATGATACAGTTATATTAGCGCATATTCAAACTAAGAATATGCAAGCAGAAGAAAATGTTCTAGGTTGATAGTCAACTTATGCTGCACCATTTCAATACATATATAAATGCACTTTACTGGTCTTTGAAATTAGGATGCACCTTTATTGCGGACTTAAATCACTATATTGCCTCCGTTATTTATAAATTTGAGATCAAGAGAGCTGACATTTGGGGCCTATTAATAAGTGTTGTTTATAAATGTCTCTCCTGATATACTGCATGTCTCATAATAAATTGCTATAAGCAATTAATTTGGCTATACTTTCTTATTATTTTATACACGCATACATATCTTATGCATTGATACTACATTTGTGGTAGACGATGCTAACAGTTGAACATATATATTATTCTATATTACATTTTTCTAACTTTCTTTGTATCTGCAACATTTAAATACTGGTGCCACTACAGATAGTTTGACTATTCTTTCCAAAGATCAGGTGTCAAATGCTTCACTATTCTTCAACATGTTTGTTCCCCAAAAATAAAAAAAGGATCTTTTTTGCACACGTACCATTTCCATCTATCAAATTCTGGTTTGTAAAAAAAAGAGTGTATACCTTTTTTCATTCCGACATGCGGTTCTCTATGAATATATTTAATTTACTACATTAGTTGTTGGATATGGTGACTTATGATACTTAAAAAATGCTTTCGACTTCACAGTGCAATGGTATAGAAAACTGGCAGATGTTATGCCTTACTTCTACAAGTAACTAAACTGTCCAACGCATTTTTTATTCCTAACTATAACAACAGTCTTATCACCGACAAAAAATTTATGGTCGACCTATAGTAACGAGTCGACTGCTTGGAGGACGACGATTTTTTGCACATGTTGTTCTATTTTCACTGTGTTATGATTTTCGTTTGCCCTTCCTCGGCCTTATGATTCTAACCATATATAACCATTACTAATGTTTTTTTAAAACCCTTTCTTTCCCACCAGCTATCCTTGACTCAGTGCACTCATCGTATCCAAAGTCAATAGGCTGGGTGGTTGCTTTTGATGTCAGACAGTAGAATGTCACACATGCGTACACGTCAGCAGTTGGTATGCATATTTTGTCCACCATTTTTTAAACACTGTGCTACCATTTACAACTATCTCAATGTTTCTTTACGTTCTTTATGCTGGCATATTGAATTTTCTGTGACTGTCATGAGGCAGAAATAATTTATAAATCCAGATATGCAAGTCTGCAAGAGCGAGATGTACATTGTTGCTCGCTTGAAAACGGGGAAAAAGATATCATATAAGCAGATGGATGCAGTGCAGCCACTGTTGTCATGATTTCATGTAACAACCTGATACTTTCAGTCATTCACATCCACACATGCCGGACTTGAATTGCTCAAAATATCGCATTGTAAATAAATTTGGAGCAAATGAAATACAATCACAGAATCACAGACACATAAATATCAGAATAACTCGTAGCGGAATATAAAATACATAGTAGTTCATGAAGCTACTACGGCAGAGTCTCAAACCAAATACATAATACAGTCTGAAAACAACATAATAGAAATCCCAAATACATAGAAGTTCACCAATACATGAGATAAACTAGAACAGCTGAAACAGAAAGTAGATATAAATGTAGATAAACAGAAACTCCAGCAAAGACCAGCTCCAGAAAGAGAATCCAAAGCTGTGAATACTCAGGCTGACCCGAGCGTAAAGTAAAACACAAAACACTCGAGTCAGGACAATATATACTTATATAATGTAAACCAACTCAAGTGAACCGTAGTAGAAATGCACAATAACTTAAAGGATGCTTTGGATCGCCCATCCTTTAAGAATCGGTTAAACTATAAATTAAATACATCCCGTGGTAAAATTTTAAAATGGTATTTTATACTTCAAAATCAAATATCATTTCAAATTCATATCATTCGAAATCCATTTCAAAATATCAAAATATCATATCTTCCAAACCACATTCATTCTTATTTAATTTAAATACCATTACAAAACACATTTCAAAATAGTTTATATTTCGAAACAAATTACTTCATTTTAAATCATAAAATGAAGTTATTATATTTAACAATTAAATTATTAAATTTTCGAAATTTTAGTCTTTCAAAATTCATTTATTCACTTAATTTATTAAAACAGATGAAAATGCAACCTTCGCAGCATGTAGAAATTGCTCCAGAATGTTACATTCAAAACAGTTCAATTTAACAAAAGATAACATTTAAAAATGCTGTAATAGGGTTACATTAGTTTCAAATAAAACTTAGTTACATTCAACAATTATAACATTTACAAAAACGCTATAATAGCCTTTAATTAAATCTAGCCATTTGGTTCGTTATTATCAACTTCAGTATTTACAAATGCAGAATTATCATTTACATTAGAATTAATAGCATTTCAGAAATGCAGTTAATTAACTTCAAATATTCAGTATAATTTCACAAACATTTTTTTTTACTTAAATCATTTTTAACTTATAAAATCATATAATTTCACTTTTAAAACGATCATTCAAATACCCTTATATTCATGATTTTATAAAGTTAAATCTCCATTCAAAAATCAAAATTTAATGATAATTCACTTATTAAATTCCAACACTGAATTTTAAATTCATTAAATTAAATTTAGCTTAACACGTAAGTTTAAAATTTTCAAATATAACTTAATTTAATTTTTATTTACTTAACTTGAATTCACTTTTAAGCCAAATTCACAAATTTCCAATTTTAGTTATATTTCAAAATTTCAACTTAAATATTCATTCATTTCACATTTTAACTTTATTCAAAAATCATTAATATATTATAAAATCATTTTAAATTCACTTAATTCAAAATATCGTAAATTTATCATTATTTCTTATTTAATTTAAATTCCATTTATCACCAAATTATAATTCCAAAATAACTTACATTTCAGATTTTCTAACTTTACCATTTATTTATTTCACTTGTAAATTTTCAGAAAGTCAATAATGATTTACAAAAATCATTTTTAATCAAATTTAAATCAAAATATTATAATATTTACATTTCTAAAATATTTTAAATTTTTTAGAAAAACATATTTTAACAACGGGTCTGTATTTCGTTTTCTAGCCTAGGTAAAGTGATACGGGTAATATATCATTTCAACCCGTAATTTACAAAGAAAATCTGGATTTGATCATTTCAAACCCGCAATCCCAAGTAAATGAAAATAATTGAAAATCATTCAGGCCTATCATTTCAGCCCATAATGATTTTCTCCTATTCTAAAGTCCGTTCGGGTATGTATCATTTCACTATACGGGTAATATATCATTTCAACCCGTAATTTACAAAGAAAACCCGGGTTTGATCATTTCAAACCCGCAATTCCAAGTAAATGAAAATAATTGAAAATCATTCAGGCCTAGCATTTCAGCCCATAATGATTTTCTCCTATTCTAAAGTCCGTTCGGGTATGTATCATTTCAACCCATAGTGATTCTAATCTAAAGGGAACTTGTAGTGTGATAGACTGATAAAGATAACAGAACGTCATAATATAACAACAACAGATTTTGTAACAGGTGTTTAAGCATGGGTGAACATCATATAATCATAATATAGCAGGTGTAACATGATAATCCATTTTACAGATTCAAAAGGGGTCAATTTATTAGTTATATATGTACATATTGTCTGGTGAGAATAACTCACCTGTTCAAAACTGGAGATAGCCACCAAAGCAAACAATACAGACACTATGAAGGCACGACAATACAGAAATGACTGAAGAGTAGAGGGCCAAAGCTAATTGCCTTGTTCAAACATTTACACAATACAATACAACAACTTAAGTTCAAAGCAATTTACACTTGAATAACACTAGAAATCAAAGCCCAAAACAACTTCAAATATTTTGCACTTGTTCTCAACCTCACATGGATCAGTTAATCATGGAATAAGCTCAGCTAAGGCAGGGACTAAGGGTTGGGTTTGGGTCCAAACAGATCGGCCTAGCTTGGGTTTAAAGATGCATTGATATATAGGTGCACAAAACTACACTACAAGGCAAACAAATCATCATTTCTATGCTCCTATTATGCTCGGCCAGAGGCTAGATGGGCCCAGCCAGTGGCTCAGGTGGTGGTGGGTGATGTGGAAGAGGGTGGAGGTCAGGTCAGAGGTGGTGGTGGTGGAGGAAGTGGCGGCTAGGAGGGGGTAGAAGGTGGTGCTAGCAAACTAGGCTCGGTTTGTGTGAATAGGTGATGTATTTGTGGATTTTGGTGGATATTCAAGCCTTGGTTGTGGCCGGCCTGGTCATGGAGATGGATTAGGGGGTGGTTGATCAGAGAAGGAGGAGGTGAAGGTCGGTCTACGGCTGGAGGAGAGGTGGCCGATCCAATCTAGTTGAGAAACAAATACAAATTCATTAAGAAAATAGAAAAAGCAAAGGAAAGGAAGGAGATTTTACCCAAACTTTTTGCAAGAGATGGTGGCCGTGATTTTTGTGGAATGAGAAGCTTTGTTATGATGCATGAAAATGAAAAAAAATGCAGCTGGAGCAATGAGAAGGTCGGCCAAAACAATAAAGATGTAAGTTGAGAAAATGAAAAGGCGGAAGATAAAAGGACTTTGGAATATAAAAAGTTCAAAACCTTTCAAATATCCACTAATTTATTTTTAATTTATACATATATGAAAATAGCTGATAATATAGATAAATAAACTCAGAAATAAAGTAAATTAGAAAAATAAATAAATCAAATTTGAATAAACCAATTAAATAAAGAAAATAGCAATATATATAACTAGGCTCTATAAATTGAAATAAACTCAAATGAACTTTAGAAAAATTATATTATCTCTTTAAAAATATTAAAAGACAAAAATATACATAAAATAACATATTAGCACGTATTAAAATAAAATATGACAAAAAAATATAATTTATATAATTTAAAATAGACAAAATTTCTAAATAAAACAAATTGCACTCATTATTGAAATATACATTACTTTCACAGTTTATATTCGTTTTCAACGAAACGAAAAGCAGTATTCAATTTATTAAATCTATTTTCATAATAAAAGATAAAATTTAAGAATTTAAATATTTAAATTTGAAAATCAAAGTTTGACCCAAATTGACCAAAATCATCATTTGAGGAAAATATTCAATTTATACCATTGGGAATTATAATTCACATAATAATCAAAGTTTATATTTAAAATTGAAATGTTTGAAATGAAACAAGTTTAAAATAATTTCAAAATGAAATAAAGTCAAAATTAAAACGTACATAAAAATCTAGGGTTGTTACATTTCATAGACATGTCCCTACATAATTTCTTTGAATTTCTTTATCGACAACATGAGGAGGACACCATCAAATTGATTTTTATCAAGCGATCTTACCGTCGATGGAGTTAGTACCATTTTACTATCTGCATTTTTTCCATCTGACTATGCATAATATGCACATCCATTTATGATATGCTATTTTATATGTGAAGTTTTTTAGATAAATCGTCATCACAGACATCGAAAACTTATGCATAAAAAAATGTGGAACGTAGCTATAGGTATGACTAACTTTATTTTCCATCTGCCATGGTACATTGACAGATCTATATACGTCTACTGTACAATATGGGTGTTATAGGTAATTACAAGTTTTGAACGTTCTTATCGCTGGTGTTTGTTATCGCAAAAAACCAAAACCTGATGGGGTGTCCCGCCAACTCATTTCCGACATCATCTAACGCAGGTTAACGAGGGAAAAACATACCAACATCTACCGTTTCACAATGTACCCATTTTTCTACATTTGGGAATTACGTGCAGCGTATGTAATGCATTTTAATTTAATTATTGTAAAATGCATTGATTGTTAAAACATTTTCTATTTTTTTTAGCTAAATCTGCAGGTAAAATGTTTAAAGTGAACGGTTTTGGTCCCCCTACATGTACATGTACGAACTGTGGAGCATTGATTTGGTTTGAAGAAAGGGTAAAAAAGGGGAGTGCGAATGCAAATCCAAAATTTTTAGAATGTTGTTAGAAGGGAAAGGTTCAGCTACCGTCCTATCGACCAGCCCCCAATTATTTGATGGAGCTTCTGGATTACAATGAAGGTCCTGTTTCAAAGGGATTTCGGCAACATATATAAGCTTATAATTCTATTTTTGCTTTTACGTCAATGGGTGGGAATGTTGATAACTCCATAAACATTGGTCGTGGTCTATATGTTTTCAGATTAAATGGTCAGAACCACCACTGAATTGGCTCGCTTCTTCCGACGATGGGTAAATTTTTTTTGCTTAGTTATATTTTTATGGCACCTGTAGTGAAGTCAATAATCGGGTTTCGTCGTTTGGTGAATGTAACAACCCGCATATTTATCGATTTTATACTTAAATATTTTATTTAAATATTTCATCATTAGTCGGATTTTAGTCCGAAAAGCTGCTTTTTGCATGGTCAAATTGGGACTCGAGACCCCTTCCATTGAGTTCAAAATGCCATTTGCAACCTTTTTGAGTATAAACATTGATATGTTTGGAGCTAGCTAAAAATTTGATCTTTTTCACTTTGGGTCTGGGTTTAGGTTCAGCCCAATGTTCTAACTTAATACCCCAAACTGAAACACCCTCTTCATTCACTCCCTTTTCCTCTACTTTTCAGTTCTAAAGAGATTAACGGTGAATGGAATGAGAAATTAAAACTCCAGCCCTAGTTTTCTATTTGCAAATCAACTTATGGTTCCAAATTCAAGAGAACCCATTGGTAAGCCTTCTCTTCACCTTCTCCAACTCCTTCTCTCTTGAATTTCAGAAATTCCTAAGCCTAACTTTGGGAATGTTCTTCTTTTGAGCATAGATTCAAGCTCATTTGGGTTGTGTTGAAGAGTGGTTGATTCTCCCTTTGCTTTCAAGCCTCTTCTACATTGATTTTGTGAAAAGGTGATTTTTTATCTCACATCTAAGTCTATGATTATCTTTGATTGTTAGATATGAATTCCTAGCACTTATTCATGTGCATTTGATTTTGATTTGGATTGGTTTTGTGAATATTCTAAATTTTTGTGTTTTGAGTTCAAATCTTCAAAAATCATAGCTTTGTTGTTTGAACTTGTTTTTGGTGATGCATCGGAGAGCCTATAGGGCTGGGTTGCCGTTTGGCATAAATCCCTAGTGCCATTGCTCGTTTGTTTGCGAATTGGACGAGATTGCATAGCAATCATATAGGCCGGAAAATTGCCAAAGCTCAAGTCAGTCAACTGACATTTCCAGTCAATCGACCGGCTGTAGCTATTATGCATTCCGAGGGCCATCTGCAGAGCCATGGGGCTCTGTTTCCCTGCAGTCAGTCGACTGACTCTCTGAGTTCAGTCGACTGACCAGTATCCCGCATATTTTCAGGGACTGTGATCAGTCGACTGAACTCATTGAGCCAGTCGACTGACCTGCTCTTAAATGCCCATTATGCCTATTTTGCCTATTTGGGTTGTGATTCCAGTTTTTATCGATTCGTTCTGATTCCTAATTGATGCTATCAATTTTTCGACTTTGATGACTTCTAATATGGAATTCTTGGAAATATCCATTTTGATGGATTCGATATCGATTTCTATGGAATTAATTCACATCTTCGTATGTGATTTTTGGTGATCGATTGTTTCTGCAATCATTTTTGTGCTTTGTCACTTTAAAATACAAAGGTTTCTATACTAGTAGTAAATATTCAAACTCTTTATCAAAGATTATTCAAACTCTATTTTCAATATCAAACTCGTTTATAAAACAGTTTTCCAACTTATTAGTATATACAAGCCTTTACCTCACTCGTATGAGAAATCTAATTAAACGGCTTAGTAAAACGAGTGGTATGAAACGCTTGCGTTTACTTCGTCGGTTAATTCTTGGACTTATTCGATTGAATCTCTTGTGACAATTTTCTAGTGGAGATCTACAATTTGTTCGTAAATATTTAAGTTAAGCTAGTGGTTATGGGACATGATGCTAAGCTCATATATTTACTAGCTTACTGTAATTGGCATTTCTTGATAATCATGACGATCATTTTTGGTGATTTAGACTAGCAATGTGCGATGTCTCTTTGTCTGCGAGGGAGACTAAACCCCGTTTTGTGGAGTTTCGACTCAAATTGGTGGGGTAGCAACCCATGGTCTCCAGGCCGTTTGTGGAGCTTCGGCTCAATTTATGATGGTTAGCAACCATGGAATTAGCATTCGGTTTGTGATACACGTGTTGGTGAGCTTTATGCTCCCGTTTGTGACAGGCCTTCCCCCTTTTTGTGATTTCTGGATTTCTATTGATGATTTCTGGGATTTGTGCTTCACCAATTTTTGTGATTTTCATTGATAAGTTTTATCAATATATGTGCATTGGTGAATTTGTGTGTCATTGACTTTTGTGATGGACATTGATATAATTGTCAATATTTATGGTTTGGTGAATGAAATAAGGAGTATGACATTCCTTTTGATCTTTGAGAAGATTTTTGTGATATTGATTAATCTCTTGTTGATTTTCAATTACTTATTTATCACAGTTTGGCATTGTGATTATTATACATTTAGTCATATCTCTTATTTTATATCATTTCATCTGATATTTATAGCTAGACTGATCCGTTTATTATTTTCTTATTAAGTAATACTCGGGTCAGACCGAGATATTACATGTGCTTCTGCTTGACTTCTCATCCAGGATCATTACCTTGACTTTTGGCTAACTACTTAGATTAGTAGTTTTTGTTGTATACACTTGAGATATAGACTCATGGTTGTTCCATATTCTTTTGTATAGCACTGGTAGCTATTTCTTTTGTGATAGTGTGGATCTTGTTGACCACTACTCTGATGAACACTTTTATGTGTTATTTATATATTCATATCTATTTCCGCCTTTGTGATATGAATTATCTGTGACTGATTTGTGTTATGTTTATTTCTATATCTGTTTCCGAAGATTACATATAGCCATTGTGTAGTAGCTTTGAGTTTGTATCGGCATGTCGGATATCCTCTTGAGATGAAAAGTTATATTTTTATCTGGCATACCGGTACTCGCACAAAGCAGTTATACAGATGGTCGCTCCTCAACAGCCTTATTCTCCGTGCTAGTTGACAGCATTACTCCGTAGTGTTCTTGGCTAGCGTGGGTATAGAGGTGGGGCGTCACAGCTTGGTATCAGAGCCAAACTTCGGAACAATGTAGAATGATTTAACAAGGATCATCGTCCTAAGTCCATCTTAGGAGTCGTGCCTTAGGATTTAATTCGTGTCTTCGTACCGTTCTATCCTATTTTCTTTTTTGATTCCTTGTTTTATCTATCAAGATTGCTTGATATTCATTTGGTGAATAACCTTTTTCTTCTTCTTTCTTTCCTTCTAAAGGAAGGGAAATGGTTAGACCAGGCCGTCCCAACGCCGGTCAATCTAGTGCTACTCCCCAAGATGGAGCTTTTATGTCTGCCCAGCAGCTTCTTGATTTAGTTAAGAATGCTCAAGCAGCTGGTTCTAATTCGGAACCAACTCATCCTAAGTCTGGATTTGCACGCTTGTGCAACGATTATACCAACTTGGGTGGGAAACCATTCAAGGGTTCTGAAACTATTATTGAAGTCCAGGCTTGGCTGAGATCATGCGATCGAATCTTTTCTCGCATGAATCTTATTGATCTTCACCGAGTTCAGGTGGCTTCTAGTATGCTCCAAGAAAGAGCATTGGACTGGTACGAACTTCTTATTTCTGAAATTAATGAAACGGATCTCACCTGGACCAATTCTGGGCACGTTTCGAATTAAAGTTTGTGCCAGAAGCTGAGAAGGTGACTTTGGCTCGCCATTTTATTGACCTTGTTCAAGGTGAATCTTCCGTGACTGACTATGTCGCGTCTTTTGAATCTATCTCTAAATATGGGGTTGAGTACATCAACACCCTATTGAAGAAGAACCAGAGATTTGTCTATGGCTTAAACAAAAATATCAAGAAGCCATTACTTCTAAAATTAGAAGTTTCTTTCGACCAACTCATTGATATCACTCTTCGTCTTGAAGAGGCGGATAGGGAAAGTGATGTTGAAGTGGTGGGTTCCAAACCAAACTTTAACAACAACAAGAAAAGGCCTAACAAATTCAAAGGTCCTTATCCCAACAAAAAGGGGAAGCGAGCAACCCCTGTGGCAAAGACTTCTTCCTTTGGTCGTGGAGAATGCTATAATTGTGGTTCAAAGGACCATTATTCAAATAAGTGTTCGAAGCCCCTCTTTTGTCGCTACTGCAAAAGTCCCGGCCATGTTATATCTTCATGCCCCAAGCTTGAGGGCAAGAAGGAGGGAAAGTTAAATGTTGCTCAAGCCCCTAGCAACACATCTCGTAATCAAGGTATGTCTCATTCTATCCTTGATGGCATTATTATATTTCGTGATCAACCTATTCGAGTTATTTTTGATAAGGGTGCATCCCATTCTTTTATTTCAAAAGAACTTGTTGATACTTTTTCTTTAAGTGTTGTTGCTTTAATGACTTCTTTGAGAATTTCGAATCCAGTTGGCGGATCTGCAACTCTTAGTTTGCTTTGTAAAGATGTCGAGATTATTTTGTGTGATTTTCCTTTCCTAGCCGATTTGCATGTCATGATTTACTTAGGATTTGGAATGATTTTGGGAATGGATTGGCTTAACCGTTGTGAAGCTCATATCCTATGTCCTGAGCGGACTATTCATCTTCGACATCCTCAATCTGTTAAGCAGATTTCTATTATTCTCAAAGATTTGGATTCCACTTTATCTGCATCTTTATATTCTTTAAATCCTCGTGATGATGATAATGATGATGAGGAAGACGTCATTTCTCTTACTCACGTTGTTCGTGAATTTTCTGACATATTTGAGCCCATTTTAGGATTACCACCTAAGCGAGCAATTGAGTTCAGAATTAATCTTACCCCTGGAGCTCAACCTATTACTCGTCCTCCTTATCGTTTATCCAATAAAGAAAATGAGGAGACGCGCATACAATTATCCGATCTGGAAATGAAGCAATTTATTCGCTCTAGTTCCTCGCCTTGGGGAGCTTCGGCTATTTTTGTGAAGAAATGTGATGACACACTTAGGCTTTGCGTTGACTACTGCAAGCTTAATGATCTTACTTTCAAGAACAAATATCCTTTACCTCGGATTGATGATCTATTCGATCAACTTAGTGGTGCTAAAGTCTTTTCACAATTGGACTTGGCAACCGGTTTTCATCAGCTTCGTATTGCAGAGGATAGCATTCCTTTGACATCGTTCCATACTCGATATGGATCTTATGAATGGCTTGTTATGCCATTCGGTTTAACGAATGCTCCGGCTTATTTCGTTGACCTAATGAATCGAGTTTTCAAAGACTTCCTTGATCGATTTGTTCTCATTTTTATTGATGATATTCTTGTGTATTCTAAAACCGAGGAGGAGCATGAAAAGCATCTTCGGATTGTGTTGGAAACTCTTAGGAGTAATCAATTGAAAGCAAAATTTTCTAAATGCCACTTTTGGCAATCTCGTGTGAAGTTTCTCGATCATATTATTTCTGAATCCGGAATATCAGTGGATCCTTCAAAGATTGAAGCGATTCACAGTCGGAAGAGACCGGAGAGTGTAACGGAAATTCGTAGTTTCCTTGGATTGGCGGGTTATTACCATCGTTTTATCAAAGACTTTTCTATGACTGCCGTGCCTCTCACTAGCTTAATGAAGAAAGGTGTTAAATACATTTGGTCGGACAAATGTGAGACTTCTTTTTAGAAACTAAAAGAACTCCTTTCTGATGCCCCTATTCTTGTTATTCCCGAGGGGAATCAAGTTTTTATTGTTTATACTGATGCTAGTCGCGTTGGTTTAGGTGCCGTTCTTATGCAAAAAGAACGTGTTATTGCTTATGCTTCTAGGCTATTGAAGCCAGCTGAGACTAGATATGCCACTCATGATTTAGAACTCGCAGCTATTGTTTTCGCCCTTCGTATTTGGCGTCATTATCTTTTGGTAGAAAAGTTTATTCTTTATACCGACCATAAATCTTTGAAATATTTATTTTCTCAAAAAGAACTTAATTTGCGTCAACAGCGTTGGCTCAAATTTCTTGCACCTTATGATCTTGATATTCTTTATACTCCCGGAAAGGGGAAATCGAGTTGCCGATGCACTTAGTCGCAAGCAACAAGTGGTTGTTTCCATGATGATATCCGAATGGAATGATCTCGAGGTTTTGTCCACTTGTGAAATTCGAAGTCGTGTTTCCGACTTGTGTTCATCTCTTGTTTTGTGTAGCCTTGAGGCTCATCCTTCCCTTTTAGACCGCATTCTTGGAGCTCAAAGGCTAGATCCTGAATTAGCTCTTCTTGGCCAAAATATTAAGGATAAAATTGATATTGAAGGTTTGAAAGACTTTGATATCAATTCTCGTGGTGGCATTCGGAAATTTGGTAGACTTATCGTGCCAAATATTAGTGATCTTCGTAAAGATATTTTAGAAGATTCTCATCGTTCTAAATTTACCACTCATCCCGGTAGTAGTAAAATGTACGCGGATATGAGGCGGCTTTATTATTGGGAGGGAATGAAATCTGATATTGCTAACTTTGTTAAGTGTTGCTTGACTTGCCAACTTGTCAAGGCCGAACATCAAAGGCCCGGTGGGTTATTGCAACCTTTAGAAATTCCAATTTGGAAGTGGGACCATATTTCTATGGATTTTATTGACGACATTCCCCGTTCTCGTTTGGGGCACGATAGCTTATGGGTTATAGTTGATAGACTCACTAAATCCGCCCATTTTATTCCCATTCGGTCCAATCGAACCGTTCCTCTCTTGGCCAGGCTTTTTATCAAAGAAATTATAAAATTACATAGAGTTCCTACTTCTATTGTTAGTGATCGTGATCCATTGTTTACTAGTGGATTTTGGAAGAGTCTTTAAAAAGCTTTAGGAACGAAGCTTAATTTTAGCACCGCTTATCACCCCCAGTCCGATGGACAGACTGAGCGTGTGAATCAAACTCTTGAAGGTCTTCTTCGAGCATGTGTCCTTGATTTTGGTGGAAGTTGGGAAGATCATATTTCTCTTGTTGAGTTTTCCTATAATAATAGCTTCCAATCTAGTATTGGTATGACACCTTTCGAGGCACTCTATGGAAGGCCATGCCGATCTCCTTCTTGTTGGCTTGAGGCCGGTGAGAAGCTGGTTTTAGGTCCAGATTTTATTCGTGATTCCACAGAAAAGATTGACCTTATTCGTCATAGGATGAAAGAAGCCTAGAGTAGACAAAGATCCTATGCCGATAACCGGAGGAGGAAATTAGAATTTTCTGTGGGAGATTTTGTGTTTGTTCGTGTTTCACCTATGAAGGGTGTTGTACGTTTCAGTCGATCGAGAAAGTTAGAACCTCGATATATTGGTCCGTTTCCTATCACCGAATGTATTGGTTCCGTGGAATATCGCCTTCTATTACCGGCTTAATTTTCTGCTATTCGTGACGTGTTTCACGTTTCTCAATTACGGAAATGCCTTCGAGATTCCGATTCCATTCTTGAGCCCGGTATTGTGGAAGAAATTGAAGTTTCACCTAATTTGACTTATGAGCAACATCCTATTCGTATTATTGCTTCGGAGGTCAAGCGCATTCGAAATAAAGATGTTTCGCTTGTTAAGGTTCAATGGTCCGCAAATCCTAAGGATTGCTCTTGAGAATCTAGAGAATTCATCGAGCGAACACATCCGGACTTACTTACTCATGCTCTTTGAGGTGAACTTCTTATTTCAAATTTATTTTGTGTTAATATGCTTTTGTGGTTGTTACTTTATGTTTCCATGTTATGTATTGTGAGGACGCAATTTCTTTAAGGAGAGGAGTCTGTAACAACCCGCATATTTATCGATTTTATACTTAAATATTTTATTTAAATATTTCATCATTAGTCGGATTTTAGTCCGAAAAGCTGCTTTATGCATACGGTCAAATTGGGACTCGGGACCCGTTCCATTGAGTTCAAAATGCCATTTGCAACCTTTTTGAGTATAAACATTGATATGTTTGGAGCTAGCTAAAAATTTGACCATTTTCACTTTGAGTTTGGGTTTGGGTTCAGCCCAATGTTCTAACTTAATACCCCAAACTGAAACCCCCTCTTCATTCACTCCCTCTTCCTCTACTTTTCAGTTCTAAAGAGATTAATGGTGAGTGGAATGGGAAATTAACTCAAGCCCTAGTTTTCTATTTGCAAATCAACTTCTAGTTCCAAATTCAAGAGAACCCATTGGTAAGCCTTCTCTTCACCTTCTCCAACTCATTCTCTCTTGAATTTCAAAAATTCCTAAACCTAACTTTGGGAATGTTTTTCTTTTGAGCATAGATTCAAGCTCATTTGGGTTGTGTTGAAGAGTGGTTGATTCTCCCTTTGCATTCAAGCCTCTTCTACATTGATTTTGTGAAAAGGTGAGATTTTTATCTCACATCTAAGTCTATGATTATCTTTGATTGTTATGTATGAATTCCTAGCACTTATTCTTGTGCATTTGATTTTGATTTGGATTGGTTTTGTGAATATTGCAAATTTTAGTGTTTTGAGTTCAAATCTTCAAAAATCATAGCTTTGTTGTTTGAACTTGTTTTTGGTGATGCATCGAAGAGCCTATAGGGCCGGGTTGCCGTTTGGCATAAATCCCTAGCGCCATTGCTCGTTCGTTTGCGAATTGGACGAGATTGCATAGCAATCATATAGGCCAGAAAATTGCCCAGTCGACTGACATTTCTAGTCAGTCGACTGGCCGTAGCTATTATGCATTCCGAGGGCCATCTGCAGAGCCATGAGGCTCTGTTTCCCTGCAGTCAGTCGGCTGACTCTCTGAGTTCAGTCGACTGACCAGTATCCCGCATATTTTCAGGGACTGTGATCAGTCGAATGAACTCATTGAGCCAGTCGACTGACCTGCTCTTAAATGCCTATTATGCCTATTTTGCCTATTTGGGTTGTGATTCCAGTTTTTATCGATTCGTTTTGATTCCTAATTGATGCTTTCAATTTTTCGACTTTGATGACTTCTAATATGGAATTCTTGGAAATATCCATTTTGATGGATTTGATATCGATTTCTTTGGAATTAATTCACGTCTTCGTATGTGAATTTTGGTGATTGATTGTTTCGACAATCATTTTTGTGCTTTGTCACTTTAAAACACAAAGGTTTCTATACTAGTAGTAAATATTCAAACTCTTTATCAAAGATTTTTCAAACTCTATTTTCAATATCAAACTCGTTTATAAAACCATTTTCCAACCTATTAGTATATACAAGCCTTTACCCCACTCGTATGAGAAATCTAATTAAACGGCTTAGTAAAACGAGTGGTATGAAATGCTTGCGTTTACTTCGTCGGTTAATTCTTGGACTTGTTCGATTGAATCTCTTTTGACAATTTTCTAGTGGATATCTACAATTTGTTGTAAATATTTAAGTTAAGCTAGTGGTTACGAGACATGATGCTAAGCTCATATATTTACTAGCTTACTGTAATTGACCCTTCTTGATGATCATGACGATCATTTTTGGTGATTTAGACTAGCAATGTGCGATGTCTCTTTGTCTACGAGGGAGACTAAACCCCGTTTTGTGGAGTTTCGACTCAAATTGGTGGGGTAGCAACCCATGGTCTCCAGGCCGTTTGTGGAGCTTCGGCTCAATTTGTGATGGTTAGCAACCATGGAATTAGCGTTCGGTTTATGATACACGTGTTGGTGAGCTTTATGCTCCCGTTTGTGATAGGCCTTCCCCCTTTTTGTGATTTCTGGATTTCTATTATGATTTCTGGGATTTGTGCTTCACCAATTTTTTTGATTTTCATTGATAAGTTTTATCAATATTTGTGCATTGGTGAATTTGTGTGTCATTGACTTTTGTGATTGACATTGATATAATTGTCAATATTTATGGTTTGGTGAATGAAATAAGGAGTATGACATTCCTTTTTATCTTTGAGAAGATTTTTGTGATATTGATTAATCTCTTATTGATTTTCAATTACTTATTTATCGTAGTTTGGCATTGTAATTATTATACGTTTAGTCATATCTCTTATTCTATATCATTTCATCTGATATTTATAGCTAGACTGATCCGTTTATTATTTTCTTATTAAATAATACTCGGGTCAGACCGAGATGTTACAGGTGCTTCTGCTTGACTTCTCATCCAGGATCATTACCTTGACTTTTGGCTAACTACTTAGATTAGTAGTTTTTGTTGTATACACTTGAGATATAGACTCATGGTTGTATCCATATTCTTTTGTATAGCACTGGTAGCTATTTCTTTTGTGATAGTGTGGATCTTGTTGACCACTACTCTGATGAACACTTTTATGTGTTATATATATTCATATCTATTTCCGCCTTTGTGATATGAATTATCTACGACTGATTTGTGTTATGTTTATTTCTATATTTGTTTTCGAAGATTACATATAGCCATTGTGTAGTAGCTTTGAGTTTGTATCGGCATGTCGGATTTCCTCTTGAGATGAAAAGTTATATTTTTATCTGGCATACCGGTATTCGCACAAAGCAATTGTACAGATGGTCGCTCCTCAACAGCTTATTCTCCGTGCTAGTTGACAGCGTTACTCCGTAGTGTTCTTGGCTAGCGTGGGTATAGAGGTGGGGCGTCACAGTGAAAGTATGACGCAAAATTTAGATGTGGGTATTGTCAACAATCTAATACGCATGTTCAACCACTACTACCATATGTATCTGTTGTACGTTGTGCATCAATATGCATATGAACGATATGTTCACTCTTCTGTCCTGTCATCGTCTTTCACATGTTCTGATTATACTTTATAGAATATAACAATGCCCGTGTGCGTAGCATGTGCTGCTCACTAGTTTGCATGAAAAACGGGTAAACATCGCCAAACGATACAAAGTGATATTAAAATGTATGAAATTCACGAAAGTAAAGAAAGAACACCAAATTTTACAGCGCTTCGTCAAAATCTATAGCTTACGTCCTCTTTGATTTTTATTATTAATTGATTTTGCTGCTACAATCAAATTACAAGACAATGTCTTATCTAGAATTGCTTGATATTGAATTTAGTAGAGTCTCTGTAACAACCTGCTCTAAAATGGACCTAAATTCCGATGCAGAAAAGACTCATCGAAATTTAGATCATTGAAACTTAGACTCATCTCAAAGTTGGTTGTTGTTGGTAGAAAAAAGAGTAATACAAAGCTATTTATCTACGCATTTAGAATCTCATAGTGGAAGGATAAAATATAATAATCAGTATCCATTTTATTCAAACTTAAAAATGTCATTAAAACCATAACAAAATATCCATAATCACCGTTATATATTCTTACAACATTTCAAAATTACAACATCATTTTTACTTTATGAGCATATTAGAAACTACATAAAATAACAAGTAAATAAAAGACTACTTCCACAAGTCTCGTCAACGTCTTCGCCTTCAGCATCACCCTTCTTAACCTGTATTGTAATGATAAGGAAGCCAAAATAACATATGTCTGGTGAATAAAAATGCCGAGCCTTACTATATTAGTACTTTGGCAGTGTAATTTAAATAGGAATATGACTTACGTATTATACCTACATTATAAGTGTTTCCAAATATAAGCCTAAAGGCTTTTCTAAGACAAGAATAAAAAGGCTTTCCAAGTATAAGCCTATAACCAGCTTGTTACTAACCCAATAACTCATATCTTTCGTCTATAATGTCATATCAATGTAAGAGAAAGTACTCAAGCCACTTACTACCTTTTAATGAAAATTAAGCAGACTCCGACCATCTAATACATTATTTAAGGTAAGTCCACATCATTTACTATTTATCACAAGGCGGACTCTCACCAGTAACTATCTAGTTGACATTGCACAGAATCTCTTTACCCACTTAATACTTTCTATTAAAGCAAGCCCTTTCCTAAGATATTCTCTACTATGCCTAACCCATAATCCCGACCATTTAGTACTCCCTGCATAGAGAAAAGGCGTGTCCTCACACTACCACTCAATACCTTCAATCCCTAAAGCATGCCCTTTGTATTATGACTTATATCCCATGGTGATGTCTCACATTAGTCCGACTACTTATAGGTATGCATAGCCAGATTAGCTGGGCAGATTTACCCAATAGAATTTGGGACTTCCCCTCGTCATCATAGTTACTTATTATATCCGATGTCTCACATCAGCCCTAAAATCACACTATTGGTAGTCAGATTAGTTGAGCAGACTTCCGTGTGCTTTTGGCGGATCTCGTATCCCTTTAACTTAGTCATAATCTATATCACACTCAACATAAATTATACGCATCTCACCGTTTCCATAATTAAGGCTTTATAAGAACTCTTTCTTATTTCTTCTTTATCATTAATTAATTTCCTAAGGGGGATTTAATAAAGTTAATAACCTATTTAACTACGTCATTATATGTTATAATTATACGTTAATCATGCCAATATATATGCATTCATATATATAGACACACAAGCGCCTAGCAATTTCTATGCGTGCGAAATTCACATTTCAAATTAGCGTTTAATTGTCAACTCTTTCAATCATTATGTAAGTCTCATTCCATATTATCAACAATACCAAAATTCCAATAAATAGACTTGTATACAATAAAAACTAAACTCAACTTATTATATAAAAATAATGGAATTTATTGATAATAGAATCTTACAATTTCAATTTTACGCTCTATTCAACTCATTTTTCACATAAAAATAAACAAAGGAAGTTCTATTTAATTCATGGGAATAACTGTGCAAACTACGACTGAAATTGCCTTGCACACTATTTCCTAATCAAACCCTTTAATCAAATTCAAAGAAAAAGAATGAAAAGTGAAACATAAGGTAAAATTATCAAAAACAGCAATTCTACACAACTTCCATTATTTTGATATAAACAATTGAGTTTTCAACATAGAATTGACATTTTGTATTGAAGAAGTTTTAGGGGTTTATATATAATGTTTTCGCAAACCAAACCTCCCTAAGACATATTCAAACCCAAAACTACACTAATAACTACTAAAATATAGGAAACAATATATATATATATATATATATATATGATTTCTTAACTGAAACCAAAATGGAGTTTTTCTAAAACTATGAAGAGACGAACCGATGAAGCTTTGCTGGGGTCCTAAAATATTTTGTGAATAAAAGTGAGGGGGTTAGGCTCCTATTTATAATGGTTGAAATGTACTAAAACCGTCAGATTTAAGTCGGTTCAATATTATATAATCCGGTGCGTTCGTTATGCAAAAACCCTAGTCACCACCATTCATAACAGATCGACCAGTACCTGTTATTTTGGAAAGATTTTGCACCGTTGTTTTTTTAATTTATTCTATTCCTTAACTGAAATTTAACGCTAACGTTAATTTTAACGTTTACTTAACTTCAAGGTAGAATTATCGTTAACTTTCCAATTTCAAATTTAAGAATTATTTAATTATTTGAATTTGAAATCTATTTAAATTATTTTAGATCCGCAAACTTCATACATTCATAACTTTTCCATTTGAGCTCAGTATCCAACATATTATATATGGAAATTTATTAGAATTTCGCCACGAACGCAATGACGTAACCTCTATAGTCAAATTCCAACTTTAGAAAAAAAATTCATTTTAGCTCTATCTTATTTAAAAGAATTATCCAATTTATTTGTTTGTGGTTGATTTTGCGAGGTGTTATATTCTACCCCTCTTAAAAAGGATTTCATCCTCGAAATCAAGGGGCGAACAACGTAATGCACAATAAACATCCATGTTATGCAACCAAGTTATCTACATAATCATTTACTCAACCAAAAATGCAACGTGATAATGCACTACAGACATACTATAAGTGAGCTCAATCCTAGAGCGAGTGTATGATTGTGACATATAAGTGGTAGAATTAGGAGCATGCCCTAGAGGAAATTATGTAATTTTTTACATATATCTAATTCATTGACTAATCTTATTCGAAATAAAAGTGTTTCTTTCTATTATATACTTGATATAATGTGATATATTAATTTATTAATTTAATGAGAAGAATATTTAATAGAAAACCCATAAATGGTATGTATTGTTATAACAGTTACAAAGTGTTGTAACCGTGAGTAATTTATCATAATAAAAAAAACATACCATTTAAAACATTCCTAGTTAAAATACATCGAGACTAGATACCGATGTACCTATTGAGACTAGAGTACGTAACACTCTCTAAATATTGGGTAGCGTATTACTCAGACTGCTGGGGGCACCTAGGGGTTACGTAAAAATTGTTATTGGATAACTATGGAACGACTCATTTGATAATTTTTTATTGGTTGATGTAACTAATGTCAAACAAAAATATCGATATGAATAATTTACACCGTTCTTTTGACTTGAGAATGCTGTGAATCTTCAATATGAAAGCTCCGCTTTGGTTACAGTCAAACCATGACAAATCGTCCATCGAGTGACTATAGTTGGATCGAGTGGAAGTGAAGCACTATTCAAGAGAGAAGATTCATCTCCTCGGTTATATGGGGTTAGTATCATGGTCAACTCAAGTCAACCCTAAGTCAAAATCTTTGGCCAGAATATCACGGTTAATAATCATTATTATTATTAAACCAAGGACTTTCTGTTTGGACTATAGAGTTGAATCTGAACGATGTGGACGATGTTGGAATTTTGACCATTACCAAATTTAATAACTCCAAAGTGATATAGTTTTGATGAAGATAATTGGCGTAAATAATTATCCCAACCGGGTAAAGCTTAATAAAGTGAAAGTTGATTTTACTATAGCTGAGTAAGCGATAAATTTGGCCATAATGTCACACCACCTGCTAAGTGTAGTGTGAACGTTAACATTCGAATAGTTTGATGTTAATCGCCGATCGAATTTACACTCAAGAGTCACACAACCGAAATGATGAATTCTTTTTAGACCAAACGATTTAATTAGTTTATAATTATTATAAATTAATTAAATAAATTAATTTTTATGAAATATTAATCATGAAATTTGAACGTGATTTGAGAAATAAAATTGTTGCACGTATTCACAATAGTTATGAATATATTGTTCGATATGAAACATCAATAACAAAACAGGTTACATATGATTATATATATTTAATGTGGGTTAAAATGGCTTACAAACCATGATGTTTGGAGATGATAGGTGCTGGTGAGTTAGAGACGGCTACAACATAGGATTGGCGTTTGGAGATGTGTGGCTAAGATATAGTGAGAAACTTATTTAGTTTGCTCTCTTATCTTATGCATATAAATGCTAATCTAAAAACCATAATCTAATTCTAATTCATTTTTGAACCCCACTTTCTTCTTCTTCTTATTCTTCTTCATTTTAATGGCAGAAACCATTCTCTAAAATCATCTCAAATTTCTCAAATCCAATTCAAATTAAAACACAAAGCTATTTAATAGTGATTGATTGCCGATTCTAGATTAACAATCTGTAGATGCAAGGATTTTGTAAGAAGAGGATTCATTGTTTCAAGGTGGACTTTAGGGCATCTTGTCCGGGTAAGTTTATTTATACGATAATCCTATTTTTGTGTTTTCATGATTTTTTAATTAGATAATATTATGCACATGATTAGATTGTTATTATTTCGTTAGTTAGGTGAGATTTTTGCATGTATTTTTATTGTCACAATGAAGATTGAATTTGTGTACGCAATTTGGAGACTATCTTATGTTTTTTTTCAAATGTGATGTTGAATATTAAAATAAATTTGGATTTGAAATCATATATGTTTATACTTATATATGTATTAGTTTATGATCCTGATATTCACATACAATTTATTTAAGAACATATATTTTCATATACAATGTATAATATTGATTCGAAGTTTTCAAACGCCATTTTATGCTTATTATGAATTGTAAGTGTTAAGAATAATTTTTATTATACATATATAAATATTACTGTTAATATTTAATGGCTATATGAATCAATAAATTCATATAAAATAATCCATGATACTGAAAATCACTTTTATAATTTTTAAATTAATTTTCATGTTTGGTATCATCAAAAAATATTTCATATATTTTTAACTTAATTTAATATTTCTTAAATTAATTTATTTTGGCCTGAAATAAATTATTTAATTAAAAATAAATTTTCAATTGTGAAAATTCTAAAAAAAATTATTAGGCCCAAAATATGCCTCAAGTACCTTCAAATAAATTTCAGATTTTTTGTACTTAATTTGTTACTTTAAAAATTAATTTTTTGGCTTGTAATCAATTATTTAGCTAAAACTAAAATTTAAATTGAAAAAATTACATAAATTTTTTTATGCCCAAAATATGTCTCAGATATCTTTAGAAAAGGTTTTAGAAATTTTCAACTTGATTTCATTTTAAGAGTTAATTTGATTTTGGGGTATTATAAATTATTTAGTAATAAATATTATTTTAATTGGAAAATTCCATAAAATTTTTCCAAGCCCAAATATGTATTTTCATATTTTCTAAATTATATAACTTATAATTCTATCATGTAATTGTTTTACATTAATTTATTATGGCGGAAAATGTTTAATTAAATAACACACACACATATGCACACGCTTAAATAATCGTTTGAAATTTATAATTATATATTCATGTACATATTTAATAATATACAATACATTCAAAATAAGCTAATGTGTCCATTTCGATGTATATCCCAAAATCTATATACAGACATGTTATTCCCTGCACGGGTTGATATGTTACACACACACATATGTATATATGTATATGACACTCACGCACATGCATACAAATATATATATATATATGTGTGTGTGTGTGTGTGTGTATGTATATTTACTTATATAAATAAAAAGAAAATTAAATCAATCCCAAGCTGTAATTTATAAATTTAATAAAATCTTTGCAGTCAATTTTTAAAGTTAGAATACATACCAACATAGTTATAATTCATAACATGAATAAGTTATTAATCAATGACATTTAATGAATCAATCAATTCAAATTAAAGAGAGAAAATAAAAGGTTTCTCTCTCCATTTAATGCAATTATTGCTCTTAATTAATTTTTGTTTTAGGGAAAGAAATGAAAGATTCATTCCCTATACATTAACTCTTATAAATAAATGTTAGGTGTATTTGACACACTATACATTTAAAATAAAATTTAATTAAACTTCCCCTTAACTAATTTAAATAGAATACATGATTTTATTTAAACAAAATTTAGAGAAGTTCTAAATGAAATTTAGACTACGTAGGCCCATTGAAGATCCAAAATGGTAATTTTTTTTGAAACTCTTCCATTTTGTCCGCTGCGGGTTGGCCCAATTTCTGTAATGGTACTAGAGCGAGGTTGGTTGAGATGTTTACCTGACACATTGGATGTCCCAAGTTCGATCTCTACAATTAGCATAATAGGAGGTTCTCGCATTGTGATCCATGTCGAAGCATTACCTCTTACCCCTACATGTCATGTGGTTGTGCTAATCGAAAGGCTACATGTAAAATTTTCTACTAAGGTATCTAGTTGTGTCACCCCGAAGGAGTTTAGGTCGGTGCTACAATGGTACTAAAGCCCAATAGCCTATGCTGTTTAAATTAGTCATATTAGGGCTCACTAATTAAGTTTGCTCACTTAGTACAGTATCTAGGAAAGTAATCTATAGGATTGAAATTGGGTAATCAAGTACCCTATCTTACCTACCTATTAACCTGGCTTGAAAGGTGATGTAAGCCAAAAGGTTGCCCCTAATAGAAAAGGTCCAACTTGTGTTGGCCCTTGGGCTAATTTTCAAAATTGTTTTGAAAATTAAAGTTAAAGGATTTAAATTTAATAGTTAAATTTAAAATAAAATATGTTATTATGAAAGTTATAATATAACATAAATTTTCAAATTGAAAAAATTCACGTTAATTTCAAAATTTAAATTTATTAATTAGATTAATTAAAGTAAATTAATTAAATAAGTTAATTAATTAATAAACAAGTGTGTATTATATGTAGAGATATATGTTATGTCGTTTTAATTTTATAAAAGAACATTAGTATACATGTATATTTATGAATTGAAGTTTAAAATTAATATAATTTAATTAAAATAGTTTGATTAAATAAATTAATTAAATAATATACACATGCATATGATATATGTGTTATACTGTAAATGTTATAGTACATACAAATATAAATGTTATGTCAATATAAAAATTAATTTAAATGTTAATTAACTAAAATTAATTAAATATGATTTAATTAATATAAAATAAAAGTGGAACATTAAAGAAACCAATAATATACTTAGGAAATAAATACTTACGTAATTGTACGTATACCGTAATTCCCGATGCATTTGATACTTGAGTCACAAAGGTAATTCATAAGAATTATATAATTTCATAATTCAATATCACTTAATATAATATATTGAAGATTATGAATCTTCAACATGATGTTGTCCTCTACCGTACATATACTAATAAATTACTCGCATACTCCTTGGTTGTTAAGCAGACTCAAGCTAGGGATGTTATGTACAGTATTATTAGTATATTGAATAGATAAGGTAAGATAACTATATGTATTTGTTGAGCAGACTCAAGGTGCTTGTACTATACTTAGGCCGTCGTGATATGGTAGGTACGAGTGAATAATTTTTTTTTAATTTGTTGAGTAGACTCAAGGTCAAAATAGAATTAAGACAAAATACCAAAGGGTTAGGAGTTGTATATGATACAACTGATAAGGAGTTATCCGTCCGTCCATGGAGCTATGACTTGTGGAGAAGAATCAAGGTTAAAATTCCAAGATGGACGAGTCCTAACACCTACTAATGAAGTCAAAAGACTTTAATGTTTCGACTTAGGGTTTGGAGAAACATAAAAGACAAGTGAGACCTTATTATAAAAATGAAATGATAACATTTAGCCTTTCTAATATTGTAAGAACATAAGCTATATAATGTTATAATAATCTACGTTGATAAATTTATGCATTTAATAAAATTGATAGAATGTCTATCAATTAAGATATACAAATGTATTGAAGATTGATTAATAGAAATGTAACATATACCTACCAATAAAATATTATTGCATGTTAAACACCCATGCAAGCGCTTGATATTACAAGTACTAAATACATTCGTATGTTGGTCACTTACGCAATTATTTAGTCCAAACTACGCATTGCATTCTAAGAGTTTCGACTCTAAAAGCAATACAAGAATATGAATATTCGATCTATATACATTTACATACAAGTTTTATATGGTGAACGGTTAAAGTTTGTACTGTGTAATATTTCGATGAAATTAGTTCATTCGAAAAACCAAATAAACTTTAGTGCAAAATAAAATTTTCAATTTGATTGATTACAAAAGGATCATAATGTGTCAACTGTAACACTAGACCAAAACTACAAGATGGATCCAAGAACTCGATTGTTGAAATGTCAGTTTGATCAGTTTATGTAAAGGAGAACAAATTTGATGTCCTTAAATATTAAGGATGATCGAATGAGCTTTTGTAAAGAGTTCATTATGATATTGTAGTAAGAGAATTCTTTTGAATGGTTTGACCATATATAAAGAAAAATAAATGTATAAGAGTAAATACGATTTAAGGTACAGTTGGGATGAAGAGAGTAAATAGTCATTTCTACTTCATAAAGAAACAACGGAAACGAGAATTGTAATAATAGTGATTGATACTTAACAATGAAATAAGAAATATGATTTCTATTCCGAAATGTATTGTCATATAGAAAATTGTTTTCTATGAGATTTGTTTCTTTGATTTCACGATAATTGATCAAAGAACTGTCCATGATAAACTAGCTGTAGTATATGAAACAAACAAACCTATATCAAGTGAACGATGGATCTCTGAATATAGGTTGTTATTATAGTAATGGCGGAAATAGTGGAAACATGTCATATACCATTTATTGTTTGCATCAAATTACAAAAATTGTTTATTTTAAACATACCGAACATTGTTTATGAAATAATAACTATTTTTTGGTATCAACTGAAAAGTAAACATAACTATATTTCAATATGAATATTATGAATATTCATTATGAAATAAAACTACAATGTGGTATTTGTTTTTATAACAAAAGTTGTGCATTAGAAAATACAGAAGTATTTAATATTATTTACAATTATTTTGGAATTATAGACCAAGCCGTAGTTTTGAGAAATAATTTTATTATATTATTATGAATCATGTGATACTGGTAATTATATCTCAAAAAATTAATGGCTATACACCTATTTAGTGGAAGCATCATAAGGGTTGATGAACTCTTCGGATTGATACACACAGATGTATGTAATTGTAAGTCCGTTAATACCAAAACGGTTCCACGTATTTTGTCGTATTCACCGATGAATTATCATTAACATGGACATGTGTAATTGATACACATGTAATATGTCTATGGTAAACTCATAAAGTATAAAATATAAGTAAATAAAATAGCATGTGATGAAAATGATTCAATTTGATTGAATGAGTGAGTTTATTGGAAAAGTTTTTGAATGTACCTAAAAATGAATAAAGATTTAATCTCAAAGCTAACTCCTCCCTACAACGCATGATGTTGTATTAATAAGGAGTAACCATACTTTATTGGACAAACATGATTAATGATGAGTAAAGTTGAGATAAATTCCTCATATAAGGTGTGTATTTAAGAGTAGTGCACTAGGTTAAAACCAATACCATCCAAAGAATAGTTTACAAAATCAAATAAGATAAGGGTTTATAAGAAACCCCAATATATCGTTGGTCAAGGAGTTGACTGGTTGTGCGAGTCAAAAGTATGCAAGAATATTTATAATTAATAAATTAATAAATTTATGTAAAATAATCCATATTATGGAAAATCAATTTTATAATTTTTATAATTAACAATTTATGTCAAGAATATTCGAAAAAAATTCATATTTTCTGAACTTAATTTAATATTTTTTAAAATCAGTTTATTTTCAACCTGAATTAAATTATTTAATTAAAAATATAATTTCAATTGAGAAAATTCTAAAAAAATTTATTAAGCCCAAATTTTGTCTTCGGTACCTTTAGAATTTTTTTTAAAGATTATTTAAACTAAATTTGTTATTTTAAAAATTAATATACTTTCGGCCTGCGATTAATTATTTAATTAAAAGTAAAATTTATATTGAGAAAATTCTATAAATTTTTCCTATGCCCAAAATATGCCTCAAATACCTTCAGAAAAAGTTTCAGAATTTTTGAATTTTATTCATATTTTTAAGAATTAATTTGATTTCGGACTATTATCAATTATTTAATAATAGATATTATTTTAATTGGGAAATTCCAAAAAACATTTCCAAGCCCAAAATGTGTTTAAAATTATAAAACTTATAATTTTATCATATATTATTTTACATTAATTTGTTATGGCATAAACCGTTTAATTCAATAATACACACATACATGCACATACACACTCAAATAATCATTTGAAATTTATAATTATATGTTCATGCACATATTTGATAGCATACATTACATTCAAAATGTGCTAATGTGCCCGTTGCGATGTAAATTCCAGCATCCCATATACGGGCATGCTATTTCCTATACGAGTTACTATGTTACACATGCACACATACATATATATGTACATATATATATATATATATATATATATGTATGTATGTATATGTATATGAGACATACATACATATATATGTTTACTTATATAAATAAAACAAAAATTAAATAAATCCCCAGCTACTATTATAAATTTAATAAAACCTTTGCAATCAATTTGTAAAGTTAGAATACATATATGGTGTAAAGACTTGTAAATTTATCACTCTGTTAAATGATATTTAATTTTGAAATATTCAAATAAAAGATTTTATAACACTAAATACAAATATTTAAACCCTAAAATTATGTGAAGAAATTAAAAATATATAATTAACGAATATAGTTTCATAAATCAAGCACATGCTTCATACAAAAAATTTCATTGATAAATTGATTTTTAATAGAAAGGAAATTTTCTCAATATGTGAGTGCATGAGTCTGGATAAATATATCTATTTAAGCAAGATTCGGAAATAAAATTATTTATTTTCTTTTAGGGAAATAAAATGTAACAATGACATCATCAACAATGACATCATATCTAAAATTGATTTATGAATTTAAATTGAGATTTAATAATTTAATAATTATTATAATTATTCTAATAATTGTTTTTAAATGATAATAATTCATTTTAATTAGTCATACAGTGATAATAAATCATTTATAATAATTTTATAAAGATATATACTTGATTTGAAAATATAAGAAAATTCATATCGTTTTCTCGATATAACAGTGCTTTTAGTAAACAATTGTTAATATTAATTTACATGGTTTTATAAACAAAATACGATCATTTTAATTAATGATATGAAATTAGTTTTAAAATTTTATTTACATTTATGTGTAATTTAATTTATAAGTGAAAATGTGACTGGAAATCGGCTTTCCGATTTTAACGGTTCAGCGAATGAAAGTTGTTCAAAGTCGTTGCAGCATTGTTTGTTCTCTTGTGCACATACATATACATGCATATACATGTCACATGTACACATATACATATAAATACGCATACATATATACATGTATACAATGATAAATTATCATGATATTATGAAATAAATATGATCATATTTTCATTTATTTTCACCCTTAAGGCATTTAAAGTCAATATACAAGGCATGCAAGAGAAGTGAAGTGGTGAAGGCACATTGATGGGGGATCAACATGTGGAATGATGGGAAAGGAGGGGTGTGGGTAGAAATGGAAATGCACATTTAGATATTATTACACAATTTTTCCTATACATACAAGCCTTAGCCTTTTCATTTCATTCACTTCTTCTTCCTCCTTCTTCTTAAAGCTCTAAGAGCTCTTCTTTAATGGCTTCCATGCCTTTAAAAAATATTAGTAAAGCGATGGCAAAATATTCCAAAATAAAGTAAAATATATACATATGTATATCCCATGTCCACCTTCAATACCAAGTCAAACACCTCCTCTCCACCTTCTAAATTCATAGCCACCACCTCCTGCCACCAAGGGCAAGCCCATCCACACTTTCAAGCATAGGCCAAGCTTTAAAGGTCTCAAACTTAATTTCATAAGCTTCGGTTCGATCGTAGTGAAGCTATAATCCGTTTTCCTAAGTTAAATATCCCATATATGCAAGAAAAATCTATAAAAGACTTCATATATATATATATATATATATATATATTATAATGATGATTTCATATGTTTGCTATGGATGTTTACTATGCTTTGATCATCAAGTTTGGTTGTTTCGATATAGTTATTTAAGTTATGTAAACAAATCACGTTAATACCCGTCGAATACCACAAAGGAAATCACTTTTCTTTATTAAATGAAATGGTGTATATGTGCTTTTTAAACCTCTTTAAAATGGTTTAAAAATAACTTAGTAATGTTTTATAAACATTTAAAAGTATTTTGGCAAAGTTTGGAAATAATATGAAAATTGAGTTATAGACGCGTCGCGTGAGGGTAGTTCACTATTTCACGCCGTGGAAACTTAAATCCATTTATACGAAGGATTCGAAGTCGGAATTTCTTGGAATAAGAATTCTCCAAACCCTTACAATCATAGTTTTCAAAAAAATAACGAGATTTTGTTTAGTAGACTTTGAAATATGAGTAAAACAAGTTTTTAAAATAGTCGCGGTTTGGCAATTCGGAAACCAAAGTGATAAATTCTTTAAATTTAATATTTTTAATTCTTTAAAAATATGGAATAAATTCTATAAGTTTGTTAAAATGTTTTAAAAGTGATTTTAGTTATAAACATGGGTTTCTAAATGGTAAAAAAGTTGTTTTGATCAAATAAGCTTAAAAACACTATTCGCAGCATTTTTTGCAGCACTTTTAATAACTTTTGAATTATGGGTTTAAACTTAAGTATTCTTTCCCAAATATTTTAGAAATATTTTCAAATAAATAATTAATTATTTTGAAGATGATTTGGAGGTTTTATAATTTATTTTACGGAGTTTAAATAGATGATTTAAAGAAAAGCTATTGTAATCAAGTGATTTAATCTTGGCTCCAAAAGCCGATGAGTAGACTGGAAATATTCATGGGACCGCATGTGAGATGCTTACATTAAGGAGACGATCAGGAGCAACCGGTTCCCTGATTCACCTAGCCTTTTTCCTGGGTGAGGAATAGATAAGGTCGAAATGTCAGAAATGAGGCAAGTATAAAGATCCAAATTTACAAATTTAATTTCATGCAACTTGGTTGTATGGAAATAATCTTCTTATACTTGGTATTAAATTCCGATGTGGGAACCCATACTATCTCTATGAATTTAAATGGTGATTTCATGTTATTCGACGGATAGTAGAGGTTGAATATGGAAATTGATATCGAGTAAAATTAGTATAATTTCTATGGATCCTTTTCTATTTAATACTAATTAGTTTGGATTTATAGTAAATGATGTCTTAAAAAAATTTGTTTTAACCCCCTTAAAAATTTATGATTTGGAAATAAGAGATCTTTTTAAAGGTTTAAATAAATGATTTTGAATTATTTTAGTTCCTATGGTTCCTTTTTTCTTAAAATTAATTTTTTTGGGTTTATAGTAAACGATGTCTTAAATAACATTGTTTTTGACATGTTTAAAAGTAATGTTTTGGGAATAAAAATCTTTGTTAAAATTTAATTAGATGAGTTAGAGATATTTTCCTAAAGTAGGGATGAAATGATTTGGATTTACTCCAAGATTTAAAAAGGTTTAATTAAACAAAGATTTGATAAATGAGGTTTAATGATCCCATGTATGCTGAATTGAAATGGTTTCAAAAAGATATATTTCTCTAAGAATATATTTAAATAAAAAGATACTAACCAGTGGAATATTAATCACCTACCGACTTAACATCTTTTTATCGATGATTGGTTTGGAGGAACCGGGATCAGATATGCTTGCTCGATGCAGCATGATAAAGGATTCTCCCTTGTGTTTGGTGGCGAGCAGATGACTCTTACTCCTACATGTCCAGTTAGAATGAGTTGGTGCACTTAAGAGGCTGGCCATGAGAGAAAACCGCCAGGTACTGATGCGTGCTATGGTGGTTGTATCCACTGCCATTGAAAGTGATACATTTGCGGGTCGCTACAGACTTCCCTCCTTAAAAGAATTTTGTCCTCGAAATTACGACGCAAAAACCAAAGGTGTTTGCCCAAAATATTAATTCTTAAAATATTCAAATATAAGTTTTTCTCGCATAAACTATAATGCTTTGAAATAAATAATATGGTAATCTTATTTTGAATAAGTATTTACAAAAATATACACTTTGGAAAAATATCGATAAAATGACCGAAACCGTTTTATCGATAAACAACTCTATAATTATCAAAAGTTGCGCACAGAGCTGGATGCATACATTTGTTTATCCATTTAAATAAGGTTATGAAATAAAATTATTTATTTTATTTTTGGGAAATAAAATGTATTTATGACATCATCAATAATGACATCATATTTAATAATTGATTTATGAATTTAAATTATGAGTTAATGATTTAATAATTATCTTAATTATTCAAATAATTTTTTTAAATGATAATGATTCATTTTAATCAGTTATGAAGTGATAAAAAATCGTTTGTAATAGATTTAAAAAGATATATGCTTGATTTGAAAATATAAGAAAATTCGTATCTCTTTATCGATATAACAACAATTTTTGTAAACAATTATTTAATATTAAGTTATATGGTTTTATGAGTGAAATGCAGTGATTTTAATTAGTTAAAAATGATAATAAATTAGTTTTCAAATTTTGTTTACATTTATATGTAATTTAGTTTATAAGTAAAAATGTGACTGGGAATCGGCTTGTTGATTTTCAATGGTTTAACGAACGGAAGTAGTTCAAAGTTGTTGCAACCTTGTTTATATGTCTTATGCATATATACAACATACACATGCATATCCTAAAATATGCATGAGCACATATATACATGCAAATATTGATATACACTTATATATATTACAAAAGATCTAAGATATTTTACATAAACTTCATCTTTAAGCAAATCAAAGTCAAAAGCAAACATCAACTCGCTTACACACCATCATCACCACACATATAGAGGATGACATAGGGGAAATCGTGTGCCTTGATGGTGATGGAGGGGGTGTGGGCAAGGGCATTTTGGTCCTTACCTGTGTAGTTAATGCCCCGCTTTTACCCCGCTACGACCCCGCTATATCTTATAGCGGATTTCTACCGCTACGATTTTTCCATATAGCCCCAGAATATAGCCTTTCCGCTTTAACCTCCGCTATTTCCGCTATATCCCGTTATTTCCGTTATATTCCGCTATTCCCGCTATATCTTTTTTAATTAAATGAATTGAAAATTTTCATTTATACATTATAAAATTATGAAACTAATTTTTTTGATTTAATTTTTAATATATTTTCAGAAATGAAAATACTCTAATATTCTACCAATTTCAATTATGTTATATAACAGTTTTCCGTTTATTTAAAGTATATTCGCACATGTTTTTGTTTAAAATTATTTGTGTATTATTTATAATTCAATTGAATGATAATTTTTCATTTAATTACCATTTATATATTTGTAAAAACATTAAGTACGAGTTTTATATGCTATTTTAGAGCTATCCGCTATATCCCGCTATATCCTCGCTGTATCCCCGCCATGACTTTTTACACCTCCACCGCTTTGAATCTACCGAGCGCATTAACTGCACAGGTCCTTACACATTTGGATATTTATTTCCAAAATTTTCCCTGTAAATACCCACCTACATTCACACAATTCACTTCTTCTTCCTCCTTATTTTTAAAGCTCTAAGAGCTCTTCTTCAATGGCTTCCATGCTTTGAAAAATATATTAACAAATCTATGGTAAAATATTCCAAAATAAAGTAAAATATATACACGTATATACTATGTCAATCCACTTCAAAATCAAGTGCAGTCACCTCCTTTCCTCCTTCACAACACATGGCCACCACCATCCATCACCAAGACCCAACCCATCTCCACTTGCAAGCATAGGTCGAGCCTATCCAAAGGTCCAAGGCTCGATTCCATAGGCTTTGATTCGATCATAGCGAAGCTATAATCTGTTTTCCTAAGTTTAATATCTAATAAAGGTGAGGAACACACACACACACACATATATATGATAAGGGTGATGTGTTATGTTTGCCATGGATGTTTTCAATGCTTTAATCATTAAGTTTGGTTATTTAATATAGTTTTTTAAATTATGTAAACAATTCACGTTTAATACACGTCGAATATCACAAAAGAAATCACTTTCCTTTAAATAATGTAATGGTGTATATGAGATTGTTAAACCTTTTTAAAAGGTTTATAAATGCTTTATAAACACTAAATTCCAATTTGGTGAAGTTTTAACAGGCTATAAAAATTGAGTCAAAAATAGGCGCGTCACGTAATGGTAGCTCGCGATTTCGCGCCGTAAAAAGTTAATTTCAGAATTCTTTGGAATAAGGATTTTCCAAACTCTTAGAATCATAGTTTTCAAACAAAATAAAAGGATCAAGATCTTGAAATATGAGCAAAACAAGTTTTCAAAATAGTCATGCTTTAGCGGTTTGGAAACCAAAGTGGCAAATTCTTTAAAAAATGATATTTTTAATTCTTTAAAAATATGAAATTTTTATAAATAATTTAAAATATTTTAAAATAAATTTGAGTTTTAAAAATGGATTTCTAAATGATAGAAAAGTTTTTTTGATCAAATAAGTCTTAAAAGCACTATTCACGGCACTTTTTGAAGCACTTTTAATAACTTTTGAAATATGGCATTAAACGTAAGTATTCCTTCCCAAATATTTTCAAATAAATAATTAAGTATTTTAAAGATAATGCAGATTTTTTATAATTTATTTTTAAAGAGTTTAAATAAACGATTTAAAGAAAATTTGTTATGATTAACTGATTTAATCTTGGCTTTAAAAACTGATGAGTAGACTGGATTTTTCCATTTGTGAGATTTGGATGGGAGGTGCTTAAAGTATGGAGATGTTCAGGAGCAACCAGTGTCCTGGCTCACCTGGCCTCTTTCAAGGGCGAGGAATAGATAAGGTCGAAATGTTAGAAATGAGGCAAGTATAAATGATTGAAATTTCCAGATTTAATACAACTTAGACTGTATAGAAATAAGCTTCTTATACTTGGTACTAAATTTCAAGGAGGGAACCGTGTGAATTTAAAAGGCGATTTCATCGTTATTCTATGGATAGTACAGGTTGAATACGAAAATTGTTGTTGAGTAGAATTAGTATAATTTCTATGGACCCGTTTTACTTGAATACTGTTAGTACCAAAATTGGTCACTAACACCAAAATCTAAGCGAAAGCACCAAATCACCGTCACAACTCACAGATAGAATGTATGTAGAGAGTAATAATATGAAGAACGGTAAAAATTAAAATGAAAGCGGTAAAGAAAAATAGGTTTTATAGTGGTTCGGCTAACTCCGGCCTACGTCCACTCTAGAAATTTCATTTTTATTGACGTAACAATCGATTACAGTTACAAGATGGTAGAGTAGCCTTAGCCTTAGGAAATAAAAATTCAGAAAGTAGAAAGAAGATCCCTTTTGTGAACCCCCACATGCTGTATTTATAGGCAAATCCTGAGTTGTTGGGCTTTCTTGAATGGTATAGGCCAATCAAGACCTTCCACCGAGCCACCTACCTCCAAGGCCAAACGACCTTCCACAATGCCAAGCCACATACCTCCACGATGCCGAGCCATACCGACCTCACCACAATGCCTCACCACACCAGCCTCACCACAATGTCGAGCCACACCGGCCTCACCACAATGCCGAGCCATCTCACCAATGCCGAGCGACCCTGACTTGACCAATGCCAAGCGGCACAACCTCACCTCGATGCCGAATGGCACAACCTCACCTCGATGCCGAGCGGCAAAACCTCACCTCGATGCCGAGCAACACAACCTCACCTCGATGCCAAGAGGCACAACCTCACCTCGATGCCGAGCGGCACAACCTCACCTCGATGCCGAGCGACACATCCAGGTGAACTTCATCCCTTTGAACCGATTCCATTGTATTTCAGCCTCAACAATTGTGAAGTTAGTTAGGCTGAATCCGCCTATTTGTGGCCTTGACAAAAGGTGGTTTAACATTTTCCCCCCAAAACATGCCTTGCTATTGGAAGGTGTGTTTTGAATAGCTTCAAATCCGATATCCGAAGTCCATATCCTGTTCATAACCATATTATCAAATCCATGACCTCTCTCGATTTAACCTTGAATCTGCAGACCTCGCCGAGTCGCGTTATCCTGTTCCAACCTTGACTCTCCCATCAAGGGCTTGCATGTTCTCCGGCCTCAGCACTCCGGCCGAGGAATTTTACATTCACCGATCTCGGCTCTCTAGCTAAGGACTTTTATATTCACTGCCTCGGCATTCCAGCCAAGGACTTTGATATTCACTGGCCTTGACACTCCGGCCAAGGACTTTTATGTTCGCCGGCCTCGGCACTCTAGCCGAGGACTTTTATGTTCACCGGCCTTAGCACTCCGGCCAAGGACTTTTATATTCACTTGCCTCGGCACTTCGGCGAAGGACATTTATATTCACCATCCTTGGCATTCCGGCCAGGACTTTGGTATTCACCTGCCTCGGCACTCCGGCCAAGGACTTTTGAATTCACTGGCCTCGACGCTCCGGCCAAGGACTTTTGTATTCATCGGCCTCGGCACTCCGGCCAAAGACTTTGATATTCGCCGGCCTCGGCACTCTGGCCAAGGACTTTTATATTCGCTGGCCTCGGCACTCCGGCCGAGGACTTTTATGTTCACCAGCCTCGGCACTCCGACCGAGGACTTTTATATTCACCCACATCGACACTTCGGCAAAGGACTTTTATATTCTGTCCAAGTCCATTCCATCGCTCTTCGGCGAAGGGACTCATAATTCGCGATCATCTCCCTATCTCTCCGGTCAGGACAGTAATCGTAAAACCTGAAATGTTTATTACATTGATCCGAATCCAATCAGAAAACCAGAAATCCATATCAAAAATCAAACATCCAAACCAAAATGGCAAATCAAAAAACCAACCAAACCGGGAGTTCGATCCAAACTCCAAAACCATACTAAAGAAAAGTAAACTTCCAAAGTACCAAAGAGGAAACCAAAATTTGCAGAAACACAGAAAGAAAATAGGATTTCATAGACCCAAGCAGTATGGTTTTTCACCATCTCAGAGCACGCTTAGGGACCGTTCTCGATCTCATACATGTGTAAGTGATCTAGCCGTATTACTTTGGATACTATTACTTATTCAGAATCATAAAACATTCAGTTTATAACAAGCCGGCGGTGACCAGATCCAGTGCCACCATCATTAGAGGTAGGCGGTGGCCGCTCCTGCTCCCCCGCCTCAGCTCGATTCCTTATGTACTATTGTAGGTGACCATTCCTTACATGCACCTCAATGATATCTTTCAAGTGCCTGTAGTCGTTTGTGTTGTGTCCATCCAACTCATGGAATAGACAATGCTTTTCCGATGCCCACTCATATTCAGAAGGCTCTCTCTTTGCCGGCCTTCGATATTGGCCCTCGAGTATCCAAGTAAATCCTTTCTAGAGTCTCAGTTAAATCTGTGTCAGAAGAAAACTTTGACTCCCTTCGAGGCCTCTTCGAAGTGCCACCGTTGCCATTCGTTTTCCTTTTTCCTTTATCGTCTTTACTTGGATCCTCCATGGGTGGACCTCCACCCCTCACTGCATAAGCTTCAGCCTCTCTCCCTACTTTCTCAACCTGCGCATCCTCTATCTCAGGAACCTTTCCGCCTTATGGTAGAGCTCCCCGAGATCCCTCGGTGGGTCCCATTCCAAGGATATCTTGAAATCTGAATTACCCACGATTCCGGAGACTGCTGCCATCAAAACCATTGACGGATCGGGTCGATCCACTGAAGCTACTGCTGCGTTGAATCTGGTTAAGAAGTTCCTGAGTGACCCTCCCTTCCATTGCTTCATCGATGTCAAGGTCATTACGTTCTTGGGTCTGACTATATGGACATGAAACTGCCTCATAAACCTTTAACTAGTTCAGTCCAAGTGTCAATAGAACCACTCTCCAGTTGCCTGAACCACATAGCTGCGATATCTGACAAATACAAAGGAAAGCATCGAGCCATGGCCTCATCCGATGCCCCCAGTACCTCCATATGCCTCATATACTTTGTCAGATGAACCGTAGGATCCGTCTTCCCATTATACATTTCCAAAGTTGGTAGCTTAAATTATGGTGGGTTCCTAGCTCGCCTGATAGTAGGACTAAAGGGACTCCTATTCACATCCTCCAAGTCCCTATTTACTAGTTCACCTCTCATAGCCTGTCTAACCATTTCCGCTAATCTGTCGTTGTCGCTAAGCTGTAATCCTTGTCCGTTGCCTCGGGCTTGCCCTCCGAGTTCATGAGGGAATTCTGGCACATAATCCTCATCTCGTACTCCTGCACTCCTGTTGGCGTCGGTTTGTACAGCGTCATCTGGTATCCCTCCATGGATTGGTCTAGCATTTCAGGGTGGTATGCCCCCGAGTCTAGATCCATCCGGATTGATAACCGTCTGCTGATTAGGGGTTGCGCCCTGCTGAGCTATTCCCTCTGCTTGCTGGTTGAGCGCTTCTGATCCAGCTCCACGGATCTGAGCTCCTGCATTTCTAGCTTGTGCAAATCGTCTGAGAAGAGCCTGCATCATCTCCTCTTGTCTTTTCATCATCGCTTCCATCTCCTCTCTAGTGATGTAGATGGTTGCTCCACCTGCTCCATCTCCAGAGGAAGCCTCTTGACTTCCCTCATGATTGCTCCTTTCTATCACTTGCTTCCTTGTTGATGCCCTCGCCATTGTTTCTTAGAATCCAGGCCCCTAGCTCCAAAATCCCTCAGTGCTTACATTCTCAGTGAAAGCACCAAAATGTTAGCTTCAAAATTGGTCACTAATACCCAAATCTAAGCGAAAGCACTAAATCACCGTCACAACTCATAGATAGAGTGTATGTAGAGAGTAATAATATAAAGAACAATAAAACTTAAAATTAAAGCAGTAAAGAACAATAGGTTTTATAGTGTTTCGGCTAACTCCGGCCTACGTCCACTCCAGAAATTTCATTTTTATTGATGTAACAATCGATTTACATGATGGTAGAGTAGCCTTAGCCTTAGGAAATAAAAAGTCAAAGAGCAAAAAGAAGATCCTTTTTCTGAACCCCCACATATTGTATTTATAGGCAAATCCTGTGTTGTTGGGCTTTCTTGAATAGTATAGGCCCGTCAAGACCTTCCGTCGAGCCACCTACCTCCAAGGCCGAATGACCTTCCACAATGCCGAGCCACATACCTCCATGATGCCGAGCCACATCGACCTTACCACAATGCCGAGCCACACCGGCCTCACCACAATTCCAAGCCACACTGGCCTCACCATAATGCCAAGCCACACCGGCCTCACCACAATGCCGAGCCGTCTCACCAATGCCGAGCGACCCTGACCTGACCAATGCCAGCGGCACAACCTCACCTCGATGCCGAGCGGCACAACCTCACCTCGATGCCAAGCGACATAACCTTACCTCGATGCCGAGCGACACACCCAGGTGAACTTCATCCCTTTGAACCGAATCCATAGTATTTCAACCTCGATAATTGTGAAGTTAGTTAGGTTGAATCTGCCTGTTTATGGCCTTGACAAAAGGCAGGTTAACAAATACTAACTAATTTGGATTTACTATCTTAGATAACATGGTTTCAACCTATTAAAAAAATTTATTGGAAATAAGAAATCTTTTATTGAGATTTAAATAAATGATTTGGAATTTTTTAATTTCTATGGATCCTTTTACTTAAAATTAATTGTTTTGGCGTTACAAAATATATGATATCTTAAATAGCACTGTTTTTGAACCATTTTAAAGATTATGATTTGGAAATCTTTGTTGAGATTTAAATAAATGATTTAGAGATATTTTTCTAAGTAAAGAATGAAATAATTTGGAATTATTCCAAGGTTTAAAAAGATTTTAATTAAATAATGATCTGATAAATGAGGTTTAATGATTCTGTAAATACCAAAAAGAAAGATTTTAAAGATGCATATCTCTAGAGGATATTTTTGATAAAAAGTAATAATTAATCAAATGATAAGCATCTATTTACTTAACATCCTTACAGATGATTTCTTCAAAGGAACCTTGCTGGATTTTGTAATTCCTATCCGAAAACCACTTTAAACCAATTTGCTTGTTCAAAAGCGAAGATACGTTGAAGACAATGAAGTTGAAGATGGTGATCTTCATAACAAAAGAATTGCTTATTGATAATTTCAGAATAGCACACGAGATAAATAAATAACAGTAGCCCATTCGTTATGGGATCTTCGTAGGCAAGAACTACTCGCTACTAATCCTAAAAGTAACTTCCGACAGGATATGGTAGGGGAGTGCTTCGGTTTGACCTTTTCCTAGACAAATTGTATGGATGAATGTCTGATATTGCATTTCTAAGATCACAGTGTGTTGATCTCTACAAACATACATTTTTTGGTGGTGTAAGAGGTGACCCCTCCTGTACTTAACATCCTTCTCTAAGATGTACAAGCTCAGAGATAGCACTTTTGTGGATATCAATAGTGTGTTGATGGAATTGGCAATGTGTCATTTTAAGTGAAAATGTTCCAAGAAAGGTAAACGTTACCTCTAGCCTCACACTCGGGGAATTGTGAAACAGGGGTTGCTTTAAGGCTAAGTGGATCGCAACAATTAGGGTATGGTGTTACCTTTCTAAATTTATTTATTTCTACCCACTATAATGTCGGGTTTAAATTTTGTGGTGTATGTTATTAGATGTCTCAGAGAAGTCGAGAACGGTTAGGGTGATATCATATTCGGTTCTATCCCCTGTCAGATGGGTTTGCGGGTAGGCTGGTCTTAATTCATAGAGGTTTTGAAGATGTTGATCCTTGGTACATTCCTCTAGAAATGTACTATACGGGAGATAGTCCCTTACCTCGTTATTCATTGGAAATCCATTCTTCAATAAGTGCATGCAGACTTTGTAAACCTATTATGCCGTTAAATTTAACCAATGTAATAATTTACTCTATTTGAATATGTTTATTTGTAAGATTTTCAATGAATGTAATTAAAAATAATATCACTGGATTTTACGTAGAAATGATTTGGTTATCATAAGGTAAAAACCCATTACGTGTTCATGTGCGACGTGGTCTCATAAGATACCCTTTATTTTCAAGCACTCGTATTTTGAGTTTCTCACACCACTTCCATGATTGATCTGGAGTTTATTTTCTTTTCCTTAAACTCTAGATGTCCTATTTTTCCAGGCAGCCTAGTAGTCAAGTTTAGTTTGGAGCATTTTGAATAAGCTTAGAGCATGGAGGTAGAAGATTCTTCTGAAGATTGTTTTCCATTTCTATCACACTTATGTACTATTGTATTCTCTATTTGTAAGGACAGAGATTTATAATTTTCCATGTTGATGTTAAGTTAAACTCTACTATTGTATTTAAAATTTTCAACTATAAAGATTTTATGTTGAAATAATATATGTTATTCCATTCGTCTATGATTCTGTTCTATCTCTTTATTTTCTTTTTCCCCTAACTATCAACCTTTTCGTTCAAATTGAGTTGGTCATCTGAGGTTTATTGTCAACTAAAATGTATGAAACTGTGTGTTCTTACAATTGTCCATGTTGATGTTAAGTTAGACTCTGATAAATGTTTTTAAAATCTTCCGCTGTAAAGATTATATGTTAAAATAATATATGTTATTCCACTCGTGTATGATTCTGTTCTATGTCTTTATTTTCTTTTCCCCTTAACTATCCACCTTTCTATTTAAATGGAGTTGGACATTTGTGGTTTATTGTCCACTCAAAATGTATGGAATAGGTCATTCCATTTGGTATCAGAGGTTAGGTTAAGCAAACACCTAAGCCTGGTTGGGGTGTTGCCTCATCAGAGATAGGGTTAGTAATACCCTAGGATGAGTTACTCATCAGAGGTAGGGTGGTAATACCCTAGAATGAGCTGAGAGTATCATATATGAGGGCGTATTTGTTAACTCTAAAAATGATTTTTTTTTGAAAAAATTGGGTAGTTAAAATAATTTTACCTAAGATGATATTTTATATATAAAGAAATAACTTTCGAAAATGTATAGTTATTTACAGTGTGATAGTTTGTAATTAAGGGAATAATAATATTTAGTTATTATCATTGATTAATTGATTGCTTGATTTAAAAGAAAAACATGAACACCTAGTGAATTAAGTTACATATTTGATTATATGGTGTTTGGTAATGATATTGGTTTAAAGTTAAGAAATTTCTGTGAGCCTAAAAATGTAAAATAAGATGATCCTAAGAAATGGATGTATAAATCAAGTTTTATGCATAAAGGAAATAAAAAGAAGAATCTTATTATGACAAGTTTGTGTGACTCGGAAGTAACTAAAAACAGACAGGAGATATGTTCAGATGGTGAACACTTCTCTTAAGTATTACCCTTCTGATTAAGGGGATATATGATACCATTGGTAGTACCCAGTTCCTTGGTATCAATTTAGAGTTACTCGATCTATAAAAAAAGTTAAGTTAAAAGATAATGCGAATCATCAATGGATAAATTTATTAGTAATTATAAACATCTTTATAAAAGTGGTAAACCAAACATAATTTGGATCACTAATTGGCAAAATAAAACGGAATTTTCGGCGATTTCGAAGAGTCGAAAATTTCTGAATCACACATAACCCAAAACTAAGAAATTTTGAAAATATAAAAGATGTTGACACCAAAAACAGGTATCAACACTCAATAGCGTCTCATAGAGACTAAATGATGAATGAAAATAAAACATTGCAGAAAAAGTAAATGAATACATAGATTTTTATTGTGGTTCGGCAATCTTGGCCTACGTCCACTTCATGTTTTTATTGATCTTGCACTTGATTATAATTACTAGAATGTTTGGATCAGCTAGGATCCATTAGTACAAGAGTGAAGAAAAAAAATGCCAGAGCCTAGGCAGCTGAAAGAAGGATCCTCTTTATAGAGAATGGACGCTGTATTTATAGGAGAAGACATGCATGGATTGGACCGAAATTTTGCAAGAAATGTCTCTAGATCCGTAGGGGCCCACCATAACGATTGGTGGCCCAAACTCGACATTTTGGAACGATCTGCCAAAATTTAGCCGATTGTTATTTTGGCCTCTAATTGATGTGCGATCGATAGTGTAGGCTGTTCATGATATAAGATACTTGCTCTCCAAATTTTATGCAATTTCGGGTACCATTTATTAGATCGCGTTTTTCATGAAATTATGTATCGCTCACTGAAATATGCCGATCGTTTTTATATCTTGGCAAAAAATGATCGGCTAACAACGATTGACCGAACTCTAATTGCAACTTTATAACCCGTGATTTTTTTGTAAGCTTCAATCTTCATTTTATTGATGCCTTGGAAGTTTCAAATGAATTGGTCTTGTAGTTCTCGAGATATTGATCATTCTCAGATGATTTTAACTGATTTATGGATCGTTTTAGATTGATCCATACATATTCTTCATTTGTCCATAAGTCGAGCATACAAACACTGATTGACTTGAAATTTGAAATGTAGCGTCATGAGGCTTTGCTTATTACTTCATGTTGATTAAAGCTTGATCTGGACCTGGTCTGAATCTGCTTGACCATCATCCGTAGTCCTATATATCACTGATTCTCAAGGCTCGTAATCACCCATTTTTTCCAAAACTATGGTATCGTGGCCTTGCCAAAAGACGAGATAACCTTTTTCCTCCTAAAGCATGTCTTGTTGCGCACATGACATGCTTTGAATTGATGTCAAGTAAGGGTCGCTAGAAATAAATCCATCCAATTTCCTAAATAGTCGTTAGCCTGTCCTCGAATTATCTTCCCAAAATGTGTTATCCCTCTTTGATCGTCATGACGATTGGTCAATTTCCATTAGTATAAATTCAGGATTGTATTCCATTATTTGCTATCTGTGTCCGATTCTTCAGGGCTAGTTAGCTTTGGCTATCTAATCCAGTCTTTTCTTTAATAACTCCAGTTGATTCGATTTCTGTCGACTTAAAGAATTCAAATTATTTGAATACACATTTGCACGTTTAGGTAAACGTTCTTATTATTGGCTCTAGGATACATTTGTACGATCACGAGTTGTCACCACTTCCTTCTAGTTTAATTGTAATTGGATTGAAATTCCTTGTTTATATATTATTGTATAGTGAAATAAGAGTTGTAATAAGTAATTAAATGAGAGGGGACATCAAGTTTTACAGGGATGATGGCCTAGGAACCGTAAGAAAGGGCGAATGCAGCATGGCTATTCGTGGTTTTATGGGTGGTTCCGTAGGCCGTAATGCTATTGGGAGTTCATCCACCCACTTGCCTCTAGCCTTTTCCAAATGTTTTTGCGGAACAGACTTTATGATTTTTCTCACCGCTTCAATTTGTTTGTTTGCTCGAGGGTGAGCAACTATCCCAAATCTCTTTTTAATATAATGTCACCGGTAAAAGTTTTTGGATTCAACGCTCTTTTTTTGTTCGTTGTGATTGCGGCTAAAGTTTCAGCTTTAGCCTATTTGGTGAAGTAATTCACTACTATAGTGGTGTATTTCGCACCACCTTTAGAAATTGGCAAAGAGCTGATGATGTCAATACCCCAAGTAGGAAACAGCTATGGATTGACTATTTGAGAAATTTCCATCGGCATGGCTCTTGGAATTTTTGCAAACATCTAGCACTTATCGCTGGGTCTAGTGCGGTCAGTTGCATCTCGATTAATAATTGTCCAGTAATACCCGTAGTGGAATATTTTCTTTGTCAAGGTTTGCCCCTGGAGTGATTGCCACATTCTTCTTCATGGACTTCTCCCAAGACTCATTTGATTTCATCATGGGTTATACATCGAAGCAGGGTTAAGAAAGCCCTGAGAAAATATAATATGTGCTCGGCCATGCCTTCATAGCTCCAAATACCCGAATTCGTTACTGTTCTTCCTGAAATACTCCAACCACCCTTTCTATACATGACTCCTTGGATGATTCAGCGTGAAGCTTTAAGGAGGATCTTTCATTTTTCATTCCTCCATTCAGAAAGCATTCCCCATTGTAGATAGTATTTGATAGAAGTCATCCATGACTCCTTTTCTTGCTCCACCTCCAAGATCTTGTCGGTCTCCATCTAACAATGCTGGGAATGTTAAGTACTTTAATCTGGACAAGTCTATTTACTGTGCATCCCCATAACTGACCAGCTTGGCAAGTGACTCGGCGAATATGTGTAATGGTGTAATACTCGAATTCAACTAGTAGCTCTTGGACCCAGCTGAGATAAGGAGCAAGACGCTGCCGCCTAGCAAAATAATATTCCCTGACTTGGCATACCACTAACCAGGAATCACAAAAGATACGTAAAATTTCCACTCCCAGCTCTCCAGCAAGTTTGAACCTAGCGATTAAGGCTTCATACTTAGCTTCGTTATTTGTTGTAGGGAAGTCGAGTTTCAGGGCGTAGCAGATTGATCATTCCTCAGAAGTCATTAACACAACTCTGATGCTAGAACATCGATCATTTGAAGCTCTATCCATGTATATTTTACATCGGTTGGTCGGTTCTCCACTGCTCTACGTATAGTTGTCTGATGCAATGAATTCAGATATGAAGTCTGCTAATATTTGTTCTTGGATAGCTCTCCGAGGGAGATAACTGATATCGAATTGGCTTAGCTCGATATTCCATTTAAGCAACCTTCCAAACGTCTAAGGTTGTTGTAGGACTTCCCATAACGGCTGGTCGATATAGACGTTGACGGCATAAGCGTGGAAGATATGGTGAAGCTTTCATGATGCAATAAATAGGTAATATGCAATCTTTTCCAGCTTTGGTAGTTTCTGTCAGCACCTGTAAATTGCCTTCTAATATAATATACAGGCTTTTGAATTTGATTCTCTTTATGAAACAGTATGGCACTTATGGCATGTACCGACACCGCTAAATAGATGTATAAGTCTTCACGATCTAGTGGTTTGGATAGGATGAGAGGTCTCTTTAGGTGATCTACCTGAACTTGAAATGCATCTACGCAATCTTGCATCCATTCAAAGTTTCTCTTCCCTCTTCTGATCAAGTCGAAGAAGGGAATACACTTGTCAATGGCCCTAGAGGTGAAGCAGTTTAGGGTGACAACCTTCTCATTTAAGCTCTGTACTTGCTTAATCGTCTTCGGTGCCTAGATGTTTCGAACTACTTAAATCTTTTCGTAAGCGGCTACGATTCTGCGAGAGTTGACGATGAAACCCCAAAAATTCTTTAATGGAAGCCGAAAGAGCATTACAAGGGATTCAGTTTCATTACATATTCTTTAGAGAAACTAAACACCTCTGCTAATTCATCAATATGGTCATTTGATCTTCGTGACTTCATGAGCATATCACCCACAATACTCCCGTCGATCGCCAGATCTGATCTTTGAACATCCGGTTGACTAGTCTTTGGTAAGTAGCTTCAGCATTATTTTTTTCAAATGGCATCACAATATAACAATATAAACCTAGATTGATATTGAAGTCGGTGTGCTCCAGGTCGATGACGTGCAACAGAATCTAGTTGCATCCGTAGTACACATCCATAAATGAAAGCAGTTAATATCTAGCGGTAGAGTCTACTAGCTGGCCGATCCTTGAAAGTGGAAAGCTGTCTTTCGAGAATGCCTTGTTTAGGTCAGAGTAGTCCACGCATGTATGCTAGTTTCCATCAGCCCTTTTTTACATGAACTGGATTGGATACCCATTTTGGGTAGAGGGCGTCGTAAATAAATCCATTGTTTTTGAGTTTATCCACCTTCCTTTTAAGTGCAACAAATCTTTCTGGATCCATGCCATGTTGCTTTTGTCTCATCGAGACATGCCTTGGGTCGATATTCAATGCATTTCTAGCGAAAGTCAGTGATATCACACACATATCAGAATGGGTCCAAGCGAACACATTAAGATTCATTCGGAGAAAACCAGCTAATTCCTTCATCATTGTTACACTGAGCTGTGATCTGATCTTCAGTACCCATGATGGGTCGCCATGATGGGTCGCCATGATTAATTGTAATGTTGATTGTCAGCTCAACGGGTGCAGCCTTGGGTTCCTTGAGTTCAAACGTAACTATTTTGCATAGCAATCAACGTGAAATCTGGTTGGGACGTTCAATTGTGACGGTTACTCTGATCGAATCCTAAAGTCTTTCATGAGTTATTGAGTCTGATAGTGAAGGGCTATAAGTGCTTTGAGAAAATTATTTGCAAATGGCTAAAGGTCAGGCTTAGAAGCAGGTTGAATCAAATGTTGAGTAGGGTTCGGCATCGTGTTGCGCGCAACTGCATAGCTGGCTCTTGCTTTGAGTTTGAATTTACTTATATATTCGAGTAACACGCTTTCCATTCAACGTATTCATGATCCATTACTCGTCGTTAGGTTAGAGTGATGATCAGTTTCCCATAAGCTTGGGCATTGATTCGACGATTTTATCTCTAGGCATTCTTTCGACCATAGCCTCGAGTCATTGTAAACCCCAGGTATGAGTCACAATATTAAGCAATCGTAGCTAGTCTTTAGATGATCACAATTTTACTTCCGCTCTCGGGTTGATAAATGTACTACATGGACTGTCGAGTCTTGCCCTAGTCATGTTTATACTACCACATAAGTTTTGAAGACTTAGAGTTGATTAATGAATGGTCAGTTCACATTCATCATGTTTCTTGCTAGTGCCCCCAAGTCTAGGGTATATGCCGATAAGTAGGAAGGTAAGTTATGTCCACTTTAGCTTTATACTCTTTTCCGTTGAATCATGGGATCGAGTTATTTGGTGGAAGGATGAGTCGTACCTATTCTGGATTATATTCTGGCTTTTCATTCCAAGGGGAAGGCTAATATTCCCTATCGGATTTCGGGCATGAGTTGTACAGTGGGCAGTCAATCATGTCTACTTTTGGTACAGATGTCGTCGTACTCTGGGTAGGACCATAGACCAAAGAATATATGGTCAAGTTGCATCTAATTAGTGATTGATGCTCTCCCTATCAGACCAAGGGTAAGGATCAGTATGCAGACGTTCAAATCACATCCGTTTCGTATTGCTCTTCTAGTTAGATCATGGTAAGAGTTAACAAATGAACAGTCACATCACATTCATTCAGAGCTAGATGGTCAATCATGTCCATTTTGATTCATATTTTCCTACCAGATCTAGGGATAAGTTGGCTCGGGTGCAGTCGGGTCATGCTCATCCGATTTCATACTCCTCCTGACAGATCGAAAGAGGGTGCTATGGTATTAATGATCAAGTCATATTCATTCATTGTTTATTCTCTTATCCATGCTTTGGTGACTAGAGTTATTTGATGGATGTTCGGGTCACATCCATTTGTGGTCGATGAGGATCGATATTGACCCTCGATTCGATGATATGATATAGTCAATCACCTGCAACTTCGGATGTCATTCCGATTGGTTTTGTATTAAGGCCTCCTTGCGGTTTTTGCCTTTAGTCGTAAAGAACACTAAGCCAGAGCTATAGTGAGCTATCGTATTTAGCTTTTAATGATTTGTACTCCTGCCCCTAGTCTTGGGATAATGGAGTTAGTTCGTGGGTGGTCGAGTTCCATATATAGTGATTTTATACTCCTTCTGACGGTTTTAGACTGGAGTTTGTGGAATAGAGAACGGTCGAACTCCACTCATCTATTCATTCATGTTTGTATCCACGCTCTGAAGATATGGTTCAGTTGATGATTGGTCGGTTCGTACCCAGTTTGTGTTTATACTCTAGTCCGCACTCAGAGTTATCTCATGGGCAGTCGATTTCCACCCAGTTTATGTTTATACTCTAGTCCGCATACTAAGGACTCAGGGTTATCTCGTGGGCAGTCGGTTTTCGCTCAGTTTATGTTTATACTCTAGTCTACACTTTAGGGACTCAGAGTTGTTTAGCGGGTAGTCGGTCTCCACCCAGTTTATGTGTATACTCTAGCCTGCACTTTGGGAACTCAGAGTTGTTTTTGCAGGAAGCAGTTTCCACCTAGTTTATGTTTATACTCTAGTCCGCAATTTGGGGACTCAGAGTTGTTTTTGCAGGTAGTCGGTTTCAACCTAGTTTATGTTTATACTCTAGTTCGCACTCTGGGGACTCAGAATTTTTTTTACGGGCAGTCGGTTTCCACCTGGTTTATGTTTATGCTCTAGTCCGCACTGCAGAGACTTAGAGTTATCTTATGGGAAATTGGTTTCCACCTAATTTGTGTTTATACTCCACTTTGCACTCTGGAAACTCAAAGTTATCTTGCGAGCAGTTGATTCCACCCAGTTTATATTTATACTATATCTGCCAAGTCGAGGTAAGAGTTATCAAATGAACGGTCGAATCACGTTCATTCATGGAATGAAATTCTTCCCCAGCATTAAGGACAAAACTTGGCAAGTGAGACGATCGATTCATATCTGTTTGGTGGTTCTGGCTCCTCTTGTCAATTCAAGGAAGGGAGTAGGCGATGGATGGTCAGATTACATCCATGCTTGGGTTGGACGGTCAGGTCACACCCACCTCAAGCTGCAGTCGTGTCCACGTATTGAGGGTGGTTCTTGATGAGTAGGTAGTCAGTCATGCCTACTTTAAGTCGGGCATTCGAACTGCCTCCCGTGTCCGGGCAGGAGTTAATGTGTGGACAGTCGAATTGCGTCCACTTTAGTTGGACCTCGGTAATGTTGAGCTTTGGGAGAGGTATAAGTATTTTGGTGAACTTCAAGTATAGGCTGGGGAGTGGATTGTTGGGTTGCATCCACTCCAAGTCTTTCTTTTGTTTCCAGGTCAGGCGTGGAAGTTGATGAGTAGATGATCAGTCGTGTCCACTTTTTGCTGGATCATGAACTTATCATGCTTTTCCATTTCGAGTCCTTGGCCCTAATTTAGGGGCATACGGTAGCTGATGAGCGGTTGAATCACTCTTAACTTGATGAAACTCCAAAGGTCCGATCATAGTCCACGGAGATTGGTTGGCGCCTAACTCTAAGTACCTGGTCACCTGCTATTTCGTGGGGAATATGCATATTATCGAAACTTTCCATTTTGAATCAGCTTTTTGATCAGAAATCAGAGGTGTTTGCAAGTGCCGGTGTTAGGACCGTGTGTATCTTGGAATATACAACATTTCTCGAATTTCATTTGGGATTTAGTGGGCTCTCTCGAGGCCGGTTTTTAGTATTGCTTTGAGTCGTGAGTCTTCAAGTAGATGTTATCGATTGAATCATTCAAAGGAGTATATGAGTCAAATTTTGAGATTCTAGGTCATATCCAAGAATCCGAGTCCTCATCAAAGGCCTTAATTCTACCCCGCTTTGACTTTCTTCAGCCAACAAACTTGCATTATTCTTTTATCTAGTATGCCTTGCCTCTTCCTTGTGTAGGTACTGGTTCGCTTTGTAATAGAAGCGATCCAAGGTCAAAGGAGGCTCTTCAGCTCACCAGTCTTGTAATCTAACTTGGGCTCGATTCCCCTTATCAATGCCATTAGTTTGATATCCTCGCTAGGTTTGCTCGCTTTAGTGATGACGACGACATTGAATCTCTACATGAAGTCTTTGAGTGGCTTACCTAGCGTCTAGAATAAATTGGATAATGACATCACATCCTTGGTGTGAGTCGCATGCATTCTGAACTACTCGGCAAACTTCTGATTCAGTTGACTGAATGAGGAGATGGATTTGAGCGATATTCACATAAACCACATGATTGATAAACCTTCAATAGATATAAGCAAGCGTCTGCATTTGATGGCACATATCACTCTGTTAGAATTCATATGCCACTCGAATGTCATGAGATGTAGGCTAAGGTTTGTGTTTCCAGAATACGCTGGCATGGTTGGCATATTGAATCTCTTAGGATATTCTACACACTGACGACTTCAACGAGTAGGCTTCGATTGGGAGAGATGCTTTAGTCATCATCAATTTGGATCATTTTTAAGTTACATCTATTTGTTATGCTTGTGAATGATGTATGCACGCCTGAGATATGAGCAAAGAAAGATGGATCGGTATTGATGGATTAGTGGTAAGTTACTTGGAGTAGAACCTGAGAAAATCAATTATTTGCTTGGAGTTAGCAATTGGTTTACTTGGAGTCACCGAATTCGAAGTGCTAGGTCAGTGAAGAATGGTGCTTGGAGTTATCTTGGCATATACTTAGAGAAAATCTTGGTTTTACCCGAGTTTGGATTTGGGCCAAAGTTTGTTGGATCTGCTTAGAGTTACTCCACCTATGTTCTCTAACATTTGGGAGTATCGTTTGAGTAGCGGTTGCATTTCTGCTCCTTGGCTGCAATTAGAAGTTGTTGCTTGATCCTCTATGCCTCGGTTAGTCACATGATATAAGGAAAGTGGATAGAATGCACTATCTTTTACTTGAGTTTCAAATGCAGAATATGGGGGTAATGTGCCGTGGCACGGGTTCGGTAATGACAACAGTCGGTTAAAGCAACAACAGGTTGAAAACGATCGATTGGAATGCCAAAGCGTTGGAATGATCAGTTGTAGATTGAATGATCAGTGGAAATGTTAACAGGAATGATCGGTATTAGCGATCTTGGAACGATCGGTGAAGATAATAACTGGAACGATCGGTGAAGATGGAAACTAGAACGACCGGTTAAGATGCTAACTGGAAAGATAGATGAAGATGACAATTAGAATGATTGGTGAAGAGGTTAACTGGGACGATCATACAATAGCGATCATACGGAAACGATAGGTGTAAATCCACATAGCAGTGGGATGATCATATAGAAACGATTGGTATGGAACGATCGTATAGAAAAAACGACCGGCCAAATTCACATTGGTGGAATGACCAATGAGAACGATCGTACATGATGATGCAACATATGGATTTGTAGGGAACGATCATTCATTAAGTATGCATGGGGCATGGCCAATGATCGATCGTTCACATATGCTTTAAATCTTGAAAATGTATGCACGTTCATCAAACACATGACTAACCGATCATTGATATCGTGATTTCCCGTCTTCTATAGGGGAAGTAGACTTGGCTTCTCTGGCCATGGCTAATTGTTTCCTTGCAGATATCATTCAAATCTGAGTAGAATAGGAAACTTGTCGATCGAAAGCTGGATCTTTTTTGCGAACATGAAAATCCACAAGTAGAAGATGGGATCCAATCAAGTTAAGAATTCATTACTTGGTGAAAGCACCAAAATGTTGATGCCAAAAATGGGCATCAACATCCAAAAGAATCTCACAGAGACTAAGTGACGAATGAAAATAAAAAATTGCAGTAAAAGCAAATGAACACAAAGATATTTATAGTGGTTCGACAATCTTAGCTTACGCCCACTTCGTATTTTTATTGTTCTTGCACTTGATTACGATTATAAGGATGTTTGGATCTGCTAGGATCCATTGGTACAAGAGTGAAGAGTAAAAATGGAAGAGCCTAGGCAGGTGAAAGAAGGATCCTCTTTATGGAGAATGATTGTTGTATTTATGGGAGAAGACATGCATTGATTGGACTGAAATTTTGCAGAAGACTCTCTAGATCTGTAAGGGCCCACTATAACGATCAGTGGCCCAAACTTGACATTTTGGAGCGATCGGCAAGGTTAGCCGATTGTTATTTTGGCCTCTGATTCATGTGCGATCGATAGTGTAGGCTGTTCATGATGTAAGATACTTGCTCTCCAAATTTCATGCAATATAGAGAAATTCTTGTTCGCCTTTGCAGTCGTTCCTCCAAGAGTCTGAAATTTCTCTAAACCTAACGATGATCAAATTGCTATATAGTTCCTTCTTCCAGTGTAATCGTGGAGGAAGAAGGGTTGGGCAGATACTTCTAAGGCAAAGAAAAAGAAAAGGAGGTTTATTTCAATGAAGAAGAAGATGAAGAAAAGGAGGAAGAAGTTGAAAGATGAGAGGAGGTAGATGAGGTGCATAGGAAGGAAGACAATGAGTCGGTTGGGGAGACTAGTGGAGATGAAGGAACTTCAACCTTTGCTTCCCGATTGGAACATCAGACTATAAAGTCCCCTAGACACGCACCTGATGATAGAGTTAAGGGTATAACCCAAGGGGAATTATGTAATGTGTTACATACGAAGTATTTAATATTGGTATCAGGTACGTATCAGTCAAGTACCAATATGAGATATTTTTGAGATATCATAATAATATCGGTAAAATATCAAGCATGCATAGAACATTTTATAAACGATATTGTAACATGTTATAATGTTATACCGATGTTGTATTCAAATATTTGGATAAACAATTCCAAATTTGTATTAAAGACTGACTATGTATAGTTTATAGAATATAATCCATTTATAGAGATATTCTATTTATATAGATCATAATATAGGATCATAAAAATAGAGAAATTCTCATAATGTATAACTTTATTATATTTTCATTTTTATAATATATTCATTGTTTCTTCAGTCATCTCACCATCTACATTACCTTCATAAATTTTCCATATTTATAGTTTCATCATTTTTATTCTCGCTTAATTTATCAAATAAACAAGATTCGATACCAATTACTACTTTAGCTCATTCCTTATCTATATGTCAAATATATAACTTTACCGCACTTCAACTTTTAGTCCTGGGTTATAACAAATAAAATGAATTTTCATAAGCTAACTTACCAATTAGAAATGGTGAACACAAAATAACTAGAAAGGAAAGTAGCTCTTTCTTGATTTAGTCTTTAGTGGTAAAGTTTTTAAGGAAAATAAGACATACGAAATAATGAAATAAGTAGTGTTTCTTTATTAGAAGACCAATGAAGAAGCCTAAAACCGTATGGTTAAGACAAAAAAATTAGTGCATTGAGATTTCTAATGTTGTCTGCAAATTGACTTTCATATGATATATCGGTAACGGTATTTTATATGATATTTTTAAAAAATATCGGTAATAGCGAAATGTAATATGTCGACGATATAGTAGTGATATTATCTGCATAGGTTACATATACCTAACTAGATAACCGATCTTGTTCGAAATAAAAGGTGTTTTCTTTCCATTATATACTTGATATAATGTGTTATATTAATTAGTTAATTTAGTCAAAATTAAAACTAATCGAAATTCCATAAATGGTACATTTTGTGATAGCAGTTATACTGTGTAGTAATCATAATAAAATAAACGTACCATTTTAAATATGCCTAGTCAAGATACATCGAGAATGTATATCGATACATCTGTTGAGACTGGAGTACAATACTCTCCAAATGTTGGGCATTACATTACTTATGGATGTTAAGGGCACTGAGGAGTTACATAATTATATTTATTGGATAATAATCAAATGACTCACTTGACAGTTTTTTGTTCGTTAATATAACTAAGATCAAACAAAAAATATCAATGTGACAAAATTACATAGTTCTCTTGACATGAGAATACCGTTGATCTTCAATATGGAAGCTTCACTTTGATTATAGTTAAGTCATGGCATAAATTCCATCGAACGAATATAGTTGGGTCAAGTGGAAACATTGGAAATGAAATACTATTCAAGAAATGATCCGTTTTCTCAATTATAAGAGGTTAGTTTCACGGTCAACTAAAGTCAATTTGTAACATTCCTAATTTTAGTTCAACATTATTTAAGAAATTTGATTGGATAGATTAAATGGAATAATATAGTGAGGCATGGGAATGAGATTTGATAATAAATTGGACTAGGCCTTAACTAATTAACTAATAAGATTGTTTTAGCAAAGCTAGCCGGTGTTTTATGTGTGCCATCCACTATTATTACTCAATCAATTTAAGAATAGGAGGTCGAAATAGGCTCTAGATCATATAATATAACAACTACAAAAAATACAGGAGATAGAAAAACATGCTTAAACTATTATCCAAAGGAAGGACCACTAGTCCCCCTTATCAAAATTGGCATCGACGTCAGAGAAAGGGCGAATAAAATGCAAAAACTTAGAGAAGAGAGATGCAAGGTTAGGAACAAATAAATGCGAAGATATTTCCTATCCCAAGATGATTCTAGAAACAAGTGCCAATTGTGAATTCCATCACTACCTGCCGTTGACAGAGACAGACCTTCCACCTCCACATGATAAATGAGATACCTTGATTCCCCATCTTCACCAACATATATATGATCCAACATACATATGATAACTAATCATTGATGGGATGTACCTCATTTCGAGTCACTATGAATCCAAGTACGTTCAATAGAGTCCCAATAAATGGTTTCCTCCAATGGAGGAGAGATAACCGTATCATCAATAACCAGAGCATCAAAGGAAGCTCTCACTACAGGAGTAAAGATAACAAGGACAGAGGTAGTTGGAGAAGGATTCCTAATCTTAGGAATCTAGCTCAAAATTGGCCTAGGGAGTGGACTCTTCTCAGGGAGGGACGGGCCTAACCATACATGAGTCCAATCTATGACCAAACGACTGACAAGAAATGCAAATATCTGGCTTTCATTTATACTATACGTAAACTTCCACATTGTATCTTTTGGCTAATCTAACTTTCAGCTTTGTCAGCAATGGTTTAGTAGGGGAGATTTCAATCAATGCTCTAGCATATAACAAACTCTTGCGGGCCACAATACGAGAATCAAAACATTTAAGATCGCATATGAGACTAGCAAGCCAGTTTAGACTAATCAAAGGCTGTAGGATGGAATATGAGTAAAGATGGCCCAAAATGGAATAGAGAGAACTTACTCCCTCGCTTTGTCGACCCCAAAACTCCATAGTGTGATAATAAAAGGTTTCCCCTCAATGATAATCGGGCTGGTCTCAAGTGCTCCAATTCTATCTTCCTTTTAGCGAATTTGAAGTAGTACATGGCGTTGAAATATAAAACTTGGAGACTACCTCGAAATTTCCAAACACATTTGCATTGGTCACGTACATCCTTATATGGTGTGGAGGAATCTAAGAGAAAACCGACTAAAAATTTAGACCAATAGTTAACGCCCTCTTGAATCACTTCGGCAAGAGGCGCACAAACACCGTCCTGCTCAACAGCGTTGAAGGTGGTCGGAGTGAAGGTTCTAGCATTCTGGGTAGTGACTTAAATAGGAGGAACACTTATGCTGAGAAGGAACTGAATTACTAGAGATAGGATTGGGCTTGTCTTTAATAGCAGCATATCCATGTGAAGCAAAATCACAAACATCTGCTGAGCACTCCACGTTTTTGCTAATTTCAGATGTATTGGCATCGATAGATCTTCCAACTCCAGTCAAATTCTTAACAACAGTGTTATTTCGTATAGATATCATATCATCCGCAATCAGATTTACTAAAGTGGACCACTATCCATCTCTACCATTAGCAAGCAATAAGGTTAAGGGAGATTCACCTACCAGTTTTTAGATTCCAAAAATTGAATAGTGGACCCGAGGCTATGCGTTAATAGAGTACTTAAGCTCCATGAAAGCGTCAATTTCCAAGCTTAAATCTAAGTGGTGCTAAACTTGATTGTAAGGGATAGATATGAAAACGTGAGCATTGAACATACGGCCAAACCTCGTACATGATGGACTACTTGATTTTGACTTTACTAGAGGCGAAACGAATACTAAATGATGTATAGGATGTGGAGAGAAATGGGTGGGTTAGAGAGGATGTTGGAAGATGTGAAGAGTTATGGTACTAGGAGCAGCCATTGAAGTGGTGGATATGAGTTTTGATTGAATTTAAAAATTCTAATAAGATTGTTTCAAAACTTAACATATAAAAGAATATACAAGAAGGGAAAAATAAGAATAGATCCATCTTTTATCCCCTAAACCCTCACCCTCTCATACATTCTCACTTACGTTTGTAAACAATCAAAATAAAAACCTAGAGTTGACCATTTCTAAAAGGAAGAAGGGAACGAACTGAAAGATGAAACCAAGGGATTCAAAAGCTTCATCAAATCTCAACTCCATCATTCATTTTAAGATGAATAATAAGTGAACCATCTCTATTGCTTGTTTTTGAATTAGGTTGTAAGTAATTCCCTAATTATTTTGGTAATTTATGCCATGTTTGGGTTATATGATCATTGTTTGGATAGGATAATGAATTAAGGAAAATTATAAAATTAGTTGATTGGGTTTTAAAGGTAAAACCTAAGTTTTTAGTCTCTAGTCGATTTAATTTTATCATATGTTGAGTAAAACATTATTTTGGAGATGAGTTTTTAATTTCTTAATTTTCAAGTTAAAATGAATATTTTATGAATTTCCTAAGATTGAAATAGGATTTATTTTAGGTTTTAATTATTAAAAATAATTAAATATAGTTTTTGGCCTTGAAACATTTATATGGTAAAGAATATGATATTTTTGTTTTTTGTGATTTTCCCTAAGTGCTTATGATTCATTATGAATTCATTATGCTATATAAGAATTTGAATTAATAATTAATTAAGGATATTAATTAATTAAAGTTGATATGTTTTGGGAAAGTAAAAACTGGATATGGCGGTTTTTGAAAGATCTAGACAAAAGTATATTGTTATCTAATAGAAATTTGATAAGAAATTAGAGTCGGTGTAAAGAGATT